>OY728131.1:666822359-676822359 GCA_963277665.1 Viscum album | reverse complement strand
GGGTAATAACTCTGAAAAGGGAATATTGATATGGACACCATTTCCACAAGCATCATGAAAATGAGCCTTTATGTACACCTATTTTGACACTCCCACGGAATATTTTATGGAAATTCTGAAAATCCTTATAAACCATAATGAATTATTTAAATAGATGACGACTATGAATGAACAAGTATAAATCCATTGTTTTATATGTGAAAACATAATGTGTCATGATCTTATAAGTTATTTTTCCTGATTATTTGGTAATCCACTAATATTTTTATTGCATACACTATGATTTTTGGTTTAATTAATGGTTAGAACCTAAAGAAACACTATTAATATTGGGTTGGAGAGAAAATGAAATGATTATCCTCCTATGCATCCCAAAGTTATGGGGCATGTAATGAAAATTCAAATTTTTGTGATCAAAAAAAATTCTCAAGACATGAAACATGTTGAACATCCAAAAAACAATGGAGTGAAAAATGTTAAATTGATTCCTTGAATAATAAATGTCAAACACCTTTTAGTGTTTATATTGATCTTCTAGTCTTTAAAAAATAGATCAATACCTCTAAATATTTATTTCCAATTCTATAGTGTTAAGAACATGAAAAATTCATTTTCCTGATCTATCATTTGGTTGGTGAAATAGATCAATGGTGTAAACTCATCAAGAAGACAAGGGGAAATGATATAATTGACTCTAGATAGTGGGATGAGATTGAGAACATATTTTTCAATAATTAAATCCCTCATATTCATCATAAAAAATTGAAAATTAATTATTTATGCTAAAGAAAAAGGTTGAAATATATGTTGGTTATTATGAGGTAAATTTTACAAGAATTGTGAGTTACTCTTACCAAATTATCATCCAAAATGAAAGTTAGATTGATCATTATCTTATAGATTAAAAACAAGTTTCCAAAGGGTTAGGGATAAGGGACTTCTGTAGCTATGAATCAATCTTTCAATTTTCTCACTATTAGGAATTAGATGTTAGAGTTTCCAATTAGTCTCATGGTTTTGAAAATAAATGATATATTGATTTCCTAAGAAAAACTAAGAAAATGTATAGAATATGATGATCCTTCTTTCATGCTTTATGTTTTGAAGGAATCATTGATTAATGTTTATTAAAGGGGCTGTAAATGTTTTAAAAGTATAATGGAATCACATTATGAAATCTAATACTTAAGTGATGTGAATAATTTAGTTAATGACCAAAATAGAGAGAAAGATCCATAGAATGAACCACTCACACTCTAGTGTTTCAAATGAAATGAGTAGGTTCATTCTACTAACCCTTTCAAATATTTGAAGGTTAATGATGATTGTTAACTTTAGGAACATATTAAGCTAATGGATAAAGGGAAATCTCATGTTATCACTACTTCTAATTAAGGGTGTGATAACAAAATGGTGAAAGGTACACTTACCATGCACTATAAAACTACTAATGTATAATTTGACACTTAATATATCCATTATTTCATTTATAATGATTATTCAAAGGGTTTAAAGATACCACCCAAACTATTAGATATATAATTAGTAGTGAATACCACTAATGTTATGACGACCGACTCTCATGTATATGAATCCACTCTTCATTATGTTTTTGAGAATTATCCTCCTGAAAATCTTCTCATTCATCCTCTGGATTAATTTGATGTTATTAGAGGAAAGTATTTTCATTCTCAATATAAATCCCATAATAATTTTTGGGTAAGGGAAGTTATGATTGATATTCCAGACAATCCTATGATCATCTGTTAGTGAGATGATAAATATGAAATTCCAATAGAAATATCATACACTATTTTGTTCTTGATTATTATTTAAGAAGGAAATTTATATCTAGTAGTAGGGGAAAAAATCAATATCTATGATATTCTTATTATGTGAGAATTTTATGATGTATTTCTCGGTGGTATTCTACTCTTTCCACTAAAAAATTTAGTTAATATCTCAATAGAACTCATACCATATCAAAAAATTATTTCAAAGATTCTCAATAGGATATGCATGATTGTGTTTTGGGAATTGTATATGAAACCCAAAGAGAACCTTGGATATGTATTTATTTAGCTATGTGTGTCAACATGTGTTGTACCTTTTCATTTCGTTATAAAGAAAGATGGATCAATGAGACTTTTTATTAATTATCATGAGATAAACATGATCATGATCCCTAAAAAACTATCCTCTACCAAATATTGATGATATATTTCATCAACTATGTGGAGAAAATTAATTTTCTATGATTGAATTCCATTTTTGAAATATTCAATTTATGGTCAATAACGTGGATCTACTAAATACTAAATTAATATTTTATTTCAAAAAATAGTTTTAATGTATATGTGAGAACCTGGTAGAAAACAACCTCTACTCAAACCATAAAATTGGCCATAGTGCCATTATAGGAATATATAAAGGAGGATATACCTAGAACAACATTATATAAATGTTATATAAACTATAAATATATAGTGATTCCATTTGGTCTAACTAATTCTCCCAACATCTTAATAGAAATGAAAAATATATTCCGTAGAGATTACCTGGATCAGTTTGAAGTGTTTTTTATATATGATATTATTATATATTCAAAGATAATGGAACAACATTGTTTCCCTCAGAATACAGGGATGACCACCTTGATGGGAGGTTCAAACGTTCCAATCGATTTCTAACGGGTTTGTTCGTAGAACCGGAAACATCCCATGATTCCACATCCATTCAGACCTACTTTCCAAAGGTAGGTGCCCATTATTTTGTGGACTGATGAGGCTCAGGGAATTTCATTTGTCGAGAGGATGGGAGGTTGGACTCATCACACCTTTTTTAGGGGAATTATTGTCTACTCCGGGACACTCTTTATAGATTTATGTTATGTTCGTGAATCCTTATTACATTACCAAGTATAAAATGGGCTTTCCTTCAGATCTAACAATCAATGATTAAATATGTAAGAAATTTAGAGAATATTTTTTATGTATTCGAGGTTCATCATCAATAGAGAATCATCTATATCTATTTAGAGATTATTGGTCAATGGTTTCCTTCAATACATTTATATAAAAGACTCTTGGTCATTATGATGACCAGGCTGGTTCTAAAGCCACTCAGTGAGGCACTTGAAGTTTATTGTCATTCAGAAGGACATGAATTATTTCAAAGTTGGGATCGAACCCATATATGGGCTACCTACGTATCCTTTGTTTTGGAAAAGGAATCAAAACCCACGTAGTTCGAGTAAGGGAGTATGATTTTTATGATTGATGGCTCAAAGAAGGATGTCACAATTACTTTTACACTCTAAGATCACCTGAGTCATGCTCGGTGTGAGAAACAATAGGTATTAGTAAAAATTAGACAATTGTGCCATGAAAGATGCAATCATAAGAAATAATGTGGGGCTTATGTATGTATGACTGCACAGATAAATGAAGTTTAGGATTTACTTTAGGAAAGAAATCTAGGAACAGGGTCCATAAAGGTATATGTGCTTCATAGAGATTTTGAATACTCTAACTTGGGGCTTACTCCTGAAAAGGAGGCCCATATTAGGAGAAGACTTATGATTGGGTTTTACTCCAAAAAAGGAATCCAAAATCAAAGGTAAATTAGGACTGGTTAAGAGAAATTAAGACTGGGGATTACTCCTAAAAAGGATGCCCATGTCAAGGATTAAGGTTTTGGGATTACTCTTGAGGAGGATGCCCAGATTTGGGAATTGTAAGAATTGGGGCTTACTCCTAAAGAAGATACCCAAAAATTAAGGGACTTGGGGCTTACTCCTAAGAAGATTCCCAAAAATTAAGGGACTTGGGGCTTATTCCTAAAGAGGATTCCCAAAAATTAAGGGACTTGGGGCTTACTCCTAAAGAGGATGCCCATATTAGAGGACATATGATTGGGGATTATTCCTGAAAAGGAGACCCAGGTTAAGGATTCTCTCATCTTAAAGGATGAGGTTGAATGAATGAAATCTGAATCATTAGTGACATAAAGATGTGTAAATCACTATGTTTTGAGAGATATTCCACAAAATGCCTTTCCGATAAGGAAGTCAAATCAAGAAATCATGCCATGAAATGGCTTTAAAGAGTGTCTTGAAGACTGAATCTTGAATAGGAAAGGTGTAATGGCTTAAGAGGGGTGAAATGGGAAAGAAAGGTACCAAAAAAGGAAGGGGCGCGCAAGTCTTGGAAGGCGCGCAGGTACTGCGTGGGCGCGCAAGTATTGGTCGCGCAGGTATACCGGCGCGACATGGTGGGGGTAATTGCGTGATATTCAACCAGCATTGAAATACTTGAGCGACACTTTATTAAAGCCATTAGAATCCACTTGAGGTTCTTCCAGAAAAGGGACACGCAAGTTCTATGGAAGGAGTAAGGCGGCGTGCAAGTGTGACCACTTCCCTTAAGGGCTGGCCACTCAGGCGCGCAAGTGTTGATGAGTTTCATCACTTAGGCCTTACTCCCTCTCTTTATATCTTCCGTTCTATGTAAAAATTACCCTAGAAGTGTTTCGGAAGCTTTGAAGAGTGACTTGGGCGTCGGGAGCTTCAATCCGAGTTTCTGGAAAACAAATCCTCTCGAAGGGGGGCCCATAGGGTCTATTTATAGGCAGGAGAAGACCCTGGGTGGTTACCGGGCGGTTATCACTTAGGTCGTGCAAGTCACTTGCGCGCCAAGGTGCGTAGTGCAAGTGGACTTGCACGACTATGAGGAAACTTGTGCGGACTATGGGCAATGTTCTCCTTGTTCATCCCTTTGCCGATTTTTTTTTATGTTTTCTTCAAAGGTTGAATCACTTTGAGCTCAGATATTCCCCTTATCCGATCCTTAGATTCTGTGACGAAACGAGCGTCAACAAAAGTCCCCCCTCAGAGCTGAATCTGGAGAGAAATGGAGGATTTGACTCTGAGGAAATCGAATACATCCAAAGGAAAAGGTGGTGCGCAAGTCTTCAGTGCGCAGAAGACAGCGCGCAAGTGTGCGCCGCACAGGTCTTGAGTGCCCTGGGTACGGCGCGCAGGTAGGCCCCCTGGTCTATAAATACACAGCTTTTGGCTGCGTATAGCATCTGATCCTGAATTTCTCAAGCTCTCACCGTGCAAGCCATCTTCTCCGTGCAAGCCTCTTTTTTTCACTGTTTCCTCGCTGCCGCGCTACTCTCAAGGTAATAGGACTTGCGCGGTGATACATGCGTGAAAAAAACATGTGCGGCACATGTAACACTTGCGCGACATCTCCATACTTGCGTGCCTTAATGCCTTAGCCATTTTTTTGGATTTCATTCACAAATTTTGTGGAAAATCAATCCATTGATGAGTTAATTTATTCAACTCTTGTGCAGAATTAATGGCTCTTAGACCTGGATTAATTGATGAACTGGCTAGCAAGCAGATAGATGATATGATGAGCATCATTGGCCATGATTAGTATACTGTCAAAGATAGCACTCTTCCGAATTTGGCTATGTATCTGAAGAAATATCATCTCAACTCTCTTTAAAGCACTTATCTACCTTTGTATGGCTATGGTCATCTACAAGAAGTCACTATTCAAGAAGTAAAAAATTATCTACCATTTTAGTGGTTTCAGAATTATACCTACTTTGTTTCAGCAAATATATCAGGTGGAGGAGTATTTATAAATGTTGGAACAGTGGAGAAGGCCTATATGATGCATCATAGCCCTTGCACAGAAGATCTGAAAAAACATACACCTGAGATTCAACCACATTGTCATCCTTCGATCTTCCGAAATGCTCAGATGGATCTATCCAAAGGCTGGAAGAAAAGTTGGGACTTCCGTCCTGGGGGAGGAGTGAAGCCAACTTGGATGTGGGCATACTGGGTGCGACAGACCTGTGTAGAGTTTATCGAGGATCTGAAGAGAGCTGCAATATACGAGGTTGTCTGGGTTGGGCAAACATATGTTAACAGGCATGATAACATCATGCCAGAGATACTCAGCCACTGGAGCCTAGCAACTAATTCATTCCATATGACTCATGGAGAAGTAGGTATCAGTTTGTGGGATTTCAACAAGATCTCAGGGGATCCAAATTTGGGCGATATGTATGATGAAATCATTCCTCCCAAGGTGACTTGGAATGATTCGGAGAAGACTCCTACTTTATCTCAAGAATTATTTATGATCTTCCACAGGCTCAAGAGTTTAGAGACCTCATTAACTCATTTTATAAAAGATATTTATCTAAAAGAATGGATGAATGTATTTCTCATTGAGAAGAAAGAGATGGAACTAAAAGAAAAAGGATCCAAGAAAAAGAAATCCAAGGATTCCAGGCCAAAACCTCCTACCACCTATCCAAAACCTGAGAAGAGAGGAGCTCCTGGCACATTCTGTCCAACTATAGAAGCAGGAGAGTTTAAAAAGTGGGGATATGAAGTGAATCAAAGAATTCCAAAGAAGACTCATCTGACGGGTTTCATGGCAATGTGGCTCAGTGTTTATCTCTTCCCGGTCAGGGATTTGAAGGGAGGCGTTAGGCTAGGGACCTTCATCATTACGGCAAAGATGGCAGAGGGAAAAATTGTTGGGTTAGCTACCCCCATTTTATCAAAGATTCACAGGAGTTTACTTCATGTATTCATGGGTAAATCTCCTTTAAGAATAGTGGGACCATTCCAAATTTTGTGGGGATGGATCGACACTCACTTCAGGACTTACAATGTACAGAATGGATTACAAATTCTTGGAGGCTCCTTCAGACCATCAGTACAAGAATTTTCTGGAATTTCTCCATTAGATGTTAATGGTTATGACATGAAAGTGAGGCTGATAATGTTTAAAGAATTCAAATTCTTTCCCTATGGAAGTCCGCCATCCGGGCGGTTTGTTGATTATGGGACAGCCCATTTGGATTTGAGGGAATACATGCTAGCATTCAGGGATGGTGTGTTAGTAGCCAGGATTGATGGAGAGATCATATGTGAGGCATATGCTCCATATAGATTTGCACGACAATTCAAATGCCTACAATAGATTGTTGTATCCCCACCGGTACATGTCAGGTTAGATCAACATCTGATGGTTGCTCGACAACAATGGCTGCTGACATCAAGAGAGAAGACTGGGGAAGTATTTGATCTACTAGTTGAAAAAGCGGCACATAATTTGACTACATATTATGTCGAACACTGGATAGCATCATACCCCAAAGGGATATTGAATCACCCAGTATATCAAGTGGGAAAGAGGAAGAGGACTGTAGAAAAAGAAACCCTTCCTCATGAAGGTGATGCTTCCTCACCTGAAACTGGTTCAACAGACTCCTCTTCTAGAACTGATTCACCAAATTATCATGATGGGGATGATGAGGCACAACCGGCAGCAAAGCGGTTTCGTGCCCGATATAATCCTCCGACCAGAATTAAAAGACGCACTCCATCAACTCCTGGTGATTTGTTTCATTGTAGTAATTTTAATCACTGCTACTTCATAAAGAAATAAGTCTTACTTTCTTATTCTCTATCTGTAGCTGCAGGAGCTGGGAAGAAATTAAAGTCAAAAATTGTAGGACCTTCCTCACAGCCTTCATATCTAAGACCAGAGGCTGTTCAGCTATGGAAGGGCTTATACTGTGGTACTGAGACTACCTGGCTAGATTTGTGTGAGGGCCTACAACTTCCTAGAATATGAAAATCTTATGGCTTCTAAAAATATTCAATATGAAGATTACCCCAATGAAGTGCGAGCTTACATTAGAGAGTTATAAATGCTCATATATGCCACTAATGACTTTATTCCTATCACCAGGAGGGTGAAGGAAATGATTGATCGTGGCGCCACTGAGGGGGATGGTGGTTCTGGAGATAAGGAATGGCAAGAGTATGTGGCTCCTGAAGATGTATGTTTTCTTTCCTTATTTGCTTTGCAACATGATTTCAGTTGAAGCTTTGTTACTTAAGGAAGTTATTTTCTTCATCACACAGCTTGGAAATAAAGGAACTGGGGTTCCTTTTCCACAGTATAGCCCTAGTGGTACTGCTATCGGCGCTGTAGCTGATTCTCCTCGCAAACCAGGAAAGATATCTCCAGGCCAGCAGGCCATGAATGAGGCGCTGGACATAGCCTTCCATTCGCCAATCCAAGTGCCAATAAGGGAGACTACTGATACTCCAAAAAAACAAATGAAGCAAAGGCAACGAAGGAGGAAATCCATAGCTAAACACTTCATTAGCAGCGGTAATTCCTTCGAACAATCATGAGTTTATACCCATAATCACATGGTTAATCATATTTCTGAGGATTGCAGGGGATTCTTCAATTTCCCCCTTGAGGGAATGGACTGATCTTCCTTCAATGGCCATGGAGGGTGATGTAGAAAAATCACATACCAAATCTGACTTGGCTTCACCTGGAGAAGAGCTAGCATCCATTCCCAGTATCCCTCCTGCTACTGAAGATGCTGTCGAGGGTCAGGGGTTTCAGGACGTAAGTCAGCAAGAAGATGTAGAAAATGCTCCCACTGGTGAGACTAACCAGGATTATGAAATATCATTGGATGAAATGATGAATCAAGGAATGACTTTCGAAGAATTTTATGATCATGCTAAGTTGTCATGTGATTTAGAAGACCTTGGGCGTGAGTGCTACCCTTCGCCCAATTTTTTTTTAAAATTTACACGTCTAACCATGACTGAAAATAATATGCAGTTTCATCCGTAGAAGCTGCTGAACTGCCAATGCATGAAGAGGGTGTGGACATTGATGACAACCCTACCATTGCAGAAACATTAGCTCAAGTAGAGCTAAACCCAATAAACCCTCTTGAGACCCATCTTGAAAATCCTGTTGAGACCGGGAAAGATGGGGAGAAGTCTTCTCAGGTTGTTGAACCATCCTTGGGTAAGGGATAACAATATTTGTGATTGTACTTTATTCGTAAGACAATCTATTCTTTTGTTATCCTTTGAAGCTAACTAAATCTTTCAATTAATCATGAAGGTCCATCAACTGCAATGACTATATCCGGAGGTGAGGCCTCAGCCTCTGCCCCAATGGGAATTGAAAGTGAAGAAGCACAAATCAGGGGGGAAAAGGCAGGACAGGGCACTTCCTTAAGTGCGTTAATTCCAGATTACATGCCCCCCTCCGACGATGATTTTGAATCAGATCCAGAGATGCTTAAAGCGTTCATCTTTTCACGACGTAATGCATGGAACAACATATGGAACATCATATCTGGGGTTCCTTTAGAAGATATTCCATCAAAAATTCCTCGATTGTCATCCCAATTTGTTATATTAGGACTTGGTGGTTTTGGATATGAAAAGATCCATGCCACGGTGAAACAGATCACTTTCAGGAGGGAGCAGGTGAAAAAAAGTCGCGAAGATTTGATCAGAGTGAAACTGTCCCTCAACATAGGTGAATTTGAGGCTACGGTATCCTAAGATGAAGCTGATTATGCTGCCAAGATGAAGGAGCTGAAGCATAAAATCAAGGAAAAAGTCATCCAGCAGGTGCAACTCCTGCAACAGTTAGATGCTGTTATTGGGGAACTTGATCAGATTAATAAATCATTGGATGAAACTCATATGAATGTCATCAAAGCCATCACAGATGCTAAGAAGGCCCTTCATCAAGCTGAAAAGAGTGAAGCTGGTCAAGTGCACGAGCTTCAAGTAATTTCTGATAAATCTCAGGATGTTGTACATCAAATGAAGACTTATGTTGACAGTCTTTTTTAATTCTTGAAAAAGAGAAGAGACTCCAGTCTGTGGATGTCCTTCTATCTCCTGTGTATCAATGAAAAACACTTTCATCTTCAATAATTTGTACCTACAGTCTTTCACTACCTGCTTCAAATTTACATAAACCAATGGTCCTAGTAAGCATAGTTTTATTTTTACTAGGATTGTTACAAATAACCCTACAAACTATGAACCTTTTAATTGCTCAATATTACCTAAATCATACAAAAATCTATATTTAGTGAGTTGGAACTTGACTTTTATTCAGATTTCCTTTGTATTTTGTGGTCAGTTTAATGTCATGCATGCTGGACATAAAGGGGATAATGTTTAAGGTCCAAATAGCTTTGACCAAAATGGATTAAAATTGATTTAATTCCTTGAAAATTTATCTGAAAACATATTACCATACTCAAGTATGAGAGAAAATATGTAAACTATGGCTTAAGAATATTTGAATATGAGGAGTGATATGAAAAAGAGCTAAAAGGAATTAGAAGAAGTAGTTTCCAAGAATGAAGTTACTATTATTTAACAAAACCTGTTAGGGGGTTGAATTATGCAGGGCCACCGAAGGGCATTGGCTGCATGGTCAAATAAATAGCATCTTTCGGCTGACAAGTCTGTTATGTGGACTATTTATGCAAGGCCACCTATGGGCACGTGCTGCATAGTCAGGCAAAAGAACTCTCGGAAATTTACATTCCTAGTGCTAAAATCTAGTGAATGTTTATGGAGATTCAAATTTTCTAAAGTATAGAGTTTGTTGTATGGAAAGAGGTACATGAATATGGAGAAGATATTTCCGAACAAGAATATAGAAGAATTGAATAAATAGCACTCCTACGAAGGTCTAACCCAAACGTAGGGAACGAGAATATGGAGAGTATAAACCATAGACTTGAATACTTTCAGATTATGAAAAAGGGCATGGGAAAAATATGTTAAGGATGGCTATTTTTTTGCAGATCCCTACATACCGTCATTTAAGACAAATAAGGAAAAAAGAGGCATTCTTCCCAAGAATGAAGTTACCATTATCCAACAAACCGGTTAAGGGGTTGAATTATGCAGGGCCACCTAAGGGCATTGGCTGCATAGTCAAATAAATAGTATCTTTCGACTGACAAGTCTGTTATGTGGACTGTTTTTGCAAGGCCACCTATGGGCACGTACTGCATAGTCGGGAAAAATAATTCTCAGAAGTTTGACATTTTTGTGACTAAAAATCATGAAAAGGGTTATGAAGATCTGAAAATATTTCAGGTTAGGATTATAACACATAAAGATGGGTATTGTCCAATGTATATAGAGATACATTGGTCAATGATAACCATAATCACATTGTGGCTGGGTCCTGAATTGAAATTTTGGACTTCACTACGTATCTCATAAGAATGAGAATCAAGCCATACGTAGTTCTTGAAATGAAGTTTAACGTCGTGCAGGACGAAAGTATGAGAGATCTTAGTTTAGGGTCATAGAGTTCGGACCATAATAGTGAATATGCAGTGTGTTTTTTCATGATGACCTTTCAGCCAAGGGACTGAAATTGAAATTTGGGGTTAGGCCCAAAAGACTTGGGACTGAATTCAAGGGACACTCGAATGTTCCTACATATCCCATAAGGATGGGAATCAAGCCCACGTAGTTCTAGAAATACCCTTTGTACAAATTTGGTTCGTACATGTAAAGGGTGAAAGGGGACTTTAGTACAATGATGGTTTAACCCGAGATAAAATGTTTAGCCATTACCATGTATGCACGTAGTCTTTTGAAATGAACCATGATTGAAAAATCAATGTAAATTATGGTTCCCTGTCAAATGAGGAAATCAAAGAGTATTGTAGTTTATTGTCGTACCAGAAAAATGTTTTGTGTAGTTTAACATCGTATAACAAGGACGAAAGTGAATCAAATGTAAAGATATTGATTCTAAAGTCGGTTTCACAAATCAACATCGTATGAGATGAAGGTGAACCGAAGTGAAGAGATTGTTTTTGGGCTTGAACCTTGGGAGGTTGCCTACGTACCCAGCCTGGAAGGCAAGGATCAAAGTCCGTGTAGTTCAATTAAAGAATGAATTAATGATCAAGTTGTTCTTGGGAAAAACGACCTACAAAAATTGTTGTTGGGACTTATACATGGTTAGCGGCCCAAAGAGAGTGTTACGGTTGAGGTTTTCTCTAAGCTCACGTGAGTCATACTCGATGTGAGAAACAAGAGGGAACAACAACCTTAACGATGCATAGTTTAATGTCATGTAGGACATATAAAGGGAATATGCAGTTTAAAGTCTTGCAGTTAGGACTATTGGTGCTGCATAGTTTAGTGTCATGTAGCAGGGACAAAATACAGTTTAATGTCATGTAGGACATATCAAGGACTTTCTGTACAGTTTAGCATCATGTAGTTAGGACGGTGGGGACAATACAGTTTAACATCATGTTGGACAAAAAAAAGGGACTGTGTAGTTTAATGTCATGCAGTAAAGACAAAATAACACACCATTTACGTCATGTTGGACGCATTGGGGATTTTTTCTACAGTTTAGTGTCATGTTGGACAAAAGGGCGAATAGTTTAAGGTCATATAAATGGACCGTGGATGGTGCAGTTTAATGTCTTGCTGGACGGTGGTGTTGCTTTAAGGCCATACAGGACCTTTGATGATTTTGTAGTTTAACGTGTTTCTGGACGTAAGGGACTTTTAAATAGTTTAGGGTCATATGCATGGACAATGGATGGTGCAGTTTAATGTCATATAGGACCATGGCGTAGTTTAAGGTCATACAAGACTTTTTAGGGATCTTTTTCATAGTTTAACGTCGTGTGGGATGAAGTTGCGGTATAAGGTCATACTGGACCATTGCTGTATAGTTTAATGTCATATAGCAAGGAAGAACTGCTGTTGCACAGTTTAGTGTCATGCTGTGGGGACAATGAAGGTGACACAGTTTAACATCATGTTGGACGTATGTGCAAATATTTTAGGGTCATATGCTTAGACTGTTTCTGTATAGTTTAGCGTCATATAGCAAGGATGAACTGGTGCCGCACAGTTTAGTGTCATGTTGCGGGGACAAATCTGTGAATAATTTGTAGTTTATACAAAATACTTCTTAAAAAATCTGGCATTAGTTGGAGTAGTAATGAGTTCTCCATCCATCAAAATTAATGAATAATCTCCATTGGAGTAGACCCTATGTATTGAATACGGTCTTTCCCATTTTGGCTCAAGCTTGGGAGGTTTCTTTCTTGGTATCATTGGAGTTTTGAGAACTAATACCAATTCTCCCTGAATGAATGAGCGAAGACGAACTTTTTGTTAAAAGCTCGTGCTATTCGATTCTGATAGATTTCCAAGTGGTGAAAAGTGCACAATGTTTTCTCATCTAACCATTCCAATTCATTCAATCGCTTTTGGGATTGCTAATCTGTAGATAACTGATCACAAATGGCTACTCTGAGTGAGGGAAATTGAACTTCAATTGTAAAGACAGCTTCCGTTCCATATACCAACGAATATGGAGTTGACCGCGTTGCATTGCCGGTGGTAGTCCGATAAGCCCATAAAGAATGAAAGAGTTTATCAGGCCATGACCTCTTATCTTTATCCACCATCTTTTGCAATATATTTGAAAGATTTTTGTTAAAGGCTTCTATTTGGCCATTGGCTTCTGCATGATACCGAGATGAAGGGTTGGATTTAATGTTGTATTCTTGATACAATTTCTTCACCTCAGAAGAACAGAAGTTGGTGTCATTGTCCATCAATATGGTATGAGGGACACCAAATCTAGTAATGATGTTAGACCTAATGAAGCTAACAATGCATTTAGAACTGACTTCTTTAAGAGGTACTTCCTCTGCCCATTTGGAAAAGAAATCAGTAGCAGTAAAAATGTACTTAAACCGCTTGGCCGTAGCTGACGGGTAAGGTCCCACCACATCCAATCCCCATGTGGCAAATGGCCACGAGTATTTAGCTGTATGAAGAAACTCTGTAGGTTGAGGAATGAAGTTGGCGTGTACTTGGCATGAATGACACTTCTTTGTGAAATTAACACAATCTTGTATCATTGAAGGCCAAAAGTATCCAAGCCTTAGAATTTGATTAGACAATCTATATCCAGAATGGTGGGCACCACAGACTCTTGCATGAACTTCTTTCATGACAGCCATTGTCTCTTCACCATTAATGAATCTGAAGAGAACTCCATCAAAACCACGTTTGTAGAGAATTTTCTCTAGGTGGTTTGGGCTATCATAAAGAGTAAAATTGACCCCACGTCGTCGGATTTGTTCTTTCTTGGCTCTATCAGGGGGAAGTGTTCCATTTTGAAGGTATTCCCTGATAGGTGACATCCATCCTGTAGTATGACCATACGGTTCAGGAATGAGACTAATTTCATTAATTTCCTCTATTCTGGCTTGAACATAAGGTGAAATTGCACGGCGGTGGGAAATACTGATGGTTTTCTCGTCCCGATTTGGATCTGCTAGAGTTGTGGCTATATTAACCAGCGCATCAGCTTGAGCATTTTGTGATCTTGGGACATAAGAAAATGTCGGTTCTAAAGGGAATTCCTCCATTAACTCTCTGACGTAATCATACAAAGGGATTAATTCTTCTTTTCTGATGGAATAATCCCCAATGACTAGTTTGATTACTAGGTCTAAATCACCTTTCACCTTTAAGTAATTCACTTGTGCTTGAAGCGCTAACTCTAAGCCTGTGATAAGAGCTTGGTATTCAGATTCATTATTGGTACCACCTTCCCATAATAAAAAGGAATAAGGTAACAATTCCTTATCTGGATAAATGAGTACAATTCCTAAACCAACTTTGTTGAATTTAGGATTTTCTATTTTCTTCCCTGTTGGACTTCTGGAAGCACCATCAAAATACATTTCCCATGTTTGAGGACTCTCTTTAATAGAGAAAACTTCCTCATCAGGGAGTTCAATATCTGAAGATGTGTCTTCCACTGAAGGATGTTTAGCCAGGAAATCGGCCAGAGCTTGGCCCTTTATTGCCTTTTGAGATACATACTGAATGTCGAACTGCTGAAAAATAACTGCCCACCTTGCTAGACGTCTGGTAAGCATTGAACGACTAAGGATGAATTTGAGCGGACTATTGTGAGATACCAATTGGACCTCGTGATGTTGCAAGTAGTGTCTCAGTTTCTGGACTGCAAAGATTAATGCCAGGTAGAACTTCTCAATACTTGAATACCGATTTTCTGCTTCAAGCATAGTTCTACTGAGATAGTATAGGCTATTTTCATTCCCAGCATCATTCTTTTGAGAAAGAAAGGCACCCAATGATCGATCTAGAGCTGTCACATAGAGGATAAGTGGTCTTCCTTCAACAGTTGGCATGATTACTGGTGGACTCAAGAGGTATTTCTTGAGAACATCAAATGCTTCTTGACATTCTTTAGTCCACCGGTAAGTGACTCCTTTTTTCAATAATTTGGTAAAGGCTAAACTTTTTCCTGCCAAATTGGCGATGAAACGCCGAATATAGGCTAAGTGTCCTTGAATTCCTCTTAATTCATTCAAATTCTGAGGAGGTGACATACCAAGGATTGACTTGGACTTCTCAGGATCGACTTCAATACCATGATGGCATACAACAAAGCCGAGGAATTTTCCTGTGGTTACCCCAAAAGCACATTTTAAGGGGTTTATCTTCAAATTATGTTGTCGAAGCTTGTGGAACATGACTTCCAAATCAGCCAAGTGATTAGAATGTTGTTTGGATTTAACCACCAAATCATCTATATAGCATTCAACAAACTTCCCTAAGAAAGGTTTGAAGATACGATGCTTGGCGCATTGATATGTTGCACCTACATTCTTTAAACCGAAGGGCATGACCTGGTAACAAAACACACCTTGAGGGGCTCTAAAGGATGTAGATTCCTCATCTTCTAGGGCCATTCAGATCTGATTATATCCGGAATATCCATCCATGAAGGAAAGTACTTCATAACCAGCCATCGCATCAATTAAGAGTTCTGTAATCGGAAGTGGGAAATCATCTTTATGACAATACCAATTAAGATCTCTGAAATCAATTCAAACCCTAATTTGTCCGTTCTTCTTCTTTACAGGGACAATATTAGCCAACCACTTGGGATACTGAACTTCTCTGATGGAGTTATCTTTGATCAGCTTATCAACTTCAGCTTCAATTTTGGAAGCATAACTTAGGTGTGTTCTTCTTGCAGCTTTCTTAAATCCTCGATGTTCTTTTGGTAAACCCAAATGATGAGTAGCAACATCAGGATCAAGCCTAGACATTTCTTTCTAGTTCCAAGCAAAAATATCTTTATTTTTCTTTAGAAAAGAAATATACATCTCTTGCTCTTCAAGGGTCATGGCCGCACAAATTAAAGTGGGGCATGGATCTTTCTCTGTACCCAGATTTATTTCTCTGTGTTCATCCACAGTGGTAGAGATACCCTCTTCAAATACTGGAGGAGCATATCTAAGATCTTCCTCTTCCTCTTCATCATGTGCTATTTCTTCTGTTTCTACTTGCATAGTAGATGACAAAACGAAATTTTCATGATCAGAAGAGATGTCAAAATTTGCACATTTTGAAGAAGAATCTTCCATTTTCGACCCTATTGATGATAAAGGTCCTTCTTTGGGAAATAAAGAGGAGATAATGGATTGAGAATTGACATCATTATTCACCTCCGATGTTTCTATATCTTCTTCTGGCCTGATTGGAGAAGTGTAGACCTGTTGGATTTCAGCAGATGAAATTAAAACATCACTACTTGTGTTTTCATCACTGTTTGGTAGGGGACCAATTTCTCCCATGTTGTCTGGCTCGGTTGTCGTAATTGACATTATGGATCTTTCCATAAGATTATTTTTATTTGGGCCTATTTTGTCAATTTGACTGATAGGTAACACATAATCTGTACTCACATGTGTATATGGATTTATTGGAATCTTCTCCAAACCATATGGTGCATTAACTTTGGTAATTTCCTTTATTGTAGATTTCTCTCTTCCCTTCATGTGATAAAATTCCGCCTCAATGTATTGAGACTCACATGACTTGAATGGGGTCTTATCACCATACAATGTTCCAACTTGACCATTGAAACAGTATTTGAGACATTTATGGTATGATGAAGGGATAGCTGCATGCTGATGTAGCCAGGGTCTTCCAAGCAAGACGTTGAAAGCTGAGTCTTGATCAATAATCATGAAATCCGAATTGGATATAAGATCTCCAAACTGAGTTCTGAGTGTAACATCGCCCAGTGGTTCTTGTTCATTTTTATCATATCCTTGTAACATCATGGTAGAAGGAGATAAATCATATTCTGTGAGGCCCAATCGAAGAAGTGTACGAATGGGCATGAGGTTGACTCTTGAACCATTGTCAATGAAAGCTCTTCGGATATCTACACCATTGACTTTTCCAGATAAGTACAGAGGTTTTATGTGCCCATGAACAACATCATCTTCATCTTTATCAGTAAAAGATATCACTGTATGGCATTCTGCAGGATTATTCTTTATGTGATAGACTTCAGCTGCAGCAATTTCAGATTCAATCTCCTGAGGACTTGACAAAGCTTCGATGAGTGATTCCCGAAGATATTTTGACAGATTCAAAGCATCCAAAATTGATAACTTGGTTGGTACTTGTGCCAAGTGTTTCTATATATCATACTTTTGATATAGAGGTCTGTGTTTACCAACAAGAATATGCGGTTTAGCAGGTACCTTGGAAGCAGATGCTTTGGAAGCTGATGCATTTTTTATTGGGATAGAGGTTGGCAACATCCATGGTTTTGGAAGATTAGACCGATTAGATCCATTTACTTGCTGATATAAAGAATATGGAATTTTCAATCGGTCATCCAAAATAACTGTGCCAAGACTGAGTTGACTATTGGCAGAAGAACTTGCTTGTTATTTTTGAGCTCGCGGAAGGGCTCTACCACAGGTTTCTGCTGCATACACAGTGCTAGCAGGGGTAGAATTGGAGTAGTGGCTTCGGAAAGATCCACGTCTCCCCCTGTATCCTGAACCTCTGGAACTTCCTCGGATTCCTTTATTTGATACAGAGAATTCAGGCTCATAAAAATTGAAATTACGACTGGAATATGGATCTCTTAATTGAATCATATTAACAGAACCGAAGATTAACTCTTCATCTAATAAAGACTCTGCCTAACTAGCCTTTTTAGGCTATGCCGTTTGATGGGGCAGTGCCCGTGGCTTCGAAGTAGATGGCATAAAGTCTGCCAGAGTCAAAGACAATTTAGGCTTTGACACATACTCATCTTCTTCTGATTATTTTTCCTTCTTTGAATCAAACCATTTTTTTAGGACTTTCCCTCTGACGAAGAGGGTTTTACCGCAATATTCATGGCAGAAGAGACAATTGGTTTCTTTAATTGTTTTCTCAAAATGGAATGAGTCCGATTGATTGTTTTTCTGACCATCCAATCATCACAATTCTGTGCATTTGTGATTTTGACTTCCTGCGATTCACCTTCCTCCTCTGGAACTGTAGCAGTAACACATTCTACCTGAGTCGAAGAACCTTTCAACTTGACTTGTCCCAAGTCGACCATCTTTTGCAAGAGGTCTTTGAAGACAAAACACTTCTGGATGGGATGCCCTAACATTTGATGAAAGGGACAATAATTGGGATGGTCTTCATCTCCTTCCTTGTTTGGCCTCTTGGGAACTGGTAATTGAACCAAATTATTTTCCAGAGCTGAAATGAAGTAACCAGGAACTTGCTCATTTCAGAAAGAGTTTGTTTTACTCTTAAAATCCTCAAATTGTTTTCGTCGTTGATCTCTTTGATCAATTAGACGAAAAGTCCTTCGTTGTTGGCATTCATGACGTGGATCCCTTTGAGAAGATGAAGGTTTTGAAGTAGAAATAGGTACAGGCGCATGTTTAAGCATAACTGTAGCAGTTTCTGCTTTACGCATTCACCATCCTGGAGCTGATGGAATTACACGAGATTTAGCCTTAGCCTGTATAAGGCAATCTTCAATCTGCTGAGCGATTGAAGTAAGGTCTCGAAACCCTCCTGTGTATTTCACAGGGATAAATGGCGTGCGTAATTAGTCATGCAAATTTGCCACACATATTGGCAACTCCTCCTCCTGAGGGAGTGCTAAACTCAAGGAATATGTTAATCCCTTCTAGCGAGCAATGAAATCAGAGACTCTTTCATTATCCCTTTGCATGCAGTTTGTAAGATTGAAAACTTCCGTTTTTGGCAATGTTGAGCTAAACTGAAGAAGGAATTTCTGGCGACGATCCTCCCATCCAATGATTGACCGGGATTGCAAGCTTATATACCAGACAAAAGCTGGTCCTTGCAAGGTTCACACGAAGCATCTGAGTTTCACCGCTTCTTGCTACTCTGGAGTTCCCATCATAGGATCACAACAAGACACGTAATGTGTCAAATGTTTTTCAGGGTCGCCTGATCCATTGAAAGTAGGGAAAACAGGGTTTCCAAAACTGGATAAAGGA
The DNA here is from genome assembly GCA_963277665.1 of Viscum album. Lineage (NCBI taxonomy): Eukaryota > Viridiplantae > Streptophyta > Magnoliopsida > Santalales > Viscaceae > Viscum > Viscum album. The sequence goes on along the minus strand of OY728131.1, from coordinate 676,803,084 downwards.
GAAATTGAATCTACCCATTCAGGGTAAACTTTCTTTTCTAGTTGAACTTCTGCCCGTTTCCCTTCCATAGTTTCTAACCGAGCTGTTAATGACTCAATAGTAGTTATTAACTTTTGAGAAACATCCGGTTGAATTTGGTCTTGAGTAGGTGCAATGAATGGAGCTTGCACAGATGTGGTGGTTGGTGCTGCAACTAATGGTAGCACTGCCAACCGTTATTGCACTTGACATGTAGGATTAGACCTCTGAAGGTATACTGATAAAGGAGGATATTCCTAATCCATCTCAGTAGTTTCAACAAATTCCTTTGGCTGTCGGACTCCAGCATTCTTAAGAAAAAGACTACTCTGAAGTATTTCTGCATTCAACCTTCTTTATTCTTTCATTTCTTCCTCCTGTTGTGCAAACCTTTGCTCTAATGAGAGTGATTGACCTTCTCTATAGGAAGGATATGTATCCTAATTCATTCCCCTCCCTTTGTTGGATAATTTTTGGAGAGAGGGAAGTGGATTACCTAGGTTATGAGTAATCCTTTGACTTCTTGTACGCACACCTTCTTCATTTGTATCGGTGTGTACATTTTCTTGAGCAGGACGCTCTTCATCTGAGTCCCCTGAGTGAGCCTCCTCTGGTCAATTAGCAACAACGGCATTGATGACATTGATTGATGTATAATTCATCGCATCCCTTCTATCAACATTTCTGTGATATTGTCTTCTATCATGTCTTTGATGAGACATTGCCTTTTGTTGATTCAATCCATTAGGAACTTCATGAAGAGCTATAACTTGGAGGGAATCTCCTGATAATTTGGCTCTTCGTTCCTCTTGGGGCTTCTTCCCCAATCGAGAAAAGACCGACATTCTCTGAGGAGGGGATTGATAATTTGAAAGAGTCCCCAATCTCGTGGACTGGGGATGTTCCTGTTGTTCCTCCTCAACTCCTCGAATCCTATTTGTTGATTCTGAGGGTTGGGTTAAAGGAGTCCCCAGTCTGACAAGATGGGGTGGCTTTTGACAAGCTATGTCTGAGACCTTCTTAAAATCTCTCTTGATCTTGCGAATCTTAGTTCGGAAATTAGCTGGATGCATTAACCTATATCCACTTTTATCACCTGGTTTAACAGACCGTTGTATGATTTCCGAAACTTCTTTCATTTGATGACGTGTTTTCTCTATACGAGAGGCTTGTGCAATATTCTTGCATGCTTGATGTAGGAGCAATTCAACAACTTGTTCTCTATATGATTGATTTTGAGATGAACTAGTTGAAGCATGTTCTTGAGAAAGATTTTGATTACGAACAAATCCTATTGACTATGGCCGACCATGGGCAATAACGTTGCATTAGAACATTTTCAGCAGGCTTTGCTGACTAAAAAGCACTGTGAAATGTAGTGCTCTGTGAACACCTCATCCTCTGATATGAACACCCGATGGAGCATTGGCAATTAACTGACACAATTTTCTTACTACGCCAAGGCATGAACGTTGAAGGGTTCTCTGTTGCTTTTCAGCCTTCGGATACCGAGAGACTGATAGAGATGCCAAATCAATCTAACATTGTAGCCCTTCTATTATCTTAAGATGATTTTCATAATCATCATAAGATAATACCTTCTTCTTCAATTGACAAAGTGTTTTCCATATGTTGAGATGAATATCATGGACTCCATCTTCCGTCAAAATCTTTGGAATGTCATACTGGGAGTCAGCCAAAGGCCAAAACATGACTGGTACCTCACTTTTCACCAGTTTTTTCCTCATGTTCATCATTTCCTCTTCATCATTAAATGAAGATTCTTCTACCTGTTTTGACCAGAGTTGGTGTTTCCTTGTTGCTTCATCGGATTCAAAAAGATTGGTAGAGAGATAATTGATCAAACTAGAAGATGCATGACTTAGGGGTGGTTCGGAGAATGACCTACACCATGGGCTATCTTCTGATTGAGAAAGTATTTCACTTGCTAACGATAAAGCATCATACATGATTGGTTTCGCATTTGCAAGTGCCTCCAGATAAGAGGGATTTCTCGGCACTATATTGTCCACTAGAGTATTTTCCAGGAAATGTGAATCACTACTGCGAAGATGAATTTCGCAGCGAAATTCATCATAATAGGGAGGACCACCATAATGGGTTACAACAAAAGATGAGATCTCTTGCTCCTTGGACTTCTAACCACACAGAGGGTTCCTGTAGCTCTCATCTGAAGACGAAACATCAAGTTTGACCGAATTGTCACAAAGCAAGTCTTCATGAGGAAGTGTCTATTGAAGACCTTCGAAATTAATGTTCTCGTTATTGGGAACTGAGGGATTAGAATCTTGAATTCCAACAGATAAATGTCTGAGGGTTTCATGAACTCCAGCATCGAGCAAGTCCCGGTTACATATTGGCCTTTAATCTCCTGACTGTGCTGGGCAGATCATTTTCTTAGATGCCTTCTTACTCACTTTGGAAACCACTTGTTGATGAATGTGGTTTCTCTGAGCAGGTGTATGTGCCTGATCAGGAATGATGGTTAGGTTAGGCTGAAGATCTCCACTCAAATCAGGTGTATGTGCCTGACTTGGTTGTCCGTATGATATGGGGGAGTATGCCCCATAACCCTCTTGGACTGGAACAGATGTGTGTGTCTGTTCCGGAGTGAATCATTGATGTGTCACTACACTACTAGGGATATATTTATGTCTTTCCCTGAGATGATGTCGAAGCTATTATGATATCATGGCAAGAATCCAGAATATGACCAGGAATTTGATTCTTCTCTTTCACCATTGACAAAATATTCTTGGTGACTTCCGACGCTGGAACGGGGATATACGTCCATTCCGGGCTTGGAGTAGATGTATGTGCCTGCTCCTGTCCTCCTTTTCCTATTAGTGAATCCTGATAGTACTCAAGTGTGGAGGCAAAGAGTTGAGTCTGCCTCCTGTTTGTCGTCAGAGCTTTCTGACTGACTTCTCCGTGTGCTACCAAGCGAGACTGTTGGTAGGCTTGATTAGTACTAGCAGGTGTATGTGCCTGCTGATTACACTTCACCAAACGCGGTTGACGAGATCCATCATATGTAGTCAGGCGAGCCTGCTGACTAACTGATGATGTATAAGCAGGTGTATGTTCCTACCTATAGTACTCCGTCGGAATTGCCTGGCGGGATTGGCGTGATGCTGCCAGACGAGTCTGCTGGACAGCGGAATTAAAATGGATAGGTGTGTGTGCCTGCTCATTGTTTGCCACAAAGTTAGGTTGGTGGACTTCTCCAGAGATGGCAGGGATGAAAACCTGCCCATTGTTAACCGGATTCCGTCTCTGGCGGTTCGTCCTGCCTGCTTGGGTTCGAGGAACTTGAGCCGAATGCCTAGAGTCGGTACCCTCATCATGTTGAGGGTGCACTGCCGCATGAGTCTGGTGGCGATTGTTGATGGGATCACTCGGGAAGGACTCCTGTATTTTTGAATTAAGGCCATGAGGGAACTGCTCATTCACTTCCTCAGAGTAAGGGAGAAAATGGAAATTGCGTTCCGGGGATAACGACCCGAAACGGTTGGAGACAGTAGTCAGCACCTCCTGCCTCTTTATCACTGGTCGTCGTTGTCCGAACGACCTGTGTGAGTTGTTCACTTTGAGGGCCTATCGGGCAGCCTCCAGAGTTGGGATGGTACCGTGTTGACAGTACTCCTTAACCAGCACATTTGATACCCAGTGTTGAAGACGCTGAGTAGGTGATGTCATCCTCAGATCGGATGAAGATCCAGTAGGAATAAGAGTAGTGGTATTTGCATCAGCAGTATTCACAGGTGTGAATTTGAGAGCAGCCATTATGGAAATACAGAAGATATTTGAAAAGTGTTCCTATTTGATATAACTGACGTAATCAAGATAAATTCAGCTACTTCATACTTTGGATGAGCACACATGTCAATGATTGTTTTTGTTAGCCCTCTTATTGAGTTTTAAATAGGGTCTTAACAAATAGGTAAAACATCATTTTAACTTGGTTAAGGATTCACGTCGGGTTCACCATTTTTGTTTCCCTCAGAATTCAGGGATGACCGCCTTAATGGGAGGTTCAAACGTTCCAATCGGTTTCTAATGGGTTGGTTCGTAGAACTGGAATCATCCAATGATTCCACATCCATTCAGACCTACATTCCAAAGGTAGGTTCACATTAGTTTTTAGACTGATGAGGCTTAGGAATTTGCATTGGTCGAGGGGATGGGAGGTTGGACTCATCACACCTTTTTGAGGGGAATTATTGTCTACTCCGGGACTCTCTTTATAGATTTAAGGTATTTTTATGAATCCTTATTACATTACCAAGAATAAAATGAGCTTTCCTTCAGATCTAACAATCAATGATTAAATATGTAAGAAATTTAGAAAATCTTTTATATGTATTTGAGGTTCTTCATCAATAGAGAATCATCTATATCTATTTAAAGATTCTTGGTCAATGGTATCCTTCAAAACATTTATATAAAAGTATCTTGGTCATTATGATGACCAGGTTGGTTTTAAAGCCACTCAGTGGGGCACTTGAAGTTTATTTTCATTCAGAAGGACATGAATTATTTCAGAGTTGGGATCGAACCCGTAGATGGGCTACCTATGTATCCTTTGTTTTGGAAAAGGAATCAGAAGCCGCGTATTTCGAGTAAGGGAGTATGATGTTTATGATTGATGGCTCAGAAAAGGATTTCACAATTACTTTTACACTCTAACCTGACGTGAGTCATGCTCGGTGTGAGAAACAAGAGGTATTGGTAAAAATTAGACAATTGTTCCATGAGAGATGCAATCATAAGAAATAATGTGGGGCTTATGTATGTATGACTGCCCAGATAAATAATGTTTAGGATTTACTTTAGGGAAGAAATCTAGTAATAGGGTTCATAAAGGTATATGTGCTTCATGTAGTTTTTGAATACTCTAACTTGGGGCTTACTCCTGAAAAGGAGGCCCAAATTAGGAGAAGACTTATGATTGGGTTTTACTCCTAAAAAGGAATACCAAATCAATGGTAAATTAGGACTGGTTAAGAGAAATTAAGACTGGGGATTACTCCTAAAAAGGAGGCCCAGGTCAAGGATTAAGGTTTGGGGATTACTCTTGAGGAGGATGCCCAAATTAGAAGAATGGGGCTTATTCCTAAGGAGGATGCCCAGATTTGGGAATTTTAAGAATTGGGGATTACTCCTAAAGAAGATGCCCAAAAATTAATGGAATTGGGGCTTACTCCTAAGAAGATTCCCAAAAATTAAGGGACGTGGTGCTTACTCCTAAAGAGGATGCCCATATTAGAGGACTTATGACTGGGGATTATTCCTGAAAAGGAGACCCAGGTTAATGATTATCTCATCTTAAGGGACGAGGTTGAATGAATGAAATCTCAAAACATCATGATTTACACATCTTTATGTCACTAAAGATTGAGATTTCATTCATTCAACCTCATCCTTTATGATGAGAGAATCCTTAAGATGGGTCTCCTTTTTAGGAATAATCCCCAGTCATAAGTCCTCTAATATGGGCATCCTCTTTCGGAGTAAGCCCCAAGTCCCATAATTTTTGGGCATCTTATTAGGAGTAAGCCCCAAGTCCCTTAACTTTTGGGCATCTTCTATAGGAGTAAGCCCCAATTCTTAAAATTCCCAAATCTGGGCATCCTCCTTAGGAGTAATCCCCAGTCTCCTAATTTGGGCATCCTCCTCAGGAGTAATCCCCAAACCATAATCCTTGACCTGGGCCTCCTTTTTAGGGGTAGGCCCCAGTCATAATTTCTCTTAACCAGTCCTAATTTACCTTTGATTTGGGATTCCTTTTTTGTAGTAAAACCCAATCATAAGTCTTCTCCTAATTTGGGCCTCCTTTTCAGGAGTAACCCCAAGTTAGAGTATTCAAAATCTCTATGAAGCACATATACCTTTATGGACACTGTTCCTAGATTTCTTCCCTAAAGTAAATCCTAAACTTCATTTATCTGGGCAGTCATACATACATAAGCCCCACATTATTTCTTATGATTGTATCTTTCATGGCACAATTGTCTAATTTTTACCAATACCTCTTGTTTCTCACACCGAGCATGACGCACGTAATCTTAGAGTGTAAAAGTAATTGTGACATCCTTCTTTGATCCATAAACCATAAATATCATACTCCCTTACATGAACTACGTGGGTTCTGATTCCTTTTCCAAAACAAAGGATACGTAGGTAGCCCATCTACGGGTTCGATCGCAACTCTGAAATAATTCATGTCCTTATGAATGACAATAAACTTCATGTTCCCCACTGAGTGGCTTTAAAACCAGCCTGGTCATCATAATGACCAAGAGACATTTATATAAATGTTTTGAAGGATACCATTGACCAAGAATCTCTAAATAGATATAGATGATTCTCTATTGATGAAGAACCTCGAATACATATAAAAGATTCTCTAAATTTCTTACATATTTAATCATTGATATTTAGATCTGAAGGAATGCTCATTTTATACTTGGTAATGTAATAAGGATTCATGAATATAACTTAAATCTATAAAGAGAGTCCCGGAGTAGACAATAATTCCCATCAAAAAGGTGTGATGAGTCCAACCTCCCATCCTCTTGACCAATGAAAATTCCTAAGCCTCATCAGTCCACAAACTAATGAGCACCTACCTTTGGAATGTAGGTCTGAATGGATGTGGAATCATTGGATGTTTCTGGTTATATGAACAAACCCGTTAGAAACCGATCGGAACGTTTGAACCTCCCATCAAGGCGGTCATCCCCGAATTCTGAGGGAAACAAACATGAAGATTATTGTAGAATTTTACTAGAAACCCTAATGGTGTATAAAATATATGAAAATTTTAAAAAGAGTGAATTTTGGTTATAAAATGACTTATTTTTGGGTAATATAATCTCAAGAGATGGCATCAAAGACACAAAATATTGAATGTTAGACCATAACAACCATTGTGACTAAGATACATAGTTTTCATGGTTTATCAATATATTTTCATTGGTACTAGAGAAATTTATCATGACTAACTATTCCACTCACTATGTTAACTAGGAAGGGAGATAAGTTCATCGGGATAATTAATCTGAATAAAATTTCAAGTAATTCAATACAATATTTGGAAGGGTACGTGTCCATATATTACCCTACTCTGGAGAAGGGTTTGTAATATATAGTGATGTATCCAAAAAAAATTTGGGATTTCTTCTTATGAAAAATTACATGGTTATAGTTTATACCACAATGAAATTGAAGCTTCTTTAAAAAAAATTAAAAAAGTCATTATTTATACATAGTTGAGGACATTTTTCATTAATGATATTGATGAATTAACATTACATAGAAACCCGTGATATATATACTGAATAAAAAAAATTAGTTTTTATATTAACATATAAAGAGTTCAAAATTATTTAGATAAGATTGTTAGTGTTTAGTAAATATTATGAATGGTCAAAAAATTACCACCATGGGAAATCAATCAATGATGAAGATTATTTATGTTTAATTGTTCACGTTACCTAATCCAAGATGAGGATAAAAAATATCCAATATTCCTAGATTTTCAGTGGATAGATCCAAAAATACTGGTTTATGGGTACAAATATTATCTTTCTCAATTGAGTACTCAATAATCTATCCTAGTAATGATTAAAGAGCCATTGAAGGAAGATGTGGAGATGAAACCGAAGGTTAAAAATGTTCATGAGATTAAACTTGATCATGATGGACTGATATGTTTTGGGAATTTTGTATCTAATCCATCGATAAAAAATTTGAGGAAGTATTTTTTAAAGAAATTTCAATGTTTTTCATTCTCTATTCATAATAGATGAATAAAGGTGTATGGATATTTGAAATTGTATTTCTGGTGGGATGGAATGAAGAGAGATATTGTATAATTTTTATCTCAGTTCATGGTATGTTATAAACTCAATATTGGTAGAAAAAATTCTATGGTTTTGTTATATCTATTACCCATACGAGAATACAAATTGGAAAACATCACTGCGTATTTTTTTCATTGGACTATCCCAAAGGTATGAAGGGAATAATGTTATATGGGTTATATTAGATCACCATAAAAATTCAGAAAACATCATCTCTATCATAGAATATTTCTCTTTAGATCATTATTCTGGGATATACCTTAATTATGTGGTAAGGTTTCATAGAGAAAGAAATTAAATTTTATCTGATAAAGATCGAAGGATTACCTCAATGTTATTAATAAGTCATTAGAAATCTATTGATAAAAAATTGAGTTTCAGCAATAAATATCATAAGCTGATAGATGGTCATCCTGGGAGAAGAATTAAAACCCTATAGGATATGTTTTAATCTTATTATATATATTTTAAAATTGGTTAGTATCAAAACCTTCCTCTAGTTTAGATTTCACACAACAATTATTTTCAATCAAGCATTCAGATGACACCTTATGAATCCCTCTTTGAAAATATGTGTAGAAATCCAAAATAATATAATGAATTTGGAGAAATAAATAAAATCATACATGATATGGCTACTGAAATGGTTAAATAAGGCTAGATCTATTCAGTAGCACATAATGTGGAACAAAGTTAGAAGAAACGTTATGCGGAAAATGCATAGTGTCATTTGGAATTTAATGTTGGTTACAAGGTTTTATTAATAATTAAGTAATAGAATAATGTAATTATATTTTTAAAGAAGTGAAAACAATTACCTAGGTATATCAATCCTTTTAAATTTGTGGTCATATCTTTTTGGTATCCTATGATTTTTTTTCTTCCACCAAACCTCTCCCACGTTCATTATATGTAGCATGTATCTAGTCTAAAGAAGTATATACCTGACACATAACATGTACTAAACTTATAGGATTTACCTCTAGAGTAGGATTATTATAATTAGTAACAACCATTGGGGATTTTTTATTGAATAGTAAGTGTTCTATGAAACAAGACCACTCACTAGGTCAATTTTTTATACCAAAACCACTAGTTTGAGGAAGTTGGTTATGAAATTTTAAATATGATGAGGAAGAATTATCCTAATCAGTCTGTTTTAGTGACATCAGTTTTTTTTTTGAAAATTCATTTTATGTTGGTTTCAATGTGACACCATAATGTTTTAAGAAATATTTTTTTTATAAATTTATTTTCTTCGATATCTTATGTCGCACGCAACACCAAGTTTTAACGAACCATGACAACAATTATTATTATTATTTAAGGGTGATATTTATTACTTGAATGTTAAACATGGAATAATTTATATTAATAAAAAAATTTAAAATATTATGTATAATGGTTTTATATAATGATAAAAATTGTTTAAAAAGTACTTAATTTTCATTTTAGTCTTTATATGTTTCAATAATACTATTTTTTCAAAAAAATGTATTTTATATTATTATGTGAAAAATAATAGGATTAAATTACGAAAATGTAATATTTTTTTACTAATTATGGATAATATTTTAAATAATCATATCAAAATTTCATTAGGTGAATTTTTTAATTTTTCTGAAAAAACATTAATTTTTTGATGAAGAGTAAAAAAACACTTGTTTTTATAGAAAACTACATTTTCATTTAAAGAATATATACTGTTAATTTTATTAAATTGGGTTTAAAACAAAAATTACAAAAATTATATTTTTATTGATAAAATTTATTTTATTGGGATTATTTTATTAATGATTTCTTATATAAAATACATTTTAAACTTTTACATATTTTTTTCTGGATAACCACTTTTTCATCTCATTTGTGGGTTTATTTTTAAATTTACATGTACAATTTCTAGAAAGGGAATTTCAAAAATTATATTCCACAATTCCAATATTAATAATTATCATTTTTTCAAATTTTCAACAAAGGTTTTCAAAGTTAATAGTAATAATTTTAAAAAATAATTACTCTGATTATGGTTAAAACAAGATTACCGATGGGATAAACTAAACATATATGGGGTAAAATATCCTTGAAAATTTTATAAATATCATTTTATAGTTCTATTAAGACCATATTAACTATAATTTTTGATTATAATATATTTTGGATCCCTTTATCAAGTGAAAAAAAGGGTACATTTATTATTTAAAAAAATTACCAAGTGTGTCCTCTCCCCCACTTATAAAAGAACACCCCTTATTCTGTCCTATTAACACTTCCCAAACCATTTGAATAATCCAATAAATAAAAAAATATATTTTACCACATACATGAGGACATTGTGATATCAAAAATAAAATCTATTATATAATTAGGTTAGACCTAAAAACGTTGTCTGAAGAAGAGGTAAAGTTTTTAACTATGCATTTTTTGTTTCACTTATTCTAAATCATTCATCTATTATTCAATTATTATTATATAATAACACAATAATTACCCATAAAATTATATATTATTATTTTAATTTCATAACCTATACCCATCTCCCCCACCACCAAATGGGGACCAAAAATTTCATCCATGTGCACAGCTAACTCCCGCCTCGCAAATCGATGTTATACATTTTTAATAACCACCTCTCAAAGATGGTTATAATGATGGATTAAATATTTTGATATTAGATTTATGATTTTATAATATTTATTTAATTATTAAATCACATATACCTTCTTAATTTCTAGTCTGCAGGCATATGATAATGTCGCTCGTGTTTTTTTCGGACTACCATCTCACGAAGCGATGTGATTCATTAACACTTTACATAAAGGGTAATAAGAATGATTTTATTAAAAATATGTGATATATATAACATAATAATGAGTATGTTATATTAATATAGTATTTATATTTATTTATTTCATCCACTAGAGAAAATGTAAACATCATTCATGTATTCACATGGCATACCGTCTCCATGAACAATGTATTTCAATTTCTATCTCTAACATTTATGGGTTAATCTCAATACATATATAGTGAATATATATGATATTTATATATTTTTTAAAATTATTAATATTCTTTAATGATGATAAAATTAATAGGACCAATATAAAAAATCAAAACATATATGAAAAAAATAAAGCCGTTATTAAAAAAATGTGGATTTAAAATGGAATTGTTAATAAATGGGTAATATAACGTCAGAATTAAATAATATGTGGTATTATATATATTTTTAGTTATTTATTATATTTATAATAAAATTATATTTATTATATGGGACGTTCTAATGTGTACGAAGGATTTAAATTCTTGTGGAAAGGTATTATTGTCTCAAATTGTCTTCCTTGGGACATATTTTATGTCATGCACCTATATTATGTTGTGAGTTTTATAGAAAACCAATTTAACATGCAATATAATGAATTTATTTTCTCTCGTGATATTATAATTTTCATGTAATATTATTCATTCATTGTTATTACGATTTAATGTTACCAAAGTGGTAATGGTTTTATATTACAATATCACTATTTATGAGGATGTTTATTAATCTGCTTATAATGATAAATTATTATTATATATCCCTCAAGAAACATAATTATTTTATTCTTAAATATTTATTTATTTATAATATATTTTTTCAATTAAAATTTATATCTTTACTTACACAATAGTTCAAAATAATTGTTTTACAAAAAACTGACTTTATTTCTCTTTTCCGTTGAAACCCATTTTTCTGCAAAAGTCATGTGTTCTAAAAAAATTTATGATTTTTTTAAAAAATTATCCAAATGATTTAAAAAATAAATATTTAACTGTTTTTTAATTTAAAAAAAAATTGAGTGTAATATTCATGTGGTTTTCTAAAACAAGGATTTTTTGTCTTTTACAAAAAATATGAAAGGATTTTTTACAAAAATGTTATATTGAATAAACATAATTTCCTAATTTCATGGCCATTATATTAATTGTATATTAATTTATAAAATTTAAATGTTATTTTTAATTAAATGTATTTCAAAAATATTTTAATATTTTTTAATTTTAATAATTGAATCTTAAATGAAACGATATTCTCCTCATGAAACATTCAATGTGATTTTTCTTCTAAAATAAACATCCATATAAGATGACATAATTTTATGTCACTTAATATTTAATAAGGATATGATCTAATGATACTTAATTATTATTTATATGGATTTTTTATGTTTAGGATGATAAGATGTTTATGAAATCTTTTTCTCTTCCACGTGTTATACCAACACAAAATTATTATGAAACCCATTTCTGTTTCAACTAGTTATGTTTGATAAAATGATTAACTTTTCTTAAAAAATTTATTTTTATGAAATTGATTTTATGAATAAATGTTTACAAAACAAAATTCTATTCAGGGGATCTAATATGATGAATGTTTTATGGCCTTATGACCCACATGTGTATGATTTTTATTATTTGACTGGTGAGACATATATCTCACTCCAATGCATTGTTAAAAATTGATATCTAATGAGATATACCTAATTATAATGGGGAGTGAAATAGTTCTATAAGGGACTCTATAATCTATGATATCATTGGGAGTGAACCTTGAATACTACGATGGTTTTAAAAGTAAACCCTTTCCACTATGATATTATTGAAAATAATCCTTGTACTTCTTAGGAAATTATTTTCTATAATTATGTATATACCAAAAATCTATTAATTATTTCAATGTTATGTTCTCATGGTTCATGTCCTTTTATTCCATTATTATTCATGTCTTATGAACTTACATGATTTTTTCCATGAATCGAGTTTATGATCTACGATATGAAGGGTATGGTTTTCAAATGTTAATCTCATGTTCTCATACTATTACACTCAAGATATGATGATATTATCCTTTTTAGGCTTTTAGTGGTTATGAACTCACATTTTATTATGTTTCCTTACCCTAGGTTATGATGAAAGGTATTATGTATGATATATATTTGAATGATTCTAATTATATAGAACATAGTGGGATATGGTCTAGTTCACTTATGGACTAGTTTTTTTTCATATTTCCAAAGGCATTACACCTAAATCTGTTTTGAAGGAATCATCATGTTATAAAATAATTTTTTTTATATTATGATAAAATATCTATGTATGGGTGTTTTGGTTCTTTACATATTTTTTACATGCTCAATACATAACACAATTTTCTCAATAAAATCATTTTTTTAATCTTATTTATTTTTTAATTTTTTCCCTAAAAGGGTAACAATGAAATACAATGTAAATTAATCATCATCATTTCTCTAATACCTTGTTAAAAAACAATGTGTAGTATCCATAAATGTAAAACCTCCACTTTCCCCATGGGCACCCACTACCCCCATACTTATTATATTTCATTTATTATAAAATTATAAGTATTCAGTTGGAAGGATATAATAAAAATGTAATATGGATATTCCTTAACAAAATTAATCTATATATTCTATAGGATAAATTATCATTTAATGTCATGGTTGAGATCAAGTATATGGTAAAATATATAAAAATTCTTTAATCATATTATTTATTTATTTTTAGAATCATATATTTTACAACATAGCATATCAAATTATAAAAGTTGTACATGACACATGTTTCTCTAAATAAATTTTCTTAGAAATAATAGGAAGTATTAGATATAAAATCTGAATGATGATGATAAAAAATAATAAATAAAATAAAACCACTCATTACATATTTACTAAGAAATATTTTAATAAATAATAATTTCTATAAATTGAAATAAAAAATAAAATATATACTCATTGTCATTTTAGTACTTTTATAAAAGAAATAATAAATTAATTTATAATTAATTTCATATGAAACTATTACTCTAATTTCAATTGTTTTAATAAAATTACCAAGATAAAAAATTTATAGTGAAAAATATCTCTTACATTAATGGTAAAATTATTAAAATATCAATTGGATATCAATAGAAGCTAAAAAATATCCCCTTATGCATAGATAAAATAAATAACTATCCAAAATTCTTGGGAAAAAGGTGGTAGGAGAAATAAACCGAAAAAAACACATAAAAACATATTGTGTAGAAAATGGCCTAAAATGTAGTGTAGTCTAGGGAATCAATTAGAACTTGAATGAATTAATTGATCCTTAAAAAATTGGGATAGAAAGTCCATGATTTTTAAATTCGTGAGATCAAAGTAGAAAAGGAATTATGTACACAACAAATGGAAAGTGGAATGATTTAGTCCCAAGAAAATTTCACATAAGTATGATGCAACAGAGATAAAATAATTCCTTAAAAATAAATACATGGATGGACTAAAAATTGGGAAAGAAAATAGAAAAGGATAAAAAGGGTGGATGTTATATGGAAATGATTTCTTTCCCCCTAATGTAGTTTTTGTGTGAACCTCGGATCTTGGATGATTAATTCATCATGTTTTTTCAACAGAATCAATGGGAATTCCATCCATAGGTATAGTATCTATGGAATTATCTAAATACATACCAAAATCCGGGTAAGGTGTTGATCTTTGGATCTAAACATATGTAGTGTCTATAATAGCTAGATCCATAAATGGTAACCCATGTATAATTTAAGAAATGTGATCTTTTCCTCACTAGTTGTGATGATAAATACATGTATGCTATCCCCTAGGGTATATGATATTTTGGGCTACATATTAATTTATATAACCTTATATAGGAATAGTTTAACCATGAAATGTGCTATATTTATATAGAATATCAAAGGTATTATGTATCATAATGTATTTGGAAAAAGAATAATTCATGGGTAAGGGCTTCCCATGCCTCTAAAGAACCTTAAGATTTATCCTCACTGGCATACCTGTACTCTTGTTTCCTATACATTTTTCTTTTCAACCTTCATTATAATAGAAATATTATAGAATATGATGGAATAAATGATATGTAAATTTCTTATGGAGGAATGTGATAATGAGTTACTAAATACCTTAAATTTATTTTCTATGTGTGGGAATAAATTTCCACCAACAAGTGGCCCTCGAGCCATCCAAATGGTCCCCCCATAATACTAGGAAACAATACAAGACATGTGAATACCTGGTTTGTGGGTGGTAATTTTATGAAGAATTAGATCCAACTAACTAAACTCCCCATGAGAATATCATTGGTCCAACTAGGCATGGGTGAGGGATCTGCGAATAACATGTAGAACAACACTCTTCATTTTTGTGCTATTGGATATCTAAGGGCCATAGTTTATTGTAGGATCATGGGATACATTTAACTATAATATTATTATGGTACCCATATTTAGATACAAAATCAATTCTCTTAAGGCATCACATCTAAAAAATCATAACTCAATATCATATGGATAACTTCAACTTAATTAAATAAAATCTCCCATTGTTTCATCCATAAGGAAAATTAAATTCAAATAAGGATCAAATTAAAAATACTCATGAATTTAGGGAATAATTCTTAAATGGATTCTGCTAATACCTAAAAATATTATTAAGATTCATCTGAGTTATGACTACAACAACATCATTAAAACTAAATATTTTTTTAAGTGCACTCACGTCAATAGTATTATTGATATTCATTGGATTATTCTTTTGGTTCTTAAGATGAGCATGATTTTTAGGGTCTTTGAAATATTTGTAGGGATGTAAACTGTGTTTCGGTAACTCCCATTATGATGAATTCGATGAAAATAATTCGGTGATACAAGGATAGTTGTATGGGTCAGATGATGATGGGGGTGTGAAGTACATAGATTTCCACTTTCTAGAAGTTTAATATTAGTGTTTGGTAGGTTGTTTGGTGGTAAATGTTTTAGAAAATGGTCATGGGGTTTCATTCTTAAGATAATATATGAATAATGTATTAAAGAGAATTCAAAGAGAATGGGAATTTTAGAGGCCGAATATGTGTGGTTGAATGAAGGTGATAGTTTGGTATGGGTGGTGAGGAAATGTTTTGGTAAAGGAAAAAATCGATTGGGAGATAAAAAAACATATCTAATGTGCAGGTAAAAAGAATGAAATGATAAATTTGGAAAATGGGGCATTGAATTTAAAAGGAGATGAAGGGGCTCAGAATGGTAATGTCACAACCTATCCTAGAGGGGTATGTTTCATGACTCCCAAAGCTTGCGTCTATTAGGATTGGGGTTAGAGACTAGAGATGAGTAGTCATATCAATAACATGGGAGGCCATAGAGAAAATTACTTGTACACAAACCAACATATCCAAGCCCAAAAATTGTTGAAATTTAGTGAAAGTGAAAAAAACCATGCATACATACATCAAATCCAACAACCATTGTACAAAAACTAGTTATGGAATGTAAAAATAACCAAATATAATCCCACCACAAAGATTATAAAAACTATTCCAACCAAAAAGTAGATAGGGGGACTAATGATAAGATAACCAATGAAACACACCACAGTCATTCCGACTCACTAAGAACCATCTGATCCTAGTCTCTCTAGGAATTTATGAAAATGTTGACCATTAGTATAGGACATGACACGTGTGGGAAAATATCGTGTAGGGGTGAGTATAACAATACACATTATGACACCATGAAACCACAAATAATATAAAAAAATAACAATAATCTCTACACAAGTATATATCTACAGTACATTTAAGTGGTATATCTAGATAAAATCATCAAAGACACACAGACAAATGGTAATGTCACAATTTTAATTACAGCCCATGATTCCTACTCAATTGTCCCACGAGGTAATCATCTAGGAGAACACACACCAAGAGTCAAAAAAACCGGATGACGTCTACTTGAGAGGTCATGATCATATGGTATTTTCACTATAAGGATATGTTGGATGTCCGATGGGATATGATAAAAATATGAGGATCTCACCTAACACCATGGTGTATACCAAAATCTCATTCTGGAATAACCCTCCAATTAGAGGATTAGAACTAGTGTTGTGTTGGTCATGTATATATGATGAACTCCATCAAGGGAAATAATATGAGAGAGGATCTCACCCAAGGTCCCATAGAAAAATTCAATAAACAATATCAAGAAGTCCTATATAAGCGATCACTGTCCTTTGTGTAGGACATTATTCAATACTGACATCTAGGGAATTGATATAAGAAACACACCCAACTGAATCTTGTCCAAGATATGTATGACAAGGGATCTAATCCTTATTTGAAGAATTATACAGTGTGTACTGGTAGTACATGATATGTCACTTTGGAACCTAATTGTGCCTATGAAAACCACCCATTATTATGTCCTTTTAAAAGTACATGGGGTTCCCATTCCAATGTAATCATTATAATGTCCCCGTACATGGATCTTCCCTTGTACACCTAAACTACCCATGCCTATATGGGAGTTTATGGTGTGCCTATGGCCATGTACTACTTTCCATGTCGATGTACCCTACATGGTACACAGATCGACTATCCAATATCTATCATACCTACTAAACCATCCATCGTCTCATAATTCTAACTTCACAGTGTGTCTTGATTTGTGATATCGAATTGTATTTCCATGAAACGGGTGAAAATCATTCTATTTATTTGTATATTTAGAATAATGGACCAATAGAAATCACCCAAAATGAATAATGAAATGGGGAAGGAAATCCAAATCACAACCATGAGGAACTAACCTCTTCCAATGTTTGTGTCATCCGTTATTTCTTCCATTATAACAATAAATTAATCATTAAACAATTAATCCCAAATCCATTCCCCAAATCCTAGATGAATATATCTCATACCCGAAATATGCATGATCTATGAATTATTCATTAATTGATTAATTATTTTTCATCAAATAAATCACAAAACAAGAGGAAATCCACATAAAAAACATCCTACCTCTATTTCAGAATGATTGATGATGAAGAAAGAAGTTTCATAATTTTTATTGGTGATATCCTCTGATCCTATTTTACACCAATCATGGAACCTCATTCTGTTTTTCATTCATCAGTGGATTTTCATCCACACTCTTCAACAGTTCTCCTTGATTTGTAGGGTTATACTACTAACCCTACAAAATTATATAAGTATTTTTAAAAATAAAATAATTAAGTTGCTACACCAAATTATTAAAATAAAATAGTTTATTTAATTATTTTATTTATATTACGCCTACGATTAATTTTTAAAAAATTGCCTATACTGATAAAGGTTATGTCATTATCATGGTAATACCATCATTTTGAACTCAATTTTTCCCTCAGAATTATAATCCAGACCTTAATTTGTAATTTATTCCACTTATTTAGGAAAAAATCACAAATGTTCAATTTTATCTATATAATATATTTCAAATATTTATTCCGAGCAGACCAAGCATTAGAATCGAATGATGTCTCAACCCTTGGTCTCAAAAATAATCCATACAATATCAAAATATAATAAATTGAAAATATATATCCTTGCATTCTCCCAACCATAGGTCATTATATCCTAAAATGGTGAAACAAGTGGTCATACAAAAATATGGGGGTACTGAGAATGCATCTAATCCTCCCCCTCTCAAGAGATCTCTTGAACATTCATGTGGTACCATCGGATATGGACTAACAGAATCACTATCCCATGTAGGATAATCTCCTACCAATCCTTGATCTCTATCGAGTACTCTATAATGGTAGCTCTATCATAGATGTCCAAATATCCTTGGTTAATAACATGTGATGGGTCATACACATACTATCTCAGCTGAAACAAATGGAAGATGTCAAGTACTCAGTTTAAGTATGATTTTAGATCAATGAGGTATTCCACCTAGACAACTCTACACTATATCTATAATGGGATAGTAAATCTCAATGATATCTAACCACCTTTTCAAAGTCACTATAATCTATCTCAAGATGAAATCCATAGGAACACTTTTTCTACCCACTCAAACTATAACGGCCTCCTTCATTAGTTAACATAAGAAATTTTTTGGCTATGTTTATTTGTCATCCACTTTTGGATGATCTTCACTTTATCAATAGTGTCTTGCACCAATTCTGGTCCCATGAGTGCTAACAATCATGAGCCAGGCCAGTAAAGTGCTGACCTGCATGGTCACCTGTACATGGCCTTGAATGGTTCCAAACTAATGGTAGAATGGTATTTATTATTGTATGAAAAATCCATCAGTGGTAAATAATCATATCAACTATGATCAATGTCCAACAAGTAATCTCACAGTATGTCCTCAAGAACCTAAATTGTCCGCTCAGTTTGGATGTCATTCTGGGGGTGAAAATCAATGTTCAAATGCAAGTGAGTCCCAAACACTGCATTCAATCCCTTCCATAACCAAGATTTGAAGTAAGAATATTTTTCATAAATGATCATTGATGGAACTCCATCAATTCATAATATCTTCTACACATAGAGGTATCCAAATCTCTCCACTAAAATCATCTCTCTAATAGCTAAGAATTAGGAAAACATGGTGAGCTGATCTAATATCACACTTATAAAATCATGTCCAGGGGACATTTGTGGTAATATAATCATTAATTCCTGGGATATTCAATCCCACATTTACTCTCTATCCTTAAGGGGTTGATCTAAACCCATTATAACTCGGTGACCAACCTTCTCATGTAGAAAAGTAAGTCATTAAGTGATAAACATTGTCACACACATCTTTATCTGTTCCATTACAACATATATAATAGTTTGTTTTACATCTTTTACGCAACAAGATTTATCTCTAAAATATAAGTAAGAAACTACATCATGAACTACCTCCCACAACATCACAAGTACCATTGTGTGTTCTCTAAGAATAATGACACTCTCCCCACATTTATAAAATCCATCAGAAGTTTATCCAATGGATATCTAACAATACAGGGTCTTATAGTCATCATACCCAAGATGTTCCTCCCGGACTATCTATAAAAGAAGAGGGGTAACAACCCTCAATTAGAGGAAATATAATTTATCTCTATTCAAAAAGTATAATGGAAATGAGGCCAAATACTTTGACACCTCATTCTGTAACTACTTACATGATCTTCTATAGAGGGCATCTATGTCCACATTCCCCTTCCTATGAGTACAAAAAATATCAATGTCATATTACTAGAGGAACTTTATCCATAGCTGTTATCTCAAGAAGATATTATTCTGAGAGAATATATACTTCAGACTCTTTTGGTCAGAATAGACCGTAAACACATTCCCATATGGTAGTGTCACCACACCATTTGTGTAAAGACTACCACTGGTCACTCAAGATCATGGGACAAATAATTTTTCTTGTGTGTTCTAAACTGACTTGAACCATATAAATTCACAGCCTACCTCTACATCAAAACACAACCAGTCTTGGTTCCTGATGCATCACTGAAAACTATGTACTCATTAGCTACCAATAGTAATATCAAGATGGGAGATCTCGTCAATATATACCTCAACTATTGAAAATCCTGATGGACTCTCTCCATTGACATGAAAGGATTCCCCGTCTGGGTCAAATATATCATGAGATATGAAATATTGGATATGTCAGGAATGAATCTCAGATAGTATCCTTCCAACCCAAGTAATCCCCACACCTCCATCACACTTTTTGGGTGGATCCTAATATAACATGTTCTCAACCTTCACTGAGTCCACTTCCACCCCATATAATGAGATAAAATGTCAAAAAAAATTGGGCTTCCTAAATCTAGTGCTGACACTATGAGAGAATCCTGTAAATATGGTTCTGTTGGAATATGTCTAGAACAATCCTCAAGTTTCTCGAATTCTCTTCTTTGGATGTCGAGTACACTAGGGTATCATCTATGAAGAAAAAAAATGAACTGATCTAATAATGGATGAAATATCTGGTTCTTAAGTCACCAGAACATTCTGGGTTCATTCATCACACCAACAGGCATCCTCAAGTACTCATTGTGATATTATAGACATTTGAATGTCTTCATTGGTATATCACCATACCATACTAACAACATGTGATAGACCTACCTAATTCCAACCTACAAGAACCATAATTCCCATATTATCTAATCAAATAGTAAATAAATACTGAGTAGTGGATAATTGTTTTTTATATTTTATTAATTAATGTATTGATAGTCCACACATTACCCCAACCTCTTGTCACCTTTATTGGAAAAAAACTGGGGCCTCTTAGATTGAAACATTGCATCTAACAAAGACCTTCCTCTTTATGTCTTCCAACTAGACCCTCATATCAAGATGTTTTTTGGGTTCCATATGATATTATGGAATAAATATTGTTGTTATTATGGGGTGAATATCAATGAATAATTCTATCTCTATGTGGGGAGGTAAGCCTATAAAATCATCGGGGAAGATGTCATCATACTCCACCACTACTACGTGGTACAAGAAACTGCTAACATACCCTTCAAAAAGGGTCGTTCTATCTAACTAATGAGTATTAAGGTGTTCCATCTCACACATGAATCCATACTATGCTACCTCGGTTTACTTTTCTCCAACAAAGGAAAACCAAGTCTCATCACTATAGAAACACTGCATTCACTATCCCAAACAGTCAATACGCGAATGAACTGTATATTTTTAGTCCATAACTATGATGAAGTAATAAATAATTATCACTATAATAATGAGATTCCAATAAAACCTATAACATAAAAGATTTATTTCACACTATCAACAAATGTTTGTGGTCACAAATCCATCTCCATTAAGAGTTTCGAAGAACAAGGGTCGAGCCAAGCACTCAACCAGAATCTATATGTCTTAAACCAGATATGTTGTAATAAAGGAATCACTAGAACCTATTTTTATAAGTACATAATCTAATGTATAATGTAAACATATTATACCTTTTATCATCCTTAGAGCATCTAGGTCATAATACTAAACTTCTTGAACCTACCCCCTCCCCTATCCTCTAGATCCCTCAGCATAGCTTGGGCCACCTGGGGGTAGGGGTGGAAACAAGTTGAAGTTTCTACCACCTCTAGCATCCATCCCAGATCCCCTACCACATCCACTTCCATATATAACTATATTCTTTTATCTCTACCTCATACTTGGAAGCACATCCACTATCTCTATGTCAGCCATATGGTGGGTTTGAAAATATCATGCATGATTTCTCTAACCATCATAAGAGTAGAACCACCTCTCCTTGGGTTGATTGGAACCATCATATGAGCCTCAAATCGCAGACCCCAAGTCCTGGGATATCATCCTAAAATGACCCACACATTTAGGTACCTTAGATTGACATTGTATCCCAACATCCAATGCCTTTATTCCCTTATTCCCACTACCACCAACCATTGCACATGTCGTCTCATCCAGGAAACATTCTGTGATGCCCCAACCTAATAAACCTAGAGTTTATGCCTTATTTTGTTATATTGGAATTATTTCTAGGAGTCTAATCCTAATGGAATGATTAGTTTAGTAGTCATATGAATATATCATACAAACATGATTACCATAATACATATAAAAATAAGAAATACAAACAAGATACATAATAGAATAAAGTAAACTGCATCCATTAACTCTTATTCCATAATATCATCTTGATATCCTAGGGAAAGGAAATATAATAAGTGAGATCTCAAAATATCATTAGGTGTATTTAAAGTGGAAGCAATAGAGAATCAATGATAATAATTCAACATGGAATGATTAATAGTTTATAACACAAGCCACTAAAATAACTCGATAATTCATATACAATGTTTAAATGTTAATAAATTGAAACACATTACATTTAATCAATGAAATAATAATAAAATACATATCTAGATATGTCAACACAAAATATCATGGATTTAATATTAATTGAAATCAATGAAATGCTTTAATTTTCGACGTAATGTATATGGAAATTTAACCATTATACCATCATGATTTATTATCAAGATAGATTTAACTATTCTAATTAAGCCAACTGATTCATCTCATGAGACTACTGATGCATTGAGGGGAAATCTATAATTGGTCCCCACTTGTATCGTCCAGGAAAAAAGATTCCTCATATATTGAATAATTGATTTAATTAGTAAACATTTTGACTTATCATAAAATATGTCTATTAAATAAATGGTAGTGATTTATCAATAAATCCACAGTAGAGGATAAGTTTCAACAAGGGGTTTTTTAGGAATTTAAAAACAATTTTAATATAATTGAAACATTTTTTAAGAAAATAATCATTAAACAGTCATAAGTGTCCATTACCACTTTGAAACATTTGAATTATAAATCCACTGAAGTAATAATATTAAATGAATCTTATAATATCCAAAAATGAGGATATACAATATATAATATGTAAAAGGATAATATATACACCATATAAAATGGAATTTGTGTGTAATAATAAATAAGTCTCAATGGAATTTAAATTGAGATGAAATCCATTTACATGAGTCCAAATTTTCTCACATTCCTTAATATTCATGAATAATAAAAATATGTTAATTATTTAAATTATTAATAAAAGTTTTCAATTTTATTATTAATTTTACATTAATTTCTACAATTTTGTAAAACCTAATTAAACAACAAATTTTACATCATGTGTTTTGAGCATATTCTGTTTATATGTCAAAAATGACTTTAGTAGATGGAATATTGTTAAAGGGTTCATTATATAAAAATCCATATAATAATAATCATGAAATAATTATCATATTTATTCATAAATTACAACTCTAAAACCAATCATGAATGATGGTTAGGAAAAATGAAGCAACATTAAAATCGTAGAGAATGTAGGTCATACGTAACCAGGAGTGATGTTCCAATTTTTCAATGAACGTTATGAATATAAGTTAAGTTACATTAATCATTCTAGAGGGATAATTATATCCTAAACACCATATAATTACATCATATATAATTATATATATAATTTTTTGGATGTAAAATTTATCACATCTTATCGAGGAGGCGGTAGTCCACACGTCCATGAAAGACGTTGTTGTATTTTAAGTGTGTGAAAGGGTAATAAAGAAAATGATATATAATATATTTCAAGAATTTTAATTGTATCATGAATATAATATATATTTCATTTATGTTACATATTTTTAGTTAAATCTATCCTTTATAGATTTCATATATAGTGTGAATGAATCACATCACATTAAGGAGGTGGTTGTCAAACTTCCACAAATGATGTAATCGTATTTACAAATAGATTAAAAGTATATGTATATGTGTTATAAAATAATTAAATAATAATAAAAACATAATAAATATCATAATAACATATATAAACAAATTTTATTTCAAAATTCCCAAAAATTAAAGGTAGTAAATAAAAAATGAACATTCATCATTTTGTGAGGCGGTAGTTCATCGTACACATAAACAGTATGTTCTTTTCCCATTAGATAAAAGTGTGTTATAGAGGAGATAGAAAATTTAGATTAAATATATAAAATTATATTTCTGATACTTTTTTTGTTATATAATGTGTAATAATAAGAGTTTAGTTGGTGGATATTATAAACAAAACTAAAGAGCTTAATGAAATATTTTACCTCTTCTTTGGGTAACTCCTTTTAGTTTTTACCAAAGGGATTACATTGTTATATTTATTCCAAATGGTACTCATTTATTATGACAGGAGGGATTTTTAGGATATATTTGGGTAGATCTTAGTCGATCCAAATTGTCTTAAGAGGTGTGACAATGTTGGAGGAGAGGAGGCCTTTTCATAGTGGAGGAGGAGTGAAACTCTTATAAATATCAAAAGGTATGCATTAATAGGTGGTATTATATCACAATTTTGACTCAAAAATATAAAAATTATGTTTTATATTAAAATAATGGTTGATAAAAACCTCAAAAACAAAAAATAAGAGCATTTTTATAATTTTATTCCTTCACATCTATGTTTCTCCAATGTTTTCATTGTGATTTTTATTAAGAAAAATGTTTTCTAACCATGTAATTTAACCATTAAGGATTCATTAATGTGAGATTTTTAAGAAAATATATATACACATAATTATAAATGTGATACATAATTTAAAAAATTTAAATATCATGTGTGATTGAAATTAATTTTAAAACAAGTGCATGGAATACGCAAAAACACTAATTTAACCCGTACAATGATAACAATGTTTTTATAAAAAATCAATAAAAAGTTAATTATAAAAGATAAATTGGTGCATAAATAAAAAATATTAAATACATACTAACACTTAAAAATTACTTGTAATAATATATTATTTCAATTAATTTTATTCATATAATAAAATATAATTTAATATAAAATAACATTAATGTCAGTTTTAATATTATTTATTTAAATTTAATTTAAAAATATCAAAACAATGTTTGAATTAAAATATATTAAGTTAAAATATTTGTAAAATTATATATTCCTTTAAAAAATAATTAAATTAAATATTTCCATCCATTTTCATTTAATTTTAATATTCACATTATCATTTATTTTTTTGATTATCATGTGAATAATCACTATGTTGACGTTTCATATGAATTTGAAGTAACTAACTCATCTCTAAAAATTATTGATAATTTATTATGATTAAAAACCTTTTATATTTTAAATTTATATGTTTAACCTAAAATATGATTTTTTAGAAATATAAAAGTTTAATAAATTTGAAAGTTATAGAAGGTTCCATTTTTGTCTTTTTCTTTACTGAACAAATCATATAAGGAAATGTCATGAAATATTGTCCCAATAAACCATAATATTTTAAATAATAGGTGATACGATCTACATTTTGACATCAAATGTCTTTGGGACAAGTTTCTATGTCAATTGGGCTCTTACTATTAAGGTTTAGTGACTGGTTAAACATAATTTTACCTTAATCGCTATAAATAATTTTAATCACTTTCACTAATATTTTTTTTTCTAAAATTATGTTTAAATTTTTGGACCATAAATAAAATAGATATTAAAAACTGTTACTTCCACTTTTAAAAATTCAAATAATAGAAGTTTGAAATTTAATTTCAACTCTAATCCTACAGTTATGGAATGAAAGTGGGTTTTCAAAGTTAAAACATTTAAAAGTTAAATATGTTTTTATATTCAACTTCAATATAAAAATGATTAAAATGACCGAAATTAGGTTAAAATATGTAAAATTCATCTATTTTGTCTTTAAATTCAAATTTATAATATATTTTAAAATTATTAATTATTTAATTGAACATGGAGTTTCAAACTAAAATGCTCTATTTTCACTATTCATCATAAAATGAAATTTCATCAAAAAAATCATCGAAAGATACTTTTGAAATTAGAAATTAAAAAATTATGTTTATTTTCACATATTAAATTTATAATGATTTCAAAATTGTATTTAGAATATGTTCACCATTAAAAGATTGTTAAACTCGATCTTTTGTGTTACACAAACTAACTTAGTGTGGTCTTTTGCATAATAATAACATGGTTTTGCATATTAAAAAGATACAAAAAACATAATTTTATATGGAAATGAAAATATTATAATTTATTAGGATGTTTCATTCTCCCCAAATTAACTAACTTTTCTCCTCACAATTTAAACATGATCTCAGTAATCAAGAGTATGATATTTGTAAATAAATTATTATTGAAAAACCCACATCATAAATTGGGTTAATGTCATATGTTCTTAATGAGAGATAAAGGAATGTGAAATGGTCACATTACTAGGTTCCCTATTAGTATAACATAAGTGGGAAATAGAAACATGGATACCAAAGAAAAATTTAACAATCATATTCTGATGTTGAGTGATAGAGAACATGGTTAAGTGAAAGTTTGCAAACACAATGTCATAAATTTGTGATTGTCTAAGGGGCCATCTGATTCCTAAAAAGGAAGGAACAAGGCCATTTTTTTCAATATGATTTTCTATAGAGATGAGCAATTATTTCACTATCTAAAAATATATGTAAATACACATACTTGGTATGTATCTATAAGCACAATATTATTCTTTGGTCTTGACTTGATTTATTTATACTTGTTTTCATAAAACAAGTTTCATCATATAGTGATGTAGTACATTAACCTCTAAAAAATCATCCAATCAACAACTTAATACTTTTTATAAATGGATAACTTTTACAAAATATTATGATCAAAAATTTCTTAAGTAAGGTAACTACGTTTACAAAATGGACTTATCATTAGAATTCAATCATAATGAATTAGCTCTTTAATCATCACATACTAAACATTTTAATATAATCATAATGTGTTCTTTTGAAAAATAACAATTTATTTAATTACCATAAAACCTCATTGGAAGCATGATTTCTTCCCTATTATTTAATTGAAACACATGTTTTAGGATATATACCATAAATCCTTCAATATGGTTCATAAATAAAAATGAATGATTCCTAAGAATATCCCTCAGGATTGTCAACCCAGATGTGTAGTAAGGCCTGTTGTGATGTACTAGATAATTTTGAGTCATGCCTAAAACACATTGTTATTGTTTTTACTCCTAGGTACATCTATGTTAGAACCATTTCCACTTGTAGTATCTATAAAATGATATATCTCTTGGAATACCCACATAATATCTACCTTTCCAAAATTCTAGGATTTTATTCTATACTTATCCTTAAATCATTCCTTTGAGTTCTATTCTATAATAAATTATTTTTTAATCTATTTTCCAGGGCTGATTCTAAACATAATTTGATACAAATTATAACACCTTGACCCCAGAATCATGGAGTCTGTGCATTATCTCATTACATTGGCATGATTATAAGTAATCAAATATTGAAGGACTAATCAGGTTAGTGTTCTTGGAAAGCTAGATTACATTCATGTTTCTCACAATACATTAGGAAATATGATATATAGACATGATACATAAAAAAAATAAAATAAAAAATATTATTGAATGCTTATTAAAATATTTCTTCTTCATAACATGGGTAAAGGAAATATAATAAGGGTGGTGTCAAATGATGAATAAGGGTATATAAAGCTGAAGCAATAACGAATCAATGAGAATAAATCAACTAGGAACCGTATGTACCTGATGAAACATACCATTAAAATAACTATATGTGGAATAAAAATATTTAAAGGTAAGAAACTGAAACACATTCCATTAAATAAATGAACTAAGATCTAAATATATCCATATATACGCCGACACAAAATATAATGGATATAAATGATATTAGAAATTATTGAAATTATTTAAAATTAGATGTCATTTCTCTATAACAGGAACCACTATACAATGAAGATATATTCTAAAGACAGTTTAAACTATTCTAATTTGGACAACTGATTTGTCTCATGAGACCACTATTGTGTTGAGGGGCTAACTATAATCGGGCTCTGCTCGTATCTTCGAATCAAATTCATTTTTCATATATCGAATAACAGATTTAATCAATAAAAAATGTACTTTACCATAAAATATCCATATTTAATAAATGATTTGTATTTATCAATAATTCAAAATGGAGGATAAGTAACAGCTGTGGTTGTTTTTGATGATGAATGGAAACACCATTTAAAGATCATTAAAACATTGTTGATCAATAATCATTCCAAAGTGTCACATATCACTTTGAATAATTGAAATCATAAAAAATATGAAGGAATTATATTAAATGAAATTATAATATAATGATAAAAGTGATTAATGATATAAAATGTCAAAGGGATGTATATACACTATATAAAAGTGGATTTGTTAATAATAACAAATTTATCTTAAAAGAATGTAAATTGAGATGAAAACCATTACCTTGAGTCCAACTTGTATCATGTGTCTTTATATTCCTAAATAATAAAACTGAAATAATTATTTACATGAATTATAACCTTTTTCAAATTTATTATTACATTTACGTTTGTTATTAAAATGTTGTAAGAAACTTCTTAGTGAACTAAGTCCACATCGGGTGTTTTAACCATGTCTGGTTTATGTTTCAAAAATAAATTTGGTAGATTTATTATGGTAAGAGGTTTAATCGTAATAAAATATTAAAAATAATAACCATGACATAAATTTTATATTTATACATCAATTATACATTTAAAACCAATAATAAAACATGGTTATGAAAAATGAACGAACGTTCAAATCATGGAGATAGTAGGTTGTGCATATGCATGAGTAATGTTCCAATTTTTCAATGATTGTTATGGGAAGAAGGCAGGTAATGTAAATATTTTCAGAATAATAATTATATATTAAATAAAATATTTTTTAATCATATACAATTATTTATATAATTCTTGTGATGTAAAAGGAATCACATCATGATGAGGAGGAGGTAGTCTACGTGTCCACAAATGAAATTTTCACGTTTTGTGTGTGTGAAAGGGTAATAAATAAAATGATATATTTTATATTTACATAATTTAATTATGTCATTAATTTCATATATATATTCATTTATGTTCGATATTTTTAATTAACCCCATAATTTATATGTTCAAGGAGCTGAGATAGAGACTGATGAGTGCCATCATCTTAAGGCTACCCAAATTAGGTGTTGGGTTTGCAGTCAATTGTGACGCATTAGGGACCGGGCTTGGATGCATCCGGATGTAGAAGTGAGCAGTGATCACTTATGGATCACAATAGCTGAGACAACATGAGCAGAACTATGTTACCCAAGACCTGGAGTTACAATAGTGGTCTTCACCTTTAATATGTGGCGACACTAGTTTCTGGGATACAGTTTTACAGTCTACTCTGATCACAGGAGTATTAGGAATATCTTATCATAGAAGGACATGAACCTGAGATAGAGATGTTGGCTAAATTCCTTCATGGCATTGACTTTGAGATTGTCTATACTCTTGGGAAGGGAAACATAGTGCAAGATTTCCACAGCAGGTGGTATGGTATACAGTTGCTGAGGGAGGTGACAGAGAAGCTAACTGCGTTGCTGATATCCACTCTGGATAGAGTTGGAATATCTTACCTCCAGTCTATGAATGTCACTCCCCCACATTTTTAGTGAGTTCAGGAGGCACAACTGGGGGACAATGATTACGAGGCTCGACATGCTCAGATTTCCTAGAACATGCACGTGATGGATTTTCTGAAGGTGGGTGTCACATCATCCAATTCAGAGGACGCACTGTGGTACCAATGGCTCTACATGAGCATGTTTTGAGAGATTTCCATATGTCCCCTCGGGTGGTACATCCTTGTGTGGCGAAGAGGTACCATGACCTCCGGTGTCAGTATTGGTGGCCAGGGATAAAGAATGAAATTGCAGTGTTCATATCATGATGCCTCACTTGTCAGCAAGTGAAGGCTGAGCACCAAGTTTTAGCAGGCTTAGCACAGTCATTAGTGGTACCAAAGTGGAAGTGGGATGGTATTTCCATGGATTTCATGACAGGGCTACAACATAAGTCCAGGGGACACAATTCCATCTGGGTTATCATTGAACGACTCACAAATTCATCCCACTTCCTACCCATCTGAGAGAAGGTATCAATAGAGGGATTGGGACAACTCTACATATAGGAGATTGTACAACTTCATTGGGTTCCGTCGATGATCATCTCTGGTCGTGATGCACATTTTATATCCTATTTGTGGAAGAAATTACATGAGGCGTTCTAGACTCAACTCCATTTGAGAACATCCTTTCATCCACAAACGGATGGTTAGACGGAGCACGCCATTAAGAATCTAGAGGACATGCTTCATGCTTTCATCCTATATATTGGTCGTAGTTGGGAGGATCACTTTACCTTAGTGGATTTCACGTACAACAACAAATATCATCCACTATCGGTATGGCACCATTTCGGGCCTTGTACGGTCGACCATACAGATCAGCTCTATGTTGGATAGACCTACGGGAGTCAGCACTTATGGGTCCGGAGTTGGTATGAGCTACCACTGAAAAGGTGGAGATCATCTAGGAGCCGATGAAGATTGCAAAGAGTAGATATAAGTCTTATGCAGATAAGATATAGACACCTTTGGAGTTTGAGGAGGGAGACTATATCTTTCTATAGGCCTCACCTCGATGAGGTTTGTGAAGATTTTCCCAGGGCAGTAAGCTATCTCTGAGGTTCATGAAACCCTTTTATGTTCTCAATAATGTTGGCGAGGTGGCATATCACCTAGCTCATCCCCCATAGATGCATCTGTTGTAAGAATTTTTCCATATGTCACTACTGAGAAAGTACGTGCTTGATACATGGAATGTAATTGACTAGGGTGAGGTGGAAATTGATGATGGGGTGACATTTACAGAGGTTCTAGTGAACATTGAGGATCAACAAGAGTAGATTTTTCAAGGATGATCAATACCTCTGGTACGCTTTTTCTGGAAGCACAAGGACCTCCACGAGAGCACATGGGAGTGGGAGGCTCAGATTCATGATCAGTACACCCATTTGTTTTCTTAGTCCATGTTGTGGACTTCTTGGACGAAAATCCCTAAGGTGGAGAGAATGTAAGGACAAGTATTTTCAATGTAAATTATTTATTTATTTATATGTAATTGTTAAGAGTCTGCAAAAATTGACGGCGCATGATTCTGAGGCCCCATGTACCCAAGAGGAATTTCTAAACTATTTTTTGGTACGGTCAGTAAATGTGTGACTAAGAAATCCTAACTTTTGGACGGGTTCTCGGAATTGAAATTTGAGAGAACTGTTTAACTCGTAGCACCGAGAATCTCTTATGGGATCCTTAATCTCGAACGTAGTGGGTTGAGAGAGGATGTTTTTTTCGGTTTCCGTGGAAAATAAATAAAATAAATTTATGATCATTTAAACACCCTCCACCTATCGTTAGGTTTTGGTAGTGGGGACCACAATGTGTGGTCTAGATTTTAATGTAGGATATTAAATGCTTAGTTACACAAAAATGTGTAACAATCCTATTAGAAAATACGGAGGATCATTAATTTCACCAATTAAAGAACCTCTCTTAATTATGTGTTGTGAATATAACTCCCTTATCCTCTCTCTCTTTTGATATTTTGTTTCTGTTTGATAATTATAGGAGGATTTTAGAGGATCCCCCTTTATGAAGAATGAATTCACCAAGAGAGAACCGAAGAAAGTTATTGGAGCATCATCGTTGGAGGCTTGCATTGGGATCGACGAACACTGGCCCATATTCAAATGTGGGATACTATCCAATGACTCACAAGGTATGGATTTATCTTGTTTAATTTTCTTGAGGTTTTGAATCATTGATCATCTCTATTGTTAAGATACTAATGTGGAGGGTGTGGGCCAAACGAACAAGGCACGATCCCTCCGCCTCTTCTTTTATAATTGTGTTCTATGCAGATACATTCTTCAGGTTGGACAAAACCCAATTCTGAGGGTCTGGAAGTGAAGTGGATGACTCAGGAAGTCCGTAGGAGTGACTGGATATGAAAATAGACCACCAAAGCTCAACTAGTGGCCGGTGGAAGACTGTCGGCGCAGCACCGGCACGGTGGAAACGAGGACTGGCGTAGACAGGTGATTGTTACAGCAGCACGATAAATCCATGGTGGTAGCGACACGTTGTCGTATGCTGTAGGAGGAGTCCACAACACTATTCCATGACGTTTAGTGGAGTGGGTGGCAACGGCTGGCCGCGGAGTCAGTGCGGCGTGTCATCATGCACTGCAGGAGGAGGAGGCCGCAACTTTTCTTCTGCAATGGTCGAGTGGGGAGGTCAGCACCGGCCTACCGTGGAGGTGGAGTGGCATGCCTTCACACGTTGTCGCACGTTGTAGGAGATTCTCACAACTTGAATCCACGATAGAAGTGCAGGGACCCACCTTTACGGGTCCAACGACAACCAGGCGACACCACGTGGCGTCGCCGCTCTGTTACCCGAACGTCTTAGAAGATATAGAGAAAGTGGGGAGCATTACCCCCCCCCCGTGCTTGTAAGGGTTGGACCCGCGCCTCTACTGGGCTGAACTGCACCCCCCCCCCCCCAAAGGGCTGGGCATTACCCTCTCGTGGGCTGGGTTGTGCCCCCTTGCAGGCCGGGTTGTTCCCCCTTGTAGGCTAGGAGGCACCCCCATTGAGGGTCGGTCTGCGCACCCTGTCGATCGGGCCATGCCCTCCGGTCGGCTGGGCCACACCCCTTGTGGGCCGAGCCACACCTCCTATAGGACGGTTCAGACTGTGGCCCAGCGGGCAGAGCTGTCGCAACCCCGCCCAACAGGACCGGCCAAGGCCGGTTCATACCGGGCTAGGTCAGACCTGGCCAGTCTAGGTCGGACCCTGGTGATGCTGGGTAAGACCCAGGCTGGGTTAGGTCAAGCAGAACTGGGTTGAGCTGGGTCAGCCAACCGGTTCGGACCGGACCTAGGCCCATCCAGTCCCAATTTATCTTAATGTGCCAAAACATGAAATCTAGACGTCCGTTTAATGAACTATCTACGGCACTGGGATCCTTGGAGCAATACAGTACTTTTGATATACTCCACATGAATTTTGGAGGATGTTTGAGTACATCTGGGTTGTATTGAACCCGAATCTAACCAGGACCTCAATACTAAAATGAAAATAACTCACAGACTGGGTGTCCGATTGATGCATCTTCTGTCATGTTGGAACCCTTACGATATAAAGGTCCTATGGTTTATCCCATTATGGAGCTTAGTGGTGGTAAAGGTATGACTGATATCTTGAGCAGAAGATTCAATGGAACTTGAGGGCACCTGGTGCGAAGAATCTTATGGCTGGCTGTCTTTGATGTAGCGACCCTTTTTGGATTAGCATCATTGAAACCTTGTGTAGATCATGATCGTAGCTACTGGATGAGGGAATGTTTTAGAGAGTCCCGTTGAGGATTAACATCTAGCGACCCTGTGTGGATCAACATTCCAGCGACCCTGTTTGGATCATCTTTCCAGCGACCCTGTGTGGATCACCATTCTAGCGACCCTGTGTGGATCAGCAAAAGCGTGACCCCACGAGAACCATCCTTGTAGTGGTCTGTTATTGAACAATAACTTACGTCCAAGAGTGGAAAGATAATAGAACTACTTCTTTGTGGATCAGTTATGGAACTTCTAAATGGAAGATGAGGATATTTCATATGACTAATTATCTATATTCCTAAACTCTAACATGTATACCTGTTGTGATCTATCTATTTATTCGTGCTTCGTGATTGAGGTCTTACATTGTGGGTTTTCTTTTGTGGAACACTGGGTGACCATTGGGGGTCTTTGGGTCCCTACTAAGTATTTCTATACTCACCCCTACCCAGGTTTTAGCCGCACCTTGTTGTGTCTTGTGCAGACGGCGAACAGCTTTGGGTGATGTTTGGGATCCTGGATTGGATGATTCTTAGAGGTGGATCTTTTAACCTGACATTCCATAGTGATGATCGATTGTGAGATTTACCTACCCTTCAGGTAGGAAACTTGGAGGATGATTCTGGGATCTTTTTTCCTATTGATTTGGTACTTTTTAGTTATTCTTGTATTCCCACCACATTTACTTGTAGTACTCACCCTTTTTTACCTTTAGTACACATATTTTTACTACTACGGTTTTACTACATGGGTTGTTCTCGTTGTATTCTTGGGCTATGTGTTTATAGTTTTAATGGAATTGTCTTCCCATTTTTTAGGGATATGTCATTCGGTGCTAGTCGCTAACCTCTGGCCGTTGAAAGGTGGACATGGGGTAGTCATGGTATGGGCCCTGGGGGATTGGTCATGACATCTTCATCCCCTATTATAACCATGTTTGATAAATTTATTCCAACCATGTTTTATCACCACAAAATCTAGGTAAATCTCATTTACCTCCCCATATTCTAATTTATTTATATCATCTCTAATTTATTTCTCATTAGTAATGGTTTTTTGTTTCAAATTTCCCCAAGGAATTGCGAAATCCCATTTTAACTTAAGGATCACTCTTTTCTGGGATAAAGGAATATTAAATGAGATATTTTATTTTCATAAATAGTTATTTTGATACCAAAATATTAAGGAATTATTTTCCTTAGGTATTAAAAGGATTTTGTGATGAAATAAATGGAAATTTGGGTTGAATTACTTATGGATTTTGGTAGTTATGGTTTTAATATTTTAAGAGTTTTCATCATATGGATTCTTTGAGGTTTAGTGTAATTTTATTATGATTATTTTTTTATTTAATTTTCAAGGTGATGGATTATTATTATTTTTATTGTTAGGTGTATCCTGATTTCTTTAGAAGATATAAAAATCACCAATAGTAAAGGTAGTTTGCATCAAACCTCAGTGTGGCCTTTAGGTTTTTCTTGTTACATGACTCCCACTTTTTCACATACTAGTAGTATTGTTAAAAAAATTAAAAATTTTAAATGAATGCTTTTTATGAATATATTTTGACATATAAGGTTAAATATTTTCAAACTGATTAAAACTTGAATCACATAATTTTTTATTTCATCATAATTTTATTAATCCCATGATTTGTAGTCAATTTAAAAATTGATTTTTAATAAATGCATTTTTTGAAAAAAATTATTTTAATGAGTATAAATAATCATATATAGTTTTTGAATTGATTGATTTTTATAACCATTCACTCATTTATAAGGTTTGTCTAAATTATTCAAATATTTATTCTTTACATATAACATGTTTTTATAAGATTTTATCCCTAGGATTCTTTATAGTGGTATTGTATCATGTTTAGTATTTTAGTTACACATTTTTCATCATATTGAAAGTTGATTATATATTATGTAATCATGCTTATGATTTTAATTACATGAATTTATGTTTTGAAAGTGTAACAAAATTATTATTTGTTTTTTGATATATATATATATATAAGAGGATGTTTTTGGTTCATATTGTGCATGAATCTTGATTATATTTTAACTAAGTGCTATATGTCATTTTGACGAGGGATTTGAGTCTAAAAGGATTGTTTAATGTATGGAATACATGTTATGTATCCTTGAATTACATTAGTAAATATAAACTAATTTTTTAAATTAAAATTTTACTATATCAAAATACCTTAGAATATCATGACCTATTCAGAAATTGAAATATTTTGTAGGGGAAGTCAATTCATTCCACCAAAACCTCAATTAATTAGAGGTAAATGATCCAATGTAAATTTTTTTAAGGTGGATGAATTAATAATGAGATAATTTTTATGTTAATCAAGTGGGATGGATTTATTTGGTATATTAACCTGCTATGTTTCCTCAAATTTATCATCTTTCATTAACAAATACCTAATATTTCTTAACACTAATGGAGATTATTTTCTAAAATAATTTATACTGGAATTGTTTTTATATATTCACTTTATATGTATATGAATTATTTCATACAGTTAAAACCATATTTGTTTTTAATATTTTAAGATGTTTTCTTAAAACATGCATATTGAAGCATCCTTCCCCTCCCCACTAATTTAAAAATTGTTAGGGTACCAATAGCCTTAAGGGACATCCCCATGACACCAAATGCTACCTATAAATCCCATGTTCTTCTAATAATATTGGGGCTTTATATTCTTGTTGATGATAAAACGATCTTTAAACCTTGAAAAATAAACATCCAATCCTCCAATAAAATTAATGAGTATTTTAATGCAACCTAATGTCAAAATAATAAAAATAACAATATGAGAGTGAAAATGAAAAAAAAATAAAAATAAATTAAAAGTAATGAATGAAAAAAAGTCCATTGAAACCCATTTTGTATCCTTACATGTAAATAATGAATTAGCTCTAATCTCTAAAACCACCTACCATGCCCATTATATCAAGATGAATCCCTAGAAAAGTATGATCCCTTTCCATTTCTTATCACATGAAAGATGAGATCTGTAAACATACTAATTTGACCAAATAAGGGGTGAGTACAAACTTAATAGGATTTACCCAAATACATTCCATATCAATCCACTATGATATGAACTTGTTAACACGATTATATAAAACAATATATTAAATAGTTATAAAATATTATATCAAAACCATAAGTAGTTGGATGGAAATAGTACAAAATTATTAAAAACATTTCTATTAATTTTATATAACCATTCATGTGTTTAAACACCCACACACACACAGACTCGCATTCATACCAAGAAATATTTCCATAACCATGAGCAACCTCTCATCGATCCACCCATTATCACAAGGTGACCAATATCGAGGTACTCTAATGGAACATGCCCCTTCTTTAGGGTTACATCCACAAATGGAGTCATGAAAACTATGTATTCTAAATTATGTTCCATACCATTTCACAATAAACCATTCCTTCTTGGAAACATTTCATCTAAAACTTATGTTTCATCAAAATGAACCCAAAATTTTAAAACATTCATTTCGATTTTATAACAATGGTGTTTTCCTAAGGACATCCTACTTTCTCAATTTCTAAAGTATAAAGAAAACAAAAAAATCCTCCATGAATCAAACCAAGTATCTATAAAAAAGTCTTGAAATTTTTTTAAAAAAACTATGACATTAAGTTCTATAATAATTGAGATGAGAGAGAAACCAAATGCCTCTCAAGAGATGAAAAAATGAATAAAAAAATATAACATCTTGTAGATATTACCTTGAACATTCAACCCTTCAATTGATTAAAACATTTCTCGTCAAAATTACAATCATAGAAAATAGATATATACCTAAAAGAAAAGATCTTTCATTTTAGGAGAGAGGATACGAGTACATCTACGATAAATATGTATGAATTATGACTTACTGGTGAATCAAAATCTCCAACATGATTTCATTCGACAAAAATCAATCTATAGATCAAAATTAATCACCTTAGCACACTTGATAATAAGAGTAATTAAATATAAAATATGAATAGGAAAAAATTAGGGTTATGCGGCCTCAACCTAGATTAAACCACAATTTTCAGTCATTAGCATCATGTTTCATGGTTTGTAAAACAATGCACAAACCATGATTGTGCTACTGGACAAGACAGACAGGTGCATAGTTTTAGCTACATAGTTTATTGAAGTGTCTTCCAACCATGTTGTTCTACTATCATAAGGAACCACACCACAAGGTCAAATCACCTCTAAACATTTTTCCCTTTATATTCTTTCAGAAAATTTTCCCTAGGTACTCATATGATCTAGAAAGGATATGCGCAAATTGTGTGCCTACCTAGTGAACCCCAAAGCATGTTTCATAGTTTCTTTGATGTGGTTCATGGCTTCTAATAACCATGAACAAACCGAGAACCTCCATAAATACCTATAAAAATTAAAAAATATCAAAAAAACCTCTTAAAATATAACCCAAGATATATATAAGCTCAAATTATATAAAAAATTATGAATTACCAAAAATTAAGGGTTCTAAATTCTCCCCACCATTGTTGTTTCCATCCTAAAGAAGTAGAAACCCAGAGTTGTTCTAAAAAATCATGCCCTGTTTCTCCTAAATTTTCATTTCACACTCCTATTTCTCTTTCATAATCTGAATATGATTCAATAAAACCATACCAAAATGATTATATTCCCATGAAAATATCTTATATTTACTATCAATAATATATATTGTAGTATGAATCAAAATATAATATGGTTCAAGATCTTCCTGGTCCCATTGAATCATAATGTGGGGTTTAGGATGGTACTTCTTTAATTGAGATACATGAAACAATTTTACAGTGAACTGAACCTTGGAGCAAGTATCAACGGTTATGTTATATAACCCACAAATTCAAGCATCTCAAAAGGACCAATTTAATGAGGATAAAACTATCCTTGGATATATTTTCATGAAAATGTGATAATATACCTCAAAAGATAGCATTCATTGATAATGGTCTACATATGAATTTTTATTACTTAGAGTCATCACTATTCTCTTACAGATCATTTAAATAATCTTTATTTTCAAAAGAAAAATATTAGTCCTGAAAAGTGATTTATTTCCCGTTTCCACATTAAAATTTTGAAAATGAAAAGTGTGAGAATTCAATGGTTCAAATGGGCCCATATTTTTTGAGGCCTAATAAATTTTATAGTATGATAAATACACTAATAGTATGTGATCATACCATGATCCTCAAAAATCCATCACACAAGACCTAATAATGTATTCAAAAAATTATATTGCCCTATCATATTTTATATCTATTTTACGATGATAAACAATACTCATAGTAAATTGGGTTCCAAGGTTATAATTTATGGGTTTCAAGAACTATGATGTAAATTTAGGATCCTAATCAGATACTAACAAAAAATGAACCCCATTCATATTTACAATTTATCGAATATGGATTTTAGATAAATATCCCACCATATTATATTCAATAATAGTGTTGAAAGGATTTGAATTCTGGATCAAATCCACAGTCACCCTTATGAAATAATTTTTATAAAGTATTTTTGGGAGACATATCACAAAATCCATATTTATTTTTACCTATTTACACTTGGTAAACGATATATAATGAAACATACTAGCTGAATATTGATTTTATTCCTTGACCTTCTGATAAGGGAACAATTTCGAGAAAAATCCACCACTTTTTCATCATGAATTTCCATTAAAATTACTCACTCAACATCTTGAACATATTTTACATACCAGAATGAATATCCCATTTTAATTGGTGGTATTCATTTTAGAGTTGTTTTAGATAACATGGAAGAACAAAAATTCAATCTCTAAACCACAACATAGATCTACCATAGAAAATCCATCCTTCAATTATATCCCCATTACTGAGTTTTAAGCTCATGGTCAGATAGAATAGATTTCATTTAAAATTATTCTTAATATTAATTACTAAATTATTAATAAAAGATAATATAATGTAAACCATAGTGTTACCTTTATCTAAAGAATCTAGATGCATGTTATCTATAATTAACATTTGGTTCCATTGATTTGATTTCCCTTTATCCATATGGTTATTGGTCTTTTCGGTTTAATGAATATTCCACAGAATACCCCTCACCAGTTGTATACGTAAATTTTATGTCAAACATATGATGATAATATATCCATCTTCATTTCCATAAGTTCATGAATCTTTTTGAGAATTTTTTTTTCAATATCTTAGGATCCATAAATAATGTAAATTTATTACAAAAAAGATAGCAACGCATGGTCTCTAAATCATGGACTATATAAGCTAGTTCCAAATCACGTTACAGGTATTCTCTCTCATGCATGCATAACTGTCATGATTCATAATATACGAAATGATCTCCCTTCTTCTTAACACATCCCAACTCATATCCTCATACATCATAATAAACCATGTTTCCCTTTCATGTGTAATGAAATGTTAGGATAAGTGTTCCAATAAGGTGAAATTTCATTCATGGAAGGATTTATAGAAATAATTACTCCATTGGAAAGCAACACATTTTCTTTCCAAAGTTATCATTCGAAAGGTTTGTCCTGCAAATTCACAAAAGAAATGTATGTAGTATCCCACTAAGACAGAGAAACTGTGTATCTGAAAACCATTATTCAGTGGTTTGTATGAGATAAAAACCTCTAAATTTGTAGGATCCATATAAACTTGTTTTTTAGATATTATGTGGCCAGGGAAATGTACCTATTTAATCTGAAAAGAACATTTTTATAATTTATCAAAAAATTTATTCTTCCACAATATGTATAACAGTATAGCCAAGTGTTCCTCCAGATCTATTTTCGTCCTTGAAATAATGAGGATGTCATCAATGAATAGCACTATAAAGGAATAAATATGCCACTAAAATTTCTAATTCATCAATTTAGTAAACACCTTTTGTGAATTTAGGTTACAAAAAGGAATATCCACATATTTCTATTGGGAATTACGGTTCCAAAAACCTATTTTGGGAATATTATAATTTTTGATCTCTAAGTTGGTGATACCCCAATATGTCAATAAATATTACAAAACCTCTAGTATCACCTCGGTTGATCAAAATTATAATCAATCCATATAAGGGGGTTTCAATTATTTATCATAACATGGTAAATCTTACAAAAACCCACAAAAAACCTAATAGTTTTATCCGAATTCTTCAAAAAAAGGACTAATACTACCCAAGGGTATTTTATTTGTCGAATTAACCCTTTTCTCTATAACTCTACCAATTATTTTTAGTTCCCTCAATTATTTCTTATCCATTGTATAAGAAGGGAGTGAAATAGGACTATTCCTTAGTAGGAGATCAATTTTAAATTACACTTATATTTTTTGTGGAAACCCTAAGATTTTTTTAGGAAAAACAACAAAACATTGGTAATCTATGGTTCAATAAATACTATTTATGATCTCATTCTATAATTCTAAATTAACCACTACCGACTGATAAGATATGGTTAAAACTAATACTACCAAATCTTCTCCTCCAGTGGAATGTGCCTACCATTCTCCATTAAATAAATTCTTAACACCATAAGACGATTTGAAACACACCTATTGACTATAAAAATATATATGATCCATAAAATTCATTAACCAATCTATCCCCAATATCAATTCATTGATATCATAATCAAGGATCGAGAGTTCCCATACCAATTCAGACCCATTGATAGTAATCATACATGTTGCACACTTAAAATACAAACATTATCATTTGAGAAAAGGATTTCTCAATTTCAAACCATCTGGAATCATATCATCATGAAAACTCATAAGATCAAAAACAAAATATGAAATAAAAGAGTGGGACACACCCATATCAATCCATAATAACATAACGGAATAATTAATGAGAATCATACCTTATATTATCGATGTGCTTAATTGATCATCCATTACCACCTCCTCAGTAGAATATATTTCTTACTCATTGTCCAATAAAATTTATTTCACAATTCAGATTTCATTTTCTATGGAGTCATGGTGTTCAATGAATAACAATGTCTCTATTGGTTTTTAGTATTTGTGTTATTCTGTTGAGATCATCCCATTGAAGCATAGGATCTCTATGAAACATGTGATGTATTTACATTACCATACCATGTAGTATTATGACAATAACACTACAGATAACCAATCTAGTTAATGTTGTGACATGTTTAAGGTGGTTTCATACAAACCCACATGATATGATAATGTATAAAACATTGGAACACCTAGGATATCTTTTGCCACTTGGAGGGAAATTAACTAACCATGTGGCTTGGTTCTGAGATGCTCTACTATTGTGGAAGTAGATGTCCCCATTTTTCTTACTAACAATATTTGAGTTTCCACCTATTCCTATAATGATATACACATTTAATCCTATCGGATTACAAAACATATCAATTTCAACCATCGTTTAATGACATACCATATCATTATTGTCTATAAGAAATGGAATAGAAGAATTTGAGTGAATTTTTTGTTGTTGCCTCGACTCAAAAATATATGCCTTCAATGACACTCTTGCAGTGACTTCTAGGAAAAAGTAGACTGATTTCCTAAATTTAGATTCATAATCTCTTAATAAGAGATCCTATTATGTTGGTATAATGAAATATATTATTATTTAATTAATGAACATGTCATGATTAAATTATTTTTTTTAAAATTCTACAATATCCTCCCTTGTAATTCTTTGGTCATATTTTTTATAAACTACTAAATCACACAATTATCATGATAGATCCTAAAGAATGTACATTTACATCTTTTAATTTAACTCATCTAGAATTGAAAAGAAATAAAATATTAATTTATATTATTCCTCCATACCTGCTATTTCCATGTTTAGAATCCCTCTAAAAATGGGCGGATTATTCTTTTGAAACTAACCTAAGTGGTCCACCTATTGAGGTCCATCATTCAAGTTTCATTTATCCATGGCTTAAAAAGCCTAAATGATGCTCTAAACCATCTCTTGGTTAACCAATTTCCCAATTGAAACAAAATCTTATGCGGACTCCTCCTTTTTCCATCAATGATGTCTACAATGATCCTTTTCTATATACATAACAAAGAATCAATTTGTCTACACTCACTAGAAAAGTAGGAAAAGAACATTTCAAATCACAATAAGTAACAATATTTAGAAGTTTTTTTTTAAATCCAACCATTATTAAAATTTTATTAATTCTCTAAAAATCATT
Organism: Viscum album; assembly: GCA_963277665.1. Classification (NCBI taxonomy): domain Eukaryota; kingdom Viridiplantae; phylum Streptophyta; class Magnoliopsida; order Santalales; family Viscaceae; genus Viscum; species Viscum album. The sequence goes on along the minus strand of OY728131.1, from coordinate 676,760,162 downwards.
CAATATCGAATGAATAATGCAATTTTTGTGAGAATTATAACTACTAATGCATGATATGATACACTCGTCGGCTAAAACCATGATGATGAGGTGAAAACATACCTAGATGTATCTTAAAACACTTTTATACCCAAAACACCTTGGTAACATGATTTTTATCATTAATATATTAGTTATTCCTCTTTATGCTATACATTTATGGTTACAACAATCCAATATCCTTTATATCATCCCAATACATTAGATGGACCACCTAAGACACATAAAATTTGGAATTTAATGACCAAATAAATATAATGCCATTTGTAACAACCTACTGATACTCATTATCTTGATAAGTGTAGGATTCAACTAGCCCTCTGTGGAATTCCCCATAATTCAAATGATATAAATGAATTCAAAGGTTTTCAAATAATATTGGCGGATGATTTTCCCTTTAAAGATAAAATAATAAGTCAACACTGAAAAATAAACATCTAATCCACCAATATGATGTGTAAGATCCCGAATTTTTGGTAGATTTTGTCAATTTTTTTAGGTACCTTTTTACCCCTGTTTTAATTTACTTTTTGTTTGGTATTTTCATGGGTGTGTTTGTAACACCCCAAGCTTCCGTAGTACATTTCTCTTTGAATAATAAAATAGTTGGCGTTGTAAACAACATCAAGTTCTAGCACACCACGACCAATCAAACTAGTAGTTATGAATAGTAATATCTAATTTTTAAATTTTTTAAATTTTATTTTTCAAAATGGAATTAATTTTTTGATTCAAAATATAAAAATTAGATTAGGGTCAAATTTTTTAATTTTCTGAAAAATTACCTTTTTGATGAATAGTGAGAAACACTACATTATTATTTAAAAACAGACTTTCTATTTAAATAATTCTTTATTTTATTTAAATTTATTTTAAGTTAAAATAGATACATAATACCAATATTTTTTCAATGTAATTCATTTGAGTCATTTTATAATAAAATTAGACGTATAAAATTTTATTTAATTTTTTAACGTCTTTTACCCACCTTCTATGCACATGAGAAAATTTGCATAAAACGTAATTTTGCCAATTCTGTTAATTAAATTTCAAAAATCTGAGAGAAACAGTTGACATCAATATGTTAAATGTGGTTAAATAGGATGAAAATAATATTGGTGAATAGTAAAATTTGAATTGTATTTATCACGATTAAATGTAAATAGAGTAATTAATGGTAAAAATGATGTTTTAATTACCCCAGCACATGTCATAATTCTATTTGATAAGTTTATTTCGACCAAAATCAACCTTAGGAATAAAATACGATCCTTTTGGTCCACTTGGGTTACATTATGACATTTATTATTATTTTATTTAAAGAAGAGTTAAAAATGTTAAATTCAAATTTAAATAACTAAAACATTTTAATATACGGTTATACATAAGATAGATTCAACTATAAATATTCATAACAAAGATAAAAATATTTCCTATATATTGGTATTTTATTTATAATTTTTATTTTTTAAATTATTAAATTTATTTATAACACATTGACGATACAATAATTACCATATTATTGAACGATTAAAATAATTGATATTAAAATATTAAAAAAAAAATCATGGATTTTAATGTATTCCAGGAATTTTATAGGATAATATGACATGTTATGGTTGATTAAATAGTTTTTTTTTGAAATTATAAAATTTTATTACTTTAACAAAAACCTAATACTAAATGGTGTCTAAATTGAGATAAATGAGTTTTTAAAACAAATACTATATTATTAATTAATATAATATACCTAGAAATATGTGGTTTGAAAAAAGGAATTATATAAGGTTATATATATAAATAAATAACCACTTTGGTTTCTCTGGGATTTTTATAGCATCTTTATTAACTATTTATTATAATAATACCAGAATACATGGTAAAAGTTAAACTATTTAACTAAGAGTTAAATATAAAATATAAGGTTAATATGGTGACATAAACCTGTCTAAAACCTATTGGTTGAGAGTTTTTTGACCCATAACCACTGTATCCTTGAAATAATTCCTTTTAGAGCCATTAAAAACCGTATGTCATTGTATAATAAAATAATATTTCAAGATTTTACTAAAGTGACCATCACCTCTCTTATAAAAGGGTACTTCCCCTTTCTTAATTTCACACCTCCAAAGCCATTTATCTCAGCCAAGACCTACTAAATTATCCTCCCAACTACCCTTAATTCAACCTATAGGCCTTACTTTCATCAGAAATCCAACCTAATGAGCCCTTTTGTTCAAATCAAAAGGAAGTACCCGAAGAGGAGGTGATAATTTCATCACCTCTTCAGAGTTCTTTTCTTCCTCCACATCTTCTTTATTTGTTGTTTCAATACCAAAATTATAACTCAAGTACCTTATATATACTGTTATGTTATTATAGATTGTGTACAATCATATTCATTATTCTATCCATCCTAAGAATGACAAAGTCACCGTACGTGCGTACGTACGGTTTACCATCTCCACGTTGTGGTGTTGTTTGTTATTCAACACTTCATTATTTGAATGGGAATAATAATGAGTATAATTGAAGTAAATAATAAATATAACATGTTATTTATTCAAAATATATGATATAACATCCAATTACAAATGATTTCACCATGAATAGAATTATATTTTCTCTCTTGCGTACGTACAGATTACGAATCCACGAACGCAATTGGATTCATTCCCTATCGTAATCATTGAAGAATAATTTTCATTTTATGATTAAAAATAATTTTTATGAACTAAATATCATTCTATATAAGAATAAAATACATCTTATCCATAAAAACATGACTTACATAACAAAACATATAATGGAAAATGAATCAGTTAACACTAAAAACAATGATACTACTGAAATATTATTAACAAAGAAATATTAAAAGATCATATATGATATCACATTTATGTATGTGGTTATTGTATAATTTAATAAAAGATATTTAACTATTATACAGGATGTTAATTTACACTCGATCGAGGAAATGTACAAGGAATGAGTTAATTTTACAATCTCTTTATTATCTGAGGTTGTTTATATGTAAGTATCTATTGGGATATTTTTATCATCCACATTCATTTTACTATTTCCTATAATATGAGTTAAATTAATTTATACCCTTGTTTTAATTTTTCTAAAAATTTTACAAAGGAATCATTCCTTCTTTTTCCAAACAAGGTCCTTTATGACTATTTCGACAAAATTAAGGAAATAGTGTTTTTTTAACATATACAGCGGGTGTGACTATTTTACACCGTTATAACACCTTTAAATCTTCCCTTATATAATTATAAGAATATTTTCAAAATTAATGTTTTCTTTTGTGATTACGTGACTTTTAAATGATTTCAAAATAGAAAGAAATATTTCTGTCAAAAATGTTTGATTTCATCTATGTCAACATCCTTTGATGGATTTTATAGTTGTTTGAAGTTGATTTATTATGATACAGTCTTCCATTTTATATTGAAGGTTTTGTGATATGTTTGACTGTAAGTGTGTTATTTTTATAACATTAATGTTTTATGGTTAAAGTATTAACATTTCATATTCTAGTTTTAATATGAATGTTTTTGTTATCTTTCAACGTTCTTATATGAGGAATAAATTGGACTTAGTAAGTGACGGGTGGAGCCCTCTATAGCTCATTGATGCATCGGTAGGTCTCATGATACAAGAATGTGTCTTGTCACAAGGCCTTGAAAAATATTATTTGTAGTCTTGACATGAGACCTTGACTATGTGGTTATGATGTTCAGCATTATGCATTCTATCATTATGAAATTGGCTATTGATATTATATGGGATTATTCGGCTAGTAGAATATCCATGTGAATAATTAAATTGAATGATTTGATTTATACTTACCATATTATACTGAATTTTAAGAATAAAAGGATTTTTTTAGTCTTATACATTACATTAAATGTTTATGCCTATTTATGAAAGTTTCTACTATATTGTTATCCTTACGGAGCACCTGAGCTCACCCCTTTCTATGTTTTATTTTTCCCAGGATGAGAAAATGTATATTATGACTGAGCTATAGGGATAGTATACGGGAGATGAATGTGTTAAAAAGAGACACAATGTTGTTTTTTTCATTTCATAATGTTATGTAAAACTTATGTTTGTATCTAGTACATCATAGGCTACTAAAATGTTCAGTATTTAGGGGTTTTATCCATTGTGATCATGCAAATTTTATGTAATAATGCATGGACTTTGGGTAACTAGGGTTGGGATGTTAGAGTGTTTGGGTGAGTTTTGGACATTGGGGGGGGGGGGTGGAGGTTGGGCAGTGCACGATTGGTGCACTATTTGACCAATCCATGTTCACACACCAAGAAAACCATGCACCTTGGGATTATGGGGTTCACATAGTTGTGGAGTATTTTAACAAGACATTCAATAACCCAGAAGCCACCATGATCCCCAAATAGTAGGGGAACACAGTTTGGAGGCATAATTTTTCTAACCATGGGGCATGTCCAGGAAACCATTCATGCTGAATTTTAAAACACCAAAATTTTAATTAGAAATTTCTGGACCCCAAATTTTTATTCCTAAACACCGCCAATTGACCTATATCTATTTCCATTTATTTTTTGGAACCTGAGAGAATTCCTGAGATCATTAATCAGCTTTTCATGGAAATCAACGATTTGTTGGAAGAAATTGAACCCTCTCTAATATATCAAGTCTTTATTGATATAGGTTCTCTCAATCTCCCCTTATTTCCATCCATTTTTAGAGGGATGAAAGCTCCCATTTTTTATGGTACATATATAGGTTTTAAAGTATCTTTTCTCATTGGATCATGGTCAATTATTCTGATCCTACACTATTTTCTCTATTGAGTTTTCAGTTGTTCTACATAGAATCAAGGGCCATGGTTTGTAACAAGTTCATCAACGACACTAAGGTTGGTGGTATACATGACGTTTCATATATTCATGATGCTGATATTGTATTTTAGGGTATTTTTTCTAATCCACATTGTATAATTATGCTTAAATTTTGAAAAGTGAATGGAATTATTATGAATTTTTGAAACCCTTCATGGAAGTTGTAGGTTTAATGGGATATTTTGAGACTAGGTTTAATGGAAACACAAGGGGTTTTACAATTTCATTGAAATTTAAATTGTTTAATTCAAATGTTTTATTAGAGGTTTAATGAAATTATACCATTTTTGAACATGTTTATTATGTTAACTCATTATAAATGATTTTTTCTCCTCCCATTGTAGTGTTAATAAGATGTGAGATGATTGATTGTAATTAGGTTAAATGGATAAAGATTACTTTTTCGTTGCGTTAAGGGGTTGGGATGATATTGATAGATATGTTTTAAATTAAAAGGAATAGTGTAGTATATTTTATTAAAGGTCATTTATGTTTATCCTAGATATGAGTCAATAATGGAATAAAATTTTTTGTTGGACTAATGGTCCATGTACCAATGATTTTGGTTCTAGACTAATGATCAATTTATATTCGATAATAGATATAGATTGATACACCATGTAACGATGATTTTGGAGCTATATTGATTCTCTATGTTCCCATGATAATGATAATGGAATAATTCTCCAAGAATCTATGATATTGTACATATATTGACACACCAAGGCACCAAAATGAAATTTAAATGAAATAATAATTAAATACCTTAGGAATTAATGTGTTGATCCAATGATGTATGGTTTAGACTCCAATATGATCCTAGGTAGGTATGATTGACTTGGTTATTGGTGAGATCCTGAGGAACAATGTTGCTATTTAAATTATATTAAATAAAAATATGAAACATGTTCACTTACTCATTCCATTTTTATTATTTTGTTTTCTATTAGATACATTTTATAGACTATATATTTCTTTAGACACTATTGGTTGAGGCCTACTGAGGTCGCCAATTATTAATGGAGTACATAAAATGTTTCCATGTCATGATAAGTGAAAATGACTACTGTTAGATGGTTGAGTTGGGATTCAGGAATGATAATAATAAGGGTGATGGACATGAATTTGTGATCCTTTTGGGATTTTTCAGTGTGCGTTTATTTTGGGTTTTTAGTACTCACTTGAATAATACATGTTATTAGATATTTAATGTTTGATTTAGGGTAATTCCTCATATTTTTGAATTTTATTTTGTGATGTATTCTTTTGTTTTGTTATTTATTGTTATTATCCTGACTGTTGATATATTGGTTTATACTATTTTCTTTCTTTGACAACGATGTTATAATATTTCCATGTTTCATGTTAGACTGTTTCTTTTAGTCGAAAACCACTAGTGTATGGGGAGATGTGTATGAGGTCATGTGGAGAAATGGAATGGGGGATTGATATGTAGAACCCTATTCAAGACATTACAATCTTGTATTAGAGGATTATATTTTCATTAGTTATATTATTTGGGATAGGTGGATAAGTGTCTATGATTGTTTGACCCTTGATAATTTTCCCATTCATGGGAGTATTTTACCCATATGTAAGGGAAACCCCAAGTTCCTTGGGTGGTGATTGTTCATATTGATGTTCATTGTTACTGTTGAATGTTTTTTCACCTTGCATGATAGGAATGATGTGTGATATTATTATTTTCTGAGATTTTTCTTAGGGCCCAGTATGGAATGAGAGTTGAGTATGTATGCATCATTCTTGGGACCCAATGATATATGTGACATGTGTCATTTCAGGAATTCATAGAAAAGTAGGTTATGAGTGAGTTATGGGATAAGAAAATGGGTTTTTTATTTGTGTGATTTAAAAGAAATGATTCTTAGTAATAAATTTATAATTATTAAAAGATATTGAAACTTTATGAATTGAAGTGGTTAAAAAATTACTAATGAAAAACTTATAAATGAGAAAAAAACATTATTATCTGTCAGTCATAACCCATGTTAAGGGGGGTTAAGGGTAGCGATAGTACCACAATTTTGACAATGTTGAAGTGTATGAAGGATTAAATGTTGTGTATTTATGTGAATTTCTCATTTGAAAATTTGTTAATGTTGTGTTATGAGTCATATGTAATGTTATTATCATTGTAGAGGAATACCAAATTTTTTTCTTTCATTGGTAGGATTATAGGATGGAATTTCTAGAAATACACCTCCAACAATAGGATAAGAGGACCTGATTGTTTCGATTAGGGAGATGAAGAGTTTTTCTATTATAACGTCAATAAATTTATGCATTTCAGGAAAAGGGACCCAGGGTGGGCTATAAAAAATATGTTTGATCTGTCCTGGGAGATCTAACTTAATCACCCTCCAAAGTTCTCCAGAGAGGGTGGACATAAGGAAGTTGAGTTATGGATCGAGTCCATCCATAAAATTTGGGATCATTTAGAGACTCATATAAGGAAAAGAGTCAAATTATAATCCTATATGTTATGAGAAACAGTTATGAACTGGTAGGATCTTCAAGATCAAGTGGATCGGTTGGGGGAATGATATGGAAGGAGTTATATGAGAGGATACTATAATAAATTTACCAACAGACATTAATAAATGAGAGGGATGGGGAGTTTAGGTTGTTTACCTTATAAAGAATGTCAATAGTTGTATATCATGTCCTCTTCATCAAATATCATTTCACTATCCTAGTGTTGGTAGGATATGATGCATCTTTGGTGAAACATTTTTAAGAATTACTTAAATTTCAAATTAATTCCTAGGTTTATATCCTCTAATTAAATATTTTCACTAATGTAGTGAATAATTCTCTTATTTCTATGGGGATTTAAGGAGGATACTTGTGTAGGATATGTTGATTCAGTTGGATGGCTAGGATATTGATGGAAAAAACCATAATTATGGTAACATTCACTATAATAGTGGTAAATAGAATATCTATGGGATATGATTAGTTACTTAGGGAACTTATCGAGTGTTTTACATCAATACATTAGGTCAGGTCACATTTATATCCATTTTCACTAACCAACAATGGATTATTAATCATTCATAAATATGGGGGAATTATAGAGGTTATTTTGAAAGCCTCAATAGATGGGAAGTGGTGGGGGAAAAAGACTGACATAGAGCATCGGATGGGGGTATTCTACCCCATATCAGTCATGATGTTGGAGTTCTTCTAGCTATTCCTATTAGGGTGGAAGGCATGGTACTTCAAAAAATAGAACTTGTATTAGTTGAGAAGTTCAATAATGGGGACTCAAACTCAATCATAGGGATTAGGGGCACATGATTTTCATACAGTTTATCCCCTACATATTGATAGTGATGTTGATCCATTAATAGTAAGAAGTACATTTCTTGTTGATTCTATGATTTATAGTTCTCTTTTATTATATAGGAGCTTAAAATTATTTTATATCTTCTTAACTTAGGGATGGATTTGTTCTGATGGTGGAGTTTGTGTGTGGGATTGTGACAATTAACACCCCCTTTGGGAGTATGGTCGGAGAGTATATATTGAAGAAAGGGGTGTTTCTATAAGGATGGTGAGTATCATTTTCCTTGGGATATTTTAATACTTTATTTTTTAGGTTTTTACATTATTTTGGTTATGGAGTGGAAGGTATTGTACCGAGCCCACATTGATTATTACTATAGATGAATAAACATCATATCTCCTAAGGGTGACTAATGTCTTCATCATGGAGAATCGTATATCTGGGTAGGTCATGTGAGACCAGTTCATCAGAAAAATATTGGGTCTCACTACATAGGTTTTGAGTATTTTGTTTGATTATAGGGGTGTGAATCATAGGGTCTTCCCACCTATAGTCGATCTACTTTAGAACAAATTTTCTAATGACTTCTCTAGGATTCCACTCGAGGGATATGTTGAGTTTAAAATTGACCTAATTCATGGATTCAAACCAATTTCCTTTCCACATTATATAATTGATCCATAATAGCTTCAAGAGTTTAAGGGTTAGATGGATGAATTTGTGGGTAATGTAATTTATTTTCATAGTACATAAACATGGGGTTCTATAACCTTATTTTCCAATAATTCTAATAGAATTATGTTCTTGATCATCAATTATAAGAAGTTTTATGGGACGATAGTTAAGAACTGGTATCATCTTATACACATTAAAGAGGTTATCTTGTGTGTTCTCTAAGATCAATTTGATGATAAGGTATTATTGGATAATATTGAAACCTTATAATATACCACAGATTTCTTTTGGGATAATTTATGGCATGTTTGAGTTTTTTTTTATTTTCATTTAGTTTGAAAATTTCACCTATTTTGTTTATGGACTTAATGAACTAAACCATCCACCCATACATGGATTAGTTTTTGGTTTTTTTCATCAATGACATCTTGGTGGACTCCTAGACACATGAAAATCGATCCAATCCTATTGAAATAATCTTGATTATACAGATAGATAATTATTTATACACCAATATATATTAGTGTAGTTTTTATATCTATCGAATTCATTTGTTAGGTCAAAAAATTTCAATGGATGGTGTGTTTGTGGACCTAGATAATCTTCTTTCAATTTTACATGGGGGAGTACTTAGAATTTTTTCATATTCAAATACAATAAAATTGGTGGTATATTACCAAAGGAACAACAAAGACCATTCATGTGTAGCAACCCTACTTTAGGTCCTAATAATAAAGGGTATGAATTTTGAATAGTATAGGGAATTTGATAATACCTTCGAGGAGCTACATAAGTTTTTGACCATAACACAAATTTTGATCCTAGCTGACACATGTGAGGATTATAAGACGTTGTTTTATAAATCTAGGGTTTAACATAGAGAATTGTTGATGTATAGATATCTAGTCATGGCGTATGGTTAAAAAAAATTGGGAAAACATGATAGAAACTATCCTACAACTAATTTTTAAATGGATGTAGTGGGTTTTCCTTTAAGTGTTAGAAGAATTACCTTCTAGGGGAAATATTTATTTTTTATACATACCATAAAATACATAAGTATATCTTCTATAAACAGGATATCATCTTTAACTGCAACGATGGGTTGAGTACATGCATTATTTTTTAACATTAAGTTATATTATACACTGATGAATGGAAAATGTGTTCTAGATGGATTGAGTGTAAAGTCACATAATCAAAATATCGGGGAGTGTAGTTCCACGTGGTGGATGATGGATTTGTTTACTATGAAAGACTTTTGGTATTCTAGAGAGGAATGAGATAATTAACCTCATGTGAAAGACTTTGGAATCATCTCTTATGAATCTTTTTAATGTGAGGAAGCTTGAGTATTCATAATTTCTACAACTTAGAGACAATTTTGAATATGTGAAACCATTTTCTGGCTAGACTGTTGAGGAGGATGAGATTAATCACATTTTTTGGTTGTGTTGTTGTGTGGAATTTTATATGTGAATTTTTTCCTTTGATGTGGGAAGTGCACCCAAATTCGAATGAAATGTTTTTTGATATTAATATATATTATTGGAAGTTAGGAATAAAAAATGTGATTTTAGGTTTCATGAAATGATGATACACCTATCATTATTTGAAGGCTGAGAATCAACAAACTAATGCTTTCTTACAACTTTTTTCCTTCCTAGAATGGATGTGGAATAATGTTACCATGAAATTCTTGGTAGTTATAATGAGAAAACCTTGGAAGAGTGGTGCAATATGGGTGAATGTCGACCAATTGACAAAAAAATCATTTCATACTAATTCCTGATACTTTCAATGTTAATAATTTGGGAGAATTATACGTTCATAAGATAATAAATTTTAATGTTCTTTTATGAAGTATGGTTTTGGATCATGATCCACGTTTTACTTTTTATATCTAGAAATGATTCTAGAAGGAATTTGGTAATGAGGAGTTTCTTAGTACATCTTTTCACCCATAGAAAGATGGGAAATTAGGGCATATTATTCAGGTGTTAAAGCACATGTTGTGGGTATGCATCCTAAATTTTGGTGAATCATGGGAGAATAACTTAGAGATGGTTGATTTCACTTATAAAAACCGTTATTAAGAGGCTATTCAGATGGAAACATAAGATAATCTATATAGAAATCCATGCATGTCACCATTATGTTGGAATGAGGTGGGTCGGTCTGACTTATTAGGATAATGTATCTTTCCAGGAGATGCCAAAAAAACGTTTAATTGATTTAGAAATGTATGGATATATAGTAGAGTAGACCAAAACATTATTCTGACCATTATCATAAACCTATTGAGTTTAAAATGGGATACTATTTATTACATTGTGTGTCGATGAGATTAGGTCAACATCAGATTTGGAAGCAGGGAAAGTTTAATCCCAGGTTTATCGGAACATTTAATATTATGGAGAGGATTAATCTAGTTTTGAATCATCTAAATAATCTAAATAAGTACAATTATTTGGATTATTTTTTATTATATCACATATTTTGTATTATAACCCTGAACCTTCTCATGTGATTGATGTTGATGATGTTGAGAATAAGGCTAATTCGTCTTTTTAGGGGCACCTGATTGATGTTGTGGATCGTAGTGAGAATGTTTTACAGGGAAAGACTATTCCATTATTCTAGGTGTTATGGAATCACGGTCATGATCATGATGAAACATTGGAAGGATAATCATATTTGTAGGCCTTGTGGTCCGACCTTTTCAACTCATATGTTTAGTGGTGCTCAGGAGTGCAGCTTGATGATGACATGTTATAAGGTTGGGATATTATAATATCGTAACCCTTTTCAATAATTTATATTACATATTTTAGGTACCTTTTTACCCTTATCTTATTAAAGTTTTGTTCGGGGCTTGTCTTGTGTACATTGGGGTGACTTTTAATATGGGGGGGGTGGGGTGGGAAGTGCATAGTTGGTGCATAGATTGACCAAACCATTCACCCACCGCAAGAAAACCATGAACCCTTTGACAATGGATATCACATGGTTGGGGCATGGTTTTAAAAACCGTTCACCCACCTAGGAGAAACCATTTACCCTAGATAGCAGGGGTTTAAGGTTAGGGAACATGGTTTTTATAACCATGTGGAATGACTGGGAAATCAAGCATATGGACCTTTAAACCCCTAAATTTTAATTAAAAAGTATGGGACCCCCATGTTATTATTTTTATAAACCCCAAATACAACCTAAATCAATTTCCCATTATTTTAGAGGCATCATAGAGGATTACAATGCTCAATAAACCTATCCTCTTGAAAATCTAATATCCAATAGAAGAAATAAACTCCTCTCTAATATGTAATCTCTTTATTGATTAGGGTTTTGTCTCTCCAATATTTATCTTCCTTTGTAAAGGGATGAATGATCCTATTATTGATTTTATATATCTGGGTTATAATAGATATTATTTCATTGTATCCTGATCTTAGTTTTTGATCCTATCTTTTCTTCTCCATTGTGTTTTCAATCATTCTACTATGAATCAATGGACATGGTTTGGTGGAAATTCATTAATGACCCTATGGTAGGTGGTATATATGTTATTTACCATAGTATTGAGGAATATCATATGTTTTATTTTATTATTACATATCTATGTTGTGAAATTACATTTAAATCTAGTAAAGTAAAATAGATGCCTGTAGATTTGGTAAACCATTCACAGATCTCATTGGATCCACTAGAGACTCTGGGACCAAGTTTAATAGATAAACAAGGGGGTTCCAATTTCCCTGGAATGGTAACTGTGGGATTAAAATGGGAAATTATAATATTTATGAAATTAAACCTTTTGTAAATATTATTAGAATGCTAAATAATTATAAAGGATTATTTGGATTAAGATGAAGTGTTGATGAGATGTGAGATTATTGATTGTAATTTATTTAAATAGTTAAAAAATATTTATTCAAGTTGTTAAGGGGTTGGAATGATGTTAATGGATATGTTGTAAATGAAATGGAATCATGTTTTATAATTTATTAATGTTTATTGATGTTGAGAATTGATATGTGTGAATAATGTAATTGAACATGGTGTTGGACTGATGCTTTAATTACTCATGATTATGGTTCTAAAATGATTCTCTAAGAACCATTGATAATTGTACTACAATTATTCTCTAGATACCCGTGATTTATTTATCAGACTGATGCTCTAACTACAAGTGATAATGATGTAGGACTGACCGTCTAAGAATCTATAATATTATACCTGAACTGATTCTCAAAGGTACCAAAACGAAATTTGAACAATATGATAATAAAAACCATTTTTAATTAATGTTTTGATCATATGATCTACGGTTCAAACTATATCATGGTCTGATGTATGTATGATTGACTTGGGTGTCACTAACAACCCATGGAAAATGTGGTTAATTAGATAATATTAATGAAAATTATGAATATTGATCAAATTTTATTTCTATATTTATTATTCCATTTACTACTACATACATAGTTATTGTCTAGACATTACTATAGAAACTATTGGTGGTGGAAAATTTCTATTTACTCACACCATACTTAGGTCATCGATTGGTAACTAAGTAAAATATGGTTTGTACTTCAGTGTAAGGCAAAAGGCCATATGTTAGATGGTTGAGTTGGGATTTAGGAAGAAGCATGGATGAGGGGAATAAAAAAAAATCTTCACACCCTTATGAGATTTTTTAGCTTGATATTATTTTGTGTTTTCATAACATGACACTTATATGTCATTAAATATTTATTCTTTGTTTTAGGGTCATTATCCCTGTTTTGGGATTTTATTATGTGACATTAATTCCTTGTTTGTTATTGATTATTGTTATACTGACAATTGATATATTTATTTATGTTTCATTACATATTTTATAAAGATGGTATACTCACCAAATGATCAATGTTAATCCATTATTATTATTCACCATCCTTTGGCATATAGGGATTTGTGATTGAGGTTATGTTGTGAACCATCTTGGTTCATCGGTGTGGAACCAATTTAGAATGTTATAAAGTGGTATTGTTGTAGGATCCTAATATTTCTCTGGTAATTTTTAATACTATTTATTAGGTATCTTTTTACCCCTTTTAAATCTCTTTTTTAGGGGGGTACTCTAACGATGGAAAATGGTCTAACCAAACCATATTCACACATATAGAAAACTATACACACTAGGAAGGTGGGGATATAGTGGTTGGTATATGGATTAACAAACCATTTTCCCACCTAGGGTAAACAATGAACCCTAGATAGTATGGTTCCATGGTTACGGTGCATGGTTTTCTAATTGTATGACCCGTCTAGAAAATTATCCCCAACGACTTTTAAACCCCCTAAATTTTAGTTAAAAAGTCTTGGACCCCCATTTTTTATTCCAAGACACCCCCACATGACCTCAATCTATATTCCTTGACTTTGGAGGCTCTCGAGAGGATTCATAGGCTCATTAAAACTCTTCTATTGTTCTTTGAATATCCAATGGAATAAATGAACTTCTCTTTGGGATGTGGTATCTTCCTTGATTTAGGTTTACTATCTCACATTTTTATATACCTTTTGAGAGGGTTGAATCCTCCCATATTTATGGTATTGATTATGGATTTAAGGGATCTTGTTTTCTTGTATCTTGTTCCTGGGTTTTGATCCTAGATCATCTTTTCCATGGTATTTAATATCATTCTACCACGATTCAAGGGTCTTGGTTTGGTAGAAATTCATCATTGACATAAAGCTAGGTGGTATATATGCTACTTACCATAGTATTGATGATGATATTGTGTTTTAGTGTATTATTTCATAGCCATGTTGGGTAGTTATTTTAAATATTTTAAATATGAATCAGATCCCTATGCATTTTTTAAACCATTCATGGATCATGTTCGATTCATCGGTGATTATGGGAGCATGTTTAATCGATACCGAAGGGTTGTTCCCTTTTCTATGAAATGATAATTGTTTAATGAAAATGGAGAACAATAGGGTTTATTAAATTAAACCATTTATGAATGTGTTTATAATGTAAAATCATAATAAATGATTATTCAGATTTACAAGGAAGTGTTAATGGGATGTGTGATGATTGATGATAATTGGGTTAAATTGTTAATGAATACTTGTTCATGTTGCTAAGGGGTTGGAATGATATTAATGGATATATTTTAAATCCAATTTTACCATGTTGTATATAATATTAATGTTCATTGATGTTGATCCTATAAATTTGTGAATAATATAATATAATAGGGTGCTGGAATGATGCTCCGAGTACCAATAATTTTGGAGCTAGAATAACTATCTTTGAACTCATTATAATGGTGTTGAACTAAATCTCTAGTTATCCATGATTTTGGTGATAGATTATTTTTATAATCACCCATGATAATGATTATGGACTAATGCTCCATGAATCTATGATATGATACGAAAAATGATTCTTCAAGGTACCAAAATAAAATTTCAGTAGAATAATAATGAAATACCTTATGGATTATATTGTTGATCATATGATGTATGGTTTAGAATCTGGTGCAGGATAAAGTTTGTATAATTGAATCATGTTTCACCGATAACTGAAGGGACAATGCGGTTAATTATATAATAATAAAGAAAAATATAATATAGTTCCACTTATTCATTCCATGTTTATTATTCCTTATACTAATTCATACACAATTAGAGACATGATATTTATTTAGACACTTTTATTGTAGGCCCATTGAGTTTTACTCACAATCCATTTAGGCCACTAATTAGTACCTAATTAGGATTTATATTTGTAGGTTAGAATTGGGGGAAAGGATCTATGTTTGATGGATGAGTTATGATTTAGAAAAGGGCACAAATGAAGGGATTGGACATGATGGTGGGACCTATTTTGTAGCTTTCATTATGTCACGATTTTGGATTTTCAATAATCAGTTGACACATAAATGGAATTACATATTCACTATTTGGTTTATTTCCCTTTTCCCAATTTTTTGATTTTATAATGTGATATATGGTCATTATTGGTTAATTATTGTTATTATTATGACTATTGATTTATGTATTTATATTATTGTATTTCTATGATAAATAGAGTATAGTATCCCCAAGTTTCATGTTAGATCCTCACTACTAGTTTGAAGCCTAGGGCATATGGGGTAATGTGCTTGTGGTTATGTTGCAAAGTGGCTCAGGTAACTGATATGTGGAACCTAGGTCAACACTTTCCATAATTCATGAGTAAGGCAATGCAACTGAAAACTCAAAACCAACACATCAATAATATCTCTATGACAATGGATAAAAATGAAATTTATGATAGGTAACTAAATAAAATAGACCCAAATACACCCATGTGGCATCCTCACAAGTAAATCTCAGGCCAACTATATTCTCTAAATCTAACTTTTCTACCCACTATATCAAGGTTCATCACTAGATAAGTACAATACCTTTCATATTTCTTTGTCCAAAAAGTGGAAATATTCTAATTCAATGAATTTACATAGTATGGGGTGATTATAATCTCAGTAGGATTTCCACAAATTCTTCCCAATTGATTCCACAACTACATGAATTGGTTAACACCTTTATGTAAGGAAATTTAAAGAAAAAAATTAATGAATTTTATATAAAACCCATAAATAGTTCCATAGAAAATATTATAAAAATTATTAAAATAATTTCACCTTATTTGGATTACCCATTCCCATGTTTCCACACCCACACACACATACATGACAAAAGAAATTTTCATTCCCATGAGCAGTCACTAATAAATCCACAAAGTAGTCATAAGGTGACTAATATCTTAGTTCCCCAATGGAGCACACCCCATCCCCGGCGTCACATCCACAAATGAACTCACACCAACCATGTATTCCAAATTCCATTCTAATAAATTTCACAATAAACCATAATTTATTTTAAAATTTTCATTAAAATTTTCATTCACTAAAATTTAACCATAATTTTAAAACCATCATTTTATAATTATAACAATTGGGTTTTTCAAAGGACATCCAATTTTCCCAATTTCCAAAGCGTAAACAAAAAAGGGTTTTACACTATGAATCACACTAGGTTTCCACAAAAAAATCAACCCAATGAATTAAATAAAAAAAGACATAAAAACTATAGAAAAGTGGATATGAGAGAGAATACACCTACGTCTCAACGAATGATGAAAATTAATGACACTAAGATATTCTAGATCTGAACATGAAACTACATCCCTTAAAGAGAATAAAAACATATCTCATCAATATACCCATCAAAGAATTTATATATATCGATGACATACTAGATCTATGGTTTTGAGATAGAGTATAAGATTTTAACTAAGATTACCTAGAAAGAATGATGACTTACTAATGAACCTGAATCTCCAATGTGATTTGATTCGATAATGGTTTTATCTAGATTGAATGGAATCATCTTGGGATCCTAGAGAGGAATAGGAATTCAATATCCATATAGAATATTAGAAAATGAGGGTTATGGGGACTTATTATACATTAATCAAAAAAATTTGAGTCATTTATTTCATGCCACATGGTAAGGTTGCCCGATTTTTTCAGCTTTGAACCAAATGTGCATGTTCTATTAGATAAGACAGGTAGTCACGTGGTTTGGGATGTATGGTATTTAAAATCACGTGGTTATGAAGTCTTAATCCCAAGCCCTATAAAGTTGGATCACACCTAGTTTGAAAACCATGATCCAACCATGTTTTCTGAAAGCACTCACATTGTTTGGTTGAACCGTGTGCCTGTACAGTGAACCGCAAAACATGTTTCAATGTTTCATAGAGGTGGTCTATGGTTTTTAACAAACATTCACAGAACATTTACCTTCATAAATGCCTCTAAAACATTCAAAAAACATCCCGATGAATCTCTAATAGTAATCAAAGAATTATATAAGCTTAAATTTCATAAAACAGCAGTATTGTTCTTTATACCTGGTGTGATACACCATTCCACAATAAATTGTATTTGTTTGTTAATGAATTATGGATCAAATGTTAGGTCCTTATTTACCTTAAATATTATTAATTTATGTAGTACATAACATTAAATATACTAATTCATTATAAAATATTTTCCAAAATTGATTTTTAATAATAGAGAACCCAATTAGATAAATAACTCTTACCTCTGAATTTTCATTTCATAAAATAGTAATTATGTCAAATTTTATTCCATTTTATACATTGTTAAGAATGCACATTGGTTATATCTAATGCCTCACTTGATCTTTCTATTTATTTACCTTTAATGTGGTTTAGTTATTTTTAATTCCTTACTTAGTATCGTGTTTGTCTTGGATATAGTAAGCCTAAAATTATTTTTTAATTCACAACTAATGTGTCACATGATTCTCTATTTTGGTATCATAATACATTCATTATGTTATGATATATTTCATGATTTTCATGATGTAAATATACTTACTTATTTTATATTCCATATCTTACCCATGGATTATTTTTTTATATATTTCATTTTTATGTGTAATATTGATTTATATCATGATAACATGAAGGCATGATAGATTATTAAAATAATTTTAATAAATATGAGTTTTTTTGGAATGTTATATCATTAATATAAAGAAATTGTTTAGGTACATCCATTTTTAGAAATGTTTTTATTGTTTGGGATGGAATTGTGATAATGTGACTCAATATAAACTATTAATGTCTCCAATATATTGGTTTTTAATACATTGACTCATTATACATGATTCCCTTTACCCTCAGATTGGTTGTAATACCCTAACTCATTTTATATATTTCTCCTTCCCTCTTGACTAGTTTTTTTTGTCCAGAATCACTATATATGGTCATATAATGCTTAATAAAAGGATTTAAGTAGGTATTTCAATTATGGTACCACCGTGTATAGGGAGTTATTTTACATATCTTGCAAACATAAATAATCTATTATGATTCCTTCCTCTAGTCCTTTTTTTAATATATTCTGAATTATTTTGTACTCTATATATATGTACATGTGTAGAAATGTTCTTTGATATACTTATTTATATACTATTTGAGTTGAGAAATAATTGGCGGTACCTGACCACGTAATTATTGTCACAACCTAAATAGGATCCTTGGTGAGAATTCACTTAAAATTTTTTATTACAGGTTTAAAAAAGGATTAATAGTTGTTTTTTGGATGTTCATGGTTTTTCAGGACAAGAATGTTAGGGGAGTAAGTCAATACTCCCCATGGTGTGGAAGTATTATCATGTTGGTGGGAATCCCACTTGGTAAATGGACTATTTATGTTGGATTTAGATATGTTAGTATCTATTTAGTTTTGTCAACTTATTGGGTTCTATTTATATATTTTGAAACAAAACATTAATAGTTACAATTTCATTCATATAGATAATTTTTGTTTATATCTATTAGTTCTCCAAATAATTATTAACAAAAAATATATTCCAAATATAGTGTATGTTGTATGATTTATTTTTTGAATTTCAAAAATAACGAAGAATCATGCTAAAATTTTGCAAGAATCTAACCATGACTGATTCTCAAAACCAATGTGGGTAAATCATTTCCACAATCTTATATTGTGGCATGAAATTCTAGTCTATAAACCATATGGATTAAGGAATTCCCTTGGGTTTAATGATAGCTTGATTTGAGTATATATTGGATATATGGGTTAGGTTCATTAGATGCGGTGTTAGAGATTTTTTTTTTGTTTTTTTTCAGATTTTCTATATAGAAGATATGATTATTGTAACTTGAGAAGAGACCAATAAAGATTCTTGGTCAACCTCTTTATAATTTAAGCATAAGTTACAAACTATTTTTTTGGTGTTTAGTTTAGGAACTATTGTAATTGAGTGGGTTTTAATTTGAGTATATTATATATGAAATGGTAGATACTCATTAATTTTTATAACACCATGATATTTTATGATATATATATATATTTAAATAAATTTAAATTCCTTGATAGCTTTCTTTACCTGCAACAACACATTTAAACTGTCCATGATATAATATTAAAATACTTTTATTTAATGTTGAAGTTATCACATATCCATTGGATTTTGTTGTATGAAAAGAACTAACAAAATTATGAAAAATTATATTTTACACATTTATAAAATTGATTCATTTGTTTTCAATTTATTTTATCTAAAATATAATCTATTGAAAGTAAAAGATATATTTTTATAAAAAATAGTTTTTATGTGTGAAATGTATTTTTTATTAATAAATTAAATTAATCACTATTGATGAATTATTTTAACGATTTATTTATACTTATATTTGAAAATATGTTTCAACATTCATATAATGGTTTTTTATGGATGGGATAAGAATAAATCATGTTTTATTCTTTAAATATATTTTTTTGTAAAAATGATGTACGTTTCATTATTCATGCTTATCTAAAAATGGATTTCAACTATTATATATGATTAATATTAAAAAATTAAATCTATATTTTGAATAAATAGGATAAATTTTTGTCAATTGGCCACTATTATATTTCACCATTATGAATAATAACCTTGGTAAATTTTTTCCCATCAATAATGGTAAAACTGGTAAAAAATAATAAAACATTGGGATAATTCGTTAAAATTTAATTAGAACATTCCTTTTTCCTTTTTCATGATTTTATTTAGATAATTATTATACTTTTTTGAAAATATGGAAACATGGTTCCATTATTCTCTTATTATAACTGTTAAATTACTTTGAGAAAAACATAAATACAAAATGTCACTCAATTAACTTTAAAATATCTATTTTTTCATCTAGAGAAAAAGAGGATAATATTGGTTGAAAATATTTATGTTAATTTTTAACTAATTTTATTATTTGTATACTTTAATTTTATTTTTTAGTTCCTTTAGAATTATATTAGATTCTTATGAAACGATGGAAAAATATTTGTTCAAGTAATAGAAAAATATAATAAATTATTTTAAAAAAACCAACATTAATAAAACTTTGATGAATTATTGTGTTCCAAGAATATTTTAGAGATATATAAAATAATATTTAATTTTTAACATTTTTTATTCAACTTTCATTTCAATCCTTTTTTCAGTTAAATCAAACTTTTTGAATAGTACATGAAATTTCATTAATTGTATCTTATGTTAAATAATATTTTATTAAATGAATTAAAATTCATAAAAATATTATATTACAATAATTTAATGAGATATGGAATCTTATATCATCAATGTTGCATGTATGGTTCATTTTTTCCTTTTATAGTAACATTATTGACCACTAAAGAGCAAGAAAACATTGATATCACCATAATTGTCAAATGGGTTAATGAATGGTAAAACTAAGGGATATGTGTAAAAAAATCACCAAAACATGTATAAATATTATTTTATGAAATTATGAAGACTTATCCTTATCCTATATTAAAAATATAACAATTTTGATCCATTTGGACATGATAATTAATTTATAATAATTTAATACTATATGTAATTCTAAGGATAGCATATCGTCACTTATAAACAGGCACCTCCTCTATTCCCATATTAACAATTTTTGAACCTTATAACTCAAAATATCACAAAAAAAAGATCACACTATCTTATTTCTTAATTTCATTGATCTTTTTTTATTTATAAAAGACCATCCCTTCATAGAATATATTGTAATACAAATTTGGTTTCTCAATGTTGGGGTATAATGAGTATTCGTGTACTGCCAGTTTTATTTATTCATTTTACTCTTCAATAAAAATTTATCTGTTAAAAAATAATTATTTCAATACATTAAATATAATGAATTACTATTATAATGATGGAATAATAAATTTTCACCTACTTTCTATCAAATGGGAAATGAATGTATCACTTTTGCGTATGTGTGGACAACCACATCCATAAAATGACGTGTTTCATTTTTCATCAACACTTCACATTGATGGTTATTATGATGTGTTTAATGAATATATATAATATTTATGAAATATATAACAGTTAATAATTATATAACTTTTCTTCATTCCAACCATTGATAAATTGAAACAGAAATCATGCGTATGTATAGACTACCATCTCTATGAAGGGATTTGATTCATTTTTTATCACCACTTTCTATGAATATTTATTAAGGAATATATAATGCTTGCATATTATACTTTTGACATGAATAAATTTATATATATGATTGAACCATAGTCAATTTAAAAGGACTGGGATAGCTGAATTGAGACCTAAATGAAAACCAAATCAGCTAACACCCTAAACCATTATTTTAATAAATATTTGTTAACAAAAAGATGATATGATTGCATTTGTAAATCATATAAGGTATGATATATATATATATGTGTGTGTGTATTAGTATTTTTATACAATATAATTATAAAATATCTATATTTAATATATTGAACTTTCAAAATAAAAATTAAGCAATATGAAACATTAGTAAAGGAATTTATATATCAGACTCATTTTAATTGGGATTGTCTACACATTAATATCCATTTAGGAAATTATTTGATCTTTATTTTTCAAACCCTTTTAATTTATTTGTAATATTATTTTTTCTATATTTTTTTGGTTTTAGTACTATTTTTCTCTCTTCGGTACTCAGAACGGTTTATGAAATACTTTTATGAAAAGTCGACCATATTTCTCCACTGTGAGTCGGAAACTAATTTTCTGATATATCAATGTTTTCTAAAAATATTCCAATATATTTTTAATATTCATTATTTATTTCTTAAATTATAATTTATCCTTGTTTTACTTTTTATAAAATAAAAATAAAAATTAATATTCTTTCTATTTCTTAATCAAGGTACTTTTTTATATGAGTGAAAATAATCCTTATTTTAATGATTATAGCATAATTTTAATTTCATGTTGTCCTTACCACTTAATGTTTTAGAGAATCATTTATAATTTTATAGGGTTATATTAAAAAATAAAAAAATCTTTAATATTTTTTAAATATTTGGATTTAAAATATGTGATTTCAAAATGAAAAATATATTTTCCTCAATAAATATTTCACTAACGTTTTGTAGAATTTTTTCTGTCATATTGATATTTTTATGTATTTTAAACTTAATTAAACAAATATACAAGTATTATGAACATAAAATAAATATAAATTAAATTTTATTGAATACCATACACTATCCCAGATTTAGGTATAAGAACATCTCTATACAATACATAATTATGTTATTAATTAGGGAGGTAGGAATACTAATTTTACAATGATAATCAATAATAAAAAAACAACCAAAAATAAACATGATAAAAATAAATCATGTCCTTTTTCATTACAATCAACCATAAAAATAATCCATAAATTACAATTATAGTAATAATGCAGAGTAACAGAATTATTTGATCCATCCTTATGAGTGAGGAAACTAGAATGTGTAGATTTAGGATTTTGAGTATATATATATATCTCTCTTAAGGGGGTATTTAAATAAAGTGGAAATACGAAAATTGATTACAATTTTCGTATAATTTAAAATAAAATTGTTAATAAGTATTCTATATAAATCATTTGGATAAGATATAAGATATGGATCAAATCCAATATAAAATATTAATATTTATTGTCTTTAAATGTATGCGTGAAATTTTTTTCGCATTTTCACTAATAAACTAATTAAATTTGTTCACTTCCCAAATAAATGAATTAAATAAATGTTATATTCTACCAATTAAATATTAGTGAATATATATATATAGTGATATATGGATGTTTTATTATATCAAAATCAATGAGTTTTGAATTATAAAAAATGGTCACTTATTTGTTAGAAAAAAATTATATCATAGCCAAACAGAAACTTCAGTAATGTAATAATAAAGTTTCTATTATGAACAAATATTATGAAATATATTATGATACATATAAGGAAGATATTAAAAAACATTTTACGATATATATATATATATTTGAAATTTTTTTAATTATAACTGAGTAATTGTTTTTTAAATAGTACTACATATATATGGATAAAAAATATAATGAAGAGAATAATATTATATTTTGATATAATTTTTGAAAGTGAATGTGATTTAAACCAAAATAATATATATATATATATATATATATATATATATATTAGTAGAGGATATTTTCCATCGTCTTTAATGATCATTTTTTAGAACCACCATTGGATATTTGGGGAATTATGTAAATGATATATTTTCATACCATGGAAAATGATTCATCCTGAAAGATTTATCAAGATGGAAATGAATAGATCATCATTTTCAAATAGATTTCAACACCTTCCTTGATAATCATTTCATCAGAATATACCTTTATTTATATAATTATATTATTCATATCATAATAATAGAAATTCATGAAAAATACCCTAAAACCGAGTGTTTGCAACTTGTCCTCTTCTTAAATAATGGTCAGAGGTACATGGTTCCCCATCAGATGTGAATGTCAATATATATATATATATATATATATATATATATATTTCGTATCATCTTTTTTATCAATTTATATATATATATTATTTTTAAATATAATAATGACCAGTTTTGAAATTTACATCTTTTCTTTATCAAATCATCTTTGATATATGAATTGAATCATATATATGTCCTTTAATTATTTTGAATTACATGTAATTACCATAATTTCACATTTATATCAAATTGATATTAATTAAATCCTTAATAAGATATAAATGATAGGATTTTACGAATATTTTATAAATCATCTGAAGACTATAGTGCCAAAATAATTTAATAGATATCAAATTTAGACAGACATTGGAAACTATTTGGATTGACATTGTGAGGAAATTTGGTAATATTAGAAGGAGATTTTATTACTCTATCATCCATATAATGGAATCCTATTTAATCAACAGAAACTACCACCCTCATGAACTCAGTTCTCTCTTTTCCCATCACTTATTCCATTATTTTGTTTTCAAAGAATGGATGTGGTGCTAGTCCCGAATAATCTTTTACAGTCTATTTAGATTTGATCTCTAATATAAGTTATAGGTTAAATGGAAATGGTTAAATTAAAATTATTTCTCTTCAAAATGATAATTTTATGGGATATAATTTTTAATAATTTCATTTTATTTTGTTCTTCAATGGTATACTTGTATAAAATATTTACTTCTTTAAATTTACATATTAAGGGAATTTAAATTTCTGATTTCAATGATAGTTTCAAACTGTTAAAATAGTTATTTTATATATGAAATACATGATTAAATATGAGTATTTATTTCATGATTATATATATATTATGTTCATCCACTATATTTCTATATTAAATTCCAAGAAAATAATTTACTTAAGTTTACTATTCATGACTTATTTATAACTGTTGACCCTGATTTTATAAATAAATTCTCGTATTTATGATAGTATGTAATTCTCTTTGAGGAATATTTTTCAATGTATATAACATATGTAATTATTTTCCTCTATTAAAATATTTTACATAAACATGGATCTTTTTAAAAGTTATTTTTAATGGATTTATATTAAGAAAAGAAAGCTGTATAAAATTGTTTTATTTAAAAAATTGGCACATGGGTATTAATTATTTATTATGAAGAATAGTGAGTAGAACCATAACCACAAGAGGAACTTTTATTCAAAATGATATCTAGCCCTCAATTATTACTATTTAACTCATAGTTTTCTAAATGTTTTTTAATATCACTAAATTCCGAAATGATATATTATTATCAGGGTAATATTTTGAAATTTATAAGGGGAAATCATTTTTAATTTATTTTAAATTATCTCTATAAATAAAAAGTGATTTAAGAAAAATATATAATTTTGAAAAATGTTTAAAAATTAATCTATTAATAATAATTTTGTAATATGAGAACCCTAAATTTTAATTATATCAATGACTTATTTAGAACAAAATATTTGATATAAAAGTATTTCATTTTGATAAAACAAATTAATATAATTTAAAAAATAAAATACTTCTCATATTGATTTAAAACCACATAATAAGAAATATTTTCTCACTAAATGTTTTAAAAATAATTTTTATTGTTTTTAGTGACATCTTATATTCTCTTCTTTAATAGCCTCGATAATTAAGTTTA
This sequence comes from Viscum album, assembly GCA_963277665.1. Taxonomy (NCBI): domain Eukaryota; kingdom Viridiplantae; phylum Streptophyta; class Magnoliopsida; order Santalales; family Viscaceae; genus Viscum; species Viscum album. The sequence continues at coordinate 676,734,138 of OY728131.1, read as the reverse complement.
GCATGAGTTACATTGACCCAACATTCAACGGAATGATTAAAAATAATATTTTTCAATTTTTTATGTAATGATTTTTCATTTTTGTTGTCCTAATTATATGAATATATTGACCTAAAATACCCTATAATTATATATTTATGAGATAAATATTTGGTAATATACATATACAATATATTTAGCATCGGATCTAGGAGTGCAGGTTTGGAGTTTTTCTAATTGGTATTAGAGAAAAGGTTTAGATAAATTTGGAGATTGGGATTTTTTTAAGGATATATTATGTTTCTATGTATATAATTTCATTACGTAAAGTATCTTTTATGTAAAATTGATAGATTTAGGAACAACTTTCAATATGTGAGAATTAAGTTCACAAACAACTCGTGTATCTCTTTTATATGAAATTCTTGTAATCATTATTAAAAAGTAACACTATTTAATATTTTGAAAAATTCACCAACATTCTATACTCCTATAAAAAATTATATAATATATAAAAAATATACTCTATAAATAATTCCAGTCATGGATCATGAAATGTTTTGGATAAAATCCTGAATTAAAAACATTCTTCAAATTTCCAAAAATGTAGATATCATCAATAGATTTTTAAAACCATTACCTTTACATGTGATTTTATAAAACACTATGATATTAATAAAACCTATAGAAGAGGGAGACCCTCATGCATCCTATATATATTCACCATCAACTAATTTTTTTTGCGATATACTAATAATATTTTGGAAGGATCTTTACTTGAAATTTTCAAAAGAGATCTTATACGGTTATTTTATAAAAAACAAATCTTATCAGTTGTTTTGAAAATATATATCAATAAAAAATTATTTTCAATAGTACATCATTCCCTTCATCAATAAATCAAAAATTATATTTATTTTTTGGAAAATTTTAGAATATGATATAGATTATTTTTTGAAACATTTTTTTCATGCTTTGACCATCTATATTTTTGAAAAAATGTATAATAGAACAATGGAAATAGTTGGATTCCCAAAATAAGGCATGCTTTACTTTTTTTGAATTTATTATCATAGTTTTCTTAACATGTATAGTTGTAATATGTGAATATGGAATTATGAGATGCCAAATTTTATTTTATGAATGCTATAACATCATGAGTTATGAAGTCATGGTAAAAATAATTGAGAGAGTGTAATTATTATAAAGATGGGAAAATGTAACATCCCAATATTTTGAAGTATTTTTTACTCGATGCTACAAATACTTAAGTGATTTGAACATAAAAATAAGAAAAATATCATTTTAATGAAAAAAGACATCAACTCTAATTTAAGTACAAGAACATATCTTCACAATACATAAGTATTCCTTCAATTATAGTTCTAGGAATACTGAATTTATAATTACCACCAATAAACAAAAGAAAATAGAAAACAATTATGATATCACAAAAATCATATCTGACCTCATTATGACCATCTATAAAGACTAATACACCAAATAAAATTAGAGTAATAATTTAACATAGATATAATATGGGATATATCCTTGCATGGGATAAAAATAGAATGTTCTGACTTTTTATTATGAAAATATGCCTCTTAATGGGGTATTTAAAGACAATAGAAAAATGATCATTGTTTATGATTTTAGTATAAATTAAAATATAGAATTTTAATATATAACTATTAATAAATTTTCCATTGAATTATTTTATATATGAGATAACATATAGATTATATTAATGTAAAAATTATTATTTATTGTCTTTCAATGTAGTAATGAAATTATTCTAAGATTTTCAATGATATACTATTTAAATATGACCACTTGTAATATTAATTCTTTAACTGAAAATCATATTCCACTAATTCAATATTATTCAATATATGTATATATATATAAATATATACAGGGAAATATGGATGTTTTATTATATCAGAATTAATCAGTAAAAAAATTAAAAAAATAGGGTCCATTATTTATTTTAAAAAGATTAACTAGACTAATTCAAACATTAGTATCCTAATAATGATTTTTTAAAAAAATATATTATGTAACATATTATGATACATATAGAGAAGATATTATGAAATATATTATGATAAAAATATGAAACTATATTAACAAAAAATATAAAATTATGTTTAAAATAGATGTACTTATATAGGGACATAAAACATTATTATCAAAATAATATTATATTTTCTTATTATTTTTTAGGATGAAAGATAAATAATAAAAAATAAAATATTTTTTAATATGTAATGGGAGGAGATTATTAACATTTTTAAACTATCATTTTTTAGAACCACCACTACTAGTTTGGGTAAACATGTAAACTATATATTTTCATATCAGGGAAAATGATTCATCATGATAATTCTACCATGATGGTCATAGGAAAATAATTTTCAACATTATGATTTGACACATTTGTCTGTAAATAGATCATTAGAATAGAAATTTATATATTAAATTATATATTTCATATTAAAATAAAATAACTATCAATAAAAACTCCCTCGAGCAGATCTTTGGTGTCTTTTCGTCTTCTAAGAACATTTTCATTGATATTTGGTTAATCATCTAGTGTGGATGTGAATATATATATATATATTTATTTAATATTATCCAAGGTTTGTTCAATATATATATATATATATATTGGATTTTCAAAACCATATAAATATCCAGTTCGATAGTTATATCATTTCCTTACCAAACTAAGTTAGATATATGATTTTGAATACTATAAAAATCCTCAAAAACTTATGAATTGTGTATATTAGATTCCATTCAGGACGTATATAAACATGTATCAAAGTGATTTCTCATGAGAGATAGTTGATTGGATTTTAAAAATATTTTGTGAATCTTATCCATACTGTGGATCTATATTTAGATAATATATAATAAATCTAGTTATACATTGGAAACTATTTTCAATTAATCTATGATTCAATTTATAGATATTAAAATTAGTTTTTATTTTTCAATCATCCATTAAAAGGAAACTTATTTAATATATGGAAACTCCCACCCTAATGACCCAGGTTTTCTATTTACCCAACCCTTATTGTATCCTCCCCTTTCCTAACACTTGAATTGGTGCTAGCATGACCTATAATTATAAAATCTCTTTAGTTTTATTCAATAATATAAATTATAAGATATTGTAAAATGTTCTTATAAGGTTTCTATCAATAAAAAATAATTTTTTAAAGGATATTTTATATGACTTTTATTTTATTTCATTATAAAATGGTATTCTTATATGAAATATTTACATCATAAAATTTCAATTTTAAAGGAAGTTTTATTAGTGATTTAAAGGAGTCTTAAAGGGTTAAAATTATATTTTATGTATGAAATTATCTATTAATTTTATATATGTTATTCATGACTATATGTATTTTATTGACATGAACTATATTTCTCATTGTAATTCATTGAAATAATTTTCTTATGTTTAATTTCAATTAATTATATAGATGTTTTGAACATAAATTTTTAGATTACTTCTAATAATTATAAATGTTATGAATTCTCCTTATATAAATTTTTGTTAAGATTATTATATATTTAATTTTTTTCTTTTATAAAAATAATTTCTATATATATTGAGATTTTGAAAATTTATTTTTAATGTGTTTATAATGAAAATGTTAACCATTACAACCATGCTTTATTTAGAAATTTTTCACATGGGTTTTGATTATTAATGATGAATAATGGGTATTGAACCCAAAAACTCATGGGGACTTTGTCTTCAATGTGGTATTTATCCCTATAATATTCCTAGTGGCCACATGGTTGTCTTAAATTTTTAAAAGTATCATTATATTTCATAAAAAAATATTATTTTCAATGTAATATTTTGAAAATTAAATGTAGAATTATTTGATTCATTTAATTTAAGATATGTTTATTAATTAACATGTTTTTGGAAAAAATATGAATTTTTAATGAAATTTTATTAAATTATCTCTCAATATGAATTCTGTATGTGAAAACCTTAAATATGTATTATATAAATGTTTCAGTTTTCTCAAACTATTTCAATGAAAAAGGATATGATTTCTAAATAAATTTTAAATTAATTAAAATGATAAATCACTTCACCTATTATTTTAGTTACACTAACTGTGAAAATTGGTCTTCAATCTATGTTTTTAAAATGATTTTCACAGGTCTGGGTGAAATACTAGATTACCTTTTCTCATTTAATTACATAAGGATATTTTCATTACTAAATTTTATATATAATTCATTTTTTTGTTTAAAATAATAGTTTTTAATTTCTTATGTAAGTATTTTTAATCTATGTTTTCTAATTCAATTAAGAATAGAGCCTAATAGAACCATGTATTGTTTATTTTTAGTTGGATATTTTTTAAAACAAATGTACAATATTTTCAGTATTATATTAGGGAGTGAGTGTTCAGGGTTGTTATATTTTTCATCTATGATATCATAATTTCAGTTTAATTATGATTCTTTGGGACTAGGATTAAATTATACCATCCTTATTCGTTATATTAATGGTTTATGATTTTTTTGGAAGAATTTTGTATGAAAAATATTTATTTTCCATGGTGTATGATGTCATGAATTGATAAGATCTTTTTGAAACCTATTTCATTTTCATGGTTATTATGTGTTAAAATATTGAATGGTTTTAGACATGCATTTCGATTTTTTATATGATGGTAGGTTCTATTAAAAACCAAAAATGCACATGGTAAAGCCTAATAACTCAAGGATGGTTATGGGAAATGTGTTAAGGTGATCAATATGCTATGGATAACATTTAAGGATGTCTATTCCACTATAATATGGGATTTATGTGAAATTCCGGATCTTTTATGATATGGGAAACATGTATTGAATATGGATCCAGTTTGATGTGACGGTATTGGTAGTTAACCTTCAAAATGAAATGGTTCATTAAATTTTATGGTGCCACAAACTTATAACAATTTTTTATTATTATGAATTGAAATCATGGTTCATGATTGATTTATGACGATTCTTCACTCTTATTATTCATTTTTTATTTGATAATGTTTTATCCCATGACACATGTTTATGATCTATGATAGATTTCAAATGAACATTTCATGTTGTGATCATGATAACATACCCTTTTTCTATATTTTAATTTTATATCACCATCGATTGATATCAATCATGGATACCCTTACTAAGAATTTTAAATTAGCCTTTATTTTGGTCGTATTCCCCCGATTATAAAGAAATTTTTTAAATACAGTGTTTCAAGAAAGGTATAATGTGAGAATAAATTTATAGGGGATAATGAATATTTTACCAAAATAAGATTTTATAGTTCCGGGGAATATGATTTTATTATTTATTTTTAATTTTAATCTAAATTAATTTAATATTTATATATTAATTTATTGAGTCACCTATGTTGGTATCAAATATGGTTTTATTTATCTTTTTAGATTATGATTTGAGTGATTTAGTGAAAATCTTGGGGACAATCCAAAGAATTGGGGACCATCGTATCATATGGTAGAGAAATAACTGAATTTTTCATGGAAATATATACATGTATAGATACTAAAAATTTTATAATGTTATAGAACTAATGAAATTATATGGAATAACTCTATAATGTTTGGATTTGGTATTTTCTTAATCACCACCAGTGCATGATGAGTAGGCATAAGACTGCACACCTTGATAGAAACTTCCCTGGGATATTGTGGGATTAATTCAAATTTTTATTATAAACCATTATAGAGGGTTTAAATAGATAATTTACATGGTTGACCTATGTTAAACCTAAGGTTTCATAGATTGAAAAAAACATTTCGGGATTCATACAACATACGAATTTTTTTTACTATATGGTTGCTAAATTTGATTATTTCATCATGATGATTAAAATATTATTTTTAGGTATATTCAATAGTAAGACCCAAAATAATTTTTTTTAATAGTGAATTTGGTGTAAAATGTAATAATTCTCCTCCTAAAAACTGAATTATATGAAAGAGGAAATCTAGAATCTTTTTATTTTTCTCACAAAACATTCTCTGCCAATGATTCAAGTTAAGATTCTGAATGATCAAATGAGGAAAATGTATTATTGAGTATTTTCTGAGGAAACATATAAAATTTTGTGGGTCTTTAGATCCAATAGTGGCCGATAAATAGATTAGCATCATTGATAAAATATTTTTTCTCTAGTTCTCATAACATGAAAAATATTTCCAAGTCATTTATCGTTTAGAAGGTAAATTAGATCAATGGTGGAATCTTATTAATAAAATATGGAAAGAGGAAGAAATTGAATTTATATAATAATATTAGTATAATGGGATATTTTCTTATAAGTACATCAGTTATTATCTATATAAAAATATAGAGTAACTTAAATGAGATTAATATGAAGGATAATTATTCAATTAACACCTATGAGGATTAATAATTTAATCGAATAAGGTATGGTTTGAATAAAATCATAATCCCTAAAAGAAAAAGTCATTGATTCATTGTTAAATTAAAACCAACTATCTAAAATCAATTTTATATAAGATAATTTTTTATATACAAATAAATTATGTGATTTTCTCTCAAGGAATAAATGAAAAAGTAGTGATTCCCAAAATTTAAAAGGTTTTGATAAAAAAAGGATATAGATTCTCATGAAATCTTGAATAAATCACAAGGTGGAACGAAATTATAGTCACCTAAATTTCCAAAATTATTGAATGAGGATAAATATAATTACATCAATGGAACTATGATGTACGTTAAATGTTAATGGGATGACTATAAATCTCATTATTATGGAAAGGTGATTAGTTGGTTGGTTGATATAGTGGGTGAACATAAGATGGAAACTAATGAACCACCCACACTCTAATGATTCAAATACAAAGAGTATAGAAATTATAAAATCCAGTGAATGAATATTAAGGTTTATGATTATTATTATTATAAAAAACTCTTAATCCAAAATAGAATGTTATATTACATGAGATCATGACTTCTGATGTTTATTACAAGAATTATGATGTGAAAATTACACATCTCATCTACTTTAGAAATGATTATAAATTATTTGATTCTATCCATATCTTATATTTTATATCTATGTTATTGTTAATCTTAATCGAATTACTATAAAAATAATTAGATTTTTAGTTAAAGGTGAAATGACAGAATTGTTCTTTGATCACATATTAAGTTTATATTTATTCCCAGAATGATATTTGTGGGAATGTGATCCTTTAAAATCCTGTGATTCAACGTAGCGTTGAATTTTGTTTGATTGTAATGATTTGGAAGTATTTATATAGAGACCATATAAATTACCAAAGAAGGTATTTCACATTTCATATACTAAATGAACCTATGAAAAATTATTGGTGTGGGGATGAATATGAACTTCCGAAAATTATTACTTTTATTTTATGGTTCTAAATTCATATCCATGATAGTTATTTATGTCACATGTTTATAGAAAAACTATAAAATAAGGATATTCATATTTTTTATGATCTTACTTATTTCATTCCAGAAGAGTTTCCATGACTTCCTTCTAAATTTTAAAGTTAAATTTTCAAGAAAACACATATCTAGTGCTAGATATTTTTCAAAGACTCTATATAGAATTTACATGATTGAGTTATAAGAATTAAAGAATAAACTCTTAGAGAACCTATATAATAAATTCATATACCATAGTGTTTGACCATGGGGTTCACCTATTCTTTTCTAAGAATAAAAATGTTTCAATTTGTATTTCCATTGATTATCCAAAAGATAACCATATCAATATCAAGAAAAGTCAACATATACCCAATATCGATGAATTGTTTAATTACTTATTTTGAAATCAATACTTTTCTGATATGTACATTCATTCTAGATATCATCGATTTAGGGTTTAGAATGAATATATTCTGAAGATAGATTTCCAAATGAAGTATGGGTGTTATGATTTTATTGTGATGGTATTTGGAGTTACTAATTCCCCAGTTATATTTGTGGATTTAATTAACAGAGTCTTCATATATTACCTTGATCATTTTTTAGTAATATTTATATAAGACATTCCTATATATTCAATGAGTAAGGAAGAGCATGATGAATATTTGAGGATTTTTTTAGGAACCTTAGGAAAGATAATTCACATACCAAATCTAAATATGTAACTATTATATGAGCATCATAGTTCATCATTCTATGTTTATCATGGAATCATAATGATATTAAGGTATTTGAATGAATATTTCTTGTGGGATAACCTAAATATAGATATTCTATATTATATATCTATATACCTCATGTGAAAAAGTGTTAGGGCTGGGAGACCAAATTTAAATGGAATCTTATAACCATTTCCAAAACCAAAATTGAAATAGGAAAACACTTCAAGGGATTTCATCAGTGGACTACTGAATACATATAAATGGAATAATGCTATTTAGGATGTATTTTAATTCCTTATGATGTAATCAAACACTATTTCCATTTGATAATATTTTTATCTAGATCATATTGAAAATTTATACATTAATTAAGTAGTGAGATCACACGTATTGACACTCAAATTTGTATCTAATCTGGGTCTAAGGATTACCTCAATGTTATAAATAATTCTTCCATTGGATCTTGATACTTTTATAAGGATTATTACTATATATCAGCATCAAATATATTGTTCTTCATAGTGGACCATCTAGAATTTATTTTAAGAGCATGTCCTCTGGATTCAAAATCCGGTTTGGATCAACAAATTTTTATACTCAATTGTTCATACAAAAATTGCTTTCCATCAAATATTTATATTGATTATTATGAAGGCATATATGGAAATAAGTGTTGAAATAAACTATTTTTTATTATATTTAGATAAATAAATCTTTTGGCACCTGACCTAGCTAAGGGAATGGTAGATAAGTTTAGATATATTAATCTACACATAAGGGAATCATAGAGTTAATCAAAAAGTTATACTGGAAATCATCGATGTGGTTTAGAATTAAAATTTTGTGACAATGTACACATATAAATAACTTCTTGGTAGAAGTATAGGATATTTGGATAGAAAAATAAGATGTGAATTATATATATCGGTCTCTTTTAGATTCTTCATTTCATTAGTATGGTATCATATCATGCAGTATGTCCAATGAATATATGTCAAGTTCATATTGTTTTCTATGTATATCTCTTGAGGAATATATAATTGATCCTCCATATATTATAAACTCAATAATCATTCCATATGAGAATGATACCTCTTATAAGGAAAAACTAGTATAGATTTTGGTTTATAGAGACAATGTTCTACAAAAAAATTCCACTCACTTGGTCAATGTCTTTTGGAAAAAACATAAATTGTTGGATGCTATGTGGGACCCGAAGAATGTAATGCAGAATAATTATACATATTTGTTTATATCAGAGTGATGGAATTTCAAAATGGAATTTTTATAACGTGTTATAATGTAACCTTGATTTTTTATATGATTTAATTTAAATAAATTAAATTTCTTTGAAATATTTCTTAACACACAACACTAAAGTTAAAGGACTTGTTATATACTGTTAAATTATTTTTATTTAAAGTTGTTTTTTAATTTCAAACCATTAGATTGTATGTCATTAATGGGACCATTAAAATTAAGAAAAGGTACCTTTTACACATTTATAAATTTAATTCATTAGTATTAAACTGATTAGAATAAAAATAAAATCATTCGAAAGTAAAAGAGATATTTTTATGATAAAATATTTTTATGAGAATGATATTTTTTATTATTAACAAATAAAATTAACAAGTATTGATTATTTAATTTAATTAATGATATATATTTTATATTTAAAAAAAATTTCAACATTCATTGAATGATTTTTCTTTGGCCTGGCATAAGAGTAAATCCAGTTCTATTCTTAAAAACACATTTTCAAAATATGGTTTTTATTGAATTTTGTGAACATATTTTGAAATATATTTATACCACTTATATAAACATAATATTTAGTAATGGGTTATATATTTGGAATCACAATGATCAAATATGGTAAATTTATACCTTCTATTTTTGATCATTATGAATAGAAACTGTGGTAATTGTTTTCCACTAAGATAAGAGTAAAATAGTGTAATAACTTTCGGATAAAGATTTTAAATTTCTCTAAATATTTTCTTTATCATATTGGGTGATTTTATATCAATCATTATTATCAAAGTTTCATGAATATATCAACTTGGTATCATTTTTCTTTTATTATTACCTCTAAATAATTTTTATAAAAGGATTGATAAAAAATGCCAGTCTCTTGACTTTTATGTTACTATTTATTTTTTATAATGTTATAAATATTTTATGTTTTTTTATAAATGATTATTTGAAATATGAATTAATTTTTTATCATGATAATTTAATTTTAATTTTCAGTTATGGGTTAATTAAATTAAATACTTACATAATGACAACATAGTATAAATTTAAGTAATAAAAAATAAAACAAATGATTCTAAAAATATTAAAAATAATGAAATTCCTATCAATTATTATGTTTAATGAATTTTTTATACAGATATTAATTTTTTTTTTTAAAATTTATTATTTTTATTTTATTTCAATCATGTTTTCATTAATGTCAATCTTTGTGAAAACTTTTGAAAAATGAAATTAATTGTATCTTATGTTAAATAATATACTCTTTAATGATTTAAAATTCATATATATATATATATATATAGCCTTGTATATTGGATATGGTCAATAATGTCAATCATTTTCAAATTATTGGTCACTATTCCTTTTATAGTGACATTCTGAACCTTAAATATTAAAAAGCATTGATATTGGGGTACTTGTAAAAAGGGTTAATAGAGGGTTAAAGCTAAGAGATAAGAGTTAAATTATCACATAAACTTGTTTATATATTATTTTATGAGATTTTTATGACATGTAATAAAAATATATTAGAAATATAAAATTTTTTATCTTCTTGAACATGAAAATTAATTTATATTAATTTTACACATTCTATAATTCCAAGGTTTCCCCTCCTACCACTTGTAAAAGGGAACCTCCTCTCCAACCTTATTAACAATGTTTGAGACCTATATATTAGATAATACCTTCAAAACTATAATCATATCTTACTTTTTCAAATAAAATATCATTTTATTTTTCCAAAATACCTTCCTTTCAAGGCATAAGGTGTAACCTAATAAAGGTCTCTAAACGTAAATGTATAATACTTAACTGAGTGCTTTAGGTTTTATTTCATATTTTTTCTGTTGTAAATCAATGATATATATTATAAAATAATTAATTAATTATATTGAATGTAATAAATTTTCATTATTATGGTGTAAAACACATTATTCACTTACATTCCATCAAATGGTAAAAGAAATTTTCACTCGTGCATACAAGTGGACTACCACTTCAACATAGTGATGCATTTCTTTTTCCATCACGACTTCACATTGAATATTATAATGATGGATTTATTTATTATATGTGATATTAATGATATTATTATAGTTTTAATGGAGATTTATTCATTACATTTCATTCATTTCATTCATCAAGAAATGGATACTTCACTCACATATACATACTAACTGACCACTCCATGAAGTGATGTAATTCATTTTTCATCCCTAAATTGTATGAATAGTTATAAAATTGAATATAATTATTAAATATTTAAATAATTACATTGTTTAAATTTGATAGATTATGGAACCATGATCAAAGTACATGGATTGGGACTACCAAATCTAAACATGCATAAAAAACAAAGCAGTTATCACCTAGAACATGGGTTTTTATAATGATTTTTTTGTAAAAAGGTGATAAGATATTATAATAAATATTATAAGGTAGTATATATATGGTTATGGTTCTAGACTATATATATAATAAATATCTATTTATCATTCTTAGGGTTGGAATGAAAATGACCTATGAAAAGACTTGAGGTAAAAGATTTGTGTTTCAATCCCATTTTAATCCATATTGTTTATGCTTTAATTCACATTGAGGAAGTTATATAATACTTATATGTAAATCCCTTTAATTTATCTTATCATATAGTTAATTATATATTAAGGAAATTGTAGTCCCATTTATCTGTCTTTGTTACTCCAAATGGAATAGAAATCATTTTTAAGAAAATTTAGCCTTATTTATCCCCTTTCAATCAGAAAACCTTTTTCATCTATAAATATTTTTTAAAAAAAATTTTCATAAATTTTTTCGATATTCTAAAATTATTTTTTGAATTCACTTTTATTCATGTTTAAATTTTAAAAAAAATGTTTAAAATGAATATTCATTTCAATTTCTGAATATTGTATTATTTAATAATAGAGTGAACAGTATCATTGTTTTAATGATTACAATATAAATATAATTTCACACCATCATGAATTCCTAATGAATTGATGATTTATTTTCATGTTTTTATGGTTATTTTCAAATATAATATTTTGTTTAATATTTTCAAAATATTATTATTTTCAATAAGTTTTTTTAAAAGTAAAATTTTATTTCTCTCGTGAAATATTCCAGTGATCTTTTGATGTCATTTTTCATCTATGATAACATCCATTGATGTTACATATGATTTAATAGGGATATGCACCAATTATTTAATCTTAATTCTTTCTCAAGATGTTTTAATATTATGATGATTATATTTTTTGTGAAACCCATTTTTTTCCATGGGTTATTCTATGATGAATTGATGATGTTTTAATGAATCCAATTTCATTCTCATGGGATATGATGTGATGAAATAATGAGCTGGCTTTCATATAGTGGAAAAGTTATGTATGGTTTTCTTTATGTGATGGGTGGGACCATTAAAACCCTCTAATTTATTAAGAAAATCATAATATCTCATGAGATAATTATGAAAGATTTTTTTTGAGATCGATCCACAATTGAATAGTGTTGAGGATTCCTGATACACTATGATATGAGAAACAAGTGGTAATTCCAGATCTAATACGATATATGAAATGGGTGTTGATGTCTGGTCCACTATTATATAATAGTAAAAGTAGTTAACCTTCACAACTTATATTTTTCAATTCCTTTGATGGTCCCACACTCTTATGAAATTTTTTTATGCTTATGATTTGACCTCATGGTTCATGATATTTTTATGATGATTACTCAAAATTATGATTAATTTATTTTTATATGATAATTTTCTATTCAGTGACTCAGGTTTATGATATATGACAGATTGGGTATGAAATTTTAATGTTATAATCATGATTTCATACCCTTATTATTATCTAATATTTTCATATGAGTGTCGATTGATATCTACCATTATCGCCTTTACAAATTACCTAAACCCATCATTTCTTATGATTCCTTTCCCCATTTTATAAATAAAGATTTTAAATATTGTATGTTCAAAATGATATAATATGAGAAAAAATTATCAGTGATGATGATATTGATTGTACCTAAATAGTATGTTTATGTATCTAGTCTTCAGGTACACTAAAAGTTTACAGTTTTGGGGTGTGAAATGTTATTATATATTTTGAATATTGATCTAAATGAATGTAATATTTATATATTAAATTCACATTCCACATAAAGAGTAATCATGATTCAATGGAAGATAACTTTTAAATCTTTTCATGTATCATATGTTCTCGTTCCACATTAATGGTTATTTTTATTATTTATTTTATAACCATTATATATGTGAATTCAATTATTTAATTATAAGAATAAAATATAGTAATCAGTTTTTTCCTAAAAACATTATTATGGGTGATTAATTAATTAATCTAATTTATATATACACTTCATTTTTATTTGTTAATAATTCCATGTGTAGTATTTCGATACTTGTAATAATTTAATTATAACTTAGTGATGTAATATAATTCATTATTTTCTCTTGGTGTAGAAAAATTTACCTAATAAATATCTATTAAATGTTTTGTGAAATACTATTAGACTATAATATAATTTATATACTTAATCATGCTAATTTTTTTCTATTTGGAAATGTATTGTAGATACTACTGTGATTTTAATTCTGGAGAATATTGTAAATATATTATTTTTATTCCATGTTTTTGGATTCATGGTCCACTGTATAGAGGTAGTCATGAAAATAATTACTATTATCATAAGTAAAAATAAATTGAATTAAAAAAATTAATTTTTAAATAGAAATTAGTTTTGGAATGTGGTTGTTAACTGAAAATAATTACATTTTGAGAATTAAACATGACCGAGTTTTATACAATTAAATGAAAAAATGGTTAGATATTGTAAAATGTGTTGTTTTTAAACAAACTAGACAATTTAATTTTGAAATAAAATATATTTTTAATAAAACTTTTTAAAAATAGATCATATTTGATGAAATGGAAGCTAGATGTAGGAAAGGAATTGGTAACCCCTAGGAAGTTCATATAGTGAGGATCGCCTTTGAATATATTGGACTAGTTTTTTATTTTTTAAGTGCCTTATGGGTATCATAATTTCTTATTTATGATGAACGATAGTGGTGATTAATGGATTGATTTGGTTTTGGGAGTTTCTCAACAGAAATTTGGTTCATGCATTAAGATATATATATATATATATATATATATATATATATTGGACAAATAGTTGTGAATAGTTGGCCTTTCCATAGATGATAAGTAATACGGTGGGTAGATTATATTGTCTCATATCCTAGAGGATAAAATTAAAGTTGAATTTTGTTTAATGGTGGGAACTTATACTATGTAAACGTTGTCTTGTATAAATTTTTAGAATTGGGATAGGGTTTTTATTTTGATTTAGTATTCTATGGTGCGTTTGGGAGTTATTTTATTAAATAATAGTTGTATTTACATATTATTTTAGATTTTGGAGGAGGATTAATTGATTAATTAATGATTTTAGGTGGTTTCACATAATGTTTTAAACTATAGATGGCACCAGGTACTCAGTGTGGGGTACCTATAACTTGATGAATCCATTCAAAGATGGATTATTTCTAGAGGGACCATCAAGTACCCAATGTCCTTATAAAAGGTACCCTATAGAAACCCTATCCTTTTACAAATATCATTACATGATTGTAAACATATGTAAATAACAATTTACAAGCTAAGGATCATAAAGTCTATGGTCTTGAATGATTAGGTACATAAAATTGAAAACATGGGACTAAATAAAACATTTATTTATTTATCATCCATTATGAGATCCTAACTTACTTTAGTCCATAACATATCTATAGGATAATATGGTGATAACATGAAAAAATGGATTTTCTAAAAAACACAGTAAAAGAATGAATATTAAAATAAAGCTTAGAAATGGGTTAGGTGGAATAACATAATGATATAAGGAGGCATGGAACCTAATTAAACATAAGGAATCGTAAAATAGGATCAGAAAATCATGGATTAATACTAATTTAGATGATACATGAAACATTAATGTACCCTAATTTGAGTCTCGTTTCACAGAGAGGATCATGAGTCAATGTTCTTTGCACATAGAGGATCATGAATCAAGGCTACCACCAAGACTTTTCCACAAAACGTCTCATGAGACTAAACAGTATTCAATGATTGCAGAGATATCTAGGAGCACCCATCATAACATAATCATGAATATTTGTTTCCATATTAAGAATTTTACATAAGGAATCAAACATTAACATATAGTTTTCCTATGCTAAGAATTGGGTATCATAATCCTGAAAAAGGAATAACAAAAGAGGATATCATAATGGTGTCCTTGAAATATATATATTTAAATAATACATGGAATATTAAAATTGAAACTAGGAAAATATCATGATATGTGAAGTCAAACTGGGGTGAATACATGTGAAAATCAAATTTAAGAAACAGTAGAAATAAAACATTTTAGTTTGTTTAATGAGAAATATTAAAGAGATTTTGAAACAGAAAGGGGAATAATATTTTATATAAAATTATAATTAAAACAAGAAATTTCTTATAATAAAGTTATCATTTTTATTAAAATAATAGAGTTTAAAACCAAATCAGGGATCACACTTGAAGATGGGTAAGAATTCAAGATGTTCCCTTATATCGAGCTTTCTTATCTTAAAGATTTGAGTATAGAATCTTTTAAAAACATGTATATCCCCTAAAAGAAGGATGAGTTATACATTATACATATGTTTGGAAAAATATAAACAGAATATATATGATTTACATAAAAATATAATTCAATTTCATTTAGTTAAAAATAGAGAATGAATAACTCAATGAAATAATGGAGGTTCCGGTAGAATCCCTTGCCATATGTTCAAAATGATTCTTCACTTCATCTTAATGTCTAGAATAATAAAATTATATTAATTAATTACCAATTACATAACCTTTTATACATTTATTTTTTTATTATAACATTATTATATTCATTTATGTCCTTTTTTATTTGTTTAGAAATTTAATTTCATCGTTTCGGAGCATTGATTTCCTTGGATTTCATGATCAGTT
This sequence comes from Viscum album, assembly GCA_963277665.1. NCBI lineage: Eukaryota > Viridiplantae > Streptophyta > Magnoliopsida > Santalales > Viscaceae > Viscum > Viscum album. Next base: position 676,717,631 of record OY728131.1, on the reverse strand, counting down.
TACCTGCAAATGTGTATGGAAAATAATTTATAATGAGGATAGTTGGCCAGAACTAAAATAATATTTTATTAATGAACTTATAAAATAATAAAATACCTTTTTTAGAACCGAGGAAGATTCATTTGATAAATCAATAATGATAATCATTTAGATTAGTTTAGCATTTGTTTGTCATAATGAAATCATCATGTTTTATAAATTATTATCGTGTGAAAATAAATGATTAAAAAAATATTAGATAAGATAAAATAAATATATTATGATCTAGTTAAACCATAAAAATTGTTTCAGGGATAGCTTATAAAAAATTATTGAAATATGAAAGGATGTCGTCCACAAAGGTGGTAAAACAGCACCTCTGATATGAGGTTTTCATTATTAAAAAAAAGAGGGAGGAGAAGATATTTGATGAATAAGTATTTTATAAACATGATAACATTATAGTACATGTATGATACTATAATTTTCATTCCACATGGATTAGGGGAGGTGAGGAGACAAAAACAAAATAAAGGATCATAAAAAGAAATTACAAAAAAAACATAAGAGGGTTTTACCTCTAAATACCTTCTTCTTGAGAACCTTCATAGGGGATTGGATTTGACCATTTATTAAGACTAAATGCTTATGTTAGTGGGTAATTTGATTAGACGGATATTTTAGTAGAATTTGGACAAGTCTATAGGCTTAAATGGTGTGAAAAGAAGAGGTGGCGAGTGGTGATATTTATAATGGAGGAGAGGGGAGTTATCTCAATATTTTATTATTTTTCTCCAGAAAAGAAATAATGCTGATTATTGAGAGTAAATAAATTATTTTTTGTATGTGAATTATATTTAATGTTCACCTACATTATCCATGTCTCAATCATGACTCAAATATTCAATTATTATCTATTTCATTAAATCTCTGTATTTCACTGTTCACAAAAAAAAATAGGGTTTTCAAAAAAAATCCAAAAAAATCAACCTAAACATTTCTAATTGTGTAGAATTAAAAAATGAACTCCATTTTTAAAAAATAAATTTCTAAATATGAATAATTTTATTTTTAATTAAAATCATCATTAACATGGAAAATACCAATTTTATAATTATAACTGATTTTATAACACTTTGAAAAATTATATAAGTTATCATAAAATTATCTTAAAATAATAAGACATAAAAATAATATTTTTTGAATACATGTAGTGAAAATAATTTTTCTTTAAACATATTAAATTAGTCATAAAATTGTAAATAAATATTTATGACTTAAAATAATACCAACACCTAATGAATAATTTTTGAAATAATTATTTTCTTATACTATTATATAATTATATCATATTTTCACCTATAAGATAGATAATATTTATTTATACTATCATTCGTGAGGTTACTATTCAATTGGTTAGTTTACTATTCATAAGGGTCACATTACTGTTCCAAAGTACAAGTTACTATTTCAGCAGTATAGGTTCATGAACTTCTATAAAACCTTCTTATTTCATTTATTCACCATTTATAAGGAATGTATTGTGTTATTTTATGTGTTTAAACCATATGAAATAATAATAAAGAGGTAATTTTCATTGGTAAAACATTGGGTTATTACATTCTTCCCCCTTATGAAATTTCTCTTTCAAAATTTCATTTTATATACTATGGTGGAAATAGGTGTTGATAATTTTACTTCATTTCTTCATCTTATTCCCATGTTACCTTTTCATATGTATGGTTCTTCCATATTACTTTGACTATGTGATTATTCTTGTTGCATTGAACATTATCTCTACGATCAAATATCTTCACTCGATGCTCTTCGTAAGAAATATCATTGTCAAATTGTACCACCTATGAAGTCATTACATGTGAAGGAACAATTATGTAGTTCCTCAAGGGGGATGTGTAGAATACATAGTGTACTTGGGACATGGTTGTTGGATGTGCTAGTTGATAGGCCACAACTCCAACATGATGAAGGATCTCAAAGGGGCCTCTGTAACTAGAAATTAGCTTCACTTTCTTCCCAAATCTCATGATGCTATTCCATGAAGATATATGGAGCAATACCATGTATCCTACCTTAATCTCCAAGTCCCATAGAATATTGTATATATATCTCTTTTTTTGACTTTGGGATTCCTTGATGTGTTGCTGAATGGTTTTCACTTTCTCCACCATTTCATCAACAATTTCATGTCATAGTAGCTTACGTTCACCAACTTCATCCCATCATTCTATTGTTCTTTAACATTTCCCATAAAGGGATTTATATAGTTCCAATTGGTTGCTCGAGTAGAATGTTTTTTTGTAAGTGAACTCAACTATAGAAAGATATTGGTCACATCCTCTTTTTAAGTCTATATAACAAACTCTCAACATGTCACTCAGTGTCTGAATAGTTCGTTCAGATTGGCCATAAGTTTGAGGAAGATTGGTTGTACTAAATTTTAGCTCAGTTCTTAAATCATGTTGGAGACTTTTCAAGAAATTATAGGTGAATCTTTAATCTCGATTGGATACTATCGATAGTGGTACTCAAAGAATCCTTAATTCTTATTTAATACATATATGAGAATGTTTATCTGGTTAATAGTACCGTAAAATTTATCTAATGTGAACTTTATTTATAAGATGATCTATAATTACCCATATACTATTGTTCCCTATGGATGTCTTTGTATGTCTAATGACAAATTCCATTGTGATGTTTTCCTATTTCCATATTGGTATGGGTAATCGTTTCATCATACCTTTAGTTTTTTTCCTTTAAACCATCACTTACTGAGATACCATGAACTTTGATTTGTATTCCGGGATCTCCATTTTCATATTTTCTGACCAAAATTTATCTCGTTACATACTTTTTCTCCCTAGGATAATATAGAAGGTTGATATTTGTATGTCATTCAGAATCTATTTCTTTATATATGTATTGGATAGTATACATAGTCGTGAACCAAATCTTACAACTCCATCCACATAAATCATGAACTCAGAGGTTTTCTATATATCCCCATCCTTTAACGTTACAAAATATCGTGTTAAATCAAGAATTCATATTAACGATCTATTTAGGATTACAGTTCTAGAAAATTTGGAAATAACTATTACATAATAACTCAAATATTACAAAGTAGAAAAGTCAACTCTATATTCATTTTTTCATAATCAATTTTTTTAAGATAAATCATTATTTCTTTTGTTGATAAAAATTTCCATAAAATTCCACTTGACCTCTTCCTTTCTCTTACCCATCGTTATACCCTATGGAATTTTTTTTTCAATAACATGGGATGAGAAAAAAATATCAATAAGGGATATAAATGAGGAATGAAAATGTTAGTCCAATAATATTTAAAAATCATAATTTTTTTAAAAAAAAATAAATCTTTTCACCCATAAAACATATGTTCTTTAACAAACCTCATGAAATCCGTTGGTTCCTAAAAAATTATTTAGTAATCATAAATAATAAAGGTAGTCTGTGGGATTTGTAACATACTTACATTGTAGCTTTCACATCTACATTGGGAGTAACCTTCATGGTTACGTTTGGAATACCCATCACAGTATATTCCCAAAATATATAAGGAGAACCATTATTTTTTAACTCCTTCTCATTACCCAATGAATTAGATAGAAATCAAAATCTCACCGTCCCTTAGTTGATTATGGAACCACCTGTATACATAAGTAATTACCATGAACCATAACATAATCATAACATATTAAACGTGCATAAATGAAAAAAAAATTAAAATTCAATCATAGGACATCATTTCAATATATTAATATAATCAATCAATTCAAAAAACCATTTTCAATAAAAAAATACTTAAAAATGGAATACAATATTTATTTTCCTTTTAAAAGCATTATGTCTTATAGAGGATTCCAATCATCAAATAATTCTCATGGTAGTAGAAAAGTCATTGTCACCACATTTGTTTAAAACACCATTAATTTAATCTTTTATTAAAAAAATCATAGAAAAATATTCCTTTTGAAAACCATTCAATGAAATTTAAAGTCTAATTGGTTAATTATAAATCATATAAAATAAAGTGGTGTATATTATCGAAATTTGCCTCATTGAAATGAGATTGAAACGAAGTCAGTTACTATGAGTTCAAATCATCATGTACAATATTTATATTCTCGAATAAGAAACATAGGTTAATTTATAATTTCTTGATTAATTTGATATATTTTATTATTTCTTTTGTATCACTTATTACAATGTTATAAAAATTACATAATTTTTTATGTTCATATAGAATGTTCGGTCTATATTCGGTACTTAAGTAGAAAATGAACATGGTTTGATTTCTCTAGTCCATGTGGTCTTATGTTATTCATATCTAGAATAATATTCATGACATTATTATCATATTTATACGTAAATTATACAATTAAATAAAACCATAAAGTGTGGTTATTAGAAATGAACAACATTATAATCAAGGAGATGGTATGTCATACGTACACATGAGTAACATTTTACTATTTTCATTTATCATTATTGAAATAATTTAAGTTATATTTTATATTTCCTGAATTATCATAAAATAATTAGTATCATATTAATACTTTAAATATACTTATATATATCATACAAGATATATAATGAATAAAAATGAGTCATAACTCTTCGTGGAGGAGATAGTTTACACATATACATGAAAAAAATTATCATTTTAATGTGCCTAGAAACAAAGAATGTAATTTATATATTATTATCATAGAATTATTAATATATCATGAATATAAAATATGAAAATTTATTCCATTTCTATAACTAGTCAAGAGAGACAGTTATGAAAAACTAATTATATCGTTTTGGGAGGTGATAGTTTACCCATACGCAAGAATGATTAATTCCTTTCCCATTTAATAGAATTATGGATGGATTTAGGTGATCATATTAGAATAATAATATATAAGTATATTGATAATACTGGATTTATTAGTTCCTCATGGATGAAGGATATTTAAAGGATGTGGAAGGAGAAATAAAATAGAAACACCTAAAAAAATATTACACTTCCTTTGGATGATCACTTTTCTTAACAAACCTAAGAAGGGTGTTATGCCAAAAATAATACGTCAAGAATGTCAGTGGGTATAATACGAATGAGTTTGGGGGGATCTTTTACAATCCAAATGGGTTTTCCGGCTTGATTAATATATAGTAATGAGTTCCATTTTAAATGATAGGGTTGGGGAACCTTGGAAATATGAAATGTGGTAAATTAATATATATTTAAATTTTTTTCCAAATGTGTCCATGTTGATTTAGTTATAAGATAGTATGATTGTGGGTATAAATATACTAATCCAATTATTATTATAAATGTTTTTAAAAATTTGTAATCCTTATCATTTTGTTTTAATTATTTTACTTCTTACTATTTTATCCAGTATTTTACAATTTGAGATTTAAAATAATTACCAAATCATTCTTAACAACTAATTAATGATGAATTAATGAAGTTTGTAGAGTTATATAAACTTTTTGGCCTAATATTGTATTTTTATAAATTTTATATCATTTAATTAATTATTTTCTATTTTAAAATATGAATCATGTCAATTTTAACCCTATTCATTACATGACTTTTTAAAAAAAATCATAAGAACTTGATTACATCAAAAAAGCATCATTAAATCATTATGAACAAGTTATATTAATCCAGAAAATTTTTGTATGGTATAAAATATTTCAAATTATATTTATTTTAATATTATTAATATCATTTATTTTATTGTTTCTTTAATAAATCAATTTCTACATCATCATTGTGTCATAATTAAATTTAATTTTTTAATTCCATAAAACAATAAATAAATTATTTTGATATATGTAATATTTTTATATATCTAAGGAAAATTCATAGTCAAATATATCAATTATATAACCCCATATTAAAATTTCTTTTGTAAGATGAGACTTATTTATGACATATTTTCCTTTACATAAAATTAAATGTTATAATTGTCAAAATCACACCCAAGTGGCTAAAAAAGGTCACCATTTTGGACCAAGGATTATATTGGTCGATAAAAACTCATCCAATAATATTATTACAAGTTTTAGGGTAATTTAATAATATTATAATACTAATTTTACATTTAATCAACATATTTACCATTAACCGTGTTAAATAAAATATTAAGTTACTATTTAAAAAAATTATTTCCATCTTATTGGACCATATTTCTCATAATTATTTTAAATTTTTTTTTTACTTTTTAAAATTAAATTCATATAAGTGGTTAAATTATTTTTAACACTAGTCCCCTTAATGAATTGATAAAATGGGGTTTTTATGTAAAATTTTGAAAAGTTCACTTTGTTTTTATCTTTAATGTTAATTTAAAAAATCATCTAATGAACTACATTGAATTAACTGATAAAAACATCATATAATGATACCTTAAAACCATGTAAAATGATACTCTAAAAATATAAATAAATTAGATGAAATGGTAGTTTTGAATTAAAATTTTATAATTTTAACTATTCATTAAAATATGAATTTTATCAGATAACACAACAAATTCAACCAATGAAAATTTTTATTTATTTATTCCAGGTAATATGTTTATTTTATCAAATATGACATATAAAAATGAGGAAAACTAGATTAAAAAAGGGTTCTCCTTCAATTGGAGGTAAAACTACCGTTTAAAAATATTAGAGTATTCTATGATTAAAATTGGATTTATTCTCATTTCAAGCCTCTATATTTTATTGGGAGAAAGTAAATATATTTAATAAACATGTGAAAACAGAATATAGTTATTTATATTCACTCTCTTCAAAAGAACCTTTAGGAGATAAATACCATTTAAAACAATAATGTTGATAATATATTATTTTTCGGTATAAATTAGTCTTGTTTGCTACCTAAGATTTCATAGAAACCCATTGTTGTGTGTTATGTATGCTATCAGTAATAACATCCCATTTAAAGTAAAATTAATATCTAATTTATAAATATTAATAGATATGAAAAAGTCTTATTCTATAATTATCTGAGATGTTCTATCCTTCTCCCCTTTTGGAAATTGCATCCTCATGGGATTATATTACTTATAAAATAAGTAGGGTTATTTCTACCTCATATAATTTTTAGATTCTCATGTTTCCTCTTCAACCATATGGATTTTCAAAAAAAAACCTTAACCAGATAAATTACCTTATTCTGTAACATTTTCTCTCCATGGTCAAGAATATTGACTGACTATTCGTCATAAGAAATATTCACTTTCAAATGAACTACTTCTGGACTCAAAATATGAAATGGATTTAACAAATACATTATTAACATTAAAACATGATATAAATTGTTTACATGGGATATAATCAGAGGTAAATCCACTTAGTTGGAAACTGGTCAAAATATTTATAGTATTTTATTGGGTTCAATGAACTACAGACACAACTTCCCTTGCTTACCAAAACAAATCACAGTATTCCATGGAGAAACATAAAGAAAGACATGATCACCTATCTCAAAAGAAAGATCCTTCCTCCCGTTATCTTCATAATGTTTCTATCAACTCTGAGCATTACTCATGTGATTCGGAATAAACATATATTTTTCTTTCATCTCTTCTATATTTTATGGTCTCTTATACTACCTTTCACATACATCATCCCAAAAAAAGCAAGACTTTGACACTGGTTTCCATATATTTCCTCGAATGGTTCTATTTGTATACATGAATGAAAACTATTATTATAAGAAAACTCAAACAAAGAAAGGTGTTGATCACAAATACACTATAGATCCATTAAACAAGCATGTATATCATCATTAAAGCTAAAAATTGTTCATTCTATATACCCATTTGATTGTGCATGAAAATATTTACTGAAATTTAATTCAGTACCGAACGACTTTTGAAGGCCTTTCCAAAAGTTAGAAATGAACCTGGGATCACGATCTAATACAATGTAGAGATTAAATCCATGTAAAATGGATATTTCCTTAATATATAACTGAGAAAGTTGATCTACTGACATTGTATCTTAAATAGGAATAAAATGAGTAGATTTAATCAAACTATCAATAATACCCAAAATCGAATGGTTGCCTTGAGGAGTCAATGGAAATCCCCAAAAAATCAAGGGATATATTTTCCTATATCTACTCTAGTAGTAGAAAACAATGAATCATCCCCTTTGGTAAATTCCATAAAACTTTAACATGATTACAAGTCAAACACTTCACAGTAAAGTTATCAATATCCATTTTCATTCAACCCCACCAGTAATACTCTTGAAGGTCTCTATACATCGTAGTGATTCTAAGACAAACTAAAAATGGAGAACTATGACCTTCACATAACAAAACTTTCTTTAATTTTGAAATACAAGGAACAGTTAATCTATTTAATAATGTTAAAAAAATATTTATCAATGTTGAATTCAAGAAACATACCCTTTTAAATCAATTCTGAATTTTTCTACAATTTATTGTCTCCCTTCTATGCATGCTTAATTCTATCAAATAGAGATGATTGCACTGAAACCTGAAACAAAATAGGGAAATTTCTTTCACTAAATATTTCTAACGTAATTCTCATCAAATCATTATGAAAAGGTTCATGTTCCAAACTTAACATGGTTAATTTATCATTACTTTACTGAATCAAAGCATCAACCACCTTAGTTGATTTTCTTGGATGGTAATGAATTTTGAAATCATAATCCTTGTTTAGTTACAACCATCTTCACTGTCTCTTGTTAAATTCTTCTTGAATTAATATATACTTTAAACTTTTTTTATTAGTATATATTTCATATTTTACTCCATAAAGATGATGGCTCCAAATTTTTAAATAAAAAATAATAGAATCAGATTCCAAATCATGTGTAGAGTAATTTAACTCATGAGGTTTAAACTAACGTTAATCATAAGAAATTAATTTTTCAGTTTACAATAGTACCAAACCATGTCCTTTCAATGAACCATCATTGTAGATAAAAAATTAAACAATTCATGATGGAAGGGAAAGAACTGGTCATTCAATAATATTTTATTCAATTCTTGAAAACAATCATCATATTCTTTTTTCCTGATGAACTTAAAATCTTTTTGAGAAAACTTAGTCAGTGTGAAAGTTAACTATAGAAAATTTTTAAAAAACCATGAGGTAATAGCATGGTAAATCCAAAAAAAAACTATGAATATGATTTATATTTATGGGTCGTGTCCATTCTTCAACAATAATCATTTTATAAGGTTCAACAGTTATTCCATCTTTAGAAACAATGTGGAATAGAAAATAATTTTATTTGCTAAAAAATCTACTCTTAGTGAATGACCATAAATTTATTTTCTGTTATGGTTCTCCAAATAAACCTAAAATAACATTCATGCTCCTATTTACTTTTTAAATAAACCAAAAGTTCATTAATAAACACACCCAAAAACTTATCAAAGACCTCATTGAATATTTTATTGATAATATCCATGAATACAGGGGTTGTATTAGTTAATTCAAACAACATATCTACAAATTCTTAATGGCCATATCTAGTTCATAATGCAGTATTTGGAATGATTTCTTCCTTTACTTTCAGCTGATGGTACCCCGAACTCAAGTCAACTTTATAAAAATATTTTTCTCCCAAGATCTAATCGGAAAAATCCTCAATTCAAGGTAATGGATAAATTTTCTTAGTATTGTTGTTATTTAAGGATCTATAATTAATGAAAAGTCTCATTGAACCATCTTTATTTTTTAAAAAAGACAGGAGGACCTGCTGGTAAAGTATTAGGGAGAATTAATCCTTTATATAATAACTCCAAAAATTTATTTTTCAACTCTATGTGTTCAATTTGAGCCATTTGATAAGGGGGTTTTTAAATTGGATTACCATTATGAACTAAATCAATAGTAAATTAAACTTCTCGATCAGGTATAATACCAGGAAACTCATTAGAAAAAACATAAATTTACTCATTTACCATTGTCAAATAATTCATATAAACAATTCATTTTTTTCAACATTATGTGAATAGTAACATTCATTTCAATATTTTAATAGTTTCTCAGCTTCCTACTATGTTATCAATACTAATGGTTCATTCATGTACACAAACAGAAAGACATTCTAAGAAGAAACCTATTTATCACTACATTCAATCTTATTATGGTAAATAGAAATCCAATACATACATAAATAACATAATTCTCTAATAAAATAAAAAACAAGGTTTTCAGGTCAACTATTTGCATCTATAAGGATGAGAATATTCTTATAATTTATTTTTTCTTCAACATTTTCCCCTGGGTCATTTACCACAAGTTGTCGATTCATTTCTTAAGGTGGAATTTCGGATTTACCATAATCATTATTTGATATAAAAGAATGTGTAGACCCTGAATAAAATGAAACAATGGAATAAACTAAATAAATAAGAAAAATACCTGATACCACTTCATTTGATGGCCCAATATATTCTAAGGTATTTGCAAAGGATTTCACTATACCTTTCTGCTTATAGTTCATCTACATCCCATCATTCAAGTTCTTCATTGGATACTCATTTTCATAATGACCCATATCATTTCCCATAAAACATTTTACTTACAACAAATCATATTTTGTCTTACCACTACCTTGATCTTTTTCAATGTAGTTGTGATCCATATGTCCCATATTACTACATCAGAAGCACTTACCAGAATTTAGGAGGCATTTTCTAGTGTGTTTTTTACCACAACTTTCACAAACTACAAACTTCATTTTCTTACCATTAGACAATTTTAAAGGATTATTCCATTTAAATTTCCACCCCTACATATTATTCTAATTTTTTTAAAATAAAATATGATCATCGGAGAACTCCATTTTACACCTTCTCCGTGAATCTAAAAAGTTTTTCATTACATTGGAAGTCATGATAATCCAACAGCATTAGATAATTTGGTTTTAATTTTGAGCAAAAGCGATTGATTTTATTATCAAGATACTAGAATAAATATGGATCATACCCTTCCAGTTGAGTGACTTTTTCTTCGCAAGTAGCCATTGTGTCATCCTCCTACCTCAATTCCAATAATGGTCTTTATGTTCTATGTCGAAGCACCTCAGGTAAATATTTCTCTAGAAACATATTTTTGAATTCATCCAACTAAAGATCATCAATATATTCACTGTACCTAATATTAATAGTATTTTACCACCAATCATCGAATTCAAATTAAAAATAGTAAACAATAAGACTAAACTTTTGATTTTTTGAACACCCCATGACATTGAAAATATTTTATAGGTATTTAATCCACCTGTCAGCTAACATGGGTTCAGCTGATTCTCTGAATGGCATGGGATGTTACATCATGAAATGATACTCTACCAAAATACTACAATGTGGTTGATTTGGTTGATCTCAGGAATACAAACCACCCCCATTTATTGCCTGATTCAACTAAGCTATCATTTCAACAAACTATTATGATCTGATTTTGGCAATCTCAGGATGCTGATTTGGATGTATTTTTTCCTCTGGATCTCATCCCAGAAAAGGATCCATGTTTCCTCTTTGGAAAACCATTCTGAACAAACATAACTTAGATGAAACAACATGGTAATCTTCAAATGATTTATCATTTCAATTTGAAAATAAATAAAAAATAATTTATGGATATACTATTAATAATATCCTAACCACTAAAGTTATCTAAACAAACCTTGGATACCAACTATAAGGCCCCATCATTTACCATAGAATAATCTTGAGTTAAATAAATAATTCACATTTAGGATCATTTTAGGATTAATGTTTCATAGAAATAGGCCATAACTATTACATAACAACTCAAATATTACAAAGTAGACAAGTCAACTCAATATCCATTTTTTCATAATATAAAACATTTTAAAATAAATCATTATTCCTTTTTCTTGATAAAAATATTATTTACATTCCTCTTGAATTCTTCATTTATCATACCCAGAGTTATACCCTATGGAATAATATTTCAAAAACAGATGAAGAGAATAAAAATCATAGTAAGGGATATAAATAATGAATGAAATCATTTTTTTAAGAATATTTAAAACTCATGAAAAGATTTTCAAAAAATTGTATTTCCACCCCTAAAACATAAGTTCTATAAAAAACATCATGAAATTATATAATTTCCTAAAAACATATGAGAAATCATAAAACAAAAGGTTACCTTATGGCTTCCATACAAAACTTACATTTTTTCTTTTATAGCTACCTATGGAGTAATCTTCATGGTTACATTTGGAATACCCATAAATATATATTACCTAAATATCTTTGGATAAACCATATACTTTACCTCTATCTCAGTAACTAATTTCATGGAGAGCTATCATGGGGTCACCCACCCTTGGTTTATCATGGAACCACATGTATACATAAAAGATGCCCATGAACCAAAACATAATCATAATATATAAAACATGCATAAAGGAAAAAATTCCACATTGAAATCGAAAGGCATCATTTCAACATATTGATATAATAAATCCCTTATAAAAACTATTTTCAATATCAAAGTACATAAAAATAGAATAAGGTATTTATTTTACTTTTAAAAACATTATGGATTATAGAGGAATCCAAATATCAAATAATTGTTATGGCGGTGGCAAAGTCATTGTCGCCATGTATGTTAAAAAAATTCCTTTTTATTATTTAGTAAATCACATCACATAAAAAGATTATTTTTGAAAACCATTTTATGAGATTGAAATTCAATGGGATTAATTATACACCATATAAAAGATGGTGTTTTATATTATCAAAATATGCATCATCGAAAAGAGATTGAGACGTAGCCCTCTACCGTAAGTTTGACTAGTCAGGTACAATATTTATATTCTTGAATTATAAAATTAGGTCAATTTGTAATTTATTGAGATCATTTTTCATTTTTATTATTTGTTTTATATCAATTATTTCCATGCTACAAAATTATATAATTATTTAAGTACATATCAGACGTTTTGTTGATATTCAATACTTTAGTTGAAAATGAACACGATTTGATGTGACTAGTCCATGTGGTAATAAATACATACTCTATAGAATAATATTCATTAAATTTTTATCATCATTATACATAAATTATACCTTAAAATCAAAACATTAAATGAGGATATGAAAAATGAACAATGTTATAATCATGGAGGCGGCAAGACACACATATGCATGAGTAACATTTTCCATTTTTCATTGATCATTATGGAATAAATTTAAGTATTATTTTATATTTCTAGAATTATAATAAAATCAATAATATGATATTAATTATTTAAATATAATTATATATATCATAAATGTGATAAAATTAATGAAAATTAGCCACATCGCTTCACGTATGTTATAGTTCACTTTTACAAATGAGTGATGTTATCATTTTTTCTGCGTGGGAAGTAAGAATGTAAATGATATATTTTTATCATATAATGATTAATAGGTAATTAATATTAAATATTAACATAAATTAAATTATTATAACTATTCATGTGAGACGGTTATTAAAAATGACTTAGACTAGTTTGTAGAGGTGATAGTTTACACGTATGTATGGACGATTAATTCCTTTCCCATTTAATTGATGTAGAGACAGATTTAGGTGATGATATTAACATAATATAATTTCATAATATTTAGGATACTATTGTTGATAGTTACTCAAGTATGATGGAGATTCAATGTATGTAGAAGAAGAAATAAAATAGAAACTCTGGAAAAAATTACCTTTCATTTATATAATCACATTTCCTAACAACTTAACACCTCTAAGAAGGGTATTATACCTAAAATAATTCCTCAATAATGTGTTCAAGTATTCTTGGAAGGGGTTTGGTCATATCATGGTTGTTCTAAATGGGTTTTTATGAGTAATAGAGAGGAATAAGTGACTTTTTATATGAGAGGGGAAGGAAACCCTATGAATTATTAAAAGTATTAAATTAATATAAATTCAATTTCAATTCAAAATGGGTCAGTGTAGAATTATTTATAATATAGTATGAGTATGGGTAGAAATATAATCATCCAATTATAATTATAATATCTTCAAATAAATTTTAATCCTTATCATTTTTAACCATTTTAACTCTTACCATTTTATGAACTAATTTACAAATTGGGAATTAAAATTGTTACCAAATCATAAAAAATTATCAATTAATGAGTAATTAATTAGATTTTTATATTTATCTAATATTTTTGGTCAAATATAGGATTTTTTTAAATTTTATATCATTTAATTAAATATTTTATATTTTAAAATATGAATTATGTCAATTTTGACAATGTTCATTACCTAAATTTTTTTAAAAACTGTAACAACTTGATTCCTTAAAGAAAATACATTTAATCAATACTAACATGTCATATCAATCCATATAATTTGTTTATGGTATCAAATATTTCAGATTATATTTATTTAAATATTTTTAATATAATTTATTTGATTCGTTCTTTAATAAATCAATAACTTCATCATCATTGTGTCATAATTAAATTTAATTATTTAATTAATATAAATTATAAATAAATTAAAACGATTAAGATAATATTTCAGAATTATAATGACTATTAATTGTCAACTATATCACTTATATAACCCCAACATTAAAAAATTTTAGTAAAAAAAGATATATTTGTTACATATTTTCCTTTACTTAAAATTAAATGTTATAATAACCCCCAAGTGGCTTCCAGGGTCACAATATCAGCCCCTGGGTGGTAATGTTCAATTATAAACCATAAAATAGGATTAGTATAATTTTTAGGTTAATTTTATAATATTATAATATAAATTTTACCTTGAATTACCCTATTTATCTTTAACAGTTTTAAATAAAATACTAAAGTTATTTTTCACTAAAAATTACTTTGAACCTATTTGACAGCAATTTTCATACTCAGTACAACCATGTATGTATATTTTTGAAAATAAAATTCATATAAGTGGTTAATTAATTTTTAACACTAATTTTATTGACGGATCGACAAAACGGGTTTTTGAAGTAAAACGTTGAGTAGTTCACATAGTTGTTCAATTTAATTTACATTTGAAAAAGAATCTAATGAACTAAATTGGATGAACTGATAAAAATTTCATCTAATGATACCTTAAAAACATGTAAAATTATATTCTAAAAATATAAATAAATTTGAAAAAATTTAGTTTGAATTAAAATGCATTATTTTCCACTATTCATTAAAATATTTATTTCTTCAGAAAAATACCAAAAATTCAACCAAAGTAAATTTTTATTTCCCGATTCAAAATAAGAAGTTAATTTTGTCAAATAGAACATATAAAAACTATAAAAACTCTATATAAAATGGGTTTTCCATTCAAAGGTGGTAAAGAATCCTTTTAAAAATATTAGATTATTTTATGCTTAAAATTTGATTTATACTCATTTAAACAACTAAAATATACTACAAGAAAGTAAAAATATTTAATAAACATTTTTATACATAATATAGTTAGTTCTATTCATTCTCACCAATATAATGTCTAGGTAATAACTTCCATTTAAAATAGTAACATTAATAATATATTATTTTTCATTATAACTCAATCATGTATGAAACATAAGATTTCTGAGAATCCCATTGTTGTGTGTTAGGTATTCAATCAGACATAGCATACCCATTAATGTAAAATTTATATCTCACTAATAAATATTAATAGATATGAAAATGAATTATTCTATAATTACATGGTATGTTAAATCCTTTCCCTTTATGGGAATTGTGTCCTCACAATTTTATTGACTTATCAAATATGTGGGGGTATTTCTACCTCATAGCATTTTCAGATTCACATGTTTCCTCTTCAACCATATGGCTTGTTCCATAATATTGTAACTAGATGAATGACCTTATTCTCCAATATTTTTTATCTATGGTAATGAATATGGACATGTTTTTCCTCATAAGAAAGATTCTCTTCCAATTGAACTACATCTGGACTCAAAAAATGAAATTGATCCAATATATAATTTCATAACATTAGAACATGAATAACATTGTGTACCAAAGATAGAATCGAAGGTAAATCCACTAAGTAGGTAAGATATTGAACTTTCTCCAGGATTTCATAGGCTCCAATGAACTATGGACTCAAATTTCATTTATTAACAAAAAAATATTATGCTTTTCCATGGAGAAACGTTGAGAAATACATGATTAATTACCTTAAAAGAAAGATCATTTCTCTGATTATCCACATAAATTTTATGTCTTTTCTAAGCTTCCCTCATTTTTTTCTAAATCGACTAAACTTTTTCTTCCATCTATTCTAAAAATTTTGGTCCCATCAACTTCCTTTCACCTAATTCATCCAAATTAAATTTAGTTTGACACCTCTTTCCATATAATTCCTTTAATGGTGGCATTTTTATACTGGAATGAAAACTATTATTATAAGAAAACTCAACCAAAGAAACATATTGATCCTAAATAACATGGTAATCCATTAAACAATCACATAGAATATCCTCCAAGGTCTGAAATATTCATTTTGTCTTCCCATATGATTGTTTAAAAAAATATATATATAAATTTAATTCAGAGCCTAATGACTTCTGAACGCCTTTACAAAAGATTAAAGTGAACCTTGGATCATGATCAGATACATTAGAGAGAGGATATCCATGTAAAATAACTATCTATTTAAGATAAAACCAAGAATGTTGAACAAGACACATTATATCTTGAATATGAAGAAAATGTGATGATTTATTAAATATATCAATAATAACCCAAATTGAATTATTACCTCGATAAGTCTTCGGTAATCCCACCAAAAAATCTGCAGATATATTTTCCCATTTCTATTATGGTATAAGAAAATGATGAACCATCCCCTTTGGTAACTTCAACTTTACTTTAACTTACTAACATGTCAAACACTTCATAGTAAATTTAGAAATACATCTTTTCATTCCATACGACCAGTAATACTCACGAAGGTCTCTATACATCTTAGTGCTTCTAGGATGAACTGGAAATTGAGGACTATGAACTTAACATAACAACTCTTTCATCAATTTTGAATCACAAGGGACAAATAATATCATCCCAAATATCAAAAGAAAAATCATTATCAATGTTATATTCAAACATATTACCCTTCGGAACCATTTCTAACTTTTTCTACGATCCACTATATCTTATTTGTGCTTACAAAATTATATCTGATATAGATGATTTAACTGAAACCTCAAACAAAATACATGAATTTCCTATAATAAAAACATCCAAGAAAAATTATATCAACTAGTTTACCAAAGGATCATGTTCTAAACATAACACGGTCAATATAGCATTACCTTTCCAATTCAAATAATCAGAAAACTTATTTTTTCCCTAGATGATAATGAATTGTGAAATCATAATCCTTGATTAATTATCACTATATTCTCTATCTCATGATCAATTCTTTCTAAGTGAATATATACTTCAAAAATTTGTGATTAGTATATATTTAAAATTTTACTACATGCTTATGGTTCCTAAAAGGTTTTAATGAAAACACAATAGTAGATAATTAAAAACCATGTGTGGGGTAATTTAACTAATGAGGTTTTAATTGACGTGAAGCATAAGAAATTACCTAATCATTCTACATTAGGAAACAACCAATTCCTTTCAACGAAGCAGCATTGTAGATAACAAAATCACAATTTTTGGATGGATGGGTTAGAATACGATCGTTCACCAATATAAATTGTCTATTTTAGAAAAAAATAATCAAATTATTTTTTCGAGATGAAAATAAAACCTTTTTAATTTAACATAGTTAGTGATCAATATAATCGTCAAAACTTTTCAAGAAACCTCATGTAATAGCTAGATAATCATAGAAAACTATGAATCCAAGTTATATATGTGGGACTTGTCCATTATTAAACATTTTTTTTAATATGATCAATGTTTATTCAATATTTAGAAATAATGTGATCACAGAAAGAAATTTTTTGCAACCAAAATTTACACTTGCGGAATTTCCTATAAAATTTATTTTCATTTTAGTTTTTAAAAATTACTCATAGATGAATTTCATGCTCCTCTTTACTTTTATAATATAACCACTTTTCATCAATAAACACAACCACAAACTTATCCAAGAACACATAGAATATTATTTTTATAATATCCATGAATACAGTAGGTGCATTATTTAATACAAGTACAATAACTAAAAATTTATTATAGACATATCTATTATGAATCATAGTCTTTGGAATGTATGATTCTTTTACATTTAATTAATGGTATCGTGACATCATGCCAACCGTCAAAAAATATTGTGCTCTAAGAAGTTGATAAAAATACATTGATATGAGGTAATGTATACTTGTTATTAAAAGTGATGTTATTCAAGGATATATAATCAATAAAACGTATCATTAAACTATCTTTCCTCTTTGAAAAACCAGATAGGATCACCTCGTAGTGGAGTACTAGGTTTAATAAAACCTATATCTAATAACTCCAAAAATTTCTTCTTTAACTCTAAAAGTTAAATTTTAGCCATTAGATAAGGGGTTTTAAAATTATATTAGCATCAGTAAATAAATAAATAGTAATTTCAAATTTCTGATCATGTATAATACTAGAAAACTCATTAAAAGAAATCATGATAATAATTTACCACTGGCACATCATTAATTTGAATAGATCCATTATTTTCAACTATATGTTAATGAAAACATTCATTTTAATATTTTAATAGTTTCTCACCTTTGTGATATGTTATAAATGGTATGTTTTCATTCTTATAAAAAAACTGAAAGTGTTTCTAAAAAGAAATATCTTTATCTCTACAGTCAATCAAAGCATGATAAAAAATGATCCAATTTATACACATCATAATATCTAACTCTTCTAGAGTAAAAACAATAAGGGATCTAGGTAAATTATTACCACATATAAGGATATGAGGACTCTTGTAATTTATTTTTTCCTCAACATTTCCCCCACGTGTTTTTACCATAATCTATGGATTCATTTCATGAGGTGGGATTTCCAATTTACCGAAAACAAATTCAAAAATGAAAGAATGTGAAAAACATGATTCAGAAAAAAAAATAGAATAATCTGAATAAACACACAATTTACCTAATACCACATCATTTAATGGTCTATCATATTCCTTTGAAGTTGAAAAGAATTTCACCACACTTTTATACTTATAGTTTAGATGCATCCCATCCTTCATGTTCTCTATTGGACACTCATTTTTATAATGACCCGTCTCATTACAATTAAAAAATTATACTATCTATAAATCCTATTTTTTCATACCACTAAATTAATTTTTTTAGTGCAGTTATGAGCCTTATGTCCCATTTTACCACATCATAATCACTTACCAAATTTCAGAAGGCATTCTCAAGTGTATTTTTTCCACAATTTTCAAAAAATGTAAACTTAATTTTCTTACGATCATAATTTTTTTGAATAATTCTTCCCTTTATCTTCCTACCTCGAGAAATTATTCTAATTTTTTTCAAATAACATTTGACCCTTAGAAAACACTACATCCACCTTCTTTACACATCAAATAATTTTTTTCATATCTTTTAAACTCACGAGATGCCAACACCGTTCAATACATTTGATTTAATCATGAGTAAAAGTGATTGATTTTAATATCAATATCATCGATGAAATTTGGAGAATACCTTTCAATTCAACTGAATTTTTCATCATAATCAGACCCTATGTCAACATCCTACCTCAATTCCAATAATTAGTTTTCTATCCTAAGTCAAACTAATTTAGGAAAATATTTATCATGAAACATATTTTTGAGTTCACCCAATTAAAGAACATAAATCTCCACATTGTACCTGATATTATTATCCATTTACACCCAATTATTGGCTTCACCTTTAAAATGGTAAACAGAAAGACTAAAATTTTGACTGTTTGAACACCCCATGACATCAAAAAGATTTTCTAGGGAATTAATCCACCCTTTAGATTCCAGGTGGTAAGATGATTCTTTAATTTATAGGGGATGTTTCATTATGAAATGATCCACTGCCGACATATTACACTGTGGTTGATCTAGTTGATATTTTTCATGGACCCCACCATTTATCACCCGAGTAAACCAATCCATCACTAAAAAAACTATTTAGTTATGATTCTAACCATCTCAGGATGTTGATTTGAAAGGTTTTTTTCCATGGATGTTATCATAGCCCAGCTATCCTATTTCCCATGTAGAAAACCATTCTACAAAACTGTATCATAGATTTTATAGAATTATTTCATAACTATATGGCCCAAACCATTAAAATTACTTAATCTTGAGATAAATCATGATTTCATTTTGAAAATATTTTCAGGGTTAGAGTTTATATAATTATTCCATATCTATTATATAATAACTCGAATATTAAAAAGTAGAATACTCTACTCAATATCCATTTTTTAATAATTTAAAACATTTTAATAAAAATCATGATTCTTTTTCTTGATAAAAATAAATATAACATTCCTCTTATCTTCTACCTTTCTCTTACCCATAATTATAAATTTAGGAGAAACATTTTAAAAACTTGGGATGAGCACAAAAATCATTGTAATGGATATAAATAAGGAATGAAACCATTAGTCCAAGAATATTTTAAACTCATGAAAACATTTTCAATAAATCATATTTTCATGCATAAAACGTAATATCATTAAAAAGATTCATAAATTCAAATATTCCTAAAAAACTCCTCATTAATCATAAATCTTAAAGGTAACATGTGGTATCCATATCATACGTACATTGTAGCTTTCCTTGCTACATAATGTGTAAACTTTGTGGTTACATTTGGAATACCCACTATAGTATATTCCATAAATTAATTAGGATAAATCTTATCGATTAAATATGTCTCATTAACCAATGCCTTAGAGAGCTATCATGGGCTCACCCTCCCTCAGTTTATCACCGAACCACCAGTGTACATAAGTAATTCCCAAGAACCATAATATAATCATAAAATATAAAACATGCATAAATAAAAAATAACATTTCCACACTACAATCACAAGACATCATTTCAAGATATTGATCTATTCAATCCATTATCAAACCCATTTTCATTACCAAAATACCTAAAAATGGAATATGGTGTTAATTTTCCTTTTAAAAACTTTAAATCTTATAGAGGAAGCCAAATATCAAATAATGGTCATGACAGAAGAAAATTCGATGTCATCGTGTACTTTAAAAAACATTCCTTTAATAATTTAGTAAAAAACATTGTATAAATAGATTAAATTCAAAAAAAAATTCATGAAATTAAATTCAAATGGATTAAGTATATACCATATAAAAGAAGGTTGTTTATATAATTAAAATATGCCTCAGTAAAAGGAGATTGAGACAAAGTCTCTCACCATGAGTCTTACTAGTCACGCACAATATTTATATTCTTGAACGATAAATATAGGATAATTTATATTTACATTAAAACCTTTTTCAAATTTATTATCTATTTTATATAACTTATTACCATGTTATAAAAATTACATAATTATTTAAGTTCATATCAGATGATTTGTTGATATTCGGTACTTGAGTCGAAAATGAACATGGTTTGATTTCACTAGTACATGTGGTCATATTTAAATCATATCAAAAATAGTAAATATAAAATTATTATCATCTTTATACATAAATTATCCATTTAAATGAAATAATGATGTCTTTTTAAGAAAGATTAACAACGTTATAATCATGGAGATGGTAAGTCGTACGTACGAATGAGTAACATATTCTATTTTTCATTGATTTCTATGGAAATAATTTAAGTATTATTTTATCTTTAAATAATTATAATAAAATATCTAATATAATAATAATAATTTAAATATACTAATATATATCATACATTTCATATAACTAATGAAAACAAGTCATATCGCTTCGTGGAGGTGATAGTTCACACTTATGCACAGACGACGTTATCATTTTTATGTTGATTGAAACTCAAAAAAAAAGTGATATATTATTATCATTGAATGATTTATATTTCATGAATTTAAAATATTAAAATTTATTCGATTATTATAACCCTCCATGAAAAATGATTCTGAAAAACGAATTAGATCAGTTTGTGGATGTGATAGTTTACATGTACGCATGAATGATTAATTACTTTCCCATTCAATGGAAGTGGATATGGATTTAGGTGATTCTATTAACCTAATAAAATATCATTATATTGATGATAATGGAGTTATTATTTCCTCATGTATTAAGGATATTTAATGGAAGTGGAAGAAGAAATAAAATAGAAACACTTAAACAATTACCTTTCCTTCGGTTTATCAACTTTCATAACACCTTAACACCTCTAAGAATGGTGGTATGTCTAAAATAAGGCCTCAAAATTGCCTAAATTTATTCTAGCAAGGGGTTTGGATAGATCTTGTCTGAACCAAATAGTTTTTTAAGTGTGACTAATAGAGAGCAATGAGACCATTTATTGGATGGGGGTACCCATGTAATTATTAAAATTATTAAATTAATATAAATTCAAATTTGATTAAAAGTGGGTACAAGAGGATTTGTATAGAATATATGATGATTATGGGTCTAAATATAATCATCCAAAAGTAATTAGACACGTTTTCAATAATTTGTAATCTATATATAATTGTTTCTTTTAACTCTTACTTTTTATCAAGTAATTTTCACTTTGAGAATTAAAATAATTATCAAATAATGCCAAAAGACCAACGCATGAGTAATTAATGAAATATTTAGAGTTATATATACTTTTTGTCTAGTTCTTGGTTTTTTATAAATTTTATTTCATTTAATTAAATAGTTTTTTTTAAAATATGAATTATGTCAATTTTGACACTATTAATTACAAGGCTTTTTTTAAAAAAAATCATAACAACATGATTCCTTTGAAAACACTACTTAAGCACAATTCTAACATTTCATTTTAATCCATAAAATTTTCCAAATTATATTAATTTTAATATTATTAATATCATTTATTTGGTTCGTACTTTTATAAATCAATTACTACATCATTAGTGTGTCATAATTAAATTTAATTCCAAGAAATTGTAAATAAATTTCCATGATCTAGTAATATATCTAGACTTTTAAGGAATATTAATAGTATAATAATTCAATTATATAACCCCATATTAAAAAAATTTAGTATAAAGATACATATTTTTGGCATATTTTACTTTACATTAAATTAAATGTTATAAATGTCATAATCACACCTAAGTGGCTTCCAATGGTAATAATTTTGGATAAAGGATGGTCAAAATAGATATTAACTCATCTAATAAGATTATGATAAGTGTTATGGTAATTTTATAACATTATAATATTAATTTTACCTTTAATTTCACTATTTACCTTTAACTGTGGTAAATTATATATTAAAGTTACTATTCACCAAAAATTATTTTGAACCTATTAGACTAAATTTTTTATTCTGAGTAAAACTATATTTGACCTTTTTAAAAAATTTAATTCACAGAAGTTGTTATATTCGGTTTAACACAAATCTTGTTAAAAGATCAAGAAAACCGGTTTTTAAAGTAAAACATTAAAAAGTTCACATAGTATTCTATTTAATATTAATTTAAGAAAATCATCCAATGAACTAAATTTGATTAAATAAAAAAAATCATCTTTTAATACATTTAAACCATATAAAATTATAATATAACAATATAATATATTATATTTAAATAAATTTTTGAATTAAAATTCAGTATTTTTCATTATTCATTAAAATCTGAATTTTATTTAAAAAAACAAAAATTCATCCAAAGTAAATTTCGATGTAACACATCATAAGAAGAATTTTATTATCTTAAATAGAATATTTATAAATTAAAAAAACTATATTTTAAAAGGTTTCACCATCTAAATGAGGTAAAACTACCTTTTAAAAATAATAGAGAATTTAGGCTTAAAATTAGATTT
The DNA here is from genome assembly GCA_963277665.1 of Viscum album. Classification (NCBI taxonomy): domain Eukaryota; kingdom Viridiplantae; phylum Streptophyta; class Magnoliopsida; order Santalales; family Viscaceae; genus Viscum; species Viscum album. Next base: position 676,693,635 of record OY728131.1, on the reverse strand, counting down.
ATTCTCAATTCAAGCATCTAAAATATATTGGATGAGAGTAAAAATATTTAATAAAACATTTTAAACATAGTATAGTTATTTATGTTAATTATCTCTAATAAAAATCTTGTAAATAACTACCATTTAAATTAATAATATTAATTATATATTATTTTTTTGTATAACTCAGTCTTGTGTGCAAAATAAGATTTTAGCGAAAATCCATTGTTGCATGTAAAATAGAATATAAAACATAGCATCTAATTTAAATAAAAACTAATATCTAGTTTATAAACAATAATTCATATGAAAAAACATTATTCAATAATTACATGGGATTTATAATTTCCCATTTCAGATAGCTTCAACCCTTTTCTGAATTTTCACACCATTTCATTAAGAATCCATTATTTTCTTTATAAGGGATGTTTGAGAAATAATTTAAGAAAGGATTTATGATGTTCCTAAATTATTTATTCCTATCTCTATCCTTTGTAATTCTAAGAATATTAGATCCTTTTCAATTCTCATCATTGATAAAGATACAGGATCCTTTCTACTTAGATCTTTCAACACCTTATTTTCCATACCTAGATTGTAATAGATTGACCAGTCATATTCCATGAAAGTATTTAACCATACACACTCGTTCATATTAATCTCCTTCTATGAGAATATATATATTTGAGAGTCTTGTGATCAATATATATCTCACACTTCTCCCTATTGAGATAATGTTCCCATATTTTCAACATGAAGATCAAAACCTCCAACTCCAAATCATGTGTAGGACTGTTTTGCTCATTAATTTTTAACGAAATTGAAGAATAGGCAATCACTTTATCATTTTTCATTATTAAAAATCCTAATGCTTTCTTAAAATCATTGTTGTACACCACAACAGGTTCTCCACTTTTCGGAAGTGTGAGTACTAGTGTAGTGATAAGCCACTTTTTGATCTCCTTACAGATTTCCTCACATTATTTAGTCCAAAAAAACATGAATCCCTTCTCTTTTATCTTGGTTATTCAGTTTGAAAATCATGATAAGTGCTTCCCAAATAATTTTTAATACCCAGATAGATCAAGAAATCTTCGGATCTTTGTTAAAGATGTTAGACTAAGCCACTCTTCTATTGCCTTTATCTTGTAGGGATCCACAAATATTTCATTACTGGTGATAACATGCCCCTATAATGATACTTCATCCATCTAGAACTCACAATTACTGTAGGTTTTATATATTTTCTACATTTTAAACGTCTAAAAAAGGTATTAAAATACTCATCATGTTCCTCCTTACTCATGGAGTATATCATAATATCATCGACAAAAACTACCAAAACCTTTTCATGGTAACCTCTTAAGAATGTATTCATTAAATATGTGGAAATTTCTAGAGTATTAGTGATTCCAAGGGGAATATCTATGAACTTACATTGTTCATACCTCATTATAAAGGTAGTCTTCAGAATATATTTCTTCCTCACCTTTAATTGGGGATATCCCAACCAAAGGTTTACCTTAGAGAAATAATGGGCCCCACATAGCTGATCGAACAAGTCATCAATTTGAGGTAGAGGATATTTTTTCTCTATCATGATTTTATTAATATCACAACATTAGATGCATAGGAACATTGATATATCTTTATTATTAATTAATAGGACTGGTACACCCCATGGTGAAGCACTTGGGTGCAAAAAAACCATTCTCCAGATTCTCTTATAACTGCTTCTTCATTTATTTTAGCTTTTTAGTGGCCATTCTGTAAGTTGTATGTGGTATAGGTAGAGATCCATTAATAAGTTCAATTGAGAACTCAACTTATCGATCAAGAGGAAGACAAGGAAATTCTTCAATGAATGCATCAGTGAAATCCATTATGATAGGAGCATTTTCAAGCATGATTTTGTAATTTTTATAAATCATTTGATAAAGATATGCTTTCTCATAAGGTGGTAATATCTTGAGTTGATATGATGATTCTAAATAAGATTTATCACCCTCCTTATACATGTAATGAATTCGGGGATGCTTTGGGATGTGAAGAGTGATCTCCCTTTCTTGAAAGTTGGTGTTATCTTATTATAAATATGTCCAGTACATGCACAAAATATCATCAAACTATAACAAATGGATTATAATAAGTTTTTTTGGGAGGTTCAGTTCGCAAACAATAACCGAGAAGGATTTTTGTAGTTTGGATGCAATAATTTCACCATTTTTTCATAGATAAGGCATCCCCCTATTTTTTAGTTTGTGTTTGAATAATTCTAATAATCTTTCATGATATGAGAGAATTAATAGAACTATAATAAAATACTATATTCTATTTTATTCAAAGAATAATCAAGCTACATGTCACCCCGTTATTGTTTGGCTCCACATCAGCAGTAGTGATATCATAAGCCCTTCCTTTTTCCATAGAGGTTATTGTTTATTTCCTTTAAAATCTCTGGGCTTAGGTCATTGATTTTAAAAATTCCCTTGTTCCTTATTGTTGAAACACTACACTATAAGCTATGTGTTGATATTAACCTTATGTTATTCTTCCATATTAATGGAATTCTTCATATCCCTTTGGTTGTTCTTATTCAGATTCCCTGTTATTCCACATTTGATGCATTTCTTGGTTCCCTTTAGACACTTCCTAGGACGATTCTTCCAAAAAATTTGACTCGTGGGATTATTGGTCTTTTTCCATCATGGGATTAATTTTTGGATCCAAACATATTGGAATACATTTCAAACATTTTTTCACTAGGCCCATGAGACCATTGACAATATTCGATCTCCATTTCAACCTTGAGGGTACAATGAACAATCTCTTCATAACTGTCGAAATCTTGAATCGCCATTGATTTTTAATGAGTTATCTTTATTCTGATAAAGAATCAATCCGCCTTGATTTCAGAATTTATGAAAACGTTATAGGCATACCTTGAAAACATTGTAATGTTTTATTTATACACCCCAATACACTTGTCTTCCTTCTTCTTAAGTCCAAGAAACTCTCTTTCAATATTGAGACGGAGGGTTTGGGAAAAATATTTATTGGAATAAATTTTCTAGAATTCCTCCCAATCCTTGGAATCAATTTCATCTTTTGAATTCATATTTTTAATCATCTTCCACCACTGATGAGCTTCCCCATCAAAAAGATAGTCTTCTAGAACAACATTCTCTTCTCCTGAGCACCGGAGAATAGTGAATATATTTTCAATGGAATTAATCCAACATTCCACTAGGAGGGGATCAAAAGATCCACTAAAAATGGTAGGCCTTTTAAGAATAAATTTTTCTATGGAAACTTGATCTTTCCTTAGATAACTATGGAGTTCCAAATGATTCAAGTTATTATTTATAACTTGATCCAGTTGATCATGTACACTCATGATGTTTTGAACACTTGTTTCCATCATATTTTTCATATCCTTAGAGAAATAATCACATTACCTATAACATTGATTGTTGGAATGTGTTCTTATTTTTCCATTCATTAACAAAGAAAAATAATGTTCAATTATGGGGCTTTAATACTTAGCTAATAAGCATAAAAATGAAACATTATACATAAAAGCATAAAATCTTAAAGGAAAATTATTTTCAAACTTGTGATTCCCTAGGTTTCAATCTAGATTATCAATGATATATTTCCTAACATATATTTTATGGAAATGTTTTGTGTTTTCTTGATAATATTTTATAAGGAGCTTATGAATTTACCAAATCATATCCCCTAGGAGTGTCAAACCAGGTGTGCAGTAAGGCTCATTCTCATATACGAGGTTACCCCGACCCATGTCCAGAACACCTTGTCAGAGTTTTCTCTCCAAGGTATAATTATTCCATAACCACCTCCACTTGTTGTATCTAGACATGGATGTATTTTATTGATAAACCAATTACTCAATACTAACCTAAATTTAGGGATGTTTTCACATACATAGTCTTATCCCTTCGGTTCTTAATGAAGTGCTCTATTCCCAATCTCCAAAAATGACTAGAAATTTTCTTTTATATACACTATAGAAACCCTATACTTTAACACATATCATTACATGATTTTAAGCATAATTAAAAATCAAATTTCATGCCAAGTATCATAAGGTGTAGTGTTTTGGAAGACTACGTACATAAAACTGAAAACATGGGATAAATAAAAATTTCAAAATTTATCATACATTATGATCTCCTAACATCCTTTGAGCCCTTAAATATTCATAGGATAACATGGGAATAACATGAAAAAAGGGATGAGTTAAAAATACTAGTGAGGAAATAAACATTAAAAAATCATAGAACATGGGTTAGGAGGAAAAACAAAATGAAACAAACATGCATGCAACATGATTAAACATTAGGAATAATAACATGAGATCATATAATAATGGATTAATATGAATTTTTAATCAACATAAAACATGACTTTATCATGAATATATTCTTGTTTCAAATATAGGAGAACATGTTAAATATCATTGCACATAGAGGAGCACGATTCAAGGCTACTACCAAGATCATTGAACATAACGTCTCAAGAGACTAAACATCACACAACATATTTTTGAAATATTTGGGTTCACTATCATAACATATTCATTAATATGTGTGCCAGATGAATAATCATAAATAAGGAATAAAATATTAACATAAGGTTTACCTAGTGTAAGAATTGGGTATCATAATCATCACAAAAGGCATAACATAAGGGGATACCATAATGGTGTCCATGAAAGGATGGATTTAAATCATAAATGGGAATTTATAATGGATGATATGAATATATAATGATAATTTATGTCAAAATGATGTGAATACAGGTGAAAATAGCATTTAAGAAACATTATAAATAAATCATTTTAGTGCAGTTTGAAGAAAATATTAAAGGTAATTTGAAGCATAATGGAGGAAAATCTTATGTATAAAATGATATTTTAATCAAAAATGTTTTAATAATAATTATTTGTTTTTATAAGAATAATTTTGGATTAAAATATATTATTGATCATACTTAAAAATGGGTATGAATTCGGGAAGTTCTCGTAAAATGGGCCTGCTTATCTGGAAGAGTTGAGTAGGGAACCTTTTCAAAACATGTATATTCTAAAAAATAATGATGAATGGATATCGATAAATGATTTTGGAATATATAAAAGTAATTTTAAGATGTACATAAAATGAAAAAATAATTTCATTTGGGTAAAAATAGAGAGTGAATGACCCAAAGGAGTAATGACGATTCTGGTAGAATCCCTTTCCATAAATCTCAAAAAACTATGCACTTGATTGAAATTCCTTGAATAATCAAATTATAATCATTAATTAATCATTAAAAGACCATTTATAGATTTATTTTATTTATTATAACTTAATTAATTTCAGTAATACACATTTTTATGTGTTAATAGATTTGATTTCATTGTTTGAGAGCATTTATTTCCTTTGATTTCATGATTGGTTTACTTGTATATGTGTATGGAAAATTATGTAGAATGATGATAGTTTTCCATAACTAAAATTGTAAGTTATTAAATAAAAAATAGAATAATAAAATACCATTTTTTATCCTTAAGTGAAGATTATTTATTATTTAACTCATTAATGATAATCATTTATATTAATTTGGCATTTTTGATCACAACGAACTCATCTTGTTTTATAAATTATTATCATGAGTAAAAAATAATTAAAGAACATTAAATAAGATATAATACATATATTAAAATCTTATGTACCCATATAAATAGTTTCATGACCATCCTTAAATATGAAATTGAAATATGAAATCACGTCATCCATAAAGGTGGTAAATCAGCACCTCACTAACAACGATTTAATTCTTAAAATAAATGAGAGATGAGAATATATTTGAGGAATAATTATTCAATAAACAAGATAAAATTACTTTATATGTAATATAATATATTTTTTATTCCATATGGATGTGGTTAAGTGAATAGAGAAAAATAAAATAAAGGAACATGAAGAAAACTGAAAGAAATAGAAGATGGTTTACCCTCTTGATACCTTCTTCTTAAGAACCTCCTTAGGGGATTGGTTTTGGACTTTTTAAAACCAAAATATCCTATAAATTTATAAGGAATATGGGAGGATATTTTAGCAAATAATTTACAAGGAAAAAGGCTTGAGATGTTTGAAGAGAAGAGGTGGTGAGGGATGGTATTTACAGTTGAGGAGAGGGGTGTTTTCTCATTATTTTACTGAACATTGTATTAGACAAGTAATAGTGATGATTATTGAGATTAAATCAAATAATGGTTGCATGTGAATTCTAAAAATTGTCACTTAAATCATTAATGATTCAATAGTGACTCAAAAAATCATTTATTTACTTATTCTGTAAATTAGCGTATTCACTATTCACCAAAATACATGTATTTTAGAAAAATCCAAAAATTTCACCCTAACAATTTTTCAATGTGTATAATTCAAAATAAACTCCATTTTATGAAAATAATTTTATAAATATTATTAATTTACATTTTAATTAAAATCAGCATCTACTTGGCTAATACAAATTTTAAAATTATAACTGATTTTATAACACTTTGAAACATTACAAAAGGTCTCATGAAATTTTATTAAAATAAAAATACATTAAAATAATAATTTATAAACAAATTTGTTGAAATAAATTATATTTTAAATTAATAAATTAGACATAAAATTGTAATTAAATATTTCTGACTTATAAAAATACCAACACATAATTAATATTTTTTTTGATATATTTCATTACATATACTATGATATAATTATATCATATTGTCCCTTATAAGATGGGTAAATTTTATTTATACTATCATTGGTGAGGTTACAATTCAATTGGATGGTTTAATATTTATAATGGTCACATTACTAATCAAAAAATCAATTTACTATTTCATTGGTGTGGGTTCCTTATCTTCAAGAAACGCTTCTTATTTCATTAATTAATCATTTATAAAGCTTGTATTGTTTTCTATTATGTGTTAATACCATATGAAATAATTATATGAAGGTAATTTCCATTGATACAACATTTGGTTGTAACATAATAAATAGTTATATGACACATTATAGTTAAAATAAGTCTATTATGGTCTTTTACCTTTATTATTATAAAACCCAAAAGTGGTTTATTCAAGATTCATTTCCTATTATAATTCAAGAGTCGCCTATAAGGATAATTTCTAGCTTCTTTAACCCATCCTTCAAATACATTCAATACATAGAATCTAAAAAAGTATTTTTATCCCCAAAAAATGTAGCTCTACTCTACCTCCTCTTTTTATCCATTCTTTCACTCTTCTATAATTCATTTTTTCTTGGCGATTTCAATTTGAAACTTCACCAAGCCATGGGGAATCACATTTTTGGCATATGGATTCCTCTTCTCTTAGGTAATAGAAGATTAAATGATATGTATTCTTCCCTATAATGGTAGTTTTGATACTTAGTTATGGAGGTATGATCTCCTATGTGTATTTCATAATTTCTGTGATAAAACAAAAGGATATCCTAGTTGAATTCCCAAAGTATTTTTGTGGTTATGGTGTTAGATATATTTTAAGAGTTATATATAACAATTTCTTTTATGTTTTGTATTATTTTCTTATGAATAATTATTTATTAGATTCCCTTGGTTATGGAACATTTTTTTATTGAATGTTAGTAAACTTTTGGTGACTTTAGAAGCTGTTAAATTTTGTAGATGGTTATGGTTGGTGGTCTCATAACTCCAGATGGTTTTCAAGATATTATAGAAATATTTCTACTAATTGTTTTAGATACTAATAATAATTTTTAAACATTTATTTTTATAATTATTAATAAATTATTTTTCAAAAATATTATAATATATTGGGTAAATAATTTTAATTGATATTTAAAATAAAACTGTGTAATGGTTTTGAATCACAGTAATTTTATTCAATACTTTTATTTATAATTTAGTTTAAAATGGATTTTTAATAGAGGATTTATTATAAATGTTAATGTTTGATTAGAACAACTAAGATTAAGATTATCTAGTTTATTATTATCTTGGTTAAATTTTAAATATATTTATTTCTTTATAAGGATTCTATAAGTTGGTAAAGTATTATATACACTCATTAAACATACTTTTACTAGATTTTTTATCATGGGTTTCTCTATAATGCTCATATATAATGTATATTTTTTTATTCATAAACATTTTAAGATCATGATAGTTGATTTTATGTTCATTATTCATGATTACGGTTTCAATAGAATCGATTTATTTTTAAAAAGGATCTATAATTACTATTTTGTTTCTATGATATATAAGAGAATGTTTTATGGTTAATGTAATGTGTATTTCTAGATTATATTTTTACACAGCATTATACCTTTTCTTTTGAAAAGTTATTTGAGTTAAAAAGGAATTTTTAAATTTTAAAATACATATCTTGAATGTTATAATTTTTTTGGCGAATATAAAATTATTTTTTCAATTAATTATTGTAGGGAATGAAAATCCCCTAGAAGATCATTCCCTTATAAGACATTATTATATTTTACAGGGTACATCACTTATTTGAACCAAACATGGATGAATTATAACTTAAATATTTAAACACAAACATGACAAGGTTATTACATTGGTGATGAGATAATGGTTGGGTTAACTATATATGAAGGCGTAATTCGACTCATTAACTTTCGTAGTTTCATAATCATTTTTATTTTTCTCAAAACTAAACCTGAATATTTTTTTACAATATTTTAGTTTTCTTTCTTAAAGAATTTTTCATTGAATATTTTTTATAAAAATACTTCATAAACATATATATTTTTTCTTCCCAAATATATTACCATAGGTATTTTTAAGGTTACAAATTTTTTTAATAACTAATAGTTATCACTATGGATTATATATATTATATTATGCATTGAGTGTTAAAAGGTTCACTATTATTTTAAAAAAAATATAATTTATTAATATAAATTGTAACTTTAAATGATAACTTATCATAATAATGATCTTTCCAAAATTATGTTTTAAAGGAGGAAAAACTATTTAGACAATGAACTCTTACCAAAAAATATATATGTCTTAAGTTGGACATTATGTCACTTATAATACATTTTCTTGGGTTATCAAGAATACAAATCAGTTATTGATAATGCCACACTTGATTATTCAATTGGTTTACAATAGTATATACTAATTATTACATATTCATTACATTGTGTCCTGTTTAACTTGGATATAGTAAGAATTATTTTTTCTATGTCACAACTAATGATTTTCATGATTTTGTATTATAATATAAATATGTTGTGGTTATGATATGCTAAATTATTTATTTTAATTGATGTGAATATTTTTTTATTATTTGTCATTTTATATTTCATCCATATACATGATTGTTAGATATTCTTCGATTACATGAAATATTGATCTATATCAAGTTAATGTGATAACAGAGTTGATTATAGCTGGAATTTGATGAATTATCTATTATTTTGGAATGTTTGTTCTATTTTAATGAAACATGTGTTCATTCATAAAATTTTTTAATGAACAGGTGTATGATTTTTAATGGGATCACAGTATCCTACATATTTATGCATTATTCTATTTCCAACATGGATTTGTAGTAATACCCTAACCCAATATAAAAGATTCTATTTCCCTCTGTGATGTGTTATAATACCATCAATCATATAAATATTTCCATTTATTCCAAGTATGGGTGTTACCCCTATATTACTAAATATGTTTTCCTTAGATTATAGGCTAGGATTGAATGTCTTATATTCGGTATTAAATCTCCATCTAAAGAGATTTATATTTCAAATTTAGTAAATTATTATTTAAAATGATTATTTTCTCGCGTTATTTTTTTGACTATAAGCTGTGTTATTTTTTACTCTAAATATATAAATATTCAGACATGTTCATGCATACAATGATTTATTCACAATTTTATTGGAGTCTCCCTTAGTGGTTCCCTAATAAGTCTTTATACTTATACCCTAAAAAGTCATTGTGTTTCACATACAATTCCAATTATTGTATTCCGTGTATGAATTTTTTTACTAGTCGCGAATGGATGTTCATAGATTTCATGGATATCTATGTCATAGGATTGGGTTTATCCTCCGCCATTATGTTGAAGTATATGGTATATTGGTTAGAGGACCGGTATCACATATTTTTTTATATAATGTGGACTCTATTTAGAATTATTGTATTATAGGGCCAACATATAATATTTTTAAATATAAATTGAATGTTTTAATTTCATTCATTGGTATAGTTATTATTATTATCTGTTATTACTCCTAGGAATCATTGAAACACATGTTATTACAAGTGGCAGGTGACTTTTATGTTTTATTTTTGGACCACTTGACTTACATATGGGTCATGAAAACTATTTGTAGGATCTAGTTGTAACATATTTTCAAAAAAAAACTAGGAAAAAATTTTCCTCATCATTTCAAAGAGACTTGTTGTGATAGTCCCCATACCCTTGTTATTAAGGAATACCCATAGGGTTAATAGTTGTCTAATTTGGGTATTGATTGGAATTTGAGTTAATTTCACTACACATACCCATCATGAGATTCTGAGAGGTCCTTAACATTAATCCAGACAATTTTATATCCTACTTTGAGTCCGAATAATAGCCATAATTCTGCATCTTAGTAAAGAATATTAATATTGTAGACCAAATTAAAGAGTCCTGGGTCATATAAGAGATTATAGGATGATAATTTTTCTACATCTATGAATGCATTGGATAATGTTTTTGGGAATTTACTAAGAGTATTCCAATTTTGATTTAATCCATGATATGATAGTCCAGGAAGGTATAACTAGTTTATTTTTATATTTTATTTTTATTATTATTTCATATGATATAATTTATATTTTTAATTTCCTTAAATTTAATAACCATAGAATATAAGTCATTAAAAAACTATGATGGTGTATCATCTCAAGGAAGCCACAGTAACCCAGATACAATGCCTGATAATATATGCTACATTTTTTCTTTTTTTTATCTACATCCCGTAGTCATATGAATTAATTATTTATAGTTATGGGTCCTTTTAATTCAAATTTTAAAGATGTTTTATAATTTGCATTTTTTCATCAATAGAATTTGGCATAATGTTTTTAAATTATTAAAATAATGTAATGAAGTAACATTTTTTATGTTTGAAATATGTATTTTTGCTATAAATGTCTTTAAAATATGATTTCTGAATTTTATTGTGTAAATTGATAAACTAAATGATATATTTTTCATTATTTTAATTTTTTTATAATTTAAAACACCGCTAATATTGTTAAAACTACACTAATTTATAAGTGGAAATTTAAATCCTTGATATAAAATAATAAACCAACACTAATTAAGAGGTACACATAAACCATAAAAAAAATTCATGCTGGTTTTAACTATCAAGAAATATTGTATATTTTCTTATAAAATGAATTTTTAATCGATAAAATAAATAGTAGTTATAACAAAAACTAATAATTGAGGAAAAATAATTAATTTTAATAAATTTTTTGTGTTTAAACATACCATTAAGTAGAAAATATTCAATTTATATTTAAATAGTCACTATGTTTATGATATGGTTTTCTAGAATCATTACTGATAAATAAAACACCATATTTAAATTATAAACAATACTAACCACAATGGGTTTTTAATCCACCATAAATAAATTATGAGTTGCTTAAAATATAGTTTATGCCAATGAAAACATCCAAATTTTATATACTATATATTGCGATTATTATAAATACAGATAATAAAAAAATATTTATTTAAAAATGATGACTCATTTGTTAAATACATGAATAAAAATTTGGATATATTAGTGAAAAATCCAATATGGGAACTTATTAAAAGGCTAGAATATCACAATGTCAATGGAAGAAAATATGTGTTAGACAAAAAATATGATGAACCTATGTATTGGATCCATCAAATGAAATACTAAAATATAAAGGTGAAGTATGTATGTTTTTCACGTATCAACCATCAAATAGATGATGCTCTTCAATACTGATTATAGAGGCACCCAGGTTTAATACTCAAGGATGGAAATCTATTTTATTTAATTTATTTGTTTTCATTTGACATTTAATGGAGATTCATTTTTTATAGGTTATATAAAATAATTAATGGATGAATATTAATTTACCAATTTTATATGGATTATGTTGAGTTCATTATTGGGGATATAATCTTATGATATCATCGAGCTTTGAAAATTATTTCATTAAATCAATATCCATTTTACTTGATGATTTTAAACTGATTTTCTAAATTCTATGACTTTAATACAATAATTATCATGTGTTATCATCTTAATGTATTTTTATTTATAGAGGGTTAAATATTTTATTAAACCTAGTGTAATTTTGTATTCAATAAGCCATATAATCCACATCTTATGAAATATATTTCATTAATCCATAAAATTTACAGATCAACATACAAAATATCAATAAAAACTATAAATATGAGAAAAAGATTTGTATTACTTATCTTACCCATGTTATTATTCAGCCAAATTATAGATTCAACAAGAAATTTGGTTGGTCAATAATTTGGCTAGTTATTTTATTGTGATAAAGTGAATGAAAAAAAAGGTACAAGACAAGAAATGAGTGGTTAATGTAAAACTCACACACACAAAAGAAGAATGGAAAATCACAAAAATTTATAGTATATAGTTGGGGTTAAAGAAATGGATTCCAAAATAATTGAATCTATCTTATTAAAATAATTAAATTGGTTGAAAATATTCATTTATAATTAATCTTTCATTAATTTTTTTATTAAAATTAAAACACAATACATTAGAATATTATAACATAGAATAAAAAACAACACGAACAAGAATAGTGGAGTAGAGTTTTCTATTATACAAACAAGAATATAGAATCTCCTCCAAGACCATTATAAAGGGCGTGGTTATAAAAATGATTTCCCAATTCTTAAAAATCCCAAACTCTTGTAAGGAGAAGAGAGGCATGCATTTATAGCCCAAGGCAGCGGGCTGGTTTCCCATCGATTCTATCTAGCTAATTAGATAGACATTTTAACTATAGATATATAAGTTCTATTAAACAAATTTTATAAGGAGTATTTGAGATCGGTGTTTAAAATATACCATCAGTATTTTGTGTCCTTTTTATTTTTTGAGGTAAAGAAATGGATACATTTCTAAACCATGTGTTTTTTCCTTGATTATATTAAATTTTTATTTGTATTTAATGTGAACGAGTTCTAGATCAGGTAGATTCCACCATATCAAAGAAAAATATTTTAATTTTTTGTTTCCATGAGTATATAATTTATATTAATGATGTTTAAAATTAATTATGATGTAGGATTGGAATAAAAGTAAATAATTTTGCGATTTTATCAATTTTATGTATAGATTGTTGTAGTTAAATTTCTACTTGTATTAGCCCCTTATATGTATTATTAGGTTATGAATGTTTTAAATAATTAATACTAGAATATACTAATACATTTGGTGTTGTATAACTGCATTTAAACTTCTAGATTAAGCCCAGAAAATAGAATCTCATAGCTAGTCTATTTTCCTTGAAAATTTCATTGATCCTTCTAATTAGGTCTTGATATATTTTCAAATTACGACTCTAGCCAATGATTTATTTACATGATTTTAATTAATAAGAATCATTAACCTTATAAATAAATATTCATATAGTTTTGATCAATATGGTGTAATTTAATATATATATTTATATATATATAGTAAACTTTGTGGTAATTTGATGAATTTAAAAAACATTATACATATATTTATATGATCAAAACATGAACATTGATGAGATATTGTGCACTTTTTGTGAAAACCTAGTAATGGAGTAATTTAAAATAATTAATACATATATACTATCAAATAACTTAAACATAAACAACTGCATGTACCTATTCACAAAAAACCAAAATATATATCAAAATAATTAAATTGTAAAAAGAATTCTAATCATGGGATCTAGAATCATTCCTTCATACATAAATAATATAAAATATTTATTACCGTAATCATTTGTAGGGAAAAAATTATTTTGCATGCAAAAAATTTATGTTGGAAATTGTGGTCACACAATACTCTCATCTCTTAAAATGATGTAATTTTATCAGTCAGGTTAACTCATTCACTACACAAAATTTAAAATATAAGATATTTTAAGAGCACACATATTTCATTCCAATCATAATGTTTCAAATTCAATATGTTTTTAAGGGTTCTTAAAAGGGTATGGCATGGTAGTAATATTGAGGAAAAATGGGGAAAATAAGTGTAAAAAAATCTTCATGGAAAATCAATTCAAAATTTATAAAACGTGATATATAAGGGTAAGGAAACAATTATGCAGGGCAAAATAAGATTAGAAAGACAAAATATATTATAGGGTATATAAGACTATAAAAAGTGATAATAAGTTTAAAATTGAAACATTTTCATAATGAGTGAAGATTTAATTTGGTTTTTCCCGATTTTCCATTTTTAAATAGATCTTTTTCTTTTTTTTCTTTTTTCTTTGTTTCTTTTTTTTTTATTTTTTCCGTCTTTTATTTTATAAAAAATTCTAAAAGAAATTTCTACAAAATGACATAAATATAGTTCCACTGCAAAACCTCGCTAAATGAAAACCTCTCCCCCATGCTTGAAAGGATTATTTCCCTCAAGCATGTGAAAAATGATTTAAAATATATGAATTTAATCCCAAAATTAAAACCATTCGTCAAACATTTAAATTTCAAAAAATCATGAAATGAAAATCCATGTAAACATTAGGTGGGATAAGTTTTTTACATAAAATATTTCAATTAAAAAATGGGTTTCCATAGGCACAAAGTGGACTCAAAATGAGTATCAATGTATGGGTAATGAGAGTATATTTGTTTATAATTATTTATAAGTTGTTTATAAAATTGCCTCTATCATATTAATGTACATGAAATTAATTAATTAAGCTCAATGTTAAAGAAACTCAAGAGTCAGAATCAATGCCTAAAACATAGAATAGTAAAATATTTCCATAGGTTACTTTTCCATGAAATATTAATTTATTCTTAATTGTTTGGGAATAATAATTTTCCAATAAAAACTCGAGCATCCAAATCTGTTTAGTATTGACATTAAAATGTTTATATAAGTTTTTAATGAAAATAAAAACATTTTAGATGGAAATAAATTCTCTTAACTCCCCCAAAATGACTAGAAATTTGTTAAAAAGTATAATTTTTTTAATTATGATTTGTTTTGGAATAAATGGGCACAAACACAGTGAAATGTTGGATTAATAAAGTGGAAAAAACAAAAAAAATAATGAGAATGTGAGAAATATAAATGAAGAAAAAGAATAAAGAGAGTGAATGAGAAAATGTGGAAGAGTGTGTAATATAGAGATAAGATATTTTGGGATATAAGTAGAGTGATTTATAGTAAAATTCGTGCTCCTTAGTTTTTATTAGGTGGGCCAGTTCTTCCATCTAGTGGTTGGTTCATTCTAGTAGTTATGGATCTTGTCGCAGTCAATGTGGTTCCTAGTGCATGTTTCCCTATCATGGTAGATTTTTAGATAACGATTATTACCTATAAAAAATATAATCGATTCATTATTTAGTTAAGGAAATATATAAAAATAAATAAGATATTCAAAAAAGTATGTTAGTGTGGGTTTCCTCCAAATAAGTACATCATTTTGTCTATATAATGATTTACTGTTGTAATCGAATATCCATAGTTGAATGCCAATACAGTTTCATATATAGGACCCAATATTTTTTCTTGGCTCTAATTTATATAGAAAATCATTTCTCCTTATGGGATTCCCATCATTAATTAATTATTATTTCTCCCTCAGTTTATATGTACTACTCATTCAATAGGGTGGAAAAACATCATGGGGATCCTTCATTCGGTATTCAGATTTAGAAATGAGGTACCTCAGCAATTATTTTTTTTCAATGATTGTATGATGAGGATGAAATTTTAGTTTTGGTTGTTCATTTATATTAGGTTCAGAGAACATGATATTAGAATATGATATTCATGTTTTTTCCAACTCAGTTTTTTATAACATTACAAAATGGTGCAATGAAGATCAAATGTGATTTCACACTCAATTGAATTTACAATATCATTTATATTAATGATGTTTAAAAATGTATTGAAAATTTCAACCTCACTGGTAATAACATGGTTAATAAGGGCATATATCTCATAACATTTTATCTCATTATGATAATAGAAGAATATTGGTAGGGTTAATCACACATGAAAGATAATTTTAAAAATAATTGATGAAAAACAATGAATGTTGGATGATCTAATTTGAATAAAAATATTATCATGATAGTTCATTTTCCACATTATTTTCCAATGAAGAGTATAAATTCATTATGGTATCATGGAAATCAGGTTCATTTTCATGATCATTTATTTCAAAAGAGTTTTTTAATTAATGGTCAACCTAAAACTCCTTAATAAATACTTTATAAATGTAATTCATAGTTTGTTCTTGATTTTTTAACAATTTTTTTTTTCAATTTTTCCATAATATTCTAGAAAATATTTCAAAAACAAACTAAAATACAATAATAAAATTGGGTGGTATTAAAAAACAAAATTTTCATTTATGTCTCTAGTGATCTCACTAAATAACTCTTACTCACAGTGACACCTATTAACTAATAAAAATTTTGTAGCCAAAATATTAATTACTAAACTTATCATGGAAGGTGGGTCATAAAAAATAAATTAAAATTTTAAATTTTTTTAAATATGATTTTTTTATTTTTTTTCAAGAAAATAAAAAAAAAATCATAACATGTAGCACAACCTTTTCTAATGGTACAATTTGATTTTTTGTAGATTTTCACCTATCAGTGTCAATATTTTTTTCTCTTAAATAATGATTATAGAATTACTTATTTCAAATCCTCATGATGGCACTATGATTTTGGAATTTCTTTTAGAATTTTAATAGGGTTTTTTTAGATCATATGAAAAATAATTATGCAATAAACTAAAATTTTAATATATGATTACCATTAAATTATTTAATGAGTTTTATTGCATTCCCCACACATAAGAGAAAAATAAAATGAATCTATGATATGTTTATAAAATCAAAAAATATCCACTAAACTAGTGGGAGTGAATAGTAGTGACTAATTTATGTAATATTTATAGAAATAAAAAAATAGATACTTTTTATATTAATGAAATTAAATTGGTTTGTATTGAAGGAAAAATACAATCATTTTATTGTGATAATGGTATTTTTCTAAATATAAAATTTTTATACTACATTCATTGTGATTTCATGAAAATAAATTTTAATGATGATAAAATATATTTTATAGGATTAATTTTTTAATACAATTTTAATTGTTAAAAAAATAAAATATGTAAGATAATGGATAATATTCTAAAAAATTTATTTTCCTATAAGAGAAGTTTTTCATTATATCTCAAATTTTTATTTAAAATCTTAATATCTAAAAATTATATTTGGAATTTTAATTAAATAAAATATTTTTCAATTTATTATAATATTATTTTCTTATGATATATTTTTTGGAAATTTCGAAATATAATTTTTAGGTGAATAGTGAAAAATATAGTGTTTACAAATAACATTACGTTATTGAACAATTAGTATATATGTATGAATTTCAAATTCATAAAACCATTTTCTAAAAAATATATATATTTTTTATAAGTTTTTTATGAATTTAATATTATTATTTTTAATTAACAAACACATATTTTATATTTTAGATGTTGATATATATTTTTATGAAACATTGATTTCACTACATTATACATTTATTATTTTAAAATTTATTTTCATCATATTTATAAATAAAATAAAATAAAAAGTAATTCCAAATCATAATAATTAGTTATAAAATATTTAATATGGAAAATTTTATTTCTAGGCATAAAGGATAAGTTACATTATGTAAAACCTAGAAACTGCAGTAAAATATTTAATATAAAAAGTAATAATTAAAGGTATAAAGGGCTTGAAAAACATTATAAACATGTTTCTAATTTAGTTTATGATATATTATTGAATATATATCACCCTCTACTCAATAATTGTTTATTTTTAGAGAAACATGAAAATTTTAACATGTTATCCCTTTATATTAAGTTGATATTGATACAAAAATTTCTTTATCACCATTCATAAAAGGGGCATCTCACTACCCCTTTATAGAAACCCAAATAAATAATGTTTCTCCAGAAATAATTACTTTTTTACTTCCCATGTAATTCTATTTTCATATTTTTATATTCTAGTCACAATATAGTAGCCTATTCCATCCATTTACAAGGTATATTCCATTAAAATATCAAATTGTTCAATATGGGTAATCATTTTTAGATAACAAGTTTCATTTATATTTTTATTTTCCAATTACAATTAAAAAAACTTTTTAATGAAGATAGTATTGTTTATATACTGAATTTTATTATTCTATGTTATTAATAAATAATCAGATTTAACCTTTTTATTTTAAGAATAGTGGGAACAACATTCATGTGTTTGTGCACGGACTACTACCTCCAAAAAACATCAAGTTTCGTTTTCATTACCACCCATATGTGTTTATTTGAAGTTATTAATTTGAAAAATAAATATCCTACTAATAATATATTTTATATTTCTAAATGATAAATGAAATTAATTACTTATCTCATTCTATGAAAAATTAAATCGTTCACCATAAATGCATGTAGAATACCACCACTATGGAATGGTTGATTTCTGTATTTTGTATCATCACCAACTTGAATCGATGGTCGTGATAATGGTTTTGCTGTATAAATATGAATTTTATTATATAATTAATGTTTTTTTATTAAAACTGGTTGAATGAATTAAATATGTGATCAACAAAGGATGATCATTTATTCGGTCACATGAAACAAGCATAATAAGGGTAAATTGAAATTTTTTTCTAATGAAATGACTTTACATAAATTATTTCATCTTTGTAGTTGTTTAAATAATGGCATATTCAAAATAATAAGAACCAAATAACATTATTATTCTTATCGTAAATTGATATTACAACTAACCACCCTATAATCACCCATTAACTATGGTAGGTCAATGTTTGGATGGGTTTAACCACCTATATAAACAATACTATGCATTTATATCACTGAAGAATATTAGAAATTATAGAATTGTATAATTTGATATAAATATTTATTTTATTTATTTTTTCCTAGTATGGATATATAAATATATTAATCTTTAATTAATAAATCAACATTCATTTATTAAGAATCACTGAAAGATTCTATTTGTCGATTTCAACCTCTTGGACTACAACCATATCAACCACAAAATGATATTATATATTTATAAACTCTATTATAGAATCTAGTATAGTTACCTATATGATATAATAGTAATAGAATTTAGGAAAATAATATATACCAACACCACATTTATTAAACTAGTCCAATGTGTTAGAGATTACATACACATGATGTTGAAAATAGATAAAAAAACACAATAATATATATATATATATAATGACAATAAATAGGTATAATGATCTTTAATTTTTATGGATAAGTTTATTTTTGTGTTTAACAGACTTAATTTAATTATTATGATCATTTTTTCATGTGATGATTAAATCAGGATCGAGGTGAGTATTTTTGTCTCAAATTACACTCTTCGTAAAGTTTTTAGTATTATGCACCTAATTTAATTTATGTGGTGAATATAAATACTATTTTAGATATCATATCATTAATTAATGTTGAATAAAGGTATTGTATTTTCAATTAAAATCCCTCTCTTTCAAGGGATTTTGATTAAAATGTTACTCAATTTTAAAGGGTTCTTTGTCTTAAACACTAATTCCTTCAGTCAATATTATATTATGCACCATGAATTACTTTAAATCGTGTATTCAATACCTATTGAGGTAGCTTTGTCATATATTTACTTATTAAAGGGAAATACTAATCTTAATATGTTCCTTTTCATCAAATGGATTTTGATTCAGTTGTTACCCAAGATGTAGGACTTTTTTGTAACTGATTTTTCATTCATTTAATTATAATCATTTATATGATTCTTATTTCATATAATTTGGGTAAATTATACCATTTTATTTAATAATTTGGTTTTTTATTTAATATAATTTTACAACATAAAACTCATTTTTAAACTATTTCTCGCTTCAATGAGTATGTTTCCCCTTTGAGATATAAATAAATCATGTCTCATTTCCTTGAGTTATATTTTTTCATTATAAACTTGTCTCATTCATGATTTCATTTTACCAACTTAGTATTTTATTATATGGTATTTGATACTCCAATTTTGGAAAATTATGTTTCAATAGAAATGAATGTTTTACTATATGTGTTTCTAATGAGGTTAATTTCAAATTATAAAAATGGATCCCTTCCTTTCATTATAAAATGTTTTATCATTAACTAGAAATTTAATATATAAAACATTGTTTCATTTTAATGGATATGTTATTCATGATTATTTATAGAAGTAAATGTTTTAAAAATAATTCAATACACTTTTTCAAATGTTACTTCTGGATGAGAAATGTAATTTTTCATTTTACAATAACTTTAAACATGTTTATAAAATCATGTTTAAGTTTTCGATTCCATTTACCAAATAATTTTCAAAAGAATTTATCATATTGCATTATATGATTCATGTTTTATCCTCTAATATATATATATATATATATCATTTTTGATATTCAAGAAATAGTATCAAACAACATCATTCTTAATCCCTTCTTTTGTGATATTCATCGAAGAATTTTTTTTATAAAGGTGTTTTTAATTTATGTCAACATACTTATAAGTTACCTTTTTTACATTGGTGATAAGTTATTTTGCAACCCCACAACTTATTTCTCTAGATGTATTATGACCATTTTATTCAAGTTTTCACCTAACTATATACTCATTCCCTTGCATGGTGTGAACATCTCATTTTATAAAATTCAAGTTGAATGATGTTCACCTAGAATGAATGATTATGTATTGGGTGTATAAGTATTGAAATTATTAATGATTATTCGCTACAAAAACTGGTTGATTATGGATTAACATTATTTTTTTTTACATGTATATTAATTTTTTTATTCAACCATAGGTTAATTATGGAATGGTGTGAAATATCATATTAAAAATTATGGTGAATGTATTGGACATGATTTGGTGATGGGTAAGACCTGAAATTATCTTGACCAACGGTGCATCAACTCGTCTCATGAGACAAAAAAAGTCGGTTTTTGTGTATTCCACTCCCCATATCAGTATAATGTCATGTAAAAAGTCAGGGAATGTATGTTTCATATATAAAATTATTAATTTCATCAGTAAGAGATTTGTATTATTGATATCCACATTTTCATTTATTTGTATCCATGTTTTAATTTATTATCTTTAATATTGAATAATCTCTTTTTTATAAGATCGTGACTTTATTCAGATTAATTAAATTGACTATATTATGTATACCATGTTTAAATTTTTTACAACTTTGTTATATGTTTTCCTTAATGAGCATTTGAGATCACCGCTCTCTTAGGATTCTATTCCATAGGTTATGAAGAAAAGTAATAAACCTGATATGTATAGAATTATAGCTTGTAAAGAATAATTTATTGGAGATATAAAAGACTTATTATTGAATAAATAGTTTATTAATTAGTCGTAAAATAAATAAATTTCCATTAGTTGAGAAATAAATGGTCCTTAATATTTTATGATTTATCATAATTCTCTAAATCTGTAAACTTAAAAGGATTTTTGAATGTATGAAATGTAAAATTTTATTTCATTCATTTATTTATGAAATTTTTATGATCAATAATCTATAGTTGGTAATGAAGCTAGTATATAAAGCATTTGTTTATGCAATCAAATATGGGAGTGTAGGTTTGCGGTGATAGTGTGGGTATTAAAGAATAGTTTACATAGATTTTTTAAATTATATTGTTTATTGAGGATAATTTAAGGGTTGTTAAGTTAATATTGATCATAATTATAATGGTATATCTAACCCTTTGGGATAGTATAAAATATGATGTTAATAATACACATTTTATCTATGTTTTAGAATAAAATAAGTTTACTGAAATCCAAAAGGATAATTCTAATTGATAACTCTATGTATAGAAACACATCATGATGTTTTGGTAAAGTTGAGATTATGTGATTCTATAGGAAAATACATTCTAATTTTATACTAAAAGTATATATAGTCTCTATAATATAATTACATATAGATAATAACCTAGAAAAGTGTAGATTGGGTATTTACTTCATTTCCACCTAGCGCACGACAAAGAGGCCTAAATACACATCTAGTTTGACACTCTTGGGTTTAAGCTTTGTTTTTTTTGAGTCATTTTTCAGAACTATCTATTTTTACTTTAGATTAAATGTATTTTCAAGAAGTTAATATTAATTAAATATCATGCTGAATGCTATTCATTGTTCTGTAGGAATTTAATGTAATAATTTCATGAGTATTAGTGACATTGAAAAGGATATAGATGTTCCCCAGTATGATGAGAAGCTTGTAATTACATGATGATATTCTTAAACCTAAATCAATTTTTGGATAAAATTATATGAAGGATAATATATTATTTTGTTAATTTTAAGGTATTGATAATCATATTAGACTTCATATCATGATGTTCCCACTCATAAATCTCTAATATGGGATAAATGATAACATACCAATAAGTATAAATTCTTCATGTTTAAATGTCATCATATATTTATGTCTATTTATGTATAATAGTACATAGACATTAAGATTATTATTAATGTAAGTAATGAATCACACAAATAGATTAAATAACCAAATCTATGGTTCCATTTATTCATAGGATATAGGGTATGTATAGTGTATAGTGAATGATATATTATTATTGAATAATGGAGAGAAGTATTTTTTTTCCATCCATATTTAAGGTTGTTAATATCAAAACCCAACTATTGAAATAAAACATTCACATTAAATTACATGGACATAGTTTAATGATGAGTATATTTTATATTAAAAATTAATGATGTATCATGTATATAGGTTAATGAAACGGATGAAAAACCTTCTTGATGAGAAATTATGACAAATGGATTAAATTAAAAAGTGATCACTAGTATGTGGTTATCAAAATTACAACATTAACTTCTTTATCTTAGGTTTCATGACCTATTTATAGAATGTATATATTAAATAATAGGTTTGCCCACCTAATATTAATGAGAAATAAACCTATAGGATAACACACAAAAAATATTTATATCAATTAAATTCTATTTCAATTTAATTATTAAAATAAATATTATTCTCAAGATTGAGGAATAATTTTATTTTGAATTAATATCACATAAATTAAATAAAACATTATTCACAAGGTATTGTTAAATTTTGTGGAAATATAGTGATTGTTTATTTATTTAATATTAAATATGTATTTATCTTCTAAACTGTGAATATAATATTTATTTTATGAATACAGTTTTAATTAAATATTAATTCAATTATTCTATAAATTCAAAGGTGTATGAGTGAGCCCAGAATAGGTATGATGATAAATATTAATTTTCAAGATAGTGAAAAATTATTTTTTATTGTTTATGTTATCACACACCAAAGAATAAAAATAATATATTATTATTTTTAATTCATTTAATAGGTTCATTCATGAGTTTAAAATATTATTTAGGGTTGTTGGGAAATTAAATAAATTTCATACCCTCACCCGTGGTTTATAAGATGAACATTGATATATTTTAAGAGAAGTTAATTACGAATCATTTTTTCATAATAGACTTCTCTCTATAATACTCATCTTCCTTCTCACATCCTCTCAAGAATTAGAAGAATAAAATATTATTTTCATGGATAAATAATTGTGAATCAATTAAGTCTAAGAATGCAAGATAATAAATTGACCATTCTAGAAATCAGAGAATCATCAGTGACGTTTGGAGATCATATTAGCATGTGTGGATCACTAGTAAACGAATTCTTTAAATGGATCCAATAAGTGGAATCATAGAGTACTGAAAAAGGTTCTGTACAATCAATAACTAGTGTGTAGAAAGATCTCAAGAACCAGATAATTATTCTTCTAATTTAATTTTATTAATTATATATTTAATGTTTAATGATCTTATCATTGTTTAATAGAACTTTCTTGTCAATATTCAATTATAAAAAATTTATTTGTTATGATGTTCATATCTTGTACAATATACAAATTATCTATCAAATAAACCCTTTTCAAAGTTTGGATCAACATCGGAATGAACTTCCATTATTCTTGGAAACATCAAGTGATATCATAGGGGGGTATGTTAAAATTTAAAATTATTTATATTAGTTTTTTATAATTACACATTAACAATTTAAAATTCATTTCATTTTTTAATTCATTCTTGATATTACATTGAAATACCTTCTTCCTCCTCATTATTTATTTCTTATATTACCAAAATCTGTTAATAATTAATGAAAATCATATATGAAGATCTCATCCTAAATTGATTGGAATTCTGGCTAGATGATACAAAACTACAAGATGTTACTCCTTTATTAATGGTCGTGCATCCATGTTCATTTCACTGGGATTCATGTGTGATTTTTGGGTCATCATGTAATTTATGCATATCTCATGCAAAAAATGGAACATATATAGGGCAGATAGGGTGGCATACGACTTTTCTATAGTATAGGTTGTGTATAGTGAATACCGTCTATCTAGTCCACATGCATTGAATATTAAAAACCTAGGGTTACAACATGTTTTCTAATTCATACATGGTGTATATTTAATACATAACACATATTAAATGGGTGAAATGCAACCTTAAATACATTTAATGTATCATTAATACATTCCATGTAATTAATAAATGTACATTATAAGTACATGTTTAGTCCCTAAGAATGTACTATAGGAATCCATTGAAGAGAAGTACACACCATCTAAATGGTTTTCACATGCCGTGTGGTCTACCTATCTATGTTAAAAAGTTAAATTTAATTAATTACTCCATTAAACCTCATCAACCTAAGTTTTATGGGTCATTATGTTTAATATATACACCAATTGTTATGTTTTATCTATGATTAAATTTTATTGAACTTGAATGATTTTCGAAAACTTTGGTATATTACAAATATTATTTTCTGAGTGAGTTGCAGAGTTACCCTAGAATTATGTGGCCCAGAGAGCATAGGATATGATAAATTAAAATTATTATATATAATATGTAACATATGTGTAGTTTTTTTAAAAATAATGGAATATCTCTCAAAAGGAATCTAACGTAGGAAATCTAAGAACCATATTAAATTTGGGATGAAGGTTTTACCCTGGATGTGGTATAACCAATGTGTGTATCTATTTTTTGGTAAAAAAGAGGTCATTATTGAGTTGATATATATATATATATTAATTTATTATTTATTTAATTTCCAAGACAATTATTCCCTCTATTTAAACCTATTTATGGGAAAATACTTGGGATAGCCGCACAACCCTGAATATTTAGAGAGGGAGCACTCTAGTGGAAGGTGTGTTGGAGGATATTCACTAGATTCGAGGATCTGAGTGATGTAGGAATCATCATCATCAATAGATCTCTTGGATATCAACAATGGTAAAAATTTGTAAGCATTCTTCGTCAATAATTGATGCAATTGCAATGTAATGATTTTCTATTGGATAAGTCCTTTATTTTTTATTCCATATCAAACACAAACCAAAAATTCTATCAATTTTGATTTATGGGTATATTTTTTATTTATGGTTGATGTATTCTTATCCCTAAATTGTAATTTTTTATCATTGTTTAACCTTTATATTCAATGTTTTCTCTATAAATAGGTCTAGTTTAACCATAACACAATCCAATATAAATTCCTTAGTTTTATAGTTTTTTATTTTCTCCCCTAATTTTTTATGTGTTCATCATTTGTGTCACATTTCACCAGTGGTTAAAAATTACCTAGAAACCAATTATTATGCATTAGATCTGTGAAAAAATGGATCATTTTTTTTGGATTTAGAATTCAGGTTGAGAAAGTGTTTGATGTATGATGTGATGTGATGTGAAAATGGACATGGATTAAAGACTGTATCGAGGGTGTTCATGTATGTTTGGGGAATCCAATTATGAGGCCTAAAAACAGTTTATTCTTGAGACAAAAGGGTGGATGGAATCAAGCCAAATTGAAATATAGTCTCATTTAGGCATAGATTCACATTTTTAGTGGAGTGATTTGCTGCTTTAGAAAAGGAACCAGCAGTATGATTGAATCGACATGATGAGCTTGAGTTTCAAAAAAATCCTAAACTAAAAATCGTGAAGACTAGAGGGACAGACATCATGTTGTATCACCTGTCATGTAGTATATAGGGTTTATACAATGAGTTAAATATCACACATTATGTGATTTACTCACACATAATGATAACCTTATCCAGCTAGATCAGTGTTTACAAAGTATATATGCCTACAAAACTATATAATGATACACTTCATATGTTTTATATAAAACACCTTGTAATCATTGTTGAAGATATCATCATGTATATGGAGTAAACACCAAGGAGACCATGCGTCCTCACATACTATGTGTTGTAGGGAAAATTAAATCTACATCAAAAGGTACATGATCCTGGGTAGAAAACACATTCCAACTGCAGATCAGTACCCTGATATGTCGTGTGACGGGGATTACACTATGTGTAATCAAAGAAGTTCATAGACATAACAAATGTAAATGGGAACATCATATGTACACGAGGCATAGACAAGAGTACACTTTCTAGATAAGACTATACATGTTGAGTTCTAACTCAACTTCTACTCATCGTATAACCCCTGTAGACAAATTATATATGTGTAGAGAGACATTTTATGTGAGATTGGGAAATAGTGGAAATGCCACAATTAGTGATATAGGTTATCTAAACATAGGTAAATTCTATGTAATTCTTTATAGGAAAGTTAGATCCCATGTTATTCTCATTTAAACTCTAGTCTAACCTTGGGTGTGTTCCCTAGATCTGAATATATGTTGGTGGGTTCTCTCCATCTATTATTCTAGAGTGATGTTTCTTAGTCTTCCTCCATTAGGGTTATATATGGAATCTTTTTCAGAGCATTGGGAATGATCTCTTTAATAGAGTATAGAAGTAATCAATTTGTCAGTCTTAGGGTTTGTATCCTCGATCCCATCATGTTCTTCCTTAGGTATGATTTTTGGAATCATGTGACCAACTTATATTTGAATTATCCTCTATCTATATGGTTTTCCTAGTTCGGGTCAATTATACTCTATAATCCCTATGTTTTATACCCAATCAGTATATAAACACCTTTCATCTTTCAGATGGCTACAGTTTGGTCGATTTTTTATCCCAGATTATGTCTCATTGTTGTTTCGTGATTTATTATATCAAGTCTATATGAGAATATTCCCTCAGATGAGTTCCATAAGTGTAGTAATACGTGATGTGTGAAACCTCTTGGATTACTACAATTGGTGATTAAAATACTACTGGATTATTCAATCCAAAATGAGTGTTACTTATGAGCCTTTGGAGGAATCCCAGGCTGCTAGTATAGTTGTAACCTTACATGAGACTTAGAATCTGCCTTTGATAATATTACTCTTATTTTTGATATTATTTCTCTATCTCATATTATGATTGATATATATTTGTGGTGATGAGATGAATAATAACTTTATGACTTACATTTTGTGATATCAAGGTGTCTTACTAGATTTCCATACTCACCCATTTATAAAATATAATGTCACATGACATGTCTTATGTAGATGATAGGGATTTCTTTGGATTCCCAGGTGGAAAAGGATAATGTTGAGATTAGTTTTTATGTACTTGATCATATGGATCCTAGTGATTTTTCAGGATAGATTCCCAATTTTTTCAATAGGTTGGGACCATTTATAGATTAGTGGGATTTTTTGGACTATTTACAAATGTTTTACTTCTTGATGTACTATGATGTGGGATAAATGTTATGAATTTTTTTACAGTGTTATCTGCTTATATTTTTTCATTATACTAGTGTATGTAGATGTTTGTTTGTGTGTGTCTACATGTACATTAGGCTAGTGCCTCCCTATTTTGTTTTATGCATACTCGGTTCTAGTTTCTAACCCTGGGGATATTTGAGGTGGGATTGGGTGCAATTACCAGCTTTCCAATATCCAGGAAGGCCCTTATGGGAAGATCATCTACCATTGGTTGAGTTTTTTAATAATAGTATCTACCACTCCACCATTAGTTTAGCACTATTCAATTACATGTATAGGAGACCGTTAAAGTTAGCATAGCATTATTTGGAGCAAGTGGGAGATAGTTATTATGCACCCCAAGTTGGTGCGACCAAATTTTTTAAAGGTACATGTCATCTAGGGGAAGATGAATACTGGATTGAGTAATTCAGATCCTTTTGAGACTAATGGTGTATCCCATTGAAGATTGATGATTGGATCATGTGTTCTAATATATATAACATCATTGATAATTGTAGATAATTATATAGGGAAATATAATACCTATTAGAGTATTTGGACCTATTTCAATATTTCATTAGGTTAGTGAGATAACATACCATATTGCCCTGCCATCATAGTTAGACGAGGTGTACAATGTTTTCCATGTGTTGTAGCTGAGGATATATGAGTAAAACCAATTGAAAAATGTCAACTGTGGTGAGCTAAACATCAAGGCTTGAATAACCTTACGAGGTTCCTAGTGGTGTTTGAAAATTGGTAAGATAAGAACCTTCATGGGAACATTTTTTTCTTTGGTCATGTGTTTTTTGGTTATATAGGGACCTCCAAGAGAGTTTTTGTGATTGGGAGATCCATGTGCACACTTTGTATCCCCACTTTTGTGTAGGATCTCTCTTTTTTGGATGAAAATCCTTAAAGGTGGGAAGAATGTATATAATCTAATTTCTCTATGTAACAATTATTAATATTTCAAGGAATATTTTTTGAGTTAGGTATGGGGTTGACAATGAATTTCAGTGTCCTAAGATCCTTAGAGAAGATATACTAAAAATATTAAATATAATATATTACTCATTCATATTTTTTCAGATATAATGTATTTTCTCTTAAATAAAGTCTCAAATGGGAAACATGAGACTACCATTAAATCTAAAATGTGTGTTCTACCTTTGAATTGATAAAACCTATGTGTGCAATAGTTGTGTGGTAAAAAATCATGAAAATATTGATAAATAAATAAATATATATATTATTTTATTATTTTTTTAATTACCATAACCTAGATGACAATTATTTTAACCATTTTAGTGAAAAAAATCTAGAGTTAGATTCATAACATTATAGATTTGGAAAGGGACAACTCCAGTTGTAGGTTTTTTGAAATATGGTCATGAAATCATGGATTAAGGATTAGAGTACCATGAAGATCATCATCATTGATGGAGTTCTTAGGTATTACAAATGATAATTATGTAGAATCATTCTTTAATAATTATTAATCCAAACCTTTGGAAGGGTGTTTTTATTGATTATATTAATCGAATATTTTTTTATTAAATTTCAATATTGAATCAAACCTTCCAAAAAAATTGATTCATTGTTTGATTTTTTATTTATGATTGATGGATTTTTTTCCCTAAAATTATGATTTGTTGGTCATTTTTTATCCTTTATGTTTGAAATTTTCCCTATCAGTAGATTGAGGCCAATATGATCAAAATCCAACACCTATTCAAAAATATTATAGTTCTTACTTTCTCCCCCAATTATTTATGCACTCATAGTCAGTGTGTAATTTGATCAGTAATTTTATGATACCCAAAAAAAGATCATTACACATTTGATGTTTGTAAGAGTGGGTCATTTCCATGGGGATATGATTAATATTGAGAGAAAATTCGAGGCATTTTGTGAATTCATGAGAGATCATATGTGGATTAGAGACTACATTAAGGGTTTTCATGAGTTATTTTGAATTCTTGTGATGAGGTATGAGGGACGATGATTCTAAAGAGAAAGGGGTGGCCAACATTTAACCACCAGTGATGGATAGGCTCCATAAATATTAGATCTACATTTTTTGAGGGAGTTATTTGTGAATAGAGAGGAGGAAATAATGGAATTTGTGAATCCAAATGATGAAAAAAAATATTATAGAATATTTATAAAAACACATTGTGTAATCAAGAGGGACACATTCCATGTTTTCCCTCACACCATTTTACAGTGGATGGGGTTAACACCATGAGTTAAATATCAGATGTTGTGTGATTTACTCACATGCTATATATCTTTATGCCAATCAGATTCTCTTGTGTATGTATTACATTTCCAAGAATCCATGTATGACTACAACCCATGTTTTTTGTATCACACAATGTGTATCCCTTAAAGAATGACTCAATCAGTATAAGGAGTGCATGCCCAGGAGATCATAAGGACCCAGGTTCTAAGTGTGGTGAGTCACATGGAGTGTACATTGAAATGTACATGAGATTATGGAGATAACACATACTTATTTTTGGACCAGGACCCTACCCCCCATGTGATGAGGACTACACAATGTGTCATCTATAAATTACTTAGAAACATCCAATTTACATTGACATGACATTATTACATGTTCAGGGAAAAGAGTACATGATATTGATAAGATAGCACACACTGAGGTCTATCTTGGCCTTTTCATGTTGTATACCCCTAGATAAAATGATTTGTATATAATGAATTAAATTTTCTGTGAGGCAAAGAGCCACGAGAAGTTTCATTTTTAGTGAGACATGTTAGGTACCCTTGGTGAAATTCCTTGTACTTCATCAACGGTATGTTATAGAACATGTTGTTTTCAATTCAACTATGATGCGAACAAGGATGTGTTCTCTAAATATTTATCTATGTGGGTGTGTTCTTCATGATTGGATTTTCATATCCATGTTCTATAAAGGTTCAATGAAATATCTTGTTCAGAGCATTGGACAAGATCCCCTACATGGACTAGATAAGTAATCCCTCCTTGAGTCTAAGGGGTTGTATCCTCATTCCCATCAACTTTTTCCCTATGTAAGGTTTCAGGAATCACACGAACAATATAAGTGGTGGGTATCCCCAATATAGTATGTTTTTTATTTAGGTTTAGGTATGCTCCCTTAGGACCTAGGTTTGATCCCCAATCATTGTATTGACATCTCTTGTATTATTGATGGTTTTAGTATACTTGAGTGAGTATCTCAATTGATACATATTAGTTCATTCATAGTTATTCATGTAAAGATGTGACATACATGTTCTCTCTGATTATTTCCATTAGTATATTATGTCCTGATGAGTGAGACCTCCCAGATGAGTGTCATCAGTGATGGAAAGACTCGGGGAGTGAGTTATCTTAGACGAGTGTTACTTGAAGTCCTATAGTATAATCCAAGGTTTGTAGTATGGTTGTGGAATTACATGAGACACGATATATTAATTTGAGAATATATAGGTTATTTTTGGAATTATTTATATGTCTTGTATTCTGATTAACATATCCTTGTGATAATGTGATGACTATTATCATGATGTATTGTGTTTAGGGATTTTAAGGTGTTCAACAAGGCATGCACATACTCAACATTGAATGGGGTATTCAATCACATGTCATGTCTTGTTTTGAAGAAATTTCTTCTATTAGATTCCTTGGAGGACTAGAATTATGTTGATTTTAGTTGTTAAATATATAAATAAAATGGATCCAAGAGGTTATTTATTGTAGATGGCCCCTTATTGTCAGTAGACTGGTATTGTTTTAATTTTAGTGTTCTTTTATTTGGCCCTTTTTACTTCCATATTACTTCTTAATATACTATGATGTGGGATATATTTTTTGCATGATTTTAAAATTTTATTTGATTATATTTCTTCGTTATACTAGTGTATGCGGGTTTATGTGTGTGTGTGTGTGTGTTTACTTAATGGTAAGGCCTCCAATGTATGTGTTATACCAACTTTCCACAGTTCAATATCCCCAAGCCTATTATAGATAGGATTGGGGTGTTATTCTCTTCTTCTGTCCAACCATGTAGAATTTTATGGGAAGATCATCTACTATTGATGGAGTTTTAATATAATGTAATATACCACTCCACCATCAGTATTGCACCATTTGAGGAAATGTACGAGAGACACTATCGGACACCTCTATACTGGCTAGAGATAGAGGGGTATATTCTTACAGACCCAAATTTTGTCCAAGTAATTTTTTTAAAGGTTAGGTTCATCAAGGGATAGATGACAGATGTCTAGTGTTGTTAGGGGTCCTTTTTAGACTAAACATAGATTCCTTTGAAGTTATATATGGGGATAATGTATTCTAAGAGATCTCACCTCATTGTGAATTGTAGTGATTTGGATGAGGAAGTATGTTATATCATAGATTTTTTATCCCTTTTGGATAATATGTTGGGTTACAACAGACCTACCATTGTAGTTAGACGAGGAACATAATATTTACATGTGACATAGTTGAGGAGATATGTGTATGACCCATTGGATGATGTAGATAGGGTGAGATGGAAATCGTGGGTGGAGTTACATTATGAGGTTTATAGTGGAATATCAGAATCAATAGAATAATACCCTTCATGGGAATGTGTTTTCCTTGGGCATATGCTTGTTGGCAGCCTTAGGACCATGGGGAGATATTATGGGAGTGGGGAACCTTGGTGCGTACTTAGTATCCTCACTAGTGAGTAGGTTTTCTATTTTTTAGATGAAAAATCGATGACGTTTGGGAGAATGTAGTGGATCTAAATCATATGTATAACACTTTTTAATATTTTAAGGAATTTATTCTGAGTGAGGCACTGAGTTAACATAAAATTAAAAGGCCTAGAGAGCCTTATAGAAGATATATTAAATATATATAACATAATCTATTAAAAATGCATATTTTTCTGAAATAATAGAAAATATCTCAAAAAGATCATCATATGGACAATTTAAGACCACAATTAAATCAATAATGTGGGTTTACCCTAGTTATGGTATAACCTATGTGTGCATTGGGTGTTTGGTTAAAAAGTGGTTATTGGAGGATTGTTAAATAAATAACTAAATATATTAATTTATTAATTGTTTAATTTCCATGATGTTGATACCCTCAATTTAAACCTATTTATGGGAAAAAACATAGGGTTATCCATATAACCTTATATATTTTGAGAGGGAGAACTCCAGTAGTGGGTATGTTGGTAGATATTAAAGGAATCCGAGATTGAGGATTAGAGTACCATGAGGATCATTTTCATCGATAGAGTTATTTGATCTCACTAGAAATAATGAATCGAAAGTTTTCTTCATCGTATGTTAATCTAAACCCAATGTAGGGGTTTTTTTGGTATATTGATCTCATATTTGTTTATTACACGTCAAAAATGAATCAAACCTTCTAACAATTTTGATTCATGGATCAATTGGTGATTTATGCTTGATGAATTTTTATCCCTAAATTTTATATTCTTTTCATTTTTTTATGCTTTGTGTTTGATTTTTCTCCATTAATGGATTGTTGTCAATCTGAATAGAGCCCAAAATTTCGACCTCACATTTATGGTTCATAATTTTCTCCCTTAATTGTTTATACTTTCTTTATCGGTACGGTATTTTTATTGATGTTCAACAACACTAGGAAACCCATTCTTTCAGATTCAATATTTCCCAAAATATATCATTTTTGGGGTTTAGGATTGAGTATGTGAGTAAGATTGAGGATAGATGCAATGTGATGGGATATCATACATGTATCCATGTCTGAATCAAGGGAGTTATTGTGTATTCTGGAATTCAGGTTATGTTTCAAGACAGAAGATTATTCTAGGGTGAAATTGGGGGCCAGAACTTGGCCACCGGTGATTTTCACGATTGGAAAAACAAAGATAAATATTTCTATAGGCATGATTTTTGGATAGAGTGAACAAAATTTGGGAATGGATAAAGACATGTCATGAATTTGAATTTCTAGAAATTTCTAAACCACATGTTTTACAGTCCAGTGGTACATAATCCATGTTGCACCCCACCCCCCCCATATGTTAGATAGGGTTCATGAATTAAGTTTAATATCACATGTTATATAACCCTTATCCATCTAGATAGTTGTGTACAAGGAGTAGACACTAATGATTCCATGTAACAGTACATGTTTTGTAACATCAAGTGAATGGATTAGCATGTACAACGATTGCACACCAAGGAGACCATGTGGTTTCACACACCATATTTGAAGGGGCACACATTGTTTACTTTTTGAGGTTTGTAGACTTGGGAAGACTTAATATTCCAAGTATTAGGTCTGGATTCTAAATATCCTATGTCATATAGTACACCACATGTACTTCTTTAAGTACTAAAATTGACCAGTGTACATGGGAATTCCCTGAGCACATATGAACAACCAAGAGTACATGGCCTAAAGAAGAAGGCAGAAGCTGAGTTCAAGCTCAACCTCCACACACAGTGAACCCCTAGTCAGAAATTTGTGTATATAGATAAATATATGCTTTGTTAGATGGTGATACACTGTTACCTCCATACGTAGTGAGAAACATGGTGTACCCGTAGGTACACGTCATGTACTTATTGAAGGGAAATTTAAATTCCTAGTTCTTCTCCATCCACCTTGGGGGTCAACTTGAGTGTGTTTACTTGATATGTATCAATGTGGGTGTGTTCCCTTAATTTTTTTTCCATAGTGAGTTTTCTCAATCTTTTTCCATGAGGGTTCAGTGTAACATCTTATTCAGATCATTAGACTAGAACCCCTCTATATTCTAGAGAAAGAATACCTCCATGAGGCACAATGATTATATCATCTTCCCTACCATCTTCTTGCCAAGGTATGGTTTCATAAATCGTGTAAGAAATATAAACATGTTTGATCCCCTATCACGTTTATTTTTCATATTTGGTTTTGGTATTCCCCATAATCCCAGACTATGATCCCCTATCATTGTGCCATTATATGTTGTCTTATTGACTTTGTAGTCTGATTGAGTAAGTATCTCAGATGATCCCTCTTAGTTCCTCTATTCTTATTCATGGAAATACCTTTTGAGAATGTTCCCTCTAATGAGTTCCATCAATATAGTAAGACCAGATGAGTGAGACCTATCATATGAGTTCAATCAGTAATGGAAACACTCATAGGGTTTGTTCACACATATGAGAGTTATATGTGAGACTCTAGTATAATTATACACTATAATTATGGTTGTAAGATTACATTAAACTTGGTATCGTCCTTCTAGATTATCAAGAATATTTTTATAGTATTTAAATATATTATATTTTTATTAACATATCTTTGTGATGATGATTTGATTATCCTCTTTATTATTTATGTTTATTGATTTTCGGGTGTTTTAATGGGTATATATATACTCACAAATTAATGGGATCTACCCACACATGTGGTGTATTATGCAGACAATTTTACTTTCATTAGAGACCTAGATAAAAAAAATTGGTGGAACTTAGATTTGCAAGTAAGACATCAGATTGATCTAAGACTTTCTTTATTGGTAATCCCCTTTGTTGTCAATGTGTTGGAACCATTTTCAGTTTGATGGGATTTTCCCTCTTTTTACTTCAAATATACTTCTTCATTTAATTTGATATAGGATAGATGTTGTGCATGCATTTATTATATGAGTTATTTATCATCCTGAATTGTACACATGTATGGAGTATGTACATGTACTTTAGGATAAGGCCTCCCATTCATGTGTTATACCTAATTAGAACTATTTTCTATTTCCTCACCAATATGTGTTAGGCATGGGGTGTCATCCCCCACTTAAAATTAATAATCTGTGCCACATTTGGAAGATCATCTACCATTGGTGTAGTTTGCATAAAATGGAAGTTACCACTCCACTATTGATGTAGCACCATTTGAGTCAATGTACAAGATAAGATATAGGTCCCCATTGAACTGGTATATCAATTGGTAGAGAACACATATGGTCCAAAATTTTGTGAAAGTGATGGTTATAATGGTTTTGTTCAAACAGGGGAAGATAAGGACATCCTAGAGTCATATAGTGTCATTTTCCAACCAATGACAAATGCCTTGGAATTTCTACAAGTGGATTGTGTGTTCTGAGAAGAATCATCTTATTAAGTATTGATGATATTTGGAATGGTTGGTAGGATATATTTAATATTATTTGTAAATTTTAAAATAATTTGTTAGGTTAGTGAGATGAAATACCACTTAGCCCTACCAGTATAGTTAGACCAGGCACATAATGTTTTCTGCATATCATATATGAGGACATATGTACATGCCTCGTTTAATGATGCTAACCAATATGATCTTGAATGTTATGGAAAAGTTATCATTCAAGGTTCATAGTGGCATATGAAAATCATTAGTTGAAGACCCCTCATGGGAATTATTTTACTTAGGTGTGTGCTTTTTGGAAACATGGGGACCTCTAGGAGAGATCGTGGGAGTGATTGATCTAGGTATGATCACAATATCTTCACTTCTGAGTAGGTTTTTTGTTTTAGAGATGAAAATACAATAAGGTGTGGAGAATACAATGACTCTGGTTTTTTCATGTAAAACTAGGATATTTCAATGAATATTTTTTGAGTGGGGTGTGGAGCTTAAATAGTGTTATAGGGACAAAACACCCTATGAGAATATATATTAAAATTATTAATCATAATAGATCACATCCCCATAATTTTTTAGAAATAATGTAATATCTCTCAAGTGGAGTATTTGATGGGAAATATTTGATCACCGTTAAATTCCAAAGTATGGGTTTTACACTAAGTGTGATACAACTTATGTGGGCATCAAGAGTTTGGTTAAAAAAATTGACATATTGATAAATAAATTTAATAATTTATTATTTATTTAATCTTTTTAACCTTTATGCCCCCTATATAAACCATTTTATGGGTAAATATTATAGTTAGTTCCATAAACCTATAGATTTTGAGAGGGAGAACTCTGGGGGATGGTACATTTTTAGATAGTAACAATATCATTGATCAATGATAGGAGAACTAGAAACATCTTCATTATCATTGGAGTTCTTAGATATCTAAAAATTCAATGAAGTGGAATAGTTCTTTATCATTGATTCATACAAACAAAATTTAGGGATATTTTTGATAGTATTGATCTTTTAATTTTTCATTCCATGTTAAATGAAAATCTAACATCTAAAATTTTTGAATTGCAGTAATATTTTAGATTTATGGTTGATATATTATTATCCCAGAACGTATGATTTATTGATCATATATTATCTTTTTCATTCAATATTTTCTAGATCTACGGATAATGTTTTGTTTGAACTAATTCTAACATTTATTCTTATTTTTTATTGTTCAATATTTTTTTACAAAAAAAATCCATGCATTCATCGTCAATTTTTATTTCAATGGATGTTCAAAAATTATTGGAAATCGATCATTGACCATTCGATATATGGAAGAGAAGACCATTTCCTAAAGTTCGGGATAGATATAAAGAGAATGACTGGGAAATCATGTGGTGTGATAGGAGATCATACATGTATTTGAGACCAGATCATTTTTTTTGTAATTTTGGAATTTTCGGTGATAAAACATGATAGAGGATGATTCTGGAGTGAATGGAGTGGATAGAATCTAGACAGCGGAGATCATCAGACACAGTTAATCCCATATCACCATTTTTTGAATGATTTGTGACAAGACTTATTAAACTGGTAGTGTGGGAAAATCCTCATGATAAACTTGAGATTCTAAATTGTGTTGAACTATACGTCATGTAGTCTAGATGGACAAATGCCATGTAGTTTCACCTCCCTCCATGTGGTGGATAGGGTTTACATGTTGAGTTAAATATCAAACATTCTGTAATTTAATCACATTCCATTTGACCCTAATCTAACCAACTCTGTGTGCATAGGGATTACTTGTCTAGGAATACATGTAATGTTATATGTTCTGTTTTCATATCATGCATCATATAACCCTTGGTTAACAG
This sequence comes from Viscum album, assembly GCA_963277665.1. Lineage (NCBI taxonomy): Eukaryota > Viridiplantae > Streptophyta > Magnoliopsida > Santalales > Viscaceae > Viscum > Viscum album. The sequence goes on along the minus strand of OY728131.1, from coordinate 676,655,477 downwards.
ACAAACATGTATAAATAGTACACACCCAAGAGACTATGTGGACCCACATGTAGTGTGTAGTGGGAAACATGAATTGGAAATTAAAAGGTGTATGAGCTTGGGTAGATGGCGTATTCTATGTTTTGGATAGGGGACATTGACAGTGTACACATTCATGGCCTGAATATATGATCACAGCCAAGAGTACATGAGTCAGAGTAGATGATACCCTTAATGTTTCATCTTGACCAATACACACCATGTACCTCTAGTGGACACTCCGTTCATATGGGTATAGATATTTTATTTGAGATGAAGAGATATATGTTGTGTCGAGATTAGTGAGAAACATTTTGTACCCATTCGGGCATGTCGTTTACTTTTTCAAGGGAAATTTAGAGACCTTGTTCTACTCAGTTCAACTCTGGTGTGAGATTGGGTGTGTTCCCTCTATCTATATTTTTGAATGTGTTATCCATCAATTTTTTCTTTGAGAGTGAGTTTTCTTATTCCTCCTCCATGATAATTTTATATGGATTATATTTTACAGTATTGGACAAGATCCCATTTGAAGAATAGTGAAAAAATAGCTCCATGAATATCATGGTAGAATCCTCATTCTTATCACCTTGTTCCCTAGTTATGGTTTTTATAATCACCTAACCAACATATGCTGATGTGGTCCCTTATCTGGGCAGATATTCCAATAAGGTTTTTCTGTTCACTATAGGCCCTGGGTGTGATCCCTTATTTTTGTATCGATATATGTGTATTTCTAGAAGATTGTAGTCTGATTGAATTATTATCTTAGAGGATCCTCATAACATCCTTTGTAGTTATATAATAAGAAGTTTTCATATATATATATATAAATATTTATAAATTAGATATAATTTTTAATTTAAAAGGTACACTTTTCCGGATATAGTACTCAACATGCAATAATGGGTTTCTCAGAAATCTTATGTTTCACACAAGACTTAAGATATATCGAAAAATAATACATTTTTAATATTATTATTTTAAATGGAAGTTATCACCTAGATTTTGTATTGGAGGGAATGAATATAAATGACTATATTATGTTTAAACATGTTTATTAAATATTTTCACTTTATTCTAATAAAGTTTACTATCCTAAAATGTGTTTAAATCCAATTTTAAGCATAAATTATCTAATATTTTTAAAAGTTAGGTTTACCGCATTTTGATGGTAAACCCTTTTTAAATCAAGTTTTTGTCGCTTTTATTATTTCTATTTGAAAAAATAAACTTATTATTTAGAAGTGGGAAATAATAATTTTCTTTGGTTGATATTTTGGTATTTTTCTGATAAAATTTATATTTTAATGAATAGTAAGAAATACAACATTTTAATTCAAAACTGCTTTTTTGTATAATTTATTTATATTTTTAGATTATTTATCAAATTTATTTTAAAGAATAATTAGATTAATATTGCATCATTTAATCCATTTTTTTCATTTTATGTAATTTCACATTGAAATTAGATATAAACTCATGCCAATATTTTGATTGGTTTTACTTTTAAAAACCATATTTTCTTGTTTTGACAATGGGGATTAATTTAAAAATAATTACTTCTACTTCAGTTTTTTTAATTTGGAAAATTGTATTCCATATTTGGAATTATAAGTTAAAAATTATGTAAATAGGTAAATTTTATTTTTATATATTATGAATATTAATTTTACTGATTATTTTTATTGCAATGGTTGAAGACAGATCAGGTAATTAAAGGTAAACAAATGTTATAATATTATAAAACTATCCAAAAATGAGACATGATCTTATTGGATGAGTTATAACTGACAATGATAATCCTTTGGTCGAAATGGTGGCCTTTGGAAGCCACTTGGGTGTGATTATTGCATTTATAACATTAAATTTAATGTAAAGGAAAAAATTTCATAATCATGTCTCTTATTACTAAATAAACTTTAATACAGAATTATATTCATAATATCTAAAGCAATAAATAGTCATCAAAAAGATAAAACTATTACCTACATCATGGTAATTTATGTATAATTTTTAGGAAATCAATAATTAGATTTAATTATCACATAATGATGATGAATTAATAGATTTATTGAAGGAAGAATCAAATAATTGATGATAATAATGTTATTAAAATAAATTTAATTTGAAATATTTAATTCCATCAATAAATTTTATAGTTGAATATGACATTTTACAAATGTATTAAATAGTTTTTTTGATGTTATCACTCTTTTTTTATTTTATTTAAATTCACTAAAATAAATAGTGTCAAAATGGACATAATTGATATTTTATAAAATATATTATTTATAAAATTATTTAAAAGTAATAAATATCTTTTAAACTAACAATCTAACTATAATAAGTTCTAAAAGTCCATAAAGTGTCCAATTATGTAGAATTTACCCCATATAAGTAAATTTTATAGCGTCTTTATGTTTAAAATGTTGTTACCGTAATTAAAATTAAAAGAAAAAAATTAAGGGTAAACTGAAATGATAAGGTTTGAAATAAACTCGATTAATGTCTAAAAAATATATTATTAGAGTGTTTGGAACTATTATAATCTTATATTATGAGAGTATTTATTATTTTAGGAGTTTCCAAAGGTTCCCCTCCCTTATGCTATAAAAAGGTACCCACTCATCTCTAACACTCACACTTCATGAACAATTTCGCTCTGAAAATATCTACCAAAACCCTTCCTAGAATCCCTACCCACATTCTTGAGGCATTATTTTAGTAGTAAGAACCTTATTATAGGTGTTATTGTGTTCTTAAAAGGTGATCAACCGAAGTAGAGGTATCGTTTTCTTCAATTATTTCTATTTTATTTCTTCTTCAACTCCCATTAAATACTATTCATTGAAGGTTAAATAATAAATATAGTATCCAAAATATACAGATACGATATTATGTAATTTTATAACCTAAATCCATCTCCACATCAATTAAATAATAAAGTAATTAATCATTGTTGTGTACGTGTGAACTATCACCTCCACGAACCGATCTAAATCGTATTCCATGGCCATCTTCATCACTGGTTATAATAATTTAATTAATGTTCATATGTTAAATTAATGAAATATTAATTATTTTATGATAATAATATATCAATTACATTATTACTTTCAATGAACTAAAAAATTATAATGTTGTTCATGCGTACGTGTGAACTATCACCTCCATGATGCAATGTGAATCGTTTTTATTCACCACATCACTTGTATGATATATATATATATAAGTATATTTAGATGATTATTGTTATGTCAGTAATATTATTATCTTTATGTAAATTTAAAATAATAATTACCTTATTTATGTTGAGCAAGTGTTGTTTTCAACAAAACATAATGTTGTTATTTAAAGGGGAAGATTGTTGAGAATAATACTCTGTCTATTTATGATAATTTTGATGCTCACAAATACCCTTAATTATTTTCTAATGATTTTATTTTTTAAGAATATTGCAGGAATTTATTATTCATTATATTTTTATTTCTGAATGAAATATTTATATTCTTGAACAAATAGAATTAATTTCTAAGGTATTCACATGTAGCGCATTCTAGAAACATTATTCATGCTCTACATATTCGGGATCTACTTTAGCGTGTTCTAGAAACACTTTTCATACCCTACGTAGAGAAACATAGTGTCAGGATGAAATTCGGTGTATACATTATGAGATAAGAGAAAGGTATGGCTAATCAACCATACGTTATCGGCAAAGTATAAAAAAGAACCCTATGTTAGGAAGGAACCCTGCATTTGAGATATTAGAAAAGTATGGAAGGAGAACCATACGTAAGTGTTAATCATTACATTTGTTTCTCAAAAGTATGGTTCATCAACCTTAGTTTTTTAAACAGCCGTACGTTCTTAGAAAAGTATAGATCAAGTATCTTTATTTTGGAAGCTTATAAAAGTGTACATCTTTTATCATCCTTCCGTTTGAAGAATGTGACTTGAACCTTACGTTTTTGATCAACCATACGTTGAAAACCATACGTGTGAAGGCCACGTCATTAACCTTATGTTTATTATCTACGTTACCTTCAAAGGATGCATACTGTACAACTCAACCTTAAATTTGGCATTGAAGAGTTTAAAGTCAATAATATTTTTCAACGATCAACAAGCTGATTTTTATGCTGATTTCAAGCCAGATTCAAACCTGTTTTTTAAGTTTGAATTTGACTGATTCAAAGAAGGTTTATCAATGGGTTAAGGATTGAATTAAAAGGATATTTTTATGCCGAGTCATCAGGGAAGTTACGACTACTCTGTAAATTAAAATTTTTGAATATCGTGAGTCAAAAGGTGAATTTTGTGGTTCTAAATTTCCAAGAGAAGTGCTCGTCGTTATTATATATAGGAGCTTTTCTGAACAGAAAACGAAAGGAGAAGGTTTGTAAACAATCGATCATTCATAAAAATGAATAAAATCAGAGACTATAAAAAACATAGACCTGCTGATTCAAAGGAGCTACAAAGATCTGTTAATTGAAGAAGAAGAAGAATCACGATATAAGTTTCACTCATTCTACATTGAATATCTACTGTGAATCTGCTACTGCTGAAGTTTTGTATTATATTTCTATATTTAATGCAACAATATCGACTCAGAATGACTCTTTTTTTGAAGATCATTATTTCTGAAGGAGACGATCCATCTACTGTCAATTGCATGTTTTTGCAATTGTGTAGAACATCTGGAAAGTATTTTCAAAGTACAAAAATCATTCTTTTTTATTCTTCAGTGACCGACTTCACGTACTAAGCTGTGTAGGTTCTGTGAGTGAACCAGAATGCATTATTTTTCCTTAGATTGTAAAGGTGTCAACTGCCAATACTCATTTGTTGAAAGGTCTGTTGAAATGAGTACCAGAAAGTGAAAATCACTAAGCTCATGGAGCAGAGAATTGGTGGAGTGTACTAGGGGCCTTCTGTTCCCCGAACCACTATACATCATGTGTCTCTGCACTTCATATTTCTGCTGTGTTAATCTATATGATTAAAGACCAAGGACAGAACATGATGTAATGACCCGGAAATTTCAAGGAAATTTTTTTCTTAATTCTTTGGAATTTTGTGAGTCTGTGGCTTCTGACAGCACTTGATTCTGAGGCCCGGTGTACCCGTAATCAATTTCTGAAGTTATGTTCGGGTATGTTCAGTAAATGTACGTGCGAGTTTGTCTATATTTTGAAATGATTCTCGGAATTAAAATCTGAGAACACCGATGAAATCGCAGCATCGTTATTTGCTAAAGGGGACCTTTACCGCAGTTGCGTTATATGCGGGTTGAGAGATAATTTTGGGGAAATTGGAAATAGTTAAATAAAATTGATAGAATAATTCTATATATCTATGGAAGTTATTTCCTCCCACATGAAGTTATTGTTGGGGCCCACACCCCTCATAACTTCCCATGTTTGGATATTTGAGAGGTGGGGCCCACACGAGCCCCAACCTTTCAACTCCCATAACTCTCCTCAAACTCCCCTTCTTTAATTACAACTCCCTTCAAAGCCCCCTATCTACTCCCTTGAATTTATTATGACAACCATCCTCTTTCATTAAGTTTGTTGACTCCCCTCTTTTAATTTGTGGATCCTCTCCATCTCCCATTCATTTATGTTGCCATCCCTAATGTCTTAATTAATTAATTTCAAATTAATCTGAATTACATGGCATGTTATATTATGGGAGAGCCATTTTATTATTTTGGTTGGAAATATTTGTGGGAGATCTCTTGAGAGGATTGATAAGTGTTCTTATCCGACGAAGAACACTAACCTTTAATGAAGAATGACTCCGATGAAGAATGTGAAGTCACCGACGACGTGCATTCTTTTCTTCTTCCTCCGTTTCAAGGGAGAAAGAATCTGCCCACGAAGAACACGAGGGATTTCTCCAATTAATTTTCCACATCGCAAGCACCCTGACATCAACGGAATTGACGTCCATATTTCATGATTCTGTATTCCGCGACTACGGCGGACGAACCTTGAATTCGAGGTAGGGGGATTATGTTCAATTTTAATGGATTAAAATTTTGCCTCGTTCAACGTTGAATATTTTTGTTTAGCTCTGACCTATTGTTATCGCCTAACACATAAGGAATGGGCCGAACGAACATGGCCCAAAGAACCTTCACTGTATCTTGATTATATTTGGAATCAGCGATCGGAGGCGGAACGCGGAAGAGGCCGGCGGCGCAAGGGTCGTCGTCGCACAGGCAAAGAAAAATATACGGCCAAGAAGGCCATAGCGAAGGAAGCACGGTGCTGTCGCACCGTGCCAGGGACACGGACCCATGGCCATGGTAGGACATGGGGGAGGAATCTGGCGCTGTCACGCTGTCTGTGCAGAAGGAACCGCGGCCCGCTTCGTCGGTCGCTTCGATAGGAGAACCGGCCGGCTCGTCGGCCGGCCGGGTAGAGGATGCTCGCTGCGCCAGGAGGGCGTTTCACTGGAGAACCCACAGCTCACCCGATTGTTCCTCTTGGTCCAAGAATGCCGGCCGGTTTCGGCCGTCCAGATAGGGAAGGGCGGCGCCACATGGCTCCTCCGGTTCAGGCAGCTGGGGACTGCACCCCCCCGCCTCGGGCCGCTCGGCCCCCTCAGTCCGAGCCGCTCAGCCAGCCGGCCAAGCCGGGGCTGGGCCACGCCATGTCTGGCCGCGCCGCGCTCCCCGACACGAGCCGCGCATTTCATCGGGCCGGTCAGACCCCCCTGCCAGGTCGTACCCAGCAACTCTGGGTTGACCCGACCCGCCAGCCCACTGGGCTTAACAGGCTGTGCCCGTTTTCACATAAACGTGAATAACATAAAGACCGTGTATCTGATCGATGCGTGGTCAGAAACACTAGGACCCTCATGATGAGGCGGTCCTTTTACGATACTCTACGTGAGTTTTGGATGACTTTAGAAAACGTTCGGGTTTGGAACGAACGGAATTCCAACAAGGCCCTCGGAGCGGAAACGCTTATAACTTAAGGACCGGATGTCCGATTGACGTGTCGTCAACTATGTTGGATTCTTCTTGATGAGACAGTTCTTTTGGAATACTCTTCTTAGTATTCGGATGTGGTTTTATCATGTCCCTGGTTGGATTGTACCCGAAATACCATCGGGACCCTCGAATGAAAATGCTAATAACTCATAGACCGGGTGTCCGATTGACGCGCTATCTGTTGCATTGAGACCCCTATGACGAGGTGATCCTTTGAGATACATCCACATGATATTACGTGACACTTGGAAGTATCGACCAATATCTTGTGGAGCGGATCCTCCCAGAGATGAGCGTACGGAGTACAGAGACCTTGGAGCTAGCTGAGACCAGATGACTGCTTGTCTGATTCGTTTCGGAGTGACTTGGTTAGCCCAGTGGGGAGAGCTACAGTGTTGGGGTGGCAGATGCATGGTACTCGACATAAGGAGTACCTTTGTAGGCTATTAGGGGGTGCGCTACTGTGTTGGCGCGGCAGACCCATAGAGGGGTGCGCTGCTGTGTTGGGGCGGCAGACCCGCGGTACTCGACAGAAGGAGTACCTCAGCAGTCTATGGTTTGTGAGTAGCACCTCAAAGTTGCGACATGACAACTATGATCGATAGAGGAGGTGTTTTTCCATTATCCGTGTTTTCAACATAGTGAATAAAAATCCTGGTTCAGTTGAGTCAGTGACCTTTGTGTTTTCCTCATGATTGAGATGGGTTACATGGTAACTTAGGTATATGTGTGGACATATACCTAAGTAAAGGTTATATATTAGGCTCATTATTTGTGGTTTATCCTTGTTGGATTTAGTGAGACCTTGAGTGTCTCGGGGTCCCTACTGAGTATCGTTATACTCACCCCTGCACGGGCGATGCATGCACCTCGTTGTGTTGGATGCAGACGTAAGACAACGCTGACCGAGGCAGAGTGTACGAAGACTAGGACAGAACCCGGAGATAGACACTCAGCATGACAACACACGGAGTGGACCGATAGACTCGGAGTGCTGAGGAGGACATCTATACCTACCCGTCAGGTAAGAACTCAGAGGACGATCCAGGAGCTGCTTCCATCTTCCAGCTGCTTGTCTTTTCAGTTGTACTTTCTTTCGGTTGTAGCTGTACCTTTCTGTTGGGATTTTATTCTGGTCCCTAGTACTTTCATCACTTCTTATATGGCTTTACATAGTGTTTTTCTTCCGCTTTTACTCTGGTTGTGTGTGTGTTTACATTTTATAAAGGCATTTCCTTCCCAGTTTATAGGGATTTGTGCCTTTGGTGCTAATCGCCAGCCCCTGTCCTATGGAAGGCGGGATTAGGGTAGTCAAGGCACAGGCCCCGAGGACGGGTCATGACACACGATCTCGCAAATATTTTTGAAATGACACAATTCACCCCCCTCCTTCTTGTGTATATTTAGTATAATCTGATCCAACAATTGGTATCAGAGGTTAAGATTTCTAATGAATCCTTAACAAGCTGAAAGTGAATATACACAGAGAAAGATGACTGATAAAAGAGAGGGAATGTCTATGGTCATAGCACTGTACTTAAATGGAGAAAACTATGGATGATAGAAGTTGTGAATGATTATCTATATGAAAACCCATGGATAGAGATTATATTCTAATATTCTGACTACATATGAAATACTAGAAAAAACCTGAAACATGGAGTGCAGCTACGGAAGCAGAATATGATATAAACTCAAAGGAAATGAAGGCAATTATATGTGGTCATGGACCTAATGAATTCAAATGAGTATCTCAATGCCCGACAGCATATGAGACATGGAAAACTATTACTATTGCTTATGAAGGAACTAACAATATCATGGAAATGGAGATATGCTACTGCTAAGCTTAAATTTGATACATTCATGATGGTTAAAGGTGAAAGTATTACTCAAATGAATGAAAGATTAACAGAGATTGTCATTAACATAACAACTTTGGGAGATCCCATTAAACAAGCCTTGCCCTTCCAATCTTTAAAAGTATTGAGGGTACTCCCTACAAGATGAAATGGAATCCTTACTGAAATCAGACAGTCAACACCTATCAAAGACTCAACCATGAGGGAACTAATTGGAAAACTAATGATGTATGAAGATGAGATGAAAGATGAAGCTAATGAGCATAATGTGTTTATCAAAAGAGATGACACTTCCTTGACAGTGTCATCACAGAGAAAAAATAGAAAGATGAAGAAAAGTGTAAAAGTAAAATCAGAAAGTTCTGATTTATCAAATTATGATGTGGAATTGGCTCATCTAGTTAGAATGTTTACTAAATTTAATAGAATGAAGTAGGGCTTCAGAAAAAACTTCAAACAGCATGACAAGGAAGTTAGATGTTATGAATTTAAAAAAATGGGGCACATTAGACCTGCCCTTCCACAACTAAAAGAAGAAAAGAAAAAGAAATTTTTCAAAAGAAATGATTATGAGGATAAGGACAAGAATTCAATGAAAGATACATGGAGTGTATATGAAGACTCCAATAACACTTCTGAAGCAGACTCAAAGAAGTAAGAAGTAAATCTGAAAGCCAGCATGTGTCTCATGGTAGAAATAGATGAGGTACAATATTACTACTCCTCTGACTCTAGTTTTGAATCTACTAACTCTAATGAAAAACATGCATCCTACTACAATATTCTTGAAAAAAAAATATGATTCTCTATTTAAGAAGAATAAGTCTTTAAAGAACAATCATAAGGTTTTTTTGATGAAATATATACAATGATGAAACAATATAAAGAGTTAACTGAAAAGTTTGACTCAATTAACACTAACAATATAGATTATGAATCAAAGATAAAAACACTGCAAACTGATGTGGAAAATTATAAAAATGCAGCCCTTATTTTAACTAAATAAGAAAATACTTTAAATGAAATTCTTGAAAAAATTTCATTAAAAAGGAATAATTTGTAAATGGCAGTAATGGTGAAAAACCCAAGCTATACAAAAAAAATTATTCCATGTTAAAAAAGAATAAATTGTGATTATTGTGGAACAAAGGGACATATTTGTAATAACTATTTCTTAATCCAACCCCAAATAAGTGGTATTAAGAAGGATTCTGTATCAAAAGATTTATTTTAATATTTTGAAATTAGAAAAGCATATAAAGTCTAGATCCCAGATCTCTGCTGGCTAACACCCCTGGACCCAACAGAATATGGGTACCAAAAAAATTGTGTACATGCCTTTATAGGAAGCATGTCACAAAAAAAATGACATATGGTATATATACTGTGGCTTTTCAAGGAATATGAGTGGAAACTCATTGAACTTCAATACACTGACACAAAAAGATGGTGGACTAGTTACATTTGGTGACAATTCCAAAGGGAATATCATTGGTATTGGAACAGTTGGAGATCCAAAAGCTGCCTCAATCGACAATGTACTTTATGTACAAGGATTTAAACACATTTTAATAAGTATCTCTCAACTATGTGATGAGGTTTTTGTTGTTCATTTTTCTAACAATTGTTGTTCTGTTTTCAAAAATAAACTGGATAAATCTAGAGCACCTAGAACTGACAATGTGTATACCCTAGATTTAACTTCCTTGTCTAAACAGCAAGTAAACTTCTTTACTGCTAAAGTGAATGAATCTTGGATCTGACATATTAGACTTGGACATTGTAATGTATATATTTTATATAAATTATCTAATAAACAATTAGTTTCTGATTTTCCTAGTCTCAGATTTGAAAGTAATATATTCTGTGATGCATGTCATCTTGGCAAGCAACACAAATCATCCGTCAAATTTGTTAACAGAATTGCAACATCTAAACCTCTAGAACTTATCCATATGGATTTTTTTGAAACATAAAGAGTGGTAATATTGGCTGGTAAATTATATTTATATGTTTTAGTTGATGAATATTCTATATTAACATTTATTTTATTTTTAAAATATGTTCAAACAGGGATAGCACCAAGAATGTAAGAGATGGAGAAGATATTGTATCCCGACATGTACATAATGTATCTTTTGCTCCGTGATATAAAATTATATTTTCCTAGGTACATGGTGAGGTTCCTGAGTTACTGCTGTTATAGTGAAGCCAGAATGAATTTCTACCCATTTGGTAAATTCATTTCCATACATTTTTTGAAAAAGGATATGGTGAGACTAGTGGATTCCAGAGTAATACGTCATCACAGTAATGTTTTTAATGCTAGATGTTTAATAAAAATTGGCTATTTCTGGAGCACATTATAAGGGAAACTTTTTCCAGTAGGTGCTGAGGAAGAAGAAGATAGTTCTCAATCTCAGTCTGCTAAGTCCAAATAGGGACAGAATGAATCGAGTGTAAGCACTACTGCAAGAAGAATATGATTTTAAACTAAAGACACTCAAGAAGAAAGAAGTCAAGAGGGCGTTCAGACATAAAGAAAAATAACTGTTAATCAGGGACTTGTTTCCCCTGTACTGAAAACAAGATATTTACTCACGTACATTTTTGTAAGAGAAGATGCTATTGAAAAAGAAATAGAATCTATTGAGGTCAAAACCAATGGAATGACCTCAGATTCAATCTGAAATTCAATAAGAACCTGAAGGAGAGACTCAGTAACAGGATGTGGTTGTTACAGAAGATGACCCTGAAAGAATTGAAGTTGGAAGAACATAACTAGAAGCTAAATCTGACATTGAACAAGAGGCCATTCCTGGAGTAGAGGTGGCCAATCCTCAATTAGTTAAAGGTTAAATTATTTAATATATTAAAATAGACGAAGTGATTTCTAATATACTGGATGAAAATCTTTCATAAGTATAAACAGAAATTCTTCAAGAGGATTTTTCTGTGGAAGAGTCTAGAAAAGGCTCATAGAGAAAATCTGTGGACCAACCGGTTAGAGAAACTAAGGATAAAGGAGATTTTGAATCCATACCTCTAGTTCTGGTACATCCCTTTCATTCTGAAAATGAGAATAAAGCACAAAGTACCCCTGAAATAGAAACCGGGGATGTTGAAGAAATTTACACTAAATTGCAGTGGGTGGAGAAAGAGAATGTTGCTATGAGGAGAGAATTTCAAAAGGAACAACTGAAATTCTAGAGGCTACAAAATAGTACAGTTTCTAGTGAAGAAGTGGAAATTTTTAAGAAGGATATGCTGAATGCGATTGAAAAATTAATGTCGGAATTGGTTATGAAGTCAGATTTGTCAGATCTCAAATTATTTATGGAGACAAAATTTTCATCTGCCAGGACTAGTGAAGCGGTGGTTCAGTTACTTCACATGATTTAATTAGAAGGGTTTAGGCTATCCCAGCTGCAATGAGAAACATGAATAAAAGATTGCATGATCTTCAATGCAATAATGCTCCTCTATCAGTCTTGTTATACAATCAGAAATTTTTGGTTGATCAACTCACCTCAAATGAACCAGGAATCAGATCTGTCTTAAATAAATTCACAGAGAAGTTGTCTTTATTTTTGGAGAATGAAGAAAGAATACATGAGTTTTTTAGATTCAACCTCATAGAATACATTCATATGACTCAAGAGAATAGGGATCTTATTGTAAGGATTAGTGATGAAATGATGAGAAGACTCTGGGAGCAGCTATTAGAAATCAAGGAATTCGTTCGAATTAGATAGACTCTATCTGAACCCGGACCAAACCATGATTCCTGTATTTATCAATTTTTTACTTTTAATAAAAATATATTTCATTATTTTTTTATTGTATTTGTTTAGCTAAACCAATAATCTAGATTCACTAATTGATAAACAGTTAATTATATCATTTACTTACGTTCATTGATACATTAATCTGTGTTATATTCAATATTTTTTCATTCTTTTTTATATAACAAAAGTGGGAGAAATTTGGATAAACACAACATTTTTGGTCTGTTTCATTTTATATTATATTTGGGGGGGGATTAAAATGGATAAATTAGAGGGAGAAATTAAGTTTAATCTAATATTGTATTTATCATTTCAATATTCAAAACTATATGCAATTAATTTTTGTATGTTAATTTCATTGGTTATTTTAGGATTTTTGTGATCATCAAATAGGGGTACATTGTTGAGAAATTGTTGTTTTCAACAATACATAATGTTGTTATTTAAAGGTGGAGATTGTTGAGAACAATACTCTTTCTATTTATGATAATTTTGATGCTCACAAATACCCTTAATTATTTTCTAATGATTTTATTTTTTAAGAATATTGCCGAAATTTATTATTCATTATATTTTTATTTATGGATGAAATATTTAGATTCTTGAACAAAGAGAATTAATTTCTAAGGTATTCACATTTATTGCGTTCTGGAAAAACTATTCATGCTCTACATATAAAGGATGTTCTTTATCATGTTCTAGAAATACTTTTCATACCCTACATAGAGAAACGTAGTGTAAGGATGAAATGTGGTGTATACTTTATGAGATAATAGAAAAGTATGGCTAATCAACCATACATTATCAGAAAAGTATGAAAAAGAACCCTACGTTAAGAAGGAACCCTGCATTTTGGATATTAGAAAACTATGGAAGGAGAACCGTACGTAAGTGTTAAACTTTATGTCTGTTTCTCAAAAGTATGGTTCATTAACCTTACATTTTTAAACAACCATAAGATCTTAGAAACATATGGGTAAAGTATCTTTTATTTGGATGCTTATAAAAGTATGGATCTTTTATCAACCATATGTTTGAAGAAAGTGACATGAACCTTACATTTGTGATCAACCATACATTGAAAACCTTACGTGTAAAGGATACTTCATCAACATTATGTTTTTTATCTACGTTACGTTGAGAGGATACGTACTGTAAAACTCAACCTTACATTGGGGTCGAAGGGTTTAAAGTTGATATTATTTTTCGACGATCAACAAGCTGATTGTTAGGCTGATTTCAAGCCGGATTTAAATCTATTTTTTAAGTGAAACATTGACTAATTCAAATCTATTTTATCAATGGTTTAAGGATCGAATTAAGAAGAGATTTTTATGCTGAGTCTTCAGGGAAATTACGACTACTCAGTAAATTAAAATGTTTTCACATCGCGAGTAAAAAGGTGACATTTGTGGATTTAAATTTTCTAGAGAAGTGCTCATCATTATTATATATATGAACTTTTCTAAACAAAAAAAGAGAGGAGAAGGTTTGTAAAAAATAAATCATTCATAAAATGGAACAAAAATGGAGACTATAAAAAACATAGACCTGCTGATTCAAAGGAGAGAAAAATCTCAGTTTATTGAAGAAGAATTTTCATGACAGAAGTTTCACTTGTTCTACATCAATGATCCAATGTGAATCCGATACGACTGAAGTTGTGAATTATATTTCTATATTTACTGCAATAGGATTGACTTAGAACGACTCTATTGTGAAGATAATTATTTCTCAAGGTGATGATCTATCTACTGTCAATTGAATTCCGTTGCAATTATGAAGAACATTTGGAAAGTATTTTCAAAGTAAAAAAATATTTATTTTCTATTCTTGAGTGACCTGCTTCTCGCACTAAGATCTATAGGTTCTATGAGTGAACCAGAATTCTTTTTTTCCCTTATATTGTAATGGTTTCAACTTCCTGTACTGAGTTGTTGAATGTTCTGTTGAAATGAGGACCAGATAGTGAAGGTCACCAAGCTCATGGAGTAGAGCGTTGGTGGAGTGGACTAGGGGCCTTCTGTTCCCCGAACCACTATACATTGTGTGTCTCTACACTTCATATTTTTGCTGCATTAATCTATCTGATTAAAGATAAAGGAAAGAACAAGATCTCGTGATGATTTTTGAAAAGTCACAATTCAAGCCCCCCCATCTTGTTTATATTTAGTATAATCCGATACAACAATTTACATAATGATCAGTGAATAATTGAAACGTTACTCATTCATATGTACTACCTACTGTCTCCATGATCATAACATTGCTCATTTATCATACCATAAATGAATATTTTCATTTAAAAAGTATAATTGATGTATAAAAGTGATTATTATTTCAATAATGTTATTTGGGAGATGATAGAATTGTGATCACATAGACTATTGACATCAATCCAATTTCATTTTTGACTCATGTATCGAATATCGACTGAATGGTCGAAATGAACATAAATAGTTATATAATTCTAATAATAAAGTAATAATTGATATAAAAGGAATAATAATCATGAATTTTTTTTTCATGAATGTATCAATTAACCTATGTTTATTATTTATTTATATAACTATTTTGTGTGACGAGTCAGACTCTAGGTAAGGGACTTTGTCTAAATCTCTTTTCATTGAGGGATATTATGATAATATAAACTAACTTCTTTTATATGGTGTATAATAAGCCCCATTGAAATTTAATTTCATTAAAAGTTTTTCAAAATGAAAATTTTCCAATGAAAAATTTTTATAAATAATTAAAGGTATGTGTTTGAAATGTACGGAGAAACACCGACATTTCTTTTACTATTACCATTGTTTGATATTTGGACTCCTCTACACAACGTAATGTTTAAAAAAAATTAATTTCATATTCACTCTTCATGAATTTTGGTTTTGAAAATGGTTTTGATAATGGAATGATAATTTCAATATCTTGAAATGATATCTTGTGATTGCAATGTGGAAATGTTAATTTTTTATGCACGTTTTATGTGTTATGATTATGTTATGGTTCCTAGGAATTTTTTATGTATGCAAGTGGTTCTTTGATAAACTATGGTCCGGTGAGCTCATTCCATCACTCAAATTAATGGGCTAATTAGAAAGAGTTAAACTATAAGGTTTCTCTGGAGATATTTACGAAATATTCTATGATGGGTATTCCAAACATTGTCATGAATGTGACCCCCTATATAGCTGTGAAATATATAATGTAACTATGATATAGATGACACAAGTTACCTTTAATATTTATGATTTCAAATAGTTTTTTAGGAATCATATTATTTCATGAGGTATGTTAATGATCTTCTATTTTATGGGTGAAAATTATGGTTTAATGGGTTTATAAGTATTCATGGAAAAACATTTACTTTCCATATTTTATATCCCCTTATTGAAATTGTTTTTCTCATACCATGATTTTAAAATGTTTTCATAGTGTGTAAGGATGGGTAATAGAAATTTAAATATCAAGATAAATGATAAGTATATTTTTATCAAGAAAAAGAAATCAGGTTTTCATTTAAGGATTTTTATATTGTGAAAAAAATGTATAATGAGTAAAAGTGTTTACTTTGTAATATATTGAGTTGTTATTTAATAGTTATGTCCTAATTCTATAAAACTATAAACCAGATATACATCATCAATGTGAATGAATGTAAATTTTTATCTTCAATCAAGATTATGTAATATTTAAGTCTAGGGACATATAGTTGGTACCAGATGTCAGTTTAGAAAAATTTAGCTGTTATGATTTTGTTAATAGAATATCCATAATTGATTTTAAAATTACCATAAAATTGAAAGAATATATAATTTTATGATTATCATGTTGCTTCGTCTAAGAAATGTTTGTTCAAAATGTATTTCGATTGAGGAAGCATGTCAGCTATAATCGGATGACATCAAGAGAAAAATAAACTTTGAAATTAATTACCAAATATTGTTGGAATCAGAGCTGAATTATTTGTTCCAGTGATGGAATAGTTGATCTGGGATATAAATAGTGGTGGTATATATCCAAGAGATCATCCAAATCAACCACATAGAAACATTTTAGTGGTAGAGAATTTCATGTGGCAACATCCCACATCACTATGAGTATAAAATTCCTTCATTCAACATTAAGGGTGGACTAAAGCACTAGAATATATTTTCTATGTCATGGGGTGTTCAAACAATCAAAAGGTTATTCTTTGAAGGTTAAGCTGATTAGTGTTGGTCGATGGTTAAAAGTATCAGAGACAATGAGGAGGTTGATACTATTGATTGGGATAAATTATAAGGTATGTTTCTTGAGAAATATTTTCCCAAGGCGTTTCAATATATGATAGAGAAAAAATTAATGGAATTAGTTAGGAATATGACTCAGTTGCAGCTTACGAAGAAATATTCCCTCGATTGGAAAGGTGTGCTCCAAATTTCATCTGGGATCTTAATAATAAAATCAATTATTATTACTCCAGATTAAAGCCAAAGTTTCCATGGAAATTGGCCTCTCATATGTTCAAAATTTACTAAAAAAACGTGTTTGAAGTGTGGAGAAGGTTAAAATTGGGTTTTTAGTTGAACATGTGTTCCTTGACAAACAACAGAATAATAGATCGAGGTGGTAGGAAAAAAAGTATGAATTATTCAAAAAAAACTCAATAAAATAAAATTAAGTTTACATTTTATGAAAATTGTGGTAAACAACATACTATAGAATTCCTTTTGAATTATGGTAAGTAATTATGTTGTACTGATATGGGACATAGGGATCATAATTTCAATGAAAATGATCAATGTAGTGGTATGACAAAATCTGATTTATAGGCAGTAAAATGTTTTATGTGAAATTAGATGGGTCATTATGCGAATGAGTTCCTAGTAGAGAAATAAAATGATGACAAGCAGTCACAATATACGAAGAAAGGTCTAGGGAAATCCCTTGAAACTACATCAGTAGATGTTTGTCCATTAAATTAATTGGTATTAGAAACATTTTTTGTTCATTTATATCTGGAAAATTTGTTTTTTGATTCAGGTTCAACACATTATTTCATTTCTAATTTTTTTTTACTAAACTAGGAATTCCACCTCAAGAAATGAATCTATAAATTATGGAAAAACACTTGGGGAATATTGAGGAAAAAATAAATTATAGGAATATTATTATCCTTATATATAGAAAAAATTAACCTATAATACTTATTATTTTTCCTCTAGTAGAGGTTGATGTTATTTTGGGTTGGGAATGGATCTCTATTTACCATACAAAGACTTACTGTAGAGAAAATGAGATTTATTTTTAGGAAGAGTATTAGTTTTTGTAGAAGAATGAACCCTAACCTCAAATAACTTATCTAGAAGCTATAAAACTATAGAAAGATGGAAATTAATGTTATCTTGTTCATATTTTTTAAAACAAATAAATTGTTCATATTAATGATGTTACATTGGTAAATTAGTAATTTGATATTTTTTCTAATGAGTTTCATGTTATTATACCAGATTGGGAAGTTGAATATAGTATTTATTCAGTTATTCATGATAATAAAATTTCAAAAACCCCTTATCAAATGTGTTAAATTGATCTTTTAGAGATGAATAAAAAATTAAAGTATTTGTTAGATAAATGTTTTATTCAATATACCTCATCACCATGGGGTTCTCCTGTCTTATTAGTCAAAAATAAAGAGGGTTCAATGAGACTTTGCAAGGATTGTAGTGTCTGGAATTACATCATTGTTAAGAACAGGTATCTTTTTCCTCATATCGATGATTTTTTATCATCTCTAAGGAGCACAACATTTTTTGAAGATTGACTTGAGGTCAGGGTACCATCAGTTGAAATTAATGGAAGAAATAATTCTTAAGACCACGTCTCATACTTTATATGGCCATTATAAATTTGTAGTTATGCATTTCGGGTTAACTAATGCACCTAATGTATTCAAGGATCTTAAGAATAAGATTTTCTATGAGTTATTGGATAAGTTGCTGGTTGTTTTTATTGGTGGAATATTGGTATATTCTAAAAGTAAAGTGGATCATGAAAGTCATATTAGGGTTGTTTATATCAACATAAAAGAAAATAAACTACACTGGAAATTCAAAATGTGTGAGTTTTAGTTACAAAAAATTTCATTCCTTGGTCACATTGTTTCTAAAAATGGCATTACTGTTGATCATACTACAACAAATGTAGTGGAAGAATGGCCAAGAACAAGAAATATAAATTGGATTCATTTTTTTCGTGATTAAGTAGTCTATTAATTGTGGGTTATTAAAAAAATTCACAGATAACTATCCCACTGACTAAGTTAGCTTGAAAAGGTGTTATGTTAATCTAGACAAAACAATGTGATGATTGTTTTCTAGAATTGAAATAATGATTTGTGAATGCTCTAGTATTAGAATTATGTTCATGAAATGGTTAATTTATTATCTATAGTGATGCTTCGTTAAAAGGGATCAGTTGTGTCCTAATTAATAATGATATGGTAATTGTGTATACATCACATCCATTGAAAACTCATGAGTTAAATTACCTTACACATGATTTGTAATTTGATTCTATTTTTTTGTATTAAAAATTTCAAGCAATTATCTATATGGATTAAAATGTGAAATATATACTGAAAAAAAATTTTGAATTATATATTCACTCAAAAAAATTGAACATGATACATAGAACATCATTTGATCTAATAAAGGGTTAGGATTTCACAATTAATTACTATCATAGACAAGAAAAAATACTAGTCTATGCATTGAGTCAAAAAAGTAATTCTACATTAACCATGTTACATT
The DNA here is from genome assembly GCA_963277665.1 of Viscum album. Lineage (NCBI taxonomy): Eukaryota > Viridiplantae > Streptophyta > Magnoliopsida > Santalales > Viscaceae > Viscum > Viscum album. Next base: position 676,636,000 of record OY728131.1, on the reverse strand, counting down.
GGGAATGTCACCCTTTTATTAATGATTTGATGATCATTCATATGGACGTTGTTGGTGTAGGAAATTACTCTACTTTAATTTAGGTTTTAGAGAAATCATATATATCAGATAGAATTAAGTAAGTACAGAAGGAATATTGTGAGTTTTAGAAAAATGTAGAATTTATTCATAAGGGTGTGTTTCCTGAATTTAACATTGATAAAGATTATATTTTGTAATTTTGTAAGAGTTTATGTGTTCCTTGTGATTCATAGATGAAGAATAATTTTTTATGTGAATCTCATAGTTCTCCATTTTCAGTTTATCCAAACAGTACTAAGCTGTATAGATACCTTCGAGATTAGTACTAGTGGGATGGAATGAAAATAGATATTGTTGACTTTATTATGAATTTTTTTGAATTTTTAGTATGTAAAAATAGAAAGATAGATTCCAAAAAGGATGCATCAACCTTTTCTAGTACTAGAGTGTAAATGGGAAAATATATCTATAGATTTTGTAGTGGGATTACAAAATACTCTCAGCATAATTATGAAATTTGGGTAATTGTAGAGAGATTGAATAAATTTTTTTATTTTCATCTTATTCATGATACACTTGTTATAGAACAACTTTCTCGATTGTATCTTAATGAGATAGTTAGGTTTCAACGAGTCGTTCTCTCCATTGTATCTGATCGTGATCCCAGTATCACATCTCACATTTGTCATGGTTTCGAGAACTCGTTGGGTACTGAATTAAATTTTAATACAGATTTTCATCCTCAATAATATGGGAAACATAATGGAGAATTAAAAAATTTGAGGATATGTTATATGCTTGTTCAATGGATTGTCATAGAATTTGGGACCAACATATTTCTTGGTTTCTGTTTTCTTATTATAATTGTTTTTCTTCCAGTATACAGATGGCACCATTTGAGGCATTATATAAAAATTGGTGTTGAACTCCATCTTTTTTCATTAATGTATATGAAAGGAAGTTTATGGTACCAGAATTGTTAGAAGAGATGTTAGAAAAAGTTCAGTTGATTCAGAAGCACATGAGGATAGCTCATAGGAGGCACAAAAGATATATAGATAACCAGAGGAATGATATTTCTTTTGAGGTAGGTGATCATATCTTTCTTAATATTTCTCCATAAAAAAGAGTTATTTGTTTTGGTAAGAAGGGGAAGATATGTATTTGATTCATTTGACCTTATGATATCTAAGAGAAAGTTGGATCAGTTTCCTACTATGTAGATTTACCTCCAATTTTCTCCCAGATGCACACTATTTTTCATGTTTCAATGTTATGAATGTATATGCCAGATCGATCTCATGTTTTGAGTCTAGATATAGTTTAGTTGAAATAGAATCATTCTTATGAGGAACAACTTGTCCAGATTCTTGATTGTAGAGATCAAGTATTATAGAATATGGTTATTCATCAAGTTATTTTTTTTTTGTGGAAAACTATATGGTTGAAGGAGGAATAGGAGAATATGAATATTTAATGAGGTAGAAGTACCCCCCCCCCCCCCCACTTATTTTATATGTTAATAAAATTGAGAGAACACTATTTCCAAAAGGGGGAAGGATGTAACATTCTAGGTACTTATAAAATAATACTTTTTCATATACATATATAAATATATATGACTTAAATATTAATTTTACATTAAAAGGGGATTTTTTTCAAAATAATACCCAATACACAACAATGGGTTTCTCAGAAATATTATGTTTCACAAAAGACTGAGATATACTAAGAAATAATACATTATTAATATTATTAATTTAAATAGAAGTTATCGCTGAGACAATATATCAGTGGGAATAGAGGAAAGTAACTATATTATGTTTACATATATTTATTAAATTTTTTTACTTTCTTTTAATAAATTTTAGAGGCTTAAAATGAGAATATATCCAGTTTTAATCATAAATACTCTAATATTTTTAAAATTTAGTTTTAATTATTTTTATGGAAACCATTTTGAAATATATTTTTCCACTTTTATATGTTTTAATTGCTAAAAAACTTCTTCATTATAATAAGGACATAAAAAATTATTTTGGTTGAAATTTTTGAATTTTCAGATAAAATTTATATTTTATTGAATAATAAAAAATACTGCATTTTTATTCAAAAAAGATTTTTCGGCTAATTTATATGTGTTGATAGATTTTTTTAAATTAATTTTAAAGTATAATTATATTATGTTATTATCATTTAATCCAATTTTTTCATTGGAAGGAATTTCATGTGCAAAATATATATAAACACATGTCAATTTGTTTATGGGTTTTACTTTAAAAAAAACTATTCTCTCATTTTAACATTGGGGGTTAATTTTAAATTAAGTAATGAAACTTATATGTTTTGAATTTTTTGGAAGTGGTTACTATAATTGGAATACTAAGGTCCAAATTATGTAAATAGATCCATATTATTTTTATGAATTTTCAATAGTAACTTTAGTAATTATTTATATCACCACGGTTGAATGTAAATTTAGAAATTAATGATAAAAATAATATTATAAAAATATAAAACTACCTAAAACCATGTCCTAATATTATTTTATTAGTTATTGCTGACCACGAAAATCTTTGGGTCTAAATAGTGGCCTTTGGAATCCACTGGGGTGTGATTATGATATTTATACATTTAATTAAAAGTAAAGGATAAAATGGCATTATCCTATCGCTTTATTACTTAAAATTTTTTTATATGTTGTTGTATAAGTTATCTGTATGACTATAAATAGTAATTAGAAATATAAAAATATTATCAACATCATTGTAATTTATTTATAGTTTTTAGGAAATAAATAATTAAATTTAAATATGACACAATGATGATTCAATAATACATTTATTAAAGTAAGAATCAAATAAATTATACTATTAATAATATAATAAATTTAATTTCAAATATTTTATGCCATAAAAGGATTTTAATATTCCTATGACAAGTTATAAGTCAATTAATTTTTTTTATTTTATCTCTCTAAGTAAATTTTATTTACATTTAATAAAATTAATAGTGTCAAAATTGACATAATTGATATCTTATAAAAATAATAATTTATTAAATTATTTAATAATACTATAAATATTTTTAAAATTGTAAATTGACTAAAATAATTTCTATAAGTTCAAAAATATTCCCAATATGGTTAATTGACCCCATATAATGAAAATATATATCCTCATAATATATAAACATTATCACCACAATTAAAATTAAAATAGAAAAAAATAACTATAAGCTAAAAAGATAATATGACAACCCTGATTTTATTACAAACATAAATATGATTTATTACATAAAACATTATTTGATAAAACAAAGAAGATTGAGAGGTTTAGTGTCTTTGGGGCTTAGGATCATTTCATAAAAACATAAAACATGAAATACAACATCTTTATTGAAAACTTCCATTACATGACCACTACATTCCCTCGTACTTAACATTGCATGGGATAACCTGCGGACATGCATAAGAAAAGGGAGAGTTATAAATCCCAGTAAAGCAGTACACATGGAATAACATGAGGAGTAAAATAAATTTTATACAATAGGTATATCAATAGATAATTAAAGAAACATGAACATAAAGGCATGATAAATCATGATAATCATAACATGGAAATGTGGCATCAACACTTAACATGGAATTAGCATGAGGCAAGGTTCATTGAAAATGGAGAATGAGTAAATACTCATTGCACATAAAGCACGAGTAAAACCTCATTGCACATGAATTATCATGATTCAACACTCATTGAACATGACTTATCATGATACTATACTTTACCCAATGCATTGGAGAGCTATAAGGGTGCACCCTTCTTAAACATTTCATTTCATGCATAAGTGTGCCACATGGATCATAAAACATGGATTCATAAAACATAATCATTTATCCCATGATAAATGAATGTGGAATTCATACATGAATCTTTATAATCAATATGTAAATGTGCATAAATTTGAATACCCTTGATGGAGAAATGGGAATGGTATTCACTACACAATGACTTTGGCTTAGAAAATCGGTGCAATTTCGGCAGCATAACGGCGTGACATAAGAATTAATAAAAATGGTTGATGAGAGAAAAAGGGCTTCTTAATAATATTTAAATGTAATGGACAGTAAGGAGGTTATATAGATACATGTCCCAACAATTGAAATGGAATTTAGATTCATGATACAAAAGTATTGCTTGAATTTAAAAGAGAGAGAAGTTCCTTTCAGAATTTCGGCATAGTAACAGGTGTACATGGGAGGAAATTCATGAGAGATAAAGGGTCTCCCATCATTCAAAAATAAAGAGGGAATTATTAGGGAGGTTATAAACCATACCCAAACATTCATAATTGAAATTTAAAGTGATAAACAACTTAAAGAAAATTAGACAAAAATGAGAAAGGAGGAAAATTACCTTACTTGGAAGTGTGCTTCCAAAGGCTAGAGAGAGGCTTGTGAGAGGCTTCTTGGGAGCTTGGGGAACCTTGTGAGGATTCTAGAGAGAGTATGTTAGAGTTTGGACGAGCTCCAAAGGCTTTGAGTGGGGATGAAGTGGGATCTTGGGTGGGTTTATATAGGAAAGGTGAGGGAATTCATTATTATTTAGGTTTGGGACCCCTTACATTAAATTAATCTAAACCACAAACCATCCCATGGTTTTTGCCGATGGTTTTTGGAAAAGGGAATAAGAAAAAAATATTTTATAAGGCCAAAGTCCGAACTTCTTAAAATATTAGGGTTGCTTATGTGGAGGTGAGTCACAATCCCATGGAAATTAATTTAAAAAGACATGGTGTTTAATAAGTCTTGAGGGGTCCATTAATGCTGTGAAAAGTAAGTCAAACAAACCCAAAATCACATTATTTTAATGGTAAAACATATATTGGCCGAACATAAATATTATAGTATTTTATTACATCACTATTATGTCATTATGATGTTGTAAAACACATTATATATTTAAATGGTATTTAATTTTTATCCAAAAATTTGACTGTCTCAGAAAATTATGAAAAATTCATCGTTGGATAATTTCGACATCCTTATTCCATAAATAACATTTATTTTATCTAAATAATTTTATAATTATGTTAATTTTCACTTTTAAAATAAAAACCTCTATTTATCAAAAATTCACGGGTTTTGACAAAAATGGATTTCAAATCTTAATAAAAATTATAATTGCATTCCTAAAATTATAAGATCATTTATATTTAATAAAAATTAATTTAATAATAATAATAATATTTTATTAAAATATTATTTAATTCAAAAATTACGTAATTTAATAAAATATAATTCTTAATTAAATAATAACTAAAAACACTATTTGTACTTTAATAACTATTTAAAATTTATCAATAATAACTGGAAATTATATTCATTATTATATACAAAAAAAATTTAAATGAACATAATACTATTTATTTGGTACATAACCCCTTAAAATAGCCGCATAAGACCTAAGGGTAATGTGTATGATGGTGACAGACTCTTAGGGTGGCTCGGATAACATCGCTCGAGTGGTAATTTCTATCAACTTCCACTTTTCCGGTAGATGGTCCTGTTCGAGCTTGACATGATGAAGCTCAGCATGGGCTTGGACAAGAGTGAAGCCCAAGGATGCCACCGCTTTCCCAAGCTCTGACAAATGGGATTCTTATGGGGAAATTCTCCTGGATGAGGCCATCGCTTCTTTTGTCTGAGTAAATTGGATTTGTTAAAGTCCTATATTTACACTAATCATGTGATCAATGTTCAATGACTATGTTAGCAACGGTCAAAATTCTTAACATAAAACCATAGAAGTTGACATCTTATAAATATATTTTCCATAAAGATACATTTAACTAGATCACGAGGGATTTTCCATTAATGAAACTTTGGGTCGTTACAATATTCCCCCCTTAAGAAATTTCTCCCTCGAAATTTTCCTTTTCCCACACTAAAAAAATGTGGGTAACTCAGCTTCATCATTTCCTCTGATTCCCATGTCACTTCTTCAAACATTTGGTTTCACTACCACACCTTGACGAGGGGCATCGTCTTATTTCATAGAACTTTTTCTATGTGATCTAATATCTTCACTGGTTTTTCCTTATAAGAAAGATCATCTTCCAATTGTACCACCTCAGAAGAGAGTACATGTGAAGGGTCCGGTATGTACTTCCTTAAAAGGGATACATGAAAGACATCATGTACTTTGGCCATGGCAGGTGGAAGTGCTAGTCGATAGGCCACAGCCCCAACACGATCAAGAATATCTAAGGGGTTGATGTACCTTGGACTTAACTTTCCTTTCCTTCCAAACCTCATGACCTTCTTCTATGGAGATATGCGTAGAAACACCATGTATCCAACTTTAAACTCAAAGTCTCGTTGATGACTATCTGCATAACTCTTCTATCGACTCTGAGCTGACTTGATATGCTGTTGAATGGTTTTTACCTTCTCCAGCATTTCCTCGACCATTTCTAGTTCAAGCAGCTTATGTTCACCGACCTCATCCCAACATTCCGGTGTTCTGCACCTTTTCCCATATAGGTCTTCATATGTTGCCATTTGGATGCTTGAGTGGAAACTATTGTTATAAGATAACTCAACCAGAGGAATATGTTGATCCCATCCTCCTTTAAAGTCCATTGAGCATGCTCTCAACATTTCATCAAGTGTTTGGATAGTCCGCTTGGATTGGCCATCGGTTTGAGGATGATAGGACGTACTAAAGTTCAGTTCAGTATTCAGAGCATGTTGAAGACTTTTCCAAAACAAAGAGGTGAATCTTGGATCTCGGTCAGATAGAATAGATAGTGGTACTCCATGCAGCCTTACCACTTCCCTGATATATATTTGTTCTAGTTGATCCAAAGAGAAATTCTCATGAATAGCAATGAAGTGTGCAGTCTCTGTAAGACGATCCACAACAACCCAGATTTCATTGTTGCCATTAGATGTCCTCGGAAGTCCGGTGACAAAGTCCATGGTTATGTTCTCCCATTTCCATTCTGGTATGGGCAATGGTTGCATCATCCCCTTAGACTTCTGCCTCTCTTCCTTCACATGCTAACATACCAGGAACTTTGATGTATATTCAGCGATCTCCTTCTTCATATTATCCCACCAAAAGTTTTCTCGGAGATCTCCATACATCTTTGTGCTCCCTGGGTGAATAGAGAAATTCAAACTATGTGCGTCATCCAAAAGATCCTTCTTCAGCTCCGGACTTGATGGAACACATAGTCTTTTCCCAAACCGCACAATTCCTTCTTCATTAACATTAAACTCCGAGGATTTCCCCTTTTTGGTAACTTCCACTTTTTCTTGAATTCCCACATCATCCTTTTGAGCATCCTTTAACCTTTACAAAAGATATGGTTGAGAAATAATTAGTGAAAGGATTGATGATGTTACCTTCTCTGTGATTCCCATGTCCATCTTCATAAAGTCTAAGAATATTGGATCTTTCTCAATTATCATCATTGATAGAATCGCTGGATCCTTTCTACATAGGGCATCTGCCACCTTGTTCGCTTTCCCAGGGTGGTAATGTATTGAACAGTCATAATCCTTGATGAGCTCTATCCATCTTCTCTGGCACAAATTATGCTCTTTCTGTGTGAATATATATTTAAGACTCTTGTGGTTAGTATATATCTCACATTTCTCTCCATATAGATAATGTCTTTAGATTTTCAAGGCAATGATCACAGCTGATAACTCCAGATCATGCATTGGATAGTTTCTCTCATTGATTTTCAACTACCTTGAGGCATAGGATGTCACTTTATCATTCTACATTAGCACACAGCCTAAGACCTTCTTTGATGCATCACTGAATACCACAAAATTTCCCCAGTTGTGGGTAAAGTGAGCAAGGGCATAGTGATAAGCCCCCTTTTCAAGTCCTTGAAGGTTTCTTCTCATTCATCACTCCAAGAAAACATTACTACCTTCCGAGTTAGCTTGGTATGAGGGTTGGATAATTATGAGAAATTCCTCACAAATCGTCGATAATATCCAGCTAACCCCAAGAAGCTACGGATATCTGTTACCGATGTTGGCCTCATCCATCCCTCAATTGCATTTGTTTTAGAGGGGTCCATAGATATCCCATTTCTTGTGATGATATGGCCCATTAATGAGACCTCCTTCAACCAGAACTCACACTTTATGTACTTTTCATAGAGATTCTCCTTGCGCAAAGTCTCTAGTATAGTTCTTAAATGCTCCTCATAATATTCCATGGTTTTGGAGCATATTAGAATGTAATCTATAAAGACTACCAAAAAAATTTCAAGGTAATCTCTAAAGACTCTATTAATCAAGTCCATGGAGATTTCTGGAGCATTAGTGAGTCCTAAAGGCATTACTATGAATTCATAGTGCCCGTATCTGGTGCGAAAAGTAGTCTTGGGGATATCTTCCTTCTTCACCGTTACTTGATAATATCCCCACCGCAAGTGCACCTTGGAAAAGTTTTGTGCTCCATGCAGATGATCGAACAAGTCATCAATTCGTGGGAGAGGATACTTGTTCTTTATAGTTATTTGTTTATGTTCACGATAATTGATACAAAGCTGCATTGACCCATCGTTCTTCTTGACGAAGTGGACTGGTACACCCCATGGTGAAGCACTTGGGCGTATAAACCCTTTATCCAGATTCTCCTATAGTTGTTTCTTCAGCTCTTCAAACTCAACAACATCCATTCTATATGGAGTCTTGGATATTGTTAGCGCCCTAGTTATACGTTCAATTGAGAATTCAACATCTCTTCTAGGAGGAAGATCAGGCAGTTCCTCGGGAAACACTTCCGCGAATTCCCTCACAATAGGAATTTCTTCCAGGATGGTTTCTTCTATGGACTCAATCATCTTATCCAGATACCCATGATCATAGGGTTGTAATATCCATGCTTGAGATGATGGAGCTAAAATAGATTCATCTTCCTCCTGACACTTGTAAAGAATCGGGGGTCGATTCTCCAAATAGAGTGTGATTTCCCTTTCCTGAAAATTTATGTGGGCTCTATATAAGTAAAGCTAATCCATGCCATGAATTGCATAAAATTCCACCAGAGGATGTATGACAAGGTTTTCCAGGAAATTAAATCCATAGATTATAACATGGGAGGACTTATACTCATGGGATGCAATGATTTCCCCATTTGTCATACTCACCGACATCTTCACTTCCATGATTTGTGGTGGTGCTGGTATTTTTCTACTAAACTTTTGAGATATAAAAGAATGCGTAGAACCCGAATCAAAATATGTGTTCGTTGTTCTTGAATGAATAACTTGTATACCTATCACCACATCGTTGTCGAGGTTCAATTCGACAGAAGTGATGGCAAAAGCTCTTCCTTACTGTCTTGGAGGTTGTGGGTTGCCTTCGAGAACCCTTGGATTAGGGCACTGATTTGAAAAATGGCCGGTTCTTTTCATTTGTAGCATTGAACAAAGAATTGAGGTTCGAACGGAGCATTCCTCTACTCTGTCGCAGCCATGTGTCTTTTTTGCCAACAGTTAACAGCTAGGTGCCCTTCCCTTCCACACCTGATACATTTCCTCGTCCCCTTAAGCCAATTTTCAGGGTGCTTCTTTCCTCACTTTTGGAAAGTGGGGTGCTGGATCTTCTTAGCACCGTTGGATTTATCCATCGGAATTCCAGCATTGAATTCCACCTTACGCTACATGTCCCCATGATAACCCTATGATTCCTCGATCTCCATTTCGACCTTGAGGGCACATCGGACAATTTCCTCATAGCTGTCGAAGTCACTGATCGCTAATGCTTTCCACATGCTAGGCTTCAGCCCACCAAAGAAGTGGTCAACTTTTCATTTGGGGGTAACAACAATGTCGGAAGTGTAATGTTCAAGCCTTGTGAAGTTTACCTCGTACTCTCCAACAGATTATTCATCTTTTTTCTTGAGGTAAAAGAAGTTCCTTTCCATCTTAAGCTGGAGGGTGCGCGGAAAATATTTATCGAAAAACATCTTCCAGAAATCCTTAAATTCCAACTCCTCGATCTCCTCCTCAAGATTCCTATTTTTGATCAACGTCCACCATTGATAAGATTCAACCTCCATATGATAAGGCTCTAGGAGAACCTTATCTTTTTCAGAACATTGAATGATGGAGAAGAACTTTTCAATGGAGTTGATCCATTGTTCAGCGATCGTGGTATCAGATGATCCACTAAAAGTAGGAGGCCTTTGTCTCATGAAGCTCTTGATAGAGACTTGTTCTTTCTTAGGGGGGTTGAACGTTCCTCTTGACCCATTTTTCTTTTCAAAACTTGAGTTAGATGAGATATAAGCGTGACAATGTTCGCGATTCCCGCTCCCATTGGATTTGGAGTCTCATTAGTATAGTCATCACACTAATCTTCACAATGGTTGTTAGCCCGAGTCCTTCTATTACCATCCATTTTCTGGCATAAAAGGAAAGTTAGGGGTAACATATAAAGGGTAATCCAAAGAAAAAAGTTTATCACTCATAAAGAAACATTTATTTCCTTAACCCATGAGTCTATAGGCTTCAATATAGGCTTTCATGATCTACTTTCTAACATATATTCTTAGGGGAATTTTTTTTATTCCATTAATAAGGGTTTGTACTAAGCTTTTGAATTTATCAAAACATATCCCCCGGGAGTGTCGTAACCAAGAGTGTAGCAAGGCCTGTTGTCATGCACCAGTTCTCGTTCGCATCTAGCTCAAAGCGGCGTTTTCGGGTTTTACCCCTAGGATACATTTGTGCCAGAGCAGACTCTACCTGCTCGTATACAGACAGGGATGTATTTGTTTTATAAACCACTTACTCAGTACTTACCAAAACATAGGGATGTTTTTATTATACTTATTCTTGTATCTAAGGCCTTACTAGGGTTTCCTAATCCCAAAAATAACTAAACCTATCCTATGATACCAACTACGACAACCCTGATTTTATTACAAACTTAAACATGATTTATTACATAAAACTTCACGTTATAAAACAAAAATTATCGAGAGGTTTAGTGTCTTTGGGGATTAGGATCATTACATAAAAACCTAAAAAATTAGATACAACATTTTTATTGAAAACTTTCTTTACATGACCACTACATTCCCTCGTACTTAGCATTGTATGGGATAACCTGAGGACATGCATAGGAAAAGGGTGTGCTATAAAGCCCAGTAAGGGAGTACACATGGAATAACATGAGGAGTACAATACATGTTAGACAATAGGCATATCAATAGATCATAAAAGAAACATGAACATAAAGGTATAATAAATCATGATAATCATAACATGGAAATGTGGAAACAACACTTAACATGGAATTAGCATGAGCTAAGGCTCATTGCACATGGAGCATGAGTAAATCGTCATTTCACATAAAGCATGAGTAAACCATAGTTTCACATGAATTAGCATGAGTCAACAGTCATTTCACATGACGTATCATGATACTATACATTACCCAATGCATTGGAACACTATAAGGGCGCACCCTTCTTAAACATTTCATTTCATGCATAAGTGTGCCTCATGGATCATAAAACATGGATTCATAAAACATAATAATTTATTCCATGATAAAGGAATGTGGAATTCATAAATGAAAATTTATAATCAATATGTAAATTTTCATAATGTTGAATACCCTTGATGGAGAATTGGGCATTGTATTCACTACACAATGACATTGGCTTAGAAAATCAGTGCAATTTCGGTAGCGTAACGGCGTGACATAAGAATTCATAACAATGGTTGATGAGAGATAAAGGGGTTCCTCACCATATTTACATGTAATGGACAGTAATGAGGTCATATAGATACATGTCACAATAATTGAAATGTAATTTAGATTAATGATACAAAATTATCGCTTGAATTTAAAAGAGGAGAGGGAAGTTCCTTTCGGAATTTTGGCATAGTAACGGGTGTACATGGGAGAAATTTAATGAGAGAGAGAGGGTCTCCCATAATTCAAACATAAAAAGGACAGTATTAGGGAGGTGCGAAACCATACCCCAACATTCATAATTGAAATTAAAAGGGCATAAAAACTAAAAGAAAATTGGAAAAAAATGAGAAAGGAAGAAAAAACCCTTACTTGGAAGTGTGCTTCCAAAGGCTAGAGAGAGGCTTGTGAGAGGATTCGTGGGAGCTTGGGGAACCCTGGGAGGATTCTAGAGATAATAGCGAATAGGTTGGAGGAACTCCAAAAGCTTTGAGTCGGGAGAAGTGGGAGCTTGGGTGGGTTTATATAGGAAAGGTGAGGGAATTCTTTTTTATTTAGGTTTGGGACCCCTTACATTAAATTAATCCAAACCACAAACCATACCTTGGTTTTTTCCCATGGTTTTTGGAAAAGGGAATAAGAAAAAAATATTTTATAAGGCCAAATTCCGAAATTTTAAAAATATTAGGGTTGCTTATGTGGAGGTGAGTCACACTCCCATGGAAATTAATCTTAAAAGACAAGGTGTTTAATAAGTCTTGAGGGGTCCATTAATGCTTTTCAAAGTAAGTCAAATAAACCCAAAATCAATTTATTTTAATGTTAAAACATATATTTGCTGAAAATAAATATTATAGTATTTTATTACATCACTATTGGGTCATTATGATGTCATAAAACACATTATATATTTAAATGATATTTAATTTTTACCCAAAAAATTGACTGTCTCATAAAATTATGAAAAATTCACCATTGGATAATTTCGACATCCTGATTACAGAAATAACATTTATTTTATCTAAATAATTTTCTAAATATGTTAATTTTCACTTTCAAAATAAAAACCACTATTTATCGAAAATTCACGGGTTTTGACAAAAATGGCTTTCAAACTGTAATAAAAATTATAATTGCATTCATAAAATTATAAGAGAATTTATATTTAATAAAAATTAATTAAATAATATTAATAATAATTTATTAAAAAATTATTTAATTAAAAAATCCCTTAATTTAATAAAATAGAATTATTAATTAAATAATAACTAAAAACACTATTTGTACTTTTAAAACTATTTACAATGTGTCACTAATGACTAGAAATTATATTCATTATTATATACAAAAATACTTTACATGAACATAGTACTATTTATTTGTTACATAACCCTTAAAAGAGCCGCATAAGACCTAAGGGTAATGTGTGCGATGGTGACAGACTCTTGGGGTGGCTCGGATAACATCGCTCGAGTGGTAATTTCTATCAACATCCACTTTTCCCATAGACGGTCCCGTTCGGTCTTGACATGATGGGGCTCAGCTTGGGATTAGTCAAATGAGAATCCCAAGGATTCCACCTCTTTTCCGATCATTGACAAATGGGCTTCGTATGGGGAAATTCTACTAGATGAGGCCATTGCTTCTTTTGTTTGAGTAAATTGGATTTGTTAACTCCTATATTTATACTAATCATGTGATCACTGTTCAATAGATATATTAGAAATGGTAAAAATTCTTAACATAAAACCAAAGAAGTTGACATCTTATAAAAATATTTTTCATAAAGAGACATTTAACTAGATCGTGAGGGACTTTCCATTAATGAAACTTTGGGTTGTTACAGATAAGGTTTAAAATAAACTAAATTCATATATAAAAATTATTGGATGAGAGTATTTCGAACTATAATCATGTTAATTTTTTCATAAATCAATTTTTAGTCCCTTTTTATAAAAAATTAATTTATATTAATTTAATATTTTAAGAGTTTTGATGTGTGCCCCTCACCTATCCTTTAAAAAGGTATCCACTATTCTCTAATACTAAAACTTAAAAAACCATTTGGATCATAATATTTATGAATAAAATCGTTCCTAAAATCCTTCCCTAAAGTCTTGATGCATCATTTTAGGTAGAACACACTTCTTAAAGGTGTAAAGGTGTTCTTAAAAGGTGATTAAATGAAGATGAGGTATCATTTTCTTTAATTATTTCTATATTACTTCTTCTTCAACTTCCTTTAAATATTCTCATTAAAAGTTAAAACAAAAACTAAAGTATCCAAGATTTACTAAGATTTTATTTTGTTAATATCATCACCTAAATCCATTTCCAATTCCATTAAATGGGAATGTAATTAATCATTCATGTGTACATGTGAACTATCACCTCCACAAACTGATCTAATTAGTTTTCCATAGCCATCTCTCATGGATATTTATAATAATATTATTAATATTCATTTTTTATATTCATGAACTTTTAATCATTATAATATAATTATAAATCAATTACAATCTTAGTCTCCATGCACATAAAAATGAAAACGACATTCCTTCGAGAGAGTGAACTATCACCTGCACGAAGCGATGTGAATCATTTTTATTCACAGCGACACATGTATGAAATATATAAGTATATTTATATTATTATTATAATATTAATTATATTGTCATAATAATGGAAATATAAAATAATAATTACCATATTTCCATAATTATCAATGAAAAATGGAAATTTTACGCATGCATACATACCACCTACTATCTCCATGTTTATAACATCTCAAAATTTTCATATAATAAATGAATGGTTTGATTTAAAAACTATAATTGATGTATATAAGTGATTATTATGTCATTAATGTTATTATATATATTATTTATTTATTAACACATGAACTAATGACATCAATACATGTTCATTTACGACTCAAGTACCAAATATCGACTGAACATCTAATGTGAACTTAAATAATTATTCAATTCTTTTATCATTTTAATAAGTGATATAAAAGGAATATTAAACTTTTAAACGGTTCTAGATAATGAATTAATTAACCTAATTTTATTATTCCTTAATATATATTAATTTTACGTGATGAGTCAGATTCAAGGGAAGAGACTTCATCTCAATCTCATTTCATTGAGGTATATTTTGATAATATAAACCACATTATTTTATATGGCATAAAATAAAATCATTCAACTTTTAATTTCATCCAATGGTTTTTATAATGAATATTTTTATATTAATAGTTTTAATAAATGAAAAAAGGAAGGTTTTTTAAATTTCATGGTGACAACGACATTTCCTCCATCATGAAAATTATTCGATATTTGTCTTCCATTACATGTTGTAATGTTTTAAAAAATGCCATATTTCTTATTAATGTATTTTGGTCTTGAAAATGGTTTGGATATGAGATTTTTTATGTCAATATATTAAAATTATATCTTGTCATTTCAATGTGGAAATTTTATTTTTCTTTTATTCTTGTTTTATGTGTTTTGATTATGTTATGGTTCTTGGGCACTGTTTATGTATATGGGTTGTTTCATAATAATCTAAGGGTGGGTGAGCCCATGAAATCTCTCTAATGCATAGGTTAATGATAATAATTCAAATGATAAGGGTTCTATTAATATGGTTAGGGAATATATTGTGGTGGGTATTCCAAACTTAGCCATGAAATTTTTCCCCTATATAGTTTTGGAAGAAACAATGAAAGTATGGTATGGATGCCATAAGTTACCTCTATGATTTATGATTTCAATGAGTTTTTCTATAATATTAGGATTTATTATGGTATGTTAAAGTGTTTATATTTTTTGGGAGGAAATTATGATTTCATGGGTTTATAAGTATTCATGGAATAACTTTTAATTTCCTTATTTTATATACCCTTACTGAGATGTTGGTGCTCATCCCATGTTTCTAAAATGTTTTCATAGGGTGTACGGATGGGTAAGCGAAAGGTGTAAGTAAAGATGAATGATAAGAATTATTTTATCAATAAAAATAAATAATGTTTTATTTTAAGGAGTTTTATTTTGATAAAAAATAGATACTGAGTAGATGTGTTTAGTTTATAACATTTTTGAGTTGTTATGTAATAGTTATGGACTAATTATTGAAACATTAAATATAAAATTATCATAAATGTGAATGAATTTAAATTTTTTACTTATGTCAATATTATGTAATTTTTTAGGCTTGGTTCTTATAATCCCAGTTAGTTATATTGGATCTTTTTATTTGAGAGATATGATGAGTTTTTTCCCTTGTATGAGTTCTATTAGTGATAACAAGACTCATGGAGTGAGTTCTCTTTGACAAGTGTTACCTTTGAGTCTCTAGTATAATCTGAGTTTGGCAGTGAGGATTTGACCTTCCCTTTATACTTGGTATTTACCTTTGATCATATCAAAAATATTTTTATTATTCCTATGTATCATATTCTAGTTGAAATTTATTTCTGGTGATGAGATGACCACTCTATTGGTGATTTGTGTGTGGTGATTTTCTGTTGTCTTAATAGGTATGATTATACTCACACATTAATGGGATCTTCCCACACATTTAATTTCCTATAAAGATGAAAGTCCTTTCCTTTTAGTTCTAGGTGGAAAATAAAGAGTTGTATCTTAGTTGTTCTAGTTGTTCCTTAGATGGATTAAAATTTTTTTGGGTAGCTTCTTCCTTATTGTCATCAAGGTGGGTTATTTTCTATTGTAGTTGGAAAATACTTTCCCCTTTTCACTTTTTATGTATAGATTGTTTTACATTAAACTAGGATATATTTTATTCATTCAAATACATTATTATTTTTTCCATTAAACATTATGCTGGTGTATAGAGATTCCTTCATGTGTATAGGTACCATACGATAAGGCTTGTCGAGTGTGGAATATGCCTACTTGGTGTTGTTTTCTAGCCTAGGACCTTTTGGAGGTGGGATTATGGTGTCATTCTCATTTTACCTCTATCCAAATGGGCCATGGTTGGTTGTTTCATTGCATAAATGCATAATTAATTCTATGTAATATTAAAAACCATGAATCATGTATGGTTATTGTATATTAAAGAATCAACACATTAAGTTGTACATGATACATAATTTTCTTATGTTCCATGTGACATTAAATTGAAAACACATGTCTTGAAATTATGACATATTCCATGTATGAAATATTCCATATGAGTTAATTATTTACAATTAAAACCATATTCAGTTGTTTGGATAAGTAATCATTTACTTCCTTCCAAGTCAAAAGTTGTGTACTTGTTTATTGAGTTTCAAATAAAATTAAATGATTCGTTTTTTTAAAAATAACAACATATGGGAATTTCAAGATGATTATTTGAAATTAGTTAAAATGAATTAATTTATTAATAATATAATTAATCAGATTAATTCATGCATAATTTTTATTATGAAATAATCAATTTAAATGAATGATAATATGTAGTTTTAGATGTGTAGTTAATGCATGTTTATAGATGAAAAACATATTTAACCAAATATATAAAAGTTTTGGTTTTATATAATATTGTTTTATTTCATGGTTTTGAAATTATTTATTATTAAATAAAATATGATTCTATGTGATTAATTCTTCCCTCTTTTATCATGTAGGGCCATCTTTTCTATGGTTGTTTTATTTAATTCATCTTAAAAATATTCTCGTTCTCCCCACCTACATGTGAGTTATAAAACATATTTAATAAAACGATTATCTAAAGGTGTGTGGAGCCAGTTCAAGATAGATCTAAGGCGGAGGTAGTAAAATATGGAATTGATATGATCCCAGTATGAGAGATACATAGGTGTATAAGATGGATGCTACAACTTATGCCAAGATCATCAAAATATGTTTATCCATATGTTCATAGGTTGAATTATTTTATGTTAAATAAATAAACCATTAGATAATGTTCTGATCAATTTGTTTATTTATTTATTTTATTTTACTTCCTATATATGATTTATTTTTTTGTTTCAAGTCAACTATCATAAAAATAAATTAACGAACGTGATTAGATGGAATTAAATTAAATGTTTTATTCATAAAATCATTATCATAACATGGTTAATCAATAAATTACAATCCAATTTATATTAAAATTACATGTAAATGATAAAAAAAATAATATTTTATGCATCTTAAATTAAATCCCCCAAAATAATACTAAGTTAGAAAAATATTTCCATTACATGGTTAAGAATGAAACCAATAGAACTAAGTGATTTACCAACCCTTGTTGGGGAACATAAATTTATAAGGGTAGTTGTTAAAAAAATTTTGGGTTTACATAATCATTTTACCTCAAGAGGAGTAGACCTTTCTAGACAAGTTGTAACAAGGGGGGAAATGTTGAGGGAATATGAGTAAGGATTTTTGGATTGTATAGTCCATTCAATATAGCAGGAAAATAAAATCCCATAATTAGAAAATACCTACCTACCAGGATATCATCGAGTAATTAACAAATCACATTAATGGGTTGTGAGAAGGGGCATGTAGATCCTTTCCAGTTGAATTCATGAGAGCTTTAGATTCTTCGTCCAATGCAGAGGGATATTCATACTTAATAAACTAGTGGGAGGCTTAATAAAATCAGATTATTTATTTCTCACTTATATTGTAATCAAGTAAAGTAAGAATAATATAATATTTTAAATTTTTAGAATAATGGAATCTTCATTAACCACATTATCCATATGATAAATTTTGGAGAAAGACCATCAACTTACGGAAGTAACTTTCAGAAATGGTTTAGATGCCTAATTGTGGTGTTGTGACATGAATATAAGTTTTACATGATTGAATCATAATTGTATTTACTTCCTTCTATATAGGTGAGTTATGAGGAATTCAATGTATATGATAAACATTTGATTTATGTGGTCAATATTTATCATTTAATTCTTTCATCCATGTCAGATAAACTCATGAAGTCATAAAACGACATGGATATACTTATAAAATACTACAACATCTCTATATTTTGATGGAGAGTAGAGCTATAATAAATGGTTTGATATATCCTGGGTTACCATTAAGAATAATATTGGATATGGCCTCTCATTTGGTCCCCTTGTTGTAAAAAACATTGTCTATATTGATCGTCTAGTGGTTTTAGGGTTTAAATTACCGTATGAAATGTTTGCTGATCTTATTCTTTCATCGCCACCTCTATGTTTCTTCATATTTGTTGATAATTTCAATATGAAATTTCTGTTCTACATCACCATTTTAAAAAGGATATAATTCTCAAAAATATTTTTCCCACATTTGTGGATTAAAGGAAAGTTCATGCAATAATCTCTAAGTCTAAATCCTATTCAAAATTTCCTTTTAATAAGTGATTGTTCACTAGGAAATCAATGGAATGGGATGTTATCTTTTTATAATGTGAAAATAATTTTCACTGGAAGAAAAATATACCCAAAAAATAATCAAGGGAAATATATAGGTGCATTTAATATAGTGTGAAATCTATCTACTTCTACTAATTTGTTATTAGATTCAACATTTTGTTCTGACATATATATTCAAATACATGAACCTACTTCATTCATGAAAATTTACCAAGGGGAGGTATATATATGAGTATCCATTGTATAAAGACTTGTTGTTTTGGCTATTACGAACTATCACCTCATATTACTGATGGGAATGACAATTATTTTGAACAATTGTTATTATGTGCCACTAATTACCCAAAACATTATATATGTATCCAAATTTGACAAATAAGGCATTATATTCCAATATGGTAATAAATATTTCTTCTTTTATAGAGAAATAAAATTTTATGTTAGGATCTATTTAATGAACAACCTTTACATGTTGGATTACATGGGATTAACAAATAAAATGGATAAAAACTAGTTCACATGACTCATACGACACCCAAATAAGGAATCACTATTTTGTTCCTGTAAACAAAAATCATTTGGACAAATTATAACAAGATGTAAATTTTTATTCTTTTGATATAAAACTACTTGGTGTATGACAGTCATGCTTACAAGGAAAAAAGGCCAAAGTCAATTTTAGTGGGAAATGTGAAAGGGAAAGGATATTCTTGATTTAATTTAAAAAATATATGTGGACTATTTATTTTTGAATCAATGGGTGGTTATATATACCTCATCACTTTTATAGATGATTTTAGTGGATATTGATATGTTTTCTTAATGTGTTATAATTAATATTTTTTAAATATTAGAAGAATATAAGAATGAATTTTTGATCCATTTTTGTATGAATGTTAAGAATATTTTATTAGGAAATTGACTTAAAGGCATCTTTGTAGCTGATACTTCGAAACTAAAAGGAGATACAAAAGAACCAAGTAGTTTTAAATTTTTCACTGGATATCTTCCAAATTATTTTATGATGTTTAAGTTGTACTCATTTCATATTCAACATTTTATTCCCCTGTGATGTTTCATTTATCACAATTTCATAATAAAAAAGATAACATTCAAGTATGAGATTTGGATTATATCCTAACTCACTCCTCCTTATATAACATATTATAATGGTGAATGTGATAGGATGAACCACACCTTTTTATACAAGGTGGAATCAATTATGAATCATAAAAGTCTTCTATTATACTTTTGGAGATATATGTTATAAAAATAAACACATTTACTAATCCATGTTCGAACTAATGTGAAAACTTGTATTCCATATGAAATTTGGTATGTAATAAAATCTAGGTTCTAGAATATACATTTATGGGGTTGAAAAGTGTTTTAAGGATCATTCATATAAAAAACATGAACCTCAAGGTACAATGTGTACATTTATTGGAATCCCCAATCAAACAATTATATATTACCATTATAACCCCTCAAACAAAAGGAATTTTTGGAAACACATTCCATATTCCTTAAGAGGGAGAAGATTTCTAAAATAAATAGTGGGATTGAGATAGAATTAGAATAATTCTAGTATTAAGGTACATAAGAGTTGGCATAAGAAAAGATTCCACAAAGCATCATGGAATAATATGTTCAAAATACACAAGTATTTTATAGAAGTATGAGATAAAATATACAAACTGATATATATTATTTTCTAGTAACTAGTTGTTTTCACTCGTTATTAATTGATAATGGTGATCTTGTAACCTATAACTATGTATTATGTGTAACATATGTTTTCATGTGTAAATAATCTAAAAATTCTAAAATAGATTACATGTATCAAAACCAGGTCTATATTTTGGTATTCCCTCATGTGGATGTAAATCCAATTATTTTCAAATGTGTATTCAAGAAGAAACTAGACATGGATGGATAATTCTGTACATATAATGAATAACTGGTTGAAAAAGGGTTCAAATAGTGTCAAGGTATAGATTATAAAGATAGAATTTCATCACTTTTAATTCTAAAATCAATCAAAATTCTACTTCCCCTAATGTTTTACCATGACTACGAAATTTGGAAAATGGATTTCAAAATAGCCATCCATAATGGGAATCTTCAAGAACATATATATATGACATATACTAAATGGTTTTTACTCTAAATGGTTCCATTAAAGAATGAAAATTATAAAGATCCATTTATGGATGAAATAAAAAATCTAGTTCATATAAAATACAATTTGATTGAACTATAATATAATTCAGTATCATAAATATTAAATGTCAGCCTTGAGTTTATAAGTGGTTTAGTGGGAATTTTGTCTATTTTTTTCTAGTATATATCAGTGGAATACTACTTCTTATAAATTAAATAATAACATAAAAATATATTAAACCATTGCTAAATACATTCATCCCTATGACAGTCTTAGTGAAAAAACATATATTCTGTGGGTAAAGATGCATCATAATAGATCCAAGAGACTACTTGGTCTAAGTCAAAGTACATATAATTTCACGATAGTGAATATATTCAGTATGGAATAATCCAAGAGATGATTTTTTCTAGTATCAAATGGAATTCAAGTTTCCATGAAAATGTTTCCACATAAATATAAGGAAATGAAACGTATTTCAAGGGTTATACATGCATCGGTGATCAGACCAATCATATATGACATGTTATGTACTAGAATGGATGTCGACTACACCTTAAGTGTGATATTAATCTATCAGGTTGTCCCAAGTAACCACCACTCAATATTATTCAATAATATACATATATATCAATGATAAACTGAGGATTTGTTTCTAGTCTATGGATGAGATGAGAAATTATTCATTAGAGGATGTGAATATTCTAGTTTCCATACTGATCAAGACTATTTGAAATCATAGTCAGGATTAATATTCTACCTTAGTGGAGATTTTTGAGTTGTAATATCTCCATGAAATTCATGGTCAAAGATTTCTCTATAGATTTAAAGTATAATGTAGCTTATCATGAGCCTAATGAAGTAGTTTGGATACCAAACTTCATCAATGATTTTTAAGATGTACCTAGTAGTAAAAACCCCAACACACTCAATTGTGAGAACACTATACTGATAGATCTTGAAAAGGGGTAAAGGTCACAATATTTGATGAATAAAATAATAATGAAGTGTCATATATTAAGAAAAATTCAAAGATAGGTGAAGTTTTAGTGAGAAAAGTATCTATTAAATATGATGTGGAAGACCCCTTGCCTAAAACATTAACTTCATAGAAACATGATCTTAATGTCATGTTTGGCAGACTAATATTCTATTAGTAGTTAGATCTAATCCAAGAGGTATTCTATTAGAGATGGTGTTCAATAACAAACTATTTATACTTCAGATTAAATTTATATTCAGACAAGTGAATGTTAATTAAATATCTTATTACATACTTTTCATTTTTCAATATGGATTTATTCTAATAATTTTCAAGTGTATATGTCGCATAAAAAATTTCATAGAAGTTCCCCACTATGATGAAAACATTGAAATTCCATGATGATATTCTTAATACTAGTTATATGGTTAGGTTTCATTCTATGATGGGGAATAAAATCTATTAACTATTAGGTGAAAGTAATCATATGAAAATAATTCTTTATCTCATGAAGGTCTCACTAGGTAATCCATTATATAGGAAATTATGAAAATGTATGTTCTATCAGTTAATCCTTTTTTAAACATGTGTAATGGTCCATAGACTTTAATATCACTATTAATTAATTTTATAACTCATTCACACATATTTATAGACCAAAACCATGATTCCACTAGTTCATGGGTAGTAGGGTACATTATGTGTGTCATGAATGACTTGTTATTACTGAATAAAACATGGATGGATTTGTCACCTATATATTTATTTATGTTGATATATCATCCATTTTATTGAAATAGAACATTCATATTAAATTACATGGAAATTGTGTAATGAGTATTTTATTTTATATATTAAAAGAAATACATATCAAGAATATAGGATGATGACATCAATATAAAATCTTCTTCATGAGATATTGTGACAATGAAATTATATAACATAGTGAGTTATCGTACGTTGTTGTCGATGTTGAGACGTTAACTTATTTCTCTTGGGTACCTTAAACCATTTCTAAATAGTAATATTATACTTTAGGCAATGAAACCTAATTTT
Source organism: Viscum album (assembly GCA_963277665.1). NCBI lineage: Eukaryota > Viridiplantae > Streptophyta > Magnoliopsida > Santalales > Viscaceae > Viscum > Viscum album. Next base: position 676,612,650 of record OY728131.1, on the reverse strand, counting down.
GGTGAGAAAAACTCTTATAGGATAACACACTAAGTGTTTCTGTTGATCTCAATTAAATATTATTTTAAATAATTTATTATAATAAATATTATTATCATGACTGAGGAATAATTTTATTCTATATTAATGATCACATAAATTAAGTAAATATTTATTCATAATATAATTGTTAAATTATGTGGATATATAATATCTATATATTTATCTAATATTTAAGAAATATTTAATCTCCAAACTATGAATATAATATTTATTTTGTGAATAAATATATTAGCAAAAAATTATTCAGTTATTTGATAAAAGGTAAGGTGGATGACCAGAACAAGATTGTGTTCAATGATAAATCATAATTTTCAAACTAAAAAATAATATTTATCATCCCAATATTAATTTAATTCCATAGAATAAAAATAATATATTATTAATTTTATTACATATCAGGGGGTCAGATATGGTTTTAACATTCTATTAAGGGAGCATAAGTGATCAATTAAATTATAAACCCTAACCTTAGCTCTATGAATAAACATATAATACAATCTAACAGATTTTAATTGAGATCCATTGTGTATAGTAAATTTCTCTCAAGAACCCTCTTATTCTATAGTATATCATATAAATAATAAGAAAATAAAAAAAATTACTCAATATATAAGATACGAGAATAGATTAAGTGGATAGTGTAAGATGATCAATTGACTACACTAGCACCCGAGGAATCTTCAGTGCCAATTTGATATCATAGGAGCACATGTTGATCACAACAAGAGGGATTCTACACATGGATCCTATAAGAACAATGATATATTACAGAAAAGGGACCCTATTGGTCAACATACACTATGAATAAAAATCTCAATAATGAGGTAATATTAAATCATATTTAACAACATTAATTGTAAATTTAATGTGAATATATCTCTTATTGGTTCGAGATGCCTTTCTTATCAATTTTTTATTAGAAAAATTCCATTACTCGTAACACTCATATCTTGTACGATATGTGACTGATGTATTAAATTTGATATTTTCTAATTTGGTATCTCCCTTAATAAGCAGTTCTATTATTCCTAGAACTGTCAATGTGGTATTTGTATTTTTTATGTTACATTTACTAATAGGAATGTTTCTATGGTTAACATAGATTTAAATGTAGAGATTCATAGTTTAATGTAAATTTTAATTGATATGTTCTTTTTTTATAAACGATAAGTTGTCTTTTTAATGAATGGATTTCAATGATTTTTGGATTAATAAAATTTTAAGAAAGATCATTGTAATTTTGGATCTCTATTTTAAGGAATAGGTTATAAATTATGAGAGATCCCAACTCAAAGTAAAATAGGTTGAACCAAGAATGATATAGGTTAAACAAAGAGTATTATAAGTTGAACCATGTTTAATACTAGTTATGGTGTAACAACTATAAAGTAATATGATAGTCTTATCGCATGGTTCAACATGAGGTTAAATTTTACAGTGGTTATTTATTATAAATCAATTATAATATTTTTTTGAATTTTAAATCTTTTGTTTTAGTAATATCTAATGGATATAGGAACAAAGATAAAAATGGATGCAATGGGAAATGTGGGAACTATCCCAATAAACAACCTGATATGATATGGGTTAGTGTGATAAATCATGTGATTATTCAAATGAACAATCAATAATTCTAATTAGCAACATGAAAATAGTTGAAATCTAGAAAACACTAGAGGATATATGATTGAATTTTTTTAAATATTTTGGACACCATGATGATGAGGGAATGTATATTCAATTTTATATATATATATATATAAAATGTGGGAAAAACATGGGTAAATTACCTTAAATGGAATAGTAAATTTTATAATCTTACATATGAAGGTCCTCAGACACAGCTAATGTCAAGTAAAACTCACCACTAAAATATATTATTTGATTAATAATATGTGATATAACTTCATTAAACAATAAATAATAACCCACATAAACTGATACCTATTGTTTGAATGATTTTTATATATTAAAAATTCCATAGTAACATCCTCCCACATCAACTATGGAATTCTACTGGTTTCATTAAAAAGAAGGATACATAATGTTAAACCTTAACCTACTGAAAAGCCAAGTATTTTTTCACATGTGGTTGTATTTATCTTTTCCATCCATACCACTAATACCATTAATTAATTTCATTATAAATCTTTTGATCACTATGATTTATTAGTAGAGTTAAACTATTAAATTTAGAATTAATTCTTCTTTCATATAATAAGAATATACAAATATGCTCCAAAGATTAATTGGAGTTCGCCTACATCAAAAAAATTATTTAGTGCATCACTTTAAAAAATAAAATCTCTTAATACCTCTATTTCAAGGACATAAAAAAATAATCCATTAAATGATATATTATACTAGAAAACATCATCATTTCATACTGATATGCTCCTCAAATAACTTCCTCCATATCAAGATATATTATTTTCAAAAAAAATCATCTTTACATTTTTCATCTATTTTTAAGAGACATCACTATAGACCTTTAAACTCAATCCACTAAGTACCTCATTACCCCTATATGGGGTATCAATTATCTAAATGGCATAGTTTTGTAAAAAATATTCCCACCACCCTTATCTAATCTTGAAATTCATTTTAGGAAAAAATATAACACACGTTTCTAGGAATTGTATATACCAAAAAATGTTCACTAGGTAAATAATATAACTTTAATTTAATAAATAATTACATTATTGAAATATAAATATCATGAGTAATAAGGTTATTATTGTGATGATTTGAATTCAATACCCATATATGATAACTTCTTCTATTGTAATTGTACACATCCCAACCCCTAATTCAAAGTATCATGATAAACCTAAAATGGTACACCCTCTTCTATAAGCCACATAAATGGTGGAATAGAATTTCTTTTCCTTAAGACATAAAGGGAAACTTAATAGTTATTACTATAATAAAAAAATTACCCTTATTGATCAATGTTATAAGTGGTTTCATAACCTAGGAAAAGTCAATCACATACATCAAATTATAACCATTCAGGCTCAATAAATGGATTTATTTTGAAACATTATTTGTCTGATTCCAAGAAATAATTTTATTAACCTTGGTAGTATCTATAACAATACAATGTTTACATATATCATATCCAATGAATTAAAGATCAGGGGTCCAAAATAAAACAGTTAATATCTTCCCATATAATGATGCCTTATAATTAAAACTATATCGACCATTAGATATTTTCATGTTGTTTTTATACCATCAAATAAATGAATATTCTTTCAATAAACACATGAAAAAATGATCCTTATTAGTTTAGAACACCCCTAGAATCAGATTCCTGAATAGAACAAGAACATTGGTTTCTCTAAATGAAATTAAATTATATTATAAATTTTTTTGTTAGTATCAAAAGGGACTATTATTTATATCCATGTAATTTACTGACATTTTATGATAGGTTCATTACTAGTCAGTCATTGTAATATAATTTTCTCCCCTAGACTAATAAAATAAGACACAAATATAAATTCACTAACCTAAATATTAATATATACGTGTAGGAATATATTGAAAATTGGATCTCTTTATACATCATTCAGTAAGAAATGTGTATAATAAAACAAAAACATCATAAATCTCATATAATACTCATGTACACTATAATTTCTCTATTGTATAGACTACAAATCATGTCAGCACTTAACTCAAAGAGTTTCTAATAGAAACAATTATCTAAATTGTTCTCTAAACAAACTCTATTAAATCATATATAAATTACAGTCGTTAAATAAAATATACCACCAATGATGAGACACTCTTCATAGAAGACCTGCAACTAATGGATTCAAATTTTATTTAAATAGATAAATTAGTTGAAAAGTTATATAAACCTCATCCCACTACCACTAATATTACTAATTAGAAAAAAACCTCATACTATAGTAAATTCTATCATTAAATATCACATAATTTAATCCTACAAGGCTCAAATATTATCATTATTTCCCTCAAATGACCAAACATTGGTGCCTCTGGGACAACCTCAACTAGAACCTAATAATTACAATAAATAAATTATATAACTTAAACAACCAAAAAAATTTCATCCCAATGATATATGTTGGGATGACATGTTATTTCTATCACAAATTTCACCCCACAAGAAAAATCACATAATTTTTTCCACACACAATCAACATAACCCAATACTCTTGGATGCATATGCTCATGCCCATAAAGATAACATACTTTCTATACATTTTTCTCTAGTAAAGATATATAATAATAATATTTTAAGAATAGATTCAAAAGGCCCTTTTGATCCATGGCTCAGTTTCCCTTTCATACTTCACTCATTATCTTAGGAAAATTGTTTTCCTTCCATCCCAATGAATTCCAAACTAGTTTCTTCTATAAACTCTTTCATAAACCACTCCCTAAGAAAATTATATAAATGTCAAGTTCAACCAAAACACCAAACCGAGTAGGTAATGATACCAAGAATAATCCAAGAATAATTTTTTTATTAGGATATGTTTTGGGGTGATAATAAATAATGGTATTCCATAAAAATATTGGAATCATTTACCATAAAAACATCATAAAGAAAATATTTCATCTTAAATAATTAATTATTTAATTAAAAAACTAACAATTACTAAAATAAATAACATAGTCTTGAAATTTCACAAAAAAATACCCAATATATATTTCAAATCAACTACCTTATAATATCCTTTAACTCATGTAAGTAAAACTGATAATGGATGAAACATAATTTAACTATAATTACATGTTCCGGATCATGTTTCACCAGACAGCACTTCTAAAAATATATTTTAAATTATAAAACAACATAATATCATGAAATATAAAAATAAATTCCATGTTTATTTTTTCAACATCATGTCACCATGTATGTATGATATGAATAGATTAAAAACACATAATAGAAAAATATTGATTAGTGTATCTACCCATATCTTACTTCAATCATGTCTTTCAGATAATATCGACAATAAAACCCATAACATTAAACATCATCAATACATACCAATTCTCCAAATTCCACCAAAACATATTTTATACAATCACGCACCTCATAGAAAATATAGATTCATAACCACACTAAGAATATTCTAATAACTATACATCTACAACAATATTAATTTTAAAGTCATGAAACTAAAAGAAAAATAATTGAGCTATAAAAAATATATAAAACTATAACCGTAAGAATTATATTTTCATTTAATAAGAACAAAAATACCATAATTATGAATAAAACTACCCTAGTGGAAAGCACATATATTGTATATAGTCAAATATCTTTACTACAAACATTATGTCCATTATATTTACACCCATAACTATGGTTCATATATTATCTATAATTCTTTTCAAATTATAATTTATTAGAACAAAATTAGTAAAAAAACCCAGATAACATAATTATTTCCTTGGTATTTTCAAAACTAACTTATAATATTAAAATTAAAGCAACATAACATAATTAGTGACTATAAATTAAAAAGAAAAAAATACCTCATAAATAATTTATGTTTAATAGCATAAGAGAGTCACAAATTTAAAAAATATTCTTAAATAAAATTCTATCATAATAAGTTTAAACCAAATAAAAATTTTATCATTAAAGCACAATTATTATCCCATTAATATTTATTATTCTAATATTAATAACTTTTATTTAACACTAATATCAATATCCATAATATATTCTATACAATTTAACAATATATAAATCAGCCTTCTAAATTCCGCATATTTTCATCCCATATTTTAACCATATGAATATTAAATTATTTTTGAAAAACAAAATTCATAATACATAACATATTTATAAATCAATAAGAATGATAATAATTTACATATCAAATCATAACCCATCATATCACATATTATCAATATATTTTGTATTTTCTTGTTTCAAATAACATTATTATTTCTATATTTTAAATTATTCAATCATAACAAATATAAATGATCATTTAATCATACGTAAATAAAAATATTATAGTTATAGTAATCCTGTATTGATATTCGATACCAATAATGATTATTCAAATAGTAGATCTATTTCATTGGAATCTCAAATTCAAAAATAATTAATATTAGGACCTCTAATCACTCAATATTATTAAAAAATCCACTAAATAAATTCAATAATAAATATAAACCTATATCTATGTTCTTATTTCTATATTTATAAGAGATATAAATGTATGGGCCACTAAATGGAATAGATCTAGTAATCCTTACCTTAAATCAAATAACCAGTCGATCGATAGCACCAATGATCAATTAAAACCTAGAAGGGATCATTTAATACCACCATAAGGATGACCTAAAAATATAATGAAAGGTCTGTGGTTAACTAAGGGGAAATAATTATTATTTATGTTTATTTAAAGTCAAAATAATTATTTTAAATTCATGTCTATGGTTTGGTTTCATTGTTATCTGACTATACACTGAACTATACATTCCTTACTGTCTAATACTTTCCAGAACACATGCATTTGTAACTTACTATTTAATAGTGAAGACGGTTGTGTATCACATTTTACCTCAGTTTTTCTAAAATAAATGGCTATTTAATTGTTATTTAATTTTACAACATACCAAAATCTCCTCAAACATCTATCAAGGACCCTAATTCTCATTTATTTTTACCCTTAGGTAAACACCCCATTCCAAGATCAGTGATATATTAAATATTAATTGTACATCAATTCCACTAATTCTCTCATTTCATGACCAAATGATCAAAAATGTGATGGTACAAATTTTTAATTTTTTTTCTTTTGAGTGTTTAATGATTTTGTGGTGTTTGAGGATAAAATGAAAAAGAGGGTTTGAATTTGAGACATATTTTACATTGTTAAGAATAATTTTGTAATAATATTTATTATATCATTATTTTTACTAGGATGGATAGCTTTGTTTTCATTGTTGAATCTCGACAATGGAGTCACTACTAACCATTGTGGCTTGATAATTTCATTAGGTTACACCTAAGAATAGCATGATGGATTCAATTAAAAGATAATGAGATTAGGGGAAGGTTTTTTAATGTTAATAATGGGGGATATATTGTACTATAGTTTTAATATATTATTCTTATAGAGATTATTCATTACACTATATTAATATTGGTTTCACCATGACTATTTTTGGGTGATTGGGATTTTAAAAATAAAATCAGGAATTGTTCCATGGAATTAAGAGGATTGGGGAATTCTGGTGTAATGAGATTTATTAAATCCTAAGGAACTTTGATATCATAAATTTTAAATGTTAGGTGGCAATTGATTTTAAAGGAAGATAAAGGATATTTTTGGCACATTGTTTTTATATTTGTTTGACCAAAGACTATTATGGTGTAATGTGTATTATTACATTACGTTTTTTGAAATAAAATTTTTAAATATAAAATTTAGTGGATTCTTATTTTCCATATAGTTTCTTCTTATTTCACATTATTCTTAGTGATATTAGGAGTTTTAAAAGTCCCCCTACATGCTATTTTATGAACCATGGGATTTATTCTCTTTATAAAATTGGATTTACATGAATCGATGGAATCATTTCTCGAATTATTTCCTTTTTTATAGATCTTATGTATACTTTAGGGTTTTTTTGAATGTAGTTAGTGTATAATTTACATATACATTTATAATAACACTATTAGAGTTTTTAGCTTTCGATTTAAGGTAAATACAATGACAGCCAAATGGAGGTCGCTGTATTTTTACACCCCAAATCTAAAATTTTTCCTCCCCCTCGTTTACCCTCCCCAACCCCAAGACTTAATCCCCTCCCCGACCCCACGATGTCTCCGTGTTCACCCTCCCAGTGACCCCGATTCCCCGGCAACCCCCCCCCCCCCCTTCGTTTACACTCCTTGACCCCACGACCTAATCCCCTCCCTGACCCCACGACCACCCTGCTCACACTCCCAGAGACCACAATACCCCCTGGAGACCCTGATCCCCTAGCCTCCGTGCTACGACCCCCACAACCCGGAGACACCATCGTATCCCCGGTGACCCCCGCCCATTGCCTCTATGTTGCACCCCCCGTGACCCCGATGACCCAAGTGACTGCCACCCCTTTGCCTTAGCACTGCCCCCCCCCCCCCCCCCCGTGACCCCAATGACCCTGGCGACCCCTACCCCCTTGCTTTCGCGCTATGCCCTCTTGTGACTCTGAGACACCATGGCGACACCCACCCCCGACTCTGTGCTAGACCGTCTCGTGGTCATTCCCTCCCAGCCCCACTGCACCACTCCGATGGGTTGTATTTTATCCCAATTTTTCAATTATAAGGTTAATAATATCCTAAAATTTATCAATTTTTATCTTTAGGACAATTTTTATTTCATATTTAATTCACTGAATAAGATATTTTGCGATCAATATATTGACATGAATTAAAAATATGACATAATAAATTATTATAAAATAAATATTTGTAGACTTTCCAATCCTTTTCATTTTGATCTAATCCTTTTTTTGATCATATCCATTCATTGTTAAAATACTTGGTCCACATATCTTGTTCCTTAAAGAACATATTTACAATATAACACTTTTTTTATACACTATATTTCACCAAAAATAATTAATTGTTATTTATATTATAATGTTTAATTTTTACTTATTTAGTTTCCTTTTTGAACCACTCTCATGCTTCGTCCAGCTGTTCTGCCCCTTTTGAGTCATGTCGTTGAACCACTGTCACCATGCTACTGTGACATCATGGATCTGAAATCGAGTCACACCCCATTACTCATGGTCAATTCCTCTACAGGTAAGTTATTTTTTGACTTTTGAAATCTATTATTCAGGTTATATATGAAAACTGTATTTCCCAGAGAGACCTCTCAGGGGGAATATTTTGTTATTCATGACCGAACCTACAAGATAGTTTCTTTGTCCTTAAAAATAGCTTTGAACTCATTGGTTTTTAAGTTTTAATGATATGAGTTTTTTTATAATTTAAATAATATATTTCAATTATTTTCTTTCTATTAATTACAGATATATATAAGAGATGGATTAATATGCAAGATTGGTTTTCTACCATATATTATAATGGGATTAAGCGATTTATGGATTTCACCAATGGATTTCCAATAAATTTGACTAGTTGTCCATGAAGAAAATGTGAAAATAGATATCTCTTCAAATGAGATAGTGTTACAGAACATCTATTTTTGAATTGGTTTTTGAAAAACTATAAGACATTGACACATCATGGAAAAGAGTCTGTTTCATGTCATCAATTAGAAAATATTCATATGGATGTTGATTCAAGAACTGTTGATATGATGAACATAATGCTCAATGATAGGATGTGTCAGTTTCTACCTGAAGACAGTAATGTCTTAAATGATGATGTTGGATCGAGTAATCCTTGTTCTTCTGCAAATAGAGAATAATTGAAATTATTTGATATTCTTGATGATGTGCATACTAAATTATATCATGGATGCATTAAATTTAGTAAATTGTAATTCATCATTGAATCCTTACACTTCAAGTCCTTGAACTAGTGGTCAGACACCTCATTTGACATGTTGTTAGTATTGTGGGAGAACGTACTCCCTACTGGAGCGAAGATTCTAGGGTCATTCTATCAAGTTCACAAGTTGACCGATGATCTTGGTTTTACATATGATACCATTGATGCATGCCACAATAATTTTATGTTGTTCAGAAAAGAGAATGCACAGTTAAATAATTGTTCTGTTTTCTATACATCTAGGTGGAAGTCCAATGAGATTAATCAAGGTTGTCAGATTCTTCTTGGCATAGTCTTGAATCAAGGTAAAGAAGTTTCCGCTAAGTAGATGCGTTATTTTCCAAAAACATCTTTTGAAAACATTTCATGAGTCGTTCATGACTCATGTACATATAAATAATATCTTCAATATTTTTATAGTGAAATTAGTTGTATTTTCACAATAATTTATCCATTGAAAAATGTGAAATTATCAAATTAAAAATATACATGATTTAAGTACCCATACTATGAGCGAAGAACACAACAAACTAGCAGATGGCCCATTTATTACAGCTCATCACTATAAGTATTTGGTTTCTAAAGAATTATGATTTTTTATTAGCGATGTTGACATGAATCTATCCACACAAAATAGTGGTGTTGGTGATTCTTTTGTTGGTGCAGGTTAGAATAATGGATTTCTGAGGGATATTATTGAGGTTATTTATGGTCGTGGCTTAAAACATGTGTTGTTTTGGTGTGATTGGGTCGATCCAGTTTGTGGAATGAAAGTTGATAACATCTAATTTACATTATTAAACTCTAACAATATGTAGTATAAAGATGACCAAGTAAGCAATGAGCTATTTATATTGACATCACAGGCAGAGAAAGTTTAGTTTTTCGGCATCGATTTTGATTGGAATGGTGTGGTGACAATGCCTAGGAGAGGGGTGTTTCTGATTGATCAAGAGGAACCTGACATTGTCGCATTTCCTAATCAAACACTTGACCAAATAACAGTAGCTATACGAGATGAAGATATACAATGGGAAAAGAGACAATTGAAAGAGATACGATAGACTTTCATGATTAGTGAAATTTTTTATTATTTCCCAATATTGTTTGTAAAAACATTTATGACTTATATATATATATATATAAATTACTTAATTTCACTATAATTTTATTTAATATATGTATGTCACAGGGTGATCAGAGTGGTTTACCTGATGTTGTCGGTATGTATGTTTTCATTTTAATAAGTTAATTAGTGGTAATTTTCTGTGTTTATTTCCCTAACTATTTCTAATTTTTTAAAAATTGGGTTACATTGTAATTGAATTATGAATTTCTGCTCATTAGGATCTAGTGTGTCTTCCTGCAGATGTAGAGTTCTTGGTAGAGGGGTTCGATCCTGGAACTCTGGAGCTTGATGAGCTGTGTTATTTGATGACACATTTTACTCAGTCGGAGAAGGTGCTACTATATTGATTTGTCAGTTTGGGCATATGATATGAGATCCACATAGATTCCCCCTGAAGACTCATGGTTGGACTTCTTTCTCTCAGGATACGATTGACATGTTATGGAGGGATGTTCAGGTAAATTCAATGTTTAATTTTTCATGATATTGTTTTTATTATTGTGGCGTATACTAACTATTTTTTTACAGGATAATTTGACATCCTGTCCAGATGAGTTTCAGGACATATGTATGGACAAATGATGAAAATTATTGAAGGATTACAATGGAAGTGCAAAAAGAGACCACTGGATACCATTTTTGGGTGTTCCAGAAATTCTACAGCGAGTCCCTCCAGGAAATATTCCCGTGTAGTGGCAGGATTTGGTTACATTTTGGTCGAGTGAGGCAATGATGGTAATATTTATTTATTTTAATCTATAAATGACTAATTTTTCATATGTCTATTAACTGAATACATTGAATGTAGACCGATTCTGCTCGTCATTCAGGTAATCGGGCGATATAGGGCACGCCTTCCAGTCGTGGAACACGACAAGTGTCACAGCTCAGACATGATGTAAGTTTAGAATTTAAAATTCTTTCATATATTAAAAATATTGTAGTATAACATGGTGAATCCCTTTATTATAGTAACACCAACGAGGTGAGGTGATCATTCAGATGTCCAAATGGGTGAGGACTCACAGGGTGTGAGATCTCGATGTCGCTGGTGTTATAGTAAGGAAAATATTTACTAATAAATGTATTTTTATTTTCTAAATATTATTCATATTATTTTATTGATTTATTATATGATACAGGCTCAGTTTGATGCATAGTTAGCAAAGTTTCCAGATGAGAAACATCGTAGTACTGTGTGTAATGATTAGATATTTCAGCATGTTGTAGGGCGTGACAGTCGTGGTTATTCCTTGACTTATGTTGGTGGTGTCCCATGATGTGTAGTTGTTAGAGAAATGGTGATGGGTGCATGAAAAGATGAAGGTATACACACAGAGACTGAGATAGATGCTTCCCTACAGGCTATGAAACATAAGATGGATGTGTAGCTTCTGCAGTTATGTGCAGAATATGAGGAGATATTATCACAGATGTCAGGACGTATCAATGAATTGACGATGCAATGTCCTATTGATGGTACACAAGTGGCATCACAGGTAAACAATAAAACAAACCATACTCATATTGACTTATATTGATTTTTCTTTAAGATACATTATACTGATATATATTATAGGCTCTAGATATAGCTGGTGGACAACATAGTGATATTGGTGATCCAGATGAGGATAAACATGAATGAGGTAATTTAAATTAGAATTTTAATATCATAAATGAATTAGGAATTAATATTTGTTCTCGATACTTTAAGTTTATTTACAGCTATGTGTTTAATTGTTTTAATTCTTGTATTTTAATTCATTATTTTAAAGTTTACCTGATTGTTATTTATGATATATTACATAACACTTCAATTTATTAACACAACAACATCCAGCGAGTGAATTTTGAAATGGTCGGGCAAAAGGCATGTCAATCGGATATGTGGTTTGCACGTTACGGTCGAATATGTGTTTTTAAAGAGTTTGGCACACTTCAAAAAGGTGGGTGGGGTGGTCAAAACCCTCTGAAAAACCTCAAAATTCTATGAAATCAGACAACAACAACCAGCGAGTGAATTTTGAAATGGGTGGGCAAACCACACGTCCATCGGAGGTGTCGTGTGACTATGGTGACCAAAAACGCAGTTATGGTTCCATAAACGACCAAAATAGGCATCTAATAGTCAAATTCATTTTGAAAAGAATATGAATGACTTGAAATCATAATAAAACATTCTAATTATTATTCGTGAAGTGTACGCAGAGACAGAATGTCAATCGGAAGTGCAGTTTGTGCGTTACGAGCGAATATGTGTGTTTTCGGAGTTTGGCGCATTTGAGGAAGGTGGGTGGGGTGGTCAAAACCAGCCAAACAACCATAGAATTCCATGAAATCAGACAAAAAAACTGGAATGTGAATTTTAATATGGTCGAGCATACCACAGGTCAATTGGAGGTGTCGTGTGACAGCGGTGACCGAAAACGCAGTTTCGGTGCCATAAACGACCAAAACAGGTGTCTAACAATCAAATTCATTCTGAACGACATCGTAATGACTTGAAATCATAGGAAAACGTTCTAATTATTATTTGTGATGTGTACGCAGAGACATCACATCAATCAGATGTGTGGTTTGCGCGTTACAGCCGAATATGTTTTTTAAGAGTTTGGCGTTCTTGAGAAAGGATGGTGGGGTGAATAAAACCGGTAAAATGACCTCAAAATTCCATGAAATCAGACGAAAACAACCGGTGAGTGAATTCGGAAATGGTCGGGTAGACCACAAATCAATCAGAGGTTTCGTGGGACCACGGTGACCGAAAATGCAGTTATGATGCCACAAACGACCAAAACCGGCATCTAAAGGTCATATACATTCAAAACGACATATAAATGACTTGAATTAACATAAAAACATTATCATTATTATTCTTGATGTGTACGCAGAGACTTCATGTCAATAGGACATGCGGTTTTCACGGTAAAACTGAATATATCAGTTTTCAGAGTTTGACGTGCTTGAAAAAGGTGTGTGGGGTGGTCAAAACTGGTCGAACAACTTCAGAATTCCATGAAATCAGACGACAACAACTGGAAAGTGAGTTTTGAAATGGTCGGGCAGACAGCAAGTGAATCAGAGGTGTCATGTGACCACGATGACTAAAAATGATCTTCCAGTGCCATAAAAGACCAAAAATGATGTCTTATGGTCAAATGCATACCGAACGACATCTAAATGACTTGAAATAATAGGAAAACATTCTAATTATTATTCATGACGTGTACACGAAGACAACATGTCAATCGGACATGCGGTTTGCGCGTTACAGCGGAATATGTGTTTTTTAAGAGTTTGGCGCGCTTGAGAAAGGTGGGTGGGGGTGTCAAAACCTATTGAACAACCTTGGAATTCCATGAAATTAGATGACAACAACCGGCGAGTGAATTGTAAAATGGTTGGTCAATCCACATGTCAATCGGAGGTGTCGTGTGACCGCGGTGACCGAAAACGCAGTTCTGGTGCCATAAATGACCAAAACAGGCGTCTAACAGTCAAATGCATTTTGAATGACATTGGAATGACTTGAAATCAAAAGAAACATTCTAATTATTTTTTGTGACATGTACGCAGAGACGTCACATCAATCAGATGAGTGATTTGTGTGGTACGGCCGAATATGTGTGTTTTCTGAGTTTAACGTGCTTGAAAAAGGTGCGTGGGGTGTTCCAAACTGGCCGAAAAACTTCGAAATACCATGAAATTAGATAAAAACCGGCAAGTGAATTTTGAAATGGTTAGTTATACGACAAGTCAATCGAAGGTGTCGTGTGAACGCGGTGACAGAAAATGCACTTCTGGTGCCATAAACGACCAAAACAGTCATCTAACGGTCAAATGCATATTGAATGATATTGTAATGACTTTAAATCATTGTAAAACATTCTAATTATTATTCGTGATGTGTATGCGGATATGTCACATCAATCAGACGTGCGGTTTTCACGTTACGGATGAATATGTGTTTTTTCAGAGTTCGACGCGCTTGAGAAAGGTGGTGGGGTGGTCAAAACTAGCCGAACAGCCTTAAAATGATACGAAATCAGACGACAACAACCGGAGAGTGAATTTTGTAATGGTCGGGCAGACGATAAGTGAATCGGATGTGTCGTGTGACCACGGTGACCGAAAACGCACTTTCTGTGCCATAAATGACCAAAACAGGCATCTAACAGTCAAATGCATACTGAACAACATTAGGATGACTTGAAATCATAGGAAAAATTATAATTATTATTCGTGACATGTATGAGGAAACAACACATCAATCGGATGTGCGGTTTGCTTGTTACAGCTGAATATGTGTTTTTTAAGAGTTTGGCACGCTTGAGAAATGTGGGTGGGGTGGTCAAAACTGGTCGAACTGCCTCAGGATGCCATGAAATCAGACGAAAATGACCAAAAAGTGAATTTTGAAATGTTCGGGCAGACCAAATGTCAATCGGAGGTGTCATGTGACCGCAGTGATCAAAAATGCAGTTCTGGTGCCATAACCGACCAAAACAAGAATTTAACGGTCAAATTCATTCTGAACGACCTCGTAATGACTTGAAATCATAGGAAAACATTCTAATTATTATTCTTTACATGTACGCGGAGACTTCACGTCAATCAGACGTGTGGTTTGTGCGTTACAACAGAATATGTGTTTTTAAAGAGTTGGGCGCGTTTGAGAAAGGTGGTGGGGTGGCCAAAACTAGCCGAACGACTTCGGAATGCCATGACATCAGAAGAAAAAAATCGACAAGTGAACTATGAAATGTTCGGACAGATGACAAGTGAATCGGAGGTGTTGTGTGACCGTGGAGACCGAAAACGCACTATTGGTTCCATAAATGACCAAAACATGCGTCTAATGGTCAAATGCATACCGAATGACATTGAAATGACTTTAAATTACAAGAAAACATTATAATTATTATTTTTAATGTGTATGTAGAGACATCACATCAATTGGATGTGAGGTTTGTGTGGTACAGCTGAATATGTTTGTTTTCAGAGTTTGGCGCACTTGAAAAGGTGCGTGGGGTGGTCAAAACCATCCGAACGACCTCAGAATTCCATGAAATCAGACGAGAAAAACTCGTGAGTGAATCGTGAAATGATCAGGTGGATGACAAGTGAATCAGTGGTGTCGTGTGACCGCGGTGACGGAAAACGCTCTTCTAGTTCCATAAACGACCAAAATAAACATCTGACGGTCAAATGCATACCGAACGACATCAGAATTACTTTAAATCACAAGACATCATTCTAATTATTATATGTTAAGTGTGTCAGTATAGGACACATCAATCAGAAATGTGGTCTGATTAGAACCATAGAATTAATGATTCTTCATTTTTAAAAAGGTATTCGAAATTATAAATATTTTTTCACAATCAAATACTTTTGATCTATTATAGTAAGTTTCAATTGAAATACATGTCATTTCATTTCAATAATTTTTTTGGATGTTTTTTTGAATGAATTTTGTTATTAAATTTTTGTCATGCAATTATATTCGATAAAGGATGTGGAAGATTTGAATATGATGAGCTGAAGAGATTTATTCACGTATGATTTTATATATTTTGGAAAATTATATTTATTTGTGTTTTCAAAATATATGGTTTTTTATTTTATTACTGTCACTTTTTAAAAAAAATAATAAATAATATAAAGACCTCCATTTGGAAGTCGCTATTTCTGATATTGGTGGCACCTATAGCGACCACAATGTGGGGGTCTCTATAGCCCAATATGAAATCGTCTATAGCGTCCTCTATTTGGAAGACACATTTGGTGCCACCGATATCACCTATAGAAACCGCAATTTGGCGGTCATTATAGTCCATGTCGGATCGTCTACAACGACGGGCCTAAAGAATCCTCCAAATAGCGGATGCTAGGTGGATGCCAAAGACCTTTAGCGAAGGCTTTTGACGGTCACTAAAGGCCTTTATTCTGCTAGTGTAAAAATATTCTTCATATGTTTCTTGTGGATATGAAGAAATGTAATTCTTGAAATTTATTTTTCAACAGGGAATTAGAATAGGGGATTCTTACTTCACATAGCCTATGTGTAATTGAAATTATATTATTTTTTTATATGGTTCTTAATAATTTTATAGAATTAAATGATAATTAATATTTTCGAAAAAATGATCAAATGTGACTTGGGATGAAAATAAAAATGACATTGAATAATGAACTAATGAGAATATGAAATTTTTTCTAATTAGAATAGGTAATTTGGTTTGAATTTCCACTATGAGTTTGGAAACAATAGAGGGGTTGATAAAATAAGGACATTATGAACTTAATTATTATTATGGTACACTTAGATAAGGTTATCTGGATCTAGATTCCAATTTCGATTAATAGTTGTTGTGAATTTAAAGGATTTCTTTTAATCTGATTGAATTAGGGATATGAGGGTTGTTATATAGTTACAACATATGGGTAACTTATTGGATTTCTCAGTTAAAAATAGTACTAATAATGTTGTTAAAAAATAACTTATTTGTGTTAGTATAGAGGTAGAGAAGTGTGATCTCATGTTAGATGAATATAATGGGGATGTTGTATGGAGATTATTGTTGTGATAAAAATTGAGGTTATATATTATTTTTTATAAATGATTTGGTACTTTTAAAAGATTATATGGTATTAATGTTATATTTTTATATTTTTTAGGAAGATACTAACACACCTAATATGCATGATCTGGGTTTTTGATCTAATTTTTAAAAAATCTAATGCATTTTGGATTCATTGGGTTATTAGAGGTGTTTGAAGGGGCACAGGGGTTTGTATTAGGAGTTAGTCTAAGGTATGATGTTAGAATCATTTTAAATGAGGTCATCATTCCATGATATTTGGTTATTTCTATAAAATCCCATGATTTTAGAAAAGGATACTATGTTCGATAGTGTATTCTACACATAACACTAAGCTTATATAACCCAAGAAATATATGACCATTATTACCTAGACACTAAATTGGTGGGTATGGATAGTATTAAATATCGTATGAAATATATTTATATATATAAATTTACCAAACAATATAAATATATTGGTAATGTAATAGTAAATAATCAACTAATATTTAGTAATGTAATTTTACTCTTCAAAAATTTGTTTTCTTTGAAATGGTTTTTAAGTATTTTCATGATGGAATGTTATAATTATTTTTTATAAATTTTAGAAAATTTGTTTGATAAAATTAAATTAATTTTTGAAATCATTATATCAAAATTAACTCATGGTGAAATTTGGGGATTTTTCATAAAAATTGATTTTTCAGTGAATAATGAAAACTACCAATTTTTATGAAAAAGTAATTTCTATTGAATAAATAATGTAATTTAAATTTCCATTATGTCTGAATAAAATTTCACATAAAATAATTATTATTTATTTATATTTTATCCACTTAATTTCATTTTAATCATCTTTGTATTTTATTTTAGTATAAGATTATTTTTTGGTTTAAAAATGATATTTTTCAGAAAACTATTTTAAATTGTATAGTGTTTCTCGCTTTTATATAATTTAAAAACAAAAATGTTTAATTATTTAAATTAAATTTATAGATTATATATTTAAATATGAATTTAAATTTATATAATAATTATTACTATTCATTTTGATAATATAAAATCATATTTGGTTTGAAAAATATACTTTTTGAAAACCCACTTCTTTATCTTGTTTATGGGTTTAATTTTAAATAAAATTTTTCTAATATTATGAATTTAAATTGATAAAATTTGTTAAATATTTTTAGTAATACTTATTTATATTATATAATAATTTAAAATTCCTTTTTTCAATAAATTAATTGTGAAAATAGAAAAAATTATTATCACGGTTAAGGTAAAAATAGATCTATTAGGATGTTACACTAAAAATATAATCAACAAAATGACCTAAAATATTGTATAAACCCTATTTTATGGCCATAGGTTGACAATATAATATATATTTATCAATAATGTCCCATTTCAGTTCCTTTTTCCATGTAAAAAAATGTGTGTACACCATTTTATTTTCAAACATTACAAGTACGCCACTCACGTCACATATAAAATGTCACCCCCTCTCCACTCATTTTCACCCCTTAAAATAAATTAGAAAATAACTACCCCAATATATTCCATAAATTCATCCTTATGTACTAAATTCCATAGTTTGATCATAAATTCATCCTATAATATATTTTGGTGCTTACCTAAGGAGGTTGTCCATATAAGAGTTGTCATCCTTAACCGAACATTTTTTTATTATTTCTTCTTTAAAATCCTTTAAATATTATTCTATTTTGATTATATATTAACACAAGTATCTTAAATACACTTATATGTTATTATGTTAATTTAATAACCTAAATTCACCTCTTCTTCCATCAAATGGGATATAAAATCATCATTTGTATGTACGGTGGACTATTACATCTCGAAATGATGTCATTCATTTTCCATCACCGTTTATCAAAAAGTTTTATAATAATTGATTATATATCTGATATTAGTAACATATTTATACTTATGGATTTATTATATCACATATACCTTCTTACTTTCCATTCCTTGTGGATACAATAATGTCACTCGGGTGAACGATGTACTACCACATCGTGAACCGCTGTGATTCATTTTTCACCATGTCTTTACATGGAAGGTAATAAGGATAATGTTAATAATTTTATTTGATATACATGAAATAATTATTATATTCAAGTCATATTTATATTTCTTAAAATATAATCTTGAATTTTCTTTCTTACATTTCAACTCATTGAAAAATGATAGAGTTGTTCATGCATATGTGGTGAATACCTCTTCCACGATGCGATGTGATTATTTTATAATCACCAAATCATATTAATTATTTATATAAGTATATTTAATGGGATAATAAAAAAAATTAAAATTTTTATATTTATAAAAATATTATATAATAAATACTTTCTTTCCATAATGATGATTGAAAAATAGAAGTGTTACTCGTACGTACGTATGGCCTTCCATCTACATGGTCGTAAAGTAGTTCATTTTTCATAACCATATTTCATCATTGCATTTAAAAAAATATTGTTAATTTATAAGTATGATAATTTTGTAATTATTATTATTATCTATATATTGAAATAATTAGACCTTTGACCATGGTCAACACACTAAAGCTGTTTTGAAAAAATGAACCGAACATCCTCAAAACAACCAATGTGGACTTAATTGATTAAATATTTTAATATGGCATCAAAAATAAATAATTAAATTATTTATGTATAATTTATTAAACATTTAATATGTTCTTATGAAGTAATATAATTTATATAAGCTAATTTAATAGGATTTTTTAACATGTTTGAAGGAAGTCGTATCGAAGGTAAGGGTTTCTCATCTCACTTTTTATTTATGTGCGACATATTTCATATTCATCATTTTTTTATTTTGTAGTTTATATACTACATAAGAATTTATTTTTTGATTATTTTAATTAAAATGATTTGTTTTTATAAAACCATATGAGGTTCTCCCTTTCAATAGTTTTTCATCCATAGATTACCAAAGCAGTAAGGGGATTTATTTCAATTTCGCTTCATTGAGATGTGTTTTAATGTTATAAACCTAATATATATTAAATTGTGAATATAATTCCTATTTAAATTTAATAACAATTAATCCTTCAAAAATCATGTTATTTTACGTTTTTATTTTAATTATCTCATTAATGGTTAATTTATGTTAAATTTACCATGTGGTATGGAATTTATTAACTCAATTTATTTTCATTGGGTTATATTACTTATTCATTAAATTTATTATGAAAAGATCATGTGTTTGTTGAATTTTTATTATATTATTTTTCATTTCCTTTTTAAAATGGATATAAGTTTGATACACATAATGGAATAATTTATTAATTCTAACTTTAACTTCTGATCATTATACGGA
This sequence comes from Viscum album, assembly GCA_963277665.1. Lineage (NCBI taxonomy): Eukaryota > Viridiplantae > Streptophyta > Magnoliopsida > Santalales > Viscaceae > Viscum > Viscum album. Next base: position 676,592,003 of record OY728131.1, on the reverse strand, counting down.
TTGATAATATTATGTTGTCTTCATTGGAACATTTGTTATGTTATACACAAATGTTATTTTTTGAGATGTATATACAACTTATTATATGTTATATATCATTAATATACTTATGTTAATTATTTTTTATGTATCATTTTATGTTATTATTAGGTCATATGATTTGAGAGTTACCAAGGTGGGAGAAACTTAATGTTACAATCTCCTTTCATTTAGGATTGTTTATGTTCAAGGTTCATTTGGAGGAAATAAAATGATCATATTTTATAGAATTCCATATTTTTTTATACATTGTTTTTGAATGTTTTTATCTTGTTTTATTTCCATTTATTCCATAATTTATTGAATAAATATAAAAAAAGTTGTTTGTATGTGATATTGATCTTTTATCATTCTTTTAGATTGGGAATATTTCTCTTCCATGCTAATGTTTTCCAATAAAATCATATGTTTTATTTTCTAAAAAAATGATTTCTTAAATCTATTTTTCATGTCCTCTTTCCTAATTTTGAAAGGTTTTCAAAAATAAATTTCTTAATGTTTTCTAAATGGGTCAATTTTAACTCCTTTTGTAAAATGTTTAAAAACAATGTTTATTTTTAATATTTACTACATAAACAAAATTTTCCACCATCAAGTCCATTATTTTCTTTCAATACTAAGTTTAATGTTACCATGGTTGTTTTCAAATAAAATCGTTTTCAAAATATTTTATGAATTTTTAATTTTTAAAAGTTATTTTCAAAATTTAAAAGTTATTTTCCTCAAAAATGTTTTTAACAACCATTTAGTGGTATTTAAATTCACCAATAAAAAACACTTGATATTAATTTTTCTCCATTGGTTTTATTTTTTAATGAAATCAGCCTCATTTTTTATGGATGGATTGTGATTGTTTCAATGATATTTTTATGTCACCTATTTCTTTTACATGGGTTAATCATGTTTTAATGTGATTTAAATGAGACCCATTTCATGCCCATGGGTTAATCGTGTTTCAATGATATTATCATGGAAACCATTTATTTTCCATTGGTTAGTCATATTTGGAAATGAATAATGGTTATTTATTTTTTATGATAAAATGAATTCTTTATGTATTATATTGATGATATAGTTCTTTGATGTTATTTATGATGATGGGTGATAAACTAAGGACAAGTGGTTATGTTATTAATTATAGAAGGGTGGATCTATGATAAACTGAGGAAGAGTTGTTCTATGATAAATCAAGGATGGGTGGTTCCATGATAAACCATGTTCTGGTGGTTCCACGATAATCCAAGTACATGTGGATCCATGATAGACCACTAATGAATTAAGTGATTTGGAGATTTAATTAAACCATATTGGTTATTCCATTTGAAATAGTGGTAAAAATATGATAACCTATGATACCAAAACAATTTTTAAGGTATATGAATTGTTTCCATTTATCAATATTTATATCACATGGATCATGATTATTGATTTTGATAAATCTTGGCTTTGTTAAAGACTTATGGCATATTTTCATGTTTAATGATATAGGTACTGATTAATATGATGATTATTTAGTTATGATCATGAACATTGATTATTTCATCATACCCTTATAATCTTATTATGCTCACTGATTAAATTTAATTGTTAATTCTTATGTTTACCCTTACTGGTCATCTTTTCTCATCCTTATTATGTTTCTTTTTCCCCCGGTTGTCAAGAATGATGTTGAATGAATTATGTCTTGAAGGGTTTTATATGGTTCATGATGAATACAAAATTTGAAATAAAAAAAGTATTCATGAAGTGTGAGGGAAGATCATTTATGGACATGAGTGTTGATTATGAAAGAGTATTTACTAATTATCTAATACTCTAACCCTAAAATGTCTTTAGTTATATAAGTGATACAATATTTCCTTTTGATTTTTTGTGTTTTTTATGGAAAAAATGTGTTCACCTTAATTACTATGAAATCCAAAAATGTAAGGTTTATGATTTTATTATTGGATCACGGAGTGTGGTTTTTTGGTTTTTATAGTTGTTATGATAGGATAGCTTATATAGAATTAGATATTAGTTTGTTTTCATGGGATTTTTTTATGATTAGGGATACCATATTAAGTCTATAAGATTATGGATCATCATATGATAAAAATTTTAGAAATTCCTCTTGATGTTTAATGTGATAGGACATTATATTTATTAATTACATTTTAAGAGATGTTTTATTTGGTTGATTTATATATAATGATTTATTTAAACATGATGAATGGATTTAAATTATATGGAAAAAATTTAGGATATGATAACCTTGGGGATTTTTATTATATTGGATACTGAGATAATTTTAGGGACATATGTTTTACCATATAAATTAACACTGGGATTGAAAATTAAATAGGTGACTATGTGATCAATATTATTTTAAAAGAAGATATTTTAATTTTTGGGCATGTAAGATGAAAGGAATGATATAAAATTTTAGGTTAAAACACCCTTTAATGTTGATTTTATTGATTTTATTTGGGATATACAGTCATTTATATATGAAATAATTTAGTTTTAACTTTATTTATTGTTATTGAATTTTATAGATTAATTTATTATTTCCTTATATGAAGGATTATTCTATTTTGGGAATTATCTAACCATGTGAAATACATTTTGGTTTTTTTATTGTATAAATACCAGTGGAATATATTGATTATCCCTTTTATGGTTATTTGTGAAGGACCCCGGAACACCCTGAGAGGGGAGGGGTGAATCAGGGTTACAACTTTTTCTTTTAATGTGATGGATCTTTTTCCCACATTGGAAGGAACTTGTTGAACCTGTATGATGAATATGATCAAAAATAAAACATTCACATGCATAGAGAAGACACAACACCTTTTACTTGGTTCACCACTAAGGGCTACGTCCAAGGAGCATACGCCAATAGGTTTTCGGTCGTACCTAATTCCACTAAACTTCACTAGATGTGGATTACAAAGTTTTGGGAATAGTCACTCTATCCCAGGCTCACTGCCTTTACAATTGATCAGGGATAGCTTAATGCGTCCCTCAGGTCACTGCCATTGACTCCCCTAGGCTCATAGCCTTTGGTGAACTCCCACTAAGTTTATAGACGTGAGGGTCTCTTTATCATTACAAGAGTATGCATCCTCTGTTTTGTGTAGATGCTCTATTGAATTCCAACATTCACTCATAGACTAATATCACTTTGCACCGAAGATATCGAGCAATCTTCCAGCTTTCGTGCAGCTCCAAAAAGACCGGCGTACTCTAACCTCTCCTAGTGTGCTTCGGGAAGACCGACATGCAAGTTTCAAGAATAGCGTGCAAGTCACTTTCACGGTACAAAATCGGAACGCAGGTGACACCAACCCACTTGCGTGACACTGCCTCTTTCAACTCCAACCCTGCGCGACACTATGCCTTTAACTCCCAAACCACCGTGGTTGTGCAGCCCACAACCGGTGTGCAGCCTCTACTTGCGCGACCCAACTGCCACTTGCGCGACTCAACCACTTGAACAAATAGATATCAAAAAATCTCTATGTCTTGAAAATTTTCCCAAATGAATAGGGGTGGTCCACTATTTATAGGCAAAATGAACCCCCTGCGTGATGGCACGCAAGTGTCCCCGCATTGCGCAAGTCCCGGCACGCAACTCCAACCACCTTAGCCTCTATCATGCTACTCACTTGCGCGACCCAACCAAAACGTGTGTGACCTTCATTCCTTTTCCATATTTTGAATTTATGATCATTAAGAACAACAAGCATGCAAGTTTCCAAACTTCCTAGGCACCAGCATGCAAGTCCCTTCTCGGTACACAGGTCACCTTCGCGACCACCCCAATACTTACGTGACCCTTATCCTTTTTCCATTTTTCAATGTTCTGATCTTGAAAAACATAAGGTGTGAATGTTCCCTCTCCTTCAAGTACACAACGCGCATGTCTCTTTGTCAAAATCACTTTTCTCCATTTGTCGATTTTCAGGCCGAAATATTTGGCAAAGACTGGAAAACGGCGCCACCTTGTATCTGTTGTCTTCTTGAACTGTATGATCACTTTGCTGGAACTCATTCTGAAATTCCACTAAGGATTGTCAACAAACACAAACCATACTCCAATTTATGCATAGAAGACCATGGTTCCAACAATTTGTTCCTTAAAATTTTTATTTTAGTGCTTCGAGCATAAAAAATAAAATTCATGAATACTCGTCGTTTAGTGAAAATGACCAAATTGAGGTGGAAATTGATAAAAGTATGAAATTTGACTCTTAAAGTAATTATATTTCATTATTATCTTATTCTATGTTGTAAATGAATTATTAAACTCTAGGAAAAGGATCGTGAAACAAAATTTTCTCCTATTACAAATATATCAGATGAAATCATAGACCTTTTTCACTCCTCTTTGTTTTTTGGTTTTTTGGTTTTTTGGTTTTTTGGTTGTTCACTTTCTATGGTTCACTCATTTTCATTTGATCAATGATCTCTATAAAAATACATAATTATATAGGAATCATTATTTTATTAAAATTATATATCTTCACTTCACACGTATGTTCTCCTACTTGAGTTCCTAGTTATGTGTTATTTGAGATGACCATTGTACTTCCTTTTCTATATTATCAAGAGGATGTTTTTTAAACATTTTTACGATGTGGGTTTCTAAGAAAGGTATTATAAAATATTAAACCTTTTATAAAAAAACTAAATTGAAAATTAAAAGGATTAAATTTATTAAATTAGACATGTAACACCCTGTTATTTTTTAAATTAAAACTATGTTTTGTTGCGTATTCGACATGCCACACCGAGCATAAATGACCCGTGAAATTTATGACCACAATAACCTAGATGTAAAATTGGTGTGTATGAACAGAATAAACTATATTATGAAATATATATTTATATTTATTTATTTATTTTCTACTCAATATAATGTTATTGAAAAATTCATAGTAAATAATCAATCAATTTTTGGTAATGTAATTTTTTTAAAAAAATTTCTACAATTTTATATTTGATTTTCATGTAAAATATTGAAATTATTTTATTTTTTTTATTCAATTTATTTATAAAATAATAATATTAAAATTAAAATACATTGAAATTCGGGGATATTTTTGAAAATATTGATTTTTCAATAAATAAGGAAAATTTTCGATTTTTTGTGAAAATATAACTTCATTTCAATAAATTATGTAATTTAAATGTATAATTATGTTTTAATATTTTTTAAAGTAACATAAATATTATTTAGTTGTATTTTATCCACTTAATTAAATTTTAATCTCCTCTATATTACATTTTAGTATAAGTTTAATTTTCAGTTTAAAAATGGGATTTTCATGAAAAATATTTTATAGTGCATAACGTTTATCCATTTTAATTAATATAAATAACAAAAATGAGAAATGATATAATTTAAATTTATATATTATATATCTGAAAATATTAATTGAAATTAATATAATGATTATTACTGGTCATAGAGTAAAAATAAAATCATATATTTCTACAAAAATACACTTCTTGAAAACCCACTTTTTCGTCGTGTCAACTGGATTGATTTTAAATTAAAATTTTCCACCTATACCATTTCGGTAAAATATTTTAAATATTTAGATTCATAATAATTTATATTATATAATAGGATCAAATTAATTTTTGATGATAATTAATTGTGGAATTATAAAAATAATTACCACAGTTAAAGTAAAAACAAGTTTATTAGGGGGTTAATCTAAAAAGGTAAGGGTAAAAATAATGTAAAAAGATATAAAAATTTACAAGTCTGCCACTCACCTCACTTATAAAAGCCCCCCCCCCCACTTTCTATCCTATTCACACCTTCAGAGCCCTTTAGATCAAAAAATAACTATAAAAATGTATTCCTTACTTCCATACCCATGTCCTAGATCCCTTATTTAGATCATAAATCAATCCTATGAATGATTATGGTGCTTACCAAAAGAGTGTTTCTGAAGAAGAGGTATCGGGTTTAACCGAGTTTTTTTATTTACTTTTATACCTAATTAAAATATTATTCCATTATGATTATATAATAATTCAAATATATCCCAAATACTAATATTTTAGTTTTTTAATTTCAATATCTAAATCAACTTCATATTATATGAAATGGTATTTGAAATCATCATTGATGTGTACAACGGACAAAAGCCTTACGAACTGATGTCATTCATTTTCCATCATAACCCTTAATTACTTGTTATAATGATGTATTAAAAGTAAATATATAATATTTTTTACATATTTATACTTATTTAGTCGTTATATTAAATATAAATTCTTAATTTTCATTCCATTGTGGAAACTATAATGTTGATTTTGTGTATGGTAGACAACCACCTCACCAAGCGATGTGATTCATTTTTTACAAATTCCTTACATGGAAGATAATAACGACAAATTTAATTAATATATGTTATATAAATGAAAAAAGTATTATATTTATTACATATTTATTATTCATAATAAATAATATATTTTTAATTTCTTTATATTTCACTCACAAAAAAATGATAATGTCGTTTGTACGTACGTGTGGACTACCACCTCTGTAAAGTAATGTGATTATTTTTTCATCACCAAATCACATAGATGATATATACAAGTATATTTAAAGAAAAAATATTTTATTTATGATATTATTATCATTTTGTTAAGATAAAATAATACATACATTAATTACATAATGATCATTAATAAATGGAAACATTACTCATGCGTACATACGGCCTATCTTCTCTATGAAGAAAACGTAGTTCATTTTCCATTACCATATATTAATAATGGTTTAAAAATAAAAATAATTTATATATAAATATGATAATTATTTCATAATAATTATTTTTCTATAATTAAATAATTACCCCATGACCACAGTCAACACACCCAATCTGTTTTGAAACAATGAACCAAACTTCCTCAAAATACCCAATGTGGACATAGTTGATTAAATAATTAAATAATTAATTAAAAGATAATAGAATAAATGATTTAAGTATAAGGTGTTAGAAGTTTAATATGTTATTAATAAATCAAATTATTTTGTTAATATTATTATATAGGTGGTTCGAATACGTACAAAGAACGTCAGAACAGAGGTAAGGGTTTCTTGTCTCACATTTTATTTATGTGATACATATTCCATATTGAAAACTTGTTTTTATTAGGTGGTTTATATAATACCCATGAATGTGGGTTATGATTTATTTCAGGAATAATGTTTTTATTTATTAATCCATATGAGGTTCTATCTTTCATGAGGTGTTTATATAGTGATTACCAATGCAATAAGGGAGTTCGTCTCAATTTCCCATCATTGAGACATATTTTAATGTCATCCACCAATTTGTTTTTGAATTTTTTATATAGTTTTCTTTTACATTAAATATTATTAATCCATTATAAATCATGGTATATTATTTTTTATTTTAATTATTCCATTCGATTGTAATTGACATGATATTTAACAAATAATAAAAAAATTCATTACTCACTTTCTTTTCATTGGGATATTTTACCTCATTGTTGACACTATAATGACATGATTATGTGTATAATTAATTTTCATTATATTCTGTTTTATATGCAATTTTTTTTTGTTGATTTAAATTTTATACACATAATAAATTCATTTATTAATTATTTCTTCAATGTTATCATCATTGTAAGGATCCTCAACTCAAATTTTATATTTTAGCATATAAGTTATGTTGTACCCCAATATTATTTTATGAGTTGTATATATTACCCATTTTATGTGATATATCATGAATCTATTTATGTTCATGATATTTTATGTTTCATTTTATTTTATTCTTTAATGGTCCATACGATTGGAGAGTTACCCACAAGACAAAGGCTTTATGTTATTATCTCATTTCTTTCAGAGTTGTTTATGTTCTAGGTTACATTAGAACATATAATATAGTATTATCTTCTTTTACTTAATATATTTATTATCAAAAGGTTTCGAATGTGTTTAACATGATTTATTTTAAGTTAATCTCTTATTCACAGAATAAATATCAAGAATTTTTTTTTGTAAGTGATACTGATCTTGTATCTTTCTTTTAGATCAAGGATCCTTCTCTTTCATATCAATGTTTTCCAAAATGTTTTAAAAAGTTTTATTCTAAAAACATGAAGGACTTAATAAATTTATTTTTCATTATCTTTGACCTTATCTTAAAAGGTTTTAAAAAATAAATTTCATACCATTTTCCAAATGGGTTAATTTTTACTCCATTTACAAATTTTTTGAAAATAATGTTTATTTTTAAATTTTATGAAATTAATAGATTTTCCAACTATCATATCCATTATATTAATTGATTCTTTCTTTACATGTCTCCATGTTTTTTCTAGGAAAATAATTTTCATAATATTTGGTGATTTTCTAGTTTTTTAAATGTGATTTTTAAAGTGAAGATGTTATTTTCATCAAATTGGATTTAATAAGCTCTTATTCATATTTAAATTCATCAATGTAAATAGCCATTGATATTACTAATGCCTCACAAGGGATATTTTTTAATGATACCATCCTCATTCATTATCTATATGGATTATGAATGTTTCAATAAGATTTTCATAGAATCCATCTCTTTTATATGGGTTAATCCAGTTTTAACAAAATTTTCATGGAACCCAATTATTTTCTATGGGTTAATAATGATTCGATTAAATTTTAATGGAACCCATTTATTTTTCATGGTTTAATCATGTTATAAAAATAATAATGGTTTCTTCTATGATTTTAAGATTAAAAGAATAATATATGTACTTTATTAATGATTCGGTTCTTAGACATTGTTTATGATAATGGGTGGTTCTATTATATACACAGTATAAGAGGTTCTTTTATTAAACAAGGATGGGTGGTTCAATGATAATACAAGGGTGGGTGGATAAATAATTAGACAAGGATGGTTGGTTTTGTGATAATCCAAGGGCATTTGGTTCGGTGATAAATCAAGGATGGGTGGTTCCATAATAATTCAATGATGGGGGGAATCTATGATATCTCTCTAATGCATTTGGTAATCCAGATATGGAATTTAATGATACTGGTTATTCCATTTTTAAGATTTATATGAATATTATTTTTGAGGTTACTAACACATATTTTTATTGTTTCTATGGGTTATAATTGTTTCCCTTGAACAAGATTGATATCTCATGGAACATGAATAATTATTTTTATGACTCTTGATTTTGTTAATGATTTATTTCATTTTTCATAGTTTGATGATCCAAGTATTATTGGGTATGACTATTCTTATGTTATTCTCATACAGTTTGATTATGACCTCATACCCTAATGATGTTCTTATGATCACTGATGAAATTCAATAATTAATTTTTATTTTTAACAGTATTGATCATTTTATCTCACTATTCTTATGTTTTAAATCACCTAGGTTATCAATAATGATGTTTAATGAAATAATTCAAGAAGATTTTCATATGGATGATGATGATGAATTAAGGTGAAAAATTTAAAGATAGAGAATGTGGGGGAAATTATCATTTAATTACTTCTGTATTTTTTATGTAAATTTTTTCCTCGTTTTCTAAAACTATAAACCTAAAGTTATAAATGTATGTAAGAGATATGATATTTAGGTTTTATGTTGTAGGTTTTTGATGGTGAAAATTGGCTCACCTTAATCGGTATGAAATCCAGAAATTTAATGTTTATAATTTTAGCAAAAGATCTGAGAGATCATGTTCGGGGCTGTTATAGTTGAATTATAATTATGGGTTACATAAGATTAAAATTTTTACAGTGGGTCAAGGCCCGTTTCATAACATAAGTTATTGTATTGTGGTGATTTCAATATAATAATATTTTTCAGGATATAAAATATTAATTTTTTTAGTTGTATGTTGGTCACATCAAAACTCATATGTTACGTTGTAATGGTTTTCTCAGGGGGCATCTCGAAATAGTTCCCCAAGGTTGTGTTGTGAATTTGTACTAGTAGGTATGAACTATTCCATAATAGGGAGGTTTCACGGCAAACACCTATTGATTAGGTTTCTTGACTCTTCTCTAGATTAGGTAATTGCACAGTGACCCTTATGGTCACACAACAATGCTCCTCCTTGTGCTATTTTTTAGTTAGGTTTAGATTATTAATTTAAGTAATTTAATTGTTTAAATATTACATATTATTAAGGAAATCCTCATTTTCATAAAATAACAATCCTTAGAAATATTCGGTCATTACTCTTTCTCATAAGTGTTGATATCCTTTATCTACGCTTAGAATCACGATATGTCTATCACATGAGGATTTCTTGGGTAAGGTTAATGTTCCTCGTCTCATCATTCTTCTTTTCTATCATTTCTTATTCATATATCATTAGTTATTCTTGGTTTCATAGATTTTGATAGCAATTTCAATTTTATCTAATCCAAGATGAATTAGCTTGTGGTATTCAGTAATAATGGATCTATTATTCTTACAATGTTGGTCCTTTTATATCATATTAGTATCTACTCATTTGGCATGCATCGTGTGAAATGTGGGGAGAAACACCCCATATGCATGAAATATAAATTATTCTAACATAATTATTTATTGAGTATGGTATAAATTGTAATTATTAAACCAATGATGGGTTCCTTGAGTTGTGTGTGTTAATAACATTGTTTTCAATAACCATTTTCATGTGATTTGGATTTTGAAACCATAAATTTGGACATGGGATGGGTTTTTAAGATTCAAAATTTAACCTAGGTGAATGTTTTGGTGTTATAAAGTAGTTACATAATGATGAATATATTTATAATCAGTGATATTAAGGGTGAGATAGCCTAGGAATGGGGTTTTGAGTTATTTTTTGTCTTGAGTGCATGGCCTTTAGTATATTATATTATTTTAAAAGATACATGAATGCCTATAGGTGATGAATTTCTTACTATAATGATTTGTGTGTGTTTTGATGATATTATATCCACCTTATGAGTTATATTTTTGGTATCGCATCACCTAAGATAAGAAAATTGTTGGTTGTTAACCATGTGGAAGAGGTATTGGCACTACCGCATCCACCTCAAGTTTGTTTGTGGTGGTACCTCGTCTACCTTGTGATTTTATATCAGTGGTACCTCTTCCACTTGAAATGTTTCCTTTTTGGTATGTCATTCACTTGTCAATGTTGTACCTATGGTGTACCATAAACCTTGGGACAAATACTAGAGGTATTTCATCCACCTAGAGGTTATTTTTGATAGTGCCCCATCCACCATAGAGACTGGTAATAGTGTTTCACCGTCCACCTAGAAATTAAAGATAGTGACCCATCATCCACCAGATTAGTTGATTACAGTTTTACCATCCACAAAAGGATTGGTATATTGGTGGTGTATCATCTACTTCAGTTTTTTTAAGGTAGTATATCATCCACCTAAGCATTGGAAATAGTAATAGATCACCTTCCTAGAATTGGTTATTCCTTTTTCACCAGGTGATGTCGCATTAACCATTCATATTGGATTGGTGGTGGATCAATCATCTAGATTTCTTATAATGGTGATATATTGATCACCTTATGATGATATTTTTTGATATATTATTCACCCAAAATAGTATAAATGAGTTCATATATAATTAATCATTGATTTTTAATTATAATATGGGTATATCATATCATTCTCTCATTATAAGATTTTATTATAGTAACATGTGGTTTGAAGAGATCACTCCATGGGGTGATAGGGTTTTTAGTTACTACATTATTTTTATTTAAAATTGATAATTCTTGTGTATTTAATAAATTTACTAGGGACACCATTACTAGAGGGATACATAGTTTTACTTACACCATACACAAGAACTAAGCTACTAAAGTAGAACATATGTTTCATTACCAATGTAAGGGAAAGGACCATGTAGCTTTAAATGGATGAGCTAATATGTCAATCCTCACCACTAGTTAGTAGCATCTAGAATACATGGAGGTGAAGTTGATGTATGTAGTAACCCATTTTGATTAGTGTGGTGGTGAACTAAATTTGGGATTTTTTTACAAATATTTGTTGTGTTCCACATTATATTAAATTTATTATCTTTTTAAGCATGCATTATAGTGTTACATGATCAAGGGATGATAATAAGGAGGCATGATAACAACACTATTCTTTCATGAAGATTTTATTATTTTAATCTAAATATAATATTAAATACTAAAATAGTGATGGTTTAATAGAGAACTATTCATATTTATTGTTGAATTTTTAATCTATTTTTTCTTTTATTTTGTACTATTTTTTATAAATTCATCCTGAAATCTCATAAAATTACTACTTTTATATTTTTTACAGATAATATAATTTTATTAAATTATTATTTTTTACATTATTTTTTAACAAACAATTTTTTTTATGTAAATAAATTATTTAATTTATTTAACCTTTTCTTTTAATTAATAGCATTAATTATTTAGTTTATGTTTAATAAAAAACATGGTTGGATGAGGAATCATAATGAATCAAGTGGATTTGAGATACATTAGTGTTAATCCATAATCGTGTATGCAATTCATTGAGACATATATTATTAAATGAATATTTTTACTGGTGATGTAATATTAAAATTAAACAAACTAAGGATATGTCAGAATAAGCACTCACTATGTTTGATTAAATGGAATATTCCAAGGGATGTACAATCATAAATATGATCTATGTTTGTGTACCCATGAGCTATGAAAAATTAAATCAGTTAATTAGGGAGTTTTGTAAGAATAAACAGTTGGATGAAAATTTATGAAGGTATGTTTGAGTGGTGTAATAATAGAGTAATCCCAATCCATTAATGAAGATATTCTCTATATGGAACACATTCAACATAAGGAAGATATAATGAAAATCCATACTTAACTACTCAACCATTTCAGTAATTCATAAAAAAATTATGAACATAGAGGATAATTATAGAGATAAAACTAATGAATGTATATAAAAAAGAAAATATTAGCATAGAATGAAATCATATGGTGATGACAAGGAGAATATATGAGTGAATAAAAATACAAATGGATAGATCATGGATTGAATGAACTCAATGGAATATTATGATGAGTTTTTATAAGTGGAATAAATCATTGAATGGAGGAGATTACATGGTTTTGAAATAGAGGAATATGGGATTTAAAAAGGAGGAGCTAAACTGAAGGAGAATTTCTGGAGTATTATGATGTTCAATGTGCACTTCTAGAGTTGAGGGAACTAGAAAATATACTTCATAGAACTACTGAGCCTTCTTCTTTCATATCATTAATTCTATATCTGACCATATTGTGTCCGAGGATATTCGTCATGTTAAATAAGGGATTTGGGATTTAATTAACATTAATTTTTTTGAATTACCATTAATACTTATTTTGTATTATTTATAATTGCATAATTCCTATATAGATGATGGTGGATATATTCCCCATGAGTGTGAGTGGTTGGGTGAATGTGAAAGCTCACACAACCATTGAGTATTTATACATTATTTCTAGATAGTGTCTAAATGGTGTGATGTATATATGAAGTTAAAAAATATAATAATCATCTTTATTAAAGAATAATTTCATTTGGAAAAGTTATTTTAGAGAGTGACACTCTACAAAAGTGTGATTCGGAATCACGCCATTAAGGTATTGTAAAGTGTGAACTAAGCACCCTGACTAAGAGTAGAAGACATAGTACATAACATTATATAACACAAAACTCATCTCTCATAGTGAAAAGAGTTATAAAACCCTAAGGGGGGAAATATATTCATTAATAATGATTTCATATTGACATAAAATTATATTTTATGAGTCTATAATGATTGTTTTTCAAGATATTTTAACAAATTGTAGGTAGACTTGGGTCATTTTGGTAGATCCTCATTTCCCTTACAAGTTATTTTACACACTAAGAGGATGTGACCTACCTTGTTTTTAACTCTAGTATTGTTGAATTTCCCTTCTACATTTCTATTATTATCATTCCATTTATCATATAAATTCACTTCACCCCATTTCTGGTATTCATTATAAATTCTATATAGAATTATAGTGAACTCAACTTTTCATTGTAGTTCAACCTTGATACCTATTAAAAATATTATTTTTGATCCAATATAATTTAAGGAAAACCTAAACTGATAAATATGTGAATAAATAAGCTTATAAGAATAAAAATAAAATATGGTTTTGGAAAAAATAAGGTAATCCAAAGATAACTAATCTAAAATGGAATCCCAGCTATAACAACTTTCAAAAAAATAACAAACCAAAACTGAATAATGGATCATTATTTTGGAAGAATTATATAAGGTAATCCATAAAAATGTTTTCCATGTGGTACAAAAATCAAAAGAGTTATAGGAATGAAACCCAAAAACACATGACAATAAATGGAAAATAATTCTTGGACACAACAAACTGACAGTATATGTTGAAAATGAAGTAACATAATGCTGTGAGAAACAAGAATAACATTAGGAGGATACCCCCACTATTTTTTCCACCCTATATAGACATTATTGTAGTTTTTTATATTATGTTAGAGGTGTATTTTTTGAAAATTTTTACATAATATGGGGAACTACAAGGGTATATTCCATCATTTTTATGATAGGATACAATAAAAGAGTGACCAAGATTTCATGTAGTTGTTTTCATCATAATGTTTATAGTATTGATCCAACTTTGGTAATTACTTCTGAGAAAACCACATCCTATAAATGATTAGGGATTATTTTGTAGAAATTCCCAACTAAAGGGATAAAAACCCAAGAACTCATTAAAAGGTAACCCAATAAAATGTAGGTATGTTTTCTATAACTTGAATATTTTAGATTATTTTGTTATCTTATTCAATTTTGTTTCCTTAAATAAAACCATTATGTTTTATTCACCTATATATATATTGTAGTCCTTGAAATCTCAGAAGATGAAGAGGTTTATTATAAGTCCCCATCCTTAAACATTACTTAATCTTGAGATATTTCAAGAATACACCTTGAGGATCTTTTCAGGTTTAGAGTTTTAGAAAATTAGATCATAAAACATTCAATACATCCCACATTTAAACAAAGTGGTTACAATAAAAGATAGTATTCATTTTTCCAATCAACGGAAACATATTTAAAATAAAACATGGATTCTTTCTTGACACTTCCTTGACACTATCATCATATCATGTACCTTTCCCATGACCTGTGAAAAAAGCATTTCAAAAACATGGGATGAGCATAAAATTCTCAGTAAGGGATATAAAAATATGGAAAGGAAACATGAGTACATGTATACATAAGAATCAATGAAATCATACTTTACTCATAAAACATAATCACATTAACATACCTCATCAAATAAGGAATAAATCATAGAAATCATAAGACATAAAGGTAACTTGAGGCATTCATAACATTCTTACGTAGGGAGTAACCCTCGTGGTTACGTTTGGAATACTCATCACAGTATATTCCCTAAATCTCTTCAGAAAAACCATAAAGTTTAACTCCTTCGCATTACCCAATGCATTGGAGTGATATATCGGGCTCACCCGCCTTTAGTTTATCACAGAACCACCCGTCTTCATAATAATTCCCAAGAACCACAACATAATCGTATCACATAAAACATGCTTAAAGGAAACATAACATTTCCACTTTTCAATCACAAGGTATCAATACAACACATTGATATAAAACCATTATGAAAACCATTTTCAATACCAAAATAAAAGAAAAGTAAAACATGGTGTTTGTTTTTCTTTTTAAAAAAAGTTATGGCTTGTAGAGGAAGCCAAAACTCAAATAATGGTCACAGCGGAAGAGAAGTCGTTGTCGCCGCATACGTACGACAAAAACATTCCCTTTTGTCGTTCAGTAAAATGCTTCGTATAAAAAAGATTCCTTTTGGATAAATGTAAAATTCAAAGGGGTTTATAAACCGTTTAAAAGAAGGTTGTGTATAAAAAAATATGCCTCAATGAAAGGAGATTGAGACGAAGTCCCATACCTTGGGTCTGACTTGACTCGATCGTTCTTTAATGTCCTGAATAATAAACTTGATTTAATTTCTACTATCTTAAGAACCTTTTTCAAGTTCATTATTCCTTTTATATAACTTATTACCATGTCATGAACACTATGTAATTATTGAAGTTAATAACGGTCGTTTTAACGATCATTGGTACTTGAGTCAAAAATATGCTCTTTATAATTACATGTTGTTCATGTATCCATTATATCCAGAGTTATACTCATGATGTAGATATCATATATATCATATATATCCAGTATATACATTTATTTATAATATTACATAACATTTAGAGGTAAGAAATGAAATGCACCGTTCATGGAGACGGTAAGCCATACGTACGCATGAATGCTACTTCCAGTTCTATTTCATATTTAATGGAATTAATACATAATGATACATAATATTATTATAATTCCATTATTTTATCATATATAATATCATTAAATCTATCCTTTAAACGTACCACATATGGTATTAACGAATCAAATCACTTTGAGAGGGCGGTAGTCCACACTTCCTAAAATGAAGATATCGTGTTTACCCATAATGGAAACCATAATGGTATGCCATAAATGAAAAATAAATAAGCGTAAGTAAAACAAAAACAAATTATACATCATATATAAATATAGTGACATTTTAATGTCCACCTTTGAAGGTGTTATATGAGTGTTGAATAATCATCGTTTCGTGAGGCAGAAATTCGCCATCCACGGAAACAGTATGTTCATTAATTATCAGATGCAGGTGTGTGTAAGTGTAGCTAGAATACTTATTATAAAAACATCCTAGTATATTGAAGATACTTGCGTTGTTACAGAATAAAGGAATAAAAATAGTTTAGATGGTTGGAGAAGCAAAATAAATCAAAAGAACACAAGTGAAGACACAACCTTTAAAACGGGTAACTCTTTTTCATTTGAGCTCAAAGGCTTCCTTGGAAAGACTTCTGCCCAAAGTGACGATTATATGAGTAAGATAGGGATGTGGAGAGAAAAAATGGTCAGGTTTTGGCAGAGACAAAGGCTTGAGAGGTGTGGGTAAGGTAGTAGAGGTGGGGGCCTTTTATAAGAGAAGAGGAGGGGCACTCTTGGAAAGTTATAACAGGTTACTTTATTATAAAATTCTTTTCGGATTTTAAAGGTCCCAAAATTACATATTTCAAGGATAATTTGATAATAGTTCTAAATCCACCATCCAATTGGTTTTTGACAAGTTTAGTGCATATAGTTTACATTATCTTTTCATTTTACTTAAATCTTTAAATAATGAGGTAATCGTTGTATCATCATGATGTCATAAATAATTTAATTTATTTAATGTCTAAAAATTATAAAAATAATACTATGATGTAGGAAATATTTTTAGATTTCCAATGACTACTTATAGTCAAAAATCTGACTTGTATAACCCCATGTAAAAATTGATTTAGTAAAACAATACATGTTTGTGTCATTTTTACTTTTACTTTAAATAAAAGGCATTAATGTCATTATATTACCCATGTGGCTGAATGGGGTCCCAAAAATCGAACCATGGGTTTTTTTGATCGGCCATTACTCATCCAATAGGGTTAGGAAAAGTTTCATGTTATTTTCATTTTATTATAATATCATTTTTACCTTAAACTACACTAATTACCTCTAATCACGATTAAAAACTTAAAAGTTACTATTCATCAAAAAAATTATTTTAATCCCATTGAACGAAATTTTACTTACTAATGACAACCATGTATGTCAGATTTTTTAAAATCAAAACACGGAGGTGGTAAAATTTCATTTAAACGAAAAATCAGTTTTTTAAGTACCACTTAGTTGTTTCACTATTCGTCAAAAATTGATGTTTTTCAGAAAAATACCAAAACTTCACCCTAAGCTATATTGGATATTCAGAATTCCAAAACGATTTCTATTTTACAAAATTCAAAACATATAAGTTACATTAATTTATTTAATAATTAATTCCCACTGTCAGAGAAAATAGTGTGTTTTTATGAAACAATAAGTGTCAAAAGATTGACACTACTTTAAGTCCAATTTCAAAGTGAAATTAATTCCAATGACCAATATTGGATTAAATGGTAAAAATATAATCTAATTGAACTTTAAAACCAATTCAAAATATAATATAATCATATAAATAAATTATATTAAAAAGAGGTTTTGAATTAAAATACAACATTTTTTATTATTCATTAAAAAAAGAACTTTATCAGAACAATACCAAAAATTCACACAAAGTAAATTTTGATATCCCGATTCTAAAGAAGAATTTTATTTGGTCCAATACAATGTTTAAGAGTGGACAAAACTATATTTATAGATGGTTCTCCATCAAAAGGCAATAAGTCAACCTTTAGTGAATGTTTGAGTATATATGCCTAAAATTGAATTCTTTTCGTATTTTAAGCCTCTATCCTTTATTGGATAAATGTAAAAACATTTAAAAAACATATATAATCATATTTTAGTTATTTCCATTCATTCCCACCAGTACAACGGCTATGTGTTAACTACAATTTAAAATAATACTATTTTATTACTAGTGTGCAACGTAAGATTTTAAAGAAACTCATTGTTGTGTATCGGGTACGCTATCGAACATAGAAATACCTTTAAAGTAAAATTAATATTTAATTCATAAATATTAATAAAATGAAAATGATTTATTATTTATATACCTGGGATGTTACATCCTTCCTCCCTTTTTGGAATTGAATCCTCGCAATTTTATTCAACTATCAAAATAAGTGGGGGTATTTATCCCTCATAGAATTTTCAGATTCCCATGTTGCCTCTTCAACCATATGGTTTTTCCATAAAACCTTTACCTGGTGAATTACATTATTCTGCAACACTTGCTCTATATGGTCAATAATATGGACTAGTTGTTCTTCATAAAAGAGATTCTCTTCCAACTGAACTACCTCTGGTCTCAAAACATGAGATGGATCCGGCATATTCTTTCTCAACATTGAAACATGAAAAACATTGAGTACCTGAGATAAACTCGGAGGTAAAGCCACTCTGTATGCAATTGATCTAACTCTCTCCAAAATTTCATATGGTCCAATGAACCTTGGACTCATCTTTCCTTTCTTACCAAATCGCATGAGAGTTTTCCATGGTCAAACATTGAGAAAAACATGATCACCTACCTCGAAAGATAGATCCTTCCTCCGGTTATCTGCATAACTCTTCTACCTGCTCTGAGCTGTTCTCATGTGTTTCTATATCAACTGAACTTTTTTTGCCATCTCTTCTACCAATTATGGTCCCATCAACTTCCTTTCACCCACTTCATCCCAAAAATATGGAGTTCGACACCGCTTCCCATATAATGCCTCAAATGGTTCCATCTGTATACTAGAATGAAAACTGTTATTATAAGAAAACTCAACCAAAGAAATATGATGGTCCCAACTTCCCTGATAATCCATCGAACAAGCACATAGAATATCCTCCAACGTCTGGATTGTTCATTCTGACTGCCCAACTGATTGAGGATGAAAAGTTTTACTAAAATTTAATTCAGTACCCAACGACTTCTGAAGGCCTTTCCAAAAGTTAGAAGTAAACCTAGGATCACAGTCAGATACAATGGAGAGAGAAACTCCATGTAACTAGACTATCTCATAAAGATACAAACTGGAAAGTTGATCTAGGGAAAAAGTATCTCGTATAGCAAGTAAATGAGCACATTTAGTCAAGCGATCAACAATAACCCAGATTGCATTATTACCTTGAGGTGTCTTCAGAAATCCCACAACAAAGTCCATGGATATATTCTCCCATTTCCACTCTGGCACTGGTAAAGGCTGAAGCATCACTTTCAGTAACTGTCGCTCTGCTTTAACCTGTTTATAAGTCAAACACTTCATAGAAAAATCAGCAATATCCCTTTTCATTCCGTCCCACTAGTAATACTCCTGAAGATCTCTATACATCGTAGTACTTCCAGGATGGACTGAAAACAGAGAACTATGAGCTTCAAATAACAAATCTCTCTTCAACTGTGAATCACACGGAACACAAAATCTCTTCTCAAATCTCAAAACAAAATCATTATCAATGTTGAATTCAGGCAACATACCCTTCTGAACCAGCTCTACCTTTTTCTACAACTCGTTGTCTTGCTTCTGTCTTGATTAATTCTGTCTGATAGAGAAGATTTCACTGATACCTGAAACAAAACAGAAGGAAATCCTTCACCAAAAACTTCTATGCCAAAGTTCATCGAATCTATAACTAAAGGATCATGTTCCAAACACAACATTGTTAATGAAGCATTACTTTTTAGACTCAATGCATCAGCCACTTTATTTTCTTTTCCCAGATGGTAATGAATTGTACAATCATAATCCTTGATTAATTCTATCCATCTCCTATGTCTCATGTTCAATTCTTTTTGAGTGAATATATACTTTAATCTTTTGTGATCAGTATATATATTTCACAATTTACTCCATACAAATGATGCCTCCAAATTTTTAGAGCAAAAACAACAGCAGCTACTTCCAAGTCAAGTGTAGGGTAAGTTACCTCATGAGTTTTCAACTGACGTGAAGCATAACAAATTACATGATCATTCTGCATTAGGACGCAACCAAGTCCTTTCAATGAAGTATCACTGTAGATAACAAACTCACCATTCCTGGAAGGTAGTGCCAAAATTGGAGCATTCACCAATCTTCTTTTCAGTTCCTGAAAACAATCATCACATTCTTTTTTCCAGATAAACTTAACACCCCTCCGAGTTAGCTTAGTCATTGGACTAGATAACCAGGAAAAATTTCTATCAATCCTTCGGTAATATCCTTCAAAACCAAGGAAGCTACGAATCTCAGTTACATTTGTGGGTCATGGCCATTCTTCAACAACCTTTGTTTTTGCAGGATCAACAGTTATCCCATCTTTTGAAACAATGTGACCAAGGAAAGAAAGTTGTTGCAACCAGAACTCACACTTTCCGAATTTCCCATACAATTTATTTTCGTTTAAGGTATGAAAAATAACCCTTAAAAGACTTTTATGCTCCTTTTTACTTTTAGAAAACACCAAAATATCATCATTAAAAACAACCAACATTTTTCACCTCAGTCAACTGAGCCATCACTGCAACAAACTGTTTAGTTCTGATTCTGACCATATCAGGATACTAATTTGAAAGGTCATTTCCCATTGTATGCCTTCTAAGAAAAGTTGTTCTGTTTCCTCTATGAAAAACCATTCTTAGCAAAGAAATATCTTAGGAGAAGAAACATGGTAATCTTTAAATGCTTGATCATTTCAATCATACCATAAATTAATTTATAATTTAACAATTTTCTAACCCCTAAAGATGTCTAAACCGACATTTGATACCAACTATAAGGCCCCAACCTTAAACATTACTTAATATTGAGATATTTCAAGAATACACCTTGAGGATCTTTGCAGGATTAGTGTTTTAGAAAATTAGATCATAAAACATGCATTACATACCACATTTAAACATAGTGGTTACAATAAAAGATAGTATTCATTTTTCCAATCAACGGAAACATATTTAAAATAAAACATGGATTCTTTCTTGACACTTCCTTGACACAATCATCATATCATGTACCTTTCCCTTGACTTGTGAAAAACATTTCAAAAACTTTGGATGAGCATAAAAATCTCATTAAGGGATATAAAAATATGGAAAGGAAACATGAGTACATGTATACATAATAATCAATGAAATCATACTTTACTCATAAAACATAAGCACTTTAACATACCTCATTAAATCATGAATAAATCATAGAAATCATAAGACATAAAGGTAACTCAAGGCATTCATAACATTCTTACGTAGGGAGTAACCCTCATGGTTATGTCTGGAATACCCATCACAGTATATTCCCTAAATCTCTTCCGAGAAACCTTAACATTTAACTCCTTCACGTTACCCAATGCATTGGAGAGCTATATCGGGCTCACCCTCCCTTAGTTTATCACAAAACCACCCGTCTTCATAATAATGCCCAACAACCATAACATAATCGTATCACATAATACCAGCATAAAAGAAACATAACATTTCCACTTTTCAATCACAAGATATCAATACAACACGTTGATATAAAAACATTTTGAAAACCATTTTCAATACCAAAAAAAAGAAAAGTAAAACATGGTATTTATTTTTCTTTTTTTTAAAAATGTTATGGCTTGTAGATGAAGCTTAAACTCAAATAATGGTCACGGCGGCGGAGAAGTCGTTGTTGCCGCATACGTGAGACAAAAAAATTCCCTTTTGTCATTCAGTAAAATACTTTGTATAAAAAATATTCCTTTTGGATAAACGTAAAATTCAAAGGGGTTTATACACCATTTAAAAGAAGGTTCTGTATAAAATAAAATATGCCTCAATGAAAGGAGATTGAGATGAAGTCCCATACCTCGGGTCTGACTTGACTCGATCGTTCTTTATTGTCCTGAATAATAAACTTGAGTTAATTAATACTTTCTTAAGAACCTATTTCAATTTCATTATACCTTTTATATCACTTATTACCATGTCATGAACATTATGTAATTATTTAAGTTAATAACGGTCGTTTTAATGATCATTGGTACTTGAGTAAAAAATAAGTTCCTTATAATTAGAAGTTGTTCATGTATCCATTATATCCAGAGTTATACTAATGATGTAGATATCATATATATCATATATATCCAGTATATACATTCATTTATAATATTACAAATCATGTTGAGGTAAGAAATGAAATGCACCGTTCATAGAGACGGTAAGCCGTACGTACGCATGAATGCTACTTCCATTTCTATTTCATATTTAATGGAATTAAGACATAATGATACATAATATTATTATAATTCTATTATTGTATCATATATAATATCATTAAATCTATCCTTTTTACGTACCACATATGGTATTAACGAATCAAATGACTTTGAGGGGGTGGTAGTCCGCACTTCCTAAAATGAAGATATCGCGTTTACCCATAATGGAAACCATAAATGTATGACATAAATGAAAAATAAAGAGGATTAAGTAAAACATAAACATATTATATATCATATATAAATATAGTGACATCTTAATGTCCACCTTTGAATGTGTTATACGAGTTTTGAACAATCATCGTTTCGTGAGGCAGAAATTCGCCATCCACAGAAACAGTATGTTCATTAACCATTAGATGTAGGTGTGTGTAAGTGTATCTCGAATACTTCTTATAAAAACATCCTAGTATAGTGAAGATACTGGTGTTGTTCAAAAATAAATGAATAAAAAGAGTTTAGAGGGTTGGAGAAGCAAAATAAAACAAAAGAACACAAGTGAAGACACTACCTTTAAAACGGGTAACTCTTTTTGATTTGAGCTCAAAGGATTCCTTGTAAAGATTTATTCCCAAAGTGATTCTTCTAGGAGTAAGAGAGGGATGTGGAGAGACAAAATGGGTAGGTTTTGGCTGAGCCAAATTCTTGACAGGTATGGGAAAGGTGGTAGAGGTGGGGGCCTTTTATAAGAGGAGAGGAGGGGCACTCTTGGAAAGCTATAAAAGGTTACATTATTATAAAATGATTTTCGGATTTTAAAGGTCCCAAAATTATATATTTATAGTATCAGTTGATAAGAGTTCCAAATTAACCCATCCAATAGGGTTTTAAAAGTTTATGTCTTCTATTTTACATTATTGTTTAATTTTATTTAAATCGTTATATAATGAGGTAATCGCTCCATCATCATGATGTCATAAATAATTTAATTTATTTAATGTATAAAAATTATAAAAAATACTATGATATAGGGAAGCTTTTTAGATTTCCAATGAATATTTATTGTTAAAAATATGACATGTATAACCCCATGTAAAAATTTATTTAGTAAAACAATACATGTTTGTGTCATTTTTACTTTTACTTTAAATAAAAGTCATTAATGTCATTATCTTACCCAAGTGGCTCCATGGTGTCCCAAAAATCTACCCATGGGTTTTATTGTTCGGACATGACTCATAAAATAGGGTTAGGACAAGTGTCAAGTTATTTTAATTATATTATAATATCATTTTTACCTTAAACTACACTAATTACCTCTAATCGCGATTAAAAACGTAAAAGTTACTATTCAACAAAAAAATTATTTTAATCCCATTGAACAAAATTTTAATTCCTAATGACAACCATGTATTTAGGATTTTTGAAATTCAAAACACAGAGGTGGTAAAATTAAATTTAAACGAAAAATCAGTTTTTGAAGTACCACTTAGTTGTTTAACTATTCATCAAAAATTGACGTTTTTTAGAAAAATACCAAAACATCACCCTAAGATATATTTGATATTCCGAATTTAAAAATGATATATATTTTAAAAAATTCAAAACATATAAGCTACTTTAATTAATTTAATAACTAATTCCCACTGTCAGAGAAAATAGCGTGTTTTTATGAAATAATAAGTATCAAAAGATTGACACTAGTTTAAGTCCAATTTCAAAGTGAAATTAATTCCAATGACCACTATTGGATTAAATGGTAAAAATATATTCTAATTGAACTTTAAAACCAATTCAAAATATAATCTAATCATATAAATAAATTATATTAAAAAGAGTTTTTGAATTAAAATACAACATTTTTCATTATTCATTAAAAAATGAACTTTATCGGAAATTTACCAAAAATTCACACAAAGTAAATTTTGATCTCCAGATTCTAAAGAAGAATTTTATTTGTTCCAATAGAATGTATAAGAGTGACCAAAACTATATTTATGGACGGTTCTCCATCAAAAGGGGATAATTCGACCTTTAGTGAATGTTAGAGTATATATGCCTAAAATTGAATTCTTTTCATATTTTAAGCCTTTATCCGTTATTAGATAAATGTAAAAACATTTAACAAACATATATAATCATATTTTAGTTATTTCCATTTATTCCCACCAATACAACAGCTACTTGTTAACTACCATTTAAAATATTATTATTTTATTACTAGTGTGCAACGTAAGATTTCAACGAAACTCTTTGTTGTGTATCGAGTACGCTATCGAATATAGCAAACCCTTTAAAGTAAAATTAATATTTAATTCATAAATATTAATAAAAATTAAAATGCTTTATTATTTATTTACCTGGGATGTTACATCCTTCCCCCCTTTTGGGAATTGCATCCCCTCAATTTTATTCACTTATCAAAATAAGTGGGGTATTTATCCCTCATAGCATTTTCAGATTCTCATGTTTCCTCTTCAACCATATGGGTTTTCCATAAAGCCTCTACCTTGTGAATTACCTTATACTGTAACACTTTCTCTCTACAGTCAAGAATCTGGACTGGTTGTTCTTCATAAGAGAGATTCTCTTCCAACTGAACTACCTCTGGGCTCAAAACATGAGATGGATCTGGCATATACTTTCTCAACATCGAAACATGAAAAACATTGTGCACCTGAGATAAACTCATAGGTAAAGCCACTCTATATGAAACTGATCCAACTCTCTCCAGAATTTCATATTGTCCAATGAACCTTAGACTCATCTTTCCTTTCTTACCATATCGCATCACACTTTTCCATGGTGAAACTTTGAGAAAAATATGATCACCTACCTCGAAAGATAGATCCTTCCTCCGGTTATCCGCATAACTCTTCTGCCTGCTCTAAGCTGTTCTCATGTGTTTCTATATAAACTGAACTTTTTCTGGCATCACTTCTATCAATTCTGGTCCCATCAGCTTCCTTTCACCCACTTCATCCCAAAAAGCTCTAGTTCGACACTGCTTCCCATATAATGCCTCAAATGGTGCCATCTATATACTAGAATGAAAAATATTATTATAAGAAAACTCAACCGAAGAAAGATGTTGGTCCCAACTTCCCTAATAATCCATCGAACAAGCACATAGCATATCCTCCAAAGTATAGATTTTTCGTTCTGATTTCCCATATGATTGAGGATGAAAAGTTGTACTAAAATTTAATTCAGTACCCAACGTCTTCTGAAGTCCGTTCCAAAAGTTAGAAGTAAACCTGGGATCATGGTCATATACAATGGAGAGAGAAACTCCATGTAACCTGGATATCTCTTTAAGATACAAACGGGAAAGTTGATCTAGGGAAAAAGTATCTCATATAGCATGTAAATGAGTAGATTTAGTCAAACGATCAACAATAACCCAAATTGCATTATTATCTCGAGGTGTCTTCGGCAATCCCACAACGAAGTCCATGGATATATTCTCCCATTTACACTCTGGCACTGGTAAAGGCTGAAGCATCCCTTTAGGTAATTGCCGCTCTGCTTTAACCTGTTGACAAGTCAAACACTTCACAGTAAAATCAGCAATATCCCTTTTCATTCCGTCCCACCAGTAATACTCCCAAAGATCTCTATACATCTTAGTACTTCCAGGATGGACTAAAAATGGAGAACTATGAGCTTCACATAACAAATCTCTCTTCAACTGTGAATAACACATCACACAAAATATCTTCCCAAATCTCAAAACAAAATCATTATCAATATTTAATTCAAGAAACATGCCCTTCTAAACAAGTTCTACCTTTTTCTGCAACTCGCTGTCTTGCTCCTGTGCTTTCTTAATTCTGTCTGATAGAAAAGATTTCACTGATACCTAAAACAAAAAAGGACATCCTGCACCAAAAACTTCAATGAGAAAGTTCATAAAATACATAACCAAAGGATCACGTTCCAAACACAACATTTTTAATGAAGAATTACTTTTTCGACTCAAATCATCAGCCACTTTATTTGCTTTTCCCGGATTGTAATGAATAGTACAATCATAATCCTTGATTAATTATAGCCATCTTTTATGCCTCATGTTAAATTCTTTCTGAGTTAATATATACTTTAAACTTTTGTGATTGGTATATATTTCACACTTTACTCTATACAAATGATGACTCCAAATTTTTAGAGCAAAAACAACAGCAGCTAATTCCAAGTCATGTGTAGGGTAATTTACCTCATGAGTTTTCAACTGCTGTGAAGAATAAGCAATTACCTGATCATTCTGCATTAGGACGCAACCAAGTCCTTTCAATTAAACATCATTGTAGATAACAAACTCACCATTCCTGGAAGGTAGTGCCAAAACTGGAGCATTCACCAATCTTCATTTCAGTTCCTGAAAACAATCATCACATTCTTTTGTCCAGATAAACTTAACACCCTTACGAGTTGGCTTTGTCATTGGACTAGGTAACTGGGAAAATTTTCTAACAAACCTTCAGTAATATCCTGCCAATCCACGGAAGCTACGAATCTCAGTTACATTTGAGGGTCTTGGTCATTCTTCAACAACCTTTGTTTTTTCCGGATCAACAGTTATCCCATCTTTAGAAACAATGTGATGAAGGAAAGAAATTTGTTGCAACCAGAACTCAGACTTTCTGAATTTCCCATACAATTTCTTTTTCTTTTAAGGTTTGTAAAATAACCCTTAAATGACTTTTATACTCCTCTTTACTTTTAGAAAACACCAAAATATCATCAAGGAAAGCAACCAACATTTTTCACCTGATTCAACTGAGCCATCACTACAACAAATTATTTAGTTCTAATTCTGACCATCTCAGGATACTGATTTGAAAGGTCATTTCCCTCTGTATGCCTTCCATAAAAAAATGTTCTGTTTCCTCTATGAAAAACCATTCTTAACACATAAATATCATAGGCGAAGCAATATGGTAATATTTAAATGCTATATCATTTAAATCATACCATAAATTAATTTATAATTTAAGAATTTTCTAACTCCTAAATATGTCTAAAACGACCTTTGATACCAACTGTAAGGCCCCAGCCTTAAACATTAATTAATCATCATATATTTCAAGAATACACCTTGAGGATCTTTTCAGGTTTAGTGTTTTAGAAAATTAGATCATAAAACATGCATTACATCCCACCTTTAAACAAAGTGGTTACAGTAAAATATAGTATTCATTTTTCCCGTCAACAGAAACATATTTAAAATAAAACATGGATTCATTCTTGAAACATCCTTGACACTATCATCATATCATGTACATTTCCCTTGACCTGTGAAATACATTCCAAAAACTTGGGATGATCATACAAATCACAGTAAGGGATATAAAAATATGTAAAGGAAACATGAGTACAAGTATACATAAGAATCAATGAAATCATACTTTACTCATAAAACATAAGCACTTTAGTATACCTCATAAAATCATGAATAAATCATAGAAATCATAAGACATAAAGGTACCTTGAGGCATTCATAACATTCTTACGTAGGGATTAACCATCATGGTTACGTTTGGAATACCCATCATAGTATATTCCATAAATCTCTTTGGAGAAACCTTAACGTTTAACTCCTTTGCGTTACCCAATGCATTGGAGAGCTATATCGGGCTCACCCTCCCTTAGTTTATCATAGAACCACCCGTCTTCATAATAATTCCCAAGAACCATAACATAATCGTATCACATAAAACATGCATAAAGGAAAAATAACATTTCCACTTATCAATCACAAGATATAAATACAACACATTGATATAAAAACATTATGAATACCATTTTCAATACCAAAATAAAAGAAAAGTAAAACATGGTATTTATTTTTATTTTTTAAAAAAATGTATGGCTTGTAGAGGAAGCCGAAACTCAAATAATGGTCACAGTGGCAGAGAAGTCGTTGTCGCCGCATACGTACGACAAAAACATTCCATTTTGCCGTTCTGTAAAACAATTCATATAAAAAATATTCCTTTTGGATAAATTTAAAAGTCAAAGGGGTTTATACACCGTTTAATAGAAGGTTGTGTATAAAAAAAAATATGCCTCAATGAAAGGAGATTGAGACGAAGTCCCATACCTCGGGTCCGACTTGACTCGATCATTCTTTAATGTCCTAAAAAATAAACTTCAGTAAATTTCTACTTGCTTAAGAACCTTTTTAAAGTTCATTATTCCTTTTATATCACTTATTACCATGTCATGAACACTATGTAATTATTTAAGTTAATAACGGTCGTTTTAACGATCATTGATACTTGAGTCAAAAATAAGCTCATTATAATTACAAGTTGTTCATGTATCCATTATATCAAGAGATATAATCATGATATAGATATCATATATATCATATACATATATTATATACATGCATTTATAATATTACATAACATTTAGAGGTAATAAATGAAATGCACCGTTCATGGAGATGGAAAGCCGTACGTACGCATGAACGCTACTTCCATTTCTATTTCATATTTAATGGAATTAAGACATAATGATACATAATATTATTATAATTCCAGTATTGTATCATATATAATATCATTTAATATATCCTTTATACGTACCACATATGGTATTAACAAATCAAATCACTTTGAGGTGGCGGTAGTCCGCATTTCCTAAAATGAAGATATCGTGTTTACCCATAATGGAAACCATAAAGGTATTCCATAAATGAAAAATACAGAATCTTAAGTAAAACATAAACATATTATATATCATATATAGATATAGTGACATCTTAATGTCCACCTTTGAAGGTGTTATATGAGTGTTGAACAATCATCATTTCGTGAGGCAGAAATTTTTCATCCACAGAAACAGTATGTTCTTTAACCATTAGATGTAGGTGTGTGTAAGTGTAGCTAGAATACTTCTTATAACAACATCCTAGTATATTAAATATACTGGTGTTGTTACAAAAGAAATGAATAAAAAGAGTTTTGAGGGTTGGAGAAGAAATAATAAAACAAAAGAACACAAGTGAAGACACTACCTTTAAAACGGGTAACTCTTTTTTATTTGAGCTCAAGGGATTCCTTAGAAAGACTTCTGCCCAAAGTGAGGATTCTAGAAGTAAGAGATGGATGTGGAGAGGCAAAATGGGCAGTGTTTGGTTGAGCTAAAGGCTTGATAGGTGTGGGTAATATAGAGACCCATACTTTACATACATTGTTACTACTTCAGAATTGAAGCACAATTATTACAACATATAACAAAACCAAGAAATGACCGTATAGGTATAGAGTCTTTATAAACTGGGAAACATAAACAACTGGTTCATAAGGCATCTACTTTGCCTCCCATTTATTTCATCATATCTAGGGTCCCCTTTGGGATATCCTACTTAATAACCTTCTTCCTGACCTGGGGAAATAAAACATACAAAAGGGTGAGCTCAAATGCTCAGTAAGGGTAAACAAAAGAATATAAATCACATCATATACATAAGAACACAACTTTTGGAAATCTTAACCTGAAAAAGAGATCATAATTTCATAACATGGGATAGATCAGAGTAGTGAAATGTAATCCCAATAATCATAACATAAATAAATGAAACATTGTGGAATACACACGTAATCATAGAGAATCATTTCTTATTATTCAAGACTCATTTCCAAGACTATCTTAGTGTATAAAGTCCATTTCTGAACCGAGTTCACTCCTCATTTCAGTCCTGTTTCACTGATCTGGTTTAACCTGCCGTTCCAGCCATGTCTATCTCATGAGATATAAAATCTTTACCCAATGAATTGGAGGGAGATATAAGCCCCACCCATCTCATAATGATACCATTCTTATGTGTGGAACAAAATCATAAATCATACATCATTGCATAACCCATGTAATGAAAATGGGATTCTTAAACATCATGACATCATAAAATAATTCATATAAGATAAAGGAATTCATAAAAATAATTTCATCACAACATAATCAAATCTATGTAATAATAGGGATAGAAACAGAACCCTATATTATCTTAGACGGAAAATAATTTTGACAAAACACTTGAACTCCATTATTGAGGAAAATGTACTTTCAAAAACATTTTCCTTTCATAACATGTCATAAAATTTTAAACTAAAAGAAGTTGATTTAAAATAAACATGAAAACATGTAAAAGAATCTTCTTGGAAATATTTTTTTTAAAATTCATTTATGTTGTATAAGTTAAAAAAACATTCTTCTCGTACTTTTGTCGGAAAAATAAAAAAGTACCTCGTATAAAAAAACACAAAAGATTCCTTTCATATATTTTACTAAAAACAAACATAAGGGTAAAATTTGATTTAAACAATTTTAGTTGGATGGAAATAAAATTACATATTGAAGAAAAATGGATTTGGATGATAAAATACACCCCAGTAAATCCCAAAGTATAAACAATCTCGGATAAAATGAGATTGTGATATTTTCCCTTACCTTAGGACCGATTTGCTTCGTAAGTGTTCAAACCTCCTATATAATGATTTAAATAATGTTATTGACTTATTACAGAATCATACTTATCATATATGGTCATATTCTTATCCTCTTATTAGTAATATTTCATTACTACTTGTTATTCGGGTGTTTATTACTTTTTGTTCTTATGCGTGTTTTGTCAAATAAATTCTTATTTTTATTTTTAGGTTATAGAGAACTCATTTCCAGAATGGTATTAGTGTAATATATATAATAATAATTCATTCAATTCATTTATATAATCATTATGCAATGAAGATCATATAGAACAAATCACATCACATCGTGGAGACGGTATTCCGTACGTACGCACGAGCGATGATATCGTTCCCATGATCGTGGAAATGTATTGGAGTGTATGTATACTATTTAATAATAAATATCACTTTAAAATAATCATATATAGTCATTATTTACACTATTATACCCATCCAAGTAAGGTGGTGGTGGAAAATAGATTACACCATAGCGTGGAGACGGTATTCCGTACATACGCACGCGCAGTGATTTCATTTTTCGTAGGATGGATAGATGGTGAAATAGGGTTGTTTCATACTTATAATAACATATCAGTATATGAGTGATACTAATGTTATTACTTCATAATGAAACAACTAAAGAAGAAGAAGTGGAAGAAGAAATAAAGTTGAATGAATCGGTAACAGACATTACCTCTTCTTTGAAGCGCCTCTTTGAGACCTCCACTTAGGGAACTAAAATTGGTATTTTAAGAAGACCAGGACCTCTATTATGTTTCTAGGGAAGTGTAGAAGAGAATTTGTCAGGGGTTGGATGAGCTTTAAGGCTCAATGTGGTGTGAGGAAAAGAGGGAGGAGGTGCCCCTTTATAAGGGAGGAGAGGGGCACCTTTGGAATAACTAAAAATATTATTTTATTATAAAGTCAAATTCGGTTTTTAATAGCTTCAAATTGATATATTTCAAAGATAAGGTGGGGATGGGTCGAAATCCTCTCATACAATAGAATTTAGACAAGTTTAGGTCATTATATTAACCTTATCTTTTAGTTTTAACTCCTAGTTAATTAGATTGACATTTACCATGTAACTTTGTATTTTTATATTATATAGTTAATAAACATACCATATTCATCCAAGAGACCACCAAGTGGTCCATTAATGATGCACCTATAATTATATAAGTATCTTGGCCTAACCTTAGTTTTTTAGGAATATAATAACAATTAATAATATAATATTTGTTTTAAAAACTATTTTATGTCAATTTTGACACTATTTGGTAATTGATTTTTTTGAAAATCATAACATAATGATTAGTTCGAAAAAAATTAATTAAATCAATAATGACATGTCATATTAACATATAAATTTTTTTTATTTCATAAAAACCCTCAAATTACATTTATTTGGGTATTTAGAACATCAATTATGTCAATATTTCATTAATAAGATAATTACTACATCATCATTGTATCATAAATAAATTAAATTATTTTAAGTCTAAAAATTAAAAATAAAATACCATTATGTTTTAAATCTTTTTAGATTTCTAATGAATATTTATAGTCGAATTTATCTTGTGTATAACCCTATATTACAAATGATTTAGTTATTAAACTTTGATTTTAACTATTTTAACCCTTCTTTAAATAAATTGATAAAAAATGATCTAATCTAATCCAAGTGGTCCTAAATGGTAATATTTTATTCTTAAGGTTGTTTTTGGTCGAATTAAACTTATACAATAGAATTAGGACATGTGTTAGGGTAATAATAATAACACTTTTACCCTTAAATACCCTATTTACTTTTAACCGTGGTAAAAAAAAGTAAAAAGTTACTGTTCACCAAAAATTATTTTCATCTCATTGAACCACATTTTAGCCCTTGATATTAACCATGTCTCTTAGATTTTCGAAATTCCACTCGCAGAAGCGGTAAAATTAAGTTTTATGAAAAATTCAGTTTTTTAACCACCACTTAGTGGTTTCACTATTAATCAAAAAATGAAAGTTTCCAGAAAAATACCAAAAAGTAGTCCTACACTATATTTGATATTATGAATTCAAAAATGATGTCTATTTTACCAAATTCAAAACATATTAGTTACATTAACTAATTGAAAAATTAATTCTCATCGTCAAAACAAATAGCGTGTTTTTAAGAGATAATAACTATCAAAAGATTGACACTTGTTTATGTCTGGATTAAATGTGAAAGTTCAACCAATGAACAACATTGTATTAAATTGTAAAAAAAATTTCTAAATATACTTTAAAACCATTCAAATTAATAATTTATCACTACTAATTATTTAGATTAAAAAATTTGTTTTTAATTAAAATTTAGTAATTTTCACTATTCATCAGAATATGAAAGTTATCCAAAAAGTACCAAAATTTCACCCTAAGCTAATTTCGATATTCCGAATCCAAAAATGAAGTCCATTTGAAAAATAAAATTTACAAAATTTCAAAAAGTGGTTATTACTATTCATAACTACTAGTTTTAATAATATTTTAATAGCATATCGTTGTTTAGTGAAACTCGGTATTGCGTACAACGCAAGCTATCGAGGAAGGCCGCAGTTGCATTTAAATCAAGCCATGATAGTGTTGTGTGTAGTGAAATATTCCTTCAATGATTTATATAACATAAAAAAACAAAATATTTCTCATAAAAGTCTTGGGTGTTACATTCTACCCCCCTTAAAAGGAATTTCGCTCTCGAAATTCGTCATTTTGTAACAAAAAGATGAGGATACCTCTCCCTCATCATATCCTCAAGCTCCCATGTAGCTTCTTCTAATTTGTGGTTCCTCCATAAAAATTTCACCAAGCGAGTGGTCTTGTTTCGTAGGACTTTTTCGCTATGATCCAGAATCTCTATTGGCTGTTCTTCTTAAGAAAGATCTTGCTCCAGCGGTACAACTTCTGAGCTGAGTACATGTGAAGGATCAGGTATGTACTTTCTCAGGGGAGATACATGGAACACATTATAAAATTGGGAGAGATTCGGTGGAAGCACCAATCGGTAAGCTACCTTCACAACATGATCCAGAATTTCAAAAGGACCGATATATCTATGGCTCAACTTTCCCTTCTTTCCAAATCTCATGACCCTCTTCCAGGGAGATATTCGTCCAAACACTTTATCACCTACTTCAAACTCTAGGTATTTTCTTCGGTTGTCGGCATAACTTCTCTATCGACTCTGAGCTGCTCGTATGTGTTGTTGAATAGATCTGACCTTTTCTGCCATCTCATCAACAAGATCAGGTCCTAATAACTTTCTTTCCCCAACATCATCCCAGCAAGTTGGAGTCCTGCATTTAATTCCATAGATAGCTTCATAAGGAGCCATCTGAATACTGGAGTGAAAGATATTATTATAAGAAATTTCCACCAATGGTAGGTGTTGATCCCAACCTTGTTTGAAATCTATAGAGCAAGCTCTTAACATATCTTCTAGAGTTTGAATTGTTCACTCAGACTGACCGTCTATCTGAGGATGATAAGCAGTGCTGAAACTCAACTCTGTATCCAGAGTATGCTGAAGACTTATCTAGAACGTCAAGGTAAATATCGGATCTTGATCATATATAATAGAAAGTGGTACTCCATGCAATCTAACCACTTCCTTTACATATATCTTGGCAAGCTGATCCAGAGAGAAATCCTCTCTAATAGCAATGAAGTGTGCAGAATTTGTAAGACAATCAACTATGACCCAGATAGCATTATTTCCTCTAGATGTTTTAGGAAGTCCTGTGACAAAGTCCATAGTGATGTTTTCCCATTTCCATTCGGGTATGGGTAATGGTTGTAACATCCCCTTAGACTTCTGCCTCTCCGCTTTAACTTGCTGACAAACCAAGCATCGAGAGACATATTCAGAAACATCTCTTTTCATTCCATCCCACCAGAAGTACTCTTTCATGTCCCTATACATCTTCGTGCTTCCAGGACGAATAGATAATGAAGAACTATGAGACTCATCCAGCAGCTCCTTCTTTAATTCGTGGATGGGAGGAACACAAACCTGATTCCTGAACATTATTATCCCATCACAATCAAGGTTGAATTTAGGAACCTTTCTCACCTTCTTTTGTAACTCTACATCTTCTTTCTGTGCCTCTTTAATCTTCACATGTATAGATGGTTGAACATTCATTTGAGAAAGATACGATTTTCCCCCTTTCATTATAATTCCAAGATCCATCCTTTGTAAATCCATAAATGTTGGATCTTTTGTGATCCTCATCATGGATAAACTGGCATGGTCTTGTCGACTTAATGCATCTGCCACCTTGTTTTCTTTCCCAGGGTGGTAATGAATTGAGCAGTCATAATCCTTAATCAGCTCTAACCATCTTCTTTGGCGAATATTCAACTCCTTTTGTGTGAAAATATACTTTAAACTTTTATGATCAGTATAAATGTCACACCTTTCTCCATAAAGATATTGCCTCCAAATCTTTAATGTAAAGATTACCGCAGCTAACTCCAAATCATGAGTTGGGTAATTGTTCTCATGGATTTTCAACTGTCGTGAGTCATAAGCTATCACCATATCATTTTTCATAAGAACACGCCCCAATCCCTTCTTGGAAGCATCACTATAGATCACAAACCTTTCTCCACTACAAGGTAGTGTGAGCACAGGTGCACTGGATAACCTTCTTTTCAACTCCTTGAAATTCACTTCACATTCCTCCGTCCAAACAAACTTAACTCATTTCTGAGTCAACCTGGTAAGTGGATTAGATAATCGTGAAAAATCTTTCACAAAACGTCCATAATATCCAGCCAAACCAAGAAAAATTTGGATCTCAGTTACTGTTGTTGGTCTTGACCATCTTTCGATAACCTCTGTTTTTTCTGGATCCACAGATATCCCCTCTTTTGAGATTATGTGACCCAAAAATGAAAATTTTTGAAGCCAAAATTCACACTTGGTAAATTTGGCATAAAGATTATCCTTTCTCAAGGTCTTCAATATAATTCTTCAGTGATCTTCATGTCCTTTCTTTCTCTTAGAATATACAAGAATATCGTCTATAAAGACTACCACAAACTGATCAAGATAGTCTCTAAAGACTCTATTCATCAGATCCATGAAGATAGAAGGGGATTAGTAAGACCAAATGGCATCAATATAAATTCATAGTGTCCATACCTTATACGGAAAGAAGTCTTTGGTATATCCTCCCTTTTGACCCTTAATTGATGATACCCTGAACGAAGATCAATCTTGGAAAAGTATTGAGCTCCGCATAGTTAGTCAAATAAGTCATCAATGCGTGGGAGAGGAAATTTGTTCTTGATAGTGATCTTGTTAAGTTCTCAATAATCAATTCAGAGTCTCATTGATCCATCTTTCTTCATAACAAACAGAACAGGTTCTCCCCAAGGTGACGCACTAGGGAATATGAATCCCTTATCAAGATTCCCTTGGAGTTGCTTCTTCAATTCCTGCAACTCAATTGGGGCCATTCTATAAGGTTTCTTTGAAATAGGCAAAGCACCCGGTATGAGTTCTATTGAAAAATCAACTTCACGATTTGGTGGAAGAACCGGCAATTCCTCCGGAAAGACATCGTCAAAATCCCATAAAATGGGCATATTCATAACCATGATTTTCTCACAAACCATTTGAGAAAAATAACCCTCATTTAGTGGAATCATGACCCATAACATGGAAGAAATTTCCACTAGAAGGTTATGTTCATCCTTGCATCGATAGATGATCATAGATTGATCTGGAATATGAAATGTGACTTCCCTTATTTGGCAATTGATATGAGCTCTATATAGAGAAATCCAATCCATGCAAAGAATAACATCAAATTCCAATATAGGAAGGATCACAATATTTTCAGGAAGCACATTCCCACAAACTTCAATCGGAGAAGAATTATAAACTTTTGATGTGACTATTGTGCCATTAGGGGTTGTCACAGCTTACTCAACATCTAATTGTTGAGGTAATATGGTGATACCCTTAGAAAATTCTTCAGAAATAAAAGAGTGGGTGGATCCAGAATCAAATAAAACATTTTCTACTTTAGAGTGGATGGGATGTGTACCTTTCACCACATCGTTATCGTACTCCACATCGCTGATAGAAATTACATGTGACTTTCCTTTGTCTTTAGCCTTAAGAGTTTGTTGATGTCGACCATCGTCATCAACCCTTGTATTTGGGAATTGATTGGCATAATTCCCCATCTCCTTTCACTTGAAACATTGAAGGGTATTAGGTTCATTCTGCGTATCCATTCCTTTTTTTGCATCATTAGACATCTTCATCCCATCATTGTGGCATTCAAATGCCTAATGACCTTCCTTTCCACATTCGAAACATTTACTTGTCCCTTTAAGACAACTCCCTCCATGTTTCCTTCCACACATTGAGCATAAGGGAAAGCTCATCTTCCTTTCAGTGTGCTCTTTAGATTTTCCTTTGAATTCCATTTTCCTCTTCTTATCAAACCCATATGACTGATGGGTTACTCCAATCTCCATCTCAACTTTGAGATCACATCAAACGATTTACTCGTAGCTATTGAAGTCCCTTATGGCTAAGGCCCTTCGAAGACTTGGTTTAAGCCACTAAATAATCGATCGATCTTAATCTCAGGTTGGATAATAATACAGAAGCGTACCTTGCAAGTCTTCTAAAATTTGCTTCATAGGTACCAATAGATTCATCATCCTTTTTCTTCAGTTCAAGAAACTCTTTCTCTATCTTTTTCTGGAGGATACGAGTGAAGTACTTATTGAAATATAAGTTCTTGAACTCGTCCCATTCCATGGACTCAATTTCATCCCTTTGACTCATATTCTAAATAAGGTTCCACCATTGATCAGCATCACCTTCCAAATGATACACTACTAGGATGACTTTATCATGTTCAGAACATTCAAGAACTGAAAATATCTTTTCAGTATTAATAATCCATTTTTCAACAACTAATGGATTAATAGACCCTCTGAATGAAGGTGGACGCTGCCTCATGAAGGATTCAACAAAATGTTTCCCCTTCCTTTTCTTGTTTGGACTTCCTGCATGATTCATTTCTTGAGAAAGTTGTGTGAGCATGGCTACAAGATTTTTCATTCCATCTCCTATATCGTTTGGTTTCTCAGGGGGACAATCATTGCATTTCCCGTCGCATTCTGCATTAACACGGTTCCTTCGGGTTCCAGCCATTGACTAAAACCAAGAAGAATAGTTTGAGCAACACTAATTATAATAGGAAAACCACATAATCAAGAATAAAATTTCACACTTATGGTCTTATCCTAGGTTATTCATGGCCATTTCTAAAACACTAAGATTGTGTTCTATGCATAGACTCATCCTTAGGGTTCTTACTAAGGTTTTCACATCCTAGTTTCCAAAGGTTGGCTATACCTTTCGTCTGATACCAACTATAGTGACCCATACTTTACATACATTGTTATTACATCAGAATTGAAGCACACTTATTACAACATATAACAAAACTAGGAAAGGACCGTATAGGTATAGAGTCTTTAGAAACTGGGAAACGTAAACAACTCCTTCATAAGGCATCTACTTTTCCTCCCATTTATTTCATCATATCTAGAGTCCCTTTTGGCATATCCTACATAATAACCTTCTTCCTGACCTGGGAAAATAAAACATACAAAAGTTTGATCTCAAATGCTCAGTAAGGGTAAACAAAATAAATATCAATCACATCATATACATAAGTACATAAATTTTGGAAATCTTAACCTGCAAAAGAGATCATAATTTCATAACATGGGATAAATCATAGTAGTGAAATGTAATCCCAATAACCATAACATAAAAAAAATGAAACTTTGTGGCATACACACATAATAATAGAGAATCATTTCTTATTAGTCAAGACTCATTTCCAAGACTATCTTAGTGGACAAAGTCCATTTCTGAACCAAGTTCACTCCTCATTTCAGTCCTGTTTCACTGAACCGGTTTAACCTGCCATTCCAGCCATGTCTATCTCATGAGATATAAAATCTTTACCCAATGCATTGGAGGGAGATATAGGTCCCACCCATCTCATAATGATATCATTCTTATGTGTGCCACAAAATCATAAATCATACATCATTGCATAACCCATATAATAAAAATGGGATTCTTAAACATCATGACATCATAAAACAATTCATATAAGATAAAATAATTCATAAAAATAATTCCATCACAACATAATCAAATAAATGTAATAATAGGGATAGAAACATAACCCTATATTATCTTAGATGCAAAATAATTTTGATAAAACACTTTAACTCCATTCTTGAGGAAAATATCCATTCAAAAACATTTTCCTTTATTAACATGTCATACAATTTTAAACTAAAACAAGTTGATTAAAAATAAACATGAAAACTTGTAAAAGAAGCTTCTTGGAAATAATGTTTTAAAAATCCATTTATTCCATATAAGTTAAAAAACATTCTTCTCGTACTTTTGTCGGAAAAGTCAAAAAGTACCTCGTACGAAAAATGACAAAAGATTCCTTTAATATATTTTACTAAAAACTAACCTAAGGGTAAAATTGGATTTATAAAATTTTAGGTGGATGGAAATAATATTACATGTTGAGGAAACATGGATTTTGATGATAAAATACACCCCAGTAAATCCCAAAGTATAAACAATCTCAGATAAAATGAGATTGTGATATTTTCCCTTACCATAGGTCTGATTTGCTTCGTAAGTGTCTGAACCTCCTGTATAATGATTTAAATACTGTTATTGACTTATTAAAGAATCATACTCATCATATATGGTCATATTCTTAGCCTCTTATTAGTAATATTTCATTACTACTTGTTATTCGGGTGTTTATTTCTTTTTGTTCTTATGCGAGTTTTATCGAATAAATTCTTATTTTTCTTTTTAGGTTATAGATACCTCAATTCCAGAATGGTATTAGTGTAATATATATCATATTCATTCATTCAATTCATTTATATAATCATTATTCAATGAAGATCATGTAGAACAAGTCGCATCACATCGTGGAGACGGTATTCCGTACGTACGCACGAGCGATGATATCGTTCCCATGATCGTGGAAATGTATTGGAGTGTATGTATACTATTTCAAAATCAATATCACTTTACAATAATCATATATAGTCATTATTAACACCATTATAACCATCCATGTATGTTGGTGGTGGAAAATAGATTACACCACGGCATGGAGATGGTATTCCATACGTATGCACGCACGGTGATTTCGTTTTCCGTAGGATGGATAGATGGTGAAATAGGTTTGTTTCATACTAATAATAACATATCATTATATGAGTGATAATGATGTAATTACTTTATAATGAAACAACTAAATAAGAAGAAGGGAAAGAAGAAATAAAGTTGAAATAATCGGTAACGGACATTACCTCTTCTTTGAAGCGTCTATTTGAGACCTCCTCTTAGGGCACTAAAATTGGACTTTTGTAACACCCGAGACTTTTATGTTATATAAATCATCAAAGGAATATTTTTCTACACAACACTTTCTTGGCTTGATTTACACGCAATCGCGACCTTCCTCGATAGCTTGTGTCGTACGCAATACCGAGTTTCACTAAACAACAATATGCTATTAAAACTAGCCGTTATGAATAGTAATAACCACTTTTTGAAATTTTATTTTTCAAAATGGACTTCATTTTTGGACTCAGAATATCGAAATTAGCCTAGGGTGAAATTTTGGTATTTTTCTGAAAACTTTCAATTTTTGATGAATAGTGAAACCACTAAGTGGTAGGTTAAAAACTGAATTTTGCATAAAACTTAATTTTACCGCTTCTGTGAATGGAATTTCGAAAATCCGAGAGACACGGTTAATATCAAGGACTAAAATGTGGTTCAATGAGATGAAAATAATTTTTTGGTGAATAGTAACTTTTTACCTTTTTTACCGCGGTTAATAGTAAATAGGGTAACTAAGGGTAAATATGATATCAATATTACCCTAACACATGTCCTAATTCTATTGGACAAGTGTAATTCGACCAAAAACAAACTTAGGAATAAAATATGACCATTTAGGCCCACTTGGATTAGTTTAGGACATTTATTATTAATTTATTTAAAGAAGGGTTAAAATAGTTAAAATCAAAGTTTAATAAGTAAATCATTTTTAATATGAAGTTATACATAAGATAAATTCGATTTTAAATATTCATTATAAAGCTAAAACGATTTCCTACATGATGGTATTTTATTTGTAATTTTTAGACATCAAATAATATAATTTATTTATGACACAAAGATGATGCAGTAATTATCTTATTAATGAAATATTGACATAATTGATGTTATAAACACCAAAATAAATGTAATTTGAGACTTTTTATGAATTCCACTAATTTTATAGGTTACTATGATATATTAGTGTTGATTTAATCAACTTGGTTCGAAAATATAATTCTGTTATGACTTTCACAAAAATCATATATCAAATAGTGTAAAAATTGACACAAAATAGTTTTTAAATCAAATATTATATTATTAATTGTTATTTTATTCCTAAAAATATAAGGTTCGGCCAAATGACTTAGATAAGGATATATGTATTAATAATATACAATTTGGGGTTCGTTTGGCATGTTATAGTAAGTTTATTAACCATATAGTGAAAGAAAACAAAAAGACACGGTAAAAGTTAAATTATTTAACTTAGAGTTAAATCTAATTGATAAGGTTAAAATAATACCCTAAACTTGTCTAAATCCTATTGATTGATAGGATTTCGACCCATCCCCACTTTAGCTTCGAAATAAGACCCTTTGGAACCATTATAAACCGATTTTGACTTTAAAATAAAATAATATTTTGAGATATTCCTAAGGTGCCCCTCTCCTCCCCTATAAAAGGACACCTCCTCCCCCTCCTCCTCACACCAATTTGAGCACTCAAGCTCGGCCAACCCCTGCCAATTTCTCCTCTCCACTTCCCTAGCAACATCCTAGAGGTTCTGGTCTTCCTCCAAAACCAATTTTAGTGCCCTAAGAGGAGGTATCAAAGAGGCACTTCAAAGAAGAGGTAATTACCGTTACCAATTCTTTCATCTTTATTTATTCTTCCACTTCTTCTTCATAGGTTGTTTCATTATGAAGTAATAACATCAGTATCACTCATATACTGATATGTTATTATAAGTATGAAACAACCCTATTTCACCATCTATCCATCCTACGGAAAAAGAAATCACCGCGCGTGCGTACGTACGGAATACCGTCTCCACGCCGTGGTGTAATCTATTTTCCACCACCACCTTACATGGATGGGTATAATGGTTTAAATAATAACTATACATAGTTATTACAACATCATATTGATTCTGATATATTGTATAATCCACTCAAATTCAATTCAATATTTATAGAAATGATATCATCGCTCGTGCGTACGTACGGAATACCATCTCCACGACGCGATGAGATTCATTCTCCATGTTAACCATTTAAGAATGATTATAATGTATATATAAGAAATAATAATGAAATATATGACATTATAAAGCTACTGGATTTATGTATATATATACATATGTATGTCATCTACTTACTTCCATTTCAAGACAATAAGGAAAGGAAAACAGCGTTCATGCGTACGTACGGACTACCGTCTCCATGAACATTGTTTTTCATTTTATTTATCTACCTATTATATATATATATATACTGAATATATATGATATATAAATAATATTTTATATTCTGGATGTAAGTAAATCATGATATAAGTAATAATGATGTCAAGAACAACAAGTCAAAACACCTACGATAAATGAAACGATTTTACCCAAAACGCTTCTTTAACATGGAATTTACAAAAGAACGGGTAACATAATGTCATAAGTGAACCATATATGATATCATAACAATGAATATGATTCTGTAATAAGTCAATAACATGATTTAAATCATTATACAGGAGGTTCGGACACTTACAAAGCAAGTCGGACCTAAGGTAAGGGAAATATCACAATCTCATTTTTATCCGAGATTGTTTATTCGTAAGTATTTACTGGGGTGTATTTTATCATCCACATCCATGTTTCATAAATATGTAATATTATTTCCATCCACCTACAATTTTTTAAATCCATTTTTACCCTTCGGTGAGTATTTAGTAAAAGAAATGAAAGGAATCGTTTGTCGTTTTTCGTACGAGGTACTTTTTGACTTTTCCGACAAAAGAACGAGAAGAATGTTTTTTTAACTTATACGGCATGAATGGATTTTTAAAAAATTATTTCCAAGAATCTTCCTTTATAATATTTCAAGTTTATTTTTAATCAACTTCTTTTAGATTATAATTTTATGACATGTTATGAAAAGAAAAGTGTTTTTGAAGTAGAAAGGATATTTTCCTCAAGAATGGAGTTCAAATGTTTTATCAAAATTATTTTCCATCTAAGATAATATAGGGTTCTGTTTTTATCCCTATTATTACACTAATTTGATTATGTTTTGAGGAAATTATTTTTATGAAGTCATTTACCTTATATGATTTGATTTATGATTTCATGATGTTTCAAGAATCCCATTTTTGTTACATGTGTTATGCGATGATGTATGATTTATGATTATGTGGCACACATAAGAAAGGATTCATTATAAGATGGGTGGGACCTATATCTCCCTCCAATGCATTGGGTAAAGATATTATATCTCATGAGATAGACATGGCTGGAACGGAAGGTTATTTCGGTTCTGTGATACAGGACTGAAACGAGGAGTGAACTCGGTTCAGAAAGGGACTTTGTCCACTAAGATAGTCTTGGCAATGAGTCATGCCTAACAAGAAATGATTTTCCATGATTATGTGTGCATGCCACAAAGTTTCAAGTTTTATGTTATGATTATGGGGATCTCATTTTCAATTCTATGATTTATCCCATG
This sequence comes from Viscum album, assembly GCA_963277665.1. Taxonomy (NCBI): domain Eukaryota; kingdom Viridiplantae; phylum Streptophyta; class Magnoliopsida; order Santalales; family Viscaceae; genus Viscum; species Viscum album. The sequence goes on along the minus strand of OY728131.1, from coordinate 676,547,719 downwards.
TTATGATATTATGAGCTCTTTTGCAGGTCAAGATTTCCAAAAGCTACGTTCTTATGTATATGATGTGATTGATATTTCTTTTGTTTACCCTTACTGAGCATTTGAGCTCACCCTTTTTTGTTTTTCTTTCCCCAGGATATAAAGAAAGGTTTTAGGTAAAAAAAAAAGGGGAAGATCTTTATGGGAGATATTGAAGATCTTTCACCACGTTTAGAAGATTACGTTCCGAGTTTCCAAAGACACTAAACTATTACGATCCTTGTGTGTGTGTTTTTGTTATGTACTAAGTGTTCCGCAAAAGTAATGTAATGTCCATGTACGATAAGCTTTGGGTCTCTACAGTTGGTATTAGAGGAAAGGTATAGTCAACCTTTGGAAACTAGGATGTGAAAGCCTTAGTAAGAACCCTAAGGATAAGTCTAAGCATAGAACACAATCTTAGTGTTTTAGAAATGGCCATGAATAACCTAGGATAAGACCATAAGCATGAAAATTTTATTCTTGAATTATGTGGTTTCCTATTATAATTAGTGTTGCTCACACTATTCTTCTTGGTTTTAGTCAATGGCTGGAACCCGAAGGAACCGTGTTAATGCGGAATGCGATGGGCAATGCAATGATTGTCCCCCTGAGCAACCAAACGATATGGGAGCTGGAATGCAAAATCTTGTAGCCATGCTCACACAACTTTCTCAAGCTATGAATCATGCAGAATTTCCAAACGAGCAAAGGAGGGAGCAACATTCTGTTGAATCCTTCATGAGGCAGCGTCCACCTTCTTTCAGCGGGTCTACTGATCCATTAGTTGCTGAACAATGGATTAGTACTACTGAAAAGATATTTTCAGTTCTTCAATGTTCTGAACATGATAAAGTCATCCTAGCAGTGTACTGTTTGGAAGGAGATGCGGATCAATGGTGGAATCTTGTTAAGAATACGAGGCAAAGGGATGAAATTGAGTCTATGGAATGGGATGAGTTCAAGAACTTATTTTTCAATAAGTACTTCCCTCGTATTCTCCGAACAAAGATGGAGAAATAGTTTCTTGAACTGAAGCAAAGGGATGATGAATCTGTTGGTACCTATGAAGCAAATTTTACAAGACTTGCAAGTTACGCTTCTGGTATTATTATCCAACCTGAGAGTAAGATCGATCGATTCTTTAGTGGCTTAAAACCAAGTCTTCGAAGGGCGTTAGCCATAAGGGACTTCAATAGCTACGAGGAAATCGTTCGATGTGCTCTCAAAGTCGAGATGGAGATTGGAGTAACCCATCAGTCACATGGTTTTGATAAGAAGAGGAAGATGGAATTCAAAGGAAACTCTAAAGAGCACACTGAAAAGAAGATGAACTTTCCATTATGCTCAATGTGTGGAAAGAAACATGGAGGGAGTTGTCTTAAAGGGACAAGTAAATGTTTTAAATGTGGAAAGGAAGGTCATCGGGCATTTGAATGCCGTGATAATGGGAAGAAGATGTCTAATGATGCAAACAAAGGAAGGGATACACAGAATGAACCTACTACACTTCAAAGTTTCAAGTGCAAGGAGATGGGGCATTATGCCAATCAATGCCCAAATCCAAGGGTTGATGATGATGGTCGACGTCAACAAAATCTTAAGGCTAAAGACAAAGGAAAGTCACATGCAATTTCTATCAGCGATGTGGAGTACGATAACGATGTGGTGAAAGGTACACTTACCATCCACTCTAAAGTAGCAAATGTTTTATTTGATTCTGGATCCACCCACTCTTTTATTTCTGAAGACTTTTCTAAGGGTATCACCGTATTACCTCAACAATTAGATGTTGAGTTAGCCGTGACAACACCTAATGGCACATCAACCGCATCAAAAGTTTATAATTCTTCTCCAATCGAAGTTTGTGGGAAAGTGCTTCCTGCAAATCTTGTGATCCTTCCTTTAGTGGAATTTGATGTGATTCTTGGCATGGATTGTCTTTCTCTACATGGAGCTCATATCAATTGCCAAAGAAGGGAAGTCACATTTCATATTCCAGATCAATCTACGATCGTATACCAATGCAAGGATGAACATAACCTTCCAGTGGAAATTTCTTCCATATTATGGGTATTGATTCCACTAAATGAAGGTTATTTATCTCAAATGGTTGGTGAGAAACTCACGATTAAGAATATGCCCATTGTACGGGAGTTTGATGATGTCTTTCCGGAGGAATTGCCGGGTCTTCCACCAAATCGTGAAGTTGAGTTTTCAATAGAACTCGTACCGGGTGCTTTGCCTATTTCAAAGACACCTTATAGAATGGCCCCAATTGAGTTGCAGGAATTGAAGAAGCAACTCCAGGAGAATCATGATAAGGGATTCATACGCCCTAGTGCGTCACCTTGGGGAGCACCTGTTCTATTTGTTAAGAAGAAAGATGGATCAATGAGACTCTGCATTGATTATCGAGAACTTAACAAGATCACTATCAAGAACAAATATCCTCTCCCACGCATTGATGATTTATTTGACCAACTACGCGGAGCTCAATACTTTTCCAAGATTGATCTTCGTTCAGGGTATCATCAATTAAGGGTCAAAAGGGAGGATATACCAAAGACGGCTTTCCGTACAAGGTATGGACACTATGAATTTATAGTGATGCCATTTGGTCTTACTAATGCCCCTTCTATCTTCATGGATCTAATGAATAGAGTCTTTAGAGACTATCTTGATCAATTTGTGGTAGTCTTTATAGACGATATTCTTGTCTATTCAAAGAGCAAGGAAGAGCATGAAGATCACTTGAGAATTATATTGAAGACCCTGAGAAAGGAGAAGCTTTATGCCAAATTTACCAAGTGTGAATTTTGGCTTCAAAAAGTTGCATTTTTGGGTCATATAATCTCTAAAGAGGGGATATCTGTGGATCCAGCAAAAACAGAGGTTATCGAAAGATGGTCAAGACCAACAACAGTAACTGAGATCCGAAGTTTTCTTGGATTGGCTGGATATTATCGACGTTTTGTAAAAGATTTTTCACGATTATCTAATCCACTCACCAAGTTGACTCGGAAAGGAGTTAAGTTTGTCTGGACAGAGGAATGTGAAGAGAATTTCAAGGAGTTGAAAAGAAGGTTATCCAGTGCACCTGTGCTCACACTGCCTTGTAGTGGAGAAAGGTTTGTGATCTACAGTGATGCATCCAAGAAGGGATTGTGGTGTGTTCTTATGCAAAATGATATGGTGATAGCTTATGCCTCACGACAGTTGAAAATCCATGAGCAAAATTACCCAACACATGATTTGGAGTTGGCTGCGGTAATCTTTGCATTAAAGATTTGGAGGCATTACCTTTATGGTGAAAGGTGTGATATTTATACTGATCATAAAAGTTTAAAGTATATTTTCACACAAAAGGAGTTGAATATGCGTCAAAGAAGATGGTTGGAGCTGATTAAGGATTATGACTGCTCAATCCATTACCACCCTGGGAATGCAAACAAGGTGGCAGATGCATTAAGTCGACAAGACCATGCTAGTTTATCCATGATGAGGATCACAAAAGATCCAATATTTATGGATTTACAAAGGATGGATCTTGGAATTATAATGGAAGGGGAAAAATCTTATCTTTCTCAAATGAATGTTCAACCATCTATACATGTGAAGATTAAAGAGGCACAGAAAGAAGATGTCGAGTTACAAAAGAAGGTGAGAAATGTTCCTGAATTCAACCTTGATTGTGATGGGATAATAAAGTTCAGGAATCGGGTTTGTGTTCCTCCCATCCCCGAATTAAAGAAGGAGCTGCTGGATGAGGCTCATAGTTCTTCATTCTCTATTCATCCTGGAAGCATGAAGATGTATAGGGACCTGAAAGAGTACTTCTGGTGGGATGGCATGAAAAGAGATGTTGCTGAATTTGTCTCTCGATGCTTGGTTTGTCAACAAGTTAAAGCTGAGAGACAGAAGTCTAAGGGGATGTTACAACCATTACCCATACCCGAATGGAAATGGGAAAACATCACTATGGACATTGTCACAGGACTTCCTAAAACATCCAAAGGCAATAATGCTATTTGGGTCATAGTTGATCGTCTTACAAAGTCTGCACACTTCATTCCTATTAGAGAGGATTTCTCTCTAGATCAGCTTGCCAGGATATATGTAAAGGAAGTGGTAAGATTGCATGGAGTACCACTTTCTATTATATCTGATCGAGATCCGAGATTTACCTCAAAGTTCTGGCGAAGTCTTCAGCATACTCTGGATACAGAGTTGAGTTTCAGCACTGCTTATCATCCCCAGACAGACGGTCAGTCTGAGAGAACAATTCAAACCCTAGAAGATATGTTGATAGCTTGCTCTATGGATTTCAAAGGAGGTTGGGATCAACACCTACCTTTGGTGGAATTTTCTTATAATAATAGCTTTCACTCCAGTATTCAAATAGCTCCTTATGAAGCTCTCTATGGAAAGAAATGCAGGACTCCAACTTGCTGGGATGAAGTTGGGGAAAGAAAGCTATTAGGACCTGATCTCGTTGATGAAATGGCAGAAAAGCTCAGATCTATTCAACAACACATAAGAGCAGCTCAGAGTCGACAGAAAAGCTATGCCGACAACCGAAGAAAAGACCTAGAGTTTGAAGTGGGTGATAAAGTGTTCTTACGAATATCTCCCTGGAAGAGGGTTATGAGATTTGAAAAGAAGGGGAAGTTGAGCCCTAGATATATCGGTCCTTTCGAAATATTGGATCGTGTTGGGAAGGTAGCTTACCGATTGGCGCTTCCACCGAATCTCTCTCAAGTTCACGATGTGTTCCATGTATCTCTCCTGAGAAAGTACATACCAGATCCTTCACATGTACTCAGCTCAGAAGTTGTACCGCTGGAGCAAGATCTTTCTTATGAAGAACAGCCGATAGAGATTCTGGATCGTAGCGAAAAAGTCCTACGAAACAAGACCACTCGATTGGTGAAAGTTTTATGGAGAAACCACCAACTTGAAGAAGCTACATGGGAGCTTGAGGATATGATGAGGGAGAAGTATCCTCATCTGTTTGTTACAAAGGGACGAATTTCGAGGGAGAAATTCTTTTTAAGAGGGGTAGAATGTAACACCCGAGGCTTTTATGTTATATAAATCATCAAAGGAATATTTTTCTACACAACACTTTCTTGGCTTGCTTTACACGCAATCGCGACCTTCCTCGATAGCTTGCGTCGTACGCAATACCGAGTTTCACTAAACAACAATATGCTATTAAAACTAGCCGTTATGAATAGTAATAACCACTTTTTGAAATTTTATTTTTCAAAATGGACTTCATTTTTGGACTCATAATATCGAAATTAGCCTAGGGTGAAATTTTGGTATTTTTCTGAAAACTTTCAATTTTTGATGAATAGTGAAACCACTAAGTGGTAGGTTAAAAACTGAATTTTGCATAAAACTTAATTTTACCGCTTCTGTGAATGGAATTTCGAAAATCCGAGAGACACGGTTAATATCAAGGACTAAAATGTGGTTCAATGAGATGAAAATAATTTTTTGGTGAATAGTAACTTTTTACCTTTTTTACCGCGGTTAATAGTAAATAGGGTAACTAAGGGTAAATATGATATCAATATTACCCTAAAACATGTCCTAATTCTATTGGAAAAGTGTAATTCGACCAAAAACAAACTTAGGAATAAAATATGACCATTTAGGCCCACTTGGATTAGATTAGGACATTTATTATTAATTTATTTAAAGAAGGGTTAAAATAGTTAAAATCAAAGTTTAATAAGTAAATCATTTTTAATATGGCGTTATACATAAGATAAATTCGATTGTAAATATTCATTAGAAAGATAAAAAGATTTCCTACATGATGGTATTTTATTTGTAATTTTTAGACATCAAATAATATAATTTATTTATGACACAAAGATGATGCAGTAATTATCTTATTAATGAAATATTGACATAATTGATGTTATAAACACCAAAATAAATGTAATTTGAGACTTTTTATGAATTCCACTAATTTTATAGGTTACTATGATATATTAGTGTTGATTTAATCAACTTGGTTCGAAAATATAATTCTGTGATGACTTTCACAAAAATCATATATCAAATAGTGTAAAAATTGACACAAAATAGTTTTTAAATCAAATATTATATTATTAATTGTTATTTTATTCCTAAAAATCTAAGGTTCGGCCAAATGACTTAGATAAGGATATATGTATTAATAATATACAATTTGGGGTTCGTTTGGCATGTTATAGTAAGTTTATTAACCATATAGTGAAAGAAAACAAAAAGACACGGTAAAAGTTAAATTATTTAACTTAGAGTTAAATCTAATTGATAAGGTTAAAATAATACCATAAACTTGTCTAAATCCTATTGGTTGATAGGATTTCGACCCATCCCTACTTTAGCTTCGAAATAAGACCCTTTGGAACCATTATAAACCGATTTTCACTTTAAAATAAAATAATATTTTGAGATATTCCTAAGGTGCCCCTCTCCTCCCCTATAAAAGGACACCTCCTCCCCCTCCTCCTCACACCAATTTGAGCACTCAAGCTCGGCCAACCCCTGCCAATTTCTCCTCTCCACTTACCTAGAAACATCCTAGAGGTTCTGGTCTTCCTCCAAGACCAATTTTAGTGCCCTAAGTGGAGGTCTCAAAGAGGCACTTCAAAGAAGAGGTAATTACCGTTACCAATTCTTTCATCTTTATTTATTCTTCCACTTCTTCTTCATAGGTTGTTTCATTATGAAGTAATAACATCAGTATCACTCATATACTGATATGTTATTATAAGTATGAAACAACCCTATTTCACCATCTATCCATCCTACGGAAAAAGAAATCACCGCGCGTGCGTACGTACAGAATACGGTCTCCACGCCGTGGTGTAATCTATTTTCCACCACCACCTTACATGGATGGGTATAATGGTGTAAATAATAACTATACATAGTTATTACAACATCATATTGATTCTTATATATTGTATAATCCACTCAAATTCAATTCAATATTTATAGAAATGATATCATCGCTCGTGCGTACGTACGGAATACCGTCTCCACGACGCGATGAGATTCATTCTCCATGTTAACCATTTAAGAATGATTATAATGTATATATAAGAAATAATAATGAAATATATGACATTATAAAGCTACTGGATTTATGTATATATATACATATGTATGTCATCTACTTACTTCCATTTCAAGACAATAAGGAAAGGAAAACAGCGTTCATGCGTACGTACGGACTACCGTCTCCATGAACAGTGTTTTTCATTTTATTTATCTACCTATTATATATATATATATACTGAATATATATGATATATAAATCATATTTTATATTCTGGATGTAAGTAAATCATGATATAAGTAATAATGATGTCAAGAACAACAAGTCAAAACACCTACGATAAATGAAACGATTTTACCCAAAACGCTTCTTTAACATGGAATTTACAAAAGAACGGGTAACATAATGTCATAAGTGAACCATATATGATATCATAACAATGAATATGATTCTGTAATAAGTCAATAACATGATTTAAATCATTATACAGGAGGTTCGGACACTTACAAAGCAAGTCGGACCTAAGGTAAGGGAAATATCACAATCTCATTTTTATCCGAGATTGTTTATTCGTAAGTATTTACTGGGGTGTATTTTATCATCCACATACATGTTTCATAAATATGTAATATTATTTCCATCCACCTACAATTGTTTAAATCCATTTTTACCCTTCGGTGAGTATTTAGTAAAAGAAATGAAAGGAATCTTTTGTCGTTTTTCGTACGAGGTACTTTTTGACTTTTCCGACAAAAGAACGAGAAGAATGTTTTTTTTAACTTATACGGCATGAATGGTTTTTTAAAACATTATTTCCAAGAATCTTCCTTTATAATATTTCATGTTTATTTTTAATCAACTTCTTTTAGATTATAATTTTATGACATGTTATGAAAAGAAAAGTGTTTTTGAAGTAGAAAGGATATTTTCCTCAAGAATGGAGTTCAAATGTTTTATCAAAATTATTTTCCATCTAAGATAATATAGGGTTCTGTTTTTATCCCTATTATTACACTGATTTGATTATGTTTTGAGGAAATTATTTTTATGAAGTCATTTACCTTATATGATTTGATTTATGATTTCATGATGTTTCAAGAATCCCATTTTTGTTACATGTGTTATGCGATGATGTATGATTTATGATTATGTGGCACACATAAGAAAGGATTCATTATAAGATGGGTGGGACCTATATCTCCCTCCAATGAATTGGGTAAAGATTTTATATCTCATGAGATAGACATGGCTGGAACGGAAGGTTATTTCAGTTCAGTGATACAGGACTGAAACGAGGAGTGAACTCGGTTCAGAAAGGGACTTTGTCCACTAAGATAGTCTTGTCAATGAGTCATGACTAACAAGAAATGATTTTCCATGATTATGTGTGCATGCCACAAAGTTTCAAGTTTTATGTTATGATTATGGGGATCTCATTTTCAATTCTATGATTTATCCCATGTTATGATATTATGAGCTCTTTTGCAGGTCAAGATTTCCAAAAGCTACGTTCTTATGTATATGATGTGATTGATATTTCTTTTGTTTACCCTTACTGAGCATTTGAGCTCACCCTTTTTTGTTTTTCTTTCCCCAGGATATAAAGAAAGGTTTTAGGTAAAAAAAAAGGGGAAGATCTTTATGGGAGATATTGAAGATCTTTCACCACGTTTAGAAGATTACGTTCCGAGTTTCCAAAGACACTAAACTATTACGATCCTTGTGTGTGTGTTTTTGTTATGTACTAAGTATTCCGCAAAAGTAATGTAATGTCCATGTACGATAAGCTTTGGGTCTCTACAACTTTGAAGAAGACCAGGACCTCTAGGATGTTTATAGGGAAGTGGAGAAGAGAATTTGGCAGGGTTTGGCCGAGCATGAAGGCTCAATGTGGTGTGAGTAAAAGAGGGAGGAGGTGCCCTTTTATAAGGGAGGAGAGGGGAACCTTTGGAATAACAAAAAAATTTATTTTATTATAAAGTCAAATTCGGTTTTTAATAGCTCCAAATTGATATATTTCGAAGCTAAGGTGGGTATGGGTCAAAATCCTCTCATCAAATAGTATTTAGACAAGTTTAGGTCATTATATTAACCTTATCATTTAGTTTTAACTCTTAGATAATTAGATTGACCTTTACCATGTCACTTTGTATTTTTATATTATATAGTTAATAAACAAACCATATACATCCAAGAACCCCTAAGTGGTTCATTAATGATACACCTATCATGATATTAGTATCTTTGCAGAACCTTATATTTTTAAAAATATAATAATAATTAATCATTTAATATTTGTTTTAAAAACTATTTTATGTCAATTTTGACACTATTTGGTAATTGATTTTTGTGAAAACCATAACAGAATGATTAGTTCGAAAAAAATTAATAAAATCAATACTGAAATGTCATATTAACATACAAAATCATTGGAATTTATAAAATGTCTCAAATTACATTTATTTGGGTATTTATAACATCAATTATTTCAATATTTCCTTAATAAGATAATTACTGCATCATCATTGTATCATAAATAAATTAAATAATTTTAAGTCTAAAAATTACAAATAAACTACCATTATGTTTTAAATCATTTTATCTTTCTAATGAATATTTATATTCTATTTTTTATTATATATAACCCTATATTAAAAATGATTTAGTTATTAAACTTTGATTTTAACAATTTTAACCCTTCTTTAAATAAATTGATAATAAATGTCCTAATCTAATCCAAGTGGGCCTAAATGGTCGTATTTTATTCCTAATGTTGTTTTTGGTCAAATTACACTTATCCAATAGAATTAGGACATGTGTTAGGGTAATAATACTCACACGTTTACCCTTAATTACCCTATTTACTTTTAACCGAGGTGAAAAAAGTAAAAAGTTACTATTCACCAAAAATTATTTTCATCTCATTGAACCACATTTTAGTCCTTGATATTAACCTTGTCTCTTGAATTTTAGAAATTCCACTCACAGAAGCAGAAAAATTATGTTTTATGAAAAATTCAGTTTTTTAACCACCACTTAGTGGTTTCACTATTCATCAAAAAATGAAAGTTTCCAGAAAAATACCAAAAATTAGGCCTAAGATATATTTGATATTATAAATTCAAAAATGATTTCTATTTTACCAAATTCAAAACATATCAGTTACATTATCTAATTTAAAAATTAATTCTCGTCGTCAAAACAAATAGCGTGTTTTTAAGAGATAGTAACTATCAAAAGATTGACACTTGTTTATGTCTGGTTTAAATGTGAAATTACATCCAATGGACAACATTGTCTTAAATTGTAAAAATATATTCTAAATATAATTTTAAACCACTCAAATTAATAATTTATCACTACTAATTATTTCGATTAAAAAAGTTGTTTTTAATTAAAATTTAGTAATTTTCACTATTCATCAGAATATGAAATTTATCCAAAAAGTACCAAAATTTCACCCTAAGATAATTTCGATATTCCGAATCCAAAAATGAAGTCCACTGTAAACAATATAATTTAAAAAAATTCAAAAAGTGGTTATTACTATTCATAACTGCTAGTTTTAATAATATTTTAATAGCATATCGTTGTTTAGTGAAACTCGGTATTGCGTACGACGCAAGCTATCGAGGAAGGCCATGGTTACGTGTAAATAAATCCAAGTTAGTGTTGTGTGTAGTGAAAGATTCCTCTGATGATATATATAACATAAAAAAACAAAATATTTCTCATAAAAGTCTCGGGTGTTACATTCTACCCCCCTTAAAATGAATTTTTCCCTCGAAATTCGTCACTTTGTAACCAAAATATGAGGATACCTCTCACTCATCATATCATCAAGCTCCCATGTAGCATATTATAATTGGTGGTTCCTCCATAAAACTTTCACCAAGCGAGTGGTCTTGTTCCGTAGGACTTTTTCACTATGATCCAGAATCTCTATTGGCTATTCTTCATAAAAAAGATCTTGATCCAATGGTAAAACTTCTGAGCTGAGTACATGTGAAGGATCAGGTATGTACTTTATACGGAGAGATACATGGAACACATCATGAACTTTGGAGAGATTCGGTGGAAGCGCCAATCGGTAAGCTACCTTCCCAACACGATCCAAAATTTCAAAAGGACCGATATATCTAGGGCTCAACTTTCTCTTATTTCCAAATCTCATGACCATCTTCCAGGGTGATATTCGTAAGAACACTTTATCACCCACTTCAAACTCTAGGTATTTTCTTCGTTTGTCGGCATAACTTTTCTATCAACTCTATGCTACTCTTATGTGTTGTTGAATAGATCTGACCTTTTCTGTCATCTCATCAGCAAGATCAGGTCCTAATAGCTTTCTTTCCCCAACTGCATCCCAACAAGTTGGAGTCCTGCATTTATTTCCATAGAGAGCTTCATAAGGATCCATCTGAATACTGGAGTGAAAGCTATTATTATATGAAAATTCAACCAAAGGTAGGTTTTGATCCCAACCACCTTTGAAATCCATAGAGAAATCTCTTAACATATCTTCCAGAGTTTGAATTTTTCTCTCAAACTGACCGTCTGTATGAGGATGATAATCAGTGCTGAAACACAACTCTGTATCCAGAGTATGCTGAAGAATTCACTAGAACTTCGAGGTAAATCTCAGATCCCGATCAGATATAATAGAAAGTGGTACTCCATGCAATCTTACCACTTACTTTACCTATATCATGGAAATCTGATCGAGAGAGAAATCCTCTCTAATAGCAATGAAATGTGCAGACTTTGTAAGACAATCAACTATGACCCAAATAGCATTATTGCCTTTGGATGTTTTAGGAAGTCCTGTGACAAATTCCATAGTGATGTTTTCCCATTTCCATTCGGGTATGGGTAATGGTTGCAACATCCTCTTAGACTTCTATCTCTCAGCTTTAACTTGCTGACAAACCAAGCATCGAGAGACATATTCAGCAACATCTCTTTTCATGCCATCCGACCAGAAGTACTCTTTCAGGTCCCTATACATATTCGTGCTTCCAGGATGAATAGATAATGAAGAACTATGAGCCTCATCCAGCAACTCCTTCTTTAATTCGGGGAAGGGAGGAACACAAACCTGATTCCTGAACATTTTTATCCCATCTCAATCCAGGTTGAATTCAGGAACATTTCTCACCTTCTTTTGTAACTCTACATCTTCTTTATGTGCCTCTTTAATCGTCACATGTATAGATGGTTGAACATTCATTTGAGAAAGATACGATTTCCCCCCTTACATTATAATTCAAAGATCCATCCTTTGTAAATCCATAAATATTGGATCTTTTGTGATCCTCATCATGGATAAACTGGCATGGTCTTGTCGACTTAATGCATCTGCCACCTTGTTTTCTTTCCCAGGGTGGTAATGAATTGAGCAGTCATAATCCTTAATCAGCTCTAACCATCTTCTTTGGCGCATATTCATCTCCTTTTGTGTGAAAATATACTTTAATCTTTTATGATCAGTATAAATGTCACACCTTTCTCCATAAAGATAATTCCTCCAAATCTTTAATGTAAGGATTACCGCAGCTAACTCCAAATCATGATTTGGGTAATTTTGATCATGTATTTTCAACTGTCATGAGGCATAAGCTATCACCATATCATTTTTCCTAAGAACACACCGCAATCCCTTCTTGGATGCATCACTATTGATCACAAAACCTTTCTCCACTACAAGGAAGTGTGATCACAGTTGCACTGGATAACATTCTTTTCAACTCCTTGAGATTCTCTTCACATTCCTCCATCTGAAAATACTTAACTCCTTTCCGAGTCAACCTGGTGAGTGGATTAGATAATCGTGAAAAATATTTCACAAAACGTCGATAATATTCATCCAAACCAAGAAGACTTCAGATCTCAGTTACTGTTGTTGGTCTCGACCATCTTTCGATAACCTCTGTTTTTTCTGGATCCACAGATATCCCCTCTTTTGAGATTATGTGACCCAAAAATGAAACTTTTTGAAGCCATAATTCACACTTGGTAAATTTGGAATAAATATTCTCCTTTCTCATGGTCATCAATATAATTCTTAAGTGATCTTCATGTTCTTCCTTGTTCTTAGAATATACATGAATATCGTCTATAAAGACTACCAAAAACTGATCAAGATAGTCTCTAAAGACTCTATTCATCAGATCCATGAAGATAGTAGGGGCATTAGTAAGTCCAAATGGCATCACTATAAATTCATAGTGTCCATACCTTGTACAGAAAGTCGTCTTTGGTATATCCTCCCTTTTGAACCTTAATTGATGACACCCTGAACGAAGATAAATCTTGGAAAATTATTGAGCTCTGCATAGTTGGTCAAATAAGCCATCAATGTGCGGGAGAGGATATTTGTTCTTGATAGTGATCTTGTTAAGTTCTCGATAATCAATGCAGAGTCTCATTGATCCATATTTCTTCATAACAAACAGAACAGGTGCTCCCCAAGGTGACGCACTAGGGCATATGAATCCCTTATCAAGATTCTCTTGGAGTTGCTTCTTCAATTCCTGCAACTCAATGGGGGTCATTCTATAAGGTGTCTTTGAAATAGGCAAAGCACCCGGTACGAGTTCTATTGAAAACTCAACTTCACGATTTGGTGGAAGACCTGGAAATTCCTTCGGAAAGACATCGTCAAACTCCCATACAATGTGAATATTCTTAATCATGAATTTCTCATCAACCATTTGAGATAAATAATGCTCATTTAGTGGAATCAAGACCCATAAGATGGATGAAATTTCCACTAGAAGGTTATGTTCATCCTTGCATCGATAGACGATCATATATTGATCAGGAATATGAAATGTGACTTCCCTTCTTTGAAAATTGATATGAGCTCCATATTGAGAAAGCCAATACATGCCAAGAATCACATAAAATTCCACTATAGTAAGGATCACAAGATTTACAAGAAGCACTTTCCCAGAAACTTCAATCGGAGAAGAATTATAAACTTTTGATGCGACTATTGTGCCATTAGGGGTTGTCAAAACTAACTCAACATCTAATTGTTGAGGTAATACGACGATACCCTTAGAAAATTATTCAGAAATAAAACAGTGGGTGGATCCGGAATCAAATAAAACATTTTCTACTTTAGAGTGGATTGTAAGTGTACGTTTCACCACATCAATATCATACTCCACATCGCTGATAGAAATTGCATGTGACTTTCCTTTGTCTTTAGCCTTAAGAGCTTGTTGACGTCGACCATCATCATTAACCCTTGGATTTGGGCATTGATTGGCATAATGCCCCATATCCTTGCACTTGAAACATTTAAGGGTAGTAGGTTCATTCTGTGTATCCCTTCCTTTGTTTGCATCATTATACATCTTCGTCCCATCATTGCGGCATTCAAATGCCCAATTCCTTCCTTTCCACATTTAAAACATTTACTTGTCCCATTAAGACAACTCCCTCCATGTTTCTTTCCACACTATGAGCATAAGGGAAAGCTCATCTTCTTTTCAGTGTGCTCTTTAGATTTTCCTTTGAATTCCATTTTCATCTTCTTATCAAACCCATATGACTGATGGGTTACTCCAATATCCATCTCAACATTGAGATCACATCGAACGATTTCCTCGTAGCTACTGAAGTCACTTATGGCTAAGGCCCTTCGAAGACTTGTTTTTAAGCCACTAAAGAATCGATCGATCTTACTCTCAGGTTGGATAATAATACCAGAAGCGTACAGTGCATGTCTTGTAAAATTTGCTTCATAGGTACCAACAGATTCATCATCCTTTTGCTTCAGTTCAAGAAACTCTTTATCCATCTTTGTTCAGAGAATACGAGGGATGTAATTATTGGAAAATAAGTTCTTGAACTCGTCCCATTCCATGGACTCAATTTCATCCCTTTGCCTCGTATTCTTAATAAGATTCCACCATTGATCAGCATCACCTTCCAAATGATACACTGCTAGGATGACTTTATCATGTTCAGAACATTGAAGAACTGAAAATATCTTTTTAGTAGTACTAATACATTGTTCAGAAACTAATGGATTAGTAGACCCGCTGAATGAAGGTGGATGCTACCTCGTGAAGGATTCAACAGAATGTAGCCCCTTCCTTTGCTCGTTTGGAAGTCCTGCATGATTCATAGCTTGATAAAGTTGTGTTAGCATGGCTACAAGATTTTTCATTCCAACTCCCATAACATTTGGTTGCTCAGGGGAACAATCATTACCTTTCCCGTCCCATTCCACATTAACACGGTTCCTTCAGGTTCGAGCTGTTGACTAAAACCAAGAAGAATAGTGTTAGCAACATTAATTATAATAGGAAAACCACATAATCAAGAATAAAATTTCACACATAAGGTCTTATCCTAGGTTATTCATGGCCATTTCTAAAACACTAAGATTGTGTTCTATGCTAAGACTTATCCTTAGGGTTCTTACTAAGGCTTTCACATCCTAGTTTCCAAATGTTGACTATACCTTTCCTCTAATACCAACTATAGCGACCCATACATTACAAACATTGTTATTACTTCAGAATTGAAGCACACTTATTACAACATATAACAAAACCTGGAATGGACCGTATAGGTATAGAGTCTGTAGAAACTGGGAAACATAAACAACTTCTTCATAAGGCATCTACTTTGCCTCACATTTATTTCATCATATCTAGAGTCTCTTTTGGCATATCCTACTTAATAAAATTATTCCTGACTTGGGGAAATAAAACATACGAAAGGGTGAGCTCAAATTCTCAGTAAGGGTAAACAAAAGAAATATCAATCACATCATATACATAAGAACATAACTTTTGGAAATCTTGACCTGAAAAAAGATCATAACTTCATAACATTGGATAAATCATAGTAGTGAAATGTAATCCCAATAATCATAACATAAAAAAATGAAACTTTGTGGCATACACACATAATCATAGAGAATCATTTCTTATTAGTCAAGACTCATTTCCACGAATATCTTAGTGGACAAAGTCCATTTCTGAACCGAGTTCACTCCTCGTTTTAGTCCTGTTTCACTGAACCGGTTTAACCTGCCGTTCCAGCCATGTCTATCACATGAGATATAAAATCTTTACCCAATGCATTGGAGGTAGATATATGTCCCACCCATCACATAATGATACCATTCTTATGTGTGCCACAAAATCATAAATCATACATCATTGCATAAGCCATGTAATAAAAATGGGATTCTTAAACATCATGATATAATCAAACAATTTATATAAGATAAAATAATTCATAAAAATAATTCCATCATAACATAATCAAATCAATGTAATAATATGGATAGAAACAGAACCCTATATTATCTTAGATGGAAAATAATTTTGATAAAACACTTGAACTCCATTCTTGAGGAAAATATCCTTTCAAAAACATTTTCCTTTCTTAACATGTCATTCAATTTTAAACTAAAATAAGTTGATTAAAAATAAAAATGAAAATTTTTAAAACAATCTTCATGGAAATAATGTTTTAAAAATCCATTTATGCCGTATAAGTTAAAAAAAATTCTTCTCGTACTTTTGTCGGAAAAGTCAAAAAGTACCTCGTACGAAAAACGACAAAAGATTCCTTTCATATCTTTTACTAAAAACTCACCTAATGGCAAAATTGGATGTAAAAAATTGTAGGTGGATGGAAATAATATTACATATTGAGGAAACATGGATGTGGATGATAAAATACACCCCAGTAAATCCCAAAGTATAAACAATCTCGGATAAAATTAGATTGTGATATTTTCCCTTACCTTAGGTCATATTTGCTTCGTAAGTGTCTGCACCTCCTGTATATTGATTTAAATAATGTTATTGACTTATTCCATAATCATACTCATCATATATGGTCATATTCTTAGCCTCTTATTAGTAATATTTCATTACTACTTGTTATTCGGGTGTTTATTACTTTTTGTTCTTATGTGTGTTTTGTCGAATAAATTCAAATTTTTATCTTTAGGTTATAAATACCTCAATTCCAGAATGGTACTAGTGTAATATATATCATATTAATTCATTAAATTCATTTATATAATCATTATGCAAGGAAGATCATGTAGAACAAGTCGCATCACATCGTGGAGACGGTATTCCGTACGTACGCACGAGCGATGATATTTTTCCCATGATCGTGGAAATGTATTGGAGTGTATTTATACTATTATAGAATCAATATCACTTTAAAATAATCATATATAGTCATTATTTACACCATTATACCCATCCATGTATGGTGGTGGTGGAAAAAAGATTACACCACGGCGTGGAGACGGTATTTCGTACGTACGCACGCACGGTGATTTCGTTTTCCCTATGATGGATAGATGGTGAAATCGGGTTGTTTAATACATATA
This sequence comes from Viscum album, assembly GCA_963277665.1. Taxonomy (NCBI): domain Eukaryota; kingdom Viridiplantae; phylum Streptophyta; class Magnoliopsida; order Santalales; family Viscaceae; genus Viscum; species Viscum album. The sequence goes on along the minus strand of OY728131.1, from coordinate 676,530,254 downwards.
ATAACATATAAGTATATTAGTGATACTGATGTTATTACGTCATAATGAAACAACTAAAGAAGAAAAGTGGAAGAAGAAATAAAGTTGAAAGAATCGGTAACGGACAGAGGCTCTTCTCTGAAGAGCCTCTTTGAGACCTCCTCTTAGGCCACTAAAATTGGTCTTTGAAGAAGACCAGGACCCCTAGGATGTTTCTAGGGAAGTGAAGAAGAGAATTTTTCAGGGGTTGGCCGATCATGAAGGCTCAATGCGGTGTGAGGAAAAGAGGGAGGAGGTTCCCTTTTATAAGAGAGGAGAGGGGCACCTTTGGAATAACTAAAACTATTATTTTATTATAAAGTCAAATTCGGTTTTTAATAGCTCAAAATTTATATATTTCGATGATAAGGTAAGGATGGGTCGAAATTCTCTCATCCAATAGAATATATAAAAGTTTATGTCATTATATTAACCTTATCTTTTTGTTTTAACTCTTAGTTAATTAGATTGACATTTACCATGTCACTTTGTATTTTTATATTATATAGTTAATAAACATACCATATACATCCCAGCGACCCCCAAGTGGTCCATTAATGATACACCTATCATTATATAAGTATCTTGGCCGAACTTTAGATTTTTAGGATTATAATAACAATTAATAATATAATATTTGTTTTAAAAACTATTTTATGTCAATTTTGACACTATTTGGTAATTGAATTTTGTGAAAATGATAACAGAATGATTAGTTCAAAAAAAATTAATTAAATTAATATTAACATGTCATATTGACATATGAAATTATTGGAATTCATAAAATGTCAAAAATTACATTTATTTTGGTATTTATAACATCAATTATGTCATAATTTCATTAATAAGATAATTACTGCATCATCATTGTATCATATATAATTAAATTATTTTTAAGTCTAAAAATTACAAATAAATTACCATTATGTTGTAAATATTTTTAGCATTCAAATTAATATTTATAGTCGAATTTATCTTATGTATAACCCTATATTAAAAATGATTTATTTATAAAACATTGATTTTAACTATTTAAACCCTTCTTTAAATAAATTGATAATAAATGTCCAAATCTAATCCAAGTGGGCCTAAATGGTCATATTTTTATCCTAAGATTGTTTTTGGTCAAATTACACTTATCCAATAAAATTAGGACATGTGTTAGGTTAATAATAATAACACTTTTACCCTTAATTACCCTATTTACTTTTAACCGTGGAAAAAAAAGTAAAAAGTTACTATTCACCAAAAATTATTGTCATCTCATTAAAGCACATTTTAGTCCTTGATATTAACCGTGTCTCTCGTATTTTTGAAATTCCACTCGCAAAAGCTGTAAAATTATGTTTTATGAAAAATTCATTTTTTTAACCCCCACTTATTGGTTTCATTATTCATCAAAAAATGAAAGTTTCCAGAAAAATACCAAAAATTAGGCCTAAGCTATATTTGATATTATGAATTAAAAAATGATTTCTATTTTACCAAATTCAAAACATATCAGTTACATTAACTAATTTAAAAATTAATTCACGTCCTCAAAACAAATAGCGTGTTTTTAAGAGATAATAACTATCAAAAGATTGACACTTGTTTATGTCTGGTTTAAATGTGAAATTACATCCAATGAAAAACATTTTATTAAATTGTAAAAATATATTCTAAATATACTTTAAAACCAATAAAATTGATAATTTATCACTACTAATTATTTCTATTAAAAAAGTTGTTTTTAATTAAAATTTAGTAATTTTCACTATTAATCAGAATATGAAAGTTATCCGAAAAGTACCAAAATTTCACTCTAATCTAATTTAGATATTCCAAATCCAAAAATGAAGTCTATTTTGAAAAATAAAATTTAAAAAATTTCAAAAAGTGGTTATTACTATTCATAACTGCTAGTTTTAATAATATTTTAATAGCATATCGTTGTTTAGTGAAACCCGATATTGTGTATGACGCAAGCTATCGAGGAAGGCCGCAGTTGCGTGTAAAGCAAGCCAAGATAGTTTTGTGTGTAGTGAAAGATTCATTTGATTATTTATATAACATAAAAAAACAAAATATTTCTCATAAAATTCTCGGGTGTTACAGGTAAGGTGGTAGAGGTGGGGGCCTTTTATAAGAGGAGAGGAGAGGTACTCTTGGAATGTTATAAAAGGTTACTTTATTATAGAATGATTTTTGGATTTTAAAGGTCCCAAAATTATATATTTCAAGGATCAGTGGATAAGAGTTTGAAATCCACCCATCCAATAGGTTTTTGATATGTGTAGGTCTTAGATTTTACAATATCTTTTCATTTTATTTAAATCGTTAAATAATGAGGTAATCGCTGCATCATCACGATGTCATAAATAATTTAATTTATTTAATGTCTAAAAATTATAAAAAAATATTGTGATGTTTTAAATAATATTAGCTTTCCAATGACTATTTATAGTCAAAAATCTGACTTCTATAACCCCATTTAAAAATTGATTTAGTAAAATAATACATGTTTGTGTCATTTTTACTTTTACTTTAAATAAAAGGCATTAATGTCATTATCTTACCCAAGTGGCTCCATGGGGTCCCAAAAATAGACCCATGGGTTTTCTTGGTCGGCCATGACTCATCCAATAGTTTTAGGACACGTTTCAAGTTATTTTCATTTTATTATAATATCATTTTTACTTTAAACTACACTAATTACCTCTAATCGCGATTAAAAACTTAAAAGTTACTATTCACCAAAAAAATATTTTAATCCCATTGAACCACATTTTAATTTCTATTTAAAACCATGTATGTATGATTTTTTAAATTCAAAACACAAATGTGGTAAAATTTCATTTAAATGAAAAGTCAGTTTTTTAAGTACCACTTAGTGGTTTCACTATTCATCAAAAATTGAAGTTTTTTAGAAAAATACCAAAACTTCACCCTAAGCTATATTTGATATTCTGAATTAAAAAATGATGTCTATTTTACAAAATTCAAAACATATATGTTACATTAATTAATTTAACAATTAATTCCCGCTGTCAGAGAAAATAGCGTGTTTTTATGAAATAATAAGTATCAAAAGATTGACACTAGTTTAAGTCCAATTACAAAGTGAAATTAATTCCAACAACCACTATTGGATTGAATGGTAAAAATATATTCTAATTGAACTTTAAAACCAATTCAAAATATAATCTAATCATATAAATAAATTAGATTAAAAATAGGTTTTGAATTAAAATACAACATTTTTCATTATTCATTAAAAAAATGAACATTATCGGAAAAATACCAAAACTTCACACAAAGTAAATTTTGATGTCCTGATTTGAAAGAATAATTTTATTTGGTCCAATAGAATGTATAAGAGTGACCAAAACTATATTTATAGACGGTTCGCCATCAAAAGGCGATAAGTTGACCTTTAGTGAATGTTAGAGTATATATGCCAAAAATTGAATTCTTTTCATATTTTAAGCCTTTATCCTTTATTAGATAAATGTAAAAACATTTAACAAACATATATAATCATATTTTAGTTATTTCCATTCATTCCCGCCAATACAACGGCTGCGTGTTAACTACCATTTAAAATAATATTATTTTATTACTAGTGTGCAACGTAAGATTTCAAAGAAACTATTTGTTGCGTATCGGGTATGCTATCGAACATAGAAACTCCTTTAAAGTAAAGTTAATATTTAATTAATAAATATTAATAAAAATGAAAATGCTTTATTCTTTATTTACCTGGGATGTTACATTGATAGCCCCAACCTACTTCTAAATGATGAAAATAAATTCTCATTAGGGTGTATGTTATTTTATATAATTTTTATTTTATTTCCTTGAATTTTTTTTATTTCTTATTGTAAAATAAATTTTCAACCTTAAATGGTTTAAATTTTAAGAAACATATATATCATAGACTAAGTATAGTGGGAATGGTTGGTAGGTTACCCACATGAGTCATGAATATTTTAAGTTCCTTAGGATTAAATTTATTTTGATATCATAAGGATTTTAAATATTTAAATGGAATATATATGCATGAAATTATATGTTATAATTTGGATTTGATTACAGAATCACAAATTGTGTGATTTGATTATTATTTATAATGAATATATTTTAAATTTTCATTTAAATGTAAAAGTGTTATTTGAATTTATTCAAGTGGTTTGAGTAATGTAACAAACTCTTTTTGAAGTTTTCACATATGGTTTGGTGGTTTGTTTAGAAATAAAATAAAATACAATAAATAATTCTTAAAAAGAAATCTCTGAGATGGTTGTACATGTTCCCTCGATTCCTTGACTATCATAAATATTATCAAGGGGTGCCTTCTGTTGGAATTTTCAATTCAATTTCTGTTAATACTCACGCTTGAATAAAAATCTATTTATGACCCAATTATATAAAATTGATTCCATGACTTAGTTATTATACATATACATAAGGGATACCAACTAATTGGGGTGATATTATTAAATATGGACTTAATTCCTAAACAAGTTTTTTCACACTTGGTATTGAGGATAAAGATAGGGATACCAAAAAGATTCTGGTGTGTGTGCCTAAATATAAGAGAGAATGTAAGATTTGGATGTGAATTTTATATATGAAGAATTGAATTTCTAATACCAATTAATAATTTAAGTTGAAAATATAGAATTGAGTAATTGGGATTAACTTTATTAGAATTATTTGACGATTATTTAAATAAAAATATCCATCTTTTTCATCTTAATAATTCCTACAAGTCGATAATTTTTTTTGCCAAAATAAATTTGATGAAAACCCTAGTCACATAGTTATATTTTTTTGATAATTTTTCTATATATTTTCATGTAAAAGCATGGATTAAGTGTGGGTGAGTGATTAGTAATATTTTAAAATAATTTTTCCAATCATTTTTGTAATTTATTTTGTAATGTCTTGCCAAAAGACCATATAATTAATTAAATTTATCATTTTTGAGGTTTAAATTAATAATTGTGCATAATTAAAATTAATTTCCAAATTTGGATTCTTTTAACTTGATTGTTTAATCATATATAAATATTAAATTACATACCCAAACATATATAATTATCTCTTTTATATTTTGTTTCGACATTTAACCTATACTTTTACTAAATATTTTATAAATTTATTCTTCCTTTAATCCTTGTATTTATTTTATATAAATAAATTATATTATTTAATTAATAATTTTATATAATTACAAATATTATTTATCTAATTTATATTTATTTGTAATAATTTTTTATCAAGGAAGAATAAAGAATAAAAGTTATTATAATTAAATTATAGAAACTTCCTTCTCGCTGAGGGATTTAATTAGTGATGTTTGATTAAATTATGAGTTTGAATAGTAATGTAAGATTAAATAAAAAATATTAAAGGATATATAAAAGAAAATTATAGTTATGTATGATTAACTAGACTATGTCAAGGTTTGCGTAAGAATAAATAGGACATTCATAAAAGTAAGAAATAGCTACAACATAGTAAATTAGTTCAGTGAGTAGTTTTTTTATAATTAACACTATAGTAAAAAATGAACATGATGTGGTTGAGTGGTCCATGAAAAGAATAATTCATGAACATTGATGAAAATCATCTCTACATGGTGCACATGAGTCCTAAGGATATTTTAATGAATATTCACTCTAAACTGCACAAACATTGTGAAAAATCATAAAAAATATATATCCATTTGGAGGTTTGTAACAACATGATATTTAATATATATGTTTCTTAAAATAAATTTAATTTCATCGATAGCTTGAAATACATGCAAACCTAAGTCTTTGTGAACAACAACATGGCATATCATTATAACCAAGCCATTAAATTAGCAGACTTAATAATAATGACCATATTTTTTAAATTATTTATAAAATTTTTATAACATTAAAATATATTATTAAATATTTACTCAATATTATAATAAATTATTTAATTGATTTAAAATTACATTTTTCTTTAAAAAACATTTTTATTTATTTTTGTGAGAAAATAATATAATTAATTTTTACAACTATTAGATTATTTATTCAAAAAATTTAGCTTCATTTTTGAAATTATCATATCAAAATTATCTTAGAGTGAATTTTTTAAAAGTTTCAAAAAAGATAGATTTTTTTATAAATAGTGAAAAATAACTTTTTTTATTGAAAACTATTTTTTTGTTTAAAGAATTTAAGAAGTTTCATTTTGTTTTTTATTTTAAAGAAAACATAATTCATTTAAATAATAAAAAATCCAATTAATATCACGAGATTATATTTACAATTTTATTTAATTATAAATCTTTTTATAATTTGGAAAAAAAAAATTCAAGAAAACATATTTTTATCATATTTTTTGAGTTTAATTTTAATTAAAATACTTAAAAATAATTTAATTTAAATTTAAAAAAATGTATTACATATTTGGAATCATCTAAATTATTGTTATTTAATATAGTAATATTAATTTTTTGTAATAATTAATTGTAAAATCAGAAAATAGTTGTCACTGCTTTTAGGGTTAAAACTGATTTACCAGGGGTTAAACTAATAGATAAGGGTATGTTTCCCAATGAAACATGTAAAAAATAATATTTTATGTTAATATTTGGACCACATACTATCCGAAATTATAATTTATTTTAATTTGGATGCATTTTTATTGAGTATAACTGTATTATATTTTAATCTTTTATGAAATTCCAAGTTTACCCACTCACGAACATATCAAAGGAAACCCCTCATTTATTTTATTTACACCACATTTAGCCATATATATTAACCAATACCTATCCAATTTTCTTATAAAATTATTTATTCAAGATATAGAGGTTTTTTATTCTTAAAATACCATTCTATCTATCTTTATGAAAGGATCTAAATGAGGCCAACTGAAGGAGAGGTAATCAACCTACCTAACAAATTTTAAATTATTTCTTCTTCTACATCCACTAAATATATGGTATTCATCACAAAATAAAAAAATATTTATCCTAAATATACAAAAATTTTATTATGATTATGAAACCCTTTTTTACCCTTTTCCATAAAATTTGAATTGTAAGTATTGCTCATCTGTACATGTGGACTACCTTCTCAGCAAAGTGATACAATTCATTTTCCATAAAAAATCATGGATATTTATTATGATACATTTAATGTTTATATATAACATTTATGAAAAATTACTATTCTTTATTTATAAAACCATATATTCCTTTTTATATTTTAATCTATTGGAAAATGATATCGTCATTCGTGCGTACATGTGGACTACCACCTCTATGAAGTGATGTGGTTTTATTTTCTATTTCTATTTAAACAGGATTGAAATGAAGATATATTTAATGTATATATATGTTATTAATGATATAATTATGGATATTTAATGATAAAATAATGATTACATTTCTTTTTTTATTTTCATTAGAAAGTGAAAACAGTGTTCATTCCTAAGTATGACTTATCGTCTCCATGAATGGTGTAAATAATTTTTCAGTCAATAACATTAATAGATGATTATAAATTGGAATATAATTTATATATATTATATTTATATAAAGATTAATATTTTTTATATTATTGAAACATTATCAATGTATAAAGAACAAAACATCCAACCTGAATCTCTTATGAATAAATAAAACAGTTTACACACAGAAATGATGATTTTTATAAGGAATTATTAATAAAATGGTGTTGAAACATTATAATTGGATCATATATGACATTATAAGTATGTAAATAATTTTTAATATAATTAATATAGTTTTAAATTTTATTATATTTAATTTTAGATAATATTTAGAGAAATTGGAACATTATTTAAGGGTTTTATGTTATGATCTCATTATTTACAAGGATTATTTATAATTATGTTTTCGAGGATGAAATTTCATTATCTAAAACACATGAAGTTCATGTATTTTCTTATAATATTTTTATTCATAAAATTTTAAATTAATAGTATCATTTTCCTCTTATTATCACTTAAAATTAGTGATAAAATTATTTCTATAAAAAATATTGAAAATATTTTCCTTCCATGTCCACATTTTCTTAATTTTTTTTTAATATTCTCCTCTAATTATTTAAATTATTTCTTCCCATGATTGAATTTTAAAAAAATGTATAAGAATGAATCATTTTGAACTTTTTTTCACAAGTTACTTTTTACATTTATTCACAAATTTAAAAGAATTTTAACCTACATGACATAAATTTTTTTTACCATCATCATTAAGGAATTATTAAACTATTAGATTAATATTTTCTAATTTTATTTTGAAATAAAATAATTTCCTTAATATTTTTTACATTTTGTGGAAATAAATAAGTTATTTCTAAATGGTAATTTTATTTTCCTCAAGAAATAATTCATACATATATTTAAGGAATTATATATTAATAACAACATTATTTGTTGTTACGTATGCTTTACTAGGAAGATTATCCATGGATACCATTATTATTATTTCACTTGTTGGTTTAAGATTGTTATGATGAGATTTTTATTAAACTTCTCTATATTACAAGGGTTATGATTTGATGAAATGTAAAAATATTTATGAAACGCATTTATTTTCCATGAGTTATGATATATAATGAATAATTTATGATCCTGCGAAATGACTATGATTATATTATGATTATGTGATATGTGTGTCAGTAATTATATATCATTCAAAATCATTGGGTAAAGAAGGATATATCATAAAATGATAAGTACTGGAATACAGAAGGAACATAGGTCAGTAAAGGACTTTGTCCTCTTTGATAGTCTTGGGAGTGAACCCATCCACTATGATATTATTTTTAGTGATTATTGAATAAATTAATTTTTTCATATGCTTATGTGTATTCAACAAACTTATGTCTTGTACCATTTTTATTCTCTCATGGATCATGTTCTTTGATTCATTTATGATTCATGTATTTTGAACTACCAATATTTTTACCATTATTCATGATTATGGTCAATGATATATTGGTAATAGACTTTAAAATGTCAATATTATGTTTTTATACCCTTATGATCATGTTATTTTTATGTTATAATTGATATCTCCCTTTTTACCCTTACTAAGAATCCAATCTAACCGTTTATTATGTTTCCTTTCCTCGGGTCACGAAGAAATGTTTTAATTATGGAGTATCTTAGAAATTTACTATATGGGAATATCATTTTAAATTATATTGAATACCTTTCATAAAATAATAATATTATGTATCTAGTCTCAAAATACACCAATACTTTACTATCCTTTGGAATGCATTTTTTTAAATATATTGAATATCTATATGTTACTATTTAATATCTATTTATGAATATTATGGGGTTGTATTTTTCTTATTCAGTGGGGTTTAATCAATATTTACAGAATATGATTAGATAAATTTGGTAAAAACCTTGGGGAAAAGTCTATGTATTGTATAATATCTAAATTTTTATGAAAGGAAGATATTATGTGCCTTTCCTAGAATTATATCCATATATAGATAATAAAAGTTGTAATGGTTTTGAAAAAGATGTATCTAGGGTTAATGACCCCAAAAAAAGGTGGTTGATCATATTTTGACCATAATTATAGAGCATGGTGATTTTTTCCTTACTGTGCACCTAGTTTAATACTTCCAGGAACATGATTCAATTAATTCAATTTTTGATACAAATCATTACGAATGATTAAAAAATATATTGATCGTGTATTATCATTGTTAAACCTAAGGTTCCATTGATTAAAAATAATGTTTTAGGATTTATACATCTAATGAATGATTTTTCATGATTACATGATTACCCACTATAATATTTAATGATCATGGTAACTATTTTGGTTTGAGTAAAGGAATGATGAAAGAAAAATTAAATTGGGTGGTGATAGTATTCTAAAATATTTATGTATCTTATTTGAATATATTCATATAAATTCAATTATATTATTAAAAATATCTAGTTATGTTCATTCATATCCCCGGTGATTAAATATTGAATTAGTGGTGAAAACTCCTAAACATATTATGATTGCATCTAAAGTCTATGATTCTTCTCTGATTAAAGTTTTTAGGAATATACTTCCTACAAATTTTATTATTCTCACTCTAGTGTAATTTTAGATTATTTTGGTAATGGATTGTATTTCATTATATGAATACAATATCAATTTCTACGGAAGATAAAAACACATTTGATATTCCAATACAACGTTTTATTTTCTATCAGGGAGAGAATAAATATATAAATTTGATGGAAATCACATCAATTGTATGGATATTGATTCATATTCAATCGGGGAGTTCATATCACATGTTTGGGGAGAAACTCAATATCAAATATATGATTATTTTAATTGATATTGTTGATGTTTTATCAAAAGAGTTCTTTTTTCTTCCCATGAATCGTGTAGTTGAGTTTTCAATATTACTCATACCTGGTGATACACCTATTTAAAATACTCCATTATAATGGACCATATTGAGTTAAAATAATTAAATAATAAACTCTTTTAAAATATTAATAATTGATTCATTTGGAATTGTGAATAGACATGGGATATACCAATTTTTTTTTAAATAATAAGAAGTATTTTTCATTGAGAATCTGAATTTATTATCTAGAACTATACAAGATCACAATCCAGAATAAGTATACACTAACCCATATTGATTACTTATTTGATAAATTATGTGTATTTTAATATTTTCCAATATTGATATTCAATCTGTATACTATCAATTGAGGGTAAAAGGGGAAGAAATGCCCAATAAAATATTCTATATGCAGTATAGACACTATGAATTTATAGTGATTCCATATGGTCTTACTAATTAGCATGATATTTTCATGGATTTAATTAAGTGTGTCTTTAGAGATTACCTTAATCAGTATGTGGTGGTATTTATAATTGATATTCTTATTTATTTTGCGAGAAAAGAAAATAATGATTGTCACTTGAGGACTGTTCTAAAGACCTTGAGAAAGGATAAGCTATATGAAAAATTTTCTAAATTTCAATTTTGTCTATATAAAGTTTCATTTTTAGGTCATATAATCTCAAGGGAAGGTCTGTGGATCTATCAAATATATATGTTTTTGAATGTTCCCCCAGACCTACCAGTGTGGCATAGATCAATAGTTATCATGGATTGTATGGATACTGCCTATTTGATTGGATAATTTCTCATATATGTCTAATCCACACACCAAGTACACTTGAAAGGTATAATATATCCTATAAATAGATGAATTTTAGGCAAATTTTTTAGATATGAAGTTAAGGTTTTTTAGCACATATATCCTTACACTACTCTACATTAGAAAAGGTTATTTAACTATAGGGATACATCAAAGTAGGATCTAGTATACATCCTCATGAAAAATGATATGGTTATAGTTTATACCACAAAAAAATTAAGGATCATGAGAAAAATTTCCTAACTCTGGTTTAAAGATGGATTTGTTAAAATTTTCACCAATGATATGGGGGAATTATATTTACAGAGAAATTTATGACATATATAATGATCATAAATGTTTAAATTTTATATTCACTTGTAAATAGGTGTATATTAACTAGATAATATGGTTGGAGTTGATTAAAGATTATGACTACATAATATATTACCACCTTATGAAATAAAACATGGTCGAAAATTCACTGTGTTGAAAGGATCACACAAGATTATCTATGATGAGGATCATAAAAGATAAAATATTTATAGATTTAAAAAATATATACCATTAAATCATTGTGTAATTGGAGAAATATTATCTCAATAAAATGTTTTTTCAACCATCAATCCATGTGAATATTAAACAGGAACTGAAGGAAGATGTGGAGTTAAGAAAGAAGGTGATAAATGTTCCTTAGTTCAACCATGATTTTGATTGAATGATAAGGTTCAGGAATCATGTATGTGTTATGCCTATAATATATTTGAAGAAGAAGCTAGGGGATGAAGATCATAATTCTCTATTATTTATTCATCATATAAGTAAAAATATGTATAGAGATCTAAAAAAGTATTTCTAGTTTGACATCATGAAAATATATTTAAAAATTATATATCTCAATGTGTGTTATGTATTAATGTTAAGTTTGAGTAATAGAATTATAAGAGGGGTTTATAACCATCACCCATTCCAAAATGTAATTATTATAAAATTACCATGTATTTCAATGTTAAAATTCCCAAAACATCTATATTCCATAATGATATTTTTGTTTTAAATGGTCACCTTACGAAGTTAGAAATAATTATTTCTATAAGATAATAAATTTATCATGATAATCATTCCCAAACATATGTTAATTAATTGTTGTGGTTGCATCAAGTACCATGTTATATTCAATCATATAGGGATATGAGTTTTACATAATGTCTAGGATAATTCTCCAAAAATATTTGGATTTAGAGTTGTTCTTTACTATATCTAATCATCCTCAGACAGATGGTTGGTCTGAGAGAACCCTTAAAACTCTCGAGGATGGGTTTTGTTCCTATTCTATGGATTTCAAAGTTAGTTAAGATCAATAACTTCCTTTGGTAAAATTTTCTTACAATAATATCTTTCACTTGAGGTTTCAGATACATCCTTAATAATCCCTCTATGGAATGTAGTGTAGAAATACAATTTTTTGGGATGAAGTTAGAGAAATATATTTATTGGTACATATACTAAGTCATGATGTGCTCTCTATATCTCTCCTAAAGAGGTGTATACCTAATCCATCATTTTTTCTAAACTCAAAAGGTTATTAAACTGGAAAGTGATCATTCCTATGAATGACCACATATAAAAATCTTGGATCATATATATAACTTACTACAAAACAATACTACTTCCCTAGTTAATGTTTTATTTAGGGAATGGAAAATTAGATGAAGCTACTTGGGAATCCGAGTGTGATGAAAATTATATATAATCATTTGATTTTATCAGAGTGATGAAATTTCTAGGATTAATTTCATTTTAATGGTTTCATGATTTAACATTGTAATATTTTATGAAAATTGCTCTTCAAGAAAAATTAATTTCATTAATAGATTGTGATACATGAAACCTGAGTCTAACTGATCCATAATATAGTTTACCACTATAATCTAGTTGATAAATTGGTGGAGTGAATATAAATGAACAAATTTTAAATATAATGTATAAGTTTTATATAAATGGAAAACAAATTGTTAAATAAGTACCCAATTTTTATTTACTTTTTTATATACTTTAAAAACATTTTTTCCTAAAAATTAATGTTAATTTATTTTTATGAAAAAATATTATAATTAATTTCGACCAAAATTATCAAATTTATTTGAAAAACTTAACTTCAATTTTTAAGTCATAGTTTTAAAATTATCCTAGTGTGAAATTTTTGGAATTTAGAGAAAACATTTCTTTTTCAATGAAGAGTGAAAAATACTAAATTTTATTGAAAATAGTTTTTTCTAAATGATTTAAAAAGATAAATTTTTATTGAAAATGATTTTTAAGGAAGATTAGTTCATTTATACTATTTATAGTTCAATCAACTTATTTGAATATATTTCATGTTGTATTTTTGTATAAACATTTTTTATACTTATGAAAAGAATCTAGAAAATTAAGTTTCATTAAATTTTACTAGTTTAATTTTAAATAAAATTATTATAAATTTTTTAATATAATTTTATAAAATATATTCCACTTTTTTAATAATAATAATAATAATTATTTAATGTTATCAACTTAGTTTTTTTATAATGAATAGTAAACATTCTTTACCACGGTTAAGTTTAAAACAGGTTTATGAGGGGTTTAAAGTAAGATATAATGGTATGGTTGACAATAAGACATGCTTACATACATTTATGAGGCCATATTTAAAACTCATCCTATCCCACCATAAAAAATCCATTTCTAAAAATATTTATTGAGTATGAGATTATTATATTTTAATCTTTCATGAAATTCCATGTGTGCCCTCTCCCCCACTTATAAAGGACACCCCTCTTTTCCCTTTTTTAAACCGCATTAATCTATCTAGATAAAAAAACCTAAAAAATTATCTTTTAAACTTAACTATCCTTGAATTAGATATTTTTATTCCTAAAATACCATTCTAATTTTCCATAATGAATTATCTAATAGAGGTCAATCGAAGGAGAGGTAATCATCCTACCCGACCTCTTTAAAATTATTTCTTCTTCTACCTCCCCTAAATATGAGTTATTCATCACAAAATAAGAACATAAGTATCCTAAATATAATAAAATGTTATTATGATTAAGTATCCTCAATTATTAACCCTATTTTATAATAAAAGGGATGTAAAAGTATTTCTCTTGTGTACATTTGGGATACCGTCTTTACATAGCGATACAATTCATCTTCCATCCCTATATTTTATTAATGGTTTTTATAGTGGATATAAATTTTTATATGATATTTTGGACATAATTATTATTTTTTAATTATAAAATAATATCTACTTTATTACCATCCAATCTATTATAAATTATAATGTCTCTCTTTCATACGTGTAGACCACCACCTACAAAAAGTGATTTGATTTGTTTTTAATTTCCATTTTACTTGGATTAAAATAAATATTGATTTAATCTATATATATATATATATATATATTATTTATGATATAATTAAATTTCTATAATTATAAAATAATATTTATCTTTCTTTTATTATTTTCATTAAAAAATGAAAACAATATTTATACGTAGGTACGACTTACCATCTCCATGAAAAGTAAAAATCATTTTTATATCTCTACATTTATGAATGATTAAAATATATATATAATGAATATATATGATATTTGTAGCACCCCAAACACTTCGTGGTATGTTTCTCTTAAATAAATTCTAGTTATAGCCAATATTTCATGAATCACTAAACATATATGGAACAAAACATGGTTACTTATAGGAGATGTCCATAACCTTGGCATTAAACATAGATTTTCCAACCCTTCGATTTGAATTTTAAAAATCTAACATACACCATTGTGTTCAAGATGATATTTGGACCCTGATAGAATTAACATAATTTTCAGTGAATAGTAACCTACCCTTATGGATAGTATCCTACCCTTATGAATAGTAATATGACTCGTATGAATGGTATCCATGCCATAGAATGTATAAATGAATTTGGGCACCTTAAAAATGAAGATGAATATTTTAAGTGTTTATATTTTTGGATTAAATAATATTTTTAATTAAATATTTAATTAATCATATTTAGAAAAATTATTTTTGAAAAATGGACTTCATTTTTTGATTCTACTCATTGACAAATTGTTAGGGAGAATTTTGTGGATTTCTCTGAAATACATAAATTTTTTATGAATATTAAAATGCGATAATTTATGATAAATGATATGTAAGGAATTTACTGAGTCATTGATGCTAATATAATAATTTAATCCCAATTGGTTCTATGTCACATGAATATATTACTATTCTTGTTCATGTAATACTCACTATTGGTTGTCTTGATAGGAAATAATAAATTAATGATTATAATATTAAGAAAACTCATCTCCCCTCCACTATATAAACCACCCCTCACCCCCTCTTCCTCCCACACAACTCAAGCTTCAAGCCTTGCCTAAATTCTGCAAAATACTCTTCGCAATCCCTCTCTCCACGTCCAAGACCTTCTGATCTAACCAAAAGGCCCAAAACAAAGGCCTTAAGGAGATTCTCAAGGAGAAGTACTCAAGAGGTGAACCTTTCGTCTCTTTTCATTCAATTTCTTTTACGAAGTTCCATTCGTTTGTTCTCCCTTATCACCTACCCTCATCCAAATTCCATGATACTTCCAGTACCTTACATGTACTGGATTTTCATTGTGCTAATGGTATATTTCATCATAATCTCTCTCTTTTCCTTTCATTTTATACAATAAATGCAAACTCTGTCTGAGATGTTTAACTTTATCACACACAAGGAAGACGGGTTTTCAATTTGCAGTACTATCTTCAATACCGGTCATGAAATATTTTAAATGGTTTAACTAGGTCATAATATATGTATCTTATCATGATTAATATTCTGGAAACTTTACAGATTCAAAATATGGAAAAATAATACAAAACAAGTTTATTGTGCACAAAACTGCCATGCCAAATCCAAGCGTTTATTTTTAACTCATCGAATGAGTAATCAAAATTTTATATAACCAGAACCATTATAAGATCATTTATATCACATAAATGTAACTAATAATTTATATTAATAATTCTGTATGTTTAAACACATTTCAAATGAACTTCCATTCATGAATACAAGTAAACAATTCATGAAACCAAGTAAGAAAAGGCTTCCAAAACAATAAAATTGAATCTCTTAAACCCATTAAAAAGGACATTAATGAACATAATAAGGTTATAACATACCAATTAAATGTTTATAAGTCTCTTTAATTATTAATTAATGAATCTAAATTTGATTATTCAGGTCTTCAAGAACAAATATGAACACCTACGAGCATAAGGTAAGGGGTTCTCTCTCTCACATTTGTTCAAGAATCTCCCCTATGTTGTGCCCTTTTATTTTTATTTCCTAATGATGGTGTATGTTTTAGAACCTCCCCCATACTTTCCTTGGGACATATAAATAATTTAATACTCCTTTACCTCCCATTAAACTCTCTCAATAACACTCGTTACCATGCCGAAATGTTTGTAAGGGGTTTCTCATCTCACATTCATTTCTGTGAGATTTACATTGTTCGCCACTTATTTCTTGTATGTGGTATATGTGTACTACCATTTGATATATAATAACATTATTCTCTTTATATTCATGTTATTCAATGACTCATTTGAGGGTTATTATGTTCTGGTCATATGATTCGACAGATTACATCGTGGTAAAAGACATTGTCTCAACTACTATTTTGTTGTAACTAACTTTGTATTTTTCACCTAATAATACTTATGCGGTGTACCTACTTACCATTAGATATCACTTTTCATTTTAAATTATATTAATATTAAATATCCATAATTTCATATCATGGATATGCTTTTTGTCCAAACATTAAACCATTTTTCTTACGGTGTTTATTTCGAAAGTTATTTTAATTATGGAAATATTGATGAATCTGTATACTCTACTCTATATGGATATTGAAAAGGAAAATTTATCTTGTATTTAATAAATGTATAAATAATTCTTTGTACATGAAGTGGTGGTTTGGGCCTGCTATATCCCCACAATGCATCGCTAGGTGTCACGAGACAAATCAGTTTGGCGACAAACCCTTCGAGTTTGTTTCCAAAATTCAGACGTGTTTCTACCCACTGAACTAATCCATTTTTAGGGTATTATGGTATCATGTTGCAAATACATGACATCTTATTAATAATCATTCTCTATATTCATTATTAGTTATTACTATCCATGATGCTTTCACTATGACAAAATCTATGTTTGTAGTTTTATTCTCAATTAATTAATGGTGTGAGTTTTTCATTTATTCACCATAGCATATTGATTATGTCAAATTGATTATGATTCACATATTATTTTATTCACGATTCCGCTATTTTTAACCCTTAATGACAATTTGATCTCACCCATTTCATTTTTTACTTTTAACAGGCAAAAATGGCGAGATCGTTTATTGAGTTCTTGTGGATGCAGTTTTTAGTTTTTGTTATGTAGTATATTTTTTAAACTTTTCCAATGTAATTTTTGTAACATCTATGTTTCTAGTTTATTAAAAACTACTAAACTAATCTTTCCTTCGATATTTTCATTCCTTATAACCATTCCAATATCAAAAGTAATGCATCTGCTCCAGCCTAGAGGGGTCAGGGTGTTACAGTTGGTATCAGAGGAAGTTTAGTAGAAGACTTGGAAACTAGAGTAGGAAATGTATAGTAGTGAACAAATCCATAAAGTAGAATATTAGGATAAACATATCGTAACATCCTGGTTTATTGGAAAGGAATAGATTATGTGGATATTTTAAGCAATACATCCATTTCTGGATACGAGCAGGTAGAGGCGGCTCAGGCATAGATGTATCTAGGGATAAAACCTGAAAACACCACTTTGAGCTAGACTCGAACGGGAACTAGTGCACAAAAAGGGCCTTACTACACTCTTGTTTATGACACTACAAGGGTATATGCATAGGATAATTCACTTTTTCTTTACAATCCACTATGAAAGAGTTTAATGTAATTTTTTCATCAGAGAAACCTTGTTTATAAGATTATATATGCATAGAATTTTAATCTATGTAGAGTGATTTTTTATTTGAGATTCATAAACTAATCTAGTGTATCCCATTATTTAGAAATGGAATCTAACAGAAGAAGGGGAATCAATACTCATGGGAATGTTAAGGATCTCCCAACTGAGAAAGTCAACACAGTCAATGTTGGATCAGATCAGATCATAACCATATTGGTACAACTTATTCAGGTTGTAACGAATAACCATTCCACACCTGTGTTAGATCGTTTCATGCATCATAAGACCCTATATTTTAGTCTGACTACTAACCCAGTGCTTGCTCAGCAATGGATCAAGTCCCTTGAGAAGATATTCATGGAATTAAGATGCAATGAAAATGAAAAGGTAGTACTGGAAGTATATTGTCTCAAGGGCGACGCTGATCAATGGGGGTACTTGATTCAGAATACCATAGAGGAAGAAAAAAAAGATATGGAATGGAGGTCTTTTAAGGAAATATTATTTGAAAAATATTTCCCTTGTGAGCAACGAACTGAAATGAAGAGGAAATTACGTAGCTTAAAACAAAGGGAAGAAGACATTGTTGCAGAGTATGAGGCTACTTTCACAAGGTTGGCCAGGTATGCTATATATTACGTACGTGACTTGGCAGAAAAGATTTATCATTTTATTGAAGGTCTTAAGCCTTGTCTTCGAAGGGATCTATCCTCTCAATCATTTTCATCATTTGATGAAATTGTATCAAGTGCCATCAAAACAGAGAAGGAATTTTATAGATCAAATCTTTTCAAAGGAAACCAATATAAGAAGTGGTACATTGATAATAAAAGAAAAGGATAATCCTAAAAGAAGAACAAGGGAATAGAGCTATTATCATTATGTGAGAACTGTGGAAAGAATCATCTTGGGAAATGCTTGAAAGGCATGAGAGTCTGCTATAACTACGGAGAAAATGGTAATCGATCTGATTAATGAAAGGGGAAGAAACAATTCAATGATATTCAATGCTACAATTTTATAGAGATGAGACACTATGAAAATGAGTTTCCTAAGCGCCAAGGAAATATGACACAGCAAAATCCAAGAGAACAAGTGAGAGCCTATGTAATTACAACTGCAGAGGTTGAATTTGGAAATGATGTGGTGGAAAGTACATTAATTGTCTCCTCAAACTTAGACAACACTTTATTTGGTTCTAGATCATCACATTAATTTATATCACCCCATTTTTTCAAGAAAATTAGATGTGTTCAATTTGATTTAGTATAGGAGTTTTCAGTCAAAACTCCCAGAGGATGTATCATTGTAGCAAAGGCAGGTCGACTAGTCCCCCTCCAGACACCAAAATGTGCTTTATTAGCTAACATTATCATCATTAGAATGACTGTATTTGATATAATTCTTGGTATGGATTGGCTGTCAAATTATGATGTGAAGATTTATTGTAAGAAGAAGGAAGTTACAATTTTTGAAAATGGTGTATAATCCCTTGTCTTTAGGGAAGAATCTTTTCCACCTGATTCTTATCTAGAACCACCCACAGTAGCTCTACTAAATTCAATATTGGGAGAGGAAGATAAACCAATATACACGGGAGAGGAATGTCATATTCAAATTGAAGATGTTCACATAGTGAAAGAGTACATTCATGTATTTCTAGAGATTTACATAGACATCCTCCAGAGCGGGATGTTGAGTTCTCTATTGATTTAATTCTTGATGCAAGACCTATATCAAGGAATCCCTATATAATGGCCACTATGGAATTAGTAGAGCTAAAGAAACAACTATAGTATTTGAGAGAAAATGGATTTATTAAACCCAGTGTTTCTCTATGGGGAGCCCTAGTCCTCTTTGTCAAGAAGAAAGATCGATCCATGAGGCTTTGCATTGATTATATCTAAATCAATGAAATTAAAATAAATAATAAGTATCCTATGACCGGGATTGATGATTTATTTGATCAACTTCATGAAGCTCAATAATTTTTGAAGATTTACCTTTGATCTGAATATCATCAGCTGCGTGTGAGGAAGGAAGATATTCCTAAGAAAAAATTTCAGACTAGGTATGGGAATTACGAGTTTTCAGAGATTCCTTTTGGACTAAAAAATGAACCCTCTATTTTCATGGATTTAATGAATTGAGTTTTCAAGGAATATCTTGATAACTTTTTCATGGTATTCAAAAATGATATCCTCATATACCCAAAAATATATGAAGACCATGACAATCACTTGAGAGTTATTATGAGAAATCTTAGATGAAATAAATTATATGGGATGTTTAGAATGTGTGAATTATGGATTCAATAAATTTATTTTCTAGGCCATATTTTCCCTAAGGATGGAATCCTAGTTGATCCTATAAAGACAAAGGCAATCCAAGATTAGCCCACGCCCCCAAACATAACTGAGGTACACAGTTTTATTAGTTTAGCGGGTTACTATCAACGTTTTGTTCAGAATTTTTCCTGACTATCTAACCCGCTAACCAAGCTCACTTGTAAAGGAGTTCAGTTTTAGTGGACAATAGAATTAACATAATGCTTGGAAGAATTGAAAAGAAGACTGGTTAATGCCCCAATTTTTACTCTTCCATCTTGAATTAATGGATTTGTAATATACAGCAATGCATCAAATAATTTACTAGGTTGTGTCCTTGAACAAAATGATAGTGTTATTACTTATGTATCCAGATAGTTAAAGACTCATGAGAAAAATTATCCAACTCATGATATTGAGTTATCACCCATAATCATTGCTCTAAAAATATTGAGACATTATCTCTATGGAGAGAGTTATGAGATTTATATGGACCACAAGAGTTTGAAATATATTTTCACACAAAAATAACTCAACATTAGGTAAAGAAGATGTCTCGAGTTAATCAATGATTGTGATTGTTCAATACACTACAACCCAGGAAAGGCGAATAAGGTGGTAGATGCATTAAGTAGGAAACATCATGGCCTTCTGACTCAAATGAGGATTGAAATAGATCTTATACTCATGGATATACTGAATAAGGATATGGGAATTGTTAAGGAAGGGGAGACATTACTCCTCTTTAAAATTATTTCTAAACCATATTTAGAAGACAAGAAAAAAATCTCTCAATCCAATGATGTGAATATGCACAAGAAAATTAATGTAGTTAAGGATGGGAGACTGGCTAACTTCATGAATGAAGAAGGAGTTCTGAAATTTGGGAATAGGTTATGTGTTCCTTCAGTACCTGAGCTAAAAGGGAACTATTAAATGATGCTCATAGCTCAAATTTCTCTATACACCCAGGTAGCACCAAGATATATTGAGATCTGATGGAATATTTTTGGTGGGATAATATGAAGTGGGAAATTTCTGACAACGTGTCAGGATGTATAGTTTGTCAACAAGTGAAGGCAAAGAGACAACATCCCGAAGGAGTGATGCAACCTCTACCTATTCCTATGTGGGGGTGGGATAACATTAAAATGTATTTTTTCACCAGACTACCAAGGAAACCTAGAAGGAAGATGAAATATGGTTAGTTTTTGTTTGGCTCACAAAATCATCACATTTCCTTCCTATAAGAGAGGATTTTCGACTTGAGAGTTTGGAAAGATTATATTAATTAAGTTGTAAGAATTCATGGTGAACCTCTATCGATTGTGTCCGATCGAGATCCCAGGTTTACATCAATATTCTGGAAAAGTCTCCAGAAGGCATTGAATACTGAGCTTCATATGAGTACTGCTTATTACCCCCAAACTGATGGACAGTCTAAAAGGACTATTCAAACTATAGAAGACATGTTGAGGTTATTATCTCTTTATTTCAAAGGTAAGTGGGATCAATACTTGCCTTTGGTGGAATTTTTCTACAACAATAGTTACCATTATACTATTCAAATGGCTCCATGTGAAGCATTATATGGGAAGAGATGTCGAACTCCAACTTGTTGGGATTGAGTTAGTGAGAAGAAACTTATTGACCCAGAACTTATTGAAGAGACCAAGACAAAGGTGAAGACAATACAAGCCCATATTAATGCATCCCAAAGTAGGAAGAAGAGTTATGCAGACAATCGGAGAAAGGATTTGGAAGTCTAGGTTGGAGATCATGTCTTTCTGAAATTATCTCCATGGAAGGGCGTCTTAAGGTTTGGTAAGAAATGGAAACTGATCCCCAGGTATATCAGAACATCTGAAATTCTGGAAAGAATCAGAGTAGTAGCTTACCATTTAGTATTTCCAAAAAATATCTCTAAATTCTATGATGTGTTCCATGTGTCATTGTTGAATAAATACATGCCAGACCCAATGCATGTACTCAGCTATGAAGAAATAGAACTTGAACCTGATTTTTCATATTGTGAAATGCCTTCTGGGATTCTTGACACAAGGGATCAGGTATTGAGATATCAGACAACTCTTCTAGTAAAGGTTGTTTGGAGGAACCATAATATAGAAAAAGCAACATGGGAACCCGAGGAGGTTATGAAAAATAATCACACACATCTTTTTGGTGAGTTTCATACATAAAATCTCAAGGATGAAATTTCTGAAGGAGGGAATAATTTAGCACCACAAACACTTCATGGTATGTTTCTATTAAATACATTCTAGTTATAGCCTGTATTTCATGAATAACCAAGCCTATATAGAACAAGTCATGGTTACTTAGAGGATATATCCATAACCTAGCCATTAAACTAAAAATTTTCAACTCTGCGACTTGAATTTTAAAAATCTGACATACACTATTGTGTTCAAGATGATATTTAGAGTCCGATAGAATTAACATAATTTTCTGCGAATAGTAACCTACCCTTATGAATAGTAATATGACTCTTATGAATTGTATCCATGACCTTGAATGTATAAATGAATTTAGGCACCCTAAAAATGAAGATGAATATTTTAAGTGTTTATATTTTTTGATTAAATAATTATTTTAATTGAATAATTAATTAATCATAATTAGAAAATTATTTTTGAAAAATGGAATTAATTTTTGGATTATACACGTCGAAAAAAGGATAGTGTGAATTTTCGGGATTTTTCTGAAATTCTTAAATTTTTGATGAAAAGTAAAATGCGATAATTTAGGATAAATGAAGAATGAGGAATTTATTGAGTCATTGATGATGATCTACTAATGTAAGACCAATTGGATCGAAGTCACATGCTTATATTACTGTTCTTGGTCATGGATTATTCAATATTGGTTGTTTTGAGAGGAAATAATAAATTAATGATTATATTATTTAGAAAACTCTTCTCCCCTCCACTATATAAACCACCCTCACCCCCTCTTTCCTCCAAACTACTCAATCTTTAATATTTTCCTATATTCTACCAAATACTCTTCCCAAGACCTCTCCACACGTCAGAGACCATCTGGTCTCACCAAATGGCCAAAAACAAATGCCTTAAGGAGATTATCAAGGAGGAGTACTCAAGAGGTTAACCTTCATTCTCTTTTATTTAAATTTATTTTACAATGTTCCATTATTTTGTTCTCCGATATCACCTCCCACATCTAAATTCTATGATAATTCCAGTACCTTACATGTACTTTATTTTCATTGTTCTAATGGAATATTGCATCATAATCTCTCTTTTCCCCCTCCTTTTATACAATAAATTCAAACACCGTCTGATATGTGTAAATTTATCACACTCAATGAAGACGAGTTTTCAATTTGCATTACTATCTTCAATACTAGTCAAGAAACCATTTCAATGGTTGAACCAGGTCATAATATATTTATCTTATATTTATTAATATTCTGTAATCTTTACACATTCATAATATGGAATAATAATACAAAACAAATTTATTGTGCACAAAACCGCAAAGGCAAATACCAACGTTTATTTTTAACTCGTTGAATGAGTCTTCCTAATGGTATATAACAAGAATAATTATATGATCATTTCTATAACTTTAATTTCACTAATAATTTATACTAACAATTTTGGATGTTTAACTGCATTTCAGCTGAACTTCCATTCATGAATACAACTAAACAAATCATGAAACCGTGTAAGAAAATGCTTCCAAAACAATAATGTTTAATCTCTTAAACCAATCAAAAAGTCCATTAATGAACATAATAAGGTTATACTATATCAATTAAATGTTCATGAGGTTCAATTATTAATTAATTAATCTAAATTTGATTATTCTGGTCATTAATAACAAATAAGAACAACTTCGAGCATAAGGTAAGGGATCCTCTCTCTCACATTCGTTCAAGAATCTCCCCTACGTTGTGCCCTTTAATTTTTAATTCCTAATGATGAGGTATGTTTTTTCAACTCCCCCATACTTCCCTTGTGTCATATAAATAATTTAATACCCATTTACCTCTCATTAATCCCTCGCAATAACACTCGTTACCATGACGATATGTTTGTAAGGGGGTTCTCTTCTCACTTTCATTTCAGTGAGATTTTCATTGTTCGCCATTTATTTATTGTATGTGGTATATGTGTACTGTAATTTGATATATAATAACATGATTCTCTTTATATTCATGTTATTAAATGAATCATTTTAGGGTTATTAAGTTCTGTCCACATGATTCGACCGATTACATCGTGGTAAGAGACTTTGTCATAACTACTATTTTGTTGTGGATAACTTCATATTGTGCACCTAAAAATAATAATGTGGTGTACCTACTACCCATTTGAGATCAATTTTCATTTGAAATTATATTTAAATTAAATATCCATAATCTCATATCATTGATATGTTTGTTGTCTAAACTATATACCATTTTACATACGTTGTTTATTTGGAAAGTTATTTTAATTATGGAAATATTGATGAATCTCTATACTCTACTCTATATGAATATTGAAATGGAATATTACTCTTGTATTGAATCAATGAAAAAATGAATTATTTGGACATGCAGTGGTGGTTGGGGCCTTCTATATCCCCATGATGCATCTGCAGGTCTCATGAGACAAATCAGTTTGGCGACAAACCCTTCGAGTTTATTTCCAAAAATTAGATGGGTTTCTTCCCATAGAACTAAATCATTTTTACGTTATTATGGTATTATGTTCCAGATACATGGAATCCAATTAATAATAATTATCTTTACTCATTATCAGTTATTACTATCCACGAGTTTTTCACTATAAAAATTCTATGGATGCAGTTTCATTCTCAGTTTATTAATGGTGTGAGTTTTTCATCTATTCACCATGCCATATTGATTATGTTATATTGATTATGATTCACTTATTATTGTATTCAAGCTTATACTATTTGTAACCCTTATTGAGCATTTGACTTCACCCCTTTCATTGTTTACTTTAAACATGTGACAATGAGGAGATCATTTATTGAGTTCTTGTGGATGCAATTTTTTGTTTTCATTATTTATTGTATTTTATAAACGTTTCTGATGTAATTTGAGTAACATATATATATCTAGTTTATTATAGACTACTAAACTAATCGTTCCTTCTGGATTTTCATTCCTTCTAACAATTCCAATATTAGAAGTAATGCACAGCTCCAGCCTAGAGGGGTCGGGTTGTTACAATATTTATATAATGATTAATATTTTGAGAACATTTAACCATGATAAAATTATAAGGACTAGAACATCCAAAATGAAATGTTAATGAAAAGTGAAATAGTTAACACTCAAAAATAATGATTTCAATAATGGATTATTAATATAAGCGTGTTTAAATGTTATAAATAGATAATATACAATATTATAAGTACTTACATGATCATGGTATATAAATTTAATAAATTTAAATTTATTATAAATGGTGTTAGATTTATTTGGAAACAATGCTAGATTACTTATTGATTTCAAAATAAAAATGTTATTTTCCTCTCGAAATATTTTATTGATCTCTAAAAGAAAATATTCCCTTATAATAACATCCTTTTATGTTACTTATGATTTACTTGTGATATGATCCAATTATACTATCCACATTGTTTTTCATTATGGATTTTTATTATGATTATATGTTTTTTATGAAACCCATTTATTTTACATAGGTTGTGATATGATGAAAAGTTGAAATGTTTATGAAATTTGTTTCCTTTACCTTGTTTTCGATATATGATGAAGGATTTATGTTCTTTTGGAACACATATGAATTGAATATGATTATATGATGGGTGGGATCGTAATTATATATCCCTATAATTCATTTGGTAAAGATAGTTATCACATGAGATACTAATGACTAGAATGGGGAGTGAAACCATATTAGTACGGGACTCTATACACTTTTATAATCATAGGATTAAACCATTGATTATGATATTATGGAATGGCGAGTGATCTAAATCCACTGTGATAGTCTTGGAAGTAATCCATTACTATGGGATTTTTTTTATATTCCTATGTGTATTCCAAAAAATTTTGGCATATGCCAATGTTATTCTCCCATGGATCATGTTCATTGATTCTATTATGATTTAATTCATATGAATGGACAATATTTGTACCATGATTCATGATTATGATATATGATATATTGTTTATATATTTTCAAATTTTAAAACTATATTATCATACCTTATGCTCATGTTCTTTTTATTTCATCATTGATATCTCCCTTGTTTGACCTTACTGAGCATCTGATCTCACCCTTTCTTATGTTTCCTTTTCCGAAGATATGAATAAATGTTTTAAGTAGGATATGTCTAAGAATATTACTTGGTGGGGTTATATTTAGGTGTGATGTTAAAGATATTTCAGGAAATTATAAGATCTTGTATCTAGTATCCAAAAAAACTGATCCATTAAGTGTCCTTGGGTGTGTATTTTTAAAATAAATTGAATATTCTCTTATTAAGATGTAATTTATATGTATCAAAATTATTTTTTTCTATAAGTATGATAATATATCGGAGATGAATGAATTTAATTATTTTGAAAACCATGATTTTCATTGAAGTCGTGTTAAAGGTGAGGAAGTGTATAAGATCTATGTTACCAATAATACATGTGGATAGGTCAAATAGTGAATGAACTTGAGTGAATATTTTGGATAAACTATAAGAATATGTTTAAAGTACTAAATATAGGATTCTAATTAGCTAGGGAAAGGAGGAATAAAATCTTTATGAATGTGTATCAAAACCAGAGGATTTTTTCAGGAGTGAAATAATGATATAGGAGAACCTTTACAGTTGGTAGAGTTTGATATGATACTAAAGATAACTCTTAATACATCATATTACATATCATTTTTTATATATCTAATTGTGTTGTATCCTGGTATTTTCATCATGTTGAATGTTGGATATGTTTTTTATTTAAATTTTACTTCTATTGAATTATTGTTATTTATTCTTGTGTGATTATATCTAATGTCATAATTTCTATATAGGTGTGGGTGGTTGGAAGCCCAATGAGTGTTGTTTATGGAGTGAATGTATAATCTCACATAACCACCGAATATTTATACATTATTTCACGATAGTGTCCAGTGAGTGTGAGGTGTATATGACCTTTGAAATTACACTAAGAACATTATGTTCAATTTTTCCATGGTAGTGTGGAGAGTAAAACTCTCCACAAGTGTGATTAAAAACCACTCTAGTAAGGTATTATAAACCATGAACAAAGAATAAAAGATAATAGAGGTAGTGGTAGCACATAACACCATAAAAATTAAAAATCATTACTCAATTTGAGGAGATTTATGAATCCTTAATTGAAAATGTATATTAATTAAGAAGGCATGAAGGTTGACTTGAATGATTATATTACATGTATTTTATTTTAATAATCATGCCTTTAATTCCTATATAACACCTGATTCACATTACCGCAATACTTCAAACTCACCTCCTAATCACCAAAGGCGATCGTAAATGATGAGATATGATGGTATATGTTTTAGATAAGGTTATCCCTCTACATATTACATTATATAATACATGGATTCATTACAAGTAATTGGAAGTAATTGGTTGAGTGTTTTTTATATCAATGTTATAAAAATTAACACCATAAAAGTATGTGAATAATGAAATGGGGCTAAGTTCAAGAAAATATATGATATAAACATACATAACATTTACATGGGACCTACAAAAACGTTGAACCTCTATGTATGTGAATTTAAATAAAAAAAGTATTCATAATGAACCCATTAAAAATATTCAAAGGGCCTAGAGGGTATAATATCATGTGTAAAGCTACCATGAAAAAATTTAATGATAGAACCTAAGTATCCACTCTGTGAGCTCATTATTTTTTTTGAAAGAAACCACTAATGAATATGATTCCATGTGAAATTATATCCCATGATTAGGTGCCATTTTTCTTACATGGGTCATAGATAAAAGAGTATCCATGTGTCTCATAGGGTCTCAAGTAGGGTGTGGGTATAAGAAACAAATAGGTGGCCACCACCTGACCTCGATATCCTATTATGAATAATAATATGTTTTGAAAACATACAAGGATAAATATAATAAGCAGTGAAACAAACAACATTCTTGAACCAGTATCCTAACATAGATACCAAAAAAAGAATTTAACTCTATATACTATGATTATCCATACCTTACATGCCTTCTTTGATCATCAACATGTAATATTTGTTGTGGTATTAGTTACCTCTTCAAAATGATCCAACCAACATACCTGTAAATGACAGAGTCTTGTACATATATGAACACATACATTTATATATGTCATCCCTCTAAAGATCAAATAAACGTTATCTAGAAAGTTTTATTGTGTATACATAGTCATGGTGCACACACAACCAATCCATTTAGAAATAGTGTGAAGTATATACCAAGTTAGGGTGTTGTGTTCACATCCTTCAACATCCATGAATTAATTAATACCTAGATCCTTACTCAGATTCATATATAGTAATATATGTATATAATTATAATCTTAGCATAGATACAAGATCATGAAACAATGTATATTTAATTCCATGTAAATAAATCAGTATACACAAGAAATAAGTATACTTAAAGTCACAATGGGCTAAACGATATTGATTTTTGTTCCCCTTATCAACTTTCAACAAACAAGGATAACTAATATTCTTGTTAAAAACTACTAATGTAATTAATGGGTTATAAAATTTAAAATAATGGTATGCTACCAAGGTAATAATAAATAAAAGAAACAAAATAACTCATTTCATTATATGGATAAAATTTTTATTCTGTTTAAAAAATAGTTTATTATTATTCGGTTCACTTAACCCTAAATCATTTTCAGGTCAACCTATTATGTGTATAAGAGGATTAATGGGTTCACCAACAAATTTAATTATAAATACTCCTTTTAGATCGAAGTAAATTTAGTATTCCACCATAATCTAACATAACCACCCTGTAAAATGGGAAAAAATATATTTTCTCATTACCATTCAAGATAAATGAATTTAGAAAGAAAAACTACAATTTTACATCATTTATCTAAGGCTAATGGCCTCAATATCTTTATTGAAATGAATCCGTGAGATTAAAATATTTATAAATTTCCTAGATCATGAGAAAATTTCTTTCCACTAATTTCAATGAATAAATAAGAAGAAGAAGAATTTAGGGCTAGGTTTTGGTCCTTATAAAAGACAAGCCTCTATGGAACCGGGTATAACTCAAAAGAATGAAGATATTTTCATAGGAAACAAATTATAAGGGATTTGGAGATTTTGGGAGAGTCCAACATAAGAAAAATGTGGAAGATCCAATGTTTTGGTATTTTAATGGAATTGATTTTGGGTATAAAATGAAAAAATTCCTTCTTTAAAAGGTATTTTTCCTATGTTTCTTCCTGGTACCTAGTATAGGGACACTGTGTACATGGTGTTATATATATATATTCAACTATAACCATGAGATCTCAAGAATATACATGGTTAGTTCTACACCTATACACCTCTTCTACCCTCCTCCTTCTTCCAACACCTTACTAAAACCCATTAATTCATATTCTAATTAAAAAACAATATAAAATAGGATTTTAAGTCTAAAATTAAAGTTAATTAAATAATAATTTTGATAGAGGCCGATATAACATCCAAATTTCATGATTCTCATCCCTGAGAAGCTACAATAATCTTTTTTAGGGAACAATCCTTCCCATTGTGCCTTCACTTTAGGTTCTCACTCTCAAGTTTCATCTTGGAGATTCTGATTCATCCACCTGGTCTAGAGAAGAGGAATATATTTAGCCTACCACAGCTTCTAACATTGATCGACAATATTAATAAGATTCTATATATAGTATAAATTGGCCTCAATCTCAATTCCATCATATTTTATTACATGTGATGATTTTTGAACATACTTCACTAGGTGAGAAAAATTGAATGTATTATTCATGGCATTAAATTTATAAGGTAATGGTAGTTGATAAGAAATTTATATAATTCTACCATGAATATAGAATGTCTTGAGAAATATTTGAGTTAGATTTACTTTTTTACCAATTCATCAATGAAAATATTTAGGTTAATCCTAAAGAAAGTGTGATCCACCGCCATGAATTCCAGGGGTTTTATTTATTGATCTTCATAGAACGTTTTGTTTATATTTGAGTGCTCATGAAATGATTTTGAATTAATTTCACTTTTCATTCATATCTTAAATGACACTAGGTCCAATAAGAAGTTACTCAACTATTTCAATCCAACATATATAATAATATCATATCCTTCCATATAAAGAATCATATGGATCCATCGGAATTAATGACAAGTAGTTTTTCCAATAATAGAAATCCACTAATGAGATGTAATCCTCCCATGAGAAACCAAATTCAAGGATACATTACTGGATCATATCCCCAGGAATATAAATAGATTTTTTATATTGTACACTGATCTATATGTGGAAAGAGGTAATTAATTTAACCTGATAATGTAATTACCTTTAATGTCCCTACCAAAATATAAACATAAAACGATGGTCCCTATATGTGATTATTCCTATGGGTACCCCATGATGCTTAGAAATTTCTTTGACATCTAGTTTCATAATATCATTAATAGAAGAGTCTTATTTAATCTTTATAATACTCTATATCTTTTTTAGATGATCCCCAATAGCCCATAGCACATCTGGAATTCTAGATGATCATTGAACACTAGTCAAAAAATCCACCATGACATCATCCAATATCCATACTGGTAAAGGAAGAGGATGAAGAGTAAATTTATACATTTGATTCTTTATATTCGCCTATTGATACATTAGGTGTCTAGACACAAATCCTATTCATCATATGAGGCTACTTAAATTAGAAGTGGATATCATTATACATTTTCACAATTCCAAGATATATAGTTCAATGAAATGATTTATATTATTTTATCACCTCTTCACTCATCTTGGTAAGGATAATGAGTCTTCCATCGATATGATGAGATTAACTGAAAATGTAAATCCAACCTCATGGATCACTCCTCCATCAAGTTTCTCTCGAATGATGATATAATTATAATAAGATATCTTATATTAATTCAAACACTCTATAATGGATGATGTAGTACCAATGTGGTTTAAATGTCTCCCACTTCAATACTTGAGAAAATCTAGATGGATTTCATCCATAAGGGACATAAACCATCACTCATAATTTTTCTTTATCACTTTTTGAGTGTGAATCTCCCAAAAAATAACATCAACAACTTCATCACATTTTATAAGATCATATGAAATATCAAAGTCAATGGATTGAAGATACTTCACCCATCTACAATTCCTTAGATTAAACATGTGCAAAGAGAATATGTATTCAATGATTTTATGATCTATAAATTCTATAAATAATTCACACATTATATAATAGTTCCATCACTTTAATTTTTCAATCATTAATGTGAAATATATATCATGGATTAGGTAGTTACTTTCATATTGACATAGCTATGTGGAACCATGTGCTACAATTTAATGATCATGTGTGAGAATGTATCCATAACCAAACAATGATGAATCACAATACATCTCAAAAAATATAATGGGGTTAGTTAATACAAGAACCACATCGATAGAAAACCACTCTTTCATTACAAGGAAAGGTTCCTCACACTGGCTTGACCATACAGACTCTTCCCCATTACTTTTAAATTCTATCATTGAAGTAGGTGTCTTTGATAAATCTAATATAAAGTGGTGATAATAACCTATGATTTAGAGGAAACATTTAATTTTTAAGACATTGGAATGTATTTTTTATAACATCATCAATTTTCTTTTAT
This sequence comes from Viscum album, assembly GCA_963277665.1. Taxonomy (NCBI): domain Eukaryota; kingdom Viridiplantae; phylum Streptophyta; class Magnoliopsida; order Santalales; family Viscaceae; genus Viscum; species Viscum album. The sequence continues at coordinate 676,497,794 of OY728131.1, read as the reverse complement.
TAGGATTCCCTAATATACTATCTTCATAGAATAAATGACTGATGAATTTCACCACTTAGATCTAAAAGAAGAATTTGGATATATTACTATATAAATGATTATATGATAATGTATCCATGATGATACATATATACTAACTATGATAGACTTTTTATTTAGAATAGACAAGGTTATCATTGATAAAGACTATAAATAATGAGTCCAAAAATGGACTAAAAGCCATATTTTTAAATTATTTGAACATGGATGGATCCTTAGTCAAACCAATAATCATAACTAAATATTAAAAATTATAATATTAATATCAAAAGGTTAAATTTACTATATCTTCATACATTTTCCAATGATTACGTGAACATAATTGTATACTAGTATTGGAAAACCACATTTACACATTTTAATTGAACAAATCTATCATAAATTCTAGGAAAAGGATAACGATTCTTGATTGTGACATGAATTATATTTCAAATTTACATACATAAACATATACCTTCACTAAAACTATTAGAAAAAATAATTATAGGACCCCAAAGAGAGGAGATCATTCTAATAAACCTTTTAGCTTCAGGTTCCTATAAGTAAAAATTTCATTCCATTATCTTAGTTGGTTCTATATGATTTCACGGAATACATATTGGTTTAGTTCTAAGAAATAGATAAATGGTAAACTCAACCTCTCATCAAGAATTTATTACTATGAAATAGTTAGGAATCATCTTGAGGTAGAAAATCATAATCGAAGAAAAATATTTTTTTCGCTCCAGAATCAACTACTCAAAGTATAAGATAATATATATCCATGATGATCATACCCACTTGTTTATAGTCAGGAACAACCCAACTATAAAGGAAATCCCACTATACATGGAGGGTATTATGATCACTATAATTTGATAAGAAACACACCCTTATGTAATAGAAATAAATTTTATATCAGAACGGGGTTAACCAGTCTATCATGAGAATAACATCAAAGGGTTTTATGTCAAGGATCTTCATATCCCAAGGATTCCCGAAAACACTACTAAAAGTGAAAAAAAATTGAAATTTATTCACTATCATAACTACTTCCCCAAAAGTTGTATCAATTATCATTAAAATAGGTGACATTCCACTTAAATATCAAGAAGAAAAACCAGTGGTTCATAAATAAATGAATGTAAATAAACCTTATCATTTAAAGTGTAGTATAAAGTTTTTTATGGAGGAATTGTATGTCTAATAATAGAATATTTCTCTACACCATCAATGTTAGGGTAATATGTGATATAAACACCACTATAATCCTCATCGTATCCCTAAGATGAGAACCCTAGAATAATTCATTATAATGCATCAAATCAGATCTGACTATCTTGTTATCCTCTCTAACTTGACCTCCTTGATTTTGGTGAGCTACCCCCAATAAACTGGGTTTCTATTTTTCTTGGGACACCTGAGTTGTATGAGGCTCTTTCCTGACACTCTTTGATATACTCCTCAAGTGGAATTTCTAAATATGTCGATATAGGCAACATGAATCCCACTAATTTACTTCAAATGTATAATTGGGTTTAACATAATTGATGTGGCCAAAATTATGACACTAAATAGAAGGTCTTGATAATATAAGATATAGAGACACTTCACTACCCTAGATTCCTTAGTATAATCCACCCCTACTCATCTCCTCTCATTACTAATTAAGTCTATTAAAAGATATATCACCTAATATATAGTTATGTAATGAGATAGAAACACAAAAATTTCATTTGGATGTTTCCTTAATGAGAACTATCTTCATCAATTTTTATAAGGTAGATAAAATAAAAACAAATCACTTGATTTTTCATGTTCTTTTTTGGGTCCATTTAAAAATTTCATGATTTTAACCCCCAACCCAGTCACATATATATAATATGGATTAATTCATAAAATTAGGTAGTATATTCCATAAAAATATCTATCCCTATATTAGGTACATAAATTCTCATGCCCCCACCCAATGTATAGTTTTGGGATAGAATTAATCAATGAAAATATCTTGAAAACTTTTCTAGATGAGGCCATGGTATTTAATTACATCAATCATAACAACCCACAACTTGTGAGATTCCCTTTAAAATATAAATGTGGCTAGTCTAACCTGGTGTTTATCTATAGTTTCTCTCAAAATGTTTTAAATTAATGAATCCCAATACATTGGTTGCTGAGGAGATAGATCACCCCTAATAGTTGGTGGATAATGAAATTTGAAATCCCTAATGATTTAATAGGTTGAAGGATACCTTCTATGAGAATCCAGAACGGTAAATTAAATAATTAGTGCAAGGCCAAATAAAACCTGATGATCAACCATTGGTCTGACTAGAAGTGAAAACTCACCTATCCCTTCCTATAGGGAAGGAGGTGTTTATCAAGGTATAATTCTATATATTCAAGTAGGAAAGGTCACTAAAAATATTTCCCACTATGAATAAACTCTATAACATTGGTACTTTATTAATAGGTAATGTTTAACACCATTATTATATCATTTAGTTCCATTTACATTTAATAAAAAAAATTCTAAAAAGGAAATTTTTTTTTCTGAAAATTCAAAATAATTTCGCCTGATCAAAATATTAGTTAAAAATAAATAATGTTATGATGCTAGCCTACAATTAATGAATTTTGAAATAAGTAGTATACAATAGAATGATAAATCAAAAAAGTTAATTTTTAAACCCTATTAATATTTTATTCAATAATAAATATATTATAAATATATATTAATTTAATTATTATATTTTAGTTAAAATAAAACATCAATCAATACTAATTATTTCATAAAAAAATATGATATCACATGGCATGTCATGTTATCCTAACTGTGCCTACATACAAACAAATTAACTGATTCATGGGACTAAATGATTTATGACTAACTCTATAAAAATAAATAGTAATCCCATACTACCTATGGTTACTTATAATTATACCATAGTTATCATGGATATAGGTATTTATGGTCACTTCCTAACTTTATATGGTAAAGTCTCCTAACCATTATAATGTATCTTACTTAAGTTCCCTTAGTGTTGGATCTAATACTATTTCTTAATGATCATATCCCTAAAATTCATATGGATCCTAATCTATTCCACCATAACACCGCAAGCATACCTATCAATCGTCATAGGATATTTTAAAAACAATGGTAGGAATGGAAAAAGTGTGGTAGTTAGTATTCACTTTATAGATTATATAATATACTATACAAAAAACCTATACATGATTAGAAGAACCTAGTTGTAAATTTAGTACACCCGAGGTACACATTGTAATACCACAAAAGCTGGTGAATCTTTATATAGGAATATGTGAAAGATATGATATGATATGAACATATGTCACATATATAAATCACCAAAAAAACAACTATTAAACACATTAGTATGTGGCTATAGAAATAAATAAAAATATACATAATATTCCGTCCAAAAAAAGTTCAAGAGACCCAAAAGGGGATAATTTTGTATTTAAATCCGCCATTGAAACCACCTAGGGTCGCCCCTCTGCATCCATTATATGTTCTCACCAAAAAATCCAAAATACACAACACAATTTTCCAACTCTATGTGTAAATAACTCTCATGTCTAGGTGACATACCCTTACATAGATCATGGATGTAAGAGTATACATGTGTCCCATAGGGGCCCATTTGGTGTGTGGGTATATCATACCCAATAGACAGTCACCACCCATACCTAACAACATGTCATAAACAAAATTATGTATGGAAATAATTGGTTGGGTTCTTACTCTAGTAGTAAGGTATCCCTATTATCTTGAGTCAACTTTGGGTTAAAATACAAGATGTATATGATTTTCATTGTAACTATTGTAGTACTGTAACACAATAATAACACGGGTACTGTAGAAGGAACTATAGTGGGGTTACTATAGTAGTGGTTCTATTCATAATAAATGGGATTTTGGGCCATGTATATGAACCTTTGGGCATATGGTCCTTTCTTCAATCCATGATGGACTTATAGGTGTTATATGGGAGCATCACTAAAACTGGTGTAGTGAAAGATGGTGCAGGGGTGATTAAACATGGAAATGGTTTCATATAAAAGCTTATATTAATATTGGTTGATCTCAAACCAATTTATGATCATCTATGTGGGGAGTTTATGATGGGCCACATACATATATTTTGGGAGATGTGTTACAGATAGGTGGTATGAATGTAGGGGTGGGTGTTGTTCATGTGTGGTTCATTAGTATAGTTTTCAAATAAAACACTTGTGTGCCACTGATAAGTTGAGTAATGTATTCTTTAATGTCACATGTTACTCTAGACCATTGTGTTATGTGAGTTTCCCATCATAACCCAATTAAAAATAATGTTTATCCCAATAGTAAATAAAAGGCCTTTGGGCTAGGTATTGTATAGAAAAAATTATAAGGATCAAGTGAGTATATAGTACACTAAAAATGTTCCCCAATAAGTATTTTAACATATATATCAGTGAAGGAATTGAAATCACTATATAGAGAGGATCCTGATGGGATTTGGAAGATCATCATATAGTCATAGTAATGGAAGAAACCCATAAATGAAGTTGACCAATGTTCAATGAAATAATATGCAGTGAAGAACAAAAAACATAGATAGGCAAAAGTAAAATGTGATAAGCTCTATATCCAATGAACTAGAAGGAGTTTTATTTATTATAACCCCTTGGAGACATCCAATGGAATATCCTTACCATAGGGATTCCACCCACCACTTGAATACCCATTCATAATTAGAGGGCCCTGTGATCTCCAATAGTGTGCTTGTGTGTTATTTGTGAGGAAAAAAGGGAAACAAGGAAGAAGAGTGTTTTGGATATGGTTTAATAGTATAATGTGTAAAAATTATAGGGAGATTTTATCCCTTCATATAGGATCTCATCTTTTAATGAAGGGAGTCAACCATCATCTACCATTGCATGGAAGTCAACATGCATTACAGTGCCACATGGCCCATCAATGTTGTTTAATCATTAGAAAATTTCAATAAAATTATTATATATATGTGTGTAATGGATTAGGTAATGTTAAAATAAATCATTTTCATTGATTAATTATATTTTATAGTGTTATATTCATTATAAAATATTATGTAATTTTTCAATCAAAAGGAAAAACATTATTTTGAGCAAATAATGGGTTTTATACTTATATGATTTCATTTATAAAATAAATTTCCAATATATATAATTTTAATTTTTAAATATAAACTTAATTTTTTAAGACATCATGATAAATATATCTTAGTAATTTTTTCTGTGAATTTTTTAAAAAGTTTTATTTTTTAATGAATAGTTAAAAATATTGTTTTTATTTAAATATGTCTTATATTTTCAAGAATTTATAATGTTAGGATCTATTTTGGATTATTTTTAAAATTTTATTAGAAAAATGTGATTAAAAATAATACAATATATATTATTTTAATCAACATTAAAATTTAATTTCCCATAAAAATAATTTAATACTTAAAAAGGAATTTTCTAGAAAGCTACATTTTAATGCTTTTTACATGTTTAATTTCAAATTAAATTCTGAATCATATATATATTGAATCATGAAAAGTGGATTCCATATTTTTAATTTGTAGTTTATAATGTTTAAAATGTTTCAATTTATTTATTTTCATCATGAATAGTAACCCTATTATATATTTACCACCTCAATAAGGGTAAATTGGGTAATTATGGTTAAAAATAATGTATTAAGTCCTAAAATAACACATAAAACATTTATTATTTTTGATACATAATATTTGTTTCCTTGAAAATAAATTTTTATAAAATTTTAAAATTTATTATGATTTTTATTTTATAATGAATTTATTATAATTTTAAATAATGAATTCAAACAAAATATGCCTCTTGTTGTTTTATTATATAAAAAAACATAGATATAAAAATAGCTTATATTCAGTTAAAAATAATATTTTAAATATCAATTATTGTTTTTAATGATGGAAATTTATCTCCAATTTTTAGTGAAGAAATAATTACCTAACATTCTTACCCAATTCCAACTCAGTGATTATGCAAGTAACAAAAAATCGAATAAATAAATTTTAAAGATAAAATATATATTTTTTTCATGAGTAATCATGCCGATATAATTTTAAAGATATATATTATATGATATTAATATTTAAAAAAATTATTAATATTCCAGTGTTATTTTTATGACTTTAAATTCAATGTAAAGGATTAGTTCTAAAAAATATGTTAATGATATTTTATAAAAAATAAATTTTTAAAAAGAAATTAAAATTTTTAAAAGTTATATATTCATAAAATTTAATTTTATGTAGATGAACGTATGAAACATGGTCTATTTATGGCTCGTTTTTCTTTTTAGAGAACCTTTATTAACCCCTAAAGAGTAAAAACATTAATATTATGGTAATTTCATAAATGGTTAATAGGTAGTAAAACAAATATATAAATGTGAAAACATCACATAAACTTGTCCTAATTTTATTAAATGAGTGTACTTAGACTCATAATCTTTTAATGTTATAATAATATTAATTTTATCTAATTTTACATTAAAATTGATTTATATTAATTTAATACTTTAAGCAATTACAACATTGTCGCTCCCCTACTTATAAATGGTCACATAATCTTCTCTCTTACATGCACCATTTGAGCATAATAAAAAAATAATTACCCAAATAAATACATTCATTAAATCCCTCCCCACTTTCTATATTACATATTTTCATCATAAAACTAGCATGTTAATGATTTTGGAATAAAACTAAAGAGGTTATCTGAATAAATGCTATAGTTATTAACCGAGTATTTTTGTTTTATTTATTCTTCTAAATAATTGAAATATTATTCAGTATTTTTCAAATAATAAAATTATAATATTCTATATAATTATATAATTTTATGTTCATAACGTATATCCATCTCTATTTCCATCAAATGGTAAATTAAACCAACATTCCTATGTATGACAGACTACCATCTCATGAACCGATGTAATACATTTTCAAATAATGCCTATCATAGATATTTATAATGATAGATTTAATATATATATATATATATATATATGTGTCTGTGTCTGTGTCTGTGTCTATGATATAAATTAAATTTTTAACATTATATAATGAAAATATATTATATACTTATATAATTTTTAATACCTTTAAAAATGACATCATTGTACGTGCGTACATGCGGATTACCATCTCTACGAAGCGGTGTGATTATTCTTTCATGAAAAAATCAAATGGATGTTATATATAAGCGTATTTAAATATATAATTTTATATTTATGATTTAATAATAATTATGTGAAGATCAATTTATTCTTACATTCTTTCCATCATGTGATTTGAAAAAATGGAAATGTTAGTCATGCGTATGTACAGACTAATGTCTTAATGGTTTTGACGTAATTCATATTTCATAGTAATCAATCATGGTTGTTTTTAAAAGTATAATTAATGTAAATAATAATAATTCTTCTATGATTATTATGTTTAAGATTATGTAATAATGAAATCTTTGATCATTTTCGACCTACCAAAGTCATTTTGGACATATGAGTCAAATATCATCATAACATATGACATGACCAAAATTTATTAATTAATTTTTTATAACATGGTAAAAAGTAAAATAAAAGTAATAATATACATGAAAAATGTTCCTAATAAACTAAATAATTAACATAATTTTATTTTTCATGACTATAAATAATGTATGTGACAAGTTAAATTCAAGGTAAGAGACACTTTACCTTTAAAACATTTTTTTAAATGTATTAAAAATTAATTTTCAAAATATTTTCTCTCTATGTCCATATTTTTGAAATTATATTATGGATTTATATATATAATTAATTAAATTAAATTTAAAGGAACTTTTATTTTAATTTTTACTTTATTTAAAAGGATTTCAAAAGGATTCTTTTTGTTTATTTTACACGAAACATTTTGAGAAAATAAGCCAAAAGAATGTTCTTTTTTAACATATATGAAATTAACGGGTTTTCATACCACCATAAATGTTATTTTATGTTTTGATTCCATCACAAGTTTAATTTTTATTCAATAAAAACCATCATTCTATATGTTATGAGTATTTCCAAAAGTGTTTTTAAATATAATGGATAATTCAATATTTTAAAACAATTCTTATGCATGTAAAGAATATTTTTTATAGAAATGTAAGATATAATGGTTTTTGAGTATTTTAATATTAATATTGACTGTTTTTTGTTATGGCTGGTTCCATTAAAAAATATGGACATGTGAGCCCAATATATCTCTTTATATCATTTGGTAAATGTATTGAGTTAATCAATAAGGTTTCTCCTAATAGATTGTTAAAATTTACCATGTATGTTATTCCATTTATAAGAGTGATATTGAAAAATGTCCTAATTTAAGAACATTATTTATCTATTATTATGATGGTTTTTGTATAAATATTTTTATTTTAGAAGTTATACTAATGATATTATTTTTAAAACGGATTTTATACTACTTTATTATGGAAAAATGCAGAACTTTTTGAGTAGTTTTTATGAGTTTTTACTGATTGAAAATAAAACATTATGAGTATTACATTACATTTATGATTTCTTAAGAAATGTTTTATGTAATTATAGAGGTAAATAATTTGATCACATTAGTAATAGAATTTTTATTTGGACCCCAAAATTTAATTTTGGAAAATGAAAATTTTTATAAGTATTCATGTGCTAACGGGTTTCCTTCATTCATTATATATGTCCCTTAATGATCATTTTGTTCTCATAACATGTTTTCAAAACAAATTAGTGTATTAATGATGAGTAGGGACAAGAATAAGGTCAATATGAAAATTTTGAGAATATTTCATGAAAAGAAAACATTTTTTTATTTTGGAAGTTTAAAATTATGGGAAATATGGATACTTAGTGGAATTTTCCACTTTATAATATATGGGTTTGTGGTGTAAAAGTTACATCCTAATTAGCTAAAACTCTAAACTGTATAGACCTTTAAAATTTGATAGAGTTAATTCCTTAATTAAAACACAATATTATTTAATTTCTAATGATGAGTCATTATAATTAGTATTTATGAAAAGGATTCGAAACATTGAGAGGATATGATAATATAAGTAAAGAGACTTAATAGATTATAATTTATGTTAATCATGATATATAATTTGAAAATTACCATGTTACTTAATCTAAACTATGTCTATTTAGAAATATTATCCATATATAAAATAGGGAATATGAAGTACGAAGACACCAATGGAATAATATATTGCAAATCTGAACCCTAGAATCATTTTAATTAAAACTAAGTAGTTATTTTTTGTGATTGATCAGTTTTTTTAGGTTATAAATGGTGGTGGAATATGTTCTAGAGAGAAACAAGATATACTACATACTAACATGCCTATTTTAACCTTTTTTATGAAACATTTCACTCTAGAATTCAATGGATCTTCATACATAGTTGTAATTTTTGGGTTGATTAATGCATTTAAAATGATATTTTCAGTCATGGTATATTTAGATAATCAAAATTTAACTCCTAATAAATATATTTTTTGATGTTTAAGTCGATAAATGGTGGTAAATGGTTTATAATACTAGAGAAATATAAGATATAGACACTGTGGAATTATTGAAATATAAGAATATTTTTCTACAAAATTTTTTTTCAATACTTCTTAAACGTATTGTTGAGCCCTCTGAAATATTGTTGAATTTTTCCTATGATTGCTGTTTTAATAATCACAAATCATCGATTACTTAATCCGGTTGGATTTCTCATATACATAATCACAATCTCTTAGTGAATCTGTTTATATTGGTTCGATCATGTTTTTATCTCTTTGTTATTGATTTTCATGTATTCTGGAAGACTTCTCGATCAAACAGACACTTTGTGGTCTGTTAAGTGAATGGTCGCACCGATCCATATCAAAGGACAATGGTCTCACCAATCCATATCAAAGGAAAATGGTCGCACCGATCCATATCAAGAGTCGCGGATCATGACACACCGATGATGATCAAATGAGTCACCGAAGATGTCTCACCGATGCTGATCAAATGAGTCACCGAAGATGTCTCACCGATGCTGATCAAATGAGTCACAGAAGATGTCTCACCGATGCTGATCAAATGAGTCATCGAAGATGTCTCACCGATGCTGATCAAATGAGTCACCGAAGATGTCTCACCGATGCTCATCAAATGAGTCACCGAAGATGTCTCACCGATGCTGATCAAATGAGTCACCGATCATGACACACCGATGATAATCATCCGAGTCACCGAAGATGTCTCACTGATGCTGATCAAATGAGTCACCGATCATGACACACCAATGCTGATCATCTGAGTCACCAATCAGAACACACTGATGTCTAGCCACCGATGATGATGTTGATGAGCTACCGATCACTTGAATCACCGATAGTAATAAACAGCTGTTTGATTTCTTTATATTTATTTAATCTAACCAACAATCATATTATGTATATTTTAATGCTCTGACATTTATTTAATGAAGTTTGTTGAATGTCAGGGAACCGTACCTCGTACCTGCAAAAAGAAATCATTTCTTTTGATGGAGCTCGTGCCATAAATACAAGAAGTCCCTGTTGGTGAAAATATACCCATGTGAAAATGACGAGACACATATGAGTGAAAAGAGTGGTGGATGAGATAGTTGCAGAAGACACAGAACCTCATACACACTCAAGCTTACTCAGGAAGAGTTCTGTACATTCACGAGGACATTAAAGAACTTCATCGACTACATTTTTTACTATCTCTGAACCAGGATGCCAAGCAGACGACACTCTGTTTTTCAGAAAAAACCAGAAGAAGACTCAGAACCATTTCTGATAAAACTTAAGGAGTCCAAAGCTTCACTGCAATCACTAGAGACATTTCTAAACTCTACATCTCTACTCTGTGATTCATTATATTTCATTTCGAGCAGTGTGTGTTATCTGTTGTATTTAAGACACACAATGTATCATGTACTTTAACTGGAGGATCTTTAAATCCTTATAAAACTCCTTACATCTTTCATTTCCCACAGTAGTAGTGGTAGAGGTCGTGTGTGACCTGGACAGCTGGTTGCTGTTGTTCTGTTTCCCACGAATAACAGTGGTATAGCTCTTCGACCTGGACAGTTGTTAACTGTTGTGAACCCCGATCCAGGGTGTGGATCAAATTTATATAAATTTTTGAGAGGACTATGTCTCAGCTTGAGACTGAACCTATTGGTTATATTTTATGTGCTATATCTTTCAAAGTTATTCTTTTTTATTCCGCTGCTAATTACTTTAAAACCAAAACTGTTTTAAATTCACTTTGATAATTAAACTCGCAAGTGTTTATATTAGTTGTAAATCAGTAAGTTAGTTTCAAAGGTTAATCAACTCTTCTGTTTTCATTAACTGGGAAATAATAAATCCCTTGAGAACCCAACAAAACCTTTACTTTGATATAAATTCACTACAGTTTAATTCAGTATTTTATTTGGGGGATTTTAAGACAATGTTTTTAAAATAGAAATTTTAATTGGAACTCAATTCACACCCCTCTTGAGTATCCACTCCGACCAACAATTGGTATCAAAGGTTGTTTAAATATTTTCTAAAAGTACTCTACTTTCAACTGTGATTTTAGTTGTATTTTAAAGTTCTTAAAATTTCTGTTATTTTTAACTTTTTATCTCTTTGAAATATTTGCTTTAAGTAAGCTATCATGGATAACAGACTTGAAGGTGTTGCTACTAATAGAACACCATTTTTCAATGGCACTAACTATGATCAGTGGAAAATCAAGATGAAAATTCATTTAGAAAGCATGGGTTTTGATATTTGGATTGCTATAGAATCAGAATATAAAATTCCTACCACTGTTATAACTACTTGGAATGAAGCTACTAAGGTTGCCTACAATAATAATTGCAATGATATGAATGCCTTGTACTGTGCTTTAGGAGATGAGTAATTTAATAGAATATCTACCTGTAAAAATGCTTATGAAATTTAGGATACCTTAGCTATTTCTAATGAAGGAACAACTAATGTTAAGGAAATGAGATTGAATACTTATAATATTAAGTATGATAATTTTAAGATGAAGCCTGATGAACCCATTTCTGACATGTATCTTAGGTTTAATGAAATTTTCAACAAAATGGCTTCTCTGGGAAAGGATGTTCTATCAAAGGAACAAATAATGAGAATTTTGAGATGTCTACCTGAAAGATGGAGAGGAACTTCTGTCTCAATTAGAGAATCATGTGATATTGGTGAACTACCAGTCAAGGAACTAATTGGAAAGTTGATGATGTACGAAGAGGAACTCAAGGTTAACAGAAAAGAATAAGATGAACCTAGAAGGAAGTCAGTTGCTTTCAAATCTTCAACTTCAAAAAACAAGGATAAGGAGAAACTACAAGTTATAAATGAAAGTTCAATTTGGGAAGACAGTGAAAGTGCTTCTGATAGTGATGCTGAGATGGCTCACATTGCTGGAAGGTTTGAGAAATTTTATAAGAAGAATAAGTTTTTCAGAAAATCAAATTATAAAGGTAAGTATGACAACAAGGGAAATTGGAAAAAGGATTGGAACAAATCTGACAAATCAGATGACGTTGTCTGATATGAGTGCAAAAGAAAGAGAAACATAAAAGAAGACTGTCTAATGTTGAAGTACAAGAAGAGGTATGAATACCAGGACAATAAGATTAAGAAATCCATGAAGGCTACTTGGAGTGCTTCTGTGGATAGCTCCACTGAATCCGAAGTTTCTGAAACTGAGCACAGAAATAAGGCAAACATGTGTTTTAGGACAAACACCTCTAATGTAACAGCTGAAAATCCTGATTTAAATTCATATTACTCTAAAGATGATTCTGACTTAGAAAAAAGGTCAAAATCTGAACTATTTTAATACTGTGATATGTTAGATGAAACCTGTAATGAGCTGAAGGACAAATACAAAGGTTTAAAGAAACAATATGCTTTAACTGTTAAACATAAATCTGATCTTGATATTGAAATGGAAAAGAATGCTCAGTTGCTTAAAGAAAACACTGAAATGAAATTATCTAATGAGCAACTTAAGAAAGACTTATAAAAATTTAAAAATGGTAAAGACACTCTTACTTAGATGCTAGGTAAGCAAATAGCACCTAGATACACTACTGGTATAGGATACCAACCTGGACAAAGGAAAATTACCAAAACTCAATTCATTCCTAAATCTGGATAGAATGTAGCTAGTTCTGAAACTTCATATGCTTCAACTAGTTATATTCATAGTTATGGATCTAATAAGGTTTATCTTTCAATATCTGTTGAATCTAGAAATCTTATGAGACCCATTAGACCAATCTGGGTACCTAAAGTTTTATTGGCTAACCTTTCTGGACCCAAGAAGATCTGGGTACCAAAATCATTTCCTATCTAAATTTGTTTTGTAGGGAACCTTCTTGAAGAGCTCTTGTATAAATCCTTGGTATTTGGATAGTTTATGTTCAATACATATGTCAGGAGACTTCTCATGCTTCAAGAGTTTAGTAAAAGTTGATGGAGGGTTTGTCAGTTTTGGTGATAACTCTAAAGGGAAAATCATCAGCATTGGCCAGATTGGTAACACTAATTCGGTATTAATTTCTAAGGTTTTATTTGTTGATGGACTTAAATACAATTTGTTAAGTATATCTCGGTTATGTGATGATGGTTTTTATGTTAAATTTGAAAATTATTCTTAAAATGTTTTTAATTCTAAAAATGATTTAGTGTTTTCTGCTTTAATAAATGAAAATGTTTATGCTGTTGATTTAAATTCTTTAGCTAAGAAAAATATTACTTGTCTAAATTATTTTTATAAAGAGTCTTGGCTTTGGCACAGAAGATTAGGACACTGCCATGTGCATTAAATTAGAAAAATTTCTAGGAAGAACTTAGTTAGAGACCTACCCAAACTTGAATTTCCAGCAGAAAAAGTTTGTAATCCCTGTCAAAAGGGAAAGCAACATAAAGTTTCATTTAAATCAAAGAAAGAAGTTTCAACTTCTCAACCTCTCGAGTTGGTTCACATTGATTTATTTGGACCTTATAGAGTTTCTAGTTTAAATGGGAATCACTATGTCTATGTTCTTGTAGATGACTTTTCTAGATATACTTGGGTATATTTTTTAGCTCACAAAAGTGAAGCATGTTCTTACTTTGTAAATATTCCAAGTCTGTAGAAAACCTTAGTAGACTTAAAATTAAAACCCTGAGAAATGATCATGGTCGTGAGTTTGAAAATCATGAGTTTGAATCTTAATGCTCACCCAGTGGCTATAGTCACAATTTCTATGCCCCTTGGACAACCCAATAGAATGGTGTAGTAGAAAGGAGGAATAGAACCCTGCAGGAAATTTCCAGAACCATGCTTAATGAGTATGACCTACCTGTTTATTTTTAGGCTGAAGCTGTCAATACAGCTTGTTATGTTATTAATAGAGTCTTGATCAGACCTGTTCTTAAGAGGACCCCTTATGAGTTCTGTAACCATAGCAAACCTAAGGTTAACTACTTCAGAGTTTTTGGCTGCAAAGTCTTTATTCATAATACTAAATACAATCTCGATAAATTTTCATCTAAGATTGATGAAGGAATTTTCCTAGGTTACTCTATTTCTAGTAAATCCTATAGAGTTTTCAATAAGAGAACAAAATGTGTGGAAGAATCTGTTCACATCAAATTTGATGAAACTGATCCACATGAACCTAAGACCTCTCTTGAAAATCATGAAGATGATCTCTCTATTTTGAACCCTAAAGATAAAGACAGTGGACCTATAGTTAAAACATCCAGTTCTGGAAATTTTCTAGAACCTACTTCTGTTGAACCTCAACCTGTAGATGAACCTGAAATCTCCAGCCCTACCTTTTCTAGACCAACTAGGATTCTAAAGAACCATCTGTTAGATGCTGTTGTAGGTAATTTAGATAGAGGAACACAGACTAGAGATTCTCTAAGAAATCAGGTTGGAAATCAAGTTTTTCTTTCACAGTTAGAACCTAAAAATATCAATGATGCTATCAATGATGAATTTTGGGTAATGGGTATGCAAGAAGAACTAAATCAATTTGAATGAAAAAATGTCTAGAAATTAGTAGAAAGACCTAAGGACACTATAACCATAGGCATAAAATGGGTTTTTAGAAACAAAGTCGATGAATCTGGAAACATCATTAGAAACAAAGCTAGGCTAGTTGCACAAGTTTACAATCAATAAGAATGAATTGACTATGAGGAAACCTTTTCACTTGTAGCTATATTAGAGGCTATTAGGATCTTACTTGCCTATGCATCACATCTGAATTTCATGTTATATCAAATGGATGTGAAAAGTGATTTTTTAAATGGTTTTATTTTTGAAGATGTTTTTGTAGAACAACCACCTGGTTTCTCAAATCCTCATTTTCAAAATCATTTTTTTAAACTTTCTAAAGCTTTATATGGTTTAAAACAAGATCCAAGAGCTTGGTATGAATGACTTTCAAAATTTATTATTTCAAAAGGATTTTCAAAAGGAATTTCTGATCCCACTCTTTTTATATAAAGGATTTCAAAAGATGTGTTAATAGTACAAATCTATGTTGATGATAATATTTTTGGATCTTCTAAAAATTCTTTATGTACTGATTTTTCAAAGTTTGTGCAAAATTAGTTTGAAATGAGCTTAATGGGAGAGCATAAGTATTTTATTGGATTTAAAATCTTTCAAACTAAAGATGGTATTATTCTAAATCAAATTAAATATACTAAGGATTTATTAAAAAGTTTTGTTTTGGATAGTATTAAGGAAAGTGATATACCTATGAGTACTACCAGTAAATTGGATGTTGATGAAACTGAGAAACCAGTTGATCCAACCTATTATAGAGGTATGATTGGGAGTTTACTTTATCTAACTGCTATTCAACCAGATATTATGTTTAGTGTGTGTATGTGTGATAGATTTCAAGCTAATCCTAAATAATAACACTTACTGGATGTTAAAAGGATTTTTAAATATCTTAAGTATAATGTGAATTTAAGTCTATTTTATCCAAAAGGACAATCATTTGACCTAACTAGTTATTCAGATGCTGACTTTTCTGGATGTAAGTTAGATAGGAAAAGCACATCTAGAACATGTCATTTACTTGGAAAGTCCCATGTATCATGGTGTAGTAAGAAATAGAACTCAGTTGCATTGTCTACTACTGAAGCAGAATATACAGCTGCTGGTAGTTGTTGTGCAAAGATTATGTGGATGAAACACACTTTATTGGAATATGTATTTGATTTTAAACATGTTTCAATTAACTGTGACAACAGTAGTGCGATAAACATATCTAAGAACCTTGTGTATCACTCTAGAACTAAGCACATTGATGTCAGACATCACTTTCTAAGAGATCATTATCAGAAAGGTGATATTTCTCTAGAATTTATTAGTTCTGAACATCAATTAGCAGATATTTTTACAAAGCCTTTATGATCTGAAAGAATGAATTTTATTAAACAAGAATTGTGTATGATCTATCTGTGAAACCGATCTGCGAAACGGATCTGTGAAACTGATCTGTGAAATGGATCTGTGAAACCGATCTGTGAAACCGATCTGTGAAACGGATCTGTGAAACGGATCTGTGAAACCGATCTGTGAAACCGATCTGGGAAACCGATCTCTGAAACTGATCAGTGAAACTGATCTGTGAAGCGGATCTGTGAAACCGATCTGTGAAACTGATCTGTGAAACTGATATGTGAAACTGATCTGTGAAACCGATCTGTGAAACCGATCTGTGAAACTGATCTGTGCATCTGATCTGTGAAACTGATCTGTCAAACCAAACATTCATTCTATTACTTTTTATTATGTTGTAATTAATTAATTACTTTTATATTTATTATGGAAACCCTAAATGATGAAATAAATGATACGCGGCTATTTCTATTCCCCAAACCGTCGACCTTTCACTTCCCGCCAAGCCTTATTTTCTCTCTTCTCCTCTACTTCGAACCTTCGAACTCCTGCATTCCCCAGAATCTGCAAATAGCTAAGAAAAAGAGACCAAGAAAAGGATCATAAAGTCATGTACCTTCAAAGTGTGCTCGAGGCGAGTCGAGTAGTACCACTCAAAGATCAGTAAATCCGAACCTGGAAACTCGGATTGTTGCTGTAGAAAAGGAAGTCAGATCCGCCTGGCTTTTGACAAGTAAGTCGCTGTTGTTACAAGTTTTAGAATCGCAAGGATGGAAAGCATGGTTCTCAGATAACACTCGTGTATACAACCCCAAGCTAGTGCATGAGTTTTATATAAATCTGCAAGTTACTTTAGATGGAGTAGAGGCTGCTAGAATGTCTTCTGTAGTGAAAGTAAAGAAAATATCTTTTTCGTCTAAACAATGGGCTGAATGTTTAGATGTACCCCATGAGGGTTGGTATGAGGATTATGATGGAAATATTCCCCCAACCACTGAATACTTCTCTTATGAGTTAGCTTTAGAGCTTTTGACTGGAAACAGAGAGTCAAGGAGAATCATAGCCTCAGAGTTGGATGGTGAATGTAGACTTTTCTTTAAGTTTATTCAGCACCAAATTTTCCCCAGGAAAGGAGATTTTGCTGCTGTAAAATACCAGGATGTTTTTCTATTGTTTTTTCTAAAGACCCATGAGAAGATCAGTTTGTCCAGATATCTAATGGTGCACATAGCTGGAATGGTGAAAACTTCTACGAAAGCCACTGCCCTGTTCCAAAATGATCTCTGCTATGTTAAAGAATCTGGAATGTGTTGATGAAGCTGATGAGATAGCTGAATCTGATAGTGCTTTTTGTGTTAACAATGAAATTTGTAAACAGATGAAAATAAATTGGAACCCATGGAAGAAGTGATGGGTTACTGATGAGGACAAGTTGTATGAATCCTACAGTCCCACTGATCATGGAAAGAGGCCGAAGGGTTTGAGAGACCCTGGTTTGAAATCAGATGAGGAGCCAATTTATTCTGATGATAAGGAAGAAGTAGATGTTGAAAGGAATAAAGACACTGAAGAGTTTGGTAAACAAGGGATGGAAGAAGCTGAAACAGAAGAAGGAAGTATGTCACCTCATGATGATAGGAGTGATCCCGATACTGTGAGCCCTAAGAGAAGAGTGGAATTTGGATCTTCCAATCCACCTTTACCCTTACCTGAATCAGAACCAGTTCTTAGTGATGAAGAAGCTAGTGACACTAAAGTATCTGACAGTAAAGTTTCTTTGAAGAATGGAAATGGGAATGATGATGATAATGATGATGATGATGATGATGATGATGATGATAATAATGATGATGATGATGGTGATAACCTACTAGTGGATGGTCTTGTTGTACCTCCAACAGAAACACATACAACTGTACCAGAAACAAATACCAATGGCAAGAGAGATTTTCTAGAAATCAGTTGAAAAGAAAGTTATGATAAACCGAAATATACTCTATGTGCTGCTATCTGGGATGATTACCCTGGTTTTTCTGTTTTGGGTTTAGATTATTCTGAAGAGGAAGAGGAAGAATCAGAATTTTCTACGGGTGTGAAGGAAAGCCAACCAGTTGAGGCAAGTTCTGCTCATGTTGTTGATGCTGCAGATGCTCATCTACCTAGTTCTACTGTCTCTCAATCTGATTTTGATAAGTTCAAAATTGAGTTGCTTGTTGTTGTGAGAGATACAGTCAGAGAAGAAATCTCAAATGATATTAGACCAGACCTGGCCAATACTGGTGAGTTTATTGGCAGAAAAATAACCTCTCTAAATCAGATTATGAAGGATCTACAATCTGACATATTTTTTTTATCAAACAAATTTAGATCAACCATATTTGGTATGATGTAAGTGTTGAGGAATCTGATTGAACATCTTAAGAAGTCTGATCTGAGAAAGTTGAAAGCTGAGATAACTCAGATAGTTTCTCAAACCAGTACACCCAAAGTAACCAAGATCACTACATGTGAGCTAGAGGCTCTAAGGTAGATTGTGCATGATGAATTGGCCGCCATTAGACAAGTTCTTGATTTAGACTCGTTGAGGAAGATGAAGGAGCACAGTGATCACATTCACAAGATGGTAATAGTATATTCATCAGATGCCACTAAAGATCAGAGAGAGATCAAGGAGAAGGTTGACCATTACTTTTCAAAGATTTATACAAAGCATGAGATGACCACAAATTTCAAAGTGTTGGCTGATAATCTGATACTACCTCCAGTCACTCAAGCTTTCAAGACTCAAGTTCGTCAGTTGCAAGATTTTACTCCTACCTTGGAACGGTTCATGGAGAATAAGGATGATTTTGAGAAGGCTATGCAATATGGTACAGAATTTATTCAGAATTTCATAAATCTTTTGAAGCCTTATCTGAATGCACAAGCCACCACCATTGTGCTTCCTACTGCTGACCCTCTCAGTGCCTCTGATGTTGCTCCAAATCAGATCTTCGTTGCTCAAGCTCTCTCTCAACTCCAACCAGTTCCTCAGCCATCTTCTCAACCAGCTGCTACTGCTTCACAGCAAATCCCCATGGCATCTACTCCTCCACCTTCCCGAGTCATCATACCACCATTTCAAATTCACCCAGTTCAACCTGCCTCCAACCCTTCCAACTTACCAACCATTGATCCTTCTGACAATGTCAAAGCCCCATTACATCCCAAGAAATATTTTTTCATTGTTGTTGATAGGGTGAATCCAGTTGTTTTTTTACTGTGATGTACCTTATAAACTTTATTCTCTTTTCTTTTTATTCTCTCTGTTGCCTTATTTTAATCTCTTCTTTATCTATTTTCCCTCCTTTTTGATTATCCCAAATGGGGAGAAATATGTATATATATGGGGGAGATGCATCTCGAAAGGGGGAGATTTTTTTTCTCTATTGGGGATAACCTTTCTATGGCAATGCTTGCATAAATATTTAAAGGCATAAATTCAGGGGGAGATTTATATCTCATTATGTTTTTATTCTTATTATGCCTTGTAACTATTATTGATGATATATTATTTTTATTTATGACTAAGATTTGTGATTATCAAAAAGGGGGAGATTGTTGAGCCCTCTAGAAGATTGTTGAATTCTTCCTATGGTTTCTATTTTAATAATCACAAATCATCGATTACTTAATCCGATTGGATTTCTCATATACATAATCACAATCTCTTAGTGAATATGTTTATATTGGTTGGATCATGTTTTTATCTCTTTGTTATTGATTTTCAAGTATTCTGGTAGTCTTCTGGATCAAACAGACCCTTTGTGTATTGTTAAGTGAACGGTCGCACTGATCCATATCAAAGGACAACGGTTGCACCGATCCATATCAAAGGAAAACGGTCACACCGATCCATATCAAGAGTCACCGATCATGACACACCGATACTGATCAAATGAGTCACCGAAGATGTATCACCGATGCTGATCAAATGATTCACCGAAGATGTCTCACCGATGCTGATCAAATGATCCACCGAAGATGTCTCACCGATGCTGATCAAATGAGTCACCAAAGATGTCTCACTGAAGCTGATCAAATGTGTCACTGAAGATATCTCATTAATGCTGATCAAATGAGTCACCGAAGATGTCTCACCGATGCTGACCAAATGAGTCACCGATCATGACACACCGATGCTGATCATCTGAGTCACTGAAGATGTCTCACTGATGCTGATCAAATGAGTCACCAATCATGACACACCAACACTGATCATCTGAGTCGTCGATCAGAACACACCGATGTCTAGCCACCGAGGCTGATGCTGATGAGCTACCGATCACATGACTCACCGATAGTCATAAAAAGCTGTTTGAATTTCTTTATCTTTATTTAATCTAACCAATGGTCATATTAGGTATATTTTAATGCTCTGACATTTATTTAATTAAGGTTGTTGGATTTCAGGGAACTGTACCTCATACCTGCAAATAGAGATCATTTTTTTGATGGAGCTCATTCTATAAACACAAGAAGTCCCTGTTGGTGCAAATATACCCATGTGACAACGATGAGACACATATGAGTGAAAAGAGTGGTGGATGAGATAGTTGTAGAAGACACAGAACCTCATACACACTCAAGCTTACTCAGGAAGAGTTCTGTTCATTCACGAGGACATTAAAGAACTTCATCGACTACATTTTTCACTATCTATGAACCTGGATGCCAAGTAGATGACACTCTGTTTTTCAGAAAAAACCAGAAGAAGACTTAGAACCATTTCTGATAAAACTTAAGGATTCCAAAGCTTCACTGCAATCACTATAGCCATTTCTAAACTCTACATCTATGCTCTGTGATTCATTATTTTTCATTTTGAGCAGTGTGTGTTATATTCTGTATTTAACACACACACTGTCTCATGTACTTTAACTGGAGGATCTTTAAATCCTCAGAAAACTCTTTACATCTTTCATTTCCCACAGTAGTAGTGGTAGAGGTTGTATGTGACCTGGAAAGCTGGTTGCTATTGTTCTGTTTCCCACGAATAATAGTGGTAGAGGTCTTGGACATGGACAGTTGATAACTGTTGTGAACCCCGATCCAGGGTGTGGATAAAATTTATATAAATTGTTGAGAGGACTAAGTCTCGGCTTGAGATTGAACCTCTTGGTTATATCTTTTGTTCTATATCTTCCAAGGTGTCATTTTTTATTACGCTGCTAATTATTTTAAAACCAAAACTGTTTTAAAGTCACTTTGATAATTAAACTCGCAAGTGTTTATATTAGTTGTAGATCAGTAAGTTAGTTTCAAAGGTTAATCAACTCTTCTGTTTTGATTAACAGGGAAATAATCAATCCCTTGAGAACCCAACAGAACCATTACTTTGATATAAATTCACTATAGTTTAATTCAGTATTTTATTTGGGGGCTTTTAAAACAATGTTTTTAAAACAGAAATTTTAATTGGAACTCAATTCACCCCCCCCCCCCCCCCCCTCTTGAGTATCCACTCCGACCAACACGTATGATAGAAAAAAAATATAATTAAGGGAAAATAAGTAAGATTTATTGTGCATGTATGAATAAAATATTACATGATTGGTAATTTATGCAACAAATTTTATCTCAGATCTTCATTATAAAATTAATCATTTTACTGGGGATTGAAACGAAGATATCAAAGGGTATTAGCCTCTACTCAAATTAAAAGTTATAAGAAATATGATTTTTTAGAATGTTGAAATCTGTTTTTTATGATCTAGTGTTCTATGAAAATATAAATAAAATGAGGCCTATATGGAAGAGAGGTAGTAGGGATCTATCAGGGAATTATGAAGGTAAAATATTCAAGATTATAGTAAATGATATATGGAAAAAAAATCATACGGAATGTATTATTAAATATAAAATGTTCTTTTGATATGGTATGTTTGGGTATGTGGCTCATTATTATACATAAAAAGAACATGGTATTGGTAAAACCAATTTTAATAAAGACGCATGAGAAGGTTAATTATGAATTCTCATGTCCAAACAAGATCACAGATAATGTGAAGTAGAAAATAATAATTAGAGAGGCATGGTGAAATCCTTTCCAACTACATCAGTGGTTCTTGGGATGTAAAATGAATAGATAAAAGGAATGTTACTTGTTTATTAATATTATAATAATGTATTATTTTATTTAGGGTCCATTGGTAATTTTATTTTCTAATAATTTTTCCTGTAAAATTAAAAAGGTTCCTCAATAAATAAAGACATGAATTTTGGTAAAAATACATGGGGTGGTATTAAGGAAAAAATTATTTATAATTATATCTTTATTGTAATATATATAAGGTTTTACCTATAGAATGTTTTTCTTACCCATTGTATAATTCAATGTTATTATGGGTATGGATTGGCTTTCTGTTTATCATGCTAAGATATATTTTGATCCAAAGAAGATATTTTCAAAAATAAGTTTCCATTTCTATATAAGAATCAATTCATACCTTTTATTACAATAAAGAAATAGAGAAACCATTAAAATATGGAAATGAAACTTATCTTTCTCATATTGTTCAAGATCAGTGCACTATTCAAATTAATGATGTGTCGGTAATAAAAGAATATATAGAATCTTTTTCTAATGTGTTACCTAGTAGTATACCTCATTAAGAATTTGAGATTACATTTTTCATGGTACTTGATACTAAGATAATTTTAAAACCCCATTATCAAATGGCTCAGTTAGAAATAATGGAATTAAAAAAAGGATTATAAGAATTTCTTGATAATGGTATTATTCTTCCTTCACATTACTATAGGTTGATCTATTTTTATTAGTTAAAAATAAATACAGCTTTAAGAGGATTTAAAATTATTATTCATACATTAATAAAATCACTATTATGAATAACTATTTTTTCTTTAAATCAATGAATTGTTTAATAATCTCTAGAGAGATAATTATTTTTTAAAGGATGATCTCAGGTGTAGGTACCATCGGCTAAATTTAAAAGAGGAAGACATCCATTGGATAGTGTTTCATACTAGGTATGAGAATTTTGATTTTGTGGTTACTCACTTTGGTTTAATGAATTCTATAATTGTGTTCATCGATCTTATGAATAGATTTTTCGATTAATATATAGATAAATTTTTTGTTTTATTTACTGGTGAAATTTATTCATTATAAAAGTTATGAGGAATAGGAAGAAACACTACGGATTTTTTGACAAACCATGAAGGAAAATAATTTATATAGAAATTTTATTAAATGTGATTTTTGGTTAAAATATATTTTATTGATTGGAAATATCATAAATAAATATGGAATAACTATTTATCCCAATAAAAAAAGTGGTTGATGAATATACATGAACATCAAATGTTACAGATAATCGTAGTAATCTTAGATTAGAATGATATTAACAACATATTTATGAAAACATTGCATAGTTATCAAGACCTCTAACCAAGTTAAAATGAAATGGAGTTAGGTTCATCTAGACAAATTAATGTGATAAATGTTCCAAGGAATTGAAAATAATATTAGTGAATAATCTAGTTTTGGCCCTATAATCTATTAATAGTGTCTTTTTTTCTATTGTGATTCTACATTTAAGGGTCTAGGTTTTTTTAATGTATAAATATAGATTAATTTACTATAATTCACATCAATTAAAAATTCATGAGAGAAGTTATCCTACATAAGACCATTTAACAGTCACTATAGTGTTTTCTTTAAAAAATTGCAGACATCATTTGTATGAAGTAAAGTGCGAAATATATTATAATAATTAAATATTAATGTATATATTAACTCAAAAGAGTTTAAAATTAAATAGAGTAGATTGTTGTAATTGATAAAGGATTACAATATATAATACATTACTATTCAGGTAATGTAAATAATGTTATTGTTTCTTTGAGTTTCAAAGATAATGATAAATTAACTATGATACTTCTGGAACAGATTCCTTTGGTAAGATATTTGATAAATGTTTTCTTATAAATTTTTCATGTAGAAACTCTATCTATTTTGTTATGGGTGTTAATACAATCATCGTTGTTAGAACAAATTAATCAAGCATAGAAGTTAGACTGTGAGTTGCAGGAAAAGGATGAATTTTTTAAGAAAGGTAAATTTCATTAATTTAATATTGAAAAAAGTATGTTTTTTTATATCTAGGAAAATTTTATGGGTTTCATTTAATCGTTAGCTGAAGAATAAATTATTGAGTGAGGCTCATAGTTTTCTATTATCTATTAAACCTAATAGGGTAAAAATATTTAGACCTTCTGGAAAATTTATGATGGGAAGGAGAGAAGAAATATATTAATTATTTTAGAATGAAAATTTTGAATTATAACTTGTTAAAGTCGAATGAAAATTACCAAAGGCGGTTCTTTATCCTTTTCTAGTACCACAATTGAAATAGGAGAATATATATGTGGATTTTCAAGTGGTGCTACCAAAAAAATATCAAGGTAAAAATGTGATTTGTGTAATTATTAATCAATTCAGTAAATCTTCTCAGTTCATTCCCATTTTAGATAATGTATCTAGATAATTTTTTTACATTATGTTAAAGATATAATTAGATTATATGGAGTCCATCATTCAATTATATCTAATCATGATTTTATTTCAACATTAATTTTTGGAAAATAAATTCCTAGTCTTTGACTCCAAAATAAAATTATAGTAAAACCTTTCATATTCAATATTATAGATAGTGAAAGTGAATGATTCATACTTTATAGGATATTCTTTGTCATTTTTCAGTGTATTATCAGGGATTTCGGGAGAAAAATATTGATTTTTTTGAGTTTCCATTTAATAAAATTTCACTTTCATGTATACATATATAACCTTTTGAGGAATTATATGGAAGCAGTTTCAGAATCCTTTTTATTGGGATAAATTCTGGGAAATACATTTATTTGGACAATAATTATTAGAAGAAAATTGTAATGAGTCAATGATTATTCAATGGTACATAAGGATGGATCAGATAAGCTAGAAGAGGTATGTGGATAATGTAGAGATCCCAAACTTTATGTACATTTACATTACATTACTTTTTCGGAGTTCCTAATAAATAACAAAAACCGACACTCAACGACCGTAATAGGTTAGTGTCTATGGAAACGTGGAACATAATCTTCTAATCATGGTGAAAGATCTTCAACATCTACCATAAAGATCTTCCCCTTTTTTTCTTACCTAAAACCTTTATATATATCATGGGGAAACGAAAACATATAAAGGGTGATCTCAAATTCTCAGTAAGGGTAATCATGGAGAAAATAAAACCAACCATATACATTTGAACTTAAAAACATGAACATAATGTTTAAACTTCAAAATCTTGAGTAATGAAATAAAACATAGTAGTACGTAAGGAATAGATCATAATGGAACATCAATCATAATAAAATATCATGGTAATAAAACATGTAATTATGGAAAACCATTAAGCACATGATATGATTTCCATAGTAGCCAAGGCATTGCTTACAAGACCATCTTAGTGGACAAAGTCCCTTTCTGAATCGAGTTTACTCCTCATTCCAGTCCTTTAACACTGAACCGGATTAACTTACCGTTCCATCAATATCTATCTCATGAGATATAAATCTTTACCCAATTCATTGGAGGGAGATATAGGTCTCACCTATCTCATAATGAAATCATTCTTACATGTGCCACAACATAAACATAAATCATTCATCATAACTAAAAGAATAAAATGGGTTTCATAAACATCATCCCATCATAACATAATCCATATAAAACAAATGGTTATAATTTCATAATAAGAAAAGTGAAACCATACAAATCATAGAGACATTATAATTAAAACATAATCATACTAAATAATGTCATCTTAGATGGAAAAATAGTTTTGACAAAACACTTGAAATGAATTCTTGTGGAAAATATCCTTTCTTCTTCAAAATTATTTTCTTTTCACAAAATTCCATGAAATTTTAAAAGAAAATGATTTTTTGAAAATAGTAATGAAATTTGTAGATTAAGCTTCATGAAAACAAGGTTTTATGAAACTGTAAAAATCCATTCAGGCAGTATAAGTTAAAAAACATTTTTCGTGCACTTTTGTCGAAAAAGTCAAAAAGTTCCTTATACGGTAAACAAAAGAAATATTCCTTTAATAACATGTGGTAAAATCCATAATGGGTAAAAATAAATTTAAAAATACATAAAAACACTTTTACAAAACATGGACATGGATGATAATAATTACCCCAGTAAATACTTACGAATAAATAATCTCGGATAAGAACGAGATTGGAATAATTATCCCTTACCTTATCTCTGATATGCTTTGTATGTATCCAAACCTCCTATATAATGATTTAAATAATTTCATTGACTTATTACAAAATCATATTTATTATTATGATATCATATATGGTTCACTTATGAATTTATAATACCGGTTCTTTTGTAAATTCTATGTTAAAGCAGCATTTTGGGTAAAATCGATTCAATTATTGTACGTGTTTCGACTTGTTGTTCATGATATCATTACGTATATCCTGATTTACTTAATTCAAGAATGTAAAAAATGATTTAAATATAATATATATTCAGTATATAAATATATATGATAGATCGATAAATTGAATGAAATACACCGTTCATGGAGACGGTAGGCCGTACGTACGCATGGACGCTGTTTTCATTTCCTTATTGAATTAAATGGAATTAAGTAAATGATACATATATGTACATAAATCCAGTGTCATAATTATGTAATATATTTCAGGATTATTTATTATATATACTTTATAATCATACTTGAGTGGTAAATCATGCAAAATGAATCTCATCGCGTTCGTGGAGACGGTAGTCTGAACGTACACACGAGCGATGATATCGTCACCTTAATTATTTAGCAGAATTGGAGTGGATGATATAATATCTCATAATCAGTATGATGTTATAATAACCATATATATTTATTCTTTATACCATTATACCCATCCATGTAAGGTGGTGGTGGGAAAACTGATTACACGATGGCGTGGAGACGGTATTCTATACGTACGCACACGCAGTGATTTCATTTTCCGTAGGATGGATAGACGATGAAATAGGGTTGTTTCATATTTATAATAACATATAATTATATGAGTGATACTTATGTTATTAATTTATGATGAATCAATTAGATAATTTGAAGTAGAAAAAGAAATAAATTGGAATGAATCGTTTAAGGATGTTACCTCTTCTAGGACACGACTCTTCTTAACCTCCCCTTAAGGCACTAGAGTTGGT
Organism: Viscum album; assembly: GCA_963277665.1. Taxonomy (NCBI): domain Eukaryota; kingdom Viridiplantae; phylum Streptophyta; class Magnoliopsida; order Santalales; family Viscaceae; genus Viscum; species Viscum album. The sequence goes on along the minus strand of OY728131.1, from coordinate 676,469,940 downwards.
CTTTTGAGGAGACCAGAACCTCTATAATGTTTCTAGAGAAGTTGATAAGAGAAATGGTCAGGGTTTTGCCTAGCGTGAAAGCTCAAAATTGTGTAAAGAGAAGAGGGAGGAGGTTCCCTTTTATAAGGGATGAGTGGGGCACCTATGGAAACCTCAAAAATATTAATTTAAAATAAATTCAAACCCCACATAAAAACTTCAAAAATGACTCAAATTCGAACTTAGATGATATAGGGTTGTAATATAATCAACCAATAAAATTTATGCATGTTGGTAATTTATTTTAAACATTATAAACTTGATTTATCATTATTTAATCTATTTAATTTTATTTGTGGTTATAAGATTCTAAATTTTGTATTGTTATAAATAATAACTTATGTGTTGTTAATTGTCTATAATTGTATTATTTATGACATTTTATACAATATAATTTCTAATTTATAATTTTTAAATATTTTTGTGATTTTTAAACAATTTTATATTATGTTATTCTTATAAAATAACAATTGTGTCAATTTTGACACAATTCAATTATTTGAATTTAAATAAAATTCACACAGAAGATATGTTCAAACTAAAAGATTAAATATATTAATAACATGTCATATTTATCTAGAAAATTAGTGGAGAACATTAAATATTTCATATAATATTTATTTTAATATTTTTAAAACCATTTATTTGATATTTCAATCAATAAAATAATTTCAACATTACTATTGTGTCGCCTTTCATAATATTTATTTAATCCCTAAAAATTCTAAATAAATTCACATGATGTAGATATATTTATTATATTTATTTATACTATTCATGTCTGATGGTTCATGAATTTTATCATTAAATTAAAATTATTATAATTATAAGATTTAAGAGAGTGGCATGTTGTCACTTTCATTGGTTTTAATAATAAATAAATTATTTTCATGGTCAGAAGTCCATAAAATAAATTTATTCCGATCCTTAGGTGATAATGATCGACTTTTAGTCATCCAATAGAATTTTGGCAGGTGTTAGCACAAATTCATAATCTTATTTTTAACCTTAATTACCTGATTTACCTTTAACTCCACTAAATAAAAATTACCGTAGTTACTATTCATAATATAAAAAAATAAAAGTAACCTATTAACATAATTTAGACCCAATTAATTAAAATATGGAATCCATTTTTAAAAATTCAAAACACAGAAGTTACAGTAATTAATTTAAAATTAATCTCGTTGTAAAAAAAACGGGTTTTAAAAGTTACAACATTGTCAAAGATTGAAATGTTTTTACCTATGAATTCAATGAAAAATTAATGGTAATGACATACATTATATTAAATGGTAAAAATAAATTAAATTTTTACTTTAAAACCATTCAATATTATAATTTAACCATATAAATTATTTTGATGAAAAAAGTTGTTTTTAATTAAAATATAGCATGTTTTTACTATTCATTAAAATATGAAAGTTATTAGAATAATTTGAAAATTTTATCCAGAGTAAATTTTTATGTCCTGATTCCAAATAATAATTTTATTTTGTTATATTGAACTTATAAAGATGTCAAAAACTAGATTTAAAGTGGGTGCGCCATTAAAAGGCGACAAAGCTGCATTTTTTTTTTGAAAAATACTTATTTAACCCAAAAAAAAAAATTTCTCATACTATGTTATAAAATGTGTAAGATGAATTATAATTTCCAAATATTCAAAATTTAGATACTAAAATTTATAACGGCTAGTTCATAATAATATTATAACAATATATCATTGTTTATTGAAACCTGATATTGCGTACTACACACGCTATCGAGGAAGGTCGTGATTGCATGTAATGCAATCCAAGTAAAGGTTGAGAGTAGTTCAAGATTCCTCTGTTGTTGCGTATAACATAATCAAAACATATTTCATTTATAAATTAAACAAAATCTATACATAATGTTGCGGAGAATAATTTCTACAAAACGAACATGAAATTGTGTGTAACACGAGCCAAGAATAGTGTTGCGTATACTATAAGCTAATACGGTGTTGCATATAGCACAAGCTAATTTTTGTGTAGAATAAAACACAAGACATAAATGAAATTAAAAAGAATAATTCTCATAAAATCTCGGGTTGTTACATTCTACCCCCCTTAAAATAAATTTCGCCCTCAAATTTTGCCGGGGTTATAAATGGTTTACTACTTGAAAGTTTCTTTCATAGAAACTCACATAGTAAAAAGGAATACAAAAAATTAATGCTAAAAACTAAGTTATGAAATGTAACAGTTACCCAAATTAACAAATCACTGGGTTTCCACATTGGAGAACATAGGTGAAAATATGGATATGGAAGAGAAACCTAACCATCGCGTTCTGATGGAGAGTGGTAGAGAACATGGCTATGAAAAAGACAACAATCACAAAGCCATAAATTTGTGATGATCTAAGGTACCATCTGAATCATTAGATATAAGGAAACTAGGACAACATTTTTTATTATTTTCAACATCATTTCCCAAAATTTGAAGAATTGTTGAATTAAAAGAAATACTTACTTGATTTTGGTACAATCTTTCTGTTGTTTGTGCCTTGAACAATTTCCACATCATCTCTTAAAGAAATGAAGTTGAATTTGTCTTCCGTGAATTATTAGAAGATCATGCGATAAAATGATAGGTCATTCCATCTATCTCAAACAAAAGGATAGAAATAGTTATTAAATATACATAAGTCCATCTATAGTGAGATTAATCATATATGGTTCCTAAAATGGTCTTATACTTCATATATTATACCTCTTAATATTATAAAACTAGTTTCTACTAACCAGGGACTTCTTGTAGGCCAGTGGTAGGTGATAATGGCATGTCACACTTCGGTTGTGGGTTGTATTCCCACAACCTTGTCCGACGTGATGGGTTGTCGCCCTTCCAGTGTGGTGTCCTTTTTCTAAAACTACATCATTATGACATTCCATCAATAATATCAAAAAAAGTTATAGACTTAAACAATACTAACTTATGTCCAACATAATCCATTTCAAATATTTAGGCTTATCCAAAATACTTCTATCCAAGCTCATATTATAAAGAAAACAATTACTATAAATGTCATTTACTGAGCATGTGAATACCATCATTTATCCCTGATATATCTTGTTAGTCACATTCCAATCATGTGAATACCTTAATCATGTATTCCCTTGAAAAATGAATACCCATTGAACCTTAGAGAAAACATAAATGTTTTAAAAAGTTAACTCTTTCCACATACCAAAATCCAAAAATTCTATATACTCAAACCTAGATATAACATTGTCCTTATATCAGTCATGAGCTCATTAATACTATCAAAAATTTCATTTTCTTCTTATCCCTTCATTATGTGCATTTCATCTTCCTTAAAAAAATATCTCAATCAATTTCCATGGTTACCAGTACCATAAAATTATTGAAAACCACAATAGACTAATACATAAATATTCTAATATTCCACGATACTATATACAACATTATTTTGGAATCCCATTACATAAACACTTAATCATTCCACCACATCATTGTCATATTCAACATCGCCAATAGTGATCGCATGTGACGTCTCTTTTTCCTTTTCCTTAAGTGGTTGCTCATGTTGATCATCATTAACCATTGGATTAGTGAATTGATTAGCATAATGCCCCATTTCCTTGCACATTAAGCATTGAGGTGTGGGTGGAGCATTCTCTGTAGTATTTTCTCTATTCACATCATTAGCTACATTTTTCTCATTACATCGACACTCAACTACTTGATGACCTTCTTTTCCACACTTAAAACATTTTCCAGTAACTTTTAGGCAATCTCCACCATGCTTCTTTCCACACATTGAGCATAAAGAAACATTCATATTCTTTTCACCATTGTTCTGAGATTTCTCCTTGAACTCCATCTTTCATTTCTTGTCAAAACCATGAGATGGATATGTAACACCAACTTCCATTTCAACATTGATATCACAACACACAATTTCTTCATATCTACTGAAGTATCTTATATCTAATTCCCTTTGAATACTTGTTTTTAAACCACTAAAGAATCGATCAACTTTACTTTCAGGTTGGATGATAAAGCCAGATGCATACCTTTCAAGCCCTGTAAAATTCTCTTCGTATATACCAACAGATTCATCATCCTTTTTCTTAAGCTCAGGGAACTCCTTATCCTTATTTGTTCGAAGAATACTAGGGATGTACTTATTGAAAAACAAGTTCTTTAAATCGTTCCATTCCATGGATTCAATTTCATCTTGGGGCCTTGTATTTGTAATTAGAGTCCACCACTGGTCTGCTTCAACTTCTAAATGGTAAATAGCTAAAATGACTTTTTCATGTACTAAACAGTGAAGTATGGAAAATATCTTTTCAATGGTACTGATACATTGTTCAGAAACAAGTGGATCATAAGACCCATTGATAGAAGGTGGACGTTGCCTCATGAAGGACTCAATAGAATATTGTTACCTTCTCTGTTTATTCGGATGTCCAGAATGATTCATAGCTTGTGTAAGTATAGAATTAATATTTTTCACTTCATCTCTCATAACATTGGTTTTTTCAGGAGTATAATCATTGAATTTCCCATTACATTGATCAACACGGTTCCTTCGGGTTCCAGTCATCGTCTAAAACCCAAAAAGAATAGTGTACGAGGGAAAAATCATGCTAGGAAAACAACATAATAAAGGGGGAGTACTTCCAATATCTAACATCTTAGGTTTAATTGTATGATCATTACCATAATCCTAGGATTATAACTTATACTTATACTTTACCTTAGATACATCCCTATACATACCTTATAAATATCTCTAGGTATCTAACTAAAGATCCCGCATCCTATTTTCATAAGGTTGACTAAACCTTTCCTCTAATACCAACTGTAGATATCCCAAACATGACGTAAATGGACATTACATTACTTTTTCGGAATAATTAATACATAACAAAAACAAACACTCAAGGACTGTAATAGTTTAGTGTCTTTGGAAACTCAGAACATAATCTTCTAATCATCGTTAAAGACCTTCAACATCTCCCATAAAGATCTTCCCCTTTTGTTTTCTTACCTAAAAGCTTTATTTATATCCTGGTGAAAAGAAAACATTTAAAGGGTGAGCTCAAATGCTTAGTAAGGGTCAGTATGGGGAAAATAAAACCAACTATATATATTTGAACTTAAAAACATGAACATAATGTTTAAACTTCAAAATCTTGAGTAACAAAAAAAAACATGGAAGTATGTAAGGCATAGATCATAATGGAACATCAATCATGATAAAATAGCATGCGAATAAAACATGAAATTTTGGAAAACCATTCATCACATGATATGATTTCCATATCATCCAAGGCATTGCTTCCAAGACCATCTTAGTGGACAAAGTCACTTTATGAATCGAGTTCACTCCTTGTTCCAGTCCTGTAAAACTGAACCGGAATAACTTATCGTTCCAACCATTTCTATCTCATGAGATATAAATCTTTACCCAATGAATTATAGGGAGATATAGGACCCAACCATCTCATAATTAAATCATTCTTACTTGTTCCACAACATAAACATAAATCATTCATCATAACCCAAAGAATAAAATGGGATTCATAAACATCATCCCATAATAACATAATCCATATAAAACAAATGGATATCATTTCATATTAAGAAAACTAAAACCATGTAAATAATGGAGAAATTATACTTGAAACATAATCATACTAAATGATTTCATCTTAGATGGAAAACTAGTTTTGAAAAAACACTTCAAATGAATTCTTGTGGAAAATATCCTTTCTTCTTCAAAATCATTTTATTTTCACAAAATGCCATGTAATTTTAAAAGAAATTGATTTTGTTGAAAATATTCCCGAAATCTTGTAGAGTAATCTTCATGAAAATAATGGGTTATAAAACCGTAAAAATCTGTTCATGCTGTATAAGTTAAAAAAACATTCTTCTTGTACTTTTGTCGAAAAAGTCAAAAAGTTCCTCATATGGTAAACAAAATAAATATTCCTTTCATAACGTGTTGTAAAATTAAAAAATGAGTAAAAAAAACTTTAAACATACATAAACCCACTTTTAGAAAACATGAACATGGATGATAATAATAACCCCAGTAAATACGTAAGAATAAACTATCTCTAATAAGAACGAGATTGAAATAATTATCCCTTACCTTATGTTTGATATGCTTCGTATGTATCCGAACCTCCTGTATAATGATTTAAATAATTTCATCAACTTTTTAAAAAAATCATATTCATTGTTATGATATCATATATGGTTCAATTATGACTTTATATTAACGGTTCTTTTGTAAATTCCATGTTAAAGTAGCATTTTGGGTAAAATCGTTTCATTTATCGTACGTGTTTTGACTTGGTATTCTTGATATTATTACTTATATCCTGATTTACATAACTCTAGAATGTAAAACATGATTTATATATAATATATATTCATAATATAAATATATATGATAGATCGATTAATGGAATGAAATACACCGTTCATGGAGACGGTAGGCCGTACGTATGGATGAACGCTGTTTTCGTTTCCTTATTGAATTAAATGGAATTAATTAAATGAAACATATATGTATATAAATCCAGTATCATTATTATTTAATATATTTCATGTGTATTTTTTATATATACTTTATAATCATACTTGAATGGTAAATCATGGAAAATGAATCTCAACGCATTCGTGGAGACGGTAGTCCGTACGGACGCACGGGCGATGATAACGTTCCCATAATTATTTAATTGAATTGGAGTGGATGATATAATATCTCAGAATTGGTATGATTTTATAATAACCATATATAGTTATTCTTTATACCATTATATCCATCCAAGTAAGGTGGTGGTGGGATAACTGATTACACCACGGCGTGTAGACGGTATTTCGTACGTACGCACGCGCGGTGATTTTGTTTTTCGTAGGATAGAAAAAAGATGAAATATGATTGTTTCATATTTATAATAACATATCAGTATATGAGTGATATTTATGTTTTTAATTTATGATGATACAAATAAAGAAGAAGAAGTAGAAGAAGAAATAAATTGGAAAGAATCGGTAAAGGATATTACCACTTCTTTGATGCCCCTCTTCTTAACCTCCTCTTAAGGCAATAGAGATGGTCTTTTGAGAAATAAAAACCTCTATAATGTATCTAGGGAAGTTAATAAAGGTAAATTTTCTGGGTTTGGCCGAGATTTAAGGCTCAAAATTTAGTAAATAGAAGAGGGAGGAGGTTCCCTTTTATAAGGGAGGAGAGGGGAACCTTTGGAAACCTCAAAAATATTAATTTATAATAAATTCAAACCCCACTAAAAAACATAAAAAATGACAAAACTCCTAAATTAGATTAGATAGGGTTCTAATATAATCAACAAATAAAATTTTGATAGGTTAGTAATTTATTTTAAGCGTTATCAACTTGATTTATCCTTATTTAATCTATTTATTTTTAGTTGTGGTTATAAGATTGTTAATTTTAAATTGTTATAAATAATTACTTATGTTTTGTTAGTTGTCTATAATTGGATTATTTTTGACATGTTAGACCATATATATTTTAATTTATAATTTTCAATATTTTTGGGATTTTTAAACAATTATATATTATGTTATTCTTATAAAATAACAATTGTGTAATTTTGACACTATTCATTTATTTGAATTTAAATAAAATCCACATAGAATATATTTTCGAAATAAAATATTTAATATATTCATAACATGTCATATTTATCTATAAAATTGGTGGATCGCATTAAATATTTCATATAATATTTATTTTAATATTTTTAAAACCATTTATTTGATATTTAAATCAATAAAAAAATTTCAACATTACTATTGTGTCACCTTTAATGATAATTATTTAATCATTAAAAATTTTAAATATATTCACATGATGTAGATAATTTCTTCAGATTTCTGGATACTATTCATGCTCTAAGTTTCATGTAGTTTATCATTAAATTAAAATTATTATACTTATAATATTATAGAGAGTGACATGTTGTCACTTTCATTGGTTTTAATAATAATTAAATTATTTTCATGGTCAAAAATCCATAAAATTAATTTATTCCGACCCTTAGGTGATAGGGGAGACTTCTAGTCATCCAATATAATTTTGGCAGGTGTTAGGGTAAATTCATAATCTTATATTTACCCTTAATTACCCGATTTACCTTTAAGTGCAATAAATAAAAATTATCGTAGTTGCTATTCATAATATCAAAAAAATAAAAGTAACCTATTAACATAATTTGGACCAACTAAATTTAAATATGGAATCTATTTTTCAAAATTCAAAACACATAAGTTTCAATAATTAATTTAAAATTAATCTCGTTGTTAAGATAACAAGTTTTAAAAGTTAAAACATTGCCAAAGATTGAAATGATTTTACCTATGAATTCAATGTAAAATTATTGGTAATGACATAAATTATATTAAATGGTAAAAATATATTCTATTTATACTTTAAAACCATTCAATATTGTAATTTAACCATATAAATTATTGTGATGAAAAAAGTTGTTTTTAATTAAAATATAGCGTGTTTTTATTATTCATTAAAATATGAAAGTTATCAGAATAATAAGAAAATTTTATCCAGAGTACTTTTTATATCCTAATTCCAAAGAAGAAATTTATTTTTTTCAAAATGAACTTATAAACATGCAAAAACTATATTTAAAGTGGGTGCGTCATCAAAAGGTGACAAAACTGCATTTATTTGAAAAATACTTAATTTACGCAAAAATTTTATTTTTTACTCATACCATGTTATAAAATGTGTAAGATTAATTATAATTTCATAAAATTAAAAATTTAGGTACTAATATTCATAATGGCTAGTTCATAATAATATTAGAATAATATATCGTTGTTTAGTGAAACCCAGTATTGCGTACTACACACGCTATCGAGGAAGGTCGGGATTGCGTGTAATGAAAGCCAAGTCAAGTTTTTGTGTAGTGCAATCTCCATTTTTTGTTGCGTATAACATAATCAAAACTTGTTTCATTTATACATTAAAAAAAATCTATACATAATGTTTTGGAGAATAATTTATACAAAATGAACTTGAAATTGTGTGTTACACGAGCCAAGAATAGTGATGCGTACACTGCAAGCTAATACGGTGTTGCGTAATAGCACAATCTAATTTGGTGTAGCTTACAACTCAAGACATCAATGAAATTAAAAAGAATAATTTCATAAATTCTCAGGTTGTTACAGATAACCAGTGGAAAGATCATTCATTTGAGGTAGGTGGTTGTGTTTTTCTTAATGTACCACCATAGAACATGTTTTGGATTTTGGAAGAAAAGGGATGTTAAGCCCATGGTTAATTAGACCATATTAAATCCTAGAGAAATTTATATCATTTTCATACTAAGTCACCTTTCCTCCTCATTTATCTTATGTACATGAAATATTTCATGTTTCATCATTAATAAAATAAGTGTCAGATGCATCTCATGTTTTCAGCCTTGAAATAGTTCATTTGAAATAGAATCATTGAAATGAATAACAGAAAAATAAGATTCTTGACATTATATATAATTTGTTATATACTAATTTGGTTCTCTATGTTAAGGTTTTGTGTAAAATTCATTTGATTGAAGAAGAGACATGGGAATTTAGAAATAATAAGAAGGAAAAACATCCCCACATAGTTAAATAATGAATAAAATTGTGATGATAAAATTATAAAAAATGATTATGAATGTGACAATATAGGTAATTAAAAAAATAATTTTTATTCATTATTTATGTTTTATAAAGCTATATTCATTATAATAATATAATTTAATTTATCAATCCAATGGAAAAAACATTATTTCTAACCATATTTGCTTTTATGCATTATATGACTTTATGTAAAAAAATTATTTAAAATTATTGAATTTTAATTTCATAAAATATTTTGTTAAAATTCATTATGTAAAAATTATCATAGTATGAATTTTTTTGAATTTTTTGAAAAGTTAATTTTTTTACTAAATACTGAAAAATACAAATTTTTATTAAAAATTGTATATCATTTTCAACTGTTTACAAGGTTACATTATATATTAGATTATTTTCAATATTTCATTACATAATATTAATTAAAAATAATTTAATAATTTTCTTTCAATCAATATTATAGTTGAATTAAATATAAAACCATTTATATACATAAAAATGAATTTTTCTGGAAAACTGATTTTCGTTGAGTTTTCCAAGATTTATTTTACATTAAATTATTCCATTTATAGATATTTAATTTTGAATTTTTTATTAAATAATTTAAATCATGTGGTTCAAATTTTATAAATAGGTATATTCTATTTTTTCTTTATGAATAGAAACCGTAGTAAATTAGTGTCACCTTGATAAGGGTAAACTGGAAATTTAAGGTTAAAAATTATATAATAGGGAATAAATGTCTCCAAAATTGTTATCTTTATTTTATTTTATAAGTTTTTTTGACAATTAAAATAAAAAATTTGAATATTTAAAAAAAACTCCACGTTCCTTTGATAATGACCTTAACATAATTTTAAATAAAGAAAAAAAAAACAAAATCTCACACTTTTACTTTCAAATTACAAAATATTTTTCATTGGTATAAATAGAGTTTATGTTACCTTCTAAATAATTATTGGAAATATAAATGAGTTTTTTTAAAATTTTAATTTATTTTTAATTTTTAGTGATTATATAATTACCTTAAATTTTTATGCAATGCTGAATCATTTATTATGAAAGCAATAAAAAAATCAAGTGAATTATTTTGATAACTTAATTAGAATTATTTTGGGTGAGATATAGTATACCATTATTTTAATAAAAATTAATGAAATATTATAATTTTTTTTAAAATCTATATTTCAATTCCATTGATATTTTATATGTCTTTAAATTAAACATAAATGAATAGTTATAAAATTGATATTAATGATATTTTATAATAATTAATATTTTTTATATAATATAAAATTCCTGAATATAATATATTCATAAATGTTAATTAATTTGGATAAAGATATCAAACATGGTCTATTTATGGGTAAATTTATATTTTATATTAACTTTTTTGACCCCTAAAGTGTAACAAATATTGAAACCATGGCATTTTCCAAAAGGGTTAACATGAGGTTTAAACAAGGATATAAGGGTAAAAACATTCACCTAAATATACCCAATTTTTTTGGAAGATATTATTTAGACTCATAATATTTCTATATTTTACATATATCAATTTTCATCCACTTATTCATGAAAATTCATTTCTATTAATTTAATATTATAGGTAATTCAAAGAGTGCCCCTCCCTACACTTATAAAAAGGAACATCTTATACTCTCTTCCTCACACGTTTTTAGAAATATATCTCATCCAATACATTCAAAAATAGCTTATTTTCATTAATAAACACATCCAATAATCCATTTTTTATCATAAAACCATCATAAGTAGGGTTTAGTAATAAACCTAAAGAGGTTTTCTGAAGTAGAGGTATAGTTCGTAACTGAGCATTTTCATTTTATTTATTATTATAACTCTATAAATTATTCTTCAACCATGCTAAAATAATAACATAAATATATTCCATAAACTTATATGTTATTATGTTAATTCAATAAACTTCATACATTTCATATTCTATAAAATGGAAAATTAACCCATCATTCGTGTATATGGTGGAATATCACCTTGTAAACCGATATAATTATTCGTCAATCAGTATCTACCATGACTATAAAAAATTATATATTTTATGTATATATATGATATTCATAAAATATTTATTATTTTTTAATTTTAATGTATCATATACTTTTTTATATTTCCATCAATTGAAAAATGATAACATCATTTGTGCGTTTGTGAATATTACCACCTCTACGAAGCAATATGATTTTTTCGTAAACACATCACATGTTTACTATATATAATTTTATTTTACTAAATGACATAATATTTACGATATATTCATGTTTTTTTCAAAGAAAAAATGATACTCACCTTCTATCATTTATTCACTTGGAAATATTGAATTTTACTCATACATGTGTATATCTTACTGTATCCAAGATTGTAACACACATCATTTTTCCTAACCATATTTCATGGTTTGTTTTAAAAGTAAAATTAACGTATATAAATGAAAATTATTTCCTGATTTTTATTCTTGATATGATGTAAAAATTACATCTTTGACAATAGTCAACGTACAGAAGTCATTTTTGACATATGAGTCGAATATCATCAAAACCACTAATGTGAATTTAGTTGATTATGTAATTATATATAACATGGTAATAAATAAAATAAAAGGAAAAATAAAGGTGAAAATTTTTATTAATAAATAAAATAGTTAAAATTATTTTATTATTCATGAATATAAAGAATGTACATGATGGGTTAAACTCATGGTAATGAACACTTTACCTTTAAAACCATATTAAAATGTTTTGAAGATTTGTTTCATTCATCTTTTTCTTCAAGAAAATATTATTAAATATATTTTATAGATATATTTATATGAAAAATATAATAATAAGAAAAAAAAATTATTTCAATCATTAAATTATTTCAAAGGTTTTCAAAAGGAATCATTTTATATAATTTTTATGAAATGTTTTAAAAAAAGTCAAAAGAAGTATTCTATTTTAACATATATATTGTCAAATGATTTCCTACTGTGATAACCAGTGTTTGATATATGAATTAAATTAAAACATTTCATGATTTATTTAAACCATTCTCTCAATGTTATATATATTTTAATTTTTTTTAAATAGAAAATAAATTCTGATATCGAGATATTTTTTTCTCACATAAGACATTAATATTTTGATTTAAATAAAATCATTAATCTGTTACGATTATTTTATAGTTATTTTGAATTGTTTATTATGATTGTTTCTATAGCATTAACCATGGATATATAGTTCCATTATATACCAAGTATGGTTGTTTATGTTATAAACCAAGAATAGGTTATCCTGATATAGCTCTACAATGGACTAGGTAAAGTGAAAGATTTAACTAGTTTAGTTTCCCCTTTAAGATTGTTTTATTTTACTATGTAGTTTATTGAATTTTGTATAGTGATATGAAACTAATTTCCCAAGTTGGAAAAATTATTTATCTATTCTTTCAATGTTTTTTCTGGAAATATTATTATTTCCCAAGCTAAGATAATGAGTTTACATTCAAATAAAATTTTGTGCTACTTCTTAAGGGAGAAATATATAACTTTTTTAAAAGAAAATTATGATTTTCTCATTACTATAAAGAAACATTATGGGTTATTTTTTAATTTAATATTTCTTATGATTTTTTTGAAAATAATTAGGTATATAATTTTATTTCTTTGGTTAGAAAATTTTTATTTTGAGCTTAGAGTTTTTTAAAAAAAAGAAAATTTATATAAGTGTTCATGGAAAAAATATTTTCTTTATTTAGTTTTATATATCCCCTAATGAGATTATTTTTCTTGTACCATGTTTTAAAATGATTTTTACAGGGTTTTATGGATGCTTAGGTAAAATTAAGAGGTTAAGATAAATTTATTTATGATTTTTCAAGGAAAAACTTTTTTTTAAAGTTTTATATTGTGGGAAAAATGGATACTTAGTGCAAGTGTCTACATTGTAATGTATGTGTTTTTTCGTAAAATTTGTTACCTAATTATCTAAAACTCTAAATTTCAAAGATACAAGAAATTTATTATATTGAACTCTTTAATTAAAACTCAATATTATTTGATTTTTAAGGATGGGTCCTCATAGTATGTATCCATAAATGAGTAAACACATTTATTTTTAACCATAAGAAATTGTGTGGTAGATGTGGTAGTGGTCATGAAATTAGTACACATATAACAATCCTATAAAAATTTAAAATATATTAATCTCATTCCTTATAAAATATAAGGAAATTATATTATATGATATGAATCACATGCATATCATGGGCTATGACACATGGGAAATTATACCATATGATACCCTTATTTTAGGTCATTTCCAAAAAATTCCACTTGTAGTAAAACCCCAAAATAAATTTATTCAAAAACTTCACAAATAATTCTCAAGCCATCTATACTCCTTTATATATGATTTATCAAACTCTATTCATTTTATAATATACACTTTTTGTAAAAAAATCCTCATTCTAAGGCCTAGTTTTGTGACCCTACCGAGCATTATAGTGTTAACAAAGAAATTAAATCTTGATATAATATATGTAAACAAAGAGAATCCTTTAGAAAGATATCAAGGTTACTCAATATCTCTAGAGTTCTAGTGTGATTGTTTTCAAACATAATCATGCATTCATATGAAATTTTACACTAGAAGATATATCATATACACCGTACATATACCTATATAATATTTTTTTCATTACATTGAGTAACCACTATACATAGAACATGTCAATCTAGTAAAGGCCATCTCATACATTCCGGATTTACTAGAATAAACTGAACAATACAATGAATAAACCACATATCATTGATCTATTAGATTAGAACATAACATATCCAACATCCAAGTAGTAGAGAACATCACGTGTCACTCAACTATGTATTGGAATGAATTCCATTTGTCTAATTCAATTAAGGTCATGAGTTTATTTTCTCATTGTATGAGCGAAGAAATGTTATCTTGGTGTATCTCTAACTACCAATACTATCAATAATATATCTATACAACCCTTTATTAACTGATCCTGGTGGATTATGAATGAAATGTATCAAATTATGAATGTTATCATGCTTGGTGTCTCTCCAGCCTCACGTAATGGGAATTCATAATAAGCATATATCACTATGTATTTTAATGTTCATAGGAAAATTTGTGTGATATACTTTGGAGGGTCATTTTAAATAATAAGTCTTGACTTATTATCGTATGAGTGTGTTATTTTTTTCTCATATAAAACTCACTATTTTGTATATAATATTATACTCATGCTAATATTATCATATATTCACAACCCATAACACGGTAAGATAATCATTGATTTTGGATAACTCAAAGTAATATTTTTTAGGGGATAACATCATTCTATTATTCATGTAATATAAATTGTAGCACACATGAATGAATGAAAAATGATAATTTACTTTATTATAAAATCATCATATATTTTACAACCATTATATACAATCTCTCATGTATCTTATACCAAGAGATTCAACATGACCCTAATATTTTTTTATTCTAACAATTTCATCAATATATCTAGTTCATTCTCTTATATATCCACCCAACATTTAATACTACAAAATAGGCCATTAATAGTGCTAAAATGGACTTTAATAGTACTAGAGAATCACTAACTACCAGAGTGAGATTAAAAGACATATTCTTTTATCAGTGCCAAAAACTCTAACAATGGGTTCCTTTATCAGCACTTTTATTTAGCACTAATAAAGGGGAAATTTATCAACACTTTTACAAATGATGACCAAGTGGACCTTTATCAATGTTTTTAAAAGTGCAGATAAAGGGAAATACTGTAGTGTGTTGTAATAGCACACCACAGAACCAAAAAACCCACCTGATATCAAAAAAATCAAGTACCAATACATAATTTAAATAAAATGAAATTTATATCACAAATACTAGAAAAAATGATATATTATGGACATTTTAATAATTTTTTTATATAATTACATAAGTACAAATTATTACATACATTCAAAAAACATCTATGTTTCTTTGTCTTTTGATCCTAACCCTAAATCATGTTATTTCTGAACAAACTACCCCTAATTGATTAAAATAACACACCTATATATGAAAAAAATTATTATGTTAGTAATAATAAAAAGTAACAAATTAATAGAAAGGGTTAATTTTAAACTAAACATTGAGTTATGTGAGTAAAACCGTGAATCATGCTGTGTTTTTTTTATTCTTTCATTTGACACTATTTATTTGTCATTTTTAAGAATTATCTCTGTGAAAATTAATTAACTATAAGTTAATAAAGATAATGAAATTTATTAAGTAAGAGAATATAGAACAAACTTGTAGTTCTACTGGTCACATGGTGCATCAGATTGGGGTTCGTCTGATTCCTATTTGTTCCAAATAACTTATGGATCCTTTCCTAAAGTAAAATAAACAATATGAAATCATTTTCTTGGTTTTCAATACATCACTTGTCATGTTTACTAAAATTTAATTTTAAACATGAAACAAACACTTTTCATTATTCTAGTCACATCATGAATTTATTTTACATGATACTGATTATTCATTTCATAAATTATTTATGAATTGTTTTCCTAAATTATCTAGCCAGTATTAGCACATTTTCTCAATTTTAAATGATTGGTACTTTTTGAATTGAAATTAAATTTTAAACTAATAAGGGAAACATTGAGTCATACTTGTAACATAACGTATCATATTGATGTATGGGATATTCCCACACATAAAAAATTACTTGTGGATCATTTTCCTAAAGTTTCCAAACAATCTGAATGTGGTTTTTAGAAGGTCTGTTGTCATTTTTGCTAAAATAGATGTCAGTTTTAAATAAAAAGATACTCTTGGAGTCATATTAGTCAAACAATGTTTTAGATTGAGGAATGTATAATTCTTACTCATCTCAAATGAATTAAGTATCTTTTTCCAAAAGTATAAAAACAATTAAAATGAATTTTCTCAGTTTTGAGTATGTCACTTTTCTTTTTAATTAAAATGTCAATTTAAGCTTTAAACAATTAATTTTCCTCATAACAGTCACATCGTGTATTTTTTTTATGTTAGACCAGTTATAATATGTAACAAATGATTTATGAATTGTTTTCCTAAATTATAAAGATAATTAGAGCATATTTTCTTAGTTTTCAATGAGTGAAACTTTGAAAACTAAAATATCTATTTTAAACTAATAGAGGGTACTGTGAGTCATACCAGGAACATTATGTATCAGATTGAGGTGAGTATAATTTCTACACATCAAAAATTAAATATAGGTATTTTTACTAAATTATAAAATCAACTTGAATGTGTATGTTCCATTTTGAGTAGGTAAGTTGACTTTTTTACTAAAATTGAAGTAACATTTAAAAAACAATATGCACTTGGAGTAATACAGGTAACACCAGAAATTTTATTGAGTTGTGGAGCATTATTACACTTCTAAAATGGATTATGGATTTATTTCCTAAAGTATAAAGTAATCTTACTATTTTTTCTCAGTTTTGACTCTGTCAATTGACTTTTTTACTAAAATATAATTTCAAAATAGAAAAATGAACTTTGACAGATACAAATCACATCATGAATCGGTTTGATATGGGATAGATTCTTACATTTCAAAAATGATATATGAATCTTTATCTTAAATTATCAAGACAATACAGGTGCGTTTACTTGATTTTTAGTGGGTGACTATATTTGACCGAAAATTCCAATATTTGTCACAACCCCCTCCCTGCATGGTATACCCCTCCTGGGCTAGAAATGTGAGAAGGGAGATAATGTCCATGAGTCCCACCTCCAGTAGGCCCCTGGTTGGATACTTTCACCGAGGGAATAGTAAACACACAAATGGGAGGAATTACCCTCTAAGAGAACTCATGAGACAGATAGAGATAAGAAAGAAACCAACCAACTCCAACTCATACTATAATATAAAAGAAATCCCAAGTACAAATATGTAAATCCATTAAAAAACTACTACAGCTGAAATAGAAAGCTACACGTATGAAAATAAAGTAAAAAAACAGAAACCATGAAGCTAAAATAGCTCCTGGAACCCCAAGCATGTGGTAACTAGCCTGATCTCCAACATACTCCAAGTTACCTAAAAAATAATTTATATATACATAGGGTGACTATACCAGTATACTTAGTAGGATCCTCTATGGTTCCTCTCAATCAAATGTAAAAAAATAATTCTAAAGTGCAGTGAACAACATGTGAAACTAACTTGACACATAAATAGGTATACTAAATTCCTAACCTCACCATGGCTACTATCACCAAGTATCACATAAAAGCATATATAATATAATAATGAATATCAAGCGAACCCCACTACCACTTCCCCACTGGTTTTCCACTTTTCCCCAACGTCGCATGTCCTAATCATATCGCTTGAAAAAGGCTTCCCACAGACACCTGGGTGAAGCACCATAAAATGCACCTTGTGTAGACAACAACCACGTCCATGCAACCAAAGTAACCAGGTAGTTTTATGGATCCAACACAACTCACATAATATGTGTCATACATCAGTCATTATATCTCAAGCCATTACAGCCCGTACACCAAGTAAGGATCATCAAGACATCATAGCCTATACATGTTACACCTATAGTAATCCATATGAAACTATATCTAGAATATATGTGTGTGAATAAACAAAATCCATTATATCCTTCTACACACAAATATGCGGAAAACTAACTGTTGTGACTACCAGCACAAGTAACTACCAAGAGAAGAGTGTGGGGCCAAAGTGGGTAGTCATTCATCCATCCTCCCACCAGAATGTTGGGTTAAACACCCCACAGGGCTTAGATTCCATGGGGTGTTAGTTTCCCTAGCTAAATGGGTGGAGTAGTGAATAGAAACATAGAATTTACAGAATATAATATATCTCACAACCACACTATGGGAATAACCAAGTCAATGACACAACTGCTGCTAACATCTCTCTGACTATCAAGTACCACATCTATCACTGTGTATCCTCTAAACACGAAACCATTCAAAGAGATTTATTAGATTAAATCATTAACTCCTTATCAGTTTCACTTTACATTAATTAATTCTTTATTCATTAATTAACCATTAAAAATTCCACAATATATATCATTAGCATCACACCCAAAGTTTCATGCCCTCTAGGAATAACCAACCCAAGTCAACAGCCTCTTAGAAAAAAATATCTCCTCAGCATTACATCCAAGAAAGCTCTAATCCCATGGGTTAAAATCATTTATTCAATATTTATTAACAAAATTATTACTTTCCAATATTTCCAATAATTAAAGAAAAAAATTAAAACCTATTAAACACAATGGGAGTCAACATGGTGGGTAGTAGAATTACATGTCAAGTATTTGCCACATATAGAAAGAGCATAGACCCATCCTCCCTCATGAATCTAAACATGGAAAGAAAATGTCATACCTCACATGTATTTTCCCCTTTTGGAAGGAGTGTATCCAAGACCAGCATCCTTATGATGTGGGGAAAGTAAATCAAATAAACAACAACCAAGATTTAGAAAGAATCTGACATTCACATTAAACCCCTTCATCATCTCTGGTGTCCTCCCCGACACCCACATGCATAAACCAATGCATCTCGCCACTCTAGGTATGACATACTGCCACAACCAAGGGGCCTCTCTACCCCCACATATCACAAAATCTATCTGGGCTCACATCATAACACAAGAATTTAGAAACAAACATCATATCAATTTTTCTCTTGGACCTTAAACAAGGCATTATTCCTTCAAATGTAATGAGCTCTCATAGCTCGAAGTGTAAGGCTCTTGGCCTTTACAAGAAAGAGGGTAACTCAGAACCCTAAGAGGAATTATCTTTTATCAAACAAAAAGTAATTTAATCCATCTTGAATTATCTAGTTCATTAATAGTAGGTTCCAACTATGGGAAACCTAAACAGAAAGCTATCATAGCTATCACAAATAATTATACATTCTTTTCTGCACCAATTTGATTAACATAAAATTACCACAACAACAACCAGATTAATTTACATGCCTCTTTATTTTTTGATAAATAATTACAATTAATCCCAATTTAGGTTATTTTCTGATTTCCATCATGAACGACATACTAAACAAGGAAGACATGGATATAACACTATCTTGAAAAATAATAAGAAATAACATACGATCGACACCAATTGATTTATCCGATTCAATTATTTATTATGTTAAATCCATTATGTTCTAATGGCTAAATCATGATATCTCTACAAATACACGTAAAATAATAGAGGTGAAACGAATCCTGTACCTCAAAATGTTATTGATGTTCATTATATGAGAACGATCCACACAACATATTACGATCTCCTCCACCATGACAACTGCATTCACCTGAGGATGTCGCGGCATGACCACACCAACTGAAACCCAAGAAAACTTTATAAGAAGCATGGAGAACATGTGATATAACATGGAAAGGATAAAATGGGGGAAAATATCGAGAAAAAACACATTAATGGGGGTAGATCATACCTTCTATCCACAATAGATTAACACTTTCGGCTTGCACCAAAACAAGGGGTGTGCATGCAGCAGGATAAAACATCACGGAGAAACGATCCAAGGATTGAGGATCAATAACACTGGTCCTATGGGAAGAATTGAGGGTTCGAGAATATTGATCCATTGAACCATAAGGTAGAAAAGGGAGGAAGATATCTCATCCCTTTAGAAGATTTATGGTGTAGTGGTTTACAATACACTGGATTTTTCATTAAAAGTATATCAAATTAATCCATGTATTTTGACCAAGTAAATACATCCCAAGCCTTAGTAAAATTAATATAGGAGTTATGGTATTTTAATCAATTTTAAATCCCTTAAAACAAGGACTTGAATGCATTTTACGTCAAATAAAACATTAAAAGGGGAAAAACTCTAGGAATCTGGAGACATTGTACACTTATCGATGCGGGAAACACTATACACATACCGATGATGGAAACATTGTACACCTAATGATTCTGGTAACACAGTACAACTACCAATGCTGGAAACATTGTTCACATAATGACTCACTGATGCCGATGGCACTGTTCACAAAATGACTCACCAATACTGATGGAATTGTTCACAATATGACTCACTGATACCGATGACACTCTTCACAGAATAACTCACTGATGGAACTATTCAAATTGGTATCACTGATGCACTATTCACATCATTCTCACTGATTACATTGTTCACAATGGTCTCAATGATGAAACAGTTCACATCAGTCTCATCGATTAAACTATTCACATTTGTCTCATTAATGACACTGTTCACATCAGTTTCACCGATGAATCTGTTCACATCTCTCTCACTGATGACATTGTTCACATCGGTCTCATTGATGAAATTGTTCATATCATTCTCACCAATTACATTTTTCACATCAGTCTCACTGATGGCACTATTAACATCGGTGTAACCAATAACACTTTTCACAAAACTGTAAACAATGTTCACAGAACTAGAAATTTGGAAAAGTGTTGCGGATAAGTCACCTTGACCTCCTAGAACACCTCAAACACTAGATTTCAACAATGGAATTTACTTTAGAGGTTTGGGACAATAAATTATATACCTCTGAAAATATTATTGTCCTCGAGAATTCAAAACCTACCTAAAAGGAAACATAAAAGGGGTCTGAAAAACTACCCATAGAGATACCTCTCAAAATAGAGCAATCCACAAAAATAAACAAAAGAAATCCATATCACAAACATGAATGGTCTACAACCATAAAGAGAACATTATTACATGAAAAGATATAAACATAAAAAAATTCAAGGTACTTCGCATGTATCTGCAACTCACGTTCATAGGTACTCTCCTCCACCCCACTGTGTCGCCACAAGACACTATCCAAGGGGATAACACACCCACACAACACCTTCTCCTTGTGTTCTTGGATCTCCAAAGGCCGCTACTTGAAGTTTGAATCATCATAAACATTGATTTCTCCCCAATCATTGACATGAGAGTCATCATGAAGATATTGATAGAGCTATGACACATGAAAAACATCATGTATCCAACTCATCTATGGGAGAAGCACTACTCAATATTCCATGATCCAACATGATCTCACACCTCTAAAGGCCCACCAAAATGGGGATACATCTTACAACAATGACCAAACCTTCACTTCCCATGATGGGGAGTCCCTTTATGTGACATGTGATCCCTATCATCAAACACCAAAGGTCACCTTCTTTGATCGTCATATGATATATGACAATCATGCACTGTCTTCGTCCTCTCACGAATCACCTAAAACATCTCTGTCATATTTTGTACTAGTTTCGATCTGGGAATTGTGGACTCTATGACCCCAGTCCAGCTCAATAGAAAAACGAAAGGTCAGATATACAAGGCTTCAAATGTATCCATACTGATGGTTGAGTGAACACTATTATTGTAAGTGAACTCTACCAAGGGTAATTTCCACATCTATAAACCTCCAAAATCTATTACACAAGAGTGCAACATGTCTTCAAGAGTATAGATGGTCAGCAATATCTGACCTTCCATCTATGGATGAAAAGTAGTGCTAAGGCATAGCTAGGAACCAAAATCATGCTAGAGACCTCTCCACACCATAGAAATAAAATGAGGATCTCGATCGGATATTATCATCTTCAGGAATTCGTGGAGTCTCACCACCTTCTCCATATACTGCCTCGACAAAACTTCCATTGAGCTCGACTATTTGATCTCTATAATGTGGGATTATTTTTAAACAATCCACAACCTCACAAATAGCCTCATATTCTCCTTGAGCTCGAGGTAAACTAGTAACAATATCTATTGAGATGTCCTCCCACTTCCACTGAGTAATAACTAATAGCTGGAGAAAACCACCGGGGACACGGTGCTCGGACTTTACCTTCTGGTAGACCAAACATCGAGATACAAACTCCACAACTGCATGCTTCAACCCAAAACACCAAAACAAACTCCTAAAGGCTCAGTACATCTTTTTCATGATAGGATTCACCTCTAAAGGTGAACCATGGAACTCATTAATAATAATCTCATGTATCTCTATCAGAACAAAAAAATTTATTTGATAGAACAATCAATGTTGTCTGTCCTAAGCCCAACCATCAGGGGCCTCAACACAAACAACTCGGTCTTTCTAGACCCCCACCTCTAGATCCCCAAACTGGGACTCTTCCACCTACTGCACCAAATATGACTACACCGTCATCTAAAAAAGACAACCTCTTCCCCTAACTTATCACGTGTCAATATGTAATGCTAAAAGTTCTTCCATTGCTCTCTAAGAGTCATCAGATTCACTCATTGCATCTCTATGTGACATCCTACTTAGCACATCAGCCACAACATTCACCTTTAAAGGTGTATTCAATATTTCGAAGTCATATTTATACAAGAACTCTATCCACTAACACTAAATCATGTTCAAGTCATGCTAGGAGATAACATACCTCAGGCTCTTATTATCGGTAAAAACCACAAAGGACTCTCTAATGGGGTAATTTTTCCACAACTTCAGATCAAACACTATGGATGCCAACTCACGATCGGGGGTGGAATTGATACATTCATGGGGATGGAACTCTGGAGACCTATAAGAAATAATTGAACTCTGCTACATCAGAACACAGCCTAACCCCAGATGCAAAGCATTGCAGAAAAAAGCGAACTAAACTCCCTCTACTCAAAGACAAGGAACTGGAGAACAAACCAACTTCTTCTTTAGATACATAAAAGCTTCCTGACACCGACCAATCCACATGAACACATGGTCCTTCCTGGTCAATGTTGTCAGAGGAGTCTCAATGTGAGAGAAATCAACTATGAACCTCCTGTAGTAGCCGATGAGACCAAGGAAACTTCACACATCTGCCACTATCGTGGGGTATTCTGAAGACACAACCACTTATATCTTCGATAGGTCCCCAGTAACACTCTACTGGGACACCACATGTACCCATAAATTAACTTCTCAATCCCAAAACTGACACTTTGGAAACTTCCCAAACAACTGATGTTGATGAAGAGCTCTCATAACAGTGTGCAGATGCTCCGCATAGTCCTCCATAGACGCAGAGTACACAAGGATGTCATCGATAAAACCCACCATGAAGTTATCCATGAACTCATAGAACACAGTGTTCATCAACCCCATGAACATAGATAGAGAATTTTTCACATTGAATAGAATTAAAATGAATTCAGAATGCCCATGACGATAATCGAAAGCAGTCTTTGGGGTATCCTCATCTTTCACATGCATCTGATAATATCCTGACCGCAAGACAATCATTTAGAACCTACATAAACCCTTCTGGTGATCGAATAAATCATAAATACTAGAAATATGATATTTATTCTTTACTTTTACTTTGTTTAAGTGATGATAATCGATACAAAACTACAAACTTCCATCATCCTTCATCACAAACAAAACTGGTGAGCCCCACAGTGACACACTCGGTCGAACAAAACCGCATTGTAACAGATCATCAAGCATTATAAGTATCTCCTGTAAATCCTAAGGGGACATCCTTTATAGAGACATAGAGATTTTAGATACTTCTGGTTGTAGCTCGATCCCCAATTCAATCTCTCATCGAGGAGGTAATGGTACAACCTCTTCTGAAAAGACATCAGGGTGCTCTTCTACAACCCTCGAAAATTCCAACTGCTGGACCTCCAAAAAAATTTCATCTAATCAACTATTAAGGATGATAAGGATGGAACACACTTCTGACCCATCTGATGGTCTCGCTCACCAACAAACATTGTTGGATCTCCATCAGCATCAAAGAACACCACCTGCCTCCTGAATCAATCCATGATATCCTGCACCAAATACAACCAATGAATTCTAAGAATGACATCATATGGTTGTATCTGTAAACATGGGAAATCTCCCCAAGAGCGGTGTTTCCCTAGAACTAGATCACAACCTCTACATTCTTTAGACAAGTCATCTCTACCTCCAAATGGTGTAGTCAACGCCTAGGGAACTGGAAGCCTATCTACCTCATGTCCTAAATAATGAAAACGAGTAGGTAATATGAAGGATTTTTTCTCTCCTAAATCAAACAAGGTAGACACCCAAGTAGAAAACAAGAGAAGGGTACCTTGAACGACATCCGGTTCACCTAGAGCTGGCAATGCTAAAGCATGTAGCTAACTAAGACCTCCTCTAAAACCTCTCTGACCCTAATGACTACCACCTCCTTAGCTATACTCTTCTCTCTAAGAATGGGGAGAATCAGAGGGTTTTCTTCTGCCTACCCCATCTACTCTCTGCTGACCAAAGCTGGTGCAACCTGCTACTGCTGCCTTTGTCAGAACTACCTCAATGGAGGAAACTCGAGTGGAACACCTGATGCACAATAACTTATCCTAAAGGTTGGACACTATCACTACTGATGACCTGGGCCTCCATAAGAAAAAAAATCTCATGGTCTCTTGGTATAGGCCCCAGATACACTTCCACTAGAGAAACAAGATGCTTAGGGCTAGGACCTACCCTCGGCCGAACATAAACTCTTCTGTCCTAAAAAACTAGGTACCCTAGACCATAAATCTATTCATAATGAATCAAAAATACTGACTTCTCATGACAATCCAGTTTTGGCCAATGTCCTCTCAACAAACTCTACCCTCACCGGCACCTCTATTAATGTCTTCAGCATTAACGGGGTGACCTGGCGCTGGGTCCTTGGATGCAAAGCTTCCTAATAAATCCTCACCCTAGCCTCCTCATTGGGCAATAGTTCTAAAGAATATTGTAAATGGTTTCGGAAACATATTCCAAAATCTCGCACAATAGGGATCCCATGTCGAAGGGTAAAAACCTCCTGGATACTGGATTCCTTCACTGTCAATGAAAAAAAACTTGACTCTGAACTTGTCTCAAAACTCCTCCCATGAGATCGCTGACTTCTCACAATCCTCAAGGAATAAGAACCACAACGACGTCATTGATCCACATAGAATCATCACAACCAAGGACACTCAGTGCTCTTTCCAATAACAATTTGAACCGAAGTCTATCCCAACCTCCTCCAACCATTCTTCCATGACTGCAACTAAAATGGAACCCTCGTACTTCATTAGAATCTTTTGCTAAAACTAGAGGAGTTTCCACCTCCATGTTTTTTTGTCGTCAACCACCACCCATTGGTGATCTACTGGCACAGCCTACATGATATCTTCTATGTGAACCTAACATGGATGTTGGCCTGGAGCCAAAACAGTAAAATAAAAAATAGTTATAGCTCATAAACTAGGTATATGGATGAATATATATTAATTATTTATTTATTTCTTTTATTCAATTTAGGTTAACCTATCCCAAGGTCTACCCATTCAAACAGGGGAACAAAGAATAATAATGCATGATCCTTTCCATGGTATCTACCCTAAAACTAGTATCATCTCATTTTTATACACTATAAACATAAAGGAATATGCATCATATCACAGGGTAAATAAAGCTCTATGTCTCAACCGTTCTCCAGTGTTTACATCACTACATAAACTTGACTGATGATGTTGATCTGCCAACGCATGAAACCTCACCTGTGCCTAACACCAAAATCCATCACATCACTCAACCATACCTATGATACAACTCTGTCACAACCCCTCCCCACAAGGTGTACCCCTCCTGGTCCAGTAATGTGAGAAAGGAGATAGTGACCCCCAGCCCCTCCTCCAGAAGGCCCTGGGTTGGGAACTAGAACCTAGGGTATAATAAACACACAAATAGGAGGCATTACCCACTAAGAGAACACATGCGAAAGAGAAAGATAATATAGAAACCAACCAACTCCAACTAAGAATGAAATATAATGGAAATACCAAGTACACATATGTAATAACAAGAAAAAACTACTACAACTGAAAGGGAAAACTACAACTACCAAAATAAAGTAAAAAACAATAGCAACCATGAATCCCGAATAGCTCATGCAACCCCAACCTAGTAGTTACCATCCTGATCTCAAACCTGCTCCATGTGACCTAAATTATTGTTTATATATACATAGGATGAGTATTAAAGTATACTCAGTAGGATCTTCTCTAGAGCCTCTCATGTAAAATTAAAAAAACATGCTAAATCACAGTGAAAAACATGTGAAACAAACTTGTCACCTAAACAGGTATATTAAGTTCTTAGCCTCACGATGGTTACTCTCACCATGTATTGCATAAAAGTTTATATAATATTTTAAAGAATATCATGGGTACCCCGCTACCACTTCCCCACTGGTTTTTCTCTTCACCCCAACATCACACGTCCTAAGCATCTTTCTCTAAAAAGGTTAGCCTGTAGAAACCTAGGCGAATCACCACAATATGCACCACATGCAGCACAACCACCATGTCCATGAAAATAAAGTAACCAGGTAGTTTATGGGATCAACCACAACTTTTATAACATGTATCATACGTTGAGAATTATACCTTAATCCATTATATCTTATACACCATGTAAGGTTCCTCAATCCATCATAGTCTATACACGTTACACCTATAGTAATCCATAGGAATCTATATCCCGAATATGTGTGTGTCAATAACCACAATCCATTAAATCCCTCTACACACATATATGGTGAAAAATAACCACCATGCCTACCAGAACAGATTACTACCAACAAAAGAGGGTGGGGACAAAGGGGGTAGTAATCCATCCATCCTCTCACCAGAATATTCGGGAAAACACCCTCGAAGTCCCAAAATCCCCTCGGTGTCAGTTTCCCTAACTGACGGGGTGGAGCAACATATAGAAACACAAAAAGTGCAGAATATACAATACCTCACAACCACACTATAGGAATAACCTAATATTATACTCAAATGAAGCTAACATCTCTCGAACTCTCAGCTTCCACTTCTAATACTATGTATCCTATAAACAAACACGATAATTTAATGATATTTATTACATTACTTCATTCCATTTTCTTCAGTTGCACATTATTTTAATTAATTCATTAAAAAATAATTAAAAATTAACAATTCCGCATAATATTTCCTTAAAATGAGACCCAAAGTTTCATTTCCTCTTGTCATAATAAAACCAAGTCCATAGCTTCTCAGAAAAAAAAATATTACCTCATCATTATATCCCAACATGCTCCAATCCCACGGGTTAACATCATTAATTTAATCATTTATTAACAACATTTTTAATTTCACATATTCCAAGGAATTCTAGAAAAACATTCTAATATACTAAACAAAAGGGGGTTCGACATGGTGGGTAATTGAACGACCCATCAAGTTTTTTCCACGTATAAAAAGAATGTAGACCCTTCCTCCCTTGAGAAGCTAAATAGGGAAAGCATCTCGCATACCCCGTGTGCCTTCACCTCTTTTGGATGGAGGGTATACAAGACCATCTACCTAAAGAAGTGGGGAATGTAATGTAGATAAACATCAACCAAGATTTAGTAAGAATCCCATATTTCCATCCAACATGTTTCATCATCCAAGTGTCCTCCCCAACACCCACATGCATAAACCGATGAATCTCACCACTCTAGGCGTCAAATACTTACCCAAAAAATGGGTCTCTCTACTCCCACATATAACAAAATCCATATATACTCAAATCACAAAACAACCATAAGGAAAAAAATATCTTAACAACTGGGTTCTTGGCCCTTAAACAAGGCATTTTTCCTTCACATGAAATGATCTCTCACAAATCTAAGAATTAGGCTCTTGGCCTTTATAAGTAAGAGGTAAACTCAGATCCCTATGAGTAATTATCTTTTATCAAATAACCTTTCATTTAATAAATATTTAATTAATTGGTTCATTTATAGTATGTTCCAACTATGGGAAAAAACAAAAATCCATCATAGCTATCACAAATAATGATATATGCATTCCTTACAAATTAGATTAACATCAAATTACAACAACAGAAACTTGATTCATTTACATGCCTATTTATTTTGGAAAAATAATTACAATAAATCCCAATTTACGTTCTTTACAAATTTCTGTCAAGAATGATATTCTAAACAATGAAAAAAATGATAACACAATATCAAGAAAAACAAGAGGCTATAAAATACGATTGATGCCAATTGATTTATCTGGTTTAAATATTTATCATGTCAATTACATTGTGGTCTAGTGGCTATATCATTCTGACTCTATGAATTCAAGTAAAATAATATAGAAGCAATGAATCCCAACCTCAAAAGGTATTTGGCATTCTTTATATGAAAATGATCCACACAACGGATTACGATCTCCTCCCCCATGAAAACTGCATCCACCAGAGGATGTCGCGGCATGACCGCACCAACTAAAACCTAGGAAAAACTCCATTATAATTATGGAAATCACATTCCATAACAAGGAAATGAGAAAAATGGGGGAAAGGATCTAGAATGAAAAAGAATTGAGGTAGAGCATACCTTCTATCAACGACATATCGACACCTGTTGCTTGCACCAAAACAGAAGGTGGGCATGCAGCATGAAGAATCATCAAGGGGAAATGATCTAAGGATTAAGGTTATATGAAACCACTCCCATGGAAAGAAGGAAAGGATATATTATCTCAGAATAGGAAACAAGAAGTTAGAACAAGGGTGGAAGATATCTCATCCCATTAGAAGATTTACGGAGCAGCGGTTAAAGATACACTAGATTTTACATTAAAAGAGGATCATATTAAACCTCATGGTTTGACCAAGTAAATGCATACGAAGACATAGAAAAATTAATACATGAGTTATGGGACATTAATCAGCCATAAATACCTTAAAAAATTCCATGAATGCATTTTACGTTAATGAAAACGTCAAAAGGGGCGAAACTGTAGGAAGTTGGAAACATTGTACACCAACCAATGGTGGAAACACTATGCACCTACCGATGCTAAAAACACTGTCAACCTACCGATATTGGAAACACTGTACACCTATTTATGCTAGAAACACTATTAACAGAATGTATTACTGATACTGATGGCACTGTTCACAAAATGACTCACTGATACCGTTGGCACTCTTCACAATATGACTCACTGATACTGTTTTCATTGTTCACAAAATGAATCACTAATTTCACTATTCAAATTTGTCTTAGAGATTCACTATTCACATTTATCTCACTGATGAGATTGTTCGCATCGGTCTCACTGATAGAACTATTTATATCAGTCTCGCTGATGGCACTATTCACATCAGTCACACTAATGGCACTTTTCACATCAGTCTCCCTGATAAAACTATTCACATAAGTCTCACCAATGACATTGTTCACATTGGTATCACTGATGACACTTTTCACATCGATCTCATTGATGAAACTATTTGCATATGTCTCATCAATGAAACTGTTCACATCGGACTCACCAATTTCACTATTCACATCAGTCTCACCAATGACACTGCTCATATCAGTCTCATCAATGGCACTATTCACATCGGTCTCACCGATGACACTATTCAAAAAACTAGAAACACTATTCACAGAACTGGAAATGTGGAAAAGTGTTTGGGATAAGTCACCTTGATCTTCTAAAACACCTCAAACACCATATGTCAACAAAAGAATGAACCGGAGGTGTCCAGTCCATTTCAATATTAATCTGATAACTGATACATTCAGTCATATTGGTAACATCATGTATCATAATGAGGTACAAATGATTCTTACATGTCACAAATGACTTAAAGATTGTTTTCCTAAAGTATCAAAACAATTTAAAGGAATTTTCTTAGTTTTGATTCGGTCAGTTAACGTTTTTATTAAAATTGATACCAATATTAAATAAAAAGACACAATATGAGTCACACTGTCCACACAGGGCATTGGATTATGGTGTATTTGATTCATTAATTTATAAAATGACTTGTGGAAAATTTTCCTAAATTATTAAAATAATATGATTGTGTTTTCTTGATTTTGAGAACATCACTTGTAATTTTTACATAAATGTCATTTTAAATATGAAACATAGAATTTGACTCATAAAAGTCGCATCATGTATCATTTTGATGTGATAATAATTATTACATATCAAAAATTATTTATGAACCATTTTCATAAATAATAAATACAATATGAGATCATTTTCTCAGTTTTCAGTGTGTGACACTTTTTGAACTAAAATGTCAATTTTAAATTGATAATAGAAACCTTTTGTCATATGAGAGACATTGTGTATAAGATTTTAGTGTGAATGATTTCTATACATAAAAATGAATTATGGATACTTTTATTAATGTATAAAAATATTTCGAATTTTTTCCCATTTTTTTTGTATGTCATTGGTCATTTTTACAAAAATTAATGTCAATTTTAAATAAAAATAAGCACTTGGTTTCATACCGGTCAAAATGTGTGTCAGATTGAGGTGTGGCTGATTCCTACATGTCTCAATGTCTCAAAAAATTCCCAACTACTAATGTTCCACACTTTCCATTTGATTTTTTTAACTGCCAACATTGCATGTTGGCCCGATGTTCTTAGCAGAAAAACCTTTTTTGTCTAATAACATCAAATCAATAAGTAGTGTTGTAGTTCCAAGAATAAATGAAATGGAAAGCATGGAAACATTGAAAGAAAAGTAATATTATATCTCTTTGGTGGATTTTTGTAGATATTTTAATGAAAAATATGACCTTTCAAAAAATATTTTAAAAAACAAAATAAATATAGAATTAAAATATGAAGAAAATTAACTTAAACCATTAGATAAAATGATGAAAAATTTAATTAAATAATTATTAAAAATTCACCTTATCATAATGGTTCCATGAATTCATGATTCATATCATTTTTTAATATCTAAGTTGCAGAATCGAAGTCCAATCTCTCATGAGATTGAGTAGCTTCAAACAACAACCTCTACTCGAGAAAAATAATCCACCAATATAAGACAAAAATTATTATATGAGTAATAATAAAAATAAATAAATTTTACATAAACATGAAAAAATACATTAATTCTATGTATAATGATTTTACTATTAAAAAATCAATATTACCTTTTTGATTGAGGAGAGGAAGCATTGTTTCTCTTCCAGTAAAGGTAGTGGAGGGAACATAAAGGAATGTGATAAATTCCAACACTACAAGGGTGACATGGTTTTGGGAGAGAAGATGTATTTGAATGGTTTGGTGTTTAATGGAATAACGTATTGACATAAATCTTCTAAAATAAAAAAACACTACAAGGAATAATGAAAACTAAATCAAACATTCATTATATAATTATTCCGTAAAATAGAAAAATTATATCGTAAAATTACCATTACATCATTCCAAAGGGTTTTCATCATTATAGTTCATTTTTATGAGGGATTGGTAACAAAATATTATGCATAATATATTGTCTTTATGGGTATTCAAATATTTAATTTTGATTATGTTAATGTAATAGAGAATATATAATATTTTGATGAAAATCATAGTATATTAAAAAACACTTTTACCTTCTCATTTAACTCTCTTAATTTTTTTAAGGTTTTAGGGATTTTTTTCCTCTATCTAGAATACAAATAATATTTTTGTGGTCTCCTATAACATTCAATCCATTTTATACAATTGGAACTACAAGAACTGATGGTGATCTCCCAATGAAAGGGTTGTCCTCAATTTAATTTTCATCTGACCCGACATTTGTTTTAGTCACTAGTAGGACAATCAAAAAATTATTATTTTTTGGATATATGAAATAAAATACTTGAACTAATTGGGATTACATTATTAATTGATCATATTTTTCTCCTTCAATTCAAAAAATCACTTTCATGAATCCCATTTCATCAAATTTTACTGCACTCATACAATTAACCCATTTCAAATGGAAAATAGATAGTTGAAATTTTGTTTAATACTGCCCAAATATTTTTTCAAAAATTCAAAAATATGGCATATTTTTATAAAATATTATTTATATGCTTGAAACCAAATATCTACATCACTTATTCCACATGTATAACGCCATTATTTTTCATCGTACTGTAGTCATAGTGTTATTTTTTATAGAACATATAACCATTGATTATAAAAATAGTGTAATATATAACAATTCAATTCACCCACTGGATATCCATTGTAGTTATTTGGAAATTCAATTTGGATTTTCAAATAACTCCTTATATGTGTTATCTTGAAATAATCCTATAAATAGTTGATTTTTTGTATTTGATATCCATCCTTCAACCATTGATGGATTAAAATATTTAATATTTTCATTGTGGGATTTTATTTTTGAATAAAAAAATTAAATATTATGTAAAATTTAAAGGTGTTATTTCTCCCTTTATTTCATGTTAATTTTAATAACATCTCTTTTATAAATACCTTTTCCCATAAATGTCTAGTGTGATCAAAATTTGGGAGACAAATCCTTACAACATCTAATAGCTAATCGATATAGAATTCAACAGATTCTTAAAAAATATATCATTCTTCAATACAACCTTTTATATAACATCGATTCTTGACATACCATTTTAAAATAATCATATACCATTCAATGGGGTACATCCATCTCTAATGGACAGGATAAAAAATTTGAGCCTTTCTAACCCAATGAACTATCTGGTGGACCATTTTACCAAAGAATGATTTTGGAAAGAACATCTATAATTCACTTTGTGTGACTACAAACTCATTATTCATGATTAGACACTTCATCGATACTATAAATTTACTTCATAAGGTTTTGAAAAAGAAGTAGATTCTGATTAATTTAGGTCATATATTTGGAGTTAGAATGAAATGGAAAGAAAAAGGGATCTAATATTCAATCAAAAAATGAAAATCATGTTATTTTATTTCTTATAACTTTAAATTAGTCGTTGAATATAAATTCTTAGTATTTTATGAATACCCCTATAAAACTTTAACACTAGTAAGGAAAATAAAAAACTGTAATTTTTTCAGTCTGGATAGACTTTAAGATGCTAGAGGAAGAAAATTCCTCCCTTAATCCTTCACTAGTCCCAACACTTCCCTTATTCTCATGTAAATCATGTCCAACCTAGCCTTGATGCCATATTTTATTTTTATAGGTATATTTAGTGACATTCCAATAATAATATAAAGTACATGTTTTCTCTATGCATGACATCGAGAAAATGTCTTACATAAAACCAATTCCAATATGGTAATTCATTGAAAAATTATCTCTTCTTATAACCTGATATGAAGGTTTTTTAAAAAATGGTTTATCAAAAACAATTTCAATATCATTTAATTTATAAAATAGTAGATCACCAATTACTGGTGAATGTTTTTTACTTTGTTTGATATTCCCGCTAAATGATGTCTTCCATGATTAGTATTTATGTCATCAACGTAAAACTTTATTATGTCCTAAAAACATATTCTTCGAGGAATTTTTTTACTGAACGGAGTGTGTATATTTTTTCCAAATAGGGCACCCAAACATTCCTTTAATTCTATATCTTGATAAATCTCTATAAACAGGAATGTCATTTATCAACCCACAAAACATGGAAATAGATATTAATCCTTCATTTCTATGTGCATCATACATTTTAACACATGTATCCCACATCAATTTAAGATCTTCGATCAATTGATCCAAATACACATCAGTATCATTACCAGGTTTATTTGGTATATATATAAGTAGAGAAAATATAAATTATTTGTTCTTTATGAATAACCATGATGGCATGTTATAATTTTTCAGCATGATAGGCCATGTATTGTGAGTAATACTCTTTACACCAAAAGGATTTTTTCCACCTGAAGATAATGTCAAATGAAATATTCTTGGCCAATTTCAAAATTCAGGATACTAATAATCAATTTTATTCCACTAAGGAGAATCTACTTTATGACATAGGTTACCTTCTTATATTCCTGTATCTGTATATTATGTCAATTATCTCAGAGTTTTCTAACATACATATAGTCTCCTAAACTGTTTAATGATAATAAAGTACCATAAATATTTCAAAATACTTGATTCAATTTTCTTTTATTGATATGCGACGTACATAGGGTTTTTTATAATCAATTCATGGTCCTTGAGAAACAATATGAAATCATTTAGAAAATCATGTATTTGTTAGAGATTATGCCAATTGAAAGTAGCATTCATTTACCGTTATTTGATTAAATCCCTTAAACAAATGAAAATATAATAACTGAAATTAATGATTAATAAGAAAACCAAATATTATAAACAATAATAATAAACACTCATTCAATATACTAGAATATATAAAAATTTATTGATAAAAAAATTAACAAATAAAGACTTATTTCTTATATGTGGATGGAAATTACAGAATCCTAGGGGTGGAACCAATAAATGTAGACCTAAAATATTGGGTACTGAAAAAATAATATTAATAGTATATCCAATAATTGAGAACAACTCAAAATTATAATTTTAATTAATTTTTGATAAGGAATCTAAAAAACAATTTTATCAAAATAATACACCTAATAATGATAAAGGTTTAAAACATCTCAAAATTCTTAGTTCACAGATTAATTCAAGAAATATGTCTAGACAGTTTGAAAAAGAAAAGATTTATTTTCATGTAGATGAAGCATCAGATTTATAAGAAAATTTCATTTTGATGGACATTATGGGTTCTATGGTGATTTTTGGAACAATGTATATAATTTTTGTCATAATGAAATAAATAATAGTAATTATGAAAAATATAGAGGCTTTAAGTTAAATAATTGATTACCCACTATTAAAAAAATAGTTTTGAAGTGACACGAATCTTCATATGAAAAATTGAATGATTCATTTCAACCATTTAATGAACTTTATTGAACATGTGAAAAATTAAACTATTTTATGAAGGATTTAATGAATTTTCTAAAAACATAGATGTCTGTGAATAAAGGAATAATAATGTTTTATATGAAAAAAATGTATTATTAGAAGAATTTATAATTAACGTGACATTAATGTATTTACAAAATAAACATACCTTAATATTAGATATATTTTTTCCATATCACATGATAGGTAAATTTGTGTAATTATTGATTTTTGAAAAGTTCAAAGGGGACTTCTTATTTGAAAAATGGTGCATCTGTTAAGATAACTTGTTTTCATTTAAACGATGTTGGCAATAAAATGAAAGGTAAAAGAATGATTATTTTAGATGTATTAAATTAACCCATACTTATATCTTATTATAAGTATGATTATATAAATTAATTTATTTTTAAGAATTATTAATGAGTGGGATATTATTTCAAATATTTCAATATTTTAACAAAGGTATATAAAACTAGCCAAACCATATTATAATTTGGAGTCTGTAAAAATTTATGGTAATTGTGTTTGAATGGGGAAATTTATTTGTGATAGTGAAAAATTGATCATATTAGATAATGATACATTTAAATAATATATTAAAAAGGTTGGGATGAGATGTTTTTATGATGAAAATATAAAATTGATAGATTATTTTAACAAATTATAATAGGGATATTTTTAGTAATTAGAAAATAAATTATAGATTTAAATGAAACAAACCTTGGGCTGACTCTAGTGAGACTTCCTCTTGGATTTTATCTATTAGGTGTTTGAAGACATTTAATGCTAATAGGTATCATAAAATTTGTTCCGTATATTAACTTACTCAAAAGTTTTAATTGGAATATCTAGATGAGATACTGTAAGGCTTGAAGAAACATGGGACTTCGCTAAAGTGGTCATTCCATTCTAGTTTTTCATATCATTTTTCTTAGACTATCATCACACATAATCTTTGGATTGGATATTCAATTATAAAGGCATAAAACATCAACTTAATAGAAGGTGGAATTTTTAGGGTTTCAAATATCCATTAAATTTTCTCCACCCAATCCTCAATCTCATTAGGATCATATTCCATTGAAAATAAAGAGGCTTATAATGATGAAAATCTTGATCAAAATGCTTATCTCCATCAAATGTTAAATTAAATCAAAACAAAATGGATATGAAAACTCATGTTATTCTATAAAATAAAGTGAATGTTCACAGTTCATAGACCATATCAAATTAAATTATAAAATAATTTCAAATTAAAATATTGTTCTAAACATCACTTGTAAACTTAAGAGAAGAGGTTAAGAGTTTTGGAAGGACACTTATTCACATATATTAGACAAGATCTGACAGCCCTATCTCGTTTCAACCAAACATCCCAAAAAAACAATGTTGACCCTAGAGATATGTGGATGGTAAAGAAATTATTATGATAAAAAATGCCAATAGATATATCCAAAAAAGCATTCCATGAGTTAGGAGGAGGAGGAGAAAGTAAGATACCTTGTAATGATGCTTGGAATCGTCTAAGAGAATATAGAGATATAAAAAATGTTTAAAACATTCAAGCCATGGATTCTTTTGACCCTTGAATCATTCAGTTATTTTATTTATTCCTTTAAATTGTTCGAGCCATGATTTATGCCTTGATTTATGCCTTGATTTGAGTTTTGATTCACTGAGGAGGAGTACCGACAGAGAGTGGCTTCCATAGAAAGCTTCAGATATTATGATGTGTTCATAACTAGTTAGGGTTCTTTGAATAAATTGAGACACTTTTATCAAAACTTCTAAATATGAATTTATAAATATAAAGCTTTATCAGAGCTAAAGTTTTAGCACTGATAAAGTTTCCTTTTATCAGCTCTTACTACTTAAAGGATGATAAAGGATTTATAATTATAATTATAAATACATTTTTTTGTAAATATATTTATATAAATATATATGTATAATGTATATATATAAATATTGTAACTATATTGTTTATTTAAATATAATTCATATATTTTATATAATTATTTAAATATATAATTATTTATTTATAATTATATAAATACGTATAAATAAAATATTATTTACAACATTATATATATTTATATAATTATATATATAGTAAATATATTCATTATTTAAATAATTTTATTATAAATTTTATAATTTTTTAAATATATATAATTATTTATTTATAAATATTTTAATACTTTTTAAAAAATATATTTATTTATTTATAATTATAAATATACAAATATATAAATATAGTAAATATAAATTTATAAATATTTTTATTTATAAATATTTTTTTCTAAATATAATTTTAACACTATCAATGAATATTTAATCTTAAGTACAGGCACGCTAAATATAAGTGAAATTGAATAATTAAAAATGATTAAAAATTAACAATACTAAAAAGAGGGATGAATTTTATTAATTGACTATAAATTATTAAAAAATTATGGATATATATTGAATTAAATATGAATATATTTTGAAAATATTAAAACAAGGTAAATATATATATTTATAATAAATAATAGAAATTGATTGAATTCTCAAGAAAATAAAAAATAAAAAATAAAGCATATTAAAAATGAATTTATACCTAATTTTAATAAAATAAAAAGTAAATTAATAATTTTTACCCCGATTAAATACATGCTATATTAAATTTTTCATGTTATAATGAAATTCTAAAATAAATACAAAAATTTTGAATAAATTACATAAATATTAGGATTATTTTTTTGTATATAAGGTTTTATTAATTACATAAATACTGGTTTGTGTGTGTGTTATATATTAAAATACATTTTTTTTTGTCAAAGGACCAATGCAAATTTATTAGAAAAAAGAAAACAAGGATTACAAGAGTCTAAAGGACGAGATCAAATTACAATCTTTAAATTGCAAAGGCATCAGATTATCTGGGAGCTCCTCCATCCATGTTAAAGTCTGATCAATGCCTTTATTAGCAAGAGAATCCGCAACCATATTAGCTTCACGGTAAGTATGTGTTGCAATGAAACTGACGTCATGGAGAGATTGAAGACAATTCATCCAGGGCGTAGTAATCGGCCAAGCAAGATGAATATCTCCCTACTAAATGGCTTGAACAACAGTAGTAGAATCACTTTCAATCCATAAGTTGTTCCACCCATGTTGAAGAGCAAAAGCAGTGGCATGAATAACACTTAGCATCTCCGCTTCTAGAGAGGTTGTAGTACCGCAACCTCCAAAAAAGCACCCCATAATATTACCATGATGATTTCTGAAGACGGCTCCACAACCCGCAGGACCTGGATTTCCTTTAGAGGCTCCATCCACATTGATTTTAATCCAACCTGGAAAGGGAGGTCTCCATAAAACCTCAAAAGTGTGAAACGGTTTCGAGAAAATGGCATCAACTCGAAGACATCTAAGGATCATAAAATCATCCACCGAATTGTTGCAGGAACCATTCTGAATCAGCGCAGCTTCCCGAATAGCAATAAGAATTCGCGTTTTACCTGCATTAATGTTGTGTGAGAAATTATTGTGAATAATCGAGTTTCTATCATACCATATCACATGTATCATCTCTGAAACCCCAGCAAGGAACAAGTTTCTGATTTGTTGAGAGTTATCCTTAGCAACACAACGCTTAAGCTACTCATCAATTGAGTTCTGAACCAGCCATCTGCAATCAAAAGTGTCAAAAATATAGTTCCAAAGAGCGGTGGCAGTAGCACAAGATAGAAATAAGTGGTTAGCATCTTCTTTATGCTGATTTCAAAGGTGAAATTTTGAACAAAGTTGGATACCAAAACTTTGAATACAAACATCAGTGGGAACCCTATTGTGGGCGAGACGCCAAATAAGAGTGAATCTAGAAGGTTTGATCCAAGGTTTGTCAAAAAAATTTATCCATTTCATATCATTATCAGCGTTGTGTAAGGAGTGATTATAAAAGTTTTTGGAATTAAGGATCCCATTATGAGAAGGCTCCCAAATCAAGAAATCACACGAGGTAGAAAAATGGTAGGAATCAATAATTTGAGTAATGTTTTCGGGAAGGGAATCAATGTGAGAATTAATCACATTATTGACAGTGGAGTTGATGTCAACAGGGATATGGTCAAGGGGAGTCACAGAGATAAGAGGAGCACCAGTCCAATTGTCCAACCAGAATCTCATGGAAGAGTTTCTCGAAACCATCCATCTAGCATTGTGCATAATATTGTCATAAGTGTCTCTAACAGAGGGCCAAATGGAAGAGGTCATGAAACTTCTATTAGATCTTTTCAATCTATCAATGAACCTGTTTTTGATCAAAGCAATAGGAGGGGTGTCATTGTGAATCAGGTTCCAAGTTAATCTGGCTTGAAGAGCTTCATTGAAGAACTTAATGTTTTTAATACCAAGACCACCCATGGCTATAGGCTTACAGCACTTAGCCTAAGGAATAGTCACAAGTTTTCTGTCCAAAGTGCTTCCAGAACAGAAAAAGTTTTTAATGTGAACATTTAGATTTTTAATGAGACTAGTAGGCCATTTATAGACCATCATCGAGTAGACAAGTTTGGAAACAATAACAGACTTAACAAGGCAAACTCTCCCCGCCATGGAGGGGGATTTTCCTTTCCAAGAGGAAATTTGATGAAGAACCTAGTCAACAATGCTTGAAAAGTAGAAGGCTTTGGCTCTACCCCAGAAGAGGGGAACCCCAAGTTACTTTAAAGGGATAGTACCTTCTTTGATGTTAAGCTCATTGATAATACTATTTTTTCTAGTAGAAGGGAAGTTTTTTCCAAAGTAAATGAAAGATTTATTCCAACTAATGACTTGACCCGAGACCTCCTCGTAATGGTTGATAGCAGCTTTAAGAGTTCTGATGTTTTTAAGATCACCCTTTAGAAAAAGAATTATGTCATCAGCATAAAGGAGGTGAGTGGGGGCATTCACATTTCTGTAAGCCTGAATTGGTTTGAGCTTGTTATGGTCAACCATATGGGTGAGCAGACGACTAAAATAGTCTTCTGGAATGGAAAAAAGAATAGCAGATAAGGGATCTCCTTGTCTGACTCCTTTAGAACATTTGAAAAACCCTCTAGGCAATCCATTGACCAAAATGGAAACATGAGTAGAATGAAAGAGGATTTTAATTCTAGATATGAAGTTAACATTCAATCCAAAACGATGAAGAACTTTGAAAATGAAATTCCAGTCCATAGTGTCAAAAGCTTTACGAATGTCTTGTTGAATGGCGATGTTTCCACCTCTATTTTTATTATTTAACATGTTAGTGCATTCCGAAGCAAGACAAATGCAGTCTTGGATTGATCGCCCCTTGATAAAACCAAATTGATTGTGGGAGATAATTTTGTCAGCAATAGTGTTGAGTCTGTTAGCTATAAGCTTGGTAATAATTTTATAGAGGGTGTTGATCAGAGCTATAGGGAGAAAAAGATGGATTTCAGAGGCATTATCAACTTTGGGGATCAAAGCAAGGAATTGGGAATTTAATCCATGAGGTAAGAAACCATTACTAAAGAAAGATTTAACGAGCTTGCAAACATCAGCATGGATGATATCCCAATAATTTTGATAGAAACCATTAGTGAATCCATCAGGT
The DNA here is from genome assembly GCA_963277665.1 of Viscum album. NCBI lineage: Eukaryota > Viridiplantae > Streptophyta > Magnoliopsida > Santalales > Viscaceae > Viscum > Viscum album. The sequence continues at coordinate 676,428,724 of OY728131.1, read as the reverse complement.
CCTGGGGCACTGTCAGGGTTCAAACTAAATACAGTGTCTCTAATTTCATGATCAAGAGGAACACCCAGGAGAAAACTGTTATCAACATCAGTAACAAGTGTATGAATGACATCATTAATGAGGTCCTTGTTCATACAAGGCCCATTGAATAAAGATTCAATGTAAGAAACAACTCGTTGAGCAATGCCTTCTTCTTTATCCAAAAGGTTATCACCATCTTTAAGGGAGGCAAGAGGTCTACTAGCTTTCCGAATTCTTTGTAAAGAGTTGTAGAACTTGGTGTTATGATCACCATCAGTGAGCCATTTGATTCTAAAAGTATGCTTGCGGATGTTGTCTTTGAAGGCAAGAAGCATATTTAGGTTCATAGTAATTTGGGCTTCTGGATTGTGATCAGAGGCGAAGTCTAAGTGAGTGTTGTTGTTTTGAATTTGATGCAGCTCATTCTCAAGAGAGAGGATGTCATTGTCAACTTGAATTGCTTTAGTGTTGCACCAAGATTTGAGCTTGCGTTTGAGATATTTTAATTTAAGAGGACAAGAAAAATCCTCATTAGAATGATTCAGAGATGACAAAAATGATTGATGAGATTACAACAGTCAGGGTCAGAGAACCAAGCATTGTTGAATCTAAAGGGGAAAGAGGGTTTCCGAATGTTGAGGGAGATAGTGACCAAAATAGGATGATGATCAGAATGAAGTTTTGGAAGGGTGGTAATAGAGATGGAATCCCAAGTATCTAAAGCATGGTCATTAGAAAAGGCTCTGTCCAGTTTGCTCGCAACCACTCTATTGCAATGATTCCTGTAGCACGTGTATTTGGCACCACTTAGAGTGATCTCAGTGAGATTGGAGTTTTCAATAGTAGCCTTAAAATCCCTCATAGAAATACTTGAGTGAAGAGGACCAATTTTTTCATCAGCAGAAAGAATAGCATTAAAATCACCCGCAACGATCCAGGGGGAATGAATTTTTGAGTTGAGAGAGGAGAGGTACCTCCAGATAGACCTCCTATCTTGATACTTATTCTTGGCATAGATAAAGGAACAAAAGATATGAGCATTATCAATGACAAAGTCACAAGTGAAACTTTGATCAGAAATATGAAAAACATTAACATTAGATAGGGAGGGATGGGAAAAGGTCCAAAGAGTATTAAAGCTATTGGTGTTTTGACATGCACCGATGAAGGTGTATCCAAAACGACAAAAGTGAGTTAAATCATTGGAAAACATTATTTTAGGTTCAGCAATGGCAAAAATTAAAGGCTTCTGAATGTTAACCATTCTTTTTAAAATACTAAAGGTGTCAAGGTTTGCAATACCTTGGTAGTTCCAGAAGAGAATCTTCATTTAAATATACGTTTGGAGTTAGAACTCCCTTTTTTTTACCATCCGAGCCTTTATGCCTATTAGATCTTCGGACATTTTTTGACAAATTTGGGCTAAAGGTAGGGACTTTCTTTCCTTTGGAAGGATCAGAGATGATAGAAGAATAATCTAACAGAATTGGTTCTGTCAAAGCTGGGACTTGTATGCTATTAAAATTAGGTGGTGGAAAAGTAGTTAGAGCATTTTTATTATCATCATTAACACATTCAACATGTAAATTATCATGCTGGACTGAGAGATTGGAGGTACCTGGTAAGACGTCCGAAACAGAATGAGGAGCATCAAGTTCTGGCTGAACAGTGCAGGTACCTAGTAAGGCGTCCGAAACAGAGTGAGTAGCAGCAATATCTACATACCGTTGCTTATCTGAGACCTATGCAACCGGAATAGAAACCTCTTGGACCTGCTGTAAGGGAGAAAGCAGCATGCCTTCATCATGGAAGGCAGGTGCCTCATTGTGCCGCATTCCAGGATGAGAATCCTGCATGTGAGTGTGGTCTTTTGCTAAAGAAAAAGACTCATGAGTAATAAAATTCAAAGTATCCTGAGAATCAGGTTGCACAGCCGTGGATATTGGATTGTAAGAAGAAATGTGGGCCGTGGGGGAGTCTTGAATCTGTTCAGCAGTACAGGAAGTGGAATTAGGCCCAGGATCCTGTTTAAGAGTGTCTAAAACTGCAGGTTCCAATTTTAGGGAGTGCTCTTTTATGGTTTCTTCCTCTTCAACGAGGTCAACCCATTTGGTACCTGAGTACTCTCCTAAGTGAGATGAATTAGTGGGTTTTTTTCACCCAGGTTGCAGTTCTAACTAGTTCAGTAGCACTAACCAAGGGTACTTTTTCCTTCCGAAATCTTCTTATTTCTTTCCAATCATTTTCAATCGGTTGGATTGAGTGTTTCCTAATCAGTCTACAATTATAAATGTTGTGACCAATGAACTTGCAATGATCACAAAAGGGGGTATCCTCTCCTACTCAATGTTGATTTCCGTTTTGTATTCTTTTGCAGTGAAGTTAATAGTATTGGGAGGTTTTGATTCCAGATTAATTTCCACCATGAATCTAGCAAAGATTCCTAAATCAGAATTCAAAGTTCTTTGATCAATTTTGAGAGGGGTGCCTATGCATGAAGCGATGTCATTCAATATTTTTGGGTGCCAAAAAAACCAATTAAGGCCATGCAGTTTAATCCATACCTGCGCCAATGTGTTTCGATGAGTGTGTGGGTTGAAATTGGAGTCCCAATTAGATAGTCGTAGCATACCAGGTTTAAGATTTAGATTTCCTAATTTCCAGACTCGATCATATTCATCTTGAGATTTTAACAAAATATGAAAGTACCCTTTGCTGATTGGTATAAGTTTCTAGTTCACAGAATTCCAGCATTGTGAAATACGGTCATGCAGATCAGAAATTGAACAAGGGCGATTACCTTTGAGGTAGGAGATTCGGGCCAAAATGGAGAACCTGCATAAATGTGTGCGCTGCTGAAGCGCTTCTGGATCCGCTTCGACCAGGAATCCACCGTCGTCAAGCTTCTTTACCAGCGAGGTCTTCATCAGGGTTTCGTTACGATCAGCAGACTTCAGCGCGTCAAGGAAAGAGATCGCTTGGGATCGACCAGAGAACTCGTGGCTACGAACACGATCCTGAGGATCATCGTCGTTGCAAATCTTTGCAACAGGGAGAGGTAAATGACCTTGGCTCATCCGAGAATCATCATAATGGTGAGATTGAAATCGGCAGGGCAAAAGAAAATCTGCCATTCGAGTGAGGATCAAGAGATCGTAGGATGAAACCCTAGGCGGCTCGCGATTTTAGAGAGATATGGTCTCCCATCTCTCTAACCCGTCCCTCTCATATATTAAAATACATTAATTACCTATATTTGATATAAATATAACACACATTTGATCTAATTTGAATTGAAAAATTAAACGACATTCATTTATATCCATTACTCGATACAATTAGTGAGTATTTTTAATTCATATTAAATTTTAATTATAATCCATTATTCAATAAATATATAACTATTTATTGTAAAACAAAAATATTTTTTGTTATATAAATCATATTTATATACATTCATATATAACTATATATTTAATGTTGGTCAGAGTATGACACTCAAGAGGGGCAGAATTGAGTTCCTATAAAAAACATTTTCTAAAAATGATTATTTAAAAAAATCCACCAATTTCAAAACAAATACAGGATAGTTAACAAAAGTTTGAGATTTATAAAAAAAACCCCAAATATTTTTCAGATATTGATTAATTCTTTGTTAAAACAATATGTGCTATAATTAAAACTTTTGAAATCAGTCTACTAAAAAAACTCTTATATAAAAAATATCTAAGATTAACTATCAAAGTAGAGATAGGTTTTCTAAAATAATTACAAAGGTATAGAAAACCAAACTTTAAAAAATATTTTAGAAGTAAACAAGAGGTTTGGTCTCAAACATAGACCTAATCCTCTCCAATTGGTGATCACCTTCCACCAAGTAGTTTATATTAAATAAACTTGATCCACACCCTAGATCAGGGTAACAAGAGTATAAAAATATTCCATTTCACTAGACCTCTTCCACAGTTCTCATGGGAGGGTAAAACAGACAAATGAACCAGCCACACAGGGACCTCTTCCACTATTATCGGTTGGAATGTAATGTGTGAATATATTGGTTGGTGAATCTATCTATGTATCTTCTAGATTAGCATAGGATTCAGTGTGAGTTTATAAAGAAGAGACATGCACACACTACGTGAAATGTAAATAATATGTAAATGCAAGGAAAAAATGATAATAGAGTTTAGAATTCTCTCTAGGATGTTCTATGAAGCTTCATCACTCCTTCTGAATAGTATAACTGGAGCTTGTATCATCATCCAGAAATATACAGCAAAATAGAGATTCATTTTTACTTCTTTCTTTTGTTCTCAGTGAGCCTCAAAGTGTTCTTTTCTTCTAAGTTGTTGTTGTAGAGATTTGTGGTCTTTTGGTTCTTAGTAGTATCTTCATGTAAGAATAGTATAAAACTCTTGTGTTTTTCTCTAAGGTTCACGAAAAACTCTGTATATCCCCTCTAGATAAACTCTTTATCACACACATTCTTATTGATCTAGATATTCCCTTTATACAGACAAGAAGCATGTTCTTTGGTACCTCATACCTCATACTAGTCTCTGAAATCATTACACGAAGTCTACAAAATATAGATAGACTCATTAATATAATATACAGTACTAAACATTAGATATATGACCATTATAGGTAGGTTAGAATTTAAGATATATGTCGTTAGTGACTCATTCTATCAGTAGATGAGACTTTCAGTTTCTCATGCGGTTAGTAGATCATTCTTTTGGTAGATCATTTCTATCGGTAGATCAAACATGCATCAGTCAATCAAGCGGTCGTTAGATATTTTATCGGTGGCTCAGTTTTCGGTAGAACATACATAGTGAAATCTTGAGTGTCATTCTGTCACTCTATTAGTAGGTCATCCATCATTAGTTCAGGAATCGTTAGGTTAGACGTTGGTAGGTCAAGCTTTCAGTGACTCATACTTAGAAAAAATTCAGAGTTTCTCTATCAGTGACTAAGATTACCAGTAACTTATATATCAGTGACTTGTCTATCGGTAGGAAAATTATAATTAGCTCATACTTAACCAAAATCTATAATTTTGTCTTCTGATATAACCACAAACAACAGAGGTTAAATGTATAATTAAATATTATTAAACACAATGTATCTTAATAAATCCTAATTGTCATAGATAAACACTATTTGTGTGCATTAAACTAGAGGAGGCCAATAATATCCCCCTTTTTATGATCACAAATCATGGAATTATATACCATAATAATAAAATTGATTTATGATGATCAGAGTAAAAATATTCTTAACATATTACACATATTATCAAAATGAAATTTTAAAAGAAACACAGGTACATATTACTTGTTAAATGGACTTTGTCAATTAAATGTTCCCTTATAACCTTCAAGCTTAATCATAATCTCTTTCTCAGATAGATACCATATTATTTATCCTCCTTTTGGGATTATCAAAAAGGAAACAATGAATGAAAATTAAATAATAGATAAATAAATAACAATAATATTAAATCATATATGGTATTCCATTAATCAAGTAGTACATGGGATAACACAACCTATAAAAAACAAATACCTAAAAGAAGTTATCCAACTACATCATGGTCATAGAAGAGTCCATCACTTCCTTTCATTTATCAGAATTAGAGGAGGGGAAGAAGAAGGTTTAACAGTAGGAGTGGTGGAAGTCACAAAGCCAATAGTGAGGGAAGGAAGAGGAACTCTAGTAAAGACTAAAGGAGAAAGGCTGGGTCTAGTCGATAAAGAAGGTCCTATGAGTTCTTGTTGAATGATAGGTAAAATATGACTAAGTTCTTGAGCAGGATTCATGGTCAATGGTGCTAAGAGTTCAGGACAAGAGGTTGAAGTAGGTAGTACTGGTTTGATAGGAGCAGCAGAAGGAGAAACATTATATGTGTTGGGATGGTGCATGTAAGGTTCTAGAAAATTTATGAATTCCTTAAAGACATTACCACTATGTTCCATTTCCTTCTCAAAATCATCTTTAATATCTGTAAACTTCTCAAGAGTTGGAGTAAACACTTTTAACTTCTTGACTTTCTCTTTGAAATCCTAATTCACTGGAGGTAGCCTCAAATTTTCAACCAAATATTTGAATTGATTAGTCATCTTGTTTTTGGTGTAAATTCTATTGAAATATAAATCTAATTTCATGGTCAGTTATTATTGAGCCTTTGTAGAAACAGTGGAATAAAATGTAACCATATCATATATACGATCACAATTCAACCTGATTTTTGATATTCTCTCCTGGTTAGTTCTACCCATCATAGTTTGAAGTTCCACTCTAATTAAATTTCCTACCATCTCAACATCATAAGAGTGAGAAATAAGAGCAGTTGAGTTGGAGGAACCTTCTACTATATCTGTAATATTTTATCCCAATTGAGTAAGATCAAGAGTTGGAGTCTGGGAAAGATTACCTTCCTTAGAAGACTCAAAAGTGGTGTCTCTAAGACTTTTTATAACTTTTTCTAATGAAATTATATATTCAATTGTTAGACCATTTATTGTAGAAACCATAGTTGTCATCACATTCCTTATATTTTTATTTTTTGAAACAACATTTTTTGCATGAGTGATCAATAATGGCTCACCATGAGATATAACTCTCTCAGTAATCAACTCGGTATCTCTTTCACTATTTCCGATAACTGGATTAGGTGTCTATGAAGGGGTGGATCAAATATCAGCCAATATCTCTTATTTGAAGGCATTAATATCATATTTTGTTATCTTATCAACAGTTTTTGAACCAACCACAAAAGTAATAGCATTACTCCCTTCTAGATCCAGATAATCTAATCCAAGAGTCACATACCCTGGGTACTTCCTCCATACAGGTACCATAATATCATCCAAGGGAGAAAGCACATGAACATTTTCTCTTTTATCTTCTATCATCCCCTCAGCTGGTGGACTCTTTCACTACTTGAAAAGGGGGCTTTGGAGCCCCCTAACATTAGAGACTAACAATGGAAGTCGATAATCATAAAAAAAAACTTCATCCCCCCACGTGCTCGAACCCCCCTCGCACACCCCCTCATGCCAGTAGAACTGTACCCCGCAGTTCTGACAGTTGCCACCCTCACGCCAACCACTACCACCCTCGCGCAGACCGTCGCCGCCCACGTGCCGACCACCGCTGCCCTCAGGCCCATCCTCCCTTGCCTCACTGCTGACATTTTCTGCCTCTGCCCCCCCCCCCACCCTCCCTCCCCCACCCTCGCGGTTGAACCCCCCCCCCCCCCCCTCGCACCCAAACCCTACCTGCAACACCTGTTCTCCCTCATCGCACCACCACCGCCCATCACTGGTCACCACCGACACAGAAACACAGACACCAAACGACTTCCTCTTCCTCCGCCTTCGTCCCCCTTGTGGTTGAACCCCCTCATGCCCAAACCCTACCCGCAGCTTCTGTTCTCTTCCACCAGGATTTTGCCACCCCTCATTGGTCACTACTGATGCTGCACAACCACCTCCAACTCCCCACCATCGCCCATCCCCTTCCTCGCCACACCGCCTCAGACTCCGTCTCCCCTCTGCTACCCCTCCCCGATCTCATAGCACCACCTCTAGATCCCCTCCCTTCGAGATTAGTAGCACTATATGGTATTTTCTAACTTCCTTTTAAGAGTTTTAATTTTGGGCATTTTACAGCACAAAGTTGGCATACATGATGATTATATGAATATTATGTGTTAATAAAAATTTAGTAAATTGAAGTTCATGTGTATACGGGCTTGTGTACATGAAGAATTATGAAAAAATTTGTGTTAACAGTGTTTATATAAGAAGACATCAAACTTTACTTGAGGTTGGAAGTTACATACAATGAACAGTCCATGTATATGTTGATTGCATTAATATTAAGTTGTGTTTTTATTTGATTTATAGCATTCTTGAGTCTGTGTGTATATCCCATGTGAAAATGTTTAAGGGTTGACCACATTTGTGTAAATGTTTGTTATACAAATATTATTATGGATAAGAGTTGGATTGATCTTCCAAATCTAATGTCTAGAGAATATTTCAAAGGCATTATGCAATTCATTGAGTTCACTGGGGGATTTAAAAGTTACTATATTAGTTTTTCATATAGAACATGTGAAAATAGATATCAATTCACACTAGATACTGTAAGGGAGCACCTATTCTTGATCAGATTTTTGAAAAGATATAAGAGTTGGACTTGTCATGGGGAAGAATATATGTGTTTTCAAAATACAGACATAGTTCAGTTGGATGATGATGTGAGGATGAATGATCCAATGCATGAAATGCTTACTGAAATGGTACATGGGTTGCCTCCTAAAAGCATTGATATCTAGAATGTTGAGACTAGTGAGATAAGTCTACGCTCTAGTGTAGATCGTGATTCGAGAAGGCTTTATGAAGTACATGATGATGTGAAAATGGAATTATATCCTGAATGTACTACTTGCAATAAATTGTAATTTATCATGGAGTTTTTTCATTTAAAGACTTTGAATCAGTGGTCAGACACATCATTCGACATGCTCTTGGTGTTATTGAAAAAGGTTCATCTTGTCGACGCTATGATTACTGAGTCGCATTACCATGCACATAAGTTAACAGAGAACTTAGGTTTTACATATGAGACCATAGATTCATGTGAGAAAAAATTATGTTGTTTAGAAAGGAACCTACCCATTTGGATATTTGTAATGTTTGTGGCACCTCCAGGTCGAAAGAGAACATGATAAATAAGACTCATCAAAGTTGTACTGTGAAACAGGGAAACCCGATTGTCATAAAGAAAATGTGTTACTTTATCCTAAAGCTGAGGTTGAAAAGATTTTTTATGTCCTCTAAAGTTTATAATTTAATGAGATGGCATTCATAAAGGAATCAGGAAAGTGATATGTTAACCCACCCGGGAGACTCTCATGCATAGAAGGATTTCGATAAGAGACACCCCGACTTTGAAAAAGATGTTCATAATGTTCGATTGGGGTTGGCAGTAGATGGATTCCATCCATTCAAGTCTATAGTTGGTGAAACTCATCAAACAAGGCCCGTGGTGTTGGTTCCTTATAATCTTCCTTCGTGGCTTTGTATGAAGTAAAAATTTATATTACATTCCACACGTATTGATATTCCTAGAAGTATGAGGGATAAGATTGATGTTTAGCTTCATCAATTGATTAATGAGTGAAATGAATTTTGGGGAGATGGTTTGATGACTTATGACTGTGAAATGAATAAAATGTTTGAATTGCAGGATAATTTATTGTGGAAAATCAATGATTTCATAGCTTATGCAAATTTTTCCGGCTGAAGTACGAAAGGGGAATTTGTATTCCCTTGTTGCAATAAAAGTAAAAAAATATGTATGGATTAATCATTCTAGAAAATGGACATACAAGGGTCACAGATGTCCCCCCTCAGCATAGGTTCAGAAAGGAAAAAGTGACATTTTATGGTTCTAGGGAGTTCATCCCAACACCAAAGATCATTATAGGAGTCAAAATTTTATCACATATTAAGGAATAAAAATCCACATGGTATATGAATTTCAAGATTTAGTGGCTCATCCATTATGTAATATTCATGGTGCAGGTAGATAACACAGTCACAATTAGAAAAAGAAATGTATTTTTTACAATCTCCCCTATTGGAAAACTAACATGCTAAGGCACAATTTGGAAGTCATGCACATTGAATTTTTTTTGTGATAATATATTGTGTACCATTTTAGGGGTCAGTGGAAAATCAAAGGGCCATGTTAAAGCAAGTTGTGATTTGGACCAAATAGGTTTAATGAAATAGTTCCATTTATAGTTAGCTGAGAGAAATAAAGCATATATGCCTGCTGCACAGTATACGATGACTACAAAGGAGAAATAGAAATTTTGTTCCATTTTGAAGCTGCTAAAGGTGCCTTATGGTTACTCTTCTAATATTTCAATGCGTATGAATTTTAAGAGAAAGAAATTGCAAGGGTTGTAAAGTCATTAAAATCATATACTACTTCAGCGGTTGATTTCAATCACAATTTTGTGATTGTTTATCCCCCATTGTTGTTCAATCATTGATTGAGATGAATAATTTTTTTAGATAGTTTTTCTTAAGAAATCAACGAATGAGTGATTTAAAAAGTTTGTAGGATCGAATTTTATGTAAGCTTTATCACTTTGAAAAACTATTTCCCCCCTAATTTTTCAATGTTATGGTTCACTTTACAATGCACTTAACTAATGATGTAATGGCTACTGGTCTAGTGAAATTCTAGTGGATGTATCTTATTGAGTGGTATCTGAATACATTGAAACAATTTGTACGCAACAGAGCTCGTTCAGAGGCATAAATAGATAATGTTTATTTGATGGATGAGTGTACTAATTTTTGTGCAGAATATCTTATGGATGTTGAAACAAAATTAGATAAGCCCTCTTGGATTCATGATGGTCCAGTTGGAGAAGGAACCACACTTGGTATGGAAAACATCGAGTGGATACAAGCGCATCGAAGCATCTTGTTCAATACTCCATAAGTTTCACCATTAATGAAATAATTGTCTTATCAATTTTATTATTTAACTTTTACATGTTTTTTTGCATATTTTTTTCATTTAAACATTGAGATTATTCATTTTCGAGAAACACATTAATGAGATTAAAAAAAATATGTATCATGCGATTGATTATCAAATTCAACAATCTCATTATGCAACATTTCATGATTGGTTCTAGGATTTTGTACGTATAAATTGATTTTCATTATGAGCGAAGTATTAAAATAATTACATTATATAGAAATCATTATTGAATTCTGGGAATTATGTTGGTCCATAAGCTGAAGGGAGTTAGGTGACCCCACGCTAACAGCAGAATTTATCCAACTAAATGAGGGTCCATCTATAACGACTCGTCATTATAAAGCTATAGATGCTAATGACATTTGATTTTACATTAAATATGTTGACAATAAATGAGCAACACAAAACAGTGTCATCAATTATCCATTCTTTGATTCTGGTTATTACTATGGTCAATTGGCAGATATCATTGAAGTTTTATGCGCACACAGGTTGATGTACATATTGTTAAAATGTAATTGGGTTGATCTAGTGTGTGGAAGAAAATTCAATCAATATCAGTTTACAATGGTGAATTTTAACTATATGTTATACAAAAATGAACGAGTTGATAATGAACCTCATCACAAGCAGAACAATTATTCTTCATTACTTTGCCTTCAGATCCTAGTTGGCATGTTGTTGTAAAAATGTCCTGACGAGGAGTGTTCCTATTTGAACAAGATGAATCTGAGACTAGTCCTTTTATTGCCCAACAGCTTGATCAACATACCATAGTTTAACGTGATGATGATAGTTATTAGGTCAGAGCAGTCATTGAAGGGGAAAGAGTCGATTTTTAGGTTTAATAAATGGTGTATAATTGTTTTCCTGCCAATCCCAGACACCCCCCACCCTGGAAAGCTCCCCCCCACCCCGGAAAGCCACCCCCACCCCGCGGACACCCCCTTACCCCGGAAAGCCCCCCCCCCCCCTCACCTAGAAAACACATATTCAGCCATGTGTTTTGGTATGCATTTGACGATTAACCGCATGTTTCGGCCATTTACGACACGCGATGTGCGTTTTCAGTCACCACAGTCACAGGACACATCTTATTGATGTGTCGTATGCCCGACAATTTCACAATTTACCCAAACATTGTTTTTTTCCGATTTCATGTCATTCCAAGGTCGTTCGGCTAGTTTTAACCACCCCACGCACACTTTTCAAGTGCGCCAAACACCTAAAAAACACATATTCAGTCGTTCCGTTCAAACTGCATGTCTGAATGACATTACTTCTCCTCGTACACCTCACCAATAATAATTAGGCCGTTTTCCTATGATTTAAAGTTAATTCGATATCATTCAGTATGCATTTGACCGTTAAATACATGTTTTGGCCATTTACGACATGCAGAGTGCTGTTTTTGGTCTTCGCGGTCACATGACACTTCCGATTGACGTTTAGTCTACACAACCATTTTACAATTCATCCACCCCTTTGTTTTCTTCTGATTTCATGGAATTCTGAGGTTGTTCGGCTAGTTTTGACTACCCCACATATGCTTTTCAAGTGCACCAAACAAGTAAAAAACAAATATTCAGTCGTGCCGCTCAAACCGCATGTCTGAATGACGTGTCGTCTCCTCGTACACCTCACCAATAATAATTAGGGTGTTGTATTTATGATTTCATGTCATTTAAATGTTTTTAGGTATGAATTTAACCATTAAAAGCATGATTTTTCCATTTACGACATAGGGTGTGAATTTTTGGTCTCCGTAGTCACATGACACCTCTGATTGACATACTGTCTCCCGACAATTTCACAATTCACCCACCCTTTTTTGTAGTCCAATTACATGGAATTACAAGGTCGTTCGGCTGGTTTTGACCACCCCACGCATGCTTTTCAAGAATGCCAAACATGTAAAAAACACATATTCAGTCGTGCCATGCAAACCGCGGGTCCAAATGACATGTTGTATCCTCGTACACCTCACCAGTAAAAATTAGTGTTTTTTCATGTGATTTCAAGTCATGCTGATGTCGTTTGGTATGCATTTAACTGTTAAACACATGTTTTGTCCATTTATGAAATGCGGTGTGCATTTTCAGTCACCGTGGTCACACGACACCTTCGATTTTCGTGTCGTCTAGCCGAATATTTCACAATTCACCCACCATTTTTTGTTGTTCGATTTCAAGGAATTATGAGGTTGTTCAGCCGGTTTTGACCACCCGACGCATGCTTTTCAAGTGCGCCATTGACCAAAAAAGACATATTTAGTCATGTCGCGCAAACCACGCGTCTGAATGATCTATCGTCTCCTCATACCTTTCACCAATAATAATTAGGGTCTTGTCCTGTGATTTCAAGTCATGATGATGTCGTGCGGTATGCATTTGACCGTTAAAGGCATGTTTCAGCCATTTACGACATAGAGAGTGTGTTTTTGGTCACCGCGGTTACACGACACCTCCGATTGACTTGTCGTCTACCTGACCATTTCACAATTCACCCACCCTTTATTGTCATCCAATTTAATGGAATTCTGAGGTCGTTCAACCGGTTTTGACCACCCTAAGCATACTTTTCAAGTGCGCCAAACACCTCAAAAACACATATTCAGTCAGTCTGCACAAACAGCATGTCTGAATGACATGTTGTCTCCACATACACCTCACGAATAATAGTTAGGGTTGTGTCGTGTGATTTCAAGTCAAATTGATGTCGTTCGGTATGCATTTGACCATTAAGTGCATGTTTTGGCTATCTATGACATGTGGAGTGTGTCTTTGGTCACTACGGTCACACGATACCTCCGATTTATGTTCCGCCTACCTGCCCATTTAACAATTCACCCACCCTTTGTTGCCATCCGATTTCATGGCATTCCGATGTCATTCGGCCGGTTTTGACCACCCCACACATGCTTTTAAAGTACGCCAAACACCTAAAAAACACATATTCAGATGTGACACACTAACCATACATCCGAATGACTTTTCATCTCCTCTTAAACCTCAATAATAATAATTAGGGTGTTATCCATTGATTTCAAATCATGATGATGTCGTTCGATATGCATTTGACCGTTAAACGCATGTTTTGGCCATTTTAGACACGCGGTGTGTGTTTTTGGTCATCGCAATCACACGATACCTCTGAATGAAATATCTTCTACCTAAACATTTCAAAATTCACCCACCCTTTGTTTTCATTAGATTTCATGGAATTCTGAGGACGTTCGGTTGGTTTTGACCACCCCACGCACACTTTTCAAGCGCGCAAAAAACCTAAAACACACATATTCAGCTATTCCACTTGAACTGCACGTTTGAATGACGTTCTGTATCCTCTTAAACCTCACCAATAATAATTACAGAGTCCTTGTGTGATTTCAAGTCAATGCGATGTCGTTCGGTATGCATTTGGCCGTTAAAGACATGTTTTGGCCATTTACGACACACGGTGTGCATTTTTTGGTCACCACAGTCACAAAACCCATTCGATTGACGTGTTGTCAACCTGACCATTTCACAATTCACCCACCCTTTGTTTTCGTCCAATTTCATTGCATTTCGAGATTGTTTGGCCATTTTTTACCACACTACGCACGCTTTTCAAGCGTGCCAAACACCTAAAAAACATATTCAGTCTTTCCATGAAAACCACACTTTTGAATGACGTGTCGTCCCCTCATACCCCTCACAAATAATAATTAGGGTTTTTTGTGTGATTTCAAGTCATGCCGGTGTCATTTGGTATGCATTGGACCGTTAAATGCATGTTTTGGCCATTTACGACCCTCGAAGTGTGTTTTCGGTCACCGTAGTCACACAACACCTCTGATTCATGTGTTGTCTAACTGACCATTTTAAAATTCACCCACCCTTTGCTATCTTCTGATTTCATGGCATTCCGAGGTCGTTTAGCTGGTTTTGACCACCCCACGCACGCTTTTCAAGCGCACCAAATAGCTAATAAACACATATTCATCCGTACCGCACAAACTGCGCATCTGAATGACATGTCGTCTCCTCGTACACCTCAACAATAATAATTAGGGTGTTTTCCTATGATTTAAAGTCATGTCGTTGTCGTTCGGTATGCATTTGACCGTTAAACGCATGTTTTGGCCATTTACGACACGCGGAGTGCATTTTCAGTCACCGCAGCCACACAACACCTCCGATTGACTTGCCTTCTACTTCACCATTTCACAATCCACACACCCTTTTTTCGTCCAATTTCATTTCATTCTAGGGTCGTTCGACCAGTTTTGACCACCCCATGCATGCTTTTCAAGCGCGCCAAACACCTAAAAACACTTATTCAACCGTTCCGTGCAAACATCATGTCCTAATGATGTTATATCTCCTTGTACACCTCACAACTAATAATTAGCGCATTTTCCAGTCATTTCAAGTCATGCCAAGGTCATTCGGTATGCCTATGACCATTAAATGCATGTTTTGGCCATTTACGACCCACGGTGTGCGTTTTCGGTCCCCGCGGTCACACGACACCTCCAATGGACGTATCTTCAAACTGAACATTTAAAAATTCACCCACCATTTATTTTATTCTGACTTCATCGCATTCCAAGGTCATTCGGCTAGTTTTGACCACCCCACGCACGCTATTCAAGCACACAAAACACCTAAAAACACATATTCATCCATGCCATGCAAACCGCACATTCGAATGACGTGTCGTCTACTTTTACACCTCAAGAATAATAACTAGAGTGTTTCCCAATGATTTAAAGTCATGTCGATATTGTTCGGTATGAATTTGACTGTTAAACGCATGTTTTGGCCATTTACGACATGAGGTATGCGTTTCTGGTCACTGCAGTTAGACGATGCCTCTGATTGATGTTCCGTCTATCCAAAAAATTTACAATCACCTACCCTTTGTTATCGTCTGATTTCATGTCATTCCGAGGTCATTCGGCTGGTTTTGACCACCCTATGCACACTTTTCAAGCGTGCCAATCACCTAAAAACACATATTTAGTTGTGCCCCAAAAATTGTGTTTTGGAATGATGTGTTCTCTCCTCGTAAAACTCACCAATAATAATTACGGTTTTGAACTATGATTTCAAGTCATGTCGATGTCGTTCGGTATGCATTTGACCGTTAAATGCATGCTTTGTCCATTTACGACACGCGGTGTGTGTTTTCGGTCACTGTGGACACACGACACCTTAGATTGACATTTTGTATACTCGACCATTTTACAATTCACCCACATTTTTTTGTCATCTGATTTCATGACATTCTGAGGTAGTTCGGCTGGTTTTGACGACCCCACGCATACTTTTCAAGCATGCCAAACACCTAAAAACATATATGTAGTCGTGCCTCACAAACCGTACATCCGAATCACATGTCATCTCCACTTACACCTCACAAATAATAATTAGGGTGTTTTACTATGATTTCAAGTCATATCGATGTTGTTCGGTATGCATTTGGCCGTCAAACACATGTTTTGGCCATTTTTGACACACGAAGTGTGTTTTCAGTCACCACGGTCACACAAAACCTCTGAAAGACGTATCGTCTACCCAACCATTTCACAATTCATCAACCCATTATTATCGTCTGATTTAATGGAATTCTGATATCGTTCGGCTGTTTTTGACAACCCCACACACACTTTTCAAACGCGCCAAACACTTAAAAACCACATATTCAGGCGTGTTGTGCAAACCGCAAGTCTGAATGACGTAATGTTTTATCGTGCACCTCATGAATAATAATTAGGGTGTTCTCATGTGATTTCAAGTCATGCTGATGTCGTTCGGTATGCATTTGACTGTTAAACGCATGTTTTGGCCATTTACGACACGCGGAGTGCGTCTTCGGTCACCGTGGTCACATGACACCTCTGATTGGCATGCCTTCTACCCGACCATTTGAAACATTACCCACCCTTTTTTGTTGTCTGATTTAATGGTATTCTGAGGTTGTTCATTAGTTTTTGACCACCCCAAGCACGCTTTTCAAGCATGCCAAACATCTAAAATACACGTATTCAGACATGCCGCACAAACCACATATCTGAATGATGTGTCATCTCCTCATAAACCTCACTAATAATAATTAGGGTGTTTTTTATGATTTGAAGTCATGACAATGTCGTTCGGTATGAATTTGACCTAGAAAAGCATGTTTTGTCCATTTATGACATGCAATGTGTTTTTTAGGTCACCGCGGTCACACGATACCTTCGATTGATGTGCCGTATGCCTGACCATTTCACAATTCACCCACCCTTTGTTGTCGTCCGATTTCATGGAATTCTGAGGTTGTTCGGCCACTTTTGACCACCCCATGCATGCTTTTCAAGCGCGCCAAACACCTAAAAAACACATATTCAGTCGTGCCGCACAAACCACACATCTGAATGACATGATGTCTCCTCTAACACCACACGAATACTAATTAGTGTGTTCTTGTGTGATTGAAAGGCATACCAATGTCGTTCGGTATGAATTTGACTGTTAAACACATGTTTTGGACCTTGATGACATGCAGATTGTTTTTTTGGAAACCACGGTCACACAACCTCTCCGATTGAAGTTTCGTCTGCCCGGCCATTTCACAATCATCAACCCTTTGTTTTCGTCCGATTTCATGGAATTCCGAAATCGTTTGGCTAGTTTTCACCACCCCACACATGCTTTTCAAGCACGCCAAACACCTAAAAACACATATCTAGTCGTTCCATGAAAACTGTGCATCTGAACGACATTCTGTCTCCTCGTACACCTCACCAATAATAATTAGGGTGTCGTCCCGTCATTTCATGTCATGTCGATGTAATTCGGTATGCATTTGACCATTAAATGCATATTTTGGCCATTTACGACACGCAGAGTTCGTTTTCGGTCCCTGCAGTCACACAACACCTTTGATTGATGTGTTTTATGCCTGACCATTTCAAAATTTACCCACCCTTTGTTGTCTTCCGATTTCATGGAATTTAGAGGTTGTTTGGCTAGTTTTGACCACCCCACACACGCTTTTCAAATGCGCCAAACACCTAAAAAACACATATTCAGCCATGTCATGAAAACAACTTATCTGAATGATGTGATATCTCCTAGAACACCTCATGAATAATAATGAGGGTGTTATCATGTTATTTCAAGTCATTCTAATGTCATTTGGTGTACATTTTACCGTTAAACGCATGTTTTGTCCATTTACGACACACGGAGTGCGTCTTCGGTCACCGCGGTCACATGACACCTCTAATTGATGTGTCATCTTCCCGATCATTTTATAATTCAGTCACTCTTTGTTTTCGTCTGATTTCCGGGCATTCCAAGGTCGTTTTTCCTGTTTTGACCACCCCACACAGGCTTTTCAAGGACACAAAACACCTAAAAACACATATTCAGACATGCCGTACAAACTGCACGCCCAAATGGCGTGACGCCTCCACATAAACCTCAGAAATAATAATTAGGGATTTTTACTATGATTTCACGTTATGCTGATGTCCTTCAGTATGCATTTGACTTTTAAACGCATGTTTTGGCCATTTACGAAACGTGGTGTGCATTTTCCGTCACTATGGTCACATGATACCTCCGATTGACATGTCTTCAACATGACCATTTCACAATTCACCCACCTTTTGTTGTCGTTTAATTTCATGGTATTCCGAGGTCATTCGGCGCATTTGACCACCCCACGCGCGCTTTTCAAGCACGCCACAAACCTAAAAAACACATATTCAACTGTGACATGAAAACCACGCATCTAAATGACATGTCATCTCTTCGAACACCTCACCAATAATAATTAAGGAGTTTTCATTTGATTTCAAGTCATGTGGATGTCATTCGGTATGCATTTGACCGTTAAACGCATGTTTTGGCTATTTATGAAATGTGGTGTGCGTTATTGGTCGCCGCTGTCACACGACACCTCTGATTGACATTTCGTCTACCCGAACTTTTCACAATTCACCAACCCTTTGTTGTTGTCTGATTTCATGGCATTATGAGGTCATTCAGCTGATTTTGACCACCCCATGCACACTTTCAAAGCACACCAAACTCCTAAAAAACACATATTCAGTCATGCCGCGCAAACCGCGCATCCAAATGACATTTCGTCTCCTCATACACATCAAGAATAATAATTAGGGTGTTTTTGTATGATTTCAAGTCTTTCCAATGTTGTTCGGTGTGCATTTGACCGTTAAACGCATATTTTGGCCACATAAGACGCCAAGAGTGCATTTTCGGTCACCGCGGTCACACGACACCTCCGATTGATGTGTCGGCTGCCCGACCATTTCACAATTAACCCACCCTTTCTTGTTGTATAATTTAATGGCACACTGAGGTCGTTCCTCCAGTTTTGACCACCCCATGCACGTTTTTCAAGCGTGCCTAACACCAAAAAAACACTTATTTAGTCGTGTCGCGCAAACAGCGTGTCCAAATGACATGTTGTATCCTTGTAAACCTCACCAATTATAATAAGAGTGTTTTCCTATGATTTCAAGTCATTCTAATGTCGTTCGGTATGAATTTGACCATTAAATGCATGTTTTGGCCACTTACGACATGTAGACCGTGTATTCGGTCACCGCGATTACACGACACATCTGATTGATGTGCTATCTACCCAACCATTTCACAATTCACCCACCCTTTGTGATCGTTGAATTCATGGAATTTTGTGGTCGTTCGGATGGTTTTGACCACCCAACGCATGATTTTCAAGCACGCCAAACACCTAAAAATCACATATTCAGTTGTTCTATGAAAACCAAGCGTCTGAATGATGTTTCATCTCCTCGTACACCTCAAAAATAATAATTAGGGTGTTTTACTATGATTTCAAGTCATTCTGATGTCGTTCGGTATACATTTGACCATTAAATGCAAGTTTTGGCCATTTTCGACACTCGGAGGGCATTTTCGGTCACCGCGGTCACACGACACATCTAATTAATGTGTCTTCTGCCCAAAAATTTCACAATTCACCCACCCTTTGTTGTTGTCCGGTTTCATGGAATTCTAAGTTCATTCGGCTGGTTTTGACCACCCCACGCACGCTTTTCAAACGTGTCAGACACCTAAAAACAGATATTCAGCTGTGCCACATAAACCACGAGTCGAAATGATGTGCCATCTCCTAGTACAACACAAAAATAATAATTAGGGTGTTGTCCTATGATTTCAAGTCCTACCGATGTCGTTCGGTATGCATTTGACAGCAAAACGCATGTTTTGGCCATTTACCACACGCTGTGTTCGTTTTTGGTCAACGCGGTCACACAACACCTCCGATTGACGTGCTATCTACCCAACCAATTCACAATCACTCACCCTTTGTTTTCATCTGATTTCCTAGAACTATGAGGTCATTTGGACGGTTTTGACCACCCCATGCATGCTTTTCAAGTGTTCCAAACACCTAAAAAACATATTTAGTTGTGTTGCGCAAACCACACGTCTGAATGACATTTCGTCTCCTCGTATACCTAATGAATAATAATTAGAGTATTTTCGTGTGATTTCAATTCATGTTGATGTCGTTCAGTATGCATTGGACCATTAAACGCCTATTTTGGCCATTTACGACTTGCGGAGTGAATTTTCGATCATTGCGGTCACATTACACCTCCGAATGACGTGCCTTCTACCCAGCTATTTCAGAATTCAACCACATTATGTTGTCGTCTGATTTCATGGAATTCTGAGGTCATTTAGCCGGGTTTGACCTCCCCATGAACGCTTTTCAAGCATTCCAAACACCTAAAAAACATATATTCAGTCATGTTGTGCAAATCGCATGTACGAATGATGTGTCATCTCCTCCTACACATCACCAATAATAATTAGGGTGTTGTTCTGTTATTTCTAGTCATGCCAATGTGGTTCGGTATTCATTTGACCGTTAAACACATGTTTTGGCCATTTACTACATGCAGAGTGTATTTTCAGTCACCACGGTCACACGCCACCTCTAATTAACATGATTTCCACCTGACCATTTCACAATTCACGCACCTTTTGTTTTCATCTGATTTCATAGAATTCTGAGGTCGTTCGACCAAATTTGACCACCCCACACACACTTTTCAAGCGTACCAAACCCCTAAAAATACATATCCAGTCATGTCGTTCAAACCATGTATCTGAATGATGTTCTGTCTCCTCATACACAACAAATATACTAATTAGGGTGTTCTCGTGGGATTTCAAGTCATGCCGATGTCGTTCAGTATGCATTTGACCATTAAACGCATGTTTTGGCCATTTTTGACATGCGATGTGAATTTTCAGTCACTGCGGTCACACGACACCTCTGATTAACATGTCGCCAGCCCGACCATTTCACACTTCACCCACCATTTGTTGTCGTCCGATTTAATGGTTTTCTGAGGTCGTTCGGCCGGTTTGACCACCCCACGCATGCTCTTCAAGCGAGCCAAACTCCTAAAAATGCATAAACAGTCGTGATGTGCAAACACACATCCAAATGATGTTCCGTCTCCTTGTACAACTCACCAATAATAATTAGGTTGTCTTAATGAGATTTTAAGTCATTTAGATGATGTTCGGTATGTATTTGGCTATTAAATGCATGTTTTGTCCATTTACAACACATGGTGTGCGTTTTTAGTCACTACGGGCACCTGACACCGCCGATTGATGTGGTTTCTACCCGACCATTTCACAATTCACCCACCCTTTGTTATTGTCCAATTCAATGGTATTACGAGTTTGTTTGGCCGGTTTTGACCACCCCATGCATTCTTTTCAGGCATACCAAACACCTAAAAAGACACATATTCAGACGTGTCACGCAAACCACGCATCCGAATGACTTGTCATATTCTCTTAAACCTTTATAATAGTAATTAGGGTGTTTTACTATTATTTTAAGTCATTTAAATGCCATTTAGTATGCATTTGACCGTTAAATGCATGTTTTGGCCATTTATGACATTCAGAGTGCATTTTCGATCATCGCAGTCAGAGGATACCTCTGATTGATGTGTCGTCTACCCGACTATTTCAAAATTCACTCACCCTTTGTTGTCGTCTGATTTCATGGAATTCCGAGGTCGTTCGGCCAGTTTGGATCACCCTACACAAGCTTTTGAAGTGCGCCAAACACCTAAAAAAATACATATTCAATTCTGTCAGGCAAACTGTGCATCCAAATCACGTGTCATCTCCTCTTACACCTCACAAATAATAATTATAGTGTCTTAGTGTGATTTCAAGTCATGTCGATGTCTTTTGGTATTCATTTGGCCATTAAACGCATGTTTTCGCCATTTACGACACGCGGTGTGCTTTTTCGGTCACTACGGTCACACAACACCTCAAATTGACGTGGTGTTTTCCTGGCCATTTCAAATTCTCCAACCCTTTGTCGTAGTCCGATTTCATGTCATTCTCAGGTCGTTTGGCCAGTTTTGACCACCCCCCACACACTTTTCAAACGCGTCAAACACCTAAAAAACCCATATTCATCCATGTCATGCAAACCACAAGTCCAAATGACATGTTGTTTCTTCATACACCTCACGAATAATAATTAAGGTGTTTTTGTGTGATTTCAAGTCATAAAGATATCGTTCAGTAAGCATTTGGCCATTAAACGCATGTTTTGGCCATTTAAGACACTCGGAGTTCGTTTTTGGTCACCGCGGTCACATGACACCTCTGATTGACGTGTCGTCTACCTGACCATTTCAAAATTCACCCACACTTTGTTTTCGTTCGATTTCATGTCATTCTGAGGTCATTCTGCCAGTTCTGACCACCCCACGCATGCTTTCCAAGCGCGCTAAACACCAGAAAACACATATTTAGACATGTCACGCAAACCGCGCATCTGAATGAGCTTTCATCTCCTCGTACACATCACCAATAATAATTAGGGTGTTTCCCTCTGATTTCAAGTCATGATGATGTCACTCGGTATGCATTTGACCATTACTCACATGTTTTTTGTCCATTTACGACACAAAAATTGCGTTTTAGGTCGCCTCAGTCACACGAAACCTCTGATTAACCTGATGTCTGCCCGACCAATTCACAATTCATGAACCCTATATTGTAGTCCAATTTCATGGAATTCTGAGGTCTTTCTGCCAGTTTTGACCACCCCACACAAGCATTTCAAGCGCGTCAAACACCTAAAAAACACATATTCATCCATACCGCGCAAACCACTCATCCAAATGTCGTGTCATCTCCTAGTACACCTCATGAATATTAATAATGGTGTTTTCCTATGATTTCAACTCCTTCATATGTCATTTGTTTTTCATTTGACCGTTAAACACATGTTTTGGCCATTTACGACACACAGTGTGTGTTTTCGGTCACTACAGTCACACGACACCTCCGATTGACATGTTGTCTTCCAGAACATTTCACAATCATCCACACTTTGTTTTTGTCCGATTTCATGGCATTCCAAGGTCGTTCAACCAGTTTTGACCACCCCATGCACACTTTTCAAATGTGCCAAACACCTAAAAACACATATTCAGCTGTGACATGCAAAATCCGCAATTGGATGATGTTTTTTCTCCACATACACCTTAAAAATAATAATTAGGGTGTTTTTGTGTGATTTCAAGTCATGTTGATGTCGTTCGGTAAGCATTTGATCGTTAAACGCTTGTTTTGGCCATTTACGACACGCGGTGTGTGTTTTTGGTCACCGCCGTCACACAACACCTCTGAATGATGTGATTTCTACCCGATCATTTCACAATCACCCACCCTTTTTTTCGTCCGATTTCATGACATTCGGAGATAGTTTGGCTGGTTTTGACAACCCCACGCATGCTTTTCAAGCGCACCAAACACCTAAAAAATACATATTCTATCGTGCCGTGAAAACCACATGTCCGAATGATATTTCATCTCCTCGTACACCTCAACAATAATAATTAGGGTTTCGTCCTGTAATTTAATGTCACGTTGATGTCTTTCGGTATGCATTTGACCATTAAACGCATGTTTTCTCCATTTACAACACGTGGTGTGTGTTTCCAGTCACTGTGTCACACAACACCTCTGATTGATGTATCGTCTGCCAAACCATTTCATAATACACCAACCATTTGTTTTCGTCCTATTTCAAGGCATTTTGAGGTCATTCGGCCAGTTTTGACCACCCCATGCATGCTTTTCAAGCACACAAAACACCTAAAAACACATATTTAGCCGTTCCATGAAAACCACACGTACGTATGAAGTTTATTCTCCTCATACACCTCACCAATAATAATTTGGGTGTTTTCCTATGATTTCAAGTCATGCCGATGTTTTCGGTATGCATTTGACCGTTAAACGCATGTTTTGGCCATTTATGACATGCAGAGTGCGTTTTCGGTCACCGTGGTCACACAACACCTTCGATTGATGTGATGTCTACCTGAACATTTTAAAATTCACCCACCACTTGTTGTGGTCCAATTTCATGGGATTCTGAGCTCATTCGGCCAGTTTTGACCACCCCACGCACGCTTTTCAAGCACACCAAACACCTAAAAACATATATTCATCCATGTCGTAGAAACTGCATGTCTGAATGATGTTTTTTCTCCTCATTCACCTCACTAATAATAATTAGGGTGTTCTAATTTGATTTCAACTCATGATGATGTCTTTTGTTATGCATTTGACCCTTAAATGCATGTTTTGGCCATTTACGACACGCGATGTGCGTTTTTGGTCTCCATGGTCACACGACACCTCCGATTGACATGTTGTCCACCCAAACATTTCATAATTCACCCACCCTTTTCTGTCGTCCGATTTTATAGCATTCTGAGGTCATTAGACCACATTTTACCACCCCACGCACACTTTTCAAGCGCTCCAATCACCTAAAAAACACATATTCAGCCGTGTCGTGCAAACCACGCATTCGAATGATGTTACGTCTCCTTGTACACCTTTTGAATAATAATTAGGGTTTTTTCCGGTGATTTCAAGTCATAACAAGTCATTCATTATGCATTTTACCATTAAAATCATGTTTTGGCCATTTACGACATGCAGTGTGCGTTTTCGGTCACCGCGGTCACCCAACACCTCCGATTGGCATGCCTTCTGCCTACCCATTTCAAAATTCACCCACCATTTTCTGTTGTCTGATTTCATATAATTATGAGGTCGTTTGGACAGTTTTGACCACACCACGCACGCTTTTCAAGCACGCCATATACCTAAAAACACATATTCAGTCGTGCCGTGTAAACCGAGTATCTAAATGACGTGTTGTATCCTCTTAAACCTCACAAAGAATAATTTGGGTGTTCTCGTGTGATTTCAAGTCATGCCGATGTTGTTCAGTATGTATTTGACCATTAAACACGTGTGTTGGCCACTTACGACACGTAGAGTGCATTTTCAGTCACCGCAGTCACATCACACCTCTGATTGACGTGCCGTCTACCCGAACATTTGACAATTCACCCACCATTTTTTTCATCTGATTTCATGGCATTATGAGGTCATTCAATATGTTTTGACCACCTCACGCACATTTTCAAGCATGCCAAACACCAAAAAAATACATATTCATTCGTTCCAGGAAAACCGCAGGTTTGAATGACATTTCGTCTCCTTTTATACATCTCGAATAATAATTAGGGAGTTTTCGTGTGATATCAAGTCATGCTAATGTCGTTCGATATACATTTTACCATTAAACCCATGTTTTGGCCATTTACGACACGCAGAGTGTGTCTTTGGTCCCCACGGTCACACAACTCCTCTAATTGATGTTCCGTCTTCCCAACCATTTCACAATTCACCCATCCTTTGTTTTCATCCGATTTCATGGAATTCTGAGGTTGTTCGGCAGGTATTGACCACCCCACGCCCACTTTTCAAGCACACCAAACACCTAAAAAACACATATTCAGCCATGACATGCAAACCGTGAATTTGAATGATGTGTCATCTCCTTTTACACCTTACCAATAATAATTAGGTTGTTTTCCTTTGATTTCAAGTCATTATGATGTCATTCAGTATACATTTGACCATTAAATGCATGTTTTGGCCATTTACAACACGCGGAGTGGGTTTTTGGTCATCGGGGTCACACGATGACTTAGATTGAAGTTCCCTCTACCCAACCTTTTCAAAATTCACCCACCCTTTTGGTTGTCCGATTTCATGGCATTTTGAGGTCGTTCGGCAGGTTTTGACCACCCCACGCATGCTTTTCAAGCATGGCAAATGCCTAAAAAACACATATTCACCCGTGCCGCACAAAATAAGGATCCAAATGATGTTTCATATCCTCTTACACCTCAACAATAATAATAATTGTATTCTCGTGTGATTTCAGGTCATGACGATGTCGTTTGGTATGCATTTGACCATTTAACGCATGTTTTGGCCATTTACGAAATGCGGTGTGCGTTTTTGGTCACCGCGGTCACACGACACTTCCGATTGACGTGTTGTCTGCCCAACCATTTCAGAATTCACCCTCCCTTTGTTATTTTATTATTTCATGGCTTTATGAGGTCATTCATCTAGTTTTGACCACGTCACACACACTTTTCACGCTCACCAAACACCTAAAAAACACATATTCATCCATGTCATGCAAACCACACATCCGAATGATGTTATGTCTTTTTGTAAACCTCATGAATAATAATTAGGGTGTTCTCATGTGATTTCAAGTCATGTTGATGTCGTTCGGTATACATTTGACCCTTAAATGCATGTTTTGGCCATTTACGACACACAATGTGTGTTTTCGGTCTCCAAGGTCACACGACACCTCCGATTGAAGTGTCGTCTACCCGACCATTCCATAATTCACCAACCCTTTGTTGTTGTCAAATTTGATGGAATTATGAGGTTGTTCGACCGCTTTTGAACACCCCATGCACGCTTCTCAAGTGCTCTAATCACCTAAAAACACATATTCAGTCGTGACATGAAAACCGTGCGTCCAAATGAAATTATGTCTCCTCGTACACCTCATGAATAATAATTAGGGTGTTGTCCTATGATTTTAAGTCATGCTGATGTCGTTCAGTATGCATTTGACCATTAAACGCATGTTTTGGTCATTTGCAACATGCGGTGTGCATTTTCGGTCACCACGGTCACCCAACACAGCCGATTGACATGCCTTTTACCTGACCATTTCACAATTCACCTAAACTTTTTTGTCGTCTTATTACATGAAATTCGGAGGTCGTTTGGCCAGTTTTGACCACCCCACGCATGCTTTTCAAACATGCCAAACACCTAAAAACACATATTCAGTCGTTCCGCACAAACCGAGAATCTAAATGATGTGTCGTCTCCTCTTACACCTCAATAATAATAATTTGGGTGGTCTCGTGTGGTTTCAAGTCATGTCGATGTTTTTTGGTATGCATTTGACTATTAAACGAATGTTTTGGCCATTTACGACATGCGAGGTGCATTTTCCGTCACTACGGTCACACGACACCTTCGATAGACGTGTTGCCTGCCCGACCATTTCACAATTCACCCACCATTTTTTCCGTCGGATTTCATGGCATTCCGAGTGCGTTTGGCAGGTTTTGACCACCCCACACACGTTTTTAAGTGCGCCAAACAACGAAAAAATACATATTCAGTTGTGATGGGAAAACTGCATGTTTGAATGACGTGTCATGTCCTTTTGTACCTCGCAAATAATAATTAGGGTGTTTTTGTGTTCTTTCAAGTCATACCGATGTCGTTCGGTATGTATTTGACCATTAAACACATGTTTTGTCCATTTACAACACACTGAGTGTGTTTTCGGTACCTGCGGTCACATGACACCTCTTATCGACGTGTTGTCTACCCGACCATTTCATAGTTCACCCATTTTTTGTTATCGTCTGGTTTCATGGAATTCTGAGGTCGTTTGACGTGTTTTGACCACCCCACACATGCTTTTCAAAGGCACCAAACACCTAAAAATAGATATTCAGCCATGTCGTGAAAACCATTCATCCGAATGATGTGTTTTCTCCTCTTACACCACACCAATGATAATCTGGTTATTTTCTTGTGATTTTAAGTCATGCCAATGTCGTTCGGTATGCATTTGACCATTAAATGCATGTTTTAGCCATTTACGACACACGAAGTGAGTTTTTGGTCACCATAGTCTCATGACTCCTCCGATTGAAATTCCCTCTTCCCAATCATTTCATAATTCACCCACCCTTTGATGTCATCCGATTTCATGGCATTCTGAGGTGGTTCGACTGGTTTTGACCACCCCACGCATTCTTTTCCAATGCACCAAACAATTAAAAAAAATTCAGTTGTCCCGCACAAACCAAGCATTTTAATGACGTGTATTCTCCTCTTACACCTCACCAATAATAATTAGGGTGTTCTCGTGCGATTTCAAATCATGATGATGTCGTTCGATATGCATTTGATGATTAAACACATGTTTTGGCCATTTATGACACGCGATGTGCATTTTCGGTCACCGCGGCCACACAACACCTCTGATTGATGTTCCATATGCCCAACCATTTTATAATTCACCCACCATTTTTGTCTAATTTCATGGCATTCTGAGGTCGTTCTGTCGGTTTTGACCACCCCACGCACACTTTTCAAGCGCGCCAAACACCTAAAAACACTTATTCTGTCGTGCCGCGCAAACCACACGTCTGAATGATGTGTTGTCTCCTCATACTGCTCAAAAATAATAATTAGGTTATCTTCCTATGATTTCAAGTCATGTTGAAGTTGTTTGGTATGCATTTGGCTGTTAAACGCGTGTTTTGGCCATTTACGGCATGCAGTGTGTGTTTTTGGTCACCATGGTTACATGCCACCTCCTATTGAAATTTCATCTACCTGACCATTTCAAAATTTACCCACCCTTTCTTGTCATCCAATTTCATGGAATTCCGACGTCGTTTGACTGGTTTTGACCACCCCACGCATTCTTTTCAAGCCTGCCAAACATGTAAAAAACACATATTCAGTAGTTCTAGGAAAACTGTGTGTCCGAATGACGTGTAGTCTCCTCGTACACCTCAAAAATAATAATTAAGGTTTTTTTATGATATTACAAGTAAATCTTATTTCGTTCAGTATACATTTGACCATTAAATTCATGTTTTGTCCATTTATGACACACGAAGTGCGTTTTCGGTTACCACGGTCACACGACACCTCCGATTGAAGTGTCGTCTACCCGACCATTTCAAAATTCACCCAACCTTTGTTGTCATTTGATTTCATGGCATCTCAATGTAATTCGGCCTATTTTTTCCACCCCACGCATGCTTTTCAAGCGTACCAAAAACCTAAAAACACATATTTAGCTGTGTCGCGAAAACCATGTGTCCGAGTGATGTGACATCTCCTCGTGGGGTGGGAGGTTGTTAGTGGGTGGGGGATTTAAAGGGGGTAGAGGCTGTCCAAGGGTGAGCGAGGGTGTCCTGGGGTGAGGGGGGGTTTTCTGGGGTGAGGGGGGGATGTATGGGGGTGGGCGGTCTAGGGGGTGGGGGGGGAGGGGTTGCCCTGGGTGAGGGGGTTGTTTGGGGGGGGGGGGGGGCTAATGCACTAACATCACCCTAACTCCCTAATGGAATATTAGTGTAATGTCGTATTGACGAAATAGCCTAATGAAATATTATCCTATTGACCTAATGTCTAATTGACCAAATTCCCAAATTCCCTAATGGCCCAATTTGATTTATATTTATATAGTAACTTAATAAATATTTCCAATTTTCATTTTCTTTGTTTATATGTTTCTTTTGTATCATACTGATGGTTTATTGAATGAGAACATTGGAATGGATTATAGTTGTTTAGATCGTTGTATGTGAAGAAGTATGTCCATCATTTGTTGTTTTTGAAGATCATGATGTTTATGCTATTTTGAAATTTTTTTCTTATTCATTTTAGCGATGTTTATTCTGTTTGTAAATTGTTTTTGTTATTACTAAAAATGTGATGTATAAGTAAATTTTGTTTAAAAAAATTTCTATCTTTGTGGCCGCCATTGGTTGTTGCCATATGCCGATTCTTCTGTCTCCTATAGTGACCGCCAATGGCTATCACTATAGGCCCACCCTACAGTGACCTCCAGGCAGACGTCATGGACCAAATTTCCAGTCACCTATAGGAACCGCCAATTGTGGTCGCTATAGCCCTAGAGCGATGGGCCAAATGTGACCTCCACTAGCGGTCGCAAGGCGGTCACTATAGGGCTATTGTGACTGCCATTAAAAGTTGTTATAGGCCCAGTTTTAGGTATTGTTTCTTTAATAAACCAACTCCCTCACTAGAGTCATAGTTAAATCCATCACAACATGATCTTCCTCTTAAAGAGGGATAACATGAGCTCCCTCTTCAACTACTGCTTGTTCAATATGAGCTTAAAGATCACTTTCCTCAATCATAACCTGTTCAACAACCCGATGTGATTCCACAATAGGTTCTTATTCCCCTAAGGTAGGACAATATATATTCTTAGGTTCAATATGATCTATGGTAATATCAACAACATCTCCACCCGAACATTCGGCATCATCACCATGTTCTAATCCATTGTATGAATCATCACATTATGCATATTCTCTATCACTTCCATCTTCTCCATCACTTCCATTAGATTCCTCAACATCTTCCTCATATTAATATTCTTCTTCACTTCTACTTACTTCTTATTCAATAAATTTTTCTTCACTACAATATATGTTCTCATATTTAGAATTGTCTAACTCTTTTGTCTCATCTATCATTCTTAGGTAGAAGCGGTTACGTAGAAGGAAGAGGTCTAGGTGGAATTTCAGGACAATAAGAATTCCTCACTAGACTATCATAAATATCAGGGTCACACTTTTAATCTATATGATACTCATTTCCTTGACCTTCTTTAGCCACATCCTCATCAAAATAATAACTAGAGTCATCTAGTCTAAGAACAGGATCAATTATATTCCTTGTCCTTGAGGGATGCTAAACCCGATTGAAATTTTCATATAGCTTCTCATTATCCTCAACACATATGTTCTTCTAGGGATTCCAATTAATTTTCATCCTCATAAAAAAATATTTGTTGAGATAAACATCATTATAAGAAGAGACTATCTCTTTACCTTCATTTAGAAATTCTTTATCCTTTAATATAGAAATGATAATTCAAGGATAAAACAAATATTTTTTCATTCAATGGGGATTGATCATATCACTAATATGAACCATTAAGTATTTTCACATATTTACCTTATAATCTTTCTTCAATAGATACAACATGTAAACATCTTGAAATGTAAGAGATTGAAAATCGCATTTCTTGGGACATAACTGATGCTAGATAAATTTAGACAAAATCCTACACTCACCATCAAGATCTGTAGAAATTGGCCTACTAGGCTGTCCATTTCTTATCAAATAATCCAACTCTAATTTATACTAGAAGAGTCCACTTTATAGAGGATCAATTCCCTGATTTTCATCAGAAACAGCTTCATGGGGTACCTTCAATCATTCTTCCCAATGATTAGATGAAGAAGACACTCTCTTTCCATCCACTATTAACAATATCCAAAACACCTCAGATCCATCCAGATAAAACTCAGTATACTGGTAAATCTTATGTATCATCTTTGGATAATATGAACATTAATTGTTGGAGAACTAGTCCAATAACCCTTGGGATTAAAACACATTAATAAAAAAGGACTTACTAGCCAATATCCCTTCTGAATTCACTTACTTATAAGGGGTTATGATATGGTTTACAAGTTCGGGATGAATTGGTGCAGGATTTGTCTTAGGCCGACTAGATTTGACACTATTCTTATGGGATGGATGCTTCTTATCCTCAAATGTTTCAGAAAAATTCTTGAGATGAGGCATTGAGAGGGTTTTGAAGGGATCAGTTCAAGAGGGAAATGTATAATCTCGTAAGAGAGTGGTTAAAGAGTAAGAGTCTCATAGTAAGAGTGTGAGGGTGAAAAGTATTGGATCGACCCCTAATTTTATCACTTAGTGGTTTGAAAAAATAAAATACTAAAGGTAGGTTAAATTAAACTAAAACAGATAAAACTGCTACATATAAAATTCCAGATAGAGAAATTAAATATCCGTCGGTGAGACACATCAGTGAAATCTATCGGTGAGTCCTGTCAGTGAGACATCATTGGTGAGTCAAGTCAGTGAGACATCATCAATGGGTCATGTCGGTGAGACATCATCAGTGAGTCACGTCGTTGAGACATCATCGGTGAGTCACATCGATGAGACATCATCAATGAGTCACATTGGTGAGAGAACATTGGTGAGTCATGTCAGTGAGACATCATCCGTGTGTCCTCAGAAATTGATCAATCCTAACTCATGTCTGATGTAACTCATCCTCTCTCAATTTAAAGGATTAGTAAAAATATCAACAAGATGATGTTTTTTTCTAACGAATTCAAGATTTATATCAACTTTTTTATAATGATCTCTCAAAAAGTGATGTATTAAATCAATATGTTTTATTCTATAGTGAGAAAATAGATTCTTAGAAATATTATTCATGATTTTGAGGGCACATTTTATAGGTACATGTCTAAATTTATATCCATAATCCAGTAATGTGTGTTTCATCCAAAAAATATGAGAAAAAACTATAAGTAGCTATGTATTCAACATCAACAGTAGATAAATGCAACAAAATTTTGTTTTTTACAACACCATGATACTAGAGTCCTTCTTAAAATTTGATGTGTTCTAGAGGTGAATTTTCTATCTAACTTATAACTACAAAAATAATCCTGAGAATGACTAACTAAATCAAAAAAAAATATTCCTCTAGGACAGAACAATCCTAATTTGGCAGTATACATGGGGTATTTGAAATTTTTTTAACAACAGATAAATGAGATTCTTTATGGTTTACATGAAAACGTTCACACATACAGGAACTAAAAATAATATCAGGCTATCTTGTAGTCAAGTAGAGTAGACTTCCAATCATCCCTTTGTAATTGGTTTGATCAACAAAGATTCAATTTTAATTAAGATCAAATTTACATGTGGTACTCATTGGATTATCAATACTTTTTATACTATCAAAACCAAACCGTTTCAAAAGATCTTTAGTGCACATATTTTTATTTAAAATAATACATTTTTTATTTTTAAAATTTTGAAATCTAAGAAATAATTTGTTTTCACCCATTAAACTCATTCCAAATTCACTTTGCATCATTTTTAAAAAATTAATACATAATTAATTTTTAGACGAGAAAAAAATAGTGTCATCAACATATATTTGAACAACTAAAAAAATTTTATAAATTATTTTTAAACAAATAGTTGGATAAATTATGCCTTTTTTAAACCTTTTTAAATTATAAATTTGTTGATCCTATTCATAACATGTTATTGGAGCCTATTTTAAACCATAAAAAGATTTTGATAACCTAAAAACATGATTTGGAAAATAGGGGTTTTTAAAACCCAGGGGTTGTTCAAAAAAATCATCCTCAACTATATAACCATTTAGGAATTCACTTTAAACATTAATTTGATATAGTTTTAAATTGAGATGCGCTGCATATGCTAGTATATTTCTAATGGATTCAAGTCAAGCAACTAGTGAAAAAGTGTAACATTCCAGTTCCAGGTGCCACCCAGAGGTGCTCCATACCCATTTTTTCACATATCCCCAACATTATTTCCCTGAATGAAAGAGGATTCTGACTAGAAGTGAGGGCCTTTGGTGTGGTAGTGGGAAAATTTGCTTGAGTCCATGTGACCAACCGGGTACGGGGCACCTCTGGGTGGCACCCAAAACTGAGACGTTACAAAGTGGTATCAGAGGCATTATTTTCTTCTTTAACTTATTGTTTGGAGCCTATATACAGGGATAGGAATAAATGGGTAGTTAGTCCTAAGTTGTGCCCGGGAGTAGGTAACCCGTGTATAGGTATAATCTAATTTACCTCGATATTGCATTTTTTTCAATTTTTGTAATTATTAATGTTTTTTTTGATTTCACCATTGGGTGATTCACATGTTTTATGTTGTTATTATTGATATTATTCAGGTTCTAGTTCTTTTGCATCCTAATGAGAGGAGGGTATGCCATTTCATGCATCATATAGGAACTTCCTAGAGATCACATGTCAGGTATTCTTGTCATGCCATTTAGGATGAATTATCGATATAATGTTGTTTTGATATTTGTTGTTCTAGATATGCATGTTTTTTTGATAGATGTCTTGATAAAATACCTGCTATTTGATAGGGTATTTCTTATTGTGTAAGGTTTCATTTTAATGAGCACCAAACTTTGCTCCTTGAGGTGTTATGTGCCCTCATGGATCATAATCTGGTGGATAATTATACTTTTATACTTGTATAAGACTTGTACATGATGCCAAGATTTGATTCGTGGGGAGTATAGGCCCCTATAGATTGGAATTTGGAACTAAAATGTTTATTATAGTGTTTTTATGGGTTATGGAGTAGTTTATGAGGCTTACTGTCTGGAAAATCCCAGAATACACGGTGTGTATTGATGAATACACACCATGTATCCTTCTATTTAGAAAGGAACTATTTTTCTTATGTACATGTTGTGTACGATATGAACACACCGTGTAGTATTTAACCATGTGATTGATTGTGTGGGCAGAGACACGGGGTTGGCTTTTGTTTGGTGGAACACACCCTGTACTGGTAAGACATGCCGTGTTATAGTGCCTATGTATCCGGCCATGTGAATAATGACATGGGTTGGTGAAATCCTTCAAGTACACACTGTGTTTAGTATAAACACACCGTGTAGAGTCAACCATGTCACCGACCATGTGACTAACGACACAGATGGTTATAACCTAAAAGGTACATGTCGTGTCCAAGGCGCACATGTCGTGTAGAGTTACCCAGGTTATATTTGTGTGTATAGTTATGTAGGGGAACTCTGGTAGGGGAAAATGGTTCAATTACACGCCGTGTCTTTTGGAGGAACACGTTGTGTGTAGGGGTGTTACACGACCAGTTTTAGCAAAAGTGCACATCCATGTAATGGCTTAAAGGGACACACTATGTAGAGTTAATACACGACATGTATCCACTTTTTGAGGAAATTGAATTTTTTTTTCTCCTACTCCATTATTTTACATCTAATTTTCTATCCCTGATAATCTTGATTTAAGGTGTGCAGTTGACCTTACAAAGTCATGCCACCATGACGTCCTTCGGTTGTATGCCAGATACAAGATAGGGAATAGACATAGAACAAGGAAGATCAGGGACTACATGCATATCCCCCTGTCATGCCTGTCTTGGCGCCAGTTATCATTCTATACATAGGTGCGGATGAAAAGTTCTGATAAGGCTTCATGAGGTTTATGCAGACCTTCCAAGGAACACCGCATCCTTCCCCTCTATGGAAGAGTTGAAACAGGTCTTTCAATAGAAGCATCCTCCCACCATCTTAGGGGAAAGAGGACCTCAGGCTGGAGAGTCATGGTTTGAATCCATGTTGTTAATATTCAAGCATCTGGATAAGCCTCCGTAGGGGAAAGTAAATATCACTACTTACACGATTCAGGATTCCACCAAGAGATGGTGGGCTACTATCTCATAGGTGGGATGCCAACAGGTTATGGTTTGGGATGAGTTTCACCATACCTTCTACGATTACTTCTACCTTGATACATTGAAGCCTGATCAAGCCTAATGGTTCATGATTCTGGAATAGGGTACACTCTCAGTCATGGAGTACTCTTCTCTCTTCACAGAGTTGTAGCGCATCATACCCATTCCATGGGGTGATGTGTTATTCCTGGCTAGGAAGCTTGATGATGGTCTCAGTCATGAAATCCACTCTCATGTGAACAAATTCATGTTGAATTCCATAACCTCTATAGTCAACTAGGCACTGATCACAGGGAGAAACATGAGGGATTTTGGAGTTGTGAGCAAGGGAGGCTCGTCATTCGGATTTGGTACCCATCCAACAGACAATAGGAACCGTCATAGGGAGTCTACGCGTGGGGATCCGAGGAGGCATGATACTTCTTCTAGTAGCCAGGTGGTGTGCTACCAGTAAAGGAACAATGGGAAAACAAGGACACACTACCCGAGATACCCAGTTGAGTGTTGATTTTGCAGAAATATGGGTCATCTTCAGTGTTTCTCTCAGTTTTTCTCACTAGAAGCTTTTGATAAGGGTTTTTCTTTGACTCCTTGTACTGAAGCAAGGCCATCTGTCACATATTTGTTAGGAAACTAGAGTTCTATAGGTTGTTCAAGAAAAGGTGGAGGTCCTGGACGTAGTGGTCAGAAAAGGGATTTGTACAACCATAGGGTGGATCAGCTCAGAGATCTAAGTTATCTTTATAGGGTCGTGACGCAGGTCATGATTTTGCAATAGATCAGACCCAACATGAGATGGATTCTAAACCCTCTACAATTCGAGGAACGATTCTAGTTTCCCCAGTTATAGATTTTGCACTTTTCGATACATGGGGTTCCCATAGTTTCATATCTATTGCTGTTGTGGACATCCTTGGGCTCTATATCATTACTTCTACTGATATCTTGATTTTAGACACTCCGTTGGGGACTATAATGACTAGTGTATGTTAGTTCAAGGAGTTCCCTCTCATGGTTGGTGGGTTTCATTTCTTATGGGACCTTTATGTCTTACAGATGTTGGGATATGATTTCATTCTTATAATGGACTGGTTAGCTCCATTTCTGGATGTTGTCGACTGATATCAGTGTAGGGTGAGGTTAACATCACACTAGGGAGATTTGTTTCTACATAAAGGTGAATTGGACATATAGGCAAGAAAAGATGGACATGAGCATCATGGGTTACGAGGAGTTAAAGAAAAAATTTATAGTCTATATCTGGATGAATAGGTGACTTCAAAGATGGACTCTCCTTCATTGGTCGATTATTTCAGGGATGTCTTTCTAGAGGACTTTTCAGGTTTGTCTCTAGAGCAAGAGGAAGAATTTTTTTTTGAGCATGTTCCAAGAGCGGCACTGGTTTCCATTCCTTTTTATAGGATGGATACAACAGAGTTACAAGATCTCAAGAAGCTGCTAGAGGAGTTTCATGAAAAGGAATTCATCTGACTTAGTACTTCTCCTTAGGGTTCACCTATCCTATTTGTCATGAAATTGGATGGTAACCTCAAACATTGTGTGGATTATCAGAAGCTGAACTAGTTGAAGATCAAGAACTGATATCCCTTGCTAAGGATTTATGAACTCTTTAATCAGCTTCAAGGAGCCCAGGTGTTCTCGAAGATTTATATGAGATCCGGTTATCATCAGTTGTGTGTTATACCATCAGATATTCCTCTTATAACCATTTACAGTTGGTATGATATATAGAAGTATGTGGTTATTCCATTTGGTCTCATTAATGCGCCTGTAGTTTTCATGGTAGTAATGAACTGAGTGTTCCATCCATACTTGGATTATTTCGTGGTAGTCTTCATGGGTGATATCTGGGTGTACTCTCACACTCGACACGACCATGCCACACATCTGGAGAACATTTTGAGTACACTGAAAGAGAATTAGTTATGTTCTAAGCTCTCAAAATACCACTTTTGGATGGACCAGATTCACTTATTAAGTCATCTTATATTAGAGACAAGAGTATCAGTACACCCAGAGAATGTGAGGGAAGTAGCATCCTTAGAGTATCCAAAGAATTTCATTGAGGTACAATGTTTTCTAGGGCTGGATAGTTACTACAGACATTTCATACAGGACTTTTGATGCTTAGAAGTGCTACTAACGGGCAAGACTAAGTAGGTCGTGATGTACTTTAGGGATTTTTTTTTGTGATTTAGCCTTTAATAAGCTAAAAGAGAGGTCGACTTCCGCACTGATGTTAGTTTTTATAGATCCATGGAAGAGTTATACTATTTACTATGATTCTTCATGTTTTGGGTTTGGAGTAGTGTGTATGCAGGGGGAAGTAGTCATTGTGTACAGGTCTCAGTAGTTGAGGCCACACAAGAAAAATTAGCTGACACACAGTCTTGAGTTGGCTGTAGTTATACATGCTTTACACTATTGGAGACATTATCTTTTGGGAGAGAGTTGTTTGGTTTTCACTGACCACAAAAATATCATGTATGTATTCACTCAGAGGGATATAAATTAGATTCCGTAAAGGTGGGTTTAGTACCTTCAGTCCTTTGACTTTGAACTTGCCTACACGATTGGCAAGGGAAATGTGGTGGCTGATGCATTGAGCACGAGGACTCAGACACAAGTGGATCACGAGGCAAGTAGTGAGTGAAAGCTTATGGATCTGTTCTCTAAGACGCATTTGGAGGTGCATTATAGATAGGGATAAACGTTTCTTTCTTTTTTAGTTGTTACCTCAACTCTTCTGGATCGAGTTTGAATGAGGGAGCTATCAGATGTTGAAGGACTAGTTCTATGGGATTGTGTGTTATGAGAGGACCCTATTCCTAGATGGACCGTAGAAGAGGATGACATATTTCATTTCCATGGGAGTGTATGGATTATAGAAGACATACGTGGGGAGATGATACATGATTTTCATTCTTCAGTTTGGGCAGTTCATCCTGGTGTCCCCATGATGTATCAAGATCTACACCGTTTTTATCTTTGGTCAGGTATTAAGAGAGATATTACAGGTTTTTTCATGATATGTTCCACCTGTCATTAGGTGCAGGCAGAGCATCAGTGACCAAAGGGCTTTGCAGCAGTTACCCATTCTTGAGTAGAAGTGGAATGATGTTACGATGGAATTTTTGTCAGGGTTTCCAAGTTCACCTCAAGGGAATGATGCAGTTTGGGTTGTCATTGACAGACTCATGAAGGTTTCACACTTCTTACTGATCAAGGAGACCTTCGGTGTTGATGAGATAGGAAAGTTGTACGTCCCTAATATTTCACGTTTACGTGGGGTTCCACACTCCATCCTTTCATATAGGGATGCTTGTTTTACTTATCGATTCTAGCAAGGACTACATAGTGCTTTGGGTATACAAGTACTTCAAAGTACAACTTACCATACCCAGTAAGATGGATAGTCTGAGCATACGATTTAGGTGCTAGAGGACATAAAAAAAGCATGGGTCCTAGATTTTGGAGGTTCTTAGGAGGAGGAAATATCTCTAGTATTGTTTTCCTACAATAATAGTTTTCAAGAAACTATTTAGATGGAACCTTATGAAGCTTTGTATAGTAGGCCATGATGATCACCCCTATGTTAGATGGAAGTGGGAGAGGCAGCTATTCTAGGACCTCATCTTTTTCAGGAGACCACAGAGCAGATAGAGTTGATTCAAAAGAGGATGGCTTCTGCATAGTCACAGCATAAGTCTTATGCTAATCGACGAAGACAGACTCTGGAGTTATAGGTCATAGATCAGGTTTTTCTATGTGTCATTTCGAGGTTGGGAAACAGGAGGATAAGGAGGAAGGGTATGCTTTCGCCGATGTATGTCAGGCCGTTTGAGGTTTCGGAGTGAGTTGGTCCGGTTGCCTATCGGTTATAGTTACCACAGAGGTACCAGGATATGCATGAAATCTTCCATATTTATCAGCTATGACATTACTTCTCAGACCTGTCTCATGTTTTTTAACTCGAGGAGGTTGAGTTGGAGGTCGATGCCTCATTCGAAGAATATCATTTTCAGATTTTTGATCGTAGTGCTAAGGTTCTCCATGGCATGTCTATTCCTCTGGTAAGGGTGTTATGGAAACACGAGTGAGTACAAGACAAGGCTTGGGAGAGGGAGGTCAATGTACGATCAAAATGTCTGAAGTTGTTCAATGATTCTTCTTTATCACCTTATTAGGGAAATTCATGCATGAATTTATTTAAGTGGGGATGTTTTTAAGGACTCAGATCTTCCTTTACGGCATGAGTTTTCTATTCAAGTTGATTTTGAGGAAAAATAAAAGAAAGAAAATATTAGGAGTACACTCTGTGTACTTCCTTTTACATGCCGTGTACTCTGGCACTCAGTCCAGGCCCTGTTTGGCCATGTCCTAGCTGTGTACACGACCATGTGATGACGTGGAAGGACCGATTAAGGCAGGATCTGGTTAAGGCCAATACACTTTGTGTATCCTTAGAAAACACATCGTGTATTTTTATTTTTATTTTTCATATTGTAATGGGGTCACGTCTTATTCACGGAATGCTCTTATTTTGGATTCTTCTCATCTCGGAGCGACCGAAGCTGACGATTCTTCTTCGAGCCCCCGAACCGCCATCCGTTCTTTGAATCGAATGTCACGAACCATCCCCCGAGGCCCATGCCATGACTACCCCAAGCTTTCCTTCCATAGGCCAGGGGCTGGAGACTAGCACCCAAAAGTGTATTTCCTAAAACTAGGAAGGCATTGCCTTTATAACTTGTAAACTCACACAACTAAGCACAAATCATGATATAAGCACAAAGTAAAACTATATAGTAAATAGGGTGTGCATAGAAAGAAAAAGGGGCCAGAATACAATCCCAACAGGAATGTACAAGAAAACTGGGATGTACAAGTAAACTAGAACAACTCCAGTGAACACCCACCAAGGATCCTACATGAAGGGTAGGTACATCTCTTGAAAGGTCATCTCTGCGGTATACCTCATCTAATGTCAAACTCCGAGCAACATCAAGTACTAGTACTCTCTTCCTTAGTCAATGCTTCCAGTCGTCTACACCAAACACCAAAAGGTGCGGCCATAGCTCATTTAGGGTTGAGTATAACAATAATCAGTAGGGACCCTGAGACCCTCGAAGATCTCACAAAATCCAAAAAGGAAAAACCAAAAATCATAAAAACATCTGACAACCCTACTTTGGTATATTCTTAAACATATACCTACATTATCAAGTATACCCATCTCATTCATGGGGAAACACAAGGCCAAAATCTTAGCCAAAGTACAACTGTTCCACGTAGGAAAGAATACCACGAAGGTAACGCCAGAAGGGTAAGTAACACAAAGGTAACACCACAAAGAATAATACCATGAAGGTTTCACCATTAAGGTAAGTACCACAAAGATAATTCCACACAAAATAATACAACGAAGGTATCACCATGAAGGTAAGGACTCACCTCACACCAGGTATAACATAGGTACAATAGAAAAGATGATTAGATGTAACTACAAAATCATCTAACTCTATTAAGAGGCATACCAACGCATGATCCTAAATAATCAAACCCATGTAGGATCCTAATACAACAAACCCACGTAGGACCCGAGAGTAGTCCCACGTGGATTTCCTAGAGGGGATCCAAGTGGGACTCTCAAACATAGATCCACATAGGATCCCAAAGCACAGACCCACATAGGATCCCAAAGTACATACCCACATAGGATCCCAAAGAACAGACCCACATAGGATCCCTTTCTCATGTCACTTCCAGCTACAGGGTTCCCGCACTAAGCTCGCTTGATTCTGGGAGAATCCGCTCCTCAAGCAATAGGTTGATACTCCAACTTCAATGAAGTCCCATGATGAATTATCCCAAAATACCATCATGTAATAGGGGTCTCAACCCAATAGATGGTGTGTCAATCAGATGTCTGGTGTGTAAGTTATTAGTCTTTTAATCCTGGGGGCCCAGTTGGATTCATGTTCGATCCAATCCAGACATACCCAAAATTTATCCAAAACTCAAGTGGGGTATACCAAAAGTATCGTATTGATCCATGGTTTCCGGTTTCGTAGAAGGTTCCTCAAACAGACACCTGAAGCTCATGATATGGCCAAACTAACGAAAAAGGTTTGAAACTGGTCCGACCCGGCCTGACCCGGACTGGACCGACCCTACCCTGTTCCGGTCGACCCGGATCCATACCTGGGTCCGACCCAGCCCGCTGGGTCCGGCCCGTCAGTATAGTCTATCCTGCTGGGTGGTCCGCTCGTCTCAGGGCTAGCCGGATGGTCCACCCTCCTCCGCGCGGTACAGTCGGTCATCGCACCATCACTGGTGGCCGACAACGATTCGGATGCCCCTCCACCGCCATCACGGCCTTATGCCATGGCACCTGCATGAGGTGCGGTGTGGACGTGCGCCACCATCACCATCATGTGGCTAGCCTCCTCCCTCAATCCGCCACAGATGATGGGCCGGAGCCCTTCTTTGGCAGTGCGGTTGTGCCACCGCCCTCTTCGGGTCGGCCGGAGTGCCTCCGCCTTCTCTCAAGTTCCACCGGTTCCAGTCGCCGACACGGGTCGTTGGTGATGTTCCTCGGGTCACCGGGGGTGCCCCGGTGTCCTATTCTACATTCCTTAGACTATCGCACTCACCTTGGGATGTTGCCGTAAATTCAATACCATCAAAATCCAAAAAAGATTGCGGATAGGTCAAGCCATGTTCATTCATCCCGGACCCTCTGCGTTAGAATAGTAGCAAGCAACTTATTTTTTATTGAATCAAGAAAATTATACATAATCTTAAATCAAGTTGAATGTCATGAATGGGGAAAGGGGTAAACAAACAACAATCCCTTCCTCAATTTCTCATTGGAGGTGTCGTGAGAAGAAGTCGGTGGATGTGATGAGGGTGCCAATGATCGTCGCTTCTACAACACACATCTGAAGTCGGGCTCGTGTGTCATCCATGTTATTGATTCCGAAGTATGTTCTTCATTGGAGAGGGTGTTATTCATTTGAGAAAGTTTTTCTCCAAATTTCTCTCCAAGACTCCCTTTTTCCAACAATTTCCCCAAGGAAATGAGGAGCCAACAAATTAAAAAAAAATTATCAATTTAATTTATGTTAGTATAACTAAAGTTGTCACAATTAAATGAAACAATTAATTGTGTTGTGTTGTCACAATTAAATGGGAGGATTCCAGGGGACTTCCCCACATTAAAGAGGGGTTCGGGTAGTCCCCACCATTAGAATTCAAAATGGGGGTTTTATAGTTCGGGTGGTCCCCACCCCCATAACTCAAAAGGAGGGGTTTCAAATGAAAAATAAAATGTTAGCTATTTTATTTTTCTTCATCCATGAAAAAGTGAAAAACTATCTTCCACCCTCGACCTATTGTGGTCGAGGTGAAGGTCTCTTTAAGAGAATATCGGCACTACAAGTTCAACAGTGTCCTCGGATTTCAATTCTGAGCATTGGTTCAAAAGTTCTAAATACTCACTCGCACGTTTATTGAAAGTACTTAAAAAACATAGAAATTAATTTGGGAACTATGGGCCTCGGAATCATGCGCCGTCAATTTTCATGGACTCGTAATATTACATATAATTAAAAAAACTACGTAGAATTTTTCTGGGTATTTACATTGAACATAGTCGATTTCGTTTGAATTGCATCAGTGAGTTCTTCCTTCTTCTAGAGCCTCTTCTCTTGATTTCTTCTCTTTCTTGAGATATTATCAGTTGAACATTTTAGAGGTTTTTGTAGATCTACGGTGTTCTATAATGATTTAGAAGATAGGATTCAACTATATCGACTTTGAAATGCCAAGGTAGGTGGTTTGTGCCTTTCCGTAGATCGTCTTTGAGTTATATGTGGAATGTTGATCAATACCCTAGTTTAGGGCATTGCGTATTTAGGTAATTTAACCCTTTAATTCCTGTTATGCCTTGATTTCTTAATTTAGGGATATTTTTTGAGAATAGGTTTTATTTAACTTATTATGGATGTGTTTTCCCATGTTTAAACTGATATTGGTCATTGAGTCTAGCTTTCCTGTTAGTCTTCTCGGTTTTATAGTCCTAGTGCTGTTAGGATGGAGTGATATTATTTGAATTTCTTGTGCCATGATTTTTAGCTATTTATCCATGTAGTATATTGTGATTTACTTTGGCTGTAGGATATCATTTGAGAACGATGGACTTACATTGGGCTGTGGGAACCTAATGTAGTTAGACCATAGGGTAAATGGATGTTGATGGCATTTCATGAGTGTCTGTTTTACTTTCACATTGCAATACCATAGAGGCGATAGACGTGAGTGCTCCCTCAGAGTGTATGTAGTTCCACTTTGTGAGACCATAGGGGGAATTCGACATTTACTACTTCCCCAGAGTGTCTATAGCTTACCGTTATGAGACCACTGGAGGAATTGATGGTGAGTGCTTCCTCAAATAGTCTTTATTAGGCAAAACCATAGGGTATAGACAGTGAGAACTTCCCATAGGTTTTCTTATGATTTTTGGTTTATTTAATTAATAAATTTAAATGAATGTAGTTAAAACTATAGGATTGTTTAATTTTGAGTACTTCATTGTTTATTACTTTGTTTTGCATATTACCTTCCATATATATTCACTGACAATTAGGCATAGATATTTGGTTGGTTTCCTACATGGATTCATCTCAGACCCAATTTGGGTCATGTTTTTAGGCTCAAACAGATTATATTTTTCTAGATATAGATAAGGGAAAGCACCCTTCTACTTCAGGTACTTGACTGATGTGGAGCAGGAGAGGATGAGACCAAGATGAGGCTTGCGATGCGGTTTGAGTTGTTTACTTATTATTCCTTTATACTTTAGTTTAGTACTGTATTCCAGCAATGTGACTTTTTTGGAAACATTCATAGATAATAGTGACATTCATCATTATTTATATATATGTTTCAGTTGTTTATTTATTTTCAGTCTTCCGCTGTTTACTTATTGTATGGTATTACTGATTCCACTACTATTGTCTGTTTCTTTCTACTGTGTTACTCTACCAATGATGGAATTGTTTCCCCATTATCACACTAA
Source organism: Viscum album (assembly GCA_963277665.1). NCBI lineage: Eukaryota > Viridiplantae > Streptophyta > Magnoliopsida > Santalales > Viscaceae > Viscum > Viscum album. The sequence continues at coordinate 676,384,387 of OY728131.1, read as the reverse complement.
ACGCCATGGATACTAGTTGTCAGCCTCTGTAAGTCTGGGAAATGTGTTTGAGGCCATGTGACCAACCAGGTACGGGGCACCTCTAGGTGGCACCCAGAATCGAGACGTTACAAAAAGTTTCTTTATAGTCAATTCCTTCTTTGTGACTATATCCTTGTGAAGAAAATGGGGCCTAATATCTCACTATGATACAATATTTATCTAATTTATTTATAAACACCCATTTAGTGAATATATTCAATATTTATTTGGGTCTATCAACACATTTCCATAATTAATTTCTTCCAAACTCATTCATCTCTTATTGAAAATCCTTTACTCAAAATTCATCATTGATTGCATAACTGATGTTCTTAGGTTTAAGTTGTGACAAAAAAGATTGATTTTAAATGATTTTATTAATATTTTAATGACTTATTATATACTCCCTTTACTTATTTTATATGAAATGTGCATAATTTGTGTGAAATATTAATGTTTTAATAGTTAGTATAATATTTGAGCATTTTTAGAAGTAGTCCAATTGAGTCAGTTTACTATTTTATTTATAACTCTCACCCTAATTATTCTAATTGTGTGGTTCTTGTTTTTTATGATTCCTTATTCCATTTCTCACATATCATTAGAAGGAATCATGGTCCAATTCAGCCATGTGAAGGCTCATATGGACCACACAAGATGGCCCAAAGAATTTGTGAAGAAACTGGACCAGCCATGATGATTGAGTTACTGGTCTCACTCCCGAAGCTCATATTTTTTGAAAATTCACCATGTGCTCTTGATTATTCAAAAGAATCATGGGTAAAAATTTCATGGCCAAACATAAAGAACTAGGGGCCCAAATGAAGCTTTGAAGTCCAGAACACAATTCTGGCCGGGAATTAAAATCAGTATAGTATTAATTAAATATCTCTTGATATAGTCATCAAATCAAGATGAAATATTTCAGTGTGAAAGAGTGGATTTATATGGAAGAATTTTTTGAATAAAGAATTCGGATTTGAAGGAATCTCACTATTTCAAAATCCTATCAAATTTTGGCCATCGAAAAAGCATGGATTGAAATGGTCATTTTAAATTTGATGAATCAACTAGCCATAATTTTGGATCCTTAATTATAAATGACTCCAAATTTTGGGAGAGGTCGGAAAAAATTATTATCCTCAACTTTTAAGAAGGAGATATCTTGAGATTCGGATGTATGAATGTTCAAATCATTGAGCCCAGTGGAGGGAAATATTGGGAATGCAAACAGTCCACTTCCGTGGGATATAAATACATCCCCCTCCTCTCCATGAAAGGGGATAGCATTTCAGAAGAGTAGAGCACATATTTTCACGACCAAAGCCTTGAAAAATTCTTGGGAGGACCTTCCACACTCAATTTTTCACATGAGACACCCTTCCTCCTCTCTTTTTTTCCTTTCACTTTTGTGTTGTTCTTCATTTGTAATATTTTAAGTTTGTGTTTTGTAATTGTATTTTAATGCAAGATTCTTCTTCTATATATCTTATTCTCATCCACATTATATAGATTAATATTAATTTTCATAAAATTGTTTAAATACAGTTGAATCCAATTCCCTTATTTTGCTTCCTCATTCAATCGAAAGTCCATTTTTTTAATTCCCATCATTGTTCGTGTGTGTGTGTTCGACATACCACACTTTTCTTATCCCTTTCTTTTTATTCTATTCTTCATTTATCATTATAATCATTATAAAAAGATTATTAAACACCCAAATGGCTGAGTAAATCCCTCATTGGGGTGAGTCGAAATTTAGGGATGTTAAGTGATTGAGAGTATTTTCTTGATGAGTATTCGTTAATTTAACATTGTGTATGTTGGATTTAACATGTCATGGATTAATGACATATTTTCTTTAACATGTGGTTTCCATTGATTATTGGAAGCATAAATACACTACCATAAACAAGTAATGGTAATGATTAGAACCCTAAGTCAAGATAAGTCTTGGATTAAAGTCTTAACACTTAGGAATTCCAATCAACGTTATCTTGTGAAGTGGGTGTCAATTTAAATGAAATATAAAGAAACACTCAAGGATATCACAAGCTTAACTCCCGAATGATGAACTCACCCCAATATTTATCAAATTGTTAAATCAAACACCAATCATTAATCACTTCATTTATGATCTTCAAACAAACCCCCCAATCAGAATACAATCAACTAAAAACAAACGACTTTTACAAAGTATCATCGCCGAGGATTCGACCCGAGTGATGCTATACACATTAACAGAGAACTGGAACCTAGACCGGTCGATAGGTGAAAATCGTCTGTGTGTTCAAAATGGCGTCATTTCCGGGGATGGTTCTTTATGTAGTCATGAGTTTCGGGTTATTGTAAAAAAATGCAAAAAAACCAAGTTTAAATTTTTTTGAAAAAAACACAAAGAAAAACCTGCCTTCTCATAAAAATAATAAACGGAAGACAAACAAAGAAAAACTCGTCATCATTTTTCTTCTAAATCTCTCTGAATGCCCCGTAGCCTCTAAAAAAATACTCAGATTTGTTTGACTTTGAAATTGAGAGAACTCTTCGCCAACATAGGAGGAACTTAAGAGATAATCAACTCATTCAAGAACAAGTCCTTGTCCAATTAGTTGAATTAGATATGGATAATCTTAGAGAAATAACACTTAAAGAACTCACTACCCCTGATATAAATTACTAACCCCTTTATATTCAATATCCAAACATAGAGTCTGACTTTCAACTCAAATCGGGTTTGATTCATCTTCCCCCTTATTTCCATGGGCTAGCTGGTGAGGATCCACATCTCCACCTTAAAGAGTTCCAAGTAGTGTGCTCTACCATGAAGCCTCAAGGGGTTTCTGAGGAACAAATAAAACTCCGAGCATTCCCTTTATGCCTAGATGACACTACCAGGTCATGGATTTACTACCTCCCTTCTGGTTTTATAACCACATGAAATGACATGAAGCAACTTTTCATAGAAAAATTCTTTCCTGCTTCTCGTACTGCTTCTATCCGAATGGAAATAAGTGATATTCATCAATTCCCAAGTGAATCACTCCATGAGTTCTAGGAGAGGTTAAAAAGGCTTGTGGAAACCTTCCCACACCACTAAATCCCTGACCAAATCATGATTCAATAATTCTATGATGGGTTATTGGCAATGGAGATAAATTTCATTAATGCCCCAAGTGGTGGTGCTCTTGTTAATAAAACTCTCGCAGCTGCAAGAGATCGCATAAGTAACATGGCTATAAACACACAACAATTCCATACTCGAGAACATTATCAAGTCAAACAAGCACAAGATAATCTATTAATTGAGCATAACAATATGACTGAGTGGATGAGTGAACTTACAGGTCTTGTGCGACAACTAGCTATGGCTACCAAATCCCCAACCTCATATTCGTCACAATCAATTTTTCCTGGACATGTCAAAAATTGTGGAATCTGCAACTCTTTATCTCATCCAATAGACACATTTCCACCACATCAACAAGATCAATCTAATTCATCTAGACCAATGGAGCTCAATGTAGCATATGCTCAGCGGAACACCAACCCTCAACTATTAGGTCAGTTTGTTAGAAACTTCAACCAACCTCACTCTAAGCCCTTCTATTCTTCCTATAACCAAGGCCTTAGGTATGGTAATCCCATATCTCATCCCCCTCAATTCCCTCTCCAAAACCAAAACTAGTTTCAATATGGGAAAGGTGTTTGTAACTTCTAACAACCTTATCCTTTTATTCCTCAACCACAAAGGAACAATCCTCCTCTTGGATTCCATTATCCTAGTGAGCCTTCCCAATTCCAAAACCAATACAATCACTTTCCCAAGAACCAAAATCTGGGTAATCAAAATACGAGACAAGCCTCTTATTCCAAGAAACCATGGGAAAGTGCAGTGGAAGATCTTGCCTCCTTCACCCGTTCAAGCCTCTAGAACATTGAAACCCAAATTTGTCAACATGCATCCCACCTTAGTCACCAGCAACCATCCAATTCTTCCCAACTCCCAGCTCAACCATTACCCAACCCCATGGGTAATGTATGTGCGATTTCACTTATATTGGGAAAGAAAATTGCTATGCCTCAACATAAGTCCTACAAACCTCTTTTGAATGTTCACCTAGAAAATGAAAAGAAAAAGAAACTTGAAAAGGAACCTGAATCTATTCCCTCACCTCCTTCCATTCCACTTAGGAATCCAATTCCTTTTCCTCAACCTGTTTCTAAACCAAGGAATCCCTTTGAACCTGATCCTAAAATGCTCGACATGTTTAGACGTGTTGAAGTCAATATTCCCATATTAGACTCCATAAAACAAATTCATAATTATGCCAAGTTTCTCAAGGAGTTGTTTACCCACAAGAAGAAACATAAGACCTTCAAAATTGTTTCAAACCAAGAGTCCATAACCATTAAGTGAAATGATCCAGGGTCCTTTACGGTTCCATGACAAATTGGAAGTTCCAACTTTGATGATGTACTCATAGACCTAGGAGCCTGAATTAACGTCATGAAAAATCCATATTCTCCAACCTTGGTCTAGGTCCCTTACATCCAATAGGTGTTTTCATTCAATTGGCCAATCGAAGAACAGCCAGTCCTGAGGGAATAATTGAGGATGTCCTTGTCTGAGTCAATGATATTATCTTCCCTACTAATTTATATGTCCTTGACATAGAAGGTAAGATGAACTCTTCTTGATCTCCCCTAATTCTAGGAAGACCATTCCTCGTGACTGTGAGAACCAATATTGATGTCCATTTAGGTATCTTATCCATGGAATTCGGTGACCAAATGGTCAAGTGAAACATTTTTCATCCATGTGATACCCATATGAGGATCACTCTACATTCTCAATCCATGCTTATGAGGTCACTTCTAATAGTCAATCAAAACCCAATCCACCATGTTCTTCATGTTCTAATGAAAAAAGATCTTGTGAAATCATTACCATGATTAAAAAAGACATAAATGGTGAAGTTGATGTGGACCTTTCATTCATAGACTCTATCAATCTTGAGGATATTGAAAACTCTCGTGAATCCCACATCAACTCTGATCTTTACTGCTCCACCTTGGATAGTATTAAGGAAAATAAATTTGAAGCAACTAAAGTCCCTTCTTCCATTACTAAGTTGGCTAAACCAAAAATGAAAGATGAGACTGATCTAAAACCTCTTCTTAATCACCTAAAATATGAATTAATATTCCACGATCACTCATATACTATCATTATCTCTGTTTCACTTACTGAAACTGAAGAGTCTAAACATGTTCAGGTGTTTGAGGAAAACAAAAAGGCCATAGGTTGGACCCTAGATGACATACTAGGAATCAACCCTTACCTTTGCATGAATCATATCCATCTTGAGGAATCATCCAAACCAATTAAAAAACCAGAAAGAAGACTCAATCCACTCATCCTTGAGGTTGTTAGGGAAGAGATCACCAAGCTTATTCAAGCTGGTATTATCAACCCAATTTCTGATAGTGAATGGGTTAGTCCAATTCATGTTTTACATAAGAAAGGTGGGATAACTTTTGTCACAAATGAACATGGAGAGGTAGTCACAACTCGAGTGAAAAAAATGGTGTGTGTGCATCGACTATAGAAAATTGAATGTTCAAACCCAAAAAGATCACTACCCTGTTCCATTCCATGATCAAATACTGGAACGATTAGCTGGAAAGTCACACTATTGATTTCTTGATGGATACACCAGCTAATTCCAAATCCCAATCGCACCTTAGGACCAAGAAAAGTCTACTTTCACATGCCCCTTTGGAACATATGAATATAGAAAAATGCCTTTTGGACTTTTCAATGATCCTAAAACATTCCATAGGTGTATGATGAGTATCTTTTCTGAATTCATTGAACACATCATGGAAGTCTTCATGGATGAATTCACCATTTATGGTGGGTCATTTGAATCTTGTTTGAATTCACTCTCTCTAGTCCTCCAAAAGTGTGTTAAGTGTAACCTTTTGTTAAATTTTGAAAAATGTCACTTCATTGTTGCAAATGGGATTGTTCTAGGGCACGTAGTTTCAAAAGATGTTATTGAAGTCGATCCATACAAAATTTAAGTGATCCAATCACTTCCTCAACCCAAATCTGTTTGATACATCCATTCATTTCTCGGTCATGCCGGTTTCTATCGGAGATTCATCCAAAAATTCAGAAATATTTCCCTCCCACTCACTCGATTGCTCTAAAATGATGTCACTTTCCATTTTGATGATGTTTTCAAGAGATCCTTCATTTAACTCAAAACTGCTCTTACATCTGCCCCAATAATCCAACTCCCATATTGGTCCTTACCCTTTGAGTTGATGTGTGATGCTTCTAATAGAGCTATTGGGTCCGTTCTTTGTCCAAGAAGAGAAACAATTCCTCATGTCATCTATTATGCCTCAAAAACATTGGATGAAATTCAATATCACTACACTATCACTGATGATGATCTTTTAGTAGTTTTTTTTCCTTAGATAAATTTGGGACCTATCTCTTAGGTGGAAAAATCATCATCTTCATAGACTATTCTGCTATAAAGTTCTTACTCAAGAAAAGTGATTCCAAACCAAGGATAATAAGATGGATCATAATGCTCCAAGAGTTTGACCTTGAAATCAAAGATAGAATAGGAAAAGAAAACCATGTGGATGATCACTTGAGTAGAATTTATAATTCTTCTCATTCTGGAATCATTGATCCTGAATTCCCCACCATGCACCTTTCATATCTCACTTCAAAAATTCCATAGTATTCCCCAATTGTAAATTACATTGCTTCTGGTGTTTTTACTGAAATTGTTTCAAAAGAACAAAAAATGAAGTTGAAAATTGATTCAAAATACTATTTTTGGGAAGAAAATAAACATTGGAAAACTGGGGATGATATGGTAATAAAGAGATGTGTCGATGAAAATGAACATTCTTCCATATTAGAATTATGTCACTCACTTCCCAGAGGTGGCCACATTGGACCACAATGGACCACCCGAATGGTCCTAGAATCTGGATTCGTCTGGACTTCACTCTTCAAGGACTCACATGAGTTCTGTCAATCATGTCCCACTTGCCAAAAGTTTGGCACAATTTCAAAGGGAAATGAAATGACCTAAAAGCCTTTAATTTTCTCTGAGATCTTTGATCTTTGGGGTATCGATTTCAAGGGACCATTTCCCCTTCCAATGGATTATCATACACCCTCTTACAGTTGATTATGTTTATAGGTGTGTTGAGGCCAAACCCACTAGAAAGGATGATTCACATACTATTAGTGAGTTCCAAAAGACACACATCTTCCATAGATTTGGCATGCCTCGTGCCTTGAAAAGTGACTTAGGAACCCATATTTTAATAAAACCATGGAATATATTTTGAAAAAGAATGGGGTTGTACATAAAAAATCAACTACATATCATCCCCAAAAAAATTTAATGGCTAAACTTTATAATAGAGAAGTGAAAATAGTTCTTGAGGTAATTGTAAAACCCACCAGAAAAGACTGGCCTGAAAGACATTGTGAAGCACTTTGGGCTTATCAAACTGCCTATAAAACACCCATTGGGATGTCTCCTTTCAGGATAGTTTTGGGTAAATCATGTCATTTTCCAGTTGAAATCCAACATATGTCATTTTGGGTAGTGAAAACTTGTAATTTTGATCTTGAAAAATCCGGTGAAGAAAGATTGTTGCAATTGGATGAACTGGAGGAGCTTTGACTTGATTATTATGAGAATTATAATCTCTACAAAGAAAAGTCCAAGGCACTCCATGATAAACACATCCTAATAAAGGTATTTAATGAAGGTGAAAGGGTAATGATCTTTAATTCTAGATTTCAGCTTCACCCATGAAATATTAATTCTCTTTAGGAAGGTCCTTTTGTTATTACTAATGTTTACCCATTTGGTGCAGTGTAAGTCCAAGACCCCCCTTCCAAAAGGACATTCACGATTAATGAACATTGGTTAAAGCATCACCATGAGAGGATTCAAAATCCTAGATCAACATCGAATTCCACTAGATCACCAACTTCTCTAGTCGACCTACCACTAGATGGAGATGGTGACCCGCCAAATCCAAACTAGGGGCACCTCTTTCCCTTTAAATCTCTCTTTATCTCTTCATCTCTCTACCTATTTATTTTTCATCCTCTCTATTTCATTTTTTTACCAATTTCTTTGTCAAAACCTTTCTATTTCACTTTCTCTTTTGTTTGGGAGTATCTTTATTAAAAACTAAAAAAAACTAAACAAAAAAAACAAAAAAATCATCATAACAAAAAAAATTACAAAAAAAACAATCATCATGTTTACTCACCTTCCAATTTTCTATTTTTGTCCAACCATTTTGGGAAGTTAACAGACATGTTTTCATCTCAAAAATTTTGTATTTTCATCATGACTTTGGATGAATAATTTTGTGTCAAAATTAACAAATTTTGAATGCTCAATTTTTGATTTGGATAATGATTTTCCCAAACCGTGAGGAACAACATTTTCTTTCATGATAAGCCCACCTATGGACATCTTATCAAAATGTGTGTTTTCACCCCCATTTGTGAGTCTTGAGTTTGTGGACCTTCGAGCTGAATTTCCTACCTTAGTGTGCATTAATATGATAGAGGCATTTTCTGAACCAAATGAGAATCACAATAGCCAAATAGCCTCGCATTTCCCTTACATTAATCCTCATTTTGAAATCCACTTTGAGCCTACGAAAACCTTTAATTTGATAGCCACGTTACATGACCAATACCTTTTCCCACCCAATATCAACATAGATTTTTATTGTATAATTTTTTGAAATTTAAGTGTGGCGGGAATGGATTTCATTGTTTGGGTACCCTTTTATTGATTATCAACGATTTATGATATTCTTGAGGGAAAGAATCCATTTCAATGTGGGGGAGATGTTTTCATTCAGTGTGTTTTGGGGAATGTAATGTACTTCCATTTATCTAATTTTTTAAATGTTACTGACAAGTGTTCAAAAAGAAATAAAAAGTGATGAAAAAAATTATAAAAAATTGAAAAAATGGGTTGTGTCTTGGGTAGGTCAAAAATCACTCTTCCTCAACCTTTGATATTGTTATTACTATTATAATTAGTGTCGTGAGGAGATCAAACATGGGTTGGGATATGAGTGTGAGATCTGTTTCAAGGTCAACTTTCGAAAAAATAAAAAAAAAATGAAAAGAAAAAAAATAACAGTTGCATTATATTATTATTGGGAGAAGTTTTGTGTTTTGTAAATATTCCATCTTCTCATTACCTTCTTATTTTCTTCCTCTATTGTGTCTTTCTTCACACAATCATTCCCTTGTAAAATATGTGTTTTCATTTCCTTCTATATTTTATTTCAAAAAAATGTGCATTGCTTTTTCTATGTTGGTGACTTACCCCTCTTCTTCTCTCTCTTGGACATTATATTCCAACCGTCCCATAGCCACAGAAAAACCCCTTAAAATGACCTCTTGATTCTTGTGCACTTTGGATAGGGATTAGAAGCTAAGATCTCTTTCAAACTCTATGATTTTCACTTTTGGTTGGTGAAAGAGTGAACCTCCAGAAATGAATTTTATCATCTTGAGAGGTGTGGGTTTGGAGTTTCCACATTTTACATTTCTAAATTTGAGAATGAAAAAATTAATTAGTTTTGGAAAATTATTTATGTAACAACTTGTGGTGGAATTCAAAATGGATGAGTGAAACAGTCTAAACCTCCCCTGATTGAAGAAAACAAAATTTTAATATTTGATGGTGAGTGAAAATGATTTTTTCATGTTATTATATTTGTTACACATGAGGACATGAACAAAACTAAGTGTGGGGGAGTTGACGTTATTAATATTTTCATGACTTATTATATACTCCCTTTATTATTTTATATGAAATGTGCATAATTTGGGTGAAATATTAATGTTTTAATACTAAGTATAATTTTTTAGCATTTTTAGAAGTAGTCCAATTGATTTAGTTTACTATTTTATTTATAACTATCACCCTACTAATTAAAATTGTGTGGTTAATATTTTTTAGGACCCCTTATTCAATTTCTCACATATCATTAGAAGGGATCATGGGCCAATTCGGTCATTTGAAGGCTCATATGGACCACACAAGATGACCTAAAGAATTTGTGAAGAAACTGGACCATCCATGATGATTGAGTTACTGGTCTCACTCTCGAAGCCCATATTTTGTGAAACTCCACCATTGTTTGGGATTACCCAAAATACTATTGGGTAAAAATTTCAGGTCCCTACTCTAAGAACAAGGTTCCCAAATGAAGCTTTGAAGTCCAACCCACCATTCTGGTCGGGAATTAAAATCAATATAGTATTAATGGAATAACTCCTGATATATTCATAAAATCAAGATGAAATTATTCAGTGTGAAAGAGTGTATATATCTGGTATACTTTTTTGTAGAAAGAATTTGGATTTGAAGGCATATTTCTATTCCAAAATCCATTCACATTTTGGCCATCGAAAAAGCATGGATTGAAATGGATAGTTTAAATTTGTTTAATAAACTGGTCATAACATTGGATCCTTCAGTCCAAATGACTCAAAATTTTTTGAGAGATCGTAAAACATTATTATATTCAACTTTGAAGAAGACGATATCTCAATATTCGGATTTCTGGATTTCCAAATGATAGATCCAAGTGGATAGAGAGATTGGGAATGAAAATAGTCCACTTCTTTTGGTTATAAATACATCCCCCTACTCTCCATGAAATTGGTTGGCATTTCAGAAGAGAGGATAACATATTGGCATGACCAAAGACTTTCCAAATTCTTGGTAGTACCTTCCACACTCATGTTTTCACTTGATATACCCTTCCTCCTCTCTATATTTCCATTCACTTTTGTGTTGATCTTCATTTGTAATATTGTAAGTTTGTGTTTTGTAATTCTGTTTTAATGCAAGATTCTTATTCAATATATATTATTCTCCTCCACCTTATATAGATTAATATTAATGTTCTTAATATAGTTTCAATACATTTTAATCCCCTTTCCTTCTTTTGCCTCCTCATTCAATCGAAAGTCCATTTTTTTAATTCTCATCATTGTTCGTCTGTTTGTGTTCGACAGACCACTCTTTTCTTATCCCTTTCTTTTTCGTCTATTCTTAATTTATCATCATAATAATTATAACCATATTATTAAACACCCAAATTTTTGAGGAAATATCTCATTGGGGTGAGTCAAAATTTAGGGATGTTAACTGATTGAGAGTATTTTCTCGATGAGTATTCGTTAATTTATCATTGTGTAAGTTGGACTTAACATGTCCTGGATTAATGACATATTTTGTTTAACATGTGGTTTCCATGGATTATTGGAACCATAAATACACTACCATAAACATGTAATGGTAATTATTAGAACTGTAAGTTAAGTTAAGTCTTGTATTAAATCCTTAACACTTAGGAATTTCAATCAACATTATCTTGTGAAGTGGGTGTTAATTTAAATGCAATATAAATCAACGGTCAAGGATATCACAAGTTTATCTCCCTAATGATGAACTCAACCCAATATTTATCAAATTGATAAATCAAACACCAATCATTAATTAATTCATTTAAGATCTGCAAACAAACCCCCCAATCGGAATACATTCAACTAAAAACAAATGACTATTACAAAGTATCATCACCGAGGATTCGACCCGAGTGATGCTATACACATTAGCAGAGCACTGGAACCCTGACCGGTCCATATGAGGCAATCGTCCGTGCATTTCATTCAACCCTATTTCTTAGAGAAGCTCTAGTATAGGCCCCCTATCTAAGTCTCCAACCACAGCATCTACAGAATGGTTCATAATGGTTCTAATAGTTCTAGAAAAAGAAGGGCTACTGATTGCAGGTTCATCTATAGGTTTGGGTACACAATAAACAGAGTCTGTAGATTTTCTAGAATTTGGGGGTTTTTCTTCTTGATTAACAATAGTTTCAAAAGGTTTGGAATTTATTTCCTCATTGGATGGATCATTCTCAATATTTCTTAGGGAGGTTTTAGGTTCAGGTGGAACTATTTCATTAAATTTGATGTGTATAAATTCTTCCACACACTTGGTTCTTTTATTGAAGACCCTATAGGATTTTCTAGAGGTTGAATAAACTAAGAAAATTCCTTTATCACTTTTTGAGGAAATATTCTCAAGATTACATTTTTATTAATGATAAGGACTTCTCAACTAAAAACATTAAATTAATTAACCTTAGGTTTACTATTTTTCAAAAAATAATAGGGATTTTTCTTAAGGATCAGTATAATTAATACTATATTAATTATATAACAAGTTGTATTTAAATATTTTTCCCAAATGTTAAAATGTATATTATGCTCATCGAGTATAGTTAGAGAAATTTCTTGTAAGGTTATATTCATTATTTCTACAAATTCATTCTGCTGGGTGTCCTAGGATAAGAGAAGTTACAACTATATCCATTTTGTGAGAAAAAATATTCAAACTCTTGGTTTTCAAACTCACAACCATGGTCACTTCATAGGGTTTTAATTCTAAGGACACTTATGTTATCTATGGTTATATCTTACCTAGTAAAGTAAGAACATGTTTCACTCATGTGAGGTAAAAAAAAGTCCAATTATACCAAGAAAAGTCATATACTATAATATAGACATAATTATTCCCATTTGAAGTAGAAACTCTAGATGGTCCAAAAAAGCCATGTGAACCAGCTCAATAGGTTTAGAAGTTAAAACTTATTTCTTTAGTTTGAAAGATATTTTTTGTTGTTTTTCATTTTGAAAAGGATTATAGACTGTTTCATTTAGAAAATAAATATTAGGTAGACCCTTGTCTTAACCATTTCAAGTAATATTTATAAGGGAGTGAATATTACAGTGTCTTAATCTCCTATGCTAGAGCCAATACTCTTTATAAAAAGCACTCAAATAATAAATATTTTGAGAAACTAAAGAATCTAAATTCACATCATAAAGATTTTAATTTCTAAATGAATTTAATACTAAATTATTTTCAGAATTCAAAATATTAAAGGAATCATTTTGAAATTTAACATGAAATCCATAATCACGTAATTATGAATTTCTAAGAAGATTTTACTCAGTACAATAAAAAATATTAACATTTGAAATTAAAATTGAGTTTTTGTTATCGATTTGTCCAAGGCCAATTATTTTTATTTTTCATTGTCACCAAAGGTGACATGCCCACCATCAATTTTGATAAGATATTTGAAGTAAGAATAATCCCATGACATATGTCTTCAACACCCACTATCCATGTACCATAAGCTTTTACAAGAACACTTCTGAAAATTTTCCTACAAAAATAATTCAAACAACTATGGATTTTGGTACCCACACATACTTGGGTCCAATAATATTAGTAATTAATGCTCCTGGAACCCACATTTTCTTCATGGGTTTCCAATAAATAGTTAGTAATTTCTTAAAGAAATAAAAATTATTTTTTCCAAAAAAATGTGAAATAGTAGAAGATATTCTAGTTATAGAACAGGCAGTAAATTTTCCAGAACCTGGAATAAAACAATATTTTCCATATTCGGATACAAAATTGTTTCTAACAAAATATCTTTTTTTAGGATGGTATCCAATACCCATAATATACTTTGAAGAAACTTGTTTTCCATGAATTTGAACCAAGGAATCTTTACCATTTGTGAATATCTCTAGGTCATTATTTTATTTCACATTTTAAATTTGAAGTTCATTATTCCCATTGAGCAACTGAGTATTCTTCTACCTTTCAATAGTAAGTTCAGATTCAACAGAAATTGTAAGACCATATTGTTTCTTGAGAGATTTATATTAATCATTCAATTAATTTCATGTATACTCAATCATTTTATAGTATTCAAACATTTTTTCATTTTTCAAATTTTCATAATCAAATTCATCTCTAGAATAATAAGAATTTTATATAGAATACTCTATGGTTTCCTTAGATGTGTTTTTCATAAAACACATATTGGCTTTGTCATATTTATTATTATTTGAAGAATCAGAGTCATTGGAGCTGTCGTTAGACGCACTCCAGGTGGCCTTTATTGAATTTTTATACATTCTATGTTTGTATTGATATTTTATTTTGAACATTAATTTAGGATAGTCAGTATTTATAAGTCCTCTTCTCTTACACTCATAACAGACTACTTCATTTGTATTTTCATTTTGCTTCCATTCCTTTTTTTGTTTCCTTAGTTGTCATAAAAAAAATTAAAATTGGGCTTTCAAAATAAATTATTTATTTTGTATAACTTCATAAATTTCATGGCTAACTAATCCATTTCATCGTCACCATCACATGATTAATCTTCATTACTAGAACATTCATCATGATCATTCACTTTCTCTTTTTGTTGGAGCGAATGGTTTTGAAAGCAACTAACTTTTTATTTGTTTCGTAATCTTCTTATCTATTTTACTTCACCTCTTCCTCATGTGTAATTAGTTTACATATCAGCTCCTTTATAGGTAGTGTGTTGATGTCACAATATTTCCTTATTGATACTGAGGTTCCTATCCAACTTTTTGGTAAGCATATGCGAATTCACATCACTTTTTCCTTGGATTGGATTGTCTTTCCCAAAGAGACTATCGTATTTACTATCAAATTGAACCTGAGATACATGTCAGAAATTATTTTATAAATATTCATCATGAAGATATCATATTCAATAGTATATTTATCAAGTCTCATTTCCTTAACACTAGTGGTTCCTTTATGTGAATCAACCAGTGTTTCCCAAATTCCGTGTGTTGTTTTACATATAGAAATCATATTAAATTCTTCATACCCTAAAGATAAGTATAAGATATCCATTTCTTTACAGTTATTATTGTAGGATAACATAGTGGAATAGTCCCATGTCTTCCTAGGAGTAGTAGGAAGATTATATTCAAATATAATTGAAAACCACATTTCAAAACCCATTCATTCCAAATTATTTTTCATTTTCATTTTCCAATGAGAATAATTTGTTCCATTAAAGTAGAGAGGTTTATTTGTAGAAGCACCTTCCAATATATTTTCCATATTAAAATTGCAGAAACAAGTTTTGATGAACTAAAAATTTAGAACTAACCAAAATTTAGAGATCTTTTAAACACAACTAAAATCACAGTTGAAAATGTTTTTTGAAAAATATTTATAACATCCTTGGATAACAAATGCCGCTCAGACTTGGACACTCAAGAGGGGGGTTAATTGAGTTCCTATAAAAACTATGTCTAAAAATTATTATTTCAAAAATCCACCAATTTCAAAAAAATACATGCTAGTTAACCAATGTAGTAGATTTATAAAAAAAATTGTTCCAAAGATTTCTCAAAGATTGATTACTTTTCAGTTAAAACAATATAAGTTTTTATTATAACTTCTAAAATAATTCTTCTAAAACAAATTTTAATATAAAAACTATCTAATATTTACTATCAATATAGATTTATCTTTTTTGAAATAATTATAAAGATAGAGAAAACCAAACATGAAAAAATACAGTAGAAGTAAACAAGAGGTTCAGAATGAAGCTAAGACCTAATACTCTCCACTTGGTGATCACCTTACTCTAAGAAGTTTATATTAAAAAAACATGATCCATACACTTAATCAGGGTAACAATAGTATAAAAAATATCCATGTCATAAGACCTCTTCCACAGTTCTCGTGGGAGTGTAACACAAAAAAAACAGACATGCCACACATGGACTTCTTCCACTATTATTTGTGGGAATATAAAGTGTGAATATATATATTGGAAATATATCATCCAATTTAGAATAGGACTCAGTGCGTGTTTATAAATTAGATATACACACACTTCTTAATATGTAAATAATATGCACAAGAAGAGAAAAAATGATAAAAAGGGTTTAAAATACTCTCTGTGATGTTTTATAATGATTATGGGCTCCTTTATAATAGTAGAAGTGAAGATCGAGTCATCTTACAGAAACACACAACTAAAATAGGAGTTGTTTTTTATTTTTTCTAATGTTCACAGTGATCCTTAATGTGTCCTTTTCTTCAAAGTCATTATTTCAAAGATTCTTGGCCTTTTGTTTCTTAGTATTATATTCATGTAATCATAGTAGGAAGATATTGTGTTTTTATCTAAGGAGCACGAACAACTATTTATATCCATTCTAGGTCACCTATTTCTCACACACATTCCTTTTTTTTAATATTCCATTTATATAGACAACAATAATGTTCTCAGTTACCTTGTACCTCATAATGGTCTCTAACATAATTAAATTTTGTTTATAAAAGATAGACTGACTCATTAATAAAATAGGCAGTACTAAATTTCGTAAATATGATTGTTAGAGGTAAGTTTGAATTTACATGATAGATCATTGGACACTCAGTCTATCGAAAGCTCATAATATCGGTGTATAATGTTGTCAGTGGATCATTCTTTAGGTAGATCATTTCTATATGTAGATCAAACTTGCATCGATCAATCAAGTTGTTGGTAGATGTTGCATTGGTAGCTCGATTGTTGGTAGTTGATGTTTCAGTAGCTCAGTTATCGATAGTTCATACATAGAGAAATTATGAGTGTCGGCCAGTCAGTTTCTCGGTAGTTTGGATGTCGGTTGGTTAGGCATCAGTAGGTCAGACGTTGGTAGGTCAAGCTGTCTGTGACTCATACTGAGCGAAAATTCTGAGTTTCTATTTCGGTGACTCAGCTTATCAGTAACTTTTATATCTGTGACTTTTCTATCAGCAGGACAAGTATCGATAGCTCATACATACCAAAAATTTGTAATTCTGTCTTATGATGTAACCACTAAAACATGAGGTTAAAGGTGTAATTGAATATGATTAAACCCACTTTATTTTAATAAATCATAATTAGCATAGTAAAGCATGATGTGGGAGAATTAAGACTAGAGGAGTTCAAAATTTAATATATACTATTTATTAACATTGAAAATTATTATTTAATCAATAAAATGTTTAATATTTTCCGAAATTTACTCATTTTTAATTATTAAATGTTTAATTTTCATTTTACATATATTTTATATAAAATATTTAATTGTATTTATAATTTATATATAGTAAAATTAATCTTTTT
This sequence comes from Viscum album, assembly GCA_963277665.1. NCBI lineage: Eukaryota > Viridiplantae > Streptophyta > Magnoliopsida > Santalales > Viscaceae > Viscum > Viscum album. The sequence goes on along the minus strand of OY728131.1, from coordinate 676,367,242 downwards.
CATTTTTATCAATAATTATTTAATTAATGACATTTTTATTATTTTTTAATGAACACATTTTTATTTGTTATTATTTAATTATTTCATTTTATTCATACCTTTATGAGCGGTAAAAAACAATGACAAAGGATACCTTTATGAGTGAAAAAAATAAAGTGCTAATAAAGGGTACCCTTTCTTAATGGTAAAAATAAAGCACTGATAAAGGGTTCCCTTTATCTATTCTAAAAATGGATCTGATAAAGGTTACACTTATCATCACTAAAAAATAACTGATAAAAGGTAACCTTTATCGACACATTTTTTTCAAATAGATAAGGAGAACATGTAACAGTGATTTTTTATAGCATTGATAAAGGCTGATTATTTTAAGGACCAGTTTTTTAGTAGTGATATCTCTATATCACATCTCTCAATAATCACTAGAATAATAGAGTACTTTTAATGGATGTGTTTGGTATTTTTGGAATATTTGGGTTCCTTGGCTTGAGAAATAGATATATTATTGTCATATTAAAACATCATTGATCCCTTGACGTAATAAACCACCCCAAGTTTAGTGATGAAGTTATTAATCCAAATATTTTCTTTCACAGTATCTGACGTAGTGATGTACACTTCCTCTAATGTTTAATATTCTATGGTGTCATATTTAGAAATCTTCAAATAAATAGTTCCACTATTTTGGCCAGACAAACAATCAGATTGATATTTCACATCATCATTGTCAGATTATGAACTAGAATCAATGTAACCTTTTACATTGAGCTCATCCTCACCTCCAAATACTATGAACATTTCTTTACTCCTTAAGTATTTAAAGATGTTTTTTACTGTAATCCGGTGAATCATACCAATATTGGATTAGTATCCACTAGTTATGATCAAATAAATAGGGACATCATTCCAAGTTCTTGAAATGGAATACATGATAGATCCTATTATGAATTCATATTGTATTTTATCCCTCATTTTTAACTCTTTAGAAGGATTTTGAATCATTATAATTTTTTTTCCATGCAACATAGGTAAATACCCCTTCTTGGGGGCCTCCATTATAAACCAATTAACAATTTATCAATAAATTTAACATAGATTAGTCTAAGGGACCTCCAAATATATATTTATATCTCTTCATACCCAGTATGTAGGAAAATTCACTAATTTTTTTCACTGTGAATAATTTTATTGACTATATTTTTATAGAGTGAAAAATCAGGACATAGTTTATAATCAGATGTAACACATCCACTTACAATATCGAAAATACCACCATGATCCCACTAATATGTTTTTATATACAATAATCATTCATGTTCATGATGAAACCAACCTCATCGATTGCATCATCAAACTATATTCCAACTCTTAGAGTCTTTATTTAATCCATAAATAGACTATTGTAACATACACACCATATTAGGCTCATTTCGAACATAAAAATCATTAATTTGTATCATATTGATGTCTTGGACGAAATTATTTTTAAGGGAAGCAGTTTTGAATGATCTGTTATGGAAAGTAATATCTAAATGGACTTTATCATTATATTTATTGAGAATGTATCTTCATAGTAAATACCATGAATTAATTTTCAATCATTTTCTAATAGATATGTTTTATAGTTCAACAATCTACTATTCATTTATGTTTTCTTATAGAAAACCTATTTTCACCCAGTAGGTCTCACCACTTCAAGCACATCGACCAAGATCAAAACATGGTTAGTTTACATTGAGTACAATATCTATTCCATGAATTTTAGATAACTATTGGAATCATAACTCTCAATGGACTCTTAGTAGGTTGTTAGTTCATCAAAAATCTCTTGGTCTTCTAAAGTATGACTTTGGGAATCTTGGATAACCTAAGTGGATTTTGTCCACAACTCTTTTCATAATCAGCTTAACTTGTATCTCAAGAACATTTCATATCTAATTTTATTGAACTTATCAACATTTGGTTTTCCTCCCACTAAATCCTTGACTAGTACATTTATTCTCATGTAAACACTAAGGCATGAAACAAACACTTTTTTTTCTATGGTATTATGAATTTTATATCTCACTTTCTATTTGGGATAACTAGTAAATAGAATTTTGATAATTTAGGGGTGATTTTTTTGGAATCAAAATTTCATAAATATTCTTCAAAATACCAAATCCTCATGGAACACATACTGAGATGTTTCCTGTTCCATATCTAAAATTGTGTCATTATGATTACTTTAGATGGGTTGTGGTTAATTTAAAATGAATTAGTTTTTAGAGAATATCCACCATAATGAAATAGTAAGGTCACACTAACTCATCATTAATCAAACAATATCCAATATTGTATGATTCCTACTATCATAAAACCAGTCAACTATAGTATTTTTAGAGGTGTGAGTTATTGAATAAATTCAAAATATTTAAAAAGGCCATTGAATTCAGGGCTCATGTATTCACTTCCCCAATGTGATCATATAATCCTAATAATATTTCTCACTTTATGATTAACTTTTTTGTTAATCCTTGAAATTTTAAAAAGATACATACTAGTGTCTCGTTTGAAACATATAATCATTATGAATATAGTCTTTGGTAAAAGTTACAAAGTACCAAAACCCATCACTTTATTTTTTTACTTGTTGGTCTATGTACATCACTATAAATAGGATTCAACGGTTCACAAGAAATTTCCCCATTTCCATTAATAGGTGATTTTGTTAACTTTTCTTCTAAAAAAGATTCACAATTAGCAAATAATTCCTAATTAAATGATTCAAAAAATATATATCTATGGAGTAATTGAATGTGTTTATCATGTATATATTTAATTTGATAATACTAAATGTGTAAATATTTATAATCAATTTTTTTTTTTATTTTTAATGTTATAGATAGGTTTTCCCATATCCAAAATTTATAAACCATTTTATATATTCTAGATATTAAAAAAGAATTCATGTATATAGAACAACCCTTTCTCTTAATAATGATTGAATAAATAATCTTATCGAAAAAAATAAAAAAAAATCTATTTTTTGTAGGAACATAATAATAGTTTTATATTTAGAGGACTAGTCTAATGATAGGCTTAGATCATAAGTGAAAACTATCAATGCAAAAACTATATCTCCATTACCAACACATAGATCTACATCACTTTTTTTCATTTCTCACTTGTCTCTAAGTAAGTGTTTATCAAAAAAAAGTTGTGATTCACACCATATATATAATAAAAATGATTCATAGCTAGAGAAATTTATTTCTATAAATCTCAAATCCAAATGCTCAAAATTATTCTCTTTGGGATCACTTCTCAATATTACATACCAATCTAGAATAGAATTATAAGTTATACATAAAAGAGATAAAAAAATAATAAACATGATATATGCCACTGTCTAAGAAAAATGTATATATATAGATGATAATAATTTTTAATATCTTTTCAATAATGATTTTTAATGAAAGTAATCTGTCTAAATATGATGACCCCATACATCATATCCACTTAATGATCCAAGACCCATATTTCATCACGACTTTCACTGGTTTGATCATCTAAATAATTCATTACTATATTTAATAGACAAATGTGGTCAATAATATCACATATTATTCCAAAATAACAAGTTGGATATCTCTTTAAGCAACAAATCGAGATTCCCGACTAAATGTTACCCAAATAAAATTCCTAGAACAAGGAACCTAACTATTAGTGTTACAACCACACCTCTAATAACATAAATCTAGTGTTTATAATATTACATTGGTATAAGATACAAGTGATACCATCACGCATGATAAATTATTTTAATAGTATTTTGAGACTATATATATACATGATTACTATATTATATTGGAAGCATAGAATATGGATTATAAAATTCATGAAAACTTTCTAATTCATTTTTTTTATATCCATTATATTATAAAACAAATCACATCGTTGAAATTTCAATGTTTCATACTAAAATGAAGGTATCTTTAATTAGGTATGGCCTCATATATATAATTCAATGCGTCACAAACTAAACATGAAATAAATATTAAATTTATCTCATGATTTAAATAATACATTGCACAAAATAGTCACAAAACCCAAGGACCTAAAGGTTCACTATCTTGGAGATTAACAACAAAAACATCTTATTTTAAAACACTTTGAACATTCCATCATAATAATTCTCTTATATAACCTTTTCTAGAAATATCACATGATATAATAATACTTTAAACATGGGGAATGGAAACATAAAAAATGGGTGAGCTCTGATGCTTATAAATGAAAAACATATTATATAATGGAGATATAAATATCATAATAAAATATAAAAATACCATATTTGATAATAATAACACATCTTAGAGAAAAATAATATAATAAAAAGATCATTAATAAAGAATAAAATATATTTAAAAGCTCAAAACACATCTCAATAATCATATAACATGTGATCATGCCATAAAGTGTAGAATAATTTAAATATAATTTCCAATCACGAAAACATGGAATTTCATGGAAATGAAATGCATCTATAAAATTTTACAAAACATCGTAAAAATTTAAAAATGTGAAAAAAATTTATTATAGGAAAAATTATTTGATCAAACTAATTATTCCCATGCCTATGAGAACTAACTCATTTTGTCTATTCCTGAAAATATGAGAAAACCCATAATCCCTATGACTTTGTGAACAAACTAAATTTTTCACTATTGACTATCTAATGAGATATAGACAACGCCCAATTAATTTTTGGGTTCTATACAACCTAACCCATTATCATCTATACAAATGTGCAGCACATAAAATCAATCATAAACATATCTTAGTGATCCCATTTCAACAAAATGTCTTTCCTAAATATCCAAATGTAAGTATTAACTTTTCATTAAGAACCCATGTAAATAAAATGGGTTTAATAAAACATGTAAATGTAAATAGACTAATTTTACTAAATATCCCAAGAAAATAAAAATGTGTTTCATAACATTTCTAAATAGTATAACAAGAAGAAAAAACATTACTGACATATAATACATGACCACCCAAAAATAATCACATATTAATATAATAACATGATGTTTAAATTTATTAGAGATAGATATTTTTTATTATGGAGAGGAAAATTAAAACCAAATAATGAATGATCCTTCATAAAATAGTTTTGAAATCATTTATATAAAATTTATTGTTATGTTCCCCTTTAAAAAAGCCTTTATTGATTTTTATAACAAAAAGAGAAAAGAAAAAAAATTTGTGAATGTATATATGAATTAAAAAATATTTTGCCCAATAAATAAAATTATGAAATAATTTAAAACCAAGGGCATGGAAAATTTAGTTTAATAAGAAATTTGATAACCAAATAAAATGTTTTTTTACCAAGTACCTTACCTTTACCCCTGATTTCCATGGAAATTATTTAACCTCTTGTATCATAAAGATTAAAATCCCACTTACTTATTTTCAAACTTTATTATTATATTTTTTTAATACAAATCTTCATTAATGACCATTATATTCATATATAATATTGTTGTAATATATTTTTAACATCAGATGATAATAATCTTAATTGTTTTGATCTAGGATCATAAAAGTGGTGTGGTATTCCTTTTCTTCCAAAATAATTTCATGAATAAATAATTAATGGTTTGTTAATTTATGTTTTATAAATAAATATAATGTTATAATTCCATTATATATTTTTAGTCACGTTTCATGCAGAAGAAGATGGTGAAGAACTAGTTTTGGGTTATTTACTGATATATATAGACTGATTTATAATGATAATAAATTTCATATTATTAAAAAAACAACATTTACGTTATATATTAATTATAAATATCATATTTAATCAAAAAATATAAAACATGACCATCCATTTTTGTATATTAAATGAAAAATCAAGCACGTTTATTCATGGAGGCGGTAGTATGCACAACACACGAGTGATGTTTTCATTTTTATTAATGAAAACATGGTGGGTGGTTAATGATTTAACCAAAATTATAATAACATGAAATTATAATAATGATACCTTTTTTATCATTTTGTTATTGTGAAATGATATTTTAGTAATAATAAAAGTTCATAATATAAGGGAAAATGATAGAGAGGTTAGGAACTTTTGCCTCACATATTAGGTTATCTCCATTTTAAAGTGGATTAAACCATTGAGAGATGGTCTTTTAATAATAAAAGAACATCATTAATGTGTATATGAGTGTGTAGATGATGTGTGGGTATATATTGGGTGAAAAATATTAGGTTTTTTTTTGTGATGGGAATTGGGGGGAGGAGTTCCCCTTGTATAAGTCATAGAATGACATTCTTGTAAATACCCAAAACAATTAATAATGGGAAGACACTATCAAGTAAATTGGTTCAAAAATTGGGAAAAAATGGATTAGATAATATATAATATTGGGAAACACCTCCACCATTAAAATACTAACACGTTTTAAACATGTTAGGCCGTTTACCTTTAAAATTACTCAATTTTACCACTTTAGTTTTCCCCATGATAACTAGTTTTTACCAAGGTAATTTATCCTTCAAGAACAAAAATAAAATTCTCCTTACTATATAATTTTGAACTAGTGGTTAAAAATTTTAAATAAATTTTATTAATTAATTTATAAAATTTATAAAAATTAATTTAGAATTACTAAAAGTATAAGGCATTAAAAAATAATTCAAAAAAATATATAACATAAATTATAAAATGTAAAATATAGGATTATTAATTTTAAAAAACATTTTTAAAATTAAAAAATCACTTTTAAAACACATATTTCTTATTATAAAATGGACTAATAAATTATAAATTCATAATTATATACTAATAATGTCCTAAAGTTATGTTATTTGTAAACACAAAATTCTATACTATTCACCTAAGAACTAATATTTCTTAAGAACTATCAAAAAATAAGATTATTATAATATGTCCCTCATAAATCCAAAACTATTCTAATTTTATCAAATTTACATATCAAAATTAATAAATATTATTATTAATTCAAAATATAAAATATACAGAAAATTTTTTTTCACAAGAAATTAACTTTTCATATATAATTAATTCTTCATTGAATTTCCTACAAGTTAATAATTAAGATAATGCTAATCTTTTATTAATATTAAAATATAATATTCTTCAATATAAATAAATTTTTGAAAATATATTAAATTATTTGATTATCATCAATAGTATAGTCAATATTTAAAGTGATATATATATATATATATTAATAATTTTATTACCATTGTTTATACCTTCCAATTTTACATTGGTCTTATAATGGTCTATATTTGTTTGGTTTCAGTGTTGTGTGTGAAGAAAGACAATGAACACATTATTTATTTTAGGACGAAAAACAATTGTCTTTACATTCTACCCCCTTAAAAATAATTTCATCCTCAAAATTTTATTAAATGGAAAAAATAAGTCAGGTTATTTTTCTTTCATAACATTTTCAAGTTCCCAAATTTCCGTCTCAAACATTTTATTTTTCCACATAAATTTGACCAGATGAGTGGTCTTTTCTATATAAACTTATCTCTCTGATTTAAAATTTATATTATTAAGTCCCTATTTGAGAGATCATGTTATAGTGGAACGATTTTTTAGCTTAGCATATATGAAGGTTCTGTTATGTACTTTATCAAAAGTAATACATGGGACACATCGTGTACTTAGGAGAGGTGTGGAAAGAGGACTAATATATAAGATATGACCCCAACATGATCAATGATTGTGAAATGAATTATGTATCTAAAGGTAATTTTACCTTTTTTTAAAAATATCATAACTTGTAACACCCCATGTTTTGAGCGAGTAAAATGTTTCAAGGTATTTTGAACTTTTAGTTTAGTGGATGGGCCTACCTTCTATTTGATCTTCAGAATTAAATTCCAAGATTTGCAGTGCATTAATGAGTTTGTATTGGATGAGGATTAAGGTGAGATATGTGTCATGGTATCCTTGATGAGTTTCGGGAATACAAAGCATTGAATGCCTAGGTTTTGGAAAAAGATAAGTGTATGCACATGGTTAGAACAATATTAGTACTAACCGTGGACATGAATTGTTCTTCCCTCTAAGGGGTGTCGCATGATTTGAGAAACCATTCACCTTGGGTTGTGCGGCTGTGAGAAGAACCTATAGTAAATTATAGAGGTGACTGCATGGGCTATGAATGATTTTCTAAACATTTAACCTAGCCATGATAGGGGTGTCCCTTTGGATGAAGTATGGTATAATTGGTCCACGGTTAGCCACACCATTCATCCAAAACAAGTGGATCATTAAAGGGGGAAAATGACTAAATTACCCCACACTCATTTAACCTTTAAATATTTATGTTTTCTTCCCCAATTCACAAATCACCCTATATCTATAAGATTCCTCTCCTCCATCACCTAGGTTATTTTGGATATCTACCATATGGTGTTCAACTTAACCATCGCTCATAGTTTTGGATCCTTCTATATAAGGCTAAGAATCCTATTACATCTTAAATATTTTTTTCTTGTAGTGGATTATATTTCCAAACAAGATCATATGCCCTATTTCCAAGTTGTTTGTTGGAATCCTCATCTTCTCTCATGTTGGATATAATCAGAGGCCTATCTTGTATGGTTGAATTCTTACGAGTATAAGGTTGTTGGTTCCTAGTTTTCCCCTAATTTATACATGTGTTGTGGAATGTTTACTAAATAGGCATGAGTGTGGAGGTCCATGTGTGACTTATTTTACATAAATTTTATTTCTATATAGTTATTTGAAGATGATGAAGGGTAGTCTCATGCTTTATATAGTGCGTTCAGCCTTGTTTGGTAGGACAGGTGTGAAATGGGGTTTCATGATTATTTGGAAGTATGCTTCTGATTTGTAATTTATTTAAAGTGATACTATGAGTTTATGGATTCACTATAAACATGTAGGGAATGACCCATGATACTTTTGGTGATTTTGATCATAATAAATTGAGATGACATGGTATATCATATTATGGAGAATAGTGATGGATTGTACCACAGTTTAGTGAGTGGTTCACAAGTGCTGACAAAGGATCTTAGTTGTTGTGGCCTAGGTTCTTGGTGAATTTATGCTCACCATTATTAGAAGAAATTATTGTTGGTTTCATTTTTATAGAAGATCAGGACCCGGTGAGGTGGTTTTTACCACTCGATATAGGCGGAGGCCTATGTAGAATTTTTGGAATAAGGGGTGATAATGAAAATCAGTATGGAGTAGGCTCTCACTATAGAATTCCATGAGTGATAGTGTGAGATAAAATGAAATGGTTGTCGAGGCCCATCATGATATTGAGGTTTATGGGCTATGAAATATGGAAGTATGGATATCATCATGCCTTGGGATGTCGAATAGTTGATTTGATGATGATTTATTAAATGGAAATTCAAGGGACTTGTGATATTTTTATGGGCATGCTGATGTCATAGAAGATATACTTTACATATTATTTATGTAGTGATGTATTGTAAATTATTCCATATTTTATGGAAATGGATGGAAAATCAAGGTTTTTTCTGTATTACTAGATATGGATATTTAATTCCATGCTGGTGTTAGCTAAGGTAGGTAAACACCCCTTGTGTCTATTGAGAATAGGCGAAGCAGGTTATGTGATATGTTAATAGTTTCTATTTATTTATGAATTTATACATAGGTATATCTATATATGTTAGATATTCACACATTGGTGGTGGAATACTGATTTCATACTCACACCCTGCATGATCCCCTTAGGATGCCTGAAAATGTTATGTCCTTGGTTATAGTAAATTGATCAGGCTTGAGGGATTTCCCTTACTGAGCTGAGATATTACAAGGTGCACAAGATGGACAACATGTTTTTTCTCAGTTAGAATATGTGGTTCTTCTATACAAATCAATATTTTATTTTTTGTAATTTTAATACGTATTTATATGATTTACCCCAAAATCATCATGTATGATTTTGTATTATTGTAATATAATGTATAACTTATTTTTTTATATATATCAGGTTAACTTTTCCTTGATATTGTTATTGTTTATATATATTTATTTCTTTGTTCCGTGTTGAGTGGTTTTTTAGTATTGTTATTAATAACATTATCATTATTATCTATAGAGGGTATAGAATCCCAACTAGAAACCAACATACCCTCACTATTAGTTGGTGAACATTATTATTTGGGGAGACATGCCTAAGGACATGTGGATCTTGGGCCCCGAACAATGGTTTTGTGGATACTAGGTGGAGGCGTTATATAACTCACTTCAATAGAGATATTCAAAATAAATTGTATTAGAAAATAATAAATATAGATCTCATCAATTATAATTTTCATTACTCATCTATCACATTTTTTCTACTTTCATCTACTACTGAATGGTTTAAACCTTATCCATTATTTCTTAAATAACGTCAAGACCTATTATCTTTTACTCTCTAACTTTATCAAATCATGTTAAAGTCCTATATCACTTCCAATACAGAGCCTCATATGGTTACATCATAATTTTATAATCCGAAATATTATTATATGATTACGCTACTAGGGTTATGTGTTGATCCCTATATCCTTGGAAATCTATCGAACAATATCTCATCATATCCTATTGAGTTTTAATTTCACTCTCAAACAAACCATCTTTCTCTATATGATATGCAGTTATAAAGCACATCCATATCTAAAAATATTTCTAAATACTTATCAAAAAACAGAAGTTAGACTTTGGACCCATATTAAATACAATGGATAGGGGCACTCCATGAAACCTTATAACTTCTATCATATATATCATGGTTATTTCATGAAGGGATAAATATTATTTGATTGAAATGAAATGCAATGACATTGTAATATGGTCAACTAAAACCAAAATTGTATTATGACATTAAAAATATGGGGAGTCCTATGAAGAATTTTTTGGTTATGTTTTCGCATTTATATAATGGTATATGTAATAGTTTAAAAATAATAGTAGACTTGTTTCTTCCAAAGATATCTTTTTGGAATACCAAACATTGAGATATTTATTCTGCAATATTTCTCTTTATAAAATACCACCAAATGTTTTTTTAGATCTATATACATATTTATAATTCCTGGATGTATATAGAAGTATGAGCTATGTTCATCATCCAAAACATCCTTCTTTAATTCTAACATTTATGGGACACAACTTCGAGTTCTATAAAATATAACCCTATATTTATTAAACATGAACTCTAAAATATTCACTATCTATTTATATACCTCTAAATAATCTTTCTAGGATTCATTGACCTTTACATGAATGGATGGTTTGGGAGTTGTTTGGGAAAGATAGGATTTATCTCCCCCCCCCCATTATGACATCAAGATTCATCCTCTGTAAATCCATGAGTATTGGGTTTCATCAATAAATTTCATGGATATAGTAGCATGGTATTTCCAACTCAGAGTATGGTCCACCTTATTTTCCTTCCTCAGGTGGTAAGGTATTTCAAATTCAATTTTTTTAACAAATCCAAATATCACCTTTAGTTTATATTCAATTCCTTCTACGTGAATAAACATTTCAATCTATTTTGATCAATATACATATCAAATGTTTCTTCACTGAGATAATGTATTTAAATATTCTATACAAAGATCACTTCTTCCAGCACCAAATCATGTTATGCGTAATTTTTCTCATCAGAATTTTATTAGGATGGACCATGAGAAATTACCATATAATTTTATTTTATAACATAACCCAAACCCTTTTTTAAATAATCACTATATCTTACAAACCCTTCCCCACTAAAGGGTAATGTAAGTACATGGGTAGTAACTAAACTCTTCATCAGTTCCTTAAAGAATTCTTTTTCATACCTTTGTGTAATGTAACATTACCCAATTTCATTAAAACATTGTTAGTGGATTTTATATCAATGAAAATTTTCTCAAAAATCATCAGTAATTCCCTTCTAACCTTAGAGAACTTATGATGTCAGTTATAGTGATTGGATTGAGCCATTGCATTATAACTTCTATCATAAATTGATCTAACGATATGCACTTCCTTATAATTAGATGGACTAAGAATGATACTTTCTATAGTATGAATCATCTATTTTTATTTTGGTATAAAATATCTCATTTTTAGACTACTTTATCAAAATCCACAAATAATCCACATGTTATTACTTTTATTACGTTTGAGGTTCCATCCCCCTATATTGAACATAAAAAAGAAGGCCTCTTTTAAAATGGTAAAAGAGGGAACCCATTATCAAGAAAGAATAATTCCTAACAGAAATAAGAAACAAAGGTCATACTAATCCCATATGTCCAAGGGAAATCATGAATCATGGGAAGACCCAAAAAGGCCTCATTACCCCTCACTATATATTGAAATATTTAGTTCAGTCAAAATGTTGTTTCACCCCCTATACCAAGAAGTTTCACCATTTTGAAAACACAATGAGGTGGAAAACCTCTCCAACCAACACATACATTTAGAGGAAATCCAGATGAAAGGTGACATCACACCATTCCCTCTTTCGAGATACCCAGCTGGAAAAGAATGCAAGGAACTCACAGCAATGTCAACCTAATGTAATTAAAAACATACTGAAACATTGAGAATGATTCAACCAAAATTTCTCCATCCATCCATCGAAAGTGATTATGGATTGATGAATTATGGGTGTTATCACACCCATTTCTCTTTAGAGGCCTCCCAACCAGTGGAACATATAAAATTAGTCAACACCTTCCATAATGAAATGTGAAAAAAAACCAGTGAATGGAATGTAATATACACCACAATAAAAAAACCATGAAAACCATAATAGATCCAGTTTAAAGCAACTCAAATAGAGGACCAATATAGTCATTGGACACACCACCAGATATGTTATCCCACAAAATAAAATCCATGAGGTCTCATACCACTATCTTCAATCACACTGCAACATGCCTCACATGAAACCTTACCTCTACATAATATCATACCATAAAACACCACTATTAAAAGAAAAAAATACACCTCTAGATTCTCAAACACAACCACCCAGGAGAGACAAACACCTATGGATCATTGTTGTTTGATTCCATGATCCATGGATCCACACACGAACACCAATCAATGCTGGGGTGGCCCAAATCTAAAACCTAATCCTACCATGAGGGAATCAATCACAAGTAGATGAAGACGGATGGAGGAAAAGGGGAACCAAAACCCTCCACTAATAATAGTCCATAGAATCCCTATATCGTATCCCACATCTACTTGATCCTCCACAAAAATGTCATGGTCACCACAACTTGATCTGCTGTCACATAAAATCTATCTATCACTATTCCACCAGCATCACTGCCCAAAGGTAGTAATACCACCGCCATAGACTTCCCCAACTAAGAACACTAAAACAATTGATCCAAGAATGTAATTCATAGATCTTAACTAGATCTATTGATGTGGGTCACTATATGAGGAGAACGATAAGGGATAACTCAACAGCTCCACCGAATAAACCTGAATAGAAGAAGGAAGTGGTAATGTCATCAGAAAAGATTTGAAATAATATCTGCCTCTATCTCCACCAATATATAATGGGATACTGAAGAATAATTCATCAATACATCCATCATCAAATCCAATAGATTGATGGAACAATAGACAATGATAAACCCTAGAGGAGGGAATTGCATCACCTAGCGAGGCCATTGCCGTATCTCAATATTTCATGTTCACATTCTTCCTTGAACTTTAAATATATTAGAATATCTTCTATAAAGACAACCAAAAATTGATCAATGTAGTATCTAAAAACTCTAATCATTTCATCCATTAAATTTTTGAGGGAATTGGTAAATCCAAATAGCATCACTACAACTCATAGTGTCAATACCTCATACAGAAATCTACCATAGAAGTATCCATTATTTTTACCCTTAACAAATGGTATCATGATCTATGTTCAATCATTTATAATTATTGAGATACTCAAATTTGATCAAATATATCATCAATACGGGTTAGAGGATACATGTTTTTTGTTTTGAGATTAATAGGATCATGATAATCAATAAAAATATAGATACATATATCCTTCTTTTGGGAAGACATGATAGGTGCACCCCATTATGAAGCACTGGGGTATATAAAAACCTTGTCCTAAATTTCTTTTAAATTATTATTTAACTACTATAATTCAAAAGGATCTATTCTATATTGATTTTTTGACATATGCATGGATCTTGGAATGTGTTCAATTGAAAATCCAACCTCATGCTCTAGGGTAATACCATGAAGTTCATCCAAAAATAAATAAATATATTCTAGTATAATAGATAAGTTATCTATATTTAATTCCTCCCTAATCATTTGATCTAACAGTTCCTTTTTATTGGGTACCATAACCCACATAATAGAATTTTCTTCCATAAGGAGTTTATAATCATCCATTCATTGCAACATAATGATATGATGATTTAAGATATGAAATGAGACTTCCTTATCCCAATATTTAATATGATATTTATAAAGGTAATGCCAATTAATTCCCAATATTAAGTCAAATTCAATCAAAGGAAGAAGAATTAGATCTTTAAGAAGTATCCTCCCCAAAATCTTAATTGCCACAGAGTTATAAATCTTATATGAAATAATTATTCAACCAGTGTTTTTTACTGGTAGTTCAATAATCATTGTTTATGGTTATGATTCCAAATTCTTAAAAAGAATTTCGGTGATAAAAAATAACATGAAAAAACAGAATCAAATAGTTATTATCATATTTATAAAAGATATTAAATGTACCTCACATTACCTCCTGATCATAATCTACCACAGAGGTAGTGATCATGAATAGCCTTCCATATTATATCAGTTTGGTAGGTCTTTGGGCCTATTTTCATTATTGTTATGAGGGTTGTTTCATTTATTTTCATAAATTTTATACACATTTCACTTGAAGCATTATAGTACCGGAGGATCATTATTAGGGAACTTCTTCTCTTATATACATTAATCTTTTACTAAGACTTGGTTTGATAGTTTTCCTCTTAGTGACCCTCTTTAACACACTTAAATTACATCCATGATGAGTTGAGATAATTAAACAAGTTAGTTTTCATTAATTTATTACATATAGAAAATTATTATTTCTTCCAACTATGTGTCTTACCATTAGTGATTACATGATACAACAATTTATTTTCATTTTCCCTAGAATGTTGAGAGGTTTTAGTTTCCATCCAAACCTTTAGAGCACATCGAACAAAATCTTTAAAGCTTATGGATTCCATTATGGAAAACTCTCTTTGAATATTTGTCTTTAAACTATTGAATAATATATCAATAAATCTCGGTATCATAGATGAAACTAGAGGTATACCTCACAAGTCTTTTGAAATGTTCTTCAAATGTTCTAATAAATCCATCCACTTTTACATCAATTACAATAATTACCACTCAATTTATGTGTGAAGAGTCCATGGAAAAGAATTAGTGAAATATATCTCTTGAAACAATTTATATTACATACAGTCTACTACCACATTTTCCATGGTATTATTAATGAGACGCTACCTCTATTCAGCATCACCTTGTAAATGAAAGACTTCCAAATCAATATTCTAATTTTCTAGGAACTAGATAACTTAAAATATTATTTCTATTATGTGGACACACTACTCTACAACTAGTAGGTTAGAATACCCTCTAAAATAGGGAGGATGATGTCTTACAAATGACTCGATAGTATGTTGATCCCTCTTTTGTGTGTTTTGGATCTCAACTTATTTTGTGTTTTTACCCACAACATGAGATATTTGGTTGATCATTCCAATGAATTTTTTCCTTCCATACCAAATCTCATTATGTTTCTTGTTGGTAGAATATTTATGTTTTTCATTGCATCCATTATTAACTCGGTTCTTTAGGGATTCTGATAATACCATTTCCATTGGAAAACTATTAATTCTTATACTAAAATTAATTATTTCACCTAAAAGTAAACTGTAATCTTGTAAGGAGTATTTCATAAATGAATTTCATAATTTAGACAAAGAATATCTTGATTTTAATTTAGGTTATCCACAGTTGTATTTATAAATAATTAATATATATATATATATATGAATCCTTTTTAGTATTTTTTAAATATAATGTCATTAATAATATAATATCTATTGGGAGTGTCAAACTAGCTGTGTAGTTGGGCCTCTTTGTCATGCAACAGTTCAATGTTGAGTTAATACCCAACTGACCTTCTTCGGGGTGATTACCCATAAGTAAAACCAATCCAGATCCAACATTCATTTTTAGTATCTAGAGTTGGATATAATTTAATGGAGAAGCACACAATATCTACTTTAACAAAACATTAGTATGTTATCGTATAATTAGACTCATACCTTAGACTTTCCTTATGATTTTCACTAAAGTTATTTAAACTAATATAAAATAACTAAACTATAATATGATACCAAAAAAATCACCCCAAGATAAACATGACATAAATAATACATTAATCTCATGACTTAAATAATATATCTCAAAAGAATCATGACTCGAGGAAATAATGGTTTAGTATCAAGGATATTAGATACATAAATAACTAATTTTACAACACTTGCAACATTCCTTTGTAATCATTATGACATTACTGAACCCACACTCCCATATCAGGTACAATAACATTATATTTGTATTTCAAGAATTTATACTAATAAACATGACTCAATTTTAACCATTCAAAACATATAACATGAAACAATGAAATTGGATCACTTAAAATCAAAAGGACCTTTTAGTTTTAGAGTTATAAAGAATTAGGAAAAAATTATTACCTGGAACTTGGATACATAAACAATTGTTTAATAAAATTTTTCATCATATTTCATTAATTTTTTTGTATATATTAACTGATATAGTCATATCATACTTAAAACCCTTTTTAAAAACCTGGGGAAATGAAAAACATAATAACGGTGAGATTAAATAATCAGTAATGGTAAATATAAAAATTAACATATGAATGTCATCAAGGACCATAAGATAAACTTTATGGTATGATGAAAAAATAAAAGTGCATGAGTATATCATAAGAGAACTAATAACCATAAAAATATAGATTATGTAATAAATATTAACCATAGGATAAGATTTATATAGTTCAATAATCTTGATCCATGTGAAAATAGACCTTCAGAAAAGGATAAATTAGAAACTCATAGATGGAATAGAGAAAATTTGATGGCATCTTGGAATAATTTCATCATAAATCCCTTAAAATAACATTTATGGATGGGATAACCTTTCCTACATAATACCTGTAATCTCATGGAAGTAACCCATTTACCAGAAAACACTTTAATATCTTAAGAATTACTTATAGTCAGTAAACTCTAACATCATTACCCAATACATTGGAGGGCTATAACGGAACTATCCATAACATATCAGAAAAAGACCTTCAAATATTTTATTTCACTCCAAAATCCTTCATTAAACTATACTTTACATATACCATTTTAGGATAAAATAAATTAAATGTTTCTTTATTGTCAATATAACATTATCCATTGTTCTTTTATATGTTGATTTACTTGCGGAATTGAAATTTGTTCAATTATAATATAATTGTAATAATCATAATACATACTAAGAAATGATTATTATGGTTTCATTGTTACATATCCCTAGTGTATAATTAGTAAAATAATGGGTTGCTATCATTGATTAATATAAATACAATAAAAAGCACATTAAAACATTCTTGATGAAAATTCACATTCAACACTGCAAATAAATTTTCAAAAAATAAAAATTTTAAAATATAGTTAAATTAATATAATTTGATAATAAAGTTGGAAAAATAGAAATTAATCTCGGAATCAAATAACGGTAATGATATTGAAAAATATAGTCATGTCATAAAAATTAAAAATAAACATTCTTTTCAAAATTTTGTAATGAGAGTAAAAAGTGTCACATGTAGTGAACGTTAAGAAATTTACTTGTGAAACCTTTTAAAATGAGAACAATAACCATGTAAAATAAATTTTTGAAATCATTTATTTTTATAAAATAATATTTTTGAAAACATTTAAGAAAACAAGTTTATAAAAGGGAATGATTCCCAATCTAAAAGAAGTCACCAGATCGATATCACTCACAAACAACTTTCTTGATATTTATTTAACAAATAAGGGAGCAAATAGAAGATAAAATAGTAAATAAAATTAAAAAATATATTATAATAAAATATATGTTATCTAAGAAAATAATAGAATATATTTTCCCTAAATCAACCTTTAACATAAACAATATCGAAAATAACAAAGCAATAACATAAAAATCACGTCCATTTAAGTAACTTTTGAATCAAAAGATTAAAAAGAGAATGAATTCCAATGTAATATCAAATTCAATGAATATAGGGTTATCCATGATATAAAATTTCAATGGGTGGTATATACACTTTATAAAATAATATTGGTTCATAACATAAACATATATCCTAAAGAAAAACAATTTCAGATGAATAACCCTTACAAAGATCATATCATTGAATTGAGAATTAAAAAATGGGGAGATTATGTGTAATATACTTAAATACACAAAAAAAGTGTCAATATAATATAAATAAAAGAAAATATTTCTCATATAATATTTACATAATATAATCAATTAAGAAGTAAGATAACCTAATGAAAGGAAATTGAGTTTAGAAACCTTTTACTGCTTTTGTAAATTTCAAATCAAACCCCTTGGGTGAAGTAACTTGAATTGTAACATTAAATTACATTAATAATTAAATATTCAACATATAACATGTAATATGTTATTTTATATACCCTATAAAATATATTATGTGTATTAAATTAAAATACACCTCAATGAAGGGAAATTGAGATGAAATATCTTACCTCGAGTCCATAATTGATATTTTGGTACTTTAGCACATATATAATAAAATTATATCAATTATTTTATTTCATATGAAAAATTTATAGTACTAATAGATTATTCATAAAAAATATATTTCATTTATGTTAATAAAAGATCATATTAGTTAATCGGTTACATCCACATCGAGTGTCTTGGGGATGTTCAGTTCATAACGTCAAAATGACAATGATATGTAGACTATTTTAAAAGGTAAATTTATTCCATAATCAATATAATATTTATCATGAAATAATTTAAATTTTTATACATTAATTATAATTTTAAAATAGTCCATGAAATATGGTAACGAAAATTGAATTATGTTATAATCATTGATATTGTAGGTCGTACGTATGCATGAGAAACATTTCTATTTTCAAATGAACATGAAGTAATTAATAAAATTATTATCTTATATTTATAAAACTATTAATATATAATAAATATTTTATTATCTATTCAATAAAAATTATATATACCATCAATGGGATGTGGTGATGAAAAACAGACCACATCTCTTTGTTGAGGTGGTAATCCACACATATGCATGTACAACATTCTCATACTTCAATGGATAGAAATGTAACAAAATAGATGAAATATTAAATTTATATCATGGTAAATATGTTGTTAACATCATATATATATATATATATATTAAATTCATTATTATAACCAGTAGTGAGAAGAGGTGATGGAAAAAAATTACTGGACGATTTCATGAAGGCAGGCAGGATCGATCAGCAATGGGAGGAAGGGAATAAGGATGATAAAGAGGGGTAAATAGTGGATATTATCATCCATTCTGATGAATATATGTTCTATAAGGACTTATGAATTAAGGCCTCTGTAAAGGATGCAGATAGGGTGGTGAGATACTGATTCTTGTGGACATCAATAACGAGTAGTGTGAGGGGATCAACAAGAAAGACCTCACCTTGACAAGAGGATTCAAGGAATGGAATATAAATTTTTATAATTTAGTTAAAATTTGAGACAATTTGGATTATATTTTTGAATACCTAATCATGTATGACCTAGATACAAAGCTATGTCGTCTATGATGGATATTATATAGGGATAATTCATTAAATAAGCTTAAACTTGATTTAAGTGGTTCAATGATATTTTATGATACATGATGCTTGGAAGGAGTTTTTTTGGTTTATCACTTTTCATTAAATTGTGAGATATTAATAAAAATTTATTTTTCATTCAGAATCAGTGATGGAAAATTCAATACATTGGTTCATGAGGTGGTAGTTTGTTGTACACTGAAATGATAGTTTCATTTCCCATTTAATGGAAGAAGAGATGTATATATGTTATAAAATTAACATAATTAAAATATTAGTATATTTAAGATACTTATTTTATTATTTCATCATGGTTTAATAATATTTGAATGGATTTAAAGATGAAATAGAACTAAAACATTAGGTTAAAATCTACAACTCGTCTTCAAAAGAACTCCTTTTCTTTAAACCTTAAGAGATCTATTGTTGGTATTAATCCAAAAATAACACTACTAGAACATGGGGAGTGATTTTAGGAATATATATTTTTAGATATTTTCCAATATAGATTTTTTGAAATATGTGAGGGGGAGAGGAAATGAGGTGCTCTTTTATAAGTGATGGTTGGGGAACTCTTGGAATTACATAAAATATTAAATTAATATAAATTGATTTTCATGAAAAAGGGTTATAATTTTGATGAATTTAAAATATATGATGAAAATTATTTGAAATAATCTCATCCAATATAATTTTTACAAGATTAGGTAATTTTTTCAAACTTATCTCTTTTTTAATCCCTCGTTAACGCTTTTGACAATTACCATGATATCATTGTTTTTTACTTTTTAGGTGTTAATAAAGTTACTATAAAATAAAATTTAACCAATAAATTGAACATGTTTGATATTTTACACTATATCTCATTAAATATGTAGAATATAGTATTTTTATTAATTTTAAATCATTTAATAAAATATGGTTTATTATAAAATATCATTAATGCCATTTTTGGACTATTCAATTACTTTGACATTAAAGTCATCGAGTTAAAAATATAATTTGATTATATTCATTAAAAACATCCAAAATATGTTATATATGTCAATAAAATACAATTTAGACTATAAATCACCCATGAAAAATTAATTTTATAGTTATTGTAATCATTTACATGATTTTTATACTACTTGCACAAATACTATGTTGATATTGCGTAAAAATTTAAGGTAATTATTTAATAACTAAAAATTAAAAAGAAATTTAAAAAATTAAAATAATTTATTATTCGGAAAATAACCATTAATATTCATCGAAAAATTGTTATTATACCTATTTAAAAATATAATAGAAATTTAAAAGAAAGAGAGTGACATTCAATATTTTTCTTTACTTAAAATAATATTTAATCCATTATAAAAGAAAAATGCCACAAAATTGCATTAACAAAGAATTTAGGATTACTATTGTAAAACACCACTCATAAAATAGATTAATGGAATCTTTATGGTTATTTTTCAAGTCCTCATCATATTATTTTTATCACTAATTACCCTATTTACCCTTACCAAGGCGACAAATATTTTTTATAGTTACAATTTATAATGAAAAAAGAGAATTATTTAAAAACGTTGAAACTAATGAATAAAAATATGAGATCAATTTTTAATCATTAAATTCCAATAAGTGTAAGAAATAAATTCTAATAAAATTTTATAAAATGAAATGAATAATATTTTTTAGAAAAAAATGTGTTTTCAAGAAATAAAATGAACTTATACCAAAATCATGTATAATGTTTATTCATATGTAATTAATTATATTATTTTTAACTAATGATTATATATGTCAATTAAATATAAAATTATAATCATAATGAGACATTTAAATGAAATAAATTCAAAGTTTTACAAAATTTTTTATTTTACACTATTTAATAAAAAATCAATCTTTTTGGAAAAATCCCAAAATTGCACCCAAAGATAATTTTGAAATGATAATTTAAAAAATTATAAAATTTTGTTAAAATAAAATTTCTAAAATTTATAGAAATTAATTATTTTGTTTTCTCATAAAATGTAACAAAAACAAATTTTGAATAAAATGTATTTTTGATGAAAAAATGACCTAACTAAAAACGTAGTGATTATTTCCATAGAATTAATATATTAATTATTATTGAGTATAACCTTTATATATATTTAATTTTTTTTTATTCTTTTTAATACCCTCAATTTCAATAGTTAGGTTATAATAGTCATCTTTAAATAATTATATTTTGTTTTTCGTTTATGCTTTGTATTGCATGTATTGTACGCTTTTAAACAAAGTCTGCATTTAAAATCTAAGGGATGCTAAATTATCCCCAATTTAATTAATTTTCCTTTTAAAATTTGATCTTTATCTTAATAATCAAGAGTCTTATATTTTAAAATATTTTTTTTAAAAACCAAACTGAAAAAATTGATAGTAAAGCTTCCATTTGAAAATATGGAAAGTTAAATATTAAGGCCATATTGAATAACACATAACTATGTTTAAAAATAGCATAACATTTGTGGGAAGAGAAAATATGGATATGGAGTAATAAATAATATCACAATCATTTTGGAGAGTGATATATAATATTGATCACAAAAATGTGAATGATCATGAGAAAGTCAATGACCACAAAACCATAAACCAATAAGGTGGGAAAAGACCACAAATTATTCAAAAATGAAGGTAACATAATGGTATCATGACCTAATTAAAGTGAATGATCATAAAATAAGGGAATTAATATATATAAAAACCATTATAATGTAATAAATATTTAACATAAGACAAGAGTCATATAAGTCATAAATCATGATCCATGTAAAATTAATCTTTGAGAAAAGGATCCATTTGAAACGCATTGGAATTATAGAAAAACAAGTTGGTATCTTGGAAAAAATATTCATATAACTCTTAAAATATCCCTTAAATATGGGATAAAATTACCCTGTTAATATCCATAATATCTTAGGATTAACATGTTAATAGGTCAACTCCATCGTCTCATTGGAGTTACTTATATTTAGTCAAGTTCTTCGTAATTTCCTGATGCATTAGAGGGATATAACACACTCACTCATAAAATATAATAAAAAGTTACATATGGTTTTTGGTTTAATCCCAAATTATGACTTCATTAATAATGTTAAATTACCATAACATGTGAAAAAAATTAAAATCATACACTTTTCAGTATAACAGTAATCATTCCTCTTTCATATGATTCTTTATTCACAAAAAATAAATGGGTTCTAGGAATTTTTTTTGAAACAATCATAATAAATCTAGAGAAACAATTATTATTTTATCATTAAAACATATACATAGTGCATAATAACTAAAATAAAGGGTTATTATCATTGATGAAAATAAATACCACACAAATATCATTAAAACATTATTGAGTAAAATACACATTCAACTTTTAAAATCAATTTTTATAAACGAAAAATTCACAAAAAAAGTGAAATATACTTTTCATTGAAATTAACCATGGAAACTAATAAAGTTATATTCACATTAAATAATGGTCATGATGATGTTATAAACTATTAATATCATAAATGTTAAAAATAACAATTCTTTTTGATACTTTTTTCAAAATGGTAAAAAGAAAACCACATAGGAAATGTTAAGAAATTTCTATAAAAAATATTTTAAAATAAGGTCAAATATTTTTTAAATTTATCTTTAGAAAATAATTTATGTTTAGAAAATAAACTTCATCAATACATTTTCAAAAAAATGAATATATAATCAAAATATTCCTAGCCTAAAATAAGATACAAGATCAATATCACTTACAAATAACATTCTTGATGTTTCCATAATCAATAATGTAGGAAATGGAAACTAAAAATGTAAACCAAATTCATAACCATAAGAGAATAAAATAGTTATGGTTCATGAAAATACGAGAATATTATTTTCACAAAGGAACCTTGAGCATAAACAATCTCAAATAGAAGGGTGACTTTATCATAAAAATCCTTAGAATTTTGATAACTCTTGAATCTAAAGTTCTTAAAAGCAATGAATTAAATTGAATCATTAAATACCTTAAACATAAGGATATACATTATATAAATTTTCAATGTGTAGTACATACACCACTTAAATTAATGTATTTGTATAACATAAACATATATCCCAAGGAATTAAAGTTTGAAATGAATAACCCCTAAAATGATCATATCATTGAATTCAGAATTAATCAATGGAGTGATTATATGTAAAAAATGTAAATAAAAAATTTTAAATAAAAAATCAATTCTCACATAATATTTTAATAATTTGATTAATGAATAAGTGATATAACCCAATGAAATGAAATTGATGTCAGAAAAACTTTATTATATTAATAAATTCCGAATCAAAACTCTAGGATGATCTGACAAGATTTATAATTTAAAAAACATTTAAGTAAGAAATATTCATTATAGAACATATAAAAGGTTATTATATAGACTATATAAATACAATTTTGTATATTATATTAAAAAATGCCTTAGAGATGGGGAATTGAGATGAAATCCCTTTCTTCATGTACATAATTGCATTGTATGTCATTTTACCACCAATATAACAAAATTATATCGATTATTTTATTTAAATAAAATATATTTAGTATTTATAAATTATCATTAACCCATTTGTTTAATTTATTTTAATGAAAATATAATATCTTATTTAGTCAATTCTTTGTCAGGTGTTTTGAGGATGTTCTTTCCATAGCTTCAAAATGAATTTGGTATGTTAACTGCATTCAAAGGGATATCTATTCCATAATATCTAGAATTATAATCTGGAATAGTTATAATTTTTATACATTAATGATAATTTTAAAACAAATTATGGAATATGGTTATGAAAAATGAATTATGTTACAATCATGGATATGGTAGGTCATACCTATGCATGAGTAATTTTCTATTTTTAAACGAACATGATGGAAAGAAAGTAAGTATTGTTTTATTTTTAAATAATAATTGTTGTACCATAAATATAAAATTCAATAATTAAATTCACTTATTTTTTCTATATATTTGATAAAGTAATTAAAAATGAATCAAATATCTTCGTGGAGGATGTAATCCAAACATAGAAACAAACAAAGTTATACTTTTAAATGAAAGGAAATGTATGAAAAGAGATGATATATTATCTTAATATAAAAATTAATATTTCATTAATATCATATATATATATATATATCAAGTCCATGATTATAACCAACAGTGAGAGGAATTGATGAAAAACTAATAGCATATACTAGCTTGGAAGTTTCCCACCATACACACGAAGGATGGTTCCATTCCAAATTTCATGGAAGATGATTTGGATATAGGTCATTACATTAACATAATAACATATAATTATATGTAAGATACTTATTTTATTATATTAAAATGGTTGAAGAAGATTTCATACAGGTATAAGAAGAAATAAAACAAAAACATTTGGTTTAAAGTTATACGTAGTATTTGGACAACCTGCTTTTATTTACATAGTAACCCCTCTATGGATAGTATTTTACCCAAAATAATACCTCTAAAAAAATTAGTGATGTTATTAAGGGATTTTGGTATTTCTTGAAAAATATGGAGTGCAAAAAACAAGTTTAGAACAGAGGAAAGGATGTTTCCTTTTATAAGTATGGGGAGGGGCACTCTAGGAATTACATAAAGTATTAAAATAATATAAATTATTATATATATGTACAAGTGTAAAAAAAGTTCATATATTTTTAATATATAATTTATATGACTCAAAATCATCTCATCTAGTAAAATCTGGATGATTTTAGGTGATATTTTCGACTTATCTTCTTTTTAACCCATGTTTAAACCTTTTAATGATTACCATGATATCAAAGTTTATTAATATTTATGAGTAAAGGAAGATAGCATTAAATGTAATTGACACATAAACATACAATGGTTTATATTTTCAGTTGTATCCCATTGAATTGGCTTAATATAGGATTTCTATTAATTTTAAATAATTTAAAAAGTTATTTTTTATTATAAAATATCATTATGGTCATTTTTGGAACTACTTGTTTACTTTGACATTAATTTCATCACAATAAAAATTAAATTTTATTATATATTTTTAAAACATGAATAATATGTTATATTTATCTATAAAATTTTCAGAACACTGTAACTCATCCAAAAAAATTCTTTAGTGTTTTTAAAACAACTTACTTTATTTTTTTGCTTCTTACACAAACACTATGTCGGTGTAGCATATGAATTTAAGGTAATTATATCATCACTACCAATTTAGAAAAATACCAACATAAAAATAATTTTTAAATTCTAAAAATAAATTTTAATATACTTTCAGAACTTATTTTTATCTTTATCCAAACATATACGGGAAATTTATAATCAAAAGGGTGATATTTTGTATTTTTCTTTACATAAATTATTTTAGAAGTCATTTTAAATATAAATGGAAAAAAACTATCATAAAATCAAATAATGGATGATTATATTAAAAAAATAATCATAAAATATATTAAAGGAAAATTTTTAGGATTATTTTTTATTCCTTATCATATTATTATAAACATTAATTACCTGATTTACCCTTACCGTGGTGACAAATAACAAATACAGTTACTATTCAATATAAACAAAAATAAAATTTATTTATTTACAAATTTTGAATATAGTAATTAAAAATTTGGGATTAATTTTTGAATATTAAATTCCAAGGAATCTTAGAAATCAATTTCAAAATAAATTCATAAAACCCAATGAAAAATGGTTTTTAGAAAAAAGAGATTTAAGCCCAAAAATAAAATTATAACAAAATAAATTATTGTGATAATTCCAATTTAATTAATTATATTATTTAGAGCTAAAATTACAATTTTTAATTTAATAACAAATTCTTGAAATAATGGGAAATTTATATGAAATTAAAAGAAAGTTTAACAAAAAAATCATATTTTTCATTATTTACTAAAAAATAAATCTTTTCTGAAAAATCCCAAAATTTATCCCTAATATAATATTTATATTAGGATTAAAAAAATTATATTTTTTTCAAATAAAATTTAAAAATTTATATAAATTACTAATTTTATTTTCTCCAAGAATGTAGTAAAAATCATTTTTTTAAAAAAATATTATTCAAGAATAAAATGTATTTATTGAAAATTGAGTGCGTATTTACTAATAATTGATCAATATATTTTTATTGAGTAGTTAATTTATATATATTTCATAATTTGGTAATTAATTTTCATATCCACCAAATCAACAACTAGGTTATAACAATCATATTTAAATAATAATATTTCGTTGTTCGTTTAATCTTCATCTTGTGTGTCTTGTACACTATTGAACAGAGTCTTCATTAAAAATCATAGGGTTATTGTAATAATCATCCTATATAAAATTATCAAGATATATCACATGTTATAATCATCTTTATAACATTGTGAATGTAAACATAATAAATGTGTGAGCTCAGATGCCCAGTAAGGGAAAACATATCATATGTGGGAAAAATAAATATCATAATAAAAGATTAAAAGGCCTTATATGATAATAATATAACATTTAAGAGAAATATAAGATCATAAAAATATTAGTAAGGAATCATATAATATATTATATGATCAAATAAATATTTATAATCATAAAGCATGTGAGCATTACATAATGTGCAGAAGACATTAAAATTCAGGCGTAATCTTGGAAACATGGAACTTCATGGAAATAAAATGAATCTTCAATTTTTTTTCATAACTTGATAAACAACATTTAAATGTGGTAAAAATATAAGATTATGAAAACCTATGAGAGAAACCTCAATATTCCCATTCCTAAGTGAACAAACTCATTATTCACATTCTTGAAAATGTGAGAAAACCCACTATGTATTTGCATGTGTTAAAAAAATCATTTTGGCCATGTATAATTGTGTTGTGAGATATAAACACAGAAAAATTTTATTTAGGGTGTTATATGACCCCACCCATCATTATCCATAGATATGTGTGCCACCAATAATCAATCATAAACATATATTAATGAACCAATGGAAAAAAGAATAGTTTTCTTAAACATCCAAATAAATGTAATTACCTTTTCAAAAGGAACCCAAGTAAATTAAATAGGTTTGTTCAAAAATCCAAATCAAAACCATCCACTTTTTATAAAGAAACCATAAAAATAAAATATGGCTTCATATAATTCCAAAATAGTATAACAACATGAAATAAATTTATTTTCATCAAAAAATTAATCATCCAAAAATAATCACATATTAATATAATAACATGAAGTTTAACTTCAATAGATATTGATAATTTTTACTATATATACTAAAATTAAAACCAAATCCAAAAATAGCTTTATTTAAAATATATTGAAATTATAATGTAAAATTCATAGTTATGTTTCTCTTTTAGAAAAGATTCATTTTTAAAAAAATGTAAAAAAGAAAAAATTTTATGAAATTGTTTTTGATTAAAAATTCCCCAGAAATAGAAAGAGGAAATCATTCAAAATGAAGGATATAGAAATAATTGTTCAGTAATAAATTATATAACTCGAAGAAAGGAGTTTAAGTTACCATGTCTCTTACCTTTACGATTTATTTCAACAGAAATTATTTAACCTCCTATATCAAAAAGATAATAATATTAATCACCTATTTAATAAAATTATTCTTACATATTAATATTTATACTCTTTATTAATAATAATTATCTTCATGTATAATATTTCTGTAATCTTCTTTCTATATCAGGCATTAATAATCTTAACCATTTTGAATAAGGTTCATAAAAGATGTGTTTATCTTTATTTTACTCCAAAAGATAGTCATTTAAATAATATTAAAAGATATGAAAATTATTTATTTTAAATAATTATTATGTTATAATTTTAATACATGGGATTTATAGTCATTTTTTTGAAGAAGAATAACATGACGACCTAGTTTTAGTTTATTTACCGATATTGATGGATTACTTTATCACATTCATTAATTTTTGTGTAAATAAAAAAATAACTATAATAATGATAGATATTACCTATAAATATCATATATAATTATAAAATAAAAAAAACTGTTTTTGGATGTCAATGAAACAAAAACAAGTCTATTTAGGTAGTCGGTAGTCTGCACAATTCAAGATTCGTGTTTTCATTTTTCTTAATGGAATAGCGGAGGGTGGTAAATTCTTATACCATAAATATAATAAATTAAAAATATAATAATGATACTTATGTTATAATTTTATAATGGTTAAATGATATTTTTGGTAGAATAAAATCTCATAAAGAGATATAAAAAGAAAAAATGGGTAGGAATGTACACCACACTTCTTGGATTATCTCCATTGTGAAGGGGATTAAACAATTGAGTGATGGAATTATGAAATGTACAGAACATAATTAATGTTTATAGAATTTTTTATTAGTGTTTTGGGTATATTTTACTCCCATCATAAGAGGTTTTGGTGTGACCATATGTGAGGAGAGGGGAAACCCTTTTATATGTGAAAGGGAATGGAAGTTCTTTAAATACTAAAAAATGTTCAATAACGGGAAGTAACTATTAAGAAAATTCACTCCAAAAATTCATAAATAATTAATTCTAGAAGAGGTCAGCTAAATAGATACCTCCAAAATTTAAATAGAAACATTTTTTAAAAATTTAGTCTCTTTTCCTATAAGGTTACTCACATTTATAATTTTTGTTTTCATCACAGTATCATGTTTTTTCCTAGGAAATTTATCCATTCACACCAAAAATAAAATCATGATTATTATTCAATTTGGACATAATTATTCTAAATTTTAAATCCATTTTATATGATTCAGTTATAATAGTGGTACAGAATAATATTAAAATACTAAATTTATAATGTATTAAAAATATTATTTTTTGAAAAATATAACGTATATTCTAAAATATAAAATATTGGTTTATAAATTCAAACCAAAATTTTTAAAATTATAAATTCACTTAAAAAATAATTATTTAATGTTATAAAATGGTTTCACAAATTCCAAATTTATACTTATATACTAATAATATTATAAATTCATGTTATTTGTAAAAATCTTATTTTTCACAAATCACCTAAATATCAATCATTTAAAAAAAGAAATTACTATTAAGTTAATATGTCTATGATAAATCCAAAAAAAAATATATTTTTCTCCAATTCACATCCTAAAATTTATAAACGTTATTTTTAATTTAAAAAATATTATATTGTGAAAAAACTGTCTTATAGGAAATAGAATTTTTGTATATTATCTACTAATTATGTTACTTTCAATAATTTACTCATGTAAAAATATATCATTCTTGAAAAGAATAAAATTTTGGAAAATATATTTCATTAGTTTCTTTTTTGCACTAGTTGAGTAGATATTTAATGTGAACTTATATATATATATATATATATATATATATATTCATTTTTACATTACTACTATTTACATGATTTATGTAATGAACCAACCTGAGACATCTATCCATCAGATTCCTGAGTTGGCCTCCATATACTCTACGATCATCCATGATCCCCTGAGAATATTAAAAGCATCAAGGGTATGATACATAATCGTTGGGGATAATTTCACCCTCACAGAACCAAATAGAAACATCTAACCAATATATAATAATAAAAGTACAAGATACATGCCATGATACATATCATATAAATAATAATCCAATTAGAGATAAAAAATTAAATTTAATTATAAAAATAAAAACTGAAGATGTTGATACAAAGCTTGAGCCAACCAGTTCCATGAAACAAAATTTCTGACTACTAACTCCATGTGACTCTACGGTCACCACCATCATCTGTTAAACACCCGCTTCTCGAAGAAGATAGAAATAGATCCAACCTAAAAAAACCTTTAAAAACCTTCACAATACATGAAGACAATATACCCACCAACATGATCATGTAGTTTGAGATCCGAAGATAGTATGATACCACCATTATTCTAATTCAATCCTTCTAAAATGAAACCAAGATAACTAGTTTTGAAATAATTGATACAAATGGGGTTTCAATTCCCTTAACATAAAATAGGTATAATCAAAGCATGGAACATTCACTTTCACAAAGAAGAACTTTCATAAAACAATCCATGAAAAGGTTTACTAGAAACCATGTGATTTCAAAGTGCTAACCATTTCTCTTTAAAAATACCACACTATTTAAAAATGAACTCATACATGGTTTAAAAAATATCTAAAGCATAAAATCCCAGAATTAAATTCTAAAAACAATTTCTACCTTTTTAAATATATTAAACACTCAATAAAAATGATCATAATGGATTAGGGTAAACAATAATGAAATAAACCATAACTGGTTATATATAAAGCTAATAAATGGATGGAATAAAACCAGTTAACATAATGACTAAACCAAAAGAGGAAAAAAACATCAAACAGGTCATTCCAAGTAATAAATATCACACACTCTAATATATAGAACAAAATTCCTAATATATGATACATAACAGGAGGCAACATCATGACTACTAATAGAACAACACAAGACACACAAAAGTGGACCAAATTGTTATTCGAGTTGGTTTCCCAAAACCAACTTCTATGTAATGTATGGTAACCTATATTCACTATTTTTTAATTCGAATAAACTATTTATCACATCATGATTTTTATTCTATGTGACATAGTATGTGATAATGTCTAAAGAGTAGTTGTCGCACTAAAAGGTTATTATAGTTCCCTACTATGATGAGAACTCAAAAGTGCCACAACATTATTCTTAAGTATTTTTTCTATAGTCATATGAAGTTGTTTTAGGGACTCAAATGATACGGGATATTAGGGGTGGAGAGTCATAGGACTTGGAGTCACCTTTTCATTATATACACCCTTATTAATATCTAGTGTATGATATTATTAGAATGAGACCCACTAGTAGGAGATCCACATTTATATGTGTCATTGGATGTTTATATCTGCGAATAAGGGTACAGATCCTTAGACTATAATATTATTATTAATAACTATTATAAGTTGTCAGATTTTATGTATTTATGAGAATAATGATGGCATATTTTCACAGTCAGGTAGGATATGGTGGGTGTGTCATGAGTAAAATTTCATTAATGAATAATGTGAGAAATGATTTTCCCCTCATGTTCTTTAATGAAAGTTCATATCTTAGACACATTGATGGTAATTAAATATCCTAAATAAATCCATTTCCATGGTATTCTATATGAAAGTTCTATTTTTATAAATTTAAACCAAATAGACATTGAGCACATAGTTTGATGGAACCACTATGTAACATACTTCATTATATATAACCTGATAAAGGGATTAAATTACATAGTAAGCATTAGTATGAGGTATTATTTTATTGTGGAATTAACTTCATTCTCTATGGGTTCCTTCACATGTTGTTAGATTTTAACCTTATACATTTGGATTATTTACCAAATTCCATTCAGAAAGAATCTTATACAGTCACACAGTATGTATATATAGAATCTAAAATAAAAAATTTATTATTATTTATTATTTAAAAAGTTGAA
The DNA here is from genome assembly GCA_963277665.1 of Viscum album. NCBI lineage: Eukaryota > Viridiplantae > Streptophyta > Magnoliopsida > Santalales > Viscaceae > Viscum > Viscum album. The sequence goes on along the minus strand of OY728131.1, from coordinate 676,334,666 downwards.
TAAAAATTATTCCCATACATGGTTTAATAATTATTCATATTTTATTGATCACATTTATTTTGTCACCAATTATTTGAGAGAATGTTATTTGAGTGTAATATTTAATAAATATTTATTTTTTCTTTAGTGAATTAAAATATTTATTTAATTATTGGTGAATAATGAAATGATATTTAATTATTAAATAAATAGTAATTATTTTGACCCATTAAATATTATGGAGGAATAGTGAACTGAGATTAATGGTTTGATGAAAAATTCTATATATATTGAATATTATTTGAACAAATAATATTTAATTTAATTAATGGGTTTAGTGTTTTTCAAGATATGATATTATTGTTATTATTATAGACATGGGGTTCTTTAGGGATTATCGAACTAATATAGTTAATATGTCCAGTTATTATTTTCTAATCCTAGTAATCTATAATCCCATTTATATTACTTTCTTAAGAGAGAAAATACATTTGTCTTGTGTCCACCTAGAGAGTGACCTCTCCAAAAAATATCTCAAAAATAGAGAGAGAGACTCCTCCACTACCACTCTAATGTCTAGATAGATCTAAGATAACTCTTCCTAGAAGAAGTTCTCGAGGTGATCAAAGGTGAACGTTGCAAGCATTAGGTTCCACCGTGCTAGCACCCAGAGATTCCTACGATGATGTTCAAAGATTCATGAAACACATGTGGATCAGAGTTGGAGTGTATATATTCATGATCCCTATAATGAAATGATAGTACGATGTATATTGGTTGTAATATTCATCAAAGGAGAAATAATTTCTCACAAGGTAGTTCTTTAATTTCATAAATTAATTATAAATAACTTATAAAGATCATACACTTTGTTTTGGGAATTTATCCATTATCTATAATCTTTAACTCAATTATGTTGATCATGTCATTTATTACCATTTAAATCTCATATTAATTATCAAAAATCAAAAAATAAATTTTGAGAATTCTCTATGTGACACTTCTACTATACCCGGATCCAACAAGTTGTATTAGAGTGGTCACATAATTATTCATAATTATTTAAAGATCATTTATTTATTTATGAATTAATCATTATTATTCAATTAAAATTTAATCATTCCTTAATAAAAATTGAGATATATGACTTCTTCTTTTTACTTTATCAATAATATAATCAAATCGATTAATTTTATGAATGAAATAAATTCAAAGATCTCATTCGGGGGGTATGAAGGAGTCTGGAAAGATAACACAAGAGTACACATCATGTAATCCATAGGTATATAGTGTGTACTAGTTTTTAATGCACTGTGAGTTAATTTAGAATTTATTCAAGATGTATGAATTTGTTACATGTGGTGAATTCAATTATACACTACATGTTTCCTTAGCCAACCTGGTGAATGTTCTGCTGGAGTACACATCTTGTAACTTCCATATAAGATGTCTAGCCCTTTATACATGGATGATATGTGTATCCCCTTACAGGTCTTACATGATTGGTTTCATTTTAATTCAGATAACACAAAACATTTATCCCATGTACACGTTGTGTACAACAATATTTTCCATGGTAGAATTACATGTAAAGTCCCTAGGCATGTGTCATGGATATATGGTGAGAATAATACACAATGTGTGAAGTGAAATGTGCATCCCATGTACTTTTACCAAATTATGTAGAATAAAAATTAATTTATTATACTATCAAAACCTTATCAACATGTGTTTCATGTGGTCATTAAATTGATAGTACACTCCAAGTGATAGGATTTATATATATAAATGTTTAATTAATTTTTTTCATAATTTTCAAATATACATATCTTGTATAAGTCATATGACAATAATTAATCTATACAAATTGAACCATAACATGCTATGTAAATACCATGTGTTCTGGGTGTCCATTATTTTAATATTACATTCTATGAAATTACATGATAAATCGTGTATGCCACATATCTCAAGAGTGAACACCATATGAGTATAAAACATATTGGGTAGTTTAGATGAGTAATCACCATGTTTCCTCAAAGGTACATTTTTATAGGAAATTAATTTTAAATAAATTTATTTAATTTTATTAAAATTATGATGGATGAGAACTTCAAGAAAATTCATCTGAAAATTAAGATAAAATAATTGATTAGTAAAAGAATATAATTAATTTATTAGATCATGATTTAGTATAAATAATAATGATTATAATTTAATGATAATGTTATTTAATGCGCAATTCATTTCATGACTTTGGATGATAATGATCCAAGACCAGAAATTTTTATGTGATGGGTTTTTATAAATTTATTATTAAATTAAGTTGTTGGCCTGAATGTCATCCCTCATCTCATTATGTAAGGTCTTGTGTGACCATGTATTATTTTATGTAATCATGTTAACTTATACTTCACTTCCACTTATATATGTGTGAGTAAAATCATATGTAATGGATATAACTCCTGAGCTAGTGGAGTTTGTTCAAGTTTGGAGTTGAGGAGAAACCAATCCAAGAGAGATACATAGGTGGATAGATGGAAAGCTACAACACTAACCATAAATGGTTCATGGGGTTTTTCCACTAGGCTAAAGATTAGTTTATCATCCACTAGATAAAATAACAATTATTCAGTGCTCATGATCATACTGATTGATTATTTTATTTATTTTCTATTTCATGGTCATTTCATTAATGATGTTTTTTGGAATTCACCTGAATTAATGAATTAACATGAATAAAAGATAGAACTCGAATAAATTTGATTATGTGAAAATATTATCCAGTACCTAGTTAATAACTTAATTATATCCATGTAATATTATAAATCATGTAATAAAGATAATAATTTTTCATTTAATAATAAAAGATAAAATCCTTCAAGTTGATATATTAATTCGGTATATCCTTACACTACTTCACTTAAAATCGACCCATAGTTCAAATTGAATACCCATCCAAATTTGGGATGCTTTTAATTATCAGATAACTCTAACATGAATTTTTGGACTGAATAAACTTGGTTCAAATAAAGGGTTGATATCCAAATCAAGACTTTCTGTAACTAAGGGGAAAAAGTTGAGGAAATCCAAATAATAATTTCAATATTGTGGATTATACTCAATAGACCAACGAATTGTGAGTTAATGCTGTTGGTATTTAGAATTACTCCCTAAAACCCTTAAAATTGTTTGATTTTCTAATGTTAGGGTGATAAGAAAGAGAATATAGAACCTCTTCAAAAAGAATTTCCAAGCACTAGGGTATTCTAAATCCAATGGTGAGGGCTATGGGGTTTTGATAAAATAGTGGGAGATTAATAAATATAATATTTATTTCTTTTTATTAATTTTATCTAATAAAAAAATAAAACTCTACTCATCTTATTTGTAGAAACAACAATAAAATGGCTTCAAACATATCACTTCTATCCATACTAGAGAAGGATAACCTTCTCACTGGTATAGATTTCCATGAATATAAATGGTGCTTTGTGTTATCATATTCCATATAAGGAAATTGTATGTGTTAGAAGAACTTATTCTTCATGTTTATAGTAATGAGGATATTGAGAAAGAATTATCTCTATATGAGAAACATTTGAATGATTCCACAGATGTTATGTTTTTAAAGGCATCATCTATGAAAATTGAGTTTCTTATGAAATATGAGGACATGGATGCATATAGAATGGTATCTCACCTTCAAGATATCTATCAAAAAAATTGAGACAAGAGAGATATGAGATCTCTACTTTCTTGTTCAAAACTAAGCTTAAATATTCAATGATAATTAGGGATAATGTATCATTCTTATTAGCTACATGTAATGCTTCAAAATCATACGGATAAAATTACCAAATGAGTTTTACATAGATCTCATATATTACTCACAACCCAATTCATTACCTGTATTAATTTTTAATTATAATATAATAAATAATAATAATAGTCTTTTAGAGCATCTTACTCTAATTTTCCAAGCAGATAAGGACACGGGAATGAAAAACCTATGGTCCTTATAGTGAATTTAAAAAGGGAGAAGAAGGTTAATAGGCGCTAAACTTGTAACAAGTGTAAATATCTTATGAAAAATCCTTCCAAAAAGAGGATGATATAGATGTAGGGAAAGGGAAAGGAGGAATTGTGTTTTTCATGTGGAAATAAAGGCCTCTTGAAGAGTAACTATACCTAGAAGCAAGGGGAAGCTAAATGATCATTCATTATGGAGTGTAATATTTCAATATCTACCTATTAGATATTAAATACAACTTGTGGTGCTCAATTTTGTATCCAAATATAAGAATAAACTTCATTGTGAAAGATTTCTAGAGAATAGGTGCATTTGTGAACAACCAATCTTTTGAGGCTAGCTGCTCGATCCATTAGTGACTACCTCTTTTCATTGTCTACAGGAATGATATTGGTTTTAAGAGATTGTTATTATGTTCTAACTATTACGAAGAATATAATTTATATATCCTGACTAGATGTAGATGGTTTTGTATTCATGTTTTAAAATATATTTTTTTTATTTTATAAATACAACATGTGTTATGGTGTGGAATACTTAAATAATGGTATTTATATATTAAATTATGAAAATGATGTATTGGAAATAGATAATAAATCATGTTCGCATGACTCATATGACACCCTTTTATGGCATCACCATCTAGGTCATTTAAACGAGAAGCATTTGAAAAACCTCTACCAAGATAGTTATTTAGGCTCTTTTGAGATAAAAACACTTGAAATATATCATGCTTGTTTACAAGGAAAAATGACTAAACCACCATTCGGTGGAAAGGGTGAAAGGTCCATAGATCATTTAGGATTGGTACACACTAATGTGTGTAGACCATTTCTAATAGAAGCTAGAGGTTGATATTCTTACTTCATAACATCTACTAATGACTTAAGTAGCTTTGGATATCATTACATAATGAGGTATATGTATAAGTATGTTGAGAAATTCAGATAATTAATGAATAAAGTAGATAATAAACATGGAAATAAGATAATGAAGATTGAAGTTGATCAATGTGGTGAATATATTAATCAAGAGTTTATCATCTTTTTTTGGTAGTTTGGGATTCTATCTAATATCACTTCAATATACACGCCATAGTGGATTAGTATTAGTGAATTGAGGAACCATTCCTTATTAGACATGGTAAGGTCTATGTTGAGTCATGAATATGTTTCATTATCTTTTTTAGGATAGGAATTAAAAACAATGACGTATAAAATAAACTGATTGCTAACGAAATTAGTAAATGGAATTCCCTTTGAGTTATTAGTTTAAAGAAACCCGTTTTTTTAATAAAATTGTAAGAGGTTATGAGGAATTTGTAAAGGCCTTCTCAAGAAACAAACTATAACCCCATGGAAAAAATTGTATATATATAGGATATCCCAAGAAAATAAAGGGATACTGTGTATTCAACCCCTTAGACAAGAAAGTGATTATCACTGTAAAGTTTGTCTTTATTAAAAGGGAGAACATTCAAAAAAAGTATAGGGGTAGAAAGATTGACTTCAATGAATTTGATGATCAATATATACAAGAGTTGGTATGGGAATAGATTCTAAAAGTCCCCATGGAAGAAGTAGTTATGAAAAATAAAGTACTGTATAATAATACTAGAGAGATATGAGAAATAGAGAGATATGGTCTTCTAGTAACTAAATATGGTGACTCCTTGTTTGTTTACAATGATGAACCCATCTCCTAAAAAGAAAATGTATCGAGAACAAAAGATCAAAAATGGAAAGAATAAATGAATTCTAAAACGGATTCCATGTATCATAACCATGATTGGGTTATGGTTGATATTCAAGTTGATGTAAATCCCATATGGTGAAATGGGTATTGAAGAGAAAACAAGACATGGAAGGTGAGGTAAATACCAATAAAGAAAGGATATTGTCTAAAGGATCTAAATGGTATTAATTAATTAACTATGATGAAACATTTACACCAGTTTCTATGTTTTAATCCACCAGAATTCAAATTTATTTAGTAACTTACCATGACTATGAAATTTGGAAGATTTATGGAAAATAGATTTTCTTAAAGGCATCTTTAGGAAGATGTCTACATGAAAAAACCAAACGGTTTTTTGACTCTAGGTGATTCAAAAAGGATATGAATGTTACAAAGATATATTTATGGATTTATATAAGAATCTAGGTCACGGATAATTAAATTTGATGAAGATATAAAATAATTTGGTTTCATTAAGAATAAATGTGAGATGTATGTTTACAAGAGTTTTAGTGTGAATATGATCATTATCCTATTAGTATATGTTTATGAAATGTTATTTATATAAAATGACATAATAGTATTACTATCTATCAATGTTTGGTTAAATAAGTGTTTCATCATGAAGGACATAGGCGAAGTAGCATATATTCTAGGGATCATGATCAATCATCATAGATCTAAGAGTCTTGTTCAACAAAGTCAATGTAAATAAATTGAGCAGAAACTAATGATATTAAGTATGGAGAAATCCAATACGAGATTGGTTCTAGTGTCACATAATATACATATTTATTTGAAAACGAGTCTTCAAAAAAAACTATAGAAATAGTTAATGTATAAGATTTCATATGCTTCAGTGATAGGATAAATTATGTATGCCATGTTATGTACTAGACTTAATGTTTTCTATACACTGTTCATGGTAGGAAGATATAAAACTGATCTTGGAGAACAACAGTGGTCTACTATTACAGTTATCTTTACATATCTGAGAAGAACTATTGATATGTTCCATGTGTATAAGAGATCTGAGGAGGTGATCATTAGGGATTATACTGATTGTAGTTTTCAAATAGATCAGAATAATATGAATTCATAGTTATCACATGTTTTATATCACAACAAATGATCTATGAGTTAGGAGAGTTCAAATCCTACAGTTATTTCCTATTATATAGTGGAATCTAAATATATAGTAGCTTTGTATGAATCCAATGAATATTTTTTGGATATGAAACTATTTCCAAAGTACTTTTGTGGTACCAAGAAAAAAACATCACATCACACTATATTGGGATTGAACTGTAGCGGTGGATCTTGTAAAAGTGCCAAGGTCAAACAAATGGACAAGGCACATACTCTAGAAGTATCACCTCTTGAGGTATTTTTCTTATAGGGGTAAATTTTTGCTAATAAGAGTTACCATATAAGAGAAACTTATGGACCCCATAAAAATAACCTATCTTAACAGAAGCATGAGTATTAGGTGAGAGCTAGCGTACTGATGATTATTAGAAGATGGATCTAGTATAAGTGGGAGTCAATTAGACTTGGTTCCCTATAAGAAAATTCTATGTACAATATGATTACTTATATTCATTGTTTTTTAATATTAAAAAACATTGTATCACATCGTGATTGTTCTTTTATATGACATAGTATGTTATTATGTCTTAAGAGTGGCTGTCACACGGAATGGTTATAGTAGTTACCCACTATGATGAGAACCCATTAGTAACATGAAATTATTCTTAAATATATTTTTATAGATATTTGAAATCATTTTAGGGACCAAATTGATAGAGCCTATCAAGGGTGGAGACTCATAGGACTGTGAGGAACCTTCTCACGGTGTATTCCCTTAGTAATATTCATTGTTGGATATTATGAGAACAATACATGCCTTTAAGAAATAAAAAAATATATTTTTCATTCGATGATCCAATATTCATACATATGTATTGATCCTCATACATTAAGATTTTTATTAATGAGTATTGTATGTTGACTACATTAATGTATTGAAAAAAATGTCATGAAATATATTCACAAAGAGGTATGATATGTTGGGTGTGTCACGAGTAATGTTTCATTAATGAATAATGAGAAAAGAATTTTTCCATTATTTTCATTAATATAATTTGATATCTCAAGCCCTTTTATGGAAATTTTATATCCTATGTAAATCTATAACCATGGTGTTCTAAAGGAATGTTTAATTTCCAAAAATCCAATAAAAGAGACATTGAGATCATGGGTTGATGGAACCAGTTTGAAACTTTCTTGATTATTGACATCGTAATAAATGGATTATATTATATAGTAATAGTATATGTGTGGTATTTTGTCATTGCATAGTTAAATTCATTCTATATTAGTGTCTTGGCATCTTGATAGATATTAAACATCACCATTTGGATTCTTTTACTAATTCCATTGAGAAAGAGTCCTAATGGGTCAAAAAATAAGTGTGTCCATAATCTTAGAAAAATATTATATTATTATTCATTATTTACCAAGATGATTAAACATTATTACCACACATGTTTTTATAAATTATTCATGTTTTATTAATCACTTAAATTCCATAAAGAGTTATTCGAGAGATTATTATGTGAGAAAAATATTTAATAATTATTTACTATCTATTTAGTGAATAAAAATATTTATTTATTTGTTAGAAAATAATGTAGTGCTATTTATTTATTAAATAAATATTCATTATTCAAGACTCAATAAATATTATAGACGAATTTTAGAATGAGTTTAATGGTCTGGTGAGTAAAAATATATATTGAATATTATTTGAGTAAATATTTTTTTAATTTAATTCATGAGTTTAGTGCACATCATGAAATATTATTATTATTATTTTAATAGAAATTGGGATCCGAAATGATTACAGAAATAGCCAAGGGTGCATGGGAAATTATTATTTTCTTACACTAGCGGTATCTAAACCCAATTATATTATTTTCTTTAGAGATCCAATTCATTTATGTTGTTCATAGTTAGATCTAGATAGAATCATCTCAAATCCATAGATATCTCCCTCTCTAAGCATGATTTCAATATTAGAGAATGTCCTCCTACACCACCACTCTCTTTTCTATAGATATTGAAAAGACCCCTTCCTTGAATCATTTATCAGGGATGTCAAAGGAAAATGGCGTAAGTGTTGGGATCTACTATATTAGAACCAAGATATTTCTACGATGAGGTTTAGAGGTTTATGGAGCATGTCTGGATCACCACTGAAATAAATATATTCTTTATTGTTTTAACTCAACGACAATATGATGAGGATATATTTTTAGATCTATCAATGAAGAAATAATTTCTTTTATGGTTGTAATTTAATTGATTAAATTAAATATAAATAATATGCGATGATCCTACTATTTAGTTCAGTAATTAAACCATTTTCTATATTATTTGATTCAATTATATTTATCTTGGTGTTTATCATCATGTAAATCTCATATAAATCATATATCAGGATAAAACAATATTGGTCATGTCCCATCTAATTCATCCATTTTTCCTAAATCCTATTGCATCTTTCAGGTTAAGAGTCACCCATCCTTCCATTAGACCTCTATATGAAGCCCCCACGGTTAAAAACCCCATATCCAGGTGTTGTTTACAACTAAGGGGGCCTATCCGGTGAAAATCATCAATAATGTAAGAAATGTACCACTGCATCCCAGTTAGAAACCTTAGTATCCTCATCAAATAATAATGGATGTTGTCCATGAGAATAAACTCATCACATATCAATAATATGTCCTTAAGGATAATATCATAATCACAACCTTCCCACCTCCCACACAACCCTAAAAAAGATCCCCAACAGATGAGAACATTATGAATAACATCATAATAATCCATCACCTAGATAACTTAGACATTAATAACAAGAGAAGGGGTCTCAACACAGTTACAAATAACATCATATCAAAATCGTAAACCATTCCTTAATTTATATAATATTCATCTAAAATTAATTTCTTAAAATGAATTGTAATTTAATTGACCTGAATAATGCATAAGAATTCCAAAAAAAAACCAAATATGATTATGGGAAACTATAATTTTCATTATAAAAACCAAACAACCATTTAAAACATGAAACCCCTTTTAAAAATGGTAAAAAATTTAAAACCCAATTTTTTCAAAATCCCAAATAAAAAGTAAAAATCCCAGTGAGGACCATATTATGAATTTTATGAATCACAAATAATTCATATAAAACCAATATAAGGTCCATACCATTCATGATACCTCTCATACTCATTTTTGGGTATTCTTTTACCCTTGTTATGATCATAGTTTATAAGATACCTTACTAGATTTCATTTTAGTTGAATTTTGAGAATTTTTGAATCCCATGGATTTATAAATGTTTAGCGGATGGTTAGGGAAAACTATGTAGTTTTCCACCGAAAATCATGCACCACATGTTGATACACTAAGAGGGGGTGTAGAATTTGTCAAAATTGTGATGCAATCCCCCCAAAATATTTACCATGGGAAAGATGGGATTTTTTGTTTGGAACATGGGTTTTCAAACTGTACAACCACCCATTGAAAATCATGCACCACATGATAGTAAGGGTGTACAGTTAGGGTGCACAGTTTTTCTAACTATGCAGTCTATCCAGGAAACCATGTGTACATACTTTTAATTCTCTAAAACTATAATTAAAAATTATTAAACCCTGATTTTATATCACTAATCACCCTACTTGTCCTAATACAGTCTACATAGATTTTGGAGGCTCCGGAGAGGATACATAGGCTCGTCTAAGCCCTTATTTTTTAAATTGAAGATCTAGTGGAAGAAATCAACCTCTCTCTTGTATGAGGACTCTTATTTGATTAGGTTACTCTATCCCTCTCTCCAATTTCTCTACCTTTGGAGAGGGATGAATTATTCCATAATAAACAGTATATATATTGGTTTTAATGGATATTGTTTTTTCGGAACATGATCCACGGTTTTTACCCTAGATCATATTCTCCATTGTTATTTTAAATGTTCTACCTCAAATTAAGGGATAAGGTTGGGTGAGGATTCATCAAAGAACCTATGTTAGGTGGTCTATATTTTAATTCCCACGGTCTTGATAATGATATTGTTTTTTAGTTGTATCTTTTTATTTTTATTTTGTGAATTTTATTTTAAATTATAAATGTTTATTGAATCGCCACGAATATAAGAAATCCTTCTCAGATATTATTGGGTCCAATAGAGATTATGAGAGAAATAATTGTGGAAACCCATAGGGTGTGTCAACTACCATCAAATAATAATTTGGAAATTAAAAAGGGGGACTATAGGGTCTAAAAAAATTATCCAATAGTGAATGTTGGGGAATGTTAAATTTTTATAAAGGTTTTCTGGATTAACCTTGAAAGGTTAATGTGTTATGTGATAATTCATGGAAAAGAGTTAAATGGTTAAGGGTGGAAATGATTTCAAGTATTTGGATTGATAAATGAAATGGTTAACCATGTTGAGAATGGTTTATAAAAGGGTTAATAATGTTTACAATTGATATGTATATGTTAATAATGAGATTTGGGTGTTGGAATGATACAAATCATCTATGGGTGTCCATAATAATGATCTACGCCCCCGATTGTTGTGTTTGAATAGGTTATGGACTGATGAACCAAGTACATGAGATTTTGGTTCCCGGCAAATGGTTTATGTACCAATAATAATTAAGTTGGACTGAAGCTCTATGAATCTATGATAATGGTACCTGGACTGAAGATCCAAGGTATCAAAATAAAATTGGAATTAATTGAAATAATGAAGTACCAGAAATGAGTAAAATGTAAAGTACCTATAGACTGTGGTTCATGCTCTGTCATAGGCCAAATTAGGTATTATTTTCTTTGGTGACACCATGAACCATAAGGCCAATGTGGTTAAAAAAGCATAATAAATGTGAATACTATTTACTTTTATCATTTTTATTTTATTTTTGTACAACTGCATACAATATTATAGACTAGATGTTGCTTTAGATTCCTTTGGTGGCAGCCTATTGAGTTATAATCACACCCTACTCAAGTCTTCGCTTAGTACCCAAGAATAATTCATTTTTCATGATAGGATGAAGATAATATACCTATATTATATGGATGAGTTGGACTTCAGGATGTATCATGAATGAGGGAACCAAACATGATGCCAGGACCTTCATAGAAGTTGTATATGTGTCTTTATTTTGGGTTTTCAGTCAACACATGAAACATATATTGAATGGAAAATCTACTACTTTTTTATGGTAATTTACCAAATTTTGAGATTCCTCATGTGATGATTGGTCTTTATTGGTTATTCATTATTATTCTTTTGGCTATTTTTATATTGATTTCAATTTTTGTCTTGCATTGATAAAGAGGGTATAGTCTCCCCAGGTAACATAAAATAACCTTGATGTTGTTCAATAGCCTCTAGAATATGGAGAGGTTCTATTAATGTCACATAATGAACTAGATTGGGGAACCAGTATGTGGGACTCAGGTCAGGACATTACACTATTTTCAAACCAAACTCCATTGTATAATAAAATTCACCCATTTTTTCCAATTGAAAAGAACCATTCATGCATGGAGGACCATTGAAAATTCAAAATAGATATTATATACATTATTACATTAAATATAAAGCACATTTAAAGAATTAAGAAATTGTGGAAGTCTAAAATAAAATGAAATGAATTGGAAAAACCTACCTCATTTGGTGGAATCATGTTGGATTCCTTGAAAACCACAATAAATAGACTCATATTGTGGCTCACAACCATTACAATCCAAACTCTCCAATTCAGCATAACCCTGGTCATATTAGTTGAAAAAATATGTCTACTAGGGTTATAGGATAGTTTGAAATGGATGAAACCCAATGAAAAATTAGAAAAAGAAAGCCCTTGAATCTTGAACTAGGTAAATAATCACCAAGAAACAACCTTGAAATCATATTATTGGATGATTTGAAGTGATTATAAGGGATGGAAAAGGAAAACAAAATTGGGGGAAAGGGGACGGGGAATACAAGGGAAGAAACATCACCTAAAAATAACCCAAACTATCAAAACTTCCCCTCTTAGAGTGGGGGGATTACTCACACATCTAAATAAACCTTGAAGTAACCATGAAGATATAGACTTTTAAGGGATTCATGGGTTATATACTTAGTATTTGTGGTTAGTTTGAGCATTATCCAACCATGAAACCATAAGAAAGACACTATAAGAGTCTTCACACAAAGGATGAAGAATTAAACTAATCAGGTTCTTTAACAGCACGACATATAACTTTTTACAAAATTTCACCCTTTTATTGAAAAAAAACATCAAACTTGAGTGTCTAAATGACCCATAAAATACCCCCACATAAAAGTGACACAATGTGTGTGGGAAACTATCCAACATGCCACTTTCGCCCCCACAATGTCAAAATTCAAGATAAGAGTAAAAAGGAATAATCCAAAACACACCTTATGCAAAGCTTGGGGATTTGGATGATGAACCAATCGAGAGGTCCCTAGAAAAAAAATATGAAAAAACAATAATTCCTCAATATTAAATGACAAAATACACAAGGATACCAAAAATATCCCATAAAAAACACAACCACTTTAATGAATTGACCCATTCTAGTGCTCGATCCATGACTACCCCAAACCCGCCTCCATAGGCCTCGGGTTGGAGACAAGCGCCAAGGGAATTACTAAACATGGGAAACCTTTTCCTAAATTACCTATACACACACACACCCAGAAACACCTCAATGAAATAGTTTAGAGATATAAAAAAGATGAAACTGAATGTAAAAAAGGGAAAAATAAGTTCCCACTGAAAGAAAACTATAAGTGCATCCGACCTTCTCCGAAGGAGGGGATCACTAATAGAAGTATTTGTAATAAATATCCTTTTCCAAGATCCTATGAACTGCTCGGTTAGTCTATATTGCTAGGATATGCCTACCTCAGTTCCTCTATAGAATCTATCTCCAGGTTTGTGTTATGCATACGACACAATACATGTGTGGGAAAATCATGACCATGGGTTACTATAAAAATACTCAGTAGGAACCCTAAAACCCAAAATGAAAAGGGAGGGACTGAAAGGTGACAGTCCACTCAACCAAGCTAGAAGGAAACCAATTGAGATAGAAACTCCATCTCAAATCATCATCAGTTATACATAACTAGTCAGCTAAGTCAAAAGACACCCAATGAAAGAGTACAAAAAAAGATTTTGTCCCACATCTTAACCCAACTAGAGAGTCAAAGTACACTCATCCAAACAAAAGGAGCTCGACCTAGTGAGAAGACGAAATCCTCATCGAGTCTTCATTATTTATATTATAAGAGAGAACTCATTCAACCATGAGAATCTAAAAACATAAAAAATTTGAATTAAGTTGTGTTTCTTCACCTCCCATGGATGGAGAGTAACAAAAATTATGGTGTTGGAATTGAAGTGGTAAGTATACTCAGTCCTCAAGGGGTGTCAACCCAGAATGTGAATACACTGTAAGGGCTCCCATAAATCCCCCATATGTAAAAAAAATATACTCTAAGTCTCATGAGGTTCGGACCTCATAGCCATAAATAGGATTATATTCAAGGATCAAAGTTAACAAAAAACTAGAGAACACACTCCACGAGCTCTGCCATCCTAGATGGAACCAATATGATAGATTCACACCGTCTATAATAGATCTACTATTCTTAATTAAATATCCTAAAGGACTTGCTCCATCGATGACAACCTATAATGTCTAGCTCTAGTTTCCAGCACCAAAGGATCCGCCATTGCAAACATGCACCCTGCACAATGATGAAAAAAAAGTGTAAAGGATCACTCTTCACCACTGGTGTGCATTTGAGGGAGCAATACTCAAAACAGTGCACCGCATATATATTCTATAAGAAGTGGTAATTATGGGACCCACACCTAACCACTTCCATGCTGTCATGGGAAGACTTCTCCTAACTAACCATTGAAACCTATTTCTCTCCTATATAGAGGGGATCCTTTCTTTATCCGTCAAGGAAATAGTAACTCTTAACCAGGTACCAAGGATAACAAGTGGAGGGGCCCAATCCTTAGAACTATACTCAAAATACAAGGTAGCTCCAATTCCAATGGAGGACCTAGTCCCCACTGAAACTCATATATAAGGGAGTACTACTATGTTGGTGAGGGCCTACGACCTAGAATGATTGGGGAGTAACATTCGAAGAATAGAGGACCCCCACCTTGATATGATAGGAGATTAATACTCCATAGATAGATAAAACACACCCAAACTCAGTAGGGGAGTACCACTCTGTGGCTATAGGACCCAAACCTTGGTACGACAGGGGAGTATTGACTCTTCCATCTCATTTATAAAGGGTAACTGACACCCTAGTACAGTTGGGTGTTATTTACCCTAGGCATGAGGACCCGCTCCCTGGTAGGATAGGGGAGTACCTACTCTGACTGGAGAACACGTATGGAGGACCCACACCATGGTAAAATAGGGGAGTTCTAACTCTAAGGATAGAGGACACACACCTTAACCTAGTGGTGTATTATCCACTATATATATACATCTAATATGGAGGACTTACTCCCTAGCACATCAGGGGAGTACCTACTCCATGGATAGAGGACCCACACCCTAGTACAAAAAGTTAGTACTGACTCTATCGGGTCAAAAAGTATGGAGGTCTTGCGCCTTGGCATAGTATGGGAGCACTTCCCACCTTTGAAAACTATACAGAGAACCCACACGCAAAACCATTAGGGGAGTACCAATAGATCCAAAAATACATTGATTATGACCAGCATCCCACATGTCTACCTTGAACAAACAAGTCCAAAGAACTCAATCACCACACTTTGATATTATCTACATCGGTTATCACTGACTCACCAGCATAGATTTAGGTCATGTCACAAGGATGTGTCTCAGTGGGGAAAGTGTTCCTCTTCCTCATGTTTCCAATTTCATTCCAAACCAAGTCTCATCCCAAATAACTACTCAATGGTAAAGGAACCCACACCCACAATGTGGGAAGAACCATATCAACCAAATAAAAGAGGTACGGGAATCCCGCACCTTGATACTATTGCGGATTACCAATCCCATCATCTACATTCAACAACCACACCAATCTCAAATATCATTAAAACAATGCTAATAGGATTTTCATGCTTATTGAATTTCACAATGTGAAACTATCTTGGGTTTGGGATTCGTTCCCTATTACAATAGAGGATCAAAACTCTACAAGTATAAATATTTCAGGGGAATTACATCATAAAGAAGATGGGAAGGGTACCAAACCTGATTTCAACCCAGTGATTCACTATGGCATCCTGCCTTTTTTATTAAATAACATTTCATTACATTTTATAAACAGAGGATCTTTAAAGACCAGTGTCTTGGAAATCAGGAACATAATACATGAAAAAAACATAAAAAATGCCTTATAAACCAAGTGTAAGGCTTCATCATAGGTTTATCCAATGTTAAATTAATGCATATCATATCCTAGAGACATATATCAAAGTAAAGGGTGAGCAGAAGGCCCAGTAAGGGTAAACAAGGGAATCAATGTACATGTGATATCAATAAGAGCTTGAATAAAAACCTAAAGACATGAGAAATGGAAGTATAGGAATATCATAATGAAAAGAACTTGGAACATAACATGAATATGTGGATACAAAATTTCATTTAGACATTCCTGAATATATCACCAAGGTCCATCCCCAAGGTGTCATAAATATTTCAAAGGTTATTCACCATGGTATCTTGAAACTTGTCAACTCTAGAGATTAAATATTTACCCAATGCATTGAAGCGCTATTAGGGGGCACCCTAATATGTATTTACTTATATGTGATCCATATATCATAATCAACCATTTCATAAATAACCCATGGATAATATAAGAAATTGGTTTCATTTCAAGATCACGACGTTTTAAAAGTTCTTAAAAAAATTTGATCATTATGTCATTTATAACCCATGGAAAGGGAGTGAGGGTTATATGTATGTCAATTACAGAATCAAATAAATTATCTTTATATATTTACGAACACCCAAATAAAAAAATAGTTATGGGTATTCACATAATTAAAATAAAAGAATTTCTGGAGAGAAAGAGATAAAAATTTTTAGGCGAAATTTCTACAGCATAACAGCTATATAACATTGTTTTAGAAAACTTTGGAAAGAGAGGGTACAAAAGTAACCCACTCATAAATAACTTATAATACATTATAAATATAGAAAAACATGGAGATAATAACATCGTATGGAAATTTTGATGACACACCTCATAAAAAAGGAAACATGAAAGGAAAGAGAACACCTGATTCCTTTTACGAGAAATTCGGCAGGCTAACGGCGTCACATGAAAATTCAAAAACAAAATGATGAGAGAATAAAAGGTATATCATAATTTGGACATAAAATGGAAATTATTAAGAACATATAAGAACATAACCTCAATATAATTTGATGGAGAATATAAGACACAATATAAAGGATGTCATGACTTAAAATAGAAGGGTGAAAGAATCTCTTACCTTGACGACTAACTTTGAATCTTGATGGTTGGGACCATGGGAAGCATGAGGGCACCTTGCGAGGACTAAATGGAAGTTAAATAGACTATAAAATCTTTGGGAAGGATTTTTAAATTAAATTCATGAGGGAATGTATTGGTATTTATAGGATAAGTGAGGGGACAAGTCATTAATGGCCAAGGGACACCTCATCGGTGGTATTGGCAATACCATGGGCTTGCCCATGGTATTTTCCCATGGTATTGGCCACTTGGGACACCTCGTACCTTATATTACTATTCATAAGTCGACCATAATTATTTCCTAATTATTACATCATTAATGATGTCATTAAACACCCAAAACTCAAAACTGTATTTTCACTATTCACCAAAAAATCAGCTTTCTCAGAAAAATCCCAAAAACTCACCTTAACCAAATATCGATGCTCTGATTTCAAAAATGAGCTCCATTTAATGAAAATAATTTTCTAAATATTTTTTATAAGGCCACATCCTTAAACATTACTTAATCTTGAGATATTTCAAGAATACACCTTGAGGATCTTTTCAGGTTTAGAGTTTTAGAGAATTAGATCATAAAACATGCATTACATCCCACATTTAAACAAAGTGGTTACAATAAAAGATAGTATTAATATTTCACATCAACGGAAACATATTTAAAATAAAACATGGATTATTTCTTGTCACTTATTTGACACTATCATCATATCATGTACCTTTCCCTTGACCTACGAAAAACATTTCAAAAACTTGGGATGAGCATAAAAAGCTCTGTAAGGGATATAAAAATTTGTAAAGGAAACATGAGTACATGTATACATAATAATCAATAAAATCATACATTACTCATAAAACATAATCACATTAACATACCTCATCAAATCATGAATAAAACATAGAAATCATAAAGCATAAAGGCAACCTGAGGCATTCATGACATTCTTACATAGGGAGTAACCCTCTTGGTTATGTTTGGGATACCCATCACAGTATATTCCCTAAATCCCTTCAGAGAAACCTTAAAATGTAACTATTACACATTACCCAATGCATTGGAGAGATATATTGGGCTCACCCGCCCTTAGTTTATCACGGAACTACCCGTCTTCATAACAATTCCCAAGAACCATAACCTAATCGTATCACATAAAACATAAATAAAGGAAACATAAAATTTCCACATTTCAATCACAAGATATCAATAAAACACCTTGATATAATAAAAAAATTATGAAAACCATTTTCAATACCAAATTAAAAGAAAAGTAAAACACGGTATTTATTTTCCATTTAAAAAACGGTATGGCTTGTAGAGGAAGTTGAAACTAAAATAATGGTCACGACGGCAGAGAACTCATTGTCGCCGCATACGTACGACAAAAAAACAATCCTTTTGTCGTTTAGTAAAATGATTCACATAAAAAAATTCCTTTTGAATAGACATAAAAGTAAAAAGGGTTTATACACCGTATAAAAGAAAGTTGTGTATAAAACAAAATATGCCTCAATGAAAGGAGATTGAGATGAAGTCCAATACCTCGGGTCCAACATGACTCGATCGTTCTTTAACGTCCTGAATAACA
Organism: Viscum album; assembly: GCA_963277665.1. Lineage (NCBI taxonomy): Eukaryota > Viridiplantae > Streptophyta > Magnoliopsida > Santalales > Viscaceae > Viscum > Viscum album. Next base: position 676,315,714 of record OY728131.1, on the reverse strand, counting down.
AACATGAGTTAATTTCTAATTGATTAAGAACCTTTTTCAAGTTCATTATTCCTTTTATATCACTTATTACCATGTTATGAAAACTACGTAATTATTTATGTTAATAATGGTCGTTTTGTCGATCATTGATACTTGAGTAAAAAATAATCTCTTTATCATTACAAGTTGTTCATGGGGTAAAATATCCATTATATCCAGAATTATATTCATGATTTAGATATCATATATATCATATATATCCAGTATATACATGAATTTATAATATTACATAACATTTAGAGGTAAGAAATGAAATGCACCGTTCATGGTGACGGTAAGTCGTATGTACGCATGAACGCTACTTCCATTTCTATTCCATATTTAATGGAATTAAGACATAATGATACATAATATTATTATAATTCCAGTATTTTATCATATATAATATCATTAAATCTGTCCTTTATACGTACCACATATGGTATGAATGAATCAAATCACTTTGAGGGGGCGGTAGTCCGCACTTCCTAAAATGAAGATATCGTGTTTAACCGTAATGGAAACCATAAAGGTATGACATAAATGAAAAATATAGAATCTTAAGTAAAACATAAACATATTATATATCATATATAAATATAGTTACATCTTAATGGCCACCTTTTAAGGTGTTATATGAGTGTTGAACAATCATCGTTTCGTGAGGCAGAAATTCGCCATCCACAGAAATAGTATGTTTTTTAACCATTATATGTAGGTGTGTGTAAGTGTAGCTCTAATACATTACATAAAAACATCCTAGTATATTGAATATACTGGTGTTGTTACAAAATAAAGGAATAAAAAAGATTTTAGAGGGTTGGAGAAACAAAATAATACATAAGAACAGAAGAGAAAACACTACCATTAAAACGCGTAACTCTTTTTTATTTGAGCTCAAAGGATTCCTTTGGAAGACTTCTGCCCAAAGTGATGCTTCTAGGAGTAATATAGGGATTTGTAGAGACAAAATGGGCAGGGGTTGGCTGAGCCAAAGGCTTCAGAGGTCTGGGTAAGGTGGTAGAGGTGGGGGCCTTTTATTAGAGGAGAAGAGGGGCACTCTTGGGATGTTATAAAAGGTTACTTTATTATAAAATTATTTTCGGATTTAAAAGGTCCCAAAATTATATATTTCAAAGATAAGGTTATAAAAGCTATAAATCCACCCATACAATAGGTTTTTGACATGTGTAGGTCATAGATTTTACATTATCTTTTCATTTTATTTAAATCGTTAAATAATAAGGTAATCGTTGTATCATCATGGTGTCATAAATAATTTAATTTATTTAATGTCTAAAAATTATAAAAAAAATATCATGATGTATGAAATCATTTTATATTTCCAATGACTATTTATAGTCAAAAATCTGAATTGTATAACCCCATGTAAAAATTGTTTTATTAAAACAATACATGTTTGTGTCATTTTTACTTTTACTTTAAATAAAAGGCATTAATGTCATTATTATACCCAAGTGGCTCCATGGGGTCCTAAAAATCGACCCATGGGGTGTATTGGTCGGCCATGACACATCATATAAGGGTAGGACATGTTTCAATGTCATTTCATTTTATTAAAACATTATCTTTACCTTAAATTACACTAATTACCTCTAATCGCGATTAAAAACTTAAAAGTTACTATTCACCAAAAAATTATTTTAATCCCATTGAACCACATTTTATTTCCCAATGACAACCATTTATGTAGGATTTTTGAAATTCAAAACACAGAGGTGGTAAAATTTCATTTAAATGAAAATTCATTTTTTTTAAGTACCACTTAGTGGTTTCACTATTCATCAAAAGTTGATGTTTTTCAGAAAAATACCAAAACGTCACCCTAAGCTATATTTGATATTCTGGATTCAAAAATTATGTCTATTTTACAACATTCAAAAAAATATATGTTTCGGTAATTAATTTAATAATTAATTCCCGTTGTAAGAGCAAATAGCGTATTTTTATGAAACAATAAGTATCAAAATATTGACTCTAGTTTAAGTCCAATTTCAAAGTGAAATTAATTACAATGACCACCATTGGATTAAATGGTAAAAATATATTCTAATTACACTATAAAACCAATTAAAAATATAATCTAATCATATAAATAAATTATATTAAAAAGAGGTTTTAAATTAAAATACAACATTTTTCACTATTCATTAAAAAATGAACTTTATCGGAAAAATACCAAAAATTTATAAAAAGTAAATATTGATGTCCCGATTCTAAAGAGGAGTTTTATTTGGTCTAATAGAATGTATAAGTGTGAAAAAAAACTATATTTAAATAGGGTTCTCCATCAAAAGGCGATTGTTCGACCTTTTAGTGAATATTAGAGTATCTATGCCAAAAATTGAATTATTTTCTTATTTTAAGCCTTTATCTTTTATTGGATATATGTAAAAACATTTAAGAAACATATATAATCATATTCTAGTTATTTATATTCATTCCCATCAATACAATGGCTACGTGTTAACTACCATTTAAAATAATATTATTTTATTACTAGTGTGCAACGTAAGATTTCAAAGAAACTCTTTGTTGCGTATCGGGTAGGCTATCGAACATAGCAACCCCTTTAAAGTAAAATTAATATTTAATTCGTAAATATTAATAAATATGAAAATGCATTATTCTTTATTTACCTGGGATGTTACATCCTTCCCCCCTTTTGGGAATTGCGTCCTCGCAATTTTATTCACTTATCAAAATAAGTGGGGGTATTTATCCCTCATAGAATTTTCAGATTCCCATGTTGCCTTTTCAAACATATGGTTTTTCCATAAAACCTTTATTTATTGAATTACCTTATTTATCAACACTTTCTCTCTACGGTCAAGAATCTGGACTGGTTGTTCTTCATAAGAGAGATTCTCTTCCAAATGAACTACCTATGGGCTCAAAACATGAGATGGATCTGGCATATACTTTCTCAAAATTGAAACATGAAAAAAATTGTGTACCTCAGATAAACTCGGAGGTAAAGCCACTCGGTATGAAACTGATCTAACTCTCTCTAGAATATCATATGTTCCAATGAACCTTGGACTCAGCTTTCCTTTATTACCAAATCACATCAAACTTTTCCATGGTGAAACTTTGAGAAAAACATGATCACCTACCTCGAAAGATAGATCCTTCCTCTGGTTATCCGCATAACTCTTCTGCCTGCTCTGAGCTGTTCTCATGTGTTTCTGTATCAACTGAACTTTTTCTGCCATCTCTTCTACCAATTCTAGTCCCATCAGCTTCCTTTCACGCACTTCATCCCAAAAAGCTGGAGTTCGACACTGCTTCCCATATAATGCCTCAAATGGTGCCATCTGTATACTGGAATGAAAATTGTTTTTATAAGAAAACTCAACCAAAGAAAGATATTGGTCCCAAATTCCCTGATAATCTATCGAACAAGCACGTAGCATATCCTCCAAAGTCTGAATTGTTCGTTCTGACTACCCATCTGATTGAGGATGAAAAGCTATACTAAAATTTAATTCAGTACCCAATGACTTCTGAAGGCCTTTCCAAAAGTTAGAAGTGAACCTGGGGTCACGGTCAGATACAATAGAGAGAGGAACTCCATCTAACCTGAATATCTCTTTCAGATACAAACAAGAAAGTTCATCTAGGGAAAAATTATCTCGTATAGTATGGAAATGAGTAGATTTAGTCAAGTGATCAACAATAACCCAGATTGCATTATTACCTCTAGGTGTCTTCAGCAATCCCACAACGAAGTCCATGGATATATTCTCCCATTTCCACTCTCGCACTGGTAAAGGCTGAAGCATCCGTTTCGGTAACTTCCACTCTTCTTTAACCTGTTGACAAGTCAGACACTTCACAGTAAAATCAGCAATATCCCTTTTCATTCCGTCCCACAAGTAATACTCCCGAAGATCTCTATACATCTTAGTACTACCAGGATGGACTGAAAACGAAGAACTATGAGCTTCACATAACAAATCTATCTTCAACTATGAATCACACGGCAGACACAATCTCTTCCCAAATATCAGAACAAAATCATTTTCAATATTGAATTCAGACAACTTACCCTTCTGAACCATCTCTACCTTTTTCTACAACTCGCTGTCTTGCTTCTGTGCTTGCTTAATTCTGTCTGATAGAGAAGATTTCACTGATACCTGAAACAAAACAGAAGGACATCCTGCACCAACAACTTCTATTCCAAATTTCATCAATTCCTTAACCAAAGGATCACGTTCCAAACACAACATTGTTAATGAAGCATTAATTTTTCGACTCAAAGAATCAGCTACTTTATTTTCTTTTCCCGGATTGTAATTAATTGTACAATCATAATCCTTGATTAATTTTAGCCATATCCTCTGTCTCATGTTAAATTATTTCTGAGTGAATATATAATTTAAACTATTGTGATCGGTATATATTTCACACTTTACTCCATACAAATGATGCCTCCAAATTTTTAAAGTGAAAACAACAGCAGCTAATTCCAAATCATGTGTAGGGTAATTTACCTCATTAGTTTTGAACTGACATGAAGCATAAGAAATTACCTGATCATTCTGCATTAGGACGCAACCAAGTCCTTTCAATGAAGCATCACTGTAGATAACAAACTCACCATTCTTGTAAGGTAGTGCCAAAACTAGAGCATTCACCAATCTTCTTTTCAGTTCCTGAAAACAATCATCACATTCTTTTGTCAAGATAAACTTAACACCCTTCCAAGTTAGCTTAGTCATTGGACTAGATAACCTGGAAAAAATTCTAACAAACCATCGGTAATATCCTTCCAAACCAAGGAAGCTACGAATCTCAGTTAAATTTGTGGGTCTTGGCCATTCATCAACAACCTTTGTTTTTTCAGGATCAATAGTTATCCCATCTTTAGAAACAATGTGACCAAGGAAAGAAATTTGTTGCAACCAGAACTCACACTTTCTGAATTTCCCATACAATTTATTTTCTTTTAAGGTTTGCAAAATAACCCTTAAATGACTTTTATGCTCCAATTTACTTTTAGAAAACACCAAACTATCATCAATGAAAACAACCAACATTTTTCACCTGAGTCAATTGAGCCATCACTACAACAAACTGTTCAGTTCTGATTCTGACTATCTCAGGATACTAATTTGAAAGGTCATTTCCCTATGTATGCCTTCTAATAAAATCTGTTTTGTTTCCTCGATGAAAAAATATTCTTAACACAGAAATATCTTAGGCGAAGCAACATGGTAATATTTAAATTCTATATCATTTCAATCATACCATTAATTAATTTATAATTTAACAATTTTCTAACTCCTAAAGTTTTCAAAACCAAACATTGATACCAACTATAAGGCCCCACCCTTAAACATTACTTAATCTTGAGATATTTCAAGAATAGACCTTGAGGATTTTTTCAGGTTTAGAGTTTTAGAGAATTAGATCATAAGACATGCATTACATACCACATTTAAACAAAGTGGTTATAATAAAAGATAGTATTCATTTTTCCCATCAATGGAAACATATTTAAAATAAAACATGGATTATTTCTTGACACTTCCTTGACACTATCATCATATCATGTACCTTTCCCTTGACCTGTGAAAAACATTTCAAAAACTTGGGATGAGCAGAAAAAACTCAGTAAGGGATATAAAAATTTGGAAAGGAAACATGAGTACATGTATACATAAGAATCAATGAAATCGTACTTTACTCATAAAACATAAGAAATTTAACATACCTCACCAAATCATGAATAAAACATAGAAATCATAAGGGAAAATGGTAACTTGAGGCATTCATAACATTCTTACGTAGGGAGTAACGCTCTTGGTTACGTATGGAATACCCATCATTGTATATTCCCTAAATCTCTTCGGAGAAACCTTAACTTTTAACTCCTTCTCGTTACCCAATGAATTGGAGAGCTATATCAGGCTCACCCGCCCTTAGTTTATCACGGAACCACCCATCTTCATAAAAATTCCCAAGAACCATAACATAATCATATGACATAAAACATACATAAAGGAAACATAACATTTCCACATTTAAATCACAAGATATAAATACAACACATTGATATAATAAAAACATTATGAAAACCATATTCAATACCAAAATAAAATAAAAGTAAAACATGGTATTTATTTTTCATTTAAAAAAAAGGTATGACTTGTAGAGGAAGCCGAAACTCAAATAATGGTCACGGCGGTGGAGAAGTCGTTGTCGCCGCATACGTACGACAAAAAAACATTCCTTTTGTATTCTAGTAAAAATATTTGTATAAAAATGATTCCTTTTTAATAGACATAAAAGTCAATGGGTTTTATACACCGTATAAAATAATGTTGTGTATAAAACAAAATATGCCTCAATGAAAGGAGATTGAGACGAAGACTCATACCTCGGGTCCGACTTGACTCGATCATTATTTAACGTCCTGAATAATAAACTTGAGTTAATTTCGACTTTCTTAAGAACCTTTTTCAAGTTCATTATTCCTTTTATATCACTTATTACCATTTTATGAACACTATGTAATTATTTAAGTTAATAATGGTCGTTTTGTCGATCATTGGTACTTGAGTCAAAAATAACCTCTTTATCATTACAAGTTGTTAATGGGGTAAAATATCCATTATATCCAGAATTAAATTCATGATTTAGATATCATATATATCATATGTATCCATTATATACATGAATTTATAATATTACATAACATTTAGAGGTAAGAAATGAAATGCACCGTTCATGGAGACGGTAAGCCGTACGTACGCATGAACGCTACTTCCATTTCTATTTCATATTTAAAGGAATTGAGACATAATGATATATAATATTATTATAATTCCAGTATTTTATCATATATAATATCATTAGATCTATCCTTTATACGTACCACATATGGTATTAATGAATCAAATCACTTTGAGGGGGCGGTAGTCCGCACTTCCTAAAATGAAGATATCACGTTTACCCATAATGGAAACCATAATGGTATGCCATAAATGAAAAATACAAAAGCTTAAGTAAAAAATAAACATATTATATATCATATATAAATATATTGACATCTTAATGGCCACCTTTGAAGGTGTTATATGAGTGTTGAACAATCATTATTTCGTGAGGCAGAAATTCACCATCCACAGAAACAGTATGTTCTTTAACCATTAGATGTATGTGTGTGTAAGTGTAGCTCTAATCCTTCAAATAAAAACATCATAGTATATTGAAGTTACTGGTGTTGTTAAAAAATAAAGGAATAAAAATAGTTTATAGGGTTGGAGAAACAAAATAAAACATAAGAACACAAGAGAAAACACTACCTTTAAAACGGGTAACTCTTTTTGATTTGAGCTCAAAGGCTTCCCTGGGAAGACATCATCCCAATGTGAGGCTTATAGGAGTAAGATAGGGATGTGGATAGACAAAATGGGTAGGGTTTTTCTGATCCAAAGGCTTGAGAGGTGTGGGTAAGGTGGTAGAGGTGGGGGCCTTTTATAAGAGGAGAGGAGGGGTACTCTTGGAACGTTATAAAAGGTTACTTTATTATAAAATGATTTTTAGATTTAAAAGGTACAAAAATTATATATTTCAAGGATAAGGTGATAAGAGTTCTAAATCCACCCATAAAATAGGTTTTTGACATGTTTTGGTCTTATATTTTACATTATCTTTTCATTTTATTTAAATCGCTAAATAATGAGGCAATCGTTGCATCATCATGATGTCATAAATAATTTAATTTATCTAATGTCTAAAAATTATAAAAAAAAATCTTGATGTAGGAAATATTTTTAGCTTTCCAATTACTATTTATAGTCAAAACTATGACTTGTATAACCGCATGTAAAAATTGTTTTATTAAAACAATACATGTTTCTGTCATTTTTACTTTTACTTTAAATAAATGGCATTAATGTCATTATCTTACCCAAGTGGCACCATGGGGTACCAAAAATCGACCCATGGGTTGTCTTGGTCGGCCCTGAAACATCCAATAAGGGTAGGACACGTGTCAAGGTCATTTCATATTATTAAAACATTATCTTTACCTTAAATTACAATAATTACCTCTAATCGCGATTAAAAACTTAAAAGTTACTATTCACCAAAAAATTATTTTAATCCTATTGAACCAAATTTTACTTCCTAATGACAACCATGTATGACGGATTTTTTAAATTCAAAACACAGAGGTGGTAAAATTTCATTTAAAAGAAAAATCAGTTTTTTTAAGTACCACTTAGTGGTTTCACTATTTATCAAAACTTGATGTTTTTCAGAAAAATATAAAAACTTCACTCTAAGAAATATTTGATATTCCAGATTCAAAAATGATTTCTATTTTAAAAAATTAAAAACATATAAGTTTCATTAATTAATTTAATAATTAATTCCCGTTTTTAGAGCAAATATCTTGTTTTTATGAAACAATAAGTGTCAAAATATTGACACTAGTTTCAGTCCAATTTCAAAGTGAAATTAATTCCACTGACCACCATTGGATTAAATGGTAAAAATATATTCTAATTGCACATTAAAACCAATTCAAAGTATTATCTAATCATATAAATAAATTATATTAAAAAGAGGTTTTGAATTAAAATACAACATTTTTCACTATTCATTAAAAAAATGAACTTTATCGGAAAAATACCAAAAATTTACACAAAGTAAATTTTGATGTCCCGATTCTAAATAAGAGTATTATTTTGTCCAATAGAATTTATAAGAGTGGCCAAAACAATATTTAAAGAGGTTTCTCCATCAAAAGGCGATAGTTCGACCTTTTAGTGAATATTAGAGTATCTATGCCAAAAATCGAATTATTTTCTTATTTGAAGCCTTTATCTTTTATTGGATATATGTAAAAACATTTAAAAAACATTTATAATAATATTATAGTTATTTAAATTCATTCCCGCCAATATAATGGCAACGTGTTAACTACCATTTAAAATAATATTATTTTATTACTACTATGCAACGTATGATTTCAAAGAAACTCTTTGTTGCATATCAGGTACGCTATCAAACATAGAAACCCCTTTAAAGTAAAATTAATATTTAATTCGTAAATATTAATAAATATAAAAATTATTTATTCTTTATTTACCTACGATGTTACATTTTTTGATTTAATTTTTAAATAAAAACACAATTCACTGAAAATTCAACTCTTTCAGAAAAATCCAAAAAATTAACCTTAAGCAAATTTCGATGCTCTGATTTCGAAAATGAGACCCATTTTATGAAAATAATTTTCTAAATATTTTTAATTTAATTTTTAAATAAATAACACTATTCACTTAAAAAAACTAATACATAACAAATAATTTCTAGAAAAGTTATTTACCAATTTTATTGAATCACATTACTTAATCAACGAGCCTAAATTATATTAATACATTCTTATGTGAGGTTACTTAATACATTTGGTCACATTACTAATCATAAGCATAAAATCACTATTCATAATTTACTATTCACCAAAAATTAAGTTGATCTTATTAGACTCTAATTTTCATACTGATCACTACTGTAGAAGACCATTTATTTAAAATCATTACACATTTTTAATTATTTATAGTTTACATAAATATTTTAAAATTCCTTTTTCCAAAATTCATCAATAATATACATCCTATATTTATCTGGAAAATTAAAAATTCATAAACTTCACCATAAGAATAAATCACAATTTTTATTTATATCAAAGGATTACATAAACAAGCTAAGGTCTTGTTACATAGCCACTTATAACACCAGAATAGGACGTAAGTTTAAGGTGTGCTAAGGTGATAGAATCTTGGGGCGGTTTGGACAACATTTCCTGAGTGGTGATTTCTATCAGCTCGAACTTCTCGCAAAGGAGATTATGTTCCATCTTCAGACGATGAAGTTCGGCTAGGGTTTGGTACAGAGCAAATACCAATGGTGCTACCTCCTTCCCAAGTCCAATTATATGGGCTTTGATCGGCCCGAGACTACTAGATGAGGCTATCTAATATTCTTTCTATATTAATTAACCAATATCACTTGTATTTATATACGATAATTGCAACATTTATCTTTCAATAGTCATACTGACCAACAGTCATATAAAAGTCAATACCCAATGGTCCCATTTTAATTATACACAATTTATTAAATGAAATAGTTTTGTTGAGTATAAAATAAAATAACACTCAAAATTATGAAACAAAATTTATTCAAAATTTTGGGTCGTTACATTCTTCCACCCTTAAGAAATTGTATCCTCGTAATTTTAAAATTGGGCCTGGAAATTTCATTGAAAGTCCCACATCAGAAAAAGAGTCAGTAAAACTATTACTTTAAATGAATGAAAGGGAAGTACAAAGGTCACCCGAGTTAACCCATACAAGGATTCCATGTAGGAAAACATGGATATGGAATAGAAAACAATGGGTCATGTTCTGATAGAGAGTGATAGAAAACATGATTAGGAGAAAATTAACCATAATAAGATCAAAAACTTATGATGTGTTAAACGGTATTTGATTACCCAGTAGGAAACGTAAACCAAAAACGTTTTTGTTTTATATTACTTTTCATAATTTTAAGGAATTCATTTGCAACATAGAATTAAAACATAAGGAAATATACTTACCTTCAAGTAGAGATTCATCCTTTAATAAGTTTCTACCAAGACTAATATTTTCTCGAAACAATGAGCATTCAAAAAGACTTAGTCTTATCAAAAGCACAAGTATCATCTTTTAGAGAATCAAATAATCACCAAAAGATGAACTAGATATTTCCCTTGTCTTTAGTCATCAAATAAAACTAAAATTGTTAGTACGAGATCATATAGTCCCCAAAAAGGATAATCCTTTATAAAAAGAAATATGACTATTAATCTCTAAAATTCAACAAAAAGTACACAATGTTCTAGAAAGACTATTCAATACAAAATCATTCTTAAAATTCTTCAGAATAATCCAAACCAAGATTGGATCCCAAAAATTAGAAGGATTTAATCACATAGTCTTCCACAAAAAATCTTAACATTTATCTCTGAATAACATCGATAAATATTAAAGTCTCATACTAAAGTATAATTAACAAAATCACATATTCTCTATGGTTGGTTAATAATTTTCCAAAAATATCCCAAATCACCACATGTCCATAATAAATAAATAGATTCTTACAAAAAATTCAACCATTCCTCCACAAATTAAATCTTGTAGTATTTTATTTTCCTTAGGCTTATAGTATTCCAAAAGAGAAATCGTCGTCCAAAGTAACCTTTATCATTTAATCACCAAATAATTTTCCAATAAAAAGGATATCCATTTGATATATGATTCCAAAATCAACTTATTCGTGATCCATAAAAATTACAGGTGCATTACTCTAATGAGAATAACAACAAACTCATAATGCCCATATCTTGATTGGAAGGTAGTTTTTAGAATATCATCATTCTTCACCCTCAATTGATAATAACTAGAATGAAGATCAATCTTAGTGAAGAATTGGGTTAGATTATGGAAGGAAAAATAATGTCGCTGCACTCCCCAGGAGAACGGTGCTTTTAGGGTTCCGAGTTTTCGCAGTGCCCCAATCCGGGCGTCGGCATCAATCCGACCTCGGCTGTAAACTCCGGCGATACCCTTCGTTTGCTCCTCTCTCTTGAGTTTTTCATCTTTATCTTCTCACTTATGTCCCCTTCTTGACTCAAACATTGATCAACCGTTGATCGATGTAGTAGTGACTCGCTTCTTCCTTCCGACTTCGGTCCTGGCGAGCTCCGATGCACATTTTCCTCCTCCATGGACTTGCGAGCAGCGGATCAATTTTGCAGTGGCTACGGTGCTTCTCTATCTTCAGATCTACTTGATATCTACGCATCTGAGAAAGATTTTCAGTTCCATGCTCCAGGCGGTTATCCTCAATGGCCCATGTGTGAAGGCGAAGAACCCTGATTGGCTCGGGATCTTTTGAGAGGTGGTCCTTTTTTTCAATGGAGGTATGAAGTTTTCTTTTTATTCATGCATGTGTTGATGTTTTGATTGCTACCTGCTCTAGTTGTTCTTGGTCCTTGCTTGTGGTTGATGCTCGCGGTTCATCGGTGTAGTTTCGAAGGATTTTCTGCATTAGTTCAGCATGGGATTTTCTTCAGTTGGTGCTTGAATTTCTTGTTGTTTGCACTGCCTCCCTGGTTTGAGATTAGATTTGTGTCCTCGCAATGTTGTTTCGTTCGTTCATGTGGTGGCGTACAGTTGTCTTTTCCTCTTCCTATTGCCTCATCCAGATTATAATTCTTGAATATCAATGACTGTTGGGAGTTTCGATTGGATTTGGAGGGCCAATCTTCAATGGTCTTGGATGCCCTTTGCATGATTTTTTTGAGCTATTTCCCATGGTTCTTTATGATGATGATATTTGAGTGGAGGATTTTGGTTTTGAGTGCTGGGGAGGAGGCAGTGGGTTGAGCTTTTCTTGCTGTATTGAGATTATTAGTGTTGACTGTGTCCTATCATTTTGTATTCTTCTGCGCTTTTCATTTTTCATTGATTATGTTTGCTGGAGGAGATGAAGATGTCGAGAGAGTTGGCCATTTTCTCTTTGCATTTGGAACGCATCTCTATTTCTTGCTGATGACGTTGGGTGGGAATCCTCAAAAGAGGGATGGATGTGCTGACATTCATCATTCATATTTCTGTCCTCATGGGACTGATGGGTACTCTGTTTATTTCTGCACGTGTTTTCAGTCTGGTATGTACTACATCAGGTTGAAAATGTAGTGATTCCTCACTTGAATCGTCATGTGGGTGGCTCGCAAGAGAGATAGGTGTGATGGAATCTATCGTCTAATCCTCTCCTCCATTTTGATGATGGAGTGAGGAGTACCATGCCTTGAGTGTGTTCTAGCAAGACACATTTCTTGACAAGGGGGGAAGTGCATCATCCTTGACTGTTTTTGCTGTTGCAGGTTCTGACAGGGGGGGAAGAATTTTTGGATGGTTCCTTTTTGATTTCTTTCTGCTTTTTGGTGTTTGGGTCCTTATAAGGAATTTTTTCCCGGTTGGTTTTCTTGTTTTCATTTGGTCAACGTAATGGGTTCCTCATTTCCCCAGTCTTAGAAATGAGATCTTTTTTTTGTTTATTTAAGGGGTTTTACCCCGCAACTCTTTCTAAAAAACGAGAAGAATTGAGCCCCACAAAGTTGGTCAAATAAGTCATCAATTCTTGGAAGAGGGTATTTTTTCTTCACTATGATCCCATTCAGTTCTCTATAATCAATACATAGCCACATCAATCCATCCTTCTTATTTACAAAGAGAACTAGTACTCCCCAAGCAGACACACTTGGTTGGATAAACCCCTTCTCCAAAAGATCTTTGAGTTGTTTCTTTAATTCCTCTAGTTCCACATTTTTCATCTGATAGGGGGTCTTTGACATCGAATGAGAGCCAGGTACGAGTTCAATGGAGAACTCTACCTCTCTTTATGGGGGAGGTTTGTGTAACTCCTCAGGAAATACATCAATGTATTCTTAGAGGATGGGGACATTTTCTAAAAGAATAAATCCTTCGTGAGAAACTTATTTCATTTACGAATCATTTAACTAAAAATGATTTTATGTCTTAAAACATCAGTCTTATGCAATTACATTTTTCTATAATTCATTCATAATGATTCATAAAAAGCCTGCGATTGACCAAAAATATCCCCCGAGAGTGTCATAACCAAGAGTGCAGAAAGGCCCGATGTCTTGTACCAGTTCCTATTCAAGTCTAGCTCAAAGTAGTGTTTTCGGGTTTTACCCCTATTTACATCTGTGACAGAGCTACCTCTACCTGCTCGTATCCATACATGGATGTATTTCCTTGATAAACCACTTACTCAATAGTCACCAAAATACTAGGAAGATTTACTATATTTAAACATTTATATAGGGTACCTACTAATGTTTTCATATCCTAATTTCTATATATAACTAAACTATCCATTGATACCATCTATGGCATCCCGCCTTTTTATTACATAACTTTTCATTACATTTTACAAACAAAGGATCTTTAAAGTCTAGTGTCTTGGAAATTAGGAACATAATTCAAGAAAACATCATAAAAAAGTTCTTCTAAACCATTTGTAAGTCTTCATCATAGGTTTATCCTATGTTCAATTACTGCATCTCATATCCTGGAGACATACATCAAAGGAAAGGGTGACCAGAAGGCCTAGTAAGGGTAATCAAGGGAATCAATGTACTTGTGATATCAATAAGAACTTGAATAAAAACAAAAAGACATGAGAAATGGAAGTATAGGCATATCATATTGAAAAGAACTTGTAACATAACTTGAATATGTGGCTACAACAATTCATTTTGACATTCATGAACATATCACCAAGGTCCATCTCCAAGGTTTCATAAAAATTACCAAGGTTATTCACCAAGGTATCGTGAAACTTGTCATCATATGAGATTAAATATTTACCCAATGCTTTGGAGCACTATCAGGGAACACCCTAATATGTATTTAATTACATGTGATCCACATATATCATAATCAAACATTTCATTAATAACCTGTGGATAATATTAGAAATGAGTATCATTTCAAGATCGTGACGTTTTAAAAGTTCTTAAAAAAATAAGATCATTATGTCATTTATAACTGGTGGAAAGGGAGTGAGGGTTATATGTACGTCAATTCCAGAATAAAATACACTATCTTTATATATTTTTTAATACCCAAATAAACGAAATAGGTCTGGGTATTTACATAAATAAAACTAGAGAATTTTTGGAGAGAAAGAGATAGAAATTTGGAGGCAAGATTTCTGCAGCATAACGGTTATATAACATGGTTTTAGAAAACATTGGAAAGAGAGGGTACAATGGTAAACCACTCATAAATTACTTATAATACAATATAAATAAATAACATCATGGAGATAAGTACATGGTATGGAAATCTAAATGACATACCACATAAAAAGGAATCATGAAAGAAAAGAGAAGACATGATTCCTTCTACGAGAAATTCGGCAGCCTAACAGCGTCACATGAAAATTCAGAAAACAAAATGATGAGAGAAGAAGGTTTATATAATCATTTGGAAATAAAATGGACATTAATAAGAACATATAAGAACATACCCTCAACATAATGTGACTGATAATATAAGACACAACATAAAGGAAGTCATGACTTAAAAGAGGAGGGTGAAAGAATCCCTTACCTTGAAGTGTAACTTTGAAATCTTGAAGGATGGGATCTTGGGAGGCATGAGGGCACCTTGGGAGGACATCATGGAAGTTAAAGAGACCATAAATTAGTTGGGGAGGATTTTGAAATGAAATTAATGAGGTAATGACTTTCTATTTATAGGAGAAGTGAGGGGAAAAGTCATTAATGGTCAAGGGACACCTCATCGGTGGTATTGGAAATACCATGGGCTTTCCCATGGTATTTTCTCATGTTATTGGCCACATGGGACACATCGTACATTATCTTACTATTAATAAGTAGACCATAATTATTACAAATTATTACATCCTTAATGATGTCATTAAACACCCAAAACTCAAAACTGTATTTCCATTATTCACCGAAAATTCAACTTTCTCAGAAAAATACCAAAATTCACCTTAACCAAATATCAATGCTCTGATTTCAAAAATGGGATCCATTTTATGAAAATAATTTTCTAAATATTTTTAATTTAATTTTTAAATAAAAACACAATACATTGAAAATTCAAATGTTTCTAAAAATCCCAAAAATTCACCTAAACCAAATATCAATGCTATAATTTCAAAAATGAGCCCCATTTCATGAAAATAATTTTATAAATATTTTTTATTTAATTTTTAAATAAAAAACACTATTTACCTAAAAAAACTAATACTTAACCAATAATTTCTAAAATAGTTATTTACCTATTTTATTTAATCACATTACTTAATCAAGGAGCCTAAATTATATTAATACATTCTTAAGTGAGGTTACATAATACATTTCATCACATTACTAATCATAATCATAAAATTAATGTTCATAATTTACTATTCACAAAAAAAATTATTTTGATCTTATTAGACTCTAAATTTCATATTGATCACAACTGTAGAAGAACATTTTTTTGAAAATCATTACGCATTTTTAATTATTTATGGTTTAAATAAATATTTTAAAATATCCTTTTTCCAAAATTCATCAATAATATACATCCTATAATTATCCAGACATTTGGAAATTCACAAACATCACCATAAGAAGAAATCACAATTATTATTTATATCAAAGGATTACATAAAGAAGTTAAGGTCTCGTTACATATCCCCTTATAACAACAGCAAAGAACCTAAGTGTAAGGTGTGCTGAAGTGATAGAATCTTGGGGCGGCTTGACCAATATTTCCCGAGTGGTGATTTCTATGAGCTTGAACTTCTCACGAAGGGGATTCTGTTCCAGCTTCACACAATTAAGTTCATCTTGGGTTTGGTCCAGAGAAAAGCCCATAGTTGTTACCTTCTTCCAATGTTCTGTTATATGGGCTTCGATCATCCCAATACTACTGGATGAGGCTATCAAATTTTTTTATATATTAATTAACAAAGATCACTTGTATTTATAGACAATAATTGCAACATTTAGTTTCCAATGGTCATACTGAACAACAGTCATATAATAGCTGAAACCCAATGGTCCCATTTTAATTATACTCATTTTATTAAATGAAATAGTTTTGTTGAGTATAAAATAATATAACACACAAAATTAAGAAACAAAATTTATTCAAAATATCAGGTCATTACATTCACCCTGATGACTAGATAATATTTAGACCACTACACAACTTTATTGATCCAAACATTCCACCTTGTATCTTATATTCCTAAATAGAGACCACCATCACATTATAAGAGGAAAAATAGTCAGGATAGGCTACTCATAGGCATGAATCTGAGTCCCAAAGAAAGAGATATGGAAGGTGGAATATCTCAAAGAGATCCCCTATGAGTACATGGTGTTCACTGGGGCACACATGGTGTGTGACCTCCCCCGATCACCTAGACATGTATTCGATATATATAGTTTTCCAACACATGTATGGGTACATGGCCCGTATAGGGTGTACACATTCTTTCCCTCTTCAACCGGCCCATGGCTATGTAGTTTAACCCATGTCTGTGTACCGAGATCGTGTCCATGTACCTTGGCCATGTGTTAGTACACAACCTTGTGTTTCACCTGGATTCCCAAGCCATGTCGCATAGCTAGAAAAATTGGGGTACTACATGGTGTGTAACTCCAGCAGACAATGTATAGTCCACAAATATCATCTTCCCTAAACAGAAAGGCATACATTGTGTGTCACTAGACTACACACTGTGTAGACGGTAATTCTAGTTAGGAATCACCTGAAAATGACCAATTCACCATGGTTTAATCCAAAACCCATAGATCTACCTAGTAAGAGTCATAATCATTTTAAATTGGGATCTATAACCATAGAATAAAGGAAAACGAATGGGACCAGGACTAAAAATTAAAACCACCTTCCTCAAGGGTGAAATGTGGAAGATTCGGCAAAAGAACAGTTCCTGGATCATTCTGGTTCTTAATTTGATGATAATATTCTTCAGAGATGGAGATTAGAGGAACTTCCATTCGATGATTCATCATTTGTTTCATTCATATCCAAATGGGAGAGGAGGGGAGAAGGATGTTCAAATGTTTGGGTTTGGGTGCACTAATATGAGGGGAGGGGATTTCAGTTTAGGTTTTAATTAAATAATCAAATACTCATTTAATTAATTTAATCACCATTCAATTCCCTATCCAAAACTTCTATCATGAACAATTTTATGTCAAAACTTTTCTAAACATGACATTCTGGACTCAAACATTGTCTCATAAATCCAATCTAAGACTCCATATGAGAGTTATTCCTATATTCAAGTGAAACTGCATTAGCGTGGAAAAACATTTTTAATACTTTTAAAATCACAATGCACATGCTCTATGGGACCCAGATTCCCATTCCCACTCACCACATGGATTCGGAATATTCATATAAATAGTATAAAGTCTTATTGGTCAAAACCTAGGTCTCTACAACACATCCACATTCATTGATTTTGTCCTAAAAAATTGAACGACTAGGCAATGGGGAAAAGAAACTAAGATCAACTATGGGGAATCTCATGCCAATGAGCATACCAAGGGTTCACAAGCTTCTTCTAAGCATCCACTCAAGGGAAACACCAAGAAAAAACCACTCTAATGCCTAAATTCTTGTAGGAAAACATTGTTCTATAAAAGGGAACATGTTTCCTCAATTGAAATTCGTGGGAGAGCACCATGCACCATAGTCAATATGTATTCATGGGGTCTAGTGTTTCACCACCTCACTAACCTAATGAAGATACTGAAGAAACATCATAGTACACATCCACACCTAGATGGAATATTTGATATCCTTTTCAAGTGTGTTGCATACAAGATTGAATCTGAACATGCGAGGTTATCAAATGTAAAAGAGAGAAGTATAAACTCATCAAACCCTAAGAAAATAGACATAAATACCATGTGTTATACCGTACCAATATTTTCCTCCTTGAAGGAGTGTAACATGAACTAGAAACACTAACACACCCACTATTGGAATCCTAGTTGATTACAGATGGTAGGAAACCAATCCATATTGTGGAAACATCATAAGGTCTAACTCTTATACTAATGAATGATTCTAAGAAAATCTCTATACTGTTATACTTCTCCCTAAACACATAAGTTAAATAGTCCCATCCACCACACCTCAATACTCTCTGCTATGGATAGGACTGACTCACACACATGGTTTTACCCATGTTATAGAAACAAGTCTTAGTGGGGAGAGGGCCTGTCTTTCTCATGAATTCAAATCTACGTCAAAAAAATCCAACTCAAGGGTCTACCGACACCCCGTG
Organism: Viscum album; assembly: GCA_963277665.1. Taxonomy (NCBI): domain Eukaryota; kingdom Viridiplantae; phylum Streptophyta; class Magnoliopsida; order Santalales; family Viscaceae; genus Viscum; species Viscum album. The sequence continues at coordinate 676,296,724 of OY728131.1, read as the reverse complement.
TCACCCTTTTTTAAACATAGTGTAATAAGTGGAAAGAAAAGAGTACCCATAATAGTGTCTAATAATTTATACTGTAGAAAGTAGAAAGCACACAAGGCATAACTCTATTCATCCTTGGAAATTATGGGTCAAAGGTCTATATGACCTACAGATTTCTTCTCCCTTTCCCACTAACTCCCCGAGCCTGGAGTGGACCACCTAGGGGTGGTTTTGACACCACCTTAAACTGCATGCCACCTCTTGTTTCTATCATGACACATATACCCCATCTTACACCTTACAGAACTCCCTTCTCCAAGAATTACCTCTTCTAATTTGGTCTGTTGACCTGCTCCCTCTCAGTACAATGATGGTTCGTACAATCTCTAGCAAGATGTCCCCATCCATAACAAGAATAACCCCACCTATCTAGTAGTTGATCTGATCCTCGATGTTGCTCCTATTCTAAAAGTCCATGTGCCTTAGTCTGGGAATGTGTATTCCTCTTATACCATGATCATATCACCTTATTTCTTCTTTTTTTGTAGATGACTCTGCTTCATGAATGCCACATTGGGGTATATCCACCTATTCATTTGACAGGAAGATCTATGCCACTGTAGATCTCTCAATCACTCTAACAGATGTGGGAATGTAGAGATGAACCAATAATGCCTTGATCTTCTATCGTAATCCCTCCTTGAAGGTTCATGCTCTGAAAAAATGGATCCCAAACCATTTCTAGAGAGTATTGCAACAGTTATATGAATCTTTCTGAAAACTCTTCCATAGTCAAGTTGCACTGCTGAAACTGAAAAATCTCATTGATATGTACTGATCTCAACGTGGTTGGGTAGATCTCTTCCTTGAAGAGTTACTTGAACTCTACCCAAGTGAGTGTCACCTCATCATGGGACTACATCACCTAAATCTACCAACGCTCGACCAAACAGTAGATAAGGCTCACCATAAGAACCACCATCTGATCGGGAGTTTTACTCACTATATGGAAAACTCATTTTATTTCCTCAAGATAATCATATGCTTCTTGGGGTTCTAGATCAACCAGGTACCTTAGAGGTCACTACATCTAGAACTCATGCAAGGAACTCAGTATGCATGCATCCTTATCCTGAACTGCTAGTAACACCATCTTCTCAGTGGGTAGAAATTCATCTATTTGACCACCCAAAGGTAATGACTCAGAACTAGTGCCCTAAACTGAAGTCTAGTCACATGGAGGATCGTTATCACGGTCACATTGAGAATCCTATCTGTTTTTCATCGCAAATGCATCCTGAAATTAAATCATGGTGCACCATGGTCAAAGAGTATATCAGGAGAGCTGACTTAATAAGTGAAATGAAAGAAAATACATAACCTAATCATATATGATTAATGTACCATTATTTACCCTATGAGAATTGATCTAATGTACTGATTTGAGACACAGTGTGTCTGTGTCCTAGAAAAAGGATACGTCAGTTGGAGCACCAACACTAGAACCTATGGTCTGAGTGCCTAACTCGAAACATCCTAATAGTGTATCTATACACCCAACCAAAATCTTTTTAAGGGTAAAACTCTGAAAAAATTCCTAATGAATGACCATTATCTAATACACTCTATCAGGGCATGACCCATGCCGGGTCTCATGCCGCGACTACCCCAGGCATTCCACCAAATGCTATGGGTTGGAAACAAGTGATGATGGCATAACAAAAATTTGGAGTCATTTTATTGAATTAAATGTATGCATGAACCCAAAAACACCTCAATAAAAAAGTGAAGATATATAAAAAAAAGTTTAAACTGATAGGAAAAAGGTAAAAACAAGATTTCTCCAAAAGAAAACTATAAGAGAATATGACCTACTTAGAAGGAGGGGATCACTGCCAAAAGTAACTATCAAAATGCTCCTTGGCCCTGATCTGGTGAAAAACTTAGAGGATATATATCTCTATGATCTACCTACCTCAGGTTCTCTATGGACTCCGTTGAAAGAACTTTTGTCTACACAAGACACAAAACATGTGGGGGAAAAGCTTGTGTAGGGTTGAGTATAAAAATACTCAGTAGGAACCCCAAAAACTGAAACGAAAAATGGGTGACTGAAAGGTTATAGTCCACTTGACCTAGCCAGAGGAAATCCCATTGAGAGAGAAACCCCATCTCAAATAATCTTCAGTTCTACATGACTAGTCAACTATGTCAAAATAAACCCCAATGATAGAGTAAGGGAAAAAACTACATCCCACATCTCAACCCAATAAGAGAGTCAATGTAAACACATCCAAAAACAAGGATCCCAATCTGTTGAGAAGATGAACTTCTAATTGAGTCTTCACTACCTATATTAGAAGAGTGGACTCATCCAACTTCAAGAATCCAAACTTGGAAAAAACAGGACAAAACTCATGCATAATCACCTCCCATGGAAGGAGTGTAACCAAAAGTAAGGTGTGGTCATAGAAGTAGTAAGTGTACTCATCCCTCAGGGGGTGTCAAAACATAACATGAAAACACTACAAGGGATCCCACACATCAACCATATATAATCCTAAAATACTTAAAGTCTCGTGATGTTCTAACCTCATAGCCAACAATAAGATTTTAATTAAGGCTCCATGAGTAACAAAAAATAGGAGAACACACTTCATGAGCTCTGCCAACCTATAAGAAACTTGTATAAGAGATACACTCCCTCAAGAATAGATCTACCATTCCTAATGGTATATATGATAACATGTGATCCATAGGGGACAACCAATAAGGTATATCTCTAGTTCCTAAAATAAGAGGTTCTTCCATTGCTAATCTGTGCTTTGCACAAGGCTGAAGAAAAAAATAAGGGATGCCTGCTCCTTAATGTTTCCTTATAGTTGAGAGAGCGCTACTCAAAATTATGCACCGTGTGCTTCTTCTCTAAGGATATAGAACATATATACCCACACCTTTCCAATACCCTATAGTCAAGGAAGTACTACTCCTAACTAACCTTCAAAATATTTATCCCTCCAGTATGGAGGGGCCCGCACCTCGGTTCATCGAGGGAAAACTAAATCTTAACTGGGTGTTAAGAATAAGTAGTGGAGAGTACCACTCCTCATAACTTTACTCAAAATAATTTGTGCTCCAACTGAAATGGAGGACTTGCTCCCCACTATAACTCAGAGATGGGGGAGTACTACTCCATAGGTGAGGAGCTGCACCCTGGAACGATAGGGGTGTACCACTCAAATAATGGAGGACCTACACCCTGATATGATAGGGGTGTTATACTCTATACATACATGATATTCACCCTATCTTAGTATAGGATTACCTCTATATGTCCATAGGACACACACCATTGTATAAAAGTGATGTACCAACTCTACCAAAACATTTTCAATTAGGGACCCGCACCCTGGTACGATAGAGGAGTACTAACCCTAGGCTAGAGGGAAGACTCCCTAGTATGATAGGGGAGTACAACCTATTCCAGGACAACATGTATAGAGGACCTTCACCATATAACAATAGTGGATTTTCGAATCCTCAGATAGAATACCAACACCCTTACCTAGAGGGGAAGATTCCACTCTACCTATACGTCTAATATGGAGGACCTACTCCCTGGAATTTTTTGGGAGTACCTACTCCCGGGATAGAATAATTTCACCCTAGTTTAACAGGGTATTACCAACTCTATCTCTCTAAAAATTTTGGAGGTATTGCACCCTGGCACAGCTGGGGATCACTGTCCAACATTACAAACTATGCAGGGAACCTATGACCTAAACCATTAGGGGAGTACCAAAAAATCTATAAATCCATCGATGATGCCCAGCATCTCGCATGTCTGCGCTGAATAAAAAAAGTCAAAAGAACTCAATTACCACACATTGACACTATTTTATTTGAGTGGCACGGACTTTATTGCTTAGTTTTAGGTTTTTTCACAATGATGTGTCTCGGTGGGGAAAGTGTTCCTCTTCCTTGCGAGTCCAAGGTCATTCCAAACCATGTATCTTACCAAAGAACTAACAAAAGTTAAAATAACACATTGAAACAATGTGGGGTACCTTGTATCAACCAAAGTAGATAGGTAAAGGATAACTGCACCCTGATATAGTAGTGGAGTTCTAGTCCCAGCATCTCTCTTCAAGAATCACATCGATCTCCGGTATCGGTCAAATGCTGCTAAGAAGAGTGTCATGTTTATCAAACATTGTGATGTGAAAATATCATGGGTTGGGGACTCACACCCTATTCTAATAGAGTATAACCACTCTCCTTGTCTAAATAGTCTAAGGTTCCCACTTCCTAAATCTAAAGTGAAGGGTACCGACCCTAATTTCAACCATGTGATTCACCATGATCACTCCCCTATATTTTCACAGTTATACTTGAATCTTAATTGAAATATTCCACCTCGTATATCATATACTGAAGAACATGACACAATCATGTTATATGTGAAAAATACTCAGGATAGGGTACTAACAAGCCTATATCTGATTCTCATATAAGAAGATATAAAAGGTATAAGATATCAAGGAGATCCCCTGAGAGTACACAACTTTCACTCAGGCACATACGGTGGGTGAGCCCGCCTGATCACCTTACCGTGTATTCATTCTACATGGTTTTCCAACCCATGTAGGCATATACAACAGGTATAGGGGTTATTCTGCATGCCCCTCTTCAACCATCCCTTGGACATGTAGTTTATCCCATGTCCATGTACCAGACCCCATGTCCATGTGTCGGACCCCATGTCTGTGTACCATGGTTGTGTGTTAGTACCTAGCCATGTGTTTTCACACAGATTCATAATCCATGACATATAGCCACACATATTGGGGTACTACATGGAATGTAACCTCAATAAATGGTGTGTAGTCCCCAATGATTATTTTCCCTAAATAGGAAGGTTTACAAAATGTGTGTTACTGGACTACACAACATGTAGACGTTAATTCTAGTAACGAATCACCTGCAAAAATTCCCGATTCACCCTAATTTAACCCAAAATCAATAGATCTACATACTAGGGATCATAATCATTTTCATTTGGTATCTTGAACCTTAGAACAAAGTAAGAAGAATGGGATCAGGGGTGAAAATAAAAATTGTCTACCTCAAGGGAGAAGCATCAATGCTTTGGATGATGAATGGTTCCTGGATCATTCTAGTTCTCGATTTGATGAAGATATACTTCAATGAAAAATATTGGTAACACTTCATTTTAATGATTTGGTGATTGTTTTTTTATCACCAAATGGGAGGGGAGGGAAGAAGTAAGTGTGACTGTATAGGTTTGGTTGCACCTACATGAGGGGAGGGGTGGGGAGATTTATGTTTACATTTAAATTAATTAACTAAATTCTCATTTAATTAATATAACCCTTGTTTAATTCCCCATCAAAAATTTCGGACGTAGAAAATTTTATGTCAGGCCTAAGGTAAACATGAAGTTCCAAACTCAAAAGAATTATTAGAAATCCAATTTGGGACTCTATATGAGACTTATTCTTCTTTTAATGTGAAAATGTGTGCACATGATAAAAATATATTTAATATTTTTGAAATCACCACTTCGAGGATATCCAGTCCTTGGATTCCCATGCCAACTCAGCACCCAGCTTCAAAAGTATTCTTGAAAATATTATGAAGTCTTATAGGAAAAAACATGGTTCTATACAAATACACTTTTCAATACAAGACCCAAATGAAAATAGAGATCAGGTATAGATATCCCCACAATTTAAAAATATCCAAAATGATTTAACAAAAGAAAACACCTCTAACAGAACACTCTACTACTAGAAAATTCTCCAAAAATATCCAAATAACACTTAGAAATAACCACTCACTACCTCAAAGGAAAACCAAAATCAAACAACTTAACATACACATGGTTGAGACATTAAAAGGCTTAATACTCACCTCTATAAGAGACAACCTCAGACAATGCTACAACAATAGATAATATGGTCCCTTTACATGGGTCACCATACTTTATAGGTAAACTTGTAAATAAAGATGGAAAAGAATCACATGGTGAACCACAAAAAACTACCACCATCAAGTGGTCAAAGTCTTGATGGCAATGACCATCCTAATTTCCCAAGTACCAACCCAAGGGTCTTTAATTCCCACATGAATAAGAAACTAACCTTAAAACTAGTCACAGAAAAAAGAAAACACATAAGGATTCAAAATAATAAAACTAAACAACAATGAATGAATTAAATCTCAAAACATATGGCATCACAAAAGCTATAATATAAACATACAAATCATAAGAATTCAAAATCCATAACACATATAAGAATTTCAAAAAATAATTCCATTCAGTTTAGATTAAAAATTTCATGAAAACCACCATTATAGGACTTAATCACCTTTTATGAATCACCTAAAGAGTTATATTTACAAAAAATCACATAATAAAGAAAAATTCATTTTTGTCCTCTTTCAAAAATGTTTTCCCTAAAACAGGTCAAATAACAATGCCTTTTTTCCAAAAAAAGGTTTTAAAAAATTTCCACAATCCAATTTTAATGTGAATGAAAAAATAATCAACCATTAAATTTAGGAAAACAATTAAAGTTCCATTTTTCAATGGTTTAAGTTTCACTTCAAACCATTCTTCCAACCCATTATATAGAAATCCATTTTAGAAGAAATATTCCAAAATATTTATCAAAAACCCAAAGAAGAATGATTTCAAAAATCACAGTTTTTCCCTTTAGGACAATCAATGGGCTCAAGAAACCCCTTCTAAAATGTTAGATCGTGTCCCAATCAAGGTTGAAACATTTTAAAATATCACACTCTTGAATCACCTATGTAAAATCCTCAGAAGTTTAAAATTTCACTTTCCGTTTCATTCCACAACCCAAATGAGTTTTAACCCCTTTTATAATGACATGTCCAATTTTAACTCAACATTTTAATTTATCTTTTATTGTCAATTCCAAGTGAAAACCACCTTTTAATAAGAATAAATAAATTCACTTTAAATGAATTTAAAAAAAATAAAAAATTACATATTCAGGGGTAAAACCATAACACCATGGAATTTTAAAACAATATTGAACTTAAGAAAATAAATGAAAAATAGAGGAGTTCCAAAATATATGAAAAAATATCAAGAGAGAACCCCTAATAGCTATTGTCTCTCATTTTTAAATACTTTTATAAGAGGAATTTGGCAACCAACAGATGACATAAGCCCAACCACCATTTCTCCTCAAATAATGAAACGGGTCCCATAACCATGGGATTCAAACAAAACACCATTTAAAAAATTACTTTCAAAAAAAGGATTCAAACAACTTTGAAATTATGATTTTGATGCACAACTGTCTTTTGCCACTCTCTTCAATAAACAATTTCAAACACCCTCTTTTAAATAAACCATCTCAAGGAATACACTTTCATAAGAAAATTATTAGAAAAATAACTTTAACAGTCAATGTTCATTGAAAAATTCCCCTTTTAAGACAAAGTACCCAAGGGACAAAACCAAGAACACTAACACAGATCTCAAACCTAACCAAATTCAACAAAATTCGTTCCCATAAAAATACCAATCAATAATACCCTATTAGATACTACCCAAATGGAATACTTGATTAAAGTATATCTAGGAATAAAATGAGGGAAATCAAAAATTAACAAGGGGAAATGTATTGTGAATGGTTTTTCCACACGGGCTGGTAAATCTTGTGAAAACATTGAAATAGGAACTTTCATGGTTTGAAGAACAACGTTGAATGAGAACTGAAAAAATTACAATATTGAGCATGGTAACCATGCGAACTTGACTATTCACTACTTTCACCTTTTAAACTCAAAAAAGTACCCAAAAATCTATGATTCACTCAATGGGGGTCAGATTAACATCACAATATATAAAAAATCCATCAAAACATATAAATACAAATTCATGATGAAGACTCAAGCCTGATACGTCCATCACATCTCAAGGTTCAATGTGACAAAGAGTTTTTTAGATAGTTTCTCACTCAACCACCCAAATCTCGATGACAATACTGTTTGCCAAACTACCCAGACAAATCTCAAATAAAAAATAGTGTTTAACAAGAACCTCCGAACCTTTTCAAGAAACCTAGATTCTCTAATTTCATTTTTTTTATGAACAAAATGAGGACATATATCCACAAGATTCCCAATACATCCCTCCATAGACCCATGGAATATCCCCAATCCCCCCAGGATAATGAGAAGCATAAATAGTAACATACATAATCATTTGGTATCGGTTCATCCTCATGAAACTAAATAAAAACATCCAAACAAGTAATAATAGTAAAAATACAAGATACATTCCAAGAGACATCTCATATAAATAAATATATAATTTAAGATATAAACTAAAACAGAATCTAAAACAAAATATAGACTAAAGAATCTGATACAAAGCTCATTACAACTAGTTCCTTGAAACCAATGATTTGATCACCAACTGAGTGGGACTCTCTGGTCACCACCATCATCTATACAACACCTTCTTACCAACGAAGATGGAATAAGATACAACCTAAAAGATAAATCCTGGAGGAACCTACAGAAGACATGAAAACTACAAACCCACCAATGTGATCATGTAGGGTGTGAGCCAAATATGCAGGACACCACCATGACTCCAATTCATTCTTACTATAAAATAAACTGATATCACTAGTTAATAAATAATATGTAGAAATAGGTTTCCATTCCCCATTAGATAACATAGAAACAAAAAAATCATGGAACATGCACTTTCTAAAAGAAATACTTTCATAAAATAATCCATTAAATGTTTTCACCAAAAACCAAGAATATTCAATATCTTAACCATCTCTATTTTAAAATAACACTCTTTTGAAAAATATACCCAGACATGGTTTAAAACATTTTAAAATCACTCCAACCAATAATTACTCTATGAAATCCATTTCTCCATTTTAACCTTTAAAATCTTTTACACACCCAATACAGAGGTAAATAATAAAACAGGGGAAAAATAAGGAAACACAACCATAGAAGGTTATAAATAAATCTAATAAATATATGGAATAAAACTAGTGAACAACGTGACTAATTCACAAGAGGATAAACACATCATGAAAATACATCCAAGTAAAAAATTTACTCATGCCAAAATATAAAATAAAATTCATTACATATGATACATAGATTATTTCAACCCCATAAGGACTAATAGGACAGCACAAGACACAAAAAAGAGAGGTATTTTAAAGAGATTCTAGCCTGTGAAAAATCTCAACTAACTGAGAAATTTTTCACTACATCCCACTTATAAAACACAATCTATTAACAATATAATAATATATATGGCCCAAGAATTTCCATATTATAATAACAATCCCCTAGTTATAAAACTATAATCACATCCTTCCCACCTCCTACATTTCCCTTAAAAGGGTCCCAACCCATGATCACATCCTGAATCACATCACATGCATTAATCACATGGATGAAATAAACATTAAAAATAATCAAGGGGGGTCAATAATAGAACAAACAAAGTAACTTAAAAAGTTCCAAGTGGGCCTTAATTTTTATAATATAGATATGGAAATCACTTTTATAAAATTATTTGTAATTTAATATAAAATTTGGATGAATGTGTACTCATTCACAAACACAACCAAATAAGATCAAGGTAAACCCTATAGGTTTTTTATAAAAACAAAAACATCCATTAAAACATGAAACCCCTTTTAAAACACGAAATTTGTAAACACTTTACAACCCATTTTTTCAAAAACCCAAAGATCAATTTAAAATCAAGATGATAACCTAATTTTTTTATTTTACCAAACAAAAATAACGTGTAAAACACCAATTTCAAAATAAATTTCATAACACAAGACAATTCACATATTTTTACCAAAGGAAATAAACCAATCAAGAATGTAAGATGTTCAAAAATCTAATCTATATAATAAATACATCATTAAATTAAATATAAAACACATTTAAATAATCAAAAAAATCATGCAACTCTTAAAAAAGAGATAATGAATCATAAACACCTATGTCATGTGGTGGAATCATGTTGCTTTTGATGAAAATGACCAGAAAGAAACTCATACTATGAATAACAACCATTAAAAACGTAAATACCAAATTTAGAACAACCCAACGAATGAAAATCAGCTGAACATGACCACTAGGGTTCGAGGAGAAGGAGAAAATGGAATAAAAACAAAGAAGAAGAAGAAAAATATGAATAAGAAGAATATTGCGACCTCTTTAATCAGGTGAAGAATCAATAATAAAACACTATAAAATCACCTTTGGGGGGATTCTAAAGAGACAAATAGGACTAGGAATGTTATCGTGGTTATAGAAAAAGAGATAAGGAAACATAGGTAACCCCCCCCCCAAATTAAAAAGAACCATAAATGTAAAAAAATATCCCTCTTCAAGTGGGTTGTTTGGATTACATGCATGGTTAAACAAACTATGTGGTAACTATGAAGATCCCTACTATTAAGATATGCACAGGATGAACATTTAGTCTATATAGTTAGTTTAGTAATTCCCCAATCATACAACTTGAATAAACCCACTTCAAAAGTCTACACAGTTAAACTAACTTGAATCTTTAACCGTGAAACCTAGAAATAATCCACAAAATTTTACCCTTTTGTCCCAAAACACCTCAAACTCAAGGTATAAACTACCCATCAAATATAATCAAATAATAGTGAAACAAGGGGTTTCACAACTTCTTTTCATTCTATAAGTGTAATTTTAGCCTTTGGTGATATTTCGATCATTGTTTCACTGATTCTTCATCTCATAGTCTAAATTGTAAATCACCATGTTGAATTTTTCATGCCCAAAGCAAGAAAATAGTCTTTTAATGGATCATAAGATGTATACAATAATGAATTTTTTTTTCCTAAAATAGAGATCCATCCAAAAATCAAAATAGTTAGAAAAAGTTAATATAATAATCAATATGAACAAACCTTCACATGGAATATTAATTCATTAATATCAAAAACTGGAACATTTATGCCGAAAGATCATTGTAATTTTTTTCAAAAATAACTAAAATATAATACTCTTCAAAATAAGGTTGATCAAATTTAAAACATGGAAATCAGAAATACTATTTCAAGGTAAACCGTAGGTATAATAAAAAAATGTGATACTAGGGAATATCATTTCATCTTATCCAATACCACCTGATACATTCTCATTACAATCAGATTCCCACTAGGGTTCTAGATTGGAAACTTATTCCTCATAATTTTAGAGGATTATTCAATATTATCAACATATATAAAATAGTTTATTGATCTAAAATAAAATAAAAAATTAATTAAATTTGATTTTGTGATCAAATTAATTACTATAAAATCATTTGTGGTTGAACTTAAACTATAGAAATCACATAATCTTAGCCTTTATCCTCGGTCATTTTTTGAGGTAAATTCCCTTAACAATTGGGGAATTAGATTTCCACGTTCCTCATATCCATAAAGATAAAACATTACACATTTCTTTTTCATTCCTATGATTTATGAGATTTATCACTTCACATTAAAAAAATACCATTCCATTTAAGAAAATTTGAAGCTATTTCTTTAAATAATTAATATATGGTGGAAGTTTCTCCATTCCCTTCTTTCGCTTTTATAAATTTATCTTTACATAATGATATATATTTTTTTTTCGGACATACATTCCTTTAAAATATAATATTTTTAAAATTCCTTCTCCATGTTTAGAGAACATGATACTATATCATTATATATTGAAAAAAATTAGAGAGTCTTGAATTTATCCTAACACTGGAATAATAAATATTTATTTATAGATTACATATATAGTCCATAGAATACCTTACTAATCTTGTATATATAGTCTTGTACATATCAATATTTTCCTCCACCCTTTTCAGATAATTATAAATTTCTTTATAATATTAACTTCTTTCTCATGAAGAAATAATTTTTTAGTAAATATTCTATTAAAATTTTATCATTAAATACCCCTGTCTCTTCCAACACCTTAGTGTTTTAAATAAATTTACAACATTTATCACCATATAATTTTTAAAAACATTATTTCCATATTAACCTTCTCCCATTCACTAAACTCCAAATAGGAAAATATCTTTTTAATGGACTAGAACTATTATGCAGTTAGCAGTGAATTAGTTTTTCCATTAAAATATGTAGGTTTCCTCCACATTAAGTTGACCAAAATCATTTATCATGTTGTAGGTAAATTATTTTCTCTGAATCTCTAGTATTATTTTTTTCATAATATGCATCAATATATTTAAAATATTATCATCTCTAACTCTATCCATATTGACTCACATAGGAAGGAAATCCCTATATAGTTTACAGGTGTTGACACAGTTTTTATCTCTTCTAATAGGTTCCATTTATGAACTATGAAATACCATTAATTAGGTCATACCATTATGAATATTGACCGATATCATTAGAATTACTATAAATGTATAAGTTCTTGATAATTTTAAGGGTTTATCATAATTTCAATGTTGGTTATGCCCTTCTAAAATCTACTTCTCATGGTTGCTACTAAACATTATGTAATATAACTATAATAGCTCTGACTCTAATAACCTAGATATGGTTTTTGTTATATTATATTCTTATAGGATACAAGGGATAAAATTATACAATATTGATTAGTTTATAATTATTGTGAGAGTATATATACACATGGTTGACATATTGAAATATAAACATAAAATGTAACTTATAAACATTTTGAGAAATTTTATATTCCTTTTATTAAAAATTGATTTCATTAAAATATCACTTATTAAATCTCTATGGAAAGGAAAAGAATAAATATTGAGATCATATTTTCTGTAAGGGGTTTCATATAGAAAAATATATCACCAGTGCATAAGGTATAAAAAATATTGCATAGTAAATAATAAATAAATGTTTTATATAATCAATAACTTTTTTATTAAGTATATCCGTGGATAATAAAAATATAGTAATCACATGGAAAATAATAACTAATTAATCAATTAAGTAGTTCATAATTCTAGAAATATTACTCTTGCTATCGAGGCCTTGACATGGACAATTTCAATAAGTGCGAAGGAATTCACCAAATACCCAAATGAATAGTAAATCATGCCAATGTATTTTTTTTATTAGACCTACCTGATACATCAAGGGGTTATATAATTTTAGGACCCAACTATCACTAAACATGTCCAATTAATTCCTCTTATATTTAATTAACAATATAATACATAATAAATATTCATTTTCAATCAATAATTATTCTTATTAAATCATGAATGTGAAATTTCAATATTCCTTAGTTAATAGAATAACATACTTAGTAGTCTTCCTTCAATAGAAACAATATATAACCATCGGTATTTAATTAAGATAATATTGAAATTATATTGAATATATTCATTGTTCTATAAAACATGTACATGAAAAATATAATTAAAGTCAAAAGAAAGAGCAATGGAAATAGATAACACTACATTAAGAAGTGAATTAAATAAGAATAAACCTTTCACCAAAAATAATGTTTACACCATAAATCCATAAAGGATTCAAAAGTGGCATTAAATTAATAATAAAATAATGTTCTTTAGTAAAGGTAATTCTTTTTAAAACTACAGATTACATGGGATTGAAACATTAAAAATAACATTATTACTTATTTTATAACATAATTCAAAAAATGAAGTTAAAGTCTTCTTAAAAAACACTTTTCAAGAGATGTAAAGGATAATTTTTAAAAATTATTTGAAAAAAAATAAAGTAATTTAATCTATAAAAGAAAATATTCTTTAGAAAGTAAATGTGGAGTGTAATATAAAAATATAAATAAGTGAAATCAAATTCCTTTTGAAATATTTTATGAAAACAATATGCTTTTATTTTGATAAAAAAATATATCAGAATAATGGGAATAGATAATACTTAAAAAATAATTAAAACATTTAAAGGAATATGCATATTGAAGAATTTCCATTCGTATAGGAAGAACAATTCATCTAAAAAATGTTAAAAATAATTTTTCTCACTTTTTAAAATTAATTAAAAAATGTCTTGTATGAAAAAAAAAAAATAATCCACTTTAAAATTAGAGAATAAATTAAAAGTTAATTTAAATTGACCATTACAAATAATTTGATTACATAAAAGAAACTTATTGAATCAAAATAATAAATATGGATATAAAAGAAAATTATTTATAACTAATAAAAATAAATAATATTAGATTTTCATATCAATATTAGTTATAAATTTTTTTGAACCAAATGAGGGGGAAATAGAATAAATACTTGAAAACATATGAAATAATTATATGAAAAGAAAATATATTGGGTTTAGGTGAGTGAGAATATAAAATTTCTTCAATTGAAATTGAAATATAAACAATAACGAAAAAAATGAAAACAAAATTAACCCTTATCACATAACCATGTTGAGATTTATCCTATTATATACAATTAAATTATAATTTAACATTACCCATTTATTAAAAATTATTTTCTAAAATCCAAATTTGTATGTTAAACGTTTTATTTTCAACATATGTTTCTATTTGCATGTTCTATTTATTTCTCAATTTTCATGGTTTCATGATCTAAAGAAAGTTAATTATTTTTTAATATATTTTTTAAATATTTATGGATTCCCATTTCCATTTCATGGTACTTGTAGTAATAATTTCTATAAAATAAATAAAATATATTTTTTAAGATTTTATTTCTTAAAAAGAACTAATTATATTAAACAATATAGATTGATATATTTCTGTTAATAAATTATTAAAATATTATAAATTAATGATTTTTATATGATATTATCATTAATTAACATTCCTAAATCATTTATGAAATTAACTTTACAACATCATTCATATAGCAGATAAAATCTACCCAAACAAGAATGTGTAGTAATGATTGAATGAAAAAGAATATACTATTTCATAATGATTATATCACTTTAATTGATGTTTAATTATTAAGTAAAATAATTAAAATGATAAATCTGTTTTTGAAGGGGAAGAGAAAGATGAAAAATTAATGATAATGGTTAGAAGTTATTTCTACCAAAGTTTCTCATTGTGCCCTCTTAATGCGGTTAAATTTTACGATTAACATTTATTTTTAATATTATAAATATAACCACAATATTATTTTTCCATATTATTAATCTGGAAATAAATATTATATTTATTCATTAAATAAGTTTTTATAACTATACATGTTAGATGATTATAAAAATTTTAATACATCATTCGTGGAGGTGGTTGTTCGCACATTTCAAGATTGAAATTTTCATTTTTCTAAGGGAAGAAAGGTGGATAATGATTATATCATAATAATAATAAACATTTAGTATAATAAAAATACTTTTTTCATCATGTTTGAATGTTTCTAAATATTTTTCATAGGTTTATGAATAAATAAATGTAAAATAACTTAGTTGAAACTATTAACTATTTCTTGGACATCCTTCTCTGGATCAGTCTTTATGCGATCCTAGATTGGTCTTCTGGGAAGGTAAAAACCTCATAGCTGGAGAAAATATAGTTTTATTTGGATTTTTAGTGTTTTTTAAGCTAGTATATTCAAGCATTATGGATATGTCAGTTGGTTAATGGATTCATTTATAAGTGAGAGGAGTGAGACTCTGATAAATACTTGTATTCTTAATATATAATAAATTTAATACTCAAATAAAATTTCACCAAATTCAAAAAAATTAAACTATAATATGATTTGTGTAGAAAATTAATTCATCAAATAAAATTAAAGATATGATATGTTACATATGTGTCGTTATTCTTTAGTTTAACCCCGTTTTTAATCCTTTCAACCTTTACCATGGTGACTGACCTTTACCAAGGTAACTTATATTTATAAAAAAAATCAAAATCAAACTTATTGAAAAGGTTGAATATGATTATTTTAAATATTAAAACCATTTGACCAACTAACAATTCTAATGATGGAAGATATTAATTAAAATATGTGTGCATAAAATGTATAAAAACTGTTTTTATGTATTTTTGATGCATAAAAAGAATTTATTCTCATTATTTACCTAGTAACAAACATTAGATGAATATTAATTTATTTGATTGAATATATTATTAATACATTTAATTTAAATAATTCATAAATACTAAATAATTTAATTTATTAAGATATAAATATATTTCACACATAAAAAATATTTTTCCTCATAATACATTTTTACTATAAAATGGTTTTATCTTCATTTATATCTAATTAATAATAAATTTATGAATGATTATTCATTTTTTTAAATGTATAGAAAATTATTTCCAATAAATTAAATACACTAAATTAGAGAAAATTATATTTAAATAAAACATAAAATATATAACAAAAATAGTGTTTCTAAATAAAACATTTATTTATAGATCGGAATTATTATATTTGTATTTATTATCATCAAATAATAATTATATAGATATTATTAATTTATTTTACTAATAAGTATTGGATTTTTCCATTACATTATATTTATATCATTTCCTAAAAATTATTACATTTATTTAAAAGATGTATTTCCTCAAAATAGTTTTTTTTTTGAATTAATGGTATTTTCCTACATAAAATTATACCCATTTAAATTTAAAATTGTTAATTTTTCAATTATATTTAATTTAACTAATTTTCAATTTATTTTATTTTGTATTGACATAAATTATTATTCAATTGAGTTCATTGTTTTATGCATCACAAACTATAATACATACTAGTTTTATTTAATAGATAATACATACTAAAATCTAAAGGTGTTACTGTTATAGTAGCCTTATTACATGTTTTCCTTACACAAGATAATTCATGGGTACCTAACTCTTAGGTTCACCCATATTGAATGAAAACGTTTTTGAAAAGTTAACATTTAAAAGGAATCTAACACTTAGTATTAGAGGTTTTTACTTTTAAAGTATAACCAATTCAAAAATACATCACATGCATATTAAATTCATAACTATTTATCATAAATTTTTTTTATTATCACATGATTTATTCCTTTATATATGCATTATTTTAACAATTTCGTTTTATAATATCTATTTCATCAACCAAATAAATATATTCACACCATAGTTATGTGTAATTCTGTATGTGACCCATCATTTGGGTTTGGCACCCAAAAATAGTAGTTAAACATATTCACACATACCTAAAAGTATCATATAGATAAGGTAAAATGTAAAACCCTTTACCATTTTTGGGATGTAAAATTGTATTGGAGTTTGAATTTTGGACTTTTAAATCAGGGTTCATTTTGATAACTAAAATTTTTATTATAATTCCACGAGTCAAAGTATCTCGACTAGATTTGTTTGATATGTATCAAGGTCTAAGAGGTTTCTTGGGTGATTTGGTGAGTCTCTAGAACTTCATTCCAAAGTTCACTCATTTTAAATGGGTTGTAACCCTATACAATGTTATCACATATAAGGTAAAATCATTTGGGTTTGTTTTTTATTGAGGTTAGTTCATAGTTTGTATGTCGTTGTAAAAAACTATACAAAACCATTAATTCAGTTTTAATAGTGATTATAACGATTGTTTCATGGAGTGGAAAATCATGAAACCAAATTATGTGAAGGATATAACTTTATAATTTTCCAATCATAATGTTGGTATAGTATTTGGAAAAATGTGTGGTCTGCCAATTTTCATTAAAATGTTTGAATTTTTGCCATTTCCCATATGGGGTTTTAACCTCAAACCCCCTCTTCTCCACTCTCATATGAAATGGATAAAAGGTTCCATTCTTCTCTATTCCTTTGATACTATTGGATTAGGGAATTATTTTTTTCGTTATTTCTTAGTGTTTTAAGAAGATATATGACCATTCTTTCCTCTTTTTTTCTTCTACCTATTCTCATTCTAATTTTACGTGATGTGGATTTGGTTTCAATGAATATTTCCACCATATCATGGTGTAAATAATATAATATGATGGGTATTTTTCTCATTGTATCTAGAGGGAGACCTGAGATGATGAAATCACATTATTTCATACTATTTGGGTGAAGTTACATCACATTATTATTTTTCTAACAGTGTTATTTCCTGAATTAAATGAAATTTTTTATTGAATTATTTCCAAATGATGGGAATTTTTATATCTTAGGTATGGGTGCATGTTGATAGTAGACTTAACCTCATTATTTGAGGTTTTTCTGAGATAATGTATCATGGTGAGATTATATGAATTATTCCTATTTAAATAAAATTGTTCAATTAATTTAAAATTATTTTAATTGATTTATTTAAATGTTATAGAATAATTTAGGGCCTTTTGTGGGTTATAAATGACCATTTGAACTTGAATGAACGTAAGAGAGAGATATAAGGTTATGAAATATAGTAAATTAATCTATTAGTGAGGCAGGTTGTCCCATGAGCATATGAATATTAGAAAATTTATTTTATTTATATAGAACGTGATTTGTGGTCTCACTAAATATGGTGATCCAATTTTAAATTTACATAAATTGCATTGAAAAAAAAATAAAATCTATGAGAAATGGATAAGGAGATAAGGGCCTTGATGGATCCTTGAGCACTAGTTTGATTTCATAGCCTTCAAGTGCTGAGGAATTAATTATAAATGGGTGTGTAAGTATACATAGACCCTATTTGGGCATAAATTTAATGAATTTTGTGAATTTAGAGGACCTAGATTGGTTCAATTTATTTCCTTGAGAGTTGGATAGATTATTTGGTAGATGATAGCCTATGTCTTAATTATAAAAGTTGGTTATGGGATTATTTAACCCCATGAAGGTTATAAATTAAGAAAATGAATAAACATGGAGTACCTTGGTGTATGTTCACTTAAACCCCATGAGTATGGATATTTGGTGGACTAAGATGATTTCACCCATGTATTTCATAATAAAACCATGATATTCAATAAAACTATTAGGCTCATTGATTATAAATAGGGGAAAGTGTTCCTTCCACACATTCATGGGAGCCCCTCAGTGGGTATTCCCTAGGTAGATTTATGACAGGTTGGGTGAGTGGAATGACCTATGATGACTCATTAAATAAAATAATAATTTAGATATCACTTTAGTATGATTGTGTCTTATAATATGTTTCTAGTGTGTCCAAAATGTGACCATGATAATGTAGAGGGACATTATACCCATTGAGTGACATGCTTGGACCTGAGAGATGATTTTGAGATAAAGGAACCCATGTAGGGTGTATATTTCATGATGAGGCATATGGAACCTGGATGGGTTACCTAATAATTATGTTTACCCTTAATATGGTATATGTGGGAATGGGTATTGATGATTTTTCATGTCTCTTAGAAACTGAATAGGTGAGGGAATTCTGGTAGGGTTATAGTGATATGGATAGGTTGTGCTCTTGAGAGGTCGACCTTGGTAACATGGGATGGGTTCAGAAGATTTCCAACCAATGTTATTATTATAATGATTTATTATTGGAATAATAATTCCATTATTTATTTTTATATGGTATTATTCATAGTGATGGTGTAACACCCCCAAATTCAATGAAATAAAAAATTGAATTAATTTAATATTTTTGATATTTTTCATTTCACACAACACTAAAAATAGTTACTTTATATATATTGAAGAACTAATTTGGGGTTGTGTTATTTGAAATTAAAAATTAAGAATTCACTACACACAATAAAATGGTTAGGTTTATATATATGGAACACTGAGTTTACCTTACCTTATATAAAATATTGACATTCCTTGATGGCTTGCGTAACACGCATGAGAGAGTTCTATAAAACAAAAATATTTTATTAAAATGTTATTATGTAATAAATTAATACATAACCTATATGATAAGTTATCGGTTATGAATTTTATTTTCTAATTTATTAAAACTTATAGTTTACACAAGAATAAAATTAATTCATTAGTTACAATGAACTAATTAAATATAAATGGAATATTTTTTGTAGAAAACTATTTTTATGCTCACAAAGAAATTTTTATGAATAAAAAAAATTAATAAAAATTATTGTGTGACATTAATTTAATATATATATATATTCAATAAAATAATTTATATATTCATTAAATGGATTCGATAGTCATAAGATAAAAACAAACCCAATTTCACACATTAAAACCTGTATTTTTATTAAGGTAATTGTACTACCTTTTGGTGGAGAACCTAATTTAAATATAAATCATAAAAGATTTATAAATTTCATATTTCAAAATAAACTTAATTTTTTTCAATTGAAACATAAAAATTTGGTTATGGTTATTTTTTTTAATTTTTGGTGATGTTTCATTTTTTAATAAATAGTTAAAAATACAGAAATTTATCTCAACCCTGTTTTTCATCTAGACAATTTGTAAGGATAAATTATATTTTTAATTGATTTTAAAATTTAATTAGATCATATTTCTTCAATTTATCCAATTTAGGTCATTTTAATCAAATTTATATAAACTTTGGTTATAAAAACCTAGGAAACTTTTGAACATTTTTACTTCAAAACACATCTTTGTCGTCCTGTCTATGGGATTAAATTTAAATAAATTTCTAACACTTATATGAATAGAATTTGTAAAAATATAATCCATTTTATGGCCATATTTCAACCATATATTCCATTGGATAGATTCTGGACCATTATTGGATCCACTTTCAATGCAAAAACGTGGGTGCGGTTTCCCATTTCTAAAATACTACAAGAGTGACACTCCTAATCCACTATAAAAGGCCCCCTCTCCTCCCACTTCTTCACACCTTTAAATCCAATTTGGATTGACTAAAATATTCCCAAATATCTCCCCAAATTACATCCCTTCCTCATTTAATCTTACCTTTATGACTAAATCTATCCAAGGAAGCCTTTGGGGAAAACCAAAAGGATTTACCCAAATAAGAGGTAATATCCTTCCTCGTGATCCTTTCATTTATTTTCATTCATCACCCCTTCAATTATTATTATTTAATGATTAAATAACCATCATATTAACCTAAATATACATATTTTTTTATTATGTTTTATACCTACACTTACACACAACCACATCTAATGGGTAATAGACATACCGTTTCTGTATGGCGAACTACCACCTTGCAAAACGAAGATTTTTTTACTTTCACACCTTTCAAGGATAGTGATTCTGATGTAAAATATATTTATATTATATATATATATATAATGAATTTATTATTATTTATTTATTTTATAACACATTACTTTATCCACTCTATTATGTGTAAACATGAAAACATCGTTTGCGGAAGTGTAGACTACCACCCATCAATGGAATGTAATTCGTTCGTACCATACATGTAATGTATAAAATATTTCTTTAATTATACATATTTGACATAAAAAACAAATATATTATATTCCTAACATAATTACCTTTCTAGAAAAATAATATATACCATTTCCTTTATTACCCTTTCATACACTTATAAAGTGATAACATCGTTTGTGGACAAGATTACTACTCCCTCCTCGACACTATGTGATTCCTTTTACATATCAATAATTACATATATAAGTATAAAATATTAAATAATATGGTATTTATTATATAATTATCACTATGGAATGATTAATTTTATTTAAAATCTTCCCATAATGATCATTGATAAATGGGAATGTTACTCATGCGTACGTACGACTTACTTTCTCCATGATTCTAATGTTGATTCATTTTTCACAAGCATATTTAATGATTTATTTAAAAAGTATAATTAAGTCATAAATATTATAATTTTATTATTATTATTATGGATATTTTTATATAATGACCCCTTTGACCATAGTCTTCCAAAAAAATTCATTTGTAACACGTGAAATGAATTCGGTCAAAACACTCTACCTAAACATTACTATTTAAGTAGATGTATAAAACATGGTAATAAGAGAATTAAAAGTAATTATAAACATGAAAAAGGTTATGAAGTAATTAATTAAAATAATTTTATTATTCAGGAATAAAAAGGCACATGATACATTTTAAACTCAATAAAAGGGAATTTCATCTAAATCTTTATTTTCATGAGATACATGCCTTATTCACCGCTCACTACTTTTGTGTGGTGTATATAATGCCCATGAATGTATTATATTCCACTTATACATAAATAAATTGGTATTTAAATAACCATTTTATGATCTATATTTCATGGGGTTTAAGTTTCAATGTTCAACTAATCTGTAAAGTAATATTGTCTCAATTTTCATTCATTGAGACACATGCCATGTTATACATGTATATTTTTATATGAGTATAAAATTCCTATTAAATGTTATGTCAAAAATATAAAAATTTTCATGATATTTTAAAGCTCCATGTAATTTAATTTTCTTACATGGGTATCATGATTCAATGATACCATGTGGTGTGATTTTATTGAAACCATCACACTGTTTGTCGAGATTTTTTATGATCACGTTTTAATTAATGGAATATTATGATAAATAATTCATGAAAACTCAGGAATTATATTATCCTCTGGTTATTCTTGATTTATTCATGTATTAGTACAATTTTACCACTATTTTTTACAAAATATAATTAACAAAATGTTTTAAGAAAATATGACATTACCTCTCTCTTCACTGAGAAATCTATGTTCCTTCATAACCAAGTTTTCTAAAAAGATTTCCAAGAATATTATAATATTATATGACAAATTTTAAAATATATTTTACCCTTTTTACCTTTTAATTTTTTTTAAAAAATGAAATATTGTTTTTATTTGGTCGAGGCACTTTTTTAAACATTTTACGGTACAAAACGAATGTTTGGTATATATGGATTTTTCCTCCCTAATTTATCTAAAGCATCCTTTTTAGGTTTAAAATGTTATTTGTTTAGAAATTATTTTTAAAATATTTATAAATATAAATTGTTCTCAATAGGTTTTTAATCATCTTTTATAATTTCTCATGGAAAAACACTACTCAAAAGGTTTTCATGCCCCTCTACAAGTTTTAACGGAAAAATTATTTTAATTCATCCTTTATATGTTTTTAGTTTAATTATTATTAAAATAGTTATCAAATAGTTTCAAATTTTAAGTATCATTTTTCAAAGTAGAAAGGATAATTTCATTATGAAGTGTTTTTAAAAGATATTTGAAAAATATTTCCCATCTAAGATAATATACGTTGGTGTTGCTCATGCCTTTTTGGTGAAATGATTTGATGTTTCCATTCATATTCTTTCTATAAATGGTTAATGTTATGATGGAATTATTTTTATAAAACTCGTTTCTATTTCATGGGTTATATTACATTAAAACATACTTCTTTCATGGGTTATTCTTTTTAATGAAATGATTATGTATCCTGTTTCTATTTCCATAGGTTATGATATGATATCATATTTTTGATACCCATTTCACTTCATGGGTTATGATATGATTGTTTATGATTTTTTGGAACATGTATTTATGGTTTCATTATGAGAGGGAGGGACTAATATCTCCCTAAAGTACATTAGGTAAATATTTGTATCTCATGAGATAGACTAATATGGTCTTGAGAGGGCACCTGGACTACTAATATAGCCATGGGAGTGAACCATGAGTAAAAAGATGGTATGAGGAGTGAACTCATGCTACTAAGATAGATATGGGAGTAAACCATCACTACCAAGATGGTATGGGGAGTGAAACCATACTAATAATATAGTATTTCAAGTGATGTCTTGGATATTATGGAAATCATATTATATGATTATGTGATTGCCACAATTCCATGTTTTATTCATATATCATGCCTTAATAGATTAGGTTATTTATTTAATTATGTTTCATGTATTATGAACTATTAAGAATTATTCCATGATTCATGTTTATGATATTTTATATACATGTATAATCTATAATCATTTTTATCACATTCCAATTCTCATATGCTCATGTTTATTATTACATGTCTCCCTTGTTTTCCCTTACTAAGCATTTGAGCTCACCACATTTTATGTTTCCTTCCCAATATTATGAAGATGTGTATTATGTATGATTATTATAATAAGTTTTTTAGTCATGAAGAACCTAGTGGGAGATAATATATCTCACATATGTACTAGTTTTCATGTTTCCATGTTTCCAAAGGCACTAGAATAATACATTCTTTGGGAATCTATTTTTTTTATTTTAAGTATTATGAAAAAGTGATGTAATTTCTACATACCTTAAGATTGAGTCGTTATATTTGTAAGTAGAGAAATGTTTTGTTATCCTTTGGATACAAGGATGATAAAACCTTAGTTAGAACTATTAATAAATGTATTAAAATAAGTCAAGGGATAAGGAAAAGTATAAAAAAATGTCCTTAAATTTGGGTAAAGGATAGAGTGAGTTGTTTCTTAGTAATAAATCCCTATCTAGATACTACAAGTGGAAGTGGATATATAAAATATGTTCCTAGGGTTAAAAAGTCCAACAAGATTTCATGGACCCAAATCGAGGTACTATGGTTCATAACAATGTGCTTTCTTCACCCTTGGTTTGACACTCCCAGGGGATATTCTTTGGAAATTCAAAAACCATTCCAAAACCAATATCAAGGATGTGAATAGAATATTACAATTAATAACCAAGGATAAACCTAATGTGATATTTATTTAATAGTATGTTTCGTGATTTAGACATCATATAAGAATTTTTCTTTATTATGTGGTTTTCTTCTGTGATATGTGTTTCTCACCCCATGCTTTATATTTTTAGTGAATGGAGATAACTAGAAGTAAATTTGTAAAAATTTAATGTTTTAGATGTGGAAAATATGGAAAGTATGAAAATATATTTCCCACGTTGAAATATAATAAATAGAATCAGGAAGGTGGTATGAGAATTGGTTATAATTCTGATGATCAAGAGCCATAAAATTACATATGAAAGGTATTTGATGTTCTTCCAGTATTATTTATATTAATCATATGAAGAATTATTATATTGGGGTTAAGTATCCTTATGACTTGATTTATATTACATATTTTAATAAGTAGGTATTAAGGAATATGTTGATGAATCCTGAGTAATTGTTTATGGCTAAATATGGATGTATAAAGTATTTATGTTATGGAATTCAAAAATTATGTTATATGAATCATGAAATATATTATTATTTTCAGTATTATTTTTCATTAAGGAATGAAAATTATATGTTTAATGGTTATGAATACATAGAAAATGTATTTTTTGATTAATTGAAGGTAACCCTTAACGTGATCATGATGTTGAGAAACGTTTGTTTCACTTGGATAAAGAGATGATTAATTTGGATAAAGTAAATTGGATAACACTGATTACACTAGATCAGATTATTGATTGGTTGAAAATGTGGTGTATGTCATCATGGATAAAGGTTAAATATTATTGTATTTAATTAATATTTGTGGTAACATTTTTCATAATGAATAATGTAGGTTTTCCAAAAGTATTTATGGGAATTTAGGTTATTACCATGTTTAAAGAGAATATATGATGATGGTATCCACGTGATTGGAATGTGACAATAAAGTGATACTTTGTGATATATGGGGGATAAATGTTAAGACAATTTTGTGAATTTCATTCTAATGTTTTCTATTTTTAACTTTTGAATGGGTTATATGGTAAAACAATTAGGGAATGTTTAAGTGAATCTTCCAATGAATTATTTATGTATTGAGTTTTTATTAAAAACCTTAGTTAAAGGGATATTTAGTGATTAACCTTATTTCAAGGATTTCAATCATATTTATTTTAATATTTTTATTATTGTGGTTTTATAAATGGACATAATATATTTTGGGTGATAACTAATCACGTCTATCATGGTTGTGGGTCTTGAACCCATGAACGAAGGACGGTATGTGTTTTGCGCCTACCACTGGCCTACATGATGTTCGTGTTAATTAGTAATTATCGTTTTTGAATAAATAGTAATGTTGAACATGTGGTGTTACATTTTATGTTTAATGTATAAACTCTATTCATTTTAAAGAATTTTTAGAGATACATAGTATGACTTTTCATTCTTTTATAGGCCTTAAGATCTACAAAAAGTGTATTTTATTTCTTCAATCATAAAAGTTAATTTATGGACATCCATTACATTAGGTAATGGATAAATTATAAATTTTAAAATGAACAACAGAGTAGTGATTTTTTTATATAAATATATCATGTATGAATATTTCCTTGAATTCTAAGTCAATAAAATAATTAATCAATGTTAGGTAAATGGTCAAAATGATTATTATCTTAATAACTTAAATTAGAAATTGATAAAAGAACAACCCAAGAATTAAATTTTTATATATAAATATATCATGTATGTATATTTCTGTGAAATGATGGCCTTTTAAATCATCACATGTTTATGAATTTTAGGCCCTTGACATTTCATTGATCATTCACTTATTTTTGATTTATGACCTCAATCACTCCCAAGTTTTTAGGTTTTTCCTCCAAGTCCATATTTTCACTTCCCAGTTATTCTCTCATATTTGGAAACATAATTTCTTATGGAAGTTTATGTAATACTTTTTATGAAGTGGGTTTCTATGAAAGTAACATTCAAGTATTAAACCTTTACGAACCTAGAAAAATTTTCTTAAAGAAATTTGTTTTAAGAGGGTTAGAATGTAACACCCTGAAATTTTGTGATTTTTTTTCAAATTAAATTAATATATTTTATTTTTTTCATTTTACACAATAATGAAAATTGTTATTTTATATATATTAAAGCACTAAGTTTCTCCTGCATTATACGTTGTTCAAAGATAATCATTCAATACATGAAATATATAGGTTTTATTTTTATATATAATAAACTCTAAAGTTATCTTACATTACACGCATGACTGAATTTCCTCGATGGCTTGTGTAACATGCAAGACCGGGTTTTACCAAATTACCATATATTATTAAAATATTATTAATTAATTCATTAAGTATACACATATCCATTAAGATAGTAGTTATGAATAATATTAACTATGTTATGAAATATTATTATTTACACAAGTATAAAATTAATTCATTTGTTACAATAACCCAATTAAATATAAAGAAAATATTTTTATAGAAAACTATTTTTATGCTCAAAAACCTGGTTTATCCTAATAAATTAACTTAATTAAAATTAGTGAGTGATATTAATGTAATATATATATTATATATTCAATAAAATATTTTTTATCCCTTAAATATATTATATAGGTGTAACATAATAACAAACCCAATTTTACACATTAAAACCTATATTTTTATTAAGGTACTTTTACTAACTTTTGATGAGGAACCTAATTTTAATCAAAAATTTTGAACTTCTGTAAATTTTATATGTTAAAATAAATATAAAATTTTGAATAAAAACATAAATATTAGGTTAGGGTGATTTTTTGTATTTTTCTATGAAGTTTCATTTTTAATGTATAGTGAAAAATACTGAAATTTAACTTAAACATTCTTTTTTATCTAATTAATTTTTAAGGTTAAATTGTATTTTTTTTACTAATTTTAAACTTTAATTAGATAAATTTGTTACCTTTTTATCCAATTTAAGTCATTTTAATGAATTTCACATTGAAATTGGTTAGAAAAACGTACCAATATTTTGAGCATTTTTACTTTAAAAACCCGCTTTGTCATGCCATATGCGTGATTAAATTTAAATTAATTTATACCACTTCTATGATTTTAATTTGAAAAAATGGATTCAATATTTTTAATATTTTTAATTTTTAATGTAAAATAGTATCAAATTAGTTTTTGACCAAAAATATTAGTGAAGGTAATTAAAATTAATTACAATGATTGAGATTAAATTAAACTTAATAAAGGACTAAACCTTGAACTAAAGGCCTAATTGAACTATATAGTTTTCCAAAATCAATTTTTTGGAGATATTTTAGAATTTATCCTCTTATTTATCGATGTTTTACCATTATTGGATCTTATTGCAATAAAAAAGTGTGGGTGGGTTTCCCTTTTCCAAAATATTACAAGAGTTTCACTCCTCCTCTACTATAAAAGGACCTATCATCTATCACTTATTCAAACCTCCAAAGACACTTTTGATTGACCAAAATATGTGTAAATAGATCCCAATAATCCATCCCTTCCTCCATTAATCCTCCCTTTATTCCAAAATCCATCCAAGGATGCACTTTAGGGAAAAGAAAAATGATTTTCCCAAAGAAGAGGTTACGTCCTTCCTCAAGATCCTTTATTTTATTTTCTTTCTCCAATACCTCAAATATACTTATTTAATTATTAAAAAAAGAAACATTATACTTAATATAATAATATTTTTTTATTAAGGATTATACCTACACTTACACTCACCACTATCTAATGGTAAATGAACTTACCATTTGTGTAGAGTGAATTATCGCCTCTCAAAATAACAATTGCTCATTTTTTTCATTTCATGCCTTTAAAGGGTGATAACTTTGATATAAACTCTATTTATATATGATATATATGTTATACATAATGTATTTATTTTTTATTGATTTTATAATACATTCCTTTATTCTTTGTATTATGTGTAGACAAGATAACCTTGTTTGTGGACGTGTGGAATACTTCCCCTCAAACCAATGTGATTCGATCACACAAAACATGGAATGTATAAAGGATAGTTTTAATTATACATATATGACCTAAAAACGTATATATTATATTCATGAAATAATTATCTTTATGTAAAAATAATATATACTATTTTTTTATTACCCTTTTACACACTTATACAGTGATAATGACATTCGTGGATGTGTGGACTACCTCCTTCTTGACGCAATGTGATTTTATTAAATATCAAGAATTATATATATAAGTATAAATCATTGAATAAAACAGTTTTTATGATAAAATTATATTTCGTAAAATATTAATTTTACTTAACTTTTTTCTTTAACTATCATTGAGAAATGGGAATGTTACTCATGCGTACGTGTGACCTACCATTTGCATATGTGTAACGTTTATTAATTTTTCAAAACCATATTTAATTTTTTGTTTTACAAGTATAATTAATGTATAAATATGATAATTATTTCATTATTATTATTTTTGTGATTTTTATATAATGATCCCTTTTACCATAGTCGACCAGTCAAAGTCATTTTAACACATGAACCGAATTTGGTCAAAACACCCAACGTAAAAATAATTCTTTAGGTAGTTGTATAAAACATGGTAGTAAGTGAAGTAAAATTAATAATAAACTTGAAAATGTTTCTTAATCAATTAATTAATTAACATATGTTTATTATTAAGTAATACAAATACACACAAGACAAGTTGAACTCAATGTAAGGGAATTTCATCTCACTCTTTATTTCTGTGAGATACATGCCTTACTCACCACTCAATTATTTTATTGGTGTATATACTGACCAAGAATGAATTATATTCCTATTATAAATAAATATATGTGTGTTTAAATTACCATTTTATGATATTTCTATCATGGGGTTTAGGGTTTAAAGGATACCAAATTAGTAATTTAATTTTGTCTCAATTTTCTTTCTTCGAGACACATGCCTTGTTATACACCAATATTTTTATATGATCTATATAAAATACCTCTGCCATGTTATAACACAAATGTTTTTATTTTCAGGATATTTTAATGTTCCATGTAATTTCATTTTCTTACATGAAAATCTTGATTTAAAGTTACCATATGGTAAGAGTTTATTGAAACAATCTCACCGTTTAACGATATTGTTTATGATCATGTTTTCATTAATGGAATATTATGATCCACATTTTAAGAATACTCATGATGTTTCTTCTCCTCTATTCAGTCTTTATGTATTCATATATTAATACCATTTTCACTCTTTGGTACTTAAAACAATTATGAAATTGTTAATAAGAAAATATGTCCTTATCTATATCTTCGACCGAAAATATATGTTTCTTGAAAACTATATTTACTAAAAAGGTTTCCAGAAATGTTCTAATATTATCCTATGATATTTAAAATATATTTGTAACCTTGTTATAATTTTTAAACAAAAAGTGTTTTTATAAAAGTAATCTTTTATTCATATTTGGGTCGAGGCACTTTTCAACACTTTTTACATTGACAAAGGAATGTTTAGTATATACAGATTTACCCACCATACTTTTTTGAAGATTTTATTGCATATTTAAAAGGTTTATTTTTTAGAATTTTTTTAAAAAAGATATTTTAAAATAAATATTTTTCAAATGTTTTTCAGTATTCTTTTTTACGTTCTTCGGGGAACATGGTTTTCAAAATGTCTTCATATCCCGCTATACATTTTCAATGGGAAAATGATTTCAAAATTTTCAAAATTATTCCCTATATGTTTTCATGTTTATTTTATTTAAAATGGTTTTCAAAAGGTTTTATGTTTTATGAATAATTATTCTAAGGAGGAAGGATAATTTCCTCATAATGTGTTTTTAAAATATATTTCAAAATTACTTCTCATCTAAGATAACATTTGTTGGTGTTACTCATGAATTTAGGGGGAAATGAGTCAATGTTTCTATTCATATTCTTTCCCTTAATGGTTTATGTTTTTATGGAAGGATATTTTTGAAACTCATTTCTCTTTCACATGTTATATGATTTTCAAGCCTTCATCATTCAATAGTTATTCTTTTTATTAAATGATTGTGAAACCCTATCTATTTCCATAGGTTATGATATTATTACAAGTTTATGATACCCATGTTATATAAAGGTTTATGAAATGATTGTTTATGATTTTTTGGCACATATATTTATGATTTTTTATCAGATTGGTGTGGCCTATATACCCCTCTAATGCTTTGGGTAAATATTTATATCTCATCAGATATAATAAAATGGTTTTGAGAGTGAACCTTGACTACTAAGATGGTCATGGGAGTGAACCATGACTTACAAGATAGTATGTGGAGTGAACTCTTGCTACTAAGATGTACATGGATGTTAACCATGACTAATAATATGGTATGGGGATTGAACCCATAATACTAATATTGTCTTGGAAGTAATGTCTTGGCTACTATGGAAATCATATTATATGCTTATTTGTTTTCCAAAACACAATGTTTTAATCACATGTTATGCTTTCATGGATTATGATCTTTATTTACCTATGATTCATATCTTACCAACTATCAAGATTTATTTCATGATTCATGTTTTTTTATATTTAATTTATAGGGAATAATCTTGAAATTTTTTTATCATGTTATCATTCTAATATTCTCATGTTTATTCTTACATGTCTCCCTTGTTTACCCTTAATAAGCATCTAATCTCACCCATTTTTATATTTCCTTCCCAAGGGTATGATGATATGTATTAAGCATGATGTGTCCAAGAAGGTTTCTAGTCAAGAATAACCTAGTGGGAGATAATATAGCTCCCTTATATACCAGTGTTCATGTTACCATGTTTCCAAAGGCATTAAACTAATACGGTCTTTACGCATCTATTTTTTTGTTTTAATTATTCTAAAAAAGTGATGTAATTCTTATATATATTAAGATTATTTTTTTATAAATGGGATGTTAGGGGTTAACTACATAGTATTTAGAGAGGTATCATGATGTTTACATTCCAAGTATTAGTTCCCTATGATCTAGAGAGATATGATGATGTTGTGATATTAAGGATTACCTCCCAATGATTCAATTTTTTATGATGATGGGATATTGTGGATTACCACCCATGGATCTAGACTTTCCTAATGATTACATTAGATTACTAGGATTACTATGGTTGGCTAGAAAAACATGATTATGATGGATGGATTCTATGGGATTATCTTATAATGTGTGGAGAGATACCTATTGATTCATATGATCTGATGTTATACCATATAGTGTTTTGATATATTCTTATTTATTCATTAGATAGGAAGTTGTACATTATGGTGTTTGGAGATATTCCTAGTGATTCATAGGATTTATATTTGTGACTTATAATATTTCGAGTGATACCTATTGATTCCTATGATCTGATGGGATTCCTTATAATGTGACTTGAGAAACCGATGATTTTTGGGATTTGGTGATGATGAGACGTGGTGATGAGATTCCTAGAATAATTTATAGGATTTGGTTTTTACACCATGTGTATGAATTCTCATGAATTATCAGTGTTGGAGTCATATATATTTGAGGATATGTTTCATGATTTGAGTCATATATCATTAGATGAAGTAGGTATAGTTGGTCCTGGTTGTCACATTATAACTTGTGGATCGATAGTGATCATTTATTTATTATTATGTAGTTATTATTTATTTATTTTGTAAAAATCACATACACATACATTGTATTCACTATTTATGATTAGGACCCTATTGGTGGTGCACTACTATGTTATACTCACAACCTACTTGGGTAGCCCTTGACCTAGGGTAAACAAGCATACTTCACTGATTAAGGTATTTAGTAGGGATTAGGTTTAGTGTTTCATGTTTGAATGAGATAGCTAAAATAGTGTTAGAGACTAAATGTGATGAGGCTCATGTATGTTATTAGAGACTCCTATTTTATTTTATTTATTTTCTGTTTTTTTATCATTCTAGTGGGAAATTAATTCATATATGTTGGTATGATTGTGTGATTTTATGATTTTATGCTACCACATTCATTTATTTTTTGTGGATATGTTTTACTTATTCCACATAATCTAATGATTATTTATGATGAATATTTTCTCTTTTTTTTATTATTTTTAACTTTGATATGAGGGTATAGTCTCTTAAAGATAAAATCTAGGAATTATCTACAAGTCATAAGCCTATGGAATTTGGGGAGGAATACATGAGGTTGTGTAGAGATTTTGATCATGAAACTGATGAGTGATATTCATCCGATGGGTCTATACAGAGTTTTATCAAAGATATTATTTTGTATTACTATTTTGGGAGATGGTAAACAGGGAATAAGAATGTGTTTGAGCTTGTAATAAACCTTATACTAGTGAATCAAAAAACAATTTCTAATGGGAAGTATATGTAACCAAGGATATGGGATTATTATTCATGGTTTCCATTTTTATTCATGTATAATTTCACTTAGCATGATGCACTTAGTTTTTAGATTTATGATATATTGGGTTTTTGTATCTTGGATAGTATACACGAATCTTTTGTACATGCATCATATTTGAACCACAGAAATCACATAAAATACACTTTCTCGTGTGTGAATAATATCCAAAATGATGAGGGTTTAGATGTTTAAAGTTAAAATAAAAATTTATATATTGTTTTGTATATACATATTTGGTGGCATTCTACACAACTAAACAATAGTATATATTTTTCTTGATGAAAGCTCATGTTAATCTTATAGTGTGTTTCACTTTGATAATGACTATACATTCTATCTCATAAGGGATGTATAGTGATGCCTAGTAGGTCTGTACAAGAATTGGATTCCATCATGATCAACCCCTTAGAAGAAAATTAAGATTCTATTTTTGGAAAGGAAAAAAGATTTGGTTTTTTACAGTGTCAACGATAACATATATAGTGGTTTACCATATGTATTATTGGTTGAATTATACATAACAGAACTATATGACTATCATATACTTAGTTCTGATCATCATGTAAAAAATTCAATATATATATATATATATATTTGTATGAGATCATAGTCCTCAAAGGGGATAGTCTCGTATGCAGATTCCAAGCGATGACCAGTTTCCTTATAGGAATATGACATTGAATTTTACTTCTCAAGTGTGTGTGTGTGTATATATATATATGTATTTGTTTTTGAGAAAACTATAGTGGGTGTTAGAAAATGATGTTGTCATGTGACATTTGAGATAAGATCAAAGATTTTCCTCATGATTTGATACCTCTATTGGAAATAGATTTTGGAATAGGTGGGAGAGTATAAAACATTGATATGATCCATAGGATATTGGTAAGCTATGTATTATGGTTGAGGTGAGTTTTATTATATGAGGGTAACACTAGAGATGGGTTAGATTGGGGTTGTGAGTTCCCAATAGAATGGAGGAATGGGTAAATGCTTGGATCATGATATAATTATATGGAAAGTGATGATATATATATGGTATAAGAATAGTGATTCCATAAGATCATGATGTAATGAAATTACAGTGATTTTGGTATTTGGTTTGGGTTGTGATGATAAGATATGTGGAATTCCTGGACCTATTGTTTTTAGGTGTGGTTACTAATGACACTAAAAAAATTTATCTTATACTGTTGGATCTTGGATAGATATGGAATATGATGTAAAGGATATTTGAAATAACTTCAAGGTAGATGGTGATCATGGGATTAATCTTGGTATAGGTGGGATGTTAATCTGGTTAGAAAGAGGAACTAAGGTTCTTCTCGTTAGATGATATTGGAGTGTATGGTGTGAATGGAATGTGATTTAAGTGCATGAGGGTAGTTTTTATGATTTCTAACTCATGAGATAATTTATTACACCTTCAGGTGGTAGATCGCTATATACCTAATGGTTTTGGATGATATTGATGTATTACACACTAGTTACACATGATTTCATTGACATGTGGATCAATGAGTGGATGTGTGCAAGATAATGAACATTGGTTATGATTAAATTATTATGATCATGGTATCCATAGGGTTTTGATAAAATGGTACTTTTATCTTTGTGGTAAGAGCTGATATTAGAGATGGTTCATGGTATAGTGATAGAGTCCACCTGAGTTTCTTCCTTGAAAAAAGTTCTCAAGGGGGCATGTTGTCGAAACCTAATAAAGTTGTGCTCAAGAATCTGTATAATATAAACCACCACTATATGATAAAAGTGTAACCCTAATTATAGATAGAAATCCATAGGGTGTTGATAATGATGTCCTTAGTGATTTTGGAATTGTAGAAATTAGTGTTATATGTTGGATATTGGGTAAGAAAATGATGTTCATGTCTAGTAATTATGTGTGGAAATGGATGGAGTGAGGGTCATGAAGGTCAGAACAGCATGTGAGTAGGGTAATGGGTGTGATGAGACCAGTTGTTGGATAGTTTGGGGGGATTTTGAATGTAAATGTTCAATTAGATACAATTTTATATGGTTACTTGGTGAATACCATATTTGACCTATATATGTGATATTTGATAGAGTACAAGAATTACAATCGAGCTTGGTTTGGGTATGATATAATCCAAGAGTTAGTAAAATCGAAGGAGCATCAACGGTCAATTTGAGATCATGGTAGATAATTTGGTTGGTAAAGGATCCAATAATATATTTACACTAATATCCATGTTCAAAATTTAGTTTCAGTGTTTGGATGATCTCAATATTCCTTTGGGAGTTAACATATCATGACCAAGAAATGAGATAGTACATCGATGGATATGGTCAATCATTATTAGAAAAGGTTGTTCAAAGGAGGTATGGATGATTTTTTTGCATGTAATCGAGTTTGGTGAGATGGAACTCACATAAATAATGTCATTACACTAATAATAATTTGTTTTCAGTATGATATTCTTATAGTGGGAAGAAAAATGAATTGGAATCGACTACTATGAGTAGAGCCATATAGTAGGGAGAATCTTGAGTTTCAAGATGAATTTATAAATGAATCCTTGTTTTATCTATATGTATGGATACCGTAGAGTTCCACATATGTTTATTATAGATTATGATGAGTGGGAGGGTTGTTTTTTTATGAATAGTGTGCCCTGTGTTTGAAATTGTGTAGCAGAAGCTCATTTGACATTCCATGTTAAGAATCAATGATTTGGCCATGAATCAATTACTATAGATGGTCAGAATTAATTTCCAAATGCACTACTAAGGATTCTCAAAGATGATAGTTGTTATATTGGGAGGTTGTAAAACCTTTTGTCCATTGTTGGTTGTGAAATTTAGTAAGAGTATGATTTTTTAACTTATGATGTGGGAGTTTTTTTAGAACTAAGATTGAAATTAGAATTTTCAAGATTAGATTATCCATAGTTTATTTTTTTGTATATGGATCGAGGATGAGGGGGTTACTCAAGTTCGTGGGTGAGTCTCAGGATCCTCAAGCTTAAATTATGAAATTTTTTAAAGGTTTCTTACTCTCTGTATGATTATAGCATTGTTTGGGAAAACTATATGGGTGAACTATATTGGTTTTTTTTCTTAGGGAAAGTCACAATTTTTATGAATTGTTATAAACAAACCAGGAAAACCATGAAATTAAGTTCCAGTGGTAATTCCTATATTTGACACATAGTTTATAAAACTATGTATCCAAACCATGTTAGGGGGATGTATTGAGATAGTACCAACCACACAGTTAGTGTCTGGTTTGTAAAACAAATTTAGAAAATCATGTTGTGTGAAAAATTTCTTTAAAAAAAATTAAATTTACCACTTTTCTCTATGGTATTTAACTATATACCCCATTGTCCTTCTTTATCATGTGAGATGTCTTGGAGGGTTCCTACCACTCTCTTTCATCAATTTCCTTCGATTATGGGTGATTTTTTTCATGGGTTCCTGGTGTATTGATGTGAGATATCCCTCTTACATCATTCATTCTTTTTATAGTTATTCATATTTGGATTTGGTTTGATTTTTACTAGGGTTCAGTGAAACGTTTCAATGGATCATGGTGGAAATCATTCGATATGATGAGGATTTTTTCATTATAGCTAAATGGAATTATGGGATAGAAAATTCATGTTGCTGAATTTCATATGATTTAATGTACAATGATCTGTGATTTTTTCATAGCGTTTTATCATAAATTAAAGGAAATAGTTAATTAAATCATTAGTAAATGATGGGGATTTTGTGTGGCTTATGTTTGGGTTCATGTAAAGAGTATCCAAAACCCCGTTTCTAAATGTTTTGATTATTAAATGCGGCTTAGTGAGTTTTTAGGAATTTTTCCTATTTAAATTAAATTTTCTAATTCATTAAATTTTTTTAAAACTAATTTATTTAAATTATATAGCATGATTTAGGACCTCTTATGGGTTGGCGATGTCCAGTTGGAGTAGTATGAACCTGTGTGAGAGTAGTTGGGATTTTCTTTAAAGGAAAAAACTTCATGAATGAGGAAGGTATTCCATCGAGTATACCCTTTTAGTAAAATAATTTTATTTTGTTTTATTTTTTATGTGGTCTCTAAACTAGAAGAGATCAACCCTTTGATTTAAATAAATTTTTTCTTTAAAAAAAATTCCATGAAAATGGTCAAACTGACAAGATTCCTGACGGAACCTTCTGCATTGGCTTGACACCATGTGCACATATGGTTGAGGAATTAATTATTAATGAATTTATAGAAATAGGTGAACCCAAGAGTGGTATAAATTAAATAATTTTTTTGGAATTATAGGACCTAAATAGGCTCTCTTAGTTCCCTTGAGAGTTGGCTACATGCCTAAGCCGCTGATGGTCAAGGGATATATTATAAAAATCAACTATAAAATACTTGAACTCCGTGATGGGTATAAATTAAAAAAAAATTAATGAACATATAGGACATTGGTATAGGCTCCCTTAGACCCTATGAGTAGGGATATGTGATGGACCCGAATGACTGGCTCAGATATGCCATGATGGAATGATAAGATTTCATGGAGTCATTAATCTAGAAGATTAATAATTGGAGTGAGTGTTCCATCCCCACTAATATGTGGGATCCCATGTTGGTATTCCCCTAGTAGATTTACGATGGTTTGGGTAAGTGGACTGACTTGGGATATCTCGAGAAGTGAGATGGGAATTTAGCTATCTCTTTAGTGCAATGTTAGTGTGGCTTATCCAATTAGGAAAATGAGGATGAAATTTGATCATGATAATGTTGAGGGATGAAATCCCTATAAATGATGGTATGGGACCTATGATACGAGTTTTTTATAAGGGAACCCATGTAGGGTGTATATTCCATGATGAGTCCTATAGGATCTTAGTGGGATCCTGAATAGGTATGGTAACCATTGAAAGGGTTAGTGTAGGAAAGGGTGTTGATGATTTTCGGTGTCACTTTAAAACCCAAATCTATGAGGTGATCCTAGTAGATCTATATTTATTGGGATATGTAATTCACTTGAAAGGATGACCTTGGTTTCTTGAGATGGGTTGAGCTGATGGTCAACCCACGTAATTATTATTATTATTATGAGTCATTTTTGGGTGGATAAAATACACACAATTATTATTATTTGATATTTTTAGGATAAGGGGATGGTAGGGATTCCCTCTCTAGGAACCAGAGAAATATGATGAAGTTGAAATACCAAGTATTACCTCCCTATGATACATAGAGATAAGATGATGTTGGGATTCCAGGGATCACATACTTAGGATCTCTGTAGGATTCAAAGAGATATGGTAATGTGGGGATTCAATGGATTGACTCCCTATGATTTAGATATATCTAATTATTTGGAGATGTTGGGGATTACATTACTATAATCTAGAGAGATATGATAATGGTGGGATTCTAAGGATTACCATCCTAGGATCTAGATATCCTTTATGAAAATGGGATGTCTCAGATTACCTCCTTTGGATCCAAATATGAATAATAACTACATGGGATGCCTATGATTCATAGGATCTAGTGGACATACATGGTTTTGATGGAGATAATCCTAGTGATTCAAAGGATCAAGTTTTATACCTTAAGGTGTTTTGAGAGATGTCTTGTTGTTCATTGAATCTAGCATTTTACCTTATTGTGTTCAGAGAGATATCTAGTGATTCCTAAGATTTAGTGTTATACCTTGTTTTTTAGAGATATTCCAATTGATTCTTAGGATTGGGAGTTATAATTTATGATATTATGAGAGATTATAAGTTATTTGTATGATTTGGTGGTATTCCATCTGATATGACTTAATATGACTTAGCACCTAGAATCCAGTGATGATGGGGCATGACAATGTGATGAGTAGAATAATCTATAGAATCATGTTTTTACACCATGTCTCAAAATTCTAAAGAGATATCAATGTAGGAATTATATCCCTCTGAGTATATGTTTCATGAACTGAGATACCTAGTGCTAACCGTAATGAGTATGATTGATATTAGGTTTCATTTTATAACTTAAGGTTCAATTATGATTATTTATTTATGATTTTGTAGTTATTATTTATAAATTTTGAGCATATCAAATACACATAAATTGTATTTATTAGTTATGTTTGCAACCCCGTTAGTGGTTCCATACTTTTTTGTACTCACATTGTGCTTAGTTTTCTATAGCACATATATAATTTGTAAGGATTCACTAATCCCATGTTTAGATAGGTCAAAGGCCAAATGTCATATGATTGAGTAGGATAGCTCGTACGATATTGGAGAATGGATGTGATGAGTCTCGAAGAAGGTAGAAGAGCCTCCTATTTTATTTAATTTATTAATATTATATATGGTAATATCCGAGTGTGTCATCAACTAATGTGTGATGGTTTGATAGTGTGTCTATATGATAGTATGATTCCATATATATATTTATTATTAACGATTGTGTTTTATTTATTTTATGAAATATGAAGATTATTTGTATAAAGGATAATTTTTTGTTTTTTTCTATTTATTTAACACTGTAATATCAAGGTATAGTATCCCCATGGTAACTCACTATACCCTCACTACTAATTGGAAGCCTATAGAATATGGGATGATGTACCTAATTTCATATGGAAGTGTTTATCGGGACATCTATTAATGATCTTAGGTTAGTTGATCATTACATACATAACGTTTTCATCTAAATGATTAGAATTGTATGATATTGATAATCACCACATAGTAATCTTGGATCCAAGGATATCTAACCCTAACCATTCTATAACGAGGCATAAACCTCCAGTATAGTGGGAAGTAAATCCTAAATTTCAAATAATCTGAGAAAAATTACTCCTAATATATTCTAATTCATTATAGATATAATACCAAATATATATAAACTATATTTAGAATATAAATTCAAGATAATAACATTTATTGAAAAATAAGTTCAAGGTAGTTGAAAACTAAATCTTATATTATCATACCAATCATGCAATCCATGGCATGAGATTTTTTAAGAATCGGTTTATAATATAAATTAATGTATATATAATAGTTAGTATGAACCCTTTTGTTTTAATTCCATAAAAATGAAATGAAAATTACTTATGGAGTAACCCATATATAATTTTTAATCACACAAATTCCTAACTGTAGATATTAGGTGACCACGCATAAGAGTATTGAAAAATTTTGTATGTATCAGGTAGCCAATATGTAAGAGTGTTGTAGAACCCCTTATGTGACATTTTTAATCTTATATGTAAAAGGGAATATCTTATAAATGGGGTGTCATATATGTAATATTATCTATTATTAAAAGAAAAAAAACATTATGTGCGGGAAATTTCATATATATGGACTAGTCATATCCTATGATATATGATATACTATAACTATGAATCGATGCACTATTTTCACACAACCTTGGTTTCATTCAAAGCCTATGATATGAAACATCCTAGCCTAATAAAAAGAATAAAACCATATTTTTATGGTATCATTCCTTACAATACACACTATACAAACACTATGACCGGTAAAAACAAAAATTTGATATCCTATATTGTAAATATAGTAATTGTGTAGTTTAAATTGAACTACAGCATATCATACACTATAATAAGTCCCCATGAATATTATTGTATACATGTTCATCCTAATAAAAATTAAAAAAAAATATTAACTCATTAATGAACGTGAATCTGATACCACTTATTGGTTTTAAAAGATTATTATAATATCATAGTAGTTGAAAAAACTCATAAATATGTACAATATATCATCATTAAAACAACATGTAATTAAGAACATAAATAATAAATAAACATAACTAAAATATAGAAAGCTCCACCTCCAGTTCACATAAAAAAATTTCTTGACCATAATCAGCTAGAGATATCCAATTGACTCTCACCTCCATATGGATTCCACCAACCACAGTAATTATTATTCTTAATGGGTGGACCCCACAATCTCATACAATGTGCTAGAATATTCTCTTTGAAGAAAAAAAAGGATAAGTAAGAATATAGTAGCAACTTTGGATTAATATTATAATATGTAAAAATTTTAGGGGATTGTATCCCTTTATATAGTCTCCCTTCAATTAATTACAGGTTTCAAGTGTCAACAACTATCGTTTGGAAGCCAAAATGCATTACAATAATTCACAACCCATATATAATTTATCATCATTTGATCATTAAAAATGATTATTACATCTACGTGTAGCCATAAATGAGTCAACCTATTGAATCATAACCAAAATAAACTATATGGTAGACATTCTAGTGGTCATACACTCAACACCCATATCACAATCCTATCTTAATCTACAATTGAGGCACTTAATTTAATATATGATATTATGTTGTAATATTCTAGGATATGAATCACTTGAATATCACAGTCAATGAAAATGAGTTATCATAAAATATTACATCCTTAATTTATTGTATTTTAAATATATCCATACCTGACATTCCAAATTTGATCCTTGGCTCGAAATCTATGACATAGTGTTGGTTTCATACTCAAAAGGAGGTTTTAAAAACACTTATAAAAATCACATTCATGTGCATATATATACCTACACACACACACACACACAGAGAGATATATATATATATATATATATATATATATATATGATTAAACCAATTTATGGCTCAATTACCCATCTCAAGAAAAGGGTATAGTGTATACATAGTTAGGGCACTCACGTAGCATGTCCATTCAAGAGTAGGGGAAAGGTTATACCAAGTCATGGCATTATGATCTCATCCATCAACATCACTCATTATTCAACACATGTATCCCTTATCAAACCCATATAAATAAATATATGTATATACCAACATGATTATAAGGGAAGGATGTTGGACCTACAAGAATGATAAAAACAATGCACATGTGGATGGATACAAAAGCTCATGTTTGGAACTATACACTTGGTCTAGGTGTTTAGAGGTTGATCTGGGGGCTCTAATGAAATGTTGGGATAATTCTAAATCCATGATAATGGTCATGAATGGTAGAATATGTTCACCTCCATATCGAAGGGAGTATTTATTAAGTCATTGGGTTTGATTTAATCCCCTTATAATAGATTCAAGATCAATATTTATGGATCTTGTAATCCCAAAATCATGAGAGGAGTTGTGGTTGTTTGTGACTCTAGAGGTTTGGTGGTAATATCTTTTAACATATTTTACAGAAAAGGTGATTCTCTTATTAAAAAGGTTATGAATTCTCTTAATGGGTTATAGATTTTTCTTTCTAAAAATATTTCCCTCACAGAAATCGAAATAGATTTTTAATGTATATGCAAATATCTCCAAGGAATTCCTGACCCCTGATCTATTATTTATATCATTCGAAGATGCAAGGATTTAATTGGTTAGGAAAAATAAATAATATATGGTGAGAAGGAAATTTTGATGAAGATATCCTTGCCTTGAAGGGGAATTTGAGTGTTCCCCACATTATTTATTCTAATCTATGTTCCTTTTCAACAAAGTGTATTGATTTTGTTCATGAGGATACCTTGGGTCTCCATTAATCTAATCCTCTTTGGATTTCGTATTTTTTTATTTGGTCCTCTATATTCTTAATAAAATATATAACATTAATGATAGGAATGATTAACTCATATAAGGTCAGGAATAAGATGAAACATATCAAATCTTGTCACTCTAATAAGGAAATCATAAATCAGAATAGTCAAATAACTCATTCTTAAGGATAATCTTTTGAAAACCTTTTTTAGTAAAACACTTAATTAAGGTCGGGATCACTAGATCCTAATCCATTACTGGGTTAACCCTGTATGATTATGAGAAGTATAATATATTCAAAGAGAAATTTAATTTCACAGACTTAGTTGATATCCTAGAAAAGGGATTGTTCCATAGAAACCTAACCTAACTAACCTATTATAGGGAGACATCGTTATTTTGATCACTTCCCTAAAAGTAAAATAAATCTAAAAATGTACCATAAATTTACAAATAATAATACTCCACAACATCTCAAATAAAATGAATCTTTGAGAATAGATTATTTTAAAAATCCTTAGGTTAGGATAATGTGGTCTTACACCAATTTTCATAATGAGATGATAATAATAAGAAATTAAATGAGGGTCATGTCCTTACCTTTATATATATATGAACCTATAAAAAACTAGGTCCAACATGAAATAAT
The DNA here is from genome assembly GCA_963277665.1 of Viscum album. NCBI lineage: Eukaryota > Viridiplantae > Streptophyta > Magnoliopsida > Santalales > Viscaceae > Viscum > Viscum album. The sequence continues at coordinate 676,253,460 of OY728131.1, read as the reverse complement.
GAAGAATATGGGCTCATGTAGAATTAACAATAGGAGAGGTAGGGATTTGAGGAGAGATCAATGGATAGAAATGATTCAAATACCATGCCTTTGTGGTTTGGTGATAAATTTTGGGATTAAAATATCCAAACTAACCATTTAAAAATGTATTTTTCTTAAGTTTGTACCAATTACCTGTTACAGTGTCATTGGGTACATGGTGGTTCATAGACTATCATCTACTACTATCAAACCCCCAATGGGTACCTGCTACCATATCACTAGGTGCCCAGTGCTTTCTCCACCTATACCCCTTTCCCTACCTCTAACTCCTTCCTAAAACCCCTTAATTTTTTTACTTAAAAAATTCTCAAAATAATATTTAAGGAGTGAAATTAAATGGAATTAAATTCTCATAGTGGTGATAGTATTTACAATAGTTGTGATTACATAGGAATATTACATTAATAATAGGTAGACCCAAGTAATTTAGGTTGATATTCATTTCATATATAAGTTATTTACCAATCGAAAGGGATGTAATTTCTCCTTTTCCCTTCTTTAGGCTAAGAAACATTATTTTATACATACCCATTAACCTCATTATATTTATCATCTATATTCACTTCCACACATTTCTTTCTTCTATTATAAATTCAACTAAAAATACTCTCAAATCAACCAAACCATTGTCACTATAATAATATCTAGCTTATATTGAAATCTTAGGTGTTAACAACTACTTACTAAAAAACACAGTTCTAAAATCATATCACTATGAAATAACAATAGAGATTTATTCCAAATCTATAGAGAGTTATAGTACTAAGAGGATTAAGAAAATATGGACTAAATAGAAGAATATTAGTTGCAAAATATAGCATGAAAATCACACAATTATATCACTTTAACTTATTCCAATATTATCATAATAGAAATAATAAGAAGCTGTGAAAAAAAAATTGAAAAAAAATCTATATTTACATCCCTTTGTAGTAGAAAGGAATTAGAACTCCATTCTCAGGGAGATTAAAAGATCAAATTGAATATACATTAAATAATAACACAACATACAACATATACACTTTTAATTAAAATAGATAGAATCCATAATCAAAAATAGAGAAAACACAAAAAAAAATTGAAATACCAAAGTGGAACCATCATCAATAATCATTCAAAATCTTACCTTTATAGCCCTCTGGTCTACATGAATGTTTGATAACAGGTTGGGTTATCTTTAGTATATGAATGTAAGCGACTTATGATATCCACGTCAATATAATCTAACTTATTTATAAGTAAACATATAGATTCATTCCAATATTAATATAACTTGAGAAATAATTGATCTTCAAAGGACTACAACTTCTGCATCCAAAGATCAAGTTAATTTAACATTATCCAAATTCAAATCCAAATCGATTAAAATCATATTCATTCTTAAAATTTAGATCTATTATCAAGAAGTATAAATGTTTAAACTAATTTTATTCAACTCAAAATTAGGTCAAATAATACTCAAAAGATATGGATTTTAACTCAAACCCAAGAAAAATATTTCTCAAAAAACATGAGCATTAGACAACAAAATACTTCTTATTTCTATATCCAGTTTTTAGTAGCACCTACATAGACTAGAAATAAACCATATCAATCCAACTCAAACATCTATTGAACACTTGATTTATATATTTTTATGAAAATATCATGATACCACAGACTTCTCTAATAAAACTTTAGTATAATTAAACACATTCCATTAAAATTTACTTTCGTAGTGAACATGAACAACTACTAGGTTTCCAAACCGTAAACCAAAAACTCCCATTATTCAATTCAACTCAAAATCGAAAGATTTGAAACTAAATATTCATTTACCTAATCTTGAAAATAAAACTCCATCAAACATCATCATCTCCAAGCCTCTATATCTTTCTCAAAAATAGTGGCACATCAATCTCGGCTAGCGGTCATGATTCCCTCTAAAAGCTCCTTCACTTTAATTTGGGTTTTATAAAATAGCTCATGCTTTATCTATTCATATGAAAATGATATCAATCGATATATCTCTATGATTTATGATCAAATGATGTGAATCTAATTAGTTCAATGAAGTATCTCAAATTCAATATATAATTTAATCTATCCCAACAAAAAGTCTATCCCACATGTCATGTACATTACCTAGAATTTTCCACACACAAAAATCAATTTAAGTGTTACACCCAAATAAAATAAAAAATATTCCTTATAGTATAAGTTTTATTTATATATTTCATTTCACATAGAACTTTATTATCTTGTTTTATATGTACTAATGACTTTATTCAATCGCTTACGATACACGCAAGATCTTATTTTACTGAAATACAACATCCTATTAATATTATTATTTAGTATATTAGTTATAAAAAAGATGTTATACTGGAAGGTATGAATAGGAAAAAGTATATTATTTTTATACATATTTATAAAATTATCTAAAAATCAACCAATAAAATTGAGATAATAATAAATCCAGTTTAATGCTTAAAATTAGAATTTTCCTAAAAATGAAATTTCACCACATTTTAATTGCACGCCAATTTTAAAACTATTTTTTGACACTTTTATAAATGTTATATGAAAAAATAAACATAATTGTGGAAATATAAATTTCAATATTATATTGGGCTGAATTTTTAGTATTTTTTTGAAGATTCGTTTTTTCATGAATTGTGAAAAATATTGAATTTTAATTCAAAACTACTTATTCTTTTAAATAATTTATAAGGATAAATTATATTCTGAATTGTTTTTAAATTTAAATTTGTTCAATTATACATATATTAATCAAATTTATTTAATGGGGATAAATTTTACATTGAAATTATATGTAAACCCATTTCAAACTCCAAAATATTTTTACTTTAAAACATGCTTTATCATCCCATCTGCAGGATTAATTTTAAATTAATTTATAAAATATATGTGATTTTAATTTTAAAAAAATTGACACTATATTTTCAATCATAATAATTTATAATTTATAATGTGGTAAAATTATTTTTTTACCACAAATATTAGTGAATGAAATTAAAATTAATTACAGCAATTAAGATAAAATAGCTTACTAAGGGACTAAACCTTAAACGTAAGGGCCAATATGACCTAGAAACATGTACAAAACCTATTTTATGGCCATATTTATACCACATAGTTCCTTTTATAGAATTATTTTCTTTATTTTATCCACTTTACATGGAAAAAATAATGCTGGAATTCCCTCTATTATGAATTTACATGAATGTCACTTTTCCTCCACTATAAAAAGGCAATCAACCCTAAAAATTATTGAAACATATAAATCCATTTGTATCATAAAAACATGAAAAAATAAGCTTCAAAAATCCCTTCCTTCATCTTAGAATAACAAATTTGGTCATAAAGTAATCCAAGAAAGTATTTTGGTATAAACCATAAAAAGTTACCTAAATAAGAGGTAACATTCTTCAACGGTCACTTTGGTATCATTTCTTTATCCACCAACTAAATTATTCATCTATTTTTATCATATAATAAACAATTTATATTAAATATACATATATGTTGTTATTATAATTTTATTACCTACACTCACACATACTTCCACCAAATGGGATATGTAATCCTTGTTTTTGTGTGTGGCGGACTACCGCCTCGCGATCCAATATTGTTCGTTCATATATTACCTCATTTTAAGGTTGAGGATAATTATGAATATATGTTTTATATATAATATTTATAATCTATTTATTCTTATTTAATTATTTCATACTGCATACCTTCATGCTTTACATTTTTCGGGAATACGATAACATCGTTTGAGGACATGTGGACTATCGCCTCCATAAAGTGACGTGACCTGTAAGAATGGTTTTAATAAAAATATGTGATATATATAACATAAATATTATAATTTAATGATAATATACATATATTTCATTTAAATTTCATTCTTTTAATACAATAATAAAATGGAAACAATGTTCATGCTTATGTATGACATACATTATCCACGAACAGTGTATTCCATTTCCTATATACAATTTTTATTGATTAATATAAATACATTTATAATAAAAATATATTATATTTAGATCGTGGTTTAATTTTATTATATGATGAAATTATGATATTGGTAAAAGGAACAAAAAATAACAAGACAAAACATACTCGAAAAATAGGAAAAATAACACCTGAAATGATGAAAATAATGAAATATTATTAACAAATAGGTGATAATATGTCATAAAGGATCATATATTATATAATGAATATTAATATGGTAATAGAATAATTTAATGACATGATTAAAACCATTATAAATATTTTTAAATCAAGTACGATGAAAAAGAAAGTGTGAGGCAAGGGATTTCATCTCAATTTACATTCTATTTAGAGTTATATGTTATTATGAACCAATTCACTATTATGTGGTGTATATAAATCACCATTGAGATGAGACATCATGAATAATTTATTATTTATGGTATTTTATGTTTAAATTTGAATTATCTCATCCATGAGTATTTTATTTTCAAATTCAAAAGTGATATAAGTTATTATAAAATAGTAGTATCTTTTGTTATTGTTAACATTATATTGAAATAGTCACTTCATTATAATCATTATTCCTTGGAAATTAAATTTATCCAAAAAAATACATATCATTATTTTGGATATGTTCATTTCCTAAACCGTAAACCATTTTTACATATGGTATTTACCTTGATAGTTATTTGATTATCTGGGGAAATATTGTTAAATTCATATTCTTTACTCAATAAAGATATTTGATAGGGCACAATGTTCATTAATTATATATATTATTTGATATAGGAGGAATTATTTTGAAATACAGTTATGGTTGGGGCCAAAATATTATATATCCCCTCAATTCATCGATAGGTTCTCATGAGACAAACCCGTTTCATAAATTAAACGTGTTTTTGCCTATAATTTTAAACTATCTCGAATATAGATCATGAATGTAGAGGTTTTAATGTTCCAAATACATGATGGCTCATAATTAATAATTTCCTTCATTTTATTAATCATTTTTATCCATGATAGTTTTACTATGACAAAATCAATGGATGCACTTCATTCTCATTTTATTGATTAAATATATATTTTTTCTATTATTTACCTTTACATATTAATGACGACATATACTATTAGTTAAATGGAATGTGTTCTTAGTTATTTACCTTTTAATTATTATTATTATTATTATTATTTATTCTCTATTTCTTTCATTTTACATAACCTTTACTGAACATTTGATCTCACCTTTATTTTTTTCATTTCCCTAGTATATGAAGATGAATTCTTGGAATGAATTTCATGGATAATGAGATTTTACTTTATTTGTGCCTTATTTTATTTTACCAATGTAATATGGGTAATATGTATGTAATCTAGTTTTCCAAAACATCTAAACTATTCAGTCTTTTCGGATTTTAATTTTGTATATATTGAAATGTAATAAAGTATGTCACCAGATCCATACTTTGTATGTTCGGGGTATTCTAGTTAGTATCATATGAAGTTCAGTAGTAACCATGGGAACTGGATTTAAGATAAAATAGATTTGGGAACACAAACCTAATGTATAATTTGAGGATAAGTATATAAGAACATAATATATTTTTTGGTGAGCTAGAGATTATGTCGGTCTTCCTAGAAATACATCCATGTACAGATACTATAGATATATGTAGTTATAGAATATTTGTACCTCGGGCTAACAAATCTGAAAAGGTGCATCAGGATTGACTCGAGCGTAACCTGTTACATGACAAAATTCCTTAATATAGCACTAGTTTTACACTGTTGGGGGATATACATAGTAAAATTCACATTTTATTTACAAACCATTATGAAGGATTTGAAAGTAAATATATCCCTAAAGAAACCAATGATTATGTTTTTTAGATTAAAAATACTTAAAATTTTAATATATGTTAAGTGTTTAGTCATATTTGGAATTATATAGTATGATTTAAAATTCATAATTTTATGAACTAATCCAGTGTATTCCATTGTTTATAAATGGAACCAAAAAGGAATAATTCTATCAATACTCATGGATCATTTAAGAAATTTACCTATGGAGAGAACCAATACACATAGTTTTAAAATGAAGAAAATTATCGATATATTTGGAAATCATAATAAATTCATAAAAATAACATTTCTAGATTGAGAAACCTTATCTATATTTAGGTTATCTTATGATGGATTGGTTTATGAGATAGAATCCTACATCATTTAGTGGGACTACTAATTCAATTATAGCTAAACAATGGATTTAATATCTAGAGAATATATTTCTATCCCTAGGATGTAGTGAAAAGGAAAAGGTTTCACTTTTAGTGTATTATCTCAAAGGAAATTTTGATCAATGGTGGTCGTTGATCTTGAAAACAAGGGAGGAAGAGTAAATAGAACTCATGAAATGGAAATATTTTATGGATAAATTATTTGATAAATATTTCCCTCATGAGAGACTAATTAAGATTAGGAGAAATTTCCATAGATTAAATAAAAAGGATGACTAAATTGTTCTACACTATGAACCTACCTTTACAAGGTTGGATAAGTGTGCTATAGATTATATAAACAACATGTAGTTTAAGATTGAACACATATTTAAAGGGCTCGAGAAAAGTCTTTGAAGTGTTTTGGTCACTCAAAATTCTCATCATATGATGAAATAGTTTTATGCACCATCAAAATAGATAATCAATTATTTAATTAATACATATTAAATTAAATATAAGTTAATAAGAGTCCATCTTTTCACCATAAAAAAATCTAATTAATCCAATAATAATAAGAAAACACAACTTCTTCGACCTTAAGAAAATTTTGAAAGAAGCGCCTTGAGAAATTTTTTAAGGGATTGGGAGTATGTTATCATTGTTGTGAGAAATTTCACCAACCAAAATAAAGAAAAGGGGAGAAGGAAAACATTTTAGTTTAGTGTTTCAATTATTACGAGATGGGGAGTTATGAAAAATAATTTCCCAAGCATCAAGGTATCTACCCTAGAATAGGTCAAGGGGAGATGGTCAAGCTTATTCAATCAATACAACCTAGGTATAAGTACCCAATGACATGGTGGTAGGTACTTTATCCTATCTTCAAATTTATTTAATTTCTTATTTGATTATTTATCATCACATTCTTGTATATCTAACAAGTTTTCTAAGAAAATTATACAATCCCCTTTTCTATTTAATAAGGTATTTTCTATCAAAACTCATACGGGAAGTCTCATTTCAAACACAATGTGTTAGGCTATCCCTATTTTGATACATAAATATGAATTATTTTCTAACATTATTATTATACCTATGGTTGATAGTGATATAATCCTCAATGTGCACTAGATTTCTAAATATGATGCCAAAGTATATTGTAAGAAGAAGAAAATTAGTATTTGTGTGGAAGATTTATAATTATTTATGATTCAAGAAGAAATATCATCATATGATTGTTATCAAGATCGAAACATAGTAGAGAAATTAAAAAAATTAGGGAATATGCAAAAAAAATCTTTGGATAAAGTACGTAAACATAAAATTTTGGATGTACTTATTTTATAGGAATACATTGATGTATTTCTTGATATTTACCTGGATATCCCCTAGAGTATGAAGTTGAATTTTCTATTTAATTAATCCCCAATGAAATAAAAATATCAAAGACTCCCTATATAATGGAAACTATGGAATTAGTGGAATTAATGAAAAAAATATAGGATTTGGGTAATAAGGGATTTATTCTCCCTAGTGTTTCACCATAGAGAGACCCTCTTCTTCTCATTATTAAAAAATATGGATCAATGAGGTTGTAAGATGATTATTTAGAAATCAATGCTATCATGATATAGAAAAAGTATCCCCTACCTCACATAGATTACCTATTTGATCTAATTTAGGAATAAAAATATTTTCGAAAGAATGATCTTCATTCTGGGTATCACCCATTGCGAGTAATGGAAGAAATTCTTAAGACAACTTTTCTAAAGAGGTGTGAACATTATGAGTTCACAATAATTCCATTTGGATTAACTAATGTATCCAATTTTTTAAATATCTAATGAATAGGTTATTTAAGTATTATCTTGATGATTTCTTGTGGTATTCATTGATTATATTCTAGTGTATTCTAAAATCAATGAACCATGAGAATGACATTTTGAATAATTATTAAGACTCTCATAAGGTAAGAGTTATATGGGAAGTTTAGTCAAGGAAATTTTTGGCTTCAATAACTTTCTTTTATTTTTCATATTATCTCCAAGGTTGGAATAATAATTTATCCTATAATGAAAAAGGAATTCATATAAAAGAATACTTTAAAAAACAAAATAGTGATACGTAGTTTCATTAGTTCGGTTGGTTAATATTAGGGATTCGTTCAGAATTATTCCCTATTGGGTAACCCATTATCCAAGATAACATGTAAAGGGGTTAAATTTGTTTGGTTAAGCTTATATGAATATTTTTTTGATGGGATAATGTGTATAATGGCCAATGCTCTGATTTTGACTCTACCATTGGGAAGTGATGGGTTTTTTATATATAGTGATGCATTGAATAAGGACATGGTTGTATCCTAATGATAAATGATAAAGTTATTTCATATACATCAATTAAATTAAATATTCACAAAAAAACTACCAAACCCATGATCTTTAGATGGAAACTATGATCTTTTCATTAATGATATGTAGAAATTATCTCTATGGTGAAAGAAGTGATATATACATGGATCATAAATTCCCAAAATACATCTTTTTGTAGAAATCTCTCAATATGAGATAATGGAAATGGGTTGAGATACATAACTATTATGATTGATCAATACACTAAAACCGATGAAAATTAAATATGGAAGCCAATGAATTGAGTGGGAAGGATCATAGAGTTATAAACAAAATAGGGATTAAGAAGGATCTAATGTTCATGGATTTGGTAAATATGCATATAGTAATTTCAAAGGAATGAGAGACATAAATCATTTTTAAAATCATTTCAAACCCATCTTTATTAGAGAGGGTAAATAATTCTCAATTTTATGATTAGAACATTAAGAAGAAAATCAAAGCCATGAATAATGGGAAATTAACCTATTTCATTTGTGAATATACATTCCTATAATTTGGAAAGAGATTATGTGTTCTATAAAAACCTGATCTAAAAAGGAGATTTTTGGATTATGATAATTGAAAAAAAAATTACAACCTCATAGATAAAAAATGTATAATTATTTGAAGGAACATTGTTTTGGGATAATATGAAGTGGGAAATTATTGATTATGTGTCCAGAAGTTTGGTTTTTCAACTAGTTAAAGCTGTGAGGAAGCATCTTAGGGGATTCATGAAACATAATCCTATTCCTATATAAAAAGGGATGATATAGAAATATAATTTTTTATGGGACTAAAATTTAAACCTATAAATAATGATGCAATATAGGTTATCATTAAATGTCTAACCGAATATTCACATTTCCTTACTATAAGAGAAGATTTACCACTTGAGTGCATCACAAATATCTATATTAATGATGTTTTAATACTTCATGGAGTACAACAATAAATTGTTTCTAATATAGATCCCCACATTAAATTAAAATTCTAGAAGAGTCTTTAGAAGGCTCTTGATACCAAGCTTCATTTGAGTAATGCCTATTATCCCCAACCTGATGGACATATTGAAATAAAAATTAAAAAAATGGAATACATATTGAGTTCATGTTCACTCGACTCTCAATGTTTGTGGGATTAGTACATTCCATTGGTATATTTTTCCTATAAAAATAGTTTTTATTCAAGTATTGAAATTTCTCCATATGAAGAATTATACAGTAAGAAATGTCGTACTCTAACTCATTGGGAGGAAGTTGGTGAAAGGAAATGTATTGGGCCATAACATTTTAAAGATACAACAAAAAAGGTAAATCTTAGTCAAGCTCAAATTAAAGTATCTCAACGGAGGAAAAAGATTTATGTCAATAATAGGAGGAAATATTTGGAATTTCAAGTGGGATATCATGGTTTCATAAAAGTATGTTATGGAAGTGTGTTATAAAGTTTTGTAAGAAAGGGAAATTGAGTCCCAGGTATATTAGATCATTATAAATTCATGAATGATTCATATCTTTTTTCTTATAATTTTGTAATTATTCTAAATTTATTAAAATTACATGTTTTATTTCATATGTATCTTCTAAGTAGGTATATGCCTAAAACAACGTATGTGATAACCTTTGATGAAATAGGGTTGGAACCTGAAATTTTATACTATGAAGAACCCATCCGAATTATTGATATTAGAGAGAAATTATTTAGGAATTATAAAAGTATTCTTGTAATGGTGCTCTAGATAAATCATAAAATGGAAGAAGTAACATGGGAACCATGGAATGCTATGAAATATAAATACCCACATCTTTTTAGAATCTAATGCCCATGAAATTTCGTGGATGAAATTTTTTGTAGGAGGTAAGAATGTAATATACCAAGAAATAAAAATATATTCCATATATAATATGTTTCATTGATATATTTTATTCCACATATCACTGTGTTAGCTTTTATAATATTAAAGAACAACTTTCTTTGATAGCTTGCGTTACACACAAGACCACGTTTTACTAAAATAAAATATCCTATTCATATTATTATTTAATAAAGTAGTTATCACCTTTCCCATGTATTGGAAGGTGTGAATAATAAAGGATATATTATGTATACATATTTTTATAAAATTATTATAAATCATCTAATATAATTGAGATAACAATAAATCTAGTTTTGTTCTTAAATTTTTTATTTTTATAAAAATAAAATTTCACCACCATTAAATGGTGAATCTATTTTAAAAATAAAATTTTAAATTTATATAAATATTAGATGAAAAAATAAAATTCATTTTTGGAATAAAAATGTCAAATTTATCATTGGGTGATTTTTTGGAATTTTTCTAAGATGTATTAATTTTTGATGAATAGTAAAAATTACTGTATTTTAATTGAAAACTGCACTTCGATTTAAAATATTTATAAGGTAAACCCGTATTTTTTATTAGTTTTAAAATTTAATTATATCAATTATATATCTAGTAATCCAATTTATGTCATTTGAAGAAATTTCACATTGAAAATTCATATAAAAACATTTCAAACTCTTGAATATTTTTACATTTAAACCTCGTTTTATCGTCTCATCTATAGGATTAATTTTAAATTAATTTATTCCACTTATGTTATTTTAATTTGGAAAATATGATTTAATATTTTTTTATTAATATTTAATTATATTTCTCAATAAGCTAAAATTATTTTTTGTTAAAAAATATTACTGAAATAAATTAAAATTAATTACAGCGATTAAGAGAAAAACTAGCTTAATAAGGGACTAAACCCTCAAATTAAGGAAAAAATGAACTATAAATAGGTCAAAATCCTATTTTATAGACATATTTAGACCCTATAACCATTTTTTTATAATTTAGTTATTATTGTAAACACATTATATGGAAAAACCCTGGGTGATATTCTCTCTTTCAAAAATTTACAAGAATGTCACTCCTCCTCCACTATAAAATGACACTTACCCCTCCCACTTATTCACACATATAAAACCAATTTTGTTATATAAAAACCTGACAAAATAATCTCTAAAAATACATCCCCTCATCCTATAATCCTAAATCTTTTAATAAATTAATCCAAAGAAGGATTTTGGTATAAACTGAAATGAGTTACTTGAAGAAGAGCTAACGTTCTTCAACGACCACCTTTTTTCATTTCTTTATCCACCTCTTTAATTATTCTTATATTTTTTTATATAATAACCTTGTTATATTAAATATAATTATATATTTTTTATTATAAGAGTAATATATACACTCACGCATACATCCATTAAATGGGATACACAATAATCCTTCATGTGTACGACGAACTACTGTCTCGTGAACCGATGATGTTTATTCTACTTTTAACAAATTTTAAGGTTGGTAATAATGATGGTTTTATTGTTAATATATGATATATAATATATAAATAACGTATTTATTATTATTTAATTATTTTATAACACATACCATCTGGATTTCCATTTTGTATGAATATGATAACATCATTTGTGAACGTGTGGACTACCACCTCCTCAAATCGATGTTATTTGTTCACACATTACATGGAATGTATTAAGGATTGTTTTAATAAAAAAATGTAACATATATTCCATAAATAATATAATTTAATAATAATATACATTTTTTAATTAAATTTCATTCAGTTAATATGAAAATAAAATGGAAGTAATGTCCATGCATACATACGACCTTCCATCTCCATGAATGGTGAATTCCATGTCCTATATAAAATTTTTATGTATTATTTTATATAAATATATAATAAATATATATCCTATTTAGATCATTTTTAAAATCCTATACATGATAAAATCAAGATCTATGTAATATGAAAAAAAATAGAATGACAAAACATACTAAAAAAGAAATTTGACACATAAAATGATGAAAATTGTGAAACATTATTAACAAGAAGTTGATACGATGTTATAAAAGGATCATGTAAGATATAATAAATATTAATATGGTTCTAGAATAAGTTAATAACATGTTTAAATCCAATATAAATAAGGTTAAATCAAGTACAATAAAAAGTAAAGCATATGGTACAAGATTTCATCTCAATTTACATTTCATTGAGACTTATGTGTTATTATTAACCAATCCACTTTTATATGGTGTATATAAATCCCCTTTGAAATTTAAAATAATTAATAAATTATTCCTCATTATATTTCAAGTTTCAATTTTAATTATCTCATCCGAGGGGATTTGATTTTAAAATTACCAAGTGATATAAGTTATTAAAAAATCTCACATTCTTTTGTTATTGTTAAATTTATCTTGAAATAATCACATTATTGTAATAATTTTCATTTGAAAATATATTTATTATAAATATACATATCACTATCATGAATATTCTCATTTCCTAAATGGTATACCATTTTACATACGGTATTTATCTTAACAGTCATCTGATTATCTGTAGAAATATTGATAAATCTATATTATTTACTCAATACGAATATTTTATAAGGATAATTTTCCATTAATACAAAAAAATTATTCGATATATGAGTAATTTTTTGGACATTAAGTGATGGGTGGGGACCATATATTATATATCTCCGTGATTCATTAACATGTTCTTATGAGGTAAATTAGTTGCACAAATTAACCGGGTTTTACCTGTAGTTTTAAACTATCTGGAGGATAGATATTGATAGTATAGTTTTCCTAGTGGTTAAGAAATTATGTCCAATAATTAATAATTTCCTTCATTTCAGTTAAAGTTATTATCCATGATATTTTTTCTATGATGAAATCTATATATGCACTTCTTTCCAAATTTATTTATTATTATTTTTGTATTTTTAATTATTTACCTTCAAATATTGATTATGCCTTATCCAATTAGTTAAATGGAATGTGTGCTCAGTTATTTAACATTCCATGTTTATTATTCTTATTGATTCATTATTTCGTCCATTGTACTTAACCCTTATTGATCATTTGATCTCACCCAATTTTTTTTCTTTCCCCAAGATATGAAGATCAATTCTAGGAAAGAGTTCTAAGGATGATGTTCTTTTACATTATTTATGCTTTATTTTATTTTCACAATGCAAAATGGGAAATATGTATGTAATCTTGTTTTCCAAAACTGTGAAACTATTTAGTCGTTTAGGATTTGTATACTATCTTTTTTCCATTGTAAAAAAGTAAGACACTAACTTTGAACTTTCTAGGGTCGGGGCATTACATTATGAAATATATAATCTCAATGAATATTGAATCTATTAAAATAAAAATTCATATAAAAATAATTTCAAAATATTCAAATAATTTAAAAGAAATAAGTAATATAAAAAAATAAAATCAATCAATGAAATTATTCCAAATTTAAAAAATTTATTCAAAATATATTCCAGTAATTAAGATCCATGAAGAGTCCAATATCACAATTATTCAATAAAAAAATATAAAAATTTGATAATTTATTAAAACCCTAGAAATAATTTTTTTATGGAATATAATTAGTTATTTATATAAGAATGTATTTTTCAATTCCCCCAGACTTTCATTTTTCTCTCATGAGAAAAATCAGTTCCAAATCTAATGTAGTTCCTTCATTCCAAAATAATCTATTTATATAGGGAAAAAAATTTCTAATTTATTTGAATTTAGAAATGAATTATTTGTGTAAATTTTGTTTTCCTCCTTAAAATATGCCCACCTCAAACAAGTAATTCTTCTTAGAAAATAAATGTACATAGTTGGAATTTACCTCCCATTTGAAAAGAATAAATAAATATAAATTCTGAATTTAGTTGAAATATTTGATTCTATTTTAACATATCACTAAAAACATTATTCTTTAATCCCCTCCACAAATATTAATATTAAACATAATAATTATATAATCAAAGAATTTAAAATAATTAAATTTTACTAATAAATATTAATGAATAGAAAAGTTCAAAAATAATAAATAAAATTCTTAAAAATAATGAAACCATTATTTAACATTAATAAAGACAAAAATACTCCACAAAAGTTTTAAATGGACTACAAGGTTAATAATTAATATAAAACATAAAAACAAAATTGTTAAAATTATCAATTTCCTAAAAAAATAGTATTATTAATATAATTAAATCAGAAATAAGATTCCACCAAAAAAAATTTCTTGATTGCATAATATCAATTATATTGGAATAACATCCCAGAGAAAATAAAATAAAAAACTACCCAAAAATTAAAAAAAACATTTTCATTCCTACAAAAACATTATCTATTTATTGATTTTGTAACCCATCCATGGATAATGATTTCAGTTCAGGAAGATACCTTTCCTATATAATTTGATTTAACCATTATCCAAAATTTTGAGATATATAATTATAATTACATTAAATTAAAAAAATTATTTAAATTTTATAATCATTCCATAATAATTAGGGGTCATAATTAAGTCTAAATAAGTAATTAATTGACTTCAAATGTTAAAATCTAGTAGCACGTATATAGAAAATTTTAAAGTGTGCACAAATGTTATCAGTTTGAGCTTATAATAATATTTAATTATTATTAGAAAACTATATCTATAAAACAAATTCTAACATTATAGAAGATTTAAATGGAATTTAAACCCTATAAATAGTTATTAGAACGAAATGGCATACAATAAAAAAAGCAACATGAAACAAAGACAGCGTACTCTTCCCCATAGTAATATTTTTACTTCGGTAGAAATATTAAACAATAATGAATTTTCAAATGAAATAAAAATAATCCTAGAATAAAACAGAGGAGATATACAACTTAGGATTATTTTATTCACTAGGATATGTTTTTAGAATGATTTTGACCTTTAATATGATATACAACTGCTTCATTTTATTTACCTATAAAAAATGACATTAATAAAAGGAAATTATCTAAAAACATTTAAAAAAAATATAAAAACTAATAAAAGGCTTAGTTTTATCACTAATTAGTTGGAGGTTATATAATTCTTATAGAGAAACAAAAACATCTTCATTTTCCCAATATCTTTAAAAATAAGATAGCTAAAGAAACTTAATAGAAAATGGGTTTTCATTTCTTTCAGGGTCTACTATAACATCTTAGACCATAAAATTCACACCTTCAATGTGTTCCTTTTTGTAAATGGAGTATAGGATGAATTAGGTCCATAATTTTAGAGCTATAAATAACTCCTCTTCACTTATAACATCTTGTTTGTCTTAATTTCCTTCACCCAAAATCAAAAAACTTACACAACCATCAATGATACAAATAAGTTATTTTATCATGTATTTATATGGACCCATAATTTAACCCCCCCCCCCTACCCACACAATTTGGATTTTATAGGGATTAGATGTGTTGAGAGTATGTTCATAGTCATTTTCTCTTATTAATTATAAGTTTATTTAAATAAAATTTAGTACTTTTTCTAGAATTTAATTTACCCTTACACAACACTTCCTCTGAAAATGTAGGAATTTTTTTTACCCTTGTATATCTAGGTTTTTAATTTACTATGTAGTTGTAAGATGGATTTTCATTATCTATGTAAACGTAATCATGTGTTTCAAAATGAGGGGGGAAACGCCCCCCTCCCCCCTTCCGCGTCCAGCTCGTCCTCGAGCTGAGTCGCGGCCCGCGCTGGGCCGGACTGCCCGCGCTCGGGCAGGCCGCCCGCGCCGGGCCAGGCTGCCCGCGTCGGGCTGGGCCGTCCGCGGTTCTGATCGGACCGACCCAGGGGGTATTGGGCCGGGTCGGACTGGGCCCAAACCCACAATTTCGGACAGATCCGTTCAGATGCTCATAACATGGGCTACGGACCTCCGATCAACACACTGTTAGTTGTGTAGCGATCCTTGGATCGAGATGGTCGTTTTGGTATATTACACTCAAGGTTTCAGAAAACTTTGGGTATAGCCGGGTTGGTTCGAACACGAAACCAACCGGGCCCTCGGAGCGGAAACACTTGTAACTTGAGCTCTGGACGTCCGATTGACGTGATGTCGACTTTTTTGGATTTCTCTTAGTGAGACGGTTCTTTTGACTTACTCTTCTTGAGATTTGGATTCAGTTGGAGTACGGTCGGGTTGGTTTTGACTTAAAAACCAACTGCCCCCCCTAGGACGAAAAATCCAATAACTCTCAGACCGGGCGTCTGATTGATGCACCGTCTGTCGAGTTGAGTTCCTCTTGACGAGAAACAACTTTGGGATACATCAAATCCGGACTTCATGTCAGTTGATTTATCGACCTCTCTTGGCTCGTGGAGCGGACCCTCCTGAAATCGAGCATGCTGTGTGCGGGAACCCTAGAGCTGGCTATGACTATGACGATGATGACGACTGTACTGGGATCCTTCGTGGCTTCGACAGCGATGACGACTGTACTGGAATCCTTCGTTGGTTCGACGGTTATGACTACTATTCTTCTATCCTATGTGGGTCCGATAATACTTGACTACTGTTCTTGTATCCTTCGTGGGTCCGGTAGTATTTGACTATGTACTTGTATCCTACGTGGGTGTGACAGAGTAGCTAGTCTTGTATCCTTTGTGGGTGCGATAGATTAGCTGGTCTTGTAACCTATATGGGTCCTACAACATAGATGAATCAGTGGCTACATCTGATCATCTCTATCACCTTACGAAGTGTATACCTGTGTGAGATGAGTCTTGACTTTCAATCATTATCTTCGATATGATTGTTTTGCTATCATGTGTGGATTGGGTTGTGTTATCCTGTGTGGATTAGATTCTGATTTCCTGTGTGCACTGGGATGAACTTGGGCTCGTGATTTGGAGCAGTACTGGAATTGATGA
The DNA here is from genome assembly GCA_963277665.1 of Viscum album. NCBI lineage: Eukaryota > Viridiplantae > Streptophyta > Magnoliopsida > Santalales > Viscaceae > Viscum > Viscum album. Next base: position 676,235,985 of record OY728131.1, on the reverse strand, counting down.
CTTAAGTATATGTATGGGCATATACCTAAGTAGAGTTGGTTGTTTCTTCGTGATTGTAACTTTCCTTTGTGGTTTATCCTCTGTGGATTCTGGGAGACCTTCGGGGGTCTCAGGATCCCTACTGAGTAGAGATTTCTCACCCCTGCATGGGCTATGCCTGCACTACATTGTGTTGGATGCAGACAACAGACACAGCTGATCGAGGTAGGAGCTCGTGGAGTTAGACGGTACCTGGAGGTGGATCACTGGACGAGACGTACACGGAGAGGACGGTTGGAACCATGGAGCGGAGGTGACTATCTGTACCCACCCTTCAGGTGGGATTTCCAGAGTATGGCTCGGTGTTGCTGATTTACTTTTCAGCCATTGTACTCTCTTTTCAGTTGTACTTTACTTTCAGTTGGGTTTATATTCTGGCCCATTTACTTTCCAGCACTTACTATTGTACTCAGTTTACTTAGTGTTTACTTATGCTTGCATACTCTATGGTGTTTGTTCACTTACATAAAGGCAATGCCTTCCCTTATATTAGGATTTACGCCTTTGGTGCTATTCCCCAGCCCTTGGACTATGGATGGCGGGCTAGGGGTAGTCATGGTATGGGTCCCGAGGATAGGTCGTGACAATGAATGTGGTCCCAATGATAGATGATGATCATCATACCCACTCATGATAAATTTTGGTTAAATATGGTTAACATTATTATGATACATTCTTATAGACACTCTATCATAGAACTAAGTAGGTATAAGTATCCATGGGTGTCACTATGGAACCTGAGGGATAGAATCATTTATTTTCTTATGTTCATCAATTATTCATTTATTCTAAAAATGTTATATGAACATATCACTACATTTATTGGCATTTTACGTTGCCTTTTTGTCTATTCGCTATTGATTTATGTACTCACACCCTATTATTGTGTCCATTCCAAGTGGGTTCCAAAGAAGGCCACATTTTTTATAGTTATAGGTTGGGTCAAGGTTTGAGATATATTTATCATATATTATAGCTTGGAGTCTGAAGACTAGGCTGAGGTGAGGTTCAATGATAAATCAGGTCCTATTTTTCATTTATTTTATTCATCCCATGTATTTATTTAATTTTGTACCAGCCTAGTGGGGAACTATTGACCGTATGAATGTATGTATTCTTCAACTTATTTTTTTTATTGGTCTTTTTTATCCTATGTTATCTAAAAATTTTCTGTTTTTAATTTTTGTTGATTAATTTTATTAATTATTGAACATTATTATATGGATTTACAGGTGCCTCATTGTACCGCCATAGACCCCTACTGTTATTCAATGACTAGTGGTATATGATGCAGTGTCTATGAGGTCAAGTAGCACCACCAGTCCTATTAATGTTCATAGTGAGCAAGGTCGGGACATTAAAAAGTGGTATCAAAGGTTTTATTTTTTTATTAATATTTGGGATACGGTATATAGGCAATATATTAATTTGTTTGTGTTTGTGATGGATATCATACTAATGTATAATGAACACCTTTTACAGTAATAATTCTATGATACTACGGGATTTCGATTTATTTTCATGATATGTAATGTTATGATTATATGATTTCAACTCATGTTATAAACATGGAGTTTTTTGGGTTATGTTTACATTTTGGATTTGGATCTTACTCGAAGTGTTAAGAGGCATATACATGCATCATTCTAGTACATATTGATTCACATAACATATATGACTTTTAGTTTTATTTTCATCACTAAATTTAGAGGCCCAACTATTTAATGTTTCAACAATAGCTTATATATCATTTTCACATATAAGTTCTTGGTGTAATTTTACTCATCCGGACTTCTATATGAATATACTATACTCTGATGGGAATCCATGTGGATCTATGGTGGGACTCTCATTGATGATGGTGATGATGTAGTAACCCTTCTACAAAAGAGGTTTAGTAACCATAGTAGGTTGGCATGAGCATTGGATTCCCTTATGATGAACACCTGGTGAATATATCTGGTGTTTTCATATATATATTGCAATGACATTCTACCTTACTAGGATTTAGACTATTTGTAATGACCCAAAGTTTAATCAATGGAATTCCCTTCTTATAATTATTACTTATGTTATAGTCACATTAGGAAGCACAATGACATATCATGATACAAAATACTATGTGACCATTAAATATAATTTCTCTACATATATGTCTTCAATTTTGAAAATTTGACATACACGGTTGCGTTCAGGGTGATTTTTAGAGTCTAATAAAACAAACACAATTTTTGGTAAATAGTAACCTACCTTTATGAATAGTAACCTACCCTCATTAATAGTAATATGACCCTTATGAATATTAAATCTTCTAGAATAATAGTATCCTCCCCCATTAATGATTAAATAAAATCTAGGCATCTTATAAATGATCATATGAACATAGTAAAAGTATTGGTATTTTTATAAGTAAAAAATAATTATTTATAATTAATTAATTAATTTAAAATTTATTTTCCTAAATTTTTTTAATAAATTAAAATTTATATGTCTTCTGGTTTTAAGATAATTTAATAATAACTAATGTAATTTTTGAAAGCATTATAAAATCGGTTTTAATTTTCAAATCTGTATTTATAAAGTAAATTACAATTTTAATTTAAAATTAAATTAGTCATTTTAAGAAAATTGTTTTTTTATAAATGGATTTCATTTTTGGATTCTAGCCATAAAAAATAGTTTAGTTGAATTTTTTAGATTTTTCTGAAATACTTGAATTTTTTGTGAATAGTAAAATACAAAAATTTACCGTATAAATACATTATAATTTAATCCACTATTGCTGGCATTATCACGAACCAAGCTGGGATGCCATCTGACCCGACACCCAACCCAGCCCGTGACATGGCCTGAAGGGCTTTCCCGATCTCCATGGGCTAACAACAAGTGCGGGGCATAAAAATAAAACAAGAGGCAATGATTTATCCCAATAATAATAGGATCAAAAAATACAACATTGAAAATGTAGCAGAGCTAACCACAACTAAATCTCAATAAAATAACAATATGGTCTAATAAGAATACAACTAAATAAATCTAACACTGAAAGAACCAGAAGATACAACAAAATAAAACAACCATCTACTAGAACGATATCCATGTGACATCTTGGTCACCTCCAACCATAATACCACCCTCCTCTAAGAGATACTCAAACTAGAAAAAGCTGAACAAAATCTAAACCTACAAAACATTTTGGGTCTACCAACACCGAATAGTAGAAGTAGGGTGTGAGCTAGACATCTCAGTAGGTAATCACCAAAGAGTCCATGTGTTTCCTTTCCCAAAACAATCCATTAATACTAGTTTGAAAATAAGGCTATAAAAATAGGATTTCTTTCTTTTTATAAATATACAAATTTCATTCCCTTTTTCCAAACTATGCACACCATGTTTCCACATTCAAAATAGAATTTTCATTTTAAATAAAAAAATCAAATCAACAACACCAGGTCTATGTTGAAAATAAATAAACTGAACAAACAAACATTCAATATAGAATAAAGTAAACAAGCAATACAAATAGTAACCATGGGTGATCCTAAACATCCCTAGAAGACCCCTAGACGTACTCAATTTCGGAACTACCTGCCGGTGTATGGTGAAGCTCCTCAGTCTATAACTAACTGGCCACCCTAACTAACCAATATAGTGGAAAAGCCTGCCTGGCCCATCAAAATCTATGGGGTTCCAACTCGTCTAATCAGGTTTGATCAGCAACCGTCACTCGATCATCTAAAAGATGCCCAGGAACCCATGGTGGTGATAATAATAATTTGTAAGCCGAAAGGCCCTCGCACACGTGACTCATCTCACCGCACTTGCCTATCCCAAACACGTATGATTCCTATAAGTTTACCCATAAAGGGTTACCCTAGATAGAACCACCCCGTGAATATGCATTCGATCATTATATATCAACAAAGTGCCAACCGGGCCGTTAAAACATTTAACACTCAAACCATTTCATAAAATGTTCAAAGTTTCCCACTGGGATTTCACATTTTCTGAATCACATTCTTTTCTAAAATCAACACAAAACATCACCATTTAAAGTACAACACCAAATGGGACTTTATTTTTAAACACCCAAACATATTTACCAAAGTAGTTCCAAATAATTTCTAAGATTATTTTCAAGTATACAAATCCAAACCATCAATTAAACCATTTTCAACCAACTGTGTCCCAAAATACCCCATGGTTCAATTTGTTGATAAAGAATTCAAGAAAACATTTTCAAGCCACATTAAATACCAACACATTATTTATAAATCAAAGATCCATTTTATAAGGAAAATAATGGGAGAGAAGAGAAAAAATTTGAGAAACCAAGGTTCATGTGTAAAATCCTTTTTAAGTGTCATTTTCACTTGAATTCCCATCCATGTATGCACCTAGAGCACCCATGGATGTGAGAACATCCAATGAAACCCCTTAAATATCCATAAGAATACCCACAAAAATATTTCTAGAAATACCACTTCGCTTTAAACCAATACAATTGTAACATCTCTCATAAACATTTCAGAAATCCGAAAGACTTTTCCAAAAAAGATCACTGTAAATAATTAATCCATAAATATTCAACCAAATCTTATTAAATTCATCCATTCATGTTTCAACCAATACAATATATAAAACCAATTCCAAACTATACAAAAATTCTGAATTTCCTTTTTATGAAACCAAAGTTATTTTATCAAATATTTCTAAGGCACCAACACATAGACATAACCAAGGAATCCTTCTAAAATAAATTTATAACAATTGTAACCAAACTAAAAACACTAAAATAAGTTAACTATATTACCTATGGAGGTGAGAATCAAGTTTAAAAATTAATCTAAAGTGCTTAAGCATCAATGGTTTGCAATGGATAGAAAATCATGGAAACACCTATCTCAACCATGTGCGGATGCGACGAGACTTCAATGAAGGAACCAAACAAATGAACCAAATAAAAAATAACCAATCATAAACCCTAGACATTAGGGTTAGACCATGGAATAAAATCCCCAAATAAAATCATATAACATAGAGGGGAAGAGAAGGAGAGAGGATTTGATGAATGAAACATGAAGAATCACCAACCTTTCTTTATAAATCGTCCCAAAATCGCCACAAAGAGAAGAGGGAAGGAGGGGTAGACTCCTCTGGTCTATGCCCAACAAGTATGGGTTCATTTTGGAGGTAGAATCACCCAAATCGGAGCTCCATGTAAATGGTTATAAAGTCCACAGGTGGCTGGACGGTATTCCCGCATGGTTTGTCAAACTGTTCGCAAACCGTGTGAGGGATACTGGAAAACTCCTACAAATTCACATGGTTAGGTTTAACGGTTTGGCCAGGCAGTGCTCAAACTATGTGACCCCAAAAATTGGCTAAAAATCACCAAATTACACCACAGTCACTATGGAATCTCACCCAATGATCCCTAAATGTTTTAAACACAATATGGAGACACCGACGACATCATAAACTCTCCAACATGCCACTTCCATCCCACAACATTCTCAAAAACCAAGAGTAGGTCTAGAAGAAAACAAATACCACAAAAACACAAGGACTTTTGTTGGACACCCAATCCAAACCACAACCAAAATATCCAACATTGAGGAAAGAATAAAATAAAGAAGTATCTATGGTCGGGGTGTGTCAATTCTCCCCACAACAGACACTTTCTGCCCCTAAAAGGTCACCTATCCAAATGTCAACCAAATATTAATTCAACTCCTGACAAAAACCAAAGGGAAAACCTGAATCCCATAATAACTATTCACTCTAAAAGTCACACCCAACTGATAAAGGGGAAACCATAATGCATGAATGAGGATTAGGGGAGAACACGAGAGGGTTCTCCCCACCACAAGAACTCAAATAATACAAACAAAATTTAAACCCCAAATAATACCCACACTAAAACCAAAAACAAGGGATTTCAACATTTTAAATTTCAGGGTAGCTCGCATGGTGTGGCTGCACAGTTTACTAAGTTATGTGCCAACCATGCACGAACTACTAGAAGGAAGGTACACCCAGCACGACTTGGCCGCACGGTTTCAAAACAGTGCACCAACCATGTCAACTACTCTGCCTGAAAATGACACCAAGCCAAACAGTTATGAGACCTACCGCATGACTGCATGCTTACCGTGTAGTTGGTTCTGTATGCACGGCTAGGGTCGCACGATTTCGACTAACCGTGTGGTAACCGTGTGGTAACTACGCTTCACCTTGAAATATCTCTGGAAAAATCTAAAAACCAAAAATATTTACTGGGCTAAAACCCAAACTTAAATGAAAAATATTTACACAACTGCTATTGAATCAAGGAACCTCCCACATGAACCGAACCCACAATACATCCATTCTACAAAGCTTCAGCATCTCCAAATGAGAACTGTTGAATGTTAAAATTGAGACCATCTTACACAAAGGCAAGACACACTCAAATGAGAATGAAAATTTTCAAAGGCCACATTCAGATAGACATAACTTCTTGGATTACAATAGATATAGTTCATTGTAGCTTTACCAAAAAAATCAACTTAAAAAATCAAGGAAATAAGAACAAAGATATGTTAAACATTTCCACACCAACATATAACACCATACTAGGTGGGAGTTTCACACCCCCCCCCCCCAGTCCCTCTAACTATGAGAGAGATTCACCCTGATGACTGTGGTTGGGGCTCTGATGGCTGAAGCATCTTCTACCACATAGTTAGACAACACATCCTCCGATCAAGACTTCCTTTTATGATATATTTTTATACAGAACTTCTCTAAATGACCCAAATGACTAAAACACCGGTAAGTCTTCGAAAGAATACGACAAGATGTCTTTGAGTGACCAAACTGACCGCACTGGAAACATACCAGCGAATGGCCCGATGAACTGGAATCCAAAACCGATGAAGGATTTTTTCCAAAAACAGGATCATCTGGCATACACCACTCACCAGATGGGGAACCTTAATAAGATCCCACAACCCCTGGTGGCACCTTGAAAATGAATTCATCCATGAATGCCTCTTCCACCAACATCTCAAAATAGGTTTCATTGGATGAGATCACATTCTCATCAATTTCAGGATGAGGACCCCAGACAAATAGTGGGGCCTTCATCTGATCCTCCGGTGATACTTAAAAATAAAATGGAACCAAATTTCTGAAATGGTAAACATAAGACTTTACAAATCGCTGGCCCAACTGAACATCTTATACCTCTGCCACCTTCTTCTACTTAACCTCCTCTGGTATGAACCGTTGGATGAAAGTGGCCATAAACACCTCCCATGACATCTCGCCTTCCATCCATAATGGGGAAACCAACCCCCACTAGTCCAAGGTGGGGCCCTCAAACAACCTTTGAACTATAGAAACTCTAATAGAATCAGGAGATTCCAATTACATAAAGACACACTCGACTTCCTCAAGACACTCCACAGCCTCAAGCAAACCTTGATCACCACAGAAAACAGGAAAAACTTGTGAAGGAAAAGGAACCTGGAATGACTCATTAAGAACTTTGGGGACCTTTCTAGGAAGCATTTTCTAAACAACATGAAAAGTAAAGACCAAACCCAACATCAAACCGAACCACAAAAAAATAGGAACAACTCAAACCAAAACAAGATGGCTTAGAATACAAGTAAAAACAAACACCACCGTAATATCCTTTTTTTTCAAAAACCATTATTTTCATTTTAAAACTCAAAATTGCCTTCTTCCAAGGCTAATTCCCAAGTACTAATAACCCATTTTTCATGATTGTTTTTTTCCAAATTCATTTTCTCATTCAAATAAACATTAGGAAATCCTTGTTAGGACTTTGACTCTAAAACCCAACCCATGGTATCCCATTAATTGTTACATGTGTGCTCATCTATTCCCATGTTCACTTTCCAACACACATTTCTCACACATACCCACACGCATGTCAATTTCCATAAGAAATTCCAAGGGCCACATTACACTAATATTATCAAACCCAAAACACCCTCAATGTTTGAAAACCTACATTACCATATTATACTGATTTCATGGAAAAACACTTAGGTTTTTAAATCCACTTTCATTTCATAACCCACTTTAATTTTGAAAATACACTTACACTAACTAAAACAAAAATGAGACCCAACCAACAATGGACAACCAGAATGAGAAACTAGTGTCTATGACTAACCCACCAACATAGTGGTGAGCCATGCCCCAGGTAAGGAATAACACTAAGAGGGCCTTAAATTAGGCACTTGGACTTCACATGGGTCACCAGCCCATGTAAGGCCACAACATAACCCGACTCGCCTCCATTTTCATCCCTCAATTCCAAAACAACAGAAAACACAAGACACAATCCCGGACTACCCCTGATGACTCGAGGTTCAGAATGAGAAAGGGTTCACAATTCCCTCCTCGCACCTACATCCTGAGTCTCGACAACCCTAGTCTCTATCTACCAGACACCCAAAATATCAAGAACCTCTTTTAATACCATTTTTTCATGAACCAAGCTGGGATGCCATCTGACCTGACACCCAACCCTGTCCGCGACATGGCCCGAAGGGAGTTCCCTATCCCCACGGGATGGAAAAAAGTTCTAGGAATCAAAATAAAACAAGAGGGAATGATTTTTCCCATTAATAATAGGATCAAAAAATAAAACATTTAAAACGCAGTAGAGCTAACTACATCTGAATATCAATAAATTAACAATCTGGTCTAATACGAAAATTAACTAAATAAATATAACACTAAAAGAACCATAACATGCAACAAAATAAAACAAAAAGCTAGTAAAATGATCTCTATGTGACTTCTTGGTCACCTCCAACCATAATAACACCCTTCTCTAAGAGATACTCGAACTAGAAATGGCTGAACAAAAATCTGAACCTACAAGACAGTTCGGGTCTACCAACACCGAATAGTATAAGTAGGGTGTGATCTAGACAGCTCCGTAGGCAATCACCAAAGATTCAATGTGCTTCCTTTACCAAAACAATCCATTAAAACTAGTTTGAAAATAATGCTATAAAAATAGGTTTTCTTTTTTTTAGAAATAAAAAACTTTTCATTCCCTTTTTCCTAACTATGCACACCATGTTTCCACATTCAAAATATACTTTTAATTTTAAATGAAAAAACCAAATCATCAACACCAGGTCTATGAAGAAAATAAAGAAACTGAACAAACTAACATTCAATGTAGCATAAAGTAAACAAGTAATACAGATATTAACAATGGGTGATCCTAAACATCCCTAGAAGACCCCTGGATGTACTCGGTTTTGGAACCACCTTCCAGCGTATGGTGAAGCTCCTAAGTCTATAACCAACCGGCCGCCCTAACTGACCAATCTAGTGGCAAAGCCCACCTGGCCCAAAAAAAATCCTGGGGGTACCAACCCTTCTAATCAAGGTTGATCTGTAACCATCACTAGATCATCTAAAAGACACCCAGGAACCCATGGTGGTGATAATTATACTGTGTAAGTAGGAAGGCCCTCATACGCGTGACTCATCTCACTGCACTTTCCTAACCCAAACATGGATGATTCCTATATGTTCACCCATAAAGGGTTACCCTAGATAGTATCACCCAACGAATACCCATTCAATCATTTCATATCAGCAAAGTGCCAACCAGGCCGTTACACCATTTAACATTCAAACAATTTCATAAAATGTACAAAGTTACCCACCGGCCATTCACATTTTCTGAATCAAATTCTTTTCTAAAAAAAACACAAAACATCACCTTTAAAAGTAAACCACAAAATGGTGCATTAAGTTTACACACCCAAACTCATTTAGAAAATTAGTTCCAAATCATTTGTAAGACTATTTTCAAGTATACAAAGCCAAACCGGCCATTAAACCATTTGAAACCAACTATGTCCCAAAATTCCCCACGGTTAAATTTTTTGAGAATGCATTCAAAAAAACATTTTAAATCCACATTAAATACCAACACACTATTTATAAATCAAAGATCCATTTTATAATGAAAAGAATGGGAGAGAAGAGAAAACATTTGAGAATCCAAGGATCATGTTTAATGTCCTTTTTAAGTGCCATTTTCACTTGATTGCCCATCCATGTATGTACCTAGTGCACCCATGGATGTGAGAACATCCAATGAAACCCCTTAAAGATCTATAATAATACCCCAAAACATTTTTCTAGAAATAACACTTCCCTTTAAACCAACACAATTGTAACGTCTCTCATAAACATTTCAAAAACCCGAAAGACTTTTCCAAAACATTTCACCATAAATAATAAATCCATAAATATGCACCCAAATCACATTAAATGCTTCAATTCATGTTTCAACCAATAAAATATATAAAACCAATTCCAAAAAATACAACAAGGTCTCAATTTATTTTTCATAAAACAAAAGGCATTTTATCAAATACTTCTAAGCCACCAACACATAGACATAATCATGAAATCATTTTAAAAGAAATTTCTAAAAATATTAACCAAAATAAAAACACTATAATAAGTTAACTATATTACTTACAGAGGTGAGAAGAAAGTTTAAAAATTAATCCAAAGTGTTCAATCATCAATGGTTTGCAATGGAAAGGAAAATCATGAAAACACCTACCCCAACCTTGTGCGGATGCGATGAGGCTTCATATAAGGATAGATATAAGCCCCACAGACCATTACCACACCCTATATACAAATAAATTCGAACAAAACATAAAACCTAGACATTAGGGTTCGTCCGTGGAAGAAAATACCCAACAAAACCCATAAAACCTAGAGGGGAAGACAAGGAGAGAATATTTGATGAAGGAAACATGAAGAATCACCAACCTTTATTGAGAAATCCTCCAGAACTCGACCCAAATAGAAGAAGAAAGTAGGGGGAGGCTCCTCAGGTCTATTCCAGACAGATAGGTAATCATTTTATAGGTAGAATCACCCAAATCGGAGATCCACATCAAAAGATATAAATCCCTCAAGTGGCTGCACGGTTTTGCCGCACGGTTTTTCAAACCGTTCTCAAACCATAAGAGGGCTACAGGAAAACTCTTGAAAATTCACATGGTTAGATTTTACGGTTTTCCTAGGACATTCTCAAACAATGTGACCCCAAACATTGGCTAAAAACCTCCAAATTACACCCCAAACACTAGGGAAGTTCACCCAATGATTCCTAATTGTTTTAAACACAATATGGAGACACCGACGACATCATAAACTCTCCAACATGCTACTTTCATCCCACAACATTCTCAATATCCAATAATAGGTCTAGAAGAAAACAAATACCATAAAAAACAAGTACTTTTGTTGGACACCCAAGCCAAACCTCAACCAAAACATCCAACATTGTGGAAAGAATAAAATAATGAAGTATCTATGGTCGGGGTGTGATAGGAATAATGAGTGATGTAAGAACCAATATCTCGAACTCAAATGCCATATTTACTATTTTTGGTCATGTAATAATAATTATTTATTATCTTTGAAAAAATTAATAAACTAATGATTAAAATATTAAGAAAACTCATATCCCCTCCACTATAAATACCACCCCTCACACCCTCATTACTTAACACATCTAAAGATTCAATCCTTGTCTGAAATCTGCCCAAAAATTATTCCTAGACCCTTCCCACATTCAAGAGCTTTTGGTCTCATCAAAATAACAAGCCTAGGTTCCTTAGGTAGGATCTCAAGAGGAGGATTCAAGAAGTAATTCCTCTCTCTCTTTTCTTTCAATTTCCATTCAAATTTCATTTCTTTTATTCTCTTATCCAAAACTTATCTTATCAAAATTTCCTGATAACTTAATTAAGATTTATATACTAGTATTATATCATTTTAATGGAATATTATTCATTATACTCCTCCCTCCCACTCTTTGTTAATAAAAAAAATGGTTCCCGTGATGTGTTGATTTACCTACATCATGGGCAATGCACTTACATTTTCTTTTAATGCCTTCAAGGATGTAAAAAACCCATTAAATGGTTGAAAACATATTTTAAGGTTTATTTTTTATCCCCTTTTATGTTCTATACCTATCTTATTTACATGACACTAATTTATAATATATAACAAGATCATTGTTAACGAAAAACTACCCAAATTAACAAAAAATGATCATCATTAAATTTTATCTAATGATCCATCCTCATGGTACATAACAAAATTAATTATAAAATAATTTATATCTATTTAATGTCACTAATATTATATATTAACAAATCTGGAAGTACAACCACATTTTAAATGAACATACATTCATGAATACAAGTGAACCGTTCAAGAAAGTAATAAAGACAAAAATTCCAGAACAATGAATTTAACCTCTCTAACTCATCAAAAAGCCAATAATATAACACAATTAAACAATAATGAACCATTTTAATTTATAAAATGTTATTTAAGTTATAATTAATTAATATAATTTCATTATATAGAACATTAAAGTGAAGAATGCATTAAGATAGAAGATAAGGGGAAATTCTAAAACCCAACATACTTTCCCTGGGTTCTTCCTCTTTTACACCATTTTTGGTATGGTTACTCCATAAAAATAATTTTTTAATAATTATATTACATTTTTTGGGATATAAATTTTTTCCACTAAACATTATGTCAAAAAAAATGTTTTCCAAAATTACTCTTTTTTCCAATCACACCTTTTACCTCTCACTCAAGGTTGATGGACCTTGTATCATGATTGTTATTCCCTATTTATTTTTGGGAGCCCAATTTTATGAATGTGGTCAAATGAGATGAAACCCATTACATTCCATGGGTTATTTATGTTCATTATTTATATGTATTTTATGTGGCATCCATGATAATAAAAATGTTATGATGTGACAGGTGCACCTAAAATTATATAACGCAATATGAATGTTTGATTATAATGAGTGTGCCAAGAATTATACAGCACTCCAATGCCTTGGATAATGTGATGAATCTCATGAGATAAATTGAAATTATCTCTGAACATGATTCTAGATTTTTTTATAATTATGTGTGGTAGTTGACCACTTGGACATGATTTTTCATTTTTTATGCATTGCCTCATTCCATGTCTTTTCTTAATGTTTCCTCTCATGATTATGATATTATGACTATGTAATTTAGATAAATATTATGATCATCTCATGTTATATAGTTTCATGTTCTTATATATCCTCTCACTAGGATTTTATATCACCCATTTTTGGTGTACATCCCTTGGGTTACTACTTGTACTAAGAAGAAGTCAAGATCCAATAAGAATCTAGAGAATAGAGAATTAAATAAATGATTATATAGTATGTTGTAATAGTTATGGATGGTCCCAGTTTTCCCATGAAACTAAATATTTGGATCCTCCTAGTGTAATCATTTCTGTTTTTACCATTAAAATGATGTAAAGGTAATGTAAGAAAGGGTTGGGTCTCTATAGTTGGTATCAGAGGAAAAGTATAGTTAATTTGTGAATTAGGATTAGTGAAATGTGGAGAAAACCTCTAGTAAAATAATAAGAACAAATATGCGCAAAAGAAGCTCTAAATAGAGATCCCATAAGTTATGATTTTAGTGAAAATTGTACAAATGAATAAGTTATGTATTCATGACTTGTTGACTTATGATTTGTTCTAACCTTTTCTATTTTAGAAAAAGGTGGGAACTAGGAGAAACCAAGACAACAACCCATGCAAGGGCCAATACAACGATTGCCCAAATGACATCCCCAATTCAATGGGAGGCAGAGTTAAAAAATTCATGGAAATTATTACCCAACTATCTCAGGTTATGAATAATAACCTGAATAATGGGGAACACCCTCCTTCACCTAAGAGGGAACAGCTGGCTATCGAGTGTTTTATTCATTAACGACCAACGACGTTTAGTGGATCTTCTGATCCACTAGATTTGAAATAGTGGGTCAACTCCATAGAGAAGAACTTTTCTATGCTTCAATATTCTGAGATGGAGAAGGTGACACTAGTTTTTTATCGTTTAGATGGAGAGGCTGGTCAATACTGGGCATGGATTAAGAAAACCAAGCCATGAGATAAAATTGAAGAGATAGAATGGGAAGATATTAATATCATGTTTCATAACAAGTATTTCACAAGAACACATTTTACAAAGACAGTAATTGAATTCATATATCTCAAGAAAAAGGAAGGAGAATCTAACAGAACCTATGAAGCAAGTTTCACAAGGCATTAAAGGTATGGTTCAGATTTTTTATCGATAATGATAGAAAAATTGATAGATTCTTTAGTAGATTAAAACCACACCTTAAAAAGGATCATACAATTCAATACATTGTGAGTAATGAGGAAGTTGTTCGGTGTTCCCTTAAAGTGGAGATGGAGTTTGGATAATGGTCACATGTCTATGATGATAATAAATTAAAGATGGAGTTTCAAGCTGGAGGATATAATGATAAAGGTGGGAAGAAAACTCCATGACCCACATGACAAAAATATGGGAAGTTACATTATGGGAACTACATCAAAGGGAAAGGGAAATGAATAAAGTGTGGTAAAGAAGGCCACCATGCTCAAGAGTTTTGAAAATACATGAGAATTAAATAGAATGTAGTGGAAGAAGGGGGAGTCCCACCCATGGTTCAATGCTAAAACTATAGGGATAAAGTGCACTATGCAAACCAGTGCACTAAATCTCAATTCCTCGAGGGTAATTAGTGTCAGTAGCCCCAAAATCCAAAGGAACAAGGGAAGAATTATTCCATCACTACTATATAATTGGATCAAGATAATGATGTTGTACAAGTTAAACTTCCTATTCACTCAAGAATGTCAAAAAAATTTATTTGATTCTGGTTCTATGCACTCCTTTATATCTTCCAATATTTCTAGAATTATATAATTGACGCCCCTAAACCATGAAGTATAGATATATCTAAAACACCATGTGGTGAAATCATTGCAACTCAAGTGTTTGACTCTTCTCCTATTGTTGTATGTGGGGAGATTCTTCTAGGGAATCTCGTAATACTTCCCTTTGTGGAATTTGATACTATAATGGGAATGGATTGGCACTCATTGTATATAGAAAATATCAACTATTAGAAAAAATAAATATATTTTCATATTCTAAACCATCACATGATCCTCTACAAATTTATGTAAGATTGTTAATATCCTTTTAAAAATCCTTCTACATTGTGGGTGTCGATACCATGTGAATATGAGTACCTTGCCCAAATGGTTGAGTCAAAGGAAAGTGCCAACCCTACGGAAATTCCCATTTTTTGGGAATATGATGATGTATTTCAAAAAGAGTTAGCCAGACTTACCTTGTATTGTGAGGTAGAGTTTTCAATAGAACTCATACCTGGATATACTACTATCTCAAAGTGTCCATATTGGATGGCTCCTATCGAACTGGAGGAGTTAAATAATCATCTTCAAGAGAATTAGGACAAAGGATTCATACACCCTAGTGCAACAACTTGGGGGCACCATTGCTCTTTTTGAAGAAGAAGGATGGATCAATGCAGTTGTCTATCGATTATCGGAAACAAAAAAAGATCACTATAAGGAACAAGTATCTTCTTCCATGGATTAATGACTTATTCGATCAGTTAATAGGAGATCAATACTTCTCAAATGTAGATCTTTGTTCTAGATATCATCAGCTAAAGTTGAAGAAGGAAGATATTGATAGGACTGCCTTCCATATAGTGTATGGGAAATATGAGTTTCTAGTAATGCACTTCGGAATTACTAATTCCCCTACAATCTTCATGGATTTGATTAATACAGTCTTTAGAAATTACCTAGAAAATATTTTGGTAGTGTTTATCGATGATATTCTCATCTACTACAAGAGAAATGAGGAACATGATGAACCTATAAGACTTCTGTTTGTGACATTGAGAAAGTAGAAGTTGTATGCCATTTTCATCAAGTATGACTTTTGTATGAAGAAAGTCATGTTCTTGGGACATGTGATCACAAGTGGGGGAATTTTTTTGGACCCTTCAAAGACAATGTTGATTTAGGAATGGCCCATACCCTTTAGTGTCACATAAATCCTTAGTTTTCTTGTATTAGGTGGGTATTATTGATGATTTGTGAGAAAGTTCTCCTGATTTTCAAGCCCGCTAACTAATTTAACAAGGAAAGGGGTAAAGTATTTCTGGACAAAAGAATGTGAGGAAAGCTTCATGGAGCTAAAGATAAGATTGATCACTGCACATGTACTCACATTACTGAAAAGTGGAGAAATTTTTCTGATATATAGTGATGCTTCAAAAAACGTATTAGGTTTCCTACTCATGAAAAATGATAATGTGATAGCCTATGCCTCATGGAAGTTGAAGATCCATGAGCAGAACTACCTGACACATGATCTAGAGCTGGCATCCATGATTTTTGCCTTGAAAATCTAGAGGCACTACCTTTATGGAAATAATTGTGACATATAAACTAATCACAAAATCCTAATGTATATATTTACATAAAAGGAGCTCAACATTTGTTAAAGGATATGGATAGAGATAATCAAGGTTTACAATTTCTCTATTCACTGCCATTCTGGATAGGCGATCAAGGAAGCTACTAATCTATGCAGAAAAAAACCCGCTACTCTATCCATGTTATGGATTTACAAAGAAACCATATTCTTGTATATTCAAGGGTGGATTTTTAAATCATAACAGTGGGGGATACATCCTGCCTTGCTCAAATTATTTCGCAATTATCTATCCAAGAGAAGATTTGTAACGAAAAAATATTTTATTAATGAAAATTCCTCTTGATCTAATTAAATGTATTATTATGTAAAATGGTTATATAACATATTTACTTCCTTGTATTTCTGTTTTTGGATTTTAAAATACCATCAATAATTGTGATTGTTGCTAATATACTTGTTAAAAAGTGGTCATATGATTAGTATAAATATAGGCATTTAAAAAATCCAATTTACTTTGACAAAAGAAGAGATGGCCTCATCCAGTAGAATTTTTTCCATACGAAGCCCAATAGTCAGAGATCAGAATGGAAGTGTCATCATTGGGATTCACAATTGACCAAGCCCAAGCCAAGCTTCAACACGTTAAGCTCAAAGAGAACCGCCTACGAGAGAAGTGGAAGTTGATAATGATTTCCACTCGAGTGATGTTATCTGAGACACCGCAAGAGTCGGTCAACCTCACACACCTTACCCTTCAGTCATATACGGGTGTTATAAGGGGTTATGTAACAAGACCTTAGCACTATAATTATGTGCATTACTTTTGTATAGAGAATATACTTTCATTTTATTATTATTCCATTGTAAATAGTTTTTAAAACAAAAATACCATTTTTAGTTAATTAAGAAATGTATTTTAATGAATTAATGGATTTTGGAATTAAATTATATTTTAATTAAATATTATTAATAAATTACTTTTTATATAATATAAATGATTGTATAGTTATTATGAATATGATTGTGATTTTTATTAAGGATTGAAAGATACTCTTTGTCAAACCCCATGAATTTATGAAAAATGTCAGTTTTTATTTTAAAAATAAAAATTCACATATTTAGAAAATTATTTAGATAAAAGGAATATTATTTTTGGAATCAAGACATTAAAACTATCCAATGGTGGATTTTTCATAATTTTCTAGGACAGTCGAATTTTTGATTAAAAATTAAATATTGTTTAAATATATAATGTGTTTATGGCCTTATAATGAACTAATAGTGTTTTAATAAAATACAATCAACATTTTTTAGCCCAATATATGTTTTAACATTAAAATAATGTGATTTTAGGTTTATTTTATTTATTTTATAAACCTTTAGTGGACCCTCCAAGACTTATAAAACATTTTACCTTTTTAAATTTATTTCCTTGAGAGTGTGACTCACCTCCACATAATCAAGCTTAATATTTTAAGAAATTAGGAAATTGGACTAATAAAATAATTTTGTCCACTCCGCTTTTTCAAAAACTATGGGCAAAAACCATGGTTTGGTTTCTGGTTTTGATTAGTTTAATGTGGGGTGCCCCAAACCTAAATAATAAATAATTTACTCTTCTTTGCTATATAAACCCACCCAAACCGCAACTTTATCTTCACTCAAAGCCTTAAAAATTCGTCCAACCTCTTCCCTCATATATCTAGAATCCTTGAAAGGCTCCCCAATCTCTCAAGAAGCCTCTATCAGGCCTCTTTCAAGCCTTTGGGATCACACTTCCAAGTAAGGGATTCCTTCTTTTCTCATTTTATCCATGTTTCTTAATATTGTTATACCCTTTTATATTCAATTATAAATGTTGGGGTATGATTTCTCACATCCCCCATACTTCCTTATTTATGTTTGAATGATGTGATATCCCTTTTATCTCCCATTAATTCCTCCCATGTACTCCTCTTACCATACCAAAATTCCGAAAGGAATTTCTCTCTCCTCATTTACATTTAATAAATTATTTTGTATTATTAATGAAAATTACATTACTTATGTTGGGACATGTATCTATATGACCCCTTATTGTCCCTTTCTTGTACATATAATTAGACTCCATTTTCTCTCTCATCAACTTTTTTATGAAGTCTTATGTCACGCCGTTATACTGCCAAAATTGCACCTCCATTTTCCACACCAAAATCATTGTATAGTGAATACCATGTCCATTTCTCTGTCAAGGGTATTCAAATTTTTTCACATTTACTTATTGATGTAATAGTTTAATGTATTAATTCTATATTCCTTTACCATGGGTTAAATTATGATGTTTAATGAATCTATGTTGTATGATCTTGTGGCACAGTTATGCATGAAATGAAATGTTTAAGAAGGGTGTGACCTGATAGAGATCAAATGCATTGGGTAAATATTAGTATCATGATACGTCAAGTGAAATGATGGTTTATTCATGAAAAATAAAGTGTAATTAGGATTTAATCATGTTAATTCAAGTGTAATGAATGTTTACTCATGCTCTCTGTGCAATGATCCATGGCTCCTACTAATACCATGTAAAGTGTTGTTGCCACATTTCCATGTTATAATAATCATGATATATCATGCCTTTATGTTCATGTTTCTATTTTTCTCCACTGATATTCCTATTTTCTAAAATTTATTTTATTCTTCATGTTATTCCTTCTTTACTCCCTTACTGAGATATATAGATCACCCTTTTAACATGTATGTCCTCATGTTATCCACTGAAATGCTATGTACGAGGGAATATAGTTGACATGTAAAGGAATTTTTCAATAAAGATGTTGTGTTTCACGTTTTAAGTTGTTATGTAATTTTCCTAAGCCCCAAAGACACTATACCTCTCAATCTTTTATGTTGTATCAAGTTAAGGTTTTATTTAATTAATCATGTTTAAGTGTGTAATATAAACAATGGTAGTTATTATTGGTATGAGAGGGAGGTTTAGATATATTTGGGATTAGGATTAGAGAAACCTAGAAAAATACTTATGGATAAGACTAATTATAATAAATATATCCCTTTGTTTTGGTGAGTATTGAGTAAGTAGTTTATCTAGAAAATACATCCTTGTCTGGATACGAGTAGGTAGAGGAGGCTCTTTCACAGATGTACCAAGGAGTGAAAACTCTGACAAGGAGTTTCGAGCTTGACCTGAGGTATCCTGGTACACGATAATGGGAATTGCAGAACTTCTGGTTATGACAATCCTGACAGATATGATTTGGTAAATTCACAATCTTAGTATGAACCATTGTTAAGGGAATAAACAAATGTCCCTAAGAATACATATTGGGAAGTAGATCATGGATAACAAAGATTGAATTCTATAGATTCAAAAGTTAAGGAAATAGAAGTTATTTATAAGTCATCCATTTTTTTCCTTGGATTTCCCATTATGTGTTACCCCTAACTTTCCTTTTATTCCATCCAATGGCCGATAATAAGAGGACTTGGGATAACAATTGATTCGAAGATCAACGTGATGACTATTCTAATGTGAATCCCAATCCAATGGGTGTGGGAATCATGAACATTGTCACAACACTCTCTTAGTTAACTCACTATTTGAATAGAAATATGGGGCATGAGGAACGTTCAACCCCCCTAATAAAGAAAAGTCACAATCAAGAGCTTCATGAGACAAAGGCCTCTGACTTTTAATGGATAGTTCGATCCCTCAATCGTCGAAAAATGGATCAACTCCATTGAAAAGATATTCTCCATATTTCAAAGTTCTGAACAAGAGAATGTACTTATGGATTCTTATTATATGGAGGGTGAAGTTGATCAATGGTGGAACTTAATCAAAAATTTGAAGCCTGAGAAGGAGATCAAGGAGTTGGAATAGAAGGATTTCCATAAAATGTTTTTCGACAAATATTTTCCTCACACCCTTTAAATTAAGATGGAAAGGGACTTCATTTCCCCATGAAAAAAGAAGATGAATCCATCGGAGAGTATGAGGTAAACTTCACAAGGCTTGCACGATACAACTCCAACTTTTTTGTTACCCTTGAATGCAAGGTTATCCGCTTCTTGGGTGGGTTGAAACCTATCCTACAGAAAGTCCTGGAGATCCATGACTTTGATAGCTGTGAGGAAATTGTTCGATGTGCCCTAAAGTTCAAAATGGAGATCGGTGAATCCAAGGGATATCATGGGGATAATAATAATAAGGTGGAATTAAGTTCTAGTCATCCAATGGATAAATCTAATCGTACTAAGAAAATTCAGCACCCCACTTACCAAAGGTGAGGAAAAAAGCACCCCAGAAATTTCATGAAGGGGAAAATGAAAATGATTTAGGTGAGGAAGATAAGGGAACATAGCCATTAAATGCTGATAAGAAAAATCCATGGCTGCAATAGAAGAGAGGAACACTCTATTTGACCCTCGATGTGTTGTTCATTGCTTCAACTTCAAATAACCAGGGCATCATGAAAATAAGTTCCCTAAGACGAGGGTTTTTGGAGGAAAGCAACAACCTCCATGGCATAAATAGAGAGATTTTTCCATTAATATTTCCGAAGTGAACCTTGATAATGAAGTGGTGATAGGTACGCTAGTTATTCATTCAAGAATATTTAATGTACTTTTTGATTCTAGTTTTATGCATTCTCTTATATCCCAAAAGTTTGGTAGAATAATCCCAACACCACCACAAATCATGAAAGTAAAGATGTCAGTGAGTACATAAAATGGGGAAATCATTGCATCCAATGAATATAACTCCTCCCATATCATAATTTAGGGATATAACTTCTTAGAGAACCTCATCATACTCCCTCTGGTGGAATTTGATGCAATTTTTTTCATTGATTGGATTTCCTTATATAGAGACAAAAAAATTACCGTGAGAGGAAAATCACTCTCTCTATGGAGAAATAACCCCTAATTCTATACAAGTGCAAGGAAGAAGATGAATATTACATAGCACCATCATCTCAATCATGGATATTACTACCCTATGAGAATGTGTATCTATCTTAGATGATTGAGTCTAAGGAAGCAACCATCCTTGAAGACATGCCTTTTGTGAGGGAATTCACTGAAGTGTTTCCCAAGGAATTGCATGGTTTTCTTCCTAGAGGAGATGTTAAATTCTCAATTGACCATGTATCTAGGGAATTTCCAATATCCAAGACTCTATATATAATGGATATTGTGGTGCTTGCAGAGCTAAAGAAAAAACTACAGGAGAATTTGGATAAAGGGTTTATAGGCCCAAGTGCTTCACCATGGGATGCACCAGTGCTCTTCATCAAGAAGAAGGATGGGTCAAAGAGTCTTGGCACTGATTATCGTGAGATACAAAAATCACAATAAAGAACAAGTATCCTATTCCTTGAATTGATGTCTTTTTCAATCAGCTACATAGATCACAATACTTCTCCAAGGTACATTTGTGGTCAGAATATTACCATGTAAGGGTGAAGAAGGAGGATATCCCCAAGACTATTTTTTTGTACAAGGTATGGGCACTATGAATTCATAGTAATGCCTTTTGGACTCATTAATGCTCTATCAATCTTCATGGACTTTATGAATAGATTTTTTTAAAGATTACCTCGACAAATTTGGGGTAGTCTTTATAGATGATATTCTAATACACTCCAAAACCAAGTAGGATTATGAGGAGCATCTAAGAATTGTACTAGAGACCTTTCAAAAGGAGAAGCTCTATAAAACGTACAAAAATTGTGATTTCTCATTGAAGGATGTCTCATTATTGGGTAATATCATCACAAGTAATGGGATATCCATGGATACTTATAAGATAGCTGTAATTGAGGGATAAACGAGGACAACATCAATAATGGATATCTGTAGCTTCTTGGGGTCATCTGGATATTATCACCAATTTGTGAGAAATTTCTCATGATTGTCAAAACATCTTCTAAGATAACTTGGAAGGGAGTAAAGTTTTCTTAGAGTGATGAATGCGAATAGATATTCAAGGAGTTCTAAAGGAGGCTTATCACTACGCATGTGATCACTTTACCCACAAGTGGAAAACTTTTTATGGTATTTGGTGATGCTTCGAAGAAGGTCTCAGACCATGTGTTGATGAAAAATGACCAACTCATTGCCTATGCTTCAAGGCAATTGAAAGTTAAAGAGAAAAACTATCCAACACATGATCTATAGGTGGCTTTAGTGATCTTCGCTTTAAAATTTTGGCAGCATTATCTCTTTGGGGAGATGTTTGAAATATATAAGGACCAAAAAATCCTCAAGTATATATTCACATAGAAATAGTTGAACATGAGATAATGAAGATGGTTAGAGATGATCAAAGACTACGATATCTAAATCCATTACCACCCTGGGAAAGCAAACAAATGTATCTAGGGGTAAAACTCGAAAACACCACTTTGAGCTAGACTCGAATGGGAACTAGTGCACGACAACGGGCCTTGCTTCACTCTTGGTTATGACAGTCCTAGGGGATATGATTTGGTAAATTCACAAGTATAGTATGCACAATTATTATGGGAATAAATAAATCCCATAAGAATATATGTTGGGAAGTAGATCATGGATAACCTAGAGTGAATCCCATAAATTCATAAGTTAAGGAAATAAAAGTAATTTATAATTCACCCATTTTTTCATTGGATTACCCTTTATGTTTTACCCCTAAATTTCTTTTTATTCCAACCAATGGCTGGTAATATGAGGACTCGGGCTAACAACCAATACGAATATCAATTTGATGACTATTATAATGAGATGCTGAATATGATGGGAGCGGGAATCAGGGAGATTGACACGATACTCTCTCAATTAACTCTTGAATTTAATAGAAACATGGGTTAAGAAGAACATTTACCACCACTATGAAATAACAAGTCGCCATCGAGAGCATCATGAGAAAAAGGTCTCCTACATTTAATAGGTCATCAGATCCCTCAATTTATGAATAATGGATCAACTCCATGGAAAAGATCTTCTCCATCCTTCACTATTTCAAAAAAGAGAAGGTTTCTTTGACTACTTATTGTATAGAGGGTGAAGATGATAAATGGTGTACATTGATAAAAAAAATATGAAGCTTGAGGAGGAAATTGAGGTGTTAGAATGGAAGAATTTTTGGAAAATGTTTTTTGATAAATATTTTATCCTCACACCCTTGTACTTAACATAGAAAGGTATTTCCTTTCCCTCAAGAAAAAAGGCAATGAATCCATTAGAGAATATAAGGAAAACATAAAATGGCTTGCATGATATGACTCCAACTTTTTCGTTTCCCCTGAATTCATGGTTGACCACTTATTTGGTGAGCTAAAACCAAGCCTATAGAAATCCCTAGTGACCCGTGACCTCGAGAGCTATATGGAAATTGTATGATGTGCCCTCAAAGTCTAAATGGATATCGAAAAATCTCAGAGGTATCATGTGGATAAGATGAATAAGGTGAACTTCGATTCTGGTGGTCCAATGGATAAATCCAACAATTCTAAGAAAATCCATCACTACATGCCAATGGTGTGGAAAGAAGCACTCCAAAAATTGCATGATGGAGACGAGGAAATTATTTCGGTGTGGAAGAGAAGGGCACCTGACCATTAACTTATGATATGAAAAAAATGCGACTGTGATAGAGGAAATGAATTCTCTATTCTAACTTCAACGGGTTGTTTATTAATTCAAATTCAAAGAACCTGGGAACCTTTCCAATTAGTTTTATAATCCAAGTGTTTTTGGAGGCAACCAACAACCTCTAAGGCAGCAAGGGAGAGAATTTTCCATCACTACCACCAAAGTGAACCCTGGAAATGACGTGTTGATAGGTATGCTAGTTATTCATTAAAGAATAACAAATGTACTTTTTGTTTCTGGTTCTACACATTCTTTTATATATCGAAAATTTAGTAGAACAATCCCAACAACACCCAAAATCATGGATGTAAGTATGTCAATGAGTACAACAAAAGGGGAAATCATTGAATCCCATGAATATAACTCTTCACCTGTCATAATTTTGGGGATTGAACTTCTTTGTGAACCTCTTCATACTACCTCTAGTGGAATTTTATGCAGTTCTCTGCATGGATTGGCTTTCGTTAAATAGAGGAAACATAAACTTCCATGAGAGTGAAATCACTCTCCATATAGAGAATAGACCCCTTATTCTATACAATTTCAAGGATGAAGATAAATTTTCTTTAGAACCATCATCTAAATCATGGATATTACTTCTCTATGAGAACACATATCTGGCACATATGATTGAGTATAAGGAAGAAACCATCCTTGATGACATGCCTATTGTGAAGGAATTTGATGAAGTGTTTCTCGAGGAATTTACTAGTCTTACTCATAGAAGGGATGTTGAATTATCAATTTATTTTATACCTAGGGAATTTACAATATCCAAAACACTATATCGAATGGCTGTTTTAGATCTTGAGGAGCTGAAGAAACAACTACAGGAGAATATGGATTAAGGGTTTATACGCCCAAGTGCTTCACCATGGGGTGAAATAGTACTCTTTTTCAAAAATTAGGATTGGTCAATGCACCATTTCATTGATTATCATGACCTCAAAAAAATCATGATAAAGAACAAGTATCCTCTTCCTAGAATTGATGACTTGTTTGACCAGTTACATAGAGCACCATACATTTCTAAAGAGTATTTTTAGTTGGGATATTACCATGTAAGGGTGAAGACTGAGGATATCCCCAAGACTACTTTTCATACAAGGTACGGGAACTATGAATTCATAATAATTCCTTTCAGACTCACTAATTCTCCAACAATCTACAAGGAATTAATGAATAAAGTCTTTAGAGATTACCTTGAAAAATTTGTGTTAGTCTTTATAGATCAAATTCTAATATACTACTAAACCAAGGAGGAGCATGAGGAGAATCAAAAAAATTACTAGAGACCTTGTGAAAGGAGAATCTCTATGGAATGTATAACAAGTGTGTGTTCAGGTTTAAGGATGTCTCATTCTTGGGTAATATCATCACAAGTAATGGGATATCTATGGATCCATCCAAGATTGCTGCAATTGAAGGATGGTCAAGGCCAATGTTGATAACAGATATTTTAAGCTTCTTAGGGAAAGCTGGATATTATCAACAATTTGTGAGAAACATTTCACGACTGTCCAACCCTCTTACCAAGAAAACTTTGAAGGGAGTAATGTTTTCTTGGAGTGATGAATGCGAAGAGAGATTCAGGGAGTTGTAAAGGAGTCTTATCACTATGCATGTTCTCACATTACCCATAATTGGGGAACTTTTTGTGATATTCAGTGATGCTTTGAAGAAGGGCCTTGGTTGTGTGCGGATGCAAAATGAGAAAGACATTGCCTATGCTTCAAGGAAAATTAAAGTTAATGAGAAAAACTATCCATCACATGAACTATATTTGGCTGTAGTAATCTTCTCTTTAAATATTTGGCAACATTACCTCTTTGGGGAGAAGAGTGAAATATACATGGATCACAAAAGCCTCTAGTATATATTCAAGAAGAAAGAGTTGAATATGAGACAAGGAAGATGGTTAGATCTGATCAAAGACTATGACTACTTAATCCATTACCACCCTGGGAAAGCAAACAATGTAGAGGATTCTCTAAGTAGAAAGGACCCAACAATTCTATCATTTATGATAATTGAAAAGGATCTAATCTTCTTATATTTGATATTGATGGAAATGGGAATCATAAATAAGGGAACATCATCAATACTTTAAATGATTCTTCAACCGTCTCTTTTGGAAAGGTTAAAAGTTGCTCAAAATGATTATATGGGAATTATGAAGAAGGCGGAAAATATTAGAAAAGGGAAATCCTTGGAGTTAAATATTAATGAAGAAGTAATTGTGATATTTGGGTCAAGACTATGTGCTCCATCGAATTTGAGGTTAAAGAATGAACTTTTGGATGATGCACATAGTTCAAATTTCTCCATTCACCCAGGAAGCAAAAACATTTGTCGAGATATCAGAGATCATTGTTGGTGGGATAACATGAATAAGAAGATCGATGAGTATACATAAAAATTCTTGGCATGTATGTTAGTGAAGGATGATAGGTAGAAGTTTAAGGGGATGATGAAACTATTACCCATACCAACATAAAAATGGGAGAACATCACCATGGACTTTTTCACTAGACTCCTAAAGACATATGAAGGAAACAATGCTATCTGGGTTGTTGTGGATTGTCTTACAATGACTGCACACTTCATTGAAATTCGAGAGGATTTCTCACTAGATCAACTAGAACAGATATACATTAGGGATGTGGTAAGGTTTCATGGAGTACCACTATTGATTATATCTTATCGATATCAAAGATTCGCCTTTATGTTTTAGATGAGTCTTCAACATGATCTGGATACTCAGCTGAACATTAGTATGGATTATTATCCTCAAACTGATGGAAAATATGAGTGGACTATCCAAACACTTGAGTAAATGTTGAGTGTATTCTCAATAGACTTCAAATAAGAATGGGATCAACATATCCCTCTTGTTGAGTTCTCATACAAAAGCAGTTTCCACTCAATCATCCAAATGGCTCATTATGAAGCCCTGTATGGGAAGACGTGTAGAACACTGACATGTTAGGATGAAGTTGGTGAGAGAAAATCCTAGGTCCAAAGATGGTTGAAGAAATAGTGTAGAAGGTTAAGATTATCCAGCAACATAATAAAGATTCTTAGATTTAACAAAAGATCTAAACTGATAATCATCAACGAGACCTATATTTTGATGTCAAAGACATGGTATTCTTCCATATATCACCGTGGAATAGAGTTATGAGATTATGGAAGAAGAAAAAGCTTATTCCAAGGTACATTGTCCCTTTTGAGATCCTTTATCACATTGGAGCAGTGGACTATCAACTAGAACACCCACTAAACCAATCTGAAGTATATGATGTGTTCAATGTTTCACTCTTGAGGATGTGCATACCTGAACCATCACATGTACTCAATCCATAGGTGGTACCATTGTATAATGACCTCTCCTGTGAATAGAATCCTATAAAGATATTATATCAAAGGGGAAAGGTTCAATGAAATTTGACAATTTCCCTCGTTAAGGTGTTGTGGTGAAACCAAAAATGTGAAGAAGTAATGTGGGAATCAGAGGAAGTGATGAAGCAGAGTTACCCGCATCTGTTTTAGTGTTGGAAAATGAAATTTATAGGGTAAAATTTCTTAAGGGGGGAGATTGTGATGACCAAAACTTTTATTAATGATAATTCTTTTTGATCTAATTAAATGTCTTATTAGGTAAAATTGTTATATAACACATGTACCTCTTTGGATTTATGTTTTTGGTTTTTAAAATACTGTTGATAATTGTGACCATTTCTAATATAGTTGCTAAACAGTGATCACATGATTAGTATAAATATAGGTCTTTAAAAAATCCAATTTACTCACACAAAGGAAGCAATAGCCTCATCTAGTAGAATTTCTCCAAACGAAGCCCGTTTTTTGGAGCTCAGAAAGGAGGTGGTGTCAGTGGGATTTGCTCTGACCAAGACCACGTTGAGCTTCAAGAAATTAAGCTCAAACAGAAACTCCTACGGAAGAAGTGGAAGTTCATAGAGATTACCGCTCAAGAGATGTTATCCGAGCTACCCTAAGAATCTGTCACTATCACCCACCTTACCCTCCGATCATATGAAAGTGTTATAAGGGGTTAAATAACAAGACCTTAGCACTATGATTATGTGCATTATTTTTTTATATAGAATATACTTTCATTTTATTATTTTTACTTTTTATATAGTTTTTTATAACAAATATAGCATTTTTATTAATTAAGATATATAGTTTAATGAATTAATGGATTTTTGAATTAAATAATTTTTGAATTATATAATATTAATAAATTTATGTTTATATAATATAATTGAGAATATAATTATTTTGAATATGATTGTGATTTTTATTATGATTTGAGAGCTATATTTTGTCAAAACCCATGAATTTTCTATAAATGGCGGTTTTTATATTAAAAGTAAAAGTTCACATATTTAGAAAATTATTTAGATAAAATGAAAATTATTTTTGGAATCAGGATGTCAAAATTATCCAATGGTGAATTTTTCATAATTTTCTGGAATAGTCAAATGTTTGGGTAAAAATTAAATACCGTTTAAATATATAATGTGTTTTATGACATCATAATGACCCAATAGTGATGTAATAAAATACTATAAACATTATTTTCAGACAATATATATTTTACCATTAAAATAATTTTATTTTAGGATTATTTTATTTATTTTAAAAAGCTTTAGTGGACCCTCCAAGACTTATAAAACATTTTATCTTTTTAAATTTATTTCCTTGAGAGTGTGACTCAACTCGATATAAGCAAGCCTAATATTATAAGAATTATAGAAATAAACCTTATAAAATATTTTTTTCTAATCCCCTTTTAAAAAAACCAAGGGAAAAACCATGGTATGTTTTGTGGTTTTGATTATTTTATTATGTGGTACCAAAACCTAAATAATAAATAATTCACTCTCCTTTTCTATATAAAACCACCCAAGCTCACACACCCTCATTACTCAAAGACTTTGGAGTTCATCCATCCTCTTCTTCCTCTATCTAGAATCCTCCCAAGGTTCCACACTATCCCAAGAATCCTCTTTCAAGCCTCTCCCAAGCCTTTGGGATCACACTTCCAAGTAAAGGATTTCTTCCATTCTCGTTTTATCCATGATTTTAATATTGTTATGCCAATGTTTTCAATTATAAATGTTGGGGTATGATTTTTCACCTCCCCCATACTTCCCTCTTTATGTTATAATAATGAGAGACCCATTTTCTCTCTCATTAATGCCTCCCATATACACTTGTTACCAAGCCGAAATTCCATAAGGAATTTCTCTCTCCTCATTTACATTCAAGAAATTATTTTTAATTATTAATCCATATTCCATTACTTATGTTGGGACATATATATATATGACCCCCTCACTATCCATTTCTTGTACATATTATGAGAAACCCTTTTATCTCTCATCAACCTTTTTTATGAACTCTTAGGTCACATCGTTATGCTGTTGAAATTGCACTGCCATTTTCCAAGCCAAAATCATTGTGCAGTGAATACCATGCTCATTTTTCTATCAAGGGTATTCACCTTTATGAACATTTAATTATTTAAGGAAGAGTTTAATGTATGACTTCTACATTCCCTTACCATGGAATAAATTAGAATGATTAATTAATATGTGTTGTATGATCGTGTGACACACTTATGCATGAAATGAAATTTTTAAGAAGGTTTCCCTGATAGTGCTCCAATGCATTGGATAATGATTAGTATCATGATACATCAAATGAAATGACGGTTTACTCATGATAATTCAGGTGAAACAAGTATTTAATCATGCTAATTCAAGTGTAATTAGGGTTTACTCATGCTCCATGTGCAGTGAGCCTAAGCTCATGATAATACCATGTTATGTGTTGTTTCCACATTTCAATGTTAGGATAGTAATTGTATATCATGAATTTATGTTCATGTTTCTCTTCTGATATATTGATATTACTATTGAATAATATGTATTACATTATTCATTTTATGCCTTTTTTACACCCTTATAGTGCTATATAGGTCACCATTTTCACATTTATGTCCTCAGGTTATCCCATGTAACGCAAGTATAAGGAAATGTAGTGGTCATGTAAAGATATTTTTCAATAAAGATGTTGTGTTTCACATTTTAAGTTGTTATGTAATGTTCCTATGCTGCAAATATACTAGGCCTCTCATTCATCTGTGTTGTATCAAGTGAAGGTTTTAAGTAATAAATCATGTTTAAGTGTGTAATAAAAAGTAGGGTAATTATAATATTAATGAGGAATAAAGGGATTATCTATATTTAAAAAATAAGGTCAATGTAATAAAGTATGGGCGGATAAAAGAGTTTCAGATCGACGATGATGGTGTGATTGGTTTTGGAACACGAATTTGTGTGCCTTCATCACCCGGGATAAAGAAAAATATATTGGACAATGCACATAGCTCAACATTCTATATCCATCCTTGTGGCACCAAGATGTACCAAGATCTCCGAGAACACTTCTGGTGGCATAACAGGAAGAAGAATATTTCGGAATATATCTCAAGATTCTTGGTAAGTCAAAAATTTAATGAATAGAAAAAAATTATAAAGTGATGATGCAACTGTTTCCCATACCCATGTGGAAATGGGATAATGTCACTATGTACTTTTTCATAGGTCTCATGAAGATGACTAAGGTAAATAATGAGATAAGGTTTGTGGTTTACCGACTCAAAAATACCATCCATTTTATTTATATTCGAGAATATCTCTCACTTGAACAACATTCAAAGATATATGTGAAGGAATTTTTGAGACTGTATGGTGTTCCACTCTCGATTATCTCTGACCATGATCCAAGGTTCACATATAAATTCTAGAGGATTCCTCAACATGCATTGAGTACTGAATTAAATTTCAGCATGACCTATCACCCCCAAACTAATGTTCAATCTGGAAGTACTATTCAAACACTTGAAGACATTCTAAGAGCCTACTCTGTATAACTTAAATGTTTATGGGATCAACATCTCCCATTGGTTGAGTTTTCATACAACAATAGCTTTCACTTGAATATTTATATGGATCCATATCATGCTTTGTATGGAATGCGATGTAGAACTAAAACCTGTTGGGATGAAGTTGGAGAAACAATGCTTCTTCGACCTGATCTTGCGCAATAGTTGACAGAGAAGGTTCAATTCATCCATAAACATATCAAATATTCATTGAGTTGAAAAATGATCTTTGATGAAAATCGTCGAAGGGACTTGGAGTTCGAAATTAGATATAAATTCTTCATTTGAATATCACCAAAGGGGAGAGTCATACGGTTTGGAAAGAAAGGGAAGTTAACCCCAATGTCCATTGGACCCTTTGATATTCTTAAACTCGTAGGAGTCGTGGCCTATCGGCTTAAAATTCCACCGAATATGGTTTAAGTTCATGATGTGTTTCACGTATAACTCATGAGGAAGTACATACTAGACCCCTCACTTGTACTGAACTTAGAGGTGGTGCAGCTAGAATATAGTCTCTCCTATGAGGATCAGCCGATAATGATCTTGGACAAAAGAGATCAAGTCCTATGCAACAGACAACCCATGTTGTTAAAGTGTTTTGGAGGAACCATAAATTTGAAGAATCTTCTTAGGAACCAGAAGAGGCGATGTAGGAGAAGTACCCTCACCTATTTGTGTAAAACAAAATTTCCAGGGAGAAATTCCATAAGGGGGAAGAATGTAACGACCCAAAGTTTTATTATTGGAATTCCCTTCTTATAATTCTTCCTTATAGTATAATCACATTTTTAATCACAGTTAAATATCATGATACTAAATACTATGTGACAATTAAACTTAATTTTTCCACATCGATGTTTGGAATTTTGAAAACCTGACATACACAGTTGTGTTCAGGGTGATTTATGGAGTTTAACTGAAAAAACATAATTTTTGGTGAATAAGAACCTACCCTTATGAATAGTATCCTACCATCATGAATATTAATATGACCCTTATGAATTTTAAATATTCCAAAATAATATTAACCTCTTCGATTAATTTTTTTTTAAAGGTTGGGGCCGAATCATCAATTTATTATTTGAAAGAAAAGACCTATTTAGACTGGGTAGAGGGAGACCCATTACATAGACTGAAGGCCCAAGGCCATGTGGCCGGAATACACGGATTGAAAGCCCTTTTTTTTGCCCAAAGGACCCCTCGGTGAACAGTACTGCTACAGTTCTCGCGCTGCTATAGTATCTACTACAGTCCCTCTACTGCTATAGTGCTGCCGCTGCTACAGTGTTGCCACTGCTACAGTTCCACTGCTGCAACAGTACCTGGGAAATTCGCCCCTACCCGGATTCGATCCTGGGTCTTTTGGATGCCAAGCAGGAGCCTGTACCACTAGGGTACAGGGTCGTTGGCACCTCTTCGATTAATTATTAAATAAAATTTAGGCATCTTATAAGTGATAATATGACCATCGTAAAAGTATTGGTATTTTTTTAATAAAAAATAATTAGTTATAATTAATTAATTAATTTAAAATTTATTTTTTAAAAATATTTTCATAAATTAACAATTCTATGTATTCTGGTTTTAAGATAATATTATAAGAACTTATGTAATTTTTTAAAGCATTATAAAATCAGTTTTAATATTAAAATATATATTTTTCATGTAAATTATGATTTTAATTAAAAATTAAATTGACCATATTTAGGAAATTATTTTGGAAAATGGATTTAATTTTTGGATTATACATGTCGAAAAAAGGTTAGGGTGAATTTTTGGGATTTTTCTGAAATACTTGATTTTTTTGGTGAATAGAAAAATACATTAATTTTTTGTATAAATACTTTATAATTTAATTCAACTATTCCTGAATTCATGAGTGATGTAAACAACCAAATCTTGAACTAAAATTCCATATTTAAAATTTTTCGACACGGAATCATCTCTATTTCTTATCTTGGTAAAAATTTAACAAACTAATGATTAAAATATTAAGAAAACCCCTCTCCCCTCCACTATAAATACTACCCCTCACACCCTCATTACTTTACACCTCTAAAGAATCAATCATTATCTAAACTCTTCCCAAAACTCTTCCCTACCCCCCCCCCCCCCACGTCCAATATCTTTTGGTCTCATCAAAATACCAAGCTTAGGTTCCTTAAGGAGGATCTCAAGAGAAGGATTCAAGAGGTAATTACTCTCTCTATTTTCTTTCAATTTCCTTTCAAATTTCATTCATTTTCTTCTATTGTACCATAATTATCTGATCCAAATTTCCTGATAAATATAGTATGATTGATATAATAGTATGGTATCATGTTAATAGAATATTTTTCATTATACTCATCCCCCCTCTCATTGTCAATAAAAAAAAATCATTGCTTGTGATGTGTTAATTTACCTACATCATGGGCGATGCACTTCCATTTTCCTTCAACACCTTCAAGGATATAAATAAAAACATAAAATGGTTGAAAAACTATTTTAAAGTGTATTTTTATCCACTTTTATGTTCCAAAGCTAACTCATTAACATGACACTAAATGATAAAATAAAACAAGTTCATTATGATGGAAAAACCACAAAAATCAACCAAAAATGATCATCAATAGTTTTTTCTAATTATTCATCCTCATGGTATATAACAAAATTCAATATAAGATCATTTATATCTCTGTAATTTCAATAATATTATATGTTAACAAATTTATATGTACAACCAAATTTTAAATGAACTTTTATTCATGAATACAAGTGAACCGTTCAAGAAAATTATAAAAATAAACATACTTAAATAACGAATTTAAAATCTATAACTCATCCAAAAAACCATAAAAAACTTAATGAAAAAATAATGAACCATTTTCAGGTATAAAAGGTTCTTGAATTACTATGTAATGAATATAATTTCATTATATAGGACATTAA
Source organism: Viscum album (assembly GCA_963277665.1). Classification (NCBI taxonomy): domain Eukaryota; kingdom Viridiplantae; phylum Streptophyta; class Magnoliopsida; order Santalales; family Viscaceae; genus Viscum; species Viscum album. The sequence continues at coordinate 676,201,961 of OY728131.1, read as the reverse complement.
ATTGAAGAAAGAGTTTAGATACAAGGTAATGGGAAATTCTCGAACCAAACTTACCTTCCTCAGGTTCTCCCTCTTTAGCCCAATTTTCGGTATGGTTACTCCTAAAAAATAATTATTTTCATCATTATATTACATTTTCTGGGATATTCATGTTTTCCACTGAATTTTATTTCAAACAAAATATTCACCAAAATAACTCTTCTTTCGAAACACACCTTTTACTTCTCACTCAAGGTTGATGGTCCTTGTATCAAGTAGGTTATTCCCTATTTATTTTGGGAACAAAATGTTTATAAATGTGTTCACATGAGATGAAACCCATTACATTACATGGGTTATTTATTTTCATCATTTATATGTATTCTATGTGGAATTTATGATAATGAAAATATTATGATGTGATAGGTGCACCCGGAATTATAGAGGACAATATGAATGTTTTAATGTGACGGGTGCGCTTGGAATTATACAGAACTACAATTCATTGGGTAAAGTGATTAATCTCATGAGATAAAGTGAAATGATATTTTAACATGATTCTAGATTTTTTCACAACTATTTGTGGTATTCGACCACTAAGACATGATGTTTCATTTTTTATGCATTACTGCATTCCAAGTATTTTTTAATGTTATCTCTCATTATTATGATCCTATACTTATGTTATGATGAAAAAGATTATTATCGTATAATATAATTTTGTTTCATGTTCTTATCTACCCTCTTACTAGGATTTTAGCTCAACTCTTTTGGTTGTATATCCCCAAGGTGACTACTTATACTAAGAAGTCAAGATCCGCTAAGAATCTAGAGAATAAGGAATTGAATAAATGTTTTGGTATTGTATTTTAAAAGTTATGAATGGTCCTAGTTTTCCAAAGACACTAAAAATTTGCATCCTGTGGGTGTAATGAATTATTTTTTTATGATTAAAATGATTTAAAAGTGATGTAAGAAAAGTTTGGGTCGCTATACTATGTTTCCTTTAACACGGGTCATCTAGGATGCCACTGTTTTGTCTTTTTGTGAGTATCATTATTTGAGACTTGATCCTATAGGGTGTAGTTTTTCAGTATATATTCATGGAAGGGATAGGTTCCCTAGGAGTGTGAGGAAATATTTTCGTGTGATTCCTGATGTATGTGATACCCTATAGAGGTCGTAGGAATTCTATAGGTTGTGATATCAAATATTGGAACATAGGATATTTATTATGAGTTATTAACAATAATTTATGGTCTAGGTGGAGGAACCTAGTGACCATTGAGATATTAATTGTGATTTTTTGTGAGTCAACTCCAAATGTTTTATAAGGGAAACCCACAAAAGGGGTTTTCCCAGGAATTTGAACAACCTTAGGGGGTTTTGATAAAAAGGACTATTTGATACATTGGATTTTCACACAAGTAAAACACCATGAGTGCTTGTGATTTTTGGTATATAAGATTGTTTTTGGGTGGAAAACCAACTTATTTTTCATATCTATTTAATTAGGATGCATTTTGTTAGTTTAATAAAAATTTGAGTTGATACTCTGTATTTTGAGAACAATGCTAATTAGTATGGGATCATGTGATAGACCATGGAATTAATGAAGTTCCTAGTTTTAAAGAGGAGAGCTAAGGGAATTCATGGTTGGATGGAACTGGAATGTGGTAGGAGAATTATTGGAGGTTTTTTTGTTGTGTTCCTTGATATATGTGAGATGTTGGGACTTTTTTTAAAAATAATTGAGGATTCCTCAATATTTGTTGATATTGATATACCATGGAGCATGGTAAACCTTTTTTCTAGTTTATGAGACTCTCAAAATCTTGAGTTGGGTTTGGTATTTGGTTATTGGAGACCATGAAATCCCTAGGGATTCAATAATATTGAGTTAATGTGAATTTTTTGTCTTGGGACAAGTAGGAATTGAAATTAGTGGTCGGGATATGATCCGTGGAGTTTTTGGTTCTGACCCATTGTAGAGATGACGAGGACACACCTATAGTGGGGAACATCCTATTATTCACTAGTGATATGAACCTTGTGTAGGTAGGGTTGTGGTTTTATCAGACCGTTGGTAGACATTCCTAATGGTAATTGGATTCTAATAAGTAGGATACAACCTAATGTGAATTTAGTTTTTATAATGGATGGAGTCTAAGTGTTTTCCTCAGACTTATTATTAAATGGAGATGATCCGAGCATGGATTGGGTTGGAAATGAATTAGTGATCATAGTAGAGCATGAATGTAGTTTTTTTAATTATCAATCAAATGTGTAATCATATAGGGGGTCTTATTTACACTTTAGTGGATGTATCAAGATGATCTTAATTTATTTTCAATATTAAAGGCATCGTTAATGGGTGCTTCAGGTGATGAATCAGTGACTAATGATGATAATTTAATATGAGTTAGAGAGAACATCTTCTATTTGTTTTATCACATGTAATTGGATGTAGTGGTATAGAAACCTCATTGGGTATGTTTTGGTAAAATGGAACCATAATTGGCCGGAAATTATGATAATGTGAGACATCATAGTTCAAGATTATTCCTTATAAGTCAATTAATATGGTTGGGAGGACTGTGGAAAAGATGTATAATTTGAGGAGGACTCCATTTTTCCTTAGAATATATGTCCTTTGGTATGTTTCATTTTGGTAATTTTGTGATTAAAATGAGTGATGGATTTTTGTCTTGTAGTTCAAGTGTCTTATGTTAAAATGTTCATTATGAGAGTCTTTTGGCATTAAAAGATAGAACATGACTTATTTGTGTTTTATTTTATGAATGGTGTAGGGTAGGATGTATGATTAGATGAATACTAATGATTTTTTAGGATGAGAAGTCTTAGGATGTGGTGTTTAAGGACCCATGTCTATGCAGGTGATGAAATAAAAATGGGTTTTAATTTTTGATTTAACGGGATGATCATTTTGAGTACCCGAACATGGAATGGTATTATGAGACTATAAGAACCTTAAAAGAGTATGGTTAGATGGGAAATGACGTTAATTGTGTAATTGATAGGCTTGGGTGATCATTGGATGAAGTTTCAAGTGGTTAGGATACCAGTTTTTAGTGGCCTATAGCCATAGACTAGCCACTAGGAAACATGTGGCCATAGTAGTGGCCTTATGCCATTACAAGGCTCACCAACAAATTGGCCATCCTTATAAAGGGGTGAAATTAACAAAATTTTCCCTATTAGATTTTAATAAGAGGATCCTCTTTTCTTATCCTATTTTATGTGCATGGTAGTCCCCCTCCCTTCTCCTCTTTCAACCCCATTGATTTTACAGTGGCTTTGTAATATTTTCTAGCAATTCAAGGTATTATTGTCCCTCTATTACCTTCCTTGGACTTATTCCTTAATCATTATAATTTCCCCATTCCTTGGGCTAGGGTTTTCAGGTTTATTTTTCTATAGTATTGTAAAATCATCCATTTATAATGGGTCTTTCATGTAGTGAAACTTGGGGATGATCTAAGATGATGTTTGTTCATCATTAAATTCATTTTGATGAGGTTTGTCATTATAGGTATTTTAGAAGATTTTTATATTCAATTAAGTTAATTTAGTGATGGGTAATTGTTTTTAATTATATTCTTTTATTGAAATAAATATTTCGTTACACTATATGTTGTTGGAAAGTGTTTGTTTGTGGTTCTAGTAAAGTTGGGTTGGTCGGTGAGTTATTTGGTGTTTTTTTACTAATTTTATGAAATAAATTTTTATATTTAATTATTTAATGTGAGTTATATAATTAATTAAAATGGGTGATAATTAATTATCTAATAACTTACCATGAGTTAGGACCTCATAGGATCAGTAAATTTTTGAATTGACCTAGATGGTCTTAGGAAGCAGCTCGTGATCATTGAGTTAAAAGTGAATGATTCTTGAATAACGTTGGTGGTTTTTATACTTTCCGAGTGGTATTGATGACTTCTCTTATGGTAATGTGACATGTGGTATCACCACTGAGGCATTGAACATCATAAATAATGAATTTATTGATTTAAATTAAAATTTATAATTTAAAATGAAATGCCTTAAAATGAAGAGAACCAAGTGCCAAGGCCACATAGGCCCTTGTGCATTTAATTGATCATGTCATCCATCAATGGATGAGTCTATTATTTATGCAGTTATTTTTCTTATGAATGGACCCCCATGAGGGGTGTTCCTCACTAAAATGGATTATTCATGTCATAATGGTCCTGAATTAGGAGTCTTTGGTACATGTTGAAATAGGTGAGTTGACTTGGAGGTGTTTAGCCCTAGTGGACCTTCCTATAGGTTCCCTTAGACCACTATCATGGATGAAGGTGGTGTTTTCTGTCTCTATTAGGCATATAATCTTTTTATAGAGACCTTGGATGACTTAGCCTCATTTAATTGACCTAATATGAGTTTATCATCCTTTTGAGATGTTATTATCTATATCAGTAGTCCTTGGATTCATTACCAGTAGGTTGGATATGTAGTCTGAACGAGAAAGACCATATATTTTGAGGTGGTTCATGGTCCATATCTCTATGATATTACCAATACAGAGTTCCCTTGAGGATTTTGGTTCCATACCATCTACGACACTTTTGGGAATCCTGATTCACTCCTTTTGATGTGAGTTAACCATAGACTGGATATTGACATGAAGGTCCCAAAGTGGGGTTTCTATACTTTTATGTGGAACATGAGGTATATAATAGTGCCTCAAGATTCACCTGGACTGAAGTGGTTTTGTAGTGACATGTAGAGATGACTATGGAAAACACCTTAGAAAATGGGTCTTTATGTGATTCGTGGAGTCTGTAATGGTATAGGAAGGTCAAGAAGGTGGTTGAATAAAGATGGAGGATCATTCTATATGTTGTATGAAAAATTATTAAGATGTGGTTGTGATGTGATTATAAATAAAAAACACCTTGTATGGTGGTCCATGATACTAAATAAAACACCACTAGTAAGTTGTTCTATGATACTAAAGAAAAATCCCCCTTTTGGGTGATCCATGATTATATTGTTGTGGTTATCATGAATTTTAAGTAGGTTTTATATTGAATCTAGAAATATGAGAGGTCATACCATGTTCTATCTATCGGGGAATGGGGGACTTTGGGTATAATTGGAGTTCTTCACACATTTGGGGCACAGCTGGGATGGACCATTCTTAGATTATTATTCTCAGATGGAGTATTCTCCATGCTGTTATCATGTATATTAGGTGTATTGGGCCCCATGTGTTTATATTATATATAATAGGATGAGTTTATCCTCAGGGTCATTACCACTATTTACTAGGGTGGATCAAACCCTAGTTTTTTATACTGGTAGGAATTGTCACAACAATATACTCAGAAACCTTTTGGTATTGGATAAATTAGGTATGGTTGGTCAGGGATTTGATCTCAATGGTCTATAGGGATTACCATGTGTGCTCATGAGGAAATTTGGTTTATTATGTTTTTTCCCAATTATGCGACATGCTCATAGATATTCTGGAACTGGCTGAAGTAGTTCTAACTATCCTTCGGTGTCACCATAGAACCCAAGGTCTAGAATAATTTATTTATTTATATTTAGTTATTATTTATTTATTTTTGGGAAGGTCAGATGCACCTATCACTGCATTTTCAACCAATTTTCATAACTGAATTGGTGGTGGCATACTGATTTATGCACTCACATGATTTTCAAGAATACATTACATGTGGGTAATCAAGTATCCCCTAATTATTGTAGATATATGTTGGGTTGAGGAATAGTATATAATCATTCAATAGGATAAATAAAATCCTAGAGACTGTTATAAGGTGAGGCTTAGAGATGGAGCAGGGCCTCTTGTTATTTTTTTTATTTTTTGCCTATTATTCATTGTATATGTGTTAGCCCAGTGGGTGACTATTGTTCATATGATTTCATGTATACTTCCATATCATTTTATCATCTATTGGTTTATTTATTTATCTTGTGTACTCTGATAATTTTTTATAGTAGATTTTTCTTTTTTACTTTTATTTATTATATTGTACATTGATATGGGGGTACAGTCTCCTCAACATACCACCAATGAACCCTACTACAAGTAAGTACCCTATCGAATATGAGAATCCACACCTAAGGCCACATAGTTTCATCAGTCTGATTGTAATTCATAGTAAGTTGTTCTAGGATGATACAGATAATAAGTCTGGTAACTAAATAATGAATTACAAAGGCCTGATGGATTGAGTTGAAATGGAAATACTAAATTAGTATTAATGATTGTTTAATGAAATATATCGTTTTTATAATTACTAAATGATAAATTATATTGAACCTTGATTTATTTATTCATGTTTGAGATCTAGTTTTCTAGGTCTTAGTGAATTTTTTAGGGTGGTTTAGTATGATATATTCCTATGTTTTGTGATATCATAAGATTCACCACCCGATTCTTTGGGGTAACCAACATCTAAATTTTTTTAGGGGTGTTTTCCCCAACATCCATGTTTTTGAGGGAACGTATAGATAACTAATCCCTCTCCCTCTCTGTATCTTCATTCACATATTACCTGAGTTTTTTATATGAAGATCAAACTAACTAAACATATGATTATCCCTTATATATATATCATTTTATAAACATTCATAAGCTGGTTGGTGATTGAGTTAGATGTTACTAGTTTGGAGAAGTTGTTCAAGAATTTTTGGAGTTCGTGATCACTACCTAGGCTTTGTCTTATTTTGGAATTCCTAATTGTTATAGTTTTATGTGACATTAAATTCATGAATTTTGATCGTTTATTTTATTATGATATATAATTGGTATATGGATATCAACTTATCCCTTTTACTTAAATTTTTATATTGAGGATAATTCTTCCCATTTTTGTGTTTTGATACCCTTAGTGATAGTCATAAACCCAAGTCCTATTAATGGTGGTATTTAGGGGCAATCTCCATCTCTTCCCAACTATACCATTATGGATACATACATAAGGGGGTAGTGAGAAATTATTGTCATTGTTAATGGTTTAGTGATATGATGGAGTTTGGAGATAGGAATTGGTGAGGATCCATTGGTTCATAGGGAACAATAATCAACTAGACTTAGTATATGATGTAAATAAGGAAGTATGGATTGGGATCAAGAATTTAGGGAACTTTAGGATATAATTTAAGGACTATAAAGTTTTCTAAATATTCTATTCCAAGTGATGTTTCTTTTAGGGTAGATACCTATGTGAGGATCATGTATGACGATTTCAATTTTCTCAGTTCAAATTAGGTATACAATAAGAATTATGTTAAAATGGGACAAATTATTGAACTTTAAATATTCCATATTTCATGTTCAGGGATACTTTAACATTTTCTATTTTTTAGAAATGGATTAAGGTATAAATCTCCATATGTTTCACACTAAATATATTCAGTAATATCTGATATAATATCATCATAGAGTTGAGGTTAATGACAAAAACATTTGAAGGAGGAAAAATACAGTGTTTTTGTTTTAAGGATTGAAAAATTATGAGGACTCTGTTTTCAATTAAGAGATCAAGAATTGGTTATAATGGATATATATTTCCTTCATATTTATTCATTCTCAAAAAAGGCCTATGTTTTTTGTGATAGGAAAATATTGTGTTAGGGAATATTCATAGTTGTGTATCTTATTCCCTTAGGATCTTGAGATGTTGATTATATCATAGAAGATGTTTCAAGATCAGTTTCTAATTCAGTTTCATTATTCAACTATAATAGAAAATTGTTAGTAGGATAGTATTTCCATTTTGTAGGGGAGTTACAGTGTGTGTGTTTTTAGTTTCCAATATATAAACCACTTTCATTATACTTTGAACCTTCTTTAAGATGAGGAGGCTAGGTCGAGGAATTTCTTGTAGGCTTTGTGTCCATATATCTAGTTCTAAGTTACACTATTTATATTTAATACATGTAATGAGGTGATGGTTAAGGTATATTACATTGTCTGTATTCTATATTGGATCATATCATTATAGGATGGGATTCATCAGGACTCTTCACAATGAAAAATTATGGCTATAAATTCTTAGTTTCCTAGTCATAATAATTTTTAAATGACAGAGAGTCTGTTCAAACATTTTTCATCTCAATTTTTTGTTTATGGTGGTTAATTGGACCCCTTATAATCAATGAGAAATAGGTAGTTATCCATGAAAACATCATTGAAATCATAAGTGAGAATATGTAACTTTTATATATTTTTAGCATAGAGATGGAGGCCCTCGTCAAATTCAATCATTATTTTAGTATATATGAAATAAGTATCATATGTAGGGTTCTCTGGTTTATGATCTACAGATATTAGATTGGGATGGTATAGAATATCCCAATAGTGCTCCTTTTTCTAATGGATATTGATAACAGTGTAGTCTTGTAGGTTGTTGGTATCAAGTCCAGATAGGTTTTGGGGAAGGTCATGGTCAGATGTATGCCTTAATGTTTTTTGATCTAGGTGAGATAGATTTCATGAGAGGTATTATTTCTTTATATTCTACTTTGGTATATGCCTTGTTTTATTCCAGAGATACACACTCCTTTATTTTACATACCACGATACATGTATTGGGACTCGAGGTGTAGAGACTTCCAATTACATTGGCGTTTACTACTATTATAGCAACCAAGGATTAACATACATGTATACTACATCATTGTAGATGAATATTCATCACCTTACAAAAGTACATTCCCTTAGACCATAATAGTTTAGTGTCTTTGGAAACTTGGAAATATAATCTTCTATATTGGTGAAATATCTCCACCATCTTCCTTAAAGATCTTCCTCTCCTATAATCCTACTTAAAACCTTTATTCATAACCTAGGGAAAGGAAGAATAAGAAACGTGTGATCTCAGATGCTCAGTAAGGGTAAAAAATGGAGATATGTATGTATAAAATGAGAATAAGGGTATGATAACATGAAAATGACATTAGAATGTCATACCCTACCTATAAAAGATCATAATCAAGAGTCATGAAATGATGACTCGCAATTCATAATAAATGAATCATAAATAAATCTATAGCATAATCCATGAAATTATAACATAGGAATAATACATTTAATCATGGAAGACACATAAATTTAGAAAATCCGATGTCAAGGCTACCTACCAAGACCCACATAACATGTTAGGCTTTAGATAATAACATATGTACCTTCTTAGGTATTGGGATGAACTCTCGTGTACTTTCTTATTTTTTTCATGGGATTCCCTCTACTATACCCTCTTTTTATAGTCTTGGTATTCCTTCCCATTTACCCACTTATTATTCGCTTTGGATACACTCATGTGTACTCTCTTGTTACGGTAATAGGATGCACTCCCATTTAACTTTTTGTTATGGGATTGGGATTCCCTTTTACGTACCCTCTTGTTACGAGCTTGGGATAACTTCCCATTTACCCTCTTGTTATAGGCTTGGGATGTCTCCCATGTACCCTCTTGTTTAGGGACATGGGATAAAACCCACGTACACCTTTGATTTCATATAAAATTATCATAACTCAATGAATTTGAGGGAGATTTAGTTACCACACATCGCATAATAAAGTCATAAATCCATGTTTCACAAGATAATAAAACATTAATCATATAATGATCCATAAAAATAGATGGGTTTCATAAACATCAAATCCCAACCCATGTAATGAAATGGGTATCTTCAAATTTTCAAAATATCATAACCTATGGAAAATAGATAGCTCTTATAATCATTTCATCATTGAATAACACATGAAATTAAGTGAGTTTCACAATCATTTTATCATGGTATAACCCATTGAATAAGAATGAGTTTCATAAAAAATCATTTCAAATATAACCCATTCAAAGAATGAATAAAAATGGTTTCTTTGGGTCATATTCAATATAAATAATAAACTATATCAAATTATGTAATCTTATATAAAGAAGCATTTTGAAAGACAACATGGAGCATTACTTAAGTAAAATAACCTTTCTTTGAAAATAACTTTTTAATGAATAAATCATTCTCAAAATAATTTTATTTTAAAACCACTTTGAAAATTTTTAAAATATTATTCAAAAAACAATTAATACATTTATTAAAGAAAATATCCTTTCCACTTTTACAAAACCTTTTTAAAATATAAAACATTTTGAAAACAATATTCTTTGAAAATAACCTTGAAATCATATGATGTAATCTTCAAAAATCATTGAAATCACTTCTTAAACATAAAACATTTTTAAATACCATTTTATTTAAAAAATATGTTAAAAAAATAATTTCTAGTATGCTAGGAAAAAGAAATTCTTAAAAAAATCAATCTTTTAAACTTGAAAAGGGATCATCAAATAAATAATGGTCATCAAGGTGAATAAATATTTACATGTTGAACATTCCTTTTTTGTCTTAAAGTTTTTAGAAAAGTACCTCAATCGAAACACAACAAGAATATTCATTTTTTAAAAAAAATTGATAAAAAGGTAAAACATGGGTAAAAACATAATTTAAATATAATATGATAATATTAGAACGTTTTTTAAAATATTTTTAGAAAACATTGTTTTTAAAGAAGACAGATTTCCAACAGAAGAGAGAGATAAAGTAAAATTTTCTTAAAAACATTTTCATAGTTATATTAAGTACCAATGAGTGGAAAAATGGTTCCATTATATGAAGATATAATAAATAAATATATAAGAATACAATTCATGGGCATCCTTTAGTGATGGGTCATAAAATTTCATCAATTGGAGCATAATCATAATCAATCCTGATAAACAATGACATTGTAGCAATAAACTCTTACCACATTGGGAACATTCAATCAAAGTCCCAATTAAATAATAAAATTCAAAAAAACATAAAATATATTGAAAATAATTAGTTTAATTACATAACATATCATATGTAATTATATACACCTTGTAAAATAATATAAATTCATAACCAAACATATGTCTCAAAGATAGAAAATTTAGACAAAAATACCTACATGGGTTTTGTAACTTTTGAACCATAAAACCCCATGAAATAGATATCATAAAATGGATATGTAAATACCCTAAATTTATGGGTAATAATAATTTAATAAATTCATTGTAATTATAAACACCAAACAAAAAAAATTAGTGGTGAATAAGGTATAAGTCTCGTAGAAATAAAAGTGAGACTAGAAATCCCCTTTCTACATAACTAACTTTTGAATCATGATACCTATTAGAGAATAAAATAAATTTAAAATTTTAATATCATAAAAAAATTAATTCATTATATATCATTTTATTTTTAAGTATATACACCACACACTAATAATAATTGGTGAATATATCATATATCTCAGAGAAATAATAGTGAGACGAGACAACCTTTACCATAAGTCTCAACTTTCTTCATACACATTAAAAATCATGTATAATAAATATAATTTTATTATAAATATAAAATATAACCATATTATTATATATCATACCATATATGATTTTATTTTTACTGTATATTACACTTTTATTAATAATTTCGTGTTTAATTTATGATGCAGGTAATAACTGCGTTGTTTTTCATATATGTTTTGACATGTTATTCTTCATACTCTTAATTATATCACCATTTACATATTACCAAAATATAATAAATGATATAAATATCATGTATATTAAGTATATAAGTATGTATAACAATATATAAAATATAGAAATTTGAAATGAAATACACCGTACATGGAGATGGTAGGTCGTACGTACACAAGAATGTTGTTTCCTTTTTATGGTCATATTGAAAGAAATAAAATATATGAAATATATTTATATATATATATTAAAATTAATATATAATTTCTATTCCATATATATCATATAAGTTTACTAAACTCATCCTTAATAAATTTCATGTAAAATGTCAACGAATCACATCACTTATAGGAGGTGGTAGTCACCACATCCACAAACAAAGTTATAGAATTCCCAAAAAATGGAATGTGTGATGGTAAGTGTTTTAAAATAATTAAATAATAATAAATAAAACATAAATATCATAAATATCATATAAAAATATTAATTCTATCTTTATCCTCAACCGGGGATGTGGTAATGGAAGAACGAACGATATCGGTTCCCAAGGTGGTATTTCGCCGTACACACGAATGATGATTGTTCATCCCATTTGATGGATGTGTGTGTGAGTATAAGTCAAACCCATAAAAGAAAAACATATCTATATATTTATAATATTTAGGTTAATATATAACAATTTAATATTAATAATTGTGGGGTGGATAATGAAATAAAACAAAATTACTTTTGAAGGATGTTACCTCTTATTTACGTAACTTCTTTTGGTTTTCACCAAAGGACTAACTTGGTTTTATTTATTCACAAATAGAGTCTTATAGGATGAGATAATTGAAATTTAGAGATTAATTGGGTAGTTTTTGGATGATCCAAAGGTTTTAATTAGTGTCAACAACTGAGGGGGAGAGTACCCTTTTTGTAGTAGAGAAGTGTTCTAGTAAATATAAAAAGGTAAACACTTTTGAGAGTGATCCATGGGATAATGTTCCTCCAATAATTCTATATTTTCTATATAATGGGGTATATGGTTGAAATATGTCCATAAAATTTCATTTTTACATGTGTATAGTGTTTTTATTCACTTAATTTAATGTTTAACCACAATGTAAACTAGTTTTTACCTTAATCACTATAATTAATTTAATTACTTTTACTAATATTTTTGGTCAAAACTAATTTTAAATTACTATACATTATAAATTATTATTATTCCAAATATAGAATCAATTTTTCAAAATTTTAAAAATAAATTTTGAATAAATTAATTTAAAATTAATTTTGAATATGTGACGAGAATGATGGTTTTAAAGTGAAAAAGTTAAAAAGTTTGAAACATTTTTATATCCAATTTTAATGTGAAATTAATTCTAGAGACATAGATTTGTTTTATTACATTATAATTTAACTAATAATACCTTTAAAAAAATTAAAATATAATTTAACTATATAAATAAATTAGATTGAAATGAATCTTTCAATTAAAATTCAATATTTTACATTATTCATCAAAAAATGAAACATCTCAGAAAAATACAAAAAGTTCACCCCAAGTAAATTTTGATATTCCAATTTCACAAATTAATTTAATTTTTTAAAATATAAATGAAAAAGTTTAAAAAAATATATTAAAAATAGGTGTACTATTTAAAGGGTGTAAAATTGACCTTTTAGAAAAATAAATCTTTTTATTCAAAATATTGGATTTATTCTTATCTTATACTTATCAAATATAGTTTATGTGTGTAAATAAATTTTATTAAAAATATAATAAATAAATTTTATTAAAAATATTCATAAAAATGGTGTGTTTAATTTATTGAGATAGAATTTTTTTTGTACATTATAAAATACTGTTCTTAGAAAATAAATTTCATTATTTTCAAACAATGATTACATAAATAAATTAATAAATGACAACTAAAGGAATCATTATATATATATATATTTAAATCATATTTTCAAATTTAGATAATATTATTCCAAACATCCATTCCAATTTCTTGGTGGTTACTATAATAAAATTTAAATAACAATATTAATAGTTTATTGTAGCTTAGTAAAAATCGACCTTGTGCATAATGAAATCTATCGAAGGAACTTGGAATTATGTGTAATATAAACCAAACACAGTTTATTATCATAAACTAATATAATTGATGCATTTAGGGAAAGTATAAATTGGTGTTGTGTATAAATCAAGAATTTCTTGGTGTAGCATATAAATAAAGCATAAGTTGGTGTAGTGTATAAAGCAAGTATAACTTGGTGTAGCATATAAAGAAAGTATAACTTTATGAATAGAATAAAGAAATAATAAATCAATTATTTATAAAATGAAATCCACCACTGAAATTTAAATTATTCAAAATAATAACAATTAATAAAAACTCGGGGTGTTAAATTCTACCCCCCTTAAAGTGAATTTTTTCCTCGAAATTCATCTCGATTATCAAAGGTTTAATACTAGAAAGTTTCTTTCATAGAAACCCAAATTTTAAAAATGAAAACTAAAAAATGAATCAAAATAAGGGAAATATGGAAACATAAAGGTTTCCCAATTTAACTCATAACTAAGTTTCCACATAGGAGAACATAGGTGGAAAGTGAAAACATAGACATAGTAGAGAAACCTAACTATCATGTTCAGATTGAGAGTGATAGGGAACATGGTCAGAATAATGTTAAGGATATCAAATCCATAAACCAAATAGGCTTTAAAAAGTTCATGATATCAAAATTTGATAACCGAAATACATTTTATTCAAAAAACATTTTCCTAAAGTTAAATAATTTTCAGAAGAATACATAATTAAATAATTCCAGCATAATCTCACCCTTTGTGTCACCTTGATCAATTTCCACATGATCTCTTATTTCATGTAATGAAGGTGAATTTTTAATTCTATAAGAATTATAATATAATGATATCCATAAATATAATGTTAGGCTATTCATTTATTTATCCCAATAAAATGCTTAGCACATGTTATCCAATATTCATAAATCCTCATATAGTGAGATAATACATTAATCTCTAAAACCTCATATGAAGTTTAACATAAACCATTCTATAAATGTTTAACCTTATAACCCTTTTTAAAGATGAAATTCCAAAACATTATAAATAAGTTCAGTAAATTATTTCAGAAAATAGCTTAGGGTTGATCCCCTGTATATCATAAAGTATCAGTTATTTGCCACATACCAAACATGTAAATACCTTCATCATGTATTCTATTGAAACATGCTAATAAATTGAATTACCATAAAACATTATTGAAAACACTCATTATTTATCATTCCAAAGATTATTGTATATATTCCTTAAATCCAAAAAAGTTTTCAAACATCATATATGATAGCATAGATCACTTTTCCAAAAAAAATCAATACACAATTCTATGGTAATTAATACTATCCAATTTACTTTATCCATATTAATAATCTCTTTATCCAAGATAAACATAATTAACACAACACTAGGAACACATTAAGTGTTTCCTTCCTTTAATAAAACTTTAAACTTTCCATTAAATCACTTTTCTAGGTCATCAGAACCATTCAATATAATTTTTACAATCCATAGTAGAAAAAAACACTTCATGATTCGTATAACATAATTCATTAATTGTTATACATATACACATAAATAATATGACAATATTCTTAAACCATTATTTAGTTCTCATCATCTTAATCCTTAATACCCACTTCCTATTATATGAAATATGAATCATTTCTTAAGGTTCATCAACCACAATTTAATCATGTAAACCATACTTTTAGAACATCTCTTACCTTTCATATATCATTCACAATATATTTATCATTAGTTTTATAACCAATAATATTTCCACCATTCTAATTCTCATCATGAGATTTCTATATAGGACATCAATTTGAATAATTCTCACACTTTCTACATCTAAAACATTCAATGTTAACCTAGTTCCTTTTAGTTCCCACTATTGACTAAGACTATAAATTTAAGTGTGAACAACACATATCATATAATAAAAACAAAAAATAAAGAACAATTTATTTATGATATCTAAATCATGAAACATTTTTTTAAATCTATGAATCCTTAGGATTATCTTTACGTAAATCCCTAGACATATCCTTATAAATACCCCTATTGATCTCACTAATATTATCTCATCATAGTTTAAAAATGTAGACTAATATTTTCCTTTGATAAAAAACTATAGAAACCCAGGATTAAAATATATTTATATTACATAATTTTAGATAAATATTCATCACATTACAAAATTACATTCCTAAGGACCATAATATTTTAGTGTATATGGAAACATGGAAACAAAATATTCTATCTTGGTGAAATATATTCAACATATCCCTTAATTATCTTCCAATTTTTTACTCCAACTTGAAACAATTATTCATAACATGGGAAAATGAAACATAAGAAAAAAGTTATCTCAGATTCTTAGAAATGTAAACGAAGGGAGATATTTAGGAATATAATGAGAATAATGGTATGGGAACATGATCATAACATTATAAGATCATAACATGCATATCAAAGATCATGATAAAGATTCATGGAATATTGATTTGAAGTTAATAAGACAAGAATAAAAAGGGAATAAAGAAAATAATCCGTAAAAGAATAATTTAGGAATAAAACATTGAATCATGGAATACACATAGGAATAGAAAATAATATTTCAAAGCTACATACCAAGACCCTAATAACATGTTTGGATTAGTATAATCCCATGTGTTTCTTATTCAGACTTTGGATTACCACCTGCATATCATCTAGTTTTGAGTTTCAGATTCCCTCTCATGAACCCTCTTGTTATGTGATTGGGATTTCCTCCTGTGAACCCCCTTATTATGGGCTTGGGATGCCCTCCTATTTACCCTATTTTTATAGGCTTGGTATTCCCTCTTGTTACGAGCATGGGATCAACTCATGTTTAACCTCTTATTATGATCTTGGGATACAGATCGTGTACCCCATTGAGCTCATATAAAATTTATCATTAACCAATTTATTGGAGGGAGATATATGTCCCACTCATCACATAATAAATTCATACATCCATGTTTCAAAAGATAATAAAATATTAATCGAATCTTATCCCATAAAAAGAGATGGGTTTCAAAAAACATTATATCCTAAACCATGAAATGAAATGGGGATCTTAAAATTTTCATCATATCATAACCTTTGAAAGAGAGGTAGGTCACATAATAATTTCATCATAGAATAACCAAAGAAAGTAAGCGAGCTTCACAATCCATTTATCATTGTATAAACTTTATAATAGGAATAAGCTTCATAAACAAATTTTCATTTTAAATATAACCCACTAAAAGAAAGAATAAGAATGGTGTATTTATGTCATATTACATGTAACTAATAAAATATATTAAAGGATTCCATATTTCATTGATAACTATTTTGAAATATAATTTGGATTATGTCTTAAGGAAAATAACCTCTCCTTG
Organism: Viscum album; assembly: GCA_963277665.1. NCBI lineage: Eukaryota > Viridiplantae > Streptophyta > Magnoliopsida > Santalales > Viscaceae > Viscum > Viscum album. The sequence continues at coordinate 676,184,910 of OY728131.1, read as the reverse complement.
AAAATCATTTTTAAGTCATAAAACATTTCCAAAAACACTTTTCTTGGAAAAAAACTTTGAAAATGTAAAATTAAAAATTAAAAATCATTTAAGAAATTTCTTAAGGAAAATATCTTTTCTACTTTGAAAAAATATTTTTAAAGAATAAAAAATTTTGAAAAAATTATTCTTTAGAAATAAATTTGAAAATATATAAATGAATATTTGAAAATAATTTAAAAAATTCTAGAACATAAAACATGCTCCAAAACCTTTTTCATTGAAACCCAATTTAAAAAATTGAATTTCAAAAATATTATGAAATAAATTTTTCTTAAAAAATTTCCTCTTATAAACATTAAAAGGAAGATTCAAATAAATTATGGCCACGATAATAGATAAATATGTATGTGTCGAACATGTTGTTCAGGCCTTAAATTTTTTGAAAAGTTCATCAGTTAAGAAATGACAAGAACATTCATTTTTTAAAATTGTAAAAATGGTAAAACAAAAGGGTAAACATTTATTTTAAATATCATAAGATAATATTTGAACATTTTTGAAAATATTTTTAGAAAAAATAGTCTTGAAAGAAGATATATCTCTGACTTAAGAGAGAGATAAATTTGTATTTTCATACAAACATTTTTTTAATTATCTTAAGTACCAAAGAGAGTAAAAATGGTACCATTTTATGAATATATCATGAATAAAAAGAGGAAAATAAAATTAATGAGTGTCCTTTACATTTGAATCATAATATTTAATCAATGGGAGCTTAATCATAAATAATCCCAATAAACTATGAGATTGTAGCAATAAATTCTTACCACTTTGGTAAATTTAAAGAAAAGTACCCAAGAAATAATAAAATAATATAATGGTTTAAATATCATTATAAAAGGTATTTTAATTATATAAAATCTCAAATGATATTATATACACCTTTTAAAATAATATAGGTGAATAATAAATCATGTGGCTTAAAGAAGAAAAATAGAAAAAAAACATTCTTACCAATTTGGTAACTTTTTAACTGTAAATCCCCATGAAATATATCAAAAAATGGATATATAAATACCCATAAATTAAATTATAATAATCATAGAATACATTCATAGTAATTATATACACCACCAAAAATAAATGAGTGGTGAATAGGGAATAAGTATCTCAGAAATAAATGTTAGACAAGAAATCCCCTTACTACTTGATTAACTATTGGATTGTGATCCCGATTAAAAAAGAACATAAACTGAAACATTAAATATCATGGAATAAAATAAATTAAATTTATATAATTTCATAGGTAATTATATACACCTCCCAATAATAAAATTTGTCAATATCGTATATATCTCACAGAAATAAACGTGATACGAGAAAACCCTTACCTTAAGTCTTGACTTTCACCGTACATGTTCAAACCTCTTATATAATTAATATATGCTTATTATTAATATAAAAAAGAAAAATATTCTGATAAATAATACCATATATGTTTATATTAAAATTTTATATTACATTTTTACTAACAATTTCATGTTAAAGTTCTATTGAATGTAATAAACGCTTTGTTTTTTGTATATGTTTTGACTTATAATTCTCGATCGTCTTACTTAGATCATGATATAATTATTTACAGAATTTAATAAGTTATATAAATATAATATATATTAAGTATATAATTATTTTTAATAATCTATAAAATTTATAAATATGAAATGAAATACACCGTTCATGGAGACGGTACATCATATGTACACATAAACATTGTTTCCATTTTCTTATCTTATTGAAAGATTGAAAATAAATGAAATATATGTATATATATTATCAGTTTTTTATAATTATTATTTCATATATATCATATAATTTTACTAAATCCATCTCTAATATATTCCATATAAATTTTGAACGAATCATATCACTTTGAAAAGGCAGTAGTCCACACATCCACAAACGAAGTTATCGTATTCCCAATAAATGGAAAAAATGATGGAATGTGTTATATAATACATAAATAGGAAGAAATATATTATACATATAATATATATCATATAAAAACTTAAATTTTATAATTATTCTCAACCATGATAGGTGGTAATGGAAGAACTAAAATCGCCGATTCGTGAGGAAGTACTCTATTGTACACACGAACGATGATTGTGTATCCAATTTTATGGATGTGCCCGTGAGGGTAAGTTGATACCTTAAAATAACAATATATAAGTATATTTATAATACATATGTTAATATATATCCATGTAATAATAAAAATTTATGCTATGTAGAAATAAATAAAACAAAAGTTCTTGTTGAAGGATGTTACCTCTTTTTTGGGTAATTTCTTTTGGTTTACCCCAAAGGACTAACATGGTTTGATTTATGAAAAAAGTGAGGCTAATATGATGATATGAGGGAATTTTAGAGCTTATTTTGGAATTTTGTTTATGATACAAAGGTCTTGATATGTGTGAATAAGAGAGGGTTGAGTTCTCTTTTGACAGTGGAGGAGGAGTGACATTCTTGTAAATATATAAAGGTAAACACTATTTAGAGGTCTCCCTTACATCATGTGCCTCAAATAATTTTAAATTTTCAATAAAAGGGAGTATATGGTAAAACTATGTCCATAAAATTGATTTTTTATATGTTTTTAGAGTATTCTTTCGTTAAGTTAACATTTATCCACTAAGTAAACTCGTTTTTTCCATAATTGATGTAATTAATTTTAATTACTTTCACTAATATTTTTTATAAAAAAGGAAGTTGAAAATAATAAAAATTGTAAATTATTATAATTTTAAATATTAAATCTATTTTTATAAATTCTAAAAAAATAATTTTCCTATATAATTTTAAAATTAATCCAATATATGTGATGAGAATGTGGGTTTTTAAAGTAAAACGTTCAAAAGTTTGAAATGTTTTTATATCAAATTTCAATATAAAATTGATTAAAATTACCTAAATTGGATTTATTGTTTTATAATTAAACTATTATTTCATTATAAATATTTTAAATTCTATTTTAACTATATAAATAAATTAGATGAAAAAGAAGTTTCCAATTAAAATTCAGTGTTTTTCACTATTCATCAAAAAATGAAACTTCTCTTAAAAATAAAAAAAATTAAAAAAATAAATTTTGATAGAATGATTTAAAAATAAAGTTTAGTTTTTCAAATAAAAATTATAAAATTTTCAAAAATTATATTTCAAATAGGAACACCATTAAAAATTTGTAAAATTACTCATCTAGAGAAAATCATCTTTTTATTCATAAATTTGGATTTATTCTTATCTTATAACTATAAAATCTATTTTATGAGTGTCGAAAAAGTTAAATGAATATATAATATAAAATTAGTATTAGAAACATTAATCAAAAGGGGTGTGTTTAATTTATCTAGAGAAAATTGAGTTTGAACATTAAGAAAATGTTTTCTTAGAAAATGAATTTCTTTATTTTCAAATCGTTCTTAAATTATTTTTTAAATAATTGACAACTAAAAGATTTATTTGATATAAATTTTTAAATCATATATTCAGATAAAAATTTATCTTAATTTGAACTTTAAATCCAATTGATAGTTGGTAACTATAATAATATTTTAATAACAATATTAATAGTATATTATAGTTTGGTAAATCTCGACCATTCATATAACACAAGATATCGAAGGAACTCAAAATTGCGTTTAACATAATCCAATTTTTTTTCATATTCCAAAATCAAATATTAGTGTTGTGTTTATTAAAATCATAAATTTGGGTTGTGTATAAAGTAAGCACAACATGGTGTGTAGTATAAAGAAACCATAACTTGGTGTAGAATATAAAGAAAATATGACTTGGTGTGGTGTATAAAAATATAAATTGGTGTAGCATATAAAGAGTTAATAATATGGTGTATAATTCAATGAAATAAATCAATTAAAGTAAATTTATTCAAAAATAATAATTCATAAAAAATTGTGTTGTTACATTCTACCCCTATTAAAATGAATTTCTCCCTTTAAATTCATCTGGGTTATCAAAGGTTTAATACCTGGAAGTTCCTTTAAAATAACCCACATTATAAAAATTAATACTAAACCCTCCTTTAAAAAATGTAAATTTGTAATCATAAAGGTTACCTAAAGTAACTCATATCTTTGTTTCCACATATAAAAACATAGGTGGTAAGTTAAAACATGGACATGGAATAGAAATATAACTATTAAGTTCTTATGGAGAGTGATAGGAAACATGTTCAAGAAAAATTTAATGATCACAAAGCTCTAAAATAAAGAGGCTTGAAAATTTTCACCAATATCATCAAAAATTATTTTAATGGGACCATATTTTATTTCAAAACTCTTTTCCTAAAGTTAAATAATTTTCATGAGAAGATATAAAAACTTGATCTATTCACAATATTACCCTTTTTTGTAACTTAACAATTTCCACTTCATCTCCTATTCTAAGAAATTAAGGTTAATTTTTCATTCTATAATAATTATAAGATAATGGGATCCATAAATAGAATGACTGGTTATTCCATCTGTCTTTATCATAACAATATGGTTGGCACATGTTATCCAATATGCATAAATCCTCACATGCAGAGATAATACTTTAATCTCTAAAACCTCATCTGATTTTTAACATAAACCATCCCATAAATGTTTAACCTTATAAACCTTCTTAAATATAAGAGTAAAACACATCAGAAATATGGACACTAAATTTCCTAAAAAATAGCTCAGCATTGATCCCCCATTTATCATAAAGTCTCCCTTATTTTTAACATACCAAACATATAAATACCAACATCATGCATTCTATTGAAAGATAGTAATAACCTGAGTTACCATAAAACCTTATTGAAAACATTCATGATTTATCATTCTAAATATTATGGGATATATTCCTTAAATCCAAAAGAATGTCTAACTTCCATCCATAATAACATATAATTTTTTTAAAAAAAACCAATAATTAGTTCCATAGTAATTAGTACTATCCAATTAATTTTTCAATATCAATAATCTATTTATCCAAGCTAAACACAGTTTCTTCAACATTGAGAACACATTACGGGTTACCTTCCCTTGATCAAAATGCCACAATTTCATTAAATCGCTTTTCTAGGTCATTAGAATCATTCATTATTTTATCAAAATCTCTAATGGAAAACACACAATACATGATTTATATAACATAATTCTTTAATTCGTATACAAATACACAGCAATCATCCTAAATTATTCTTAAACTATTACTAATGCTTCATAATCCTATTCCTTAATACCCCTTCCCTAGAATATGAAATATGAAATATTACTTAAGGATCCTTAACCTTAATTTAATCATTTAAACGGTACTATTAAATCATCCCATACCTTTAACATGTCATTCAGTGTCTCTTTATCTTTAGTAGAATAACCAATACTCATTTCATCCAATTTATTCTCTTCATGAGATTTTCACTTTGGACATTGATTTTCATAATGCCTATACATTCCACATTTAAAACCTTCAATGTTAACCGAATTCCTTCTAGTTCCTAATATTGAATAAGACCATAAATAATAGTGTAGACAACACTTATGACATAAGAAAACCTCATAATCATGAAAATCACTTATAGGTTGTCCAAATCATAACACCTTACTTTAAATTTATGACACCTTAAGTTTATATTTATATAAATCCATAGACATATCTTTAGAAATATCTATATGAATATCACTAAATTTAGCCTATCCTAGTTCCTAAAGGTTGAATTATCCTTTCCTTATATATCAACTATATCAACCCATGCTTATCATACATGGATATTACATCATTTTAGATGAAGATTCATTATATTATAAAAGTACATGCCCATGGACCATAATTTTTTATTGTATTTGGAAACCTAGAAACATAATATTCTATCTTGGTGAATGATCTTCAACATCTCCCTTAAATATATTTCAATTTTGAACTCCTAAAAAACCCTTCTTTATAACATGGGGAAAAGAAAAATAAGAAAGGAGTGAGCTCAGATGCTCAATAAGTGTAAATAAGGGGACATGTAAGCATAGATTGATCATTAGGGTTTCAAAACAAGATCATAACATTAGAAGATCATATCTTGGAAATCAGATATCATAATCAAGAGTTATGGAATAAATATTGGCAGTTCGAAAGACATGAATCATAAGGGAATAAAGATCATAATACAGGAAATCATAACATAGTAACAAGACATTGAACCTTGGAATACACATAATAATATAAAATCCTATATCATTGATATCTACCAAGACCCTCATAACATGTTAGGCTTTGGATAATCAAATGTGTACATTTGTCAGGATTGGGATGACCACCCATGTATCATCTTGTTTTGGACTTCGGATTTCCTCCCATCTACCATCTTATTACAGTCTTGGGATTCCCTCCAATGTACCCTCATTTTTCAGGCATGGGATTCCATCCCATGTACCCTCTTATCAGGGGTTTGTGATTCCCTCTTTTGTACCCTCTTGTTACGGGCATGGGATGTGCGTAATCTCCTATTAAAGGCTTGGTATGCCCTCTCATGTACCCTATATTTATGGTCCAGGGATACAACCCATGTAACCTCTTGTTTTTTTGTTATGGGATATAGTATATCTACACCTTTGATCTAATATACCATTTTTCATTACCCAATGAATTGGATGGAGTTATAGGTCCCACTCATCACATAAAAAATCATAAATCAATTTGTTATAAGATAATAAAACACTCATTATATCATGATCCATATTAAGAGATGGGTTTCCCAAACATCATATCCGTACACATGAAATGAAATGGGTATCTTAAAATTTTCTTCATATCATAACCTATGAAAAAATACATGTATCATAATCATTTGATTACAGAATAACCCTTGAAAGTATGTGAGTTTTACAATTATTTATCATGGTATAACACATATAAGTGGAATGGGTTTTATAAACATATTTTCATTTTAAAAATAACCCATTCAAATAAAGAATAAGAATGGTCTCCTGATATCATATTCCATGTAAAGAATAAACTATATCAATGGATTTCATCTTATATAGAGAAGGATTTTAAAAGATAACTTGGATCATTTCTTGAGGAAAATTACCATTATTTTAAAATAACTTCTTAATGTATAAATTTTTTCCCAAATACATCTCTTTGAAACCCACTTTGGAATCTTATAAAATAATATTTAAAAGTAATTTAAATCATTTCTTAAGGAAACATCCTTTCTTAATTGGAAAACAATTTTCAAAAAAAACATTTGGAAACATTTTTTAAAAAATAACCTTAGAAACATATGAAGGAAGCTTTAAAATCGTTTTAAAAACTTCTTAAACATAAAACTTTTTTAAAAACAAATTTATTTGAAAAAAATTTTAAAATAATGTATTTCCTGAATATTATGGAAAAAATTCTCACAAAAATCAATCTTATAAACATTAAAATTAAGCTTCAAAGAAATGATAGTCATCATGGCAGATAAATTTTTACATGTTGAACATTAATTTTTAGGCCATAGAAATTTTAGAAAAGAACCGCAATCCAAAAATAACAGGATGGTTCCTTTTAAAAAACTAATTTTGTTAAAAAGTAAAAACATGGGTAAAATGACTTTTAAAGATCATAGGATATTATTATAACATTTTTAAAAACATTTTTAGAAAACATAGATTTGAATGAATAAATATTTCTGACCAAAGAGGGACAAAAAGTCATATTTTCATAAAAACACATTCTTAATTATATTAAGTATCAAAAAGTGTAAAATGGGACCTTTATATGAAGAAATAAAGAATAAATATAAGAGAAAAAAATTATTGAGGTTACTTTGGATATGTATCATAATATTTCATCAATGGGTGAATAGTTATAAACAATACCTATAACTGATGAGATTGTAACAATAAACTCTTACCACTTTAGTAACAATGAATTAAAGTCCCCATGAAAAAATAAGATTACATGAATCATTAATTATCATGAAAATAATTATTTTCATTAGATAAAATTTCAAAGGGAAGTATATAAACCATGGAAAATAATGTAGGTATGTAACAAAACTTGTGTCTTAAAGAAGGAAAATTGAGACAAAATTACCTTATCTATTTTGTAACTTCTGAACTGTAAAACCCCATGAAATAGATATCATAAAAATTACAAGTAAATACCTGTAAATTTAAGGATAATAATAATATAACACATTCATGGTAAGTATATTGACCCCACAAATTAATTGTGTGTTGAATAAGGTGTAAGTCTCGCAGATATAAAAGGGAGACTATAAATCCCCTTACTACTAGAGTAACATTTGAATTGTGATTTGTATTAAATAATAACATAAATTTAAACTTTTAATATCATGAAATTAATGATTTATAATTTCATAGGATATTATATACACCACATAACAAGAAAAAGTTGTGAATATATCATATATCTCATAGAAATACAAGTGAGACGTGAAAAACCTTACCTTAAGTTTTGACATTCTTCATACACATTTGTACCTCATATAAAATAAATATAAGTTTATTATATATCTAACACATAAACATAAATTTATATACCATACAATATTATTTTATTATGAATTTATATTACAAATTTATTAACAATTTCATGTTAATGTTATGTTGCAGGTAATAACCACTTTGTTTTTCATATATGTTTTAACCTTTTATTATTTTTCCTCTTACATAGATCATGATTTAAATGTTTAAATAATTTAAGAAATGAATTAAATATCATATATATTAATTATAAAATTATTTATAATAATCTATAAATATTTAAATATGGAATGAAATACATCATTTGTGGGTACAATAGGACATGTGTACACATGAACGTTGTTTCTGTTTTCCTATCATATTGAAAGAAAGAAAATAAATGAAGCATATGTGTGTATATATATATATATTGTAATTAAATTAGAATTATTATATAATATATATCATATAATTTTACTTAACCCATTCTTAAAACATTCCATGTAATGTTTGAATGAATCACATCACTATGAGGAGGAGGTGGTCCACATGTCCACTAATAAAGTGATCATATTCCCAATAAATAGAAATCATGAATTTATGTGTAATATAATTATCACATAATCATAAATAAATCTTAAATATAATATATATAATATAAAAACAGTAATTACATCATTATTATTAACCTTGAGAAGTGCTAATGGAATAACGAACGATATCATTTCTTGAAGTGGTAGTCCACCGTATACACAAGTGATGATTGTGTATCCAATTTAATGGATCTGTGTGTAATTATTGGTTAAAACCATGAAAAAAATATCTAATCATAATTATAGTACTTATTTTATTATATAACAATTTAATAAGAATAATTTATCGGTCAAGAAAGAAATAAAAATGTGATTGTTGAAGGATGTTACCTCTTTTATGGAAAATTTGTTTTAGTTTTCACCAAAGGACTAACTTAGTTTACTTTCTACCCAAAGTGGGGAATGTATGATTAAATGAGGGAATATAAAATATTATTTGTTTTATTTTTTAATAAAAATGTATTTTAAGGTGTGAATAAGTGAGGGGGTTGAGTTCCCTTTGTATAGTGGAGGAGTGGAATTCTTGTAAATATAAAAAGGTTTAAATTATTGAGAGGACTCCCTTAAATCATGCGCCTCTAATAACTATAAATTTTAGATAAAATGGTTTATATGGTTTAAATAAGTATGTAAAATGTATTTTTTACATGTGTATAGGGTATTTTTACCTTTAATTTAATGTTTAACCACTAAGTAAATTCATTTTTACCTTAGTCACTGTAAATAATTTTAATTGCATTCATTAAAATTTTTTGGTCAAAAACAAAGCATAACATACTAGAAATTATAAATTAAGATTATTCCAAATATGGAATTCATTTCACCAATTTATTAACACATAAGTGGTAGAAATTAATTTAAATTTAATCTTATAGAAGTGACGAGAAAGCATATTTTTAAAGTAAAAAGATCAAAAATTTGAAATGTTTTTATATCCCATTTCAATGTGAAATTGATTAAAATGACCTAAATTGGATTTATTATTGTATAATTGAACTAATTATACTTAAAAAATAATTTTAAATAAAATTTAACTACCTAAATAATGTATATGAAAAAATATTTTTCAATTAAAATTTAGTGTTTTTCACTATTCCTTAAAAAACAAAACCTTAATAAAAATACCAAAAATTCACCAAATGTAAATTTTGATATTAAAATTTCAAAAATTAATATTAATTTTTAAAATAATAAATAGATAAGTTTGAAACTTATATTAAAAATAGGTTCATAATTAAAAGGTGGTAAAATTTCCCTTTTAGAAAAATATAACTTTTTATTCATAAAATTAGATTTATTCTTATATTATACCTATAAAATATATTGGATGAGTGTAAAAAAATTGTATTTAATATATAATATATAAATCTTATTAAAATTATTCATCGAAAGTGGTTTTTTATTTTTTTAGATAAAATTGTGTTTGTACATAGGAAAATAGTTTTCTTAGAAAAGAAATTTCTTTATTTTCAATTATTTATTATTTTAATTTATAACTAACTAATAACCAAAGGATTCATTTTGTATACATATTTAAATAATATGTTCACAATTTAGTTAATCTTATTCATAACATCCATTCCAATGGCTATGTGGTAAATATAATAATATTTTAATATCAATATTAATAGTATATTATAGTTCGGTAAAACTTGTTCTTGCGTATAATGAAAGCTATTGAAGGAACTTAGCATTGTGTGTAACACAAGATGAACATAGTTTTGTGTGTACCAAAATATAGTATAAGTGATTCATATATGGTAATTATAAATTGGTTTTTTATAAGGAAAAAATAACTAGGTGTATCAAATAAAAAATCATAACATGGTTTACCATATAAAGAAAGTATAACTTAGTGTAGAGTATAAGGATAGCAAAACTTTGTGTAGTGTATAAAGTCAGAATAACATGGAGTACTGTGCAATGGAATCCATCAATTAAATTAAATTTATTAAAAATAAATTAATTCCTAAAAACTCAAGGTGTTACAAATATAGTGGTATTTCCTGTTATCATGCATGATGTGTGTTGATATTGTGAGTTAGTTCTCGAGAAGCATTACCATTGGTTAGATTTCTAATAGTTTTTGATATAGCCAAATGATATCATCCTTGTCTTGGAATTTTAGTGTTCATTGTTTCATATTGTAGATTTCATTAGGAGGTGTGTTATATTTTATGACATATATTGATAGAAGGTTATGTTTGTTGGTGGGTAGGAGCCTCATATGGATCTAAGGAATACCAAGTCCTTATCATCCTTATTGTTTGGAATAATGTTGAGTTTTTTGGAGGATATGTCAGTGGTTTTTAATAAGGATGTTAAATAGTACCCTAATTTTTTTCCTATAGAGATTATGAAGTTACCCACTTGTTGAGAGATCTAGTTTGGTATATAGTTACATAATGGTGTCACTATGATATTTATGTATTCATGTAATATGGTGCTTTATGAGTCACATGAATTTGAATTATAATTCATAATCTTATGAAATGAGATTTTATTTGGCCTAGTGTGTCTCTATGGGTATATCTAGTTATGAGTTCAATTTTTTTTATGTAATTCCATGTATGTACATTTAATATCCTTGATTAAATTAGTTGATGATGAAGAAACTCTAAAATCTTCCATGAATTGATTATTTGTTCAATCGGCTGAAGGGAGATAATTGGTTCTTCAAGATCAATTTTTTTTGGATATCATCATATAAATTTAAAGGATTAGGATATAATGAATAATTTGTTCTAATGTTGTTTTGGGGTGTTATGATTTTATTTTGATATTGTTTCACGTGACTAATTCTTTTTTTGTTGTCTTGGGACTGATGAATGAATTGTTTTTTGAGTTTCTAGATTGGTTAATTATGTTTTTTATTGATGAAATCCATTGGTATTTTGAGTATTATGAGGAGAATATAAATAATTTTTTTTCTATTTTGGGAGTCCTTCATCATCATCATCTACTTGAAAAGTTATCAATGTGTGAGTTCTAAACCAGGGAATTCTATTTATTTAGGAATATCATATCTCATCATGGAGTAGTTATAGAACCTTCAATGATTAAAATTGTTGTTTCTTGTGTATCCTCACATAATGTTGCATACATGATAGATTTTATTGGTATTGATGGTTATTATAGGAGGCTCATACCCAAAGCATCTAATATTATGAATCCTATGATAACATTAACTAGAAACTACTAGTTATTCATGTGGAATAACCAGTGGCTAACTACTTTTGAGTATTTGAATTAGAATTCGGTCGGCACTCTGGTTCTTCATTTTCTAAAAGAATGAGTTCAATTCAATGTTTATTATAATTCATTTTGTTATGGATTGGGTCAAATTTTGGTGTGACATATAACATTTATCACAAATGGGTATTTTTAGTTATTTTCTGATGAATATAGACAACACTACTCATATGTTGCATTGGAGGTAGTTTTTTTTAACTCTAAAGTTAGGGTATCACTACCTCGTTAGTGAACACATTTTGGTTTTCACTTATGACAATAGCTTATGGTATTAGTTTTCTCAACATGATTTTTATTTATATAAATTGTAGTGAATAGGATTATTGTAGCATTATGAAATCAATATTTCCCATACATAGGGGAAAGGGAATGTTATAGCCGATGTGCTGAGTAAGAAGTCACACGGTTGTATTATACATGAGTCTTGAGATTCCAAGAGAGTTATGGAGGAATTTTTGTTATTTTATATTGATATATAAGAAAATGATAGTAGAGTATGTCTTCATAAAATTATAGTTCTGTGATATCTAGTATAGCAAGTGGAGGAATCCCAGCTGGGGGATTCTGAGGTATTGTTTTGGTTTGATTGAGTTTTATGTGATGATGTGTTAGGGGGTTCTCTGTGATTTACATAGTTTGACTTTATCATTACATATTGTTGTGTATAAGATGTATCATTCCTAGAGAGGCAAATTTTTGTGGTCAGTCATGAATCATTTGGATATAGATTTTGTCTCTTGGTGTTTATTCATCCAGAAGGTGAAGGATATGCATCATACTTCAGGTGGTTTGCTTCAGCCACTTGATGCTCCATATTTGATGTGGGAGGACATTTTAAAAAGAAATTATCACTCGTTTTCCTTAATCTCATGGTGAATATAATGATATGTTTCTGATTATGGACTGGTTAACATAGTTGGTTCACTTCTTAGTGATTAAGGAGTCAAACTCAGTGGCGGTGTTTTCAAGACAGTGTTTGGAGGAGGTGGTAATGCATCATAGGGTTCTAAAGATAATCATCTATGATCACAATCCTTGTTTTACCTCTAGGTTATATAGATACCTCCATTATTATTTTGGATCATATTTATGTCTTAATACTGATTTTCATCCATAGAATGAATATCAAATAGACCAAACATTTCAGACACATAATGACATATTGTAAACTTTTAGCCTAGATTTTAGAGGTTCATGTGTGAGGCACCTACCCTTAATGGAGTTCACTTATAATAAATGGTATTATTAAACCACTACTATGGATCCTTTTGGATCATTTTATGGAGAAATTCCATATATTCATTAGATTGGACTCTTTCTAGGGAGTTACCAATTCTTGAACTAGAATTGTGTAGATCATGAAATAGAAGGTAAAAGTGATTCATAAGAGAGTGAAGAATTTTCAGGATCATAAGAATTCATTTTTTCATCGTAGGAGGAGAAATTTAGAGTTTGATGTTGGAGATCTTGTGTTCTTCAATTTTTATCATCATATTGGATAGAAAAGGTTGATTATTGGGAATAATATCACTCCATGAGTTTTTCAACCCATCAATGTGTTGGCTTGTACTAGAGATTTTGCATATCGATTAGCATTACCAATGAAGATTATCCTAATTCATGATTTTTTCCATGTGTCACAACTTCATTGGTATTTTAATGAAAATTACCATGTCATCAATTAGCATGAGATAGATTTGGGGGATAATAAAACCTCTGAATAATAACCTATTTATATTAAGAATCGTAAGGAGAAGTGAAAGGAATTGTCGTGGGCGCCCTCAAAAGATTAGTGTTTTTTTGGGTACTTAGGTTCAGCAGAGTGGTTGACCAAGGTCATCTCTCAAAGAAGGAAGTATATTTGAAAACATATTAAAGGTATTTTAAAAATAACATTAAAGGTAATAAGAACACTACTTGAAAGGATGTGGGGGGTTTTACCATTCATAAAGCTAGAAGAAGTTTGTTGGAAGATGATTATATAATTTTTCTATTTTTATTTTTGAAATGAAGTTCAATTAAAAAGACACAATGAGAAGACGTTTTTTTAGAAAATATTTTAAAAGGAGTAATCAATCTAACTCTACCTATTCACTCAATTATTTATCATTGTAATATAAATTAATATCCACTTAATTATGATCCCCTAACTTGTTAACCCCCAAACCCTATGATAATTAACTTTACCATAAAGGTGGAGTGAATTATACCCTAGGCTATCTTCGAAACATGCAATCGCAACACCCTTCTTTGATTGATGTTATAAGGATATATTATGGTCTGTGGTAAATTAGGGCACATATAAATTCTGTAAAATGGGGATTAATTGTTTTTATGGATTATATTTGAACTCTATATATTTTCCCATGTGGCCTTGTATTACCAATTAAGATTTCACTCTCACAATTCACACAATACTCGACCTTGCGTTTTTTTGTGTTAATTGTCAAATTGCTGGCTTAGTTTCTTATCATTTTAAAACAAAATTCATGGATCATAGTAAGTGAATTACAGTCAGTCAATGATTCAAAATAATTTAATGAAGAGGGTAGAATATAGATCGATCTCTAAGAAAACTACTCTTCCTTGGGTGGTGTGGTCATCGTGGAGACGTTTTCCATGAGCAAATGATGGAAAGGGTAGAACCCAATATCATCTCCACTCTTGATTCCAGCCCAATGAGGAAGATTAAGAGAAGGATAAATTTGATCAAAATAGAATAAATTAATGAAGTAATAGGGAGATTATTATACAAAAAAAGTATTACAACACGAAGAAGAAGAAGAAGAAGGCTTCATCAAGGGGATCATTGCTTCAAGAGATACCCTTATTGAAATGGTTCTATAATTGGATTAGATCCACTTATCCTCTTCCCTAAAATTCCCAATACACGTCCCAACACCTCAAAATGAGAAAAACACTAATTTATCGAGTGGAGGTGAGGCCAGGTTTAAAAAGGATTCAAGTGTGAATGGGGAATCTCGACCAAATATTTTAAGCCAACTTGCACCGCACATTTGACCTCCGAAACACTTGAACCAGTTGTTCTTCCAGAAGAATGATTTGTGAAAAATTGGTTTGGAGAGATCCTATAAAAATTTGGGCCCAATCAAAGCTCGGATGAATATGTTATGGACCAAATACAGAACTGATGTCCAATCTAGAGGGTCCATCCCATCTTTGCCTTCATGGTCCATTTAAACCATCCAAATGAACAATTTAGCTCCAATGTCCTGAACAAAAGTTGTATCCCATTATGTCAAGAAAACATTTACAAAATTTAAAATTCAAATAATAAATGAAAAAATGTTGATCTCTAAAATGCTACAATGCACTATAAAGGGTAAAATTGGAATTTCCATAAAATTTTCAAATGAATGATCTAATCTCAAATATTTTATAAATAAACATATTTAACACAATGTGAGGAAATTTTATCATTTATTATCAATAAAATATTCAATAAAAATGTGTTTTATCAACTCCCCTAGACTTACCCTTTTGCACTCTTGGGAAAAACCACATATCATGTATTCAAAAGAATTGTGACAAGATATGCATGTTCAAATTTCTCAATCCACAGTGAAAATATAGAAAGAGTAAGAATCTCATAAAGAGTCAATATCAATAAATTTTAAATTCATTGTATCATAAACTGTGTCAAAACAAAATCTAGTGAGATTCATAACACTAATCACAGCGAAACAATCCATGGGTCTACCATGCCACTAATTATACACATGTGTGTGTGCCAACCATTACAAGATTGTCTCTCCACCCTTTATCTAGTATATCCAGGTCAATAAAAACTTTTCTTCTTACCTGATTCTATTCCACCAAACCTGTTCGACATCCTTTCCAATAAAAATCCAAATCCCACTCATTTAAGCATTCCCTGAAGTCAAACCACGATCTCCCGTCCTAAATATCCCCACATGTTTTAAATTTCATCACTCTCCTCTTAATTGATTGTTTTTTTTTATTTTTGGATTTTTTGTGATTCGTTTAGAGGGATTACAATAATCAGATATTAGGTGCACGCACATAAGTCAATCTGGTACGATGATGGAAATGATCAGAAGAGAAACGAATGTATGGAATGACCATGTTATAAGCTGAAAATAATTACTTAACTTGAATATACATTAAATTGGGTAAGAGAAACTCAAAAGTCATGATTGTGTGAAAAATTGTGTGGAGAAATTAATGACACAATTTAACATGAAAAAATATCACAAGTAATTATGTCCGAATCTAAAAGGTCTTATAATGTCACAACCATTCATATCATCGATGACATCAGTTTTTATAAAAGTAAACCCTTGATGATGATATCATACTCATGATTATATTTCTACCAATGAATTTTGAAATCATGTATTTCTTATATGTTCCACATGAGAATGTTACATGATATGTTTTTTTCTTTTTTTATTGATTTGTTTTTAAATTTTAAGAAAAAAACATAATAGAAAATACACATAAAACACACAAATGAAAATCCTAAATATCTACCCCAAAATGTTGTCCCCTCCCACCCGCATAAAATATTTCATTGTCCTATATTTGAACCTGTGAGATGATATATGCACATGAAATGTATAATTTTAATTAGTAAAATGGATATAAATTTTAAAGGGTTAGGAATATCCTGATATGTTCATGTGATGATGGGGTCATGCAGTGTGATGAGATCCATTGCATCAGTTAGAAGTCCCTCAATGAATTTCTTCAAACGATTCCCATTGACTACAAAGCTCCTTCCAGTGTCCTCTAGTGTGATCTATAGTTCACCATAAATAAAATACATTAGATACAATATAAGGACCTAAACATCTAGAATGCAACTTACCATGCATCAACTTCAGTCATGGACTGTTGAGAAGATCTTTCTATCCAACATGAAACTCCCTTTGTTGGATCATTTTATCATGAGTTTCTTTTGATAGTACCTTATAGATCCTTGAGTTATCATATGAAGATAATCAAATATCCTCAAGCTCTTGAATTTGAAACTTCCTTTAAATTCTATCTTTGTCTGAATCCATGTAGCATTTCTTTATAGCCCAATAATCCTGATGCTCAACTTCCACCGGGAGATGACATGCTTTCCCAAAAACAATCCAAAATGGGGACATAACAATTGGCGTCTTGTATGCTGTCCTATAAGCCCACAATTCACCATCCAAGTGCTTGCTCCAATCCTTCAAATTTGGTTGCACAGTTTTCTCCAAAATTTGTTTCAACTCCCTATTTAAAACCTCAGCCTGACCATTTGTATGGGGGTGGTATGGTGTTGATGTTTTGTGTGTCACCCCATACTTCCGAAGTGAGGAAGCAAAAATTTTGATTGAAAAATTTGTGTCCCTTGGTCAACAATGATGGACTTCGGTACTCCAAACATGAGAAAAATATGTTCTTTGAAAAAGTCCATAATAAGATGAGAATCATCAGTCCTTGTAGCCTTTGCCTCCACCCACTTTCTCACATAATCAACAACAACCAAAATATAATGGATTCCAAAGGAACTAGGAGAAGGAAACATAAAATTAATTCCCCATACATAAAAATTATCACCGAATAATATGGTTTTTTGGGGCATCTCATGTCCCTTAAAAATATTACCAGTGTGTTGGCAATGTGAGCATGACATACAGAACACATGAGCATCCCGGAATAAACTAGGCTAATAAAATCCAGATTCCAAAACATTCCTAGCTATCTGTTGGGGTCCAAAGTGTCCACCACAAGAAAGTGTATTATAGAAATGCAGAGTAGAATCACACTCATGATTAGGAACAAACCTCCTAATAACTTAGTCACTATACATGTTCCATAAATAGGGATCATCCCACACATAATATCAAGACTCACTTTTTAATTTTTTGGACTTGATGTTTCTTTAAATTTTTAGGGATTTCAGATACAATAAGGTAGTTCACTAAATCATCATACCAATAATGAGTATATGAGATGGAATAAAGATGTTCATCAGGGAAAGTGTCACAAAGTGGTACCTGGTCCAAGGTTTCGTCATCTAGTGTGTGATTAATCCAAGTCATGTGGTCCACCAACAGGTTTTCAGACCCCTTATTATCCTTTATCTCAATTCAAAATTCATGAAGAAGGAGCATCCATCTGATTAGTCTGGGATTTGTGTCTAGCTTCTTCAAGAGGTACCTGAGAGCTGCATGGTTAGAAAAAACAACTACTTTAGAGCTCAATAAGTATGAACAGAATATATCTAATGAAAATATGATAGCAAGAAACTCCTTTTCTATGGTTGTTTAGTTTCATTGGGTCGAATCCAATGTCCTTGATTCATATGCAATCAAATTTTGACGTCCCTCCACCCTCTGAGATAAGACAGCTTCGACCGCAATGTTGGAGGAATCACACATAAGCTCAAAAGGAAGCTCCCACCGTGGAGGTTGTCTGATCGGTGGAGTGGTTAGACACTTATTTAGCTCATAAAAGGAAGTCTTGAAAGAATTATTAAACACAAAATCAGAATACTTTTGAAGTAATCGTGAAATAGGATGTTAAATCTTACTAAAATCTTTGACGAAGTGCCGATAAAATCCTACATGCCCTTGAAAAGATATAAAATCGCACACACATGAGGGATAGGGTAGGGATGAAACAATATATACCTTAGATCTATAAACCTTTATCCTCTGTTTTTCCACTACATTCCATAATACAATGACAATATCTACCATGAAATGACACTTTTAAAAGTTCAAGACCAGATTCTTCTCAATACAACGATTCAACACCTTTCCCAAACTACTTAGACATTCATCAAATGAGGATGCATACATTGTAAAATCATCCATAAATACCTCCATGATGGTCTAAATAAAATCAGAAAAAAATACTCACCATGAATCTCTGGAAGGTAATTGGGGAATTGCGAAGTCCAAATGGCTTCCTTCGGTAGGCAAACGTACTGAATGGACAAGTTAATGTTGTCTTCTACTAATCCTTCAGAGCAATAGGAACCTGAAAATATCCAGAAAATCCATCCTAGAAACAAAATTTTGTTTTACCAGCTAGACTCTCAAGCATTTAATCAATAAATGGGAGGTGGAATGGTCCTTCTGAGTGGACTGATTTAGTTTCCGATAAACAATACACACATGCCAACTGTTTTTCACCCTCATTAGAACTAACTCATCTTTCTCATTTTTAACAACTGTAACACCACTTTTCTTAGGAACAACCTAAATAGGACTTACCCATTGAGAATATGAATTGTCAATGATTATACCTGCCTCAACAAATTTTTTAACCTCTTTTTTAATAACCTCCAAAATTGTTGGATTCAGTCTCCTTTGTGGCTGCCTAACCAGTTTAGCCCCATCCTTCAAAAGATTCTTATGCATGTAAATGGAGGGGCTAATACCTGATATGTCATCCAAGGTCCACCCAATTTCCCTGATATTATCCTTTAAAAGATTCAAAATACATTCTTCATGTTCAAAAGGAAGATTATTAGCAATTATAACATGTAATATCTCTCCACATAACATGTATGTGTATTTGAGATTAGGTGGAAAAGGCTTGAGTTCCAATAAAGGGGGTGATGTATAGATGGATAAATTGAAGGAACTGAAATATATGCACAATGAACATCAATATCAGAATATAAATCATCAATATTAGGGAATAAAGCATCAAATCCATCAACATACTCAACATCCATGTCATAATAAGATTGAACATGATCAAAATCAGAATAAGAATCCATTTCAAAATCAAATCTAAGAGGGTTTTGTGCATCATAAATAGGTGTGGAATTACTATTAGACATCAAACTAGAACTAATACTCATAATATCCCTAAGAATGGGACAATAAAATTCTATGGGGTTTTTATTTTGTGGTTCAAAATGGGAGATAACAAATGAAGAACAGTCCTCTGAGGGGTACTTCATGGAGTCCATAACATTAAATATCACAACTTCATCTCCAAACTCTATAGAATGTGTACCCCCATGGACATTTATGATTTTTTTTCAGTGTTGAAGAAGGGTCTACCTAAGATAATGGGATCATGAGAACTTACTTGATCATCCTCCATGTTTAGCACTTTGAAATCTATTGAAAAGATCATGTCTCTTACCTAGACAAGTACATCCTCAAGGAATCCCTATAGATATTTTGTAGCTCTATTTTCCAACTACACCACTACTCTCATAGGTTTCAAATCACCAACCTACAAAGAATAGAATACAGATTGAGGAATCACATTTATGGAAGCTCCCAAATCACAATGAGAATCAGAAAATTGCAACTCCCCTATGGTACATGGGATAGTGAATGTCCCTAGATCCTTACACATTGTTGGAATTGCCAGAGTTGGTGTAATTAGTGTTGACACATTCCTTACAAAGTTGATCCTCTTATTTCCCTTGATCCCTCTTCAATTGGTACAAAATTATTTTAAGAATTTGTAATACCTTGGTACTTATTTAATGGCTTCAAGTAAAGGTATGTTGATCTCTACATGCTTGAATGTGTCCAAAACCACTTTTGCATCACCTCCTCAACCATATTCATGGTTTGTACAAATCTATTTAGAAAAGGAAGTGGTTTGAGAGGAACATCATCAATCTTTTTCTTACCTTTATCTTTCTCCTTCGGATGATCAAGAGTTCTTGTGGAATGAGGATTTTCTGAAGTTGAGGTGAATCCCAGTGGAATGGTAGGTACAGATGTATCATTAATTTTCTTCCCACTTCTCCATGTGATGGAACTACCATTACCCTTGATGTTTGGAGTGGGTTGGGAAGGAAGATTTCGATAGTTCATACTTACCAGTTCATGGAGGGAAGTGTCAATCTGGGTCATTTGTATCTTCAACTCCCTCGTCTCTGAAACTTGACTTTTCAGCGCATTCTGTTGATTAAGAACAATTTTTTTCAAAATTTCATTAGTGTTAGAATCCACCTTGGGAGGGGGATTCACTTGTTGTTGGCTTGTTGATTCTTGGACTTCAAATCTCTATTGGGGTTTTTGGAAACCCAGTTAGTAAGGTGGAGGCAGTTATAAGTTTTGTTGAAAGGGGAGTTTTTGTTGTTGTCTAGAGGAATACCTCATGTCTGATTGATTCTTCCACCCTTATTTGTATGTTGGAGAAAATGAATAAAACTTATTTGGGGGGGATATGTCTTTTCTTACTACTGATATGGTCTCCCTGGGAATAATGGTGTGCAATCCTCTGTCTCTTGTAGTTTCCAGCAACAATCAGTTGGGTGCTCTATTTCAGTGCAAATTCCACATGACCATGAAGGAGGGGGTTGGGATGTCTTTTTATACAATGTAATCTACCTCAACATAGTGGTCAATTCTTCTATCATGGTATCAATTAAATGACTCTCAAGAGAAGAAGGACTTACCTGATTTACTCCCCTGACATGCGGTGTACCTTGATCACCAAATAGTTGGGATTTTGGCCATTTTGTTAATAAATGAATGTGCAACTACCGGTGTCTTGTCCACTAATTCTTCATCCACCATGCTCCTCTCCATAGGTTTGATTCCTTCATAAAATTATTGGATGAGGAGTTTCTCACTTATTTGGTGATGTGGGAAGCTTTCACACAACTTCTTGAATCGCTCCTAGTACTCATACGTTGACTTTCCATTGGATTGATTTATCCCCAAGATATATTTTCGAATGGATTTAGTCTTTAATGCGGGAGAAATATCTACAAGAAAATACATTTAAAATCATTCCAACAAGTTACATCTTCAGGTTGTAAATAACACATCCACTCTTTTGGAACTCCATCAAGTGAGAATGGGAATGCTCTTAGTTTGATTTGATCTTTAGAAACATTTCATGGTTTTAAGGTTGATAAACCACATTAAATTATTTGAAATTATTATTTGGATCCTCACCAGATAATCCATGAAACTTTGGAAGAAGATGAATTAACCCAGATTTCATTTCAAAGTCCGATTCGAGATTTGCGTATGCAATGCAATTTGGTTGATAATTGATATCAGGTGCGGCGAATTATTGAAAGGTTATATTAAGTTAAAATATACTACTTTTAGCCATTGGGTCTTGTTTTATGTAGGAAATATAAGTGTTTCCAATTTCAATGCTCTTGGAGTAGAGGAATTCTCTAACTGGTTGAATGTTGAAACTTCTCGTAGACTGAGAATGTCCGATTCAAGCCCAAAGGCTACGTTCAATCTCAGGATCAAGATCTAATAGATATTCAGGATTAGATCGTGTCATAAATCATATAATAACAAAACCAAATAATGTATACCATAATAAAAATGAGAAGTTTGAGTTGATGGTCCAAAAATATGAAGAAGAAAACCAAAGAAGAAGAAAAATTCAGATTGTGTACAGAAAGAAGAATAAATAGAGAAAGAGAATAAAATTTAAAATAAAATAAATAAATCTAATTAGATGAAATAATTACTTGTCTCCCCACAATGGAGCCAATTTTAAAGGAATTTTCGTGGGTGTCCTCAAATGATTTGTTCTTTTTGGTTACTTAAGTGAAGCAGAGTGGCTGACCAAGGTCGTCTCTCAAAAGAGGAAGTAAATTTGACAACTTAATCAAAGTATTTTAAAAATAACATAAAAGGGAATAATAAAAAATACTTGAAAGGATGTGGGGGGTTTTTACCATTCATAAATCTAGAAGACGTTTTCTGGAAAAATATTGTATATTTTTTTTGAAATTAAGTTCGATTAAAAAGACACAATAGGAAGATGTTTTTTTAGAAAATATTTTAAAAGGCATAATCGATCTAACTCTACATATTCAATCAATTATTTATCATTATCATCTAAATTAATCTCCACATAATTATGTTCCCCTAAATTGTTAACCCCTGAACCCTATGAGAATTAACTTTACCACGAAGATGAAGTGAATTAAACCCTAGGCTATCTTCGAAACATGCAATCACAACACCCTACCTTGATTGATGTTCTAAGGATAGGTTATGGTCAGTGATAAATTAGGAAACATATACATTATAGAAAATGAGGATAAATTTTGTTTAGTTATTATATTTTTCCTCTACAAATTTATCCCATGTGGCCTTGTATTTCCAATTAAGATCGCACTCTCACAATTCACACAATAAACAACCTCACATGTTTTTTGTTAATTGTTCAATTTCTTTATTAGTTTATTGTAATTTAAAAACTAAATTCATGGATCATATTTAGTGAATTAATGTAGCTCAATTATTCAAAATAATTAAATTAAGAGGTTAGAAGATAGATTGATCACAAAAAAAACTATTCTTCCCTGGGCAGTGTGGTCATTGTGGAGACGTTTTGAATGAGCAAAGGATTGAAAGTGTAGAACCCAATCTCGTCTCCACTCTTGATTCCAGACCAATTAGGAAAATTAATACAAAAATAAATTTTAACAAAACGGATGAAAATAGAATAAATTAAAGATGAACTAATGAGTTTATTACACAAAAAAATTATTACAACACGAAGAAGAAGAAGAAGAAGAAGAAGGTTTCATCGAAGGGATCCTTGCTTCAAGAGCTACCATTAATGAAATGGTTGTATAATTGGATTGGATCCACTTATACTATACACAAAACAACCCAATGAACGTAAAAACCCCTCAAAATGATAAAAACACAAATTTATAGAGTGGAGGGGAGGCTTGGTTTAAATAGGTTTCAAGTGTGAAAGTGGAATCTCATCCAAATATTTTAATCCAACTTGAACTGCCCATTTCACCTCCAAAACGCATAAAACAGCTCTTCATCCAAAATAATTATATGTGAAATTTTTTTTGGTGAGATCCTTTCAAAATTTGGGCCCAATAAAATCTCAGAGGAAGAATTTATGGCCCAAATATAGAACTAATATCCAATTTGGCGGGTCCAGCCCACCTTTGCCTTCATGGTCCATTTAGTCCAACCAAATGAAAGATTTAGCTCCAATGTCCTGAAAAAAAGTTGTATCCCATTAAGTTAGGAACATATTTACAAAATTTAAAATTAAATTAATAAATGTAAAAATATTTATCTCTGAAATTATATAGTGCACTATAAAGGGTAAAACTGAAATTTCCATCAAATTTTCAAATGAATGATCTAATCCCAAATATTTTTTAAATAAACATATTTAACACAATGTGAGAAAATATTATCATTTATTATCAGTGAAAGATTCAATTAAACTCTATTTTATCAATAAGGTGTTGTGTAGGCATGTTATTTCCTTGGTTAGTGTTATGTGACATCATGATGGAGTGGAGGATATAACATGGGAGTGGGAGTCCGAAATTCTTTCTAAATATCATGATTTATTCAATGATTTATCACTATTTAGATGCTATATTTATTTATGATTAGATTTATATTGATTTATGATATTATTTATCCTCTATGATTTGGTGACTATAGATTCTGTTTCCCATATTTTTGAGGTATATCCCATATGAGTGTGTTTTGATATTGATTAGTGGTGTTTCATGGTTATTTTCTAAATTTCTCTAGTATGATTGTTGTATTCTTATTATATCATGATCCTTGATAGTTATCTCATGGGGTGTTTATTTAGTATCCTTTTTCTATTTCATCATAGGTTTGGATTTAAATTCTCAAAGATAGGAATTGTTTGATGGGAATGAAATATAAGGTCCCATATTTCTAAATCATTACCTTTGAATTTTCCAAGATCTTAGAGGTGTTGAGAGAGTGTTTAGAGTCATTTTTCCCACTATTTATAATTTTATTTAATTTAAATTTAATTATTTGTTAAAATGTTGTTTTAACCTTATGAAGAACCCCCTCTCGGTGTATAGGTAAACTTATTTACCCTCACATATATAGGTTTTTAATGCACTACATAAAGTTAAGATTGTTTTTACATTGGATATGTAAAGGTAAGATCATGTTTCATTCACTATATAAATTTTTATCTGGTATCACATAATTATAGTTTTTCTAAGGTTCTCATGTAAGACTTCTTGAATTAGGGAAGTCAATCTCAGTTCCATGTAAACCTATGTCGCTCTAGGGTAGATCTCTCATATCATGGATTCCTGTGTGAGGAAAACATGATATAAAAATTTAATTAAACCTTAATCTTATGTCATGAACCCCTCATTTGTGTATATAGATTTTCTAGGTGAAAATTCCATATTTCTTTCTGGAATTATTTATATGGCATATTTTTTGGAATTACATGGAAATATTTATCAAAAAACATAGATTTAAGATCTATTGTATGGTAGGTGACTCCAATATTTGATTTTCCTAAAATTATAGAGAATGAATCAGTTATGTGGGGGAATGAAGTTGAAACTAAATTAATATGAGTAAATGAAGGAGGTTTTAGCTGAGTATTTGGGTATTTTCTATGCGGATCTCCTATTTTTTATTATTCAACCATTGATTCCTATATATTTGAGTTTTCTTGATTCTTCCTCATTCCTAAGTATCCAAACATCTCCATTCATGTTTTATAAGTCATCTATATGAACTTGATTGTTCTCATGCATTTTTCCATACCTATACACAACCTATTCTCTATATTTTTTTGGTGTATAAATCATGAACTTCTCATGGGGTAAAGGATTTGATATAATTACTTTATTTTATGTGAAAGTGTGATTTAATCAGGAATCATCTTTATCTGAGTAAATAAATGTAATTAAATTTAATGAAAATGCTAATCTAAAATAATATTAAAGGAAGGGGAATATAATATTTCTTGATGTACATTAATATTTTTAATTAAAAATCTAGAAATCACATGCAGTTTAATAATTTAATTATCTATTAATTAAAGAAAAAAGAATACAGTATTTTATCATGTAGTTATTCTATTATTTTCTCGATAATGTGGTATTTTAATTATTATTGGTGTTTCATTGTTTCTTCAAATCATCAAATGCATCTAAAAATGGGTTAACTATGTAAATGTTTAGTGATGTTGTTATTTAATTCGAGAAGCAAGTAAATTAATTATCATTTTTTATAGAAATTGACTTAATATAGAGATTATGCTAGATTCATATTTAATTTCATCGTATTAATTTTCATATCTTCTATTATAGAGATTATTATTTTTTTAAATTGATTCATAATGAATTACTTTATTCGAAATGGTAATGAAATGGTTATTTTCTAAAGATAATTGTTTTGGGTTGAGCGAGATCATACTTTCTTGATAAAGGTTGAGTGAGCTCATCCTTACTTGATAAAGGCTTGTATTACTTAGTGATATGGCATTTGTTTACCCCCTAAATTTTTGTGTTGGAAATATGCATTTTTCATGGGTTCATGCTATAGAATGTTAATTGGATTCTTATTGTGATTTATTAAGTACCTTGAATAGTTGGGATATTAGAAATCAATGGGTTGTATTTACCGGTCCTATAGTAATGGATGATTTTGGTGATGTAAGGTTTGATTATATTGCCTTAAATAGTGTCAGGGATGACACTAGGGCTGTTGAAATGAGTTGAGAGAAAGGTTTTCCTAACTGATTATTCTCTGATGATTATTTTAATGTTTTTTATGGATATTTTTTTATAGTTTCAAACTACATTACACAATTTGAATATGTACATTATAATTGAATCTTTTCTTTGTATCATTAGAGGAATCATAAAGTACCGAGGGGTATGGAATTATATGAAACCATGTGATGGATATATTGATATGTAGTGAGTATGGATAAAAAATATGGTAATTTAATAATGAAATATAAATTCTTAGTTTCATGAGTTAAAATGAAATAATTAAACCAATGTTGGTGATGGTTTAATGAAATACTGGTAATTACTAATTACTAAATAATAAAAAATATTGAAACATAATTATTGTTTGTATTTTTGAGATCTAGTATCCTTGGACTTTATGATAGAACTTGGGTTTCAAGTAAGAATATAGTTTTAGTTGATTTTAAGGTTAGTTAGTTATTCTTAGTGTGGTTTTCTGTGATATATTTACATGTTTTATGATTTCATACAATTAAACACCCAAGTTGTTAAGGAAGATGACACCCAAATGTTTTGGGGTTGTTTCTCCAACATGTAGGTTGGTGAGGGAACTGATGGTTGAATACTCGCCCTTTACTACTCCCTCCTTTATTTTAGTACATTATTTGGGAATACCTAGGCTCTGATGGATTAAG
Organism: Viscum album; assembly: GCA_963277665.1. NCBI lineage: Eukaryota > Viridiplantae > Streptophyta > Magnoliopsida > Santalales > Viscaceae > Viscum > Viscum album. The sequence goes on along the minus strand of OY728131.1, from coordinate 676,157,408 downwards.
GTATTTGGTATGGAATCATGCAGGCTATAATAGATCTCAATTTAACATACATTTATATGTTGGTTTTAATGGATTAAGGTCATATAACAAACTTGTGTCTATATTTTGTGACTATAATTTCCCACATGTATTCATGTATGGGATGTAATAGATTAATGTATAATGCTTGATACATGGGTTGTAGTGGATTCTGAAATTACACATGGTTATAAGTGGGATGATGATGATGAGATTGTTTCTAGATTCAGGGGATATATAATGGATGTAATATGATTGCATTGAATGTATGATGATTCATGAGAGGGGTGACCATAGGATGTGAGCTATTGGGGTGTGAGGGTTACAAACCAATAGAGAAGTAGAAGTGGGATACCCATTATACACACACACACACACAGACATATATATATATAATTCAATGTGGATTTATTAATTTTATAGGTTAATTGGTGAGGGAGAAATTATGAGGTTGATATATAGTTTTACCTATTTATGTAATAAGTTAGTTGCATTTTCTTATTCACTGGGATTTAGTATGTATCATTCACATTTTTTACAATAGGTTTTGGGGATTATCATATTGAGTATATATATTATGCTCCCACCATATATATATATATAAACTATTTTACAGGTACACATGAGTTTCTTGGTGATTTATTTTGACATTACTAGCTCATAGGAGTTGTTCAGTAGCTGTAATAGTTTGTGTTCATTACCTAGGATTTTTCTTGTTTTGGTATTTTTAGTTGTTTCATTTTTGTATGAAATTACATTATTGTATTGAGAATTATTTTTTTTCATTATAATATGGATTTAGTTAATGGATTTAATCTTATCTCTTATCCTTAAATTTATATATTTACCGTAATTCATCCCATTTATGTGTGTTTATACAATAGGTGTTAGTCGTCAACCCATGGTATGTCATCCCCTCGAACAGAAACCACTAGTCAATGTCTAGGCTAGTGGAACAATATATATTTAGGTGTTCCTAAACTTATAATAAAGTATTTAGACTATAAGTAAATTTATAAGGTGGTACATTGGAGATAATTTACCCTTATATTAGACTGTATCCACAATAGAAATAATAATAATCATATACATCTATAATAAGCAGTAAATAGACTTAACTAATTGTGATAATAGAAGAACATAAGACATAGTATATTAAAATGGTGGATATATAATCTTATTCATTCATACATCCAATGAAGATCACATACATGAACATACCAAAATAAAGTAAAAAAGATATGGAACTACCCCCGAAACTGGCATGAGACCTTTCCTGGTGTCGAACTCCCATGCTATATCCTAACTACCCTCAAATTAATCATTAGTCATACAATAATTACAATCATCATATTCTCCAACCATGAAGAATACTTGGGTACCAAGAAGAATACTGATCTAGGTGTGAGTATGACTCATTACACCATTACTAATGGCATTTAAACCACATTTAGTTTTAGTACATAGTGCTTGCTAATGTGAATACTAAAATAAAGTAAACAAAATAAATTACCATGTCAATGTGAGGATTCTAGGGTGATACCCAGGAACAACCATACGTTCATCATCCCTTGTTGAATTTCATTGATCATAATAACTTGTAGATGCATAATTAAATCTAAGGAGTGTGTACAAGAAGTTTCAAACAAATAGTCATAACTTGAATCCAAGAATAATTTCCAAGTAATTACCAAAAAATTATCATAACTGGATCTATGTAGATTTTCCAATTCCTTCCAAACCAAAAATCATAATCTAAATCTAATGATTGTATCTAGGATATTCCAAACAGATATTCAAACCATTTATTACCTTATTTAATTTAATTAATTAAGTTCTTTTACAATATGAAAGTACATTGGATCTGAGAGTATATCTTTGGAATCCTTAACACACACATGATCCATGGGCTATTAAATAAAAAAATTAGGTTTGAACAACAATTATTTATAATTTCATTACATCATATGGTACGTCAATATTATGACACATCACATGTACTATAAAAATGATGAGACATTGAGTGATAACTTTAAGAATATATACCTTATACTTTTAGAAGAATACTCATCTAATAATAGTCATTGATTAAGGATTAAATGTAGTGAATCAATAAATAAAAAATAAAACCCTAAAATATTGTATAAATAGAAGAAAACAAAGCGAGATTTCATGATGGTGAGAGAAACTAAGAATTCTTAGAGAAGAAAGTATAGCCTTAAATTAATCTTATTATCATGATGAATGGTAGTCAATTCCATAAATGAATTAGCGAGATCCCACTTGGAAGGGTAAGAAAATAAAGGAGGAAGAGGAATCGTGTAATTTACTAGAGGATACCAATCTTAATATTTGACACACCAAATTAAAAAATTAATTAATTGATCAAAAATAATTTTTTCAAGTATGGGTAATAGATTGACTATGTGGTTCATGTTTAACTCAGTTGAGGCAAAGGTACCTCTCTTTTTCCCAATATTTTCACAACAAAATTCCTACAAATCATCTCATTAATGGATACATTCTCTATCTAATCTTTCAAAACCACTCTAGAGCCTTTAAAATCACCTCAAAATTCATAAGAATGTAAAATATTTTATTTTTAGTAAGAAATTAAAAAAAATTAAACATGAAAAAGGATAGGGTTTTACAACCTTCCCACTATAAATAAGTTTTTCTCTAAGCTTACCTTATGATAATCACTAGGAATCATCCACAAAAAATTCCTTCCATGAAGCCTATATATCATACTCCCATACCAAAGTTTCCTCTAGGATATTTATGTGATACCATAATACCCACACCAAAGAAACTTTCCTTCCATGGAGAACCTTTTCACTTTAATCCACTATATGAACTAGAAACAACTCAAAAGACACATCATCCTAAAATGTAAAAACCAATCGATATCGATCACATGAGATAGATCATCTTAATGCCACTAATGTGGTGATATGTAGAAAAAATCATGAAAAAATTGAAATGCTAAGGTAGATACAATTAGTATGATACTAGACTGATCCTCTCCACTATCTTGAATGGCCCCAAATACATAGGTTCCAATTTATCTACCTCTAAAAATGGTAGTGCCCCAACCATTGTGACTCTCATTATAATACATGACAACCTACCTAAAACTCAATAGGTCAATGTCACTATTATACATACAACCTTTTCCTACTCTGGGTATTCTCCATACACTTTTATATTAACTAAATATCCTCTAAGGTCTCTGTCACAAGACTTAGTCTGATCAACACTAAATCACAATCCCCTAATAATAATAGAGGCCAAATGTATAGTCTACCATATAGATACACATAAGTTGGAATACACGGAGATGTATGATAACTATTATTTTTTTCAAACTATACTAATTCCATGTTTTTCTCCTAGGAAACACCCAAGTCTAAGTCGTATGCTCTCAAAAATTCCTATAAAATCTAAATAGTATGCAAGGACTCTACATTAGTCTTTGGATAATCAAAAGTTCATAGAAGCACCTTCATAAAAATTTTTTCTACATACCATTATAGAAACATGACATGAAGCAAGTTTCCATAACCAAAATAATACTCTAAAGGATCCCATGTAATGCATAATCTCTAAAAAATTCATTTTTCCCACCTCATCCACAGAAAAGGCCTCATGGATTTGTATAAAATGATCCACCATAGTCAACTAATTCATGATTACCAAAACTATATCTCTACCTCAAGGAGTCATTAGTAACCTTATAATGATGTTTAATGTAACTTTATTCCACTCCTACTTAGGAATGGGTAATGGTTGAAGATGACCACTGGGTCACTGGTGCTCTGCCTTCACCTGTTGATAGGTGTAGAACCATGTAATCAAACTCACTATATTCTTCTTTATCACCGGTCACCAATACTTCTTAAATATTTCATGAAACATTTTAGTCAAATTTGGTTGTATAGGGAACTTTAATGTGTGTGAATCCCTCCCCAACTCTTCACACATGCTCATAGGATCCATGACACTTTTGTGAACATGTATAATCTCATCATCATCAAGGGACCATTCTGGTGGAATATCCCAACTATATATGTTGTCGAACATGGATAAACGCTCTATATTTGAAATTTTCATATACTTTATTTTATTTTTAAGTAAAGAAAATGTGTATTAGTATGTAAGGTCCACTAAACCCTAGTACTCCAGAACATAAAAATTTATCTCATTAAGTTGGTCCATCAACTGCCACTTGCTGCAAGACTCATAGACTACCTAAGGCTATGTCTTCTAGATCAACTCATCAACTACTATATTTCCCTTAACAAGGTTGTATACCAACATAAAATAATAGGACTATAGATACTCAAACCACCTTCACTACCAAAGGATCAGGTCTCACAGCATGAAGTTATATTTAGGATTTTATGGTCAGTAAACACCACACTTCTCTCCTCCAACAAGTAATGCCTCCAACATCACAAATAATTTACAACAACTACTAACACAAGGTCAATTGTAGGGTAACTCAATTCCGAAGTCTTGACCTTCCTTAAACTATATGTGACCACATAACCTATCTGCATCATGACTAATACAAACCCATCCCTAGATAAATCATAATAAATGTTGTACTCTCTACCCATCTCATTTAAGTTTACGATTGGGGTTATAGTCAATCTTCCCTTCAACTCCTGAGAATTAATCTCATATGAATTTGACTATTTGAACTTCCATAATTTTTATTTAGTCCTACCATCAGCACCATCATAAAAAATATTCTATTAATTAACATCCAGTAATAACCATCTACGATGAAAATGTTATGTACATAAAATATTGGTCTTCCACTAAGGAACAACTACTATGACCTTCATGGGGTCTATGGAAACCCTAGATTTAGAAAATATATTTCTTAATAAGTTTAATTGATCAATAAAAAAATTTGAAATTGAAAATATTGAAATAAATTGGATGCCCCCTAAGCATACCTAAGGAAACCTATAGACATAGCATGAGATCCTCCCTCAACATGGAGTACATTATAATATCATTATCAAAAAGGTACATGAAGGTATCCAAATTTGGGTGGAAAATGTGGATCATAAAAAATGTGTTTATCAGGCCAAATGGAATCACCATATACTCATATAAACCATACAATCTTCTGATATTAGTGTGAGTTATGTCTGTTGGCCACACCCTCTACTGGGGATAACCCAATCTCAAATAGATATTAGAGAATAATCAATCTCCTCTAATATAATCAAACAATTCCTCAATGAGGGGAAGTGAATACTAATTTTTAACCTTCATTTTATTCATCTTTCAATAGTTGATGCATAACCTCAAGGAATCATTTGTCTTCATGGAAAATAGTACTGGAGATCCCCATATAGAAGTAATCTATTGTATAAGTCCCTTAGACTTCATGTCCTCTAATTGAGTTTTAATAACACAAATCTCAATAGGATCCATCTTATAAGGTGGAATAAAAATAGTCTTCACATCAAGTATAAGATAGATGGTAATCTCAACCTCCCTTTTGGGTAGAATTGTCAACAAATATCATGGGAATATGTCCTAAACTGATCAATGATAGGTGGAGAGGCATCCTACTGAACACCCCCATCATCCAACATAAGGCCGATAACCTGAGCTATAATTCGGCCCAACTATTATTATTATAGTGTTGTATGAACCACCTAATTATCACACAATAAAATATGAACATAGATTCCACCCTCATGAGATGTGAAAGATAGTCTTCAATGGTTACATTCATTGTGAACTTGATGGTATACCAACTATCCCATGATGAGAATCAAATTAAAACTAGTCATCACTAATATAAATAAATCCCAAATGAATCTATGATTAGTAACCACTAAGTCACATTCTATACACCAATGAGTTCCCTAATATCACACCCCTTCTATTTTTCAATGGATATCACTCCAGATAAATATTCCACTGTGAAATCCAAGCATTCAATAATCTAAGAAACTATGAATGAATGGGAATCGCTTGAATCAAAAAAAATTAAGCTAATATAGATTCTACTAGAATTGTACATTAGACTATAGATTATCTAGTTTTCAAATCAATAATAATCAACTAAAAGTATGTAATAGGATTGTACCTCATCCCTGAGTCCCTACCTAACTCAATTGAGCTGCACAAACCTGCTATCATTGTTTCTCCTACCCCTAGGCACTATGTCATATACCCATTTAGGAATGGATAATAGAACTCCAACTACTTACCTATCACTGTGTAGTTGATCCTAGTATATAACCCTTAACCTACCAAGATCCCTAATTTCTAAAAATTCATTGAGTACACTTATTGAGTCTCAAAATATTCCCCATACTCCCACAATATTGACACCCTAATGATGACTAATCACACTAATAATTATACTTTCTAATCCAACCATAGTGATGGAATCGTACTAAGTTATCATATCAAGAAGATAAATCATCACCCTAGGTACCCTTACATCTGATTCCCTAGCAGGACACATTAAAATGGAACTTACTACCATCTAATTAACCACTACCAATACCTTTCAATGACGCAACCTATCCAAAACCTCATGCTTCCCTTCGATTACTCTCATATAAGAGGGCATGATTCCCTACCTATGGAATGGTCACCAGGTAAAAAAAATTCAACTAAAATCATATCACATACCTAAATACATCTCATCACCTAATCCTTTTTCTTCATCAAAGAAATTATTTTAAAAACAATAAAATGATATCATAGTCCATCAAAGACATACCTCCCATATCAAGGTACGTGAATTCCCAAGCCATGTTGTTCATAATGATCATGAGAAATAAGTGAACCAAGAACCTAGTATAGAAGTATTTCCAAGTCATTTCCACGTACTGATATTCCTATACCAAGACATCCCACCATCTCTTATCTATTTCTTGAAAAATATAAATGGTGAGTATAAACCTCCTTTCAAGGGTTGTGTCAATATTATTAAAATATATGCATTGACTCAACCAAAAATCCATCTTCTTAGGGACCATCAACTCCTATAATTATAGGAAAATGTTGTAAGTAGAACTCTCTAATAAGCTCCAACATCCTATGCACAGCCAATGGATCTTATCTATCAATTTATTTCACAATATATGACAACATCTCTCATAGTTTAACATCCTTATATAAGAAAATTGTTGTATGAGGATCTGGACCAACCACCGTCAAGGAATTCTCATCAACACCCACTAGGTTCTCAAACAGAGGCTCTCACAGTGTCATTTTTCTACAATTCCAAACACATGAATCAAAATATATTACTACCATATTTAGAAATATAATAGTTTACAAAAATAAATAACATTTACAATTCCCCACTACACTTTTCATGTTATATCACAAGAAATGTATAACTCATAATCTCTCACTAGTACCAACTACCCATACTATGGTCAACACCATATACACATATTTTCTACATCATACATATAAGGTCCATGTTACCAAATTTTACATTTCACTATAACCATATTTGTCATATTAGAGGCTTGGTTAAATAAATATTGATAGAAAATTATAATCTTAAAACACATCATATGTTGTAATAAATGTTTTGTTTAACTAAAACCATATAGTAACTAATATAAATAGTAATGTTATACATTTATAGTAATTTATAGAATCAGTTTGATAATATGTCTCCATCAAGTAATTTTATAAAATTCTATATAAGTTCACGTAGACACCTTAAAGAACCAAACTTTTCCTTAGTGTCACGTACCTATTACATGTAGTAATGTAGATGGAATATGAAACTCGTGTGACTGATATGATGCATGTACACATTCCTTCTTTCAATGCAAACGTAGAGAAAAAACCCCATAAATAAAAAATTTTAAATTCATTTTTTTCACATTATGTGAAATAGTTCAACAGTAAAAATAGAAACCAAAATATAAATCATATCACTAGAAACATGTACATTCTTTATACGTGGGTTAACTACTCTTAAGAATGAGTTCTTTACCATGTTCTGATAATTCCCTATCTCTATAATATATTACCTAAATATTTAACCAAAAAATAAATGTACATGACACCATTTTATGATGTCCCTCCTATGGGAGACCAAAAATCAGTTCATCAATAAGTGTCACCATGTGACCTCAAGTGTGAATCCATGTTTGCAGAATACTACCGAATATCAGTGAAGGTCTAAGGTAGTAAGATACAAATATTATACCAACATATCTGAGTAAATACATAGTCGAAATAATAAAAAACATATACATCAAAAATAATAAGTATATAAATATCACAGAATGTGACAATAGATGATCATAAGATATGATATATCGAAATAGTGGTCATACAATGCCAACGAGTCATATATAAAATGTAGATAATTTACACAAACATCATAAAAAATAAAAATTCAAAAACTGGAAAGCTATATAAAATATTTCATGGTTTCTAGCCTGGTGCTTAACTCCCATTATCCATCCTAACTAACCCAAATCAAGCATCAAACATTTGATACTTTCCCTTATCCTATCCTGTAATCATAAAGTCTGATTGGGTTCCAAGAAGTAACCTAATAAGGGTATGATTATGAATCAGTGCCCCAACACCAATGATATCTAAATAGTATCTATAGTAGTTATATATTCTATGATTATGATCATAGTAAAATAAATTAAACATAATAAATAACCCATGTCGACCCTTAGGATCTAGGGTGACACCCATGATTAACCATGATTTCTTTATTCAATGTCATATTTCTTTGATCATAGTAACTCATAGAGGCACTACTAAATCCAAGAAACATGTTGGAGTTATTCCAAATTGATAATCATTACTCGAATATAGGGTTTATTTCCCAGGTATTAAAAACCAATAATCATAATATGAATCCAATGAGGATATCCATGTCTTTACAAACCAATAATCATAATTTTAATCAAAGCAGTGTATCTAAGGAATTCCAATCCTATATTCAAAAATATTATCACATTATTTAATTTAACAAACTAAGGTATTATATAATAATAAAGTATAATGTGTCCTACAGTAATTCCTAGTAATCCCCAAAACATAATGGTCGATGGGAACATTCAATGTCATGGATTGGGGATAAAAAATAATTATTTTTAATTTAGGTCAAGTGCATGGTATTTTGGAGTGACCACACATCACACGCATTATAAAAAATTAAGGGATAATTTTAATGCCACAGACCTTAGACTCTTAGAAGTCTACTCACTCAATAATAACTGTTGATTTGGGACTAAATAGAGATAATTGGGAAAGTATAAGAAAATTCTGAAATGGAGTATCAATAAAGGAAAAAAACATGATATTGCTTCAAAATGAGAAAAATTAATAAGGATTAGAGAAGAAAATATAGCCTTATCTCAATATTTCTATCATGTCGAATGACAATAAATTCTATTAGCGAATAATGGAGAAGCCACTCGGAATGGGAAGAAACCAAAGAAGAGGAATAGGAATCACATAATGAACATAAGGGTGTCCATGATCCTATTTCAAACACCCAATTATTTCATTCATTCATTCATCAACAAAAAAACAAAGATGTCTAGGAAAGGGTCATGGTGTCACCATGCGGTTCACAACACGACTTAGAGGAGGCTGAGGGACTTTCTTTACATCTTATCCTTTCATGTCATGATTCTTATACATCACACCATGAATTTATGTTTCCTATATCCCCTTGGTCTTCAAATCCATTTTATCATATAAAATCACTCCTAATCCATTACCATCCCTTGAATGATATATAAGAAGTTTAAAACATGATTTTTAGTAATACTTTAGAGAAAAAATGCCTTGAAAAAGGTTGGGGCTTTATATGTGTCCTATTAGAGGTGGATTTCCTGGGTTATCTCCATATATTAACTACCAACCCAAGAGGGGTACTATTAGGGGGTCATGAAATAATTCAAGGTATGAAACATTCAATAATGAATAATCTAATATGATTTTAACTCTATTCAAAGTATCAACAATAAAATATAACTCATTGACATTATTTAGAATAAAAATGGCCTAGTGAGGTAGTGAATAAGAATTATACAACTCCCAAAACTCTAGGAACTGTTTTTAAAATTTAAAAATAGTAAAAGATAACCCATTTATATGTTAGGTTTTCAAACCCTAAAATACGTAAATCAATGTTTAATTTATTATAAAAACAAATTGATGCAATTATCTGTAAAAAAGGATCAATTCCCTAATTTAGTTCTATTTAGAATATTTTTTACTCTTTGAAGGTCCTTGTAAGGATACCATTAATAGATTATTGTATTATTTCCTAAACATTTTCTTCAAAATACACACCCCCATTGGGTGTGAAATCCTTATTTTTAATAACCAAATGAGTGATTTCACATGCTGAATGTACAAAATCAACACATGAAAGAGTTATGAAAAGAATATTATAAATAAAATCTACGAAAAATTAATCTAAATTTGATTCTTCCCTTGTTTTGGATCAACATTCAATTCCTTTTATTCTTTAAAAGACCATTTAAGTTTATCAATAGCAATGGAAAGTAGCTCAAGCTCCTCTAATCAATCATTAATGTGAATTATCTCAAAAAGATTTCCCTCTATGATTAGGGAAGGGTAAATGGGATTTAAATTCTCATTGTCTATATGGGGGATATAAATTTGAATTTATTTTTTTATAAAATTATCATAATATAAATTTAATTCTTATATATTTCCCACTATTATTTTAGCACGTATTTTATTTAAATTTATTTTCCTTGGAAGTGGTATCGATAAGTTAATGGTTAATTACTTCATTAACTCATCCTATCATGTTTACTCATTTAAAAAAGTGGGAATGACAAGATATTCATTTTATTCAAGCATTCTTTGATATTTTAATTAATTAATGGAATTTGTAAGAATTTCAATTGTTATATTAATTTCCCCATGTTCTTTACATTAAATCTTATATTTTCTATACTAAAGTAAATTAACTTTTAGACTCATTCATATGTGGGTCACTCCAATACCTCTCATTAAATTAATATATCTTTTTTTATATTTATAAGGATAAGAATAATATTGATCTTATATGTTTTTGTTTTAAAAATTATCTTGATTTTGAACACCATTAGGGTTTGGAAAAAATTTTTATTTTGAAAACCATTTGGGCCATAAAAATTATAGTTGAAGTCTCATCCCAAATGGTTAAAATCAGAAGATTGAGGTTGATTAATTGAATAATAGTTTCAATGTTATTAATTATTTCCAAAATTATTGTTTTCTATCTTCAAATAGGCATCACAAAAATTTAATCCTTTAAATTTCAAAATTTGTGTTCACAATAATTATCGAATCCTCATAGAATTCATATCATAAGTAAAAATAGTGAGTAATTGAATTTAACACTAATAATATCACCAAAATTTATCCCATACTAGTCTAAATATGGTTAAATAATATGAAAAAAGAAATTTATATAGATTTATTAATCAATGAATTTTTTTAACTTTTTAAATTTTATTATTTATTTTAAATTTTGAAAAAAAAGAAAAGTACCTTGATAGACTATCCAGAAATAATACCAAAAATGATAGAAATATTTATCGCATTTCTCTATAAATTAAATATCTTATTTACCTAACAATATAAGATAATGGCTTTTGGGGGTTGATCACAAGGAGGTAGACTAACAAAAAAATTATATACCAATTTAATTATATATATCTAAATAAAATATTAAAGACGAAAATATTATGGGTTTAATGGTAGAATGCATAAAAGTATATAATGATGAATGTATTTCACATAATGGTGGAATAAATGAAAAATATATATTGATTTAATAGAAAAAAAATTATGTCCTAAGGTGTTACAATGAAGTAAATCCTCATCCAATGAAAATATAATTTCTCAATAATAGATATGAATTAAAACTAGTGAATTGTATTGTATGACTCACATTGGGTTGTAATCTATGTTATGAATATAATTAATATCATAGATTATGATATAGAATTACCATTATAAGAATGTGACTCCCATAACATATTGTATGAATCCACAAGTGATATATGATATCGTGTGCATGGTTGTTATGACATCTTCCAAAAGGTTTTTTATATGTTATGAAATCAATATGTGATTAATTTATGGCATGAAAAAATATTATAATCATTGAAATATTTAATTATTATAATGATCCAATGGGTATAAATTATGGTGATGCATGTCAGATTCCAAACATTGGTATCAGATGATTGAATCCCATCATTAAATGGATGGATTTTATAAAGGATGGGATCCTACTTTTGGGTGTGTAAGGATTTTGTCTATTAATGAAGAAAATTTATTCTAGCCTATTTTAAATTTTCATTTAAGTATAAATCTATACTAAACCTTTGGTGTTTGATTGATCCTCACATTGTATAAAGGATCTAGTGGTTGGTGTGTTGCCTATGGATATGAGATTATTTTGGTATACACTAAGTGGTCTCCATCAAACAGGCTCCATCAAGATGGTTATTATTGAAAATGACGTACACCTATTTATATTATGTTCTTAATTTACATACTTATTCCATTATGATAGATCTAGTTATTTATTGGGTTCCTTTTATTTTTATGATTTTGATATATTCCTACAAACCCCATATCTCTTAATATGATATTGTATGAGATTGCGGTATTCATTAAAGAAAATGAAGAAACAAAATGGATTAAAGTGGGAGAAATGAAAATTATATAAATATGAAGGAAATTAAAGGGTAAGGGTGTGATCAATTAGGACCCCAAGGATAATTTACACTTAAACCCCTAATTATAAAGCACCACAAATATTGATCACTACTTTTATAATCCTTTATTTACTTCATCTAGTAACACAATAAACATAAGAATAATAATGCTAGAAAACAATCAAATTCATTATTCACCTTAAAGGGGTTCTAGGAGATGGATATTTACATCTAAATGATATATATTCATGTCAAAATACCAAGGCCAAAAAATTATAAAGCCTATAAAACTATTTTTGAATTTTTTTACACATGAATATGGCTTTGGGGGACAAGATATCCAATAAGAAGACTTTTTGGATCCACCCCCAACGAATTTGAAGATTCCCACCATGACATTGGTGAAAAGGGACCCATAACTTTTTAATTGATAGATTTACATCATGAAAGTGGATTTAAATTATTGGGATCAATTGGGTGGGACATTTAAGTTTACCTTTACGCTCTAATCAAATTGATTATAAGCCCATTTTCTTCTTCCATGCATACATGTTGGGACTCCACTTGTATTTTTAAAGTAAGTTCATGTAAACACTATTTCATTATATTAATTATTTCTCTTTTCAAAGGGACAAAAATATGATTCAATGTGTATTTTATATTGATGTGCATTCCAATAGCCATGTTACAATCACACTTAAATCCAAGATGTATATGTACACAATGACTATCAACATTCCCTCACTATTCAAATGGATTTTTCCTCAAATCAGCATTTTCAAAGGGGGTGATATTAGTTTCATTAAAGGTTGAACTCACATTTTCATTTATATTAGGTAATTTATTCTTGTAAAAATTATCATTCATATTCTCCAAAACATGTAAAGTACTATCTCCTCAATGCATGGTCTTTGACTTTATTGGTTCCATAAATCTTACTTTTAGTATGTATTTCCATTCAAAACCACCTAGATAAAATTTAAATTATTTCCAACAATATTTTTCACGATAAAAAAATATTCATATAATAAAGTAATAACAAAAGATGGAAAATAATGGTTAAGTTTGTTAGATTTATGGTAAGAATACTTACCAATGACTAAGAATACAATATCACTCAACAAAAATATTTTAACCAAATTTTTTCTATAAAATAAAATTACATTATGGTCAACAATCTTGTTTTCAACTCTTTCATTTCCCTCATTTACATTTATTTCACTCATCTCACCTTTTGACAATTAATTTTTCCACTCTTTTCATTTTATCTATTTTTTTACCTCTTTTATTTTTCCCTAAACTTAGCATGCTCATTTTTCTCACTCTAATTTTTACCTTTCACACATTTCATTTCACTCTTTTACTTTCTCGATTTTATTCATTATCTATCATTGATATTATTATGATTTTATATGATTTAGTGGATAAAAAAAATATTTCTACTACTAAAAACAGTATAGAAATTGTTAGAATGGACATCGTGTATAACCCCTATCAAACTACCATGGCCTCCCATGTAGAAAATGTACATCATGCATTGGATCAGAATCACAAATCACCTCATCATGATATTTTCTGATGGAAAAAAGAATCTATGAACAGTTTTGTTACAATCACTTCTCTAATATAAATCAACCACTCCAAAATATAAGCTCTAGGATTATTTAGAGAATGAAAACTCAACTTATCCACTAATAAGATACTATACACATTACTATATCTTCCACTATCAATGATCGTACTATATACATTATCCTTGATTTGGTATATTATATGAAAAATGTTGTCACATTTCACCTCACTGTGATCATCTTTTGGTTGAATGTGTAGAGATATTCTTTCAATTAATTCGTATCTATTTATGAGTTATTCAAAATCCAAATATGAACAATCCTTCAAATGTGGAATTTCGTCCTCACTATAGATCTTATTGTGGGTGTTCCCATTATCCAAAACAATCAACATAATTTTGGTAGGTAATTGATAGATGATATTCCCATGTCCCTCGAACATAAAAACATAATTTCATGAGATATAGAATGGAAATTTTTTTCACCTATTACTTTTGATTCATAAGTGAAAAAATTGTTTTTGTCCTCTTCTCTTCATTTTGGAACAAAATTTGAATCCCTTGGTTTTGTTTCTTTCCACTATGGATTCTCAGTCTTCCTCCAAATTGGCTCAAATCGTTGATATCCTTTTTTCCATGGGGTACTCCTCCTCACACGTGGTTCCTTTTCATAAGAATTTTTTATTTATAATGTATATATATATATTAATACAAGAAGTTTAACTTTTTCACATTACTAGCTTCATTTATTCCCAATTTTAATGTATCCTTTCTCCATTTCATCATTGACTCACTTGTAATTAGTTCCACCAAACACTTGCATAGTCATTGAACTCAAGAACCACCAACATTAACTTCTTCTCTTATGAATATTCTTGAATCCCAGAAACATTTTAAATCATACTCTCCCATTATAAGTAGATTTATAAATCATTATTCCAATGAAAGGATATGAGTTTCATTTTTATGCTTCCCAAGTCACTTTCCCTCCAGAAAGCATATTTACCTCACCTATGGGATATTTATATGAAATAAGAGAACTTGTTATCTCCTTTATCAAATTATTCTTTTCATGAAGCCTATGATGTTAAGGGATTTTGGAAATTCTCCAACTGAGCATTAAACCATTGAAACTAGTCTGTAAAATCTTTCATTGATAACTTAATGTTAATTTCATTTTTTACCTTCACTAGAAATTTTTTTACTCCTCATTCACTCTTTGTATATTTTTTTTTTTAATTTTTCAAAGGTTTACTCATTCTTTATATTAGAATAATGTGGTTCCTATAAGTATTCTTAAATAGATTCAAGAAGGCAACTAGAAATAAGGAATCAATTCATGGAAAACATTAAAAATATGAAACTTAAAAAGGGTTTGAATCAATGGAGTTTAAGAAATATAGGATGTAAAGAGAAAGGAATAAATGGAAATGGTTAAAGGAAAGAATGTTCTTAATAAAAAAATCAAATCAAATTTGAGACTAAATGAGAGAATATAATGTTTCAAATAAGAAATTTTCTTCTTTGTCATGTTTTTTTCACTTTTGTTTTTTTTCTTCCTGTTATTTTTTTCAAATACTATAATCAATAAATGAAATAAAAATAGTGCATTCAAGGTTCTAAAGGTACAAAAAATAAAAATTTGGCATTGCACTAATCTGATTGAAATGATAGAAAATGGTGAGATAATATGAAGATAAATCTCTATTGGAACCTAGTTTAGTGATAATTAGATTTCGCATGAGTAAATATATAGCATGAATTGATTCAGCTATATCTCCAAATATATATCTTGGATTTAAAAATTTTCATATCAAGAAGAAAGATGGGATTTTGAAATCTAAAAATGGCATATCATACATATAGAATCTCAATGTTAAATTGGACGAAAAGGCTAAAGAAAGTCGAATCCAAGATTGGTGAATGCCAAAAATTGAAGAAGCAGTAGGAAAATGTTGGGAGAAATAGACAAAAAACGAACCTGGTTTCCATTATTGACCTTTTATACCAAATGATATGATAATTTTATGTATTTTTAGTATTCGTTGGAAAAAATACAGAAACCCAAGGGTTGAAAGTGTGAGAAATGAAAATTATATAAATGAAAAGGAAATTTAAGGTGAAGGGGTGATCAATTAAGAACCCAAGGATACCTTCCCCTTAAAACCCAAATTATGAAGTGCCACAAATTTTGATCAATTATTCGATAAATGATACTTGTATTCATTGAATAACACAAGAAACACAAGAAAAATAATGTTATAAAACACTCAAATTCATAATTCACCATAATGGGGTATAAGGAGGTGGCTATTTATATCCAAATAAGAGAGATCAATATCAAAATAAATATTCCAAAAAAGTATAAATCCTATAAAATTATTTTTCACTTTCTTTTTACACATGTACATGGATTTAGAGGAGATGATGTCCCCCAAGAAGACTTTTTAGAACCACCTCAATGAATATGAAGATTCCCAACCCAGATTTAGAGACAAGGACCCCAACACTTTTTACTTTAGATATTTCCTTCATGTAAGTGGATTTAAATTATTGGGATCAATTGGGTGGGCCATTTAAGATTACTTTTGGGATCTAGTAAAATTTATTATAAGTCTATTTTCTACTAACATATAGGCATGTTGGGCCTCCACTTGTAGTTTTGAAGTAAGGACATGTAAATATGACACACCCCAACCTTTGAAATCATTTTATTTTATTATTTTCATGTATTTGGATATTCTTTTCGTGGTTTGGGTTGAGTATCGGTTCAAATTTTTGTGTTTTATTTAGAAATGGGTGTTTTGGGATTAGCGACATCTAGTGAACGGGCAGAGCACAGGTTAGAAATCATGCAGCTTCACCCAAGAAACTGTGCGGTTTTTTTCAGGAAACCACATGTCCTGCCTGTCTTCAAACATAAAATAAAAAAATAAATTATGAAATAAAATAATAAATGTAAATTAAAGATGAAAAGGATTTTTTTAATAATAATAATTGTCATAATATTAATATTAATAAAATTATTATTATTATTATTATTTTATTTTATTTTATTTTAATTTGAGTTAGAGTTTCCTCTTACCTCTATTTCCCCTCATTCTCACACCCACCTTCTACCCTTTCCTTGTCCTTCTCGTGCAACCCCCTTCGGATAATGGGATCTCCGACAGCCTCTCTCCCCTCCTTCTAGTGAGCCACCCTCTGGAACACCTCCCCTCCAATAGCTCCTCCTCACATGGTGTCCCCCTACTCCATGTCCCTGCTCATGCACGAAACCACCTGGAAGGATTCCCCAACTTCTCGTCGCTCCTCCAAGCCTCTCCCTATTTTAGGGGTTTGATTTCATTTCTTTGGTGTTTTGGTTATCCAGTTGGTAGGGTTGTATTTTTAGGGCAGGATCTTGATTTTTTGGGTTGGATATCGATGATTAGGCTTCAATATTTCCTCTTAGAGGTACGTTTGATGTGTGGATGGAGTTTCTCACCATTTTCTAGAAATTTCATCACTAAAGGTAGGTGATTTTGTGATCAAATATTGTTGATAAATTGATTAGGATTTCTTGTTAATTTTTACATGTTTTTTGGATTATATAAATGGTGATGAACTAATTTTAGAAAGGATTCATTGTAGAGTTAGTTTTATAATGAATTTTTCAGGTGTAATATGGTGTGTTTCATGTATAAACCCTTGTTGTGATACTTGGCATTATTCAATAAATTGTGCAATTGGTTATTTAAATTATTCACGTGATTAGGATGGTGTTTGGAAATGGTTTTAGTGTGTGTATGATTTTAAAGAGTGGATTTTGAGTATGTTTTTGGCACAAAGCCTTATTTTTCATCTTGGAAATGTTTTATTAATTATGTAAATGATTTATAAAATTTTGAGTGTGATGTGAATCATATTTTTTAAATGTTTTAGTGTTTGTTTGATTTTATAACCATTTTAGTGTACGTTTAATTTTAAAAAGTGGATTTTGAGTATGTTTTTAGTGTAAAGCATTGTTGTGCATATTGTAAATGTTTTATTAATTATTTAAATGATTTATTAAATTATATAAGTGTTACAAATTATGATTTGAAATGCATTAATTCTGCGTTTAATTTTAAAAGAGGGATTTGTTTGTGTAAGTGGTGGCTTGTGTTGTTAAATGCATTTTTTGTTTGATGAAACATGGATATGGTGTGTTATGTGACATTTAAAACTTATTTGATCATAAACGGGAGCCTGGGTATCTAGGTTGGAAAACTAGGACTAGTATGCTAGTGATACATAAGTGGCCACAACCTTGTTTCACTTAGAGGGATTGACAATGAAAACAGTAACTAAATATGGATGATGATTTGAGACCACTAGAATTTTGGATGTTGCTCCTATCTAGTGGCCGATGCATTAGAACATTGTTGGTCAAGGTTTCTATGCCACATTTCATAGAGATACTAGGTACCTAGTTTCCTATTACTAGTTTGTTACAAGGGGTATTTTTATTGACTAGTGTGCATTGTCTATATCACACTTAACATCGGTATATGTTTTGTTTATTCTATAATTTCAAAAGAAATTATTTTTTCATTAAAGTTGTTTTCTTTTAAATCGTTTTTCTTTTAATGTTTCTTCTATTAAAATTGATCTAGAGTTTCATTCATTTATAAAACGTTATTGATTATTTGTAATTTAATATTTATAGCATGGAATCCAAATTTGGTGGAATCCTACTATACAATAGCTAAAACCTCTTATAGAACCTTGGGTGTAAGAAGACTTTGTAATGTTTGATATAGTTAAGGGTAAATCTTTTGGAGATGGTGGTTTGAGTTGCTAACAGTCATCTTGGTGTGGTGTTATGTATATGTCTTGTGGGAGTTTTACCCCTAATCCTTGTAGTGGTTTGAGTTGTTTTTTTTGTTTATCTTTTGGTTGTAGTCATTTTCATTTTTTCTAAACCTTATACACTCAAATCTGGGAAATTTGTTAAGGCTTGTTTGGTTATGAATTTTCAGCTTGTGTACATTTTTATTATTGGTAGTTTCATGATTTTTTATTTGGGTAAATCATTCCCATGTGTTTTATTTGTTACCTAAGAACTTGTTCTAACTTAGGGGGATTCGGAATTTCCTTCGAGCCTTGTTGCAGATCGACTTAGGTGGCTGGTTACGGGTCGACCCATGTCAGTTCCTGAAAAAATCCTCTTTCACTATCCTCATTCTTCCTCTTGTCATTGGACCACCAGTTTCATGTAATTGGTCTTGTAAGTTTATACTCCTTCCAACCACCATGTCATGATCAATTTCAAATCCTCAATGCATATTCACACCATGATTTCCATAAACTCTTGTCATTCTATTCAGTGTAAAGATCAGTAATAATTACTCCACACCACTTTTGTTCTAATAATTATGGTTTTGAATAAAAATAACAAGTGTGAATGTTGATTTTATCTTAAATATTGTTCTATAATTCTATCATTATGTAATAATAATAAAACTATATTCCATCATATATAATTTTATAATACTATAGCGGGAGAAAATGTGAACTAAATAAAATAAGATCAGTAGATAGAGACAGCAAGGAAATCACATAATTATATCACCTTAACATCTTATAATATTCTTTTAATATAATTAACAAGAATAGATAGAATGAAAATTATACTACAATTTCCATTGTTACCTCCCTCAATAAGTTATGTGAATTAAATATCCATTATCAAAGAGATAAAGAGATCAAAATGAAAGAACACTTTCAATTAAAATAGATAGAATACACAGTCATAGAAAGAAGATATGAGGAAAATAATAAAAAAAGATAAACTTTCCTTGAAAATGTGGAATTATTCTAAGAGAATATCAGTGGCCGATATATATATATATATATATATATATATAAGTAGAACTCATTACTCCATATCTTACATTCTTTAAGCCTGGGTCTATGTGGTAAATCAATAGTATCTCGTGCCCACTTTATTATATGTATGTCAATAACTCATGAGATACCCTCTAAAAGAAACCAAATTATAGATCAAAAATAATATATATGTATTTTGGTCTAAATTAGACTTTATAAACAACTAACCTTCAATGAACTATAGCTCCTACATAAATTATTTTGGGTCACGTTACTTTATTTCGACTCAAATCCAAACACATAAAACTCTGTTTAGTTCTTCAGCTACATATCCAAGATCAAAAAATATAAAATTTTGAGATTCATTTCTTTTTGTCTTAATATTAAAAATGATCCTCTTCAAATATCATCTTTAACTAGATCATGGGAACCATCTTTCTTATAAAACTATAATTATTATCAATATAAATCCTCCAATTTTCATATGAATTTTATAACAGTGCCTGTTCTGACTTGAAACAACCCATATTTAGTCCACTCGAATAGCTTGAACACTCAAACAATGGATCTATACAATGATATAACATCCCCATAGAACAGATCTAGAAAAACTTCAGTAAAAATTATCTCAATACATCCACATGCATCTTTATAGTGGATGTGAACAACATCCAAGTATTTGAACCATGAACCAGTAGTTCCCATTATTCACATGAACTCAAACTCTCTTACTTCAAGCCTCTATTCTAGATAACTAGAGTTATACAATCAAAACCCATGGAGAATTTAGATCTCTAATCCTATAGATCCATCTTGAATATACGTTTTCATAATAATTAATGAAGACGGTTGTGCTCTAAGTCATATGATCACACCATCCTAACATTTTCTGTCTGACCAACTTCACATTACTAGTGATAAATCTAGAATTACTCAAGGATTAAACAAAACACTATAAGAAACAATATTGTCTTAAATTTAGGTTATTTCTTCTCTATAATTTAGGAAATTATTCTGCATATTAAAAAATGGAGTGAAAATTACCCAATTTTTTTATCCCATTTATAAAGACGTTATTTTGAGATGAACAGGCTCAAACATTAGTGTCCTAAATCCTATATTAAATTTCATTCCATAATACGGCATCCAACAAGATTTTAGAATCATGGATTTTATTACAATTTCATTAATTAATCTTGGATTCCCAAAAGCCTCATCTCATTAGTAACCATGGTGACCCAAAGGTATTGTTGTTAATTTAATTTTATAATATTAAACAAAACATTTTATTTAAAAATATAAAATTTCCACACTTTTTTTCAGTGTTATAAAATCATTAAATATACAAATTTAAAAAAAATTCATATATAAAGGTATCTCACAATTTAAACAATTTCATAGAGTAAACATTTCAAAGTGATTTCTAGTTTAATGTTGACTAAGTAAAAAAAATTACAGAATCACTAGAGATGCCGCACATAATAATTATAATTAATCATATCATCACAATATGTATCACTATTATGGTAATGTTTTTTTATCCTTTCATTAAATTTCTAAGAAGTTAAACAGTAAACATCCAAGAGTAGCAAAACCACTTTTATGTTCATATAATAGAAATATTACAATGTGGCCATGTTATTATCACCATATAACTCTAATAATTTAAATGGTTTATTGAGATCTATTTCTCAATCTCGAATCATAAAAATTGGTATTGACATAAAATATATTAGGGAAAACTATTAATATCCAAAATCATTAAGAAAACTTGTTTTTACACATTAAACACATTAATTAGTATCTACCGAATAAGAGTGTTAGGATGCCATTAGAAAATTAATATTCGGTGATTTTTAGTATTATTTCAATATTAGCCACAGATATAACCTCTCACAATAGATATTTTTTAAATAGATCTTAATTTTTTTATATGATCTCACATAGTAATTGTAATGCTTCCAACATATAACAATTGTCTCACATAATAGTTTCTCAAAATGAGATTCATAAATATTTCATCATCATAATCTTATACAATATAAAGAAAGAATAAATATGGTATCATTGGATCTTATCTCTAATAAATAATAACAAATATCAAATGATGTTTTTATTGATGAAAATACTTTTAAAATATCATTGGAATATTTCTTTAGAAAAATACCCTTTTAGTTTGAAATCACTTATTTATAATATAAAAAATTATAAAACATTAAGAAAAATATTTTCTTTGTAATTAAACTTAGAAAAATGTATAGGAATCTTCTAATGAAATAATATTCACGATAGTGTAAAAATTGTTCATGCAGTGCACATTAAAATGAATATTCCTTTCACATTTTTCAAAAAAAGTTAAAAGTACCTAATTAAGAAAAAAATAAAAATATTACATTTAAAAAAATTATATAAATTTGATCATAAGTAAATATAAATTTATAAAATCATTTGGTAATGGTAAAAAATTTATTGAATCTTTTTTAAAAAAAATATGGACTTGGAATAAATGACTTCCGACGGAACAGAAAAATAGGTTTGGTTTTCCAAAAAAAGTACCTTAGTATTTGGAGAAATTAAAGAAAGAAAAATGAAAGGATAACATGTAATATCAATAAATTGATAGATTATAATAAAATGAAAAATATTTTAGAAATATATATCATATAATTTCCTTTTCATAAATTTAAGCATAAAAAATCCTAAAGAAAGTGAGATTCTAACATAAATCCTTTACTACTTTGGTAAACATTGAGTCATAATTCCCATTAAATAAATAACATTATTTGAAATTTTAAATACCATGAACATAATTAAATTAATGATACAAAATATATAAGTGTTTATAAATACACCACATAAAAGAATATAGGTGTATAACACAAAATATGTCCTAAAGAAGACCATTTTAGATGGTAAACCCTTACCACTTTGGAAACATTCAAATCAAATCCACTTCAGAAAAAAAATAATGGTAATTGTAAATACCATTAATTAATAAGGTACCACGATATAACATATCAATTTATAATTATATACAGCTCTTAAACATAAATTGGTGCATGACATCAAACATTTATCAATCAAATAAAACTGACATGAAGAACCTGAAGATCCCACTTTGTGTATTTGATGTGTTTGTTTTGAATGGTTTCTATTGGTTTTGAATGATGGTAAATGAAATTAAAAAAAATCATTGATTTAAATGTTTTTTATAAGTATCAAAGAAATAATTCACTGATTTATCAATGATATCCAATCTTGATAACTAATGTTGTTTGGATAAATGGATGGAGAGGAATATACTAAAGAAATATTTTATTAAGGAAAATATTTTTGAGTTCTTTGAGTTTATAAGTTTGTCAATTTTTAAAATTATATTAATTTACTATGATATTAAGTAAATTAATTAAAATAAGTAAAAAATTGTTTCCATAAAGAAGAAGTGAAGTTCATGAAATATTAACTTTATTGCATGATATGTTTTTAATACGTGAATATGGTGATGAAATGTTTTAGTATTTTCATGAAGTATTAAAAGATGGAAATTTATAATTGTTTTACATTTTACATGATGAATTATTTTGAAGAAGGATTAGAATTATGTTTTATACATTTAAAAAATTCTAAGTATTATATGAGTGAGAATTTGTCGCCTTATTAAAAAAATAAGGGCCAACCACACCAACCATCCTAAGAAAAGGCTCAACCAAGGCATTGTGGGACAAAGGAGTTCAACCACACCTAAGGGAGCCTTTTTGGGCTAACTATAATAGTGTAAGAGGTGTGAGTGGTCTCATAATCCTACTAGGATGTGTATACACCCACTGTGGAGAGTGGGCACAAAGCATACTGGAATGGTTCAGTCAGCATGAATAGGTGAAAATAGTCAGGTTAGGCATGTGTGTGTATGGGTGTAATAGGTTTTTATCCCATATATTAAACTCAAATGGTTAGTAATATTTGATTTCTTATTAAGATAATCCCAGACTAAGAGTTTAATCAATGTGGGATGTAGGATATCATGTTATTATTCCTCCCACATAAAAATATACGGACAGAACCAGAGTCATCTGATGAAGACAATATACACTATCTAATTTCTCACACCACATGAGTTTAAATAATCTTATCATCATCAACTACTTGATGAGGTTTTGGTGCATTGTTAAACTCCACCATTTGGTGATCTTGGTTCCATCTATCTTCCATGATTATGTCAAAGTGATGAGTAATTTGGGATAAATCCAATGTCATTCATGAAATATACATCATTCATTTTTTTAGTATTACATAAAGAAAGTATTCATATGAAATAAAACACATTTATAGGAAGAAATTAAATAATTGGATCACTATGTATGTGATTGAGTTTTAAATAATAAGAATCATGTGATTATAATGTAATGCACATGAGGGGTCCTCACATAAGAAGACGTGCCATCATTTTCAGCATTGTATGTGGAAACCCATTTCTGAAATAATTTCGAGAAATTTAGTATTCAATGTATGGATTTTCATAGCATAATTCTTGGGATTATAAAGTTGGGAATAAACATATAAATTCAGTGAATACTATTTATAAATACCTATGAATCGAGGATGAATAATCTAGTGTCATTCATGTCATTCACCAAGAGATCTCATTTTCTCAAAAAATAATATTATCTGAGAATTGTTTTATAAAAACTATTAAAGAGATATATGAGCCTCTTGGATTTAAATATAAGCGTAGAAATATGCACTGAGTTATAGGAAGAAGGAGAACTATGGGTACATGACTTCTGTGAGCACACTCTCATTTTGATTTACAGAGAATAAATATTTTGAAAACCATTGATCGAGTGTTATTCCTCAATTATGTTATGTGAAGATAACACTCTTCATGTACCCTATTAATACATGATATGAATTAATAATAATTGATCATATTTGTGCTACATGATGGGGGAGGCATCTTTATATTATTATAGGCTTGCAAAAAGGTCTTTCATGAAGAATAAAGTAGGAAAATGTGAGAATTAATAGGCATTTTGTAAGGAATTTTTATACTAGAAGTGCATGTGTATACCTGTGTGAAGAGATGGTGATTCTAAATGAAGAGTTAGTGAATAGAATGAATGTGTGTGTATGAAGAAACAAAAAACTAGGAGGTAATGCGTGAGAACAAAAACAGTACATGATAGTGTATACATATATACTATTTTTTATAAACAAGTTTGAAAGGAAAAATATTCAATTGGCCTCTAAGTGGAGATTTTTCCACTTCCTCAACATGTCTAGGGTTTTCATCATGGGAGTCATCTCCTCCCTACCTCTGGTGTGGCTCAGCATCTTGGCGTCAGCCTCACCTAGATCTCGTCTCGAATGTGGTGTGGATTGGTGATGACTTCATCTTGATCTCCTCTCAGAGGTGGCATATTGGTGATGGATTCGGCATGGTTACGTTGTGGCGCCGGCTATCACCGGTTCTCTTGTCTTGTAGACAGCACTACTCGACAATGGATCTAGTGGTTTGGATATCGTCTTGGAAACAGCGTGACTCAACGGGCTATGGTGGTCTGGATCTCGGCGGCGACATCTGGTGGCTATATCTCGGCTTGGCATTAGTGTGGCATAGCTTTCAGGCTTCAAGGTCTCATCTTGGATTCAGATAGGGTGGATGTGGCTTGGTGATGGATTATGTACCGATCTGGTCCTAGATGTCTTGTGGATTTGGGTGCATTCTATTGTGGCATGACATTTGTTCTGAAGTGACTGAAATGGGGGAGTTTTGGTTTTGGTTTCTATGCTTTGATTTTGTTGTGTTGTTGGTGTTCAGGTGGTGGAAGGGTTACTGGAGAGGCCCCTTCCTACTGGTCCCTTCTACCTCATGTGGTTCAACTGATTTGGAAGCCGGAGTGGGTTCTTCCACAGCTATGATCTGATCAGCTCCAACCCAGAGTGGCATTTTCGGCTCAAACCTGCTCAACTCCCCTCAACAGCAATGCTCCATTGACATGTTGTTGGATCTTCCAGTCCTGGGCAACGATGTTTTGGATTCATATTCTTTTTTTCCTTTTTTCTGGGTTTTTTTGGATGTGTTCGAAGGGATCATGTGTTCACGACAAGGCTCTTCTGGTTTCGGTTCCAACGGTGAGTGTTTTGGGAGATTTCATCTTGGATCTAACCATTTGTTTGTCTGCATAGATAGTGTCGGTTTTTGATGTGTTCATTGGAAGTAGTTTTGTTTGATTGTTTCAATCCTGAAGGCAGGAAGTTAGTATAGTTGGTCTCAATCACTTGGGGTAGGCCCATAGGAGGATATAGAGCTAGTGGTTCACCTTTGTCGTGCTTTTCATTATCAGTTGTTGGAGAGGGTATGGCATCAGCCATCGAATTGAGTATGTTCTTTGACACATGACACTTTCTTTCCAGTATAATTCGGTTTCACAAGTATTTTATGCATTATGAAGAACATAGATGAGAAAATAAGGAAATTTTTTTCATTTTGTGTATTTAAAAAATAAAATACGAAAATGCTACACCATTTCATATTTTATACAATATAAAAGGAAGAAGAAGTGACTGACCAATATATGTTTAGTTGATTGTTATTTCAACCTGAATGAAGTTAGAAATTTTAGTCTGTGATAATATTAATATCATTGAGACTGAATAATATCAGAATTGTGATGAAGATGAAATGAAATTTTACTGTTTTAATAGTCACAAAATAATTGTGTGATTCTACCAAGAAAAAAAATAAATCTAGTGCATTATTTATTCTCTAAATAAGAAATAGGGAAGAATAATACAATAGAATTGATATAGTAACAATTTTTGATATTATGTATCAAGGATGTCAGTGACTACTATTCCATAACACATGCATATTATTAAAACTAGATATATAAGAATAAGGAATAATTTTATATTTTATTTTGTTTTTGTGAATAAGAAGAATAGTTTCTTTCCTTTTTTTGTGCAACTAACAAATTGAAGAAGAAGTTAGTGTAAGAAAAAAGTAGCACTGTAACATTCAATAGAAGTCACATCTTTTGGATGAATTTATTGGGGTTACAATGTAACATAACAAATAAGGTGAAGGCTATCTTCATATGCAGTATAAAAAACTATCAAGGATCTACAAGTTGGACCAGTTTATCACCATTCCATGGAAGAAGAATTGTTTCCCTCACCACTTTTAAAGTTTAGGGAGGCACACTAACTAAGGATTATCTCCTAGAAAACCCATTATAATGCGGTATATCATTATAGTGAAGAATATTTGTATTGTTCATCACCATACAGGATAAGGAATATCTACTCTTATTGAGTATTGAACCCTGTAAAAACATCATTTATTATCCTTTACAGATTTTATATACTTGCATATGATAAAAAAGAGAATATTAGAATCAATATCCTAATAGTTCTAAGAGGTAATTGGAAAATATTTGTAATTGGTAAAAATTTCCCACATAGATTCACCCCTCTTAGTTTTGAGTATATCCCATTGTAGTCCTTTCAATTGGTATCAGAGCCATAGTTCACCTCTTTTGGATTATCTATATTTCATTTATTATATTTTAAATATTTGAGTCTCTTTCCTATGTTAAAAATAAAGTGCAGTTTTGGTAAAGATTCATTTATATCTCATAAGGATTTCATATCTACCAATAAAATGATTAAAATGGGAAAGAAAGTGAAAATAAAGTTGAATATGAAGACCCTCTTTCCTAAAGAATAGGAAGTATTATTATCTCCACGTATTTTGAACAATAAAGACATATCGGGCTTGTAAAGTGAAGATAAGGTGCCTCAAGTTTCCAAAAAAAAGATACGGGTAGTCTCTCTACCTCAAATGATCAATATATATGTTTTAATTCTTATAAAAATTGTCTGAAAGAAGATTCAATAATTACTGGGTGTGATAAAATGTTAGTTTATTTTTCAACTTATTCATTAAAAAGAATAATTCATAGATATCCCAAATAATTATTCTCTTCCATTTGTGGTATAATTGAAATCATAGAGGAAAAGATCACTCAACAAGATGAGGAGTTAGAATAAATGGAGAATTATTTAAATGAAAACATCTATAATTTTTAATGCTCTCCAGATTGTTTGAAGCCTTTGAAGTAAAAAAGAGTGAGATTGAGAAAAGTTCCTCAAGATATCTCGAAGATTTTTTTAAGAATGAGGGATTCAATAATGATTTAGAAGAAAGTATTCATGCACTTGAATAGAAATTATAAAATAGTTTTGATTTGAAGGGTTTATTCAAGAAGAACAAATAAATTTTCTCTTTGTTACCCAAAAAGAAGATAAAATTCATGAAGTGGAAATTGAAATAATTAAGAAGAATTGTGAAGAGAAAATTATTATGATTGAATATTAGAAAATCATACTCAATATGAAAAATATAGAAATGGATGTTCAGTTAGTCAATCATGAGAGGACCCAAATTGAAACATCACAAAAGAAGGAGATAGTTTATGTTTCTAATAAATTCTCACTAGAGGATTCTATGGTTAAAATACCTCCAACATGTGATAAAAATATCATGAATTCATTCAATTATCTATCTCATGAATCTATAAAGAAAGAGGTAATATCCATAAAATTTTATAATGATGGTTCTAAATGTAGTTCCATGTAAAGTTTAGGAATGAAGAAAAATATTTTTAATTATGGATGAAGAAAGGTTATAAGAATCCTACCTCCATGACTTGGGTGGATAGGAAAAAGAATCAGGAGGCTAGTTACCAAAAAATATCCCAACATGTTATGAGGAAAACCCATAACAATTATAAATAATTAATGATGAACGATGATTTTGGGTCATTGTTGTTGCTACAACAGATTTGTGAATTGTTCATCACATTTTTGGTACAATACTTTAAATAAAAAATCACATATGAATCACATTTCAAAGGGGAGAAAACCAGATAATAAGAAGCATTTTCCAAATCCAAATAAAAATATATATACTAAAACTGTATTTGGAAAACTTGAAAAAATATATGATACATGAAATGGTAGTGGTCATATAAATAGTGCATGATCATCTCAATATATAACCAAAGCTGATGATAAAAGAAGACCATAGAATTTGATTAATAAAAAAGAATATACCTTCAGAAGAAAGAAGAATAATTTTATAAACCATAATTCTCCAAAGAGGATTTCAAAGAATAATTTTGAAAAGTCCTTAGATTACAAATCTAAGAATTTGAATAAAATATATGCATCCAAAAGCACTAATGAGATGGATGACACTCTGAAGAAGCCATGTGGACGATCCAAACCCAGTACCAATGTACCTAATAACATGTTAGTTATCTAGCTTGATGATTTGGAAAGAATGATTAAAAAATAATAATCACAATATAAGGATAGTGAAAAGGTAAAATAAAATATTCCACATGAAGATTAATAAGCTTTATGTGTGAGGTGAAGCATGTCTACTCATACTAAGAGAAATTACTTTGAAATTATTCCAGCATAAGAATAATTCTTTAAGAAGATAAAATTTACACTAGGAGATACGAGTTCTTTAAAATATCTAGAAAAAATAAGGTTCACACATAATGAAATTGAATAAGGGATAAGATCCACATTATCACAACCCATCCTTCCAAGAGCTATGAACCTAATCATCTTATCCCATGGGTCTTCTATAATACATTGGTGTCCTTCCCATCATAGGATAGGTTATTACTCACTAAGGACTCTTATCAGACTAATGAATGTCCCTACAAGCCAACACATGTTCCTTCTATGTGTTTTTTCCTCACTCACACACACCCTAGGAAACTTCCCATAGGGTCACTCATCCTACTTACTAATAGATAACAAGAATTCTAAAATATGAAGTTCTAATTAGGTAGGGTCCCAAAAATAAAGGTTCGCTATGTTGAAATGGGTAGTAACATTTATCCTTTAAAGTCTCACTTTTCAATGGGTGTTACACTCCACCCCTTTAATGTACAATGACCACATTGTGGACCCTGAACCTCAATCCTAATAAGTTCCACTACACTTTCGGATTTGTATTCTCTCTAATAACATTTATCACAACCAGTACTTCCTTAGGCCGCAAACCTAGTCATCTGATCCTATGGGTATCTTGTAATAACATGGTTTCCTTCTTAAAAAAATATTCTAATATTCATTGGGGTCTATTATAAGACTAATGAATCTCCCAACATGCCTACACATGTTCTTTAAATATGTTTTTTCCTTACTCACACGCACACTAGGAAACATTCCGGAAGGTGACACATGAGGATCACTACTCTAGGGCAAGAATTCTTAACTATAGTGTTTTAATCAGGTAGGATATGAAAAATAAATCATTTCCTTTTTGACTTGGTTTTTAAAATTTATTTTTTAAATTCTCACTTTTCCAATGGATTATTAAAAGTGGTTAAATGATAAGTTTTGATGAAGAAAATGTATATTGTTTATTGATGGTGTAACACATATTTTAAAATGGAAATAGAAAGAAAAAGTATATTAAAATAAATAAATAATATAATATAATTTTAATGAGTTTTGAATTTAATATTATATATATAGTGGAAAGAATTAGGGCATAACACAATAAAGTATTTTACCTTCATATCTCATGTTTTATCATCCCTCT
Organism: Viscum album; assembly: GCA_963277665.1. Taxonomy (NCBI): domain Eukaryota; kingdom Viridiplantae; phylum Streptophyta; class Magnoliopsida; order Santalales; family Viscaceae; genus Viscum; species Viscum album. The sequence goes on along the minus strand of OY728131.1, from coordinate 676,126,606 downwards.
CTCCTATTCTATATCATAATTCTATTTTTATTTTATTTTTTCCCAAACTTATATCATTGATATCTTCACCAATATTGACTATATTGACATGTCTTTAGTGTCATTGTGTTCGTCTTGACAATAATAATTTTAGAAATATTTTTTTACAAAAGCAATAAGGTTTCAGTGGTGTAGTTAAACTCATGTGTCATCCCTCGTCATCATTCATCACTTCACCTAAGGCAAAAATATCTTAACATTACTGCATGTCTTATACATGTTATTATCCTAATCATTAGAATGCGTGTGTAGCTGTAGGAATTAATTTACATTGGTGCATGATTTATATAGTTTATTGGGTTGATTTATGGAATTTTTGTGTATCCCAGTGTGAAACCTATGTGTATAAATCTATTAAGATCTGTGAATTATTTATATAGGTTAGGTACATGACTATGTTCCATTCATGAAAATCCTATTAAAACAATTTTTGGCACTTGGTCACATGTGGTGTGTGTATCCCTTTACCTATGATTTTTTTCCATTATATGGATTGTTATGATTTTGTTTCTTTATTGCATTGATATGATATTGTTATTTCAAGGATATTTCTATCATATATATTGTTATTTTATTTCTACAATTGAGCATGTCGGTTTGGCTTATTGGACTGACATATAAGATGTCACACGTGTATGAGACTATCCTCTGAGTTGGATTTTCCTAACTCGGGCCAGTATGTATTTGGACTATTAAAGTTAGTGATATGTGTCACAAGTTTAGGAATATCCATTTAGGGGGTATCTACTAGACTTGGGTCAACATGTGAGATTTGATGAAAGTTTGGGCTATCCACTCATAAATAATATTCCATACCTAGTTCAATATGTACTTGGACTATCCCTACTGGTAGAATGTGTCACATGATTGGGGATATCCACTTGAGAGGGAATGTGTCAGGCTGGTTAATGATGTTCCACCCAACATTATGCTAAAACATGTATGTTTCTCCCAACATGGTGTCAAAGAAGGTAGAGACAATCCTTGAGGACCCAGGATGTGTTTTGTATTTGTGAGATATATAGTTTTTGTATATATACCATGTTTTTTCTAAGGAATGAACTTGTATATTTTATGAACTGATGTTTAGGGTCATTGGTGGTGCCCTATAAAGTCTTTTAACACACCCTACTCGACCATTTCAGTATGCTTGTAGACTTCATGGCCATAGAATTGATAATGGTTAAAGTCCCTATAGTGGAAATTTGATTAGGTGAAGTAATAGGATTCATTTGTTTATAGATAGAGTTCGGATGGGAGGTCTTCTATAACCTTTATTTATTAGATTTACCAATACATGATTTCCCTATTTTTATTTGGCTATTGTATCATATATGTCATCTTTCAGTTTCCTCATGTATTATTCTGATTATTTATTTTATTTATATAATTTTTTTTATTTATTGGTCTCATGATATGATACATAGGGTATAGTCTCTCCATGGTTCCACTCAAGACCCTCACTGCTAGTTAGAAACTGTTGTCATATAGGAAGGCACACCTGAGGTCATGTGGAATTATGACTCAGGCCTGGTGATTCATGTTAAGATGTTACGCACATAGCCTCAATAAAAATTAAATATAAGATGTAAAAGTGTGAAGATTAAATGAAATCGAGAAACTTGGTTTAGGGAACCATCTTAACATTGGTTTTCACATTGATTAAGTAAAGAGGATCCACATCATTCACCAACTATTTATGTATTTTATTTGTGCATATAATTCATGTAATTAATGAGGAAGAAAGTTATCATGTGGAGGACCTGAGAAGCAGTGTGTTTTTCAATTCTTGATAGATAATATGAAGAATTCATCATCCTTGATGGACATATTATAGTTGTTATCCTAAAGAAAAAGTATTGCAGAATGTCATCCTCAATGATGTTTTGGAAGTTTTCAAAACTAGACAATAAAAAGTTGAAGATCCATATTGGTATATTCTCTAAATTGGAATATATTGAAATCCATTCTCGAAGAGATACACCATCATTAATATTTTGATGATTTTTTACCTTTAGGGGGATACAAATGAAGAAAAATGAGTTTCTTCCAAAATCAATATTTCAATTATAATAAAATAAAACTACTATAGAATGTTCTTGAAGATCATGTAATTGGAAAAGTCTTGTTATTTCATTATATCTCATCCTTTTTAATAAAAAATAATTATGTTAATACAAAGTGATAGTAATTGATTAAATCAATGACATGAAGAAATTTGATGTTCCCCAAGGACACTTATCATTCTTGTTGTAATTAAATGTTTTTTATATATTTGTTAAAGTTAGTACAGGAGTTCCAGGTTAATATTTTCTAAAAAATTATAATATCTCATTCAATTATTTTCATAATAAAATAAAATTTAGTTACCCTTAAAGACATTTTTACGAGTTCTCATTTCATAAGGTATCATGTTCAGTTGGTTAAGGAAAACTTTTTTTTCTAAATAAAATCATCATGTTTTCTACACCTATCATGGATCACATAGACATAGAATAAAATGATAGATGGTACATTTCATAAGTATGTATTGATACTATTTTCGCATGATATTTTTATTTACTTTCAATAAATGGGAGAGAAAGATATGTGAAAGTTAAAAACATTAAAGGGGATGTATTCACATATTTGAATATTCATTTGGAGAAAACTTTTTTGTTTCTTCCAACTAATAAAAAGGATGCATTAAATATCCCCCTTTGTGTATGTGTTGTGTTTGTTTTCAATGTTGTTTAATGAAATAATTAGATCTAATTGATGATAATATTTTGAAGAAGGTTTATAGAAATACGTTTCTGAAGTATCTAAGATATACAGGCTTGATAATGATTGTTTTTTGGATAAATGGTTGAATTGGAATATACTCAAGACTTATTTTCTTGTTGTATATCTTTTAAAGAATTTTATTCCATAACTATTTTTATTTTATAAGTGATCTTAATTTTCTAATACATATGAAAAATGATTTAGAATAATTGCCCCATGTCTTCTAAAAGGACTAAGTGAAGTCAATGAAATATTAACCATATTTCATAAAAAAAATTATAAATTGAAGATAGCCAAAAAATATATTAGTATTTGAATGAATAATTAAAATGTGTACATGTAAAATGATTTTACATTTTACATGAAAATTATGTTTAGGAAGGCTTATAAATATGTTTGATACATAGAATAAACACTATGTATTATCCAAGTTAGAATTAGTGGCCCTAGAAAAAAACAAGGGCCAACTACACTATCTATCCTAGTCTAAGGTTCCACCAATGCACTTTGGGACTTGGGAGGTCAACCATGACCAAGGAATCAAACACATTCCCACTAGTATAGAGGAAGAGGTGCAAGTAGGTGCATAATAACACTGGGTTATGTATAGGATTATTGAGGATATTGGGTGTGAATTGTTCCCACATGGGATGGTGGGAATGCATAGGTGGGGATAGCCTCTTAAGGCCCATGTGTGAAAGGGTGTTACGGGTGATGATCCCCCATCACCATCTCAAACAGTTAGCAGTACATGATTTATTTTCAATAAAATACCAAACCAACTGATGAATTGTTATGGAACACGGGATTCGGTGCTACTATTCCTTTTTCATTAAAATACATAGATAGAACTACAGTCATCCTATAAATATGATCTATGACATCCAATCACTCGTGTGACATGATTTTAAACAATCTAATTGTCTTCAACCTCTCGATGAGGTTTTGGGTCTATGTATGACTCCAATATTCGGTGATCATGTTCTGAATAGATGAGGCAATCAAGATTGAACAAATTATATGCATACAACATCTATCTTACATACATGAGGTAAACTCAAAGAAAATATTTATCCAAATTAAAATGTATTTTCCAGAGGTTGTTCAGTAATCCAATCACCATGGATGAGTTTAGAATCTAATAATGAGGATAATGTGATTATAATGGAACTCATATGACGAGTCTTCATATAAGATCAGGCACCATCATTTTCAACATCGTATATGAAATCCCACATTAAAAGTAATGATGGTATATTATGTGTTCATGATAAGTATTTTCATGGAATAATTTTCAGGATTGTAAGGTTATGGATGAATGGAGAGAGGTAGTAAATCCTCTCCATGAATAATAAAGATTCAATTATGAATATGCAGATTGCATTCACTCTATTTACTAGGACCTATCATTTTTTCAAAATAAAGTATTCTATGGGTGTTTTTTATGCAAATGGGCAAGGAGATCTATGGGTCTCTTAGCTTTATAAAGAATTGGATTACTATGCACAGAGTTTCATGATGACGGATAAATGCGGACATGTGACTTATGTTAACACACTATCCGCTTTCATCATGAAGAAGAAAGGTTCTATGAACTAGTGATTGGATGTTATACCTCTGCTATGTTATATGAATATAATTTCATTCATGTACCCAATTGAAACATGAAGGTCAGTAAGAAGAACCACACACTAATATGCTATGTAAAGGAGGAGGTAGCCTCATAATATACACATGCTTGCACAACCTGTTTTTATATAAAAGAAACTAAAACCCTGATCAAATTAATAAGCAGTGTGAAAGGATGTTTTATACTGAATTTTCACTTGTATCCTTGTGAAAGAGATATGGAGTTTGAAGGAAGTGGTTGTGAAGAGAAAGACAGTGCATGCATGAAGAAAAAAAGAAGAAGGAAGAAGTGTATGAGAATTTAAACTATATAGGATAGTTTATAAATTTATAATATTTTCGGAAAATGAAATTGAAAGGTAGAAGACCACATGCCTGATTTCATGCACATGTGAATGATCATGCACTAATTAATGGATATACATTAGAGATACCCAAAAAAGGATAAAAAAATATCTTGGAAAATCACGTAAAATATTAAAAAGGAATCTGGGTGTGTGTGTGTGTGATAGGGTTTAAGAACACCCATTTATTATATTAAAAATGCATGAATATTGATTAATATACATGAAATATACTTATAATAGTGTGTAGTGAACTTGATACTGAAGTAGAGTGGAATATCATAATACTTCATATCCCAATTTTCAGTAAATTATGTTGGTGAAATAATATTGAAAGTAAAATGTGATTATGTTGTATAAATTTTTTCTATATTAATAATAATATAAAAATAACTGATACATTAAAAATTTTAGATGTTTTTTTATTAAATAAATATAATATGAAACTTCTTCACTATTGAATATTATTGTGTGTTGAAGATAACAAGAAGAAGAAGTGACTGGACAATCTATATTTAGTTGATTATCATTTAGGTTCAAAATATGTTGTACATTTCAGTATATATTAATATATATATCATTGAGACTAAATAATATAATAATTTTGGTGATGTTGATCAGAAGTTTCAGTGTTATAATATTCAAAAATGAAGTTTCTAATTCTAGCAAGAAGAAAAGACAGATCTGGTGTAATTTTTTTCACTAAAAAAGAAAGAGAGAATAATATATAAGAGATTATATAGAACAAAAATTGTTTATATTATGTATTTTGGAAGCCTATAATTACCAATCCACAATATATTTATATTAATTTTACTAGAGACAGAATAATAAGGAAGAAGTATATCTTTTAGTTTATTGTTGTGATGAAGAAGATGATGATGAGTCACTTTTCTGTTGTTGTGCATGTAACAGAGTGAAGATGAATTTACAAGAAGAACAAATAATCATTGTGAAATTAAATATAATTATAATATTTTGGAATACGTTATTGATGTTACAATGTACCATGAAAAAGTTGGTGAATTTTATCATTGAATCCATTATAAAGAACTAGTGAGCAGTTACAATTTGGAATAGGTCATCGCATTTACAAGGAAGAAGAATTATTTCCTTCCCCCTTATAAGGTGTAGGGGCTACACTAGCTAATGATTTTCTCCTAAAAAATCCACTATAACTTTATATCTCATTATAGTGGATAATCCATGTATTATTCATTTCCATACACATTAAGGACTAGCTACTCTTATTGAGTAGTGAATCTTGTAAAATATTATGGGGTATCCTTTACTGATTTCATATAATTGCATATGATAAGAAGAATAGAATAGTAGAATCATGATACTAGAAGGTATAATCGTTTACGGGATAATAATTTATAATTTTTAAATTTTTACTAATGCTAATTCACCCCCCCCCCCACTTCAATGTTGAGTATATCCCAAAGTGGTCGTTTTGAAACTCCTACCTTATGTCTGATTTTATTAATTAGTTCTCTAACCTCTTGTATAATAAATTAAAATTTATTGTAATTATATAAAATAAAAATTCAAACACTTTTAATATCATATAAGCTCCAATTATTACATTTCAATTCTTATTTATTAATAATTATATTTTTTAAATCCTTATTTATGAGTGATAACTATTTCATATTTAATTTGTATTTCAGTTATGTAGTTATAGTAATTACACTTTGATCATGATTTAATCATATAAAAAATCATAATCATGTAGTTATTATCATTTTTAATCATAATTTACACTTTTATAACCATTCATATAATGTGGTTATGAAAAATTAACTACATCATTTCATGGATATGGAAATTCTTATGTATACAAGAGTGATGTTTCCACTTTTCTATGAATGAAATGAAATAAATTTTATGATAATTAAATTATAAATAATAATAATTATGTCATAAATATCATATATATTCATTAAATATGTATTTATTACTATCCAAGTAAAGAGGTAATGGAAATCGAATCTCATCGCTTCGTGGAGGTTGTAGTCCACATGTACACAAGAGTGAAATTATCATTTTCCATTGGAAAAGATGATAAGAAGGTATATAAGATATTATAATTATAGAATAATAATAATAATATCACTAATATCAAATATAAAAATTAAATTCATCATAATAACCAACAATTAAATTTGTTGACTGAGAAGGAATCATATCTCCAATCAGAGGCGGTAGTTCACGCATACCCACGCACGATACTTTAATTTCTCATTTGATGGATAAGAGTTTGGAAATAGTTTTTTAAACAAGATAACATAAAATTATACTTATTATATTATATCCATCCAAGGATTATATATACAATAGTTTTAGATAAGGATTAAGAAGAAATAAAATTGAAATATCTCGGTTAAGATTTATACCTCTTCTTTGATATGCCTCTTTTGGATTAAACCTTCGGACATGAAAGATTGTTCTTAAGATAAGGCCATAAGTTCTAGGATGAATAAATTAATAATAATAAGATTTTTAATTCGGTATTTATCTATCTTTAATGCTCAAATTTTTTGAATAATGGAGGATAATGTGAGATCTTTAATATTTGAGGGGAGGGATACACATAGAATTACTTAAAAGATTTCTAAAATATAAGGTCGGTTTCATGTAAAAGTGGATAAAAACGGGAATGAATTAAAATTTAGGATAGGTTAATGTTTAAATATATAAAAAGAATTATAATTATACATGTTTTTGTATTATTTTTACACTAATCTATAGGTTACCCCCCCCCCCCCCCGGGGTAAACCCATTTTAACCTTCAACGTGGTAATGAATTTCTACAATTTTTACAATTACTTATGTCTAAATATTATGTAAAACCTATTAAATTATATTCATTATCCATATTACTAGTATTTATTCCATTTTAATATATTCAATTTCTGTATTTGGTATAATTTAATTGTAAATAAACGTGAAAAATGCAATGAAAACCTGCCATAAAAAATCAATTTAAAGAAATAATTAAAATTTATTCTATTATATGCCTTGTAAATACCCAAAAATAAATGTTAAAATATTTTATTTAATATATAATATATAATTATAATTATACCCATTAATTAATATAGATTAATTAAATTTCTATAATCAAAAAACATTTTATGTAGAAAAACCATTTTTAGAAAAATGTTTTTTAAAACCCAAAAATAAACTTATAACAAAATCAAGTATAATAATGATTACTATGTAATTAATTATATTATTTATAATTAAATGAGGATTGTTTTTCTTTAATATCAAATTAAAAACACAATATCTTGATTTAATGTAAATAAATGAGTGTTTTACAAAAAATTGTATTTTTCACTATTCATTGAAAAATAAATATATTAAAAAAATACCTATAATTTACCCTAAGATAATATTGACATGAAGATTTAAAAAATTATATTCATTACCTGAAATTTAATTTCTATATATGATATAAATTAATTATAATTTCATTGTAAAAAATGTAATTAAATCCATTTTTTGGATAAAACACATTTTTAAATCGTAAAATTACTTTTCTAAAAATTGGATAGTTATTTGTTATTCATTAATAAATACATTTTAATTTTTTGAAAACTTTATAAATATTTTATATAATGTGTTTATTACATATCATACCTTAGAATTTATTATTTAATTTATCACAATCACCTAAAAATATTATTATTTTTATAGTATGTCATTGTTCACATAAAGTTATTTATAGTGTGTTAAATAAACATTCAAGATTAGTTATATTTTAAACTAAATTCATGGGGTTATTTATATTATACCACCCCCTAAATAATGGTTACCTAAAATAACACATAATCATGTTCTCATGTATGGATAAAATTAGTGGGAGATGAAAGTATTAATGTGGAGGAGAATCATAATATTCAAAGAGCAATGGCGAGTGACAGAGAATATGAACATGAGGATATTAATGACAAAAAATCATAAATCAGTAAAGGGTGAAACATACCGTCAATCCCATATAAATAGTTATAAAAAAGAAAACATTTTTATTTTCAAAATCCTTTTTTCCCAGATTTGGAGAAATATTTTTTCAAGAAATATGAGAAAATATATTACTTGTTTTATTTCTATTTCATAAGAATAATTTCATCCTTTGGTTGTTCTTAGATCAGTTTCAACTTCTATCTCATCTATAACTCCATGAAATGAATAATAAAGATGAATTTATAATGCCATTAGCAATGAAATTAATATTTATATGATTATTAGAACCATAAAATAATGAAAATTCTTTCTTTTTGTCAGTAGATATTTCCCAAAACAAAATTGGTTAGAAAAAGTAATCCTGTATGGATAAATCTTTATATATTTAAATTATAAATTAATATCTAAAACCTTAATAATAACACCTAAAGTAATACATAGACCATTCTATAAATATTTAAATAAAAAACTTCTAGAAAATATGTCTGACCAAATTCAATACCCCAAAAAATCTAAAATATCTGATCAAAAAATTGTTTATAAGGTCAAATTTAACATTTATCCCCAAAAAATATAAAATATCTCATAATGGAACACAAAAAAACACATATACATCATGATCAAATATTCTCTTAAAACATGATAACATTTTCCAAAAATAACCTAAATCACTATAAAAATTAAATGAAAGCATAAATGATTCCCAAACTTTACTCTATCCTTATTACATATATAAAATCACTAACAATAAAATTCAATAATTCTAAAAATGAAATAAACATAATCAAAGATAACATATATCAATTTTTCATCAAATCACTAATCAATTTCAAGGTAAGAAGTACTATCTAATTTACATTATCCATATAAATCATATATTTATTCAAAATAAAAATTATTATCTCAAAATTATGTTCATATTAAGGGTTATCTATCCCATAATGATGTGTTTTCCAAAAAAATGACCTTACTACTAAATCACTTTTCTAGGTAATTGATACCATTCAATATATTATTAAAAATCATTTATTAAAACCACTACTAAACAATCCTTAAATATTTTGTGATTTTTATAGCTATAATATCATTAATAAAACACTTATACAAAATAATTATCAAAGATCAATACATAAATTCTTCCATAATTCCACTTTATTATTTAATAATTAACTAAACTTCTACATCTTACTCTTTAATAATTCTGTAACATAATATATAATATGAATAAGTTATTAATATTCATTAACCTCAATTTAAAAATGTTTCTTTATCTAAAAATCTGAAATACTATTAAAATACTTCATACCATTCATATGTCATTCATAGTCTAATCATATTCAACATTAAAACCTCTACTTGCATAACCTTGCATATCCTCTTCTACAGCTTTTACACTAGGATATTGATTTTCATAATTCCAATGATTTCTGCATTTAAAACATTCAACCATATAAGATAACTTATTGAAACAATTAATCACATCTATATCATTAACCTAACAATTAATTTTTCATTGGAAATTCACCTCTTTATTCCCTTGTTTTCCACACATAACACATTTTCTGGTTACATTGAGACATTTTATGGAGTGTTTATTCACATATTATTGACCTGTAGGAATATTAATATTCTTTCTTCTATGGTCGTTATAAAATTCCATTTTTATCTTATTTGGTTCATCTAAAAAATCACCTATGTTCCTGTTTTTAATCATATACTGAGATTGATAGTTAGAAATAATCACAAGCTTTCACATTCCATCTCCCATTTCTTTTGGTTTCTCATTATTATAATCACTACATCATTCATCATAGTCAGTATTAACACAGTTCCTTTTGGTTCTATAAATTGACTAAAACTAAATATCATAGTATGAGAATGAAAAATCATAATGGAAAATCATAAAATCATGAAAATCATTTATAGGATGTGTAAATCAAGAAACCCTCTTTTATATCTATAAAACCTTAGTTTTAACCGAGTTCACACATGGTCCTAATATATTTAAGTCCTTCATTATAATGATCCAACCCACTAGATCCCACCTAGCTGATGGAAAACTAGGCCGCCCAAACCACATGTCCACCTAAAATAGGCCAAGTGATAACGACAAGCATCGAAAAGGCATAGATATAATGTGAGGGATTTTTCTAATGAACTTTCATACTCACAGACAACTATATAAATAAAATAGTGATGAGTAATATAATGTAAATACAATATCATACATAGATAAACCATGCATACAATAAATTTATGAAATCCATTAGAGTAAAATGGAATACAACAAATGTTTAATGGGGAAAATACATGACCATCCAGAAATGATGTTTTAACCTGGAAACAACTGAAAATAATGAAATCTGAGAGATACTTTCTCCTAATATCCATTCCCAACCATCGTATGTAGTCCATACACCTAGGTATCACTATTATCCACTATAATAACATTCAATATACTTATCATCTACAAAAGACACAATACATGTGGGAAATCCCAGAAAAGGGTGAGTGTCTAAATACACTATCGGATTCCACAAAACCAAAAATAGAGTGATAGAGAGATTAAAAAATTTCATATCAACCTAAATAAAGAGGTAAATTAAAACTCATTAAATAAAAATTTATATTCTCATAAGGAAACAAGGATGAGAAATAAAGGGGATATCCACCTCACAGCCTAGGTGATGTTGATGAGTAATTCTGTAGGTCTAGAATTATATCACTGATGGCCAGTATCAAACACAAACACACTGAAATATAAATGGAGGGTCCCATACCTCACAAACTCACTCCAAAACTGTGGTAGAACACATATCTTATAGAGGAAATGTACCCCTCTGAAGAATGAATACAAGTGAGTACTACTTCGTTGGTAGAGAACTCGCGCCCTGTAGTAGTTAGGGGAGTATTGAACGTACCTATATAAATAAATGGGGAACCCATTCTCTAGTGTAACAGGGGAGTATTGACCCTAATATATGTATGATATCCTAAGGAACATGTTCCATGGTGTGATATAGGAGTAATAACCATAGTATCTCTCTGATAGAATGTGGAACCACACCCTGGTGTGAAAGGGGAGTACTAGCCCAAGCATCTATCTGATGATCCTGCCTAATCAGTACTATCATCAAGAATTTCCTAAATAAGTATCATTTTCAGAATATCTTTCATCATATATAAAAATCTACTAAAAAGGCCACCGTCAAATTATACATGGAATAACACTCTGGATATACTACTCATGATCAAAAATCCGAGTCAAAACAAAGGAGTTATGAGAGTTGGAAGATTCATGTAGGATTATATGGAATGTATGAGGTCCACACGACATGTGGTCACACTCCACTTCCAGGTCATGCTCTTCCTGAACAAGACACAATAATATATGTTTCTTTCCATGTTTTTTCCTCTAAGATACATTGTATGTTTGAACACCCATAGTCCTAGTAATGTATCACAACCTTTTACCATGTATTCCCACCCTTGTTAGTGTACTTTGGTATATGGAATATCTTTCCACATAGGGCATAGGGAATGTGCAGTTGGAGTGTGACTTTTCCACCTGTTTAGGTTCACATGGAATATAGGCCCACCTACATGGCATGTGATATTTAACTTCACCTGAAACCCTCGCATTATAGCCAATGTCTACATGGCTTTTGTTCATCCTATTACACTTTGTGTAGTTGGATTTCCTCAAAATTATAATTTCTTTAATGAATTTTCTAGGTCCATTCTCATCACTACAAATCACACTCATTAAATTCTTGAAATCTATGTGGAAATCCTTCTAATGCTCAAAACCCCTACTTTTCTAGTGATATCTATGTTAAGGATTTAAAGTGGTGTTTAATTAGGATACAAGTCCTTGATTAGGTGTGTGTTCGTCAAGAAATCCAAGGTAGGTGGTCTATAAGTTATATCCCATAGTTTTGTTTGATATTTTTTCATGCTTGGGTTTGTTTCTTGGTTAACCCTCGTTGTTATTTTGATCATTTGATGAGATTTGGTGTTATTGGTTTCTAAATGATGAATGAAAACCCTCATGGTCCTCATGTGACACATGGAGGATGACTTGACCTTTGTAGGTCCACCCATAGGGTGTGCCGATACTTTTGAGACATAAAATTTATATAAGTTTTATCAAAGTTTCATTGTGACAATGTAGAGCCCTTGATAAGAATTGTTAAATGTTTAATGGAAGTGAAAATTAATTATTGGCATGTTCCTATGCTTATTAATGGATTAAGGGATTGTTTGGTATGGTAAGAAAAATTAGTTAAATTAGATGAATGGGGATTGTGCCTACTGGATAATGAATTATATTGAAAACCCTAATAGGTCGAGTGTATATGAAATGTTGACACATGGGATTGGTATTGGCTTGTGAATTGAGGAATATGGTTAAAGGGGTGAGACATGAGATAGAGAATTAGGATAATGATTTGTGTGGTGTAAAATTTCATTGTGAATAGGCTATGGAATAACATTTGATTCCCATGTTAATTATTTGGAATCATTATTTCTATCATTATTGATTTTATTGGTTGTGACATGGATAAATTCTTTGACTGGATAAATAAGAATGTGCACATGGATTGGTGGTGGGATTAAGGACTCATGCTCCTCCCATGCGTAGGGTTGGACTGATTCTCTAACCTACCTTGGAATTCATGGGTTTGGGATTCAGACTAATGATCTATTCCTCCAATGGTTGTATTTGGTGAAAATGCATGGACTAAGGCTCCTAGTTATGTGTGGTGATTACTTGATATGATCATCCCTAGTGAGATAGGGACTCGACTTTTTCTCTTATGCAGAATGCTAATTCCGTGAATACTGTGTCAATAATGTAGATATTTGACTCAAGGAATACATGTTGATGATGAAATAATGATGAGATGATGTACATAATAAACATAGAACAATAATACTAATAGTTATCACAAAGTATAGAAAGGTAAATGAGTTTCCCCCAAACTGTCTTTCCTTTAAATTCCATTTAATTACACTTTCATGCACTATCTATTAGACAGATTATTGTTTAGACACCATTGGTGGTGGCCTACTAAATTGCAATCACACCCTACTTGGGCCTCTGTTGGGAACCCAAGAAGATTTCATGTTTGCGGGTCAGGACAAGGGTTAGAACCCTATGTTAGGGAGTTGATATGGAAATAGGACAATCATGGATGAGGTTCTTGACTTAGAGTTAGGACCATTTTGGGGATTTCACTATTGTCTTTATTTTTGGTTTTGTTAACTTGTCATTATAGCATGGCATGACATATTTACTATTGCTTTTTCTTTGTTCCCAGTGTGGGAGATGTTTGGATATGCATGATATTGGTTGTTTCATAATAGTTCCACTATTAATATATTTTTCTACAATGGATTACTCTATTAAAGATTTTACAGTCTCCCCACATGAAAAATATAGACCCTCGCTACTAGTTGGAAACCTCGGGCATACGAGGAGGTGTGATTGAGGTCATGTGATAACCAAGCTCAAGGTACCAAGTTAAAGGAACCCATGTTAGGAATATTACAAAGTGGTATCAGAGGAGTTATTTTCAATTTATTACTATATGGGGATGGTATACAGAATATTAAGATAGTGTCGAGCATTAGTAATGTGGTCTTGCCTATGGGTAGATAAGCCATGTACGGGGCTAAACCCAAGTCACCCAGGGATGGAATTTTTTTTTTTGTTGTGTGTTGTTACATTTGATGATATTTTACCATTGGGTGATGCACATGTGGTGTGATGTGACAAATTTATGATATTTTTCTCGTGGTCGGAATGGAACACAGTTGCGCATTCATGCATCATTCTGGGATCCTATGTATAAAAGTGACATGCATTATAGTAGGCACACACACACCAGATTTGTGTGTAGTACATAATGGATAGAATGAATTTTATTTTCCTAAAAATAGTGAAATGTTGTCTAATGGGTTGATATAAATCAGTAAAAAGGAAAATGATAATCAAAAATTAATAATTAAAGAGTGACTGTTAATAAAGAAAGGTAAGTGAATTAAAATGTTGTCGAAGTAAATAAGGAATGAAAATAATTTTAAAAAAGGAGTAAAATGTAGGGATTGTAACCACGTGACTACTTGAAGGTCGGTGATGGCGATGAATACGACGTTAGGAGGTTTTCATGCCTACGGTGGTACTCAACAGTGAATTCGGTGTTGGTGATGAGTCAATGGCGATGGCTTTGTGAGGATGAAGATGATGTGTGGACATGACAAGACTCACCTTGATGCAGGGATCCTCGGGCTTCTCAAGGGATTTATGGTGATCTTCCACCGACTTGGATTTGGAATTTATGTTGATTTTGAATTTTGAATTTTCCCACTGAATTATGTATGATTTTATGATGTGTGGGTTCCCACTCTAGCCCTAAAAGTGCTTTTATGAAAATTAAAAAAACTGATTTGGCACAACCATGTGAGTTAGTTACCCCATGTTATCCATGTCCTAAAAAATGATGATTGAGGGTAGTGTACTAGATATAATAAATTTTAGTGGAAAGTGTATAAGAAATGGTTTGTTTATGTCTAGTGATGAGCCTGTCTTTATGCCTTGTGAAAGTTTCATGTTTTTGTTCTGAAAATTCCATGTTTGGAATTGTAGAGAAATGCCACCATGAAGGCATGTTATGGTTAGGCAATAGGATGATGTTATTTTGAATGCTCTCCTAGTGGTTTAGAAATAATATCCAGTTTTTCATGTTGATAGGGAAGATAATTTCCATTGGAACTGTTCTTGTTTAATATATATTATTGAATGTAACCTAGGGTGGGTCACACTGAGTATGTTTGAGTTGACTAGGGAGTTTCTACAACACCACCATCCAACATTTACCAGAGAGGGTGGCACAGATGTAGCTGAGTTTTTTATAGAGTCTATCCATACTATTCTTGAATATTTGGAGACTCCTGATAAGTGATTTAAGTTGTAATCCTATATGTAATAGGGCCAAGAAAAGCGCTGATGGGATATCTTAGCTCAGACTGAACAACTACAGGGAATGATGTGGATAAATTTTTAGGAAAAGTTTCTAGATCATTACTTCCCATAAACCTTAAGGCTGGAGAAGGTTATAAAGTTTATGAGTTTGACATTGGAGATGATGTCAGTAATGGATTATGCAGTTTGGTTCACAAAATTACAACGTTTTTTTCTTGTTTTAGTGGGAGATGAGGCAGCTATGGAAAGGTGCATTCGGGATGGAATTTAGCCTGAGATCAAATCCCGAGTAAATATATTTTAGAAGAGGAGGTTTTCTGAGGTGATGGATTAGGCCCTCATCATATAAGTAAAATGTAAAGAGGCCTCTGAAATCAGACATTCAGTTCTGGTGGGGTGAACTAGTGGTACGACTTGCAATAGTAGGAAGTGTCATTTTGAGAATTTCTACTACCGAAACGGTAGACAGCACTACGAAAAAAAGGAACCAGTCTCTCAGGATAGTGATCGATTTTTATGCTATTAGTGTGGTAGGTTGGTTCACATACGAATTCAGTTTTCTCGAACACTTGTTAAATTTGGAGCATGTAGCAAGATGTGCCCTGTGCAGAGGTTCTTCAGGAACCCATAGCATAGGGATAGTGCTAGAGGAAAAAGATCATTGTAGAGTGTAGGAAGGGGATCGATTACCCCATATCAAGAAAGTAGTTGGAGATCCAGAAATTGTACTAGTTGTAGTGGTGGATGTGTAACTATAGGGATAGATCATTCATACCAGTAGGGTAGTGCAGTTTAGGGTACTCATGTTGGATCCTAGGGTAGAGGGATAGGCCTCCTGCACGATGTTCAGTCTACACTTGGATGAGGTGAGGATATAACTTATACTATTTGAGGTACAATTCTTGTAGCTTCCACACTTTCAAATTCTTAATTATACATAGGTTCTATACATTCATTTATTTCAGTACAGTTCTTAGTAGTTTTGGGACTAATAGTGGAAAGTGTGTGTGGAGTTATGTCACTTGATACTCTATTGGGGGTGTGAGTTAAGAATATTAGGGGGTCTAAAGGTTATGCCTTAGTGGTTGGTGGATATAATTTTCTATAGGATCTATTTTTTTTTCATACATCAGGTTTTGACTTGATCTAGGGAATGGATTGGTAAGTGGAGTATCAAGCTCATATCGATTGTTATGGATGTCAGGTAACGTTTATGTCTCCCGATAGAGACACTTATGTCCTTCATGTTGAGTGGGATGTTCGATTAATCCATGAATGAACATTTTTTTAGTAGTTGGGAGAGCTCATGAACGAAGTGGCATGCCATGTTCTTGATGATAGAGAAGTATAGAAACATGTCTTTCCTCCTGTGGTGGATTGGTTTCAGGATGTTTTTCCTGATGATTTATCAGGGCTACCACTTGGGATAGATGTTGAGTTTATGATTGAGTTGCTTCCTGGGGAAGAAATGATTTTCATTCCTCCATATTTAATGCTTCCAGCAGAACATCAGGAAATGAAGGTTTAGTTGGAGTAGTTAAATCATAAATGATTTATCCATCCTAATACATAACCTTGGGGTTCTCTAGTGGTATTTTCCTAGAAGGAAGACGAACTGTTGAGGCTATGTGTCGATTAAAGGAAGTTTAATTATATTATGGTTAAGAACTGATACCCAATTCTCAGAATTGAGGACCTGTTTAACCAACTGAGGGGTTCTACAGCATTCTCAATTATCTATTTGATTTTGGGATACCATTACTTGATGGCGAGACCCTTTAATGTACCACATAATGCTCTCGAGAGTAGGTACAACTAGTTTGAATTTTTTAATATTTCATTCGGGTTAAATAATTGGTAGGATGTGTTTATGGTGATAATGAATCAAATATTCCACCCTTATCTAGATCAGATTGTGGTTATCTTTTTTGGGTACATCTTGGTGTACTCATGAACTATTGACGATCATGCCCAACATCTTGACATAATCTTAAGTACACTAATAGATCATAGGATCTATGCCAAGCTATAAAAATTCCAGTTCTATGTTAATAAAGTACATTTCTTAATATACATAATTTTTGAGTCAATTGTATTAGTGGATCTAGAGAAAGCGCAGGATCTTGTGTCTTGGGAGCAACCCAAGAGTGTTTCCAATGTTTAGATTTTTTGGCATTGGCTGGTTATAATTGTTGGTTCATTAAGGATTTATCCCATTTGAAAACACCACTCTCAAGCTTAACCAAGTTGGGTGTTAAGTTTTAGTGCTCAGAGGCATGTGAAATTTCTTTTAAAGAATTGAATAAGTGGATTACTACCACACCGATTCTAATCTTTCATGAACCTGCTAAGAAGTACACTTTGGTTTGTGATATGTCTAGTGTTGTACTTGGGTCAATGTTAATACAAGATGATCGAGTTGTAGCTTAAAGGTTGAGATAGTTGAGACCACATGAATGAAACTACCCAACTCATGATCTTGAGCAAGCTATTTTAGTTTATGCCTTAAAGTGTTAGAGGAACTAATTATTGGGAGAACGATTCATAGTGTTTTATAATCATAAGAGTTTAAATTAAATCTTCTATTAGATATATTTAAATCATCAGTAGTTAAGTGGGTATAGTACCTAAAATCCATTGATTTTTAGTTGGTTTACATATTGGGAAAAGGGAAGAGTGTTGTGGATGCTTTGAGCCAGAAGACTCGAAATCAGGTGGTTCAAGAATCCAAATCTAAATGGAAAATGAAGTCTTTGTTTTTATAGATTCACCTGGAGGAGTGGGATGGGATTAGAAAAATGGCCTTGGTTTATTTAGAGTTTGAGTCTATTCTTTTGTTAAGGGTCAAACAGATCCATCTGGAGGATCTAGAGTGTTTGGCTATGAAGGAAAGTCTTAAAGGTGGGGATTCACCTTCTAGTTGGGCTTTAGGTGGTGATGGAATCATCTCTGTTAGAGGTTGTGTGGTGGTACCGGTGTATTTTCATGAATATTTGATGCGTGAGTACCACATATAAAGGTGGAAAGGTCATTATATATTGAATAAGATGTATCGTTATCTTCGTTGGTAGTATTAGTCGATGGGGATAAAGAAGGATGTTGGGGGTTTCATGGCGTGATGCCTTATGTGTCAATAGCTGAAGGCCAAGAATCAGCGTCTAGGTGGTTTTTTGTAGTCATTACCCATCACAGAATGGAAGTGTAATGACTTAATGATGGGATTTGTAGTGGTACTTCCGAGGAAACCTCATAAGAATGATGCAATATGGGTAATTATGGATCTGTTGACAGAAGTGGCTCATTTCTTTCTGATCTAGCGGATTTATATAGTTGATCAGTTAGGTGTGTTTTATGTTTGAGAATTATTGTGATTTAATGGTGTATTGAGAACCATAGTTTCCAATCGTGATCCATGTTTCACATCACGCTTCAGTAGGGATTGTAGAATGATCTTGGTACCCATGTTTTTTGAGTATGTCTTATCACGTGCAGACAGGCGGGCAGTATGAGCGTACGATTCAAGTATTGGAGGATATGTTGAGAGCTTGTTCCATGGATTTTAGTGGTTCATGGTAAAAGAGCTTATCACTCTATAAATTTTCTTACAATAATATCTTCCATGCTATAATTCATATGGCGCCTTTTGAGGAACTATATGGAAGATCCTGTAGATCTCCATTGTGTTGTTTAGAGGTTGGGTAATGTGAGTTGTTAGGACTGACTCTTGTGTATGAGACATCAAAAAAAGCTTTTTTGATCCCTAAGTACATGATGATAGCCTAGAGAAAGCATAAGTCAAATGAGGATTGGTGTTGTTGACCTCTTGAGTTTGAGGTGGGGGTAAAGTGTTTCTTTGGGTGTTGCCAAGGTTGGTTCATTATTGAATTCAAAGACAGAAAAAGTTAGTGCCCAGGTATGTGGGTCCATTCAAGATTGTGAAGAGGATCGGACTGGTGGATTACCAATTGTCTCTTCCATAGCAGTATATTGGGATGAACAATGTTTTTCATGTTTTACAACTATGTAAGTATCATCCTTATCCATATCGTGTGATAAACATTGATGATGATGAGCTTGAGACTGATGCATCCTTTGAGGAGAATCTGGTTCGTATTGTGGATCATAGTGAGTAGGTTTTATGGGTAAAAGTTGTGCCTTTGGTTCATGTTCTATAGTATCTTGGAAACATTCAGGAACAAACATGGGAGCGAGAATCAAATATGTGGGGCCAGTGGCGATATCTCTTTGCTTCAGAATGTTATTGATATTTGGGAATAGTGGCTCGTGGATGATATTTCCTAAGGTGGGGAGGTTGTGAGATATGGGACCATTCTTAATGTATGTTTTTTTGGTTTATGTTTAAGTCCTTTATTTTAGTTTAATAATTGTTGTCTAAAGTTCATGAGAGGGCTCGGGGTGTTCTGGGGGTCCAGGACACGAAAATAGAGGACAAAGAAGTTTTTGGTCATGTTGCACGGTCTATGCATGGTGAGTGAAAACCGTAGATCCTTAGATAGAGGCTTGAACATGGTTATCACATAGTTAAGCTAACTATGAATAATTCCTAGGAAACTGTGTGAAGGGATAATTTTAGGACAGTATCTGTCGCACATTTTGCACATAATTTTTCAAACTATGCAGGTAAACCTTGCATCCCAGTAAAGTTGAAAATTTTAAAAAAAATGTCATTACAGGATTATTAACCCCAAATCATGGTTTCCCCCATTATTCCCCTCTGTAACCATAGTGATGAACCTAATCTCTCAATAGAATCCAAGGGTCTTTCTCCTTCATCTCTAGGTTATTTTGAGTGTCGTCAGTTCTGAATTGAAGATCCGGGTAAGGCTAATCCCCCTCTTGCTTCTATTTTTGGTTTAGGGTTCACATGTTTCCTTATCTCCTTCAGAAGGTCAAAACCCATTATTTTTTTATAAGATCTAGGTTTAGGATCAAAGTAGTGTTGAATTGGGATCCAATTCCTCGATTAGGTTTTTGTTCAATGATATATCCAAGGTAGGTGGCCTACAAGTTATATCCCACAATTTCATTTGATATTTGTGCAAGATTCGGTTTATTTCTTTGTTAACCATAGTTTTTATTTTGATCGTTGATTATATTTTTTGTGATGGGTGTCAAAATGATGAATAGAAACCCTCATGGTCCTCTTGGAAAACATATAGGATGACGTGACCTTTGTATGGCCACCCATGGGGTGTGTTGATAATTTCCAGACATAGAAGTTAGCTACATATGAGCAAAGTTTCATTTCAACAATGTAGGGCCCTTGATAATAACGTTTAAATGTTGAATGAGAGTGAAAATGAATTATTGGAATGTTCTTATTATTACTAATGGGTTAAGGGATTGTTTGTCATGGTAATAAAAATGGGTTAAATTAGTTAAATGCGGATTATACCTTGTGGTTAATGAATTATGTCGAAAACCATAAGAGGTAGGGTGTGTGTGAAATGTTGACATTTTTTTATTGGTAATGGATTGTGAATTGATGAATATGGTTAATGGGGTGGGAATTGGGAAATAATATTGGGCTAATGTGTTGGGTAGTGTAAAAAGGAATTATCAATAGGCTATGGCATAACATTTTAATCCCATATTAATTGTTGTGAATCATGATTTTTATGTTTATTGGTTGTACTAGTTGTGATATGGAAAATGTGGTGAACGATTAATAAGATGGTGCACATGGATTAGTAGTGGGATTAAGGAATGGTGCTCCTCTAAAGGGTAGGGTTGGATTAATGTTCTAACCTACCCAAGAATGCATGGGTTAGGGAATCGAACTGATGCTTTATGCCCTCAATGGTTGCATTCAATGAAAATACCTGGACCAAGGTTCCATGGTATGTGTGGTGATTACATGATATGCTCATCCCTAATGAGATAGGGACTTACCTCATTCTTATATGCGGAATGATAAATTCCATGAATATTGTGTGAATAATGTAATTGTATGACTCATGGAATACATGTTGATGACTAACTAATAATGAGATGAGGTACATAATGGACTTGGAACAATAATCCTAATAGAAATAGAAAACTAGATAAAGGTTAACAAGTGGACCCCCAAACTTTCTTTCCTTTACTTTTCATTTATTTGTACTTACATGCATTATCTATTAGACTGGATATTTTGTAGACACTATTGGTGGTGGCCTACTATGTTGTACTTGAAACGTGCATGGGCCTCCATTGGGAACCCGAGAAGAATTCATGCTTGCCGGTCAGGACAAGGGTAATGTCCCTATTCTAGGGAGTTGAGTTAGACATGGGACATGCATAAATGAGGTTCCCGACTTAGATTCATGACCATTTTTTGAATTTTTGTTGTGCCTTTTTTTTGGGTTTTGTTCACTTGGCATTGTAGCATGACATGACATATTTACTATTTCTTGTGGTTTGAACCCAGTTGGGGAGATGTTTGGTTATGCATGCTATTGGCTGTTTCTTAATGTTTTATCTAATTATACTATTTTTTATTGTGGCTTACTATGGTAAAGAGTGTATAGTCTCCCCACATGACTACTCTAGACCCTCACTGCTAATAGAAAACCTATAGCATATGGGGAGGCATTCTTAAGGTCATGTGATGACCCAGCTCGGGGTACTGAGTTAGTGGAACCTAGGTCAGGAATGTCACATTTTTATATGATTAAAAGAACTGACTACCTAAGAAATATTAAAAAAAACATTGGTCTTATTAGCACTTTCAAAATGTGCTGATAAATGATTCTTTTATCAGAACTTTCTGGAAGTGATGATAAAGGTTATCTTTATCATCTCTTTTGATTTATCACTGATAAAATATACCTTTACAATATACTAATTAATGATTGATAAAGGGTCCATCTATCAGTGCTTCATGTACCACTCATAAAGTCCATTCTAGCTACTATAAAGTTGTATCCCAATAGTGGCCATGCAGCAGCCCAATAAAATCAAACCCAATTAGAATACATAAAAAAGTAATATAAATATACTGAAAATATAAGAGAAAATACAGAATATAATTGAAATAAATATTTACATAAAATTTAGAATAAAAACATTTTATTATATACATTTTAAGCATTGGATTTTATAATTACATGCGTATGTCAAAATTATCACATAAATTAATAAATATCAACATTTTATTTTCTTTGGCCCCCAACCCCAAGTCATGCTATTAGTTGTCATCAAAACCACACCAATTCAAGCAAAATAATATACTTGTATAAGAAAATAATTATTATGTTAATAATACCATAATTAAATATATTAAACACAATGTTTTTATTTTAAACTATAAACATATGCTTTGAGTCATATCGGGAACAACGTGTATCAGATTGAGGTTTGGATTATTATTATACATCACCAGTGAAATATGGATCATTTTTCTAAAGTATCAAAACAATATGAATGTTTTATATCTAGTTTGAGTATGTACCTTATAATTTTTTACTAATTTTTCAATTTTAAATAAAAAGACACACTTTCAATTATACTGGCCACACCATACATCGGATTGAGGAGAGGTTGATTCCTACACATCAAAAATGACTTATAGATCATTGAAAAAAAGTATGAAAACATTATGAATATATTTTCTCAGTTTGTCAATGTCACTTGTGTTTTTTAATAAAATGAAATTTTAAACTAAAAAAATCACTTGGAGACATAACAGTAACATCATGTGTTGGATTGAATTGAGACTAATTCCTATACATCTCAAATTACTTATGAATCATTTTCCTAAATTAGAAAATATTAGAATGTTTTTTTGGTTTTCAATGTGTGACACACATTTTGAACTAAAATGTCAATTTTAAACTGATAATTGACACTTTGAGTCATACTAGGAGCATATTGTATTGGATTGAGGTGCGACTGATTCCTACACATCAAAAATTACTTATGAATCATTATCCTAATGTATTAAAACAGTCCAATTGTTTCTTCTTATTTTTGAGTATGTCACTTGTCTTTTTTAATAAAATTAATAAAAAAATTAAACAAAAAAGAAAAACTTGGAGTCATACCGGTCACATCGTTTGTCATATTGAGGTATAGATGATTCCTACACTTCAAAAATGGGTGTTTGAAATTTTTTCATAAATTACAATATCAATATGAATTTGTTTTCTCATTTTTGAATATGTCACTTGTGTTTTTTTATTAAAATATCATTTTAAAATGGAAACACACACTTTGAGTCATACCAGCCACATCATGTGTCAGTTTTATGTGAGGTTGATTCCTATACATCAAATTACATATGAATCATTTTCCTAAATTTTCTATACAATCTGAGTGTGTTTACTTAGTTTTCGGGGGGGGGGTGGCACACTTTTTGGACTAAAATGTTAATTTAAAACTAATAACAAACACTTTGAATCATACTAGGAACCCCATGTATCGGATTGAGGTGAGGATTATTCTTATAGGTTAAAAAGGAATTATGGATAATATTTAAAATGTATAAAAATACAAATATGTTTGATCAGTTTTGACTATTTCACTTGTGTTTTTTACTAAACATCCATTTTAAACTGAAAACACATACATTAATTCATATTTATCCCATAATGTGATGGTTTGAAATGAGACTAATTCTTAAACATCACAAATGAAATATGAATAATTTTCCTAAATTATAAATATAATCAGAGCATTTTTTCTCAATTTTCAGTGACTCAGACTAGTTTTGACCTAAAACGTTAATTTTAAACTAAATAACTAACACGTTGAGTCATACTAGTCACATCATGTGTCATTGTGATGTGATACTAATTAATAAATGTCAGAAATTACTTATGAATAATTTTCCTAAATTATAAACAAAATTAGAGCATTTTTTCTTCTTTTTTAATGACTGACACACATTTTGAACTAAAATGTCAATTTTAAACTGATAATGGGCACTATGAGTAATATCAGGTGCACCATGTATCACATTGTCGCATTTTTTAGTTCTGAACATCAAAAATTACATATTTATTGTTTTAATAAAGAGTAAAAATAATACAAATTTTTTTTCTTACTTTTCAGTTTTTCACTTATCTTTTTTACTAAAATTAATGGAAATTTTAAATAAAAAGACACACTTGGAGTCGTACTTGTCACATCGTGCATCATATTGAGGTATTTATGATTCTTACACATCATAAATTACTTATGGATTATTTTATTGAAGTATAAAAAAAATCCAAATTTGTTTTTTTATGTCACTTTTGTTTTTTACTGAAATGTCATTTTAAACTTGAAACACGCACTTTGAGTCATACCAGTCTGATAGTTTTCCAGTTTTATATGAGACTGATTTATACAAATCTAAAATGGATTATGAATCCTTTTCCTCAATTATCAATACAATAAAATTAATTTTTCTCTATTCTTAGTGAGTAACACATGTTTTGATGTAGATGCCAATTTTAAACTAATGAGGAACACTTTCAGTCCTACCGGGCACACCGTGTATCATATTGAGGTGAGGGTGATTCCTACACATAAAAAATGACTTATCGATTATTTTAATAAATTATAAAAATATTGAAATTTATTATTATTGGTTATTAGTAAATTACATATGATTTTTACTAAAAATAATGTCAATTTTAAATAAAAAGAAAAACTTTGAGTTGTACTTGTCACATCATGGGGAAGATTTTGTTGTGGCTGATTCCTACTCATCAAAAATGACATAGTGATTATTTTCCAAAATTATTAAAATAATTTAAATGTTTTTTATTAGTTTTGAGTATGTGATGTGTGTTTTGAACTAAAATGTAAATTAAAATCTTAAAACATACAGTATGAGTCATATTGAGCACGTTGCCTATCATATTCAGGTGCAACTGGTTGAGTATGTGATGTGTGTATTGATTTTATCTATCTATAACAACACATAAAAGATATAGGATTTTACATTTGGTTGGAAGAGGAAGCCTCATTCTATCTAAAACACTTCACAATTTAGGTAGTATGGGGTTTCCTTTTCCATCCCAAAGGAACATGTTCTTTATTTTCTGGCTTGTTGTAGATAGTTGAAAAAATATATGAATCCTCAAAAGATATATGGAAAAAACTAAATAAGTATTAGAAAAAAATAATAAGGAAATTACAATTCAACTTGTTGAAAAAATGATGAAAAATTTAATTAGTAAGAATTCACCTTTTCATGATGTCTGTATATTATCTGGACTCATTTCCTTTTTACATTATCTATGTTGGAGCCTTGAAGTCCAATATTGTAATGACCCGAAATTTTGAATAAATCTTGTTTCCTAATTTTGTGTGTTTTTTTATTTTATTTTTATACTCAACAAAAAATTTTCATTTGATAACATGAGTATAATTTAAATGAGACCGTTGTGTTTTGACTGTTATATGACCATTGGTCAATATGACCACTGGAAACTAAACATTTTGATTATTATCTCTAAATACAAGTAATCTTGGTTAATTAACATAGAAAAAAGATTTGATGGCCTCACCCAGTAGTCTTGGACCGATCAAAGCCCATCTAACAGAACTTGGGAAGGAGGTAGCACCACCGGGCTTTGCTCTGGACCAAACCCAAGATGAAATTCATCATGTGAAGCTAGAACGGGATCGTCTTCGTGAGAAGTTCAAACTGATACAAATTACTACTCGTGCGATGTTGGCCGAGCCTCCCTCGGATTCTTTCACCTTAGCACACATTACACTTAGGCCCTATGCTGGTGTGATAAGGGGTTATGTAAGGAGACTGTAACTTCCTTGTGTAATCCTTTGTTTTAAATAAAAAATTGGGATTTCTTCTTATAATGAAGTTTATGAATTTTCAAATGTCCGGATAAATATAGTATGCATATTTTTTGGTGAATTTTGGAGAAAGGATATTTTAAAAAAATGTTTATGTAAACCATAAATAATTAAAAATGTGTAATGATTTTCAAAAAATGGACTTCTACAATTATGTCCAGTATAAAATTTAGAGTCTAATAAGATTAACTTGATTGTTGATGAATAGTAAATTATAAATAGTGATTTTATGATTAGGATTAGTAATGTGTCCAAAAGGAATAGTAATCTCACTTAAAGAAAGTATTAATATAATCTAGGCACCTTGATTAAGTAATGTGATTCAATAAAATGGTTAAATAACGGTTTCATAAATTATTATTCTGGTATTAGTTTTTCAGGTGAATAGTGTTTTTTAATTAAAAATTAAATTAAAAATATTTAGAGAATTATTTTTATAAAATGGATTTCATTTTTTAACTCAGAGCATCGATATTATGTTAAGGTAATTTTTGGGAATTTTTCTAAACAAAATGAATTTTCGGTGAATAGTGTATTTATTTAAAAAATAAATTAAAAATATTTAGAAAAATATTTTTTTATAAAATGGAGTTCATTTTTGAAATCAGAGCATTTATTTTTGGTTAAAGTGAAATTTTTGGATTTTTTTGAGAAAGTTGAATTTTTAGTGAATAGTAAAAATACAGTTTTAGGGTTTCGGGATGTTTAATGACATCATAACTGTGTCATCATAATTTCATGTGATATTTTATGGGTTGTACGACCACAGGTGATTAATTATTGTATTGGGGGCCCCATATGGCCTAACTTCATGGGAAATATCTTGGGAGAGCACATGGTTTTGAGAAACCCACTTATGAGGTGTCCCTTGGCCATTAATGCCTTGTCCCCTCACATTCCCTATAAATACCACACCATGCTCTCATCCTTTTGACTCCAAAATAATTCTCAACGAAGTTATGGTCTCCTTAACTCCCAATGAGTCCTCACAAGGTTCCCCCAATCCCTCAAGGTCCAAACCTTTGAGTTTTAAGAGTTACGTTTTAAGGTAAGGGATCTGACCTCTCTCTTTCTTTTCAAGTAATCTCTTTTATGTAATTTATTTTATACTCCAAGTTCTTATGTTGAAGGATGTTATTATATATTAATATTACTTCCCTTTTTATGTTCATATGATGAGAGACCCCCTCTTACTCTCATCATTTCATTTTATGAAAGTTTAAGTGGCGTCGTTAGGCTGCCGAAATTTTTGTAACGGATTCTTTCACCCTTCTCATTTTCAAGTTCTATTTTCTTGTCAAGTATTTTGAGTTCCTTTTTATTATATTGGGGTATGATCTATATATATATCATACTGATATTTTATGATCATTTGATGAGAGACCCCATTTGATCTCTTCAATTCATTATTTTGAAGTTTTAAGTGGCGTCATTAGGCTGCCTGATTTTTAAGTGGTTCTTTCACCCTTCTCGTTTTGAAGTTCTACTTTCATGTCAAGTCTTTAAAGTTCATTTTTATTATTTTGGGGTATGATCTATATATATATCATACTAATATTTTATGTTCATATTATGAGAGACCCTATTTGATCTCGTTAATTCATTTTTTTAAGTGACGTTGTTAGGCTACCAAATTTTCAAAAGAGAAATATTATTTTTGTCTTCCTTTCATGTTCTTCATTTCGTATGGTACATAATTAATATTTCATTACCATGTTCATATATCCTTCTTATTCTGTCCCTCAACTGTTTTATGGGTCATTTATGAATGTTTGACCCATGTCCCCTCTCCTTTCAATGATTTCTAAAACCCCGAAACGTAGCTGTTATGCTGTAGAATTTTCGTCTCAAAATGCCTCTCTCTTTTCTCAAAATTATTTTGTGTTATTAAGTGAATACACAATGCTATTATTTCTATAGGTTTATTCACATATATATCATAATTTTCTATTTTAAATTCTGGGATTTACATACATGAAACCCGCTTTCCTTTTTCGTGGGTTTAAAGTGACATAAAGATCATGTCTTTAAATCAGTTTTAAAACGATATGATTATGAAATGAAACCCATTTATTTTATGCTATATGGGTTATTTATGAAATGTTTTATGATGATATATGTGGCTCCCATGATAATAAAGGCAAATTTAAGGGTTCTCCTTTATAGCACTCCAATTCATTGGGTAATGATGTAACTACTAAAGATTACAATTTTCACGATATCATGGTGAATAACCTTGGTAATTTTTAAATGACACCTTGGGGATGGACCTTGGTGATATGTTCATGATTTTCTATGTTAAATTATGTAGCCACATCTTAATGTTATGAAAAATTTTATTTTTATTATGATATGCCTCATTATTTCTTTCTCATGCCTTAAATTTCTTTTTCAGGACATTGTTGATGTATCTCAAGTTCACATGATAAATGTTTCCCCTTGTTTCCCTTACTGGTCCTTCTGCTCACCCATTCTTTTGATGTATGTCCCCAGGTTATGAGATGCAGTAATGAACCTAGGATGAACCTAAGGAGACGCCTTTTAAGTGTTTAAGAAGAATTTTTTTTTGTTTCTTCTATTATGTTCCTGGTTTCCAAGACACTAAACCTTAAAGATCCTCAATTTTGTATAATGTAATGAAATTTTATGTGACAAAAAAGGCGGGATTCTATAGTTGGTATCAAAATATGGTTTAGTTATTTGTGGAAATTAGGATATGAAAACATTAGGAAGAACCCTATAGAAAAGTTTAAATATAGGAAATCTTCCTGGTATTTTGGTAAGTATTGAGTAAGGGGTTGCTAAGCAAATACATCCCTGTCTGGATACGAGTAGGTAGAGGTGAATCTGGAACAGATGTACATAGGGGTAAAACCCGAAAACACCTCTTTGAGCTAGACTCGAATGGGAACTGGTACACGACAACGGGCCTTTCTGCACTCTTGGTTACGACACTCCCGGGCGATATGCTTTGGTAAATTCATAAGCATAGTATGAACCATTGTTAAAGTAACAAAGATAAAATAAAATAAAGACTTACATAAGAATATATGATCATGGATAACCTAGATGGGAACCTAGGGGATCACAAGTTAGGGTATACTTTTCTTCTACAAGTTATCCTTATATGCTTTCAGTTCCTTTTCATGATTATTGGCTAGGTACTTAAGCCCCTAATTATACTTCCTCTTCTTAGTTAATGGTGGGAAATGGAAGAACATGACCCAACAACCAATGTGATAGGAAATGCGAAGATTGTCGTATTAATATGACAGAGATGATTAGGGGATTAAAAGATGATTATTATTTTGGATGACGTTCACTATTTTGGGGACCCTATATGATCTAGGTAAATAGATTACTACGGTATTTTCATTGAGGAGTAATGTTGACTTATATTTTGAATAATCGATGAATTTAAGGTGGACTTATAGTAATTTCTGTTACTTAAGGGAATGATTAACCTATCTTGAGTAAAATATATTTAGGTTAGCTACTTTTGTTATAAGATGTTATGAGTGGTTGATGTTGTTTGGATATGAACAATGAAGTTTATTTTGGATTACTATGTTATCAAATCCTTCTTGTATTTGGGTTTCAATCTTAGTTTGGTTTATTTTCAGGAATTTTAAGGACCGTTATTTATGGAATGGTCTATGATGAACTTTGGGTAGTACCATGGAACTTTGAAGATTTAAAAGTTGTTTCCATTCCTATGGGATTCTTTCTTTTTGAAGATATGTTTTACCTTAACCTTTCTATTTTTGGGATAATGTTTAAAGATATAAGAAATAGATAGCTAATCTTATGTTGATTATGTGATTCTCTAGAAGATTATTCTTGTGCTTTTGATGAGACCAAGTGTTTTTTTATTCTCATCATTTGGAGAAAAGATTAGTTTTGGTAGAGACTTATTAAAGGATGAAACTCTACTGGAAGGTTGGTATATTTCCTTATGTTTTTGTTCTATGCAGTAAATGAATTCCTCAAAATTATGAAAAGGAACATAAAACAAAAACGTTGTTGGTTTACGTTTCCTACTAGGTAATCAAATACCGTTTACACAAATCATAAGTTTGAGATTTTCTTGTGGTTAACTTTCTCATAATCATGTTTTCTATCAATCTCCCTTAGAATGTGACCCTTGTTTTTTTCCTCCATGTCCATGTTTTCCTACATGGGATCTTAGTATGGGTTAACTCGGGTGACCTTTTTACTTCTCTTTCTTTCTTTTAAAGTAATAGTTTTACTGACTCCTTTTCCGATGTGGGACTTTCAATGAAATTTCAAAACCCAATTTTAAAAATTGCGAGGACGCAATTTCTTAAGGGGGGAAGAATGTAATGACCTGAAATTTTGAATAAATCTTGTTTCCTAATTTTGTGTGTTTTTAGTTTATTTTATTTTTATACTCAACAAAAATGTTTCATTTGATAACATGAGTATAATTAAAATGAGACTGTTGGGTTTTGACTGTTATATGACCATTGGTTAATATGACCGCTGGAAACTAAACGTTTGATTATTGTCTCTAAATACAAGTAATCTTGGTTAATTAATATAGAATGAAGATTTTATGGCCTCACCCAGTAGTCTTGGACCGATCGAAGCCCATCTAACAGAACTTGGTAAAGAGGTAGCACCACTGGGCTTTGCTCTGGACCAAACCCAAGCTGAACTTCATCGTGTGAAACTAGAACGGGATCGCCTTCGCGAGAAATTCAAACTGATAGAAACTACTACTCATGTGATGTTGTCCGAGCCTCCCTCGGATTCTCTCACCTTAACACACCATACACTTAGGTCCTATGCTGGTGAGATAAGGGGCTATGTAAGGAGACCGTAACTACCTTGTGTAATCCTTTTTTTAAAATAAAAAATTGGGATTTCTTCTTATGATGAAGATTGTGAATTTTCAAATGTCCGGATAAATATAGTATGCATATTTTTTGGTGAATTTTAGAGAAAGGATATTTTTAAAAAAAATGTTTATGTAAACCTTATATAATAAAAAATGTGTAATGATTTTCAAAAAATGGTCTTCTACAATTATGTCCAGTACGAAATTTAGAGTCTAATAAGATCCACCTGATTTTTGATGAATAGTAAATTTTGAATAGTGATTTTATGATTAGGATTAGTAATGTGTCCAAATGGATTAGTAATCTCACTTAAAGAAATTATTAATATAATCTAGGCTCCTTGATTAAGTAATGCGATTCAATAAAATGGTTAAATGACGGTTTCATAAATTATTATTCAAGTATTAGTTTTTTCGTGTGAATAGTTATTTTAATTAAAAATTAAATTAAAAATATTTAGAAAATTATTTTTATAAAATGGATTTAATTTTTGAACTCAAAGCATCGATATTATGTTAAGGTAATATTTGGGAATTTTTCTGAAAAAAATGAATTTTCGGTGAATAGTGTATTTATTTAAAAAATAAATTAAAAATATTTAGAAAAATATTTTTTTTATAAAATGGAGTTCATTTTTGAAATCAGAGCATTGATGTTTTGTTATGGTGAAATTTTGGGATTTTTCTGAGAAAGTTGAATTTTCAGTGAATAGTAAAAATACAGTTTTAGTGTTTCGGTATGTTTAATGACATCATAACTTTGTCATGATGAATTCATGAGATATTTTATGGGTTGGCCGACCAAAGGTGATGAATTATTGTATTGGGGGGCCAATGTGGCCTAACTTCGTGGGAAATATCTTGGGAGAGCACATGGTTTTGAGAAACCCACTTATGAGGTGTCCCTTGGCCATTAATGCCTTGTCCCCTCACTTTCCCTATAAATACCAAGCCATTCTCTAATCCTTTGGACTCAAAAATCATTCTCAACGAAGTTCTGGTCTCCTTACCTCCCAATGATTCCTCCCAAGGTGCCCTCAAGCCCTCAAGGTCCAAACCTTTGAGTTTTAAGAGTTACGTTTTAAGGTAAGGGATTCGACCTCTCTCTTTCTTTTCAAGTAATCTCTTTTATGTCATTTCTTTTATACTACAAGTTATTATGTTGAAGGATGTTCTTCTATATTCATATTACTGCCCTTTTTATGTACATATGATGAGAGACCCCCTCTTTGTAACAACCCGATATTTTATGATAAGTATTCTCTTTAATTTATTTGATGTCATGTGTTTTATGTTACAACAAGAATATCTTGTGCTATACGCCACACTGTATTAGATTGAAGTATACACAACACTATTCTTAGATCGTGTTACGCAGAATTTCAAGTTCATTTTATAATAGTCATTCTACGCAACATTGAGTGTATATATATATATATTCAATGTATAAATGAAATATGGTTGGATTCTGTTATACGAAACAACGAATCATTCTTTTACAACACGCAACCCTGACTTGGCTCGCATTACACGCAATCGCGACTTTCCTCAATAGCGTGTGTTGTACGCAATATCAGGTTTCACAAAACAATGATGTATGGTTATAATATTATTACTAACTAGCCTTTATGAATAGTATGAACTAAATTTTGAATGTTATAACATTATTATTTCATCTTACACATTTTCTAGAACATGGTATGTGAATAAAATAAATTTTTCGGGTAAAATATTTATTTTTCAAAAAATGCATTTTTGCCGCCTTTTGATGGCACACCCACTTTAAATCTAGTTTTTGACATGTTTACAAGTTCAATTTTACAAAATAAACTTCTTATTTTGAATCAGGATATAAAAATTTACATTGGATAAAGTTTTGATATTTTTCTGATAACTTTCATATTTTAATGAATAGTAAAAACACACTATATTTTAATTTAAAAAAACTTTTTTCATCGTAATAATTTATATGGTTAGATTATAATATTTAATGGTTTTAATGTATAAATAGAATATATTTTTACCATTTAATATAATTTATTTCATTAACATTGATTTTACCTTGAATTCGTAGGTTAAATCAATTCAATCTTTTGCAATGTTTTAAACAAAAACCCGTTTTCTTTCGACAACGGTATTAATTTTAATTTAATTTCTGCAACAATTGTGTATTGAATTTCGAAAAATGGACTCCATATTTGGAATCAGTGGGTCCAAATTCTGTTAATAGGCTACTTTTTATTTTTGGAAATTATGAATAGTAACTACGGTAAATTTTATTTACTATAGTTAAAGGTAAATCGGGTAATTAAGGGTAAATATAATATTATAAAATTACCCTAACACATGCAAAAATTCTATTGGATGACTACAAGTTGACCCATATCACCTAAGGGTCGGATTAGATTCTTTTAATAGACTTTTTTCAATGAAAATAATTTAATTATTATTAAAACCAAAGAAAGTGACAACATGTCACTCTCTTAAATCATATAAGTATAATAATTTTAATTTAGTGATAAACTTCATAAAACATCTAACATGAGTAGTCTCCAGAAATCTAATAAAATTATATACATCATATGAATTTATTTATAATTTTTAGGGATTAAATAATTATCATTAATTATGACACAATAGTGATGAAAAAACTGTTTATCTAGTGAAAAATCAAGAATATAGTTTTTATTAAACTAATAGTGACCATAAAATGCACAAACCCCTGACCAAAACTTATTTTTCATGAAAATGTAAACCATAATCATCCAATGGTAGAATAATTCACCATTTGGAGCCTTATAAAAGCGATTATGAAACTTATATTATTTTATTTTAAATGATGCCAAAGATTTCACCTTCATAATTTAATAAATATAACAATTTAAATATTGTGATTTTAAGATGATAAATTCGAGTAAAAGTATTATTGTGAAAGGTATTAGATTTATATTCATTTTAGGATTTTATTTTTAATTTTTATGCAACAAATAATTATATGAAATAACTATACAAAAAATGTTGTAGTATTTATTTTATTAAGAGATAAACCAAATAAATGGTTTTAAAAATAATAAAATAAATATTATATTAACTATTTAGTGTGCTAAACTAATTTTATAGATACATATGAAATTTTATGAATCTATTAAATCTTTTAGTGCAAACATATATTCTGTATATATTTTATTTAAATTCAAATAAATGAATAGTGTCAAAATTGACACTATTGTTATTTTATAAAAATAACATATTATAAAATTGTTTAAAAATCACAAAAATATTTAAAAATTATTAATTTAAATTTATGTGGTATAAAATGTTATTAAGTATCCAATTATGGAAAATTCACAACAAATAAGTAATTATTTGTTATAATTTAAAATTTAGAATGTTATTACCACAAATAAAATTAAGATGATTAAATAAGGATAAATCAAGTTGATAATGTTTAAAATAAATTACTAACATGTATAAATTTTATTGGTTGATTTGATTACAACCCTATCTCATATAAGCTTTAGATATGAGTCATTGTGAAGTTTTTAAGTGGGGTTAGATTTATTATAAATTAATATTTTTAGGAATTCCAAAGGTGCCCCTCTCCTCCCTTCTAAAAGGGCACCTCCTCCCTCTCCTCCTCACACCAATTTGAGCCTTCAAGATCGGCCAACCCCTGCCAAATTCTCTTCTACACTTCCCTAAAAACATCCTAGAGGTCCTGGTCTTCTTCAAAGACCAATTTTAGTGCCCTAAGAGGAGGTCTCAAAGAGACGCTTCAAAGAAGAGGTAATGTCCGTTACCGATTCTTTCAACTTTATTTCTTCTTCCACTTCTTCTTCATAGGTTGTTTCATTATGAAGTAATAACATAAGTATCACTCTTATACTGATATGTTATTATAAGTATGAAACAACCCTATTTCACCATCTATCCATCCTACGGAAAATGAAATCACCGCGCGTGTGTACGTACGGAATACCGTCCCCACGCCGTGGTGTAATCTATTTTCCACCACCACCTTACTTGGATGGTTATAATGGTGTAAATAATTACTATATATGATTATTGTAAAGTGATATTGATTATTTAATAGTATAAATACACTCCAATAAAATTCTAGGTTCATGGGAACGATATCATCACTCGTGTGTATGCACGGAATACCGTCCCCACGATGCAATGAGATTCATTCTCAATGATTAACCATTCATTAATGATTATAAAGTATATATAATAGGTAATCATGAAATATATGATATAATAATGATACTGGATTTATGTATGTATATATATGTATGTCATCCAATTAATTCCATTTAATTCAATGTGGAAACGAAAACAATGTTCATGCGTACGTACGGCCTACCGTCTCCATGAACGGTGTATTTCTTTCCATTTATCGATCTATTATATATATGTATATTCTGAATATATATTATATATAAATCATTTTTTATATTCTGGAATTATGTAATCATGATCTATGTAATCATATGAATAATTACAAGTCAAAACATGGACGAAAAATGAAACGATTTTACCCAAAACACTCTTTATCATGGAATTTACAAAAGAACGGGTAATATAAAGTCATAAGTGAACCATATATGATATCATAACAATGAATATGATTCTGTAATAAGTCAATAACATTATTTAAATAATTATACAGGAGGTTCAGACACTTACGAAGCAACTCAGACCTACGGTAAGGGATAATTATTCCAATCTCATTCTTATCCGAGATTGTTTATTAGTAAGTATTTACTGGGGTTATGATTATTATCCATGTACATATGTTCTCAAAATGTTTTCATAAAATGTTTTATTTTTATTCCATGTATGTTTAAATTCATTTTTACCCTTTTCTACTTTTACCACATTGTATGGAAGGAATATTTCTTTTATGATGTACTTTTTGACTTTTCCGGCAAAAGTACGAGAAGAATGTTTGTTTTAACTTATACGGCATGAACGGATTTTTACGGTTTTATAAAGAATAATTTTCATGAAGCTTCCTCAAAAATATATCATGAATATTTTCAATAAAATCAATTTCTTTTAAAAATTCATTTTTGTGAAAAGAAAATGATTTTAAAGAAGAAAGGATATTTTCCTCAAGAATTCATTTCAAGTGGTTTATCAAAACCATTTTCCATCTAAAATTAAATTATTTCATATGTGTATGTTTTAAGTATAATGTATCTATGATTTAAATGGTTTCACTTTTCTTATTATGAAATGATATCCATTTCTTTTATATGGATTATGTTATGATGGGATGATGTTTATGAAACCCATTTTATTCGTTGGGTTATTATGAATGATGTATGTTTATTTTGTGGAAAAAGTAAGAATGATTTAATTTTGAGATGGGTGGGACCTATATCTCCCTCCAATGCATTGGGTAAAGATTTATATCTCATGAGATAGACATAGCTGTAATGGTAAGTTAATCCGGTTCAGTATTACAGGACTAGAACGAGGAGTACACTCGATTCAGAAAGGGACTTTGTCCACTAAGATGGTCTTGGCAGCAATGCCTTGGCTACTATGGAAATATTTACATGTGATTAATGGATTCCAAAATTACATGTTTTATTCCCATGATATTTTATCATGATTTATGTTCCATTATGATCTATGCCTTATGTACTTCCATGTTTTATGTCGTTGCTCACGATTTTTAATGTTCATGTTTTTTTTAAGTTCAAATGTATATGGTATGTTTTATTTTATCCATGCTTACCCTTACTGAGCATTTGAGCTCACCCTTTTTATGTTTTCTTTTCCCCCAGGATTAAAAGAATGATTTGAGGTAAGGAAACAAAAATGGGAAGATCTTTATGGGAGGTGTTGAAGATCTTTCACCACGATTATAAGATTACGTACCAAGTTTCCAAAGACACTAAACTATTACGGTCCTTGTGTGTCTGTTTTTGTTATGTACTAAGTATTCTGTGAAAGTAATGTAATGTCTATGTACGTCAAGCTTTGGGTATCTACAATTGGTATCAGAGGAAAGTTTTATTTAACCTTTGGAAATTAGGATGCGAAAATGTTAGTGAGATCCCTAGAGATATTTCTAAGGCATGTCTAGAGATGTCCCTAAGGATAAGTATACGTATAGGATATAGTCCTAAAAATACGATAACGATCTTAGAATTTAACCTAAGATGTTAGATATTGAGGGTACTCCCCCTTTACTATGTTGTTTTCCCTAGCATGATTTTTTCCTCTCACACTATTCTTTTTGGGTTTTAGAAAATGGCTGGAAACAGGAAGATTCACGATAATAGAGGATATGACGGACAATGTAATGATATTCTTATTGAGAAACCAAATGAAACGGGATTTGGAAGTCCAAACATCATTATTATGCAGAATCAGAAATCTCATAATATGATCAATAAACTCAAATTTGGTAAGTTTCCTGACTCGGCTAGTAAGAGAAATATGGAGTTTCATGATGATCATAGAGGAAAGAAAGTTCAATTTCCCCTATGTAAATCATGTGGGAAGAGGCATCAAGGAGAATGTTTCAAAGGAACTGAAAGATGCTTTGGGTGTGGAAAAGAAGGACACAAATCCAGAAAGTGCAAATGAAAAAGGTTCAGTTAACACCATGGACAAGGATAATGGTATTGCTACGACAACAACATTGGTTAAATGTTTTAAATGTGGAACGTACGGGCATTATGCAAACCAATTCTCTAAGGGAAAGTCTCATGAAGAGAATCAGTATGGTCGTATGGGTAGTATTTATGTTGATGATGATGAAGAGACTACAAATGATATGTGAGATGAAAGAATTGTTGAAGCTCGGTCAATGCTTTAAGAAGGTAGTGGAATGATTACATGTTTATCAAGTGTAATGTTGTACAAGTAATCTCATGGTACTATGGAATAAAGAGTAATCTATGGATTGTTACACTGTTGTCTTTCCTTAATTTTTGGAAGTATATGATGAATGGTACCAGTGACCATGAAAGGTTATTCAGATATTTCTGGAAAGTAGATGATATGCGCATAATTAAGGGATAAAGAGAAAATTAAATGTTTGATAGCATTCATGAGCTCATAATAGATATAAGGAGAAGGTCATATCATGGTTTGAGTATATATAATTTTTGTGAATTTGGAATGTGGAAAGAGTTAACTATTGACAGCATTCATGTTTTCACTAAGGTTCAATGGGTATTCATATTTCAAGAGAATACATGATTAAGGTATTCACATGATTGGAATGTGACCAACAAGATATATGGGGGATAAATGATGGTATTCACATGCTTGGTTGATGAAATTTCAAGTAATCATTTTCTTTATACTATGAGATTGGACATATATGTATTTTGGAGAAGCCTAAAGATTGGAATAAATTATGTTGAACATAAGTTAGTATTGTTTAAGGCTAGATTTTTTTCCAATATTATTTATAATGTAGTTTTAGAAAAAGGACAACCTGCAGGACGGGTGACAGGCCATCGCGTTGGACAAGGCTGTGGGAATCGAACCCACAACCGAAGTGCGACTGGCATTTATCACCTACCACTGGCCTACAGGAAGTCCCTGTTTAGTAGAAACTAGTTTTATTACATTAAACAGTATGATATATGAAGTATAAGTCCATTTTAGGAACCATATATGATTAATCTCACCATAGATGGACTTATGTATATTTGATAACTTTTTCTAACCTTTTGTTTGAAACAGACGGAATGAACCATCATTCTATCACATGATCTATTAACGCTTCACGAATAACACATTCAACTTAATTTCTTTAAGAGATGAAGTGGAAATTGTTCAAAGCACAAACAACAGTGATATTGTACCAAAATCAAGAAATTATTTCTTCTAATTAAAAATGTTAAACTTTAAGGAAATGATATTGAAAACCAAAATTTTTTCCCAGTGCTCTTATATCCGATGAATCAGATGGTACCTTAGATCATCACAAATTTATGGCTTTGTGATTGATCGCTTTTCCATAGCCATGTTCTCTACCACTCTCCATCAGAACTTGATGGTTAAATTTTTCTTCCATATCCATATTTTCACCTATGTTCTCCTATATGAAAACCCATTGATGAGTTACTTTGGGTAATCGTTACATTTCATACATTAGTTTTTAAAATTAAGTTTCAGTATTCCTTTTTACGATGTGGGTTTCTATGAATATTAAACGATTTATAACCTCGATGAATTTCGAGGGCGAAATTCATTTTAAGGGGGGTAGAATGTAACAACCCGATATTTTATGATAAGTATTCTCTTTAATTTATTTGATGTCATTTGTTTTATGCTACAAAAAGATTATCTTGTGCTATACGCCACACTGTATTAGTTTAAAGTATACACAACACTATTCTTAGAATGTGTTACGCACAATTTCATGTTCATTTTATAATAGTCATTCTACACAACATTGAGTGTGTGTATATATATATATTCAATTTATAAATGAAATATGGTTGGATTCTGTTGTACAAAACAACGAAGGATTCTTTCACAACACGCAACCCTGACTTGGCTTGCATTACACGCAATCACGACTTTCCTCAATAGCGTGTGTTGTACGCAATATCAGGTTTCACTAAACAATGATGTATGGTTATAATATTATTACAAACTAGCATTTAAGAATAGTATGAACTAAATTTTGAATGTTATAACATTATTATTTCATCTTACACATTTTCTAGAACATGGTATGTGAAAAAAATAAATTTTTCGGGTAAAATAAGTATTTTTAAAAAAATGCATTTTTGCCACCTTTTGATGGCGTACCCACTTTAAATCAATTTTTTACATGTTTATAAGTTCAATTTTACAAAATAAACTTCTTATTTTGAATCAGGATATAAAAATTTACATTGGATAATGTTTTGATATTTTTCTGATAACTTTCATATTTTAATGAATAGTAAAAACACGCTATATTTTAATTAAAAAAAACTTTTTTCATCGTAATAATTTATATAGTTAAATTATAATATTGAATGGTTTTAAAGTATAAATAGGATATATTTTTACCATTTAATATAATTTATGTCATTAGCATTGATTTTACCTTGAATCCGTAGGTTAAATCAATTCAATCTTTTGCAATGTTTTAAACAAAAACCTGTTTTCTTTCGACAACGGGATTAATTTTAATTTAATTTCTGCAACTTTTGGGTATTGAATTTCGAAAAATGGATTCCATATTTGGAATAATTGGGTCCAAATTATGTTAATAATCTACTTTTTATTTTTGGAAATTATGAATAGTAACTACGGTAAATTTTATTTACCATAGTTAAAGGTAAATCGAGTAATTAAGGGTAAATATAATATTATAAAATTACCATAACACATGACAAAATTCTATTGGATGACTAAAAGTCGACCCATATCACCTAAGGGTCATATTATATTAATTCAATGTCCTTTGTTCCATGAAAATAATTTAATTATTATTAAAACCAAAGACAGTGACAACATGTCACTCTCTTAAATCTTATAAGTATAATAATTTCAATTTAGTGATAGACTTCATCAAACGTCAAACATGAGTAGTCTATAGAAATATAATAAACTTATATACATCATATGAATTTATTTATAATTTTTAGGGATTAAATAATTATCATTAATTATGACACAATAGTGATGCAGAAACTGTTTATCTAGTGAAAAATCAAGAATATAGTTATTATTAAACTAATAGTGACCATAAAATGCACAAAACCCTGACCAAAACTTATTTTACATGAAAATGTAAACCATAATAATCCAAGGGTCGAATATTTGACCATTTGGATCCTTATAATAGCGATTATGAAACTTATATTATTTTATTTTAAATGATGCCAAAGTTGTCACCTTCATAATTTCATAAATATAACAATTTAAATATTGTGATTTTAAGATGATAAATTCTAGTGAAAGTATTATTGTGAAATTTAATAGATTTATATTCATTATATGATTTTATTTTTAATTTTTATGCAACAAATAAGTATATTGAATAACTATACAAAAAATGTTGTAGTATTTATTTTGTTAACAGATAAACCAAATAAATGGTTTTAAAAATAATAAAATAAATATTATATGAACTAATTGATGTGCTAAACTAATTTTATAGATACATATGACATTTTATTAATCTATTAAAGCTTTTATTTCGAACATATCTTCTGTATATATTTTATTTAAATTCAAATAAATGAATAGTGTCAAAATTGACACTATTGTTATTTTATAAAAATAACATATTATAAAATTGTTTAAAAATCACAAAAATATTTAAAAATTATTAATTTAAATTTATCTGGTATAAAAGTTTATTAAGTATCCAATTATGGAAAATTCACAAAAAATAAGTAATTATTTGTTATAATTTAAAATTTAGAATGTTATTACCACAAATAAAATTAAATTGATTAAATAAGGATAAATCAAGTTGATAATGTTTAAAATAAATTCCTAACATGCCTAAATTTTATTTTTTGATGATATTACAACCCTATCTCATATATTATTCGGATATGAGTCATTTTTGAACTTTTTAAGTGGGGTTAGATTTATTATAAATTAATATTTTTAAGAATTCCAAAGGTGCCCCTCTCCTCCCTTATAAAAGGGAACCTCCTCCCTATCCTCCTCACAGCAATTGGAGCCTTCAAGCTCGTAAAACCCCTGCCAAATTATCTTCTACACTTCCCTAGAAACATCCTAGAGGTCCTGGTCTTCTTCAAAGACCAATATTAGTGCCCTAAGAGGAGGTCTCAAAGAGGCGCTTCAAAGAAGAGGTAATGTCTCTTACCGATTCTTTCAACTTTATTTCTTCTTCCACTTCTTCTTATTAGGTTGTTTCATTATGAAGTAATAACATCAGTATCACTCATATACTGATATGTTATTATAAGTATGAAACAACCCTATTTCACCATCTATCCATCCTACAGAAAATGAAATCACCGCGCGTGCGTACGTACGGAATACCATCTCCACGCCGTGGTGTAATCTATTTTCCACCACCAACTTACTTGGATGGGTATAATGGTGTAAATAATTACTATATATAATTATTTTAAAGTGATATTTATTATGTAATAGTATACATACACTCTAATAAAATTCGTTGATCATGGGAACGATATCATCGCTCGTGCGTACATACGGAATACCGTCTCCACGACGCGATGAGATTCATTCTCAATGATTAACCATTCATAAATGATTATAAAGTATATATAATAAGTAATCATGAAATATATGACATAATAATGATACTTAAATTATGTATATATATATATGTTTTTCATCTAATTAATTCCATTCAATTCAATGAGGAAACGAAAACAACATTCATGCGTACATACGGCCTACCGTCTCCATGAACGGTGTATTTCTTTCCATTTATTGATCTATTATATATATGTATATTCTGAATATATATTATATATAAATAATTTTTTATATTCTGGAATTATGTAATCCTGATCTAAGTAATCATATGAATAATTTCAAGTCAAAACATGGACGAAAAATGAAACGATTTTACCCAAAACGCTCTTTAACATGGAATTTACAAAAGAATGGGTAATATAAAGTCATAAGTGAACCATATATGATATCATAACAATTAATATGATTCTTTAATAAGTCAATAAAATTATTTAAATAATTATAAAGTAGGTTCGGACAATTACAAAGCAAATCGGACTTAAGGTAAGGGATAATTATTCCAATCTCATTCTTATCCGAGATTGTTTATTAGTAAGTATTTACTGTGGTTATGATTATTATCCATGTACATATGTTCTCAAAATGTTTTCATAAAATGTTTTATTTTTCTTACATGTATGTTTAAATTCATTTTTACCCTTTTCTACTTTTACCACATTGTACGGAAGGAATATTTCTTTTCCGATGTAATTTTTGACTTTTCCGGCAAAAGTACGAGAAAAATGTTTTTTTAACTTAAACGGAATGAACGGATTTTTATAGTTTTATAAAGCTTGATTTTCATGAAGCTTCCTCAAAAGTATTTCATGACTATTTTCAAGAAAATCCTTTTCTTTTAAAAATTCATTTTTGTGAAAAGAAAATGATTTTAAAGAAAGGATATTTTCCTCAAGAATTCATTTCAAGTGTTTTATCAAAACCATTTTCCATCTAAAATGAAATTATTTCATTTGTGTATGTTTTAAGTATAATATCTCTATGATTTAAATGGTTTCACTTTTCTTATTATGATATTATATCCATTTATTTTATATGGATTATGTTATTATGGGATGATGTTTATGAAACCCATTTTATTCGTTGGGTTATTATGAATGATGTATGTTTATTTGTGGAACAAGTAAGAATGATTTCATTATGAGATGGGTGGGACCTATATCTCTCTCCAATGCATTGGGTAAAGATTTATATCTCATGAGATAGACATGGCCGGAACGGTAAGTTAATCCAGTTCAGTATTATAGGACTGGAACGAGGAGTGAACTCGATTGAGAAAGGGACTTGGTCTACTAAGATGGTCTTGGCAGCAATGCCTTGGATACTATGGAAATCATTACTTGTGCTTAATGGATTCCACAATTACATGTTTTATTACCATTCTATTTTATCATGATTTATGTTCCATTATGATCTATTCCTTATGTACTTCCATGTTTTTTGTCGTTGCTCAAGATTTTTAATGTTCATGTTTTTTTAAGTTCAAATGTATATGGTATGTTTTATTTTATCCATTCTTACCCTTACTGAGCATTTGAGATCACCCTTTTTATTTTTTATTTTCCCCCAGTATTAAAAGAAATATTTTAGGTAAGGAAACAAAAATGGGAAGATCTTTATGGGAGGTGTTGAAGATCTTTCACCGCGATTAGAAGATTGCGTTCCATGTTTCCAAAGACACTAAACTATTATGGTCCTTGTGTGTCTGTTTTTGTTATGTTCTAATTATTCCTAAAAAGTAATTTAATGTCTATGTACATCATTCTTCGGGTCTCTACACTCTTACTCTCATCATTTCATTTTTTGATAGTTTAAGTGGAGCCGTTAGGCTGCCGAAATTTTTTTAACAGATTCTTTCACCCTTCTCATCTTCAAGATATATTTTCTTGTCAAGTCTTTAAAGTTACATATTATTATGATGAGGTATGATCTATATATCTATCATACTGATCTTTTTTGATCATATGATTAGAGACCTCATTTGATCTCTTCAATTCAGTATTTTGAAGTTTTAAGTGGCGCTG
The DNA here is from genome assembly GCA_963277665.1 of Viscum album. Taxonomy (NCBI): domain Eukaryota; kingdom Viridiplantae; phylum Streptophyta; class Magnoliopsida; order Santalales; family Viscaceae; genus Viscum; species Viscum album. Next base: position 676,081,936 of record OY728131.1, on the reverse strand, counting down.
TTAGGCTGCCGGATTTTTAAGTGGTTCTTTCACCCTTCTCATTTTGAAGTTCTACTTTCATGTCAAGTATTTCATGTTCCTTTTTATTATGTTGGGGTATGATCTATATATCTATCATACTGATATTTTATGTTCATATGATGAGAGACCCTATTTTATCTTGTCAATTCATTTTTTTAAGTGACACCGTTAGGCTGCCGAATTTTCATAAGAGAAATCTTATTTTTGTCTTCCTTTCATGTTCTTCATTTCATATGGTACATCATTCAAATTTCATTACCATGTTCATATATACTTCTTATTCTGTCCCTCTAATGTTTTATGGGTCATTTATGAATGTTTTACCCATGTCCCCTCTCCTTTCAATGTTTTCTAAAACCCCGAAACATAGCCATTACGCTGCAGAATTTTCGTCTCAAAATGACTCTCTCTTTTCTCAAAATTATTGTATGGTATTAAGTGAATACTCAAAGCTCTTATTTATATAGGTGTATTCACATATATATAAAAATTTTCTATTTTAAATTCTGGGATTTACATACATGAAACCCGCTTTCCCTTTCTGTGGGTTTAAAGTGACATAATGATCATGTCTTTAAAGTAGTTTTAAAACGTTATGATTATGAAGTGAAACCCATTTATTTTATGCTATATGGGTTATTTATGAAATTTTTGATGATGATATATGTGTCTCACATGATAATAAAGGCAAATTTAATGGTGCGCCCTGATAGCGCTCCAATGCATTGGGTAATGATGTAACCACTAGAGATTACAATTTTCATGATATCTTGGTGAATAACATTGGTAATTTTTAAATGAAACCTTGGGGATGGACCTTGGTGATATGTTCATGATTTTCTATGTTAAATGATGTATACACATCTTAAAGTTATGAAAAATGTTATTTTTATTATGATATGCCTCATGATTTCTTTCTCATGCCTTAAAGTTCTTTTTCATGACATTGTTGATGTATCTCAAGTTCACATGTTAAATGTTTTCCCTTGTTTCCCTTAGTGGGCCTTCTGCTCAACCTTTCTTTTGATGTATGTCCCCAGGTTATGAGATGCAGTAATGAACCTAGGATGAACATAAGGAGAATCATTTCAAGTGTTTAAGAAGAATGTTTTTTTTTGTTTCATGTATTAAGTTCCTGGTTTCCAGGACACTAAACCTTAAATATCCTCAGTTTTGTATAATGTAATGAAAGTTTATGTGAAAAAAAAGGCGGGATTCTATAAATATCTCATGACATTGAGATGATTTGAACAAATCAGCCCATCCTGAGCAAAATAATACACCTATATAAGAAAAAAATTCTTATTTTTTGTAATACTATAAATAAATAAATTAAACATTAATATGACATAATATATTAACAAAATGTCAATTTTAAACTAAAACCACAAAATTTAAGACATACTAGACACACCATGTATCTGATTGAGGTATTTTTGATTAATAAATTTCAAAAATGACTTATGGATAATTTTCATAAAGTATTAATAAAATCTAAACATGTTTTCTCAGTTTTCAGTATGCCACTTGTCTTTTTAACCAAAATTTTATTTTAAACTAAAAACACTCAATTTCCATCATACAGGTAACATTCTTCATTAGTTTGATGAAATAATGATTCCTACAAGTCAGAAATGACTTAAAAATTGTTTTCGTAAATTATCATGAATACATGAGCATGTTTGCTCATTTTTTAGTGCGTGAGATTTTTTAAACTAAAATGTCAATTTTAAAATGAAAATGGACACTATGAGTCATACCTAACACATCATGTATCAGATTATGGTGTGACTCATTATTACATGTCATAAATGACTGATTATTCATTTTCTTAATGTATCAAAACAATTAGAAATTCTTTCATCAATTTTGAGTATGTCACTTTTCTTTTTTACTAAAATTTCAATTTTAAACTCAACCCACATAATTTGAGTAATACCAGACACATTATGCATCATATTGATGTGAAGTTAATTCCTACATGTGAAAAATGAATTATGTATCATTGTTATAATTTTTTAAAGCAATCTGAGATCGTGTTCTCATTTTGGGCTTCTATTAAAAACACATAATTTGAGACATATCAAACACATCTTTTCTCAGATTGATGTACATTCAATTCCTCTATGTGAAAAAAATAATTATAGATCATTTTCCTAAATTTTAAAAATAACCCAAGATTTGTTGATAATTTTTTTTAACTTTTTTATGTATGCCATAACCTAAAATGAATATTTTGTATTGAAAACACATACATCAAATCATACCGATGACATCAGTTGTTAGATTGATTTTTGGTTGACTCTTATCCATGAAAAATGAATTACATATCATTTTACTAGATTTTGAAAACAATATAAGCTTGTTTGATAATTGTTTACTATTTAATATATATTTTAAAGTAAAATGAAACTTTTTTATTGAAAACATGTACTTAGATTCATACCAACCACATCTAGAGTCGGATTGACATTCGGTAAATTACTACACATGATAAATGAATTGTGGATCATTTTCCCAATGCTTTAAAATAATATGATATTTTTTTCTTCGTTTTAAACATGTGAAGTGTGTTTCTAACTAATATTTAAATTTAAAAAAAATAGTTATCTGATAAAAATGATAAAAAAAATTAACTAAAAAAATTAGGTAAAATGATGAGAAAATTAACTAAATTAGTAGTGTAATGTCACATATTCATGATACCTATATACATTATGACAACATATATTCTTCCCATTAATTTCTAAACAAATAGATTTCATCCATTATTCTTTTTCTTCAGAAAGAGATCAAAAATAATATATAATAATTCCGATACTTATTCATCACACCACAAATATATCTCTAAGGTTATAACCCATACTAGACCACAAACATAGTAGGTAATCACCTAAATTTGATGTCAACATACATTCTGACACCATGTACACTACCCAATAAGATCTAAACAAATTTACATATTCTTTTGATTATATAGGTAGTCATAATTCATGGTAGTACTAAGAAAATATAGGCAAGAATGATTAAGAACTATTTTTAATCAAATTTTAATTACATTTTATCAATTACCTATTTAGGGATTCTATTTTTCTTGATGGTTTATGATATCATTCATGAATTTGAAAAAATAATATTCACAATTTTTGTTGTCATATTTCTTCATATACTACAGAAACATTGACCAAAATAAGAAAATTGTTTCAAAATATGTTTTGATAGTTAAATATTTCTATATATACATTAATGTATTTATATTTTAAGTTATTTAGAGGATTATTATATTTAGTCACTGACTTCATACCATGATTTATCATATATTTAGTTTCCTCCCTAATATAAAAAAAATATTATTAAAACACGAACTGAAACATATAATTCTATGTTTATCTAAACAATGTTGATTAATGTGCATTACAAATTTATAATACACATCATGTGTGGTCAGTTTGATGGATATCCATTCATTAGATTTGAAAAATAAATATTAAGGGTATCATTATTGATTGTGATCAGTATTTAGTGCTTCTTAAAAAAATATGAAATGAAAAGAATAAAAAAAATATTTTTTATGCTTAGATTGTAGAGTTTTACCCCTCCATTATTGGAAAATGAATCAATTGTATGTTATTTTCTTTTCAAATTTCTAATTTAGTGCATCTTTTTTCTTATCAAATTATTTTCACTCTAATTTATATTTATTTATATAAATGATATAGGAATTAATGAAACCAATTCATGATTCACAGGGTTTTCCCTTTATATAGTAGTAATATGAAATCCTATTGAAAAAAAATTGTTATTAGTTTTAATGAAGATATTAGATCATTTTTTTAAATATGTTTTTTTAAATTGTATCTTATTTACTTATTCACAACTGAGAATCCCATCCATTAAAACTTGATAATCCCATTTATACTCTCCAATATAACCATGTCTATAATGATAGTTCAAAATATTTATTCTTTTTATGGAATATGTGACACGTCTTCATCTTTGAATTTGGCCTCTACCTGAATTTGTAATGATGATATATGTTCCAGTGGAACTAGTGGGGAGAAGGTACACCTGGAAGGTCATCTTTATACATCTATAATACTATACCTCACTTTATACCTCATTCATAAACTATTATAGATTTTTTATTTGAAAATTTATTTTAAAGATGTACCCCATTTATCTCATAACATTAGATGTCTATGTTACAAAAGTTCCAATAGTATCATTGACTGTTGTAATGTTTGGATCTTTAATTTGAATAGGAAACTCAATAGTCATCTCTTGAGATACCTGAATCCCCACTCTCTTATGATCTTTTTAGATTTATTATTGGGTAGAATGTATCCTGGTATATTATACACCATACCCCTTGCAACAATGTGGTGCATGGGTGTTGATAGATAGAAATCACAACAACTTTACCCAATATAATTTTAGTAATATAAAGTTATCATAAGTTTTTTGATTCAAATTTAGAAGTAATATCAATGAAAATTTGATTACCTCAGGTAAGGAATGAGGTTGAAGGGAATGAATAGCCTCAAAGCTAGTATGTTCATTTGGTTGTTCATTTTCTATTATTTATTCCCAAACTAGTTTTCTTTGATCATTTTACATATATTGGTTTTCCAAACCAAAAACAAAAATAACATATTTAAAAGTATCTATTTGAAACTATAATAATTTTATCATCTTATATGTATCTTCTTATGGTTTTTCTTCTCATGATATGTTCAATAAGACACTCTAAAACCTACCCCTTCAATACAACCAAATTTTTCTGGCTACATAAAATCTATTTAAAGTAGTTTTTATTATAGTATGGTAGCTTCCAATTCTTGTTTATAATCCATATAAAAAATATTAACTTAAATATATAATTTTATGTAATAGTTTTATAAATCATAACAAAATACTATATGTTTTTATTACACATGTTTCTTATACTGCTTTTGTGTTTTCATCAACTAGTTTACCCTCTTTACTTATGTGAGCCGCCTCCAAAAGCACATTATGTGGGATATAATTTTCTTCGTATTTTGATTCATCAATCAGCATATAAAAAAATGAACATATGTTTTTCATATCACATAAAACCTTTATCAATGATTTAAAATACATACCAATTTCTTCTCTAGTGAAGCGTACCCCATCCTAGCTTTGCGATAATGGTAAATTATTTTTGATTCATGTTATTTATTTCCATCACACCTTTCATGTTTCTTAAATTAACAATTTATAATCAATTTGGATAAAATAAATAATGTAAAATAATATATTATTTATTGTAATGAACCTCAAATGATTTATCATTGTGACAACTGATAAAATCATTCCATGTCTCCTAAGTTGAAACTTATTAAGAAAGGTTTGGAATCCTTTATGATATTTTATAGTAGCCATTAAGACATATTTCTTATGTAAATAATCTAAAATAAATAATATATGTATATAATAATGAAAATTAAATCATTTTTTCATTATATAATATTTCTGTAAAATATAGAAAGTATTTCATAACATTACCTTTAAATATTCTCATAGGATTTCATTAATTATAGGTTTGAAAAAGATCCATGAATCTAGGTCATTCATAACATTAATTTTCATTGTGACCCCAACATAACTAATTAACATTGAATTATTTGGGTCAACAGGTTGGCCACATTGATTCCATCCAACCTCAAATTTCATATCATTACATATTACCTTGATAATTTTAGTCAAAACTATGATTCTATATCATTCTTGTTTTTTTCATGAACATGTTGTTAATCCCCTAATATTTCTATAGTTTTAGTGTCAACCACTTATTATTATTCAATATTGGTAAAATCATCTTATGTATAACACGTTATATACATGATTACTCAAACATTTAATATAGATTTTGTTAGTAATGTATAGAAAACAAACTATTATGAGGAAAATCATAGTATATTAAAAAACGATTTACCTTATCATTTAACTCTCTTTATTTTTTAAATGCTGAAGTCATTTGGATCCTCTATCATGAATCTAAATCCCATATTTGTAGTCCCCTATAAAATAAAATACATTTTCTATATTGGTATTTCCATGAACTGACTGTTATCTCCCAATTATAGGGTCTTCTATGATTAAATTTTCATCTGACCCTATAGTTTTTTTAGTCCCCAAAATAAAATTCGACCAGTTATTATTTGTTGGATCTGAGAAATTAAATACTTGCAATGCTTGTGATTTTATTATGAATGGATCATCCTTTTCCCCTTCTGGACTAAAATTTACCTTCATGCGTCCCATTTCATCAACTTTCACTACACTCCTATTGTCAACCCATTTATAACATAAAATTGGCACTTTTAATGTTATATAATCCAACTCATATATCTATTAGATAATATTTAAATACAAAATATGAACATAAATTGGATTTTATACTTGGAACCAAATATGTGCATTAGTTCCTCCACAAGCGTAGCTCCATAGTTTAACATTGTACCAAAGTCATCATGTTCTTTTGTGTAAAATGTATGACCATTGATTACAAAACTATTGTATGTTATAACATTTTTATTTGGTCCCCTAGCCATCCATCGATGTTTTTCAGCAATTGAATTTGAATTTTTAGATATCCTATAATAAATATGATTTCAGAACCATCCTATAAAATGTTGATTATTTGTATTTGATATCTATCCTTCATCCCTTGATGAATTTAAATATCTAGGAATTCTATTGATGGATTTAATTTTAGGATTAACATCTTAACTATTATGTAAAATACAAAGGTGTTCTTTCTCCTACTCTGTGATGGTACTTGTAAAACATATCTTCTAGAAATTCATTGTCCCATAAGGCATATGATGTTATGATACTTTAGGAGACCAATTCTATTAACATATGATAGGTAATTGGTATATAATTCAATATCTTCTTGAACAATATATCATTATTCAATAAAACCTTCATGACAATTTTGATTATTGAAATTGCCTTTTAAAGTATCCATATACCATTCAATGGGGTAAATCTATCTGTAATGGACATGAACACATAGTTGAACATCTATAACTAAGTGAACCATTATTTGGACCATTATATAAAATAATTTTAGTGGGAAGAACATTTAAAATTCTTATAATATAACTAAAACCTACTTATTCATGATTGGAAACTTTTGTAGTAATATAACTTTATTGCATATGGCATTGAAAATAAGAAGGTTCTCGTTAATGCATGTCATACATTTTTAGGTAGAATGAAGTGTAGCAAGAAAGCATTCTGGTTATATTCCCTATAACAACAAATTAGTAATTGACACAGAATTCTAAAACAATTATGAATACCCCTCTATAAAATTTACAACATTAATGAAAATAAAAAATTGCAATTTTTCTTTTCGATATAGAGTGTAAGATGCTGGAGGATGAAAAGTCTTCCCTTTACCCTCCACCATTGACAAATCATCCCTTATCCTCATGTTAATCATTCCAAACCTATACTTGATGCCATATATTTTTTTAAGGAACATTTATTAACATTATAATGACACTATCAAATACATTTTTTATATATGCATGAAATCAAAAAATTATATAATATAAAAATGATTCCAAAATGGTAATTTAAATAAAATGGATTAATGTTTTCAACTAGATTTCATTAGTTTTTTCAAAAATGGTATAGAAAAAAAGTTTAAATATCTTTTACTTTATCGAAAAGTTGATCACCCATTAGTGGAGAAAGTTTTGTACCTTATTCATTATTACCATAGAATGTTTTCATTATGGATATTTATTTATTTCATAGAGGTAAAACTTTCTGATGTCCTAAAAATACAGTCTTTGAGTAATGATTTAACCCAACTGAGTGTGTCCATTCTTCAAAAATGTAACACCCCAACATTCCTTTAATTCTATATCCTGAAAATTTTACAAAAGAATGAAAGTCATTTATAGTCCCATTAAACATGGACCTCCAAGTGAATTTTTCACTTCTATGATCATCATACATTATAAAACATATATCCCACATCAATTTCATATCTTCTATCAATGGATCCAAATAGACATCAATATCATTACCTAGTTGTTTTGGTCTAGATATAAGTCATGACAACATAATGAAGTTGTGCTTCATACATAACCATGGAGGAAAGTTATTATTTAACAACAATATGGGCCATGTATTTTGAGTACTAATATCCGTACCAAAAGGATTTATTCCATATATATATTTCCCAAGACGGAATTTTCTTAGCTCATTTCCAAATTCATGATAGTTTTAATCAATTTTCTTCCACTGAGGAGAATCTTCTAGATCATGAAGTTTCCCATTATTAATTATTTTATCTGCATTCCATGTCAATTGTCTTGCAGTTTACTGAAATTCATATAGTCTTCTAAACAATAAGATGATAGGAAATTACCATATATCTTTTTAAGGACTTGATTCTTCTTTCTCGTATAGATCCATGCCACACTTAGGGAATTTTAGGAGTGATTTATGGTCCTTGTGAAACCATATACAATCATTTGGAAAAGAATTTGTTTTTTAGGGAAAATTCCCATTAATTATTACATTATTATGGAATCATATATTTGACAAGGAAGTTCATTTTCTTCTAGTATCATATAATTTAGGATACAAAGTATTTCTATAAAGTTGGTGTCGCTCTATATGCTATCATCTTTCAAATTGTATAACTTTAATACAGTTGAAAATGTATTGTATTTTGTATAACCAGTATAAAATAGTCTCTTATCATTACTACTTAACTTCAAAAATAACTTTATAAAATCATTAAGTTCATATTCAATTTCATTTTTCATTTTTTTCATCTGATCTCCATCATCATTTACACTTGTATTGATATCAAATGATCCATAAACTACAGTATCATCCCAATAAGTGTGAAAATTCTATTTTGTCCTATTTTTAGTCCCAAATTTATAGATCTGATATATTCCATGAAAAATAAATTTTCTTCCGACTCTTCTGGACTAATTTTTCTTGAAAAAAAAAACAATTTAAACATAAAAAAAATATTGGAGAAGTTTTGTATGCATTATCTTTTGAAAACATGGTGCACTCTTTAACTCCATCTTCATACTATTTTTGTCATATGGTTATATTGAATCAATTTTTGATTCATATCCATCCTATTAGTTTCATAAAATATTTATTTCATACAAATAAATAAATAAATACACATAAGATATTCATAATCAAAGGGGAAAGTTATAGATAATTTTAATAAGGGGAACTCAACATTTAATTATTTCAAATAATATTAGTATTATTTAAAGTAAATGGTTAGTTGAAATTAAGAAAATAATTACACTACTTGTGGTAGTTATTTTCCTCTAAATCCATCCATAATGATTACGAATACCCAATATGGGATGCATACTGCTTAAGGTAGATCAAGAAACATAAGTTCCTGTTTAGAAGAGATGGGGGATGAGTCTCAAGAAAATAATTCATTAATAACTTTTTGGTAGATGAATCTAATGATGATGATAATTGAATCATTAAATTAAAATTTTCTCATTCTTGGAGTTAGTGAAGCATCATACTACATTTCTTAATTTGATTCTTAAATTTGAAAAAAGAAATTGCATCAGTTTGATACATACTAGGGGATCATTGATTGGTGTGATAGTGAGAAGGCTTGGATAGACGGTCTTACACACACTCATTTTTAGACAATCATTGTAGTTTCAATATTCAATGAGAGTCTTCAATTAGTCCTTCAAATGGAAAAGGCCTTTGGTCTGAGGGATGAATTTAAAATGTTTTTAGCTTCCCATGACCAAATCGAAGTAATTATTGGATAGTTTTTCTAAACTTTATAGGTGGGGAGTCCAACAATTTGGAGGATTTTATTTTTATTCATTTATTGACTTGGTATGTTGTGGGCTAGGTGGTGTTTCATTGACAGTCTGAGTGGAGCTCTAAATGAGTGAGAATGTTCAGTCAACCATTTTATATTTATTATTGTTTGAATTTTTCATCATTTTCTAACTTCAATATAGTTATCATTAGAATTAAATAATTATGAATTTGAATCCATTATATTAATAATATTCATAGAATTAAAAAATGACTTTTTATGTATTATCCATGACTGGAATACCTATATGACACTTCATTGAAGTTCACTACTACCCCAAGAGCGATCTTTGGTCCCCAACAACTTGTGGTTTGTTTTTTGGGTCTCAAATTATATTTAGGGAAATATTTACCCATTTTTCTATATATATATTTAATGGTTATTCTTTACATAAAATTCTGAATAAGTCATAAATAATTCAAACCTTCCAAGAATAAAAAATTTACCCAAATGACCATTTAAGGAAAGAAAAACAATATAAACCACACATAACTCTCTAAATAAATGAAAAAACAAGTAAACACTTGAATCTCATATTATAAAGGCATTATAAAATAAAATTCAATCCAAATGAATCCTAATACTATGGAAAAACTAAGAGTAGTTCGGAAATCTCCAAACAAGGTTTCAAATAACCTACAGTAGATAATACTATTATGTATGAACTGATACCTATTCTATAAAAAACATAAATTATACTCCCATGTGATATTATAGTCACTATTATCCCTAATAACATGAAAATTAGTAAAATATATGTTGTATTTTATTGAGCAGTCCATGTGGGTTTTAGAAAAAATTTGATAGTAGCAAACTACTAACAGTGTCTTGAATTAGTAGACAAAAGGGTTATGGGAATAAAGACATCTAATATTTTAAAAATATATAAAGAAAAATAGATTTAAAATTTAATATAAAAAGGGATAATAATGGATTACATTGAAGTTATAAAAATAAAAAATCTAAAATTAAACTTATACCCCTATAGAAGCAGGGTCCTCGCCTTTATTTACATCCTTTGAGAGTATCCCAACATTGATGTATGGATTAATGGAGGGGAAACAAATAGTATATCCCAAAAGGTGGATATATATATATATATATATAATTTCTAGTCATAATCCCAACTTGTGGGATAAGGGAAGTGGTGTACCAAGCTGATGCATCTGCCCATCATATGGGATAGGGGAAGGGGTATACCATGTTAGAGAATTTTTATACCTAGAAACCCATCATACTACAAATTTATCTATACATTCTTGAAATAATATATATATATTACAAAAACACCTTTATAATATATTTAAAATTCATAAAGTTTAATTTAATAGTCTGTTGGTAACTCAAAGATGCATTATAAGGATGCATAGTTTTAAGAATTCTATATTAAACTTATATGACATGTTAGGTATCATCTTTTAATAACTAAAGAAAATAATCAAGAATGTAATGGCCCAAACTGTAATGAATAAAATTCCCTTTATTTTAATTAATTTTATTATAGAAATAGAAAACACATGAACTTATTTTGTTTTATTATATCCAATTTTATTTAAATGACCATTACGTGTCCTTACCATTGATAATATAGTTGTTGAATAGTGATCACATGACTAGTATAAATATTGGGTTTTAACAAATCCTTTTGACATAGACAAAGGAAGTGATGGCCTCAACCATTATGATTGTACCCTATGAAGCCCATTTATCAGAGAGTTTGAGGGAGATAGAATTTTTGGTTCTTTCCCTAGACCAAGCCCAATCCAAAATCCAACAAGTTAAGCATGACCGAAACTGTTTACAGGAGAAGTTGAAGCTCATCAAGATCACAGCCCAAACCATGTTCACCGAACGGAACCATTAAATCCCCACCAATGCACACCTTACTCTTAGGGCGTATTCTGGTGTAATAATGGGATATGTAACAAGACCATATAATTATAATTATGTGAATTATTTTTTTATAGAATAATTATTATACTTTCATTCTACTATTGTAACTTTGTAAATGATTTTTTTATACAACAAATAGTATTTTTTGGATAATATTAAAATTTAATTAAAAATTTTATTTTGTAGAATTAGAATATTTTTAGAATTAAATAATATTTGGATAAAATATATTTATTAAATTAATATTATTAAATATAAATGATCGTATAATTTTTATGACGTTAAATGTAATTTTTATTAAGGTTTGAAAAATGTTTTTATCAAAACCCATCAATTTTCAATAAATTTCAGTTTTTATTTTAAAAGTGAAAATTCACATATTAAGAAAATCATTTAGATAAAATGAAAAATATTATTGGAATCTGGACATTGAAATTATCCAATGGTGATTTTTTCACAATTTTCTAAGATAGTCAACTTTTTTGGTAAAAATTAAAACCCATATAAATATATAATGTGTTTTATGACTTCAAAATGACTCAATTCTGATGTAACAAAAGACTAGAAAATATATATTTGGAAAAATATATTTTTCCTTTAAAATAATATAATTTTATGAATATTTTATTTATTTAATAAACCCTTAGGGAATCCTCCAAGATATATATAATATTTTAAGAATTTAAAATCTTTTCCTTAAAAGTGTGACTTACCTCCACATAATCAAGGAATATATTTAAATATATTTTTCTCTTAGACTTTTAAAATAACTTATACCACTCCCGTTTTCTAGGAACCATGGTAAAAACCATAGTATGGTCTGTAGTTTGGGATATTTTAGGGTCCAAAACAAAAATAATAAAGATTTCCCCCACCTTTACTATATATACCCACCCAAGAACCCATTACTCTTCACTCATGCTATTTGAAGCTTGACCAACCTATTAACTCTACTCCCTAAAGTCCTCCCAAGTCACCCCTAAGCTCCCAAGAAGCCTCTCCCAAGCATTTGGGATCACACATCCAAGTAAGTGATCCTCACCTTTCTCTCTCCCTTTCAATTCTAGACCCTTGTTTGAAATTAGTCATTTTAATTTCAATTTTTTATACTTTAATACTTTTATAATAAATTACCTACTATCCATTTGATTTTATTTCAATTAGGGATAATTATCCTCCCTCATTTAGACCCTTACATATGCCTTTACTATGCCGAAATTCCACAAGGGATTTCTCTCTTCTCATTTCTATTTCAAGAAATTCATTTTTATTATGCATCTTAAATTCCATTTCATATGTTAGGATATTATGTTCCATGATAAAATCACTATCCATTTCATGTATAAAATATTAGAGACTCATTTATCTCTTGTCTTCCCATTTTATGAATTTCTATATGATGATGTTATGCTGCTGAAATTGCACCATGATTGTCCATGCTAAAATCATTGTGTAATGAATTCCATAAACATTCCACTATCAAGGGTATTCACCTTTATTTAAATATAATTATTGATTGGGTACTTACATGTATGTATTCCACATTATTATATCGTGTAATAAATGAATATGTTGAATGAATCCATGTTATATGATCTATGTGGCACACTTAGTCAAAATATTGAAATGATTATGAAGGGTACACCCTGATATCACTCCAATGTGTTGGGTAATGTTCAGTATCATGATACATTATGTTGGGTTAGGGGTTTACCTGATTCCTTTATAGCACTTTTTCCACCATGTTGGGATAGTGGATTACCTAATTCATTTATGTTAATGATGTAGTGTTTTAAGTTGTCTCTACATTTCTATGTTATGATAATCTTGTAATATCATACCTTTATGATAATGTTTCACTTAGGCCCCATTTATATGTCTTCTGACTAAAATGTATTTTATTATTCATTTTATTCATTTTTTACTTCACTACTGGGCTTTATATCTCACCATTTTTTTATGTTTATCCTCGGGTTATCCCTTGAAAATCTAAGTACGAAGGAATATTATGGTCATCTAAAATATATTTTCACTAAAGATTTGTATTTAATGTATTAAGTTGTTATGTAATGTTCCTAATACCCAAAGAAACTATACCTCCCTATCATTTGAGTTGTATAAATTGCATGTTTTTTTAATAAATCATGTTTAAATGTGAATGGAAGGGAATGGTCGTTATATTTTTTATCAGAGGATAGGTTTAGATATTTTTTGGATTAGGATTATAAAAATCAAGTGAATTACATAAGGATAATAATATGAATAAAAAATTATTCCCTTAATTTTGATGAGTATATAGTAAGTGGTTTATCAAAAAAATGCATCCCTGTCTGGATACGAACAAGTAGAGGTGGATCTAGCACAAATGTATCTAGGGGTAAAACCCAAAAAACACTGCTTTGAGCTAGAATTGAATGGGAACTAGTGCACAACAATGGTCCTTACTTCAGTCTTGATTTGACACTCTTTGGGATATTCTTCAGTAAATTCGTGATCTTAGTATGAACCATTATTAAGGGAACAAAAAAACCCCTAAAAATATATGTTAGGAAGTACATCCTGGATAACTTAGATCAAAGCTTGAAAATTCATCAGTTAAGGAGATAAATGTAATTTATAATTTATCCCTTTCTTCGTTGGATTCCACTTTATGTGTTTAATAGATTAAAATATTTACCCCGAATTTTTCCTTTTATTCTATCCAATGGTTGGTAATAGAAGGAATCAGGCTAAAAACCAAAGTGAAGATCAATGTGATGACTTCTTTAAGAAGATTCCCAATCCAATGGGAGTAGTAATCGCAAACTTTGTTATGATACTCTCTCAGTTAACTCATGTTTTGAATAGAAAAATTGATCAAGACGAACTTCCAACCCCCCCCCCCCACAAGAAATAACAAGTCGAAATCAAGAGCTCCATGAGAAAAATGCCTCTTACTTTCAATGGATCATCTAATAACTCAATCGTCGAACAATGAATCAACTCCATTGATAAGATATTTACCCTTCTTTAAGGTTCTGAATAAGAGAACATTCTTATGGATGCTTATAGTATGGAGGGTGAAGTTTTTCAATGGTGGACATTGATCAAAAATAAAAATCCTAATGAAGAGTTTGAGGTGATGGGATTCAAGGACTTTTGGAAAAAAAAATTGATAAATATTTTCCTCTTACCCTCTGTCTTAAGATGTAAATATATTTTCATGCACCCAAGAAAAAATAAGACGAATATATTGGGGTGTATGAGGCAAACTTAACCATACTTTCATGATATGCCTTTGGTTTTTTCTTTACCCCCAAATGCAAGGTTGAAAGCTTATTTGGTGGGATAAAACCTAGCCTACATAAATCCCTGGAAATCCATGACCTTGAAAGATATGAAGATATTGTTCGATGTTCCTTAAAAGTTGAGATAGATATCGAGGAATCTCAGGGTTTTAATAGGGATAAGAAGAAGAAAGTGAACATTAATTCTTGTGGTTTGATGGATAAATCCAATGGTGATAAAAACTTTTATCACCCGACCTGTCAAAAGTGTGGAATGAATTACCCTGTAAATTTCCTGAAGGGGATGAAGAAATTCATTAGGTGTGGGAAGGAGGGGCACCTATACAACGATTAATGGATGGAAAAACCTCTACTGGGACATATGAAATTAACTCTCCTTTTGATCCTCGGTTCTCTATTCATTTCTTCAACTGTAAAAAACTAGGGAACATTGTTAACCAGTTGCTTAATCCAAGGGTTTTCAAAGGAAACCAAAAACCTCCAAGGTAGTAGGGGAGAGCTTTTTTCCATCCCTACTACTGAAGTGAATCCTGACAATAAAGTGGTGATAGGAATGCGGGTTATTTATTAATTAAAAGAGAAATTACTTTTTGATTTTGCTTCTATGTATTCTATTATGTCACAAAAGTTTAGTAGAACAATCCAAACAGTACCACAAATAATGCAAGTAGAGATGTCGGTGAAAATGGAAAATTGAGAAATTATTGAATCCCATGAATATAACTCCTCTGCTATCAAAATTTGTGGATTAAACTTCTAGTAGAACCTCATCATACTACCCTTGGTGGAATTTGATGTAATTATTTGCATGGATTGGATTTCCTAATATAGATCCAACATAAATTTTCAAAAGATGGAAATCATTCTACATATGGAGAATCGACCCAAAATTCTATATAACTGACTGGGGAAGGACGAATCTTATTTAGATACATCATCTCAATAATTTATATTAGTTCCCTCTAATCACTCATTTATTTCTCCGGAGATTGAGTCTATGGAAGGAACCATCCTCGAAGACATGCCTATTGTGAGGGAATTCTCTAATGTGTTTCTAGAAGAATTTCCCGCTCTTACTCCTATAAGAGATATTTAATTCTCTATTTATATTATACATAAGAAATTTACAATATCCAAGACTCCATATAGAATTTCTTTTGTGGATCTTTTTGAGCTAAAGAAACCACTATAGGATAATCTGGATAAAGGGTTTATACACCCAAGTGCTTTTCTATGGGGTGCACCAGTCCTCTTATTAAGAAGAAGGATGGGTCAATGTGACTTTTCATTGGTTATCATGAGCTCAAAAAATCATGATAAATAACATGTATCATTTTTCAAGAATTGATGACTTTTTTGATCAACCATGTGGAGCACAATACTTCTCCAAGGTGGATCTGCGGTCGGTATATTACCAAGTAAGGGTGAAAAAGGAGTATATCCCCATGACTACTTTTCATACAAGGTACAAGAACTATGAATTCATATTAATTCGTTTTGGACTCAATAATTCTCTAGTAATATTCATTTACTTAATGAACAATGTCTTTATAGATTACCTCAAAATATTTCTGGTAGTATTTATAGAAAATATTCTAATATAATCCAAGACCAAGGAGGAGAATAAGGAACATTTGAGCACTATACTAGAGACATTTTGAAAGGATAATCTCTATGAAATGTATAGTTAGTGTGAGTTATAGTTTAAAGAAGTATCATTTTTGGGGAATATCATCAAAAGAAATGGGGTATCTGTGGATCCTTCCAAAACAAATGCAATTAAGGGATGGCTGAGGCTGACATCTGCTATGGATATCGATAGCTTCCTAGGGTTGGCGGGATATTATCACTAATTTGTGAGAAATTTATCACCATTGTAAAACCCTCTTAATGAGAAAACTCAGAAGGGAATAAAGTTTTCTTGTAATGATGAATGTGAAGAAATAGTCATGGAGTTGAAGAAGAGGATTATCACTTCCCATGTTCTCGCACTACCCACAAGTGGGGAGATTTTTGTAATCACCAGCGATTATTTGAAGATGGTACTAGGTTTTGTGTTGATTAATAATAAAAAATTCATTGCCTATGCCTCAAGTTAGTTGAAAATTCATGAGTAAAACTATCTCACGCATGATCTGGAGTTGGCTATGGTGATTTATGCCTTGAAAATATGGCGGCATTATCTCTATGGGGAGAAGTGTGAAATATATACAGATCACAAAATTCTCAAATATATATTCACACAAAATGATCTTAATATGCACCAATGAAGATATTAAGATCTCATCAAGGATTACTACTACTCAATCCATCACCACCCTAGGAAAGAGAATAATGTGGCTGATGCTCTAAGTAGTAAGGACCCAACAAATCTGTCATAGATGAGAATTGAAAAGGATCCAATAATATTAGTTTTTTTTAAGATGGACATGGGAATCATAAATAAGGTAACATCATCAATCATTTCACAAATTGTTGTCAAACCGTCTCTTTTGGAAAGGTTAAATGATTCTCAAAAGGATGATGTGGGAATTCAGAAGAATTTGGAAGCTCTCGGAAAAGGGAAATCCTCGGTGTTCAGTGTTAATCGAGAAGGAATTATGATATTTGGTTCAAGACTATGTGTTCCATAAAATCTAGAGATAAGGAAAAAACTTTTGGATGATGCAAATAGTTCAATTTTATCCATTCACCCAGGAAACACGAAGTTGTATTGAGATATCTGGGAGCACAATTTTTGGGATAACATGAATAAGGGTATCACTAAATATACATCAAAGTACTTGTAATTTCAGCAAGTGAAGGTTGAGAGGTAGATGTATAATGGGATGATGTAACCATTACCCATACCAATATAGAAATGGTAAAACATAACCACGGACTCTGTCACCAGACTTCCAAAGACATCCAAAGGAAACAATTCTATTTGGGTTGTTATGGATTATCTTAAAAATAATACACACTTCATTTCAATTCAATAGTATTTCTCATGGGATCAACTATCATAGATATACATCAGAGAAGTGGTAATGTTGTATGTGGTACCACTGTCAATTATATATGATAAAGATACAAGATTCACCTCTATATTTTGGAAGAGTATTCAATATGCTATGAACGCTAAGTTGAACTTTAGTATGGATTATGACCCTCAAACTGATGGAAAATCTGAGCCGACTATCAAGACACTTGATGAAATATTGAGGGATTTCTCAATGTACATCAAATATGGATGTTGCCAACATCTTCCTTTGGTGGAGTTCTCTTACAACAAAATTTTCCACTCAAGAATCCAAATGGATTCTTATGAAACCCTTTATGGGAAGAGGTCTAGAACACTAGCATGTTGTGATGAAATTTGGGAATGTAAACTTCTAGGTCCAGAAATGGTCGAATAAATAGTGGATAAAGTTAAGACCATCCAACAACACATCAAAGATTTTCAAAGTTGAAAAAATTTCTCTACTGAAAATTATCGATGAGTCCTAGAGTTTTATTTTCGAGAAATGTTATTTTTCTACATATCTCCAAGGATAAGATTTATGGGATTTTGGAAGAAGTGAAATCTTATTTCAAGTTACATAATCTCTTTTAAGATCCTTGATCACATCAGAGTAGTGGTCTACTGACTAGCGCTCCCACTGAACCTATTGCAAGTCCATGATGTATTCCATGTATCACCCTTAAGTTAGTACATACCATATCCATCACATGTACTCAATCTAGAGGTGGTACCATAGTAGAATTACCTCTCATATGTGGAGAAGCCGATGAAGATCTTAGATTGTATAGAGAAATTTCTAAGAAATAAGGCAATGCCCTTGTAAGAAATTTGTTGAGAAACCACAAGTTTGAAGAAGAGACGTGGGAACCTAATGAAGTGATGCAGCATAGCTACCCTCATCTATTTTAGTTTGGGAAAATGAAATTTCGAGGGAAAATTTTCTTAAGGGGGGGGGGAGGTTGTAATGACCCCAACTGTTATGAATAAAATTCCTTCTCTTTTAATTAAATGTCTTGTGGATAAATAAAACACATGCTCTCCTTTTGTTTTATTATTTTTTATTGGATTTAAATGACCAATAACTATTGTTACTGTTGAGAATATAGTGGTTTCATAGAAATCGCATGACTAGTATAAATATAGGGTTTTAACAAATTCTTTTGATACAGAAAAAGGATGTGATGGCCTCAACTAGTAAGATCGTACCCTATGTAGCACATTTACCAGATCTTTTGCGGGAGATAATAGTTCTAGGAATTTCCCTATACAATGCCCAATCCTAGATCCAACAAATTAAGCATGATCGAAACTTTTTATGGGAGAAGTTCAAGCTTAACAAGATCACTACACAAACCATATTCATTGAACAACCCCATGAAAGTCCCTCCATCTCACACCTTATTCTTAGGGAATATACTGGTGTATTAAAGGGATTAGTAACAAGATTGTAGAATTATGATTATGTTCATTATTTTTTTATAGAACATTGAATATACTTTCATTCTTTTATTGTTACTTTGTTAATGATTTTTTAAAGTATAAATAGAATTTTTTGTTAATATTTAAATTTAATTAAGAAATATATTTTGATGAATTAATGGATTTTTTTACATAAATAATATTTTAATAAAATATTTTTATTATGTTATTTTTATTAAATATGGATTATCATTCAATTTTTATGAAATCAATCGTAATTTTGATTAAGGTTTGAAAACTATATTTATCAAAACCCATCAATTTTCAATAAATGTTAGTTTTTATTTTAAATATTAAAATTAACATATTTAGAAAATTATTTGGATAAAATGAATATTATTTTTGGAATCAGTATGTCGAAATTATCTAACAGTGAATTTGTCAAAATTTCTTGAGATAGTTGAATTTTTGGGTAAAAATTAAATACTGTATAAATATATAATGTGTTTTATGGAATCATAATGACCAAATAGTGATTTAATAAAATTCTATAAATATTATATTAGGCCAAATATATTTTTTCCTTTAAAATAATATAATTTTATGTTTATTTTATCTATATTATAAAAGACTAGTGAATCCTCCAAAGATATATAAAATATTTTAAGATATTTGAAATCATTTCCTTGAATTTTTGACTCACCTCCTCATAATAAATGGAAATATTTTAATATCTTTGGCCCTTATCCTTTTAAAATAATTAATACCACTCCCCATTTCTAGAAACCATGGTCAAAAACCATGGTTTGGTTTGTGTTTTTGAATATTTTATGCTCTAAAACCAAAATAATAATAAATCCCTCCACCTTTCCTATATAAACCCACCCAAGCACCCATTCCTCCCCACTAAATCTCTTTTTATATCAACTACCCTCTTCCCTCTACTCCCTAGATTCCCCCCCCCCAAGGTGACCGTAAAATCCCAAGAAGTCTCTCCCAATCCTTTGGTATCACGCATCCAAGTAAGGGATCATCACCTTTCTCTATCCCTTTCAATTCAAGAACCTTGTTTGAAAATAGTCCTTTTAATTTAAATTGTATATATTTTAAGCCTTTTATAATCAATTCCATAATTTCCTTTTGATTTTATTTCAATGATGGATAATTTATCCTCCCCCATTTAGACGCTTACCTACACTGTTACTATACCGAAATTCCATAAGGGATTTCTCTCTTCTCATTTCCATTTCAAGCACTTCATTTGTATTATACGTATTAAATTACATTTCATATGTTGGGATATTATGTTACATGATCCTCTAAGTTTGCATTTCATGTATAAATGATTAGGGACTCATTTTTATCTCGTCTACCAATTGTTTGAATATCCATATGACGTTGTTATGCTGTAGAAATTGCACGATGATTTTCCATTCCATAATCATCATGTACTGAATACCATAAAAATACCTCTATCAAGGGTATTCACCTTTATTCACATATACTTATTGATTTGGGACTTACATGTATTTACTCTACATTCTTCGATCGTGGAATAAATTATGATGTTTAATGAAACCATGTTATATGATCTATGTGGAAAAATTAGTCATAATATTGAAATGATTATGAAGGATACACCCTGATATCGCTCCAATGTATTGGGTAATTTTTAGTATCATGATACCTCATGTTGGGTTAGGGGTTTACCTGATTCCTTTATAGGACTTTTCCCACCATGTTGGGATAGTGATTTACTTAATTAATTTATGTTAATGATGTAGTGTTTTAAGTTGTTTCCACATTTCCATGTTATGATAATCATGTTATATCATGCCTTTATGTTCATGTTTCTCTTATGAACCATTGATATGTCTATTTCCTAACATGTATTTTATTCTTCATGTTATTCCTTACTTACTCCCTTACTGGTCTCTATATATCACCCTTTTATTGTGTTTATCCTCATATTATCCCACGCAATTCTAAGTATGAAGTAATGTTGTGGTCTTATAAAAGATGTTTTTAATAAAGATGTGTATCTCAAGTTTTAAGTTGTTACGTAATGTTCATAATCCCAAAATACACTAGAAATCTCGATATTTGGTGTTTCTTTAAGTGTAAGTTTATGTAATAAATCATTTTTAAACGTGAAATAAAGAGCAGGTTCATTATAAATAATTTCAAATTTCTCAACAAATTCAGTCGTACTAGAAAAGGAAAAGGTTACACGAGAATCACGAAAGATGTACTAGTAAAAAATATAAATCTACAAAAACTAAACTGGTATTTATATTTTATGATAATAAAATTAATTTCATAATAAAAATATTTAGTATTGGTTAGTATTGTCAACTATAGAATCACACACATGTGTGATAAACCAATAAATATACAAGCATGTGGAAAAGAAACAACTAATTCAGATTTTATAGTGTGAAATTAAATTTTTCAATAAAGATTGTATCTGCTAAATTGAATAGCTAAGGTGTGTTATAATTGACTCTGAAAAAAATCCAAGATAACACTATATTACATAGTATGGATTTCATTACCATTTATCTAGAAAGTATTACATAAACATACCATGGTTTTAAAATTATAAATTATAGTGGTTGTACATGGGATAAAATGGTAAAGAATAATTTCAAAAAAAATACCATAGAAACCATATAATAAACAAAATCACAAAAACCCACTATAATTGATGATAAAAAATACCATAGAAACCATATAATAACAAACCAAATTCCATGAATAATACCTTAATTGATTACTAATCATGAAAACATGGAATAAATATTTGACCATCCCCATCATATGACTTCTCATCCCTTAGAATTTAAAAGAGATATTTACATGAATTTAGAAAACCACTAAGTCTAATATATAGGTATTGTAGCACCTAATAAACTTATGACACACACATCCAAATCGATCACATGTCACCAAATCCAACCAGTCTCAGATCCAAAATATTCATCCCATAACCATATTTTCAATAACTAACTCAAATAAATATGATGAATTATGCCACAAATCATTCATAATATTTCTAATTCATAATCCCTTAAACTTACCCAAATTTATAAATACCACCAAATTTGGACTTCCATAACTATCCCATTAAAATGAAACCTAATTCCAAAATCTCTAACTATAAAACACAATAAATACTAATAAAATAAATACACTCCAATAACTAAAAATCAAATATATCCACAAATATAACCTTGATACCCTAAATATTGAGGCATTTAAAATATAGAACCTGAACCCAACTACTATTCATACAATAGTGTGAAGTAGTGAGGGAGGAGAATGAAGAACATGGATGGAGGATAAAATGAAGGAGAAGGAAACAACAGAACCCAGGGTGCCCCATTATAAGAAAATGTTGCACTAACACGCACTGTAGAACCCAGACATAATGAAATGAGAGATGAGGAGAAAAAATAAAATACATTAGATTTGAGGCTTGGTTCATCTAAGAGAAGATCTAGAGGGAGTGACGACAGCACTGGTATTCCATGAGAGCTTGAGAAGAGAGACTGAAACCATTTCGGTTAAGGTTATTTTAAATATATCAAGTATGGTTTTATCAGTGCTATATAAAAACACTAATAATTAGAGGTTTTATCAGTGCTAAATTAATAAATTCTAAAAAAATAAATCTTTATCAACACTTTGTTATCACTAATAAAGTTATATATTTATCAGTGCTGAACATGTGCGAATAAAATATTTCATTGTCAACACTAAAACATTTTCACTGATAAAGATGGATTTTCAATAAATATTTACAATTATATTTATAAATATTTTTATATAATTATAAATATATTTATATCATTATGTATTTATATAATTAAAATATGTCACACCATTCCCCTGGGACCTGCTCTCAACTCCATCCCTCGACTGCTTCTTCCTAGGGTTTGGAGTTCTCCACGATGATGATTGACCTATCCTCCTCCTATGGTTTATTAATCTTTCAACTTCACCATATTTTTCTTTAGGGTTTCAGTACCCCTAAGTGGCTCTCTTTATCTGGATTCTTTGGTCTTCCTCTCTCTAGGTTCATTCACTCTAGGTTCTATAGAGTTGTCTCGTTTCCCCCTCTTCAACCCCTACTCTGCTGATCAGGCCCGACACAAACAACTCTATCTTGGCAGGGTGTGTTGATTTTTTGGTTGGGTTTGGGAAAGTTCAGGTGGGAGTAAATTAAACATGAGATTCTCTATTTTGGTGGATTTTCCCCTCGGTTTTCTCTTTATCTATTTCGAGTTTCTTTTTTGGGTTTCTGTTCCAGTTTCTTATTAGGGTTTTAATCCAGGTTCCAACTTCCTCGTTCCTTTTCTTTTGGTTAAGGGTTTCAATCTCTATTTTCTCCTAGGGTTTCAATATCAGTGTTACTCTTTCTCATTACATACCCCTAGATGCCTTATACATGCACTGACCTCACATTTTACAACTCCTCTCCAGGTTAGTTGTCGAGCGATGGACACTCAGAGGTTTTGGGAAATGCAGTTTTCCATCCTTGGGACTTCCCTTTAGGGTTTCATCCCTGGTTTCATTCAGGTTTTCTTCCACATTTTCCCCATGCTCCTAGTTCATATAGGGTTTCATCCCTAATTCTATTTTTCATTTTATGTGGTTCTCTATGTTCCTTATTGGTGTCTTCACGCATGGTTTGGGGTTTGATGCGTTTTTGTTTTTGCTTGTTGGATAGAAGTGTGTCGGTTGTTTCATGGGTATTGGTGTTGATTAACTATGGCGGTGGGTTCCTCAGATGGCTCACTGGTTTTTCAGTGTTATTAAGTTTCTTGATTTTATGTGGAGTTCATTTCTCAATGGTTTTGGAGGGTTTCAGTGGTGGTTTGACTCGTTGAATGTTATTGGCGTTGTGTTGGGTAGGTGTTGATGCGAACGGTGTGTCATGGTGAACTGCACAAGGAGGATCAATCTGTAGTTCTTTTGGATGATGTCTATAGTGGCCTATAAATCATATTTTATCTAGCGAGATGATGGTGCTAGGGTTTTGGGTGGTAGTGGTGGTTGACGGCAAAGTGGACAACAATGACAACGGTGATGAGACGATGTGATGGCGGTGATTGTTTCGAGATGATAAGGTGGGAGATGTGATGATGGTTGTGATGTTAATGTAACATTAGAGTTTCATGGGAGGCCCTCTTCAACCACAGAAATGAGTATTCACTTTTTGAATTTTAATTTTCAATTTTTGAAATTTGAATGGGATTTTCAAATTGTGTAATACTATGTACACTATTTTGAGGGTGGTTTTTGAATTTGGTTATATGGTTCCGTAAGGTTCCCACTAAATTTTAAAGTGGTTTATTTAGAAAATGAAAAAAAGTATTTTTTTAGTATCTATTTAATAAATTTATATAAATATAAATATAAATATAGTGAATTTATTAATTATTTAAGTATATTTATTATAAATTTATAATTATTTAAATATAAAATTTTTTATTTATAATTATATAAATACATTTTAAAAAATTATATTTACTTGTTTATAATTGTAAATATATAATTTTATAAATATATATATAAATATATTGATAAATATTTATTTATAATTATAAATATATTTATACAATTATATATATTTAATAAATAAATATAAATATAAATATAAATATAAATATAATAAATATATTCATTATCTAAATATATAAATATTATAATTTTATGACTATAAATATATTTCTATCATTATATATTTATATAATTATATATATATATATACATATATATATTTAATAAACATATATAGCACATGGGGTGTACCCAAGTGGTATTATCCACTTGGTGGCACCTGGCCGGCTGGGGTTCAAATCCCAGCCGCATCAATTTTTAGCACCCTAATTTAATTTGGTGGATTTAAGAGTGGGCCCTCACCACTGGTGAGGGTGGTGCTTTGTCGGCTCTTTCGATGGAGTCAAATGAGGTGGGACATCAGGGTGTAAGATGGGTCAGAGGGTCGACTCCAGTAGAAGGTGATGGGTCGGTTGGGAGTGAGATGGTGTCGGAGGATGGAAATGTGGCAATAGGCTTTCATGTTGTGTAGGTGTTGTGGTTTAGTGATGGGAAATAGCATGATGGGGCTCGACGGCAGAATGAACGAATGACAGCATGACTCCCCTTAGGAGGTGGGAAAAAAATGAAGCTTTCATGGTTGCACGATTAAGATGAGGCTTAGGGCAACTACATCCAAATTTGTAGGGCTTCGAGATTGAGATGAATGAGAGGGCATGGCACTAGCCATCGGGACTAGGTATCTTGCACTCGCCACAGGGCAACGCTATTTCCGTAGCCCTGCAATGTTTGGAAGGGAAAATATATATATACCCGGTGGATATGCACTTGTGGTATAAGTTCTTTAGGGCCCTCTGGGTCATGTAAGAGGTCATATATGCATCATGGTCCTATGGTCCATGTAAGGATCCCCATCAACTATTAAAATAGGATTATATAGAAAAAATAAAACAAAAAAGTATAGCCTTCAGGATTTCAGGTAATAAATATTTATGAATATAAATATAAATATTATAAATATATTAATCATTTTAATTAATTATTATAATTTTATAATTATTTAAATAGATAATTATTTATTTATAATTACATAAATACTTTTTAAAAATTATATTTATTTATTCATACTAATAAATATTTAATTTTATAAATATAATAAATATACATTTATAAATTTATTTATTTATAAATATTTATTTATAAATATATTTTTTACATTACTAATGAATATATTCTCTTAAATTAATTAATGTTAAAAATGAGTGAAATTGAGTAATTAAAAATAAGTAAACTTAAAAAATATTGAAATATGGATAATTTTTATTAATTGTATTAATTATTAAAAAATTATGGATATATATCAAAATGAAGATAAATAAATATTGAAAATATTAAAACATAGTAAATTAATATGAAGAAATAAATATTAGAAAATGAATAAATTCCAAAAAAATAAAGAATAGAAAATATTAAAAATGATTAAATAATACTAACTATAATAATATTAAAAATAAATAAATAAAATTTTATGATTAAAAACATATTATATTAAATATTTCATGTTACTAAATGAAATTATATAATGAATATTAAAGTTCAAATAAACTACATAAATATTAGGGTTATGGGTTTTTATATAAGATTTCATTAATTATTTAAATATTTGTACGTGTGAAATTAATGTCTGTGTCTATATATATATACGTATATATATACATATATATACATATATATATATATATATACAAGTTTGATATATGTTAAATTGAACAATGAAATTATATAATTTGTAATATCCTTTAATAAAATTAATAATAATAAAAATTAATAATTTAAAAAAAATCATTAATTACATAGATAATTTAAAAATAACAATGAACATTTATATATATTAATGAATACATGTTAATGATATAAAATATAACCAAATTAAAAACATTATATTTTAATGAATAAACATGTATAAATAAATATTCAAATGGTTAAAATTAAAAACATATAGAACTATAATAAAATTAAAATTAAAAAATTAAAAAAAAATATTAGAAAAATATTATGATTACTAATGAATACATAAATTTAAAAATAAAAAAAATCTTAAAACAATTATGAAAATTTAATAAATAGTGTATATTGAATAAAAATATAAAAATGATAAATTTTACCAATTAGAAACATAATATATACTATATATATCATGTTAATAAATATAATTCTAAAATGAATATTACAAATTGAATAAAATACGGAAATATTATGTGTGTGTGCATTGTATATAAAAATGTATTAATTACATATATGTATGTGTGAAATAAATGTAACAAACATTTGATATATGTTAAATTGAAAAATTAAACTACAATTAATTAAATGTCCATTACTTCAAATAATTAGTCTGTTTTTTAATTAATATTATTTTGTAATTATAAAACATTTTTCACTAAATATAGGAATTATTTAATGTAACCATTAATTTTTTATATTATATAGTTCATTTTTTAGGGAATAATACATATATTGATATAAATATATATGAATATATTTCTATAATAAAAATATTTATTATATTAATGAATAATTATGTATAAAAACCATTAAAATTAATAATACTTTAAAATGTTTTTATTTATTATATTTTATTAAATTTATTAATTTATAGAGAATATTTATTATTTATTAGTATTTATAATTAATATATTTATTTATATATTAAATTTATTCATTTTTATTAATAATTGTTTCATTAATAATATTTCTAATAATATTTAATTTTATTCATTTTTAATTTTAAAATTAATTATTACAATTGAGTATTTATATATATATATAATATATATATTTTCTAATATTTATAACTTATATATATGTATAATAAATTTATTCAATTTTATAAATAATTATTTAATTAATAAATTTGTTAATATTTTTTAAATTTACCCGTTTTTAATTTTTATTTGTTCAATTATTTCAATTTATTAATTTTATATATCTATATTTAATATATAATATTTATTAATACTTAAAATATATATATTATGTTTGTTAGTAATTACTTAATTAAAAAATATTTTTAAATTTATTCATTTTTTTTATTTGTTTAATTATTTCAATTTTTTAATATTTTTTGTACTTGTATTTATTATTGGTTTATATAAAAAATTTAGGGCATAGACCGGGTTGTGTAATTGCTCAAATAGGTGAGTTGGGTCATGTAGGACCCAATTGGGTGTATGATGGTGGTCCAGGACCCACATGAAGCAGAGAGTGGGGAAATGTCCTCTGTGGGCCCTTGAACGGGCCTATATATGTGTGTGTGGTGTATACAAGAGCCCATCTCTGCAGCAGGGTTCTAGGCCTAGCGTGCAACATAATGATATATAAATAAGTGGTCTCCCTTGCACTATTTGGATATAGGGCTCACACACGTGATCAAGACCTTAGTCAGCACAATAAATAAATGGCTAATAAAGGTACCTTTTATCAGAATTTTTTTAGCGATGACAAAGGATTCCTTTATTAGTGCTTGTTGATAACACTGAAATAGTTTAATTCAGTATATAGAACATTTTTTATTAGTTTTGTTATAAAACATTAAGATTATTATGATGAAGGATGTGTTACCCTTCAAGGGGATAAAATTTGAAGATGATAATGACTACAACAATTTTCTTGTTTGTATAAAATTTTTCTTCAAAATAGGAGTAAATATTTTTGAGAAAGCTGAGATATAGGGGGAGTTATGATTATACACTTGAATTGTTTTGATGTGTTCATTGTGATGGGTGCAGGTTTTATCTCAAAAAACATACTCAATTTTCTCATAATAAAAATATGATGAAATAAGCGTTAAGAAATTATTACATAGAATAATTATTATGGATAACATTGATCACCTTGATTATGCACTCTTATTTTCTACATTGGTCTTTCCAGTATAAACATGGAGTTTTCTAATTAATATATTTTTATTTAGATATTCATGTGATATTATTCTTCTCCTATGAAAATTTATTCATATTCTAAGATAAGGGAACATGAGTTGATATGGACCCTATGTTTCCCTTTTCAATTGATTGTCAATAAGGGCTATAAATAAAATTCCCACACAAATAAGGGAGAAAGATTTGAGTACATTTATTAACTATAAAGATTTGTGAAGATGTGTGGGGATATTGAAAAAAAATTTGGGATATTTTTAGTTCTAATGTGTGTTGGTTTCATTTATTTTCAATTTAATAAAATGTTTTTATAGAAGAAGTGACTTGGGTAATTTTGAGAGAAGAGTTGTTGTGTAGTTTAGACAAACATTACTAAGCCAGGTGATTCTCTAATAATCTTCAATGTACCAAATATCATGAATCTATTCATGATTCCAAGATAATGTTTTTTGAAGTAAGATGTTGGTGGAATATAGTGGATATGGGACTCGGGTTAGTGGAATGAGTCTACCCGACAAATATGTATAAAGTTGTGCCAGAAAAAGAGAGTTTGTAATGAGTTTCAATTAAAAAGTCATGGAATAGTTATTTTATGAAATTTACATTATATATTAATGGAGTTACTTCTATATAAAGTTTTATCATTGTATTTGTGATCAGACATAGACTTTGTAACTCAAGTAAAAGGTGAGTTCATCTGTTCATCAAATAGTGTATCATCTGGAAAAGTAATGTTATGAGGAAGGCCCCAATCTGGGTCTAGAAAATAAATTTGATATGAAAAATAATATATAATGGATAATTTTGATGTCACAGTATGGATATATATTAATTCTATCATACAAAGAGAAGTAGTGATCTCTAAATGAAGTTTTATTAGACAGACTCTCAAAAGATCTATTGGACGTTGAATACCAAGGTCTATCAGAAGGACAATCATGAGTCCATAAAACAGAGAGTTCCAAACAAAGTGGAACTGTACAAGGGGATATGATATAAAAAATATTTTTGTGGGCCCAAGGGATGGTGAAAACTAATATTTCACTATATAGAGTCCATTTGATATAATATTTCTTATTAATACATATCAAACATAGCTACCTTTATTTTTTTTATGTCGGACAGAGGGTTGAGGACCATTGCATAAATTTGTAAACTCATTAACTGTGTCATGCCCAGACCTATTTAATTTCATTTTTAATTTAATTAATTAATTATATTTAATATATCACTCAATTTTTTGGTTGATCTGTTTAGAAATTTTATAATTCTAAAGCCTTTACACCGGCTCACTGTTAGAGCATGGTTAGTAAAAACCCTGAGAAGACTGTGTGACTGTGAATCTCATTAAATATATCCAAATTCACATCTGGAACATGGTTTACTTGACCATGATTCAAAACCATGCTATGTTTCCTGGTCCTTCTAGTAGGGGGTGCATAGTAGGTGCACTGTTTGGAGAACTATGCAGCCAAACTGTGCACAATTCCCAGTTTTATAAAAAATATTGTTTTTGTTGTTATTTATTTTATTTTATTACACTACCACATTTTTCCTTGGGTAACTTCATAATACCTTCCATTTATCTCTTATTTCTCATGTGAAACAAGGTAGGGTTTCATTCCTTCTCTTAAGACCATAGAATTCATCCATCTCTCCTTCTGACTTCAAACATATTCTCATCTGGTTAGTATTCCTCCACCACTCCTCTCTTATTCTTCTCTTTTCTTTATGATTTTCCTTTTATTTCTTGCATTGTGAGTTCCCCATAAAAATTATATACCAATTTTGGGATTTTTATTAGTTAATTAATGATTCTTAGGGTTTGTGATCCTGAATTTAGGATGATTCTTGTTGTGATCATTGAATGAAATGGATTTCACTTCATTTAAGGTAGGTTTTGGTTCTTTTCATCCTCATTGTCCTGATTTAAATGATTTATTTTATGATATTCAAGTTTTTATTTATTTTCTAGATCATCATAGACCTCATTGAGGTGGAAAATTTCCATCATTTTCAAAGTCAGCGAGTTCCAATTAGGTTTCCCCATGTTTTAGCACTTTAATTTAAGAATCTTGTTTTCTTGTGTTTTTAATTTATTTTTTATTAT
Source organism: Viscum album (assembly GCA_963277665.1). Taxonomy (NCBI): domain Eukaryota; kingdom Viridiplantae; phylum Streptophyta; class Magnoliopsida; order Santalales; family Viscaceae; genus Viscum; species Viscum album. The sequence continues at coordinate 676,050,819 of OY728131.1, read as the reverse complement.
AAATTAATATTATTAGATATATAAACATATTGTTAAAAATAAAATCATGGTTCAAATTATATTCTTTTCAATTTAAATATTTTACCCTAATTGAAGTTTGGGTAAAAATATATTTCAAATAAATTTTTTATGCCTTATTTTGATAAAAGATTGAATGAACTATGTAAATGATTTATGTTTTCTTATAAAAAAATGTTTTCAATATTTAAATAAATAATTTAAATAACCAGTTTTATTATAATTAAAATTTCAAGTAATAGTTGAAATCGCAAGTATTAATGGATTAAGTAGGTTTTCAAAATAAACTATAAGGATTGGTTGAAATTTTCTGAATGAGTATTCAAATCCTTTGTTTTATTTGACTAAAAATCCTTGTATGTATGTGGTACTCAACTTATTAAAGGATTTTATATGTGTTTTTAAATCTTACCTTTGTTTTTATTATAATTTTATGATTATAGTAACTGTATAATTTTCTAGTGATGTTTCACATTATTGTTATATAACTGTGATTATATTTCAAACCTCATGGGAACACTGAATGCTTGGGTAGGAGAACCTATTTCATAATCAGTTATCTTTCCACTAGTTATTCCAAGTGAAGTAAGTGTGATTCTCTTTCCACTTTCCAACTATATGATATTGTTTCCACTAATTCATTATCTCCTTAATTACTAATGTTAGTCCTAGGTTTCCCTTTTCCATAGTAACCATTATGGTGTTTATTAGGTGATGCTTATATTAAAATAAATTCTTGCTCATGTTCCTCTTGTTATTATTTTATTTTATAATTCCTAGGAAATGTGTATTCTTTAATATTTCATGATCCTTGTTCATTTATCTTCAAAACGGTATTTTATAATGTATTGAAAATCTTACTTCGATTAAATTATTTAAACTTGTGTTTTACTTAAAATGGGGTCCTATGATCAATAAATTTTTTACAAAGGTATTTATTACATTTAAGTAAAATATAAAATAAATTCTATAGAGTGATATTATCCTTTATATGATCATGTAAAAAATTATTTTTAATAATGAATTTCAAACTATAATAACAAGGGTCCTATATTTAAATCCTTTACTTGGGGTTTGGTTTACTTGTAATGCCTACTAATCATATCAATCACACCTATAATCATGTTCAATTTCAGGTCCCAACCTATCTATTACCACCATGGGGCATTGAGGTTATATTTTTTGAATGGGAACTTTCATAGTCACAAGTAGTTATATTTGTAGTTTTGTTTTATTTTCTTTTCTTTTATCTCATTAGATACAAAGTACTTTAATACTTTCTATGGATAGAAAATAACTATAATTGAAAGTGGATGAAGCAAAGGCATTTGGTGGTGTCTTTTTGAGAATCTTTTTCCTTACAGGGGAGGAAGACCAGAGATGAGCAAGTTTTTTCTCTACTTGATTTATTTACTACTTTCATATTATATTATTTTTTATTGTTTCAAAAAAAATTATTTCAATGTGTATATATTAAAAATGGATAGATAATTCAAAAATTATATTTAATTTTCATTGCTCAATTTAATAATTAATTATTGAGATAAATCATTAACACTAGTTAATTATGACAACCACGATTCCTGTCACAACCCTGGAATGATTGGAAACATGCCACTAGGATGTCTTGGGAGGGCCTAGAGATTCAATGGAGGGATGGATTAGGTTTGTTCATCAAAAATAATATCATTGTTTTCATTTATATTTGGGAAGTAAAGTTTGACAGATATTGGATTGTTAGGACTTTGAGAGTAGGTATGAAAAACTTTGTAGATAATACTTCTTATGTTGAACATTGAGTTTCCATAGTAATTCAAGATTCAAAATTTTATTTATTTGAGGTGTTCTAGTTTATTTAAATTATTTCTATGTTTTTGATTATTGAAAATTGGAGTGAATCAGCATCAAAATTCATGATCACACGGATTAGAAACCTAAGTGGTGCTTGACTGCGTGGTACAACATGACTCTTATTAGTTTTTTCAAGCTTGGAAAAAGGTCTATTAACCATGATCCCAATTCTAGGACAAACGCTAGTCCCTATTTTTTTTTGATATTATGTGATGATATTTTTTGGGTTTTTTCTCAGCATGTGTAACTTTAAAAATAAAAATTATTTGGTTTTAAAAATTTGATAAAGGAAATTTATGATGGAAAAAAATTATTTTAAAACAAAGATTGAATATTTTAAAAAATTAAAATGTTTCAGTCTAATATTTAATATTTTGAGTCAAAATAATTCATTTTTTTAAAAGTAAATAAATGAGTTTTAAAAAATATTTTAAAAGGGGGGTTAAGAGATTTGAATTTTGAACTAGTTTTAAAAAAAATATTTAGGGTATTTTGAAATGGTTTCAATCAAGATATGGGGATTTTAAAATTTAAAGTGATATTTTATCATGGAAATTTAGTTTTAAAGGAGAAAGTGGAAATTGATATTTATATATGGACATGTATAATAATTTGAAATTACTATTTTTTGGTTTTCAAAATGAAATAAAGATGCTTAATTTTTTTAAGAGGAATGATTCTTAGTTTTAAATGGATTTGGAAATGGGTCTTTGAATCTTTTCCTTGTAATTTTAAAAGTGGGAATTGTTTTTTTCTATTTTGATTTTGAATATGGGTGTTTGGGTTTTGACTTTTGGTGTTATTATTTAGAAAATAGTTTATCCAATTGGGATGAATTATATTTTGATGTATCTAAATTTAAATTTTATACCATTTTGACCAGCTTGACACCAAGAATACTTCGATTGGTTTGGGAAAGTTTAAATCTTTAGATGTACTTGATTGGTGTTTATTGAAGTTAAGGATTTTAATCTTCTAGATAAAAAATAAGAAAACTCCAAGTAGATTGGTAAAGCCGAATCCCCACCATGAGAGTTAGGCCCTTATTGAGAACCCATGGTTGGTTTTTCTTTTTAGGTTTTCCATGAGTATCTTGATAAAGGGCTTACTATATTAGAAATGTTCTCATTTCAAAAATTAGTGGTGCCCTATTTTTTATTTTCCCATGGTTATTATAGCCCCAGTTTCATCTTATTTTTTTATGTAATTATGAGTTAGTAATGTTTCAATATTTGGTTCATTCATGGCAATTGGGATAAGTGATACCCCCAAATTAAGTCATATATTTGATGGTTCCTTATTTATTTAGATTAATTCCCTAGGGTCTTGGGGTTCTGATTATAAAACCCAATGTTTCATTCTCTTTTATTATTTTTATATAAATATAATAAACTCTTCATGTTAGGTCACATTTTGTTTGAGGTATTTTTTTGAAATTACTTATCATCCCTCATTTTATTTCCTTTATTTTTCCTTTTCTGAGGTGATGTTAGTACTAATAATTTATACACTTAGATGTTTGGATCAATTAAAATTTTGGTTGTGTCCTCTATTGATTTATTTGGATTCGGATATTCTCTCTACCAAAGTATTTTACATTTTGTTGGCATCTTGTTCCCTAACATTTCATGTTAATGGATCCATTATGGTGGTGAAACCTTTTATCATCCTCAATTTTATTTTTTCCCACTAAGCTTTTTGGCTCTTGTGTTTGGATTTTAAGTGTAATCCAAAATATTTTTTTGTTCATGCCTTTTGGGATTTGTCTTGATTAGAGTGAGTGTTGATCCTTGGGTATTTATAAAGATGGTTCTTTTAGAAAAGTTATTATATGGTGGGAAGACCCCCTTGTCTAGCTTGATATTTTTTCCCTTTGAGTATTCTATTTAAGGTCCCTCCTGGATGCTCATTTAGGTAAGGGGGTTCTTGATTCTTTGACTTATAGGTTATTTGGGACATGAATTGAGTTTGAGTTATGATTAATTTTTCTTAGTATAATAGGTGTAGGATCATGGTTTTCATGGTGTTCCTTGTATTTTATAGACTCAAATTTTATTTATGAGGTTTGATCTTATATTTTCCTTAGATATTCTAAATCAGTTTCGGCTTTCTATGGTAAGAATGTGTTATGGTGGGGTGAATTTTCAAAACCCAACCCATTTAATTTAATTATTAATTTATTTAATTACTTATATTTAATTTTACTGTTGATTTTTATGATGAACCATTTTGAAATTTTAATGTTTTAGAGTTACCTTGATGGTGTACGAAAAGTACATAGTTAGTATAAACCATGTATAGACTATGGGAGTGTGATTTTAATTTTAGAAAGCTAAGAGCATGGCCGGAACATGTTTTTAAAAATTATATTACCTACCCATATGGTGTTCCCCATGAATTCTTGTAAGTGTTTCCTGGTTGGTGTATGTTTTAGAAAACTATGCTTCTAAACCATTCACAATGATCAGTTTAAAAAACATTGATGTTGATCAAGTTATTATTATTATTATTATTATTATTATTATTATTATTATTATTATTTAATTTCTTTCATTCCCGTCCCCCATTTCCCATTGTATCACACCCCAACCCATCCCCTTTCTCTCATACTTTTTGTGTGTATCAAGGTAGGATCGCACACCTCCTCCTTCAGAAATGGAATTTGGTGATCTCTATTTTCAATTTCAAACTTGTTTTCCTCGAGTTAGCATTCCTCCTCCTCCCAAATATCTTTTTATTATCTTTCATTTTTCATTTTACTTCTCTCCCTTATAGTTCATGTTGCCTATCCAAGACCTAACCTGATTTTGGTTGTTTTAATTTTTTATTATTGGTTCTTAGGGGTTTTTAGACCCAATTGAGGATAACTCTTACTGTGGTCCTTGAAGGCAATGGATTCCACATCATTTAAGGTAGGGTTTGGTTTTTTTCTTCCTCTTTGGCCCAATTTCAATTAGGTATTTTCTTATTTTTTGGGTTTCTTTTTATTTTTATAGCACCATGGACTTTGTTGTGTTAGAATAGCACCACTATTTTCAATAGAAGAGAGTTCCAAGTAGGTTTCCCCTTATTTTAGGGATTTAAATTTTGAAATATTTCTTTCTTGTGTTTTTAATTATTATTTTCATATAAATTTATAGTATTATATATAATAGGTTAATTACATATTCCACTATGGAACATAATGTAAGGAAGAAAATTGAAATAAACATGTAGGCTTAGGGACTTGACCCCACGACCTACCCCTCACCCTCACCCCCCAAACCCTTACAACCCCACCACCAAAAGTTGGGAATATAATTAGATATATCTAAATATGTTTGAAATAAAAATCATGATTCAAATAATTTCCATTTTAATTTAAAGGGTTTTATCCTAATTTTATGTTTTCTAAAATTATTTTTTAAAAAAACTATGTATGCCTTATTTTGATATAATCTTGAAAACCCCATGTAAATGATTTATGTTGTTTTACAAAAAATATTTTGTAACTTTAAATTGAAATGTTAATTAACACAATTTATTTTAATTATAATTTTAAGTAGTACATGAAATTATTACTATATATTTCATGTAACACTTGAAATTCCAAGTATTAATGGATTAAGTGGATTTTCAAAATAAACTATAAATCTTGGTTGACACTTTTTAAATGAATTTTTAATGACTGTGTTTGATTTTAATGAAAACCCTGGGATGTATGTGGAATTAAACTTAATAAATGATTTGATGTGTGGTTTAAAATCTTTCCTTGGTTATTATTGAACATGTGTGATTATGGTAATTACGGAATTATCTAGTGATGTTACACTTTAATGTTGTATAATTATGATTACAGTTCAAACATCATGGGAACACTATGTTCTTGGGTAGGAGAACCTATTTTGGGATGGGTTACCCTCCCACTAGTTATTCCAAGCAGAGTAATTTTGATTCTCTTTCCAATAACCAGTGACATGTTACTCGTTACAATAATTGAGGAACTCCCTATTTAGTTATTTTAGTTATTAGGTTCCCCTATACATAGTGAGCCTTAGGATGATTATACCTTGATACTTATTTTAAAATGCATACTTTCTCAATTACCTCTTCTTCTAATTTTATTGTATAATGCCCATGATTTGCAGTTTCATTAATGTTTCATTAGCCTTTTTTATTTATCTTAAAAAGGTATTTCATAATTTATTGAAAATATTGATTCAATGAAATGAATTAAATGTGTTTTTTATTTAAAATGTGGGCTTGGGCCGAATAGTTTTTTATAAATAAATTATTTTCATTTAAATAAAATATAAAATGAATTTTATAGAATAATATTGGACATTATATGATAAAGTATAAAAAACCTATTTTTAATCATGTATTTAAAACTTGAATAATAAGGATCCCATATTTAAAACCATTACATGGGGTTTTTTCGCATGGAATACCTACTGAAATTAATTATCATGCCTATCAAAATTTTCGTTTTTAGGTCCTAGATTATCTATTACTACCCATGGGGAGTTGAGGTTTTATTTTTTGGATGGTGACTTGAAAATTCACCAAGAGGTCTTATTATAGTTTTATATTATTTTATTTTTTCTTATCATGTCATTCATATAGCACTTTACTTATTTCTATGAACTAAGGGTATCTATAATTATTGGTGACTAAAGAATATGCATATAGTGGTGGAGTTTTGGGTATCTTTTACTTATAGGGTAGAGATACATTGTACGAGGGAGGTTTTTTTGTTTGATTTGTTTACAGTTTTTATAAAATATTTTTTTACAGATTCCTATATATATTTTCTTTTGGAGTGGACATATGATGTGTCCATGGGTCCTGAAAAAAAAACTTTTTAATTTATGATACTTTTTTAGTAATTTTTTGGGATAAATCATTCCCACTAGTAAATTCTAATGTCCACAATGCTAATCACCACCTCAGTGTGATTGGTAGCTCACTTCATGAATGTCATGGTCCAGATCAAGAATCCAACAGAGGGATGGATTGAGTTTTTTCATGATAATATGGATTTTTTCTTTCAACATTCATAAATCTAGCTGAAATTCAAGGATGTTTTGGAGATATCATTGATGAAAAATGTCGACTATTAAGTTTTATATTATTTTAAAGAGGAAAATGAAAATTGATTTGACTGGGAAATTTTAATTTAGAGACCACACTTCTTCTTTTATTTGTAGAGGATTCTTTATTATAAAAGGAGGAGATATTATTCTGAGAAAATAATGTTGTTGTTTCTTAAGAGTGGAACTGCTAAACTTTTTTTAGTGTGGGTAGCTTACCAAGATTCTACATGGTTGAAAAATGAGAATTAGATAGAAGAGCACTAGATAGAGATACACTTGACAGAGAAGTACTGGCCAAAGGGAGTACCAGTTGAATAAAGAGCATCAGACCAATGTGCATTAGAAAGAGAGCATCATACTGAGGAGTTCTACATGGAGGTTCATTGAACCGAGAATAATGGACTAACGATAATTATAAAGAGTATAAGTAATGTATTATTTTCATATGTACCATTTCTAGTGAGGCTATAGTTTATCCAGGTATTTCAAGATCAAGAGGAAGTTATGATACTAGCTGACATTTCAGACAGTTGTTAAAGATCTTGATGAAGTTGTACATGGGAAAAGGTGATCCAACTAAATTTGGATGAGGAACATCTAAATAAAAATATCATTCTATAGTGAATCATTAATGAATAAAGAATATCTTCTAGTTATGGGGTATAACTAGTTTTTGAAGAGGATCGTGATTAAGGGTATCACTAGTCATGAATAATGAGGGGAGAAGAAGGAAAGTTGTAGGTATAAATAATTATGGTAAAAGAATTGGTTTTTGTGGGGTAGAACGAGATTCAACTAGAGGAATGATTATTAGGGTGTAGAACCAGTTTTTTCTTTGCCTTTTTAATCATGAATAAGTTATTAAATAATCCATGTTTGGGGAAATAACGAACATGGAAATGAATGTGTCTTTATATTAAACCTTGTAAATGTCATATGTTGATCACTATATTTATATTTACTATATATGAGGTGATTTAGGTGATATATATGAGTGTGTAAAAACTTTAAAATGTTTTCGAAGTTTTTTTGAAGATTAATTCTCAAAGGAAGGGTATCACCGATTTATCCTCTCCCCAATTAGTGGTCTAACATTGATATAGGAACTAAAGGTTAGATGAGTGGGAAGTTAATGATTTGATTTAAAAACTAGTGCGGTTTTAGTGACTTACATATTTTCATTATTTAAAAACAAGGGTTTTCCTTTAAATATAATTTTCTCCTAAAATGTTTTTACAGTTTTATTTAATCAAAATCCACCAATACATGAATAATTTAATTTACCATAAATGAGTTTTAATGTAGAATAATTATTATACAAAGAACTCATAACTCTCTATTTGAGTGTATTGAAAGGGTATCCAGTTCAATTTTCGTACTTTTTTTGTATAATAATAACAAAAAATTGGTCATAACCATTATTTTACTTGGTTATACTCTTGGTTTTCCTTTATTTTAGAATAGTTATTTACTATTCCTTGATTGGTTCCTTGTTTGTATCATCATTAGTAAGCCTTGGGTTATTATTTATATATTACATTAAGATTTATATGAATTTATATTAAAATCACTTACATTTGTATTTATTCCAGGAATTATGTCATGATTACCTTGATAATGGTATGTTTATGTGTTTCCATATTATAAATTCTCTATGGTATAGTTTGATAATATTATCTAGCTATATGTATTAATGATTAATATCATGATAACGTTGTTGATGTAATTATACATATGAGTATGTATATTGCTTTTATTGATGGTGAGTCTTCTAAAAGTTTTTTTTACTACTCTATGATCTAAAAGTATGTCTGACTTATATAGAGAGTCATGAATGAGAAGGGATCTCAATGCCTTGAATATAGTATACCTATTACCATATCTCTGATGGGATCATATGTAAGATGCCCTAACTCAAGTAAACACCTTCCCCATTTTACAGGATATGTATTATAACCCGACTACCTTGTGTTTGATTCACTAGGAATAAAAATATAGTTTCTTTTCTCATGTTATTACATCTCATGTGTAATGGGATTCATGTAGGTTTATAAAGGTATGTATGATCCCAGTATAAGGAGTTAATTATTATAGTTAGTATACGTATTTTAAATTTTATCTTCTTATTGTTATCATATTCTATTGACCACCTATAAAAAAATCTATATAATTGAGAAAATGAGTGAATATATTCATGGATACAAATTTTTATTTACTGTTGATTTCGTACACCATTAATAGTGGCCTACTGAGTATTTATGCTCACAATTTACATGGACACATTGGTGGACATGAAATTTCACTTTTTTTATTTTAGGTATAATAGGTATATAGGATTTTTTAGATGAATTGATGACTAAATAGATACCAGTTTAGGTTTATGTTTTTATTCACCATGAGGACATAGAGTAAGAGGACAAACTTGGTAGAAGCAGAGTTGGAATATCGTCTCTTCTAGTATGTACTGTAGAGTTTATTTTTGGGTGTCTGGATTTTTTTGTGTTAGTATGTTTAGCATGTTCTATGTTTTTGGTTTCATTCATATAGAGATAACATTGTTATTTTATATTTTTGTTCATTTTTATGGGGTTTTTAATTTATTTTTCTTTGAAACATCCAATATTCAGGTGTGTCATGTTGGTCATTTTGAGAAACCAAGTCAATGAATATTATATTAATCAAAGTGGATAAAGTTTTCTCCTTTGATAATGTAAAATTACTGGTGCTTCTCACCAGCCCTTGGGTAGAGTGGAATTTTATTAGATTCAGTTACAACCAAATTCTGGAACATTCAGGTGTCTTGGTTATGTTCAATATAGATATTATTTAGATATATGGGATAAGGATGAAGATTATTGTGTGTTTTTTCATGGGAGGTTATTTATTCCACAGATAATGTAAAATTATATTATTAAACAGTTATATAACTCAACTATGGAAAGGAATCCTAGTATTTACAAGATGCATCATTCCTTGAGGAGAAGTGTTAGTGGTCATGTATGAAGAAGTCGGTGATGGATTTAATGTCTTGGTTCCTTCTTAATCAATGAGTTAAATATAACATCATGTATTAGTTATTTTTTGTAGATTTATCATTTGATTTTTTTAATAAATTAGCTTTAATATTTGGTATATATGATTCCATAAAGGTTTTTAGGGATTAACAGATGAGTTCATCGCATTTTTAGGTAGTTATAGAGTCAGGTATAGTGGGTGAATTAACAAGGTTCTATATAAAGGAGGAAAAAATGATTCACTATTTTTATAGGATGGTCATATCATATCGATATACTTGTTTCACTAAATGAGTATGGAAAGGATTTTAATATGACTTTGTAACTCATTTGTACCTTAGCATTATTTTTAACACTCAAATGGATGGGTTTATGGAGTAGATAGTCTAGACATTAGAGAACATATTTCATGCATATGTCCTCGATTTCAAAGCTTCATGGGTGAAACACCTACCTTCAGCGGAGTTCACTTATATTAAAAAATCATCACTCAACCATTAGTATGGACCTATTTAATAATTTTTATGGGAAAACATGTAGATCACCTTAGTGTTGGACCATGGTTGAAGAATTATTTTTTATTGAACTTGAATTAGTATTGGGTATGATAGATAAATTTTAGGTTCTTCGTAAGCAGATAAAGTCTACCCAGGGTCAACTGAATAATTATGTAGATCATAGGGGGTACTTATAGAGTTTATAATATGTGATTGTGTGTTCTTCAAGGTTTTTCATCATCATATACTATGTGTGTTTGGTAATAAAAATATGCACTCTCCATATTTGTTTTCCGTTTTGAGATGCTATAGCGGGTTGGTGGAGTGATGCATAGGGAAGAACATAGATTAGTGTGAGATCACTGAGATAGGGAGTGGTAAATTAGTGATCCATTTTTCTTTTTATAAATCATTTATTTTTAATTTAATATTTGTGTCCAATTAAAGCCTATATTCACTGTTCTTGTGTCTCTCATCCTCACCTCAAATAATGTTATAAATTCAAATTCATAGAGCATAAGGATTTACAAGGTTTGGTATAGAGACCAAATCCTTTTCATGTTGCCTAATCCCCCCAACATGGATTTACTACTATATCATATGGTGATTACAAATAGTAAGTAGTTATTCCTCCAAATTAAAAACTAGTTATACCCCCCCCCCCCCATTTCTAGTCCACCATTTGTAGTTGTTTATATCCTCTAAATACACCTTTTTCACCAATGATTGGATAGAAACCAATAAAAATCTTCTATAAATAGGTTATGCTCCCCAGCTACAAACTTAATCTTTATATGGTTTGATCCACTATATGATGATCTTTCGATCTTCCTCCATGATCTTTTTGAATCTGAATTGTTCATGTAAATAGCAATAACATTTTCATGTTGTTGGTCTTGCTCAAATATATCTGATCAATTATGTAAGATCACTTATCGTAGTGAAATAATTCTTGTTAAATTCTTCCTTTTATTGATAACGTCCCAATGACGCTTAATGTGTTCAATTTATGCACATAATATCTTCTATATATTTCTATTCATGATTGAATCTTGCACTGCTCAAATTATTTTCAACTCAATCACACCGATTTCATTATGTATAATATTAGTACAAACCCTATAACATATAAAATATTATTATTATTATTTTATGTGTGTTTAATCATGTCTTTTTAATGTTTCTTTGGAGTACCTTGACACTACTAGAAAATACCCCTATAGTCATGGTTTTTTCAAAATTCATGGCTATAGACCATAACTATAGCTACGGTTTTACAAAAACCAAGGCTATAGGTGTTATTTTAGAGTCTATGGACATGATTATCAAAATATATTTTAATAGAGTGTGCCTATATCCATGGTTCTTGTATTCCATGGCTATAGGTTTGTTGTGTAAGTTTGGGAAAAAAATTCCCCTAAGAAGGGTGCAAGAAGAACTATTACCATGGTTTATTTCCTATTTTCATGGTTTCTAAAGATATATATATATATAGATCATAAATAGTTTATAGTGTAGTGGTTATGCACTAGGTTGCTAGTATTGATGGTACTGATTTAAAATCTGGTTAGTGACATTTCATTTTAATCCAATAGCCACTATTTAAAGGGGACATATGATTATTTTTCCATCATGGAAATAGACTTATATAAACAATTTGAAACATTATAAATAGAGCTATTTCTATAATGGAAAATCTATGGTTCTATTCCCACGATAGAAAAACCATAGAATTATGTATATATCCTTGATTCTATAATCGTGGTAGCAAACTTATTACCAATGTTTCAAAAACATGAATATATGTTTTTTCTACGATAGAAAACCGTTCTTACACCCTTAAAAAAATTCTATAGATTTGGCCCTATATCCCTGCTAATAGGATCCACGAGTAGATAACTCGTGGATATAAGCTATATCCAGGGTTTTTACATCTATACCCATGGTTTTTGATTGTGGATTTAGGTTAATTTTATAATTTTGTGAATATATCACTAGCTTTTAGTCCACTGTGTTTATGAAATTGGTATCCATTTATTTTTGGTGACTCAATTCTTATTCATTATTATGGAATCTCACCTTTTTATTACATAACTTTTCATTACAATTTACAAATAGAGGATCCTTAAAGTCCAATGTCTTGGAAAACAGGAACAATATACATGAAACAACATAAATCATTCTTCTAATCAAATAGTAAGGATTCATCATAAGTTCATCATAATTTCATCTTAAGTACAATTACAACATCTCATAACCTGGAGATATACATCAGAGGAAATGGTGAGGAGAAGGCCCAGTAAGGAAAACAAATGAAATAGTTTACATGTGATCTTGAGCGATATCAATAAGAACATGAGGGATATCATAAATAAATTCTAAAGAGATGTATCATAGAAATAATAACATGAATCATAACATGAAAATGTGGCTACAACATTCAATTTATACATTCGTGATCATATCACCAAGGTTCATCCCCAATGTGTCATAAAAATTACCAAGGTTATTCACCAAGGTATCGTGAAACTTGTCATCTCTAGAGATTGAATTATTTACTGAATGCATTAGAGAGCTATAAATGTGAACCCTTAATATGTCCATATTTTCATGTGATCCACATAGATCATAATCATACATTTAATAAATAACCCAAATAGATTAAAAGAAATGGGTTTCACTTCAAAATTGTGACGTTTTAAAAGGTTCTTAAAAACAAGATCATTATGTCATTTATAACCCATGGAAAGGGAGTATGGGTTATATGTATGTAAATTCCAAAATAAAATAGATAAATTTTATGTCTTTATTAATAGAACTGGAAATGAAATAGGTTTGGGTATTCACATAAATAAAATAAGACAATTTCTTGAGAAAAAGAGAGAGGGGTTTTGAGACGAAAAATCTGCAGCATAATAGCTATGCAATATGGTTTTGGAAAATATAGAAAATAGAGGGGACAAGGTAAACCCCCTAATAAATAACTCATAATACAATATTGATACAGAATAAAAATAAATAATAACTTTGTATGGATATTTGAATGACATACCATAAGAAAATAAAAAGAGAAGTTGTGATTACTTTTATGAAAATAAATGAAGCCTAGCGATGTCGCTTAATATTCAGAAAAATAATTTGATGAGAGTGTAAAGGGTCTCCCATAATTTGAAAATAAAATTTAAATAAATAAGGACATATAATAAAATACCCCAATATAAAAATATGGAAACTTGAAGACATAACATAAAAGAAGTCGTGACTTAAAAGATGAAGTTTAAAAGTTCCCTTAACTTGAACAGTAACTTCAAAACCTCAATGGTTGGGACCTTGGGGGTCTTGAGGGCACCTTGGGAGGACACTTTGGGAAGAAAAGAGACCATAGCCTCGTTGAGGATAAATTTTTAATGAAATTAATGAAGTCATGGGTTGATATTTATAAAAAAAGTGAGGGAATGATTTATTAATTTCCAAGGGACACCTCATTAGTGGTATTTGAAAAACCATGGTCTTTCCCATGGTATTTCCCATGGTATTGTCCAATTGGGACATCTCATAAAATATATTACTATTCCAAAGTCAACCAGAATTATTAAATCATGATTACATCATTTATGATGTCATTAATCACACCAAAAATCAAAACTGTATTTTTACTATTCACTAAAAAACAAAACATTTTATAAAAATATCATAAATTCACCCTAACCTAATATTGATTCTCTGAATTCAAAAAAGAACTCCATTTTATGAAAATATTTTTCTAATTATGAGATATTTAATTTTTATGTAAAAATACTGTTTATCCGAAAAATTACTAATACATAACTAATAATTACTGAAACAGTTATTTACTTGTTCTATTATATCACATTACCAAACAAGATACAAAAATTATATTTATACTTTATTAAGTGATGTTACTATTCCATTGGTCACATTACTATTCATAAGGGTAATATTACTATTCATAAATTATTATTCACTAAAAAATAAGTTGATCTTATTAGACTCTAAATTTCTTACTGATCACAATTGTAGAAGACCATTTTTTGAAAATAATTTCAGATTATTAATTATTTAATGTATACAAATATATTTTAAAATAACCTTTTTCCAAAATTCACCAATAATATTGAACTTCTATAAATCCATCCTATATTTATTTTAACATTTGAAATCCACAAATTTAACATAATAAAAAATAAAAAATTTATTTATACAAAAAGATTAAAAAACGTAACTATGGTATCGTTACATAGCCTCTTATAACACCTGCATAGGACCTAAGTGTAAGGTGTGCTATGGTGATAGAATATTGGGGCAGCTCAGACAACATTTCTTGAGTGGTGATTTTTATCAGCTTGAACTTCTCCCTTAAGCAATTTCGTTAAAGATTCACATGTTGGATTTCGGCTTGGGCTTGGTCCAGAGAAAAGTCTAGTGATGCAACATCCTTTCCAAGATCCAAAACATGGGCTTCATACGGTCTGAGTCTACTGGAGGAGGCCATCAACTCCTCTTTTTTATTAATTAACCATGATCATTTTTATTTATAAACTATAATCATAACGTTAAGATTATAGTTTCCAATGGTCTTATTGACCAACAGTAATATAACAATCGAAACCCATGGGTATTATGTTAATTATACTCAATTAATTAATTAAATGATATAGTTTTTTTGGGTATAAAATAAAATAATAGAAAAATCAAGAAACAAATATTATTCAAAAGTTCAGTACATTACATTTTTCCACATTAAGAAATTTCATCACTGAAATTTTAACTTGTACCCTCAGAAGAGAAAAGGTTTTGGTACTTCTGCCTCGTTGGCTCCTCTAGTTCCCATGTGGCTTCTTCACATTTGTGGTTCCTCCACAACACCTTAACCAGGTGGGTAGTCTTGTTGCATACAACCTTGTCCCTACGATCCAAGATATCCATCAGTTTCTCCTCTTAAGATAGGTGATGTTCCAGTTGTACCACCTCTAGATTTAGTACATGTGAAGGTTCAATTATGTACTTCCTCATGAGTGATATGTGGAATACATCATGAACTTGAGCAAGAATTTGAGAAAGTGCAAGTCGATATTCCACTGTTCCCACATGATCAATGATTTCATAAGGCCAATGTGACTAGTTTTGAGCTTTCGTTTCTTCCCAAACCCCATGACTCTCTTCCGAGGTGAAATTCGAAGAAAGACTTTGTCACCAACATCAAACTCCAACTCCCTTCGATGGTTATCAGCATATATCTTTTGCTGACTCTAAGAAGCCTTAATGTGTTGATGGATGGAAAAGACTTTTTCTGTCATATCTTACACGAGATTAGGTCGAAGACGATTTCTCTCACCAGCTTCATCCAAAAAGAAGTAGGAGTTATACATAGCTTCCCAAATAGAGCTTCATAGGGTTCTACTTGAATGCTCAAGTGGAAGTTGTTGTTGTAAGAGAACTCAAATAAAGGGAGATTTTGATTCCATCCACCTTTAAATTTAATTGAGCATGTTCTCAGAATATCCTCGAGTGTTTGAATAGTCCTTTTAGATTGGCCATCAGTTTTGGGGTGATAAACCATATTGAAATTCAATTCGGTACTCAGATCCTGTTGAAGAATTCTCCAAAATTTTGATGTGAGAATTGGCTCACAATCAGATATGATAGAAAGGGGAACTCTATGAAGCCTTACTACTTCCTTCACGTAAATCCTAGAAAGTTTATCAAGAGAGAAATATTCCCAAATGGAGATAAAATGAGCAGTCATGTTGAGACAGTCCACAATAACCCATATCGCATTGTTTCCTTTGGAAGTTCTTAGAAGACTAGTGACAAAGTCCATTGTGATATTGTCCCAATTCTATGCTAGTATGGGAAGTGGTTGTAATAACCCTTTAGAAATTTTTTTCTCTACCTTCACTTCCTGACATACCAGGAACCTTGTAGTGTAGTCAGCAATCTCCCTTTTCATATTATCCCTCCAAAAATGATCATGAAGGTCGCTATACATTTTTGTGCTTCCCAAATGAATAGAGAAAGTATATCTATGAGCTTCATCCATCAGCTCCTTCTTTATTTAAGTAATATATTGAACACATATTCTTGTAAAAAAATTCAGTACACCTTCTTGATCAATATTGAACTCAGGAAACATTCCATCCGTCACAGCCTCAAACTTATTCTATAAAAAAGGGTCTCTATTCTGAGCTTTCTTGATCTTCTATAGTAATGAGAGTTGAGAAAAAATTTGGGTTAGGGTTGATGATGTACCTTCCCTTATAATTCCCATGTCTATCTTTACTAGGTCATTAATCAAATGATCTCTTTGAATTCTCATCATGGATAGAACATCAGGGACTTTCCTTCTTAATGCATCAGCGACATTGTTTTCTCTTCCGGGATGATAATTAATTGAACAATCATAGTCTTTAAGAAGTTCCAACCATCTCCTTTATCACATGTTCAATTCCTTTTGTGTGAAAAAATACTTCAAACTTTTATGGTATGTGTATATATCACATTTCTCCACATAAATATATGCCTCCAAATCTTCATGGAAAAAATGACCGCATCCAACACCTGATCATTCATAAAATAGTCCTGCTCCTGGTTCTTTAACTATTGAGATGCATAAGAAATGAATTTTTAATTTTACATGAGAACACTCCCAATCCCTTTGAGAGTTACATCGATAGAAATAAAGAATCCTTCTCCACTTGAGGGTAGAGTTAACAAGACTTTAGTAACCAATCTCTTCTTTATCTCTTGGTAACTTTCCTCACACTCCTTTGTCCAGACGAACTTGACCCCTTTTTGAGTTAACTTGGTTAATGGATTAGAAATTCGTGATAAGTTTTTCAAAAGCCTCCAATAATATCCCACTAATCCAAGGAAATTATGAATCTCAGTTATTATTGTAGGATGAGGCAACTCCTCTACAACTTTTGTCTTTACAGGGTCAACTATGATTCCTTTATTAGTTACAATGTTCCCCAAGAAAGAAACTTTTTGTAACCAAAATTCACATTTTTTGAACATTCCAAAAATCCATTCCTTCCGTAGAGTTTGGAAAATAACCCTTAGATGATCCTCATGATCCTCGTGACTTTTGGAATACATCATAATATCATTAATAAAAACTACTACAATGTTATCAAGGTAGTCCTTAAAGATTCTATTCATCAAATCCATAAAAATAGCAGGTGCATTAGTCAGTCAGAAGGGCATAAAAAACTCATAATGCTCATATCTAGATCAGAATGTAGTTTTTGAAATATCATCTTTGTTCACCCTCAATTGATGATAACCAGATATAAGATCAATCTTAGAGAAGAATTGAACCCCACAAAGTTGGTCAAATAAGTCATCAATTCATGGAAGAGGGTATTTGTTCTTCACTGTGATCTCATTCAATTCTCTATAATCAATGCATAGTTGCATTGATCCATCCTTCTTCTTTACAAAGAGAATAGGTGATCCCCATGGAGACACACTCGGTTAGATAAACCCCTTATCTATATGATCTTGGAGTTGTTTCTTTAATTCTTCCACCTACACATTTTTCATCCTATATGGGGTCTTTGATATAGGATGAGATACAGGTATGAGATCAATGAAGAACTCTACCCCTCTTTCTAAGGGAATTCTGTGTAACTCCTCGGGAAATATGTCAATGTATTCATGGATGATAGGGACATTTTCTAACCTTATACTCTCATTTCCTTCTTCTTCTTCACCAATCAACTCTATAAAGAAGGATATACGAGGTTCTTCTAGACAAATATCTGGTTGAGATATCTCTCCATAGAAGATAACCATAGGTTTTCCATTCAAGACTACTAATATTTCCATGCTTCTGCATTTGATCTTAGCATTATACTTTGAGAGCTAGTCCTTCCCTAGTATAATGTTGAATTCTAGCATGGAAATGACTAATATATTTTTGATAAGATTGTGCTCACTAAAGTAAATACAATAGTTTCTAAAAACTGATGACGCTTGGATAATCCCACTAGGAGTCTTGACTGATAACTCTACTTTTAACAATTTAGGGGTTTGTTCTAAATTCTTTACAAACTTGGAGGAAATAAAGGAATGCGTAGAACCAGAATCAAACAGTGTACTCGCTATATTTGAGAGAGAGAAAAAGTACCTTCCACCACATAATTTGTTGCTTCAATTTGAGATATCGTGATAGAAAAGCATGGCCTTGCTCCCTGGGCCTTTGCTCAGGCTGATGGTGGTTCCCCTTTACTGTCCTCGGATTTAGATAGTGATTGTAAAAGGGTCCAATTTTTCCACACTTATAGCATTGGACATCAGGTAGGCCCTGCACCATATTCCCCTTGTTGTTAGTTTTGGTAAGTTGTGGCTTCACTTTACTACAGCAATTCTATGAAATATGGCCATCTCTTCAAAACTTTTAGCACTTCCCACTCATGAGTAGGTAGTTCCCTGAATTCTTCTTCCCACATTTATTACACATGGGACGCTTCACTTTCTTTCCTCCTTTTTCCTAATCAAAGCTCTTCCCTAAGCTTGGATCCATTGGTCTCTTGAAATCATTGGATTTATGAGACCATTATGTCTCACCAAACTCTAGTTTGACTTTCATCGCACTTCTCACGATCTCTTTATAGCTACTATAGTCTCAGTTGGCTAGATTCTTCCATAGATGAGGTCTTAGTACACTGAATAATCTCTCAACCTTACCATTTGTATCCATGAGAAATCTATAGGTGTAACATGAAATACTTGTTAAGTTCATCTCTTAGCTTCTTGCAGATTCATTCTCCTTCTACTCCAGTTCAAGAAATTCCTTCTCCATATTTTTTCTCCTAGAATGAGGTAAATACTTATTGAAGAAGATACCTCTGAACTATTCCCACTCCAAATCCTTAACCTCCACTCTTGGCCTCATTTTTTTAATGAGTTCCCACCACTAATCATCTTTTCCCTCTATGTGGTAAATATCCAAGGTAACCTTCTCTTGTTCCAAACATCTAAGCACATAAAATATATTCCCAATATAGAGAATCCATTGTTCAGAAATCAATGGGTCGGTAAATCCACTAAAGGATAGTGGTCATTAACACATAAAGGATTCAAAAAATGGGGTTCCATTCATGGTGATATTGGTCTCTCAACTTGATTCAAGTTATTTTCCATAACATGAATCAATTGGTTTGTCATTCTCATGAAGGTTTCCATTCCGGCTTCCGTTGGAGGGTCATCAGTGCATGGTCAATTACAGTCACTATTTTCATAGTTCCTTCTATTTCCCACCATTTTCTAAAATAATAAAACCTTAGTGAGAAGATTATTTAATTTATAAATATTTTAACAATAAATTATTTTATGTCTTAAAAATTCATGCTTAAACAATTACATTTCTCTAAAAATCATTTATAATGATTCATAAAAATCATAGGATTAACCAAACATATCCCCCGAGATTGTCAAAATATGAGTGAAGAAAGGCCCATTTTCATGTACCGGTATACCCTGGGTCAAGTCCAAGACTCTTTGTCAGAGTTTTCAATCCTAGGTACAACTGTGCCCGAGCCATATCCACTTGTTTGTATCTGGATAGAGATTTATTTGTTCGGAAACCACTTACTTAATAATTCACCAAAATAGTAGGAATTTTTACTATATTTAAAATATTATATAGGGTTCTTACTACAGTTTTCATAACCTAATTTCAATATATAACTAAACTATCCTTTGATACCAACAATGGAAACCCGCATTTTTATTACATAACTTTTCATTACAATATACAAACAGAGGATCTTTAAAGTATAGTGTCTTGGAAATCAGGAACAATGTACATGAAACAACATAAATAATTCTTCTAAGCCACTTTTAAGGCTTCATCATAAGTTCATCATAATTACAATTAATACGTCTCATAGCCTAGAGACATACATGAAATGAAAGGGTGAGTATAAGACATAGTAAAGAAAACAAGTGAAATAGTTTACATGTGATCTTGAGCGATATCAATAAAAACACGAGGAATATAATAAATTAATACTAAAGAGGCATATCATAGCAATAATAACATGAATAATAACATGAAAATTTGTCTAAAATAGTTACTTTATACATTCATTATCATATCACCAATGTCCATCCCCAAGGTATTATAATGATTACCAAGGTTAGTCACCAAGGTATCGTGAAACTTGTTATCTCTAGAGATTAAATTCTTTACCCAATGAATTGGAGAACTATCAGGGATCACCCTTAATATTTATTTATTTTCATTTGATCCACATATATCATAACCATAAATTTAATAAATAAACCAAAGAGAGTAAAATAAATGGGTTTCACTTCAAAGGCGTGATGTTTTAAAAAGTTCTTAAAAACAAGACCATTATGTCATTTATAACCTATGGAAAGGGAGTGAGGGTAATATGTATTCCAATTATACAATAATATAGATATATTTTATGTCTTGATGAATACACATATAAATGAAATAGATTGGGTTATTCACATAAATAAAATAAGATAATTTCTTTAGAAAAAGAGAGATATTTTTAGACGAAAATTTTGCATCATAACGGCTATACAAGATAGTTTTAGAAAATGTTGAAAAGAGAGGGGAATAGGGTCACACACTCATAAATAAATCATAACACAGTATGGGTATAGAATTAAAAGAAATAAAAACATGGTATGATATTTGAGTGACATATAACATGAAAAGGAAACTTGAAAGGAAAGAGAAGATTCAATTTCTTTTATAAAACAATTGGCAGCCTGACGACGTCGCTTAAAATTCATAAAAATAAATCGATGTGATTGTAAAGGGTATATCATCATTTTTACAGAAAATGGACAAAAATAAGGACATATAAGAACATAACCTAACATAAAAGGATGGAAACTAGAAGACATAACATAAAAGAAGTCATGACTTAAAAGAGGAGGGTGAAAGGTTCCCTTACCATGAAGTGTAGCTACAAAAGCTCAAAGGTATGGACATTAGGAGGCTTGAGGGAACCTTTTGAGGAATCCTTGGGAGGTAAAAAACCAGATCATTGTTGAGGATGAATTTTTAATGAAATTAATGAAGTAATGGTTTTATATTTATAGAAAAATTGAGGGAATAATTTATTAATTTTCATGGGACACCTTATTGGTGGTATTTTGCAAAACCATGGAATTTCCCATGGTATTTTCCCATGGTATTGGCCACTTGGGACACCTCCTAAAATATCATAATATTCAAAAGTATACCAGAATTATTACAACATTATTACATCATTTACGATGTTATTAATCACACCGAAACTAAAAACTGTATTTTTCATGGTATTTGCCACTTGTCACGACCCAACCCTACCCGGGCTCGAGCCGCAACTACCCCAAGCCCACCTCCATTGGCCAGGGGCTGGCAACCAGTGCCGATGGCACAATAACTCAGGGAGGCCTTTTCTTAAGTACCTGTACACACACACGCAACACACTCGATGAAAAATTGAAGAGTAAAAGAAAAGACAAGTAAAGAAAAAAAGAAACTGCTATATATAAACCAAAAATGTGCATCGAACTCTAAATGGTAAAAAGTACAAGTTGAAGGTAAACTGAAAAGAAAAGGGGAAAAACACGTGCCCTACCAAAAAGTGCCACTACCTGGCAACAGGTAAAACAAAAGAAACAACTGGAAGGTTTCCCCACCTTGAACCTGACTACGACCACCGCACGCGGTCCAAGCTCCTGAACTCCTATGCTCCACTGAAGTCACGACCAACTGGTCAATTGTCTGCAAGGGCACACCAAGTGCGGGAAAAGCCCAAGAAGGGGTGAGTATAAAAATACTCAGTAGGATACCCCGAAGGATCGAGGGGGCAACAAAGGAGGTACTTAAGGGTGAGAAGTAGAGTGAACATGAAAAGTAAAGGAGTGTAACAAGGAGTTCAGTGGTGTAGACTCGTCCAACCAAGAGAAGATAGACAGGGAAAGTACGTGGAATACCCCGCACGTCTTCACCTTTCCTGTAGGGAGAGTAACCAAGCCCAAGAAGTGAGTACTGGAACAAGGTATATATATAACCATATTCTCAAACAAGAATCCAAAACAAGAACGCAGGGGGATCTCCATCCTGTAGCTCAGCCCAAGAAAAGTGAGTCACCAATAGTCCCAGAAGTAAACACCATCGATTCCCAGCATCCCACACGTCTGCCCCGAACTACAAGTCAATCGGTTCAAACCACCGCACCTCGACATTATCCGCTTTGGGAGGCACTGACTTTCCCGCACGGTTTTAGGTCACGTCACAAGGACGCGTCTCTGTGGGGGAAAGCACCCCACATACTTCAAAGTTCTGGGGGAACGTCAAACCACACCATGTTACTACCCTGCAGTCGAGAGGTCTGCTCAAAGTCAACAGGAGACCCCTGCCCAGCCCCGCTGGAGGGTCCCTGGAAGTCGACGGGTTCCCACTACAGGGAGACCCGGAAAGTCGACGAGTGCCACACTGCCGAGTCCCATAATAGGGTAATCCACTGGAGGGCGACCCAGTTAATATCAGTGACAGGACCACTACCCAGCCCAGATGGAGGTAACCCGGCATCAGGGACCACTGCCCAGCTCAGCTGTAGGTAAGCCCGGCATCGGGGACCACTGCCCAGCCCAGCTGGAAGTATGCCCGTCATTGGGGACCACTGCCCAGCCCTGGTGGAGGTAAGCCCAGCATCGGGGACCACTGCCCAGCCCTGCTGGAGGTAAGCCCGGCATCGGGGACCACTGCCCAGCCCCGCTGGAGGTAAACCCGGAACTACTCTGGCCATCCCGACTAGATGGTATTGCTTGGTGAACACCGCTGTACTGGCCATCCCAACTGGATGGTAACCCACTGGCGAGCCCTACTCGAAACAACCTCAGCCCTACTGGAAACAACCTCAGCCATGCTGGAAACAACCTCAGCCCTACTGGTAACAACCTCCTGGGTAGAGGATCAGTGCCCGCGTAAAGTGTTTGTCACACCGAATCCACAGGAACTCTACTAGGGAACACAAAGCGACGGGAGAAACTCCCTAGGCCTCTCAAGGTGATCACACTCCAATCTGCTGAGTCACTGTCGAAGCGGACCGATAAAAATCATCCCAGAAAGTGGGTAAAACACCCACACTGTATGAACACCCATAGTCGCAAACGGTGTCGCAGTCTGGTGAAAGGGTACGGTACCGGAACCCCTCACGGCTGAAGAAACAGAGGAACAAACCATCTCTGTCGGCCAAACGAGAACAGGACCAGGGGAAAACTCAACCATGCTGGCCAAACAAATGAGCACCAAGCTAGGGGAAGTCTCAACCCTTCTAGTCAACAAATAATAACAGAGGAACCCTCTACGTCGCGAGAGGTCAAAAGTACGTAAATCAGATCAAGACACACACATGGGGCCCACACGACGTGTGGACCCAAGTCAACCCAAACCGAGCGCACAAACATTCTCAGGTACAATCACATGTACCTCCAAGCGCTCCCGTATACTCCCAGAGTATACCTCATCTCCATCCCAAAGGCTAACGTCCACCCGACACCCAATGTCAACGCGAAGGCATGAACATAATAACTCCACCTCAAAGGCCCAGGCATGACCAACCACATCCTGTGAATCATTTATATCACTCTCCCAAGAGTGCGCGATCACACGCCAATGGTCTTCTACTAACATGGTAGGACGAACCACCACCAGAGCACCATTTATTCCACATTTAACAAGATCGCGCAAGAGGCTCCGCACAACTAAATGGATCGTATTATTTCAATCCTAGTGAAAAAAACAAGTGAGATCGACTACTTACTCACCTACAATGGATATCCAACGAAAAAGTCACCAACACCGCCTCACGCCCGAACGACGTCCCATGATTCCGAGCCTCGGCCCTGAAAACAGTCAGGCGCATCATACCATTGCGATCCTCTCGGGAAAACATGTCAAAAATACTACTCACATGAGCGCAACAGATATCCGGAGAAAATGTTGCATTCCGGCGCACTTCACACGAGCGGTGCTACGTGGGACCCGCATCTCGGTCCCGAAACACAATGAATGGATTGCACCATTTTGATCCTCTCGAAAAATTACACAAGATGGACTATTCACTTGTCCAAAACGGTCGCCCGGTGATAGAGATGGAAAATCATCGTCAACCCCCAAACGTCCCTCGTGGGGCCCGCACCATCGTGCGGAATTACAACGGGCAGACGACGCCAACACGATTCCATCAGAAAAACACCCAACATCGACTGCTCGCATGCCCCGAACGGACCTCCAATGAAAAAGTCGCTAAACGCTGATCGCAGCTCAAAAGACGAGCCGTGGGGCCCACACCTCAACTTCGGCCTCAATGCCTGAAACCACACTGGAAAGCTTCGCCCCAGCGCCAGGGTTCCAACACCACTGACAGTACTCAAAGCGGACGTCGGATGCGTTTGCGACGCTCAAAATACGAAACCCCTGAAAAACACTCGTCCACTTAACGCACTCGTCATGCCAACAAGCCCCTCGTTTCAAGAATTAAAAATTCCCAAAACAATCTCATAAAGTCTGCCTTAACACAAGGTCTGCGCTGCCACTGACAGCAAGAAAAACGGACGTCCGTCTCACGATCCACGTCCGTCACAACTTTAATAATAATTTATTATTATTGATTTCAAGCTCCTCGGGTCGCCCGTCTTCGGGCACAGAATCCAAAAAAACCTGAAACCCACCATAAAAAGAGTTCCTCGTCGATACGAACTCCCCACCGCAGAGGGCGTGTCAAACAGACGCGCTGTTTGGAACTTATGTCCCCCCGATTGCAAGGGGGACCCAAAGTGGGACGGTCGGGACCGGCCGGCCCGGTCCAGACCGCCGCGGCTAACTCCAGCCGCACCGGACCTCTTGGGTCCGGTTCTCCCTAGAAAACCGGCCGTAGGGCCGGACTTCGTCGCCTCCCGCAGGACCCGTGTTCGGCAGGTCCGTGTCCACGTTGTACACCCGAGGCGTGGTGCCTCGGGTTCCTTCGCTGAGGGCGACAGGCCGAACCCACGCCGCCTCATCCCCAATCTGCCGCCAGCCGTACCCGGCTCCTCCGAAGCCGCCTCCCCGCCTGGCTCCCCGAAGTCACCTGGCGCGGCCCGCCATCCACAAGCCTCGGCTGACACCGAAGCCCCCGACCGCCCTCGCCTTGCCCCGAAGCCAGCAGCTGCCGAACGCCGCCTGAGCTAGGATCCACCGTACGCTGCCGCCTGAGCCCCTGCCGCACCGCCACTAGACCTCGCCGGAGAACCCGAAACCGCCGGAAAAACCCTCGAACACCCCAAACTTCGACTCGCAACTACGGTCGCCTCAGAACCCCAAAAATTAAATCTGAGACATGAGACGGGAAGCTCAGAAATTGTACTATAAAACCATGGGATTTCCTCAGAAATTAAATAGCAATTTGACACATATAAATGGGTTCAAAGAAGGTGCGGAAAAGAAAAACGCAACAAAACCCTACCTCGTGGGCGATTCCCGGAGCTTCATCACCGAACCGCCGCCTACCGGAGTCGCCTAACCGAAGTGGAGGATGAGAGGATAGAGGAGGGGTTTTTCTAGGGGGTGGAAATGAGGGATAGGGGAGGGTTTGGTTTAAGTAGAAAATAAAAATTAATTTAATTAATTTTTATTAATTACCCATGAAAAGACCAACATCTGAAACACTCGATGGGGTCGAGGTTAAGCCTCCCCTAGGGTAAACACCACCTCCCGAGCACAACGGCGGTCTCGGAATTTTAATTCGAGACCCCATTCCAAATTTATAAAAATGAATGTCTGAGGCCACCAAATTACGAAAGTGCCCCTTGGGCCATTTTTCACAGACGGGCCGCGCCCACGAAACATACACCCCTCCTAGGGTAAACGGCACGTTCTGAACTCAACAGTGCCCTCGATTTTCCAATCTGAGCCACAGTTTAAGAGATACTTGAGTTTCACCATTAAACGAATTAATTAATTAATTAATTAATCCTTTTAACGTTCCGAAAGCGAGCGAGGGGTCCAAACATCCCGCGCCGACATGTTTTATGTCGTTCCTAGGGTAAACACCCCATTCCGGACCCATATGCACACTCAGATCATTGTTCTGAAGCATTGTTTAGGATTTATCCCATTTATTTGGCCTTTCCAGTGTGAACGCACTAAAAATTTAATTCCGGACACTCCGGTGCTCGGAATCGCACGCTGTCTGAAGGCGCTGCTTTGGAATAACATCAAGAATATTCCAAAGTGTTTTGTAGCAAAAACTGGGTTCTTACGTCATTCCCTCCTTCAATATTTTCTTCCTCGAAAAGAAAAACTAGGGAAAACTCAGGGTACTCAACCCGCTCCTGGATCTTCCGTACCCAGAAGAACTCTCACACAGCTTTGTGCCACTGCACACTGACCAAAGTATTGATCTGTTCATGCAAGGTCGGCCCTTGCCGATGTCGTGCACCCACTCCAGACTTTGGGGTTAGGGAAAGGTGGTAGGGAACCTCGCCATCCCTTTGCATGGTTTCAAATGGCCCTAAGGCCCTCGGGGGTAGCTCACCTCCCCGACCAAACCATTACGTCGCACGCCACGACTGGAATCACCACCCGCACCTAGAACAAGGCCCGGTGATTCCCTCCTTCAGAATATCCATATGGTGCAAAACCCAAGGATATCTGGTCACACAAAGTTTCACAGTCGATGTCCCACAACCAATACTCTCTTACACGCTCGAAAGGTGAAGGAGTAGACACCATCAACTAGAGAAAAAGGGTCCCATGCCTTTTACCTTACCAACACAGGGTTACACCGATGCCCCGCGTCACCCAGGTAACAACACAAGCTAGGAGCAAGGAGAAAAGCATTTCACACGCAGAGTCTAACAATTCTACTGAAATAAGGTAGAAGAGCTGTAGAGTGTACCTCTTATCACCTCATGCTCTGCAGGATAGTAGACATCCAAAGATCGCGGCTGTCCGCAATCCCAACTATCAGCTCCCGGAGCCTGACATGGACTGCCTAGTGGTGATGGGAAGACCTCGTAAAGTCGTCCTCCACTACCAGCTCCTCCCGCTCCTCTACTAGCACAACCTCT
Source organism: Viscum album (assembly GCA_963277665.1). NCBI lineage: Eukaryota > Viridiplantae > Streptophyta > Magnoliopsida > Santalales > Viscaceae > Viscum > Viscum album. The sequence continues at coordinate 676,023,252 of OY728131.1, read as the reverse complement.
CTAGGTACTACTCTGATCACGACGCTGCCTCCATCGTGGTGGTGCACCTGCTGCCGGCCTGAAACCCTCTGCATGCCTGGTCGGGCAGTCCTGTGCCATGTGACCTCGGCCATCGCAAGCATATCACCAACTCTATTCGGGCTTCACTGGTCCCCTCTGGTGCCACTGTGGTGTACGACCATGCCCCTGAGTCCATTCATCGGGAATACACCTATGTCGAGGTTCTGCTTGCCGACGCCCGCTACATACGGCAGACGTCTCAGCTCCGACGTGCCTGCTGCCACCACCAACTCTAGAACGTGATAGGAAGCCCTCTGTCACCAGTTCCTTCTCTACACCTTGACATATGTAGAAATTCCCAAGGGTACTATGACATCATGAATCTCTCGTCGGAGACCCTGCTCAAACTTCCGCGCTTGGATGTTGTCGTCACGGACCAAGTCCGGGTAAAAGTGTGCACAGTCTGCAAAACTAGTCGCGTACTCGGCCACCGTCATCCCTCCCTGATAAAACTGTAGGATCTCTTGAATCCGATCGGAGTGCAAGGAAGAGAGGCAAAACTCCTCATAGAACAACAACTGAAAGTCACCCCACAAAAGCAATGACTCACGAAGAAACTGAGTCACCAGACTCCACCAACGCCAAGATTCTCCGCGAAAAAGGTTTGGCTTCCAAAGCCACTCTCTGGTCTATCAGCGTCTGCACAAGACTGAAAAGGAAAACCATTATCTCTAGCCAAACCTCTGCTGCCTGAGGGTAAGGCCCACCACTGAACCTCAGCGGTCTCTGCCGCTGGAACTCACGGAGCGCTCTCAACCTGCGATCAAGCCCCGCCTGCTCTGCTGAAGTTGTGTACTTCTCAACAGGTGGGGGTGCTGGTACCAGCCCACCAGGAGAAAGGGGCTCGCATGATGGGTCCTGGAATGTAGCCTCGTAGCTCACAATGTCTTCGTCACACACCAAAACTGGTATCTTGGCTAGTTGTCTTCGCAAAGAAATCCTGAATGTTATCAAGGAGTGTCGCGGTCAGATGAGCATATATGTATATACCAACAACAACAACGATGGTGAGATGACTCAAGAAGGACAGTCAAGACTCAGTCCTATGTGATGCACAAACAAATTTTCCCTACAACAGGTGTCTCATCATGCCGAGTGGACAAGCGGGTTATCATGGTCCTGGTGAATGGATACGTCAGCCGCCGCACCATCACTGGACTCTCTGGCCTGGGATCCGCTCTCGAGACACGTTACCACTGTTGCCCTAAATCCCAACCAATTCCTTTTATTTTAGGTTTCTCCGAACAGCGTCCCAAGGAATGAACCACCTCCGATACCACTTTTTCACGACCCGGCCCTACCCGAGCTCAAGCCATAACTACCCCAATCCCGCCTCCATAGGCCAGGGGCTGGCGACCAGTGCCGAAGGCACAACAACTCGGGGAGGCCTTTTCCTATGTACCTGTACACACACATGCAACACACTTGATGCAAAGGTGAAGAGTAAAAGAAAAGACAAGTAAAGAAAAAAATCAACTGCTATATATAAACCACAAATGTGCATCGACCACTAAACAGTACAAAGTACAAGCTAAAGGTAAAATTAAAAGAAAAGGGGAAAAAACACGCGCCCAACCAAAAAATTCCACAACCTGGAAACATGTAAAATAAAAGAAACAACAGGAAGGGTTCCCCAACTAGAACCCGATACGACCACAACATGTGGTCCAAGCTTCCGAACTCCTATGCTCCACTGAAGTCATGACCAACCTATCTGTCGTCTACAGGGGCACACCAAGTGCAGGCAAAGCCCAAGCAGGGGTGAGTATAAAAATACTCAGTAGGATACCTTGAAGGCTCGAGGGAGCAACAAAGGAGGTACCGAAGGGTGAGCAGTAGAGCGAACAGAAAAAGTAAAATAGTATAACAAGGAGTGCAGTAGAGTAGACTCATCCAACCATGAGAAGCTAGACACGGAACGCACGTGGAATACCCCGTGCGTCTTTGCCTCTCCTGGAGGGAGAGTAACCAAGCCCAAGAAGTGAGTACTGGAACAAGGTATATACAAAACCATATGTTCAAAAAAGAATCCCAAACAAGATCATAAGGGGGTCTTCATCCCGTAGCTCAGCCCAAGAAAAGTGAGTCACCAACAGTCCCAGATGTAAACACCATCGATGCCCAGCATCCCACACGTCTGCCCTGAACTACAAGTCAATGGGATCAAACCACCGCACCTCGACACTATCCACTTTGAGAGGCACTGACTCGCCTGCACGATTTTAGGTCGCGTCACAAGGATGCGTCTCCATGGGGGAAAGCACCCCTTGTACTTGAATGTTCTAGGGGAACGTCAAACCACACCTTGTCACTGCCCCGCAGTCGAGAGTTCTGCTCAAAGTCGACAGGCGACTCCCTGCCCAGCCCCGCTGGAGGGTCCCTGGAAGTCAACGGGTTCCCACTACAGGGAGACCCGAAAAGTCAACGGGTGCCACACTGCCCAGTCCCGTAATAGGGTAATCCACTGGAGGGCGACCCGGCTAAAGTCGACGACGGGACCACTGCCCAGCCCAGCTGGACGTAACCCAGCATCGGGGAACACTGTCCATCCTAGCTGGAGGTAAGCCCGGCATCGGGGACCACTGCCCAACCCATCTGGAGGTAAGCCTGGAATCGGGGACCACTGCCCAGACCTACTGGAGGTAAGCCCGGCATCGGGGACCACTGCCCAGCCCTGGTGGAGGTAAGCCCGGCATCGGGGACCATTGCCCAGCGCCGCAGTTGGTAAACACTAAACTGCTCTGGCCATCCCTGCTGGATGATACTTCTTGGTGAACACCGATGTACAGGACATCCCTGCTAGATGGTAACCCACTGGCGAGCCCTTCTCGAAACAACCTCAGCCCTGCTGAAAATAACTTCAGCCCTGCTGGAAACAACCTCATCCCTGCTGGTAACAACCTCCTGGGTAGAGGATTGGTGCCCGCGTAAAGTGTTGGTCACACCGAATCCACAAGAACTCTACCAGGGAACACAAAGAAACGAGAGAAACTCCCCAAGCCTCTCAAGGCGATCATGCTCCAATCCGCTGGGTCACTATCGAAGTGGACCGAGTCAACTTATCTCAGAAAATGGGGAAACACCCACATTTTACTAAAACCCGTAGTCGCAAATGGTGTCGTAGTCCGGTGAAAGGTCACAGTACAGGAACCCCTCACAGTTGAAGAAAAAGAGGAACAAACCATCTCTGTCGACTAAACGAGAGCAGGACCAGGGGAAAACTCAACCATGCTAGCCAAACAAATGGGCACCAAGCCAGGGGAAGTCTCAACCCTACTGGTCAACAAACGAGCACAGAGGAACCCTCTACGTTGCGAGAGGTCAAAAGTATGTAAAGCAGAGCATGGCATGCACATTGGGCCCACACGATGTGGATCCCCAAGTCAACCCAAACCGAGCACACAAAAATTCTCAAGTACAACCACGCGTACCTCCAAGTGCTCCCGTATACTCCCGGAGTATACCTCATCTCCAGCCCAAAGGATAACGTGCACCCGGAACCCAACGTCAACACGAAGGAGTGAACATAACAACTCCACCTCAAAGGCCCAGGCACGGCCAACTACATCTTGTGAATCATTTATGTCACTCTCCCAAGAGTGCGCGATCACACGGCAAGGGTCCGCTACAAACATGGTAGGACGAACCACCACCAGACCACCTTTTATTCCACATTTAACAAGATCACACAAGAGGATCCGCACAACCAAATGGATCACACCATTGTAATCCTCGTGGAAAACATGCGAGATCGACTACTTACTCGCCTCCAACGGATATCCGACGGAAAAGTCAGCAACACCGCCTCACGCTCGAACGACCTCCCATGATCCTCAGCCTCGGCCCCGAAAACGGACGGGCACATCACACCATTGCGATCCTCAAGGGAAAACACGTCAAAAAGACTGCTCACTTGAGTGCAACAGATATTCGGAGAAAAAGATGCATTCCGGTGCACCGCACACGAGCGGTGCTACGTGGGACCTGCATCCCGATCCCGAAACACAACGAACGGATCCCCCGTTGCGATCCTCTCGAAAATGTATACAAGATGGTCTATTCACATGTCCAAAATGGTCTCCTAGTGATAGAGATGGAAAATCACCATCAATTCCCAAACGGCCCTCTCGGGGCCCGCACCATCATGCAGAATTACAGCGGGCAGACGGCGCCAATGTGATGCCCTTATAAAAACACCCAACATCGATTGCTTGCATGCCCCGAATGGACGTCCAATGAAAAAGTCGCTAAACACTGCTCGCAGCTCAAAAGATGGGTCGTGGGGCCCGCGCCTCAACTTTGGCCTCAACGCCTGAAACCACCCTGGAAAGCTTCGCCCCAGCGCCAGGGTGCCAACGCCACTGACGACACTCAAAGCGGACGTCGGATGCGTCTGCGCCGCTCAAAATACGAAACCCCCAAAAAATGCCCGTCCACTTAATGCACTCGTCGTGCCAGCGAGCCCCTCGTTTCAGGAATTAAAAATTCCCGAAACCATCTCAAAAAGTTCTCCTTAACATGAGGTCTGCGCTACCACTAACGGCAGGCAAAACGGACGTCCAGCTCACGAGCCACTTCCATCGCAACCTCAATAATAATTTATCATTATTTATCTCAAGCTCCTTAGGTCTCCCGGCTTTGGTCACGGAATCCAAAAAAAAACCTGAAACCCACCTTAAAAAGAGTGCCTCGCCGATACGAACTCCCGGGCTCAGACGGCGCGTCAAACGGACACACCGTCTAGATCTTACGTCCCCCCGATTGCAAGGGGGACCCAAATTGGGCCGGTCCAGACTAGCCGACCCGGTCTGGACCACCGGCCCCTTCCAGATTGCCAGGGCCTACTGGCCGTGGCTCACTCCAGCTGCACCGGACCCCTCTGGTCCGGTTCTCCCCAGCGGACCGGCCACATGGCCGGTCTTCGTCGCATCCCGCAGGACCCGCGTTCAGCAGGTCTTTGTCCATGTCGCACACCCAAGGAGTGGCGCCTCGAATTCCTCCGCTGAGGGCGACAGGCCTAAGCCGCGCCGTGGCCGCCTTGTCCCCGATCTGCCACCGGCCGCAACCGACTCCTCCGAAGCCGCCTCCCCGCCTGGCTCCACCGAAGCCGCCTGGCACTGCTCACCGTCCGCGAGCCCCGGCCGACATCGCAGCCCCCGGCCGCCCTCGCCTTTCCCTGAAGCCAACCGCTGCCAAAGGCCGCCTGCGCTAGGACCACCGCACACTGCCGCCTGAGCCCCTGCCGCACCGCCGCTAGACCTCGCTGGAGAACCCGAAACTGCCGGAAAAACCCTCGAACACCCCGGACTTCGACTCGCAACTACGGACGCCTCGGAACCCCAAAAATTAAATCTGAGACATGAGTTGGGAAGCTAAGAAAATGTACTATGCAACCGTGGGCTTTGCTCAGAAATTAAATAGCAATTTCACACATATAAATGGGTTCAAAAAAGGTGCGGAAATGAAAAACGCAACAAAACTCTACCTCGTGGGTGTTGCCCAGAGCTTCATCGCCGAAATGCCGCTTGCCGGAGCTGCCTCTTCAGAGTGGAGGAGGATAGGATAGAGGAGGGGTTCTTCTAGGGGGTGGAAATGAGGGAGAGGGGAGGGATTGGTTTAAGTAGAAAAGAAAAATTAATTTAATTAATTTATATTAATTACCCACGAAAAGACCCACCTCTAAAACACTCAACGGGGTCGAGGTTAAGCCTCCCCTAGGGTGAACACCACCTCCCAAGCACAACAGTGGTCTCGGAATTTTAATCTGAGACCCCGTTCAAAAGTTATAAAACTGAACGTTTGAGCCCGCCAAATTACGAAAACGCCCTTGGGGCATTATTCACAGACGGGCCGCGCCCGCGAAACATACACCCCTCCTAGGGTAAAAGGCACGCTCCGAACTCAACGGTGCCCTCAGTTTTCCAATCCAAGCCACCGTTTAAGAGTTACTGGAGTTTCAACGTTAAACGAATAAATAAATTAATTAATTAATCTGTTTAACGTTCCGAAAGCGAGCGAGGGGTCCAGACATCCCGCACCGACATGTTTTATGTCGTTCCTAGGGTAAAAACCTCATTCTAGACCCATTTGTACACTCAGATCTATGTTCTGAAGCACTGTTTAGGAGTTATCCCATTTATTTGGTGTTTTCAGTGTGAACGCACTGAAAATTTAATTTTGGCCACTCCGGGGCTCAGAATCGCATGCCGTCTGAAGGCGCTGCTTTGGAATAACATCAAGAATATTCCAAAGTGTTTCAAAAAAAACTGGGTTCTTACAGTTTGGACCTTAGGAGGATTGAGGGAACCTTTTGGGGAATCCTTGGGAGGTAAAAACACCAGATCATCGTTGAGGATGAATTTTTAATGAAATTAATGAAGGAATGGGTTTATATTTATAGAAAAATTGAGGGAATAATTTATTAATTTCCATGGGACACCTCATTGGTGGTATTTTCAAAACCATAGAATTTCCCATGGTATTTTCCCATGGTATTGACCACTTGGGACACCTCCTAAGATATCATAATATTCAAAAGCCTACCATAATTATTACATGATTTATGATGTCATTAATCACACTGAAACTAAAAACTGTATTATTATTCACCAAAAAAAACATTTTTAAAAAATATCATAAATTCAACCTAAACTAATATAGATGATCTGAATTAAAAAATGAACACCATTTTATGAAAATAACTTTCTAAATATTATATTTTTAATTTTTAATTAAAATCGCTATTTACCAAAAAAAATACTAATACTTTACTAATAATTTCTAAAACAAATTTTTACGTATTCTATTATATCACATTACCAAACAAGATGCCTAAATTATATTTATACTTTCTTGAGGAGGTTACTATTACATTGGTCACATTACTATTCATAAGGGTAATATTACTATTCATACTTTACTATTCACTAAAAATTAGTTGATCTTATTGGCCTCTAAATTTCTTACTGATCACAACTATAGAAGACTATTTTTTGAAAATCATTTCACATTGTTAATTATTTAATGTGTTCAAAAGTATTTTAAAATACCATTTTTCCAAAATTCACCAATAATATCAATCTTCTATAAATTCATCCGATATTTATTTTAGCATTTAAAATCCAAAAATTTAATATAATAAGAAATAAAAATTATATTTATACAAAAGGACTACACAACGTAACTAAGGTCTCATTACATAGCCCCTTATAACACAAGCATAGGACCTAAGTGTAAGGTGTGATATGGTGATAGAATCTTAGGGCGGCTTAGACAACATTTCCCGATGGGTGATTTCTATCAGCTTGAACTTCTCCCTTAAGTGATTTCGTTCAAGATTCATATGTTAGGGTTTGGCTTGGGCTTGGTCCAGAGCAAATCCCAGTGATGAAAAGTCCTTTCCAAGATCTAAAATATGGGCTTCATACTGCTCGAGTCTAATGGATGAGGCCATCAACTCCTATTTCTGTATTAATTAACCATGATCATTTTTATTTAGAAACAATAATCATAACATTAAGATTGTAGTTTCCAATGGTCTTATTAACCAACATTCATATAAAAATCAAATCATAGGGGTACTATTTTAATTATAATTCATTCATTAATTAAAGGATATCGTTTTGTGGAGTATAAAATAAAATAATACAAAAATTCATGAAACAAATATTGTTCAAAAGTCCAGGTCGTTACAATTGTTCCACATGATTTCATGTTCTAGAAATCATGCATGTTTTCATCTTCATGTACATGTTTTCATGCACAACTGGCACTCTATTTATCTTCATAAGAAATATCTTCACATAAGGGCTTCATTTGAAAATTTCATACGAACCTGTTTTTCCTTCTTTTTGAGACTCAAGTAGACTATGCTTTTTTCCTCGGTGTGAACAAGGAATATGTAAATATTCTCTTATTTTTGTACTATTTAGTAGTGGTTTTAGATCTCCTTTTCATGATAGGAATATGATTTTTTCCTTCTCATTTATGTGAAAAAATTGTGCGAGGGAAGTTTTTCACTAAAATGAGACCTCTCACTCAAATATTTGGATTTCATCAATAACCTCCCTCATCCCTATCTATGTTTATATATATAGTATTAATATGATTTCATGGGGATTCAAGGACCATTATATTCCAAGATATCTTGGGATATCATTCTTTCTTCAATTCCAAAACTCTCAACCTCAACATGTGATGCTGGCATGAAAATTTGATGTCATGATCTATTTGTTTAATCATTTCACACCTCAATGATTCGTGTGATAGGCTTCATCTTCATGTGATTCTGATATGAAAAATATATGGGTAATCACTAAAATATTCATGTGATAGAAGCGATAAATGATGGAAGATTCATATGATTGAAGTTAAATTCTTATTCATGTGATGGAATCATGAAATGGACCGGTGTTCATGTGATACTAATGGTGATTGTTGTTGAAACCAAGGCTATTTTTAGCAAAAACTAGAGTATGGTTTTTTCTCAATCCACATTGGGTTTATAAAGGGGATTCCAAGACAAGGACTCTTATAGTATAGTCCAAATCATGTGTTTAAGGTGGCATAGTTTCAAAGTGATTTCCAAAGTTGTGGGCCTCAAATTCAGGAGTTTGTTTTTATGGAAAAGAAAAATTTTCTGCATAGGAGTAGATAGTATGCAGATCATGAAGAATGATTCATTGATGGAAAATGAGGTGTGTGGTAATGGTTCATAGAAGGAAAATGGTGTGCAGACTGCATAGGAGGAAGAGTTCATGGAGCGACGAAGGTTTGTGGGAAGGCGTGTGGTTCATAGAAGGAAAACGGTTCACATGATGGCATGTCATTCACGAAAATGAGAGGTTTATTTGTGTGTTTTTTATTTAAAATATGGTACATAGACCACATATGGATGAATGGTTCATGGTATTATGGTACACAGTGAAGATTTTTTGATTCTCAGTATAGCGGATTATATAGGCCTATTTTTCTATATAAATAACACTAATATACTAATTAGGAAGCTAGAATGAGATTATAAATATAGGAGGAATTAGGTAAAGTTCATAAGTGGTTCCTCGAAAAACATCCTCATGAAATAGAAGATGTTCGCATGGATAATTCTGCGAAAGGAGAAGTGGTCTGTGGAGACAGTCCATGGAAGGGGTTTTGTGGGGCACTAAAGACCGAAAAGGAAATCAGCTCATTAAAGATGGTTTGTGGAAGACAGTTAGCGGAAGAGGATTTGGTCTGCGTAGAAGAAGCAGTATGCCAATGTTGTATGCTAAGGCAGCTTGCAGTGGTAGTACACAAAGGTGGTATGTGGAACAGTGCAGTTCATGATGGAAGCACTCACAGTACATAGTGTAGTGATGTACGTGGGGGAAGAAGTCTAGTTCGTGATTGAATAGTATGTGGAAAAGTATATTACATCCACATGGAAAATTTTGAATTCAAAACAACATATATCTATAGTCGAGGATGCATGATTTAATTCCATACCATAGAAGGAACCTTCATGATAATAAAACGAGTAATAATTCTCTCAAAATAGTGCGCTAGGGGGAGTCGATGGAAGTGATCTGAGGGACTCCGTGTGTTATCCGTAAAACCTTATAAAAGTAGTTCACTTGGCATAGAGTGACGATTATAAACTTTTTTAATCCCAAACTAGTGAAGATTATTGTACTTTGGTATGACCTAAAACCATTAGGCATATGATCCTTGGACTATCCCTTAGTGGTGAACAAAGTAAAATTGTTTTTTGGTCCTTCTATGTGTGAATGATTAAATTACTACACATTAACAATAGAGAAATTTAACATGTTCTTGCCAATGTGGGAATAATATATTTCACTTTAAAACAAAAATTTGACACCCTGATTCACCCATCCCCTCTCAGGGTGTTCTGGGGTCCTTTAATTATCTGTATTCCTTGGTTTATTTTCACCATACAATTGGGTGATCCATATAACATCACGTGATAAAACATGATCATGTGATAAAAATAACATCACATGATAGAGTTTGTTCATGAGGAACATTTTCCTTTATGTTTTTTTATCACATTCTTAAACTCATCACATACATTCAATAATTTTATTGGATGCATGGCCATGGATCAATCGAGCTTATCTTGATCACTCATATTTTTTCCACCAAAAAGATGGACATCGATTTTATCATGACTCCTAATGCAGATAATATGATGGTTGAAGGTTAAACATGATCAACTTTTATTAGATTTTTTATCTCCATTTCATCAGACTACTCATGTTATTTCAATATAATCTTAATATAGGAATATTGTTTGTATCACTCTTCGGTTCTATATCACTTTTCCATTTATCTGGGGTGTTGTAACATCCCGGCCTGGGTTCCACATATCACTTCCCTTAGCTGGTTCACCACATGACCTAAATCATTTTTCCTTGTGCACTAGAGTCTCCCAAATAGCAACAAGGGTTTAGCATGAAACTTGGAGAGACTATATCCTCTTTACCAAATCAAGAAAATAGAAAAAAAAATATCAATACTCAGGATAATAATAAATAGTAACCAACAAGGACTATACATCACATAATAAACTCAAAAAACTGGGAAAATGACCATGAATAAAATAGTAAATATTTCATTCCATGAAAGTGTCAATTGATGACAGAAAACCCAAAATAAATACAAAAAGACAAATCCAAAACCAATCACAACATAATTTCAAGTTCCCTCAACCATTATCCTTCCGGAATCCCAACTCATACATATAACATATGTAATTTCCCATTATTTTGAATTGAAAACATGAAGTCTACTCAGGTACTAATCAGCGGCTCGAGTAGGGTATGAGTACAACTCAGTATGCCACTAAAAATAGGGTATAAACAAATATCAAGTCTATAACATTGTATTAAAAACTGTACGAAATAGTAAATAGTAAAATAATAATTGAATAATTTTCTTATTTTTCTTTCATATTATTTAATTAACCACATTAGACCTTAGGTTCCCGAAGACACTAGAGTCAACCATACCTTCTTAGGCACGTTCCAATGTCTGAACCATACATCATAGGATCAATACTTAAATTCACAATGGATTTCATTATCATTTTGTTAAAATTTCATTTTGGTACCCTAGATCATCAGTCTAGGTACCTTATCATGGATTCTTGGAGCGTCAATCCAGCATCACTAACATGGGTACTTAGATCATCAGTATATAACCAAAATCATGGGTACTTAGAGAATCAGTGAAGCACCATTATCTTAGGTACATAGACAACAATTCTAGCACCAAAATCACAGATACTTGGAGTATCATTTCAACACCAAATTATATTCCCTTATTCACAAATATATAGGCTCAACATCAATAACCTTTCATAAAATATAAAACACTATACCATTTTATTTACAATATATCTTTTAACATCATTCCATCCCCTTAACAACATGAAAAATTATTCTTTAACCATTTAACACAATTACCATAAAACATCTCACATATCACTAACACTTCCATGTTAATACAAATAATCATTTATAATGAGTTAAAATGATAAATACATTCAAAAAATATTTATTAACATAAAAACTCAAATCCCCCATTTACATTACGCAATTATCATTTCAAGGAAATTGGAACACCCATTGAGTAACCATTAAAACTTCTCATAATCTCCAACAGATCCAACAATATCTGTGAAGGGTTTCACAAATTCATAGAGATACAATTCACTTTTCAAAATTTAAACATTATTGCACAATGTTTCTGTTAAATAATACACTATAATAAAATATCATCATCAATACTTGGGAAATATTATGTAGACCACCAACTTTAGGGTTGTTTATGAATGTCCACTATACATTGGCCCTTTATTTGAGGTACAACAATCAAAAATAGAATAGAAAATATGAATAAGATAAAAACCTAGGACCAAGAACCAATGAAACAAGATCCATTAAAACCTAGATCTATAACAACAATAATGTGAGGATTCACCACTTTCTAAAGGGTGAAAAATATGTGAGAAAGAGTACCTAAATCATGGAAGATATCACATACTAGATAGGACTCAATTTCTTCCACCGGATCTTTGATTCGCAAGAGAAGAGGCCTGATATAACTAGGAATACTCTGAATAACCTCCAAAAGTAATGGAAATTGATTTAGGTTTAGTGGGGTTTAATAAAAATAAAAAATGAGAGTTCATAATTTTTTAATTAAAATTTTTGGGGTTTAATATTCGGTGTGCGTGGTTTCTTGGAGGGTCATACGATTAGAAAAATTGTACACCCTAACCTTGTATGGGGTCAATTGTTTCTTCTAGGTGGGAACACGGTTTATTAAACAATGAACCAACTGTTCAGCCCCCACTATCCCTAGGTGAATGGTTTTTTGGGTGTGGGTATAATGTTTGGTCAAACCATGCATCAATCGTTCAATGCCCAACCCCCCCTCCCCCTCCCAAACATCCAAAACTCACCTGAATGAACCCGAGGGAAGACCCGACCAAAAAATATTTAAAAAGGTTAAAAAGTTACATTAAAATGAGTAACATAAAGTCCTAAAAATGGTAAAGATATTATAATCTTCCAACCTTATAACATCTCATCCACAATCTGCACTCCCAAGAAGCTCTAAAATTTCGATGTGAAAAGGTCAGGCCACTGGGCATGTATATCTTCTTCCCTTTCCCATGTTTTATCTTCAAAAATACCAAGATTCCATATCACTCAGACTAATTTCATGGTCTTTCTCCACAAAAATTTCTCACTATGATCCACAACATGAATTGGGTTCCCCTCAAAGGACACATCAACCACAAGATCAATATCATCAACGTCGACCACATGAGAAGGTTCGGGATGATATTGTCGAAGTTTTGATATGTTGAATACATTATACAAAGAACTATACCTATTTGGAAGAGAAAATCGATATTTCATCAATCCAATCCTCTATATAATCTCAAATGGTCTGACAATCCTGGGCGGCAACATGCCATACTTTTGAATATGATGGTGAACTAATCTCAGTGACACTTGATAGAATACCCAGTCACCCACTATAAAATAGAGAGGTTAATTACATCGATCAAAATAAGACTTATCTCTACTCTACACTATAACCATATGTTCTAGATTCCACTGAACATGCTCTGATGTCTCATGCGTGAAAATCAGTCCCAATAACTCCAACTCACCAGCCTCGATGAAACATAATAGTGACCTATATATACTAATATAAAGAGGCTCATAGGGTGTCATCTGAATAGACTCATGATAGCTATTGTTATAGGACAATTCAACCAACACTAATTGATTCACAAAATATCTTCCAAAATTGGGGATGCATGCCCGTGGGATTTCCTCCAACACCTAAATAGTATACTCTAATTGCCAGTATGTCTGTGGGTGAATAACCATACTTAGAGACACCTGAGTACCAAGTGCCTTCTACAAGACATTATAGAAGTGTGAAGTAAAACATGGATCAAAATTTTAAACTAAACTTAATAGAACCCCATGAAAACACACTATCTCCCAAACATATAATTCTCCAAACATATTAACCATGGAAGTATCTCGGCTTAGTAATAAATGAGCTAATTTAGTCAACCATTACACAATCACCCATATATTATCATTCTTTCAAGGAATCCTCAACCAAATTACCATAAGATACATGGTACTTTCATTCCACTTCCATAACTAAATATGAAACAGTTGTAAAAACCTCTAATTTTTTTATTCTAAGCTTTAACCTGGTGATAGGTGTAGCATCATTTCATGAAACCTACAGTATTCTTTTACATTCTTGGCCACCAATATTGTCTACGAAGATCACCGTACATTTTGGTCAAACCTGGGTGCAATACCCACTTCAAAGCATGAATTTCATGCATCATCTCTTCCCACATACAAGTAGAAATAAAAATATGTCCACAAATGTTAATAATATCATCATCATCAATAGTTCAAATAAACGGTGGATCCCCAACTTCAAATATAGTCCTCAATGAAAGACATTAAGAATCCTCATATTTCCTTCTCTTAACATGGTTCAGAAGAGATAACTCCAAAGAAAAGTAAATGATTATCAACATCTCATTCTCTTTCGGAACACCTAAATGCATTTTAGACAACAGTACCATCATCCTCCAATCATAACTAGACTCCTCAACTTCTTATGTTAGTGTCTTTCTACTCAAGGTATATACATCATTATTTCCATTATCTAGAATATAATCTAACTCAATGTAAAAATATTTCATGAAATCAACCCATATTCAAATTTGAATATTTAAACCCAATTGGGAAAATATGTACTTATGGAATTTTTTGTCTGTATAAACAATAAATATTTCACCAAAAAGGTAATTTTTCTATAATGTTAAGGCATAAACCACTACATCCAATTTGATATCATGTGTAAGATATTTCCATTCATGTGGCCTCAACTATCATGATTCATACGCCACAACTTGATCACTCTCCATCAACACTACCCAAAGTCTAATCCCATACTCATCCCAAAACAAGTTATACTCCTCACCCAACTCAGATAGGATCAAATTTTGTTTTGTGTTCAAGCACTTCTTCAACTCATCAAAGGAATTATCACATACTCAAGACCGCTCAAAACTAATACCCTTTTGGTCACGACTAAAATCGGTTCTTTAAAATGAAAAAATTCCTTGAAGAACCTTTATTAATATCCCACAAAAACCAAAGATATTTAGATATCAAAAATATTTTTTGGATTCTCCTAAGAAACTACTTCCTAAACTTTCTATAGGTTCACTGACACACCTTACTCTAAGATAATGTGACCCAATAAATTAACTATATGAATCAAGAACTTTCACACACACACACACACACACACACATATATATATATATATATATATCTTAGCGTACATTTGATGCTCTATAATTATACTCAATATGATGTTAAGAGGTTTTTTCTGATCGTCACAAGAATAGTAGTACAACAAGATTTCATAAACAAAAAAACACAAACTAATCCAAGTAAGGGTGGAATATTTAGTTCATTGAGTTCATAAACCCTATATTAGGGTTTTTCAAACTAAACGGAATTACAATGAATTCATATAGGCCATACCTACTACTAATAGTATTTGATGGTATATCATAAGGTATAACTCTTAACTGATGATACCCTAATCTCAAATTAATCTTGGAGAACACATAAGAACCCCTCTATTTGTTAAAAAGATCATCAATATAGGGAAGAGTATACTAGTTTATAACTATATTCCAATTTACCTTCCTGTTATCTACGTACAAGAGCAACATTCAATCAGCTTTATTGGAAAGAAACAATTTAGAACCCCATTTTGATGTAGTCGGACTGATAAATCCCTTATCCATAAATTCTTCTAGCTGATTATTAAAATACTGAATCTCTATCAGTGTCATTATTTAAGGATTAAAGGAAACTGGTTAATCTCAATGAATTATCTAAATTGTAAACATAGGGTCTCTCTTAGGTGGATTCCCAGAGAAGTCCTTGGGAAAAACATTCTGAAACTAATCCACTATGAGTGGAAAGATAATATGCTTTACACAAATATCATCCCAAAAAAAAGAATCACACTCTGGGTGGTGAGATCCCACAGTTACTAATAAACTATCCACACATGGCCTTCCCAAATATCTCATTCTCCAGGATGAACTTTTTTTGTCACTCTCTGGAGTTATCAAGGTTACTCTCCTATGATAACAATAAATCTGGGTTCAGTATGATACCATTCATTACATACCCAAAATCAAGACAAAACATGAAATCTCAAGTATATAAAGATCCCAAGGTAAATGATACTCACCAACCTTGATAGAACACCCCTTGAGTAGACATATATCTTTGGATCTTACTACCGATGGGTGTTAATTATTCTAACCTCACACACAAACTCCAATGTTAGACCCAAAGAATCAAGAATTCTAGAAGATATAAAATAATGTGAATATCTTATATTAAATAAATCACTTCAGAGATTAAAATCTACAAGAATTGTACCTCTAACTAACAATGGTCCATCCTTGCTATCAATAATTGTAGGCTAAATTGCATGAAACTGATATGTCCCTCTTCCTTGTTCTCCATCCTGAGTCCCCTATGAATCACTTCTCTGCTATTATGGGCACTCTTTTCCTCAAGTTCCATGTCCACTTCTCTGACCAACACATCTAGTAAAACTCTAACCGCCTGACTGATATGGGGTAGAAGACCCCCTTCTAGTGATATTCATCACCCTATGTCCTCCATCACTTCCCATTTGTTGAGGGTTCTTTAAAAACCTCTATATGTATCACATATTTATACATGCTTGACACTCCATCAATGGTTGGGGACACTGGATATGAATGTGGTCCAATCTACCTTACTGAAGGAAAAAACACTTGATCACTTTCTTAATTAACAGATCCTCTCCCTTGGATACTCTTTCTACCACTACACTAGTGAAAATTATCATAACAATTATTACTACCCTCAAAAGATGTACCTCCTGGTAATCCAGATGAAGCCCCATATCCTACACTGGATGACACCTTCAGGTTCCCCTAATAAATGAGTGCTCGATCCACTACCATAAAAAACATTCAAATTATAATATATTAACCTTTGACTTAATTTCATAGTTTAGTTAATCTTGAACATGTCTTACCATAGATGCCTCATATACTACTAGTTCATAGACAAAACAATATAATTCTGTGAGGTTTTTAGAATATTCCATCACTGACTTGATTGCCTAAGTCAAACACATAAATTCTATTTCCCTCTCCTATCTTAGTGTCTCTAGGTATAAGTGTTCTATGAACTTATCCTACAATCCATTTCATATCATTCCCTCCAATTTCTCCTCCTGGCCCTAAATATCCCACCAACACTTAACTGGTCCTCAAAACATATAGACTATTAATTTTAATTTTTTTTATAGGATTCTCTAAATGATCTAGGATTGGCCTAATATACTAAATCTAGAACTTAGTTTCCTCAGGTCCACCCTCTCTGATGAATGTTAAAGGGTGATGTCGATGGAACTCCTAAGTCATATCAGACATATTCTTCATAGCCTTCCTGGGGTATCTTTCCATGAAATTCATAAATAGATTAAATTTCAACGGATATAATATTATTCCCCTATAAACATATCAATCTGGGCCACATGTCCCACTACTAGAAGAGTATTTCCATTAATTTCCTCCTATCATCCCACCAATAAATGTCACAAAGGAGGAATGTATATATAATGACAAGAACACATCTCAAGACTCATAACACATCATTATCATGTTTTCATAAGGTAATTTCACATAAATCCCCAAAAAAGCATTATGTATGAACTATCCCATGGCCAAAACTACGACACAATTCTCACCCTCAACTATATGTAACCTGTGTCATGGATAATACAAGAAAACAATATTTTATCATTTTTATATTTTATATTATACATCTTTCTATTCACCATTTCAAGTTACTATGTTTCAATATATTTTAAAAATTATAAATTCATTATTAGGCACCACTTAATTTAAATTACAAAATTAAAGTAGTGCATTTTATTATATCACAACTCACTCATAATCCACTTTTTTTGTACCTAAAATGATGCATGTAACATATATCCTTGAGTTCCTAGAATGATTCATACATACTCAACTCTCATTCCATACCGAACCATGAGTAAAATATTAGAAAATAATAAAATTCAAGAAACAAATTCATACCCTAGGTACTTGGGTTTTTTCCCACACATGGGCTAGCTACTCCCATACATGAGGTCATGACCAATGTTTGAATCATCCTAGCCTTCTATATACCATTCTTAAATAATATAGTAATACAAAATAAAATACATTAATACCACTTTGTAATATCTCGGACCAATTTTCACATAGTTGTTCCCTGAGGAATTTCACCACGTGACCGTAAGTGAATCTCCTCATACAATAGAATATTTCAACTAGATGTGATGATCTAACATGAAACTTAGAGAGACTGCACCCTCTTTATTAAAAATAATAATAATCGAATAAATAAAAATAGAAAATAGTCAAGATAATAAACAGTAAGAACTTAAGAACCTTTTTTATCATTTGTTTTAATAAAGTTTTTGTATTTTTTGAAAACTAGAATTTTCTAAATAAGTATATTTTTTATTCATGATTGGACCTAGTCCATTGTAATGATTTTTTATAAGAAATATGAAATTTTATTAATGTTTCTAAAACTAAATAAAAATATTGATAAAAGTTTTATCCTTAAAAAACTTGTTTTCTAGACATATAATATTGGTCTGAGAAGAACCAGACTCAGAATGTATAATTGAATATCCCCAATCTCATGAGTTGTCATAAATATGAAGTAGTTAATCAGACATCGTACTGATCTAAGATCCCTCGGTATGAAGTTTAACATTTATTAGAATAAGTTTTTTTATAAAAACATTAGTTTCTAAGTAAATAATTATTAATTCTACTAAAGAGTTTTGAAAGGAGATAGTGAAGTCCAGAGTTAGAACGTTTTCATACTTCATATGAAAAATTGGATGATGATTTTCTGGACATGAAGTTCTCACAAATCATGAAAACTATCATGATAAAATATTTTAAAGTAATGTAGGAATCATAATGTTTTTATCAGTTCTAGATACCTGGATATATAATATTAGATCCAGATGTACTAATCTTAGTTATTCTTAAAAGTCAGAATGTGTGAATATGATGAAGTTTAAATAATGTCAAATTTGTTGAGTGGAGTTATCATCAGATGAAAAACATCATAATTAGAACTCCATCGTAATTATAATTCCATCGTAATAAAAATTTCATCATTATTAAGATTCTATCAAACTAAATCTATCAAGGGTTGATGGTCAGACTGAATTTGCGGAGAAAATTCAATCAGACTAACTCTGCTGAGGATGTTCATCATAATGAGCAGTTGAAGCTGAAGTTGCGGAAGTTTATCATAATATGAAGTGAAATATAGTCAGATCGTAATGATATAATAAAGAAATGATTATAGTAATGACCTATTAAAGAAAGGAATATTGTAATGATAATAGGAAATGGAGGATGATGATTAAAATTGAACTGAAGCTGAGGAAGTTACATCATAATTAATCAGAGAAAGTTATATCAGACTGAAGCTAATTCAGGAAGGAAGATCATATCCAAGAAAAAAGATATAATTAGATTCACCTAATCAAAATAATTAAAATTAAGTAATTCTACAATGGATTAATATACAAATGTTTCAAGAATATTTATGTAGAGTTTAAGTGGTCAAACTATAACTTCAATTATTTGTAAGACTCAGAGTTTTTGAATTTAAGGAAGCGGGTAATGTCTTCAAGTCTCCATCATTTTCCATTCCGAGTTACCTATAGATATTTTATTAGTACATTCATACTTGGTAAATTTTCACAGAAGTGGAAAAGGCATAGTGATAAATAAATTAGACTGAAAGTTCCTTCTGAATGAAGATCTCATTTGAAGATTAGACATTGGTTGGTTTGTTAATCGGACTAAGAAACATCATATTGAGAAGATCAGATTGAGTTGATTAGACTGATAAATATTTGACTATGTTTTTTAGAAGAGTTTGAGTAATAAATATTGTGAATGGTTTCATCATACTGAGTCCATAAGACTAAATTCATTAGACTTTATCAATCATACATATCCTCATCAGACTGATAGAATCAGACCCATCCCAATCAGATTAAGGATTCTGAATGATAATTTGTGGGGCATTTTGATTAAAGTATTTACTCTTTTATTTTATCTCAATTTTTTTGTAAGAAAAATTTTAAACTAATGGAATTAAGTATAATATTTCCTATCTAGAGATGGAATATTTCTAATAGGATTTAGCACAAGTTGTATTCACTTCTTCATAATAGTGAATTTCTATAGACCCACGAGATTGGATATGGAAAAGATGTAGGTTCTCACACTATGGAAAAACCTTGTAAATATAATTTTCTTTACATGTATTCCAATTTTTACATGCATGAGTATTTAAAAAATTATTATAAGGATATTAATTCTAACAAGTTGTAGGGGTTCTGTTTTAAAAAGTGTTGAATCTTATAAAAACTAAACAACTGATTCAACCTCCCTTCTCAGTTGTTATTCAATCCTTGTGTAACTTAAATTGGTATTATATCCAAATTTTATCTTGATGAATCATTATAATGGATAATATTAGTTCTGTCAATGGTATAAGAATTTTTACATTTGATGGGAAAATTTATTATAGATTAAAAAATAGGATGATCCCTTATCTTCTACCTATTGTCCTGGAAGCTTCCGATTCTTCTACAATTGTTTTCCACCTATTAAGAAGGATTACCCAATGAAGTTTTCTGATAAAATAAATATATAAGTTGATATAAAGGATAGAAATTTTATCCTTATGTCCTAATCAGAAAATATTTATTTCAAGGTGATGGGTCTCAAATATTTCAACGAGTAAGTGGGAAAAGCTGGAAATTATTTTCAAAGATAATACTAAATTGAATAAATAAAAACTATAAATATGATATATTATGTATAAAAACATCATAATGAGAGTTAAAGAAACTATTTATGTACACTTCTCCAGAGTAAATGAAATATTTTTCTACATCAGAGGATTTAGAGATGTCTTGGAAAATTCTACAATAGTAAATAATCTTATGAGAATCATTCTGGATATGTTTGATTCTAAAATTTTTTCTTTAGAAGATAAGGAAGATATATCTCTTAATAAATTTCATAACTTTACTGTTACTTAAGAAATGAAAAAAACTCCAATGTTAAAAAAAATATGAAAGATGGAATGGATTTTGAATCCATGAGATAGATAAAAATACAAGATACTAAAGATGTTGATTCTTGAGGCTCTGAAGATAAATATGTTGTTGAGTTGAATGATAAAACCATGTATCCTATATCCAAGAACTAGTAAATAAAAAAATGAAATTATGGAGATAAATTCTTCTCAAATGTGTTGGATGTGGTGGAATTGGACACTTTGATATGAATTTCCCCAGGAAAAATGTGAGAGAATATTTAGATGAATCTAATGAAAAAACATAATGTAAGAAGTGTAATAAAGGTACTAAAGAATAAAATGCATCCAATTAATCTAGAAATAAGTTAACTAGTACCAATATAATTATGTTGAGTAAGAAATATTAACCAAACACAACTAAAAACAATTCTTTGGAAGATGAATGTTCATAAAAAATGAGAACCTTCATTTCAAAAGTTGAGAGAGAAAAATTCATCAAAGAGTGAAGAAGGTGGCGAAGAATTATATAGATAGTATCAAAAATAAATATAACTTTTTTAATTTCTTAATAAAAACAAGAATATCAAGAAATAAATTAGAGTAATAAAGAATGATTGGGAAGAACATGTTGAAGGAAGAAAATATGTCATCAAGCATGATTAAGAATACATCTTGGGGATATTAAGTTACAAACCTATAATTTCTAAATCAGGAAATATGGTTTAATATCTCAATAATAAGATGGAATCTAATGATAAAGAATCTAAAAATTTTCAATCAAAACTTCTTGAGTCTAAAAGTACCTGTAATAAGATGAATTGAAACTTCAAAAAATCTTTGAAAGTAAATATTGATACTTCTAAAGTTACTTGGAAAGCTCAAAACAACAGTCAGGTGAAGTCCTCACTAACCAAAAATAATGTTTCACCTAATTTTTCTAACATTTAATGTTCCATAAAAGGTGTTAGGAAATCTTTTGTGGTGAAATAATTTGAGAAACCTATAAAATCTACAAAATTTTAAAACTCAATCAAAAGGAAATAGGGTCCATGTCTTGAGTATAATAGAGTACAAAGAGTTTATCAACCTCAATAAAGTTTCTAAATATAAATATATTTCTTCAATTGAAAATAAAAATTTAATGGTTATAATTTGTGTTGTGGAATTTAAGTACATATGTATTATAATTTTTGGAACAAATTATCCCTACCTAGAAGAAGGTTTGAGAAGATTGTAAGAAAAAGTGAAAGTAGAATGAGTAACTTTTCAAACCCATGTGAAGTTAGAAAAAAAACTCAACATCGTAGAAAATTTCCAACAAAAAATCAATTTTAATATCTAGAAGAATTTTTTTTAACGTGTGATCAGGTGGTCCACCATGCCAAATAATTTTTGGCACTCCATCGAGAACAATTTTCTTAACGGAGAAAAGAAAAGAAAGATGGAAAGAAGAAAGTTGAGTAAAGAGCCTTTGTTGTTGAGGTAGCTTAAAAAGCAAGTAAAAGGAACAAACCATGGATTATTGATAGTGGTTTTTCTTCAAATGTGATAGGTGAAATAAAATTCTTGAAACATTTTTAAATTCATGACAAAGGATCGTTAAACCTTGGTAAGATAGTTCCTTAAAAATCATAGGAATCTAAACCACTGATATTGAAGCACAAAAGTTGAAATTGAGGGAAGTTTAATTTATTCATGGGATAAAATATAAATTACATAGTGTAAGTAAACTTTGTGATGATGGAAAATAATTTATCTTCCAAAAATATTATTTTTTTATCAAAAGTGTCAAATATGGAAAAGTTATTACAAAATTAGAAAGAACCAGTGGGAATATTTTCCAAATATGAGAGTTTTATAACTCATGTTACTTGAGTGATGAAGATTAAAATAAGTTGTGGCACCAAATACTTGGCCAACATGTGAAGAAAAACATGAACAAACTTTCTAAAGTTTATGTTGTATGTTACTTTCAATAATTCAAAAGAATAGATGAAGTTATTTGTGTTAATTTCTAGAAAGGGAATATGACTAAAAAAAGTCATAAGTGAGTGGATATTAAATATATCAGACCTCTTGATCTTATTCATTCCGATTTATGTGGTGTGATGAGACATCATTCAAAAAAATAGATTTATACTTCATCAATTATATTTATTATTTCACTCAAAAGAAAAACATCCTGATTATGAAACAGAAGTTAGTGGATGTGGAAATGATTAGGTTTTTCAAAAAAGAAGTTGAGAAAGAAATGCTTGTTTATATAAAGAATTTGAGAATGGATAATGGTATCAAATTCACTAGAAACACTTTTTAAACATTTATGAGAAATCATGGAATCAAACATTAGTATAGTTCTCCCTAAACTCCAAAAAAAGAGTAGAAAAAAGAAATAATTCTGGTTTGGTAGAAATGGGAATAAGTATGTTATATGAATACAAACATTCAATGTTCTATTTGAAAGAAGCTATTAGTACTATTGTACATGTTTCAAAAAAATTCTTATTAAACCCTAAAACCAAAATAAATTCTTAGGAAATGCGGTATAACAAAAAAAATATTTAAGTACTTTAAAGTTTTTGGAGGTCCATGTTTACTTAAACTCAAAAATCCATATATAAGAAAGTCTGAGGAAATATTTCTTAACAAAAGTTTGTGGGAATGCTCGGGAGGATAAGCTGTAGATTTCCAATGATAGTGGAAGTAAGTCAAAACTTCTTTAACAATATTTTTGGGAGTTGTGTGATGAGGAAAGTTTATATGGAAAAGAAAATTTTAAATTTCATACCTTACAAAAACAATTTGAGTCTGAAAATATTATTAGTAATCAAAAGGATCCAGTTCATACTAGGAGAAAGTGGAGATTATAAAATCATACTTCACTTATATCAAAATTTGAAGAAGAATAAGTTTTAGAATCTATTAAACACAAATAATGGGTGGATTCTATGAATGAAGAATTAGGTCATACTGAGACAAATGAAAAATGTGAACATATTCCACAGTCATCTAATAAAAATGTTATCAGAACCAAGTGTGTTTACTGAAAAAAGTTAAATGAACATGGATAAGTTTCAAGAAACAAATTCATCCTTGTTTATAAATGCTATTCAAAGGTGGAAGGTGTGGATTTTAAAGAATATTTTTCCTCTGTTTCAATATTATAAACGATTATAATGTTTCTATCATTAGACGCACATCATAATTATAAATATTATCAAATGGATGTAAATTCATCTTTATTAAATGGTGATATTTATAATAAAGTTTACATTGAAAAACCCTGTGTTTTTCTACTTGATAATTATGTAAATAAATTAGTATATTGAAGAAATCCTCATATGGGTTAAAACAATCATCATGTGCCTCGTATTCAAAACATGATAGTTGTTTGATAATGTTAAATTATTTTATAGGTAATTCTGATACTAACATATATGTGAAAGAAGTCAAATCTGTAAAAATAATTGTCATTGTATATGTGGATGGTATAGTTTTTTATGATGAGGAAGAAAAAGTTTTTAAATAATTTGTTTAAGAGATGAAGAGGAATTTTGAAATTTCAATGTTGGGAGAATTAGCATTCTTAAATATATTACAAGTTAAAAAAATATAAAATTACATTTTATTATCCCTTGAAAATTATGTTAGTGAATTGTTAAAAAAATTTCCATGGAAGAATACAAAGAATTTTCATTTCCTAGATTCGTGAGTATAAAGTTGAGTAAATACAATTCAAGAAAAAGTGTGAATCAGAATGACTTTTTGAAGAAGAAAGGAAGTCTACTTTACCTTATATCCTCAAGGCCTGATACTATTTATGTTGTGACTTTGTGAGCCAGATATCAAATTAATCTGAATTAATCTCATATTTTTTCATCAAAATATATTTTAAGATATGTAAAAGGAATAAAATATCAAGGGTTGTTATACAGAATAAATAGTGAGATGAAGTTTCATGTTTATATTGATACTAATTGGGATGGAGATTGTAATAATATAAAATCAACCTCATGAGGAATATCTTTCTTAGGTGAATGTTGTGTGAGTTGGCATAGTAAGAAAAAAATGATGATAAAATTATGAACAACAAAATCCAAATATGTTATAGCTACTCTGTATTGTACTCAAATGTTGTGGATTAAAGTTCAGCTGGATGACTTGAAAGTAACAGTTACTAAACTATTAAAGATACATTATGATATCCAGAGTGTAATTAATCTTTCTAAAAATCCTATCTAACATTAAATATCAAAACAAATTGATATAAATTTTCACTTTATAAATGAGAAATTTGTTGTTGGAGATGTTTTTCTAGAATATATCTCAATGATGTATCAAATTGTTGATATCTTCACAAAGGAAATTATGAAATAATGGTTTTTTGAGTTGATGTGGAAAGTTCTTTTTCATCCTCCTCCCATGACTTTATAAACCTTATAATTAATAAACCCCCACCGCACTTTGGATTATGTTGAAAAAGGAGAGAGAAGGTAACAAATTTATACTCTGTAATATGTTTTTACTTATCTTTTTTATGAATATAATGTTATGGGTATCATAAAATGGGGAGAAAATAAAAGTTAGAGTAAAAGATAAAAGTGACGAGACTTTATCTTAACACGGCCAAAAAAATTTCTTGTCACTAAGGAATGGAATTACTTTAGAAACATTGATTTTTCCAATAGTCTGGTGTTAGGAAATTCTCTTTTGAGAAATGATATGTTTTGATAAATGTTTAAAAAGTTTAGTTGTTTAAAAAATTTGTGTTGGGAAAAATTTCTATGTTTTTAAAAATATATTAATGAGGGTTTTCAAGAAAATTCAAAGGGGTAGATTGAAGAACCTTTTTGGTCATTTTTTTAACAAAGTTTCTTTTATTTTTTAATAACTAACATTTTCTATATAATAATTTTTTTGTTATTCAGGATCAAACTGAGCCTATCATAATGAGTTTTTATAAGAAATTGGAAATTTTAAAAGTGTTTCTAAAACCAAAGACAAAGGGAGAGAAAAGTGTTATCGTTATGAAATTTGTTTTACGGACATAGATGATTGGCTTGATAAGCATCAGACTCAAAATGTATGAATGATAAGTATCGATCATAGAGTTTTTAGAAATATGTAGTAGTTGATTGTTTGCAACATCAGTCTCAGATTCATTAGTGTGAAGTTAAATATTCATTAGACTCAAATTTTATAGAAAGTAAGAATTTTTTGAGTGAAGAAGTTGTAATGTTTCTGAAGAGTTTTGAAAGAAGATAGTGAATTCCTAACTTAGAAAGTTTTCATACTTTCTAAAAAATAATATGATTATTTAATGGTCATAAAGTTCTCAAAAATAATGGAAACTATCATGATAAAATCTTTTGAAGAAATGGAGGAATCATAATGTTTCTTCAAATTCCAGAAACCCAGACACAAAAGACCGAATCTAGATGTACCGGACATAGATATTTTTTGAAGTTGGAATGTTTAAATTTTATGAAGTTAAAATAATTTGAAATTTGGTGAGTGGATTTATCAACGGATTTAGAAAATTGTAATAATAATTAAATCGTAATGAAAATTATATCATAATGATAATTCGATCGTTATGGGGATTCCATTAGATAGACTCTAAGAAGGGTAGATGATCATATTGACTATGAGAAAGAAATTCAATCAGACTAAATCTGATGAGGAATTTCATTATAATGGGTAGTTGAAGCTGATACTGAGGAATTTCATTATAATGGGAATTGAAAGATAGTCAGATCATAAGGATCTAAGAAGGAAATGAAGATCGTAATGGGCTGAGAAAGAAAGGAAGATCATAATTAGCAGATAATTTATAGATGAGGAAGTCAATTAGACTAAAGCTGAGGAAGTTTTATCATAATGAAGCTGAAAAGTCACATTAGACTCATGCTGAGGCAGGAAATAAGATCATAACCAAGAAAAAAGATATAATCATATTCACTTAATCATAAAAAATAAAATTAAGTAAGTCTGAAAATGATAAATATGGAACAAACTCAAGAATATTTCTGAAGATCTATGAAGATTTGAAGTGTTCAAATGTGAAATTCAAGTATGCATAAATCTTGTTGTTTTTTAATTAAAGGAAGTGGGGAAAGTTTTAAAGTTTCCCACCTTTTCAATTCTAGGTTTCCTATAAATACTTTCTCATTACATTCATACTTTATAACTTTTAATGAAAGCATAAAGGCGGGGCACTGAAAAAATTCAATTGAAAGTTCCTTTTAGATAGAGATATCATTAGAAGATTGAACATATATTTTTTTGTTGATCGGAATGAGAAACATCGCATTGAAAATATGGGATTGATTTGATCGGATTGAGGAATATCAGACTGAGTTTTTAATTAGTGTTTGAGTAATGCAGATTGTGAATGGGATCATCATACTGATTCCATTAGACTAAATTCATTGGACTAAGTCCATTAGACCTAACCTCATTGGACTAAGAGAATCATAACCATCCAAAGTGGACTAAGGATTAAGACTGAGAATTTTTTGATCAATTTGATAAAAGTATTTATTCTTATTTTTTTGCTCAATTTTTTTTAAGAAAATTTTTAAAATAATGGAAGTTAGTGTAATATTTTTTATCAGGAGATTGAAGGTATATAGCGGGAGTTGGAAAATGTTGTATTCAGTAATTCATAATTGTAAATTTCTATAAACCCATAGGAGTGGTTGTGGAGAGGATATAGGTTCTCACATTAAGAAACAAAACTGTAAATATCATTCCCTTTAATTTATTTCCAATTTTTTCATGCGTAATTACTTACAAAAAGATGATAAGGATATGAACTCTAATAGGTTTCAGATGTTATATTTTAAAATGTGTTGAAACATATAAAAATTGAAAAACCGACTCAACCTTCCCCCCTTATCAGTTGTTATTCATTCCTTTTATAACTTTAATAACCAACATGGACCATACAATACATAATTAAATACCAAAATAGGGAAAATGACCATTAACCAAGTAGTAAATTTTTCATGCCATGTAAGTGTCAAGTGATGACTAAAAACCCAAAATAAAGACACGTGAAAACTCCCAAAAAGGTCATGACACTATGTTTGGTCTTCATGTCCATGATCCTTACAAAATCCCAACTCATCCATCTAACATACATCCTCTTCCCTTATCTTGACCTGCAACTATAAAGTCTACTCGAGTACCAATCAGCATCCCAACTAGAGTGTGAGTATAAATCAGTAGGCCACCACAAATATTGTCTCAGGAAATGTACAATCAATAAGTGTGTATGTAGTAGTATAAGTAATAATAAACATGGAAATAAGAAGTGAAAAGGCATCATATCTTTCTTTAATATTATTTAATTAACCACATTGGCACTCAGCTTCTTGGTGACACCTGAGTTAATCATAAATGATTTGTCCTTTTTTAGAGTTTGAACCATATATCATGGGTTCAACACTTTAATTCAAAACGTTTTTCATTATCATTATATTAAAATTTCATTTCAGTGCCATAGAGTGTCATTACAGGTATCGTATGAGGGATTCTGGTAGTGTCAGTCCATCATCATAATCATGGGTACTTAGAGAATCATTAATCACCAAAATTATGGTTACTTGGAGAATCAATCCAACACTATAATCATGGGTACATATAGAATCATTCTAGAACCAAAATCATGTATACTTGGAGCATAAATCCACCACCAAATTCCATTAATTATTAACACATATAAAGGATCAATATCAACGACCTTTCATAAAATATATAGAGTGGTACCATTTTATTTAGAACATATCCATTTACACTATTCAAACCCCTTGGAAACATGAACAACTATTGGTTAACCATTTATCCCAATTACCATCAATCATCTCACATATCATTAACACTTTCATGTTATGACAAATAATCATTTATGATGATTTAACATGATAAATACGTTCACTAATGGTTTAATTGTGTAAACCCTCTAATTAACCATTTTCATTCCAAAATTATCATTTCAATTAAATTTTCAAACCCCTTGGGTATCTTTTAAACCTAATCTCATAATCTTCAATAGGATTTGTGAAGGGTTTCACAAATTCATAGGGATCCAATTCAAATTTCAAAATTTAAATGTAACTGCACAACATGGCTATGAAATACTACAATACACCACAATATCATCATCTAGATTATGATATATATCATATAGACCACCTACCTTAAGGTCATTGATGAACTTCCACCAACCTTTAGCTCTTGATTCAAGGTAGAACATATAAAAACATAATGGAGAAGACAATTTAGGATCAAAAACTAGGATAAAGATACAATGAAAAAAGATCCATTAGAAGCTAGATCTATACCATCAACAATGGTTGGATTAAACCCTCATCTAAGGGAAAAAAACCTGGTAGAGAGAGAACCTAAATCAACGAAGAGATCACAAACTGAAGATGAGTCAATTTCTTCCATCGGATCTTCGAGTCACAAGAGAAGAGATTTGAAGAGCCTAAGAATCCGATCAGGAACATATAAAAGAAATGGAAATATACTTAGGTTGAGTGGGGTATTTAGGAATAAAAAATGAGGGTCCAATATTTTTTAATTAAATTTTCTAGGTTTTAAAATTTGTCATGCATGGTCTCCTAGATGAGGGAACGATAATAAAAATAGTGCCCCTAACCATGAAACCATATTGTATGGGGTGAAAAGTTTCCCCAATGTGGGTGCACGGTTTGTTAAACTATGCTTCTACTATGTAACCCCCATTTTTTCAGGGTTCACGATTTTATAGGAGTGGGAACATGGTTTGGTGAAACCATACACTAACCGTGTACTACCCAAAAAACCAAAAAACATCCAAAACTCACCCTAACACACCCAAGACCAGAACCAACCAAAAAACAGATTAAAACAAGGGTAAAAAAGTAACTAAAATGACGAATGAATGTTTTGATAAAATTAGGGATCTTATAGGTTCTCTTAATAATATTCATCATGTCACTCACCACTCAAGCTGATAATGGGGTTCGGCATCCAGAACAATTCATACTCACATATGGGGTGGGATGACTTGATCATCCCCTTCAATGTCACACATGTGAACCATGTTATACCTATTCACACATGGACTCTACTTCTTACCAATCCAGGTGCTTAACTTTTCCCATTCCTTCATTGTTTTCCAGTCTTGATGGTTCCCATGCATGGTTGGGACTTTCTCTCACATGATCATAGTTGAGCTAGCTGGGTTATCTAGTTAATGGTTAGCCCATTTTTTTATTAATTACCAACATATATACTTATTATTTGAACTAATAAAAAAGATGGTTGTAATTAAATCCATGTATGGTCACCTTCTTCATTCCTCATGCAATTCATTACTTTTCCATGTTCTTTAATAGAAGTCCTAACAGAATAATAAAATTCTCTTCACTTCTTCCCTGTTGAAAAAAATTTTCCATACATGTATTGAAACATAATACCAGTTAAACCATTTTTTAAATTTAACTATAGAGAATGACTCAATAATTACATCCAATTCCATCAAGTTAATCCATAGAAATACTCTAAGAATCACCATTTTATCTAAACACACCAAACACATATTAACACATTATTTGAAGTAAATGAAACACTAGGGATAAAAAATCTCCCCATTTGTGTTTTGTTGTCAATATCAACAGACATCATAAAATTTGATATGTATACTTTTTCTCCTTTATTAGAAATCAATATGAAAAGGAAAATTTGGTTCATCTCATATCATGTTTCTTCAAAGAAAATTTTCTCCTCCCTTTTATGATTGTTTCTTGATAACTTCTAAGAGAGATATGATATCACATGATTCTCTTAGAAAATAGCCTCTAGTAAATTAAATATAATTCTATATGGGCTAACCTGGTGTATAAAACAAGATATATATGACCAATTTTGTCTACATTTTTAATAAACATCCATGCATGTGAAATCATGATAAGAAATTCTCAAATGTTAAGATTGGGTTTGTTATGAAAATAAATACATGATCCTACATACACTTTAAGAAACACATCAAAAAGTTCAAGTGCATAAGAATAACTATCCAATTTACTAATAATTATATCAACCAATAAATCCCCCTTAATGAAAAAAATTATGTTTTAAGGATGAGAGTTTGATTGTCATACCTCAGTGTCAGTGTTTCTCCACCTGAGGTAATTCACTCTAGACATCACCATGGAATTTAATGTTCTACATGATGATAATTTCTTCTCCTTAAATTCCATACATGTTATTCCACATAAAAATAATGTAATAAGGGGGGCCTTCGGTTTTCTCATAAATAACATTCATACTGAGAGTTTCCTCTAAATCATAAATTATTTTTCTTCCTATATTTAGAATGACATATGACTTATTCATTAGTTTTTTCAGAATGTGTGATTACTTTTTTATATCAATTGATGCTGCTAATTTTTATGTATTTTCCTCTTCAATATCAAAAACATTTATTTTTTTATTTCTATATCTTCTTCATGATTTCTTCTTGGGTTAGTAGAATTGTCATAAAATTTTTGTCTCATGCCTAGTTTTTTATAGCTTTCACACTACAAAATTTTCATGTCATCATTTTTAGATGGCTTTTAATTAGTATTAACTTCTTAAAAAATCACAATTTCATTCATTTCTCCTCTAAATGTTTTTTATCATCCTCTATTTTTTATCAATTTAACGTTGATTGGACTAGATGATTAAAAAAAATTCATAATGTTCTCAATTTTCTTTGACTTCTCATATAATTTTTTGGGGACTATAACATTCATAACATGCTGACTTTTCTTATCATTTACATTTTTAGAAATTTCCCAAGATTAGATAACTTTATGTTTCTCATTTTTGTGACTTTTTTTACCATATATATCATAAAAATCATTCAATCACTCATATTTTTTATGTAGTAACATTTTATATAATGTCTTGGTCATAATATTATACCTCTAATAATGTGATATCATTTTTTTAGTTTTTATTTCTCATGATTCATGACACTTTCTAAGTAATAACATGTTATACTAGTATGAATAATATCTATAAAAAACTCAACAACACCAAAAGTATCATCTAAACCTTGATCTTCAAAACTGATAGTTGTTTTTCTCTAATGATTTTGTTGTTGTATTTTTTTAGTTTGTGGGTGTTTCTACTGGGGAGGAAACCTTTTCGCTGAATTATTCCACTTTTACTTTGTGGAATATTTTTCTTATTAATTCCATTAATCATAAATTTTTTATTGTTTTTTTCAGAATTGTACTATTACACTTTAAAATTTTCATTGAAACTTATTATGAGTAGAAACAACATGTCTCTATAAACCATTCTTTTAGAAACTATTAATGATTTACCACTACGTTCAACTACCTTAGAGAACTATTTTCCCATTTTGTTATACATTTTGGGTTTTCATAAACATTGATCGTGTCTCATAAAATTATTCACCTTTCTCAGAAATATTTTTACTAAGATCATTCACCATACAATCAAATTCATCTATATTCAATATATTTTGTTTATTCTCTTCATGGATTATTAATTATTTCATTTCAATATCTTTATTTTACACATTTGTTTCAAAATATTTTATTTTTCCTTATAACCCAGTCATATTCTTCTTATATTCCCTTATTTCTGTAAGATGTGTCTCCTCATTCATGAAATGTTCTTTATTATAAAAGGTGGTCTTATAATTTTATTTCTTCAGCCATTTCTTTTACTTCTTGAGTTTAATATTGTACATAAGAGTATCTTATATATATTTTTAACATAAATTATAGTTTATTTATATTTGTTCGATCATTAAATTTAAATGAGTCTTTTGATTTATTAACTTTTCCATTAAAACACATGTTATTCTTAAAAGAACTTCCATCTTATGACTCACTACTTATTGATAAAAAATCTTCCATTTATTTACTCATCATATTTCTCTTCTTGGAAGTAAACCTCTTCTTATTATTCTTCCAAATCTTTTTCTAAGACTTGTTATCTTATTCCTATGATTCTATGTTGGTAGCTTTCTTATTTGGAGAGTTATTGGAAAAATAACCACAATTGTAGAAATTCAACCATTTTAGGGATTGTTTTACATTTTCTTTTTTACTTTCCCCTTTTAAAAAATCTTATAATTAAGTCCATATTTTGATCAAATTCATATTTATCTTCCTCTTCATTATATTCAATCATTATTTTTCTTATATAATTTCTTCTTTATCTCATAACATTGCCTCAAAAGAAATATCTTATTTTTCTATCTTCTTGAATATTGGTTCTTTATTTTTTTAATATTATATGAGACTGTTATTAATTTCATCCAATGATAGATATTATCATTATTCCAATACAAAAACTTTTGAATCAAATATATATAGATATTTTATCATCGTCTTATTCACAATGGTTGATTTATCCATATTTTCGCCAAAACTTCTGATGCTAATAAAAATATCATTTACTCTAGTAAAGCAGTCATCAATACTTTAATCAACACATATTATGATATCTTTAAGTCTTATTCTCCACACTTTTATTTTTCCATACTTAAATTTTATATTTCCCTCATAACTTTTTTTTGTTTGTCCAAAAAATCCTTAGTAGTTGGGAGTCCCATAACTTTATTGTATACCTTGTTAGAAAGTGGAATAAAGGGAATATTCTGAGCATTTCTATCTATTTCCATATTACACTAATCTAAAAAATTCATAGGATCATTCTCATTATAGGTTGTAAATATCATAGTTATTCACTCTCTCACTTTTACCCCATGTGAGAGGATATAAGGTATCATCCTATTTCTCCAGCCATGATAGTTCTTACCATTGAAAGTTGGGACACCCATGCAATTTACTGAATTCATATTCTATATCCTAATTTTTCTATTTATTCTTACTGAGAAAAGATTTTCTATGATATAACATGAAGAACCTAGATCAGTGTGAGAACACTAAGAGGGGGAGGGGTGAATTAGTCATCCCTTTTTCATTTTATAACTTGCTTCTTTTTAATTCCACCTTTATTGCTAGTTAAATACTTGATCCACTCTTATTATGTCTCTCATACTCACATTGAATGTGTTATAAATTTAATGGAAAAAAACACAAATATTTATAAGGATTATTAAAAAGACCAACTCATTGTCATGTTTTTTATTCCCGCCAGCATAGATTCTTAACTATATCATAAGGTGATTGAAAACAGTAAATATTTATGCCCCCCAATCTCAAACTAGTTATACCCCCAGTTCAAATCCTACTTCACTGGTTGGTTATACCCCCTAACAAACCCTTATTCTATATTGATTGGCTAAATTCCAAATCAAAATCTTCTAGAAACTAGTAATAACCCCTAACTGTAAACTTATTATCTAGATAGATTGAACCGATATAAGATGATCTATTGGTATTCATCCATGGGATTGATAATTTTGAATTGATAATGTACAATTAAATAATGTTTTTATGTTCTTTATCGTTCTCAAATATATATGATCACCTTTGTAAGATCAGTTTCCTCAATAAAATAATTCTTGGTAAATTCTTTCTTCTGTTGATGAAGTCCCAACCTCACTTAATGTGTGCTACTCATTCACAAAATATCTTCAATATTTTTCTATAAAAGATTGAATCTTATACTACTAACATATTCTTGACCAAATCACACAAATCTCTTAGTATATAATATTGGTAAAAACCATATCACATATGTAATAATATTTTTATTATTTTATGTACTTTTAATTAGGTTTTTTAATGTTTATTTGGACTACCTCGAATATATAACCGCCTTCTAGCCAACTGTCATTATATTATTAGTAGCCACTAGGTTTTACTGACTCGATTATTATTAATCGTTCCATGCATTTTTATGTGCATGAAATCATGCATGTTCTCATCTTCATATATTTGTGGTAATGAACAACTAGCACTCTAGTTCTCTTTGTAAGGACTAGCTTCGTGTAAGGGCATCATGTGAATAGTTCATGAAAACCTCCTCTATCTACTTCATGAGACTCGAGTATTATGTACATTTTTATTTCACATGAACAAGCCACGTGGACATCTTCTCGCCTTCAAAAACTAGTAAGTAGGGTTTGTGAGTGTTGGAATCTCCTTTTTTTAATGAACCCAAATCATTTTTATTATTTTTTTAATGGTTTTACGATTTTATGATAGAATTTGATAACGAAATAAATAGGGTGAAATTTTGGATAAGTATTGAAAATAACTACTGCTAGACTTGAGTCACCTCTGAGGCTGACTCACCACCAGAGATAATTCACCATTTAGAATGACTCACTATTGGAGATTTATCACCGCTAGACTTTCCCTATCACTGAGATTACTCACAGCCAGAGATATGTCATCATTTGACACGAGTCACCGTCAAACTTGACTCATCACCAAACATGAACTACCACAGGATGACCTACCATCAGATGAGACATTGCTTAAATTAGTCACCACTAAGATGATTCACCATTGGAAATGAGTCACTAGGGAATTTGACCAACCTCTAGATGACCTACACCCAACCTCACTCTCCGCCAGACACGAGTCACCGCTTGCCTGACTCGTTGTGGCTATTCTGATACTTTTGAATTAAATACTACAAATTAATATTTTATTGAAGTTTATCTGAAATATTATTTAAGGGTTATTATTTACAATTTTATTAATACATTAATGTTTTTTTGAAACCTTGATATGAGGATACAGTTCATCTGGATGACCATCCTTCAAATGGATACAACTCTATGCACAACCTTATATTGAAAATCAGTCTCCCCCATGTGAAGAAGCGCGTGGGATGAAATAAATCATACTTTATTAATATTAGAATGATAGATCCATGATAGCTTAAATTCAGCATTATTAATTTCATTTGACTGTGAAAGAGTGAATCACATCAAACATCTAGATCCTTTTATACAGTCATAAAAAAGGGATCTTATGATGCTCTGTTTTACTACTTTTTTTTAGAGAAATGGATGGATATCCTCTCTAGGCCACATCTGAGGAGACTCAAGTATTCAGAGAACATCAGACTGAGAAACTGTATCTTATATACATATTTAAACTTTCTCTTTTTGTTTTTTTTTCATTTTCATTTAAGTAGTGTGTGCTTTACGCTAATCATTAGACACACATTTTCTACTATTATATAACTAGAGAATATTAAATATTCTATTCTATATTTTTTTCATCTATTTACCCATGTTTCTATTGAATATTTCCTTATGTGGCATGTATTTATTTTCTCCCCACAGTTATTGTGGAAGATGTCCTTGTGTGGCATGTAGAGCTTATATGTTGTTGTTTTTATACCTGATCCAGGTTATGGATTAGATTATATTTATATAATATTCTTGGTAGCAGTTTATTTCCATGTGGAGAGTATTTGGTCTCATCTTGATACTAAACCTCTTTTTATTATTCTATTGTGTGTTTTTTGTATAATTTTTAATATTTAAACAATATTTGTTTTTAAGATTAAAAAAACCACTAATTTTATTTTTATTCTTAACTAGTGTTTATATAAGTATTTTATTGAGTAAATTGATTTCATAAGTTAAATTAGTTTTTATATATTTTTTTAACTAATACATAATCCCTCTTTTACAAATCATTTAAAAGATCGTAACTTATATTGGTTTGTTATTTTAAATAATTTGGAATTTTTAATTAATTGGGGAATTTTATTTGAACATTTTTTAATAGAAATTTTTATTAGTAACACAATTCACCCCCCATCTTGAGTTAACCACTCGAACCAACATTTGGTATTAAAGGTTTCAAAATATTTTCAACCATTATTTTAGTTGTGTGTTAAATATCCTCAATTTTTTATAGTTATAAATTTAGTTATTTAAATTTATAATTGGAAATAAGTTCCCACTACCAATAGAGAACCTTTCTTTAATAGAGATTACTATTCTCAATAGAAAATCAAGATGAAAATGAACATTGAAATAATGGGTTTTGAATTATGGACTGCTATAGAAGATAAATTTGAATTACCTAAGACTTAAAAAGGTCAAAGGGATGATTCTAGTAAAACTGATTATAACAATAATTTAAAATCCATGAATTCCTTGTAATGTGATTTTGGTGATGAAGAGTTTAACAGTATATCTACTTGTAAATTTTCCATTGAAATCTAGGATACATTA
This sequence comes from Viscum album, assembly GCA_963277665.1. Classification (NCBI taxonomy): domain Eukaryota; kingdom Viridiplantae; phylum Streptophyta; class Magnoliopsida; order Santalales; family Viscaceae; genus Viscum; species Viscum album. Next base: position 675,986,202 of record OY728131.1, on the reverse strand, counting down.
GATTTTTCTCATGAAATAACAACTAATATTAATGAAATGAGATTAAATTATTATAAAAAATATATAATAAATTTAAGGTAAAACCAAATGATATAATTTCTGGTATGTATCTCAGGTTTAATGAGATAGTAAATATAATGAATTAATAGGGTAATCCATTTTTAGAAAATTACAGAATCATGTGATTATTTAGGTGTGTTACAGAAAGATGGAGGGGAAAATTAGTTTCAATAAGATGATCTTGAGATATTAGTGAACATCCTCTCAAAGAGTTGATTGTAAAGTTAATGATATATGGGTAATATATTAAGGTTTAGCAAGAAGTAGAATATGAACTTTAGAGGAAATTTATAGCCTTCAAAACCACTACATCTAAACAAAAGGAAAATTTTCTAGCTAAAATATCAACTGATGAAGAATCACTATCCAATAGTGATGAGGAGATGGCTCATCTATCTAGAAGGTTTGAAAAATTATATAATAAGAATAAATTGTTCCTAAAACCATGATATAATGGAATGTATGATAATAGATGGAATTGGAAGAAATTATTGAAAAGAGATGATATTTCAAGTGAGATTACTTTTTAAGAGTGTAAAAGAAAAGTACATTTCAAGGTTGACTACCCCAAGTTAAAATAAAAAAGTAAGTATGATGATAATGGTATAAAATATAAGAAATTAATTAAAACCACCTAGAGTGCCTTTTAGTATACCTCCAGTGACTTATACTCGACTTATGAAGAAATTCTTGACATTGAAAATATTTTATTCATGAAAAACATATCTGAGGTACCTACTAGCTCTCCTGTACATAACACTAATCATTATAGAGATGGATATATTGGTAAAAATATTAAAAGTGAGGAAATTATTAAATACATTAATATTATTTAAGATAACTTCAATGATATTAAAGATAAATACAAAATTTTAAAGAAACAACATGCTTTAAGTATTAATATTAAATTTTATCTTATTGTTGAAAATGAGAAAAATTCTCAACCATTGAAAGAAAATACAAAACTAAAATTATCTAACGACCAACTAAGAAAAGGACCAACAAATATTTAATAATGAGAGATAAACTCTCACACAAATACTATGAAAACAAATAGAACCTAATTATATTATTGTTTTAGGTTATCAACTAGGAAAGAGGATAATTATAAAGAATAATTGTATTCCTAAATCTAATTATGGAAAATATACTGCTAGTTTTTATTCAATTAGAGCTAATAAAGTTTTTCTTTCCAAGAGTTTATAGCCTATTTATAGGAAACCCATTAAGAAAATATGGGTTTCTAAATCACTAATTACTAACTTTTCTGGACCTAATAAGTTTTGGGTACCAAAATCATTTTCGACATAAAATTTGTTTTGTAAGGAATCTATTTGAAGAGATCCAATAAAATTATATGATATCTATATAGCGGTTTTTCCAGAAATATAACTGGATATTAATCATGATTCAAGAACATGATAAATTTTGATGGTAGACATGTCGCCTTTGGTGAAAATTATAAAGGGAAAATAATTAGCCTTAGCCGAATCGGTAATTATAACTTATTTATAATTTTAGAGGTATTATTCTTTGATGGTTTAAATCATAATATGTTTAGAATCTCACAACTATGTGATGATGGATTTAATGTGAAATTTGAAAATTATTGTTGTAATAATTTTATTTCTAATTTTTTTTACCGTTTACATCTTTGAGAAATGAAAATGTGTATACTATTAATGTAGATTCATTAATTTCAAAAAATGTTTCTATATTTAGTTTAATTCATAAGGAATCTTGGATTTGGAATATGAGAATAGGACAATATAATATTAACTCACTTATAAATCCTAATAAGAAAGGTTTGGTCAAGGATCTACCCAATCATGAATTCCCAAATGATAAATCCTGTAACCCCTGTTTAAAAGGTAAACATCACAAAATATCATTCAAATCAAAGAAAGAAGTTTCAAATTCTCAAATTATAGAATTGGTTTACATTGAATTATTTATACCTTTTGGAGTTTCTAGTTTAAGTGTGTAGTACTATGTCTATGTTCTTATAGATTACTTTTCTACTTATACTTGGTTATTATTTTTAGATCACAAAATTCAATCCTTCTCTATTTTACCATGTATGAAAAAAATTTAGAAAACCTCAGTGGTCTTAGAATTTATACCTTAAGAGGTGACTATGGTCATGAGTTTGAAAATAAAGACATTGAATCCTTTTTCTCACTAAATGGATATAACCATAACTTCTCTACTCCTTTGACCCCCTATAAGAATGGAGTTATATAAAGAAGAAATAGAAAACTTCAAAAGATATCCTGTAAAATGCATAATGAATATGAATTACCTATCTAATTTTGGGAAGAGGCTTTGAATACATCCTATTATATAATTAATTGATTTTTAAATATAGCTATCTTGAAGAAAACCCCTTAGGATCTTTGTAATTTTAGAAAGGCTAAGGATAATTACTTTAACATTTTTTTGTAAATTCATAATTCTTAACACTATGGATAATCTTGAATAGTTTTCCTCCAAGATAAATGAAGTGATTTTCATTGGTTATTCAACATCTAATAAATCTTACCAGGTACCACCGGTTGCCCCGCAAACACGTCGGACCCACCCTAGGGTCCACCCATGTGCCCGAATGGGTCATCTAACTAATGTTTATCCCCACAGGCCAACACATGTCCTTTGCAGTGTGCTTTGTCCTCACTCACACACACCCCGGGAAACATCTCAGAAGTTCACCCATCATTATCACTACTTCAGGCCAAGCACACTTAACTGTGGACTTCTAATGAGAAAGGATCCTGAAAATAAAGGTGAACCTTGTGGACATGAGTCATATCATTTAGTCATTTATCCCTTTATCATTTGGGGGTGTTACAATCACCCCCCACCCCTTTAGAGAATAACGTCCTCGTTGTGGGCCCTACATATCAACCCAGGCAATGCACCACACTTAAGGCTGGGTACCACCTCTGATACCAAATGCAACAATCGGGCCCCGATGACAGCACAGACACCCCACCTTAACATGGACGTCGGGTCCTGGCCTACCAGGTACAACCAGTTTCCCCAAAAATACATGGGGCCCACCCAAGGGTCGGCCCATGTGCCTGAACGGGTCATCTGACCAATGACTGTCTCCACAGGCCAACACATGTCCTTTCTAGTGTGCTTTGTCCTCACTCACACACACCCTGGGAAACTTCCCAGAAGGTCACTCATCCTAATCACTACTCCAGGACAAGCACACTTAACTTTGGAGTTCTAATCAGACAGGCTCCTGAAAAGAAAGGTGCACCTTGTTGTCATGAGTCATATCATTTAGTCATTTAACCCTTTATCATTTGGGGTTGTTATAGTAAATCAATCTAAAAATTTATCCTATTCTGAGGAACATTGAGAACCTAAACCAGAACATGTATAATACCATGAGGTGGCCATCCATTCTTTATATAGAGCTATTAGGATTCTTAAATACCATCCCTTAGATACTTTAGCTGGAGACTTAGATAGAGGTAAATGGACTAGAGATTATCTAAGGAACTATGTTGAACATCAAGAATTATTTTCAAATATTGAACATAAGAACATCAATGATGAAATCAGTGGAGAATTATAGGTAATGGCTATGCCATAAATACTTAAAAAATTTGAAATAAATAAATTTGGGAAATTTTTGATAGACCCAATCATACTTTTACCATAGGCTCTAAATGTGCGTTTAGAAACAAGGTTGATGAATCTAACACAATAGTAAGAAACAATGTTAGGTTGGTTTCACAAGGGTATAGTCAAGAATAAGGTGTTGACTATGATGAAACATTTTACCTTATATCTATGCTTGAGTCCATTAGAATACATATTTATTAGGAATCACATTTGGATTTAAATCTATATCAAATGGATTTCAAAATTTAATTCTTAAATGGTTATATAGTTGAGGATGTTTTTGTAAAACAACCCCCTAGTTTTAAAAATCCTCACTTTCCAAACCATGTCATTAAATTAACAGAAACATTATGTGGTTTAAAACAAGATCCTAGATATTGGTATCATAGAATCATATTATTTATAATTTCTAAAGGATTTTGAAAAGGTATATTTGTTCCTACTCTTTTAATAAAAATAATTTCAAAATATTTTTTATTCATTCAACTCTATGTAGAAGATATTATTTTTGGATCTTCAAAAAATATTATGTACTGATTTTTCAAAAAAAAATGTTGCAATATTAATTTTAAATGATTTTAATGGGTTAACTAAAATTATTTCTTGTTTTTAAGATTTTTTAAAATAAATAATGAACTATTTTAAATCAAATTAAGTACACAAAATACCTTTTAAAACTTTTTTGATAAGATAACACTAGAAATAGTGACACTCTTATGAGTATAATCTGTATGTTGGATCATGATGAAATTGGAAAACCAGTTGATAAAACTAATTACAAAGGTATGATTGGAAGTCTTCTGTTCTTAACTCTTAGCTGACATTACATTATTTTTACTGTGTATATGTGGGTTAATTTTTATGAAAACCCAAAATAGTCACACTTACTAAATGTAAAAAACATTTTCAAATAAATCATGTATGAAAATAATTTTTGATTGTTATACCCTATAAAACAAGTATTTGGATTTTTGAGTTATTTAGATACTAATCTTGGTGGTTGTAAGTTATTTAGAAAAATAATTTCTGGAACATAACATATTTTGTAAAAGCCTCTAGTTTCTCAGTGTAGTAAGAAACAAAATTTTGATGCAATATCTACTAATGATGCTAAATACATAGTTGTGCTAAGTTGTTTTGCTCAAATATTTTGGATGAAACATACTTTTCTAGACTATGGATATCAATAATGACATGTCCCTATAAATTTTGACAACGAAATTGCAATAAACATCTCTAAAAACCCTATATCTCACTCTAGAACAATTCACATTGATGTGAGACATCACTTTTTGAGAGATTATTTTAAAAGGGGTGGTATAACTCTTGAATACATTAGAACTAAACACCAAATTTCTAGTATTTTTACTATACCATATAATTCTGAGAGATTGAACTACATCAAAAATCAATTAGTAATGATAAATTTTGATTAAATATAATTTTATGGGGGCACACCATTGGAGTTCCCCTAACATTGGAGTTTACCCACCATTGGAGTATACCTACCATTGGATTTTAACCACCATTGGAGTTTACCCACCATTGGATTTTACCAAGCATTGGAGTTTACCCACCATTAGAGTTTACCCACCTTTGGAGTTTACCCACCATTGGAACAACCCAAAATTGGAAATGACCCGCTGTTGGAATTAATTCTTCCTTACTAATTTTATTTTCCTTAATGGGTTAATTTTTTATTTATTTTTAATTGAAATCTATTATTCTTTTTTCCTATTTCAAAATCCCTAAATGATATAAATTATACACTTAGTCTAATTTCGACACACACTCTCCCTTATGCCTCTTGACCTTCAAGATTCTTGGATACTCTTTCTCTCATGACTGTTAGACTTCCCTCAACCTCGCATAAACCTTTCACTCCATTTTAAATGGTTAGAGTGAAGTGAGATTCTATTTCATATCCATATGAGTTGCATCTTTCAAAGAATAACCAAGGAGAATCTATTTTTCCAGTTATCAAGCCATGAAACCTATAAATTGTTAATCAAATAGTGGTAGCTAAGAAGGAAGTAAATGATGGGTGGTTGCTATTAAGAAAATAGTTGGTGTCAAAAGTGATATAGGACCATGGATGGGTAGAGTGGTTCTCAAATAATGAGAGTTCATTCTATTCTAGGTTTTTAACAAGTTTTATCAGAATGTTGTGTTTAGTTTTTGGGAATATAAATATTGGATTCAAAGAAGGATGGATGGATATAAGGTAGTTTTCTCTTCAAATTGATGGTATAGATATCTTAAAGTTCATATTGCAGGTGAGTTAAATTATTATCAAGGGATGATTTTAAGTGACAGTGAATATTTTGTGTATGAGAATTCCCTGGAAGATCTTACTAGAGAAGGAACCTTAAGGAGACCAGCTACAACTAAATTAAATAGTGACTATCTTTTGCAGTTTAAATTAATAAAACACATGTCATTCTTGAGAAAAGGTGATTTCATTACAATGAGATATCAGGATATATATCTTTTCTATATGATGAAAATGGGAGAAAAAATCAACCTATGTAGATATCTGATAGTTTATATGATGGATATGTGCAATACATCTTCTAAGTCAAATTACTTAATTTTTCTTAAGTTCATTTCATCCATGCTGGAGGCCAAGGGACTATTTGCTGAGGATGAAGAATATGAGGTAATGTGAGGAGGTTTTTTCCTAACCAAATTCATTTTCAAAAGAATAAAGATAGATTTAAACCCCTATATGAGAACATTATTTGATGATGTTGATAAAATATAGGAGGATTTCAATCCTATTGGTCGCCCTTCTATGCTAAAACTCCTATTGATCTTATCTTGGAGCCATATGAAGTAATAGAATATTATAATGAATAATAAGAAGAAAATATTGAAGAGAAGGTATTCTCAGATGAGGAGGGTAGTGATAATGATCTTCCTTAGAGTCTATCTGTCAATTTTGGTACAGCTAAACCTCCTAGATATCTACCTTCTAGATAAATACTTCTAAGAGAAGGAAGTGATGAAGAATAAAATAAGGAATTTGTATAAGAACAGTATAAAATTTCATATAAATCTTCTTAATGATGTTATATATTTTTATGATGATGAAAATGGTGATGAAAATAGAAATGATAAAAGTTATGGAAATGAGGATGTAAACGATGGGACTACTGGAGATGACAGATAAGAAGAATTTAATATAATTGAAAGAGATGGTAAAGATAACAGACAAGGTAATGGAGATAGTAGTGATTATGGATCATTCCATGGTGTTCCAGATGATCACGAGATGACTCAGGCACATGTTTCTTCATCAATTACATCTCTTTATTCTATGTCTTGTGAGAGACCAAGACTTTTTTGTGATGTTGATAAAACTACTATAGATGAGTTAAAGGAATCAGTTGAGGGGGAGGAAACTCTGAGTTTTGTTATCCAAAAAGTTAACCCTATAGATATAGAGCATGTTGATGGTGAATCTTTTAAGCCTATTGTTACATCTTATTAAAGATTAGATGTTCCATCATTTGAAGAATATGATACGTTTCCAAGATTTTTAAGGCTTGGTATAGATTATTTTGACTCTGGTGGTGAGAGACTTACTACCCCCGATCAAGATGCAGTAGATCATAAGGGATCCAAGGATGATTAGATAGATGCTTCAAGAGAGGTTTAGATATTTTCTTAAATTATACCTACCATATATGAGGCAAAAAAATATTATGTCCCACCTACTAAAATATTGGCGACACCTTTTCTTATTTTTACTATTGTGCTTTTTGATGAAATTTCCTGAGCTAGTCAAGAGTCCTTTAGAGTGAGTATTCACTCAGCTTTTGATAGTATGTTAAATAATCATCAACATTTGGTCACAATTATCAATGAGAGAGATGCTATGTATTTATTTGAGCTTATAATTTTCTACATTCAGATAAAAATTGTTCATCACATTCAAGAGGTTGAGAATAGAAAATAGGGGGTTAGATAATGAGATGGAGAACATGAGGTATATGTTGGAAGAGATGAGCACTCAAAACAAGAAATTCACTCTATTACCACACATTAATTGCCACATTTTGTTATAAATATGGAAATAGAATATAATTATCCATGGTATATTTGAAACTGCAGAGATAATCATACATTTGGTTAATCCCTCCTTCCCATACCTCACGATCGACCCCACCTCATCCTTTGCGGATGCTCGTGGTGATCCTCCTCCTCTGTGAATGATCCCGACCAGTTCTTCCTGGTCTCCTCATATATTATCCTGATGATCCTCCTCCAATGCAGCTCTAGCATAGCAATTCCACCTCCCTGATGATGCGGCTTCAATGTGGCCTCCCCACCTCCCTCGTGACATAGATCTGACACGACCTCCCTACCTCTCCACGATCCTCCTCCTCCAATGCCACTCCAATGCAACTTTGATGCGGCCATGCTACCTCCCCTGAACCTCCCCCTCCTATAAATCATGATTTTGATCCCCCATTAAACTAGGGTCTCATGTACCTCTCATCTTTATTGTCTCACAGTACCTCAGATTCCCAATAGCTGATTCCAGAACCTTCTCACAACATCAAGATTTACGAATGAAATATAAGTCATGGTAAGTTTCGAATTGGTTATCTATTCCTTCAGTTGTTTCTTACTAATTTTCATTCCTCTTTTGTAGGAACCCTCCATTATCAAAAACTTCCTTCTTACCAATACCGTAATCTATTGGTAGACCAAATTCCAAAATTAGGAAGTGAATTATCTATCAATTTCGGCTTTTCCTCACCCATACAGCTTCATTTACTTCATTTTTTTATCTTTTACAGCAAAGTCAATTAACAACAAACCTCATGGGTCTTTGTATTTTCTCATCGTGGCAATTGAAGGACCTCGGAACACCCAAAGAGGGGAGGGGTGAATCAGAGTGTCAAATGTTTCTTTTAAAAGTTGTGGATCTTGTTCCCACTTTAGTAGAAACTTGTTATATCTCTCAACCAACTAAAAGCAATGATATGACACAGTACTTTTACTTGGTTCACCGCAAAGGGCTACGTCCAATAAGCATATGCCGACTGTGTGTCGGTCGTACCTAATTCCACTATTCTTTACAAGTTGTGGATTACAAAGGTTTGGGAACAGTCACTCTGTCCCAGGCTCACTGCCTTTACAAATGCTCAGGGATAGCCTATTACGCCCTCGGGTCACTCCCGTTGACTCCCCTAGCTCACAGCGTTTGGTGAATACCCACTCAGTTTATATACATGAGGGTCTCTTCAATAGATTTTCATTAAAGTATTTGTCTCTACTCAGCACGAGACTATGCTTGCATCGAAGTACTGAATTAATGCTCTTGAACACACTAAACCACAGAACCGGATAATCAGAATGTGCAAACAGGTTTCACTGATGATTTCGCATAGCACCTACCCTTTGCACACAAGTTCTCACTTTTTTGCTCAATACATGTTTTTTGTGTGAAAATTATTTCGCGTAACTTCATTTCTATTTTGTAGGACCCCAGAACACCCTGAGAGGGGAGGGGTGAATCAGGGTGTCAACTTTTTCTTTTTAAAGTTGTGGATCTTGTTCCCACATTAGTAGGAACTTGTTATATCTATCCTCAAACTAAAAGCAACGATGTGACACAACACTTTTACGTGGTTCACTGCAAAGGGATACGTCCAAGGATCATACACTGACAGTTTTTCGGTCATACCTAATTCCACTATTCTTCACAAATGGTGGATTACAAAGGTTCGAGAATAGTCACTCTATCCCAGGATCACTGCCTTTACAAATGCTCAGTGATAGGCTACTGTGTCTCTTAGGTCACTCTTTTTGACTCCCCCTAGATCACAACCTTTGGTGAAGACCCACTCAGTTTATAGATGTGAAGGTCTCTTCAATAGATCTGCATTGAAGTCTTTGTCTCTACTCAGCATGAGACTATGCTTGCATCGAATTCCGGAACTGATGATCTTGAACACACTGAACCACTGAACTAGATAATCATAATGTTCAAACAAGTTGCACTAATGATTTCTCATAGCACCTACCCTTTGTGTGAAGGTTCTCACTTTTGCGCGCAATACATGTTTTTTGTGTGGAAAAATATTTCGTGCAACTTCATTTCTTTTTCGCACAACCTCTCCTTTTTTCGCACAGCTCGGAATTTTTCATGCAGCTCATAATTTTTCGTGCAGCTCAGAATTTTTCACGCACCTCAGATTTTTTTTCTGCATCCCGGCCTTTTCGCACACCTCTTAATTTTTCGAGCAACTGCCTTTACACGAACCTTTTAGGCACAAGAGCACTCGAATCTTCTCTAATTCTTCAATCGTATGGAATGAGGGTGTTCACCTCTTATTTATAGGTGTCGCTGACCCCCGCGTGTAAAACCCATCTAGGCGCAAAAAACCTCTCATTCAGTTTGAAATACGTTTCGTGTAGGAATCTTTTTTCACGCACATCTCCAGGTTTTTCGTGCAGCCCATGCCTTTGCCATTTTTTGACGTTCTGATTCCAAAACATCGCTTGCGTGAAAAACCTCACTCAACTATTTTGCACACAATGCTGTTTTCCATGCACCATGCTGTTTTTCATGTATAACTTAAATATTTCATGCACAACCCACGTTTTTTGTGCACCACTTCCTCTTTGTGTGATCCTCCTTTTACCAACAATCCATGTCATCATTTTCTAATTTTCAAGGCCTAAAATTTGGAAAACACTGGGAAATGGCGCCACCTTCAATATTGTTGCCTGCTTGAACTGTATGATCACTTTACTGGAAAACATTCTGAACTTTCGAAGAGAATTAACAAAAAACACAAATCATACTCTATTTCTTGCATAGAACAGCCATGTTTCCAACAGCTATTTTTTGCAACCACTTAAATGGAAGGTTTCTCCAATAAATTTTTAATGCAATTTAAGGTTATTAATTTTTTACATTAATATAGTAATTGTTCTTAATTTATATCCCACATGATATTTTTTATCATCATATTTCTCATTGCATATCATGCCTTCCATGAAGTATACTGAGTTTCTATAAATATTCAAGGAACATTAAATTAAAAGATATTTTATGATTCTATACATGAATAATTCATTTTAAATTTAATAAATTTGTAAATTCATATGTTAATTTTTCTTACATTGAATACACTTATAGTTTCATTTATTTTATATACATGGAATCTCAATTTCTGCTTATATATACAATTTTTTCCTAAATTTGCAGTTTATAATCATTATGCATGAAACTTAAATTACTTATTATACATGATTTTCCTACATTATCATTAACTACATTATGAACATGTCATTTATATTTTAGTTTATATTAATATACATGTCGTTTCATTGTACAGAACACAATTTCCTTTTTCTTGCTTTATCATGATCTGAAACTGCTATTTATATTAACATTTATATCACAATTTATATTACAATTTATATCACAATTTATATTACAATTTATATTACATTTTATATTTTGTTGAAATTGTAATTTTATATTCCCATTTATATCACTGTGTAAATAACACTTTTTACTACGGTTTATATTGAATCTTAAATTGAAATATCATATACTGACATTGCAATTTCTTTTTTTTTACATAGTAGTATATATTGAACTTTATATTAATATACTTGTGGATTTATGGTGTTGAAGACAACTTATTTTATGAATTATCATATACCAACAGTGGAGTTTACATTTAATATGAATGAAATTACAATTACTTAATATATATATTTATTTTGAAGATTCATGCAACATCCTTTATTAAATATGAAAGAAATATTAGTAACTATATCTATTTGTAACACAAAATATAAAATTAATTTTAAATTTTTTTAATCATGTAGAAGTCTTGATGGTATGTTCATGGGCTTCTAGAAATATTTTGACTATTTCCAGGTAGTTTTGTTATTTATAATCATATTTTTTCTATATATTTTTTATATATTTAACCATAATAAATAGTTTTGTTTTATATTCTAATTCTTACCAAGTGTATGATGTTGTTGGAACATAATGTTACAATAGAAGAGTTGCAGAATTTCTGAGTTCAGTTATCTATACTGAATAGAACCCATGTGGTATACACCTGGGCATTATAGTTTATTCATTAATTTCAAAAAAATCATAACATGTTTACATAAATATATGAAACATATTTTTCAATAATATTACCTATTCTTTACTATTTAGATCTCATATATTTTTATTCCTCTCTATGTATGATTTTAAAAATCGAGGACACATCATCCCATGTAGTTATCTTAATTAGAGAAACTTCCCTATTAAATCAACAACTAACCTGAACTAGACAACCATAGTTGATAGTCTAATTGGAATATCCACCATCCTGCCTGAGTACAAACCCATTTCACTTCATAAATAGGCGCATCAAAACATATCTAGAAATCAATACTCAGAATACCAATCCATTTTAAGTTCTCTCTTCAATCCAAAAAAATTATAGAGGCACAAATCCATACTCATTACTCATCCCTGAGACAACCACAAGTAATATCATACCTGTAATTATCAACTATAGTTCTTTCATCTACCTTGATCATGTTGGGAATGGTGTGATAAGATATTTTATTTGCTATGTATTGATGCTTTTGGAAAGGGTTATCTTTTATAACATCATTCTTTGAAGAAATTCTATGATTCTAAACTCTGATTCAAGAACTTGGATTAGTGGTTTTGTTGAATCTGGTTAACATAAATATTAAAGATATGTGATTTGTTCAAGATAATAAGACTATATAGCTGTGTGTAAATGCAAATAACATTGAATAAGGGTTTAATTTTTAGATATATAAAGGTAATTTTGATTGTATGTTTGAGTAATATTGTAATGTTTCTTACGACATGAAATTTTTACTTATGGGAAAAGCTGAGGTGGTGGCTATTTTTCAACAGTCGAGATTAAGTGGATCAATTTCCCCAAAGATCTATTAGAAGTATAATTTTATTTAAAAAATGGTAGTTGTAAAAAAATGGGGCATGGTTCATTTTTACTGGTTTTTTTAGTAAATATAGGCTAAATTTATATTTGTTTATTATTTGGAGTTAATTGTTCCATTATAATCGATTTTTCCCCTTTTAGTTATGTTTTTTTTACATTGATTAGGAATTTTTCATGACTATGGAAGTCTTTATGTTCCTTTGTTATTTTTTTACTTCTATTAATTTCTTAATTTTCATTTGGAGTGTCTTCCGTGAGCATTAATTAGAGACTCGCATGATGCATCATTGAGGTGTGTGGCTTCGTGGTTCCAGATTCACTGATCAATAAAATTGACTTCATCAAAACCATTAAGCCTTTTTTCCACAGTTTTAGGTTCCATAGGTTGTAAATTTATAGATAATTGATTTTAATGCAATAAGTGGTATTCCATCCTGGTACATAGTTCAAATGGATAGTGTTGAGAGTGGCTTCTATAAAACATAAAGTGCTTATACTTAACCCTATTCTAATTCGGTTAGAGTTCATTATTCTTTCACCACTTTTGTAATCTTGGGATGTGATGGTGACTAGGGTTAGTAATTCTAGTGGAAGTTTGGAATTTTCCTTCAATGAGAACCATGATCTAATCTTAATTGAAGAGATCATGAAGATGTTGAATTTTGGGGATATTGAAAGTGATTTTAATACAAAATTTAAGGGACACTCTAACAAAATAATTCAATGAAGGTGATAATAAAATGTAATAGGTAAGATCCATGGGATAGTAGCTTGTCATGTTGACTCCACATGTGAAAATTTCTGAAGGAATAGACTTTTATGAAAGGATTTCCATGATAGGTGTGTTAATTATGAAAATAATGATTCTATTTCATCAGAAAAAACTATAGATAATAAGGATAGTGTCACTTTTTTTCTAAATGTGTCATGTTTGATAGAGTGAGGGATTTATGATTTTGGAGACTTATTTTATTCATATTTTGGAAGTGGATGCATAAATAATTATGGATCCATAAGACATGAAAATATTTATCTTATAAATTGATATGAGCATTAATTTATTGTAAAAGGAGATGTAAGAATTTTAATAACTAATGAGTATTTATTGTATTTTAAAGGCGCCGATAATATCCTTGGTCTACGGAGGAAATTAATTTCCATTGTTCAGTTTGATGATGTGCGTTTTATAAAAGTTTTTTGTAGGTGTGTGTAAAATCACATGAGGTTCCACTATTGTGGGTAATGGTGGAAATATGGAACCTTGTACCTAACTGGTGTTCCATAATTTATCATGCATTCTAAAGAAAAAAATCTAGAATGAAGAAGTTATGGAATGATTTTTTTGGTCACATTGGAAAGAAAAGTTTATAGACTTTGGGTACTAAATAGTTTTTGGAGCCTTATAACATGGAGTATGGAACATGTAAGGGATACATACAAGGATTGAAATTGAAGGTGTCACTCGACATGTATGGAAAGACACCAATGAATTAGAAGCTCATGATGGTTCATATGGATCTTCTTCACACAGATTTAGGGGAACCCAAAATATTGAATGATGTGAGATGTTTGAGTGAATCATTATAGTGGGAGTTAACAAAGAAGAAATTGTTTAATTCCTTACATGGTTATCACATATGGGAGATAATATAACTACCTGAAGGAAAGAGCATACTTTATAAAAAATGGGTTTGTCAACTGAAGGATAAAGAAGATGGTTGAGTTCTATGAATTGGGTTTCTATATTTTTTCCAATGAATATTGCACACCCATACGCTCTCACATTAGATTCTTTGTAATAAAATCATTCTTCTTAGTTCCACTACATACTAATTTGTACATTCATTGAGAGACATTAAATCGGAATTATAGACAAATATAAGGAGTCTATTGGAAACTCTAATAGAGTCTGAAAGTAAAAGTGTGTATAATTCCTAACCTTAGAGTTGAAGATAAGGATAAAAACGTAGTCTGATCAAGAGTTGAAGAGGGAGGTGAAATCATTGATAATATCACCTATTTAGCTTACAATCAATTTTAGATGCAATAAATGATGATTGAGAATTTATTATAGTACACAAGAAAATGAAAATATATTGTAGTGGAATGGTACAGTAGTATAAATCATTATGTAGAGGTAGTTAATAAAATCACAAGTTAAGCAATCAGCATCAAGGATGCGTGATCTTAGTGATTTGATAAAAAATACTCTATTATGATAGCTAATTAGAACGGGATTTGGAATGAACCGTGAAACATGTAAAAATTGGTAGAGATACCATAATATACTATAGAATATCTTGTAGTATGGATTACTTATTCCAAATATTATTTTACTATCAACGAGATTCCTAAAGAACGGAATGCTTGGGTCTCCTAGTTGTGCATGAAAGGAATAATACAATGATGTAATATGTCACTTAAAACAACGAAAATTGATTTGGAATCTATAGATGAAATGTTGGTTATATATGGAAATTAAATAGACAAATACAAATTAATTTATTGATACACCAAACAGGCACAGTGAGTACTTATATTGATGAATTTGAATGGATGACTTTGCAGATTATAAAGCTTATTGGGTTGTGGAATACAATTCAATAGGAGGAATGACGTCAAAAAATCGGATTATAGTAATGATGCATCAACATCACAATAATACCTAGTTACTAAGTTTTATAGAGAGCTAATGGTGAATGGGATCATCTAAAAATTCTATCCAATAAACATGAATCTGGTCACTAGTTGTGTGGGAAGGGGGTAGAATAGAAGTACTTTTAAACTGTGTCAATTTGAAAGAGGAAATTAAAATGAGGAATATATGTGAAAGGGGGTTAGTAATAAAATGGATAGGGCTCTGAAATCAATCTACAGAAGAAGATAAGAAGCTGATAGGACCATCCTATAATTGTGAATAAAGTATTTTTTGTGTACATAGGTGTCCTAAAAAGGATTTAAACCAATGGTCTGAGAGTGTAATAACTATTCATATTCCATTTATTTATAAAATATAAATTAATGAAAACAATGTTCACCCGATAAATCCAAATCACAACATCAACATAGGAATTTTGGTCGTCCTCCATCTGACTTGATGCCAAACTCCAAATCACACCTTCCTATCCAACCACTATGAGATCTCATTATTACTATTTGCATTGGATTAGTGGGTCACCATGACTTCTAAATCAAAATCCCAAGGCAATGCGACCTTGATGGTGCATGACTATTTTAACACCCCAAACTTCAATGGTACACTTCTCTTTGAATAATACAGTAGCGTGTGTTGTACGCAACTTCGAGTTCTAACACAAACCACAACCAATCAAACTAGCCATTATGAATAGTAATACCCACTTTTTGAAATTTTATAAATTTTATCTTTCAAAATGGACTTCATTTTTGGATTTATAATATCTAAATTATCTAGGGGTGAAATTTTTGGTACTTTTATGATAACTTTCATATTTTGATGAACAGTGAAAATTACTAAATTTTAATTTAAAACAACTTTTTTAATCAAAATAATTAATAGTAATAAATTATGAATTTGAGTGATTTAAAAGTATAATTAGATTATATTTTTACCATTTAATCCAATTTTGGTCATTGTATATAATTCCACATTTAAAATGGACATAAGCAAGTGTAAATCTTTTGATAGTTATTATTTCTTAAAAACACGCCTTTTGTTTTGACTACGGGAATTAATTTTAAATTAATTTATGCCAATTTTGTGTTTTGAATTTGGAAAAATGGATTCCATATTTGGAATGAGGATTTCCAAATTGTGTAAATAGGTAACCCTTAATTTTAGACATTTTGAAGAATTACTTCGTTAAATATTTTATTTACCATGGTTAAAGGGTAAATCCGGTATATAAGGGTAAAAATATAATATGATAATAATATTAATTTACCATAAAACGTGTCCTAGCCCTATTTTTTGATACAAGTACGACCATGGGAATATTTGGGTCGATTTTGGGACCCCATGGAGCCACTTGTATGTGATAAGGACACTTTATATTAATTAAGTTAAAGTAAATACAAAAATGACTTAAGCATATATCTCTTAGAAAAAAAATTGCATTGGGTTATATATGTTATATTTTTGACTATAAATATTCCATAGAAATATTACAAGATTTAATAAATAATGGTATTTTAGTTATAATATTTAGACGTTGAATAATTAAATTTATTTATGACATAATAATGATGCAGTATTTTCCCTATTAATGAAAGAATCAAATAATTTGTATTATAAGTGTTAAAATAAATATATTTTGAATGTTTTGATGACATAAAAGAATTTTATTGGTTGATATGACATTTTAGGATTGCTTAAATGAATATTTTTCTAATTAATAATTTTTTTAAGACTTTAACAAAAATAAATTATTAAATATTGTCAAAATTGACATAAATGAGTTTTTAAGAAAATATTATATTATTAATTGATATTCTATTCCTAAAAATCTAAGGTTCGTCCAAATGACATATATTAGGATATTTTTATCATTAATTTACCACTTTGGGGTCTCTTGTATGTTTATAGTATTTTTATTAACTATATAATATAAAAATACAAAGTGACATGGTAAATGTCAAACTAATTAACTAAGAGTTAAAACTAAAAGATATGGTTAATATAGTAACCCAAACCTATCTAAAATATATTAGTTAAAAGGATTTAGACCCATACCCACCATAAACTCTAAATAATATACTTTGGAGCCATTATAAACCGAATATTATTTTATTATAAATAAATATTTCTAGCTTTTCCTAAGGTTCCCCTCACCCCTCTTATAAAAGGGAACTCCCCCTTATCTCAAATTCATACCCTCAAAGCCTTTTGGTTTGGCCAAACCCTGCCCAAATATTCTCTCAAATTTCCTCAATTCATACTAGAGGTCTTACATTAGTCATAAATCCAACATAAGGAGCCCTTTTGATCAAATCAAAAGAAAGAACCCGAAGAGGAGGTAATGTTTTCACCACCCTCTTTCAAGTTCCTTTCTTCTTCAACTTCTTCTTTCATTGTTATTTCCATTATAAAATAATAAATCCACTATCTCCTATATACTGTGATGTTATTATAAATATGGTACAACCATATTCAGTATTCTATCCATCCCTTGAATGACATTTCACCATACGTGCGTACGTACGACTTACCGTCTCCACGTCGTGGTGTAATTGTTATTCAATACATTATTATTTGGATGGGTATAATAATGATGTGTAATTGATGTAAATAATAAATATCACATGATAATTATTCTGTATATATGATACACCATCCAATTATATATTATTTTAATATCAAAAGAATGATATTGTCGCTCGTGCGTACGTACGGACTACCGTCTCCACGAACACGATGAGATTGGTTCTCCATCGTATCCATTCAAAATTAATGTTCATTTGATGGTTAAAAATGATGTTTAAAGAATTAATATCATTCTGGATATGAATAATATACAACCTATCAATAACAAACATGGATTATGTAACAAAACATATGAAAGAAAAATGAGTAAGTTAACACCCGAAGTGACGATAATACTAAGATATTATTAATAAAGCAATGTTAAAAGATCATATATGATATCATATTAATGTATATGATTCTTGTATAATTTAATAATAATTATTTCACCATTATAAAAGAGTTTAACCTACCCTCAACCAAGGAAAAGTACAAGGTAAGGGTTTATTTCTAAATCTCTTCATTATCTGAGGTTGTTTATATGTAATTATCTACTGGGACCTCTTTATCATCCACATCCATGTTTCTTAAAAATGTATTTCAAAACATTCTTACTATTTTACAGAAAATGGGTTTAATTCATTTATACCCTTTTTTGACTTTTTATAAGATTTTTATAAATGAATCATTTCATCATTTTCCAAACAAGGTCCTTTTTAACCTTTTCGATAGAATTAAGGTAAGAATGTCTTTTTTTAACTTATAAGGCGGGTGCGGCTATTTTCTGCCGTTATAAAATCGTTGAAACTTCCCTTAAAACTTATAAGAATATTTTGAAAGTAAATTTTTTATTTTATAATTATGTGACTTTTAAATGATTTCAAACTGAATATTTTAAGAATTTTTGAAAGGTAATCTTTATCCAGATTATAATTTTAAATGTTTTAAAGATTTATCTTTATAAATATTTTTAATTAATGTCCATGTTTTCAAAATGATTTTAAGGATTTATTTATATGGACATCAATTTTTTGAAATGATATTTCAGTTCAAAAGTATCAAAGTGTTATCGAACACATTGATTCAAAAATCTATTTTAAATTACTTCCTTTGTAAATGTGTGAATTTTCAATGACTTCAAAAAAAGAGGTATTTCTCTCAAATAGTTTTAATTTCATTTATGTCAACATCCTTTGATGGATTTTAAGATTATTTGAAGTTGATTTATTATGATAAATAAATTCCATATTGTATTGAAGTTTTTGTGATATGTTTGACTATGGATGTGTTATTTTTATACCATTCATGGTTTATAGAGAATGTATTGACATTTCGTATTCTAGTTTTAATACGAATGTTTATGTTATGTTTAAACATGTTCATATGAGGAATTCATTAGACTTAGTAAGTGAAGGGTGGAGCACGCTATAGCTCCTCGATGCATCGGTAGGTCTCATGAGATAAACTAGTGTCATGGAACAAGGCCTTGACAAAATCATTTTTGTAGTATTGGCACGAGGCCTTGATTATGTGGTTATGATAGTATGGCATTATGCATTCCATCATTATGAAATTGGTTATTGATATTGCATGTGATTATTTGACTAGTAGAATATACATGTGAATAAGTAAATGGAATTATTTCATTTTATTTTTTCCATGTTATATTGAAGTTCAAGTTTAAAAGGCTTTTGTTTTAGTTATACATTCCCTTAAATGTTTATGCTTACTTATGAAAGTTCCTTCTATATTGTTGTCCTTACTAAGGATCTGAGCTCACCCATTTCTATGTTTTACTTTTCCCAAGTTGAGAAGAAATATTTTATGACTGGCCTGCAGGGAATTTATGAGGGGATATAAAGACAAGATGTTGTAGTAGTTTTTTTTCACTTTGTGATATAATGTAAGACTTATGAATATTTCTAGTGTTTCCAAGGCTACTAAACAAATAGGTCTTTCAAGACGTAATCTTTTGTGATCATGCCAATGTCATTTAATAATCCACCGACTCTGGGTAACTAGGTTCGGGGCGTTATAGTTGGTATCAGAGGATGTTTAGTACAAACTTTGGAATCTATATTTAGATAAACTCTGATTAGATCACATAGCCCTAAGATAGACTTTGAGGATTATTATAGAAGAACTTCTTAGAATTTTTGTATTGTAGAGATTTTGTGAGTTTTCCGAGAAATACATCCATGTCTGGATACGAGCAGGTAGAGGCTGCTCTGGCAAAGATGTACCTAGGGGTAAAACCCGAAAACACCGCTTTGAGCTAGACTCGAACGGGAACTGATGCACGAAAACTGGCCTTTTTGCACTCTTGGTTACAACACTCCCTGGGGATATTCTTAGGATAATTCTCATTTTCTTTAAAAACCATTATTAAGGGTTTATGAGTATATGCTTCCTCAAAGAAAACATTTTTATGATTATGGATTATATCCATAAACTGTTCAATTTATGTTAGGTATTTTTACAAGTTTGGAATTATTCATTGCAATTCACAAACTAACCTAGTGTATGACATTGTATAGAAATGGCGCCCAATATAAGGAATGTGAACTCCAATAATACATATGATCCAAAGAGTAAGAAGGATCATATGTTCCAAAGTATTAAGCCAACATTTAGAAGGGAAATAGTATCTCATGTTTTCTCAACATATGAAGAAATAGTATCATGTGTTAATAAGATAAGTAAAGAATTCTCTGAGTCCTATGGATTTGAAGGGAAGCAGGAGAATAAAAACATGGAAGAGATAAAGATGGATAAAGGGAAGAGATAAAAGAAGAATTTTCCCATATGTGGTAACTATGGGAAGAAACACCCTAGAACATTACAGAAGGGAATGAGAGTTTGTTATAATTGAGGAGAAAAAGGGAACGAAGTACGTGACTGGAAGGGTAAGAAAAAGGCTTCAAATGTACAATGCTTCATCTGTATGGAGTTGTGACACTACGTGAACCAATATCCAAATCATCAGAGTATGCCACAAATGATGCTATTGGATAATAATCAAGTTATGATACTACATCATATAAAGAAGAATGACTAGTGTTCTTATGTTGTTATTATTGGATTATTTCATTTGAGTTTTGTATCAACAATATACTGGTTATATGAATTATGGATATAAATAAGTATTGTACTACAGTACTATTTTATTGAGTATTTGAGATTATATGGTTCTAAGAAAAGTGACTTAATAGGGAGCTACACTTTTGGTAAAATACATGGTTGAAGGAAAGGTAATCCTTAATATGGTCTAGATAATAAGGTAGTGATTTTGGGATCCTATTTTCATGGATCTAGTAAATTTGGATATGGGAATAAACATGTTAGGTGAAACATCGATACTTTTTCAAATGGTTGCCAAACCATCTTTACTAGAATGGATAAAGAGTTCTCAGACCGATGATGAAGAATTTTGAAAGAAGATTAAAGCTGTGAATGATGGTAGATTGAATGACTTTGTGTATAAAGATGGAATTTTGAAATTTGGGAAGATAATTTGTGTTCCCAATATACCTGATCTAAAAAGGGAATTGTTGGATGATTCTCATAGTTCCAATTTCTCTATACACCATGGGAGAACAAAAATGTATAGTGATTTAAAGGAACATTTTTGGTGGTACAATATAAAGATAGAGATTGCTGCTTTTGTGTCAAGATGTATTGTTTGTAAACAAGTTAAAGCTGGAAGGCAATAGCATGGAGGAGTCATGAAAACTTTTCTCATACCTGATTGGAAATGGGATAATATCATGATGGAATTTGTCATGGGACTACTAAAGACTCCTAGAAGGAACAATGCAATATGGGTCATTGTTGATCATCTTACCAATTCATCACATTTTCTTGCTATAAGGGAAGATTTACCACTTCAACATCTAGAAAGACTATATATTAATGAAGTTGTCAGACATCATGGAGTACCCCTATCAATTGTTTCTGATTGTGAGCCCCGTTTTACATCAAGATTCTGGAAAAGTATTCAGAAATCCCTGGATACTGAACTTCGTTTGAGCACTGCTTACCACCCTCAAACAGATGGACAACCAGAATAGACTAATCAAACCATAGAATACATGTTGAGATCATGCTTGCTTGACTTTCAGGGCATGTGGGATCAATATTTACCTCTGGTAGAATTTTCTATAACAATAGCTTCCATTCAAGTATTTAGATGGCACTATATGAAGCATTATATGGAAAGATATGTCACACACCAACCTGTTGGGATGATGTTGGTGAAAGAAAACTCATAGGCCCAGAACTGGTGGAGGAAACGATGGAAAATGTGAAGGTAATCCAAAACTATATCAAAGCATCTCAAATTAGACAGAACAGCTATGCTGATAACTGAAGGAAGGATTTGGAATTTCAGGTAGGAGATCATGTTTTCTTGAAAGTGTCTCTATGGAAAAGAGTTATACGTTTCGGAAAGAAAGGTAAATTGAGTCCCAGGTACATAGGACCTTTCAAAATTTTAGAACTAATTGGGGTTGTATCTTACCAGTTGGCAATGTTGCCAAGTCTTTCCAAAGTTCACGATGTGTTCCACGTATCATTGTTGAGAAAATACATGCATGACCCAATGCATGTACTCACTTACGAGCAATTAGAACTGGAAACCGATCTATCTTATTGCGAAAAGCCCGTCAGGATTCTTGATACAAGAGAACAAATGTAGATAAACTGGACGACTCATCTGGTAAAAGTTCTATGGAGGAACCATAAGATGGAAGAGGCAACGTGGGAACCCGGGAAACTTATGATAAAGAACCAACCAAGTCTTTTCATGTTGTAGTATTTTAGAAATTTCAAGGATGAAATTATTTGAAGTAGGGTAGAATGTAACACCCCAAGCATCCATGGTACACTTCTCTTTGAATAATACAGTAGCGTGTGTTGTACGTAACTTCGAGTTCTAACACAAACCACAACCAATCAAACTAGCTGTTATGAATAGTAATACCCAATTTTTGAAATTTTATACATTTTATCTTTCAAAATGGACTTCATTTTTGGATTCGGAATATCAAAATTATCTTAGGGTGAAATTTTTGGTACTTTTCTGATAACTTTCATATTTTGATGAACAATGAAAATTACTAAATTTTAATTTAAAACAACTTTTTTAATCAAAATAATTAATAGAGATAAATTATGAATTTGAGTGATTTAAAAGTATAATTATATTATATTTTTACCATTTAATCCAATTTTGGTCATTGGATATAATTCCACATTTAAAATGGACATAATCAAGTGTCAATCTTTTGATATTTATTATTTCTTAAAAACACGCTTTTTGTTTTGACAGTGGGAATTAATTTTAAATTAATTTCTGCCACTTTTGTGTTTTGAATTTGGAAAAATGGATGCCATATTTGGAATGAGGATGTACAAATTTTGTAAATAGGTAACTCTTTTTTTAAACATTTTGAATAATTACTTCGGTAAATATTTTATTTACCATGGTTAAAAGGTAAATCCGGTAAATAAGGGTAAAAATATAATATTATAATAATATTAATTTACCCTAAAACATGTCCTAACCCTATTGGTTGATACAAGTCCGACCAAGGGAATATTTGGGTCTATTTTGGGACCCCATGGAGCCACTTTTAGGTGATAAGGACACTTTATATTAATTACGATAAAGTAAATACAAATATGACATAAGCATATATCTCTTAGAAAAACAATTTTTTACATTGGGTTATATATGTTATATTTTTGACTAAAATATTCCTTATAAATATTACAAGATTTCATAAATAATGGTATTTTATTTATAATTTTTAGACATTGAATAATTAAATTTATTTATGACATAATAATGATGCAGTATTTTCCCTATTAATGAAAGAATCAAATAATTAGTATTATAAGTGTTAAAATAAATATATTTTGAACGTTTTGATGACATAAAAGAATTTTATTGTTTGATATGACATGTCAGGATTTCTTAAATGAATTTGGTTCTAATTAATAATTTTTTTAAGACTTTAAAAAAATTATTAAATATTGTCAAAATTGACATAAATGAGTTTTTTAAAACATATTATATTATTAATTTATATTCTATTCCTAAAAATCTACGGTTCGGCCAAATGACTTATATCATGATATTTTTAACATTAATTTACCACTTGGGGGTCTATTGGATGTTTATAGTATGTTTATTAACTATATAACATAAAAATACAAAGTGACATGGTAAATGTCAAACTAATTAACTAAGAGTTAAAACTAAAAGATAAGGTTAATATAATAACCCAAACCTGTCTAAAATATATTAGTTTAAAGTATTTTGACCCATACCCACCTTAAACTTTAAATAATATACTTTGGAGTCATTATAAACCGAATATGAATTTATTATAAAAAATATTTCTAGCTTTTCCTAAGGTGCCCCTCACCCCTCTTATAAAAGGGAACTCCCCCTTCTCTCAAATTCATATCCTCAAAGCCTTTTGGTTCAGCCAAACCCTGCCCAAATATTCTTTAAACTTCCCTAAATTCATACTAGAGATCTTACTTTAGTCATAAAGCCAACATAAGGAGCCCTTTTGATCAAATCAAAAGGATGAACCCGAAGAAGATTTAATGTTTTCACCACCATCTTTCAAGTTCCTTTCTTTTTCAACTTCTTCATTCATTGTTATTTACATTATAAAATAATAACTCCAGTATCTCCTATATATTGTGATTTTATTATAAATATGGTACAACCGTATTCAGTATTCTATCCATCCCTTGAATGACATGTCACCATACGTGCGTACGTATGGCTTACCGTCTCCACGTCGTGGTGTAATTGTTATTCAATACATTATTATTTGGATTGGTATAAAAATGATGTGTAATTTATGTAAATAATAAATATAACAAGATAAATATTCTGTATATATTATACACTTTCTAATAATATATTATTTTAATATCAAAAGAATTATATTGTCGCTCGTGCGTACGTACGGACTACCGTCTCCACGAACGCAATGTGATTCATTCTCCATCGTATCTATTCCAAAATAATATTCATTTGATGGTTAAAAATAATGTTTAAAGAATTAATATCATTCTGAATATGAATAAGATACAACCTATCAATAACAAACAAGGCTTATGTAACAAAACATATGAAAGAAAATGAGTAAGTTAACACCCTAAGCGACAATAATACTAAGATATTATCAACAAAGTAATGTTAAAATATCATATATGATATCATATTAATGTATATGATTCTTGTATAATTTAATAACAATTATTTCACCATTATACAGGTGGTTAACCTACCCTCGACCAAGGAAAAGTACAAGGTAAGGGTTTATTTCTCAATCTCTTCATTATCCAAGGTTGTTTATACGTAATTATCTATTGGGACCTCTTTATCATCCACATCCATGTTTCTTATAAATGTATTTCAAAACATTCTTACTATTTTACAGAATATGGGTTAAATTCATTTATACCATTTTTTTACTATTTATAAGAAGTTTATAAAGGAATATTTTCATCATTTTCTAAACAAGGTATTTTTTAACCTTTTCGACAGAATTAAGGTAAGAATGTCTTTTTTTAACTTATACGGTGGGTGCTGCTATTTTCTGTTATTATAAAATCATCAAAACATCCCTTACAAGCTTATAATAATATTTTGAAAGTAAATTTTTTATTTTATAATTATGTGACTTTTAAATGATTTCAAAATGAATATTTTAAGAATTTGTGAAATGTAATCTTTATCAAGATCAGAATTATAAATGTTTTAAAGATTTATCTTTCTAAATATTTTTAATTAATGTCCGTGTTTTCAAAATGATTTTAAGGATTTATTTATATGGACATGAATTTTTTGAAATGATATTTCTGTTCAAAAGTTTCAAAGTGTATGGGACACTTTGATTCAAAAATCTCTTTTAAATTACTTCCTTTATAAATGTGTGACTTTTCAATGATTTCAAAAAATGATATATTTCTCTCAAATAGTTTTAATTTCATTTATGTCAACATCCTTTGATGGATTTTAAGCTTATTTGAAGTTGATTTATTATGATACGGAACTACCATATTTTATTGAAGGTTTTGTGATATGTTTGACTGTGGATGTGTTATTTTTATACCATTCATGGTTTATGGAGAATGTATTGACATTTTTTATGCTAGTTTTAATTCGAATTTTTATGTTATGTTTAAACCTGTTTATATGAGGAATGCATTGGACTTAGTAAGTGACGGGTGGAGCCCGCTATAGCTCCGCGATGCATCGGTAGGTATAATGAGACAAACTAGTGTCTTGGCACAAGGCCTTGAAAAAATCGTATTTGTAGTCTTGGCACGAGGCCGTGACTATGTGGTTATGATAGTATGGAATTATGCATTTCATCATTATGAAAGAGATTATTAATATTTCATGTGATTATTCAACTAGTAGAATATCCATGTGAATAATTAAATGGTATTATTTCATTTTATTTTTTCCTTGTTATGTTGAAGTTCAAGTTTAAAAGGCTTTTGTTTTAGTTATACGTCGCCTTAAATGTTTATGCTTACTTATGAAAGTTTCTGCTATATTGTTATCCTTACTGATCATCTGAGCTCACCCCTTTCTATGTTTTACTTTTCCCTAGTTGTGAAGAAGTATTTTATGAATGACCTGTAGGGAATGTATGAGGGGATATTAAGACAAGATGTTGTTGTATTTTTTTTCACTTTATGATGTAATGTAAGATTTATGAATATATCTAGTGTTTCCAAGGATACTAAACTAATCAGTCTTTCAAGACTTTATCTTTTGTGATCATGCCAATTTCATGTAATAATGCACCGACTCTGGGTAACTAGGTTCGGGGCATTACAAGTATCCAAAATCGTACCACAATTAATAGAAGATAAATTTTTTATACCGACACTCTCCCTAAATATTAATCCATAAAAAATCGAATATGGATTTGGAAATGGTGACCAAGACTCGTAGTTATGGTTTTATGGGATGACGGGACACATGGGTCATGTGATTTGAGTAAAGATACCGAACTAAGAGATATCCAATCTTATGATAGAACTTTTTAATTCTTTAATCATGTATAAGTCATTGAATTATGTTATTAAGAAGGTGAGTCGTTAAATCTCTTTTCCTTAATCATTCATCACATGATTGGTATAGATTAGTTTAGTTCATAATGTCCTATAAATATTTAATAGATTTCATAGATTAGTACAACTTTAATTATAGAGAGTGTTACTGAATTTATTTTTCAAATGTTGTTCTAAAGTTTTAATTTTAAAAGATTTGATGTACATATTCATAAAATTTTCCATTGTATATATTTAGAAATATACAGATCCATACATTTTACATAGTTTTTGTTAACATTTTTTACATATATATTTATACAAATCATAAAAACTTGTATGTATTTTACAATTTTCATATTTTATTATATCTATAATGATTAGAATGATTCTTAATTTCAGTTTTCAAAACTTATTCTGATTTTATTTAGTATTAAAATTATCATCATCTTATAATGTCTACAATCACTCTTATGGTTCAGAATATTAATTATAAAAAATGTTCATAACCTCTTCATTATTTATGCACACTGTAAGCATACAGATAAAAAACATGATATGTTATACTACTGGAGATATTCCAATCCATTTTAATATATTTACAACTGTAATCATGTGTTTCTAATTATTTCATATTAATTTGATATTATTTCACATTCCCTACCAAACAAAGCATAATCATTTAATGCTCTTCAACCCTGGAGTTTTGGTTTGAGTTTTTTGTGTGTTGAATCATAATTAATTGCATTACTTTTCCCTTTGCATTGGATTTACTGACTCAAACTACACATAGATAAGTTATATGATATGTACAAAGACCAATCTTTTATTTTTGAGCATCTTTTTTTGATGTAGATAAATAAAGGGCGTTGATTTATTTATTTTTGTTGTCATTGATTTATTTATTTTGGTTGCCATTGATTTATTTATTTTGGTTTTTTCCTTGAGGGTTGGAAATTTTGGCATTCTCGTGCATTAAATTAGGAGAACAGGAACCTAGAAACAATGAAAATATTGTGTAATTTTCTAGTAGACACTACAAAGCTGTGTTTCCCATCTTTGATCCCATCTTTGAAAATGTACTACAAGAAATAAACCTTATGCAATCAAATATGAATTTACTTATTTTAGATTTATCTAATTTGTGTATTTCTAATTCGATACTGAAGGATCTGAGATGATCCAGGCTGACATTAATTTCCAAATAGCTTCACCACTATACAAGTTCATGAAGTTGTGAAGATGGAAGGATATTTGGGGATGACCAAAAATGGAATTTTTCTATTTTCCTTTCATTAAAAATTTACACATCCATTTAATAGTCGTAGAATCCTTTTAATTCATTTTTTGTTGAATTTTCTTGTTCATAGGCCCAAATCTATTTATAAGCCACCAGTTGCATTAGATGAATGCTACCAAAGGGTTGTTAGTGAGTTCATGAAGATGACAAAAGGTCCTCTCAAATTTATGCTTTGTTTCCATATTCCTTTACTATATTTTATTCAACATTCATCCACTATCCCACTATGTTAATTTCCTCTTTTGGGTTTCTTTTTTAACAGATCAAAAACACTAAATAATAATGTTCTTCAGTGTTTAAACTTTTTTATGATAACAACAATTAATTCTATTTTCTTGTTGTTATTTGACTAGGTTGAAGATGGTTGAAGGTGGCGTCCACTCCCTTCATCTTCATGACTGTCGTTTCAGGATAATTTATATCATACTGAATATGATGGACATGATATCCTTTTAAAACTCTGTTTGATGCTGTATAGTGAAGTGCATTGTGTTGCATTTGTTGTCAATGAGACATGAAGTTGTCTTGGAATGAATGGAAGTCAGGGAATGTCAAATGTGAATGATAAAGGTTGTAATGGTGTTGGTAAAGAATGGAGAATGGCCATGGGGCTTAGAGGAATGTCACTTAGGAATTTCACTAAGTGACATAGGATGTAGTGGTTGAAACATTCTCTATGGAAATCTGACGATTGCTGAACTGATCTTTAAGTTCTAAGAACTTGTATCCTGATGATACAATGTCACAACAAGCTTTGGAAGACCATGCATTGTATTGAAAATGCATGAGGAGCTAAAGTGATCCATCCACAACTACTGAGTGGATGAAGTGGTTGGATGAAGTCCATGCACTAATTCTTAGTGCATGATGAATTGAAGATGATCCAACTTGATCTCTGATTGGATCATTGAAGAATGTTGATGAATTATATGATTCAGGAGCATCGGTTGAAGGAAGACCCTTCAGGAATTTCACTGCTAAGTGAAGATTATTTGTTTAAGAAGAATGGAGGAATTCTAATGAAGAAGAAGAATAGAAATGTGGGAGAAGAGAAGAAATGGAGAAGAAGATTTGTGGCACATGGCATTTTACACTTAGTCCTTATATAATGTACTTAGTGTTTAAGTAGGCAAAAAATAGCCACCAAGGGCCAGCCTTAAGGGTTCAAACCCCCAAGGCACATGTGGGCCTAAGGCGCCACGCCCAAGGGGGGATCCCATGTGGCCAGCCCGAGAGGCAGAGGGGGCCGTGTATAGGCCCCCGAGGACACGCGGTGGTGAAGCCCGCGCGCCCGAAGGGTGCATAGTGGGCGCCAGTGGCGCGCCCGCAGGAGCAGAGTGGGCGCAGAGCGCGCCCGCAGGAAGAACCCGGTGCGGGGCGGCACCGGGAGGGGAGAAGTTCAATTGAAGGGAGGCCGGCAGCGCTTGGCTAATAAACCGCGGCAAAATCCCGCGGCGTTTCGATGTGGGACGACGAAATTTCACCCGGGAGCGATCCTGGCCGCACGATCCATCGCGCGCCAGATCCGAGCCGCTCATCTAATCGCGCCTCTCGCGATCTGATCGGGGCCGTCCGAAGATCTGATCCGACGGCCGTGGCTTCGTCCTCTTCCTCGAGCCCGAGCCGAAGCTCCCCGCGAGCCTCCGTTGAACCAGGAGCAACCTGAAGATGGTTTTCGAGCTCCCGGCCACCTCTGAAGGAAGTGAAGCCTCCACTGTGATCGTCTGGCCAAGACGAACTGTTCCATGATTAAAAAGTGGGCTTGCATGCAACGAGAGAAGGATTCTAGATTTGGCCGAAGGCAAACCGAAGGTGCCGAGGCCAGTTGGTGTTCGAGCTTTGCATGCATGGATTGGAATTAAAGAGGCTGTGCATGCGTTCAAAGTCGCATGCACGTGGAGAAAATTAAGGAAAGAACCCGCGGTGAAAACTGAGGAGAAAAACAAGATTTCACCGAATCTTGAAGATCCGAAGATCTCGGGTGTTTGAAGTTATTGCACGCGGATAATCTGAGGCAGTCTCTGCCTATAAAAATGAGGCCGAGCCCTCTGTGCCGCTTGCTGATCCTTTGTTGAAGATCCGGAGTCCCGTGAGAGCACCGTTGCCTCGCGAAGAAGACCCTGCGCGCACCACTTGCGCGGCAGCAGCCCGAAGCCATTCTTGGCTTCGTGTGTTCCTTTTGTGCACCTCTTGCGCGAAAGAAGAGAAAGGGAGTCCCCTGTGCGCCTTCCTTGCGCGACAGGAAGACCCGTGGCCGCATCCTTGCGCGCCCGTGGTTGCATCCTTCTCTGCCCGCGGACTTGCGTGGCAGGAAGTGTTTGCGCGAGCCTTGTGCACCTTGAGGGCTTGCGCGCGGCATTTGAAGACAGTAGAGGTCGCACCCTTGCGCCTTGTGACCCTGTGCGGCAGTGGAGTTGAATGTTCGGGCTGTGTGTGCAAAAAGAGAAGAAGGCAGTGTGTGTGCAAGTAAAGGCCGCAGCCTTGGGTGTGTGTGAAACAAGAAGACCCTACGGTATTGTGTGTGCAAGGAGAACCCGAGGCCATATCCAGTGTGTGTGCATTTGAAAAAGAGGCAGTAGCCTTTGGGGTGTGCATCTAGTGAAGAGGCCGTATCCTATTAGGTGTGCAAGAATTAGTAGAGGCCGAGACCACACCTTGTGTGTGTCTGCAAAGAGGAGGAAGGCAAAGCTTGCACTTTGTGTGTGCATTTAAAGAAGGAGGCCGTAGCCCTTATGTGGGTGCACACATTGAAGAACAAATTAAAGAATACTATTTGTGTGTGCTAAGTGAAGGCCAAGTCATGTGTGTGCAACAAGTGAAGACCACAACTCAACCTATGTTGTGTGTGTGTGCAAATTAAAAGGAGTGGCCGAACCTTAGTGTGTGTGCAAACCAAAGTGTGTACACACTAAGAAGAAGAGAGGACATCCACACTAAAGTATAACACACATTCTAGTGTGTAATCATATTGCATAAAGTGTGTGAAGTCTGAGAAGTAGGTGTGTGCTCAAAAGTGATTACACCCTTTGTGGGTCTACTGCACCAAGAAGAAGAAAGGGAAAGTGCATGCATGCATGCATGCACGTGCACACGTGAACAGTGCTAAATCAGTGGTGTGCATCTGAGGAGTCCAAGACTTGAAGATCTTGAAGAGTTTCCATGCACTCAGTGCATGATGTTGAAGTGGACTGAGACTGGACCAGATCGAAGATAAAGATATTATTTGTCTGAGCATTCAGTAATTGGAGAGAAGCCGGGGCATCCTTAGAAGAAGGTGATAAAGCCCGAGCAAGACGAGAAGACCTGATCATCACAAGTGATCAGAGGTACCGAGCAAGGCCAGCAGCCTTTATCCCAGGCTGCTGAAGATACTTGAAGAGCTGAACAAGAAGAAGAGCTACTCGTGTGACTCGAGGAGCCAGGAGAAGACCCTGTGGGACTCAGGGAGAAGAAGTCTTCAGTGGGATTCTGGAGCAGGCCAGTGGGACTCTGGTAACACTGTGGGACGCAGTATAAAGACCCTCCTGTGGGACTCAGGAGAGATACAGTGGGACTCTGTATCGACCATTGTAATACTAACCGATTATAATGGGAGAATCCATGCTGAGAGAGCATGGCAAGGATGTAGGCCTTTGGTGCCGAACCTTGTAAATCCTTGTGTCCTGTGCCTTTTCATTACTGCATTATCCGGGAAAGGTTGAGAGATACAAGAAGAGTGGATCGAGGCTTTAACCAGCCATAGAGGTTTAATTGATAAGAATCAATTAGTAAAAAGTTTTAAGGGATCACTGATTCACCCCCTCCCCCTCTCAGTGATTCACACTGATCTGGGCACTTCAATTGGTATCAAAGGGAGGTTACCTCTAAAAGATCCAAGAGAGTCTTTATGAAGTGCAGATTTGAGGAAACGATCAACCAGCCTCAAATGGAGATATCTGCCAAGACTCAGAAAAACAGAAAGAAGAAACAGGCCAAGAAGATGAAGAAAGTCTGTCCTAGCTGTGATGAAGTTGAAACAATGAATGATCTTCAGAGTGCACTCAAATATCTTCAGAAGACAGTTCCCATGGAAGTGGCAAAGTGTATAGCTACAGGCATCCATGATCTTCATGAAGAAAAATCACAGTTAGAAGAAGAAGCCAATGCTATGGAAGATCAGCTGGCTAAAAGGGTTGGCATAACCAACACTCTCAGAAAGCTGGTAAATGCCAAAGATGAAACCGTTTCTCTATGCAATGAAAGATATGAAGACACTGCTGAAGAATTGCAGAGAAGCCTTTCTGAGAAAGAAATCTTTATGATAATAATCAAAGATGTTTTCCATGCACTGGAAAAGAGGCACAAAGTTTCAATGGTTGTCAGAGATGCTCAACTTGAAGAAAAAGTCAAAAGGGTGAAGGAGCTTGACAATTCATTGCTTGAATTAAAGAAGGTGCATGATGACCAGATGGAACAGCTGAAACAGAAGTGGGAAGGAAGGCTAAGAACTATTGAGGATGAGAAGAACTCCCTCAATATGAAATGCTTAGAACTAGAGGTGATATTGAAAAATCAGCAATCACCCAAAGCTGAATCCTCCCAGTCAGATGAAAGGAGAAGTGTTGCTACTCAAGTATGCATTGAGCAGAATGATTCTAAAAGAAAGACATCCTCTAGTGAAAGTGCAACAACTTCTAAAAAGAAGGTACCATCCATACCATCTTGTACTCATGCTTCTAAAAGTGTTTCTACTAAAAGTGCAGGATGTAAGAATAATTCCAAACAAATATGGATGAAGACAGTAAAGAAGCAGAGCTCTCCTGAAACAGCACAACAGGTCAAGAAAAGTACCCTACAATCAGAAGGACTCAAGAGGCCAAGATTTGTGGGTCAATGTTGGTGTTGTAACAAGTATGGGCATTGTGCAAAGGATTGTTGGTACAATCCACTGAATGCCAAAGCACAGAGGAAGCCCATGCCTAGGGGGAGCAAGCCAGAAGTAAAGAAGCAGCATCCACAGGTCCAGAGACATCTGTTCACTGCAAATAGATTTGGATTACTTGACAACATCTGGGATGGTTGCAAAAGTGGTCAAAGAGTTGATACATATCAATCTCCGAATGTATCCGAAGCTGGAATGAAGAGAAGATCACTGAACCTGGCTAAGAAAGATTCCTTGGGAAGCAAGCAGAAGAAAGTGGATGATGCTCCCAAGAAGATGTTGAAAAAGGAAGAGAAGTCCTTGGATTCTAAATCCAAGAAGGGTGAGTCATCCAGAAGGACCACCAAGAAATGCTTCTACTGTGGAAAGAAAGGACACATCATGGACCTTTGTAAAGAAGCCATGAAACTGAATAGAAGCAGACTGGACTCAAACAGACAATCAATCCAGAAGAAGCAGAAGGGATTGATTGAAAACAAGTTGCCTAGGAGAGGTAGCTTGACAGAATCAAAGGAACCATGTGGAATATCCAGAACTGAGGCCACACTCCCAAGTGACTCACTTGTCATATGGCCAAATCAGTTGCAACTTGCCAAAGATCTGCAGAGAGCTGAAGATGAAGTTCTGGCAATTGCTAAGGCAAAAAGGAAACAAAAGGTTTCACATGAAGATGGTTTGAGAACCACACCAGCACAATCATCAATGAAGATCAAATGTGCAAGTGTGAAGAATGGTGAAAATGGGACATCTCGGTTGAGAGAATCTTCTCAACCTTGTTGTTCACATTGATGAACCAAGGAGGTTCCATCTTATTCCCTTATACTCTTGGTATATACATGTGCTAACATTGCAGGGAATTGAAGATGATGATCATTCTCAGCTGGAGGATGGTTTGGAAAGAATGGAGTGCACCCCTTGAGGGGGAGCCAATCTGAAGAAGATGGGATTCTAAGATTGAATATCATCTTGAGAAAAGCTGAAGGTATTCCAATCATGCTTTCATCCCTTGTTTCTTAATTGAGTTTATCTTGTCAATTAAGGGGGAGTATGGATTGAAGACAAATGAATAAAAGGGGGAGCTTTATCTTTGCACTGAACTTTCTAATAAGTTTTGTGAAGTGTGTGCAGGATTTAGCAATTCATTGATATATCTGAAAAATTTCAAACCCCTGAAGCATGATCTCACATGTACAGTGAATTTTGGACAGCTTTGAATTCCTTGGTCATATCACTCTTGTTTTCTACACCGGGTTAGCCCAAGTAGACTTAGAGATGATTTACTAAAGGTTCTTTGCTAAAGAAGAACATGTGACATCATCCCTCTCTCTCAGTGTTTTTCAAGAAAATACTTTTCAAAGGGAGGAAGATATTTGTGAAAGTGAACCACACCACACCTTTGCATTTGATTGCCAATAAGGGGGAGAAATATTGGCACACATATTGACCCATTCATATGTGCTGAAGGAGTGTATTGACAACAAATACAAAGGGGGAGATTGAAGTGCATTGTGTTGCATTTGTTGTCAATGAGACATGAAGTTGTCTTGGAATGAATGGAAGTCAGGGAATGTCAAATGTGAATGATAAAGGTTGTAATGGTGTTGGTAAAGAATGGAGAATGGCCATGGGGCTTAGAGGAATGTCACTTAGTAATTTCACTAAGTGACATAGGATGTAGTGGTTGAAACATTCTCTATGGAAATCTGACGATTGCTGAACTGATCTTTAAGTTCTAAGAACTTGTATCCTGATGATACAATGTCACAACAAGCTTTGGAAGACCATGCATTGTATTGAAAATGCATGAGGAGCTAAAGTGATCCATCCACAACTACTGAGTGGATGAAGTGGTTGGATGAAGTCCATGCACTAATTCTTAGTGCATGATGAATTGAAGATGATCCAACTTGATCTCTGATTGGATCATTGAAGAATGTTGATGAATTATATGATTCAGGAGCATCGGTTGAAGGAAGACCCTTCAGGAATTTCACTCCTAAGTGAAGATTATTTGTTTAAGAAGAATGGAGGAATTCTAATGAAGAAGAAGAATAGAAATGTGGGAGAAGAGAAGAAATGGAGAAGAAGAGTTGTGGCACATGGCATTTTACACTTAGTCCTTATATAATGTACTTAGTGTTTAAGTAGGCAAAAAATAGCCACCAAGGGCCAGCCTTAAGGGTTCAAACCCCCAAGGCACATGTGGTCCTAAGGCGCCACGCCCAAGGGGGGATCCCATGTGGCCAGCCCGAGAGGCAGAGGGGGCCGTGTATAGGCCCCCGAGGACACGCGGTGGTGAAGCCCGCGCGCCCGAAGGGTGCATAGTGGGCGCCAGTGGCGCGCCCGCAGGAGCAGAGTGGGCGCAGAGCGCGCCCGCAGGAAGAACCCGGTGCGGGGCGGCACCGGGAGGGGAGAAGTTCAATTGAAGGGAGGCCGGCAGCGCTTGGCTAATAAACCGCGGCAAAATCCCGCGGCGTTTCGATGTGGGACGACGAAATTTCACCCGGGAGCGATCCTGGCCGCACGATCCATCGCGCGCCAGATCCGAGCCGCTCATCTAATCGCGCCTCTCGCGATCTGATCGGGGCCGTCCGAAGATCTGATCCGACGGCCGTGGCTTCGTCCTCTTCCTCGAGCCCGAGCCGAAGCTCCCCGCGAGCCTCCGTTGAACCAGGAGAAACCTGAAGATGGTTTTCGAGCTCCCGGCCACCTCTGAAGGAAGTGAAGCCTCCACTGTGATCGTCTGGCCAAGACGAACTGTTCCATGATTAAAAAGTGGGCTTGCATGCAACGAGAGAAGGATTCGAGATTTGGCCAAAGGCAAACCGAAGGTGCCGAGGCCAGTTGGTGTTCGAGCTTTGCATGCATGGATTGGAATTAAAGAGGCTGTGCATGCGTTCAAAGTCGCATGCACGTGGAGAAAATTAAGGAAAGAACCCGCAGTGAAAACTGAGGAGAAAAACAAGATTTCACCGAATCTTGAAGATCCGAAGATCTCGGGTGTTTGAAGTTATTGCACGCGGATAATCTGAGGCAGTCTCTGCCTATAAAAATGAGGCCGAGCCCTCTGTGCCGCTTGCTGATCCTTTGTTGAAGATCCGGAGTCCCGTGAGAGCACCATTGCCTCGCGAAGAAGACCCTGCGCGCACCACTTGCGCGGCAGCAGCCCGAAGCCATTCTTGGCTTCGTGTGTTCCTTTTGCGCACCTCTTGCGTGAAAGAAGAGACAGGGAGTCCCCTGTGCGCCTTCCTTGCGCGACAGGAAGACCCGTGGCCGCATCCTTGCGCGCCCGTGGTTGCATCCTTCTCTGCCCACGGACTTGCGCGGCAGGAAGTGTTTGCGCGAGCCTTGTTCACCTTGAGGGCTTGCGCGCGGCATTTGAAGACAGTAGAGGTCGCACCCTTGCGCCTTGTGACCCTGCGCGGCAGTGGAGTTGAATGTTCGGGCTGTGTGTGCAAAAAGAGAAGAAGGCAGTGTGTGTGCAAGTAAAGGCCGCAGCCTTGGGTGTGTGTGAAACAAGAAGACCCTACGGTATTGTGTGTGCAAGGAGAACCCGAGGCCATATCCAGTGTGTGTGCATTTGAAAAAGAGGCAGTAGCCTTTGGGGTGTGCATCTAGTGAAGAGGCCGTATCCTATTAGGTGTGCAAGAATTAGTAGAGGCCGAGACCACACCTTGTGTGTGTGTGCAAAGAGGAGGAAGGCAAAGCTTGCACTTTGTGTGTGCATTTAAAGAAGGAGGCCGTAGCCCTTATGTGGGTGCACACATTGAAGAACAAATTAAAGAATACTATTTGTGTGTGCTAAGTGAAGGCCAAGTCATGTGTGTGCAACAAGTGAAGACCACAACTCAACCTATGTTGTGTGTGTGTGCAAATTAAAAGGAGTGGCCGAACCTTAGTGTGTGTGCAAACCAAAGTGTGTACACACTAAGAAGAAGAGAGGACATCCACACTAAAGTATAACACACATTCTAGTGTGTAATCATATTGCATAAAGTGTATGAAGTCTGAGAAGTAGGTGTGTGCTCAAAAGTGATTACACCCTTTGTGGGTCTACTGCACCAAGAAGAAGAAAGGGAAAGTGCATGCATGCATGCATGCACGTGCACACGTGAACAGTGCTAAATCAGTGGTGTGAATCTGAGGAGTCCAAGACTTGAAGATCTTGAAGAGTTGCCATGCACTCAGTGCATGATGTTGAAGTGGACTGAGACTGGACCAGATCGAAGATAAAGATATTATTTGTCTGAGCATTCAGTAATTGGAGAGAAGCCGGGGCATCCTTAGAAGAAGGTGATAAAGCCCGAGCAAGACGAGAAGACCTGATCATCACAAGTGATCAGAGGTACCGAGCAAGGCCAGCAGCCTTTATCCCAGGCTGCTGAAGATACTTGAAGAGCTGAACAAGAAGAAGAGCTACTCGTGTGACTCGAGGAGCCAGGAGAAGACCCTGTGGGACTCAGGGAGAAGAAGTCTTCAGTGGGATTCTGGAGCAGGCCAGTGGGACTCTGGTAACACTGTGGGACGCAGTATAAAGACCCTCCTGTGGGACTCAGGAGAGATACAGTGGGACTCTGTATCGACCATTGTAATACTAACCGATTATAATGGGAGAATCCATGCTGAGAGAGCATGGCAAGGATGTAGGCCTTTGGTGCCGAACCTTGTAAATCCTTGTGTCCTGTGCCTTTTCATTACTGCATTATCCGGGAAAGGTTGAGAGATACAAGAAGAGTGGATCGAGGCTTTAACCAGCCATAGAGGTTTAATTGATAAGAATCAATTAGTAAAAAGTTTTAAGGGATCACTGATTCACCCCCTCCCCCTCTCAGTGATTCACACTGATCTGGGCACTTCATATAGTTTCAGGGGTGATTATAATTCTTTATCCCAAGATGGGGGGAACTTCATGTTCCAAAAAATGCTACATTTCAATGGTTTCTTGGCTGGGCATGAACCTGGGCACAGGGAGGTAACATGACTTCAAGGAGGCCATGTCCAAAGAATAACTGACCATAAAAAGGGATGGAGTGATACTTGCAGAGGATGAAGAAGACATCATGACCACCTCGCCGTTTGCAGGGGTAGAAGAAGACATTATTGTTGGTAGGTTGGTTTTGGTCTTGGTTGGTGATTCATATTGAGTATGAATTTAGTATGCATTTGTCTGTTGTACTGTATTTTTGTTGATAATGGGTTATGTCACCCATATTTTTGTCTTATAATGAATTTTAATATATATTATCTTAAATAAATCAATTTCTACTGTGAATTTAGGCATTTTCAAGTAAAAGAATTAGGTTTTTATACCCTATAAAAGATATAACCATTGTTTTAATCATGGCAGTAGGAACCCTATGTCCACAGTTCTAACCATAATGGTAGGAAGCCTATTACTATAGTTAAACTATGGTAGTAGGGACCCAAAATCCATAGTTTTAACTATGGTGGTATGAAACCTATTTCAATGTTTAAAATCGTGGCTATAGGGTGCCTACCACCACCTTTTAACCATGCCAATAGGGTGACTACCTCTACAGTTAGAACGGTGGATATAGGCTACCTACAGACACAATTAAAACCATAGAAATAGGTAATCCCTATTTCCATGGAGATAGAGGCCATTTTTTTCAAAACTGTGGCCATAAACGTTTTCCATGATTTTTAGGCCTATGGCCATGGTATCAAACTGTGGCCATAGGCGAATTTTCTATTTGTGAATCATTCTTCTGTCAACCTGGATACTATATTGGATAGGTGTGAGTCTCATATTTCAATTCTTTCTACTTCCAATGCTTCACCTCCCTTGGATATAGAGCTTATTGGGTCAATAGTTAGGGAGGAACTTCATTTTTTAGGATATGAACCTGCTACCTCTCAGGATAGTTGGAGGTAGATTATGAATAGTATTGATCATGTTTATAAGATGGTCAGGGAATTCCTAAATTATGTATGAGTTTATTGAGAATCAATCAGCAAGGACATTAAGCATTACTTTTCTAGGATCTACTATTATCATGAACTAAACTCTCACTTCATGTTACTTGCTGAGAATATCTGGATGCCACAAATTTAAAAAGATTTCAAGGAATAGGTTAATCAGTTGAAGGTGATGAACCCTACACTTAAGTTGTTTATGGAGAAGATTACAGACTTTTTCTATGCCATGGACTGAAGAGGAAATATCATCATGGACTTCATCAATCTGATGTATCCCTTATTGCATGTGTTTGGGGCAATAGTGGTCGCTCAGGAGGTCATTCCATTGAATTATTATTTTACTCCTCTAGCCATTGACAATGAGTATTTTAGATCTGCTATTACTCTAGATCCAAATGCTACAGTACCTACTTGGTTCTATCCATCGGGGCCCCTAAATAAGTGGTGCACCATCTTTGGTCAAGCATCATAATAGAGATACCTACCCCTTCTCTTCCATTTTTTACTACATCCACAACCTCAGCCTCATGTGATAATTTCATTCCCTCTATCCCTGACAAGGAAAATCACCTATTGATCCTTATCTACTGGTTAAGAGTGTTTGAGATTAGAATTTTGTATTTGATAGAGACTTTATTATTTTTTGTGTCTCTCTTTGGAAGTCATCCACTTATTTTTGTCATTAATTGAATGTATCTTATTATTCATCTTATAATTTTGTTTACCTATTTCACATTACTAGTTATTATTCTTCACTTTTTGGAAAAATCAAAAGGCGGATAATAAATATGGAATTTATTTATGAATAATAAATATGATCCATTTCTTTTACATTTATTTTATATTTATGTCATTCTTTGATATCATACCTTTGACATACCTTTTATACCATTTTATATATTTGATACCTTCTTTGATTTTGTCTTCTATTTTTAAATATTAATATCTATATTTAAACCCTCATATTATCTTTTAAATTTTTAAGCATATATAACTACTTTTTTCAAATAGATATTTGTGTGACAATGTTTATTTTATTCATGGTTTATAAAATTCCATGATTTTTGATGATCAAAAAGGGGGATATTTTTGGAACCGCGTTATAATAATTCTTGAAAATCATGTTTATTATGTTTTTATTGGTTTCAGAGCATTATGATAGAATTTTATAAATAAAGTAATCTAATGAAAATTTGGCCCAAGTATTGAAAAATACTTCTACCAGACTTGAGTAACTATTGAGGATGACTCACTACCAAAGATAAGTCACTGTTGAGAATGAATCACTAACAAAGATGTCTCACCTCCAAAATTTACCTACCACTGAGATGACTCACTACTAGAGATAAGTCAGAACTGAACAAGAGTCACCATCAGAATTGAATCACTTCCTAACATGACCTTCCACTGGATGACATACCATCATATGAGTCACTACTGAAATTAATCACCACTGAGACGAGTCACCGTTGGGCATAAGTCACCTCAGAAGAGGACCTAATTTCATATGGATTATATTTAGCTTGAATCAATGCTAGAAATGATTCACCACCAGCCGAAATCACTATATCTAATTTAGGGAATTTGAATTAAATACCCCAATGGATATTTTATTGAATTTAATGTGAATCATTATATAATTATTATTCTTAAGTATTGTAGGAATACAAATTTTTTTGTCAAACCTCAGTATAAGGATACAAAAGATCCAGATGACTATTTTTCAAATGGATACACATTCATGCATGGAATTATATTTAAAATCAGTCTCCCTCATGTGAAGAATTGTGTGGGTGAAAAGAAATCATACTTTCTTAATATTTGAAGGATTATTATATAATATCTTACATGAATAATTCTTACTTTCATTCGACTGTGATAGAGTAAACCATATAAAACATCCAAATCCATTCATACAATCAGAATAAAGAGAGCTTAAAATGATCTTTTTTATTTCTATTTTTAGATAAAATAATTGAGGA
Organism: Viscum album; assembly: GCA_963277665.1. Lineage (NCBI taxonomy): Eukaryota > Viridiplantae > Streptophyta > Magnoliopsida > Santalales > Viscaceae > Viscum > Viscum album. Next base: position 675,945,071 of record OY728131.1, on the reverse strand, counting down.
TCTATCTAGGACAAATCTGGGGAGACTCAAGATTTCTAAGTACATCTCACCGAGAAACACTATATTCTCTACATATTTATACTTTGTCTTTCTATTTTTTTCATTTACATTTGAGAAGCAAGTTGTTTACCCTATTTATTAAACACACACTATCTCATGTGTTTTAACTAGATAACATTAAATATTATCTTCTATAATGTTTTATATATTTACCCATGGTGTTGTGGAAGAGGTCCATATGTCTCCTTTAGTTATTTTCTTCTCAGGATTATTGCGGAAGAGGTCCCTGTGTGGCATGGTCATCTTTTATTCTATTGTTTTTATAACCGATCATGGTTGTGTATAATATTATATTTATATAATTGTCTTGGAGATATGTGATTTCCAAGTGAAGAGTATTAGTACTTGACTTGAGACTGAACCTCTTATTTTTATTTAGTTATTTTTTATTTCATTTCTAATCTTTAAAATGTATGTTTCTTAAGCTGCAAACAGAAACCACTACATTGATAGTTAATCTTAACTAGTGTTTATATAAGTATTTGATTGAGTAAATTGATTTAAAAAGATAAATTAATTTTCATATATTGTATTAACTTAGACATAATCACTATTTGAGAAATATTTTGAAATATTAGAACTTTTATCGATCTTCTATTTTGATTAATTGGGAACTTTTAATTAATTGTTGGATTTTATTTGAACTTGTTTTTAACAGAAATTTTTATTTGGAACTCAACTCACCCCCCCCCCCCCACATGATTTATCCAATTTCACCAATGGTGAGATATCATTCATGTGATTAGATCATGTGGGTTTCCTTCTCCTTCATGTGAACAATTCACATTATTGTTCTGTTTCCCAAAAACAATAGCTCTCTCTCAAATATTTGGATATTAACAAAAATTTCTTTCATCCCTACCTCTATTTATATAGGATTGTTTACTCTGATTTTCATGGTGATTATGGACCCATAAAATTCTTTGAGATATCAAGATCTCGTTTATTTTGAAACACTAAAACTCTGAACATAATAATTCAATGCCGAGGTGAACATGTGATCGCCTGATTTCTTCACTTGATCATGTGACATCTCGGTGCTTTGTGTGATAAACTTCATCTTTATGAAACACTGTGACAGACAGTTTATGTAAAGTCCTCAAAATATTCATGTGATAGAAACTATAAATGAAGGAAGATTTATACAATCGAAGTTATGTTCTTCTCCATGTGATGGCATCAGGAATTGGTTTGGGGTAATATCCTCAATTTTTAGTGATAATAAAAAATCTTCTTTGATAATAATTTATGATTATTTTTTATGTGAAAATGTAGTTTCTCAATAAAAAACACTAAATAAATTATTTAAAGGCTTTGTGTAAGGGTAAAATCCATGTTAGTTCCTTGTAATATTCTATGGAATATTTATAGAGTTAGTCACTAAGTTAGCATGAGATTCTAGGGCTTATAGAGGGTCAGCACCGATGGAATAAAAATATTAAATATATTATATCATGATTGTGTGATTTTTAGAAAATAATGGAATATCTCCCAAATGGTATCTCATATGGGATGACCAAGACCTTTGTTAGGTTTGTGATGTAGAATTTACCCAAGGTGTGACATAATATTTTCCATGCATCAAGTGTTTGGTTAAATCACATGTGAGGGTAATTTATTTAATATTTTTTTTATAATTATCTATTAAAAAATTAAATAACTCCCTAATGGATTCTAGTGAGATAAATATGAGACCTCCATTAGGTCCAGAATATGGATTTTACCCTGGGCACTATATAACCCTTGTGTTCATTGGGTGTTTGGTTAAATTTAATGTCATAGTAATAATAATTACTATTTGAATATTTTTTGGGTTGTTAAATATAATAATAGTAATAATAATAATAATAATTGTGTTATTATTATTATTATTATTATTATTATTATTATTATTTTCTCATCAAATAAAATGTGTAAACATTTATATGCCTAACTAATAATTTGGTTATAGTGGGAATATTAGTTGGGTGAGTATTTATTGGTGATAAAAGTAATAACGGTGATATTATTACTTGTCCTAAATATATAAAATTTTGTGGTTAATATAAATTAATTAACTATTATAGGAATTTAATAGAAGTTATATTTGAAATTTTATTGGTGGAAGTTATGGGATATATTTAATAATTATTATTATTGTTATTGTAGTTATTATTATTATTATAAAATTGAGAAAATAATACTTGTGTATGATAAAATTAAAATATTTATGTGTGTGTGTGGGGGGGTTATATATATGTTGGTGTATATATGTATATGTGGGTGTGGGTGTGTGTGATGCACATATATATATATATATGGATGACTTTTTAATATATAATAATAAATGATTTAATATATTTAAAAAAGGAATTTAGAACAAAAGAATATAAGAATTGATGAAGGGTGGCACGTGAGTTTAAGAGGAAAGAGAAGAGAGAATAAATTATGTGGTAAATTTAAGTAACAATTAATGAATGACATATAAAAAATGTAAATAAAAGGGGGATATGGGGGTGGTGCAGTATATAGGGGAATTTTTATGCCAAAACCCACACCTCTCTCCATCTATTTTCCTCTCTCTTTCTCCCACTCTCTATAATTATTATTTCCAAATTTTATCTTACATATATCATGCAATATTGATCATATTGACGAATTTTTTGGTTCTATTGGGTTCATATCAACAATCAGAATTTTAGACCTAATTTTTTTTAAGGCAGTGAGAATTTGGCGGTGTAACTAAACTCGAAATTCAACCCTTTCCATCAATTATTGTTGTACCTAAGGTAAGAAGCCATTGACTTTAGCATATATTTTATTACAGGTTGTTGGTATGATTTCATGGCATGTGTATATAGCCCAATGAGAAACCTTTAATTTATTCTTCATCGCATGATATGTGTGTGGTAGTCTTTGACCTGTGATTGTTTTTCTTGCATATGGGTTATGATAACTATGTTTATGGTACCATTTGACTTTATGTGATATTGAAATGTCATATGAATTATGTATCATATATGCTGTATTCAATTCTACTATAGTTGATCATGTAGGTTTGTTCTATTTGGTTGGAATGTGATATGTGACACATGTTGGATGACATGTGAGACTTGATGAATATTCTGGAGTCTTCACTTGAGTGGAATGTTCCAGACATTAGTTTGTATATAATTGGGTTATTCCTGCTTTTGGGATGTGTCACATAATTTTAGACTATCCTATGAGAGGGATGTTTTAGATAGTGGCCAGTATGTACTTGGGCTTTCCCAACCAAAAATATTTTTTTGATCATGTTTTTTTGATATTCCATCAAGGGGATGTGTTAGGATGGTAACTGATGTTACTACCAGAATGATGTTGAACTGGGGTTCTTTCTCCCAACATGGTTTCAAAGTAGGTAAAGATGGTCCCCAAGGACCCGACACGTATTTGGTACTTGTGTGATATATTTTTATTATATTTATACCATATTTATGTTAATGAAATTCACTTTCATATCTTATGCATAGATGTTAAGGGTCATTGGTGGTGTCCAACTAATTATTGTACTCACACCCTACTCATAAATTTCAGTGTGCCTGTAGATTTCATAAGGGATATGATGAAAGGAATGGGAATTTTTTTTGGATAGCTGAGTGGAGGAGTATGGAGATAAAGGTGGACCAAGATAGACTTTATAGGACATCATAGTTTGTTTATTTATCTACCTTTTTATTACTATGGTTTGGTCTATCACTTTGGAATTTATTTGTTTTTATTTGATTTTTAGTTCACTTTCTACATGTAGTATGATTATTTATATACTTATGTTGTTATTTATTGGTCCCGTGACATGATATGGATGGTATAGTCTCTCCACTGATATATTTAGACCCTAACTTCTAATCGGAAGCCTCTTGTATATAGGGATGTGTGCATGAGGTCATGTGACACTCCAACTCGAACCTAGTGGTTTGGTATGGATGTTAAAAAATGGTATCAAAGGACAAGGTTTACTAACTTATATTTTTTATTACCTTGATTTGGGATAGGGAAGATAGGGTCTAGGATGATTGGGACTCCAGCAAGAGAACTATGACAGTGTCGGAACAACACTGTATAGTATACCTCAAAGTTTCCATAAAAGTGTAAATTTATGTTTTTCTATTACCATTGACTAAAATCACCTTGGGTGATGCACATGATGTTTTTGTTTCATATATGGCATTTCAAGTGTGTTCATGTATCATTACTAGGCATGTAGGTTCACATACCATATATATATATATATATATATATATATATCTTTTTTTATGATACATAGTAGTTCTTTAATTAAATGATTTGATTTTCTATATCTATTCAGGGTAGTTTCTTTGATTGTGTGATATATATTTGTTGTAATTAAGTAATGATATATCTTTACTGGAATTTTTTAGTTGAAATGATCATGTTTTTATGATAGTATATAAATATATATATAATGACTGTGAATAATGTGCAGTTACGGAGACTGGTGTTAGTGATAGGAGGGTTATACCATGGGATGAGAGTATAACTCTTGCAGAACCTTGTGGGATCACATAGACTGGATATGTTCTATTAGTTCTTAATATTATCTCTATTTGAGACATGTCTCCTCACAGATGTGGGAGGGAGATTTTCTTGTTCGATATCAGTGGTCTGAGTTATTCTAACAAGACTTCTAGATATACTAATTAGGGATGAGAATTTGATAGAGGGGTAGAATTATATTATCCTCAATTTTTAATGATAATAAAAACCCTATTTGATAATAATTTATTAGTATTTTTTGTGAAGGTATAATTTTTCAATAAAAAAGACTAAATAAATGATTTAAAGGATTTTTGTAAGGGAAAATCCTAATTAGTACCTTGAAATATACTATGGAATATTTATGGAGTTAGGCGATGAGTTAGCACAAAATTGTGGGGGTTTAAAAGGATCAGTTCTAAAAGAATAAAAATATTAAATATATTATATCGCACACATGTGATTTTTCCAAAATAATGGAATATTACCCTAACAATTCCTCTAATGAGAAATATAAGACAACAGTTATGCCTAGAATATAGGATTTACCCAAGGCACAACAAAGAATTTTCATACATCAGGTTTTTGATTAAATCTCACATGAGGGTAATTTATTTAATATTTTTATTAAAATTTTGTATGAAAAATATAAGTATTTATTGAAAAGTGTCCCATATGATAAATCCAAGACCTTCATTATGTTTAAAATATGTGGTTTAACCTAGGATTTATATAACCTTTATGTATGTCAGTTGTTTGGTTAAATTGCATGAAGGGGTAATAATAATGGGTATCTGAATATTTGTTGGGAAGTTAAAAATAACAAAAGTAATTTTTTTATTATAATTATTGTTTTTTAATCAGTGAAAAAGGATGAAATTTTATATGTATAATTAATAATTTTGGTATGTTGGAAATATTAGTTGGGTGAATATTTATTGGTGATCAAAGTAATAATAGTGACATTATTACATGTCCTAAATAAATGAAAATGTGATTAATAAAAATTTATTAACTATTATAGACAATTAATGGAAGTTATATTTGAAGTATAAATTGTTGCAATGATGATAAATATTTAATAATTATTAGTATTATTTTAGTTTTTATTATTATTATTAAATTGAGATAATATTATTTGTGAATGAAAAAATTAAATATGTAAATATTTATCTATGTGTGTAGGTTAAATATATATATATATATATGGATTAATTTTAATATATATCAATGGATGATTTAACATATTTAAAATGGGAATTTAGTAAAAAACATATAAAAATTGATGAAGGTGTGGAACATGTGTTGAAGAGGAGAGAGAAGAGAAAATAAATTAGGACATAAATTGAAGAAAAAATTAATTAATTAAATATAAAAAAATTTAATAAAAGAGAGATATGGGTGGTGGTGCATCATATTGGGGTAATTTTTTCCAAATCTTATGCCACTCTCCCTCTCTTTTCCTATCTATCCCTCTCTCTATTATTATTTTTTAAAATCTATTTTATTATTGTTTACAAACATCTCTCTTCAATATATCATTCGATATTGATTAGATTGATAGTTAATTGATGTAATTGGGTTTGTCTTGATGATAAAAATTTTAAAAATAATTTTTTTCAAAGGAATAAAGTATTTGGTGGTGCAATAAAACTCGACCATCAACCCCTGTGGTCAATTGTTGGTATACCTAAGGTGGGAAGACTTTAACTTTAATGAATATTTTTTATGGGTTATTGGGATAATTTTTATGTGTTTGTGTATATACCAGTGTTAAACCTATAATTTAATCTTGATCACATGATGTGTCTGTTAGCCTTTTACCGATGATTTTGTTTCTTAATTATGGGTTGTGATAACTATTTTTCTGGTACCACTTAATTTGACATGATATTGATCTATCATTTTCATTATATATTGCATATGTTGTATTCTTGTCTAATGTAGTTTAGTTTTCAAGTTTATCATATTCAGTTAGCATCTGATATGTGTCACATATTGGATAATATGTAAGATGTGTCACATGTTAGATTACATGTGAGACTTGAAGCATGTTTAGGAGTATTCCCTTGAGTGGAATGTTATAGACATTGGTTTCCAAGTACTTTGGATTTTTTAACTTGAAGGATGTGTCACATACTTTTATACTATCCTCTAAGAGGGATGTTTTAGAAATTGATCGGTATGTACAAGTTCTATCCTAGATGAAGGGAATGTGTCACGTATGTTTTTGGGTTATTCCACCAAGGGGATTTGTCAATCTAGTTATTAATGATTCTACCATCATGGTGGAAAAGTTGGCTGGTTTCTATCAATATGGTGTTGAAGCTAGTAGAACCTGTCCTCAAGGACCCATCATGTGTTTGGAACTTATGTGATATATTGTTTTCATATATATAACATTTTTATCTTCATGAAATGTACTTGTATATTTGATTCACTTATGTAAATATCTATTGGTGGTGTCCTACTAAATCTTGTACTCACACCCTACTTAGGAATTTGGGTGCCACAATAGATTTCAAGAGGGATAAAATAAATGTTATGGTCCATGTGGTGGATATCTAAGAATAGGAGTATGGAGATAGTGGTGGAACTAGAAGGACCATGGATGAACTTGTAGTTTATTTGTTTATCTACCTATTTTTATTACTTTGGTTTGGATTTTTACTTCGTAAGTCATTTATTTGTATGTTATGTTTAGTTCAGTTTCTATATTTACTCTAATTATTTATATATTATTGTTATTATTTATCAGTTTCATGACATGATACATAGGTTATTGTCTCTCCACTGACGGATTTAGACCCTTATTTCTAGTCGGAAACTACTTGCATATGGGGAGGAACACATGCGGTCATGTGGAACTCCATATCAGACCTGGTGGTTAGGTCAGAATATAACACTAGGTATTCTTGTGATGTCATTGGTGATTATATGCATGCCTCAGTTTATTTTATCTGTAGGATCACATGATCCATATAACATCACATGATGAAACTTGATCATGTAATCTAAATAACATCATATGATAGAGTTTATTCATGTGGCTCATGTTCCCTATTATTATTGATCTTGTTTTTCAAGTCATCACATACATGAAAGACATTGATTTAATTCATGGCCTCAGATTGATAAATCTTATCTCGACCTTTAACAGTTCGATTTTTGGAAGGATGGGTGTGTCACGAACCAGCCCACGTACCCTGGTAACCTGATAACCAATCCATTCTTGACATATCTCAAAGGTTATTCCTGGTCACCACAATATGGAAACTAGAACCTGGCATCATAAAACATGCAAGTGGGAAAAAATTTACAAAAAAACATAGCAAAAGAAAGACAATAAAATCAATATGAATATTAAAGAAACTCTACTAAGATTAATGTACCCAAAGTCAATAACGAATTAAAGCCCAAAGTACTACAACAAAAGTACCAAAAAAGGGATTAACAACCCATTTCCATTAACAAACAACTCACAATGTCCAAGTTTCAACAGTTGGATCCACCTCCAAGAGATCATTTACCCTTTCTCGAACTTGAAAGGAGATAATCTACAAACACCCAAAAAACAAGTAGGGTGTGATCTAAAAATATTAGTAGGGTCCCACTAAGGATTCTATATCAGATTATAAAAAATATATTAACTAAAGAAATATTTTAAATTCTAGAATAAATAGGTTTGGCATTTTAATTATTATTTAAAAAATCATACTATTCATTTCCAATGATGTAAAATACTATATGAAATTGTGTTATAATTGATGGAGTATTTCTAAAACAATAGATTAAATAAAACATTTATATAAAATATTTTATATAAGTTCTTAAGGCATGTAATGAAGTTCAACAATAATGGAATACATTTATATCTCAGATATAAAACAAGTGAGCAACATGGTCATCTTCCAAATAGGTACAAAAGTTACAAGCCATATGACTCTGCACTCTCTAAGTGATCAGAAGAATATGTGTATACACATGTCCCTCTCACACTATCCAAATATGACTCATCACCATCCCATCGGTGATGTGACCTTCTACATTTATGTTTTATAATGTTTTATAAGCGTAGAGTGTCTCTAAATAACTCACAAACTACCAAAGGCTTACATTTTCTCTTATACAGTCGATGATGGGAGATTTATTTTAAGACTAATTAAAATAAAATTAAATCTCATTCCCCCATTTCAAATTCAATATTTTTCTATTTTAAAACCAAAATAGTTTTTAAATCCAAAACATGTCTCCATAACAAGATAAAACCACTGGCTTTTTATCCAAACTTTTTAAGACATTTTCACGAGTTTAAAATCAATTGAAAACCAATTCCATCAATTTCACAATTTCATTCCATGGTTAAATTCAAAGATTTAATTTAATGATCTTCCATAAAATTTAAAATTTTAATTAAACAATTTAAATCAACCAATTTCCACAGACACTCCCCAATTCAATGGAATTTGGAGTTTTCCCAATTTCCATGCCAAAACCATTTCAAATGTCCCAATTCACTAGAATTATGTTTTATCAAATAAATTGAAAAAATATTTCTTAAATTTAATTTAAATAGAAAATTGAAATAAAACAATGAATTCAAGGTTAATCAATTTGGCCCAACGAAATGGAATAACTTACCTTTTTCCTGAAATTCAACACTCACAACGGAACCCGTCAATGAGAACAAAGGTGTATGAGACCTAGAAACGAGATCTAATAGTATGGATCATAGATCCATTAAAGTCATAATGATCCATTGAAATTTTAAAGGAGGATAAAGGGATAAAGATAAAGAAAAAAGATAACTCTTACCCAGGAATCCACACTGCAAGTGCAATGATGATCTAATCTTTAATGAAGGAACCTATAAGGGTTGGAGGGCTCTATGATCACCAGGGGAAGGATTTGGTTCGAGAGAAATTGAACTAAAGAGGAGGGGTAAAATATATCATTTGTTTTTCCCATTTAAAAATTTCATTCGGGGTATTACACAATGGGTAACCCCACTACACGTCGTGAAATTGTTAAGTTTCATAACGGCCAAAAAACACCTCCCCTCAAATTAAAAATCAACACTATGAATTAAAAATCTATATTTAATTCACTAAAAACATGTAAAGACTCATCATGTCATGTACCCTTCATAGTGTGAACCCTTCATGGTATGTACACAGAACCATTACACGTCATGTAACATAGTTACATGACCTGTAACCCTCCTATAGCCTACAGAAAATACCGGTTAAAGAAGAGAGTCCAAAAAAATTGACATCAACATTATAGGTATCCTCCCAAATAATTCTCAACCCTACCCAATCAATAAAAACTAAAAACCATGCAAATATTAAATATTTACTTGTCATATCGGTAATGCGATGTCACAATCTCCCCACCATAAAATCATTCTATCCCTAAAAAGCCTATGAAGAAGCTTCCATGAAAAAAATATGAGGCCACTTCTCTGTCACTAGTGCCTCACATTTTCATGTCTCATGATCATTAGAACCATGCTACCATATCACACTAACCAAAGGTATTTTTATCCCACGAAGTACCGTGGACTTAGAATCCACAATCCTGATTGGTTTTTCAGTCAAAGATAAATCAGGTTCCAGCTCAAAACATGAGATGGATTAGATAAATACATTCTCATCTACAATACATGGAATATTTTACGTATCGACATCAACTATAGTTGAAGTCATAAATGGAATTAAACTTTTCCCACCTACTCAACAACCTCAAAATGTCCCACAAAACAAGGTGAAAGCTTCCTTTCCTTCCAATCCATCGATGACCCAGCCAGGGTGAAACATTGAATAACACCTGGTCACTGATTGAAAACTCCAGATTTCTATGTTGGTGATCAACATAAGACTTATATTGACTCTATTCCGTAACATTCTATGACAAATTAACAAAATATTTATTTTCATATCTTACACCAAGCTTTGTCCAACCAAATAACTTTTACCAATCTCTAACCAACACAACATATATTTATAAGTATGGACATAAAAGGACTCCAAATGATCCATTATGATCATAGAATAGTAACTATTGTTATAAGAAAACTCACTCATCCCCAACTGATCATCCCAATCCCCCAACCAAAGTCGAGAACACAAGCACGAAGGATATCCTCAAGAATCTATATAGCACTCTCTGTCTATCCATATAACTGTTGATGGTAGGTCATGCTAAAATAAACTTGAGGTCCCAATTCATATTAAATTCCTCTCCAAAATTGAGAAGTGAACCAAGGATCTCTATCAAAGACTATAGTAGATGGAAATCCATGAAAACGAACAATCACTTCCACATAGAGATTTCCAAACACATCAACTTTGTTTGTATCATGAATGGGTATGAAGTGAGAAAAATTGTTCATCATGTGGATCACAAGACATATTTCATTATTCTTTCTCTATGTATGAGTCAACCCAACCAAAAATCTCATAGAGATCGCATCCCACTTCCAATTTCGTACTAGAAGTGGCTGAAGTAAACCCTGAGGTTTCTTGTGCTCGACCTTAACCTGTTGGCACATATAACAGTGAAAAAGAAGCTCGGAAATACCCTACCTTATGCCAAGTCACCAATAAAATTTCCACATGTCATAGAACATCTTAGTGTTTCCTAGGTTCATAGTCCATTGGGAATTATGATAGTCCCCCATCACAGCCTTCCTTTCTACTAATGGAACAACAATGAAATTTTGATAACATAGAACACCCTCTTTAGAGAACAACCACTGGGAAACTATTTCCCCACCATAAAGAGAGTCTATAATGATACAAAATTCATCATCAAGATTTTGATCAAAAATAATAATTTCAAGAAGATAAGAAGTCAATTGAATGTTGGCTAAAGAAACCTTGGTCCCTTCTCCTGAACTCCGATGTGAAAATGTAACAAAAGAGTAATCAAATTCAACTATTCTAAATATTATTTCACTGCTTGGGTCAATAGTTTCATTCTCAAAGCATTAGAGACAAAATTACATTTCCCTAGGGTATAGGCTATGTCAAAGTCAAAATATTGTAGGTAATCCACCCAATTCCTCTAGAATAGATTCAAATATTTTTGAGAGAATATATAACTCAATATTTTGTGGTTTGAATACATAGTAATCATTTCTCAAAAAAGGTAGTGCTGCCAACTCTTAAGTATGTGCATCATAGATAGAAGTTAAATTTCATAAGTAGGATAATTTTTCTTGTGTGGACTATGATAACAAGATCCATAAGCAACTACATGATCACCCAACTTAAGAACGCATCCCAACCATAAACCCAATGCATCACAGAGGACCGCAGAGCCATGCTTATCCTTTTGAAGAGTCAGCACCGGTACAGTTTTCAAAATACGTTTCAAATAAACAAAATTACTCTTAAATTTATCATTCCAAGAAATATTCACCCCCTTATGAGTTAGAACAGTCATCATAGAAGCCAACATTAACAAGTCCTTCATGAACCGATGACAATATCCAGCTAAGACAAAGAATCTCGGAATATTAAATTAATTATGTGGTTGATCCCAAGTCATAACAGCCTTCACCTTCATAGGATCAATTGATATACCTTTCTTAGACACCACATTCCCCAATAATCTCACTTCTTGAATCCATAAATCACACTCTGAGAGCTTGGAATAAATTGTGGGATTTCTCAATAAATGCCAAACTATTATCAAATGATGTATATGATCCTCCTTAGAAATAGGATAAATGAGGATTCCATCCAAAAATACTACCAAAACGATATCTAGATACTCATGGAAAATCTTGTTCATCAATTCCATGAACGATTTAGGAGCATTTGTTAGACCAAAGGTCATAGTGAGGTACTTATAGTGGTTGTACCTACTCTTAAAGGCAGTTTTATGAATGTCACAACCCTTTATCCTTAACTTATGGTAACCAGATCTAAGGTTGATCTTTAAAAATCACTTGTCCCCTTTCAACTGATCAAACATGTCATCAATTTGTGGAAACAAATACTTTTTCTTTATAGTAAATCTATTGATATTTCAATGATCAAAACATAAGAGAAGAGAAAAATATGATTTATTAGTGAAGATAAATGACGCCTCCCAAGGTGACACACTCAGGTGTATAAATCCATTCTCAAGAAGATCGACCAATTGGGAATTCATCTCTTTATTTTTACTGGATCCTTTTGGTAATATGGAATAAGAACTGGTTGAGTACTAGAAATTTTGTCAATGGAAAACTAAACCTCAATTACCAGTGGAAAACTAGAGAAATTATAAGGAAACACATTGGGAAAATCAACGAAAACTAGAGGGACATCACCACTCAAAGATTCACACTCTAGATCAAAAGAAAACACTGATATTACTTTCCCCAATTCTATATAAGAAGGTTCAGATCTACTCAACCTTGAGTCCCATTCTCCTTGAAAAAAAGAGACTCACCACTTTGTTTAGTAAGTTAGATCCTCTAAAGATAACAATAAATCCAGGATTTATTAGAAATGATCCAATCCATTCTGAAAATAGTTGCAATATGTTTCATGTCGAGGACTAGAAAATTCAAAGCTAGCTTAACATCTAATTGAGAAAAGACACAATAGGGACTACAGAGACCCCTCTGTCTCTTTATTCCTAGGGTTTATTAATATCCATTGCACAAGATAAAATCTCCATATAAAGATTTAGAATATCAAAAATACAGGTTGAAATAAATGAATGAGATGTACTGGTATCAAATAGAGATGTCACTAATGAAGAATATATACAAGTGGTACCTTTCATAGTCACTAGACCCATATCCACTTCCTCTATAGACTCTTCCACTATGTGAAGTAGCTTCGTTCCATATTTTTGTTTTTGGAACCATTTTATACATGAATCATCTGATTTCCCTCATAGTTTTAGGATAATTTTATGATCATGTTCCACTACATGGAGTAAAAAAAATGGTAGAATCTCTGTAACTATCTTTAATGTCTACAAGAGCTACAGTTCTTGGGTGCCTCAGTGAAAAACCTCTTATAATGTCCTGGATTTCCACATTGATAGAAAATCAAATGACTTCCTCCTAGTGCTATAGGAGGACTGGAATGAAAATTCCATCAAGAAATACTCTGAGGGTCATCATGCTTCTACTTTACCTTGAAGTAATTGACTCTACCCCTATGAGAAAAAGGAACTCTCATTAACCCTAGATTTCTTTCTAGGTCAATCTAAACCATCATCACCCTATCCAGCACATCAACATGAGTGGGCATATCTACCAAGAAAACCTAAGAGTGGATATATGATCGAAGTCTAAACTCGAACTATCAAGCTTTAATCCTCTCATTAGATACAATATCATGTGAAAACTGCATTAGTTCTTCAAAGCAATTTGAATACTCTGTCAGGGTTATATTGGCCTCCTCATGCTTGAAAAACTCCATAGCCTTGGGCAACAACATTGAATCTGGATAGAACTAGTTAGTGAAATGAACCTTGAAGTATTTCCACAATAATCCCCCATGTTTCTTTTCCATCACCATTATGTCCCACTATCTCCTACTCAGTCCTTCCAGCATGAAGGAGGAACACTTCACCTTGATTTTTTTTGTGTATCCAAGAACTCAAATAGACATTAAATCCTACAGAACCATTCCTTAGAATGTTGGGGATTTGTGGTTACATTTAAAATTATAGGTTCTGGTGAAATATATATTTAGAATGATTATGAATAACATCCCCTTTAGGTTTAACAACTGGATCCTGAATGGAGACAGGAGGTGGTACCTTACCCAGAGCTCAAACAGTGCGCACAATCACCTCAACTCAATTTGGGTCCACTATAGGATTCACTTGATGCGGTTAAGCAGCATCTTCTTCTTGGATTTGATTTTTACATCTTATTATAGGCATTATTCTACACAACAACCATAGACATTAAAGTGGACATCAAATTAACACTAAAACTGAGCAACAAGGAAACTTAATCCCAAAAAATAGAACAAACAAGATTTGGATTTCTTTCTATCCAAATCTCAATAAGGGAAATACTAGAACTAACCCCCAAGATGTATTTCCATAACCTCACTTGGAGACTTAAGATTAATTGTGGTGTGAGATCTCTAGGTACTCAATCAAAACTACCTCCTAAATCAAGAAAAGATTTCAAAAATGCGTAATGACTTCAAGAAAAATCTCAACCACCACTCCTTTGATAACACTTTGTCACAAACTATCCCAAGTATGTTGGTAACCTGATAACTGATCTATTCCTGAAATAGGCCTAAGGGAATTATTGATTCCCATGGGTCGGTGATTAGCATTTTTTATCATACAACACGTCAGTGGGAATTAATTTTCCACAAAACATAATGGAAGAAAGATAATAAAGTCACTATGAATCCAAAAGAAACTCCACTAAGAGTAATGTACCATAATTCAATAATGAATTAAATCATAGTTTACTAAAATCCAAGTACCAAAATAGGGGAAAACAACCCAAGTCTTTGAGGACAGAACTCACCACATCCAAGGTTCAACAGCTGGATCTACCTCCAAGAGATCATTTCCCCTTGCTCGAACCTAAAAGGAGATAATCTATAAACACCTGAAGGTACAAGTAGGGTGTGAGATGAAAATACTAGAAGGTCACTACCATGGATTCCATATTAGATTCCAAAAATATATAAAACAAAGGAATTCTTTCAATTTTATAATAAATAGGTTTTTAAATTTAAATCAAATTTAAACAAATCATGAAATTCATTTCAAATGATGGAAAATACTTTAAGAAGTGACTTTAAAAGTGATGGAATATTTATAAAACAATGGATTAAATAAAAATTTTATATAAAATAGTTCATATAAATCCATAATTCTTGTAAATCAGTTCAACAATAATGGCATACATTTATATCTCAAATATAAAACAAGTGAGCAACATGTTCATCTTTTAAATTAGTATAAATGTTCCAGGATATAGGAATATGCACTCTATAAGTGATCATGGAAATATTTTTAGACACATGTCCCACTGAAACTAGTCCAAGGTGACTTTTCACCATCCCATTGAGGATGTGACCTGATACATTTATGATTTAGAACATTGTATAAGTGTAGAGTGTGTCCAAATAACTCAAAAACTACCTAAGACTTTCATGTGCTCTTACAAAATCAATGATGTAGAATTTATTTTAATAAAAATTAAAACACAATTAAATCCCATTCCCCCATTTAAAATTCCATTTTTTCCATTTTAAAACTAAAATAGGTTTTAAATAAAAAATAAAATTTAACAAGACAAAACCGCTAGGTTTCTATCGAATCTTTTTGATACATTTTCAAAATTATAAAATCAATTCCAAACCAATTACATCTATATCACTATTAATATCTATAATTTAATTAAAAAAATTAATTTAAATAGCTTCCATATGATTTATAATTTAAATAAAACCATTTAAATCAACCAATTTCCAAAAAAACCCCAATTAAATGGAATTGGAGGTTTTCCAAATTTTCAGGCCAAACCCATTTTAAATTTCCCAATTCATTATAATTTGGTATTATAAAATAAATTGAATGGAAGCTTGAGAAAATTAATTTAAATCGACAATTTAAATCAATCAATAAATTCAAGGTTGATAAATTTGGCCCAACAGAAATGAATCACCTATCTTTTTCCAAAATTCAACACTCACAACGGAACCCGTCAACAAGAACGAAGGTGTAGAAGACCTAGAAACTCAACCTAGAAATAAGATCCAACATTATGGATCACAGATCCATAAATTTAAAGATGATTCATTTAAATTAAAAAGGATGAGAAAGATAGAAAGACTAAAAATGAAGATAACACTTACTCAGGAATTAACACTACAAGTGCAATGATGATGGAATTCTGAACAAAGGAACCTGGAAGGGTTTGAGGACTCTAAGATCACTTGGGGAAGGATTTGGGTTGAGATAAATGAAACTTGAGAGGAGGGGGAAAAGATATTAGTTTTGTTGCCCATTTGAAAACTACATTTATGGTATTGCACGACATGTAATCCCACTACATGTCGTGATATAGTTATGTTTCATAACTGCTGAAAAATGTGTCACCTTGAATTAAAAACTGGCACTATGAATTAAAAACTGATATTTAATTCAATCACGATGTAAAAATATTCATCACGTTTTGAAAACTTCACCGTGTGAACACTTCATGGTATTTACATAGAACCATTATAAGTTCTGTAACCTAGTTACACGCGGTGTATCCCTATTGCAACATGCAGAAATGTTCAGTTAAAGTTGAGAGTATAAATAATAGTTTACTTCACCATTATAGGTATCCTCCCAATTATTTCTCAACCATAACCATTCAAAGAAAATGATAAACCATGAAAAGGTTAAATATATATGTATCAGATTGGTAATGAGATGTTATAGGGCGTCATATCTCACATGAGTCCCCAAGAATATACTATGATGTGCAAAGGATGAAGATGATCGACATTGATTAGACAACTGATATTCATTTTATTAGGTGGATCGTGTTCTATCCATATAATTTTAATGGATAAATTGTACATATTCCATACTTCTATCCCACAATGCATTTCTATTTTTCTAGGGTATTCTAAATAATACTCAGAGTTCTTCTCATCACTTGATCTGATAGTGTGATTCAAATCCCACAACACTTCACACATATATATGGGATAGGCCAAACCACTCTCTCCCTTTCATGACACTCATGCAGACCATGTGGGAACTATTTTCCCACAGACTCTCCTGCATACATATATAGGATCTTACCTTCTCCCATGAAACATGTATAGATGGACTTAATGGTTCCAATTTTTTGTTAAGCCTTTCTACCATATGGGAATTATTGAGATGGCTTAGTTAGCTTGTTAATGGTGGGCTCATTTTTTAAATTAAGTCCTAACATATATACTTAATATATTAACTAATAAAAATTACATCCTCAATTGAATGCATTCATGGACACTTTCTTGAATCATTCTAAAATTGATTATTTTTTTCATTATATTCAACAAAAATACTCATGAAATAATAAAATGTTCTTCACTTAATATTATTTATTGAAAATAATGTGCCATCCTTAGACACAAGACCCGTAACTTTACACCATTTAAATAATCATCACAATTCAGACATGGATAATTGATCAAGAATGAAATACAATGTCATCAAGTGAATCCATAATAATTCTTAAAGTATCATCACTTCATCCAAACTCTCCAAAAATATATTAAAAAATCATAGAATAGAAATATAGAACTTTCTCTCAACATATAATCTAGTGCTTCCACCTAAATAGAGTGAGTTCTTGATGTAATTTATATATCACATCTTTCTATATATCTTCATAATGAATATTTTAGGGTTGATTAAAGTGACCTAGATATTAAGGAGGATACAATGTTTGTGGATAATCCTATAGATATCTGTGGCCATTAGAAAAAGTTCATTCACATGTGTTTTATTACATTGGTATATATATTATGTTATCATGGTGTATTTGAGTAATTTAAATGGTGGAATGAATTGAATATTCATGTTTAGTGTGAGGATTTGTTTTGAACATTTATTCATGTAATAAAGTCAATATTTTATTTTTTTAGTCGAATTGATTGATTTTTCCCTTTATTTCTATATAATGTTTGATCTTTTTTGAGGATGAAGTTCCTATTTGAGAGATATATCATGCATAGTTTAATTTTAAAATATTTTATTCTAAAGTATTGGAATCATTTAAGAGGCATCTAATGTGACAGCTGAAAATTTTAATTTTTCTCTTCATTTTATTGTTTATGGATTTTGTGGTGTCAGAGGAGAAAAGGAAGAAGGGGGGTTTAATTTTCGGTAAATTTCTAG
Organism: Viscum album; assembly: GCA_963277665.1. Taxonomy (NCBI): domain Eukaryota; kingdom Viridiplantae; phylum Streptophyta; class Magnoliopsida; order Santalales; family Viscaceae; genus Viscum; species Viscum album. Next base: position 675,926,618 of record OY728131.1, on the reverse strand, counting down.
TTGAGGTAAAAATTATACCTTAATGGCATGAAATAATCCATGATTTATTCCCAAGTTAGATATTTTTATTTATGTTCTAAATAAAAAGAATATGTATCACCACTATCCATTTCAACCTAATAATTACATCATGGTTTAAATAATTATGGTGTAATAGATTGAATTTCATTATAATAAGATACAGGGAAGGTTTTTGGTGTCATGATTGGTAACTAAATGGAGAATATTATGTTTTAGTTTCAAGTAATGATTCTTATATAATTTATGCACTACATTGTAGTAATATTGGATTCTCTATGATTATTTTTCAACCTGTGAAATTTTTAAAAGTAAATCATAGATTGGACCATAAAATTTGATGTATTGATACATTTTGATGTAACGAGCTTCATTACACTCTAATAAATTTTTATTTCATTAATTTTATAATTTTCTTGGCTACATATTTTAAGAATATATAAATAATATTTACATCATGATTTTATAATTTTTAATTGGTTAATTCCCATGAAAGTTTAATGAGTATCATTACAACATGATTTTGAAATCTTATATTTGAATAAAAATGGGTTGGTTTCTTTCTTTCCATTTGGTCTTTTTTCCTTTTTATTGTTCTTAATGATTGTATGATTTTCTTAAGAACCTTGATATGATCTTTTAAGAACCTTTGGATTTCATCTCTTTGTAAATATGTATCTCTATGAATCGAGTTAATCTTTCTTAGATTATCTTCTACCACATTAAGGGGGTTTCAATGTTGGTAGATGGATAATTTAAATAGTTTTTAATGGGTTATAGATTTGTTGTAAATTCATTGTCGAAAAAATAGGCTGACAAGCTCTATTTTTCAATGGTAAATTGAGGTGGGGGATTATAACATCTATTTTTATATATATTAAGTAAAATGTTATGGTTTGGCTAATTTGGTGGTAAGTAATTTTAGTTAATTACACGAAAATAAATTATAGATAAAATAAATCATTGAAATGTGTGTGACATGAGAACTGAATTGATGTGGAATAATAAACTAATGAGGAGACAAATATCATAGTAAGTATAGTTGGGAAACTTTTATTAAATTAATGTTAGGAATTTAAAAAAAAACAACCCATGGGGGCTTATAACTAGCACAAATAGGGAATATCTCACGTATTTGAGGCCTTAGTTTAACGATTGCTTGAAAAAAACCATATATATTTAATATAATGAAATGTAACAAAAATATAACAATAATAAAAATAAACTATCAGATCTTAGTATGATGTACATGCATGACACACTGATTGACCAGAATATTGTCACATAGGAAAAATAAAACTGAAAAATAAATACATGTTTATAATATAATAGTGTAAAAAAAACCAATGACAACAATAGGAATAAAAATCCTTACTACAACGGATCATGGTATGATATACAACACAAATTTCACTACTAAGAAACACTAAGAACTGGCTATACTTTTTATATGTCCACTAAAGCTAACTAAAAGTTGTTCATCATCTTAATAGACACAACATGTGTGGGAAAAAAGGGCCTTGAAGGGGTTATTATAGAAATATCATGTAATACACCCCAAAATTAGGGGTATAAGAACACAAGTTATCACAAAAACATGGTTAGGGAAAAGATATGAAGAATTCCATATAAACATTAAGGACTGAGACAACTAATGACAAAAATAATCCCCAAGTTAGAAGCCCTATTCTAAATCATACATCAAAAGAAACAAATATGATTGATATATTATAGGCCCCATAGAACATGAACTACCCAACTTCTATAACATCCAAGCCACCTATCTAAAATAATTGTTGTGGTTTGTGCCTCATCGAGGTATATGTGTATCAATCAGGAAATTATCGACCCATATTGAGGAACATGCCCCGAAACACAGGGGAGTACCTGAACTCCATCTTTCCTATAGGGTATTGTTCCCTGACACAAGTATATTGTTAGGGTAGTACATAAACCCTATGTATTTAATTAAGGATCATACCCAAATTCATGGGGGATTACCAACTCCATGCCCACTTAGAATGCCTCACTCAAACCCTTATAATGTCTCTTTGGATCTAAGATTCTCAAACAACCCAAAACACTTTTAAAATACTATTTTATGATAGATAGTATTGTACCATCACATCTCATATATAAAAACCCTAGGAATGTATTATTATATTTTCCAATAATGAAATTTTATAAAGGATCTAAAATATGCTAAGAATAGGAAAGTACAAGGTAAATACCCTTTCAATCATATAATGTGAGCCCCAATCAATATCCTAGAATGTAATTTCATCATATTGTATTATAGGGTTAGTTTACATGAAATGTCTCATAAGTGGAATAACATGTGGGGATCATGATTTGGTCAAAACTGAACTATATAAACTCAAAATCATGTTACCCATTTACACAAAATTTCCCTAAACATACATGACATGTGTGGATAGGGGGATAGTCAGGTTTGTAATTGAATACATCCCAAGTCATGTGTTCAATCCAAACATGTTTTGTTCTTTGAAACATTATATTGAGTGATTTTTATCTCAAATCTAGAAAAACCAGTTTTTATACATTTGGTATGAAATTTGTTTAATGATCACACATAGTGAGATCACTAAATCAATTTAAAAAAACCCCATATGCATAAATCTTCCAGCAATACTACTTTTCCACTATTATTTTCACATGATTCCCCATCTAACATTTCCTAGTTTACCTACCTGCACTCCATCCACTATCCACTCCACCCTCCATCGTCATCATCTCCTCTATATTAAGCTACAACACCAACCCCCATATAATTTTATGCTTGGTGATACCCATCCTTCATCACCATCATTCCTAAATTGATATTATCTATGTCTGTCATTATTTGCTTCATCACCTCAATACATAATTATTTAACTCTAAACCATTAAGAAGAATTTTTGTGATATATCATCACATGAATAGGAAAAAATAAGAGAGAAGGTGTATATAGGAAAAACATATGGTTGTTATTCATGTGCCACTATCAAAAAAAATTTGTGACTCTAAACCGTACTAGGGGTGTGTGGGTCAAAGGGAGGTAGAGGGGGATCTAAGGTCATAGATTCATCAAGACACTTTCTAATTACTCAAAAACTAATGATGGTAATTATCAAGCATCCAACATGAATTAAAAGTATAAATAATCAAATAAATTGATTCTAATAATTTTATAAATAATTGAATAGATCAATAATGGTAATTCCATGTGGACTATATAAATAACAAGACAAAATCTTTTTAAAAATAATACCCTAATTTTTGATCATCACTACTTCAAAGATTCAATATTGATTCATTAATTTAATTTTAATGCCTTGAGAAATACGGATCTCCAAATATCATCTTAGGATTTAGGGTTTTCATTGATTTCTAATAATCTAATTAGAGTATTTTAAGCATATTTTTAATGATATTTCAAGTATTTACTAGTTAAAAATATAAATCCCTAAAATAGGTTGATCATGATCCCAATTCCCAAATATGAAAAACTGCCTTTCTTAGGGTAAAACCTCTATACTAAGAGTATTCATAGTATTGAAATTTTTATTTAGAGCTCCATTTTGAAGATATTAATTATTTACCTCATTCACATGCATTAGCTAAAAATAATATATTTAAAATATTAAATATTTTTTTATATGGACCTTAATTCCATAAAAACAAATCAACCTAGTGACCATAGTAAAAAATATTATTTAAAAATATATAATATATTCTTAAACAAATATTGGTCACTACATCCTCTCCACCTTCAAGTAGTTTAGTCCTCAAAAGGAAATTTCACTCAAAGAGGTGACGAAACTGAGCTTGCATTTGATTATTATTCTATCATGGCCTCCTTGGGATAAGGGATGTTTATATAGGAAGTGGGAGGTCATTCACTATGCATAGGATGATTTTCAAATAAACTTGGATGAGAGTAAGGTTTCTCAATGTAAAAGGATTCCAAAATCTTATTAAGCTCACATATTCTCCCCATGATCATCGTTTTCCTCTATTTATAGATAAAGGCCACATAAAAACATAACTAGATAATTCCTTAATTTGGATAGTCTTTTTTAATGTTTGAATGCATGTTGGACACATGAAATCTAGATATGATTAGTGGATCTCGGTGCTCTAGAGTGAACAGGTTGAACTGTGATATAGATATTGATTTCTAAATTTGAATCACATACAGAGACTTCATGGATTTTTATAACATAATTAGAACTCAAGAATTCAATAATAGAGAGATGAAAACTAAATAAAATTGGATTTCATAATGAAAAATTGAATCTTGAGATTTTTTTGGGGATGATGGATAATGCATCTTGGGGATAAGGCAGAAACTCATATGAGGGAAATTAATAATGGGAGATTTATTTTATTCATATAGCTCTCACGTAACCAAGTTACTCTTACATACCACCCTAGTTCATATCACACAACATTATCACAGCCAGTTTACTATGATTTTGAGGTATTTTATTATTTTTTAGATCATACTTCAATCAAGATGCTATTATGTATAAACTTTTCCAATGAAATAACTCTTGGTAATGCTCTACCATGAAGCTACTATGATGAAACCCATTAAAGTTTAGTATTCACTTTCTCTTTCATATATCTTCATAACCATATACATATTCATGCACTTATATTTAATCCATTAATGTGAAAATAACTTATTCATTTTATTATGACTTTGATTTTTCACACACACACACACACTACGTTCTTTCATAAATTTTGAGAGAATTTCATTTGGATCAGAACTAATCAAACTAATTAAATTCAAATTAATTTATTTAATTGGTTGTTTAGTGATGTATCCTTTAATTTATAATTTATTTAGTAAGTGATCTAATCAAATTAAAGTTCCTTAATCTATTTTATCTATAATAAATTATGATCTATTCAAATATTTTTTCAATTAATATTTATTGCCTGATTTTTAAACAAGGAAATCCATATTTTATAAAATAATATATGTATCTTAAATCAATCAAATATATAATATACTCAAGTGAGAAGATACATTCAATACCACTTTTGAAATAAAGAGAAAAAAAAAAGAAACCCACACACACAAAACTGTAATATTCTGAAAATACCCCATACTTTACTACCCTCTTTAAATAAATAAAACTAAAAATATAGTCAAATGAAAAATATTTGGATATAGAGATAAAAAATTGTTATTTTTATGGGTATCATTACATAATATTCTTAGTGATCCATTTTTTTACCTAAAAATGAATTCATGATAAAATCTATTCAAGTAAAATAAAAATGTGAAAAGTGAGAGAAAAGATTCTAGGGTCATCCCCCAAGGGTTATATGTTATTACTGCCTGAAACTATATAGTTATTTGGTCAACACCAATTAGAATTTGGATGAGGTTTATGTGATATCAACCACCACGTTTTATTTTTATTTGTGTCTTTAAGTAGTCCCCAAGAGTGGGAAACCCCAAAAGAAAATAAAAACAATCACACCTACAAAATGAGATAAGAGGGAGAGAAGTGAAAGTTCATTAGAGGAGGGAAAATGAAAATTGTATACCTAGTTGTAGAGTCCTCATAAAGTTTATATTATTCTTATTGTTTAGGAGGTTTGGGCTTCACTACATTCCCCTTATTTTCTTCGTATTCAATCAATGCCTCTTGGGTAGTCTCTTCACCCAAATTCCACACCATCTTCTCCTTGATGGTTTTTTCTTATTCCATATAATCCATTGAAGACTCTAATAATTCTACATAAATATTATAAAAATAGATAGTATGAGTTTTTAATTTAATTTTACAAAACATATATAAAATTGAATCTAGACTTCCATCATCTCCCTTAAAAATTTCAGTTGGATTATCTTGTTATTTATAGAGTTCCTTAGGATGAATTATATATATGTATGGGAGATAATGAATTTAAAAAGTGTATTCCACCTCCATGATGTCTTCATTAAATTTGATAGGTAATGACTCCTTTTTTACATATCCAAAGGTCGATAAAACCCAATTAAGTGCTTATGGAACTCAATGAGATCCTTGGGAAAGGAATTTATAAGTTGTTTTAAGGTATTTTTTAATATCCTCAATGTGAACCTTTAATGACTCGTGTCTAAATTTCAAGCTTCAGACTCCCCTCACCTATCTAGAAAATAATAAAACATATTATTTTTTGAGATATAGAGGTTCAAAAACTGATTTCATTTTTTTATTCATGAATTTAAAATGAATGCCAAAGAAGTATTTTAAATGTGAAAGAATAATGATTACCTGACTTAGCTTCTAGAAAATGATGTTAAATTGACGATGGAACTGTATTAGGGTCCTTATCAATATAAATTAAAACTCTAGGAGTACCTCACAATTCCTGACCATGGTCAACTCATGATGATAAATGCTAATAAATCCACTAAAAATTTTCAATTATTTATATTTTTTAATATGTCATGGAAAGGGAAATGATGGGAAGGGGATATGTGTGGTGAAATATGAGAAATAAAATATAAATTTATGTAAAAATAAATATAAATTTCAAGAAGAAATGTATTTCTTCTCGATTGGTAATAATGATTACTTTCATTTTTAGGCTCTAATTAATCTCATTCTCACCCTAATGTTTGCATGAATACCTCTCACTAAACTTTTGAATATGTGAATTGAAATATTCATTAACCTCATTCATGGGAAACCAAAATATTTCTCGTTGACCAAGATAATACCCCATTAGATCCCCTGGGAAGCAACCACCTCCATTCATCACGTAACAATTATAGTTCCACCAAGTTAACTGAATACTTTAAAGTAAATTAATAAATCAATGGGAGAAGAAAATAAATTCCAAGAAATGGTGAGTATCACTATCACCAATATCTCATTATTTCAAGTATCTTAATATTAAAATTAAAATTTAACATTAAATTTTGAAACAAAAGGAATTGAGTAAAACTCACATCACCTCTCCCAAAGAAACCCTCAGGTTGAATTTTTAGGTTTATAGAGGTAGAGATCATGGTTATGGATATAAAATAGAGATGATAAGAAAAATTATTGAAATAAATAAAAAATTATTAATAATTTTATAAATAATTTAAAATAAATATAATCTAAACAACTCAAATCGCATGTCTAAAGGCCACAGTTTAAAATCCTCTACAATAGGGGTGATGGGATGTTTATATAGGAAGTGGGATCTCCTTATGTGTACATGGGATTATTTCCATGGAGACTTGAATGAGAGTGAGATTTATATGAATCAAAGTTTTCTAAAATCTTATTTTTCTCATATATTATACCCATGATAATTAGTCTCATATTATTCTTCATGAAGTCCATGTTGAAACACAACTCGAGTATTTCTCAATTCAGAGAGACATTGTGTAAATTTGGTTTTATATTGGATGTGTGGACAATTGATATGATTTATTACTCTGGATTCTCTAGAGTTTTAGTGTTGAATTTAAAAAGATATTTATTCTAGAATTTGAATCATAAGTATTGGATTCATCAATTTTTAGGTTGTAATTAGAACTTGGAAATGTACTGAGGGAGCAATGGTAATTGTATTATAAGGGAGTTACAATAGTGCGTTGAACCTCAATACGCTGTTGGGAACGAAGAATAGTTCATCATGTGGTTGATGTGAAAGCTTGAATGAGGTAGAAGAACAATGGTCATTGTAATTTACTATTATATAGCTCCCACTTAACTGAGTTACTCTTATGAATCACCTTGGTTAATCGCATGAATCCTTTTTCATGACTTGTTTACTCTGACATTGAGGTATTTTATTCTAACATAGATTTTACTTTGTCAAGAAACTCATAAATACACTCATCTTCTAAATGTACTCTTTGTATCACTCACCTTCATGGTTACTCTAATGCATCCAATTTATGATTAGATTTATTCAAATGTGATTTTTCTCCATGGATGTTAATCTTATAAAGTGACATGGGAATAGGATTTACTCTATCATGAAGTATCCCTACCTTTAATTTATTCCCACATATAAACTCATCCAAGAATTTAAAAAATAATTGGTAAGAATACTCTAATGAATATATGTAAGGTTAAATCATTAATATACAAAAATATTAAAAATTAAATTCTAAGAATTTATTCATTAACAATTAAATACACACAAAAGATATAATCACACACAAAACCAATTTACATCCATTATTAAATTAATCTCAATATTTACACTAGAAAATTAAGAATTAAATTATTTAAAATATTGTAATATATGATTTATATTAAATATACTAAAATATGTACTAAAAGTACAAAAAAATACCTAGATGAATAAATAAGAAACCTCTCCTACCCTGTGTAAATTTTGGAATAGCCCGATGAACCCTATAGATTGATTGTTTCTCTAATCAAAACTATTAAAGCCACATCATGGAGAGACCTTTAGGAACACATGATCAACATCATTTAAATCCAAAGTAATCTATATTTGGTTAGTTCAGTACTTTTAATGGATTTGAGCTATCCTAATCTGCTTCCATATCACCTACACATTCTTTATTTTCAACTGCATCAGCTTTGGCATTATAAACTATGACTTATTAATATATATCTAACAAATGGGTGACATTTAGGGTATCCAATATAGGGATTTCAATGTTTCCATGATATTAGTGTAATGGTTGTTATTATTTTATGAAAGATACACCAATGGTAGGTTTTCAATACAGCTCTTTCCAAAATCAAACATGTTACCCCACAACATATCCTTAAGAACCTAAATAGTTCTCTCTATCATGTTTTTTTTCTAGGGGTGGAACACCATACTCAAAAAAACTTGGTCCTAAATGATTCTTACAATCTCCTCCAATAGTAGGACATGAATTTTGCATATCAATCAAAATTATCATCAATGGAACTTTATTCAACAATGCAACCTCATATGTTTATATGTTTCCGAATATCTCCACAAAAATCGATGCTCGAATGGGATGAAAGTGAGTCAATTTGTTTAATAGGACAATGATCACTCAACAAGATTCATGAACCTTTGTTAAACATGGAATTATAGTAACAAAAACCATTGATATATTATTCCACTTCCACCCTAGAACCTCAAAGGGTTAGATCAAACTGATTGAGACCTGGTGCTCATTCATCACTTACTAATATGTGAGGTACGACAACATAAGATCCATAACACTCTACTTCATACATGGACCCCAAAATAGATACTTAAGACTGTGATACATATTTTTCATGTCAGGATTAACCACTAAATGGGACATCTGAAACACCCTCACAACCTTCTCAAGTAGCTCAACTAGAACCATTATACACCTGTAGAAGAGGATAACATGCTACCCACCTTTGATGAATCCACAAGGTGCATCACCTAAGAATATCTAATCATTAAAGGCATCAAAATTTATGTCTCCAAGTTGGTACACTCTCATTCGATTAATAAGTTCGGATGTCACTTGTATTAATTAATGGTAAACTGTATCTCCCTCTTATAAAAAGACCAATTGAATCAAGGCTAGTGGTTTATTCACATGTAGCACTAATTGAGCCTGATATTTTCTACTAGGGGAATTAGCCACTGTATTTACCTTTCCTAAAGTGTATAATTTTTCAAATTTAGGGTCTTATAAAAACTATAAACATATCCTCTACCTTAAGTCAAGGTCCCTATGAGAGTAAATATTCCTAAGACTCTTATGATTTATAGAAACCAAAAATTGCTAATCAAGTATATAGTTTATATAGGTTTTATGAAAAAACACTACTTCTACAGGATCTAAATCTTGGTTCATGTATTTCTACTTGGGGATTATGAGATGCCTAAAACCATAATAAATCATTGCCTACCTCTACATTAATACACATCCAAGCCCAACTCTAGTGCCATCACAAAACACCACACACTTGACTCCTTCCTCTGGAAATCACAGAATAATAGCTCTGGTCAACCATCAATTTAACTCTTTGAAAGATCCCTAAAATCACTTAAACTATATAAAATGTTTCCCTTTTAGAGTAAGGGTAGTCATGGGAGCCCTAATCCTATATAATTCCACCGTGAATCTCAAGTAATGTCATATTAGGCTAAGAAATATATGCAATTCAAATGCATTCTTGGGAGGATCCCCAGACATTACAACATCAAAATTCATGGGTTTAATTACTAATCCACCCATTGAGATGAAATTCCTTAAAAAATAGCCTTCCCAATTTACACTTTTATATTTTTCCATACAATAATTTATCATGAAAAAAGTCCAAGATGTCCCTTATATGATCGACATTCTCATCCTCTAACGCATAGTAGATGAGGATTTTGTTAATGAATGACATCATGAACTGGTATAATAATTATTATAAGATCAAAATCATGTGTCCCATGAACACAATATGGGTTTTAATTACTCAAGAAACATCACTATGAACTTCTAATGATCATATAGATACATGAACATTTTATTTAGGAAATCCTCCTATCAAACTAGAAGTTGGTGATATCTAGATCTAATATTGATCTTCAAGAATCAATTTTCTCACTCCAGATACTTGAAAGGTCAATTAATCCTAAAAATATTAATTTCTTTCTTTATTATCACCTATTTCATATGCTTATAGTTAATACAAATCCTCACACACTAGTCAGATTTCATGGTGAATGGAATAAGAGTTTCCCGAGGAGCGTACCCTAGGCCTGATAAAATTGCTTCAAAAGATCCTCTAAATATAGATTCAAATCTATAGGCATGGATGATGCCATTTTATAAGCTATAAAATAATTCTATATGATACTAAAATACATGTCAATTCAAAAAATAGATCTCTCAGTGAGGAGTAAACCCGGGTATATCCTTCAAAAAAAATACCATGTACTCCTCCACAACAGTGGGAATTCAATCCTCTAAATAATTCATTGTGTACAAATCTAAGATCTAAAATATGTGTTAAATCAAATAATACTTTCTACGGTTGTACCTACTCATTCCACCAAAATTTCCCACTCACCATTAAAGTTAAACCTAGGTTTATATACTTGGCTACAAAATCTCTTTGTGTTGATAGCAGTCCATCTAAGCCCAGACTGCAAATAACTAGTCCATAACCAGGATAACATCCTAGGGTATCATCTCTAACATGAATTGATACCAATAAATCTAATATCTTCCAAGATAAATCTTATACTAAAATTAGATATGTGTAATAGAAGGATCCCTTATTGTATGTGCCATTTGATAAATAGGTCAGTCTAGGGGATTTACTAGTATTCCTAACACCCAAACTATTGATACTATATGAAAACAATGTATCATTATAGTATTGATAAGTATGAGTATCTTATTAGAGAAGAAACATATCATACCTAAAACCATATATGGATTCTCAAAGTTATATCCTTCCATCGCATGAATCTATCCATGACTCAAGACACTATCACCATAAGACCAGAGATATAATTGGGTGATCCAAGATGAGTATATTAGTACTCAATATTAAGTTTGATATGTGAACTCGATGATCAAACTCAACTTGTTGATTTATTGAGTATCAATTTATTGGATTGATCTTGAGATCAATCTCAACTCAGGATTGATTAGTCTTTAATCCATTCAATTGGGATACTTTTATTTAATTCTAATTACAAAATATATATCAAATTTAAGCTCAAGATAAAATTTATACTTGAAATAGAAAGGTCTAGGTTTAAATTAAAAAAATAAACTACACGAAAAAAGTTCTATACCAATGGTTTGGAACCATTAGTATATCCCCCGAATAGTTTTATCGCCTATACCAATGGTTTGGGTGACTATTGGGTGATTCTTCATCATTATAGACCTATAAAAATGGTTTGACCAAACCGTTTAAATATAATACCTATACCAACGGTTCTCAAACCATTGGTATAGGAATTTTGAAAGCCAATACCTATTCCAATGGTTTGATAAAACCATTGGTATAGGTGTCTATAAAATTAAAAAAAAATCTTTTGTTGGGTAATGATCCAAACACCTCATACTTATATTCCAATGACTTTTCCAATATCCAATAGAATCTTATATGTTCATACATATATATATATATATATAATTTTTAAAATGATGTATTATTATTATTATTATTATTAATATATAATGGAACCACCTATACCAATGGTTTTACCCAACTTTTGGTATAGTGGTCCATAAAAATTACCTATACCAACAGTTTTACCAAACCGTTGGTATAGGTGTCTAGGAAAATTACCTATACCAATGGTTTGATCATAACATTGGTATGTTTGTCCTTTAATATTACCCATACCAATAGTTTGGTAAAACCATTAGTATATGTGTCCATATACATACCTATACAAATGGTTTTCCCAAACCATTGGTATAGGTTTCATATACCACCAGTTATTCAAACCATTGATATATTTTTAATTTCCAACAATGAAAAATATTTAATAAGAATAATATATTAAAATATTTCATGCTTGATTAGGCTCATAAGCTACATGATTGTTTAATTATAATACTTGAACTTGGAACAAGTTATTACTTAGGTAGCTCAAGCTTGATAACATATCTAAAAAACTAATTTAAATTCTAGTATTTGTTCAAATGGTTCTAAATATCATTTATGCACATTGATCTCATTAATATATTTACTTGAGTATAACATATACCACCTGGTGGTGGTTGTGGGAGTGAATCAAAGAATCAACCACCTATAAATCCTCCTACTACACCACCAGCACCTCTGCTGAAACTACATCCTGAAGGGTCACCATATCCACCATGAAGGAACACATAATCTAGATGTTTCCTTTTATGTGAAGGTTTTCCCATGATACCATCTCGTTAACCCTCATATGCTGGCCTAGTCCGAAAATCTCTTGTCATATTACCTTTAATTATATAATCATAGAAAATTATATATCTTTTATGGTCATCCCCCCCCCCCGTAATATCCCAATATTATTGATCACCTAGAATGGGATCATGAATTTTAATGTCTGTTATGATAGTTACTTGATAATTGTATCCAAATAGATATTTTTTATGAATCTATCTTTGGAAGAACAAAATTATCCATAGTCTTTGGTGGTATCTCTTAAAATAAACTCTTTATCACAATTTCTCTCTCTATAACATCAATATAGGTCGGGGATTCATAAAGGTGTAACTTTATCATGAATATCCCTCTTAATTCCTCACTCAATCTTATGTGATTCATAAATCCACCATGAATTATGTACAGTGAGTACCTTATAATGGTTTTGAACCTTTTTATATACTATATCATGGTTATGTTTCCTTATTGAATATGTAACAGATCTTGAATTCATATTATTCTCAACATCTCTAGATAGTACTTATCTCATGAAAAATTATGAAACACCTACCAAGGTAGTGTAGCCTCATCATGAGAATAAGTTGTCAGCATATACCAATGGTTAGTCATTCATTGAAGAAGACTCAATGTAAGAATCATCATACAGTTGATGGGTGTCTAAACTAGATGAAATGCATGAGTCGCTATGTCCAACCAGTCCAATAACTCTTGATGATTAGGATTTCCTAAAAAACCTTATTGGACTCTATCTCTTAAATTCATATGCTGCACATATCTAGTATCTATTATCAACCAGATCAGTGGGAAATACCATTTACACAACATTTAGAGTGTTTAGTATATATATATTGAGTGGAAGATTTACCCTATAGTCATGGAATGAGTACACCACCCATTAAGGTCCCTGAAATGATTCTTTATCACTTAAATGATTAGTGACTAGTGGTTGTAACACTAGCATGGGTTCACCATGACCCAACCTTCAGATCTGATATGGATTTATGTGGAATAAAATATTGAGTTCGGTAAGATGAAACCCATAATTATTAGTGAATATCTGGTTGGTCTGGTGTAACACCCCAAGCTTCTACGGTACGCTTCTCTTTGAATAATGCGATAGCGTGTGTTGTACGCAACATCGAGTTCTAACAACCAATCAAACTAGCCGTTATGAATAGTAATACCTACTTTTTAAAATTATATATATTTTATATTTCAAAATGGACTTCATTTTTTGGATTCGGAATATCTAATTTAGCCTAAGGTGAAATTTTGGTACTTTTCGGATAACTTTCATATTTTGATGAATAGTGAAAATTACTAAATTTTAATTAAAAACAACTTTTTTAATCAAAATAATTAATAGTGATAAATTATGAATTTTAGTACATTTAAAGTATATTTAGAATATATTTTTACCATTTAATATAATGTTTGTCATTGGACATAATTTTACAGTTAAACCGAACATAAACAAGTGTCAATCTTTTGATAGTTATTATCTCTTAAAAACACGCTTTTTGTTTTGACAGCGGAAATTAATTTTAAATTAATTTTTTCCACTTCTATGTTTTGAATTTAGGAAAATGGATTACATATTTGAAATCAGGATGTTCAAATTGTGTAAATAGGTATCTTTTATTTTTAGACATTTTGAATAATTACTGCGGTAAATATTTTATTTACCATGGTTAAGGGTAAATCCGGTAAATAAGGGTTAACAAATAATATTATAATAATACTAAATTACCCTAAAACGTGTCTTAACCCTATTTTTTGATACATGGTTGACCATGGGAATCTTTGGGTCGATTTTGGGACCCAATGGATCCACTTGTAAGTGATAATGACACTTTATTTTAATTAAGTTAAAATGAATACAAAAATGACACAAGCATATATCTTTTAGAAAAACAATTGTTACATAGGGTTATATATGTTAGATTTTAGATTATAAATATTCATTAGAAATATAGAAAGACTTCATACATAATTATATTTTATTTATAATTTTTAGACATTAAATAAGTTATTTTATTTATGACACAATGATGATGCAGTAATTACTATAATAGTGAAAAATTAAAATAATTGATATTATAAATACCCAAATAAATATAATATGAAACTTTTAATGAATTAAACTAATTTTATAGGATAATATTATATATTAGGATTGATTTAATTGACTTTGTTTGAAGTAATAAATCTGTTATGAGTTTCAAAAAAATAAACTATTGAATAGTGTCAAAATTGACATAAAAGAGTTATTAAAACAAATATTATAGTATTAATTGATATTAAATTCCTAAAAATCTAATTTTCGGCCAAGAGACTTATATCATGATAGGTTCATCATTAATGGACCACTTGGGGGTCGCTTGGATGTATATAGTAAGTTTATTAACCATATTATATAAAAATACAAAGAGACATTGTAAAAGTGAAACTAATTAACTTAGAGTTAATACTTAAAGATAAGGTTAATATAAGTACTCAAACATGTATAAAATCTATTGGTTGAGTGGTTTTAGACCTATCCCCACATTAACCTTTGAATAATCAACTTTGGAGCCATTAGAAACCGAATATGAATTTATTATAAATTAATATTTCTAGCTTTTCCAAAGGTGCCCCTCACCCCTCTTATAAAAGGGAACTCCTCCTTCTCATTTCTTCACACCTTCAAAGACTTTTGGTTCGGCCAAAATCTGCCCAAATACTCTCCCAACATCCCTCACTACAACCGAGAGGCCTTAGTTTGATCATAAAGCCAACATAAGGAGCCCTTTTGATCAAATCAAAAGGAAGAACCCGAAGAAGAGGTAATGTTTTCACCACCCCTTTTCAAGTTCATTTCTTCTTCCACTTCTTCTTTCTTTGTTCTTACCATTCTAAAATAATAACTGCAGTATCTTACATATAATGTGATGTTATTATAAATATGGTACAACCATATTCAGTATTCTATCCACCCTTTGAATAACATGTCACCATACGTGTGTACGTACGGCTTACCGTCTCCACGTCGTGGTGTAATTGTTATTCAATATATTATTATTTGGATGGGTATAATAATGATGTGTAACTCATGTAAATAATAAGTATAACATGTTAATGATTTTTTGTATATGATATACCATCCATTTATATATTATTTTAATATCAAAAGAATGATATTGTCGCTCGTGCGTACGTACGGACTACCGTCTCCACGAACGCGATGAGATTCATTCTACATCGTATCCATTCAAGAATAATTATCATTTGATGATTTAAAAATGATGTTTAAGGACTTGATATCATTCTGGATATGAATAAGATACAACAAACATGGCTTATGTAACAAAACATATAAAAGAAAATGAGTAAGTTAACACCCAAACGATGATTTTTCTAAGATATTATTAACAAATCAATGTTAAAAGATCATATATGATATCATATTAATATATATGATTCTTGTATAATTTAATAACAATTATTTCACCATTATATAGGAGGTTAACCTACCCCAACCAAGGAAAAGTACAAGGTAAGGGTTATTTTACAATCTCTTCATTATCCGAGGTTGTTTATACGTAATAATCTACTGGGATTTCTTTATCATCCACATCCATGTTTCTTCGAAATTTATTTCAAAACATATTTATTATTTACAAGAATATGGGTTAAAGTCAATTATACCCTTGTCTGACTTTTTATAAGAGGTTTATAAAGGAATATTTCCATCGTTTTCAAAACAAGGTCCTTTTTAACCTTTTCGACAGAATTAAGGTAAGAATGTTTTTTTAACTTATACGGCAGGTGTGGCTATTTTACACCGTTATAAAATCTTCAAAGTTTCCCTTACAAGATTATAAGAATATTTTCAAAGAAAATGTTTTATTTTATATGGATCTTAAATGATTTCAAAATAAAAGGAGATATTTCTTTAAAAATAATTTTGATTTCATCTATGTCAACATCCTTTGATGGATTTTAAGATTATTTGAAGTTGATTTATTATGATACAAAACTTCTATATTGTATTGAAGGTTTTGTGATATGTTTGACTGTGGATGTGCTATTTTTATACCATTCATAGTTTATGGTGAAAGTATTGACATTTCGTATGCTAGTTTTAATACGAATGTTTATGTTATGTTTAAACCTTTTCATATGGGAATGCATTGGACTTAATATGTGACGGGTGGAGCCTGCTATAGCTCCTCGATGCATCGGTAGGTCTCATGTGACAAACTAGTGTCTTGGCACAAGGCCTTGACAAAATCTTATTTGTAGTCTTGGCAGGAGGCCTTGGCTATGTGGTTATGATAGTCTGGAATTATGCATTCCATCATTATGAAAGTGGTTATTGATTTTGCATGTGATTATTCGATTAGTAGAATAACCATGTGAATAAGTAAATGGAATTATCTCATTTTATTTATTCCATACTATGTTAAAAGTTCAATTTTAAAAGGCTTTTGTTTTAGTTATACATTGCCTTAAATGTTTATTCTTATTTATGAAAGTTTCCACTATATTGTTATCCTTACTGGGAATTTGAGCTCACCCCTTTTATATGTTTTATTTTTCCCAGGAAGTGAAGAAGTAAATTATGAATGACCTGCAGGGATATTATGTGGGGATATGAGTGTGGATTATGGAGACAATATGTTGTTGTAGTAGTTTTTCATTTTATGATGTAATGTAAGACTTATGAATATATCTAGTGTTTCCAAGACTACTAAACCAATCGGTCTTTCGAGATTTGATCTTTCTTGTGATCATACCAATGTTATGTAATAATGCACCGACTCTGGGTAACTGGGGTCGGGGCGTTACAGTTGGTATCAGAGGAAGTTTAGTACAAACCTTGGAAGCTAGATTTAGATAAACTCTGATTAGAGCACGTAGACCTAAGATGAACTTTGAGGATTAGTATAGAAGAACTTCCTAGAATTTTGGTATTGTAGAGATTTTGTGAGTTTTCCGAGCAATACATCCCTGTCTGGATACGAGCAGGTAGAGGCGGCTCTGGCACAGATGTACCTAGGGTTAAAACCCGAAAACACCGCTTTGAGCTAGACTCGAACGGGAACTGGTGCACGACAACGGGCCTTGCTGCACTCTTGGTTACGGCACTCCCGGGGGATATGCTTAGGATAACTCTCATTTTTCTTTAGAAATCATTTTTAAGGGATTATGAGTATATACTTCCTCAAAGAAAACATTCTTATGATTATGGATTATATCCATAAATAGTTAAATTTATGTTAAGTGTTTTATAAGTATGGGATTATGTATTTTGATTCATAAACTGATCTAGTTTATGCCATTGTTTAGAAATGGAGCCTAGTGGAAGAAATGGAAACTGTATCAATGCACGCACTCCATGTAGGGATTGCCCTCCTGCTCAAGATAATTATAGTGGAGCTGGTGATGCAATTGGAGCCGATCAGCTAATCACCATACTGGGACAACTTACTCAGGTTATGAATAATAACCTTACCCGTATGGAGCACCCTGATCCGCAGTGTGGAGGATCAATGTTAGATCGATTCATGAGGCAACAACCACCAATGTTCAATGGGAGTACAAATCCCTTAGTAGCTGAGCAATGGATATTTTCCCTAGAGAAAATATTTTAGGCTTTGGGGAGCAGTGAAAGGGGAAAAGTTATCATGGCAGTTTACCGCCTCACTGGAGATACTGATCAATGGTGGTCATTGATTCAAAATACGAAGGAAGATGATGAAGTATCAAATATGGAATGGAGGGAGTTCAAAAATCTGTTTTTAGAAAAATACTTTCCTCGCGACCATCGAGCAGATATGGAAAGGCAATTTCTAAGTCTGAGACAGAATGAGGATGAGAATGTCACAAAGTATGAGGCTAACTTTACAAGGTTAGAAAGGTACGCTGGTGATTATATACGTAACCAAAGAAGTAATATTGATCGTTTCTTTGATGGGTTAAAACCATTTCTCCATCGAGCATTAGTCTCACAATCCTTTTCATCGTACGAAGATATTGTCTCATGTGCTATCAAGACCGAAAAGGAATTCTCTAAGTCTTATGACTTTAAAGCAAAGCAAGAGAAGAAGAGGCCTGCTGATCAATCTGGGAATGGAAATAAGGGGAAGAAAGGAAAGGTTGAATATCCATCCTGTGGTAAATGTGGGAAGAAACACCCCAGTGCTTGCTTGAAGGGAATGGGAGTCTGTTACAAGTGTGGTGAAAAAGGCCACCAATCTCGTGATTGCAAAGGGAAGAAGGAAGATACCAACGTTCAGTACTACAATTGCAGGGAGATGGGACATTATGCGAATGAATGTCCTAAGCGTCAGGAGAACTTACCTCAGAAAAGGCCAAGGGATTAAGGCCAAGCTTATGCTATCACTACTGCTGAGGTAGAAGCTTCGAAAGACGTGGTGGAAGGTAATTTAATGGTTTCCTCAAGTTTAGAAAATGCATTATTTGATTCTGGATCATCACATTATTTCATATCTTCCCAGTTTGCTAAGAAAATTAGATATTTCCAATTTGATTTAACAAGGGAGTTGTCAGTTAAAACTCCTAAGGGAAGTATCATTGCAACAATGTTTTGTGAATCAGTCCCCATTAGAGCACATAAATGTTCGTTATCTTCTGATCTCATCGTCATACCTATGATTGAGTTTGACATAATCCTCGGTATGGACTGGCTTTCAGACTATGATGCGAAGATTTATTGTAAGAAGAAAGAGGTTGCGATTCTTGATGATAATGATAAGGAACACCTTATCTTTAGAGCAGAATCGTCACCACCTAATTCTTATTTAGATCCACCCTCAATAGCTCAACTAAATTCAATTATTGGGGAGGAAGAGAATGAAATAACTACGGGTGAGGAAAGGAATGTTCAAATTGAGGATGTACCTGTTGTGAAAGAATTTGTAGATGTATTTCCGGAAGATTTACCTGGACATCCTTCAGAACGAGAAGTTGAGTTTTCCATTGATTTAATTCCTGG
The DNA here is from genome assembly GCA_963277665.1 of Viscum album. Lineage (NCBI taxonomy): Eukaryota > Viridiplantae > Streptophyta > Magnoliopsida > Santalales > Viscaceae > Viscum > Viscum album. The sequence goes on along the minus strand of OY728131.1, from coordinate 675,906,758 downwards.
ATCAAGGCCTATATCGAAGACCCCTTATAGAATGGCCACTATAGAATTAGTTGAACTAAAGAAACAACTAGAGTAATTGAGTAATAAGGGATTTATTCGCCCTAGTGTTTCTCCATGGGGAGCCCCTGTTCTTTTTGTTAAAAAGAAAGATGGATCTATGAGGTTATGTATCGACTGCAGGGAGATCAATGCTATAACGATAAAGAAAAAGTATCCCCAACCTCGTATTGATGATTTATTTGACCAACTACATGGAGCTCAATACTTTTCAAAGATTGACCTTCGATCTGGATACCATCAGTTGTGTGTAAAGAAGGAAGACATTTCGAAGACAACATTTCGAACCAGGTACGGGCATTATGAGTTTCCCGTAATGCCTTTTGGATTGACTAATGCACCCTCTGTATTCATGGATCTGATGAATAGAGTTTTCAAGGAGTATCTCGATGAATTTGTGGTGGTATATATTGATGATATCTTGGTATACTCCAAAACCTACGAAGATCATGAAAATCACTTGCGCATTATCTTGAAGACTCTGAGGAGGCATGAATTATATGGGAAGTTTAGCAAGTGTGAATTCTGGCTTCAGGAGATTTCTTTTCTTGGCCATATTGTCTCTAAAGATGGAATCTCTGTTGATCCTTCTAAGACCAAGGCAATCCAAGAATGGCCAGCACCTACAAGTATAACTGAGGTACGCAGTTTTATTGGTTTGGCAGGTTATTATCGACGTTTCGTCCAGAATTTTGCCCGATTGGCTAACCCATTAATGAAGCTCACACGTAAAGGGGTTAAATTTGTTTGGACAAAATAGTGTGAAGAATGTTTTGAAGAACTAAAGAAAAGATTAGTCAATGCTCCTATATTGACTCTACCATCGGGGAATGATGGGTTCGTTATTTATAGTGATGCATCGAATAAATGACTTGGTTGTGTCCTTATGCAGAATGATAGAGTTATTGCCTATGCATCACGACAGTTGAAAATTCATGAACAAAACTATCCTACTCATGATCTCGAGTTAGTAGCTGTGATCTTTGCTTTGAAGATATGGAGGCACTACCTCTATGGTGAAAAATGTGAGATTTATACTGATCACAAGAATTTGAAGTATATTTTCTCACAAAAAGAACTCAACATGAGGCAAAGGAGATGGCTTGAATTACTCAAGGATTATGATTGCACGATACACTACCACCCGGGGAAAGCAAACAAGGTGGCAGATGCTTTGAGTAGAAAATACCATGGAGTTTTGAACAATATGAAAATTGAAAGGGATCCAATTTTCATGGATCTAGTGAAGATGGACATGGGAATAACCAGGGAAGGCGAAACATCATTTCTTTTTCAAATGGTTGCCAAACCATCTTTAATAGAAAGGATTAAGAGTACTCAGACCGATGATGAAGAATTTCAAAAGAAGATTAAAGCTGTGAATGATGGGAGATTGAGAGACTTTGTGTATGAAGATGGAATTTTGAAATTTGGGAAGAGACTTTGTGTTCCCGATATACCTGATCTAAAAAGGGAATTGTTGGATGATGCTCATAGTTCCAATTTCTCTATACACCCTGGGAGCACCAAAATGTATAGAGATTTGAAGGAACATTTTTGGTGGGACAACATGAAGAGGGAGATTGCTGATTTTGTGTCAAGATGTATGGTTTGTCAACAAGTGAAAGGTGGAAGGCAACAGCCTGGAGGAGTCATGCAACCTCTTCCCATACCGGAGTGGAAATGGGACAATATTACGATGGACTTTGTCATGGGGCTACCAAAGACTCCTAGAAGGAACGATGCAATATGGGTTATTGTTGATCGTCTTACCAAGTCAGCACATTTTCTTGCTATAAGAGAAGATCTACCCCTGGAAAGTCTAGCAAGACTATATATTAATGAAGTTGTGAGACTTCATGGAGTACCCCTATCGATTGTTTCTGATCATGATCCCCGTTTTACTTCAAGATTCTGGAAAAGTCTTCAGAAATCCCTGGATACTGAACTTCATTTGAGCACTGCATACCACCCTCAGACAGATGGACAATCAGAACGGACTATTCAAACCTTAGAAGACATGTTGAGATCTTGCTCACTTGACTTTCAGGGTATGTGGGATCAATATTTACCTCTGGTAGAATTTTCCTATAACAATAGCTTCCATTCGAGTATTCAGATGGCACCATATGAAGCGTTATATGGAAAGAGATGTCGTACACCAACCTGTTGGGATGACGTTGGTGAAAGAAAACTTGTAGGCCCAAAACTGGTGGAGGAAACGGTGGAAAAGGTGAAAGTAATCCAAAATCACATCAAAGCAGCTCAAAGTAGGCAGAAGAGCTATGCCGATAATCGAAGGAAGGATTTGGAATTTCAAGTCGGTGATCATGTTTTCCTGAAGGTATCTCCGTGGAAGGGAGTCATACGTTTTGGTAAGAAAGGTAAATTGAGTCCCAGGTACATCAGACCTTTCGAAATTCTAGAACGAATTGGGGTAAAAGCTTACCGATTGGCAATGCCGCCAAGTCTCTCCAAAGTTCACGATGTGTTCCACGTATCTCTGTTGAGGAAATACATGCCTGATCCAACGCATGTACTCACCTATGTAGAATTAGAACTGGAACCTGGTCTTTCCTATTGTGAAGAGCCCGTCAGGATTCTTGATACGAGAGAACAAGTACTGAGAAACCGGACGACGCGTCTAGTAAAAGTTTTGTGGAGAAACCATAAGATGGAAGAGGCAACGTGGGAACCCGAGGAACTTATGATGAAGAACCACCCGAGTCTTTTCATGCGATATTATTCTAGAAATTTCGAGGATGAAATTATTTTAAGGAGGGGAGAATGTAACACCCCAAGCTTCTACGGTACGCTTCTCTTTGAATAATGCGATAGCGTGTGTTGTACGCAACACCGAGTTCTAACAACCAATCAAACTAGCCGTTATGAATAGTAATACCTACTTTTTAAAATTATATATATTTTATATTTCAAAATGGACTTCATTTTTTGGATTCGGAATATCTAATTTAGCCTAAGGTGAAATTTTGGTACTTTTCGGATAACTTTCATATTTTGATGAATAGTGAAAATTACAAATTTTAATTAAAAACAACTTTTTTAATCAAAATAATTAATAGTGATAAATTATGAATTTTAGTAGTTTTAAAGTATATTTAGAATATATTTTTACCATTTAATATAATTTTGGTAATTGGACATAATTTTACAATTAAACCGAACATAAACAAGTGTCAATCTTTTGATAGTTATTATCTCTTAAAAACACGCTTTTTGTTTTGACAGCGGGAATTAATTTTAAATTAATTTCTGCCACTTCTGTGTTTTGAATTTAGGAAAATGGATTCCATATTTGGAATCAGGATGTTCAAATTGTGTAAATAGGTAACTTTTATTTTTAGACATTTTGAATAATTACTGCGGTAAATATTTTATTTACCATGGTTAAGGGTAAATCCGGTAAATAAGGGTTAAAAAATAATATTATAATAATACTAAATTACCCTAAAACATGTCTTAACCCTATTGGTTGATACATGGTCGACCATGGGCATCTTTGGGTCGATTTTGGGACCTCATGGATCCACTTGTAAGTGATAATGACACTTTATTTTAATTAAGTTAAAATGAATACAAAAATGACACAAGCATATATCTTTTAGAAAAACAATTGTTACATAGGGTTATATATGTTGTATTTTAGATTATAAATATTTATTAGAAAGATAAAACGATTTCCTACATAATTATATTTTATTTATAATTTTTAGACATTAAATAATTTTTTTTATTTATGACACAATGATGATGCAGTAATTACTATAATAGTGAAACATTAAAATAATTGATATTATAAATACCCAAATAAATATAATATGAAACTTTTAATGAATTAAAATAATTTTCTAGCATAATATGATATATTAGGATTAATTTAATTTACTTTGTTCGAAGTAATCAATCTGTTATGAGTTTCTCAAAAATCAACTATTGAATAGTGTCAAAATTGACATAAAAGAGTTCTTAAAACAAATATTAAATTATTAATTGATATTAAATTCCTAAAAATCTAAGGTTCGGCCAAGAGAATTATATCATGATAGGTTCGTAATTAATGGACCACTTGGGGGTCTCTTGGATGTATATAGTAAGTTTATTAACCATATTATATAAAAATACAAAGAGACATTGTAAAAGTGAAACTAATTAACTTAGAGTTAATACTTAAAGATAAGGTTAATATAAGTACCCAAACCTGTCTAAATTATATTGGTTGAGTGGTTTTCGACCTATCCCAACCTTAACCTTTGAATAATCAACTTTGGAGCCATTAGAAACCGAATATGAATTTATTATAAATTAATATTTCTAGCTTTTCCAAAGGTGCCCCTCACCCCTCTTATAAAAGGGCACTCCTCCTTCTCATTTCTTCACACCTTCAAAGCCTTTTTGTTCGGCCAAACTCTGCCCAAATACTCTCCCAACATCCCTCACTACAACCTATAGGCCTTAGTTGGATCAAAAAGCCATCCTAAGGAGCCCTTTTTATCAAATCAAAAGGAAGAACCCGAAGAAGAGGTAATGTTTTCACCACCCCTTTTCAATTTCCTTTCTTCTTCCACTTCTTCTTTCTTTGTTCTTACCATTCTAAAATAATAACTCCAGTATCTTACATATACTGTGATTTTATTATAAATATGGTACAACCATATTCAGTATTCTATCCACCCTTTGAATAACATGTCACCATACGTGCGTACGTACGGCTTACCGTCTCCACGTCGTGGTGTAATTGTTATTCAATATATTATTATTTGGATGGGTATAATAATGATGTGTAACTCATGTAAATAATAAATATAACATGTTAATGATTCTATATATATGATATACCATCCATTTATATATTATTTTAATATCAAAATAATGATATTGTCGCTCGTACGTACGTACGGACTACCGTCTCCACGAACGCGATGAGATTCATTCTCCATCGTATCCATTCAAGTATAATTATCATTTGATGATTTAAAAATGATGTTTAAGGACTTTATATCATTCTGGATATGAATAAGATACAACAAACATGGCTTATGTAACAAAACATATAAAAGAAAATGAGTAAGTTAACACCCGAAACGACGATAATTCTAAGATATTATTAACAAATCAATGTTAAAAGATCATATATGATATCATATTAATATATATGATTCTTGTATAATTTAATAAAAATTATTTCACCTTTATACAGGAGGTTAACCTACCCCAACAAAGGAAAAGTACAAGGTAAGGGTTATTTCACAATCTCTTCATTATCCGAGGTTGTTTATACTTAATAATCTACTGGGATTTCTTTATCATCCACATCCATGTTTCTTCAAAATGTATTTCAAAACATATTTATTATTTACAAGAATATGGGTTAAAGTCAATTATACCCTTGTCTGACTTTTTATAAGAGGTTTATAAAGGAATCTTTCCGTCGTTTTCAAAACAAGGTCCTTTTTAACCTTTTCGACAGAATTAAGGTAAGAATGTTTTTTTTAACTTATACGGTGGGTGCGGCTATTTTCCGCCGTTATAAAATATTCAAAGTTTCCCTTACAAGCTTATAAGAATATTTTCAAAGAAAATGTTTTATTTTATGTGGATCTTAAATTATTTCAAAATAAAAGGAGATATTTCTTTAAAAATAATTTTGATTTCATCTATGTCAACATCATTTGATGGATTTTAAGATTATTTGAAGTTGATTTATTATGATACAAAACTTCTATATTGTATTGAAGGTTTTGTGATATGTTTGACTGTGGATGTTCTATTTTTATACCATTCATAGTTTATGGTGAAAGTATTGACATTTCGTATGCTAGTTTTAATACGAATGTTTATGTTATGTTTAAACCTTTTCATATGGGAATGAATTGGACTTAATATGTGACGGGTGGAGCCCGATATAGCTCCTCGATGCATCGGTAGGTCTCATGAGACAAACTAGTGTCTTGGCACAAGGCCTTGACAAAATCTTATTTGTATTCTTGGCACGAGGCCTTGGCTATGTGGTTATGATAGTCTGACATTATGCATTCCATCATTATGAAAGTGGTTATTGATTTTGCTTGTGATTATTCGATTAGTAGAATAACCATGTGAATAAGTAAATGGAATTATCTCATTTTATTTATTCCATACTATGTTAAAAGTTCAAGTTTAAAAGGCTTTTGTTTTATATATACATTGCCTTAAATGTTTATTCTTATTTATGAAAGTTTCCGCTATATTGTTATCCTTACTGGCCATTTGAGCTCACCCCTTTTCTATGTTTTATTTTTCCCAGGAATTGAAGAAGTAAATTATGAATGACCTGTAGGGATATTATGTGGGGATATGAGTGTAGATTATGGAGACAATATGTTGTTGTAGTAGTTTTTCATTTTATGATGTAATGTAAGACTTATGAATATATCTAGTGTTTCCAAGACTACTAAACCAATCGGTCTTTCGAGATTTTATCTTTCTTGTGATCATACCAATGTTATGTAATAATGCACCGACTCTGGGTAACTGGGGTCGGGGCGTTACATCTGGTCTAATAAGTACATGGGTGGTATCATAAATAACACAATACATTCTACATGTATTATCCTATTATAACCAAAAAATGGTGTCTTAGAGTTTCGAGTCGACTCAGAAATTATCGGTGTCTTACTGAAAGGATAAATTGGTTGCATGTACCATCGTTGGGTACCTTAGTTTGTTAACTAAACTCTAGAGACATGAAAACATATTTCCAAAGTTTCCCACACCAAAATCCATAAGACACTAAATTCTAAATTTCATCCCAAATATTGTAATGACCCACAATTTTAGTAATTATTGTTCATTAATTAAATATTGTGTGAGTAGCATGTCTCACAAGAAATGTTGAAATAAAAAGAGAAATTTTGTTACCATAACAAAATCATTAAATATTACCATTATATTATTGTCATTAAATTTCTATGTATCATTAGAAATAAAAACATTTTAAAAATTATATAAAATTTTATAATAAAAAAAGGTCATTTTATTCCAAGAAAATATGTCATTATTAAAAAAATTATGTGAAATTATATAAAAATTAATATTTTTAGATTTTATAAATTGAATTGAATAAAATTATTTATGTATTTTTAATCAAAACGGTGAAATTAATTAATTTTTTCAAACTCTTTTTCAGCATAAAGATTAAGTTACCTAGGTAAAAATTAGTTACCCAGGTAAAAACGTTATTTTTCAAAAGAATGATGCTTTCAGAATATTTTTTATTTTAAAAATTAAATTAATACATTTTATATTAAAATAATATTATTATTTTTAAAAATATATAAAAATTAATTAACAATCATTTAATTGGTAATGAATTTTAAATAAGATTAAGAATTTGTAATGATTAAAATGACATTATTTCTACAAAAAATGGTTTTCAACAAATTATATGTTTTATTTTAAAATTTACTTTTCTAATATTTAGAAATTGAATTAGGTTAAATGGATCCAAAATTTAGATTCATAACATTCAAATTTAGTAAGAAGTTTGGCCTAATGTTTTTTATAATAAAATGATAAACATGATTAATTTTTAATCATGGCTAATAAGGGTAAAAGTGGGTAAATAAAGTATCTCGGTTTTTTAATGATTAAAAGGTTAATTACACCTTCTATAAATCCTTATTAGGTATTATAGTCATACCTATGGGTATCGCATACTATTTATCCACCTAACATACCAAACCTACCTAACACACATGTGATTCCTTTCCTACCCATTACCTAAATCTTGTTTTCTATGAAAAACCCCACTTTCTCAACTATAAAAGTAGCTCTCTCCCATCCATTAACACATTTCTCTCGACCAAAAATTCCTTGATCACATAGATCATTTCTCTCTCTAATTTCCTTTTAATGATTTCTTCTATATCTAAGGATTTATCACAATTATTATGAAGATACCTAAAAGGTAAGGGTTCTCCTCCTCTTTTTGATTCAAGTAATTATTTTTTGAGAATCCCTTTGAGTTTCAATTGAGTATGAGTTAATATGATAATAATAAACCCTTTACTATCAAAATTATTTTCTATTTATTATAAACTACCCTTACCTCACATTAAAAATATTCTATAAAACATTTTTTATAGTTGTTATACTGTCAAAATCACTCCTTGATTCTCTCCCTCCACTTTTCAATTCATGAACCTCCGTTATTATAAGGTATTTTATTTCCAAGTGATCATGATTATAATTTTTTATAATCAATACTTTATGATATTAATTATTCCCAATTTATGAGATACTATCTTTACCTCTCATTAATAAATTTCATAATCCCTTTTTTATAGTCTTTATGCTTCTAAAATAATTCATTGATTTTACATCTTCATGTTATGAATACTAAACTCTAATATAATTAATGGTTATCCATATAAACGAATTTTATAAAAGCTTATAAATAGAAAACAAATTTTTGAATAGGTTAAATATATATATATATATATATTATACTTGAGGTTAGAGTGAGATCAACTAAGTAATAATTCAATGTATGGTTCCATCAGCTCAATTTCTAAATCATTAGGTCATATACTTTCTTATATGATCAAAAAAATTAGATATATTTGATCCTATAATTTCTATATTTTATTTTTATTTAATTTTGTTCTTTCTTAAAATTAATTCTCATTATCAAGAACCATTTCTTTGATAAAATTTTTTCCAAAATAAAAGTATATCGTTCATAATAATAACTCTCATTCCTACAAAAGAATATTTTCTTAAATGAACATATTTTACTTCCTTCAAATTTTATTCTATATTTTTGAGAAATATAATATAGATTATTTTTTATGATTATAATAATTATTATAACCCTTTTTAAAAATAAATTTTTAATCTCTTTTTATGATGTGGGTTTTCAAACAGTGGTATTTAAAAATATATAAAAAAATGTGTTTTACATCTTTTTTAAATAAAATTTTTTATCTTTTTATCCAACTTTTTTAATAAAATTTATTTATTTAAATTATATTTTATTTATAAATCATTACAATAATATTTTCAAAAGTATTATCTTTCCCTTATCAATTTTTTTAAAGTAATTTACACTTTATCTTTATGAAAATGTTTAAATGGTTTTGTGAAAACTTTTTTATTTAAACTTTTATTATTCCTCCAAAGTTTGTCTCTTGTAAATTGATATTTTCATCATCCTATATACTTTATTATGATATGATTCATTTTATAAAATGTTATATTTTATATCTTATGATATTTTATGTTGATATTATGTGATTTTTTTTTTGAAATTTTATGAAACCTATTCTTTTCTCATGGGTTCATTAAGATGTGTTTATGATTAATTTTAAGTGGAACATGTATTTATGGATGATTATTGGTGGGGTATTATATCATCCTCTAATGAATTGGTTTAAGCTTATAACTCATGAGATAGTCAGGTATGGAAATAATGAGATTGTTCACATTGGTGTGGGTATGATGAGTTTGCTCACATTTTTAAGCATATAGATAATGAGTTTGTTTACATATTAATGGTAATAATAGGCTTGATTACACAAATTTTTCATATTCTTATGTTTTTCCATATTTCGAAGTTTTTTATCAAGTTATGAAAAATATTCAACATGTGTTTAATTTCCATGAAATTACATGTTTTCAAGATTATGTATTTTTTAAGTATTCCACACTGTTATTTCATGTTCACATGTTATATATTTATCTTTTATACTTATTTAATTATCCTTTTATGATCTTATGTTTCTCTGACATGTTTTTTTATTATCATCAATGGTATTATGATCTTTTAATAATATATTAATCATTTTCCTTATGTTCTCCATCATTTTTATGATCTATTACTTTATGATATTTTTTTCCTTGATGAGAATTTGATATCAAACCTTTCTTATGTTTTCAGTATCCATGTTATAAAGATGATTATTTCATGTGAGGTATCTATGAAAAGTTTTAGAGTAGTATGATTATGGTGAAATTTTTTAAAGTGTGGTAAAATAATATTTTTATAAAAATTATCCCCAAAACATTAATCATTTAGGTCTTTGGGTTGTGTGACTATTCTTGAGATGTATTATTTAAATCATGTGATTAATGTATTATTTATATCATGTTTAGATTGGGTCACTTTGGTTGGTATAAGATCAGATTTAAGTTACTTTTAAGATATTATTTTAGATAAATTTAGAAAAAAACCCTAGGGGAAATTATAAGGGATGAGTCTAAGTGTAGGATAGCATCCTGATGATTTGAAAAAGTATAGATTATATGGTTATCCTAGAAATTAAATCCCTATATATATACTATAAGTGGATTCGAATCTATAAAAGATTTACCTAGGGGTAATAACCCATAATAAGGAGTGTTGGGTAATAACTCAATTATTACCCAGTGCACAACAAAGAAGTCTAACAAGACACCTGGTTTGACACTCCGAGGAAATATTATTTGGTTAATCACATTATATTTACAAATTATTATGATAAATTTGAATATATTTAAATATATAACTAGTTTAATTAGAAATATATTGATGGGTAACTCATATTAAAACTTAAATATTCATAGCCTAGAATATGCATGACATTTATGATATCTTCATTCTGAGTCTATAGTTTCTTTTCATGTACATTCATTAATTTCTATATACTCATTCCCATTTATCCTTTAGTCAATCTCATGGTAAGAACCTAAAGGAAACCAAGTTAATAATGGGTGAAATTGAAAATGTAGAGATAGTCACTGTGGGGAACCTAATGGGATTGGGATTGGAATGAAAAATATCATTGAAATTTTCACCCAACTATCTCAAGTTGTGGGAAAAAAACCCAAATTATATAGACTTATGATTTGAATAAATTTATAGTACTTCAAAATTTAATAATAATCATTAAAAAATATAAAAAATCCATTAAAGTTCCATATAGGTATATTTTCTTTAGAAACTGGGAAACATAAACAATTGGTTCACAAGATATCTTCATTATAACCCATATAGTCCTTCATAACTAGACCCCTTTTTGACATACCTTACTTAATACCATTCTTAATGGCCTGAGGAAAAGAAACATAAGAAAGGGTGAGCTCAGATTCTCACCAAGTGTAAACAGGGAAATATCAATCATATCATTATCATAACACATAAGAACAAAACATTTGAAAATATTATCCTGCACTTGAATGATTGCCATATCATTCCATGGGATAAATCATAAAAGTTCATAAGAATCAATGAACATAATCCCAAAGGTCATAACATAAGACATGAAATTATGTGCCATACACATAAGCATATAAAATCATTTAATATTAGTCAAGGCTCATTTCAAATACCATCATTGTGGAAAAAATACATTATTGAACCGAGTTCACTCCTCGTTCTAGCCTTGTATTACTGAACTGAGGTCATTTCCCATTCTAGCCAAATTTATCTAATGATATATAAATTTTTACCTAATACTAGATATATCTCCCAACCATCTCATAATGAAATCATTCTTAGATATTCCATAATAACATAAATCATTCATCATATCCCATGGTATAAAATAGGATTCATTAAACATCATTCCACCATAACATAATATATGTTAAAAAATGAATTTCATAAATATAATTCCATAATAAAACCAATTAAATAATATTAAAAATAAGGATATTATATTTGAAACATAACCCAATTAAATAATTCCATCTTATATGGAAAATAATTTTGATATAACACTTGAAGTTAATTCTTGAGGAAAATGTCCTTTCTTCTTCAAAAACATTTTCCTTTCTCAAAATGTTTCTCAATTTTAAAATAAAAGAATTTATTTGAATATAAACTTGTAATCCTGAAGAGTATTATTCATAAAAATAAGGATTTATTAAAATGTAAAAATCCATTCATGTCGTATAAGTTAAAAAAACATTCTCCTCGTCCTTTTTATAGAAAATTCAAAAAGTACCTCGTATCAAAAATAAAAAACTATTCCTTTCATAACATTTAAGAAAAATTTACCAATGGGTAAAATTGACTCTAAAAAATTTTATAAAAAATTATATTTTGCAATGCATAATTAGGAAAAATTGATATGGATGATAAATATACCCTAGTAAATAATTACGTATAAACAATCTTGGATAATAATGAGATTTTCAAATTATCTCTTACCTTAGTTCTGATTTCCTTTTTATGTATCAAAACTTCCTATATAATGATTTAAATAATTACATTGACTTTTTTCAGAATCATATTCATTTTTATGATATCATATATGATCATATTATCATTTGTTTGTTAGTAACATTTTTACTCCTTTATCAGGTGTTAAATTCTTTATTTTCTTAGGCATGTTTTGTCAGATAAGATCTTGTTCCTCTTCTTAGGTTATATTTATATAATTATATAATGATATTAGTATAATATACATCATATTTATTCAGTCCATTCATCTATATAATTATGATTTAATAAATATCATGTAGAATGAATCTCATCGCATCGTCGAGATGGTAGGTCGTACGTATGCCTGAGCGACGATATCATTACTTTAATTGTTTAATGGTATTAAGTTGGATGGTGTATAATATTTAAGAATAAATATAGTGTTATAATAATCATATATATTTATTATTTCCATAATTATACCCTTCCAAGCAAGGTGGTGGTGAAAAACATATTACACCACATCGTGGAGATGGTAAGTTGTACATACCCACATGTGGTGATTTCATTTTTTGTAGGATGGATAAAAGATGGAATATGGTTGTTTAATAATACTAATAATAATAAAATCTAAGTATATAATTGGTACTCTATTTATTACTTTATAATGAAACAACTCAATAATAGGTATTAGAAGAAGAAACAAATTTGAAAGAATTGGTAGAGGGGATTACCACTTCTTCGATGTGCTCCCTCTAAATCTCCTCTTAATGTACTAGAGTTGGACTTTAAAGAAGACCGGAACCTCTATAATGTAACTAAGAAAGTTCATAATGGAAATGGGAATGGTATTTCTGATCTTGAAGTATCAAAGTTAAGTGAATAGGCAAGGGAGTATGTTCCCTTTTATAATTGAGGTGAGGGGCACTTTTTGGATCTCCAAAAATATTAATTTAATATAAACTAAAACCCCATACAAAAACCTCCAAAATGTTCCAATTTAGAATATGATATGTGATAAAGTATTAATATCATCAAAAAATAAATTTTTGACATTTTTTTAGTCAATTTAAACCTTATCATTTTAATTAACACTTAGTTATTCTATTTAATTTTTAACTATGGTAACAAATTCTTCAATATTAAAAGTGTGAAATTTTTATTTATTTGATGTCAATTAGACCATAAATAAATAACATAGAAAATTTTAGACCATATAATAATTATTATATTTTTTTAAAATGTTTTATTATTTTTAAATAATTCAATAAAAAATTTATTTTACTAAACAATCAACAATGACAATTTTGACACTACTGAAATCATTGATTTTTAAAAATATTAAGGTAACAAGTTAACTTCAAACCATTAATTTTATTATATTACAAATATATAAAGATAATATTTAAATTTATTGAAAATATTAATTATCCAAAATTATATTTATTTTAATATTTTCAATAATATATATTTGATATTTCCCATAATAAAATAATTACTATAACAATTTTGTGTAATTAGTTAATATTATTATTTGTGGAAGAAAATTTAAAAACAAAATACTATAACAAAGATAAATTCTCTATATTTTATAATAATACTTATAATTGAATATATCTTCTCTATAATCCATCATTAAAAATGTTATACTTATTAAAAAATGAATGAGGCAAGTTTATCATCACTTCAAGTAAAATAATATGTGTGTCATAATATCTTATATAAGGATCCAAATGGTCAATAACACTACCCATGGATGGTTATGGTATATATATACTCTAAAAATAGAATTTTTTCGTGTTTTTGGTTTTTTTTATGATTATTATCACTTTAATAATTATTATTTTATTAACCTATCATCTACTAAATAATTTCTACATCATTAAAGTATAAGTATTTAAGATAATTATTTGTTTACTAAAAATTAAAAATAAATTATCATGATAAATGAAGACATTTTATTTTTTTAATTATTATTTATAAAATAATTTATCTTTTTTATAACCTTATATTAAAAATGATATAGTTATTAAATTTGAGTAAGACATAATTAACATTTCTTTAAATAAAATAAATTACATGTCTTAATCTCATCCAAGTGGCTTCCAAAGGACTAAATTTAGACCCAAGGATGATTAAGGTAGAAAAACACCCATCAAATGATATTAGAACAAGTGTTAGGGTAATTTTATAATATTATTTTTACCCATAATTAACTGATTTACCCTTTTACCGTATTAATAAAAATTACTTAAGTTACTATTCGTAATTCCCAAAAATAAAAGTAATGTTTTTATATAATTTGGAATTACTGATTCCAAATATGGAATCCATTTTTAAAGATTAAAAGCACAAAATTTGTGGTAATTAATTTAAAATTAATCTCGTAGTTGGAAAGAGAGAACAAGTTTAAAATTTTATAACATTACAAAATATTGAAATGTTTTTACATTCGAATTCAATGTAAAATTAATGATAATGAAATAAATTATATTTAATGATAAAAATATATTCTATTTATACTTTAAAAACTATAAATTTTATATTTTAACCATGAAATTTTTTTTTGATGAAAACAGTTATTTTCAATTTAAATTTAGTGTATTTTTGTTATTCATCAAAACTTGAAAGTTATCAGAAAATATTAAAATTCATTCTAAGTAAATTTTTATATCCCACTTACAAATAACATGTTTATGTTTTCATATAAAATTATTAATGTATAAAAATCATAATCTAAAAGGGGTTCTCCATTAAAACAAGGAAAATTACCCTTCTGAAAAATATTGGTTTTTATACATCAAATAGGGTTTATTCATACCGTATAACAAAAATATCTATTAGGTGAATATGCAAAATATTTTATTAAATATATAACAAATATATTTAATTAATTTCATTTTCTAATTGTAAATCACTTTATAAAAATAAAAATATATATTTGATTTATATTTTTCAATCAAAATACATTTTCATAAGTTAATTATATTAATTCTTATTAACCTAACGTCAAGGTTATAATTTTCATTTTATACTAAGGGATTCTCATGGTTCATTTAAACTCATGATTGCATGAAATGCAAGCTATTAAAGATGTAACATCCAGAATCTGGGTGCCACCCAGATGTTCCCCGAACACGGATGGTCACATAACCTCAAACGCATTTCCCCAAACACTAGAGGATGACAACTAGTAGTGAGGGCCATGGTGTGATAATGGGGAAACTATGCCCTCATCGAAAGAGAATACACAGAGTAATAACAATAGTAATAAGTAACAGAAGCGGTAAGTCCATACAGCAAAATTAAACAAAGGAAGACGGATAATAATATAACAAATAAAGCATATAAAAATGATCCATGTCCCATGTGTCTAGGAAAGCATCCAAACAAGTCATAATGCTGGAAATATAATAATGAAACCAAAGTACATAAAAAATAGTAACTCCAACAGCATTCCAAGCCTCAGCTTGGTCCCATGCTCTCCAAATCCAATAAAAATCAAGTACCTACTGAAGAAGGGTTCTTTCCCTTATCTATATCTACAACCATATAATCTATTTGGGTCCAAAAGAATGACCTAAATAGGGTGTGAGACGAATCCTAGTATCCAACCACCAAAATATTTGTGTCTAACTTTCAGTGAATATATATAGTAGGTAATGTGCAGAAATGATGTAATAAACTAGGAGATAATCAAAAGTAAACAATAATACAGTTTTTAACTACATTCATTTTCATTTATCATTCAACCTTTGAATCACGTAATCTTAGGATCTATCCTAAGATCTATAAACCCTATGTAATAGTATCAAATAGATTTCTCATAATTCCATCTAAACATATCAATTAAGACTGAATCCAATCTTCTGCTTTGTCTTGGAAGACTTCTCACAATCATTCAATTGTTAAATAATGAACCTTAGGAAAATTTATCACAACATAATCTACTTTTTTCTAGTTTTGAACTATCATTTACAAATGACCACCTGGGAAATTCTCACGGTCAATACCCCTTGGTCAACATAGCATCAATCAAATATAAAGACCACCTGGAATCTCTCACAGCCAATTCCCTAGGGTCTAACATACTATCAAATAATTATAAACAACCACTTGGGAAATATCTCATAGTTTAAACCCCTGGGTTGATGACCACCTGTCATTTCACATGGACAATGCCCTTTGGTCACACAATAGTAAAACATACATAAAAGACACTACCTCAAGAAGCTCTCACAGCCAAATTCCCCTTGGGAAAACATCCATAATGCATATCACAGGAATCTAATATATTAATTACTCCAACCTAATAAAACAAGGCATGGAAAACAAGGAAATTATAACCAACAATCTAGACCAAACGGTCATAAAATAGTCAATAAGGTAAACACACCCATGGTGTCCCATAATCAAGGTATATAACCCTATGCATAATCAATTACCCATTATGAATCTACCAAACCACAATAGGTAATAAACAGGTCTAATTCCAAACAAAAAATATCCCAAACGTGCGTATACTACACTTTTAGCATATATAATCTAATTAAAATCAACGAAATGCACAAACCACCTACCTCGATGTCAAATAAAACTCTTGAATTCCGGCCCATGAATCAGCCTAGAATGGTGTAGATCTACAATAATGTGAAAAAAAATTCAACATTGAATAAATCATGAGAGAGGATGAATCAGGAGGGGTTTTGATAAATCTACAGTGGGATTCCAACCAACCCGACGACGTCTCAATTAGAGGTCAGTCGGAGAATCGGGAGGGGTCAAAAGTTCGTCGGTTTTTCTATCACTCCCTTTTATGAACCATAGGTATATGAAAAAAGTTCTAGATCTGAGATGAGACACTACTCTGGTTTATCAAATAAAAAGAAAACAAAACGATGTGTTCATTAAAGGTGCACGTCGTGTACTAGCCTTAACTATCCCCTGCCTTAAGCGGTCTTCCAGGTCACCACAAAGCCATGTACTTGACTATTATATGGACAATATGTGGTTTTACAAGGTACCCAGGTATGTGGCGTGTACTCAGAAGTACACGGCATGTACTTATAAAATCCTAATTTCTTTTTTTCCCTCAAAAAAAGCCCAAAATAAAGATCCATGCGTGAAATGAAGATCCAGGTTCTTACAAACTCCCCCCCCCCCAAAAAGAAATTTTTCCCTGAATTTCCCTTCTAAAGGTGGTGAAAAAGAAACTTCAAACAACTCTAGCCATTGGGATCATACTTCAGCCTCCCTCTCTAAAGTCTCTTCCTATACACGTCTTTGTTGTCATAGCACCCATACCAAAGGAACAAACTGGCCATGAAGAACCTTTGTGTTGCAATCCAGATCTGAATTTGGTGATCCTCTAAGTATGAATCCACCCATAACTCAAGCTCCTCGGGTTGGAAAACATGAGATGGGTCTCAAAAATAATATCATAGCTGAGAAACATAAAAGACATCATGCATAGCCCGGTACCTCTGAGGTAACTACAACTGATATGCAACCGACCTGACTCTCTCGAAAACCTCAAACGGCCTGATGTATCTTGGTGAAAGCATCCATTGTCTTTTAATCTTCCTCTGTTACCACCTCAGTGTGACACTTAAAAAAACCTAATCTCTGACCTCAAACTCCAGAGGTCATCTTTGTCGATCAATATAAGATTTCTGGTGAGATTGTGAAGTACCCATACTTTTTTGAATCAAATCAACCTTCTCTATGGTCTCCTAGACAAGAAGATGTCCCAAAATAGTTGTCTCTCCTACCTCCAGCCAATATAGGGGTGATTGGTATGGCCCACCATAAAAATCCTCAAAAGGTTCCATCTGAATCGTTACCAGAAAACTGTTATTGTAGGCAAACTCCACTAGGGGTATGTGTTTCTCCCAAGAACCCCCAAAATTCTGGATGTATGCTCGAGGCATGTCCTCTAAAACCAGAATTGTATGCATGGACTAGACATCTTTATAGGGATGGTAAGATATAATCAAAAGTATGGGCATACCCATATCCCTTTGTAGTCCTTTCTAGACATGAGAAGTAAACCGGGCATCCCAATCTGAAACAATAGAGTGTGGAACCCCATGAAAATGTACAATCCCTTGGATGTACAACCTTTCAATCTCATCAACACTGATGGTTTATTTGATTGGAATGAAATGTGAAACCTTTCGTAGTTTTCAACAACAACCCTTACAACATCATTTCATCATGGTGACCTTTGTAAACCCATCACAAAATTCATCAAGACATAATTCCACTTCCACTCGAGAATGGGTAACTATTGTAATAGCCCTTCTAGTCTCTAATGTTCCGCCTTCACCTGCTGATAGGTGGAACATCTTATAACAAATCTAGATACATCCCTCTTTATATGTAACGCCCCGACCCTAGTTTCCTAGAGTCGGTGCATTACTTACTTAACATTGGCATGATCACAAGAAAGATCAAATCTCGAAAGACCGATTGGTTTAGTAGCCTTGGAAACACTAGATATAATCATAAAGTTTTACATTACATTTCAAAGTGAAAAACTACTACAACAACAAAGTCTTCATATCCACACTATTAACCCCTCATAAAATCCCTGCAAGTCATTCATAAATTACTTCTTCACTACCTGGGAAAAATAAAACATAAAAAAGGGGTGAGCTCAAATGCCCAGTAAGGATAACAATATAGCGGAACATTCAAAATAAGCATAAACATTTAAGGCAATGAATTACTAAAACAAAAGCCTTTTAAAATTGAACTTCAACATAGTATGGCAAAAGTAAAATGAAATAATGCCATTTACTTGTTCACATGGATATTCTACTAATCGAATAATCACATGCAATATCAATAACCACTTTCATAATGTTGGAATGCATAATGCCAGACTATCATAACCACATAGCCAAGGCCTCGTGCCAAGACTACAAATAAGATTTTGTCAAGGCCTTGTGCCAAGACACTAGTTTGTCTCATGAGACCTACCGATGCATCGAGGAGCTATAGCGGGCTCCACCCGTCACTTATTAAGTCCAATGCATTCCCATATGAAAAGGTTTAAACATAACATAAACATTCGTATTAAAACTAGCATACGAAATGTCAATACTTTCACAATAAACTATGAATGGTATAAAAATAGAACATCCACAGTCAAACATATCACAAAACCTTCAATACAATATAGAAGTTTTGTATCATAATAAATCAACTTCAAATAATCTTAAAATCCATCAAAGGATGTTGACATAGATGAAATCAAAATTCTTTTTAAAGAAATATCTCCTTTTATTTTGAAATAATTTAAGATCCATATAAAATAAAACATTTTCTTTGAAAATATTCTTATAAGCTTGTAAGGAAAGCTTTGAAGATTTTATAACAGCGTAAAATAACCGCACCCGCCGTATAAGTTAAAAAAAAACATTCTTACCTCAATTCTGTCGAAAAGGTTAAAAAGGACCTTGTTTTGAAAACGACGGAAAGATTCCTTTATAAACCTCTTATAAAAAGTCAAAAAAAGGTATAAATGACTTTAACCCATATTCTTGTAAATAGTAAAAATGTTTTGAAATACATTTTGAAGAAACATGGATGTGGATGATAAAGAGATCCCAGTAGATTATTACATATAAACAACCTCGGATAATGAAGAGATTGTGAAATAACCCTTACCAATTTGGTAACTTATGAAACATACAACCCATGAAAGAGGTATCATACAATGAATATGTAAATACACATAAATTAGAGTGTATTACACAAAGAATATAATTATGGGTAGTACATACACCACACAAAAGGTGGTGGTGGCAATATGACATGAATCTCACGGGAATAAGGAGTGAGATGAAAACCCCTTACCTTGTACTTTTCCTTGGTTGGGGTAGGTTAACCTCCTGTATAATGGTGAAATAGTTGTTATTAAATTATACAAGAATCATATATATTAATATGATATCATATATGATCTTTTAACATTGATTTGTTAATAATATCTTAGAATTATCGTCGTTTCGGGAGTTAACTTACTCATTTTCTTTTATATGTTTTGTTACATAAGCCATGGTTGTTGTATCTTATTCATATCCAGAATGATATACAGTCCTTAAACATCATTTTTAAATCATCAAATGATAATTATACTTGAATGGATACGATGGAGAATGAATCTCATCGCGTTCGTGGAGACGGTAGTCCGTACGTACGCACGAGCGACAATATCATTCTTTTGATATTAAAATAATATATAAATGGATGGTATATCATATATACAGAATCATTAACATGTTATATTTATTATTTACATGAGTTACACATCATTATTATACCCATCCAAATAATATTATATTGAATAACAATTACACCACGACGTGGAGACGGTAAGCCGTACGTACGCACGTATGGTGACTTGTTATTCAAAGGGTGGATAGAATACTGAATATGATTGTACCATATTTATAATAACATCACAGTATATGTGAGATACTGGAGTTATTATTTCAGAATGGTAAGAACAAAGGAAGAAGAAGTGGAAGAAGAAATGAACTTAGAAAAGGGTGGTGAAATCATTACCTCTTCTTCGGGTTCTTCCTTTTGATTTGATCAAAAGGGCTCCTTAGGTTGGCTTTCTGATCAAACTAAGGCCTCTAGGTTGTATTGAGGGATGTTGGGAGAGTATTTGGGCAGAGTTTGGCCGAACCAAAAGGCTTTAGAGGTGTGAATAAATGAGAAGGAGGAGTGCCCTTTTATAAGAGGGGTGAGGGGCACCTTTGGAAAAGCTAGAAATATTAATTTATAATAAATTTATATTCAGTTTCTAAAGGCTCCAAAGTTGACTATTCAAATTATGAGGTGGGGATAGGTCGAAAGAAACTCATCCAATAGAATTTAGACAGGTTTTGGTACTTATATTAACCTTATCTTTAAGTATTAACTCTAAGTTAATTAGTTTCACTTTTACAATGTCTCTTTGTATTTTTATATAATATGGTTAATAAACTTACTATATACATCCAAGCGACCCCCAAGTGGTCCATTAATGAGGAACCTATCATAATATAAGTCTCTTGGCCGAACCTTAGATTTTTAGGAATTTAATATTAATTAATAATATAATATTTGTTTTAAGAACTCTTTTATGTCAATTTTGACACTATTCAATAGTTGATTTTTGTGAAACTCATAACAGATTGATTACTTCGAACAAAGTCCATTAAATAAATCCTAATATATCATATTAGCCTAGAAAATTAGTTTAATTCATTAAAAGTTTCATATTATATTTATTTGGGTATTTATAATATCAATTATTTTAATTTTTCACTATTATAGTAATTACTGCATCATCATTGTGTCATAAATAAAATAAATTATTTAATGTCTAAAAATTATAAGTAAAATATCATTATGTAGGAAATCTTTTTAGCTTTCTAATGAATATTTATAATCGAAAATCCAACATGTATAACCCTATGTAAAAATTGTTCTTCTAAAAGATGTAAGCTTATGCCATTTTTATTTTTATTTTAACTTTATTAATATAAAGTGTCCCTACCACATACAAGTGGCTCCAAGGGGTCCCCAAATTGACCCAAGGATGCCCATGGTCGGGTATGTGTCCACCAATAAGGTTAGGACACGTTTTAGGGTAATTTTGTATTATTATAATATTATTTTTTAACCCTTATTTACCGGATTTACCCTTTAACCATGGTAAATAAAATATTTACCACAGTAACTATTCAAAATGTCTAAAAATAAAAGTTACCTATTTACACAATTTGAACATCCTGATTCCAAATATGGAATCCATTTTCCTAAATTCAAAACACAGAAGTGGCAGAAATTAATTTAAAATTAATTCCCGCTGTTAAAACAAAAAGCGTGTTTTTAAGAGATAATAACTATCAAAAGATTGACACTTGTTTATGTTCGGTTTAATTGTAAAATTATGTCCAATGACCAAAATTATATTAAATGGTAAAAATATATTCTAAATATACTTTAAAACCACTCAAATTCATAATTTATCACTAGTAATTAATTTGATTAAAAAAGTTGTTTTTAATTAAAATTTAGTAATTTTCACTATTCATCAAAATATGAAAGTTATCCGAAATGTACCAAAATTTCACCCTAGGCTAAATTCGATATTCCGAATCCAAAAATGAAGTCCATTTTCAAATATAAAATATATATAATTTCAAAAAGTAGGTATTACTATTCATAACGGCTAGTTTGATTAGTTATGGTGTGTTAGAACTCGGTGTTGCGTACAACACACGCTATCACATTATTCGAAGGGAAACGTACCGTAGAATCTTGGGGTGTTACATTCTCCCCTCCTTCAAATAATTGCGTCCTCGCAATTTCTAGGGTATTACTGCATAAAAAGACTCGGGTGGTTCTTCATCATAAGTTCCTCGGGTTCCCACGTTGCCTCTTCCATCTTATGATTTCTCCACAAAACTTTTACCAGACGCGTCGTCCGGTTTCTCAGTACTTGTTCTCTTGTATCAAGAATCCTGACGGGCTCTTCACAATAAGACAGATCCGGTTCCAGTTCTAATTCCTCATAGGTGAGTACATGCGTTGGGTCAGGCATGTATTTTCTCAACAGAGATACGTGGAACACATCGTGAACTTTGGAGAGACTTGGCGGCATTGCCAATCGGTAAGCTACAGCCCCAATTCGTTCTAGAATTTCGAAAGGTCCGATGTACCTGGGACTCAATTTACCTTTCTTACCAAAACGTATGACTCCCTTCCACGGAGATACCTTCAGGAAAACATGATCACCGACTTGAAATTCCAAATCCTTCCTTCGATTATCGGCATAGCTCTTCTGCCTACTTTGAGCTGCTTTGATGTGATTTTGGATTACCTTTACCTTTTCCATCGTTTCCTCCACCAGTTCTAGACCTACAAGTTTTCTTTCACCGACGTCATCCCAACAGGTTGGTGTACGACATCTCTTTCCGTATAACGCTTCATATGGTGCCATCTGAATACTCGAATGGAAGCTATTGTTATAGGAAAATTCTACCAGAGGTAAATATTGATCCCACATACCCTGAAAATCAAGTGAGCAAGATCTCAACATGTCTTCTAAGGTTTGAATAGTCCGTTCTGATTGTCCGTCTGTCTGAGGGTGGTAAGCAGTGCTCAAATGAAGTTCAGTATCCAGGGATTTCTGAAGACTTTTCCAGAATCTTGAAGTAAAACGGGGATCACGATCAGAAACAATCGATAGGGGTACACCATGAAGTCTCACAACTTCATTAATGTATAGTCTTGCTAGACGTTCCAGGGGTAGATCTTCTCTTATAGCAAGAAAATGTGCTGACTTGGTAAGACGATCAACAATAACCCATATTGCATCGTTCCTTCTAGAAGTCTTTGGTAGCCCCATGACAAAGTCCATCGTAATATTGTCCCATTTCCACTCCGGTATGGGAAGAGGTTGCATGACTCCTCCAGGCTGTTGCCTTCCAGCTTTCACTTGTTGACAAACCATACATCTTGATACAAAATCAGCAATCTCCCTCTTCATGTTGTCCCACCAAAAATGTTCCTTCAAATCTCTATACATTTTGGTGCTCCTAGGGTGTATAGAGAAATTGGAACTATGAGCATCATCCAGCAATTCCCTTTTTAGATCAGGTATATTGGGAACACAAAGTCTCTTTCCAAATTTCAAAGTTCCATCTTCATACACAAAGTCTCTCAATCTCCCATCATTCACAGCTTTAATCTTCTTCTGAAATTCTTCATCATCGGTCTGAGAACTCTTAATCCTTTCTAGTAAAGATGGTTTGGCAACCATTTGAAAAAGCATTGATGTTTCACCTTCCCTGGTTATTCCCATGTCCATCTTCACTAGATTCATGAAAATTGGATCCCTTTCAATTCTCATCATGTTCAAAACTCCATGGTCTTTTCTGCTCAAAGCATCTGCCACCTTGTTTGCCTTCCCCGGGTGGTAGTGTATCGTACAATCATAATCCTTGAGTAATTCAAGCCATCTCCTTTGCCTCATGTTGAGTTCTTTTTGTGAGAAAATATACTTCAAACTCTTGTGATCAGTATAAATCTCACATTTTTCACCATAGAGGTAGTGCCTCCATATCTTCAAAGCAAAGATCACAGCTGCTAACTCAAGATCATGAGTAGGATAGTTTTGTTCATGAATTTTCAACTGTCGTGATGCATAGGCAATAACTCTATCATTCTGCATAAGGACACAGCCAAGTCCTTTCTTTGATGCATCACTATAAATAACGAACCCATCATTCCCCGATGGTAGAGTCAATATAGGAGCATTGACTAATCTTCTCTTCAGTTCTTCGAAACATTCTTCACACTCTTTTGTCCAAACAAATTTAACCCCTTTACGTGTGAGCTTCGTTAATAGGTTTGCCAATCGGGCAAAATTCTGGACGAAACGTCGATAATAACCTGCCAAACCAATAAAACTACGTACCTCAGTTATACTCGTAGGTGCTGGCCATTCTTGGATTGCCTTGGTCTTAGAAGGATCAACAGAGATTCCATCTTTAGAGACAATATGTCCAAGAAAAGAAATCTCCTGAAGCCAGAATTCACACTTGCTAAACTTTCCATATAATTCATGCCTCCTCAGAGTCTTCAAGATAATGCGCAAGTGATTTTCATGATCTTCATAGGTTTTGGAGTATACCAAGATATCATCAATAAATACTACCACAAATTCATCGAGATACTCCTTGAAAACTCTATTCATCAGATCCATGAATACAGAGGGTGCATTGGTCAATCCAAACGGCATTACAGTAAACTCGTAATGCCCGTACCTGGTTCGAAATGCTGTCTTCGGAATGTCTTCCTTCTTTACACACAACTGATGGTATCCAGATCGAAGGTCAATCTTTGAAAAGTATTGAGCTCCATGCAGTTGGTCAAATAAATCATCAATACGAGGTAGGGGATACTTGTTCTTTATCGTTATAGCATTGATCTCCCTGTAGTCGATACATAACCTCATAGATCCATCTTTCTTTTTAACAAAAAGAACAGGGGCTCCCCATGGAGAAACACTAGGGCGAATAAATCCATTATTACTCAATTCCTCTAGTTGTTTCTTTAGTTCGACTAACTCTACAGTGGCCATTCTATAAGGGGTCTTCGATATAGGCCTTGATCCAGGAATCAAATCAATAGAAAACTCAACTTCTCGTTCTGGAGGATGTCCAGGTAAATCTTCCGGAAATACATCTACAAATTCTTTCACAACAGGTACATCCTCTATTTGAACATTCCTTTCCTCACCGATAGTTACTTCATTCTCTTCCTCCCCGATAATTGAATTAAGTTGAGCTACAGGGGGTGGATCTAAATAAGAATTAGGTGGTGACGATTCTGCTCTAAAAATAAGGCGCTCCTTATCATTATCATCAAGAATCGTAACCTCTTTCTTCTTACAATAAATCTTCGCATCATAGTCCGAAAGCCAGTCCATACCGAGGATTATATCAAACTCAATCATAGGTATGACGATGAAATCAGCAGATAAAGAAAATTTATGTGCTCTAATGGGGACTGATTCACAAAACTTTGTTGCAACGATACTTCCCTTAGGAGTTTTAACTGACAACTCCCTTATTAAATCAAATTGGAAATATCTAATTTTCTTAGCAAACTGGGAAGATATGAAACAATGCGATGATCCAGAATCAAATAATGCATTTGCTAAACTTGAGGAAACCATTAAATTACCTGCCACCACGTCTTTCGGAGCTTCTACCTCAGCAGTAGTGATAGCATAAGCCTGGCCTTGATCCCTTGGCCTTTTCTGAGGTAAGTTCTCCTGACGCTTAGGACATGCATTTGCATAATGCCCCATCTCCCTGCAATTGTAGCACTGAACATTGGTAGCTTCCTTCTTCCCCTTGCAATCATGAGCTTGGTGGCCTTTTTCACCACACTTGTAACAGACTCCCATTCCCTTCAGGCAAGCACCGGGGTGTTTCTTCCCGCACTTACCACAAGATGGATATTCAACCTTTCCCTTCTTCCCCTTATTTCCATTCCCAGATTGATCAGCAGGTCTCTTCTTCTCTTGCTTTGCTTTAAAGTCATAAGACTTAGAGAATTCCTTTTCGGTCTTGATAGCACATGAGACAATGTCTTCGTACGATGAAAAGGATTGTGAGACTAATGCCCGACGGAGAAATGGTTTTAACCCATCAAAGAAACGATCAATCTTACTTCTTGGGTTGCGAATATAATCACCAGCGTACCTCGCTAACCTTGTAAAGTTAGCCTCATACTTTGTGACATTATCATCCTCCTTTTGTCTCAGACTCAGAAATTGCCTTTCCATATCTGCTCGATGGTCGCGAGGAAAGTATTTTTCTAAAAACAGATCTTTGAACTCCCTCCATTCCATGTTTGATACTTCATCATCTTCCTTCATGTTTTGAATCAATGACCACCATTGATCAGCATCTCCAGTGAGGCGGTAAACTGCCATGGTAACTTTTTCCCTTTCACTACTCCCCAAAGCCTGAAATATTTTCTCTAGGGAAAATATCCATTGCTCAGCTACTAAGGGATTTGTACTCCCATTGAACGTTGGTGGTTGTTGTCTCATGAATCGATCTAACATTGATCCTCCACGCTGCGGATCAGGGTGCTCCATACGGGTAAGGTTATTATTCATAACCTGAGTAAGTTGTCCCAGTACGGTGATTAGCTGATCAGCACCAGTTGCATCACCAGCCCCACTATAATTATCTTGAGCAGGAGGGCAATCCCTACATGGAGTGCGTGCATTGATACGGCTTCCATTTCTTCCACTAGGCGCCATTTCTAAACAATGTCATAAACTAGATCAGTTTATGAATCAAAATACATAATCCCATACTTATAAAACACTAAACATAAATTGAACTATATATGGATATAATCCATAATCATAAATATGTTTTCTTTGAGGAAGTATATACTCATAAACCCTTCATAATGATTTGTAAAGAAAGTGAGAGTTATCCTAAGCATATCCCCCGGGAGTGTCGTAACCAAGAGTGCAGCAAGGCCCGTTGTCGTGCACCAGTTCCCGTTCGAGTCTAGCTCAAAGCGGTGTTTTCGGGTTTTACCCCTAGGTACATCTGTGCCAGAGCCGCCTCTACCTGCTCGTATCCAGACAGGGATGTATTGCTCGGAAAACTCACAAAATCTCTACAATACCAAAATTTCTAGGAAGTTCTTCTATACTAATCCTCAAAGTTCATCTTAGGTCTACGTGCTCTAATCAGAGTTTATCTAAATCTAGCTTCCAAGGTTTGTACTAAACTTCCTCTGATACCAACTGTAACGCCCCGACCCTAGTTTCCTAGAGTCGGTGCATTACTTACTTAACATTGGCATGATCACAAGAAAGATCAAATCTCGAAAGACCGATTGGTTTAGTAGCCTTGGAAACACTAGATATAATCATAAAGTTTTACATTACATTTCAAAGTGAAAAACTACTACAACAACAAAGTCTTCATATCCACACTATTAACCCCTCATAAAATCCCTGCAAGTCATTCATAAATTACTTCTTCACTACCTGGGAAAAATAAAACATAAAAAAGGGGTGAGCTCAAATGCCCAGTAAGGATAACAATATAGCGGAACATTCAAAATAAGCATAAACATTTAAGGCAATGAATTACTAAAACAAAAGCCTTTTAAAATTGAACTTCAACATAGTATGGCAAAAGTAAAATGAAATAATGCCATTTACTTGTTCACATGGATATTCTACTAATCGAATAATCACATGCAATATCAATAAACACTTTCATAATGTTGGAATGCATAATGCCAGACTATCATAACCACATAGCCAAGGCCTCGTGCCAAGACTACAAATAATATTTTGTTAAGGCCTTGTGCCAAGACACTAGTTTGTCTCATGAGACCTACCGATGCATCGAGGAGCTATAGCGGGCTCCACCCGTCACTTATTAAGTCCAATGCATTCCCATATGAAAAGGTTTAAACATAACATAAACATTCGTATTAAAACTAGCATACGAAATGTCAATACTTTCACAATAAACTATGAATGGTATAAAAATAGAACATCCACAGTCAAACATATCACAAAACCTTCAATACAATATAGAAGTTTTGTATCATAATAAATCAACTTCAAATAATCTTAAAATCCATCAAAGGATGTTGACATAGATGAAATCAAAATTCTTTTTAAAGAAATATCTCCTTTTATTTTGAAATAATTTAAGATCCATATAAAATAAAACATTTTCTTTGAAAATATTCTTATAAGCTTGTAAGGAAAGCTTTGAAGATTTTATAACGGCGTAAAATAACCGCACCCGCCGTATAAGTTAAAAAAAACATTCTTACCTCAATTCTGTCGAAAAGGTTAAAAAGGACCTTGTTTTGAAAACAACGGAAAGATTCCTTTATAAACCTCTTATAAAAAGTCAAAAAAAGGTATAAATGACTTTAACCCATATTCTTGTAAATAGTAAAAATGTTTTGAAATACATTTTGAAGAAACATGGATGTGGATGATAAAGAGATCCCAGTAGATTATTACATATAAACAACCTCGGATAATGAAGAGATTGTGAAATAACCCTTACCAATTTGGTAACTTATGAAACATACAACCCATGAAAGAGGTATCATACAATGAATATGTAAATACACATAAATTAGAGTGTATTACACAAAGAATATAATTATGGGTAGTACATACACCACACAAAAGGTGGTGGTGGCAATATGACATGAATCTCACGGGAATAAGGAGTGAGATGAAAACCCCTTACCTTGTACTTTTCCTTGGTTGGGGTAGGTTAACCTCCTGTATAATGGTGAAATAGTTGTTATTAAATTATACAAGAATCATATATATTAATATGATATCATATATGATCTTTTAACATTGATTTGTTAATAATATCTTAGAATTATCGTCGTTTCGGGAGTTAACTTACTCATTTTCTTTTATATGTTTTGTTACATAAGCCATGGTTGTTGTATCTTATTCATATCCAGAATGATATACAGTCCTTAAACATCATTTTTAAATCATCAAATGATAATTATACTTGAATGGATACGATGGAGAATGAATCTCATCGCGTTCGTGGAGACGGTAGTCCGTACGTACGCACGAGCGACAATATCATTCTTTTGATATTAAAATAATATATAAATGGATGGTATATCATATATACAGAATCATTAACATGTTATATTTATTATTTACATGAGTTACACATCATTATTATACCCATCCAAATAATATTATATTGAATAACAATTACACCACGACGTGGAGACGGTAAGCCGTACGTACGCACGTATGGTGACATGTTATTCAAAGGGTGGATAGAATACTGAATATGATTGTACCATATTTATAATAACATCACAGTATATGTGAGATACTGGAGTTATTATTTCAGAATGGTAAGAACAAAGGAAGAAGAAGTGGAAGAAGAAATGAACTTAGAAAAGGGTGGTGAAATCATTACCTCTTCTTCGGGTTCTTCCTTTTGATTTGATCAAAAGGGCTCCTTAGGTTGGCTTTATGATCAAACTAAGGCCTCTAGGTTGTATTGAGGGATGTTGGGAGAGTATTTGGGCAGAGTTTGGCCGAACCAAAAGGCTTTAGAGGTGTGAATAAATGAGAAGGAGGAGTGCCCTTTTATAAGAGGGGTGAGGGGCACCTTTGGAAAAGCTAGAAATATTAATTTATAATAAATTCATATTCAGTTTCTAAAGGCTCCAAAGTTGAATATTCAAATGATGAGGTGGGGATAGGTCGAAAGAAACTCATCCAATAGAATTTAGACAGGTTTTGGTACTTATATTAACCTTATCTTTAAGTATTAACTCTAAGTTAATTAGTTTCACTTTTACAATGTCTCTTTGTATTTTTATATAATATGGTTAATAAACTTACTATATACATCCAAGCGACCCCCAAGTGGTCCATTAATGAGGAACCTATCATAATATAAGTCTCTTGGCCGAACCTTAGATTTTTAGGAATTTAATATTAATTAATAATATAATATTTGTTTTAAGAACTCTTTTATGTCAATTTTGACACTATTCAATAGTTGATTTTTGTGAAACTCATAACAGATTGATTACTTCGAACAAAGTCCATTAAATCAATCCTAATATATCATATTAGCCTAGAAAATTAGTTTAATTCATTAAAAGTTTCATATTATATTTATTTGGGTATTTATAATATCAATTATTTTAATTTTTCACTATTATAGTAATTACTGCATCATCATTGTGTCATAAATAAAATAAATTATTTAATGTCTAAAAATTATAAGTAAAATATCATTATGTAGGAAATCTTTTTAGATTTCTAATGAATATTTATAATCGAAAATCCAACATGTATAACCCTATGTAAAAATTGTTCTTCTAAAAGATGTAAGCTTATGCCATTTTTATTTTTATTTTAACTTTATTAATATAAAGTGTCCCTACCACATACAAGTGGCTCCAAGGGGTCCCCAAATTGACCCAAGGATGCCCATGGTCGGGTATGTGTCCACCAATAAGGTTAGGACACGTTTTAGGGTAATTTTGTATTATTATAATATTATTTTTTAACCCTTATTTACCGGATTTACCCTTTAACCATGGTAAATAAAATATTTACCACAGTAACTATTCAAAATGTCTAAAAATAAAAGTTACCTATTTACACAATTTGAACATCCTGATTCCAAATATGGAATCCATTTTCCTAAATTCAAAACACAGAAGTGGCAGAAATTAATTTAAAATTAATTCCCGCTGTTAAAACAAAAAGCGTGTTTTTAAGAGATAATAACTATCAAAAGATTGACACTTGTTTATGTTCGGTTTAATTGTAAAATTATGTCCAATGACCAAAATTATATTAAATGGTAAAAATATATTCTAAATATACTTTAAAACCACTCAAATTCATAATTTATCACTAGTAATTAATTTGATTAAAAAAGTTGTTTTTAATTAAAATTTAGTAATTTTCACTATTCATCAAAATATGAAAGTTATCCGAAATGTACCAAAATTTCACCCTAGGCTAAATTCGATATTCCGAATCCAAAAATGAAGTCCATTTTCAAATATAAAATATATATATTTTCAAAAAGTAGGTATTACTATTCATAACGGCTAGTTTGATTAGTTATGGTGTGTTAGAACTCGGTGTTGCGTACAACACACGCTATCACATTATTCGAAGGGAAACGTACCGTAGAAGCTTGGGGTGTTACATTATACCTGACCACCAATAATGACAGTGAAGAACTCGGTACATCTTGGTGACACCAGGATGAACTGCCCAAACTAAGGAATGAAAATCTTGCATCAACTCCTCACGTATGTCTCCTGACACCCATACGCATCCATGAAAACATAAGACCTCATCATCGCATATGGTCCACCTAGGAGTAGGGTCCTTTTCTAACACAATCTCCTATAGGAATAGGCCTTCAGAAACTAATAGAGGCCTTATTCTCACTCGATCCAAAAGAGTAGAGGTAACACCTATAGATGAAAGAAACGTCTACCCTTATCTATCGTTCACCTCCAAATGCATCTCAAAGAATAGATCCGTAATCTTATAATCATTGTTTCCCTCCTGAACTACCTATATCTTAGTCCTTCTTCTCAATGGATCAGCCATAGTGTTTCCTTTCCTAGGTGTGTAGGCATGCTCCAAGTCAAAATATTAAAGGTAATCAACCCACCTTCATTGTCTCAAATTCAGATCTCACTGACTAAAGATAAACTTGAGGGTTTTATGGTTAGTGAATACCAAAATAATTTCTCCTAAAAGACAATGTCTCCAACAATGCAAAGCATGCACAACTACAGCCAACTCAAGGTCATGCGTCAGGTAATTCTTCTCATGTGTCCTCAACTGCCAATACTTGTATGCAATGAATCCTTCCCCTTGCATAAGCACTGGTCCCAGCCCGATACCTGATGCATCATAGTAAATGGTGTAACTCTTAGCTGGATTTAGAAAAATTAGTATATGTGTGGAATCCAATATCACTTTCAACTTCTAAAAGGTTGAATCACAAGAATTTATCCACAAGTACTTATCACACTTCTTAGTCAGACCTGTTAGTGGCGCCACCAAACGTGAAAAGTCCTGTACAAAATCCCTTTAGTAACCAGTCAGCCCCAGAAAACTCTATACCTCAAAAACATTATTCATCTACTCCCATAAAACTACTGATCTCACTTTCTCTGGGTCTACAAATTCTCATGTATCTGAGATAACATGGCCCAAGAACTGAATCTGTTCCATCAAAAAGTGGAATTTTGAGAGCATAGAATATAACTGATGCTCTCTCAGTGGACTCAAAATGACCTCAAGATGGGTGGCATGGTCATGTTGAGTGTGATAGTACACCAAGATATTGTCCACAAATACTACCATAAAAGAATCCAAGTAAGGATGGAACACAAAGTTCATCAGTGCCATGAAAACTTTCGGTGAGTTCATGAGACCAAACAGCATAACCAAATACTCATATAGACCATACCTACTCTGAAAGGCTATAAGATTTATATCTAATGGTCTAAAATGAAACTGATGATAACCATATCTCAAGTAAATCTTCAAGAACACCTGGTATCCTTGAAAATGATCAAAGAGATCATAAATCCTTGGAAAGGGATATCGGTTATTGATCATCAACTAGTTCAGCTTCTGATAATCTACACAGAGTCTGAGGGTATGATCCACCTTCTTCACAAAAAGGATAGGTGAACCCCAAGGATAAGTATTGGTTCAGATGAAACCCTTTACCTATAACTCCTCTAATTTCTTCTTGATCTTCTGTAATTCTAGTGTATCCATCCTATAAGGAGGAATAAACACTAGTGCTACTCCTGGAACAAACTCAATAGAGAAATTTTCCTCTCTCTCTAGAGATAAACTTGAAAATTCATCTGGAAAGACATATTTGAAATGATCCACCACTAGAGGAAAGTCTATATGTGAAGTTCCTGGTCATCTAGATATATACATGCAATCGGGGCGGTAATTCCTATCATCCCATGATGCTCGGGTCCAGCTCTTCTCGCTTAGACATCCCATTCTCCCTTGTGTAGAAAATACTTGCCCTATAGTGATTTGAAACTCACCCTATGATGATAGAAGTTAAGAAAGGCCTGTAAATAGACCAACCAGTCCATTATGAGAATGACATAAAAGTCTGTCATCTCTAAGGCATAGAGGTCCCATAAAAAGTGAAACCCACCAAACTTGAGAGGGAACTCCTTGCACTGACGTATACTAGTTGTTATAATCCTCAACGGAGTTTCTATCATTATAACATCCTCAGAAGAAAAGATACAAAGCCTAAGGCTATCCAAAATGGAAATAAATATAACACTATGGGAATCCCTTGTATCAAAAAGAGAATATACTAAAACTGGGGAAACTAGAATCATACCTCTAACCATAGAGGGTCTGGGAACATGATCCTTTTGGGTCTGGTCCACTACAAAAGTTTTATCTATACTACGGACCTTCCTGAATACCCTGAGTTGATCCACCCTACTATCACTAAAAATCAGTTATCTGGCTACCACGACCATGAAATATTCCTCGACCTGAACGGCCTGATGAACTCCAGTTCTCTGACTGATGAGAAACTGGTAGTCCTTATCCTAAACATGGTGTTGTAACAGATCCCTCTCACTCACTGCTAGTGATAACATCTAGAAAAAACGTTGAATATGTCCCATCTTGCCGCAAGATCGGCACTCAACTAGGTCCCTCAGCAATGTGGTCTCTTATGCCCACTCTTCCTGCACTGGTACCATACCACCTAGATACCTAAAGATACATCATGTGAAAGCTACATATGGATCTTCTTGCTACATGTTGACGGAGAACCAGCCCTGAATACTGAACTGCCCTAGCTTGCAGCTCCCAAATCCCTCAAATTTCACTCAGTAATTAGTGCCTAATTTACTATAGTAGTAACCGAAGTCAGCCTAAAAACATTGAATTGTGATCAGATGTCTTACCTGAGACCATCCTCAAATTGCTTTTCCAAATATAACTCATCACCACCCAAAATAGGTGCAAAGCACTAAAGATTTGTAAATCAAGAAGAATAATTCATCACTGAAAGAGCGCCCTGCTCAAAGCGCATGAACTCCCAGGCTCGGTCGGCCCTCAACATCTCATGGTAGAAGTAATCATAGAAGGTCCTATAAAAATATTCCTAAGCCATATATTGATGATGTCCCACCTATGAGATAAAATCCCACCATATCTTGGTTGAATCACGTAACATGTACGTCGTGAACTTCACCCTCCTCTTTGGAGGCATTTACAGATGCTCAATGATAGAAAGCATGGCCTCTAACCATGACTCTGCAGCCTGTGGTCCTCCATCCCCTAAAAAAATGGGGGGATGTTGTTGTTGGAACACCCCATCAACTCTTCCATAGTTGGGGAAGGATGCGGTGCTCCCTAAAAATTCTGCATCATCCTCAAAAAGCCTTCACAGAATTGTGAATCAACACCTGCGTCCAATATAACAATTGGTGCCAAAATGGGCATGACAGAAGAATCTACTGGTAGTCCCTAATCTTCCATTTTCAGTGTCTAATCATTTCCTTGTACCTAGAATACAATTGAAGAACGTCTTGGTAGCATAACTATGCAAGGTCAAGCACACACCTCAGTACAAGATTATCAAAGATAACAACATAGAAGTGAAAGAGTTGAACCAGAGAAAGAAAGCATTAAAGTTTTACAAAATAAGATTATACAGCATGTAGAACCACTACATGGAATGTTCCCATAAGCCTTAACATGGGCGTATACCCCTGCCAACATGATCATGTAACACCCCATACACATGCTGTTTTCCTTCGGAGACACGACATGTACTTGAATTTTCCCTCCTGCCCAGGTTCTTCTACATGGCTATAACTGCACAGTTCTCTCCTAGTGTAACACTACACAGCATGTTCACACTACCACAAAACTGGGAAAGTCTAGTGCTAGCCTTTATCAGCGCTAATTAAAAAGCACTGATAAAGGGGTGTACTTTTATCGGCGCTAGAAAAATCACTGATTAAGGGTACCTTTATCAGTACTAAAAAAGCGCTGATAAAATTACCCCTTTATCCATGCTTATTTTAGCACTGATAAAGGTACCTCCTTTAACAGTGCTTTTTTTAGTGCTGTTAAAGGGTACCCCTTTATCAGGGCTTTTTTAATAACACTGATAAAAGGGGGTCTTTATCAACGCTTTTTTTTACAAGTGCTGATAAAGGGTCTACTTCCAAAAAATCATTAAAAAATATATTAATATTTAAATATATATATATAGTTATATTGATATAAATATAATATATATTTTTTAAATATAATTTTAAATATATTTTAGATAAGTATAAATATACAGTTACACTTAATATATAATATATTTAGTGAAAATGGCCTATAAAAAAATTAAAAAAAAAATTTAATAAATAATTTTCTAATTTTTATTGAGTAATAGTCATTTAATAACAATTTGAAGACTAAAAAAATAAAAATTAAAAAAATATCCAAAATATGTTGAAAATGCAACTCGAACTTCAAAAGGCCATAACTTTTGATCCGGGTGTCCGTTTGAGCTCTACAGCATATCAAATCAAAGTTTGTGACAAGATCTACGCTCTTATCATTAAGTAAAATCCATTGTCACATTTTTCAAGGCCAAAAAAGGCCCAGAAGGCCTCCAAAACTGAGTTTTCAGTCGGGGTACCCCGATTTTTTAACATTTTGTGGATTTTCAGCCTCATTTAAGGGGGTATTATTGGATTTTTTGGTGGGGAATGAATTTATTCCAAGGTATTACATTCATATTGATATTATGTATTTAAAATTTTATTGTTTTTTATAATGAATTGGTATTTATAATCAAATATATTACAATATATACATATTTTTTATATATTCACACATAAAAATTTAATTATAAATATAAATAATAAAATATATTTACATATAAAATATATTAGATTTATCTAAATAATAACTAATATCTATTTTATTTAATATAAAAATATATGAATATTTATATACCTATATATTAATCTAACTATATATATATTAATAAAACTACATATATATATTCATATAACTATAAATATATATATTAATATCACTATAAATATATATATATATATATTAATATAACTATATATATATATATATTAATATAACTATATATATTAATATAAATATATATTACTATATGAATAAATATAACTAAATATATATATATATATATATCATGAAATGGAAAACAGGTCAAAATAGTGGAGTGGTAAGGGCTTAGGCGCACAGGGGGGGAGGTCTCGAGTTCAAAACTAGGTGGAGGCAAGGGCGCACGCATGGGGGTGGATTTGGGGGCTAGCATCGATAAAGGGTGGAGGGGGTGCGTGTGGGCGCTGGAGGGGCTGGAAAGTGCTGTTAAAAGGGGGGATGAAGCGCTATAAAAACCCCTCTGATTGAAAGGATTTTTTTAAAAAAAATTTAATTTTTTTTAAATTTTTTTATTGTTTTTTTACTTTTATCAACACTAAAAAAAGTGATGATAAAAGGATTCTTTTATCAGCACTAAAAAGAAAGCGCTGATAAAGGACCCTTTTATCAACGCTTCTTTTTAGCGCTAATAAAAGACCCCTTTTATTAGTGCTTTTTTTGGAGCGTTGATAAAGGGGACCCCCCTATCTTCTCCAGATTTAATAGCGCTTTCCTAGCGCTATTAATGGCCATTTCTAGCACTGCTAAAAGGCTTATTTGTAGTAGTGTCACCCTAAACATGGAGTGTTTGACTTATGTTCCTTCCACCCATGTCGTTCGTCAAACGGTCAGATACATGGTCGACTTCTACGTAGCGTTTATAATCTAAACACGACATGTGAAACCCAAGTTTCATCCACCCATTTCATTAGTCACATGATCAGATACATGGTCTCTATAGCATGATGTGTACTCCTAGTACACGGCTTGTTCTACCAAGATTATATCAACCTTGTGTATCTGCACATACAGTTAGTCACATGGTCATAGAATACACAACTTGTACATACAGTACACATCATTTACTTAACAAAAGTTGTTTCTTCCAGAACAAGAGAACATGTGGTGTGTGTCAATAACATCACACGTCGTGTTGTCTGGGTTTCCAGACAGTAAGCCTATAAAAATTCTTTGAAACCCTTAAAATCTTAAAATTTTACTAAGTAATTCCATGTTCCAATCCTTGAAATCCTTTACTCCCCTGTGAATAAAATTTTGTCATCCTTATTCATTTCATATTATAATAGAATCCAATTAAAGTTCAAACATGATCCACAAAATTATGATCCAAGAGGGCCCATTACACCTCAGAGAAAAAATCTTGGCATCCATACAAATGAAACATTACATATTATAATACCCTATCAAAATATCAGTTATTTATATCACAAAATCTATTAAAATAGCATAAATATCATTCACAACATCTATCAGAACAGCATGAATCAGTAATGCACCCTATATGTCATGATAAGAATTTATGACATGTGATATATAGAAAGTGCCAATATGATTCATGAGATGTCTTACCCTCATCTCATCATTTTGCAACAGAAATATAACCACAATGATATCAATACTAACATCACAAAACAATTGAATCACCCAACGATAAAATCAAATCAATTGTAACAATTGCAAAACCAAAAAAATTGAAATATCCAAGGTAACTTGGATTTACCCTGTACATGGGTTAGATAATCCAAATAATATGTTATTACCAACTACATGTTCCTTCCTATCCCGGTCTATAGGCTCAAAATATTAAGTTAAAGAAGAAAAAACACCTTTGATACAACTTTGTAACGTCCCGGATCCGGGTGCTTCCTAGAAGTGCCCCGAACCTGGTTGATCACATAACCTCAAGTGCATTTCCCCAAACATCAGAGGCTACTGGCTAGTAGTGAGGACCAAAGTGTGATAATTGGAAAACTATTCCCTCATTGGTAGAGTATACATAGTGGAATAACAATTGTAATTAGTATTGGAAGCAGTAATACTATACAAAAAAATTAAATAGCAGAAGACTAATAATAATATAACAAATGGAGCATATAAAAATGATGCATGTCACGTGTGTCTAGGAAATCAGCCAAACAAGTCACAATGATAGAAATACAATACTGAAACAAAAATAAAGAATAAAATAAACTGCAACAGCATCGCAAGCCTCATCTTAGTCTCATGCTCTCTAGCTCCAACAACAATTAAGTACCTAATAAAGAATGGTGATTTCCCTCATCTATACCTACAACCATATAATCAATTCGGATCCAAAATCATGACCCAAACAAGGTGTGAGATGAATCCTAGTAGGTAACCACCAAATGAACTTTGCCTAAATATCAGTGAATATATATAACAGGTAATATGCAGATATGAAGTATTAAACTGGAAAATACTCAAAAGTAAACAATCCTATAGTTTTCAATTAAAATCATTTTCATTTATCATTCAACCTTTGAATCATTTACTCTCAGGATTTATCCTAATATCTATATCCCCCTATGTAATATTAAAAAACATATGTCTGAGAAGACCATCTAAGAAAATCAAGACTGAGTCCAAGTTTGTATTTTGGCTTGGAAGACTCATCAAAATCATTCAATTATTCAATAATGACCCTTATGAAAAGTTCTCACAGTCTAACCCCCTTTGGTCTAGTTTAGCACTATAACTTACAAATCACCACCTAGGCAGTTGTCACAGTCAATACCCCTTGGTCAACATAGCATCAATAAAATATAACGAACACCTAACAGCTCTCACGATCAATTCCCTAGGGTCCAACATACTATAAAAAAATTATAAATAACCACCTAGGAAAGCTCTCACTGTCTAAACACTCGAGTCAATGACCACCTGGAAACTCTCACCGTCAATTCCCTTTTGTCACACAATAGTAAAACATACATAAAAGACCCTACCTCGGAAATCTCTCATATTCAAATCCCCCTTGGTCAAACTTCCAAACCACATATCATAGGCATATCATATATCAATAAGCACATACTAACAAAACAAGGCATGGAAAGCAAGGAATGTTTAACTGGAATTCTAGACCAAATGGTTAGAAAATAGTCAATAAGGTAAACACACCCATGGTGTCCCATAATCAAGGTATATAACCTTATGCATAATCAATTACCCATTATCAATATACCAAACCATAATAGGTAATAAACAGGATCTAATTCAAAACACGCAATACCCCAAATGTGGGTATATGGCACTTTTAGCATATATAATCCAAAGACAATCAACTAAAGGCACAAACCACCTACCTTGATGTCGTTCGAACAAAACTCTTGAGCATTGGCCCTTAAATCGGACTAGAATGGCATAGATATACACAAAGGAGAAAACATTTCAATCTTTAATAACCTATGAGAGAGAAATAATCAGGATGAAACTATATAGGGGTTTTGAGAACTCACTTGTGGGATTGCAACGCACCTGAGGACGTCTCAATAGGAGGTCGGATGAAGAATCGAGAGGGGTCAAAAGTCTGTCAATCATTCTGTCACTCTCCTGTATGAACCATGGGTAGAAGAAATAAGTTCTAGACATGAGACACAACACCTCTCTGGTTTATAAAATAAAAATAAAACTAAACAGCATGTTTATTAAAGGTGCACGTCATGTAGTAGACTTAACCGGCCCCTACCTTAAGTAGTCTTCCAGACCACCACAGAACCATGTACTTAGACATTACATAGATTGTATACGGTTGTACGTAGTACCTAGGTACATGGAATGTAATTTGAAGTACACGGTGTGTAGTTATAAAATTTCCATTTCATCCTTTTTCCTCAAAAAATAGCCCGAAATAAAGATTCATACCTGAAATGAAGATCTGTGTTTTAAAAAATAATTAATATTATTTAAAGAAAATATTTTATAAAAACATCCAAGTGTTACATTCTACGCCCCTTAAACTGAATTTCTCCCTCGAAATTCATCACTTGGATACAAACAGATGAGGATACCTCTTCCTCATCACATCTTCAAGTTCCCACATAGCTTCCCCAAATTAGTGGTTCCACAATAAAACTTTAACCTAGAGAGTTATCTTGTTTCGTAGAAATTTTTTGATATGATCCATAATCTCTTCCATTTGTTATTAATAGGAAATATCTTTCTCTCGCAGTAAAGTTTATAATTTTAGTACATGTGAAGGATCAGGTATGTACTTTCGCATGAGAGATACATGGAACAAATCATGAACTTGAGAGTGATTTGGTGGAATCACCAATCAGTAAGGTACCTTCCGAACATGATCCAAATTTTCAAAAGTACTGATCTACCTATTGATAAACATTCCCTTATTTCCAAATATCATTACTTTTTTTGGGAGATATTCATTGAATCACCATGTCACTCACTTAAAACTCTAGGTCTTTTCATTGGTTTTCAGGATAACTTTTTTGTCAACTCTAAGCTTCTATTATGTGTTGTTGAATAGATCTGACCTTTTCTCCCATTTCATCAACAATATTATGTCCTAATAGATTTCTTTCCACAACTTCATACCATCATGTTATATTTTTGCACTTATTTCCATAGACTGCTTCATAAAGATCCATCTGAATACTGTAATTAAAGAAATTATTGTATGAAAATTTCACAAAAGGTAGGTGTTTATCCCAACCACCTTTTAAATTCATAGAGATTTATCTCAACATATCTTCAAGAGTATAAATTTTTCTCTCAAACTAACCATCTATTTGATGATGATAAGTATTACTGAAACTTAACTTTATATCCAAAGCATGTGGAAGACATCTTGTGAACTTCGAGGTAAGCCTTGGATCCCGATCAGATATAATGAAAAGTGGTACTCCATGAAATCTTAACACTTCCTTTAAATATATCATGGAAATATGATCAAGCGATAAATCCTCTTTAATAGTAATTAAGTGTTCTGACTTCATAAGGTGATCAGCTATATCTCATATAGCATTATGACCTTTATATGTTTTGGGAAGTCTAATGACAAAGTCCATAGTGATGTTTTCCCATTTCCATTAGGTTATGGGTAATGGTTATAACATCACCTTATACTTACATCTCTCAGCCTTAACTTGTTGACAAACCAAGCACCGAAACACATATTTGACAACATCTCTTTTCATACCATCCCACCATAAATACTCTTTCAGGTCCATATACATCTTCGTTCTTCCAGAATGAATATATAATGAAGAACTATGATCATAATCCAATAGTTATTCATTAATTAGGGTATGGGAGGAATACAAATCTGGTTCATAAACCTTATTATTCCATCACGATTGAAGTTTAATTCAAGAACATTTCTCACCTTATTTTGCAGCTCAACATCTCCCTTCTCTACCTCCTTAATCTTCACCTATATAGATGGTTGAATATTCATTTGAGAAATATAGGATTTATCCCCTTACTTTAAAATTTTAAGATCCATCCTTTGGAAATCCAAAAATATTGCATCTTTTGTGATCCTCATCATGGATAGGCTAGTACGGTCCTTTCAACTCAAATCATATGTCCCCTTGTTCTTTTTCTTATGGTGGTAATGTATTGAGAATTCGTAATATTTAATCAACTCCAACCATATTATTTGATGCAAATTCATCACCTTTTTATGTGAAAAATATACTTCAAAATTTTATGATCAGTCTAAATATAACACCTTTCACCATAAACATAATTCCTTAATATCTTTAGTAAAATGATTACTAAAGATAACTCCAAATCATGAGTTGGATAATGTTTCTCATGGATTTTCAATTTTCACGAGGCATAAGCTATCACTATATCATTTTTCATGGGAACACAACCCATTCCCTTCTTGAATGCATCACTATAGATTATAAACATTTCTCCACTACAATCAAGTATAAGAATAGGTGCACTGGCTAACCTTCTTTTTATCTCTTTGAAATTATCTTCACATTCCTCCATCCACATGAACTTAACTCCTTTCCAAATCAACTTGGTGAGTGTATTAGATAATTGTGGACAATCTTTCATAAAATGTCAATAATATCCATCCAAACCAATAAAACTTAGAATCTTAGTTATCATTGTTGGTCTCAGCCAACTTTCAATAACTTCTGTTTTTTTATGGATCCACATATATCCCCTCTCTTGAGATTATGTGACCCAAAAATGAAACTTTCTGATGCCAAAATTCACACTTCGTAAATTTTTCATAAATATTCTCCTTTCTCAGTGTCTGTAATACAACTCTCAAGTGATCTTCTTCATCTTCCTTTCTATTAGTATAGACAAGAATATCATAAATAAATACTACCCAAAACTGATCATAGTAGTCTCTATATACTCTATTCATTAGATCCTTGAACATAGTTGGGGCATTAGTTAGAATAAAAGGCATCACTATAAATTCATAGTGTCTATATCTTGTATGGAATGTCATTATTTGTATATCCTCCTTCTTTACCCTTATTTGATGATATCCTAAATGAAGATCAATCTTGGAAAAGTATTGACCTCCGTATAGTTGGTCAAATAAGTCATCAATGAGGGGAAGAGGATATTTATTCTTGATAGTGATCTTATTATGTTCTCACTAATCAATGCTGAGTCTCATTGATCCATGTTTCTACTTAACAAACAA
This sequence comes from Viscum album, assembly GCA_963277665.1. Taxonomy (NCBI): domain Eukaryota; kingdom Viridiplantae; phylum Streptophyta; class Magnoliopsida; order Santalales; family Viscaceae; genus Viscum; species Viscum album. The sequence continues at coordinate 675,863,750 of OY728131.1, read as the reverse complement.
AATAGGTTCTTCCCAAGGTGACACACTAGGGAATATCAATACCTTTTGAAGATTCTCTTGGAGTTACATCTTCAATTTCTACAACTCAATTGGGGCCATTCTATATAGTGTCTTTGAAATAGGCATAACACCCAGTATGACTTCTATAGAAAACTCAACATTACATTTTTGTGTAAAACCTAGTAATTATTATGGAAATACATCATATAAATATCATAAAATGGGTGTATTCTTAATTTTGATTTTCTCCCCAACTATCTTATATAGATAACCTTCATTTATAGGAATCAAGATCCATAAGATGGAAGAAATTTCTACTAGAAATCCATATTCATACTTTCATCGATATATGGTCATAGATTGATCTGAAATATGAAATGTGGCATACATTCCTTGGAAGTTGATTTGAGATATATATAGAGAAATCCAATCCATGACAATAATAACATATAATTCCACTATAGTAAGGATCACAAGATTTTAAGGAATAACGTTACCACAAACTTCAACTGGATAAGAATTATAAACTTTTGATGCGACTGTTGTGCCATTAGGTGTTGTCACATGTAACTTAACATCTAATTTTTGAGGTAATATAGAGACACCATTAGAAAATTATTGAGAAATAAAAGAGTGGGTGGATCTAGAAACAAATAAAACATTTTCTACTTTAGAGTGGATGGTATGTGTACCTTCACCATTTCATTATCGTACTCCACATCACTGATAGTGATCGTATGTGACTTGCCTTTGTCTTTAGACTTAAGGTGTTTTTGATATCTATCGTAATCAATAACCCTTGGATTAGGGAATTGACTGGAATAATTCCCCATTTTTTTTCACTTGCAACATGGAAGTGTAGGAGGTGCATTTTGTCTAGCCTTTTCTCTATTCTCATCATTGGATATCTTTTTCCTAACACTTTGTCATTCCACTACCCGATGACTATCTTTTACACTTTTAAAACATGTTCTAGTCCCTTTAAGATAATTTTCTCCATTTTTTTCCACACTTTGAGAATAAGGGAAAATCGTATTCTTTTTTGTGTGGTCTTTATCTTTTCCCTTGAATTCCATTTTTCTCTTCTTAACAAACCCTTTCAAATGATGGGTTAATCCAATATCTATCTCAACCTTGATATCACATAGAATTATTTTTTTGTATCTATTGAAGTCTGTTATCAATAATTCCCTTCATAGATTTCATTTTAAGACACTAAAGAATTGATCAATATTACTCTCATGTTGGATAAAAATTTCAGAAGTGTACATTGCAAGTCTTGTAAAATTTTCTTCATAGGTACCAATAGATTCATCATCCTTTTTCATAAGTTCAAGGAACCTCCTCTCCATCTTTGTTTAAAGAATAAAAGGAAAGTACATATTGAAAAATAAGTTCATGATCTCTTCACATTCTATGGATTCAATTTCATATCTCTACCTTGAATTCTTGATAAGTTTTCACCATTTATTAGCTTCAACTTCTAAACAATAGACTACTAAGATGAATTTATCATGTTCCAAAAATTAGAGAACTAAAAATATATTTTCAATGGTACTGATTCATTTTTCATCCATTAATGGATTATAATACCCCCTACAAAAAGGTGTAAGATGACTCATGAAGGACTATGTAGAATGTTGTTCTCTCCTTTTCTTGTTTGGAAGTCCAACATGACATATAGCTTGATAAATTTTTGTGATCACAGGTACTATATTTTTTATTCCATATCCCATAACATTTGGTTACGCTGGAGGACAATAATTACATTGCCCGTCACATTCATCATTAATGTGGTTCCTCCGGCTTCTATCCATTGGCTAAAACCAAGAATCATAGTATGAGAAACACTAATCATAATGGAAAACCCACATCATAAAGAATAAAATTTCAATTTAGACACTTTAGGTTTTATACTGGGTTATTTATGATCATTTATAAAACACTCGGATTGTAACCAATACTTCGACATATCCTTTGGGTTCTTACTATGGTTTTATCGTCCATGTTTTCAAAGGTTTATTATACCTTTCCTTTGATAACAACTATAGAGACCCATGATTTACATACATTGATATTACTTTAAAATTTGAGAACATTCATTACAAATATATAACAAATCCATGATAAGAACATATAGGTATAGTGCCTTTAGAAACTAGTAAACAAAAAAAATGGTTCATAAGACATATTCATTATCTCCTACTAATTTCAATATAACTAAACCACTTTTTGACATATCTTACTTAATACCTTTATTCATGACCTGGGGAAAAGAAACATAAGAAAGGTTGAGATTAGATGCTTAATAAGGGTAATGAGATAGATATCAATCATATCATAATCACAAAACAGAAGAACATTACATTTGAAAATCTTATCCTACATATGAATGATCTTGATTTCATTCCATGGGATAAATCAGAAATGTTCATAATAATCAATGAACATAATACCAAAAGTCATAACTTAAGACATGAATTTTTTTTGAATACACATAAGTATAGAAAATCATTTTATATTAGTCAGTGATCATTTATAAGACCATCATAGCGGACAAAGTCCATTACTGAATCGAGTTTACTCCTCGTTCCAACCCTGTACTAATGAACAGAGATTATTTCATATTCCTTGCATGTCTATCTAATGAGATATAAATCTTTAAAAAATTAATTTTAGCTAGATATAGGTCCCACCCATATCATTATTAAATTATTCTTATGTGTTCCATAATAACATAAATCAATAATCATAACCTAAGGAATAAAATGGGTTTCATTTAACATCATTCAACCATAACATAATCTATGTGAAACAAATGGATTTTGTAAATTGAATTCCATCATAAAAAAATAAAATTATAGGAAAAATAATGATATTATACTTGAAACATAACCCTGTTAAATAATTCCATTTTATATGGAAAACAATTTTGATATAACACTTGAAGTTAATTCTTCAGGAAAATATCCTTTCTTCTTCAAAAATGTTTTCTTTTCTCAAAATTCTGTACAGTTTTAAAAGAAAATAATTTATTTGAAAATAAACATGAAATATTATAGATTAATATTCATGGAGATAATTTTTTATGAAAACATAAATATATTTTCATGCTATATAAGTTAAAAACATTCTCCTCGTACTTTTTTTGGAAAAGTCAAAAAATACCTTGTATCAAAAATGAAAAAAGATTCTTTTCATACCATTTAATAAAAATTTACCAATGGGTAAAATTAAATCAAAACAATTGTATAAGAAATAATATTTTGGAATACATAATTAGGAAACATATACATGGATGATAAATATACCCTAGTAAATAATTACGCATAAGAAATCTAGGATAATAATGAGATTTCAAAATTATCCCTTACCTTAGGTATGATATCCTTTGTATGTGTCTGAACCTCCTGTATGATAATTTAAATAATTTTTTTGACTTATTTAAGAATCATAGTCATTTTTATGATATATTATATGATCATATTATCATCTGTTTGTTGGTAACATTATTACTCGTCCATCAGTTGTTATCTTCTTTATTTTCTTACACGTGTTTTGTCAGATAAGTTCTTGTTACTCTTCTTAGGATATAGTTATATAATTTTCCTAATTATATTATTATAATATATAACATATTTATTCATTCCATTCATTTATATAATCTTGATTTATTTAATATCATGTATAATGAATCACATCACATCGTGGAGACGGTAGGTCGTAAGTATGCTCGAGCGACGATATCATTCCATTAATTGTTGAATGGTATTTAAGTTGATGGTGTATACTATTTCAGAATCAATATCATGTTATAATAATCATATATAGTTATTATTTCCATCATTATTCTCATCCAAGTAATGTGGTTGTGAAAAATAGATTACACCACGGTGTGGAGAAGGTAAGCCATACGTATGCATGCATGGTGATTTCATTTTTTTTGTATGATGGATAGAAGATGGAATATGGTTGTTTAATAATCATAATAAAATATTAGTTTATAATTGATATTGGAGTTATTAATTTATAATGAAACAAATCATGAATAGTAATTATAATAAGAAGGAAGTTTTAAAGAATCAGTAGAGGGGATTACCTCTTCTTCAACATGCTCCATCTAAATCTCTTCTTAAAGTGCTAGAGTTGGTCTCCGAAGAGGACCAGAACCACTAGAATATTACTAGGTAAGTTGAAAAATTAAATTGGTAGGGTATGTATGATATTGAAAGCTCAAAGTGAAGTGAATAGGTGATAGAGGAGGTTTTCTTTTATAATTGAGGTGAAGGGTACTTTTGGGATCTCCAAAAATATTAATTTAATATAAAATCATACCCCATAAAAAACCTCCAAAATATCCCAATTTCAAATAAGAGATTATACAGGGTTGTAATCTCATAAACCAACAAATTTTTTACAAGTTTTTTTTTCAATTTAAAACTTATCATTTTAATTAACACTTAGTTATTCTATTTAATTTTTAACTAGGGTAACAAATACATCAATATTAAAAGGGAGAAATATTTACATATTTGATGTAACTTATACCATAAATAAATACCTTATAACATTTTATACCATATAATAATTATTATATATTTTTAAAAATGATTTATTATTTTTAAATAATTTAATAAACATTATTTTTATAAGTCATAAATAGTGTCAATTTTGAAAATATTGAATTCATTGATTTTTAAAAATATTAAGATAACAAGTTAACTTCAAAAAAGTATTTTTATTGTACTTATAAGAGTTAAATTCATATAGAAAATTAATCAGGAATATTAATTAGCGCAAATTATAATTATTTTAATATTTATTTGATATTTCCCATAATAAAATACTTACTATAATTGTTTTGTGTAATTATTTAATATTATTATTTGTTGAATAAAAATTGAAAAACAATATAATGAAAATTATAAATCCTATATATTTAATAAAAATAATTATAATAGAATATATCTTCTGTATAATCCATCATTAAAAATGTCATACTTATTAAAACATGAATGTGACACATTTATCATCACTGTAAATAAAATAATATAAGTATAATAATCTCTTCTATAAGGATCCAAATGGTCAATAACTCGAACCTGGGATGGTTATGGTTTATATATACTCTACCAATAATATTTGGTCTTGTTTTTGGGTATTTTAATGGTTATTATCACTTTAATAATAATTATTCTATTGATCTCTCATCAATCGAATAATTTCTACATCATTAAAGTATAATTCATTAAGGTAATTATTTATTTCCTAAAAATTACAAATAAATTATCATGATAAAGACAAAAAATATTTCAAATTATTATTTATAATCTAATTTATCTTTTGTATAACCTTATATTACAAATGACATAGTTATTAAAATTTGAGTAAGATATATTTAACATTTCTTTATATAAAATAAATGAAATGTACTAATCTCATCTAAGTGGCTTCCAAAGGACACCATTTTGACCCAAAGATGATTTAGGTCTGAAAAAAATCATCCAATTATATTATAACATGTATTTGGGTAATTTAATAATATTTTTTTTACCATTAATTATTTTATTTACCTTTTTATTGTATTAATAAAAATTAATGAAGTTACTATTCATAATGTCCAAAAATAAAAGTAAGATATTTAAATAATTTCGAAATTCTAATTCTAAATATGGAATCCATTTTTAAAAATTAAATCATAGAATTTTAAATAATTAATTTAAAATTAATCCCAATGTCAGAATGAGAGAATGAGTTTTAAAAGTTAAAACATTGCAAAATATTGATATGTTTTTATATCCGAATTCAGTGTAATATGAATACTAATGACATAAATTATATTAAAGGATAAAAATATAATCTATTTATATTTTAAAACCATTCAATAATATAATTTAACTATATTTGTTTTATGAAAAAAGTTTTTTCATTTAAATTTTACTGTATTTTTACTATTCATCAAAACTTAAAAGTTATCAAAAAATATCAAAAAATCATCCAAAGTAAATTTTTATATCCCTCTTCAAAATAACATGTTAATTTTATCATATAAAAATTACTAATCTGTCAAAATATTAATTTAAAAGGGTTTATCCATTAAAGGGTGTAAAAATAACCCTTTTGAATAATATAGGTTTTTATACATCAAATAGGGTTTATTCATACCCTATGAAAAAATATTTATTGGATGAATATAAAAAAATTTATTAAATATACAACAAATATATTTCATTAATTTCATTTAATAATTGTAAATTACTTAACAAAAATACAAATATATAATTGATTTATATTTTTCATTCATAATACATTTTCATAAGTTAGTTGTATTTATTTTCGCTAATCTAACGGCTAGGTTATAACGGTAATTTTATACTAAGGGCATCTCACGGTTCGTTTAAACTCACTATTGTGTGAGATGAAAGCTTTTGAAGAATCAGAATTATTGAAAGAAAATATTTCATAATAACATTCGCTTATTACAGAAATCATATTGATATCCTGAATGAACCAAGGAGGGAGAAACTAGTTATTGATTCATTTAAAAGGAAATGTACACCCTATTTTAGTAGGTCTTAAAATCCAATAATTATTGAGCATTGGGTAAATTTAATGTAAAATATATTTTACATTATCTAGTTCTTGGACCATGAAAAGTTCATTTTGGAATTCTATATATTATAAGGTAATGCTGACTAGTAGTGGAGTATCATTAAAATACTTTAGAAAATGGGGAATATACTCTATAGAATGGGAAGTGTTCAAGAATATATTTATCACTAAGTATTTTCCATAGAAAATTCGCAAAAAATGGAGTGTAAATTCTTACAGTTAAATAAAAAAATAGGAAGAATCAATTGGATCTTGTAAAGAAAAGTTTCTAAGACTCATGAGGTATGCCTCTAATTTCATCTCTAATACTGAGAGAAAATTTTATCACTTCTATACTAGCTTAAATTCTAGTATTCAAAGGGAGTTATCCATAAGATACTCTGGTATTTATGAAGATATTTTTTGATGTGCTCTTAAGGTAGATATAGAAATTTTAACCTCTCAATGTTTTGGGGAAAAGAAAAAATAAAGTGGGGTATCATGGAAGCACTAATGATAAGACACATGGTGGGAAGAAAGCCCAATTTCCAACATGTGATAAATTTTGGAGAAAGAAACCAAGTAATTCTTTCAAGGCATAAAATAAGATTTAAATGTTTGATAAAGTATGAATCCATGCACAAAACTATCAAACTAAATCTAGGAGGTTTATTAATGCAATAGAAGAAAATATGTCCCCTGCTAATGATCCACCCACACTACAATTCTTCAATTACAAGGATTTTATAAATTATGTGAATAAATTCCTCAATCCTTACGATAATGAAAAAAATAGTCCCAATAAACCTCCAAATATGAAGGAACAAGGAAGGGAATTCACGATCATTATCACTATGGTAGATCATGATAATTAAGTGATATGAGGCACACTTTATCTTTTTTCTAGATTTATAAATACCTTATTTTATTCCAATTCATCACATTATTTTATATCATAGAAATTTTTAATGAATATGGAATCACCACTATATACAATTGATATTGAAATATATCTGAAAACCCCTAGTGGCACAATGATCAAGTCTAAAATTTATAAATCTACTTTTATTGAAATTTATTGGAGGATAATTCCTACAGATATGATTATTATTTCCCTGGATGAATATGACATAATATTGGTTAAGGATTGGCTTTTCCTTCTTGAAGAACATGTCAAAATTTGGGATAAATAAGACTCATTTTATATCCCAAATCATCTTATTATAAATTATTGACACAGGGATGTTTATGAACATCCTATGGAATAAAATTCAATAATATGGATTGTGATACCCAACAATGAGGGACACTTTGATCAAATGATCAGGGACAAAGACACCATTGATAATTTCACTATTGTATGAGAATATAATTATGTATTTTTATATGAACTACCTAGTCTTCACCAATGTGTGAGGTTGAGTTTTCAATAAATCCCATTCCTAGATCCATTCCCATCTCAAAGATTCAGTCTAAAATGGGTCCCATATAATTAGAAGAGTTAAAGAAACAAATTTAAGAAGAACTTTAAAAAGGGTTTTATCAACCCTAGTGCTTCACTGTGGGGTTCACCAGTTCTATTTTTCAAAAATAAGGATAGATAAATATATATTTTCATTGATCATCATGTTCTTAATAAAATAAAAATAAAAAAATATCATTTTATAGCAACCCAATACTTTTACACAAATTAGTGCGTGATTTTTAAGCATAAGTATCCAATAATTGCATCCTAATAATCATGAGGCTTAGTGTATTTATAAGTCTATGTTCATAATACATATGAAGGAAAATAAAAAAAGACATTTTGTATCCCTCCTATTAAGATCCTAAATCCATTTTATCTCCTAAAACATCATAGTATAACCTAGGGCATACATAAAATAAAGGGGTGATCTAAAAATCCAAATAATGGAATAAACACAATAAGTAAAACTAACATGTGATTCAAAGGTATAAATTGATATCTTAAAATAGAAGGATCGTGAGTAATCACATATAACAGTAAAATAATGATCGTGGTATTATAATATTATGAAAACATAGGAAATGTTGAAAAAACATATAACATGACATAAATATGAGTCAATAATAACCTATTATACAATATCACATGGTGTACAAAGTCCCATAATGTATTAGGATATCTCCCTAATCCCATAAATGATGTCTCATGAGACTAAAACTTTATCCAATGCATTAGAGTTCTATCTAATTGAAACCATTATAACATCTTCATGACTTATGTGTTCCACATAAAGGACTTGAATCATAAGTAAAAATAAAATAATTACCCATAAAAATAAAATGGATTTCATAATCTTGACTCATATTAGAATCAATGAAAATTTAATAATGAAGGAATTTGAGAAATAAACATAAGGCATGTATTATCCAATAAAATTAAGGGATCATAACCTAGGTATTTATGTGAGAGACATATATATAGTATTTATAAGAATTAAATAACATTGGAGAGAGATATAAAGTGAGTTATAGAGAGAATGTTCCTAAGGTCAAAGATATTATTATTTAATCATCTTCATAATAATAATTATCACATAATTATAATTTTTATACATAAATTATACTTCTAAAATAACCATGAGTTATGGTTATGAAAATATAATTATGTAATAATCATGGAGACGGTTGGTCGTACATACGCATGTGTAATGTTTTCATTTCTCAATGATCATAATAGAAAGAACGTATGTGTTATTTTTTATTTGTATAATTAGAATTATATCATAAATATCATATTATTTCTTTATGTACATTTACATATCAATTCATGTGATTTGGTAAAAAACAAATCACATCACTTCGTGAGGTGGTAGTCGGCTGTACACACGAATGATGTTATCATTTTTTAATGGATAGTAAGGTAAGAAGGTGTATGATATATTAGTTTTACAAAATAATTCATATATTATTAATATAATATATAAACATTAAATTCACCATCATGAATATCTATGATAGGCGATGATGGAAAAATATTTAAATCGGTTTGTGAGGTGGTAGTCCACCACAAACACGAATAATGGTTTTATTTCCCATTTGATGTAAGTGGAGATGGGTTTAAGTTATTCTAGTAAAATAACAACATATTATTATATGGGATATTCTTATGTTATTATATCATTATGATTTCTTAATATTTAAAGGATTTGTGAGAATAAATAAAACAAATATTCTTGGTCAAGAATAATACCTCTTCTTCAGACCACCTCTTTAGGATTATATCCAAATCATTCTAATATTGGATTTATGATCAAAACAAGGATTTTAGAAAATAAGGAGTTAAGTAAGGAAGTTATTTGGGTAGGTATTGGATGAAAAAAAGTCTTTAGAAGTGTAAATAATAGGGTATAGTGGGTGCCCTTTTATAAGTGGGGGAGATTACACACTTGGATGTTTTCAAAAGAAAACATTATACCAACATTTTTCACATGCAACAAGGGAAAAAATGGATCATTATCAAACCTTAGATTATATAAGATTTAAATATGTTCATAAAATAGTATTTTTTTAAAAAAATTAGGTCATTGGAACCCTTATACTTTTAGTTTAACACCTCATAAACTTCTTTTAACCTTAGTCGTTGTAATTAATTTTACCTGTTTTTACTATTCATTATGACCAACACTTAAGTTGAAATTATTATAGAATATTAATTATTAGGATTCAAAATATTTAACCCATTTTTCCAAGTTTTATTTTCATAATTTGTATAATTTAATTTAAAATTAAATCTGTAAATTCCATAAAAAATGGTTTTCCAATGAAAATGTTTTCATAAGTATTGAAATTTTTAAATAAAATTTAAACATGAAATTAATTACAATGAACCAAATTATATTAATGATAAAATAATTTAAAAATAAATTAATTTTAAATCATTTCAAAACAAAATATAACTTTGTAAATGATTTAAATGAAAAGGTAGCTTTTAATAAAAACCCGTATTTTCACTATTCATTAAAAAAAATTAAACATTTAAAAAAAATATCTAAAAAAGGTCCTACACTCATTTTGACATGTTGATTACAAAATGAAGTTAATTTATTAAAATAAATTTTATAATAGTGTAAAAAATTATTTTTATTATATTTTCACAAAAATTAATAAAAAAAATTAGAAAAAGGTATTGTCAAAGCCTATAAATTCTTTATAAAAAATTAAGTACTAATTTATCAATATACTTTATTAATACTTTATAATTAATTTTTAAAATTTGATTATTCCTATTCATACGTCAAAATTTAATTTCTAGGTTATAATGGTCTCGTTTAAATAATAATATTAATAGTTTATTGAGGTTTGTTAAAACTCAATGTTGCATGTCGCATAAGACATCAACATAGCTTTCCTTTTAAAAAAACCTTATAGTGTAGCATTCTTCCCCCATTAAAAAATTTCACCCTCTAAATTTTTTATAACATATCTAGTTAAAAATTGGTGAGGGTACTTTTTCTTCATTACTTGCTCTGGTTCCCAGGTTGCCTCTTCGTATTTATGGTTCTTCCATATTACATTGACCAATTGAGTCATCCTTTTTCATATAATTTATCTCTAATGTTGAATATATTTACTAACTTCTCCTCATAAAAGAGATCATTTTCCAATTTTACCACCTCTAAATTTAGTGCATGTAAGGAATATTTTATTTACTTCTTCAAAAGGAATACATGGAATATGTTTTTTAATTAAGAAAGGGTTGTTGGAAATGTTAGCCGATAATCCAAAGCTATGATAAAATTTATAACCTCAAAGTGGATGATGTACCTAGGTCTTAGCTTTACCTTATTCCTAAATATTATAAATCTACTCCATTTATATATTTGTAGAACAATTTTATCCCTAACCTAAAACTCTATGTCTCATCAACGATTGTCAACATAACTATTTTTTAAACTCTGAGTAGTCCTAATGTGTTCTTGAATGATCTTGAACTTTTCTACAATTTCCTCAAAAAATATAGGTCCCAACATCTTTCATTCACCAAAATTATCCCAATATGAAGGTTTTCTACATATCCTCCCATAAAAGGATTCATAAATGTCCATTTGGATTCTTGAGTGGAAACTATTATTGTATGAGACCTCGGCCAGAGAAAGATGTTGATCTCATCCTCCTTTGAATTTCATCATACATGATCCCAATATATCATCCAGTTTTTGAATAATATATACAGGTTAGCTATCATTTTGGGATTGATAAGTCATAATAAAGTTCAAATCAGTATTTAGAGGATTTTGGATGCACTTACAAAACATAGAAGTAAATCTTAGATCTCGATCAGATATAATTGATAGTGGTTTTCTATGTATCCTCACTACCTATATAGTGTATATCCTTACAATATGATCAAGTATTAAGTCCAATTGAAATTTAATGAAGTGAGAAGTCTTTGTAAGACAATCCAACACAATCCATAGTTATTGTTTCCTCGTGATGTGTTATCAGTACTGGCGACAAATTCCATGATGATGTTTTCCCATTTCCATGTAGGTGTGTTTAAAGGTTTCATCATCCCTATATACTTTTTTTACCTTCACTTGTTGGCATACTAGACAATTTTATGTATATTGTTTGATCTCCTTCTTTATATTGTCCCACCAATAGTACTCTCAGAAATATCGATGAATCATCACGCTCCTTAGGTGGATGGATATGGTTGAGTTATGTGTATCATTCCACAACTCCTTCATTATCTAAAGATTTTATAGTACACACTGTTGTGACCGAGATATTACACATATTTCTTTATCAATTTTAAACTCTGAGGATTTCTCTTTTCTTATGGAATACACCTTCTTCTAAATTTCCACATCATCTCTTTAAGCATCCTTTAACTTCTCCACAAGGGATGGTTGAGAAATAATTTGAGAAAAGAATGATGATTTTCCTTCCTTTATTTCCACATCAATCCTTTTAAAATCTAAGAATATTGGATCCTTATCAATTCTCATCACTAATAAATTCTTAAGATCCTTTCTAATTAGATAATCTATCAATTTGTTTTCTTCATTGGTATGGTAAAGTATTGAACAATCATAGTCTTTAATCAACTCTAACTATCTTCACTAGAGCATATTAATATTCCTATGTGTGAATGTATATTTAAGGCTCTTATGGTCCATATATATTTCACACTTCTCTCCATATAGTTAATTTATATATATTTTCAAAGAAAATATCACTATAGAAAACTCTAGATAATGTGTGGGATATTTTTTCTTGTGTACTTTCAACTACCTTGTGTCATAGGCTATCACTTTATCATTTTTATTAGTAAAGATCCCAAGACCTTCTTTGAGGAATCACCGTGTACTAAAAAAAGTTCTGTACTTGAGGGGATTGTGAGGGCTAGTGCAGTGATAAGACTCTTTTTCAACTCCTTAAAGCTCTATTCTCATTAAATGGTCTAGAAAAACTTTACTCCATTCCATGTTAGCTTGGTTATTGGGTTTGAGAATCATAAGAAGTTTCTCAAAAATCATTATTAATACCCAGATAGTCCATGGAAACTATGAATCTCTGTTATAAATTCTAGTCTAGGACAGTCTTAAATTATAATTATCTTAGAAAGTTCCACCTATATCCCCTTTATAATTATAATATTACCTAAGAATTATACATACCTCATCCAAAACTCACATTTACTATACTTTGAACAAGATTCGCTTTTCTTAAAGATTTTATCATAGTATTCAATTACTCCTCATACTCCTGCTTACTTTTGGATTAAAATAGGGTATCATCTATAAAGATAACCAAAAAAAATTAGGTAGTCTATAAAGATAATATTTATTAAGTCAATAAAGATTTTTGGATAATTAGTGATTTTGAAAGGTAGAATTATGAAGTCATAGTGTCTATACCTTGATCGAATGGTGGTTTTGGGGATATATTTATTCTTTAAATTTAATTATTGATATCCTGATTGAAGTTACACTTTAGAGAAATATTGGGTTCCACATAGTTGATCAAACTAGTCTTATATCCATGGAAATGGGTACTTGTTATTTATCATGATTTGTGTAAGTTCATGATAAATAATGTAAAGGAACATTGACCCATCCTTCTTATTTAATAAGAGGAACAATTCACCCCATAGTGTAACACTTGGGTGTATAAAACCCTTTTCCAAATTCTCTTATAAATTATTCTCCAACTCTTCCAACTCAACATTGAACATCATGTAAGGAGTCTTCTATATGGGAAAAGATCCACGTATAAGTTCAATTGATTACTCTACCTCTCAATAAGGAGGAAGACTAGAAAACTCTTAAGAGAATAAATTGGTATAATCCCTTACAATTAGAATTTATTAAATATCAGTTCTATCCTTTATCTCAATCATTTGGTCTAGATATTATTTCTCATGAGGAAATAATATCCATTCTTGAACACAATATTCCATGGGAGATCATACACCTCATTGAACTTTTATATAATCATAGGATGACTTGGGACATGAACAGTGATATCCCTCTCTCAACAGTTGATATTGGATTTATATAAGGATAGCCAATCCATACCCAAAATTTCATCAAACTCCACTAAAATAATTAAGAAAAGATTTTCTAGAAGATTAAATCCACAAAAATTGATTGGGGAGGATACATATACCTGGGATGTAACCATTTATTGGTTTTCTATTATAATGGATATATCAACCCCCATGTTTCGAGGTGGTTCTTGAATATTTATACTAAACTTAGAGGATATTAAAGAATGAATAGAACCAAAATTAAATATTAAATTTTTTATTCTTGAATAAATAATTAGAATGCCTATTAGTATATCATTTTCAAGATCCACCTCACGATATTGATAACATATACTCTTTGTTGATCTATATGCCTTGGAGGTTGTTGTCATTGATTGTATCTAACAACCCTTTTCTTAAGATATTGGATTCCATAATTCCTAAGTTCCTTATAGTTGAAACACTAAACCATAGGATGAGTGATGATTTGAACCTTATTTTCTTCTTTTGTATTAGTGGGTTTCTTTATTTCCCTTCATAACTAGTTATCCTGATGATCCTCTTTTCCAAAGTTGAAACATCTCTCGGTTCCCAAAAGAGGCTTTCCAGGATTATTATTCCCACAATTTTGAAAAGTGGTATGTTGGGATTTATTTAATCCATGGGATTTATCTTTTGATACCCCTGAATAAAACTCCATTTTATATTTTTTTTGTCTTTGGTCCCATGAGACCACTGAGAGTCATTGATCTCCTTATCATTTTTGAGGGAATAATATTAAATATCTTCATAACTATTAAAGTCTCGAATCACTAAATATTTTTTTATAATTGGATCTAATCCACTAAAAAAGTGGTACACCTTACTTTTTTTGTTGATGAAAAATCTATAGTTGTACTGTGTAGGCCTTGTGAAGTTTGCCTCATACAACCTGATAGGCTCATATTCATTTTTCTTCAAACTGAGGAAATCCATATCCATTTTAATATGGAGAGTTCTGGGAAAATATTTATTGAAAAAAATTTATTGAATTCTTCTCATTCCTTGTAATCAATATACTCTTTGGAATTTGTGTTATTGATAGTTTTCCCTCACTGATCAGTTTCTCCCTCAATGAAATAAATGGTCAATAAAAATTTCTCTTTCTATGAGCATTTGAGGATAGATAATATCTTTTAAATATATTTAAAACATTATTTATTGATGAGGGGATCATAATATAAACTAAATTTTGGAGGCCTTCGTCACATAAAAGACTCAACTTCAACTTGATCTTTCTTAGGAAGAATAGGGTGTTCCGCATGATTCATATTATTATTCATAACTTAATCTAGTTGAGCCAGTACTTCTATAATGTTCTCAACTCCCACTACCATAAGATTATTCATATCATTGGTTAAATCATTACATTACCTATCATGTTGTTTTTTGGCATAATTTATCCTATTTCCCACTATTAACTAAAAGAACAAAAAAAATATGATAATAAATTACCTAATAAACATACAAAAGGGAAACTTACAAACTTTTGAGGACTGACTTATAAAGGATAATTATATCCTAACTTACGAGTCTATAGATTTCAATATAGGTTATCCATATTAGTTTACCTTTTAGGTTTTATAACCTAATAATTTGTTCAAGTACATCATAATGGTTTATAAAAAGTTTGTGAATTTCCAAAATATATCTCCTAGGGGTGTCAAACTAGGTTTGCAGCAAGGTCCACTTTCATGCACTAGGTGATGATCGATTCTAGCTTAATGTGCTCCATTCAGGGTTGTAAACCCTAGGTACAACTATGTTAGAGAAACATCCACTTTTAGTATCCATACATGGATGTATTTATTTGGAACCCACTCACTCTATACTTCACCAAAATTCTAGAATATTTTCCTATACTTATTATTATCCTTATAGTTATCCTTAGACTTATATCTAGGGTTATCAGTAAATGTTTTTTCTCCTACTCCCCAAAGGTTAATTAAACCTTTACTCTAATACCAACTATAGTTACCCAATCCTTTTACACATATTATTATATGATTTTAAGACATAAGTATCTAATAAGTACCTCTCAAAGATCATAAGGCCTAGTTTCTTTTGAATACTTGGTTCATAATAAATCAAAATGAAACTAAAACAATATATTTTTTATTATTCTTAGTGATCTTATAAATAAATTTGAGCTCCTAAAACTATATATGATAACCGAAGAATACATAAGAGAAATGGTTGTGATAAAACACTAGTAAGGGAATAAACATTATAAAAAACATAACATGTGAGTCAAAGGTATAACATGATATCATAAATGAGAAGGCTCATGAGTAATCACATGCAAGAATAATATTCATAATATTGTATCATAAGATCATTTTAATATAGGAAATGTGGTAGAAACATATAAAATTACATAAACATGAGTCAAACCTAACTTCTGAGACAATATCAGATAGTTGAAAATGTCCCATCATAGATTAGGTTTAATCCCTAATCTCATACATGACATCTCATGAGACTAAAACATTACCAAATTAATTGGAGTGATATATGGATGAACCCATCATAAAATTTTCATGATTTATGTGTTCCTCATAAAGGAAGTCAATCATAATACATAACATTATAATTATCCATGGAAAGAAAATGGGTTTCAGAATCTTGCTTCATATCATAATCAAAGTAAATTTCTTAATGGATGCATTTGATAAATGAAAATAATGCATGTATTGTCCCATAAAATCAAGGGATAATAATCTAGGTATATATGTGAGAGACATATATATGTAATTTATATTAATTCCATATCTTTAGAAAGATATAGATAAAGTTATTTAGTGATAAAATGGTCATAACCAGAAGATAAGGGAGGTTAGATAGATCCCTTACCTCGAGCTCGATTAATCTAATGTGTTTTTTATCTTCTTGAATAATAATATTATTTTGATTATTTTCTTTCTTAAGAACATTTTTCAATTTTATTATTAATTTTCTTTTATTCATTATCATTTTATATTCAATTACTTAATCATTTAGGTTCAAGTTAGATGTTTTGACAATGTTCAGCTCATATGTTTAAAATTGACCTGGAAAATTAGCTAAGGTCAAAGAGATAATTATTTCATCACCTAAAGAATAATAATAATGAAATAATTATCATTTTAGACATAAATTATACTTGTTAAAATAACGATGAGTTATGATTATGATAAATGGACTATGTTATAATCTTGGAGACGGTAGGCCGAACATACGCTTGTGTAACATTTCCATTTTTCAATGATCATAATGGAGATAAGGTAAGTGTTATTTTATATTTATAGAATTATAATTATATCATAAATATTATATTATTTAATTAAATAATCTTACATATATCATCCATGCGACATGGTAAAAAATATATCACATCGCTTCGTGAGGCGATAGTCCGCCATACACATGAATGACATTATCTTTTTTTTAATGGATGATAAGGTAATAAGGTATATGATATATTAATTTTAAAAAATTGTTAACATTTTATGAATATAATATATAAATATTAAATACATCATCATTATCATTCATGATAGATGATTATGTAAGATGAGTTACATTGATTCGTGAGGTGATAGTTCGTCGTACACAAGAACGATGGTTTTGTTTCCCATTTGATGGAAATAGAGATCAATTTAGGTTATTACATTGACATAATAACATATTAGTATTTTTTAGATACTGATGATATTATATCATTACTATTTAATATTTTTAATAGGTGGAATAATAAATAAAACAAATATGCTCAGTCAAGAACAATACCTCTTCTTCAGACCACCTCTTTAGGATTATACCTAAAGCCATCCTAGATTGGATTTATGATCAAAAAAGGATTCTAGGGTATGTGTAGGGAATAAGAAAGGTGATTTTAGGTCTTTTATGAATCACAATGATTTATAAGTGTAAATAAGAGAGGATAGGGGTTCCCATTAATAATTGGGGAGAGGACACACTTAGAATCTTTGAAAAGAAAAACTTATACCCACATTTTACACATGATAAAAAAGATCCAAAATAGATAATTATAGACTTTTAGATGATATAAGGTCTAAATATGTATATAAAAAGTATTTGTACATTTTTTTTAGGTCATTTTAACCCTTATCATTTTAGTTTCACACCCCATTAAATTCATTTTAACCTTAACCATGGTACTTGATTTTTATTGTTTTTGCTATTAATTATAGAAAAAAATTAATTTAAACATATTATATAATATTAATTATTATAATTAAAAATATCAAATTTATTTTTATAAATTAATTTCAAATACTTATTCTAGTTTAATTGTAAATTAAATCCATAGACATGACAAAGAAATAGTTTTCCAAAGAAAAAGTTATCAAAAGTATAAAAAAAATTATATAAAAAATCAACATGAAATTTATTATAATAAACCAAATTGTATTAATAAAAAAATGACCTAATTTTTCTCTTAACACATTTTAAAACAAAATATATTTTTATAAATTATCTAGACAAAAATAATATTTTCAATAAAAGCCAGTATTTTTCATTGTTCATTAAAAAATTATACTTTTTAGAAAAATAAAAAAAATCCATCCTAATATAACATTGACATGGTGATTCCAAAAGTAAAGATAATTTTTTAAAATTATTTTTCTATAAATATATAAAATTAATGTTATTATTTGTTCACAAAAAACAATAAAATCTATTTTTTTAGAGAAAAGTATTTTTTGAATCCTATAAATATGTTACCAAAAAAGTACTTATTTAACAATAAATTTTATTTATCATTCATACTTAATTTTTAGAATGTGGTTATTCCTATTAATACAATTAATTTTAATACCTATGTAATAACAGTCGTGTTCAAATAATATTATTAATAGTAAATTAAGGCTCATTAAAACTCGGTGTTGTGTGTCACATATACCCTAAGGATAGATTTATTTTTAAAAAAACTTAGGTTGTTTCAATTATACCCTATATTGATGTTATATTCAACCAAATCATAGGATCCTAAAACATCTCAAATATTCATCTATAATATGGATATTATTAATTAAGGGTTAAAATGGAGGATGTTTCCAAAAAATTAATACAATTTATGGACACTAAGAATTTATAATGATGAAATTTGGACTTATGAATGCTCCTACAATCTTCATGGACATAGTGAATATGTCATTTTGAAAGTAACCTGATCAATTTTTTGTTTTCTTAATAGTTTACATTCTTATATATTCAAAGTGATAGGAAGAGCATGAAGATCAATTAAAAATTATGTTAAAGACCATGATAAATGAGAAGTTGTATGAAAAATTTAATAAATGTGAATTTTGGCTACAAAAGGTTCCATTTTTTGTTTTATGATCACAGGAAAGGGTGTATTAATGGATCCATAAAAAATAGTATTTTTTTATCAATGGCTTAGACCAATCATGATAACTAAGATTCATAATTTTATTGTTGGGACCATATTGGTTAGAAAATATTTCTAGAATTTGAAGAAGTTTTTTTCCAAAGGATTTCTCTTTTATTATCAAAGAATCTTAAGAAGAAAAGAAAAAATCACATCGCTTTGTAATTGGTGAAATTAGGACTAGACATTATATTTAAAAATTTGGACTCACAATGCTTGAAAAGTTCCATCATATTTGGGAAGAGCTGACTAGAAGAAAAGGTTCATCGGATTCACACTAAATCTAGAATGAAAGTACTGATTGTATTAAGGAAGTATCTTGATGGAAGTAAAGGGTCATCTAATTCACCCTGAATCTGATTTGGAAGGTGCAATAATAATGGTGGAGAATCTAAGTCTATATTACTATTATAAAATAAATTTGATTATGATTTTATGAGCTTGGAGTTCTCATAAATCATAAGTAGGTGATAAAACTTGTAATGAAAGCTTAATGAGGTAAAATGGGAGTGAATGATATACTTCCAATTGTATTCAGATTAATCAGATTTGGATGAAAAGAAGGGTGCTAAAAATTTTATTCTGAACAATTGTATTCAGCCTGATCTTAATTATGCTAATCATATTCAACAAAATTTCATTCAAAACAATCATATTATGGTTGAGAATGAAATAAAGATGTTGATGAAGTAAAAGGGAATACATTCCTTGGAAAGTATGTCGATGATGAAGCTGATCTTCAATGTATTTAAAGTTATGATAAAAGTAGATGTTTGAATAAGATGAAAATTGGTGACGCCAGATATTTTAGATCATCGTAATGGGTTTATCAGATTAATAAAGTCTGATAACATTTTTGGAAAATGTGAAAAAGTGAAGGTTCTGGTTTTCAGTCAGAAAAAAATCCAAAAGATATAAATATTTGGAGATTGAAGATGATGAGTATCATATTGAGAAGAGAAATAACAAATTTGATTTTTTTAAATGTTTTCATCAATTAGTTCAAGAGTAATTGCATTGGAATTTATACTAGATCATCGTCCTGAAGAAAGAAGAAGAAATGTGTGTTTCTTCATACATTTACATTCAATTGGTATAGAGAATCGTATTGAATAAATCTTATTAAGGAAATCATATTCGGACTAGTATTTGAAAAAGAAAGTTTGATGAAGAGAAAAAGTTTTTTAGAATATTCTATAAGGATTCAGAAGAGAAAAGTATAATTGAGAAGTGTTGATGAAGTCAAAATTCACCCGAAATTATAGGGAAATCGATATTTGGGGCAATTTGATTGAGAGAGAATGTTTTTAGGATTCCCACAAAAAAACCACTTTTGGGTTGTCTATAAAAGGGGATAAGTACATTTTACTTTATATATAGGGCTGGCAAGGGTATATTGTTCATGAGATAAGAGATAAGATCTAACTTTCTAGGGAGATAAATAAAATTTCGTATTAAGATAAGTTGAATAAGTTTCGACAGATTCAAGTGCTAGAATAAGAGACAAGATTGAAATGCTTACAGCTGATCATTATATTTAGTGATCATAATATTCAGCTGATTGTCGTAATCTTATTGTCATCATATTTGGATGGTCACTGTATCTGGTTGGGTAATTGGAGCAGGATTTCTATATTAGGATTTTTGAACTAAAGAAGATTGAGTTCTGAATTTTCTCAAAAATATTCAGAAAATGTTATATCTATCATATTGGGAAATCAGACTGGGAAGATAATATTGGGATAATCATACTATGAAATTGAATTTAAATTCTATATCAAAGTCCTTAAAGTTATTACTAGCTTCTGGGTAATAAATTGATGAATTATTTTTAAAATAATGAATTTTTGGAAGTTGAAAAGAAGTGAAGGTAACATGTTTTGTTACACAAAAATTGTTTTACCCTATTTGTGCTAAGAGAGAGCACACACATTATTAGATTGTTTACATAGTGATACATGAGTGATAGTTCATATCCTACTAATTTTATTCCACAAAAAAATGATTATTTTCTAATGGATTGTGTGGTATTGGTTCATTTACCTATAACAAGGATGTAGTTATTCTTATCGAATAGTGAACCTTGTAAACACTTGTGTTCCTATGGATGTGTTTTTGAACTGTTTTCAGTAGGGAATTAAATATTTAAAAGTAGGAAAAGGTTGTTTCATTTTTAAGGAATCATAAAAGAAAAATTTATCACTAATTTACCCCCTCCCCCTCGTAGTGATAAAATTATCCTGACTAAGAAATTGAAATTGGTATTAGAGCACATATTACCTTCACTTATTCTTTACTGATGTTTTTAATAGAGTTTGATAGGGAATCTCAATTATGTAAATAGTAAATATGTTTCTATTTTCTATGGTAAGAAATATGATATTTTGAAATATAGAATGTTGTCTTATCTTATGTCTATTGGATATGATGTTCTAGAAGCTGCAATAGATGGGTTTCCTCTTATGGATGAAAAAGTTCCTCTTACATATGTTGATAAGAATAATATTGAGAATGATGGAAGGGCCAAGAATGATTTATTATCATCACTTTTAAAAGTTAATTCTTAATATTGAAAGGTATTTCCACAAAAAAAAGTATATAGGACTAGTTGAAAAACATATACGAAGGAAATATATAAGTGAAGAAGGAAAAGTTACAAATATGGAGACTAAAGTATGAATATCTAAAGATGAGTGGATACAAATCTATTGGTGAATTATTTACTAGGTTAAATGACATTTTCATCACTATCAGATGTATTGGTGAAAAGTTAGATTATTCTACAGTTTTTAAAATTATTATGATAATCCTTCTCGAAAAGTTTGAAGCAAAAAATTCTTCATTGGAAGACAGAGATCACAAAAAATTATCTATTCATGATTTTTATTGCACTCTCATAACTTATGAAATGATAAGGGAGAAATATATTAAATAAAAGAAACAAAATCTGATAAACAAATTTCTTTCAAGGATGAAAATAAAGAGAATTAGAAAAATATTCTAGTTGAAGATGAAGACGGTGATTCTGATTCTGAAAATGAGTTATATAAAAACATTTGTGATATTTTATCCTTATTTTCATAAAATTTGAAAATAGGTACAAGGAAATACAAAGGGAAACTTCCCTTGAATTGTTTTGAATGTGAAGTCATTGGTAACTTTGTGGCTAATTATCCTTAAAGAAAGAAATAATAGAATAGTTATGAAGAGAAATGAAGGCTAATAAGATCATGGAAGAAATAGGGAGACAACTGAAAATCGTATTCCATAGGGAAATATAGAAAATTCTTCAAATATGAAAGAAGAAGTTTCTTATGTAAAGATAAAGAGGAAGGAATCAGTTTTGCTTACTCTGAAAAAATATATTGATTATGGTGTTGAGAATACTTTTATTCCAATATTTAATGATGAAGAATTTGTAAGTAGTTGTTCTGAAGAATAATAAACTCAACATGAAATACATTTGAAAGAAGAGTTGAAAAAAAGGATTAAGAAAGATTAGAATACTTGAAAAGAGAAACAAGAAGTTTGAAGATGAATGTTCCTCAATAATTCAAGGAATATTTTTTGAAGAGAAGAAAAAAATTCCGGTAGATATTGGAAATTTGAATAAATCACTTGAAGAGGAAAAGAATCATAATGAGTATTTGGAAGTAAAGCTAGATTAAAATGAAGAAGAGTTAGAACTTTTCCAAAAAAACATTCTAAAGTTGAACAAATAAAGAAAAGTTTCAAAAACTCTATTTTCGAAGTTAGTGTATGTTATCAAAAGGATACAACTAAGAAGTATCAAAAAAATTACCTTTAAATTTTGAGAATAAATCTAGAAGTGTTTCTGAAAAGAAGAGAGTTGGGAAAGTAATATATGTGGACAAGACCAACATAGTTGGGAATTTAGAAGTCTCTAAAAACCCTGAATATGAAAATTTTGAATGCGAAAAGTCTAATAACACTTTTGAATCTGATAAGGAAAAAAAGAAAATAAAGATTCTGATTGAGAAAAGAAATTTTGGCGGTTCAGTTAAGAAATAAAATTAGGTTTTTGATAAACATGTCTATAACTTCAATCAATATGATAGTTTAAGATACAAATAGTCTTTCTATGGCTACTGCTAGTTTTGTGGTGGATTCAGAAATACAACTAATATGTTTTGGTTTAACCAAAAATATTACTATTATTCCACTTGTTATGAAGGGGAAATTTTTAGGGGAATTCAATCCTCCCAAAATAATAAGACTGAAAATAAAGTTTATAAGAAATCCAAAAATAATGGTGTAAGAATTCAAAATAGGTTCCAACCACTAAAAACTATTTTTAAAAGATTTGAAAAACCTAGAAACCTTGAAAAATGATTTTTTTTTTGTTATCGGCACAACAAAATTTTCTTAAAAAATCATAGAATCCAAAGGTTAAGAAAGAAAAGGAAGAAGAAATGGATCTTATTGTTGAAACTGCATTGAAAGCTACAAAAGGAGAATGAACTTGAATTCCTGATAGTGTATGTTCTTCTCAAATGGTAGGAGATTTTAACTTGTTTAAGAATGTGGAATATTTTAAAGAAATAACAGTGACATTTGGAAATGATGAATCCTTGAAAATCAAAGGTGTTAGATCATCCATCATTAGAAAAGAAAAGATGAAATCTAAGAAAACCTTGTATGTTTATGGGATGAAACACAATTTTATAAGTGTTTCACAATTGTATGATGAGGGTAACAAATTTATCTTCAAAAAATATTGCTTTTTTAAAAAATTGAGGAAAATGGAAATATTGTTACAATAGGACAACATACAAAATGAAACCTGTTTCAGTTGGTGAAATAGAAAACTCTTGTTACATGACTATAGTGAAAGAGAATTAATTGTGGAATTAAAGTATGGGAAAAACATTTCAAAGAAACATGATAAATTTATAAAAGTGAGATAGTTTCCAAGACATTACTAATTTTCCAATAATAGTAGATTGGTGTTGTACTATTTTTTTGAAATGAAGGATTACAAACTCAGTATATAATAAAGTTGATATTTTTTCAAAACAACCCCCGGAGCTGATTCATTCTGATATCTATGGGCTAATGAGAAAACAATAAAAAAATGGAGATAAGTAATTCCTCAATTTAATTTATTATTTTACTTGAATTAAATGTTTTATGTATATGAAACATAAATTAGATGCTTTGAAAATGTTTAAAAGTTTTAGAAGGAAAGATGAGAAGGAATGTGTGTATTTAGTGAAGAAGTTGATAACAGACAATGGTGGTGAATAAAAATGTAGATAATTTGAAAAATATATTTAGAATCATTGAATTATTCATAATTATAGTTCCCCATACACTCCTCAACAAAATGGGGTTTCTGAAAGAAAGAATGGGATATTGGTGGACACGGGAAGAACTATGTTAATTGGACAAGGTCTTTCTTATTACTATTGGAGGCAAGCCATGAGTACTACTATTTATATTCAAAACTAATTTTTATATAAGATTTGTTCATATATGAATCCATATTAAATGTTTTATGTCAAAACTATAAGTTTTAAGAACTAAATATTTTTCATGATTACATGTATTATAAAAAAGAAAGATGGAAATTTTGGAACATTTGTGTAGAAAGGTGAGGATGGAATATTTCTTGGAAATACTCCGGAAGGAAGAGGATACAAATTTTTCAAAAAATAAATATAAATTAATGTTTGATTCTATTGATTTGAAATTTATTGAAATGGATGAATAATAAAAACATACTCAACAAAATAAGGTAGTTAAGCAGGATAAGTTAAAAAATTTTGATAAGGATACAAACATTTATAATCCTACTCAAGAAGAAGAATCAGACTCATCTATCTCCAGTGGTGAGGAATATACTCAAAAATATCATCCTAGTATGAGGAAACAAGTGGAATCTCATAACATTATTGGTGATCAAGATTAAAATGTTCAAACAAGAAGAACAATAATTTGTTATTATACATATTTCTTAGTACTCAAAAGATGAACTGAATGATGTAAAAGGATATTTTGAGTATCTCGAATGGGTTTAGGACATGGATGACGATTTTTATCAAATTTAAAATAATGTAACATAGGAACTCATACCCAACCCAGAAAAAACATTATTGGTACAAAGAGGGTTTTCCAAAACAAGTTGAATGAAGAAGGTGAAGTGATAAGAAAGAAAGAAGGATTGGTGTGAAAAGGGTATTCAAAAATTGAAGGTATTGATTTTTATGAAACCTTTTATCTGGTGGAAATATTAGAAACAATTAAAATTTTCTTAATATTTCATCACAACAAGTTTACAAGATCTTTCAAATGGATCTTAAATCCGTATTTTTGAATGGTGACCTTGATGATGAAGTTTACTTTGAACAACCATGTGACTTTATTTTTAGGAAACATGAAAGTTATGTGTACATAATAAAGAATGCTTGGTATGGGCTAAAACAAGCTCTGAGGGCATGGTATTCCAAATCGAATACATTCTTAAGGAAGATGAATTTTAAGAAAGAAAGAGTGGATAGAATTCTTTACATTATATAAAGTCAATAGTATTCCCTCATCGTAATTGTTTATGTTGATGACATTTTCTTTATTGGGAACGATGAAAGATCTTGTGAAATATTTTCTAAAGAATTGAAAAAGTTATTTGATATTTCCATACTGGGGGAAATGAAATACTTTATTGGGTTAAAAATATTATAAAAGGAGAAATATATTTTTATTTCTCAATAAAATTATGCTAAGTAACTTCTTAAGAGGTTCGGCATGGAAAACTCAAAACCTGTTTCAACATCGATTTTAGTGGGAACAAAGTTGTCTAAAGATGGAGAAGAAAAATATTTTTATCAGAAATAATTTTAGAATATAATTGGAAGTTTATTATAATTGACTCCCTCAAAACCCAAAATTGTTTATGTTGTTGATATATATATAAAATTTTATAGTGCACCAAAATAATCACATTTTATTAATGGAAAAATAATTCTCAGATACATCAAAGGCAGACAAAAATTCAGAATCAGGTATAACTGCTCAGATAGTATTGATTTTTTTGGATATTCATATGATGATTGGGCAGGACATATTGATGATAGAAGATCCATATCTGGTGGATTATTATTTCTAGGAAATAATTATGTTAGTTTTCATACAAAGAAAAAGAATTAAGTAACTCTCAGTATGTTTGAAACTAAGTATGTTTCATTCACTCAAGAGTCTACTCAACTTCTGTGGATGAAAACTCAATTAGAAGACTTATTTGTTAAAGTGAAGTTACCCTTACTCTTAGGTTTTGATAATGAAAGTACATTCAATATCATTAGGAATCTAGTTCAACATTATTTTTCATAACATATTGATATCAAATATTATTTCATCAAAGAGCATGTGGAGAAGAATGAATTGAAGCTTGTGTATGTTCCAACATCGGAACAAGTTGCTGGTATTTTCCGAAAAACTTTATCAAAGGAATCCTTTTCTAAATTGAGGTTTAACATGGGTGTTGAACCACTTTCTCATCAAGGTTGAGGTATGGGTTTTTCCCCCTCTCTCATCTTACCTTTGGATAGTGTTGTAAAGGGGGATATTTGTTTCATAAATCTATCCTTATGAAAGCATGTAAAAAAGAGGGGGTGTGGGTAAGTTGTGATTCTAGCATTGTAATTGTGTGAACTATTATAACTATTTTATGGGTTGGTTGTAGAAATAATTATTTCTTATTAAAAGAAATTTGAATAGGTTTGTAAGAAAAATAAATAATGTTTTCATAATCACTACTTTTGGACAGCATGATATTGTTATCCATGATTCTTGTTTCATACAATTAGTTAGATCATGTAGGCTTATAATTGTTGATAAGTAATCCATTTCTTGAGGATACAAAGTTTATTGATTTATGAATCTTGGTGGACAACAAAATCCAAAGGGGATATTGTTAGGACCAAGTTGTTTGGGGAAGTTTTTATGAAGCTGAAGAAGTTTTTTTTCAAAGGTATCGTCTTTTTTTCAAAGAATTTTAAGAAGAAAAGAAAAAATCACATCACTTTGTATTTGGTGAAATTCAGAATGGAAATTGTTTTTGGAAATTCATCATCACAATTCATGAAAAGGTCCATCGTATTCTAGAGGAGTAGACTGGAAGAAAAATTTCATCAGATTCACACTAAATCCAGAATGAAAGGAATGGTCATATTGAGGACGTATCTTTCTCAAAGTTAAGGGTCATCGGATTCACACTGAATCCAGTTTGGAAGGTGAGATCATAATGGTGGAGAATCAGATTCTTCATGACTATGATAAAATAAATGTGATGATGCTCTTCTAATCTTGGAGTTCTCATAAATCTTAAATAAGTGGTAATTCTTGTGATCCAAGCTTGATGAAGGAAAGGGGGGGAAATAGATTCTTCTAATTATATTCATATTGATCAGATATAGATGAAAAAAATTGTACGGTAAATTGTATTATGAATAATCATATTCAGTTAGGTCATAATCATGCCAATTTTATTTTGGCCAATTTCATTCTGAATAATCATATTCAGGCTAAGAAGGGAATAAATCTGATGATAAAGGAAAAGGAACGTTACAATACGTTCTTTAGGCCATCTGATGATGATGAAGTGGATCTTAATTATATTCAAAGTCATGAATAAAGTCATGATACAAGAAATTTTTTGAATAAGATGAAAGTTAGTGAATATAATATTTCATATCATCATAATGGGTTCATCAGATACATAATGTTTGATAACATTTTTGGAAAATATGAAAAACTAAAGGTGTTGGTTTTC
Source organism: Viscum album (assembly GCA_963277665.1). NCBI lineage: Eukaryota > Viridiplantae > Streptophyta > Magnoliopsida > Santalales > Viscaceae > Viscum > Viscum album. Next base: position 675,835,433 of record OY728131.1, on the reverse strand, counting down.
AGTCATAACAAAATCCAAAAGATATAAATGTTTAGAGATTAAAGTTAATGGGTATCATATTGGGAAGAGAAATAAAATATTTGATTTGTTGTCAAAAGTTTCCATCAACTGGTTTAAGATTCATTGTATTGGAATTGATATTAGATCATTGTCCTGAAGAAAGAATAATAGTTGTCTATTTCTTCATACATTTACATTCAATTGGTAAATAGAATCGTGTTGAATAAATAATATTGAGTAAATAAAATTCAGAATATCATTTTAAAATGAAAGTATGATGAAGAGATGATGTTTTTTAGAATACTTGAGAAGGATTGAGAAGATATGATAAGAATTGAGAAGCGTTTACAAAGTAAAAATGCTCCTGAAATTCAAGGGAAATCTAGACTTGGGGAAATTTGATTGAGCATGAAAGTTTTTTGGATTCCTGCCAAAACCACTTTTGGGTAACCTATAAAAGGGGATAAGTACATCATAATTTATATATAAGACTCACAAGGATGTAATTTTCATGAGAAGAGAGAGAAGCTCCAACTTTCTAGCATGAGAAATAAGTTTCTGTATTTAGCTAAGTTGAAGAAGTTTTGACAAATTTAAGTGGAAGGAGAAGAGAAAAGATTGCATCATTTACAGATGGTCATTGTATTCAATGATCATTATATTTAGCTGACTATCATAATCTTTTTGTCATCATATTCGGCTGGTCACTATATCAGGCTAGATAATCCGATCGGGATTTCTATAATGGGATTTTATGACTAAGGAAGAAGGAGTTATGAATTGTCTCAATCATATTAAAATGGTGTTATATCTATCGTATTTTTAAATTAGATTGGGAAGATTGGATTGGGATAATCGGACTAGGAAATGGGATTTTATTTCTATATCAAAGTCCTTGAAGTAATTACCACATTTTGGGTAAGAAAATTGAATAATTTTTTTCAAAATTATACATTTTTGGAAGTTGAAAATAATCACAGGTAACATGTGTGATTAAACAAACATTATTCTCCCCTATTTGTGCTAAGAGGGATAACATGCACTATTGGATTGTTTATATAGTGCTACATGAGAGAAAGAGCATTTCTTACTTTTTATATTCCACACAATAGGATTATGTTCTGATGGATTGTGTGGTATTGGATCATTTCTAAACCACAGCAAGGACATAGCTATTATTATTGAATAGTGAATCTTATAAATACTTGTGTTTATATGGATATGTGTTTGAATTGTTTTTAGTAGTGAATGAAATATTTAATAGAAGGGTAAGTTTGTTTAATTTTCAAGGAAACATAAAAGAAAAGTTTATCACTGATTTACCCCCTCCCCCTCTCAGTGATACAATTATCATGACTGGAAAATTACATTAATTATGTTAGAAAGATATTATCGATGCTTTGTGAAAAATTTCTCACATCTATCAAATCCACTAACCAAGTTAATATAGAAGGGTGTAAAGTACCTTTGGATAGACGAATGTGACAAAAGCTTAAAATAACTAAATAATAGGTTGGTCACTTCTCTTATGTTTATATTACCCTATGGTGGGGAAGGTTTTGTAATATATAGTGATGCTTTAAAAAAATTTGGGTTTTGTCCTCATGTATAATGATAATGTAATTGGTTATGACTCATGCTAGTTAAAGAATCATGAGAAAAATACATGACACATTATTTAGAGCTAGTAGTAGTGATATTAGCATTAAATATTTAGTGACGACATCTCTATCAAGAAAAGTGTGATATATATATATATTCACATAAAAGTAATTGAATATACACCAAATTATATGATTTTAATTGATAAGATTTTATGGTTTCTCAACACATTACCACCCGGTGAAAGAAAATAAGGTGGTTGATGCTCTAAGTAATAAATACCATGCTACTATGTCCATGATGATGATTGAAAAAAAACAATACTTATGGATTTGTAAAGGTTGAATCTTGAGGTCATAATGGAGGAGATAAATTCTATCTTTCCCAACTGAATACTCAGCCTTCTAAAAATTTATCAAATATTATTGAGTTTTTATTTGATAAAAATTGAGTTATAAGGTTTGAAACCTAGATATGTGTCCTATCAAAGCCAGAGTTAAAGAAGGAACTTTTGGAAGATGCGCATAGCTCATACTTATCTATCTATCCATAAAGCACAAAAATGTACATAGATTTAAAGAAAATATTCTTGTGAGATAACATGAAGAGGGAAATCATAGAGTATATATCTCAATTCTTGGTATGCCAACAAGTTAAGTCAGAATGAAAAAATTATAAGGGTATGTTGAAACCATTACCCATACCAGTATTGAAATGGGAAAACATCACCATAGACTTAATCGTAGGACTCCCAAAAACTTCTAAAGGTCATATTGTTATTTGGGTTGTAGTTGATCACTATAAAAAGTTCTTACATTTTATTACCATTAAATAACATGTTCCCCTTTACCAACTTCCTAATATATACATACATAAAGTGGTGAGGCTTCATGGAGTACCATTATGTATTGTATTCTATCAAGGTCTAAGGATTAGCTTGAGTTTATTGAGAATTATATAGAAATTATTTGATATAGGTCTGAGTTTTGGAACCTATTATCATTCTAAGATATATGGCCAGTATGAGAGGAAAATTAAAACTCTAGAGGATATTTTGAGATCTTGTTCGATGGATTTCAAATGATGTCGGGATAAATATACAACAACCCTTGTCTTTATTAAACATTTATAAATAGTTTAATTATATAAATTTTCACTTAATAAAACCCAAAAGATTGATAGGTCTAGTGTCTTTGGGAAAATAGGTACATTATATAACAACTTGAAACATTAAATAAACATCTTCATTGAAAACTTCTTTAACATGACCAAAAATTTTCTTCGTACTTAACACTGCATGGGATAAATTGAGCACATACATAAGAATAGTGTAAGCTATAAAGTCTGATAAGGGAATAAACAAGGAATAACATGAGGAAAACAATACATGTTAGATAATAGGAATATCAATGGAGCATAAAAAAAACATGAATAATAAAGCATGATATAACACGATAATCATAACGTAGGAAATGTGGAAACAACTTAAAACATTACATCATAAGTCAAGGATAAACCGCTGAGACTTCATGCTAGAAAAAGTGACATAAAGGAATCAGGTAAACCCCTATCCCAACATGAAGTATCATGATACTAAACAATACCCAATGCACTGGACCGCTATCAGGGTGCACCCTTCATAGTCATTTCATTGTCATGCTTAAGTGTTCCACATAGACCATATAAAATGGATCCATTCATCATCATAATTTATTCCATGATATAGAAGTGTAGAATAAATTCATATAAGTCTTAAATAAAAGAATTATATGTCCATAAAGGTGAATACCCTTGATATGGAAATGGGTACAGTATTCACAACACATTTGTTTAGCATGGAATGTCACGGTGCAATTTCGGCAGCATAACGACATCATAAAAAAATTCATAAAATGAATTGATGAGAGTGAAATGGGTTTATCATTATTTAAAAATGAAATGGAAAGTAATATAGATATGTAAATACATTCCCTAACATAATTAATTATAAATATAATGCGTAACATAGTAATGAAACTAGAAGAAAGAGGAGAAAGGAAAGAACCCTTACAAAGTTATGGAATGGTAACGGGTGTACATAAAGGTTATTATGAGGATTAAATCAGAGTGAAAGGGACTCTATTAATTTATAAATTAAATGTAACGTGAGTTATATATTTAATAAAATATCCCAACATAGTAAAAATTAAATTAAAAGACATAACATAAAAGGAGTGCTTGATAAAAGGGGAGGGTGGAAAATTCCTTACAGAATTTCGGCATAGTAATGGGTGTACATAAGGCTTAATAAGAGGGATAAGTGAGGGTGAAATGGGATTCCATAATATAAACATCAAATAGATAGTAAGTGTATAGGTAAGAATCTATCCCAACTTGATAAAATGGAAATTAAAAGGCATATCATAAATGAAATTCTTGATAAAAAGAGGAGAGAGAGAATCCCTTACATGAATGTGTGACTCCAAAGGATTGGTAGGGGATTATTGAGAGATTTGGGGAACCGTAGAAGGAATATAGGGAGTAGGTTGAAGATTTTATTCATGATAAAAAGAGTTTCAGTGAATAGAAATGGCATCTTGGGTGGGTTTAAATTGGAAAATAAGGGAATTTCTTTATTATTTTGGTTTGGGACACTACATAATAAAATATTCAAAACTAGAAACCATCCAATGTTTCTTTCCATGGTTTCTAAAAAAGGGGAGTGGTTTAAATTATTTTATAATTACAAGGTTTGATGGTAATAAAATAATTTCATTGCTTATGTGGAGGTGAGTCACACTCTCAAAGAAATGATTTTAAAATTTTAAAATATATTATATGTCTTGGAGGATTCATTAAGGCTTTGTAAAATAAATCAAATAAACAAAAAATTACATTATTTTAAATTTAAAACAAATATTTATATGAGGATACATTTTATAGTATTTATTACCTCACTAGTTGTCCATTATGACATCATAAAACACATCATATATTTATACAGTGTTTAATTTTTACATAAAAATTTGACTGTCTCAGAAATTTATAAAAAATTCACCATTAGATAATTTCGACATCCTGATTCAAAAAAATAATATTAATTTTATCTAAATAATTTTCTAAATATTTTAATTTTCACTTTTAAAATAATAACTGAAATTTATTGAAAATGACGGGTTTTTAACAAATAACAGTTTTTTGAACCCTTATAGAAATTACATTTGACGTCATAAAAATTATATGTTTATTTATATTTGAAAATTTTTATTTAATAATAATATTTCATTAAAATAATATTTATTTCAAAAATCTATTAATTCATAATTTTAATAATTGAATTTGAATTTAACCAAAATTACAATTGTTTCTTTAAAAATCATTTACAAAGTAATAATAATAGGATGAAAATATATTCATTATTCTATAAAAAAATAATGTACATATTTCTAGATCTAGGTTCTTAGTAAATATCTCTTTATTACACCAACATAATCCCTATGAGTAAGGTGTGCGATGGTGGGGATTTCATGGGGTCGTTCGGTGAACGTGGTTTGGGTCATGATCTCAATGAGCTTGAACTTATCCCACAAACAGTTTCACTCATGCTTAAGTTTTCAGATCATGGATTGGTCTTGGTTTAGAGAAAAGATTAAAAATTATATCTCCCTTGGAAGCTCTGATAAATGGGCTTCATAGGTTGTGATCTTACTGGTTAAGGTCATCACTTCCTTGGTCTTTTCCAAAAGGATTTTTTAAAACCCTATATTTATAATAGTCATATGATCATTGTTCCACGGATATACTATCAATTGTAAATATTCTTAACAGTCATTTAAATCCAATTGGATATAAAAAAAATTGCAAGTGATTTATATTTAATTATGTCAAAAAATGGTAATTTTATTCATAACAATTCGGGTTGTTACAACCTTCCCCCTTTAAAAATTTCACCCTCAAAATTTCCTTTCCCTGCACAAAACAGATGAGGGTAACTCTGCTTCATCACCTACTATGTTTCCCACATTTCTTCTTCAAACTTGTGATTTCACCACAACACTTTCATGAGGGGAATTGTATTATTTCGTATAAATATTTCTCAATGATCTAAGATCTTCACCAGCTGCTCCTCATAGGAGAGGTCATTCTCCAATGGTACGACCTCTAGATTGAGTACACATGATAGGTCTGTTATGTACTTTCTTAAGAGGGATACATGGAATACATCATGTACTTGGGACAGGTTTGGTGGGAGTTCTAGTATATAGGCCACTTCTCTAATGCGATCAAGGATCTCAAAAGGTCTGTTGTACCATGGACTAAGCTATCCCTTCTTCCCAAATCTCACCACTCTCTTCTATGGAGATATGCAAAGGAATACCATGTATTCAACATCAAAATCTAGGTCCCATCAACAATTTTCAGCATAGCTCTTCTGTCGACTCTGAGAAACTTTGACATATTGTCGAATGGTTTTAACCTTTTCCACCATTTCCTCAACCATTTAAGGGCTTAAAAGTTTTTTTATCCTAAATTCATCCCAACATGTTGGTTTTATGCACCTCTTTTCATAAATGGCCTCATAGGGAGCCATTTTGATGCTCGAGTGGAAACTGTTTTTGTAAGAGAACTCAACCATAGGGATATATTGGTCATATCCTATTTTAAATTCAATTGAGCATGATCTCAACTTGTCTTCAAGTGTTTGGATATTCCACTCATATTGGATATTAGTTTGAGGGTGATAAGTCATACTTATAACACCTGTAACTGTAGCAGCTGGAAATATTCGGTACTGTAGCAGCCAGAACTATTCATCCATCTGGGCCTTCGGGCCACCAGTTCGGTCCTTGAGTCCTTCAAGGCTTTCGGGCCACCCAAGGCCTTCAGTACAGTTGATTCTTAAGGCCTTTAGGCCACCTTAAGGCCTTTGGGCCACCCTAAGGCCTTTGGGCCACCCCAAGGCCTTTGGGCCACATGAATGCAGGACCCAGACACACTGCAAAAAATGAGTAGCCCCATAAGAGGATTCAGAGTAGGTGCACTCACTAGAGCAGAGCCAAATGGATTGTCAAAATGAGAGGGTTTGGCTATGCCATCAGTACCATCCTGTTCTTTCACGAGAATCCTAGCCAGAGGGTCATGAAAAGATGGAGAGCTACTATCAGGATGCAGATGTTGGGGAGAGATAGTTCCTTATAGATAGCCTGGTTGAATTCCCTAAGACCTTCGGGTCATGTAATATTCTAAGCCTACGGTCCATGTAATCTCTGAGCCTATGGGCCTTGTAAGGGTTCCCCCTAATCCCTTGAAATGGGGGTTATCAAAAATCAATAAAAATGAAGGACTTCGGGCATTAACCAGTAACACCCAGATGTTTTTATGAAATATTTTTTTAAATAATATCAATTCATTGATATATTTCATTGCATGTAATCATGATTTTAAATGAACCAAAATATTACCATATAATAAAATGGAAATTATAAACTAGCTTTTTGGTTAGTTGGAATAAATATAACTAACTTATGAAATTGTATTGTGAAGTAAAAATATAAACCAATTATATATTTGTATTTTTTGTAAAGTGAGTTATAATTATTAAATGAAATTAATAAAATATATTTGTTATATATTTAATAAAATATTTTCTATATCCATTCAATATATATTTTTGTCATATGGTATTAATAAACCCTATTTGATGTATAAAAACCTATATTTTTTAAAAGGGTAATTTTCTTCCTTTTAATGGAGAACCCCTTTTAAATTAATATTTGGACACACTAATAATTTTTATATGAAAACATAAAAATTTTCTTTGGAAAAAGGTTATAAAATTTACTTTGTATAAATTTTTTATATTTTCTAATAACTTTCAAGATTTGATTAATAGTAAAAATACACTAAGTTTTAATTAAAAATAAATGTTTTCATCAAAATAATTTATATGGTTAAATTATAAAATTTGATGGTTTAAAATTATAAATATAATAAATTTTTATCATTTAATATAATTTATTTCATTATCATTAATTTTAAATTGAATTCAGATGTAAAAATATTTCAATATTTTGCAATGCTTTAACTTTTAAAGATCGTTCTCACTTCCCGATTATGGGATTAATTTTAAATTAATTACTTCAACTTATATGATTTTTATTTTTAAAATTTTTTTCCATATTTTGAATCAGTAATTCCAAATTATTTAAATATTTTACTTTTATTTTTGGGCATCTTGAATAACAACTTCACTAATTTTTATTAATATGGTAAAAGGGTAAATTGGGTAATTAAGGGTAAAAATAATAATATGGAATTATCCTTACACTTTTTCTAATATCATTGGATGATTTTAACAATATTTGGGTCTAAACAGTGTCCTTTGGAATCCAGTTGGATGAGATTAGGACATTTAATTTATTTTATTTAAGGAAAAGTTAAATATGTCTTACTCAAATTTTAATAACTATATCATTTTTAATATAAGGTTATATAGAATATAAATTCAATTATAAATACTCCTTTGAAATATAAAATTTTTTCCTTTATCATAATAATTTATTTGTAATTTTTAGTAAATAAATAATTACTTTAAAGACTCATACTTTAATGATACAGAAATTATTTAATTGATGAGAGATCAATAAAATAATTATTATTATTAATGTGATAATAACCATTAAAAGAACCAAAACCCTGACCAAATCTTATTTGTTGAGTATATCTAGACCATAAACATCCAAGGGTCTAGTTATTTACCATTTTGAGCCTTATAGAAGAGATTATGAAACTTATATTATTTTATTTAAAGTGATGATAAAATTGTCACATTCATGTTTTAATAAGTATAACATTTTTAATGATGGATTATATAGAATATATATTCAATTATAATTATTATTATTAAATATATAGGATTTATTTTTTTCATAGTATTTTATTTTTAATTTTTATTCAACCAATAGTCATATTAAATAATTACAAAAAATTGTTATAGTAAATATTTTATTAAGGAAAGTATCAAATAAATATTATTAAAAAAATTAAAATAAATATAATTTGGTATAATTAATGTGTAAACTAACATTTCTAGATGATATTTACCTATTAATGATATAATAAAATAATTTTTTTTATTTAACTTTTTATATTAATATTTTTTAAAATCAATGAATTCAATACTGTCAAATTTGACACTGTGGGTTGTTTATCAAAATAATGTTTTATTAAATTATTTAATAATCATAAATTATTTTTAAAAATATAAAATTATTATTATATGGTCTAAAATTTTATAAATTATTTATTTATATTCTAATTTACATTAAATAAGTAAATATTTCACCCTTTTAATATTGAAATATTTCTTACCCTAGTTAAAACTTAAATAGAATAACTAAGTGTTAATTAAAATGATAAAGTTTAAATTGACAGAAAAACTTGTAAAAAATTTATAATTTTATGAGATTACAACCATGTCTCATCTCATATTCTAAATTGGTACATTTTGGATGTTTTTTATGCGGTTTTATTTTTTGTTCAATTAATATTTTTGGAGATCCCAAAAGTGCACATCTCCTCAATTATAAAAGGGCACCTCCTCCCTCACCTATTCACATCCATTTGAGCCTTAAATCTTGGACATAACCTAACCCTTTCCATTCTTAAATTCCCTAGTTACATTTTATAGTTTCTTGTCTTCTTCAAAAACCAAATCTCATGCATTAAGAGGATATTTAGAGGGATCATGTCGAAGAAGAGGTAATACCCTCTACCGATTCTTTCAAACAACTTTATTCTTATACGTCCTCTACATGAGTTGTTTCATTATAAAGTAATAACTCCAGTTTCACTTATATACATATATTTTATTATGATCATGAAACAATCATATTTCATATTCTATCTATCCTATGAAAAATGAAATCACCAAGCATGTGTATGTACGGATTACCATCTCTACGTCGTGGTGTAATCTATTTTTCACCACCACCTTACTTGGATGGGTATAATGATAGAAATAATAAATATATATATGATTATTATAAAATTAAATTTATTATGATATTTTATACACCATCCACTTTAATACCATTTAGTAATTAAGGGAATGATATCGTTACTCATGCATACGTACGGCCTACCGTCTCCACGATTCGATATGATTCATTATAATTGATATTCATTAAATCATGATTATATAAATGAATGGAATGAATTAATATGATATATATTATAATAATATCATTATATAAATTATACAACTACAACCTAATAATATGAACATGAAATTATCTGACAAAACATGCCTAAGAAAATAAAACCAGATGGACGAGTGATAATGTTACTAACAAAAGGATGGTAATATGAACTTATATGATATTATAAAAATGGATATAATTCTGAAATAAGTCAATTAAATTATTTTAATCATTATACAGTAGTTTTGGATACATACAAAGGAAATTGGACCTATGGTAAGGAATAATTTTGAAATATCATTACTATCTGAGATTGTTTATATACAATTATTTATTGTGGTATATTTATCATACATGTCCATGTTTTCAAATTATGTATTCCAACATATTATTTATTCTAAAAAATTTTAGAGTACATTTTCTCCATTGGTTAATGTTTATTAAATGTTATGAAATGAATCTTTTGTCGTTTTCGATATGAGGCACCTTTTGAATTTTTTGGAAAAAGTATGAGGATAATGTTTTTTTAACTTATACGGTGTGAACATATTTTTACGTTTTCATAATGCCTTATTTTGATGAATATTCCTCTACATTATTTCAACTTTAATTTCAAATAAATTCGTTTCTTTTAAAATTGCATGGAATTTTGATAAAAGAAAACATTTTTGAAGAAAAAAGGATATTTTATTCAAGAATTAACTTCAAGGGTTATATAAAAATTATTTTCCATCTGTAACACCCCAAGCTTACATGGTATGTTTCTCTTTGAATAATGAAATAGCTTGTGTTATACGCAACTTTGAGTTCTAGCACACCGCGACCAATAAAACTAGCCATTATGAATATTAATACCCACTTTTTGAAATTTTATAAATTTTATTATTTAAAATGGACTTCATTTTTGGATTCATAATATCAAAATTAACTTAGGGTGAATTTTTGATATTTTTTTGCAAACTTTCATTTTTTGTTTAATAGAGAAAAACACTGTGTTATTTTTTAAAAACCGACTTTTTATTTATATAATTATTTATTTTATTTATGTTTATTATAAGTCAAAATATATACAAAATACTTATATTCATTCAATTTAATTCATTGGAGTCATTTTATAATAAAATTATATGTATAAAATTTTATTGAATTTTTTAACGTCTTTTACCCACCTTTTATGCACATTAGAAAATTTGCATAAAACGTAATTTTACCTCTTCTGTGAATTTAATTCCTAAAATAAGAGAGACATAGTTGACATCAATAAGTAAAATTTGATTCAATAAGATGAAAATAATTTTTGGTGAATAGTAACTTTTGAATTTTATTTACCACGGTTAAAAGTAAATAGGGTAATTAAAGGTAAAAATGATATTATAATTAGCCTAACACATGACTTAATTCTATTGGATAATTTTTTTTTGAACAAAATAAACCTTAGGAATAAAATATGATCCTTTTGGTCCACTTGTATTAGATTAGGAAATTTATTATTATTTTATTTAAAGAAGAGTTAAAAGTGTTTAATTCAAAGTTTAATAACTACAACATTTTTAATATAGGGATATACATAATATAATTAGACTCTAAAAATTCATTATAAATATAAAAATATTTCCTACATAATGGTAGTTTATTTATAATTTTTAGATACTAAATAATAAAATATATTTACGAAACAATGATGATGAAGTAATTATCATATTAATGAATGATTAAAATAAATGATATTATAAATATACAAATAAATGTAAATTTATACTTTTGATGCATTATACTAATTTTATAGGTTAATATTACATGTTAGGGTTTATTAAATAAAAATAATTGAGTGATAAAGTTTTTATGACTTTCACAAAAACAAAACACCAAATAGTGTCAATATTGATATTAATGATTTTTAAAAAAAATTCTATATTATTAATTTATATAATATTCCTAAAAATATAAGGGTCAAACAAAGGACTTATATAAAGTTATATATATCAATAATTAACCACTTGGGGTTCGGTTGGATTTTTATAGTAACCATTTATTATAATAATACAAGAATACATGGTAAAAGTTAACTATTAAACTAAGAGTTAAATCTAAAAGATAAGGTTTATATGGTGACCTAAACCTGTATAAAACCTATTGGTTGAGATGTTTTTGACCCATACCCATATTATCCTATAAATAAATCATTTTTGAGCCATTATAAACTGAATATTATTGTATAATAAAATAATATTTCAAGATTTTCCTACAGTGACCCTCACCTCTCTTATAAAAGGGTACTTATCCTTCTCTTAATTTCACACCTCCAAATCCATTTGTATTGGAAAAAACCTGATATAATATTCTCCCAACTACCCTCACTTAAAACTATAGGACTTACTTTGATCATAATCCAACCTAAGGAGCCCTTTTGATCAAATCAAAAGGAAGCACCTGAAGAAGAGGTAATAATTTCACCACCTCTTTAAAATTTATTTTCTTTTTCCACTTCCTCTTTCTTTTCTGTTTCCATACCAAAATAATAAATCTAGTACCTAATACATACTGTGATTTTATTATAAATATTTTACAACTATGTTCATTATTCTATCAATCCTATGAATTACAAGTCACCATACGTACGTACGTAAGGCTTACCATCTCCATGTCATGGTGTAGTTTGTTATTCAACACTTCATTATTTGGATGGGTATAATAATGAGTATAATTGATTTAAATAATAAATATAACATGTTAATTATTATTTATATATAATATATCATCCAATTATATATGATTTCATCACCAATAGAATGATATTGTCGCTCGGGCGTACGTACGGATTACCATCTCCACGAACGCGATGAGTTTCATTCCCCATCATAAAAATTCAAGAATAATTTTCATTTTATGATTAAAAATAATGTTTAAGAACTTAATATCATTCTGGATATGAATCAAATAATTCTTATCCATAACAATCATGGCTTACGTAATAAATCATATAAAGGAAAATGAATTAGTTAACACCCAAAACAATGATACTACTGAAATATTATTAACAAAGCAATATTAGAAGATTATATATGATATCATATTTATGTATTTGGTTCTTGTATAATTTAGTAAAAATTATTTAAATATTATACAGGAGGTTAACATACCCTCGATCAAGTAAAAGTACAAGGTAAGGGTTAATTCTACAATCTCTTCATTATCTGAGGTTGTTTATATGTGAGTATCTACTAGGACCTCTTTATCATCCACATCTGTGTTTCTCAAAAATATATTTCAAAACATTTTTTAAATTTCCTAGACTATGGGATAAAGTAATTTATACCCTTTTTTACTTTATATAAAACAATTATAAAGGAATATTTCCGTCATTTTCGAAACAAATTCCTTTATGACCATTTCAACAAAATTAAGGAAAGAATGTTTTTTTAACTTATACGGCGGGTGCAACTATTTTCTGCCATTATGAAACCTTAGAATCTTCCCTTAAAAATTTTATAAGAATACTTTCAAAATAAATAGTTTATTTTATAATTACATGACTTTTAAATGATTTCAAAATAGAAAGGTATATTTCTCTCAAACAATTTTGATTTCATCTATATCAACATCATTTGATGGATTTTACACTTGTTTGAAGTTGATTTATTATTATACAATATACCATATTTTATTGAAGGTTTTGTGAAATTTTTGATTGTGGATGTGTTATTTGTATACCATTCATGGTTTATGGTTAAAGTATTAACATTTCGTATGCTAGTTTTAATACGAATTTTTATGTAATGTTTCAACCTTTTCATATGAGGAATGCATTGGACTTAGTGAGTGATGGGTGGAGCCTGATATAGCTCCTCGATGCATCAGTAGGTCTCATGAGACAAAATAGTTTCTTGGCACAAGGCCTTGAGAAAATATTATTTGTAGTCTTGGCACGAGACCTTGACTATGTGGTTATAATGTCTGGAATTATGCATTCCATCATTATGAAATTAGATATTGATATTACATGTGATTATCCGACTAGTAGAATATCCATATGAATAAGTAAATGGAATTATTTGATTTATATTTTCCATATTATGATGAATTTTAAGTTTAAAAGTATTTTTTTTGTCTTATAAATTGTCATAAATTTTTATGCCTATTTATGATAGTTTCTGCTATATTTTTATCCTTACTGAGCATCTGAGCTCACCCCTTACTTATGTTTTATTTCTCCTAGGATGCGAAGAAGTGTGTTATGATTGATATGCATGGTTAATCTGGGGGAATAATGGTGTTCTCAAAGAATTATTTATGAAGTGTTTTATTTTATAAATTGAAATGTAACATTCATATATGTAATATTTTTTCCAAGACTGATAAACTAATTAGTCCATCGAGACTTTATTCCCTATAGTCATGCCAATGTATTAAAATAATGCACTGACTCTGGGTAACTAGGGTTTGAGCATTACACCATCTAAGATGGAATTATTTAATAGGGTTATGTTTTTTATAATATCCTTATTGTTCCTATTATTTTATTGTATTTATGATGGAATTCTATTTATAAAATCCATTTGTTTTACATGGATTATGTTATGGTGGAATGATGTTTAATGAAACCCATTTTATTCCTTCGGTTATGATGAATGATTTATGTTATTGTGGAACACGTAATAATGATTTCATTAAGAGATGGTTGGGACCTATATCTCCCTCTAATGTACTGGGTAAATATTTTTATCTCATGAGATAGAGATGGCTAAAATGGGAAATGATCTTGATTCAGAAGTACAAGGATAGAATAAGGATTGAACTCAGTTCAATAATGTACTTTTTCCACTATAATGGTCTTGGCAATGAGCCTTGAATAATATGAAATTATTTTCAATGTTTATGTGTATGCCACAAAATTACATGTCTTATGTTATGAATTTTGGGATTACGTTCATTGATTATTATAAACTTTTATGATTTATCCCATGGCATGATATCACGATCATTCATATGGAGGGTAAAATTTTCAAATGTTATGTTGTTTTTTGTTATTATTATGATATGATTGATATCTCTTTATTTACCCTTACTGATAATCTGATCTCACCCTTTCTTATGTTTCTTCTCCCCAGGTCATTAATAAGATAATTAAGTAAGATATGTCAAAAAGGGGTCTAGTTATGACAAAATAAGTGGGTGATAATAAATATTTCGTATAAACTATTTGTTTATGTTTCCCAGTTTCTAAAGACACTATACATATATAGTCCTTTTGTGGCTATGTTATATTTTTCAATGAATATTCTTTAATTTTGAAGTAATATAAATGTATGTAAAGCATGGGTCACTATAGTTGGTATCAAAGGAAATGTATAGTTATCCTTTGCAATCTAGGATGATAAAAACTTATTAAAAACCCAAAGGATATGTCTAAGTATAGTTTAGAATCCTAGTGCTTTATAAATGATCATGAATAAACTAGGATAGAACCTAAAGTGATCTAAATTGAAATTTTATTCTTGATTGTGTGGTTTTCCCATTATGATTAATGTTTCTCACACTATGATTCTTGGTTTTTGTCAATGTATGGAACCTAGAAGAACCGTGTTAATGTTGAATGTGATGGGAAATTCAATGATTGTCCTCCTGAGCAACCAAATGTTATGGGAGATAGAATGAAAAAATATTATAGCTATGATCACACAACATTCTCAAGCTATGAATCATGTAGGACTTACAAATGATCAAATGAGGGAATAACATTTTTTTGAGTCTTTCATGGGGAAACATCCACCTTCTTTCAGTGGGTCTTCTAATCCATTAATGGGTAAATAATGGATCAGTACCACTAAAAAGATATTTTCAGTTGTTCAATGTTCAAAACATGATAAATTCATCTTATCATTATATTGTTTGGAAGGTGATGCTGATAAATGGTGGAACCTTATAAATAATATGAACCAAATAGATGAAATTGAATCCATTGAATGGGATGAGTTCAAAAACATATTTTAAAATAATTACTTTCCTCATATTCTTCAAACAAAGATGGAGAAGGAGTTCCTTGAACTTAAGCAAAAGGATCATGAATCTGTTTGTACCTATAAATAAAATTTTACAAGACTTGAAATCTACCCTTCTAGAATTATTATCCAACCTTATAGTAAAAATGATCGATTCTTTAGTGGATTAAAACCAAGTCTCTGAATGGAATTAGACATAAGGGACTTCAATAGCTACGAGCACTACTACAAAAACGGGCAAGGGAAGTGCCATCTTTTATCAGCGCTAAGAAAAACTGCTGATAAAGAAACCCTGTATCAGTGCTAAAATTTTAGCTCTAATACAGGGTAACCTTTATCAGTGCTAAAATTTTAGCGCCGATACAGGATGGATTTATCAGCGCTTTTTTACCGCTGATAAAGAGGACCATTATCAGCACTAAAAAATCACTGATAAAGGATACCTTTATCAGCGCTAAAATGTTATAACTGATAAAGGTTGTCTTTATCAGTGCTTTTTTAGTGCTGATAAAACCTTAGTACATTTTTTTATAAAGTCGGTCGCACAATGCCCTCCTTTTATCGTGACCTAAAGCTCTCGCGGTACTGGAACCCTGCGACTCCCCTCCGTCTCCCGCTGAGTTCACATTGTCGGACATCCGCTGCCTTAGTGCTTCTTGTTGTTGGACCCCTGCCGCCCACTGAGCTTCGCATTGTCGGACATCCGCCGCCCTAGAGCTTCACTTTTCTAGACCTCCGTCGCCCGCAACACACTTGAGCTTCGTTGTCGGACCTCTGCCGCCCGTTGTGGTTCGCCTTTCCAGACCTCCCTTTAAGGCATGTTTTCCAAATCATTTTTTAATATTGTTCCCCTATCCCATCACACATAACCATATGTTGATTTGGAATGATAGATTAAATGTATATTTGAGATTTTGATGGTTGTAGGCTACATGATTCATCCTTTTTTTCTTCATGTTTGTCTCTGGGGTAATGCCCCCTATTGAAGATCAAGTATGGTCCAACTTCTTCTAATGGTTCTAGAACTATTATTCTATAAATCATATCACACTATTAAAACATTGTTAATTGGCGTTTTTGGATGTGATTATTGCCCATCAATCACCTTTATGATTTGGTATTTGTTTATTCTAGATCCTAGAAACCATTCAATTTGATGGTGGTATGGCTGGATATGTTATATAAATTCTTCCAACAATCACCTTTATGAGAAGGTGTGGTTTGAATTATAGAATATATATTCTTTTATTTAATTATATTATTAGGTTATGTTGGGTTGTAAATGGGTGATGAGGTTCCTAAGGTGATGAATTCTAGTTTTTTATCTTGTTAGTGAAGTTGTTGATGATGATGTTGATAAGGTGCATCACGGTGCAGGTTTCAAGGCACGGGTATCATCATGATTTGAGGCATCATTCAATGGAATATTTTTGTTTGAAATTTGAATTTTGTTGTTTTTTATGGGGTATTTTTATAATTTCACATACTATTTGAACATATGTGTTTATGAAATATTTATTTTTTATTTTATCATTACTCTATTATTCTAGGATTTTCTATTAGTATATTTTTTTTACTGTAAATCAAAATGTGGAATCTTTGGGTAATGTTTGACATGGGTTAATTTTCATTAAAATTTATGGTTTATTCATGTAAAATATCTCTTGAGAAACCTAGTATTGGTGGAAATATTTATATGCTCATCATCAATGGAGATCAATGAGTTTACACTATCAAAGTGAAGTTTATGAAAAATTTAAGGTCCTTCACACTTAGATTCTAATTTCACTAGATTCCTCCTAGGTGACATTGATTCCCTTAGATCCAAAACCATGTCACCATAAATTAAGGAATGAAGGATGACCTTTTTCTTTAAGGACAACACCACCTGGTTCTGATTCATTTCTAGGCCATCCAATGCTTGAAACCTATTTTCTTCAGGGGGTTCCCCCCTTCTTTCATTCATGCTATCTAAGTGACTTTTTCTGGAAGTGAACTTGTATGGAATGATTCCCAAACCACCAAGCTTTCTAGCCTTGCCACCCCTACCTCCGTCTCTATCATTCTCCCTCGCTGAGGTTACTGACTGCTTCTCTATAGTGGTCAGGCCCCTTCCTAGCAGTGTTTATTCTGTCTCCCTTGGCTCTGAGCCTGTCATCCAGCTCCAAATACTTATTGATCCAGATAGAACTCCCTCACCAGCCCAAAAGTCTCATTAACCATCCTTCCCCTACCCCTTTGGATCCTCATCTCCCACTCATATGAAGATTACCAACCAGAAGGGATTATGAACATGTTAAAAATCAAGGGACATCAATGAGAGATCATCCTCCCACTTCAATAAGAAGACTAGCTCTAGATCCAATACCAAATCCCTATCCTACCCATTATTATTATCATCATATGTAATTCTCATGGTCTTAGTGCCCATTTTAAATCATACTTCCTCAAAATAGACACAAATTGGTATTTTGGCACAATAAATATGTTTTTGAGACTGTTCAAGATTGTAATCAATTCATCAATACCAAGGTGTCCAACGGTGACACCTCGTTCCTTACGACTTTTGTTTTTGGAAGCTATTACCCTCTCCAAAGGGAATCTCTATGGATTGAAAAAAAATACCTTCGATCCCAGACACCATCCATTTTTTTGGGGGGTGACTTTAATGTCATTTCAAACCCAAAGGAAAGGAAAGGTAGAATCCCATTCCAGAGGAAGGCTATCGTGGAGTTTGTTCAGTTCATGGCCGGGAAGGGCATCATTGATCTCATCTTCTCAGGTGACAGTTTCACCTGGTGCAACAACTTAAGGGGCCATCACCACTTGTGGAGTCTATTAGATAGGTGTCTAGCCAACATGAAAGCCACTAACCTATTCTCAAATACCATTTTTTTCCATATTTCTTGAGGTATTTTGATTCAATACCCCCTATTGGTTCCAATTTTTTCTTGGCATGATCATCAGGAATAGTTTCACTTCCACTAGCAGTGGGTTAACATCCTAGGGTACCAGGACATGGTTTGTGAAATATAGAATGAACCCTTGTAGGAGTATCGGGCCACCTTTAACCTCAGTGTCCTGACCTCGAACCCCGATAGGTGCGTGCTTTCCCCTACCTCCTTAGGAACCTTCACCACCTGGGACTACTGTCGCATATGGGATCCTTTAGAGTATCCTGATATATGGAATGATAACTTTGGTTTATTGGATTATTAACACCAGTTTGAGATTTATGTGTGACTATATACTTATTATATTTTCTTATTATTTCTTACACACCACCACTTGAGTCGAGTAACCTGATTGAAATCCATATTGGTACTTTGGTTCTGATGTGGATATGGTTTTCTATGTGTTTATGACATGAGTATGTGTGGATATATGGGTATTTAGGCATGATGATATTGAATGTAGGGAAGAGACCTAGGAGTGGTAGATGTATCATTCTTGATTATTCTTGTGTTTGGTCTGGGTGATTTGAGGAAACTATAATGAATCTAAAGTAATTATTTTTAATGAACATGAATAAATAATAATGGTTAGGCTCTATTAATCTATATTTTTATAAGGAATTGGTTCTCTTATACTGTTTTTTGAAGTCTTTTTTTTTGTACTTGATCCATAAATACTAATATTTGAGATTCAAATAGGATAAAGATGAATAAAGATTAGATGGATGTTAATCGTTTGACAATAGAGTACGAGAACAGAGTGAAAGAGTTCTTCAAGTTTGAAAAGGATCACGCAAAGGATCCTTCCCAAATCATTTTTATGTGTTTACGTTGTTGTTATTCTGGACTACTTACTCCATAAGAGTTGGAAGAACATTTGATATGTCACGAAATAGATCGTAGTTATAAATGTTGGAATAAACACGGAGAAAAAGCGAATGTAGCTACTGGCTGGGATAAAACTGTGTTTTATGGATCATCATATATGAATACAAATATTGATAATGAAGAAGACCATATGGAGGATGTGATTATATATGTCAATGATGATGAAGATCATATTGAGGAAATGACAAAGACAATTAAAGATGAAATCCGTAATTTCCCAAAATTGTTTGAGAAGTTAAAGAGTTGTGAAAAGATGTCGTTGTATGTTGGTTGCACTAAGTATACGACATTTTCAGTTGTACTGAAGTTGTATAAATTGGAAGAAGGCAACGGATGGAGTGATGTCAGTTTTACGGAACTACTTGGTCTCTTGAATGACATGCTCCCGAAAGATAATGAGCTCTCAAGACGGACATATGAAGCTAAACGAATTCTACGCTCAATGGGTATGATTTCGGAAAGAATACATGCCATCTCGATAGATTGTATATTGTTTCTCAAGGAGAAAAAATCACTTACAGAATGCCCAAAGTGTGGTGCTTCTCGATACAAGAAAGATAAATCCAATCCTACGAAAGTTTTATGGTACTTTCCAATCATTCAAAGGTTTATGCGTCTATATGGAAGTGAAGAAACTGCAAGAAAATTGTCGTGGCATGCAGATAAAAGAAATAAATATGGGAAATTACATCATCTGGCCGAATCTCCTCAATGGAAGAAAATTGATCGTGAGTATCCTGAATTTGGAAAAGATCTGAGAAACCTTTGTCTTGTGTTATCTATAGATGGGGTGAATCCTTTTGGTTTTCAAACCAGCACTCATAGTACATGGCCTGTTATGTTGGTAAATTATAACTTTCCACCCTGGTTATGCATGAAGATTAAATTCATCATGTTATATATGCTTATATCAGGACCAAAACAACCAGGTAACAATATTGATGTTTATCTGGCTCCTTTGATCAAGGAATTGAATTTATTATGGGATTCAGGTGTTATGTTGTATGATGCTTATAAAAGTGAATACTTCACGTTGAGAGCGATGTTGTATGGGACAATAAATGATTTCCCTACTTATGGAAATTTTTCATGCTATAGCATTAAAGGAACTCAAGGGTTTCCTGTGTGCGAAGAAGATACAGAATCAATTAGGTTGAAACATTCATCGAAATCTATGTTTCTAGGACATCATAGATTTATAACTTGTCGGCATAAGTAACAATCCTAGACGACATCATTCAATGGAAGTTCAGAACAACGTGCAACACTGTCTCTACTAACAGGTGATCAGTTGTTTGAGAAAGTAAAAGATCTGAACACTATTTTTGGTAAACCGTTTTCAAAAAACCTTAAGAAAATTGGTTGGAAAAAGAGATCAGTTTTTTTTGAATTACCATACTGGAATTGTTTGTACGTCAAACATTTTCTTTATGTGATTCATGTGGAAAAAAATGTATGTGATAGTGTTATTGGAACATTGATAAATTCTCCTAGAAAAACAAAAGATGGAATTAAGGCATGGTTGGACATGGTTGACATGGGAATATGAGAAGAGTTGGCTCCTGTGAAGGGTGAAAATCGAATGTTTCTTCCTCTGGGTGCTTATACTCTTTCTAGGGAGGAGAGATATTAGTTTTGCAACTTCTTCAATGATGTAAAGGATCCAGAGGGGTATTCATCAAATATCAAGAACATTGTATTAATGAATGATTTGAATTTAAAAGGTTTTAAATCACATGATTACCATGTTTTGATGAAAGATCTAATTCCTATAGCTTTACATTGCATTTTGACCAAGAATTTTCATCATACGTTAACCAAACATTGTTTCTTTTTCAAAGCTATATGTAGCAAAGTTTTAAACTCGGTGAAATTTCCAGCTGTGGAAAAAGAAATTGTTATCATATTATTTGAATTAGAAATTTTATTCCCGCCAACATTCTTTGATAAGATGGTTCATTTGATGATTCACTTGGTGAGAGAGATTCTAATTTATGGTCCTGTGCACTATAGATGGATATATCATGTTGAACGATATATGAATATTTTGAAAGGGTATTTCAAAAATTGAAGTTGGCCAGAGGGTTTTATAGTGGAGCAATATACTGTTGGGGAAGCCATTGAATTGTGTACTGAATACATATCTAATGTGGAAAGCATTGGTCTCCCAAAATCTTGTCACACTGGATGCATTGAGGGTGAGGCAATTTCTGGAAGAGAAGTTGTGAAAATTAGTATTACAGATCAAGAACAGGCCCGTCTTTATGTTTTGCATAACAGTTGGTAGGTTGCTCCATATATTAAAACTCACAAAGAAATTATTAGGCAGTTGAATCCATCAAGGGATGAAAAATGGTTATCAAATACACATAATAACCAGTTTATAAGATGGTTTCAGGACCATATTTTTAAGTAGTTGGATGAAAATCTGAATTCAATTTTAGAACGACTTTGATGGCTAGCCACTGGACCCAGTGTGTATGTATTATCTTATAGTGGTTATGTAATTAATGGTTATACATTGTATACAGATGAACATGATGAAGATAGTACCATGAAAAATAGTGGAGTTACACTAGTGGATGTAGTGATGCATGTTTCTGGTAGTAAGCACAGAAATCCAATTTATGAAAATATGACATACTTTGGCATTATCAAACTAATATGGGAGTTGGATTATACGACATTCCAATTTTCGATTTTTAAATGCAAATGGGTTGATAACAATAGTGGTGTAAAAATAGATTAATGGGGATTTGTGAAAGTTGATTTTAGTAAATAAGGGTACAAAGATGAACAACTTATAATGGCATCACAATTAGTACAAGTTTTTTATGTTCCAGATCCCACAAACCGAAAGTGGTTGATTGTTCTGTTATCATCCAAAACTAATGAAGGTTCCGATGAAAATTAAGTTGAGGACACTCCTTTAAGTGGTATGTTGCAATAATTTTGAATTGGTCCCAATGTAGATGATGTTTTGTATGTTAGAGGAGACCACAATGAAGGGATTTGGATAATCGATAGAGGTGTCAAATCCCATCAACCTTTGAGAAAAAGAAAGATAGTTCAATAAATAGGTTATATTTTGTTCGTAATATAAATCTTGTTATCTCATTTTATTATCTTATCATTACTAAATTTATGTAATATAAATTAGTTGCTCAACCTCTTTTGCATATAATGACTTCTTCACATTCTGGTGCTCCTAACCTTGAGGCTGAACAAGTCTCTCAAGTTGTTGTTGTTGTGGTTGCTGCTGCTCCTACTGCTCCTGCAGCTGCTACTGCTCCTAATACTGCACCTCCTACGGCTCCTGTTGCTCCTGCTGCTCCTCCTCCTGCGGCTCCTGATTCTCTTGATGCTCCTGATGTGGCTGCTGCTGCTCCAGTTGTTGTGGCCCCTACTACTCCTAGTGTTGAGGTCCAACAACCATCAATACATGTCATTGATACCATTTCAGATGAACATATATATGATTTTGATATCGATGAAATGGTTGGGAATGAAGGACCGACATTTCAGAAAACACAGGTGCGTCGTAGTTTGACGGTGTTAGCCAAAGTTCTTAAGGAAAAAAGAAAAGGCATCAAATTTGAAGTCAGATGGAATGCATGAGGCCAACATGTGAATCCCAACAAGGCTATGTTTTGCAGCTACATTGGAGTTGTCACTCGGCAACGTGTGCTGATTGACATAGATTCATGGAACCATGTTGTGTCCGGGCTGAAGGTTGTGATCTGGGAAGAAATTACGGTAACATTATGAATTTTTTTCTTTAATTTACTAGCAAATAAAATAATGAAGCAATGTTTTACTCTTCTCAATCTCTTGCAGAGTATATTTATAGTTGATGATTCACACAAGGATTGTGTACTAAGGCTTGTAGGAAGGATTCATTGAGGTTTTCGCACTATTTTAACAAGATGTCACCTGAAAGATTCCAAAGGTAAAATAAACCTGCACCCACCCATTGTCTACTCTCACCTGATATTCCATGAAGCATGGGATGAATTTATTGGCCACCATGGGGATGAAATGTTTCAGGTACATTGTGGGTGATAATACGTTTTTATACCTGTATTAATCACTTTGATTGTCAATATTTCATTTATAAAATAGAAAATTTGTACTGAAAATAAGGAACGTGGATCAAAACCATCATACCCCTGTTGTAAAGCAAGGATGGGGTACGCTTCATTAGAAAAGAAAATGGTACGTATTTTAAATTTACAGTAATATTGTTAGGTTCCAATAAACAACATCATAATTATCTTTCTATGTTTATATGTAGATTCATGAGTCTAAACCCAAATACACTTCCAACCCACGTTATGTGCTATGGAAGGAGGCACGTGTGAATAAGGAAGGGAAGTTAGTAGATGAGAACACACAAAAAGTGTGGGAAATATGTTTAAGTATGACACGATGATAAAAAGATTTTTTTTTTAAATTTCTATTACATAAAAATAATTAGTTATTTTACTATATCTGATAGTCACATGAATCAGGAACTCCTATAGAGGATAAAGACCTATTATTGACGGCTTTGAAGCAGCCAAAAAAATACGGTCGTGTCAGAGGTGCGGGGTTTGGGGTGACACCCCGAGAATATTTTGAGAAGAAGAAAAAAATGGATGATACAGATGAAAATTTGGAAAAAATGAGTGAAAAACTAGGAACCCTTAAAGAAAGATTGCAATGGCAGGGAGAGTTGCTTGAAACTTTTATGGGTGGGAAGCAAATGGAGGACACAAGTCAGGAACAACCAGCGTGTGAACATCCCGCCCCACCCCCCACCAGCTTTGAGGTGAGCCATTCCCCTCAAAGAATTGTCTTAGCTGTGGTAATCAATATTCTAAAAATTGTTCCCATGAAATATGAATCAGAAAAACACTGATAATTTTTCGGTACTGATCTTCTACAGGGTGATAATTATTGTGATTTATATCTATCAACACCCAACTATCACCTTGTAGTGAGGGAAACAATGTTTAATATCTCAGATGCCACGCTGCATAATAGACCACTTTCGAAAGATCATCTGAAAGTGATGATTACTGTAGCTCATGATCCAAATGCAGAGCTACCTATTTCACTTGTTGACGATGATATTCATTCGGTCGAAAAGGATATTGGGACATTCATTGCATGGACGTCACAACTTGTAAGAGTACATGCAGACAAAGAGGTATTTATTTCCTTTTTTTCAAGCTAAAAGTTTAACAATTAGTGAAAAAAGGGTATGAACCAATGATTGTTTTTATAGATGGATAAAGGGAAGGGGGGGACAAAGGTAGGCTCAAAACCATCTAAAGGATCGACCAATCGATCCCAAGGAGCTACTGAAGGAACAATAACACCACCTTTTCTCTATCCACATTTACTATCATTGAAGACTTATGTGGATATGAAGCTAAAAGATGGTAATAGTCATATAGTGGTTTTCTAAGAGAATATATACGGAGAGGAAAGTCATGATTTCATTTTTGCTGAAAATGTAAATGAGATCCTTGAAAACGGTTGGCTAGGAATCATAGTTTCAAATGTATATATGAGGTATGTTTCCATGAATTGATTTTCTAAAAGCTGATCTAATGTGAAAATTATAACTAAATGCATTTTATATTGTTGACAGATGCATTTATGAAAAACAGTTGAAGGAATTTTCCCATAAGCCAAGATTTGGAATCATTAGTCCTCATACCACATCAACAAACCTAACAAAATTAGAGCCATCAAAAAGGGATGCAATAGTGAATGGCTTGCTGAAAACATTTGAAAGAAAGATCACAGATGACAGACTCTTCCTAATACCGACAATGCAGGGGTAAAACTCTATGATTAAAGCATATCAATTGTATTTTAACTTATTTTATTATTTATTCATTTTTGTGTTTTTAGGAAACATTGGTAGCTAATTGTGGTGAACATGGATACTCCAAAGATTTATTTTCTGAATTCAAAGTAAGGATATCCATCAAACCGACCACACATGATGGAGTTTGTGAATCTGTAAGACACTACATATTACATTTTAGGTCTAAACATAAAGTAATATAATTTATATTATCTTTTAATGAGGATTATATTATGATTGGGTGGTGTATCATTATTGTCTAAAAAAAGGAATGAGGACAGGGGCTAAGCATAAGGAGGCGAGCAAGTACTACGTCTGAACAAATATCAGGGTATATATAATAAAATTTCACTATCCAAACATATCTCAAAACAAGTTACTTATTCTCCTAATTATAAATTTTTTTCAATGTCCAAAACAAACAAACAATAATGATTGCGGTTATTATATTTTTAAATTAATGAAATAGATCGTTTTTCATCAACAAACTAGCATTCCTAAAGAGGTATTTTCAAAAAAACTACTAGTTCATTTAATTTATTTATTAATTATTTATTTTTATATTTTGCAGTACTAATGTGACTGCCAAAAAGCCTCATACTCACAAGACTATATATATGTGTTCAGAAATGATTGGTCCACATACCTAATGGTATATTGTACACAAATACAATGAAGATCTGATATGGGGACATGTACAATTGGTGGTCATTTTTTAGAGGGGTTAAGGGGATCAAAAGATGAAACATTGTTGTATGTAAATGTTCATAGAAAAATTGTAATTGTTATTAAATAATAAATCCTATCTCCAATGAGTCATTTTCCTATTTTAACAGATGATGTGCACCAACAACATGCAAGAATGCTGAACCACTCAAAGGGTCTCTATTTTGTTTAAAATGGACACAATTTTAAGTGAAAACAACAACTGACCTATGGAAATCCAACCAAATGCATTAGTATTGTCTTAATCCTTTAGGAGAACAATCCAAGGGTCCTTGGTGATGTGTTAGAGTCATCCCTGCCTCAATCTGAGGCACGGTGTGGCCGGTACCACTCAAAGGGTCTCTATTTTGTTTAAAATGGACACAATTTTAAGTGAAAACAACAACTGACCTACGGAAATCCAACCAAACCCATTAGTATTGTAATTATACATTAGGATAACGATACAAGGGTCCTTGGTAACATTTATGAGACAACTCCACCTCAATCCGATGAACTTTGTGTCTAGTACCACTCAAAGGGTCTCTATTTTGTTTAAAATGCACACAATTTTGAAAACAACAACTGACCTACGGAAATCCAACCAAACCCATTAGGATTCTATTAATCCTTTAGGGGAATGATACACGGGTCCTTGGTGACGTGTATTAGTCAACTCTACCTCAATACGAGTCACGGTGTGGCCGGTACCACTCAAAGGGTCTCTATTTTGTTTAAAATGGACACAATTTTAAGTGAAAACAACAACTGGCCAACGGTAATCTGACCAAACCCATTCAGATTGTGTTTATCCTATTGGAGAATGATAAAAGGTTCCTTTTTTATGTGTAAAAGTCATCCCCACCTCAATCTAAGGCACAGTGTGGCCGGTACCACTCAAAGGGTCTCTATTTTGTTTAAAATGGACAAAATTTTAAGTGAAAACAACAACTAACCTACGTAAATCTGACCAAACCCATTTGTATTGTGTTAACACTTTAGGAGATCAATCCACGGGTCCTCTGGGATGTGTACGAGTCAACCCAGCCTCAATCTGAGGAACGGTGTGGCCGGTACCACTCAAAGGGTCTCTATTTTGTTTAAAATGGACACATTTTTAAGTGAAAACAATAACTGACCTATGGAAATCCGAGCAAAACCATTCGTATTGTGTTGATTTTTTATTATAACTATACAAGGGTTATTTGTGATGTGTATGAGTCAACCCCACCTCAATATGAGGCACGGTGTGGCCATTACCACTCAAAGGGTCTCTATTTTGTTTAAAATGGACACAATTTTAAGTGAAAACAACAACTAACCTACGGAAAACCGACCGAACCCATTTGGATTGTGTTGATAATTTAGGAGAATGATATAAGGGTCCTGTTTGACGTGTAATAGTCATACTTTCTTCAATCTGAGGCACGGTGTGCCTGCTATCACTCAAAGGGCCTCTCTTTTGTTTAAAATGTACACAATTTTAATTGAAAACAACAACTAACCTATGAAAATCCAATCAAATGCATTCGGATTGTGTTGAACTTTTAAAAGAAATATAAAAGGGTCCTTTTTATGTGTATGAGTCAACCCCACCTCAATCCAAGGCACGGTGTGGCTGGTACCACTCAAAGAGTCTCTCTTTGGTTTAAAATGGACACAATTTTAAGCGAAAACAACAACTGACCTACAAAAATCCAACCAAACACATTCAGATTGCCTTGATCTTTTATCATAAAGATCCAAGGGTCCTTGGTGATTTTTATTATTCAACCCCACCTAAATCTAAGTCATGGTGTGGTCAGTACCACTCAAAGGGTCTCTATTTTGTTTAAAATGGACACAATTTTAAGTGAAAACAACAACTGACCTACAGAAATCTGACCAAACGCATTCGGATTGTGTTGATACTTTAGGATAAAAATCCAAGGGTCCTTTTTGACATTTAAGAGTCACCCCCACCTCAATTTGAGGCATGGTGTGGCCATTTCCACTCAAAGGGTCTCTATTTTGTTTAAAATGGACACAATTTTAAGTGAAAACAACAACTGACCTACAGAAATCCGACCAAACCCATTCATATTGTGTTGATACTTTAGGAGAACGATCCAAGGGTCTTTTGTGACGTTTATGAGTCAACCCTGCTTCAATACAAGGCACGGTGTGTCTGGTATCACTCAAAGGGTCTCTATTTTGTTTTAAATGGACACAATTTTAAGTGAAAACAACAACTGACCTACGGAACTCCAACAAACCCATTAGGATTGTGTTTATCCTTTAGTAAAACGGTAAACGGGTCCCTTTTGATGTGTATGATTCAACCCTACCTCAATATGAGGCACAGTGTGACCGGTATCACTCAAAGGGTCTCTATTTTGTTTAAAATGGACACAATTTTAAGTGAAAACAACAACTGACCTATGGAAATCTGACCAAATGTATTATGATTGTGTTGATCCTTTAATAGAACGATCCAAGGGTCCTTTGTGAAATTTACGAGTCATCCCCGCCACAATCAGATGCACGGTGTGGCCGGTATCACTCAAAGGGTCTCTATTTTGTTTAAAATGGACACAATTTTAAGTGAAAACAACAGCTGACCTACGGAAATCCAACCAAACGCATTCTTATTGTGTTGATCCTTTAGGAGAACGATCCACGATTCCTTTGTGATGTGTACGAGTCAATCCCACCTCAATACGAGGCACGGTGTGACCGCTATCACTCAAAAGGTCTTTCTTTTGTTTGAAATGGACACAATTTTAATTGAAAACAATAACTGACCTATGAAAATCTGACCAAACGCATTCGGATGGACTTTATATTTTATAAGAACGATCCAAGGGTCCTTGGTGACGTGTTAGAGTCAACCACGCCTCAATCCGAGGCACGGTGTGGCCGGTACCACTCACAAGGTCTCTATTTTGTTTAAAATGTTCACAATTTTAAGTGAAAACAACAACTGACTTACAGAAATTTGACCAAACGCATTAATATTTTGCTGATACTTTAGGATAACTATCCAAGGGTTCTTTGTGACGTTTATGAGTCATCCCCACCTCAATATGAGGCACGGTGAGGCCGGTAACACTCAAAGGGTGTCTCCTTGGTTTAAAATGGACACAATTTTAAGTGAAAACAACAACTGACCTACCGAAATCCAACCAAATGCATTCGGATTGTGTGGATATTTTTAAGAACGATACCCGGGTCCTTTTTGACAAGTAAGATTCAACCCCACCTCAATCTGAGGCACGATGTGGCCGGTAGCACTCAATGAGTATCTATTTGGTTTAAAATGGACACATTTTAAGTGAAAACAACAACTGACCTACCGAAATATGACCAAATGCATTCGGATTGCCTTGATATTTTATAAGAAAGATCCGAGGGTCCTTGGTGATGTGTATGAGTAAACCCTGCCTCAATTTGAGGCATGGTGTGGCCTGTACCACTCAAAGGGTCTCTATTTTGTTTAAAATGTACACAATTTTAAGTGAAAACAACAAATGACTTACGTAATTTCGACCAAACACATTCATATTGTGTTGATACTTTAGGAGAACGATCCACAGGTCCTTTGTGATGTGTACGAGTCATCCACACCTCAATCTGAGGCACGGTGTGGCCGGTACCACTCCAAGGGTCTCTCTTTGGTTAAAAATGGACACAATTTTAATTGAAAACAACAACTGACCTACATAAATCTGTCCAAACCCATTAAAATTGTGTTGATCCTTTAGTATAATGATATAAGGGTCCTTTGGGATGTGTACGAGTCAACATCGCCTCAGTCTGAGGCATGGTGTGACCGATATCACTCAAAGGGTCTCTATTTTGTTTAAAATGGACACAGTTTTAAGTGAAAACAACAACTGACCTAGGGAAATCTAACCAAACCCATTCTGATTGTCTTTATCCTTTAGAATAATTATCCATGGGTCCTTGGTGACGTGTATGAGTCAACCCTACCTCAATCCGAGGCACGGTGTAGCCGGTACCACTCAAAGGGTCTCTATTTTGTTTAAAATGGACACAATTTTAAGTGAAAACAACATTTGACCTAAATAAATCTGACCAAACCCATTTGTATTGTGTTGATCCTTTAGGATAATGATCCATGAGTCCTTGGTGATGTGTAAAAGTTAACCCCATCTCAATCCGAGGCACGGTGTGGCCGGTACCACTCAAAGGGTCTCTATTTTGTTTAAAATCGACACAATTTTAAGTCAAAACAACAACTGACCTACAGAATTCCGACCAAACCCATTCAGATTGTGTTTATCCTTTAGTAGAAAGATACAAGGGTCCTTTTTGAAGTTTATGAGTCATCCCCACCTCAATACGAGATATGGTGTGGCCAGTACCACTCAAAGGGTCTCTATTTTATTTAAAATGGACACAATTTTAAGTGAAAACAACAACTGCCCTACGTAAATCTGACCAAACTCATTTGGATTTTGTCTATCCTTTATTATAACGATCCATGGGTTCTTGGTGATGTTTAAGAATCAACTTTTCCTCAATCTGAGGCACGGTGTGGCTGGTATCACTCAAAGGGTCTCCATTTTGTTTAAAATGGACACAACTTTTAGTGAAAACAACAACTGATCTATGGAAATCTGACCAAAACCATTAGTATTGTGTTGATACATTATTATAAATATCCAAGGGTCCTTTGTGACATGTATGAGTCATTCATGCCTCAATCCAAGGCACGGTTTGGCCGGTACCACTCAAAGGGTCTCTATTTTGTTTAAAATGGACACAATTTTTAGTGAAAACAACAACTGACCTACGGAAATCCGACCAAACACATTTGGATTGTGTTGATCCATTATGAGAACGATCCAATGGTACATTGGGACATGTATGAGTCAACCCCTCCTCAATCTGAGGCATGGTGTGATCGGTATCACTCAAAGGGTTTCTATTTTGTTTAAATTGGACACATTTTTAAGTGAAAACAACAACTGGCCTATGGAAATCTGACCAAACCCATTAGGATTGTGTTGATCCTTTAGGATAACGTTACACGGGTAATTGGTGACATGTATGAGTCAACCCCTCCTCAATCGGAGGCATGGTGTGGCCGGTACTACTCAAAGGGTCTCTATTTTGTTTAAAATGGACACAATTTTAAGTGAAAACAACAACTGACCTACAGAAATCTGACCAAACCAATTATAATTGTGTTGATAACTTAGGATAACAATCCAAAAATACATGGTGATGTTTTTAAGTCAACCCTGCCTCAATCTGAGGAATGGTGTGGCCGGTACCACTCAAAGGGTCTCTATTTTGTTTAAAATGGACACAATTTTAAGTGAAAACAACAACTGACCTAGGGAAATCTGACCAAACCCATTTAGATTGTGTTGATCCTTTAGGAGAATGATCCGATGGTCCTTTTTGATGTGTATGATTCATCCCCGCCTCAATCCGAGGAACAGTGTGCCTGGTACCACTCAAAGGGTCTCTATTTTGTTTAAAATGGACACAATTTTAAGTGAAAACAACAACTGACCTATGGAAATCAAACCAAACCCATTCGAATTGTGTTGATATTTTAGGATAATGATTCAAGTGTCCTTGGTGATGTTTACAAGTCAACCCCGCCTCAATCCGAGGCACGGTGTGGCCGACATGACTCAAAGGGTCTCTATTTTGTTTAAAATGGACACAATTTAAGTGAAAACAACAACTAACCTACGGAAATCGGACCAAACCCATTAAGATTGTGTTTATCCTTTAGGAGAATGATCCACGGGTACTTTTTGATGTGTAAAAGTCATCCTTTCCTCAATCTGAGGCACGGTGTGGCCGGTACCACTCAAAGGGTGTCTATTTTGCTTAAAATGGACACAATTTTAAGTGAAAACAACAACTGACCTATGGAAATCCGACCAAACCCATTCGGATTGTGTTGATCCTTTAGGATAATGATCCACGGGTCCTTTGGGACGTGTATGATTCAACCCCACCAACCCCCCGGACCGCCCCCACCCCCCTAGACGCCAACCCACCCCCTGGACACCCCCCCCCCACCCCTGTAAAGCCCCCCGACACCCTGGACACCGGCCCACCCCCTTGGAAATCCCCTCGAACACCCCCTACCCCCCTTGGAAAGCCACCCCAAACCCTTGAACATCCCCCCAAACCCCTGAATTCTGAATTTAATTCTCCCCTTACCTTAATTAACTTATGAATTATGTGTTAACGGTGTACGGGTATACTTGTTGTATGGGTATACTTGGTTTAATTAGCTTATGATTTATGTGTTAATTTTGTATGGGTATACTTTCTCTAATTAGCTTATTGAGATGTTGAATTTTTCTGCAGGTGTTCGGGTGTGCTGCTACAGATTTTTTCGTATCAACAGACAGATCATTTATCAGTGATTTTTTAGCGCTGATAAATGTAGCTTTTATCAGTGCTAAAAAAGTGCTGATAAAGGATCGGTTTATCATCTCTAAAGGAGCGCTGATAAAACATGCATTTATCAGGGCTCTTTTAGTGATGATAAAGGGTTGTTTTATCAGTGCTCATTTAGAACTGATAAATTCCACCTTTATCAGCGCCTTTTTAGCGCTGATAAAGGGAATGATATTGTTACTCATGCGTATGTACGGCCTACCGTCTCCACGATGCGATGTGATTCATTCTACTTAATATTCATTAAAGCATGATTATATAAATGAATGGAATGAATAAATATGATATATATTATAATAATATCATTATATAAATTATAAAACCACAACCTAATAATATGAAAAAGAACTTATCTGACAAAACATGCGTAACAAAATAAAGAAGTTAACACCCGATGGACGAATGATAATGTTACTAACAAAAGGATGATAATATGAACTTATATGATATTATAAAAATAGATATAATTATGAAATAAGTCAATTAAATTATTTTAATCATTATAAATTAGTTTTAGATACATACAAAGGAAATCGGACTTATCGTAAGGGATAATTTTGAAATCTCTTTACTATCTGATATTGTTTATATGAAATTATTTATTGTAGTATATTTATCATCCATGTCCATGTTTCTTAATTATGTATTCCAATATATTATTTCTTCTAAAATTTTTGAGAATATATTTTATCCATTGGTGAATTTTTATTAAATGTTATGAAATGAATCTTTTGTCGTTTTCGATATGAGGTACCTTTTGAATTTTTTTGGAAAAAGTACGAGAATAATGTTTTTTTAACTTATATGGTGTGAACGGATTTTTATGTTTGCATAATGCCTTATTTTTATGAATATTCCTCTAATGATTTCAACTTTATTTTCAAATAAATTCGTTTCTTTTAAAATTGCATAGAATTTTTATAAAAGAAAACATTTTTGAAGAAAAAAGGATATTTTCCTCAATAATTAACTTCAAGGGTTATATCAAAATTATTTTTCATCTGTAACACCCCAAGCTTCCATGGTATGTTTCTCTTTGAATAATGAAATAGCTTGTGATATACGCAACTTTGAGTTCTAGAACACCACGACCAATCAAACTAGCCATTATGAATATTGATACCTACTTTTGGAAATTTTATAAATTTTATTTTTTAAAATGGACTTCTTTTTTGGATTCATAATATCAAAATTAATTTAGGGTAAATTTTTGATATTTTTCTAAAAACTTTCAAGTTTTGATTAATAGATAAAAAACTGTGTTATTGTTTAAAAACTGACTTTTTATTTATATAATTATTTATTTTATTTATGTTTATTATAAGTCAAAATATATACACAATACCTATATTAATTCAATATAATTCATTGGAGTCATTTTATAATAAAATTAGATGTATAAAATTTTATTGAATTTTTTAACGTCTTTTACCCACCTTTTAGGCATGTTAGCAAATTTGCATAAACGTAATTTTCCCTCTTCTGTGAATTGAATTTCAAAAATCCGAGAGACACAGTTGACATCAATAAGTAAAATGTGATTCAATAAGATGAAAATAATTTTTGGTGAATAGTAACTTTGGAATTTTATTTACCATAGTTAAAAGTAAATAGGGTAATTAAAGGTAAAAATGATATTATAATTATCCTAACACATGACATAATTCTATTGGATAAGTGTTTTTCGAACAAAATTAGCCTTAGGAATAAAATATGATCCTTTTGGTCTACTTGGATTAGATTAGGACATTTATTATTATTTTATTTAAAGAAGAGTTAAATGTGTTAAATTCAAAGTTTAATAACTAAAACATTTTTAATATAGGGATATACATAATATAAATTAGACTATAAATATTCATTATAAATCTAAAAATATTTCCTACATAATGGTAGTTTAATTATAATTTTTAGATATTAAATAATAAAATATATTTACGAAACAATGATAATGAAATAATTATCTTATTAATGAAAGATTAAAATAATTGATATTATAAATATCCAAATAAATGTAAATTTAGACTTTTGATTCATTCCACTAATTTTATAAGTTAATATGACATGTTAGGGTTGATTAAATAAATTTTTTTCGAGTGATAAAGTTTTTATGACTTTCATAAAAACAAAACACCAAATAGTGTCAAAATTGATATAAATGATTTTTTAAAACAAATACTATATTATTAATTTATATAATATTCCTAAAAATATAAGGGTCAGATAAAGGACTTATATAAAGTTAGATATATCAATAATTAACCACTTGGGGTTCGCTTGGATTTTTATAGTAACCATTTATTATAATAATACAAGAATACATGGTAAAAGTTAAACTATTAAACTAAGAGTTAAATCTAAAAGATAAGGTTTATATGGTGACCTAAACCTATATAAAACCTATTGGTTGAGATTTTTTTTGACCCAGCCCCACCTTATCCTAGAAATAAATCAATTTAGAGTCATTATAAACTGAATATTATTGTATAATAAAATAATATTTCAAGCTTTTCCTACAATGACCCTCACCTCTCTTATAAAAGGGTACTTTCCCTTCTCTTAATTTCACATCGCCAAATCCATTTGGCTTGGCCAACCCCAGATCAAATATTCTCCCAACTACCCTCACTTAAAACTATAGCACTTACTTTGGTCATAATCCAACCTAAGGAGCCCTTTTGATCAAATCAAAAGGAAGCACCCGAAGAAGAGGTAATAATTTCACCACCTCTTTAAAATTTATTTTCTTCTTCCACTTCCTATTTATTTTTTGTTTCCATACCAAAATAATAACTCCAATACCTTATACATACTGTGATTTTATTATAAATATTTTACAACTATATTCGTTATTCTATCCATCCTATGAATTACAAGTCACCATACATACGTACGTAAGGCTTACCATCTCCATGTCATGGTGTAGTTTGTTATTCAACACTTCATTATTTGGATGGGTATAATAATGAGTATAATTTATGTAAATAACAAATATAACATGTTAATTATTCTTTATATATAATATATCATCCAATTATATCTGATTTCATCACCAATAGAATGATATTATCGCTCGTGCGTACGTACGGATTACCGTCTCCACGAACGCGATGAGTTTCATTCCCCATCATAACCATTCAAGAATAATTTTCATTTTATGATTAAAAATAATGTTTAAGAACTTAATATCATTCTGGATATGAATCAAATACTTCTTATCCATAACAAACATGGCTTACGTAACAAGTCATATAATGGAAAACGAATTAGTTAACACCCAAAAAAATGATACTACTGAAATATTATTAACAAAGAAATATTAGAAGATCGTATATGATATCATATTTATGTATGTGGTTCTTATCTAATTTAATAAAAATTATTTAACTATTATACATGAGGTTAACATACCCTCAATCAAGTAAAAGTAGAAGTTATGTTTTAATTATACAATCTCTTCATTATCCGAGGTTGTTTATATGTGAGTATCTACTAGGAACTCTTTATCATCCACACCCGTGTTTCTCAAAAATGTATTTCAAAACATTTTTTCTATTTCCTAGACTATGGGTTAAATTAATTTATACCATTTTTTACTTTTTATAAAAAATTTATAAACGAATATTTTTGTCATTTTCCAAACAAAGTTCTTTATGACCATTTCAAGAAAATTAAGGAAAGAATTTTTTTTAACTTATACGGTGGGTGCGACTATTTTATTCCATTATGACACCTTAGAATCTTCCATTAAAATTTTATAAGAATACTTTCAAAATAAATATTTTATTTTATAATTATGTGACTTTTAAATAATTTCAAAATAGAAAGATATATTTCTCTCAAACATTTTTGATTTCATCTATATCAACATCATTTAATAGATTTTACACTTGTTTGAAGTTGATTTATTATAATATAATCTCCCATATTGTATTAAAGGTTTTTTGAAATGTTTGATTGTGGATGTGTTATTTGTATACCATTCATGGTTTATGGTTAAAGTATTAACATTTCATATTCTAGTTTTAATATGAATGTTTATGTAATGTTTCAACCTTTTCATATGAGGAATGCATTGGACTTAGTAAGTGACGGGTGGAGCCTGATATAGCTCCCTGATGCATCGTTAGGTCTCATGAGACAAAATAGTGTCTTGCCATAAGGCCTTGACAAAATATTATTTGTAGTCTTGGCACGAGACCTTGACTATGTGGTTATGATGTTTGGAATTATGCATTCCATCATTATGAAATTAGATATTGATATTACATGTGATTATTCGACTAGTATAATATCCATGTGAATAAGTAAATGGAATTATTTTATTTATATTTTCCATATTATGATGAATTTTAAGTTTAAAAGTCTTTTTTTCGTCTTATACATTGTCATAAATTTTTATGCTTATTTATGATAGTTTCTGCTATATTGTTATCCTTACTGAGCATCTGATCTCACCACTTTATTATGTTTTATTTCTCCTAGGATGCGAAGAAGTGTGTTATGATTGATATGAAGGGTTAATCTTGGGGAATAATGGTGTTCTCAAAGAATTATTTATGAAATGTTTTATTTTATAAATTTAAATGTAACATTCATATATGTAATCTATTTTCCAAGACTGATAAACTAATTGGTCCATCGGGAATTTATTCCCTATAATCATGCCAATGTATTAAAATAATGCACTGACTCTGCGTAACTAGGGTTTGATCATTACACCATCTAAGATGGAATTATTTAATAGGGTTATGTTTTTTATAATATCCTT
Source organism: Viscum album (assembly GCA_963277665.1). NCBI lineage: Eukaryota > Viridiplantae > Streptophyta > Magnoliopsida > Santalales > Viscaceae > Viscum > Viscum album. The sequence continues at coordinate 675,798,039 of OY728131.1, read as the reverse complement.
ATTGTTCCTATTATTTTATTGTATTTATGATGGAATTATATTTATGAAATCCATTTGTTTTACATGGATTATGTTATGGTGGAATGATGTTTAAGGAACCCAATTTTATTCCTTTGGTTATGATGAATGATTTATGTTATTATGGAACACGTAAGACTGATTTCATTAAGAGGTGGCTGGGACCTATATCTCCCTCCAATGTACTGGGTAAATATTTTTATCTCATGAGATAGACATGGCTAGAATGGGAAATGATCTTGAATTAGTAGTACAAGGATATAATAAAGATTTAACTCAGTTCAATAATGTACTTTTTCTACTATGATGGTCTTGGCAATGAGCCTTGAATAATATGAAATTATTTTTAATTTTTATGTGTATTCCAGAAAATTACATGTCTTATGTTATGAATTTTTGGATTACGTTCATTGATTATTATAAACTTTTATTATTTATCCCATGGTATGATATCACGATCATTCATATAGAGGGTAAAATTTTCAAATGTTATGTTATTTTTTGTTATTATTGTGATATGATTGATATATCCTTGTTTAACCTTACTGAGAATCTAATCTCACCCTTTCTTATGTTTCTTCTCCCCAGGTAATTATTAAGATAATTAAGTATGATATGTCAAAAATGGGTCTAGTTATGACAAAATAAATTGGTGAAAATAAAAATTTTGTATAAACTAGTTTTTTATGTTTCCCAGTTTCTAAAGAAACTATACATATATAGTCCTGTTGTGTCTTTGTTATATTTTTTCAATGAATATTCTTTAATTTTGAAGTAATATCAATTTATGTAAAGCATGGGTCACTATAGTTGGTATCAAAGTAAAGGTATAGTTAACCTTTGGAAAATAGGATGATAAAAACTTTTTAAAAACCCAAAGGATATGTCTAAGTATAGTTTAGAATCCTAGTGCTTTATAAATGATCATGAATAAACTAGGATAGAACCTAAATTGTTCTAAATTAAAATTTTATTCTTGATTATGTGGTTTTCCCATTATGATTAATGTTTCTCACACTATGCTTCTTGGTTTTTGTCAATGTATAGAACCCATAAGAACCGTGTTAATGTTGAATGTGATGGGAAATGCAATGATTGTCCTCCTAAGCAACCAAATGTTATGGGAGCTTGAATGAAAAAATATTATAGCTATGATCACACAACTTTCTTAAGCTATGAATCATGTAGGACTTCCAAATTATCAAATGAGGGAATAAAATTTTGTTGAGCCTTTCATGAGGAAACATCCACCTTCTTTCAGTGGGTATTCTAATCCATTAGTGGGTAAATAATGGATCAGTACCACTAAAAAGATATTTTCAGTTCTTCAATGTTCAAAACATGATAAATACATCTTATCATTATATTGTTTGGAAGTTGATGCTGATCAATGGTGTAACCTTATAAATAATATGAACCAAATATATGAAATTGAATCCATTGAATGGGATGAGTTCAAAAACATATTTTAAAATAAGTACTTTCCTCATATTCTTCAATCAAATATGGAGAAGGAGTTCCTTGAACTTAAGAAAAAGGATCATGAATATGTTCATACCTATAAATCAAATTTTACAAGAATTGAAAGGTACCCTTCTAGAATTATTATCCAACCTTAGTGTAAAAATGTTCGATTCTTTAATGGATTAAAACCAAGTCTCTGAATGACATTAGCCATAAGGGACTTCAATAGCTACGAGGAAATTGTTCTATGTGCTCTCAAGGTTGAGATGGATATTTGAGTAACCCATCAATCCTATGGTTTTGATAAGAAGAGAAAAATGGAATTCAAAGGAAAATATAAAGACCACACTGAAAAGAATATGTGTTTTCCATTATGCTCAATGTGTGGAAAGAAACATAGAGAAAATTGTCTTGAAGGGACTGAAAAATGTTTTATGTTTTGAAAATATGGTCATCGTGTAGTTTAATTCCAAAGTGATGGTAAAAAGATATCTAATGATGACAATAGAGAAAATGATACATCGAATGCACCTTCTACACTTAAATGTTACAAGTGAAAGGAAATGGAGAATTATTCCAATCATTTACCTAATCTAGGGTTCATTGATGATGATCAACATCAATAAATTATTATGTCCAAATACAAATTCAAGTCATATATGATTACTCTCGACAATGTGGAGTACAATAATGAAGTTTTGAAAGGTACACATACCATCCACTCTTAAGTATCAAATGTTTTATTTGATTCTAGATCCACCCACTCTTTTATTTCTGAAGAATTTTCCAAGGGTATCTCTATATTACCTCAATAATTAGATATTGAGTTAGATATGAAAAATCCTAATGGAATAATAGTCGCATCAAAATATTATAATTCTTCGGCAGTTGATGTATGTGGGAAAGTTCTTCCTACAAATATTGTTATCCATCCTATAGTGTAATTTGATGTGATTATTGGAATGTATTTACTTTCTATATATGGATATCATATCTATTTTCAAGTAAGGGAATTCACATTTCCTATTTCAGATCAATCTATGATCATTTATCGATGCAAGGATGAATATGACCTTACAATAGAAATTTCTTCCATCATAGGGATATTGATTCTTATAAATGAAGGTTACCTATCTCAAATGGTTGGGGAGAAACTCAAAATCAAGAATACACCCATTTTATGAGAGGTTGATGATGTATTTCCAAAATAATTACCAGTTCTTCCACCAAATCGTGAAGTTGTGTTTTCAATAGAACTCATACCAGGTGCTTTGCCTATTTCAAATACACTTTATAGAATGTTCCCAATTGAGTTGAATTAATTGAATAATAAACTCCATGATAATATTTACAAGGGATTCATACACCCTAGTGAGTCACCTTGGGGATCACCTATTCTATTTTTTTTAATAAGAAATATGGATCAATGAGACTGTGTTTTAATTATCAAGAACATAAGAAAATCACTATCAAGAAAAAATGACATCTTTCACACATTGATGACTTATTCGATAAACTATACGGATCTCAATACTTTTCCAAGATTGATCTTAGTTTATGATATCATTATCTAAGGGTCTAGAAGGAGGATATACCAAATATGGAATTCAGTACAAGGTATGGACACTATGAGTTTATAGTGATGCATTTTGGTCTTACTAATTCCCTCTCTATCTTCATGGATCTAATGAATAGAGTCTTTATAGACTATCTTGATCAGTTTGTGGTAGACTTTAGAGATGATATTATTTTCTATTTGAAGAGAGAGGAATATCATAAAGATCAATTGATAATTTTACTGAAGACCATGAGGAAAGGAGAATATTTTTGAAAAATTATCCAAGTGTTTTTGGCTTCAGAAAGTTTTTTTTTGTCACATAATCTCAAGATAGGAGATATTTGTGGATCCGAAAAAAACATAAGTTATTGAAAGTTGGTCGATACCAACAACGGTAAATGAGATATGAATTTTTCTTAGTTTTGTTAAATATTATCAATGTTTTGTGAAATATTTTTCATGATTATCTAATAAACTCACCAAGTTGAATTGGAAAGGAGTTAAGTTCATGTGGATGGAGGAATCTGAAGAGAATTTCAAAGAGCTAAAAAGAAGGCTAGACAGTGCACCTGCGGTCACACTACCTTGTAGTGGAGAAAAGTTTGTACTCTCTAGTGATGAATCCAAGAAGGGTATGGGTTGTGTTCTCATGAAAAATTATATGGTGATAGCTTATGCCTCATGAAAATTGAAAATACAAGAGAAAAATACCCAAATCATGATTTGGAGTTAGTTGTGGTAATCTTTTCACCAAAGATATAGAGGCATTATCTTTATGGTGAAAGGTGTGATATTTATATTGATCATAAAATTTTAAAGTATATTTTTAAAAATAATGATTTGAATATGCATCAAAGAATATGTTTGGAGTTGATTAAAGATTATGACTTCTCAATACATTATCACCCTGGGAAGAGAACAAGTTGTCAGATGCTTTGAGTCGAAAGGGCCATGCTAGCCTATCTATGAGGAGGATCATATAAGATCCAGTATTTATGGGTTTTAAAAGGATAGATCTTGAAATTTTCAAGCAAGGGGAGAAAGTTTATCTTTATCAAATTAATGTTCAACCATCTATACAAGTAAAGATTAAGGAGGTGTAAAAGGAATATGTAGAGCTACAAAAGAAGTTCTGAAATGTTTCTGAATTCAACCATGATTTTTATAGAATAATAAGGTTTAGGAACTGAATTTTTATTCCTACCATACTATAATTAAAAAAGGATTTATTGAATTAGTCTCATAGTTCAACATTATATATTCATCCTGGAAGCAAAAAGATGTACAGGGACCTGAAATTGTATTTCTGGTGGGATGGTATGAAAAAGAGATGTTTCCAAATATGTCTATCAATGCATGGTTTTTCAGAAAGTTAAAGATGTGAGACAGAAGTATAAGGGGATGTTACAACAATTACCCATACCATAATGGAAATTAGAAAAATTACTATGTTATTTGTCATTGTACTTCCCAAAACATTTAAAGTCCATAATGATATATGTGATATAGTTGATCACCTTACGAAGTCGGCACACTTAAGTGCTATTAGATAGGATTTCTCTCTTTATCACCTTTCTAGGATATATGTAAAATAAGTGCTAAGATAGCATGGAATACCACAATTCATTATATTTGAACAAGATATGAGGTTTAACTCGAATATTTGGAGAATTCTTCAGTAGAATTTGGATACAGAGTTAGGTTTCATCACATCTTATCATCCTCATAAATATGGTCATCCTGAGAGGACAATTCAAACTCAAGAAGACTTATTGAGAGCTTTCTCTATGGATTTCAAAGGTTTTTGGGATAAACACCTACCTTTGGTTTAATTTTAATAAAATAATATATTTCACTCCAGTATTCATATGGATCCTTATGAATCCCTATATGGAAATAAGTGAATAACTCCAACTTGTTGGGATGAAGTTGGGGAAAGAAAGATATTATGACCTAACCTTGTTGATGAAATGGAAGAAAATGTTAGATCTATTCAACAAAACATAAGAGCATCTATGAGTAAAATAAGTTAGGTGGACAATCAATGAAAAGACCTAGAGTTTGAAGTGGATGATAAGGTGTTTCGATGAATATCTCCTAAGAAAAGAGTAATTAGATTTGGAAATAAGGGTAAGCTGAGCCCTATATATATCGGTCCATTTTAAATTTTGGATCAGGTTAAGAAGGTAGCTTGGTGATTGGTGATTCCACTGAATCTCTCTCAGGTTCATGATGTATTCCATGTATCTTTATTGATAAATTACATACATTATCATTCACATGTACTAAACTAATAAGTTATACAACTAGAGTAAGATTGTTCTTATGAAGAACAACTGATCGAGATTCTGGATTGTCATGAAAAAGTTATAAGAAACATGATGACTCAATTGGTTAAAGTTTTATGGTGGAACCAAAATTTTGAGTAAGATATGTGAAAACTTGATGATTTTATGAGGCAAAGGTATCCTCATCTTTTGGTATCCAAGTATGAATTTTGAGGGCGGAATTCAGTTTTGGGGGGGTAGAATGTAACACCCGAATTTTTTATGAAATATTTTCTTCAAATAATTTTAATTCTTCAATAGCTTGCATTGCACGAAATCATAAGTCTAATTTAACCATGAGACACCATTAGTATAAAATGACCATTATAACCTATTCAATAGGATAACGGGAATAAATATAACAAACTTTTGCAAATGTATTATGAATGAAAAATATAAATCAATTATATATTTGGATTTTTGTTAAGCAATTTATAATTAGTAAATGAAATTAATTAAATATATTCATTATATAATTAATAAAATATTTTTTATTTTCATCCAATAAATATTTTTTTCATTGGGTATGAATAAACCCTATTTGATGTATAAAAATCTATATTTTTCAAAATAGTAATTTTCCACCTTTTAATGGTGAACCATTTTAAAGTAATATTTTGACACATTAATAATTTTTGTATGAAAAAAAAATATTTTCATTGGAAGTGGAATATAAAAATTTACTTTGAATGGATTTTTGATATTTTCTGATAACTTTCAAGTTTTAATGAATAGCAAAAATGAAATAAATTTTAATTGAAAACAAATTTTTCATAAAAATAATGTATGTGGTTAAATTATAATATTGAATTGTTTTAAAGTATAAATAGAATATATTTTTTATCATTCAATATAATTTATTTCATTATCATTAATTTTACATTGAATTCAGATGTAAAAAAATTTCAATCTTTTGTAATGTTTTAACTTTTAAAACATGTTCTCTCTTTCCGAAAATGGTATTAATTTTAAATTAATTACTAAAACTTTTGTGCTTTGAATTTTGAAAAATTGATTCCATATTTGCAATAATTAAGTCCAAATTATATAAATATCTTACATTTATTTTTACCATCATGAATAGTAACATCGGTAATTTTTATTAATAGTATAAAAGGGTAAATCATGTAATTAAGGGTAAAAATATTATTATGAAATTACCAAAACACTTGTTATAATATCATTGGATGATTTTGTTTTTACTTAAATCATTTTTGGGTTGAAATGGTGTCCTTTGGAATCCACTAGGATGATATTAGGGCATTTACTTTATTTTATTTAATGATAAGTTAAATATGTATTACTCAAATTTTAATAACTATATCATTTTTAATATAAAGTTATCTAGAAGATAAATTCGATTATAAATACTAATTTTAAATATAAAATGTTTTTATTTATCATGATAATTTATTTGTAATTTTTAAGAAATAAATAATTACCTTAAAGACTTATACTTTAAGGATGCCGAAATTATTTAATTGATGGGAGATCAATAAAATAATTATTATTAAAGTGGTAATAACCATTAAAAGGCCCAAAAAATGACCAAATATTATTTTTCAAGTATATCTCGACCATAACCATATAATATTCTAGTTATTGACTATTTGGAACCTTATAGAAGAGATTATGACACTTATATTATTTTATTTAAAGTGATGATAAACTGGTTACATTCATGTTTTAGTAAGTATAACTTTTTTAATGATAAATTATACAAAAGATATATTCAATTATAAGTATTATTCTTAAATATATAGGATTTATCTTTGTCATAGTATTTTATTTTTAGTTTTTCTTCAACAAATAATGATATTAAATAATTACACAAAACAGTTACAGAAATTATTTTATTAAGGGAAATATAAAATAAATATTATTAAAAATATTAAAATAAATATAATGTTTTTTATAATTAATTTTTTAAATTAATTTAATAGTTTAAATTGACTTCTTATTAATATAATAAAATAACTAGATTAAATTTAACTTGTTATCTTAATATTTTTTAAAAATCAATGAATCAAATAGTGTCAAAATTGACACGATTGATTGTTTATCAAAAAAATGTTTTATTAAATTATTTAAAAATAATAAAACTTTTTTAAAAATATATAATAATTATGATGTGGTCTAAAATGTTCTAATGTATTTATTTATTGTCTAATTTACATCAAATAATAAATATTTCACCCTTTTATTATTGAAATATTTGTTACCCTAGTTAAAAATTAATTATAATAACTAAGTGTTAATTAAAATGATAAGGTTTAAATTGATAGAAAAAAAATTGTCTAAAATTTATTTTTTGATGATATTACAACCCTATATCATCTCATCTTAGAACTTGGTACATTTTATACGTTTTTTATGGGTTTTGATTTTATATTAAATTAATATTTTTGGATATCCCAAAATTGTCCCTCACCTCAATTATAAAAGGGTACCTCCTCCCTCACCTATTCACTTAACTTTGAACCTTAAATCTCGTAAATACCCTATCCATTTCATTAATTTACTTCCCTAGTCATATTTTATAGGTTATGATCTTCTTCAGAAACCAACTCTAGTGCTTTAAGAGGAGATTTAGAGGGAGCACTTTGAAGAAGAGGTAATCCCATCTATCAATTCTTTCAAACTTTTTTCTTCTTCTACTTACTCTTAATGAGTTTTTTCATTATAAATTAATGAATCCAGTATCACTTATATACTGATATTTTATTATTATTATGAAAACCATATTTCATCTTCTATCCATCCAGTGAAAAATGAAGTCACTGTGCATGCGTACATACGGCTTACCATCTCCATGTCGTGGTGTAATCTTTTTTTCACCACCACCTTACTTGGATGCATATAATGATGGAAATAGTATCTATATATGATTATTATAATATGAAATTTATTATAAAATAGTATACACCATCCAATTCAATACCATTCAACAATTAAGGTAATGATATCATCTCCCGTGCGTACGTATGTCCTACCGTCTCCACGATGCGATGCGATTCATTATACATGATATTAATTAAATCATGAATATATAAATTAATGGAATGAATAAATATTATATATATTATACTAATATCATTATGTAAATGATATAACTATAACCAAATAATAGGAACAAGAACTTATCTGACAAAACATGCATAAGAAAATAAAGAAGATAACACCCGATGGATGAGTAATAATGTTACTAACAAAAGGATGATAATATGATCATATATGATATAATAAAAATGAATATGATTATAAAATAATTCAATTAAATTATTTAAATAATTTTATAGGTGGTTCGGATACATATAAAGGAAATCGGACCTAATGTAAGGGATAATTTTGGAATCATATTATTATCTGAGATTGTTTATGCATTAGTATTTACTAGGATATATTTATCATCCATGTCCATGTTTTATAATTATGTATTCCAAAATATTATTTCTTATACAAATTTTTAGATTCAATTTTACCTATTAGTGAATTTTTATTAAATTTTATGAAAGGAATATTTTTCCGTCTTCGATACGAGGTACTTTTTGACTTTTTTGTCAAAAGTACAAGGAGAATGTTTTTTTAACTTATATAGAATGAACAGTTTTTTAAATTTTCATAACGCATTATTTCCAGGAATAATTATCTATAAAATTTCAATTTTATTTTCAAATAAAGTATTTTCTTTTAAAATTTCATGGCATTTTGATAAATGATAACATTTTGAAGAAGAAATGACATTTTCCTCAAGAATTAACTTCAAGTGTTATGCCAAAATTATTTTCCATATAATATGGGATTATTTAATAGAGTTATATTTCAAGTATAATATACTTATTGTTCCTTTTTTTTTATTATGGAATGTTATTTATGAAATCCATTTTTTACATAGATTATGTTATGGTAGAATGATGTTTAATGAAACTCATTTTATTCCTTGGGTTATGATGAATGATTTATGTTATTATGAAACATGTAAGAATGATTTAATTATGAGATGGGTGGGACCTATATCTCACTCAAATTCATTGGGTAAATATTTATATCTCATGAGATAGACATTTTTAGAACAATAAATGATCTTGGTTTGGTAGTAGAGGGCTGGAACGAGGAGTGAACTCGGTTCGATAATGGACTTTGTCTGCTGTGATGGTCTTCACAATGAGCCTTGCCAAATATGAAATGATTTTATATGATTATGTGTTTACCACAAAATTTTATGTCTTATGTTATGAATTTTGGGATTGCATTCATTGATTCTTAATAACTTTTATGATTTATCCCATGGCATGATATCATGATCATTCATATGCAGGATTGGATTTTCAAATGTTATGTTCTTATGTGTTATGATTATGATATGATTGATATCTCCCTATTTAACCTTACTCAGAATTTGAGCTCACTCTTTGTTATGTTTATTTTCCCTAGGTCATGAATAAGGGTATTAAGTAAGATATATCAAAAATGGGTCTAGTTATGATGAAATAAGTGGGAGACGATGAAGTTGTCTTATGAACCAATTGTTTATGTTTCCCAGTTTGTAAAGACACTATACTTATATAGTCCCGTTATGGATTTCTTATATTTTGTAATGAATATTATTCAATTTTGAAGTAACATAAATGTATTTAAAGCATGGTTCGCTATAGTACTAAGGTCCATCTCAGTTTTTAGAGCATGCTGGAGACTTTTCAAAAACATAGAGGTGAATCTTGGATCTCAATGGGACAAAATCGATAGCAGTACTCCATGAATCCTTGCCACTTCTCTGATGTATATCTATTTTATTTGGTCTAGTGGGAAATCCTCTAGAATCACAATGAAGTGTTCAGTATTTGTAAGATGGTCCACAATAACCAAGATAGAATTATTCCCCTTGTATGTATTTGTAAGTCTGGTGAAAAATTCCATAGTAATGTTTTCTCATTTCCATCTTGGTATGGGTAATGGTGGTGTCATCACCTTAGACTTATACCTTTAATACTTCACTTTCTGACATACCAGACACTTTTATATATAATCTGTGATCTCCTTCTTCATGTTATCCCACCAATTGTGCTCTTGAATATCTCAATAAATCTTTTTGTTTCATGGGTGAATAAATAATGTCGAACTATGTGCATCATCCAATAGTTCCCTCTTTAACTCAAGATTTTATGGAACACATAGTCTTTACCCAAATTTAACAATTACTTATTCATTAATATTTAACTCTGGGGATTTCGGTTTTCTTATAGTTTCCACATTATTATGAATTCCCACATCATATTTTTTATCATCCTTTAACCTTATAAGAATATATGGTTGAGAGATCATTTTTGAAATTACTGATGATGTTCCTTTGTTTATGATTCCCATGTCCATCCTCTTCAAATATAATAAGATTGGATCCTTCTCAATTCTCACTGATGAGAGGATTGTTTTATCCTTTCTACTTAGAGTATCTGCCACTTTGTTCACTTTCCCAAGATAGTAGTGGATTGATCAATTGTAATCCTTGATGAGTTCTAACCATCTTTGTTGGCGCATATTCATCTCTTTCTATGTGAATATATATTTAAGACTTTTGCGATCCATATATATTTCACACATATTCCCAAAGAGATAATGCCGCCAAAATTTCAGAGCAAATATCACCACTACCAAATCCAGATCATGAATGGGGTATTTTTTCTCATTAATTTTAAACTTTATTGAGTTGTAGGTAATGAATTTGTCATTTTTCATCAACACATATCCCAATCCCTTCTTCAAAGCATCACTGGTAATTACGGAAAGTTCCCCACTTGTGGGTAGTGTGAGAATAGGGGTAGGGATAATCCTCATTTTCAACTCTATAAATCATTATTCGCATTCATCATTCCAAGAAAACATGACTCCCTTCTGAGTTAGCTTGGTAAGGGGGTTTTAAAATCATGATAAATTTCTCATAAATCTGAGATAATATTCATCTAACCCAAGGACACTATAGATATCTTTCATATAAATTGTCCTCGCCCATCCTTCAATTTCTTTTTTTAAGGATCCAAATATATCCCATTTCTTGTAATGATATTCCCCTAGAATGAGTATTCCTTATACTATAACTCACACTTTCTATACTTTTCATATATCTTCTTCTTTTAAAGGTATTTAGTGTAGTGCTTAGATGATCCCCATCCACCTCTTTGTTTTCAGAGTATATTATAAAATCATCTATAAATACTACCACAAATTTTTCAAGTTAGTCTCTAAAGACTATATTAATCAAGTCTATAAATATTTATAGAGCATTAGGGAGTCCTAATGGCATCACTATGAACTCATAGTACCCATACCTTTTATGAAAAGTAGTCTTGGGGATATCCTCCTCCTTCACCCTAACTTGGTAATATCCAGACAATAGATCCACCTTGGAGAAGTATTATGCTCCATGTTGCTAATCAAACAATTAATCAATTTTTGGAAAAGGATACTTGTTCTTTATCATGATCATATAAATCTCATGATAATCAATGGAAAGACATATTGACCCATTCTTCTTCTTGAAGAAGAGGACTGGTGCACCCTATGGTGAAGCACTTGGGTATATGAATACTTTATCCAGATTCTCCTATATTTTTTTCATCAGTTCTTTAAGTTCCAAAACATCCATCCTATATAGAGTCTAGAATATTGGAAACTCCTTGGGTATAATCTCGATTGAAAATTCAACATCTCGACTAGGGTGAAGACCAATAAATTTCTCAGGAAACACATCAACATATTCCTTCACAATATGCATGTCTTAAAGGATGGTTCTCTCCTTAGACTCAATCATTTGACCAAGATACGCTTTCTTGTAGGGAAATATATTCGTGATAGAGATGATGGTGCTAATGAAGATTCATCCTCCTCCTTGCACTTTTATAGAATCGGGGGTCGATTCTCTATATGGAGAGTGATTTCTTTTTCACTAAAATTTATATGGGATCTATTTTTGGAAATTCAATCCATTCTCAAAGTTGCATCAAATTCCACCAAAGAGAGTATGAAAGGGTTTTCTGAGAATTTCATCCCATAAACACTGATAGGGGAGGAGTTATATACTTGGAATGACATAATTTCCCCATTTTTTTCATCGAAATCTATACTTACATTCTTTATGGTGGTGTTTGGATTTTTATACTAAAATTTCATAATATGAAGGAATGTGTAGAACCAGAATCAAAAAATTTGTTTTCTATTCTTGAATGAATAACTAGCGTAATTTTCACCACTTTGTTGTCAAGATTCACTTTGGTGGTAGTGATGTAAAAGCTCACCATTTTTTCCTTTGATGTTGTTGGTTTCCTCCAAAAACCCATATCTTAGGGGAATGGTTCACAAAGTTCATTGGTTCCTTATAGTTGTAGCAATGAACAACACCTTGAGGGTTGAAAAAGGCATTCTTTTCTTCTATCACATTGGTGGGTTCCTTTAGTCGGTAATCATTGGCCAGGTTCCCTTCTCTTACTCACCTAAAGAACTTCCTTTCTCCCCTTAGGCAATTTTTAGGGTGCTTTCTACATATTTGATAAGTGGGATGCTAAAATTTCTTATCACCATTGGATTTATCTATCAGACCACTTGAATTAAACTCTACTTTCCACTTCTTATCCCCATAATACCCTTGTGATTCTCTGATCTCCATTACATCTGTAAGGGAATATGGTACAATTTCCTAAAATCTATAAAAGTCTTAGATTGCTAGGGATTTTCATAGAATGGGCTTTATCCCACCAAAGAAGTGGTCAACCATGAATTTAGGGTTAATGAAAAAATTAGAGGCATATCGTGAAATTCTTGAGAATTTTACCTCATATTCCCCCAATATATTCGTCATCTTTTTTCTTGAGTGAATGGAAATATCTTTCCATTTTAATATAGAGGGTGTGGGGAAATATTTATCAAAAAATATTTTCCAGAATTTCGTCCACTCCATTACCTTGATCTATTCCTCAAGCTTTGTTTTCTTGATCAATGTCTACCACTTATCAGCTTCACCCTCCATAAGATAAACATCTAGAACAACCTTATCTTGTTCGGAAAATTGTTGGATAGAGAAGATGTTTTCAATAGATTTGATATATTTATTCATGATTAAGGGATCAGATTATCCATTAAAATTAGAAGGTATTTATCACATGATGCTCTCAGTTTTCGGTTTTTCTCTCTTAGGGGGTTTGGAAAATCCTCTTGATATAGGTTTATATTCATAACTTGTGTTAACTAAGAGAATATCATGAAAATTTTTGAAATTACTTCTCCCATCGGGTTAGGAATATTATTGGGTAGTCATCACATTTCCCTTCACATCGATTGTTAACTTGATTCCTCCTATTACCAGCCATTGGCTAGAAAATATAGATATAGGTTTGAGTATCTTAAAATTAATCATGTAAAGGGGAATCCAATGAAATCAAATGGATAACTTATAAATTACATTTATCTCTTTAACTTATGTGTTTTAGGCATCAATATATGTTATCCATGATCTATTTTATAACATATATTCTTATATCCATTTTTTGTTCCCTTAATAATGGTTTTTAATGAGATAATGAATTTACCAAAGTATATCTCTAGGATGTGTCAAACCAGGTGCACAGTAAGGCTTGTTTTTTTGAACTAGTTTACCCCAAAGTCAGGCCCAGAACACCTTGTCAGAGATGTTACTCCCAGGTATATTTATTCTATAACAACATCCACTTGTAGTGTCCAGATAGGGATTTATTTTCTTAATAAACTACATACACTATACTTACAAGAATTTAGGTTTTTTTCTTATAATTAGTCTCATCCCTAATTAAGTCTCTAGAGTTCTATATTCCTAAGTATTTCTCTAGAGTTTTCTGATCCTAATCCCAAAAATTACAAAACATATCCTCTGATACCAACTATAACAACCCTTATCTTTATTAAACATTAATACATGATTTAATTACATAAATTTTAAATTAATAAAACCCAAAAGATCAACTATCCTAGTATCTTTGGGAAATTAGGTACATTACATAAGAACTTGATACATGATAAAAACAACATCTTTATTGAAAACATACATAACATGGCCAAAATGTTCCTTCATACTAAATTCTGTATGGGATAACCTGAGGACATACATAAGAAAGGGTTAATATATAAATCCTAGTAAGGCAATAAACAAGGAATAACATGAGTAATAAAATACATGTTATACAATAGGCATATCAATAGAGCATAAAAATAACATGAATAATAAGGCATGATATAGAATGATAATAATAACGTGGGAAATGTGGCAACAACATATAACACTGCATCATAGGTCAATGATAAACCACCAAGACTTCATGGTGGAAAAATTCCCATAAAAAATTATGTAAATCCATATCACAACATGACTTATCATGATAATAAACATTACATAGTGAATTGGAGCACTATCAGGGATCACCCTTCATAATCATTTCATTATCATGCTTAAGTGTTCCAAATAGATCAAATAACATGGATTTATTCATCGTCATAATTTATCCCACGATTAAGGAGTATGTAATAAATGGATATAATTCCCTAATAAAAGAAGTATATATGAATATATGTGAATACCATTGATAGAGAAATGGGTATGGTATTCACTACATAGTTATTTTGGCATGGAAAATCACAGTGCAATTTTGGAAGCATAACGACGTCATATAGAAATACATAAAATGGGATGATGATAGTTAAATGGTTATGTAATCATTTATAAATGAAATTTTATGTAATATAGACATGTAAATATATTCCTCAACATAAGTAATTGGAAATATAATGTGTAACATAATAAAAAAATTTGAAGAAATCGTGGAAAGGAAAGAACCCTTACAAAGTTTTGACATGGTAACGGGTGTACATAAAGGTTATTAGGAGGTTTAAATGGGATTGAAATGGAATATAATCATTTATATATCAAATTTAAAGTAAGGGGGTATTTAATAACATATATTAACATATTAAAAAATGAAATTAAAAGAAATAACATAAAAGGAGTGCTTGATAAAAGATGAGGGTAGAAAATCCCTTACCGAATTTCCACATAGTAATGGGTGTACATAAGGGTTCATAAGAGGGATAAGTGAAATTTAAAGGGGATCCCATTATTTAAACATAAAATTTAAATTAATGGTAATAGTTAAGAATGTATCCCAACCTACCAAAATTGAAATTAAAAAGGCATATCATAAATGAAATAGTTGATTAAAAGAGGAGAGAGAGAATCCCTTAAATGAATGTGTGACTCCAAAGGATTGGAAGGGGCTTATTTATGGATAGGGTGACTTATAAGGACTATAAGGAGTAGGGGTATGATTTTGGTCATTCTAAAAAGAGTTTGAGTTAAGGTAAATGGGATCTTGGGTGGGTTTATATAGGAAAAGAAAGGGATTTCTTTATTATTTTTGTTTTGGGCACTACATAATAAAATATTCAAAACCACAAACCATATCATATTCTTTGCCCATGGTTTCTAAAAATGTAGAGTGTTTTACATTATTTTATAATTTCACATTCCAAATATAATAAAATAATTCCATTATGTTGAGGTGAGTCACACTAAAAAATGGTTTTAAAATCATAAAATATATTATAAGTCTTGTAGGATTCATTAAGGGTTTATAAAATAAATAAAATAAACAAAAAATTACATTATTTAAGAGGTAAAAAATTTATATATCTAATTATACCTTTTATAGTATTTATTATCTCACTAATGGTCCATTATTATGTCATAAATCACACCATATATTTATACGGTATTTAATTTTTAACCAAAAAAATTATTTGTCATGGAAATTTTTGAAAAATTAACCATTAGATAATTTTGACATCCTGATTACAAAAGTTATATTTATTTTATCTAAGTAATTTTATAAATATTTTAATTTTCACTTTTAAAATAATAAACTACAATTATTGAAAATGATGGGTTTTTGATAAATAACAGTTTTTTGAACCCTTATAAAAAATAAATTTGACATCATAAAAATTATATGATCATTTATGTTTGATAAATAATATTTAATAATATTATTACTTTAAATTATTATTTATTTAATAATATTTTTACATCTTGATACATATACCATTAACAAACTATCATAATCCCTAAGAGTAAGGTGTGCAATGGTGGGGATTTCATGGGGTTGTTCGGTGAACATGGTTTGGGTCATGATCTCGATGAGTTTGAACTTCTCCAGTAAACGATTTTTCTCATGCTTAAGTTATTGGATATATTCTTGGGATTGATCTAGGTAAAAGTCCATAAATTATATTTCCATCATAATATTTGATAAATGGACTTTATAGGGTATGATCCGGCTGGTTTAGGTCATCACTTCCTTTGTTTGTTCCAAAAGGATTAGTTAAAACCCAATATTTATACTAGTCTTGTGATCACTATTTAATGGATTTATTATTAACGGTAAAGATTCTTAATGGTCATTTAAATAAAATCAGATATTAGAAAATTGCATGTTATTTATACTTAATTAAATCAAAACTTGGAATTTTATTCATAACAGTTCGGGTCATTACAAACACCACACCCTAGTAGAGTTCTCATATAACAATAGTTTCCATTATAGCATTTTGATGGAACCATATGAGGATCTATATGGGAAGGGATGAAGGGCCACAACATGCTATTATAAAGTATGATAGAGGTATTTAATAGTCCCTAAAATTTTCTAAGAAATGATAAAGAAGGTTTAAACTATTCAGCTGTGTATGAAGGTAGTAAAAAGTTGACAGAAGAGTAATATAGATAATCATTAGTGAGATATAGAGTTTGATGTTGGTAATGAGGTGTTTATTTGAATATCTCCATGGAAGTGAGTTATGATATTTGGGAATAAATGGATGTTGATCCCAAGATACAACAGTCACTTTGAGATCCTTGGTCATTTTAGGGTCATAGCCCATCGCTTAACGCTCACTTGGCACCTATCTTTAGTTCATTATGTATTCCACCTATCTCCTTTGAGTAAGTACATTCCAGATCCATCACATGTACTAATATCATAATTAGTAAAACTATAAAGTGACCTTTCATATGAAGAACAACCTATGTAAATATTAGATCTAAGAGACAATGTTTTGAGGAACAATACCACCTATCTAGTCAAAGCTCTATGGTGGAATCATAAATTTAAGGAGGCTACATATGAGCCTGAGGATATAGTGAGAAAAAAGTAACCTTACTTTTTTCCTCTATTTAATAAAATTTTTAGGAAGAAACAATTTTTAAGGGTGGTATAATGTAACAACCAACGATTTTAATAATTACTTTTCCTTAATTAAATACTGTGTGAGTAGCGTGTCTTGTATGAAACACCGAACTAAAACAAAACACCACACTACCTTAGTTAAATTATTAAATATTATTATTATATTATATCCATTAAATTATAAGGTATATCCAGTAGTAACCAATTTATAAAAATTATATAAAATGGTATGATAAAATAATGTTTTTTATGGTTAGAAAATATCTCTTTCTTAAAATTGTTTTTATATTAACTTATAATAAAATTAATATTTATAACTATTAGAAATTTAATTAGATGAAATGATTTAAATATTCTTAATTCTAATGATGAAATTTAGTAATGTTTTCAATAAATTTTTATTCATATATTTTAAGTTACCTTGGGTAAATATTTTTTACCTCTGTAAAATGATTATTTTTCAAAAGAATGATACTTTTATAAATATTGTATATTTTTTAAATTGAATTAATATATTTTATATTAAGAATATAATATGATGTTTAAAAATATATATAAATTAATTAACACTTATTTAATTGGTAATAAATCTTAAATAATATTAAGAACACTTAATGATTAAAATGACATTTTTTTTACAAATATAGTTTTTTAATAATTTATATGTTTTGTTATAAAAAATTAATTTTCATCAAATTTAAAATTTAATTAGGTTAAATGGAGCACAAATTATTATTCATCATGACAAAAATTTATAATAAGGTTCATATAGTACTTTTAGTGATAAAATAATTACCATGATTAATTTTTAGTCAATATTAATAAGGATAAAAATTGGTAAATAAAGTATTAGAAAATTTTAATTATTAAAAGGTCACTTATACCTTCAATAAATACTTTTTAGATATTATAGTCATACAAAAATGTCTCATATATCATTTATCCACCAAACTCACCTAACATAACTAACACCCATGTGATTCCTTTCTTACCCCTTACCTCTCTAGTTTAACATGAAAAACCCCCTATGTATCAACTATAAAAAGAGCTCACTCCCAACCATTACTAATTCTTATCCACTGAAAAGGCCTTGATCATGAATTTACCTTCTCAATCCCTATATAAATCCATTAAAAAGAGTTCCTAGGGTTCTATGTAGTCCTTCTAAGCTTTAAGAATCCACTTATCAATGTAAGGGTTCTCCTTTTCTTTTTTATTCAAGTACTAATTTTGTGATAATCCATTTGAGTTTCAATTTATTATTCTTTTATATTTTAATAATAAACCCTTCATTTTAAAAATTATTCCCTATTTATTAGAGACTTTATTTACCTCTCATTAATCTCATTCTATAAAAAACTTTCCATAGATATTCTACTGTTGAAATCACTCTATGATTATCTCCCTCCTCTTTTCAATTCATGCACTTACTTTGTCATATTAAATTTTATTTCCATGTGATTATGATTAAATGTGTTAATAACAAATCCTTTATTTTTATAATTATTACCTTTTGATGAGATAGTATATTTATCTCTCATTAATCCATTTCATAATCTCTTTTTTATAATCATCATGCTGCCAAAATCATTCTTTGGTTTTCCATCTTCAGATTATGAATACTCAACTCTAATGTAATTCGGTTTTATCCATATAAATGAAATTTATAAAGGGTTATATATATGAAAAAGGTTTTCAAATATTTTAATAATATAGTTGTTTTTTTTATACAGGAGGTTAGATTCTAATCAACTATGAGATAATTCAATGCAAGGGTTTCATCAACTCAAAAACCAATTATTTGATAAAAGGTTTTACAAAATACCATTTATGAGAATAACTCGCATTATTTACAATGAATATTTTCATCCATGAATATATTTTCTTACCTGATAATGTTCTCCTATATTTTTTGGAAATTTAATATGGATTATTTTTTTTATTCTCATAATTATCATACATATTTTCAAAATTAAAATGTGTTACTCTTTTTATGATATGGGTTTTCAAAAACAATTATTTAAAAGTATTAAAAAATGGGCTTTTCTTCCTTTCAAGATAAAAAATTGTATCTTCCACTCCACATTTTTTATAACCATTATATATTTAAATTAACTTTTATTTGGAACTCTTTATAATAGTAATTTTAAAATTCTTCTCTCTACCTTCTCAAAAAAAATTGAAAGTAATTTTCACTTCATCTTTTATAACAATTTTTAAAAGGTTTTGTGAAAACATTTGTGTTTTCACTTATATTTTTTCTCAAAGGTTTATATCTCATGAAGTGATTTTTTTGTCATCCTATATATCTTATTATGATATGATTCATTTTTTAATATGATATCTTTCATATCCTATGATATTTTAAGTTAATGTTATTTGATTCTATTTTGAATGATTAAGAAACTCATTATTTTTCCATGGGTTTATTAAGATATGTTTATGAATTATTTTAAGTGGAACACATATGTGTAGATTATGATGGTTTGGGTTTTATATCACCATCCAATGAATGGATTTATTTTTATATATCCTAAGATAGACAGGAATTGACATAATGAGTTTATTCACACAAGCATGTGAATGATGGGTTTGTTAACATTTCCAGGCATAGGTATAATGAGTTTTTTCACATGGGGATGGGAATAATGGGTTTTATCACATATGTTTTCCTATGCTTATGGTTTTTTCACATTTCCATGTTTTTTATCATGTTATGAAAAAAATCAAGATTCATTTCATTTCTATTAAATGCCATGTTTTCATGATTGTTCCTTTTTTAAGTATTGTGCACTTTTATATCATGTTCACAAGTTATATGTTTTATCTTTTAAGCTTCCTTAATTATCCTTTTATGATTTTATGTTTATCCAATATGTTTTATGATTATCATATATGTTCTTATTATCTTTTAATAAGGTATTCATCTTTTCTGCATGTTTTCCTTCATGTTTATGATCTATTACTTTATGATATGATTTTCCCTTACTGAGAATTTTAGATCACTCATTTCTTATGTTTCCAATTCCAAGGTTATGAATATGGTTATGTCATGTAAGGTATCTATAAATGTTTCTATAGGAGTATTATTATGTATAAATGTTTCCAAGTTTTGTAAAATAATATGTTTATGTTTCCAATCTCCAAGACACTAAAACTTTAGGTCCTTGGGATGTACAACTATTTGTGAGATATATTATTTAGATCATCAGATCAATATATTTTTTATATCATGTTTAGCTTTGGTAACTTTAAAGATAAAACTATATATGATACCACTCTAATACAACATGAATTATTGGGACCTTTCCTAGGTCACTAATTAGGTCAAGTGTGCAACCCCATGTCCACCTCCAATAGGCCAAGGGATGGTGTACAACACCAAGAAGACATATCTCACATATGAGAGGCATTATTCTGATGATAAAAAACAACAAACTATATATATCTAATGTAATGGAATATGACCAATAATCCAATAATAACATAAATAAATTACCAAACTATAGTATAGTGTGCATGCCTGAGACACTAACTACCAAAACAATGCCACATAGGAAAACTCCATAGGCGAACCAAATTCATAGTAATAATATATAATTGTATGATAAACCTAATAAAATATTGGTAAAACACCTCATTTCTATGACAAATAAAAGTAAAATATATAATATTAATCATCACTACAACGCACTACTAAGCACTGGATCCATGTCCACCAAAGTCACCTCCAAACCATGGGTCATTTTCCTAGACACAACATGTGAGGGAATGAAGACTTATATTGGTGTGAGTATATAAATACCTTGTATGATTCCCCAGAAACATGAGTAAGTATAGAAAATAAAATTCATCTCAAAATAAAATTTAGTGAAAAGACAAGAAGAATCTCAAATATTATTTAAGGATTACGATAATAAATTATAAAAAGGTACCCCAAGTTATCAACCTAGTTTTATTCATGTATAAAAATAAACCAAAAAATATTCATAAGTTTTAAGAACCATATCACCCGAACTACCTAAATTGTATAACTTTAATGTCATCTCACTACAACTATATTGGTGGAATGTCCCTCATCAAGGGATATGTGTATTAATCAAGGGAGTACTAAACCCAATATAGAACCAAACCCTAATACACGGGGGAGTAATCAAGCTCCATTTTTCATATGGGGGACCAATTCATATCATGATTATTTTTTTAGGGTAGTGTATGAACCCCATATATGTAATAGAGGACTATACACCAACTCATAAGGGAGTATTTAATCCAAACCTACTCTAAATTCCTCACATGAACCCTATAATCCCTTCTACATATCATAGATTATAAAATTACCTAAAATTCCTAGTAAATGGTCGTTGATGATAGAGAATATCATACCATCAGTTCCTGCATGAAAAACACTAAGAAGTAAACATTTTTTATCCTATTATGTGGCCCATGTGAGAAGATACTAAAAACACCAATAAGAGAAAAGTGCATAGAATATACCATTTCAGGAATAGTGTGTAAGATTTGAGTAGTAATCAGGCGTATGAATTTATTTTAATGTCATATAGGTTTTTTATACATGTAATATTCCTTAAGTGACATGGAATATGGGACTCAAGATATTCTTGGGTGTTACCATAAAGGCCCAGGGTCATGTCTCCCATTGACATGGCAAGTCCCTCAATATACATAATATGTGAAAATATGACGGTATTTAGGTGTGTACTCCAGAAAGAATCAGTTCATGTTTCCCATCCAATCATGACATGTTTTTTTAAACTACACACTATGTGGTATTTATATAAACTATAGAAACCCTATTTTACACTTGATGCATGACACGGTGTGTGTATTGACAACTAAATTTGATTTTATTGTTTAATTGATTTAAAATGATTGTATCCCAAAAATACTTCTACCATCACCATTTTTCTATTATTTTCATTTCTAGATTCCCTACCTATTATGTCTTGGTTCCACCAACACACCTCTGATGACTATCCAATCCACCATATATCTTTATTGTTGTGTTTTTTTCAAGTCACCACACCATCCCTTAAATGAAGACATTCTCATAAATACCATACATCATCACTTCCACACTCAAACTATAATTTCACTCACCATGTCATTTTATGGTCCATCGCCTTGGGCTATCATCAAAAAATTATTGACCATTGTTAATTATGGTTTTCATCATTGATTCTGAAAAGATGGAAATAGATGATAGATAGGGGGAAGTTGGCTATAAATTTGGTCATTGTTTACATGTTTTTCAATCCAATTTTAGTGGACATGAACCGCATTGGGGGTGCATGGTGAAAGGAAAATATGGGGAGAAGGGGGACTGAAATTTGTTTTAGCTACTTTCTCGTCATTAAAAAACCCATGATGTTAATTATAAAACATCCAATATAAATTTAATTTAAAAAATAATAAAAGAACTTAATTTTAATAATTTTAAAAATAATTTAATAGGTTAATAAAAATAATTTTATGTTGACTATTTGAAGAATAAGGTAAATAATTGATATATTCTCTCATCAATAAATGATCATCGTTACTTTCATGGTTTGATCTTGATCCGTGAATCCAGTGTCGATGCCTATAAGAATGGGTATATTCAAATATCCTATTAGGTTTTAGGTTTTTAAATGATTTATAATCCTATATTTATATTATTTGGGTAATATTTATAATTCTTGGTCAACAGTTTATTGGGTAAAAATTTAAATTCCGAAAACAAGCCAATTTGGGGCCCAAAATCTGAACATGAAAAATAGATCTCCTAGTCCAAAACCCATGTGCCAAACATAATCATGATGTCATAATTTTTATTCAGGGATTTATTTAGGATATATTAATTATTTATCTCATTCATGCATGTTTATGTGATAAAATTAATATATTTAAAATATTAAATATATTTTCAATGGACCATGATGCAATAAAAACAAATAAATCATGAAACTGTATTAATAATATTATTAAAAATATTCAAAGGGATTATAATAAAATGTTCTACTACAATGAATGTGGATGGAGGATGGTGGTAGGTAAAATGGAGAAATAATGAAATTAATACTTTTTGTGGCTCTATTGAATAAGGTGGAGGGGATGTGAATTATAATGTTTTCATAATATTATTGTTAATTTTTAGGATGGTATTTAATGTGATGGGATTAGAGATATGAGGGGAGTTATTTAGTTATGAGGTAATGGTGAAAAGTTGTATTGTTTGGTTAAAAGTTGTTTTATTTAGTTGGCTAGTCCAAGGATATGTGAATGTTAGTATAGAGGTCAAGAAGTGTGATTTGGGGTTAGAGGAAATTGATGGGGTTGTTGTGTGGTGATTAATGTTCTATTGTGAATTGAGGTTATATATTGCATTTTTTTGATTATTCGATATGACTGTTGGATTATATAATATTTATCCTATGTTTTGGGATTGTTATAACCTATATTAGTAGGTTTATAATATGGTTTCTAGAGATATTTGGTATTCCATTCTTATATTTTTTCATTATAAATTTGTTATAGTAGTTGTTATATAGTCCCCATTATCATGATAGAAAATTATTGTGGTTATAGATATAATTTTTATAGATGTGGATAGAGTGAGGCGGTTATTTCAATATTGGTTATATCAATGTGGTTATTAAACCCACTTGGTGTTGAGTTATATTTTTTTCAATAAGCATGGAGTTAGTGAGAATGATGTCAATATGTGTTGAGAAGTGAATCTTAGAAGAAGTATGAAGTACTGAAGAATATAAAAAGTTTCGATAAATACATTGGTTATAATTCCCAAGAATGATATCATTATGTACTAATATGAAGAATTGTAGAGAACACATTGAAGCTGGAAGATTGAAGTTCCCCAATGTTTTATTATTTTAGAGGAAGTTTGTCAATGAGGGGGAAGATATAAGTGATATGTTGACATTAGAGATACTCTTAGAGATCCATTTACATGGAAAATATATTTTATTGAGTTTTTTACAATATTAGAGACTACTTGTTGGAAAAGAAGGTTGAAAGGATGAGGAATTCACTTGGAGGTTCATGTATAGAATCAATTTAAGAAAATTTGTGGAATTTGAGGAATTTGAGTTCCATAGAGTATGTTGACTATTAGATATTTTATCTCTATAAATATATTGATATATCTAGTTGTGAAGTTATATCTTATGTATTATCATATGGTAAAGATATACTATACATGTATAATATACATGGATGATTTTGGGGGAGGAGCTAAAGTTTCTTGAGACAATAGAAGATCCATTGAAATGCTACGAGGAGTATTTACAAGATTCATAAGATTTAAAATTATTATACTGATTATTAAATATGATTTTTAGTTATTCCAAATTGATTTGGAATACATGAGTGTTTTTTACAAGTTGGGAGAGAGATGTGAAATTTTGGGTTGTAGGTTATTGGAAATTTAACAAATTACTTTGTATGTAAGAGTTATTGGCATGTCCTTGATTTTATTTTGAGGTATTTTTATATTTATTTTTGGTATAGATTTTCTTACTTTGGTTTCCTTTGTGTTTCTTGAGAAAAATTAAAAAAAATTCTTTTGTAGGGGGTGACGCATGACTTGCGCATGGTTAGGGGAAACTGTGCACCTTACCCAAGAAACCATTTTCCAAGGTGTCATTTTTGGATAGAGTCTTATCGCACTATTAGAGCATGGTTTCTAAACCATGTGGGATAACCACGAGGAATTTCTTTCTTGGATAGTATGGGGTGCACGGTTGCCGCATAGTTTGTAAAATCATATGGGAAAACCATGTGATCTTTTTAGGTTATTTAAAATTGGAATCTTTCTAAAATTTCATCTTCAAAATAAACCCAAAAACACTCATTCTATACCCCACTCAAAATTTATAACACTATGAATGCCTCCCCCTTCTTCCTTCCTCCCTTGGGCTCCATTTTGGTGGAATATTTTGCTTAGATTATTCAATAAATCCTCAAGTAAGTCTCTCCTCTCTTGGGTTCTCCCCCTTTTCTTGGTTTTTCTAACATCTTTATTAGGGTTTAACTTATCCAATGGGTAGGGTGTTGTTTTTAGGGTTAGATCATAATTTTGTGGGTTAAATATTAATGTTTAAGGTTTTATCTTGCCTCTAAAGGGTGCAATTGAGGTGCGGTTGAAGTTTTGAACTATTTTCTAGAAGTTTATTCACTTGAGGTAGGTGGTTTCGTGCTTAATCATTATTTGAAACATTTTATTTTCTTGATTTAGTGTTTAAATGCATCGTATGATTTATGTGTGTGGTTTGAAATGTGTTTTTGAAGGGTTTTAATATGTATATGTCTTGAAAATGGTTTTTCTAAAGGAAGTTGGGTGTATTTCATGTGTGAACCCATGTTGTGCTTCTTGAAGGTATTTTATAAATTATGAAAGATGTTTAATAAATTGTGAAAGTAGTTTGAAACTTGTTTTATAATGGTTTTGGTGTGCGTTGGGATTTAAAAGTGGTTTTGGTTATGAAAAGTATGGATTTATCAAACATGGTTATATTCTTTGGCATATGTTTATGTAAAAGTGGGGTGTTATGTGATATGTAAAATGTGAATTAATCACAAAGGGAAACATTGGTAACTAGGTGGGAAGATTAGGACTAGTACGCTAGTTTATTCTAAAGTGCCTTGTCATAGTTTCTTCTAACAGTATTAAAAATTACAACACTAACTAAATATTGATGATGATTGGAGACCACTAGGACCATGGTGTGTCCCCTTCTAGTGGCTCATACATGAGAACAATTTTATTCATGGTTTATATACCACTTATCACTGAGATACAATGTACCTAGTGTCCAATTTCTAGCTAGTGGCTATAGGATTTTCTCATGACGTAGTGCTCTTTTGTGATCTTGCTACTACCATCAGAATACAGTGTACTTGGTTGGTTATTTCAAAATCAAAGCACGTTTTATTTTAAATTGTTTTCAATAAAAATGTTTCAAGATTTCCCTTTTATAAAAATTTCATGTTATATTGTCTTATAATTTTTATAGCATGGAATCATTTTTTTGGTGGCATCCTACTAGGATTTTCCTCACACCCTACTTACACATTTGGGTGTAAGTAGACTTGGTTATGTTTGACATATATAAAGGAAATATGTTTGGAGATGGTGGTTCGGGATGCTAGTGGTTTCCCCTTGTAGGTGTTGTGGTGGTAGCTTAAGGATGATGCTCCTCTTGTTGTGTGGTGTTTTTTTGGGATAGTGTCTTATTTCCCCTTTTTATTATAGCCCATTCAGTTTGGTTTAAATGTTGTATACATTGAATAAGAATTTTTTTATTCCATGTTTTTTTATAATTATTAATTTTTTTTATTATTGTTCGTTGTTTATGGTTATGTGAATTGGTGAAATCGTTCCCATTACCTAATTGATACCCAGTCACTTTTTTCAGACCATAGGGATTGGTAATGCCCTTCATGCTATGACATGGGCCAGGTCGGGTGTCATACTAGATGGCACTCCGTCTTGGTTTATGACAAAATTATATCATAACAGGTTACACTCGTTTTGGGTCAATTTATTTGAGATGATCCTAGATATACTAGAACTAGGATTGTCGGGGCTTGAGGTTCTAGTTATAATTAGGGTGCCTGGACACTACACATCATGAATGATCTTGAGTTTCCATGGGAAGTCAGGATTTCATTTTAATTCTCCTCTAGGTGAGACATATATGTTGCAGACTATATATAGACATAGGGTGAGGGTGAAGTGGTTTTGATGTCATGTTATTGTTATGGGTTTAATTTGTATGGATTTATGAAATATTGGTATTTGTTTTTATTGATGAAAATTTTTAGAATTATGGTATTAATGGTTTTATTTGTTATTGTTGCTTCTTGTAGAAAAATGCTTACCTGAAGACTTCCTATGAAACTATGGGAATATCCCGGAGAGATTTATCCCTCAAAAATTGATCATATATTAGTATAATTTATGGTATGGGATGTCCAAGATTTTGGATAGGGAATTGGTCCTATTTCTTCTATAGTTAGAGAAATGAAATCTGGTCCTGTAAAGGACAGATATCAGGAGTTTCTAAAAAAATCCTCCTACATTCTGAGGTAATGAAGAACCCTATGAATAAGTGGATTGGCTTGAGAAGATAGAGAGAATTTTTTAATTTCTTGAAACTCCTAAGGATGTCAGATTGAAATGTGATTTGTTTCTATTAGAAGTTCCAAATTGGAGGTGGTGGGACTCAGTGGTTCAAACTAGGAGAACTGAGCATTTCAGTTGGAAATATTTCAAGATATTCTTCAAGAAGTGGTATTTATCTAAGGTCATGAATGATGCCATATCTAGTGAGTTCATGTATATTACCCAGGGATATCATACAGTGATGGATTATACCAATAGTTTCACAGATCTATTCAGGTACGTGACTGAAATCATTTCCAATGAGTAGATGAAATCTCATAGGTTAGAGATGGGACCATATATAGAGATTTATTCTCATGTCTTCTTTTTTATGCCGAATACCTACACTAAGGTAGTTGATAATTCTTGTATGGTTGAGATTGATCATAAAGGAAATTCTGGATTCCCTGGGGAAGTGTAAGCTATGGGAAGTGGAAGCTCGTCAATGAAGAAGAGAAAGTGGGATGAGTAGGCAAAGAAGGGTAGTGGTAGCTCATCACATCCTTCTAACTATAATCCTCAGTGGTTTTAGATGATGGGTCATTTTTATGCCATCAGTGTTGGAGGATAGTTCACATTCAACCTACATGTACATCCCCCCCCCCCAACCTTTTCATCTATGTGGATCGATGGGACACCTACAGTGTTTTTACAAGGTAACACTCCCATATTAGAGTGGTGTGGGATTTATAGCTTCTAGAGGTATGTCCTCTCCATCAGAGCTATCTAGGATGGGGGGATATCGATTCACTAGTCATGGTGGTAGAAATGTATCCTCTTCTTGGAATATTTAGTTTAGGGAAAATCCACAGGTTAGTTGTTTTTCTCAGGCTCAGGATGAGATGAGGTAGCTTCATGTGGTAGATTGAGCTCTAGTAGAATCATATGTAGGGCCTATGACAGTTCGAGGTACTGCTCTTATTGCATCATCTATGGATATTTTTTTGTTTTATACTAGTGCTTTTATTTCATTTATCTCTTCTCGTATTGAGAACCTATTTAATTTTGAAACCAATCTCAAGTCTTTTGCAATGAAGTTGGTAACACCTCTTGGTAAGAATTATGATAAGGGCCTTAGGTTTCCATCATGTGCACTCATCATGTCAGGGGTCAAGCTAGAATGGGACTTCCTGACCATAGATATGGACCTCTCTAATGTAATCCTCGGAAAGGATTGGATGGTGCGCTTTCAGGGACATGAAGATTGTTATAGGCAGCGAGTGAGTTTCATGGAACCAAATAAAAGTACCCAAGTTTTTCATGGTGAATGGGATCCTCAGTCAAGATGTGTGGGACCTCCACTTTCGGTGTTGTGTAATCTTATTTTTTAGTTGTCCCCACTTGAATTAGAGGACTATGGCAGTGATCCTAAGGGTGGATTACCTCCCATTGTGGATAAGTTCCCATAGGGAATTCCAGATGACTTTTCTGGATTTCCTCTAGAGTGGGATGTGGACTTCTTGATCGATTTGGAATCTGGAACACATCATATATCTCTTCCCTCATATCATATGGACCACACCATGTTTAGGTAATTAAAGATATAGTAGTACAATTTTGAATCCAAAGGATTCATTTTTCCAAGCATCTCTCCTTAGTATGCCCCAGTCTTTTTTGCAAAGAAGACCGATGGATCTATCTGGTTACGTATTGATTGTTGGACGTTTAATAAGGTAACCATCAAGAAAAAATATCATTATATTTATGCCTTTTTTATTACATTAAATGGTTAACGTGGTTTTCAAAAATTGATCTATGTTCTAGTTATTATCATATTAGGGTGAGAGAGGCAGACGTCCCAAAAATGGATTTCCGAAGCCGGTATAGCCATTTTGAGTACTTGGTCATGCCTTTTGGATTGAAAAATTCTCTAGAAGTCTTTATGAACTTTTGAACAGAGTGTTTCACTAATATCTCTATTTTTTCCTAGTATTTTTGGATGACATCCTAGTTTATTCTAGATCTGGGAAGGAGCATGATCGTAATTTAAGAATTGTCTTGGGAACTCTTTGGGACCATTGTCTCTATGAAAATTTCTCAAAGTGTACCTCCTATATTAAAGAGGAAATGTTTTTGGGTCATGTGATCTCAAAATAGGGGTTTTGGTGGACCCTGAGAAAGTCAGTGAAGTTATTTCATGGGAGCAGGTGAAGAATGTGTTTGAGATCAGAATATTTCTAAGCATGGCTTGATATTATAGTTGGTTTGTTCTATACTTCTCTCGGATTGTTTCACCCATGAAGCACTGACCAAGAAAGGGTTTAAGTTTTAATAGAGTCCAGAGTGTCAATAATACGTCAAGGAGATAAATTTATTGTTAACTACTTCTCATGTGTTGATCTTGACAGAATCTGGAAAGGTCTATGGGGTCTACTGTGATGTCTCGGGTATGGGTTTCTGATGTGTGCTCATGCAGGATGACCATGTGGTGGCATATGGTTCTCTCCAACTCCGACCACATGAAAAGAACTACCAAACCCATGACCTAGAGTTAGCTGTGGTGATTCAATACCTGAATATGTGGCGTCATTTTTATTTTGGGGAGAAATATATAGTTTAATCTAATCATAAGAGTTTGTAAAACATTTTCTCTCAAAAAGATCTGAATCTAAGGAAGCGTTGTTGGGTGGATTAACTTCAGGGGTTCAACTTTGATATAGTTTATACCCCAAGAAAAGGTAATATTGTGGTTGATTCCTTGGTCAAAAAGGTTCCAGTGCAAGCATTCAAGAAATCTAGTGAAGAGTTAATGTTTATGGGGATCTTCACTCATATTAACTTAAAGATCAAGGAACATAGTTGAGGTGAGTTCTTGGCTAGTATTTAGTTGGTTCCTTCTATTATGGAGTTGGTTTGGTAGGAGTATCCTAGTGGTGAGTTATTCCATTATTCTATACATTCCTCTCATGGTAGGGAGACACCTTGCGATTGGTCATTTTCTCCAGATGGAATCTTGTGTTTCAAGGTCCATTTTACAGTGTCATTATCTTTGAGGAAGGTGATGATTCAGGATAGACACCAGTCTCATTGGTTTGTTCATCTTGGTTCCACCAAGATGTATTATGATGTTTTTCAGCAATTTTGGTGGCCAGGTGTGAGGTGATACATAGATTACATCATATCGAGGTGTTATACGTATCAACAGGTAAAAGAAGAAAACCAATGGCCCTTTGTTTTTATTCAGATACTACCCATTCCTACCTGAAATTGAGACCATATTTCCAGGGAATTCATTGTTTTCTTTACTCATACACCCCAGGGGAATAATTCTATATGTGTAGTGATCGATCATCTGAAAAATCATCCAATTTCATTCTGATTAGAGATTCAGAAAAGGTGGATGAGTTGGGCTGGTTGTATGTTCATGAATTTGTGAGGCTTCATGGTGTTTCATAAGCAATTGTTTTGGATAGGGAAATTTTTTCACCTCTCAGTTCTAGGAAGTCCTTCAAAAGGAGATGGTTCACAAATCAAAATGAGCATGACAACATCCTCAAACGAATGTTTAGATGTAGTGGGTGAATGAAATATTGTAAGAAATGCTTCGGACATGTGAGTTGGATTTAGGATGTTTGTGGGGTATCCATTTGGTATTCTTGTAGTTTTTATATAATAACAATTACCAATATTATATTTGGATTTCTCCTTTTGTGGTTCTATATAGTCGGTCTTGTCGGTCTCCTTTGTGTTGAATTGAGGTAATTGAAACCTAATTATTGGGGACAAGATTAGTGAAAGTGACATCTGAGATTGTCAATATAATTAGGAAGTAATTTTTGATAGCTTAGATTCACCACAAATATTATTTAGATCAAAGATACTAAGATCTGGAGTTTTCTGTGGGTGATCAGGTGTTCCTAAAAGTGGCACGTCACTTGGGTCACCGTCATTTGGGAAAGTAAGGAAATCTGATGTTAAGGTATATCGGACCTTTTGACATAGTTGAGTGAGTTGGTAAGGTGGAATATAGGTTGTATTTTCCTTCATATTTTATTTCAATTCATGACATGTTTCATGTCTCCCAATTGAATAAGTATAACCCAGATTTGTCTCATGTGCTAAATTGGGAAGAGCTGAAAATATAACCTAATTTATATGTGTTTAAGTGGCCATTGTGAATTGTAGATACCTAGGATAAAGTGATTCATGGGAAGTCTATTCCACTATTCAATATTATTTTGAATCATAGTAATTATATGCATGAGACTTGGGAGTGGAAGTCATGGCTTGAGTAATAGTATCTATTTTTATTCTCTGATCAAGCATTGAGTTAACTTTCCAGGGACGGAAGGTTTTCATGGTGGGGAAAATTATCAAAAATGTGATTTTATTTTGAGGTATTTTTATATTTATTTTTTGTTTAGATTTTCATCCATAGGTTTCCTTTGAGTTTCTTCATAAAAATGGAAATTTTTTCTTCAGAAGGGGGTCGCACATAGCTTGCACACGATTAGGGTAAACTGTGCACCTTGCCCCATAAATCGTGTGCCAATGTGTTATTTTTGGATAGAGTATTATCAAAAAGTTCATAAACCATGTAGAATAATCATGTTCCATGTCCTTCTTGGATATTAAGGGGTTCGTATTTTCCACATGATTTGGAAAACAGTGGGGGATAACCGTTCGGTCTATCCAGGTCATTAAAAATTGAAAATTTTCTAAACTAACCTCTTCAAAATAAACTAAAAAACACTCATTATATAACCCAATAAAGATTTATAACCCTAGTAATATCTCTCCATTCTTCTTTCCTCTATTAGGAACCATTTTGGTGGGATATTTGTCTTGTATTATTCAAGAAACCCCCACGTAAGTCCCTCATCTCTTTGTTTCTCCCCCTTTTCTAGGGTTTTCCCTCTTCTTTCCTTGGGTTTCACTTCTCCACTGAGTACGGTGTCGTGTTTAGGTTTAGTTATTAATTTTTTGGGCTTAATCTTGATTTTTAAGGTTTGATCTTTCCTTTATAGGGTTTGATTGAGGTTCGGTTGAAGTTTTTTCACCGTTTTATAGAATTTTCTTCACTTGAGGTAGGTGGTTCCATGCATAAGCATTATTTAAAGAATTTGATATGTTTGATTAAGTGTTTAAAGGTGTCCTATGATTTATGTGTGTGGTGTAAAAGGTGTTATTTAAGGGTTTTAATATGTATATGGATCAAAAATGGTTTTTCTAAAGGAATTTTGGTGTATTTCATGTGTGAACCCTTGTTGTACTTCTTGAATGTGTTTTATAAATTATGAAATATGTTTAATAAATTGTGTTAGTAGTGTGAAACATGTTTTAGAATGGATTTGGTGTTCATTTGGATTTAAAAGTGGTTTTGGTTATTAAAAGTATATATTAATCAAGTATGGGTATATTGTTTGGCATATGTTTATGTGAAAGTGATTTGTTATGTGATATGTGAAACGTGAATTGATCATAAAGGGAAACCTAGGTAACTAGGTGTAAAGACTAGGACTAGTATATTGGTTGATTCGGAAATGTATTGTCCTGGTTTCTTGTATAAGGATTGATGATTACAACACTAACTAAATATTGTTGATAATTGGAGACCACTAGGCCCATGGGGTGTCCCCTCCTAGTGGATTGTGCATGAGAACACTATTATTTGTGGTTACTATACCCCTTATCGCTGAGATATGATATACCTAGTATACCATTGCTTGCTAGTTCGTATTAGATTTTCCTGTGAAATAGGTCTCTTTTAAGATATTTCTACTACTAATGGCATATGGTGCACTTGGTTGATTATTTCAAAAGAAAAGCATTTTTCTTTTAAAGTGTTTTATATAATAATGTTTCAAGATTTCCATATTATAAAACTTTCACATTATATTGTCATATAATGTTTATATCATGAAATATTATTATTATGTGACATCATATTGGGATTTGGCTCACACTCTAATTACACTTTTAGGTTCAAGTAGACTTGGTCATGTTTGACATAGGTATAGGCAAGATGTTTATAGATGGTGGTTTTGGATACAAGTGGTTTCCCCTTGTAGGCATTGTGGTGGTGTCTTGAGGATGATGGTCCTCTTGTTTCGTTGTGTTTTTTTGGGAAAGTGTTTCATTTATCATTTTTTATAGCCTATTCGGTTTGGTTTAAATTTTATAAGCATTGAATTTGAAATTTGTTATTCCATGTTTGTTTATGAGTATTCAGTTTTGGTCTGTTTATTATTGTTATTTTTTTATGGTTATGTGAATGGGTTAAATTGTTCCCATGTTTCATCGTTGATACCCAAGAACTTTTTTCCATCCCATATCAATTAGGAACGCCCTTCAGGCCATGCCACAAGCTGGGGTGGGTGTCATCTGGATTCCACTCTGGCTTGGTTTGTTATAGTAACTATGAAGGATATGTAATATTTATTCTAAACTTTGACTATAGAATATTGATAAAAGTTTTTGATAAGTCTCCCTCTAATACATAATATTTTCCCAACACATATGGAATATATTCTGAAGTTTATATAAAAATGTTAAACAATGTTCATACTGTGATGTATAATATCCTTCAAGTAATACTTAATATTTTCACAGAAACTGGATATTGAAAAAGTATTGAAGCTATCCTAAGATAAATAATATCCTCCAAAACTTTGCTTTGTGAAAAATGAAAAGTTATAAATGATATATCAGACATATTTTTAATATAAGTAACATATTTTGATGCGATATAATATTTTTTGAGGAAATATAAGATTCTTCTAAAGTGGAAAATTGGTAAAGTACTAGAACTAAAAAGTGATACAAAAGATAATATGGTTGATATGTAAGATATCTCATATCATACATATGATATTTAATTGTATATGCACCATAAAGAAGAATAAGATCATGCTAAAAATCACTATGTTGGTGAAAAACAATTTAAATGTAGTTATAGAAGTTGAGATATAGATATGTTGTGAGGATAAGTCCATGTTGTAGTGGGTGATGAAGAAAGTTTTGTTAGAAAGCTTCATGCATGTAGTTTTATTCCAATAAACCTAGTTATTCAATTGGAATGAGATAATATATTGTGTCATGATACAGTAGGATATGCCATGATACAACCATAAAAAACCAAAAGAATTCACGTAATGATAAATTCATTCATGTTGTTTCTATTCCACTACATGTTATCATACATACATAGAATTAAGTGTTTGTGGATTTTATGGAAAGAAAATGTTGTGATAAGTCTAAATACCATATGGAGACTAAAAAACTGATTCTTATAGAGATAATTCACGTGATCTATTTAAATCAATTTTGAAGAACAAAAATGATGGAGAATTAAAGTTTTTAGATAAAAGGGTCTTCATATATAATGTATTAAAACATTATTCATGAGAGATGTTAAGTATATTGTTGTGAACCTTACTCTCTTAGGTGGTTTTAATGATCATGAACACTAAATTGTATTTATATTATTTTTATTTCATTGATATAAGTTTTTCTATTTTAGATAATTTTTAATGAAGGTTTCATACCAAACATAGGGCTCAAGAGGATAGTGGAGGAAATTATTAGAGTCTTCCACCTATAGGTAACAGTGGCTACCCAATGGGGTACCACTAGATGGCTAGTGGTTCCTAGAGGGGATGCCAGTTTGGTCCAGTTACCACATGCTAGCCAGTGAAACCCATTGTCTACCTAATGGAACTCAGATAGACTTAGAAACTAGTCATTAATGGAGGACCCTTCAAGCCTTAAATCAACCCCTAATGGCTCTATTCGACCCTCAGAGGCTTCATTATATTTCTAAAGCCATTAAAGGCTATAAATACACCCCCAAGGGTTCCTATAAGGCTATAATTACTTAAATATTTATTTTAGGGGTCATTTTTTTTCTATGATCACTTCTTATGCTATCTTATGCTCTTGTCTCACTCTCTCCCACTCTATTCTTGTTTAATCTTACTAGGAGAATCATAAGTGTGCTTTATTAGCCTTGTGTATAGAAACTCATGTATTTTTTATTTTCTTGGGTTCTCAATACCATTGAGTGTGAGGGGGATTGGTGCATACTTCCATTAAAGTGTGGGGGATTTGGGTTTCTGGCCACAACCTCTAAAAGGTTAGTAATGTATTTGGTTTTCTATATAAAATTACTAAAAACCAAGGGTCTTTCACTTGTAAATGGGTTTATTTATACCACTGCAAAAAAATAAGGGAGATTGGTTTTCTTTCTAAAACGATTAAAAATAATGGTTTAATAAAAAAACTCTCAATCATCTTGAGGGTAGGAGATATAGGGATCCCTTTGTGGATAATTATCAAACCCCATTATCAATATCTTATTCCTTATCTTTTAATTGTATACTTCCATTACACTTAACTCTTGTAATTTTTATTTTTCACTTCAATTGTTTTAATTTCATCAAATATAGTATTTAATTTATAAAAAAAATTAAATCCAACCCCCCTCCATATTTACGCCAACCAATAATTAATATCAAATGAAACCATTATTTCAAAACCTTGACTGGTTTCAAGGATCGGTTATTTAAAGATTTTTTCCACCTCAAATGTCCAAGGTGATATGTTAGGATACATAATGGGTAAAGCTACATAATTTTATAGATATGACTATGGTTTTTAGAAAACAAGGATTTCTAATTTTTTTTAGAAGTATATGATATCTATTTTGGATAATAGTTGTGAATGGGTATACCCCCCACCGTATAAAAAGATGAAAAATGGACCCTCAATGATATAAATGATTTTGAGATTAATGGAAAAACCTTGAATTATATACATTGTGGGTTAGATATAAATGATATTAATAGTGTTTCCTTGTTTAAAACAATTCATGGAATTTGGAAACTATTACAAGTTATGCGTTAAGGTACAAAAAAGTAATGGATACAAGGCTTGACATGTATCACTAAGATTTTTAAAGATTTATTATGCATCATAAGGAGTCTATAACTAAAATATTTAACCATTTCACTAAAATTTGTAATATAAGGAAGTATTTATGTGATGTTATTTCAATAGTTACACCTATAAATGAGATACTTTGGTCTTTTCCATGTTCTTGGTCATTTAAAGTGAAAACAATAAAAGAAACAAAGGAAATCAAAAATTTGTTGGTTGAAGAGCTCATAGGGTCTCTCGTGACCTATGATATTAAAATGAAGAGTAAATATAAGAAAGAATAAAAATATTTCATATAGAATAATACTACTTCATTCAAATTGAGAAATAATGAATCTCTTATAAATGAAGAGGGGATTTCTCATCTTACCAGGAAGATAGAACAAAAATCCAAGAAGAAGAATGCATACCACTATGATAATAATGTGAAACAAAAAAAGTAAAATAGAGATAAGACTATATAATTGAAATAAAAATGGGAAAATAAATTTGGAGTTCCCTACTCTCAAAAATAAAACAAATGAGAAGAAGTAAATCAAGAAGGGTTTCAAGGTTTCAATATGAAGTGAAAGCGATGACTCCCTCTCTTGATATAATCAAGAAATGGAAGCACCAAGTGTCTTATGGATGAAATTGAGGTAAGTCTAGAGGAAAATTACTCCACTTATTCTTGTTATTATAGACATTTAAATTATTAAGATATAAGATATGATAGATATCAATTAGAAAATTATTTTGTTAACATACCTCAAAATTCAATGTGCTAAAAAAGAAATAATGTATTGTTGTTAATGAGAAAGATTATCTTTTTTGTAGAAAATGAGAAACTAAAAGAAAAAACATAACAAGGACAAATATTTTCTCTTATAAAATTATAAATATCAGGACAGAAGATTCAATTTATTATTGGATGAAAATGAAAGTTGGAAAATTTAATTGAATAAAGAAAAAAATAAAAGGGTTTGTTTAAAGGAATAATCAGCGTTAAAATTTTATAAAATATAATTAAAGAGATTAAGGAATATCTTTACAAATTAACCTAATTTTAGCTAAATATAAATTTTATTTTGGGTTCCCAAAGGCATGGGAAAGGTAATTATGGTCTTGGTAACTCTAATCAAGAAATAACCTCTAGAAATTTCGAAAAATACAACTTCTTTTAAGACGGATCTCAATATAAATTTTTAAATTATTATAGACAGATTGGGAAAATTATTTATTAATGAAATTTCAAAAATAATCAGTATGGAAGGCCCAAATTCATTCATATTTATTCAAATGTTTATTCTATAGAAAAAATTCAAAAAAATTACGGGTTTCAAAATCTCTTTTGGATAACATTTGTGGACCCAAATTTTGGGTACCAAAATCTTTAGTATCATAATTATTTTTTATAGAAAATTTATCATGATCAATTCTCAATAAGCTACATGGTAAATGTATATTGGATTCTCAATGAATATGTGTGGTGACTACAATGAGTTTAACTACCTTGATGTGTATGATGATGGAAAAGTCACCATTGACAACAACTCAAGGAATAACATCATTGGTATATGTTCCATTGTATTTTCAAACTCCTCTCTTATTAAGGTTTTTCATATATTAACAGTTAGAAGAATAATTTTCTTATCATTAGTCAATTGTGTAACAGTGGTTTTAAAGTATCATTTGAAAATAATATTTTCAAAGATGTTGATTCACATAAAAAGATTCTATTTTCAACATTTAGATTTTAAAATGTTTATATGATTGATTTTAAATACCTTTAAATCCAAAATGATAAATTTTTTAGTACAAAAGATAGTGATTCTTGTTTATGGAATTGATTCCTTGGTCATTATTACTGAAACTCACTTGTGAAACTTAATTATAAACATCTAGTATGAGACTTATCAAAATTACTTTTCCAAAATGACATTGTGTGTGAAATATGAAAACTTATAAAATAACACAAGTTGTCCTTTAAATGTAAAAAGGAAGCTTTAGGCTCTAAGTCACTTGAACTTATACACATAGATATTTTTATAAAAAACTCAAGTGGCTATTATGTGAGCTAAATATTACTCATTTGTAATTATTGATTATTATACAATATTTACCTAGATTTATTTTTTAGATCATAAAAGTGATTCTTATAGATTCTTCACTAAATATTATAATAAGGTCAAAAATGAAAAAGGGTATGACATCATATCCCTTCATAATGATAAAGGGGGGAGTTAAAATTAAGATTTTTCATGGTTTTTTGTCTCAAAATGTCATCACCGTTCTTTTTCCAATCCTAGAACACCTTAAAAAAATTGGATTGTTGAAAGATGTAATCATACTTCGAAATATATTTCTTGATGTATCCTTAATAAATTCAATATCTATCGGTATTTTTGGTTTTAGGTGTTCAATGTTTTATGCTATACCATTAACCATGTACTCATAATACCCATGCTTAAAAAGACCATTTATGATAATTATAAAGGTAAATTAACTAAAGTTAGTTATTTAATGGTGTTTGGCTGTAAATATTTCATTATTAAAACCAAATATAACCTTGGAAAATTTGACCATAAATTATATGAAGGTATCTTTATTGGGTATTACAAATCATCTAAATGTTATTGGTTTTTCAATAAATGGATCAAGACCACTGAAGAGTCAATTAAAATAAAATATAATGAAAATTTTCTCAAACCTCGTCCTTAAATTAATGATATTTAGGTATACTTAGAGAAATTGAATTCAAATGAACCTAAAACTCTTAAATATATTGAAGTAAAAAAAACTTATAAATTTACCCAAGTTAGGGGTTAAATATAAATATCATACTCTTGAAAATTTTAGTAGTGATTTGAAAGTCAGTACTCATATTAAAAGTTTCAATTTAAATGAAGTAGAAAATTGATATATTTTTTCACACCTAGTGCACTAAAATATTAATGATTACATTAATGATGAAAATTGGTTTCTTTCTATGCCATAGTAATTAAATAAATTTACCCATAAAAATGTTTATAATCTTGTGTAAAGGCCCAATGATCATCGCATTTTTATAACCAAATGGGTATTTAGGAATAAATTGTATGAGAAAGGTGATATCACTCTTCACAAAGACCAACTTGTAGAAAAATGATATAATTAATAGGAAGGCATTGATTATGGTGATAACTTTTCCCTAATCACTATTCTAGAATCCATAAGGATCTTGTTGTAATTCACATCTCATTTAAATTTTATGCTTTTTGAATTAGATGCCAAAAGTGCGTTTTAAAATGGTTTTATTTCCAAAAAAAAGTTTTTATGGAACAACCACTCAGTTTTGATGATTCTAAATTTCCATATCATGTTTCCAATTAAACCAAAGAACATTATATATTGACAAAATCCCTTAAGTCTTGGTATAAGATATTAACAAAATTTCTTTTATAAAAATAATTTTAATATGGGTAAATCTGATTCCACCTTTCTATTAAAGAATAGTTTAAATGATATTTTTATTGTTAAAATTTAATTTGATGATTTAATTTTTGTTTTATCTAAAGAGTCTCTTTATAATTAATTTTTATATTTAATGAGTAAGTAATTAGAAATGATTTTTATGGGAGAACTCAAAATTTTTATTGTTTTTTAAATTTCCCAAAATTTGGATAGAATTTTTCTTATCAAAATAAAATACACTAATTATATTTTAAATCATTTTTTCATGTATAAAGTTAAGGATATTAGTACTCCAATGAGTAATTCTTGTAGGATTACTTTAAATAAAGTTGGTAAACTATTGGACAATAAGATTTATATAGGTATGATTTGGATACTTTGTTATCTTACCACGACTCATCTGGAAATCTTGTTTAGTGTATCCCTTTATACACATTTTCAATAAAATCCAAGTGAATACCATTTAAAATCCCTCAAAATAATTTTTAATTATTAAAAAGGAACTAAAAAACTTTGTTTTTTTAATCCAAAAGTCACCTATTTTAACTTACAAGTTTGTGGATGTGAATTTTGGAGAATTCCAACTAGATAGGAAAAGTATAAGTGGTAAATTCTACCCACTTATAAAATCACTTATCTCATTGATTAGTAAGAAGAAAATTCAATTTCTCTTTCTATGGATGAAGTGGAATATGTTTTCATGGGAATTTTTTTCACCCAAATAATTTATATGAAACATACTCTCCTAGATGACAGCTTAAATTATGACCATGTTTCTATTAATTGTGACAACAAAAGTGTTATTTCTACTTCTAAAAATATAATCCAAAACACTGGTATAAATAACATAAACAACAGGAACAATTTTGTTAGTAACTATTTCAAAAAAGGTTATGTCGTTCTAGATTTGTTTTGCACTAATATTTAATTAGTTCATATCTTCACAAAACCCCTTGTATTTGATTATTTTGGACTTTATTATGTGGTGTTTATGAAGGGATAACTTGTAAATATTTCATTTTACTTTGAAAATCAGGATTATTTTCTTATCTTTTTAACTTTAATATTTATATTTATTGAATTATATGTTTTAATTTTGGAATTGAATTTTATTGGTGTAATTTATTTTATTTAAATCTTGATTAGATTGGTCTCTTTCACTCTGTTAGGTGT
This sequence comes from Viscum album, assembly GCA_963277665.1. Classification (NCBI taxonomy): domain Eukaryota; kingdom Viridiplantae; phylum Streptophyta; class Magnoliopsida; order Santalales; family Viscaceae; genus Viscum; species Viscum album. Next base: position 675,756,747 of record OY728131.1, on the reverse strand, counting down.
GTTTTTGTTTTTATCTATTTAAATCTTAATTGAAATTATTTTTTTTCCACTTATACTTTTAAAATTATGCATCAATTTAGGGGGAGACACCTTTTTTTAATCTGAAATGTTCTAAGAGAGAGACTTATTTTAAAATAAAAGTTGACCTTTTTTATGTTTGAATATCTATATTTAAGAAAAATAACATGTGGTTTGTATTTTTTTTTCAAAAGTATATTTTTGAAATGATGAAGTCTTTTATGTTTGGAATTTTGCTTTCAAAATCTATTTTTATGGAAATATTATTTTTGATTTCTAAATAATTAATGATTGTATTCTCACAAAGGAAAATTAATGATAGTCTTAATAAAATTGAAAAATATATTTTTTTCTCATAAACGTATTTTAGATCATGAATTAATTTTCCAAGTTTTTATAACCCTTTTCCATGATGTTTTTGACAATCTCAAATGAAAAGAGGAATTTTATGATATTAAAATCATTCTTATTAGGATTCAAAAAAATAGATTACTAGTATTTTAATTTCTTTTTACTTGAAAATTTATTTCAAATATATTGTTAAATCTATTATGTATTTTTTATAATCACAAAGAGGTATAAGATATTGGTAATCAAGTTTCATTTATTTAGTTTATAAGGATAATGGGGATAATGTTTTAAAATTGTAAAAACAATTCAAATTGTTAAAAAACTTAATTTTTTTCTCTTTTGAATTGAAATGTTGATAAAATCTATTTTGAATTTCATTAGGAAATATTGAAATTCCTTTTAGTTTTATTCATGAAAAATGAATCATGTCTATCCTTGTATTATAAAATTAAGTATTTGTGATCATTAAAAAGGGGAATAATGTTTTACACCTCACTCTCTTGGGTGGTTTTAATGATTGAAGACACAAAATCATGTTTCGAATTCTCCCATTTAATGGATTAAATTATTTTTATTTTAGATAATATTTTATGAAGGTTTCATACCAAATAGAGTGCTCAACAGTTTATTAGAGGAAATTTTCAGAGTCCTTCACCTATAGGTACTAGAGGCTACCTACTGCGGTACCACCAGATGGCTAGTGATGAACAGATAGAACACTAATTATATCTATGTTCCACTATCAATATGGTTCCACCAAGATAGACTAAAAAACTAGATATTTTTTAGGTCCCCGTAAGAATTAATTTGACCCCTGAGGTCTCTATTCAACCCTTAGAGGCTCCAAAATGTTCTTGTAGTAATTAGAGTCTATAAATACACCCCTAAGGGTACTTGTAAGGCTGTAATTACTTAAAGATTTGTATCTCAATGTTCTTCCTATATCACTTTTTAGGCTCCATTATGCTCGTATCTCACTCTATTCTTGTTCAATATCTCCAGAAGGATCTTAAGTGTGATTTATTAGGCTATTATATATAAAGTCACTTCTTTTTTCATTTATTGGGTGTTCATTTCCATTGAGTGTGAGGGAGATTGGTTCACACTACCACTAAAGTGTGTTGAATTTGGGTTTCTATCCACAACAACTAAAACACTATTCATGTATTTGGGTTTCTTAGTATGACCAAAAAAACCAAGGGTCTTACACATATAAACTAGTTTCTTACTACAACCTATAAAAAGAAATGGATATTGGGTTTCTTACTAAAACCATTAAAAATAATGGTTTAAAAAAACCAGTCAAGGATGTTTAGGGGAGAAGATAAAGGGATCATTTTTAAAATTATTATAGAACTCCTTTATCAATATCTTATGCCTAGTATTTTAATTTTATATTTCTATTGTGCTTAACTCTTATAATTATTTATTTATCATTTTTGGGACCACTTTTTTTATAAGTTGTATTTGTTTTCAATAGGTGTCAATAATGGTCAAAATGAAGAAGGGACTTCAAAGTGAGTGGAGATTGGTTGAAGTGAATATGCCTGGAGAATTGTTATGCATTCATATCATTGGATTCCACACTTGGGAAATTCTCCATGTTATTTAATATTAGATGATTGATGCACTGATCTTAAGTTTCAATGCACTTTTATCAAAATGTGATACATGGTTTACAACATTTAAGTAGCATCCTATTAAAGATAATTGAAGATTGAAATTGTGATCATGAAAAAATTAGAAGAATTATGTGCTTTTCATGAAGTGGAGAAGATTATAGAATTAAGAGAAGAAGAAGGTTAAGGAAGAGGCTTGGACTTTAAGGTGTCCATGCATGAGTTGGTTTGTTTTTAATTATAGCCATGAATTTTTGTGCATACTTGGTTTTCTACCAAGTATTTTTAGGTGGATTACTTAAAAAAATGGGGCCATCCCATGAGCTAGCTACCCATCCTCAACTCAAGGAACATGTAGGACCAAAGGGGTTGACCATGCCCATGGGGAAGCCAAGGTAGAGATAGCCCAAGAGTGGCATAGAGGACACAGAGTGCGCTCCATCGTGCAGGGTTCCATAGAGGCAGAGTCTTGGTGCATAGTGTGCCCTCATGGAGCATTGTATGGGTGCAAAGTGTTCCCGTAGTGAACAATGATATGAGGAGGTACCAGGAGGGAAGGAAGATATTATTAAACCGATGCTGGAGCAGCTTGACTGATATACCGTACACCTTTTGTTCCTTAAATTTGATGTGGGATGCATTTTAAAAAAACGTGGACGTAATCTCTGGAATCCATTCAATCATGCGTCTCTCTCTACCATTCAATCAATCCACGGTAGATGGATCTAATCTCCGCCTTCCATCAATCCCACGCTGCGTGAGTATGAGCATGTGCCGTCTGATCCTCCTGATGTTCAAACTAGCTCGCGCCATCATCTTCAACCAACATCACCCAATTTTTCTTCTTCCACTAATCATAGAGAAGACAGAGTCACCATGAATGATGACTGGATACCATATGAGGCTCATGGAGGACGCAGGAGTATACTGAGACCATGCATTCAATCTTCGTCTTTCATGCATGCGATATCTCGAAGATGAAGGTTTGGTCGAGGCAAACAGAGTTGTCGAGGCTATGTGGATTTTGAGAATTGATTTGAAAATAGACTCATAAACAAGATTAATGCATGATTTTCTAGTCTCATTCCCAAAGAAAGAATCTTACACTCTAAAATGAAACATCCACAAATCCCGACGAATCTCAAATGTGGTTTGAATGTTTTAAAGAACTAAAGATCTTGGTTATTCAAAGAGTGAATATCATCCAATTAAAAGGTGATATTTTAATGTTGAATAAGATCTCCCCTCTCCTATAAAAGGAGGAGCTCGAGAAGATAAGTGGTGTTGCCTCCCACATATTCTAGAGCTCTTGTTTTCAAAAATAGATCATCCCTTTGAGCTTTCATTTCACGAAGGAGAAGACTAAGCACTGTGAGCCTTCTAATTTGAAAATAAGAGCTCCTTTGAGTGGTTGATTAGTTCTTTTTCACTCTCAATCCACTTTGAGAATAATCTGTTCATGTGAACACACAATCGGTTTTTTAAAACCCCTCATTGTGCTTTGTCAAGGCCGAGCAACCCTGGTCTAGTGGTTGAGCCTTTAGCCTCCCATTGTGCTTTGTGGAGTCAAGAAAACTATATAAATAGATGAAACACGCATCCTCTACATGAAATATAAGACCCATGGACTTTCTGGTTTCATGAAGAAAGGTGAGAATACCCTCCTATGTGCATTCTTATATTCTACTGTTTTTCAAGGGTTTATTTCTTGAAGAAAAAGGAGATTGCAAGAGAAGGGCAGCACGGGTTTTCATTATTTCATGTGAATGATCTAAAGAATCTTGAGGCCTTTTGTGTGTTCTTGTGATGAATCTGTCTAAGGGATATCACCCATTTGGGTATAGTTTATATTAATTAGAGAAGAAGACGGAAAGAGGCAGTGTGTGTGTGCCAAAAAGAACTAGACCTATTAAAGTTGACACACAAGAAAGAATAAGAGGTAAGTGCATGCATGCATTCATGAACATGTACACGTCAAGTCACTTAAATAATGAATCAAAATAATTGTGTGAATGTGTGTAAATAAGAAGAAGAAATAAAGTGTAGAAAAATTTTAACCTAAATGCCACATGCATGATCACATGCCTTGATGAACAAATGATAAGAATTGGTTCAGATGATTCCAAGTGAACCGATATTCATTGCCTGAATAATCACATTGGTGTATGTGATTATATCCTAGAATAGAGAATAAGTTCTAGTTCAGTTGATTTTTTCAATAGAGAAGAAGAGAGAGGAAGAATAGTGTAGTTGGTTGTTGCGCTAAGAAGAATAAAGAAGAAGAACTAGTGCAGTTGGTTTTGCACTAGGGAAGAAAAGAAATAAGGAATAATATCTTGCCTAATTATTTGCAAGTAATCAAGTGAAGAGAACTAAAGAAGACCTAGATAAGAACATACCTTATCAATAAAAAAGAACACTGTCACCACAGAAAGTATAAAGAACCATAAAGGAAGATGGAACTTGAGCGTGGTCATCACTAGTTCAAGAATAGGATTGTTTCCCCTTCCCCTCCAAAGTTTAGGGACTCACACTAGATAGAGGATTGTTTCCCTAGCCAACCCATTGTAACAAAATATTACATTATATTAGAGAATCCATGAATTAGTCATTCCCATGCATGGAAAGTACGTGGATTATCTTATTGATTGGTGAACCTTGTAAAAATATTGTGTGCATGTTTTTATTTCTTCCTATGATTTCATGAAATAGGGAAAAGAGAATAAGAGAATAAAGATCCTAATAGGTCAATAAGTATAGGAATAAAAAGTTGGAATTGGTTTAAAAAGTACCCAACACTGATTCACCCCCCCCCCCCCCCTCAGTTTCAGGTATGTCCCAAACCAGTCGTCTCAATTGGTATCAGAGTGAAAGTTTCACCTCTGCCATAATCTCTATAGTGAAGTTATTCTTTTCTGAAGATTTGAGTTTCTTTCCTGAGTTATCATGACCCATCCCATGGGGCCCGGATGTGACTACCCCAAGCCTTCCTTCCATAGGCCAAGGGTTGGTGACTATCACCTTAAGGCTTTTCCCAAACAGGGAAGGCATTGCCTTAAAGATATGTACACACTCAAAAAGAGAATCTGAAGAAGAAAACCAACAAAATTAAGGTACAAACATGAGAATAAAGTACAACCAAATGTACAAATGTAAACTGAAAATAGTGGGCTAGAATAAAAGCCCTAGAAATTGAAAAGAAAGTAAACAGATGTCGCATATTCCCTAGAGCTCTACCTAGAGGGTAGTAGCTATAATTTTGAAGTCGAAGAAGATGATATTGATTTATCTTATCGTACCAAGCTCCACCAATTCCCAAACCTCCAAAGTTTACCTCAGAGTGGCAGTAGTCTACATCAGAAACACACGTGCGGGTGAAGCCTGTGCAGGGGTGAGTATAACAATACCCAATAGGAGACCTCAAAACCCCTGAAGGTCTCTCAATAATCCAGAAAGGAAAACATCACAAGAAATACCAAAAAGTTAATATCACAAGAATGATCTAAATCATGAAGTACAAAGAAAAAGAGACAGCTCACTCTAACGGTATAACTTCAAGGTTACTAGGATAGGGATGACTAGTCGTAAAGGTAGATCATCCTATTCATAGTAACTCCACTACTGACTCATATAGGTCATTTATGTTGACCCGTATTGGTTGCTAGATGTTGGCCTGTATTTTTCATTGGTGCTGACCTGTATTGGTCGCTAGTGTCGACCCGTATTGGTCGCTGGTGCTAACCAGTATTGGTTGATGGTGTAGACCCATATTGGTCACTAGTGCTGACCCGCATTGGTTACTGGTACTGACCTGTATTGGTCACTTTTTTTGACCCTTATTGTTCACTGGTACAAAGGTAGGGATGATTATTCATACAACTAGATCATCCCACTCTGGTGTATCTGATGTTGACCCGTATTGGTCCCTCTTCCTCTTTATGTCACAGCCAGCCACCGAATTCCCACAAAAAGAACACTTGATGTCTATAAAACTCTTCTCCTCAAGCCATCAGTCATATTTAAATAGGTACGAAGGCCCTCAAAAATCATACCCAAGGGACCACCGCATCTTAGGGGTCCAAAAGTGACAAACGACGCGTCGATCGGACGCCCGATCTGTGAGATATGAGCCCTTTTGTAAAAAGGGAATGGTTGGATTCAAGTCTGATCCAGCCTAAGCTGCACATCAAACTTCTTCAAAACAGACTTAGAGTATCTCTAAAGTACTGCCTTGTCATAAGGGTCCTTATGCCCCAAACGGCGCATCGATCAGACGCATGGTCTGTCAGTTACACCTCTTTCCGTGAAATGGAAGTGATCACACCTCGGTCCAGCCCAGCTTGGTCGGGCCCACCAAAATATTCCAAAGGGACTGTTTCCCAAAAGGGGTCCCAACGCCACTGACAGCATGTCAAACGGAAACCCGATTCTTCAGTTACAGGTGTTTCTTTATTCGGGGGCGGTTGGGTCTGGGTTCGGTTTGACTCGGTCAGGCCGGCCCAACACAACGGGTCCCAAAGTCTACCTGACCCCGCTTTGGTCCAGTCCATTAAGGTTCATCCCAGTTCACTGGGTATGGCCCGTCGGGGTCGGCCCGGATGGTTCGTGGGCCCGGGCCTCAGTTGGCCCGGCCCGCCGGGTGGGGCTTGGGCCACCCACGTTGGCCCGCTGGGCCACAGGTCTAGCCCATCCCACTAGGCAGGTCCAGCCTGGTCTTCCTGAAGGCGGACCGCTTCACCCAGCTGGCCCCATCGATGTGGGGTCGTTTTGTCCGACACGATGCGGCACAGCGCGGTGTCGCGCCTCCCCCTCCTACTGTGACTGCTGCCGCCTACAGCCATTGCACTTCTCCCATGTAGCTCGCTCGGTTCGGCCACCTTTGGCCACAACAGAACGTGACAGCACGCCGCTTTCCCACATCCAACGGCCGGTTATCGTGGGCCTCCTCCAGTCGTAGCCGACATGGCGCACCAGCGGTTGTTTTCATGGGCCACGGGACGTGTTCTATTGGTCTGTTCTTGGTGTTGTTTGTGCCTAAGGGCCTCCTGAATCGTCGCCGCCACAATGTGACCTTCTGTATCGCACTGCCATCAAATGGGGAAAACCTCCCCCAAAGAACGCAATAGAAAAAACAAGCGGCGGAGGGTCTGGGCCTTGTTCATTTGGCCCACACCCTCCGCATTATCATTAAAGCAAGAGGGAGGTAATTTTTCATCACGTTTTAAAAATGTTGAGCCCTGTTCAAATCCCCCGCAACAACCTCCCTCAAAAAAACAAGAATGAGGAATAGAATCGAGGGAAAATCTTGAATTAAAAGATAACCCCTACCTCAATTCATTGGAGATATCACAGTCATTGGCGTTCGTCATCCGTCGACCTTCAGATCGATCCTACAATGGGCATTCTCAATCCTCTGTTCTCTGTTGTTGGAAGGTGTGTCGTCACTTCATCATGGATTCCTCACGTGATGAAGTCATGATAAAAACTAAACCCAAGCCCATATAAATAGAGGGGAGAAAGGTGAGCAACGTCTTGAGGAATTAATGAGGTTCATTAATTGACATAATTAATGTGTATCATTAATTGACGTAATTAAAGTGTCTCATTAATTGATGTAATTAATGTGCCTCATCAATTACGTGAGTGGTGGCTATGCAACCAAAGTGTTACCATGAAATTAACACCCGATAATTAAAGGTTTGACCATCTCTGTGGTTCCCTCTGCCGCCGCTCAACAAGTGGTAGAAAAAAGAAAAAGAAATAAAATAACAATTTATATTATTTTATTATTTCTTTAAAAGTTTCAAAAACTATCTTTTTATACCAACCAACTATGGTCGAAATGAAGCTTCCCTTAAGAAAATCCCGGCACTACGGATTCAATGGTTCTCTCAAATTTCAATTTTGAGCACCGGTTCAAAATAAAAAAAAATTCCACACAGGTGTTTACTGAATGTACCCAAAAAAAGTTCAGAAATTAATTTCAGACACACCAGGCCTTGGAATTACGTGCCGCCAATTTTTTCAGACTCGTAAAAATCCCAAATAATTTAAAAAAAAATACATGTAATTTTTGGGTCTTTACATTCTCCCCACCTTAGGGATTTACATCCCTGAAATCAAAAGAAGGATACACAAACAAAGAGGGGTATTGGGCATGCATATGAGCCTCTCACTCCCAATGGATATCCTGGAGATTCCAGTGATTCCACTTAATGCGCACTAGAGGTATCAACCACCCATGAAGGATCTGCTCCCATAGATCCTCTATCTCCATCGGGTACTCCACAAAGGTCGCCCCATCATCAATCTCTAACTCGCCATGGTTGATGACTTGAGATGGATCATACATGTATCTCCTCACCTGGGATATGTGGAAGATGTCATGCACCCTCTCCAACTTTGGTGGAAGTGTCAAGTGGTATAGAACTTTTCCAATCCTCCAAAGTATCAGGAAAGGTATGATAAACCTCGGTGAGAGTTTTCCACCTTGGCCAAATCCCCATAGTCCCCATCGTGGGGAGACTCACAAGAATATGTGTCCCCTATCTGGTAACTTCAGTGTTCTCCATCGCCTATCAGTATAGGACTTATGTCAGCTCTGTGCAGTCTTCATCTGCTCTCGGATGACCTGCACCTTCTCAGTGGTAGCATGTACCATCTTTGGGCCAACGAGTGTTGGCTCTCCTGGATCCGTCCAGCACAACGACGATCTACACGGTCATCCGTACAACGCCTCAAAAGGGTTCATACTAATAGTGGAGTGATATTTGTTTTTTTACAAGAACTCCACCAATGGTAGGTTGTCCTCCCAACTGCAACCAAAATCTAGGACACATGCATGAAGCATGTCCTCCAAGGTCTGGATGGTCCACTCATTTTGACCATCGGTCTGCTGGTGAAAAGTAGTGCTCAAGTGAAGCTGAGCATCAAAAGCCTCCTGTAATCCTTTCTGCAACTAGGATGAGAAGCATGTGTCACGGTCTGAGACTATCGTCGAATGCACCCCGTGAAGTCGCATGATCTCCTAAACGTAGAGACATCCCATGCTCTCTACTAAACAATTCTCTCAAATAGAAAGGAAGAGGGATGACTTTGTGATTTGGTCAATGATCACCCATATAGTATTGTACCCTCTAGACATACATGGTAACCTCATCACAAAGTCCATCGATATCCCTTCCCACTTCCAGTTTGGTATCTTGAGGGGTTGGGTCAAGCCTACTGGTATCTGGTGCTCGGCCTTCACTTGGTGGTAAGTGATGTATCTAGAAACAAACTCTACCACATCTATCTTTATACCTAGCCACCAGTACTAATGTCATAGGTCCTGATACATCTTCATCAAACCTGGATGTACTGCCAATGGGGAAGTATGGAAATCTCTTAGCACCTCCTCTCATACCACCACTGGTACAACTGTACGTCATCTGAAAAGGATAGTGTGCTCCCCACCTTCATAATATCTGTCAAGTGCTTGGCCTGAGGATATCTAAGCACGTGTAAACCCGTAGCTTCTGTCTCCAAGTTGTGCCTCCCTAACTCATTGAAGGAGTGGAGGAGAAACTACCATTGATAGGAGGTATATTATCTTATCTCTACCCATTTAGGATATCTTAAGCGAGGCTAACTGCTCTGAAGCCTCATTTAGTAGCTGCGAACTCGATCTCTAGATAAGTGCATCTTCGACTATGTTCCCCTTACCAGGAGTATAGACTATCTCAAAGTCATAGTCCTGGAGGAACTCTATAAAACGTCATTGTCTCATATTCAGATATTTTTGTGGGAAGATATATCTAAAACTCTTGTGGTCTGAGTAAACAATGAATCGCTCACCCATCAAGTAGTGTCACCACATCTATAGTGTGAGGACTACTGTTGCCAAGTACAAGTCGTGAGTCGCATAATTATCTCATGAGGCCTTAGTTGTCATGATCCATAATCAATCACTGCACTATCCTGCATCAGGATGAAACTGAGTCCAGTCCCAGATGCATTATAGTAAACTACAAAGTTAGTGCCCTCCTCCAGAAACCTCAGGATGGGTCTATTGGTCAAGCTATGCCTCAGCTTTTGAAATATCTACTGGCATGTCTTTGACCATAGGAAGGGTTTCCCCTTCTTCATCACGACATTCATAGGTGCTGCTACTCTAGAGAAATCAGGTACGAACCTCCGATAGTAGCCTACTAATCCAAGGAAGCTACGCACCTTAGTAACACTCATGGGTGGCTCCCAAGCGAGTATTACCTCGATCTTCACTGGATCCAATGAAACTCTATCCTCTGAGATGACATTTACCAAGAATTGGACCTTCCGTATCTAGAACTCGTGCTTCGAGATCTTCCCATATAACTAGTGCTCCCGAAGTGTGTCCATAACTATCCTCAAGTGCACAATGTGCTCCTCATGGGACACTGAGTACACCAAGATATCGTCAATTAAGACCACCACAAAGAGATCTAGGTATGGTTGAAAGATCCTATTCATGAAACCCATGAACACTACTAGAGCATTGGTCACACCAAAAGGAATCACCAAGAACTCATAATGGCCATACTGACATCTGAATGTTGTCTTTGGTACGTCCTCGTCTCATACCTGGAGCTGATGATAGCCCGATCTAAGGTCTATTTTTGAGAACCACTTCGCTCCTTTCAACTAATCAAACAGATCATCAATACTCAGTAGAGGATACTTGTTCTTCACGGTCACCTATTTTAGGTGCTGGAAGTCCACACATAGCCTCAAACTTCTGTCTTCCTTCTTGGAAAACAACACCAGGAATGCCCATAAAGAAACACTAGTCCTTATGAATTACTTCCTTTGTAAGTCCTCCAACTGTACCCTCATCTTCTGGAGCTCTGCAGGGGCCATTCGATATGCTAGAGTAGATATCAGTGTTGTTCCTAGGTACAAGTCAATGTGGAAGTCTACCTCTCAACAAGGAGGTATTCCTAGGAAATATTCCATAAAGAAGTCCTCATACTCGTCCACCATTACTAGAAACTGTGGACTCGCCTCATCTACTATGTAGAAGGTCATGAAAGCCAGATCATATGTAATCGGCTTCACCCTCCTAAGTGAAAATCCATATCATGCTGCCCTATTTTCCTTCTCACCCACAAAGGAAAACTTGCCTCCATCTTTGCATGTACATCACATTGTATGTCTCAAGTAGTCAATATGTGCATGAACTGCTGATATCTATTCCATGCCTATAATGACTTTGTAGGGATTCAACGCCGCTAATAGAATATCCCATCTGACACTCTCTCCTCCAATAGTAAGATAACGCTGTCGGCACCAGTGTGTGACTGCTGAATCTCATCCTGTAAGATTATCCAAAAGAAAAGGTCGAGCTAAAATCTCAGTTAGAATCTCAGAGTCTCAAACTAAGTTTGCGGAAAGGAAAGAATGGATAGCACCTGTATCAATAATTATTACTGCTAGAGAAGATACAGATCGAACCTTGTATCATCTCAGGGACGTCAGGATCGTGAGCCTATACTACCTATAGCAGGGCATGTCCCCATCCACTTGCTCCCTTGGCTCATGGTGTATTGCTTGAGGGTGGTGGTGGTAGTGCCTGGTGACCACGAACACCTCTCGTTGCACACCCTTCTCCCCTGTCTCATCTGCTACATGGATAATTCTCATGCTCCTTCCACTACCACTGCCTTGATGGTCCCTCCCCCATCTTCCAATCACCCACGCGGGGAGTCGGACAGTCACGAGATCTGTGACCCTGTCACCCGTAAGAAAAATAGATCATGCCTCACTGGTGGCTCCCTTATCCTCTCGATCCTCTCACCGCTGAACCCGCGTCCTAGGGTCACCTTCCAAAAGGTCTAGCCTGCTTGGGATTCTGCTTCATCTATCTTCTACCAGTTGTAGATGACTATACTACCTTTTTTCGGTAGGGGATCTCTCTATCGGTGTCTGCTCGACAAGTTAGCTCTGCATCAGCAAAGCTCGCTCAAGCACCCCAGACTACGTCGGGATGCTGAGAGAAACAGTCGCATCTCTAATCTCTCATCGTTTCCCCTTCTCAAAGTTATAATCCCTAAAGTAAGATTCTCATACCATGTCAGTGCAGTATAAGGATAGGTCAATAAATCTCGCCGAGTACTAAGCCACAGTCTGGCTACCCTTATGTAGATGCAGCAGTTCTTGAATACGCACAGAGCATAGTGTCACCAGCATGAACTCCACCCTAAAAAGGCTCTCAAAGTACAACCAAGTGAGGTTCTTATCATCATGAACATGGATCATCAAGCTCCAACATCGTCCTGTCGAGCCCTGAAGAAGGCTAGCATCTAAGAACGCCATCTTCTCAGTTGGTGTGTTTACTAAGCGAAAGACCTGCGAAACGGCCTCATGTCAGTCCTCTACTACCTCGGGGTCTGTCTCGCCTCAAAACCTCGGAGGCCTCTATCTCTGGAACTCATGCAACACGCTCATCTAGCATGCATGATCCACTAGTAGAACTTGCTGCTCAATGGGTGGTGGTGCTATTTGTACACCACCAGAAGGTGACATCACTGTGAGTAGTCCTTGTACTGATGGCTCATTACTCGGTGGGCCACCATCATGATATCTAAACAGAATACTAGATGGATATCTTCATGGAGGAATCTTATAAGAAACAGATGAACCACGGTCAATAAGTTATACCAGGTGAGATGACTTAAGAAAGATCCAGAAAATTTTTCAAAACACTAGCAACTGATGTTTTCATGTACCAAGTCAGAAAACAAAATTCAGGGTCCTCGTGTATGGATACGTCAACCGCCGCACCAAAACTGGACTCCCAATACTGAATACCAAACTCAAGACACTTTACACCATTACCTCATTAAAAGTGTACTCTTATTTATTCTATTAGAATCGACCACCCTCTGATACCACTTTGTCATGACCCATCCCACGGGGCCCAGGCGTGACTACCCCAAGACCACCTTCTATAGGCCAGGGGTTGGTGACTAGCACCTGAAGGCTCTTCAAAAACAGCGAAGGAATTTCCTTAGAGATCTTTACACACTCAAAAAGTTAAACTGAAGTAAACAACCAACAAAATTAAGGTATAACCACGAGTGTAACGTACAACCACAGGTACAACTATAAACTGAAAACAGTGGGCCAGAATACAAGCCCTAGAAACTAAAAATAAAGTAAAAAATTTGGTGCATCTGCCTTGGAGCTCTACCTGGAGGCTAGTAGCTGTAAGTCTGAAGTCGAAGAAGAGGACCTCGACTACTACCATCTTACTAAGATCCACCAAGTCCTGAACCTCCAAAGTTTGACTCGGAGCATCAATAGTCTGCACCAGACACACATGTGGGGGTGAAGCCCGTGCAGGGGTGAGTATAACAATACCCATTACGAGACCCTAATACCCCATAAGGTATCTCATTAATCCACAAAATAAAACATAAAAAGAAATACCACAATGGTAATATCACAAGTATGATCTAAATCATGAAGCGCAAAGAAAAAGAGACAAGTCACTCTAACAGTATATCTTCAAGGTTACTGGGATAGGGATGACTAGTCGTAAAGTCATATCATCCTATTCTTAGTAAATCCACTGCTAACCTATATAGGTCACTGTATGTTGGCCCGTATTGGTTTCTAGATGTTGACCCGTATTGGTCGCTGGTGCTAACCGGTATTGGTTGCTGGTGCTGACCCGTATTGGTCGCTGGTGTGGACCCGTATTGGTCGCTGGTGCTAACCCGTATTGGTCACTGTTTCTAACCCATATTGGTCCCTGGTACAGAGGTAGAGATGATTAGTCATACAGCTAGATCATCCCACTCTATAGTTTTTGATGTTGGCCTTTATTGGTCACTCTTCCTCTTCATGTCACAGCCAGCCACTAGATTCCCGAACAAAGCACGCCTGGTCTCTGGAAGACTCTACTTCTCAAGGAATCAGTCATATTTCAACTAGTTCAAATTCTTGAAAAAATCATACCCAAGGGACCATCCCATAATAGGGGTCCAAACGTGACAGAGGGCGCATCGATCAGACGTTCGGTCTATGAGATATTGGCACTTTTATAAAAAGGGCCCGGTTGGATTCATGTATAGTCCAACCCAGTTTGAATGTCAAACTCCATAAAAACTCACTTAGAGTATCTCCAAAGGACATCCTTATCACAAGGGTCCTTATTCCACAGACGGTGTGTCGATCGAACGCCTGGTCTGTTAGTTACACCCCTTTCTACGAAACAGGAGTGATCGCACCTCAGTCTGGCCCAACTCGGTCAATCCCATCGGAATATGTAAAAGGGACCACTTCTCAAAAGGGGTCCCAATGCCATTGAAGCCGTGTCAAATAGTCACCTAGTTCATCAGTTACAGGTGTTTCTTTATTCGGGGTCCAGTTGGGTCTGGGCTTGGTCTGACTCAGTCAGACCAGCCCAACGCAACAGGTCCTGGGGTCTACCTAACCCCGTCCAAGTCTGGCCCATTAAGGTTCGGCCTGGTTCACTGGGTCCAGCCCGTCAGGGTTGGCCCGGCTAGTTCGTGGGCTCGAGCCATAGTTTACCAGGCCCGGGCCTGGCCCATTCGGTTGTCTTGCATCTGTCCAGGTCCGCCTAAAGGCGGACCGCTTCACCCAGATGGCCCCGTGGATGCGGGGCTGTTTCTTCTAGCGTGACGCGACGTGGCGTAGGGCCGTGCCACCCCCTCCTGTCGTGGCCCACTGGTTGTCGCGCCTATGGGCTCCATCCTTCTGTTGCATAGCTGGCTTAGGCTGACCACCTCTAGCCACTACAGCACACGAAGGAACGCCATCTTCCCACCGCCTGCGACCGATTTTCGTAGTCCTCCTCTGACCACCGTCATACGCCGCCAGCATGGCATGACGGTAGTTGTTTCTGCGGGCCACCAGACATGCTCTGAGGGTCTTTTCATGGTGTCTTCTATGACTAAGGTCCTCCCAGATCACCACCGCCACAGCTGACCTTCTGTCTTGAGATGCCGTCGAATTGGGAAAACTTTCCTTGAAGAATGCAACAATTTAAAAAAAATACGTGGAATTTTCGGGTCTTTACATGAGTTATCAATGAAGTGCACCTTCAATGAAGATTTAGTTATCTCTAAGAAGAATGATATATCTAGAAATACCATGATGAATTGTAAAAATAAGGAGAAGATAAATTTGAAGAAGAAGTCTCTCTTATCTAAAGAAGTGGAAGCATCTAGTTCTCCTCATCCGGCTGGCATTAAAGAAACATCAGACTTAGAAACTAATAGGAAGGTGGATCAAGTCCCCAATAAGAATTTAGAAAACCTTTCTACCTCAACTGATCAAGAGGTATATGTTATTACATTTGTAAATTATTCTCATGATGAAAATCCTAGCACAAGTAGTGATGATAAATCTACAACATCTTAAGAAATATCAGTTGATAGATTAAGAATGATTCTGTATATTATTCCTGAAGAAAGAACATCCCTAGTTTGTGGAGTATTTCAATGCATGTAGGAAAATATCACTCATCTAGAAGAAGAAACTGATGTCTTTGATAAAGTCTTACAAGAAAAAATTATTGAATGTTTAAAGCTCTCCAGACATTTGGAGCCTTTAAAGCAACAAAAAGAGGATTTGAATTAAGTTATTCAAAGTGGATTAAAGATGTTGAAGAAAAAGATGGAGTCAAAAAGACTATAGAATATAATATCCATACACTTGAAGATGATATGAAAAAGAGAAATAAAATCAAGGACGTATATTTGGAAGAAGACACCAAGAAGATCAAAGAACTTGACTCTTTGTTACAAAACAAAGTAAATACGCATGAAGATGAAGTTAAAATATTAAAGAAAGCTTGTGAAGAGAAGATTACTATGATTGAAGGCCATGAAGTCATCCTCAATATGATATTTCTAGAATTGGAAGCTGAGTTGACCAATCTTGAGAAGACACATATTGAGTCTCCACAAAATAATGAAATTGTTTCTTCTAGTACTCAATACTCACGGGAGGATTCTACTGTCAAAATACCTATAACATGTGATAAGAAGATCATGGATTGACTCATTGATCTATCACAAGAAGCTGAGAAAGTAAAGGTACCATCCATACCAAATTATACTAATATTTCTAAAATTTCTTCTACAAAAAGTGCATGTTGGAAGAAAAATTCTAAACAGGTATGGATGAAGAATAATGAGAAGAAACTTACCACCTTGGAGAGGGTGGATAGGTTAAAGAGTGTGGAATATATCTCCCCACATAAAGCACAACATTTCAAGAATAATACTTATAAACCTTAAAAATAAGTTTTCAAGAACTCAATGTTTTTTTGTCAATGTTGGTGTTATAATACATTTGGTCATTTTGCACTGGATTGTTTATACAATCCCTTAAATTTAAAACAACAGAGAAATCCCATATCAAGGGGGATAAATCTAGATAATAAGAAGAAACATCCAAAGATCCAGAAGAATCTATATACCGCAAACAGATTTGGAATGTTAGATAAAATCTGTGATTTATGAAATAGGAGTGGTCATAGGAATGGTGCATATTCATTTCAACAGGTACCCAAAGCTAATAAGAAAAGAAGATCACATAAGCCTTTTATAAGATCTAATCTTTATTCCTCAGTTCCTAATGACATATTAGTTTTTTGTCCAAAATATTTGGAAAGAATGAGGAAAATGGAATATGCATAAGCTAAGGCTAGTGCTAAAAACAAAAGAAGGATTCTATATAAAAGCAAATAAATTATGTGTCTGGGGTGCAATAAGGCTGGTCACACTATTAGAAGATTCTTTGAATTTAATCTAGCCCAACAAGAATCCTCAAAAAGATTAAAGTTTCACTAGGAAATTCCAGTTCTTTGAAAGCACTTGAATAAAGAATATTCACACACAAAGATATGGAAGAAATATTGAGAACCACACAATCACAATCAGAATTGAAGATCAGTTGTGGAAGTGTGAATAATTGAGCATTTTGGTTGAGGAGATCATCTCAACCTTGTTGTGCACATTGATGGAGCAAGGAGGATCCACCTTATTACCTTAAATCTTTGTGTATTGTATTTGTTCTTATCATATAAGTAATTTAAGTTGAGGCGAGATATCAAGGGGAGAACCTGAGATTCAGGGATTAGAAGTGTTCCCATGAGGGGGAGACACATGAAGATGCTTCCATATTCATTATCTCAATTAGTATCAACATCAGTTGGTATAAAATTCAATTACTCTAAATATTTTCTGAAGATCATATCATTGGAAAAGGTATGTTATTTCTAAATCTCTCATTCTTGGTTACTCAAAATAAGGATCATTCTATAAAGGGGGAGTAACAAAGTTAATCAGTGACATAAGAAGATTGAAAGAGCCCCAAGGCCACTTATCCTACCAATTTCACTTGAATGTTTTTTATCCTTTTATTGGAGAGAGTGTAGGAGTTTCGGGTTGATTATTTCATATCACACTTATTATCCTAAGCCTGGAATGAAAGTGGAAATCCATTGAATACAAGTACATGAGTTGTCATCTCATGAGGTGTCATATTTAGTGGGTAATGGATACCTTTTTTTGTCTAAATCAAATCTTATTGTTTTATACACCGAGCATTTCTCAAGTAGACTTAGAGTGAAATTACTAATGGAACATTGCTTAAGTATGGAATGATACCCTCTCTACCATGAAATTTTTATTTATTTTCAATAAGAGGGAGATAATTGAAAGGTCAAGGGAGAGAGAAAATAAATGAAAGGGAGAATATTATTATTTTGACAATAACACATTCATTTGAGGAGAATTTTTAAGGTATTGACAACAAAATAAAAAGGGGATATTGTTGGGACCACTTTGTGTATAAGTTGTATTTGTTTTCAATAGGTGTCAATAATGAAAAAAATGAAGAAGGAACTCCAAAGTGAATATGTATTGGTTGAAGTGAAGATGTATGGAAATTGTTATAGATTCATAGCATTAGATGCCACGCTTGGGAAATTCTCTATGTTGTTGAATATCATAAAATTGATGCACTGATATTAAATTTCAATGAACTTGTATCAAAATGTGATACATGGTTAACTACATTTAAGTATTATCTTATTGAGGATGATTGAATATTTAAATTGTGATCATGAAAAAAGTAGAAGAATTGTGCGCTTTGCATGAAGTAGAGAAGATGATAGAATGAAGAGAAGAAGAAGGTTGAAGAAGAGTCTTGGACTTTAAGGTAGCCATGCATGAGGCTGGTTTGTGTTTAATGATGGCCATGCATTTTTGTTCATACTCAATTTTCTACCAAGTATTTTTATGTGGATTACTTAAAAAATTGGGGCCAGCCCATGAGCTAGCTTCCCAGCCTCAACCTGAGGCACATGCGGGACCACAGGGGTCGACCGCGCCCATGGGGAAGCCAAGGAAGAGCCAGATCGAGAGTTCCATAGGGGACACAGAGCGCACGCCACCATGTGGGGTGGCACGGAGTAAGACTCTGGGTGCATAGAATTACCTTAGGGAGCATTGGGTGGGTGTAAAGAGTGCCCTCAATGAACACTAGTATAGGAAGGTACCGGGAGGGGGGGGATATATTATTGAACCGATACTGGAGTAGCTTGATTGATATATCGTGCACCTTCCGTGTCTCCAATTCAATGTGGGATGAATTTTAAAAAAAATTGGATTTAATCTCCTCTTTCCATTCAATCCCACATCTCGCTCTACCATTCAATCGATATATGGCATATGGATCTAATCTATGTCGTCCATCTATCCCACGCCGTGTGAGTATGAACCTGAGTCATCTGATCCTCCCAAAATTTGAACCAACTCGCACCATCATCTTCAACCACCAGCACCCAATTCTGTTGTTTCCACTCATCACATAGAAGACCGATTCACCATGAATGATGACTAGACACCATATGAGGCTTGTGGAGGACACCGGAGTATACAGATACCATGCATGAAATCTTCATCTTGCATGCACGTGATATCTCAAGGATGAAGGTTCAGTTGAGGAAAATGGATTTTTTTAGGTTAAATGGATTTGAGCATGGATTTGAAAAGAGACTCATACATAAGATTTGTGCACATGTTCCCGATCTCATGCACAAAGAAAGGAGCCTGTGCTTGAAAATGAAACATCCACAAATCCCGGCGTATCTCAAATGCGGTTTGAATGTTTTAAAGAACCGAAGATCTCAGTTTTTCAAAGAGTGAATCTCAGTTGATTGAGTGGTGAAATTTGAATGCATAATAAGATCTCCCCTTTCCTATAAAATTATGAGCTCGAGACTAGAAGTGTTATTGCCTCCCACTTATTCAAGAGATCTTGTTTTCAAAAATAGAGTATCCCTTTGAGCTTCTATTTCACGAAGGAGAGAATATAGCACCACAAACCTTCTACTCTACGAAGAAGATTTTGTGTGAGTGTTTGATAAGTGATTTTAACTCTCAATCCACTTTGAAAATAATTGGTTCCCTTGAACACATGATTGTTTTTTTAAGAACCCTCATTGAGTTTTGCGAAGGCTGAGCAACTGTGATCTAGTGGTTGAGCCTCTAGCCTCCCATTGTGCTTTGCAGAGTCAAGCACACTGTGTGCATAGGAAAACCATGCATCCTCTGCATGAATGAGAAGATCCATTTCCATTATGGTTTCATGAATAAATGTGATAACACCCTCCTATGTGCACTCTTATATTCTATTATTTTTCTGGGGTTTATTTCTTGAAGAAAAAGTAGATTTCAAGAGAAGGGTAGAACGGGTTTTCATGATTTCATGTGCATGTTCTAAAGAATAACGAGGCCTTTTGTGTGTTCTTGTGAAGAATCTTCCCAAGGTATATCACCCATTCGGGTGTAGTTTATGTGAAGAGGAGAAGAAGAAGGAAAGAGGCAATGTGTGTGTGTTCCAAAAAGAACTAGACCTATTAAAGTTGAAACACAAGAAAGAAGAATAGGTGAATGCATGCATGCATGCATCCACATGTACACGTCAAGTCACTTAAATAAAGAATCAAAAAAAGTTTGTAAATGTTTATAAATAAGAAGAAGAAAGAAAGTGAAGAAAAATTGTAACCTAAATGCCACATGCATGATGACATTCCTTCATGAAAAAAGGATAAGAATTGATTTAGATTATTCCAAGTGAACTAATCTTCATTGCCTGAATAATAACATTGGTGTATGTGATTTTATCCAAGAAGAGAGAAGAAGTTCAAGTGTAGTCGGTTGTTGCACTAGAGAAGAAGAGAGAAGTAGAATAGTACAGTTGGTTCTTGTACTAAGAAGAAAAAAGAATAAGAACTGGTGTAATTGGTTTTGCACTAGGGAAGAAAAGAAATAAGGGAGAATTTCTTGACTACTACTTTGCAAGTAATCAAGTGATGAGCACTAAGGAAGACCAAGAGTATAACCTACCTTATAAAGAAGTAAGAAGACTATATATAAAGGCAGTATAAAGAAACAACAAGGAATCTACAAGTTGAGCTAGGTCATCACTAGTTTAGGAAGAGGATTGTTTCCCTTTCCCCTCCAAAGTGTAGGGACTCACACTGGAGGGAGTATTGTTTCCCTATCCAACCCAAAATAATAACATATTACATTATAGTATAGAATCCATGCACTAGTCATTCCCATTCATGGAAAGGACATAGCTTCTCTTATTGAGTGGTGAACCATGTAAAAAATATTGTGTGCATATTTTTACCACATCCTATTATTACATGTGACAGGGAAAAGAGAATAAGATAATCAAGATCCTAACAGGTCAATAGGTATAGGGATAAAAAGTTGGAATTGGTTTAAAAATTTCCCAACACGGATTCACCCCCCCTATCAGTGTTAAGTATATCCCAAACTGGTCCTCTCAATCACTTTAATTGGTTTTATTGAACCAAGTTTAGTTTTTAATTTCTAAAAATATTTTTAAAAATTAAATTAACCCCCCCTACTCTTTCCATATTTACTCCAACCAACATATATAATAAAAGAATAAGGAGAATAAGATATTATCAAAATAAAGAGACCTGACACTATTGTTGTCCTATAAATTTTTTGTTTTGAAGAATAGAGAGATCCAATGTTGTGTGTGAAATATCATTCTATACATTGAAGAATAAAGAGAAGAGATAGAGTTTTTATTTTTTACTATCTTTTGATTATTATATAGAATGAATAATTGATAAATATAGCCTATAGTGTCATGAAATTTTAAGGACTTGAGCATGTGATATCCCTATATCATAAGTTGGAGTCATACCTTATGATGGTTTCACAATGAGAAACAAGATCAAAAATTATTTAGTCTAGAAATAGCTTATGTTTTCTAGTTGATTATTATTTAATAGGATCCAACTGAATTTTTTATTTTTTATATGAATTCCCATTTGGTTCCAAAACATGAAAAAATTAAATTCATAATTTCATTATACCAAGTTGGTTCTAAGAGTACATGTAAAAGGATATACCATTAATTGATATTAAATTTGATTATAAAAGAGAATTTTTGTCTGTAGGATAACAACTATTATAGAATGGGGACATATAGAAAAATCCATTTATCAAATCCTGGTGTATCTTTTTTTTAATTCCCCCTTAAAGTAATTTCATACAAAACAAATGTTGGAAAAGGTGATAGATACATTCAATAAATAGTTCCATATATATATAAGGGAAAAAATTTAATTGTAAAACATCCACTAACATCGATCCACTCCCCTCTCCCCCCCCCCAAGTATGGTTTCATTAATCTATGTGAGAAAACAATTTATATTAGGGCTATGATTCCACCTTTGATTGGATTCTCAATAATATAGAGAGTTAATGTTTTTTAATTTTTCAGTTTCTATTCCAAATAATTTTGAAATGTGGATTTGGAGATAAATTTTTAACTTTTTATCAGAATTCTATCTCTTCTAAGACTCTAAGGAATATAAGGAAGAATGAAGAAAAAATATGAAGAAATCATCCCTCTTATATAAATAGGAATAAATTTTTACTTCAACATTTTACATACAAAATGAAATTAGATCAATCATGGAAGAATACGAATAGGTGGTTGAATCAGCTACCAATGATATTAACAATAATTTTACCAAATAAGATTCAAATATTTTCCTCTAAAATGAGGTAGCTAAATTTTTTGGCAAAAACTATCTTATAAAATAGCCGAGAATAAATAATGAATATCGCATATTTATGGATTCATAAGATGAATCAATTTTTTCTTTATAGGACATCTTGTTTAATTGTAAAAAGGAAATAGTCACATTTATTTATGGGTCTATTAGAAGAGTATGGGAGGATATTACCCAACTTGTTAAATATTCGGAAATTTTGGAGAAGGATTTGGAAGAAAGGGTTTTAATGTGTGGAAAAATCTCCAAAAAAGTAGGAGATAAAAGTTTTATGATTGTGTAGCATGAGGAAATATGATCTATATTTGAGAATGAGTGGCTAAATAGAATCTAGGATAAGTAATAATCCAATATAGGGACTAAATAATATATACTTTTATTAAAAGAGGTAATTTTTATCAAGGATATCAATTAGTAATCAAAGAAAATAGGATTAATGAGCTTGACATTTACTTGTAATAGAAGACACAGTTTTATGAATATAAAGTTGATAAGATATGATGATAGTTTAAATAAAAGTTGATATCATATAAGTAATAGAAACTATCTTTAATATAAAGTGTATATAATTACAAGTAAAACTATAATACATGGATGTGACACTATTTGAATCTCCACTAGCTACTAAGAAAATAATTTCTCCTATCAAGAGTTCTCAAAAAAATATCTATTAAAAAATACCTATATCCACTAAAAATAAGTTTATGAGATTAGATTATGATAAACCTATTACAATATCACATCAAAAGATACCATTTATCCTATAATATTATGATTATGCTAATTTTAGTTTTATACACAATGTAATTTCCAAATAAAAATATGTACAAATATGGGTAAATGAAATTGATGAAGAACCAACTACTACATCTATAGTGGATGTAAGAAATTTTGGTAAAAGTTATTCTCCAAAGTAATCCTTATTGTGGAATAAAACATTAAAAATATAGTTAGGAATAAAGCTAGTTAGATTATATCTAATATAGAAAGATCAAGGTTTGTTGGTTACTGCTAGGGTTAAGGATTATTTGGTCATAAGAAACATGAATGTTATCATAATATTTCAACCTCTAGTACTTAAATTAATCCAAAATCAAGGGGTATAAATTATGAGATGAATCAAATTGCATAGAATAAAGATCAATTTTTTTTATCTAAAATAGATTTTTAACTTTAGGAAACTACTTTTGAAAATAAAATAAAAGTGGTCATTGTGAAGATTAATTATTATGAAAATAAACCAAGAATATTTCTAATGATATTTAAGGAAGAATACCATATATTAAAAAGTCATAAAATATTATATGAGAGTAATAATTATGAAATAAATAGAATAAGAGTGTTATTCATTGTAAACCAAACAAGTCCAAGAAGAATTTCACACCAAAGGGAATATATTTATTCTATTATATAAGAATTATACACACTATATATATTTTTCAATAAATTCATGAGTTTAAATTTTTATGGGGATAAGCTTAAGTATTGGTGAAAATTGATCTAAGAAAGAAATAAAAGGATGGGTTCAGGGGAGGTCATTATTGAGAAACCATATAGAAATACCATTGAAGATGAGCATATTTTTATATAATGTATAACCATTTTTTCAACCCAATTGTAATTATAAAATAAAATTATGGAATCACTAGAAAGTTAAAGTGGTAAAGTGGAAAACGTAATTCCACATTAAGAAGTTAATTTTAATGAGTGGTTTTCTAAAAATGATAACTCAAGAGTTCATAACGAGGTGTGTGGAAGGTTCAAGGGTAATGGTCATGTATTAGGGGATTATATGATCATACTAACAAATGAAGAATATTTATTTAAATTGATTAATATATAACCAAGAAATTCATGTCCCTTTTTTCGAATGCAAATAATAAAGTACCATACAAAGAAGTTTTTGAAAAAAAAGTAATAAGTGCATGATACCCAATATTACTACTTATAAAACTAAGGTTAAAATCATAGAGAGTTCTCTAAAATATACAGATTAAAGGAAATTGTTACCCTCTATGAGAAAAAATTCTCAACCATATTAATCTCACTAAGTCATTTTTTAGTTCCACCTTATTCACTATTCTTTGTGTTTGTTCTTTCTTTAAAGGGGATTAAATATGATTCCTATTTCAAGATGGAGAACTATGAGGACGAGTATGCTACAAATTTTTTACAGAATATCAAAATTAAACATCTTGTAAGTTACCTAAAAATTAGTATATTGAATCCTATTTGATTATTAGATCATCCTTGATTAAGTGAAGATGGAATTTATCCCTTAAGTGGAATAAATTAGAAAAGCTTCCAAAATCTTGTTATATCATGAAAATTTGGAATTCTAGAAATAGTTTTTGGAATGTTTTATTAAAAATTTATGTTTTTATATTCTCTAATCATTATTTTCAAGAATAAATTTTGAAGTTAAGGGGGAGTGGAAAATTGAAAAAGTAAATTTTGTGTAAGATTTACTCTGATGGATACGTAAGATTTATTTTGAACTTTCACTCTATAATATTGTAAAACTTATAGAGAAGTATCCTTGTGATATTTTATATTCTCACATTACATGTAGCAGATATTCCAAATATTTTGAAAAAATAGAAAAGTTAAATTTCACATGATAATATGTAATATCCTTTAAAAAATATGTAATGTTTTCTCAGAAATAAAATATATAGAAGTGTTGAATTTTCTTCTTTATACTTAATATCTTCTACAAAATTAATATGTGGAAAAAGAAAAGTTTTAACTAATATATGTAACATATTTTGATGATACCTAACATATTTTGATGATATGTAATATATTTTGATGATACATAAGATTTATCCAAAGAATAGAATTAGTTAAGTACCAGAATTCACAAGTGATATGTAAGATATTGTGGTTCATATATAACATCATTAATATCATACATAATATATATAAATTAATACCTAACATATTCGTTTGGTAAAAAAGATTTTTTTCTGAGAAAATTTGGTGAAGTACACCATTGTGATTCATAAGATATTTCTTATGAAATATTTTTTTTAAAAAAAATATGAGAAGTATTGAGGTTTAAATGTGAATGTGTTGTATTTTTATTAAATTATTAAAAATAATGATGATTTTTTGATTAATACATGATTCAATAAATTGGTTTTGGTGGTGAATAATGGAGAAATGACTTGGCTATGCACTGTAAAAAAGAAGATCACATCACACATCACTTCATGGATAAAAAAGCCTAAGATGGTTTTAAAAGATCATATATAGTCACATCATAAGGAGAACTCCATAACAGTGTGCATGATGAAGAGGGAGTTATAGGTGAGCTTCACACCATACTGTTATATTGTGAAACTTAGTCTCCGCTCTGAAATGGGATAATATATTGTGTCATAGTGCAATAGGGGATGACACAACTCAACCATAAAAATCCAAAATAAGTTACGTTGTGATAAATCCCTTCACATTTAATCAATTTCATTGTATGTTATCAGGCATACATGGAATTAACTGTGTGTGTGGATTTTTTGGAAAGTGAAAGTTGTGATAATTATGGATATCGTTTATAGATTAAAAAACCAAGTCTTATTGATATAATTTGTGTGATATTTTTAAATGAGTTTTGAATATTCAAGATGATAAATAATTGAAGTGTTGATATAAAAAAATTCATATTCACTGTATTAAAGTAATATTCAGGATATATTCTAATCATATAAGAATAAAAGAATGTGTAAAATATATTATTGAAATAGATAGACGCAATTTTTTTGTTATCCTACATATTTTTTGTGTTGGATAATATAGAGATCCAATGATCTGTGTGATAGATCATTCATGTGTGTTAAATAAGAAGGATAATAAGAATAAGAATGATAGAGGGAGAGACTGACTTGATTATTATATGTTGAATATTAGACAAGCTAGATATGTGAAAAATTCATCCTACGATATCACTATATCATAAGTTTGGAGGCAACCATTAAGAATGTCTCACACTGAGGAAGAAGGTTAGATCTTGTTTAGTAAATAGGAGACTTTTTTTCCAGTTGATTGGTATTCAAGAGAATACATGTAACACCATATGATTTTACTCTATATTTTTCCTTTAAATAAAAAACCATGTTCAATATATTACCCCACATGTAACACTGGGTTAAAAAACCATGATACATTTTATTGAGATAAAATATTAGGATACAAGATAAACATTAATATATTATGAGAATGTAATATAAAATATAATTATGAAAAGTATAAGTGGGATAAATCTGAATGTAAATAAAAATACCATGAACAAAAAATGTTTACCCACATGGTTTTCCATGAAGATCATTACCATGATTTAAATTATGAAAATAAGGAATAGAATTAAAAATATAATAGAAAAGTTGAGAGAGAATAAAATGAATAGGATTAATGATTATAAGAATGTATGTAAGGTTGTATAAAGGAATTAAATCTGACCATTTTATACATATTTGTTTAAAATATAGTCGTTAGATATATGGTAGTTGGAAAATGGCTATTGGATATACGGTTGTCTATTATATCCAATGGATAAGTTGTGTATTGAAAATATAATAATAAATAATTTTGGAATAAAACAAAATTATAATATTTAATTAAAACATTTTATTATAAAAATATATTTTTTTTCATTATATATTATTATTATTATTTAATAATGATTTTATGTATTTATAAAACTAAAATGAATTATTTTAATATCAATGTATTGATAGAATTAAATTTTTATAACATAAATAATTAATTTTAATAGGATGTGGTCAAAATTAATATATGTTTAAAATTATATTTTTCAAATAACAATTTTTAAAAAATATTATGTATTTTTATATTAACAAATTAAATTGATAGCATTTTAATGATGAATCTAATGTAATGTTTCAATGAATAAAAAAATATATTATCATTTATTTAATTGGTATTTCATATGAAAAACGATTAAGAAGTCATAAAGTTTAAAATTTTATTTTTCTACAAAAATGGTTTTCATTTATATATTTTATGATTTCATTTAAAAGATAAATTTCTCATATTTAGAAATAGAGTTAGATTAAATGGTGTCCAAATTTTGAATCATCACATAAAAATAAAGTAAGAAGGCTCACCTTATATTTTTAGTAAGATAATTAATTAAAATGGTAAATAATTAAACTAGGTAAAAGAGGTAAAGGGGGGAAATACGTAAAGTGGGTTAATTTTTTTATAATTAAAATGATATTTATGAATTATAGAAGTACATTTTTATGTAATTGAGTTAAATATAAATGTATTGCCAATATTTCCTCACCTAAATTACAACACACCAAGATTTTAAGGAATTTATCTTCTTAAATAAATTCAATTTATTCTATACCTTATGTTGCATGTAATAATGATCTTAAACGAACCGTGATATACTATTAAATATTAACATAACTGTTGGAATAGTAATATGACCATTAGGAATAGTAATTTGACCATCAGAATAATAACTTCACTTATGAAAGTATAAATAAATTTTAGGTATCTCATAAATGAAAATATAATATAATTATTTCATGGAATAAGTAAATATATGTTTCAAAAAATGATAAATTCGGTATTAGTATTTTTGTGGAACATAAATGTTTATTTATAATATTATAATTAAAATATTTTTTTTAAAATATTTTTTTTTCATAAAATAGATTCATAAATAAATATTTTTTGTATTATAATTATAATATAATTTTATGAAACCGGTTATAATATTAAAATCATTATTTTTCAAATAAATGATGATTTTAATTAAAAATTAAATTTATAATATTTATAAAATTGTTTTCATAAAATGGAGTCCATTTTTGAAATCTAAAAATTTAAAAATGGTTAGGGTTAATTGATTTGGATTTTTTCTGAAATAGTTGAATTTTTTGTGAATAGTGAAATGCATTAATTTAAAGTATTTAAAATTATAAGTAAATAAATGAATTTATGAGTCATTGATGATGCCTATATGATGTAAGAACCCATTATTTCAAACTCACATACACTAATTACTTTTCTTAGTCACAAGAATCAACATTATTAATAGTCTTGAGCCAAAATAGTTAACTAATAAATAAAATAATCAAAAAACACCTCTCCTCCCCTATAAATACCACCCCTTCTCATCACAACTTAAAAGCCTTGAATATTGTATAAATTATTCCCAATTCCATTCCAAACCCTCTTCCACATTTCTAAGACCTTATTCTCTTACCAAAATAGCAAATCCAAGTGTCTTAAAGAGCTTCCCAAATAGATGATATTCAAGAGGAAAAATCATCCTTCTTTCTATTTTTTTCTATTATTTTATTATCCTCTACTCACATACTCTTATCTAAAGTGTAATGATAACTCCAGTATCATATATATACTATAATTTTATTTTTTTAATGGAATATCCATCATCAAATCTCTTTTCTCCTCCTTTTATTCTAAAAATGAAAACATCATTCGTGACATGTCAATTCACAGCCTTTGTGGACAACGAATTTTCATTTTCCATTAGATACATAAAATCTTTTAAAAAACCATTATTATGGTAAATAATATGTTAATATATATATTATAATTTATATCATGTTTTTTAACCAACATATAAACATAATGTTAAGTAAAATGATACAATTTCATGATGGTTGTAAAACCCATAAAAAAATTAAAACATTTTCATCAACGTTTTATATAATTATTAATCCTCATAACATGTAAAAATTTATATATGATACCATTTAAACTTCTATAAGTTCATTAATACTAAGTAATTTCACTTCTGTATTTTTTCTTCCATTTGAAAATAACTCCTATAATTATACACAAGGGAACCAACCATGAAATGAACGCTCTCAGAACAATGAAATTAAACATTATAAATAATTGAAATTTCCATGAATGAAATTAATAAAAATATAATAAATAAAATATGTGTTGAATAGGTTATTAATTAAGAAATTAATTAATATTATTTGATTATCTAGGTCATTAAGTACAAGTGCATGACACTTTCAGACATAAGGTAAGGGTTTCTCATCTCACTTTTACTTTTGTGAGATATATTCCTTATTCAAACTTTATTTCTTGTGTGTGGTGTACATACATCCATTTAATATATCATATCATGAATATATTTATCAACATTTTATTCAATGTTTCATTTTATAATCATTAATTTTATAGATCATACAAATCGACTAATTACAAAGTGGTAAGGGTTTCTCATCTCACTTTTACTTCTGTGAGATATATTCCTCATTAAGCCCTTATTTTTTGTGTGTTGTGTACTTACCTTTGATATATCATTTCATGAAAATATTTACACTCATGGTATTCAATGTTTCATTTTATAATCATTTATTTTATGAGTCATACAGTTCGACTTTTAACAAATTGGTAAGGGACTTTGTCTCAATTTCAACTTCATTGAAACTTACTTGGTATTGTGCACCTAATCATTTTAATGTGGTGTATCTAATGACCATTTGAGATCATTTTTCATTTGAATTATATTTATATTAAATAATTATATTATTTATATCATTTATATTATCATTCCTTAAAAATTGTACCATTTTTACATATAGTGTTTACTTTGAATATTATTTGATTAACTGGGGAAATATAGATAAATCTGTATCCTCTAATCAATATAAAAATTTTGATAAGTAATATTTTTAATTAATTTAATCTATATATTAATAATGATTTTGAATTGTATTGATAGGATGGACTCAAAATTATATATCCCATCAATGCATCGATAGGTTTCATAAGAAAAACCAGTTGGTGACAAACCCTTCACATTGGTTTCCAAGAAGAATCATATGGGTTTCTACCCAAAAACTTAAACCATATTATAAATGGTCTTTATGGTAATGGTTTATGTTACAAATAAATGAATCCCAATAATTAATAATTTCCTTCATTCAGTATTCATTTATTATTATCCATGATATCTTCACTATGAAAAAATCTATGGATGCATTCTCATTCTCATTTTTTTTATTAAATGGAATATTTCTTTCAATTATTTACCTTTCCATATTGATTATACCTTATTTATCATGCTTCACCTATTATTGATTCATTTTTTTTGTTTTATGTAACCCTTAATATGAATTTTATCTCACCCTTTATTTATTTTCTTTACATAGGTAATGAAGATGAAATATTTGAATAAGTGTCAAGAAAGTGGTTTATTTTCATTTTTATGCTCTATGTTCAATTACCAATGTAAAAAATGGAACCATGTATGTATCTAGTTATTAAATACTAATAAAATTATTGATCCTTGGTGATGTGATATCTTTTATCTATTCCATTATAATAAATTAACCACCAACTCTAGACTACTAGGGTTGGGGTTGTTGTAGTTGGTATTAGAGAAGGTTTAGTATAAACTTTGGGAACTAGATGTTAAATAAACATGAGAATTGTAATAATTACTTATAGTTAATTTTTATCTCAATAATCATGGTGATTATGAGCTAACTCAGTATGTGTCATTATTTAGTGATAGATCCTGATAGAAGAAAGGGAATCCATACCCACAGACAATGTAGGGAATGCCCTACTGGGCAAGTCAACACAGTTTGTGTTAGAGCTGAGAAGACTATGACAATATTAGGATAGATTACTCATTTTATGATGAATAACCATACTACACCTCTATTGGATTGTTTTATTTAGCATAATCCCTCATATTTTAGTGGGGCAACTAATCTAGTGGTAGATGAGCAATGGATAAAGTCCCTTGAAAAGATATTTATAGCATTGGGATTAAATGAAAATAAAAAGGAAGTATTGGTATTATATTGTATAAAGGGAGGTGTTGATCAATGGTGGTTGTTGATCCAAAATAATAGGGAGGAATATGAAATAGAACACATGGAATGGAACAATTTTAAATAAACATTCTTCAAAAAATATTCCCCTCATGAGAAATGAATTTAAATGAAGAGAAAAATCATTTACTTAAAGAAAAATGAATAAGATTTTGTTGTATAGTATGAGGATACCTTCACAAGAATGGATTGGTATACTAGAGATTACATACATGATTTAGAAAATAATATTGATCATTTCATTAAAGGTATTAAGCCAATTCTTCAATGGTCATTGGCATCTCAAAAATTTCTCTCATGTGATGAAATAGTATTAAGTGCCATCAAAAAAGAGAAGTAATTTTATAGATCCTATATTTTCAATGGAAATCAAGATAAAAATAGGTATTATGATAACCATTAAAAAGTTAAAGTATCAAAGAAGAATAGTAGAATGAAGCAATTTCTATTATGCAAATATTTTGAAAACAATCATCTTAGGAAATTCTTGAAAGGCATGGGAGTTTATTATAAGTATGGAGAAAAGGTTCATCATGATAATAAATACAAAGGGGGAAGAATCAAATCAATGATTTTCAATGTTTAAACTATAAATAAATGGGTCCATATTTAAATCAATGTCCCAAGAGTTAAGGGATTCTACAATAGAAGAGGCCAAGGGGAGATGGCCAAGCTTATGCAATCCCCACAGTTGATGTAGAAGTACCCAATGATGTGGTGGTCGGTACATTAATCCTATATTAAACTTTATCCAATTATTTATTTGATTCTGGATCATTTCACTCTTTTATATCTACCTTGATTTCCATGAAAATTATACATTTTCCTTTTGATTTAATAAGGGAGTTGTTATATAATACTCCTAAGGGAAATCTCATTGAAACAAATATGTTTTAGGAATTCCTCATTATGACACACACTACTAGAAAATGGACATATCCCCACGGTTTTCCCCAAAACCATTAGGATAGGTACCCATATACCCATGGTTTTTGAAAACCGTGGGCATAGGTAAATTTTCAAGACCTATACCCATGGTTTTCCAAAACCGTGGGTATAGGGAGGTCTATCCTCACAGTTTTCCAAATCAATGGGGATAGGTCCTGAAAATTCACCTATACCCATGGTTTTGGAAAACCATGGGTATAGGGGTACCTATCCCCATGGTTTTCCCCAAAACCGTGGGGATAGTTCTGGGCTAAAATACATATACCCACGGTTATGAAGAACCGTGGGTATAGGTTTCCCGTGTGTGTGCGGGAAAAAAATTTATGTGGGAAGGAATTTTTTTGGCGGGAGTCCTATACCCATGGTTCTTCCCTCTATACCCACGGTTTATATAACTATATTAAACTAAATATAAATATATATACACATAGGTGATGTTAGGGTAGTGGTTAGATGTGGTGTTTGCAGCGAAGAGGTTGCGGGATCGAAACCCGCCGCCTGAATTATTTTAGGATCTATACCCATGGTTTTGAAAATGTGGGTAAAAGCCTTTGACACTATGGAAATCAGGTATGTTTCATTGATACGGTGGTAGAACACCTATACCCATGGTTTTTCAAAACCATGTTTATAGGCTGGGGACTTATACCGATGTCATTCCATCCCACAGTTCCCAAAACCGTGGGTATAGCATATACCCACGGTTTTGGGGGTTATACCCATGGTTTTGAACCATGGGTATAGGCCATTTTTTCAGTAGTTACATAAATATTCTTTATTTATCGACCTTATCATCATACCTATGTTTTACTTTGATATAATCCTCGATATGGACTACCGTTAAAAATATGATGAGAAAATTTAGTTCAAGAAGAAGGAAATTATTATTTGTGTGGAAGGGGTATAATTATTTATCTTTAGAGAAGAAACTTCACCATCTGATTATTATCTAAATACTCCCTAGTATCTCTACTAAATGAAATTCTTAGGGGAAAATAGAAAAAAAATATCTAGGGATAAGGAAAGTAATCATAGAATTTAGGATGTACTAATTGTATAGAAATACATTGATGTATTTCCTAAGTAATTACCTAGACACACCCTAGAGTGTGAAGTTGATTTTATCATTGATTTAATCCCTGATTCAAGACCAATATCAAATAATCCTTATAGAATGTCCTCTATAGTATTATTCTAGATAAAGAAACAACTAGAAGAGTTTATTAATAAAGGATTTATTCACCCAAGTGTTTCTTAATGGGGAGACCATGTTCTCTTTGTTAAGAAGAAAGATGGGTCCATGAGGTTGTGAATTAACTATAGAGAAATAAATACTATTAAAATAAATAAAAAGTATCATATTCCTCGTGTTGATGATTTATTTGATCAATTTCACAGAGCTCAATATTTTTTGAAGATTTAACTTTGTTCTGGGTATTATAAATTTTGAGTAAAGAAGAATATATTTTGAAAATAGATTTCCATATGAGGTATAGACATTAAAAGTTTATAGTTAGTTCATTTATATTGAGTAAGGTACCATCAGATTTCATGGATCTAATGAGTAGAGTATTCAAGTAATACCTTGAAGATTTTTTCAGTATTAATTAATGATATTCTGGTTTATTATAAAATATATAAAGACCATGAGAATCACTTGAGTATCATTCTTTCTACTCTCAGAAGGAAATATTTATATGTTAAATTTATCTAGTGTGAATTATGGATTCAGAAATTTTCTTTTCTTATCCATGTTATCTCTAAGGATGGAATCTCAGTTGATCCAGTAAAGGAAAAAAAGGCAATCCAATAATGGCCTATGCCAATGGGCATAACCAAGGTACGTAGTTTCATTATTTTAGAAGGTTACTATTATCATTTTGTTCAGAATTCATTCCCGATTAGATAACCCATTAACCAAGCTCACATGTAAATGAGTT
Source organism: Viscum album (assembly GCA_963277665.1). Taxonomy (NCBI): domain Eukaryota; kingdom Viridiplantae; phylum Streptophyta; class Magnoliopsida; order Santalales; family Viscaceae; genus Viscum; species Viscum album. The sequence continues at coordinate 675,722,882 of OY728131.1, read as the reverse complement.
AAGTTTATATGGAAAAAAGAATGTGCATAATGTTTTTTAATAATTGAAGAGAAGATTAGTCAATGATTAAATTTAGAATCTACCATCAGAAAATGAGGGTATTTTATATGGAGTGATGAATTTAAGAAAGGTCTCATTTGTGTCCTTATGAAAAATATTAAATTTATTACATATTCATCAAGGCAGTTGAAGATTCATGAACAAAAGTATCTAACTCGTGATCTTGAGTTAGTAGTTTTGATCTTTGCTCTGAAGATATGGAGACGCTGTCTATATGGTGATATATATGAGATATATATGGATAACGAGAGTTTGAAATACATATTTACATAGAAATAACTCAACCTGAGAAAAATATGATGGCTCAAGTTACATAAAGATTATTATTTCTCAATACACTACAACCCAGGAAAAGAAAATAAGATAAAATATGAATTAATAAGGAAAGATCAGGGACTTCTAACCTAAATTGGGATTGAGAAATATCATATGTTCATGGATTTCGTAATTATGGATCTGGTAATTGTTAAGGAAGAGGAAACATTACTCTTTTTTCAATTGATTATGAAACCATATTTATTTTAAAAGATAAAAAAATCTCCATATAATGATGAGAATTTTCAAAAGAAAATTAAATCCATTAAGGATGGAAGATTGGAAGACTTCGTGTATAAGGATGGGATTCTGAAATTTTGAAAGAGGTTATGTGTTCCATCAATAACTAAGTAAAAAATGGAACTATTAGATGATTCTCATAGATCAAATTTATCTATACACTCTGTTAGTACAAATATGTATACAGATCATAAGGAAAATTTTTTGTTAGATAATATGAAGTGGGAAATTATTGAATATGTGTCAAGATGGCTAGTTTTTCAATAGGTGGAGGCTGAGAGAAAGAATCTTGGATGAATCAGGCAACCTCTAATTATTCCTATGTGTATGTGGGATTACATTACTATGGAATTTGTTACTTCAATACCAAATACCCTCAGAAATAGTGATACGATATGAGTTATTGTTGATTTCCTTGAAAAATCATCACATTTTCTTACTATAATAGAATATATACCTCTTGATTGATTAGAAAGACTCTATATTAATTATTTTTTGACGCTTCATGGTATACCTCTATCGTTTTTTTTCTAATCAAGATCCTTGTTGTACATCAACATTCTAGAAGAGTATTCAGAAGCATTTGGATACATAGATTCATTAGAGTACTTCTTATCACCCTCAAATTGATGGATATTATGAAAGAACTATTAAAACATTAGAAGATATGTTGAGATCATAATCACTTGACTTTCAAGGTATGTGGGATCAGTATTTACCTTTGGTAGAGTTTTCCTACAATAATAGTTTCCATTCTTGTATTCAAATGGTTCTATATGAAGCATTATATAGAAAGAGATATCATAATCTAATTTTTTGGGTTAAAGTTGGTGAGAGGAAACTTATAAGCCCAAAACTTATTAAAGAAACAAGGAAAAATTTGAATATAATTCCTGATCATATTAAAGTAAATCAAAGTAAGAAAAAGATTTATACTAACAAATGGGGAAAGAATTTGGAATTTCAAGTGGGAGATCATGTATTTATGAAATTATATCCATGGAAGTGTATCATAAGGTTCGGTAAGAAAGGGAAACTATGCCACAGGTATATTAGACCCCTCATGACCTGACTCATGTTGGGACTCAAGCCGCAACTACCCCAAGCCCGCCTCTATAGTCCAGGGGGTAGTGATTAGCACTAAAGGAACAACAACTCGGGGAGGGCTTTTCCAAAGAACCTATACCAACATAATCATCTAACTCAATGACAAAGTGCAGAGTAAAAGGAATAAAAGATACAACACTGCTATAAAAAGGGAACAAAACATTCATGAACCACTAATCAGTACAAGTATGGTACAGTAAACTGAAAGGGAAAACGGGAAAAATACATGCCCAACTAGAAAAGTGCCACAACCTCAAAGTAACTAAAAAGGAGAAATAGATGAGAGAGCCTTTCTTCTAAATAAAAAGCTATGACCACCGTATATGGTCCAAGAATCTGTATCCCTATGCTCCTAAGAAGTCACGATTAACTTGTTCATCATCTACATAATGCATGATACATGTGGGAAAATCCCATATAGGGGTGAGTATAAAAAATACTCAGTAGGATACATTGAAAAAGCCAAGGAGGTTTCATAAGAGTTACTCTGAAAAGGGAAGAAGTAGATAGGACAAAGTATAATAGAAGGAGTGTAGATCAATCCAATAAGAGAAAGAAGTAATCTCATCCAAACATAAGGAAATAGAAATGGTTAGAAGATGAACTTCTCATCAAGTCTTCACTACCTATAGAAGGAGATTATACTCTTCCAACCACGAGAAGCTAGAAATGAAAAGTACATGGCATACCCTACATGTCTTCGTCTCTCTCGGAAGGAGAGTAACTAGAACCCAAGTAGTGGGTAATACAAATAGAATATATATATATATATATATATATATATATATATCTGTGTGTGTGTGTGTTCTTAGTCAAATAAACCCGAACGAGCGAGTAAGGGGATCTTTATCTCATAGATTAGCGCAAGAAAGTGAGTAGCTAATAGTTCCAAAAGTAACCACCATCGATGCCCAGTATCACACACATCTTCTTTGAACTAAAAGTTAAAGGGACTCAATCACCACACCTTGATGATATCCTCTTTGGATGGCACTGCCTCTCCCTCGCAGTTTTAGGACGCGTCACAAGGACACATCTCGGTGGGAAAAGTGTCCCTCTTCCTCGTGAGTCCAAAGGTACGTCAAAGCATGCCTTGTCACTGTGTTACACGGTCAAGAGGTCATGTATCAAGTTAAGGATCCATTCTTAGGCTGGATGGAGGATTCCACTCGTCATTAGGTATTCGTGCCCTAGTACGTTAGGGGGGATCATCACCCGAAAGTCGATAGAGATCCACTTCCCTACCCAAGTAGAAGGTATTGCCCGAAAGTCATTGTCGATGGGACCCACTAACCATCTCCACTAGAGGGAAGCTCAAAACTACTATCAAGGACCACTTCCCAGCCTAGTTGGAGGTAAAACCAGATCTTCCATCGGGGACTACTTCTTAGCCCAACTAGAGGTAAACCCGAAACTGCCATTGGGAACCATTTCCCAACCCAACTGTAGGTAAACCCGGAACTGATCAGGCCATCCCTTCTAGATGGTACATCTTGGAAAATAATAGAGGAACTCTGGACATCCCTTCTAGATGGTACCTCTCTCAAAGCATCAAGGAACACTGAACACCCTATTGGATGGTACCTCTCAGAAAAGCACCCTTGTAGTCATCAAGTGCCTCCCTAGATATGTATTACACCCAGAACATCTTGAATAATAACTAAAAATCCACTATGAATGGAACCATCACATTCTACGTGGAAAAGAACTCGGGATAGGCTACTTACATTCCAAAATATGATTCCAAAAGAATAAGATATGAGAGATAGAATAATTCATAGTGGTATACGGTGCATATGGGGTCCACACATCGTGTGACCCTGCCTCATCGCCTGTCCATGTACCTAACCATTCTCGAGTACTAAAATGTGATCAAGTACCCCTAGGAATGACAAGGTACACCCAGAGTATATGGAACATCTCATCAGAATTCCGATGAGTGCATGACACTCATCGTTGATCCAGAGGATCAAAAACATAATTTCACTGACACACCTCCTCAAACTGCCCCAAAACATTTGACTACATCTCTTCATACATATTCTATACTCTCAAAATATTCTAAGTTTACCCAAGCCATGTTTTATCTTCAAACACTTCCTAAGGATATTCCATCGATATTCCTTTCATTTTTACACAATTAATAATATCATGAAAAAGGATTCACACATCTAAACAGATCACACCTTTGTGATCCTTGCGGAAATACATGTAAGGTCGACAATTTATTCTCCCAAATTAGACGTCCTAAGAAAACATTTTATATCACTATATTGATCCTAAAATATGTCCTGTGGGACCCACACCTCAATACCAAAACAAATTATATGGATCGTTCCATTGTGATCCTCATGGAAAAACACGCGATATGGACTACTCATTCATCCAAAACAGATAACTGGGGAAAACAACGACTTTCACCGCAACACATGCAAAACAGGCCTCATAGGGCCCACACCTCATCTTTGGTTTAAAAACCTAAAAGTGGTATTGAAATTTTTGAAGAAATACTAGGTTCGCACCGCTGCTAATGGTGCATCAAACTGATGTTCCATTTAGAACATGAGTCTGATACAAGATCCTCAAATAATAATAAATATTTTATTATTATTAAACTTAGGTGTTTCATGAAACCTAGCAAAGAAACAAAGACTAAAAATTTCTAAACTAGTCTAAAAATATTTGTCTTGATGAGAGGGATATGTGGCCGCAGATGGCACATCAATCAGACACTCGTTGTAGAAGATACAACTTTTTAAAAGTGCCTCGATCCAAAATGGGTCGGTCCAGCCCAAATTGGTCGGACCCGTCTGCCTAGGTCAGCCTGCCTCTATTGGCCTAGTCCTCATCTCCAGCCCGTAGCCTAGTCGTACATCCCATCCCATTCACTCCCCCCACCCCGACCATTTCAGCTAGCCCCTCCATGCCTCAGGACCCAGCATGTCCCCTCGTCACCACGGTGACCCGTAGTGCGTGTGTCACTGATGCCTGGGGTCACACGTCATGACCCCTCTGTAGCCCAGTCACTAGCCACCCACCATGACCCTAATCTGACCTCACCTTCCCAATGAATATGCATGACCAATGTCGGTCTGTCCCCAGTTCCGCCTCCAACTGCCTCATCACACTAGTCGTGTCGGAGCCCCACAGCCACTACCTATCACCTTTAAACCTAGACACACCAGAACCTCATAGTAACTACCTCTACAGCTACCATGTGCCGCTGTTGCCAACCGCCGTTGGCTGAACTTGATTTTGTGTCCCTTCTATGTACCACAGCGACTTCACTGAGTACCAAAAAATAATTCCTAAGCTAGTTTTTAAAACGTCAGGATGATATCTTCACAGCCATGGGTTTCACTCAAAAATCCATTAAATATTTGACATGTCCAATAATAAATGTTGAATAATAGGTGAAGAACATGATGAATAAAAATATTTCTAGTGTGGATTGATGTCTATGTTAGTAAGGCCATTGATTATGATAATCCAAATGAGGATACAAATAGGCAATGAAGGATTTTAAAACAAAAACTTAAATCAGAACTCAAAGGTAGAAGAAATCCTACCTCAATTGATCTATTTATCGCTGTAGATGTGTTCATGGAAATCCCACTTCGATCCGTCAAGGTTTTGGAGGAGATTTCTCCTCGATTATATGAATAATGATTGAGAGAGGGGGGATGATGGACTTAGTAGAGATATAATGGATTAGGTCTAACCATAATCCCAAATCCTTAAATCTCTATTTACAAGCGTCTCACTCTGCGCGGAATCCAAAATTCCCACGCCCCCTCTTTTTATTTCATGCCTAGGAAAAACACCACAATATGAACTCAATAGAGGTATCAGTTTTCAAATCCAAGTCCTCGTTTTAATTTTATTTTTCTTGGAATTCAAGATAAAATAATTAAATTTCATTATTTATTTATGATTTTTCCCTTGGGTGACTTTTCTCATATAATTCTTACACCAACAAAAGTTATGCCCCGCCTAGGGTAAACACCATATTCCAAACTCAACCGTGGCCTCATATTTTTTATCTGATATACTATTTAAGATATATCATGTTTTCATCATGTGCATGCCATAAAATATAATTATTTTTTATAATTTATTCCAGGCACACCAAGACTTGGAATCACACGTCATCTTACCACATAGATCTGTAAATATAAGTAGAAATATTTCAAAGTCTTACAAGGAGAAAATCAGGTCTCTACAACATTCCCTCCATCAGAATTGTTTTCCCTAAAAAGAAAAACTCGGGAAAAAAACTTGGGATTCTGAGCTCACTCCTGGCTCTCCCACTCCTAGGAAAACCTGTACATTTCCATGTTGGTATAGCATGCGAAGCAAAAGGGATGGTTCATCCTCATAAGGTCTAATCTTATAGATGATGTGCATTCAAACATGCACATATCTCCTCAGATGCATCATGTGGGAGGCATCGTGAACCCACTCCAGCTATTAGGGGTAGGGCAATGTGGTAGGTAACCTCTCCATCTCTTTACACTATCTCGAATGGCCCAAAGAAATTCAGGGATATTTTTTCTTATTGGTTGAACCTCTACATCCCACATCATGTTTGGAATCACTATTTTTTACTAGAATAGGGTCTCGTGATTCTTTCCTTCAGAATATCCATTTGGTGAAATAACTAAGGATATCTGGTCACACCATATTCATCAGTCGATACATCACAACCAAGACACTCTTACACACTCAAGAAGTTAATGATTCAACACCATCGATTAAAGAAAACTATACCCTCCTACTCCACCAGGGTTAGCTACAGGGAAGCTAACTGCTCCAAAACTTCCCACACTAGGTGAGCCTCGGACTTCCTGCTAAGGGAATCTCTTATACTATTTCCCTTTCCCGGAGTATAGAAAATCTTGAATTCATAGTCCTATAGGAAGTTCAATCAGCATCGCCGCCTCTATTTCAAGTCTCTCTAGGTGAATACATACTTGAGACTTTTATGGCCTAAACAAGTCAAAAAGTGATCTCCCAAAATGATAGTGTCTCCACATTGTCGGGGAAAAGACTACCACTACCAACACAAGATAGTGAGTTGTGTCATTATGTTCATGGGGTCTCCATTACCTCGACCAGTACATGATAATTGTAGTATCAAGACTTGATGTTGAGCATTAAAGGTACCAACGAATAGGTTAGGTGAGTAAAATAATCCAACCACAAGAAACTAGACATGTAAAGCACATAGAATACCCTGTGCATCTTGGACTCTCTTAGGAGGACAGTAACCCCAAACAAGACACTTTGTCATACCCATTAGTAAAATTCCATGAAAATAGGGGTTAAATATAAAAAATAAACTCAACTAGAAAATCTAGGACCTGCTCCAACACTCCATCACACAACCCCACCCTGAACACACAAGTCAAAGGGAATCATCCACCACACCTAGATACTATCTTCTTTGGGAGGCACTAACTCACCCGTATTATTTTTCTTGTGTCACAAAAAATAATCTTGGTAGGGGAAGTACCCCTCTTCCTCATGCATTCGCAGATATATAGAACAACACTGACATAGGGTTACACTGACGCCCCACATCTCCCTGGTAAAACCTCAAGCAAGGATTATGGTAAAAGTGTACTTCACATAGTTCCTTATAAGTTCTACTAAAAAAAGTAGAAAAGAAACAGAGCGTACCTCTTATCGTATCATGCTCTGCAAAGTTGTAGACATCCAAATCTTTCTACTGTCCACGGTCCCAGATTTCAGTTTCATGAGCCTAACATGGGCCACCTGGTGGGGGTGGAAATAACTAATAATGTTTTCCCCCACCTCCAGCTCATATTTCTCCACTTTTAGCACCACATCCCTGGGGATCACCCCGATCACGGTTTTGTCTCTACTATGGTGGTCCACCTACTACCTACATGGTGTTCTCATCATGTCTGGTCAGGCAGTCCTGTGTCATGTGATGTCTCCTATCAAAAGCATAACATTGGACCTTTATAGGTTTTCCCTACAATCTGCACTACCTCATCCCCATAAGACTACATTCCTGAGACCGATTATGGGGAGGCCATCTGTGTCGGTATCTTGTTGACTGGAATCTACTCGCTACGGAATACATCTTGACTCTATTGCTCTTACTACCACAACCAGTTGTATGGTGTGACAGGAATCTATCTATCACCATTGAATACTCCAGTAGCCCCATCATAGGTGGGGATTCATAAGGGTACTATGATAGAATAGATATCTCTATGGGGTCCCTGCTCAAACCATCGTACTCAGAAGTAGTTGTCATAAATCATGTCCAAAGAGTAGTGTGTAAGGTCATCGAACCTAGTCTCATACTCAATCACCATTATCCCTCCCTAATATAACTATTGGATCTAATAAATTCAAATAGAGTGTAAGAAGGATTAGTAGTACTCCTCATGAAACAGTTGTTGGATGTTGTCCCATGAGAGCACTGACTCATCAAGTACCTAAGTAACCAAGCTCCACCAATGCCCAGCTGCTTCATGGAAAAGGCCAGCTCCTAAAGCCACCATCTAATATGACAGTGTCTGTAAAAGTCTAAAGAGGTTGACCATTGACTCTAGCCAAACCTCTACTATCTGAGGTTCTAGCTCACTGCGGAACCTCAGTGGTATCTAGCACTAGAACTTGCAAAGTGAACTCAGCCTGTGCACATCCTCATCCCGCTATACTGGGGTTGTCTACTACTCAATAGGTGTGGGTGCTTCTACCTGCCCACCCGGAGGAAGAGGATCGTATGATGGTTCCTAAACTGAGGCCTCATTTCTCACAGGGTCATCATCATGAACCGAAGCTAGTATCATAACCTGCTGTCATCACGGAGATATCTTGAATATTATCAAGGAGTATTGTGGTCGGATGAGCATATATATATATATCATCAACAAAAATGGGGATCTGACTCAATAAGGACATTCAAAGACTCAATCTTGTATGATGTATGTACAATTTTCCCCTACAACAACTGTCTCAGGGTGCTGAGTCGATAATAGGGTAATCAGGGTCCTAGTGAATAGATATGTCGGCCAACCTTACCATCACTGGACTCCCTATCCTGAGAGATGATCTTGAGACACTTTGACATTATTTCCCTAAACCCAACCAAGACCTTTTTAGGGAAACATCCAAACAACGTCCCAAGGATTGAATCACCTCTCATACCACCTTTTCATGACCTAACTCATTCTGAGTCTTGAGACACAACTACCCCAAGATCACCTCCATAGGCCAAGGGTGGTGACTAGTGTTGAAGGCACAACAACTCGGGGAGGCCTTTTCCTAAGAACCTTTACACACACATACATCCAACTTAATGAAAAGGTGAAAAGGAAAAGGAAAAAAAATACATAACTGCTATAAAAAGGAAACGAAACATGCGTGAACCATAAAATAGTACAATTACGGTACAGTAAATTAAAAGGGAAAAGGGAAAAAATACACGCCCAACTAGAAAAGTTCCACAACATAGCAGTAAGTGAAAAGGGGAAATATATGAGAGAGCCATGTTCCTGAATCCCAAGCTACAACCACCATATGAGGTCCAATCACCCTTATCCCTATGATTTTATGAAGTCATAATAAACATGTTCGTTGTATACATAAGATGTGACACGTGGGTGAAAAATACTATGAGGAGTGAGTATAAAAAATACTCAGTAGGATGCCCCGAAAAGGTGAAGTGGGATCCATAATAGATACTCTAAAAAGGGAAGCAGTAGATATGACAAAGTATAGTAAAAGGAGTGCAGTTCAACCCAACAAGAGAAACAAGTAATCTCATCTAAACATATGGATCTAGAAATGGTGATAATATGAACTTATCATTGAGTTTTTTCTACCTATAGTAGGAGATTAGACTTGTCCAACCATGAGAATCTAGACACAAAAAGCTTGTGTAATATCCCATGCATCTTTGTCTCTCCTAGAAGGAGAGTATCCAGAACCCAAGGAGTGGGTACTACAAATAGAATATATATATTCTCAGTCAAAGAAACCCAAATGAAAGAGTAAGGGGATCTCCATCTCATAGCTCATCCTAAGAGAGTGAGTATCCAATAGCCCCTGAAGTAACCACCATCGATGATCAGCATCCCACACATCTACTTTGAATTGAAAGTAAAAGGGACTCAATCATCACACCTTGATACTATCCTCTTTAGGCAACACTGTCCACCCTCATTATTTTAGGTCACATCACAAGGATTCATCTCGGTGGGAAAATCATCCCTCTTCTACATGAGTCCAAAGTTACGTCAAATAATGTCTCGTCACTATGTCACATAGTCGATATATTGTGTCTCAAGTCGAGGATCCATTCCCATATCGACTGGAGAATTCCACTCATCATCGGGTATCCATGCCCTAGTATTTTAGGGGGGATTATCACTTGGAAGTCAATGGGGACCCACTGCCCAGCCTAGATGGAGGGTACTGCCCGGAAAGAATAGTCGATGGGACCCACTAATCAGCTCCGTTAGATGGAATCCCAAAGCTAACATCAGGGACCACTTCCCATCCCAGCTTGAAGTAAACCCAGAACTTCCACCAGGGACCACCTCCCAGCCTAGCTGAAGGTAAAACCAGAACTACCATTGAGAACAACTTCCCAGACTATCTGGAGGTAAACCCAAAACTGATCTTCTCATCCCTACTGGATGGTACCTCTTGGAAAATAATTGAGTAACTATGGACATCCATGTTGGATGGAACCTCTTGGAAAGCACTGAGGAACACTGTCCATTCCTACTGAGTGGTACCTCTTGGAAAATCACAACTGTAGTCATTATGTGCCTCCCCAAATAATCATCACACATGTAACATCTCACATCATAACTCAAAAACCACTAAGGAGGGCCTCATCATGTTCTACGTGGAAAAACACTCAGGATAGGCTACTCACATGCCAAAATCTGAGTCCAAAAGAACAAGATACGAGAGATAGAAGAATTCAAAGTGGTACAAGGTGAGTATGGGGCCCACACATCATGTGACCCCACCTCGTCGCTCGGTCAAGTACCTAACCATTCTCGGGTACTAAATTTCGATCAAGTACCCTTGGACGTGCTAAGGTACTCCTAGAGTACGTGGAACGTCTAATTAGAAGGCCAACGAGCGCACGACACTCATCATTGATCTAGATGGTCAAAAACGTAATTTTGCTGATACGCCTCCTCAAATGGCCCTAGAACATTTGACAGCATATTTTCATACATCTTCTCCACTCTCACAAGAGTCGAATCTAAATTAAGCTGTGGGTTCTCTTCAAACACTTCATAAGAATTTTCTAATGATATTCCTTTCATATTTCCACAATTAATGAGATCATGAAAAGGCTCTATACATCCAAATGGATCTCACCATTGTGATCCTTGTAGAAATACATACAATATCAACTATTTATTTTCCCCAATCAGGCATCCGATGGAAAAGTTGTGTGTCGCCACATTATGCACAAAATACATCCCATGGGGACCATGACTCGATCCAGAAACAAATTATATGGATCGCTTCATTATGATCCTCATGGAAAAACACACGATATAGACTACTCATTCATCCAAAATGGATAACTGATCAAAAAATTGTATTTCACCGCAACATGACCGAACCGGACCTCATGGGTACCTCACCTCGTCTTTAGTTTAAAAACCTGAAAGTAGTCTTGAAATGTCTGCACAAAGACTAGGGATGTGTGGCCACAAACGGCGCATTAATTAGACACTCGGTGCAGAAGATATGGCTTTTTAAAAGTGTCTCAGTCCAACATGGTTCGGTCTGGCCCAAACTGGTTAGACCCCTCTACCTGGGCCGGGCCACCCCAGCAGGCCCGGTCCACATCATCGGCTCGTGTCCTAGTTATGCGGCCAGGCCCGTGCACTTCCCCCCAACCTATCCATCTGGCCCCTCAGCATCTTGGGACCCCTGGTGTCCCCTCGTCACCATGGAGACCTGTGTCACATAGGTTGCTACCGCCTAGGCTCACGGGTCATGACCCCTCTACCGCCCGGTCATCAATCGCCCACCATGACCCTTCTCTGGCCTTACCTACCTGCCAAAGTTTCACACCCAGTGTCGGTCCACCCCCAGTTCCGCCTCTAGCCACCTCAGCACACCCATTATGTTGGAGCCCCATAGTCAACACCTACCATCTCTAAACCCAACCGCGTCAGAGCCCTGTAGTCTCTGCCTCCATGGTCTTCACACACCGCCACTAGCTAGACTTGCTTCTGTGGTTCCTTCCGGATACCACTACGACTTCACCGAGTACCCAAAAATCATTCTGAGGATAGTTTTGAAAAAATCGGAATGAGATCTTCACAAGCATGGGATTTTATCAAAAATCCATTGAAGATTCAACCTGTCCAAGAATAATCATTGAAGAACCCGAAGAATGGGTGAAGAACACGACAAAAAAAGCTTTACAACATGTATTGATGTCTTTGTTAGTGTGGAAATTGATGACGATAATCAAAATGATGATACAAATAGGAAATGTATTATTTTAAAATGAAATCTTGAATCGGAACTCAAAATTAGAAGAAATCCTATCTTGATTGATCTATTTATCACTACTGATGCATTCACCGTGATCCCACTTCGATACATAGAGGTTTCAGTGGAGATTACTCTTCAATTCAATGAAGAATGGTTGAGAGAGATAGGAGAGAGTGATAGTCTTATTATAGAGATAATGGATTAGGGGTAACCCTAATCCCAAATCCTTATATCTCTATTTATAGGCATCCCGCTCAGCGCGGAATCTAAAATTCTCATACCCCCTCTTCTTATGTCACACCTAAAAAAACACCCCAACATGAACTTAACGGCAGTATTAGTTTTTCAATCTGAGTCCCCATTCAAAAGTTATTTGGCTCAGCATTTGGGATAAAATAATTAAATTTAATTATTTTATTTTTGATTTTTCCCCTTGGGTAACTTTTGTAACAGAAGTCTCGTGCCGATAAAATTTATGCCCCGCCTAGGGTAAACGCCACATTATAGACCCAACTGTCACCTCATATTTCCAATCCAAACTACTCTTTAAGATATATCTCTTTTTTTCATGTCCATAGTATAATATATACCTAATTTTTTTTGTATAATTTATTTCAGGAACACCGAACCTCAGAATTGCATGCCATTTTAGCACCTTGATCTGGAAATATAAGTAAAAATATTTCAAATTCTTAGAAGGTGAAAATAAGGTCTCTAAAAGACCATTTGAAATTATAGAAATAATTGGATTTATAGCTTACTGGTTAGAAATTCCACTAAGTATCTCCAAATTTCAATATGTGTTCCACATGTCATTGTAAAAGAAGTATATGCCAGACCCAACGCATGTACTCACCTATGAAGAAATAGAACTGGAGCCTGATTTGTCTTACTGCAAAGAGACTATTGATATTCTTTACAATAGATATCAAGTATTGTTAAATCAGGAGACTTGATTGGTAAAAGTTTTTTAGAGAAATCATAAAACAGAACAAGCAATGTGGGAACCTGATGATGTTATGAAAAAGAACCACCCTCATCTATTTAGAAGACAATATTCATGAAACATTTTTTGGATGATATTTTTGAAGGATGGAAGAATATAACACCCCAATATTTTATGATATGTATCTTCTTAAATAAATTCAATTTATTTGATAGCTTAAATAGTACACATCACTGAGCTTAAATTAACTATGATATACTATTAAATATTAACATGGTCATTAGAATAGTGATATGATCATTAAGAATAGTTTTGTGGACATTAGAATAATAACCTAACCTATTAAAGTATAAATAAAATTTAGTTATCTCAAAAAAAAATATGATATATTTATATCATTGAATAAGTAAATAAATGTTTTAAAAATGATTAATTAAGTGTGGGTATTTTTGGGGAACGTAAATGTTTATTTATAATTTTATAATTAATATAATTATTTAAAAGAAAAATTTTTTCATAAAAAGGATTCATAAATAAATATTCTATTGTATTATAATTATAATATAAGTTTATACAACCTCGATTAATTTTTGAAAGTGTCATAAAATCAGTTATAATGTTAAAATCAGTATTTTTGAAATAAATGATGATTTTAATTAAAAATTATATTTATCATATTTAGAAAATTATATTTTTAAAATTGATTCCATTTTTTAAATCTATATTTCAAAAAACGGTTAGGGTTAATTTTTGGTATTTTTCCCAAATAGTTGAATTTTTGGTGAATAGTGAAATACGATAATTTAAAGTATTTAACATTATAAGTAAATAAATGAATTTTTGAGTCATGTATGGTGTATTTATGAGGTAATAACCCATTATTTAGAAATAATTACATTACTTATTCATAATAATCAATACTATTAACAGACTTGATCCAAAATAATAAACTAATGAATAAAATAATTAAAAAAAGCCCCTCTCCTCCCCTATAAATACCAACCCTTCTCCTCACACCTTATAAGCCTTAAATCTTATATAAATTATTCCAAAATCAATTCCCAAGACTCTTCCCCACATCCAAGACCTACTGGTATTACCAAAAGACCAAATCCAAATGTCTTAAGGAGGTTTCAAAGGACACGATATTCAAGAGGTAAAATCATCCTTCTTTCTCTTTTATTTTATTTTCTTTTCTTATCCTCTCCTTGCCTCCTATTATAAAAAGTGGAATGATAAATACATTATCATATATATACTATAATTTTATTGTTTTAATTTAATATCCACCATCAAATATCTTCTCTCTTCCTTTTATTCTAAAAATGAAAACATTGTCGATGACATGTCAATTCACCGCCTTCATGGACAACGAGTTTTCATTTTCCATTACCACCTTCAAGGATGGTCATAAAAACATTATTATGGTTAAATTAGATTTTAATATATATATTATAAGTTATATAATGTTCTAGAACCAATATATAAACATAATATTAAATAAAATGATACAGGTTTGTGATGGTCGTAAAAACCGCCAAAATAAATTAAATCATTTTCATCAATGTTTTATCAAATAATATATCCTAATCCAATATAAAAAATTATATATGATAACATTTAAAATTATTTAATATCATTAATACTAAATAATTTCACTTCTGGAGTTTTTCTTCCATTTTACAAGAATTCCCATAATTATACACAAAGGAACCGACCATAAAAACATGAAAGGAAGGCTCCCATAAAAACAAAATTAAGAATTTCAACTCATTTAAATGACCATAAATGAACTGAATAAAATTATAATAAATAAAATATATATTTAATAGGTTCTGAATTAATTAATTAATTAATCTAATTTTATTATTTATGATATTATATACAAGTTCATAATGTTTTTGGATATAAGATAAGGGTTTCTTGTGTCACTTTTACTTCTATGAGATATATTCTATATTCAACCCTTATTTCTTGTGTGTTATGTACATATTTCCATTTGATATATCATATCATTAATCTCTTTATCTTCATGGTATTTAATGTTTCGTTTTATTATCATTAATTTCATAGGTAATATGATTTGACTGATTATAAAGTGGCAAGGGTTCCATTTTTCTCCTTCTTAAAGTTTTATTTTTACTTCAAAACACTTTTATGGAAAACATGTGAAACCAAAAAGTTGAAAAATTCACATCAAACACTATAGAAAATAACAAAGATATTAAAATACAACTTGAATCTATTATATTCATTCTCCCTATTTATTTTTAGGAAAGGGAAGTTACCTTTTTATTCGGTTCGTCTTTGATAATGTATTTGAATTGATAGGAAAACTTTTCTTAAGATTACATGAACTCCACTATTATATTCTTATTATTGAAGCCTCTGGTCAGATTAGATATTTCTTGTCGATCTACTCACCTTTCTCTTCATTTTTTTTCACTTTAATTGGTCTCTCATTAATCCTTTCTGCATTCTCATTAGAAGCATGAATAAATAAGACCTCCTCCTGCATCTCTTCCTCAGAGTTCATAAGAATCTCCTAGGGTTTTTCCATGAATGCAATATCTATTTCCCACTGCATGGTAGCCATGATCTCAAGTAAAATATCACCAACACCATCCTCCTTTCCTAATAGCCCCTAAGGAACTAGGGGATCATCAAAAGACACAGGTTCACCTTGTATCCGAGGAAACTATCCCACCTATTAATTCTTATATGGATCACCATACATTACCTTGGTCCCAAAAAATTTAGTTGATCTAGTATCCATTGGTCTAGGAAGTGGGATTAATCCTTAAGTCCTATGTAATTCCTCCTCTTTCTCATAATGAAACTACCAAAATCCCTATTTTATTTTTGAAACTACTTCTTGTTCCTTCATTATGAATACCTCTACTAGATCCTACCTTTTCACTATCTTTCGAGAGTTGTCCATAACTATATCCCCCTAACTCTAGCCCTAAGAAGTGCCCTGAATCATTTTTCTCCTATTCAGGTAAATCAGAACCCAAATCATAAAACCTAGTACTGATGTTAATAGAGGAAAAGATAATTCTATGATTTTTTTTATGCCCCCAATATTCACCTCACTCCCTATATCCTTTGGTATTTCCTACACTTGAACTTTGTGGCCCTTATTATCCACAATCTCTGGTAAGGAGATACTTCTAATCTGAGAAACATTTGAAGGAACCCATGTCAAAAAGGTGAAAATTCATCAAGTAAGTATCTAAGTTATTCTTATATTTTTCATTTAACTTATAATCTCTACTCTTTATAAACCTCATACTCTGCTATAATTATGGTACATAAATATAATTATGTTTCAAATAAAATTATATTCTTATTATATAACTTTAAAATATTTCACATTCACTAGTATTACTTGTTATTCTTTTGGTTGGTTCAACCCCCTACATGAATGACATTATACCAACATCATAATTTTTTACTATGAATAAGTATAATGAAATTAATAATGGAAATATATGATATTTAGAAGTAATATATGTCATAAATATGGTTTTTTTGGGATTAATTAAAAATGAATAGTCAATATAAAGTAACATGTTGTGATTAGTAAATTACCCAAAACATGCTTGTCATAGATTCCATTATCATGAACCATACCCATTATTTCCATCAAATAAACATGAGACTAAATAAATCATTATAATAAAACTATTAAATTTACATTACTTATAGTAACTCATTCCTCATATGAATTTTATTTCATGTTTTTTACATAAGGTTTCATAAAACACGACATAGAAATCTAGAGGTCTAGTGTCTTTCGGAGATAAGAAGAATAATACATCAACTTATACATAAGTTTTATCATATTTGTTTTGATCTAAATGAATTTATATTAAATAACATTGAAATTATCTTACTTCATAGGTTATATTAGGGTAATACATAAAGAAAAATTCCATGATATAAATCCTAGTAAGGGAATAATTATATTAAATCATGATGGTGAAGTGATACGTACGAGTCAAGAGACATATCATGATATCATAAATTAAAGTATAATAATAATGGGTTCATGGAATTATGTAAATAATATCATAAGATCACATAATAATAAATATGTGCAATAATATAATACATGACATCATAAGTGTAGAGCCTAGTAGGACCATGCAGACACCTGAGAGGGGGTGAATTAGGTGTCCCCTTCTACCAAGATTTATTTTCTTTTAAATTATACCTTATTATACCTGAACCTATATCATATTTAATAGATATGAATCTATTAATTCATTTTTTAACCCTACCTAAGTATGAAGAATAAGAAAATAAATAGCACATAAAGATTTTTATAAGGTTCATCCATGATGTGAGAGTTTACTCCTTTCTATATTCAACTTTTGTCAAGTACATATATTTTTTTATCACTATAAGTTTTTAGTGATTAGAATTTCATTTTGAGTCACACATAAGTTTTAGTGAGGTATCATATACTTCCCAAATATGGATTTATTTATATTGGAACCACTAGTTCTTTAATACAATCATTTAGACAAGTACTAAATATTCTTCATAACTCCTTCTTGAACCACTGAATGGGAATTCAGCTTCTAGGATATAAGAAATTAAAATTCAACCATGTTTTCCATATTATTCACTTACTCTAACTATAATTTAGAAAAATTGTGTATAATAATTTGGAAGAGTCTCAATGAAATTAGATAGATAGCACCAGCTGGATCGGTCTCTTCTCCTTATCAATATTCTTATTCTTATTTATATTCTTATTCTTCTTCAACAAACAAGAACTTATGAATTTTTTTGATCAGGACTTCTTTGTCTAAAATTTATTTATTAAGAAACTTAATTATTGAAGGTTTTATAATTTCTCTAATAATTTTACTATAAAAAAAATAAAGCATCACCTTTAAAGCTAATATCTATCTCATTTATTATTTATTCACTTAAGAAGGTGCTCAAAATATCACAATGTCAAACCCTCTTCTTTTCATTTACCTCAATAATAGATGTATCATTTTCTCATATGATCTTTCAAAGTTCACAAGCATTCTCCATTCATAAAATTTTTCTCTCATACCTACAACCTATTTATATTTACAAATTCATCATTAATATCATTCTCCAAAAATATCACATATATTGTTTCTATATTGTAATTATTAAAGACCCATGATATTTTCAGTATGATCTTCTCATTCATATCAATAAAAAATTTCCCAATTTATTCCTCATTTTAATTAATGTTCATGTATTCATTTCAATCACATAAAGACTTGTATGGATTCCATATTTAACATGATATATAAATATCCACATACTTATCTCCTCATTAAATTCCTAAAATACTTAGGTCTTCTCTCCTATTGTGATATTCTGATATCACATTATTAAAATCTAAAAAATATACTTCATTTAAACTCATTAAAAATTTCAACATGCATGGTAGTAAGTAAAATTTCCATGTGGACCTCCTTCTTGTGGAATAGATCCCCCCTTCAGTGCAATTCCATGTACTGTAATGTCAAAACATCTCCTATGATGTGAAGACTTCATCTCAGCCACATTAGATTTATTGAGTCAAAATAATATCTTTCAATACTTTCTAACCATATTTTTAAAATCACAATATATTTCCTTAATATTTTATATTTTACTAACTTTTATACTTACTTAGTTATAAGAATTATTTTGTATTAAAACTATTTTTCTAGATAGATAAATATCATTTATTAAACGGAATTATTTTTCATGATCGTACATACAAGTTTTGAAACATTGGATGAATGTTTATTTATTTCATCATATGAATGTTTAAAAAATTCTAGAAATAAAAATTATAACATGGTCTATTGGATGAATTTGTGTCAAGAATATCAGGAAAACATTTTTTAAATCCATATAATGAAGAAATTTTATTTTACAAGATAAATAATTTCTATTCCAACCAGACATAATTCAGATAAACTATAATAGTTTATAAACCTATGAGAATCAGATGAACATGCTGAGCTAATTCAATACAATTAAATAAGGAGTATTTATAAGGTCATTTCAAATACCTCTGATATTTTCATATAGGACCTTTGGGAACTTTCCTATAAATAAAATTAGTGTTTTAAGAAGTGGAATATTTTCTAACAAATACTATCTAAAGTTGTTCTGAATAGTTTTTAACTTCATAATACTTTGATATTGCTTCATTTTAATCTTTTTGAGAATCCTTTTCTTAAGTCATTTTTGAGAGGATATTTTTTAAATGCCTTAAAAAAATTTGTGATTGTAATTGTCTGTTTGATCTTGTTGATCGAGGGTTTCTAGTGATAAGAAGCCATAGTTGTGTCCAATCATTATATAAAGGGATTTATTATTGTAAGAAAGATAGACCTTATTGTTAGGTAAAAACCATGGATACCCAAACTTAGGGTTTTTTTACTTTCTTCACACTTAATGTTAAAATGTTGAAATATTTTATAAATATTATTTAAGTCATTATCACTTTCATTATAATATTTTATATAACTTTTTTTATGAGTTTCTTTATTTTGTTGTGTATTAATTAAGGAGATTTTATTATTTAACAAACTTTTCTTAACTCTGGATATATATAAAGTATTGATTGAATTTTTGTCTAATATCTTTTCCTAATTGAACAAAAATCTCATATGATAACCTATTTTAAGAGGATAATTAAATTACTATTTTTTTATTTTATAAACTATAATTCACCCCCCCCCCCCACACACACAATATATTTAATTACTTACTCTTTTTATCATACATTTGGTATCTGATCAGAAACTACTACTTCTAAAATTTTATATTTTTTTGTAAACTAATACATTTTATATCATTTATTATATTTTTTATAAATTGTTTACACTAAAGTGTTAATAAAAAATATTATTTCTTGTTTTTATAAATATGGTAGTTTTAAACATCGGGACTATAGAAAACCTCAATCTAAGAAGACCACCAATCTTTTATGATGTTTATTATCAGTATTCAATAGATCATATGAAAACTTTTGTTATAAACATAGGATTTAATAATTTTTTTATGTTAAATTGTAAATTCCATATTCTATACAGAGGTTTATACCATTAAAAATCAAGAAATACAGAATATCCACTTAACTATTGAGTTAGAAACACTTTTTTATACTTAATGACAAGAAACATATATAGCCATATTTCTTCTTGTGAAGTTGCAAATAGTATTTGGAAAAAGTAATAAGTTACTCACTTTAGGACAACCAAAGTGATTAAAACCATAAGATCTATGCTCGATAAATATTATCAAGTATTTGATTTTCTACCTAGAGAACATATTTTAATATGAATCATATATGTATGAAAATAATAAATAGATTAAAATATTTTGGAGATAAATATTGTACATATTAAAATTTAGTCAAAAATATTATTGAGATTATTCCTAATGAATGGGAATCCCAGAGAAAATATCTTAATGATATTAAGAATGTGAAAAATCTTAGTCTAGATAATCTAATTGGTACTCTTATGAAATTTAAAGGAAGATAGAAAATAGATGTTTATAAGGAGAAAAAAATTGATTAGATTTTTCCTCTATGTCACATATTACTAAGAAAGTTAGATCAATAGAGAAAGTTTTTAAATATTAAAATAATAATAAAGTTAAATTTGATATTGAAATTAGTTCATCAGAAAAAGGTGAAAATTAACTATATAATCTTATTAATATGATGAATAAAACAATTCGAAAGAAATATTTTAGTTATAAATATAAGAAAAGTCTTAAGAAAATAAATGGAAAGAAATATTCTTCAGAGATGATATGTTATGAGTGTAAGAAATATGTTCATATCAGATCGGATTATATTAAGATGAAAAGAAAGGATTAGAATGTTAGAAACTCTAATAATTTATAAAAATATAAAGATATTAAAATCTTGAATTCCTCTAATACATGGAGTGATAGTGATGGAGATACTTCATCAGAAAGATCTTAAGATGATAGTGATAATCAGAAGGTTGTATGGTTTTATGTTGGTATTCCAAAGATAAATGTATGATACATGGAAAAGGTATCTGTGGAATATGTTACAAATTTAACTTTAAATGAAAAAAATCTAAATTATAAGTATAATGATGATTTAACTTATTTACAAGAAGAAAAATATTTTTTATCAAAAGAGGATTACTCTTTACCTAGTTTTAAAGAAGTATCTGGATTTTTTATGTTGTTAGAATTATAAAATTTTAAAGCTCCTAAAAAACATAAATATACTAAGATAGAACTTTACAAGTAAAATTCAATAATTTCTATAATTATTTCATATATTTCAACTATTACATTACAATTATAAAATAATTATGATTCTAATACAACATGTGAGTATAGGGATTTAGTTACAAAGATAAATTCTGAAATTTTTAGTCTAAAGAATATTTTATCACAATTTATATATAGGAAGGAAAAGTTTGAAAAACATTATAGAAAAATAAATCCTCATATAAATACCACTGGGATAGGTTTTAAAAATTCTAAAACCCATTTCCAAAACAATTATTTTATTCCTAAAAATTCCCCCTTCTACAAAAAAATTAGAGTGGTGTACACATAAAAATAAATATTCCTTAAATGGAGTAAAATATTTTGGATTTCATAATGATTAATTTTATAATTAATTGGAAACTAAACAATAAATAATATTTGTAAATATGTGTAATACTAAATTTTTTTTCTAATAATGATATCCCCAAGCAAGTTTGGGTACCAAAAGCCTAACTCTTTATTTTCAAGAAAATAAAAAGAGTACCAAAAATAATAATATTTGGTACATGGATAGTATTTTTTCATCATATAACTAGAAACAAGAAATTATTTTATAATATTATAAAGTTGAAATGTGGAAAAGTCACTTTTGGTGATAATTATAAAGGAGAGATATGTGGAATAGGTAACATTTTTATTCTTGTAAACACTTTAATTTCAAATTTTTGGTTTATTTTTGACTTAAGAACAAACTCATTATCATAATTTAATTGTGTGAAAAAGGTTACCTTGTAAACTTCATGAATGATAAATGTACCATTAAAAGTTTTGAAACTAAATTCATTATTTATTTTGATAGGATTGAGAATGTTTACACACTTAACTTAGAAGGACTTAGGATCCAAGATCTACCTTAACTTAGTGAATTGGAAGAACAATCTTGGTTGTATCATAGAAGGTTATGACACTAAAATATTAAAACTTTATCCAATATTTCTAAGAAATAAATATTTAGATATCTACTAGAGCTTAGGTTTAATTATTCTAAAGTATATGAACCTTTTAAATTTGGAAATAAACATAAGTAAATATTTAAATCTATAAGTGAATTTTCAACTTATGATTCTTTATATTTAGTACACATGGACTTATTTGGTCCTATAAAAACTAAAAGTTTTGTTGGAAAATAAAATGTATATGTTTTAGTTAATGACTACACTAGATATACATGTGTCTATTTTCAAGATAAAAATTTGGAATCCTTTTTCTATTTTAAAAATTATATTGATCATGTAAAAAATTAGAAAAATATTTCCATCATAACAATTTACAGTGACCATGGTGAAGAATTTGAAAACTATGGATTTGAAACTTTTTATAGTAAAAAAGGTATAATACATAACTTCTTAGCTCCTAGAAAACCTTAGAAAAATGTTGTAGTTATAAGAAGAAATATATTTCATTATGAGACTACTATAACCATGTTTAGTGAATACTTAATTGCTAAACATTTTTGGTCTAAAGTAGTTAGTATCACCTTCAATACTATAAACTAGGATTTACTTAAACCTTTTTTTAATAAAACTTATTATGAGTACACCAAAATAAGATGAAGTATTTTTTCTTAATTATTATACAAAAAGTAAATCTTATAATTTTTTTAATAAAAATAAAATTATTATTATAGAAAAATTTCATGTTATATTTTATGAAACTAATCCTTCTATTTTTAAACAACCCCAAACCACATCTTGGGATGTTATTTCAAAAACTATTTTTCAACCCATGTTTAAAAATTATTCTTATGAGAGAACAAATGAGGAATTTTTTTGAAGTTTTACATCAATAAAAAAATCAACATGTTGTTGAAGAATATAATTTTATAAATCCAAGGAATTAGACAATCATTAAGAGAAATCCTAGTGATAATATCATTGGTGATGTAGGAAATCTAGTTAAAACTAGAATTTTATTATGAAAAAAATGTGAACATTGTAATTTTTTATCACAATTAAAACTAAATACTATTTATGAGTATTTAGGTGATGGATATTGGATAACATCAATATAGGCAATGAGTTTAAAAGTAATCACATTTGGACTTTGGTTGAACATCCAAAAAAACTATAATTCATGTAAAAAATGGGTTTTCCAAAATAAATTTGATGAGAATGGATTCAGAGTTATAAATAAATCTATAATTGTTGAAAATGGTTATGATAAATAATAAATAATAAACTATTAAGAAACTTATGTTCCAATATCTAGACTTGAAGCTATTATTCTGCTTCTATCATATACAGAAAATCTAATTTTCACTCTTTTTTAAATGGATGTGGAGTGTTCTTTCCTTAATGTATATATACAGAAGGAAGTTTATGTAGAACAATAACCTAGTTTAGAAAAAAAATATCAAGATCATGATTTCAAACTCACTGAGACTCATCATAGTATTAAATAATCTTCAAGATCTTAGTATGATAGATTAACTCGATTTTTTGTTACAAAACAATTCTTTTAAGGGAGCTACGAATCAAACATTATTTATAAAAAAAAGTTTTTAAGGATACCATAATTTTTATAACTTATGTCAATGAAAATATATTTTTCTTAACTCAAAAAATTTTACTAATTATTTTTTAAATTTTATGAAATATAAGCTTGATATGAGCATGATGGGTGAATTAATTTTTCTTCTTTCTTTTCAAATTTCTCAAAAACTAAAAGAAACTTTTATAAATCAATAAATTTATGTAAAATATATTCTTATAAATTTTGGATGTGATGATACTAAAAGTATTAGTACTTCTATAAGGACCACAAAAATTATTTATATTAATGAGACTGGGAAACTATTTGATCAAAAACTATTTAGAGGAATGATTGGTAGTTTACAATATCTTACTGTTAGTCGTCCAAAATTATTTTTTTTCTATAAGATTATGTTCAAGATATCAAGTCAATACAAAAGAATCCCATATTAAAGAAGTAAAATTAAATTTTCATTAATTTAAGGGAACTATGGATCTTTGTATGCATTATACCTCTAGAAATGGTTTTAACTTAAAAAGTTTTTTTAGATACTAAATTTTATGGTTATAAAATGCATAGAAAAAGTACATCTAGAACTTTTTATCTATTAGGAGAGGATTTTATGTCTTGGTAATGAAATAAAAAACATTTTTTATCACTTTTATAACATCCAAATATTTTATGGTATGTATCTTATTAAATAAATTCAATTTATTTGATAGCTTATGTATCACGCAACATCAAGCTTAAACGAATCGTGATATACTATTAAATATTAACATGATTGTTGGAATAGTAATGTGATCATTAGGAATAGTAGTGTGTCCATTAGAATAATAACCTCACCTATGAAAGTATAAATAAAATTTAGGTATCTCATAAATAAAAATATGATATATTTATATCATGGAACGCAAATGTTTATTTACAATTTTATAATTAATATAATGATTTAAAAGAAAATTTATTTCCATAAAAAAGATTCATAGATAAATATTTTGTTGTAATATAATTATAATATATTTTTATGAGACCATAATTAATTTTTCAAAGTGTAATAAAAGTAGTTATAATATTAAAATTGGTATTTTTCGAATAAATGATGAATTTAATAAAAAATTAAATTTATCATGTTTATAATATTATTTTCATAAAATTTATTCCATATTTTAAATCTACACATCAAAAAATGGTTAGGGTGAATTTTTGGGATTTTTCTGAAATAGTTGAATTTTTACTGAATAGTGAAATACGATAATTTATGGCATTTAACATTATAAGTAAATAAATGAATTTTTGAGTCATAGATGATATGTGGATGTGGTGAGAACCCATTATTTAAAACTAAAATTCACTTTTTATAGAACTTAGTCACAATAATCAAAAATTTTGATAGTCTTGGGCCAAAATAATAAACTAATGAATAAAATGATCAAAAAACACTCATCGCCTCCCTTATAAACACCACCCATTCTACTCACACATTATAAATCTTGAATATTGTATAAATTCTGCCCAATTATATTCCCAAGCCTCTTCTACATTTATATGATCTTATTTCCTTACCAAAATACCAAATTTAAGTGTCTTAAGGAGGTTCCCAAGGAGACGATATTCAAGAGGTAAAATCCTCCTTCTTTCTCTTTTATTTTCTTTTCTTTACTTATTCTATCTTAACCTATACTTATCCAAAGTGTAATGATAACTCTATTATCATATATATATTATAATTATATTTTTTTTAATTTAATATCAATCATAAAATCCCTTCTATCCTCCTTCTATTCTAAAAATAAAAATATTGTTCGTGACGTGTCGATTCATTGCCTTCGTGGACGACGAGTTTTCATTTTCCATTAACACCTTCAAGGATGGTCATAAAACCATTATTATGGTTCAATAATATTTTAATATACATATTATAAGTTATATATTGTTTTGGACTAGCATATAAATATAATATTAAATAAAATTATACAAGTTTGTGATGGTCGTAAAAACTGCAAAAATAAATTAAAACATTTTCATCAGCATTTTATCTAATGAATATTCTTCATACCATATAACCAAATTATATAAGATACCATTTAAACTTATGGAAG
Organism: Viscum album; assembly: GCA_963277665.1. Lineage (NCBI taxonomy): Eukaryota > Viridiplantae > Streptophyta > Magnoliopsida > Santalales > Viscaceae > Viscum > Viscum album. The sequence continues at coordinate 675,696,803 of OY728131.1, read as the reverse complement.
TTCATTAATACTAAATAATTTCTCTTCTAGAGTTTTTTTCATTAGAAAATAACTCTCATAATTATACACAATGGAATTGACTGTAAAACAATGAAACAAACACTCCCGGAACAATGAAAATAAACATTTTAACTAATCAAAATGACCATAAATAAACATAATAAAATTATAATAAATAAAATATATATTTAATATGTTATTAATTAATTAATTAATTAATCTAATTTTATTATCTATGACAATAATTAAAAGTGTGTAACGTGTAACAAAATGTTATGGGTTTCTCATCTCACTTTTATTACAAGTAGTAAGGGTTTTTCATCTCACTTTAATTTCTATGGGACATATGTCATATTCATCAATTATTTCCTTTTTGTAATTCCACTTTTATTTATGATCATAAATCATTGGATATTTCATTAAATATCCATATTTCTAAGACATATACCATTTTTACATATGGTGTTTACTTTTAATCTTATTTTAACTAGGGAAATATTGATAAATATGTATCCTGTACTCAATAAAAATATTTTGATAAGACATAGTGTTATTAAATTAAATATATGTAAGAATAAGTTTTTAGACATACATTGGTTGGTGGGGCCTGACATTATATATCCCCTTGATGCATCAACAGGTCTCATGAGAGAAAATAGTTTGAGACAAACCCTTCACATTTATTTCCAAGAAGAATCAAAAGGGTTTATACCCACATACTTAAATCATCTTATGAAAGGTCCTGATAGTTTTGGTTCATGTTATAGCTAAACTACATCCAATAATTAAGAATTTTCTTCATTTAATATTCAATTATTCCTATACATGATATTTTCACTATGAAAAAAATCTATGGATGCATTTTTATTCTTAGTTTATTGATTAAATGGTGTGTGTTTTTCAGTTATTTACCTTTCCATGTTGATTATGACTTATTGATTATTCTTAACTTATTATTGATTCATGTTTTTATTTTATGTAACCCTAACTGATCTTTTGAGCTCACCCGTATATTTATTTTCCTTCTGAGGTTATTAAGAGGAAATATTTGAATAAGTGTCAAGGAATATGTTTATTATATTTTTTTATGTTCTATGTTTAATTAATAATGTAATATGGGAACCATGTGTGTATCTAGTTCTTAAATATTATTAAACTGATCAATCCTTGGTTATGTGTTCTCTTGTATCTATTCCATTGTAATAAAATAACCACTGACTTTGGGATAATAAAATTGGGATTGTTACAGTTTGTATCAAAGTAGGTTTAGTATAAAATTTAGTAACTTGATTTCAAATAGACATGAGAATTATAATAATTCATTGTAGTAAATTTTGTTCTCAATGCCCATGATGATTATGATCTAACTTAGTGTGTGCCATTATTTAGTGATGTCGCTTAATGAAATAAAGGTAATAAGTACCCACAAAAAATGTAGGTATTGACCCACTGAAAAAGTCAACACAATTGGTGTTGGAGATTATAATATCATGAAAATATTATAATTGATTACTCAGGTTATGATGAATAACCATACTACACCAATTTTGGATTGTTTCATGTGGAAGAATCCCCCTTAATTTAGTGGGACTATTAATCCAGTGGTAGCTGAGCAATGGATTTAGTCTATTGAAAAGATATTTCTAGAATTTGGATATGATGACAGGGAAAATGTTGTATTATTGGAATATTACCTCAAGGGTGATGCTGATCAACGGTGGTTATTGATCCAGAATACTAGGAAGGAAGATGAAATAGAACACGTGGAATGGAAATCTTTTAAAGAAACATTATTCAAAAATTATTTCTATAAGAACCCGGTTTTTCACTCAAGTATGGATCCTTTAAATTTTAGTCCAATTATTTATTTTGGACCTAATATGGATTCCTAATGAGTTAGAAAATATCTTATGGGCTTTTGGGGATTTTTTGGAGCCCAGAACACATCTTTTAGGGAAACTGGCCATGTTGCATGGTTGGCACATGGTTTTCCTAACCGTAAGGATGGTATATTTTCGAGAAGAACCATATCACATGGTTGGCTCAATGTTGTGAGGCCTATCCATGTGAGTTCCCTTTATTCCCAGGTATATGTGCATGGTTTGTACATGGTTTTTCAAATCGTGTGCATAAACCATGCATAGAAAAAATTTAGGATAATTTTACTATTTTTTCCTTAATGATCTAATTAAGCCACCCCTTCTTACCAAACTAGGGATACAGCAAGAGAACATCCATTATCTCTCAATTTGGAGATTTTTTAATATCTAAGGTAGGGATCAAGAGATTACTTTCATCCAGGATCCAATCGATCTTCGGTTCTTTACATTGGATGCACAACGGTAAGTACTCAAGTCCTTTTTAGTCATTATTCTCCTCTATTTCTCTCGACCTAGTTATCAAGGTGTGATCATTTTTTCATTTTTCTTAGATATACTCCATTCTAAGATGAATTAGAGGTGGATAATAGAGGATAATAATTGTACAACCCTAAGGTGGTTGGTCTATAACTCATCTCTCAAGTTCATTGATTTTGGAATTGTCGTGTGGGGCCCACCAATTTCATCGGGTGCCATTTGTTGAATTTATATTCCATTATTATAATCATTAGAACCATATGGTTATGCTCTGTCTATATATGTGATTAATTTTTGGTGGTTACGCCCATAACTTCGTCTATCCCATGTAGGATGTTATGCCATAATTGGGTTTTAGTATTTGACACATTTGAGCCATCGTTTGGGTGTGACTTGGGTTGAACCTTCTAAGGGTAAGATTTTCTATATTAAATGTATTGATTTATATTGTGAATTTAATAATGGAAAGTACCATGTATTCTCACCACTTTACCCTTCTAAGTTAAGTGATTTAATTGATAATTAAATGTGAAATGAAAATTGAAAAGTATATTAAGTATATGACTTGACCAGATTAAATGTAAATGAAATATAGGTTGCATGTCTGTAGCACCCCTTACCACATTAAAGGATGGTAGCGGAATGAACCTTGATTATTTAATATTCCCTAAATGTAATTAATAAAGGTTTCATGCTAATTGAACTTATCACACTAATTAAAGGAAAGGCTTGAACCAAATTAAATATTACATGACTTCATAATTAAACAGGTGTGGCCTAACTCGAGCTCACCTTGGATTCTTATCAGGGAATGTCATGAGCACTTGGGAACCCCATTCTGATTCAAGGATATGGCTTTTACAGGTTGAGACCCACCTAGATCTTGGTCCTTGTCTATTCTTGGATACCCGGTATGAAACTGTAGGATCCCTCACATAGTATTAAAGGATGCCTTGGATACACTCCTTGGATCCAACATTGAAAAGTAGGTTTCATGGTTACAATCTATAGGGACCTATCTCTACTAAGCCCCATTTTACCTTAGATGATCACCTTGTATTTAGTAGGCATATTATTTTGTAATTCCTTGGATTATGTTCCTTGTATTACACTCTTACCCTTATCCAGGCTACAGTTATTATTGAGTTGGTGACCCTTGAGGTCTACGTTTCCTTGGTTATTACCTTAAAACTTCATTATTAAATGTAATTATAGTTTTCCTTATCACAACTTGGAAACTTAACTATTGTTAAGATGTGAATCCTTTATAAACTAGTAATAATGAATTAATGGACTAGTTACATTGAAACACCAACCAAGGGTTAAAGTAGGTACTTGGGTATTTAGTTACATTTTTCTGATTTACTTTATATATACATGCTTTCAAACTGTTACATTTCCATTACACAGGCCCGATGTTATAGACACCGTTGGTGGTGGCCCACTGAGATTTATCTCACACCATCTTTGGGAACCATTTGGTACCTGGAGTAGATTACATGAATGCAGGTTTTGACAAAGGGAAGCATATGGATTCAAACACTTGATTGATTATTGTTTAGGATAGATCCTGATAGAAGATGATTGAGCCAGATCTCAGGATTCTTGGTATAGTCTTTGATTTCCTTTATACTTTTTGAAACATGTTATTCCTTCTGTCTTGTGTCCATGTTTTCCAATTTTATAGTGACTTGAAATATCATCATCAGTTGTTGTATGCTTGTATGTTATTCCAGTTATTTCAGTTATTGTTACTATTGTCTCTATTTTTTTGTGCCTTCTGTTTATTTGTATTTATCATGCTATTTACCTTTTTTATAATTATTCATTGCACTACACTCTTGTAATGAGGGAATATGTGATGTCTCGACCTGGGAGCCACTGAACGGTGCCCTAAACCGGTTGGCCACATTCCCTCAAGTGCGCCTCCTTATACACCAGAGGGTGCCAACTAATAGCGATGGTCTAGTAAGTCAGTCTTGGGGAGACTATACCCTCTATTATCATAACAAAACACCAGAAAAATCAAATAACAATATCCAAGTACAAAAGCGTATAAATAACCAGAACAATACCATGACATATGATATTCAAATCAGAGAATACAATAGTCAACAGAAAGTTAAAATATTCTATGCCAATACAAATTTCAAGTGTGTACAATGCAACTGAAAGTAAAGACACAATGGCTCCCAAATAGATTCTGAACCAAATCAAGTTCTCTTTCCCATGATCCAATCCCAAACAGCAACATATCCCAGGGCCTTTCCCTTATCATGTCCAACAACCACAAAGTATGTTCAGGTGCTGATCAGGTGGCCTGAATAGGTTGTGAGTACAACTCAGTAGGTCATAACCAATGGTGTCTAAAACGAGTCCAGTCAAAAGATAGTGCATGTAGTTATATGAAGTAATAAATAAAATTCCTAATTTAAACAGTTATCACATTGTTATTTAATACTTAATCATCACATTAGGATAATTCAATCCATTTTTTCCAATTGAATCATCATTCATTATTATCATCCATTTGCTGTAGGTCATCATGCCTAGCACCCCAAATCTCAGTGAATGTAGGATTCCTTTCCTAGCACTCTAATTCTCATTCGGTGTTGGTCATCATTCCTAACACCCTTATATCTAAGAGCATAGATAACTATTGGGGAGGAATACCATGTCCAAGTCCCAACTTCTACATTAGTCTAGGATGTCATACCTAGAACCACAAAATTTCATCCATTTAATCATTCTTTAATTCTCAAGAATTTTCCACATTAATCATTTATTAATCCAATGATTAGTTAAACATTTCAAAGGCCATTAGATAATTCAACAATTAACTAAGAACATAAACCATTAATTAATTCATCAATTAATTAACCAATAAATACCATTCTCATTCCATAATTAATTCTTTATAATTAATTATCCATTTCAAAACCCATCAAGTCATATTTAATTATCACAGTTAATTATCTTTAAATCCAAACATCATTTCAGAATTAATTATCCCAATTAATTATCTTAATACAATCAATTCAATAACTTAAATACAAGATCACAACCCATAATTAAATCTCCAAGATATCAATCACTTTGGGAAACCCCCCATTCATTTGTTTTGTGATTCAATTATCAATAAATCACCAAGGTAAACACACATCAATTTCACTTTCCTAATCACCCCAATTTAGGAAATCATTTATCAAGGGAATCAATAAATTTCATAAAATCATAAATATATCATAAATAATGACTATGGGAGTTTAATTTAGACCACATACCTTAGTTTATTGATAGAAGTTATACCAACAGAAATCCCCAAAATCTCAGCGGAACAAAATCGTTGATTAAGCTCCAGATCTAACTCCCTAAAACCAAAATTAAGATCAAAGGCATCAAGATCTTGAAAATATAGATATAGATTCAGAATCCTAGATCTATATCTCAACCCATAGGTTTAGATCCATGGAAACTATGAAGATCCTCCATGAAAAGAATTAAGAAAGATGGATGAAAGAAACGGGAGAAGCATCGGGGTGAAATCCACTTACCGAGAGGAGAGAGGATCTTCAATCCGAGCTTCCAATCTCAAAGAACAGTGTTCAAATCACCTTGGAATCCATCTATAAGGATTTGGGAAAACCTAAGATCTATCAAGCCTAATACAATGTCAAAATATGGCAGTCCCGGGGGGTTCGAAGGTTTTAAAATAGATTTTCAAATATTTAAAAACCATGTGCCCGGTTTCCTGGGAAGAGGCGCACGGTTAGGAAAACCATGTGCCAACCGTGAAGAATCCACTACCCACTTCTACATGGTTGGCATGGTTTGGTCACACGGTTAGGAAAAATATACGCCAACTGTGTAGACTCCTCTGTCCAATTTTGCATGCTTGGCATGGTTTGGTCGCACGGTTTGTCAAACCATGTGCAAACCGCACACAGCCCATTGTCCTTAATTTTTTCTTCAAATTTCACAAAAAACTCACCCCAATCATCTAATAAAAGTTAAAGGTACTTAAAAGCTTCAAAAAGTTCCTAAAAATACATCTGATGTGACTTCATAAAAGGTTATGATCTTACGATATCTCCACCTTATAACAGCTCATCCTCAAACTGCACTCCCAAACTTCTCTAAGATTCTGAGCCAAAAATATTGGGTCATTGAGCCCCCATGTCTGCTTCCCATTCCCAAGTTTCCTCTTGAACATTTCCATGTTTCCATAACACATGAACTAATGGAATAGTATTTCCATGTAACACTTTCTCACTGCAACCCAGCACACGTACCAGATGCTCCCCAAAGGATGCATCTGTCTCGAGGTCAACTTCCTCCACATCAATCACATGAGATAGGTCGGGGTGATACCACCATATTTGAGACACATGAAAAACATCATGCATAGTTCTAAATTTCTATGGAAGTTCTAATCGGTATGCCACAGGCCCAATTCTCTCTAGAACCTCAAACGGTCCCACAAACCTGGGTGATAACTTGCCTTGCCTATGTATCCCGTGGTGACCCAATCTAGGAAACACCAAAAGGAATACATGATCACCCTCCATAAACTCTAGGGTTATTCTCCATCTATCATCATATGACTTCTTTATACTCTAAGTTATATCCATACATTTCTTAATCAATTTCACCTGCTCTGATGTCTCCTAAATAAGTCTCGGTCCCAACAACTCTGACTCACCCACCTCTAACAAACATAGTAGTGATCTAAAAGGTCTACCATAAAGTGAATCATATGGTGACATATTTATAGTTTCATGATAACTTTTTTTATAGGAAAACTCCACTAAATACAAGTTATTTTCCCAAGAACCACCAAAGTCAAGGACACATGCTCACAGCATATCCTCTAACACCTGTATGGTACGCTCCGACTTCCCATATATCTGTGGGTGGAAGGTTGTACTTAACAAAACCTGTGTACCAAGTGCCTTCTGTAAGCCCTTCCAGAAGCGTGAAGTAAATTGAAAATCATGATTTGAAACTATTGTTCGTGGAACCCCATGAAAATGAACTATCTCTCTCACATATAGTTCTCCCAACTGCTCTATTATAAAGGTTTCCTTGATAAGAAAGAAGTGTGCTACCTTTGTTAGTCGATCCAAAACGATCCAAATAGTATCATTCTTCTAAAAGGTATTTGGAAGTACTGCCACAAAATCCATATTAACGTCATCCCACTTCCATTCTAGAATAGGTAATGGTTGCAATAGTCCTCCAAGTCGTTGATACTCTGCTTTCAACTACAGAGAGGTGAAACACCTTGTTACAAACCTTGCTATCTCCTTTTTCATGCATGGGCACAAAAATAGTCATCAAAGGTCACGGTACATTTTTGTCACCCTAGGATGTATCGCCCACCTTGAAGCATGAAATTCTCGCATGAGTTCCTCTCGCATACTCGTAGGCACAACAACCCGATTTTTCACATAGATGATCACATCCTCATCTATTTTCCAGTATGAAGGTGTCTTCCCAACTTTGAGGATTTCCCTCAAGGATAAACATTTCGAATCATCATATTGCATGTGCCTAATCCATCTCAAGAGCATAGACTTCACTACTACAGAAACTAGAGTAATCCTCTCCTGAATCTACTAAACTACCACATGCATTTCTGCCAGTAAGTTCATCACCTTCTGCTCTACACTTGACTCATGTACCAACTAAGTCTGAGTTTTTACGCTCAATGCATCAAAAACACTATTCCCTTTCTTGGGTTTATATGCCAGTTCAAAATCAAAGGACTCTATATACTCTAACCATCTTCACTGCCAAATATTCAATTCGTGTTGCGAAAAGATATACTTCAAGCTTTTGTAATCCATAAAAAATGTAAAATTTTCACCCAAAAGATAGTGTCTCCAACACTTAAGAGAATAAAACACTAATTTTAACTCGATGTCATGAGTAGGGTAATTCCATTCATGTATATTCAACTATCGAGACCCATAATCAACGACTTTATCCCCTTGCATCAACACAGCTCCGAGTCCGACCCCAAAAGTGTCACAAAACACCATGTACTCCTCACCTGCCTTAGGTAAGATCAAAATTGGTGTCGAAGTCAAGCTCTTCTTCAATTAATGGAAATCATTATCACATGCTTCTATCCAAAAAAAAATTATCCCTTTCTTGTTCTAAACAGTAAGTGGTTCTACCAATTAGGAAAAGTCTTGGATGAACCTCTTGTAATAACCAGCTAATCCCAAATAGTTTTGAATATCAAAAAAATTCTTGGGCTGCTCTCAAGAAATAAATGCCTATAATTTCTTTGGGTCAACAAACACACCTTCTTCTGAGATGATGTTCCCCAAAAAGTGTACCATGTCAATCCAAAACTGACATTTTAGATATCTTGGCATATATCCTATTCTCTATCAGTGTACTTAGGACGATTTCAAGATGTTGGGAATGATCATCATGAATCTTAGAGTATACTAAGATTTAATCCACAAACACCACCATAATCTGATCTAAGTATGGATGAAAGATCCTGTTCAACAAGGCCATAAACACTGCTGGAGAATTTTTCAATCCAAACAGCATTATAATGAACTCATAAAGGCCATAACTACTTCGGAAAGAAGATATTGGTATATCAGATGTCCAGATTCTCACCTGATGATACCCTGATCTCAGATCGATCTTTGAGAACACACTATCCCCCTTCATCTGGTCAAACAGATCATCGATATGCAGAAGAGGATGTATGTTCTTCACAATCATTTTATTCAACTTTCGGTAATCTACACACAAGTGTAAACTCCCATCGGCCTTCTTTGCAAACAAAATAGGTGATCCCCAAGGTGAAGTACTTGGATGGATAAACCCCTTATCCTCTAACTCCTCTAACTGAGTTTTGATCTCTTGAAGCTCAGTCGGTGCAATTCTATAAGGTGGAATAGATACCGGCTCAGCTCCCGGCATGATCTCAATAGTAAATTACACATCTCTCTTTGGTGGAAACATAAAAATTATTCAGGAAAGACATCCTGAAATAGTTATACTATTCTTGGAAGGACGTATTGCCTACCACTCCCATTATCCCGAAAAATACAAGCAACTTGGTCCATGATCTCTCCCAATTGCTGAGTAATTGGCCCAACTCTGCCTGCATGGATATCCCATTCTCCATGAAGGATATATTGATCACCCTCAGGAGATACAAAGGTCACTCTCTTGTGATAATAATCTATGTGGGCTCAGTATTCAACTAGCCAGTCCATACCCATAATAAGGTCAAAGACCGTTATATCAAGGACATATATATCCCAAAGGAAGGTATACTCTCTGATCTCTAGCAAACATACCTTGTATAAACAGATATCCCTACTACATGTTCCCAATGGTGTATCGATATTCATCAGCCCGCCTATAGACTCCACCTCTAGGATCAATCCATTAACAAGATTTGAAGATATAAAGGAATGAGAGGCCCCAGTATCAAACAAGGAAGTAGCTAAAGTAGAAGCAACTAGGATAGTACCTCTCACTTTTAATAGACCAGCCTTGCTCTCGACAAGTGTAGGTTGTACTGCATATATATGTCTTGTCCCTATTCCCTATGGTGCCATATGACTCCCTTGATTAGAACCAATCTGCTGAAATGGGCACTCATTCCCTAAACCACCACGCCCACTTCCTCTACCGCCTCTTCCAGTAGAACTCCAACTGTCATACCTATATGGTGTAGAAGACCCCCTTCCCACACTCTGACTCTAAGCAGCTGCTCCCCTGGTACCAACTTGCCAATGACTCCTATAGAACCTCTGTAGATGTCCCATATTTCCAAAAAAAAACTGTCAATCCACTAGTGGTCGAGGAAAATGTGTATGATAATGTCCATGTCTACCGAAATGGTGGAAAAGCACATTAGAAAGATCTTGTGTAACTGTTCCTCCTGACTTTCCACCTTGCTTTCCACTGTCTGGACTAATAAACTCATGATGTTACTTCCTATCCTTTGAAGGCATACCCCCTGATCATCTATCCACCTATCCAGTACTGGAATCCTCCTTCAGGTTCCCCTCTAAAATGAGAGCCTGATTAACCACTTCTGAAAATTTCTTTAGCCTAAAGATATTCACCGGGGACCTAATTTCACACTTAATTCCATCCTCAAATAGTTTTTCTCAAGATGCCTCATATGTCGCCAAATCTAGAGAAAAATGTTTTAAATCTGTAAAACGTTCAGCGTACTCCATTATGTACATGCTTCCTTGTGTTAGATGCATAAAATATGAAGCCTTCTCTTGTCTTAGCATGTCTGCATAGAAGTTTTCCAAGAACTTCTCCAAAAAGTCCTTCCATAACATACTATCAGTATGTCCTCATCATACCTGAATGTCCCACCAGCGCTTTGTGGAACCCCGCAGCATATAAGAAGCCAACTTAACCCTTCTCTCAAACGGATTCTCCAAATGGTCAAGTATCATCTTTATGGGTTCAATATAGAATTCAGCTCCATCAAGTCCACCCTCTCCAGTAAAAGTAGGAGGTTATTGCAGATGAAACTCTCTTTTCAACTCAGACATGCTTTTCTGAACCCACCCTGGGTCTCTCACTTTGAATTTCATGAAATGAGAAAATTTATCTTGGAATTGTTCCCCTTATTCCTCAGCTTGCACAAATAGTGCCTTAAGCTCCCTTCCTAGAAGCTCATTCTAGGACATACCCACCGGTCTCTCCCTCAACAAGAATCGTGGAGGCATAATTTTACAAGGATAAACACACATCTTAGGTCTTATAATGAAACATTATAACATTTATGTAATGGAAGAAACTAACACATGAAGTTTTAACATGTTATTTCTCCCTTTTCTCACCACATGGTCAACACTGAGGCCTTATCATTACCATTAACCATCCTACTCCTGGGTCTTGGTTAACAAGGGTATGTTCATTTTCCTTAATTAATCAACCATTAATTAATCACATTATATCAAATTAATTAATTAAATAATTAATTAATTAATCATTCCCATGTCATCAATCAAGGTTTTCATTAGACACCCATTTATTCTCACTTTGCATCATTATTTTATTCTCATAATAAGGAAAACAAATCAAGTTCAACAACTTACCCATAACCCATTTTCCTGTGAGTGCCTAGAATGATGCATGTTACAACAACCCTGAGTGCCTAGAATGATGCATGTTACAACAACCCTGAGTGCCTATAATGATGCATGCAGACTCAAATATCATGCCTCTATAGGCCACGAATCAAAATACAACAATTTTCAAAACAAATATTACATCACACCACAAGTGAGTCACCTAAGGTGAAATAATATAAAATTGTAACCACAAATAGAAATCACAACAATCCCACTCTGAGTACTCGTATTTTCCCCTGTACATGGGTTAGAAACTCCCATGCATGAGCTCATTACCAAGCCTCGACTCTTCCTAGCCTCATGTCTACCTTTTCCCAAAATAGTAAGATAAAATAAGAACAAAGAAAAGAAACCCCCTTTAATTCCACTTGGTGACTTCCTGACTTAGGAGCCACTGAACGGTGCCCCAAGCCAGTTGGCCACATGCCCTCAAGCATGCATCCCCGTATGCCAGAGGGTTCTAACTAGTAGAGAGGGTTTGGTAAGTCATTCTTGGGGAGAATATACCCTCTATTATGAGAATAAAACTTCATCGAAAGCAAATGACAATATGCAAGTATGAAAGTGTATAAATAACCAGTACAATACCATGACATATGATAGTCAAACCAAAGAATACAATAGTAAACTAAAGGGTAAAATATGATATGCCAATTCAAATGTCAAGTTTCTATAATGCAACTGAAAGTAAAGACACAACGACTCCCAAACAGATTCCAAACCATATATGGTTCCCTTTCCCATGCTCCAATCCCAAACTGTAACCTATCTCAGGGCCTTGCCCTTATCATGTCCTGCAAAAACAAATTCTAATTGAGTGTCGATCAGGTGTCCTAAATTGGGTGTGAGTAAAACTTAGTAGGCCACCACCAATGGTGTCTAAACGAGTCCAGTCAAAAGATAGTGCATGAAGTTATATGAAGCAACAAATACAATGCATAATTTAAACAGTTATCATATTTTCATTTAATACTTAATCATCACATTAGGCAAATTCAATACATGTTTCCCAATTGAATCATCATTCATTATTATCATTCATTTGGTTTAGGTCATCATGCCTAGCACCCCAAATCTCAATGAATGTAGTGTTCCATGCCTAGCACTCCAATTCCCATTCGGTGTAGGTCATCATGCCTAACACCCTTACATCTAGGCACTTAGATAACTATTGGGGAGGAATGACATGTCTGAGTCCCAACTTTTATATTGGTCTAGGATGTCATACCTAGAACCAAAAAATCTCATCCATTTAATAATTCTTTAATTCACAAGAATTTTCCACATTAATCGTTTACTAATCCAACGATTAGTTAAACATTTCAAAGGCCATTAGTTAATTCAAAAATTAACTAAACACATAACCTATTAATTAATTCATCAATTAATTAACCAATAAATACCATTATCAGTCCATAGTTTATTCTTTACAGTTAATTATCCATTTCAAACCCCATCAAGTCATAATTAATTCTCACAGTTAATTATCTTTAAATCCAAACATCATTTTATAATTATTTATCCCAATTAATTATCTTAATATAATCAATTCAATAACTCAAATAAAAGATCAAAACACATAATTAAATCTCTAAGATATGAATCACTTTAGGAACCCCCCCCCCCCCCATTCATTTGTTCTGGGATTCAATTATTAATAAATCACCAAGGTAAACACACATCAATTCCACTTTCCTAATTACCCCCATTTAGAAAATAATTTATCAAGGGAATCAAGAAATTTCATAAACTCATACACATATCATAAATCATGACTAGGTATGTTGAATTAAACCAACTACCTCAGTTTATTGACAGAAGTTAGCCCAATGGAAATCCCCAAAATCTAAGTAGAACAACGTCGTTGATCAAGCTCTGTATCTAACTCCCTAAAACCAAAATTATGATCAAAGGTATCAAGATCTTGAAAATATAGATTTAGATTCAGAATACTAGATCTAGATCTCAACCCATAGGTTTAGATCCATGGAAATGATGAAGATCCTCCATGAAAATAATTCAGAAATATGGATGAATGAAATGGGAGAAGCATCGGGATGAAATCCACTTATAGAGAGGAGAGTGGATCTTCAATCCGGGCTTCCAATCTCAAATAACGGTGATCGGATCACCTTGGAATCCATCTGGAAAGCTTTGGGAACACCTAAGATCTTTAAATCCCGAGACAAGGTCGAAATATGGGAGTCCCATGGGGTTCATATGGTTTTAGAAGAGATTTTTGGATATTAAAAACCATGTGTACAATTTCCTAGGTAGAGGCGCATGGTTAAGAAAATTGTGCACCAACCATGCAGACTCCATTACCCACTTCTTCATAGTTGGCATGGTTTATTCGCATAGTTAGGTAAATCATGCGCCAACTGTGTGGACTCCTCTGTCCAATTTTGCATGCTTGGCATGGTTTGGTCACATGGTTTTTTAAACCGTGCATAAACCATGCACAACACACTATCCTTTAGTTTTTCTTAAAAGTTCAGCCAAAATCACCCCAAGATTCTACTCCAATTTAAAGGTACTTAAAAGCTTCAAAAAGTACCTAAAAATGCACCCGAGATGACTCCATAAAAGGTTGGGATCTTACAACATAGTCTCCTCGTGGACACACCCTGGGCCCTCACTGTTAGTCAGAAGCCTTTGGAATTTAGGGAGATGTGCTTGGGGCCATGTGGACCACTGGGCTTGGGGTACCTCTTAAGTGTCATCTAGGTCTGGGATGTCACAATTTCCCTCGTGAGTAATGAAATGAGATAAAGAGAAAATTTATTAACTTAAAATAAAAAGGAAGAATAGATTGTTGCAGAGTATGAGGATACCTATATGTGACAAGCCAAGTATGCTACAGATTACATATATGATTCAGAAAACAAGATTGATCATTTCTTTAAAGGACTTAATCTAAGTCTCCAAAAGGAACAGGCTTCTCAATCATTTTCATCATATGATGAAATAGTATTAACTTCCATCAAAACAGGGAAGGGATTTTATAGATACTATATGTTCAATGGAAATCAAGAGAAGAAGAGGTATTTTGATAACCATGGAAAAGGTAAAGTATTAATGAAGAATGGGGGTATGAATTAATTCCCATTATGTGAAAATTTGGAAAGACTCATCCTAGGAAATGCTTGAAAGGCATGGGAGTTTGTTATAAGTGTGGATACAAGGGTCATTTCACTAAATAATTAAAGGGGAAGAAACAAATAAATGATGTTCAATGATTCAACTATATATAAAATGGGGTGTTATTCAAATCAATGTCACAAGCATCAGTGGAATATACCATATAAAAGGCCAAGGGGAGATGCACAAGATTATGTTATCACCACACCTGAAGTAAAAGTACCTGATGAGGTGGTGGAAGGTACATTAATCTTATTTTCAAATTTATCCAATGCTTTATTTGATTCTGTATCATTACACTCATTTATATCTACCTAGTTCTCCAAGAAAATTAGACATTTTCCTTTTGATTTAATAAGTGGGTTGTCAATCAAAAACTTATCAAGGAAGTCTCATTGCCACAAAAATGTGTCAGTAAGTCCCCATTATGACACATAATAATGATTTATTTTCAGACATTATCACCATACCTATGGTTTAATTTGATATAATCCTAATTATGTACTCGATATAAAAATATGATGTGAAAAAATATTGTAATAAGAAGTAAATTATGATATGTGAGGAAGTTGTAGAATTAATTATCTATAGAACAGAAACCTCATCATCTGATTATTAGCTAGATCTAACCCCATTAGTTATACTGAATAAAATTCTTAGAGAGGAAGAGAAAACAACATCTAGGGATGAAGAAGGTAAGCCTAAAATTGATGATGTTCCTATTATATAAGAATACATTGATGTTTTTCTTGAGTAATTACCTAGACACCCCCTAGAGCGTGAAGTTGAGTTTACCATTGATTTAATCTCTGATGAAAGACAAATATCAAATACTCCCTATAGAATAGAAATTGTGGAATTGGTGGAGATGAAGAAACAACTATAAGAGTTGAGTAATAAGGGATTTATTCTACCAAGTATTTCTCCATGGAAATCCCTTATTCTCTTTCATAAGAATAAATATGGATCCATGAGGCTATGAATTGACTATAGAGAAATTAATTCTATTATAGTAAATAAAAATTATCCTTTTCCTTGAATTGATGATTTACTTGATCAAATTCTTAGAGATAAATTTTTTTTGAAGATTGGTCTTTGTTCTATGTATCATGAATTGTGATTAAAGAAGGAAGTTATTCCAAATAAATCTTTTTGAATAAGTTATGGACATTTCGAGTTTACAGTAATTCCATTTGGATTAACTAATTCACCCTTAATTTTCATAGATCTAATGAATAGAGTATTAAAGGAATATCATGATTATTTTTTTGTATCATTCATTGATGATATTATAGTTTATTATAAAAGCTATGAAGACCATGTGAATCACTTTAGTAATATTCTTGAGACTCTCAGAAGGAAAGAGTTATATGGAAATTTATAAAGTGTGAATTATAGCTTCAGGAAATTTATTTTCTTGTCTATATTGTCTCTAAGGATGTAATCTCATTTGATATTGTAAAGACAAAGGCAATCTAATAATGGCATATGCTAATGAACATAACCAAGGTATGCAGTTTCATTGGTTTAGTAGGTTACTATCAGCATTTCATTCAGATTTTTTCCCAATTGGCTAAATCGTTAACCAATATAACTTGTAAAATGTTTAAGATCATATAGATAAAATAATGTAAAGAATTGTTTGAAAATTTAATAAATTATTGGTAAATGCTCCAATTTTGACTATTTCATTAGAAAATTATGGGTTTTTGATATACAATTATGCATTAAAGAAAGGAACAAGTTGTATTATTATGTAAAATGATATAGTTATTGCATATTAATCAAGGCAATTAAAGATTCATGAACAAAATTACCCAAATCAAGATCTTGAATTAGTAGTTGTAATCTTTGATCTGAAGATATGGAGACATTATCTCTATGGTGAAATATGTGAGATATATATGGATCACAAGAGTTTAAAATACATATTTAAAAAGAAATAACTTAACATGATGGGAATATGATGGCATGGGTTACTAAAATATTATGATTTACCAATAACCTACCACCTTGGAAAATCAAATAAGGTAGAAATGAATTAAGCAATAATGATCATGGACTTATAACACAAATGGGGATTGAGAAAGATCTTATGTTCATAGATTTAGAAAATATAGATATGAGAATTATTAAGGAAGAGGAAACATCACTCATTTGTTAAATGATATTGAATCCATATTTATTAGAAAGGATAAAAATATATCAATCTAATTATAATAATTTTCAAAAGAAAACTAAAGCCATTAAGGATAGAATATTGGCATACTTCATGTATAATAATGGAATTCTAAAATTTGGAAAGAGTTTATGTGTTCCATAAATACTTAAGATAAAAAATGGAACTATTAGATGATTCTCATATCTCAAATTTCTCTATACATCCCATTAGTACCAAGATGTATTAGGATCTAAAGGAACATTTTTGGTGGGATAATATGAAGCAGGATATTACTGACTATGTTTTAAGATTCCAAGTTTTTCAATAGGTGAAGGCAGAGAGACGCCATCCTTGAGGAATAATGAAACCTCTACCTATTTCTATTTGGATTTGGGATGACATTACTATAGACTTCTTCACAATATTACAAAATACACCCAAAAAGAATGATACAATATGTGTTATTGTTGATCTTATTACAAAATTAGTGCATTCTCTATCTATAAGATAATATTTCCCTTTTGCATCAAAATTATGGAATATTATTCCAAAGGATTTGGATACTGAGCTTCATTTGAGTACTTCTCATCATCATCAAATTGATAGACAGTCTAAAAGTAATATTCAAACATTGGAAGTCATTTTGAGATCATGCTCACTTGACTTTCTAGGAATGTTGGATTAGTATTTACCTTTGTTAGATTTTTCCTACAATAATAGTTTCCATTCAAGTAATGAAATTTTTTCATATGAAGCATTATATGGAAAGAGATTACATATGCTAACTTTTTGGGCTGAAGTTGGTGAGAGGAAAATTATATTACCGAAACTTATTGAAGAAAAAATGACAAAGTAAAAGACTAGTCATGATCATATTAAAGTATCTTAAAGTATAAAAAAGAGTTATGTTGACCACTAGGGAAAGGACTTGGAATTATAAGTGTGAGATCATGTCTTTCTAAAAGTATCTCCAAGGAAGGGTGTCATAAGGTTCGATAAGGAAGGAAAAATGAGCCCCATCTATATCGGACCATAAGAATTTTTGGAAAGAATTGGATATGTAGCTTACTAATTATAAATGTCACCAAGTCTCTCCAAAGATCATTATATGTTCTATATATCATTATTAAAGAAGTACATGTCAGACCCAAAGAATGTAATCACCTGAAGAAGTGGAACTGGAACCTGATTTGTCTTACTATGAAGAGTCTATTGAGATTACTGCCACTAGAGAGAAAGTATTGAGAAATCAGATGACTTGACTCGTAAAATTTCTTTACAGAAACCATAAAATGGAAGAAACAAGGTGGGAACCTAAGGATGTTATGAAGAATAACCACCCTCATCTATTTTGGAGGTAATATACATGAAAAAATTTCAAGGATGAAATTTTTGGATGGAAGAATATAACTCCCAAATATTTTACAGTATGTATCTTCTTAAATAAATTAAATTGATTCGATAGCTTACGT
The DNA here is from genome assembly GCA_963277665.1 of Viscum album. Lineage (NCBI taxonomy): Eukaryota > Viridiplantae > Streptophyta > Magnoliopsida > Santalales > Viscaceae > Viscum > Viscum album. The sequence continues at coordinate 675,678,529 of OY728131.1, read as the reverse complement.
ATCACACAACACTGAGCTTAAATGAACTATGATATAATATTAAATATTAACATGACTGTTGGAATAGTACTGTGATTGTTAGTAATAGTAATTTGGCCATTCGAATAATAAAATAACCTATGAAAGTATAAATTAAATTTATATATCTCATAAATTAAAATATGATATATTTATATCATTGAATAAGTAAATAAATTTTTTAAAAATGATAAATTAAGTGTTAGTATTTTTTGTAGAACGTAAATTTTTATTTAAAATTTTATAATAAATATAATGATTTAAAATAAAAAAATTCATAAATCAATGTTTTTTTATATATAATTATATGATAACTTTACATGACCATAATTAATTTTTCAAAGTGTCATAAAATTAGTTATAATATTAAAATCAGTATTTTCGATTAAATGATGATTTTAATTAAAAATTAATTTTATCATATTTAGAAAGTTATTTTCATAAAATTTAGTCCATTCTTTTAAATCTATATGTCAAAAAATGTTTGGGATGAATTTTTGTTATTTTTTTGAAATAGTTGAATTTTTTTAATAGTGAAATAGGGTAATTTATGGTATTTAACACTATAAGTATATAAATGAATTTTTAAGTCATGTATGATGTATGGATGAGGTAAGAAACCATTATTTAGAACTCACATTCAATATTTAATGTAATTACTCATATGAATCAACACTATTGGTAGTTTTGGTCCAAAATAATAAACTAATGGATAAAATAATCAAAAAACACCCCTCTCCTCCCCTATAAATACCACCCTTCACCACCCCTTCCCCTCACACATTTTAAGCCCTACAGATTGTATAAATTCTACTCTACTACCTTCCCAATCCTCTTCTCCTTGTCCAATACCTGTTGTTCATTCCAAAATACCGAATCCAACTGTCTTAAAGAGGTTCCCAAGGAGACGATATTCAAGAGGTAAAATCCTCCTTCTTTCTCTTTTATTTTATTTTATTTTCTTATATTCTCTTATATTTCCATTATCGAAATTGTAATTATAACTCCATTATCATATATATACTATAATTTTATTATTTTAATATAATATTCATCATCAAATATCTTCTCTCCTTTTATTCTAAAAACGAAAACATCGTCTGTGATGTGTTGATTCACCACCTACATGGATGATGAGTTTTCATTTTCCATTATTGCCTTCAAGGATTTTCATAAAACCATTATTATGGTTAAATAAGATTTTAATATACATATTATAAGTTATAAAATGTTCTAGAACCAACATATAAACATATTATTAAATAAAATTATAAATGCCAAGATAAATTAAATCATTTTCATCAACATTTTATCTAATGATTCATAATCATACCATATAACAAAATGATATATGAGACCATTTAAACTTATGTAAGTTAATTAATAATAAATAATTTACCTTCTAGATTATTTCATCAATTTGACAAGAACTCCCATAAATATACACAAGGTAACCAACCATAAATCCATGAAACGAACGCTCCCAAAACAACAAAATTAAACATTATAACTCATAAAAATGGTCAAAAATGAACTTAATAAAATTATAATAAATAAAATATATGTTTTATAAGTTCTGAATTAAGTACTTATTTAATATTATTTTATTATCTAGGGAATTAAGTACTAGTACAGAATGCTTTCGGACATAAGGTAAGGGTTTCACATCTCACTTTTACTTCTATGAGATATATTCCTTATTCAAACCTTATTTATTGTGAATGGTGTATGTATACTACAATTTGATATATCATATCATGAATATATCAATCTTTATGGTGTTCAATTTTTGATTTTATGATCATTAATTTTATGTGGCATACGATTTGATTTATTATAAGTGATAAGGATTTTTCCTCTCGCTTTAATTTCTGTGGAAAATATTCCATATTCATCACTTGTTTCCTTTTTATACTACCCCTTTTATTTATGATCATAAATCATTGAATATTTCATTAAAAATACATATTTATTGTATCATGGATATGATTATTGTTTAATTTTTATACCAATTTTATGTACGGTGTTTACTTTGAATATTATTTTAACTAGGTAAATATTGACAAATATGTATCCTCTAATCAATATGGATATTTTGATAAGGAATATTGTTCTTAAATTAAATCTATGTATGAATAATGATTCGGAATTGTAGTGGTTGGTGGGTCCCAACATTATATAGCCCCTTGATGCATTGACGGGTCTCATTAGACAAAACAATTGGCAACAAACTCTTCACATTTGTTTCCAAGAAGAATCAAATAGGTTTTCACCCATAGACGTAAATTATCTTGTGAAATGTATTGATGGAAATAGTTATTTATCTATATACATGACATACAATAATTAATCATATCCTTCATTTAGTATTCAATTATTCCTATCCATAATATTTTCACTATGATAAAATCTATGGATGCATTTTCTTTCTTAGTTTATTGATTAAATGGTATGTGTGTTTCAATTATTTACATTTCCATATTAATTATGCCTTATTTATTATGCTTCACTTATTATTGATTCATGTTTCTATTATATATAACCCTTACGAAGAATTTGAGCTCACCTTTATATTTTTTCCCATCCTCAGGTTATGAATGTGAAATCATTGAATAAGTGTCAAGGAAGTTATTTATTTTCATTTTTTATGTTCTATGTTTAATTACCAATGTAATGAGGGAACTATGTAACACTACTGGAATTTGTTCTATTTGCAACAGGCTATTTACGACGGAATCTCGTTGCAAAATAAGCTTTAACGATGGGGTCCCGTTACAAATATCCCATTATAGAAAACGGAATTGCAAATACTTTTTTTTGTGACGGGTTTGTCGCAAAAAAAAATTTTTGAAACGAGGAACTTCCCCGTCGCAAATAAGTCTCCAGTTATATACATTATATATAAATGAACTTTTTGTGATGGGTAAGTTCCCCGTCACAAATAAATCTTCGATTGTATACATTATATATAATTAAACCTTTTGCGACGGGCCCGTCGCAAATAGTATTTAAAATTATATTTGTTAAACTATTTCCGACGGGATCTCGTCGCAACAGGTCTCGTCACAAATAATAACCAAAATTAAAAAATATATTTAATAAAATTATAATTAATGAAAAAATAATATTAATATTTTTAAAATAAAAAAAAAATAAAAAATATTAAAATTCTCAGTATTCACAAAAAAAATAAAAAATTCATAAAATTTTATTATTATTAGTAGTAAAATAAACAAACATTAAAAAATATAATACTAAAAAAAATATTTAATAAAATTATGATTAATGAAAAAATAATATTAATATTATTAAAATAATAAAAAAATATTAAAATTCTCAATATTCACAAAAAATATAAAACAAATCATAAAATATTATTATTAGTAGTAGTAAAATAAACAAACATTAAAAAAATATAATAGTAATAATAAAAAATAAAATATTAAAAATAAAAATAAAAACTAAATTATGTAATATTTGCACCAATATAAAAGATAGAAACTGAAAATAGTTCATATTACAACAAATCATGAATTCAAATATTTTTAACATAAAAAAATCATTGGGGGTCGTCTTCTAGAGGAGGTGGAGGAGTTGTAGGAGATGGTGGAGGAAACTTCATCCCTTAACTACAAGTTTGATGACGCGTGTACTCCATCTGCTCGTGTTTCTACTACTGCTGCCATCGACGCATCTCATCATCGTGATGTTGCTGTTGCTGCTGCTACTGACGCATCCCTTCACGCTGCTTCTTCAAACTCTCTATAAGATTAGCCTGAGTTCGCAACTGCTCTTGATTCTATGAGGCATAAGATGATTCCTCTCTACGAGCTCCTCTCGATCTAGACCTCGATATCGCAGTAGTGCCGTAATAAGTACCAGGAGTCACATGAGAGCCGATACCAACTACTCGGCCCTTCTCAAATTCATACTGAGTCACCTGCATCCATGCCACCACATCCAAATGGTGGGCACTAGTCTAATCAGTCGCCTCATCCTGAATCCCAGCATGTGTCTGAGAGGTCGCATCCTCTTATGACTCCTTCAATTCCAATTTGAAATTAAAATTGTGAAAATATTATATACAATTAATTTTCAAACTGAAAAAAAAAATACTAACCACAATCTAACGCTAACGATCACCTCTAATCTCTCTAGTGGTTGGATCACTATACATCCTCTGATAAACGTCATACTCCATAATGTCGGGATGCTCGAATTCCTATAAAAATATAAAATAAATTTTTTATATTTGAAGTTATATAAAATATTTAAAAAAGATACTTACCAAATACTCTCTACGCATACTGAATGTACAGCTACCAGCTCGATGTGTCACCTCCTGTCTCCCCCAGTTTTGTAGACCCACTAAAGACCTCCTATAAAATCCACCACCCAACTAGTGTAAACATAATCCATCCCAAACGTGAGATAAAATATACTCTGGTCAGTGGGCTCTACACGACTCATCAAAATTTGTCACTCCTGCTTTATTAATGGTCGTCCTTCTCAAATTGTGCAAAAACTGACAGCAACAGTCACGCATAGACACCTCTTATGCCGCGTAGATAGCGTCACACATGATATCATCAATGGGATACCATAAACCCTAAAAAGAATTTATAATATCAAGTTATTAATAAAATAAATTTCAAAATAGATATTATTTATTTATATACCAGCTAATGGTTGAACATGTTGAGATGCACATCAACGGAAATTTGTTCCCATATGATCAATGGCTGAGAAAAATAATTGTACAATATATCACTCCCCTGTCCAACAACTACATATGTAAAACTGTGAAAAAAGAATAAATAATCAAACAATTATTATATATATATAAAATTAATGAAGGCTAACTAAAATATGCAGGTTATCATACCTCTGTGTGCATGGATCGAAACCAGGATGTGGATGTCGCTTGGGGATAGATTCAGGAATCATCAGTCATGCAAGACCACTCCCCCTCTATATACCCCCTGAACCGCTAGTAGTTTGATGGTTAGATGATCCCAAATCCCTCTCATCCAAAGATAGCTCAACCTCCTGTAACTCAAAAAATAGATCAGGGTCCATCTGAAACACAAAATTATTATTGTTAGAAGATAGTTAAAAATAACTATTATATATAGATATATATTAGTTATGATTATAACCAGTATTTAACTATGTCAATGTTCACCTTCATCATCATATTCATATCTGACGATGTCAATGTCTTCATATTCCTCTTTGGCATCATCAATATCCATATGAGTTTCAGTTTTATCATCTCATGTCATTTCAAATTCATTTGTAACATCATTAACATATTCATCACCATCGACCCTTAATTGTGGGGTATCATCATCGATATTCACGTCTCTTTTTGAAAAAGATGGATTTTGAGTAGTCACTTGAAAACTTTAAATTCCTTCCACTTCATCAGAACAACATTCTATTTGAGTAAACTGATTTTCCAAAGATTTCATTTTTATTATGTTCCACCAATCACTCAGGTCTCTTGAAGTAGCACAGTACATTGCATAATAAATTTTATGTGCCTGTTGATCTTGTAAAAATGATCCATTTACTACAATAAGACTTTTATATTTAATATCGACGATTCCATGAGTCGGATAAACATGAAAGCCTCTCTCAGTATCCAACCACTGACATTTAAACATCGTTATGTAATTCTGTCCTAGATAACACAGCTCAATAATTTTATCTAGATTGTCATAAAAGACAACTTAAATTTCTCTATGATGAGATCCTATCAAACAAACTCCATTTTTCATTGTTTTTTTATTCCTCATATGCATGTGTATGAAATTGAAACCATTCACCACATGTGCATTATAAGATTTAACCATTTTGAATGGTGGGTTACTCAATATACACAATCTCTTATCAATTTTATCAGCATGTTGAGCCACCTGAAATTTTCTAAAAAAATTATCAATATAAAAAATATTTAACTGAATTGATATTAAACCATCAATAATTTATGTTACCGGTTTTTGAAACCATTGAGAGAGAAAAATTGTCTGCGTTCTTCAACAGCAGTTACTGTAATTTGTGGAAGTTGTTTCTTGATATGATTATCATATAACCTAAAAATAAAATAATTTTACATATTGTAACATAAATTATAGAATAAGTGATAGAAGCACTCATAGTAAAAATGATGTTATTTCTTCACAGTTTAGCAGAACATATGTATGATCTTTGTGGTGTTCATCATCTGAAAGCCATCGTTCTTGAACTCCACTGAAGCCAATATTTGGCTGATTAAAAATTGATAATTGATTATCCGTTTTTTCATTAACATTTTCCTCGTTCCATCAGATGTGGTTGTATTTTTAGGGATATTAATATTCAAAATAATAAGAGCAGAAAAAAGCAATTTCTTCTTGCAAAAAATCTTCAGTAATTGAGCCTTCAACTGATGCTTTGTTACATACTTTTTTCTTCAATTTTTGAATGCATCTCTTGAATGGGTACATACATTGAAACTGTACTAGACCTCCACATTTATCTTCATGTAGAAAATTTAATATCAGATGTTCCATTAAGTTTAAGAAATCCGGCAGAAAGATTTTTTCCAGTTTACATATAATTACAGCAACATCTTCTTCTGGTTTACTTAGTGCACCGTAGTCTGTTGTCACAGCACAAAATGTCTCGAAAAAAATATGATATGTTTGTTATCGAATCCCAAATTATAGAATTCAACAAACCTTTAAATCCAATTGGCATAAGTCTTTCCATTATAGCATGACAATCATGACTTTTTAATCCGATAATATGACCATTCTTAACACATCTGCCCAAATTAGAATCATAGCCATCTAGAAGTCTCAAATCTACAATCCACTGACAAAATAACAAGCTACTCTCTTTAGATAGTGTATAAGATGTTTTTACTTCATTAACCTCTATGATCTTACATTTTCAAATAGTTAAAGTTCTAGTCACCTGTAAATTTGGGAAAGATATAATCATGATTTTATAGTATCTTTGGTCTTACCTGGTGTATCCAAAACTCTATGAAATAAATTATCAAAATAGTTCTTCTAAATATGCATGACATCCAACATGTGGCAGACCAACAAATAAGACCAATATGGAAGATCCCAAAAAATTCTCTGCTTTATCCAATTATGTTCTTTCCCAAAGCCATGAATTTTCTGTTGGTTTATTGTTGGCCCAAATGTGATGAGAGGTAATTAAAATACAACTGATTTTAACTCTATACCTGAGATCATTTTTGGAGGTTCATCCCTTTCAATTGTACCTTTTCTGAAATGAGATTTGTTCCTTCAAAAAGGATGATCGGTTGGAAGAAATCTATGATGACAGTCAAAATATCAAGGTTTTTTTCCATTGATGAGCATAAAGGATTTATTGTCTTTCGTACAGTAAGGACATGATTTCAGACCATGTGTACTCCAGCCAAATAACATTCCATATGCTGGAAATTCACTAATCATCCACATCAATGAAACTCTTAATATGAAATTTTCTTTCGCAGAAACATCATATGTACTAAAACCATTACTCCATAATGTATTTAACTCATCAATAAATGGTTTCAAATAAACATAAATATTCTTTTTCGGATGCCCAAGGATTAATAAGGTCAAAAAGATATAAGGCTCCTTCATCAACATCCATGAAGGTAAATTGCACAGAGTTATAAAGACAGGCCAACATGAATACTAACTACCATAAGAACCAAATGGACTGAAACTATCAGTAAAAATACTCAATCGCATGTTTTGAGATTCTAAAGCAAAGGACGGATGCAGACAGTCAAAATGTTTACTTGAATCACCATCAGATGGATGATTCAAGCTTTTATTGGTTAAAATATTGGTTTTGTGCCATGGCATCATTGACGCTATGTTCTGAGACATAAATAAAGGTTGCATCCTGGGTGTAAGGGGAAAATATCTCAACTGTTTTACAAGAATTGATCCAGACTTCCTTGGTTGAGCCTCTTTATACCTCGATTGTCCACATGTGGGATAACTATCCAATGACTCATTTTTACTAGAATACAAGATGCAATCATTTACACATGCATGAATCTTTTGATAACTAAGGCCCAGATTATGAACAAACCTCTTGCTCTCATAATAATTTGCAGGCAACACATTTCCATTAGGTAATAGTGTTTTAACCAAAGAAAATATCTGATCAAAATAGTTGTTTGAAATTGCATTATTTGATTTAATATCCATAAATTTTGCAACCACTTCTAATTTTCTTATCATGCAACCAGGATATAATGCATCCTCAGCAAACCTCAACAACTCATAAAATTCAGATGGTGCCAACTCATGAGTTAAATCAATATCATCTTGAATTTCATTTTATTGAAAAGATGGACCTGCAACATCATGTACTAAATTTTGAAACCGTGATGGATCTGGAATCAAGTTATTAGTATCTTCTCTGGAACTGTCTTCACCTTGTTGATACCAAAAAACATAATCTAGTTGAAAACCAAACCACAAGAGATGTCCTCCAACCTTGTCAAATATGTCAAACGTTCTCAGAGTACATTTTTTACAAGGACACTTAATTGTGCCTTCTGAAACATATTCTGGTTTTTATGATGCAAATAATAAGAAAGCTTCAACACCCTCAATATATATAGGATTTAAACCAGAACCATTTGGATTTCTACACTAATTTATCCAAGCACGATCATCTAATAATGACTGATGTCTATTTCCATGTTCCATATGTTTCTACAAAATATAAAATCATCACTATTTTTGAATAATTTGATATTATAAAAACACTATCTAAAAATAGAAGTTAAATAATTACAACTACTTCTTAATAATTACCATTAATTTTGGACGATACAATTTCCAGTGGATTAACGACCAATCTTTTGTCTAACGGCTCATTTACTTGCATCTTTCTCACACTGAAATCACAATGAAGAATCTGCTCGGAGGTATGCATATTCATTCTCATGCATACAAGAATGTATAAGCGTACCTCCGAACAGATTCTTCATTGTGATTTCAGTGTGATAAATATGAAAGTAAATGAGCCGTCGGACAAAAGAGCCCCATTTTTGTCGATGAATCATCCTCTTGCAACTATGACCACCTAAAAACATTATGAAAAACATGTTCCTACAAATGCATATGCAAACTTGTGTATATGATATTGGATATACATATGTAGAAACATACTTTTCATAATATTCTGAGTTAGTGAAAGTTGAAAGAAGAAGAGTTATCGAGCAAAAGGAGTGGCGTCAATCCACTGTAATTTGTGCCAAGTTATTATAAGTTATTAAAATTTATTAAAATTGATATTATTCCTATTTATTCCTATTTATTCCTATTTATTCTTATTTATTCCTATTTATTCTTATTTATTCCTATTTATTCATATTTATTCCTATTTATTCCTATATATTCCTAATTATTCCTAATTATTCCTATTTATTCCTACTTATTCCTAATTATTTCTAATTAATCCTAATTATTCCTAATTATTCCTAATTATTCCTATTTATTACTATTTATTCCTAATTATTCCTATTTATTCCTATTTATTTTTATTTATTTTTATTTATTCTTATTCATTTCTATTTATTCCTATTTATTCCTATTTATTTCTATTTATACATAATTATTCATAATTATTCCTAATTATTCCTAATTATTCCTAATTATTCCTAATTATTCCTAATTATTCCGATTTATTCCTATTTATTTCTATTTATTCCTAGTTATTCCTATTTATTCCTATTTATTCCTATTTATTCTTATTTATTCCTATTTATTCCTATTTATTCCTATTTATTCCTAATTATTCCATTTTATTCATATTTATTACTATTTATTACTATTTATTACTATTTATTACTATTTATTACTATTTATTACTATTTATTACTATTTATTACTATTTATTACTATTTATTACTATTTAATACTAATTATTACTAATTATTACTAATTATTACTATTTATTACTATTTATTACTATTTATTACTATTTATTACTATTTATTACTATTTATTACTATTTATTACTCTTTATTACTAATTATTACTAATTATTACTAATTATTACTAATTATTACTAATTATTACAAATTATTCTTAATTATTACTAATTATTACTATTTATTACTATTTATTACTATTTATTACTATTTATTACAATTTATTACTATTTATTATTATTTATTACTAATTATTAATAATTATTACTAATTATTACTAATTAATACTAATTATTAATATTTTTACTATTTATTTCTATTTATTACTAATTATTACTAATTATTCCTATTTATTCCTATTTATTCCTATTTATTCCTATTTATTCCTATTTATTCCTATTTATTCCTATTTATTCCTATTTATTCCTATTTAATCCTAGTTATTACTACTTATTCCTAGTTATTCTTATTTATTCCTATTTATTCCTATTTATTCCTATTTATTCCTATTTATTACTATTTATTACTCTTTATTACTCTTTATTACTGTTTATTCCTAGTTATTACTACTTATTTCTAGTTATTCCTATTTATTCCTATTTATTCATATTTATTCCTATTTATTACTATTTATTACTCTTTATTACTCTTTATTACTATTTATTACTATTTATTACTAATTATTACTGATTATTTCTGATTATTACTAATTATTACTAATTATTACTAATTGTTACTTATTATTCCTAATTATTCCTAGTTATTCCTAATTATTCCTAGTTATTCCTAATTATTCCTAGTTATTCCTAATTATTCTTAGTTACTACTAATTATTACTAATTATTCCTAATTATTCCTAATTATTCCTAATTATTACTAATTATTACTAATTATTACTATTTATTACTATTTATTCCTATTTATTCCTATTTATTCCTATTTATTCCTAATTATTCCTAATTGTTTCTAATTATTCCTAATTGTTCCTAATTGTTCCTAATTATTCCTAATTATTCCTAATTATTCCTAATTATTCCTAATTGTTCCTAATTATTCCTATTTATTCCTATTTATTCCTATTTATTCCTATTTATTCCTATTTATTTCTACTTATTACTAATTATTCCTATTTATTACTAATTATTACTTATTATTGCTAATTATTGCTAATCATTGCTAATTATTTATATTTATTCCTATTTATTCGTATTTATTCCAATTTGTTCATAATTATTGCTATTTATTACTATTTATTCCTATTTATTACTATTTATTCCAATTTATTCCTATTTATTCTTAATTATTACTAATTATTACTATTTATTACTATTTATTGCTATTTATTACTATTTATTACTATTTATTACTAATTATTCATATTTATTACTAATTATTCCTATTTATTACTAATTATTCCTATTTATTACTAATTGTTCCTATTTATTACTATTTATTCCTATTTATTACTATTTATTCCTAATTATTACTATTTATTCCTAATTGTTACTATTTATTCCTAATTATTCCTAATTATTACTAATTATTACTAATTATTACTAATTATTCCAAATTATTACTAATTATTCCAAATTTTTCCTATTTATTACTAATTATTCCTATTTATTACTAATTATTCCTATTTATTACTAATTTTTCCTATTTATTACTAATTATTCATATTTATTACTATTTATAACTAATTATTCCTATTTATTACTAATTATTCCTATTTATTCCTAATTATTCTTATTTATTTCTAATTATTCCTATTTATTTCTGATTAATCCTATTTATTTCTAATTATTACTATTTATTACTAATTATTCCTATTTATTGCTATTTATTACTAATTATTGCTAATTATTCCTATTTATTACTAATTATTTCTATTTATTACTAATTATTCCTATTTATTACTAATTATTCCTATTTATTACTAATTATTCCTATTTGTTACTAATTATTCCTATTTATTACTAATTATTACTAATTATCCCTATTTATTACTAATTATTCCTATTTATTACTAATTATTCCTATTTATTACTAATTATTCCTATTTATTACTAATTATTCATATTTATTACTAATTATTAAAAATTAGTACTAATAATTTTAATTTATTATTACAAATAAATACTAATAAAAAAAATTTAAATCTAATTTAATTACAACTAATCAAAAATATTTAAAATTAACATAAAAAATGAAATAAATACTAAATTAAATAAAATATAAATACCTTTAAACTTGATCTCCTATTGATGTAGACGGCTTCACAACTTTTTCGTGAAAAACAAACTAACTCACACAAATTTTCACTCTCAAAATAGAGTTCATAGAGAGAGAGAGAGTGAGAATTGAGAGGAGGATTTGAAAAAATGGATGGGGATATATATAGATTGGATTAGTTGTGACGGGACCCGTCGCATAAACCTTCGCCTGCATTAATTACAGTCGGTGGTTAAAATAGTATTTGCGACGGGTCCCATCGCAAAAGGTACCTGCCGACACACTTTTTGCAATGGGACAACATCCCGTCGCAAAAACCTATTTACCGTCGTCGGGTATTTACGATGGGACCCGTCGCAAAATCTTCCGACCGACGCACTATTTGCAACGGGGGAATCCCCCCGTCGCAAATAACCTTCTCGCGGTTTGGCACGCAAACCACGCCAAACTTTTTGCGACGGGACCCCAAATCCCATCGCAAATAACCAATTATTTGTGACGGGCAGAATCCCTCGTCGCAAATAATCTCTAGGACGGGCTATTTGCGACGGGAATTAATCTCGTCGCAAGTAGCCCGTCACAAAAAGCTATTTTTCCCGTAGTGTAAGTATTTAGTTCTTCAAGACTACTAAACTGATTGATCCTTGGTGATGTGATCTCTTGTATCTATTACCTTATAATAAAATAACCACCAACTCTAAGCTATTGGGTTTGGGGTTGTTACAACTTTCCACTACTAAATCAGAATATGTGGTAGTTGAAAGTTGTTATGCTCAACTGTTGTGGATGCAAAACACACTCACTGGATTTGAAATGAGTTTTAGAGAAACTATAATTTTGTGTGATAACACTAGTGTTATATCTTTAATTAAAAACCCAACACATCACTTATGATATAATCACATAGATATTAGATACCATTTCCTTCGGGATCACATACAAAAAAGGTGATATAATTTCAAAATTCATCAGAATGTAAGAAAAACATGCTAATATTTTTTAAAAATCCCTAAATTCTAAAATATTTGAATACATTAAACAGAAGTCAGAAATGGTCAATATAAATGATCATTCATATCCAATTCTTGTATAAATTATCTCTTTATAGTAATTTACTCCTTAAAAAAGAGGGAGTACATTTAAAAAAAATATTTTCCCAAAATTTCTGAACATTTTTTTTGTCAAAATATTTCTTAGAATTTTTTTAGATAAAATATTTCTTAGAAGTTTTTCAAAAAAAGATTGATATAATTTTTTATCAAAATTTTAAAAAATGGCCAATATTTTTATGAAACATTTTTTTGTTTCTAAAATTTTAAAAAACTAAGAAGATTGTATTCCCAAATAAGATTTTGAAATAAGTTTTATAAATTTATCTCCAAAAGTAAAATTCTATATCTTCTATTAACATATATCTTTTATTTTATTACTTTTATGTTTGTTATACTCCTTGTAAACCTTTTAAAAACATAAGGTTTTATCAGAAAAAATGTCTGACCAATAAAACATATATTTATATACATATAATTTAATAAAAAATTCAAGACTAATAAATTCTCAACTTTTGAGGTTTTTTGTGATCCATTGATCTGAATTAGGGTTTCTTTCAAAGTCATCAAGTTAGAGGATAAGGAAAATCTCTCTTTTAAGGTCTATATATAGGACCAGTGGGTCATCTCATTTCTCACCAGTTTTTTAGAAGAAGATATCTCAGCCATATATTTCTAATCCATCCAAAATTTTATGGTTTACTCAAACCTTGGATCATATATTTCAAGCTGAATGGATTTCACCAGTGAATTATTTAGCAGAATGGAAGTAAAATAAAGGTTAGTAGAAATATCTTGGTTTGAAAAGTATAAATATTTTCTAAAATTGGAAATATTTTTCCTTGTTTGTGAATCCTTGATTTTAGAAAAAGAATAATTTGATTTTCATTATCCAGGCTTGATAAGATATTTCTACACTTCTATAGAATTTAATAAAGTGGATGGTCTTAAATTTTTATCTTTTTAGTTGTTTATAAATTTTTACAAGTTTAATATTAAGAAAATTTCTAATAGTTCAAATTTCTTTAGAAGTAGAAGCTAACCTGGAAGCTTATATGTTTCTAGATAAGCTTGGTGCTTCAAAAAAGAAATAAGGTGAAACATATATTTTATCATCTTATAAAAAAATTAGAAGTTTTTTCATCTCAGTATAGAAAATTGAATTTTTTCAATTTGGGTGAAATTTTTTCTCATCCCTAGAAAAGAAGACAGGAAGGATTTGAATGTGAAAGTTGTATATGTTCGGGACTTCTTATGCAGCATGATAAAACTGAATTGGTTAAGTATGTGATCAATGTTATTAAGGCTATGAAAGTAGGGGTGATAAAAGTTAAGATTCTTCTTTATCAAATTTTTATCAGAAAGTTGTTAGTAAATTTTATGAAAGTTGAAAAAATAAATAATGTAGCAACTAATGTGAGAGAGAAGATTTCTCTTATTGGAGAAGAGAGAATAAATAAGATGAAGTTGGTCTATAATTCTTCTAAAAAGTAATTTGTTGAAAAATTGGACAAAGCTACATCTGAATTTCATGTTTAGGAACTCAAAGAGAAATTTTATAATAGAAAAAAAGTTTAAAAATCACCTCATTTCCCAAGGAAGAAGAAAAAAAGAAAATATTTGATGAAGTTTTTTTCATTTATAAAGAAGAAGGAAGATAAGAATACAGATAATTTGTCTTTTGGTTTGGATAAGGATGAGACGTTAGAGATTAAGGGAAAATTTTATCAAGATCATTAATAGGAATAAAAGAACAATATAAAAAGAGAAAAAGGAAAAAGAAATAGAATTTTTATATGGATTTCCTCAAACAAATAGAGAAAAATCAATCAAAAGTTGAAACTGAAAAAAAGGGTTTTATATCTGGTCATCCAGAAGAATGTTTTTCTAAAAATTTGGAAGTACAATCTATTCATATTTATATTGAACCATTGGTATTAGAAAAAAAGTATGGAAGTTATAGTTGTTCAAGAATAATATGAAAAATAAAAGGAAGGTACTACACAATCTTCTCCTCTAAAATATTTATCTCTTCTTCCAAGAAAGAAGAGATTGAAGAAAAAATATCAAATTTTTTAAGTGATAAAAGAGTATTTATTTCTTTAAGAGTTATCAAAATCCTCCTCTTATTATTTTTCTATGAAATATGTGAAAATTGTTTCGTTAGATAAACCTGAAAAAGAAGAATCGTCAAATGAAAAAAATGAACAACTTTACAAATATTAGACTTTCGATAAAACTATATCTGATGATAGTGGTTATAATATTCAACTTATGTAAGTTTTAGATAATAATGATGTTTCTAAAAAGGTTTTATCTTTTAGACCACCAGTGACTTCTATACTAATTGATTCTTCTGATTCTAAAAATTCTCCTCCTAACATCATTCTAAATTGGATACAGATAAAGATAAATTACTTCATTGAGGTAATTTATTAACTATATAGAATCATGTATATGTTTACTGATATTCAAGACATGTAAAATTATTTTAAAGGGAATTTTGATTTGTTGGAAAATTCAAATTCAGTGAAACATATTTCTATAATTTTTATTCATAATGAAACTAAATTTACATATTTCAAAGTAAGTTGAAAATATTATAGAATGAATTATAAATAACTTTTACCTTGGATAAGGAACATTGAATAAGATTTGAAGTTTTATTATCAATAAATTGAGGTAATTCAAGTATCATTTAAATCAACTTCAAAGGTCATAATAAGTATGAGTGATGAACTTTTTAAAACTGTAGAGGTGGTTAGTAATCTTAAATTTCTTTTTATGAATCAATATGGTGAGTTTTCAAAACAAGAAAATAACATTTAAGTATTGTTATATGAAGTTTTTAATCTAAATAAATATTTTGTTGTTCAAGAAGTTAACAAATTGAAAGTAGAAAAGTATGATCTCTAGAAGAAGAAGTATTAAATATAAAAAATACTATGGATATTTTACAAGAAAATCAGAGTAAAAGTTATAAATTTTAATCCCTTTAATAATAGATCTTATATCTGAATAATGAAAATATAAATATTCAAGTTCTTGAAGATGATTTTGAAAAGTTGAAATTAGTTTTAGCTAAGTCAGAAAAATATCAATAGGATGTGAAGAAGCTGAATTTGATAAAAACCATATGAATAAAGCATGGTATTTTTTCTGAACTCTAGTAAAACAATTATAATAACTCTAGTATATCTTTGGATGGTTGTTTTTTATTGGTTAAATAAATTTCTATTTCTATTGGTTGGATATATTTCTTAAATTTTTGAATGATTGTATATATTTTGTTTCAGATATAATTTCTTTCCCTAATATTTCAGGTACACTTTCTTCAACCTATAAACCCTGATTTTAGAAAATCACAAATGGGATAAAGGTATATAATATTTGGATAAAATTTTTAAATTATCTAGAAGGAAGGTTCTAAACCTTAAAAAAATGGGGAAAAATAATCTGAGAAAAATAGGTGAAAAAGAAAATTTTAAAAGAAAGGGATAGTAATTTTTTCTTTCTTTTATTTTTTCTCTTTTAAAAGTTATGTTTTGGGTTTTTTGAAGGGGATATTGTTGAATAAAAAGAATATATTTCGACACTTTATAACCTTATTTTAAAAATCAAAATAAATTTCATTAAAATTTTATATTTTACTATCTTTTTTACTTCCTTAGTTATAAGAATGTTTTTGTAGAAAATATATTTTTACAGATAGAGAAATATCGTTAATTGGATGTAATTATTTTCCATAATTTTACTTGCATGTTTTGGAACATTGGATATAATATTACTTAAACTATTTAATAAATATTTAAAAAAGTATAGAAGTAAAAATTATAATTTAGTCTATTAGATAATGTTATATGATGATTATTGGGAAACAATTCATTAAATTTATCAGAAAAAGAGAATTGTGGGTTTTAGTGTGTGGTGGTGGGTTGGTTAGGGACATTTGAGGCTCAGTTTACCTGGGATTTAGTTTGTTTTTTGGTGTAGGGTCCTCAATTTAAGTGGAGGAGAGGACCCTTCTTCTCATTATACTGATATGCAGGAGGTAAAATATCCAAATCTCCAAATTTGAGTTTGATTATTCCTTGACTGTGGGCTTTCTATATGGTAAAAATAAATATCCTTGGTGATTAACTTACATTGTTAGAAGCTGTAGACAGTTTATCAATCAGAGAATTCTGGTCAAACATACCTAGAGAGAAGGTAACTTTTTGGAAGATGTGTTAGCTATCAAAGAGATTCCTAATGAGAATTCTATAATTTATGATGAGGTAGGGTCATTACTAAAGGATTGTATGTTTTTTATTAATGGAGACACTCTAGGCCTCCATTATTTCTGACCTCCTTAAAGTAGGGGCTTCTATGGTTAAAAATAATAAAAAGTGAATTTTCAATCAGTAAATATGTAAACCATATGGAAATAAATATTAATTATTAATTTCCTTTAAAATAAATAATTATCCATTTTATTTAACTTATAAAAATTCATTAATATTTAAATATATACTTATAAAAGTAAATATGTTTGTATATAAAAGGTTGTGTGTGTGTTAATAAACACATATATATTCTAATATATGTAAATGAATATTAATATTTAAAATATTTTAATAAATATAAGTGTATATATATCACACACTTCTAGATATATACAAATAAATAAAAATATTGTAAAATATAAAATAAAACAAGCATATTAGAGTGGTAAAGTCAATCTAGTCACATAAAGGAGTTCATAGGGTCAAATCTAGGAATGCGCAGGTATTTGGGGTAGAATTAAAGTTCTGAGGAAGGGGGATTGTTCACGAGCACTGAGGAAGGGTGAGGGAGTGGAAAGTGATAAGAAATGGAGGTGTTTGGGTGCGTGAAAACAATTATTTTTTAAAAAAAAATAGCAGTGCTAAAAAAGAACTAATAAAGGTCATGTTTTAACATCAGTCACAATATCAGTTCTTTTTAAGAACTGATAAAACCCTTTTACTAAAGCTGTTAAAGGATAGATTTGTATTGGTGGTTTATTACATCCTTTTCAGTTAAGTTTAAAAGTGTGTAAATATTTTATAAATATTTTTTAAGACATTCTTTCATTATTTATAAGCTTTTTTATAACTTGTTTCTATGAGTTTATTTATTTAGTTATGCATTACTTAAAGAAATTTTTCTTATGTAACAAACTTTTCATAACTATGAATATATATATATATAAAGTAATGGTATAAAGTATGTCTGATATATTTTCTTAATAATATATAATTTTTTTATAATAACCAATTTTAAGTAGATAAGTAAATTAGTAGTTTTTATTTTATAAACTAATATCAATCCCCCCTTTAGGTAATTACTTATTCTTTCAATCCTATAAGATTCTATATTAGTTGATTCACCTTAAGTATTTTCTTGAATCAAGGTCACATTATCATTAATAACGTTTCTTCCATGAATATCATAGAAATATAATCATTTATTTTTTAACCTTAAAATATTTAATTTTTTGAAACCTGTATAATTTTTAGTTTGTACATAGCCAAAAATATCATAGGTGGGTGGCTAGTCAAAATAGGCTATATGAAAAACATACATGTCATAAAATACCATATGTGGGCTTAAATAGCCTATGTGGTTCACTTTGGCTATGTCAAACTAATCGGTGATATAGTTCACATTGTCTATATCATAGGATCCTCATACATCAACCCAAAACACCTACATGGATTTGGATCTGTGATAAAATAAGATATGTTGGCCATAATTCCATTACGTAGAAAAAAACAGCTTTTTAAATCATTTAGCTATATAGTTTTGGCTACAGCATAGAAATTGATATGTTATTTTTCCTACGTCACTGGAAATGTCTATACAGATCTAGAAAATTACATGCTCTACTCAAATAAACTCTACTCCTCTTCATCCGAATTTCAGTCCTCCACAAGCATCTCAACACTTTGCTAATATATTATATAAAGTGTTCCTTCATTCACCAATACATGTCATGGATTCATTTTAAGATTATCATAATAATCAAAACACTTAAACATATTTTAATAGCTTTTGGAATTCCAAGTTTCTTTAAATCTATCCAATATTATTCTTCAATAAACAGCCTTAATTTTCTCAATAATCTTATAAACTTACATGTATTCTTTATCAATAATTAAATCCAATTCCTTATCATCTTCACCTTCACTATGTCTTTTTCTCATCAAATTATAGAATTACATGCATGATCTATAAATCATGACATCCAATGCATTTTCATGAGTCCATAACGACTCTTTAAGAATCATCATTAACTCCACAAAAAACCTATTGAACCATTGATAACAAATGAAATACATACTTGGGATCTTCAAACACCCCTTTTGAATTTTTTTTCAATTCCATAATAACTCAATTTCAATATGTGTTCTTGTATGGATTTTTTATTTCTCACCCTTATTGATAATCAAATAGAAAAGAATAATATATGGGTTTCTCATATCTTCTTCTGACTTTGGAGGGACTCACATGCTCTTCCCCCTTTTCTTGAGAGATAGATGACATCACATGTTTATCTTTAAAAGGTGAAGGTATTGGGGTGTGCAATGGAAGCCAATGAGCCAAGGATTTTAAAATTATCATCATCAGAGCGATATAACTTGTCATATCTAGCAATTCGAGACCTGATAGATGTATGTAGATCTCACGTGAAATATTCAAGGCATAGAAAAATAAACTTGAACGTGTACCTAGTTTGAATCAAAGCACAAAAGACTACATCTTGTCGCTGGTGACCACTTCTCAAAGGATCCAAATGCAAACCCATATATATCATCCACACATGATACAAGAATCTTCACACACTCGATTAATCAAATTCTAGGTGATTTTGCAGAGCTCCAATGAATCCTTTAGCATCACGACGATCACCTTGATCTTGTGACTTTGATCCATTGAAAGCACCTTGGATCAGTTGCTCAAAGAGAGACTATCCCTCTCTAGAAATATGAAGGATAGAGAATCTATCATTCCTGAAAAATTAATAGTCATTAGAATGATCCTCTCTCTAGATTTATATAGTGGGTGTAGAAAATACCCATATAGGGTTCCCCAACCCCTGTAAAATCAATGTACACTAAATAATCAATAAATTAATAATTATGATTAACTAAAATATGTTATAAATATTATTTATATTTTATCACATACCTATAATTTATATGAAATATATTACATGATAAACCAATTTCATTTAACTTGACTCATAATTCTCACTAATATTAAATGAACCTAAGATATTAAAATAATATTCATTCATATAATATTTTTCGGTGTATTCACTAAATACCATGTGAATACTTTTAATAAATAAATTCAACCCAATTATTATTTACTTGAATAATAATGAATTCATTTATATATTGGTGATTGATAAATTGGACAACTCTCGAACCCTTTGGTCGGTCCCACCATGTCCTATATACTTATTCACTAGAATAGGGAAGATTCTTGAATATGCTATTATGTGTAACCCCCTAAGACCTTATCTTAATAGAAGTGAATAGTATTAACTTACCAAGAGCAGAGTTTATCAACCCATCAAGACCCCTAAAGAGATAAGGAATAGTCATAGTAACAATAACCAACTTACGAACACACATTGTGTAATATAATATCTTTTTCTTTTGATATATCATAAAGTAGGGAGAACACCCATTTCATCATTATTTCTTGATTTATTATTTATTGATCTATATAGACAAAATTACCTCCAAATACCTTGTTCAAGGATTTATGAAGGTTCTACCATCCTGATCAACCACTCCTAAGATATTACTTCCTCAACTCGGAAGCAAACAAAATCTATATTGACCATTCAACCAATTCCATACCATCGATGATGCAGCCAACATAAACTACCTCTCCATTATTTCATTATCATAGTTTTTCCATTACATAAATGTATGCAATCAAATGACACACATTGATAATGATCTTGATTCAAGAGACCGATACACATGTCCATAGATAGGAACAACCAATAAAAACTAAAACATGTGGTGTTCCTATTGGTCGTTTTTTCCTCATTATATCACCTACTAGAGATCACCAAGTGAGAACTTCATGTGAATAA
Organism: Viscum album; assembly: GCA_963277665.1. Classification (NCBI taxonomy): domain Eukaryota; kingdom Viridiplantae; phylum Streptophyta; class Magnoliopsida; order Santalales; family Viscaceae; genus Viscum; species Viscum album. The sequence continues at coordinate 675,657,147 of OY728131.1, read as the reverse complement.
GTCTCAATGATTATGATCACTCAACACATAATAGTCAGAAATCAACTGTTTCCAGCCATTATGATGTTTCTAGACTATATGAAATTTGTTTACTATTAATGTCATAGTATCTTGAGGTTCTCATTATATCCTAGGATCTACTATAACCTTTTTATATGACAATAATATATGGAAATTTCCATTTAAATAGTAGATGTATAAATATCTATATTATGATGGTAAGTGTACATCATTCATAACTCAATGTATTCATGATATGGTAATCAAAAAGTAATGTTTTAGTTGGGTATAGGAAATCCACTATTACAACACTCTCACGTTCACTAGAGCCAACTTGATAAAAAACCATGTTAGATATAACATGATAAAGATCATGTTTTTTCTGAGTAAAGTCTTTAGTTTTTGTGTCTACCATGTCTCCATTTCCTGAATATTCTGCTATGTGTGACCTCACCTCCTTGAGTAAAACTTATCATGATATGTTAACCCCCGAGTGTATTCCTTTTTTACACTATCAAAATTTGGCATCTTGGATAGTAAGAGTATCATAATTTACATTATGATAATAATTTAATTATTAGGTGTTATTCTGAGAACCAGAACAAATCATTACATTTTATAAACCTCTTCTTAGATGCCTTATTATCTTTAATGAACTTATTATTTGTAGATATGGCTACCAATATCATGTATGAGCTTGTATCACTCATTACCTTAGACTGACTGTGATATTAGATCATATTAATCTAAGGAATATTAGTTTGTGTCCATTCGTAACTATTATCACTTCCTCTCCATATACTAGGAACATTTCCTTTATACTTTTTTACGAATAATTGGATTGTTCTGATTTCTTCCCTTACAGTTCTTCTGGATATAATTGATGTTTCCTAATATTAATTATATGTTGGAAATATGAAATCTTGTACATATCATGGAAAACATGATTTATCCATCATATAAGTGTATGGAATTTCAACTCACCACATTACTCTCCTCATATTAACATGCATGTATACTTGGATAGATTTATTCTATGTGACACTGGAAACAATTCTCTCTCAAATCATTCCAACTTGTATTTTTCAATTCCATATCAGTATATATACCATTGAATTGATCTAATAAACTGTTAGATCTACCATATTATATCACATTCCTTGAACTGAGGTTTCTACTTAATACAATCTATAGAGAGTTATTTTCATATTGGTCTTAACTAATTGTAGGACCAATATCCATTTTCCATATGTTACCAAACATATTTTACTTATAAAACAATGGATATCACACTAACCTATTATAGACACATAGAAAAGATTCATTACAAAATGTATATTTTATGATATTGTTTCTTACTTCAATCATAAACTGTATTTCAGTAACTTGAACCATTATTGGAATTCAATGATGTCACCATCGCTTTCTGGTAGTGTCTTATAGACATATTCCATGATTTTTTGTCTCTATATCCAATGCTAAATAAAATGATCATAGAAAATAGCTATGAAAGGTGAAATTCTAATGGATTTAGGCATAACAACTTGGTATAACTAATCAAGCCTTATTGGTGCCATACTTATACCATCAATGTATAGTCTCACTTGAATACCCACCATAATATTCAAAATAATAAGCCCTTATACTTTGATACATGGAATCCATTATTGAATTTTAATTGATCTTATCAATTTTAACTAATTTACATATAATACCTACATGTAGGAATTATTATTCTCAATTGATAATGTATCACCATCCACGGTGGATTTAAAACCATCACTATGGATTTAACCTTCCTATATAGTATGTGTCTATAGAATATTTCTCTTCTACAACTCTTGTGGAATCTATTCCTATGAAAATTATTTTTGAATCTCTATCATTAACTAAATCCAAGTCAATCTATCTCTCAATATCTTGAATAGATATAGTCACCCTTATATAGAAATGTAGCCTATAGATTGACTACAGTTCTTATATCATAAGGATTTATTTAATGTCTTAATAAAATTTTAGGATAATACTTTATATGCACATTTTTTTACTTGATGATAGTTTCTTTATATCCTAAAAAACACTTTTCATCTAAACACATGTTCTTGTGACATAAAATATTTCCATCATATGATAAATCAGATGATATATATTTTTCATGATAGTTGGCATATGGTTATGGTATATCAACCCATACTTTACATACATTGTTATTACTTCATAATTTAAGCACACTTATTACAACATATAACAAAACCAGGAAAGGACCGTATAGGTATAGAGTCTTTAGAAACTGGGAAACATAAACAACTGGTTCATAAGGCATCTACTTTGCCTCCCATTTATTTCATCATATCTAGAGTCCCTTTTGGCATATCCTACTTAATAACCTTCTTCCTGACTTGGGGAAATAAAACATACAAAAGGGTGAGCCCAAATGCTCAGTAAGGGTAAACAAAAGAAATATCAATAACATCATATACATAAGAACATAACTTTTGAAAATCTTAACCTGAAAAAGAGATCATAATTTCATAACATGGGATAAATCATAGTAGTGAAATGTAATCCCAATAATCATAACTTAAAACATGAAACTATGTGGAATACACACATAATCATAGAGAATCATTTCTTAGTAGTCAAGACTCATTTCCAAGACTATCTTAGTGGACAAAGTCCATTTCTGAACCGAGTTCATTCCTCGTTTCAGTCCTGTTTCACTAAACAGGTTTAACCTGCCGTTCCAGCCATGTCTATCTCATGAGATATAAAATATTTACCCAATTCATTGGAGGGAGATATAGGTCCCACCCATCTCATAATGATACCATTATTATGTGTGCCACAAAATCATAAACCATACATCATAGCATAACCCATGTAATAAAAATGGGATTCTTAAACATCGTGACATCATAAAACAATTAATATAAGATAAAGGAATTCATAAAATAATTCCATCACAACATAATCAAATCAATGTAATAATAGGTATAGAAACAGAACCCTTTATTATCTTAGATGGAAAATAATTTTGATAAAACACCTGAACTCCATTCTTGAGGAAAATATCCTTTCTACTTCAAAAACACTTTTCCTTTCTTAACTTGTCATACAATTCTAAACTAAAAGAAGTTGATTAAAAATAAACTTGAAAACTTGTAAAGGAAGCTTCTTGGAAATAATGTTTTAAAAATCCATTCATGCCGTATAAGTTAAAAAAACATTCTTCTCGTACTTTTTTCGGAAAAGTCAAAAAGTAACTCGTACGAAAAACGACAAAAGATTCCTTTCATATATTTTACTAAAAACTCACCAAAGGGTAAAATTGGATTCAAACAATTGTAGGTGGATGGAAATAATAATACATATTGAGTAAACATGGATGTGGATGATAAAATACACCCTAGTAAATACCAAAGTATAAACAATCTCAAATAAAATGAGATTGTGATATTTTCCCTTACCTTAGGTCTGATTTGCTTCGTAAGTGTCTGAACCTCCTGTATAATGATTTAAATAATGTTATTGACTTATTCCAGAATCATAATTATTTTTATGATATCATATATGGTCATATTCTTAGCTTCTTATTAGTAATATTTCATTACTACTTGTTATTCGGGTGTTTATTACTTTTTGTTCTTATGCGTGTTTTGTCGAATAAATTCTTATTTTTATTTTTAGGTTATAGATACCTCATTTCCAGAATTTTATTAGTGTAATATATATCATATTCATTCATTCAATTCATTTGTATAATCATTATGCAATGAAGATCATGTAGAACAAGTCGCATCACATCGTGGAGACGGTATTCTGTACGTACGCACGAGTGATGATATCGTTCCCATGATCGTGGAATTTTATTGGAGTGTATGTATACTATTTAAGAATCAATATCACTTTACAATAATCATATATAGTCATTATTTACACCATTATACCCATCCAAGTAAGGTGGTGGTGGAAAATAGATTACACCACGGTGTGGAGACGGTATTCCGTACGTACGCACGCGCGGTGATTTCGTTTTTCGTAGGATGGATAGATGGTGAAATAGGGTTGTTTCATACTTATAATAAAATATTAGTATATTAGTGATACTGATGTTATTACTTCATAATGAAACAACTAAATAAGAATAAGTGGAAGAAGAAATAAAGTTGAAAGAATCGGTAACGGACATTACCTCTTCTTTGAAGCGCCTCTTTGATACCTCCTCTTAGGGAACTAAAATTGGTCTTTGAAGAAGACCAGGACCTATAAGATGTTTATAGGGAAGTGGAGAAAATAATTTGGCAGGGTTTGGCCGATCTTGAAGGCTCATAGTGGTGTGAGGAAAATAGGGAGGAGGTGCCCTTTTATGAGGGAGGAGAGGGGCACCTTTGGAATAACTAAAAATATTATTTTATTATAAAGTCAAATTAGATTTTTAATAGCTCCAAATTGATATATTTAGAAGTTAAGGTGGGTATGGGTCTAAATACACTCATCCAATATAATTTAGACAAGTTTAGGTCATTATATTAACCTTATCTTTTAGTTTTAACTCTTAGTTAATTAGATTGACATTTACCATGTCACTTTGCATTTTTATATTATATAGTTAATAAACTTACCATATACATCTAATCGACCCCCAAGTGGTACATTAATGATACACCTATCATGATATAAGTATCTTGGCCGAACCTTAGATTTTTAGGAATATAATAACAATTAATAATATAATAATTTTTTTAAAAACTATTTTATGTCAATTTTGACACTATTTGGTAATTGATTTTTGTGAAAATCATAACATAATGATTAGTTCAAAGAAAATTAATTAAATCAATAACAACATGTCATATTAACATAGAAAATTATTGGAATTCATAAAAAGTCTCAAATTACATTTATTTGGGTATTTATAACATCAATTATGTCAATATTTCATTAATAAGATAATTACTGTATCATCATTGTATCATAAATAAATTAAATTATTTTAAGTCTAAAAATTACAAATAAAATACCATTATGTTGGAAATTTGTTTATATTTCTAATGAATATTTATAGTCTAATTTATCTTATGTATGGCCCTATATTAAAAATTATTTAGTTATTAAACTTTGATTTTAACTATTTTATCCCTTCTTTAAATAAATTGATAATAAATGTCCTAATCTAATCCAAGTGGGCCTAAATGGTCATATTTTATTCCTAAGGTTGTTTTTGGTCGAATTACACTTATCCAATAGAATTAGGACATGTTTTAGGGTAATAATAAAAACACTTTTACCCTTAATTACCCTATTTACTTTTAACTGTGGTAAAAAAAAGTAAAAAGTTACTATTCACCAAAAATTATTTTCATCTCATTGAACCACATTTTAGTACTTGATATTAACCGTGTCTCTCGGATTTTCTAAATTCCACTCACAGAAGCGGTAAAATTAAGTTTTATGAAAAAATCAGTTTTTTAACTACCACTTAGTGGTTTCACTATTCATCAAAAAATGAAAGTTTCCAGAAAAATACCAAAAATTAGGCCTAAGATATATTTGATATTATGAATTCAAAAATGATGTATATTTTACCAAATTAAAAACATATCAGTTACATTAACTAATTTAAAAATTAATTCTCGTTGTCAAAACAAATAGCGTGTTTTTAAGAGATAATAACTATCAAAAGATTGACACTTGTTTATGTCTGGTTTAAATGTGAAATTACATCCAATGAACAACATTGTATTAAATTGTAAAAATATATTCTAAATATACTTTAAAACCACCCAAATTAATAATTTATCACTACTAATTATTTCGATTAAAAAAGTTGTTTTTAATTAAAATTTAGTAATTTTCACTATTCATCAGAATATGAAAGTTATCCGAAAAGTACCAAAATTTCATCCTAAGCTAATTTCGATATTCAGAATCCAAAAATAAAGTCCATTTTGAAAAATGAAATTTACAAAATTTCAAAAAGTGGTTATTACTATTCATAACTGCTAGTTTTAATAATATTTTAATAGCATATAGTTGTTTAGTGAAACTCGGTATTGCATACGACGCAAGCTATCGAGGAAGGCTGCGGTTGCATGTAAAGCAAGCCAAGATAGTGTTGTGTGTAGTGAAAGATTCCTTTGATGATTTATATAACATAAAAAAACAAAATATTTCTCACAAAAGTCTCGGGTGTTACATTCTACCCCCCTTAAAATGAATTTCACCCTCGAAATTCGTCACTTTGTAACAAAAAGATGAGGATACCTCTCCCTCATCATATCCTCAAGCTCCCATGTAGCTTCTTCTAATTGGTGGTTCCTCTATAAAACTTTCACCAAGTGAGTGGTTTTGTTCCGTAGGACTTTTTCGCTACGATCCAGAATCTCTATTGGCTGTTCTTCATAAGAAAGATCTTGATCCAGCGGTACAACTTATGAGCTGAGTACATGTGAAGGATTAGGTATGTACTTTCATAGGAGAGATACATAGAACACATCATGAAATTGGGAGAGATTCGGTGGAAGCTCCAATCGGTAAGCTACCTTCCCAACATGATCCAGAATTTCAAAAGGACCGATATATCTAGGGCTCAACTTTCCCTTCTTTCTAAATCTCATAACCCTCTTCCAGGGAGATATTTATAAGAACGCTTTATCACCCACTTCAAACTCTAGGTATTTTCTTCGGTTGTCGGCATAACTTTTCTATCGACTCTGAGCTGCTCTTATGTGTTGTTGAATAGATCTAGCCTTTTCTGCCATCTCATCAACAAGATCAGGTCCTAATAGCTTTCTTTCCCCAACTTCATCCCAGCAAGTTGGAGGCCTGCATTTCTTTCCATAGAGAGCTTCATAAGGAGCCATCTGAATACTGGAGTGAAAGCTATTATTATAAGAAAATTCCACCAAAGGTAGGTGTTGATCCCAACCACCTTTGAAATCCATAGATCAAGCTCTTAACATATCTTCCAGAGTTTGAATTTTTCTCTCAGATCGACCGTCTGTCTGAGGATGATAAGCTGTGCTGAAACTCAACTCTGTATCCAGAGTATGCTGAAGACTTCGCTAGAACTTCGAGGTAAATCTCAGATCCCGATCAGATATAATAGAAAGTGGTACTCCATTCAATCTTACCACTTCCTTTACATATATCCTGGCAAGTTGATCCAGAGAGAAATCCTCTCTAATAGCAATGAAGTGTGCAGACTTTGTAAGAAGGTCAACTATGACCCAGATAGTATTATTGCCTTTGGATTTTTTAGTAAGTCCTGTTACAAAGTCCATAGTGATGTTTTCCCATTTCCATTTGGGTTTGGGTAATGGTTGTAACATCCCCTTATACTTCTGTCTCTCAGCTTTAACTTGCTGACAAGCCAAGCATCGAGAGAAGTATTCAGCAACATCTCTTTTCATGCCATCCCACCAGAAGTACTATTTCAGGTCCCTATACATCTTCATGCTTCCAGGATGAATAGAGAATGAAAAACTATGAGCCTCATTCAGTAGCTCCTTCTTTAATTCGAGGGGATGGGAGGAACACAAACTCGATTCCTGAACTTTATTATCCCATCACAATCAAGGTTGAATTCAGGATCATTTCTCACCTTCTTTTGTAACTCTACATCTTCTTTCTGTGCCTCTTTAATCTTCACATGTATAGATGGTTGAACATTCATTTGAGAAAGATACAATTTTCTCCCTTTCATTATAATTCCAAGATCCATCCTTTGTAAATCCATAAATATTGGATCTTTTGTGATCCTCATCATGGATAAACTAGCATGGTCTTGTCGACTTAATGCATCTGCCACCTTGTTTGCTTTCCCAGGGTGGTAATGAATTGAGAATTTGTAATCCTTAATCATCTCTAACCATCTTATTTTGTGCATATTCAGCTCTTTTTGTGTGAAAATATACTTTAAACTTTTATGATCAGTATAATTGTCACACCTTTCTCCATAAAGATAATGCCTCCAAATATTTAATGCAAAGATTACCACAGCTAACTCCAAATCATGAGTTGGGTAATTTTGCTCATGGATTTTCAAATGTCGTGAGGCATAAGCTATCACCATATAATTTTGCATAATAACACACCCCAATCCCTTCTTGGATGAATCACTATAGATCACAACCCTTTCTCCACTACAAGGTAGTGTGAGCACAGGTGCACTGGATAACCTTCTTTTCAACTCCTTAAAATTCTCTTCACATTCCTCCGTCCAAACAAACTTTACTCCTTTCTGAGTCAACCTGGTGAGTGGATTAGATAATCATGAAAAATATTTCACAAAACGTCGATAATATCCAGCCAAACCAAGAAAACTTCGGATCTCAGTTACTGTTGTTGGTCTCGACCATCTTTCTATAACCTCTGTTTTTGCTGGATCCACAGATATCCCCTCTTTTGAGATTATGTGACCCAAAAATGAAACTTTTTGAAGCCAAAATTCACACTTGGTAAATTTGGAATAAAGCTTCTCCTTTCTCAGGGTCTTCAATATAATTCTTAAGTGATCTTCATGTTCTTCCTTGATCTTAGAATATACAAGAATATCGTCTATAAAGACTATCACAAACTGATCAAGATAGTCTCTAAAGACTATATTCATCAGATCCATGAAGATAGTAGGGGCATTAGAAAGACCAAATGGCATCACTATAAATTCATAGTATCCATACCTTGTACGGAAAGCCGTCTTTGGTATATCCTCCCTTTTGACCCTTAATTGATGATACCCTAAACGAAGATCAATCTTGGAAAAGTATTGAGCTCCGTGTAGTTGGTCAAATAAGTCATCAATGCATGGGAGAGGATATTTGTTCTTGATAGTGATCTTGTTAAGTTCTCGATAATCAATGCAAAGTCTCATTGATCCATCTTTCTTCTTAACAAACAGAACATGTGCTCCCCAAGGTGACGCACTAGGGCATATGAATCCCTTAGCAAGATTCTCTTGGAGTTGCTTCTTCAATTCATGAAACTCAATTGGGTCCATTCTATAAGGTGTCTTTGAAATGGGAAAATCACCCGGTACGAGTTCTATTGAAAACTCAACTTCACGATTTGGTAGAAGACCCAGCAATTCCACTGGAAAGACATCGTCAAACTCCCATACAATGGGCATATTCTTAATCATGAGTTTCTCACCAACCATTTGAGATAAATAACCCTCATTTAGTGGAATCAAGACCCATAAGGTGGAAGAAATTTCCACTGGAAGGTTATGTTTATCCTTGCATCGATAGACGATCATAGATTGATCTGGAATATGAAATGTGACTTCCCTTATTTGGCAATTGATATGAGCTCCATATAGAGAAAGCCAATCCATGCCAAGAATCAAATCAAATTCCACTATAGGAAGGATCACAAGATTTGCAGGAAGCACTTTCCCACAAACTTCAATTTGAGAAGAATTATAAACTTTTGATGCTACTGTTGTGTCATTAGGGGTTGTCACATCTAACTCAACATCTAATTGTTGAGGTAATATGGTGATACCCTTAGAAAATTCTTCATAAATAAAAGAGTGGGTGGATCCAGAATTAAATAAAACATTTTCTACTTTAGAGTGGATGGTAAGTGTACCTTTCACCACATCATTATCGTACTCCACATCGCTGATAGAAATTGCATTTGACTTTCCTTTGTCTTTAGCCTTAAGAGTTTGTTGATGTCGACCATCATCATCAACCCTTGGATTTTGGCATTGATTGTCATAATTCCCCATCTCCTTGCACTTGAAACATTGAAGGGCAGTAGGTTCATTCTGCGTATCCATTCCTTTTTTTGCATCATTAGACATCTTCTTCCCATCATTGCGGCATTCAAATGCCTGATGACCTTCCTTTCCACATTTGAAACATTTACTTGTCCCTTTAAGACAACTCCCTCCATGTTTCTTTCCACACTTTGAGCATAAGGGAAAGATCATCTTCTTTTCAGTGTTCTCTTTAGATTTTCCTTTGAATTCCATTTTCCTCTTCTTATCAAACCCATATGACTGATGGGTTACTCCAATCTCCATATCAACTTTGAGATCACATCGAACGATTTCCTCGTAGCTATTGAAGTCCCTTAGGGCTAAGGCCCTTCGAAGACTTGGTTTTAAGACACTAAATAACCGATCGATCTTACTCTCAGGTTGGATAATAATACCAGAAGCATACCTTGAAAGTCTTGTAAAATTTGCTTCATAGGTACCAATAGATTCATCATCCTTTTGCTTCAGTTCAATAAACTCTTTCTCCATCTTTGTTCAGAGAATACGAGGGAAGTACTTATTGAAAAATAAGTTCTTGAACTCATCCCATTCCATGGACTCAATTTCATCCCTTTGCCTCGTATTCTTAATAAGATTCCACCATTGATCAACATCACCTTCCAAACGATACACTGCTAGGATGACTTTATCATGTTCAGAACATTGAAGAACTGAAAATATATTTTCAGTAGTATTAATCCATTGTTCAGCAACTAATGGATCAGTAGACTCGTTGAATGAAGGTGGACGTTGCCTCATGAAGGATTCAACAGAATTTTGCTCCTTCCTTTGCTCGTTTGGAAGTCCTACATGATTCATAGCTTGATAAAGTTGTGTGATCATGGCTACAAGATTTTTCATTCTAGCTCCCATAACGTTTGGTTGATCAGGGGGACAATCACTGCATTGCCCGTCGCATTTTGCATTAACACGGTTCCTTCGGGTTCCATCCATTGACTAAAACCAAGAAGAATAGTGTGAGCAACACTAATTATAATAGGAAAACCACATAATCAAGAATAAAATTTCACACTTAAGGTCTTATCCTAGGTTATTCATGGCCATTTCTAAAACACTAAGATTGTGTTCTATGCTTAGACTTATCCTTAGGGTTCTTACTAAGGCTTTCACATCCTAGTTTCCAAAGGTTGACTATACCTTTCCTCTAATACCATCTATAGCGACCCATACTTTACATACAATGTTATTAATTAAGAATTGAAGCACACTTATTACAACATATAACAAAACCAGGAAATGAGTGTATAGGTATAGAGTCTTTAGAAACTGGGAGTCATAAACAACTGGTTCATAAGTCATCTACTTTGCCTCCCATTTATTTCATCATATCTAGAGTCCCTTTTGGAATATCCTACTTAATAACCTTATTCCTGACCTGGGGAAATAAAACATACAAAAGGGTGAGCTCAAATTCTCAGTAAGGGTAAACAAAAGAAATATCAATCACATCATATACATAAGAACATAACTTTTGGAAATCTTAACCTACAAAAGAGATCATAATTTCATAACATGGGATAAATCATAGTAGTGAAATTTAATCCTAATAATCATAACTTAAAACATGAAACTTTGTGGAATACACACATAATCATAGAGAATCATTTCTTAGTAGTCAAGACTCATTGCCAAGATTATCTTAGTGGACAAAGTCCATTTCTGAACCGAGTTCATTCCTCGTTTCAGTCCTATTTCACTGAACCGGTTTAACCTGCCGTTCCAGCCATGTCTATATCATGAGATATAAAATCTTTACCCAATGCATTGGAGGGAGATATAGGTCCCACCAATCTCATAATGATACCATTCTTATGTGTGCCACAAAATCATAAACCATACATCATAGCATAACCCATGTAATAAAAATGGGATTCTTAAACATCGTGACATCATAAAACAATTAATATAAGATAAAGGAATTAAAAAAATAATTCCATCACAACATAATCCAATCAATGTAATAATAGGTATAGAAACAGAACCCTTTATTATCTTATATGAAAAATAATTTTGATAAAACACTTGAACTCCATTCTTGAGGAAAATATCCTTTCTACTTCAAAAACACTTTCCCTTTCTTAACTTGTCATACAATTCTAAACTAAAAGAATTTGATTAAAAATAAAATTGAAAACTTGTAAAGTAAGATTCTTGGAAATAATGTTTTAAAAATCCATTCATGCCGTATAAGTTAAAAAAACATTCTTCTCGTACTTTTGTTGGAAAAGTCAAAAAGTACCTCGTACGAAAAACGACAAAAGATTCCTTTCATATCTTTTACTAAAAACTCACCAAAGGTTAAAATTGGATGTAAACAATTGTATATGGATGGAAATAATATTACATATTGAGGAAACATAGATGTGGATGATAAAATACACCCCATTAAATACCAAAGTATAAACAATCTCGGATAAAATGAGATTGTGATATTTTCCCTTACCTTAGGTTTGATTTGCTTCATAAGTGTCTGAACCTCCTGTATAATGATTAAAATAATGATATTGAATTATTCCAGAATCATACTTTAATTTATGATATCATATATGGTCATATTCGTAGCTTCTTATTAGTAATATTTCATTACTACTTGTTATTCGGGTGTTTATTACTTTTTGTTCTTATGCATGTTTTGTCGAATAAATTCTTATTTTTCTTTTTAGGCTATAGATACCTCATTTACAGAATGGTATTAGTGTAATATATATCATATTAATTCATTAAATTCATTTATATAATCATTATTCAATGAATATCATGTAGAACAGGTCGCATCACATCGTGGAGAACAGGTCGCATCCATTTCTTAGACATATTTTAACCATATCCCCTCTTTTATAAAATTTTATGAGTTATTGGGATAATATTCCATGAAATTAACCAATATGATATTTTAAGTATGGAAAAAGACAAAAAAAGAACTTTCCTTACCTTTAACATTTATAAATCTTTGATATATGAACAAAATCCACATTAGTTAGGTTATACACATTATTTTGAAATTTAAAGGAGTTATTTTCATAACATTAATTTATCTTTAATTTTTAGAGATGAATTAATTAGTTAAACTGCTTAAGGAATTCCAATGTGGTAAATATTTAGTTAATAATTAATTAAAATAAATAATACTAAAAATATCAAAAGTGAAGTAAATTGATTAAATTATTTTCTTTAATTATTATTTTTTAGATTAATGTATCATGTTACATAGTTTTTAACTTAATAGATTCAAATTTAATAATTTTATTTATATTTTTAAATTTAAAATTAAGTAAATAATGTCAAAATTGACATTAATGTTATTTTATAATAAATGATATTTTATTAAAAGATATAAAATCTACTAAAAACTTATATTCTACCAATTGATTTTTAAATTTTAATAAATATAAAATATGGTTTATTAATAGACCAATTGGTTTTTTATAATTAACATATTGAGCCCTAAATAGTAAAATCATTGTTAGCATGGTTCGAGTTAAAGTAGTGTTTTTGTGCATTACATGCGTTTCTGTTAAAATTAATTTATAACACACATAGGATTTTTAGTTTTTAAATTAGATATAATATTTATAATTATATTGGTATATATTTTATAATGAATATCACCTTGATTTATTCTTAATGTTTAAACTACCTCAGTTAGAAAATTAGTTACCCAAGTGAAAACCCTAAAAGGTAAAATACAGAAACATAGAAGTTAAGGAAAAAATGATAGAAATATTTTTATTTTTGTGTAGTGGAGGTGTGTCTTGACCATAATTTCATTTTAATCTGTTAGTTTTCAATTTTTTATGTGTATGAGGTAAGGTAGACCTTCCAATAGTGTATACCTTTTTTATATTTACAAGAATGTCACTCCACATCCACTATAAAAATTCATTCACTCCCCTCACTTATTTAAATATCTCAATCCATTTGGATCATCCAAAACCTTCCCAAATAATCTCCAAACATCTCTAACCTCCTCTAATAAGAATAAATTTTGGTATAAATAAAACCAAGTAAGTCTTTTGGTGTAAACCAAAAAATTTACCTGAAAAAGAGGATGTTAAAGAGAGTTCCTCTAAAAGGAACTATAAGGTAAGGGTTTTTTTAGTCTCACTTTTATTTCAATGAGATACATTTCATGTTCACCACTTATTTTTGTTGTTTAGTTTATATACTACCCATGAATGTATTTTATGTTTCTTATCTTTAAATTTATGTGTATTTACATATTCATTTGAGTATCTCTCTTTCATGGGGTTTACAGTTTCAAAGTTACCAAAGAAGAAATGGGATTTTTGTCACAAATTTCCTTCTTTAAGAAGTTTTGTTATGTTATATGCCTATATTATTCTATAAGGTGTATATATTTCTCATTTTACATGTTATATCATGAATATCCTTATTCCCATGATATTATATGTTTTATTTAATTTTATTCTTTCTTAGGGATTATGATTCAAATGCTTCAAAGTGATATGGAACACTTTGGAATGTTTAAATATTAAGTTCCCCAAGAATGTTTTTAATGATATTTTAATGGTATTTACATTCATTAACATCAGCAAAACATTTTTTTACTTATCCTTCACTAGGGATATTTTTTATTAATACTATCCTTATTCTCCCTCTGGATATCTTATGAAAATTTTGACCAAGGATAGTATTGATATTCGCTTCCTTGAATCATTTTTCATAGTCATTAACTTACCCTTGATTTATTCACTTTCCAATAACCATTAAACAAAAATTTACCCTAAATATCCACATTATTTATCATGTATATGATTTTTACCTAAAACATATACCATTCTTACATACGGTTACTACTTCGAAAGTTATATGATTTATTGGAGAAATATTGATAAATATGTATCCTTTACTCAGTATGGATATTTGATAAGGAACATTGTTTATGATTTAAATTTATTATACAATATATCAGTAATGTTTTCTACATACATTATATGGGTTGGGTACTGGTTAATGCAATCCCCTTGATGCATCAATAGTCTCATGGAATGAAATCAGTTGGAGACAAAACCTTCATGTTTGTTTACAATAAGTTTTAAAATTTAAAGAGGATAAATATTGACACAAATTAGATGGGTTTATACCCAAAGACTTAAACTATCTTGAGGATAGATCTTGATAGTAAATATATTGAGGATAGATCTTGATAGTGTAGACATCTAACATTATGCATTCCAACATTATTATTATTCCATGTGATTGTTTTATTATTTAGGATGTCCCCAGTCAGGTTTTAAGATCATGTGATTATTTATATGGAATTATTTAACCATATTTTATTCTTGAAATATTGATTATTCATTATTGCTTCTGACACTTTCATCGGGGCGCGCACGTCCGTCTGCTTAGGGCGCGACAGGCGTGGCTTTTGTTGCCCCGCATTCCTGTTTTCCAAAGGTAGGCAGAATCCATTCCTTATTCAGGGACGTCTTCTTCTTGATCGAAACGGGATGATGGGATGTCAGTTCCTCCTTTTGTGGATTCCTCCTCAGAACTCGTTACCTATTCCAGGTCTCCCTCATAGATTTAATACGTTGTTCGTGAAACTCTTACCAGTGCCATGTTTCCATGGACGCCTGTTAATTACACTACTTCTATAAGGACATTCCAAAGGGTCCGGTCAGGGAAGCAACCTTCAATTGGGGGAGTAGTCAAGTCGAGGCATCATTAACGTGTCTGAACACTGGGGAATTGGTGTTTCTATCTTTTTTCCCTTATTATAGGGATTCTTGAGGGCGCGGAAGCCTAAGGCATCCCACAACGAGTGCGGGGAATCATATGTCATAGGCATGTGTCTGAGGTTTTCCTCAGCTTCCCATGTTTAACATAGGGTATGCCGCAAGTTTAACATCCAACGGAGACAGATTGGGCTAATCAGAACACTAGATAGAGTGGATCAGATTGAGGAACCCCTCTTGAGGGAACACCGATATCAGATCCATCCCATGGGTGGCTTCCCGAATGCTGTGGAGGGGAATGGGGTGGCATGATCTCACCAGGATGTGGCGGCCCAGGTAAGAATCAGGATGGATGATGGAAAGCTACATGAAGTGGAGGGGGGAATGAAATGGAGTCATCATGGAGATGGTGGTGGTGTTGGGATTGAGTATCGAAGAGACTTCCTACGTATCCCTGTGGTAAGGAATGAAATTCCTCATAGTTCAGAATGAATGTGTGGGGCTTAAACTCTAGGCCGCCTAAGATGGTGGGAGAACTGACGTGAATGTGGTCGAAACGACCAGGTGGTGGGATTGAACCTCGCGAGGCTTCCTACGTACCATGCCTTAGCATAGATCAAAGTCCACGTATTTCGGGTTGGACACCATAGAACAGACGTGAAGAAGGACCTTGGTCCAATAGGTGGTGGGTTTGAACCTCGTGAGGCTTCCTACATACCATGCCTTAGCATGGATCAAAGTCCACATAGTTCGGGTTGGATGCCAGAGAACCTACGTGAAGAAGGACCTTGGTCCAATAGGTGGTGGGATTGAACCTCATGAGGCTTCCTACGTACCATGCCTTAGCATGGATCAAAGTCCACGTAGTTTAGGTTGGGGCTGTTGAACTGAGACGAAGGGGTGTCGGGACAACTAGATGGTAGGGTCACAACGGCTTACCACTAGATTAGGATGTGGTTTAACGTCACACGGGATGGGGGCGTGTCAGAGAACCAACGTGAAAAAGGACCTTGATCCAGGTGGACGGTGGGCTTGAACCTCAGAAAGGATTTTTACGTACCATGCCTTGACATGGATCAAAGACCACGTAGTTTAGGTGAAAATGGGGGCTTGGCACACCGACACGGAGACAGTGGGGGCCAACGATTGTTGGTATTGAACCTCGGGGGGGCTTCCTATGTACCATGCCTTGACATGGATCAAAGTCCTTGTAGTTCGGATATGAATTTGGGTGTCGGCAAACTGACGTCATGAAGGACCTTGGTCCGATGGGTGATGGGGCTTGAACCTCAGGAAGGCTTCCTACGTACCATGCCTTGACATGGATCAAAGTCCTCATAGTTTGGGTGGGGTTTTCTTCGGCGAACCGATGTGAAGGTGAACTCAGGGGTCCACTGGTGGTGGGATTGAACCTCGTGGGGCTTCCAACATACCATGCCTTGACATGGATCAAAGTCCTCGTAGTTAGTGTGTGCAGTTTAATGTCATGCAGGACGATGCATACAGTTTAGCGTCATGCTGGACGAGGGCGTACAGTTTAACGTCATGCTGGATGAGGGCCTACAGTTTAACTTCATGCTAGACGATGACGTTTTCATGGTCGATGCTTACTCGAAGCCCACGTGAGTCGTGCTCGGTGTGAGAAACAAGAGGCAGCAGAGACCTGATGATCACGTCGCGAAGGGTGCGTCCATGAGAAGCGAAGAGGGGCTTACGCGTTACGTGGCCCATGGTGTTGGGACTTACTCCAGGATGGAGGCCCAAAGTGTGACGAAGCACAGAGGGAAAGGGATTTGGGACCAAATAAAGGAGGTTCCTCGTTCCCTATCACGCCCTCCGCCGGCCTTGGAGGTGAGGAAGTACGGAGGTGCATGGGTGATACCTTCTACAAGATGGGCTAGGGGGATTACACCAAGGTGGATGCCCTTCCCCGTGGAAAAACTCCACTCCCAGAAGTAGGATATCATCCCCTATGGGGACCAGAGGGCATAAAGAATGTCTGAGACGGTGGGACCCTACGTGCGAGGCATGGGGTCGGGTCACAATTTAACATCATGTGTTGAGGATGAGATGCTTTGCAGTTTAACGTACTGCAGCTTGGATGAGGTGGGTTTACTCCGCACCCCTAGGGCTTACATGACCGGTACCCTCTGCTCCTTGTGGGAGGGAAGGCATCGGTAAGGCCGTGTATAAGGGGGGTCGCAGAGCGAACCATCAAGGGGTCCACATTAGCGTGGCTATGCGAATAAGCAATAGACGTTAGTGTGTCTATGCGAAGAAGAATTAGGCGAAGCAACGCTATAGGTGGTGTCATCCAGGGGACTTTGAAATCACATCGTGAAAACCTGGAGGGTCGCATGGGAAGAGGAATTTCCAAGCAGAGGGGTCCACAGGCAGGGGTCTTGTGGAGCTCAGTTTCTTTGCGTAGTGTAGAGCACTTGCGAAGGGGTGTGCTTCGCAAAGTGGAGTGCCTTTTCCTTAGAATGGGGCATAGGTGAGAGTGGGAGGTGCTTTGCGAAGTGTAAGGGTGTTTGCGGAGCACCGCCTCGTGAAGAAGAGGTGCCTCCCGAAACGAGGTGTCGTGAAGAAGTGTGCTTCGCGAAGTACAGTGACCCTGCCTTGGCATGTGGATCACATGTATAGGGTGGGTGTTTCGTGAAGCATAAATGCTCCAAGACTGCCCGGGTCCCCTTGGGGATCCCCTTCCTTCGTGAATGCCCTTAGGCTTCGCGAAGGGAATCCCTCTCGGAAGAGGGGCTCAAGATGAGAAAATACGGAGGCCTCTCAGGAAGCAAAAATACCTCGCAGACCTCAGGATTCCCAGAGCGAAGAGTGCTTCGCGATTTGGGAGATGAGAAGCTGAAAGGTCATATTTTCCATCCTGAGAGCTCAGGGGGAGATCAGTATTTATAGGAAAGGGGTGTCGCGAAGCAGAGCTCATGTGGCATGAAGGGGGCTTCGGTTGCTTCGCGGTGGGCCGCGAACACAAATTGGATTCGCGGAGAGGTACCGCCTCTTCTGCTTCGCGACGGGTTCGCAATCGTCAGGGCGTTCATGGAGCAGTACCGCCTCATTTGCTTCGTGGCATCCACGCGAATGTCAGGGGTGTTCGCGGAGTGGTATCGCCTCATTTTCTTTGCGGCAGCCACGTGAACTTCAGGGGCGTTCGCGGAGCGGTACCACCTCATTTGCTTCATGGAGGCCGTGTTTCTTTGGGGGATCCGCATCGGGGCTTCGCGAGGCAGGGCGCGAGGACCCTTTTTCTTCGTTCTTTTCGTCCAATATTTTAGCGCCAAAAAATTCCACCCCCCCCCCCATCATACATGGATCCGTAGAGGGATCAAGGGTTGAAATCTGAGGGAAATCGCCAAAATTATCGGAATTTCGCGGTGATGACTCGCGAAGAGGGCGTGCGAGGTGGACGGGGGCCGCGCGGTCTGGACGTGCCGCGAAGATCCACGCGGGCTAGACGTGCCATGAAGCTTCGGGGTAGCTACCTATAAATAGGGGGCTGGCCTCTCTTATTTACTTTCCTGTCTCCGCAAATTTTTCCTTTTGCGCTCTTGATTCGCGAAGCTCTGCGTACTCCGCGTCTTCTCACCGCGAATCAAGCTTCGCGGCGAACCGCGAGTCTCTGACTCCGCGACTGCGCCAAGCGAATGTCTACTTGCAATACAAGGCCAGGTTTCGTGTCTTGGCTTTGAAAACGAGATTCATGAGAATGATCCGTGAATGATCTTCGTGACCAAAGCCGAAATTTTTCCGAGTTTTGGAACCGCAATGGCCCATCAAGAAGCTGTGCTGGGGGTGCTCGCAGACGCCGCCCGAAGGGATGAGATAGCCAATTGTCTGGGCCTGGGGGAGCTGGTCTGAAGCCACTTGGACCACAATTCTTTAACAAAACTGCTACCAGAGAGCCAAAAGAACTATCTGATGTGCAAGAAGCTGCCCTTGTATGGATTCGGGCTGAGGGATGACGTCTTCATTCCTAAGGTGAGTAGGGACGAACCATCTTGCTGGTTCAGGAGCACGCCATGCCAGCGTCAATGGTTCAGGGCGGCCGATGGTCATGCACGGGAGGACTTCAGACCTGTCACCGCCAACTGTCTGTACAACCATCTGAATAAAATTGATGGGAAGACACTGCTACCGGAGACATCCCCTCCCATGTACTGCACCATACTGAAGGCAACTTTGCAGGATTCGAAGAAGGGGTGGTCCGATGAGTGGGACCTGTGCCAGGGCGGCAACTTCACCAACGACTGGGCATGGACCTACTGGGTAGGTGCCTCATGTGAGGAGTTTGGGGCCGATATGAGGAGAGTGGGATTGTATGAGGTGGCATGGGCCTCCCAATTCCACATCTATCAACCGAAACAGCTGATGCCGGAGCTGTTGAGCAGATGGTTATCTAGGACCAACACTTTTCACCTGCACCATGGGGAGGTTGGCATCAGTCTGTGGGATGTCCATAAGATATCAGGGGGTCCCAATCTTGGGGTCCATGTATGATGAGTTCCTCACCATCATGAGTGTGTGGGAGGATCAGGAGTAGATGCTGCAGCTGGAGCTGGCACTAATGGGACTGGTCCCTGGAGAGGACAAGGAGGCAGTGAGAGATGTCCACTTTAATAAGTGGTTCAAGAAGTTCCTGAAATTCCCGTAGGATCGAGAGTTCCCTCCGAGGCATCGAACTTGTATGAAGGGGGCTCAACGGGGCAAGGAGCACTCATATTGGTAGCTCTTGGAGGACAACCAATGGAATACCTGGGGTTTCAGTGTCAGCACTGAAAAGCATTCGATAATCAGGATGGTGGTGTTTATCGCGGCCCTTATCTATGGTTGGATCCTACCAGTGAGGGATAACAACATGGGGGTGTGGCCCAACTCATTCATCATGGAATCCATGCAGTCCATGGGACGGAAGGTCAATCTGGGGATTCCAATGCTCGCCAGATTGTACAGGATGTTGTGGCACGTTAGCGAGGGCAAGAAGCCTCCAAGGATATGTGGGCCCTTCCACCTTATGTATGGGTGGATCATGGTGCACATTAGGGGGGTTTACGAATATCCAAACCCCATCTCGCCACAGGGGTTGAACTTCCGCCCCTCCATTCTGAATGCGGTCAGGAGCTTCCCAGTCAAACTAATCGTACCGATGGTGCTGAACCGAGTGTGGAAGGTGGACGAGTTTAACTTCCACCCGATTCCATTGTCGATGGGGGTACTCACCAACAACGGTTAGGGAACAGAATATCACTAGGCTTATCTCATGGCCTTTTGAGGTGGAGTTTTGGTGGCACAGGTGGACCGTGATCCGCTTTGTGAGTCGTACACCCCACACCAATTCGCGAGGAAGTTCCGGTGCCTGCAGCGGCTGACCCCGCAGTTCTACTGGGAGGTGTGCCATGAGGAGAACCCATGTTTGATGAGGAAACTATGGCACATGTTCACACGGGAAGATGGGAAAATGTGAAATGCATTGCCTCCATCCACTTCCGCCTTCGGACTAGTGAAGGAGTATGCCATCAGCTGGGAGGCAGCTTACCCGAGGGAAATACTGAAGCAACCAACCGTTCGGGATGGTGACAGCGGGCCTCTCTTATCCCGAGGTATGGGTCATAGGGCATTAAGGGCCTCTCACTGTGGTGGGGATGCCGTGGTGGCGAGACCTACACCAACTGAGGATGAGGCAACTGCGGCGGATCCAACAGCAGCGGAAGATCCGGTGGTCCCGGAAGAACAGGGCCATCTGGAGGGGCGGCCACCGAGGGGATTCTGCAGGATATCCACTCAGGCTCTAGAGAAGCGGATGCGCCATATCAACATGCCCAAGAATGATGTTTTCCTATAGGCCTGGGACATTTGGGACGTCAACCGGAAACACCTCAGTCCGCCCGAGATGTGGAAACACCTGAACCATCTTAGGATGGTCTTACCGGGTATAGGCCCTGTCCGGCCCGGTTTCATGGTGTCTCCGGTGGAGGTGGAGTAGTATCTGGAAAAGCTGGAGGACTTTGTCCATTCCATTGGTGCCCCAAGTCCAATGACAAACCGAGTCAGGGTACTGCTGGATCAGAAAGTTCCCCCGCAGCTGTCAGCCGCCGAACTGAGTGAGCGCTTCCCCCTGCCGGAAGAATCAGACGAATCCTTTGGGGAAGATGAGGCCGGCGGAGGGAGCCTGTTATAGGAAGGCGAATTCAGAGATCAAGACTCTAATTCCAACGATTTTTCGGAGTTTCTCTAGGTAGCATTCCACATTTATTTCCTTAGGGTCCGTTCTCAGGCCATTATGGACCTCTTACGAACATCTGAACCGTGCAGGAGGAACTTGTACGCAGACCTCGCTCTTTCCCCTCAGTGGGTGATGATGCAGGACTGTCGGAACCCACGCCTATAGCCGCGTCCAGTTTGGTGTCTGGAGGGGATAGGAAACTTGGGGTGGCTTTTCTAGAATCTCTATACCTTACGACAATATACAGAGGGCCACGCCTCAGGGTTCCGTAAACATCAACTCAGGAGCAGCCCAGGAGTTCGATCTCTGTAAGTATTCTCCACTGAATTTATTGTTGTCATATGTGGATCGTGCCAACTGACATCAATGCCCTTCCCTATCGCGTACAGTTCTAAGACTGGCATGGGATGCTGCGGCGAGGCTGGTCGGGATGTCTGGTGGCATCCCTCTTAGGGGCATGCCAGTGATTGTGGAGATAGTTACCCCGCCTACCCGAGCCGCAGAACTCCCTATCATCGGCGAGACCACCAGCGGGGTCGTGCCTGAGGTTATTGAGGTGGAGTCCGACGATGAGGATCGACCAGTTGACCCAAGTCCCACCACGCCTGCTTCGGCGCCAGATTTCGCACCAGATTCAATGCCAGACGCGGATCCTGCTAAAGATTTTTTGCAGGCGTATCCCGCATACGAGCTTTCCAATCACGCGGACTGGGACGAAACGGACTCCGATGAAGAGGAAAATAAAATAGTTTGCCATCGATCGTGGAAATTGATCATGCGCTTCACCAATGACACCCCCAAGCGCTGTGGTTGAATGAGATAGACAGACTCCTCTCACGACTGCGTGAACTGTGCGTTGGGGGAGTGGATGCCCAATGCCCTCATATGATCATCCGAGATCTCATGGCAGAGAAGATCCGAGAGTATGATCGCAGGCTTAGCGTGGGCTGGCAGGGGAGGAAGGCGACAAACATCAAGAAGCTCTAGGAGTCTGAAAACGAAGTCCAACACCTACAGATCTAGGCGGATGAGCACTCAACCTCTCTCAACACACAATCTGAACTGATCTCACGATTGAAGGCCCATCTGGCAGAGGTAGAAGAGTGTATGAGGCAGGCTTACAGAGAGATGGCTACCATTTAGGCTGATATATAGAGGGCCCAAGGTGAGGCTAATGAACTGCACCCCATCGCTACTAAGGAGGAGCGGGAGCTAAGTCAGCGACAGCAATTCCTGGATGCCACAAGTCAAAGGGTGGTGGAGCTGCAATGCTGTTTTAATGGGGTTAATCCATCCATGCGGGGAGTTTACCCCTGGGTACTGTAATGATTACAAAACCTTAAACATTTTTTCGTGCTTTAATTTTTTTGAATTTCGTAGCATGCACGAGTTCCGCTATTTGCACTAGTTCATTGCATCCTTACAATGTTTGCGGAACGCCCAGCGACAATTCCTTAAGCTCACGTGGGTCGAGCCCTATGTGAAAAAAAGAGATAGTCACTTCATCGCCCCATCTAAACATAGGAGTGCAAACCAATCTTCAGGCATCCGGGTTTGGACAACCGGTCCTAATTTCTGAGAAATGGAAGAGACCTGACTGGAGAATGAAGTTCTCAAAATAGTCGAATTACCATTTTTCCAACGTGCTCTTGTGCACTAATGGTGCAACTCCAGGGGCACCGAAATTGGTCTGAACAGATGGGATGGGAAGTGTGAATCACGATACCCAAGATTCAGAACATTATGGGGGGTGGCGTGACAATGGAGGATAACTATTAACCATGGTGGAAACGCAGCATCCATATTTCATTAGCCTGAAATGGGGACAACAAATGAGGGATGACCATTGACCATGTTCGCAAAACGGGGCCTAACTCAAATATCATCGATCAGTCTTCTGGGATGTTGGCTCAGGACAGTAGGAGGACCATGGGTCGAGCATCCATACTGTTAGGGGGTCCCTCCAAACATGACCAGTCTTCCAGAATGTTGGCCCAGGATAGCAGGCAGACTATAGGTCGATCATCCATACTATTAGGGGGTTCCTCCAGACATGAAAGGGGATGAGGGTCCGAATAAGGGGGGCACACAAAGCATGGAATGTGGAGTGTATGTTTGTTCGAAAAGAATCCAACACTCTTGAAATTGCGCCACCGTGGTAGGAGCACACTGGATGGACGAATTGGTTTGATCATGGATGATTTCTTTTTTCAGACAGGGCCTCTCTGGTGAGGGGGTCTATCACTTCCCAATGTCATCTCGGGGAATCCTGAACTTTTTCAGGGCAGAGTTATAGTTGTATCGTTCCCTACGAGGGGTCCGAACAGGGGGCCAGAAAGGGAAAGAATAGGTTTTATAACTCCTGGGGGCTGGACCCAAGGCAAAATATCAGGGTTTCCCTATGTATCCCATGAGAATGGGAATCAATCCATACGTAGTTCTAGAGGCACAGTTTAACATCATGTAGGACGAAGAGAAGCCTGGTTGTGCCGGTACACATCCTACCAAAACTACCAAGCCCACGTGAGTCATGCTTGATGTGGGAAACAAGAAGTAATGGAGAACTTTCCTGACCCAAGAAGGGGCATGTTAGGGCGAAGGGACTCTCGGTGAATACCGGCCCAATGATGCTAACACGTCCATGTGGGTCACCTAGATGCGCGAAGAGGTAGATCTGAGTATTTTGGAATTCCACTTGAGCATAAGGAGGTGGAAATGTGTGAATCATGACACTCGAGATTTGAATCACAATGATGGTGGTGTGATGACTGTTGATTGTGGCAAAAATGCAGCATCTGTATCGCATTATCCTAGAATGGGGACAGACAAATGAGGGTCGACCGTTGACCATGTTCGAAACATGGGACCTGTCACAAATGTCATATGAGATCCTTAAGGGTTTTGGCCTGAAACGATAGGAGAGCCCTTAGGCCCAGCATCCATGGAGAGACCTTAAGCCTAGAATCCATGTCATCTGAGGGTCCTTTTGGACATGGAAGAGGATGAGGATCTAAATAGCGAGCACACAAAGCTTGTACATGGGACGAGGGGATGTCCCCATGAAAATTCCACACTTCGGGATTTTTTGTCAAAACGCATCTGAATACGTTAACGAGACGTATTAGATAGAGGGAGTTGAGTACTTTCCCATAGGAAGATCTTAGTTTAGGGTCGTAGAATTCAGACCATGGACGAAAGGAAAAATAGGAGGCACGCGGTGGGTAATTACAAAAAACAGACGTGGATGGGAACCGGGGATGTGTACGGCACGGTGAACAACCCGAAGTGGATGAGGACATAATCCCATACCACACCGCACAACCCCCCTATAACAGGTTTTAGGCCAAGGGACCGAAAATGAGAGTTGATCTGGGCCGAGGCAAAATTCACAAGCATTCATATGTATCCCATGAGGATGGGAATCAATATACACATAGTTCTTGAGGGTGGAACAGTGCGGTAAGGCACCAGTGCAAAGGATGATGGGGGTGTGTGGGTCTAGCCCTCGTACCAAGAGGAGCGGTATTTGATAGATCTTGTTTTTCTTTTAAGGTGAGTGGTTTTTTTTGTGAAGCGACAGACTGAGGGTATCAAGCCCTGGTGTCGCTACAAGAATCAAGCCGTAGTAGGCGTTGACAAATGGTATGGAGCGTGACCAATACCCAACGTGATTTCCTCTATGATGAGGCCACCACAATGCAGTTCCATTTTTCATCATGCGGCCAGGACGATAATGTCATGGTTTAGGGTCGTGTGATAGGACCAAGCATTCATTTTAACATCATGTAGAGCAGACGTATCAGAGACGATGTTAGGAGGGGAATGTGTATGGTGTCGTGCGACATAACCGACGTGGATGGGGACATGATCCCACATCAGACCATATGCAATTCCAAGAGGGAGACCTCAGGCCGAGGGGCCTACATAGAGGTAAGAGGTAAAGGGGGGAGAGACTATCTCCTAATGGGTTGGACCCAAAGACGAGATGTCTGGGTGGTCCTGCGTATCCCATAAGGATAGGAATCAAGCCATATGTAGTTCTAGATGAACATATTAGTTTATGGTCTTAGATATCGGACCGTGGGAACCCCTAAGGACACCGTATTGCAGCTTTATCCCCCTGACATGCAAAGGTTCACTAAGGGATAGCACCGAGAGTGTCGAGATTCCACCTAGACACGATGGGGTGGAACATAACGTGAATCACACAACCAACATTCAAGGCCTGAATGGGCTGGCGTGACGATGGAGGATTACTGCTGACCATATTCACAACACAACATCCTGTCGTGTTAGCCTGAAATGGGGACAAACAAATGAGCATTGACCACTGACCATGTTCACAACGCGGGATTTTTATCAATTTTTTGTCCAAAACCCTCAGGGGCATTGGCCCGTAAGGTAGGAGAGCCCTTGGGTGTTGTATCCAGGCCATTCTTGGGGTCCCTTTGGGTGTGAAAGATGATGAAAGCCCGAATAAAGGGAAACATGAAGCTTGAAAAGTGGAAGGAACTTGACCAAGTTGAATCTGACACTCTTGGTCCTAGACCAGAGTACTCTTAACACATGGTAGAACCACAGCAAGTGGTCGAGGGACTCAACTTGAGGGTGGCCAAGAGATAGCAGATTCCCGGGACAAGGGGGCATAGTGCCAAAAACCCTGTACCACACCTATATATCCCCCTCATGGAGAGGGACAGGCCAAGGGACCTAGGTGACTGGGGAGATCGGTAGATCTCTAAGAGGTGGGGCTGGACCTGAAGTCTAGACATTCGGGTGGTCCTACGTATCCTGTAAGGATGGGTATCAAGACGTACGTAGTTTTGAGGGTGACTTTTAATGTCATGCGGGATAGGAAATAGGAGGGATAATTTCTAGAATGTGGTGCGCATGGTTTCGCTATTGCAAACCCTATGTGAATGAGGACGTAGTCCCACACCATGCCATGTGGTCCCATAGTCAAGGTCCCGAAGGCAGGATAGAAGAGACAAATTAGCTGAACTCAAACTAGACCCAAAGACAGAAGGTCTGGGCATTTCTACGTATCCCATGAGGATGGGAATCAAGCCAGACGTAGTTCTTAGGATATCTTATTTTATGGTCTTAGAGCTCGGACTGTGGATGGATGGAAACTTTCCAAGTAAGTGCAGACCTCGACCCGATCCCTAAGCCCACGTGAGTTAAACTCAGTGTGGGAAACAAGGGAGGAATATTCTTATCGCAATACCCGAAACATCCATCGAGGGGAAGTCAGTGAAGAGCACCAAAGGACACCTTTAACGCAGCTTTGTTCCCCTAATGCGCAGATGCACACTGAGGAATAGTACCAAGAGTTTTGAAGCTCTACTTGGACATGATGAGGACGGAGGAGGATTTGAATCGTGTAACCGACATTTTGGACTTAATGGGGTTGGCGTGATGACATAGGATTATAGCTGACCATGGCGGAAAAGTAGTATCTATATCGCATTAGCCTGAAGTGGGACAAAAAATGAGCATCAACCTCTGACCATATTCACAATGCGGGATTTGTATTGACTTGTTGTCCAAAACCCTTGGGGACGTTGGCTCGTAACGGTAGGAGAGCCCTTAGGTGTGGTATCCATGCCATTCTTGGGGGTCCCTCGGGGTGTGAAAGGTGGTGAAAGCCCTGATGAAGGGGAACACAAAGCCTAAAAAGCAGGTGCGGACGTGTCCGAGTAGAGTCCAACATTCCAGGTAACTAAACCAGAGTACCCTTAGGCACATTAGTGAACCACCGAAAAGGGTCGACAAAGTGGCTTAGGAGGGAGAGGTACACAGCTTGGTCATTACAAGCCTGACGTGAATGAGGACATAGTCCCACAACATTCTATGTACTCCCCTCTCCGGGGAAGGGTAGGCCAAGGGGCCAAGGTGGGATGGAGATTTTCGGAAGATGGGGATGGACCCGAATCCTAGACATTCGGGTGGTCCTACATATCCCATAAAGATGGGAATCAAGCCACACATAGTTCTCAAAGATACCCAGGGGGCAGGATACCCTAACGAGAACGTGTACGGCATGGTGAGTAACTCGACATGAATGAGGACGCAATCCCGCACCACACCACACAGTCCCGTAGGAAAAAAAACTAGGCTAGGGTCCCGAAAAGGCCAAAGGGCCTGATAGTTGGGCTCTGGTTAGGAAGGCCTGGCCTACTCATAGTTTAACGTCTTGTAGTGAGGACGAAGGTCGGGGAATAGGACTCCCTCGATAGGGGAGGTGTACGTCGCGACGAGTAACCCGACGTGAATGAGGACATAATCCCACACCACACCACACACTCTAGGTATGAACATGGGCTAGGTCTCGAGGAGGCCAAGGGGCCTGATAGCTGGCATCGGTCAGGAAGGTCTGACCAGCTTGCAGTTTAACGTCTTGTAGTAAGGATGAGGGAAAAGGGGAAGGCCTCATCCGGGGACATGTATAGCATGACGAGTAACCCGACGTGAATGAAGACATAATCCAACATTATGTTGTACAGTCCTATCCGAGAGAACCTGGGTCAGGGGCCTGAAAGGCCAAGGGTCCTGATAGCTGGCATCACCCGAGGGGAGTTCGTTGCTTGGGGACGGGGAAGAATGAATCACTACACTCGATGTTTGGGATATCTTGGGGTGGACCCGAAGATCCAGGACAATTGTTGACAATGTTCGAAACACAGTGTCCCTAAGGTGACCTGATATGGGAGAAACAAATGAGCGTCGACCGCTGACCACATTCGAAACGTGGGACTCGTATCATCTTGTTTCTTGACATCCTCGAGGTCGTTGGCCCGAAGTGGTAAGAGGGCCCTTAGGCTGAGCATCCATACCATTCAGGGGCCCTTCTGGATGAGGAAAGTGATAGAATCCCAGTCAATGAGTGGGTGAAGCATAGTTGTACCCATCTATGAAAGAGGAAAACACCTCCAGAAAGGGGGACGTACAGCCGAATCGAGGCTAACTCAATGTGAATTGGGGAGAAAATATGCTCCCTACCATATGTCCTGACCTGAGGGGAATAATTCTGGCTTTTGGGCTGGTCCAATAGATGAAATTTCCAGGCGTTCCTATGTATCCCATGAGGATGGAATCAAGCCATACGTAGTTCTTGAAGGCCATGCAGTTTAACGTTGTGCAATGAAGACATGAGGAGGATAGAATAACGGGAGTGGGCACATGGTGCGACCCTTATAATCCTTGTATGAGCGGGGCTTAGAAAGCCTACTCCACATCATGTGAGGACCCTCCTAGGAAACTATACCCAGGGGTATAGTCAAAGAGAAGAGCTCGGGGCTGGGCTCAAGACGAGACATCTGAGTGTTCCTACATGTCCCATTAAGATGGTAATCAATCCATACGTAGTTCTAGAAGTGCAGTTTAACGTCATGTGGGACAAGATGCAGTTTAATGTCATGCGGGATGGGATGCGTCTCATCTGGGGATATGTACGGTATGGAGAATAACCCAGTGTGAATGAGGAAATAATCCCACATCACACCGTACAATCCCGCAAGAGATCCTGAGTCATGGAAGGCCAAGGGGCCTGAGGCTCGGCCTCAGTCAGGAAGGCCTGACCAGCCTCCATTTTAACGTCTTGAAGTAAGGACAAGGGCCAGGGGCCCGAAGAGGCCAAGGGGCTTGAGACTAGGCCTCGGTCAGGAAGACCCGACCAGCTTGCAGTTTAACGTCTTGCAGTGAGGATGAAGGAGATCTTAGTTTAAGGTCATAGAGCTCGGACCATTTTGCAGTTTATTGTCATGCAGGACGATACTGAGCATTTTAACATCATGACGGACAATGATGTAGTTTCATGTCATGCATGACGATGTTTCAATTTAAAGTCATGCAGGACTAGGTGCAGTTTAAATTCATGTAGGACTTGGTGCAGTTTAAGGTCATGCGGGACCATACAGTTTAAGGTCGTGCAGGACCATGTTGCAGTTTAAAGTAATGCAAGAATGGGTTCAGTTTAAGGTCATGTGGGACCATACAGTTTAAGGTCGTGCTGGACCATGTTGTAGTTTAAAGTCATGCAGGACTGGGTGCAGTTTAAGGTCATGCGGGACCATACAGTTTGAGGTCGTGCAGGACCATGTTTCAGTTTAAAGTCATGCAGGACTGGGTGCAGTTTAAGGTCATGTGGGACCGTACAGTTTAAGGTCGTGTAGGACCATGTTGCAGGTTAAATTCATGCAGAATTGGGTGCAGTTTAAGGTCATGCGGGACCGTACAGTTTAAGGTCGTGCAGGACCATGTTGAAGTTTAAATTCATGTAGGATTGGGTGCAGTTTAAGGTCATGCAGGACCATACAGTTTAAGGTCATGCAAGACCATGTTGCTCAGGCAAAGTATTTATTGAGGAACTTGTCGTTGGTGGGAGGAGTTATGTGCTCAACATCCATGGTCACCAAGGAGTATGCTCCATTGGGGTAAACCTTATGAATGATGTAAGGTCCTTCCCATTTGGGCTCTAGCTTTGGTGGTTTCCTGCCAAGGATCATTGGCGCTCGAAGGGCCAACACCATGTCACCTTGCAGAAAAGAGCGAAGGAGAACCTTCTTATTGAAGGCTCTGGCTATCTTATTTTGATGCCTTTCCAGATTGTGTAGGGCATGAAGCATGTTCTCGTCCAGTGCTTCCAATTCAGCTAGATGGATTTCGGCCACCTTATCTGGCGCCTTCTGGTCATAGACTACAGTGCATAACGATGACAGCTGGATCTCGATGGGTAGGACAACCTCATCCCCATACACCAGGGAATACAGAGTCACCTAGTTGGAATTGTGAGTCGTCATCCGATATGCCCAGAGGGCGTTGGGGAGACTTTCCTGCCAACTTTTCTTATTATGACCAACCATTTTCTGTAGAATATTAGAGATATTTTTATTGAACGCCTCGATCTGCCCATTTGATTGCGCATGATAGCGAGAGGTATGGTTCGAATGGATATTGTACTTGGCATACAATTTTTTTAGATCGGCTGCTCGGAAGTTGGTGTCGTTATAGGTGAGGAAAGCGTGAGGGGCTCCAAACCGGTGGATGATATTGGATCTCACGAAGTCAACGATGGAACGGGCCTTGACCTCTTTGAGTGGAACTGCCTCCGCCCACTTGGAGAAGAAATATGTAGCAGTTAGGATGAACCTACACTGACGAGCTGTCGTCGGTGGATATAGTCCGACGACATCGAGTCCCCACATCGCAAATGGCCAAGAGTACTTGGTGGAGTGGAGAGGCTCTGGTGGCTGATGCAGGAAGTTAGCATGAACTTGACACGCATGGCATCTCTTGGAAAACTCAATACAATCATGGATCATAGAGGGCCAGAAGTACCCCAAACTCCGGATCTGATGGGACAGCTTGGGCCTAGCCTAGTGGGAACCGCAGGAACCTGCATGAACCTCTTACATGAACTGAGAAATCTTGACTCCTTGAATGCAACGGAGGAGAACACCATAGAATCCCTGCTTATAGAGGATCCGATCAATACTGGGACTACTCTAGAGAGTAAATTGCAGTGTGCGGCATCGAATTCGCTCGCGCTTGGACCGATCATCCGGGAGGCAACCATTTTAGAGATACTCAACAAAAGGTTCCCTCCAGTCAGAAGTGGCCTCAACCACTGCATTTGACAAACCTGGGACCCCTGACGTGGAGGGTCTAGTGGTAAGGTGGCCTACTCGCAGGTCGTCATCATCCTCTGGGGTGATGGGGGCGATGAATCTCTGGTGTGCCACATGTATGATCAAATCATCCTGCTCGGGTTCTACGAGTGACGTAGCTAGGCCGGCCAAAGTGTCTGATCGACCATTCTGTGACTGAGGGACATGGGTAACCTTTGGTCGAGAAGGGAACTAGGCTATTAGATGGAGGGTGTACTCCAATAATGGTACGAGCTCCGACTTCCTGAAAACATAGTCACCATTGACCTACTTGATAACTAGTTCGGAATCCCCTTTCACATGCAGATGGGGCACGTCAATCTCAAGGGATAGCTCGAGGCTGCTGATGAGAACCTGATACTCTGCCTCATTTTTGGTGCAGCCTTCTGACAACAGGAATGAGTATGGAAGGACGGCCTGCGTCGGGGTGATAAAGACGATACCCATACCCACTCTGTTGAGCTTAGGATCGTTGATCCTTCTACCAGTGGGGCTTCGGGAGGCACTGTCGAAGTTCATTTTCCAGTATGAGATGGCATGATCGAATGAGAGGATTTCCTCATCAGGAAAATCCAGGTCCAGGGATTGATCCATGGAGGTTGGATGGATAGCTAGGAAGTCTGCCAATGCATGTCCCATGATGGCCTTCTGAGGCATGAACCTAATTTCAAACTGCTGGAGGATCACCGCCCACTGCGCTAGTCGGCCAGTCAACATGGGGCGGTTCAGAATGTACTTCAGTGGGTCTACCCGAGATATCAACTGTACCTCATGGTGTTGTAGGTAATGCTGTAATTTTTTTATGGCGAACATGAGCGCAAGGTATCTCTTTTCAATGGTGGATTATCCAGTCTCCGTATCGAGGAGCATGCGGCTGAGGTAGTATAGGCTGTTCTCTGTCCCCTCATTGTTCTTTTGGGAGAGAAGTGCACCGAGGGACCATTCTAGGGTGGTCACATAAAGGACCAGCGGCTTTCTGGAGATAGGTAGCATCAAGACCGGAGGTTGGAGAAGATACTTCTTGATTTCCTCTAAGTCGGTCTAACACTCTTCATCCCATTCATAGGCGGAGCCTTTCTTCATAAGCTGGGAAAAGGGATTACACTTGCCAGCCAAATTCACGATGAATCGGCGTATGTAGGATAAGTGGCCTTGGAGACCTCGAAGCTCCTGAATATTGCTCGGGGGAGGCATTTGGCTGATGGCCTTGATCTTCTCCAGGTAGATCTCGATGCCTCGGTATCTGACAACAAAGCCAAGAAACATCCTAGAGGTTACCCCGAAGGCACACTTCAACGGGTTCATCTTCAGGTGCTGGGAACGGAGGAAGATGAATGCTTTCTCAAGGTCCTTGAGATGGTCCTGGAGCTGGTAAGATTTGACCACCAGATCATCCATGTAGCATTCCAGCAGTGTCCCGAGAATCGGCTTGAATATGAGATGCATGGCCCGCTGATAGGTGTCACCTACATTTTTCAGGCCGAAGGGCATAACCTGGTAACAAAAAGTACCTTGGGGAGCCTTGAAGGCAGTGGAATCCTCGTCCTTGGGGGCCATCCGGATCTGTTTGTACCCGGAATACCCATCCATGAAGGAGAGGTCTTGGAACCCGATTGTGGCATCAATCAACAACTCTATCACTGGGAGGGGAACATCATCCTCCAGACAGTGGCGGTTGAGATCGTGGAAGTCGATGCAGAATCTGATCTGCCTGTTCTTCTTCCTGACTGGAACAATGTTTGCTAGCCACCTGGGGTACTATACCTCCTTGACGAAGTTGGATTTGATGAGATTATCAAATTCAGCATCAACCATGGCATCGTGAGAATGGTGCATCTTTCTGGGAGGCTATTTGAACCTGCGATGGTTTGTCGAGAGACCAAGGCGGTGGAAGGCTACCTGGGGATCTAGTCCTGGTATCTCACCGTAACTCTAGGCAAACACATCACTATGCTACTTAAGGAAGTTCACGTACTGTTGTTGCTCCTCGATGGATATGGAAGCACTGATCAATGTGGGTCTCGGATCTGCCTCGCTACCAAGGTTCACTTATACCAGTTCATCGACCGTGGTAGATATGCCTTCTTCAAAGGTGGGGGGAGCATCCTCCAGATCCTATTCTACACTTTTAGAGGGATCTTCCGCGAGGGCAGTCGTTTCCGAGCCACTAGACTCTGATGGGAGGCTGGTACTGGCCTGAGCGGTAGTGGTCATCACGTCATGAGACTCATGGGCCACTGAGACCATAGAGATGAAGGAGGTCGATCCAATCCCATCTGGCCTTCGGCCCAAGGGGCCACGCTTGATGACATCAAAGTAGTAGTGATGCGTCGGCCCGATCCGGTTGATTCCAGCCCTGTGGAAGAGACACGTATGATGTACCGCCATTGCCATGAGCCTGACATCCTGATACCGTATAGGGGTAGGAGGTTCCGGGATCACCTGAGCCTGGTTGGTGTAGGAGTATGAGGTGATTTTCTGCCATCGCTTCGACCTAGGAATATGCCTTCCTCTTATACCTGAAACAAAAAAACACTGCCCCATGTCGGGGGTTGTGGCCTCTAACCGATGGATCGGGAAGATGTAGGAATCGTCTAGACCTGCCCAAGGATCACTTATGACCGGGGCGGGTTTATCCTCACTTGCCATGATTTGCTTATCCTTTCTCTTGTAATAGTCAGAGTCCAGATAGTGGGCTTCACAAGAGGCAAAAGAAGACACATCTCCTTGGAGCACGCCTACTCGACCATTGAGGGAGTATTTGAGGAATTGGTGATACGACTAAGGGACTAATTCATGCAGATGGAGCCATGTCCTGCCCATCAATAAATTGTATGAGGTGTCCTGAGAGACGACCACGAATTCGGTGCTGGCAATTAGGCCACCGAACTGGGTCTTCAAGTAGATCTTACCGACCGAGGATTGCTCGGTCATGCCATATCCCTGGATTATGAGGTCGGAGGGAGTTAAATCATCCTCAGACAAACCCAGCTTCTGCAGTATCTATGTCAGGATTAGGTTAATCCCAGAACCCGTGTCAACAAGGCAGCGGTGGACTTCCACGCCATTGAACTGACCAGTGACATACAATGGGTGAATGAGCCCCTGTATGGGAGGGTCTTCGTCTTTACCAGAGAAGGACATTCAGCATTCTCAATTTCCTCAACGTGGAAGGCTTCTGAAGCTGCTACCTCCATCTCAAACTGGAGGGGGCTCCTTATGACCTCGACAAGTGCCCCACGCATTTCAGATAATAGGAAAAGATCCTAAAAGATAGAAAGCCTCGCTGGAATGCCGACAAGGTGCTTCAAAACATCATACTTCTGTTCCAAACACAAAACTCTGATTATAAGAGGTCTCTCTGCAATTAGAGGCACGACGGGCCCTGTCGGTTGGACCGGCGGCTGGCTGGTACTGGGTACATCCCACTGCCTGCTAGTTGATGCCTAAAGAGTAGCTACCAAATGAGGACCGGACAACTGAGATTGTCCTGTAGCAGGGCAAGACTGGCTGTGGTACGAACGAGACAGCTCTTCCTGATCTAGTATCACAAACAGTGGTGGAGGTAGATCTGAGGGCACCAGATGAGGTTGCACATGTTGAGCTCTGTGATGAGCCTATTTTCTGGTTTCAGTAGCATGCACGGCCTGGCTGAAAGTGCCCGCTGACGTGCCTTGATGACCCACGTGGTCGTGGTTCCACTGACATTGACATCGGCTGGGGATTTTGGGGAGGCTCACCTAGCATTCCCCCTCGTCGGGAGTCATATAAGGATTTACCTACTCCATGGTATTAATTGAAGCGTACCCCTGACTGTCGCTTGACGAATAATGCACCACTAGGCAGATTCTAGGGGGAATCTACATCTTAGGGGGCAAGAAATCACCGAGAGTGCGGGATGATGACGGTAGTGGTGGAGCGCGTTGCTTCTTCTTGCGTCGTCGCTGCTTTCCCTTTTGGGAAGAGGCCGGTTTAGATGACAATGCAGAGGTACTGGTCGCATTTTCTGAAGGCTCCGGCCGATTCAGGCATGCCCGAATGATACCATGGGCGTGGGTGATGGATTTACGAGCCATCCAGTCATCGTACTTCTGGGGCCCACGGATGGGAACCATCTTCCACTCGCCTTTGTCGTCGTTACCGTATTCTGACCTTACAAAGACACCCGCCACTTGTGTTGGGGCCAGGCCCAACCTGACTATTTTGTTGTCAACCTGGTCATGGAGCCAGTCTTTAAACACATAGAACTACTTGAGGGTGTGCCTCAGGACCCAATGATAGGGGCAGTAGTTGGGTCGATCGGTGAGATTCGCCTCTCCCAGCCTTCTGCACTTGGGTAAGCGCAGAATCCGCTGCTCTAGGGCACTACAGATGTAACAGGGGACCTAATTCTTGTTGAACGATTAAGTATGGTTCCTTATTTATATGTAGGGGGATCTGGGAGCCTGGACCTGACGAGGGGATGGAGGGGCCTGCCGAGGAGGCGGAGCCTGATTGTCCTACCTAGGCGGTGGTGGAGCATTGCGCAGGGGAGCCTGTCGGTTCTGAGGCGGTCGTTGCTGGGCAGGAGCATGTGCCTGAGGCAAAGGACCTCTGCGGGGTTGTAGAGCTGGTGCCACTGGCAGCAATTCTAGCTGCCTGGGGGCTTCTATTTGGGCCACCGTGGCAGGCTCGTCTCTAGCAGTCCTCCTTGCTGGGATCACAGGGGGAAGCAGACCCACTTGACTAGCCTGTTGCAGAGCTTTCTCGGGGCACTGAGCCTTATTTAAGAAGTCCCGGAACCCTCCGGGGTAGTTCTGGGTGATCAGGGAAGGAACCAGTTCTGTTTTAACATTCCCTATGTATATCTTCAGTAATTTCTCCTAAGTTAGAGGCATTTCGAGGGAGTATGTAAGCCCCTTACACCGGGCGATGAAGTCTGCGACTCACTCATCGGGCCTTTGTTTGCACTTGAAGAGGTCTTCGATGCTGGTATTTCGCGTGGTGGAGCTGAAATGGTATAGGAACTACCGGCGGAGATCCTCCCAGCTGGTCACTGGTCCGATAGGGAGCTGGTTGTACCAGACAAATGCAGGGCCCTCTAATGTTTTCACAAAACATCGGAGCTTTCCAGCTTCCTGCCGTGCCGAGGTCCCCGACATGGGGCCACACTTGGAGGAAAAGTGGGCCAGGTGCTATGGCAGGTCCCATGTCTCGTTAAATGGTGAGAAAGTGGGATTCCTAAAACCTGGAGGTGCAGACATATCATCCAACCACGCGGGATATGACTTTCCATCTGGTGGGACTACCACCAGTCGTGTTTCCAATGCCTCGAGGTGGGCGATGAGTGTCACTATAGGATCATCCGGGTGGGGGTCCCTGTCTTGATGGGGATCCTTAACCATGAGTGTGTTTCCGGGCACTTCGACACGGTAAACGGCTTCAATGGCTCATGGAGCGACTGGCGGAACAGCCCTTGGGGCGGCTAGGGGAACCCGGGATGGATTCCTCGGATTGCCTCGTCGTTCAGGAGGGTTTGGAGATATGTATCGTGCCCTCTTTCCATGAGTTCCAGCTTCTGCCCTGTCTGCGGGAGTAGCATGATTGGGGTTGCCTGGAGGCATCTCGTTGGGGGAAGTTGTTCCTGCCCCTTCTGCCCCGGTTTAGGATCACCATAGTCGTGTCGCCTCTCTATAGCGCACTCGGCTAGGAGTTAGTCGACCATCCTCTTCTTCTCAGCAAGTTTCTGGCGCAACACGGCCTTCTCGGGGTCTTTGTCCATCTTCTACACTAAGGCGGATGGGTTGGTGTGCTTGACAGTTCTGAAATGTTCTTTACCCTTACCATAATTCCGACTGAGTACCAGCGACTCGGTGGGCGTAGGGAGGCCTAGAAGGTTCCTCTACTGGCGAGTAATCCTCCCTGATGGGTCCAACAATGGTGGTACACCTTCAGGGGGTAAGTCTCCATCAAGAAACTCCAGCTCATCTTCCTTGTCCACTATGTCAGCCATGTGGACCACAACCCTTCTTGGGGGCATGTCCTCAATGTCGCATAACAAATCGGGTTTCCACCGAATAGGACTGAAGAGGGGAGTGGCATACTGTCCCTAGCCATAGACTTGCATGTGGGGGGTAGCTTCCCTGATGATTTTTCAGAGTACCTTGAAACTTTGTACGCATTTTTGTTAGAGGGCGCTCTGGCGACCTGGTGACTCAGGGCGCTGGGTCACGGGGAGTGCGGCTAAATCGACCAGACGGCATTGATCGCCGATTTCCCCGAAGTGCACTTGGATCCTAGGGTATAGCACCTGATGATAGAGAATACGGATGTACTTAACCCATAGGGTTTAATGGAATCACTCGACTTCCTTCGAGGTGAGGGATTCCAGCGCACAAATGTTCGACGCTACTGTCGGCCAGAACTTCTCCGGGAAGTGATCTGCTGCGAGAATGTTCCAGAAGCTCCTGGGCTTGGATTTAAAGTATGGACCCATATTTCTCCACTCTTCAACAAGAGGTGGCTGAGGAACGGGTAGCGGTACTGAGGTGGACCGCTGGGAAAGTAAACTGGGCGGCGGAGAATACGGCGAACGAGCCGACTGGCCGCCGAATTCCAGGCCATCCTCTGAAGAGTGTGGTGACCTGACCACAATGTCACGATACAATTGGATAACATCCACAGCTTCTGGTGCAGGGATCGCAGTTACCGGTGATGTGTCACACTATTTCTCAACCTCCATCAGTCCCCAAAATATATCTTCGTGATCACTGGTCAAGGTAGAGGGCGCTTCTGGTGACGACGGTGGTGACTGCTGATGTTATTAATATTTTCATGACTTATTATATTCCCCCTTTACTTATTTTATATAAAATGTGCATAATTTGTGTGAAATATTAATGTTTTAATATTAAGTATAATATTTGAGCATTTTTAGAAGTAGTCCAATTGAGTCAGTTTAATGTTTTAATTATAACTGTCATTATACTGATCCAAATTGTGTGGTTCTTGTTTTTTAGGATTCTACATTCAATATAAAACATTTCATTAGAAGGAATCATGAGCCAATTCGGCCATTTGAAGGGTCATATGGTCCTCACAAACAAGACCAAAGAATCTGTGAACAAACTGGACCATTCTTGAAGATTGATTTACTGGGTTCAATCCAGAAGTCCAAAAACCTTAACTATCCACCATCATTCTGGGGACACTACATTTCATCTTGTATAAACATTTCAAGGCCCAAATTCAAGTAAAAGGGGCCCAAATAAATCTTTGAAGTCCAGCCCACCATTCTGGACGAGAATTAAAAGCAGT
This sequence comes from Viscum album, assembly GCA_963277665.1. NCBI lineage: Eukaryota > Viridiplantae > Streptophyta > Magnoliopsida > Santalales > Viscaceae > Viscum > Viscum album. The sequence goes on along the minus strand of OY728131.1, from coordinate 675,618,462 downwards.
ATAGTATGCATGAAATATCTCCTGATTTAAGCATCAAATAGAGCTGAGATTTTTCAGTGTGAAAGAGGAGATATAGGTGGACGACTTTGTTGAAGCAACCATTCGTACTTGAAGGCATCTTCATATTCAAAAACCCTTTCACATTATGGACTTTAAAAATACTGGATTGAAATGGACAGTTTAAGTTTGTTTATTCAATCGGCCATAACTTTTTATCCGTAAGTCCAAATGACTCCAAATTTTTAGAGTAGTCGTAAAACATTATTGGCTACATCTTTTAAGAAGGAGATATTTGAAGATTCGGCTGTCTGTATTGCCAAATTGGCGATTCAAGTGGAGGGACAGATTGGGAATGAAAACAGTCCACTCCTTGGGCTATAAATACTCTCCCCTTCTCTCCTTGAGAGGGGTTGGAATTTCAGAAGAGAGGATATCATATTGGCACGACCAAAGCCTTGACAAAGGCTTGGGAGGACCTACCATACTCAAGTTTTCACTTGAGATACCTTTCCTCCTCTCTTTGTTTTCACTTACTTTTGTGTTCTTCATTTTTGTAATCTTGTAATTCTCTTTCTTTGTAATTCTGTTTTAATGCAAGTTACTTCTTAAATATCTCTTATTCTCATCCACCTTCTGTAGTTTAATATTTATGTTCCTAAAATAGTTTAAATTCATTTGAATCCCCTTCCCTTCTTTTGCTTCCTCATTCAATCGAAAATCCATTTTTAATTATCATCATCGTTCGTGTGTGTGTGTCGACGTACCACTCTTTTCTTGTCCCTTTCTTTTCCTTCTCTTTATAATTCATCACCATAAACATATATTACCAGATTAATAAACATCATAATGGCTGAGTAAATTTCTCACTGGGGTGAGTTTTAATTTAGGTATGTTAAGCGATTGAGATCTTTTGCTCGATGAGTATTCGTTGAATTAACATTGTGTATGTTGGACTTAGCATGTCATGGATTAATGACTTGATTTGTTTAACGTGTGGTTTCCATGGATTATTGGAACCATAAATACACTACCATAAACAATATTTGATCAATATTAGAACCCTAAGTTAATTTAAGGCTTGGATTAAAGCCTTAACACTTAGGAATTCTAATCAACATCATCTTATGTCATGGGTGTTAATTTAAATGCAATATAAAGCAAAGCTCAAGGACATCACAAGCTTAACTAACCTAATGATGAACTCACCCCAATCTTTATCAACTTGTTAAATTAAACATCATTCATTAAACATTTCAATTAAGCTCTACAAACAAACCCCCCCAATCAAAATACAATCAACTAAAAACAATCGACTATTACGAAGTACCATCGCCGAGGATTTGACCTGAGTGCTGCTATACACATTAGCAGAGCACCAGAACTTTGACCGGTCGATAGGCGAAAATCAGCCGTGCGTTTCAAATGGCGCCGTTTCTGGGGATGGTGCTTTAAGTAGTCATTAGTTTCTGGTTATTCTAAAAAAAACCAAAAAAAAATACAAAATTTTTAAAAAAAAATTGAAAAAAAACCACAAAGAAAAACTTGTCTTCTCATAAAAATCATAAACTGAAAAAAATAAAAAGAAAAACTCGTCTTCCTCTTTCTCCCAAAATCTCTCTGAATGCCCCGTAGCCTTCCAAACAATCCCTCGGATTTGTTTGACCCTGAAATTGAGCGAACACTTCGCCAACTTAGGAGGAACATAAGAGATACTCAAATAATTCAAGAACCAGTCCCCATCCAACCAGTTGAAATTGAAATGGCCAATCCTAGGGAACAAACATTGAAAGAACTCGCTACCCCTGATATGAATTACCAACCTCTTGGTATTCAATATCCAAACATAGAATCTGATTTCGAACTCAAATCGGGTTTGATTCATCTTCTCCCTCATTTTCACGGGCTAGCCGGTGAGGATCCACATCTTCACCTTAAAGAGTTCCAAGTAGTATGCTCTATCATGAAGCCTCAAGGGGTTTCTGAAGAACAAATAAAGCTTAGAGCTTTCCCCTTTTCCCTAGCGGATTCTGCCAAGTCTTGGCTCTACTACCTCCCACCTGGTTCCATAAACTCATGGGTTGACATGAAGAGACTTTTCCTTGAGAAGTTCTTTCCCGCTTCCCGAACAGCTTCTATCCGAAAGGAAATAAGCGGCATCCGTCAATTCCCTAATGAATCACTCCATGAGTATTGGGAGAGGTTCAAAAAGCTTGTGGCAACTTGTCCACACCATCAAATCCCTGACCAACTCCTAATCCAATACTTCTATGAGGGGTTATTGGCTATGGAGCGAACTCTCATTGATGCCGCAAGTGGCGGTGCTCTTGTTGACAAAACTCCTGCAGCTGCAAGAGATCTCATAAGTAACATGGCTACAAACACGCAGCAATTCCATACTCGAGCAAATGTTCAAGTGAAACAAGCCCAAGATAATCAATCCATAGATCCCAACAATATGACTGATTGGATGAGTGAACTTACAGGTCTTGTGCGTCAACTAGCGGTGGCTACCAAAGCCCCAAACTCCTCTTCTCCACAGTCACTATTCCCTGGACCTATCAAGAATTATGGAATCTGCAACTCTCCATCTCATCCGACTGACACATGTCCACAACTTCAAGATGATCCATCTGATTCATCTAGTCCAATGGAGCTCAATGCGGCATATGCTCAGCGAAACTTCAACCCTCAACAATCAGGTCAGTTTGTTAGAAACTTCAACCAACCCCACTCTGAGCCCTTCTCTTCTTCCTTTAACCCACCTCTGAGGTATGGTAATCCCATTTCTCATCCTCCTCAGTTCCCTCCTCAAAACCCAAACCAGTTCCAATATGGTCATGGTGGTGGTAACTTCCATCAACCTTATCCTTTTGCTCCTCAACCCCAAAGGAACAATCCTCCACCTGGATTCCACTATCCTAACGAGCCTTCCCAATTCCCCACCCAATACAATCTCTTTCCCAAGAACCAAAATCAAGGCCAACCCAATTTGGGACAAGCCTCTTCTTCTAAACAACCATGGGAAAGTGCTGTAGAGGATCTTGCTTCCTTCACCCATTCTAGCCTCAAGAACATTGAAACCCAAATAGGTCAACTTGCATCCCACCTTAGCCAACAACAACCATCCAATTCATCCCAACTCCCAGCTCAACCATTACCCAACCCTAAGGGTAATGTAAGTGAAATTGCACTTAGATCGGGAAAGCAAATTGCTATGCCCCATACTGATTTCTCTACCTCCCCTTTCGATGTTGATCTAGAAAATGAAAAGAACAAAAAGCTGGAAAAGGAACTTGAATCCACTCCTTCACCTCCTTCCATTCCTCTAAGGAACCCAATTCCTTTTCCTCAAGCCATCTCCAAGCCTAAGAAGTCCTTTGAACCTGATCCTGAAATGCTTGACATGTGTATACGTGTTGAAGTGAACATCCCCCTCTTAGATGCCATTAAACAAATCCCTAAGTATGCCAGGTTTCTTAAGGAATTGTGCACCCATAAGAGGCAACTTAGTAACATTGAAATTGTTTCAACCCAACATTCCATTCCCATGAAGTGCAAAGATTCAAGGACCTTCATGGTTCCATGTCAAATAGGGAGTTCCAACTTTGATGATGCACTCATAGACCTTGGAGCCTCAATAAATGTCATGCCCAAATCCATTTTCTCCAACATTGGTCTAGGTCCCTTGCACCCAACGGGTGTTGTCATTCAATTAGCCAATCGAAGCACTGCCAGTCCTGAGGGGATAATTGAGGATGTTCTTGTTCGGGTCAATGATCTTATCTTCCCAGCTGATTTCTATGTCCTTGACATGGAAGGTGAGACGAACTCTTCTCGATCTCCCCTAATTCTTGGAAGACCATTCCTTATGACATCTAAAACCAAAATTGATGTCCATGCTGGCATCTTATCCATGGAATTCGGTGACCAACTGGTCAAGTTCAACATTTTCCAAGCCATGTGATACCCATCTGAGGATCACTCTGCATTCTCAATCCATGTTTCTGAAACTCCCTCTGAGAGTGTGTTGAATCCTAATCCATCATGTTCTTCCTATTCTACTAATAGAGGAGTTTGTGAATATTGTATCCTCATTAACCAAGTGATTAATGGTGAAATTGATGTTGACATTACAAATGAAAACTCCATTGATCTAAAGGATCTTGAAAACTCTTTGGAATCTCATCTCACCTCTGACCTCAAATGCTCCAACATGGATGGTATTGAGAAAAATGAACTAGAATGCTCATTTGTTGATTCAGATCAGATTATCCCACATTCATCCTTTCCTATCCATGATTCTGAAAATTCTGTTATATGTGAAGTGAGCCTTGAACCAATGTGTTTATATTGTCCTGATGGTAGTGATGTTTGTGATATTTGTACCCTAATTAATAAAGTGATCACTGGTGAGGTTGAAATTGACCATTCTTTGGCAAACAACATCGAAATAAAGGATATTGAAAATTGTATTCAGTCTTATGACTCCACTGATCGCCATTACTCTACATCAGTAAGTGATGAAATAAATGAGTCAAAAACAATTGGGATCTCATACTGTAGTTCTGTGTTATCTGATCCTTACATAAATGAACCATCAGAATTGAGCCATCTTCCTGAATTTACAAGAATAGAAAACCATCACTTTGTGGATAAAATCATTCCTCAGGTTGAAGACCAAAGTGAGGATAGAAATATTCTCTTTCTAACCCCATTGAATTGCAAGCACACCAACAAGGATGGGAAGAAATTATCCCATGAATCATCAGGCCTCCCAAAGAAAAAGTTTTTCTGGAAGAACACTGGAGTTGAGAAAATACGATGGCCACCGTCAGACTATGGGTAGTCCACTGTAATTGTCTAGCTGTAGACAAATAAATGCAGCGCTTCTTGGGAGGCAACCCATGTTTTCTTTTACTTTTATGAAATTTCAATTTCTTTTTAGATTTTCATTAGATGAATAATGAATTTTATTTTTTAGGTAACTTCCCACTGTCCTGAAACCACCTCGACTTCCACCGAATCCCCAAATTCTCTAGCCGACCCACCACTAGATGGAGATGGCAACCCACCAAATCCAAACCAGGGGGCACCTCTTTCCCTTTAACTCTCTCTCTCATCAATCTCTCTTCCCTATCTTCTTCTCTCTATTTCTTCTTCTTCCTCTCTCCCTCTCATTTTTTTTACAACATTATTCCACAACCTTTTTTCTATTTTCTCTTTTGTGTGGATGTGTCATTAAAAATAAAATAATTAAAAAAAATTAAAAAAAATGAAAATTAACAAAAAAAAGGGGTGTCATAATTACTAATCATCCAATATTGAAATTCTGTCCAACCATTTTGGGGAGTCAAAAGTCTTGTTTTAAACTCAAATATATTGAATTTTTATCTCAAACTTGGGTAAACAATTTTGTGTCAATAACAAACATTTTGAATGAACAATTTTTGGTGGAAAATGATTCTCCCCTACCGTGAGGAATAACATTAGCCTTCATGCCAAGGTCATCTATGGCCATATTTTTCATTGTGTGTCTTCACTACTGATTGTGAGTCTTGAGTTTGTGGACCTTCGAGCTGAATTTCCATCTTTTGTGTGCATTAATATGATAGAGTCATTTTCTAAGCCACATGAGAATCAGAATAGCCAAATAGCCTCCTGTTACCCTTACATTGATCCTAATTTTGAAAGCCCATTTGAGCCTATGAAAACCTTTCTTTTGATAGCCACATTACAAGCCTAATACCTTGTCCCACCCAACATCTTCATGGATTTTCATTGTACAATTTATTGAAATTTAAGTGTGGGGGGAATGGACTTCATTTTTGGGCGTACTTTCATTGATTTCCAATGTGTCATCATATGCTTGAGGGAAAGCATCCATTCAAGTGTGGGGGAGAGTTTGTAATTATGTGAGCTTTGGGGTGTATATGTGTAATTGTCATTTGTACAAAAGTCATTGAAAAGTGTTCAAAAAAATGAAAAAAATTATATTAAAAAAAATGAAAAAAAAAGGAATGGGTTGTGTCTTCGGTGGGTCAAAAATCATTCATAATCAACCTTTGATCGTGTTATAACCACTAAAATTATTTCCATGAGAATATCAAACATGGGTTAGGAGATGACTGTGAGACTTGTTTCAAGCACAACTTTCGAAAAAAAAAGAGCAAAAATAGAAAGAAAAAAAAAGAACACTTGAATCATCTTGTATTGTGTCATTATTGGAAGTTTTCCATGTTGTAAATATTCCATCATCTCACCCTATTCCATTTTCTATCTCCCTCACTTTTCATTCATCACACATTCATTCCCTTGTAAATATGTGTTTCTATTTCCTTTCAAATCAAATTTCAAAAAAAATGTGCATTTATTTTTCCATGTTGGTGTTTTTAACCCCTCTTTTCCTTTGGAAATTATACACCTACCGTCCCATAGCCACTGAAAAACCCCTTAAAAGACCACTTGATTCTTGTACACATTATATTTGGGAATGGAAGCTGAGAGCTCTTACAAACTCTTGATTTTCACTTTTTGTTGGTGAATGAGTGAACCTCCTAAAATAAATTTTTATCATCTTGAGAGGAGTAAGTTTTGAGTGCCTACATTTTAAAATTCAAACCTTGAACATGAAAAAATGAATTGTTTATGATGCATTATTGTGAACCAAATTTGTGATGGAATTCAATATGGATGAGTGAAATATTCTAAACATCCCCTGATTGGAGAAAACAAAATTTTAATATTTGTTGGTGAGTGAAAATGATTTTGTCATGTTTTTATATTTGTTGCACATGAGGACACGCGCAAATCTAAGTGTGGGGGAGTTGATGTTATTAATATTTTCATGACTTATTATATTCCCCCTTTACTTATTTTATATAAAATGTGCATAATTTGTGTGAAATATTAATGTTATAATATTAAGTATAATATTTTAGCATTTTTAGAAGTAATCCAATTGAGTCAGTTTAATGTTTTAATTATAACTGTCATTATACTGATGAAAATTGTGTGGTTCTTGTTTTTTAGGATTCTACATTCAATATACAACATTTCATTAGAAGTAACCATGAGCCAATTCTGCCATTTGAAGGGTCATATGGTCCTCAAAAACAAGACCAAAGAATCTGTGAACAAACTGGACCATTCTTGAAGATTGATTTACTGGGTTCAATCCAAAAGTCCAAAAACCTTAACTATCCACCATAATTCTGGGGACACTACATGTCATATTGTATAAAAATTTCAAGGCCCAAATCCAAGTACAAGGGGCCCAAATAAATCTTTGAAGTCCAGCCCACCATTCTGACCGAGAATTAAAAGAAGTATAGTATGCATGACATATCGCCTGATGTAAGCATCAAATCGAGCTGAGATTTTGCAGTGTGAAATAGGGGATATAGGTGGCCGACTTTGTTGAAGAAACCATTCGTATTTGAAGGCATATTCATATTCAAAAACCCTTTCACATTATGGACTTCAAAAAGACTGGATTGAAATGGACAGTTTAAGTTTTTTTATTCAATCGGACATAACTTTTTATCCTTACGTCCAAATGACTCCAAATTTTAAGAGTTGTCGGACAACATTATTGTCTACATCTTTGAAGAAGGAGATATTTGAATATTCGGCTTTCTGAACTGCCAAAGTTTCGATTCAAGTGGAGGGACAGATTGGGAATGCAAACAGTCCACTCCTTGGGGTATAAATACTCTCCCCTTCTCTCCTTGAGAGGGGTTGGCATTTCAGAAGAGAGGATATCATATTGGCATGACCAAAGCCCTGAAAAAGACTTGGGAGGACCTAACATACTGAAGTTTTCACTTGAGAGACCTTTCCTCCTCTCTTTGTTTTCACTTACTTTTGTGTTCTTCATTTTTGTAATCTTGTAATTCTCTTTCTTTGTAATTCTGTTTTAATGCAAGTTACTTCTTCAATATCTCTTATTCTCATCCACCTTCTGTAGTTTAATATTTATGTTCCTAAAATAGTTTAAATTCAGTTGAATCCTCTTCTCTTCTTTTGCTTCCTCATTCAATCGAAAATCCATTTTTAATTATCATCATCGTTCGTGTGTGTGTGTCGACGTACCACTCTTTTCTTATCCCTTTCTTTTCCTTCTCTTTATAATTCATCACCATAAACATATATTACCAGATTAATAAACATCATAATGGCTGAGTAAATTTCTCACTGGGGTGAGTTTTAATTTAGGTATGTTAAGCGATTGAGAGATTTTGCTCGATGAGTATTCGTTGAATTAACATTGTGTATGTTGGACTTAGCATGTCATGGATTAATGACTTGATTTGTTTAACGTGTGGTTTCCATGGATTATTGGAACCATAAATACACTACCATAAACAATATTTGATCAATATTAGAACCCTAATTTAATTTAATGCTTGGATTAAAGCCTTAACACTTAGGAATTCTAATCAACATCATCTTGTGTCATGGGTGTTAATTTAAATGCAATATAAGGCAAAGCTCAAGGATATCACAAGCTTAACTAACCTAATGATGAACTCACCCCAATCTTTATCAACTTGTTAAATTAAACATCATTCATTAAACATTTCAATTAAGCTCTGCAAACAAACCCCCCCAATCAAAATACAATCAACTAAAAACAATCGACTATTACGAAGTACCATCGCCGAGGATTCGACCCGAGTGCTGCTATACACATTAGCAGAGCACCAGAACTTTGACCGGTCGATAGGCGACAATCGGCCGTGCGTTTCAAATGGTGTCGTTGCCGAGGATGGTGCTTTAAGTAGTCGTTAGTTTCTGGTTATTGTAAAAAAAACCAAAAAAAATACAAAATTTTAAAAAAAAAATTGAAAAAAAACAACAAAGAAAAACTCGCCTTCTCATAAAAATCATAAACTGAAAAAAAATACAAAGAAAAACTCGTCTTCCTCTTTCTTCCAAAATCTCTCTGAATGCCTCGTAGCCTTCCAAACAATCCCTCGGATTTGTTTGACCCTGAAATTGAGCGAACACTTCACCAACTTAGGAGGAACATAAGAGATACTCAAATAATGAAGAACCAGTCATCATCCAACCAGTTGAAATTGAAATGGCCAATCCTAGGGAACAAACATTGAAAGAACTCGCTGCCCCTGATATGAATTACCAACCTCTTGGTATTCAATATCCAAACATAGAAGCTGATTTCGAACTCAAATCGGGTTTGATTCATCTTCTCCCTCATTTTCACGGGCTAGCCGGTGAGGATCCACATCTTCACCTTAAAGAGTTCCAAGTAGTATGCTCTACCATGAAGCCTTAAGGGGTTTCTGAAGAACAAATCAAGCTTAGAGCTTTCCCCTTTTCCCTAGCGGATTCTGCCAAGTCTTGGCTCTACTACCTCCCACCTGGTTCCATAAACTCATGGGTTGACATGAAGAGACTTTTCCTTGAGAAGTTCTTTCCCGCTTCCCGAACAGCTTCTATCCGAAAGGAAATAAGCGGCATCCGTCAATTCCCTAATGAATCACTCCATGAGTATTGGGAGAGGTTCAAAAAGCTTGTGGAAACTTGTCTACACCATCAAATCCCTGACCAAATCCTGATCCAATACTTCTATGAGGGGTTATTGGCTATGGAGCGAACTCTCATTGATGCCACAAGTGGCGGTGCTCTTGTTGACAAAACTCCTGCAGCTGCAAGATATCTCATAAGTAACATGGATGAAAACACGCATCAATTACATACTCGAGCACATGATCAAGTGAAACAAGCCCAAGATAATCAATCCATAGAGCCCAACAAGATGACTGAGTGGATGAGTGAACTTACAGGTCTTGTGCGTCAACTAGCGTTGGCTACCAAAGCCCCAAACTCCTCTTCTCCACAGTCACTATTCCCTGGACCTATCAAGAATTGTGGAATCTGCAACTCTCCATCTCATCCGACTGACACATGTCCACAACTTCAAGATGATCCATCTGATTCATCTAGTCCAATGGAGCTCAATGCGGCAAATGCTCAGCGAAACTTCAACCCTCAACAATCAGGTCAGTTTGTTAGAAACTTCAACCAACCCCACTCTGAGCCCTTCTCTTCTACCTTTAACCCACCTCTGAGGTATGGTAATCCCATTTCTCATCCTCCTCAGTTCCCTCCTCAAAACCCAAACCAGTTCCAATATGGTCACGGTGGTGGTAACTTCCATCAACCTTATCCTTTTGCTCCTCAACCCCAAAGGAACAATCCTCCTCCTGGATTCCACTATCCTAACGAGCCTTCCCAATTTCCCACCCAATACAATCTCTTTCTCAAGAACCAAAATCAAGGCCAACCCAATTTGGGACAAGCCTCTTCTTCTAAACAACCATGGGAAAGTGCTGTAGAGGATCTTGCTTCCTTCACCCGTTCTAGCCTCAAGAACATTGAAACCCAAATAGGTCAACTTGCATCCCACCTTAGCCAACAACAACCATCCAATTCATCCCAACTCCCAGCTCAACCATTACCCAACCCTAAGGGTAATGTAAGTGCAATTGCACTTAGATCGGGAAAGCAAATTGTTATACCCCATGCTGATTTCTCTACCTCCCCTTTCGATGTTGATCTAGAAAATGAAAAGAACAAAAATCTGGAAAAGGAACTTGAATCCACTCCTTCACCTCCTTCCATTCCTCTAAGGAACCCAATTCCTTTTCCTCAAGCCATCTCCAAGCCTAAGAAGTCCTTTGAACCTGATCCTGAAATGCTTGACATGTTTAGACGTGTTGAAGTGAACATCCCCCACTTAGATGCCATTAAACAAATCCCTAAGTATACCAAGTTTCTTAAGGAATTGTGCACCCATAAGAGGCAACTTAGGAACATTGAAAATGTTTCAACCCAACAGTCCATTCCCATGAAGTGCAAAGATCCAGGGACCTTCACGGTTCCATGTCAAATAGGGAGTTCCAACTTTGATGATGCACTCATAGACCTTGGAGCCTCAATAAATGTTATGCCCAAATCCATTTTCTCCAACCTTGGTCTAGGTCCCTTGCACCCAACGGGTGTTGTCATTCAATTAGCCAATCGAAGCACTGCCAGTCCTAAGGGGATAATTGAGGATGTTCTTGTTCGGGTCAATGATATTATCTTCCCAGCTGATTTCTATGTCCTTGACATGGAAGGTGAGACAAACTCTTCTGGAGCTCCCCTAATTCTTGGAAGACCATTCCTTATGACATCTAAAACCAAAATTAGTGTCCATGCTGGCATCTTATCCATGGAATTCGGTGACCAACTGGTCAAGTTCAACATTTTCCAAGCCATGCGATACCCATCTGAGGATCACTCTGAATTCTCAAACCATGTTTCTGAAACTCCCTCTGAGAGTGTGTTGAATCCTAATCCATCATGTTCTTCCTGTTCTACTAATAGAGGAGTTTGTGAATATTATATCCTCATTAACCAAGTGATTAATGGTGAAATTGATGTTGACATTACAAATGAAAACTCCATTGATCTAAAGGATCTTGAAAACTCTTTGGAATCTCATCTCACCTCTGACCTCAAATGCTCCAACATGGATGGTATTGAGAAAAATGAACTAGAATGCTCATTTGTTGATTCAGATCAGATTATCCCACATTCATCCTTTCCTATCCATGATTCTGAAAATTCTGTTATATGTGAAGTGAGCCTTGAACCAATGTGTTTATATTGTCCTGATGGTAGTGATGTTTGTGATATTTGTACCCTAATTAATAAAGTGATCACTGGTGAGGTTGAAATTGACCATTCTTTGGCAAACAACATCGAAATAAAGGATATTGAAAATTGTATTCAGTCTTATGACTCCACTGATCCCCATTACTCTACATCAGTAAGTGATGAAATAAATGAGTCAAAAACAATTGGGATCTCATACTGTAGTTCTGTGTTATCTGATCCTTACATAAATGAACCATCAGAATTGAGCCATCTTCCTGAATTTACAAGAATAGAAAACCATCACTTTGTGGATAAAATCATTCCTCAGGTTGAAGACCAAAGTGAGGATAGAAATATTCTCTTTCCAACCCCATTGAATTGCAAGCACGCCAACAAGGATGGGAAGAAATTATCCAATGAATCATCAGGCCTCCCAAAGAAAAAGTTTTTCTGGAAGCACACTGGAGTTGAGAAAATACGATGGCCACCGTCAGACTATGGGTAGTCCACTGCAATTGTCCAGCTGTAGACAAATAAATGCAGCGCTTCTTGGGAGGCAACCCATGTTTTCTTTTAATTTTATGAAATTTCAATTTCTTTTTAGATTTTCATTAGATGAATAATGAATTTTATTTTTCAGGTAACTTCCCACTGTCCTGGAACCACCTCGACTTCCACCGAATCCCCAAATTCTCTAGGCGACCCACCACTAGATGGAGATGGCAACCCACCAAATCCAAACCAGGGGGCACCTCTTTCCCTTTAACTCTCTCTCTCCTCAATCTCTCTTCCCTCTCTTCTTCTCTCTATTTCTTCTTCTTCCTCTCTCCCTCTCATTTTTTTACAACATTCTTCCACAACCTTTTTTCTATTTTCTCTTTTGTGTGGATGTGTCATTAAAAATAAAATAATTAAAAAAAATAAAAAAAAATGAAAATTAACAAAAAAAAAGGGGTGTCATAATTACTAATCATCCAATATTGAAATTCTGTCCAACCATTTTGGGGAGTCAAAAGTCTTGTTTTAAACTCAAATATATTGAATTTTTATCTCAAACTTGGGTAAACAATTTTGTGTCAATAACAAACATTTTGAATGAACAATTTTTGGTGGAAAATGATTCTCCCCTACCATGAGGAATAACATTAGCCTTCATGCCAAGGTCATCTATGGACAACTTTTTCATTGTGTGTCTTCACCACTGATTGTGAGTCTTGAGTTTGTGGACCTTCGAGCTGAATTTCCATCTTTTGTGTGCATTAATATGATAGAGGCATTTTCTAAGCCACATGAGAATCAGAATAGCCAAATAGCCTCCCGTTACCCTTACATTGATCCTAATTTTGAAAGCCCCTTTGAGCCTATGAAAACCTTTCTTTTCATAGCCACATTACAAGCCTAATACCTTGTCCCACCCAACATCTTCATGGATTTTCATTGTACAATTTATTGAAATTTAAGTGTGGGGGGAATGGACTTCATTTTTGGGCATAATTTCATTGATTTCCAATGTGTCATCATATGCTTGAGGGCAAGCATCCATTAAAGTGTGGGGGAGAGGTTGTAATTCTGTGAGCTTTGGGGTGTATATTTGTAATTGTCATTTGTACAAAAGTCATTGAAAAGTGTTCGAAAAAAATGAAAAAAAATTATATTAAAAAAACTGAAAAAAAAGGAATGGGTTGTGTCTTGGGTGGGTCAAAAATCATTCATCATCAACCTTTGATCGTGTAATAACCACTAAAATTATTTCCATGAGAAGATCAAACATGGGTTGGGAGATGACTGTGAGACTTGTTTCAAGCACAACTTTCGAAAAAAAAGAGCAAAAAGAGAAAAAAAAAAGAACACTTGAATCATCTTGTATTGTGTCATTATTGGAAGTTTTCCATGTTGTACATATTCCATCATCTCACCCTATTCCATTTTATATCTCCCTCACTTTTCATTCATCACACATTCATGCCCTTGTAAATATGTGTTTCTATTTCCTTTCAAATCAAATTTCAAAAAAAATGTGCATTGATTTTTTCATGTTGGTGTTTTTAACCCCTCTTTTCCTTTTGACATTATATACCTACCGTCCCATATCCACTGAAAAACCCCTTAAAAGACCTCTTGATTCTTGTACACATTATATTTGGGAATGGAAGCTGAGAGCTCTTACAAACTCTTGATTTTCACTTTTTGTTGGTGAATGAGTGAACCTCCTAAAATACATTTTTATCATCTTGAGAGGAGTAAGTTTTGAGTGCCAACATTTTCCAATTCAAACCTTGAACATGAAAAAATGAATTGTTTCTGATGCATTATTGTGAACCAAATTTGTGATGGAATTCAATATGTATGAGTGAAATATTCTAAACCTCCCCTGATTGGAGAAAACAAAATTTTAATATTTGTTGGTGAGTGAAAATGATTTTGTCATGTTTTTATATTTGTTGCACATGAGGACACGCACAAATCTAAGTGTGGGGGAGTTGATGTTATTAATATTTTCATCACTTATTATATTCCCCCTTTACTTATTTTATATAAAATGTGCATAATTTGTGTGAAATATTAATGTTTTAATATTAAGTATAATATTTGAGCATTTTTAGAAGTAGTCCAATTGGGTAAGTTTAATGTTTTAATTATAACTGTAATTATACTGATCCAAATTGTGTGGTTCTTGTTTTTTAGGATTCTACATTCAATATAAAACATTTCATTAGAAGGAATCATGAGCCAATTCTGCCATTTGAAGGGTCATATAGTCCTCACAATCAAGACCAAAGAATCTGTGAACAAACTGGACCATTCTTGAATATTGATTTACTGGGTTCAATCCAGAAGTCCAAAAACCTTAACTATCCACCATCATTCGGGGGACACTACATGTCATCTTGTATAAACATTTCAAGGCCCAAATTCAAGTACAAGGGGCCCAAATAAATCTTTGAAGTCCAGCCCACCATTCTGGCCGAGAATTAAAAGCAGTATAGTATGCATGACATATCTCCTGATTTAAGCATCAAATCGAGATGAGATTTTTCAGTGTGAAAGAGGAGATATAGGTGGACGACTTTGTTGAAGCAACCATTCGTACTTGAAGGAATCTTCATATTCAAAAACCCTTTCACATTATGGACTTCAAAAATACTGGATTGAAATGGACAGTTTAAGTTGGTTTATTCAATCGGCCATAACGTTTTATCCTTAAGTCCAAATGACTCCAAATTTTGAGAGTAGTCGGACAACATTATTGGATACATCTTTTAAGAAGGATATATTTGAAGATTCGGCTGTCTGTATTGCCAAATTGGCGATTCAAGTGGAGGGACAGATTGGGAATGCAAACAGTCCACTCCTTGGGCTATAAATACTCTCCCCTTCTCTCCTTGAGAGGGGTTGGCATTTCAGAAGAGAGGATATCATATTGGCACGACCAAATCCTTGAAAAAGGCTTGGGAGGACCTACCATACTCAAGTTTTCACTTGAGAGACCTTTCCTCCTCTCTTTGTTTTCACTTACTTTTGTGTTCTTCATTTTTGTAATCTTGTAATTCTCTTTCTTTGTAATTCTGTTTTAATGCAAGTTACTTCTTAAATATCTCTTATTCTCATCCACCTTCTGTAGTTTAATATTTATGTTCCTAAAATAGTTTAAATTCATTTGAATCCCCTTCCCTTCTTTTGCTTCCTCATTCAATCGAAAATCCATTTTTAATTATCATCATCGTTCGTGTGTGTGTGTCGACGTACCACTCTTTTCTTATCCATTTCTTTTCCTTCTCTTTATAATTCATCACCATAAACATATATTACCAGATTAATAAACATCATAATGGCTGAGTAAATTTCTCACTGGGGTGAGTTTTAATTTAGGTATGTTAAGCGATTGAGAGATTTTGCTCGATGAGTATTCGTTGAATTAACATTGTGTATGTTGGACTTAGCATGTCATGGATTAATGACTTGATTTGTTTAACGTGTGGTTTCCATGGATTATTGGAACCATAAATACACTACCATAAACAATATTTGATCAATATTAGAACCCTAATTTAATTTAAGGCTTGGATTAAAGCCTTAACACTTAGGAATTCTAATCAACATCATCTTGTGTCATGGGTGTTAATTTAAATGTAATATAAAGCAAAGCTCAAGGATATCACAAGCTTAACTAACCTAATGATGAACTCACCCCAATCTTTATCAACTTGTTAAATTAAACATCATTCATTAAACATTTCAATTAATCTCTGCAAACAAACCCCTCCAATCAAAATACAATCAACTAAAAACAATCGACTATTACGAAGTACCATCGCCGAGGATTCGACCCGAGTGCTGCTATACACATTAGCAGAGCACCGGAACTTTGACCGGTCGATAGGCGAAAATCGGCTGTGCATTTCAAATGGAGCCGTTTCCGGGGATGGTTCTTTAAGTAGTTGTTAGTTTCTGGTTATTGTAAAAAAAAACCAAAAAAAAATACAAAATTTTAAAAAAAAAATTGAAAAAAAACCACAAAGAAAAACTCGTCTTCTCATAAAAATCATAAACTGAAAAAAATACAAAGAAATCCCCATCTTCCTCTTTCTTCCAAAATCTCTCTGAATGCCCCGTAGTCTTCCAAACAATCCCTCGGATTTGTTTGACCCTGAAATTGAGCGAACACTTCGCCAACTTAGGAGGAACATAAGAGATACTCAAATAATTCAAGAACCAGTCCTCATCCAACCAGTTGAAATTGAAATAGCCAATCCTAGGGAAAAAACATTGAAAGAACTCGCTGCCCCTGATATGAATTACCAACCTCTTGGTATTCAATATCCAAACATAGAAGCTGATTTCGAACTCAAATCGGGTTTGATTCATCTTCTCCCTCATTTTCACAGGCTAGCCGGTGAGGATCCACATCTTCACCTTAAAGAGTTCCAAGTAGTATGCTCTACCATGAAGCCTCAAGGGGTTTCTGAAGAACAAATCAAGCTTAGAGCTTTCCCCTTTTCCCTAGAGGATTCTGCAAAGTCTTGGATCTACTACCTCCCACCTGGTTCCATAAACTCATGGGTTGACATGAAGAGACTTTTCCTTGAGAAGTTCTTTCCCGCTTCCCGAACAGCTTCTATCCGAAAGGAAATAAGCGGCATCCGTCAATTCTCTAATGAATCACTCCATGAGTATTGGGAGAGGTTCAAAAAGCTTGTGGAAACTTGTCCACACCATCAAATCCCTGACCAAATCCTGATCTAATACTTCTATGAGGGGTTATTTGCTATGGATCGAACTCTCATTTATGCCGCAAGTGGCGGTGCTCTTGTTGACAAAACTCCTGCAGCTGCAAGAGATCTCATAAGTAACATGGATGCAAACACGCAGCAATTCCATACTCGAGCACATGATCAAGTGAAACAAGCCCAAGATAATCAATCCATAGAGCCCAAGAAGATGACTGAGTGGATGAGTGAACTTACAGGTCTTGTGCGTCAACTAGCGGTGGCTACCAAAGCCCCAAACTCCTCTTCTCCACAGTCACTATTCCCTGGACCTATCAAGAATTGTGGAATCTGCAACTCTCCATCTCATCCGACTGACACATGTCCACAACTTCAAGATCATCCATCTGATTCATCTAGTCCAATGGAGCTCAATGCGGCATATGCTCAGCGAAACTTCAACCCTCAACAATCAGGTCAGTTTGTTAGAAACATCAACCAACCCCACTCTGAGCCCTTCTCTTCTACCTTTAACCCACCTCTGAGGTATGATAATCCCATTTCTCATCCTCCTCAGTTCCCTCCTCAAAACCCAAACCAGTTCCAATATGGTCACGGTGGTGGTAACTTCCATCAACCTTATCCTTTTGCTCCTCAACCCCAAAGGAACAATCCTCCTCCTGGATTCCACTATCCTAACGAGCCTTCCCAATTCCCCACCCAATACAATCGCTTTCCCAAGAACCAAAATCAAGGCCAACCCAATTTGGGACAAGCCTCTTCTTCTAAACAACCATGGGAAAGTGCTGTAGAGGATCTTGCTTCCTTCACCCGTTCTAGCCTCAAGAACATTGAAACCCAAATAGGTCAACTTGCATCCCACCTTAGCCAACAACAACCATCCAATTCATCCCAACTCCCAGCTCAACCATTACCCAACCCTAAGGGTAATGTAAGTGCAATTGCACTTAGATCGGGAAAGCAAATTGCTATACCCCATGCTGATTTCTCTACCTCCCCTTTCGATGTTGATCTAGAAAATGAAAAGAAAAAAAAGCTGGAAAAGGAACTTGAATCCACTCCTTCACCTCCTTCCATTCCTCTAAGGAACCCAATTCCTTTTCCTCAAGACATCTCCAAGCCTAAGAAGTCCTTTGAACCTGATCCTGAAAGCTTGACATGTTTAGACGTGTTGAAGTGAACATCCCCCTCTTAGATGCCATTAAACAAATCCCTAAGTATGCCAAGTTTCTTAAGGAATTGTGCACCCATAAGAGGCAACTTAGGAACATTGAAAATGTTTCAACCCAACAGTCCATTCCCATGAAGTGCAAAGATCCAGGGACCACCACGGTTCCATGTCAAATAGGGAGTTCCAACTTTGATGATGCACTCATATACCTTGGAGCCTCAATAAATGTCATGCCTAAATCCATTTTCTACAACCTTGGTCTAGGTCCCTTGCACCCAACGGGTGTTGTCATTCAATTAGCCAATCGAAGCACTACCAGTCCTGAGGGGATAATTGAGGATGTTCTTGTTCGGGTCAATGATCTTATCTTCCCAGCTAATTTCTATGTCCTTGACATGGAAGGTGAGACGAACTCTTCTCGATCTCCCCTAATTCTTGGAAGACCATTCCTTATGACATCTAAAACCAAAATTGATGTCCATGATGGCATCTTATCCATGGAATTTGGTGACCAACTGGTCAAGTTCAACATTTTCCAAGCCATGCGATACCCATCTGAGGATCACTCTGCATTCTCAATCCATGTTTCTGAAACTCCCTCTGAGAGTGTGTTGAATCCTAATCCATCATGTTCTTCCTGTTCTACTAATAGAGGAGTTTGTGAATATTGTATCCTCATTAACCAAGTGATTAATGGTGAAATTGATGTTGACATTACAAATGAAAATTCCATTGATCTAAAGGATCTTGAAAACTCTTTGGAATCTCATCTCACCTCTGACCTCAAATACTCCAACATGGATGGTATTGAGAAAAATGAACTAGAATGCTCATTTGTTGATTCAGATCAGATTATCCCACTTTCATCCTTTCCTATCCATGATTCTGAAAATTCTGTTATATGTGAAGTGAGCCTTGAACCAATGTGTTTATATTGTCCTGATGGTAGTGATGTTTGTGATATTTGTACCCTAATTAATAAAGTGATCACTGGTGAGGTTGAAATTGACCATTCTTTGGCAAACAACATCGAAATAAAGGATATTGAAAATTGTATTCAGTCTTATGACTCCACTGATCCCCATTACACTACATCAGTAAGTGATGAAATAAATGAGTCAAAAACAATTGGGATCTCATACTGTAGTTCTGTGTTATCTGATCCTTACATAAATGAACCATCAGAATTGAGCCATCTTCCTGAATTTACAAGAATAGAAAACCATCACTTCGTGGATAAAATCATTCCTCAGGTTGAAGACCAAAGTGAGGATAGAAATATTCTCTTTCCAACCCCATTGAATTGCAAGCACACCAACAAGGATGGGAAGAAATTATCCAATGAATCATCAGGCCTCCCAAAGAAAAAGTTTTTCTGGAAGCACACTGGAGTTGAGAAAATACGATGGCCACCGTCAGACTATGGGTAGTCCACTGCAATTGTCCAGCTGTAGACAAATAAATGCAGCGCTTCTTGGGAGGCAACCCATGTTTTCTTTTACTTTTATGAAATTTCAATTTCTTTTTAGATTTTCATTAGATGAATAATGAATTTTATTTTTCAGGTAACTTCCCACTGTCCTGGAACCACCTCGACTTCCACCGAATCCCCAAATTCTCTAGCCGACCCACCACTAGATGGAGATGGCAACCCACCAAATCCAAACCAGGGGGCACCTCTTTCCCTTTAACTCTCTCTCTCCTCAATCTCACTTCCCTCTCTTCTTATCTCTATTTCTTCTTCTTCCTCTCTCCCTCTCATTTTTTTTACAACATTCTTCCACAACCTTTTTTCTATTTTCTCTTTTGTGTGGATGTGTCATTAAAAATAAAATAATTAAAAAAAATTAAAAAAAATGAAAATTAACAAAAAAAGGGGTGTCATAATTACTAATCATCCAATATTGAAATTATGTCCAGCCATTTTGGGGAGTCAAAAGTCTTGTTTTAAACTCAAATATATTGAATTTTTATCTCAAACTTGGGTAAACAATTTTGTGTCAATAACAAACATTTTGAATGAACAATTTTTGGTGGAAAATGATTATCCCCTACCGTGAGGAATAACATTAGCCTTCATGCCAAGGTCATTTATGGCCATATTTTTCATTGTGTGTCTTCACCACTGATTGTGAGTCTTGAGTTTGTGGACCTTCGAGCTGAATTTCCATCTTTTGTGTGCATTAATATGATAGAGGCATTTTCTAAGCCACATGAGAATCAGAATAGCCAAATAGCCTCCCGTTACCCTTACATTGATCCTACTTTTGAAATCCCCTTTGATCCTATGAAAACCTTTCTTTTGATAGCCACATTACAAGCCTAATACCTTTACCCACCCAACATCTTCATGGATTTTCATTGTACAATTTATTGAAATTTAAGTGTGGGGGGAATGGACTTCATTTTTGGGCGTACTTTCATTGATTTCCAATGTGTCATCATATGCTTGAGGGCAAGCATCCATTCAAGTGTGGGGGAGAGGTTGTAATTCTGTGAGCTTTGGGGTGTATATGGGTAATTGTCATTTGTACAAAAGTCATTGAAAAGTGTTCAAAAAAAATGAAAAACATTATATTAAAAAAATGAAAAAAAGGAATGGGTTGTGTCTTGGGTGGGTCAAAAATCATTCATCATCAACCTTTGATCGTGTTATAACCACTAAAATTATTTCCATGAGAAGATCAAACATGGGTTGGGAGATGACTGTGAGACTTGTTTCAAGCACAACTTTCGAAAAAAAAGAGCAAAAAGAGAAAAAAAAAGAACACTTGAATCATCTTGTATTGTGTCATTATTGGAAGTTTTACATGTTGTACATATTCCATCATCTCACCCTATTCCATTTTCTATCTCCCTCACTTTTCATTCATCACACATTCATGCCCTTGTAAATATGTGTTTCTATTTCCTTTCAAATCAAATTTCAAAAAAAATGTGCATTGATTTTTCCATGTTGGTGTTTTTAACCCCTCTTTTCCTTTGGACATTATATACCTACCGTCCCATAGCCACTGAAAAACCCCTTAAAAGACCTCTTGATTCTTGTACACATTATATTTGGGAATGGAAGCTGAGAGCTCTTACAAACTCTTGATTTTCACTTTTTGTTGGTGAATGAGTGAACCTCCTAAAATACATTTTTATCATCTTGAGAGGAGTAAGTTTTGAGTTCCTACATTTTCCAATTCAAACCTTGAACATGAAAAAATGAATTGTTTCTGATTCATTATTGTGAACCAAATTTGTGATGGAATTCAATATGGATGAGTGAAATATTCTAAACCTCCCCTGATTGGAGAAAACAAAATTTTAATATTTGTTGGTGAGTGAAAATGATTTTGTCATGTTTTTATATTTGTTTCACATGAGGACACGCGCAAATATAAGTGTGGGGGAGTTGATGTTATTAATATTTTCATGACTTATTATATTCCCCCTTTACTTATTTTATATAAAATGTGCATAATTTGTGTGAAATATTAATGTTTTAATATTAAGTATAATATTTGAGCATTTTTAGAAGTAGTCCAATTGAGTCAGTTTAATGTTTTAATTATAACTATCATTATACTAATTCAAATTGTGTGGTACTTGTTTTTTAGGATTCTACATTCAATATACAACATTTCATTAGAAGGAACCATGAGCCAATTCTGCCATTTTAAGGGTCATATGGTCCTCACAAACAAGACCAAAGAATCTGTGAACAAACTGGACCATTCTTGAAGATTGATTTACTGGGTTCAATACAGAAGTCCAAAAACCATAAATATCCACCATAATTCGTGGGAAACTACATGTCATCTTGTATAAAAATTTCAAGGCCCAAATCCAAGTACAAAGGGCCCAAATAAATCTTTGAAGTCCAGCCCACCATTCTGGCCGAGAATTAAAAGCAGTATAGTATGCATGACATATCTCCTGATGTAAGAATCAAATCGAGATGAGATTTTTCAGTGTGAAAGAGGAGATATAGGTGGCCGACTCTTTTGAAGAAACCATTCGTATTTGAAGGCATCTTCATATTCAAAAACCCTTTCACATTATGGACTTCAAAAAGACTGGATTGAAATGGACAGTTTAAGTTTGTTTATTCAATCGGCCATAACTTTTTATCCTTACGTCCAAATGACTCCAAATTTTGAGAGTAGTCGGAAAACATTATTTTCTACATCTTTGAAGAATGAGATATTTGAATATTAGGCTTTCTGAACTTCCAAATTGGCGATGCAATTGGAGGGACAGATTGGGAATGCAAACAGTCCACTCCTTGGGCTATAAATACTCTCCCCTTCTCTCCTTGAGAGGGGTTGGCATTTCAGAAGAGAGGATATCATATTGGAATGACCAAAGCCCTGAAAAAGGCTTGGGAGGACCTACCATACTGAAGTTTTTACTTGAGAGACCTTTCCTCCTCTCTTTGTTTTCACTTACTTTTGTGTTCTTCATTTTTGTAATCTTGTAATTCTCTTTCTTTGTAATTCTGTTTTAATGCAAGTTACTTCTTCAATATCTCTTATTCTCATCCACCTTCTGTAGTTTAATATTTATGTTCCTAAAATAGTTTAAATTCAGTTGAATCCTCTTCTCTTCTTTTGCTTCCTCATTCAATCGAAAATCCATTTTTAATTATCATCATCGTTCGTGTGTGTGTGTCGACGTACCACTCTTTTCTTATCCCTTTCTTTTCCTTCTCTTTATAATTCATCACCATAAACATATATTACCAGATTAATAAACATCATAATGGCTGAGTAAATTTCTCACTGGGGTGAGTTTTAATTTAGGTATGTTAAGCGATTGAGAGCTTTTGCTCGATGAGTATTCGTTGAATTAACATTGTGTATGTTGGACTTAGCATGTCATGGATTAATGACTTGATTTGTTTAACGTGTGGTTTCCATGGATTATTGGAACCATAAATACACTACCATAAACAATATTTGATCAATATTAGAACCCTAATTTAATTTAAGGCTTGGATTAAAGCCTTAACACTTAGGAATTCTAATCAACGTCATCTTGTGTCATGGGTGTTAATTTAAATGCAATATAAGGCAAAGCTCAAGGATATCACAAGATTAACTAACCTAATGATGAACTCACCCCAATCTTTATCAACTTGTTAAATTAAACATCATTCATTAAACATTTCAATTAATCTCTGCAAACAAACCCCCCCAATCAAAATACAATCAACTAAAAACAATCGACTATTACGAAGTACCATCGCCGAGGATTTGACCCGAGTGCTGCTATACACATTAGCAGAGCACCGGAACTTTGACCGGTCGATAGGCGACAATCGGCCGTGCGTTTCAAATGGTGTCGTTGTCGGGGATGGTGCTTTAAGTAGTCGTTAGTTTCTGGTTATTGTAAAAAAAAACCAAAAAAAATACAAAATTTTTAAAAAAAAATTGAAAAAAAACAACAAAGAAAAACTCGTCTTCTCATAAAAATCATAAACTGAAAAAAATACAAAGAAAAACTCATCTTCCTCTTTCTTCCAAAATCTCTCTGAATGCCTCGTAGCCTTCCAAACAATCCCTCAGATTTGTTTGACCCTGAAATTGAGCGAACACTTCGCCAACTTAGGAGGAACATAAGAGATACTCAAATAATGAAGAACCAGTCCTCATCCAACCAGTTGAAATTGAAATGGCCAATCCTAGGGAACAAACATTGAAAGAACTCGCTGCCCCTGATATGAATTACCAACCTCTTGGTATTCAATATCCAAACATAGAAGCTGATTTCGAACTCAAGTCGGGTTTGATTCATCTTCTCCCTCATTTTCACGGGCTAGCCGGTGAGGATCCACATCTTCACCTTAAAGAGTTCCAAGTAGTATGCTCTACCATGAAGCCTTAAGGGGTTTCTGAAGAACAAATCAAGCTTAGAGCTTTCCCCTTTTCCCTAGCGGATTCTTCCAAGTCTTGGCTCTACTACCTCCCACCTGGTTCCATAAACTCATGGGTTGACATGAAGAGACTTTTCCTTGAGAAGTTCTTTCCCGCTTCCCGAACAGCTTCTATCCGAAAGGAAATAAGCGGCATCCCTCAATTCCCTAATGAATCACTCCATGAGTATTGGGAGAGGTTCAAAAAGCTTGTGGAAACTTGTCCACACCATCAAATCCCTGACCAACTCCTGATCCAATACTTCTATGAGGGGTTATTGGCTATGGAGCGAACTCTCATTGATGCCGCAAGTGGCGGTGCTCTTGTTGACAAAACTCCTGCAGCTGCAAGATATCTCATAAGTAACATGGATGCAAACACGCAGCAATTACATACTCGAGCACATGCTCAAGTGAAACAAGCCCAAGATAATCAATCCATAGAGCCCAACAAGATGACTGAGTGGATGAGTGAACTTACAGGTCTTGTGCGTCAACTAGCGGTGGCTACCAAAGCCCCAAACTCCTCTTCTCCACAGTCAATATTCCCTGGACCTATCAAGAATTGTGGAATCTGCAACTCTCCATCTCATCCGACTGACACATGTCCACAACTTCAAGATGATCCATCTGATTCATCTAGTCCAATGGAGCTCAATGCGGCAAATGCTCAGCGAAACTTCAACCCTCAACAATCAGGTCAGTTTGTTAGAAACTTCAACCAACCCCACTCTGAGCCCTTCTCTTCTACCTTTAACCCACCTCTGAGGTATGGTAATCCCATTTCTCATCCTCCTCAGTTCCCTCCTCAAAACCCAAACCAGTTCCAATATGGTCACAGTGGTGGTAACTTCCATCAACCTTATCCTTTTGCTCCTCAACCCCAAAGGAACAATCCTCCTCCTGGATTCCACTATCCTAACGAGCCTTCCCAATTCCCCACCCAATACAATCGCTTTCTCAAGAACCAAAATCAAGGCCAACCCAATTTGGGACAAGCCTCTTCTTCTAAACAACCATGGGAAAGTGCTGTAGAGGATCTTGCTTCCTTCACCCGTTCTAGCCTCAAGAACATTGAAACCCAAATAGGTCAACTTGCATCCCACCTTAGCCAACAACAACCATCCAATTCATCCCAACTCCCAGCTCAACCATTACCCAACCCTAAGGGTAATGTAAGTGCAATTGCACTTAGATCGGGAAAGCAAATTCTTATACCCCATGCTGATTTCTCTACCTCCCCTTTCGATGTTGATCTAGAAAATGAAAAGAACAAAAAGCTGGAAAAGGAACTTGAATCCACTCCTTCACCTCCTTCCATTACTCTAAGGAACCCAATTCCTTTTCCTCAAGCCATCTCCAAGCCTAAGAAGTCCTTTGAACCTGATCCTGAAATGCTTGACATGTTTAGACGTGTTGAAGTGAACATACCCCTCTTAGATTCCATTAGACAAATCCCTAAGTATACCAAGTTTCTTAAGGAATTGTGCACCCATAAGAGGCAACTTAGGAACATTGAAAATGTTTCAACCCAACAGTCCATTCCCATGAAGTGCAAAGATCCAGGGACCTTCACGGTTCCATGTCAAATAGGGAGTTCCAACTTTGATGATGCACTCATAGACCTTGGAGCCTCAATAAATGTCATGCCCAAATCCATTTTCTCCAACCTTGGTCTAGGTCCCTTGCACCCAACGGGTGTTGTCATTCAATTAGCCAATCGAAGCACTGCCAGTCCTAAGGGGATAATTGAGGATGTTCTTGTTCGGGTCAATGATATTATCTTCCCAGCTGATTTCTATGTCCTTGACATGGAAGGTGAGACGAACTCTTCTGGAGCTCCCCTAATTCTTGGAAGACCATTCCTTATGACATCTAAAACCAAAATTGATGTCCATGCTGGCATCTTATCCATGGAATTCGGTGACCAACTGGTCAAGTTCAACATTTTCCAAGCCATGCGATACCCATCTGAGGATCACTCTGCATTCTCAATCCATGTTTCTGAAACTCCCTATGAGAGTGTGTTGAATCCTAATCCATCATGTTCTTCCTGTTCTACTAATAGAGGAGTTTGTGAATATTATATCCTCATTAACCAAGTGATTAATGGTGAAATTGATGTTGACATTACAAATGAAAACTCCATTGATCTAAAGGATCTTGAAAACTCTTTGGAATCTCATCTCACCTCTGACCTCAAATGCTCCAACATGGATGGTATTGAGAAAAATGAACAAGAATGCTCATTTGTTGATTCAGATCAGATTATCCCACATTCATCCTTTCCTATCCATGATTCTGAAAATTCTGTTATATGTGAAGTGAGCCTTGAACCAATGTGTTTATATTGCCCTGATGGTAGTGATGTTTGTGATATTTGTACCCTAATTAATAAAGTGATCACTGGTGAGGTTGAAATTGACCATTCTTTGGCAAACAACATCGAAATAAAGGATATTGAAAATTGTATTCAGTCTTATGAATCCACTGATCCCCATTACTCAACATCAGTAAGTGATGAAATAAATGATTCAAAAACAATTGGGATCTCATACTGTAGTTCTGTGTTATCTGATCCTTACATAAATGAACCATCAGAATTGAGCCATCTTCCTGAATTTACAAGAATAGAAAACCATCACTTTGTGGATAAAATCATTCCTCAGGTTGAAGACCAAAGTGAGGATAGAAATATTCTCTTTTCAACCCCATTGAATTGCAAGCACACCAACAAGGATGGGAAGAAATTATCCAATAAATCATCAGGCCTCCCAAAGAAAAAGTTTTTCTGGAAGCACACTGGAGTTGAGAAAATACGATGGCCACCGTCAGACTATGGGTAGTCCACTGCAATTGTCCAGCTGTAGACAAATAAATGCAGCGCTTCTTGGGAGGCAACCCATGTTTTCTTTTACTTTTATGAAATTTCAATTTCTTTTTAGATTTTCATTAGATGAATAATGAATTTTATTTTTCAGGTAACTTCCCACTGTCCTGGAACCACCTCGACTTCCACCGAATCCCCAAATTCTCTAGGCGACCCACCACTAGATGGAGATGGCAACCCACCAAATCCAAACCAGGGGGCACCTCTTTCCCTTTAACTCTCTCTCTCCTCAATCTCTCTTCCCTCTCTTCTTCTCTCTATTTCTTCTTCTTCCTCTCTCCCTCTCATTTTTTTTACAACATTCTTCCACAACCTTTTTTCTATTTTCTCTTTTGTGTGGATGTGTCATTAAAAATAAAATAATTAAAAAAAATTAAAAAAAATGAAAATTAACAAAAAAAAGGGGTGTCATAATTACTAATCATCCAATATTGAAATTCTGTCCAACCATTTTGGGGAGTCAAAAGTCTTGTTTTAAACTCAAATATATTGAATTTTTATCTCAAACTTGGGTAAATAATTTTGTGTCAATAACAAACATTTTGAATGAACAATTTTTGGTGGAAAATGATTCTCCCCTACCATGAGGAATAACATTAGCCTTCATGCCAAGGTCATCTATGGCCAACTTTTTCATTGTGTGTCTTCACCACTGATTGTGAGTCTTGAGTTTGTGGACCTTCGAGCTGAATTTCCATCTTTTGTGTGCATTAATATGATAGAGGCATTTTCTAAGCCACATGAGAATCAGAATAGCCAAATAGCCTCCCGTTACCCTTACATTGATCCTAATTTTGAAAGCCCCTTTGAGCCTATGAAAACCTTTCTTTTCATAGCCACATTACAAGCCTAATAACTTGTCCCACCCAACATCTTCATGGATTTTCATTGTACAATTTATTGAAATTTAAGTGTGGGGGGAATGGACTTCATTTTTGGGCGTAATTTCATTGATTTCCAATGTGTCATCATATGCTTGAGGGCAAGCATCCATTCAAGTGTGGGGGAGAGGTTGTAATTCTGTGAGCTTTGGGGTGTATATGTGTAATTGTCATTTGTACAAAAGTCATTGAAAAGTGTTCAAAAAAAATGAAAAAAAATTATATTTAAAAAACTGAAAAAAAAGGAATGGGTTGTGTCTTGGGTGGGTCAAAAATCATTCATCATCAACCTTTGATCGTGTAATAACCACTAAAATTATTTCCATGAGAAGATCAAACATGGGTTGGGAGATGACTGTGAGACTTGTTTCAAGCACAACTTTCGAAAAAAAAGAGCAAAAAGAGAAAAAAAAAAGAACACTTGAATCATCTTGTATTGTGTCATTATTGGAAGTTTTCCATGTTGTACATATTCCATCATCTCACCCTATTCCATTTTATATCTCCCTCACTTTTCATTCATCACACATTCATGCCCTTGTAAATATGTGTTTCTATTTCCTTTCAAATCAAATTTCAAAAAAAATGTGCATTGATTTTTCCATGTTGGTGTTTTTAACCCCTCTTTTCCTTTGGACATTATATACCTACCGTCCCATAGCCACTGAAAAACCCCTTAAAAGACCTCTTGATTCTTGTACACATTATATTTGGGAATGGAAGCTGAGAGCTCTTACAAACTCTTGATTTTCACTTTTTGTTGGTGAATGAGTGAACCTCCTAAAATACATTTTTATCATCTTGAGAGGAGTAAGTTTTGAGTGCCTACATTTTCCAATTCAAACCTTGAACATGAAAAAATGAATTGTTTCTGATGCATTATTGTGAACCAAATTTGTGATGGAATTCAATATGTATGAGTGAAATATTCTAAACCTCCCCTGATTGGAGAAAACAAAATTTTAATATTTGTTGGTGAGTGAAAATGATTTTGTCATGTTTTTATATTTGTTGCACATGAGGACACGCGCAAATCTAAGTGTGGGGGAGTTGATGTTATTAATATTTTCATCACTTATTATATTCCCCCTTTACTTATTTTATATAAAATGTGCATAATTTTTGTGAAATATTAATGTTTTAATATTAAGTATAATATTTGAGCATTTTTAGAAGTAGTCCAATTGAGTCAGTTTAATGTTTTAATTATAACTGTCATTATACTGATCCAAATTGTGTGGTTCTTATTTTTTAGGATTCTACATTCAATATAAAACATTTCATTAGAAGGAATCATGAGCCAATTCTGCCATTTGAAGGGTCATATAGTCCTCACAAACAAGACCAAAGAATCTGTGAACAAACTGGACCATTCTTGAAGATTGATTTACTGGGTTCAATCCAGAAGTCCAAAAACCTTAACTATCCACCATCATTCGGGGGACACTACATGTCATCTTGTATAAACATTTCAAGGCCCAAATTCAAGTACAAGGGGCCCAAATAAATCTTTGAAGTCCAGCCCACCATTCTGGCCGAGAATTAAAAGAAGTATAGTATGCATGACATATCTCCTGATTTAAGCATCAAATCGAGCTGAGATTTTTCAGTGTGAAAGAGGAGATATAGGTGGACGACTTTGTTGAAGCAACCATTCGTACTTGAAGGCATCTTCATATTAAAAAACCCTTTCACATTATGGACTTCAAAAATACTGGATTGAAATGGACAGTTTAAGTTTGTTTATTCAATCGGCCATAACTTTTTATCCTTAAGTCCAAATGACTCCAAATTTTGAGAGTAGTCGGAAAACATTATTGGCTGCATCTTTTAAGAAGGAGATATTTGAAGATTAGTCTGTCTGTATTGCCAAATTGGCGATTCAAGTGGAGGGACAGATTGGGAATGCAAACAGTCCACTCCTTGGGCTATAAATACTCTCCCCTTCTCTCCTTGAGAGGGGTTGGCATTTCAGAAGAGAGGATATCATATTGGCATGACCAAAGCCTTGAAAAAGGCTTGGGAGGACCTACCATACTCAAGTTTTCACTTGAGAGACATTTCCTCCTCTCTTTGTTTTCACTTACTTTTGTGTTCTTCATTTTTGTAATCTTGTAATTCTCTTTCTTTGTAATTCTGTTTTAATGCAAGTTACTTATTAAATATCTCTTATTCTCATCCACCTTCTGTAGTTTAATATTTATGTTCCTAAAATAGTTTAAATTCATTTGAATCCCCTTCCCTTCTTTTTCTTCCTCATTCAATCGAAAATCCATTTTTAATTATCATCATCGTTCGTGTGTGTGTGTCGACGTACCACTCTTTTCTTATCCCTTTATTTTCCTTCTCTTTATAATTCATCACCATAAACATATATTACCAGATTAATAAACATCATAATGGCTGAGTAAATTTCTTACTGGGGTGAGTTTTAATTTAGGTATGTTAAGCGATTGAGAGCTTTTGCTCGATGAGTATTCGTTGAATTAACATTGTGTATGTTGGACTTAGCATGTCATGGATTAATGACTTGATTTGTTTAACGTGTGGTTTCCATGGATTATTGGAACCATAAATACACTACCATAAACAATATTTGATCAATATTAGAACCCTAATTTAATTTAAGGCTTGGATTAAAGCCTTAACACTTAGGAATTCTAATCAACATCATCTTGTGTCATGGGTGTTAATTTAAATGCAATATAAAGCAAAGCTCAAGGATATCACAAGCTTAACTAACCTAATGATGAACTCACCCCAATCTTTATCAACTTGTTAAATTAAACATCATTCATTAAACATTTCAATTAATCTCTGCAAACAAACCCCCCCAATCAAAATACAATCAACTAAAAACAATCGACTATTACGAAGTACCATCGCCGAGGATTCGACCCGAGTGCTGCTATACACATTAGCAGAGCACCGGAACTTTGACCGGTCGATAGGCGACAATCGGTCGTGCATTTCAAATGGCGCCGTTTCCGGGGATGGTTCTTTAAGTAGTCGTTAGTTTCTGGTTATTGTAAAAAAAACCAAAAAAAAATTGAAAAAAAACCACAAAGAAAAACTCATCTTCTCATAAAAATCATAAACTGAAAAAAATACAAAGAAAACCCCATCTTCCTCTATCTTCCAAAATCTCTCTGAATGCCCCGTAGTCTTCCAAACAATCCCTCGGATTTGTTTGACCCTGAAATTGAGCGAACACTTCGCCAACTTAGGAGGAACATAAGAGATACTCAAATAATTCAAGAACCAGTCCTCATCCAACCAGTTGAAATTGAAATAGCCAATCCTAGGGAACAAACATTGAAAGAACTCGCTGCCCCTGATATGAATTACCAACCTCTTGGTATTCAATATCCAAACATAGAAGCTGATTTCGAACTCAAATCAGGTTTGATTCATCTTCTCCCTCATTTTCACGGGCTAGCCGGTGAGGATCCACATCTTCACCTTAAAGAGTTCCAAGTAGTATGCTCTACCATGAAGCCTCAAGGGGTTTCTGAAGAACAAATCAAGCTTATAGATTTCCCCTTTTCCCTAGAGGATTCTGCAAAGTCTTGGATCTACTACCTCCCACCTGGTTCCATAAACTCATGGGTTGACATGAAGAGACTTTTCCTTGAGAAGTTCTTTCCCGCTTCCCGAACAGCTTCTATCCGAAAGGAAATAAGCGGCATCCGTCAATTCCCTAATGAATCACTCCATGAGTATTGGGAGAGGTTCAAAAAGCTTGTGGAAACTTGTCCACACCATCAAATCCCTGACCAACTCCTGATCCAATACTTCTATGAGGGGTTATTTGCTATGGATCGAACTCTCATTGATGTCGCAAGTGGCGGTGCTCTTGTTGACAAAACTCCTGCAGCTGCAAGAGATCTCATAAGTAACATGGATGCAAACACGCAGCAATTCCATACTCGAGCACATGATCAAGTGAAACAAGCCCAAGATAATCAATCCATAGAGCCCAAGAAGATGACTGAGTGGATGAGTGAACTTACAGGTCTTGTGCGTCAACTAGCGGTGGCTACCAAAGCCCCAAACTCCTCTTCTCCACAGTCACTATTCCCTGGACCTATCAAGAATTGTGGAATCTGCAACTCTCCATCTCATCCGACTGACACATGTCCACAACTTCAAGATGATCCATCTGATTCATCTAGTCCAATGAAGCTCAATGCGGCATATGCTCAGCGAAACTTCAACCCTCAACAATCAGGTCAGTTTGTTAGAAACATCAACCAACCCCACTCTGAGCCCTTCTCTTCTACCTTTAACCCACCTCTGAGGTATGATAATCCCATTTCTCATCCTCCTCAGTTCCCTCCTCAAAACCCAAACCAGTTCCAATATGGTCACGGTGGTGGTAACTTCCATCAACCTTATCCTTTTGCTCCTCAACCCCAAAGGAACAATCCTCCTCCTGGATTCCACTATCCTAACGAGCCTTCCCAATTCCCCACCCAATACAATCGCTTTCCCAAGAACCAAAATCAAGGCCAACCCAATTTGGGACAAGCCTCTTCTTCTAAACAACCATGGGAAAGTGCTGTAGAGGATCTTGCTTCCTTCACCCGTTCTAGCCTCAAGAACATTGAAACCCAAATAGGTCAACTTGCATCCCACCTTAGCCAACAACAACCATCCAATTCATCCCAACTCCCAGCTCAACCATTACCCAACCCTAAGGGTAATGTAAGTGCAATTGTACTTAGATCGGGAAAGCAAATTGTTATGCCCCATGCTGATTTCTCTACCTCCCCTTTCGATGTTGATCTAGAAAATGAAAAGAACAAAAAGCTGGAAAAGGAACTTGAATCCACTCCTTCACCTCCTTCCATTCCTCTAAGGAACCCAATTCCTTTTCCTTAAGCCATCTCCAAGCCTAAGAAGTCCTTTGAACCTGATCCTGAAAGCTTGACATGTTTAGACGTGTTGAAGTGAACATCCCCCTCTTAGATGCCATTAAACAAATCCCTAAGTATGCCAAGTTTCTTAAGGAATTGTGCACCCATAAGAGGCAACTTAGGAACATTGAAAATGTTTCAACCCAACAGTCCATTCCCATGAAGTGCAAAGATCCAGGGACCTTCACGGTTCCATGTCAAATAGGGAGTTCCAACTTTGATGATGCACTCATAGACCTTGGAGCCTCAATAAATGTCATGCCCAAATCCATTTTCTCCAACCTTGGTCTAGGTCCCTTGCACCCAACGGGTGTTGTCATTCAATTAGCCAATCGAAGCACTGCCAGTCCTGAGGGGATAATTGAGGATGTTCTTGTTCGGGTCAATGATCTTATCTTCCCAGCTGATTTCTATGTCCTTGACATGGAAGGTGAGACGAACTCTTCTCGATCTCCCCTAATTCTTGGAAGACCATTCCTTATGACATCTAAAACCAAAATTGATGTCCATGATGGCATCTTATCCATGGAATTTGGTGACCAACTGGTCAAGTTCAACATTTTCCAAGCCATGCGATACCCATCTGAGGATCACTCTGCAATCTCAATCCATGTTTCTGAAACTCCCTCTGAGAGTGTGTTGAATCCTAATCCATCATGTTCTTCCTGTTCTACTAATAGAGGAGTTTGTGAATATTGTATCCTCATTAACCAAGTGATTAATGGTGAAATTGATGTTGACATTACAAATGAAAATTCCATTGATCTAAAGGATCTTGAAAACTCTTTGGAATCTCATCTCACCTCTGACCTCAAATACTCCAACATGGATGGTATTGAGAAAAATGAACTAGAATGCTCATTTGTTGATTCAGATCAGATTATCCCACTTTCATCCTTTCCTATCCATGATTCTGAAAATTCTGTTATATGTGAAGTGAGCCTTGAACCAATGTGTTTATATTGTCCCGATGGTAGTGATGTTTGTGATATTTGTACCCTAATTAATAAAGTGATCACTGGTGAGGTTGAAATTGACCATTCTTTGGCAAACAACATCGAAATAAAGGATATTGAAAATTGTATTCAGTCTTATGACTCCACTGATCCCCATTACACTACATCAGTAAGTGATGAAATAAATGAGTCAAAAACAATTGGGATCTCATACTGTAGTTCTGTGTTATCTGATCCTTACATAAATGAACCATCAGAATTGAGCCATCTTCCTGAATTTACAAGAATAGAAAACCATCACTTCGTGGATAAAATCATTCCTCAGGTTGAAGACCAAAGTGAGGATAGAAATATTCTCTTTCCAACCCCATTGAATTTCAAGCACACCAACAAGGATGGGAAGAAATTATCCAATGAATCATCAGGCCTCCCAAAGAAAAAGTTTTTCTGGAAGCACACTGGAGTTGAGAAAATACGATGGCCACCGTCAGACTATGGGTAGTCCACTGCAATTGTCCAGCTGTAGACAAATAAATGTAGCGCTTCTTGGGAGGCAACCCATGTTTTCTTTTACTTTTATGAAATTTCAATTTCTTTTTAGATTTTCATTAGATGAATAATGAATTTTATTTTTCAGGTAACTTCCCACTGTCCTGGAACCACCTCGACTTCCACCGAATCCCCAAATTCTCTAGCCGACCCACCACTAGATGGAGATGGCAACCCACCAAATCCAAACCAGGGGGCACCTCTTTCCCTTTAACTCTCTCTCTCCTCAATCTCACTTCCCTCTCTTCTTCTCTCTATTTCTTCTTCTTCATCTCTCCCTCTCATTTTTTTACAACATTCTTCCACAACCTTTTTTCTATTTTCTCTTTTGTGTGGATGTGTCATTAAAAATAAAATAATTAAAAAAAATTAAAAAAAATGAAAATTAACAAAAAAAGGGGTGTCATAATTACTAATCATCCAATATTGAAATTATGTCCAGCCATTTTGGGGAGTCAAAAGTCTTGTTTTAAACTCAAATATATTGAATTTTTATCTCAAACTTGGGTAAACAATTTTGTGTCAATAACAAACATTTTGAATGAACAATTTTTGGTGGAAAATGATTCTCCCCTACCGTGAGGAATAACATTAGCCTTCATGCCAAGGTCATTTATGGCCATATTTTTCATTGTGTGTCTTCACCACTGATTGTGAGTCTTGAGTTTGTGGACCTTCGAGCTGAATTTCCATCTTTTGTGTGCATTAATATGATAGAGGCATTTTCTAAGCCACATGAGAATCAGAATAGCCAAATAGCCTCTCGTTACCCTTACATTGATCCTACTTTTGAAATCCCCTTTGAGCCTATGAAAACCTTTCTTTTGATAGCCACATTACAAGCCTAATACCTTTACCCACCCAACATCTTCATGGATTTTCATTGTACAATTTATTGAAATTTAAGTGTGGGGGGAATGGACTTCATTTTTGGGCGTACTTTCATTGATTTCCAATGTGTCATCATATGCTTGAGGGCAAGCATCCATTCAAGTGTGGGGGAGAGGTTGTAATTCTGTGAGCTTTGGGGTGTATATGTGTAATTGTCATTTGTACAAAAGTCATTGAAAAGTGTTCAAAAAAAATGAAAAAAATTATATTAAAAAAAATGAAAAAAAAGGAATGGGTTGTGTCTTGGGTGGGTCAAAAATCATTCATCATCAACCTTTGATCGTGTTATAACCACTAAAATTATTTCCATGAGAAGATCAAACATGGGTTGGGAGATGACTGTGAGACTTGTTTCAAGCACAACTTTCGAAAAAAAAGAGCAAAAAGAGAAAAAAAAAAGAACACTTGAATCATCTTGTATTGTGTCATTATTGGAAGTTTTCCATGTTGTACATATTCCATCATCTCACCCTATTCCATTTTCTATCTCCCTCACTTTTCATTCATCACACATTCATGCCCTTGTAAATATGTGTTTCTATTTCCTTTCAAATCAAATTTCAAAAAAAATGTGCATTGATTTTTCCATGTTGGTGTTTTTAACCCCTCTTTTCCTTTGGACATTATATACCTACCATCCCATAGCCACTGAAAAACCCCTTAAAAGACCTCTTGATTCTTGTACACATTATATTTGGGAATGGAAGCTGAGAGCTCTTACAAACTCTTGATTTTCACTTTTTGTTGGTGAATGAGTGAACCTCCTAAAATACATTTTTATCATCTTGAGAGGAGTAAGTTTTGAGTTCCTACATTTTCCAATTCAAACCTTGAACATGAAAAAATGAATTGTTTCTGATGCATTATTGTGAACCAAATTTGTGATGGAATTCAATATGGATGAGTGAAATATTCTAAACCTCCCCTGATTGGAGAAAACAAAATTTTAATATTTGTTGGTGAGTGAAAATGATTTTGTCATGTTTTTATATTTGTTTCACATGAGGACACGCGCAAATATAAGTGTGGGGGAGTTGATGTTATTAATATTTTCATGACTTATTATATTCCCCCTTAACTTATTTTATATAAAATGTGCATAATTTGTGTGAAATATTAATGTTTTAATATTAAGTATAATATTTGAGCATTTTTAGAAGTAGTCCAATTGAGTCAGTTTAATTTTTTAATTATAACTGTCATTATACTAATCCAAATTGTGTGGTACTTGTTTTTTAGGATTCTACATTCAATATACAACATTTCATTAGAAGGAACCATGAGCCAATTCTTCCATTTTAAGGGTCATATGGTCCTCACAAACAAGACCAAAGAATCTGTGAACAAACTAGACCATTCTTGAAGATTGATTTACTGGGTTCAATCCAGAAGTCCAAAAACCTTAAATATCCACCATAATTCGGGGTACACTACATGTCATCTTGTATAAAAATTTCAAGGCCCAAATCCAAGTACAAAGGGCCCAAATAAATCTTTGAAGTCCAGCCCACCATTCTGGCCGAGAATTAAAAGCAGTATAGTATGCATGACATATCTCCTGATGTAAGAATCAAATATAGATGAGATTTTTCAGTGTGAAAGAGGAGATATAGGCGGCCGACTTTGTTGAAGCAACCATTCGTATTTGAAGGCATATTCATATTCAAAAACCCTTTCACATTATGGACTTCAAAAAGACTGGATTGAAATGGACAGTTTAAGTTTGTTTATTCAATCGGCCATAACATTTTATCCTTACGTCCAAATGACTCCAAATTTAGAGAGTAGTTGGAAAACAGTATTGTATACATCTTTGAAGAAGGAGATATTTGAAGATTCGTCTGTCTGTATTGCCAAATTGGCGATTCAAGTGGAGGGACAGATTGGGAATGCAAACAGTCCACTCCTTGGGCTATAAATACTCTCCCCTTCTCTCCTTGAGAGGGGTTGGAATTTCAGAAGAGAGGATATCATATTGGCACGACCAAAGCCTTGACAAAGGCTTGGGAGGACCTACCATACTCAATTTTTCACTTGAGAGACCTTTCCTCCTCTCTTTGTTTTCACTTACTTTTGTGTTCTTCATTTTTGTAATCTTGTAATTCTCTTTCTTTGTAATTCTGTTTTAATGCAAGTTACTTCTTCAATATCTCTTATTCTCATCCACCTTCTGTAGTTTAATATTTATGTTCCTAAAATATTTTAAATTCAGTTAAATCCCCTTCCCTTATTTTGCTTCCTCATTCAATCGAAAATCCATTTTTAATTATCATCATCGTTCGTGTGTGTGTGTCGACGTACCACTCTTTTCTTATCCCTTTCTTTTCCTTCTCTTTATAATTCATCACCATAAACATATATTACCAGATTAATAAACATCATAATGGCTGAGTAAATTTATCACTGGGGTGAGTTTTAATTTAGGTATGTTAAGCGATTGAGAGCTTTTGCTCGATGAGTATTCGTTGAATTAACATTGTGTATGTTGGACTTAGCATGTCATGGATTAATGACTTGATTTGTTTAACGTGTGATTTCCATGGATTATTGGAACCATAAATACACTACCATAAACAATATTTGATCAATATTAGAAGCCTAAGTTAATTTAAGTCTTGGATTAAAGCCTTAACACTTAGGAATTCTAATCAACATCATCTTGTGTCATGGGTGTTAATTTAAATGCAATATAAAGCAAAGCTCAAGGATATCACAAGCTTAACTAACCTAATGATGAACTCATCCCAATATTTATCAACTTGTTAAATTAAACATCATTCATTAAACATTTCAATTAAGCTCTGCAAACAAACCCCCCCAATCAAAATACAATCAACTAAAAACAATCGACTATTACGAAGTACCATCGCCGAGGATTCGACCCGAGTGCTGCTATACACATTAGCAGAGCACCGGAACTTTGACCGGTCGATAGGCGACAATCGGCCGTGCGTTTCAACTGCACGGTCGGAACCTATGGGACTCCCAAAATATTTTCCTCCTGGACGTACCTGCGAAGAGAGGCTGGAATCCGGTGGACTTCACATTCTAGAAGAATGAGGCTAACACACCTTGTTCCTACCCCGGTCCTTGACACAGAGGACCGAGGGGAGGGTTCCACTGCTGAGTCACATTCTGCTTCAGAATCTGAGAAGCGGTCTGGTTTGATCTCCACCCGGGCCTTCCCAGGATTCTTCTTGTGGCGATAATGACCCGCCCTCCTACCCCTAGATGGCTCCTCGGGACAAGGATGATTCCTAAAATGTAGTCTTGGGGCCGTGCTGGCACCATGGCAGAGAGGACTTCCGCTTGAGACAACTGGGGTGTGAGGGGAACCAGGGAAAATGTTGAAGGGATCATGGGGAGGACCTCCATGAACATCACCTGATTGGGAGAAACCTCCGTTGGAACCATCAGGAGCATGGGGAGGACCTCCATGCTTGGTGCAGGTGGAGCGAGGTTGACCTTCACCCCTTTGGTTGTTAGGGCGAGGAGAAACTTCGCCAGTTGCAGAGAGAACGTAGGGAGGATCTCCACGTTGGAGAGGGACTGGATGGGAAATGCCTTCATAACGACGGTCGGGGGTAGGAGGAGGGACTCCATACCCGGTGTGGTGGGCACGGGAGAGGCTTCCGCGCCGAGTGTTACTGCCGTGGGGCAGGTCTTCATTCGGGTTGGGGGTATCACAGGGCATACCTCCATGACGAATTTCGGAGCAGGGAAGTCCCATGCTCTGTGGAGTAGTGGTACGAGGAGGACCTACGTACGGGGTGACATCACCGTGGGTTGGTTCGCAGCGATCACCATTCAGGCCTGTGACCCGGAGAGTGAACCCAGCCTGCCAGTGGAGCGGTTGGGGCCTCGATCCCAGTTGGGCATAAGAGTGCCCCTGCTCAGCACCTGCAAGGACTTTGTGATATGCGTAGGTGGTGGATCAGGCCACAGTAGTTATCGACATTAACGCCCCTTGGCAGGTGTCCTCAGCTCATGCCCAACATTGGCATCGGGTCAGGCGAGCCAGTGTGGGTGGTGCAAGGGCATAGCCTACCTACTCCTCTGGCAAGGCCAGACGGCGGCACTAACGCGGCCGGGTGGGGGCCCTTGCTTTGAGTCCTTGGATTGGGACTCTGACCAGGCAGAGCCGGACATCCACCACCTCATCAACGTAAGGAAGGGATTTGTCAAGTCATTCTGGGGATAGGCTCCCTAAACAATTGAATGTTGGGGTAGGGAGCAGGGGATCCCTATGTGGCCCTCGATGGCAGCATTAATGGAGGGGCCTAAACACCTCCAAATCCAGGCGGTTCATATCCTGAGTTGGGATTATTCCCTCCTCCTTGTAACAGAGTATGAGGTCGTTAATCACCCTTCATTGGATGACTTCCAATGGGGAGAGGGGGCCTGGGCACCCCACGTTCGTGGATGCAGACGTTGTTGGGGCAGTAGTGGATCTACGTGGATCGGCTGTGTTGGTATTTCCCCTGCCCCTGCGTAGGCGGGTGGGCAGTGATCGTGTCCCTTTTGCAGCAACCTGATTCCTGAGAAGCAGGTAGATTTACTCATCAGCACTACGAGGAAAAGAAATCGACAACCATTTCCCCAGCGCCAGTCCGTCTTCCGTGGCCAGTAAGAGGGATCCACACTGACAACGTTGCAGAACAGAATGCCCCACGTTCTACTAACCCAACTTTTGGTGAGTTTCCTGCCAGGCCCGCTATTTTCTTGGCGGGACCCAGTGCCAGATATCTGGATCCAGTGACACGTCAATCTACTGATGTATTGAACGCTACTAATCTCTACATTTAGGAGAAGAACTTCACATCGGGTTCACCATTTCTATTTCCGACACTTTCGTCGGGGCGCGCGTGTCCTTCTTCTTGGGGCACGACAGGTGCGGCTTTTGTTGCCCAGCATTCCCGCTTTCCAAAGGCGGGCGGCATCCGTTCCTTATTC
The DNA here is from genome assembly GCA_963277665.1 of Viscum album. Taxonomy (NCBI): domain Eukaryota; kingdom Viridiplantae; phylum Streptophyta; class Magnoliopsida; order Santalales; family Viscaceae; genus Viscum; species Viscum album. The sequence continues at coordinate 675,578,455 of OY728131.1, read as the reverse complement.
AGGGATGTCTGCTCCTTGATCAAAATGGGATGATGGGATGTCGGTTCCTCCTTTTGTGGATTCCTCCTCAGAACTAATTACCTAGTTCGGGTCTCCCTCATAGATTTAATACATTTTTTGTGAAACTATTTTCAGTTCCATGTTTCCATTGACGCCGTTTAATTACACTACTTCTGTTAGTACATTCCAAAGCATCTGGTCAAGGCAGCAACCTTCAATTGGGGGAGTAGGCACGTCGAGGCATCATTAACGTGTCTGAACGTTGGGGAATTGGTGTGTCTGTATTTTGTCCCTTATTATGGGGCTTCTCGAGGGTGTGGAAGCCCGAGGCATCCCACAATGAGTACTAGGAATCATATGTTGTGGGCATGTGTATGAGGTTTTCCTCAGCTTCCCATGTTTAACACAGGGTAAGCCGCAAGTTTAACGTCCAACGGAGACAGATCGGGCTTATCAGAACACTATCTGGAGTGAATCAGATTAAGGAACCCCTCTTGAGGGAACACCAATATCAGAGCCATCCCATGGGTGGCTTCCTGAATGATGTTGAGGGGAATGGGGTGGCATGATCTCACCGGGATGTGGCGGGCCGGGTAAGAATCAGGATGGATGATGGAAAGCTACATGAAGTGGAGGGGGAATGAAATGGAGCCATCATGGAGATGACAGTGGTGTTGGGATTGAGTCTCGAAGAGAATTCCTACGTATCCCCGTGGCAGGAAATCAAAGTCCACGTAGTTCAGAATGAATTTGTGGGAATTACACTCTAGGCCGCCCAAGATAGTGGGAGAACTGACATGAATGAGGTCGAAATGACCAGGTGGTGGGCTTGAACCTCATGAGTCTTCCTACGTACCATGCCTTAGCATGGATCAAAGTCAATGTAGTTCGGGTTGGATGCCAGAGAACCGACGTGAAGAAGGACCTTGGTCCAATAGGTGGTGGGATTGAACCTTGTGAGGCTTCCTACGTACCATGCCTTAGCATGGATCAAAGTCCACGTAGTTCGGGTTGGATGCCAGAGAACCGATGTGAAGAAGGACCTTGGTCCAATAGGTGGTGGGCTTGAACCTCATGAGGCTTCCTACGTACCATGCCTTAGTATTGATCAAAGTCCACGTAGTTTGGGTTGGGGATGTTGAACTGACACGAAGGGGTGTCAGAACAACTGGATGGTAGGGACACAATGACTTACCGCTAGATTAGGATGCAGTTTAACGTCATGCGGGACGGGGGCGTGTCAGAGAACCGATGTGAAAAAGGACCTTGATCTAGGTGGATGATGGGCTTGAACCTCAGTAAGGCTTCCTACGTACCATGCCTTGATATGGATCAATGACCACGTAGTTCAGGTGAAAATAAGGGCTTGGCACACCGACACGGAGACGGTCGGGGCCAACTATTGTTGGGATTGAACCTCAGGGAGGCTTCCTACATACCATGCCTTGACATAGATCAAAGTCCTCGTAGTTCGGATATGAATATGGGTGTCGGAGAACCGACGTGAAGAAGGACCTTGGTCCGATGGGTGACGGGGCTTGAACCTTAGGTAGGCTTCCTATGTACTATGCCTTGACATGGATCAAAGTCCTCGTAGTTCGGGTGGGGTTTTCGTTGGAGAACCGATGTGAAGGTGAACCTGGGGGTCCACTGTTTGTGGGCTTGAACCTTGTGGGGCTTCCTACATACCATCCCTTGATATGGATCAAAGTCCTCATAGTTTGGGTGTGCAGTTTAATGTCATGCAGGATGATGCATACTGTTTAGCGTCATGCTGGATGAGGGCGTACAGTTTAACGTCATGTTGGACGATGGAATATAGTTTAACGTCATGTTGGACGATGACGTTTTCATGGTCGATGCTTAATCTAAGCCCACATGAGTCGTGCACGGTGTGAGAAACAAGAGGTAGCAGAGACCTGACGATCACGTTGTGAAGGGTGCGTCTATGAGAAGCGAAGAGGGGCTTACGCGTTAGGCTACCCATGGTGCTAGGACTTACTCCATGATAGAGGCCCAAAGTTTGACAAAGTGCAGAGGGAGAGGGATTTGGGATAGAAGAAAGGAGGTGCCTCATTCCCTATCACGCCCTCCGCTGGCCCTGGCAGTGAGAAAGTACAGAGTTTCATGGGTGCTACCTTCCGCAAGATGGGCTAGGGGGCTTACACAAAGGTGGATGCCCTTCCCCGCAGACAAACTCCACTCCTAGAAGGAGGATATCATCCCCTGTGAGGACCAGAGGGCGTAAAGAATATCTAAGCTGGGGGGACCCTACGTGCGAGGCACGAGGTTGGGTCAGAGTTTAACGTCATGTGTTGAGGACGAGATGCTTTGTAGTTTAACATACCGCAGCTCAGACGATGTGGGTTTACTCCGCACCCCTAGGGCTTACATGATTGGTACCCTCTGCTCCTTGTGGGAGGTAAGGCATCGTCAAGGCCGTGTAGAAGGGGGGTCACAGAGTGAACCATCGAGGGGTCCACGTTAGCGTGGCTATGTGAAGAAGCAATAGCCGTTAGTGTGCCTATGCAAAGAATCATTGGGAGAAGCAACTCTACGGGTGGTGTCGGCCTGGGGACTTTGAAATCACATCGTGCAAACCTAGAGGGTCACACGGGAAGAGGAATTTCCAAGCAGATGTGTCCACAGGTAGGGGCCTTGTGGAGCTTAGTTGCTTTGCGTAGTGGAGGGCACTTGCGAAGGGGTGTGCTTCACGAAGTGGAGTGACTTGGCCTTATCATGGGGCATAGGTGCGAGTGGGAGGTGCTTCGTGAAGTGGAAGGGTGTTCATGGAGCACCGACTCGCGAAGCAGAGGTGCCTCGCGAAGCAAGGTGTCATGAAGCAGTGTGCTTCGTGAAGTACAGTGAACCTACCTTGGCATGCGGATCACGTGTACAGGGTGGGTGTTTCGTGAAGCATAAATGATCCGTGACTACCCGGGTCCCCTTGGGGATCCCCTTCCTTTGAGAATGTCCTTAGGCTTCGTGAAGGGCATCCCTCTCGGAAGAGGGTCTCAAGATGAGACAATACGGAGGCCTCTCGCGAAGCAAAAATACCTCACGGAGCACATGATTCTCAGAGCGAAGAGTGCTTCGTGATTTGGGATCTGAGAAGATGAAAGGTCAGATTGTCCGTCCTGATAGCTCAGGGGGAGCTCGGTATTTATAGGCAAGGGGCGCCGTGAAGCAGATCTCATGCAGTGTGAAGGGGGATTCGGTGGATTCGCGGAGAGGTACCGCCTCTTTAGCTTCGTGGCGGTTTCACGAACGTCAGGGCGTTCGCGGAGCGGTACCGCCTCATTTGTTTTGCAGCGGCCGCGTTGCTTGGGGGACTCCGCATCGGGGCTTCGCGAGGAAGGTATCGGGGCCCCTTTTTCTTCATTCTTTTCGTCCAATATTTTGGCACCAACAATTATTAATTCATGTTAGCTTCCTCAATACTTTACACTTACTAATCATTTAATCTCATCCTTATTTTTTTCCTTTCCCCAAGATATGAAGCTAAATTCTTAGAATGAGTTTCAAGGATGGTTAGCATTTTATTTTGTTATGTATTATGTTTTTTTATTCCCAATGTAAAATGGGTTCCATGTTTATAATCTGGTTTTGAAAAACTGCTAAACTGATCGGTCCTTCAGGGTTTGATTCCTTGTAATCATACTAATGTAATAAATTAAATCATCATCTCTAATATTATGGGGTCAGGGTGTTATAATTGGAATTTTAACCTTGTCATTCAAATTGTTACCCATAACAACTAATGATTAATATTTCTTTAATTTCTTATTCACTTGGAGAACTATACCCAAAATGTAATGAATCATTTTCCTCATACTGCTCATTTTATAATCTTAAATGATATTAGAGTAAATGGGTGAAAATGATATGATAAAAGGGTATATTTAAAGATAATGATACATCTTTCAATTTACTATCTATTTTCTACCAAAAATAAAATCTATTATATTAATACTTTTATCTAAATTACAGATTTATAAATTATTGATTATTTATATCATTAAATGTCTCCCTCTATTTTATCAAATTCTAGGAACCCTATGTACTAGAATTAGAATACTTTTTCACTTGAGTATTCTAGTGGCAAGGATCCTCAAACCTCTCCTCAATGTATACATGCTACGGATACACCACTACTCGAACAGTTCAAGGTATTCATTAGACTAGAAAACTGCATTAACTTATAGCTCCTTGATCTGTTGAGTAAAGTCTCAGCTTCTAAAATCAAATATTTTATTTACCAAATGTTTGCCTCTAAAGTTTAAATAAGCTAGCTATAGATACCCCTTTACTATCAATTTATTTAAGTCAACTCATCACTCTCATAAGAACTCCTCGGTAGTGCATGTCACCCTCAACTTTGGCTGACGAGCACTCCAAACACACAGTTTTGTTCAAATTCAAATGATGGAAGGAATTTGCGACTTGATATTTCTTTGAGGGTTTTTTTATATTTTTTGAAAAATGTAATACATTTATATTAATATATTATTACTAGGTTGTCGCGCTAACAACTGAACATTAATAGAAAAAAAATCATCACATATTTATAAATTTTACTATTTATTATTTTATGTGTTTCCTACTACCACAAAAATACATAAAATAATCAACAAATACATAAAAGAAATAAACTACCTGATTGGTCTTCAGAAACTAATATTAGTTGATCTATTTAAACTTAATGGATCAACCATGACCTAGGGGAATCATACCTGAGTAGTATTTTTGCTCATGATGCATCTTGCCCCCATCCAGTGTGTCCACCACCCATCTGGATTTTTTCTCGATATGGCATGGTCTACAACTTACAGCATCCTCATCATAGTATAAAAATAATCTCATGGGGTGAGGGTGTATGAGGAATGAAAAATACAGATAAGTTACTTTTATCTACGTTCACAAACCCTTATACATATTTAAATGAGAAAAAATGATCATATTTAGATTGTCTTAATTAATTACAATCATCATAAAAAATTAAATAATTTATAAAATAAAATAGAAATATATAGGATGGTCAATTACTCAAGACCAGTCAATGTGATAAAATTAAATTACAGTAAATTTAAAGTATAAGGGTTTTTATATAAGTTAAATGAATTATTTAAATTCAAATAATTTATTGAATTCCAATATTAATTTAATTTTAAGACCAAAAATTAAATTAATTAATTAATTTAATTTAATACTAAAGTTAAATTAATTAACTAAATTAATTTTGATTAATTAAATAATTACCTGGTCCCTGAAAACTCATCCTGACCCATTGTGGGTCAGGCTGATCCCACACATGCCCATTCTGGCCTAGGAAGACCCCATGCAGGGGTGTTTTGGGCTTGAAAGACCCCCCAAACCTGATTCATCTTGGGTGGATCCACCTAAGCATGTTACGAGGGGGGTTGAGTCACTAAGGACCTACTGGAAGGGTGGTGCTCGGCTAACAGGGAAGGGTTTACCTTGGTAGAGGTGTACACGCGGTCGTGGTCGCGTCTGGAAAGGATCAGGATAGATCTTAGAAAAGGGGGCGCAGTGATGGCTAAGGGGGTAGGAAGTAAAGCTTCGAGAGGTACATTTGATGTTTAACCACCAGATGATTGAAGGGGACTTCCCCAAGTGGTGGAGAATTGAGACATTTGTCGGGCTGGCAATGTGGCATCTAGGCGGCAGTTCCGGCTTCTAATGTGGCTCATCCACGGATCATCTGGACCCCAACGATGGACAGTATGGCACCCGACGACACAGCAGGACCTCATCCTAGATGCGGTCTAAGGGGAGGTAACTCTGGAGGTAGTATCTGGTTTTAGGGAGGTGTCTCTACGAGCCGAATAATTTGGATAAAGCGGTGGGGAGACACATCGATTGAGATATCCAGCACGGTCGATGGTCTCAACAAGAAGGAGGTCAGTGACCAAGGGTCTTGGCAATGATGTCTCGGATTATGGAACATGGTAAGGAGGAGGAGTTCTGGCAAGGAGAAGCTACTTAGTAGGTTATTGGCAAGGGAGAGAATTGTCATCTAGGGGAGGAGGAGGATGGTGCTCCGGTGTGGGGTGGCCTAGATCAAGAGAGAAAGAGGCAAAAAGGAGGGGGCCACCACTTGTTCAACTAGGGAATAAGAACCCCTTTTGTGGTATTTTTTTTTATTTTTGTATTCCTTTTTCTTATTGCAAGACCAAGACCCATGCACCCACTGTATTTCCCCTTTTTTAAAATTTTTCTATTTTCCAAATTTCAAATGGCTAATGAAATATCCTTATAAAATAGTAATAAATTGGATTAATAAAATACAATTTCAAATTATATTATTATAATTCATAATAGTGGAATTAATCCCACCGGTCGGAATAACTTCTAGTAACCGGAATCCAGTTGGATCTTGTTTAGATTTATGGGATGATTGGATTTATCTCTGAAATAGGTTCTGAAAATTGAAATGGATATAAAAAACAAATATTTTAAATATATGTTCTATGAATTTTAATACCTGTAAACCATAAAAAAAATATCTATATCAAAAAAAAATGGATGGTCATATCTTGGTCATCTGAAATCGTATCAATGCATGGTTTTCCTTGTTAGGACCAAATCAAATCTGATACATGCTCAAATTTACCCTAGAGATGATGGTAGAATGGTCCTTGTAGTCTAGCTGGGTTATCGAATCCACTGAGACCTAAGAAGATACATAAGATACACAACCTATGAGAAGGATTTTTGGCTATGATGTTTCCAACTTTGGGTTGACTTTAGATGGTTTTAAATTATCACTAATAGATTTAAGTTAATTCAAATTAAGATAATTAGTTGATCCTAGGTCATCGCTCGGTATGGATTGGATGAATTACTTTTTTAATGATTTCAATTCCATTAACTCGAGAAGGATTCATTCAATGAATTCAAACTAATCTCATCACCTACTGGTTAAAAACCTTCACAAACAGATGATAATACCCTATACACTTGTAGTATCATTTTCACGAGAACTCCATGGTAAAGGATCTTATTAGCACATAAAAGTGAGGTGATTAAATTCAATATGGAAGAGGAAGATAGAAAATAATTAAATAAAAGAAACTCAAATAAAAGAAATTAATAAACATTTAAATATTATGAAATAACATTAAATACATCCCCTTTCTATTCCTTTGGATAAAACCATAAAAGATTTATCCCTACATTGATTACATGTCCTCAATGGAAGCAGTAAATAGACTTACGAGGGTGGAATTGAAGAAGTAAAAACAACAAAAAAATCAATCACTCCACCATTGTGTGATAAATTTCACAAAGTATGGTGTGAATAAATTCAAACTTTTAGGAAATGGTATCAACATTATATTTATAATAATATAATAAGAGTAAAGGAATAACTTTTATTAAGAAACTGAGGTGAATTGAACAACTTGCATGAGAAAGAAATGTGATTACAAACACAAAGCGGAAGCGTAACACTACAATGAAACCAAGCACCAAAGATGATTAAATCCTTCAACACCACTACCTTAAATATGAATTTTGGGAGCCTTGGTTTGATCCTCCAACAGTATAATGTATACCACTTGATTATGGTAGGCCTAGGGTGGTGGAATGTAAGGGAGAGTGAACTTCTTTATCCTTGACTCGAAGTGGAATCCAGCTTGCATCCACCGAAAAAATGCACCTATATGGCCTTCTATATGTCCAAATTATAGTGGGACATAGAATACCAATGTTAATATCCGGATTTCTACTAGCACTTTGAAAATTTTCAGCTCAAATTAATTTTTGGTTTCCTATATATGATTAAATTGGTGGTCTGTTTTTATGGGACACAGAATCTGGCCCATAATTTTATCTCTAACTTGGTATGCATGAATAACCACAATTTAGGCTGAATTAGAACTGGATACTGAATAATTATATGTTCTTATATATTTCTTCTATCATCCCACAAAATTTGGGCTTCATTGGGTCTGTATTGTTGGCCCCACATTCTCATCAGTGGGCTGGTGTCCAATCTTCCTTCTCCAGAATTATTTCCTTTAATCTCCAAATATCTCCATCATCCTTTATGAATCCTCCATTGATCCATGAATGAAAAATGTTCATATTAATGTTTATATATATTTCAAAAAATATCAAATTAAAATATGGATAATTACATTCCTTAAAATCAGATGAATTATTGGTGATAAATTGGTGTACATTAGGCATGAAGTGCACAAATGATGAGAATGGATGTTCAAAATTAAAATCCACTAACTCAGGACCATAAGATCAAAACTGAACATTTAATACCATAAAAATGTAATTAACAACTATATTTTTATTGGCTAATCACACCCCCCAACTTTAGATTTTCTAATCCCGAGAAAAATGTATCTCAACAATATGAAATTTGAATTCCCTTTTCCAAAAACATTTTATTACACAATGATCAACAAATACCATTATACCAAAAAATCATGAAACCCATAAAAATATTTTAATACAAGATAGTTTCATAAGTGGATCCCAATTCTAATCCCATTCCTTTGTTCAAATTCATCGCCATATTTCATCCAATATCAATTAAGAGAGGTGATGTGTTGTGCTTCGCATTAGACATGGGGGTTCATCTTTATTCAAGGGGGAAATGATGGAAGCGCTAGGTGGAATCACATTTCAATATTAAGATGAGTATTCAATTTTTTTATTGTATTTTTTTTGTTCTGTTTTTGTTTCTTTTTTTTTCAATTTTTCCATGGTAATTGAAATTGAACTCAAAAGAGTCAACCCCTATAATGAGACTTTGCTGATGACTCCCAGGATCAAAGACCTTAGGGCACCAAGTGAAGCCCACATACTCAGGCATCATCTCGAGTTAACTCAGTCGAAAACAAATTCAAATTACCATAAATAGAGATACAATTACTAAATCTGGGCCAAAAAACTATGGAGTCACGATCCTCAAGTGTCGAAATCCACGCATTAGGTCATTTCATTACTCTACATGCATATTTATTGTTTTTTTAATACTCATATTAAAACTAAAATGATCATCAAACCTATGATATTTATTTGGGGGACCCCATGAACTCAAACTAATACCCCACTATCCAAAGGATGTGCGTTGTGATTCTTTTTTTATTTGGATGAAAATATAAACAATGAAATATCACATTAGACAGCCACACTTTCCAAAATCTATGCTCATGAAATATACATGGATTAAAATCAGAATTATGGAATGCTAAATTATTTTATATTCAGTTTCAAATTGTACAATGTCTATTATCATGTTCAAGGTTAAAGAAAATTTTCCTTCCATTAAGGCACATTTTTTTTCAAATAATTCATTTTTTTACACAAAAGCAATATTTTTTTTATCTCACCCCACAAATTAAAATAACATTTTCCCCATTGTTTAAAGAAAAGAAAATCTAGAAGGATGTAGAGGTAGAGAATGAGAGTTCAAAAAGGAAATTGAAAACGAGGATCATGGAATGAAGTCACCTGGTGGTTGAAGTTGAAATTATCATTGCTCCCTTTTAATCCCTTGATCTCCATGTCACTTTGAGAATTTCCTAGTGGAAGAAAAAAACAAACAAATAAAACAAAACTATATATATATATATATTTATTAATATAATAAAAAAATTAAAATATAAGTATATATACAAAAATTATAGAATAAGGAAGAACAATAAGTCGTAGGTCAGTGGCAAGCGCGCACCCCTATCACCCTTCGGTCCTGGGTTTGAGTCCCCATGACTTCACTGGTTGTGACGAGGTTTGCCCCATGACCTACGATGTGGCCTTTTAATTTTTTTATTATTATTATATTTTTTTATTTTAACCTACAAACACATAAAAATAAAATGAACTGATGATAAATTGTATTCTTTTTAAATTTCTGGGTAAGGTATTACTCAAGGATCACACCACGTGACACAGATGAATATGGTGCTCCTCTTTCATACCCATCGATACTCATGATAGAAGAACATGTCAAAAGTCTATTTTTTTATTATTTTTAAATATAAAAATGATTCATTGATCCTATTTAAAATATAATGTTGATTAAAATAACAAAATGATTAGAAACATGAAAACTATGGGTTTCCTCCCATGCAGTTCTTTGTTTAACATCGTTAGCTTGACTTGGACCACTAATTGATTATTTATTTTTGTCATATAAGGTAGGTTCACAAAATTCTTCATCAACTTCATGTTTTTGGAATGGTTCTATGAATGGTTTGACTATATGACCATTAAATTTAAATGTTTGACTATTGGTGGGATCTTGAATGTCAACAGCCCCATGGGGGTACACCATATGCACTATGTATGGACCTGACTATCTAGACCTCAACTTTCCTGGGTGTAAATGAAGTTTAGAACTATACAAAAGAATAGGTTTACTCGGTAAAATGTGTTTGGTTTTAATATTTATAGATTGGTAGGCCTGTACTTTAGCTTTATTGATACTTAAACTTTCATAAGCCTCCATCATAAGTTCCTAAAGTTCATTGAGATATAATTTCCCTTTTTTTTGACCAATGAGAGCTCATAATTCATTTTCTTAATTGCCCAAAAATCCTTATGTTCAATATCCACTGGAAAATGGCATGCTTTACCATAAACCATCCTATATGGGGACATTCTTAAAATGGTTTTATATGTGGTTCGATAGGCCAAAAGAGCATCTAAGAGTTTTCTCGACCAATCTTTCATAGATGGATTAACAGTTTTCTCAAGAATTTGTTTGATTTCTCGATTTTCTAACTCAGCTTGACCATTGGTCTATGGGTGGCAAGTATTGGACACTTTGTGAGAAATTCTATACCTGTCCATGAGTGATGAGAATGGACGATTGCAAAAATGAGTTCCATGATCATTAATGATAGCCCTAGGAATTACAAATCTAGAGAATATGTTTTCTTTTAGGAATCTAATCACAGTTTGATGATCATTGGATTTTGTGGGAATGGACTCAACCCATTTTCAGACATAATCAATAGCTAATAGAATGTAAAGATATCCCCTAGAGTTTGGGAAGGGACCCATGAAATCAATTCCCCAACAGTCAAATATTTCAACCACTAAGATGGGAGTGAGTGGAATTTGATTACTTTTTGTGATAGACCCAACTTGTTGACACCTAGGACAGCATTGAAAAAATGTGTAGGAGTCCCTTGAGAGGGTGGTCTAGAAGAGACCACACTAAAGAATCTTATCAGATGTTTTCTTAGAGGAAAAGTGACCTCCACATGCCTCACTATGACAGAATTTAAGGATGGACTCTTGTCCAGATTCTAGGACACACCTCCTAATGACTTGGTCAGGGAAGAACTTAGAGAGGTATGGATCATAAAACACATAGTTTCTAACATCATAAAGGAATTTCCTTAGAACTTCAGTCCCTAAGAATTTTGGAATGAATCCTGTAACTAAGAAATTGTCTATGTCGGCATACCAAGGGCAGTTACTCATAGAGTATAGGTGTTCATCAGGGAATGAATCAGACACAGGAAGGTGATTTGAGTTGTCTTTTAATTCCATCCTAGAGAGATGATCAACTAAAAAAATTTCAACACCCTTTTTATCCTTGATTGTGAGGTAAAATTCTTGTAAGATAAGCATCCACCTAATCAGTCTAGCCTTGGAATCTTGTTTTTGGAAGAGGTATTTTAGTGCAGAATGGTCAGTGAACACAATGATGGGGGATCTTAAGAGGTAGGACATAAAATTATATAAGTAAAACACAATATAAAGTAACTCCTTTTTAGTGGTGGTGTAGTTGATTTGGGCATCATTTAAGGATTTTCTTGCATAAGAAATGACATAAGGAGTTTTATCATAATGTTGTCTTAACACAGCTCCTACAGCAAAGTCACTGGAATCACACATAATTTCGAAAGCAAGGTTCCAATTTGGAGATTTCATAACGGGAGGAGAGGTGAGAGAGGATTTGAGGGTTGATAATGAACCATCATATCTTTCTATCCAAACAAATGGAGCATCCTTTACTAGGAGAGCACAAAGGGGACGAGAGATTGAACTAAATTCCTTGATGAATCTTCTATAGAAACCAGCATGTCCTAAGAAATACCTCACTTCCTTAACATTTCTGGGTGATGGAAGGTAACTAATGATGTCAACCTTTTCTTTATCAACTTCAATACCTCTACCTGAGACTATATGGCCAAGGACTAATCCCTGTTTAACCAAGAAATGGAATTTTTTCCAGTTTAAAACCATATTCATTTCTTTACATCTGGACAAAACTCTCTCCACATTCCTAAGACATCCATCAAATGTATCCCCAAAGAAAGAGAAGTCACCCATGAAGACCTCAAGAATATTCCCTACCAAGTCTGAGAATATTCCCACCATGCACCGCTGGAAGGTTCCAGGGGAATTTCATAACCCGAAGGGCATGCATTTGAAAGCAAAGGTACCAAATGGACATGTGAATGTAGTCTTCCATTTATCCTCTTGGGAGACCTCAATTTAATTATACCCTGAGTACCCATCTAAGAAATAGTAGAAGTAATGACCTTCTACTCTCTCAAGGACTTGGTCAATGAATGGTAAAGGGAAATGGTCCTTCTTGGTAAATGAGTTTAGCTCCTTATAGTCGATGCAGACTCTCCAGCCACTACTCACCCTTGTTGGAAGAATCTCTCCATCCTCATTGGTTATCACTATGATTACAGCCTTTTTTGGAACCACTTGGATTGGGATCACCCAATAACTCTCATATATGGGATAGATGATACTAGATTTTAACAATTTTAGAAGTTCTTTTCTCATTACTTCCATGAGATTAGGATGGAGTCATTGTAAAGGTTGACGACATGGCTTTGAATCAGATTCCAGAACAATCCTATGAGTCCCAATAAGTGGCATAATCCCAGTAATATCATACAGGGTCCTACCAATGGCTTTCTTATGTTTCCAAATGACATTTAGAAGCATACTCTAATGATTGGCTTCAAGAGAAGGATAAATGACAATAGGATGTGTTTGATTGTCCCCTAGGAAGGCATAATTGAGTGCAGCGGGAAGTTCCTTCAATTCAAGATTAGGTTGGTTCAGAATTTCAGTATAAGATTGGGACATTAGATCAAGATCAATTTTGTTTCCTATAGTTTTAGATAGGATTTCTTTCCCACATATAGAAGTTTCAACTACTAGATTGTCTTGATCATATTTAGGGAAGGAAGTTGGAGTGGTCTTCATAAAAAGGGTTTTCCTGAAAGGTTTCACTAATTGTTGGACCTAAGACTTCATCATAAGATCAATTTGAAAATTATTCAAGCCAAGGGGATAAAATTCCTTCATGTGAACAAAGGAAATAAATCTCATCCTGACTTAAACATCCATCAAATATTCCTTGATGTTCTATGGATTCATTATCAATTCTTCCGATCATTTTTACTTCATGAATGTCTTCATCATCCCCTATTTTTGAGCTTTCATTATATATTTTCAAGTATAGACTCATGTTTCCAAAGGTGATGGTCATGTTCCCATTTCAGACTCAGATAACAGAGTTGATTGTTGCAAGGAAGGGACAACCAAGGATGATTGGGGTTTGTTTATTGTTTCCTAAGTTTGGATGGTTTTCAAGCACAATGAAGTCAGCAGGGTAGATGAAGTTTTCATCCTTTACCAGAACATTCTTTAAAATCCCCTTTGGAACCCTAATGTTATGATCAGCAAGTTGAAGTGTGACAGATGTGATTTTGAGATCTTCTAGGCCCAACTGGAAGTACATAGCATAGGGGATGAGATTGACACGAGCATTAAGGTCACACAAGGCCTTGAAAACTTTTCTCTCTCCTAGTTCAACAATGATGTAAGGGAAAATCGGGTATTTCAACTTAGGAGGAATGGTCCCTTGAATGGTGGTACTCACATTGGAATCCAAAAGGACTTGGTTTTAATGTGAAAATTTTCTTTTAAAAGTGAAAAAGTCCTTAAGGTACTTTGAGTAGGTAGGTATGGTTTGGATTGCATCGAGAAGGGGAATGTTCAACTTGACTTGTGAGAATATTTACTTCAATGTTTCACTCAATTCAGGCTTGGTTTTCCCCCTCATGCGTTGAGGAAATGGTGCAGTGTCATGACCCATCCCCCGGGGCCCATTTCATAACTACCTCAAGCCCACCTTCCATAGGCCAGGGGATGGTGACTAGCACCAAAGGCGTAAATCTCTAAAACTGGGAAGGCATTGCCTTTATAACAGAAAACAAACACAAAAAAAGTACAAGCAGAAGCAAACACTAAGTAAAAACTGTATACAGAAGAAGTGCTGGAAAGTACAAGGGGCCAGAAATACAAGCCCGATAGGAAAGTACAACTGAAAAGCAAGTAAAACTAAAAACGGACAAACAGTTGAAAGGTAGAAGCAACTCCAGGATCATCATCTGGGGTTCCTACTTGAAGGGTAGGTACAAATGTCCTCCTCTAGACTCCACGTCTATCAGTCCACTCTGTGTATTGTCACGTCTTGTGGTCCACCCCCGGGTACCGTCTAGTCCTGGCTTGCTCTCGGCCTTCGTCAGCGTTGTTTGTCATCTGCATCCAACACAACGAGGTGCGGGCATACCCCGTGTAGGGGTGAGTATAACGATACTCAGTAGAGACCCCGAGACCCTCAAGGTCCCACAAAATCCAACAAGGATAAACCACAAAGTATGATTTCAAAGGATAACCATTACTTAGGTATATTCCCATACATATACCTAAGTTATCAAGTAACTCATCTTAATCATGAGGAAAACACCAAGGTCATTGACTCAGCTCAAACCAGGATTTTTATTATCGAAACGACAGCTGCTGGAGAACTCCTCCTCTATGGAGTACAGTGGATCTGTCGTGACACCAAGGCGCTTCTCACTAACCTTAGACTGCTGAGTTAATCCTGTTGTCGAGTACCGTGGGTCTGCTGCCAACTACCAGGCGCTTTGTCCGCTATGGGTCTGTCACCAAATATTGGGCGCTCCCCCTAATATCCTACAGAGGTACTCCTCCTATCGAGTACCGTGGGTCTGCTGCCAACTACCAGGCGCTCTGTCCGCTGTGGGTCTGCCGCCAAATACCGGGCGCTCCGTCCAATGGGATAGTCGAATCACTCCAAGTCGAATCGGTCAAGTAGTCGTTAGTTCTACTACTACTAGGTCTCCACACTCTGTATGCTCTTCTCTGGGACGATCCACTCCATGAGCTATTGGTCGACACTCCAAATGTCCCGAAGTCTCATGTGGAAGTATCTTAAAGTACAGTCACGTCATAGGGGTCTCAACGCAACAGACGGTGCGTCAATCGGACGCTCGATCTATGATTTATTAGCCTTTTAGTCCCGGTGGGGCCGATTGAATTCATGTACGAACCAACCTGAACGTGACTCAACTATACACCGATCTTCAGTGGGGTATACTCAAAGGGACAGCTATGCTCCAATTTACTGGCGCCACTGACAGTTCGTCAAATGGACGTCTGGTGCCAAAGATATGGCCCAAGAAGGTAATGGGTCAGTATTGGGCCTGGGTCCGGTCCGACCCGGTCGGACCAACTCGACCCAACCCAATCTGGGCTGACCCGGTCAGACTCGCTGGGTCTAACCCGGCCCATTGGGCATGTCAGCCCGCTAAGTTTTGACCCGGTCTTCTAGGCCCGACCTAGTGGACCGTTAGGGAGGTTCGTCCTGGTAGGTTCCACATAGGCGGCTCGGTGACTCAGCCCGGGAGACTGGGACGGTTCGGCCTGCGACACCATGGGGGACACCTCGGGTCGGCTCGGGGTGGCCGGCTGGACACCAGGTAGGCCACGGGTGCACCGGGAAGGGCGCGTGGGTGCCAGGCAAGGTGTCGGGACGCCGGGCAGGGCAGCGTTCATGGGCACCAGGTAGTAGCGTGGGGGCACCGGCCCACGGTGCGGGGGCACCGGGAAGCGCGCCAGGGAGCCGATCAGCAGTGCACCAGGGCGCTGGGAAGCGGGGTGTGGCGCGGCGGTGCGTGGAGGCCGCGGGGCGCAGCGGTTTGCAGAGGTTCTGGATAGTGCGGCCTTTGATCGCCGTCTCCGTCGTCGTCGCCGCGTGTACCGCCTCCGTCATCATCAATCAAGAACAATCAACGGGGAGAGGTTTGGGCCGTTTTTGTGCAGCCCAATCCCTCCTCGTTACAATAATAGAATTTGGCAACGAAGTGCTCAAAAAATGATGAATAACGGAGGTTTAAACTCATACATAAATTAACCCAAAAATCCCCCTACCTCGCTTGTCATTCGTCATTGACGAATTCACTGAAAGCGGGAATCATTCTGTTGATGCCGGAAAAGAAGAACTTGAAGAAGAAATCTGGCATTCTTCGTGTTCTTCGTTGGGAGAATTTTAATCCTCCCAAGCTCTCAAGTTCCACAGAAGAAGAATGCCAACAAAATAATAATAGGATGTCTTATTATTTTATTATTAGCACGCAAATTATAAAAGGATAAAGAAACTCTCCTTAATAAATTCACACACGTTGGTGAAATTAATTGGTATGCATGTGGACACAATTAATTGGAACGCACGTTGGAACATGTGTTGGCACAATTAATTAGAACCCGCATTGGCATAATTAATTGTCATGCATGTTGGCATAATTAATTGTGCCGAGGAGGTCAAAGGATCTCCCTCATTAATTAGGGAGAGTGGAGAGGTTTAATCCTCCACCATTAATAGAGGTCGGGTGGTCCCCACCCCTATCATTTAATTGAGAGGTTATGCTCGGGTGGTCCCCACATCGTAACCCCTCGCAGGAGGTTATGCTTGGGTGGACCCCACCACCATAACCTCTCATGGGAGGTTAGGGTGTGGCGGTCCCACCCTCAACTCCCAAGGGGAGGTTCCAACTAACCGCACACACATGGTTTCTAGAATAAAATAAAGTGTGGCTACACTTTATTTTATTTTTTAAAATCCAAAAACTAACTTTTAAACTCGACAGAACGCAACTGCGGTGAAGGTCTCACTTAACAATTACCGATGCTGCAAGTTCAACAGTACCCTCATGTTTCTATTTCGAGCACCAGTTCAAAAGTTATAAAAACACGCTCATACGTTTACTGAACGTACTCGAACAAAGCTTCATAAATTGATTCTGGACACACCAGGCCTCGGAATCAAGCGCCGTCATAAACTGCAGACTCGTAAAATTCCCATGTATTTAAAAACAATTCACGGGAATTATGGGTCTTTACATTCTCCCCAACTCAGGGCTTTACATCCCTGTAAGCTACAACTCGAACTAAGGGAACAAATTGGGGTATTGAGCATGCATATGTGCCTCCCGCTCTCATGTTCTCTCCTGAAGGTTTCCATGCTGCCAGCGAACGCGCACAAGAGGTATCGACCATCCACGTAGGACCTGATCCTGTCGATCCTCAATCTCCACTGTAACCTCTGTGAAATCCACCCCATCATCAATGTCCATCTTCCCGTGGTCGATGATATGGGATGGGTCATGCACGTATCTCCTCAACTGGGATATGTGGAAGATGTCGTGCACTCGGTGCAATTGAGGTGGAAGTGCAAAGCGGTAAGCCACCTCTCCTACTCTGCTGAGGACCTGGAAAGGTCTGATGAATCTCGGAGATAGATTTACACCTAGGCCAAATCTCTGTAGACCTCGTTGAGGTGTGACCTTTAAGAAGACGTGGTTGCCATCCTCGAACTCCAGAGGTCTCCGTCTCCTATCAGCATATGACTTCTGCCTGCTCTTTGTAGTCTTCATCCACTCCTAGATGATCTACACCTTCTTCGTGGTAGCCCGTACCATCTCTGGTCCCACTAGTGCTGACTCCCCTAGGTCTTTCCAGCACAGTGGCGATCTACAAGTTCATCCGTACAATACCTCAAAAGGTTCCATCCCTATGGTGGAGTGAAAGCTGTTGTTGTAGGAAAACTCCACCAAAGTCAAGTGATCCTCCTAGCTGTGACCGAAGTCGAGGATATATGCATGGAGCATGTCCTCGAGGGTTTGGATGGTCCTCTCAGTCTAACCATCTGTCTGAGGATGGAAGGCGGTGCTCAAGCGAAGATGTGTCCCGAAAGCCTCCTGCAACTCCTTCCATAGTCGGGAAGTGAATCGTGTGTCTTGGTTGGAGACTATAGAAGTAGGTACTCCATGAAAATGCACAATCTCCTGCACATAGAGGCGTCCCTAGCTCTCTACTGAGCCATGTTCTCTGATCAGTAGAAAGTGGACCGACTTGGTGAGTCGGTTGATGATCACCCAAATCGAGTCATAACCCCTGGATGTACGTGGAAGACCCGTCATGAATTCCATGGATATGTCATCCCACTTCCACTTGGGGACCTCTAAGGGATGAACCAATCCTGCTGGTACCTGGTGCTCTACCTTCACTTGCTGACAAGTAAGGCACCGTGAGACAAACTCCGCTACTTCCTTCTTCATACCTGGCCACCATTTCAGTCGTCGAAGGTCCTGGTACATCTTCGCCACTCCAGGATGTACCGCTAGAGGAGAAGTGTGGAACTCCATCAACACTTCCTTCTGAAGTGCAACTGGTACCATGGTATGTCCTCTGTAGAGGATGAAGTGCTCCCCACCTTCAGAAAATCCATCAAGTGTCTGCCCTATAGATATCTGAGCACGTCGTGTCTCGCAGTCAGTGTCACCATGTTGCGCCTCCCTGACTCTCTGAAGAAGTGGAGGATTGATTGTAAGAGACTGTAGATAGGTTGCACCATCTATATCCACAAAGGATATATGTAAGGCAGCCAGCTGCTCTGTCGCCTCTCCTAGCAGCTGAATACCAGTCCTCATGCTGAGCGCATCCGCAACAATGTTCCCCTTCCCAGGAGTATAGACTGTCTCGAAGTCATAGTCCTGGAGGAACTCAAGTCATCACTGATGTCTCAGGTTCAGGTCCTTCTGAGAGAAGACACACCTGAGACTATTGAGATTAGAGTAAACTATAAATCGTTCGCTCAACGAACTAGGGGTGAGACTAGCCAATTGTAATAACTTGACTTCACCCTTCTTCGCCTACGTTCTACAAGAACTGCTAAGATTTCTCCTTCACCGAAAAGAAAAATCTGGTCTCATCCCCTGGATGAACCACATCCTTTTCCTAATACAGTCAATTCTAACATGACCGGTACTAATTCATTCCATGGACAATGTCGTAAGGCCTCGACGCTACTACCAAGAGATCCAACCGTTACTCTCGCCTCCAAGGGTTGAGTCACACTGTCGGCATTAGTGTGTGGTCATTGGGTCTCCTCCAGTAGGAATCTCAAATTTGAGGGTCAAGTAAATAGTTTTAACCAAAACCACTTAGTATTAACCACACAAAATGCAGGAAATCAAACGTCATAAGGAAAAGTGTCTTTTATTACTACATCTCAAAGTACAAAGACACAAAGCAACCACAAACAACGACATCAACGAACCTAGAAGCATCATGAACAAAGTCCTCTATGCCTGGAACTAGTCCCGCTCCTATCCACCATCTTCCGGAGCTCCATGGTCATATGCTTTAGCTTCCTGAAGTTGTGATCTCCCTTGTCCACTCATTCTCTGCGGTCGGGGTGAGCCTCCTGGTGGTGGTGGTGGCAACACCTCGAAGTGTCGTCCACCACTAGCTACACGGCCATCTCCTCTGCCCTGGTCTCTTTCTCCTTACGGTCTGCCTCGATCGAACCTCTACCTCTGCCTGGGATGTCCCTCAACTATCTGCTGATCGTCTAAGCGACGGGTTGGATAGTCACGAGCCATGTGACCAAGCCCTCCGCAGGAGTAACATTGTCCGCTCCTGGAATGAATGGATATGTCTCCACTCTTGGTGCCCTGCACAACCGATCCTGAGTTGTGCAGTTAACCACTTGTGGGTCTGGTCCTCTTGGACCTCTGCGTCATCTGTCTACTGCCAGCTGCAAAAGACTCCACTGCAAGTCGACTCATGGTGGGTCTCACTGCTGGATACTTCTCAGCAATGAAACTCTCCACTATGAGGGCTCTCTCCAACACCCCAATCTATGTCAGGATGCTGTGGGAGATAACTGAAGCTCTAATATCTCACCTGATCCCCTGCTCAAAGGTTAGGGACCAGAAGAACGGGTCCCGTACCATATCAGTGGAGTAGCGCGAGTGGTCAGTGAACCTCGTTGAGTACTGAGCTACACTCATGTTGCCCTACTACAGATGAAGTATCTCATGTATCTGCACCGCTCGAAGGGTGTCTGGTACAAACTCTGCCCAGAACAGGCTCTCGAAGTCTTCCCATATAAGTGTCACCTCAACGTGCATCTGGAGCATTAGGCTCCACCATCTGCTTGCTGCTGCCTGAAGGAGGTTGGTAGTAAGGATCACCATGAAGTCTGCTGGTGTCCCTACCAGTCTGAAGACTCTCAACACAGCCTCCAGCCAATCCTCAGCCGCCTGTGGGTCCGTCTCTCCCCTAAACCTAGGTGGCCTCTGGCACTGGAACTCGTACAGCGTGCTCAAATGGCTTGCATCACCTACTGCTGGGGCTGGTGGCATCAGTGGGCCAATGGGGAGTAGTATCGTTGGTCCCTCCGATTCTGCCTCAACTGGAAGAGGGCCCTATACTGAGGCCTCGTCGCTCATTGGGATATCAGTATGTATGACTCTCAAGGCACTAATTGGTCATCCACGGGGAGGCATCCTAAAAGAAACAGATGAGACACAATCAAAAGACTATACCTGGTGAGCTGACCTGGTTGAGTTGACTTAAAGAAAAACTTTTTAAAACACACACGCAATCAGTGTTTTCGTGCACTTAGTCGGAAATCAGAATTCAGGGTCCTGGTGTATGGATACGTCGGTTTCCCGCACCTACACTAGACTCCCTGAACTAAAAACCACACATAGTACCCTTAACACTATTGCTTCATGGAAATAAATACCATATTCCTAAGTTCTGTGGTAGAACCGACGTCCTCTGATACCAATTTGTCACAACTCATCCCTCGGGGCCCATGTCGTAACTACCCCAAGCCCGCCTTCCATAGGCCAGGGGATGGCGACTATCACTAAAGGTGTAAATCCCTAAAACTGGGAACGAATTTCCTTTATAACAGAAAAAAACACAAATAGAGTACAAGTGGATGCAAACACTAAGTAAAAACTATATACAGAAGAAGGGCTGGAAAGTACAAGGGGCCATAAATACAATCCCAATAGGAAAGTACAACTGTAAAGAAAGTACAACTAAACAAATAGCTGAAAGGTAGAAGAATCTCTAGGATCATCGTCCGGGGTTCCTACCTGAAGGGTAGGTACAGATGTCCTCCTATGCACTCCACGTCTATTGGTTCACTCCGTGTACCTTCACGCCATGTGGTCCACCCCTGGGTACCGTCCAGTCCTGGATCTCTCTCGGCCTCTGTCATCGTTGTCCGTCGTCTGCATCCAACACAATGAGGTGCGAGCATAGCCTGTGCAGGGGTGAGTATAAAGATACTCAGTAGGGACCCCGAGACCCTCAAGGTCTCACAAAATCCAACAAGGATAAACCACAAAGTATGATTTCAACGGATAACCATTACTTAGGTATATGCCCATACATATACCTAAGTTACCAAGTAACCCATCTCAATCATGAGGAAATCAAAAAGGTCATTGACTCAGCTCAAAATAGGATTTTTATTATCAAAACCACGACTTTTGGAGAAATCATCCTCTATCGAGTACAGTGGCCCTGTCGCGACACTGAGATGCTTCTCACTAACCATATACTATTGAGGTACTCCTACTTTCGAGTAACGCGGGTCTACTGCCAACTACTAGGCGCTCTGTCCGCTATGGGTATGCCGTCAAATACTGGGCACTCCCCCTAATATCCTATAGAGGTACTCCTCCTGTCGAGTACCGCGGGTCTGCTTCCAACTACCAGGTGCTCCGTCCACTGTGGGTCTGCCGCCAAATACCGGGCGCTCCATCCACTGGGCTAGTCGAATCACTCCGAGTCGAATCGGTCAAGTAGTCGTCAGGTCTACAGCTACTAGGTCTCTGCACTCTGTATGCTCGTCTCCAGGAGGATCCAATCCATGAGCTACTATTTGATACTCCAAGTGTCACGAAGTCTCACGTGGAAGTATCTAAAAGGACCGCCACGTCATAGGGGTCTCAATGCAACAGACGGTGCGTCAATTGGATGCCTGGTCTGTGAGTTATTAGCCTTTTAGTCCCAGGGGGTCGGTTGGATTCATGTACGAACCAACCTGACTGTGACTCAACTATACCATGATCTCTATTGGGGTATACTCAAAGGGACGGGTATTCTCCAAGATTACCGGTTCTGCTGACGGTTCGTCAAACGGACGTCCGGTGCCAAAGATATGGCCCAAGAAGGTAATGGGTCAGTATTGGGCCCAGGTCCGGTCCGACCCGGTCGGACTAACTCGGCCCAACCCAGTCTGGGCCGACCAGGTCTCAGTAGACCCGGTCAGACTCGCTGGGTCTGACCCGGCCCATTGGGCAGGTAAGCCTGCTAAGTTTTGACCCGGTCCCCTGGGCCCGGCCCAGCGGACCGCGAGGGCAGTTCGGCCCGGTAGTCGCCATGTAGGCGGCTCAGTGACTCGGCCCGGGAGACTAGGCTCGTTTAGCCTGGGACACCACTGGGGACTTCGTGGGTTGGCTTGGGTGGCTGGTGGATGGGAGGCCAGCGGGCAGGCCGTACGGGGCACAGGCAAGCTGGCTGGACACCAAGTAGGCCATGGGTGCACCGGGCAGGGCGCTGGGCAGGGCGCGTAGGTGCCAGCCAGTGTGCTGGTATGCCGAGCAGGGCACCGGGTAGAACGTGTGGGCATCGTCCAGTGGCGTAGGGGCGCCGGGCAGCGGCGCAGGGGCGCCGGGCAGAAACAAAACACAAAAAATTGATGCATTTTACCATCAATCAATAATATTTTCCTGAACATCCAATAACACCAAAAATATCCAATTATTCTTATTCTCTTTATTTTACTTTCAATCTTCATAGGTATTCTTTCATGCTTTGCTTTCCATTTTTGGCAGAAACAGAACCCTTTTGGATTGTTCTTAGGGAACTAATTTTCATAGATTCACCAGCATCCATGCTTGATGATTTGGTTAGATTCATGAAATTTTTATCCACCCATATTTTTCTAGTTTTATATAAAATACCTTCACTAGTATATGAGACAACCTTAGTGAAAACAAAATCACTAGGTAAATGGGGTACATTCTTCAAAGATATTGATGTAGATGCATCTCAATATGATATAAATATCATATTTCCACTTGTATGAGTATTTTTAGAGACATGACTCTCATTATATATTTTTATGACACCATTATTCTTCACAAAAACTTGGGAAGTTTTAACATATGACTCTTCTAGATTTTTCAAATTGAATTCCAATTCAAGACATTTTATGTTGAGGAGAATATCCTCTCTTTCAACTAATTTTAAAATAAATTTTCATTCATTCTTTAACTTTTTAATATGATCTTTATTCTAATTTAATTCAAAGAATTATCAAGATCCTTGATTCTTTTATCTTTAACCTCTATTTGATCCTCCTTGACACCAAGAGTGTATTTATATGATTCTTCTAGAGCATGAATCCTATGAATCCAATCCTCATTTATCATGGCCTTTTCTTCTAACAACATATCAAGTTAGTTTACTTTTTTGCTTTTTCCTCAAGATGATAATTTTTTCCATTTATAGAACCATTGAACATTATTTCAAGTGAATTAATTAATTCAAAAATAATAATTTGTGTTATTGTATTCCCATAAACATGCCTTTTAAATTAATCTTTAATCAATAAAATATTTTTATTGAAAAGTTTCAAAGATTATGGATTTTTTTAATTCCACCTCAATTTAAAAACTCTTTATGGTGAAGGAGTTCTCCTCATACTTAGTTAATCTCAACAATTTTTTAAAATCATCCTTCAACTTTTCAATTCATTCTCTATTCCATCTATAATTTTCTTATAGATACCTATCAAGGTCCTTGATCTTATTAGATTTAATTTTTAGTTGTACATTCTTGACACTCATAGAATTTTTGTATATATCTTTAAATCCATGGATAACTTCTTTAACTACAATATCTATTATTTATTTCTCACAAATGTTACTTTTCATTTTTTCTTCAATCAATGAAACATTTTCATTATAATGAGTCATAGATTCTTCCTTTACTTCCAAGAGGTCTGTGAGAGAATTTCACCTTTTGAATTTACTTCCTAGTGCATGATCCATTATTTCAAATTCATTTTCTATTTATTCATTTTCTTAAATAATTTACTCATCAAATCCAAGTATATATATGATAAATTTAATAGGAACATTTTTCACATATCTTTAAAATTAAGAGTAGAATTATTTTAATATTTTAATGTGTTGATCCTCCTCACACACTTCATAACTTAAAAATGTGTCTTTAAAAGGATAATTTTCAACATATCTAATAGATTATAATATTCTAATTTGATTAGCTTCAAGTAGGGATTGAAATTTATTTTTTATTTTTCTCAATTTCTTTGCCTCTTACTTATTTTTGTTCTCTATTATTTTAAATGAAACTTTCACATCTTCTACTCCATAATTAATAGGGATGGAGACTGCTTTTTTCAACTAAGGAACTACTTCAACTTATTCAACTTTTTCAAATTTTTACTTAATATAGAACTTTTACAATTAACTGGGTAAAATTATATCTAATAAAAGGATAACCTTTCTCTAATACCACTTATAATTCTTAGTAGGACTATACAAATATCTGATAGGGGGTGAATCAAGTGTCCCCTTTTACCAAGTATTCTTTTATTTTAAATTATCTCATTTACACATCAACCTCTCTCTTAGTTAAGATATATATATATCTATTAATACATGTGTAACTATTAACAATGTATATAGAATAAGCAATTAAATATCACATGATTATTTTTACAAGGTTCGGCCTCATTGTGATAGCCTAATCCTTTCCATGATTGAATTCTGTCAAGTACATGTATTTTATTATCATAATAAATTTTTAGTGATTACATGTGAAATCTAAGTCACACAAAAGTCTTGGGAATGTATCAACCACTTTCCAAATATGGAATTATTTATTTTGGAACCACCAGTTCTTTAATGGTGTTATTTGGATAGGTACCACCTATTCTTTAAGACTAATTCTTAAACCACTAAATATGACTTAAACTAACAGGATCTAACAAATTGAACTTTATTAATGTTGGAATTTCTTCACTCAGTCTCACTGTGATTTGAAAATATATTGGATCTCAATTTGCAAGAGTCTCAATGAAATTAGATAGATAGTATTTGTAGCATCAATCTCTTCTCCTTCTCTATATTCTTATTCTTCTTCAACACACAAGAACTATTGAATGTGTTTTATTTCGCCTTCTTTGATGGGTTTTTTTATTCACAAACTCCATTGTCGAAAGCTTCACAATTTTTCTCACACTTTCATCTTTACAGAAAATGAATTATCACCTTCAGAGCAGAGAGCTCCCTTTTTTCTTATTAATTGACTTAATTATGTGTTCAAGATATCATAAATTCAAACTCTAAATTTCTTCTACCTAAATAATAGATGTATTAGTCTCTAAAAATATTTTTCAATGTTTACATGAGTTCTCCATTCATAAAAATTTTCTTTGATACCGACAATCTATTTATAATCACAAAATCATCATGAATGTCACTCTCAAAAAATATCACAAACATTATTTTTATATTGGAATTATAGAAGCCCCGTGATATTTGGAAGTAGGATCTTCTCATTAAAATCGATAAAAATTTTCCCAATTTATTACTCATTTTAATTATCATTCATTCTTCATTTAAATCACCCAATGAGTCATAAAAATTTCATATTTAAAGCAATATATAAATATCCACATTCACCTTCTCATTAAATTCCTAAAGGATATGAGTCTTCTCTCCTATAGTGATATTCAAATATCATGTTCCTAGTATCCAAAAAAATTATCCTCATTTTAAATAATTTTAAATTTCCATGTGCATGTTAGATAGAAACATTTATATGTGGGCCTCCTACTCATGGAATAGATCTATCATTCATTTTGGTCACATGTACTGTGATGTTTCACCATTACCTATGATGTAAGGATTCCATATCAATTATATTATACTCTATATTGGATTATTATCATTTGATATTATCTTGAATAATGATCACATTATCAATAATAATGTTTCTTCCATGAAGATCATAGTATCAACATTGTATATTTTTTTCTCATCTAAATATTTATATTCCAGAAACCTACAAAATTTTCAGTCTGTACCTAGAAAAAATTATCATATGTCGATGACTGGATAAAATTGGATATGTAAAAAATATACAATCCATTTAATCCTATATATGGCTTGAAATTTTCTATGTGGTTCGTTACAACTATGATGCAGCAGCCAGCTATGAATTTCACATCAATTATGTCACAACATCCTCTAACATCATCCTAAAATAACTATGTAAATATAGATCTGTGAGAAATAGGATACATTGGCCATAATAATCATTCATATAGGAAATCAACTATGTGATTTATTTGTCTATGTGGTTTCAACTATGTCATAGAAATGGATATGTGCTTTTTCTTTAGTCACTAGAAACAACTATGTGGATCTGGAAAATTCCATTCTTCACTCAAATAAACTCATATCATCTTCATATAACTTTCATGACTTTTCAAAAATATTAACACTCTACAAATATATTGTACATAGTGCTCCTTAATCCAATGACACATGTTTTTTATTCCTTTGAATATTGGCATAACAATCATCATAATTAAACATTCCACAATGGATTGTGGAATTCCAAGTTTTATCAAATCTTTACAACATTTATCTTCAAGCTATAGCCTAGATTTTATCAATCATTTATGGACTTAAATGGATGAATCATCAATCATGGAATTCAACATCTTCTCACCATCGCCTTCACAATGTCTTCATCTCACTAACTTATGTACTTAGATGGATTTTATAACAAGTATAATATACAATTATTTTTCATGAGTCTATAAAAAATCTCCAAGAATCATCGTCAACTCTTAAAAACACATATTGAACCATTGAAAATAAATAAAATACTTATATATTATCTTCAATAAGAATGAATCAAGGTTCACATCCAATACAACATAACAAAGTGTGCTAAGATCATTATCCACACACCATACATAATATCACATGAGATGATAATATTAACCATTGAATTAGGGGGTTGTACCACCCATAACATTCACAACATGTATATTCATATGTGTTCCATATATTTAAATCACACATAGGGAATAATCCTAATAAAAGACAATGAAAAGGAAATGGGTTAATTAATATTTTATTAGAGTATAACCAAATAACATATCATAAATATTTCCACAAAAAGGGATTAATGAATTATTATATATTAATAAATGATTAAATATGGATAGGTCATGAAAATAAATTTCAAGTTAAGTGAAGATATAAAAATAGATAAGTAATTTTGTAAATGAACCACTTAAGCGAGGCTTTAAGAACAAGGGTAAAACGTTAAGTGGATAAGAGCATAATAATTTCCTTAATACTAAAAATGAAACCAAATGGTTTTCCATAAAAAAATGAGTGTTTTTAGAAACTATATAAGTTTAAAATAATTATATTTACTGGAACATTAAAATATATAATAAATAAACAAGTTCCCCTAAATTGGATTTTATTAAAATAAGGGATAGAGAAGGCAACATGAAGAACAATCATTATCCCCAAAAAATAAAGTTAAAGTAAACTAATTATATATATAAGAAACATATATAAATAATATGTAATAATTACATGATAATATTATAGAGGTAAGGAGATAAAATAAAAATAATTCATAACACAAAAGTAATGAGTGTGGTTTAGAAGATCCCTTACCCCAGGTCCTTGAATCATTCGGTACATTCACCTAACCTCCTAAATAATCAAATTAAAGTTATGAAATACTTTATTAAGAAACCTTTTTAGGTATATTTCATTTATTATTGTTATTTTATGTTTTTTTATAATAATTTTAATATGATATTATGATATTATGATTATGTTCACCTTCCTAAGATTCCTATTACACAATTCTAAGGTCGCATTATTTTATCAGTAATTATAAAAATTATTATCTACTAAGGTTATGATACTATAAGTGTAATAAAATGATTTTCATATTATTCCACATGTTTATATGGTCTCAAATATCTATATGTGTTCTGAAATACTGATTATTCATTTAATATAAATGTTATCTCTTTATAGTTAGTTCATTTAGGCAGTTTTTCAAACTATGAAGAACTTATTTGGTTTTATTTATCCTTGTGAATATTTATCCATTAAAAAATATGAAAAAATATATAATATACTTACTTATATCATTTTTAACAATAATATGTGTATTAAAATTATCCATAAATATGGTGATTAAAAATGGAATAAATTGTTTAGGGCGGTGGTGAACCGATCATAATATGAACAATGTTTTCATTTTAGAATAGAATGAGAGGAGGTTAGATAATTTATATTGCATTAATATAATAATATTGTAGTCTATTAATAATACTTGTGGCATTATAATATAATGGATAGAATATATTTGTGGTTGAATAAAAAGGAAATAATTATAGAGGATTTGGTTGTGAATATTACCCCTTTGTTTAGATGTTCACTCTTAAGCTACACCTTAATGATCCTTAGTTTATTATTTTGGTGAAAAAAACTTCTAATAAATGGGGAGAGAGTTATGGATATATTTAGATATATTTTGGGTGAGATAAGGAGCTTATAATTCATGTAGAATTGGGGTGGTGGAGGGTGTTTTAGAATAAAATATTGGAATAAAATATTGGAATAAAATATTAGTCCTTCAAAAAGTGACCCATATTGTGAATCAATAATAAGAGGATTTCTGATTCTATAGTAAACTAGTCAATAAAATATTCATATAACTACTATAAAACTCAAATATCCATTCATATATACTATTATAAAATATAGTATTATACTATTTCACCTCCATATTTTATTTTCTATGAAAAATACAAAAACTTCACCCTAAATATATTTTTATATTCTGATTAAAAAAATGATATCCATTTTATCAAAAATAATTTAATAAATATGGTAAATTTAATATTTAAATAAAATCTGTATTCATGAAAAATAGTTTTTATAAGAAGATCAAATTTATAACCCTTAGAAAATTTACTTATGGTTTTATAAAATTATATTAATATATCTATAAAAATATATATTATTTCATAAAACCATTTTATTAAAATGAATATTTATTTAAAATTTTAAATTTATCATAAAAATTTATATTAATGAGAATAAATCATATATATTTTACCAAAATTATAATTATTATTTCATTATTTCAAACATTAATTTTATCATATTTAATAAATTTATTTAATATAAGTTGATTTTACTTTATTTATTAACATAACCAAATTTATTATTATATTATCCCATCATATTGGTTACTATTCTAATGGTTATATTAGTTTCTAACTTCTAATAAATACTTCTAATTTACATCCTTTATCATTCACTCCAATACCTCCTAAGTTTCTATATTATTTATTTTTAAAAATGTTGATTAGGTTACAAATTTTATTTATTTTTAACAGTATTTTTATGGGTGTGATTATTCTAGGGGACTAGAGTGATCTAAATTTCCCAATTCTACTGATTTTATTTTCTGTGTTTTTTGTCCCATTATAACACTTTTCAATTTTTATAGATATATTTATTCTCTAAATTTAATGTTTAAATTAATATAATAAATTTTTTTATCATTATTTTGTGGTGAATGTGTTTTATATTATACCACATTACTAAATGTGATACATGTATATAATCAAAAGGGAAATTTCCCTCATAAAAGTCTAGATCATCACTTTCTTCCCCCTTAAGAATTTTTTCCCTTGAAATTTTATTTCATGCAATATGATGAAAATAGATAAGGTTACTTATGTTTAAATGATTCCTTATGTTCCCATGTTGTTTATTTATTCTTATGTTTCTACCAAAGTACTTTGACAAGGTAATATGTCTTGTTGTGTATAACTCTATCTTTATGGTCCAAAATCTTCACCATTTTCTCTTTGTAAGAGATATCATGCTCCAAATTTATCACCTTTTGATTTAGTACATGGGATGGATTTAGCATGTAATTCTTCAAGAGGGATACATAGAACATGTTTTACACTTGAAATAGTTTTGGTGGGAGTTATAGTTGATAGGATATCACTCTAATCTGATCGAGAATATCAAAGGGGATGATGTATTTGGGGCTTATCCTTCTCTTATTCCCAAACCTTATGACTCTCTTCCAAGTAGATATACAAAGGAATTATTTATATCTAAACTCAAACTTCATATATCATTGATGATTCTTGATGTGTCTATTCTGTCAACTTTTTGGTTCTTTGATGTGTTATTGAATGACCTTAACCCATTCTACCATTTGTTTAAACAGTTTAGGACCTAACAGATTTTGTTCACTAACTTAATACCAACAAATGGGTGATTTATATCTCTTTCAATAGATGGATTAATAAATATACATCTGAATTCTCAGTAGGAATATATTATTATATGAGAACTCGATCGGAGGAATATGTTGGTATTAGCCTCCTTTTAAGTACATAGAACAATATATCAACATATCCTCAAGTGGCTAGATGGTTATTTTATATTGGCCATTAGTTTTTGGTTGATAGGTCATA
The DNA here is from genome assembly GCA_963277665.1 of Viscum album. NCBI lineage: Eukaryota > Viridiplantae > Streptophyta > Magnoliopsida > Santalales > Viscaceae > Viscum > Viscum album. Next base: position 675,547,668 of record OY728131.1, on the reverse strand, counting down.
CTGAAGATCACCTCTATGTTCAGATCATGTTAAATAATTTTCCAGATGTTTGAGGTAAGCCTCAGATCTCAATTAGACAAAATGGATAATGTTGTTCCATGAAACCTCACTATTTATCTAATGTATAACTTTGAAATTTTATTGAGTGATAAATCCTATCAAATGGTGATTAAGTAGTCATTATTTGTAATATGGTTCACCACAACCCATATTTAATTATTTTCTTTGGATGTCTTTGGAAGACCCATGACAAAATCTATAGTGATGTTCTCTCATTTCTATGTAGGTATGGGAAAGTATTGCATAATCCCTTTGGAATCTTTCTTTTATGCCTTAACTTATTGGAATACCAAGAACTTTGTTATATATTCCATAATCTACTTCTTTATATTTTCCCACCAATAGTTCTCTTGGAGATCTCTATTCATTTTTTTCTCCTTGGATGGATGAATAATGTTGATTTATGAGAATCGTTCAATATCTCCTTCTATATCTCAAGATTAAATGGAATATATATTTTTGTACCAAATATCACAACTCCTTCTTCATCAATTTTAAACTTTAAGACTCTCTCCTTTCTTAGATCATCCACCTTATTTTTCATCTCAACGTTATCACTTTGAGATTTCTAAATTTTATTAATAATGAATGATTAAGAAATCATTTTAGTAAAGTATTATGATGTTCCTTCATTTATGATCTCTATTTCTATACTTATCATGTATAATAATATTCTTTCATTCTCAGTCATCATCATGAATAAGGTTATAGGACCACTTCTACTTAGATCATCTACCACTTTTTTCCTTCTAGGGATGGTATTGGATTTAGAATTCATAATCATTGATCATCTCTAACTATATTCATTGTTATATATTGTGATCCTTATTTGTGAATATATATTTCATGATATTATGATCTATATATATGTCACAATTCACCTTGTAGAGATAGTGTATCTAAATATTTAATGAAAATATTACTCTATCCAACTCCAGATCATTTTTCAGAGAGTTATGCTTATGAATATTCAATTGGATAGAGGCATAGGTTGTCACTTTGTCATTTTTCATGAGTACATAACCCAATCCATTTTTTAAATCATCACTGTAGATCACAAATCCTTCCCCACTTATGGGTATTTTTAATAAAAGTGTATTTATTAGCCTCTTGTTTAACTCCTTAAAGATATCTTTACATTCATCGATATAAAAAACTTCACTCCATTATGAGTTATTTTTATTAGCAGGTTTGATAATCATGATAATTTTATTGTAAATCATCAATACTACCCAAAATAATCCAAGTAAATTAAGGATCTATATTATAGATGTTTGTATGGTTCATTCCTCGATTTCATTTGTCTTTGAAGGATCCACAGATATCCCCTTGGTAGTGATAAAATTCCCTAAGAATGTTACTTACTCTATCTAAAACTCACATTTACTATACTTTGCATAGAACTTTTTATGTATCAAATCCTTTATAATAGTACTAAAATACTCATCATGTTCCTCCTTTATTTTAGAGTATATTAAAATATCATCTATAAATACTACCATAAATTTGTTGAGGTAATCTCTAAAAACTCTATTAATCAATTCTATGAACATTTCTAGAGAATTTTTTAGTCTAAAGAGAATTACTATGAACTCCTAATGTACATACCATGTATGAAAGGATTATTGATAATATACTCCTTATTCACCTTCAATTGATGATATGATAACCGAAGATACAATTTAGAGAAGTATTGGGGACCTCATAGCTAATCGATCAAGTCATCAATTTATGGAAGGGGATAGTTTTTCTTTATCATGATTTTATTGAGTATATGATAATCAATACATAGGTGAATTAACCCATCCTTCTTCTTGATAAATAGAACTAGTGCATCCAATGTTGAAACACTTGGTTATATGAAACCTTTGTCCATATTATCTTTTAGTTTCTTCTTTAATTTTTCTAGTTCAATGGGGTCCATTCTATAGAGAGTCTTGGATATAGGAAGATCTTTGAGTATAAGTTCAATTAAGAAATCCATCCCAGTCAAGAGAAAGGATAAGTAACTCTTTGGGGAATATATCAGCATATTCCTTCATAATGGGAATTTATTTAAGGATTATACTCTCCTTTATCTCAATAATTTGATCTAGATATGTTTTCTCATATATAAATAAAATCCATACATAAGAATAAGTTTACAATGTATATCCATACTCCTCTTTAAACTTATATAGAATCAGAGGATGATTTGGGATATGGAAATTGATTTACTTATCCTAACAGTTGATGTTGGGTCAAAATAAGGAGAGTAAATCCATGCCTAATATAACATCAAATTCCACCAAAGGGATTATGAAAAGGTTTAATGGTAGATTCAACTCACAAATATTGACCGAGGAAGAGTTATTTTCTTGAGATGAAGTAATTTACCTATTTTATATCTTCATCAATAACTCAATATCCATGTTTTGAGGTGGTGTTAAAATAGTTATACTAAACTTTTAAGATATGGAAGATTCCATAGAATCCAAATCAAATAGTATATTTACTATTATTTAATGAATAACTAACATAAATATCACCACTTCATTTTCAGGATCCTCCTCATCTGTAGTGATAGCACAAGCTTATCCTTTCTCTCTTGACCTTAGATATTGTTGTCATCATTTATATTCAATAACCTTGTCTTAAGTCAAAGTCTTACATAGTTTATATTTTTCTTGTAGTTGAAACATTGGACCATAGGCTGAGGATTTATCAAAACCTTCTTTTCTTCCATTACATTAGTAGGATTCTTCATCTCACTTTGACATTCATTATCTTAATTACACTATATTCCCACTCACATCATCTCTTTATTCCTATGAATAACTTTTTTGGATGCTTATTCACACACTTATGACAAGTGGGTAGTTATATTTTCTTTCCTCATGGGATTTATCTATTAATCCTCCTGAATTAAAATACATTCACCACTTCATATCTCATGTCCCATAAAATCATTTATAATCACTAATATAAATCTCAACTTTAAGGTCACAACATGAAATTTCCTTATAACTATCAAAGTATTGAATCACCAAGTATTTTTTAAGACTCAAATTTAGTTCACTAATAAATAATTTAATCTTAATTTTGTGTTCAATGACAAAGTTGGAGTCATACCATGAAAGCCTTGTGATTTTTTCTCATAAGACCCAATATATTTGTCATCCTTTTTCTTGAGTCAAAGGAATTACCTCTCAATTTTAAGATAGAGAGTATAGGAAAAATATTTATTGAAAAATATCTTTTTGAATCCTACATATTCTATGGATTTGATTTATCCTTTTGGATTTATATTACTGATCAGTGTCCACTACTGATCTAATTCTCCCTCTAGGTGATAAATAACCAATATAACTTTCTATTACTTAGAGAACTGGAGGATAGATAATATCTTATCAATGGAATTAATAAATTTTTTCATAATTAGGGAATCATAAGATCCACTAAAAGTAAGAGGCCTTTATAGTAATATATACTTTTCATACATAAATATTACATCATTTTTTATGAATATTCAATATATTTCATAATAATACATGCTTAAATACCATATATGTTTAGTGTATTTGGAAACCTAAATAATTAAATAGCTATTAAATAAAATATCTGCATCATTTCCTATTTAGTTCTTCACAACTAGATCCCTTCTTAGACATATAATACTTAAAACCATTCTTCATGACCTGGGGAAGGGAAACGTAATAAAGGGAGAGATCATATGCTCGGTAATGTTAAACATAATAGATATTACTAAATTATAATAAGTGGGAATAATATAATAATAAGGGTACAATAACATAATCTAAAAATTAAAAAATCATACCCATCAATTCATATATCAAAATCATAAAACATGGAATAAAGTTTTATCAATCAAAAGATATAAAACAAGAGACATAAGATTGTGGAATAATCACTAATCAAACATGAGCCATGAAAATATATCATAATCATAATATATAAGTTTTTGTCTTAAAAATTATCATAGAAAATAATTTCCTTAGTTAAGGTTCACTTCTAAGACTATCAGAGTGGATAGGGTTCACTCCTCATTCCATCATTTCCTTAGTCAAGGTTCACTCAAAAAACTATCTTATTGGAAAAATTCCCTTATTGTACTAGGTTCACTCCCTATTAAATTACCTATTATCTCATGATATATCCTTATTTACCCAATAAATTATAGGGGTATATAATTCTAGTCCCACCTCTTATATAATTAAAAGCATACATATGTGTGCTACAAGATCATAAAACATTCATAATTTAATAAAATCATAACATGTGGAAATGATATAGGTTTCATAAACATTTGATCATCATAATAATAAACCATCCACAGAAAAAAATATATTCTAACATTGGATCATATCCTCTATAAATCATATGAAACATAAAAGGGTGTTGTTATAGATAAAAATAGCTTTAAAATATCACTAGAATGTTTCTTTAGGAAAATTCCCTTTTAATTGAAATCGCATATTTTGAATCTAAAAATTTTAAAAATATTAAGGAAAAAATATTTTTAAAATAAAATAGGAATCTTATAATGTAATATTTAAATAAAATTTTATTCATGATTTTGTGGGAATCCATTCATACAGTGTTTGTTAAAAAACTTGCATTCACATTTTCGATAAAAAGTAAAAAGTACAATATTTGGAAAAGGATAAGAAGGTTCATTTTAAACATTTGTAAAGAAAGTAAAATATTGCTAAAAATGACCTAAAATAATTTTTATATAATAGTAAAAACATTATTGAAAACATTTTAATGAAAATATAGACATTTAAGAAAATATTCCCACCAAAAAAGAAAAACATGGTTGGTTTTCCTTAAAAACATTCTTTCAGTATCTTGAGTACTTAAAGAGAAGGAAATTAAATGGAAACAAATAGTATCTAGAAATAACCAATTTAGAATAAAAGAAATAAAATTTTGGAGATATAAATCATATAATTTCATCATCATAAATTTTAATCTTAAAAAATCCTAATAAAAATGAGATTATAACATAAATAGCTTACCATTGTGGTAACTTTTTAATCATAACCCCCATAAAATAATTAACTTTAAATTAAACTTTAAATTCCATGAACATAAAGATATTTATGATAAAACATATCAATATTTTAGTATATAAACCTCATAAAATAAGATGGTTGTGTAACATCAAACATGTCTCAATGAAACAAAATTGATATGAAGAACCCTTACAACTTTATTAATTTTTAAAACAAGTCATTGGAATATTAAAAATCATATGTTTCTATAAATCCATTATATTAAATAATGTATTATACCAAAATAAATCCTTGGGAATTATATACACTCTTTAAATATAAAATTGGTATGTGACATTAAAACATGTCTCAGTGAAGAGAAATTGAGACGAAACCCTTACCTCAAGTTCATCTTTCTTTGTAATCCCTCTAAACTCATATATAATAAATTTAAATTTATTATACTTATATAAAATAACAATATTAATACATATAATATCATATATTATCCTCTTATATCATTTTAACACCTGTTTATTAACAATTCTCTATTAAAGTTGTTATTTTGGGTGTTATATAGCGACCCATGCTTAACTTACATGGATATTACATCATTTTATATAAATATTAAACACATTACAAAATTACATGACTTATAAACATAATGGTTTAGTGTCTTTGTAAAATTGTAACACAATATTATAATCTTGGTGAAAGATATTTAATAACTCCCTTAAAGTTCTTCCCCTTTAGTACTCATAATTAAAACCTTTATTCATAACCTGGGGAAAGGAAACATAAGAAAAAGGTGATATCAGATGATCAATAAGGGTAAACAAGGAAGATATATAATTATAACATGATCATAAGGGTATGATAACATTATAAAAACATTATAATATCATAACCATAATATCAAACATCATAATCAAGATTTGTTTCATAAATATTGATAGTTCATAAGAAAAAAATCATAAGATAATCAATAACATAAACCATGTGAGAGTATCAAAGTAAAAAAGACATAGACTTGTGTCGTACATATAATCATATAATAATATTACCTATAAGTCATGGATCATTCCCAAAACTTATCATGGCACTTTATGGTGAATACAACTATTGGGTAGGACACACCACCAACCTCGGTCGCAATCCATTCTTTATAGTGGATTAGGTTACACCTTCTTCTCATAATAGACTAAGTTTCCCCTTCTTCCCATAGTGGATCAGGTTTCCCCTTATTTCCATGGTGGATTGTGTTTCCCCTTCTTACCATAGTGTATCAAGCCCATCAACTTGTTTCCTATGATTATCTTATGAGATATAAATATTTATCCAATGCATTTGGGGGAGATATTGGTCCCACCCTTCACATAATAAAATCATAAAAATATGTTCCACAAGATAATAAAACATTCATCATATCATGACCCATAAAAAGAGATGGATTTTATAAACATCATATAATAACCCATGAAATTAATTGGTTAACATAAGCATGTCATCATATCAAAACTTGTATAAAAGAGACAGGTTTCATAATCATTTCATCAAATAATAACCCAAGAAAATAATTAGTTTTCAAAATTATATAACCTATGTAATAAAAATAGGTTTCATAAAAAACTTGTCATCTTAAACATAAACCATTGAAAGAAAGAATAATAATGGAATACTTGGATCATATCCCCAATAAATTGTAAACTATTTCAAAGGATTTCATCTTAGATGGAGAAGGATTTTGAAAGGTCACTTGGAACATTTCTTAAGGAAAAAATACTTTCTTTAAAAATCAATTTCATAAAACATTTTCAAAAAAAAATCATTTTCTTATAAATAAATCTTTAACATTTTATTTACAATATTTATTGAGAAAAATATCTCTTCTACTATGAAAAACAATTTTGTAAACATAAATAATATTGAAAAACTTTTTCTTTGAAAGTGTCTTTGAAAAATTATCAATAAATATTGAAAACCTTATGAAAAACTTTTTCTTTAAAAAACTTTTAAAACTTATAAAGAAATATTGAAAACCATTTGAAAACCTTTTCATTTAAAAACCACTTTAAAAATAAAAAACTTCTATAATATTGTGAAAAAAATATTTAAAAACAACCTTTTAAACTTAAAAAGTAAGCTTCAAGAAAATTACATTCATGACAATGGGTAAATTCATACATGTCAAATATTTTGTTTGCACCATAAATTTATAGAAAAGGGACCTTATTAGAAAATAACAAGAAAATTTATTTTAAAAACTTTTTTAAAAAGGTAGAACATGGGTAAAAATATATTTTTCAAAATCATAGGATAATAGTATAATATTTTCAAAAACATTTTTAGAATACATGGTTTTGAAGGAAAATAGACTTCTGACCAAAGCGATAAATAAATTCAAATTTTATTAAAAACATTTTCTTAATTATCTTAAGTAATAAATAGTGTGGAAATGGTAATAGTACATAAGTATATCATGAATATACATAGGAGAAGAAAAATCATTATATTTCTTGAGATATGGATTATAATATTTTATCATGGCATAATCATATACAATCCTAATAAATGATGAGATTGTAGCAATAAACTATTACCACTTTGGTAAATTTGAATCATAATACCTATGAAATAATAAAATTAAATGAAGCTTAAAATATAATTAAATAAGTATATTCCTGATATAACATGTCAAAGGTTATTATATACACCTCATAGAAGAATATAGGTTTATAACATGACATGTATCTCAAAGAAGGAAAATTGAGACAAAATTACTTTACCAATTTGGTAACTTTTGAACCATAAAACCCACAAAATAGAGATCATAAAATGGAATGTAAATACCCATAAATTTAAGTATAATAATAATATAATACATTCATGTAAAGTATATACACCACATAAAATAAATTAGTGGTTAATAAGGCATAAGTATCACAGAAATAAAAGTGATATGAGAAAAACCCTACCTTAAGTCTTGACTTTATTCATACATGTTAAAACCTCATGTATAATAAATATAAGTTTATTATAAATATAAAAAAGAACATATTATTAAATATCATAAAATATGTTATTTTATTATGACTTTATATTACCCTTTTATTAACAATTCCATGATAAGGTTACATTTTGTGTAATATCTATTTTGTTTTTCATATATGTTTTGACTTTTTATTATTGATCCTATTACTTAGATCATGATTTACATATTTAAATAATTTAAAAAATGATATAAATATCATTTATATTAATTAGATAAGTATTTATAATAATATATAAAATATATAAATGTAAAATGTAATACATCGTTCATGGAAATGGTAGGTTGGACGTACGTATGAACATTGTTTCTATTTTCTTATCACATTGAAAGAAAGGAAGTAAATGATGTGTATGTATATGTTTATTTATATATATATATATATATATATATATATATATCTGTGTGTGTGTGTGTGTTATTATTCCAGTATAATTATTATTTCATATATATTATATACATTTACTAAACTCATCCTTAATACATTCCATGTAAAGTGTGAACGAATCACATCGCTTTGAGGTGGCGGTAGTCCACGCATCCACAAACGAAGTTATTGTATTCCCAAAAAATGGAAAGTAGTAAAATATGTGTTATATAATGATTAAATAATAATAAATAAATATTAAATTTAATATATATCATATAAAAAATAGTATGTCCATCATAATTCTCAACCATGATTGGTGGTAAAGGAAAAATGAATAATGTTGTTTAACAAGGCGGTATTCCACCATACACATAAACAGTAAGTTTGTAACCCATTTGATCAAAGTGTGTGTATTTTTATGTAAAAAAATTAGAATAAAAACATATGAGTATATTTATGATACCAGTTTTAATATATAATCATGGAATAAGAAGAACTGAATGGGTGGAGAAAGAAATTAAACAGAAATGCATGTTGAAGAACATTGCCTCCTTTTTAGATAACTTTTTTTGTTTTCACCAAAGGGATTCCTTGGTTGGATTTATACCCAAATTTATGATTATAGGATTATAGGATGTAATTTGAGAGATAATTTTGGCAGGTTTTGGATGATCCAAAGTTTCTTGAGAGTTTTGAGGAAGGATAAGAGTGGATGCCTTTTTATAGAAGAGGAGGGGTGGTATTCTTTTAAATACAAAAAGTTAAATACTATTGGGAGGTTTTCCTTACCTCATGTGCTTATAAAATGTACTAATAATGTATAAAATGGTAATTATGGTCTAAAAAAACCTCCACCACACAAAAATAATTTCATTTTTATAATTTTGTTCCTTAACTTCTAAGTTTCCCAACTTTTATCATTTTGATTTGTTTAAGGTAACTAGTTTTCTAACCTAAGTAATTTAATAATTAAAAATAAATTAAAGTTAAATTTATTAGAAAATATATACCCACTTAATTATAAATATTATATCTAATTTACAAAAAAAATTCCTTGTGTTTTGGAAATTAATTTTAAAACAATTGCATGAAAAACACTACTTTAACCCAAACTGTGTTAACAATATTTTTACTATTTAAATGTAAATATGTTTATTATAAAAGATGAATTGGACCATTAATAGGAAATATTTTATATTTACTAAAATTTACAAAAAATTGGTAGAATATAGGATTTTTAGTAAATTGTAAATCTTTTAATAAAATGTCATTTATTATAAAATAAAATTAATGTCAATTTTGACATTATTTTTATAATTTAAATCTAAAAATATCAAAAAAATATGAAATTTTAATATATTAATTTAGAATATTTGTAACATGATTATTTTTATAAAAAAAATAAATACAATAATTCAATTAATTTACTTCATTTTAAATATTTTTAGTATCATTTATTTTAGTTAATTATTAACTAAAAAATTACTACATTTGGCATTCCTCAAACAGTTAATCTAAATGATTCATCTATAAAAATTAAATATAAATTAATATGATGAAAAAAACTCCTTTAATTTTCAAAATATTGTGTACAACTAAACTAATGTGGTTTTTTGTCCATATATCAAGGCTTTATAAATGCTAAAGGTAAGGAAGGTTTTTTTTGTCTTTTTCCTTAACTTATTTTATAGGTCACATTCATGAAATAGTTTCCAAATAACTCATAAAATTCAAAACAAAAAGGATATATGGTCTAAATATGGGTATAAAATGCATTTTTTACAAGTTTATAGGTCATTTGTTCCTTTGAGATTAAAGTTTAACAACTAAGTAAACTAATTTTTGTCTTAATTGTTGTGATTAATTTTAATTAATTTCACTAATATTTTTTGTAAAAAACTAAGTTTACCTGAATATAAATTATAAATTATGATGATTCCAAATATTTAGTCTATTTTTATAAATTATAAACACAAAAGTGGCATAAATTAATTTAAAATTAATCTCATAGACAGGATGAAACAACGGGTTTTTAAAGTGAAAATGTTCAAAAGTTTGAAATGTTTTTATATCCAATTTCAATGTAAAATTGGTTCCAATGACCTGAATTGGATGAATTAAAGTAAAATTTATCTAATTACACTTTAAATCTAAATTAAAATATAATTTAACTATATAATTAAATTAGAAAAAATGTAATTTTCAATTAATATTCAATATTATCACTATTTATCGAAAAATAAAACTTCTTAGAAAAATAAAAAAAATTCACCTAAAGTAAATTTTTATGTTATTATTTCAAAAATAAAGTTTATTTTTTTAAATAAAATTTATAAAATTTTAAAAATTATATTTAAAATAGGTGCGCTATTAAAATGTGGTAAAATTACCTTTTAGAAAAATACATCTTTTTATTCATATAATTGGATTTATTTTTATCTTATGCCTATAAAATATATTGTATGAGTGTCAAAAAACATTAATTAAATACATAATATATATATATTTTAATGAAAACATTCATCAAAAGTGGTTTTTTTAATTTATTGAGATAAAACGTGTTTGTACATCGAAAAATAGTTTTCCTAGAAAAGGGATTTATTTATTTTCAAACAGTTCGTACTTTCATTTATAACTAATTGATAACCAAAATAATTATATTATATACATGACTAAACTATATTTTTATAATTTAAATAATTTGATTCGTAACTTCCATTCCAATGAATAGGTTATAACTAAAACAATATTTTAATAATATTATTAATAATATATTGTAATTTGGTAAAACTCTGTCTTGCATGTAGTGCAAGTTATTGAAGAAACTCAGCATTGTGTGTAACACAAGCCAAACATAGTTTTTTGTATACCTCAAGCTAATATAAGTGTTTCATGTAGTGTAATCATAACTTTTTGTTTCATGAAATGCAAGCCAAACTTAGTGCTTTCATATAACACGAGCTATATTCAGTGGTGCATTAAATACATAATATAAAAAAGATTAAATTAATTTAAAAAAATATATTTCACAAAATCTTGGGGTGTTACATTATACACCCCCCCCCCATTAAAATTAATTTCTCCCTTGAAATTCGTCTGGGTTATCAAAGGTTTAATACTTGATAGTTCATTTCTTAAAAACCCACATCGAAAAAATGAATAATAAAACTTATTTTAAAAAGGGAAAGTTGGAACCAAGACGGTTACCCAAAGTAACTCATAACTATGTTTCCACATAAGAGAACATAGGTGGAAAGTGAAAACATGGACATGGAAGAGAAATATAACTATCAAGTTCTGATGGAGAGTGATAGAGAGCATGGTTAGGAGAAAGTTAATGATCACAAAGCCATAAATCTACAATGATATAAGGGACCATTTGATTCATCATAAATGAAGGTACTAGGATGACATTTTTGGTTTTAAGATCTTTTTCCTAAATTTGAAGTAATTTCACAAGAAGTTATAATTACTTGATTTCAACACAATATCACCCTTTGGTTGTGCCTTGACCAATTTCCACTTCATCTATTACTCCAAAAATGAAGGTAAATTTTTTATACCTAAAGCACTAATAGATCATAAGATCCAACAAGGATGAAAAGTAATTTCATCTGTCTTTAGTTATCATCATAGTAAAATGGTTAGCACAAGTTATCCAATATGAATAAATCCTCATATGGTGAGATAATACTTTAATCTCTAAAACCTCATCCAAAGTTTAACATAAATTATTCCATAAATGGAAAACCTTATAACCCTTCTGAAATAGGGAAGCCCAAAACAAAAGGTCACTAAATTTATCAAAAAAAACTTAGTATTGATACCCCATATATCATAAAGTAGCTCTTATTTTTCACATACCAAACATGTAAATACCTTCATAATGTATTCTCTTGAAACATATAAATAACCTAAATTACTATAAATCCTTATTGAAAACATTCATGTTTCCTTATTCCAAAGTTAATTGGATATATTCCTTAAATTCAAATATGTTTTAAACTCCATCCATGAGTGCATAAATAATTTTTTAACAAATCCTTAATCAGTTTCAAGGTAATCAATACTTTCTAATTTAATTTATCCAAACATCGTTATCTTAACATCAATAACATATTAAGGGTTACCTTTCCTTAATCATGTGTTTCCCATGAATATTACCTTTCCATTAAATCAATTTTCTAGTCCATCAAAACCATTAAATATATTCTTATAAATATTTAGAAAAAAACATAAAATAAACAATCCATATATATCTCACAATTCATATAGCATATTTCTTGAATCCAAATACATAAACACTTGATATTCCATCACATTATTATGAAATTAACTAGGATACCTCATCCTATTACTTAATACCTCTTTCCATTCACATTTCACCTGTATTCTCATCATCATCATCAATATAACCATTACTCATATCGTCTTATTGATTCTCTTCGGGATATTTCCACTTAGGATATTAATTTTTATAATTTCCATTCTTTCCACATTTAAATCATTCATCAATTACTAGTACCTTAGGGAGTCCAATATTCAAATCCATTGCATTAACTAAAATTTTCATTTTCCCTTTGTAGTTACTTGATTTGAGTCCTTCTTTTCTATAGTCAAAACATCTTCTCATTCCTATAAGATATTCATTTAGGTGTTTCATCCTGCATTCTTGACATAAATGAAACAAGATATTATTTCCTCTACGGTGTCCATTACCAGAATTATAAGAAAACACTTTCATTATCTTACTTGGTGAGTCTGAGAGTTGATTATGGTATATGTTTTTAATCATGTTGTGTGAAAACTGATTAGTCGTGATTATAACTTCCTTCACTCCAATGATCATCCCATTTGACTTCTCATCAACAAATAGATTGTTACTTTCAACATTAACTCAGTTCCTTCTGATTCCTGCCATTGACTAAAACTATAAAGCATAGTGTGAGAAGCACTTATCATAGAGGAAAACCACATAATCATGAAAAATAACTTATAGAATTCTAAATTATGATGCCTTATTTTAAATATATGACACCTTAGGCTTATCCTTAGATATATTCATAGACATATCCTTATAAATATCCCTAGAGATATCACTAAATTTTTCTCATCCTAGTTTCCAAAGGTTGACTAAACCTTTACTTTGATACCAACAATAGTGACCCAGGCTTAACATATATGGATATTACATCATTTTCGATGAATATTCTACACATTATAAAATTGCATGCCTAAAGACCATAATAGTTTAGTATATTTTGATACTTAGAATGCAATATTCTAATCTTGGTGAAAGATATTCAACATCTACCTTAAATATATTCCCCTTTGGTACTTCTACTTAAAATCTTTCTATAAAACCTTGGGAAAGGAAACATAAGAAAGGGGTGAGCTCGGATGCTCAGTAAGGGTAAACACGGGATATATGTAAGCATAAAATGAGCATAAGGGTTTGATAATATGATCATAATAGTATAAGATCATACCCTACATATAAAAAACATAATTAAGAGTAATAGAATAAATATAAGAAGTTCATAAGACATAAATCATAATATAATCAAGAACAAGAACCATGTAATCATATCATATGTATAAGACATATAATTGTGGAATACACATAATCATTTAAAAACATTACCTATAAGTCAAGGTGAATTTCCAAAACCTATAAAGGAACCTCATGGGGACTACACCTACTGAGTGGTAAACACCACCATCCCTAATCACAGTCCTTTTCTTATATTGGATCAGGTTACACCTTCTTCCCATAGTGGATCAGGTTTCCCCTTCTTCCTATAGTGGGTCTGGTTTCTCCTTCTTCCCATAGTGAATCTATTTTCACATTATTACCATAGTAAATCAATCTCATTGAATTTTTTCCCATAATTATATCATGAGATATAAATATTTCCCTAATTCATTGAAGGGAGATATAGGTCTCACGCTTCACATAAAAAAATCATACATACATGTGACACAAGATAATAAAAAATTCATCATATAACAACCCATAATAATATATAGGTTTCATAAATATCATAGAATAACCCATGAAATGAAATGGGTATCATAAAAATGTCATCATATCAGAACTAGTGTAAAATATATAGGTTTCATAATCATTTAAGCAAATCATATCCCATGAAAATAAAGAGTTTCCAAAATCATATAACCCATAGAAGAGAAACGGGTTTCATAAATAAATTTTCATATTAAATATAAACCATTAAAATAAATGATAAGAATGAAATCCTTGGATAACATCCCCAATAAATCATAAACTATTTCAAAAGATGTCATCTTATAGAAATAATCATTTTGAAAGGTCACTTGGAACATTTATTAAAGGAAATAGTCTTTCTTTGAAAATACCTTTCATAAAACATTTTAAAATAAATCATTTTCTTATAAATAAATATTTGGCGTTTCATTTAAAACATTTCTTAAGGAAAATATCGTTTTTTCTTTAAAAAACTCTTTTTAAAACATAAATCATTTTGAAAAAAAATTTCTCTAAAAGTGGCTCTGAAAACATATAAAGAAATATTGAAAACCTTTTTAAAACCTTTTTCTTTGAAAACAACTTCAAAAATAATGAACTTTCAAAATATTAGAAACAAATATTTAAAAATAACCTTGTAAAATTTTAAAGTAAGCTTCAATGAAATTATGGTCATGGTTGTTGTTAAATCTTTACATGCTGAATATTTCTTTTACGCGATAAAATGTTTGGAAAAGGGCCTTGATTAGAAAAATATAATAAGATTACTTTTAAAAATATTTTTAAAAAGGTAGAAAATGATTAAAATTTTAATTTTAAAAATCATATAATAATATAATAACATTTTTTTAAACATTTTTAGAAAACATGGTTTTGAAGGAAAACAGATTTCCAACCAAAGAGAGAAATAAAGTCAGATTTTCTTAAAAACATTTTCTTAAATATCTTAAGTACCAAATAGTGGGAAAATGGTACCATTACATTAGGATATCATGAATATATATTGGATAAGAAAATTCATGAGATTTCTTGAGAGATGGATCATAATATTTCATTAATGTAAGAATAATCCTAAATAATCCTGATAAACGATGAGATTATAGTAATAAATTTTTACCACTTTGGTAAATTTGAATCACAAACCCCCTTAAAGAATAAAATTACCTAAAGATTAAAATATCATGAAATAATTATATTCATGATATATCATGTAAAAGGGTATTATATACACCTCACATAATAATATAGGTTTATAACATGGAATGTATCTCTAAGAAGGCAAATTGAGAAACAAATACTTTACCGATTTGGAAACTTTGAACCATAAACCCCATGAAAGAGAGATCATAAAATGGATATGTAAATACCCATAAATTTAATTATAAGAATAATATAATACATTCATGGTTATTATATACACCACAAAAAATAAATTATTGGTGAATAAGGCATAAGTCTCATAGAAATAAAAGTGATACGACAAAACCCTTACTTAAGTTTTGACTTTCTTTGTACACATTCTAACCTCCTATATAATAAATATTAGTTTATTATAAATATAAAAATTAAAAATATTCTTATATTTCATACCATATATTATTTTATTATGAATTTATATTACTCTTTTATTAACAATCACATGTTAAGGTTGCGTTTTGGGTAATATCTGTTTTGTTTTCATATATATTTTGACTTATTATTCTTAATCCAATTACTTAGATAAAGATTTACTTATTTATAGATGGTAAAAAATGATATAAATATCATATATATTCTATATATAATTATTTATAGTAAAATATTAAATATAGAAAAAAAATGAAATATGATGTTCATGGAGACGGTAGGTCGTACGTACGCATGAATTTGTTTATGTTTTCTTGTCGTATTGAAAGAAATGAAGTAAATTAACTATATGTATGTATATATATATATATATTATAATTATAGTATAATTATTATGTCCTATATATCATATACTTTTACTAAACCCATCCTTAATACATTCCATGTAAATTGAGAATAAATCACATTGTTTTGAGGAGGCGGTAGTCCACACATCCACAAACAAAGTTGTTATATTCCCATAAAATGTAAATCATTAAGTTATATGTTATATAATAATTAAATAATTATAACTATATCATAAATATCATATATATAATATAAAAATAGTATTTTTATCATAATTACCAACCATTAGAGGTGGTAAAGGAAAAAAATGAATGACATCATTTCGTGAAGCGGAAGTCCGTTATACACACAAATGATAAATTCGTTACCCATTTGATTGAAGTGTGTGTATGTGTAGGTATAAAACTTATAATAAAAATATATAAGTATATTTAAAATGCTTATGTTATTATATAATCATGGAATAATAATAATTGAGTGGGTGTAGAAATAAATAAAATAGAAATGCACGTTGAAGAACATTGCCTATTTTTTGGGTAACTTATTTTGGTTTGCACCAAATGGATTACATGGTAAGATTTATGCCCAAATTGAGGATTTTGGGATGAGAGGAGGGATCTTGGGAGCTTAATTTTTAGGTTTTTGATTATCCAAATTTGATTGAGAGTTGTGGATAAGGGGAAGAATGAATTTCTTTTTATAGAGGAGAAGGGGTGTCATTCTTGTAAATACAAAAAAAAGTAAACACTATTAGAAGGTATCCCTTATCTCATGTGATTTAAAATGGACTAATAATGGATTAAAGTGTAATTATGGTCCATAAAAACCTACACCACACAAAAATAAGTGCATTTTAATAATTTTGTTCCTTAACTTCTAAGTTTTCCCACTTTTATCATTTTGGTTTTTATTAAGGTGACTAGTTTTCTAACCTAAGTAATTTTGTCATTAATAATAAATAAAAGTGAAATTTATTAGAAATATAGAAACACTGAATTCTAAATATGTTATATAATTTATAAAAAATAAACCCCTTGTGTGTTGGAAATCAAATTTAAAATAAGCACAAGTAACACGCCAAAACACATCTTTAACCCAAACCGTACTAATAATGTTTTTACTATTTAAAGGTTAATATGTTCATTATAAAAGATAAATTGGTCCAATAATAGACCATATGTTATATTTAATAATATTTAAAAATCATTTTTCATAATATAGTATTTTTATTAAATTTTAATACTTTTAATAAAATATCATTTTTATAAAATACCATTAATGTCAATTTTGACATTATTTACATATTTTAAATTTAAAAATATCAAGACAAATATGTAATTTGAATGTATTAATTTCACATATGTATAACATGATATATTAATATAAAAAAATAAATACAATAATTTAATCAATTTACTTCACTTTTAATATTTGTTGTGTCATTTATTTTAGTTAATTAATAACTAAATAATTTCTACAATTGGCATTCATTACGCAGTTAATATAAATAATTCATCTCTAAAGATTAAATATAAATTAATATGATGAAAATTATTCCTTAAATTTCAAAATAATGTATACAACTGAACTAATGTGGTTTTTTTTCATATCTCATGGCTTTATATATGTTAAAGATAAGGAAGGTTTGTTTTTTTTCTTTTTCCTTACTTAATTTATTATATAGGTCACCTTCATGGAATAGTATCCTACTAACTCATAAAATTAGGAAAAAAAGGTATATTCTATAACTATGGGCATACAATGGATTTTATACAAGTGTCTATTTCATTTTTTCCCTTAATATTAGCGTTTAACAACTAAGTAAACTAATTTTTTCCTTAATTGGTGTAATTAATTTTAATTAATTTCACTAATATTTTTGGTAAAAAACTAAGTTTTCCATACTATAAATTATAAATTATTCTGATTAAAAATATAGATTCCATTTTTTTAAATTATAAATACTG
Source organism: Viscum album (assembly GCA_963277665.1). Taxonomy (NCBI): domain Eukaryota; kingdom Viridiplantae; phylum Streptophyta; class Magnoliopsida; order Santalales; family Viscaceae; genus Viscum; species Viscum album. The sequence continues at coordinate 675,529,304 of OY728131.1, read as the reverse complement.
AATTGGAAGAAATTAATTTAAAATTAATCCCACAAACGGGATTAAACAATGGATTTTTAAAGTGAAAATGTCTAAATGTTTGAAATGTTTTTATATCCAATTTCAATTGGAAATTGGTTCCAATGACCTAAATTGGATTAATTGTGAAGTGCCCAGATCAGTGTGAATCACTGAGAGGGGGAGGGGGTGAATCAGTGATCCCTTAAAACTTTTTACTAATTGATTCTTAATCAATTAAACCTCTATGGCTGGTTAAGGCCTCGATCCACTCTTCTTGTATCTCTCACCTTTCCACGAATGATGCAGTAAATGGAAAGGCACTGGACACAAGGATTTACAAGGTTCGGCACCAAAGCCCTACATCCTTGCCATGCTCTCCCAGCATGGATTCTCCATTATAACCTGTTAAAATTACAATGGTCGATACAGAGTCTCACTGTATCTCTCCTGAGTCCCACAGGAGGGTCTTTATACTGCGTCACACAGTGTTACCAGAGTCCCACTGGCCTGCTCCAGAATCCCACTGAAGACTTCTTCTCCCTGAGTCCCACAGGGTCTTCTCTTGGCTCCTCGAGTCGCACGAGTAGCTCTTCTTCACTTTAAGTTCTTAAAGTATCTTCAGCAGCCTCGGATAAAGGCTGCTGGCCTTGCTCTGTACCTCTGATCACTTGAGTTGATCAGGTCTTCTCGTCTTGCTCAGGATTTATCTTCTTATTCTCAGGATGACCTGGCTTCTCTCCAACTACTGAATACTCAGACAACTAATATCTTTAACTTCAGTCTGGTCCAGTCTCACTTCAAAACAACTTCATGCACTGAATGCATGGAAACTCTGAATCCCCATGCACTGGCCGCATGGCCTTCTCAATTTCTTCAAGATCCTCTGGTCTTGGACTATTCAGATGCACACCACTGATTTGGCACTGTTCACGTGTGCACGTGCATGCATGCATGCATGCACTCCCCTTCTTTCTTGTCTTGGTGTGATAAAACCCACAAAGGGTGTATTCTTATTAAGCACACAAACCTTCTCAACCTTCTTCACACTTTGTTCTTTTGATTACACACACATAAAAGTGTGTTATACTTTAGTGTGAGAGTCTTCTTTCAACTTCTTCTAAGTGTGTTCACTTTTAGTGCACACCTAGGTTCGGCCTTCTTCTTCTTGTTTGCACACACACACTCAAGGTATGTTCTTCAATTTGCATACACAAGGTTCTCCACTTTTCACACAACACACAACTTGGTGTGGTCTTCGTGTTTGCACAAGGCTACGGCCTTTCCCTCCTTTCCACACAAAGTGCCTCGGGTATTCTTTGCACTTAGCACACACCGAAGGATGAAAGGGGCTCGACCTTCCTTCACTTCAACAACCGCGCAAGCCTCGGGTGCAGGGCAGTCACGGGCGCGCAAGCTCCTCCTGCCGCGGGGCGCGCAAGTGCAACACCCGTGGGGTCTTCCTCCTGCCGCGCAAGGGTGTGGGCAGAGAGGGAACAAGCCTCGGGCGCGCAAGGTGTTGCGGCCACGAGGTCTTCCTGCTGCGCAAAGGATTAGCGCGCAGGGGACTCCCTTTCTTCTTTTGCGCAAGGAGTGCACAAAAGGAACCAAACAGAGTTAGGGAAGCTCTGGGCTGTACTGCCGCGCAAGTGTGCGCACAGACTCTTCTTCGCGAGGCAAAGGTGCTCTCACGGGACTTCCAAGTTTTTCAGCGGATCAGAAAGCACTCCTCGAGGGCCAGGCCTCATTTTTATAGGCAGAGGAGAGGCGGTTCAATCCGCGTGATAAATCTTGAATCACCGAAGATTTCGGATCTTCAAAATCTTTCCAAATTTTTGCGTTTTCTCTTCGGTGCACGCGAGTTCTCATTCTTTAATTTCCTCTTCATGCATGTGCATGGAAACGTACGCATGCCTCTGTTTATCCCGATTCATGAAAAGCATAAACTCCACGTGGCCTCGCACCTTCGGTTTGCTTCGTACTCGTGCAAATTTATTCCAAACATTGCATGCATGCCTATTTTTATGCATGGTCGTGTTCGTACGGGCGAGACAAGATCAATGGAGCCTTCGGTTTGTTCGGAGGTGGTCGGAAACTCGATTTGGCTTGCTCGGAGGGCGCCTGGTTCGTTGGTGGCTGCGGGAATGCTCGGGTGGCCTTCGGCTGAGCTCGAGGAAGGAGACGGACGCTGGGCTGTTGGATGCGGTGATCAAAAAAACCTTCGACGGATTGGATCAGATCGGGAGCGCGGTGGATTAGATGAGCGGCGCCGATCGTCCGCGAGATCATATGAGCGGCTGGGATTCGCTCCGTGGAAAAATTCCACATCCCACATCGAAGTCGCGGCCAGTTTTTCCGCGGTTTATCAATGTGCCGCTACCTTCCACTCAGCAATTGAACTTCTCCCCTCTCGGTGCCTCCCCGCGCCGAGTTCTCCCTGCGGGCGCGCTCTGCGCCCACTCTGCTCCCTGCGGGCGCGCTACTGGCGCCCACTATGCTTCCTCGGGTGCGCGGGCTTCACCACCGCATTCCCTCGGGGGCTTATACACAGCCCATGCCGCCTTGTACTTGCACCATGGGATCCCCCATGGGCGTGGCGCCTTAGGCCCACAAGTGCCTTGGGGTTGAACCCGTGGGCTGGCCTTGGCTGGCCTAATTTTTGCTAAGTATAGGAATAAAGACTTTGTATAAAAACAAAGTATCCCCATATGCCAAATGCCACTTCAAGCCATCTTCTTCATAATTATTCTTCTTCTTAGGAATTTCCCATCTCCTCCTCATGTTCTTAATAACTTTTCAACATTTCACAACTTAGGAGGGAATTCCGAAGGTTCTTCATCAACCGAGCTCTTGAATCACATAAAATCTCCAATGTTCTTCATTGATCCAATCAGAGATCAAGTTGGATCAACTTCATGTTCACATGCACTAAGTGATAGTGCATGGACTCTTCCATCCGCTCACTTCATCCACTTTGAACTTGTGGATGGATCTTCTTCATCTCCTCATGCATTGTCAATAAAATGCATGGTCTTCAAACATTGTTGTGACTTTGTATCCAGTTGATACAAGTTCTTAGAACTTAAAGAGCAGCTCAACAATCATCAGATGTTGCTAGAGAATGTTTCAACCACATCTCCTATGCCACTTAGTGAATCTCCTAATTGACACGCATCTTAGTACCATGGCCATTCTCCATTCATCACCAACACCATCACAACCTTTTTCATTCACATCGTGACATTCCTTGACTTCCATTCATTCCAAGACAACTTCATGCCTCATTGACAACAAATGCAACACAGTGCACTTCAATCTCCCCCTTTGTATTTGTTGTCAATACACCACTTCAGCACATATGAATGGGTCAATATGTGTGCCAATATTTTCTCCCCCTTATTGGAAATCAAATGCAAAGGTGTGGTGTGGTTCACTTTCAAAAATATCTTCCTCCCTTTGAATAGCATCTTCTTGAAAATCACTAAGAGAGGGATGATGCCACATGTTCTTCTTTAGCAAAGAACCTTTAGTAATTCAACTCTAAGTCTACTTGGGCTAACCCGGTGTAGAAAACAAGAGTGATGTAACCAAGATACTCAATGCTGTCCACAATTCTCTGTACATGTGAGATCATGCTTCAAGGGGTTTTGAAATTTTTTTCAGATATTCAATGAATTGCTGAATCCTGCACATACTTCACAAAACACATTAGAATGTTCAGGTGCAAAGATAAAGCTCCCCCATTCATCCATTTTCTTAAGATGATATTAATCTCAGAACATCATCTTCTTCAGATTTGCTCCCCCTCAAGGGGTGCACTCCGTTCTGTCCAAACCATCCTCCAGATGAGAATGATCATCATCTTCAATTCCCTGCAATGTTAGCATATGTGTATACCAAGAGTATAAGGGAATAAGATGGAACCTCCTTGGTTCATCAATGTGAACAACAAGGTTGAGAAGATTCTCTCAACCGAGATGTCCCATTTTCACCAGTCTTCACACTTGCACATTTGATCGTCATTGATGATTGTGCTGGTGTGGTTCTCAAAACATCTTCATGTGAAACCTTCTTCTTCCCTTTTGCTTTAGCAATTGCCAGAGCTTCATCTTCAACTCTTTGTAGTTCTCTGGCAAGTTACAACTGATGTGGCCATATGACAAGTAAATCATTTGGAAGAGTGGCCCCAGTTCTGGAAGTTCCACATGGTTCCTTAAATGCTGTCAAGATACCTTTCTTAGGCAACTTGTTTTCAATCAATCCCTTCTTCTTCTTCTGGATTGATTGTCTTTTTGAGTCCAGTCTACTTCTATTTAATTTCATGGCTTCTTTACAAAGATCCATGATATGTCATTTCTTCCCACAGTAGAAGCATTTCTTGGTGGTCCTTCTGGATGCATCACCCTTCTTGGATTTGAATTCCAAGGACTTCTCTTCCTTTTTCATAATCTTCTTGGGAGCATCTTCAACTTTCTTCTTGCTTCCCAAGGATTCTTTCTGAGCCAGGTTCTGTGATCTTTTCTTCTTTTGAGCTCTGGATACAGTTGGAGACTGACATGTATCTTTTTGACCACTTTTGCAATCATCCCAGATGTTGTCAAGTAATACAAATCTATTTGCAGTAAACAGATGTCTCTGGACCTGTGGATGCTGCTTCTTTTCTTCTGGCTTGCTCCCCCTTGGCATGGGCTTCCTTTGTGCTTTGAAATTTAGTGGATTGTACCAACAATCCTTTGCACAGTGCCCATACTTATTACAATACCAACACTGACCCACAAATCTTGACCTCTTCAGTCCTTCTGATTGTTGGGTACTTTTCTTGACTTGCTGTGTTGTTTCAGGAGAGCATTCTTTCTTCACTGTCTTCATCCATACTTGTTTGGATTCATTCTTCCATCCTGCACTTTTAGTAGAAACACTTTTAGAAGCATGAGTACAAGATGGTATGGATGGTACCTTCTTTTTAGAAGATGTTGCCCTTTTATTAGAGGATTTCTTTCTTTTAGAATCATCCTTCTCAAAGCTCACTTGAGTAGCAACATTTCTTCTTTCAGCTGACTGGGAGGCTTCAGCTTTGGGTGATTGCAGATTTTTCAATATCACCTCTAGTTCGAAGCATTTCATATTGAGGGAGTTCTTCTCATCCTCAATAGTTCTTAGCCTTCCTTCCCAATTTTCTTTAAGCTATTCTAACTGGTCTTCATGCACCTTCTTCAATTCTAGCAATGAGTTGTCAAGCTCCTTCACCATTTTGACTTTGTCTTTGAGTTGAGCATCTCTGACATTCATTGACACTCTGTGCAATTTTTCCAGTGCATGGAAAACTTCTTTGACCACAGTCTTAAAGAATTCTTTCTCAGAAAGGCTTCTTTGCAATTCTTCAATAGTGTCTTCATATCTTTCATTGCAAAGCGATACTGTTTCATCTTTAGCCTTCACCAGCTTTCTGAGAGTGTTGGTTATGCCAACCCTTTTAGCCAATTGATCTTCCATTGTATTGGCTTCTTCTTCTAACTGTGATTTTTCTTCATGAAGATCATGGATGCCTGTAGCTATACACTTTGCCACTTCCATGGGAACTGTCTTCTGAAGATATTTGAGTGCACTCTGAAGATCATTCATTGTTTCAACTTCATCATAGCTAGGACAGGCTTTCTTCATCTTCTTGGCCTGTTTCTTCTTTCTATTTTTCTGAGTCTTGGCAGATATCTCCATTTGAGGCTGGTCGCTCGTTTCCTCAAATCTGCACTTCATAAAGACTCCCTTGGATCTTTTAGAGGTAACCTTCCCTCTGATACCAATTGAAGTGCCCAGATCAGTGTGAATCACTGAGAGGGGGAGGGGGTGAATCAGTGATCCCTTAAAACTTTTTACTAATTGATTCTTAATCAATTAAACCTCTATGGCTGGTTAAGGCCTCGATCCACTCTTCTTGTATCTCTCACCTTTCCACTAATGATGCAGTAAATGTAAAGGCACTGTACACAAGGATTTACAAGGTTCGGCACCAAAGGCCTACATCCTTGCCATGCTCTCCCAGCATGGATTCTCCATTATAACCTGTTAAAATTACAATGGTCGATACAGAGTCCCACTGTATCTCTCCTGAGTCCCACAGGAGGGTCTTTATACTGCGTCACAAAGTGTTACCAGAGTCCCACTGGCCTGCTCCAGAATCCCACTGAAGACTTCTTCTCCCTGAGTCCCACAGGGTCTTCTCTTGGCTCCTCAAGTCGCACGAGTAGCTCTTCTTCACTTTAAGTTCTTAAAGTATCTTCAGCAGCCTGGGATAAAGGCTGCTGGCCTTGCTCTGTACCTCTGATCACTTGAGTTGATCAGGTCTTCTCGTCTTGCTCAGGATTTATCTTCTTCTTCTCAGGATGACCTGGCTTCTCTCCAACTACTGAATACTCAGACAACTGATATCTTTAACTTCAGTCTGGTCCAGTCTCACTTCAAAACAACTTCATGCACTGAATGCATGGAAACTCTGAATCCCCATGCACTGACCGCATGGCCTTCTCAATTTCTTCAAGATCCTCTGGTCTTGGACTACTCAGATGCACACCACTGATTTGGCACTATTCACGTGTGCACGTGCATGCATGCATGCATGCACACCCCTTATTTCTTGTATTGGTGTGATAAAACCCACAAAGGGTGTATTCTTATTAAGCACACACACCTTCTCAACCTTCTTCACACTTTGTTCTTTTGATTACACACACATAAAAGTGTGTTATACTTTAGTGTGAGAGTCTTCTTTCAACTTCTTCTAAGTGTGTTCACTTTTAGTGCACACCTAGGTTTGGCCTTCTTCTTCTTGTTTGCACACACACACTCAAGGTATGTTCTTCAATTTGATACACAAGGTTCTTCACTTTTCACACAACACACAACTTGGTGTGGTCTTCGTGTTTGCACAAGGCTACGGCCTTTCCCTCCTTTGCACACAAAGTGCCTCGGGTATTCTTTGCACTTAGCACACACCGAAGGATGAAAGGGGCTCGACCTTCCTTCACTTCAACAACCGCGCAAGCCTCGGGTGCAGGGCAGTCGCGGGCGCGCAAGCTCCTCCTACCGCGGGGCGCGCAAGTGCAACACCCGCGGGGTCTTCCTCCTGCCGCGCAAGGGTGCGGGCAGAGAGGGAACAAGCCTCAGGCGCGCAAGGTGTTGCGGCCACGAGGTCTTCCTGCTGCGCAAAGGATTAGCGCGCAGGGGACTCCCTTTCTTATTTTGCGCAAGGAGTGCACAAAAGGAACCAAACAGAGCTAGGGAAGCTCTGGGCTGTACTGCCGCGCAAGTGTGCACGCAGACTCTTCTTCGCGAGGCAAAGGTGCTCTCACGGGACTTCCAAGTTTTTCAGTGGATCAGCAAGCACTCCTCGAGGGCCAGGCCTCATTTTTATAGGCAGAGGAGAGGCAGTTCAATCCGCGTGATAAATCTTGAATCACCGAAGATTTCAGATCTTCAAAATCTTTCCAAATTTTTGCGTTTTCTCTTCGGTGCACGCGAGTTCTCCTTCTTTAATTTCCTCTTCATGCATGTGCATGGAAACGTACGCATGCCTCTGTTTATCCCGATTCATGCAAAGCATAAACTCCACGTGGCCTCACACCTTCGGTTTGCTTCGGCCTCGTGAAAATTTCTTCCAAACATTGCATGCATGCCTATTTTTATGCATGGTCGTGTTCGTACGGGCGAGACGAGCTCAATGGAGCCTTCGGTTTGTTCGGAGGTGGCCGGAAACTCGATTTGGCTTGCTCGGAGGGCGCCTGGTTCGTTGGTGGCTGCGGGAATGCTCGGGTGGCCTTCGGCTGAGCTCGAGGAAGGAGAAGGACGCTGGGCCGTTGGATGCGGTGATCAAAAAAACCTTCGACGGCTTGGATCAGATTGGGAGTGCGGCGGATTAGATGAGCGGCGCCGATCGTCCGTGAGATCAGATGAGCGGCTGGGATTCGCTCCGCGGAAAAATTCCGCATCCCACATCGAAGCCGCGGCCAGTTTTTCCGCGGTTTATCAATGTGCCGCTGCCTTCCACTCAGCAATTGAACTTCTCCCCTCTCGGTGCCGCCCCGCGCCGAGTTCTCCCTGCGGGCGCGCTCTGCGCCCACTCTGCTCCCTGCGGGCGCGCTACTGGCGCCCACTATGCTTCCTCGGGTGCGCGGGCTTCACCACCGTGTGCCCTCGGGGGCTTATACACAGCCCCTGCCGCCTTGTGCTTGCACCATGGGATCCCCCATGGGCGTGGCGCCTTAGGCCCACAAGTGCCTTGGGGTTGAACCCGTGGGCTGGCCTTGGCTGGCCTAATTTTTGCTAAGTATAGGAATAAATACTTTGTATAAAAACAAAGTATCCCCATATGCCAAATGCCACTTCAAGCCATCTTCTTCATAATTCTTCTTCTTCTTAGGAATTTCCCATCTCCTCCTCATGTTCTTAAATAACTTTTCAACATTTCACAACTTAGGAGGTAATTCCGAAGGTTCTTCATCAACCGAGCTCTTGAATCACTTAAAATCTCCAATGTTCTTCATTGATCCAATCAGAGATCAAGTTGGATCAACTTCATGTTCACATGCACTAAGTGATAGTGCATGGACTCTTCCATCCTCTCACTTCATCCACTTTGAACTTGTGGATGGATCTTCTTCATCTCCTCATGCATTGTCAATACAATGCATGGTCTTCAAACATTGTTGTGACTTTGTATCCAGTTGATACAAGTTCTTAGAACTTAAAGAGCAGCTCAGCAATCGTCAGATGTTGCTAGAGAATGTTTCGACCACATCTCCTATGCCACTTAGTGAATCTCCTAAGTGACACGCATCATAGTACCATGGCCATTCTCCATTCATCACCAACACCATCACAACCTTTGTCATTCACATCGTGACATTCCTTGACTTCCATTCATTCCAAGACAACTTCATGCCTCATTGACAACAAATGCAACACAGTGCACTTCAAATTGATATAAATTTGATCTAATTAAAATTAAAAAAACAAAATATAATTTAACTATATAATTAAATGAGGCAAAAATAAAGTTTTCAATTAACATTTAGTATTTTTCACTATTCATCAAAAAATGAAACTTCTCTGGAAAATACTAAAAATTCACCCAAATTAAATTTTGATATTACTCTTTTAAAAATAAAATTTATTTTTAAAATAAATTTTATAAAAGTATTAACATTTATATTTAAAATATGTTCTCAATTAAAAGAAGATAAAATTACCTTTTAGAAAAATATAACTTTTTATTCGTATAATTGGATTTATTTTTATCTTATGCCCATAAAATCTATTGGATGAGTTTCAAAAAAAATTGATTGAATATATGACATATAAATTTTATTAAAAACATTCATAAAAAGTGGTTTGTTTAATTTATTAGGATAAAATGTGTTTGTATATAGAAAAATAGTTTTCTTAGAAAAGGAATTTCTTTATTTTCAAATAGTTATTACTTTAATTTCTAACTAATGGTAACCAAAGGAGTTATATTATGTACATGATTAAACCATATTTTCATAATTTAGTTAATATTATTCGTAACTTCTATTCCAATGGATATGTGATAAATCTAAAAATATTTTATTAATATTATAAAATAGTATATTGTAGTTTGATAAAACTCATCCTTGCATGTAACGCAAGTTATTGAAGAAACTCGGAATTGTATGTAACACAAGCTAAACATAGTATTGTGTGTACCACAAGCTAATCTAAGTGTTGTGTGTAGTGTAAGAATAACTCAGTGTTCCATGAAATTAAATCCAAACTTAGTTATTTCATATAAAATAAGTTATATTCAGTGTTGCGTGAAATATAAAATATCAAAAATATTAAATTAATTTGAAAAAAAGATATTTCACAACATCTTGGGGTGTTACATGTTAATAGATTCATTTTTTATGTATGTATTAGTTTGGAAGTTATGGTCCTTACACTTTGATCATGGTTTCTCCACATACATAATGTTATTAATGATATAAATATCATATATATTCATTATATACAAATTTATAACCATTCATATTAAGTATTGATAAAAAATGAATTAGATTACTTCGTAAAGACATTAATTCGTATGTACACACAAGTTATGTTTCCACATGTTAAAGGATGTAAAAAAGGAACGGTAAATATTAGTTCAAATTTATATAATCATTGTTATAGAATAAAAATAATATATAAACATTAAATCTATCATAATAAAAAATCATTAATTATATTGGTATAAAATGATTCATATCTCCATGTGGAGGTGGTAGTCCACACGTATGCATGAGCGATGATTTCATCTTCCATTTGATTGAGAAGAGGTGGTAAATGGTTATTCCATAATCATAAAAACATATAATTATATTTATGATACTTTATTAATAATGTTTTTATGTATACAACATGTTTATAGTAGGTATAATAAGAAATAAAATTGAAAGATCTTGGTTAATATCTATACATATTCTTTGAGAGACCTCCTTTAGCTTACTCTTTAAGCCTTGAGGGGTTGTTCTTAGAAGAATAAAAAAATATATAGGTTGAATGTAATGATTCTATTAAGTTTTTGGAGTAATTATTTTCTTATATATAAGGCTCAAAATGGTGTTAATAAGGGAGGAGGAGAGGTGCCTTTTATAAATTAGGGGAGGGGAACACATGGAATTTCTTAAAAGATTTCAATTATATAAGGTTGCTTTCAAAGAAAAGTGGAAAACTAGATAGATATTTTAAGGTATGATAATATATGTGTGAAATATATTTAACCAATAATAAATAGATAGGTTTTTTGGAAATTATTTCCTTATATCTTGGTTTAACCCCCTGGTAAACCTATTTTAATCATAATCGTTGTAACAAAATTTTACTGTTTTTACTATTCAATATGACCAAAAATTAATTACACATGATTATATTAAATTAATTATTATTATTCAAAATATGGAATCCATTTTACTATATTAAATTTCTATAATTTATGGAATTTAATTTTAAAAAATCACGCACCCCACAATGAAAACTCTTTTTAGAAAAATGAATCTTTAAGCATAATATATAATTAACTTACACTAATAACCTTTAAAAAACCATAAAATGGATGTTAAAATATATTATTTAACATATAATCTAAAAATATAATTAAAACCATTAATAAATAGAGATTAATTTAATTTATTAAGATAAAAATACATTACGTTTATAAAAACAATGTTTAGAAAATTATGTTTTTAAGCCCAAAAATAAACTTATATCAAAATTAAGAATAATGATAATTATTATGAAATTAATTATATTATTTATAATTAAAGGATATTTATGTTACATTAATATCAAATTAAAAACATAATTATACCTATAATTGAAAAGAAATGAATTTTTTTACAAAAATAGATATTTTTCACTATTTTCTAAAAAATAAATCTTTTTAGAAAAATACTAAAAAAATAACCCTAAGATAATTTTTAAATTTTTATTTAAAAAAATTATATTAATTTAATCACAAAAAAATATAATTTTTTTTAAATTAATTATAATTTTTGTGCATGTAAAATACAATAAAGCCCATTTTTTGAAGAAAACACATTTTTGAAGCATAAAATGATTTTATTGAAAATTGAGTAATTATTTATTATAAATTAATAAATAAATTATCATTATTTTAAAACTTTATACATATTTTCATATTGTGTTTATTACTATTCATACTTGTTAATTTAATGGCTAGATTATAATGGTTTACTATATCGCAGTTCATAAAGTCTCGGTGTTGCATGTAAAGTAAGCTACCGAACACTTATATTTTATTTAAAGAAAAATATATTCTAAAATATAGAGGTGTTATATTATCCCCCTTTAATAAATCACACCCTCATAATTTTTATCTCATTAATCAAAGCTTCAATATTTGAAAATACCTTTTTTTAAATCTCACATTGTACAATGGGATAATAAAACTTCCTTTAAAAATAGGAAGTGAGAATCATAAAGGTTAGCTAAAATAACCCATAATCAAGTTCCCAGATAAGTATAACATTAAAAAAATTGAATATATAGATATTTAGGATAAATACAATGTCCAAATAATAAAATAGGTTGATAGATAACATGGTCATGATAAAGTTAATGACCACAAAACCATAAATCAGTAATGGGTTAAAATGACCATCAACTCCTCAAAAAAAATTATAGAAAGGAATAAATTTTTATCTTCAAGGACATTTTTCCAAGAGTTTTGGAATTATTTTACCATGGTATAATAGAAAATATACTTACTTAATTTCTTCAAATCCATAAATATAAATTCATCCTCTGGTTATGTGTTTTAATAAGCTTCCACCTCTTTTCATCCATATTCTAATAATATTAATTTTTCATGACGAAAGCACTAAAATTGTCTTTTAATTGATCATAATATTCATAAAAATAAAAATTCATTCCTTTTTATACTAAATATTTACCAAAAATAAAATAGTTATCATAATTTATCCAATATGGATAAATATTTATATGATTAAATACTACATTAATCTCTAAAATCTTAAAAATAACACTCAATGTTATACACAAACTATTCCATAAATAATTAACCTTAAGAGCCCTCTAAAATATTTCTAACCAAATTAAAACCCCAAAAAAATTAGAAAAATGTCATAAAGTTACAAAATCAAGTTAACTTTAATCCCCAAACAATATTAAGTATCTCTTAATGTCACATACCAATCATGTGAATACCTTGATCATAGACTCTCTAAAAACATTCTAATAACCTGAATCACCATAAAACCTCAATGAAAACATATATTATTAAAAAAAATTAACTTTATACTTATTCCTTAAAATAAAATCATTGACTATCCAATATATTCTATAAATCTAAAAATGTAATAAACTTCATCAAAGATAACATAGATCACTTTTTCATCAAATTTCTAATAAAATTCAAGTTCATCAATACTATCCAATTTACTTTATCAACTAAAAATTATCCTCTCAACCTCATTCATGTATTAAGGGTTATATATCCCTCAATAATGTGTTTTCCAAAAATATCACCTCACCACTAAATCAGTTCTCTCGGTTATTGATACCTTCAATATATGATTCCAAATCCTTAATGAAAAACTATTGTCGAATAATAATTAGATTTTTTATGATTCTTATAAAAAAATATCATTAATAAAACACTTCTATAACATAATTCTTGAATCCAAATAAAAAAACACTTCAATTATTCCACTTCCTTATTAAACCATTAACCAATATTTGTCATCTTATTTCTTAATACTTTCTACAATATTAAGTATGAATCATGTATTAATATTAATCATCTTCAATTTATTCATGATTATTACTTTTAACATAAGTAATATTGCTAAAATAAATCATACCTTTCATATTTCATTCATAATATATTCATTATAAATAGTAAAACCTTTACTCATACAAGATTATTAATCCTATTTTTGAGCATTCCCACTATAGAATTGATGAGTATACTGCCTATTATTTCAACATTTAAACCATTCAACCATTGATAATAACATAGGGAAACCATTATTACCACCTATTACATTAACCGAAATTTTTATTTTTCCTTGGTAATTCCTTTATTTATGTCCTTTTACTTACCCAAAACATCTTTATGTTCCTTTGAGAAATTTACCTGGGTTCTTCTTACCACATTCTTGATATGTAGTAATTTAAATCTTATTTTCTCTATGATCTTCATGAAACTCAATCTTTCTCTTATTTGTTTCATTCAGAAACTCATATATGTTCAGGTTGTTAATCATATAATTAGATATCTAATTAGGCATAATCACAATATATCACACTTATATATCATTTAGTTTCTCATGAGGATATTAATTTAATCTTTCGTCACATTCATTGTTAACATAATTCCTCCTAGTTCAATGCATTAACCAAAAGAAAAAGCATGATGTGAGAAATAGTAATGAGTAATCATAATCATGAAAAATCATTCATGAGATGTCTAAACCCTAAAACCTTATCTTCAAACTATGAAGCCTTAGGTTTAATGTAGATTATTCATGGTTATTATCTATCCAAATCCTTCATAATGGTTTATAAATAAAATTTGAGTTAACCTAATAAAATACCCCATGAAAGTCAAACTAAGTGTATATTAAAGGCCTATTCACCATGAACCAGAATGATGGTCGAGATATACTTCCCAACTCGTTTTGGGGTTATTACCCCTAGATGAATCTATTCTAAAAATACATCCCCATGTAGTATCTAAATAGGTATGTATTTTATTAGGAAAACCATACTCCTTTATTTACCATAACTTAGGATGCTCTCCAATAATTAGGTTTATCCTAAGATTTCTCGGTAAATTTTCCTCATCTTAGTTTCCAATGGTTACTAAAACTTGCATTTGATCCCAACTATATAAACCCATGCTTTCCATACATAAATATTGCATAATTTTATACAAATATTCAATATATTTTAAAATAAAACATACCTGAAGACTATAGAATTTTAGTGTATTTGGAAAGTTGGATATGTAAACAATTGGTACATAAAAGATCTGCATAATTTCTGATTAATTTCTTCACAACTAGCACAATTCTTAGACATATCATACTTAAAACCTGTATCCATAACCTAAGGAAAGGAAACAAAAGAAATAGTAAGCCTATATTCTCATTGAGGGTAAGCATAAGAGATATCAATCAATAATCATAAGTGAGCATAATATAATCATAGGTTCATGAGAATATGATCTAAATATTATAAAATTATACCCATTAATTCATAAATAATTATCATTAAACATGGCATAAATTTGTATCAATCAAAAGACATAAGAAATAAGATTGTAGAATCATCAATAATAAATCATGAGTAATGAAAACATATTATAATCATAATACATAAGTGTGTGGAATACATATAAGAATATGAAATCATTTCCTTAGTCAAGGCTTACTTCCATGACTATCATAGTGGATTGGGTTTACTCCCCATTCCATCATTTCCTTAGTCAAGGATCACTCTTGAGACAATCTTATTGGAAAAATTCCCTTACTAAACTAGGTTCACTCCTCATTCCAATCATTATTATCTCATTATATTTCCTTATTTACCCAATGCATTATAGGGATATATAATTTTGGTCCCACCCACCACATAATTAAAACCATACATAAGTTTTCCATAAGATAAGAAAACATTCATCATATCATTAAATCATAACCTGTGGAAAGGATATAGGTTTCATAAACATTTTATAATCATAATAATAAGCTATATGTAGAAATAATAAATATGTTAACATTGGATCATATCCTTATTAAATAATAAGAAATATCAAAGGATGTTGTTGTGGATAAAAATATCTTTAAAAGATCACTAGAACATTTCTTTAGAAAAATAACCTTTTATTTAAAATAACATACATAGAATCTAAAAAAATATTAAATTTTAAAGAAAAAATTTCTTTGAAAATAAAAAAGGAATATTTATAGAAAATAGTATTCATGATGGCATGGGAAGTTGTTCATATGGTGTTTGTTAAACCAAAAATTCCTTTCACATTTTCAGAAAAAAAAAATCAAAAGTACCATGTATGGAAAATGATAAAATGATTCCTTTGAAACCTCTATAAGGAAAGTATAATATATTTAAAATTACTTTAAATAATATTTTTATAATATTAAAAACGTTATTAAAAAAATTAATGAAAATATGGACATGTAATAAAAGATTCATGATTGAAGAGAAAATAGGGTTGGTTTTCCTTAAAAGAAATATTTCGCTATCTTGAATAGTTAAAGAGGGGAAAATAAAAGGGAAAATTTAATATAAAAAAATAAAACATATGATAAGAAAATAAATAAAATTTGTGAGAGATGGATCATATAATTTCATCATTAGAAAATTTAATCATAAATAATCCTAGAAAAAATGAGTTTGTATCATAAAACCCTTATCGCTAGGGTATATTTTGAATCATAAACCCCATGAAAAAAAATAAAATAAAGCATTAAATACCATGAAAATAATTATATTAATTATAAAAAATTTCAATGGGGTAGTATATACCCCTCATAAAATAATATAGGTGTATAACATCAAACATGTCTCAATGAAACAAAATTGAGACAATAACCCTTGCATCTTCAGTAATTTTTAAAACAAAAGTCATTGGAATATTAAAAATAATATGGTTTAAAAAATACCTTGAATTAAATAATTTATTATACAAAAATAAATTCTTTTAAATTATATACACCATAGAAATAAGAAACCAGTGAAAACCATTAAAACATGTCTCAATGAAGTAAAATTGAGACGAAACCCTTACGTCAAGTATGTCTTTCTTAGTAAGCACTATAACCTCATGTATAATAAATTAATATTATTATAATTATATAAAAAACTATATAAATACATATAATATCATATATTATCCACTTATATCATTTCAACACTTTTTATTAAAAATATTCAATATTAAATCTGTCATTTCGAGTAATAACTCCTTCATTTTTCATGTAAGTTTTATTTCAGCAGATACAGTCCTTGAACTTTGATAATTTATCCTCCATATATATAATTTTACTAATTATATAAATATAATATATATTTATTATATACATATTTATAACCATTCATATTAATTAGTGATGAAAAATTAATTACATCACTTTGTAGAGACTGTAATTCGTATGTACACATGAGCGATGTTTCCACTTTTCGATGGATAGAATAAAAGAAAGGTAAATATTAAGTCACATTTAAAAATAATTATTATAAAATTAATATAATATATAAACATTAAATATATCATAATAACCAACTATTAATGATGGTGGTGGAAAATGAGTCGTATTGCTATATGGGGGGTGGTAGTCCACATGTACGCACGAGTGATACTTTCATTTCTCATTTGATTGAGAAGAAGTGTTAAATGGTTGTTACATAATAATAATAAAATATCATTATATTTATGATACTTAATTCATATTTTTTTATGAATACAACATTTTTTATGAGGTAGAAGAAGAAATAAAATTTAAAAAGCTTCATTAAGATCTATACATCTTCTATGAGAGACCTCCTTTGGAAAACTACATAATCCTTGAGGGGTTGGTCTTAGGAGAATAAAAAAGGTATAGGTTTAAAGTAAACATTGTATTAAGTTTTTTTATTATGTATTTTCTAATATATAAGGCTAAAATTGTGTGAATATGGGAGGAGGAGGGGTTCCCTTTTATAAGTGATGGGAGGGACACACATGGAATTTATTAAAATATTTCAATTATATAAGGTCACATTCAGAGGAAAGTGGCTCTAAATGGAAAGTTATTTGAATTTATGATATTATAATGTTAAAATATATTTAAAAAAATTATAATTTTATATGTTTAGCTAGCATTCCTATCTATTATTTTAACCCCCTGGTAAACTTGTTTTAACCATAACCATGATACCAAAATTTTACTATTATTATTATTCACCATGAAAAAAATTATGTTAAACCTATTAGATTATATTAATTATTATTATTCCAAATATAAATTAATTTTAACCAGATTCAATTTCTATAAGTGGCATAATTTAATTTTAAATAATTGCACAACCCGCAATGAAAACCTGTTTTAGAAAAATGAATCATTAACCATAAAACATAATTTGCTTACATTATTTTCCTTTTAAAACCCAAAAAATTAATGTTAAAATATATTATTAAATAAAAAAATTATAAAAACATTAAAAATATTAATCAATAGGTGTTAATTTAATTTATTAATATAAAAACACATTGCGTGCATAAAAACAATTTTTAGAAAAATGTATTTTTAAGACCAAAAATGAGATTGTATCAAAATAAAGTATAATGACGATTATTATGTAATTAATTATATTGTTTATAATTAAAGGATACTTATGGTACATTAATGTGAAATTAAGAACATAATGATACCTTTACTTGAAAATAAATGATAGTTTTTCCAAAAAATTCGTATTTATCAATATTCACTGAAAAGTATATCTTTTTAGATAATCCTTGTTGGTTAGAGTGGGATCTCAAGAGGGGGGGTGAATTGAGTTCCTACTTAAAATTTCTGTTAAAACCCTTATTTTAAAAGGATCCCCCAATTTTAAAACGGCCCAGTTAATTAAGGCAGTAGAGATGTAAATGTTTAGTTGGTCAACAGGTTTCTTAAAGGATGATTAATCCTCATTTGAATCAGTGTAAAACACTTATTAAACTTTTGAAACAAGTTTATTAAATTATAAAAATGAACACACTAACCAAAACTAACTATCAAAGTGAAAGCAAAACATTTTTATGTTTTAGAAAATATTAGCAATGGAAAATAGATAAAACAGAGTATAAAAAAATATAGTGCACAATGAAGTAAAACAAGAGGTTAAGTATCAAGATGAGACTTAATCCTCTCCACTTGGTGATCACCTATCACCAAGCAGTTTATATTATCAATAAACTTGATACACAGCCTATATTGGGATTTACAACAGTTTTCACAAACTGTCCAGGGTTCACACCCTCTACCACTGTTCTTCGTGGGAAAGACAAATAATACATACCACACATGGTCTCTTCCAAAGTTTTACGTGGGAACAAAATTTAAGTGAGGTTCTATGTAAGTATATTTAATATCCTCTATTTATAGCATAGAAGACAGTGTGTGAAGCAGACATACACACTTCTCAGAAATGTAAAAAGAATAAACACAATAGAGAAATTATGATGAGATAGAGTTTAGAAGGCTCTATGTGTTTGCAATTCAGCTCTTGACTCTTTGAAGTGAATAATTTGAAGTTTGAGTCTATCTCTGGAAGTTTTCTCCAAAACAGGGTGTCGTAACTCTAGGTACTAGCTTTCAGGAATTGAGTGTTCTGCTTCTTAATATAATTGAAAGTTTATGATACACAGAAGGAAGCCACAAGTTGTTTTCCCAAAATGATCTTCTTGAAGTTTATGGGGTTTGCAGTGAAGGTTCTCTAATGGTTCTTCCTTGTTCTTTAGTAATTTCTTCCTCATGCATTTTACTTATGGACTTCTATTTTTTTTTTCTTTGTGCCTCTATATATCTCCCTTCCTCGGTCTTTTTCTTTCATATTTGAGGTCCAAAAATAAGAGTATGTACATCACGTGTAATCTTTCTTGTACCTCATACTATCAAGATATGGTCTCCTAATATGTCTACAATAAGTATTGATTAAGTCAGAAGCATTAAATTTATCAAATATAACCGTTAGAAAAATATCAAGAATTTTACAAAGTAAGGGTATCGGTAAACTGGTAACGATAGCCTTCACATCGGTAGGCTTCAACAACATGTGCACATTGGAAACCTCTAACTGTAACCTTGCATCAGTAACCTTCAGTAGTAGGCTTGCATCGGTGACCTTTATATCGGTGACCATGTATCGTTGACCTTGTATCGGTGACCATGTATTGGTGACCTTGTATCGGTGACCTTGTATCAGTGACCATATACCAGTGACCTTTTATCGGTGACCTTGTATTGGTGACCTTGTATCAGTGACCATGTATCGGTGACATTTTATCAATGACCTTGTATCGGTGACCTTATATCGGTGACCTTGTATCGGTGACCTTGTATCGGTGACCTTGTATCAGTGAACTTGTATCGATGACCTTGTATCAGTGACCTTGTACTTAGATAAATTTTGCACTATAAGCTTAACCAATCAAGAAGTGAGATTGAGAGTATATTAATATTACTCTATAGAAACAAGAAAAATTAATGAAACATAATTAACATAGAATGAAAACATGATTATCACATAAATGAAACATGATTTGGGATTATCAAAACAGGTGAGTCCAAAAATATCCCCCTTTTTGATAATCACAAATTATGTCATTGAATCTTTTGGTTTAAGAGTTTTGAATCAAGGTTAAACTCATCTGCTAATTTCATCAATGATGTGAGCATACACAAATTATAAATTATATGGTGAACACTAAATTTAGGCCAGAACATATATAAACACATATAAACACTTCTCCCCCTTTGTGATTAACAAAAAGGTATTTATAACAAAAAGAAAGAAAAGAGAATGTTTGTATTAATAAAATAGGAGTACAATAGACAAAAATAATACACCAATCCCTATCAGTTAAGACAGTTCACACTCAATCCACATTAGATATTTCCAATGGAGCTTTGTCTTTGGAATCTGAAGAGGTAGGTTCTGAAGGTGGAGGGATAAGTTGATGGATGGTAGTTAGAAGTGTAGGAGGAGCATCCACCGAGGCATCAATAGAACTATAGTGAGTAGATCTCTGAGTAATCATTGGGTTCAAACTTCTAATGGAATGGGAAAGAGTCATCAAAGGAGTAGTACTGGTGGAACCTGAGGCAGCTGAAGAAGCAGGAAAATCGGGAGGAACAATGATGGGTGTGCAGTACACATGGAGGAAGGGTAACAAAAGATTCTTGAAGTCCATAATAATTCTTTCCTCTCTTTCCATAGCAGAGATAAAATCATCTTTATTTTCCATGAATCTCTCCAGGGTAGGAGTAAACTCTCCAAGCTTTCTCACTTTATCCTTAAATGCCTAAGTGACAGGAGGGATTCTCAAATTTCCCAAAATAAGCTTAAAGTGAACATCCATCTGATGCTTAGTTTATAACCATTTGTAATAGAAGTCAACTTGATCCTTGATGGCCTTATGATCTTGAGCAGTGTACCTTAAATAATTTCCCATAAGGTTATGAATTTACCTGGTAATGGAAATGACCTGAGAGTCTGTGGTACTAGCACCAGAGAACTTTTCCACTTTTTCTATTACAACGGTCATAAAGGCTTAATGTCAACTGGAGGAGAGGTTGAAGAAGAAGATGATGAACCCAGAGGTGCCATAGAGAAATCCACAGTCTCTTTAAATGATTTGGTTAGCCCACTGATTATACTTTTTACATAATTATCTTGGCCTTTCACATGTGTTTCCATAGACTTCTTAAAATCCTCAAACACAGTGACCATTTTCTAAACCACACTTTTAATATATCTAAGGTCTCTGTCCACCTGAGCTCTTGAAGCCATATATGCATCTAAGCTGGAAATAGACTATTTCACTGATTCCATAGACACTACCAAAGTTCATACCTAATTCTGACATTCCTTGACCTCATGGAACACAACTGAGTGAGAGGTAGAGATTATCCTTTCCACTGCAGATGTCATGAGTCCTTGATTATGAGATATTTTTCTTGTTATCTTAGTGGTTTGCTCATAAATATTCCTCTTCAGACCTGATTTCAAAGAATCCAATTCATCCTTCTTTATATAGTCTCGAGGTAACAGAACCACTGGTTGCACAATGGTAGTTTCTGAGATAGTAGGAATTGGAGGACTTCTGATAGGCTGGTCATCTTCATAATGTCCATAATCTAGGCCTAAAACCACAAAGTTGTGAGCTTCTGTCCAGTCCTCTATCTCATGAGCAACAGAAACCGATCCGGTAGCAACAAGTTCCTCCCCCTCACTTGGATCATTCTCCTGATTAGCCGCATCTATATCCATCATACCTCCTTGATCAACTTCATTAACAGGAAGGTCCACTGCCACTTCCTTCATATAATCTTAAATAACTTCCAAAACAAGTCTAGCTTCAACTGAATCAGCAACTTCTTCATCTATACTTTCTACCATTTCTGTATGTCCTATTAAAGGATTGAGACTTAAACATTCCTCTTCACTTTCAGTAGTAGCTGTCTCAAAGTCATATTGACTTGAATCAGTGTCCTCATCCTCATCTAAGGTATCTCTAATGTCTCTTAAGACATTTTCAGCTCCTTCTTCTTCACTGGTTTCCTCATCACTGTCCCTTAGGACAGTCTCCCTTCTAGGCAATCTCTTTGGTGGCCTAGGATCACAAAAGGATATAGTATTAACATGAATATTTGAGGGAAGGTCAGGATCACCCCTGTCATCTATAAAAGAATCCTTTCTTTCTTGCACAACAGCAGCCTCTTCTTCTTCATCTAAATAATAAGGCTCTACTTCATCAGGCTTAAGACCAGGGTATCTCTTTTTTTTAGGCCTGGTAGGATGAGAAACGGGTTTAAACTCTTCATACACCTTAGCCTCATCAATAACCCATCTCCTCATCCATGGAATCCAATTGATCTTCATCAGCTTTCAAATCACTTTGGTGATGCAATGGTTATCTTGCACAACAACAGTTTCCTCCTTAGCTCCAGCAACTCCTTTCACTTTCAACATAAGAGATATCAACTTAGAATGAAATAGGGCATTGGATTTGGAACTAGGTCTGGTCATATCTTCTATTTGAATCATCAATAGACTACATAATTTGATCTTCTATTCATGCCTTAACAGATACAAGATAAAAACGTCCTGAAAATTTAAAGTTGCAATGTCCCCTCTCTTGGACTTAAAACATGCTGGATAAACTTGAAAAGTATCTTATCTTCTCATACCATTTCAGCAGCAATGACTTTCCTAGTAATTCTATTCCCTATCAATTCATCTAATGCTTCTTCATAGTAGAAGAACTCACTAGTGGGAGGCGCCACTTTTGAGTAAAAATTACAAATCCATTTATGTGGAACCCTTAAGCAGTCTTCCCAGTCAGTAGAGGAGAAACTCACACTTACTCCATTTACTCTGGAATTCATCTGGTGCTCATCCATATACTGCTCAAACTTGAGATACTCATAAAATTCCTTTACTAACTTTGGGTAATAGGGTCCATTATTGTTTATAAAACACTCAACCTAGCCTTGAGCTTCAAGTGCCTTCAGTACTAACGACTAGCTCGACAGTAACCACTCTAAACTTAACTCCTTATCAACCACTATTTCCCTCTTTGATATATGTGGGTTAAGCACCTTTTCCACTATATTCCTTCCACTACTCGACTTGGCTCTAGGTATCTTAGGATCTAACACATCTCCTTAATCAGTAACCGACAACCTTTTGACTCTTGCCATCAATCTAAAGTGGTTCAAGGTTTTTGTAGAGGTTTAGGTTCTGAGATTGGGGAGCAAAAGGTTCGGGAGAAGGTTTTATGTGGATCAAAATGTGATATGTGTGTTATTTTTATCATTTAGGTATCGACAAATGAAACAGATAAAATAAATAAGTAATATGCAAAAAACGTTTCAGATTCCAACTGAGAACACAAAAAAAATGCAAAGTTCCAAACTCAAGTCATCTATCGGTAAGGAGGCATCTGTAAGGTCTAACGGTGAGGTCCTATCAGTAAGGTCTAATGGTGAGGTCCTATAGGTAAGGTCTAATGGTGAGGTCCTATTGGTAAGGTCTAATGGTGAGGTCCTGTCGGTAAAGTCTAACAGTGAGGTCCTATCGGAAAGGTCTAATGGTTAGGTCTTATCAGTGAGGGATAACGGTGAGGTCATATCGGTAAGGTCTAATGGTGAGGTCCTATTGGTAAGGTATAACGATGAGGTCCTATCGATAAGGTCTAATGGCGAGGTCCTATTGGTAAGGTCTAACAGTGAGGTCCTATCGGTAAGATCTAATGGTGAGGTCCTATCGGTAAGGTCTAACGGTGAGGTCCTATCAGTAAGGTCTAACGGTGAGGTCCCATACTCAACAGTTTATCATACCTAACTCATGTTTGATGTAATTTACCCTCTCAAGATTCAAAGTCTTTGTGAATATATCCACAAATTGGTGTTCAATACCAATGAATTCAAGAGTGATATCACCTCTTTGATAATGATCTATCAAGAAGTGATGTATTACATCAATATGCTTTGTCCTAGCTTGATATACTGGATTTTTAGAGATGTTAATAGAACTTGTGTTTCCATAGTTTATAGAGACATGTTTGAATTTATATCCATAGTCTAGTAAAGTTTGTTTCATCCATAGAATTTGATCACAAAAACTACCAGCAGCTATATATTCAGCCTCTGCAGTAGATAATGCAACAGTATTCTATTTCTTACTACACCATGATACTAGTGACTTGCCTAAAATGTGACATGTTCCATAGGTTCTTTTTTTGCTAACTTACAACTAGAAAAATTATCATCCGAATAACTTATTAAATCAAACGGTTGTCCTCTTCGATAAAATAGTCCTAAATTTATAGTATACTTGAGATATTTAAAAATCCTTTTAATATCATTTAAGTGACTCTTTGGGATTGGCGTGAAAACGAGCACACATGTATACACTGAACATAATGTCAGGTCCGGTAGTAGTAAGATTCAGCAGACTCTCAATCATACCGCGATAATTGGTTTGATCCACTGATTCACCATTTTCATCAACATCCAACTTGCAAGTGGTACTCATAGGTGTATCACTACCTTTACTACTATCCAAACCAAAATGTTTCAGAAGATCCGTAGTGTATTTACTTTGATTTAAAATAATACAATTTTTATTTTGAAAATTTTGAAATCTAAGAAAAAAATTTAGTTCCCCATTAGACTCATTTCAAATTCATCTTGCGTTATTTTTGAAAAATCAGTACAAAGAGAGTTTTTAGAGGATACGAAAATTATATCATCTACATAAATTTTTACTATTAAAACATCTTTGGAAATTATTTTAATAAAGATAGTAGGATCCTTTATTCATTTCATAAAACTTTTTGAAATAAGAAAGGAACTAAGTCTATCATACCAAGCTCTTGGAGCTTGTTTTAGACCATATAAGGCTTTAGACAGTTTAAAAACACGATTTAGAAAATGGGGATTTGTAAAGATATGGGGTTGTTCAAAAAACACATCCTCAACTATATACCCATTTAGAAAAGCACTTTTAACATCCATTTGATAAAGTTTAAAATTCAGATGAGCTGTATAAGCAAGTAGTATCCTAATGGCCTCTAACCTAGCTATGGGTGCAAAGGTATCCTCATAGTCTATTCCTTCCTCTTGACTATACCCTTGTTAAACTAACCTAGCTTTGTTTCTAACTATATTTCCAGATTCATCAACTTTATTTCTAAACACCCATTTAGTGCTTATGGTCAAGGTGTCTTTAGGCCTCTCCACTAAATCCCAAACTTTTTTTCTTTCAAACTGATTCAATTTTTCTTGCATTGATATCACCCAAAATTCATCACTTATTTCATCAATAATATTTTTAGGTTCAAGCTGTGAAATAAAATCTTGATGTTCAACCTGGTTTCTCAAAGAAGCTCTAGTTTTTGTCCCTCTATTTAGATCACCTACTACAGCATCTAAAGGATGATTTTTGAGAGTTTTTATACCTCTAAAAAGAGTTGAACTAGACTCCTCGTGATTATCTTTAGGTTCAGATTCACCATGCATAGATTCTAGAAAGTTTCCTAAACTAGTTGTTTT
This sequence comes from Viscum album, assembly GCA_963277665.1. NCBI lineage: Eukaryota > Viridiplantae > Streptophyta > Magnoliopsida > Santalales > Viscaceae > Viscum > Viscum album. The sequence goes on along the minus strand of OY728131.1, from coordinate 675,503,946 downwards.
CACTAAGGGTACATTGTCTTTGTCATTAAGGTCCAGAATTGACATATCTTCCTCAAGATGTTCAAGATTGGTTTTGAGTTCATGTGGATCAGTCACATCAAATTTGACATGAACTGTTTCTTTTACACATTTGGTTCTCTAATTAAATACTCTATAGGATTTACTAGAGATTGAGTAACCTATAGAAATCCATTCATCACTTTTTGAAGAAAAATTTTCAAGATTATCTTTAGTGTTAAGGATAAATACTTTACAACCAAAAACTCTATAGTAATTAACCTTAGGCTTTCTATTATTCCAAAGTTCATACGGGGTATTCTTAAGAACAGGTCTAATTAAGACTCTATTGATAATGCAAGAAGTTGTGTTAACAGCTTCAGCCCAAAAATAAATAGGCAAATCATATTCATTGAGCATTCTCCTAGAAATCTCTTGAAGGTTTATATATCTTCTTTCAACAACTCCATTTTGTTAAGGTGTTATAGGAGCATAGAAATTGTGAGTATAGCCATTTTGTGAGAAAAAATATTCAAAGTCTTGATTCTCAAACTCACATCCATGATCACTTCTCAAGGTCTTAATTCTAAGTCCACTAAGATTTTCTACAGACTTAGAGTATTTGATAAAATAAGAACAAGATTCACTTTTGTGAGCCAGAAAGTATACCCAAGTGTACCTATAAAAATCATCTACAAGAACATAAACATAGTGCTTCCCATTTAAACTCGAAACTCTTGATGGTCCAAACAAGTCCATGTAAACCAAATCAAGCGGTTGAGAAGTTGAAACTTCTTTCTTTGGTTTGAAAGAAACTTTGTGTTGTTTTCCCTTTTGATAAGGATTACACACTTTGTTAAGAGGGAATTTCAATTTAGGAAAGTCTCTAACTAAACCTTTCCTAGTCAGTCTCCTAAGTGAGTGCACATTATAGTGTCTTAATATTCTGTGCCACAACCATGATTCCTTATGAAACACATTTAAACAAGAAACATTTTTCTTAACTAAAGAATCTATATCAATAGAATATACATTCTCATTTCTAAGAACAGTAAATATTAAATCATTTTTAGAATTAAAAACATTTTATGCATCATTTCCAAATTTAACATTAAATCCATCATCACATAACTGAGAAATACTTACCAGATTGTATTTTAACCCATCAACAAATAGTACTTTTGAAATTAATATAGTATTAGGGTTACCAATTTGGCCTAAGATAACGATATTCCCTTTAGTATTATCACCGAATGTGACATATCCTACATCAATTTTAATTAGGCTTTTGAAAAATGAATAGTCTCCTATCATATGTCTTGAACATCCATTGTCCAAGTACCACCGAGTTTTATAGGAGCTCTTTAGAAAATTTTCCTATAAAATATATTAAGTGTGGGTTAACATTGGTACCCAGATTTTCTTGGGTTCAGAGATGTTAGAAAGTAAAACTTTGGGAACCCATACTTTTCTTATAGGTTTTCTATAATCAATAGATATATTTTGATACATGAACACTTTGTTTGGTTCTTTAGAGAATTTTTTTTCAAGAAATGGTCCAGAACTTGAACTAGCTGTGAAATGTCTAGATTTTGGAACAAATTTATTTTTAATAACCCTTCTCTGTCATGGTTGATATCCTATACCAGTTATGTATTTTGGAGCAATTTATTTCCCTATCAACTGAGTCAAGGTATCTCTACTGGCAGTAAAATTTTCCAAATCCCTTTTTAATAGATCATTTGACAATTTGAGTTCGGTATTTTCTTTTAATAGTTGAGAACATTTTTATTTCTCAATATATAGATTAGATTTTTAATTAGAATTTAAAGCATGTTGTCTTTTAAATAGTTTATATTTAACCGTGAGTTCATTAAAGGTATCCTCAAGCATTCCACAGTATTCGAATAGTTCATCCTTAGTCATATTTATATCATTGTTTGATTCACCTTCATTCCCAGAATAATAATCATTAGGTATAGGGGAATTGGGTTTTACCTCCAATGCTTCTGTCATGAAACACAGATTATCATGTTTATTATTTTCACTATTAGAAGTGTCAGATCTACTTGAGTTGTCTTCTGTGACACTCCAAGTGGATTTCATAGCCCTTTTATATCCTTTTCCCTTTTCTTCATACTTATTCTTAAATTTAAGCTTGGGGAAATCAGCCTTCACATGACCCTTGTGTTTACACTCATAACAGACTGTATCGATTGAGTTTTCATTCCATTTTCTATCCTTTTTTCAATGTCCTTTATTATCATACCTTCCTTTGTAGTTTTATTGTCTAAAGAACTTTTTCTTTCGGTAAAAATTTTTGAATATCCTTGAAAGATGAGCCATCTCATCATCACTGTAAGAGTCTATGTCTTAACTTATGGAAGTATATATAGGAGCTTGAACTTTTTCTATATATTTGTTCTTTGAGGTAGTAGTCTTGAATGCTACAGATTTCTTCCTTGGTTCTTCACCTACTTCTTGATTCACTTTAAGTTCTTCTTCATATATCATAATCTTTCCAATTAGTTCCTTCACTAGTAGTTTTCCTATGTCACAAGATTCTTAGATAGAAACATAAGTTCTTCTCCATCTGTCTGGTAGGCATCAAAGAAATCTCATAATCTGGTCCTTGTTGTCCACTGGTTTCCCAAGAAGACTCATAGTATTCATTATTTCATTTAACCTGAGATACATTTTAGAAATAAGTTCATCAAGCTTCATTTTAAAATTATCATATTTAATAGTATATGTATTTAATCTCATTTCCTTAACATTGGTTGTTCCCTAATGAGAAACAGCTAAAGTATCCCAAATTTCAAATGTAGTTTTACAAGAAAATATTCTATTGAATTCATCATCACCTAGTGAATAGTACAAAGCATTCATTGCTTTATAGTTATTATTATATGTGGCTTTAGTCAACTGAGCCCATGTGTCTCTAGTAATAGTAGGCAATATATGTTGTTATTTAATTGTGTCCCAGATTTCTGTTCCTATGATCTCTAGATAAATTTTCATTTTTAATTTCTACTGAGCATAGTTATTACCATTAAATAAAGGTGGCCTATTAGTATCAGCACCCTCAACTCTATTTTCCATGTTACCTAGAATTTAAAGAACTGAAAATTTAGATATGATATAAATTTTAAGATCTTTAAGATACAATTAAAATCATAGTTAAAAAGAATTTGAACATTGGATAAACCTTCCTCTGATACCAAATGTTGGTCGGAGTGGAATCTCAAGAGGGGGGTGAATTGAGTTCCTACTTAAAATTTCTGTCAAAACCCTTATTTTAAAAGGATCCCCCAATTTTAAAACATCCTAGTTAATTAAGGCAGTAGAGATGTAAATGTTTAGTTGGTTAATAGGTTTCTTAAAGGGTGATTAATCCTCAGTTTAATCAGTGTAAAACACCTATTAAACTTTTGAAACCAGTTTACAGAATTATACAAATACACTCACTAACCAAAACTAACTATCAAAGTGAAAGAAAAACAGTTTTATGTTTTATCAAATATAAGCAGCAGAAAATAGATAAAATAGAGTATAACAAAATATAGTGCACATTGAAGTAAAACAAGAGGTTTAGTCTCAAGCTTAGACTTAATCCTCTCCACTTGGTGATCACCTATCACCAAGCAGTTTATATTATCAATAACCTTGATACACAGCCTGTATCGGGCTTTACAACAGTTTTCACAAACTGTCCAGGGTTCACACCCTCTACCACTTTTCTTTGTGGGAAAGACAAACAATACATAAAACACACGGTCTATTCCGCAGTTTTACATGGGAACAAAATTTAAGTGAGGTTCGATGTAAGGATATTCAATATCCTCCAGTTCTAGCACAGGAGATAGTGTGTGAAGTAGACAGACACACTTCTTAGAAATGTAAAAAGAAGAAACACAATAGAGTAATTATGATGAGATAGATTTTAGAAGGCTCTATATGTTTTTCAGTTCAGATCTTGACTCCTTGAAGTGAAGAATTTGAAGTTTGAGTCTATCTCTGGAAGTTGTCTCTAAAACAGGGTGTCGCAACTCCAGGTACTAGCTTTCAGGAATTGAGTGTTCTGCTTCTTGAGATGATTGAAAGTTTATGAGACATAGAAGGTAGCCTCAAGTTGTTTTCCCAAAATGATCTTCTTGATGTTCTTGGGGTTTGCAGTGAAGGTGCTCAAATGGTTCTTCCTTTTTCTTCAGTAATTTCTTCCTCATACATTTAACTTTTGGACGTCTATTTTTTTCTCTATGCCTCTATATATCTCTCTTCTTCGGTCTTTTTATTTCATATTTGAGGTCCGACAATAGGATTAAGTACATCACATTCAATCTTTCTCATACCTCGTACTGTCAATATATGGTCTCCTGATATGTATACAATAAGTATTGATTAAGTCATAAGCATTAAAGTTAGAAAATATGACCGTTAGAAAAATATCAAGAATTTGACAAAGTAAGGGTATCGGTAAACTGGTAATGGTAGCCTTCGTATCGGTAGGATTCAAAAGTAGGTGCACATTGGTAACCTCCAACTATAACCTTCCATCAATAACCTTTAGTAGTATGCTTGCATCGGTGACCTTTGTATCGGTGACCATGTATCGGTGACCTTGTATCGGTGACTATGTATCGGTGACCTTGTATCGGTGACCTTGTATCGGTGACCATGTATCGGTGACCTTGTATCAGTGACCTTGTATCGGTGACCTTGTATCGGTGACCATGTATCAGTGACCTTGTATCGGTGACCTTGTATTGGTGACCTTGTATAGATGACCTTGTATCGGTGACCTTGTATCGGTGACCTTGTACTTAGATAAATTATGCACTGTAAGTTTAACCAATCAAGAAGTGAGATTGAGAGTATATGAATATTACTCCACAGAAACAAGAAACATTAATGAAACATAATTAACATATAATGAAAACATGATTATCACATAAATGAAACATGATTTGGGATTATCAAAACAGGTGATTCCAACAATCCTAAATATTCACCATAAGTTAAAATTTACATGTTAATTTAAAAAAATGATATTAATTTCCTCAAATAAAATTTATAAAAATGGTATAAATTAATTATAATGATCATGTGTGTAAAATTAAATAAAACCCATTTTTGATGAAAACACATTTTTGAAGAAAAAAATAATTTTACTAAAAATTGAGTACTTATTTATTATGAATTAATAATTAAATTTATATTATTTAAAATCTTTATACATATTTTCAATAATGTGGTTATTAATATGCACACATTCCAATTTATTTACTATCTTATAATGATTTAATATATCATGGTTCATATAGACTCAGTGTTTAGTGTAAAGAAAGCTACCGAACACTTACATTTTATTTAAGGAAAAACTTATTATAAAATATTTTTGTGTTACATCCTTTATAGTATAAATTAATAAAACATAAATTTATATTATTTAGGTTAAGGGGTTTATTCCACATGATTTAGTTTATTATTTATAAGTTAAGTTGGATGATCAAATGCTACTATGAAGTTCTTGACTCCCAATCCCATTAGATTAAGCATCTTGTTTAAGAAATCACCACATTTCCAATCACATTGGTTATTGGAATGATTCCTCCAATTTCCATCTATTAACTAAAATAAAGGAAAATTGTATATGATAATGCCCAAACTAATAATCAAATAAAAAGGCAACTATAAATATATAATAAATAATCTGTAAAGGAAATTTATACCCAAATTTATGAATATCTAGGTTTCATTATAGGTTATCCATAGCCATTTTATTATTATACTCTATAACTTAACTTATTATATATTAAATCATAAAATTACATAACAATATATTCAATCCTTTATAATGGTTCATAAAGACCATGTAAATTAACCAATGAATACCCCCCAAGAGTATCAAGCCAGGTGTGCAGTTAGGACCACTTTTTATATACCGAGTGAATATTGAGTTAATAAAAAACCAACCTTGTTCAGAGTTATTACCCATAGGTTCATCTACTATAGACCTTATATCCATTTGCTTGTATCCATGCATGGTTGTTATTTCTAGGAAACCACATGATCTATAATTTACCAAAATTTTAGGATGTTTTTCTTAAACTTATACCTAAGGTTTTCACTAATTTATTCTTATCTTAATACCCAAAAAACTAGACCTGTATATGATTACAAATATATAAACCCAAGCCTCATACACATTTTATTTCATTATTTTTTACATAAATTTCTATAAAACACAACCCATATGTCTATAGGTATAGTATCTATGGGATATTAGAAGTATAATAAACCAACTTAAACATAAGATACATCATCTTAATTTTGATCTAAAAATAGTAGTCTTAAATATCATTGAACTTATTTTATTATATAGGATATCCTAAGGAATTACATCAAGGAAAATGGGGTCTATAAATCCCAATAAGGGAATAATCATAGTAAATAATGATGGTGAAGTGATATATATGAGTTAGGATACATATCATGATATCATAAATAAAAGGATCATAATAATGGGATCATGTAATAATGTAAATAATATCATAAGATCATGGCATCATAAATATTTTTCAATAATATAAAACATGAAATCATAAGCATAAGTAAAGGTTAACTATCAAGATAGCATAACATAGAGTGTTAATCTCACTGTCCATACACCATACATGGTATCTCTGAAGATGAAAAAAATACCTAATGAATTTTAGAGTATGTATAATTCGTGTCCCCATTTCAAATTCATAACATGTACATACATATGTTTTCCACATAAGGAAATCACACAAAGGGAATAAGCATAAGAAAACCCAATGAAAAGGGAATGGGTTTTATGATCTTGTATTAGAGAATAACCAAATGTAATATCATAAATATTCCTATGAAAGAAGGCATTAAATATTTATTGGAAATTAATAAAAATAATAATAATTATAGTTCATTATAATTAAGTTCATTTTAATTGAATATATAAAAAGGTGGAGAAGTAAGTATGAAAATAAAACTTTTAAGTGAGACTTTAATAAAAAGGTTAAAGAGTCTTTGAAGAGGATATTAGCATAATAATTTCATTAAAAACAAAAATGAACCCAAATAGTTGTATATAAAAAATTAGTGTTTTCTAAACAATATAAGGTTAAAATCATTATATGGAGTGGTACGTGAGGGTGGTTCGGAAGATCCCTTACCTCGGGTCTTTGAATCGTTCAGTACATTCATCTAACCACCAGAATAATCAAATTAAATTTATTAAATACTTACTTGAGATAATTTTTATATTATATTTAATTTATTATTATTCTTTTATGTTTTTTTATAATCATTTTATTGGTATATTATGATTAGTTTCACCTTCCCACAGATATTTGTTACACAATTTTAAAATCGCATTATTTTATCAATAATTATAAAAGTTCTTGTCTAATTATAACATAACACTAGAAGTGAAAAATAATGATTTTAATGTTATTATAGAAGTTTATATGTTCAAAAATATCCATATTTTTTATGAAATGTGGGTGATTCATTTAGTATAAAAGTTATCGTTACACGGTTGGTTCATTTAGGCAGTTTTTTTGACTATGATAAAATTATTTGGTTTTATTTAACTTTATAATTATTTATCTATTATAAAATATGAAATAATATATAATATACATATTTATATCATTTTTAACCATAAAATTTGTATTATAATCATCCATGAAGGAGATGATAAAAAATGGAATACGTGTTTGTGGAGGCGGTGAGTCGACCATGATATGAACAACGTTTTCATTTTAGAATATAATGAGAGGAGGTAAGATATTGAATATTAAATTAATAGAATAATATTTCAGTATATTAATAATAATAATGTTATTATACTTTCATGTATAGAATATATTTGAGGTGGTATAAAAAGAAAATAATTTAAGAGAAACATCTTCCTTTTGATTTTCACTTTTAAGATGCACCTTAAGGATCCTTAGTTTAATATTTTGGTGAGACCAACACTTAAAGGACATATGGAGAGAGTTTAAGAGATATTTTTATAGAGTTTTTGTGAGATAAGTGGCTTAGAATGTGTGTAGAAGTGGGGTGGTGGAGGTGGTATTTATAAGGGGATAAGGAGAGTCTTTTAGAATAAAATATTATTTATTTAAAAAGGGACCCATATTGTGACTCAATAGTAATGGGATTATGATTATAAAATAAATACATAAATAAAATATCTATATAACTTCTAGAAAAATTAAAAAATCATTCGTATATATTATTACCAAACGTGGTACTTATACGACATTTTACTATTTCACCTCTATGTTTTATTTTTTATGAAAAATACAAAAACTCACCCATAACCATTTTTAGACATGATGATTCCAAAAATTACAACTATTTTATCAAAATAATTTTACAAATATTTTAAATTTAATATTTAAATAAAATCCTTATTTATTGGAAAAAATGGGTTTTAAGACATGATAAAATTTATGACACTTAGAAAAATTACTTATGGTTTCATAAAATTATATTATCATATTTATGAAAATATATATTGTTTCATGAAAACACTTTTTTAAAATGATATTTTATTCAAAAAAATAAATTTATCATAAAATTTTATTTTAATGAAAAAAAATCATATGTATATTTTCAAAAGTATAATTATGATTTCATTGTGTCAAACATTTATTTTATCATATTTAATAGTTTTATTTAATATAAGTTTATTTTATTTAATTTATTAAGATAACTAGATATTTTATTTTACCATTATATCAATCTGGTTACTATTCTAAATATCATATTTGTTTTATACTTCCTATAAATACTACCAATTTACATCCTTCATCATTCACTATAATGCCTCCTGAGGTTATATTTTCAAAAATATTGATTGAGTTACTAGTGTTTTGTATTTTTTTAAACAATATTGTTCATGGGTGTGATTATTCTAGGGAACCATAGTGATCCAAATTTCCCAATTCTAGTTTTCTTGTGTTTATTATCCCATTATAACACTTTAAATTTTTATAGATATATTTATACTCTAAATATAAAGTTTAAATTAAAATAATAAATTATTTTTTATCTTTATTGTGTGGTGCAAGTGTTTTATATTATACTACGTTACCAAATATGAGATATGTATATATTCAAAATGAAAATTTCATTCATAAATTTTTTTTTAGTTACATTATTAATCTGGGATTGTTGAACTTGGTATCAAATAATTAGTATTGACATTGTATTATGAAAGTTGTATGAAATAATCAATATTACTAACATTTTATGTTGAAAATAAACAACAATTAACTAATATATGGGTAATGAATGGTTATAATTAAAGAATATAAAAGTTAATAGATATCAATAATGTTATAAAATAAGTGATTATGGTGTGTTTTTTTATTATACATGAAGTTAGAATTTTTATTGAAGTTGGGAGTAAATGTAAGGTTTTTATTTCCAATCTCACTTTGAATTTGAGATTTTTTATGACTAGATTTTCATATGGTTAAATTATATGATATTTCCCTCTACAATTGACTTTATATTATTCTAATATAGTTATTCATGTGTTTTATATGTCTTCATACCATTTCTTCCCCCTTTGGTTCAAAATTTGACTAAAAGGGCATTTCTAAGTAGAGATGACCTTATCTCTTCTTTTTTGTTAGGAATATTTATCTTCCATGTTAATATTATTTATTTTGTTTTATATATGTCGTTATATATACTTTTATTATTAATTAAGATATATTTAAATTTACTTTACTTTCTTTACAAAAAGAATCTTTTTTATCATTTTTTGTATGGTTGTTTTCTGTCAACATTGACTCTCTTTAAAAAAGTGTGAAATGAATCTTCCCTTTTTAATTCCTTTCTCATGAATTCCTTTTTCCAATTTTATAAAAAAAATAGATATTCCTCTATAAATTTTCATGGTTTTATAAAGTAATATTTATTCCCATTATTTTTTGAATTTTTCATTTTAAAATAAAATTTATCAAAATAAAATGATATTTCTTCATGTTTTTTTTAAAAAATAATGATATTATAGAAGGTTTTTTATCTATGTAAACATCTGTTATTGTTTCCTATGATTCTCTAGGAATATAATCTAATGTTACAATCCTCTTTATTTCTCTAGATGGATTATTGTAATGTCCCCAACTTAGAGCCACTAAACTGGTGCCCCGATCTGGGTTTCCACATTCCCTCAAGCACACCTCCCCATATTCCATAGGTTGTGAACAGTATCAAGGGTCTAATGGATCATGTGGGGAGACTATAAAATATTTAACAAATTAAGAAACAACAGATAATATATGAAATAAATTAAACAATAGATAATAAACCAGAAACATGCATTTATGAACATTTCCCAAATAGGGTACAAACCGTAGACAAATAAATAATATTCCATGGCATACTAACAATGTCAAAGTTTAAGGGAAAACCAAAATAAATACAAATAGATGAGTCCCAAAAACAGGTCCTAACTTGAAGTCTAGATCATCATCCATGCACATACCAAGCCCAACTCAACTCCCTAGCATAGGGCCTTTTCCCTTATCCTTACCTGCATCCATGAAATATTCTTGGGTACCCAATAATGGTCCGAGCAGGTTAAGGGTACAACTCCATAGGCCACCACCAACGGTTTCCACAAAATATTCATTCTAAATAGATATTTCATACAAGTACTAAATAAATGAAAAGGTTATTAGAATAAAACTTGGGTACCATTAATTAACCATATTCACTTTAGCCATTTTCATCATTTTTCCCATGGGTTAGGCATTTAAATCATTTACACTATGGCCTAATCCGGCCAATTACCAAGCATAAGGTAATAAGTAAAGTTCCATGTGTCAATAGAGACAAAATTTTCATAAAAAATTACATCACACTTACATTGGAGCTTCAGTCCAAGTAGTCTCATCAAATGAAACTGTTATGGGCATAGATCCTCAGTCCCCTTCCCTAACCCATGAATTATAGGGTGGGGTTTATAGCCTTAGTATAACCCAACCTATAGGTATATATACTCAAGTATAATACCCCACAACTACCAAACCATGTGTACATGATTATTTATCCATTTACCACATATTCCATATCACAAACCATATGTAATCAATACACATAACATTCACATATCATAATTATTCAAAATGTGAATTAACATCAAGACTTAACCCATTATCACACTTACCAATTACATTACATAGCCCATTTAACCCATTTTCATTTCTCAGGCCTTAACCCATTAGCATAATTAATAATTTCCATACCTCATCCATTTAACATATTCATCAACTACCATATGTTAACCCATTAAACTCATTAATCAATTTATAAGAATGTACCCATTTAACATGTTTATCATTTCAGGTACAATTCATAAGTCATTTAGCACAATCACTTTATTTCATCCAACCCATTTCATATTAATCCAAACAATCCCTTATTACATTATCAAAGCCTATGAACAACCATCATTATTACCTTTTTAACTCAACTAACACATCAACATGTTCATCATGGGATTTATTTTATCATAAGTCAATTTTATGCTTACATTTACAATTTTTCGTGTTCAAGAGTGTTTTCACGTCCCATGGGTGGCCCTAAATTAGCCTAGTCATCCTCAATTCATCCCACAGAGATCAGAATAGATTCAATTCATCACTTATCCAACCATTTTACCAAATCCATTTAAATTCATCAAATTCAAAATAATAGAGAACCATTAACACAACCACACATACACAAATCAACTTCAAGACTATGGGACATAACTTGTAGACCACCTCCCTAAAATTCATAGATGAATGCTCACTTAACCTTAGCCATGGATATAGATTTAATAACCCTATAAATCCTCAACCTAAGATCTATTAGAAAAGGGGGGTTTTAGGGATTCTAAATAATAATAATGAAACCACGATCCCTAATCCAGAAAATAGAAACAATAGTATCATTAGACTTACTCAGACCTTCGATCTGAACCCAAAAGCGCTCCAAATGGCCTAGATTCAAAGGAGATTGAACCTTAGTAATATTTGGGTGTTTAGGTTCATCACTAGGGATTTTTGGGAGAAAATGGGGAAGAAAATTATCTAGACCACTTAAAATCCCATGGGGGAAATGGTAAAAACCCACTTTTAATGGGGCACACAGTTTTCCTACATAGTTTTCCAAACTATGCACCAATCGTGTGCCTACCTCTATCCAAGAGGGGTACAAGTCTCATGGCTATCTGGGGAGCCTACATGGTTTGAAAACTCGTGCACCAACCATGTGGAATGCCTATGTCTAAGCCTACATAGTTTGGATTTCCACCTTGCATGGTTTACCTAACAGTGCACCACTCTTCCTGGTTAGCATAGTTTGGGTTCACAGTTTCCACTAACCATGCACTAACAATGAAAAATTCATGGAATGGACTAATTTCTCATTATTTGTGACTTTCTTGATGGATATTCCACTGATTTATCACCACCAACTTTCTCAACAAATTTTTTGGACTTTTTATCAAAAACTAACCTCATATAGTTCATTGTATCATCACTAATGAATGAAGTATTTTATCTCATAATATACTATTTGTTTGAAACATTAAAAAATTTCAAACATTAAATTACCATATTGATTATAAAATAAGGAAATATAATAATCTTGGATTTTATTTTACCAGTTTTGATGTTGTCAACTATGATAAGGACAAACTTGAATAGATCAATCTTTATCACATTTACCAAATAGTACAAAATAAAAACATCGGATGCTTTTAAAGTATCTAATTACCCTTCCTCATAATGAGTAATCCTTGCATCCACAAATAAACAACACAATTTTATGGAGTGATAAGGGAAACTTTTATAATCTTTTAATATTTAGAAAATAAATAATCTTTACATTTTCTCCTATCAAACATACAATTATTGTCTAACAACTTATGTAATTGAAAATACCCTTCTCCTTCAAAATGTAGTCCAACAAAATCCTAAATTTTATTATAGGAAAACTTATATCTCTTTCCATACATCATGAAATGAATTTTTTCTTTACAATATTCACTGAAAAACTTAATAGAGGCATAAAATTCATGAACCATGTCTAGATAAAATAAATCAAAGTCCTTATTTAGTTTCCTAACAAAAATGAACTCCCAACCTAGAAAATCAATAATATTACTCAAATTAGAATCATATTTTTCATAGAAATATTTTTCGACTAACCTCTCCCTGAATGCAAACCATTTCTTGTAGTATTTAGCAGTTATCATTAGAACTGAACTGACTCTAAAGATTGGACGAAAAGGAAGTTTTTTAGACTAGGTTCTTTAAGAGGTGCAGTAACTTGGGATAAATTCTTCTAAAAATCCAATATGGGAGATGGGAGTGTTCCTCCATATATAGGAATTGGGATAAAGAATCATATTCCAAAAAATGATCTACAGTTGAGATTGAGCCCAATCTGATATGATGGTTGTCATTAATTTGAAGAAAGATTTAAATAATATTTAAACTCTCAAGGTTTTAAAAAATTTACCAGATTGAGGATGAATCTGATTAGAAAAAAATTTAAAATTATTGAAAACAAAAAAAAGTTTTTATAAAAACTAAAAGTATAATAATAATAATTAAATAACTAACATAATGAAATAGTGTAAAAAGTAAAAGGAAAAAATACCTTTCGGGGTGAAGAGTTTCATCTGTATGAATAACCTTTTCTTCTTGGTTTTTTTAACTAGATAGATAGTGATAGTTTTGATTAGGAAACATTGAATACAAAAGTTTTTAATATAAAAAAAAATATGATAGATTTTAGAGAAAACAAATTATGATGGTTTTATTGAGAAAACTAATTGTAATAGTTTTATTTGAAAAACTTATTATGATATTTTTTGAATCCAAAAATTTTTCAACAAAATATGTTTCCAGAAATATTTATAACATATTTAGAGTCTGAGGATCATTTTTAGAATTCTAGATCTGAAAATTTTTATAAAATCATGAGTCCAAAAAACTCATTACGATAAAATGTTTAAGAAAACTAAAATTTTAGAAAACTAAAATTTTAAGAAAATCTAAATGTTTGTGAAAAACATAAACCATATGTACTCCCCTAATGAAAATGAGTATATTAATTTAAGGAGATAGGTCAAAAATAATTAGATATGAATGATTAATTTGTTTTAATCATTCCTAAATTTTTTTTGATATATTCAAATATATTGGAACTAAGAGGTTTTTTAAAAATGTCAGCAAGTTGTTCTTGTACCCCGATGAATTGTAAAATGATATCTCCTTTAAGTGTGTGATCCTGGAGGAAATTTTTTCTTATATCTATGTCCTTAGAACACGAGTTATGTGATGGGTTTTACTTAAGGAAATGGAACTTTTATTATCACAAATTATTTGAGTTTTAGTAAAACTTATGCCATAGTAATTGAGTTTGTGTTTCATCCACAACACTTGAGCACATCAACTTACAACTGCCACACATTTAGATTCAATAGTGGAAAGTGTTATTGAGTGTTATTTATTAAAATAATAAGAAACTAAAGAGTCTCCTAAGAAATGAAAAGTTCCAGAAGTAATTATCCTATCCATTCTACAACCACCAAAGTCATCATCTGAAAAACTTTTAAATTCAAAAATCATTTCCAAAAGAATGGAAAAGTCCTAAATCCATAGTTCCCTTTAGATAACGAAAAAAAATTAACATATTTCAAATTAGATTATTTTGTATTTTCTTGATATCTTGCACATAATAAAATAGAAAACATTAAATCTGGATGACTAATAGTTAAGTAAAGTACACTTCCTATCATACCTATAAAAATATTTTGATCAATTGGTTGTCCAAATTCATGATGATCGATGGTATTGGAGGTACCAATAGGAGTAATAATACTTTTATTATTGTCATATCCATATTTCTTAAGAAGATATTTTATATACTTATGTTGAGATATAAAATTTCCTTCTGGTTTTTGTGAAATTTTAAAACCAAGAAAATATTTTAACTCACCTATCATACTCATTTCAAAATCAGATTTCATAAGATCCACAATGAAATATATTAAATATTATTAAATTTAACCAAATATAATTTCATCAACATAAATATTTTTAATCATAATATATTTATTGACTTATTTTATAAAAAGACTAGGATCTGAAGCTCCCTTAACAAAAAAAAATTGTAACAAAAAACTTGTTAACATATCATACCAAACTATAGGGGCTTGTTTAAGTCCATATAAACCTTTGGTAAGTTTATAAAAGTATTCAGGATGTTTTTTATTTTCAAAAACAATGGTTTTTTTAACATAAACATCATCCTGAACATATCTGTTAAGAAAACCACACTTCATATCCATTTAAAAATATTTGAAATTAAATAACATTATAAAGGCTAAAAGTATTCAGATATATTCTAGTATTTCTACCAGTACATAGGTTTCTTTATAATAAATTCCATATTTTTGAGTATGTCCCTTAGAAAAAAGTATATCTTTATTTTTAACAATTATTCCAATTTCATCACATTTATTATAAAAACCCATTTTAATCCAATTATAGAATTCTCTATATTTCATTCAACTAAAGACCATACTTTGTTCCACTCAAACTCATTGAGATCTAATTGTATTTCCTTAATCTAATCCACATCACCTAAAGCCTCATCAGGATTCTTAGGTTCAAAATGGGATAAGAAATATACATGTTCAATTTCATTCCTTAAGGAACTTCTAGTCTTAACTATTTGATCAACATCACTAATGATAATTTCATTAGGATGATTCCTAAAAAACAAATTACTTCTTTGGTTTTGAAAATCCTATTTTTCAACAATAGGTAGAAAATATTCTTGAGGAATAACTTCAAAATCTATTTTTTAAGTTATTTTATTATGAGAAGAACTTTTTAATAAATTTTGAAAATTAGTTTTAGAAATAACATCCAAGGAAGATGTAGATTGAGGTTTTTTTAAAAAGGATTGGTTTCATAAAACTTAACATGTACTCTTTCCTAAAAAGTGAAATAATTTTTATTAAAAACTCTATATGCCTTAAAAATAGTGTAATAACCTAAAAATATTTCTTTATCAGATTCGGGTGTAAATTTATGTAAATTGTCTTTATTATTTAGTATGAATACTTTGAAACCAAAAACTTTTAAGTAATAATCTTTTGGTTTTCTTCCTGCCCATAACTCATAAGAATTTTTATTAAGAAAAGGTATAATTAAATCTCAATTTATTATATATTAGGAAGTAATAACCTATTAATCCCAAAAAAAATATCAATTAAGTATTCACTCAACATGGTTCTAGTTATTTCTTGAAAAAAATATTTCTTCTTTTAACTACACTATTTTTATGAGAATTTCTATGTGCTAAAAATTCATGTTATATACCATTCTTACTGTAAAAATTTTAAAAATATAGTTTTCAAATTCTCCACTATGATTTATATGAATATTTATTAAGGTATGGTTTTTATCATTTTTAAATTTGGATACAAAACTTTTAAAATAACAAAAGGATTCAAATTTCTTTGTGAGAAAATAAACCCATGTGTATCTAGTGTAATCATCAACTAAAACATATACATATTATTTTCCACCAATAATCCCAGTTTGTGTGGGACCAAATAATTCCATGTTCACTAATTATAAATCATCATAATTTGATACTTCACTAATAGATTTAAAACTTGAATTATGTTTCTTACCATATTGAAAAGGGTCACAGACTTTTGAAGTATCAAATCTATGTTTTGGTAGATCCCTAAAAAGTCCTTTCTTAGTCAACTTAGATAATTTTCTATGGTTACAGTGTCCTAACCTTCTATTTCATAGCCAAGATTGATCTTTCATTTCACCAATTCATGGTAATTCTTGGATCCTAAGGTCTTTTAAGCTAAATGTGTAAACATTCTCATGTCGATTGGAAGAAAGAATAAATTCATCCCTGGAACTATGTACTAAACACTTATCATTCCTAAAATTCACAAGGTAACCTTCATCACATAATTTACTTATGTTTATAAAGTTTTTATTAAGACCTTTAACAAACAAAATTTTAAAATAAGATCTTTACTAAGAAGAAAAATGTAACATATTCTGATAATCTCTCCCTGAGTGTTATCTCCAAAATTTACTTTTCCAACTTTAATTTTGATAATATTATTGAAGAATTATTTTTTTCCAGTCATGTTTATGGAAAAATCACTGTCCATGTACCGTATTTTTTTTGGAACAATCTTTTTTATCCTGAAAACAAAAATATTAGCTTTTCAGAACCCAAACCTTCTTAGGTCTGGTAACATCAGAAAAAAAACTTTTGGAATCCATAGTTATTTAAAAAACTAGCCTTTGTGAAAACCTAGAGATTTAACATTGTTTAATGAATAATTATTTTCACAATGACCATGACTTTGAAACTTAGTTAAAAAAGTTTCATTTTTAGGAGCAAAAAAATTGTTATTAAAAATAGGTTTTTTATAAGAAAACACATTCTAGAACCATTACCATGAGTTAAAATTTGTTTATACATTTTATCAAAAGTTTCTTTAATAGTGGTAAAGTTTGATAAAAAATTTCTCAAACTATATATTTAATATTTTATTTTTATAACTAAATTTTTATTCTCACTAGTATTAGTTTAAGAAGTAATTTTAATTTCTAAAGAATTTTTCTTATAAAAAACATTATCAAAGTATTTAAAAATAGTTTCTTTATCATAAATAGTCTCATCAAGATCTTTTGAAAAATATGATATTTAATTATTCAAAACATTTATTCTTGAATCATCCTTAGATAATTTATCCTTATAATTATTAATTTTTTAACAAATTTTTTAGTTTTCATTTTAAATTAATTTTGAAAAACGATAAACTTCATCATAATAAGAAATATTATTATCTTATATTTAGGAAGATTATTCTTCAGAAGATGTATATTCCTTATCATCAGGATAATTATCACTCAAATTCATGTTTATAAGGTTATAAACTATTTTTATCTTATCTATGAAGAATTCTTTTAATTTAGGTGTATTAGTTTAAATACATATGTTCCTCTGTATGGAACTTTCATTATCTGATAAATCTTTATAAGAATCACCTCCACTAGAACTCCATATTTCAACAGCTTTCATAACTTTATTTAGTTTATATTTATATTACTTCTTGTAATTCCTTTATTAATTCTTTTCTTTTCTATATTTCCTCTACATCTTTAGACAATTAGGATGGATGTTTCCAACTTTATTACACTTATAGAAAGTGACTTCAGATTTCTTATCACTTATATCCTTATTACCTTTCTTATATCAGTTCTATAAGTATTTATTTCTAACTATATTATTCATCCTTCTAGAAAATTTTTCTAACTCATTTTTAAACTGTTCATAATTACTTAAATTAGATTAAACAACTAATTTATTATTTCTTGAATATTTAACAACTTTCTCTGAATATTGAACTTTATAAGGTAAGGTAAATGTTGTATAAAAGGAAATGCCACCATTTTTCTTCTTTACTTTCTCAGTATCTATTTTGATTCTACCCTTATATTGTATAAGGGTACCAATAATATAATCCAAGGTAAGATTATTTAACTTTATATTTTCATCAATAGTTGTTCTCTTAAATTCCCACTCATTGGGCATGATATCAATAATCTTCTTTACAAGGATTTAATTATCTTAACCATTTTCACCAGTATATTGTAAACTATTAATAGTTTTCATAAATATCTGGTACATTTTAAAAATTGATTCTCCGGGTAAAAAGTCAACATTCTAATAATTTGTGTTGTGCATGGATCTCTGAGTCTCAAAAACATTAGAAGTACCAAAATGGGTAACTTAAATATTTCTCCAGATATTGTTTTCAGCTTCACAAGAAGAAATATGACTATAAATACTTCTTATCATGGATTATAAAAAATTATTCCTTACTCGGTAATTTAATTGATATTATTATTTTTTAGAATTCATAAAAGCAATGAATTCCTTATCAGGAATCTTATATTTTCCATTAAGCATAACAAAATTATCAACTCCAATGTTGATAACAAAAGTCTTCATCCTATATCTCCAGTACTCATAATCATAACCATTAAAGATAGGAGTTATATTTGGATTAAAATTGTCTATTAAACCAAAATTAAGACCTTCCATCTTAAAAAAAATACAAGTATTCTTTTCCACAAATAACCATTAGGGAAAAAAAGTTTATAAACAAAATTAAAAGTTTAATAAATTTCAATATTAAAGAAAGTAGAAACCATAGGAATTATATGATCAGTGTAATACTCCTCTAATACTAATTTTTGGATCAAAAGATCTAATCTTTAAGGAAATACTTACAATAAGGGTTGAAAATAGTTTAAAGAACTTAGTTTAAAAGAATTAATCTAAACAATACACAAGCCTCTTTAAGTAAGACTATCAGACTCGGCTCTCAGTATAAGGACCCATCCTTAAAACATTACTTAATATTGAATATTATACAAGAACATACATTATTACACATTGGGTATCTTTTTATGTTTATAGTTTTAGGTAATTAGTACATAAAACATACATAACATCTCATAATCATACATGTGGATACTATTAAAACAATATCCATTTTTTCAAAATATAAAACTTTTAAAATAAAACATAATTTCTTTGAAAAATATTCATGAAATTTAAATTGACTTTCATATTTCTCTTAAAAATAATTATAACCTATGAAATACATTTAAAAACTTGTGATGAGCATAAAAATCTCAATAAGGGATATAAGGAAAGAAATAGTTAGTCAAGTGATAACATAAAAAACCAATAAAACACATTTCATAAAAACTCATTAACATGCCTGAAAACATCATGTAGTTGCCTTGGGACATATTTAACATATCAATCTTACAATCACCCTTACACATGGAATAACCATTTGGTCAAATTCCATCTATATAGTACCCAATGCATTAGAGAGCTATAATGGGGCTCACCCATCATATCTTGAGCTATAATGGAATCAACCCAACATATCCTAAGCTATAATGTAGATCAACCATCACATATTGAGCTATAATGGGGTCAACCCAACCTAAATAATTTCCAAGGAACATATCATGAATAAAACACTTCATAACTCATTTACACCCTTGAGCAAAACACATTCACATTTCAAAATACCCTTTTCGTAAAAATCACTCTTAGAACATAAACATTGTACACATGAAATAATGAAAACTTATTATTCAAAAATAAATATAAAACATAAAATAGAGACACTATAGTATTAAAACATCATGAAATAATAATATAACACTCATGACATAAAAAAGGGAACAATCTCTTTAGATTTCATAAAGGAGACATCTAAAAGGATTTTAAGAGGAAATTCCTTTACAAATAATATAAAATTTAAGAGAGAATTGATTAAATGGAGGGAATATGTATATGTACTTTAAATATACATAATAAAACATAATATAAACAAATTAAATTTCAAAAATTCTCTTATCACGATAAAAATCATTGAAGTTGAAAGTTAACTCAAAGAATGGAAATTGGGTTTAGAACTCACTTACGAAATTTCGACATGGTATCAGGTGTACATGGGAGGGATTAATGAGAGATAAAGGGGTATCTCATAGTTAATAAATTATAAGTTAAGTATGTTTTAGGTGTGAAAATATACCCCATCCTTAGGAATTAAAAATAAAAGAGCACAGCATAGAGGATATTCTTGAATAAAATTGAGAAAGAGAGGATCCCTTACCTCAGGTTTGACTTCCCTCAAACATGTTTAAACTTCCTGTGTGAAGGTTTAAATATTTTTGTTAATATTTTATAGAAACATATTCATGATTATAACACCTTTCATGATAATTTTATAATATCATTCCACCCATTCATTAATAATATTTTGTTAATTCCATTGTTTTTGGGTACGTTCTTCACATGGTTTTCATGATCAGTTCATGATGGATATTCTTGTCGATTAGAAGTGAAACTCAATAATTAGAATGGAATTGTATTTACATATTTATAGAACCATAAATTATACCATTTATCATTTTTAATTCTGTTATGAGGATTATTCATAAGTTAAAACATTATTGATATTTGTTTAGGTCATTTAGAAGATTCTTCAATCATAATGAACTCATTTTGTTTTATAAATTAATAACATGTGTAAAAAAATTATTATAGAACATTATAAAAGATATAATAAATAAATTATAATTTTTTTCAACCATAAAAATGGTTTCATGACTAGTCTTTAAGTAAGTAAAAGAAATTGAAATCACATCGTCCACGATATCAGTAAATCGACACATCACGAACAGCGTTTTCATTTCAAGAATAAGTGGGAGAGGAGAAGAATTATAATGGTGAATCTTCCATAAACATGATTAAATACATAATATTTAAGATACTAGATCATTCATACCACTTGGATAAGGTTATCTGAGTAAATAAGAATAATTGAAAAAAAATGAAAAGAAAAGAAAGAAAACAAAAAAGGATGCTTTCCTTTTGATCACTTCTCCTTGAGATCCTTCTTAAGGCCCTTGGTTTTGGCCTTTTGGTGATACCATAAGATCTTGGACGTGGGTAAGGTTCTTGAGAGGAGTATTTTGTAGAAATTAGGTAAGGTTCAAGGATTTAGAGGTGTGGGAGGAAGAGGGGGAAGTGTGTGGTATTTATAGTGGAGGAGAGGAGGAGTTTTACATTATTTTAGTCATTAGTTTAATATTATTGATCAAGATTATGAATAGTCTTAATTCTTGTGAAAAAAGAGTAAATATAGAATTTGAGTTCTAACTAAGTGTTATTACATCATCCATGATGTAAAAAATAGTGTATTTAACTGATAATTTATATATATAGTATTTTATTGTATTTCACTATTCATTAAAAATTCAAGTATTTCAAAAAAATCCCAAAAATTCACCCTAACCATTTTTCAATGTATAAATCAAAAAATGATCTCTATTATTTGAAAATAATTTTCTAAATATGAGAAATTTAGTTTTTAAATAAAATAATATTTTATTCCAAAAATAACAATTTTAAAAACATTTGTTTACTTATTCCAAGATGTGGGTATATCATATTTTTAATCAAATATTATATATATATATATATATATATATATTATCATTGGTGAGGTTACTATTTATAAGGTATGTTACTATTCATAAGGGTAACATTACAATTCATAAGGGTATGTTACTATTCACTAAAATTAATTTGATCTTGTCATACTCTAAATAACTTACTAATTGCAACCGTGTATGTCCTTTCTTCGAAATTCAAAACCCAGAAGTGGGAAAATTAAGTTTAGTTCTAATTATAATTATCTACTTAAAACAATGTTTCATGCATTTCAATTTACTTTTAAAACCTTAGAGTGTTACATTATCCCCACCTTCTAGAAATTTCTTCCTCGCAATTTTATTTACTTATTAAACAAGTAAAAGTACCTTTCCCTTATAGCATTTTTAGATTCTCATGTTGCTTCTTCAACCATGTGGTTTATCCACAAAACCATTACCTGGTGGATTACCTTATTACACAATAGTTTCTCTCTATGATCAAGAATCTTAACCGGTCTCTCTTCATAAGTAAGGTTCTCTTCCATCTGAACTGGTTTTGGGCTCAAAACATGAGATGAATCTGGAACATACTTTCTCAACATCAAAACATGAAAAACATTGTGTACCTCAGACATACTTGGAGGCAATACTACTTGGTATGAAATTAATCCATCTTTCTCCAAGATTTCAAAATAAATGATGAACCACGAACTTAGCTTTCCTTTCTTATCAAAATGCATCACACTTTTCCAAGGATAGATTTAAGGAAAACATGGTCACCTATCTGAAAAGAGAAGTCCTTCCTTCTGTTATCTACATAAATTTTCTACCTGCTCTAAGTTGTCCTCATGTTTTGCTGGATCATATTCACTTTCTTAGAAACTTCCTCTACTAATTCTATCCCCATAAAATTTATTTCACCAACTTCATCCCAAAACATTGGATTCTGACACCTATTCCCATATAATGCCTCAAAAGGTTCCATATGTATACTAGAATACAAACTATTATTATAAGAAAACTCAACTAAAGAAAGATGTTTATCCCAACTTCCTTGGTAGTCCATTTAACAAGATCTAAGAATATCCTCCAAAGTATAAATCATTCATTCTATCTACCCATCTAATTGAGCATGAAAAGTTATACTGAAATTTAATTATGTGCTCAATGACTTCTAAAGGCCCTTAAAAAAGTTAAAAGTGAACCTAGGATCCTAGTTAGATACAATGGAAAGAGGTGCTCTATGAAACCTAAAAATCTATTTGAGGTATAGTCGAGAAATATAATCCAAAGATACTGTATCTTGAATAGAAAGAAAATATGCAGATTTAGTCAGTCGATCAACAATAACCCGAATTGCATTATTACCTCGAGATGTCTTTGGTAGTCCCACAATGAAGTCCATGGATATATTTTCTCATATCCACTCTGGCACTAGAAAAGGCTGAAGCATACCCTTTGGTAACTACCTCTCTGTTTTAACCTATTGACATGTCAAAAATTTCATGGTAAAATCATCAATATCCCTTTTCATTCCATCCCACCAGCAATACTCCTGAAGGTACTTATACATCTTAGTACTGTCAGGATGAACTGAAAATGGAGAACCAAAAGCTTCAAAAACAATTCTTTCTTAAATTGGGAAACACAAGGCACACACAACCTTTTTCCAAATCTTAAAACACAATCTTTATCAAGGTTAAATTATGGAAACTTACCCATTTTAACCAATTCTACCTTTTTCTGTAGCTCACATTCTTCCTTCTACACTTGATTAATTCTATCTAACAAAGATGACTGCACTGAAACCTAAAAAACAGATGTATTTCCTGCACCAACAACTTCTAATTTAAAATTCATCAAATCATTTACCAAAGGATCATGTTCTAAAAATATCATGGTTAATGTAGCATTACTTTTCCAACTCAATGCATCATCCGCTCTATTTTCTTTCCCAGGATGGTAATAAATCGTGAAATCATAATCCTTGATTAGTTATATCCATCTTCTTTGTCTTATTTTTAATTCCTTCTTAGTTAATATATACTTCAAACTTATATGGTCAGTATATATTTCACATTTGGATCCATATAAATGATGCCTCCAAATTTTTAAAGCAAAAAACCATAGATTCTAATTCCAAATCATGTGTAGGTTAATTTAACTCATGGGGTTTCAACTAATGTGAATCATAAGTAATTACCTGATCATTATGCATTATAACACAACCAAGTCCCTTCAAAGAATCATAATTATAGATGAAAAATTCACCATTTATGGAAGGTAGAGTTAGAACTGGAGCATTCGCCAATCTTCTTTTTAATTCCTAAAAAAACATCACATTCTTATGTCCAAAAAAATTTAACCCCTTTTTGTGTTAACTTTGTTTGTGGGCTAGATAACCATGCAAAGTTTTTAATAAACCATCGGTAATAACCTGCTAATATAAGAAAACTACAAATATCTGTATCATTTTTAGGTCTTGGCCATTCATCAATGACAATTGTTTTGGTAGGATCAACTATTATTCCATCCTTATTTACAATTTTCTTAATAAAATAAATTTATTGCAACCAAAAATCACACTTGATGAATTTTACATACAATTTATTTTATTTTAAGGTTTACAAAATAGCCCTTATATGTTTTTCATGCTCCTCTTTACTTCTAGAAAATACCAGAATGTTATTAATAAATACAACCAAAAACTTATCCAAAAACTCATGAAATATTCTATTCATAAGATCCATGAATATAGCAGGTTTATTAGTTAACCCAAAATGCATAACTACAAATTCATAATCACCATATCTAGTACGGAACACATTCTTCGGGATGTCTGCATCCTTTACTTTGAACTGATGGTACCTCGACCTCAGGTAAACCTGTGAAAAATATTGTGCTCCCTAGAGCTGATACCACCACATTTTATGGCTCAAAATCTGCTAAAGAGGTTGAAAAGGATTTTACCACACCCTTATGCTTCCAATCTTGCTGATTTCTTACCTGGGTGACTAGATTCGGACAAAAATTAACAAAATGACCCAATTCCTAACAATTAAAGCATCTCACCATCGGTTTCTCATTAATTTTTGGATAATTTTCCTTACACTCATGAGACATGTGTCCAAACTTTTCACATTAGTAGCATTTCCCAAAATTTACAAGACATTCACCAGGATGCCTTTTACAACACTTTTCACAAGAAGGGAAATTGATTTTCCTACCTCTAGATTTCTTTGAAGAATTCTTCCCCAAATTCAGTCAGTCTAACTGCTTCTTATTCTTGTCATAACAAGGTACATACGTGTTAGAAAACTCTAATCTCCACTTTTTCATCACAACAAACAAGTTTCTCATAGCTTTTAAATTCACATGAAGCTAAATCACTTCGCAAAAATGGTTTCAAACCAGAGTAAAATCTATTAATTTTACTATCAAAATCCCAATTAAAATCTAGTATATACCTGGCTAGTCTTGTAAAATTGGCTTCATATGCTGCCATGTAATCATTATATTTCTACTTTAGTTCCAAGAATTATTTCTCCATTCTGAGTCAAACAGTTTTAGGAAAATATTTTTCCATAAAAATACTCTTAAAATCATACCATTCTAGACTTTCAAGATCCTCTCTTTCTCTCGTATTCTTAACCTGAGACCAACATTGATCATCTTCACATTCCAAATTATAAATTGATAGTATTACATTTTGATGTTCTGAACATCCCATGACATCAAATATCTTTTATAGAGTTTGATCCATCCTTTGGCTATCACTAGATCTGTGGTTACACTGAATGTTGGAGGATTTTTCCCCATAAAATGTTCCAAAAAATACATGTTTCTTCATATTAGATCATTTTCCTCCCTATAATGGATACCACTAACATTTATTTCTTGAGTCAACTGAGCCATTTCTGTCACAAACTACTCGGTTCTGATTCCCACCATTCTAGTCAGCAGATTCGGACAGACATTAGCCTCTTGGTGCCTTCCTACTTCAGCATCCCTATTTCTTCTTTGGAAAACCATTCTGAACAGACATATCTTAGATAAAGCAACATGGTAATCTTAAAATTCTATATAATTTTAAATTAACCATAAAGTAAAAATCATTTATAGTATTCAATTAACATCATCATAACCCCTAAAGTTATCTAAACCATCCTATGATACCAACTATAAGGACCCGACCTTAAAACATTACTTAATCTTGAATATTAGTCAAGAACATACATTATTACACATTGAGGATCTTTTCAGGTTTATAGTTTTAGCTAATTAGGACATAAAACATACATAACATCTCATAATCATACATGTGGATACTATTAAAACAATATCTATTTTTTTCAAAATATAAACTTTTTAAATAAAAAATAATTTCTTTGAAAAATATTCATGACATTTAAATAAACTTCCTTATTTATCTTACACATCATTATAACCTATTAAAAACATTTAAAAACTTTTTATGATCACAAAAATATCAATAAGGTATATAAGGAAAGAAATCGTTAGTCAAGTGATAACATAAAAACCAATAAAACACATTTCACAAAAACTCATTAACATGCATGGAAACATCATGTAGTTGCCTTGGGAAATATTTACCATATCACTCTAAAAATCACCCTTACACGTCGAATAACCATTTAGTCAAATTCCATCTCTGGAGTACCCAATGCATTGGATATCTATAATGGGGCTCACCTGTCATATCATGAGCTATAATGGGATCAACCCAACATATCTTGAGATATAATGGGGTTCACTAGTCATATATTGAGATATAATGGGCTCAAACCAACATAAATAATTTCCAAGGAACATATCATGAATAAAATTCTTCATAACTCATTTACACCCTCGAACAAAACACATTCACATTTCAAAATACCCTTTTTCATAAAAATAACTCTTAGAACATAAACAATGAACACACGTAATAATGAAAACTTATTATTCAAAAATAACTATAAAACAAATAATGGAGACACTATAGTATTAAAACATCATTAAATCAGAAGATAACACTCATGAAATAAGAAAAAGTAACAATCTCTTTGGATTTCATAAAGGAGGCATCTAAAAGGATTTTAAGAGGAAAGTCCTTTACAAATACCATAAAATTTAAGAGAAAATTGATTAAATAAAGGGAATATGTATATATATTGTAAATAAATATAATAAAACATAATATAATCAAATTACATTTCACAAATTCTCTTATCATGATAAAAATCATTGAAGTTAAAAGTTAACCCAAAAAATGGAAATTGGGTTTAGAATTCACTTACGAAATTTCAGCATGGTATCGAGTGTACATGGGAGGGATTAATGAGAGATAAATGGGTATCTCATAGTTAATACATCATAAGTTAAGTATGGGGGAGGTGATAAAATATACCTCATCCTTAGGAATTAAAAATAAAAGAGCACAACATAGAGGATATTCTTGAATAAAATTGAGAGAGGATCCCTTACATCATGTTAAACTTCCCTCAAACGTGTTTAAATCTTATGTATAATGGTTGAAATAGTGTTATTAATATTTTAAAAAAAACATATTAATTATTATAACACCTTTCATGATCATTTTATAACATCATTACACCCATTCATTAATAATATTTTGTTAATTCCACTGTTTTCGGGTGTGTTCTTCACATAGTTTCCGTGATCGGTTCATGATGGAAATTCTTGTCGATTGGAATTGAAACTCCAGAATTAGAATGGAATGGTATTTAAATATTTCCAAAACCATAAATTATACCATTTATCATTTTTAATTCTTACATTAGGATGATCTATAAGTTAAAACATTATTGATATTTTTTAGGTCATTTTGGTGATTCTTCGATCATAATGATCTCATTTTGTTTTATAAATTAATAACATGTGTATAAAATGATTCCAGAACCTTATATAAGATATAATACATAAATTATAATCTGGTTCAACCATAAAAACGGTTTCATGACCATTATTTAAGTAAGTAAAATAAATTGAAATCACATCATCCATGATGTTGGTAAATCGACATATCACAGACGGTGTTTTCATTTCTAGAATAAGTGGGAGAGGAGAATAAGTATAATGGTGAATATTTTATAAACATAATGAAATATAGAATACATAATATGTTGTATCATTCATTCCTCTTGGATAATAATAGGTGAGTAAATAATAATAATTGAAAATAAAATGAAAAGAAAAGAAAGAAAACAAAATAGGATGTTTACCTCTTGATCTCTTCTCCTTGAGATCCTTCTTAAGGCCCTTGGTTTTGGCCTTTTGGTGAGACAAGAAGGTATTGGACGTGAGGAAGGGTCTTTAGAGGATAATTTTTCAGAACATAGGTAAGGATCAAGTCTTTAGAGGTGAGGAAGGAATAGGGGGGAGTAGGTGGTATTTATAGTAAAGGATAGGAAGAGTTTTACATTATTTTAGTCATTAGTTTAATATTATTGCTCAAGACTATGAATAATCTTAATTATTATTACAAATAGTAAATTGATCATGTGAGTTCGAACCAAGTTTTCTTACATCATCTATGATGTCAAAAATAGTGTATTTAACTGATAATTTATATATACGGTATTTTACTGTATTTCACTATTCATAAAAAATTCAAGTATTTCAGAAAGATACCAAAAAATCACCCTAACCATTTTTCTACATGTAAAATCCAAAAATGAACTCCATTTTTTGAAAATAATTTTATAAATATAATAAATTTATTTTTAAAATAAAATAATATTTTATTCCAAAAATAACAATATTAAAAACATTTATTTACTTATTCTAAGACATGGGTATATCATACTTTTAATCATATCTTATATATATATATACTATCATTGGTGAGGTTACTATTTATAATGGTATGATACTATTCATAAGGGTAACATTACTATTCATAAGGGTATGTTACTATACACCAAAAATTAAGTTGGTCTTATCAAACTCTAAATAACTTACTGATTGCAACCATGTATGTCTATTTTTTGAAATTCAAAACACAAAAGTGGGAAAATTAAGTTTAGTGCTAATTATAACTATCTACTTAAAATAATGTTTCATGAATTTCAATTTACTTTTAAAACCTTGAGGTGTTACACTCAGTCCGATTAACAAATTCATAAGATCATAACCTGGTTATGATCTGATTAAATCAGAGTAAAAATTTTAATCATTATGAATCTGATTTATGAGAGTACTATTATTATCGTAATCAGAGTTAATATGATAAAACAATTAATAATAGAAATATGAATACAATGCTTAACTTTCTATTAAAATGTTCATTGGAAAATAAAACACGTAAAAAACAAGTAAAATAATAGAAAACAAAGGTAATAATGACTTACAAGGTATTAAAATATAAACCTCTTTTAACCTTAAGAGAAAAGTCATTTATAACCCAGACTAAAGGTATCCACTATTTTATACTTATAATAAAATTTGTATTTCTTTATCTTAAATCCCTCGATATGATGATCAGAATGTGATATTCCTTACTAACTTTATAATCCCTTGATATGAATATTGACTATATCTTTTGAGCCATGGAAACCTTTGATCTCATGGATCAGATTTGTCTTACTATCCCCATAATCCCTCGATCCAAAGATCAGATTCTCCATCTTCCTATCCTCAGAAGGCCTCGATTGTTATGATGATCAGACACAAGTAACAATTTCAAAATTTCTTTAGGATACAACCTGATAAGGTTTACTTAATAATAAAACTCTCTAAAGATATAAAAAGATTAAGAACAAGTTATTAATGCTAATTATTCTTCTGAAAATTTGAGAGTGAATATAATCGACTAGCTCCAATCTCTTCAAATGACTTAGTATTTATATGTGATCTTCCAATGTTCATATTGTGATATACTAATGGTCTTATTTCTAAGTTAATTTCAAATAATTTAGACAATTGAAACTTGACATATCATAATGATCTAGAATAATTGAAATTTTTTCATTGTATTGATTAACACCATTACAGTGCTAAAGGTTTTCCTTATATTATAAATAAGTCTTCTATATTATAATTATAAACTTCAGTCAGTCTGATTGAATTCCTTATTATTTTCATTATGATAATCTTTATAATTTTCAGTCAGATGTTATTGGTACCAATATCATTCTGATTGTTAATATTTTTTCAGTAAGATAGACATGACTAAATCTAACTTCCGGTTTGATAAAGATGAGTCTAATTAATCAGACACATACTCATTATGATAATCCTAATAAAGAATGTAAAGTTTATATTCATAATACAGTATAACTTATTCTAATTATGGTAAAATGTAATGTTTTATACAAAATCATTCTAAAACACTTAGAATATAAAAATTTAGTAAACATGTTTTAAGAAAGTGTTTGTGATTTCTAAAACTAAAGGAATGGAAAAGAAAGAAGTAGAAATTCTGACTCAACAGTATCTGACCATGTGGTTTCAAAAGATAAAAGGTTTGAGGAATGAAAATCCAAAAAACCAATCTAAGAAGTGAGTGTTTCCTATTAATAAAATGAAATTCATTCTAAAAAATCAATTTGAGAAGAATAATTTTTTTCATATTTTAGCTCTAAAAGTGAGAGAAATGAAATATATCAAGGTATTATCAACAATAAGCTACAAAATATATGGAATATTATATCTAATATTCAAATATTAATTTAAAGATAAATCAAATGAATGGTATTATCATATAAATTTAGTAATATTAGGATTTAATACAAGTTCTTGATCAGAAAGTTGAATTAAAATACAACAAGTTATCTTCAAAGAAGTTTGTCAAAACCACTTTCATGATATTGAGAAAGTTTTCAAGTATGATAAAACATGGGATAAATAAATTAAGTATATGATGATTCAGAATGCATACAAAAGAAAGGATTTTGTTGATTTATCACTTTTTGATATTTTTTAATGAAATAGGATCAATGATCTTAAATGGAAGTTGAGAGAAGTCGAATAGAATATGGAAGATCAAGAGAGGGGGGTTTTATATTTAAAATAAGTTGATGAAAAGAATAATTTAAAGTTAGTATCCTTGGAATCAACTATGGAGAATATTTAAAGGAGGAAATAGAGGATTAAGAAGATAATATCAAAATCCATTAAATCATATTCAATTACAAAACACTCATGATGTTGCAAACTAAAGTTTTACTTTGAAAATTCCTTTTATGGTTTATTTTTGTGAATTTTTTACTCACCAAAATATTTCACTTTCTATTTATCTGAAACATTGAAATACTTTTAAGGATACTAGATTATATAAAAATATACATTTCACTAAAATAAACATTTTTATTTAAAAGTAAAAGGAAAGTATTTTTTCTTTTTTGGGCCTCTTATTGAAAATATAAGAAGCCGAATTTCCTTGAAGGAATCATCTTTATTTAAAGTTAACAGAATATGTTTCCTAAGGGTATATTTATTTATATTTTATTCCTACCACATTTTCCCATTTTATTTTATTTTTCTATTTCTTTTTTAAAATCACAAAGGGGGAAATATTTTTAAAAATTAAATAATCATTTTTCAAATGGGGAGAAATTTGAATTTTTTAAAAGGGGATAGATTTTAGAGATTTTGAAAAAAATATTCTATATAGGGAGAGATATTTAAAATTTTAATTTAATCAAATTTGTATTATAAATTACTTTAATTCACTAATAGATAGTGTTTATATACTTAGGGAGGTTTGTTTTTACAAAAGGAATGTTTGTTTAAAAATGTCCATTCATGTTTTTTATTTCTAAAAAGGGGATATTGTTGATTCATAGACTCATTTTATCCTTAGTTTTAAAAATTACATAATAATCATGTTTAAAATTCATTTTAACTAGAAGTTTTTGTTATAATTATTTTTTTTGTTACGAATGAAAATTTTATAACCTTAATTCCAAAGTGTGAAAACTTTAAGATCTTAGTTTTTATGACTAGGTTAATTTCACTGGATTCAAGAGCATTGTAGTGGTGCATAAATAACTTCATCGGAAGAAGTTAAGAATTTATAAGTTCATAAAATAATTATAAAGATGATTCCAATGCAGTTATAACTAATCCTGAAGAACAAAGAATTATACCATTATAGAATTTATTATAAATAGGACTACAACTTTAAGGGATATAAGAACAAGAAAAATGACACATATTCTTGAGAAAGATCTTATAGTGATTTATTAAATTCATGAAACTACTTTTTGTCGTGAGATATTTTGATCATTATAATTTTTATTTATAAATATTTTTATAAGAACTATATTGTGAGGATTTAATTATAAATTTATTATCATTTTTTTGTATTCATTGAGTTATCGATTGTCTAGATCGAGGGATTCTGTGGTAGTAAGATAGAGTCAAACATCTAGTTTGTAGAAGCAAGAACTGCTAGAATTGTGTTGATTGAGGGATTCCATTGATGAATAGATATTAGAGAATCTAGTTTATAGAATCAGTACTTATAAATGGGTTAATTCAAGGGATTCCATGGTATTTGAAGACAAACCTTTTGACAGGTCAATGATGAGGATACTTTTTAATGGGTTATAGTCGAGGATATGCTGAATCAGGATTACAATTACCCTTATTCTTTGGGTTAAAAATACCTTTATAATAGCCTTTAAGGGGTACTTGATTCATAAATCAGTGATTCAAATTTTTTTATTTTTGATGTGATTACTTTTTTAATTAATTTTTATTAATTCTACTGTATGATTGATTTTTTTAAAAGTAAAAATAATTATAACAAACTAAATTTTTACTATGATTAATATATCTTAAATTGATATATTTTGTTGGTTTACAATTTGTAGGTTATCAAAACTTTATGTTTCTGTTAATTTGAAAAGTTAAGGTGTGGAAAAAATTAATAAGTATGTTTTTAAAATACAATCCCCCCACTCTTGTAGGTTTACCTAACCATTTATTTGAGATAATAATATGGAGCTACAGAAGATGATAATAAATATTTTAGAGTTAAAATTTTACAATGATGGAATTATAAGATTATGGAAACAAATATTTGTTCCATAAATACTAGAATTGAAGGAGATATTGGATGATGCATATATATCATCATTCTCTATCCATACTATAAGAACAAAGATGTATAGAGATCTTAAGAATCATGTCTAATGAGAATATGAAGAGATATATTGTAGATTATTTATGTTGATGCTTGGTATGCCATTAAGTTAAGGTATAATGACATAATTCTAAGTAAATGATGTAATTATTACCTATACTTATATGTAAATGGGATAACTACACTATGGGATTCATTGTAGTACTTCCTAAGACTTATAAATTCCATAATTCCATTTAGGTTGTAGTTGATCACCATATGAATTCAACACATTTCATTTATATTCAATAAGATTTCGATCTCGATAAAAATTATAGGATATACATAAAGGAAGTGGTAAATATGCATAAAACGCTAATCTCAATTGTATCTTATCAAGATCTGAGGTTTACTTCAAAGTTTTGAAGAATTATTCAATAAGAATTTAATAGAGATGAGTTTCAACACTAATTTTCATCCTTAGGTCAATGGTCAATCTATAAGGACCATTTAAACTCTAGAGAATATGATGAGATCAAGTTTAATGGATTTAAAATGAGGTTGGGATAAAAACCTTTCCTTAATAGAGTTATCATATAATAACAGTTTCTATTCTATCATTAAAATGGAATTATATGATCCTTTTCATGGTAAGAGATTTAGAACACTAACATGTTGGGATAGATTTGGTGAGTTTGAACTACTGGGATAATATATTTATCAATAAATGAAAATTAAGATTCAAAATATTCAATGGCATATTAAAAATACACAGAGTTAGTATAAGTGTTATACTTATAATCATTGGTGAGATTTGGATTTTGAAGTTAGATTCAAAGTATTTCTTTGAACATCACCATGGAAGAGGGTTATGATATTTGGGAAGAATGGAAAGTTGAGTCCTGGATACATTGGCCCCTCCAAAATCCTCAATCATTTGGGGATGGTAGTTTATCATATTGAACTTCCACTAAACTTCTCTATAGTGCATGATGTATTCCATGCATTAGTTTTGAGAAATTACATACCCAACCCTTCACATGTACTGAACTTAGAGGTATTACAACTCAAATATTATCTCTAGAATGAGGAACAACTGGTAGAAATCATGGACATAGAGATAAAGTACTAAAAAACAAGACCACACACCTGGTTCAAATTCTATGAAAAAATCATATGTTTGAGGAAGAAACATGGAAACTTTAAGTTGTAATAAGGTAGAATTATCCTTATTTTTTTCATCAAAATAATTAAATTTCGAGGGAAATTTATTTTAAGGGGGTAGAGTATAACGCCCCATGGTTTACTATTTATTTTTCTTTTAAATAAAAAATTATGTTAAATGGGTTATTTCACACACAACATAGAACTAAAATGAATCATGATACATTTTATTGTGATAAAATATTACAATTAATGATAAACATTAATACATTTTGATAATTCAATATGAAATGTCATTTATAAAAGTACAAGTGGATCAAATACTCAAGTAAATAAAAATACCATGAACATAAAATATTTATCCTCTTGGTTTTCCATGGAGATCATCACCCAGTTTAAAACTATAGAAATAAGGTAGGTAATTAGAAATATAATATACATTTTTAGAGAGAAGTATTTTAATAGGATGAATGATTCAACTAATGTATGTAAGGTCATATATAGGAATGAAATATGGCCATTATATATATGGTCATTGGAAATATAGTTATTGGATATATGGTCATTGAAAAAATAGTAGTTGGATATGTGTTCATTGGTTATATCCAAGGGAAAAGTTTCATAATTGAAAATAATATAATAATAAATAATTTTCGAATAAAACAAAAATATGATATTAAATTAAAATATTTTATTATAAAAATATGCCTTTTATACATTAAATATTATTATTATTATTAAAAAATGATTTTATGTATTTATAAAATTAAAAAAAAGTTTTTAATACCAAAATATTGATAAAATTAAATTATTATAATATGAATAAATAATTTTAATAAGATGCAGTTAAAATTATTTAATGTCAAAAATGATATTCTTCAAAGAAGTAATTTTTTAAGTATTCTGTATTTTTATCTTAAAAAATTAAATTAACAATTTTTTAATGATGAATATAATGTAATGTTTTAATTAATATGAAAATTTATTAACACTCATTTAATTTTTAATTGACATGAAATAGGATTAAGAATACATAAATTTTAAAAAGTTGTTTTTCTATAAAAATAGATTTTATTAATATATTTTATGTGTACATTTAAAAGATAAATTTACTATATTTAGAAATTTAATTAGATTAAATAGAGTCTAAATTAATAATAATAATGTCAAAATTAGGTAATAAGGGTACCTTTATATTTTTATTAAAAGAATAAATTACCATGGTAAATAATTAAACTATGTAAAAGAGGTAAATGGGGTAAAAATAGATAAATTAAAGTGGATAAAATTTTTGATAATTAAATTATATTTATGAATTATATAAGTAATTTTTATGTGTGGCAGTCAAACATAAATGTATCATCAATATTTACTCTCCTAGCTCACCTAATTCCCTTGTGATTCAATATTTACCTTTCACCTAACTTAAGTTCCCAAAGAAATGTCCCTGATTTTCACCTATAAAATTACTTCTCCTATACCCTCTAAAACCAATAAAACCATTATGTTATATATTTAATCCCTACCCATTTTCCTCTAAATAATCCTTTAATATGTTTTGTAGCTTCTATTTCCAATAAGAAATCCTAAATCCTTCATTCCAAAGGAACTTGTATCAAGAAGGAGAAAATTCATCAGGTAAGTATCTAAGTTATTCTCTTAATTTTTAAATTACCTTCTCAAATATACTTTTTTTTAACTCACCATATAATTTAATTATGTTATATTAACATCATTATTATTCTGATAAAATTATACTACTATTATATAACTCTAAACTCTTACTCATTCACTAGTATAGCATGTTCTTGTTTAGGTCTATTCAACCACATATATGAATGATGTTATGCCAAAATCTCGATTTTTCACTATGAATAAGTATAAATACTTTAATACTATTAATTTATGGTATTAATGAGTAATATATGTAATCAATATGGTTCTTAAATAATTAAATTAAAAAGAATGGTCATTATAAAGTAAATTGTTTTGATTAGTAAATTACCTAATACATGCTCATTGTAGATTCCACTCTATGAACCATACCCATAATTTCCATAAAATTAACATGGTACTGAATAAATCATTATAAGTTAATGATTCATTTAACTTTAATAATCTCATAATTATTAACTTGGTATTAAAGAATATGGATCGACATCACTATTACAAACTTCTATGAAACAATCAAAATCACTAACATCTGATGATGAAAATAAAAAATAAATAACTAATATATGTGTAATGAATTATTATAATTGAATAGTATAAAGGGTAATAGATATAAATAAGTTTTTTTGAAAAAATCAATTAAGATGGTTATTTTTATTATACAAAAGGTTAAAGAGCTTTCATGATGTCGGGGGTAAAGGAAATGGTTTTCTTTCAAAACTCACTTTGAATTTGAGATTGTTTATGAATATAATCTCATCAAGGGAAATTTTATGAGATTTATTTCTAAAACCCTATATATTTTCTTATCCTATGGTTATTCATGGGATTTATATGTATTCTTACCATTTCTTCTCCATTTTTTTACAATTCTACTAAAAGGACATTTGTAAGTTGTGTTAACCTTATCACTTATTTATGGTTAGAAATACTTCTCATTCATGTATATATTATTTATTTTGTTTTATATATATACTTGTATCTTCTTAAATTATTTATTAAGGTATTATTCAATGTGATTTATTTTATTTACAATAGTATTCTTCTTTTATCATATTTGGTATGGTTGTTTTCCACCAACTTTGACTTCCTTTACAAAAGTGTGAAAATAATATTCCATTTTAACTCTTTATACATGAATTATTTTTTCTACTTTTATAACCATTTTTATAATAAATCTTCATCTCCTAGTTTTAATGGTTTTTAAAATTAATATTTATTCTCATTATTTTTTGAATTTTTTATTCTAAAATAAAAGTTATCAAAAGAAAATGATATTTCTTCTTATTTTTAAAATAAATTTTCTAATGATCTTATAAAATAGTTTTTCATATATGTAAACATACTTTATTGTTTCTTATACTTCACTAGGTATATGATATAATGATACCATCCTCATTTTTTATCTACATGTATTATGATAATTTTATATTAAAGTTTCAGGATACCCATTTCTTTTGTACAAGTTAATTAAATTATGATGGAATTGTGGATGTTTTCATATTTATATAGAATATATATGTAAGTTGTTTCATTATATGATATTTGTTCCTATAATTATATATCCTTTGAATTCAGTGGGTAAATTTTATATCACATGAGATGATTGAGAATGGATATTTAACCCAAACCCCCAAGGGAATTTTTCCATTAAGTGACTGGTGGGACCAAAATTATATAGCCCTATAATGAATTGGGTAAAGAATTATATCCCATTATCTAAAATGTTAAGTATCGAGAAAAAAACCTAATCCATTAAGGGATTTTGTTCGTATGTTATGATGGTCATGGTGGTGATCCTTAACATAATTGACAATTTTCTATGCTTATGTGCATGTCATGATCTTATACTTATGTTATGTATTCATGGATTATGATTATTGAATCATGTTTCTACTTTCATACATCTTATTTATAAATTTATTCCAAAATACTTATTTCATAACTCATGAATTGTGATCTATATTTTATTGGTTATGATTTTCTTATGCCAAGACTATGTACCTTAATTATGTTTCCATACCCACATGATTATCTTGTGCTCACTTATGATATTTATTTGATATCTATTATGTTTAACCTTAATTATAATATGATCTAACCCTTCATTATGTTTCCATTCTCCAGGTTATAAAGAATAATATTATGTATGATGTGACTAAAAGGGTATCATGTGAGATGACTTTTTGTGGGATATATTGAAAATATTGTAAAATAAATTGGTTATGTATATAATTTCCAAATACACTAATCCTTTATGTTTTTAGGTGTGATTTTTTGTGATATATAATGAATACTAATGTAATATGTATATATTTTGTTCTTGGGTTGCCTCAAGATAGTCAGATCTAGTCTTTTATAGATGAAGGACCAGTTTTTGTCAAAGCCTAAAAATAGTAAGTTGGAACATTCATTATACCTAGTTGGTTTCAAGAGTATAGGTTCAAGGATATACCATTTAATAAGATTTATCTTAATAGTAAAATAAAATATCTTTATGTGGGATAACAACCACCATACACCAAGGATGTAGCCATCTATATTAGTAGTGAACCTCATTACTATATCCTAGTGTGCCTTATTGTTTTCCTTTTATACTTAAATTAATTTAATATAAACTAAATGTGAGTAAATAGTGATAGATACATTCACTAAGTAGGTTAATATGTAAATAAACGGAAAAATTAATTGGTAAATAGTCACTCACACTTATTCACCCCCCCCCCCCAGTGTAGTTGCATCAATCCTGGTGGAATAACAGTGGTCATTGTGGTGGGGATGAGGTGGTGGATGACATACAGTATAGGTCATTTATATTATTATTTAATTTTTTGATGTTTCTAAATGATTTATATTAATATATTTCATTCTCTATGTATTTACTGTGACTTTTCACTTTAAATAGAGAGGTTGGAAGAGGAACCTATTGACCATACTTACATGCTCACCTGATTGTTCTTTGTTGTTTTTAAAACTTATAATATCTTTTTGAGAGTGGTGTTGAATGACATCAATTTGAGTATCATTGGATCTAGATGGGAGTAAGAGGAGTCAAATTTTGCTGTCCTTCTTTATAGTTGATGAATAGTGATCTGGTGTTTGGTTTACTTGTTGACATACTCATACATGTGTTCACTATTTATGTTAAATTTGGTTTACGTATTTATATTTATGCCAAATATTTGGGTGGTAGTCTTATTTAAAATGGGCAATTCCTCCCATAATTTTTTGTATTATACTCTTGTTTCTAGTTTCCACCCCAAGGAATGTTATAAGTGAGCTTTGAGGGTTAATTTCAATCTCATTATCCACTAATTAGGAGTCCTAAAAGGGACAAATCATGAAAAAAAATACCCATTAAAATTCAAAAAGTCAGTGAATAGGATTTAAAAGTATCTATATATATATAAATTAGAGATAAAAAACCCATAAGAGATATGATAAGTATAAATTTTATAGAAGTATAGGGCATTAGTCTATTGTTGAGATTTATTTTTGATGTATGAAATTCATTTACATTTGATAGAGTCTTTTTATCATTTGAATGTTGTAGTTGGAGTTTTGTTACTCTGATGGAGTTTATTATTGAAATTTTTATGTTTTTTTTATATTATTCCACTATACTTTTGGTGGTGGTGTTTTTTATTTTTTGTTCAAAAAATTTTAAACCATTTTTTAAATAAAACACTACCAACATATGATGTTTATTTAAAATAATTATCATATATACCTCTGTATATGGGGTTATTTCTTTTAAATATCATATATAACATATAAAACAATAATATTCATATATTTAAATTATTAAGAATAATTTTCATAAATTTAATTATGCATAATAGTTATTAATAATAATAGTCACATATAACCATTCCCTTTTAGATGTTATTTTAAACTAGATTTAAAGATTATATAAAATAACTATCATATATAGTTTAAATTTTAAAAAATATATTAGTGATTTTTTAACTATTAGATAAATATATGAAGGAAATATATATAAAATTCAAAAAAATCATATATTTAAAATTTTCATATATAAATATTTTTATAGCAGTGTTTCCTCAAAATTCTTTCATGTTTCCTTCCTTACTTTCTTTATTCCTTATATCTATCTCTCTATTTATTATTTTATTTATTTATATCTATATTTTAACATATATTATTCTTTATTATCTTCTTATTTTTTGGGATTAAATGTTTCTTCCTTGATTTATAAGTCAATTATGTTCTATAATTTAGTTATGTAGCCTATTTATTTTCCATGGTTTATCATGAAATGACTTTCTGATTGGTGTATGGTCACTTAACATTCATTTAACTTCATATGGAACAAATTTATATTTACTTTTTATGATATTATAGGTGTGACCACAATTATATAGATCCCTAATCAATAAGGCAATGATTTTATCACATGTGATGCTACGCATGGTGCATGGGCAGTGGGATAGCACATTATGTTATAATGACTTAGTGGTGAACATTTAATTATTCTTATCATGATATGTTTTGTATTTTTGTAACATTTTTATATCATGTTCCTAGGTCATGACTCATTTTTGTCTTATGTTATGATCTTATAATTCACTAGATGATCTTATAATGTCCCATGTTGTAGAGACCTGGATTTTTATAATAATACCTTTGAATATTTTTAATAATATTTATAAAGGTGGTTTGGAAGTTGTTCTCTTATTATTAGATTTACAAGAATTTAAAAAATAAATAATATAATTTATATATATATATATATATATATTATTTTTAACCAATGCATATGGGAACATTTAATATGTCCAAAATAGAGTCCCAAATCAAAATTCTAACACTACAGTTGTGTCTGAAATGAGTGGTTTTTTCTGAGAGAGGTGTAACTTTTATTTTTGGTATTTAGGGATCAGACCTTGCATTTTTGTATTTTTGACTAA
This sequence comes from Viscum album, assembly GCA_963277665.1. Taxonomy (NCBI): domain Eukaryota; kingdom Viridiplantae; phylum Streptophyta; class Magnoliopsida; order Santalales; family Viscaceae; genus Viscum; species Viscum album. Next base: position 675,462,967 of record OY728131.1, on the reverse strand, counting down.
AATACTCAGTATTAGACAACCATGACCAATTCTTTGACTTTTAATATCATGTTATAGATTTTTAAAGGGGATTGGTCATTTACAATGAAAAACCATAGAGATTCCTCTCATTGTCCATGCATTGGAGGATCTTTCTTCTTGGTAGTAACAATGACTATAGATAATTGTGGTGTAATCAACAAAATGATGATGATTTTCCATTGAGGTATGAAATTTTTATTTTCATATTCACCTCATTATCCTTTTTATCAAATCCTTTTTCTCAAGAATTAGACTTTTTTTCCATGGTGTCTCTAGTCTATTATTTCTTTGGATGGCTCTTCCTCCATATTCCTTCCTTTCTTCTTCCTCATTTGATTACCATAAAGGTTATTTAGTAACAATTTATTATTGTTTTTTTAGCTTCCTTTAGAATTTTTTATTCAAGTTTGGTTCATTTTATTCAAGTTCAGGACTCTCATCTATTTTTTCTTTACTACTCGGTTGGTTTTATTTCAAATCTAGTGTGGTCATGGGGTGAATTTCCTTACCACTTATTATTCTTATCATACATAAATTTTCCATAGGATTATGGATTGTTTGTTCTAGTAGATTTCCTATGTTTTTGGACAATTATTCTATCATTTTTCATATATATTTAATTTCAGTCATAGGATCATCTACCTTAGAACTTTGTTGTTGTTGAATAGGTGGTGGGGCACATGAACTAGTGGATGGTTGTTTATAGGGTATATTTTGATTGAAAGGGGGTTGTTAATGGTATGTAGGTTGGTTATAAGGTTTTTTAAAGGGATTTTGGGAAGGTGGTGGGATCAGAAATTGTGGAGCTTGTAAGAATAGGGACTTTGGTTAAAACTAGTTTTGGTAGGGGGTCTATCCTGGTTATATTAATTTCAAAATCCATATTGTACTTTTTTAGGATCCCTTAATCATTGATTTTATTAGAATTTTCTTAACTGAAATTCTACTACACAACTTTCCATGTCTTATACTTCAATACACTAGTCAGTGAAATTGCTAGGTGATAATCATAATCTTCATACCTTATTTGGTTCTTATTGTTCAGTGACTTGTTTCAGAGCCATCTATCTCCCCAAACTGGTTATTTATTCAATCTTAGTTTCTAGCAAAGTTAATGAATCATAAGTTCTTATCTCATGAATACCACTTGTTCCAATACCTCTCATACAATATTTTTTGCGTAATGTGCAATATTCTCATTTAGGTCCTTGTCTTCTGCTAGTGACTTATCAATCAAAGATCCTTTAGATGATGCATCTAGAATATTTTTATCATTATCAAGTATAACTTGATAAAATAACACAAGGAAGTGGGTCTCTTATACATCTTGATGTAGACAGCTGGTGTAGATATTTTTGAATCTCTCTCATTACTTATAAAGAGTTTCTCCAAATGATTTCTTAATGGAATAAATTTATTTCATTATTATTGAGATCCTAGAGGTGGTGAGAAATCTTTTCATAATTTATATTTGTAATTTATCCTATTCATTCAATTCTAGTGGTTATAGGTTGTACAACCATTCTTTGGTATCTCCTTTGAGAGGAAGGGAAAATGGTCTACACTTCACTTGTTCCCCAAACACTCCTTGGGATTTTAGAGTAGAGAATACATGTTTGAATGCTTATATTTGTTTGTTGGGGTGTTCACCTGAAAACCATAAAACTTGGGAAACACTTGTATTATACTAATTTTAAAATCAAAATAATTTTATAACTCATGCATAGATTTTTGATTATTTTGGTTAAAAAATTATGGTGCGCATAGATCTATTAGGGTTTGGTTAGGATTTTCATCCATGGTTATAGGCTCAAAGTGAACATCGGTAGTCTCACCTGAGTTTGTAATGGAAAACTCTTCAAAATATGTTTGTAAAATTAAATTTATAAGTCTAGTTAGCAAATTCATTTCAATTTCTAGATCAAAATTAATCATTTCATTATTAGAATACCAAATCATGAAAATCTTAAAAGTATTTTTTATATCACTACCTCTCTAGAAAGGGAGCCAAGTTTTGATGGCACACCTATCGTGAGAGGTGGGTAAAATAAATTTTATTCATAGAATAAATTTATTTATTATCACAAACCAAATCAAGATTCCATCCAATCCAACACCCAACCCAGCCTGTGGTAAGTCCTGAAGGGAATTCCCAATCCCCATAGGCTGGAAACTAGTGCCTAGGAATCAAACATCACAACTAGGAATGATTTAACCCAAAGAAACAACCACAAACAACCCACAAGGATCATTTATCACATCATAATAAATAACCATAGTCAAAAGAGATATAACTATTATAAGATAAAAATATGACATTTTTAACCCAAAAAAAATCAAAATATATGGGGAGCCAAATACACAACTAAAACTCCATGAAACAATAGGTTTAACAACCCCATGCCACCACAACCAATACCTACAAGATAGGAACCTCTAATAACTAGATCCACCATCACCCCCATAGAACAACTTGACTTTACCTAGATCTAAGATAAAAAGGTCTACATACATACAAGGGTGTATTTAGGGTGTGATTCAATTCCCATAAGGATACCACCAAAAAGGATTCCATGCAATAACATTATAATATAAATCAGCATGCTAGTTTTTATGAATAAGGGAAGAACTATTTAAGTAAAACATTCTTTGAAATTAAAAATAGAAGTAAACATGACATCAACAAGCCAGATGGTATGCACAACATCACATGAGATAAGCACTATGTGTAATACCTAAGGAAATATGATTATTTAGTTTCTAAGATCCTTATACCTTAGTGATAAGTACAATCAAAACCCACAGCATCCTCATGCGTAATCCATTAGAGGGGAATCACATACAAAGTTCTAGTGGTCTAAAAACATCATCACATGTTTAGTTAGTTATGTAACATCAATCCTATGAGGGTAACTATACCTCTCCCATACCACACTACCTAGGGTACTATACCTAGTCTTCCCACCTAGATACCTTGGATTACCTCATGCTCAATTTCCACTTTCTACGCCACATGAACTACCTATTATACAATACACATCACAAAAAATGGAAACACATATGAAAAACCACCATTTTCAATAGGAAAACCCCTTTTAAATCTTTATATTCATCAAAACATTTTGGAAACATGATTCAAACCACCCACACAATCCATAGAACCTATTTATAAACCATAAAAACCATACCAAAATCATCAAACAATGATAAATCATGGAACCACCTATATTTATCTTGGAAACTTCCATAAACCAAGTGGAAACAGAAAGCACGCCAACAGGATTCCCAATAAAGGTAAGCACACATCATAAAAATCAAGATCAAACTCAAAGGATCAAGTTTGAACCCATTTTATGGCAACTAATCCACTAGAGAAAGTATTTCCCAATAAGGAAGGAATAGAATACTAATAAAAAGGAACAAAACAAGATAGAATAGGCTTACTTGAGGAGTTATTTAAGATCCAAGTCCCAATACACCAAGAGAATGAGGTCCAAGGGAGCCAAGAGGGAGGGGGAGGCATGCCTATAGCTAAGAATCCCAAATGGGATAAGTTAGGGTGGATTTGGGGTTAAATTAAAACATGAAAAAAGGGTAAATTAAATATTTTTAAAGTTATGGGTAGGCCACATGGTTTGGCTACATAATTTTCCAAACCATGTGTCAACTATGTGGAACCTCTATCCATGGAGAAAAGAGGTCATGTGATTGTTTGGTGAAGGTATCATGCCTGTGTGGTCAACTGTGAGCCTCAGATATACCCGCTGATCTAATCGCATGGTTATCTACAAACCCATGTGGTAGGTAGTATAGCATGTACAGTGCCACTGTCCAGGGAACATGGTCTCCTCTAGGCTAGTTCATGGTTTTTACTAACCATGCTCCAACCATGTGTCACCTACTTCCAGGTCCAAAAACTACCATTTTTTTAAAAAACTCTCAGGAAAATCTATGCAATGAAAATATTATGAAAATAAAAGGTAAAAATACCTTGAAATGAAACCATTAATATGACATTTATATTGATAGCCCAGGGTTGTCTCCTAGAGATGAGTTCACAAAAATTGGTTATCATGTGTTGATTAATTGGGGGGTAGGGTTGGTTTTGAATTTGTGATTTTTAAAATAGACGAAATAAATAAAGCAAATGGTTTGAAAAATAAATGATGATAAAGGTAATTAGGTTAAGGTAGGATTATCAAATGAAATGCTCTAATAGTCTCAAAATGATTTTCCTATTTCCTTCATTTTAATTTATAAGTGTAATATTCCTCTATTGATTTATCTAAAAAACATGGGTTGAAGGATATCATGGAGATTGATCTAAAAATGATTACTCCTTGGTCAACCTCTATTCTTGTGTGTATGAAAAGTCATCAGGATACTCAAAAATTATCTAATAAAGCTCTAATTGGGTGTTGGTGTTCCTAGGAAATCCAAAATTCACTCATTTTCCTAACACATATTCCATAAATTGTGGGACACTCACCACCTAACACAACTTGATCCTTCAAGAAAAACATCACTATGTGGAGGGAGATTATAGATAATCATCCTAAGTAGTAATCATGATCTAGTTAAAAACCTTAAAAACAATTACATTAAAAGAATAAAATAATTACTAAGGACTTAAATCAAATAATAATAAAAGACCTTAATACATTAAAGTATGAGAACAAAATCTTTACAAGGAATAACATTCCCTTCCCCCAATCACTCAGAAGATTATCCATCCATTTGAAGTATAATGGAGAAGAAAGGGTAAAATGAAGGAATTAAAAAAATAATGTAAATATAAAATAAAACAAATAATAAAAGATTAATAGATTCTCTGGAACAAACTCATGATCCAAGTATTTATACCCTCCTTTGGTGCACCTTCTTATTCTCTTATAGAGTTGTGTTCTCCTTCCCTTTCGTCTAATCAAACCCATGAGGTCTTCTCTATTTTTTTCAAATTTTAATTATTTATTTTTATATTTGAATCTTTGGTGTGATTAGGTATTCCAAGAAATATTACACCTTTTATCTTAGGTGTTCACCAAAATATTATAGATATTTAGATACATTTGTAAGCCTCTTATTGATCGCATGCATATTGACATGATATATTAAAGGTTTTATTTGAAGTGTAGGTGAGTTTCATGAATCCTACATGTAACATTCAATTTTCTATCCAACAGATTCCTTGAAAATTAGATAAGTATTGGTATAATAGCCTCGAACCCACACTCCTGGATCCAATGATAAAAAAATAATATTTACATTTTTTTCTATGAACTGATAAATGTGACCCAATTTTAAGTTTCCAAAACTTATAAAATCAAATAGAAATATTGGATCACTTACATACCCAAGGACTATTTATGTTCATATCTTCAGTTAATTATGACAAATTCATACATAATAAAGTGTAAATTTCCACATTGTATCCATTTTTTCCAAAAAATAAGTTCTTTATAAATAAATACTTACTTCATTCGAGTTAAATTCCATATCTGGAAGTCTAAATTTATTAACATATCTACTCATCCTTAAACCTTGTGAAAAATAATTTAAAAGCATGGGATGAGTAAAAAAAAGCTTAGTAAGGAATATATACAAAAGATAAAATAAAATCAATTGTCTATTTAAAAACCATGATATTATATAGGGGATATTTCCTTTAACATAATAAAATTTTACCTCAAATAATCATTTACTTACACATAAAATCATCTTTACTTCCTAAATAACCTATTGGTTAATTCCAACATAATTCTCTAGAAAATATATTTATTAATAAATGCATTGGTGATCTATATCAGACTCAAGAATCATCATAAACAATATAAAAATTCCATAACATACATAAAAGCTTTCATTTCAATCATCAAACTCATAAAAATATACTTTTGAACCCATAAGTAAAACATTTTTGGATATTGATATATCTCTTTCCTTTAAAACCCCATTTCCAAAACTAAAATACCCAGAAAAAAGGGAACAATAATTTTTCTTTTAATAAAACATATAATCTTGTAAAGAAACCTAAATATAAAATAACAGTTGTGGTGGTAGGAAAATCCATTGACATCATATACGTTAAAAACGTTCATTTTATACTTTGTAAAGAAAGTCAAACATTCCATATGAAATATGCAAAAAATAATCCTTTAAAATACCTTTATAAGAAAGTAAAAGGAAAGGTAAAATGACCTTTTATATTTATTTATTTAAATATTTACACATCCATAAAATAATATGTACATATAGGGAAAATATTAGAAATAAATCTTCAAAACATTATAAAAATAGGTTTTATGATAGAATATCCCTTACAACATTGTAAATTTTGAACCAATGAAACATTGAAGGAAATAAATTTAAATAAATTTATAAAAAAATTAATTTTATATAATAAATTATAAAATTCATCCAAAATCCATTTTATATGCCACACAAAATAAAACATGCGATAAGAATAGCTTAACTCTCAAAGAAAGGTAATTAAGACTAGAAATTACTTACCACATGTCCCAACTTATCACGCGCATTATTTAAATCATGTATAATAAAATTATATTAATTATTTAGTTTCTTAAGAAAAAATTTCATGTTTATTACCATATCATAATATCTTTTATTTCATATATTACCATGTCTTATATAGTTACTAAATCGATTAAGTTCATGTTATACGTTTTGAGGACGTTCTATTCATAATCCCCAAAACAACTTTGGTAGGTTGAAACTATTTAAATGGGTCATTGTTCCATTATATAAAAGATAATAATCATAACATAATTATCATTTTTATACTTCAAATACAATTTTAGAGTCATCCATGAAAATCGGTCATGAAAAAAAATACATCAACTTGTGAGGTGGTGGTCTGCACGTACACATGATCAATGATTTTACTTTTAATTGGATGTAAAATAAAGAAAGAAAATAAAATATTATCCTTAAATATGCATTATCATATTATAAATATAAAATACCTTCATTAAATATATCCCCATGACCATCTATGAGCTGTGGTTTTTTAAAAATGAAGTATCGCTATGTGGACATGGTAGTCGGTACGTATGCACGTGTGATGATTCTATTTTTAAAGATTGGAATGGTATGAATATAGATGATATATTATATTTAAATAATCCTAATTATTTTATTAATATCATATATGGTCTTTGAGTTGTTAGTCTGCACGGACACACAAACGATGGTTTCATTTCTGATTTGATGGAAAAGAATATAAATAAGGTTATTATATTAACATTATAACATTTCATTATATATTAGATAATGATTTTATTATATTTTTAAGTGTTAGGACAAAAATTAAGAAGGTAGAACAAGAAGTAAAATAAAAATTCTCAGTTAAGATGATTACCTCTTCTTTGAAGAACTTGATTTAGATCTCTCATTAAGGGGCCTAGTGATAGTAGTTTAAGAATAAAAGCACCACTATAATGTATATAATTAAGTTAAGAATATTTTTTTTAGGTTTTTTTTTTTTGAGATAAGTGACTCAATATGTGTGAGGAAGAGAGGAGAGGCACACTTTGAATTACTTAAAGTATTTAATTAAAATAAATTAATTTTCATGTTCATGTGGAACCAAAATTGACATATTTTTAAAATATGGTGAAAATGGTTAAAAATAAATCTCATTAAATAAAATTTTTATAAGTTTAGGCAATTTTTTAATCCTTATCTCTTAGTTTTAACTTTCCAGTAATAGTTTTAACGATTACCATGATAATGTTTGTTACTATTTAAAAGTTAAGAAAGTTACAATAAAAGGAAAAGTGACTCATAAGTGGGTAATGGTTGATATTCCAAAAAATATACTTTTCAATTTTCCAAATATAATATTTTTATGAATTTTAAATCATTTAATAAAATATTATTTAACATAAAATACCATTAAATTCATTTTCAGGATAATTCACATAATTTGACTTTAAAAATATAAAGATAGTAATTTAATTAAAAAATAAACTTTTAACACATCAATGATGAATTATATTTATCTAAAAATTCATATAACACCATAAATCACCCAAAAAATATTACCATTAGAGTTTTTAAAATCATTTACTTGATTTTTCTACTATTTTCATAAGCACTGTGTCTACATTGGGTAAGCATTTAAGGTAATTATATTATCACTAAAAATTTAAAAAAACATTATAAAAAAATTATTTGTATTCAAAATACACTTTTAAAACCATTCATAACTTATTTTATTCCCTATAATAAAATATTATAGATATTAAAATCAATAAAGATACATTTTGGGATTTTCTTTTACTTAAAATAATATGAAGGTCTTTATCAAAAATAGATGGAACAAAAATGAAATATTTTAAAATATTTGAAGGGTTTTGTATAATTAAACTCATAAAATATATTAATTCAAGTTTTATGGTGATTTTAAATCCTTTTCACATTAGTTTTAACCCTAGTTTACCTAATTTAACCTTTACTGTGGTGATAAATATTTACCATGGTGACTATTCATTATGACCAAAACTAAAGTTAACCTATTTAACAAACATAGAAATTATGATTCCAAATATTTAATTCATTTTATCAAATTCAATTACTATAATTTTCAGAAATTAATTTTAAAATAAACCCAAAAAACATGATGAAAAACAGATTTCCAGATAAATGCATATTTATGTATAAAAATATTTTTATACCAAAATTAAGCATAATGTTGGTTTCAATGAAATTAATTAAATTATTTTTAATGAAAATTAACTAATTAAATTTTTAAAATAAATTCAAAACAAAATGGTACTTTTAAAATACTTGAACGAAAAAAATAGTTTTCTATAAAATTGGTATTTTTCACTATTCATTGAAAAATCAATATTTTCAAAAAAATACCTCAATTTCACCCAAATATAATTTTGATATGATGGTTTCAAAAATTATATCATTTTTATAAAATAAAATTTCTAAAACTTCTTAAAATTAATTATAATATTCTCTCAAAAAAATTAATACAAACATTATTAAAGAATACATATTTTTGAAGCATAAAATGAATTTACTAAAAATAAAGTGCTTAATTCCTAAGAATTGATCAATAAATTTGTAATAATTAGGACCTTTATAAATATATTTTATAATGTGGATACTTTTATTCATACCCCCAAATCAAAATCTTGTTTATAATAGTCATAATTATATTTCATGGTCATTAAAGCTCGGTGTTGCATGTCCTATAAACTATCAAACATAGTCATCTTTTAAAATATTAGGGTATTAAATTATACCCTCTTAAATAAATTGAGTCTGAAAAATTTTATCTTGTGTCACATAAAAAGGTTTTAAACCATTTTTTTAATATCAATTCCAAGGAGTGGAAAATAAAATATATGATTATGAAAGGAAAACATTTTTAAATATTTTAAAAAATATATCTTTATTAGAAACCCACATAATAAAAAGGGATAATAAAACATAATTTTGAAGATAAGAAAAGGTAAGTGGGACGGTCATAAGGAATAACACATAATAAAGTTCCCATATAAGGATAACATTGGAGGGAAATGAAAATGAGTACTTGGAAATAATAGCTATTTAAGATATAATTTATACATTTAAGAAGAGAAGAAGCCATAAATTCATCAGAAAAGATCATAAAATGATAATAATTTTATTTCAATATCCTTTTCCAAGAGTTAATAGATTCTTTTACCATTAGGATAGAGGACGTGATAAAATATAGTTACTTGATTTTTTTTTATTTAATAGGAAAAATTTCATCCTTTGGTTTTTATTTAATCAATTTTCACTTCTATCACATATCTTACTTCAAGAAATAAATATTCATGATGAATTTTTAATGCCTGGAGCACTAAAATAAACTTATAAAGGATCACATGGTCCACACAAGGATAAAAAATTTATTACTACTATCTTTAAACATTGACCAAAACCAAAATGGTTATCACAAGTCCCTCCCCCCGAAATTTAACTTTTTGGTCTGGGGGGTTCAAAATAATGCTATGCCTACGGATATGGTGGTTAAGAAGAAAGGTATCTATTTGGAATCAATATTATCATACTGCAAGTATCTCAAGGAGGATTCCACACCACACATTTTCCTCCATAGTGAGTGGGCCTGGAAAATCTGGGGAGTTCTAGGTGATTTTATTGTCTACCCCTTTGGTGGTGCCCCTGGATGATTTTATTTAGCATTGGTTTAGCAGTACTAATAATAATAGGTTTGAACTAAGGTCATGTTCTCTTCTCTTTATAGTTGGATGTTGGATCCTATGGGAGGCAAGGAAACACATGAGATACAAAACTCCCCCATTTAATGTGTCTCTTACATCTAGGACCCAATTTTTGGTGTCATACTTTTCTATTCTTCTCAGTCAGGGAGATTACTCCCCTTCTCTAAGGTGTTTTTTGGCCAGGCAGCACCACCATGCATCTCCCATCCCCCAGCCTGTGGTACAGTGGGTGATATGTACTCCCCATTCCAAGGGTCTCAAACTGAATATGTATGGGTCTTGCATCCAAGGCTTCATGTGTGGTGGGGGAGTGGTTTGTGACTCAAGGGGATCATTGTTACTCACTTTTATCGCCCACTATGGAGTTGGGAATTCGATCAAGGTGGAATCATAATCCATGTTGAATAGTATTTAGATTTTCCATCCTAGGGGAATATCTTTATCTAATGTGGAAATAGACTCAAATATTATCTATAACTCATTATCATTTATTTCCTCTATTCCTTGGGAAATTACTTATTTTATTTGCAGGTGTAAATCTCTCCTCACAACTGGCATTGAGATTTATCACATGTGGTGGGAAGGCAATCACATGGCTGATTTTATGTCCTCTAAGGCCTCGTAGGAGGTCCCAAGTATGGTGTTAAATTTTTTTTGTCTCTCTTCCCCTGGTGGTATTGAAATTATTGTTGGTTACTCACTCGGTCTCCACTTTTATAGACCCCATTGATGATTTTTTAATCTATTCTTTTATATAATAAAAATTTTAATGTTGTTGTTGAAATAAAACATCCAAAGTTAAATTTTAAACATTACATAGATAACTAACCTTAAAACTCTTCAAAATATTTTGGACCAAGTTCAAAATACAAAAATAAAATTTACTTGATCATATATTCTTTATAGATCAATTTAACATTTATCTCTAAATAACATTAGTCGCTCATAAAGTCATATACCCAAAAATGTATATGTCCTAATTATATAATCTCTAAAATATGATAATCTTTTTTATAAATATACTAAATCACCATAAAATCAAAATAAAATCATATATACTTCCAAAAGATAATTCAACCTTTATTGCTCAAATAAAATCTCATATTAGCCAAAATTATTTCCATTTACCTTAATCATATAATGTTCCCAAAATAGTGAACTTCTTTAAAAAATAACATTAATCACCAAATCAATTTTCAATCTCATGGTTATATATATGATAAAACTTAGGTTCCCAAAATATAATAACCCATTTATCCTAAATAAACATAATTACCTCAAATAAAATGTTCACTAAAACACATGTTAAACTTAATGGATATATATACCTCAAACATTTATCAAAACTCAATAAATTTATCACAAAGTATTATTAATCACCTTAAAATCCAATCACTTAAAACCTCAACAAGGGGTGTTTATCCTTTGATCATAAAATCAAACTTAAAATTATAAACTCATGATGGTATCAATAACTCTCAATTTAACCTTACATGAAAACATTGTAATATCCAAAGCTATATAAACCTCTCTCTGATACTAACTATCACAACCTCAAACTCACACTCTCAGATCTGATACTAAAAACATTATCATTACATTTTTGGATTTGATACGGATAAACATAACCTAATTTTATCCATCCAAAACTTAGAACATAAAATAGAAATATTGGATCACTTATATACCCAAGAACCTTTTATTTTTATATTTTTAGAGAATTAAAAAAATCTTACATAAGAAAGTGTTCATTTCCACACAGTGTCCTTTTTTCCCACAAAACAAGTTCTTTATAAATAAGCACTTGCTTTATTTAAGGTAACCTCCATATATATAACCATGACTTTATTAACATTTCTAATAATCCTTAAACCCTATGAAAAATCATTTGAAAAAATGTGATGGGAAAGATAAGGATAATTTAGGGACATATACAAAAAATAAAATAAACTCATTAATTTATTTCAAAACCATGATATCATATAGGAGATATTTCCTTTAACATAATAAACTTTTATCTCAAATAATCATTCAATTACACATGAAATTAGCTTTATTTCCCAAATTTTTTCATAAAAAAGTTTATGATAAAACATAAAATAAAAATCATAATCATGGGGGTTTCTTAAAAAACATGATAACCCGTGAAAAAACATTTTATTAAAAACACACACCTTTTACCCTTAAAGGGAATATTAATTCATTTAAACAAAAGATATTTATATTACCTTATGAAATCAAAATATTTTCATAAAAATTCATTTGTAAGAATATATGTGTCATGTAGGTAACTTGGGACATCATCTTCACAAAACCCTTACAAGAACCCTTACAAATGGAATATCCTACTCAGTTAATTCCAACATAATTATATAGAGAACATAATAATTAACCAATTCATTGTAGAGATATATTAGGTTCTCCCATAATCATAAACAATTTACAAGGACTATAACATACTTGAAACTCATAAAATCTTGCATTTCCACCATCAAACTCATAAAAATATACTTTTTAACCCATAAGTACAACATTTTTGGATATTGATATATCTATTTCCTTTAAAACCTCGTTTTTAAAACTAAAATACTCAAAGAAAAGAGAATAATTTTTTTTATTTGAATAGAACATGGAATCATGTGAAGTAATCAAAATATCAAATAACTATTTCTATCATAGGAAAATCTATTGACGTTGTATGCATTAATAAAACATCCCTTTTATAGTTTGTAAAAAGAGTCAAACATTTCGTATGAAATATGAAAAAATATTCATCTCTAAGACCTTTATAATAAATTCAAATGATAGTTAAAATGAAATTTTTAATTAATTTATTTAAATATTTACACATCCATCAAACAATATATACATAGAGTAAAAATATAAAAAATAAATATTCAAAACATTTTGAAACTATGTTTTAAGATAGAATATCCCTTATGACCAAAAAACTTTTGAACCAATGAAACATTTAAGGAAATAAATTTTAAAGTATTTTTAAGTATTTTAATTTTTAGATATGAAATGATAAAATTCATCCATAATTCTGTGAATACACCATACAAAAAAAACATGTGGGGAAAATATCTTAAGTCTTAAAGAAAGGGAATTGAGACTAGAAATCTCTTGCCTCATGTTAAAACTTTCCACGTACATTATTTAACTTTAATATAATGAAATTAAATTAATTATTTACTTTATTAATAACCATTTTCATATTTATTACCTTATCATAATATCTTTTATTTCATTTATTACCATGTCTTATATAGTTACTAAATCAATTAAGTTCATGTCGAATGTTTTGAGAACGGTTGGTTCATAATCCATAAAACAACTTTGATGGGTTCACCATATTCAAGTTAATTATTCCATTATCTATAGAATAATAATAATGAAATAATTATAATTTTTATACATCAAATACAATTTTAGAGTTATCCATGAAAAGCGGTCACATAAAAAAATGCATCGGCTCGTGAGGCGGTAGTCCACACATACACACGAGCAATGTTTTTACTTTTTTAGATAAAAAATAAAGAATTATAATTAAATATAATATTTTAAAAAATAATTATCATATTACAAAATAAAATACCTTTATTAAATTCATCCTCATGACCATCTATGAGAGTCAGTTTTTGAAAAACTGAGTACATCCCTGCGTGGATACAGTAGTCTATACATACACACATGTGATGATTCCGTATTAATGATTGGAATAGTATGAATATATATGATATATAATATTTCTAGAATCATAATTATATCATTAATATCATATATTTACATTAAATCTATCATAATAACCATCCATTAAATATGTTTATGAGAAACGAAATACATCAGTTCATGAGGAGGTAGTCCACACGTATGCACGAACAATGGTTTCATTTCCAATTTTATGGAAAAGAAGATAAATAAGGTTATGGTGTTAACATTATAACATATTAGTATAGGGGAGATAATTTTTTTATTTTAAATTATTAGGATATAATTTAATGAGGTAGAATAAGTAAAATGAAAATTCTCTGTTAAGACGATCACCTCCTCTTTGAAGAACCTTATTTGGATCTCTCCTTAAGGACTCTAGAAATGGTCTTTTAGGAAAACCAAAACCTCTATAATGTATATAATTATATTAAGAATATTTTTTGGGGGTTTTGGTTGATATAAGTGGATCAAAAGTGTGGGGAATATAGGAGAGTTAATTTCTGTATATAATAGAGGAAAGGGGCACCCTTGGAATTACTTAAAATGTTAAATTAATATAAATTAATTTTCAGGTTAATGTGGAAGTAATTTGATATATTTAGAATATAATGTGAATATAAGTTGAAATGATATCATAAAATAAAATTTATACAATTTTACATGTTATTTTAACTCTTATCTCTTATCTTAACCTCTTGATAACCCTTTTAATGATTAACGCAATAATAATGTTTTTTACACTTTAGGGGTTAATAAAGTTACAATAAAAGTAAAATTGACCCATAATTAAAATATTTTTTATATTATAGATCATATATCATTAACTTTTCTAAATATAAAATTTTTATTAATTTTAAATCATTTAATAAAATATTATTTAATATGAAATACAATTAAAGTCATTTTTGAAACTATTCACATAATTTGAATTTAAAAATATAAATACAATATTTTAATTAGAATATAAACTTTTAAAAAATAACTAATATATTATATTTATCTAAAAAAATCATGGAGCATCATAACTCACCCAAAAAATATTACATTTAGAGTTTTTAAATTCATTTACTTGATTTTTCTACTACTTACACAAGCACTGTATTAGTGTTTCATAAGAATTTAAAGTAATTATTCAATCAATAAATATTAAAAATAAATTACCATAATAAAAAAATATTCGTATTCAAAATAAACTTTTATAACCATTCATAAGTTGTTTTTATCCTTGTTAAAAAATATTATAGATATTGAAAGCAGGAAAGAGACAGTTTGGAATTTTCTTTTACTTAAAATAATATGAAGGTATTTATCAAAAAAATGTCACAAAAATTCAATATTTTAGAATATTTAAATATTTGGTAAAATTAAACTCATAAAATATATTACATTTGAGTTTTATAGTTATTTTAAATCCTTTTCACATTAATTTTAACCCTAGTTAACCCAATTTTCCCTTTACTTTGGTGATAAATATTTACCATTGTTATTATTCATTGGGATCAAAAATAAACTTGAAATATTTACCATATTGGTAAATTATTATTTAAAATATGTAACTCATTTTATCAAATTAAATCTATATAGGTGGAAAAATTTACTTTTAAAATAAACCCACAAAACATGATTAATAATGGTTTTCTAGAAAAATGCATTTTTAAGTATAAAAATGTTTTTATACCAAAACTAAGAATAATTTTTATTATAATTAAGTTAATTGGATTATGTTTAATAAAAAGGAAATAATAAATTTTTTAAAATCAATTAAAAATAAAAATCGGACTTTTTAAATTCTTAAACATGAAATGATGTTTTCTATAAAACCACTATTTTTCTCGATTCACTGAAAAATCAACATTCTAAGAAAAATCCATAAATTTAACCCTGATATAATTTTATATGGTGATTTAAAAATTTATATAATTTTTATAAAATATAATTTATAAAAGTTTTATAAATTAATTATAATATTCACTCACAAAAAATAATAAAAATCATTTTTGAAGAAAACGTATTTTTTAAGTATAAAATGAGTTTACTAAAAATTGAGTTTTTATTTCCTAAGAATTAATCAATAAATTTATATTTAGTGGGACCTTTATAGATATATTTTATAATTACTTTACTTCTATTCATAAATTGTAATTCAATGGCTAGGTTATAGTAGTCGTAATAATAATTCACAATCGTTGAAGCTCAGTGCTGCATGTCTTATATTGAATCAAACATAGAATTATTTTAAAATATAGAGGTATTTAAATTAAACCAACCATGAGTATCAAGTAACTACATGATAGAAAACTAAAAATTTAGTAGATTTTGTGTGTTGTTGATCGGCTGAACGTATGGTAGCTTCAAGAATTTGCGAAATCTCCAGTCATGGTTGATTGGATCTCTTCTTGCGGTCAATTCATGAAAGGCATGGTCAATCAGATATATTATTTAAATTTATATTCACATGGTAGGTTGAATTCCATGAGGTTTATTGGTTTGAATTTTTATTCATTCAAATGAATGTGTAGTCAATTGATAACTTCTCCTTGTGATTGATCTCTTCTTGCGGTCAGTGGGTCGACCGCATGATAGACAAGTGACTGCATGGCTATTTCAACATGCGGTTGATCAAGTAATTTAAGTAAATTTGAATTTTGTTCAGTTATAAGGTATGGTTTATCTAGATTCATGGCCAATATATTGACCATATGACCACCTCATAGTCTATTGTTTGCATAAACTCCAAAATTCACAAATTTCTTTATTTAAGCACAGATTCTCTTACTTTCTTTTGAATAAAATCTAACCATCTAAAATATTAATAAAAACATCCAAGATTTAATATAGGGTTTATTATAATAATTTCAAAGATCAAATAAAACAATTAAAAATCAATTTTTAAGTCATTTTAACACTAAATCTTAAAGTACTTATATATGATAAATATGTGATAATTACCCATTAAATTATAAAAGGTGGGATTAAAACTATGAAAATACTTGATGAAATATATGAAAGTATTGGATATATAATGAGGTTATTAATATTTTCTGAAAATCATCATAGGTTTCCCTAAACTCATCATTAAAATCAAAATTATAATCTATCAAAAGTAATCTTGATAAAGGGAGAATAATATTGTTTAAGTCCTTGATAAACCTTTTGTAAAATCTTGTATGAACTAAAAATTTATAACATTTTTCACACAAGTTCGATAAGGCAAGTAATATATCACTTCAATTTTTTACCTATCCCCTTAAATTCCTTTTTTTGAAATGAAATTTCTATGCAAAATTCCTCTCTCCACCATGAAATGACACTTTTCAAAATTCAAAACAAGTTTCTTTTCAATGCAATCTTCCTAGACTTTTTCTAGATTTTTAAAACAATAGTCAAAATAATTTCCAAAAACTATGAAATCATCTAAGAATACCTACAATAAATCCTAAATGGGATTAGAAAATATATTTACCATGAAACTTTAAAATTCACTATAGAATTACATAATCCAAATGGGATCCTCCAATAAGAAAAGGTACCAAATATATATGTAAATTTAGTATTCTCCTAGCCCTACAAATCAATGGGTACCTGAAAATATCCTAAGAATCCATATAAAAAGTAATAATGAGTTCTATGTACCAATATCTCTAACATATGGTCAATAAAGGGTATGGGTAAATAATCTTTCGGAGTGACCATGTTTAACTTATTATAGTCTATACATACTCTCCATCTATTCTGAATTCTCATAGGGATTAATTTATTATTTTCCTCAATCATAATTTTTAATCTGATTTTCTTGGGAACTACATGGATGGGGTTGAACCTTTGTGAATATAAAATTGGATATATGATCTTTTCATCCTTTATCTTCACACTCTCCTCTTTTACTACCTTTATCAAGGTGGGATTTATCCTCCTTTGGGGTTGTCTAATAGGTTTGAAATATCCCTCAATCATAATTATATGTGAGTGTATTTTTGAAATTATTATTGTGATATCAGTTAATATCCATCCTATTTCTTGTACATTATTTCTCAAAAGTTCAATAATATTTTATTCTTTGTTTTTTTGTATATTATTATAAATTATCACTGTTAATTTTTATTCTTCCATGAGGTACACATATTTCAAGTCAGTAAGGAGAGGTTTCAATTCCAAATTGGGTGTTTATTTAAGAGATGAAATTAAATAAAGGTTAACCATTACTAAATTTTGAACTTATTACACATAATAAAATATATTATCTTATTATTCATTAAAGAAATCATCAGATTCATTAGAAAACTCAAAAGTTTCCTATTCCTCTAATATAAAAATAGAATTTCTAGAATTCTGGATAGCTCTATCTTCAAGGTAATTTTTATCAAAAAATGTCTTAATAAGAGTAAAAAATCATATAATATGCCTAAATCTTCAAAGGGTTATTCCTCTTCATGGTGGGAGAGTGTAATTATTCAATGTCTATCTAAAGGGTGCCTTGTAGAGTTAAAAAGATTAAAGTGGTAGTGTTATATCCAAACTCCATGGTGAGTGTTTCTTCATGGACATTTATTATTTTATTTGTTATATTTAATAAAGGTCACTCAAAAATGATTATTGAGTGTCATATTTCTCCATAATTCCCTATATTTATCACATATAAGTCAACTAGAAATATTAATCCTTGAACTCCAACTAGCACATCTTCCAAAATTCCTGCTAGAAAAACAATGGATTTATTTAAGAATAAAATCACTAATTTTATGGGATTAAAATCACTCATCTGTAAATAAATAAACAATTAGTGAGGCAATACATTAATAGAATCACCTAGATAAAATAAATCTAAAGATAAATCTAAAGATTTAATGGTGGAGGGAATAGAAAATGTCACTGCATCTTGACATTTAGTGGGTAACTAGGGGTGATCAAGGTAGAAAAACATATTTCTAATTTGATTCTCTCATTAAATTTAAGTCACATTTTCTTTTTAAAAATACCCTTGATTAATTTAGAATACTTTGGTATTTTTTTGAGATCTTCAAGAAGGGGTATGTTGATCTCTACTTTCTGAAAAGTTTCTAGAATTTATTTTTAAAGTTTCACTTCTTGAATCTTCTTTGATTGTATTATTCTTGAATAAAATTAGGGGAAGTGATCTTTAATCTCCTTTTGTTTCCTTTATAGTGGTTTTTATTTTCACATTTTCCTTGGTCCATCCTTATCCCCTTCTACTTTCTTTCCTTATTCATGGGTCTATTTTTCTAAAATCTACCCAAAAATTTTAGAATCATCAACTTTATTCCCCTCCAGTTTGGGTTTACTTAGATTAGGTTCATGTGAGGATAGTGGTGTGAGCTCTTTAAAACATATTTTTTTATCATAATGTAATTATAATTTATGTTATGCATTATTTGGGACACTAATTTTCCCATATTTTTTGTTAATTTTTTAATCATTTCTCTCAACTCTTTGATTTCATTCCTAAGCTCATCCTTCTCCAAACCTTTTTGTTGTTTCATAAGATTTTGTTCACTGGATAAGGGTTTTTTATATAGTCTCTTATAATATAAAGGGTTTTTTTAGTAGTGTGGTTAGTTATAGGACTAATTGTGTTATTTTTGAAAGGTTGGATGGTGTTGGTATGGTTGGTTTTATTGTTGGTAAGGGGGTTGGTTATAATACTGATTTTGGTAGGGGGTCTAGACTAGTTATACTGATTTCCAAATATATACTAAACTTGTTAAAGATCTATCAATATTTATTTGTGTAGGAATTTACTTGGATGAAAGGATATTTTAAAACTTTTCATTCACTACACTTCAGTACACTAGTCAACAAAATAGCTAGGTGATGAGCATAGGCTATATACCATATTTGGTGCATGTTATTCACTGACTTGTTTCAGAGCCACCTGTCTCACCAAATTGGTTAAATCTTCAAATTTATTTTCTAATATGGGTGATGTATCATAATTTATTCCCTTACTGATATTTCTTGTTTTATTACCACTTGTGTAAAACTGATGTGAGTTTTGTGCAATCTTCTCAATAAGTATCTTGGATTCTACTGGTGACTTATCTATCAAATCTTTTATAGATGAGGCATCTAATAAGTTTTTTTATTATACATCATACCTTGGTAAAGGAGAAAAATAATTTAATTCACCTATATTTATTGATTTTGGAAGTTTTCACAAATATTTTTGAAACTTTTCCAATACTCATAAAGAGTTTCTCTTAGAGTTTTTCTGATGGAATACAACTCCTTTCTGATTGTTGTGATTCTAGAGGATAGGGAATAATCTCTGATGAAAACATTTGTGAAGTCATCCCAATCTTAGATATATCATGCTTATAAGATGTACAACCAATAATTGGCTACTCATTCAAGTGATAATGGTAATTCCCTCCACTTTAATTCCTCATCAGTTATTCCCCTTATCTTCAAGGTTGTGCTGACATGGGTGAACCCCTTGAAATTTATAATTGTGTATGCTCCTACCAAGACATGGAATTTAGAAACAAGTTGAATTAATCCAATATTTAATTCAAAATCATGTTGAATATCAGGAATTTCAATTTTATTTTTCTGATTAACAAATTAAGCTCTATACAAGTCTCTTAAGGTTTGATTAGGGTTATTTTCCACAATGTCATGATCAGAATGAACACTTTGAGTTTTAATTGATTCTAAAATAGTTATTTATTTAAAAATATTGTGTAAATTAATGTTTCTATGTATTTTAGGTAAGGTTATATAAATTTAAATATCTAGGGGCTCAATATTTGTGTTATAAGTCATAGTTATGAAAATTTTGGGTTATATTTTTGGAACTACCTCCCTATAAATGATTCTAAGTTTTGAAAATTTAACATTATTATAATACTCACCTTCTTAAGTTTTAATTATCATAAATACTATTTTCTAATGATTTCATTTGTGATGTTAAAAGTTAAATATTTCTTATGTTAATCTTGGTTATGGGAATATCTTGATGACATCATTTTAGAATTTGAAATATACTTAAGGAATCCTTGTTAAAGTCTTAATAGATCTATTGAACTCTGGGAGTTTTATTCCCAAACCATTTTAAGGTACTTAAGAAATATTAATGTACATGAAGATATTTGAACACCAGAAGATAGAACCATTTAGCCAATGGTGAAGGTATAAGCCTCCCTTGGCTAGGCGGTGGAGGAGCACCAGCTACCCAGTGGAAGAAATTGGAGTGCAGGGACTTCCAGGTGGTCCATCGGTTATCAAATAAAGGATATCAGATATCTAATAGTATTAATCCATCAGGTCCAAGGTATCATTTAATTATGGTCAAATTGTCTTAATTTTGGTCTTATTCAACTTCAATGTCCTTAAAAAATTCCATAAGACTCCAAAAGATTTTGGATGCCATAAATAGATCATTTTAGGGGCTTGGAAACTTATCTTTGCATCCAATTGATAACGCCAACATGATATGATCACCAAATTACTCTTAATCTCTAGAGTGTTCTCAATTCCAAAGTGATCTCTATTTCTCGTCAATGGTGTGATATTATTGTAATATTCTTTTCACACATACATCTTTCTCATTCTCTTTGTGTTTATTTTCATTCTATTAAGAGAATCAAGACCATACTTAAATGATATTTCTTTTAGCAATCCTCTCTTTTTTTTACCCTTCTTCTTTATTAAATCTCACTACCTTTTAAATTTAGGGACTCAAGTTTTTTTCCAAAACCTCTAAAATTCATGGGATTACCTCTCTATCTATTTAAGGTTTATATCTACAACCATTAAGAATTTAGGTTTGATTTTATTTTTATTTTTTTCTATAACCTTTAAAAAGAAAACTATTTTTGGTATCTTGAATACCATTAAAGATAAGGGACTAATAAATTAAACCCTTAATCCATTGAGGTGTGAGACATAGGGTCTCTTATTGAGCTATTACCAAACTTCCTTAACATATCGTGTACCTTTTTTCTTTATGTGTATTTATTTATGAATCTATTTATTTCAATTATTTAATCAATCTTTTAATCCATTAATAATCTTAATCATTTAATTTTCATATTGCTCTTTCTTATATACTTATGATTTTATAAACATATATAGTTTTTTCGATGTGCTTTCAATTTTTTTCTTATTTCAATTATTCTTTTTAAATCTTGAAAATGTTTTAATTATCATTAATCATTCAAAAATAAGGTTTAGACTTTAAGATTTTTATTCTTACATTTATTTTATAAAGGGAAAATCAACCTTATCATTTTATCCTAATATAACCTACATTTGGTTCCAAATTGTTCTTGGATTGAATTAAATAGTTTTTTCTTTCTTTTTTTGTTTTCAACTCTTTCAAAACTTGTTTTTTTCAAAATCTTTAACCTGTTTTTCAAGAAACATTATTTTTCTAAAAAAAAATTCAAACACTCATGGTACTCTCGAATGAAACTCTATGGGTAATAGTCCATTTTTTAATGGTAAAAATTAAGGTTATTGAAAAACACATATTTCTACCTTTCTTAAATCTATTGTTTATCCCATATGGAAGATAGTTATGCATGGTTATAAAACTATTACGAAAAAAGAAAAAAAAGACTCATGATGATAATTATTATTTTTAATTAGATGGTAAAGAAATTAATTCATTTCATTGTGGTTTAGACCAAAATTAATTTATTTTAATTTCTAGATGAAAAAAGGATCATGAAATATGGAAACTGTTAGAATTAACTCATTTAGGAATAAACAAATTCAAAAATAAAATTGTAGATATGTTTAGACAATACTTTGATCATTTTTCTATGCATAATAACAAGTCAATTACTAAAATGTTTACATGATTTTCTAACATTTGTAATGATTAAAAGTCTCTTGGTGATAAAATTGATATAGAGACTTTATTCAAGAAAATAATTTGGGTTTTACTAATAAATTAGGAGCCCAAAGTCACCATAATCCAAGAAGCTAAATACATAAATAACATGGTGTTTTGGGAACTCATTAGGTATCTCATTTCATATGATATAAATATGAGGAGACAAGTTAAAAAATATACAAAAGTGGTAAAATAAACTAAAAAAGATAATTTATTTCAGGGAAATAATCTATGACACATTCAGAATAGAAATATAAATTTCTCATATTTCAAAAAAGATGAACAAGTATGTGAAATATATTCTTAATTATTAAAAAAAATAAAAACAAGAAATGGAAGTTAATTTATTCAGTTGAAAAAATAAGGTTCACATCAAGCTATATTGTCCCTTAAAAAATGTCAAAATAAAAGAAGAAAAGTAAGAAGGCATAAAAAATTTTCAACTTGGAATTATAGAAAATATTCACTTTAAACATATAAATAAAATGATGAAATTCTTAAGTGATTCATGACTAATATCAATGTATGTAAAAAAGTAAATTCATTATGTTATTCTTAACCTTATACTTTTTTAACCTCTTCTTTAACTTATGAAGATATTATTTATGCTATAGATAAAATTAAAAATGGTTTTTTTAGGTTGTTTAAAATTTTAAAGATCTTAAAAGTAATTACAATATAGTTGTTTTTTTAAAAGATCACTTTTTAAAATAAAAAGATGGTTTAGTTTTAAAAATAAAAGAACAACCAAATAATTATAATTTGTAATCTCAAATTAAAGATCCTAAAAATACACTTTCGAAATTCACTCATGGTTATAAATATATAAATATTATTTTAGGATCTCAATGTGTTGTTAAAAGTAATTATGAGATCGGATTTTAAAAATAATCTAGTTTTTCCAAAAATTATAAAGACTACTTTTAAAAAGGGGACTTCCCAAAATAAATTTTGTAATTATTATAAGAAATTTTTCCATCTTTTTTATGAATAATTTTCAAAAATGATATATATGATAGACCAAAAATCATTCATCTATCATCCCATATTTATAATGGAAAACAATTTCTAAACAAATATGGATTCCAAAATTCTTTATTAGATAACTTAAGTGGACCCAAGATATGGGTACCAAAATCATTAGTCTCTTGGTTTTTTATAGGTCATGGGTCTCATGAGAAAAAACCCAAGAAGCTACTTAGTATATGGATAGCGAGTTCTTGAGGCATATGTGTGGTGATCCTCCTAAATTTAATCATCTCAGGGACTTTAATAGAGGATATGTAACATTTAGAGTGATTCAAAAGGTAAATTCTTCAGTATCAGTACAATTGGTTTTTAAAACTCTACTTTATTAAAGTATGTTTTTTTAATGGGTTGAAGCATAATTTACTAATTATTAGTCAATTATGTGATAGTGGTTTTTAAATTATTTTTTAAAATTCTTTTTTGTGATATTTTTAGTCAATTATGTGATAGTGGTTTCCAAATCGTGTTTTAAATTTAAATAAATATGTTTATGTTTTAAAACAATCCTCTAGATATTGGTATGAAAGGTTATCAAAATTCATCTTACAAATGATTTTAAAATAGGAAAATTTGATTCCACTATTTTTCTAAAAACTTTTTCAAAGGATTTATTAATTATTTAAATCCATTTTGAAGATTTTGTTTTTAGATTAAATAAAGAAACTATTTTTAATTAATTTTGTGTTTTAATGAATAAAGAGTTTAAAATGAGTTTTATGAGAGAACTCAAATTCTTACTTACTTTTCAAATTTTCCAAAAATGTGATGGAAATTTTTAAAGCAAAGCAATACAATAATGAACTTTTAAATAATTTTGGAATAGTTCATGATAAGAAAATTAGAACACCCATGACTACAAATTGTAATTTAACAATAGATGAAGAGGTAAATTGGTTGACAATAAGATTTATAGAAGTATGATTGGAAGTCTATTTTGCCTTACTGTAGCTCAAATAGACATCATGTTTAGTGTGTTCCTTTATTCTTGTTTTTAAAAAAATCTGAAGGAAACTCATTTAAAAGTTCACAAAAGAATTTTTATATATTTTAAAGGAACTAAAGGCCTTTTATTATTTTATCCTAATGAAACTTATTTTTAATTCACTTATTTTTCAATTATAATTTTGGAGGATTCCAACTTGATAGGAAAAAATACTATTGGAACTTTCCACCTACTAGAAAATCTATTTTCTCATAGAGTAATAAGAAGAATAAATTTGTTACTCATGATACAATTAAATCTAAATACATAGAAACTATGAGTTTTTGTGCCCAAGTTATATGGATTAAACATACTCTCTTATACTTTATGGTTCCAGGTGCAGTGGAAGCGAGCAGTGGTGGCTGATATATTAAAATTTCTTTTAATATTTCACAACCTGAAACCTCAAGTGAGGATCTTTCATGTTAAATTTATAATTAATCTATTTATATATTAAATAAAATTAATACCTCATCTTAGGATCCACACTTCTTTGATGATGTTGATATTCTGAAAGACCCTTTTTGGATTTCCTTCATTACGGTGTGAGGATCCTAGGGTAGAATCCCTCTAGTGATGATTCACACGTTCTCCTTTGATCTCCAAGAAATGTCAATCAATTTTTGGGTACTATCTTGGAAAATCATTTTTATTTAGTTGTTCATGTTGATCACCCATCATTAGACTTGAAGGAATCACTCTCACATTTCTTGTTCTTGAGAGGGAGAGAGAAGGAGGAAGTCAAAAGAGAATTTCATTGTGTGAAATGGTTCTCTATTTTCATACCACTTTACATAATAGATATGACCGTCTATTTATAGAGATAGGGTTTAGGTTAAAATATTATTTGATTATATGACAGACCTTAAATAATATTATAATATTTAATAAACCCCATGGTGGATAATAATATTATTATTATTATTATTATTTTGTGGCATGCGCTAACCTGCGCAATGATAAATAATATTTACCATGTTTTAAATAAATATTCATTACCATATATGATCTTAGTCCATTTTAAATCGTTTGAATTTATTGAATACCCAATATTTTATTCATAAATAAATATTTTTTCCCCAAAACAATGAAAAAATATTTATTAAATATTCAATAAAATAAATAAATATATTTTATTCACAATCTAGTGAATAAATATTTATTTAATTTATGAAATCAATAAAACTTGAATAAAATTATTCTTGGTTCTTGAAAATAATATTTATTACGTTAATTAAATTCAAATATAATTTAATCAAGAACAATTGATACACTTATTGTGTAACCCTCTAGGATTATTTCTTGTTGGCATTAGGAAGGCTTGCCTAAAGTTCAAGATTATTGTCTAACAATGGGTCAATGTGCCCAAGAGAAGGACGTTAATGTTGTAATGTCTAAAACCACATATGAATGCTCACTATGTAATATAATCCCTTTGTCATGATATCTCATCAAACAACTTTCACATCTATGTCACCAAATAATATGTTGAA
Source organism: Viscum album (assembly GCA_963277665.1). Classification (NCBI taxonomy): domain Eukaryota; kingdom Viridiplantae; phylum Streptophyta; class Magnoliopsida; order Santalales; family Viscaceae; genus Viscum; species Viscum album. The sequence goes on along the minus strand of OY728131.1, from coordinate 675,436,627 downwards.
TGTATCTTTCTTTGACTATCTGAAATAAACACGTCGTTACACCATGGATATAGAATTTAATGTCATGGTTTTATTCCAATCAAAGGGATGAGATATCAACTTTTATTAATATAGAATTTAAAAAACCTTCCTCAACTTATCCATTAATAACATGTAATTTGTGATGCACCCAACGTACCGTAATTCCCACCAACATATTGCATGACTGTTTGGGTTAGTAAATCTAATTGCACGATCCATGACATGCATCAATGAAAATATTAAATTCTAAGGACCATTACACATTCTCACATATGGTAATATATGATGAAAACAAAACATATTGAATTATTATTGGTGGGTCTATTCTCATAATCTCCCATCTTAGAGATTACCAAGTGTGAACTTCAAGATAAGAAGCTTCATCCTCTTATGAGTACTGGCACCTAACAATCTACATACTATGTTCCATTTCATAGTACTTTATCCAAACATAGAAATATATTTAATAATGTCATCATAGCACTTCAAGGTTATCATCATATTGGGGAACTCTTATAACATTATCAATGCATCAGATACCCTAAGACATTATTACATTAAAGTCATGCATAACAATGAGAAATATGTAATAAGATGTTTTATTAATATTAAAATGATTGAATATACATGTAATAAAAGTAAAAATATTTGGTTCTAGGACACCAACTCTAATAAACTCTCACTTGGACTAGAGCCAACTGCCTATGAATTTTAGTCTGCTTGACCTCACATGATAATCATGTTTCTGCTAATTTAAGTATTTATTCAAGGGGTTCATCAGGTTTTTTCTGTGGAAATATTATTCACTATAACCTCACCACTTTGAAAAATAATCCTCAAGATATGATACTTTAGAAACATGTGATTTTTCACTGATATGAGCTTATCTCTTTTGTAAGATCCACCAATGCAGTATTATCACAATAAAGTGTGATAGGATCTTTATTGATAGGCACCATGTAAATATCTTAAATGAATTTTCACATTCATACTACTTCTTTAACTACCTCAAAATTCAAAATATACTCATATCGTGATATAGAATCTTCGATAGCAACCTACTTTGAGCTCTTTCAGTTCACATTACCTCCATTCAAAGTAAAGATTTATCTCATTCGAGACTTCATATCATATTGATATATTTGGAAACTATCATCTACATATCCTCTGATGAATATTTCTTCATCTCCTCCATAAACCCAGAACATATCCTTAATATTCCTCAGATACTTAGGGATTGTCTTGACTGACATCCAATGGTGGTCACCTAGGTCATCTTGATATCTTCCTACTACACTTAATTCATAGGAAACATCTAGTCTAATATATATCATACCATACATGACTGACCCAATCATTGATGTGTATATAATAATTTCCATTATATTTATTTCCTCATGTGTATGAGGACACATTTTATTGGAAATATGAATTCCATGTTACATTGGAAACAATCCCCTCTAGGATTGTTTCATACAAAATCTATTCAGTATCTTGTAAATATATGTACTTTGACTTAGGTCAAGAAGCCTCTTGGATCTATCACGATAGATCTTTATCCCAACAATATATGTTGTATCACCTAATTCCTTCATGGAAAATCATTTATTCAACTAGGCCTTAATAGATTATAAGACCAGTATATCATTTCCAATAAGTAATATGTCATCGATATATTCTATTAAGAAAATGACCACCCTACTAATAAATCGTTTTTAAACACATGGCCCACATTCATTCTTTATGAAATAAAATTCCATTATGGCCTCATAAAACTAAACATTTTATGACCTGGATGCTTTATTTAATACATGAATGGATTTTTATAATTTGAAAACCTTTTTTGGCATCCTTTAGAGTCACAAACCCTTCGAGTTGTGTCATATAGACATCTTCATGAAGGTTATTGTTAAATAATAATGTTTTTAAATCCATTTTCCACATATCATAATCATGGAAGGCCATAATGGAAATTAGAATTATAATGTATTTTAGCATAAAAATGGTGAAAAGGTTTCATCGTAGTCAATGACTTGACACTGTTTAAACCCTTTTGCACCCAATCATGCCTTATAGGTACTAAATTGTCTTTACAAATCCAGTTTCTTCTTGAATACCCATTTACAACCAACAGTCTTTACATCCACTGGAGAATATACCAAAATCTATACTTAGTTTTGGTGTATGGAATTCATTTCAAAATTCATAGCTTCTTTCCATTTGTAAACATTTGTTCCACTTACTTCTTACTTGTAGTCTAGAGGATAATTATTATCAACTAAAAATGTGTCACCATCCTTAGTGACTAGAAATTCATACCATTCTGGTTCTATAACTTATCTTGTATTCCTATATAGTACTTTTGTATCTGGAATAGATTCTTCTTCTATGGGTCTTTGTGGAATATGTTCTTATGCCAACTCTTATGTACCTTGAACCTCGATTTCATAAAAATATATCTGGCTCCCACTTTATTTTTTATATATGTGCTCCCTCTAAAGTATTATGGTGTGTTTTTTCACTATTACCTTTTTTTAAGAAGTTATATAGGTAATATCTCCTTATTTCCTTGGGATATCCTAGAAAGGTACAATTTGTTCCACGGGGTGCAATTTTGTTACCTAAAGAGTCCTTAACAAATGTTTCGCAACCCCATAGATGTAAGTATGAAAAAATAGGTTTCTTTTCATTCCATAATTGGTATGGTATGCCATATGTAACTTTAGTTGTCACTTGGTTTAGTATTTTTGTTTTTTTTCTAAAATGTGTATCCCCAAAAGGATAATGGAAGACTCGTATGACTCATCATTAATCTCACCATTTCTAACTAGGTGTGTTTCCTCCTTTCACTTACACCATTCCACTTAGGTTTATATGGAGCATTTTGTTAGGATGGGATCCCTAAATCCTATAGGTAATCAATGAGGTCTTGATTAAGATATTCTCCACCATAGTCTGAGTGTAGTTTCTTAATCTTCTTACCAAGTGGGTTCTCAACTTCATTCTTGTGTTCTTTGAAATTATCAAAAGAATCCAATATATACCTCATCAAGTAAATATATCCATATCTACTAAAGTCATTGATAAAAGTTATGAAGTATGAGTACTCACCCATTTCTTCAATGGGAAATGGTCCAAACACATAATTATGAACTAATTTAAGAAGATCTTTGTCCCTTTCACCTTTTCTATTAAATGGGGAATTGGTTTTTTTTACTTGTAGACATGTGTGACATATAGCAAGTGGTTTTAGTTAAAAGGAATAAAAATATCTATCTTTTTATAATTTTGTCAAGAAATTTTCATTTACATGACCTAGCTGGTGATACCAAATTTGGGTGTGGTATGAGTCATGTGAAGTATTTTTATTATCGATTGTCATTACTTGGTTTTTGTAATCCAACACATAAATAATATTATTTAAATGTGCCTTACTATAAAAAATGTTATCTTTATAAAACTAGAAACATTTATTTTAAAACTTAAAAATAAAACCATCTATATGGAGTCTGGATATATAAATAATTTTGTTGGAAATAGATGGCACAAAATAATATTATTTCAAAACTAAGATCATTTTAGTTGGCAATGTGAGGTGATATTCCCATATAGCTACAATAGCATGTTTAGATCTATTGTCTACTCATAGTTATATCTACCCTTGGTCCATTATTTTGAATCTACTTAGTTCCTATATTTTAATACATATGTGAGAAATACAAGATGTATCTAATACCCAATTTTTATAAATGGTTAAATTGAACTTGATAAAAAATGAACCTGAAGCTTCCCCTTGCTTCTTTGGTTGGGTGCAGTTTTTCTTCTAGTGGCCCTTCTTTCCACATGAAAAATAAACATCATCATATTCCTTTTATTACCCCTTGATATTTCTCTTCTTGGAATTATATTAAGAAGATTTGGGATTAAATCTATTCACTTTCCCTTTCTGTTTATTCACTATAAAGACATAAGGCTTTTCATGCTTTGTTTCCTTATCCACTTAGTGAGGAAGAGTGAGAATATTTGGCTTAGAATTCTCAACGTTGTTCATATTAAAATTGAAAATATAATTGGAGAAGCTCTGAGAAAGTGATACTAGAATGATAATGGTGCACAGTTTTTTGGGAAGTTTAAACCTTAGAACCTCTAGTCATTCAATGTATCCAATGAGCTAAACTGTGTGAGGCATATTTAGTGCACCCTCCACAAGCTTACTCTGAAAGAATGATTTGGAAATATCAAACCATTATTTTCTATATATCTCCTATTATGGTGCTTATAGGTGCTCAAATATGTTATACACATCCATTTTTTCATGAGACTTCATGATTTCACTTGATATAAATGAAAGCATCAAAAATTGAATGTAAACCACATCGCTCTAATGTTTTTCATAGATAAGGAACTCTTAATCACTTGACTCCTTAGAGGGTGGATTAGGAAGTGAGGATTATAGCATGTAAGATTTCCATTAATGGTGCAACACAACCCAAAGTCATCTAAACCATTCATGGAACTTACTACCAATGAGGATATTTTGTTTCTATAATATAAATCGTAGGGATAGTGTGGATGATGAACTTTCCATTTTCTTCAATTATAAAAGATAAGATTATTAATACTTTTCTTGATTACAAATTATGTGAAAAATAATAAATTAATTGTTTTTATTAAATCTAACAATATTTTATCAAGTACCAATATCTCTCACCATTGAACTCATAATTTCTAGTGAAAAGGATATATATTCCCCTTTACATAACCCCAATAAGGGTTGGTAAAGCTACTTGAAGGTATTTAGATAGGTATATATTTTCCAACTATGGTATTTCAACTCCTTGATCTGTTGAGTGGACTCCCCAATCCTAAAATCCAAACTTGTATTTCCTCAACACTTGCCTCCAAGTTATATCAAGTCTAGTAAGGGATATTTATCTGGATTTAATATGGTTAAGTCAGCCCAAAACCTTTATAATAACTCCACATTAAAAGTATGTTTCCCAATGAGGGTTAGTAAAAACACTTAGTTATAAGGCTTTCATTCCTAATAAATTAATGGAAAACTTGGTATGACTTAATATTAATTTAATGTATTTTAATTTATTATGTATAAATTTTATCTTCACTACTGAAAAGATGGGCTATACCAACATTTGTAAGCTGTTGGTATATACTAGAAAACCATTAATATAACCTATACTGACAGTTCTTCAAACCGTTGGGAGTTTAGCCATATAGGTATATACCTAGACCAATGGTTTTATATAAATTTTTGTTACAATACACATGTAATTATATTATACCAATGGTTTGGAAACCATTAGTATGGGTACCTGTCTTTAAACTATACCAATGGTTTGAAAACTATTGGTATACAGTCCTCCTACCTTCCCAGAAAAAAGCCCACCACCTTGGCCCAAACAACTAGCACCTAAAAAAACACTACAAGACCATACATAAAATTTAGTAAACTAATACATCACCTACAAAAATACTATAATACAATATATATAATTCAAGAAAACACTTGCAGCCACCCACCATGACACAATTTCTACAAACATTATCAAACACCTGAAACTACAAACTCTAAAACCCAAACCACTGCCAACCAATATAAAAAATTCAATAAACTTATTAATTCATTCAACTAGTGATAACACACATTTAAAACAAAACATATATTCATTCACATCCAATCATAAAACATCATGTGTCTTAAATATCAGTCAAAAATGTAAAGGATCGATCTCACCCTCATTATAACCAATATCATCACCATCATCATCATCATCACTATTGTCAACATCAAAATCCTCATCATCATCCTCACTATAATCCTCACCATCATCCTCAGCATCACCATTACCATAGACATTTCTAGGAATGTCATCATCCCAACTAACACTAGGACCATCGCCTGGTGCACCATATAACAAACGCATCATCGACATATATGTATCACAAGTAGCATCAATATCTAGTGTAAGTAATGAACATAAGGCTACCATAAATTTTATAAATTCATTGTCGGATGTTTGATTCCATTCACACTTCCGCATGACCATTTTTTCCTCTTCTTCTTCAGTACGAGCATGTGCTACCTCTGCATGAGTTCTTTCCAACTCGGTACTACCAGAAATGGCATCTGAAGTGGGAAATTATCTAGTGGGGACAAAATTATTCCCTAGTCAATAACATACTCTCCCATGGTTCTCATATCCTAATACCTGACGTAAATTATCTTTTGGCCCAAATTTGTCAGCTTCCTTCTCAACAAGGGCCACCAAAGCACACTATTACAAATATAAATGAACTATTTAGTTAAAAATAGATATTAAAATTTGAAATCAACAAAGTAAAACTTTCAATATGTTGTTGTATTTATTTTTTTATCACACTTCCATTTTTCTTCCTTTTAGTCGAGCAAAACAATTTTTTTTAAGGAACTATCCTTCAATATTCAATACTTCCCTCTGCAAAGATATTGAATGTAAGAAATCATTATTCAAAAATTATTAAGGAATGAGTCTCATAGTAAAAATTAATATAACCAATGGAAATTAAAATTGTTTTTTATAAAAAATCATGAAAAATACTTATAATAGTAACTCAAAATTCCAATGAACTCAGTAGTCAAGATGTATTTCAAATAAACAAAAATATTTTCAATTTCTAAGATATATATACATACTGAAGTGTTTTTCAATATGTAAATTATATCATAATATAAGCACAAACATTAACTAATGAATGAAAAATAAAATAATGTACAAACCTATCAAGTAATAGGCTAAAATAGATTATAAAATTTATCTCCACACACACAATTTTCATCATCAATTAGGTGATTTTAATATATATTAAAACCCAATTTCAAAGTGAGCATGTGGTAGTTTTTAGAGCTATAAAATCTGAAATAAAATTAGAGAGAAAATAAAGCTCCCTTGAGTTTAATCTTAAGCCTTTTAGTTTTCCTTTTATTAATATGTGGCTATATGATTTACATGATTGTGATTTTCTTATAACATGGTATGTTGTTTTATTCAAGGCTTTTTTTCATATAAAGTTCCACTATTCTTTAATTTATTACAATTTTAAAATATATTTTATAGTTATTTATTTTATATTTTTTTTATATTACTAAGGTTATCATCTCCCCAAATGATTTTTCAGTACTGATGTAATTAAGGATAGAATGCCTTAAGTGATAGCCATTTTACCATATCTAATGGGTACTATAGTAAATGGGGAATGAGCCATGTATGATCATGTTTTTAATAGTATAATTATTCTATCCAATTTATCACCATCATCATTTTTCATGAACAATTCTCTAGTATTACATTGGTGTAGTAGGTCAAGGCCTAAGAGGCACTTATATTGATTAGATCCTAATAAAAATCATAATGTTATCATTTTTGGAAATTTTCAATGGTTTTTTAATATATTATTTTATAAATAAGTTTGATCCATATATACCTATTGGGAATATCCCCATGATCAACATTCTGAACCTAATCCAGATATAGTGGCTCTATGAGGTACCTCTAGCTATATATTGTCTTTCTTAATATGGTTAATCTTATTTTTCTTGTAATTGAGGTGAGATATGTTTGGAAGTAGTTGGATTCTTAATGAGATGTTTGGAAGTAGTTGGATTCTTAATGATATTTTTGAGCCTAATATATATTTGGAAGTATTATTATTCTTAATGAGATTTTTTTAACATGAAGTTGATTATAGAAGAATAAAATTATCTAGAGGAGATGTTTTGGAGAAGTTTGGAATGGATTTTATTCTTGTGTTTTATTTTTTTTCAACACAAAAATCATGTTCAAAATGAAGTGATATTTCATTATCAGTTTGAGATGATTTCCATTACAATATTTATGGAGTTTTTGAAGATAATTAGAATGTGTTTTGAACAGTTTGGAGCAAATATGGAATTATTTTGATATGTTTTGGAATTTGGAGCCAAGTTAAAAAAATTATAGGTGTAGAGGTGTGTATGAGTTACTTTGAATGAATTGGGAGTAGTTATAAAGTAATATCTTATCCACTCTATAGAAAATTCTTCTATGATATAGTTTACATGGAATAGAGTTTGAAAAAAAAATAAGAAGCACAAAGAAGAATAAGAAGTTTAGAAATAGATGAAAATGTTATTTTAGTGGAATTGTTACCATGGAATCATGTGAGGAGGGTGGATTAAAGAATTATGAAATATATCAAGGATTTATGTTGGGTTTGAGTTGAGGTTTATTCATTTTTTTCAATGAATTTATTGAGTAAATACATTTAATTTAAGTAGGAATCAGTGAATTGTCACACTTAGAATGAGATCGAATATGATATGACCATAAAACTGAGGTTGTTGTTTTGAGATACAAACATTAAGTATTAGGTGTGGTGATGAAAATAATTATGAAATAAAATATGTAATCACAAAGAACCTTGATGAAAATTAACATAAGATTGAAGCATATGGGATTTTAGATGACAGGTCAATGGGGAGGATTATTCTATAAGATAGGTTAACAATCAAATAATTTATTGAGTTTATAGAGTCCACTGATATTTCATAGAAATGAAAATGGTTATTGGAATCCTAGGATGGAATATGAAATAATTCAATTAAGTATCTTATGTTGGGCCTTAATAGTAAAACATTATAATCTATAAGGACAATACATTGATATTATCATTGGTAAGGTATAAATCATGAATACTGTTTTTTGTTCTATTAGGTGAAAACTTGTTGTCATGTTTCTTTATGTAATACTACTCATGATATTGGGATAATTTTATAAGATACACATTATTGCATTGATATATTGAAAAGAACTAATCTCATCATGTTTTATTCTATGTACCAGGAGAAAAAAATGTGGGAAAATATTATGTAAATAAAATGATCTTTTTTTCACAAGTATTGTAAATTTAATGAATGCACATGTAGATGAATTTGAAAATATATATGTGTTCGGTAGAGTTCCAACATCACTACCAATGAATTGGAACACCAATAAATTATCCATTGATGAAAATAATAACTTCCATGAGTACAAAGTTGATGATATTATTAGTTTAATTATTCAATACAAATTGGAGTTTAAGAACACAGATGAAGAAAAGAAAACAATAATTATGGGTATAACATTTAATTATATAAATTTTATTTCATAATAAACATATAAATATGAGATACATGAATGTGAAAAATATGAATTATCTCAACATGTGAATGGAGTATAAAAAGACATGAATTAAATGAAATATTTCTAAAATAAATTTATAAATGAATATTGAACCAATAATCAAAAAGGAATTAACACTAATACAAATATGGCTTATAATAGCGCTAAAAACCACCATTAACAGTGCTAAAAGAGCATTGTTAATCTCGGTGAAGATAAAGGGGAGTCCCCTTTATCAGCGCTAAGCAAGTGCTGATAAAGGTAGTCTTTATCAGCGCTATTTTTAGAGCTGATAAATTTATAATATATCAGTGCTAAAAATAGCACTGATAAAAACTACCTTTATCCGCGCTATTTTGATCACTGATAAAAACTACCTTTATCAGCGCTCAAAATAGCGCTGATATATTATCTATTTATCAGCACTTAACTAGTTCTGATAAATGCCAAAGATCCTGTGTAGAACTAGAACCTGCACAGAACCTGCCCAGCACCTGCACACATTACAGCACCTGCACACAGCACAAAAAACACATGCACACAGCACAAACAACACCCACACACAAAGAACAGAAGAATAAAAATGCTATATACATTTACTTGAAATCATGAATACAAAACAACACACTGCTATATACATTTCAAACAATGTTTAATTTGGTTACAATTACATTTATCCAACAAACAGTTAAAAACAATGACATTCCATCCTTTTTTCATCCATCCGCTCTAAAAAATTGTCGTCCATGGCGGCGGTTTCCGAACAAAGCATTCGAACTCAGGAAAAAGATTTCACCTGCATAAGAAAACAAATATTATGTTAGTAATACAACAATTAAATAAATTAAACATTAATATGAAAGAATACATTAATAAAATGTCAATTGTTACCTGTTACAACATTTATTTTCATTAGTTCACAGGTCTAGAAGAGATGACTATAGAGCAAGAGTTCCTTCCCTATTGTGATTTGATGACCTAGGTAGGTAAATATTTGTGAGATGGTTTGTGGATTGTGGGAACTTTCATGAGTATTTCAGGCTATGATGACACATAGGGGACCCAATAACATTCCCAAGATATATGCGCTCATGTTAGTCTATATAAGAAATGAAAAACACTCATGAAACGGGGCCCTTATTTACTCAGATTTCTAGCAAACTACCGGGATTCCTAGATAGTAGAAGAGGACTCACTCTAGTTATACCTAGACGATGGTTTCATCCCTCTTTTATCTAATCTTGGGATATGTACATCCTATTAGATTCAAAAAAATATTCTATTCTAAAATAGATTGTATAAAAAGAGTGGTGGATACTGGGGGAGAAGTCCTACAAAGGAAATTCACTAATGAATGCCTATAAAAGATAGCATAGAGAAAGAAGCACCAGGACTCTTACACAATCGTTTCAGTACTCAGATTGGTGGGTAGGGAAATACCTCCATAGCCAGATAACTAGATAATAGAAAGGGAATCACTTAGAACACATACAGGATTCACCTCACTCTATTCCTAACTAGTGGCATGAGAGGGAGGACTTAGGGAGATTAGTTGGGATCAGAGGGGAAATACCTCTTCTAGTAAACAAATAGTTATGGACTCAGATATAATGCTCGTACTTATATTGATATTTCCCTCTGGAAGAGACTCCTTCTTGTAAATATACTCGATCGGGATACCCAGCTAGAAAATGACTCCATTTATTCCTTTTGTAAGGCCTACCCCTTATAGAAGGAAGAGGTCTTTCAGCACCTGATTATAGAACAACCATAGGAGGGTCTGAAGGAGAATAACCTTTCTAATATTCTTACAGGACGTAAAAACTACCTAACCTAATGAGGATATAAAAAATTATATTTTCAATGTATAAGAGAGACCTTCAGGAACTATAAAAGATAAGGCGACTAGAGGGAGGATGATAGGTTGTTGTTGTTGATCTCTTCTAAGTAGAAAAATACACAAAGACACTAGGCCTCAAGATATGTAGGTTGTAATTAATGTATGTTTATGTTAAAAATAATCTAATAATATGTGTTAAATAATGAGGTTGCTAAATGGAATTATACTATTGAGGAACAAAACATAAAATAACCAATTAACCTAGAGACACAATTAGGTCAATGCCCTTACCTCAACCAGAAGTCCAATAAACTATTTTCAGTTCATACCAACCACAACTGAGTCCATGATCACATGTATTAATTTCCAACAACATTAAATTAAATAATTAGTTAATTTTAACCAAAAATACATCATGGTATAATAGGCATCAAACTCATCGTGTAATCCAACAAAGCCAGAATGCTGAGAAACTAGGTGTGATCCACTCCTGACGCACCCCTAATCCTAGAAAACACTAAATCCCAAATCTATATTACTAAATTTATGAAAAATTAAGCCTAAATTTTTGAAAACCCATAAATAAATCTTCCACAAAATTTAATCTGCATTAAATAATGATTGATTACTAGTTTATGAAATTTTGAGACATGCTCTAAGAGTCATATATAAAAGTCCCATGAAGAACAATGATTTATCCATACTATGGTATAATAATTACACCTAGAACCCTAAAAACTGAAAGAAAATCTTTGAGAAAGAAATTAGAGAAGCAAGGAAGATGTAGGAGAAGATACCACATTGATTCGAAATGACAAACAACTGATAATCCACTCAGTTCTAAGGGGAAGGAAGGTGGGGAATGGGGTTTGGCCACCCCCTAAGAACTTGGTGCCCAAACGAAGAAACCTGAGGAGTTTTATACTTTATAAACCCATCACCTACATAAAAATAAGTTTTAAATCATGTTACATGAAATGAACCAAGTGGTGACATCACTATATTTTGGGTCCAAAACCTTACTTGACCCCTTTTCCCCATTCACGACCATTATCACCCTATTAAATGCATTCATGTTGTGAATTACCCTTTCACACTATGAGTAGCATAATGATACTACATTTCAATAGAATGACTACCCAAATCATCCTTGATATCCTCCCAAAACCCAATGACATCCCTCTAGCCCCAATACATGTCTGAAACACCTATTAGAGACATTAAAACTCTTAATAACCCAACCCAAGACCTGGTTCAAAAAATGAAACCATCAATAAATGAAAATTCAATTTCCCTTGGTAATTTCTAACCAACAATGATGTGGGTCATTACACGCTTGGGTTATAAAAAAGCCTGTTCTTTTATCCATAGTTCTACAGAGTATCATGGCCACCTCACATTAAATCTAATGCATGAGAAAACCAGTGAATGAAATTCAGTCTCAAAGTAAATTATTTTAAATAGGGTACTCAATATCATATTCTAAAATCTGGTTCAATGTACACAAATTACCCCTCAATCATAATTGGATTAAAAGTCCCTCATCGATACCCATTATCTCATGCATTTACCTAGAAATAATTGTGAAAGTCAAACAACAACACATGTGCTCAAATACAAGTTCAAACAAATGAGATACAGAACATTGAAATTTCTTAAAAATGAACCAAGGGGTACACATGTGCTCAAATACTATCTTTTCATGTTGAATCTAATCCCTCTACTTTAATTTCAGAAATATTTATATTTAGGCCCTATATCTAACTAAAAATGGTGGATATAGACCATATTTTTTGTTTCCATCCATTGTTTGTTGGAAAATGGATTTTTTTGATCCTTGGTGGTTTCGTCGTTCACCCCATACGCACTGCACACCATCATGCCTTACTTCAATATTGATTTGTTCAAAGATCAATAATATGAATCCGGGGATAGAAAACATTGAGTAATAAATTAAGATTTCAATAAATCGGAGCATTCTCAATCCACAATTGGTACATATCCATCGAAGGGATCGATCTGCTCAAACTATTTAATCAACAAGGGTGTAAACATAAAATTTAAGATTCCTACTTGGATATTGGATCATTTTTCATCAAAAATCATTCTATCTAATGATTGAAGGAAGTAATTGTGTTCATTGTATCTCGATCTGCTTTGATATTTCATTTCTTCATCAAACAAGGTTATTCACCAAAGAAGGTTGGAGGATAATCAATGATCATATATAGATAACATAAGTAGTAGGAATTCACCTTTATCTTATTTGTGTACAATCTTCCATCAGGTATGTTGCCCATTCATTTCTAAACACATCTATATCATCTTATGAATATGAGTTTTAGTGACAGTCATGGTAGTACAGAAAAAATATAAATACACAAAGGATTAATAAATATTTTAAATGAACTCATAATTATTTTCAAAAATACCTCATCAGGGATTCTAGTTTGTTGATGAAATACGATCTCTTTCATAAATTTAAAAACATAATAACCACAGTCCTTTCTGTTTGTTTGTTTTGGACACTACATAAACATCAACAACAATAAGTAATTTGTTTTGATATGTGTTTGGATAGTGCAATGTTATTATATATACTAGGATACTTTTCTAGTTGTAGATCTTATAGGCGTTCTTATCCTTGGGCCCTGGATTCAATCCATGCATTAGACGATATTGATGCACCTCCCTATCATAACAGAATACTCATTAAAATATAAACTAAATTATATAACTAGATGTTTAGTTTTAAAATGTTGCATATACTGTATTACAAATTAACAAACGCCATCATGCGTGGTCGGTTTGTTGTATATCCATGCATTGAATCCAGAAAATAAATTTTTGGAGTATCCAAATTGACTGCAATCAGCATCCAATGGTTCCTAAAAATACAAAAAGGAATAAGTAAAGAAAGAAATGAAAATATAGTTGATATGATTAAATTTTAGAGTTTTACCCCTGCATCGTTGGTATTAAAAAGATTCTATCATTCGTAATTTTTTTTTTAAACAATTTGAGTAGGGATGACATTATTGCAGCCTCTTTATCAGAATCTATTTCGTCTTTTGAAGAGGTGATGTGAGGACTAACGAGTCCAAATTTCTGTTCATGGGGAAATCCCTTAAAATTTTTTTCATATATACATCTATGACAAATATAAAATGTATTTAGTCTTAATTATCATTGTATATCATCTTTTGTAAAATCAAATCATGAAAACATACCTCATGTATACATTTACAACTGAGGCACCTAGCCATTCATACTTGAGGAGTTCATTTACATTTTCATCACTAATGAAATCTGATGTTTCCTCTCTATACATATCTTTTTCAAAATCAACTGTGTGAGCATTGTCTTCTTTCAACTTTGTATCCACATTAGCCTACAATGATATTAACTGCGGATATAGAATGGGCGGGGTGAAGGTTCTCTCAGTAGACCGTTTCAATCGGTTGGTTGATCCTTGAGATAGTTTTGAGCTGATATTTTGTTTCACCCCATAGTCTCTGTCATTTTGTAATAACATTCATTGGTTCAGACATTTTTTCATTAAATGTTAAAGGTCCAGCTTGAAAAATAAATTGGAAATGGGTACCTTTTTTTCAACATGTTTTTTTAAAAGAACTGTCGGCCATGCGATGAATTTTCCAACAGCTTGCTCAACCGTATGAATGTCATCATTTTCATTTGGAACAGGTATCTCATCACTCAGATCATTATCTACGTTAATTGACACTCTGAGATGATCTTTTGGAAGCTTTATGTTGTGTATCATATTGTTTTGCATATTGAACATCGTAGCCCTCGCTACAAGGTGATAGGTGGGAGTTGATAGATATAAATCACAGTCATTTTCACCTTGTGGAATATTAGTACAGGAAAGGTATCAGTGTCTATATAAATCACATTTCATAGAAACAATTATTAAAACATTGATTACCTCATCTAAGTCAGGTTTTTTAGGGGAATGGCTCACCTCAAAGCTGGTGGGGTGAGGCGGGATCGTCACACACAGGTTTTTGTTGAGTTGTTTCTTCTCTTTGCCTCTCCCCCAAGAATTTTTCTATCATATTTCTCTAGTATTGTAATTCTTCTTTAAAAATAGATAATTTTTCTTGCATCTTTTCCATTTTTTCATTTTGATCCTCCGCTTGTTTTTGTTTTTTGAAAATATGTTCGTTGTGTCACCCCAAAACCCGCACCTCTGACGTGGCCATACTGTTCTGGATGCTTCAAGGCTGCTGAAAGTATGTCTGCATCTGGTGTGATTGTTGTTGATTCTTGTGACTATGTTAGATAAAAAATATATAAAAATAAGTAGTTATTGTAATGTAATAGCGATTTAAATAAAATCAAATTTATATTATGTCATACTTACACATGTTTCCCACACTTTTGTGTGTTTTCATCTATTAGTATCCCCTCTTTATTTACACGAGCCTCCTTCCATAGCACATGGCATGGGATGGATATGGCTTTCGATTTCGATTCATCAATCTGCATATAAACAGAGAAACATGGTTATGGTTTTGTTTTATGTCACATACAAGTAGTAGGGTACATTTACAAGATGTACCAATTTTTTCTCAAGTTCAGCGTACCCCATCCTTGCTTTACGATAAGGGTACGCTGGTTTTGTTGCGCATTTTTTATTTTCAGCACTCATTTTCTATTTCATAAATAAAAAAATTTCAATAATATTGATGAATACAAGCAAATGTCAAACAACGTATTACCCCACACAATGTACCTAAAAAGTCTTCTCCCCATGACGGTTGCTAAATGCATCCCATGCTCCTTGGTATATCAAGTGTGCGTAAAGAGGAGGTGGGTGTGGCTTGATTTTCCCTTCTGCATCTTTAAGATGATATTTCGTTAAAATTGTGCGGAAACCTCTATGAATCCTTCCTACAACTCTTAATAAATATTCCTTGTGCTAGGAATCTACTATAAATGCACTCTGTAATGGATGATGAAGAGTAAGTCAATGTTTTGGTATTTTATATTATTTTAATAAATTAAAAAAATGATATCATAATGTTATTGTAATCTCTTCCCACATTAGTGCCTTCATCTCAATGACAACATGGTGCCACGACTGTACATCAATCAGCATGCGTTGCTGAGTGATGATTCTGATGTAGCTACTAAAGATGGCTCTGTTGGGGTTAACATGTTGGCCTCGCTTATTCCATCTCACCTCAAATTTGATGCATTTTACTTTTGCCTTAAGGATTTTGGCTAACACTATCAAACTACGATGCTCTTTTTTCTTTTACGCTTTCAGGGTGTCATTTCCTACCATTTACTCAGAAGTAGCATCAATATATTCCCCCAGAGCGCTACCATCAGCACTGGGACCAGCAGAAATAGGTTGAGAAACTTGTTGTCCCTCAGCACTGGGACCAGCAACAATAGGTAGAGAAACTTGTTGCTCTACACTGGGACCACCAGCATCTGGTTGAGAAACATGTTGTTGCTCTGCATTGGGACCACCAGCTACTGGTTGAGAGACCTTTTGTGCCTCAGGATTGGGCGCATCAGCAGGTGTATAAGTCATTATCTACAGAAGTGGTTTAATATTTAATTTAGATTACATAAAAACAAAATTGAACAGATAATAACATAACGTAACACAATGTATATTAAAATAAACAAATAACCTGATTATTGTACTCTCTTTTTTTTCTTTAAAGGTTGAAGAGATTTGACTCCTATATCGACTATGTAAATCCCTTCATTGTGGTCTCCTCTGACATAAAAAACACCGTCTACATTGGGACTATTGTGAAATGATTGTAAAGTCCCTATAAAAGGGTTAACCTCCGTTGAACTTTCATCTTACCCTTTAGTTGTTTTGGTCGATAACAGAACAATTGACCAATTTTGGTTTGCGAGGTCTGGAACATAAAATACTTGTACTGCCTGTGATGCCATTATAAATGGTTCATCTTTCTCCCCTTCCTTACTGAAATCAACTTTCACGAATCCTAATTCATCTATTTTAACAGCACTCCTGTTATCAACCCACTTGCATTGAAAAATTGGCACTTTGAATTTCGTATAATCCAACTCCCATATTCGTTTGATGATTCCAAAGTATGACATATTCGCATAAATTGGATTTTTGTCCTTAGCACTGGAAACATACATCTCCTCACCCACAAGTGTAACCCCATTATTCTTCATGGTACTGTCTTCATCATGTTCATTAGTATAGAATTTATAACCATTAACTGCATAAGCATTGTAAGATAATACGTACACACTTGCTCCTCCGGCTAGCCATCGAAGTCATTCTGAAATTGAGTCTGGATTTTCATCTAACTGCTTAAAAATATGGTCTCGAAACTATCCTATAAACTATCGATTATGTGTATCTGATATCCGTTTTTTATCCCTAGAAGGATTCAAACGCCTAAGAATTTCTTTGTGGGTTTGAACATATGGGTCAATGTCGAAACTGTTATGCAAAACGTAAAGTTGGGCCTACTCAAGATCTATAATATTGATTGTGACAACCTCTCTTCCAGAAATTCCTTCACCCTCAATCCGCACAGTGTGATGAGATTTAGGTAAGCCAAAAATTTCCACACCAGACAGGTATTCGGTACAAAATTCAACGGCTTCCTCAATAATATATTGCTCTGCAATACAACCCTCTGGCCGACTTCGGTTTTTGACATACCCTTTCAAAATTTTCATATACCGTTCAATGGAGTACATCCATATATAATGTACAGAACCACATAGTCAAATATCTCTCACCAAATGAACCATCAAATGAACCATCATATTGAAAAATGTCGATGAGAAGAACATTTCCAATTCACATAATATGACGGCAATTTCTCTTTCCATAGTTGGAAATTTCGTCGGGTCTATAACTTTGCTGCATATATCTTTGAAGAAGAAACAGAGCTTCGTTAATGTATGGTGGACATTCTTGGGAAAAATGCAACGCAAAGCTATAGGAATTAGATCTTGCATCAAAACATGGCAGTAATGTGATTTCAGACCCTTTAATTTTAAATTTCCCATTGACACGATGTTCTTGATATTTGATGAATACCCCTCTAGAACCTTTACATCATTCAAGAAGTTGCAAAACTAATATCTCTCCTTCCAAGAAAGAGTATAAGCAGCTGGAGGAATAAATGTTCATTTTTCACCCTTCACTGGTGCCAACTCTTCTCGTATTCCCATCTCAACCATGTCCAATCCAGCCTTAATTACATCCTTTGTTTTTCCGGGTGCATTTAGCAACATGACGATGACACTATCACATACATTTTTTTCAACATGCATAACATCAAGAAACTTTCTGACATACAGACAATTCCAGTATGGTAATTCAAAAAAAACTGATCTCTTTTTCCAACCAGTTTTCATAAGGTTTTTCGAAAACGGTTTACCAAAAGTAGTTTCCAAATCTTTTACTTTCTCAAACAATTGATCACATGTTACTGGAGATGGTGATGTACGTTCTTATGAACTTTCGTCGAATGATTTCGTTCAAGATCAGTACTTATGTCGTCGGGGTAGAAATCTGTGATGTACTAGAAACACGGTTTTCGATGAATGTTTCAACCTAATTGAATGTGTATCTTGTTCGCAAACGGGACACCCTTGAGTTCCTTTAATGCTATATCCTGAAAAATTTCCATAAGCAATAAATTAATTTATCATCCTTGTCATGACCCATCCTCGGGACCTATAGCATCCCATCTTTTTATAACATAACTTTCATTCCATTACACGAAACTGAGGATCTTTAAGGTTTAGTGTCTTGGAAACAAGGAACATAATACATGAAAAGAAAAAAAACACTCTTCTTAAACACTTGAAAGGCTTATCCTTAAGTTCATCCTAGGTTCATTACTGCATCTCATAACCTGGGGACATACATCAAAAGAAAGGGTGAGTAGAAGACCCAGTAAGGGAAACAAGAGAAATATTTTACATGTGAACATGAGATACTTCAATAAGGACATGAAAAGAACTTTAAGGCATGAAAAAGAAATCATGATATACATCATAATAAAAATAACATTTTTTATAACTTGAAGATGTGGCTACAACATTTAATATTGACAATCGTTTCGTTTCACCAAGGTCCATCCCCAAGGTGTCGTTAAAATTACCAAGGTTATTCACCAAGGCGTCGTTAAAATTACCAAGGTTATTCACCAAGGTGTCGTTAAAAATGGTCATCTCTAGAGATTAAGTCTTTACCCAATGAATTGGAGCGCTATCTGGGCGCACCCTTGACATGTCTTTATTATCATGTGAGCCACATATATAATCATCAATCATTTCATAAATAACCCACATAGCACAAAATAAATGGCTTTCATTTCATAATCATAACGTTTTAAAAACTGCTTTAAAGACATGATCCTTGTGTCACTTTAAACCCACGGAAAGGAAAAACGGGTTTCATGTATGTAAATCCCAGAATTTAAAATAGAACATTTTGATATATATGTGAATACCCCTGTAGAAATAAGAGCTTTGAGTATTCACTTAATAACATAAAATAATTTTGAGATAAAGAGGGAGGCATTTTGAGATGAAAACTATGCATCATAACGTCTACGATACATGGTTTTAGAAAACATTGAAAAGAGAGGGGACATGGGTCACCCACTAAAAAATGATACATAAAACAGTAGGGGAATAGAATATATAGTATTTAATAACATGTTAATGAAATTTGAAAAGATACCATATGAAATGAAGAACATGAAAGGAAGACAAAAAAAATATTTCTCGTATGAGAATTCGGTAGCCTAACGGCGTCACTTAAAACATCCAAAAATGGATTGATGAGATCAAATAGGGTCTCTCATCATATGAAAATAAATGATCAGTATGATAGGTATAGATATCATACCCCAAAATAATAAAAAGTAACTTGAAATACTTGACATGAAAGTAGATCTTGAAAAAGAGAAGGGTGAAAGAACCCCTTAGAAATTCTCCAGCCTAACGGCGCCACTTAAACTTCAACAAAAATGAATTGATGAGATCAAATAGGGTCTCTCGTCAAATGAACATAAAAGATCAGTATGATAGATTTAGAGATCATACCCCAACATAATAAAAAGTAACTTTCAAGACTTGACATGGAATTAGAACTTTGAAAAATGAGAAGGGTGAGAGAATCCTTTAAAAATTCGGCAGCCTAACGGCGTCAATTAAACTTCAACAAGAAATGAATTGATGAGATAAAATATGGTCTCTCATCATATGAACATAAGATTCCAGTATGATAGATATAGATATCATACCCCAACATAACAAAAAGGTACTTTAATGAATTGACATGAAAGTAGAACTTCAAAACGAGAAGGGTGAAGAACCACTTAAAAATTCGGCAGCCTAACGGCGCCACTTAAATCTTCAAAATACTGAATTGAAGAGATAAAATGGGGTATCTCATCATATGATCATAAAATATTAGTATGATAAATTTAGAGATCATACCCCAACATAATAAAAAGGAACTTGAAATACTTTACATGATAATAGATCTTGAAAAATGAGACGGGAGAAAGAATCTGTTACAAAATATTTGGCAGCCTAACGGCGCCACTTAAAACTTCATAAAACGAAATAATGAGAGTAAGATGGGATATCTCATTATGTTAACATGAAAAGGGAAGTAATATGAGTATAAAATAACACCCTTTAACATAAGAACATGGATCATAAAAGAAATTACATAAAAGAGATTTCTTGAAAAGAAAGAGAGAGATCGGATCCCTTACCTTAAAACATAACTCTTAAAACTCAAAGTTTTGGACCTTGAGGGCTTGGGGGCACCATGGGAGGACTCCTTGGAAGGTAATGAGACTATAACTTCGTTGGGGGAGAGTGGAGAGTCTAAATGGATGAGAGGATGGCTTGGTATTTATAGGGAAAGTGAGGGGACAAGGCATTAATGGTCAAGGGACACCTCATTAGTGGTTTTGGAAAAACCATGGGCTTGCCCATGGTATTTGCCCATGGTATTGACCACCTGGGACACCTCATACCTTATCTTACTATTCATAAGTCGACCATATTGATTACATACTTAATACATCATTTAATGATGTCATTAGACACCCGTAACTTAAAAACTGTATTTTCACTATTCATCAAAAATTCAACTTTCTCAGAATAATCCCAAAATTTCACCTTAACCAAATATCAACGCTCTGATTAAAAATATGAACTCCATTTTATAAAAATAATTTTCTAAATATTTTTAATTTAATTTTTAAATAAAAACACTATTCACCGAAAATTCATTTTTTCAGAAAAAACCCCAAAAATTACCATAGCATAATATCGGTGCTCTGAGTTCAAAAATGAAATCTGTTTTATAAAAATAATTTTCTAAATATTTTTAATTAAATTTTTAATTAAAAAACACTATTCACCCGAAAAAACTAATACTTGAATAATAATTTATGAAACCGTTATTTAACCATTTTATTGAATCACATTACTTAATCAAGGTGCCTAGATTATATTAATACTTTCCTTAAGTGAAATTACTAATCCATTTTGACACATTACTAATCCTAATCATAAAATCACTATTCATAATTTACTATTCATCAAAAATTAAGTTGATCTTATTAGACTCTAAATTTCGTACTGAACATAATTGTAGAAGACCATTTTTCGAAAATCATTACACGTTTTTAATTATTTAAGGTTTACATAACCATTTTTAAAATATCATTTTTCTAAAATTCATCAAAAATATGCATACTATATTTATCCGGTCATTTGAAAATTCATAAACTTCATCATAAGAAGAAATCCCAATTTTTATTTAAAACAAAGGATTACACAAGGCAGTTACGGTCTCCTTACATAGCCCCTTATCACACCAGCATAGGACCTAAGTGTAAGGTGTGCTAAAGTGAGAGAATCTGAGGGAGGCTCGGCTAACATCGCATGAGTAGTAATTTCTATTAGTTTGAACTTCTCGCAAAGGCGATTCGGTTCTAGCTTCACATGATGAAGTTCGGCTTGGGTTTGGTCCAGAGCAAAGCCCAGTGGTGCTACCTCCTTCCCAAGTTCTGTTAGATGGGCTTCGATCAGTCCAAGACTACTGGGTGAGGCCATCGAATCTTCTTTCTATAATAATTAACCAATATTACTTGTATTTAGAGGAAATAATCAAAACGTTTAGTTTCCAGTGGTCATATTGACCAATGGTCATATAACAGTCAAAGCCCAACGGTCTCATTTTAATTATACTCATGTTATCAAATGAAACATTTTTGTTGAGTATAAAAATAAAATAAAATAACACACAAAATTAGGAAACAATATTTATTCAAAATTTCGGGCCGTTACAATCTTCCCCCCTTAAGAAATTGCGTCCTCACAATTTTTAAAATTGTGTTTTGAAATTTCATTTAAAGTCCCACATCGGAAAAGGAGTCAGTAAAATTATTACTTTAAAAGAAAGAAAGGGAAGTACAAAGGTCACCCTAGTTAACCCACACTAGGATTCCATGTAGGAAAACATGGACATGGAATAAAAACAAAGGGTCAAGTTCTGGGGGAGAGTGATAGAGAACATGATTAGGAGAAAGTTAACCATAAGAAAATCCCAAACTTATTATGTGTGTAAACGGTCTTTGATTACCTAGTAGGAAACGTAAACCAACAACATTTTTGTTTTACGTTCCATTTCATAATTTTGAGGAATTCATTTACTAAATATAACAAAAACATAAGAAAATATACCTACCTTCATGTAGAGTGTAATCCTTTAATAAGTTTCTACCAAAACTAATCTTTTCTCCAAACGATGAGCATTCAAAACTACTTGGTCTCATCAAAACACAAGAATCATCTTATAGAGAATCACATAATCCACAAAAGATTAACTATTTATTTCATCTATCTTTAAACATTATCCCAAAAACAGAAAGGGTAAGGTAAAACAACTCTTCAAAAAGAAAGAATCCCATAGGAATGGAAACTACTTTTAAATCTTCAAAGTTCCATGGTACTACCCATAGTTCATCATTGACCATTCCATAAATAACGGTCATTAAGATTCCTCAAAATAAACCAGGCTAATATTGAAACCCAAATACAAGGAGGATTTGATAACATAGTCTTCCAAAATAAACTTCATTGTTCATCTCCAAACAACATCAACCACTCCTAACATCTAATAACAAAAGTAGCTAACCTAAACATATTTTACCCAAGATAGGTTAATCATTTCCATAAGTAACCTAAATTACTATAAGTCCACCGTAAATTCATCGATTCTTCAAAATATAAGTCAACCTTACCCCTAAATGAAAATACCGTAGTAATCTATTTCCCTCGATCATATAGGGTCCCCAAAATAGTGAACGTCTTCAAAAATAATAATCATATTTTAATCTCCTAATCATCCCTACCATATTAATACGACAATCATCTCATTTCCTATCACATTGGTTGTTGGGAAATGTTCTTCCATTTCCCTCCATTAACTAATAAAAGAAACCATAATTAGGGGCTTAAATACATAGCCAATAATCATGAAAAGAAACTGAAAGCATATAAGGATAACTTGTAGAAGAAAAGTATACCCTAACTTGTGATCCCCTAGGTTCCCATCTAGGTTATCCATGATCATATATTCTTATGTGAATCTTTATTTTATTTTATCTTTGTTCCTTTAACAATGGTTCATACTAAGCTTATGAATTTACCAAAGCATATCCCCCGGGAGTGTCGTAACCAAGATTACAGCAAGGCCCGTTGTCGTGTACCAGTTCCCGTTCGAGTCTAGCTCAAAGCGGTTTTTTTGGGTTTTACCCCTATGTACATCTGTGCCAGAGCCACCTCTACCTGCTCGTATCCAGACAGGGATGTATTTGCTTGGCAACCCCTTACTCAATACTCACCAAAATACCAGGAATATTTCCTATATGTAAACTTTTCTATAGGCTTTTTCCTACAGTTTTCATATCCTAATTTCCACAAATAACTAAACCATCCTTTGATACTAACTATAGAATCCCGTCTTTTTATAAAATAACTTTCATTCCATTACACGGAACTGAGGATCTTTAAGGTTTAGTGTCTTGGAAACAAGGAACATAATACATGAAAAGAAAAAAAACACTCTTCTTAAACACTTGAAAGGCTTCTCCTTAAGTTCATCCTAGGTTCATTACTGCATCTCATAACCTGGGGACATACATCAAAAGAAAGGGTGAGAAGAAGGCCCAGTAAGGGAAAAAAGAGAAACATTTTACATGTGAACATGAGATACTTCAATAGGGACATGAAAATAACTTTAAGGCATGAGAAAGAAATCATGAGATACATCATAATAAAAATAAAAATTTTCATAACTTGAAGATGTGGCTACAACATTTAATATTTACAATCGTTTCATTTCACAAAGGTCCATCCCCAAGGTGTCATTAAAATTACCAAGTTTATTCACCAAGGCGTCGTTAAAATTACCAAGGTTATTCACCAAGGCGTCGTTAAAAATGGTCATCTCTAGAGATTAAGTCTTTACCCAATGCATTGGAGCGCTATCTGGGCGCACCCTTGACATGTCTTTATTATCATGTGAACCACATATATCATCATCAATAATTTCATAAAAAACCCACATAGCACAAAATAAATGGGTTTCATTTCATAATCATAACGTTTTAAAAACTACTTTAAAGACATGATCTTTGTGTCACTTTAAACCCACGGAAAGGGAAAACGGGTTTCATGTATGTAAATCCCAGAATTTAAAATAGAACATTTTGATATATATGTGAATACCCCTGTATAAATAAGATCTTTGAGTATTCACTTAATAACATAAAATAATTTTGAGATAAAGAGGGAGGCATTTTGAGACGAAAACTATGCAGCATAACGTCTACGATACATGGTTTTAGAAAACATTGAAAAGAGAGGGGACATGGGTCACCCACTAAAAAATGATACATAAAAAATTAGGGGAATAGAATATATAGTATTTAAGAACATGGTAATGAAATTTGAAAAGATACCATATGAAATGAAGAACATGAAAGGAAGACAAAAAAAATATTTCTCTTATGAGAATTCGCTAGCCTAACGGCGTCACTTAAAACATCTAAAAATGGATTGATGAGATCAAATAGGGTCTCTCATCATATGAACATAAATGATCAGTATGATATGTATAGATATCATACCCCAAAATAATAAAAAGGAACTTGAAATACTTGACATGAAAGTAGATCTTGAAAAAGAGAAGGGTGAAAGAACCCCTTAGAAATTCGGCAGCCTAACGGCGCCACTTAAACTTCAACAAAAATGAATTGATGAGATCAAATAGGGTCTCTCATCATATGAACATAAAAGATCAGTATGATAGATTTAGATATCATACCCCAATATAATAAAAAAGAACTTGCAAGACTTGACATGGAATTAGAACTTTGAAAAAGGAGAAGGGTGAGAGAATCCTTTAAAAATTCGGCAGCCTAACGGCGTCAATTAAACTTCAACAAAAAATGAATTGATGAGATCAAATAGGGTCTCTCATAATATGAACATAAGAGTCCAGTATGATAGATATAGAGATCATACCCCAACATAACAAAAATTTACTTGAATGAATTGACATGAAAGTAGAACTTCAAAACGAGAAGGGTGAAGAACCACTTAAAAATTCGGCAGCCTAACGGCGCCACTTAAATCTTCAAAATACTGAATTGAAGATATCAAATGGGGTATCTCATCATATGATCATAAAAGATCAGTATGATAAATTTATAGATCATACCCCAACATAATAAAAAGGAACTTGAAATACTTTACATGATAATAGATCTTGAAAAATGAGAAGGGAGAAAGAATCTGTTACAAAAATTTCGGCAGCCTAACGGCGCCACATAAAACTTCATAAAATGAAATAATGAGAGTAAGAGGGGATATCTCATTATTTTAAAATGAAAAGGGAAGTAATATGAGTATAAAATAACACCCTTTAACATAATAACATGGAGCATAAAAGAAATTACATAAAAGAGATTTCTTGAAAAGAAAGAGAGAGATCGGATCCCTTACCTTAAAACATAACTCTTAAAACTCAAAGTTTTGGACCTTGAGGGCTTGGGGCACCATGGGAGGACTCCTTGGGAGGTAATGAGACTATAACTTCGTTGGGGGAGAGTGGGGAGTCGAAATGGATGAGAGGATGGCTTGGTATTTATAGGGAAAGTGAGGGGACAAGGCATTAATGGCCAAGGGACACCTCATTAGTGGTTTTGGAAAAACCATGGGCTTGCCCAAGGTATTGGCCACTTGGGACACCTCATACCTTATCTTACTATTCATAAGTCGACCATATTGATTAAATACTTAATACATCATTTAATGATGTCATTAGACACGCGTAACTTAAAAACTGTATTTTCACTATTCATCAAAAATTCAACTTTCTCAGAATAATCCCAAAATTTCACCTTAACCAAATATAAACGCTCTGATTAAAAATATGAACTCCATTTTATAAAAATAATTTTCTAAATATTTTTAATTTAATTTTTAAATAAAAACACTATTCACCAAAAATTCATTTTTTCAGAAAAAACCCCAAAAATTACCATAGCATAATATCGATGCTCTGAGTTCAAAAATGAAATCTGTTTTATAAAAATAATTTTCTAAATATTTTTAATTAAATTTTTAATTAAAAAACACTATTCACCCGAAAAAACTAATACTTGAATAATAATTTATGAAACCGTTATTTAACCATTTTATTGAATCACATTACTTAATCAAGGTGCCTAGATTATATCAATACTTTCTTTAAGTGAGATTACTAATCCATTTGGACACATTACTAATCCTAATCATAAAATCACTATTCATAATTTACTATTCCTCAAAAATTAAGTTGATCTTATTAGACTCTAAATTTTGTACTGAACATAATTGTAGAAGACCATTTTTCGAAAATCATTACACGTTTTTAATTATTTAAGGTTTACATAACCATTTTTAAAATATCCTTTTTCTAAAATTCATCAAAAATATGCATACTATATTTATCCAGTCATTTGAAAATTCATAAACTTCATCATAAGAAGAAATCACAATTTTTATTTAAAACAAAGGATTACACACGGCAGTTATGGTCTCCTTACATAGCCCCTTATCACACCAGCATAGGACCTAAGTGTAAGGTGTGCTAAGGTGAGAGAATC
The DNA here is from genome assembly GCA_963277665.1 of Viscum album. Classification (NCBI taxonomy): domain Eukaryota; kingdom Viridiplantae; phylum Streptophyta; class Magnoliopsida; order Santalales; family Viscaceae; genus Viscum; species Viscum album. The sequence continues at coordinate 675,409,328 of OY728131.1, read as the reverse complement.
TGAGGGAGGCTCGACTAACATCGCACGAGTAGTAATTTCTATTAGTTTGAACTTCTCGCAAAGGCGATTCCGTTCTAGCTTCACACGATGAAGTTCAGCTTGGGTTTGGTCCAGAGCAAAGTCCATTGGTGCTACCTCCTTCCCAAGTTCTGTTAGATGGGCTTCGATCGGTCCAAGACTTCTGGGTGAGGCCATCGAATCTTCTTTCTATAATAATTAACCAAGATTACTTGTATTTAGAGGCAATAATCAAAACGTTTAGTTTCCAGTGGTCATATTGACCAATGGTCATATAACAGTCAAAGCCCAACGGTCTCATTTTAATTATACTCATGTTATCAAATGAAACATTTTTGTTGAGTATAAAAATAAAATAAAATAACACACAAAATTAGGAAACAATATTTATTCAAAATTTCGGGCCGTTACAATCTTCCCCCCTTAAGAAATTGCGTCCTCGCAATTTTTAAAATTGGGTTTTGAAATTTCATTGAAAGTCACACATCGGAAAAGGAGTCAGTAAAATTATTACTTTAAAAGAAAGAAAGGGAAGTACAAAGGTCACCCTAGTTAACCCACACTAGGATTCCATGTAGGAAAACATGGACATGGAAGAAAAACAAAGGGTCAAGTTCTGGGGGAGAGTGATAGAGAACATGATTAGGAGAAAGTTAACCATAAGAAAATCCCAAACTTATTATGTGTGTAAACGGTCTTTGATTACCTAGTAGGAAACGTAAACCAACAACATTTTTGTTTTACATTCCATTTCATAATTTTGAGGAATTCATTTACTAAATTTAACAAAAACATAAGAAAATATACCTACCTTCATGTAGAGTGTAATCCTTTAATAAGTTTCTACCAAAACTAATCTTTTATCCAAACGATGAGCATTCAAAACTACTTGGTCTCATCAAAACACAAGAATCATCTTATAGAGAATCACATAATCCACAAAAGATTAACTATCTATTTCATCTATCTTTAAACATTATCCCAAAAACAGAAAGGGTAAGGTAAAACAACTCTTCAAAAAGAAAGAATCCCATAGGAATGGAAACTACTTTTAAATCTTCAAAGTTCCATGGTACTACCCATAGTTCATCATTGACCATTCCATAAATAACGGTCATTAAGATTCCTCAAAATAAACCAAGATAATATTGAAACCCAAATACAAGGAGGATTTGATAACATAGTCTTCCAAAATAAACTTCATTGTTCATCTCCAAACAACATCAACCACTCCTAACATCTAATAACAAAAGTAGCTAACCTAAACATATTTTACCCAAGATAGGTTAATCATTTCCATAAGTAACCTAAATTACTATAAGTCCACCCTAAATTCATCGATTCTTCAAAATATAAGTCAACCTTACCCCTCAATGAAAATACCGTAGTAATCTATTTCCCTCGATCATATAGGGTCCCCAAAATAGTGAACGTCTTCAAAAATAATAATCATATTTTAATCTCCTAATCATCCATGTCATATTAATACGACAATCGTCTCATTTCCTATCACATTGGTTGTTGGGAAATGTTCTTCCATTTCCCTCCATTAACTAAGAAAAGAAACCATAATTAGGGGCTTAAATACATAGCCAATAATCATGAAAAGAAACTGAAAGCATATAAGGATAACTTGTAGAAGAAAAGTATACCCTAACTTGTGATCCCCTAGGTTCCCATATAGGTTATCCATGATCATATATTCTTATGTGAATCTTTATTTTATTTTATCTTTGTTCCTTTAACAATGGTTCATACTAAGCTTATGAATTTACCAAAGCATATCCCTCGGGAGTGTCGTAACCAAGATTACAGCAAGGCCCGTTGTCGTGTACCAGTTCCCGTTCGAGTCAAGATTAAAGCGGTTTTTTTGGGTTTTATCCCTATGTACATCTGTGCCAGAGCCACCTCTACCTGCTCGTATCCAGACAGGGATGTATTTGCTTGGAAACCCCTTACTCAATACTCACCAAAATACCAGGAATATTTCCTATATATAAACTTTTCTATAGGCTTCTTCCTAAAGTTTTCATATCCTAATTTCCACAAATAACTAAACCATATTTTGATACTAACTATAGAATTCTGTCTTTTTATAAAATAACTTTCATTCCATTACACGGAACTGAGGATCTTTAAGGTTTAGTGTCTTGGAAACAAGGAACATAATACATGAAAAGAAAAAAAACACTCTTCTTAAACACTTGAAAGGATTCTCCTTAAGTTCATCCTAGGTTCATTACTGCATCTCATAACCTGGGGACATACATCAAAAGAAAGGGTGAGCAGAAGGCCCGGTAAGGGAAACAAGAGAAACATTTTACATGTGAACATGAGATACTTTAATAAGGACATGAAAAGAACTTTAAGGCATGAGAAAGAAATTATGAGATACATCATAATAAAAATAAAATTTTTCATAACTTGAAGATGTGGCTACAACATTTAATATTGACAATCGTTTCATTTCACCAAGGTCCATCCCCAAGGTGTCATTAAAATTACCAAGGTTATTCACCAAGGCGTCGTTAAAATTACCAAGGTTATTCACCAAGGCGTCGTTAAAAATGGTCATCTCTAGAGATTAAGTCTTTACCCAATGCATTGGAGCGCTATCTGGGCGCACCCTTGACATGTCTTTATTATCATGTGATCCACATATATCATCATCAATAATTTCATAAAAAACCCACATAGCACAAAATAAATGGGTTTCATTTCATAATCATAACGTTTTAAAAACTACTTTAAAGACATGATCTTTGTGTCACTTTAAACCCACGGAAAGGGAAAACGGGTTTCATGTATGTAAATCCCAGAATTTAAAATAGAACATTTTGATATATATTTGAATACCCCTGTATAAATAAGAGCTTTGAGTATTCACTTAATAACATAAAATAATTTTGAGATAAAGAGGGAGGCATTTTGAGACGAAAACTATGCAGCATAACGTCTACGATACATGGTTTTAGAAAACATTGAAAAGAGAGGGGACATGGGTCACCCACTAAAAAATGATACATAAAACAGTAGGGTAATAGAATATATAGTATTTAAGAACATGGTAATGAAATTTGAAAAGATACCATATGAAATGAAGAACATGAAAGGAAGACAAAAAAAATATTTCTCTTATGAGAATTCAGTAGCCTAACGGCGTCACTTAAAACATCTAAAAATTGATTGATGAGATCAAATAGGGTCTCTCATCATATGAACATAAATGATCAGTATGATAGGTATAGATATCATACCCCAAAATAATAAAAAAGAACTTGAAATACTTGACATGAAAGTAGATCTTGAAAAAGAGAAGGGTGAAAGAACCCCTTAGAAATTCGGCAGCCTAACGGCGCCACTTAAACTTCAACAAAAATGAATTGATGAGATCAAATAGGGTCTCTCATCATATGAACATAAAAGATCAGTATTATAGATTTAGAGATCATACCCCAACATAATAAAAAAGAACTTGCAAGACTTGACATGGAATTAGAACTTTGAAAAAGGAGAAGGGTGAGAGAATCCTTTAAAAATTCGGCAGCCTAACGGCGTCAATTAAACTTCAACAAAAAATGAATTGATGAGATCAAATAGGGTCTCTCATCATATGAACATAAGAGTCCAGTATGATAGATATAGATATCATACCCCAACATAACAAAAATTTACTTGAATGAATTGACATGAAAGTAGAACTTCAAAACGAGAAGGGTGAAGAACCACTTAAAAATTCGGCATCCTAACGGCGCCACTTAAATCTTCAAAATACTGAATTGAAGATATCAAATGGGGTATATCATCATATGATCATAAAAGATCAGTATGATAAATTTAGAGATCATACCCCAACATAATAAAAAGGAACTTGAAATACTTTACATGATAATAGATCTTGAAAAATGAGAAGGGAGAAAGAATCTGTTACAAAAATTTCGGCAGCCTAACGGCGCCACTTAAAACTTCATAAAATGAAATAATGAGAGTAAGAGGGGATCTATCATTATTTTAAAATGAAAATGGAAGTAATATGAGTATAAAATAACACCCTTTAACATAATAACATGGAGCATAAAAGAAATTACATAAAAGCGATTTCTTGAAAAGAAAGAGAGAGATCGGATCCCTTACCTTAAAACATAACTCTTAAAACTCAAAGTTTTGGACCTTGAGGGCTTGGGGAACCATGGGATGACTCCTTGGGAGGTAATGAGACTAGAACATCGTTGGGGGAGAGTGGGGAGTCGAAATGGATGAGAGGGTGGCTTGGTATTTATAGGGAAAGTGAGGGGACAAGGCATTAATGGCCAAGGGACACCTCATTAGTGGTTTTGGAAAAACCATGGGCTTGCCCAAGGTATTGGCCACTTGGGACACCTCATACCTTATCTTAATATTCATAAGTCGACCATATTGATTAAATACTTAATACATCATTTAATGATGTCATTAGACACCCGTAACTTAAAAACTGTATTTTCACTATTCATCAAAAATTCAACTTTCTCAGAATAATCCCAAAATTTCACCTTAACCAAATATAAACGCTCTGATTACAAATATGAACTCCATTTTATAAAAATAATTTTCTAAATATTTTTAATTTAATTTTTAAATAAAAACACTATTCACCGAAAATTCATTTTTTCAGAAAAAACCCCAAAAATTACCATAGCATAATATCGGTGCTCTGAGTTCAAAAATGAAATCTGTTTTATAAAAATAATTTTCTAAATATTTTTAATTAAATTTTTAATTAAAAAACACTATTCACCCGAAAAAACTAATACTTGAATAATAATTTATGAAACCGTTATTTAACCATTTTATTGAATCACATTACTTAATCAAGGTGCCTAGATTATATCAATACTTTCTTTAAGTGAGATTACTAATCCATTTGGACACATTACTAATCCTAATCATAAAATCACTATTCATAATTTACTATTCCTCAAAAATTAAGTTGATCTTATTAGACTCTAAATTTCGTACTGAACATAATTGTAGAAGACCATTTTTTGAAAATCATTACACGTTTTTAATTATTTAAGGTTTACATAACCATTTTTAAAATATCCTTTTTCTAAAATTCATCAAAAATATGCATACTATATTTATCCAGTCATTTGAAAATTCATAAACTTCATCATAAGAAGAAATCACAATTTTTATTTAAAACAAAGGATTACACACGGCAGTTACGGTCTCCTTACATAGCCCCTTATCACACCAGCATAAGACCTAAGTGTAAGGTGTGCTAAGGTGATAGAATCTGAGGGAGGCTTGACTAACATCGCACCAGTAGTAATTTCTATTAGTTTGAACTTCTCGCAAAGGCGATTCCGTTCTAGCTTCACACGATGAAGTTCGGCTTGGGTTTGGTCCAGAGCAAAGTCCAGTGGTGCTACCTCCTTCCCAAGTTCTGTTAGATGGGCTTCGATCGGTCCAAGACTACTGGGTGAGGCCATCGAATCTTCTTTCTATAATAATTAACCAAGATTACTTGTATTTAGAGGCAATAATCAAAACGTTTAGTTTCCAATGGTCATATTGACCAATGGTCATATAACAGTCAAAGCCCAACGGTCTCATTTTAATTATACTCATGTTATCAAATGAAACATTTTTGTTGAGTATAAAAATAAAATAAAATAACACACAAAATTAGGAAACAATATTTATTCAAAATTTCGGGCCGTTACAGGACCCGTGTCGTGGCTACCCCAAGCCCACCTCCCATAGGCCAGGGGCTGGCGAATAGCACCAAGGCGTAAATCTCGACAAAAAGGGGAAGGAATTGCCTTTATAAGGTAAACAAACACCACAGAGTAAGCCAGTAGAATTAAACACTAAGTAAACTGGGTACACTAGTAAGTGCGGAAAGTAAATAGGCCAGAATACAAACCCAAAATGAAAGTAAAGTACAACTGGAAAGAAAGTACAACAACTGAAAGTAAAGAAGCAACGTCGATCCATCCACTGGAAGTCCCACCTGAAGGGTGGGTACAGATAGCCTCCTCAGCTCCTCAGGTCCAGCTGTCTGCTCCGTGTTCGTCCCGCCCAGTGGTCCACCTCCAGGTACCGACTTGCTCCACAAGCCTCAACAACGATCAGCGATGTCCATTGTCTGCATCCAACACAACATAGTGCGGGCATAGCCCATGGAGCGGTGAGTATACGCTACTCAGTAGGGACCCCGAGACCCCCGAAGGTCTCCCAGAATCCTCAAAGGATAATCCACAAAGGAAAGATACAATCACGAATTAACATCCAACACTACTTAGGTATATTCCCATACATATACCTAAGTCATCAATTCCAGTTCGGCTCCAACATCCGAGCCCAAGTTCGATCACGTCCAAACAGGATAGTACAACCCAGTCCACACAGTAAAGCACAACCCAATCCACATAGGAAATCAAGTCAATCATATCGAAGATAATGATTGAAAGTCAAGACTCAGCTCACACAGGTATACTTCTTCGTAAGGTGATAGAGATGATCAGATGTAGCTACTAATTCATCTAAGCTGGGACCCACGTAGAATACTAGACCAACTAAGCTGTCGGACCCACGTAGGATACAAGACTAACTACTCTTCCGGACCCACGTAGGATACAAGTACAGAGTCAAATACTGCCATACCCACGTAGGATACAAGAACAGTAGTACTGCCAGACCCACGTAGGATACAAGAACATTAGTCATCGTCATCGAACACACGGAGGATTTCAGTACGGTCGTCATCACTGCCGAACCCATGGAGGATTTCAGTTCAGTCGTCGTCGCTGCCGAACCCACGAATAATTTTAGTGCAGTTATCATCGTTGTTGTAGTCGCAGCCATATCTATGGTTCCCGCACACAGCATGCTCAATTTCGGGAGGGTCTGCTCCATGAGCCAAGGGGGTCGATACATCAACTGACACGTAGTCCGAAGTTTATGTATCCCAAACTTCCGTCTCAGCAAAAGGAACTCAACGTGATAGACGGCGCATCAATCGGACGCCCGGTCTGAGAGTTATTGACTTTTTCGTTCCAGGGGCCCAGTTGGTTTTTAAGTTAAAACCAACCCGACCGTACTCCAACTGCATCCAAACCTCAAGCGGAGTAATACAAAAGGTCCATCTCACTAAGAGGAATCCAACAAGGTCGATGGCACATCAATCGGACGTCCGGAGCTCGAGTTATTAGTGTTTCCGCTCCGAGGGCCCGGTTGGTTTCGTGTTCAAACCAACTCGGACATATCCAAAGTTCTCCAAAACCTTGATTGTAATATACCTAAATGACCGTCTCGATCCAAATATCGCATCTCAACTGACGGTGCATCGATTGGAGGTTCGTAGCCCAAGTTACGGGCATTTAAACGAACATGTCCGGTTTAAGGGGGTTTTGGGCCCGGACCGACCCGGCTGAAGACCCCCTGGGTCGGCCCGAACCGGGTCGACCCGACCCGGGTCCGTGTCCACCCCATTAGGGCGCAGCCCGGGCTAGTGGGCGCGGCCTGGCCCAGCCGGTGCGGCCCGGCCCAGCCGGCGCGGCCCGGCCCGACGCTGGCTGAGCGGACGCGCAAAGGGGGGGCGCGCTGCCCCCCTTGATTGAAGAACGACCCCCATGAGGGGGGCCCGCCTCTTGGCCAGCCGGGGGTTACGACCCCTGGTCCTTCCGAAACAGCCGGCCTGTCTGGGCAGCCGGTGTTGCCACCGCGGGACCCCGTGGTCCCGTCCCTCGAACTGCCGGCGGCCGGCGGTTCCGGCCGCCCCTCCTTGCACCGCCGCGGCCTTGTCTGACCGGTGTGCCATGACGGCGCCGCGCCCCTCCGCCGCGGCCCCGCTTTGGCCACGGCCTCTTCGTGGTTCTATGGCCGGGCGCGATGGCGTCGTGCCCCTTTGCCGCAGCCCGACTCCGGTCGTGGCTTCGTTCGGCCTCAACGGCGCGGCGCGACGGTGCCGCGCTTCTTCATCGTGTTCCTCCTTGATTCCGCATGGTGCCGTTTCACCGCGCTGCCTTCATTCGAGCCGCAACTAATTCAACAACAAAGGGGGAGGAGGGTCATCCGTGTTCGTGCGGTCCGACCTCCTCCCGTTATAATGATAACAGGTGGCCCAAAATAAATTATCTTCGCCAAAGCGAGCACAAATTTAGTCCACTAAATTGAACTCAACCCCTACCTTGATGAAGTCATCGAACGAGGATCGTCATGGGGAAAGGACATTGCGGAATGCGGCGTCGCGGAAGATGGCGTCGCGGAAGATGGCGTCACGGATCGAGGCTCCGTAAGCATCGTTGGCGTTTTCCCGATGAAGGATGCGGCACATCGTCATTCTTCAAAGAAGGAATCTCTCACCGGCTGCGGAGAGGGAAGAAGACGGTACGGCGATCTCCCCTTGCGGTGACGGAGTTCTTCGTCATAGACTCAGCGTTCTTCGCGTTCTTTGATGAGGAAGAAGATGTTCTTCAGGGCGCAAGAGTTCTCTCCTCCTCCTTCTCGCACAACAAAACAACCCCCAATAAAATAAGACATTATCTTATTTTATTCACACGCACACACGCCAACATTAATTTGAAATTCAAAAGATCTCATTAAATTAATTAAATTAATTGAAGAGCCTTTAACAGTCCAATTAAAATCGAGAGTTGACATGTCATTTAAAAAGGGGGTGCGGGTGTGTTACACAATTAAATGCACGAGGGAGGTTTTAAAAGATTTGAAGGGGTGGGGCTCGTGTGGGACCCACCTCACTATTATCCTACAAAATGGAGTTAGGATTTAGTGGGTCCCACCTCATCTTCCATGCACAGGTTAAAACTACTTAGAATAGAAAATAAAAAGTGTAGCACAAATTTTTATTTCATCCTTAGTTAACCCATTTTTTTAAATAACCTCGCCCGAGTAAACGCAACTCCAGAAAAGGTGTTCCTAATCAATTACCGGTGTTTCGGTTTCATCGGTGCCTTCGGATTTCGATTCCGAGCACCAGTTCCAAAGTAAGAAAAACCCGCTCGTTCGTTTACTGAACGTACCTGAGAAAAACTTCGTAAAATGATTCCGGGCACACCGAGCCTCGGAATCAGGTGCCATCAGAAACTGCGTACTCGTAAAATACCAAAGAAAAATTAAGAAAAAAAATTTCCTTTGAAATTTACGGGTCTTTACATTACTCCCACCTCAGGGATTTACGTCCCCGTAAAGATACATCACAAACTAGGGAAACAAATGAGGGTACTGAGCACGCATCTGAGCCTCCCGCTCCCAAGTTCTCTCCTGGAGGTTCTCATGCTACCATCTGATGCGCACTAGAGGAATCGACCACCCACGTAGGACCCACTTCTATCGATCCTCTATCTCCACCGGGACCTTCGAAAAAGTCACCACATCGTCAATGTCCAACTCCCCATGGTCGATGATATGCGTCGGGTCGTGCACGTACCTCCTCAGCTAAGATACGTGGAAGACATTGTGCACCCGGTGCAACTGAGGTGGTAGAGCCAGGCGATAAGCCACCTCGCCTATCCTGCTGAGAACCTGGAATGGTCCGATGAAGCACAGAGATAACTTGCTGCTCCGGCCAAATCTTCGTAATCCACGTCGAGGTGAGACCCGCAAGAAGACATGGTCTCCATCCTCGAACTCTAGTGGTCTTCGCCTCCTGTCATCATAAGACTTATGCCGGCTCTGAGCTGTCCTCATCTACTCCTAGATGACCTGGAACTTCTCTGTTGTGGCCTAGACCATCTCTGGTCCCACAAGTGCTGACTCCCCAGGGTCTGTCCAGCACAGAGGTGATCTGAAAGGTCGGCCGTACAATGCCTCGTATGGTTCCATCCCGATGGTGGAGTGGTAGCTGTTGTTGTACGCGAACTCCACCAAGCGTAGGTGGTCCTCCCAACTGCAACCAAAGTTGAGGACACATGCACGGAGCATGTCCTCTAGAGTCTGAATGGTCCTCTCCGTCTGACCATCCGTTTGAGGGTGAATGGCGGTGCTCAGTCGTAGCTGCGTCCTGAATGCCTCATGCAAGCCCTTCCAAAGCCAGGAAGTAAAGAGAGCATCTCTATCGGAGACTATAGATTATGGCACACCATGAAGCCGTACAATCTCTTGTATGTAGAGGTGTCCCAAGCTCTCCACTGAGCCCTGCTCTCTGATGGGTAAGAAGTGGGCTGACTTGGTGAGTCAGTTGACAATCACCCAAATGGAGTCGCGACCTCTGGAAGTACGTGGAATTCCAGTCACGAAATCCATATATATCTCATCTCACTTCCACTCCGGGACCTCCAAGGGATGCACCAAGCCTACTGGTACCTGGTGCTATGCCTTCACCTGCTGACAGGTGAGGCATCGAGAAACGAACTCAGCTACAACCTTCTTCATACCCAGTCACCAATGCTATTGTCTGAGATCCTGGTAAATCTTCGCCACTCCTAGATGTACCGCTAAAGGGGAAGTGTGAAAATCCCTCATAACCTCCTCATATAAAGTAGCTGGTACCATGGTATGTCCTTTGAAAAGAACGACGTGCTCTCCTCCCATAGAAAAACCATCAGGTGCCAGTCCTGAGGATATTTATGAACACCATGTCTCACAGTCAGTGTCCCCACGTTGTGCCTCTCTGACCCGCTTCAGTAGTGGAGGAGTGACTGTGAGTGACTGATGAAAGGCTTCTCCATCTCTATCCATGAAGGATGTCTACAAAGCAGCTAGCTTCTCCCTTTCCTCCCTGAGTAACTGAATGCCCGTCCTCCTGCTGAGAGCATCGGCTACTACGTTCCCCTTTCCAGGATTATATACTATCTCAAAGTCATAGTCCTGGAGGAAATCAAGCCATCACCACTGTCTCAAATTCAGGTCTTTCTACGAGAAGATGTACCTGAGACTCTGATGGTCAGAGTAGACTGTAAAGCGCTCGCCCATCAGATAGTGTCACCACATCTTCAGAGCGAAGACCACTGCTGCTAACTCCAGGTCATGGGTAGCATAGTTCTGCTCATGCTGCCTCAACTGACGTAATCCATAGGCGATCATTTCCCACTCCTGCATCAGGACACATCCGAGTTTGGTCCCTGATGCATCGCAGTAGACTACGTACCCCACTCCCTCATCTAGTAGCCTCAAGATAGGTGCGCTGGTCAATCTCTGTCTCAGCTCCTGGAAGCTCTACTGACATCTATCTGACCACACGAAGGGTTTCCCCTTCTTTGTCAAAGATGAAAGTGGTGCCACAACTCTGGAAAAGTCTGGAAAAAATCTTCGGTAGTACCCAGCTAGACCCAAGAAACTCCACACCTCCGTCACGCTCCTGGGTGGCTCCCAAGCTAGCACTGCCTCAATCTTCACAGGGTCCACCACAAATCCCGCCTCAGAGATGATGTGTCCCAAGAATTGGACCTCACATAACCAGAACTGACACTTAGAGATCTTACCAAAAAGATGGTGCTCTCGGAGTGTGTCCAGTACAACCCCCAAGTGGTAGGCATGCTCCTCCTCAGTGGTCAAGTATATCAATATGTCGTCGATGAAGACCATGAAAAATCGATCGAGGTATGGATGAAAGATCATGTTCATGAGACTCATGAACACTGCTGGATCATTGGTTACGCCGAATGGCATAACCAAGAACTCATAGTGGCTATACCGACATCTGAAGGTCGTCTTCTGCACGTCCTCATCCAGAACTCTGAGCTGATGATAGCCTAACCTGAGGTCTATCTTCGAGAACCACTGTGATCCCTTGAGCTTATCGAAGAGGTCGTCAATCCTCGGTAGCAGATACTTGTTCCTCACGGTCACCTGGTTCAGGAGACGATAGTCGACACACAGTCTCAAGCTCTCGTCCGCCTTCTTGGCGAACAAAATCGGGGAATCCCAGGGTGAAACACTGGGTCGGATGAATCCCTTGACCTGCAAGTCCTCCAGCTGTACTCATAGCTCTCTAAGGTCAGCGGGAGCCATCCGATATGCTGGAGTGGATATTGGGGTTGTCCCGGGGTACAGGTCAATATAAAAGTCTACCTCTCTGCGAGGAGGTAGTCCTGGAATGTCGTCAGGAAAAACGTCCGCATACTGATCCACCACTACAGGAAAACTCGGACTCCGCACGTCAACTGCTCCTAGGATGAGGCTAGCCAACTGATGAGTGATGGGGTGTACTCTCCTCTGCGTGAGTCCATCCTACGTTGCAAAGGCTCCCTTCTCTCCAGTGAAGGTGAACCTGCTCCCATCGGTGCGGACACATCGCACCTTGCGCCTAATACAGTCAATATGAGCATGGACTGTAAATGACCAATCCATGCCCAAGATGATGTCGTAAGGCCTCGACCCCGCTACAAGAAGATCTCAGCCAAAGCTCTCGCCTCCTAGAGTAATCTCACACTACCAGCACCAGTGCATAATCGTCGAGTCTGCTCCCATAGGAGTCTCTAGATGTAAGGATCGAGCCAACGGCTTCGTCGGAATATCTGAGCTCCGAACAAAGGCAGCGGCAATAAAAGAATGACTCGCTCCTATGTCTATAAGAACTGCAGCAAGGGTGGAGTAGACACAGATAGTACCTCGAATCATCCCTGGCACGCCGTGGTCATAGGCCTCTGCTGCCTGAAGCTGAGTCTGCCTCTGCCCGCCAGCTCCCTGTGGTCGGGGTGGACCTCCTGGTGGTGGTGGTGGTAAAGCCTCAAAATGTCGTCCACCACCTACTACTTGGCCAGCTCCCCTACCTCGTCCACCTGCTCTCTACGGACCACCACGGTCGACCCTCTTCCTCTTCTTGGGTGGCCCCTCAACCGTCTGCTGCTCCTCTACACGGCAGGTTGGGTAGTCACAAGCCATGTGGCCCTGCCCACCGCATGCGTAGCACTGTCTGCTCCTCGGAAGGCTGGCTCTACACCGTGTGCCCCAAACCTCTGAGCCAGTGTCCTGAGGTCGTCCTCCTGATGGTCTGGTCCTCCTGGACCCCTGTGACGTCCGTCGACTTCCAGCTGCAGATGACTCTTCTACGTGCCTCCCTGCGGTAGGTCTCGCTACTGGTGTAGGCTCAGCAAGAAATCTCTCTATGAGAAGGGCTCGCTCCAGTACTCCTGCCTGTGTCGGAATGCTGAGGGAGATCATCGATGCCCTGATATCATGCCTCAGTCCCTACTCAAAGGTCTGGGCCCGGAAGAATGGGTCTCGTACCATGTTCGTCGAATAGCGCGAGAGATGGGTAAATCTCACCGAGTACTGGGTGACTGTCATGCTGCCCTGCCGCAGCTATAGTAGCTCATGGATGTGCACCGCACGGAGGGTGGTTGGGATGAACTCTGAGTAGAAGATGCTCTAAAAGTCCGTCAAAAGGAGAGATGCCTCGTCGTGCACCTGGAGCATCAAGCTCCACCATATTCCTATTGCCGCGTGCAGGAGGCTCGCGGCAAGGATCACCATGAGGTCAGCTGGTGTCCCCACTAACCTGAAAACTCAAACTACAGCCTCCAGCCAATCCTCAGCTACCTAAGGGTCTGTCTCCCCATGAAACCTAGGCGGTCTCTGACGCTGAAACTCGTGCAGTGTACTAAGGCGACGTGTACTCTCAGTAGCTGGGGCTGGTGGCATCGGTGGCTCGGCGGGTAGAGGTACCGCCGATGCCTCCACTGTAAAAGGGCCCTGCACCGAAGCCTCGTCGCTCAGTGGGTTGTCGTCTCGCACAAAGATCTAAACCCTAGATGGCTACCATCGTGGGGCCGTCCTGAAAAGAAACAGGTGTTCCATGGTCAAAACAGTATACTTGGTGAGCTCACACAAAGTAATCACAAAGAAAACTTTGAAACACACATGCAATCAATGTTTTCATTCACTGAGTCGGAAATCCGAAGTCAGGGTCCTTGTGTATAGATACATTGGCCACCACACCAACACCGGACTCCTTGGACCAATAACCACACTCAATAACCTTAACACTATTGCTTCACACAGAAGAAAGATCAGAGTCATGAGATCTTCGGTAGAACCGAACTCCTCTGATACCAATTTGTCACGACCCATCCTTGGGACCCGTGTCTTGACTACCCCAAGCCCGCCTCCCATAGGCCAGGGGCTGGTGACTAGCACCAAGGCATAAATCCTAACAAAAAGGGGAAGGCATTGCCTTTATAAGGTAAACAAACACCACATAGTAATCCAGCATAAGTAAACACTAAGTAAACTGGGTACAATAGTAAGTGCGGAAAGTAAATGGGCCAGAATACAAATCCAAACTGAAAGTAAAGTACAACTGGAAAGAAATTATAGCAACTAAAAGTAAAGCAGCAATGTCGAGCCGTCCACTGGAATTCCCACCTGAAGGGTGGGTATAGATAGCCTCCTCAGCTCCTCGGGTCCAGCTGTCCGCTTCGTGTACGTCCCGCCCAGTGGTCCACCTCCAGGTACCGACATGCTCCACAAGCCTCAACCACGATCAGCATTGTCCATCATCTATATCCAACACAACGTAGTGCGGGCATATCCCATGTAGGGGTGAGTATACGCTACTCAGTAGGGACCCCGAGACCCCCGAAGGTCTCCCAGAATCCTCAAAGGATAATCCACAAAGGAAAGATACAATCACGAATTAACATCCAACACTACTTAGGTATATGCACATACATATACCTAAGTCATCAATTCCAGTTCGGCTCTAACATTCAAGCCCAAGTTCGATCATGTCCACACAGGATAGTACAACCCAATCCACACAGGAAAGCACAACCCAATCCACATAGGAAAGAAATTCAATCATATCAAAGATAATGATTGAAAGTCAAGACCCAGCTCACACAGGTATACTTATTCGTAAGGTGATAGAGATGATCAGATGTAGCCATTGATTCATCTAATCTGGGACCCACATAGGATACTAGACCAGCTAAGCTGTCAGACCCACGTAGGATAGAAGACCATCTACTCTATCGGACCCACGTAGGATACAAGTACAGAGTCAAATACTGCCGGACCCACGTAGGATACAAGAACAGTAGTACTGCCAGACCCACATAGGATACAAGAACAGTAGTCATCACCGTCGAAACCATGGAGGATTTCAGTACGGTCTTCATCGCTGCTGAACCCACGGAGGATTTCAGTGCAGTCGTCATTGCTGCCGAACCCACGGAGGATTTCAGTGCAGTCGTCATCGTCGTTGCAGTCACAGCCAGATCTAGGGTTCCCGCACACAGCATGCTCGATTCCGGGAGGGTTCGCTCCACGAGCCAAGGGGGTCGATACATCAACTGAAACTTAGTCTAGAGTTTATGTATCCCAAAGTTCCGTCTCGACAAAAGGAACTCAACGTGACAGACGGCGCGTCAATCAGACGCCCGGTCTGAGAGTTATTGGCTTTTTCGTTCCAGGGGCCTGGTTGGTTTTTAATTTAAAACCAACCCAACCATACTCCAACTACGTCCAAACCTTGAGCAGAGTAATCCAAAAGGTCCACCTCACTAATAGGAATCCAACAAAGTCGACGGCATGTCAATCGGACGTCTGAAGCTCAAGTTATAAGTGTTTCCGCTCCGAGGGCCCGATTGGTTTCGTGTTCGAACCAAACCGGACATACCCAAAGTTCTCCAAAACCTTGATTGTAATATACCAAAACAACCTACTCTATCCAAATATCACATCGCAACTGACGGTGCATCGATCGGAGGTCCGTAGCCCAAGTTACGGGCATTTAAACAAACCTATCCGGTTTTAGGGGGTTTTGGGCCCGGATCGACCCCGCCCAAGACCCCCTGGGTCGGCCTGTACTGGGTCA
This sequence comes from Viscum album, assembly GCA_963277665.1. Classification (NCBI taxonomy): domain Eukaryota; kingdom Viridiplantae; phylum Streptophyta; class Magnoliopsida; order Santalales; family Viscaceae; genus Viscum; species Viscum album. The sequence continues at coordinate 675,393,544 of OY728131.1, read as the reverse complement.
ACCCGACCCGAGTCCAGGTCCGGCCCATTAGGGAACGGCCCGGCCCGGTCAGCGTGGCCCGTCCCGGTCTGGGTGGCCCGGCCCGGTGCGGCCGGTCCGGCCTGGGTGGCCCGGCCCGGTGTGGCCGGTCCGGCCTGGGCGGCCCTGTGCTGGCCGAGCAGACGCACAAAGGGGGGGTGTGCTGCCCCCCTTGATTAAAGAACGACCCCCATGAGGGGGGCCTGCCTCTTGGCCAGCAGAGGGTTACGACCCTCGGTCCTTCTGAAACGGTCGGCCCGGCTGGCCGGCCGGTGTTGCCGTCGCGGGACCTCGTGGTCCCGTCCCTCGAAGTGCTGGTGGCCGGCGGTTCCGGCTGACCCTCCTTACACCGTCGCATCTTTGTGTCATGGCCTTGTCCGGCTGGCATGGCGCGACGGCGCCGCGCCCCTCCGCCGCGACCCCGCTCCGGTCGTGGCCTCTTCGCGGTTCTCCGGCGCGGCGCGATAGCGCCGTGCCCCTTCGCCGCGGCCCAACTCCGGTCGTGGCTTCGTTCGGCCTCAACGGCGTGGCACGACGGCGCCACGCTTCTTCTCCATGTTCCTCCTTGATTCCACGCGGTGCCGTTGCACCTCACCGCCTTCGTTCGAGCCGCAACAAATTCAACAACAAAGGGGTAGGAGGGTCGGCCGTGTTCGTGCGGTCCGACCTCCTCCCGTTATAACGATAACAGGCAGCCCAAAATAAATTTTCTTCATCAAAGAGAGCACAAATTTAATCCACTAAATTGAACTCAACCCCTACCTTGATGAAGTCTTAGAATGAGGATATTCATGGGGAAAGGAAGTTGCGGAAGACGGCGTCGCGGAAGACGGCGTCGCGGAAGACGGCGTCGCGGATCGAGGCTCCGTAAGCGTCGTCGGCATGCGCCCGATGAAGGATGGGGTGCATCGTCGTTCTTCGAAGAAGGTGTCTCTCAACAGCTGCGGAGAGGGAAGAAGACGGTACGGCGATCTCCCCTTGCGGTGATGGAGTTCTTCATCGTAGACTCGGCGTTCTTCACCTTCTTCGATGAGGAAGAAGATGTTCTTCAGGGCTCAAGAGTTCTCTCCTCCTCCTTCTCACACAACAAAACAACCCCCAATAAAATAAGACATTGTCTTATTTTATTCACACTCACACACGCCAACATTAATTTTAAATTCAAAAGATCTCATTCAATTAATTAAATTAATTGAAGATCCTTTAACAGTCCAATTAAAATCGAGAGTTGACTTGTCATTTAAAAAGGGGGTGCGGGTGTGTTACACAATTAAATGCACGAGGGAGGTTTTAAGGGATTTGAAGGGGTGGGGCTCGTGTGGGACCCACCTCACTATTATCCTACCAAATGGAGTTAGGATTTAGTGGGTCCCACCTCATATTCCATGCATAGGTTAAAACTACTTAGAATAGAAAATAAAAATTGTAGCACAAATTTTTATTTCATCCTTAGTTAACCCTTTTTTTTTAAATAACCTTACCCGAGTAAATGCAACTCCAGAAAAGGTGTTTCTAAGCAATTACCGGCGTTATGGTTTCATCGGTGCCTTCAGATTTCGATTTCGAGCACCGGTTCAAAGGTTATAAAAACCCTCTTGTTCGTTCACTGAACATACCCGAGCGAAACTTCATAAAATGATTCCGGGTACACCGGGTCTCGGAACCAGGTGTCGTCAGAAACTGCGTACTCGTAAAATACCAAAGAAAAATTAAGAAAAAAATTTCCTTTGAAATTTAAGGGTATTTACAGTCCTGTACAACGTGGCTTTCAAGGTGAAATATTCATTTTTGTAAGCATCATACAACGTAACACCTAAATCCCACAATATTTTCAAATCCTCGATCAATGCGGCCAAATAAACATCAATATCATTACCTGGTTGTTTTGGTCCTGATATAAGTATAGATAACATGATGTATTTTCATTTCATGCATAAACATGGTGGTAAGTTATAGTTTACCAACATAACCAGCCATGTACTGTGACTGCTGCTTTGAAAACCAAAAGGATTCACCCCATCTGTAGATAATGTCAGACGAAGGTTTCTCGGCTCATTCCCAAATTCAGGATACTCGTGATCAATTCTCTTCTACTGAGGAGAGTATTCCGGGTGACGTATTTTCCCATATTTAATTATTGTATATTCATGCCATGTCAATTGTCCTACAGTCTCCTCACTTCCATATAGGCACCTAAACCTAGGAATGTTTGGAAAGTACCATACAACTTTCATAGTACTAGAATCATCTTTCTTGTATCGAGAAGCACCACACTTTGGGAATTTTTTAAGTGATTTTTGGTCCTTGCGAAATAATATACAGTTATTTATCCAGGAATGTATTCTTTCAGAGATCATACCCATCGATCATAGCATTCGTTTGGCATCGTATGTTCGGCTTGGGAGTTCATTATCTTCTGGGAGCATGTCATTCAGGAGAGAAATTAGTTCCGTAAAACTGGTGTCACTCCACTCGTTGCCTGCTTTCAAATTATACAGCTTCAATATGGCTAACAATGTTGTATATTTAGTGCAACCAGCATACAATGGCGTTTTTTCACAACTCTTTAAATTCTCAAACAATTTTGGGCAATCACGAAGTTCATCTTCAACTGTCCTTGTCATTTCCTCAATACGATCTTCATCATCATTCACATCTGTAATTACACCCTCCATACGATCGTCTTCACTGTTCACACTTCTAATCATATCAGATGATCTATAAAATGTCGTGTTATTTGAGCCACTACCTACATTCATTTTTTCCCCGTGTTTATTCCAACATGTATAACTTCGATCTATTCCGTGACAGATCAGGTGTTCTTCCAACTCCTCTAGACTAATTTGTCTTGAATAACAACAGCGTAAACACGGACAAAGGATTTGAGAAGGGTCACATGAATGATCTTCTGCAAACTTGATAAACTCTTTAACGCCATCTTCATACTTTTTTGTCAACCGATTGGCATTCATCCATTCTTTATTCATATTCATCGTCTTTATGAGTTCGATCTCAAACTTGCCTAATATTATGTTTTAATTAATCAGGTAGCATTATTTGGGTTTTATAAAAACAAATCATATTACAAATGCCTTTAAACTCATGTTAAATCCATATACATGGTGTGTCCAGTAGGGTGAACATCGTGTATGTATAAGATACCTGACTTAATCTGACATATATCAAATTTATTCTTAGTTAGTCTTACAAAGACTGAATGATGCCTTTGAAAATACATGACATTTAGGACAACTTGAGCTAAAGGCGTGTACTTTAGATACATATTGAGTCACCTCACCAGCTATGCATCATATTTTTGTGGAATACACGGTGTGTAGTCCTTACATGACCACTAGGGGTGTATAGTCTATACACATCAAGTTTCTATGGTAACTATACATGGTGTGAGTGAAGTAAAACACATGTCATATGGTTCTACCATTATTTCATGGCATGTACATGGTTTCATGCTGAATTATATGTCTTGGAGATACATTGTGTGTGACCTAGGTTCACATGACATGTAACATTTAAAATGAAAATTATTCCAAGTTTGAGTCAGAAGATTAGTCATGTGGTGTAAATTTTGGAGATAAATGTTGTGTGGCATTAAAATATATATGAAATCCATGTATGGTGAAGCATGTTCCATTTAACAAGACTACATACCATGTATTTTAAAGTGTCTCATAGAGTCCTCTAGAAGTGGTTTTCTAGGATTCAGTGGAATTGCACTAGTAACAAAGTGGTGCTGCCATTGAAATGGGTAAAGTTTTGATTGATATTTAATGGTGTAAGAACTACAACATGGAAAACAAATGGCATATCAATCATGCCAACAACCACAAGACCATACAAAAACACAATCGTGATCACAATCACAAAACCATACAAACCAAACAATCAAAATTTTATATTTTACAAAGCATCCCTTATTCAATTTTGTTTGATAATTCAGGGGTTATCACAGAAGTTTTATCATCCTGGGGTGTTCATTCATAAGTCAAGTATACGTAAATTACCAATTTTTATATTCCAATGTTCAACAAGAACCAATCAACATTCAATTCATTTAGTGCGCAAATAAGGACTACCAACGTCCACGATTTTCAGCAGGGCGTTTAGCCCGTATATTTCACATTATAACCATCAATATCAAATAGTAATAACATGCGAAAAATAGGAAACCAATGAGTAACAGGAGAAAACTCACCGCAAAGTTTTCGTTAAGCACATGACAGAGGTGCGTTCGTGGCAGAGGAGAGGCGCATAGCATAGGAGATTTCCAACTGAAAAGAAAACATAAAATAGGGGAAACCCATGAGAATAAAATAATCTAAAACCGAGTACACAATTTACCACATCCCACAAACCCCAAAAGACAATGTGTGAAAATAAATTTAAATTTATTGATAGAAATCACTATCTGATCACTAATTTTTATCCAAACCATAGGTGCAAACAAATCCAAATAGGAATCAGAAGGATCACATACCTCGAGAAAAGAAATCCAGCCATAATAGTGATCAAGCATAGAATAATGTGAACTAGATGGGAGTGAGTGACCCAAAATATCATTGGGATAAAGATCTATCCAAGAGGATAATTTTTAAAAAAATATAAAGCCTCAAGAACTCTATGGATCCCAAAAAAACATTTTCTGTGACATTGACACTACATGTAATACATTTGCACATCGTGTAATCCTCTTGACTTAGATACACTAAAAAAAAGTCAATTTTTATTTAAAAAATTATATTTTTTATTTAAATGATATGTAACCATTAAAAAGTTTGTAAAATTTTCACATTGTGCATCCAATTAATGTGTCATTTTTTGCGGTCATTACATGTCATGTACTCCATTTACACGTCATGTAATTTCTCAGAATATAGTAAAAAATGTTGTTTTGTTTCTAAAAATTCCCTAAAGATCACTAAATTTACCAATACATGTGTCCTCCAAATCATTTCTCAGCATTCCTCAACAAAAAAAATCCAAAAAAATGTTAAAACATACCTCACATAAAATGTAATGAGACTTTATAATCTCCCGACCATAAATGATTTTCCCCCAGAAATCCCTCAAGATCATGTATCCTCTAATGAAGAAGGACACTACTACCTCTTCAACGATTCATTCCCCCATGTATCATGGATATATTGTCTAAACTACCACATTAACTAGACTCGGGTCATTAAATCATGTAGTACCATATACTCCAGATTCATAATCTAAATTGGCTGGGGAACCAAAGTATTATCAGGATCAAGATCAACATCCCCCGTCTAATCACATGTAAATGATCTGGTATATACCTACTCAAATGGAAAATATTAAACACATCATGGATAGATATCAAACCATATGGTAACTGAAACCAATAAGAAATACTCCCTAGTGACCAAAAATCACTATGTTTATCCCATTACTCGGTGCAAACAGACATTGATAACCTAGCCGCTGATGTCCCAAGTGATGTGAAACTAAGATAAAGACCTAATCACTAACCTAAAACACCAGCAGTTGATTCCAATGGTTCATATTGAATTTATTATGACTCTGTGTAATGATTAAATTCTTCCAGATCAACTGCACCATCTATTTCATCTCTTGAACAACACTCGAACCAACTATGGACCACTCTCCCAACTCTTCCCAGTACTAGGGATATCTATATGGATTCCCATATAAAGAAATATAGGGATCCATATTTATCACATCCTGATAACAATTGTTATATGGGAAATCAACAAAAGGAAAATTCATTTCCCAATATCCAATTAAATCATGTGCATGATTCTGGAGAGTAACCTCTAGAACATTGACTTCCCTCTCTGTATATATATCCATATATATATGATAATGTGTTCCTAATTTACCCTGGAAAACTAGTGAAACCTATAATGATTTCCAAAACCTAGATTTCAACCTCAGATCACTTTCTGAAATAATTATAGAGGGAACCTCATGAAGTCTCAAAAAATATAAAACATACAAGTCTGTGAGTTGTTCCACTTTCATCACCTCATTAATATGAAGGAAGTGCACATATTTTTGGATTTTATCAACAACCACCCAAATCAAAACCTTCTTGCAAGGAGTTTTTGGCAAACCAAAAAAAAATTAATGAAAATATAATCCCACTTCTATACTGGAATGTTTAATGGCTAAAACAACCACACAGGTCTCTAGTGCTCCTCCATAATTCTATAATATGTAAGGAACCATGAATCGAAAACCACTATCAACTATATTATCCATTGAATATTGCAATAACACCTCATGTCAGGATTTCACACATTCAATTCAAGTGGTAGAAAAAAAAATTACCTGTAAATGAATATCAATAATGGTAGCGGTGGCGGCGGACGCAGCGCCGGAGGCGGAGGCGGCGAAGGTGGAGGCGGCAGCGGCGGCAGAGGTGGCGGCGGTCGCAGCAGTGGGGGCGGAGGCAGCGGCGGGGGCGAAGGCAGTGGTGGTCGCGGCAGCGGGGTCGGAGGCAGCGGTGGCGGTGGCAGTGATGGCGGGGGCGGAGGCGGCGGCAGCGGAGGAGGAGGAGGAGGAGGAGGAGGAGGAGGAAGGACGAGGAGAAGGAGGACGAGGTCGCAGCGGACTAGGGGCATGGTTCAACTTCCCTGAAATCTTGACTGTGTGCAAGCGAGGATGGACAGTTAGGGTTATTAATTAAAAACTGATGGAACCTTTATCAGCAATCGTTAAAAGTGCTGATAAAGGTATGTTTTATCAGCGCTAAAATAAAAGCACTGATAAAACACTCATTTATTGGTTATTTTTTAGCACTAATAAAGAGATACATTTATCAGCACTTTTAGATAGCGTTGATAAAGGCATACCCCTTTATCAGCGCTTTTTGTTTAGCGCTGATAAAGGGCAGCGCTTCCCTTTCCCTGTTTTGTGGTAGTGTAAAAAATGTAATTCTAATTCTAATTACAATAGATTTGATCTAACCTATTATAAGTTCATAAATAAAGATAATTTATAAACTAAGTTTCAAATATTCTTGATTAAAAAGAACTTAATAAAATTGATGAATGAAAAATGATCATTGGATGAAAATTTTGGTTGCACTAATGATTCTGATTCAAGTGAAGAATCTGAAAACGGTAAGGAATTTTTTATCTTATGATTCATGGAATCTACATTTGAAGTTACTGATTTTGGTTATAATTTATAATTTTATTCAAATAATGAATTATATTATGATAAATCTAATATTTATTATTTAAATGAATATATTGAAATACTAAAATGATATATTATTATAATAATTATTTTCTATAAGGAACTAAATTGACGTAATAAGAAAATTAATGAGAAAAATATTACTCCTTGTCAAGATAATGTGATGTTAAACATAAATACATAAAGCATGAATTCATGGGTTTGTGATGATTTATGGGTCATTCAAAAGGATAATAATAAATTGAAGAATAAACTGAATATAAAAAGGAATTCTTGGAAATATTTGATAAAGGAAGAAAATGTTCTATCAAGATGGTTTCAATGAACAAGATTACCAGAAAATGTTTTTTCTTATGATTAGAAAATAACACATGTGTAAAAGAACATATTTATAAAAATAAAGAAAGGTAATATCATGACTACTATTTGTCTTATATATGGGTTGCATGTATTCTTTCTCAGTAAATACACTCTTAGATTTCTACTATCAATGGAAAATAGTAAATCATAAATCTATAAATCATTATATTGTATGTTTCCTATTAATACTTGTCAGAAATTTTTCTAGGTTATGAAGAATAATCTTACTAGTAATATTGGACCCAATATTATATGGGTACCAAAACTGTTATCTATTTTATTTTCATGGAATGATTCCTTAAAATTATGATGAATGATGTGTGGTATATAGATTATGGAAACTTTATCCATATGATGAGAGACTTGTAAAACATAATTTTATAAAACATATATGGTGGTGGCATAATCACATTTGGAGTTAATTCAAACATCATGGTAAATGGTTCCAGTTAGTTTGAGATATTGAATTATATTATTAATAATGTTTAGAATATTAATGGTTTATTTCATAATATGTTTATAATTTCTCAATTATCTTATAATTTCATGTATGTTAAATTTATGAATGATAATTGTATTATTAATAATTATGATTATTCATTATATTATTCTAACTATTAGGATAATTTCAATTCTATTATCCTTTTAGAGTTAACAGTGAATCAGAAAACATATTTAAATTTCATGTAAACCAATAATATTTATTAGAATATGAGTTTGGGGATTGTAAACAACAACATTCTTTAGAATAATTCAATGAATAAAATATTACATAAATTTCTAAAACATTACATGATAATTTTGTGTTGAATATTGATAAAGATATTTCTATATATCAAATATAATTCCTATTAGACATGTTCTCCATAGGAATCCTAATGTGTTTTAGAAAGTTAAGAAACCAGAGGTTGGTTATTTTAGAGTTTTTATATATGAAGTATTATTCTAACACTAAGGATATATTGGATAAATTTAATTTTAAATGTGATGAAGGTATTTTATAGGATATTCATTATTTAGTAATACATAAAATGTTGATAATAAAATGTATTTGATTTTTAAAGATTTGGTTAATGGAAAATTTTATGGAAGTTATTCTAATGATAAAACTACTGATGAAGAATGGATTGAAAAATACTATAGAGAATTCAATTTTTGAGATCTTATGTCTGAAATAAATCTTTATTATAATAACTAAACTCAATATTAATCTAAATTCCTAATTAAATCCATTGAAAATCTCTTTAATATATTTTTTATCATCAATATATTATAATGTTCATAAATTCACATGTACATCAATATAGTTTTTATGAAATTTTTTAATGAATCTATATAATTTACAATTGAAGAAATTTTATTTCCATAATTTATTTAAATTGAAAATTTATAAACTAGTGTTGAAGAAAAATACTTGCTTCCTCTCATGTTCTAGCATCATAGTTCGCCCCAAAGTGTGGAGGTATTTTGTAGCATCCTTGTTTTTTTATTTATTTTTGATGCTTGTTAAAATAAATTCAATAATATAAAACATATTATTAATATAAATCATCATAATTTTCATTCCAAAACCTCGTATTTGATTAATACCTTAAAATAGGTACTCTTCCAATGAGAAATAATTTCCTGATAAAATGATGATAGAAACTCATTCATGATAGGTATAGCCTCTAAATCCATTTCAACTCTAGTAACCTAGACACTATACAACTCATGTTTATATGTTGTTTATAGCTCACCTAATTCCATGAGTCATGCAGTCCTTGTGACCTCACTGTTGAGAAAATTATAATGAATATTTTACAAAATATTAATTCATATAAATAAAATAATAATATAACATTAAATCTAATAAATTTTTTTACCCATATTTGTAAAAAATCATTATCCTTTACTTAATTTTGAAGGTGTCTCTAGGAGAGTGTCCCGAAGGGAATGATGTTAAAGTATTTGGAAATAATATACATAAAAATTATACATTCTCTCACTTTTTTAAATCATTTTATTATCCTCATTATACTCAACCATCAGTTGTGTGTGACAGATACACACCTCATGAATGCATGTATTCCCACACTACCTAGTGGAATATCTAGGTGTGAAAGATAAAAAACAAATTTTATATCAATACATCTTATAATGAAAATAAATTATGGTCAAAAAAATTACTAGGGTTTTATAAATATACCTAATCTTGGATGATCAGTGTGTATTGGTAGATCTCTAGGCTATAAAGGATAGTTGACCTATACAGTGGTAGTGGGGTTCAATGTCTGCTCGTGAAGCTCAGAATGTATCGGAGAAGAAGTTGAAGAAGCGTGAACATATAAGTTTGGGGAGAATGAAGTATGAAGAAAAGAGGATGGAATAGACATCTATGGAAAAGTGTAATATGTATGGGGAGTAGAAGTAATCATTGTATAAGGGAAATAAAGACAATGAGGATCATATGTAAATGGTGGTGAAAGTATAGGTGGCATAAATATCTTGGGTTCCTCTAACAACACTGTGGGATAAGAAAGTGTGATAGATTTTATATCTAATAAAGGGATGGGGTTTGATCAGGTATAATGAGTGGTGTGAGTATCTCTAGTACACCCCCCTATATCATCTGGCTAAGCGTTATTGCCACTAGGTTCGGTACAGAATAATTTTCACATGGGTGGTGGATCCTGATTAAAAGTTAAAAACAAAATTAATCGCATAAAATTATGTCATTGATATATATATATATTTGAAATAAAATTCCCACAAAAAGCACCATAGGAGGAATACCCATCACTATCATATGGTGATTATTTTCTAACATCCTATTCCTTCATACCTATTCAATGTTTTTCATTTTCTATATTTGAAAACAAATATGCATTTAATTAAAAATTCATAACTAATGTGTAAACCAAATAAGAAAGAATATGTGACATGACTTAATTAAGGAATACCAATTGTCAAAACAAATAAAGGATACATAGTGACATAACAAAATAATATTATATTTAGTGGTAATAATATCAAAACAAAAAAGACGTGTCATATAAAAATCAACATGTTCAAATTAGCATGTTTATCATGGGTATGATATATTTTTCTTCTTCTATTTTCAATTTGATCTGATTCAGTTTTGGTTAGGTCATTTAGTTCATTTTGGTCAATTTATTAGGTCATTTTTTTATTTTTTAGGTTAGGTAATTTGGTTTGATTTTTTCTATTAGGTTATTTTTTATTTTTTTGGTTATGTCGTTATTTTTATCGATTTTGATTTTCATTCTAACTAGTTTATTATGTTTCAATTCAATTCATATTGTTTTTTGTTCTAATTGAATTATTTCCATTTTTTTTATTTTTTATTTTGGGATCTAATATAGTTCAATTCAATATTAAAAAATGAAACTCAAATAAAAATCCAACCGGTATATATTGAAAATGCACATGAAGGTCAATTTGGATATAAAATATTTGTAATCAATAGTAAAACAATTTGAATAGTATTAACTTGAACAACCCAAGTCAGGTTAAACCAAAAGAACTGATAATACATAAGGATGATTCTATATATTTCCCACTATAACTTTATCTTCACAATAAACTCTAAATATTGAACTATTTGAGTCATCATAAGTAATAAATTGATCGGGGCTAATGAGAGTAGTTATGGTGTCAATTTCATCCTCACCATTATCAAAAATATGTCTTGGGATTACTTTAATAATGACACCAAATTCAAGTTGTGGATGATCTTTCACATAAAAAAATGATTCTCTAATGATGCCAATATATATGGCTCATTGTTAGCAAGAGTGAGAGTCGTGTTAATAACTCAAAATCCATAATCTTCAATAAATGTTCCATGTATCGTCATCAAATCAACCCACTTGAATTTCATCTTAGTGACTCGATTGTAAGAGTAATAATCCAATATTAGTATTTTCTCAATGACTCCACAATAAGATACATTTTCAAACTGAGGTCTAATATCTAATGCACTGGAAGAATATTCTGTTGTGGAAGTTACTATAACACCATCATGTTGTGATCTCCTGTTCATTTCTCATTCAATGATAATAAATTTTTACCCATTGTTCATAATTGATTTTAATTAATGAACCATGGAATTAGGACCAAAATCCAAAGATCTTATTTCCTCAAAGATAGAGTCAATGGGAAAACTCAATACCTAAAATATAAATGAATATTAAAATTAACTAAATATTAATTTTATTAATTTATTGCAATAATACTTCTACCTTCAATTTTAACCAAGCATAAAACTCTTTACTATGAAAAGTTTCTCTCCTTCATAAAGATAAAGAACTGTGATTTCTATTTATAATTTTTTTATGTTCCCTATAGAAAAAAATATAAATATTATAAAAAATATGTACAATTACATGATATTAGATAAAAAATCATGTTCAATTTACTTACTTGATGTAGTCATCAAAAAAATCACAGTTAAACAAAATTTTGCAATGTGTTATCTCCCACTCTTTAAGGCTTAATGTAGTCAATGTATATAATTGAGGAATTCCCCCTATTTGGGGAAGTGATGGAAAACTGGGTTCAATTTTCTCATACATCTCTTCTTCATTTCTCATTGGTTTGTTTTGTCTCGTAGTCACATCAGACAAATTCATTGAATAGAAATCTATACATTCTTAAGCCATGTAAACTTTCATGATAGAACCTTCATAATGATTTTTGTTACAAGTATAAGACTTAAATTTTTATATATTTATTTCAGTTGGATAAATCCAATGAAAATTAAAAACTCCTCGAAGAATTATTTTGGTTGGAATATGGACAGTTAGATGCACCATGCATGTGAAAAATTATGGAGGAAACATTTTATCTAACTCGCACAAAATTAACAGTGCCTCTTCAAGAATTTTTTTCAAGAAATACTTGGAATACTTCTTAGTACAAAGATATCTATAAAAATAGTACAAAAAAATAAATACCACCCTTACATTATTGGAAAATAGATGAAGGATTTATATAGGAATCAAATCATGTATATGGATTTGATAATCACAATTCTTTTAAGATTTCATCTTCAATACTCTTATGTTGACCCATTTTGGTATGTTTCTTGAATATACATTAGGAAATTTGATAGTCTCTATCATGAAATGGCCTGGATACCCTATTACCCTAACACCTGAGCTGATCCCAACATGGCCCTAAGGTAATTCCCAATCCCCATGGGTTGGCGACTAGCACTTGGCATCATGTAATATAAATGTTCGAATGAATTTTCCACAAACATAGCAGAAGAAACATATACATAGTAGTATGCTCAAAAACTCCAAAGGGATATGGTACTATAAAACCAAAAAGGTATTTCAAAACCCAAATATTACATCATCAAAGTACCATAAAACATACAAGATAACCTAATGTCCTAAAGGGCAGGCCACTCCAAGATCCAAGGAATCAATAACAACTGCAACCTCTAAGAGGTGATTTCCCTTTACTCGAACCTAGAAGGATAAAATATAGAAAATCCTGAAGGAAAAGGTAGGGTTTGAGCTAAAAATATCATTAGGGTCTCACCAAGTGTTCTATAATAAGATTCCATAATAAAAATAAACCAAATCATGCTTTCAATTTTTAAACAAAATAGACATGGAAGTGCTTTCTCATATTTAAAAAAACATGATTTTCATTTCAAATTATGGAAAACATATCAAGCATGGATTAAATAAAAACTTTATATAAAAATGTTTATATAAATAATTAGAAATGAGAAAAATCAATTTCACAAATAATGGAATATATAATCAAAACATTCATAATAAGTAACGTGGCCATCTTCCATGAGGTATGATAGTTACAAGTTATGAGATCCTCACACACTCACATATGCGATCATGACAATGTGTACACACATCCCTCAGGCTCAGGCTAAATAGGACACATCAACATCCCATTGGGGATAAAATCCACTAAAATAAGTTTTTTAGTGTTTTAAGGAATCAATCCATTGCTAGGACATTACCATACTAGCGCATTTTTCTCAAATAACTTACTAACTACTTAGGATCACATGTGCTTGATCAATCAATCAACAATGGGAAATTAATTTCAAAATAGTTTTAAATTCAATTGCCCCATTTTCTAGTTTCAATATTCCATTTTCATTCCAAAACTAAAACATAGATTTTTCATCAATTCGTTCCTTTTAAAATAAAACCAACCATAGGTTTTCATCATTTTAATTTTATCTATTTTCCTAAAAATAAATTCAAACCATTTAAAAATTTCCATCAATTTCAAATCACACCCCAAATTCCAATTCTATTGTAATTGAGGTTTTTCCAAAAAATCCATACCATATCAATTTAAATTCAAATTTGCATTAAATTGGGTTTTCACAATTCAATTGAAAGAAATTTCAAATAATAATAAAATCAAGGTTTATTAAATAGACCATATTAAATGAAACCACCTACCTTTTTCATAGATTCATAACTCCTACAATAGGAATCACTAATAATAATGATGGTGTAGATGATCTATGAAATCAACCTAGAAATAAGATTCAACAACATGGAGTTTAGATCCATCAATTCCAAGATAATCTATCAAACTCCAAGGATATAAAGAGAAAGAGATGGAGTGATAGGGAGACTACTTACCTAGAGAGTCTCAATACAACCAACATGAAGATCAATCACTGAACATATGATCCATAGGGGTTGGATATCACTAAAATCACCTGGGTATGGCTCAAGGTTGATTGAGAAGGAAACCTGGAGGAAGAAAATAAGAATTTCTTCTGAACCTCCTACTAAAAACCAACACTCAGGACTTTACAAGATGTGTAATCCAATTATAAAATGTGGAATTTTCAAGTCCCACATACACTGAAAACCCCATACCCTTTTTTTTAACTCGACTTTAAAATTTACACATCGTGTAACTATATTACACGACATGTAAATCCCTAACATACTACAAAACTAGCCTATTTTATACTGAAAAATCCAACAAATCCATGACTTCACCATTATAGGCATCCTCCCAATTCCTTCTTAGCCCTACCCAACCAATGAAAAAGGAAAAGTACAGAAAATATTAAAGAGTACCTATCATAAAGGTAACTAAATGTTACATCCTCCCCACTATAAAAACATTTTGTCCCTAGAAATCTTGTAAATAAGCTTCCATATCAAAAAGGTGAGTCTGTTTCTCTTTAATTGGTGCCTCATTCTCTCATGTATCATGAGAATCAGAACCATGCTGTCATATAACATAGACCAAAGGTATCATCCTCCCATGAAGTACCTTGGTCTCAGAATCAAAAATCCTTATTGGATTCTCAGTTATAGATAAATTAGGCTCAACATCAAGATTACTCCAATTCAAAACATGATATGGATCAGAAAGATACTTTAACAGTTGCGATACATGGAACACATCATGTATTGACATCAAATGTGGAAGAATTTCAAATTGTTAAGACACTTTCCCCACCTTCTTAACAACCTCAAAAGGTACCACAATATGAGGATTAATATTTCCTTACCTCCTAAGACGTTGATGACCCAAACGAGGTGAAACTTTCAAAAACACCTGATCACTAGCTAAAAATTCCAATAGTTTGTATTGATGATCAGTATAAGATTTATACCAACTCTATCTCATCAACAACCTTTAATGAATCAACTAAATATTTTTTGTCATCTCTTTAACCAAGCTCAGTCCAAATAAGGAACTTTCACCAATCTATAACCAACACAATAGAGATTTACACGACCTACCATACAAGGCCTCAAAAGGATTCAGTCTGATCATGGAACAATAACTATTATTATAAGAAAAATAAAGTATCCCCAAATGTTCATCCCAAACTCCACCAAAGTCAAGAACGCTAGTGTGGAGAATATAATCAATAATCTATATAGATCTCTATATCTAGTCATTTGTTTGTAGATGGTATGTTGTACTCAAACAAACCTGAGAAACCAGTGCCTCTTAAAGGCCTCTCTAAAAGTGAGAAGTAAAATAGGGATCACTTTTAGATACCATATCAGATAGAACTATTTGAAAATGAATAATCTCTCTAACATAGAGATTTCCCAGTTCCTCTACTTTGGTTGTATCATGAATGGGAATGAATGGAGTTGATTTGGTCAGCCTATTGATCACAACCCATATCACATTCTTCTTTCTCTTGGTACATGGAAACCCAACCATAAAATCCATATAAATATCATCTCACTTCCAAGACGACACTATAAGTGGAAAAATCAAACCTGAAGCTCTCTGGTTCTTGACCTTGACCTATTAACAAGTATAAAAATGAGATACAAAGTCAGCAACGTCTCATACCTGGCCACCAAAATCGTTATCACATGTCATAGAACATCTTTGTGGTTATTGGGTGCACTACCCACTGAGAATTATGTCAATACCCCCATCACATCTTTACTTATAGTAAAATATACACCATACCAGTTCTAGAAACATAGAATACCCTCCATATAGAACAACCAATCAGAAACGGTCTCACCACCATAAAGAGAGTTCCTAATGTCACGGAATTTATCATCAAGATGATGTTCCTAAAGAATCATCTCAGGAAGAGTTGAGGTTAACTGAACACTGTCCAAGGAAAACTCGTCCCCTAATTTCCGAACTCCAAAATGAAACTGTGAAAAAATATCCATCAAGTTCCACTCTTCTAATGATTCTTTCATGGCCTAGGTCATAAGTTTCCTACTCAAGGCATCTGCAATGACATTCCCTTTCCCCAGGGTATAGGTAATATTGAAATCAAAAGATTCCATGTATTTCACCCAATTCCCCTGGTGGTTATTCAAATATTTTTTAGAGAAGATATAAATCAAGATTTTGTAGTCGAAATACACTATAAACCTTTCTCCAAAAAGGTAATACTACCAAATCTTAAGTACATGCATGAAAACTACAATTTTAATGTCATGGGTCATATAATTCATCTTGTGTGGACTAAGCTATCAAGATACATAGGCAAATACATCATCACCCTTCATAATAACACATCCCAAACCTCAAATAGATGCATCACAGAAGACCACATAGCCCTGGTCGGCCTCTAGGTGAGTCAACAACAGCGCAAAATTCAAAGGAAATTTCATCTCAAAAAAAGAAATATGGCATTTCTCATCCCAAGAAAACTTCACTCACGTTTAATTTACAATGGTAATTGGAGAATCTAACTTCGATAAATCCTATACAAACTGGTGATAATATCCAACTAAACCCAAGAATCTCTGAATCTAGAAAATATTACATGGTTTCTCCCATCTCATAATAGCTTTAACCTTCCCAGGATCAACTGAAATACAATGTTCTAACACCATGTGTCCTAATAATTTAACTTCATGAATCCATAAATTATATTTTTATGGTTTAGTATAAATTTATTGATTTCTCAAAAATTCCATAACTATTCTAAAATGATGCACATGATCCTCCTCATACTTAGAGTAAATAAGGATTTAATCCATAAAGACAAACACGAACGTATCAAGATACTCATGGAAAATAATGTTCATCAGATCCATAAAGACTATAATAGAATTTGTTAGAATAAATGGCTTTATAAGATACTCATAATAGCCACACCTACTATGGAAGGTAGTTTTCTGGATGTCAAATTATTTTATTCTTAATTGGTGATAACCAGATCAAAGATCAATCTTCAAAAACCACATCTCCCCTTTAAACTGGTCAAAATGATCATTAATATATGGCAATGGATGTTTTTTCTTTATCATGACTCGATTAAGTTTTTGATAATAAACATAAAGGTAAAGTGACCCATCAACTTTCTTATCAAAGAGAACAAGAACTACCCAAGGTGACACACTCAGGTGTATAAATCCTTTCTTTAAAAGATCATCCAACCGAGTCTTTAACTCTACCATTTCAATTCGTTCCATGTGGTAAGAAGGAATAGATATTGGGTGGGTACCCGACACTAAATCAATAGAAAACTCTACCTCCCTTACTCGTGGAAACCCATAGAAGTTAGAAGGGAAAATGTTGGGAAACTCAACAACAACTAGAGGTATATCACCGCTTGAGGATTCCTACTCAAGATAAAAAGTGAACACTAATATTACTTTCCCCAAATCTAGATAATAAGGTCCGTCTATACTCTACCTTAGGTCCCATTCTCCCTGAAAGATACGACACACCCCATCAGGCACGGTAAAGGAGACTCGTTGAAGATAGAAATCAATTTAGGCCTTATTAGAAATAATCCAATACATACTGAAAATGACCCAAATAGGTTCATGTTGAGAAACAAAAAGTTCCAAGTAAGACCAATCTCGGATAAAGAGAAGTCACAAGTAGTACAATGAAGACCTTTCCCTATCTTCATTCTGAGGGGTATAGTAATATCCATCACATAAGACAAAAGATCCATAAAAATATATAGTAGATTCACAATATGAGTCGAAATGAATGAATAAGATGCATTGGTATCAAATAAAGTAGTCACTATATATGAATATATAGTGATGGTACCTCTCACAGTCATTGTACCTATATCTTATTTCTATAGAGATTCTTCAACTGTGTGAAGAAGCATCACTCCAGATGCTTATGGTAGAAACCCCTTAGATCTTAAAGCATCTGATTTCCCCATAGTAATTTTTGGTGATGATGATCATGTGCCACTATGTAGAGTAGAGAAGATATGATAGAATTTTTATAAGTGTCCTGAATGACCATAAGAGTCACATATCTTGGGTACCTCAATGAAAACCCATTTCAAATACCCAATATTTCCAAACTTGTAGAAAATCAAAGGCCCTTAACCAGGAACTACAGGAGATCTAGAAGAAACCTGATATTAAGAACCACCACAAGACTCGTCACACTTTATCTTCCCTTTATGGGAACTAAAAAAACTACCACTGGGAGAAAAATTAACTCATGTTAACCCTAACTTACCAGCCAGATCAAGCTCAACCATCAATGCTTTATCCAACATGTCAGCATAAGAAGATAGCTTCAGTAAGAAAACCTAATAATGAATATCATATATAAGTACCATCTCAAACCTTTGAGCCTTCATCTAATCATTCGATACAATATTGTGTGTAAATTTCACAAGCTCGGTAAAGTGATTCTCATATTCTATCACAATCCTGTTAGCCTTCTCGAGTTTGAAAAACATTATAGCCTTAGACAACACCATAGACTCTGGATATAAATGGTTAGTAAAAATAACTTTAAATTACTTCCACTCTAATCCATCATGATTCTTTTTTAGAACCATTGTGTCCCACTATCTTCTTCTAGGTCCCTAAAGATTAAAGGTATCACACTTTACCTTAATAGTTTCAAGTGTTTCCAAGAAATCATAGAGAAGATCAATCTTTCTCAACCAGTCCTTAGACTCTTGAGGATCATTAGAGACAAGGAAATAATGTGGTTTCTAATGTTGGAACTCCTGAGAATGATTTTTAGATCCATCCCTATGAGGTTCCATAGTTGGATCCTGAATTGGAATGGGTACAAGTGCCTATCCCAGAGCTTAGAAAGCATGAAAAACAACCTCAACTGGATTCTAGTCCGTAAGAGAATTTGATCATTATGGTTTATCGGCAGCTTCCTAATGGATATTATTCACATGTCTTCTCAGAGGAATTATGATAAAAAATCATCAAAAAACATTGAATACATCATAAAAACTCAAATCAATACTCAAACAAGAGAAACAAGGAAATTAATTTCATCAGATAAGAAAACAATATTTGGATTTCAACCTATAAAAATAAAATATAAGGAAAATACTATAACTAATCCTCAAGACATCTCTCTCAAATCACAAATGGTGACTTAAGGCTCATTATGATGAGAACTATCCATGAAATCACTTGCAACTACCTCCTAAGTCTCGAAAAGATTTCTCAATTTCATACTAACATCAATGAAAGATGTTTAACCTGCAACTTTGATACCAATTTGTCACAAAATAGCTCGGATAACCTAGTAACCTGACACCTGATCCAATTGAAACATGTCTCAAAGGGAGTTCCTGATCCCCATGGGTTTGATACTAGTACTTGGAATAATGTAATATAAATATGGGAATAAATTTTCAACAAACACATCAGAAAAAATAGATACATATTAGTATGCTCAAAAAATACAAAGGGAGATGGTACCAAAAAACCAAACACGTATATCAAAACCCAAATAGCACATCATCAAATTACTATAACTACCACCTCTAAGAGGTGATTTCCCTTTTCTCGGACCTAGAATGATAAAATATAAAAATGAGTAAAGTAAAAGGTAGGGTGTGATCTAAAAATCCTTGTAGGATCTCACCAAGTGTTCTATAATAAGATTCCATAATAAAAATAAACTGAATCATGATTTCAATTTTAAAAAAAAAAATAGGCATGGTGGTGCTTTTTCAAATTTAAAACAAAACACACTTTTTATTTTAAATGATGTAAAACATTTCAAACATGGATTAAATAAAAACTTTATATAAAATAGTTTATATAAATAATTAGGCATGATAAAAATAAATTTCACAAAAAATGGGATATATAATCAAAATAGTCACAAAAAGAAACACGGATGTCTTACATAAGGTAAGATAGTTTCTAGTTATTAGATTTTAACACACTCACATTTTTTATCATGGAAATGTGCACACACATCCCTCGATCTTAGGCCTAATAGGACCCATAAACATCCCACTAGGGATAAGATCTTCCAAACTAGGTTTTTGTTAGAGTTTTAAAGTTTTAATTTGTTGTTAATTCATTACCATCCTAGTGTGTGTGTTTTTCAAATAACTTACTAACTACCCATGTTTGAATGTTCTCAATCAATCAATAAACAATGGGAAAGTCATTTTAAAAGAGTTCTAAATGAAATCGCCCCATTTTCTAGTTTCAATAAGCTCCTTTCTTTCCAAAACCAAATCATAGGTTTTATATGAATTCATAAATTTTCAAATAAAACCAAACATAGGTTTTCATCATTTTAATTTAATCCATTTCCCTAAAAATAAATTCAAATAATTTTATAATTTCTATCAATTTCAACTGACACCCCAAATTCTGATTCTATTAGAATTGGTAGGTTTTCCCCAAAATCCATACCATAACAATTTAAATTCAAATTCACATCAAATTAGGTTTTCACGATTAAATTGAAAGTAATTTCAAACAACAATAAAATCAAGGTTTAATCAATTTTCCATATTAAATGGAACCACCTACCTTTTTCATGGAATCGAAACTCCCGCAATGGGACACACCAATAATAATGATGATGTGGAAGATCTAGGAACTTAACCTAGAAACAAGATTCAAAAACATGGATTTTAGATCCATCAATTCCAAGATGATATATGAAACTACAAGGATGGAAAGAGAAAGAGATGGGGATATGGGGATACCATTTACTCGGGGATATTCTCTATAGAAAACATGAAGATCAATCACCGAACAGATGATCTGGAGAGGTTATATATCACCAAAATCACCTGGCGATAGATCTATGTCAAGAGGGAAGGAAACCTGGAGGAAGTAAATAAAAAATTTAGTCGAACCTCTTTAAAACTGATACTCAAGACTTTACACAATGTGTAACTCAATTAAATGACGTGTAATTGTCGAGTCCCACATATGCTAAAAAACTCTTCACTTTTTATTAAAAACCTAAATTTAAAATTTACATGTTATATAACCATATTATACAGAATGTAAATCCCCAACAGACTATAGAACTATATGATTTTATGCTGAAAATTATAATAAATATATAACTTCACCATTACAGGTATCCCTCCAATTTTTTCTCAGTCCTACCCAACCAATGAAAAAGTAAATCTATGAAAAATTTTAAACCATACCTGTAAGAATGTTAACAAAATGTTATAATCTCCCCACCATAAAAAACTTTATATCCCTAGAAATCCTGTTAATAAGCTTCCATATTGAAAATGCATTAGTTCTTCATGGTACCATGTCTCATGAGAATCATAAACATGGTGGCATAGCATATAGACCAAAGGTATAATCCTTCCATGAAGTACCTTAGTCTCATAATCAACAATCTTGACTGGATACTCAGTCATAGATAAATCATGATCAATATCAAGATCACTCCATCTCAAAATAGAGATGGATTAGAAAGATACTTTCAAAGTTAAAATGCATGGAACACATCATTTATCAATATCAAATGTTGCGAAAGTGGTAAATGGTAAGACACTCTTCCTGCCTGATCAACAACCTAAAAAGGTCCCACAAAACAAGGAGAAATATTTCCTTGACTCCCAAACTTTTGATGACCCAAACGAGGTGAAACTTTTAGGAATACCTGATCACTAAATGAAAATTCCAACATCCTATGTCGATGATCAGCATAAGATTTATATTGGATCTATTCTATCAACAACCTCTGATGAATTAACTAAATCATTATCGTCATCTCTTGAACAAAGAACATTCCAACCAAGGAACATTCACTGATCTCTAACCAACATAACAGATATTTACACAACCTTCTATACAAGTCCTCAAAAGGAGTCATTCTAACAAATACTAATAACTATTGTTATAAGAAAACTTAACTGAACCCAAATGGTCATCCCAAACTCCAATAAAGTCAAGAATGCAGGAACAAATCATATCCTCAAGAATCTGTATAGCTCTATCTATCTGTATATCCTTCTATGGATGGTATGTCGTACTCAAATCAACCTAAGATCCTAGTGCCTCTAAAAGGCCTCTCAAAATGTGAGAAGTAAAATGGGGATCTCTATCAGAGATTACAGCATATGAAATTCCATGAAAATGAAAAATATATCTCACATAGAGATTTAAAAGATCCTAAACTTTGGTTATATCATGAATGGGTATAAAGTGATCCAATTTGGTCAACATATCGATCACAACCCATATTGCATTCTTCTTTCTCTAGGTACACAGCAACCTGACCACAAAATCCATAGAAATCTCATCCCACTTCCAAGTGGGCACTAGAAGTGTCTGAAGAAAACTCGAAGGTCATTGATTCTAAACTTTGACCTATTATAAAGTATAATAATGAGAGACGAATTCAGTGATGTATTTTCTCATGCATGACCACCAGAAACGTTTCTGCATGTCATAGAACTTCTTTTTCATTCCTAGGTGAACTTCCCACTAGGAATTATGGTAATCCCCCATCACATATTTCCTTATAGTAAAAGGTATAATGTAATGGTTCCAGAAATATAGAATACCCTTTGTGGGGAATGACCACTCAGCAATGGTCTCCCCACTATAAAGAGAGTTCCTAATGCCATGGAATTTATAATCAAGATGTTATTTCTGAATAATCATCTCGAGAAGAGCATAGGTCAACTGAACACTATCCAAGGCAACCTCAACCTTTGGTTCTTGAACTCCAATATGCAACTATGAAAAAATATCCATCAAGTTCCACTATTCTAATGATTCTTTCACGTCCTGGGTCGGAAGTTTCCTGCTCAAGGTATCTACAATGACATTCCCTTTCCCCAGGGTATAGGAAGTATCAAAATCAAAATATTGTAGTTATTCCACCCAATGCTTCTGGCAGAGATTCAAATATTTTTGAGAGAAGATATAACTCAAGATTTTTTGGTCGGAATACACAGTAAACCTTTCTCCTAAAATTTAATGCCTCTAAATCTTAAGTGCATTCATGACAGCCGCAAGTTCAAGGTCATGGGTCAAATAATTCCTCTTGTGTGGCCTAAGATACTAAGATCCATAGGCAATGACATGATCACCCTGCATAAGAACAAAGCCCAAACTTGAACTTGATGTGTCATAGAGGACCACATAGCCCTACCCGACCTCTGGTAGATTCATCACCGACAAAAAAATTCAAAAGTCGTTTCATCTCAACAAAAGAACTCTAACATTTCTCATCCCAATAAAAATTCACTCCCTTTTGAGTTAGAGCATTCATTGAATAAGATAACTTTGAGAAATCCTTTAAAAACTGGTGATAATATCCAACTAAACCCAAGAAGATCTGAATCATTCAAACATTATGCGGTTACTCCCATTTCATAACAACTTTCACCTTCTCAAGATCAACTAAAATACCATGTTATGACACCACATATCCTAATAATTTCACTTATTAAATCTATAAATTACATTTTGATACCTTGGTATAAAGTTGGTGATTTCTCAACAATTATAAAACTGTTGTAAAATGACACACATGATCCTCCTTAGACTTAGAGTAAACTAGGATTTCATCCATAAAGACAACCATGAACGTATCAAGATAATAATGGAAAATCCTATTCATAAAATTCATAAAGACTCTAGGATAATTTTTTAGACCAAATATCAAGAAAAGATACTCATAATGGATATACCTACTTCGGAAGGCAGTTTTATAGATGTTAGATTATTTTATTCTCAAATGGTGATAACTGGATCAAAGATCAATCTTCAAAACCCACTTCTCCCCTTTAAACTAGTTAAATAGATCATCAATCTATGGTAATGGATACTTTTTCTTTACCATGAATCTATTGATTTTTCAATAATCAAAAAAAATTAAAAGTGACCCATCAACTTTATTAGCAAAGATAATAGGCGCTACCCAAGGTGACACACTCAGGTGTATAAATGCTTTATCTAAAAGATCATTCAAATGAGTCTTCAAATATTTAATTTCAATTAGTTCCATGTGGTAAGAAGTAATAGATATTGGTTGGGTACTGAGAACTAAATCAATAGAAAACTCTCCCTCCTTTAATAATGGAAAACCAAAGAAGTCATAAGGAGAAACATTGGGAAACTTGACAACAACTGAAGAAAGATCACTGCTTAAGGATTCCCACTCCAGATCAAAAGTGAATACTAATATTACTTTCTCCAACTCTGGATAAGAAGGTCTAGCTCTATTCAAAATCGAGTCCCATTCTCCATAAAAGATAAGGCACACACCATTGAATTAATTGTAGGATACTCTTCAAAGATAACAATCAATTAGGGCCTTATTAGCTATAATATAATCCATCTTGAAGATGAAATCAAGAGGTTTCATGTCAATAAACAAAAGGTTCTAAGTAATACCAAACTCAGATAAAGAGAAGTCATAAGTAATACAACTAATACCCTACTCTCTCTTCATTCTGAGGGGTGTAGTAATATCCATCACATAAGACAAAATCTCCATAGTAAGATTTAGCAGATTCACAATATGAGTTGAAATGAACGAATGAAATGAACCAGTATCAAATAAATCATTCATTATAGGTGAATCTATAGTGATGGTACCTCTCATAGTTATTGTACCCATATCTGCTTCCTCTGAAGACTCTTCCACTATGTGAAGAAGCTTCATTATGGATGTTTGTGGCTGGAACCCCTTAGATATTAAAGCATCTAATTGCACCGTAGTACTTTTTGGTGTTGATGATCTCATTCCACTACATAGAGAAGATAAGATATAAAATAATTTAATTTAATGTCTTGAATGACCATAGGAGCCACATATCTTGGATGTCTCAATGCAAACCCATTTCAAATTCCTAGGCTTGTCATAATGGTAGAAAATCAAAGGGCCTTTACCAGGCACTGTAGTAGGTATAGAAGAACCCTATTGTCAATAATCACCACAAGACTCATCATGCTTTCTATTATCATTATAGGAACTCACAAAACTTCCACTAAGAAAAAAATAAACTCTCGTTAACCCTGACTTATCATCCAGATCAAGCTCAACCATTAACGCTCTATCCAACATGCCAGCATAAGAAGATAGCTTCAGTGAGAAAACCTTAGAATGAATATCATATCGAAGTCTAATCTCAAACCATTGAGTCTTTATCTTATTATTAGATATAATCTTAGGTGAAAACTTGTGACAATTGGGTCCCAGTGATAGCACAGACACCCCACCTTAACATAGTCATTGGGTCATGGCCCACCAGGTACCACCAGTTGCCCTGCAGACACGTGGTCCCCACCCAAGGGTCCTTTCACATGCCTGAACGGGTCATCTGACTAATGAAAGTCCCCACAGGCCAACATGTTTCCTTTCCAGTGTACTTTTTTCTCACTCGCACACGCCCTGGGAAACTTCCCATAAGTTCACTGATCCTGATCACTACTCCAGGCCAAGAATTCTTAACTATGGAGTTCTAATCAGGTAGGCTCCCAAAAAGGAAGGTGCACCTTACTGACATGAGTCATATCATTTTAGTCATTTAACCCTTTATCATTTGGGGTGTTACAATCCCCCCCCCCTTTAGAGCACAACATCCTCATTGTGGGCCCTACATCTCAACCCAACCAGTGCATCGCACTTAAGGCTGGGAACCACCTTTGATACCAAATGTGACAACTGGGTCCTCGTGATAGCACAGACACCCCACCTTAACATGTTCGTCGGGTCCTGGCCCGCCAGGTACCACCAGTTGCCCCGCAGACACATGGTCCCCACCCAAGGGTCCACCCACATGCCTGAATGGGTCATCTGACTAATGATAGTCCCCACAGGCCAACACATGTCCTTTCCAGTGTGCTTTTTCCTCACTCACACACACTCTGGGAAACTTTCCATAAGGTCACCCATCCTGATCACTACTCCAGGCCAAGCATGCTTAACTATGGAGTTCTAATCAGATAGTCTCCTAAAAAGGAAAGTGCACCTTGTTGACATGAGTCATATCATTTTAGTCATTTAAACCTTTATCATTTGGGGGTGTTACAAAACTACACAAACTCATAAAATTGATTTGCATATTCTATCATATTCTTATCATCCTTCTCAAGTTTGAAAAACTTTATAGCCTTAGACAACACTATAGACTCTAGATAGAACTGGATGGTGAAAATAACTTTAATGTCCTTAAACTCTAAGACCTCATGCTTTTTTTTCATCACTATTATGTCCCACAATCTTCTATTAGGTCCCTCAAGTTTAAAGGTAGCACACTTCACCTTAATAGCTTTGGGTGTTTCTAAGAAATCAAATAGAATATCAATCTTTCTCAACCAGTACTCAGCCTCTTGAGGATCATTAGAGACAAGGAAAACATGTCGTTCCTGATGAAGTAACTTCTTGGAATGATTCTGAGATTCATCTCTATGAGGTTCCATAGCTAAATCCTGAATGGGAATGGGTGCAGGTTCCTATCCCAGATCTTAGATAGTAAACATAATAACCTCAACTATATTCTAGTCCATAAGAGGATTTTCTCACTATGGTTCATCAACAGATTCCTCCTAGATCCTATTCACATGTCTTCTCGGAGTCATGATGATACACAACATCAGAAAAAAAACAATGAAGACATCATAAAAAACTCAGATAAACACTCAAACAAGATAAACAAGGAAATTAATTCAATCAGATAAGAAAACAAGATTTGGATTTCAACCTATACAAATCAAAAGCAGGGAAAATACTATAACTAATCCTCAATATGTCTCTCTCAAACCACCCATAGTGAATTAAGGATAATTATTATGATAGATATCCAAGAAATAACTAGCAACTACCTCCTAAGTCCCAACAAGATTTCTCAACTATATACTGAAATTGAGGCAATATGTTTAACCTACATCTTTTATACCACTTTGTCTCAAATTGGCCTGGATACCCTGGTACCCTAACACCCAAGCCAATCCCAACATAGCCCGAAGTGCATTCCCAATCCAAATAGGTTGGATAATATCACCTGGAATCATGTAATATAAATGTGGGAATGAATTTTCCACAAACACAACGGAAGAAACAAATACATATCAACATGATCAAAAACTCCAAAGGGATATGGTACCATAAAACTAAAAATTTATATCAAAACCCATGTCACGACCCACCTTCTTCAAGATTAGGGAGGAGAGAGCAAAGTGTCATTCCCTTCCTTCTTCAAGATGAAGGAGATATAATGACCCCTGAGTCCCACCTTCAATAGGTCCTGGAGTGGAGACTAGCACTAAGGGTATAGAATCTCACACAAAAATGGAAGATATTACCCTTTTTAATGAAAACAATATCGGAAGATAATATGGTAAATCCCAAGAAAATACAAATAATAAAGGTAAAAGTAAGGCCAAAATCCATTCCCACATGCATTCTTAAAAGTAAAGCTGGTGAAAAGTATAACAAAACTCCAAAATAAAGTACCAAAAGAATAAAAACTAAGTAGTAACAGCAACTACCCTGATGCCCGAGCTAGTAAAGTCAAGCATGGTCCTCAAAGTTCCATTGGAAACTTGAAAATATTTTTACAGATATAGGGTGAGCATACAAGTATACTCAATAAATAAACTAAATATACCCATGCACAAGTGGGGGAAACATACTAATGCCCCTGTGAGAAAATAGTAGAACCTCAAAGCACATACCAAGGAATACTAACCATCCCAACCTCACCATGGCACACTCACCGTATAAATCAAGTCATGTAAAGTAGTAGTATAAGCACATCGATATTTGGGTACCCCGCACCACTTTCCCACTAGTTAGGTGCTTGTTCCTAATGGGTAACGTCTTGACACTACCACTCTTCCCATATGCAGTCCCAATACCACAACCTTCCCACACACACCTGGGCCTCAACCACACCACATATCTCACCCACAGACACCTAGGACACAAAAACCACACCCCTCGCCTGAAGACACCTAGGCCTCATCCTGAAGACACCTGGGAAAACAAACCTGGCCCGAAAACACCTAGGAATATCATCCACAAAAAACTCCCTAAAGGATCTAGGACTATGGTAAGCCTCAATTCATTATAGCCTTCCTGGATATGCTCAACCGGTAAGAACCAGAAGAGGGTGCGAGGAAGAAATTTAGTAACCAACCATCCATCCTCCTACCAAGATGTTAGGAAATACACCCTCCTCCATGAGATGGGGGTGTTTTGAACATGGTTTTCAACAAGGGTGGGGTGCGTATAGAAATCACAAGGAACTAAAATATGTATATATAGGTAAGAAAACACTCGACCCAATCTACAAGTTCCAAAACAAACAACCAGACTACTAGAACCACCTTTTTCTCTACCCCTATATGCATACGAACACAAACAGCCACTGCCAAAACATAACCCAACCCCCTTTTCATTTAACCACTTTCCATTTATTAATTAATGGGTTATCTTTAGTTTATTTCATCACTATCAGGTGACTACCGACCAAAACTATATCAAAATAACAAGTAACCAGATTTGCAGTCCCACTGCACACCCCCTGTTCAACCACTACCAACTATAATTATTCAAAGTTATACCGCACAATCCTTCTCTCACAACCTATTCCTGCAGTCCTTCTACCCAAAAAATTATCATATGTAGTCTCACTACATAAAAATTTCATAACCATACCATAGTCCCACTGCCCAACACTATTTGATGGCCACAACACAAACAAAGGCAGTTTCGCTACCTATAAGTCCATCTATTCCGAAATCAATCAGTCTCTCAAAATGGGATACCAACATGCCACTTGTGCCACCCCACACTCAAAACCCATAGAAACTACCATTAAAACACATCCCCATTACACACACACACCACTCTCTTCTTATAGAACAAACTCTTCTGCCCACCCTTGTACCCATAACTGTGCTCCCAACAACAGCACCACACAACTCACACAAGGTCACAAAACCCAACAGAACACAACACTTAGCCACACCTATCAATAGTATATATTCAGATTTGGTAAACACTATTCTTCAATCCACTTTATAAATAGGGATTATCATACAATGGTTTTCGTCCTAGGGCATCCATTTCATTTAACCAGATATACATGATTAGTTAGATTAGTATTCACACCAATTACTTATAAGGAAACAACAACAGTTAAAGAATCACCCATGCACAGACAAAGACCACCAATAGAAATGATTTTCAAAAGTATTTACAGCCACAACAGGTCACACCATCAACAAGGATAACAAATAAAATAGGTGATCAACATCAAACCACTCTCATCCCATTATTTTATTGACCCTGTTATCTTTTGATCATATTCCCTTCTTATTTATTAGTCATTTTAAGAATAGTATTCACCTATTATTTATAATTAATAATTATCACACCCACCCCTCATGTTTCACAATTAAATATAGGAAAAAGAAATCCCTACTTGGAACAATAGGTGACCAAATCTCCTCTTTGTGTCAAGAATAGGGGATCGTGCGAGTAGCGGGAAATTCCAAGAAAACTGAGGAGGAGGGGGATATAGTATAGGGTCACAACTCATCTATGGAGGAACACTTTAGGAACACCGATAAGGAATGAAAATTACACTGGGAAGGGAAGATCTCGGCTTTGAAGATCCAGATCCTATTTTAAAGGAAGAACAGTTCCAAAACCCATTAATCATGGGATCATGGTCAAGATCACACGGTTTGAGTATCTCAAATCCCACAGAACGTTAGGATATTAAATATATACTTAATATCCTTTTAAATTACCTTAAAAACATACAAACAAGGATTTAAACTTGGTTTACATCAAATAAGATGTAAGAGGGGTGAAACTGGAAAACTGGGGAAAACTGAAAAAACTGGAATTAAGTCACCGATGGGTGAGATACCAACACGACCTACCAATGCTAATCCACTGATGGTGAGATAATGATGAAACAACCTACCTATGACTTGACTTATCAATTCCCTAACCTACTGATGCCCTGACCTACCAATGTTGTGACCTATCGGTGCCTCGAGTCACCGACACCAATGCCCCTGACTCACTGATGTCGACACCCCTGACTCACTAATGCTGACATCCCTGAATCACCGATGATGATGCACTAAAATGCTGATGCACTGACATGTTGATTCACTGACATGCTGACGCACTGACATGATGACGCATTGACATTTCAAAACTAGATTTTGGAAAACTCTCGGAATGAGCTACTGTTGACTCCCAGAACACCCTAAACACTGGATTTTCACAAATTCCCAGATAAATCCAGTTTATTACATCATATACCTCTCAAAATATTCTTTTCCCTGGTAATTTAAAGTCAAAGCTAGGAAATGAGAGGTCTAAACAACCACCACATAAGATACCTTTCAAGGATGAACCACCCTATGTTGTTCAAAAGCTAGAGTGAAAACCCTGACATCCAAGAACACCTCCTTAACATCTATCTCCTAAACAAATGTATAAACACTAAGGTCCCACTAGGTCAAACAACCATGAAAGCACCAGGTTCACACTATCCAGAAACATGGATTAGGGAGCTCCTTCTTTCATGTTAAGATACTATTTTCTTTGGGTGGCACTGACTCACCCGCATGGGTTTAATCACATCCACATTAATGAATCTCGATTAGGTATTAGGTCCTAACCTCCCCATACGTCAAGAATTTTCACACACACATTCAGATAATAAGGAAACAACTCATATCATAGTATAAAAGGTCAGGAATTTCATCACAAGGTAAAACAAAAAAGTAAAACACATAATCCAAACTCGGAACAGCTCTGGGTACTGGGCACACATCTATGCCTCTCACTCCCAAGTACTCTCCTCGAGGCCACTATGCCTCCAGATCACAAGAACTAAGGGAATGGTCCATCCATGAAGCACTTTCTCCTCACAATCCTCGATTCTTATTGGTCTCTCCACGAATGTTACGTCTTCCTTGATATCCAACTCTCCCCAATCAAGGATGTGGGAGTCATCGTATAGATACTGACGGAGCTGAGAGATATGGAAGATGTTGTGGATCCTCTCCAATCATGGTGGAAATGCTAGCTGATATGTCACCTCGCCAACTCATCCCAACAGCTCAAAAGGTCCGATGAACCTAGGATAAATCTTTCTCCCTCTGCCAAACCTCCACTACCCACATTGAGGGGAAACCTTTAATAAAACATGGTCCTCAACCTCAAACTTTAAATGCCTCCTCCTATGATTGGAATATGACTTTTTCCAGTCCTAAGCTACCTTTATCCTATCACACACAAGTTGAACCTTCTCTATCATGCTCTACACTACCTATGGTCCAAGATCACCTGCCTCCCCAACCTCTATACAGCATACGAGTGAACGAAATAGCCTCCCATACAGAGCTTCGAACAGAGCCATACCAATGTAAGAGTGATAGATATTGTTGTAAGAAAACTCTACCAAGGGAAAATGTCGCACCCAAGACCCACTAAAGTCTAGGACACATGCCCATAACATGTATTATAACGTCTAGATAGTCCTCTTTGTCTACATATCCATCTGAGGGTGGAAAGCAGTGCTAAGGAATAACTAGGTGCCAAAGGAATAATGAAATCCCCTCTAGACTCGCAACGTAAAACGTGTATCCTGATCCAAGACAATGGATCTTGGAACTCTATACAACCACACCACCTCATCCACATACCTTTGTGCTAAGGCATCCACTACACTCGACTCATTGATCACCAAGAAGTGAGATGACATCATCAACCGGTCCACTATTACCCAAAGAACATTGCATCCTACCTGATCCTTGGGTAATCTTGTGACAAAATCCATTGAGATGCCATACCACTTCCACTCGGGAATGTCTAAGGGATGAAACAGACCACCGGGAACATGGTGAACAGCCTTCACCTACTGACACACTAAGAAAATTTCCACAAACTCCGCCATTGTTTGCTTCACTTCGGGCCACCAAAACTATTCCCTCAAGTCTTGGTACATTTTAGAGACTCTTGGATTTACTTCTAGGGGTGAGCTATGAAACTCATGGAGAACTCCCTTTTGCATCACTACTAGGACAAACAACTTCTCATAGAACAGCATCTGATTCTGAATATCCTCTGACCATACCTATGAAGCATCACCCTAGATAGCACGATCATTCATTACTTCATTCTCGGAGTATCCCCACTGAGACTCCTCCACCTGCCGCATCAAGGAAGACTGCACTGTCAACCGAAAAAAATATCCTTTGTCGTCATCCACTCTCACATACAGATGTAAAGCATCCAAATCCTCCATTGCCTTACAAGAATCCATGGATTCTTGAACTGCCTCCTTATGCAACTTCCTGCTTAAGGCATTAACCACCATGTTCCCCTTTCCTAGGGTGTAAGAGATTTCAAAGTCGTAATCCTAGAGAAACTCCATCCACCTTTTATGTCGCAAGTTCAGGTATCACTGAGAGAAGATATAGATCCTTGAAGACCACAAAGAGCTCCCTAATGAGGTAATATGGCCACAACTTCATCACAAAAATGACCTCCACAAGCTCCAAATCATGGGTGGAATAGTTACGTTCATGAGGAAATAACTTCCTAGACCCATAAGAGATTACTCCCTGCTATTGCATCAGGAAACATCCCAATCCTAGCCTAGAAGTATTATAGAACACCTTGAACATCACCCCTTCCTTTGGAAACCTGAGCACTGGGGCACTGACCAGCTTTCCCTTCAGGTAGCTAAAGGATTCCTGACACTACTCACTCCACCTGAAGGCCTGGTATTTTTTTGTCAAATCCATCAATGGATCCACAACCTGGGAGAAGTTGGGTATGAACCTTCGATAATAGCCTTCCAGACCCAGGAAACTGTGAACCTCTTCCATGTTCTTAGGTTATGACCAAGAAAAAACTATCTCGACCTTCGATGGGTCCATTGTTATCCCTTGCTGAGACACCACATGTCAAATGAAGTGCACCTTTTTCATCCAGAACTTGCACTTGGACAACTTATCATAGATATGGTGGTGCCGGAGGACCTCTAATACAATCCTTAGATACTCAACGTGTTCCCCATCTGACCTTGATAAATTAAGATTTCATCTATGAACATGATAACAAACCAGTCTAGGAACTCACGAATAATAGATTTTATGAGCCCCATGAACACAGTTGGTGCATTCATGGCACCGAAGGGCATGGCCACGAACTCGAAGTACCCATACCTTCATCTGAAAGAAATCTTTAGAATGTCACCCTCCGCACTCAACTGGTGATATAAATACCACAAATCGATCTTAGAGAACCAACATACTCCCTTTAACTATTCGAAAAGATCACCAATCCTTGGGAGAGGGTAATGGTTCTTGACTGTCACCTGATTCAGTCTTCGGTAGTCTATGCACAATCTTAGACCACCATTTGGATTCTTCATGAACAAGAATAGAGCATTCTACGGTGACACACTCATCCAGATAAAACCCTTCTTCATCAGGTCATCAACCTGAATTCACAAATCTCGCAACTCAGAAGGTGTTATCCGATAAGTAGCCATCGAAATCAGATGGGCACTGATTTGCAAGTTTATTCTAAACTCAACATCACATCGAGGGGGTAGAGTCACAACCACTTCATGGAAAACATCCAGGAACTCTCTATAAATCCTCGGAACCTCCATCATCTTCATGTCTTCTAATCCTATTGACATCTTGGCCATCAAGGAGAGAAGAGGCTCTACATACCGACCACCCACCTGACAGCTTTGCTTGCCAATGAAAACTACATGCTGGTTTTCCACACCTGAAAACATGACTCTTCTTCAGAAGTAGTCTATAATATCATAAACAGAAAAAAAAACCAGTTGATTCCTAGAATGACATCGTATGGATGCATCTATAGCAAGAAAAGATCCTCACAGGACTGATGTGGTCCCATCACCAGTCTACATCCCTGGCACACATCAAACAGGTTGATATGACCTCTAACTGGTGTACTCAACACCAGGGGTATAGAAATTCTCTCCAAATCTAAACCTAGAGAATGGGATAGACTGGATGAAATAAAGGAGTGAGAGTCTCTTGAATCAAACAAAGCACAAGAAAGAGTTCTAAATAGACTGATCGTGCATCGAACAACCTTTGGACCCACTAGAATTGCTGCCTTAGTGGCGTGCAATTGTCCACACCCAGCTCCTCTACCCCTATTCTATCAACTACCACCCTAACCATGACCTGGTTGAAGTTCCTAAGTAACACCCTGAGGTTATCCACCTCTAGCACCATCCACCCTCGGTGGAGCAGGAGCTCGTTGCCCCTGCTTCTGGAAGGGCTTGACCGACAACTATTACTGCTAAGGTGGGCATTGAACCTACCCACCCCCACTATATTACGCTCAGACTGGGCACTGGTTTTGAAGTTTTCCATGAACTCCACAAACAAAGAACCTCATTATCAGTCCCATGGGGAAAGGGAGAGGACCAAGAGATTGGAACTAGAACTACTGAGGCCTACTCCCTATTGGAAAAAACCTGGAAGGCCCTAATGTCAGATACCTATTGTTGACTGCCTTTCCCTTCGATGAACTTGGTTGTCTCCCCTCTCATGATACACCTACCTGCAAGTTCATCCTCTCCAATACTTCATCCTTCTTCTGAACTTCTAAGTATGTGGGAAAAGTAAAGGGAGTGATGGCATACTGAAGAGAAGGTCGAAGTGCCTCCTAAAAGCATCTCGCCCACAACTCCTTATCTGGAAATAGATCTGGTGCGAAGCATATGAGATCTTTGAACTTGATTCCCAATTCCCTTACCAACATACTCTCCTGCTAGAGGGATAGTATCTCTTTCCACTTCTCGACCTTCATCGTAGAAGAAATTAATTCCACCTGTAATTCCTTCTCAAAGTTAGCCCATGAAACATCAGTCTCCTTCCTATCCCAGAGGTAAAGTGTCCACCACTGACGCGCTTCTCCCCTCGTCTATCTCACCACTAGTGGAACCCAGTACTCTATCGGAGCCTGGATCAAACTAAAAGTGATCACAATATTCTTGAGCCAACTCTCTGTCTTTATGTCCAAGACTCTGCCCTCATACTTCCCCAGAGTCTACCTCTGGAAGGCACGAAGCATCTTCCACCACTGGTCATCCTCATCCTCTCGATCAGACCTTCTCTGATCTACCTAGTCAACCTGCTAGGCCTCAACTACTTATACCACACATGGGTGATATCTAGGTTCCATATCTGAAAAAAGTAAAGAAGAAACTCCTAAGCCTAAGTAGTATATAAAAATCCCTTTTAAGATTCATTTTAAATCATTATTTAAATAAAATTCCCAAAACACCCAAGAAATGCAAGAACACAAGTCATTATGATGCATGTAACTTTCCTAGGGTCTCTACCCTATAATCAGTGCAACCTCACTTGGTTGTTCAGTAGGCATAGATTCCTTTAATTGGATCATGGGGGGCCCTAAAATCATGTGTCCTAGCTGGTCTTCTCTAGCCTATTTCATGCACAAAGATTTCTTAGCATCGTTTCCCTACCATACCATGTAATCCTCACTATACCTAACTCTGAACTCTATCCTATCTCTCAAGAACCCCACTCTAATACCATTTTGTCATGACCTACCTTCTTCAAGATGAGAGAGGGGATAGAAAAGTGCCATTCCCTTCCTTCTTCAAGATGAAGGAGAGATAATGACCCCCGAGTCCTACCTTCAATAGGCATCGGAGTGGTGACTAGAACCAAGGGTATAGAATCTCACACAAAATAGAAGTCATTACCATTTTTAATGAAAATATGAACAGAATATAAGATAGTAAATCCCAAGCAACTCCAAATACTAAAGGTAAAAGTAAGTCCAAAATCCATTCCCACATGCAGCTCAAAATTAAAGCTGATACAAAGTAAAAAAAACTCCAAAAGAAAGTACCAAAAGAATATAAACTAAGAAGCAATAGAAACTATCCTAAGGTCTGATCTAGTAAAGTCCAGCATGGTCCTTGAAGTCCCCTTGGAAACCTAAAAATAGTTTTACAGACATAGGGTGAGCATACAAGTATACTCAGTAGGGAAACTAAAGCTACCCATGCACAAGAGGGGGAAACATACTAATGCCCTTGTGAGAAAACAGTGAAACCTCAAAGCACCTACCAAGGAATATTAACCAGCCCAGCCTCACCAAGGAACACTCACCAAATAATATAAGTAAAGTAGTAGTATAAGCACATCGATATTTGGGTACCCCACACCACTTTCCCATTGGTTAGCTGCTCATTCCTAACAGATAACGACTTAACGCTACCACTCTTCCCATACGAAGTCCCACTGCCACAACCTTCCCACACACACCTGGGCCTCAACCACACCACACATATCACTCATAGATACCTAGTCCACAATAATCACACCCCTCGCCTGAAGACACATGGGCCTCATCCAAAAGACACCTAGGAAAACAAACCTGGCCCACAAACACCTAGGCCTCTCATCAACAAAAAACTTGCCTAAAGGATCTGGGATTATGGTAAGACTCAAGCCATTACAGCCTGGCCAGAAATGCTTAATAAGTAAGAACCAGAAGAGTGTGTGAGGAATAAAGTTAATAACCATCCATCCATCCTCCCACCAAGATGTTGGGAAAGACACCCTCTCCCATGAGATAGGGGTGTTCGGAACATGGTTCTCAATAAGGGTGGGGTGAGTATAGAAATCACAAGGAACTATAATATGTATATATTGGTAAGAAAACACTTAGACCAACCTACGGGTTTCAAAACAAACAACCAGACTACCAGAACCACCTTTGTTGCTACCCCTATATGTGTAAACACACAAACAGCCACTGCCAAAACATAACCTAACCCCTTTTCGTTTAACCACTTTCCATTTATTAATTAAGGGGTTCACTTTAGTTTTTATAGCACTACCGGGTGACTACCAACCACAACTATATCAAAACAACAAGTAACTAGATTTGCAGTCCCACTGCACACCCCCGTTCAACCACTTCCAACTATCATTCTTCAAAGTTATATCCCAAAATACTTATCTCACAACCAAGTCTTATAGCCCTGCTGCCCAAAAAATTCTCAAATGCAGACCCACTATATAAAAATTTTATAACCATACTGTAGTCCCATTTCCCAACATCGTTCGATGTCCACAACACAAATAAAGGTAGTTTTACTTCATGTAAGTCCATCCATTCTGAAATCAATCAGTCTCTCAAACTGGGATACCAACACACCACCCATACCGCCCCACACTCAAAGACCATAGTAACTAATGTTAAACCACATCCCCACTGCACACACACACCACTCCCTTCTCATAGAACTAACTCTCCTTCCCACCCCTATACCCATAACCGTACTCCCAACAACAACACCACACAACTCACACAAGGTCACAAAACCCAACAGAACACAACACTCAACCACACCTATCAATAGGATATATTCATATTTTGTAAACACTATTCCTTAATCCACTTTATAAACATAGGTGATCACACAAGGGTTTTTATCCTGGGGCATCCATTTAATTTAACTAGGTATATGTGATTAGTCAGATCAGTATTCACACCAATTGTTTATAAGTAAACAATAAAAGTTATAAAGTTTCACCCATGCATAGAAAAATACCACCAAAGATCATGATTATCATAAGGATTTACAGCCACAATAGGTCACACCATCAATAAGGATAACAAATAAAATAGGAAATCAGTATCAAACCACTCTCAACCTGTTATTTCATTGACCTTGTTATCTTTTGATCATATTCCCTTATTATTTATTAGTAGTTTTAAGAATATTATTCACCTATTATTCATAATGAATCATTATCACACCCACCCCGCATGTTACACAATTAAATATAGGCAAAATAAATCCCTACTTGGAACAGTAGGTGACCAAAGCTCCTCTTTGCGTCAAGAATAGGGGATCGCACGAGTAGTAGGAAATTCCAAGAAAACTAGGGAGGAAGGGGATCTAGTAGAGGTGAAAAACTCATCTAGGTAGGAACACTTTAGGTGCATCAAGAAGGAATGAAAAGCACACTAGGAAGGGAAGATCTTGGCTTTTAATATCTAGATCCTATTTTAAAGGAATAACGGTTCCAAAAGCCATAATCATGGGATCGTGGTCAAGATCACACGGTTTGAGTATCTAAAATCCCCTGGAATGTTAGGATATTAAAGATATACTTAATATCCTTTGAATGACCTTAAAAACATCTAAACAAGGCTTCAAACTCAGTTAACGTCAAATAATACATAAGAGGACTGAAATTGGAAAAGTGGGAAAAACTGGAAAAACTGGAATTGAGTCACCTATTGGTGAGCTACCGATGTGACCTACCGACATTGAGCCACCGATGCTGAGCTACTGACGCAAAGACCTACCGATGCCTCAACCTAATGACACCCTGACTAACCGACACCCTAACCTACCGATGTTGCAACCTACCAATGCCTCGAGTCACCAACACTGACACCCTTAACTTGCTAATGCCAACGCCCCTGACTCACCAATGCCGACATCCCTAAATCACCAATGCCAACACCCCTGACTCACTGATGCTGACGCACTACCATACCGACACAAATACATGTCAACGCACTGAAATTTCGATGCACTGACATGCCAATGCACTAACATGTCGACGCACTGACATGTTGAGGCACTAACATGCCGACTCACTGACATTTCAAAATTGGATTTTGGAAAACTCTTAGAATGAGCTACTGTTGACTCCCATAACACCATAAACATTGGATTTTCACAAAGGAAAGGCACCGGTAAATCTGGGTTATTAAAACTTAAATATTACATCATCAAAGTACCAAAAATATACAAGATAACCCAATATACCAAAGGACACGCCACTCCAAGCTCTAAGGAATCAAGAATAATCACCACCTCCAAGAGGTTCTTTCCCTTTGCTCAGACTTTGTTGGAGAAAATCTAAAAATTCCTGAAGATAATGGTAGGGTGTGAGATAAAAATATCAATAGGGTCTCACCAAGTGTTTCATAATAATATTCCATAATAAAAATAAACCAAATCATGCTTTTAATTTTTAAACAAAACTGGCATGGAAGTATCGTTTCATATTTAAAAAAACATGATTTTAATTTAAAATGATGGAAAACATTTCAAACATGACTTAAATAAACACTTTATATAAAATATTTTATATAAATCATTAGGAATAAGAAAAATCAGTTCCATAAACAATGGAATATATAATCAAAATAGTCATAATAAGAAACATGGTCATCTTCCATGAGGCATGATAGTTTCTAGTTATGGTGTCCTCACAAACTCACATATATGATCATGATAATCTGAACACACATTCCTTGAGCTCAATCTGAATAGGACTCATCAACATCCCATTGGAGATAATATCCACCAAACTGGGTTTTTGTTAGAGTTGTAAAGCACTAATCCATTGCTAGGGAATTACCATCCTAGCGTGTTTGTCCCAAATAACTTATTAACTACATAGGATCACATGTGCTAAATCAATCAATCAATAATGGTCAATTCATTTCAAAATAGTTCCAAATGCAATTGACCCAATTTCAAGTTTCAATATGTCATTTTTATTCCAAAACCAAATCATAGGTTTTTCATCAATTCATGCCTTTTCAAATAAAACCAATCATAGGTTTTCATCATTTTAATTGAATATATTTTCCAAAAAATCAATTCAAATCATTCCATAATTTCCATAAATTTCAACTCATGACCCAAATTCCAATTCCATTAGAATTAGGGGTTTTCCCCCAAAATCCATACTGTAGTAATTTAAATTCCAATTATCATCAAATTGGGTTTTCACAATTCAATTGAAATCATTTTTAAAAAAAAGTAAAACAAGGTTTAATCAATTGGTCATCTTAAATAGAACCACCTACATTTTTCATGGAATCACAACTCCTACAACGGAACTCACCAACAATAATGATGGCATAGAAGATCTAAGAACTCAAACTAGAAACAAGATTCAAAAACATGAAGTTTAGATCTATCAATCTAAGATGATCTATCAAAATCCAAGGAGGGAAAGAAAAAGATATCAAAGAGACAGGGATACCTCTTACCTGGAGAGATTCACTAAAACCAAAACAAATATCAATTATTTAATGGATGATCTAGAGGGGGTGGATATCACTAATATCACCTAGGGATGGCTCTAGGTCAAGAAGGAAAGAAACCTGGAGGAAAAAAGTAATAATTTCAGCTGAGGCACATGCTTAAAATCGACACTCAGGACTTTACATGATGTGTAACCCAATTATATGACATGTAATTTTTGAGTCCCACATGCACTAAAAACCCATTGTTTTTTATTAAAAATCTGACTTTAAACTTTACATTTCATGTAACCATATTACACAACATGTAAATCCCCAACAAACTGAAAAACTGGCCAGTTTTATGTTGAAAATTCCAACAAATCTCTGACTTCACCATTACAGGTATCATCTCAATTCCTTCTCATCCCTACCCAACCAAAGAAAAAGTAAAAACACATAAAATATTAAATAATTCCTATAATAAATGTAATAGAATGGTATAGTCTCTCATACCTCCATAAATTGATTTTTTCTGAAGGTTTCATCATATAAGAAGCACTCAGAACTTTCCATTTATTTTCACTAATACACACAGGATGAAATTATGGTCTAAGACCCTAATCCACCAAGTCATGTTGATATTTTAAATTATCTTTTGTCTTTCCCTTGACATTTAGAAGAATTTAAAGAAATATTTCACATATTTTTTTTAAAATGTGTGTTGTTTCTAAGAAACGACGTAAAAAATTGGTTGACCAATAAGGAAACTCAAAGAATATACTTTTATACTTCCAATTGTAAATGTATTTACTGAAAACATTATTCCTCTTTCTATATTTCATCCAACCCTTCCCAAATGAAAAGTTAA
The DNA here is from genome assembly GCA_963277665.1 of Viscum album. Classification (NCBI taxonomy): domain Eukaryota; kingdom Viridiplantae; phylum Streptophyta; class Magnoliopsida; order Santalales; family Viscaceae; genus Viscum; species Viscum album. Next base: position 675,352,314 of record OY728131.1, on the reverse strand, counting down.
CATCCTTCAATTAATTAAGCACATTAGTTCCAGACATACACTGAGGTGAATTTTTAGTCTCTATGGTATTCTAAAAACTTCGAAGATTATTCCTATATGGATGATATATTGGAAAGAATCATTTATGTACCTTAAATTGAAACTATGGTGATATTTAAGTCTTATAGATCATGTATTCTTCATAAAAATAGGACATGAAATTTTTCCTTTCGTACTCTAGCTAGACATCATTGCATAAGTAGTAAAATAATTTATCATCCACATATGTATTGCATGCATCTGAAATATGTCTTTAGAACAAGCATTGTATATGCACACACCCACATTCCAAATATGATTCAACTATTTTATTAAAGGTTACATGTATAAATCTATATCATTTTTAAGATAATAAGGTCCAGATATGAGTATACTCATGAAATTGAAAGGTTTTTTCATACACATCCATGGAGTAAGGTTATAAATGTGTATGAAAATCATCCATGTGTTGTGCGAAGTAAGCATCTTCCCAAAAAAATTAAAACCATCACATGATAGACCCAACCTCATATTATGCATGTCAGCTCCAAAATCAGGATATCGAACATCAAATGTCTTCCATTATAATCCATTTATGGGATGAATGAACTCATCATTGTCCTTCTTTTTCTTAATACCACATCATCGCATATTTATTGATATTTCATCAGACATGAAAAGATTATAGAGTCTAGGAATCAATGGAAAGTTCCAAATTAATTTCTATGGTACACGAGATGGTGTTCCACCAGTATTTGGATTCTATCGAGATGTGTCACATTATATACAATCATTTCATTAATCAGTTTCCTCCTAGAATAAGCTGGAATATTCTGGGAAAGCAAGAACTTTGTTTTTATAAAATTTAAGTTTTTCAACTAACCTCCATAACATATAATGGTTCAAAGGAATATTTATATCATCTATATGTAATTACTTAAAAAATTTAATAATATAATTTATGGAAGTATTATAAATACCATACATGGTTTTACCATGAAACTATTAGATTAAAAATTCCTTCTTTTTAATTTTACCACATTATCGATATACTGGAGTCATGGAAGCATCATTTAATTTTTTTCACCCTATCAACATCATCATTTTCATTACATGAATCATGTTTTCTCATATCAAATTATTCTTGGGTTGGTCTCATTTATTTCTCATAATGAAAAAAAATGAAACCATTTATCTATTAAATTATCTAATCTAGTCCTCTCATTCAAACCGTGGACATTTTAAGATTTCCTTTTCTCACCATTGTGATACCAGACATAGTGGTTTATTTTAACACCATATTTGGTTGTATGGTAGCTAACTTATACATGACTTAAAAAGGGTATTCCAATATAATTATAACATAGGTAGTGTATAAGTCCTCTATCTAAAGCATTGTTAAATATAAAATCTAAAAATCTCTCCAGATTGTTTTGAAAACTAGTTGAGATCCAATTGGTTTCATAAATCTATCTTATATCCATTATGTAAAAAAATTATATATTGTGTCATAAAAGTAATGAAATAATATTTAATTTAAATAAAAAATATATTTAAGTAAATTAGAATTGTTTACTTTATATAAAATGATAACTAAGACACTAGTATATATGATAATTATAATATAAAAGACAAAAAAAATATTATATATATATACAAAGTACTATATATATATAACCATTATATTGAATTCCATTATATCAATGGTTTTCTTGAAATTATTTTCCAAACATAAATTTTTATTATAGGACAACTGGGCCTCTTTTTAAGTGTTGAAGATCTCTGTCAAGAGTCATCAAACAATCACTAACTAGCCAAGTGCTTTTCCAAAAAACAAGACCAACTAGTAATAATAATTTAATTGATTTTAAAAGACCAACTTGATTATATATTGTCAAAATAAATTAGTTTAGTTCGACTCTCTGGTGAAATATTGGTCAACTTTTCAATTTATTACCCAAGTAGAAAACATTTTGATTGTTTGAAATATTGATTTTCTCACACTGAACTTGTCAGTGAAAAACTGAAAATAAAAAATGATGAGCGAAAAAACTACCCAAGAGACTCAAATTAGGTTCCACATATCAAAAATTCAAGGCTGGTAATTATAGTGAGATACTCATCACTAAAGAAGTCCTATATAGGGATTGTGATAAGAAAATAATCCACTAACAAACTAAATTTAAATAGATAGTAGTATTGTAAGTATAAAATAATAGATATAAAGAGAGTGAATAAGAAGAAAATTAAGAAAATCTACTTCAATAGATTTATGGAAAACCCTTGTTTCAATGGAACACAAGTAGAAAGACTTCTCCAAAATCAAAGTAGATGTCACCAGAAAATTAGACCCATCCCAGAAACTTAGACTAACCCATAGAGAGAACCTTATAAAAATAGAAAAATCCACCTGCCCCACATCATTCATACATTAACCATGTCAAAACACTTCCACCATAATAAACACATCATCATTAAAATTCTAAAAATAAATACATATGTTTAAGAAAACTCTAATAATAGTAAGGATAACCAGAAAAAAAACATAAAATAAAAAATTAATTACTACAATCCATGAGTACCAGTACTAACCCTTGTTCAATGAATCTAGAATAATACTACCATAAAAAATCAAGGTCAGTGTTTTATACATAGATAAAAAAGGAAAATGATTCTTGGCAGAAGATGTAACAGATTTGGAACTCACCAATTTGATTTTGAATAACAATTTAATGAAAAGACAAATTGAGGATGGGTAGCTATAGCTGGGGAAGAAAATGGAACATGCTCATAGGGTTCAATGTGGACGAGAGTCGGGTCGGAGGAGGGGGAGGATGCAGTTGGAATTTGGGCATAATTCTATACTAATGGTTTTAAAAAAATGTTGTAATATAAAATATATACTAATGGTTAACTAAAATAATTAATTTCATAATGATAGTTATCTCCGGTGAATCCTCTTGGAGATAACCATCATTATGTAATTAATAGAAAATAAATGATAGAACCAATAATTACATATTTATTACAATAAATTAATTGAGAATTTAAAATTATTTAAAACCATTATTAAATTGTCTAACACAACAGGTGTAAATCAAAAAAATAAGGATTTAATGTTACAATTGTAAATTTAATGTAATTTAATTCTATTATTAATTGAGTGACTGCATGGCATGTACTATCTAGATACACGTTGTGTACCTTGTTTTTCATGTATCTAGGTTACATGCCTAGGTATTTTTCATGTTAGCTCATCTAGACTATATGGAATGTACATGTCAGCTACACGTCATATATCTACTTTTCATGTGCCTGGGATAAATGTCTGAGCTTGGACGTGTATCTCGGCTAGACTACATGATGTGTACAAGCCAGCTAAATGACATGTATCCCTTATGTTGTGTGTCTTATATTCTCATTGAATGGATCGAAATGTATTTTGGACACAGTAAATGATGAACTACACGATGCATACACTACATACATGCTGTGTATATCATAAATTCTCCAAGATCTTAGTCTCGTGTGGTTTAACCATGTATAATGACCACACCGATTGTGCTATTTACACCACTAACCCGTGTAGACTACACAACATGTACACTAGCTATGCGTTGTGCAATCCAACATCCCATGTGTCAAGATAGCCTAGTCTACACACGGTGTGAAATAAATTCACCATGCATAATTAACTTCTCAGTGTGTCATGTATCTCAAGACACATCCAGCTTTAGTACATATGAGTACATGGCGTATACTCTAGCGATGCATCGTGTAACCCAGTTTTTTTGGGAAAAAAATTTGGCACTTCCTGATGGCATCTTCGATCGTTCTTTATATGTTCTTAGACCTTTAAGAAAATTAAACACTAAACTAACATGATTAATATTTCGATAACATATTAATTAAAATTAGATTAAAGAACAAATAAAATGAAATGAAATATTAAACCATGATTGTGTATAGATCAACAATCAAATAAATAATTATAAATTTCAATTGTGACACTGTTATACCACTTGATGGTTTTTGGTGTAGTGGAAGCATGTGGTGGTAGGCAATATATTAAAATTTATTTTAATATTTCATTTCATAAAACCCCGAGTGAGGATCTTTCACACTAAATTTATGATTAATTTATTTATATCTTGAAGAAAATAAATACCTCAACTTAGGATCCTCTCTTTGCAAATGATGTTGATCTTACAAAAGACCCTTTTCAAATTTCCTTCATTGTGATGTGAGTATCCAAGGGTAGAATCCCTCTAGTAGTGATCTACACATTCTCCTTTTATCTTCAATCAATGTCAATTGATTTTAGGGTGCTAGCACAGCGAAACAGGTGTCTTGTGCTATTTGTGTTGATCGGTCATCCTTTGGTCTTGAAGGAATCTCTCTTTCATTTCTCATTCTTTAGATAGAGAGATAAGAAGGGGTCGAGATATAATTTCATTGCGTGTAAAGATTATCTATTTTTGTACCACACTACACAATAGACATTAACACCTATTTATAAAGTTAGGGATTAGGTTAAAATGTTATTTAATCGCATGTCGACCCTTAAATAATATTATAATTTTTAATAAGCCCAATGCCACATAATAATAATAATAATATTATTATTATTATTATTTCGATTGAGCTAACGTACGCAATAATAAAAAAAAATAACCAAATTGTAAATAAATATTCATCACCGGACACATTCTTGGTCTGTTCGAACCCCTCGACGTTTATTGAATACCTGAATAAATATTTTATTCATAAATAAATATTTTTTCTTTATATAAGAAAAGAAATATTTATTAAATATAAAATAAAATAAAATAAATATATTTTATTCATGATCTAGTGAATAAATATTTATTTAACTTATTCGATTAATAATACTTGAATAAAATTATTCCTCAGTCTTTAGAATAATATTTTTTTCCATTAATTAAATTAAAATAGATTTCAATCAAGATCAACTAATATACTTAGTGTGTGACCCTCTAGGATTATTTCTCATTAGAATTGGGAAAGCTTTCCTAAAGTATAAGATTACTATCTAGCAAAGGGTCAAGGCCCCCAAGAGGAAGAAATTAATGCCACAACATCGACAACCATATATGAACATTCACTATGTAATATAATCCCTTTGTTACAATATCTCATCAAGAAGTTTGCACATCTATGTCACCAACCTATATGCTCGATACATATTTCTTAGACTATTTGAAATAAATGAATCATTACACCATGGCCATGGAATTTAATGTGATAGTTTTATTCCAATCAAAGGGATGGGATATCAACTTCCATTATGATGGAAGGTAAAAATCCTTCCTTGACGTATCCATTAATAACATGTCATTTGTAGCGCACCCAACATACCCTACTTCATACCAACATATTGTGTGACAGTTTTGGTCAGTAAATCTAATTCTATGAGTCATGACATGCATTAATGATAATATTAAAGTTTAAGGATCATTACACATGCTCATAGATAGGAATATCTGATGACATCGAAACATGTGAAATTCCTACTGGCGGTTCTATTCTCATAATCTCCCATATTGGATATTACTAAGTGAGAACTTCATAACAAGAAGCATCATCCACTTATAACTACTCACACCTGATAGTCTACATACTATGTTCCCTTTCATAGTACATTATCCAACCACATAACTATATTTAAGAATGTCACCATAGCACTTCAAGGTTCTCATCCTAGCGGGGAACTTCTATGACCTTATCAATAAGACAAATACCCTAGGACATTATTCCATTAAATTCATGTACAACAATGAGAAATATATAATAATATGTTTTATTAATATTAAAATGATTGAATATACATGTAATCAAATTAAAAATAGTTTTTACTAGGATGCCAACTCTAATAAGACTTTTGGATAACATATGATCATTTTCCTATAAAGTGTGACAAAACTAATTCAATTAGTATTTATAAAAATTTTATCCAATTATCTCATGTTAAACATATTAATCTAAGACACCACTTTGTTTAAGATAGCTTTCAAAAAAGGTGATATCATTCTTGAATTTTTTTGCACCAACCTTCAATTTTTTGATATCTTTACTAAAAATCTACCTCTTGATCACTTTGACTTCCTTAAAGGAGATTTGGGTATGATTAGTTTTTGATACTTATATTTTAACCTTGTAAACTTAATAATTTTTCAATTTTTTTACTAAATTAATTTATTTTATTTTATTTTAAATCTAAAAAAATGTTTTCAAACTTTTCATAATTTTGGTAAAGTCAAGTGAGTATGATACTCCAATAAAAAGCATTCTTGTCTAGATAAAAACAAGTGGATGTGGTTTTGGAACTCATGCATATAAAGGTTAATACCTATAAAGGGTATAGTTGTATTTTTTAATATGATCTTCACCATGGGCACGAGTAGTGGGCCTTTAATAAATAGATGGTTTGAAACTCCTGAGGAATTTTCTATGGTTTATTAAAACAATATTTATTAAAACTTAATGATGGAATGATTTTTCAATGTTAATTTTTTTTAAAAATATTTTCTTTACTTCTTTGTTTATTTTTTGTTTAATTGATCCTCATATTTATAATGGTTTATTTGATGGGGAGTTAATCTTTTTAATACTAAAATGATCCTAGAAGAGACTCCCCTTTTTCCAAATTGTTTTCAAAATTTTACTTAACTCTTGAGTTTTTTTGAAAAATTTACAAAGTTTTATTTTTATATCGTGATATATTTTAAAAAATAAATAAAATGTTTTTTATCTTTTATCTTGATCTTTATTGAAAATATGTCTTTCTAAATTTTTAATTTTCTAAATTTTCAAAACTTTGCTTTCATCTCTCTTGAAAAATAATTAATTATGATAAACATAGTTTTAAATTTAATTTCTCTTATTTTACAGTAACCTCATCTATGAATCATTTTTGATAATATGAAAGGGGTATAAATATATTTATTTGGAGAAATAATGGAAATTAGAGAACTCTTTGGATCTCAGGTGATTATATAAATCCCTAGAATTATGTTTTTCACTATGGTTATATGTTGTTTGTTTTGGGGAGAAATGAATGGAATTATAGGGGATAAATATTTTTGTTTTAGTTGTGGGAATAAATGATATTGTTTTACTTTGTAAAAAGTATTATATTGTTATACTTATTATATTTTTATTTTATTATATTTTTATTCAAGTGTTTTGTGATCATCAAAAAGGGGGATATTGTTCTCCTTCTCACCTTCTTAATTTTTAATGATCAAAAACACTCTTTTCTAAAAATTTCATTTGATTTGTTGGTAGTTAAAGATTTATTATGTTAATATTTTTTATTAGAATATCTTGATGACATCATGTTATAACTTTTAAATAACCTTGAGGAATCCTTGTTAAAGTCTTACACTACAAAAAAATAGGGGAATAATGATGTTTATTTTTTATTTGGTGGTGGTTTAAACCACCTCTAAATGTTTCCATGATGATTTTTTAAAACTGCTACTAAATTTGGCATCAGCATACAACTTACATTGGTTTTTCCCATTTAGTGTTGGTTTCTGATAAGCGTTTCAAAACATTTATTTAACAACGGTTATTTCATTTTTAGTAATAGTTTTTTCTCTCAAAAACTACCACAGAGTTAGAAATAGTTTAAACTACCACTAAATTTAATAATATATAGTGGTAGTTTAAACCACCACTATATAGTGATGTTAAAAAAACTGCAAAAATGGCATCCCCAAAAAATAAAAAACAAGACCAATATCAAATTATAAAAATTAACAGAATGATAAAATTAGAGTATGGTGTATCCATACATTGAACTTATATCCATATCAAAATAAATAGTTTTATATATAAGAAGAAATTAAACAAGGCATACTATAATATATACATATCAAAATTTCAAAAAAAAATATCAAGATACATACAAAAAGGGTGGATAAATAAGTGAAACCAAAGAAAAGGATAAATTTATTTTAAATATCTTGTCTTTAATTTAAATGAAAACCCATTTGAAAACAAAATGAGGAGAAAACTAAACCATAAAAAAGAAAAAAACACCAAAAAGTAACTAAAGTATTAAACCAAGGAAAACTTGATATAAGTAAAGAAATAATGTTAAAATATATAAGTAACATAATAAATTTCATATGATAATGAATAAATATCATTGATAAAGTAATGTAAATGATCAAATAATATATTCAATATGATGAAAACCATGGGAAAGTAATGTAACAATAGAAATAAAGTAACCAAAAAGTAATCAACACTCAATAATAATAAATACATGTCAAATTTTATATATCATGGTTAATACTATGGGTTCTAGTGATAAAATATTAAACATGCTCATGTGGAAGCATCTTATGAACTATTTATGAAGTTTATAACAAATAACCTCCCTAATTTTTCAAACCTAGCCTCATTGGGTAGCACTCCCCATAGCATGATTTTTACATTCACAATAGGATACTAGTCAGAGTCTTATCATGACTAGAATAAAAACTGTTTCTTGATATTCCACTTAGATACCCAGGGTTACTATGAAACTAACTAATGGAATTTAGGAAACATATCATAATACCAATAAAACACATTAAATCATATTCCCTAACCCATCTCCAGTCACCCTTTGATAAGAATACCCTATCAAACAATAATCGATTTCATTTCACAATATTCACAACTCATATAATAATAATACAATGGGGATCAAACCATGAGTATAGATTATAATCTGAAATCCTTTGGCATAATGTGTTGAATAAGACTTTAGCTTTAACCAAAATTTTGAAAATTTAGTAACCTTTCTTAGAATTTTTTTTAAAATGAAACATTAATTTGAAATCTCATTTAAATCAAAGAAAAGCATTAACAATGATACAACATATCCAATATATTTTATATAGGAAAAAAAATCATAAAAACATACCAAATTACATGGAAAAAAATCAATATTTTGGTAATACGGGAACATAATAAAGAAATACATTGGGATTTGATAAAAATTAAATTATCACTAAAAAATACCTTAAATCATTGAAAATCCCTTAAATCCAAAAAAAATTATTTATAATCATTTAGAAATCAAATAGAAAATTGAAACATTACTTTGATTACAAATTCTTAAAAAAGTGCCTCTTATGCATTTTATCAAACATATAGGTTGTACAGGAAATTATTCTATATGTGTAAAACATAAAAAAATATAAAAAACATTTATATAAAGGTTAGAAAACATTAGTACAATGTAAACCTACTTAACTTCGTCAATATTGGAATATATAAGTTGATATTGAATAAAAAGTGAGTTTTAGAAAACTAAATAATCCATGGAATGTCAAATAAACAGAGTTGTATAAAAATACCAACCTCAAACCACAACATGGTTTCTCAATCACCATATTATTGTGTCAGTCATTCATGATTTTAGTTACACATCTCCATTACGGAATCCAAATTCAACCCTCATTACTACCTAATGAACAAAGATCGACCATGTCTCTACCTTCTTCTCCACTCCCTACTATTGGCACCTGTATGAAAATTTTCTTGAAAATTAAATAGTGTTGTATATTTAATTTTAAAGATAAAACCAATAAAATTTTGTATACTAAATGATTATGAAGTTGTGTGATTTATCTTCTCACTTAAATCATCCATCAATGCAATATCACTAGGGACACATCTAGTCGTCTTCTGATATAAATCAACTAATTCTCTCTTCAGAGCAATGACCTTCGCATCTTGCATCTATATATGAGCCCCTTGTTGTTGGATTTTTCTCCCATGTTCTTGAATTGTGCTTTTCATTTCTATAAATTACCTCTAAGCATATCGGGGTAGGGAGTAACTACAACCTAGAGTAGACGCAGATGCAATCCACGGTGACCTGCCAAATACCTCAAATGGTACTGGTCCCAAACCCATCCCACACATGTGTCTAGGATTCTCCTTTCTAAGGACTTGACCAACTAAATCTATCTGGGATACCGAGGACTGTATGGGATTAGAATCTCATAGTTATTTTATTTTTACCTATAAATCAAATATCATACATATTTAAAGAAATACATATTAACAAAGTGACAAATAGAAATAATTTATTACAAATAAAAAGGAATCCATACCCCAACTTCTTTGGTAGGATCATTCACATAACTCTCATCAGATTTTGTATGAACATCCAACCAAAGTTATATTTAGGAGACATGGTTCCCTAAATTCGTTTACTACATTAAAAAAAATATAAATAAATGATTTAATATATGAAATAGATAATGTTATCTTATAAATATTTAAACTAATGAAAATATTACCATAGTTGATCTGTTTCTTGAAAAACTCTTTGAACTGGCAGTGTGGGGGATGATTTGTTTAGCTCAACTTGATATATTTTTTCTTGAGACATCCTGAAATAAATAAAATTTAATTTAATAGTATTGTATGTAATCTCATATCCTTATATGTAAAATTAGATTGATATAATAATATATTTTCTAATACCATGTGCTTCTCATGGCGATGGATATCAACAAACACCTTCCACTGCTCTCTAGGTACCCCTTATGGTAACTTTTCATACTATTATTGAGTGGTCAATGATGTATCATTGAATTCATTCCATAATCTCCATTTAAAATCTTTCAATTTCTTACTCAAATTTTTCAACATCCACTTTCATGTGATAAGATCATCAACAGTAAAGTGGAATAACATTTATATAAAGAGATTCGTTTTTAAAATATTATAATTTAATTAACTAATGGGATTCAATTTAGTAATAATGTATTAAAATTACCTTTATCTGGGAATCAAATACTTCATTCTTCCAAGATTGAGGCATATTCCTCCAATCAGAATATGTAATTAGAAGGGTAACCATATTAGCTACCAACTAGCCTAGAATCTATCCAAATAATCTCGCAGCATCATCTATGGGGACCCCATAATAGTCAAATGGGATAACTATCTTTAATCCATTCAGATTACATACATTTGAACTATTAATATTTGTCCCAGTGATGATATTTTTTCTATATTTTATGGAAAAACAGTTATTAGTATAAAGTAGTGCAATAACTTTATTCACATTAAAATTTTTACCTATAATCATCACCCTCTAATATCCTCATGATAAAACAGAAGTAACCACTTTTTCCCTCACTATAGAGTCACTACATGCTAAACCTTCTGAATATGGATTCAATATGCTAGATGTTGATGGGAATGAGAAGGAGGGTGTTCCAAACACACTAAAGGGGGGAGATAGAGGGTGTGTCAAATGATGATGGGGGGCAGACAAAGGGTGTCCCAAATGTTATAGGGAGGGAACCCAATGGATCATCAGGTGTCTACATGGTATAGGGAATATTAACTAGGAGTTGACTCAGATCAATGAAATACTTATTACTTGGAATTCCTATCATTTAAATAAATAAAAATAGCTTTAGAACACATTTTAAAAAAATTCATGTAGAAAAATAAATTTATAAATGATAACATATGCACAGTACTGACAAAAAATATATACATAGGTATGATAATGAATTACTGCACATACAAACAAATATAACATTTACTTTTTCAAAATTAAACAACTCATGCATAAAAATCAATGTAAATATGATAAAAGATTCATAGTACTGGAAATGAATAACATGTAACATAGGTGGTTGATAAGTTAATGGATGACTACACATACAATCATTTTGTCCTTTAATCATGTCATTGTCATACTCCATCATTACTTCATCTACTTCATCCACCCTTTCATGACTAATATTTTCAATATCATGATGGAAAAATAATTTTGTTTCTTGTTATTTATGGGATTCAATGTCAGAGTTCAAATCTTCCACTTTATCACCCATATCTTACAATCCACCTTTTTTTATGTGAAAAACTATGCTACACCCTTCATCCATAACATCTTCCACATAATATACCATTTTTGCTCACAATGTGAAGATATACGGATCATGTAATTCACGGTCATCGACATCAAGTGAGAGAATTTTACATAAGTAAATTGCAAGGAATCTCTTTTAATACCCATGGTAATATCAACCCACTTACATTTGAATAAAACAACTAGAAATGACCAGGGTAGTTTAATTCGATAATATCAGTCAACTTTCCATAGTATTACAATTCAGAAACTATAAATATATCACTATTATGTGTTTTTAAACCCTCTTCCTGATCCATTTTATGAAATTTAAATCCATTCACATTGTAAGCATCAAACTTTCTAGCCTATTTTAGAGGACCTCGATCCAAAAACTTCAAATATTCTAAAAACTTATCCATAGTATCAGTATTCATGATCTACAAAAAGTAATATACATTATTAGATTTAAAAAATATGTGTGTCAACCTAATATCCATATTGATTGAAATATTTATAAACTTACATGATGTGAAAACCATTCTACAAGCTCCTTATTAATAGATTTTGTTATGTATTTCTCATTTCATGTTCAATTTATCATTCGTCTCTTTGTTTATATCTTTAGATATTCAATAAATGGATCTTCAATTTCACTATTCAGCAACACATATCTATGTGTCTGTAATAATTCCATTTTTGTTAGTGTAGTATTTGAGATCTTCCCAACTGATATGACAATAGTAGGAAAGATTTTTGATTTCTCATGTAGTTGATATTGATTAGGTGTGCTAGCAACATGTCCAACTTGATTGAATCTTGTCTCAATATCATCCAAGTATCTATAACAAAAGGTAATACACTCCCCTGCTAAATAGCCTTCAGAAATTGAGCCTTCATGTTGAGCTTTTTTTTCATGTATGATTTCAAAAGACCAAGGTATCTGTGAAATAAAATAAATAAAATATAATTATGTATTTAATGAAGTTCCAATAATTGTTTAATTAAGATGAAAAACATATAAATAAATTGCCTCTCAATTGAATACATTCATCAATAATGTATGGGACCTCCTAATTTAGTTTCCTCAATCAAATGCACAGTTAAATGCATCATGATAGTAAAAAATGATATAGGAAAGACCATATCCATTGAAAAAAGTGTCAATAAAAATATATCCTAATGTTTTTCAAGATCATTTGGTTATATATTTTTCTCACATATTTTTTTAAATAATGTGCAAAATTGGAGTACAACTACAGTAACATTTTCAGGTAACAATGTATGCAATGCCAATGGTAGTAACTTCTATAACAAAATATGTGAATCGTGACTTTTCAATCCATATAACCTATGATGTTTTAAGTCAACACACCTTGAGATATTACTTGAATACCCATCAGATACCTTCACATGTTTTAAAATTTTAAGTAATGTATCTTTATCCCTATTTTTCATTACAAAAATTATCATAGCATACTTTCCATTATCATCTGGCCATAGATCATGCTTTATATTTATTTTTTGTAAGTCCTTCTGAGTATTGAAATGGTCCTTCAATTTATAATTCTCATTAAGAAATGTGAAGATAAAATTTCCACAAACATTCTTATCAATATGCATAATATCAATATTATTATGCAACAAATTAAATTCCTAATATGGAAGTTTGAAGAATATACTTTTTTTCTTCTATTGTTATGTTCTAATTTTAAATGATAATGCACTTCAAACTCATTTCCCAATATCATTTAATTGATTCAACTTCCCAAATTCTATTTCAAAATTTCCAAGTTGTGATAATATTTTATAACCTTTCAACAACTTTGGAGGTGATCTACGATCAATAGAACCATTGAATTTTGAATTGTTCAACTGAAATCTATGAGATGCATCGATAAATCTATGATGACACAAGAAGCACCATTTTTTACTGTAATGTAATTTTTCAGACTCAAAATCAAATTTATAGATAGGATAAGGAAAACTCATGTAATTATTCCAACCAAATAATTTCCCAAGTCCAGGGAAGTCGCTAATGGTCCACATTAGAGTAGCATTCATTTCGAACATTGTTCTAGAAGATGTATCATATGTCTCAACACCGTTGTTTTGTAACTCTGGTAATTCTTCAATTAGAGGATAAAAGTATATATAAATATAATTTCTAGGTATTTTTTCTAGGAATAATCATAAAAATGATAAAATGTGTTTGTTTTATACAAATCCATGGAGGTAGATTTTAAGGGATCAAAACAACCGACCAAATTCTATAACTAGTACTCAAAGTACCAAATGGGTTGAATCTATCAGCAGCCAATCCCAATCACACATTCCTAGTATTAGATGATAAATATGGATGTAATGCATAAATTTTTTTCCACAATTTTGAATCTCTTGAATGTATAATTAACTGATCATTTTTATTATTTATAGAATGTCACTTTATGTGCTCGGTGATTTTTGATGACATAGATAATCTTTTCAATCAAGGTTTTAAAGGGAAGTAATGAAAAACCTTTGAAGGTGTGTTCTTTTTATTTATTTTTTCATAGTAGTATGTTAATTTAGACTTCCAATATCACTCATTGACTTCCATCTAAAAGATGAACATTTTTTCAGTTATGTTTTCTTGAATCCTCCCCCCAATAAAGAATACAAACTTTGGGATAAGCATTTATTTTTGTATAATTATGACTGAGTTTATTAATAACTTTTTCATATCATAAAACAACTTAGGGATCTTATCTTTAATAAATGTGTCACTCAAAAATTCCAATATCATGAACATCGCCTTATTTTTAATTTTACATAGGCACTTGATATGGTAAAACTTCATTAGAAAAGTTGGTTTTGAATATTCCAGACATCCACCATATAAATCTTGATTTCCATCATTTACTAAATCATAAAAAGCATTTTTCTCCTCATTGAAGTTTTCTATTACATTAGTCTCTGTGGAATCAAGAGTATGATCCAATGATATGTTACAATCCTAATATAGTTGTCCTATAATCCCCAAAACATCTCTTTTCAAGTTACTATTTGTAGCACCCTCAACTGGTTGTTTTGATATGCTTTGATGTTGATTTTTTTGTCTTTAAATTCTGAAAGCATCATTTATAAGGTTTTATATTTCATTTTCCATTGTCGATGAAGTTGGGAGCTCATTATTTTGGTTGACATCAGTTCTCAAACTTTATGTAACATTTGATTCTCCATGTTAAATCTAACACAGATATTGAGTAGGTAATTACATTAATATCAAGTGTTCATAAACTTCATGTCTCTTCAACCATCTTATAAATTTAAATTTAGGGCATGGACATGTTATTGTTACATCAATGGATTGATTAAAAATTTCAAAATCTAAAAAATCCTCTAAACCCTTAGCATACTGAGGTGCGGTCCATGGTAATGTGATCTAACTTTTATCCATATATGTCACAATGTGGCTAAACTTTTTTAAATAAAATTAAAACACATAAGTATTACTAATTAGGAAAAGAGATAAATGGAATTGAAAAAAACACAACCCAAGTAGTTATAAGTATAGTCATATAAGTACTAAAAAGGTCAAAGTAAAAAAAGAAAATCAAACATGGATAGTATAATGTAAAATAGAATTAAGATAAAAACCATACAATAATTAATTTATAATAGGCATAATTAGAGAAACACCATAGGGTCACTATGTCCAAATTTGTGTTAATGTCATTTTTTTGTTCACATTTGTGATTTTTCTTTAAATACTGAAATTAAAATGAAATTTATATTTAAAATTTATGTTGATAATCATAAAGAATATAATTTTAGTATCATGTGACTTGTTTCATTTTTAATTTAAAAAATTATTTAATTATATAATAATATTAATATGTTTCATTATTTTTACATTATAGATAGATGTATAAGATATTTTTAGTGGCCTAAAGTAAAATCTTCGAAACAGTTATTTTTAATTCTAGATAATTGTGTGACATGTATCATTTTTAATTCAAAAAAAATATTTAATTTTATAATAATATTATTATGTTTTATTCAGTGTCCTAAAATATTGATGAAAATTGTGTATATTTAATAACTTCATGGGATGTTCCTTAGTTTCAATAGGTGTGTTTCTCACGCCACGCCTCATGTCGCGTCCCCAAGTGGCCTTTATTCCTTATTTCATCATGATCCTTTGAAAACATTGATATATATAGTCACATACAACATGTGCAAAGCATTTGAAATTAACTCGCACCTCACCACCTACACCCTCACAAGAAACAGACTCGATCACATCTATGCTTAATAAACGCAAAAAGAAGCATCAATAAAAATAATTCCTTGATGGGATTATAAGCCTCCTTGGGAGAGCCTCAAATATTTATAAAAATGATTTTCTTAAAGTGTCAATTGGGATTTCATAAAGAGATCGAGAATCCAAGTCATTTTCAAACCATTTAAAAACTACATTTCAAATGTTATTTGAAAATCATTTATCAAACTACACTTTGAAAACTAATTTATAAATCCAACTATTTCCATAAAATCACTTTTGAAGGCAATACATCCTCTTTAAATGAAGTCAAATGGTTTCAATCACCCATGTTTCAAGACCAAGATTTCCCCTTTTTAAAACATTTTAAGACACCATGACACTTACGGTTTAAAACCCATTTAAAAAAAGATTAAAGTTCAACTACCTACAATTTCTAAAACATGTCTCTAAAACATCTCACACATATTTCAAAGAAAAACCTAGTGTTGAACACCCCTTTAAATAGTTAATTACCATTAGAAAATCCACCTAGGATTTTAACAACCACTTGACATGTGAACTTATTCTATTCCAAATATTTAAACCAATTGAAATCATTTAAAGATCAAAATGGGTTTATTGTACAAAAAAATCCATGAGGAACCATTTTCAAGAGGGCCACTCGGCTATTTTTACAAGATCTTAGCATGTGACGCATCCCTTCCAAGCATAAAATCCATTTTTAAATCCTTTATATCCTATAAAGGGATTATAAAATGATTCTAAAATCATAATAAATCATATAAAATCATCCAAGAAATATAAACCATGCATTGTAAGGTAATTCCATAGAAATTCCTACCTTATTTCAAAAATAACCCTCTAAAACCTATCTTCTTTGATGGAGAATGCACAATAGAGCCAATAAAAAACCTCCTATACCTATAAAACCAAAATATGCATCATTATAACCTCCCCAAACCTTAATCTAAACCCAAACATTGGTTTGGGTTTATAAGAGTGAGAAAAAATGAGAGAGGGGGTAAGGGAAGAAGGGAGGAGAAGAAAAGAGTAAGAAAGGAGGGTTTACCACTTGAAACTTCTTGAAGTCTAAAGGATAAGGGGGATTCAGGTGATAAAGGGAAGAAAGGGGGATGGAGGCAATAACTCAGGGGAGAAGGGGGTTGGAGGTGAGGGTAAGGGATAGGGTTTGAGGGAGAAGGAAGTTGGATGGGGAGAAGGTGATAGCAGTGAGGGAGAGGAAGAGGGCTCAGGGGGATCGATGAATAAGGGGGTAGGGTGGGGAGAATAGGTATAAGTGCTAATTTTTAGGAAATAAAAAATATTTAGTGATGGTTTTTTAGAAAAAGACGCTAAATTTGTTCAATTTTTTTAACAATGGATTAAGAAACCAATGTTAAATATGTAATTTTTTATAGTGGTAATGGATATATTGAACTCTTGGATTTTTATTTTCAAACCCTTTAAATTTAATTAAGGAACTACATGGAGGTGTTTGTACACTAGAATGTAACATCGACTAGTAGGTTCCTAGATATTATCAAGCTAGTGGTGAAGGTATAAGACTCCCCTAACAGTAGAAGCCCATCGACCCACTGGTGGAGGAGAACCGGCTACCTGGTGAAAGAAGGTAGTGAATAGGTACTTCTAGGTGGTCTACCAGATACCTGGTAGAGGTTACCAGGTATCCAGTGGCATCGATCTAGCAGGTCCAAGGCAACATTTAATAATGGTTAAATTGTCTTAATTTTGGTCTTCTTTAGATTCAATTCCCTCAGTGAATTACAAAAGCTTCTAAAAGATTTTTGAGGCTATAAATAGATCCTTTGGGGGGTTGTCCACTTACCTGTTCATCCAATTGACAGTTTCAATGTGCTATAATTTCCAAATTTCTCTCAATCTCCAAAGATATCTCTATTTCTCTTCAAGAGTGTGATATTATTGTAATATTACTCTCACTTCTACACCTTGATCATTCTCTCTTAGTGGTTCTTATTATAATTTTGAGAGAATTGAGACCATGATTAAATGATATTTCTTCTAGTAATCCTCTCATTTTTCTTATCCTTATTCTTTATCATTTCTCGCTACCTTTTAAAGTGAGGGACTCGGGTTTCTTAACAAAACTGCTAAAAGGAAATGGATTGTTTATCTTTGAGGTTTATATCCTCAACCATTAAAAATATATGGTTGATTTTATTCTTTTTTCTTTTTATAACCTTTAAAAATTAAGGGAGTTTTGGTATCTTTGATATTATTAAATCTAAGGAACTAATACATTAAACCCTCAAGCCATTGATGTGGGAGATTTATGGGATCTTATTGATCCATTTCCAAACTTCATAAAAAAATTGTATTCCTTTTTCTGCATCATTATTTATTAATCACTTCCATTAAATTATTTAATCAATCATTCAATCCTTAAATACACTTAATCATTTAATTTTTATATCACACTTTCTTATATTCTTCTGATTTTATAAACATATATAGTTTTTATGGTTCACTTTCAACTTTATTTTTCTTATTTCAATTGTTCTTTTTAAATCTTCAAAAGGTTTTAATTATTTTCAATATTTCAAAAAAAAGGTTTTTAGTACTTAAGATTTTTATTTTTACTTTGATTTTTAAAGGAAAATTCACCCCTATCTTTCCATTTTATCTTACTTCAACTTATAAAACTATTGTGGGGTGTGCCAAAAGAAATTAATATTAGGTTAAATATAGTATTAGTGGTAACCTAAGGTTTTATCTAGGGGAAGAGTGCTCTAAAACCTATTGTAACTTTTTGGTTATAAAAATTGGGTTTGATTTTGAGATGGTTTTTATTTTTAAAACTAAGTAAGGCAAGGAAACAATGATCTGAAAAAAATAATTAATGATGAAATAGTGATCAGATTATGGTTGGATCAGCCTATTTAAATTTTATCTTAGTCCCTAATTTATCCAATATTCTTTTGTTATGCTGGTAAGAGATAGAATCTAAAATTTCTTCCTCTCTCCCCATGGTCTAATGGTGATGGTGAGAATAAACCTAATTGAGATCTTAGATTGGGATACCCTCCTTACTATGTGTGTGAGTATTTTAGTGGACTCTCCTAACTAACTTAAGAAATTATAAATCAATACTTGTTATTACTAAACAGAAAATAGTTCATACTACCACTTTTACACATGCTAGAAATCACTGAGCACTTTACCGCATAGACCTAACATGTTCCATCATATACAAACTAAAACTTTTTGGAGGGATATAAAGATCATTGACCAAGGTAATGATCAATAGATAAAAATTCAAAACTAAATACAATCACACTTGATAATGAAATTTTTTTTTTGAATATTGAAACTAGTTTAATATAAGAGATAAAGAGTTTATTCCATTAATCACATATAATCAAACATTACAAAAGGGTTTAGTCTACCCTTCACTAATCACTTGTATTTTACCCCTCTATGAAAAGGGTAACTGAGAATATATGGGAATAAAAAATCATCCCCAAAAAAACTAAAAAGAAAATAGAAAATAAAAGAGGAAATAAAATCATCAGTAGTCATGTGCGAGCAGGTCCAACCAAAAAGTTCTTTCTCCAGTGCACCTCATTATTATCTTATAGATTCGTAGCCTCCTAATCATTCATCCATTCAAAATTATGATATCTTCTCATTTTTTAATCTTTAAATTCTTTCATTTTTCTTTTCTTAAAATCTTCAATACACTTTGGTCTTACAGGAAATCTACAATTTTCTTTATTTGGTTTTGAATGAAATATTTTCCATGTTTAGATCCATGTGGTTTCCTCTTTTTTATCGTATAAATGCTAACATGGAAGCCCAAGCCCTTGTCTTGAAGTTTGTATGATTCCCATGAAGCCTTCTCATTACCTCATATAAATTTATTTCTAGAAAATTCATGAATCAACCATGAGGTTAAAGTCAATTGATTGACTATGAGGGTCAAGTCAATGGATTTCCATATGAAAGACAAGTTACTGCATGGTAGGATCAACGTTTGATGAATTGGAGTGAATTTGTAGTTGATTGGTGTCAGTGTGTAATCAATCGAGGGCTTTGAGATTGATTGAAATCAATTTGATATTGATCAAGGATTTTTTAGAATTTTCAGTCATGGATGATCCAAAAATGGCATGGTCTATTAGATCTCTTCTTGCGGTCGATATTCACATGATCACTTTTTGTGTGTGGTCAATTGTTTGGTTCTTGTGGTATGTTGGTATGTATGGTTGATTGTCTAGTTCTCATTACAATAGGTTAAGGTACATGACCGATCATATATCTTCTTGAGGTTTATGGATCAACTATATGTCAACAAGAGACCACATGGCATGTTCAACATGTAGTCGATTGAGGAATTTATAGAATTTATATCCAAATATGATTGTCTACAACAATTATAAAATTCAAATATTAACACAAAACTTATTTTATTTCTTAAAAATAAACTCATATGACTAAAATAATCATTAAAACATTCATTATTAAGTGTAATATTATTAAAAACCAAGTTTTAATATATTTTTATAATTCAATCCAAAATTCTCATATATGATAAATATGTGACAATTACCTAGTAAATAATAAAATGGTGAGATTAAAATCATGAAAATTATTAATGAAATATATAAGTATTGGATTTGTCAAGTATATAGTTGTAATGGAAGTAAAGAAGGATACAATATTGTTGAGGTGTCTTTTAGAGGAGCACTGAATGAGTTAGGAGGGTGGAGTGTTATTTTGTGAAAATTAGAGTAAAATCTGTTTGGATTAGAATCTAGTATTCCATGCACAAATGAATCACATTTACCTGAAATATCACCTTATCCTAAACATGCAGAAAGATAGAGTGTTTAAGTTTTAAAATAAAGTTGGAAAAAAATCTAGAAGACATGTTTACCAAGGTGTTAGTCCAATAAAGTCTAAGGAAACATTTTGCCTCAGTGTGACTTGGGTGGATAGAAAGAGAATGGATAACACTGACTATTGTTGTTGAGGAAATAAAAAGAGTTGTTTGTGCCAAAGTGTTAGAGATTTTCCAATGATTTTTTTAAGTTGTTTCATTTGGGAGATTTTTGGGAGTGTATAGTCTACTTTCGGTCTACTAAACAAAGTGAGTTGGATGATACATCATCCATGGGATTAGTTTTTTTGTGGTATAATCTCTCTTACAGACAATAGGGTGATTAGATGATGATTTCATCTGATGGAATGTGCACTAGTGGTAGTTCAAACAAATGGAGAACATAAGTTACTGGCACATGTGTAACTTAGATGGTTCATTGGGAAAATCATTCAAGTTGATAATGTTACTAGAGATCAGCTATCACCATTCTAAATGGGAGTGCCTCTGTAAAGATAAGATTTTGGTGTAATTGGATTGACCAGCTAGATTATTCCTTAAAAGGAAAGTGGGGACCTCATGCATGTTTATTAGAATAGTTATTTAGATCTAACAAAATATCATAGAATTGTAGACTAATTAATATCAATAATTAATCTTTACTAACTATTTTTTATTTGAAGTGTAATTCTTGTAACTTCTTATTTTAATGGAAATAGCAATGTTGTTTCTCCCACGAATGTAGGACACATTTTCCAAACCACATAAATATTTATGTCCTTTCCTTTATCATTTTTCTCTTGAATTTTTGTGAGGTGTGAGTCCACTTGAGTATGTGTGAGGTTTGACTTAGTGGGGTGAGTAAGATGTGTGGCTTCCTATCTTCTGGTGTATTAAGTTGAATGGAGTCCTTCCAGATGACCTATTTTCTACTATGTGGCATTGTCCAATTGATATCATTCGAGAATCGTATGCTGGGAAGAATTCCCAATGGGTATCCTAAATACAACATTCAAGTGTCACTATAGTTATTAAGAGTTTTTAGTTATGTCAGTTAGTGTGATGAATTCCCATGAAATATCCATGGGACTCATGAACTAAATCTTTTAGCCTTATTTTAACTGGTTCTTAATGGTTTCATCGATGATATCCTCATTTATTCTTGAAAAAAGGGGGAGCATGTCAGGAATTTCAGTTACATGGATATATATTTAAGTATAAGTTCTAAATTCAAGAATTCTAATTCTTAGATCATGTTATTTTAAAAGGTGAAGTTATTTTTGATTCTATGAAAGTTAAGGTTGTAATGTCTTGGGAACCACCCAAGACAGCATTTAAAGTGAATAGTTTCCTTAGGTTTGTGGAATATTACTAGAGATTCATGCCATAATTCTATTATATTTCATTCCCTATAGCTGGCCTTAATCAAAAGGGAAATCAATTCATTTGTCCAAATAATTACCAGAGAGATCTCAAGGAGTTGAACAAGATGTTGATCAGTGCCCAAATTGTTTGGTTTCCTAAGGAAGGAGTGATGTACGAATTGTAATTTGATTCCTATAAGTCTGGGATTAGTTATGTGATAATTTATAGAAATATCATGATTAATTATGGATCCTTACAGTTGATACCACATGAGTAAAATTATGTGACTCGTGACTTGGAGATAGAAACAGTGGTGTTTTCATTAAATATATTAATACTTTATCTTCTAGATGAGTGATTTGTGGTTTTCAAAGATCATAAGAGCCTTAAGTATATCCTTTCATATAGTTATCTCAATTTGAGGCAAAACTGGTGATAGAAGTTCCTGTAGGAATATAACTTAGAGTTAATCTATACTCCATGGAAGATAAATGTAGTGGTGGATGCCCTTAATAGGAAGTTTTGTGCTCAGTTTATAGAGGAGGCATCTAAGTAGTTGAACTCATTACAATTTGATTTTATATAGGAAGGTGAAGTTTCTTATTTTCAAGTAATGGTGTTAGCCACTAGGATTCTTCATTGGGTGAATGAGTCCCAGTTGAGATATATTTATAGTGAGATTTTCTTAGACTGTATTTTCTATAGAGATGAACCATATGGATTTTTTGAAGGTGGGGGAGAATCTTATCCTCTTCCAGTGGAAGATAGTGGTTCCTACATCAATTCATAAGGAGATATTGAGGGAATTTTATATCTCCCATTTGGTGGTACATCCTAGCACAGTGAAGATGTACCAAGATATCAAGAATTGATTTTTGTGTCCAAGAATAAATTAAAGTGTTTCTAAGTTCGTATGACAATGCCTCACCTATCAATAGGTGAATTTTGGGCATCAAGTTCCCATAGGTTTGATCCAACCCTTTGATGTTTCAGAGTGGAAGTACGATATTATTTTTATAGATTGTGTGACTGGACTTCCACGATTGGTGAAGGGTCATGGGTGATTGTTTATCGGTTGACCAAGTCAGCTCACTTCCTTCTCATTCAAGAGCAGAGTTCAATGGTGAGTTTGGAACTTCTATACACATATGACATTATGTAATTTTATGGGGTACCTTTATTGATTTTCTTTGATCATGATGTTTGATTTACATCCTAGTATTGGAGGAGCTTACAAGATATTTTTAGGACCCAACTACATTTGAGTACAACATTACACCCCCCCCCCAAAAAAAATTGTTAGATTTATGGGATTGTCTAGGTTCTTGAGGATATGTTACAATCTTGTGTGCAAGATTTTGGAAGCATTTGGGATAATTTCCTTCCATTAGTATATTTTTCATAAAACAAAAACTAACACTATACCATTAGCATGAAATCTTATGAGGCCTTGTATGGGAGACCTTACAGGTCACCCATTTATTAGATGAAAATTGGAAAGTCGTATTTTATGGGGCCTGATCTAGTGTGATTGGTGACTGGGAAGTTATAAGTGATCCAAGATCATTTAAAGATAGCCCAAACCTACCATAATTCATATGTTTATAAAAGGATTATTCCTTTGGATTTTATGGAGGTATACCATGTACTCTTGAAGGTCTTGCTTTGTCATGGTTTAAGGAGGTTTGGATGGGTAAAAAGTTATCCTAGGGGTTTGTCAGATCATTCTAGATTCTAAGCATGGTGGGTGAGGTTGTTTATCAATTATAATTACTCCCACTAATAAACCAAGTACATAAAATTTTCTATATGTTACGGATGATTTGGTATGTGCATGACAAGTTGCACATTATCGATTGAGGTGGGATGGATATTGAGAATGGCACTATCTTTACATAGTCCCTAGTGGATATCAGCAATCAGGTAGATAAGATTCTTCATAGAAATGTTATTTCATTGGTTTGTGTCTTGTGGAAGTATGAGAATGTCTTGAAGATCCCATGGGAGCATAAGAATCAGATGTGAGCTCAGTATCCTCATCTCTTTGCATAAGTTGTGTTTTTTATGATGAAAATATTTGAATGTGGGGAGGATTTAATGATTTGGATTTTTGTAATAAATCCACTGATTATTTTTAATAATATTTATAATGGTGGTCCTGAAATTTGTTCCTTTTTACTGACATTGTTGGAATTCAAAAAATAAATAATATAATAAATATATTATTTTTAGTTTTATGCATGAAAATATTTAATATATCCAAAATGGAGTATTGAATTGAAATCCTAATACCATTTTTGTGTCTATAATGGGCATTTTTTTCTATTAGATATGCATCTTTTTATTTTTGGGTTTCGAGGCTTAGTCTATGAATTTTTATATTTTTGAATCAAATATCTTGTATTAGACACCCATGACCTAGGTTTTGTCTATAAATATCCTACTATATATTTTTAGAGGGGATTGTTCATCTATTATGGAAACCCTAGATAAATTCTTCTCGTTTATCATGCATTAGAGGATCGCTCTTCATAGTGGCAACAATGACTATCGAGAATCATGATGTGGTTAATGAAGTGATGAAGATTATCCACTATGGTAGGATATTTTTATTGTTATATTTTCCTCATTAAACTTTTAATTGAATCCTTCTTCTCAAGAATTAGTTTTTCTCTGATAGAAAATCATGAAAAAGTTTTTGGATTATTGATAACTCAAATATTATAGAAAATAAATATTCTATTGCATTGATGACTCAAACTTTCTTCTTGGCACATAAAAAATTTATTTAATTATTTAATTATTTTTCTTTAATCACACAAACTTTCATATTTGGTAATTGTTTAATTATAATATGGGATTAACTTGGAAAATAAATCTTAATATTTTCTCCCATAATTCTTGATTATCCATGTCTAATGTAGATTTTTTCTTGACTAATGGTTTGTTTGTGAATTGTGCTTTAATATTCATGATTTGACTTATGTTTTTTTTATAATGTTCATTATTCCAAAATCCCCATAATAATTTTCTACCTTAACTATTAGAAAATTATTCTTTCTCTAACACCCTCATTCTTTGATGGACCCGAATGTGAACTCGTTCTTACGTGATCAAGAATTCCATCGATCACCAATCTTCAAATTTTTACCTTTCGTTCTTCTTACTCTGGTTCTATTTTGGTTCTATGATGTTACAATAAAGAGTTGATTGAGAGACTTGGGTTTAGGTTTATGGTAGTGACGACATGACAAGTTTTTATTGCATCTCGATGGATATTGGTTGACAATGAATAGGATGATGATGGATGGCTGAAAATCACTCTAATGAGGTTAAATATTGATCACAAAGGAGTTAGAAATGGGAAACACCAATTCACATGGTTGGAGGTAGGGGAAGCAATGAAAACCATGAAAAGTAACACATTACATGTCTGGAAATCCTAACTACATGGTGTGTAGTCCTCAGGGTCACATGTTGTGAATCTTGTAAGCTACGGTGCTAGGGTTGAATGATTCTATAAATATCACACATTGTGTGAATTTGGGTCACACACCATGTATTTCATGAATGAGTGCCTCAACATATACCCGAGTACACACCATGTCACTCATCGGGCCCTTGCATTATGTACCCTTCTACACACATTATGTATGTCAGGGGGTGATGTGCATTGATTGTACATTCCAAGTAGCTGTGTGTACCCACATGTTCTGTACTTTGTTTTGCACATCGTTTATGGTTGGTGAGATGAATCGGTGTGTACTAGAGTACACGCCAACCAACCCACATGGTTTCACATGTCATGTACCCACTGGAACATTCTATATATATCATTTTCACAAGGACAATACCGCATTAGTTTTTTTTTAGGATATTATTGAGTCCTACACACTATGTAATTATAAGACCATGTTGTGTATTATGTAGTTTTCAATATTCTTTCTATCTTTAATGACTCAAATTTTCCATGTATTATTTTTGGATATTTTAAGGGTTATTTTTTAGACCAGGTGTTGAGACGACGTGTGATTTTGAGGCTCAGTGTGCCCAGAATAAATATTTAAAATATATTAAATATTTTAAATATATTTTACACATAGTTTTCCTAAAAAAAATGGAATAACTTCTAAATATGGGCCTATATCATAAATATGAGGGCATCGTTGAGTTAAAAATGCAAGTTTTACAGTAGGTGCGACATAATCTTTACCAACGCAGACCATTTGTGAAAAAGTCATCGCAGACATAAATAAATGAAATAAATTAAAAAAATATATTTATTTATTTCGTTTTAACTTAGATACTATTTTCTCCTGTAAATATATGGTTATAGTATTTCCTCAGGGTTGCCTAATCAAACCCTAGAGATTCATATAGTCGTTAGACAGCTCTCTCAGTAAACGATTATGGATCGAGATTGAATCGCAGATCATTGCACCAATAGAGTTTTTGGATCTCATCAACGATGACAATGAAACCTTTCTTCATCAAAAATCTATCCAAATTATAGGTAGGATGTTTTTATTTGTGATTTTCATCCTATTTATTAATCTCAGATGAACTCAGATCAATTCCACAAATAGAATTTATTCACGCATCATCGGTGGAATTAATTTGATGGAATTAATTATTTGTTCATTGTGAATTATCTTTTCTTATTAATTAATCTATTTATATGACAACAAATCTATGATAAATGAACAAAGGTTGAGCTTATTTACTCATATTTTATGGCTAATGGTTTTCTCTCCAATTTCTCCACTCGATCAACATTGGTATTTCTTTTGGCCAATGGTTCGACCAATACCTGGTTCCTGATCATTGCATGACCGCTCTCCGGTGTAATGGATTGAAACCACAGGTATGACATGCGATGGTGGTTGTGGTTTGAGGATTGACGATAGAAATGGATGAATCATGGGAGAACGAGATTAAATTAGGGTTTTCTTCATTCCTCTCAAACGACACACAGTACGGCTATGAACGGTGCGAGAAAACAACTCTTGAGTGGATTCGGAGCCTAGAATCCCAATATCCTATGACTATAGGTTTGTTCGACCCCCAATCTATAGAAATCTATTAATGATGGTGGCTCTGGTGAAGTGGTGGATGATGTGGTGGAGGAACCAGTGATTCTATAAAATCTCATGTTACACGGAATGTAATGTGGCATTACACACTATGTGGGGCCCCCTATTTATAGAACTAGGGTTCTAGTTGGAGTTAAGTATCACACATTTTGTGACTCGATCAACCATTGTGTGACCCTTTAGTGAGGCTCGGTGTGTACTTCAGGAAGTACAGGGACATGGGAAAAATTACATGTCCAAGTGGCACATCGTGTACTTGGACACAGACACGGCCTGGTGTATATGATCTGGTACATAGACACAGCCTGGAGACATGAGAAAGGTACCGTTTGTCTCTACATATCGTATACTTCTTCTATACACCATGTATATGGAGACTTACATTTCATGTGAGGCTTTGCCACATGGGAATACTTGGGGATAGCTGGACACATTGTGTAACCCTGGTGCATTCCATGTACCCCCTTTAATAGTTGTTGTATCTCTTTGTTTCTTTATTTTGGACAAATATAGGTTGAGTTTGTTCTCTTGATCCTTTACCTTAAGGGTACAGTGCGACATTATATCCACATCACAGAATTGTGATCCCCTCTAGAGGTCAACTCTCAAATAGAGTTGTAGTGTCCCTTTGTGAGACTAGAGTGAAATCCTCTATCATATTTATTATTTAGGTGGGGTTTGTGGAATCATCATGACCTCCCTGAGCAGAATGTTGATCCTCCATCTAGTGGGTCTTATCGATAGGGTTTGTGTTATCATTGACATATGATCCCCTATGTAGCGGATTGATCTAGATTGGGTTCATGGTGTCCCCTAGCGGTTCTAGGCATGACCCCCTTTCTAATTATCAGGGTCTCCTTAGACCAGTGATTTTTATTAGGTAGGACCCAATGATCTAGAACTATTCATTAAGTATCTCCAATGATAGCATGGCTAGTGGAGTGGACTCTCCCAAAACAAACATTGTTTTGAGTAGAATCTTGTGGTTGATAGTTGGTTGTGACCACCTGGTGTCATAGTGTCTTTCCTAAGTATATCTAGGTGTTTCTATTATACATTGATTTCTATATCTTTTATTGAGATGAATATACTTGTTGCTTCATGTTTAGGGTTTTCAAGGTTTCCTACTGAGTATTGTTATACTCACCCCTGCATGGGCTTTGGTTTCACGTGTCGTGTCTTATGAAAATGATGACCCTTTTGATGATGTCCTGGGAGGACAGGGAGTAGGTGGAGCATATTTGGAGCTTGAAAGACTGAGGTGGTTACTAAGATATTTAATTTGACTTAATCCTCACCCTTAGAGTAGGTTAGACTCTTTATAGTTTTTGGTTGGTCTTGTATTTGGCCCCTTTCTCCACTTTCAATACTTTAATGTCATACTCTTTTGTGGGGTCTTATATGTATGCATGCATTGGTTTCAATTGTTTTTTCATTTCATAATTATGTGGTCTTGGTGATGTGTGTGTGTGTGTGCATGTACTTTAGGTTAATGCCTTCCATTTATGGGATATGCCTACTCGGCACTGGTCACCAGGCCCTTGCCTATTGGAGGTGGGATTGGGGTAGACATGGGTCATACCTTAGAAGATCAGGTCATGATAGAGTGGTATCAGATCCATTGGTTCTACCTTAGGACTAGAGTCGGTGATATTGGTTTGGGGCAAGAGTGTTTAGTGTTTCAAGTTAGGCTTTCAGGCTAAGGACTCTAGTGTTGGTGCGGCGGAAGAAATATCCATACACTAGGACTCTGATCATCTACCTTTTGACTTGGTATATATAAACATTGGTTACATAAAAAAAATTGGTACATGCGTCATATAGGAATGTTTGTGTTTTCCATGTCCATCTTGAGTTATCTCCCCAGATATACTCTTTTGATTGTGTTACATCTTGTTTTATTTCAGGATACCTCTACATAAACAATTGGCCAAGATTACATTGCATGATCACAATGATGATCTTACTAGACATGATGCATTAGTATAGGGGAGTGTACCATATATATCACCTTTGGGTGGTTTATTGGCTATACCAACACCTATTGACAAGCATCCAATGCCAGCAGTACCAGTTGAGGATTTATACGGGCTGAGTGCATTGCATGAGTTTCATAGGTAGTGGACTCCTAGTTTTTTGAGTGATCTAGACCCCCAAGTAGTTGAGGACTGGCTAGAGGTAGTCACTCACATTTTCCACCATGTGAGGACACCATCAGATCATACAGAGGTCCTCACATTGAGTCTTCTTTAGTACTCTACTGGGAAATGGTGGAGCTTAGTGACTCGGTCACATGATGAGATAGGTCTCTCTTGGTCAGGCTTTGATCATCTCTTCAGGGAGGAGTTCTATCTGGACACATTTTGATCGGTACACATACAGAAATATTCTACATATATATTAGGATAGTATGATTGTGGAAGAGTACTAAGCAAGATTTAATGATCTCTATCATTACTCCTTGGATATGGTTTGGGGTCAGTTCTTTAGAGCTTAGAACATTGAGCATGATTTATGATGATACATCAAGGATTTATTGGTATCCCTTTGCATTCCCATCTATTTCAGGGTACTTGATAAATCCTTGGTGGTGGAGATATTTCTGGAAAACTAGGCACTGGAAGTAGGAGCTAGTAGTGGGAACCCATTAGCTAATACCTCAACAGCAAGAATTCTATGGTAGTCACAGGGATCCAATCATGTCAGAAGTTTCAAGAGAAAATACTAGGAAATAGGTTCAATGGTGTAGGACTCTCAGGGTGGCTTGAATAATCCAAGGGAGAGGCGGTGTTTCTCTTGCAAAAGTCGAGGGCATATGGCTCAGGATTGTTTGACATTTCGTACATCTGATTGTGAGATGGTTGAGGAACCACAAATATAGAGATAGTGGCAGGATCATGGTGGTCTGTACGGAGGTAGAAGTGGCAGAGGGGTCTTAAGGGCATTAGGAGGTGGTCGTAGGTTCGACCTATTACCACCACCACCCCCAGGTGGTCCGTGCTAGGCTTAGGGAGTTGGTGGAAAAGTACAAAGCCATCTGTAAGCTATGGAGGCCTATGACCCCAAGGCTCCATGGATCATATGAGGTATGATATATGTATTTTATAATTTAACTAAAATATTGATAGAAATAAGTATGATTCATTCCTTCCTTTCCACTTCTCTGGTTCAAGACTTAGATATCTTGGTTGATCCATTGGCTCAACTTTTGTGGTTGGAGACTCTAAAAGGTGGTGACTCAGAGATTGCACACTTATGTCGATAGTATGATCTGACACTTAGAGGTGAGAGTTTTTTATGGGATCTATTCATTATAGCAATGAGTCCTTACGATTTCATCTTAGGTATGGATTTACTATTCAAAGTTCATGCCCATATTGATTGTTTTAGGTGGACGATGTGGTGTGTCTGCAGCGACGGAATGAGGTTTTCCTTTATGGGTGAAAAGAAGACCTTAGCGGAGTAGGATGATCTTAGACATAGTATATTATAGTTTATTACTCACCATTTGTATATCATGACTCTTGGAGTAGTGGATGATTTGGGCTATCATTTTCTTATGGTGGAAGAAGAGTGTGAGGATGTATTTTTTTAGGACATAACAGGTTTAACTCCCAGCCGATAGCTAGACTAATACATCGAATTTCATCTCAGGATGACACTGATATCCACACAATCATATCAGATGGATCTCATAGATCTTCAATAGATGAGGGTGTAGTTCAAGGACTTGTATAAGAAGGGATTTGTAATACCCAGTGTTTCCCCCTGAGAAGCCCCGGTGTTGTTCACCAAGAAGGCGGATGGGATCTTGAGGTTATGTGTGGATTACTATCACTTGAATAAGGTGACCATGAAGAATAATTATCCACTATAGAGGATCGAAAACCTCATTTATCAGTTGATAGGGGTACATTGGTTCTTGAAGATTAAACTCAAATTAGGCTACCACTAGCTACGAGTACAGGATGAGGATATACTGAAGATGACATTCAGATGTCGCTACGGTCACTATGAGTACTTGGTGATGTCATTCGGTATGACAAATTACCTAGTAGTGTTCATGGGACTCATGAACCATATATTTCAACCTTTCTTAGACCGGTTCATGTTGGTCTTCATCGACTACATCCTAGTGTATTTGATGTTAGAGGAGGATCACACAAGATACTTAAGTATGGTCCTAGACACACTCCAAGAGAACCAGCTTTACAGGAAGCTCTAGAAGTGTTAGTTTTGGATTCGAGAGGTTCACTTTCTAAGAAATGTCATCTCAGAGGCTGGAGTAGTAGTGGATCCAACAAATTTTGAGGTATTTCTTGCTTGGGATCCACCCAAGAGTGTTACCGAGTTGCAAAGTTTCCTTGGGTTGGAAGGGTGCTATCATAGGTTTGTACCTAGATTCTCTATAGTGGCATCACCCTTGACATCTTTGAATTAGAATGAGAAGTCTTTCATGTGGATTAAAAGGTTCCAACAATGCTTTCAGTGGCTAAGACAGAGGTTGAAAAGCACTCCCATCTTGAGATTTCTAGAGGAGGGTGTTGAATACATAGTGTTCTGCGATGCATCAAGGACCCAACTTGGTTGTGTTATAATGTATAATTAGGTGGTTATTGCCTATTTTTCATGTCATTTGAGTCCACATGAGCATAACTATGTGACCCATGATCTTGAGTTGGCATCTGTAGTCTTCACATTGAATATGTGGCGACACTACCTGATGGGTGAGTGTTTTATCGTTTACTCTAACCACAAGAGTCTCAATTATATCTTCTCGTAGAGGGATATTAACTTGAGATAGAGGCAATTGATAGAGTTCCTCTAGGACCATGACTACAAGATTTTATATACTCCTGGGAAGGGGAATGTGGTGGTAGATTCTCTCAGCAGAAGATCTTTTTCTCAGTTATTGGATGAGGTATCAGAACAGTTTTCCTCATTGTAGTTGTCCTTTGTGAACAATGATGGTGCTTCATATCTTCAGTCGATGGTTTTTACCCCACCAATTTTATAGAATTTCAGGAATTCTCATCAAGGAGATACCGACTGTGAGACTTTACGTACTCATATATCCACTAGACATGCTTCTGATATATATTTTGAAGGTGGGGAGCATATTATCCTTTTAAAAGTATGGATGATGGTACCTTTGATGTTGCGGGAATAGGTGATGTGGGAATATTATACATCCTCTTTGGTGGTACATACAGATGTGTCAAAGATTTACCAAGACCTCCGATGTTAGTTTTGGTGGCCAGGCATGAAGAAGGGAGTTGAAAAGTTTGTCTCTTGATGCCTCACTTGTCAACAAGTGAAGGCTGAGAACCAAGTTCTAGGGGGTTTAGTTCAACCCCTTGAGGTTATAGAGTGGAAGTGGGATGATATATCCATATAATTAATGATTTTATTACCACATATGTCTAGGGGACATGGTTCCATTTGGGTGATTGTAGACTGACTCACCAATTTGTCCCACTTCCTAGCCATTCGAGAGTAGA
The DNA here is from genome assembly GCA_963277665.1 of Viscum album. NCBI lineage: Eukaryota > Viridiplantae > Streptophyta > Magnoliopsida > Santalales > Viscaceae > Viscum > Viscum album. The sequence goes on along the minus strand of OY728131.1, from coordinate 675,319,313 downwards.
TTTTAGTATAAATATTAGGGTGCATCTATGTGAAGGAGATAGTAAAAATCCATGGGGTTCCCTCAAATATCATCTCTGTTCATGATGATCACTTCACATCTCAGTTATGTAGGATATTACAGGTGGCTTTCAGGATGTAGTTATGCTTGAGCATAGCATTTCACCCCCAAACTGACAGCCAGACAGAGCAGGCCATCTAGGTCTTAGAGGACATGATAAGGGCTTTCATGTTGGATTTTTTTATAGTTGGGAGGATCACATACCCTTGGTATATTTTACATGTAACAACAGTGACCATTCCACCATTATTATGGAACCATTCGAGGCTTTATACAGGAAACCCTACAGGTCACCACTTTTTTGGAATGATCCAAGTGAGTCAGTACTCATGGGTCTAGAGTTGGTGAAAGATACTACAGAGAAGGTGAATATTATCTAGGAGCATATGATAACTGCACAGATCTATCAAAATTCTTATAAATATTGATGATGATGACCTATAGAGTTCGAGGAGAGAGACCATGTGTTCCTAAGGGTCTCACCTCGACATGGATTGAGGATATTTGGCTACAGCGGAAAGTTATCTTCATGATTCATTAGTCCCTTCCAAATATTTTGTAGAGTTGTTGAGGTGGAATATCGCTTTACTCTATCACCATAGTTGGACCGATTATATGATGTCTTCCATGTGTTATAGCTGAGGAGGAACTTGAACGACCCATCGCACATTATCGACAAGGGTGAGTTGGACATCGAGGATGGAGAAACCTTTGATGAGTACCCGGTGGAGATCAAGGATTAGCAGGAGAGGATTCTTAGTGGGTGATCGATTTCCCTTGTGAATGTCTAGTAGCAGAATAGGAATCTTCAGAAGAGAACCTAAGAGTGTGAGACCTAGATGTGAGCTTAGTAACCTTGTCTTTTTTAGTAGGTTTTTCTCTTTTTGAGATGAAGAGCCCTAAGGTGGGGATAATGTAATGACTCATATTTTCTATGTATTATTTTTTGATAATATATGGGTTGTTTTTGAGACCAGGCGTAGAGACGATGTGTGATTCTGAGGCTTGGTGTGCCTGGAATAAATTTTTGAAATATATTAAATATTTTAAATAGAATGTGTGTGCAGTTTTATTGAAAAGGTGTAATAACTCCCAAAAAGGGGTCCGAATCAGAAATACAATGGCACTGTTGAGTTTAGAATGTGGTTTTTACCATAGGTGTGACATAATCTTTATCGGCATGGTCCATTTTTGAAAAGTCATTGCGGGTATAAATAAATGAAATAATTTTTTAAATTATTTCATTTTGATGAAATGACTATTTTCTCATTTAAATATACAGTTTTAGGATTTCCTTAGGGTTTTCCACTCAAACCCTATAGATTCAAAAAACCGTTGGAGAGCTCTCTCAACGAACATCGATGGACCAGGATTGGATCATGGATCATTGCTCCAAAGGAGTTCTTGGATCTCATCAATGACAATAATGCAACCATTCTTCGCCAACGATCAATCCAAACTGTAGGTAGAATTTTTTTTCTTTGTGATTTACATTCTTTTTCTTAATCCTAGATGAACATGGATCAATTATATGAATATAATTGATTCATGTGTCATCGATGGAATTAATTTGATGGAATTTATTATTTGTTCATTGTGATTTATCTTTTCCTCTTCAGTCTTCTCTTTTTATGAAAACGAATCGAGGCCAAACAAACAATGGACAAGGTTCATTCCTCACATTTTATGGCTTATGTTTTTCTCCCTAATTTCTATGATCAATCATTGTTGGTATTTCTTTTGGCCAATGGTTCGACCAATACCCGGTTCCCGATTATTGCATGGTCATTCTTCAATGCAACAAATTGAAAATGTGGTTACAGAACATGATGGAGGTTGTAGTTTGAGGATTGAAGATGTAAATGGATGAATCAAGGGATAACATGATCAAATTAGTGTGTTCTTTGTTCCTCCTGATCAATGCACAATGCAGCTACGAATGGTGAGAGCGGACGACTCATGAGCTGATTTGGAGCCTGAAATCCCAAGATCTGATGACTAGGGGCTTGGACGACCCCAGATCTATAGAAATCTAGCAATGATGGTGGCTCTGGTGAAGTAGTGGATGATGCAGTGGAGGAACCAGTGGATCTAGAAAATCCCGTGTTATATGGTGTGTAATGCGGTGTTACACACCATGTAGGCCCCCTAGTTACAGCACTATGGTTCTAACTGGAGTTAAGTATCACACATTTTGTGACTTGGTCACACGCCATGTGACCATTCCATGAGGATTATCTTGTACTTCAGGAAGTACATGGACATGGGAAAAATTACATGGCCAAGTGGTACACTGTGTACTTGGAAATAGACATGACCTGGTGTACACGGGCTGGTACAAGGACACAACCACCATATACAGACACAGCCAGGAGACACGTTCAGGGCACCATGTGTCTCTACACGCCATGTAATTCTTCTACACACCGTGTATATGGAGACTTACATGACATGTGAGGATTTTACAAATGGGAATACTTAGGGATAGTTGGACACTCCGTTTACCCCCTAGTACACGTCATTTACCCCCTTTAAGAGTGGTTATATCTCTTCATTTCCTTAGTTTAGACTAGTATAGTTTGAGTGTGTTCCCTCGGTCCTTTCCCTAGAGGGTGTAGTGTGGAATTACATCCACATCACAGGATTATGATCCCCTATATAGTTCAAGCCTTAGATAGAGTTATGGTTTCCCTCTGTGAGACTAGAGTGAAATCCTCTATCATCTCTGTTCCTAGGGTGGGGTTTGTGGAATCAGCATGGCCTCCCTGAGTAGGGTGTTGATCCTCCATCTAGAAGGTCGTATCAGTAGGGTTTTGGTATCATTGGAATACAATCCCCTATATAGAAGATTTATCTAGATTGGGTTTGTGGTGTCCCCCAGCGATTCTAGGTGTGACCCCATTTCTGAGTATTAGGGTCTCCTTAGACTAGTGAGATTTCTTGGGCGGGACCCAATGATCTATACCTATTCATTGAGTGTATTAGATGATAGCATGGCTTGTGGAGTGGACTCTTAGAATGAGCATTTCTTAAAGAAAAATCCTATGGCTGATAGTTGGTTATGACTGCCTGGTGGTGTGGTGTATTTCCTGTGTATATCTGGGTGTTTCTATTATAAATTGATTATTATATCTTATATTGAGCCGACTATACTTAGTGATTCGTGTTTAGTGTTTTGGGGGTGTCCTACTAAGTATTGTTATACTCACCCCTTCATGGGCTTTGGTTGCACATGTCATGTCTTCTACAGACGACAACCCTTTTGATGGTGTCCTAGGAGGATAGGGAGCGGGTGGAGAATAGATGGATCTTAATAGACTGAGGTGGTTACCAAGAGATTGTATTTGACTTATTCCTCGCCCTTAGAGAAGGTTGGACTCTTTACCATTTTTGGTCGGGCTTGTATTTGGCCTTTCTCTACTTTTAGTACTTTACTATTGTACTCTATTGTGGGATCTTAGATGTATATATGCATTGGTTTTAGTTGTTTTACATTTCAGCATTGTGTGAGATTGAAGCTTTGTGAATTTTTATAGTTAATTTTAGTTATTGCCTCCCATTTGTGGAATATTCCTACTCAGCGCTGGCCACCAGCCCCTGGCCTATTAGAGATAGGCTTGGGGTACTCACGGGTCAGACCTCGGCAGGTCGGGTCGTGACACTGTCTTCTTGTCCGAGTGTCAGATTTAGACAAATGAGTATTATATACTAAGTATTTTTATATGTAGAACATGATGGTATATATATACTCTTAGTCTAGGGATTATTTTAAAGGCATTTAATCTGTTGGAGTTATTTATCCTTTATAGAGATGATATCATGTGTAGATGGATAATTATAGCAGACACGAAGTCGGTAACCCCCTGGTAGCATACCATCTTCAAGATGTGGGTTTTCCATATGCTTAGGAGAATGGGTAACTCCCCATAGTTATGAGGTGTGGGTTCTCCACTTATAGAGTAGGTAACCCCCTCAGCTAATGCACATTACACGTGATGAGGCACAAGTCCGCCATAGGGTCTAGTACTCCCTCAATCGACGTACTTGCTTCAGTGCGGCACGAGACCCCCATTGCTAACACTATTGAGGGATGATGTGAAAGTGGAATAAGTGAGGTAGTTCAGGAACCACTACTACAAAATAGGCCTTTAACAACACTAAAAATGTTCTTTATTATCACTAGATAAGAACTGACTATCAGAGCAATATTAAAAGACTTAGGCTTTTATCAGCGCTAAAAAACACTCATAAAGGACCCCTTTATCAGCGCTAAAAAAATGCTGATAAAGGAAAAAATTTATTAGCACTTTTATTTAGAGGTGATAAAGGGTATATTTATCAATGTTTGTAAAATCACTAATAAATGACCCATTTATCAACACTTTTAAAAGCATTGATAAAGGTCCACACTACAGTGTGTTGTAACAGAACTTTGTAGCACCAGTGTAGTGTGTTGTAACAGCACACCGCAGCACCACACACCACTAGATATCAAAAAAATCAAGTACTGATACAAAATTTAAATGAAATGAAATTTAAAACACAAATACAAGAAAAAAAATTATATTTGAGACATTTCAAACATTAGTTTATACAATTATATAAGTAAAAAATATTACATGCATTCAAAAACATCAATATTCCTTTGCCTTTTGATCTTGACCCTGACTCATGTTATTTAAAAAAAACACCCCTGCTCAAGTAAAAGAACGCACTTGTATAAGAAAACAATTCTTATGTTAGTAATAATATAAAGAAATAAATTAACAAAAAGTTTTGATTTTAAACTAAAATTTGATTAATACCAGGAACACTGTGTATTAGATTGAGTTGTGATTGATTCTTACATGTCACACCATTTCTTGTTCGGCTTTAAGAATTATCTCTGTGAAAATTAATTAAAAAGTTATAATATAAAAATTATAAGAAAATCAATTAAGTAAAAGTATATAGAGTGATGAGAAAACATTCTAGGCTTGTTTGCTCAGTTTTGGTGATGTGATGCGCGTTTTAAACTAAAATGACACTTATATATTAAAAAGATGCACTTGGAGTCATATTGGTAACACCATGCATCAGATTGAGGTGAATATAATTCATACACATCCCAAATTACTTATGGATCATTTTGATAAAGTATAAAAATAATATGAATGTGTTTTCTTAGTTTTGAGTATGCCACTTTTCTTTTTTACTAAAATGTCATTTTAAACTGGAAACATGAAATTTGACTCATAACAGTCACATTGTGTGTTGGTTTAATGTTATAATGATTCCTACACATCAAAAATGACTTATAAATAATTTTCCTAAATTATCAAGACAATTCAAGCACATTTTCTCAGTTTTCAATGAGTGCCACTTTTTGAACTAAAATGTCGATTTTAAACTAATAACAGACACTTTGAGTCATATCGGGAACATCGTGTATCATATTGAGGTGTGGTTGATTCATAAATATCAAAAATAAATTATGGGTAATTTTCATAAGCTATAAAAATAATCCAAATGAGTTTTCTTGGTTTTGAGTAGGTCAGATGTCTTTTTTACTAAAATTGATGTCAATTTTAAATAAAAAGACGCATTTGGAGTCATACCGATCACACCATGCATCAGATTAAGGTATAGATAATTCATAAACATCCCAAATTACTTATGAATTATTTTCATAAATTTTCAAAACAATCTTATTATATTTTCTCAGTTTTGAGTATGTCGCTTATCTTTTTTACTAAAATGTCATTTTAAACTGGAAACATGCATTTTGACTCATATCAATCACATCGTGTATTGGTTTGATTTGATACTGATTCCTACATGTAAAAAATTATATATTAATAATTTTACTAAATTTTCAAAACAATATGAGCATGTTTTCTTAGTTTATAGTGAGTCGCACTTTTTGAACTAAAATGTCGATTTTAAACTGATAACGGGCACTTTGAGTCACATTAAGAACATCGTGTATCATATTAAGATGTGGATGATTAATTAACTTCAAAAATAAATTATGGATCATTTTACTAAATTATAAAAATAATCCGAATGTGTTTTCTCGGTTTTGAGTAGGTTAGTTGTCTTTTTTATTAAAATTGATGTCAATTTTAAATAAAAAAGTCACACTTGGAGTTGTACTGGTCACATTGTGCATAGGATTGATGCATAGATAATTACTACATGTCCAAAATGACTTATTTATTGTTTTTATAAATTATAAAATCAATGTGAATTCATTTTCTTGGTTTTGAGTACGTTATTTGTCTTTTTTACTAAAATGTCATTTTAAACTAGAAACATGCACTTTGACTCATACCGGTCACACTGTGTATCAGTTTGACGTGAGACTGATTCCTACATGTCACAAATGATTTATGAATCATTTTACTAAATTATCAAGACAACCTGAGTGTGTTTTCTTAGTTTTTATTGAGTGATACTTTTTGAATTAAAATGTCGATTTTAAACTAATAACGGACACTTTGAGTCATATTGGGAACATCGTGTATCGGATTGAGGTGCGGCTAATTTATACATGTAAAAAATGAATTATGGATAATTTTAATAAAGTATAAAAATAATAAAAATGAGTTTTATTGCTTTTGATTAGTTCGGTTGTCTTTTTTACTAAAATTGATGTCAATTTTAAATAGAAAGATGCACTTTGAGTCATACCAGTCACACCATGTGTCGGATTGAGTTAAGGATGATTCTTAAACATCCAAAATGACTTGTGGACTGTTTTCCTAAATTATCAAAACAATATTAATGTGTTTTATTAGTTTTGAGTAAGTCGCTTGTCTTTTTTACTAAAATGTCATTTTAAACTGGAAACACACGCTTTGACTCATACTGGTCACATCATGTATCGGTTTTACCTGAGGCTAATTTATATATATCACAAATTATTTATAAATAATTTTAATAAATTATTAAGACAATATGAGTGTGTTTTATTGGTTTTCATTGAGTGACACTTTTTGAACTAAAATATTGATTTTAAACTGATAACAAACACTTTGAGTCATACCGAGCACATCGTGTATCAAATTGAGGTACAGATTATTCCCACATGTCACAAATGAATTATGGATCATTATACTAAAGTATAAAAATAATACGAATGTTTTTTATTGGTTTTGAGTAGGTTAGTTTTCTTTTTTACTAAAATTGATGTCAATTTTAAATAAAAAGACACGCTTGGAGTTGTATCGGTCACACTGTGCATCGGATTGAGGTTTGGATGATTCTTACATATCACAAATAACTTATGAATAATTTTACTAAAGTATAAAAACAATATAAATGTGTTTTATTGGTTTTGAGTATGACACTTGTTCTTTTTACTAAAATGTCATTTTAAACTGGAAACATGCACTTTGACTCACACCGATCACATCATGTATCAATTTGATGTGAGACTGATTACTACACGTAAAAAATGATTTATGAATCATTTTCCTAAATTATAAATATAATCCAAGTTTTTTTCTCAGTTTTTAGTGAGTGTCACTTTTTGAACTAAAATGTTGATTTTAAACTGATAACGGACACTTTGAGTCATATTGGGAACATTGTGTATCAGATTGAGGTGAGGCTAATTAATACACATAAAAAATGACTTATGGATAATTTTATTAAAGTATAAAAACAATATGAATTATTTTTCTTGGTTTTGAGTAATTCAATTGGCTTTTTTACTAAAATTTACGTTAATTTTAAATAAAAAGATTCACTTGGAGTCATACCGGTCACACCATGCATCAGATTGAGGTATGGATGATTAATAAACATCCTAAATGACTTGTGGATTGTTTTAATAAATTATAAAAACAATCTGAATTCATTTTCTTGGTTTTGAGTATGTCACTTTTCTTTTTTACTAAAATGTCATTTTAAACTAGAAACATGCACTTTGACTCATAATGGTCATATCGTGTATCAGTTTAATGTGAAACTAATTTCTACATGTTAAAAATGGTTTATGAATCATTTTTAATTAATTATAAAGACAATATGAGTGTGTTTTCTTGGTTTTTAGTGAGTGAAACTTTTTAAACTAAAATATCAATTTTAAACTGATAACAGACACTTTGAGTCATACCAAGTACATCGTGTATCGGATTGAGGTATGGTTGATTTCTATACATCACAAATGAATTATGGATCATTTTTATAAATTATCAAAACAACTATAATGATTTTTCTAGGTTTTGAGTAGGTGTGTTGTTTTTTTTACTAAAATTGATGTCAATTTTAAATAAAAAGAAGCACTTGGAGTCATACCGATTATATTGTGTGTCAGATTGAGGTTTAGTCAATTCCTATGCATCCCAAAGTTTCAAAAAAATCCAAAATTCCAATTTTACCCTGATTTCCATTAGATTTATTTTTTGAAACACCAACAATGCATATTGACTCGATGTTCTTAGCTGAAAAACCTTTTTCAGCTAAGAATATCGAATCAATATATAATATTGCGGTTTTGACAAAGAAAAGTGATGGAAAGCATGGTAACCTTGGCAGAAAGTAACATTTTATCTCATTTTTGGCTTTTTGGAGATAGTTGAAATCAAAATATGACTTTCCTAAAAGATATGTTTAAAAAATAAGTATTGATAAAAATAATACGGAAATTAACTTATAAATAGTAGATAAAATGATGATAAAATTAATTAAATAAGTAGCAGGAATTCACCTTTTTGTGATAGTTTTATGAATTATTAAAGAATTTCTTTGTTTTCATTATCACATTTGTGGGATTGAAGTCCAATCTCTCATGAGCATGAGCAGCTTTGAATAGACCACCCCAACTCTAACAAAATAATCCACTTATATAAGAAAACAATTATTATATGAGTAATACTAAAAATAAATAAATTAAACATAAATATGAAATAATACATTAATTATATGGACAATGATTTTATTGTGAAAACATAAATATTACCTCTGTGATTGAGCAGTGGAGGGAACTTAAAGGAAATTGATAAATGCCAGCACTGTAGGGGTGAAAAGGTTTTGAGGGATAATAAATATTTAGAAGTTTTGGTGTATAATGGAATGAAATATGGACAAAAATCTTATAAAATAAAGGAACTGTGAAAATATGACTTCCCAAAATATATGTGAAAAAAACTAAATAATTATTAGATAAAAATGATAAGGATATTAACTTACAAATAGTAGATAAAATTATGAAAAAATTAATTAAATAATTAATAGGAATTCACCTTTTCGTGATGGTTGTATACATTCTTGACCCATTTCCTTATTTTCATTATCTTAGTTTCATCCTCTAAGTATAATCTCTCATGAGTTTGAGAAGCTTTGAACAAACCACCCCAACTCAAACAAATGAATCCACCTATATAAGAAAACAATTCTTATGGGAGTAAAACTAAAAAATAAATAAATAAAACATAAATATTAAATAATAAATTAATTCTATGGACAATGATTTTACTGTGAAAACATTAATATTACCTCTGTGATTGAGCAGTAGAAGGAACTTGAGGGAAAGTGATAAATTCCAACACTATAGGGGTGGAAAGGTTTTGCGGGAGAAGAAGTATGTAGAAGTTTTAGTGCAAAATGGCATGAAAGATGGACAAAAATATTCTAAAATTGATGAACTCTATAAGAAATAATGAAAATTAAATCAAAATTTCATTATATAATTTTTCAGTAAAATAGATAAAGTATATGATTTCAACCTTCTTATTCATGATTGGAAACTTTGTCGGGTCTATAACTTTACTGCATATGGCTTTGAAAAATAATCAAAGTTTGGTTAATGTATGTCAAACATTTTGAGGCGGAATGAAATGAAAAGAAACAGGTATAAAATCTTTCATCAAAACATAACATTTGTGTGATTTTAGTCCATGTAACTTCAAATTAGTCATTGACACAACATTCTTGATATTTGATGAATACCCATCTGGAACTTTTCCTGACATCCATATAGTCTTCTAAACCATGGAATGATAGGAAAGTACCGTACAGATTTTGAAAGACTTGATTCTTTTTTCTTGTATCGATTTGTTCCACACTTAGGTAATTTTATGAGTGATTCATGGTCCTTGAGAAACAATATGAAATAATTTTGACAAGCATATATTTTTTTAGAGATCATTCCCATTGAATGTAGAATTAATTTAACATCATATGTTTGAAATGGTAATTAATTTTCTTTTGGTAGCATATCATTCAGGATACCAAGTAGTTCTATAAATCCGGTGTCACTCCATCTACTACCATATTTCAAATTATATAACTTCAATACATCTGACAATGTTTTGTATTTAGTACAACTGGTATACAATGGTCTCTTAGCACATCTATTTAACTTCTCAAACAACTTTGGACAATCATGAAGGTAATATTCAATTTCTATTATCATTTAAACCATGAAATCTCCATCATCATTTACACTGGTATTCATATCAAATGATTCATAAACTGCAGTATCATCCCAATCGGTGTGCACATTCAATTTTTCCCTGTGTTTAGTCCCACATTTACAGCTCTGATCTATTCCATTGTAAGAACCCAGTTCTTCCTTTGTGGTACATATCTTTCTTTTTCAGTTTGTACTTAAGGAAATGAATGAAAAAGAGGCTTACACACCATGTATTTTCAAGAATACGTCATGTAATATAGGTACATGCCATGTACTTCCCAGTACATGGCATGTAATGGTCTGTCCAGGACCTGTATGGAAAATGTATGAACACGGCATGTAGTTTCTAGTACATGTCGTGTACTTTTATTTTTTTTTTCTAAATCGGATAGTAGCGTTGTTTTTGTGAAAACGGACAGAGGGCTCATTCGGGTTCGATGAGCAGGGTGTCAGAAGAAGAATTTCCTCCCGAATCTCTTTTCGAACTCTGTTTTGATCGTCTTCTGATGTGTTGGAACCTAATTGGTAAGCTATCGATTCATCTTGAGTCATTCTTCGTGATTTTGTCTCTCGAACATCTTATCAAAGTTTGAGAATTTTTGATCATTTTGTAGATATACTTCATTCTATCTTGAATTAGAGGTCATGTTATATAAGGAGGGTCATATGACTACAAGGTGGGTGGTCTTGTGCCTTTTGTGAATTTTATTTTTGTTTATATGTGCCAGAGTGTCGCATGCCCATGTTTAGGGTGTCGCCTTGAATGGAATTGACCCATGTTATTGCATAATGTTTATTAGGTAATTGATTAAGTGAATTAAATCATGTTTGAGGTTGCTTGATGTGATTGAGGGCCACTCGTTAGTATGTTTCCCTAGGATAACCAATGTTTAGTTTTTTGGCCTAGGATGCCTATGGGCATGCCTTTGTTTCCCTTTTTAGGGTTGTTAAAAATGAAATTGGTTAATTAAATGGTTTCCCACTTGAGATAAATAATTTTTTAATCCTTTTGATAGTTTAATTCACTTGTTAGGCTTGTGATATGAATTACCCATGTGAGTTTATAATTGTTAATCCTGGTAATGGTTACATTACTTGAAAGGCTTGTGACATGTTTTATGCTCATGTGAGTTTTTATTTTTTTAACTACGTAATAGTGTAAATTACATGTGTTGTTTTTATGATGAAATGCTTATATACCAGGTTTTACCCTAACACATTCTAAAATCCTTATATACCGGGTTTGGACCTGATTGATTAATGAAATGCCCGCGGGCAAGGTTTTTCTATGCCTGCGGGCGAGGTTTTGTTATGCTTGCAGGCACAGTTTTGCTATGCCCATGGGTGAGGTTTTTCTATGCCTACATGCGAGGTTTTGTTATGCCTGTGGGTGAAGTTTTTTTATACATGTGGGCAAGGTTTTTCTATGCCTACAAGTGAGGTTTTTTTTATGAATGAGGACGAGATTCTGAACTGAATATTGAAATAGATGACTTATGACACATCTTCCAAGGTAAAGAACAAACTTAGATTCGCTCTTATCTTGTATTTGTTTAGATGGTCTTTTGAGACATTGGTTGTGCTTAATTTATATAGGGGATTGACGGCCTGAAGTTGGATCTAGAGATCTTTATAATTCAATAGAATTGAATTATTTAATGAACATGAACTGAATAAATGTAAATCAGTACTTATAAGATGATTTACTTTTGAGTACTTCCTATTTTACTGCTTTCACTTTTGTACACTACCTGTTGCATATATTCACTGATATACTAGAATAGATCGTAGGTGGTTTCCTACTGGGATTTAGTCTCACACCCTATTTGGGTCATATTTTTTGGCCCAAACAAATTATATTGTTGTAGGTGTTGATAAGGGTAAGAACCCTTCTACAAGTACTTGATATGTTTTTTAGGAGCAGGAGAGCATGGGACCAAGCCGATGTTTGCGATGCTTCTGAGTTTTCTTTTGCATTTTTTTACCTTGGTATTGTATCTTGTATTTGATTATAGTGTATCCTGTTTTGGCTGCTTTCCTAGAACATGTGACATGAAGCATCATCTATTGTATGTTATGACTTCTGGTTATCTCTATTATCAGTCCTCTGTTGTTTACTTAAGCTATTGGTATTTATTAATTCCTTTATTATATATTATTGTTCCATTGTGTTACACTCTGCCAATGAGGGCATTGTTTCCCCACTATCACACCTAGGCCTTTGCTGCTAGTCGGTAGCCTCTGGCATTTGGAGAAATGCACTTGAGGCCATGTGGATAAACAGGTACGGGGCACCTTTGAGTGGCATCTGGATATGGGATGTTAAAAAGTGGTATTAGATGAGTTCTTTTCTAGTTTTCCTTATTTTTTGTAAACATTAGACAGGGATAAGAAGAAAATGTAGTTTGGTACTAAACTGTGTCTGGGAGTCGCTACCCCACGTATAGGGAAAATCCAAATTGCCTCGAATTAACTTGTGGATTTTAGATTTTGTGTTGTTACAGTTAATTAGATTTCACCATTGGGTGACACACTTGTTTTGTGATGTTATTATTGATATTATTGTGGTTCTATTTTGTTGCATCCTAATGAGATGAGGGTATGTCATCTCATGCATCATATAGGCACTTGTTAAAAATCACATGTCATGCATTCTTTCCATACCATTTAGGAACATTACTGATCACATGTTATTATGATATATGTCATTCTAGATATGCATGTTGTTGTAATATGTATCATGATAGATATGCCTACTATTGTGATAGGTGTATTGGTACGTGTTATGGTTGAATTGGATGGACGCCAAACTTTGGTCTGTGACGAGTATGGTCCCTCTTGGATCGGAATTTGGTGGATCATGTTTCGTCCATGGGATATAGATTGTGTTATTATGTACTATATGTGGATGCCAAGATTTGATTCACAGGGAGTATGGTCCCTTAAGGATCGGAATTTGGTACACTGTTGCTTTATTTTTCAAAAAAAAGGGTTTTAGGGAAGTTTCTGAGGCTTACTATCCAGAAACCCAGACAACACAACATGTGATTCTATGAACACACGCCATGTGTTCTTTTGTTTGGGAAGAGAGAACTTTTCTTAAGTACATATTGTGTACTCAGAGTACACGTCATGTGGTATTTGACCGTATGTACAGCCATGTGAGAGAGAACACAAGTTGTTGGTTTTTGGTTAGTGCACAATGTGTATGGTAGATACACACCATGTAGTTTTACTTAGGCAAACCTCGTGTGACTCTGTCCATGTGGAAGTACAAGGCTAGGAGGGAGAACTTGAGCACATGTTGTGTACCTGGGATGTTTACATGCCTAGGATGGTGGGAGTACACTCCTATGTAAGAGCTTGAGGGTACATGTCGTGTGTGGTTTCTACACACTGTGTACTTATTTTATGGTGCCCTTTAAGGCTCTTTTCCTGTTTTATCCCCCTTTGTCAATTTTGGTCCCAAGAGTAGTCATTTCTGAGTATTTTTCCATGTATATCGCAGTGGCGAATCCCGTGGAGCATTCTAAGGACTCCTAATGGGTGGTTTGGGGATTCTATCTAAATGGAGAGGTTTTTACTCCAAATATCATTTCCAGTTGTCACCTAAGAGTGAAACTTTGTGTGAATGATCGGTTGGGGGTTCAAACCAACCTAGTTGAGACCTTTGATCTGATATGAGTTGCGAGTTATCTCTCATGACTTATGCTTTGAGGATTTCTCCCTTGAAAGATGTTTCCTTCTGGAATATGAGGTCGTGAGACTAGTTTTTATCGAGGATCCTATGTAGGATCCCTCTGTTTATGTTTCTACCTAAAGGATTCCATTTCGGATGCCTATATATTCCATTTGGTTACCAAGAATCCCCAAGGGATTTATTTTCTTACATTATGATCTAGGGAGTCCTTATTAGGATCCCTATACCTATGAACCATTTTTGAGGATCCCTATTGTAGGATGCCTCTATTTTTTATCGTTCGAGGATCCCATGTAGGATTCCTCCTTTGCTTTTTTTAGCTAAGGGTATCGTGTAGGATGTCTTCGCTCATGTTTACCTAGAGGATACCAAGTAGGATGCCTCTTAGTGTTTGACTTGACCAGACCAGACCTTAGTAGTGGGAGTTTAGTAGTATCTCTTGTTGTTTTACACCTAGACCTGACCCATGGGGTAGGAAGAGGGGTGAGTGCATAGAGAAGGTGTTGTCCTTTCCTATTTTTATATATGTTCTTTTGAGTTGTTAGCTTTATTGTTTCGTGACCCTTAAGATGGGAATGATCATTGAGGAATGCTCGGTTTAGCAGGTTAGACATGCCTCGGGCATGGTCATCCATTTAGGAGGTCATGTGAACCTCTTTTTCTTTAAGTGATGGGTGACTTGGTATGTTATCATCCGTGTAAATGGTTGTGTTGATGATGTGCTTTTGAGATAGTTCTTGTGTGAGCCATCTGGTACTAGGATGCGTAGGGTGGAAAACCTATGAATAGTACCCAGAATGTGTTGTTTGTTCTTGTAAACTAGGGGTAGTATATGTTGACATACGTGGTACCCATCGAGTGATAAATGTTAAAAACTAGTTGTAGAGTTCAGTTAAATCATTAATCTTTGAGATGTTGTGTCTGTTCTTGGTTAACTCCAGAGTAGAGTGACCTGAACATTTTGGAACCAAGTTCTTCCTATTGCTCAGGTGGACTTTATATGATACGGGTGTTTTGACACACCGATCAGTTTAATTTTCATCTTTCATGCCAAGTGATATGATGAAGTGATCGTGGTTCATGGAACAATACTCGTGCATTTAAGTTGGTTCTGAACTAGCGCGTTTGATAATGGTTGGTCCTTCTTCTCGATGTATATGACACTCCTAGGTGGGGAGCATCGTGTTGGTTCTATTTAAATGTTTTCTTCTAGGTATAAGGATCACAATCAAGGACCATTATGAGATGGTCGTTTCTACTTGAATGCCTTTGAGACTCGTGAGTCCTCATTCATGTAGTTTGATAGAGCGCTGTCGTGGGCGCCCTCAAATGATTAGTGTAATTTGGGGTACTAAGGTGCAGCAGAGTGGTTGACCAAGGTCGTCTCTCAAAGGAGGAAGTGAATTTAACAACTTATTAGAGGTATTCTAAAAAATAAAATAAAATATAATAGAATAAAAACACTACTTTAAAGGATTGGGGTTTGTTGTAGTTTATGAATCTAGAATAAGTTTGCTGGAAGAAGATTGTATAAATTTTTTTGTTTTTAGTTTTGAAATGAATTTCGATTAAAATGACACAGCAAGAAGATGTTTTTTTAGAAATCTATTTAAAAGGCATAATAGATCTAACTCTACCTCTTCAATCATTTATTAATCATTATCATTTAAATTAATATTCACTTAATTATGATCCCTTAATTTGTTAAATCCCGAACCCTACGAGAATTAACTTTACCACGAAGATGAAGTGAATTTAACCTTAGGCTAACTTCGGAACATGCAATCACAACACCCTGCTTTGATTGATGTTCTAAGATTAGATTTTGGTCAGTGGTAAATTAAGGCACATAACCACTCTGGAAATGAGGATTAATTGAGTTTAGGGATTATATTTGAACTCTACAAATTGATCCCGTGTGGTTTTTAATTACCGGTTAAGGTTTCTCTCTCACAGTTCACACAATTCCCGACCTCGCGTGTTTTGTGTTAACTATTCAATTGCTTGCTTAGTTTCATTTAAATTAAAAACTCAATTAATGGATCATGTTTAGTGAATTACAGTAGATCATTTATTCAAAATAAATGAATGAAGAAGGTGAGAGGTCGACCGATTACTAAAAAGAACTACTCTTCCATGGGCGGTGTAGTCATCGTGGAGACGATTTGCATAAGCAAAGGATTGAAAGGGTATAACCCAATCTTGTCTCCACTCTTGATTCCAACCCAAAGAGGAAGATTAAGAGAAGAATAAATTTAAACAAAACAGAAGTAAAGAGAAGAAATAAAAGAAGAACAATGAATTTTATTACACAAATTAAAACATTACAAAATGAAGAAGAGAAGGAGGCTTCGATGAGGGGATCCTTGCTTCAAGAGCTACCCCTCTTACAATGGTTGGATAATTTTGGTGAAACAAATTCTCTTCTGCATCCAATATCCTAATTCACTTCCCAACCCATCCAAATAAGAAAAACTCCAATTTATAGAGGGGAGGGGAGGAGAGGTTACAAGTGGTTTCAAGTGTGAATGTGGAAATTCGGCCAAATATTTTAATGAAAATTTAACCTCCCATTTAACCACTAAAACGCGTGAATTGGACGGCCTTCCAGAAGGATAAAATGTGAGTATATGGGTCCTCTATCTCCTCTCCCAATTTGGACTCAATACAAGCCCATATGTAGTAGTTATGGCCACAATACAGAAGCTTATCCATTCTGACGAGTCCAACCCAGCTTTGACTTTATGGCCCAATTAATCCATTAAAATGCATTCTTTTGATCTAGTGTCATGAATAAAAGTTGTATATAATTAAGTTAGGAATACTGTTACAAAATTTCAAATTCAAATAATAAATATAAAAATATTTATCTTCGAAATACTATAGTGAACTATAAAGGGTAAAACTGGAATTTTCATCAAATATTCAAATGAATGATCTAATCCCAAATATTTTATAAATAAACATATTTAACACAATGTGAGGAAATTATATCATTTATTATCAATAAAATATTCAATAAAATAGTGTTTTATCAACTCCCCCACACTTACCCTTTTGCACACCTGGGCAAAACCTCATATCAAGTAAACATCAATATCAAATCAAAAACCAATTTTAAAACACATATCCTTAAGATCAATCAATTTCACACCAAGAATCAAAATATATCATGCCTCATAAAAAACCTTATTTAAAGTTCTCCATTTATATCATTCAATATATTTCCACTTCATTTATCCGCCCATGCACAAAACACTTACCTCGCTTGAATTTTCTCTCATCACTCAAATATCATTTTTTTGCAATGTCTTTCTCATCCAAACTCATACAAGGGTCACTATACGCTTGATAGATTCCTACATCGCTACCCGATGTGAGTCAAGGACATATGTTTATCATGAGTACTTTTCAGGGTTGTTCTGTGGCTTTCGGTATGTAGGATTAAGATGTGAAAAACTCTGAGGCTGAATGAGGAGGGCTTGACTCTTTTGAAGCAAAATTGCATTAATCTAATTTTCACTTAAATATGGTATTCTCTTCAATCCCCATAGTATCAATTCAGCTCCATCATCATGAAAAGTCATGAAAGGTCTACACCATTCATCATTTCAGCATAAAAAATGTCAATCTTCTCAAACATGATTTTCTTGAAAGCTCCAGATAGGCACAGCTTTCCACCTCAATTAGAAGCTCCAAAAAAGGCACAGCTTCACTTGTCATGAAAGCTCCAGAAAAGGCACAGATTTCAATATAATGAATTTCTTTAGCAGCAAACACATCTCTTCAGAATTTAATTTTCCACCCAAAGTATCACAGAATGTGGTGGAAAAACCCAAGACAACTTCCCCCACACTTAAGCTCAACTAGATTATGCAATTTCACTTCAAGAGTTGGTTGGATAGGGAAAATTGGCTTGTAATGTGGCTAACCTAATAGGCTTTTCATGGCTTCTAAGGGCTACAAGGATTAAATATTCAAGGTAGGCCATTATAAAAAAGGATTCTTTGAAATAGGGGCTTTAATACCAAACAAATGCCTCAATCATTTAAACATAAGTACCTCAAACCCTCAAGTTTTGACAGGAATAGATCAAATTATGGTTAAATAAAGTATGGTTTGGTTCTCTCAAGAACTGAGGTGAATGTAAAGAATATGAAAATAATGTTTTATAAGCCTCACAGGAAAGTGATTTCAAATATATAGACAGTGATATTGGCATGGGATTCAAAATTCAGCGTACTTTTCATGAAATTACTAAATATTTGAACTTGAAACAAAGTCATTTCAGCATTCATTTAAGCTTAGTTTCAAGGGGTAAATTGTTTCACTTATTGATATGGATTTAAAAATGGTGATGAGAATCATTTTAGCTCAAAATGTTTCAAAAAACACAGAAAATTGTAAAATAAACACACAAAATTTGAAAAACACACAATTTTTTTTTTGGTTTTTTTTTAAACAGGAAAACAATTGAAATTACTAAACTAAAAGGTTCCCTCCCCCACACTTAAAATATTGCATTGTCCTCAATGTGAACCTATGAGATGATATATGCACATGAAATGCAGAATTTTTAAATAGGACAAATAATATAAAAGTGAAAGGGTTAGGAACAGCCTGATGTGCTCAAGTGATGATGGGGTCATGCAGTGTGATAAAATCCACTGCATCAGTAGGAAGTCCCTCAATGTATCTATTCAAACATTGCCCATTGACTGTAAAGATCCTTCCAGTGTCCTCTTGTGTGATCTCCACTGCACCATAAGGAAAAACATTAGTCACAACATAAGGACCTAACCATCTGAAACGCAACTTACCAGGCATCAGCTTCAGTCGTGAACTGTAGAGAAGGACTTTCTATCCAACATGAAACTCCCTTTGTTGGATCATTTTGTCATGATATGATTTTTATCTTTCCTTTTAGAGCCTTGAGTTCTCATATGATGATAATCTAATCTCCTCAAGCTGTTGAATTTGCAGCTTCCTTTGGATTCCAGCTTGGGCCAAATCCATGTTTCATTTCTTTATAGCCCAATAAGCCCGATGCTCGACTTCCACTGGGAGATGACATGATTTCCCAAAAACAATCCGAAATGGGGACATACCAATGGGGGTCTTATATGCTATTCTATAAGCCCACAATGCATCATACAAGCGCTTGCTCCAATCCTTCCTATTTGGCTGCACGGTTTTCTCCAAGATTTGTTTCAACTCACGATTTGAAACCTCAGCATGGCCATTTGTTTGGGGGTGGTATGGTGTTGATGTTTTGTGTGTCACCCCATAATTTCTAAGGAGGGAAGAAAAATTCCTATTGCAAAAGTGTGTCCCTTGGTCACTGATGATGGCCTTTGGTACTCCAAACCTGCAAAAAATCTGTGCTTTGACAAAGTCCACAACAACATGAGAATCGTTAGTCCTGGTGGCCTTGGCCTCCACCCATTTACTCACATAATCAACAACAACCAAAATATACAAAAATCCAAATGAACTAGGAAAAGGACCCATAAAGTCGATGCCCCATACATCAAAAATCTCACAAAATAGTATGGGTTGTTTGGGCATCTCATGTCTCCTAGAAATGTTCCCAGTGTGTTGGCAACGAGAGCATGACTTACAAAACAAATGGGCATCATGGAACAAGCTAGGCCAATATAATCCAGAGTCTAAAACCTTCCTAGTTGTCCGTTGGGGTCCAAAGTGTCCACCACAAGCAAGTGTATGACAGAAATGCAAAACAGACTCAAACTCATGATCAGGAACACACCTCCTAATGACTTGGTCACTACACATGCGCCAGAGGTAAGGATCATCCCACACATAATACCTAGACTCACTTTTTAATTTTTGGACTTGATGCTTCTTCAAATTTACTGGGATTTCAGAGGCAACAATGTAATTAACTAAATCATCATACCAAGGATGCTTACCTGAGATGGTATAGAGATGCTCATCGGGGAAAGTGTCCTGAAGTGGTACCTGGTCCAAGGTGTCACCCTCTAGTGTGTGAGTAAGCCTAATCATGTGGTCTGCCACCAAATTCTCTGACCCCTTCTTATCCTTTATCTCAAGGTCAAACTCTTGAAGAAGTAACATCCAACGGATAAGTCGTGGCTTTGCATCTGGCTTCTTTAGGAGGTACCTCAAAGCTGCATGGTCAGAAAAAACAACTACTTTAGAGCCCAATAAATATGAACGGAATTTATCTAAAGCAAATATGACAGAAAGAAACTCCTTTTATGTGGTAGTGTAGTTTGATTGGGCTGAATCCAGTGTCCTTGATGCATAGGCAATCACATGTGAACGTCCTTCCACCCTCTGAGATAAGACAGCTCCAACCGCGAAGTTGGAGGCATCACACATAAGCTCAAATGGAAGGTCCCACCGTGGGGGCTGTATGATAGGTGGAGTGGTCAGACACTTCTTCATCTCATCAAAGGAAGTCCTACAAGAATCATCAAACACAAAATCAGAATCTTTTTGAAGTAATCGTGACATAGGAAGAGCGATCTTACTAAAATCTTTAATGAAGCGCCGATAAAATCCTGCATGCCCTAGGAAAGATCTAACATCACGCACACATGAAGGATAGGGTAAGGATGAAATAATGTCTACCTTAGATCTATCAACCTCTATCCCATGTTTTGACACCACATTCCCTAAGACAATGCCATGCTCTACCATAAAATGAAACTTTTCAAGGTTCAGGACCAGATTCTTCTCAATACAATGATTCAAAACCTTTCCCAAACTACTTAGACATTCATCAAATGAATACCCATACACTGTAAAATCATCCATAAATACCTCCATGCAGGTCTCAATAAAATCAGAAAAAATACTCACCATACATCTCCGGAAGGTACCTGGGGCGTTGCAAAGTCCAAATGGCATCCTCCGGTAGGCAAATGTGCCAAAGGGACAGGTGAATGTAGTCTTCTCCTGATCCTCTAGAGCTATAGGAACCTGAAAATATCCAGAAAATCCATCCAAGAAACAATAGTGTGTTTTCCCAGCTAGTCTCTCGAGCATTTGATCAATAAATGGGAGGGGGAAATGGTCCTTGCGAGTGGTCTGATTTAGTTTCCTATAATCAATACACACACGCCGACTGTTTTTCACCCTCATTGGAACTAAATCATCTTTCTCATTTTTAACAATAGTAAAACCAGTTTTCTTAGGCACAACCTGAATTGGACTTACCCACTGAGAATCTGAAATGGGAAAGATTATACCTGCCTCGAGCAATTTCTCAACTTCTTTTTTAACAACTTCCAGGAAGGTGGGATTGAGTCTCCTTTGTGGCTGTCTCACCGGTTTAGCCCCATCCTCCAAGAGAATCCTATGCATGCAAATGGAGGGGCTAATACCTGATATGTCAGCCAAGGTCCACCCAATCGCCCTGATGTTCTCCCTCAAAATATTCAAAATCTTTTCTTCATGTTCAAAAGGGAGATTGTTAGCAATGATAACAGGTAATATATCACCATTCAACAAGTATTAGTATTTCAGATTTGGTGGCAATGGCTTGAGTTCTAATGAAGGAGGGTGTAGTATGGATGGAGAAATTGATGCAACAAACATATCTGCACAATGAACATCAGTATCAGAATAAAAATCATCACAATCAGAGAATAAAGCACCAAATCCATCAGTATACTCAGTATCCATGTCATAATCAGAGTTCACATGATCAAAATCAGAATATGATTCCATTTCAAAATCAAATCTTAGAGAGTATTGTTGCTTAAAAACGGGTGTAGAAGTACTCTTAGACATCAAACTAGAACCAATACTCATAATCTCCCTAAGCATAGAACAATCCAATTCCATGATGTTTTTACTTGGTGGTTCAAAATGGGAGATAACAAAAGCAGAATGGTCCTATGAGGGGTACTTCATGGAATCCATAACATTAAATATCACAAATTCATCTCCAAACTCCATGGAAAGTGTACCCTCATTGACATTTATGATAGTTTTTTGCAGTTTTGAGGAATGGTCTACCTAAGATAATGGGGGCATGAGAACTTACCTGATCATCCTCCATGTTAAGCACATAGAAGTCTGCTGGAAAGATCATGTCTCTTACGCGAACAAGTACATCCTCAAGAACTCCCACTGGATATGTCGTAGCTCTATTCGCCAATTGCACCACTACTCTTGTTGGCTTCAACTCACCAACCTGCAAGGAAGAGAATACAGAGTGAGGAATCACATTTATTGAAGCTCCTAAATCACAAAGAGCATCAGAGAAGTGCAACTCCCCTATGGTACATGGGATGGTGAATGTCCCGGGATCCTTGCACTTTGTTGGAATTGCTAGAGTTGGTGTAATGAGTGCCGAGACATTCCTTCCAAGGTTGATCCTCTCATTTCCCTTAAGCCCTCTTCGATTGGTACAAAGTTCTTTTAAGAATTTCGCATACCTTGGAATTTGCTTAATGGCTTCAAGTAGAGGAATGTTGAGCTCCACATGCTTGAATGTGTCCAAAACCTCCTTTTGCATTGCTTCTTCAGCCATCTTCTTGGTTTGAACAACCCTGTTTGGAAAAGGAAGGGGTTTAGGAGGTACATCATCAATCTTTTTCTTACCTTTATCTTTCTCCTTGGATTTCTCATCATTTGGTATGGAATGCGGCTTCTCTAGAGTAGAGGTGAATCCCGGTGGAATGGTAGGTCCAGATGTATCATTCATTTGCTTCCCACTTCTCAATGTGATGGCACTAACATTCCCCTTTGGATTTGGAGTGGGTTGGGAAGGTAGATTTCCAGAATTCTTACTCACAAGTTCATGGAGGGCGGTGGCAATCTGACTCATTTGAGTCTTCAACTCTCTCAGCTCCGAACCTTGACTCTTCAGCTCATTCTATTGATTAAGAACAATTTGTTTCAAAAGATCATCAGTGTTAGAGTATACCTTGTGTTGGATATTCCCTTGTTGCTGACTCGTTGATGTTTGAGCTTCGAATCTCCTTTGGGGTTGTTGGAAACCCTGTTGGTAAGGTGGAGGCTACTGGAAGTTTGGTTGAAAAGGGGGCCTTTGTTGTTGTCCAGAACCATACCTCATGTCTGACTGATCTTTCCACCCTTGGTTGTATACTGTATCAAACTTCTTTTGGGGATATGGTTGTTGTTGTTGCTGCTGAAATGGTCTCCTAGGGAACACTGCTGCACAATCTTCTGTCTCTTGTAGTTGTGGGCAACAGTCAGTTGGGTGGATTGTCTCAGTGAAAATGCTACATGGCCTTGAAGGAGGGGGTTGAGATGTCTTTTGAGCCAATGCAATCTGCCTCACCATAGTTTTCAATTCTTCTAACTTAGTATTAATCAAATGACTTTCAAGAGAATAAGGACTTACTTGATGTACTCCTCGAACATGTGGTGTAACTCTATCACCGAATTGTTGAGAGTTTTGGGCCATTTTGTCGATCAATGCTCGTGAAGCTACTGGTGTCTTGTCCACCAATGCTCCTTCAGCTGCAGCATCCACCATGATCCTCTCCATGGGTGTGAGTCCTTCATAGAAGTACCGGATGAGTAGTTTCTCACTGATTTGGTGATGTGGGCAGCTTGCACACAACTTCTTGAATCGCTCCCAGTACTCATACATTGACTCCCCTTGTGCTTGCTTGATCCCCGATATCTCCTTTCGAATGGATGCGGTCCTTGATGCTGGAAAAAATCTTTGCAAGAAAAGACGTTTCAAATCATTCCAACATGTTACATCTTCAGGTTGCAAATAATACATCCAATCTTTTGCAGCTCCATCAAGTGAGAATGGGAATGCTCTTAATTTGATTTGATCTTCAGAAAAATTTCTTGGTTTAAGGGTTGAGAAAACCACATTAAATTATTTCAAATGTTTATTGGGATCCTCACCAGAGAGGCCATGAAACTTTGGAAGTAAGTGAATTAACCCAGATTTCAGTTCAAAGTCCGATTCGAGATTTGGGTATGCAATACAATTTGGTTGATAGTTAATATCAGGTGCAGCCAATTCTCGAATGGTTCTATTAAGTTAATTTCCATTGTTTTCAGCCATTGGTTCCTCTTTTATGTTTGAATTTGAATATCTTCCAATTTCAATGTTTCCAGAAGAGAGGAATTCACCAACTGGTTGAATATTGAAACTTCTCGTAGACTGAGAATTTCTGATTCGAGCCCTAAGGCTACGTTCAATCTCAGGGTCAAGATCTAAGAGATCTTCGGGATTAGTTCGTGTCATAGATCAAATAAAAATGAAAAGAAAGAAAGTGGACCATAGTAAAATAAAAATGAGAAGTTTGAGTTGATGGTCCAAAAAGAAGTAGAAGAAAATAAAAGAAGAAGAAGAAAAATCAGATTGGGTAAAGAAGGAAGAAAGAAGAGAGGAAGAGAATAAAATGTAAAATAAAATAAATACCTCTAATTGGTTGAAATAATTACTTGCCTCCCCGGCAACGGCGCCAATTTGATAGAGCGCTGTCGTGGGCGCCCTCAAATGATTAGTGTAATTTGGGGTACTAAGGTGCAACAGAGTGGTTGACCAAGGTCGTCTCTCAAAGGAGGAAGTGAATTTAACAACTTATTAGAGGTATTCTAAAAAATAAAATAAAATAGAATAGAATAAAAACACTACTTTAAAGGATTGTGGTTTGTTGTAGTTTATGAATCTAGAATAAGTTTGCTGGAAGAATATTGTATAAATTTTTTTGTTTTTAGTTTTGAAATGAATTTCGATTAAAATGACACAACAAGAAGATGTTTTTTTAGAAATCTATTTAAAAGGCGTAATCGATCTAACTCTACCTATTCAATAATTTATTAATCATTATCATTTAAATTAATATTCACTTAATTATGATCCCTTAATTTTTTAAATCCCGGACCCTACGAGAATTAACTTTACCACGAAGATGAAGTGAATTTAACCTTAGGCTAACTTCGGAACATGCAATCACAACACCC
The DNA here is from genome assembly GCA_963277665.1 of Viscum album. Taxonomy (NCBI): domain Eukaryota; kingdom Viridiplantae; phylum Streptophyta; class Magnoliopsida; order Santalales; family Viscaceae; genus Viscum; species Viscum album. The sequence continues at coordinate 675,294,199 of OY728131.1, read as the reverse complement.
TGCTTTGATTGATGTTCTAAGATTATCTTATGGTCAGTGGTAAATTAAGGCACATAAACACTCAGGAAATGAGGATTAATTTATTTTAGGGATTATATTTGAACTCTACAAATTGATCCTGTGTGGTTTTGAATTACCGGTTAAGGTTGCTCTCTCACAGTTCACACAATTCCCGACCTCGCGTGTTTTGTGTTAACTATTCAATTGCTTGCTTAGTTTCATTTAAATTAAAAACTCAATTAATGGATCATGTTTAGTGAATTACAGTAGATCATTGATTCAAAATAAATGAATGAAGAAGGTGAGAGGTCGACCGATTACTAAAAAGAACTACTCTTCCATGGGCGGTGTAGTCATCGTGGAGACGATTTGCATAAGCAAAGGATTGAAAGGGTATAACCCAATATTGTCTCCACTCTTGATTCCAACCCAAAGAGGGAGATTAATAGAAGAATAAATTTAAACAAAACATAAGTAAAGAGAAGAAATAAAAGAAGAACAATGAATTTTATTACACAAATGAAAACATTACAAAATGAAGAAGAGAAGGAGGCTTCGATGAGGGGATCCTTGCTTCAAGAGCTACCCCTCTTACAATGGTTGGATAATTTGGGTGAAACAAATTCTCTTCTGCATCCAATATCCTAATTCACTTCCCAACCCCTACAAATAAGAAAAACTCCAATTTATAGAGGGGAGGGGAGGAGAGGTTACAAGTGGTTTCAAGTGTGAATGTGGAAATTCGGCCAAATATTTTAATGAAAATTTAACCTCCCATTTAACCACTAAAACGCGTGAATTGGATGGCCTTCCAGAAGGATCAAATGTGAGGATATGGGTCCTCTATCTCCTCTCCAAATTTGGACTCAATACAATCCCATATGTAGGAGTTATGGCCACAATACAGAAGCTTATCCATTCTGGCGAGTCCAGCCCAGCTTTGACTTTATGGCCCAATTAATCCATTAAAATGCATTCTTTTGATCTAGTGTCATGAATAAAAGTTGTATATAATTAAGTTAGGAACACTGTTACAAAATTTCAAATTCAAATAATAAATATAAAAATATTTATCTTCGAAATACTATAGTGAACTATAAAGGGTAAAACTGGAATTTTCATCAAATATTCAAATGAATGATCTAATCCCAAATATTTTATAAATAAACATATTTAACACAATGTGAGGAAATTATATCATTTATTATCAATAAAATATTCAATAAAATAGTGTTTTATCAACTCCCCCACACTTACCCTTTTGCACACCTGGGCAAAACCTCATATCAAGTAAACATCAATATCAAATCAAAAACCAATTTTAAAACACATATCCTTAAGATCAATCAATTTCACACCAAGAATCAAAAGATATCATGCCTCATAAAAAACCTTATTTAAAGTTCTCCATTTATATCATTCAATATATTTCCACTTCATTTATCCGCCCATGCACAAAACACTTACCTCGCTTGAATTTTCTCTCATCACTCAAATGTCAATTTTTTTGCAATGTCTTTCTCATCCAAACTCATACAAGGGTCACTATAGGCTTGATAGATTCCTACATCGCTACCCGATGTGAGTCAAGGACATATGTTTATCATGAGGACTTTTTAGGGTTGTTCTGTGGCTTTCGGTATGTAGGATTAAGATGTGAAAAACTCTGAGGCTGAATGAGGAGGGCTTGACTCTTTTGAAGCAAAATTGCATTAATCTAATTTTCACTTAAATATGGTATTCTCTTCAATCCCCATAGTATCAATTCAGCTCCATCATCATGAAAAGTCATGAAAGGTCTACACCATTCATCATTTCAGCATAAAAAATGTCAATCTTCTCAAACATGATTTTCTTGAAAGCTCCAGATAGGCATAGCTTTCCACCTCAATTAGAAGCTCCAAAAAAGGCACAGCTTCACTTGTCATGAAAGCTCCAGAAAAGGCACAGCTTTCAATATAATGAATTTCTTTAGCAGCAAACACATCTCTTCAGAATTTAATTTTCCACCCAAAGTATCACAGAATGTGGTGGCAAAACCCAAGACAACTTCCCCCACACTTAAGCTCAACTAGATTATGCAATTTCACTTCAAGAGTTGGTTGGATAGGGAAAATTGGCTTGTAATGTAGCTAACCTAACAGGCTTTTCATGGCTTCTAAGATCTACAAGGATTAAATATTCAAGGTAGGCCATTATAAAAAAGGATTCTTTGAAATAGGGGCTTTAATACCAAACAAATGCCTCAATCATTTAAACATAAGTACCTCAAACCCTCAAGTTTTGACAGGAATAGATCAAATTCTGGTTAAATAAAGTATGGTTTGGTTCTCTCAAGAAGTGAGGTGAATGTAAAGAATATGAAAATAATGTTTTATAAGCCTCACAGGAAAGTGATTTCAAATATAAAGACACTGATATTGGCATGGGATTCAAAATTCAGCGTACTTTTCATGAAATTACTAAATATTTGAACTTGAAACAAAGTCATTTCAGCATTCATTTAAGCTTAGTTTCAAGGGGTAAATTGTTTCACTTATTTATATGGATTTAAAAATGGTGATGAGAATCATTTTAGCTCAAAATGTTTCAAAAAACACAGAAAATTGTAAAATAAACACACAAAATTTGAAAAACACACAATTTTTTTTGGTTTTTTTTTAAATAGGAAAACAATTGAAATTACTAAACTAAAAGGTTCCCTCCCCCACACTTAAAATATTGTATTGTCCTCAATGTGAACCTATGAGATGATATATGCACATGAAATGCAGAATTTTTAAATAGGACAAATAATATAAAAGTGAAAGGGTTAGGAACAGCCTGATGTGCTCAAGTGATGATGGGGTCATGCAGTGTGATAAAATCCACTGCATCAGTAGGAAGTCCCTCAATGTATCTATTCAAACATTTCCCATTGACTGTAAAGATCCTTCCAGTGTCCTCTTGTGTGATCTCCACTGCACCATAAGGAAAAACATTAGTCACAACATAAGGACCTAACCATCTGAAACACAACTTACCAGGCATCAGCTTCAGTCGTGAACTGTAGAGAAGGACTTTCTCTCCAACATGAAACTCCCTTTTTTGGATCATTTTGTCATGATATGCTTTTGATCTTTCCTTTTAGAGCCTTGAGTTCTCATATGATGATAATCTAATCTCCTCAAGCTCTTGAATTTGCAGCTTCCTTTGGATTCCAGCTTGGGCCAAATCCATGTTTCATTTATTTATAGCCCAATAAGCCCGATGCTCGACTTCCACTGGGAGATGACATGATTTCCCAAAAACAATCCGAAATGGGGACATACCAATGGGGGTCTTGTATGCTATTCTATAAGCCCACAATGCATCATACAAGCGCTTGCTCCAATCCTTCCTATTTGGTTGCACGGTTTTCTCCAAGATTTGTTTCAACTCACGATTTGAAACCTCAGCCTGGCCATTTGTTTGGGGGTGGTATGGTGTTGATGTTTTGTGTGTCACCCCATAATTTCTAAGGAGGGAAGCAAAATTCCTATTGCAAAAGTGTGTCCCTTGGTCACTGATGATGGCCTTTGGTACTCCAAACCTGCAAAAAATATGTGCTTTGACAAAGTCCACAACAACATGAGAATCGTTAGTCCTGGTGGCCTTGGCCTCCACCCATTTACTCACATAATCAACAACAACCAAAATATACAAAAATCCAAATGAACTAGGAAAAGAACCCATAAAGTCGATGCCCCATACATCAAAAATCTCACAAAATAGTATGGGTTGTTGGGGCATCTCATGTCTCCTAGAAATGTTCCCAGTGTGTTGGCAACGAGAGCATGACTTACAAAACAAATGGGCATCATGGAACAAGCTAGGCCAATATAATCCAGAGTCTAAAACCTTCCTAGCTGTCCGTTGGGGTCCAAAGTGTCCACCACAAGCAAGTGTATGACAGAAATGCAAAACAGACTCAAACTCATGATCAGGAACACACCTCCTAATGACTTGGTCACTACACCGCCCATGAGAAAAACTCCAATCTCCTAATTCACGTCCCAACCCCTCCAAATGAGAAAAACTCTAATTTATAGAGGGGAGGGGAGGAGAGGTTACAAGTGGTTTCAAGTGTGAATGTGGAAATTCGGCCAAATATTTTAATGCAAATTTCACCGCCCATTTAACCACCAAAACGCGTGAATTGGCTGACTTTTCAGAAGGATAAAATGTGCGGATATGGTTCCTATATCTCTTCTCCAAATTTGGGCTCAATACAAGCCCATATGTAGGAGTTATGGCCGCAATACAGAAGATTATCCATTCTGGCGAGTCCAGCCTAGCTTTGACTTTATGGCCCAATTACTCCATTAAAATGCATTCTTTTGATCTAGTGTCCTGAATAAAAGTTGTAGATAATTAAGTTAGTAACACTGTTAAAAAATTTCAAATTCAAATAATAAATATAAAAATATTTATCTTTGAAATACTACAATGAACTATAAAGGGTAAAACTGGAATTTTCATCAAATATTCAAATGAATGATCTAATCCCAAATATTTTATAAATAAACATATTTAACACAATGTGAGGAAATTATATCATTTATTATTAATAAAATATTCAATAAAATAGTGTTTTATCATTGTTGCTTTCTTGGAAGCACGACGTTGTCACGGTTGGCTGTGTACGCAGCCCCTGTGAGGCACTGATGATCATGGGTGGACCTCAGTGATTAAGCATGAGATTTTATAGAAATGACTTGGTATAAAGGCATTGTGATCGGTTAAATTATGATGCATCAGCAGGTGAAGCTGAGTTTTCTTTCAGGAGGTCAACCAGTAGTGGTTCGGATACCCTTTTACGGTGATCCTTGAAATCCTCTTAGTGTGCTATTTCTTAAGAGATTAGCATGTCCCCTATCTTGACATCATCCTGGATGCACTAAGAGAGCATCAGTTTTACATCTCACTGTATTTGAAGGTTGTTGGGCTGGTTTGTGATCTCTTTTTGTATTGTGCGATGGATGCATAGTTTTAAATGAGGCTTGGTTAATCCTGAGTGATAGTTGGGTTTCCATGTAGGAACGCCTTGGATGGACTTAGGGATGCTTGTCATTTTCTTCGACATGACTGTCAAGCGGATGCCGATATGGGTTCAATTAGTGTTCTTATGTGGACTTTTGGTCTTGTACCAAAGTCTCACTTGTAACAGGTATGGACCATCTTGGTGAGTTCCTTAGACTCTGGGTTGGTGAATCTGAGCTTATCTCAAACTTATTTTCGGGATCAGATCTGATTCTTAAAAATATGTAATGATTCTAGTGGGATGGATCTGTAATTACGCTTTTACTCATGTGGTGGCATGAAATTTTAATTGATCAAGGGATGGCTTGATAAAGGAGAATCACTAAGAGATGGGTATGAGCTTTGGTGAGTGGGATCGTTATGGGCGTATGGTGCCTATGGAGAAGGCGTTGTGTTCTGTTGTAATACGTTGACCTTCTAAGTCGGGCGTTTCTGAGATAAGTCATCCAGTGATGGTTTGACTCATTATACTTCTTATTCTCCATGTTTGGTTCCATTGTACTAGTTTAAACACTCCTCCAGTTTAAGGTGGGTGTGGTGTAAAAGTCTACAATATCTTTTGAGGAAAGATTGTGTGACCGCTTTTGATGAGGCCGATCAGGGTTCGACCATTATTTGTTGTGAGGCCGCTGTTATGACCCCATTTATGTTTAGGTTTTCCCAGTTAAAGGAAAATCATGCCAGAAGCGTCTCTAGAATTCTCAGGGGCATTCTTGGTGGAGTTTTACAATGGTGGTGGTGTTTTGGTAATGATGTCGTTTGTGTTTTTCTTAACAAACTCACGAAGGTTACACTCTTTCTACCGATCAAGGAAACCTTCAGTGTTTATGAGCTTGGAAGGTTGTACATCTTTGAGATTGTATGACTACATGGTGTTCCGTATTCTATCATTTCATATAGGTATTCCTGGTTTACTTCTCATTTCTGGAAAGGGCTACAAAGGGCATTGGGTATACAGGTGCTTCTAAGCACAACTTACCACCACCAGATGGATAGCCAGTCAGAGCACACAATTCAGGTGTTGGAGGAAAAGCTTCGGGCATGCATCCTGAATTTCAAGGGTTCTTGGGAGATACATGTACCCTTGGTTGATTTCACCTATAAAAATATCTTTCAAGCTACTTTTTAGATGGATCCATATAAGGATTTGTATGGTAGGTCATGTTGATCACCCTTGCGTTGGCTGGAGGTAGGAGAGACAGCTATACTGGGACCTCGTCATGTCCAGGAGACCACTGAATAGGTTTATGTGATTTGGAAGTGGGTAGATACTACGTAGTCTCTTTAGAAATCTTATGTCAATCCCCACATATGACCTATGGAGTTTGAGGTCAGGGATTGAGTTTTTCTTGCATGTTTCATCAAGGTTGGGACATAGGCAAATCAGGAAGTGGGGTAAGCTTTCACTGAGATGCATCGGGCTATTCAAGATTTTGGAAAGAGTCGGTCCAGTTTCCTATTGGTTGCAGTTACCTCAGAGGAACAAGGCTATGCATGATGTCTTCCATGCTTCTCAGTTATGACATTATCTTTCAGACCCATCTCCCACTTTTCAAACCGAGGAGGTTGAGTTCCAAGTAGATGTGTCATTTTAGGAGCATCATTTTTGTATTGTGGATCATAGCATGAAGGTTTTATGTAGCCATTCTATTCCTTTAGTACGGGTGTTATGGAAGAACAACCGAGTATAGGACTAGACCTAGGAGAGGGAGGCCAATGTGCGATCTTAGTGCTTGTATTTGTTCTCATATTTTTTTTCTTCACTACCCTTGGAAAGTAAATTCGAGGATGAATTGATTTAAGGGGGGAATTTTGTAAGAACCTGGTTCTTCCTTTGAGGTACGGATCTTTATTTTTCAATTTTTACTTAAGTAAATAAAGGTAAAAGAGGCTTACACGCCATATATTTTCAAGAACACATTGTGTATTTTCAAGAACACGTCGTGCAATATGGGTAGACTCCATGTACTTCTCAATACACAACATGCAATGGTCTGGCCATGACCTATATAGAAAATGTATGGAAACGGTGTGTAGTTTCTAGTACACATCACGTACTCTTCTTTTTTGGATAAATCGGGCAGTAGCATCGTTTTTGTGAAAACAGACAGAGGGATCATCCGGGTTCGACGAGCAGCATGCCGGAGGAAGAATTTCCTCATCCGAACTCCATTTAGATCATCGTCGGATGCATTAGAAACCAATCGGTAAGTTCTCAATTCCTATTGAGTCATTCTTCATGATTTCATCTCTTGACCGTGTTATCAAAGGTTGAGTGTTTTTTCTCATTTTTTAGATCTACTTCATTTTAGCTCGAATTAGAGGCTGATGCTGGACAGGGAGGGTCGTATGACTACGAGGTAGGTGGTCTTGTGCCTTTTGTGAATTTTCTTGTTGTTTATATGTGTCGGAGTGTCGCAGGCCCATGTTTAGGGTGTCTCCTTGAATGGAATTGACCCATGTTATTGCCTAATATTGATTAGATAATTGATTATGTGAATTAAAGGATGTTTGAGGTTGCTTGATGTGATTAAGGGCCACTTGTTGGTGAATTTCCCTCAGATAAACAATGTTTATTCATTTGTCCTAGGATGCCTATGGGCATGCCTTTCTTTCCCTTTTTAGGGTTGTTAAAAATTAAATTGGTTAATTGAATTATTTCTCACATGGGATAAATAGTTTTTTAAGCCTTGTAATAGTTTAATTCACTTGTTAGGCTTGTGATGTGAATTTACCATGTGAATTTATAATTTTTAATCTCGATAATGGTTAGATTACTTGAAAGGCTTGTGACATGCTTGATGCCCATGTGAGTCTTTATTTTGTTAACCATGTAATAGTGTAAATTGCATGTGTTTCTTTATGTTGAAGTGCATATATATCGGGTTTTACCCTGACACATGCCGAAATGATTATATACCGAGTTTGGCCCTGATTAATTGATGAAATGTCTGTGGTTGAGGTTTTTCTATGCCTACGGGTGGGGTTTTTCTATACCTACGGGAAAGGTTTTACTATGCTTGCGGGTGAGGTTTTTGTTATGCCTAAGGGTGAGGTTCTGAACTGAATATTGAAATGGGTGACTTATGACACATCTACTAAGTCAAAGCACAAGCTTGGATTCACTCTTCTCTTATATCTATTTAGATGGTCTTTTGAGACATCGGTTGTGCTTACTTTATATGGGAGATTAATGGGCCGAGGCTGAATCTCGAGATCTTTATAATTCAATATGATTGAATTGACTAATAAACGTGAACTGAATAAATAGAAATCAGTACTTGTAGGATGGTTTACTTTTGAGTACTTCTTAGTTTACTACTTTCACTTTTGTACACTAACTGTTGTGTATATTCACTGACAGACTGGCACATATCTTGGGTGGTTGCCTACTGGGATTTAGTCACACACCCTGTTTGGTTCATGTTTTTAGGCCTAAATGGATTATATTATTACAGGTGTCGATAAGGGTAAGAACCCTTCTACAGGTACTTGATATGCTATTTAGGAGCAGGAGAGCATGGGACCAAGCTGATGCTTGCGATGCTTCTGAGTTTTCTTTTGTATTTTTGTACCTTGGTATTGTATCTTGTACTTGATTGTAGTGTATCCTGTTTTGGAAACTTTCCTAGAATGTGTGACATAAAGCATCATCTATTGTATATTATGAATTCTGGTTATCTCTATTATCAGTCCTCTGTTGTTTACTTCAGTTGTTGGTATTTACTACTTCTAGTATTGTATATTATTGTTCTATTGTGTTACACTCTGCCAATGAGGGTATAGTTTCCCCGCTATCACACCTAGGCCCTTGCTGCTAGTCAGCAGCCTCTGACATTTGGGGAAATGCGCTTGAGGCTATGTGGTCAACCAGGTATGAGGCACCTTTGAGTGGCATCCAAATTTGGGGAGTTACATCCATGGAAAATTAACTGTTCTTCCAACTCTTCTGGACTAATTTGTCTTGAATAACAACAATGTAAACACAAAAAAGGATTTTAGAAGGGTCGTATGCATGCTTTATTGCAAACTTGATGAACTATTTAACTTCATATTCATACTCTTTTGTCAAACGATTAGTGTGCATCCATTTTCGATTCATATCTATCCTATTGGGTTCATAAACTATTCATTTTGTACAATAAATAAATAAATACACATAAGATATTCATTATTAAAGGTGAAAGTTATAGATAATCATAATAAAAAAACTCAACATTTTATTGTTTCAAAGAATTTCAGTATGCTTTGAACAAATGGGTAATTGAATTTAAGAAAGAATTACTCCAATATGGTAGGTGTTATCCTCTGAATTCATACAAAGGTGAAAGTTATAGACAACTTTCATCCTCATCAGCTCATCTCTCGAATAGTTATCATTGCATTTTTTTTGTTTGACAATCATCATCCATCTCTTGTAGACATGAACCTATGTTGCTTGAAATACTCTAAGCAGTAGTAATCCATGGGATGACTACTGCTCAGATTAGTACAAGTAACATAAAAGATATGGGGGATTATTCTCAAGAAAAAAATTATAACAATAACTGTTTGGGAGATGAAGATGATGAGGATGACTGTTGTACTCCATTATGTTCTCTAAAAGGGGTAATGTCTCCCATTTGTGAGAATTACATGGATGGTAATCAAATATTCCTAAGGGTGGAACCAATACATGTAGACCTAAAATGATGAATACCTAAAAATAATTTCTAATAATTATTCCAACATATATAGAATTTGATAGCCTCAATTCTATTTTTTGAAACAAGTGATGTAACAACCTAAGGAATTATTATATTTAATATTAATGGTACATCAAATATTTGAAAACATCTCAAAATTATAATTTCAATTTCAATTAAAAATGATAAGGAATGGAAAAAATAATTTTAGGAAAAGAATATATCAAATAGTGATAAAGGTTTTAAACATCTCAAAATTCTTAGTTGATAAATTGATTCAAAAATTATGTCTTGACAAGTTGAAAAAAAGAATTATTTTCAAGCAGACGAAGATTGGGATTTATAATAAAATTTCATTTTCATGGTCATTATGGGTTATATGGTTATTTTGGGTACATAGTATAAAATTATAGTCATAATGAGATAAATAATAGTAATTATGGAAGATATAGAGGTTTAAAGTTAAAGGGGGTTTGACCCACTCATACAAAAATAGTTTCAAAGTGAGAAAAATCTTCATAAGTAAAATTGGATGTTGAATTTCAACCATTGAATGTACTCTATTAAACATGAGACAAATTAAATAGTTGTATGAAGGATTGTCAATATTTTCTAAAAACATGGATGAATGTGAAGAAAGAATTAGAAATGAATTATATAAAAAGAATGAAATGTAAGAGGAATTTATTATTGATGTCACACTAAAGGATTTAAAAAAGAAACATCTTTTTATATTAGATATTGGTTGTTTATATCACATGATGGGTAAATTGATGTAATTAAATATTTTTTGACAAGATCAAAGGGTACTTATTGTTTTAGAAATGGCGGTTCTCTTAAGATAAATTGTTTGCATTTAAAAGATGTGGGAAATAAAAGGCAATTTTAAAGAATAATATATTTTTAGATGGATTAAAGTAAAACATACATGGTGTTTATTAGATGTGTGATAGAGGAAGTGAAGTGATTTTTAGGAAGTATTAATGAGTGGGTTATCATTTCAAATATGACAATATTTTTACAAAGGTATAAAAAACTAGCTGAACTATATTCTGATTTAGGGTCAGTAAAAATTTATGGTAATTGTGTTTTAAAGAGAAAATTGATTTGTGGTAGTGAAAATTTGATCATATTAGATAATGAGAGATTTAAATATTAACTTAAAAGGGTGGGTTGAGATGTTTTTATGATGACAAGATAAAATCGATAGATATTTTTTACTAATTAGAATGAGGAGATTGTTAATAATTAAAATAATAAATTAGAGATTTAAATGAAACAACCCTTTTAGTTTATTCATTGTGATATATATGGAACCTCAAAGTATAAATCAATGCATTATGGTGAGTATTTCATTTCACCCATTTATAATTATACTCATATCATATGTATTGTGTTTTAGTCATATGTCTGTATATATGATGCTCTGGAGGGGATTACAATTTTAAGAAGGAGTATTAAGAATAAGTTTCATTATGTGGTAAAGAAGTATATATTATATTATGGGGTTGAGTATATGACACACCTGTTGTGGGGTGGTAAAAAATAATATTTATATTCCTCGTTAGTACAACATAGTTAATGGCCATGGTCATTCCCTTAAATATTTTATTTTGGATCACTCACTATTCTTACCACATTATTATACTTATAGTATTTTATATATATTTTGAAAAAATGAAAAATATTATGGATTTTGAGAATTGATGCAAACAAAATAGCAGAAATAATGAAAATATAAGATTATGAATATAGTATTATCAGAAACAATGATCAATCCTTGGGGGTATTTCCCATACATGTCTTTAATTTTTTTCTTAATCTGTTGTCCCAACTTAATTATCACTCTATATGAATGATCAATATCATTCACATAACCGCCTCTGACTGTTTATCCCATGTAAGGAACTAATTCATTACTATCACATGTGTATTAGGATTAGTATTTCCTAAGTCCAATGGTAGGAGGCATCCCTCAATTGAGTATAATAACCCTTGGCTTCCACATCCATCAGGCCGAATGAATGAAGAGAACCACATTGTACATGTCCAGTGGACACTAAGTCATTCCCTATATTGTCACTAATATCTACTGTATTCAAGATAAATTTGGAAGGGGAAGTATTTATCAAACTATAGTGTGTGAAGAAATAGTTGGGTAATGAGTAAAAGAAAGAATGATGATAAAAAAAATACTACGGCCCACTAATCAAAAAAAATGCTACGACTCGCAAACAGATATCTTCAAACAATCAATCAACGAGTGAGGAGGAGGAGAAAATAACATACCTTAGATTGAGGCTTTGAATCATCCGAAAGAAAGTAGAGATATCGTTAAACCTGGATTTCGTTCAAGCCTTGGATTTATTCGAACCTTGAATCGTTCGAGCCTTGGATTCGAGTCTTTGAATTGTTAGAGCCTTGATTCTAACCTTGATTCGATCTTGGATTTGACAAAGAGGAGCGCCAACAATAGGTGGCTTCTGTAGAACGTTTTAGATATCGCAACTGGTTCGTAGTGGTTAGGGTTCTTAAAATAGACCAGGACACTTTTATCAATGCTTCCAAAAAAACATTGTTAAATATCTTTTTATTAGCGCTAAGTTGATAAGCGCTGATAAAAGGAATCTTTATCAGTGCTTATTACTTAAGCACTGATAAAGGACTTATAATTATAATTATAAATAAAAAAATGAAAATATATTTATATAATTATATATATATTTAATAAATACATATAAATATAAATATAGTAAATATATTTATTATAAATTTATAATTATTTATTTATAATTATATAAATACTTTTTAAAAAAATAATATTTATATATTTATATATTTATATCATTGTATATATTTATGTAATTATATATATAATAAATATATATAAATATAAATATAGTAAATATATTCGTTGTTAAAATAAATTTATTATAATTTTATAATTATTTAAATATATATAATTATATAAATATTTTTTTTGAAATAATATTTATTTATTTATAATTATAAATATATAAATGTATAAATACAATAAATCTAAATTTATAAATATATTTATTTATAAATATTTATTCACAAATATATTTTTAACATTATTAATGAATATTTAATCTTAAGTGTGTGCGTGTTAAAAATGAGTGAAATTGAATAATTAAAAATTAGTACACTTTAACAATATTAAAAAAATGGATAAGTTTTATTAATTAAATATAAATTATTAAAAAAATATGGATACATATTGAAATAGAGATGAATACATATTGAAAATATGAAAACATCGTAAATAAATCTATATAAATAAATAAAATAAATTGATTGAATACCCAAAAAAATATTTAAAATGTATTAAAAATGAATTAATACCTAACTATAATAAAATTAAAAATAAATAAATAAATTTTACCAATTAAAGACATGATATATTAAATGTATCATGTTGTAATGAAATTCTGAAATGGATATTAAAATTTGAATAAATTACATAAATACTAGGTGTATGTGTTTCTATATAAGATTTCATTAATTACATAAATATCTATTTGTATGCGTTGTATATAAAAATGTATTAATTACGTATATGTATGTGAAGTCAATATAACACATGTTTGATGTATGTTAAATTGAAAAATCAAACGATATTCAATTATGTTCATTACTCGATGCAGTTAGTGAGTATTTTTAATTCATATTATTTTTTAATTATAAATTATTCTTCACTAAATATATAACTATTTAATGTAAAGCATAAATATTTTGTATTATATAAATCATATTTATATACATTCATGTATATATGTATATTTAATATAAATTATTTATTAATATTATCAATAATTATTTAATTAATAAAATGTTTAATATTTTTCTTAATTTTCTATTTTTTAATTTTAAATTTTTTAATTTTCATTTTACATATATCTATATATTTAATATACACTGTTTATTAGTATTTATAATTTATATATAGTATAATCAATTTATTCATTTTTATCAATAGTTATTTAATTAATAAAAAATTTAATAATTTCTTTATAAACTCATTTTTTATTTTTTATTTATTTTATTATTTTATTTTATTCGGAACTTTTATCAATGTTAAAAAACACCGATAAATGATCTCTTTATCAACACTAAAAATAAGGCACCTATAAAGGGTGCTCTTTATCCGCGCTACAGACAAAGCGATGATAAATGGTACATTTTATCAAAGCTAAAGAAAAGTGATGGTAAATGCTACCCTTTGTTATAAACACTGATAAAGGGTACTTTTTATCAGCGCTAAAAAAGATGATAAAGGGAACTTTTATCAGCACTTTTTGCTAGCACTGATAAATGTCAGCGCTGTTAAATACCTGTTTTGTAGTAGTGTGCTTAGGGTTTTGTAGTACTCTGGTTATTTCATGCTCCTTTCAGTGTTGAACTTATCTAGGGTCGAGTTGTGGTGATGAATGACCCACTTGACCTTGGTTACATGTTTCCTTTTAGCGTATTTAGGCTTATCTTGTTGAGCTGGCTTGTTGTATTGTTTCTTCCCCGTGTGTTTGGGAAATTTCCTATTAGGTATGTTTATACTCACCTTTACACAAGCATCATGTCCGCACATGTTGTGTCTGTGTAGACGAAACATAGTTCAATGATAGTCTTAGAGGTCATGGTGTTGGTGCATAAAGAAGCTTTGAGGTGTTTGTTGCTAGTGGTGTTCATGTCGGTGTTGACGTGATGTGGAATTGACCTGTTTGGTTGTTTGAGGTTGGTCTTTGTCATGGGATGTTGGGCTTTATATTTTGTTTTGTTACTGACTCTGGTTTATATTGCAATGTTGAGATATTTATCATTGTTGCATGCATGTTGTACTACAACTGTTTTATATATACATGGGTTTGCATTGTTGTATACACGGTCATGGTGACGTTTGGATGTTTACAAGTTTATAGGCTAAGGTCTCGTATATATGTGTTATGCCTTCTTGGTGCTTGTTGCCAACCCCGACCTATCAGAGGTGAGCTTAGGTTGGTACACTTGGCTCACTGTCGACCGAGGTAGGTCTCGGTGGGATGAGTCGTGTCATATGTTGATCATGCTATTCATGTTTCCTTATAATTATCCTCTCACTAGGGTGTTAACTCACCCTTCCTTTGGGTTTGTGTCCCCAAGGGGTTTACATGCACTGAGAATGGTAAAATGGATCACATGAACACTATTATGAAGACTTAAATAATTTTATATGTTTTTATACTGAGAAGTTTCTATTATGCACCCGGTCTTCAAAGACACTAGACCTTTAGGTTTTGAACTATATGTTTTGTATAACTTATCATGGTTTTACATGGAATTGTTGTAAAATTATGTTTATGAGTTATGGGTTGGTATAGACTATTCCACATAGTGGGTCCAGTGAATTAATGAGTTTGGGGTCTTTAAGCTCTTCCTGTGCATTATTCCTCCACTCTTCTCGCTTTAGATGACATGTCCTTCATCATACATGTTATTACATACAACAATACTTGTTATTCTCTCAACTATGCTTGATCTTCATTGTGTTGAACTCACTGTTAACTACAATACCAACATGTTGCTCTTCACATGAACTTACACAGTCATTAGGTGAGATTACAATCACATCTAACCAACCCATAAACACCAATACAACTTGACATACATCGAGCACCCCTTGTTCATACTTTTGATAGAAAATCTAGCGCAGACACAATAGTGAACAAAACAACAGCGCTTACAAATTAAAAGTTTTTTATTTTGGTTTTGGTGACTTTGACCATATAATATGGACACCGAACAATTTAATTTCATGTGACTTTGACCAAATAACGTAGAGCTTAAACAATTATATTTCAAATGCTATTAAAGATCAAACAAACTTCAAGAGACTTTGATGAATCATTTCGCCCCACGTGTGTTGAGTTTGATGCAAGATATTTGTTAACTTCATATTTTTCATTATGACAATCTAAAATCATTCTTTTTTGCAAAAATACCTATGTAGAAGAATTTGTTGTAAATCCATCACCTAGGTTTGATATTTAATCTTGGATGAGAGTTTTCAAAGGCCGATCATGCCATTTGAGAAAATACATATTTTTTTAATCAAGTTTCAATTTTGCCTTGCAAGTGGAACTCTGACAATGTTTTTTTGGGTGTTCTGTTATAATTTTTTCGTTATTTTTTTGAAAATTTTAAAATAAATAAATAAATATCATTACAAAATCAGATATTGGACATATGCAAACAAATAAGTAATAGAATGTTAAATGTGTATATGGCTAACTTTCCATTAATACTCATAATCCCGGGTCGAGCCAATGGACGGGTCGGCATCCCGGTTTGGTCGTGCATCAAGGCTCGTGGACCGGCCCCCCTTCCGGTTCAATGGCTGCCGATGTGTTTCTTCCTGCCCCGTACTATCTGGTCTTTCGCCTTATCTTTTCGATATTTTTCTCACTCCGGCGACGTATTCTTTTGCTGTTATTTACCAGCGTACCAACGGCGAGCGACAAACGACGGCCCTCGCCGCGCACTAATCAGCTAGTATACTATCTCTTACGGCATCTGGCCCCATGCCCTTCAAATTGGTAAGTTCCCAAACCCCCTTTTCCCTTCTCGGATGTATTGTTTTCGCATATCGTCTCCACTCAGCTGAATCCAGCTGGAATTCTCGCCTCCGTCGACGCCTTCACTCCTTTCTCTAACATACTCAAATCTTTCATTGATCAGTCTTCGTTGTTTAACCAATCATCAGGTCTGGAGGATCCCGTACAGTCATTTTCGATCCGGCCAAAGCTAGGGTTCTCGTCTGGGTTTCTGATTTTCAGTGCTCCGTTTGCCATTGATTATATGGTTGGTTTGTTTTCCGGGGAATTGTTCTGGCACGGGGAAGATAGACGCGGGTTTAGAAGATAATGTGTATGCTCTGTGTGATTCAGAAGTGGTCTCGTCGGGTTGCAACGATGCTTCCTTGGTTAGTAATTCCACTTATTGGGTTGTGGGCGTTGTCTCAGCTACTGCCTCCAGCTTTTAGGTTTGAAATTACGTCCCCACGGCTAGCCTGTGTATTCGTGCTTCTGGTGACCCTCTTCTGGTATGAAATTTTGATGCCACAGCTGTCTTCTTGGCGGGTGCGCAGGAATGCCCGCCTTAAAGAAAGGGAGAGACTTGAGGCTATTCGATTTGATAAGCTTCGGAAAACAGCTATTCGACGCTGCCGAAACTGTTTGACTCCATACAGGGATCAGAGCCCAGCTGGAGGCCGGTTCATGTGCTCCTATTGTGGTCATATTTCTAAGAGACCTGTCTTGGAGATGCCTGAAACTTTGGGGATGAGGCTTTCTGATTCTGGGATTACCAAGGATTCAGTTGCCAAGTGTGGGAAAGCTTGGTCTGAACATTGTCGGATATGTAGACAGGATTTGTTTGAGAATGGGAATTGGTTCGATGGCTTTTTAGTGGGCAGCTCTAGTAATTGCTGGTGGAGGAATCGATGGAGTTTTTTTCCTGGTGACAACCAATGTTTGTCTCAGAAATCTTATCTGGGTCTTGTTTTCCTTGCTTGCAAGCTGCTGGCTGCATTTTTCTTGGGCATGAGGTGGATTTGGAAAAAAATATTCAGGATCAGCATGTTAAGTGATGAGAATTCACTGGAAGCTGATTGTAGCGGGATGTTGGTTAAGCAAGCTGACAGTGGAGCTAATTTCCCTGAGAGTAGAGTAGAAAAAGCTCGTAGAAAAGCTGAAGAGAAAAGGCAGGCTAGGTTAGAGAAGGAGCTTTTGGAAGAAGATGAGCGGAAACAGAGGGAAGAGGTTGCAAGATTGGTGGAGGAACGCAGGAAATTGAGGGATGAAAAAACGGGGGCTGATAAAGATCGTGGTAAAGGATCAATCTCAGTGAAGGAGAGTGATAGTAAAAAGGACATGGATAGGAAGCGGAAAGAAAGAAAGAAGGAGAAGGGATCTAATAGAAGTGATTCAGATGCGGAAGACCATGAAAAAAAGACTGGTAAAGAAAAGGAAAAGAAGCATGAGCTTGACAGGAAGTGTGAAATTGGCCAACGAGAACAGCAGAGAACCGGGACACCAAATTTTAAGGTCCACGGCATGGAAGTGGTAAATGGATTGAAAGGTAGCACTCCAAATAAAATTGGTAAGGGGAACACAGGAGCTAGATACTTGGATCGTATGAAAGGTAGTTTTTTATCTCCTAAAGCATCGAGTAAAGAAAGCTTTTTTACGAAGGATCCTAGCATTGGTGCCACTGCTGCTGCTACTGCCGCTGCTACTGCCGCTGCTACTGCCGCTGCTACTGCCACTGCTCCTGCCGCTGCTACTGCCGCTTCAAAAGAAAGCAGGTCTAGTGGTCTTTCTAATCACTACCAATATTCTTCCAGTAAGGGAGACTTGTCTGTACCCGAGCATTTTACTGAGAAACCAAATATGGGCAGAGATGACAGGAGCATTCACCATCCTGTAAGTTGTTTTCAGATTGTTCTATACTGTTTTTTTTATTCGATAGGTGCAAGTTATGGAGGCATTCAACTTGTAGAAAATATTTGATGACTGATTTTCTTTTCTGATTTCATGTTAATATGCTTTCATTTCTCCAAACCCTCTAGATTTATCGGATTGTTTTTATAATATTAACAGAGGTTCTTGTGGTACCGCATCCTAGAAGTTAGCAATTTCTATCAACACTATATGAAACTTTTATATTTTTTATAGTTCTTTTGACTGCCTAAGTTCTCTTGGACAGCACTTACCGTTTACAGAACTTATCACTTATGATAAGTAACTTTCTTCAAGTGTTTCCAGTTTGCTTATTGAAAAAGTGCTTTTTGGCCACTTAATTAAGTGGTTCACTTTCAAAATTTAAATCTAAGTGTTTTTTCAGAAACAAATCTGTTATTCAATGATAACATGAAAACCATAATCTTTAAGTGGGGTTGGTACCATCGATTTATAGGAAATAAAGTGTGGGTACAAACTACCAGGCCACAGAGCAAATGAAAATGGGCCAAAGCCAAACTCTACTAACACCCCCTCAATCCGGGTCATGTATATTTATCATGCCCAACTTGTTACCCAACATTCGCACAAATGGCCTTAAAACCCATTTTGCAAGAGCATCCACAAGCTGTTTTCCTGTTTGAATGTTGCGAACGTGAGATTTTTTTCGCAAAGGTTCTGATGAACAAAATGACAACCAATTTTTATATGTTAATTACACCAAAACGAACCGTAGAGACATACAACCCATTGCCATATGCTGAGCGGCAAGGACCACCAAGGAAGAAAGGACCGATTTACCGCATGAAGAGAAGAGAGAATAATAAGCTGAGAACAGGTGGATGCATTTTTGATGAGATCCTGAAACCACTAGCCACCCTGACCTAATTCATAATGAGCCCACCAACTTCCTTACACAATTCCTACAGTGTGAAACGACCGACATGTCCATAATTGACATCACAAAACGTCTCTACTCCTTGCGCCCATGATCATAACATGCAAGCTCGGACATGGTTGTTTATTGATATATTTACTAATATGAAGAACTACATCCTCGTGTCCATCAAGTGATTGACCTTGCTAACCGCACAAACAATATATGGCCAGGTCATAGTTCAATAGTTTAACTTTCCAACCAGACAATAGTATTTGTTTAGTGAGGAGAATGCCCCACTCAGTGTGCCGAGATTTTTCACTCAGTTCAAACGGAGTATCAACGGTTTTAGCTCGAGACATACCCATGTCTTGCAACAAGTCCAGAACATATTTTTGCCTAAACAAGAAAATACCTTTCAAACTTCAAGCACCCTCTATAACTAAGCAATACTTATGTGAGTCCAAGTCTTTAATATGCAAATTATTGTTCCCATAGAATCATTGTATGTGATCACAATATCATCAATGCAGACAACCAACAAGAGACCATCGACAAATGATCGATGATAAAATACCGTGGGGACTTTCAAGCTCGGAATGGGATCGAAATCAATCGCAATCATACAAATACATTTGAACCAGGCATGTGGAGGCTGCTTGAGACTATATAAGGAGCAACGAAGATAACATACGTTGTAACTTTCCTCCTAAGCAACAAACCCTGGAGATTGCTCCACATATACCTCACAATGAAAATCGTTAAGGAGAGCATTCTTCGCATCTAGCTAATGGAGAGTCCAGTGATGAGAAGCAATCAAGGAAATAAGGAAACAAATTATACCATTTTGGCAACAAGAGAAAAGTTATTGAAGTAGTTAATCCCATGTGTTTAAACATATCCCTTGGCAATGGGTTGGGCCTTTTTTACGATTCAAAGGGTCATTGACATTAACCCGGACAATGTATACCTACTTCCAACCAACAACTTGCTTATCAAACGAAAGATGAATCAGTTCTCAAGTTTGATTGGCCTTCAAAGCATGCAACTTATCAAACATAATAAAGAACCACTCATGATAAGCTTTAACCTCAATAAGAGTATGTGACCCTAAAATGATATCCAAAATGATATCCAATATAGTAACCAAAACCAATGTACTAGCAAACAAACTATGATAAAGAGGAGATATATTGCTAGAGTGAGTGGCTTTTCGAAATGTAATAGAAAATTCTCAACGAAGGGCACGAGAATAACAAACATAGTATTTATCTTAGAATCAGTGGTGTAAGAAAGACAAATGTCAAGGTTAGGATCAAATGGCTCAATCAAAAAAATTAGAGATTGAAAAAAGGAAAACTTAACGAATTTCATGTCATCAAAGAGCACATAACGCCCCAAGTCCAAGAGTAATGGTGATAGCTTCGCTGAGTTCGTGAATAACCAAGAAAGACGCGTTTGAGTGAACTTGCATTTGGCTTAGAAAGGCGGAGAGAGTATCTCAAACATAATAATCACACATGAAAGCACGTAAGGGTAGAGAATGGGGTGGGTGGGTGGGTGGGGAATGAGGCATGACAGGGTTGCTCCAAAAGAACCGTTGAGGAAAGATGATTGACAAGATAAGTGATTGCAAGGATGACATCACTCCAGGAGACAGTGGGGATCTTTATCTTAAACATGAAGGCTTACACAACCTCCAAAAGTTGATGGTTCTTGCAATTGACAAAATGATGCAGTGCCTTAGGCCGCGCCCCACGTGGGCTTCTTTAATTCTTTGTTTAATTACTGTTTTTCCCCAACTTAGGGTATAATTTTCAAGGACGGATTATTCTTTTATTTGTTTTAGGGTTTTAGCCTATAAATAGGTTGTTTGATGTCATTTTGTAATCAGTTTTGTTGTTATAAAAAAATTCCAGAGTGTTTTCTCCGGCTGTGGGTGTTTTAACCTCTTTCTTCTTGAGTTCCTTGTGCAAGGACTCATACCTACCTGCTGCGCTATATCATTTGGTATTAGAGCAAAACCATTCCTCTTTCACCGCCGTCTAATTGCAATTATCACCCTTGTGATCCCAACCTTACTGGGATCTGGTGACTTTGCATCCTTGTTCGCACACTGCTAGTCTCGGGATTTGCGCACCGCCCCATCTGCCTTGCTCGCGGTTGTCAATCGCGCCTCTTCCAGACGCGTCTTCTCCAATTGTGCCCACCACCCATTCGATGCCGCCTTGCCGCCATCCCAGTTCTCCAACTGGAGTCTGGTTACCTCCATAAAAAAAAACAAAAAAGAAAGAGGAGAAAAAAATTAAAAAACATCGAATTTGCTTGTGTCAAACGTGTGAAATCGTGTCGAGATTTACGTCGATCCGTGGATCCTACTGTGAGTTGTGGCCGTATCCACCCCTTTGAACGACGTCAATGGCTGCCTCACCAAAGACGTGCACCCAGATCTGTGCTCACCCTTGCCACGCCGGTACTCTGTGCACAAGGCCCTACAACGCATGCCTAGCCCCCTGCGCTTTTGGTGTTCTTGAGCGTGACCTCTAGCGCGCACCTACTCATCCTTGCGCGTGCCCTCAGCGCCCCGTGCTCGTGCACCTAGTTCCCGCATGCTCGCCTTCTATGTGCTCGAGACCTGTGCGCCTCAGGCCCTATGCACTCACCCTCCTCGCGCGCCCAGACCTTTGCTTTGGGTCCTTGTCACATGAACGCTTAGTGCACGACAAATATAAGCGCTTGCGTGCAAAAACTCATAACTAAACACGACAAAGAAAAAAAAGAAGATAAAAAAGGGACGAAAAAAGAAAAATAAAAGGAGAGAAAAACATCAGACAAAAAAAAAGGGACTCGCCCAGGCCTCAGGCGAGCCCAAGCCGTGTGCAGCCAACCCTGCGTGCGCTAGAACCTAGCCACACACACCATTTGAGCGTCACTCTATCGTCTTTGCGAGCCTTCATCTGCTGTTGTCATGGCCAACAACATTGGAATTAATGAATCCCTCTTGCTCATGAATCAGACCATACAAATAATTCTTCCATCTGTAGCTGGAACAACTCCGCCAATAGCAGAATCAATCCTGAGACCAGCATGAGGCACTGTGAGAACTTTGCATAGCGCCTGTGCCACAACGCCTGAGACCATGATGGGTCTCCATTGGTCACTGCGGGTCATGAAGAAATTGGTGTGCCGGTTCGAGCTCTGCCAGCTCGACGAGAGGATGACTCAGACTCTGAGGACGAGTACTTTTAACCACTAGGGCCTTGACAAGCTCCTCAAATTAAAGTAGACCTGCATACCTCCACGATATGCTTGAAATGGAAGAATTTTTGAATTGGATTGCAGAGGTTGAAAAGTACTTCAACTTGATTGATATACCGAAACATCTTCGGGTCAAATACATGGGCCTATAAGCTCCGTGGTGGATCTTCTACGCGGTGAGAACAATTGCAAAATAATTGTCGACGATAAGGCAAGAATCCCATTCGTACTTGGCATCAAATGGAGGATGGTTTGAACCTTAGGTTCCTTCTGAACGGTTATGATGCATTATATCAGCGGTACCAAGATTGTCGGCAAGGCACCCGTACCGTCCAACAATACACTCAAGATTACCGTAGACTATCGACTTAGAACAACCTTTGGGAGATGGAGGGTCAACAAATCTTGGGTTTTATTGGAGGCCTCCAACATGCAATTCGGGATCAGGTACAACTAATTACCGTGTTCAGCTTGGATGAGGCAATCACTAGAGCTCCGCAGGTCGAGGCACAACCCCAACGACACCCTTGCTTGGGCTCTTCAATGATATGAACCTGGGACCCCATCAAGGCAACCAAACTTTGGGTTCAAGCCCCCACTACGAAGGGAGGGTAATGCTTCTGAAGCGACCATTAAAGTTGGTGTAAACTGGGTGAGACAACCCACCACAAGCACTGTTTGCAACCGCAATCAGCCCGGGCAACACCCCCCAACCTCGTCCAAACAACCCTTATGCTCAAAAGTTTTGTGATAAGTGCCATCTTTGCCAATAATCCGAGCATTTATCAAACAATTTCCGAATCGTGGCGAAGTGAATTTAATAGCAGACGCTGAAGAAGTGGGAGCAACTGATGCGTTATGAATAGGAGATGCCTCGGGCTTCGACTATATAAGAGGATGAGATTCTCTCCTGTTAGGTGTGTGTGTGGTGTAATGTGTATGAGCCTCTTCCACACCTCTCTTCTTCTAGAGCACTATCTCACCCGAGAAGGCGCTAACACCCCTTCAGTTGCTCGATAATCCTCACGATACAATTGTGGATCCATTGACCGGTGTATCACCTCAGAGGCAGGGTGCTTATGTTCATTGCTCCCCGTGATCCACCTCAAACATTCTCCGCGGAAGGAAGATCCATGAAATCCAAGTACTTTGTTTTACAATATTATTTACAAGTTAATTTCTTGAAGATAAATATCCTGTGTTTTGGGTTGTCTTCAGCTGCATATGATCATTAGATGACCATAAGAAACCAATCAAATAGGAGACATTCGCGTTACTGAACAATGTAGTACCATTCTTGACCGACCATTATGGAGATCGCGTGATGTGTGACGTGGTTGAAATAGATGCTTGCCAACTCATTTTGGGACGACTGTGGCAATTTGATCTCGATGCTTGCCACAATGGTCGAGTCAACATGGTGGAGTTCACCAAGGACAAAGCTCGCTACACTTTGTCACCTTTGACGAAGTGCCTTGAAAACCGAGGTACAAGGAAAACTAGTTATTTCCCTGTGTGCACGTGATGATTTCAGGAAAGTGGCAGGAGAGGCCAGCTACATCTTGGTCGTGGCAACCCAAACTTTCTTAGACAGTCCTATTGGCGTTCCACCACTCCTCTAAGAATTGCTAGATGAGTTTCTTGACATTATGCTTGATGAGCTACCAGCAGACTTACTGCTGGACAAGGATGTTCAACACCACATTGAGTTGGTCCTAGGAGCTTCTTTGCCAAATCCGCCACTATCGTACGAGTCCAATGGAGCGTGAGATCCTCCAGGGGAAGGTGTAGGAGTTGCTCAATAAGGGCTTCGTGCGAGAAAGCATGAGCCTTTGCGTCGTTCCAACTTTACTAGTACCCATGAACGATGACTTGTGGCAGATGTGTGTTGACAGTCGGACCATCAACAAAATCATCGTCAAGTTTAGATTTTCAATCCCATGATTGGATGATATGCTTGATATGCTTCAAGGGGCTACGGTGTTTTCAAAGCTAGACCTTCGGAGTGGCTATCACCAATTTCGAATCCGGCTAGGGGATCAATGAAAGATAACCTTCAAGACCAAGGAGGGGATGTACAAGTGGTTGGTAATGCCATTCGGGTTATCCAACACCCCTAGCACTTTTATGAGGCTCATGAACCAGGTTATGAAGACATTCATTAATAAGGTCATCATGGTTTATTGCGATGATATTCTGACATATATAACAAGGATGCTGCTCTTCATTTTGAACATCTAAGGGTGGTACTTCGAGTTTTGCAGGAAAACATGCTTTATGTCAACCTTAAGGAGTGCAGTTTTATGCTTCCCTAGTTGATCTTCCTTCGGTATGTAGTATTGGTTAATGGAAATCAAGTCGAAGAAGAGAAAGTTCGAGCCATTCGAGAGTGGCTTTGACTTAAGAATATTGGTGAATTGCGAAGTTTCCACAACCCTGCAACCTTTTATCGAAGATTTATTCGAGATTTCAGCTTAATTGTGGTGCCACTCACAAATTGCCTGAAAAAGGGAAATTTTTATTGGGGCGATACGACCAAGGAGAGCTTTGACACCATCAAATCAAGGAGAAGCTTTCCACCGCTCCACTTATCGGGATTGACGTTGTCCTTTTCCAATCTGGACGACCAATTGCTTTTATTAGTGAGAAACTCAGCAACTCCCGTCGCAAGTGGGTTGCATATGAGATTGAATCATACGCTGTGCCCAATATCCGAAAGATGTGGATTTCGGCGAAGAATGGGCACGATGCCAACAAGGAATGTCTATTGACCCTTTTATGTTGCGGGATGGATTTCTTTTGTTCCAAGACTGTTTGTGCATTTCACAAGGATTAGCACGGGAGAACATAACTATTGAGCTACACCGCAATGGGCACTTCGGGAAAGACAAAACCATTTCTGTAGTTTTGGCCGCAGTTGAAACAAGATGTTGCTAAGAGAACAAGGGGCATGCACAAAATACTGGCTTGTATATCCCATTGCCTGTTCCGAAGGCCCCCTGGGAAGACATCTCCATGGATTTTTTCTTGGGTCTACACCACACTCATCGGTCCCATGGCTTCGTCTTTGTGGCGGTGAACCGATTTTTGAAGATGACACACTTCATTCCTTGCAAAAAGACGGTTGATGCTTCGTATGTGGCTGCGTTATTCTTTCGAAAAGTGGTGTGATTCCATGGAATGCTGAAAACCATCACATCTGATTGTGATACCCATTTCCTCAGTCATTTTCAGGGTACTTTGTGGAGATGTTTCGGACAAACTTGAATTTTAGTAGCTCCTTCAACCCCCAGACAGATGAGCAAACAACAGTCGTTGATTGAACTCTTGACACTCTACACTCTTAACCGTTGCTTGTGTGGTGATCATCCTAAGCAATGAGATATCGTTCTTGTCCTGATTGAGTTTGCATTCAACAATGTAGCGAATTGAACCATGGTGCGACTCTATGGAATTTTGAAAACCATCACATCTGACCATGAAACCCATTTCCTCAGTCATTTCCGGCGTACTTTGTGGAGATGTTTCAGACATACTTGAATTTTAACAACTCCTTCAACCCCCAGACAGATGGGCAAACAGAAGTCGTCAATTGCACTCTCGACACTCTTATTCGTTGCTTGTGTGGTGATAATCCTAAGCAATGAGATCTCATTCTCGCTTCGACTGAGTTTGCATTCAGCAATGTGGCAAATCGATCCATGGGGCAAACTCTTTTCAAAGTGTACTAGCGGCTGCCTAAACGCACACTTGACCTAATCCTGTTGCCCAAGCTTCCTAGGTACAATGTGGTTGTTGAGCACATGACCTCATGCATTGATGACATCCAAGCTGAAGTAGTTCGTAATATTGAAAACTCAAATGCAAAGTACAAAACCGAGGTTGACAAGAAGCGGAAGCAAGCTATTTTCAAAGAGGGAGATCTCGTTATGGTTCACATTTGGAAGGAACAGTTCCCGGTGGGAACCTACAACAAGCTGAAGCCAAAGAGTGTTGGCCCATGCAAAGTTCTGCAATGTGTCAATGATAATGCGAATGTGGTGGAACTTTCAGAAGGGTTGGAGGTCTCTCCAACATTCAATGTTGCCGACTTGAAGTTGTTCACTCCAGAGGAGCCACTTTACTGTCTTTTTGACTCGAGGTTGAGTCCTTTCCAAGCAGGGGAGGTTGATCCAGCGCCTTAGGTGTGCCCCACGTGGGCTTTTTTAATTCTTTGTTTAATTACTGTTCCCCCCCAGCATAGGGTATTATTTTTAAGGGTGGATTAGTCTTTTATTTGTTTTAGGGTTTTAGCTTATAAATAGGCTGTCTGCTGTCATTTTGTAATCAATTTTGCCATTATAATAAAATTCCAAAGACCGTTTTCTCCGTTTGTGGGTGATCTACCCTTGTTCTTCTCGAGTTCCTCGCACAAGGACTCGTAACTACCTGCTGCGCTACATCACAATACCATTGTGTTTTGGTGTGTTGGGATTAGGAGTTCGATAAGTAATACCATGCATAGTGAAAAAGGAGTGAAAAATAGTGGATAAATACCCATGACCATTATCCGAGCGCCAACACTTAACTCAAAGAGAATACTGAGTCGTAGAAAACACATAAAGGATCTCAGAATGACCGTTTTAAAAGATAAACTCAGGACATACGGGCAGAACCATCAATGAAAGGCATATGGTAGCGGAACCCTAATTTACTGGGAACAAGACAGGGGCCCTAGACATTTGAATATACAAACACAAATGGAGTCGACACCCACTTATTCACCCGGGTTGTATATGTAACTTGATGGTGCTTAGCAAAATGATACGACTTGTGCTCAATGGCGGGGGGATGATGCCTAACTCAGGATAAACTTGCTAAACTACTGTCGAGGGTGGATGATTATAACTACAGTGGAGATCCATGAGGAGCAGGTAACGAATGAATTAGCCCCTTCCACCTTGTACACACTATTTCAGAGTCTACCTCTACCAGGAACACGTCTGCTTGGTTGTTTTTGAAATACACAACTCAGACGAGTCTGGGTAAGCTTACTGACATGCACTAAGTTAGGACTCTAGATGAGTCATAGATGGTTAAGTAATAATATGGGTAGGAGAACATGTATCCAACCCTGCCATCTCAATAGAGGATCCATCAACCACAATGATAGTAGCACCATGAGAGGACAAATAAAGGACTGTAGAATGTCTGTGGCACAGTGATATGATCAGAGGCACAGAGCTGACGAGCCACATGGTAGGATGTTAGGTAAGGCATGCACTATGAAATCCAACATGGGTGACACCAACACTCGAAGACGCTGAGTCAACTCGGATAGACCGAAGGCGGTGCTAGTCCTCCTCAGAATGCTGGACCACATGATGATGGTCAGAAACACAAGTTTCAAAACCAGCAGTGGTAGCATGGGCAGTACGGGCCCAATCGGGTCGCCCATGAAGGCGTCAACATGCATCCATGGTATGAATAATCTGATCAACCACAATGGTGGCCCTGGAAGGTATAACGGCCTAGAGTGCCACAGGAGTCACCATTGGGATGCCTTGCAACAGTGGAACTCGCTAGCATTTCTATTTTGTACTCTTGAACTCGGGTTTGGGATTGCTTAGGAGACAAAAGAGAATCAACTGCTCATGCTGAGCATGCTTTTCCTCTGGGGTTTTGGGGAACAAGCCACAAAACCAGGAACTCATTTGCTAGTGACATTTACTTTGAGAAATATTTAAGGAAGATACGGCAGCCCCGATAGAGGGAGAAGAGTTGCTGAAACAATTCAGACACTAGAGATAAATTGCTCGTTTCAGAAAATTTCATATGGAGGGTGTGTCAGTGATCTTTCACTGTAGTCAGCAGGAGCATCCTCAGATTCAGGTGGAGGATCAACAAGGTGCGTATACTTTTTCATCCCTTTTGAGGCAGACAACAGCAATCTTCTTCCACATCTGGAAGTAGGTAGAATCAAGGCTCTCATCAACAAACCCTGTTGTGGCTGCAATCATATCAGAAGAAAGACAACTGAACATAGCAATGAGTTGGTGGATAGACTCGAATCCGGTAAGAAATGACCACAAGAGGATAAAAAAAATGGTATAGAGTAAGCAGTCGAGCAGGATAGGTAGGATTCAAGTCAAAGAAATAAAATGAAAGCTGCTGGAAAGGCAATAGCTAGCAGGGTAGGCTATTGCAAATGCTAGATTAGCTTAATGGATTGCAGTAGGGTTCACGGATGGTGGAACAGGAGGAAGAATGGGTTGGGGACATGTTGGGGAGGTTGCGGGTGCCAAGGTGGGTGCAAGTGAGCGAGGGGGGGGGGGCCCTGAGTCGAGTTGCTGGTGCACGGGGCCTGTCGTGTTGGAGAGAGTGTGCAACCTGGGAGAGATGTGACCTGGAGTGGCTCAGCTCTGGTGGGGCATGGCTGGGAGGGGTGTGGCCTTAGGGGGCACAGAGGGTTTGTCGTGTGCCCAGAGGATCCACTGCCCATGGCTAGTGTTTTTTGTTTTTTATTTTTTTTGTAGAAATTAAGACAGCTCCATTACCATTTTTAACAAACCGTAACCTGTAAGTGATGTCGGTACCATCTATTTGTAGGAAATAAAATACGGATACAAACTAATGGGGCACGACTAATGAACATGGGTCAAACACTATTTTTTTTTTCAAAATGTTTTTCATAAGTGATAACAGCTATCAATAGTTTTCAATAAATGCTGTCCAACGGAGCTTTTGCTGTCATTTAAAATTGAACATCACATCTATCTCACAAAGCTTCTTTCTGCCTTTGCCCTCTCTTACAGTTTCTTCTGCTATCTACCCTTCTGGGTGGGTAAAACCTTGCTATTATTGCAAGAAAGTGGATGTGAGTGTTACAGAGGTTGATTTGCTGGTTGCTCTAGACTGGAATAAGTCTGAGATGGGGCCTGGGGCCTGGTGCGTAAAGCTCCCACCCTTACTGAAGGGAGGGGGTAGGTAACTGTTATTGTAGATCACAACACTAAATAAAAATTGCTTATACAGCACTATGATAATTGCTTCTGTATAAGAGTTTTCAGATTGCCAATTGAAAATATGTTTTTAGCACCACTTATTTAAGTGGTTTTCTTTTTTAAATCAAGTGCAATTGTTTTTTCAGAAACAGAACAAACATCACTTTTTTTTTTTCAAATTGCGTACCCAAAGTAATAAGTGCTATGAGGGTTCATTTGGCAAGACCTATTGAAAACTCTGCTTATAACACTCAACACTTGCAATAAAAAATTTGAAAACAATTACAGTTAGATTCCTGAAGAAAATCACTGAACTGGCAGAAAGAACTTTTTCAATAAGCCATCTGAAAACTTTCAAACTGACTCACTTATCTTAAGCGGTAAGTGTTATAAGCAATTTTTAACAAGTGGTGTCTAATGACTGACATAGAAAGAGTCATATAAACCATATGACAATTTTTTTGTTTTGATTGATGTCACAATACCCGAAGCCTTGGAATTCAGGTTTAGTTTGTTATTGTTATATTTGTTCAATCTAGTTATTGATCTTGAGCTTTGTTTGGCAGGTGCAGCCGATGACAACCCTTAAAAAGTCTTGGCAGCAATTATTTACCAATTCTTTAGATTCGCCTTCACCCTCTACCACAAATGCTATTAGTAGACCCAGAGAGTTAAACAGCCAGCCTCCATTGGCACGATCATTCGATAATCCTATAAATTTTGGGTTGCCATCGCTATTTAATGTATCGATTGCTCCAAACAGGCCCCCTTGTAGTAGTGCAGGTTATCCTTCTGCAATTTTCCCAATCTCCTCCCCACCTGGTGGAGAGCTGCGTGATTTTTTACCGGAAGAACCTGATATTTTTGAAGATCCATGCTATGAACCCGATCCAGTGTCACTGCTCGGGCCTGTTTCAGAGTCACTTGATAATTTTCAGTTGGACATGGGGGCTGATTTATCTGCTTCCTCTAAAATGGGCCGACAATCTCCAATGTCGATGTTGCAGATTTCTGATGAAAGGAATGGCAGTTCCAACAGATTTCTTGGTAGAACATGGGAGATGTGGAACTCCTCTCCCCTTGTTCAGGACGGTCTTGGTTGGCGTCCTCATAGAACTTTTCTTGCTCAAGAAGATGTAGTCCCCTGTCAGAACCAGAATGGTGCAGTGATTAAGCCATTGTCAGCAGGCATGGAGAGCCATTTGACCATTAAACCTGAGGACGTGACTGCTCACAGTAGAGTGGCCTATACTAGTCCTAGAGCAACCATGGAAAATCATCTGTTTGACACATCTTCAGATGATACTTGGCCAAAGTGAGTGCATTCTACATCAAGGTTCATGTTAAGTAATTTGAAAAAATTAGTGTTTGTGATGTTTCTTAACGACACCTAAGTTTGAATTCCTGAAGAATTCTTACAAGTGACAAGTGCTATAAACAGTTTTCTATAAATGTTGTCAAACAGAGCCAAAATCAATTGGCTGCCTGCCATTCCATATGTTATAGTTGTTTCACTGTCTTTCATGGAAAAGTATAAATCATTCAAAAAATATGCATGGTTAATTTTTTGTAGTCATTTTGTTTTACCTGTTGAGATGTTGAACTGTGGTCCTTTGTTGGATCTTTTGATAACACTTGATGAAAACTGCTCATGTCACTTATCACTTATGATAATCAGCTTGAAAAAATCTATGGTGTTTGTTCCGTTTCTGGAAAAACAATTACACTTTTAGAATCAAATAATTGTTTAAGCGGCCGAAAATTCTGGAAGCACACATAAAAAAGCATGTGTTATATGGTTCTGTTTGGCACCACTTATTGAAAATTCCTTATAATAATGCACGTCACTTGTGATTAGAGGTGAGATTTCGGGTTCACGGGTCGGGTTCATGTGGGGTGGGCTGTTCTGTGAACCCCTTCAAGTTCAACCCTAACCCAATCTATTAAATTAAATGGGTTGGCTTGATCTGATCCATTTATGAAGGGGTCAATCCTAGCCTGACTAGAAAATCCATTTAACTTTAAATATATAACATAAATTGTATCATGACATGTCGAGCTAGTTAATATCACATAAATTCAATGAACCCAATTGTATTATACAATTTAAACTAACATTAACCTAATTAACATGAAACATATGTTATCCTTGTCACAACTCAACCATCTTAAACCATTTAAAATAAAGTGTGTTATAAATATGTTGAATTATTTCAAATGAAGTTGATAATAAGAATAAAATATTTTATAATATTAATTATTATTATACTTTTAATATTTAATATTACTATTGTATTTTTAATCGGTTTACACGGGTTAGACGGATTAGGAATGGTCAATTGGAACCTGACCCGAATATTATTTGTGTTAGATTACTCCACCCCATTGCAACTCGAGCCCATTTATGTTAAAAAATTTGATTGAATATATTATCTACACATTTCATTAAAATCATTCGTCAATAGTGATTAATTTATTTTATTAAGATAAAAACACAATGCACGCATAAAAACAGTTTTTCAGAAAAACATTTTTTTTTACCTTCACATGTTTTTATTTTCATTTCTAAGCAATTGATAACTAATGAATTCATTTTCTACATGCGCAAACAATAAGTTTAATACTCTGATTTAATTTTTAAATAAAATATATATGACAAAAACAATGCTCATGAACCCGTTGCAACTCGAGCCCTTTTATGTATAACCCAAACCCATTTAACTACTGTTGTGTTGGGTCAGGTTATTGTGTGAGGTTCAAAATTGCCACCTCTATTTGTGATAAGCAGTTCGGAAAAAAAGTAGTTTTGTTTCTGTTTATAGAAACAGTTGCACTTAAATTTCAGAGGAAAACCATCTGAACAAGTGGCTGAAAAGTACTTTAATCAACAATTTGGGAACACTTATTAAAAACTGCTTAATAGTATTTATCGCTTATGGCAAGTTCTCCTGTACAAGGGTTTCCTGATTGTTTTATGAAAAATTGTGTTTTGGCCACTTAAAATTGATTTTCTCCTGAAATGCAAGTTTTAAGTGTTTCTCAGGAACAGAACAAACGCCACTTGTTTTTTCAAATTGCTCAATATAAGTGTTACAAGCCTTCTTCAACAAGTGCTGTGATGCAGACCCTCACCTATTATAATTAATAAGTGATATAAGCAGTTTTTAATGAGTGCTGTCAAACAGAGCATAAGCAGTTTCCAATGAGTGCTATCAAACGAAGACAAAAAGTGATAGAAAAACCTAATTTTAATAAGCAATCATGAAACACTTGTACAGAATGATTGATGATTGGATATCTAATTTGGCATGCCTTCTCAATGGGCAGCTTGGGGTGGGGTGTTGAAGTTTCTTCAGAGGATGGTGGGAGGAGCAGGTGCGTTGCAGGGCCTCCCATGGGTGGTTTGGATGTACAGTCAGTTTGGGGTGGGGAAATGAAAAAATGACAGAGTTTTGAAGGAATAGCCAAACAGAGCCTTCTTTTGCAGGAGCGTTTGTAGTAAATTTGTTCTATTTACTATGCAGATCAAGGTAAAATGGCTGGGTCTCCCCTTGTTTGGCCATTGCATTCAATTTCCTCTGTTTTCTTTTTATTGAAAAAGAGTGAAATGGAAAAAGATCATTATAGAGAAAGTCTTTTGAAAACTTTTCAAAAAGACGTCACAACAATTACCCATCACTCTCATTGCTTGGCAGTTTGTTTCTAATCATTCAGGTATCATATTAATTTATAATTTTCTTCCCAGACACTATTAATCATCCTTGTTGAATTCACCATTGTTTGGGAGTTTGAATATTTCCTCACCCAATTCATCATTGCATATTTATGAATCTGCAGTTGATATCCGCATCTATCTATGATTTAAATATCACTTCCTTTTTGTGTAAACCCATTTTACTAATATGGTTTTATTAAATGTTAAATAAAATTCAAGTACTTTTTCTGGTTATAGAGAAGGTGACAATTTTTTTTTTGTCCTTTTTGTGACAAGATTATATATTTAATAAAATCAAAATTTGTGTAACAATACGTTTATATCTTCAATCAAATGCATATAAAAATTAGTCATAAATCTTAAGAATCTGAGACCATTTGGTTTTATTAAACCCATCAATCGTATCTCTTTGCGACACTATTTAATTTAAGGAAGATTTCTCAATTTTAAGAGGTAAACGCATATGCATTGAAGATATTATCCCAATTTAAAAACTATATTATCAGTTATCAATTCAGTAAATTCTATTAATGACAGTGAGGACAGTTTCCTTGAAGACATGGTCAAAGCTTAAATCTTCTTTTTCTTCGTTTCTTCTTAGTTTTTTGGAGCATCCATTTAGCATTTCCAGGGATTTGAGGATGGTGTTTTGTTGGAGAATGGTAAAACCTCGTTGAATAATGAAGCTTTTGCATGTGAATGCTTGAGAAGAATGCTAAGAAGGATGCACATGTTATTGAAGGTTTTAGCAATGTCAAATTGATATTCTAGTAAGATATTTGGTGTTTAAATTGATTTGAGTTTTTTTTCGGGAAATGATTTAAAATGCAAATTGGATGTTTTTCCTTTGCTGGATAAAAAGGATCGTCGGGTGGTGAATTCATGGTTTGTAAGCATGAAAATGGATTCATAATGAAGAAAGGTAGGTGGACTCAACTTTTACTGGACCATTGTGATAAACTGTAGTGCATTTGGATTTCCTGCATGCCTGTTAGCATTTTTAGGTTGTATGATGTTCATAAACATCTTTATCATTGAGTGTTTATTTAATAACGAGTTTAATAATTAATATTATGATGTGTTGGTTGGTTGGGACTAGTATTAATTGACTAAACTCAGTAATGAGGTTAAGAGTTTTTTTTTTTTTAATTTTTTTTAAAGGCTGTAGGTTATCAGGGGTTTTTCCTTGGGAATGCGTAAATTGGGTTAAATGTTTGTCGTTATAGAAGTGAGAGGAGGCTTAATTTGATAAAAAAGGGGAGGAGGGTCCATGAGTGGATTCTGGAACGCTCGAGGGAGTTTGATGGGTTGCTTGAGTGATGAATTTCTTAAATCGTGAACAAACTAGGATTGGGGTTGCCTTAAGAGGAACGCGACCTCCTTGGGTTGGGTTCAGAGGTTTTGATTATGAAATGAGTTTTTTGAGCGATGCTTGGGGTTTTTTTGACTTAGATCGGGGTAGTATGCAAGGGAAGTCTTCATTTCGGAGAAGGTCGGATGACATCCAAGAAGGAATCCAACTAGGATTAAAATGAATGGAGGGCTTGAGTTGTGTCCGAGGCGAAACATAGAGGGATTTTTGAGTATGTGATTTGAGGAAGTTGAAAGGTGTCTTGATGATTTGAGAGTGGAATTGAGGTAATCGTTTTGGGAATGCAAGGACTAGAGTTAGAGGATGGGTCGATCTGTTGGGGACTTTTTTTGTAAGTGATGGGTGGTTGATCTTGAATGTGAAAAAGACCTATAAGATTAGTGAGAATTAGCTGAGAGGGATGAATTATTGAATTTACCTTTTAAATTTCTTTAGAAACAATCTTTGTCACTTGTTAAAGTGCATAACTAGATATCTGTTATACGTATCAACGCACAAACACAACATACACAACATTTTTTTTACAAAGTTCACCACTTAAAAAACAATTAGCCACATCCTTGACATGATAACCTGTGTCACATGATCCACCAGAATCACCATATTAGATACATGAAGCGTGGTTTATCCTTGAACTCATGATTCATAAAAAATTTCTCCCAACTTGTGTAAAGTTCTCCCACACAAACAAAAATATAGAATTTGATTTTCAACACCTTGAGTCTCTCCAACTAAGTTAGACATCCATTGAGTTGTCGTTGTGCTTCTCCTACTCCTCCCCCACTCATTCCCCTTCCTCTTCCTCTTCCTCTTCCTCTTCCACTTTCATAACATCAAGTACACTTCTCTACCTACATTTTCTACAACGGTAACAACGCTCTTCCCTCTTCAAATTTGAATTTCAAATTCAAAATTCAGACAAGTAACAACCCTTAACTACTTCTCAATTTCTCATTTAAATCTGAGACCGCAGATCATTCTAGCCTTTTTAGTCACTTTTTATTTATTTAAGAGACTTTTTGGATGAGCTTTGATCCCTTTTGAGTTGTTCAGATCGCAAAGAGGCAATTTCCAAGTGGTTAGTTTTCAACTGCTTCTCAAGTCCATCGAACTTAATTTTTGGAGAAGTCTGGAACCCTCATGTATTATACTGTCTCAAATCTAGCCTTTCCATGCCGGTCTACCTTTACGTATTGTCTTTGCTTCGAATCAACCCTCACACACTAGTAAAGCTACCCTTACGTACCATAGGAGTGACATTTACCTATCATAGATTAACCTTTACGTATTGCCTTTGCCTTATATCAAACCTAAAATGCCCAGAGGACCGGTGGACCACTGAGAGGGGAGAAGTGAATAGTGGCCAGTTTTACAAATTCTTCCTTAATCAATTTAACCTCATAGACTTGTTCAGTCTTGATCCACTCACTCTTGTGTCTCACAACCTCACTCGAATAGTGCAATAAATAAGGGCACAAGAACACAATCATTTGCAAGGTTCGGTATTAAGACATACTCCTTGTTGTGTGGGTTATACACCCCAACACAGATTCTCTACTATAATTAATGTCATCAATTACAAGTGGACCAGATCAGAGTCACACTGATCTTCTCTCGTCCAGAGTCACACCAGCTAATTACCTGCTCCTCACAATACTTCTCTTGCCAGCTTCCAGCTGGACATCTTCAGCAACTTCTCATTGTATCCACTGATTCACACAATGATCTCCCTACATACTTTGAGTCCCACATGTTCTATGGCTTCACACCACATATATGCAAGTGTTTCTTTGAGGTTTCTCCTAGGAAGTAAATCAGAAGCTCTATGTAACGACCCAAACTGTTATGAATAAATTTTCCCTTTTTGATTTAATCAAATGGAAAACACATGCACTTCTTTTGTTTTATTATATTCAATTGGATTTAAATGATTGTTAAGCATCTTTATCATTGATAATATAGCCGTTGAATAGTGGTCACATGACTAGTATAAATATAGGGTTTTAATAAATCTTTTTGGCACAAACAAAGTGATTTCCTCAACTATTAGGATCATACCCTATGAAGCCAATTTATCAGAGCTTCTGAGTGAGAGAACATTTTTGGGATTTTCCCTAGACCAAGCCCAAGTTAAGATCCAACAACTTAAGCATGAGCGAAACCGTTTACGGGAGAAATTCAAGCTCATTAAGATCACGACCCAAACCATGTTCACCGAACGACCCCATGAAAGCCCCGCCACCACACACCTTACTCTTAGGGCGTATGTTGGTGTAATAAAGTGATATGTATCAAGACCCTAGCAATAGAAATATGTACATTATTTTGTATAGAATAATGAATATATCTTCATCCTATTATTGTTACTTTGTAAATGATTTTTAAAGCACAAATTGTATTTTGGGTTAATATTTAAATTCAGTTAATGAATTTATGAATTAATGGATTTTTGAAATAAATAATATTTTAATGGAATATTATTATTAAATAATATTTACCAAATATAAATGATCATATAATTGTTATGATGTAAAATGTAATTTTTTATAAGGGTTCAAAAACAGTTATTTGTCAAAAACCCGTCATTTTCAATAAATGTCAATTATTATTTTAAAAGTGAAAATTCACATATTTAGAAAATTATTTAGATAAAATTAATATTATTTTTGGAA
The DNA here is from genome assembly GCA_963277665.1 of Viscum album. Classification (NCBI taxonomy): domain Eukaryota; kingdom Viridiplantae; phylum Streptophyta; class Magnoliopsida; order Santalales; family Viscaceae; genus Viscum; species Viscum album. The sequence continues at coordinate 675,257,063 of OY728131.1, read as the reverse complement.
TTAGGATGTCAAAATTATCCAATGATGAATTTTTCATAATTTTCTGAGAGTCAAATTTTTGGGTAAAAATTAAATACCGTATAAATATACAGTGTGTTTTATGACATCATAATGACCCAATGGTGATGTGATAAATACTATAAAAGGCATCCTCGACCAAATATGTGTTTTTCTTTTAAAATAATGTAATTTTATATTTATGTTTATTTATTTTATAAAGCCTTAATGAATCCTCCAAGACTTATAATAGATTTTAAGATTTTAAAATCATTTCTTTGAGAGTGACTCACCTTCACATAAGAGAATTATTTTATTATCTTTGGCCCTTTTCCTTATAAAATAATGTAGACCACTCCCATTTGGCAGAAACCATGGTAAAAACCCATGAGATGGTTTGTGGTTTTGAATATTTTATTATGCAGTGTCCAAAATCAAAATAATAAAGAAACCCTCCTCATTTCCTATATAAACCCACCCAAGCTCCCATTTCTCTTCACTCAAACTCTTTGGAGCACAACCACACTCTGCCCCCTACTCCCTAGAGTCCTCCTATGGTGCCCCAAGCTTTCAAGAAGCCCCTCCCAAACCTCTGGAGTCACACATTCAAGTAAGTGATCCCCACCTTCATCTCTTTCAATTCAAGAATCTCCCTTGAAATTAATCTTTATAATTTCAATTGGTTATATTTTAATTCATTTACTGTGATTATCTTACTGTCCAATTGATATTATTTGAATGAGATACTATTTATCCTCTTATTTTGACCTTTATCTAAGTTGTTACTATGTTGAAATTCCATAAGGGATCTTCCACCCTCATCTTTTATCAAACATTACTTTTATGTTATGTCTTTTAATTTTTATTTTCCTATGTTGGGATATGTTCTTAAATACCTCCCTACTTTCCATTTGATGTATAGATGATGAGATCCCCTTTCACTCTCATTTAACTCTCCTAAGAACCTTTATGTACACCTGTTACCATGCTGAAATTTTGTAAGGGTTCTTTCCTTCCCCCTTATCTTCAAATTTATTTATTATGTTACGCCTTCTATTTTCAAATCCTTATGTTAGGGAATATATTTCTATGTATCTCTTAATTTCCATTTCATGTCTAAATGATTAGAGATCCCTTTCGCTCTCATAAACCCATTTTATGAATTTTTATATGACGTCGTTATCCTGTTGAAATTGCACCACGATTTTCCATGCCAAAATAATTATGCAGTGAATACCATACCCATTTATTTATCAAGGGTATTCACCATTATGCAAATATAATTATTGATTGGGGACTTACATGTATATATTCCACATTTCATTGATCATGGAATAAATTATGATGTCGAATGAATCCATGTTATATGATCTATGTGACACACTTAAGCATGAGAATGAAATAATTATAAAGGGTACGCCTTGATAGCGCTCCAATGCATTGGGTAATGTTTAGTATCATGATACGTCATGTTGGGACAGAGGTGTACCAGATTCATTTATGGGACTTTTGTTCACCATGATGTCTTGGTGGGTTTATCCTTAACCTATGTTTATGATATAGTGTTTTAAGTTGTTGCCACATTTCCCATGTTATGATTATCATGTTATATCATGCCTTATTATTCATGTTCCTTTTATGCTCCACTGATATGCTTATTATCTAACATGTATTGTCTTCCTCATGTTATACTTTGTTTATTCTCTTACTAGGCTTTATAGCTCACCCATTTCTTATGTATATCCTCAGGTTATCCCATGCAGTGTTAAGTACGAAGGAATGTTTTGGTCATGTTAAAGAAGTTTTCAATAAAGATGTTGTTTTTCATGTTTTAAGTTGTTATGTAATGTACCTAATTTCCCAAAGACACTAGACCTCTCGATCTTCTGAGTTGTATTAAGTGCAATTTTATGTAATAAATCATGTTTAAAAATGAAATAAAGAGCAGTGTTGTTATAGTTGGTATCATAGGATAGGTTTAATTATTTTTGGGATTAGGATTAGAAAACCCTAGCGAAAATCCTTAAGGATAATACTAAGTGTTAGAAAATGTAGTGACTCAGATTTTGGCCCTGTCAGACTTTGGAATATTCCTACGAATAATTCCAGAGCTAGGCGCGAAGACGGCGTGCGATTCTGAGGTCTGGTGTTCCCGAAGTTAATTTTATAAAAATATTAAGTATTTTTATACTATGCACGAGGCAAAAATGAGTTATCTTTTAAATGGTAGCTCGGATTGGAAATCTGAGGGCACGGTTGTGTTCGGAGCATGCCGTTTACCTTAGGAGGGGTGTAAAAGTTACGAGCGCGGGCCTGCTGTGAGAGAAGTTATCCAGGGGAAAAATCGTCTTTTCGAAATAATGACTTAGTGATTTTTATCATTGGAATTATTTTCAAATACCTTTTGAACTAAGTCTTGGAATGGAAATCCGAGACTTCCGTTGAGTTCGAAATGAGGTGTTTTTCCTAGGCGTGATATAAAATAAGCGGGCGCGGAGGTTTTGGAATCCGTGATCGTCGGCAGAGTTTCAGTGAGTTTATATAAATTCACTTAAGTGTTGGAATTAAGGGAAAGCCATAATTTCCCTTCTCTCTCTCTCTCTCTCTCAACCGTTCTTCAGCGTTCTTCACCGTTCTTCGCCGGATTGAGGAGCAAACTCCGACAGATCGAAGTGGGATCGCAGCGGGCGCGTCACCAACAACAAACGACCGGATCGATGTAGGTTTTTCTGTTGATTTTCGCTCCTTCGTCGATTTCATGAGTTTTAGACAAACCCGTTGTTTAAATTTTATAATTTTTAGAATTAGGACGATAGCCAAACGAACACGACTATCGTCTGAGCCCCATTCTAAATCCCATGTTCAACGCGTTCTTCATCATTCTTCGTTCGAATTTTCGGATGCGCCAATCGACCGTCGGATCGTTGATAAGAGGTAGACGTTGCGAGGGTCGCGTTGCAGGGATCACAAAGATGTCTCCCGATCTGAAATCGGGCATCCATTCGAGTTACGGTGGTCCACCGAAAGAACCACCGGATCACCACCAGTAGTAGCAGCCGACGGCTACGCGCGACGGCCGCGGTATGTCGTGCAGCGGAGCGTCTTCGGAGGTGCGGTGTCGACAGAACCCAGCGGCGGAGCGTGGGTACGCGATGACCGTCATACGGGCAGAGTCTGAGGGGGGGGGGGGGTTCGGGAGTCAGACGGGGTGGCCGGGAGCACGACATTCAGGCAAAGAGAAGGTTGAGGCTTCAGCGCGACACAACAGGCAGGGGCAGACGCGCGGAGGTGCAACAGGCCGTTTGTAAGCGGAGCGGGGAGCCCAGGAGGCCGCGGCGCAGGCGACCGGTGTCACGACGGTGCGCTCAACTGACGGGAGTGACAGATTCAGCCTGTCATGGTTAGGGGGAAGCCCCGAGGTCAGCGCCTCGGGGGGAGTTGCAGACAAGGACCCACATCTCGTGGGTCCTGTTGGCGCGACGTGCGGACAAAGACTGGCCGCACGACCGGTCTGAGTGGAAGGACCGGACCCTCGGGTCTGGTGGTGTTGGAACGGACCGTGGCCAGTAGGCCGCGGCGAGCTGGGCCGTGGGCCGGCGGTTTGGACCGGGCCGACTGGGATGGACCGGCCCAGTTGGGCCCCTTATGTTCAAAGGGGCGTATCTTCTAAACGGCGCGTCCGTTTGACGCGCCGTCAGAGGCCATGGGTTTGTCTCAGCGAGACAGAATTTTTGAAGTGGGTTTCAAGGTTTTTGAGTTCTGCGCTCAAAGGTGGGTGACCCAAAATGCTTTAATTTAATAATATTAAATTATTATTAAAGCTTACAACGGACGTACCTCGCGAACCGAACGTCCGATTGAAGCACCGTCAATGGCAGCATGACCCTAGTCCTCGTGCAGAATTTTTTAAGATTCTCTTTTGAGTGTTTGAGCTAAAGACAAGGTGTGGGCCCCGCAGGGCCCGGTATGCACGTTTTACGGTGAAATGTCACTTTTTCACCCGACATCCGTTTGGAGTGTTGAGCACTCATTTCTGTGTGTTTTTCCAAGAGGATTACAACGGTGTAATCTGCCCGCCTAAAATTGGGGCCGAGGCATGGGACCCACGAGGCGGTTTCCAGGCGCATGCTGCATTTTTATGACTTATGCTTCATAAGTCCATTCGGGGCAAATGAATAGCCCACCATGCATGTTTTTCCGTGTAGTTTGCGATGGTGGCCCTGGTATATACCTAAGAGGTGCGCAATGTGGAGATGATGCGGGTCACTCGGGTTAGCGACATTTGGACCAGCAGTGGTTGAGTGTACTCCCTTGGTTCGTTCCTATGAGGATTCGTGTGGCATTACTACCTCAGTATAGGTTTGTGATCCCCTCGATAAGATGGTTTTCTGTTAGAGTTGTGGCATCCCTCTGGTGTGTTCGGAGCGTGATCCTCTAGCTTCGCTTCCCTAGATCGGGTTCTTGGTATCATTGTGACCGCTTATCCACGGGCGACGATCCCATATCTAGCAGGTTAACCCCGTAGGGTTTGAGGCATCATCGAGAATATGATCCTTTACGCAGTGGGCCGTTCAGTAGGGTTGCATAATCGTCGGTTAAACGATTCCCTACTCAGCATGTGGTTTCGGTAGGGTTAGTGCATTGTCAGTTCGATCCCCTACATCACGAGTTATACCAGATAGGGTTTTGGTATCGTCATGAACACCTTTACACGGGCACCGATCCTCTATCTGAGTGATGTGATCTGTGGAGCACCAGATTAGGTTGTGGTATCCCGCATCAGTTCCTGGGATTGATCCCCTATCTGTGAGTTCTACGAGTTACCGGAGTGGGTTCTTGTATCCCCTAGCGGACCCTAGGAGTGATCCCCTATCTGAGAAGTTTAGGGTTTCCACTGTTTCAGCATGATGTTCTCAGTGACGATATCCGAAGAGCGTGATCTCTCAGATGAGCGTCTGGGATGCTGGTGTGAGACCCGATGGAGTGTATCTCTCGGACGAGTGTCATCTGGGATGACAGAGCTCATGGAGTGTGTTCTCCTAGTTATGCACTAGTTGCAGGAGATGGGACTGAACCTCATGAGACTTGGTGCATGAATGAGTATATCTAGTTGTTCAGGGTATATGTATGGGCATATACCTGAGCGGATGTTCACGGTGTATGCATGGGCATACACCTGAGCTGATCTGACTAGTCGCGTTAGTCGAGGATGGTCTCGAGATGAAGTTTCTCTCTCGTTTGGGTTCCCTTTGGCTGGGATGAGATGACTGTTGTTATTCAGTTTATCCCTTTTATTTTGGGGTTTTTGGGGTGCCTACTGAGTATTTTATATACTCACCCCTACATGGGCTTTTCCCGCACATGTTTGTGTCTTGTGCATACCACATGACTTTCGACGGAGTTCCAGGAGGACCCAGAGCAGGCGGAGCTTAGTGAGCGAGACTATCCAGGGTGTTTACCGGAGCTGTGACGAGGAGCTTACCAGCGGGTGTATTTGGCAGTGTTTTCCCACCTTCTGAGCAGGTTGGACACTTTTGTAGTTTTCCTTTGGTGGGCCCTGTTTTTACCTTTTGTACTTATGTTGCACTCTGGTTTGGGATAGATGTATGCATGCATTTCCTTTTCAGTTTTTATATGTATATATATTTTCACTATTGCATGGAGGTGTATGTGGGTGCGTGTGTATAAGTACCTTAGGCTAATGCCTCCCATGTGTGTGATAGCCTACTCAGCGCTAATCGCCAGCCCCTGGCCTACTGGAGGTGGGCTTGGGGAGTTACAGATCAAGCCCCGTTGGGTCAGGTCATGATAGAAAACATCCCTAAATTTTGGTAAGTATAGAGTAAGTGGTTTATCAAGAAAATACATCCCTATCTGGATACTACAAGTGGATGTAGTTTTGTCACAGATGTACCTAGGAGTAACAACTCTGACAAGGTGTTCCGGGCCTGACTTAGGGTAACCTGGTACACGACAACGAGCCTTACTGCGTACCTAGTTTGACACTCCCATATGATATGCTTTGGTAAATTCATAAGCTCATTATGAATCATAATTAAGGGAACCAAAATTTTTCATAAGAATATATGTTAGGAGATAGATCATGAATAACATGGATTGAAGCCTAGAAATTCATAAGTTAAGGAAATAAATGTAATTTATAAGTTATTCCTTTATTGTCATTGGATTCCCCTTTATGTGTTTAATAGTTTAAAAGTACTCATCCCTAAGTCTATATTGGATAAAGTAGAACCAGAATAAAAAAAATGAAATGTAGGGCTATCGTCTATAGTTCTATGCATTCCTTTATATCACGAAAATTTAGTAGAACTATTCAAACACCCCCACAAAACATGGGAGTAAATATGTCAGTGAAAATGGAAAATGGGGCAATTATTGCATCCCAAGTATATAACTCCTCCCCTATCAACGTTTATGGGATGAACTTCCCGGAGAGCCTTGCCATACTCCCTTTGATGGAATTTGATGCAATCTAGACATGGATTGTCTTTCCCTATATAGATCCAACATAAATTTCCATGAGAGAGAAATTACTCTCCATATAGTGAATCGACCCCTAATTCTATACAAGTGCAAGGAGGAGGTTGAATTTTATTTAGCACCATCATCTCAAATATGGATATTATTACCCTATGAGCAATCATATCTAGCTCAAATTATTGAGTCTGAGGAACAAACCATCCTCAAAGACATGCATGTTGTAAGAGAATTCGCTGATGTGTTTCTCGAGGAGTTTCTTGGTCTTCCTCCAAGTAGGATGGTTGAATTTTTTATTGAACTTATACATGGGGTGTTTCCAATATCCAAGACTTCATATAGAATGGCTATTGTGGAACTTGAGGAGTTAAAGAAACAACTACAAGAGAATCCAGATAAAGGGATTATACGCCCAAGTGCTTCACCATGGGGTGCACTAGTCCTCTTCATTAAGAAGAAGGACGATTCAATGTACCTTTGCATTGATTATCGTGAGCTCAAAAAAATCATGATAAAGAAAAAGTATCATTTTCCATGAATTAATGACTTGTTCGATCAACTATATGGATCAAAATACTTATCTAAGGTGGATCTGTAGTTGGGATATTACCAAGTAAGGGTGAAGAAGGAGGAAATCCCCAAGACTGCTTTTCATACAAGGTACAAGCATTATGAGTTCATAGTGATTGCATTCTAACTCACTAATACCCAAAAAATATTCATGGACTTGATGAATAGAGTCTTTAGAGAATACCTCGATAAATTTGTGGTAGTCTTTATAGATGATATTCTAATATACTCTAAAACCAAGGAGGATCATGAGGAGCATCTGAGCACTATGCTAAAGATCTTGTGAAAGGATAAGCTCTATGAAAAGTACAATAAGTGTGAGTTATGGTTGAAAGAAGTATCATTCTTGGGGAATATCATCCCAAGCGATGAGATATCTATGGATCCTTTGAAGAAAAAAACAATTGAGGGATGTCTGAGGCCAACATTCGTGATAGATATTTGTAGTTTTCTTAGGTTAGTTGGATATTATCACCGATTTGTGATAAATTTATCATGATTTTCAAACCCTCTTACCAAGCTAAATCAAAAGGGAGTAAAATTTTCTTAGAATGATGAATGAAAATAAATCTTCATGGAGTTGAAAAGGAGGCTTATCACTGCCCCTGTGCTCACACTACCCAAAAGTGAGAAGATTTTTGTAATTTTCAGTTATGCTTCAAAGAAGGGATTGGGATGTGTGTTGATACAAAATGAAAAAGTCATTGGCCATGCCTCAAGGTAGTTGAAAATTCAAGAGAAAAACTATCCTATGCATGATCTAGAGTTAGAAGATGTGATTATTGTGTTGAAAATCTAGAGACATTATCTCTCTGGGGAGAAGTGTGAAATATATACGAATCAAAAAAGTCTCAAATATATATTCACATAGAAAGAGATGAATATTCACCAACAAAGATGGTTAGAGCTTATCAAGGATTACAGCTATTCAATCCACTACCATCCTGAGAAATTGAACAAAGTAGTAGATGCTTTAAGTAGAAAGGATCCAACAATTATATCATCAATGAGAATTGAGAAGGATTCAATATTCTTAGATTTGAAGAGGATGTACATGAGAATCATAAAGAAAGGAACATCATAAATCCTTTCACAAATGATTTATCAAACATATCTTCTTGAAAGGATAAAAGATGCTCAAAAAATATGATATGGGAATTTAGAAGAAAGTGGAAACTATAAGAAAAGGGAAATCCTCAGAGTTCAATGTTAATGAAGAAGGAATTGTGAGATTTGGGTCAAGACTACGTGTTCCATCAAATCTTGAGTTAAAGAGGGAACTATTGGATGATGCACATAGTTTGACTTTCTTTATTAACCCAGGAAACACAAATATGTATCAAGATCTCTGAGAGCACTATTGGTGGGACAACATGAAGAAGAATATTTCCGAATATACATCAAAGTGATTGGTATGTCAGAAAGTGAAGGCTGAAAGATAGAAGTATAAGGGGATGATACAACCATTACCCATACCAACATGGAAATGGGAAAACATCACCATGTAATTTGTCACCGGACTTCCAAAGACTTCCAAGGGAAACAATGTTATCTGGGTTATTGTGGATCATCTTACAAAGACTGCACACTTCATTGCGATTTGAGAGGATTTCTCACTGGATCAACTGGCACAGATATACATCAGAGAAGTGTCAAGGCTGTATGAAGTACCACTATCGATTATATCCGATCAGGATCCAAGATTCACCTCTATGTTTTGAAAAAGTCTCCAAAATGTTCTAAACACTGAGCTGAACTTCAGTATGACTTATCACCCTCAAACCGATGACCAATCTGAGTGGACTATCCAAACACTTGAGGACATGTTGAGATCTTTCTCAATGGAATTTAAAGGTGGATGAGACCAACATATTCCTTTGGTAGATTTCTCTTACAACAATAGTTTCCACTCAAGCATCCAAATTTATTCTTATGAATCCCTTTATGGGAAGATGTGTAGAACACCAACATGTTGAGATAAAGTTGGGGAACAAAAACTTCTAGGTCTTGAAATGGTTGAAGAAATAGTGGAGAAGGTTAAGACCATATAACAACACATTAAAGCTTCAAAGAGTTGATACAAGAGCTATGCTAACAATCATCGACATGACCCAGAGTTTGATGTTGGATACATGGTATTCCTCTACATATCTTCATGTAAAAGAGTGATGAGATTTGGGAAGAAGAGAAACCTTAGTCCAAGGTACATTGGACCTTTTGAGATCCATGATCACATCAGAGCAGTGTCCTATCGACTAGCACTCCCACCAAACCTGTTTCAAGTACATGATGTATTCCATGTATCCCTCTTAAGAAAGTACATACCAGACCCCTCACATGTAGTAAATCTAGAGGTAGTACCATTGGATAATGATCTTTCCTATGAAGAGAATCCGATGAAGATCTTAGATCATAGAGAAAAAGTTCTACAAAATAAGATCATGCCCCTCGCCAAAGTGTTATGGCGAAACCAAAAGTTTTAAGAAATGTGGGAATTAGAGGAGGTGATGAAGCAGAGTTACCCTAATCTATTTTAGTGTGGGAAAAAGAAATTTCGATGGTGAAATTTATGAAGGGGGAAGATTGTAACAATCCGAACTGTTATGAATATAATTCCCCTTTTTGATTTAATCAAATAGAAAAAACATGCAATTATTTTGTTTTATTATATTCAATTGTATTTAAATGAATGCTAAGTATCTTTACCTTTTATAATATAGCCATTGAATAGTGATCACATGACTAGTATAAATATAGGGTTTTAACAAATCCTTTTGGCACAGATAGAGGAAGTGATGAGCTCAACTACTAGGATCATACCCTTTGAAGCCCATTTATTGGAGCTTCTGAGGGAGATAGATTTTTTGGGATTTTCCCTAGACCAAGCCCAATCTGAGATCCAAAAACTTAAGCATGTGCGAAACCATTTATGGGAGATGTTCATGCTCATCGAGATCATGACCCAAACCATGTTCACCGAACGGCCCTATGAAAGCCCTACCATCGCACACCTTACTCTTAGGGCGTATACTGGTGTAATAAATGGATATATATAAATACCATAGTAATAGTAATATGTAAATTATTTTTTATAGAATAATGAATATATTTCCATCCTATTATTGTTATTTTATAAATGATTTTTAAAGAAAAAATTGTATTTTTGGTTAACATTCAAATTCAGTTAATGAATTTATGAATTAATGGATTTTTGAAATAAATAATATTTTAATGGAATATTATTATTAAATAATATTTACCAAATATAAATTATCATATAATTGTTATGATGTCAAATGTAATTTTTTATAAGGGTTCAAAAAATAGTTATTTGTCAAAAACCCGTCATTTTCAATAAATGTAAATTATTATTTTAAAAGTGAAAAATTCACATATTTATAAAATTATTTAGATAAAATGAATATTATTTTTGTAATTAGGATGTCAAAATTATTCAACGATGAATTTTTCATAATTTTTTGAGAGTCAAATTTTTGGGTAAAAATTAAATACCGTATAAATATACAGTGTGTTTTATAACATCATAATGGCCCAATAGTGATGTGATAAATACTATAAAAGGTATCATCGACCAAATATATGTTTTAATTTTAAAATAATGCAATTTTATGTTTATTTTATTTATTTTATATAGTCTTAATGAATCCTCCAAGACTTATATTATATTTTAAGTTTTTAAAATCATTTCTTTGAGAGTGTGACTCAAATCCACATAAGTAAGGGAATTATTTTATTATCTTCATCCATTTTCCTTATAAAATAATGTAAACCACTCCCTTTTGGCAGAAACCATGGGAAAAAACTATGAGATGATTTGTGTTTTTGAATATTTTATTATGTAGCTTCCAAAACCAAAATAATAAAGAAATCCATCTCCTTTACTATATAAACTCACCCAAAATCCCATTTTTCTTCACTCAAACTCTTTGTAGAATGACCAAACTCTACCCCATACTCTCTAGAGTCATCATATGGTGCCCCAAAGCTTTTAAGAATCCCCTCCCAAGACTTTGGAGTCACACATTCAAGTAAGGGATCCTCACCTTCCTCTCTTTCTTTCAATTCAAGAATCTTCTTTGAAATTAGTCTTTATTATTTCAATTTTTTATATTATAATTCATTTAATATGATTATATTACTATCCAATTGATTTTATTTTAATGATATACTATTTATCTTTTCTCATTTTGACCTTTATCTAAGTTGTTACTATGCCAAAATTTTGTAAGAGATCTTCCACCCTCCCCTTTTATCAACCATTCATTTTATGTTATGTCTTTTAATTTTCATTTTCCTATGTTGGGATATTCTATTAAATATACCAATTACTTTACATTTTGTTTATAAATGATGAGAGACCCTTTAACTCTCATTTAACCCTCCTAATAACCTTTATGTACACCCATTACCATGCCAAAATTTTGTAAGGGTTCTTTCCTTCCTCTATCTTCAAGTTTCTTTATTTTGTCAAACATTTTATTTCCAACTTTTTTATGTTAGAGAATGTATTTACATGTCTCTATTATTTTCCATTTAATGTATAAATTATGATAGACCACTTTCACTATCATAAACTCATTTTATGAATTTCTATATGACGTTGTTATCCTACCGAAATTACACCATGATTTTCCATGCCAAAATAATTGTGTAGTGAATACCATACCCGTTTATCTATCAAGTGTATTCACCATTATTAAAATATAATTATTTATTGGTGACTTACATGTATGTATTCCACATTTCATTGATCGTGGAATAAATTATGATGTTGAATGAATCCATGTTATATGATCTATGTGGAACACTTAAGCATGAGAATGAAATGATTATAAAGGGTGAGCCTTGATAGCACTCCAAAGCATTGGGTAATGTTTAGTATCATGATACATCATGTTGGGACAGTGGTGTACCTGATTCCTTTATGGGACATTTTCCCACCATGATGTCTTGGCTGGTTTAGTCTTGAAATATGTTTATGATGCAGTGTTTTAAGTTATTGCCACATTTCCCATGTTATGATTATCATGCTATATCATGACTTATTATTCATGTTTCTTTTATGCTATATTGATATGCTTGTTGTCTAACATGTATTTTATTCCTCATGTTATACCTTGTTTATTCCCTTAATGATCTTTATAGATCACCCCTTTCTTATGTATGTCCTTAGGTTATCCCATGTAGTGTTAAGTACGAAGGAATGTTTTGGTCATGTTAAACATGTTTTCAATGAATATGTCATTTTTCATGTTTTAAGTTGTTATGTAATGTACCCAATTTCTCAAATACACTATACCTCTCGATCATATGAGTTTTATTAAGTGCAATTTTATGTAATAAATCATGTTTAAAAATAAAATAAAGAGTAGGGTTGTTATACTCTACACAGGATGCATCTGCATCAATAAAACTGATATCCTTCAACTCAATAACAATGTATCTGAATTCCTTAATTTCTTTAAGAAAAATTTGTAAATCAGTCACAACTCATAGCTCATCTCTATAGAACTTATACTGTATCTACTAACATGGCTGTCTCACTCGATGAGATCTTGTGATATTCAAACCCAACATCTCCTCATTTCTTTAAGTGACTTGACTGCACATAAATAAATAACAAGATATTGTATGTGATCCTTTCTCATATTCTTCTTCATTCTTCTCAAGCTTTTTTAATAATGGTTGTCATAGAATCCTATTTCTATTCCTTTTACTTTGATACTCAGATGATCAAACTTCTCTATGTAGGCTCAAAATCTTCTTCTCCTTCCACTTCTGGAGATCTTCCTCGCTCTTATGTTTATCCAGTTTCTCAGGTCAATCTCACAACTCCCTATTCATCTTTTTCTATTTATACATAGGTCATAAAAAATAATATTTTATATATTTAAAATATAGAATATCTCCATGCGATTCAGTGGCCCATGATTTTCTCAACCACTCCACTTTTTCTATATGTGGGATGCTCTCATGATCTCGACGTTCCTTTTATTTCTCAACCACTATCCCCTGTACATTTATAGGGGCACCCTTTTTCTTTTATTATAATTTTCTAATCTCAATTGAATATATTATTATCAATTCTTCCAAAAAACCCAACATAATCATTTCCAGATACTTCAGAGATAAATGTGGTTCTCACAAATAAATCGGTCAACTAACTCCCAATTTCTTTACTCATTCAAACTCCTTAAGACTCACTCTATTTCCTTCTTTTTTATTTTCCAAATAATACATTGTAGAAATTTCTGCATGCTTGACAACATGCATATCACAATTAACTCTATGATTTCATTTCTCATTTAATATGGAATTATAAATAATTCCAAAACTTATCTATAATATTGATCTTATTCTCCCATAGCTTGAAGATCAACAACTCAATACATCAAACTTGAATTACACACCCTTCTTAGTGTGTGATATTTAGAACCTTGATTATTAGCCTTGGAATCATCACAATTGAATTTATCCTTAGAATAATAATTTTGGAAACTCAAAATCTTTCACCGAGAACATATGGTAAATTCATTTACGTGAATTTCAATTTTTCATATGTAGAATCAACTACGTGATGGATTCCCTTATGTCGGTTACTTCACCTATGTGGATTCTCTGATGTGATGACTTCAACTACATGGATTCCCATACATAAGGTATAACACTTAAGTGAATTCTCATACATTGAATTAATGTCCTTACATTGATCATCACATATGCAAATTCGATTATGTGATGGATCCTCATATGTGGGGGATTTGGCTATGTGAATCCCGGACTTAAGCAGATTTTCCAGATTTCCTTCATTTGAAACAGGAACTCCTCCTTCCCATATTTAATCATTCTCAATCAGTCATAAACACTTAAAAACACCTTTGGGAATTTATAAAACAAGCCTAAACACCTCAACTCCATTCCCAAGCACTCTGGAAGTATATAAACTCACTTAAGAGAATATCTCCAAAAACACTACTACCTTCAAACCTCTAAATTCTGTTCAGACTTCATCCAAGTGTGTTTCATTATTTATTTCAATGAATATAATTATATGTACACATGTATTTATTCTCCAAATCTCTATCACTTCAATATCCCATTCAACTAGATTTTAATCTTGATAACCACAACTACAAAATGCTATATTCAATTGCTAGCACTTTTGTACTTTCCAAACTATTGTAGATAGAACAAAACTACTTTAATACTTGTCTTATACATGAGGACCAGCTCAAAAATCATCACATGTAAAAGGGTTTCCCTTATAACTTGTCCAGTAATATGTTCCAAGGAAACCAACTGAATTCTTCTTTACCCATACCACATGGGAAACACCTCTTAATGTAACAGGTGGATACTTCATCACCCATCTTATCACCTTTTCATCTCCATCTCCAATGAAACCCAACTCCAATCTATCAACTAACTTATCCAATCATACATTAACATCCAATATCTCACATTGATAACAAATATAACACTAGTATCTCAAATCCATTTGGTCACTTCAATCCCCCTTTGGATTTTTTTTCAAAACACTTTAATTCCAAATTCAATTTTGTTTTAGCACTCCTTATTGAAAATAAATGAAAAGGTTCAAAAAACTATTCTACCCCTAAATGTGAGGGTCTTCTCTCTAGTAAATTTTTTACCCTAATCCTAAAAAATTAGGGAAGGACAACCCATCCTTTAAATTTCTAACATCTTATCTTCTTAATTGACAATGAATGAAAAGGTGAGAAAAATTGTTCCCCCCTTATTAATCTTAAAGTCAGGATCTTCTCCACTAAAAATTTGAGAAACTTCTTCTCTCCTTATGGATCCAAAAATATTATACTTGATAAAATAGTGTCATACATATACAAATTAAAATATATAAATAATGATACCATTTATAAATAAAATATCCTTAACACAACATGGTATACCCTTCGTTATCTTTACAATATGTCCATTAATTCCATGAGAGAAGGAATTCAGCTTGAATCATTACTTACCAAGTTGAAAGAGACTATCAGAAACGAAGATCGATATAATCATCAACTAAATTCACTGTGGCATCACATGTTTCTTAACAATGTGACCTCAACCAACCAACTCAAAGTCCACATGGGATAACCATGTGTTGAAAATATGAGTGATTTATTTAAACAACAAATAAATCCATAATTAATCACTTTGTGATACCAACTATACCAAATTCTTTGAATAAGGTCTGGTCAAATAGATTTTCAAGAAATTTCAAGTACTTTCACTCACTTGAACACACACATTAAAAAATTAAACTATTAAGTAAATAACTTCACCTTTTTGTTAGATAATCACTCCCCCAAAATAAACATAAATAATACATGTCAAAAAAATATAGAAGGATGATAATTATACCAAAATCAAGGCTGCCCAGATTCCATATTTGCAACAAATATGAATTCTCTAGCAGCTTGGATTTTTTTTCTTACTCCCCCTCAAGGGATCATTTCCATACAACTTCACCTTCAATTTCCAAATATTCAAGCACTTCCATATTGATTAGGGAATAAGGTAGGTCTTTAAATTTCTCCTTGACTTGAATAAGAGGGTTAATAATGTTTTCCTAACCCATGACATTTAGTTCTAGTTTTCTTCATGTTTCCACCCTTATATTTCCAAGTCTATTCAACTTTGAGTATCATGGTCTTCACCTATTTTTTTTCTTAGATGGATTAGACTTATTTACTTGAGTGTAATGTTATAGACCTCTCTGACCCTTTTTCTTTGAGAAAATATAGTGTTATAGGTATTCTTGGAGGTCATAGTGGCTTGTTTCAGGAGTTTTCCAAAAGACTAGTTTTCCAACGGTAGCTCATATGAATATAGGTAATAAAATAGTGACTCAATGAATGTTAGGTCTCCAAATAGTGACTTATCGAAGGATAGGTCTCCGAACGGTGACTCACCAAGTGGTGACTTGCTGAACGATGACTCATTGAACGGTGAGTCACCAAACGACAGGTCACTGAACGGTGACTCATTGAATAGTGACTCACCGAACGGTGGCTCACCGAATGGTGGATCAATGAAAAAAGACTCACCGAATGTCGACTCACCGAAAAATGACTCACCACCGATAGCTCACACCTTCAGAGTTTTTCCCAGTTTCTCCCCTTTGATGCATCCTTTGATGTTAAATGAGTTAAATTCCATATTTAATGAGTTTTTTGGTGGTTTCAAATGGTATTTATATCCTAAAAACCTTAAGATTACTTTTACTCCTAAACTACATGGACCTGATTTTGATCCGACTTTAATGGCCTTTGAAATAGTTTCCCCTATATATTTAGGATCTGGCCTTTCTAAAATCTGAAATCATCTCTTTCTTTGAATCCTTCTTCTTTCTCTTAGTGTGTCGAGAACCTTTCTTCCCCAAGGAGACATGAATCTGTGTTGTAACAGTCTATTTGGTTTTCCCCTGGAGTCTTTCCCATTACTCATGCAACCCCCTTATTTTTGATGCAAGGAATAATTGTTGATCATATGTTATTCCAAGTAGGGATTCCTTTGTATCTCTTTATTTTGTGCATCATGTGGGGTGGGCGTACTTATGACCCCTTGTGAATATGGTTGAAACCAATTTAATTAAGATAATAAGAAGTAATAAATGAGGGGATAGGAGTAATATGTTGATGATCACTTTGTTTTATATGTTATCCTTGATCCATGTTGTGAATTTTATGGGTTGTATTCTTCTAAAAATTATGTCCTTTGGTGGTCTCTGTTTTCACAACTAAATGAATTGTGAATCACTACTGTAAGAATTGTAATTTGGTTAACCACATATATTTTGTTAAATAAGTGGATGAACCAAGATCAAACTTGATTTGTGATAATCCCTATTTTATCAAGTGGAATTAAAGCACGAGTGTTTGCTAAAATCTAAATAAACATTTCCTTGTTGGTGTGGTTATATGCTATGTGTGGTTCTGTTATGCCTTATGTCTGTACTGATAGTGTGGTGCTGTGGTCGGGAGTGTGGTTGTGTGTATGGGGAGGTATGGGAGGTGTAATGGTATCTCGGGATGAGAGTTTGATAGATTGTGTAATGGATAAACTTGTTATGCAGTGGGACTGCATCGGGGCAGTGGTTGGGAAGCGGTGCTATAGGAATGGGTCGTGTCATGTTCATGTTTATGGGTGTGCTGGGCGTGGTGTTATTATACAGCAGGGATATCAAGTATGGTAGTAATGATATGTGTTGGGGGTTTTACTTTTTGAGAGTAAGGACAAGGAGAAATTAATTTTAAGAATGATGGTGGTAGTGGTTGAACGGGTGTTCAAGAGAGGGGAGTGTGCAGTGGGACTGCAATATGGGTGAGTTTTGTTTTGCTGAATATGGTGATTCTTGTATAGAAGGTCTATCGAGGATGGTTTAGGAGGTATGTAATAAATAAATTAATTGTATGGGGTTATGTTTTGAGTTGTGGCTTGTAGTGAAGCGGTGTTCATTTATCGAATTGGGAAGTGACCATCATTCATTTTGATGTGTGCATTTAGAGGTGGAAGAAATGTCAGTTTTTTGTGGGCCAATTATTGTTATGAAAACCCATAGGTTGGGATGAGTGTTTAGTACCTATATATATACATGTAGTTCCTTTTGATTTCTATATGAACCCCACCCATGTTGAGCACTATGTGCCGAACACCCCCATTGTTATGGGGGAGGGTGTCCTTTCCCAAAATCCTACTGGGAGGATGAATGGATAGTTATTGGATCTTATCTCCTCCCCATTCTAGGAATTTATCACCCAAGACTCTCCGAGAACGCTATAATGGATTGAGGTTTATTACCATATTTATGGTACTCATTGTGTGAGAGGTGGTTTGTTTTTCAGGTGTCTTTGAGATGAGGCCCAGGTGTTTTCAGGTGAGACGTGTGGTGGTTGTAGCCCAGGTGTCTGCGGGTGGGATGTGCTATGGTTGTAGCTTAGGTGTTTGTGGGAGATATGTGGTATGTGACCCAAGTGTGCACGGATAAGTTGTGATGGTGGGATTGTGGAATAGCGTGGTAGCGTCAAGATGTTCACCGTTAGGGATGAGTAGTTAACCAGTGGGAAGTGGTACAGGGTACCCAAATATCGATGTGCTTACTACTTTACTTTACTCGACTCGTGTTATTTGGTGAGTGTTCCTTGGTGAGGTTGAGGTGGATAATATAGCTTGTTAGGTGCTTTTGAGTTTCTGTTGTTTTCTCACAGGGGTATTAGTATGCTTCTCCCACTTATGAACGGGTGAATTTGGTTTTTCCCTACTGAGTATACTTGTATGCTCACCCTATGTATATAAAACTATTTTTAGGTTTCCAGGGAGATTATGTGGATTGTGCTGGACCTTAATAGCTCTGATGTTGGGGACAATTGCTGTGTTTCTACTTAGTTTTATTTTTGGTACTTACTTTGGAGTTTTCTTTTCATTTCCAATAGTTTTACTTTAAACATGTAGTGGGATGGATTTTGGTTTCTTTATATATATATGTGTCTTGGAGTTTTTTGAGGTTGATACATCTTATATTACGATCTTGGTTACTATAAAAATGGCAATCCCTCCCACTTTTGTGAGATTTCTATACCCTTGGTGCTGGTCACCACCCCGGGGCCTATTGGAGGTGGGACTCGGGGGTCATTATCCTTCATCTTGAGGAAGGAAGGTTTCAACATCTTACAATACCTTCCCTCATCTTTAAGAAGATGGGTCATGACAAAATGGTATTAGAGGTTGATGGTTAAGAGATAGGATGAAGTTTGGAGTTAGGCATAATGATGATTGCATGGGTTGGTAGGTAAACAATGTTAAGTGATCTTGGTGCATGACATAGGCCAGGGGAGACCAACTAGGACACATGATTTTAAGGCCCCCCATGATCCAATGTAAGGAATATGAGCTTACCGAACGACTAAGTGAGGCTACACCGATTGCGGGGTAGAGACCCTAGGAAAGGTACATGCATAATGATGACTTGTGTTCTTGTTTTTTGGGTGTTTTCAGGAAATTAAAATAAAAAATGAGTTAAAATGAATCCTAAATAAATTCCATACTACTCGGGCTTAGGAGTTCCCTATTTTCCTTTTCAGCTATGGATATTGGACATCGCCCACATGTGGTATGAGTAGTGGATGCTCAACAAGCTAACCTAGTTGACCGACAGGGTGTTGACCGAGTGGAGGAGGATAAACGATGGCATAAGACCCTCCACTCTTTCCAGCAATAGACTTTAGGGAAGTAAAAAGGATGTGTTTCATACTTGGAGATGGAGAGTTGTATTGAGGATCTTGCAATCACTTCACCTTGATTTGGGCTCCGATAGAGTATTGGGTTCCCCTAGTAGTGAGCCAAATGAGGGGAGAAACGTTTCAGTGGTGGACACTTTACCTCGAGGAGAGGAAGGATACTGATGTTTTGTGGGACGTATTTGAGAAGGAGTTTCAGGCATAATTATTCTCTCCGACGACGAGGATGAGAAGTGATAGGAGATACTCTCTCTACAGCAGGGGAGTATGTCGGTATAGGATATGGAGATCAAGTTTAAGGATCTACTTTGTTTTTATTCAGATCTTTTTCTGGATGGGGAGTCTTGGACGAGATGCTTAGAGGAGACCCTTCATCCTTCTCTTTAGTATGCAGTTACTCCCTTCACCCTACTGACATACTTAGAGGTTCAAAAGAAGGATAAGGTAGTGGAAAGGATGCACTCGCAAGTAGGCCTACCGTGAGAGGGGAATTAATTGATTTATTCAAAGGGGGAATATTTCAGCAGCAGGTCTCTAGCGTTAGGGCCTTCTAGGTTTCGTCCAACAGGGAGCCGAACCCAGTAGTTTCAGTTCTGACCTTATAGACCTCATATTTTTTCCACAGGCTTGGGGCTGAGGTGTTTTTATTGTGGAGGCTGTGGGCACCTTCAAAATTAGTGCTCAGTTAGAGCTTAGTAGGGTGGAGGTGGGCAGGTCCAGCACCTACCTCAATAGCATTTTCCACCTAGGCCCTTCTAGTAGTAGGGACAATAGGCTCCCGCTCCACTGAGGGGAGACAAGGAAGGTAGAGGCTAACCTTAGTGTGCTCATTAGGTACCTCAACCAGGGTGTGGTCAGGTAGGTGACCGATAGTCTAGGGGAAGAGGATTTAGGTATGGGAATTTACATGCCGCAGTGGAAATAATTCCAGCAGGGCCAGAGATCATATGAGGTACGATCAGTTTGTTCAATAATCTTGCTTATGTTTTTTTTTGATTCGGGAGCTTCTAACTTTTTCATTGAAACCAATATATCTTATTCCTTGGGACTAGATATAAAGATACTTTCCATTCCCCTGGTGTTGAGTATACCAATCAGAGGTCAGACCGACTTGCTTGATGTTTTCCAGGGATGTAGACTAATGTTGGGGACACATCAGTCTAGTGGGGATCTATTTATGCTGCAGATGCAGTTGTACGATGTCATACTTGACATCAAATGGTTGTTTTTGGTTCATGATGTTATCAACTTCTTATGGAGGAGAGTCGTGTTTTCAGATGTAGAAGACCAACGTGTAGCTTTTGTTGGAGAGAAGAGTTGTTAGGTGGGTAGCTGGCATGTGAAGCCTCTTCCTTATTTATTAGCTGAGATGTCAGTTGGATCGATGGATGCTGAGATGGTGGATGTTTCGTGAGTTTTCAGAGAGTTTCTGGATGTTTTACCTGAGAAGGTTTTGACTCTACCACCTCAACATGATGTTGAGTTTGGGATCGACTTACAAACCAGTGCTCATCCAATTTTGATGGCTACTTATCGGATGGTGCCTTCTGAGTTGTGGGAGTTGCGGATCCAGATTGACGATCTGATGAAGAATGGATTTATTTGGACTAGTATGTCGTTGTGGGGTGCTCCAGTCTTATTTGCGAAGAAGGCTATTGGTGGTCTGAGGCTGTGTATAGACTATTAGAGGTTGAATCAGGTAACAATCAATAATCGTTACCCTCTCCTGAGGATACATGATATTTTTGACCAGTTGAGGGGATCAGGTTGGTTCTTTAAGATCAATCTACGGTTTGGGTATCACGAGTTAAGGGTGAAGGAGGGTGATATCCTAAAGACTTCTTTTAGGTGCAGGTATGAACACTTCGAGTTCGTGGTCATGCTGTTTGGTATTACGAATGCACCATCCATGTTCATGGGGCACATGAACTATGTCTTTCACAAGTTCCTGGACTGGTTCATCATCATATTCATCGACAACATCCCAATCTACTCAAATTCAGAGGAGGATCACGCCGAGCATCTCAAGACTGTCTTGTAGGTTCTTCAACACCACCAGCTATATGGGAAGTTTTCCAAGTGTAAGTTTTGGACATGGGAGGTCCATTTCCTTAGAAATGTGGTGTCTCATAAAGGGATAATAGTGTATCCATCGAAGGTCAAGGCAGTTGTTTCTTGGTCATAACCTAATAATGTGGTGAAGGTTCATAGCTTTCTTGGTCTGGTGGGCTATTAACGGAGATTCATACCCGAATTCTCCTGAGTTGTAGATCTGTTGACATCTTTGACTAGGAAAGACTAAGAATTTGTGTGGAGTGAGTAGTGTCAGGAATATTTCAACTATCTGAAGGGGAAGTTGGTCAGTTCTCCAGTACTCAGGTTTCCAGAGGAAGGGGTGATGTTCAAGGTGTTCTGTGACGCTTCCGGTCTAGGCTTGGGATGCATGTTGATGCAACGACGAGGAGTGATATCTTATGGGTCTAGAAAATGGAGTCCCCACAAATGAAACTATCCAACCCATGATTTGGATCTTGTAGAGGTCGTTTTTTCACTGAATTTTTAGTGACACTACCTCATAGGGGAGATCTTTTTGGTCTTCATAGATCACAAAATCTTTAGGTACATCTTTTCCCAATGAGACCTGAACTTTTGGAAGTATAGGTGGATGAAGTTTCTCTAGGACTATGACTTTGATATCTCTTAAACCTCAGGAAAGGGGAATGTTGTGGTCAATGCATTGAAAAGGAATTCACAAAGAGAGGTTGTTTAGGAATCGTTAGATGCTTGGAAGGTGATGGAGGAGTTGGATTTCTTGCACCTGGATGTAGGGATGGATAGTGGCAGAGGATTTCTGTTTATGATGAAAGTGAATTACTATCTTATGCAGCAGGTGGAGGAGTCTCAGTGGGGTGACTCGGAGGATAAGGTGATGCACGATCACGTTGACCAGGGTAATGATCTAGAGTGATGGTCATAAGATGGTCAGAATCAGATGCTGTTATGTGAGAAGCTGTTTTTACGAGTGGTGATGTGCGAGGGAGTTCTTCATGAGTTCCATAGTTTACCTCTAGCAGTACACCTAGAAGTTTCCAAGATATACCGAGGCTTGAGGGAATAGTTTTGGTGGATCTAGGTGAAGCGGTTAGTGATGGAGTTTGTGGCAAAGTGACTAGTGTGTCAGCAGATGAAGGCTGAGAACTATGTTCCCGATGGTTTTTTGAATCCCTTAGATGTCCTCGAGTGGAAGTGGGAGGACATATCGTTGGATTTCGTCACAGGGATACCCAGGGCTTAGGGAGGCTATGATGCTATCTGGGTAATAGTGGATTGGTTGATGAAATCGGCTCACTTCTTAGCAATAAAGGAGTCGATAACAATGGATGATTTAGCACAGAGGTATGTGGATGAGGTGGTACGAATGCATGGGGTTATGATATCCATTATCTCAGATCAAGATAAATCTTTTACCTCACAATTATGGAAGGTATTTCAACATGATTTTGGCGCTCAATTACACCTTATCACTGATTTCCACCCTAAAAAAATGGGCATACAGAGAGGACTATCCAGACGTTGGTGGATATGTTGTGAGTGTGTGTTCTGGAATTTAGAGGATCATGGGTATGACACTTTCCCCTGGTATATTTTTCTTACAATAATAGATATCACTCTACCATTGGCATGACACTATTCGAAGCCTTGTATGGGAGACCGTGTCATTCACCCTTGTACTGGACAGAGGTTGGAGATGCAGCTGTTTTTGGTCTGGAGGTAGTGTGAAGCACGACAGAGAAGGTTTATCTCATGCATGAGAGGATGAAGGTAGCGTTGGACTGGTGTAGACACCATGAAATTTGTTGCATGCACTTCTCTTCAATTAAATATGTATTCCCATGTGCTGCAACTCAAAACGTCCTCAACCGGGATCGAAAAGTTCACGGTGCGACTCTACATTTTTCATGGGGGTCAGTGACAGCAGTGAAGGCACCGACCCGAAGGGCCGGGACCACAACCTGACACTGAACCCAAGCAGGGGTGCGGGGGTGCATCCCCCGTGGTATGGATGAATTATTTTGGATAAGTCCCCAAAGAGGCGTCCAAGGTACCTGTATGCAAACACCTGTGTGCCATCATGCTGGAGCAGAATGAAGTTATAATTTTTTCTAAGTCCCCAAAGTGGCGCCCTAGTCTAGCCAAAACACCGTCTGTGCACAAGGTACTTGTGCGCCCAAATTCATTTCTCCCAAGGTCACTTATTTGCCTATAAATAGACCCTTGGGGCCCTCATTTGTATGGACGAATTTCCTTGAAACCCAAATCCTGCTCTGGTCACCCTAGTACTTTTAACCAGTCTTCCAAAACTTTCATGGTAGTTCTTTAACACCTTGAGTGGAGGATTTAAGGGAGGATCATTGGACTTAAGTACTTTTAGTGTTTGAAAAACCATAACACTTGCGCACCTAAAGCGCCCAACATCCCCAAATCAAAAATACTTTCGCGCCACCCATTCCTCCCACAGGAACTTGAGCGCCCCACTTATGGGATCACCTATGAATACTCTTGAAGGCCTGAGAAAGGTCTCGACCATGTATTAACATACAGGTTGTTCGTCTCTTAAGTGAACATCAGGTCACCCAAGTGTACTTGCGCGCCCATACTTGCGCGCCCTTACCTACTTGGGCACCCCTCTTTGATTCACTTATTCTCTTCAGCTTACAATCCATCAAGACTTCATAAAAGCCATTCATAGCAAGACTTCTTCTTCCTTGACTCCCTTATCTAAAATGAATTCTGTTGAGACCTCCACCAAAACCTCTTGACTTATCAAACCTTTGGGAAAGGCACATCATCGTGTCTCCTATTTGGTTTTGTATTTTCATAGTCATAGGTTTCCCACATTTGTTTCACAATGGGGTTAGGGTTCATGGAGTGTATGTGGGTTTGTATATCTATAGTCACATGGACCTTTCTCCCAGGAATAGTGTTGGGAATTTCTTGGTTATGAGAATAAGGGTTTGGGTCCCGAACTCACCCTTCTCAAAGAGTTGGAAACTTCAAATTTATGGCAGGGAAGGTATTGTTCACACCTACTTTCCTTCCTTTTAAATAAAGGAGAAGTCTCCCTCCCCTACCAGGATCAATATGGGCAGCCATCCTGGTGTAAGCCCCTAACCTTCATCCCTTCCTCCTTATATTGGACCCTTGTCCAATGTAAATAGAATAGAGGGAAGGATCGTCGTCTCACCCTCTTCTGCGGTCGCCTCTACCTCATCCACCATCGCCGCCATAGGTGCTCCCTATTCCACCAGCGGAGGAGGAAAAAATTTGAAAGTGCAAGTGTCGTTGTTGAATCTTTCACATCCTCTTGTTTCTCACACCGAGAATTACTCACGTGATCTTAGAGATTCGCGATGATTACAACATGTACACAAACACTCATGAAGGAATGAACTACGAGAACTCTGATTCCTATTCAAACCAGGATACGTAGGAAGCCTTTTTAGGGCCTGAGCTAACTAGATATCCTCCTCAAGAATCCAACCCTAATTCTCTTAATCTGGGCATCCTCCTTAGGAATAATCCCCAAATTAAACCCCAAATCATCATGGAATCCTTTTAAGTAAGTCATCCCAAACTCATCTCTCTCAAAGGACCATACTCTCCTATGAGACTAATCGAACTATGTGGGATTTGATTCCCATCTATATGGGATACATAGGAAGCCTCCTTGAGGTTTAAACCCAATACCCTAAATCAACCCTATTTTCCTTGGTCCATATTCCCAACAGGGTCTGATCCCACTTGGAAACCCATATTCTTTCCAAAGTTCATTGGGATGCTTCAGTATAAGTCCCACACTATGTTTTGACTAAGAAACTTCCTCTTAGATGTCTATACCACATGACATTAAACTGAACGACTAGGTCCTTATCACATGACCTTAAAAGGTATGATGTGTCCCATTTAGTGGCACCAAACTAAAGTGGTTATGATTCCTTTTACAAGGATACGTAGGTATCCCATTTTATGGGAATGATCCCAAAATCAAACCAAACCTTCATATCCCTAGATGAAAATAAATTCAAGAGTTCCCCACTAAGTGGCTTAAAAACCAGCATCATCACAACAATGATTAAAAGAATCTCTAAGTAGTATATTAGAGGATACCATTGATGGAAAACCTTGAATACATATGGGTATTGCCATTAATTAAGAACCTTGAATGCATACTGATGATTCTAAATTTTACACATGTTAATAAGTGATTGTAAATTCCAAGGGAAACTTATGTTTTTCTTGGTGAATTAATAAGGATTCATGAAAATATCTTAAATTTACAAAGAGAGTCCCAGAGTAGACAATAATTCCCCCAAAAGGGTGTGATGAGTCTGACCTCCCATCCTCTCGACCAATGAACGTTCTTAAGTATCGTAAAGTTCAAACTTAACGAATGCCTGACTTTGGAAAGTAGGTCCCCTTTGGATAAAGAACTATTGGACATTTCCAGTTTCATAAATAAATACAATGGAAACTGCTTGGAAATAGTGAATCTTAAAACTAGAACACACGTTTCAAGGAACTGTGAAATAATTGGTATACGTTATATGCCGATCATAGGAGAAGGCCCTTGGAGTTCGAGGTTGGAGACCACATGTTCTTGAAGTTTTCCCCTCGATGTGGACAATAGAGGTTTGGTAGGGGGAGGAAGCTCTCTCCTAGGTTCATCAGACCTTTCGAGGTGTTAGGACGAGTTGGTGAGGTGGCATACCAGCTGGCACTTCCACCGGAGTTGGAGAGGATCTACGATGTATTCTATGTCTCCCAACTTCATTGGTATCTACACAATGAATCCCACGTCATTGACTGGGGAGGGTTGGATATCAAGGAAGACATGAAGTTCATGGAACGACCAATAGAGATCTAGGATCATCAGGATAATGTGCTACGTGGATGGACCATTACCTTGGTCCATGTGTTATATAGGCATGGTTTCCTCAAGGAGAGTACTTAGGAGCGAGAAGCGTAGATGTGTGCCTAGTACTTGGAGCTATTTTGAGTTTTACTTTTGTGATTTTATTTATGATGTAATGATTGAACCTTGTTTTTTATAAGATGAGTTTTTTCACTATTATATAATGTGTGATTTTTCTTGACATGTGGGAAGGGGAGGACCTGATCCCTAATCAAGACACATTAATACAGATGTGATTAAAACCATGCGGGCGAGTCAGTGCCGCCCAAAGCAGATAATATATTGACATGGAGGAAGGAATTACCTAATCCATGTGTCCTAAAAGTGTGAACCTTGGTGTTTATGTAGTTGTTTGGGGTAGTAGATATCAGGCTAGGTGTTATTGGATGTTTAGGTTTCACTTAATCTTTTAAACAGTAGAGGGTGGTTTATTCTTGAGAGGTATCGTACAGGTGGTTTTTCAGACCCCTCTTTCTTCTGGGTTTGGTTTTAAATTATCAAGGGTGAGAATAATTTGAGAGGTAACTGATGTAATTAACCAGACATCTATGGCCATATCCTTTGTGAAAATCTAGTGTTATAGGTGTTCTTGGAGGTCATAGTGGATTATTTCAAAAGTTTTCCAAAAATTTTGTTTTCCAATGGTATCTCACCGAACGATAGGTCGCTGAACGCTGACTCACCGAATGATGACTCACCGAATGGTGACTCACCAAACGGTGACTCACCAAACAGTAGGTATCTGAATGGTGACTCACTAAAGAGTAGGTCACCAAATGGTGACTCATTGAATGGTGGATCTCCAAACAGCGACTCACCGAACGGTGACTCACCACCGGTAGCTCGAACCTCCCAGGTTTCTTTTCCAGTTCCACCCCTTTAACATATCCTTTGATGTTAAATGAATTAAATGCTGTATTTAATGAGTTTTTAGTCCATTTCAAATGGTATTTATCTTTTAAAAACCTGAAGCTTACTTTGACTCCTAAAATGCGTGGTCTTGATCATGATCCGACTTTAATGGACTTTGAAATAGTTTCCCCTATAGATTTAGGATATGGCCTTTCTAAAATCCAAAATCATCTCTTTCTTTGAACCCTTCCACTTTCTCTTGGTTCACCAAGAACCTTTCTTCCCCAAGGATTCATGAACCTATTCTATAATAGTCTATTCGGTTTTCCCCTAGAGTCTTTCCTACTACTCGCACGGCCCCCCTGTTTTTGACATAAGGAATAATTGTTGATCATCTGTTTTTCTAAGT
The DNA here is from genome assembly GCA_963277665.1 of Viscum album. NCBI lineage: Eukaryota > Viridiplantae > Streptophyta > Magnoliopsida > Santalales > Viscaceae > Viscum > Viscum album. The sequence continues at coordinate 675,229,483 of OY728131.1, read as the reverse complement.
AGGGATCCCTTCATCTCTCTTTCTTTTGTGCATCATGCGGGGCGGGTGTACTTATGTCCTCTTGTGAATACAGTTGAAACCAATTTAACGAAGATAATAAGAAGTAATAAATGATGGGGTGGGAGTACAATGATGAATATCACTTTGTTTTATATTTTATCCTTGATCCATGTTGTGAATTGTATGGGTTATATTCTTTTGAAAATCATGGCCATTGGTTGTCTCTATTTGCACACCTGTATGAATTGTGAATCAATACTATAATAATTGGGATTTGGTTAACCACATATATTTGGTTAAATAAATGGATTCCCTAGGATCGAACTTGATTTGTGATAACCCCTGTTTTATCAAGTGTAATTAAAGAACGAGTGTTTTCTAAAATCTGAATAAACCTTTCCTTATTGGTGTGCCTGTGTGCTGTGTGTGGTTCTGTTCTTCCTTGTATCTGTACTGGTAGTGTGGTGCTATGGCTGTGAGTGTGGTTGTGTTTATAGGGTGGTATGGGAGGTGTAATGGTATATCGGGATGATATTTTGGTTGATTGTAGAATGGATGTACTTGTTATGCAGTGGGACTGCATCGGGGCAGTGGTTAGGCAACGGGGCTGCAAGACTTGGTTATGTCATGTTCATATTTATGGGTGTTCTGGGCATGGTGTTGTTGTACAAAGGGGCTGTCAAGTATGGTAGTAATGAGGAGTTTTGGGGTTTTTAATTTTCAATATGAAGGACAAGGAGGCATGAATTTGAATAATGATGGTGGCAGTGGTTGAATGAGTGTTCAAGAGAGGGGAGTGTGCAGTGGGACTGCAAGATGGGTGAGTTTTATTTTGATAAATTTGGTGCTTCTCGTGCAGTAGAGCTTCCAAGGATGGTTTAGGAGGGATGGAATAAATAAATGAATTGTATGAGGGTATGTTTTGAGTTATGGATTTTAGTGAAGCAACGTTCATCTATCGAATTGGGAAGTGACTGCCATTCATTTTGATATGTGCATTTCGAGGTGGTAGCAAGGGCAGTTTTTTGTGGGATGGTTTTTGTTATGAAAACCTATAAGTTGGGCAGAGTGTTTGGTACCTATATATATACATATAGTTCCTTGTGATTTCTATACGCACCCCACCTATGTTGATAACTATGTGACAAACACCCCCATTGTTATGGGGGATGGTGTCCTTTCCCAACATCCCAGTGGGAGGATGGATGGATGGTTATTGGCTCTTCTCTGCTCCCTCTTCTAGGTATTTATCACCCATGAATCTTTGGGAATACTGTAATGTCTTGAGGTTTATTACCAGATTTATGGTACTCATTGTGTGAGAGTTGGTTTGTTTCCCAGGTGTCTTCGGGATGAGGCCTAGGTATTTTTAGGCAAGTCGTGTGGTAATTGTGGCCCATGTGTCTGCAAGAGGGATGTATCGTGGTTGTAGACAAGGTGTTTGCAGGAGGGATGTGGTATGTAGCCTAGGTGTGTGTGGACAGGTTGTGATGGTGGGGCTTGTGGAAGAGTGTGGTAGCATCAGGACATTTTCCATTAGGGATGAACAATTAACTGGTGGGAAGTGGTGCGGGGTACCCAAATATTGATGTACTTATTACTTTACTTTACTTGACTTGCGTTATTTGGTGAGTGTGCCTTGGTGAGGTTGGGGTGGATAGTATACATTGTTAGGTGATTTTGAGTTTCTACTATTTTCTCATAGGGGCATTAATATGCTTCTCCCACTTGTGCACAAGTGACTTTGGTTTTTCCCTACTGAGTATACTTGTATGATCACCCTACGTATATAAAACTGTTTTTAAGTTTCCGAAGAGATTACATGGACCGTGCTAGACCTTACTTGATTGGACATTGGGGACGGTTGTTTTGTCACTGCTTAGTTTTATTTTTGGTACTTACTTTTGAGTTTTCTTTTTATTTCTACCAGTTTTACTTTAAACATGCATTTGGGATGGATTTTGGTTTATATATGTTTCTTGGAGTTGTTTGAGGTCGATAAATCTTATCTCCCAATCATGGTTACTATAAAAAGGGTAATGCCTCCCATTTTTGTGAGATTTCTATACCCTTGGTGTATGTTTCCACCATTGGGCCTATTGGAGGTGGTAATCAAGGGTCATTATCTATCCTTCATCTTTAGGAAGTAAGGTCTTAGCATCTTGCTATCCCTTCCCTCATCTCGAAGAAGGCGGGTCGTGACATTGAGTAACTAAAGTAGTTTGATTTTTTAATGCACTCTAACCTTCCACCCTCTTTTAGACGATTGGACCATATTACTAAGCATAACTTCTTGACATATTAGACTCTTTTCAATGGTGTGGACTTGTTTTTTATGTCAAATGATTCAACACTAGAAAATATTGGTTCTTTCTCTTTGTCATTCTTTATCTCCTTTTAACCAGGCAGCCAAGTCATGCAATTGATAACACAATGACCTACTTATTTTAAACTTCCACAAACTTCTTCACTAACCTTTAACTTACAATTTTTGGAAAGATTTTCAATCTAATCATTATTGATTCCCTTCAACATGATAGTATTCTTATGCACATCATTAATTTATATCATTTTTGTTTCCATATTACTCTATCTAGCTTTTCATTCCATGGATTGTTTCAAATAATCTAGTGTGACCTATCTTATCACAATAAAAGAATATTCTCCTTGTTGGTTGGAAATCCTGGTTATCCTTTTTCTTTGGAGTTTTATATTCTTTATTGTTTGATTTTCTCCTATAGGATTGAACATCCTCATCAGCCTTCTTTGACGTTTTGGGAGATGGATTATTTCCCAAGGTAGACTTATTCTTCTTTCCATTATTCCTTTTAATTTGTTGTTGTGGCCTCTTTATTTCATCATCATAAGTGATTTGTCTAGTTGTAACATACCATAATTCATTATATGTGTGGAAATATATGTTAAAAATTTCAAATTAATTATTAAGACACTCATATATGTTATTTAAGGGAATATTCCTCTTATTCTGTGAGTTCAACCATTATACACCAGGATTGCATCTGTTTTCATATTTTCTACCCTTATTTTCTAGATTTATTTGTCTTTCATATGTTGAAATGTTATGATTATAATTAATTTCCATATGTATGATCCTCCAATAACACCAATAATAATCGAAAAATCTATTTCCTTTGCTTGTTGATGAAATCTGTCTAGATTTTTTAGCCCAACAACCTTCCTATTTTGAGTGGTTTCACCACTCTTTTGGGATCAATTTGGGGAATTTTTCTTCTAGGAATTATGTACCCCCAACCTTGATCCATTGGAAGGTTTCCCAGAATTTTAGATTCCTATATTTATATAGTTTTTAGATTTTATCCTGCACATGCAGTTGAGACAAAATTAGTACACATTGAACTTTCAAAGTAGAGAATTACTTGTTTCAATGAGCATGAGGTGGAGGATTCTCTATAAGATCTCAGGGTCTCTTTACCATTAGTAAGATTCCTTATCACAAGAAAAATCTTACTCTAAAACTTGAGTGGTATTAGATCTCTTCTCGATTATTTGGGAAAGACTAGTTTGGTTTGAATCCAGATTATTAGGTTTGATTTACAACATAAAAAATTTATTATTGAGTGAATTTTTCTCAACCTCAACTGAATTAAATATATATTCCTAGTATCTATTCAGGTTATGGTATTTTTTTAATTCCTTTTGTCCAGATAGACTAATAAATTTAAGATGAATTTTCATTTTCATTTTAGTGGATGGTTCATTTAGATAACTAGGGCTCAGAATGAGATTATGAGGATTTGGAAAAATTTGAAGGATGTTATTGGATGAGGATTTAGGCTCGGTTGGTGCTGAAGATGCTTGAGAAAAATATGGAGAAGAGGCAGGTGGCTGGGGCCACTGAATTCTAGCAGTAGAGGCCACTGACTAGTCAGTGGGTGGGGTAGTGGCCCTGGACATTGGCTGGGCCACCAACTCACTGGTGAGATCTAGTGGTCAGATGATAGGGTTGATCTTGGTTCATTTTCAGTAGATCATGGCCCTTTTGTATTTTTATTTTTAATCCCCTTCAATATTTAGAAATCAAGGGACCATTTGACCAATTCCTCCCTCTCTTCTTCCTCCCTTTGTTCCCCTTGATTTGGGGTGTTTTTGATGGAAATTCCATGACGATTTCAATGTATGATCATTGTTTTTTCACCCGTTCTTCCTTATTTTCACTATCCACTAATTTCTATTCAAATTCATCTAGGTATTTGATATGATTTCACAGGATCATGGTGAAATCATCTTATAATGATGGGGATTTTTCTTGGATTATGTAGAGGACATCCCGAGATGATGTTAGCACACTGTTTCCCGATGTTTCATTGAAGGCATGTTGCATCTCTAAATTTATTATGGTTTTATATTTAAATTAAATTAAATTAGTGATTTTTTTGGTGTTGTGTGTTAGGGATTTTTACAGGAATGATTTCAAGGACGCATTTCAGACCTTTTGTATGTGATTGGATGTGGTTGCAATGAGCAGATGTCACTGATGAGATTTTAGAAATTCTGCCTATTTTAATTAAATTGTTTATTTGATTATAAAATATTATAATTGATTTCTTGTGATTCCTTAGAGAGAGATAAGGCCTAAATTTGATGAGTGGTAGTCAGTTAGCTGTAGAAAAATCTTGGGGAGCCTAGGCAGAGTTTCTAAGTAGTGAATTAAATAAGGAAATAACTTTGATTGAGGTAGGTGGTCCCTAAGAATTTCCCTATGGTTTATACAACTTAATTATTCTTTAGATATTACATCTGATATATTATCTCTATATATTTAGTGATTTACCCTTGAATTAATTAATTTCTTTATTCAAAATGAAATTGTTCAGTTAAATAGAATGCCCATGAATGGAATGTACAAAGTATCAAGGGCCACGATGGACCCTTGTGCACTGGCTGGACATCCCGACTATTGATAGTCAGGAGTATAATTATAGATGTGTACCTTGTGATATGTGAACCCCATGATAGGTATGAAATTAATAATTATGTGAACATAGTGGACTTGATAGGTTCTTGTATACCCCTTGACCTTATAGAACTGTGTCATGCCTTAGAGCCTCCAAGTTAGATGAGACGAACAAAAAATGAAAGAACATAGAGGACCTAGATAGGTTCCTTAATATTTTCCATGGGCTTCAAGTGGTGAAGAACTAGTTAGTGTCAGCCTTGTGTGTCACCATAGACCCAAGGATAAGACCTGGATATACTTGGGAGGCTAAAACTGCCACACTGTGTTTGGGTTGAGATTGAGGGATATATTACCTCTAAGTGGCGAGAGTTTCCCATGTAAAAGTGTTGGTTAATGATTAATTGATTTTTTGAGGATTATTAGGACTTAAAATAATATATGATACATTATTTAAATTTTTAACACTTAATTAATGAAATTTATTAAATGAGTTGATTATTTTATGGTTGGGGGACCTTGATGTGATTCCAAGTATCTGGTATGACCATTAATGTACCATTGGGGGACCTTGGATGTGGTTCCAAGGATCTGGTGTGCTCATTATTATCATGTTATTGGGGGACCTTGGATGTGGTTCCAAAGACCTGGCGTGCTCGTCATCATTATATTATTAGAAAACCTTGGATGTGGTTCCAAGGATTCGGTGTGCTAGTTATTATTATATGGTTGGGGGACCTTGATTTTATTCCAAGGATCTGGTATGCCCTTTATAATATGGTTGGAGGACCTTGATGTGATTCTAAGGATCTTCTATACCCATTATGATATGGTTGGGGAACCTTGAGTTGATTCCAAGGATTTGGTATGCCTATTATTATACTATTTGGGGACCTTAGACTTAGTCCATGGAACTGGTGTCCCCATATTTGTATGTACAAGATTATGGTACTATGGAAAGAGATATCAAACACTGGCTAAAGAAGGTATGGTTGATCTTGGGTGTCATGTTTCACCTAGGTATCGATGATGGTTATTTATTTATTTATTATATGCTCCTAAAATTATATATTTATTTATTTTTCTGATTAATCAACATGAAAATATCACTTCATTTATTGGATATGTATGAGACCGTGTTGGTGGTTCCCAACTGAGTCATGTACCCACTCCCTGTTTAGGTATCCATTACACTTGGGTACCAAATCATCCTTTACCGTTCATAGTTTTAGGTTGGGAAGAGGCCCAAAGTAGCTTTACTGAGAAGGATAGCTCGAATGGTATTAAAGACTGGGATGAGGTGAGGCTTATGGATGTGGAAGAGCCTCAATGTATTTTGGTTATTTCTTTTGTTTTTATATGTTATTGGTCTAGTGGGAGGTTGGTTTATTGTATAAATGTATAATGCTTTTCATTATTTAGCATTGATGGACTCTATGTATTTGTTCCTTATATATACCCCGATGTTTATTATTATGAATTATGTTAGTTTATTTTTGTTTTTTTCCTACTATGATATGAGGGTATAGTATCCACACGATCAAAATTTATACCCTCCCTGCTAGTTGATAGCCTCTGGTGTACGGGGTTGCGCACCTGAGGTCACGTAGTGACCTGATCTAGTTACTATTCATAATGAACTGAGGAAAGGTCATTACAAAGTGGTATCAGAGGATTACTTTTCTTAACTTACTATTTTGGGAGTTGGTAGATAGAAAATATAATAATATGTGGTTTTTTTGATGGATATCATACTGGTACATCTTGAACACCTTTCCCGACAAGAATTTCAGGTTACCAGGGGCTTAGTATTGATGTTCTAGTTTTTTGATGTCATAGTTGATTGATTTCACCTCGTGTGATGCAAATGATGTTTGAATTTATGATTTATTAGGGATTTTTGGCTATAGACCTATTGATAAGAGGCCAGTTACTGTACTTTTAACTCATAGACCATTGGAAAGAGTCATCTCATGCATTGTATTTGGCATGTAGGATTCACATGACATGAGTCCTCTTATGTATTATTTTACTAATGATATGTGTCCAACTATTTAAAGTGTCAACAAAAAATAATACAATGTTTTTCTGTATCAGTTATCAGTGGCATCCTACTTAGCTAGACCATGATGCATTTTCTTATAATGACAGGTCATGTGGATCTATGACCTGGTGCTCGAAAATGAAAACTATGCAGTTCCTTAGTGTAAAGATGCATAAAGACCCTTGATAGGTCAATGTAGGCCCCACACACCTTAATGATGAACCCCTTATGAGTAAATTTAAGTTTGGTATAGAAATCCTGAATAATCAACCCATGAAACTATTAGATTATGGTTAATTGACATAGATAATCTTGGACAATGCTATTATTTATATATTTGCATCGAAAGATGAGATTTTGATTCTCAAGGGGTAGTCCCGTATGTGGGTGTTCAATGAGAATCAACACCGTTAGTAGGCCTATGAATTGTAATGTGATGCTTGATAAATTTTTGATACAAGACGCCTTAGAGTGGGTAGTTTGATCATGAGTTACCATGTGATGTTAAAGACAAGAACATAGAGGTGTCACCCAAGATCTATGACCTACATGAGATGTGACCCATGGGTAAGGCAAGAGAGACTAATGCCTTGAGACTGGATCAGGACCTTGGTGAGATGAGAGTTATGATTGAGAATCAAGATGTTTTCCCATGCTATTATTGAGATGTGAAATATGAAGGTAACCCAAGAAAGGGGTTAGCTTGAGAATGTGAGTGACTTAGAGTCAGGAAGCATGAGTAGGTGTTTCAGGTTATTAGAATAGTGCACAAGAGGCGCTACAAGTTATATGGTATAGGCATATGATTCATAATAATTTTTTTAATGAAAATCACTTTAAGTAATGGTGCATTTGGCATCTAATTGAGAATTTTATGGCAAGATTAATTGGATACTTGGACCTATGTACATCATATGCACCTTTAGGAGCATAGTGGAATCATGGGTAGGCGCTTGAAATTTATTAAATGATGCATAGATTGATGAATGGTTGTGTGATAGGCATGGAATGAGTGAAATACCAATTTTTTAGAAGAATATCAAGGGTTCTCCATATAGGTAAGATTGACATGCCAAGTTCATGGTTAGTGGTTCAAGAACACGATCCTAGGTGAAATGATATGTGACTCATGTTTACAAGTTTAATTTTGTGAATGGGTGATACATGAGTGTAAACTATTGGGATCAGTTGAGGATGAGTTAAATATTTATTAAGAACTAGTGTTTAAAGGGCTAGGGGGCACTGATTATGTGTGACATTGCTGAATTATGGTTTTATTGAGGGACTTATGCCAATCAAGGATGGGTGAATTCAATGAGATGCTTGTAGTCTTTATGGAAAATGATTTTTTTTGTAGCCTGCAGTAGTTCACACCATGAAACATGTTTCACGATGTGAATTCTTATAGTGAGTGGATGATAGGTGCTGCCTCTATGATGAATAATGATATCGTGAATGTCATGGTCATAGGAGATGATGATGAGTGTGGCTTGGGAGGAGTGAAACATATGTTTTGATCAAATCTTTTAATATTTTACTTAGGGAGTGGTATAAGTAAATCTCTATGGTGGGGAGTACACCATTGGCCGTTAAAGGGTGTGACCCTCGTTATTGATGGAATTTAGAAGGAGTCATGGATGATATTCCCATGAGATAGGAACGAGTGACAAATGATGTTTTAGGGTTGGTGCTTGGATATACTCCCATGGCAGGGAGAGTTATATTAGTCATGGGAACATGACCCTCACACTGGATGGTTATTGATACAACGAGACTGGATGGTGGATAGTAAAAGTGGTATTTTCATACTAGTGAGCAGATTAATTTGATTATATCTAGATCCATGATTAACATAAGATTTAAAATTTATATGTGGTATGTAATGGAGTATGAATGTTGGCATCATGATTGAGATGGTTTTAAAGTGAATTGAGTGTGAGTTGGATTTATGATGTGTTGGTGTCACGCCAAGGCACAATGATGAGTTTGGTTGGTTGAGGGATCAACCGTGGAATTACATCAGAAGTTAGGGATGAACATCAGTGTTCATTTTTGAAAAAACACAAGACACCTATGGGATTTAAGGAATCATGACCAGGTGCTCTGATAGCATATTGGAAGCTAAGTTGATTGTTTTTGAAACTATTAAGCCATTGGAAGTTTGACTGAAACTTATATGATATTGGATATGGTGGGTTAAAATCCGCATCAATCCATTAATTCAGGTATAACAATTGTGTTTCGAGGAATTGATTGGGGATTTTAAAGGAAAACCAGTGTATTAAAGGTTATTCTTGTGTCACGACCCGTCCCCCGAGGCCCGTGCCGTGACTACCCCAAGCTCTCATTCCATAGTCCAGGGGATGGAGACCAGCACCGAAGGCATATTCCCTATAACTGGGAAGGAATTACCTTTATATCTTGTAAGCACACGCAACCAAGCACACAACAAGATACAAAATCAAGTAAACTAAATAGTAATTAGAGTGAGTGAAGTAAGTAAAAGGGTCCAGAATACAAGCCCAATTGGAAAGTACAAGTACAACTGAAATACAATACAACTGAAGAAAGAGAAAGACAGATACTGGGACTTCCTCCTAGGTTTTTACCTGAAGGGTAGGTACAAATCACCTCCTCAGCAGTCCACATACTCCTGTATCCTCTGTGTACCGATACACTGTAAGGTCCTCCTTCAGGCATCAACCAGTCTTAGTACCCTCAATCTCGATCAACGCTGTTTGTCGTCTGCACCAAACACAACAAGGTGCGGGCATAACCCATGCAGGGGTGAGTATAATGATACTCAGTAGGGACCCCAATACCCTCAAGGTCTCAAAAAATCTACAAAGGATAAATCTCAAAGCATGAAGTCAACTATCAACCCTACTCAGGTATATGCCCATACATATACCTAAGTTATCAAGTATACCCATCTCAATCATGAGGAAACATAGGGTCAAACCCAAAATCCCAAAGCTCAACTGTTCCAAAAAGGAAGGAAAACCACAAAGGCAAGTACCACATATGTACGCCACACAGAAGAATACCACCAAGGTATTACCACAAAGGAAAGTAACACACAGGTACAAACTCATCTCACACCAGGTATAACTTAAGTACAATAGTAGAGATGATTAGTTATAGCTACTAAATCATCTTACTCCGTTAAGAGGCTCTACTACTGACCTACACAAAATATCTAGGAGCTGACCCACATAGGATCGCTAGGAGCTGACCCACACAGGATCGCTAGAAGCTGACCCACACAGGATCGCTAGTCAGTCTTCTCGTCACAGCCAACTACTGGGTACCCGCACTATGCTCGCTCGTCTCTGGGAGGATCCGCTCCACGAGCTACTGCTCGATACTACAATTACCACGAAGTCTCATGAAGAAGTATTCCAAAGGACCGCCACATCATAGGGGTCTCAATGCAATAGATGGTGCGTCAATCGGACGCACGGTCTGTAAGTTATTATCCTTTTGGTCCCAAGGGCCTGGCTGGATTCGTGCTCGATCCAACCCGAACATTTCCCAACCTTACCCAAAAATCTAGTGGGGTATACTCAAAGGGACCGTCTCACTCCAAGATTTATGACACCATTGATGGTTTGTCAAACGGACATCTGGTGCCAAAGTTATGGCCCAAGAAAAGTATAGGTTTGTATCAGGTCTGGGTCCGGTTCAACCCGACATGGCCTGGGTCGACCTGGTTCGGGTCGATCCAGCCCGACCTACTGGGTCCGGCCGAGCCCGCTGGGTGGCCCAGTCTGCTAGGCCCGGCCCAATAGGCCGTGAGGGCCGCGAGTCTGCAGGGGTTCCACGGGGGCGCCAGGCGGCTCGACCGCGGGGGTGCCGTGAGGGCGCGGGGCGGCTCGGCTGCGGGCGTACCGCGAGGCAGCTCGGCTGCGGGAGTAATACGAGGTGGCTCGGCCGTGGGGCTGCCACGAGGGTGCGAGGCCGCAAGGGTTCCATGGGGGCGTGGGGCGGCTCCGCCGCATGGGTGCCATGAGGTCGCGGGGGTTCCACGAGGTGGCTTGGCCGGGGCGGCACGACGAGGCCGCAGGGCGGCGCGGCGAGGCCGCGAGGTGGCTTAGCCTGAGCGGCTCGGCTGGGATAGCGCGGTGATTCCATGGGGCGGCTCGGCCAGAACGGCGTGGCAAGAGGGAGGAGGCCGCAGGGCGGCTCGGAGGGCCGTGGGTGGCGTGGAGGCCATGGGCGGCGGTGGCCATGGGGCAGCGCCATTGCATTAGTCGCCTTCATCGTGGTTGATAGCCGTCCTCCTCCATCGTGAAGAACACAAGATTTATCCCAAGAAATTCGGAGAGGACGAGATATGTTTGTTTGGCCCGCACTCTCTGCATTAGAGTGGTAGCAAGTGGCTATAATACTTGAATCACAAGAATAACAAGAACAGGTAAGGGAAGTAATTGAAACACCCTCCCTACATCGTTTGATTTTTCGACTAAGGTCATGAGGAAGGAGACGACGTCGTTGGGAATAGACGGACGTCAGTGACGTCGGTGTTTCCTCGATCGTTGGTTCGTTGACATTGAAGAAGTTCCTCATCAAATAATGTCCCGAGGAAGAAGTCTAAGTCGAAGTCGGAATTCTTTGTTAGAGAACATGTTCTTCGTTGGAGAGGTTTCTCCCAATTCTCCAAAGCTCTCCCCTTTGCCAACCCTTTTCCTCCAATTCCACCAAAATGAAAATATAACCAACTTCTTAATTTAAGTTTTCAAAATAAATTATATTGAAACAATTTCAAAATGGTATAATTAATTAATTGAGTTGGTATAATTAATTAAGGGGGGGGGGTAACACAATTAAGTGGGGGACCTCAAGAGGTTTCTCACACTTAAAAGGGGAGTTCAAGAGGTTTAAGCCTCGGGTGGTCCCCACCACCATAACCTCTCATGGGAGGTTAGGCTCGGTGGTCCCCACCTCCATAAACTCTCATGGGAGGTTTTAGTTCAGTGGTCCCCACCACTAAAACATCCACATGGGAGGTTTCCAACAAATAAAATAAAAATGTTAACATTTTTATTTATTTCATTCTTTCATGAAAAAAACAAAATCTAACTTTCACTATCGACCCACTGCGGTTGAGGTGAAGGTCTATTTAAGTGAATACCGACACTGTGAGTTCAACGGTGCCCTCAGATTTCAATTCCGAGCACTAGCTCAAAAGTTATAAAAACCTACCCGTACGTTTACTGAATGTACCTGAATTTTTTTTTAGAACTTCGTTCCGGGCACACCGGGCCTCAGAATCATGCGCCGTCAATTTTTGCGGACTCGTAAAATTCCCATTTAATTAAAAAAAAATTTACATGGAAATTATAGGTCTTTAAATTCTCCCCACCTCAGGGATTTACATCCCCGTAAGCCACAACTCAAACTAAAGAAAAAAAGTGGGGGTACTGAGCATGCATCTGAGCCGCCCACTCTCATGTGCTCTCCTGGAGGTTCCCGTGCTGCCAGTGAATGTGCACCCGAGGTATCGACCACCCATGAAGGACCTTCTCCCATCGATCCTCAATCTCTACTGGAACCTCCATAAAAGTCGCCCCATTGTCGACGTCCATCTCGCCATGGTTGATGATGTGGGAAGGGTCATGCACGTATCTCCTCAACTGGGATACGTGGAAGACGTCGTGCACCCAGTGAAACTGAGGTGGAAGAGATAAGCGGTAAGCCACCTCGCCAACTCTGCTGAGGACCTAAAAAGGTCCGATGAATCTCAGAGATAACTTGCCACCTCAGCCAAATCTCCGCAAACCTCATCGAGGTGAGACCCGTAGAAAGATGTGGTCGCCATCCTCGAACACCAGAGGTCTCTGTCTTCTATCAGCATAAGACTTCTACCTACTCTGTTCAGTCTTCATCCTCTCCTGGATGATCTTCACCTTCTTTGTGGTAGCCTGTACCTTCTCTGGTCCCACTAGTGCTGACTCCATTGGGTCAGTCCAGCACAAAGGTGATATGTAAGGTCACCCGTACAACGCCTCAAAAGGTTCCATCCCAATAGTGGAGTGATAATTGTTGTTTTATGAAAACTCCACCAAAGGCAAGTGATCCTCCCAGCTGCGACTGAAGTCGAGGACGCAAGCTCGCAGCATGTCCTCGAGGGTCTGAATGGTTTGCTCAGTCTGGCCATCTGTCTGAGGATGGAAGGCGGTGCTCAAACAATGTTGCATTCCGAAAGCCTCCTGCAACTCCTTCCATAGCTGGGAAGTAAAATGTGCATCACAATCAGATACAATCATCGAGGGCACTCCATGTAGCCGCACAATATCCTGCATATAGAGGCGTCCCAAGCTCTCTATTGAACCCTTCTCTCTGATCAGTAGGAAGTGTGATGACTTGGTGAGTTGGTCAACGATCACCCAAATCAAGTCATGTCCCCTAGATGTACATGGAAGTCCAGTCACGAAGTCCATGGATATACCATCCAACTTCCACTTTGGGACCTCTAAAGGCTGAACCAAGCCTGCTGGCACCTGATGCTTCGCCTTCACTTGATGACATGTGAGGCACCGAGAGACAAACTCTACTACTGATTTCTTCATTCTCGGCCACCAGTGCTGTCTTCGGAGATCCTGGTACATCTTCTCTACTTATGGATGTACTGTAAGAGGGTATGTGTGGAACTCCCTCAATACTTCCTCCTAAAGTGACACTGGTACCATGGTAAGTCCTCTGAAGAGGATGACGTGTTCCCCACCTTCAAAAAATCCATTAGGTGTCTGCCCTATGGACATCTGAGCACGTCGAGCCTCACAGTCAGCATCCCCATTCTACGCCTCCCTAACTCATTGAATAAGTGGGGGAGTGACTGTAAGAGACTAAAGAAAAGCTATTCCATCCTGATCCACAAAGGATATCTACAAAGCGGCCAGCTGCTCTGTCGCCTCACCTAGAAGCTGTATACCTGACCTCCAGTTGAGTGAATCTGCTACAACATTCCCCTTCCCAGGAGTATAGACTATCTCAAAGTCACAGTCCTGGAGGAACTCAAGCCAACATCTCTATCTTAGGTTTAGGTCCTTCTGAGAGAAGATATACCTGAGACTCTTGTGATCCAAGTAGACTGTGAAATTCTCACCCATCAAGAAATGTTGCCACATCTTCAAGGTGAATACCACTGCTAATAAATCCAGGTCATGGGTAGAATAGTTCTGATCATGCTATCTAAACTATCTAGAACCATATGTGATCACTTCTTGCTCCTACATCAGGACACATCCGAGCCCGACCCCTGATGCGTCGCAGTAGACTATGTACCCTACGCCCTCCTTTGGAAGCCTCAAGATGGGGGAACTAGTCGGCCTCTGCCTCAGCTCCTGAAAACTCCACTGGCATCTATCCGACCACATGAAGGGTTACCCCTTATTTGTCAATGCTGATAGAGGTGCTGCAACTTTGGAGAAATCTGGAACAAACCTCTGGTATTATCCAGCCAAACCAAGGAAAATCTGTATCTCCGTCACACTCCTGGGTGGATCCCAAGAAAGTACCGCCTAAATCTTCGCTGGATCCACTGCAACTCCATCCTCTGATATGAAGCTTCCCAGAAAGTGAACCTCTCAGATCCAAGACTGGAACTTCATGAGCTTACCATAAATCTGGTGCTCTCAAAGTGTTTCCAGTACTACCTGCAAATGATAGGAGTTCTCTTCCTCAGTAGCCGAGTAGATCAGAATGTCGTCGATGAAGACTACTACAAAGCGATCAAGTTATGGCTGAAAGATACTATTCATGAGTCCTATGAACACTGATGGAGCATTGGTTATGCCAAATGACATAACCAAGAACTCGTAATGGCCGTACCGACATCTAAAAGCTGTATTATGCACATCCTTGTCTCATACTCTGAGCCAGTGATAGCCTGGTCTAGGGTCTATCTTTGAGAACCACTGTGCTCCCTTCAGCTGATCAAAGAGGTTGTCAATCCTCAGAAGTGGGTACTTGTTCTTCACGATTACCTGGTTCAGGCACTGATAGTCAACACAAAGCCTCAAGATCCCATCTGCCTTCTTGGAGAATAGAATCGGGGCTGCCCAAGGAGAAACACTGGAACGAATAAATCCCTTCCCCTGCAAGTCCTCTAACTATACCTACAGCTCATGAAGCTCCGCGGGAGCCATCCGATACACTGGTGTAGATATCGGTGCTGTCCTGGAGTAGAATTAAATGTCAAAGTTCACCTCTCTATGAGGAGGTAGACCCAGAACATCATTAGGGAAAACATCTGCGTACTGGTCCACCACTATAGGATAGATCAGACTCTCCACATCAACTGATCCAAGGGTAAGGCTAGCTAACTTATGAGTGATCAGCTACACTCTCCTCCGGGTAAGTATTTCCTATGCTGAAAAGGCTCCATTCTCACCAGTGAAGGTAAACCTGGTCCCATCCATGCAGACACACCGCACTTTGTGCCTAATACAGTCAATCTGAGCATGGAATGTAGATAACCAGTCCATACCCAAGATGACGTCGTAAGACCGCGACACTGCTACTAGGAGATCCCAGCCGAAGCTCTCACCTCCTAGAGTAAGCTCACACTGCCGGCACTAGTGCGTAATCATCGAATCTTCTCCCATAGGAGACTTTAGACATAAGGATCGATCCAACGACTCTATCAAAATCTCTGAGATCCAAACGAGGACAGTGGCAATAAAAGAGTGGCTGGAACCTGTGTTTATAAGTACTGCAGCTAAGTTGGAGTAGACACAGATCGTACTCCGTATCATCTCTGGAGGGCCATGATCGTAGTCCTCAGTTGCCTGGAGCTGGGATCTCCCCTGTCCACCTGCTCCCTACAGTCAGGGTGGACCTCCTAGTGGTGGTGGTGGTAACATCTCAAATTGTAGCCCACTGCCAGCTGCACGACCAGCTCCTATACCACATCCACCTGCTCCCTGCAGACCTCCTCAGTTGAACCTCTATCTCTGCCTGGGCAGTCTCTCAACCATCTGCTGATCATCTGTACGGTGGGTTGGACAGTCACGATCCATGTGACCCTGCCCGCCGCATGCATAACACTGCCCGCTCCTGGCATGATTGACTCTATCTCGGGTGCCCCGCACAACCGACCCTGAATCCTATGGTCTCCCACCTATTGGTCTGGTCCTCTTGGACCTCTGTGTCATCTATCTGCTACCTACTGCATAAGACTCCGCTATGTGATGACTAGTGGTGGGTCTCACTGCTGGCGACTGCTCAGCAAGAAAACTCTACACTAGGAGGGATCTCTCTAATCCCCCCGCCTGCGTCGGGATGCTAAGTGAGATCATCAAATCCCTGATCTCCCACCTGAGTCCCTGTTAAAAGGTCCAAGCCCTGAATAATGGGTCCCACACCATATCTGTAGAGTAGCATGAGAGGTCGGTGAACCTCGCTGAGCACTGAGCTACAGTCATGCTGCCATGCTACAGATGAAGCAGCTATTGTATGCGCACTGCATGAAGAGTTGCTGAGATAAACTCTGTCCGAAACAGGCTCTCGAAGTCTACCCAGAGAATCATCACCTCTTCGTGAACTTGAAGAATCAAGCTCCACCATTTTCCTGCTACTTCCTGTAGAAGGCTGGCGAAAAGGATCACCATGAGATCATCTAGTGTCCCTACCAGTCAGAAAACTCTCACCACGGCCTCCAGCCAATCCTCAGACGCCTGTAGGTCCATCTCTCCCCTGAACCTGGGTGGCCTCTAGAGCTGGAACTTGTGAAACACACTCAAGTGGCATGCACCCTCTACTGTTGGGGCTGGTGGCATCGGTGGCCCAATGGGTAATGGTACCGCTGGTGCCTCCACAGGTGCCTCTACTAGAAAGGGGCCCTGCACCGAGGCCTCATCACTCGGTGGGTTGTCAGTGCGTACTACTCTTGAAACCCTAGCTGGCTATCTTCGTGGAGGCATCCTGAAAATAAACAGTTGCACCATGGTCAATAAGTTATTCCTGGTGAGCTGACTCAAAGAGATCACAAAGAAAACTCTTCAAAACACACACGCAATTAGTGTTTTCATGCACTGAGTCGAAAATCAGAATTCAGGGTCCTGGTGTATGGATATGTCGGCCGCCGCACCAACACTGGATTCCCTAAACTGATAACCACACTCACTACACTTAACACTATTTCTATTTTAAAATACCAGAGTCCTATGTTCTACGGTAGAACCGAATCCTCTGATACCAATTTTTCACGACTCGTCCCCTGGGGCCTATTCCGTGACTACCCCAATCTCGCCTTCCATAGGCTAGAGGATGGAGACTATCACCGAAGGCATATTACCTACAATTGGGAAGGCATTTCCTTTATATCCTGTAAGCACACACAACCAAGCACACAACAAGATATGAACTCAAGTAAACTGAACAATAATTAGAGTGAGTGTAGTAAGTATTAGGGGCTAGAATATAATCCCAACTGGAAAGTACAAGTACAACTGAAATACAATACAACTAAATAAATAGAAAGATATCTACTGGATCTTCCTCCAAGGTTCCTACCTAAAGGGTAGGTAGAGATCGCCTCCTCAGTACTCCACGTCCTCCTGTCTCCTCCGCGTACCAATACGCCGTAAGGTCCTCCTCTGGGACCGACCAGTCCTAGTACACTCAGTCTCGATCAAAGCTATCCGTCATCTACACCAAACACAATAAGGTGTGGGCATAGCCCATGAATGGGTGAGTATAACAATACTCAATAGGGACCCTGAGACCCTCAAGGTCTCACAAAATCTACTAAGGATAAATCTCAAAGCATGAAGTCAACTATAAACCCTACTTAGGTATATGACCATACATATACCTAAGTTATAAAGTATACCCATCTCAATCATGAGGAAACACAGGGTCCAACCCAAAATCCCAAAGCTCAACTACTGCACAAAGGAAGGAAAACCACAAAGGCAAGTACCACATAGGTATGCCACACAAAAGAATACTACCAAGGTATTACCACAAAGGAAAGTACCACACATGTACGAACTCAGATCACACCAGGTATAACTTAAGAACGGTAGTAGAGATGATTAGTTATAGTTACTAAATCATCTTACTCCATTAAGAGTCTATGCTGCTAACCTACACAGAATCTCTAGGAGCGGACCCACACAGGATCGCTAGGAGCTGACACACACAGGATCGCTAGGAGCTGACCCACACAGGATCGCTAGGAGTTGACCCACACAGGATCACTAGGAGCTAACCCACACATGATATTTAGGATCTGACCCACACATGATCGCTAGGAGCTGACCCACACATGATCACTAGTCAGTCTTCTCGTCACAGCCAGCTACTGGGTTCCTGTACTATGCTCGCTCGTCTCCGGGAGGATCCGCTCCACGAGCTACTGGTCGATACTCCAATTACCACGAAGTCTCACGAATAATTATCCCAAAGGACCTCCATGTCATAGGAGTCTCAACACGATAGACGGTGCGTCAATCAGATGCACGGTCTGTAAGTTACTAGCCTTTTAGTCCCGAGGGCCCGGTTGGATTCATGCTCGATCCAACCCAACTGTTTCCCAACATTATCCAAAACTCCAGTGGGGTATACTCAAAGGGACCATCTCGCTCCAAGATTTCCAGTGCCGCTGATGGTTCATCAAAGGAACATCCAGTGCCAAAGTTATGGCCCAAGAAAAGTATAGGTTTGTATTAGGTCTGGGTCCGGTCCGACCCGGTTGGATCGACCTGACCCGACCTGGACTGGGTGGACCCGGTTCGGGTCGACCCGGACTGACCCGATGGGTCGGGCCTAGCCCTCTGGGTGGCCCGGCCTGCTGGTCTTGGCCCGGCAGGCCGCGAGGGCCGCAAGGCCATGGGGGTGCCGCGGGGGCACGGGGCGGCTCGACCGTGGGGGTGTCACGAGGGTGTGAGGCCGCAGGGGTGCCGTGGGGGCATGGGTTGGCTCGACCGCAGGGGTGCTGCGGAGGCGTGGGGCGGATCAGCTGTGGGGGTGTCACGAGGTGGTTCAGCCGTGGTAGTGCCATGAGGGAGCAAGGCCGCGGGGGTGTCGTGAGGCAGCTCGGCTGGGGTGGTGCGGTGAGGTCGCGGGGCGGCGTGGCGAGACCGCGGGGCGATGTGGCGAGGCCATGGGGCGGCTCGTCCGGAGGAGATCGGCCGGGACGGTGCGGCGAGGCCGTGGGGAGGCTCAGCCAGAACGGCACAGTGAGAGGGAGGACGCCGTGGGGCAGCTCGAAGGGCCACAGGCGGTGCGGCAGGCCACAGAGGCGGATCGCCGTGGGGTGCGAAGGCTGCGGGCGACGATGGCTGTGGGGCGATGCCATTGCCTTCGTCGCCTTCATCTCCTTCGTCGCGGTTGATATCCGTCCTCCTCCATCATGAATAACACATGATTTATCCAAAGAAATTCAGAGAGGACGAGCTATGTTTGTTTGGCCTGCACTCTCCGCATTAGAGTGGTAGCAAGCGGCTATAATACTTGAATCACAAGAATAAAAATAATGGGTAAGGGAATTAATTCAAACACCCTCCCTACATTGTTTGATTCATTGATGGAGGTCGCGAGGAAGGAGACAAATTCATTGGGAATAGTCAGATGTCGGTGATGTTGGTGTTTCCTTGATCTTCTATTCGTTGATGTTGAAGAAGTTCCTCGTCAAAAAATGTCCCGAGGAATAAGTTGAAGTTGAAGTCAGCGTTCTTCGTTGGAGAACGTGTTCTTCATTGGAGATCTTTCTCCCAATTCTCCAAATCTTTCCCCTTTGCCAACCCTTTCCCCCTAATTCCACCAAAATGAAAATATAGCCAACTTCTTAATTTAAGTTTTTAAAATAAATTATGTTGGCACAATTTCAAAATGGTATAATTAATTAATTGAGTTGCTATAATTAATTAGGGGGGGGGGGTGGCACAATTAAGTGGGTGAGCTTAAGAGGTTTCTCACACTTAAGAGGGGAGTTCAAGAGGTTTAAGCCTTGGGTGGTCCCCACCACCATAACCTCTCATGGGAGGTTAGGATCGGTGGTCCCCACCTCCATAACCTCTCATGGGAGGTTTTAGTTCAGTGATCCCCACCACTAAAACATCCACATGGGAGGTTTCCAACAAATAAAATAAAAATGTTAACATTTGTATTTATTTCATTCTTTCACAAAAAACACAAAATCTAAATTTCACTCTCGAACCACTACGGTCAAGGTGAAGGTCTCTTTAAGAGAATACCGGCGCTACAAGTTCAACAGTGCCCTCAGATTTCAATTCCGAGCACCGGTTCAAAAGTTAGAAAAATCCACTCGTACATTTACTGAACGTATCCAAAAAAAGTTCATAAATTCATTCCGGGCACACCAGGCCTCGGAATCATGCACCGTCAATTTTCACGGACTCGTAAAATTCCCATTTAATTAAAAAAAATTACATGGAAATTCCAGGTCTTTACAACTTAGATAGTGAGGGACATCCATTCTGATTGAAAAATTGGAAATAGAGAGAGGTACTAGATTCTGATGATGCATGTGAATAAATAATTTATATGGTGGGAAGCACCATAGTAGGGATCACCATCTATGGAGAAGTGGATCAATTGATGTCTGGGTGGCATCTCATGAAAGAAAAGTGTAATTGAAGCACCGTCTCATCATTTCAATATGATTTCAAGCAGTGAATCATATTTCAATAAATTATGTGCCTTATGTTTAGAGATACACCATGAGGGATAGTTCAACGTTCTGAGGTAGAACATTGGGGGTTAATCATGAATTGGTGGTTAGCGTAAGTAGAGTTTTATGAATGAATGGACAGAGATACTTCTTATAGATGAGAAGTTCTAAGATGGGGAGATTTTAATTCCCCATGTCTGGATGGGCTAATAAATTTAAGAGGAATTTGAATTTTCAATTTAGTAGATGGTTAATTTGGATAAGAAGAACTCAGAATGGGGTTATGAGGGTTTGTAAATATATGAAGGATGTTTCAGTATAAGGATTTAAGATTATTTGGTGATGAAGATTCTTGGGAAAAAATCTTAAGAATATCTAAGTGGTTGAGGCTGATCAATTCCAATAGGAGAGGCCATCGACTAACTGGTGACCTGTAACGGCCTGAAAAATTATTCTATGATCTATTCAAGATCTCCTTTTTTTTCACAATGACTATCTTATTATATTGAATGATGGAAGTACATAGAAATAATATTACAAAAAAGAAAAGAAAATAAATATTACATGTCATATAATAATACTAATTAATACAACTAAGAATAGTATAAGGATATAAAAACCAAAGAATATCAACCACACAATAGGGTAATCCATAGGATCGAACTCTCTTAGAAATATTAAACCTACCATGAAAACTATTAAAATAAAAATAAATGTTAGGAATATAATTGAAATTATTAAAGGAGTTGTAAAAACCTTTGGTAATCAAGTAGTAAATGTTGATGAATGGTGGAGTATATATAGAGTATAAAGGGAAAAGTGACAATTGGGACATGATAGTTAACTTACTGCTGGTTAATATGAATGTTGGGAATTATAACCATTGGTAATAACTTTACCATTAGAATTAGTGTTTATAAAGGTCAATGTTAACTAATATTTGATGCAAAAAGAAGAAATGATAGTTTCAACTAGTAAAGTCATGCCTTTTGAAGCACATTTGTCAGAACTCAGGAGGAAGGTAGTATCAGTGAGGTTCTCCCATGATCAAGTGCAAGAAGAGTTTCAACAAGTGAGGCTTCAATATAATTGACTATGAGAAAAGTTCAAATTAGTGGAGATCACCACTAGGTCAATGTTAGCCAAACCACCATATGAATCTACCACCATCGCACACCTTACCCTTATGGCGTACGAAAGTGTAATAAGGGGTTATGTATCTAGACCCTAGTAGAATGAATTCTTATATTTTCATTTTTAATAAAATAATGATTATATTTATCCCCTTTTTTATTACTTTATAAATTTTTATATAACGAGTTTGATAAAAAATTACATTTTTATATGAAGAAATCAAAATTGTATTTTTGGGAAATATATAGTTTCAATTAAGAAACTATTTTAATAAATAAATAATTTTTAAAATAAAATTTATTTTAATAAATTATTCTTATTAAATAACATTTATTTAAATATAAATGATAATATAGTTTAATGACATCAAATGTAAATTTTAAATGTCCAGAAACTCTTATCATCACAAAAACCATTATTTTTCAATAAATAAAGAATTTTAATTTAAAGTGTGAATTTTCATATTTTAGGAATTATTTTTATAAAATAAATATTATTTTTGAAATCATCACCTCAAAATTATCCAAAAGTTAATTTTTCATAATATTCTGAGATAATAACTTTTTTGGGTAAAAATTAAATATGATATAAATATAAGGCATGTATTATGATATCATAAAATCCCAAAATTTATGTAATAAATAATTTAAAGAGTATCCACAACCAAAATCATGTTTATTCTTTAAAATAATGTATTTTTAGGTTATTTGATTAATTTTATAAACCCTTAATGAATCCTCTAAAACCTATATTGTATTTTAATGTTTTAAAATCAATTCTATATAAACATGACTCACATCCACATCAACAAGGGTATTATTTTAATGAGTTCAATTCTTAGACTTATAAAATATTGAACCTATCCTCTTTGAAAAAAACCATCAGCAAAAACCACAAGAAGGTTTTTAGTTTGAATTCATTTATCATATTGAGTCCAAAACCTAAAATAAGAAATTAATAAAGAATACCACCCCTTTTTACTATAAATACCCACCCGTTCCCCATTAATATCTTCTAAAAATCCATAATACGTGAAGTTTTGGTAATTTTACCTCAAAAATATTCCCTCTAAGGTGTCATTAAGTCCTCAAGGTGACATCCTCAAGTTTTAGGAAGCAACTCTTCAAGGTAAGAGAATTCTCATTTTTTTCCATTCAAGTACCATTTTTTTGTATGTCTTCTAAATGTTAAAATAATTTATTTTCTTATAATTTTGATCTTACCATTAATACCAAAATCATGTCTTATCAATGGTATATGTTCACCCACTCTCATTTTACCCTTCTCTTAATCCATGTTTTATACCCATCATGCTACCAAATTCATTTCTTGAATTTCTATCTTTTTTCATGAGAAATTATAAAAATTTGAATTCCCCAACCCATTCCTTACCCATGGGTATTCATATAGATGTAAATATAATTTTTTGATTTGGGGATTTACATGTACTAAACCCACATTCCATTTACTTGGGTTAAAAATCATGTAATGTTCAAGTCTTTAAGCACTTTTGTATGTAATGATATTATATAAAACCTGTTATTTATTCTATATAGATTATTGATGAAATAATTTATTATGATCAATGTGACTCACCTGAATTAAGACATATGAAGGGTGTACCCTAATAGTTTTCCAATTCATTAGGTAAATAATTAATCTCTAGATATGACATTTTTTATGATTTATTGATGAATAAATTTAGTAATTATGATTTATGACACCTTGGTGATATACTTATGAATGTATCATTTTTTATATTGTAGCCACATTTCCATGTTATGTATCATGTACTTATGATTATTCTCTCATTTTATGTCTCATGTATTATCCAAGATCATATTTTATGTCCCATTACCTATGTTTATCCCTTATTGGGATTTATGATCACCCTTTTCTATTGATGTATATCCCAAGTAAATTACTTATAGTGAGGTGACCTTGGAAGGAATAACAAATGAGTCTTTCAAAAGGATTAAATAAAATTTATGTTCATGTTTTTCATATGTAATTCATGTATTATATACCCAGTTTCCAATACACCAGACTTCAAAAGATCATTAGATGTTATTAATGTAATATTTTGTTAAGAAATTATGTTAAAAGTGATTTATTAAAAATATGGGATTCCATATGACCTACCATCATCTAGTCGATGAGCTCTAGCGGCTAGATGGTGGGGTCAGTCTGGGTTCATTTTTAATGGGATCCTTTTTGTATTCTTGGTGTCAGTCCCACTTGATATTTTAGAATCATGGGTGGTTTGAGGATCCCCATTTAGCCAAGTCATCTCCCTCTCCTTCCTCCCCTGGTTCCCCTTGATCCAAGGTGATTTTGATGGCGATTCCATGATGATTTCAAGGTATGATCACTATTTCTTTTCTCACTAGTACTTTTTTTAATTTTCCATCGATTTAACTTCGAATTAGGATAGGGATTCAATGATTATTACAATGGATAATGGTTAAATCATTCATGAATAATGGGGATTTTAATCAGCTTGTGTAGAGGATGTCCTGAGATGATGTTTTCATGCCGTTACCTGATGTTTCATTGAAAGTATGCCGCATCACCAAATTTATCAAGATTTTATATGCAATTTAAATTAAATCAGTGATTGTTTCAGTTTCACATGTTATGTATTTTTCTTGAAATGACATCAGGGATGCATTGTGGACCTTCCACGTGCGGTTGGATGCAATTCCAATGAGCGGATTTTTCTTGTGAGATTTTATGCATTCTGCCTATTTTAATTAAAATTTTTATTCAATTATAAAATGTTATAACTGGTTGCTTATGATGAATTATAGTGATATAAGACATTTATTTAATGAGTGGTGGTCAATTGGTTGTGGGATAAGCTTGGTGAGAATAAGAAGAGATACTGAGCAGCTGATTAAAGAAGGATATAACTTTGATTGAGGTAGGTAGTACATAATCATTTACCTATGTTTTATGCAATCTAACTATGATTTAAATATGAAATGTGATATAGTTTATCTCCACTGTAGGAGATTTACCCTTGAAGTATTTTTTTTATTCAAAATAAAATTGTTTAATTAAATAGAATGCCTATACAGGGAATGTACAAAGTGTCAAGGTCCATGGTGGAACCTTATGCACTAGATGGAAATCCCGACTGTTGATGGCTAAGAGTATAGTTGTAACTATGTACCTTTTGATATGTGAACTCCATGAGAGGTACTAAATAAATAATTATGTGAACATAGTGGACCTAATAGGTGCCTGTAGACCCCTTGATTAGGGATGAGCTATGAATTGGGATAATTAGCCCCAATTAGCCTTGTGGAATTGTGTGATGCCTTAGAGCATTCAAGGTAGATGATACAAACAAGAAATGAATGAATGTAGAGGACTTAGAAAGGTGCATTAGTATTTTCTATGGGTTGAGAGTGGTGACATACTAGTTAGGTTCAACCATGGGTGTTACCTTAGACCCAAGGATAAGACCTGTTTAGACTTAGGGGGCCATATCTACCTCATTGTATTTGGGTTGAGATTAAGGTATGTATTACCCTTGAGTGATGGGATTTTACCATGGAAAAGTTTTATTTAATGATTAATTGATTTTCTGTGGATGCTTAGGATACCACCTAAGATTAGAGACATGAGTTAAATGTTGAACACTTAATTAATGAAATTGATTAAATGTAATGAATATCATATAGTTGGGGTACCTTGATGAGATTCCAGGGATTTGATATGCCCATTATTATGTTGTTGGAAGACCTTGGATGTGGTTCTAAGGATTTGGTGTGCTTGTTATTATTATATTATTAGGGGACCTTGGATGTGGTATCAAGGATCTTGTGTACCTTTCATTATTATATTTTTGGCGGACTATGTTCTTGATACCAAGGATCTAGTTTTATCATTATTATTATATGGTTGGGGGACCTTGATGTGGTTCCAAGGATCTGGTATGCCCATTATGATTTGGTTGGGGGACCTTGATGCGATTCCAAGGATCTAGTATACCCATTATGATATTGTTGAAGAACCTTGAGGTGATTCTAAGGATATTATATTCCCATTATTATAATATTGGGGGACCTTGGACTTAGTCCTTAGATTCAGTGTGCCCATATTCGTATGTATAAGATTATAGTACTATGGACAGAGATATCCGACACTAGACAAAGCATGTGTGGTTGATCATGGGTGTCACATTTCACCTAGGGATTTATGGTGGTTATAAATTTATTTATTACATGATTTCATAGTTTTATATTTATTTATTCTACTGATTAAGTCACATGCACATATCACTGTATTTATTGGCTATGTTGTAACATCATGAGATTCTAAAAGAGGGACATCATGTTCAATACTGTATATGACACGAAACACTATGATTAGAAGAGAATATAATGCACCGAGACTTTATGATATATTTATTTTTAAATAAATTAAAAGGTTATCTATTAATTATAAATAAAATAAAAATCATTTGAAGGAAAAAAATGTTTTCTAAAAAATTGTATTTTTCTAAAATGCGGTTTCATCGCGCCTTGCACACGTATTTTAAAATTATTTTTTTTCACTTTTAGAAAATGTATTTGAAAAAATGAACTTAATATTTAAAATAATAATATAAAAATTATCTTAGGGTTAATTTTTTGGATTTTTTTTCTGAAAAGTTCCATTTTTTGATGAATATTGAAAAATACTAGTTTTTATTGAAAACTGCCTTTTCATTTAAATCATTTAAAGGTTAATTTTTGATTTATTTTTTTTAAAGTAAAATAAAATCAATTATATTATATTAAATTAAATTTATTTCAGTGGAATAAATTCCATATTTAATTTTGATATTAAAACTTTCTATACTTATGAGAATTTTCTCTTTAGAAAACTGTTTTTTCATCACGTTTGAGGATTTAATTTTAAATTAAAATTTACCACTTATGTGAGTTTATTTTGATAAAAGGATCCCATATTTAGAATAAGAATAATTAATATTAAATAATAAGGTCAAAATATTTTCTCTCTCTCAATGAATAATAAAAATAGTAAAAATCAATTACCATGGTTAAGGTTAAAACAAGTTTATCATGGGGTTAAACTATAGAGATAAGAGTTAAAATGAACTAAAAACTTATACAATTTCTTTTTTATGACCATATTTCTAACTTTATCACCTTAGGATATATTTTTATGAGTTTTTGGGACACTTTTCCTTAAAAGTGACCTATATAATAATTTAAGTAAAGAAAAAGACAAAATGTCACCCTTATGCTTTTAAATTTCAATATATGTTCACATAGGGAAAAAAGAAAGATATGGATTAATATGGATGATAATTTTGATCATAATAAAATTAATTTCCTGAGGGTAATTTTTTTCTTCAAATTTTTAGTAATCATATAATCTATTTAAATTCTTAAGCAATGCCAACACAATAATTAGTTAATTAATAGAAAAATAAATAAATGATACTAAAAATATTAAAATTAAAATAAATTGAATAAATTATTATGTTAAATTAATTTTTTATATAAATATATATGTTATCGAGGCATGGACATAATTTATTCAAATTATATCATTATCTTGATATTTTTTAAATTCAAATTAAATGAATAATTTCAAAATTTAAATCAATGTTATTTTATAATAAAATGATATTTTATTAAATTATTTAAAATTATTAAAAAATATATTATCTACCAATTTATTTTAAATTTTTTTAAAATATAAAATATGGTATATTAATAGGAATTTTTTTCTTTTATAGTGACTATATTGACCCCTAAAGAATAAAAACTCTGTCACCACAGTTAAGGTTAAATTGGTGTTTTTGTACGTTACATGCGATTGTTTAAAAATTAATTTTCAACACAAATATGATTTTTATTTGATAAAATTGATTTAATATTTAGAATAATTAGGTATAAATTTTATAATAATTCTCATTTTATTTTAGGGTTAAAGGATAAATTACCTAGGTTAAAAAGACTAGCTAACACAGTGAAAAACTAAAATGGTAAAAGTAAGGAATCTTAGAAATTAAGAAACAACATGCTTAAAATATGTGTTTTTGTGTGTGTTAGAGGTTTGGATTAACCATATTATCCATACAACCATTTAATTATTAATTTTTGAGCCACTTGGGGTGAGGGAAACTTCCCATTATTGAATAGTTTTGGGTATTTACAAAAATGCCACTCATCCTTTATTATAAAAGGGCACTCCTCTCACTTATTCACACATCTAAATCTATTTTATTAGAACAAAACCTGATAAAATATATCCCAAAAATACTTAGTCACATTATATAGGTTCAATTATTCCCAAAATACCTACCCTATGGTCCTTAAGAGGAGATCCAAATGAGTTTTCTCTAAGAAGGTAATCGTCTTAATGAAGCCCTTTCTTTTTCATTATTCTTTTAAAACCTTCAATTATACCTTAAAATTATAATGTAATAACAACATTATATCCCATATAATGTTATTTTATTATTTTTATTTCATAATATATACCCATATTCTCTTCCATCAAGTGGTAAATAAAATCATCGAATGTGTGTACGACGAACTATCGCCTCGCGAACCGATATAAATCATTTTCCATAAACACCTCTCATGATTGGATATAATGATGGATTTATTTTATATATAAAATATTTATGATATAATTATACTTATTTAATTTTAATATCACATATAAATTTTTTAATTTCCATTCCATTTAAAATATGATAGTGTCGCTCATGTGTATGGAGGACTATCGCCTCACGAAACAATGCGATTCATTTTTCAAATATGCTTTACATGGAAGGTAATAAGGATAAATTTAATGAATATATGAGATATATATGTATTGATATAAATTATATAAAATTAATATATAAGGGAATGATATCATCACTCGTGCTTATGTATGACCTACCGTCTCCACGAAGCGACGTGATTCATTTTCTAAGTCCAATTTTCAAGAATGGTTATAAGGATATATCTAATGAAAAAAAATTTATAACATTAATATAATTATGGATATTATGTAACTATATCCTTTGTACAAGAACCATAACTTTCATGAAAAAAAATGCATGATAAAACAAGGAAATTAACACCCAAAATAATGAAAATAATGAAATATTATTGACAAATGGGTGGTAAAATGTTATAAGATAATTATATATGATATGATATATATTATTATTTATGTTTAATAGATTTATAATAAACACATATTTATTATACATGAGGTTTGTACACATATGAAGGAAATCGGACCTGAGGTAAGAGTTTTCTCATCTCACTTTTACTTCCATGAGACATATGCCATATTCACCACTATTCCTTTGTGTGGTGTATATAATACCCTTTTTTATATGTTATATCATGAATCTATTTCTCTTATTCTATTTAAAATTTTATTTTAAGTTATTTCTTTCATGGGTAATATGATTCAAAAGTTACCAAAGTGGTTTGATTTTATTTCACAATCTCATCATTATTCAGGATTTTTTATGTTTATGTATCCCTTAGGAGAATTATTTGATATTTATATCATAAAATCAATACATTTTCTTCTTATATAGTTATTAATGAAGCTTTTCAATTAATATTACCATTTTCCCTCTATTCGGTACTTACAACGATTTAGAAAAATTTGATGCTAAAAGTGATGAGGGAATTTTTCTAGAATATTTAAATAATAGTAAATTTTATAGGGTATAAAACAAGATAACTATATCAATGGAGTAATTTTTTCATGTGAAATTCATTTAAAATAATGAAATAGATATTATAGATTTTTTAATGCATTAGTTTATGGGGAGAATATCTATTATAAATATGATCCTATGAGTTGGAAAACTCACACAGATCACTCATTAGAAAATATTATTAAAAATGTTGAATTTGGAATAAGAAACTGAAAATTTATTTTTATTTTTTGTGAAAATTCTAAATTTTTAGCTGATTTTCTGCCTATTAATATTAAGTAATATTTGAAATAATCATTCTAGATAAATGACATGCATGATTAACTTAACCAATTTTATAGGAATAAAGTCTATAATTTAGTTGAGTTACCTAAAGATAAACTATCTATTGGGAATAAATGGAATTTTCAAAGTCTAGAAATATAGTTAGAAATAAGTAAAGATTTGTTTCCCAATGTTTTTTACAAGAATAAAGAATTTATTTTGAAGATTAATTTTCTTCTGTTTCTATATTAGAAGATATTTAAATTTTATTATCACTTCCAAGTTTTCAAAATTTTTAACTATTTCAAATATATATAAAATTTGCATTTTTAAATGGTGTAATTATAGAAGAATTATATGTTAATCAGAAACCTAGTTTTGAAAATGATGAATTTCTAAATCATGTTGTAAAAATTTCTAAAGCATTTTATGGGCTAAATAAAGCTCAAAGAAATTGGTATTACATACTAACAGTATTTTTACTACAAAATGATTTTAATAAAGGGAATGTTGATCCAACCTTATTTATAAAGAACTGATATTTTAATTTTACAAATATACATTGAAAATATTTTATTTAGATCTAAAAATGATATAATTTTTAATGAGTTTTCAAAATTAATGACAAATTAATTTTATATGAGCCTAATGGGGGAATTAAAATTTTCCATGGTCTTCAAATTTTATAAAGAAAAAATGGCATTTTTCTAAATCAAAGAAAATATGATAAGGATTTAGTCAAAAAACTCAATCTTTATTCATGTAAAAATATGAGAAACCTAATGAGAACTAATTCTAAATTGGATGTGGATGAATCTAGAAAAATTTTAAGTGATAAATCATACAGTGGAATGAAAGGAAGTCTATTATATTTAATTACATCTAGGACTGACATTATGTTTTCTGTATGTATGTGTGCTAGATATTAGTATAGCCTAAAAGAGAGTAATTTAAATTCTATTAAAAGATTAATTAGCTATGTTAAAATAATTTTCAATAGTAGTTTATTGTAATTAATTCAGAACTATTTTAATCTATTATCATTTTCTAATTTCGACTATGGAGGTTGAAAACTTGACAGTAAGAACACATTAGGTATGTGTCACTTATTAAGAAATTTTTTAATATCATAGAGTTATAAAAATAAATTTTCATTTTAACTTTTCACAGATGATTATGAGTACATTACTACTACTAATTTCTATGCTTAAATCCTATAGGTAAAACATACTTTATGTGATTTTAATATTTACTTAGAAAAAATGCCCATATTTTGTGACAAAAATTCTACCATTTATATATCTAAAAAACCCTTACTGTATTCTAGGACTAATAAAATATATTTTATATTTAATTTTTAAGATATCATTTTAATAAAGGGGATATTTTTTTGGAATAAATTATATTAGAGAACCAACCAATAGACATTTTTACTAAATCTCTAGATTCTGTGAGGTTTAAAAAATTAAAATTTAAACTGGGAATTATGGAAGTTTAATTTTTGAGAGTGCGTTAATTTTTTTAATACTTTTCATCCCTTATGTTAAAATTGAAGTAATTCGAGGGGAGTTATTCCCTATATGATAATTCTATTTTTTTTCACAATTACTACTCTATTAAAGCTATACACTATTTTAAATATTTTTTTATGTATTATGTACATAATTTATAATTTTTTTATGAAATAATTATAATTTTTTAATTCTAATAATTTGATACTATTTAAAAAGGTGAATGTTTTTTTGAATATTTAATTTTAATGAAATTTTCGATAAATATCTTAAAGGGGGATAATATTTTTATAAATTTAAATATTTTTGGAAATCTAAATTAATGTTTGGTTTTTTAATTTACAAATAGGGGGAGATTGTTTTAACTTGTGTTTTGATACTTTGAAAAATATTTTGATAATTTAAAATTAACTCACATATTATTCAAATTGTTAATATAATCTTAATTGCATGTTTTTTAAAATAATTAATGATACTTTTTTTTAAATGTTGGGGCCGAAGCCTCATTCTTATTATTAAATCAAAGCAAAGTCCTCTTTTAATGATTAGAAGTTTAATTTTATATCTCTTTATTAATCATAAAGGATTAATGAAACTTTATTAAAAATTAAATCTTAAGTTTTTTTATAATTGTTTTACGAATTTTTACTTTGTGGTATTTGTAAAAAATGTTCCAACCTTACAATCCCAAGGGATATCCAACTCAACCACATAGGGGACTCAAGTTCTACCCCGTGGGAGATCCAGCCCAAGTGAGCCTGCAAGGTGGCATGCAGGTAAGTGGGAGGGCCCATGTATGAGGCCCACAAAAGCACACCTGGGTAAGTGTGAATAGTCTAGGCCAGGATTCCTGTGGGCCTACATAGGTGTGGCGCAGACCATGTGGAATGTGGTGTGGTATAACTGGTGTTGACCCCCCATAGATATCTTGAACTGAACATCGACATGGGTTTATTGATATAACACAGACTCAACCATGCACTTCTTCAACATGGGATTCGAGTGAGCATGTCACTATTATTTTATTATTTAATATATGGATATAAGGACAAATTCATGATAAAATCCTCCACAACTATCTAATCATAGCTTATGTTCATCTTCTTCCTCGCAATTCTTGACTATATTTCTAGTATGCTGAAGCTCTTGGCTGGACATCCATCAATATAAAGCTAAACCTGACATCTCCCTTTTTCATGCTAAAGGACCGAGACTAGTTCAATCGAACTGAGTCATGCATGAAACATAGTCCTACATGAATATTAATATTTTAAAGGAAAAAAAACATCATGATATGATATTTCACAAGAAAATAACTACAACAATATATGGTTTACCACAGTTGATCAGGTATCAATGGTATCATGCCTTGCTTTAAAAGAAGAACTACCAGCCTTCAACAATGTTCGACTATTCACTAAAAATAATAAAATGGTTTATCCATTACTCTAAATCATAAGTACTGATTCCTCTTTAATCTAAATGATAGATATTCTTCACAACATTTGAAGTAATGGTAGTTCAGACCAGATAATAGCAATATTTTTTTCTTCTTCTCTGAGCAGTAGGTTACTTGATCGATAGTAGATCATCCATCACAATATAACCATAAGCTTTCAGTAGCAAATACTCTTCCATACAATGGAATTAATTTAAAATTAAACCCAATATTTTTTTATAATGTCCAATTTTTTATCCTTTTTTCATATGAATGATATTGGTACAACTTTTTTATTTTCATGAACTAAAAGTGTGCCACTCACCTAACATATAAAAGGCCACCCCATTTCGTCTATTATCAAAACATAAAAAACCCATAAATTTGAAAAATTACTTCCCAAATTTTTTAATTAATTCCCTAATATCATACTATAACCCTTATTTTGGTCTAAAAACTAACATAATAATCCCTTTGGTAAAAACCAAAATAAGTTCTCTGAAGAAGAGTTAATGTCCCTAACCGAGCATTTTATTTTATTTATTCCCACACCTCCATCAGTAATCATTAAACATAATGTTATAATTAAAAAATAATTTTAATATAATGATATTTTATTATATTAATTTAATTTCCTACATCCATCTCATATTCCCAAATATGGGAAATAAAACCACTGATTATACATTCGGCATACTACCGCCTCATAAACCGGTGTAGTTCATTTTCCATCACCATTTCTCATTGATGGTTATAATAATATTTTTAAAGTATATATATATATATATATATTATTTTTTTAAATTATTAATATTCTATAATTATTATATCTCATATACCTTTTTTTAATTTCCTTTCCATGAGGTATACGATAATGTTGTTCATGTGTATAGTAGACAATCACCTAACATATATTGGTATATCACTAAATGTTAGTTCATACAAAACAATAGATTACTGAACGGTAGATCACTAAATGGTATATCATTGAATGGTATATAATACTAAATGGTATATATTCTTCAACAACATATTTTCTATGGTATCATCCATGCTACCACCAGGTACATTTTATCGACCGTTAGTTATAAAATAAATTTTTTAAAAAACTACAATTAGTTTTTATTTTATTTACTGTATTTGAAATAAATATTTCTAATTAATTTTATATTGATTACATTTTGTTAAAATATAATTACATGTTGTTTAAAATATATTTTGAGTATATTCACACATGAAGTTATTTTCTTTACGAAACTATTTTTTATGAGTTTGTGATACTTTAATAAACTTCCTTTTTATTATTATTTTATCTTTTTTATAAATTTGAAATATATTTTTTTATTCTAACTATTATACTAGAATATTTATGATATTAATCCATGCAGGAATAAAAGGGAAAGAACTCTCTAAGTATAAGTGAGTTAATTAAAACTAAGGTAACAAATATATTTTAAATGTTTATTGTTTTTCTAATGTGTCCTTATGTGATTAGACAAAGAGATTCTCTAAGAAATTTGGAGTTAATGACATGATTAGCCATTGAAAAAACGAATAAAAGAACCATGATAAAATAATCTCAAAAAATATCATTACGAGATGATTGACTACAACAATTGACAGAATCGTAGATATAGAAAAATGAAACTCTCATATGAGATTTTCCAAGTATTACATTTGAAGTTAAACTATTATTACATTGCCTCAATCATGAAGGAATTCATCATTTTCATTATCTACTACTAAAGTGATTGAAGATCTTGAGCTTTATATAATTTCACCATCATCTACTATACTAATGTTCTACATTATTTCTATTTTTTGATACTGTTTTATTTATCCTACCCTTTATTTGTACTCTAGAGTTTGGTTTACACTTTTCCTACCCAAAATATTTCATGCAGGTTATTACTCCCATATAAAAGGAAGGTTGGGTTGTGACTCCCAGATAAAATTTAGGTGGGTTGGGAATCCTTTAAAAGTTATGAGTTATACTACCTGGTGTGAATAAAGTACATTTTTATGTAATCGGGTTATCACTCCCTAAAAAAACTAAGGAAATAGTAAATACTGATCTCCTCACTGAGTAGAGGACATTGAAGAGTATATTAGGATCTTGGTGATCCTAATTACTATAAAAAACATCCTAGGGTTTTTTGTTTCATTTTTGCTTCATATTTAACACTATTTAATCACTCTGATATTAATATTCGATTGAATATTTTTAAAATCACTATTCACCCCCCTCTAGTCACTATTTCCATATAATATGACCTAACAATAAATATATAAATCATATTAAAACACTCATAATTTTTTTTTAATATGAGTTGAAGGATGTTGAAAAGTTTAAATGAATTTGAAAG
The DNA here is from genome assembly GCA_963277665.1 of Viscum album. NCBI lineage: Eukaryota > Viridiplantae > Streptophyta > Magnoliopsida > Santalales > Viscaceae > Viscum > Viscum album. Next base: position 675,194,452 of record OY728131.1, on the reverse strand, counting down.
ACTTTTGAATTTTCTTGAATGAATTTTGGAGGTATTTTAAAGTTAAATAGAATTAGGTATGAAATTTTTGTGATGTATGGAATGCATATGGTTTTACTTACTAAGATTCATAAGTTTTATTATGGAGGGATGATATTATATAAATCAGAAAGGTCCTAAATGTGGAATATTTTATATTCAATGCATAATATATTTTCTCTAGAAGAAATGAAGCAAAGGGAGAAACATTATTGAGATGCAAAGGATAATCTTGAAATGAGTAAGATAATTTTTATGAAACATAATGTATTTTTTATATATTTAAGTTTTTTTGACTATGAGCAGAGAATTGGTTATGTACTCAGATTTAGTGTTAGTATAAAAATCATTATATATATATATTATATTACATGTTAAATATTTTTGGATTACCTAATTTTTTATCACTAATGCATCCAATTTCTTATTTATCTTCCATATAAGTTCTCTGGAATTTTACAGAGATTCTTAGAAAATATGAGATAATTTTTTAAAATAATTATTTTATAGAAATTAATATATAATTCAAAATAATTTAAATTGGATGATTATGAAGCTATTATTTATGTATAAAATATCCCAAATCAAAATAATAATTTTTGCAGAGGTGGAAGATGTTTCACATTATAGAAGTGATATTTCTCCATGATTATACAAAGTTAACAAAATATTATACGAACCAAACACCACAATAAACAACCAAGAAAATTAAGGTTATCACTATTTTTAGAAAAGATGATTTTCACCATGAAAAATCTTGTTATTTTGTGAACAAAGAAGATTTTTTTTGTTTCAATTTGAGAAAAAATGATGGCCACATCAGAGATCATCCACTTTCACTTTGAATAATTCCAAATTTCTCCTAGATAGATCCAATTACTTAAGAAGGAGAATAAATAAATGAGAAATTTGAGAAGTTGTTTAAGGGATTTGGTAGTTTGAATTTGAATTTAAAATTAAAATTTTAACATAAAGAAGAGGCTGCTGCTATGTGAGATATATGAACACAATATTTTATAAAATAAAATGTGAAGGATAGTAATGTGTTGTAGTTATAAGAGATGAAAAGAATTATTAATCACATTTCATAGAGAAATGGAGAATTAAAATGTGGATAATTCATGATAAAAAGGAAGAAGAAGTTTTTTTACAATTTAATTCCCACAAAAATAGGATAGTTGAAATTAGTGAAAATATTAGTATAAGAATATAAATAACACATAGATTTGTGTTTGATCATAATAGTTTTATTATGTACTTAAGAATAAGGAAATAACACATGTTCTTAATAGCGAAGAAGTGAAGTAGAATTATAATATTGTTGGGAGAAAATCATTAGATGAAGAAGGATAATCCAAGACTCAATAGTATAAGATTATGGTTCATATTTTCAGATGATATATCAGGAGATGATGATTTTATATTATTGTATCAAAATTAATGGATATTATACACTCGTTTGTATCCATAATGGCGATTCTCATAGATTGTATGATATTATATGAGTCTGGATCATTCCAAGGATTAGATACTAATTTTTAGTAATGAACCTTTCACATTGAGTGTTATTTTTTATTAAATTACTTAGTCTGTGTGAGTTAATAAGTGATATTGTTCACATTAACAAGTAAGAGAGGTTGATTTGACAAGAAATCATAAAATAGAAAAATGATACATTCTTCACAGATTCACCTCTCCATGTGAACCATACTGTGCTAGGGTCCACCATATTATTAATAATAAATTTTAATGTTATTAAATATGTTATATTTTTTGGTGGGGGTAAAATTAGGGTCTTATGTTGGATTATGTGACTTAGAATTTGATCTTAGGATCTACTTGAATTAGTTTTTTTTTATTTTCTTATTTTTCATTACATACAATGGTTCAAAACTTTGATATCTATAAAAAAATATTGAATATTATATAAATTACATATTGAAAGGTCCCCAAGAAACCCTGGGGGGGATGAATCAAGTTGTGACCAATTTAGAACTTTTTACAATTTTTCTTTTTAGATTTTTCCCATGTGGGTAGAAACTATGTTCAATTGATTTCTTTTCACACAACCTCAATTAATTCACCAAGGTGAAATAAGTAAAGTTAATAATACATGGAAATGAGTATTTTACTTGGATCACCTATACTGGGATAATATAAGTAGTATATGCTAATGCTGTATTAATCATACAAGAATCCACTACTTTACTAGTTTAGTGGATATAAAGGTTTTGGTAAATCCAAGACTAGGATCACTACCTTATAATTGTTTTAGGTTAACTAAATATTTCCCAAGGCTCACTAACATTATTCTAATTCATGAATTTCTCTAGTGAAGTTCACCCATAGTTTATAAACTTATAGGTCTAACCTAGTTTAATAAAATATATGGCCAATACGATCAGAAACACATGCATCATCTATTATAGGTAGATTCCTTGTTAATATCATATTATCTTACTTAATAGATAATATTTGGATGTACCCTTAAATAAAGACTTTTTAATTCATGAATAAAACTAGAACTCATTCTTTCTAGTGAATTTGTGGAATACATTTTCTTTTCTATTACATAGAAACACCCTTCTTTTTCTTTCAACTACTATATGGGGTAATAAATAACAGCTCTCCTCAAACCTTCTTCTCATCTTGAATCCTCCTGTTTCTTGTAAATATGTTTTTTAAGATACTATTATTTTCATTATTATTTGATATAAAATAATATTCAAAAAATATTAGAGTTTAATCCTATTTTCTTCCTCATGTTCTCCTTTAATGGAAGACATAATTATCTCATTTGAGAGTCTCTTTCCATGAATATGGAATGTACATCACTCTCACTTTATTATTCTTGACTAACCTATAAATATTTATTTTAATGAAATACAATTCATACCATAATATGGAAACAACTCTAAAAAATCTATCCAACTTTTACTTCCCATCAAATCCATGATCTCCATAATTCTCACAGCTCTCCATGCATGTAACTGATTCATGACTAATTTCTCTCTATTTGTAGTGTGATATTTATTATTATCTAAACCAATAATAAATCACTAAAACTCCATTTAAATACACTATAATAAAAGAATTTAATCTGACCAACATATTTTAATAATTTAAGATTGGATCTCAAATCATCTTAATTAGTGGAAAATTATCCCTTCTGTAACAAACTGCTAGCACAACATAACCACAACACTATGTCATGTTTAGTAATTATCCATAAAATATTCCATTAAAAATTCATTTATTATTGAAAACAAAACATAGTATGGTCCTATTCCAAGTACAACAATCATTTTATTGTTTTGAATTCTTCTTGGAAGTACATGATACTCACCACACCCAAAAAAATGCCCTTCGTCTCAATACTACAATGTAGTGGGTCCACCTACATAATTCATTGACCCAACTTACATAGGTACACCATTAATTCAAAAATTATTTTAGAGGGATACTATTTCACATAGGTGGACTTTTAATTCACTATGCCTAAATATTTTACATGGTAATCCCTAGATGGTCATTTTTGGTATCTTCAGGTGTTCCACATACAAGATTCTTATCCATGACCACTATAAATTATTTTAACCATAGATATGGATAAATACATTACCTTATTTTCTTAAAAATTTTACATAGGTGATCTCCCCAACCACTATGCAAAACTTTACAGTGTGGAGTGCACTTTCTTCCTAATTCAAAAAACTTCTTGCATTACATGAGTTTTGACTAACCCTGATGTGGATTGGGATCTACCCAGAAACAAGCTGGTATCCACCCTTTCATGTGGAAGAATCTACCTTGATGCAGCTTATATGATCAGTGTGAACTTTACATTGGTCTGTGTATAGCCATAATACCTTCACATCACCTATTTTATTTCTAGAAAACCTTTACACAAGATGAATATCACTTGTGTTACCTTTATATGAATAATGAAATTTCTAAGTAACCATCACAAAACATATGGATTACCTTTACACATCTCAAGGGTCCACTCCTATATGCTTAAACAATCAAAGGTTACACTCCTATACCTTTTTTTAAATTCAATGGTCTGATCCTCTAACTTTATAAAAGTCAAATCAATACCCTTACATAGATCCCTTTAACTCTATTTACCATTATGCATTGGGCATACTGATGCTTACATATCTCAAGATTTCCCTATGCACCTTTATGAATTTCAAGGAGGTAAACCAATGCCTTTACATAGGTCATAAATATTACCTTTATATAACACCCCAATATTTTAAAATAAGAACATTATGTTTTATAATGTATACGAAAAACAACACCAAGATTAAACAAACCATGAAATATTATTATTTTAATGTGACTGTTATAACCTAGCCATTGAATTTGAGGGTATGAATAGGAATATCCACATTATAAAATATATATAAATATCCCAATCAATACAAATTTATTGATGAATTCTTAATAAATAAGCATTCAATTTTTGGTAAAGTTATTTTATGTTTCAAAAGTACATTTCATACAAAAATGTTTTTTAGTTCATTTTATGAGAGGATAATAAAATTAATTTCTATCACTTTTGGAAATTTTATTTTATAAAAAATATATAAATTTTTAAATCATTATATCTAAATTATATTATAATGAAATTTTTAAATTTTTCTAAAAATTTTGATTTTTCAATGAATAGTGAAAATACTAATTTTTATTAAAAAAAGTATTTTCATTTAAAGTGTTTGAAAGGTTATATTAATTTTTTTTATTAGTTTTAAAATTTAATTAGTTTATTTTTATTAAATATAATCCAATTATATACATCATAATTAATTTTTTACTTGAATTCATCATAATTTTTTTATAATTTAAAAGGTATTTTTCTAAATAACCACTTTTCATCATGTTTTGTGTGTTTAATTCTAAATTAAATTCTTTAAATTATATAAATTGAATCTTTAAAAATGAATTAAATATTTAGAACTAGGATTTCAATTTTTTTACATAACCCCCTTTTATTTTTGGTCATTATGAATAGTAACAATAATAAATAATTATCACTATAGTATGGGCAAATCGGGTAATTAAGTTTAAAAATAATATGATAAGAACTAAAAATTGACCCTAAAACTTACATTTATCCTATAATATGAGTTTAATTTTTTCATTTCTATAAAATTCTTGAATATATGGCCACTTGGTGTCATATTTATTTGATTTTTACCTTTATAATATTTAAGTAAAAAAAAAGACACAAATGTCACTCTCTTGATTTTAATAACTATAATATTTTGATATAGAGAAAAAATAAATTATGTTTGGTTATAAATAGTAATTTTAAATATAAATTATCTATTATTATAATGGGAATTTATTTCTAATTTTTAGTAATGAAATAATTACCTTAAATTCTTACGCAACGCTGACCAAATATTTATTTAATTAATTAAAAAATAAAATAAATTATTATAAAAATATTAAAAATAATATAATTTGAATGAATTAATGTAATCTATTTTTTATATAAAAATAACATATTATATAGGTTTTAATGTAATATATTCTAATTCATTTTCTATCAAGCTATTTTCAAATTCAAATTAAATGAATAGTTCAAAAAATAACATTAATGTTATTTTATAATAAATAATATTTTATTAAATGAATTAAAATTCATAAAAATAATATCTTAACCAAGTGATTGGTATATGTTTAAAAATATCAACTATGGTCCATTCATGGATCAATTGTCCTTTTATAGTGTTAGGTCCACAAGGTCGAATACCCTAAGAGGGGGGGGGGGGGTGAATTAGGGTATGACAGATTAAAACTTCTATCCCTACGGATCTTGTTTAGTTGTAAAAAAAACTCAATTATCTCTTCCTCCCATGTAAATTTATGAACAAATATAAAATCATGCACATGACACAACGATTTTTACTTGGTTCACCCTCACTAGGCTACGTCCAAGGAGCATACAACAACGATGTGTCGATGTACCAAATTCACTAAGGCTTACTTCCAATAATGAGTATAATGTTTGGGCTAGATCTTCTATTCCTAGGCTCACTACATTTATAAGATTTTGGGTTTTCTCACTACATTCCCAAGGGTCACTCCTTATGCCCCTTTATCTGGATCACTGTCAGTGGAAAGGGTCACCATATTACTCTTCATTTTCTCACTGCTCTTGGAAAGGAATCCACTCATAGTTTGTAGACTTTTAGGTCAAACAAAGTTTATGGACATGTAGGTCCCTTCATTTTCATGAAGTCCTACATCTTTAACTTTAGGTAGATGCTCTGTTGAAGTTCCTTTTTCACCCGTAGATTAAATCCACCTTACTAGGTACTACTGGGTACCGAAAAATACTTTCACAAAATGATTTGAAGCCTTTTCAAGATTCCTTGAGAAAACCGTGAACCACCTTCTTATCCCTCATACTGAGTATTGGGTTTAGTATGCAGAACAACTCCTCCATGCACCACTTCCTCTTCCGTGAACTGCCCTTCATCTGCCGACTCTTCTTCCTTCACTATCACGTATCGACTCCACAAACCTCCTCTACAAATTACCCTCTGTCCGCAAAATATTCTCTATTTACTGACTGCCTTCACTTTTTCAGACTATCTCTCCTCTATGTACCATAATTCTTTCTCTACATACTATAATTCCTCTATAGGTTTGAGTTTCCTACAAAAACCTTTAGTGTAATTGCTTATGTGCAAACCACTTCTCCTCGTGGAAATCCTCCTCATGAACCACTTTCAGATTTCATTGAATTCCCGAAGAAAATATATGTTCTCTAATAATATTATCTCTCACATCTAATAGGTGGGATTAAAAAGAATTATATAGGAAAAGATATCTGAAAAATCTACCAATCCAATATGTACCAAATCTTTGATTAGGTATAGCCTCCACCGTATACTGATCCTCCTACCACAAACCAAAACCATTCTGCGAACCATTTTTCCACCACGGTCCATGTACTACATATTATCCTATGTGGAGACATTCTATTCTGCAATCTCACCAACCATCACACATTCCACATACCGAACACCCTTCTCTGCAAACCGTTATTGTGAACCATTTCTGCCCCTCCACATACCGTTCTTGCTGCCTGATATGCACCCACGAACCATTCCCAGACATGGTATGAAGACCATGTTACATGGTATGTGATTCCCTTATTTTTTCAATTTTCATCACAGCTCTTAATACCATTTACTACTATAATGAAAAACTTCCTTTGAAAAACACAAACTCTCAATTTTGAGGCCCAAAAATTTGGCAAACGCTGGGAAACTGCGCCACCTTAAAAAACTGTCTTCAACAAATACCAACCATACTCATTCGCGATTATCTGGATTTGTCAAGAAACACAATCACACCCAAAACATACCTAGAGTACACATTTATGGATTTTGTCCCAACAATCTACCCATTTGGGTTTGTTGACATCTCTTCTCATAACAGTTCTTCACATTTTGATACTTCTTTAAAGCTTCTTCCTTATTCAATTGGCATTCGCTTCATGTGATTAAGATAGCGATCATGAATTTACTCAACACATACTCTAAGCCCACATGATCTATACTCGGTGTGATAAACAAGAGTATAATGAAAAATTCACCAATGAAACACTTCATTCCTAACACCAAATCTTAAAATCATTCACCTACTTTCATCACAAACCTCAGTGATCGTGATATGAAATCTTCGATTGATCACTTCTAGCATCATAAGATTTAATACCCCTATGTTACAGCTCCTCCAAACATCTTCATATAATCTTCAACTCCCCCTATCTCACTGCTCCACTTAACAGCTTCTCCCTATGTCTTTTCTCCCCTAGAATAGTCACACTTTCTCCCCCTTTTTCAACGAACCCGAAGATCACTTCAAGGTTTTCTGCAATAGGGTAAAGAACACATATCAGTACATTACGGAAAAATACATCATACCTTAAGGATAGGGGGTCCCACATCCACACTTTTTCAAGTGAAAGGATTTTAATGTACTCCCAGAGCTAGTTGATGTCTTTTTAATGCTTCTTTGGGTAAGGCCTTTATAAGAATATCTGTAAATTTTTGTTCTGTTGGCACATACTCCAACTTCACAATCCCTTGCTCCACTTTCTCTTGGATAAAATGATATTTTATTTCAATGTGATTTGTCCTTGAGTGATGGAATGGATTTTTTCTCATATTTATAGCAGTTGAATTATTAAAATAGATTCTAATCGAATACTTCACTTCAAATCCCATATCATCAAGTTGTTGCTTCATCCAAAGTAACTATGTGCATGCTTGAGTAGCCACAATGTACTCAACTTATGCAATGATTAATGAAATTCAATATTATTTATTGGTCAACCAAGAAATACATAGTCTACCAAGATAGAAGGAACCTCTGGATTTTGATTTCCTATCATCTGTTGAACCATACCAATCTACATATGTATATCCCAATAACTCTAGCTGATATTTTTCATTATACATTAATCCAAAATCCACTGTACCCTTGATATATCAAAGTATTATTTTCACTAAAATCATGTGGATATACTTGGTATTTCTTTGATACCTCACTTCTTGGCATGTGACAAATACAATATTAGGCCTTATTGCTATCTGGTACAACTGACTTTCAATGATTTTTCTGTATTTTGTGATATTAACTATCTTGCCTTCATCATCCCATGAAATTTTCAACTGGGTAGTAATTGGAGTCTTCATCTATTTAGAATTATCCATTCCAAAACTTCTCAAAACCTCCTTTGCATTTTTAGATTGAGAAATAAAAGTTCTATTTCTTCCTCACAACACTTGTAAGCCAAAGAAAAACATCACACCACCAATCATCAACATTTCGAGATTACTTTTCATGAATTCATAAAACTGTCTATAGTGAGATTCATCTAATCCACCAAAGATTATGTCATCAACATAAACCAATACCATCATCCTTTGACTATTAATATTATTGAAATACATATTGTAATCAACTCTACCATGCTGGAAACTGAGATTCGTTATAAATTGATCAAGCCTTGAATACCATACTCTTGGTGCTTTCTTCAAACTATATAAACCCTTCTTCAACAGACAAACTCTATTCTCATATTCATGAATGAGAAAACCATCTGGTTTCTCAATGTAAAATTATTCTTCCAGAACTCCATTCAGAAATGCTGACTTGACATCCATTTGAAAAACCTTAAACTTTTTTTGCACTACTATAACCAAGAATAATATGATTGTCTCCATCTTTTATATAGGTGAAAATGTCTCATCAACATCAATACCCTCTATATGGGAGTACCCTTTTCACACCAATAATTCTTTTTTTTGAATTACAAACACCATATTCATTCATTTTGTTGTGAAATACCCATTTTTTTCCAATGACATTCTTGTTTGCTGGTCTCAAAACAATATCCCATGTCTGATTCTTATCAATTTGGTAAATATCTTCATTTATTGTTTGAACCCAATTCTCATCTCCAGCTGCTTCATCAAAGAATTTAGGCTCCACTTGTGATAAGTATTATTCTTGTTGTAGAGACTTAATCCTCCTTTTCTGCACTGGTGATGTATGATCACCGATTATGTTCTATCTATCAATTTCAGCTCTTCTTTCTAGTCTCTATGCATACACTGATTTATTATCATCACTCTCATCATACGAGTATTCTTTTGAATCAATCTATGGTACTGAAGCATCTCTGGATCTTCTTATCTTTTCATCACCATCCTCCTGATATTGATCATGTATTTGCTGAAGATTCAAATCATTATCCACTATGGTTACATCACAACTTTCAACAATCTTCCATAGCTGCTTATTAAAGCATTTATATTCTTTTCTCTTCTTTGAGTATCTAATAAATATCACTTTATCTCTATGAGATTCAAACTTCCCATTTTTCTCCTTATTGAGAATAAAGAATTTACTTCTAAAGACTCGAAGGTCCTTCAATAAAGGCTTCTTTCTATACCATAAATCATATGGAGTCTTCTCCTCTTTTGGAAAAAGTAAATATCTATTTGAAGTTTATACTACTATCATCACTGATTCTTTCCAAAATTTCTCTGGAAGGTCTTTCTCAATGATCATTATTCTGGACATGTTGTTGAAAATAAAATTTATTCTCTCAACTACTCCATTCTGCTATGGAGTTCTTATCGTTGAAACCTGATGCATTATCCCATGTTTATTGAGATAATCCTCCACTTGTCTTTTTGTGAACTCTGTTCCATTATCTGTTCGAATCTTTTGGATTTTCTGACCAAGAATATTTTCACATTCCCATCGATATCTTGTAATGAAATTGAACACTTCATATTTGTGGTTGATTATTGAAACCCATGCCATTCTGCTATAATCATTAATGAAGATAACATGATATTTCCTTCCATCAATAGCCCTTTGAGAAATTGTCCCACACACATCAATATGCACCAACTCAAGCAATATTGTTGACTTTTACTCCTTTGGCTTATATGTCTTTAGAATGATATTCCCTTGTTAGAAGACACAACATGTATGAGTATGATCACGTGATAATCTAGGGAGATTTTGAGCAGCATTGAATTTCACCAGATCTTCCAAGGATGTTTGGATTATGTGGCCAAGATGCTTATGCCATAACTTGTTTTCTTCATCTTTAGACAGAAAGCACATATCTTCTTCTCCACTCATGAGGTAGATATTTCCTTTTGTACGCTTTACTTGGAACACAATAGCACCATCCCTTTCCTTGATGATACATAATTTATTGGAAAAACTTATGGCATGCCCAGAGTCACACAATTGACTGACACTAATCAAGTTGTGACTAAGCCCTTCAACAACCAAGACATCTTCTCGTCTCATGTCTTTTCCTCCAAACTTGGATTTTCCTGAACCAATAATTTTTAGTCTCTCATCATTACCAAATATTATGATAACTTCTTTATCATACCTGATTTTGGTCACTAGATCATTATTTCTCGTCATATGGGAAGTGCATCCACTGTCAATGATCCATATCCCAGTGCGATATAATACCTTGAATGTAATTTCTACAACCACTTCCTGATCATCTCTTTTCTTTTTGACCCAAGTATTTTAATTCATACCTAACATAGAATGATAATATTGATCTTCTTTAGTATATGATGGAACAAATTCAACTTGTGGAGCTACAAACTGATTTTGAACTTTTAGCTCTCTTGATGATACATTTGGCTTCTTCTTATGAACAAATTTAGTCTTCCTCGACACATTCCTTTGCATTGTTGATGTGAAATATCTTTCCATATTTCCAAGTCCTTTACACATGAAACAAAGACTATCAAATGATGTCCTAGAATATTGAGCTCTGAATGACCACCTCTATTGGTATTGTTCCATTTGGTACCTCTTTTCTATGGAACATACATTTTGAGAGTGTCCGATCTTACCACAATAATATCATCTTATGCAAGGTACATTCTTGTGTCGAAATGATGCACCACTAGTTGTACCTTGGGTTCCCTGAATCTTCTGATTCCGCTTCATACCCAAATCAATATTCAATCTTAGAGTGGATATTTTTGGTCTTAATTGAACCATAACATCTTTTTGTTTTAGATCAAGACCCATACTAGCCTTATCATTCAGAGTTGATTGTTGTTTCTTTTCTTCTATACTACTCTGATCAAATTTCATCTTCTATATTGACTGTATGATCTTATTTCCTGATGTTGAACTGATAGTTAATAGTTTCTCTGAATCTTTAACTATTTGTTACATACCGATGAATTCCTTTTCTAGTTCTTCAATACATTTGATTTGATATTTTCTAGTTTCATTCAAACTATTGATTTCTATTTTCTATTCTTCAATTTTGAGTTTGTACTCAATCACCTTTTCTGAGATTTATGGCATTGAAGACCTCAACTTTTAAATTTCTACATTTATCTCAGAATTCTCTTCTTCTTATTGGCACATATAGATTTTGGAATCATGAAAAACTTTATTAGATTTATTTTTTTTGGCTCTCAAAATATCTATCTCTTCAAGGGAAGATTCTAATTCAGCCAAAATATCAACTCTTCCTTCAATTTCTCCTTCTTCATTTTCACTTTCTTCTCTTATTAATGAATTTTTGAAAAATTATACCAAAGCATACAATTTATGATCCTTGCAGTCCTCCAACTCTTCTTCCTCATATTATTCTAAACTTTCATCTTATTTTTAAAGTAGATTCTTCTTTTTGAAGAAATTTCTCTTAGTACTTCTCCTACCTTTCACATTTTATTAATACTTCTTTTGGGGAATTTTATCATTGTATTTATTTTCATCATCAAACTTCTTAGAAAATTTTAATGAAAAATTCCTAATATTTCTACATCGAAATAATGCAAATGAAAGTTTACGTTTAAACCCCCCTTTTCCCCTTTGCATATTGGAGGAGATAAATGACATGAAATCCACCTTCCCGGGTACTGCTAGGCACCGAAAAATACTTTTGCAAACTAATTAGAATTTTTTTCAACCTTCCTCTAGAAAACTGAGAACCACCTTCTTATCCCATGTACTGAGTACCAAGTTTGGTACATGGAACACCTCCTCTGAATACCGCCGTCTCTTCTATGAACCACCCTTCGTTCGCAGACTCCTGTTCCTTCACTGTCGCATACCGCCTTTGCGTACCGACTATGTGAACCTCCTTTGTGAATCACCCTCTGTCCGCAAACTGTTCTTTGTTCACGGAATACCTTAAATTATACAGACTATATCTCTTATGCATAACAAAATTCCTTCTCCATGTACCAGACTTCCTTTGCAGGTTCGAGTTCCCTGTAAAAACCTTCAGTGGAATTACTTCTGTGCGAACTACTTCTCCTCACGGAAATCCTTCTCGCGAACCACTTTCGGATTTCAATGAATTCCCAGGGAAAAGATATATTCTATTATGATATTATCTCTAACCTCTCATCATTGGGATTAATTATCATTATATATTCAAAGATATCTACAAAATCTGATAATCCAATATTTACCAAATCTTTGATTCGGTACAGCCTCTACTATATACCGATCCTCCTACCGCGAGCCACAACCATTCCATGAACCATTTTCCCATTGTAGTACACATAATACCTCTGATCCTACATGGATAAATTCTCTTCTTCCATCCCTCCAACTTTCACACCTTCCACATACCGCACACCCTTCACTACAAACCATTTCTGCAAACCATTTCCGCTGCTCCACGTACCGTTCCCGCTGCCTGATACACAGCCGCAAACCGTTCCCAGACATGGTACGTGGACCATGTTCTGTGGTACACGATTCCCTTATTTTTCCAATTTTCATCACAGTTATTAATAAAATTCACTCCTATTATGAAAACCTTCCTTTTCCAAACACAAATTCCCGATTTTGAGGCCCAAAAATTTGGCAAATGCTGGGAAACTGCGCCACCTTAAAAAACTATCTATGGAAAACACCAACCATACTCATTCGTGGTCATCTATATTTGTTAAAAAATAAAATCACACCCAAAAAATACCTATAGGACACATTGATAAATTTTTTACCAACATATAGTAACTATATTGATCTCTAAAGAGTAAAAACTTTGTTAGCATGGTAATTTCCAAAAAGGGCTAATTGGGGTTAAAATAAAGAGATAAGGGTAACAAAATTATATAAAATTGTCCAAATTTTACTTTATGATATTAATTTTACCCATAATCATACTATATTCAAATTATATTAGTTTTGATCATTTTTTCCTTAAAATTTAATTTATATTAATTTAATATTTTAAGAAATTCTAAGAGTGCCCCTTACCTCCCTTATAAAAGGGTACCTATTCTCCTATTTTATTCACAATTCAAGAACTATTTTTTTTCATACAATACCTACTAAAATAAATTCCTTAAATACCTCCCCATGTTATATAGGTATTATTTTGGGCATAATACCAACCTTAGAGGGCTTAAGGTGTAAAGAAAAGGAGGTTGTCTGAAGAAGAGATATAACTTTTAACCAAATGTGTAATATTTATTTATTCTTCCACCTCATTAAAATCATATTAAAAATTATGAAATAATTTAAACAATGTATTCCATATACTGAGACATTTTTATGTTAATGTCATGACATATATCTATCTTCTCTTCCATCAAGTGGGAAACAAAACTGTGGTATGTGTGTAAGGTGGACTACTGGCTCAAAAACCGATGTAATTTGTTTTCCATCACCACCTATCATGGATTATTGTAATGATGGATTTAATATATATATATATATATATTACATTAATTACATATTAATCATTATATAAAATTAATATATCATATATTTTCTTACCTTTCTATTCATTGAAAGATGATAACGTCATTCGTGCGTATGTGTGAATTACCACCTCCACGAAGCGATGTGATTCGTTTTTCATTTCCAAATCACATGGATGTTATATGTAAGTATATTTAAATAAATAATGTGATATTTATGATATAATTATCATTATATATATAAAACAATACTTACCTTCTTTTCATAATGGTCGTTGAAAATTGGTAACGTTACTCATGTGTATGTATGACCTACCATCTCTATGATTGTAATATAGTTAATTTTTCATATAAATATTCCATGGGTGGTTTTAAAAGTATAATTGATATATAAAAATGATAATTATATATTTATTACTCTATATATTATGGAATAATGACCACTTTTACATACCAAATTCATTTTAAACATATGATTTGGATATCGTCAAAACATCCGACATGAACCTAAATGATTAAGTAATTGAATATAACATGATGATAAGTAAAATAAAATGGATAATAAACTTAAAAAAGGTTATTATGAAAGTAAATTATTAACATAAGTTTATTATTTAGGAAGATTAAAAATATATGTGATGATTCGGACTCAAGGTAAAAGAATTTCTTTTAAAAATCCTCTTTTAAAGTTTCCCTACCAACTCTTTTCTTCCACATCAATGTTCTACTAAATAATTTAAGAAAATTATTTGATGTTTTTATTCCTTTATAATATTCTATGTTTTATTTAAAAAAAAAATCTCCCTCCCTCAATTCTGATTATTTTCAAAAAGGGTTTTAAAAGGAATAGATATTTTGATATCTGGAAATGTTTTACTTATGGGTGTAATGGATCTCTCCTGACCACCCTGTTATTTGGGTTATAAACTTTAACTATATAACTCACTCTATATCTATTTAATGTTATTTAATTATTATAAATTATATATATATATATATATATATATATATATGTCTCTCAAAAATATTCCTAGCCTATTCTCCCTTCCTTTGATGGGGTAATACATGACTTATTTTCAGTTCTCAAATGTATTGTTTATGAAATTTCCTATGATTATGATATGAGGAAAGATTATGTAACCCATTTATTTACATGGTTAATTATTATTTTCATACCTTATGATTTATTTTCTTTTTGAATCACACATAATCATTAACGTTCTATGAAAGGTTCTCCTAGATAAAAATACAATGCATCGGGTAAAGATTTTGTATCATGAGACATTATGTATGGGATTAGGGAGCAAACCTAATACACTAAGAGACTATATAAACCATGTGATTTTTTCTTAGAAGATATACTTGCATTATGATTATTTCATGTTTTATTTTTCTTCTACATTTCCTATGTTTCCAAGATATTTTTATAACATATTTTTTATGTTATACTTCTATGTGATTACTCATGAGCGCATGTTTAAAGGAAAGTATATGCTACTTTATAAGGTTGAAATGTATAAATTTTTTTTAAAAGTTTTTATAAGTTTTTCATGATTGTAGAGGAAAATTTATGGATTTTATTTTTCCTTTAATATTTCTTATGAAAATTTTTATGATAATATTTAGATAGAAATTTGATTTCTTGGGTAATAATTTTTTTTATTTTGATCCCAAAGTTTAATTTTGAAAAAGGAAAATCTTGTTGATGTATTAATGAAATAAAATGTTTCTTTATTTATTTTTATATGTTCCTTACTAATATTTATGTTCTCATACCATGTTTTAAAATTTTTTTCATAGGGTTTTTAGGATGAGTATTGACAAGGATGAGGTCAATATGAAAATTGTAAAGATACGTCATGAAAACAAAACTTTTCATATCATAAAAGGTTTGTTTTGTGGAAAAAATGAATACAAAGTGAAAGAATCCAATTTGGGATGTGATATTTATTTATGTAGGGGAGATGGTCTAATTCTATAAAACTATGAACCTAAAAGATATTCGGGATGTAAAAAAATGTATTCTTGACTTAAAACTCAAGATTATGTAATGTTTAAGGATAATTCCTTATAATTGGTATCATAATAAAGGTTTAGATAACTTTAGAGATATGAATGTTTTTATGTGAAGTTAACTTAGGATTTATGGATACCATCATGTGTTCATAATTTTAAGGTTGATCATAAGTTAATAGTATTAAACACCTCTTTTGAAGTTTTAAGTGATGTAATTTTAAAGTGATTAATGACATTTTAGGATAAATATTATTGGGTTGTGGTTTATGTAACCCTTATTTTTAATGTGAATTACTATTTGAGGAAGATTTCCTTTATATTTTTTGGACATAAGTTTAAAGGTTTTGATAACCTTTAGGGTTTATATAATCTTTATATTTATGTAATTATTGGTTATTATAATTTGGAAACATTTGTTTTATCATATAGATAACCATGGGGCTAAAAATTTATCTGGTAATTAAGTGATTAATGATATTTCAAAACAAGTTCACTATTTTGGGGGACTTATATGATTTAGGTAAAAAAAATATTATGGGATTTTATTTTAGAAATAAAGGTTGAATTATATTTTGGAAGCATATATAATTTTAATGTGGATTTATGGTGATACAAGGTATTTATGGAAATGAATAGAATATTTTTGAGATTATATGATTAGGGAATATTAATTTTTAGGAATATTACTTTATGTGTGACCAATGTTTATTGGAGATAAGTGATAAATTAATCACAGAAGAATATGTAATCAAATATGTCTTATTTTTGGGGTTTAAAATTGGTTTGGAATATTTGGATGAATTTTAAAGATATTTATTTATTAAATAATCTATTTTGTACTTCATGATTTAATGTTGAGGATTTGGATATTAGTGTTGTATTTCTTTATATGAATGTTTATTATTTTGAGAATTATCTTACATTGTGCTAACAATTTTTGTTTTGGTTAATATATAAAGACAAGAGGAAGATCTTGTTATCCTTTTATGGATCATGAGTTCTATTAGAAGACTATTTTAGTGATTTAGGCATAAAAAAGTCATCTAGAATACTCATTTTTTGGGAGAAAATATAATATTTTGGTAGAAATTGATTAAAGGATGAAATTATACTAATCAAGTAAGTATGTTTCCTTATGTTATTATTTAATATGGTAAATTAATTCCTAAACTCTAGGAAAAATATCTTAAAAAAATGTTTCTATATTACCTTTATTTTTGATAAATTGATGATCCTTTTCAAACCTCCTTGTTTTATGATTTTTTGGTCGTTAAATTTCTTATGATCGTTCTCTTTCTTATGATCAATGTTCTCTATCAATATCCATCAATATTTTGAACATTACATTTCTCCTCCATGTATATATTTTAACTTCCCACTAATGTTCTCCTAATTGGAAACCAAGTTATTTGTTATCCTAGAAGACCTTAAAATTTATTTTTCCCTCTTTTCGAGAGGAATTTATATTAACTCTTTTTATGATGCAGGATTCCAAAAAAACTATTTTCAAATGTTAAACCTTTTATTTCTGAGTACAAGTAAAAATTGTGAGGACGAAATTTATTTTATGGTGGAGAATTAAACACTCCAATATTTTTAAAAAATAAAATTATGTTTTATAACATATATGACACACAACACCAAGCTTAAACGAACCAAAAAATATTATTAGTTTAATATGAACGTTATAACCCAGTCGTTGAATTGAAAGATATGAATTGGAATAAAAAAATTATGAAATATATATAAATATCCTACTCAATAAAAATGTATTGATTAGTTCCTAGGAAATAATCATGTAATTTTTGGTAAATTCATTTTATGTTTCAAAAATACGTTTCCTTAAAAAATTATTTTTATTGCTTTTTATGAGAGGATAATAAAATTATTTTATACTGATTTTTGAATAGGTATTAGATAAAAATGATATAATTTTTTTAATAATCATATCAAAATTATCTTATGGTAAATTTTTTAGATTTTTCTAAAAAGATTGATTTTTTAATGAATAGTGAAAAATACTATTTTTTATTAAAAATTGTATTTTCTTTTTAAGTGTTTTCAAAGTCAGATTCTATTTTGGATTATATTTAAAATTTAATTATTTACTAATGATTAAATATAATCCAATTATAGTCCTTGGAATTAATTTTGTACTTGAATTTGGTATAAATTTTTTTTATACTTAAAAGGTATTTTTATGAAAACTCGCTTTTCACCTCATTTTGCTGGTTTAATTTTGAATTAAATTCTGCCACTACTGTGAATTGAATCTTGAAAAATAAATTTCATATTTAGAATCAAAAGTTAATTTTTTTTAAATAAGACCCTTTTATTTTTGGTCATTTTGAATAGTAACCATATTAAATAATTACCACCACAGTAAGGGTAAATTAGGTAATTAAGGTTAAAAATGATATGATAAGGATTAAAAATTAATCCTAACACTTTACTTTGTCCTATTTTATGAGTGTAATTAATCCATTTACATCCATTTCTTGAATATATGGCCACTTGGTGCTATATTTCTTTGATTTTTTACCTTTATAATATTTAATTAAAATATAAATACAAAAATGTCACTTTCTTACTTTTAATAACTACAATATTTTTTGATAGGGATAAAAACAAATTATGTTCAGTTATAAATACTCAGCTAAAATATAAAATATTTTTTTATCCTGGAAACTTATTTCTAATTTTTATTAATGAATTAATTACCTTAAATACTTACATAATGTCAACACAATATTTATTTAATTAATAGAAAAATAAAATAAATGATTCTAGAAAAATTAAAAGTAATATAATTTGAATGAATTATTTTATTCCATAAATTTTTTAGATAAAAATAAAATTTTATAGAGGTGTGAATGGAATATATTATAATTCATTTTCCTTCATGTTGTTTTCAAAGTCAAGTTGATTGAATAGTTCTGAAAATGACATTAATATTATTTTATAGTAAATAATATATTTTTTAAATTGTTTAAAATTCATAAAAATACTATATTCAGACAATTGATCAGTATATGTTTTAAAATATCAACTATGATCCATTAATAGACCTATTATCCTTTTATAACAACTATATTGACCCCTAAAAAATAAAAACTGTGTTACAATGATAATTGTCAAAATGGTAAATGTGAGTTAAAACAAAGAGATAAGGGGAAAAATAATCTAAACTTGTCAAAATTTTATTTTATGATAATATTTCAAACCTTAATCATAATATATTATAATTATATTAGTTTTTATGATTTGTTTCCTATAAAAACTAATTTATATTAATTTAATATTTTATAAAATTCCAAGAGTGCCCCTCCCCTCTCTTATAAAAGGGAACCTCGTATACTATTTTATTAACACTCCAATAACTATTTTTTTAGAAAACACCTACCCAAATAACTTCATAAAATATCTTACCATTTTCTAGAGTTCTTATTTTGGGCATAATACCAACCTTAGAGGGCATAAGGTGTAAAGAAAAAGAGGTTGTCCGAAGAAGAGGAATAACTTTTAACTGAATGTTTTACTTTTATTTCTTCTTCCACCCCCTTAAAATAATATTCAAACATTATGAAATATTAACACAAGTATATTACATATACTTAAATGTTTTTATATTAATGGAATTATGTATATATATCTCCTATTCCATCCAGTGGGAAATGAAACCATCATTAATGTGTATGGCGGACTACCGCCTCACGTACCGATGTAATTTGTTTTCCTTAAATTCCACTCACAGATGGTTATAATTATGGATTTAATATATATATATATATATATATTACATATTTATAATTATTGAAAATTAATATATCATATATTTTCTTACCTTTCCATTCATTGAAAGATGATAATGTCGTTCATGCGTTCGTTTGGATTACCACCTCTATGAAGCGATGCGATTCATTCTTCATTACCAAATCACATGGATGATATATATAAGTGAATTTAAAGAAATAATAGGATGTTTATGATATAATTATACTTCTATAAATATAAAATAATCCTTACCTTCTTTTCATAACGATCATTAAAAAATTGATACGTTACTCATGCGTACGTACGACCTACCGTCTCCATGATTTTAACATAGTTAAATTTTCATAGCTATATTTAATGGGTGATTTTTTAATATATAATTGAGGTATAAAAATAAAAATTATGTCATGATTATTCTAGATATGATGAAACAATGAACACTTTTACCTACCAAATTCATTTTGGACATATGAGCTGAATATCATCAAAACATCTGACATGAACCTAGATGATTAAGTAATTGAAAATAACATGATAATAAATAAAATAAAAGGTATATTAAACTTTAAAAACATTATTAAGTAATTAAATAATTAAAATAATTTTATGACTCAAAAATGTAAAGAGCGTACATGACGATTCAGACATAAGGTGAGAGTCTTTCTTTTAAAAATCCTCTTTTATAATTTCCTTTACAAATATTTTTCTTTTATACCCATGTTCTTATAAATATTTAAAGAAATTTATTATTTATGCTTCAATATATTCTAAAGGTCATTTTTGAACATAATTGACCTTATTTATAGTTTTTTTACAAAGTAATATTTTTAAAGTTTTATGTAAGGGGCACTTTAATTTAAAAATCTCATTTTAAATGTTTTAAAGATCTATTTTATAAATATTTTTTTCCTTTTCCATTTTTTTAAAATTATTTTATTGATGTATTTATATCCACATAAATTATTAATAAAGGAAATTTTATGTCTCTTTTTACTTTTTTTCAAATGTTTTAAAAATTAATTTTTTTAAATATTTTATACAGAATGTCTTGAATTTATTTATAAAAGATAAAATGAATATTCTATTTTAACATATACTATATCAATGGGTTTTAACTCATCCATAAAAATTATTTTATTTTTTTCTTACTATAAGATTCTATATTTTATTAAAAGAAAAAACCCCATTCCCTTTTCTCTATGTATTTTCAAAAAGGGTTTTGAATGGAATATATATTTTAATATTTGGAAATATTTTTCTTATGGGTGTAAGGGATCTCTCTAAATCACCCCTTTCTTTGGGTTATGAACTTTCTCTATCTAACTCACTTTCTATCTCTATTTAATGTTATTTAATTCTTATAAATTCTGTATATATATGTATCTCACACATATACAAATATTATTCTCCCTTCATTTGATGGGTTAATACATACCTTATGTTCATTTATAAAATTAATTATTTATGAAATTTCCTTTGATTATGATATGCGGCAAGATTATACAACCCATTTATTTACATGGGAAATTATTATGTTTTTGCCTTATGATTGATATAATTTTTTTGGAAGACATAATCATGAACATGTTATGATTGGTGTGCCCGGATAGTGATACAATGTATTGGGTAAAGATTTTATACCATTCGACGTTATGCATGAGATTAGGGAGTAAACCTAATCCATGATGGGAATATTTCCACCATGTTTTTTTCTTATAATTTAGTATTGACTTATTATTATGTCATGTTTTATGTTTCTACCACATTTCACATGTTTCCATGATATTGTGATACCATATTTTTTATGTTATTCTCTAATGTGATTACTCATGAGCTTATATTTAAAGGATAGTATATACTACTTCATAAGGGTGAAATTTATAACTTTATTTTGAAAACATTTTCCTAATTTTTTCATGGTTGAAAATGAACCTTTATGAATTTTATTTTTACTTTAATATTTATTAAAAAATATTTTATGATCTATCTTAATAACAAGTTTCTTTCCTTCTTTCTATATCTATCTTGTTGAGTTTTTTTGTGTGTTCATACTAAATTTTAAATTTTTTATAGTATTTAAAGGATTATTAGGTACAAGTATGAGGTCAAGATGAAAATTGTGAACATATTTCCTGAAAAGAAAACTTGTTATATCATAATTTTTTTTATTTTGTGTGAAAAATGGATACAAATTATAAGTGTACACTTTGGGATTTAATATTTATTTATATAGGGGTGATTCACCAATTCTATAAAACTATAAACCTATAAGATCATTGGGATGTAAGAAAATTAATTCTTAACTTTAAACTTAATATTATATATTGCTTAAGACTAGGTTCTTATACTTTATGTAGTAGATGTAAAATTTGAATTACATTTATGCAAGTCAAGGTACATTAACATTACCCTTACACAAGTCCATATATATATTGATACAATCTACTCCACCATCTTACTTCCATTATATTCACTTTTTAATTAATTTAAATATTATTTCCTTTAGTGTGTACAACTCAAATCGTAAAAAATCAACCTTGTGTAAAAAAAATCCAAAGAAACAACCTTCAAACAACATTGAGGTCAACTAAAAGACAAATTATCAACAAATTACCTTGGTAAATCTTCCAATTTTATTTTCAGAAAATCCAACACCAACTCATAAGGTTTCAATAATACCCTCCTTTTTATTTTTTTAACAACATAAAAAAATTCCCCCCTTTGAAAATGATTTAAAAAGGGTGGAGTTAATCCTATTTAATTCTTAACCCCCATCAAGGTATGAGTTCCATAGGAATAGATTCCTACTTTCTTAGGGTGTACACTTCCCATTTATTCTCCCCCTTTGTAAATGACATCATTTATCTCCTCCAATGAGACAATAAGAGGGTTTCCTCATTATATTATATTAATAATTTGAATAAATGGAAAAAATAAATCTTTATGCTCTCCCTTTATCAAAAAAACTTAATTTCATGGATTCATTTACTTTTTATTTACCCTCAAGTATTGTTGGCCATTTTAGAATAATTCTATGGTTAGATACCAATATTTCTATAAAATATTTGTCAATTACTTCTTCCAAAATAACCAATTATATCATCACATCTTCATAAAAAACATCAATAGATAAGAAATAAATCACATGGTGTGAGAACATAACACTTAAAGGATCAATTTATGTCACTTATTAAAAGAAAATTAGTGAAATATATTGAAATTAATATCCTATAAAACTTCACAAGATTATTAATTAATAGATTAAGCATAATGGCCTTTTATATTTTATCACAAGATACCCCAAGTCTTTGACTCATGACATAAATAATTTCTTATCAATTTGGGTATGCCACTTATTGGGAATACCATTTTCTATAAATAATATTTTAGTATCATGTATAAATAAAAAAATGATACCAAAATGTTAAATCATAATAAAAATAAACATGGAATTTATTCTTGTAGATAATTCAATCTCAAATATGTCCTCCTATTTATTATGGCTTAGTAATAATATATTTATTGCTTGATACCAATAAATTATACTCATATTTAACAATATAGTACTAATTATCTTAGGAGTGGATTTAACACTATTTCTTTAACAAATCATGACCTTTTTATAATGTTTTTAGCATGAAAGATTCATAATAACTTTCACCTTCAAGTTTGATACTAATCATAACCTAAAATACTTCAAACAACTCTTGATATATTCACTTTATTCAGCTTAAAACTAGATTATATTTAATAAAAAAATATATGATTTATTTAAGAATATCTTCCCCATAGATTATGTCTCTCCCATTATTATGCACCACTTACAAAGTAGTTAAAAACAACTAATTTCATGAGGAGAGGGGTGACTTATATTTCCTCTAGCTAAGGATTGGGGATGGTTAGATTAGACTAAACCTTCATAATCTATCTTTCCTTTTTTCTTTTTTAAATTTAGTGAACGAAATTCCATATATTCTTCAATCAATTATTCATCTTGTACATCTTTTTTATATATCTTCTTAAAAACTTAATCTTATTTGAGTGAAACCACTTAGATATAATTATTCTTGGACCAGAGAATACTTTTTCTAACTTGGCTTGGTATTTTCCCCAATTGTGGAATAGATTCCACTTATTCACACTACCTCCTAATATTTAACTACACTGGATCTTTATTTTAACTTCTTTATCTATTATACGGAACTTGGACTAGTCTTCATATCTTTATATAGAGTGTTTTTTGCTAGACTAATAATGCGTGATTCTTATTTGATGTCCATGAGTTCCAAATTTGACTTATTATCTATTATAGACATGTTCTTTACATGATCTTCCATTTTACTCACAATTATAGTAGTGTCTTTATTCATCCTCCATTTTTGTTTTATTTATTTCTACGAGGGATGTTATGAGTAACTAGATTTTAGTGTTTCATGCCCCATGTATCGATCTCATTATTTGTCCTTTAAATAAATTAATTTTTTACACTGTAACAATATTATTTTCAAGATAAAAATTCTCCTTGTATGTCATAGGAGTGAAGGATCTCCTTATGAATTTTATCCCATTATTATTACTATAATGCCTTTCCAAATTTATAGGATTAACACAAAAAAACATCTACCATAGTAATCATACCTCATTTAGTCTTCTCTTGGTTGAGATGTTGTTATAGTAAGTTATCCTACACATTTGGGAATTTTAGTGTTTAAACACATACTCAAAGTGTATCCATATCTTCCACAATAGTATCATTTATGTGATACCTTTTTTTGGGGATAATTTCTTCCAAATTGTTCATAAAACTAATTTTTTATTCTAGATCCCATATCTAGATTCATTATTACTATAAAATTTGAGGATTCCATAGACTGGTTCTTCTTCCTTTCATTGATGTTTTTCTAATTCTTCTTAAGCCCCCTGATTTTCTTACCCTTCTTCATCAGTTTTATAGAAATTTCTTTCATACTTAAAGCTAATCCATTCAGAATATCCTATTTTTTCAAGTTGTGTTCTGAGTTAAATTATGCATTCCATCAATTTCTTCTTCATAATATCTTAGAAAATATATTCAAGCATTTCACTTTGTTTCTTAATTTTAGATCCCATTTTCTCCATGTCAAACTTTTGGACCACCTCCCATCTTTTTAGCCTCTTGTTTTCCATTTCTAAATCCATTACACATGAAAGATAAACTTCATGAATGAATTCTATTGATCCACCTATTCTTGTAGGTATTGTAACTCATCTTCACAATTTCATGAACATATATTGGATTGTAAACTTGATATTTTTACCTATTAATCCCTATAATCACATTATCTTTTTAGCTTCAAAAGAGTGTCTAAAATTTTTGGTACATCAAATTTTCACAAACCATGGTTATAATCATATATACCAGTGGAATTAAAATTATTTACCACACTTTAAGATATCATTATATTTTTTATTTTATTATTATTCTTACCTTTTGAAAAATTTCACTCCTCTGTTATCTTTATTAAACATTTTACACCTAGAAAATTTTATAGGTTTGTTTATATGTACCTAGAGAACTTACAATGATCCATCTTCTTAAAAATATCTACATTTAGAGAATTTTTTAATTACTTATTAATTAAATCATCAATATCTAAATTCCTTTGAAAATTTTCAAATATAAATTCATCTTGACTAAACTAAACAATTCTTTTTTACTAAACTTCTCAAGGGACTCCATGAGAATATTCCATGTATACCATGAACTCATTTTATAGTTGTAAAATTTTATACTATTGAAGAATATTGTCTTGATTATTTAATATATTTATAAAATAATTCCAAAAAACTCCTAATATTGAACCCACATTTAAAACCTTTTATACATGATATAGATTTATAGGCTAAAAAGGCATTCTGAGTGGTGGTGGTGAATTAGGGTGTGACCAATTTAAAAATTTTATTACTGATTAGTATTTTTAGATCTTGTTCCTATATGGGTAGAAGCTTTATTCAACTGATTTATTTTTACTATACCCCCAAAATTCTCCCAAGTTAATGTAGTAATGTAAATAAGTAAGGAAAATGAGAATATTTCTTAGTTTACCCATACTAGGCTAATAAAATAAGAATATATCAATAATGTTCCAATTATACTAGAATACACTACTCAATAGTTCTGTGGATACAAAGTCTATGGTCACTCCATGCTTAGGTTTACTGACTTATAATTTTTTTGGGTAAACTCAGTGTTTCTTAAGGCTCAATACTCTTTTTATCCTTCATGCATTATTTTAGTGAATAACACCCATAGTTTAGAAAATTGTAGGTCTAATAAATTTTAAGTAAATGAAGGTCCAAAATAATTAGAAATAACTAAATGCTCTATTTTGGGTAGATATGATGTTGATACCCTCTTCTATTCTTTCACATATAATTTGTGAATGCATCCTTGAATAAAAACTCCTTCTTTACCTAATAAAATTATTACTCCTCATTTCCAATGATAATCTAAAATACCTTGGACTTTTTATTAACTATAAAAAATATTCTTCTTTGAACTACTAGGTAGGGTAGTGAATAATAAACCCCATTGAACCTGCTTCTCAGTTTAACTCCTTATACTTATTGGAAATTAGATCTTCAAAATGCTGTTGGGATCCTTCTCTTTCAATGATAAATAATCTTTAATAAATAGAAAAAATAAAATCCTATTATCTTTATCCTATCATCCCTTTATTAGAGATAGAATGATCTCATTTGACAGTATCTTTCCATGAATATAGAATTCCCTTCTTTCTAACTGCATTATTCTCAAAAAACCTATAAATATTTATTTTAATGAAATAATTTGCATATCATAATACATAATATTCTTTGAGAAATCTCTCCAAATTTAACATCCCATAAAATCCATGATCACCACATTTATCATACCTCTCCATGATTTTAACTCCTTTATGTATCATTTATATCTCTTTGAAGTGTGGTATTTATTCTATTTTAAACCACTAATAAATCAGTGTAAATATCTTTAAAAAATATTGAATAAGGGTATTTAATCTGACTATGATATTTGAAAATTTTAATATTGGTTCATGAATCACCTAAATTAGTGGAGACTTCTCAAGTTCTAACAAACTACCAATACAGAATTGTCACAAAAATACGAAATGTTCAATGATTATCCACACAAAACACCCTTTAAAATTCCTTACTGCATGAAACCATTGTGTGATGTGGATATCTCTCAAGTATAATACTCATTTTTATATTTATATATTCTCTTGTAAGAACATGATACTAACCTCACCCAACAAAACACATTTCATCTCAACACAATGGTGTAATGGCTCCTCCTACGTCTTCCACTGACTTAACCATATGAGTCCAACATGAATTCAAAAATACCTATAGTGGGATCCAGTTTATCACAGGTGGAAATTCAATAAACCACACTAAAATATACGATATATTCATACCTAGTTGAGTTTTTTAGTATATTTATGTGTTCCATATGCAACACACTATCCACTTGAAATTCCTCCATCCATGGATATGGCCAACTCCAATACCTTATTGGGATTCACCATTTTTCATAGATGATATCCCAACCACCACACCAAGATTTATTGAGTTGACAGTGCCTACTACCAATTTTAGAAAATGAACCACTTGACAAGAGTTGAGATCAAACCTAACACAAAATGTGATCTTCCTTGAAATGAATTAGTATACCCTTACAAGAGTTGGTATCTACTCTATTGTGAGCTAGGATCTACCTCGATGTAGCTCTGATGATCAATTCGATATTTACATAGGTCCATATATGTCCAAATGAACTTTATATAGCCTCTTGTATTTCTGGGTTGTGTTTTTGCAAGATTCATATCACTATTATTACCTTTACATAAGAAGTGAAATTTCCATGTAACCTTCATGAAACATATGGATTACCTTCACACATCTCAAGGCTTTAATCCTCTACCCTTATGAAATTCAAGGTTTTACTCTTGTACCATTATTCCGATCAATTGTTTTTCTCCTATACCTTTAAACAAGTCAAGTGAATACCCTTACATAGATCTATTTAATTCTATTTACATTTGCACATTAGTCATATGAACCCTTACATATATCAATATTTCCTTATTCACCTTTATATAGTTCAAGGAGGTAAACTAATTCTTTTATGTAGGTCCTCAATTATACCTTTATATAGCGTGTGGAAACATTGAATTTCATTTATGAAAGTCAAGGGACTTTTCCATTACCCTTATGAAAGAAAGGGTGTACCTTGATATAATATCCTCCACTAGATTCCTTCCATTATCTTCACTTTTATATGACTTCCACATCTATTTCCTTTGATATATACACCTATAATTAATAAAAATTAACTTTTTATATACAAAAGATCAAAAACAACAACAACCATAAAATAATACTTCAGCCAACTCTGACATGAAGTTTCAGAAAAGAAAATTGGGAAATATTCAACTTATATTGTTAACAAATACAACACCAACTCATAGGGTTCCAACACATACTACTTTATTATCATGTTCAATTATAAAATTTAAAAACATTATATGAAATTTTCAATAGCATGTTCCACTATTTGAATATAAATATCATTATTGGAAATATTTATCTTATCTCTCTACCCATATGTAACCTAAATCCCAACTACCAAATGAATTAATAGTAATGGATTATTTTAAAGGGTGTTTTCCTAAATTGTGTATACTATAAAATGTGAAAAGAAATGGTGCATGTGTGTAGATAGATATAAATCACAATCACTTTCACCCTAGAATATTTTAAAGCAAGTAAATAATCATTACATGTTTTCATAACATTTATTATAAAATATTGGAAAAAATGATTACCTATGGTAGGTTCATAATTTGAGGGTTAAACTAGATTCAAAATTGGGAGTTCATGAATCTATGTATTGTGTCTTTTGGTACATTTTTTGTTATTATTATTAATCCATTGTAATTATATTTTCAATTAATTAATTTTGTATCCTTAATATCTTTGTTTAAATGTCTAATAATTTTTATATGGTATGCACATTAGTATTTAATTCTTTTAATTACTTATCATAATGTGTACATGACCGTGTTCTTGTAAATTATACCCTCAACGAGACTCCAAAACACTCCCTCTATTATGGAAATGTTTTTCTAGACACTATAAAGTCACTGTATGTTGTTACTATTCACCTACAACACCTAGATCAAATTGTATATAAACCAAATAAAAAAAATTAAACTAAGTAGTCAATATGATATTTTAATATATTTACAAAAAATAATTTAAGTTATTTCATTCTAGCACATGTTTTCTATATATTATTTTTTATCTACTAGTTTCCACTTTTTATTTACAAAATACAACTCCCACAGTATATGATGTGGGATAAATAAATTAATAGATTTTAATCAATCAATTTTCATGAAAACACAAAATATCAATATTTTATTATTTTATATCATTAAAAATTTTAATTATAATTACAAAGTACATAAAAATTATTTCTCAAGTAAATCATAACTCATACTTCATTTACAAAAAAGGTATGGTGGTTGTATTTCATGTTGTTTACTTTAATAACTTATTTTATATTTTAAAATATTAATAATTATAAAGTTGAATTATTTATAAATTTAATATCAAATAAATTTAAATTAGTTATTATTTAATATAAATATCACCTCCTCATATTAGGAAGAAAAATCATGCCATGTTTTTGGATTTATAATGCCTTCATATATATCTGGTGGATTAGGATTTGAATACTCATCAACACCTATAAAATATTCTGCAGAAAGAGACATTAAAAATGATTTATGACTATTCACAACAACCCTAAATATAAAATTTAGCATATATTAATCTATTATAAATTTACTACTAAAAAAGAACGAAAAATCAAAATTTCTTGTGTTGATTTTTAGGGAAAGTGTTTTGATTTTAATAAAATATTATCACATTATCTTCCCAAATGATTCCCTCCATTGTATCCAAAAAAATATTTTAAATATCTATGTTAATTAAAAGATCTATTTTAGTAATAACCATAATATAAATAATTAATGTATATTTTTTGCATAGGTTGACCATTCACATTCCATATGACTTCAAATAATTGATTTTTAATTTCCATATGAATAAAATTTGATAATAATTTCATGCAATTATGCAATTATATTTCTTATATTTGACTATATTTTTATTTTTTCTCACCTTTAAGGTCATGGTTATACTATTACTTGAGTTGGGTAGCATTAGTAGGTGGAAAATTTATTTCCAAAACACAAGTTTAAAAAATAAATTATAATACGTATAATTTCATTAAAAATAAAATTTACAGATTGAACATAGTATATACATGAAACAATAATGAGATATAGAACCATATTATTATATTTTTTTCTTTTCTTTAGAGGACGGAGTTTTTTTTCTCTATTAATTATACAAATACCCTGTATGTTGTTATCTCTAATATATATGACACCATATTAATTAGGGCCACCATGAAATGACTATGATGTCTCAAGGAAAGTATCATCTTCTAGGGAATTATCATTCAAATTTATTATTGTATTAATTTATAATATAAGAATGAACCAATTTTTATTTATATTATGTAGTCTAAAAAATAATTGTAGTACTTATAATGATATTATGAAGGGATATTGTACCTTAGGATGCCCTAATAGGGGTGGGGTGAAGTAGGGTGTCAACTTTTTCTTTTGATTAAATAGATCATATCCTTGCATGGTAAGGAACTTGTTTAAACTATATGAATGGTTCACACAACAATGAAACACAAAAATAAATAAATAGAAATAGGAAACAAAAATTTTACATGGTTCACCACTAAGGGCTAGTCCAAGGAAAAATTGCTGAAGGTGTGTCAGTTATACCATAATTCACTAATCTTCTCTAGTTTTTATGTATTAAAAATGTTCAGCCACATTCACCCCATTTTAGGATCACTTCCTTTACAATATATTCAGGGATAACAAACTACCTCCCTTGGATAACTTTCTTTGAATCTTTACTCAAATCTCTAGATGGATCCTTACTCAGTTTAAAAACTTGAGGATCTCTTCCAAATATAAATGATTAATGATTGAGAATTTCATTGTTAATATTTGAGTTTTAGGATACAAATAATTGCAAAAATTACACTTAGATAATTCACCGAAATCCTTGGATTCTCCTAATTATATCTCACCCAGGTCCACCACTTCACCCAGGTATATCTTTGCTTAG
Organism: Viscum album; assembly: GCA_963277665.1. NCBI lineage: Eukaryota > Viridiplantae > Streptophyta > Magnoliopsida > Santalales > Viscaceae > Viscum > Viscum album. Next base: position 675,163,115 of record OY728131.1, on the reverse strand, counting down.
GTCCCTACTTCACCCAAGTCTACTTCACTCAAGTACTTGTCTTCACAAAATTTTACTTTTCCCAAACTCCAGCTTTATCCAAGTGAGATTCACATATATCCCTCCACTAAAGTAAGTTTTAATAGGTAAGTTCACCCTTCTACATTAACAATACAATATTCATAAAACTTAGTTCGCACAAGTCTATCATTATACTTATTAGCTCTTCTAACTTTATACTACTCATTTTCTAAACTGCTTGACCTAGAATATTTGTACATATGTGACTTACATGATGGTAGATCCCCTAATCCTTCTCCAATTTTTTTGGATCCAAATTAAGTTATTATCCAAGTATCTATAGGCAAAAAAACCAACTAGTATGAAACCCTTCAACATTCACCCATCTTCCACTTACGCACAAATACAATGCATGAAACTTTTATGCAACAAAATATCAAATAAGTTACTTCATTACATGTGTGCGGTACTTTTGTACAGTGAGGAACATCTAATAGGGAGATAATTTCCCATTTTAAATTTATCACAAATTTCATGATACACCTTGGTCATAGGTAACCTTTGAAAATATTTAAATATGTTAATAAAAAAATACAAAATCTAGCTCCACCTTGAATCAACTTGGTTCCAATATTCCCCCATTGGTTTTATTGAAATCCTATGGAAAATTTAATATTGAAGAAACTCCATGAGTCTCCTTGATAGTATTGAAATAAACCATGCATCACTCTAAGTCTACAGGACCAATTCTTGATATAGAAAACATGAGTTTAAGATATAATTCCATGCCATGTGGCATGCCTCATTCCATAGACCACCCTATATTCCAAACCATCATACTCCAAAACATCATTCCTTTTGGATTTTATCTCCGTGTTCTTTCATACCACATACTCCCTTGAATTAGAGATTATTTTTATGACACCACATACTGATCATTTCAAAATCTTGGTCATCTCTATTTAATTACACCATCATTTCTCCTCCTTTAACAATAAACCCAAAGATACCTCCTCAAGATAAGGGATTTGGAGGAACTCCTAGGTTTAACCTTTGTTTATCAAATATTGGTGTGGTCAATGGCTTAGTAATGATGTATATAAATTGATCATTAATTAGAACATGTTCCAATATGACCATCATTTTATTCACCTTTTCATTAAGGAAAAAATTCTTGATCAAAATATGTTTTGTATGGGAGTGTTGTATTGGTTTTTTATTAGATCAATTGAAATCTTATTATAATAGAAAATCATCATCTGGTGCTTCACCCCTTCCCAAATATCTTTCAGTTGTTACTTCATCCAAAAAATTTAAGTGCATGTCTTAGTCACTAAGATGTGTTATAATTCTGTCATACTTGAGGTAGTTCTCTTCTAATTCATACTCAACTAGCCCAAAATTTTATTTCCAATAAAGAATAAACCACTACTCATGGATTTTTAATATACCGCATCACTAGACCAATCAGTTTTAGAAAACACTAACAATTCATGATTCTTTCTCAAATCAAATAGAAATAAAAAATTATGAGTTATCTGGATATAAATCACGATTCTTTTAACAAAAAATAGATTTTATCACTTCATATTTCTTTATAAAAGAGCCATTAAACATTATTTAAAGACAATATTCGATCATGTTGCAGTCAAATAATGTTGTCTTCCAATTATACTCTTATAAAAGGTGGTATCCAAATATTTACCATCCTCATTCTTCCCATGTTTCATTATAACCATAATTTGAGTTTATATAGGTTTGGAATCATGTATGTTGAACTTCTTCAACAGCTATCTTGCATACTATTACTAATTGATAAATGTGTATTCTTTCTTTTATACCCATTGTAGTTTTAGAAAGTATGTTAGTTCACTAATCATTAATATTTTAAATTCTGATTTTATGTTATTATAGAACTCTTCTATATATTTCTTATTTTTCCACCAAATATGGTATCATCCACATAAAAAGGAAATATAAAATGATCTTCCATGGAATTATTTACATAGATGTTATTTTCAACAATACCTATTTGGAATTTTAGATTCTTTATATATGGACCCATATGAGGATACCACGATCATGGCGCATGATATAGATAATATATACCCTTATTCAATTGACATACAATTATTTCATTATTTCTAATTAGAAATCCTATCGACTATTTAATTTAAAATTATTCTTTAAGAAAATAATTTAATAATTCAGTTTTTATATCCTTATGATAATATTTGTATTCACTATGAATTTTTATAGTCAAAAAGTGTCTAATAGACTCTATATGGGATATAGAAGAAAACTTTTCACCAACATAAATGGACTCAATTTGTGCATATCCATTAAAAACTAGGAATGAATTATTTCTGTTAATATTTTTGGGCTCATCACTTTTTTTGAAGATACACTTTATTTTGATCAAATTATGATTTTTTTGTCCTTTAATCAAGCTCTATAGTCTAGTTTTTATCAATATGATCTAATTTTTCATTCATGTATTTAACTAACGATTCATATTTTACTACTTCCTCAAATGGTTTTATTCCACTATCGATAGTAGAGTTGTAAGATACATGTTCCTCATTTACCATGTTTATGTTGGTGGATATCTATCTCCAATTATGTTAGATGGATTCACCTCTATTATATTTTTCATCCTTTAAGGTGAATATTTATATTCTTCCACTAAAACTTCCAATTTTGACTCATCCTCATATTATTCATCATTTAAACCACTCTGATCAAATTCTAGAATTATATTGACTTCATTTTATTCCTATTATTTTACAAAAAATATGTTATAATTTTCACTTCTAGGGTTCTTCACATCTTTCTCCTCATTGAACTTAACCCCATTTCTCTCCATAATTTTTCTTATCATATTTTTTTAGCATTTATAGGCCTTAATATCTATCAATTATCCAAGAAAAACTCTTTTATCTATAGAATCACCACACTTTCCATGATTTCCATATTTATTTTGGATGTATAACTTACTTACAAAATCTAGAAAATGTTTCAATTAAGGATTTATTTTATACCACATTTCATATGGGATAATCTATTACCCTGTACTTATCAATGTCTAATTCTAAGTGTACACCAAAACTTGAACTACCTCTTTCCAATAGTGGCAAGAAATTCCATATTCAATGAGTAATGTTTTGGACATATTGTTCACATTATGATTTATGAATTTAATAAATCCATTTTTTATGGATTCTCATGGATGAAAATTCATGATTTAGGCCATGTTTATAAAGATAATTTTCAAACTTAAGGCATGTATACATTGTTCTATTTTCAAACCATAATGTTTTAATGCACTTAGTATCATTTTTGGCTCTTCTTATACACCTATTGATATATCCAATGACTTCTCTCTTTCTTACATGGAACAAGCCATTATTATATATCCATCAATGAGAAGTATGAAATATATTTCTCTATATGTTCCATATATATTCATAAAACTACACACATTAGTTTAAGCCATATCAAACATATTATATTCCATATTTTTTTATCTGATATAGATTTTGGATTATTTATTCCCACATGCAAGAATTACACATATTTTTACGGTCACTATTTAGTTATGGTATGTCCACTTAATATTTTATATTGGATAATTTTTCCATTCTATATTGGTGTATGAGAACTAACATTTGATTATAAAAGTTTTTTTCTTTAGTCACTATAAAGAGATCATAATTTTTATGACTGTCCACATGGTATATATTACCATTAGTTCCAATTCCTCTCATAAGACAATTTATAGATATAAATTTTATTAGTAACCCATTATTATTAAATTTACCCTCAAGAATAGATTCAAAATATTTAATCACACTAAGAAGTTTGTTCCATTACCCATACATATAGAGAAATTCATTCTTCTATAGCTTATCACCTGCCAAATGGATTTTTTCACTACCCATGATCATTCAAGATCCATAATTTCCAAAATTAATGGTTAAATAAACTATAAATTTCAAGTTTTTTATGGTATTTACATTTCATTTAATTTTAAATGAATTACAACTATCTAGAATCTAGGTTTTGTTGTTCTTTATGAATTTGAGATAAATTTATACTAGATTCACCTTCTTAATCTTCTTATTTTCCTCTTCAGAGTTACCTAGTTGAGTAGAGGCATAATATGGCCTATATTTATCCTCTTTAATACAAGAAACAAAGTAATACCCACAATATTATTTTAATAGGGAGAATATATTACTCAAATCAAACTTTTGAGGTTGTATATCATTCTTCTTTCTCTAACTTCCTGATGTAAATCCCTGCTTATTCTTTTCTTTAAATCAATTAATTTATACCCAAAGTTATAACACTAAAATAAATTTCTAAATAAAGTGTATCTTCTATGTGATGAAGGTTATATACTCATTCTCCTTTATTAACTTTTGGTAATTTACCAATTCAGACCGATCCTTGACTTATCTCATTAAGAAATGGTATGGGAAAGAAATAAATATATTTGACACTTCATAAGAGGAAAAATATTTTCTCCTTGATTCCTACACTTTTCTACAACCTTTTTATATTTTCTTCATTGAAAAAATAATATGAGGATTGAGTATTATCTTTGGGATTCTAATTTTTTTTGTTAGGTGAGATCATTTTTCAAACTCTAGGGGACTTAGGTTTTATACCAGAATCAATAACAATATTCTTTGACTTGTTTAAATCTAACAATATTTCTACCTTTGATTTAATATCATAAAATTGGATCCAACATTCAGTTGAAGAAATAAGTATCTTTTTATTTATAATTTTATTGACACCATAAGAGCCTCGCTTGAACCTTTCTATCAATTCACTATCTTTGAACCTCCTAAAGTTGATCTTTTTTTGTGAGCCTCAAGATTTCACTATCAATTTGAGTTTAATATGAAATAGTAAAATATAATCTTTAAGGGACTCAAAATTCTTAGTTCTTTCTTATAGGATTTAATTAGATTCATCAATCACATTACTTTATTCTTCTATATTATGTTTTAGATTCACTGTCTCTTTTGAATCCACCCGACTGCTAGATTTTTCTTCAAGTTCTTTTTCTAAAGATTTCATTTCCACTTCAATTAGATCAACATATTCTAAGGATAAATTAAACAATACATTTATATTTCTATTATTAATTCTTTGAGAATCGATTTCTTTAAGGGATTCTTCATGTTTTTCTTTGAGATAAAAAATACCTTATATTTCATTCCGTTTATCCTTTTTAGAATATTCCTTTTCAAAAGTATCTATAAAAGAATCTTCTATATATTATTTAAATTTAGTAGGAACCTCCAAAAAATATTCTACATTAATATTATCCTCCTTGATCACAAAGATATTTCATTGAAATTTTTTTCCAAATAAAATCCCAATTTTAGAATCTCTTATAGAAGGGAATATTTTTCACAACTTATGTGTAGTCAGTCCTCTTTGTTCAATATCCAATCTTATTGGGAACCTTTTTAAAATATGAAAAACTTTAATACACTAAAAAATAGAAAATGGAAGCTTTACTTAAAATCTAACCTCTCCCCTCTTGAATTTTCTAGCCACAAGATAGAGAAGTTCATTATATATATATATATATATATATATCATATTTTTCATTTATCCCTTTGAATAAGTCAATATTATCCAAGGATTAAAAGGTTATATCCTTACTTACATGAATTTATGACATTTATGGCTAAACTCACTTTTCATAAGCTACAAAGCTTCTTAATAGATCATCCATAGAGATATGGGACAAATCCCTCTCTTCTAGGGCTCATACTTTTGGATTTTATAGAGGTGGAAACAACTACAATATCTTTTTAACAATATTGATATCCTTTATCTCTTCCCTAAGTACTCAAATGGATCTAATAAAATCAATTATTTGGTTTAATTATATATAAAAATTATCATATAGAATCATTTTAAATTCATCAAATATGTTATGAAGGACCTACATCTTGGCTTCCTTCACCTTATTATCACCTTCATATATATTTTTAAATTTCTCCCATATGGCTTTACAATTGGTGCACCTAATAAATTTCATATTGATCTAATATTATATATCTCTAGATAAACATTTTTATTTTTTGAATCAACATATAACCATTACCTATTAATTTTATCCAAGAACTTCCCTATTTCATCTTTAACTTCAATCCCATGTAATGTAGCAAAATGAAATTCTAGCTTGAGAGATCGAATACAAGATATCATTATATCCTTCCAAATTTGGTAGTTGATTACATAAAATAGATTAAATAATTTATCATTATATATGTTATAAATATCAAATATTTTTTGATGATGGATTTAATGCTTTAGAACTTGGATCTGATAACACTTGTTGTACCTCAGGATTCCCTAAGAGGGGAGAAGTGAATCAGGATATCAACATTTTTTTGATTAAATAGATAATGTACCCATGATGGTAGGAACATGTTAATACTATTTGAATGAGTCACCCAACCACTAAACACACGAATGAAAAAATAAAAATAGATATTTTTTCACTTAGTTGAAAACTAAGTGATATTCTAAGGAGCATACACCAACAATGTTTTGGTCATACCAGAATCCACAAAGTTTCACTAGTTTTTTTTAGATTAAAAATGTTCGATCAGGGTCACTACATGATATTTTCACTTCCTTTATAATATATTAAAGTACATCTCATTGAATTCCTTGGATCAATCCCATCGATTACTTCATGCTGACATCTCTGAATGAAGTATTACTCAGTTTAATGACTTGAGGGTTGATTTTAAATATTAATTATTTATGATTGATAATTGCATCATAAATTTTTTATTTTGATGCTCCAAATAATTAATTAAAGTAAGATTAGATAGTTATATAAAGTCCCAGTCTTCACTAAAGTGTATATTTCTCATGTCCATTGCTTCAACTAGGCATGGATTCACTTAGGTCTCATAGTTCTTACAATTCTAGTTCACTCAAGTATTTGGCTTCACTAAGTTCTTATTTTACAAAATCCCTATCTTCACCCAAGTGATTGTCGAACAAATCACTTCACTAAAGTATGTTTGAACAAGTTTCAATATACCCAATTCATGAATCCCAATTCACACAAGTTCTTTTCTCTACATATTGATACTTATGAATTTACGTTACTCCTTTACCCAACTGCTTCATCTAGATGATTTGCCCAACTGCTCTACCCAGCTTCTTTTCATAGGTGTACCTTAAGAAATGTGATAACCCCTAATCCTTCTCCCAATTTTCATTAACTCCAAATCAATGTATTACCTAGGTGTTTATAGGAAAACCCCCCACTAGTGCATAGCCCATGATGTTCTTCCTTTTTCAATTTATGTGCAGTACTAATGTATGTAATTAGCATGTAGTAAACTATTAAATAGAAGAAAAAAATTACATGCACATGGAATATATATGTGGAACATGAATGCTATGAACAACCTCTACTAGGGTGAAAATGCCCCATTTTCTCAAGAATCAAATTGTGACATTCCTCTAAAAAATCACTGAATTTCCTTTGAAATTTTAGACCCATGAATTTGGAAGACACTAGGGATCTTCGCCACTTTAATCCTTCTCACTTGATCAAAGGAAACCTTTGAAACCTTGGAAATTGATTCACAACAAACACAATATCTAGATATACCTTGAATCACCTTGATTCTAAAAATAGATATTCCTTAATTTTTTTCTTATATAATTCACTTTTAAAAATAAAAATTAATCAACTTTAACTATAATCATTTTATAAACCCATTTCAATCAAAATTTTTATACTTGTAATGTAATATAATATAACTTATATTTATTCAATGATCCTAAAGTAATACATGTTTTCATAAATTGAATTTATATTTTTGACATTAGATACATGCATCTCTTTATTCACAAGGGTTACTCTACTATTTTTCATCATTATACATTCATCATGTTAAACTATAAAGAACATATAACTAGTAATTATATACCCAATTAAAGATAATACATGTACACATAGTCCTTTATATAACCATAATAATATTACATAAATTGATTTTATATTTGAAGATAACTCCTTAAAAATATGTTCTTAAAACCAATATATAAACTAATGATTATATGTATTTTATATCCAATTATCATCCCTCATTAGATTCCAATTTATAAGAATATCCTTGTGAGTTTCAAATTATAAATAAGTATTCATACTATTATATAAAAAATCGAGGTGTGATTTCTCTTAATCTTTGATGGGTATTATAATAACAAGTCTTCTTGAAATTTAATCACACTCAAAATACTAAGTGTGATGAGATTTTGGGAGGAAAATGACCTAAATGAAATTTAGTTATTCAATATATAATTCAATAACTTTTTCAATGATACATGGATCTAAAATAAAACCTTTTATTTATATTTAATTTGTGATGTACTATTTCAAAATATTCATATACCATTAATGGATTACATCTATATAAAACATATAGGACCAAAAAATTGAACGTATCTCACCAACTAAACAATTAGGTAAATCAAAATGTCAAAAAATGATGATGAGAAGTAAATCTCTAACTAACATAATAAAAATGTAATTTCTTTTACCATTTTTGGATTTTTTATGTAAAATACATTTATAAATATTTATTTGAATAAAAATGAATATCATAGATCTTGTATGTCAAAAATTATTTTAAAAAAACATAATATATAACTACAAGTATTAAATATTGCATTATAACATGAAAATAATATGATTTTAGACTCTTTAACTTATAGTTATTCATTGATAAAATATTCATAAAATTTTATGAATACCTCTATATAAATATTACTCTGTTTAAGAAGTTATAAAAATAAAATATTCCTTTCCTTAAATGAGTGTGAGTTTATAGAGGAACAAATGAATATATTGAATCCTTCATTAGTGCCAAACATTCCCTTATTCCCATGTCAATCATATAAAACCATGCCAATATTCCATATTTGGTATTTTATTTTGTTTTTAGTAATATTAAAATAATAATTTCACATTAATTTTCTAAAAATTCATGATATCTAAATAATGTTTAATATAAAAACAATTCCAATAAAGTATAATGATGAAAATTAATTGATTTATCCAAAAAAACTTAATATTTTTTTAGATAATGGTTTATAAAAAATAGTGACCATGTTATGATACCCCCCCCCTAAAGAGTACCCCTCCTGGGCTGGTAACGAGAGAAGGGAGATAGTGACTGCCCGAGTCCCGCCTCCAGTAGGCCCCGGGTTGGAGACTAGCACCAAGGGCACAATAAACATATATATGGGAGGTATTACCCTATAAGAGAACTTGAAAAAAGAGAGAGATACGATAGATCAAAAATCAACACTTTCTTAGACATATAAATAATCCAAAGTGCATATAAGAAATGTCATACAATACTAAAACAACTGAAAGGAAAACTTTAAGTACCAAAAATATAAAGAAGTTAGTGACCACAAAGCCCAAAAATCTCCTGAAAAACCATGAGATAATAATATTCATATTGATCTCCAAAATGATCTTGCTAACCTGAAAACAATTTATATACTAGTAGGGTGAGAATAATAGTATACTCAGTAGGATCCCCCCTAGATCCTCTCATATAAAATATAATGAAATCATGCTAAAGCATAGTGAAAAATAGTGAAACTAACTCATCACCAAAATAGGTATACTAAGTTCTCAACCTTAATATGGAAAAATCTCACCAAGATTCACATGGAAAAAATCATATAATATAATAATGAGACATCAAGGGTACCCTACTCCCACTTTCGCACTGGTTTGCTGCTCTGCCCAAACATTCCACATCCTGAGCTATCTCTCTCCAAAATAATCCACCCCAAAGACACATGGGAAAGGCATCAAAATGTGAACCTCATACATCACATCATTAAATCATCCCATATCACATTTATATAAATCTCACATCATCACATCATACCATATCATATCTCTATATAGTAACCAATTAGTTTATGGATGCCACCAAATCCCGTATAATGTGTATTATACATCGAATATTATACCACAATTTCAAAGTTAACCTATGGGCACAGTTTAGAACCATGTAAGTAGGCCAAAAGACCATTTAAATAGACTATTTCCATGTTTTTTCAAAACCGTGGTAGTTAGATTCATTGTAATAGGTCTTATCTATAGCTATGGTTTAAACCATGGAAATTGGTCATCTATTACCACTATTTAAACTGTGGATATTTCTTACTAAAACCACAGTTTAACCATGGAAATTGGAGCCTAATACCTTGGTTAAAACCATGGAAGTAGGTCACATATAGACACAGTTTAAAACATTACTATTCCTTACTATATCCACGATTTAAATGTGGAAATTGGTGCCTAAGACCGTGGTTAAAACCATGGAATTAGGCCCCCTATAGCCACAGTTTGAAACGTGGATTCTACATCCACAATTTAAATGTGGTAATTGGAAGATACTTATATGGTTAAAACCATGGAAATATCCTTAATATGAAATAAAAAAATTCTTACCCGAACCTCTGGTCTGAACTTCCAACTTCTACAGGTTACAACAGCACACAAACATCCATAAAAAAACATCAAGTGAACAATAGACACAATAGATTAATGTATACTGACAAACACAGATTAATGTTTCCTTTAAGTTATCATTCCCTGGGAGAACATCGATTTAACCATCATAAATATAAAATAATCCTAGCTAAAGTGAAACTATGATAAACTATATGGAAATTTTAAAATATCTAGTGGAGTGGAGAAAAATTAACATACCACCTCAAGAATTCGAATCAATTTCCTTAAAATCCTTCACCTTAGGGGATACAATTGGATCTACCATATCAATACCCTAGGCATGAAATTGAACTTTCTCCTCCTATAGAAATGGTTCTTCAGTATAGTCATTCTCAAAGGAATTTGGAGGGACCTCATAAATCCTAAACTGGGGATTTATTGGGTTATTCATAAGAAAATATTTTCCATGAAAAAAAATTATATGTGGGTTAATAATAATTTAATTAATTAATAGAATGAAATATAATCCATTAAACACATATCTAATATAAAGGTTTATAAAATAGTGGGAAGTGAAATATATACCACTAAGTAAATAGACATCATTGATCTATTATAGAAATAAATTTTCCATGAACTTGCATCATAAGAAACCACATGTAAGGAAATAATGGGAAAAGAAGTGAGATATAACGACTTCTTATATGTATGTGATCATTGTTTCAAAGGAAATTAAGAGAAACTGATTGTTTCTACTATGCAATGCTATAAATTTTTATGGAGGATTTAGTATGTGGAATTTTCAAAATCTTTGATTTTTTGAACATTTTTTTTAATGAAGAAAACCTTAAAAGTATTTTTTCCACATGATCATCATTAGTTTTGTTGGAAAAAAATCCCTCGAGGTATCATTGAGTCATTTTTGAGGTGATTGTGTTTGTTGACAAAGTGGACTTTTGTGTGGTGATTGTTGACAAAGAAAAACAATGGCATAAAAATTTGTTGACAAAGGGGATTTCAGGGAGGAATGTCAAGTTCAAGAGCTATGGTAAAAAATACATGTTTTATTTAAAACATAGAAAAAGTAATTGATGATCTGGAGGCGGTACAAAAAGAACAGATACAAGGTGGCGCCGTTTTCCAGTGTTTGCCAAATTTTTGGGCCTGAAAATTGACAAAAGGAGAAAAGTGGTTTTGGAAAAGAGAATTGCACGCCCTATACTTGAAGGAGAGAAAAATTGTGCGGTTAATGTTTTTCAGGATCAGAAGGTCAAAATATGGAAAAGGAAAGAGGGTCGCACAGGTGTTGGTGTGGTCGCGCAGCTGACTTGCGCGACGTGAAGAGACATGCACGCCGATGCCTAGAAGGCTTGGGAACTTGCGCGCCTATTGTTTTTCAAGATCATAAGATCCAAATTTGGCAAAGGAAAGAAGGTCGTGCAAGTATTGGGTTGGTCACGCATGTAACTTGCAAGGGAAGAGACCTCTGCGCCGAAACTTGCACGTCGAGGGGATACTTGCACGCCATCGAGTAGGGCGACCAAATGCCTATAAATACTAGAACACCCTCCTCATTTTTAATGGAGTTCAACAATTTGAAAAATAAGAGCTCCCGTCGCATAGGTGTAGAAGTTGCGCAAGTGGTGTGTGGTCGCGCAGGTGGACTTGCGCGCCAGTGTTTGAAGTTGCGCACCGGTTGGTAGTTGCGTGCCAATATTGGCTTGGGTGTAAAAGGGATTGAGTCGCGCAGGTTTGGAGTTGCAGAAGATTGTACCGCGCAGGTGGTTGAGGTAGACCTGCGTTCCAGTTGTGACTTGCACGCTGATACTTGTGCACTGGGTTAGACTTGCGCGCCAAGTAAGGTTGATTCCACGACAGTGTTTTTAGGCTGCGTGGAAGCTGGAAGTTTTCCCGACTCCTTCGGTGCAAAGTGAGATTCATCTACGAGTGAAAGTTGGACTTCAACAGAGCATCCACATACAACATAGGATGTATTCATTAGAGATAATGAAGAAACCTACAAGCCTATAAAATGTGAGTGGATCCTTTCCAGAGCAGTGAGAAAATGAAGAGGAAGAAGGTGATCTTCTCCACCGGCAGTGAGCCAGAGAGAGAGAAACCGGGAGTGACCCTTGGGAAATCAGTGAGCTGACCCTAAACCTTGTAAAGGCAGTGATCCTAGGACCGAGTGACTTTGCCCGAACCTTGAAATCCACAGCTAGTGACGTTTAGTGGAATTTGGTATGACCGAAAACCTGTCGACGTATGCTCCTTGGACGTAGCCCTTAGCGGTGAACCAAGTAAAAATTGATGTGTTCTGTGCATGCTTTACTTTCTGTTTACATTGTGCAACAGTAAAGAGAAAGAAAAGTGTTTTTCTTAACAACGAAACAAGATCAGAACGAGATTTAATTTTAAATTAGTCATACCCCGATTCACCCCCCCTCTCAGGGTACTCATACTTATGGACCTAACAAGTTTCAAATGTTATATTTTTAATTTTCAACACTGAACCACAATGTCTTATATTTAAATACAATCAAATCAGTTGGAAACTCAATATCATCATTTTACTATAATTTTTTTAATATAATATAGAGGATATAAGATTCTTACCTGATTAAGAATATCTATAACATCGAAGTTTGTTTTTAATATGATTTGCATAGCCCATTTTCCAAAAATAATTATAAAGATAGATCCACTATCATCACTAACTAATAGTTTTAGTCGAAATATATAAAAATAAATATTACAGTTTGTCTATCATGATTTTTTTGAAAATAATTTGATACAATTGCATTGAAACTATAAATATTGAAATATAATATAGAACTTAAATTATATAAACATAAAAAACATATTTCAATTCAATATGCTTGAATGATAAAATAAAGATCATAGGTAAGGATGAATTTCTAAGAAAAAAAATAATCCCTGAAGCTGAAATTCCAAATTTATTAAATCTGGAAATTGATTGTGAAGATGATAATTTTTTCTTGTTTTTTATAAATAATTTTTTTTTATTCTTTTTAAATTAATAATGAAGTGTACTGAGATTCAATCAAATGATTTTGGGTCTAAGCTAGAGCCTGTGCTTTTTTTATTAAATCTCACAAGAAGTGAATGAGATGTAAGATGAAAGTTATTTTGATGTATTTTTCATACATTCATGATAAATTTTTAAGCTCTTGAGTTTAGTTGAAATATTTTGTGAATAAGTGACTTGAGGATGTATAAATTTTCATAATGTATATCCATCAAAGAAATAGAGAAAATGAGAAGAAAAATAAGGTTATTTTTCTAATACTCTTGGATAAAAGTTGTTGAGGAAAATAAATAGAAGAATGTGAGGACCCAACCTTATGAGAGGTTAGAAAAGAAAATATATAGAGGATCATGGGTTCCTTGAATGATATATATTGATATTTACATTTATGTTAATATGAGATAAACCTAAAAATAAAGTGAGTAATCCTGTATAGAAATTATTTTGAACCTCTCAAGAAAAATAAATATGGTACTATAGAGATAAGAAGTGATCTGTTATGAGAAATTATGAACATTGGTGAACCAATAAAAACTAGTTGAGCTCTGAAGGAAGAAGTGAACCCAATACTGAGGTGTGAATTCAAACATTTTGTGTATTGATGGAGAATAATAAAGGAGTAATCCAACCACCAATATTAATAAATTTGGAAATGAAGTGTGATTATGCATGCACATGACACAAATGTTTTAAATATTAAAAAAATAAATTATTACTCAAGATTGATTGTCTGAGTGGGAGAAGATAAAGAAATTATGAAATATGAGAATTAAATAAAATCTATATCCTAAGCTATTTCTGATGCTGTCATATCATGAATGAAAGATTCCACACAAAAACAATTATTTTATGATTTTTATATATTTGGAGAATTTTTTATTTCAGATATTTTTAGAGTATTTTTAAGATGAATAAAATACTAATAATACTAGAGAATATCTGGAAGATTTATTTATATGATAATGAAAATAAAAAAGAAAAGTAAATTTTTATTTCTTATATTTTTCTTAATACACCCAAGAATTTTTTTTTAGAAAATATATGGATGATCGTGGGGGTAAAATTTTGGGAAGGAGATAATTTTGGATTGAACCTAAAAACCTTAAATAATTACATTTAATGAAATTTAAAAAGTTCCCAAAAAAATCTTTGCTTCTCATAAAGAATATATTGAGGCAATGAATAAAATTAGAAAAGAGAACCTCTTGAGAGAGTGATTTATACCCAAGAAAAGATACAGATCTCTCAATAAAGAAGATAATAATATGATACTATAATGAGGAATATATAACCTACATGTATCAAAGAATAATAAAAAATAATAAGAATAAGAAGAAGAGAATGTAATTGTAAATAGTTCACGTGATACACCGTATGATAGAAATTTAAGGAAGTGAATAAGAAGAAAAATATTAGGAGAGAGACCAATAATGTTATTGCTATTATTTTTTTGGTTTTAATAATTTTTGTTTGAGGAGATACCAGGTTTCTAAAATAAGTGAAGATCAGTTTGGGTGAATCTAAAAAATAGTTTCTAAATAATAACTTCGATAAAGGAAATCTAGAAGTTTCCTATTTTTATAATATCTTTCATGAATATTAAACGGAAGTCAGAGACTGTTCTAAAGAAGAATAATATTTGATAGTTAAATTTAGTGAAATCCTTAGATAGATTTTTGATCTACTTCAATTGGTTAGAAGTTTTCAAATACTGGTGGGATTCCGACAAGAAAAAAATAATTTCATTAATAGATAAAACATGTTTCAATTTTACAAATTATTCATATATGAATATCATAGTGATTTTTGCATACAAAAATATCTATATGTTTCATGTAAAGAATGTTGGTATACTGTAAATTGAATTATAGTATGAGAAACTATAATATAATGAAACACACACACACACACACACATATATATATATAATTTTAAAAAAATTATATTACAGTATATGATAATGTGTATGTATGTTAGTATTTATAGAAGCATAATCATATGAATAATCACTTTAAACTTGAAAATGTCTATATATTACAGTATATTTATAATAATAAGAAATAATATGCGATGAAACCATGAAAATGTGTATTATTTAAGTTTCAGCACACACATTAGTGTAATAATGACCATAAACATAAGCATATGTATGTAAATAATAAATTTATGTATAAGAATAATCCAAAGAAAATAAATTTTTTATGCTTTATATATTATTGTATTTTTTACATTAATTTTATATTATAGTATTTTAAATTTTAAATGTATTATAGTATTTTTATAAGAATGGATATAAACATAACCATAGACATTCACACTGTTAATTTGATAATGTGATTGTATTTCAACAAGTGTTTAAGAATAAGAATAAAAATATGCACTATCAACTTAAAAATGTGTGTATTTTAGTAATTGTACAAGGATTAAAATTATCATAGGCATAGACATAAGCATATATATGTATGTATTCTATATTTTTATAAGAACGATCATAATAAAATGAATAGGTACTTGCTTGGAAGTATATATTATAGTGTTATAGTATTCTTATATTACAATTTAAGCATAATCATAAGCACTATAAAAATGAATGTCTTTTAATATCTATTGGGATGAATAAATTATATATTTTTTTAAAATGTGAATCTGTTAGTATTTGTGTAAGAATAAGTTGGGGCATAAAAATTTAAGAATGAAAAAATGCTTGTATGTATGTATTTGTGTTACTATCAAAATTAATATTTTAATAAACATAAGAATATATATAAGTATATGCGTCTTTTAGTTGTTATATATTATAGTCCTTCCATATTTCATAATTTCAAAATGTTTATGTATTGATATTTTTTTATATTATAATTATCAGCTTATTTTTTATGCTTTATAAAATCATAATGTGTTACTTTTTCTTATAATTTTTCTATTTATGCATGAATGTTAGTGAAATTTGAGAAAATTTATATTCATGTATGTGAATATAGAAGAAATTACATAGAAAGGAATAAAAATATATGAGAATGTATAGTGTTTCTATAGATAGAGGTATAAAAAAGAGGTAATATTATTGAAAAGGACATCGCATATATTTAGGTAAACATGTTATGAACAATTTTTGAAATAAATTAATGAACTATAAATCCTAGGTGTATACCACATGGGGTCTGTCCAATCTAGATAACTAAAATCATGAATTCTATAACTCCATTGTTGTAACATGATTCCCTAATAAGGTCACGTGCTTGGTAATAATTATAGTAACTTATTTTAATGACCTCATGTGAAATGAGAATGAAACTAATAAGAAATAAATATATAGAGAATTTTTATGACCAGCCATTGAAAATAATATTTCTAGGGTACTGCAATCAAACATATTTGTAAAAAATGAAAACCATGATATAAATCAAATATTTAGAAGCATCATAATAAAAACCATATAAATATTATGATTTTTCATATAATTATATTATGTTTGGATGTTTAGGAGTTAATAACTACTTAATGGGATTAAGAAATCATGTAATAGGAAATGACATGAAAATATATATCAAATGGAAAGAGTAAAATTGATATAAGTTTGAATATATAGCACTAGATTAGGAAGGTTTATATTTTCTAGATAATGGAATTTAACATTATCATAATGTCATTCAAAATTTAACACTACAATAGGAAAGGGATGTAGCAAGAAATGAAATCCATGATCTGTATTTCATTAAAAAAATTTGTAAATGAATAAATACATGAAAAAATACATTAGAAATGTAGTTATGATATCCAATAATGTAAAAAGATTATATATTATGAAATTAAAAAAATAATAAATCAATTGTATTTTTAGTCTTAATATTTGATGTTAACATCAAATGTAGCATTGTTTGTTTCAGAAAAAACTCATAAAAAAGACAAAAAATTATTTAGTATTGTGTTTAATGAAATCAATAAAATGGAGGCACTGAATATGGATTTAGATATAAAGGAATACAAATAAAAATGATTATCATTTAATAGTGTTAAATTTCTACCAAAATAATAGGTTAATGACCAGAAAGGATTTGGTATTATGTTTATGAGATGGGGCTTATAAAAGGAAATAATTCAATTCCATTTTAGATCTTATTGTGATATAAATAATTCTAAAATATAAACCCCTAAACTCAAAGAAATACACCATAGAACAAATATTGATTATATAGTGAATTGAGGAATATGTAATTATTAATCATCTATTTAAATAGTGAGAAACACATGGCAAATTATCTTAACATTTCTAAACATGTATAATGACATCTATCTATAATGTGTATCTCATGATAGGGAAATTTAAAATTTTAACTATAAATAAACAAATTTACGGTGTATTCAATACAATACTACAAATTAAGGTACTTTTGGAATGATGAAAATATGAAATTATAGATAAATTAATAAATATAATATATGAAATCCAACATTATTGTGAAAGAAAACATTTCACAATTTCTATGTTACAATATTCATATGAATAGTTATTGGAATAAAACTTACATCATCAAACCTTGTATGATATAGAGATTTAGTTGTTTAATGGAATCCCATAACATGGAATTTACAGAAGGTCCGGTTGAAATCACTATGGGGAGTATAATTTAGATATAAAACCAAGAATCCAGAGATTCACAGATAGGGAATGGATTAGAATTCCAAGAAATGACTCAGGGAGATTATTATTAACTATGAACTAAAAAATAGAAGGAGATATTTCATACCTATGATGTTGAGGAAGACTCGATATTGTAAAGAAAATCTAGAACACTGTAAGGAATTCTACGAATTATTGGAAGTTGTGTCAAACCATTTTATAATATTTTTTAAAACAAATTGAAATTTATAAATTTTTAAATAGGGTTTATAAAAAAAGTAATTTATTTTTTAATTCTTAGAATTTTATAAATAACTATAAAATATGAACCTCTAAACTAATTGGAATACATCGTAGAAAAAATATTGAATATACATTGAATTGAGAAACAAATAATTATAAATCATTTATTTGATCATTGAGAAACACATGGAAGAATATCTTAATGTTTGTAAACATTTCCAATAACATCTACTTAAATGTGTGTCACATAATAGGGAAATTAACATTTTTAAGTGAAAAATAAACAAATGTATAGTGTATATTGGAAATTAAAAATAAATTAATAAATATAATATATTAAATATAATATTGTAGTGAAGTAACAGATTTCATAACTTTCATGTTACGGTATTTATATGGATGGTGATTGGAAGAAAAATTACCTCAGTAGGTCTATCATGCTTTTGAGATTCTATTGTGAAATTAAATCAAATAATATGGAATTTATTAAAGGTTTAGTTAAAAAAAGGAAAAAAATAATACCTGTGATGAAGATGAAGAATTAATATTGAAAGGAAAAGCTGAAACATTATAAGGAATTCTAAAAATTATAGGAAGTTGAGTCGAATAATTTTATAAGATTTTGTAACATTCTCCCACCTTGCTTTAGGAAAAGCTATCAATGTCTCTGTTTTTCAACCTTTCTGCATAATCTGCATTTAATGACATGAAAAAAATTACCAAAAAAATTTAGGAAGAAAATAAAACTTTCACATTATAAGTCAAAACTCATAAATCATGATAACAATCAAATTAAGTAAAGTATCAATATCTTAGAACCTCACTAGGTGTCCATGAAAATCTGCTTAAAATTTTATAATGTCATTGAGGATTCCAAACAACCTAAGGGACTTTAAAAAATTAAACACTTAAATTATTATAAAAATAGTAAAATATTTAAATGTACTCAATAAGGAAGCTTTTTTATTTAAAAATTAGTTGAAACAAATTGAACACCAATTTAATTTAATAAAAAATTATTTAATTTTTTTTATGATTGGATGTTATTGCTAAAAAAATAAATCACTAACTTCCAATACATTGAAAAAAATGGAACATGAACAAAATAAAGGAATCTAAATTTAATAATATTTTAAAAGAACATGAAATTCACACATCCTTATAAATTATGTCAAGTACACATTAGAACATTATTCATTTTAAACCAGAAAACACAATGGTTGTCCAATTATTTGATAACATACCATACTTCAATTGACAAGAGCACAATTGAAGAAATAAGAAAACATATTTCAAACTAGAAAACAGAATTAATAAAAAAGAGATTGATAGAAAATATTTTTGATGGTCAAAGTAATATAATTACAAAAACATTAAGAATATTTCAGGACCCATCTAGAAACTTTCCCCAAAGCTGCTTGACGAACACCATCTATTGATAATAACTAAAATAAAAACCAAAGTGAAAGCACAAAAATAGAGGCAAGGAGAGTGTAAGTAAATATATACTAAATATTTGGATCTATGTGAGTGGGTTATTAGTTAAATGGGATGGATTTTGGGTGAGACTACAAATTAGTAATTATAGAGAATAATTATATCTATTTAGAGGAGACTGATTCTAGTTTTCAATGGAAAACAAAGAGAATTGCATGGAGAAAGAGTAAATAAACCACTTGGTAAAAAATACATAGTTCATTATTGTAGTAAAATATATTCATGGTAAAAGGATTAGATGAAATTTTTTAAATGATATTTGAATAATCCTTATAACATTAATTAATAATCATGTAAATTGTATAAAGTAAATACACAGAAGATAGTCAGCCGAAGAAAAATGTCAATTTATAGGATAAATTTTAAATTAAATAAGTTATTAAAAGGATCTAAATAGATGTTTATAAACTAATTTTTTCATTTAAAAGAATCATAGAACATTATACATCAACCACAAATCAAGGCCTACAATTTTACAATTCCCTCATATTTAATATAAAGTGTCAATATTTTTTTGCCTCACCAGGTGTACACAAATAACCACTTGAAAATTTATAATTCCCTTGAGGACTCCAAATGACATATGAGGATTTAAAAAATAAAACAATTAAATTATTGTATAAATAGTAAAATATACAAGAGTACTCAAGAATGATGTTTTTTTGGATAAAAATTATCCAAAACAAATAGAAATGGAAACAATGATTAAATTTAATGGAAAATTATTTACAAAAAATTTGAAGATTGAATCTTATTGGTAAAAAATATTGAAACTATTAAATGAAGATACACTAAAAAAATGGTACTTGAATAAAATAAAATAATATAAATTTAAAAATAATTAAAATCACATGAAAGTAATGTGTCCTTATAAATTATGTCAAGTACACATCAAAACATTCTACATTTTAAACTAGAAAACATAATGGTTATAAAGTTATTTAATAGAAAACCATACCTCAATTGACAAGAGCAAGGTTTAAGGAATAAGAAAACATATTTTAAATTAGAGATAAGACTCAATAAAAATGATATTGATAAAAAATATTTTTTACGGTCAAAGGAATACAATTATAGAAAAATTAATAATATTTTAGGAATCATCTAGAAACTTTTACCAATGATACTCAATGAACACCATCAATTAATAATGGATAAAACAAAAACCAAAGAGAAAGAAAAAACAGAAATGTGAGTAGAGTTTAAGTCAAGATATACTAAACCTGTGGATAAATGTGAGTGGTTTATGAGGTAAATGGGATAGATTTAATATGAGATTACACATTAAAATTATAGAGAATCATATAATCTCTTTAGAGGAGATCAATTCCAGTTTATAGTGAAAAATAAAGAGAAATGTGTGGAGTAAATAGATAGAGAAATATAATGCATCAACAGATGAATATTAGAGAGATATTTATATCAAAACTGTTTTACAAATTTGATCTATCCCATCTAGAGTGACAAGATGGGAGAAATTTAGAAAGTACCTTGAGTTAAATTCAAATTGAGATTTTGATGTTACGAGAAGGTTCTAGTGGAAGTTGATGTACTCTAGTCTAAATTTGTAGAAGAGAAACCCTAGGACAAAAAAAAGAGAGAGGATCCTAAAATAAAGAGGGTTTCCTATTGAGAGATGGGCTAAGATGTATTCAAATTCACAAAGAGGAAAACTATGATGGGGTGGGAAAACCAGAAGGATGAGGTAGAGTTGGATCTAGAAGCATAGAGGTGGGGAGTTGGAAATGGAGGAGGGGAGTTGAAAACAGAAATGGGTAAGTAAGGAGGAGGCTGGAAGGTAGAGGTAAAATATGGATGTGAATAAGGTGGCATAGAGGATGATGAAAGCTAGAGGTATAGGAGGAGGCAGGGAGGTGAAAGAGGTGGTGATGTAACATTCTAACCTTTTCTAGGGATGTCTCAGGCTTGTTTATAGGAACTCTTTTCCCTTATTTTTGAGTACTTTTTTTGGGTTATTTCTTTTGGAGTTTTTGGGTGAAATTTTAAAAATTTTGAAGGATGAGAGGTTGTGCACGATTGGTGCATGGTTTTCCCAAACTGTGCACCCATACCATAAAATAGTGTGAACCCGAACAAAGGGGATTCGCACGACCGAAACATGGGTTGTCAAACCATGAACCCTTTTAGGATTAAGAAAAAATCCCCCCTAGAAGAGGTGCATTGTTTGAAAAACCGTGTGAACCAACCCAATAAACCATGCACATAGTTTTAATTAACTTGAAATTTAGTTTTAAAAAACCCCAAACCCCTTTATTAACCCCAAATCGACTCAAACTTGGACCTAATAAAATTATATCATTTTTGGAGGCTCCCAGATTATTTCCTAGGGCTCATAACCTCCTTTATTAGTGAATATAATGGTGTATTAAAGATCTTAACCTCCCCAGGTATGTGGTTTCTTTACTATTAGATCTCTCTCTCTTCCACTCCTTTTCTCAGATAAAAGAGGGATGTTTATCTTCCTATTGTTTCTAGATATAGATCTAGGTTTGTTAGATCATGATTTGTTTGATACTCGATCTATGTTTCAAATCTATATTGTGTTCTTCATCATGGGTTTGACCAAATCTTTCAAATTGGGGATTTTCATTGGGCGATCACTTGTTAATGAATTGAGTTAGATGGTCTAATTTCAGTTACCCATAGTCTTGATTCCAATTGCATGTATACATTATTAGAATTCGATTGGCACATTTAGAAATTGAATCTTGAATTGAATAAATTAATTGATTAATTAATTTATAGAATCATGAATTTGGATTAATTAATTGTTAAATTAATTAAAAGATTGTGTGAATGTAAAATTGATGGAAAATTGGGATTTTTGGGATTTGATTAATTAATTATTGAATTAATTATTGGGATATTGAAATTGTTAAATTGTATTAATTAATTTTTGAATGAATTACTTGTAAGGTTGAAATTGTTTAATTGGAATAATTAATTACTGAATTAAATATTGGAATATTGAGATTTTTAAATTATATTAATTAATTATTAAATTAATTAATTATAATTTATGTGATTATGAAATTTATTTAAATGGATTAATTAATTATTGAATTAATTAATTGAAGTTTGATTGCGAAATGTGATAATAAGGTTAATGTTGAATAATCTTGATTAATGTGATATATGTGATATATGTGATATATGTGTTATATGTGTTTGATTGAGAAATGGGGTGTGGGACACAAACTGATATTCCAAATACCCACGAGGATGCTAGACATAGTGTTCTAGACCCAAATACATGCATGTGAATATTTATATGGGACATGGAATGATGATACAAATACCTATGAGGTGTGGGATATGGATTGATGCTCTAAATGCCCATGGAGTGCTAGACATGATGTTCTATACCCATGATATTAACATTGGACTATGGTTACAAGTGCCCATGTTATGAATTTAAATGAAAGGGATAATGAAAGTCCATGTGTTATAATGAATCATGAATTAATTATGTGATATGGTTCAGACTCTAACACAGGAAAAAGTAGGTATTGATTGGTTTGAGTGTCCTCAGAAAACCAGGGGAGTTATGTGGTTAAATAAAGAGAAATTGAATAAATGTAAACTGGTTACTTTATTGATTTTATCTATTCTTTATACAACTACATACACTGTTATTGATCATATATTATTTTAGACACCATCAGTGGTGGTGTATTGACTTATAATCACACTGTACTCTGGCTTACTAATTGGTAACTGAATAGATTTCATGGTTTCATGATAGGCTAAGGGAAAAGACCCTATGTTAGATGGATGATATGGGATGTAGCTTGGATAAGGGATCCGAACTTGGATTCTAAACCCACTTGGGAGTTATAAGTGTCTTTATTTATTTTGGGTTTTTCATATTGACACTTGACACATATTAGAATTACATATCTACTGTTTAGTTTTGGATATTGTATTTCCTATTTTGGTCATCATGTGATTTTGGTATTGTTCTAGTTATAGTTATATCATTTGGTTATTTTTTATTTATTTAATCTATTGGGATACTTTGAAAAAGAGGGTACCATCTCCCCATGACTGATATTATAAATTCACTATTAGTCAGAATCCTTTGGCATACAGGGGGGTGTGCTTGAGGGTGCATATCAAACTGTCTTAGGGCATTAGTGTGTGGAACCCAGGTTAGGACGTTACAAAGTGGTATCAAAGGGGGTTTATTTATTTTATTTTATTTTGTATTACTATTTGGGAAATGTAGATAGGAGAATAATATGAGTAGATCATTGGTTAAGAGATCATACATGAGATTATCTAACCCATTTATTAGGGTAAAATTCAAGTACCCATGATGGGATTTCTGTTATTTATGTGTGCTGTTACAACTGATGTTATTTCACCTCGATTGATGCACTTATTTTGTGATGTGATTTTTTTCAGAGACATTTTTAGATTTGACTCATGGATTTGTATTTCATGATAGTTGAGTATGCATGCATCATTCTAGGAACTCATGATTATTTTATGACATGCATCATTTTAGGCACTCAAGGGAAAATAAGTTTTGGGTAAGTACTGAAAATTTGACCTGTTTTTCCTTGCTTGTGCGATTGAACTGAAAATGGTACCTAATGTGAAATTGAAATTGAAAAATGGTGCATAATGTGAATAAATGAGTGTCTAATGTGAAACTTGAGTATGAGAATTAGTTTACCCTTGTTGAACATTCTATAGATGTAAGATGGTTAAGGGTAGTGACAGTGCCTTGGTGCGGACTGTGTGGAAGAAAAAATGGGTAATGACCTGTTATGTCCTTATGTGAATCCCTCTCATTTAATGTGTTTATGTTGTGTTATGTGTATTTATACATGTGTTTGGAATTGTAGAGGTATGACTCCATGAAGACACTTGTTGAGAGGATGACATAAGGTCATAACTAAAAATGATTTACTAGTAGTAGAACTTGAGGCACTGATAGTGCTGGGTGAGGAAGTTGGAGAGTAGTTCTAGGAGAACATTTATTAGTTTTTTTAGTTTATGGAAAGAGACCCAGGGTGGGTCATAAAGATCATGTATGATCTGATATAGGAGTTTCAGTTACAACAAACTACAACATTTACTATAGAGGGTGGACCTGAGGCAGTTGAGTTCTGGATTGAGTCTATCCAGATGACACTTGACCAGATAGAGAATCCTGCTGGAAAGAGTGCCAAGTTGTCCATTTACATGTTACATGTTCAAGATAAGTGATGGAGGGACATCCAGACTTGGGATGGATAACTATATTATATGGAGTGGAAGGACTTTCAGGATAAGTTATTGGAGAAATTTTATCCCGAGACACTCAGGAAGGAGAGATCCGCTAAGTTCATGAGGTTGAATTAGGAGAGTATGTACATGATGGACTATGTTAGATGATTTACATATTTTCAACACTTTTCTCTAGCATTGGTGGTATATTGGTTTCAATATGGGATTAATTGTAAAATTTATTCCCAGGTGAATATATTCAGGTTGAATAAGTTTCATGAGGTGGTGAATCTGCCTCTCATTTTTGAGGGGAACCTGAAGGAGTCTTCTACTGGAAGATATGTGGTTTATGTTGGATGGTCATGAGGTAAATCTTCTGAGGGAATTAAGTTTTGTTTTGATAATGTTGACTAGAGGGTTTTGAAGAAGAGTGGTTAGGGGGAAGGATGAGTTACACAGGATATTACCGGAGTGCTTTTCCACCAGTGTAGTAGGCTGGGCCACTATATCCATTATCCCTAACCACCGGTAGAGTGTTGATCTTGTGGAAGGATGATACATATATAGAGGTTTTGTAGGAACCTGTGATAGATGGGTAATTATGGAGGAGATAAATAGAACCAGAGTGAAGGAAGGGGATCTTATACACCATATCAGTCTAGCAGTTAGGGTTCTACTGGATGTGGAAGTAGAGGAAGTGAACATGGATCTTTTGGGAAAGAGTTACCATATCAGTATAGTGGTTCAACTTAGGGGACTTAGACTGCATTACATGGAAGAGTGGAATGAAATTTACATTCCCTTCAACCTACACTTATAGATAGTGAGGCTGGTCCATCAATAGTTAGAGGTACTATTCTTATAGCCTATATAATTTTTAATTCCTTATTTTATATTGGTGCCTCTCAATAATTTATTTTTACAAAAATTTTGAATGGTTTGAACCTGGCAATGGAGTTTGAGAATGGGGTGTTTATAATAGATACACCTTTTAGAGTACGGTTGAGATACATCTATTGTGCAAGGGGTGTTCTCTCAAGGCTGGGGAGTATCTTTTTCTTTGGTAACTTTATATTCTTGACATGTCATGATTTGAACTAATTTTGGGTATGGATTGGTTAGTGTCACACCTAATCCACATAGATTGTTACCACATGAGAGTGAATTTTATATCTCCTAAGTGTAACAAATATGTTCACCTTGGAGAGTTGGATATACTGGAAGGCCATGCAGGGATAGTTCATCAACTGGGGGAGCACACCACCTGGGTTTTTAGCCTTTTTCTAGACGATGGAGGTGAAAATAATGATGTCTTTCCACTTATATTGAATAGTTTTCATGATGTTTTTCCTAAAGACTTCTCAAGGATACTACTATAGAGAGATGTAGAATTTACAATTGAGCTCATGCTAGGGGCTGAGATGGTTTCTATTCCACCTTACAAAATGGAACCGAAAGAACTTTAAGAGATCAAGAATCAGTTGGAAGAGTTGATGGATAAGGGGTTTATCCATCTAAGTACATCACATTGGGGTTCTTCAGTCTTTTTTGAAAATAAAGCTGACAAAACTATATGCTTGTTTGTTGATTATCAAAATTTTAACTAGATGATTGTAAAGAACCATAATCCTCTATTTCACATTGAAGATATTTTTGACTAGTTGAGGAGATTGTGTCTTCTCCGAGACTGAATTGAGATTAGGGTATCATCATTTGAGAGTTAAACCATCTGATATACCAAGGAATTGTTTCAGAAGAAAGTATGACCTATATGAGTTTTTCATGATTCCATTTGGGATAAAGAATGCACCAATAGTGTTAATGTAATTGATGAACATAATCTTACATCCGTATTTGGATCAGTTTATGGTAATGTTTGTGGATGAAATCTTGGTGTACTAAAAGACTCATGATAACCATGAACAATATCATGACATATTCCTAAGTACACTGAGAGAACATCGACTATACACAAATCTATCTAAGTGTCAGTTTTTTATTGATCAGGTACACTTCTTGTGTCACATCATCTCAGATGAAGGTGTTTTAGTTAACCTGAAAAAAGTTTAGGTAGTGGTTTATTGGGACCATCCCAAGAATGTTTTCTATATCCAAAATTTTCTAGGGTTGGTGGACTATTATTACAGATTCATCCAGGAATTTTCCCGATTGTAATAACCTCTTTTAATCTTGATTGAAAAATGGATAAAGTTTTACTGGTTGGAAGCATGTGATAATGCCTTACAGGATTTAAAGAATCACTTGATATTGGTAATGATCTTGGTACTACCTGATCCAGGTGAGGATTATATGGTGTTTTGTGATTCTTATGGGATCATACATTGGGCAGTGTTGATGTAGGGAGATCGAGTTGTTGTGTATAGGTCTTGGAAGTTGAGTCTATATGAATAGAACTACCCTACACATGACCTCGATTTAGCAGCAATGGTTTATGATTTGAAGTGTTGGAGACACTATCTGTTGGGTGAAAAGTTTATAGTGTATAGAGATCACAAGAGTTTGAATTACATATTTTAGTAGAGAAATTTAAATATCCAATAGTAGATATGGGTTAAATATGTTGGGACCACTTTGTATATGAAGATTGTATTTGTTGTCAACAGTTGTCAATGATGGTCAAAATGAAGAAGGATATGAAGAAGAACTCCAAAGTTAATGGAGATCGGTTGAAGTGAAGTTGCATGGAGAATTGTTATGGAATCATAGCATTGGATTTCATAATTGAGCAATTCTCTTAGATGATCAATTCAGACGATTGTTGAGCTAATCCTAAGTTCAAAGAACATGTGTCAAAGGTGACACATTGTTTACAACAATGAAGAATGGAGAAGTATCATCCATTTGAGGATGATTGGAGCAGAATGGTGAATTATCATCTATCTAAGGATGGTTGAAGAAGAATGAGGATTTGAAGAAGACAATGCAATGATTTATGATTGCATGTGAACCATGCAAGAGATTAATTGAAGAATAGAATCATATGATTTGCAGAATGATGGTTATGAAGAAGAGAAAATGTGGAAGGGCTTGACATTCTGAGGTAGACAGGCATTTCACATTGTATCAAAATCAGACGATGCTTTGCTGGTATGTATTTCACACAAATCATGAGTTAGGAGAACTTGTGATGCAAGCCTTATGAAGGAAAGGGGGAGAAATGATGATGCCAGTCAGATAATGTTTTGATTGGAAGGGATGATGCTGCTGGAAGATAGGAAAGATTCAGTTCCCATTGCAACTCTGACGATGCTTAAGCTGATCTATCAAAGGATAAATATCACGATAGTGGGATTCGTGATAAGAGCAGAAGAATGGATATGGGAAGCAGTAAAGAGATAAAATGGCAAAGCAATAGACAATCTGGGGATGGCAGAAAAGAACAGTTTAAGGTGGCGCCGTTTTCCAGTGTTTGCCAAATTTTAGGGCCTGAAAATCGGGAGATGAAGAAATCTGCTTGGCAATGGATGTTGCGCTGAAGATGGTTTATACGTGCAAAAGAGTTATTCAAGGTCAGAACTATGAAAAATGACAAAGGAATGGAGTGCGCGAAAATTTAGGCACGTTTCGCGCAAAAATAAAGTGGTGCGCGCAATATCTGCGGGATGCGCGAAATAGTAGCGGGTTGCGCGAAAAATCTGCGGGTTGCGCGAAATATTGGCATGGTGCGCGAAATTGGGGAATGAAGTTTTCGCGCAAATGATGATTCGAGATCAGAAGATCAAAAATTGGCAAAGGCATAAAATGCGCGAAATATTGGAGCAGTGCGCGAAATCTGATGTCGCAGGAAAGATTGGGTTTGCGCGCAATATAGAACACGGTGCGGAATTTTGCGCGCAATTGGTGCTTCAGGCTTAGAAGGATGAAAAATGCCAAAGGCATGAGGTGCGCGAAATATTGAAGCATGGCGCGAAATATGAAGTTTCATTAAAGAGTTTTTACGCGCATGGAGGAGGTTTTACGCGCAGGAAGTGGTTTTTATGCGCAAGGTCAAAAATGCCTATAAATATGAGGTGAACCCCTCTCATTAAAAAATGCTCGACACTTAGAAGAAATCCCGAGCTCTGGTGCGCGTAAATTATACGCTAAGTGTATTGCGCGAAAAGAAGAAGTGCTGTGCGAAAAAGGAACTGCTGCGCGAAATAGAAAGTTCTGCGCGAAAAGGAAGAGTTGCGCGAAAAAGGTTTTTCGCGCCAAAAGGTGTTTTTCCGCGCAAGGCTTGAATTTTATGCGCAAGTCGCCTAGAAGGGTGCGTGAAAAATTTGAGGGTACCGCAGGCCTTCGATAGGTGCATTGCACTCTCGAAGCAGCTTTGTGAAGAAGAAAGAACTGTGAACCATTCGGTTTCACAAAGAGAAGTTGAACCGCACTCACACGACTAGTGTTTAACACTCTCGTTGTGCTTTGCGAAGTGAAGAAGAACTTGACGTGCAATTGAACTCATATCTGTACACAGGAAGAATTCAGTATACCAATACACTCAGGTGTTGGTATTGAGAAGAGAAGGAAGAGAAGAAGAAGAACAGAGTATGCCCAATTGAAGGCTGACAATTATTCAGGGCAGTTTAATTCAGATGATGCTTTGTGAGCAGATCTTCAGTGTTTGAATAATCACATTGGTGTATGTGATTCTAGCTAAAGAAAGAAGGTGATTAGTGCAGTCAGTTGTTGCACTAATAGGAAGAAGGAAGAAGAACTAGTGCAGTTTGTTTTTGCACTAGAGATGAAGGGAAAGTAAGAAGAGAATTGCTTTCATACTGCTTTTCAAGTAATCAAGTGAAGAGCACTACAATAGATCAAGAGCAGAACCAACCCTTTGAAGAAGGAATAAGACTGTCTCGATAGGCAGTATAAAGAACAAGCTAGAGGCTGCAAGTTGGACTTGGCTTTCACCAGTCCAGGGAAGAGGATTGTTTCCCACCCCCCTCCAAAGTGTAGGGACACACACTGGCTAGAGGATTGTTTTCCTAGCCACTCCATTGTAACAACATTTTACTTTATAGTGGAGAATCCATGCAGTGGTCATATCCATGCATGGAAAGGACGTAGCTACTCTTACTGAGTGGTGAACCTTGTAAAAATACTGTGTGCACATTTTTACTGCTTTCTATTATTGCATGCGACAGGGAAAAGAGAATAAGAGAATCAAGATCCTAACAGGTCTAGAGGTACAGGGATAAAAAGTTGGAATTGGTTTAAAAAGTCCCCAACACTGATTCACCCCCCCTCTCAGTGTTAGGTATATCCCAAACTTGTCCTTTCAAAATATATGTATTCATTTGATTTTGAGCTAGTATATATACTCAAGAAGGTAAATAGTGTTTCTAATGATCTAAGAAGGAAAAATCAGACTCAGGAAGTTCAGGAGTCTAGTGTTGAGTGGAAGATGATGAGTTTACTGGATGAGATGCATGTTGTGGTTCAGGAGATGTAGGAGAATATGACTCTCATATCAGTTTTAGTGGAGTATACACTTTTGATATGGATCAATGTTAGAAAGTATGAGGATCCAGAATGTTTATCCTTGAGGGAAAGCCTTGAAAGTTTGGATATTTCTTCATATTGGAGCATAGATGAGGATGAGATCATCTATTTTAGGAATTAGGTTGTTGTGCCTATGAGTATGTGGGATGAGCTGATGAATGAATTTTATGCCTCAAAATGGGTGGTGCATCTAGGTGTGACCAAAATGTATCATAATTTTCAAAAACAATTTTAGTGGCTAGGAATGAAAAAGGATATAGTAGGGTTCGTGACACGATGCTACATATGTCAATAGGTGAAGGCCAAGCATCAATGACCTGGTGATTTTCTATAGTTGTTTCCCATTATAGAATGAAAGTGGGATGACGTTACTATGGATTTTGTGGTGGGTATTATGAGGATTCCTAGAAATAATGATTCTATTCAGGTGATTATGGAACGTTTGAAAAAGGCACCACATTTTTTGCCCATATGAGAGACTTTCTTAGTGGAGTAGCTGGGAGATTTTTATGTTTGGGGAAAATTCTATCTGCATAGGGTTCCATGGACTATTATTTCAGACTATGACTCAAATTTTACTTCATTATTCTCTAAGGGAATGCTTAAGTCACTTGGTACATTGGTTTTACTGAGTATGGAATTTCACACATAGAAAGATGGGTAGTTAGATTATACTATTCAGGTGCTTGAGGATATACTAAGAGAACATGTCTTAAACTTTGGTGGATCTTGGGAGAATAAACTAGCTTTAGTGGAGTTTACTTATAAAAATATTTATTATGAAACTATATAGATGGAACCATATGAGGATTTTTATAGTAGGCCATACAGTTTACCTCTATTATGGATGGAGTTTGGTGAGTCATAGTTGTTGGGATAGAGTCTCATACAGGAGATGTTAGAGCAGGTTCAATTGATTAAAAAATATATGGCTATAGCTTAAAGTAGACAGAAGCTGTATGATGATAGATGTCGATGACCCCTAGAGTTTACAGAGGGTGATCATGTATTCCTTTAGGTGTTTCTTATATTGGGTCACCGTAGGATACAAATACAATGCAAGTTGGCTCTTAGGTTTTTTTGACCATTTGAGGTTGTGGAAAGGATTAGTTTGGTTGCATACCGATTGGATTTTCCATAGAGGTACAGTGATATGCATGACGCTTTTCATGTGTCACAGCTTTGACGGTATCATCCCGAACCTTCTCACGTGATCAATGTGGATGATGTTGATCTAGAGATCAATGCATAATTTGAAGAGAATCTGATACATGTGTTGGATCATAGTGAGAAAGTTTTGTGGATAAAGACCGTGCTGATAGTTTGTGTGTTGAGGCAACATGGTCTGGTTCATGAGGAAACATGGGAAATAGAGTTGATATACTATCTCAATGGCCCAAAATTTTTGGCTCGGAATCTTAGAGAGTCTTGGGAGTACATATCAAGGATGAGCTATTATAAGGTGTGCAGATTTTAAGATCCTGACCTTTTCTGGAGATGTCTCAATCTCTTTTATAGGTACTCTTTTCCCTTTTTTTGAGTAATTTTTATTTGGGTTATTTCTTGGGGAGTTTTTGGGTGAAATTTTAGAAATTTGTAAAGAGGAGAGGCTCTGTATGATTGTCATATGGTTTTCCCAAACTGTGCGCCCAACCTAAAAAACTATACAAACGTAAACATAGGGTATTCACATATATGACACACAATTTTTCATATCATGTTCCATTTTAGGAGTAACTGTGCACCCCCTAGAAGTGGTGCATGGTTTAACAAACCATGCACCCCTTCCTATGAAACCATGCACGTGGTTTTAATTAACCTGATATTTAGTTTTTAAAAACATGAAACCCCCATATTAACCCCAAATCAACCCCAACTCGGCCCTAATCAAATTATATCATTTTTAGAGGCTCCCAGAAACTTTCCTAGGGCTATAAACCTCCATTATTAGTGAATCAAAGGGAGGATTGAAGATATCAACCTCCCCAGGTATGTGGTTTCTTCCCGATTATATATATATCTCTCTTCTACTCCTCTTCCCGAATAAAAGAGGGATGTTTATCTACTGATTTGTTATAGATCTAGATCCAGATTTTTTAGATATTAATTTGTTTGATCTTGGATATAGGTTTTGGATCTAGATCCTGTTCTTCATCATGGTTTTGACCTATCCGTTTCAAATTGGGGATTTCCATTAGGCGACCGCTCATCAAAAAATTGGGGTAGGTGGTCTAATTTCAATTTTCCATAGCCTTGATTCCAATTTTTTGTATACATGGTTAGAATTCGATTGGAACATTTGAAAACTGAATCTTGAATTGAATAAATTAATGGATTAATTAATTTATGGAATCAAGAATTTGTATTAATTAATTGTTGAATTAATTAAAGGATTTTGTGAGTAGGAAATTGATGGGAAATTGTGATTTGTGGGATTTGAATAATTAATTCTTTAATTAATTATTGGAATATTTAAATCGTTAAATTTGAATAATTAATTTTTGAATTAATTATTTGGAAGGTTGAAATTGTTTAATTGTAATAATTAATTATTTAATTAAATATTTGTATATTGACATTGTTAAATTAGATTAATTAATTATTGAATTAATTAATGATAATTGTTGTGATAATGAAATTGATTGAAATGTATTAATTAATTGTTGAATTAATTAATTTATGTTTGATTGTGAAATGTGATAAGAAGGTTAATGTTGATTAATCTTGATTAATGTGATATATGTGTTTGATTGATAAATGGGGTGTGGGATATGGAATGATCCTCTAAATACCCATGAGGGTGATATAGATAGAATTCTAAACCCAAATGCATGCATGTGAATATTTTTATAGGATAGGGACTGATTCTCTAAATACCCATGAGGTGTGGGATAGAGACTGATGCTCCAAATACCCATGGGGTCCTAGGCACGAAGTTATAGGCCCATGAGATTATCATTGGACTATGGTTCCAAGTGGTTGTGCTATGAATTTAAATTAAAGGGATAATGAAATCCAATGTTTTATAATGAATCATTAATTGATTATGTGATATGGTTTAGACTCCGACACGAGATGAAGTAGGTATTGATTGGTTCGGGTGTCCTCGGGAACCTGTGGGAGTTATGTGATAAAATAAAGAGTAATTTTATAAATATAAACTAGTTAATTTATTTCTTTTATTTATTATTTATACAACCACATACACTGTTATTGACTAGATATTTTTTAGACATCATTGGTGGTGGTGTACTAAGTTGTACTCACACCCTACTATGGCTTCCTGATCGGTACCCGGATAAATTTCATAGTTGCAGGATAGATTAAGGGAAAAGTCCCTACGTTAGATGGATGATATGGGATGGATCTTGGATGAGGGAACCAAACTTGGATTTGGTACCCATTTGGGATTTTTCATTGTCTTTATTTATTTTGGGTTTTTTCATATTAAAACTTGACATGTATTGGAATGACATATATACTATTTAGTTTTGGATATTTCATTTCCTATTTTGGTCATCATGTGATTATGGTATTATTCTAATATATTTATATCATTTGGATATTGTTTATTTATTTCCACCATTTTGTTACTTTGATAAAGAGTGTATAGTCTCCTCATGATCTATATTAGACCCTCGTTACTAGTCAACAACATATGGCATACAAGAAAGTGTGATTGAGGCTACATAGAGAACCAACTTGGGGAACCTGTGTGTGGAACCTGGTTTGAGATTTTATAGGTGGTGGTGGGGAGAGGGAGTCTTGAAGGCAGAGGTGGATGAGGAGACAAGGAGGTGAAGGCGGCAATAGGAGGAGGTTGGAGGAGGAGGATTGCCGGGAGCAGATCTGCAGAGGCTGAGAAGTGTTGGCCGAGAGCATCTTCGGAGGTGGGTTGATTGTGAGAGATATGTTAGAGGGATTGAAATATAGGGATGAAATCATATATATATTTCAATAGTTTCAAATAAAACTTGGAAATAGGTGTGTGGCAATTGGGTGTTTCTCTAGTAGTGTACCTCAAGCCATCAAAACCCATAAAATGAGTAAGAACCTCAAGCCATCAGAGAATATACCCATCATACCTATAATAATCCTTTGGATACTATATCTAGATATACATGTGTATGAAATAACCATAATACATAATAGACATCTATACACATATATGGGGAAACTAACCACCATGCATACCCTCACAAGTAACTACCAAGAGAAGAGAGTGGGTTTAGATGGGTTAGTCAACGATCCAAACTCCCACCAAGATATTAGGGAAAACACCATCCCAGATACCAATGGGTGTTATCCTCCCAAACTGACATGGGTGGGGTAGCATATACAATCAAATAATATATATTATATAATATAGAGCACAACCACACTATGGACATAACCTAGTCCTAATCTCAACTGCAACTATCATCTCTTGGAAACCCAACTACCACTGCTGAGAAATATATATCTTATAGGAACACAATCATTTTAAGATATAAATTAATTACTTATTATATCATTAATTAATTAAATTAATGTTAAATAATTCATTATCCATTAATTAACCAAAAACATTATTCCGAATTACATTACTTTAACCATTAATATGAATTCCATGCCCTCTAGGAATAATCAAAACCGAGTCCATGATTTCTCAAGATTAACATATTTTCAGAATTTATATTATATCAACACTAACTGCATGGTTTAATAATTATTTATTCATTATTGGAATCATTTTATAATCTAGGTACTTTAAGAAAACCACCCTAAGCTACCACTAAGAGGAAACATGAAACCAATCACACACAGCTACCTAATGCAGTGGGGAAAGGAATGATAATAAAATAAGAAACCTAAAAATCATCCATTAAATAGATTCATGTCAAGTACGAATCCAAATTTATTATATCAATGGGTAAGACCAGTTTCATCCCATTCCAATATCTCTCATGTCATCTCTAACACCCACATGCACATCCCAGTGTATCTCATAATCACATGCGTCAACTGTTACCACATCATCTAACCCTCACTTACCCATATCAAATAATCCATCCTAAGATAATAACACATCATATAACTAATCTCACATCCATATCACATCACAATGAAGAAAGAAGCAATCATAGTCAATAAGTAAATCTAATCCCTAAAATAAGTTATCTAGCCTTCACACAAAAATGATATCACACAAATCTAAACACATAGAACTTGGCCTTATCAAGAAAATAGTAAACTTAGGCCCTAGAAATTATCTTTATCACATGACAAATTCTTATTCCATATTTAATTAACTAATTAATTATTTATAGGTTCTAACTATGGGTAACCTATGACATCAAGCTATAAAAAGCTATCAAAAGTTAAACACGATCTCAATATTAATTATGATTTCAATAAACCCTAGGAAGTATCATTATCCTTTAACATCACTTTTTAAATTATAATTAATAATCATTTCCATGTTTTAAATTATTTATAAATTCCATTATCATGGAAGGAAATGTTTAATTAATCAGGCACATTGCATCCATTTGATTATCACCAAATTATAATAAACAATGGATTCATTAAAACATGACTCTTATTTAATTATTAAGATAATTAATCAATTAATTATATATTTAAATTATTTACCATTTTACATTAAGAACAACATGCTATTACTTACCATAAAAATTCATACTAACAAGCATAACATAGATACCACACTATTCAGCAAATCTTGAGGAAAATCATTATCAGAGTAAAAAACAAAAACATGTGACCGTTACAAAAAATTATTTATTAATATAGTTCAATAATTATTAGTTTAATTACATTTTAATACAAATGGATAAACCATTATAACTTTATGATTGCACAATAAATAGGATAAGCAATGAATCCCCTACCTCTAAAGCATAAAAATTATTCATATGAGAACCTACCAACATCATAAATTTCTAATCACTTATACCATGGGGAAAATTTGATCTCCAAAATACATCATTACAAAACCACATCAAAAAAATCAAAAAAATCATCATTATAAAAATTAAGATCAATTGACATAACATGGAAAGAAGAAACAGGAGGAAAAAGAAACTAAATAGAGAGAAACCACTAGAGAGAAAAGGTATAACTCACCTTGGATCACCATATACTGATACTTTGGAGTCAGGGATCAATAACTATAAAAATGGGATTCAAAGCCTTCGCAAAAAATATCTATGTCACAATAGGTTTGAGAGTGAAAAGTTAGAGGCAGGCTTGGTATGGGGGTCTTAGGTATTTATAGATTTCTTGAAAAGTTAGAAAACCATAGTACAACCTTATAGAACATGCCACATCCTACCCTAGCATGGGGTATTATACAGGACCACTCAAACACCTCCCTTAGTCTAATGTGATTATGATAATCTAGGATAGATCCTATAAAATTGGATTAGGGGGTTGCGATGTAGCCATAATCACCACACCGCTAGACCCCCTCTGCCAAGAAAGGGACCATTCCACAACCTATATCCCACAATGTAACTAACCTCCAATTTAGAAGTATCTTTGAAACTACTATTTAACTAACTACACTTTATTTAAGGTCTACTATGATTCAACCACCATCAACATGGTTCATCATATACCTCCATTCCACAACTATTCAATTTTTGACAATGGCTCCCCCAAATCTCCTCAAACACCCTCTAAACCACCTGGAACCTCATCCGAGTGCCTACAACACACAAAAATTATAAAGGAAAGGGATTTTGGGATATAGGACCTTACATAATATACCTCTAAAACATTATTATATTTGAGAATCCAAAACCAAACCCAGAGAGAAATAAGAGAAAAGGGGTTGTCTAAATGACCACCCTACAAGATACCTCTCAAGGATCTCTCCATTGCAGGAGCTTAACTCTATCACTCAGAGGAAACAAGTGAAAACCATGAAACAATAATAACCAGCTCCTACACACTCTCCCTAGGGATATACCTCTCAATAAAGAGTAAATATACAATAATAAATAAGAGAAATCCATCTCATTAACCAAAAGGGTTCAACATCCACAATTAGCATTACAATAAGAGAATATATAAAAATCAAAAAACTTAGGGTAATGAACACATATCTATGAATGATTTTCCTAGTTACTCTCCTCCATGCCACTATGCCACCACAAGATATGAACCAAAGGAATAGTATGCCCATGAAACACCTTCTCCTGGAGGTCTTGGATCCCTATAGGCCACTCCTTGATGGTCACATCATTTTCAACACTCATATAAACATAATCAATGATGTGATAATCATCATGAAGATAACGTTGATGACGTGATACATGAAAAAAATTATATATATGGATCATCTATGGGGTAATTTCTATCTGATACACCATATATCAAATATGATCCAACACCTCAAAATACCCAATAAACTGGGGAGAAATATTAATACCATAAACAAAACTTCACTTCCCATGAAGAGAATTAACTTTCAAGAACACATTATCTATAACTTCAAACTTCAGAGGCCTCTTTCTATGACCAACATATGATCTCTGATGATCCTATGCTGCCTTCATCCTCTTAGAAATCACTTAAACCATCTCTATCGTATTTTTATTAGTTTCGGCCTAAGAATTACTGACTCTCTGACCCCAGTCTAGCACAATAGAGAATGAAAAGGTCAACTATAAAAATATTCAAATGGTTCTATACCAATGGTAGATTTGAAAATATTATTTCAAGTGAAATAAATCAATGGTAGGTGCCTCATCCATATATCTCTATAATCCTAGAAATAAGGGCACAACATTTACTTAAGATTCTTGATGTTCCACTATATTTGACCATCTATCTATGGATGAAAAGTAGTTTCAATGAATAACTGAAAGAAAAAAGCATGTTGGAGAACCCTCCACACCCTAGAGGTAAAATTAGGATCATAATTAGAGATGATCATCCTTGATATTCCATGGAATTTCAGCACCTCCTCCAGATACTATCTCGACAAAACCTCTACTGATCTCAACTCCCTGATCGCTATAAATTGGGATGAATTCATCAAAAAATCCACTATCACCCATATATAATTAAATCCTCCCTGAGCTCAAGGTAAACTGGTAATGAAGTCAATCAAGATTTCTGGACACTTCCACTAGGGAACATCTAATAATTAGAGAAAACCATTGGGAACATAGTGCTTGTTATTCACCTTATGGAAAACCAAACAACAAGACAAAAACTCTGTAACTAAACACTTCAACCTAGGCCATAAAACTAACCTCTCAAAGCTTAGTACATCTTTTTCACACTAGGATGAACCACTAAAAAGAGTAATGGAAATAACAAAGAACCATATCACACATCATCAAAGGGAAAAAAATCCTTCCCTAAAATAACACTTGATTTTGTCCATCCTCAGACCAACCATTAGGGGCATCACCAAATATAACTCAGTCTCTCCAGAAATCCACCATAGAACCCCCCAACTAGGACTCCTCCTCTTTCTGAACCAAATATGACTACGCTATCATCTAGAAAATAAAACCTCTTCATCCAACCCCTCCCATATCTAGATTCATCATCAAGAGTTCTTCCATCACTCTCTAGGAATCTACAGATCCATGAATGGAATCACTACATGAATTCTTTCTCAATGCATCTACCAAAAAATTAACCTTGACTAGTGTATATGAGATATAAAAGTCATAATCCTATAAGAATTCTATCCACAATAACTAAAAAAAGTTTAATTAATTTTTGGAGAAGACATACCACATGATCTTATGGTTGTTAAAAACTAAAAAATTCTCAACGATGAGGTAATGTAAACACAAATTCAAAGAAAACATAACTACCGCCAAATAAAGATCATATGTGGAATAGTTACACTCATGAGGATTTAACTATAGAGACCCATAATAAAAAACCAATATCTTATATATTATAACACAACCCAAACCATGATGTGAAGCATCATAGAAAACCTCAAACTGAACTCCTTATGCTGGTAGAAAAGGTACTGGAGCACTGAACAACTTACCCTTCAAGTACTCAAAAGTTTCTTGACACTATTCAGTCCACAATAACTTATAATACTTTTGGGTTAAGGTTATTAGAGGTGTCACAACATGATATAAATCATTTATAAACCCCCTGTAATATCCTGTACAACCAAATAAATTTCTCACCTATACCCCTATCTTGGAGGATTCCTAAGAAAAAAACACTTATATCTTCGAAGGGTTTATAAATAATCCCTATTGGGATACCACATTACCTAAGAAACAAACTTTATGATCCCAAAAAACTCACTCTTAGATGAATTCCCAAATAACTTACAATGATGAAGAACTCCAAAAACAACATGTAGATGCTCTACATGTAATGACCCAAAATTATATCAATAAAATTTCCCTACATATAATTATTTCATATAGAATAAATCATGTAAATTCACATATATAACATAATACACACTTTATAAATGAATAATAAATGAAATAAAAGGATTTTTTAGAAATTAAAGATCTTATACCAATGGAATAGTAACTTGACCTTCTGAATAGTAATATAACCCTTATGAATAGTAAACCGGACAATAGAATAATAACATCACTTATGAAAGTATAAATAAATTTTATGTATCTTATATGTGAACATATGATATATTTATATCATAAAATAATTAAATAAATGTTTTGAAAATGATAAATTAAGTGTTGGTATTTTTGTGACACACAAAATTTTTATTTACAATTTTACAATTAATATAATGATTTAAAAGAAAATTTATCTTCATAAAATATATTAATAAATAAATATTTTTTTGTTTTATTATTATAAGATAAATTTATGGGACCTTAATTAATTTTTCAAAGTGTTATAAAATTAGTTTTAATTTTAAAATTGATATTTTTCGAATAAATGATAATTTTAATTAAAAATTTAATTTATAATATTTATAATTTTTTTTATAAAATGGAGTTCGTTTTCCAATTCTATATTTATAAAAATGGTAAGGGATATTTTTTTGGATTTTTCTAAAATACTTAAATTTTTGGTGAAAAGTAAAATATAATAATTTAGGATAGAAGATAAATACATGATTTATTGAGTCATAGATGATTTATGAATTATGTAAGACCATAATATCAAACTATAATTAAATATTTTAATATATTTAGTGATGATTCTCAAACTATTCATAGTCTTGAGCCAAAAAATAAACTAATGAATAAAATAATAAAAAAACACTCATCACCTCCACTATAAATACCACCCCTCACCACCTCTTATCCTCACACCTAAAAGCCTTTTAACTTGCTTAATTTATACCAAATTACCTTCCCAAACCTCTTTTATAGATCCAAGACCTTTCAGTATCACAAAAAGTCCAAAATCAAGTGCCTTAAGGAGGTCCCCAAAGAGGAGAAATCAAGAGGTAAATCCTCTTTCTTTTTATTTTCTTTTCCCGTTAATTTATTTTCTATTATTATTATATATTATCATCCCCTTATACAAGTGGAATTAAAGATAAATTATATTATATATACTGTAATTTTATCATGTTTATGGAAAAATTCATCATCAAACTCCTTCACCTCTCCCTTTTATTCTAAAAATGAGAACATCGTTTGTGATGTGTCGATTTACCGCTATCATGGACGATACACTTTCATTTTCCATTACCGCCTTCAAGTCTGGTCATAAAACCATTATTATGGTTAAATAAGATTTTATTATACATATTATAATTTATATAATGTTTTTTAACCAATATATAAAATGATATTAAATATAATGATATATGTTTGTGATGGCTGTAAAAACCTCCAAAATAAATTAAATCATTTTCATTATTGTTTTATATAATTATTCATACTCATATCAGAAAAAAATGACATATGGTATCATTTAAAATTATAGAAACTTACTAAAACCATTTCATCCCACTTCTAGAGTTTTTATTCAATTTGAAAAGAAAATCCATAATGAACCAACCATGAAAACCATGAAATAGATGCACCAGAAGCAATGAAAATAACAAAATATTATCAATAAATGGGTAAAAATATGTTATAATAAGATCATATAAGGAATTATAAATATTAATACGGTTTTTTAATATATTAATAACACTCTTTAAACTGTTATACATGAGGTTTGAACATGTTTGAAGGAATTTGAACCTAAGGCAAGGGAATTTTCTTTAAAAATCTATTTTAAATTTATATTTTTACAAAATTTAAAAGGAATGTTTTAATGATGAAAGTATTATTGTTTTATGATTATTTTTTTGGTTCTTAGTCACTTTTTATGATGAATTATGGTACCTATATCTCCCTTCAATGCATTGGGTATGTTTATGTTGGAGGTCGATCGTATGGTTACTCCAAGTGTAACTGCGATGGTTACACCATAAGGTAGTCGTGAGGGTTACATAATAAGATAGCCATGAGGGGTACATTTTAAGGTAGTAGTGAGGGCTAAAAATCACATGGTAACCATTATGGTTATAATATTAGTTAAGTAATTCCCCAAGTTACATATATGGTTTTATTTATGTTTTCTATGTTTTATAAAAATATCAATTTTTCTCAAAGTATGTAAGAAACCGGATCTTCGTTTCAGGTATGGATCTTTATTTCGGGTTGTTTTTGAGGAAAAAGGAATAAATGAGAAAATTTATAAGTACACGCCTTTTACTTTTGAGTACACTCTGTGTACCTGGTTGCCGCGTGTAGCCATGTACTAGCCGTGTAACGGCCGAGTACAGGGCCGTGTAGGTGGCCTGGAAGAGCACCTAAAGCGGGGGCTGGTCGAGGCTAGTACACGACGTGTACTTCAAATGAACACACTGTGTACTTTTTTTTAATTTATATATCAGATTGGGGACACATATCATTTACATATCATTCTTCTTCTTCCTGTGTCTCGTATAGGAGAGCGACGTATGAATAAAGATCTTTGAGCTCATCCTGTTCCTCCATCTGAGCTCCAATTGAGATATCACCGGGTGCGTTGGATTCCCACCGGTGAGTTCTCTCTTTCCCTAAAGCCTCTCCACATGATTCATACTCTCTCATGGGTTATTCAAGGTTGAATGGTTTTAACCTTTTTGTAGATCTACATCGTTCTAGGCTGATTAAAGGTCCGAAGTTCAAGAGTGTTCATCGTACAACATCAAGGTAGGTGTTTTGTGACTTTATTTGATTGTATTTGAATCATATATGCTTAAAGTGCCAAATAATCATATTTGGGGTATTGAGTGTTTTTGGGATTTAACCCTGATTAATACCTTCTATGGTTCTTTTGATTGAGGAAGGGTTATTTCTTAGGCATAAAGTTTAATGCCTTGATTATGGGTGTGTTTCCCATGTTTGTTTGATTATGGCCGTTTGGTCTAGAATGCCTGTTAGGCTTGCTTGTTTTCCAATCCTCATGTTGTTAGGATGGAGTTATTGTTTATTTGAGATGCATGTGATTCACATTGTAAAATTATGACCAAGGGGAATTTACTAAGAGAGATTCTTGAGGTTGGGTCATTTATGTATAATTTTTGTGTTGTTGACCCAGAGGTATTGACTATGAGAGCTGCCGGGTGGTCATAGATCAGAGGGGTTAGACCATGAGAGCTACCCAGAGGGTTGTTATTAAATGAATGTTGGACCTTAGGGAATTTACTCTGAGAGCTACCGAGTGGTCACTATAAATTATTGTTGTTAAGCAGACCAAGGGGTATTGACCTTGAGAACTACCCAAGTGGTCATTTGTAAATGATTAGTGCTATGGGGGACCAAAGGGGTTAGATTGTGTGAATTTTCCAAGAGGGTCATTATTTATGGAATTGATGACATGTTAAACTAGAGGGGTTATACTATGAGAGCTTTCCCAAAGGGTTTCTTATGAATGATTTATTGATTGTGAAGAGACTTCCAAGCCAAAGCAAAAGATTGGACTCGTTCTTACTTGGTTGTTAGATGGTCTTTTAAGATGCCTGTTTGTTATTATTATACAAGGGGATGCAGAGATTAGGGTAGATCCCAAGGTTACATTATTCAATGGATTTAATAATTAATAAATGTAAATAAATGTAATTGGAAACTTTAGGATTGTTTACTTTTGAGTACTTCCTAGTTTATTGCTTCATTTTGCATATTGCATGCTATATATATATATATATATTCACTGACAGTTAGGCACATATCTTTTGGTTTTTTTCCTATTGGGATTCATATCACAACCTATTTGGGTCATGATTTTGGACCCAAACAGATTATATGGTTGT
The DNA here is from genome assembly GCA_963277665.1 of Viscum album. Taxonomy (NCBI): domain Eukaryota; kingdom Viridiplantae; phylum Streptophyta; class Magnoliopsida; order Santalales; family Viscaceae; genus Viscum; species Viscum album. The sequence goes on along the minus strand of OY728131.1, from coordinate 675,119,152 downwards.
AGGTATAGATAAGGGAAAGGTCCCTTCTTCATCAAGTAATTGATTGCTGTTAGAGTTGGAGAGCATGAGACCAAGCTAAGGCTTGCGATGCTGTTGAATTTTACTGCATTTTTTTAATTTGGTTTAGTATTGTATTTCTAGCATTGTGACTTGTTTGGATAATTTTTAGACACATGTTACATGCATCATTTATGTATGTGTTCTAGTTGTTATATTACTATTAGTCTTCCGCTGCTTACTTCTGTGTACGGTATTATTGCTTCCACTTTTATTTACTATTTGTGATTCTGATGTGTATAGTCTTCCAATGAGGTCATATTTTCCCCATTATCAAACCTTGGACCTTGATTCTAGTCAGAAGCCTCTGGTATTTGGGGAAAAGTTCTTGAGGTTATGTGACCAACCGAGTACGGGGCACCTTTGGGTGGCACCCAGAACTGGGATGTTATAAAGTGGTATCAGAGTAGTTTCTTTTCTGCTTTGTCTTAATGTTTGGAGCCTATATACTGGGATAAGAAGGAATAGGTAGTTGGTAATAAGCTATTCCCAGGAGTATCTAACCCGTGTATAGGGAAAATCCAAGTTACCTCGAATATTGGAATTTTTCTCATTTTACAATTATTACAGTTGATTTGATTTCACCATTAGGTGATTCACTTGTTTTGTGCTGTTATGATTTATATCATTGTGGTTATATTTCTGTCACAACCCGATGAGATGAGGGTATTCCATCTCATGCATCATATAGAAACTTGATAGAGATCACATGTCATGCATTCTTGTCATGCCATTTAGGGTGCATTACTGATTGCATGATATTGTGATATATGTTGTGCTAGATATGCATGCTGTTGTGATATATTCTACAATAGAATACCTACTATTTTGATAGGGTATTGGAATATGTAAAGTTTTATTTTTATTGTTTCCAAACTTTGATCCCTAAGGTGTTATGGGCCCTCTTAGATCAGAATTTGGTGAATCGTGTATGAACTTTAATTGAATTTTGTCAATTTATGATATGAATAAGGATGGAAAACTTTGATTCATGAGAGTATGGGCTATCACGGGTCAGAATTTGTCATTACTTGGATAAAATTTAAAGTTTTTAAGGATTTTGGAGAAGTTTCAGAGGCCTAATGTCCAGAAACCCAGACAATACGACGTGTGGTGTCATGAGCAAATGCCATGTGTTCTTCTATTCTGGAAGAAACTACTTTTCTTAAGTAAACTCTGTGTACTGGGAGTACAAATCATGTAATGCTTGACCATGTGACTGACTGTGTGAGTAGAGACACAGGTTTGAGAAAGTTGTAGTAAAACAAACAGTGTCTGGATTGTACATGCTGTGTTGTAGAGAACCGTGTATCCTGTCGTGTGACCAACAATATGGGTGGATGAAAATTAGGTTGTACTTGCTATGTCCCTTATATGCACGCCGTGTAGAGTTGACCATGTATCTGACTGTGTGACTAATGACACGGGTAGTTAGAACGTAAGTAGTACACACCGTGTATAGGGTGAATATGTTGTGTAGTATTACCCTGGAGAGGACCGGGTATTTTTAGCCGTGTAGAGTAACCTGGGGAGGAGGGAAAATTCAAGTACACGCCATGTATCATGAGGAACACTCTGTGTGTATGGGTGTTACACGACTAGGTTTAGAAGAGGTACACACCATGTTAAAAGCTTAAGGGAACACACCGTGTAGGGGTTATAAACACCGTGTAACCCTGTTTTGTAAAACTTAAATGTTTCTTCTCTCGATCCTTTCTTGCACTTATAAGTTTTTGTACTTGATAATCTTGAACTGAGGTGTGCACTTGACCTTTCAGAGTCATGCCACCAATACATCCTATGGTTGTACACTAGATACAGGTTAATGACCATACACCAGGAATGGTAGATTAGGGACTACCAGGAGATCCTCTATTTGTTCCCGTTTTGGAACCAACTGTTATACCAGACGCAGGTGCTGATGTACAGTTCCATGAAGGATTTTTGAGGATGTTATAGAACTTTCAGGGAGCACCGTATCCTACCATGTCTATAGAAGAGTTGATGCGGGTGTTCCAGTAGCATCACCCCCCACTTTTTCTGGGGATAGAGGACCATAGGATATAAAGTCATGGTTGGAGGCCATGCTTGCTATTTTTGATCATATGAAGACTCCTTCGGAGAGGAGGGTGAATCTCGCGACGTACATGAAACGTGATACTTCCAAGAGATGGTGGGATGTTATGTCATAGGCAGGAATTCATTGGGATAAATCTTGGGAAGAGTTCTAAAGGATCTTATATGATTACTTCTACCCCGAAATGTTGAGGGCCGATCGAGCTCGAGTGTTTATGCATTTGTAGTAGGGCATTCTTTCAGTGATGGATTACTCATCTCGCTTTATAGAGCTTCATCACTTTACACTTGTTCTGGGAGGTGATGAGTTATCTTTGGCTAGGCAGTTTGAGGATGGTCTCTTGTATGATATCTGAACATAGGTGAATTTTTTCAGGATGACTTCGGTGAAGACTATAGTAAACTAGGCATTGATTACCGAGCACAATTTGAGGGATTTGGGAGCTGCGATCCATGGTGGTTTAGCATCCAGGGTTGGTACTCCTTCGACAGATAGTAGGAAGCACTGCAAGGAGATTTCACGTGATGTTTATTCTAGTAGCTAGGTGGTATGATACAAGTGCGGGAAGAGTGGGAATACGAGACTACATTTCCCGAAGGACCCAGTAGAGTGCCGATCGTGCGTCAAGATGGGTCACCTTCAACATTTTTTCCAGATGTCCTCACTAGCAGTGGGTGATAGGGGTTCTGCTATGACTCCATGTTCAGGAGCAGGACCACCGGTTTCTCATCAGTCAGGGAACTAGAGTTCTTCAGTCCATTCAGGTCGAGGAGGAGTTTGTGGCTATTGTATCCAGTTGGTAGGCTTTCAACGACAACAGAGTGGATCAACTCAGGGTAGTCAGGTAGGGTCACAGGGCCGCGGTGTAGCACCCCAAACATTTTATGGTATTTTTCTCTTAAATACATTCTATTCATCACTGTGTTCCTTTGAAACAACACTAGGATATTTAGGAGATAGTCAAAACCTAGCCATTAAATATAAATTTTCCACTTCTATGTTTTGAATTTCGAAAAATGGTCATCTATAGTTGTGATCAGTAAGTCATTTAGAGTCTAATAAAACAAACTTGTTTTTTTGGTGAATAGTAACATACCCTTATGAATAGTAATATAAACTTTATGAATAGTAAATAATAATATTATTTTATTTTATTAAGGAAATATGATAATGAGATCTTAATTGATTTTTTAATGTTACATAAAACTAACTGCACTTCAAGATTGTTATTTTTCGAATTAACTATGACCTTATTTAATAATTAAATTAATAATATTTAGAAAATTATTTTTGAAAAATGGATTTCTCTTTTGAATTCTACATGTTGAAAAATGTTAGGGGTGAATTTTTGGGATTTTTATGAAATTCTTGAATTTTTGATGAATAGTGAAATACGGTAAAATACCGTATATTCAATTTATCAGTAAAATACACTATTTATGACATCATAGGTGATTCAAGTCCACTTGGTTCGAACTCACATTCCATTATTACTATTAGGGATCACATGAAACCACACTATTGGTTGTCTTGATGGAAATAATAAAATAATGAAATTAAATATTCAAAATTTACCCCTCTCCTCCATTATATACCCCCACCTCTTCTCTTCACTCCTCTAAGCCTTGAAGCTCCTCAAAGTTCTACCCAATAATCCTCCAAAGTCTCTTCCCCACTTCCTAGAGCTACTGGTCTCACCAAAAGACCAAAACCAAATCCCTTAAAAAGGATCTCAAGGAGAAGAGATCAAGAGGTAAACAACCTCTTTTATTTTCTTTCTTTTCTTTCATTTTGTGTTATTCTATTCCATTCTCTTTGGCTTGTGTTGGTATATTTCATTAAATATTCCCCCTTACTGTTCGTATTATGTATTAATGATGAGATATTCCATTCCTCTCATCAAACTATTTTTATGAAATTTTAAGAGACGCCGTTAGGCTGCCGAAGTTTCGTGAGAAATTTATCAAGTTTTCATTCATTTTAAGATTCATTTATTTTATTCTTCTTTCATCACCTCATCTCAACAAATAGGAATGTATTCTCAATAATCTTGTATATTCTGGATGTTCTCATGTTTATGGAAAATTCCTCATCATTATTCATCTCCTCTCCCACTTATTTAAGGAATAAAAACATTGTCCGTGATGTGCCCAATTATCGACATCGTGGATGATTTAATTTTAATTTCCATTAATTATTTCTAGTCTGGTCATGAAAAAAAATATATGGTTGAACCAGATCATAATATATGTATTTTATCTTGATTAATGTTCTATAATCTTTATACATTCATAATATGGAATAAAAATAAAAAACAATTTTATTTATCAAAAAACTGCCAAGCCAAATTCAAGCGTTTATCTTTAACTCATCGAATGAGTCATCATCATAGTATATAACCAGAATAATTATAAGATAATTTATGTCTCTTTAATTTCACTAATAATTTATATTAACAATTCTGTATGTTTAACCATATTTCAAACCAACTTCCATTCCTGAATACAAGTAAACAAAGCATGAAACCAAGTAAGAAAATGCTTCCAAAACAATAAAATTGAATCTCTTAAATCCATCAAAAAGGCCATTAATTAACTAAATAAGGTTATAAAATATCAATTAAATATAAAAGAGGTTCTGTACTTATGAATTAATAATCCTAATTTTTTTATTCAGGTCTTTAAAAACAAGACAAGAACACCTTCAAGCATAAGGTAAGGGATCCTCTCTCTCACTTTTATTCAAGAATCCACCCTATCTTGTGTGCTTTTGTTTTTAATTTATATTGATGGGGTATGTTTTATCATCTCCCCCATACTTCCCTTATGATATATAAGTCATGGTATAACCTTTTATCTCTCATTAAGCCCTCGCAAGAACACTCGTTACCATGCCGAAATATTTGTAAGGGGTTTTTCTCATCTCACTTTCAATTCTGTGGGATCTCCATTGTTCACCTCTTATTTATTATATGTGGTATAGGTATAATGACATTTGAAATATGTTATCATGGTTATAATTATATTAATTTTATTTTTTGACTCTTGTGGTGGTTATTAACTCTTTATCATATGACTCAATTGAATACAACACGATAACGAGTTTTGTCTCAATTTTCACTTCATTGTGACTTGATTAGTAATTATGAACCTACTCTTTCTTATGTGGTGTACCTAATGCCCATTTGATATAAATTTTCAATTGAAAGTATATTCAATTTAAATATCCATATTCACATATCATGGATATTATTATTGTGTAAGCCGTATACCATTTTACATTTGGTATTTATTTTGAATGTTGTTTTGACTGTGGAAATGTTGATGAATCTGTATCCTCTATTCTATACGTATAATGTAAATAAATTTTTCTATTGTATTGAATCTATTTATAAATAATTATTGTATGTAGAGGTGGGTGGGGCCCACTAAAGCCCCTCGATGCATCGATAGGTCTCATGAGACAAAACAGTTTGGCGACAGACCCTTCGAGTTTGTTTCCAAAAATCAGACGGATTTCTACCCATAGAACTAAACCGTTTTTATGGTATTATGGTCCATGTGCCAGATACATGATTTCCAATTAATAATAATTCTCTTTATTCATTTTCAGTTATTATTATTATCCATGAGGTTTTCACTATGACAAAATCTATGGATGCAGTTTCATTCTCAGTTTATTAATGGCATTAGTTGTTCATTTATTCACTATGACATTTTGATTATGTTAGATTGATTATGATTCAATTATTATTGTACTAATGATTCCTCTATTTGTAACCCTTATTGAGCGTTTTACCTCACCCCTTTCATTGTTTACCTTCAACAGATTATGAAGAGGAGGTCATTTATTGAGTGCTAGTGGATGCAGTTTTTTTTTCATTATGGATTGTATCTTGTAACCTTATCTATTATAATTTATGTTAAATTAATGTATCTATTTTATTCAAGACTACTAAATTGATCGTTCCTTCAGGATTTTTATTCCTTCCAACCATGCCAATATCACAAGTAATGCACTGGCTCCAGCCTAGTGGGGTCGGGGTGTTACAGTTGGAATCAGAGGAAGTTTAGTAGAACACTTGGAAACTAGACTAGGAAATTTATAGTAGGGAACAAAGCCCTAAGGTAGTATTTGAGGATAAACATACAATAAAATCCTGGTATTTTGGTAAGGAATAGATTATGTGGATTTTTCAAGCAATACATCCATGTCTGGATACGAGCAGGTAGAGGCGGCTCTGACACAGATGTATCTAGGGGTGAAACCCGAAAACACCGCTTTGAGCTAGACTCAAACGAGAACTGGTGCACGACAATGGGCCTTGCTGCACTCTTGGTTACGACACTCTCGGAGGATATGCTTAGGATAATTAATGTTTTCTATACAAGCCATTATGAAGGAGTTAATGTAAATTTTTCCTTAGTGGAACCATGTTTATAATATTATCTATGCATAGAATTTCAATCTATGTTGAGTGCCTTTCTATTTGAGATTCATAAACTAATCTAGTTTATCCAATTATTTAGAAATGGTTTCTAATGGAATAAGGGGAATCAATACTCGTGGGCAATGTAGGGATCTCCCTATCGATAAAGTCAACACATTCAATGTTGGAGCAGATCTGATCATGACTATATTGGGACAACTTACTCAAGTTGTAACGAATAACCATTCCAAACCTGTGTTGGATTGTTTCATGGGGTAGAAGCCACTATATTTCAGTGGGACTACTAATCCAGTGGTAGCTGAGCAGTGGATAAAGTCACTTGAGAAGATATTCATGGCTTTAAGATGCAATGAGAATGAGAAGGTGGTACTTGTAGTATATTGTCTCAAGGGTGATGCTGACCAATGGTGGTCCCTGATTTAGAACACCATGGAGGAAGAAGAAATAGAAGATATGGAGTGGAGGACTTTTAAGGAAATATTTTTAGAGAAATATTTCCCTCGTGAGCAACGAACTGAAATGAAGCATAAATTACTTAGCTTGAAACAAATGGAAGAGGACAATGTTGCAGAGTATGAGGCTACTTTTACAAGGCTGTCCAGGTATGCCGTAGATTACGTACGTGACTCGGTAGAAAAGATTGATCATTTATTTGAAGGTCTTAAGCCAAGTCTTCAGAGGGCACTGGCTTCTCAAACATTTTCATCATATGATGGAATTGTATCAAGTTCCATCAAAACAGAGAGGGAATTTTCTAGATCAAATATTTTCAAATTAAACCAAGATAAGAAGCGGTACTCAGATAAAAAAGGAAAAGGAGAAGCACCAAAGAAGATCAAGGGAACGAATAGTTTCCCATTATGTGAGAACTGTGGAAAGAATCATCTCGGGAAATTCTTGAAAGGCATGGGAGTCTGCTATAACTTCGGATAAAAGGGTCATAGATCCGATGAATGAAAGGGGAAGAAAAAATTCAATGATGTTCAATGCTACAATTGCAGAGAGATGGGACACTATGAAAATGAGTGTCCTAAATGCCAAGGAAACTTGACTCAGAAAAGGCCAATAGATCAAGGGAGAGCTTATCCGATTACAACTGCAGAGGTCGAAGTCCCTAATGATGTGGTGGCAGGTACTTTAATTGTTTCCTCAAACTTACCAACACCTTATTTGATTATGAATCATCACATTAATTTATATCTTCTAAGTTTTCCAAGAAAATTAGATATGTCCAATTTGATTTAATAAAGGAGTTGTCAGTAAAAACTCCTGGGGGATGTATCATTGCAACAAAGGAATGTCAACTAGTTCCCCTCCAGTCACCAAAACGTGCTATAGTTGCTAACCTTTTCATCATACCAATGACTGAATTTGATATAATTCTCGGCATGGATTGTTTGTCAAATTTTGATGTGAAGATTTATTGTAAGAATAAGGAAGTTACAATTTTTGAAAATGGTGTATAATCCCTTGTCGTTAGGGCAGAAACATCGCCACCTAATTCTTATTGAGAACCACCCCCAATATCTCTACTAAATTAAATACTTGGAGAGGAAGATAAACAAACATCTATGGGCGAGGAAAGAAATCTTAAAATTGAAGATATACACATAGTGCAAGAGTACATTGATGTATTTCCAGATGATTTACCTGGACATTATTTAGTAAGGGAAGTTGAGTTCTCTATTGATTTAACTCCTGATGCAATAACTATATCAAAGACTCCCTATACAATGGACATTGTGGAATTGGTAGAGCTAAATAAATAACTATAGGATTTGAGTGAAAAAGGATTTATTCGACCTAGTGTTTCTCCATGGTGAGCCCTAGTCCTGTTTGTCAAGAAGAAAAATGGATCCATGAGGCTATGCATTGATTATAGGGAAATAATTGCTATTACAATAAAAAATAAGTATCCTCTGCCTCAGATTGATGATTTATTTGATCAACTCCATAGAGCCCAATAATTTTCGAAGATTGAACTTCGGTCCGAATATCATCAGCTATGTGTGAGGAAGGAAGATATTTCTAATACATCATTTCGAACCAGGTATGGGCATTACGAGTTTACGGTGATGCCATTTGGACTGACTAATGCACCCTCTATTTTCATGGATTTAATGAATAGAGTTTTCAAGGAATATCTTGATAACTTTGTTTTGGTGTTCATCGATGATATCCTGGTATACTCAAAAAGCTATGAAGACCATGAGAATCACTTGTGGATTATTCTGGAAACTCTTAGAATAAATGAATTATATGGGAAGTTTAGCAAGTGAGAATTCTGGATTCAGTCCGTTTCTTTTCTAGGCCATATTTTCTCTAAGGATGGAATCCTAGTTGATCCTGAAAAGACAAAGGCAATCCAAGAATGTCCCACACCAACAAACATAACTGAGGTACATAGTTTTATTGGCTTAGCAGGTTATTATAGACGTTTTGTTCAGAATTTTTCCCGACTGGCTAACCCGCTAACCAAGCTCACACCTAAAGGATTTAAGTTTGTGTGGACAAAAGAGTGTACAGAATGCTTCGAAGAATTGAAAAGAAGATTGGTCAATGCTCCAATTTTGACTCTTCCATCTGGAAGTGATGGATTTGTGATATACAACGATGCATCAAAGAATGGGCTGGTTTGAGTCCTTATAAAAAATGATAAAGTTATTGCTTACACATCAAGGCAGTTGAAGACTCATGAGAAAAATTATCCAACTCATGATCTTGAGTTAGAAGCTGTAATCTTTGCTCTTAAAATATGGAGGCATTATCTCTATGGAGAGAGATGTGAGATCTATACGGACCAAAAGAGTTTGAACTACATTTTCACACAAAAACAACTCAACATGAGGCAAAGAAGATGGCTCGAGTTACTAAAATATTACGATTGTTCAATATACTACCACCCAGGAAAGGCGAATAAGGTGGAAGATGCATTAAGTAGGAAAGATTATGGACTTCTGACTCAAATGAGAATTGAAAGAGATCCTATATTCATGGATCTACTGAAGATGGATATGGGAATTGTCAAGAAAGGGGAAGCATCACTCCTCTTTCAAATTATTGTTAAACCATATTTACTAGAAAAGATAAAAATTTCTCAATCTGATGATGAGAATCTTCAAAAGAAAATTAATGTAGTTAAGGATGGAAGACTGGCTGACAACGTGTATAAAGAAGGAGTTCTGATGTTTGGGAAGAGGTTATGTGTTCCATCAGTACCTGAGCTAAAAAGGGAACTATTAGATGATTCTCATAGCTCAAATTTATCTATACACCAGGGTAGCACCAAGATGTATAGAGATCTAAAGGAATATTTTTGGTGGGATAATATGAAGTGAGAAATTGATGACTATGTGTCAAGGTGTCTAGTTTGTCAACAAGTGAAGGCAGAGAGAAAACATCCCAAAGAAGTGATGCAACCTCTACCTATTCCTATGTGGAAGTTGGATAACATTATGATGGATTTTTTCACCGGACTACCGAGGACACCTAGAAGGAATGATGCAATATGGTTAATTGTTGATCGTCTCACTAAAACAACACATTTACTTCCAATAAGATAGGATTAACCACTTGAGCGCCTGGAAAGACTTTATATTAATGAATTTGTGAGACTTCATGGTGCACATCTATCAATTGTCTCTGATCGAGATCCTCGATTTACATCAAAATTCTGGAAAATTCTCCAAAAAGCTTTGAATACTGAGCTTCATATGAGTACCGCATATCACCCCCAAACCGACGGACAATCTGAAAGGACTATTCAAACTCTAGAAGATATGATGAGGTCATGTTATCTTGAATTCCAAGGTATGTGGGATCAATAATTTCCTTTGGTGGAATTTTCATACAACAATAGTTTCCATTCTAGTATTCAAATGTCTCCATATGAAGCATTATATGGAAAGAGATGTTGAACTCCAACTTGTTGGAATGAAGTTGGTGAGAGCAAAATTATATGCCCAGAACTTATTAAAGAGACCAAGACAAAGGTGAAGAAAATACAAGCCCATATTAAAGCATCCCAAAGTAGACAGAAGATTTATGCTGACAACCGGAGAAAGGACTTGGAATTTCAAGTGGGAGATAATGTATTTCTGAAAGTATCTCCATGTAAGGGAATCTTAAGGTTTGGTAAGAAAGGGAAACTGAGCCCCAGGTACATAGGACCATTTGAAAATTTGGGAAGAATCAGAGCTGTAGCTTACCGTTTAGCATTGACGCCAAATATTTCCAGATTTCATGATGTGTTCCACATATCGTTGTTAAAGAAGTACATGACAAGACCAACACATGTACTCACATATTAAGAAATAGAACTGGAACCTGATTTATCATACTGTGAAAAGCCTATCAGGATTCTTGACACAAGGGAGCAGGTATTAAGAAATCGAAATACTCTTTTAGTAAAGGTTCTTTGGAGAAATCAGAATATGGAGGAAGCAACATGGGAACCAGAGGATTTCATGAAGAATAACCACCCACATCTTTTTAGTGGGATTTATTCATAAAATTTTGAGGATGAAATTTCCGGAGGGAATAATGTAGCACCCCAAACATTTTATGGTATTTTTCTCTAAAATACATTCTATTCATCATTGTATTCCTTTGAAACAACACTAGGATATTTAGGATATAGTCAAAACCTAGCCATTAAATATAAAATTTCCACTTCTATGTTTTGAATTTCGAAAAATGGTCATCTAGAGTTATGATCAGTAAGTCATTTGGAGTCTGATAGAACAAACTTGGCTTTTGGTGAATAGTAACATACCCTTATGAATAGTAATATGAAGAGTAATATGACCCTTATGAATAGTAAATAATAATATTATTTTATTTTCTTAAGTAAATATGATAATGTGATCTTAATTGATTTTTCAATGTCACATAAAACTAGCTGCACTTCAAGATTGTTATTTTTCGAATTAACTATGACCTTATTTAAAAATTAAATTAATAAAATTTCAAAAATTATTTTTGAAAAATGTATTTCACTTTTGAATTCTACAAGTCGAAAAATGGTAGGGGTGAATTTTTGGGATTTTTCTGAAATTCTTGAATTTTTGATGAATAGTGAAATACGATAAAATACCGTATATTCAATTTATCAATAAAATACACTATTTATGACATAATAAGTGATGAAAGGCCACTTGGTTCTAACTCAAATTCCATTATTACTATTAGGGGTCACATGAAACAATACTATTGGTTGTCTTGATGGAAATAATAAAATAATGAAATTAAATATTCAAAATTTACCCCTCTCCTCCACTATAAACCCCCCACCTCTTCTATTCACTCCTCTAAGCCTTGAAGCTCCTAAAAGTTCTGCCCAATAATCCTCCCAAGTCTCTTCCCCATGTCCTAGAGCTGCTGGTATAACCAAAAGACCAAAATCAAATCCCTTAAGAAGGATCTCAAGGAGAAGAGATCAAGAGGTAAACAACCTCTTTTATTTTCTTTATTTTCTTTCATTTTATGTTATTTTCTTCCATTACATTTGGCTTGTGTTGGGATATTTCATTAAATATTTCCCCTTACTGTTATTATTATGTATTAATGATGAGATATTCCATTCCTCTCATCAAACTATTTTTATGAAATTCTAAGAGACGCCGTTAGGCTGCCAAATTTTTATGAGAAATTTATCAAGTTTTCATTCATTTTAAGATTCCTTTATTTTCTTCTTATTTTCTCACCTCATATTAAAAAAGAGGCATGTATGCTCTAGAATCTTGTATATTATGGATTTTCTCATGTTTATGGAAAATTCCTCATCATTATTCATCTCCTCTCCCACTTATTTAAGGAATAAAAACATTGTCCGTGATGTGCCCAATTACCGACATCGTGGACGATTTAATTTCAATTTCCATTAATTATTTCTAGTCTGGTTATGAAACCAAATATATGGTTGAACCAGATCATAATATATGTATTTTATCTTTATTAATGTTCTAGAATCTTTATACATTCATAATATGTAATAAAAATACAAAACAATTTTATTTAGCACAAAACTGCCAAGCCAAATTCAAGCGTTTATCTTTAACTCATCGAATGAGTAATAATCATAGTATATAACCAGAATAATTATAAGATCATTTATGTCTCTCTAATTTCACTAATAATGTATATTAACAATTCTGTATGTTTAACCATATTTCAAACCAACTTCCATTCAGGAATACAAGTAAACAAAGCATGAAACCAAGTAAGAAAATGCTTCCAAAACAATAAAATTGAATCTCTTCAATCCATAAAAAAGGCCATTAATGAACTAAATAAGGTTATAAAATATCAATTAAATATAAAATAGGTTCTAGACTTATGAATTAATAATCCTAATTTGTTTATTCAGGTCTTTAAAAACAAGACAAGAACACCTTCAAGCATAAGGTAAGGGATCCTCTCTCTCACTTTTATTCAAGAATCCACCCTATCTTGTGTGCTTTTGTTTTTAATTTCTAATGATGGGGTATGTTTTATCATCCCCCCCATACTACCCTTATGATATATAAATCATGTTATAACCTTTTATCTCTCATTAATCCCTCTCAAGAACACTCGTTACCATGCCGAAATATTTGTAAGGGGTTTTTCTCATCTCACTTTCAATTCTGTGGGATCTCCATTGTTCACCTCTTATTTCTTATATGTGGTATATGTGTACTGCCATTTGACATATATTATCATGTTTGTTATTAAATTCATTGTATTTTGTGACTCTTGTGGTGGTTATTAACTCTTTTTCATATGAATCAATTGAATACAACACGGTAACGAGCTTTGTCTCAATTTTCACTTCATTGTGACTTTCTTAGTAATTATGCACCTACTATTTCTTATGTGGTGTACCTACTGACCATTTGATATCACTTTTAAATTGAAATTATATTAAATTTAAATATCTATATTCTCATATCATGGATATTATTATTGTCTAAGCCGTATACCATTTTACATATGGTATTTATTTTGAATGTTGTTTTGACTATGGAAATGTTGATGAATCCATATCCTCTATTCTATATGGATAATCTAAATACATATTGCTCTTTTATTGAATATATTGGATTTATAGGTGTGTGGGTCCCACTATAGCCCCTCGATGCATCGGTAGGTCTTATGAGACAAAACAGTTTGGCGACAGACCCTTCAAGTTTGTTTCCAAAAATCAGACGAGTTTTTACCCATAGAACTCAACCGTTTTTACGGTATTATGGTTCATGTGACAGATACATGACGTCCAATTAATAATCATTCTCTTTATTCATTGTCAGTTATTATTATTATCCATGAGGTTTTCACTATGAAAAAAATCTATGGATGCAGTTTCATTCTCAGTTTATTAATGGCATTAGTTGTTCATTTATTCACTATGCCATTTTGATTATGTCAGATTGATTATGATTCACTTATTATTGTACTCATGCTTCCGATATTTGTAAACCTTACTGAGCATTTGAGCTCACCCCTTTCATTGTTTGCCTTCAACAGGTTATGAAGAGGAGGTCATTTATTGAGTGCTAGTGGATTCAATTTTTGTTTTTCATTATGGATTGTATATTGTAACCTTATCCATTGTAATTTATGTTAAATCAATGTATCTAGTTTCTTCAAGACTACTAAACTGATCATTACTTCGGGATTTTCATTCCTTCCAACCATGCCAATATCACAAGTAATGTACCAGCTCAAGCCTAGTGGGGTTAGGGTGTTACACGCGGTGCAGGTCAAACTTTTTTAGTGGAGTAGACCTTGTAGGAGAAGGATCCCAGAACTTATACATTTAGATGTACGATTCTAATTGCCCTAGTTTTAGCTTCTTCTCTTTTTAGTACAAGGGGATTCCCATAGTTTCATATCTATTGCTGTTGTGAAGAGCCTCAGGCTTTGTATCTTTACATTTGATGATGTTTTGACTCTAGACACTCCATTGGGGATTAAGATAGATAGTGTACATTAGTGCAAGGAGTTCCCTCTTGAGGTTGGTGGATGTCCCTTATTACAGGACCTCTATTTCTTAGAGACGACATGCTTTTATTTCATTCTCAAAATGGACTGGTCATTCTCCTTTCAGGCCTTTGTTGACTACTATTGCTGTAGGGAAAGTTATATGTTACCATTGGGAAGGTCTTTTCTACACAAGATCGAATGAGATTTCCATGCGAGAAGAGATAGACCTGAGCATCATGGGTTGGGAGGAATTACAACACACATTTCTAGTTTATATCTGGATGACTAGGGGAATTCATAGATGGGCTTTCCTCCAGTGGGGGATCATTTTAGAGATTTCTTTTCAGATGAATTTTATGGTTTACCTCCGGAGAGAGAGGTATATTTCTCCATTGAGCTTGTTCTAGGAGCGGAATCGGTGTTCATTACTCCTTATAGGATGTATACACTAGAGTTACAAGAGCTCAAGAAGAAGTTAGAGGAGTTACAGGAAATGGGTTTCATCCGACCCAGTACTTCTCCTTGGGGTTCACCTGTTCGTTTTTTAAAGAAGGTGGACAATACCCTCAGACTTTGTGTGGATTATCAGAAGCTGAACCAGTTGGAGGTCAAGAACCGATTTAACTTTCCAAGGATTGATGATCTCTTTGATCAGATTATAGGATCCTAAGTGTTCTTGAAGATTGACTTGAGATTCAGTTATCATCATTTTCATGTTAGATTATCAGATATACCTCTTACAGCCTTTCATAGTAGGTATGGTCTATACAATTATTTGGTTATGTCATTCGGACTCACGAAAATGCTAGCAGTTTTCATGGAACTAATGAACCGAGTGTTCCATCCTTACTTGGATTATTTTGTGGTAGTCTTTGTGGATGATATCATGGTGTACTCTCACACTTGACACGACCATGCTACCCATCTTGAGATCATTTTGAGTACACTGATAGAGCATCAGTTATATGCTAAGATCTAAAAAGGACATTTTTGGATGGACTATATTAACTTATTGGGTCATGTTATCTCAGAGACAAGAGTATTAGTAGACCCAAAGAAAGTGAGACCAGTAGTTTCCTGGGAGAAGCTGAAGAACGTCTTGGAGGTGTGGAGTTTTTTGGGACTGGTTGGTTACTATAGGCGCTTTATTCAAGACTTTTAACACTTAGAAGTACCACTGACATGCCTGACTAAGAAGGGTGAAAAGTACTTGTGGACATATTCCTGCGATTCATCCTTTCAAGAGATGAAAGGGAGATTTACTTTAGCACTGATACTGATTTTTCCGAAGCTAGGAAAGGGGTACACCATTTACTGTGATGCATCAGGTATCATGCCGGGATAAGTTCTTATGCAAGGGGAAGGATTCATTTCATACGGGTCTCAGAAGTTGATGCCACATGATAGGAACTACCCGATGCACGATCTCGAGTTAGCTACAGTTGTGTATTCTTTACGCTTTTAGAGGCATTATCTTTTGGAAGAGCATTTTGTGTTATAAACTGACCAAAAAATTCTCAAGTATATCTTTACTCAGCATGATCTAAATTTGAGACAACGAAGGTGGGTTGCGTACCTTAAGTATTTTTACTTTGATCTTTCCTACATGCCCGGGAAAGGAAATACAGTGGATAATGCTTTGAGCAGGAGGAATCAGATACAAGTAGTTCCGGAGGCCAGTAGTGAGTGGTAGTTTATGGCTCTATTCTATGAGTTGCATTTGGAGGTGAAAGATAGACAAGGGAATATGTTCCTTTCTTTTTTAGCTATTACCTCTACTCTACTAGATCAAGTGAGAATGAGGTAGTTATCATATTCTGAAGTCCTAGTCCTATGGGAGAGTGTGTCAGGAGGTGACCCTACTCCTGGGTGGACCGTAGGTGATGATGAGATCTTTCATTTTAATGGGAATGTATGGGTGTCAGAAGACATACGTGAGGAGTTGATGCAAGATTTTCATTCCTCAGTTTGGGCAGTTCATCTTGGTGTCACCAAGATGTATCAAGGTCTACACCGTCAGTATTGATGGTCATATATGAAAAGGGATATTGATGGTTTTGTTATGACATGTTCCACCTATCAACAAGTAAGGGTGGAGAATCAGTGACCGAAAGGGATTTTACAATAGTTACCCATTCCCGAGTGTAAGTGGACTGATGTTGTGATGGATTTCATAATAGTTTTACTGAGGTCCCCTCGAGGGAATGATGCGGTTTGGGTTATTGTTGACAGACTCACGAAGGTTTCACATTTATTTCCAATCAAGGATACCTTTAGTGTTGATGAGATTATAAGGTTGTACATATGAGATATTGTATGTTTTCATGGGGTTATACACCCTATCGTTTCAGACAGGGACACCCAATTTACTTCTCGTGTCTGGAAGGGACTACCAAGGGATTTGGGTACACAATTACTTCTGAGTATAACTTACCAACCCCAGAGAGATGGCTAGTCCGAGCACATGATTCAGGTTTTGGAGGACATGCTACAAGCATTCATCCAAGATTTTGGGGGATCTTGGGAGAGACACATACCCCTAGTGTAGTTTTCCTATAATAACAGTTTTTAGGTGATGATTCATATGGATCCTTTTGAGGATTTGTACTATAGGACATGCCGATCACCCCTATGTTGGCTGGAGGTAGGAGAGGCAGCTATAATGGGACCTCATCTTGTCCAGGAGACCACTGAGTAGGTGGATTTTATTTAGAAGAGGATGGATACTACATAGTATTGGAAGAAATATTATGCTGATTGACAGAGATGACATCTGGAGTTTGAGGTTGGAGATCTGGTTTTCTTACGTGTCAGATAGAGGTTGAGACACAGGGGATTAGGAGATAGGGGAAGCTTTCACCATGATACATTGAACCGTTTTAGGTTTTGGAGAGAGTTAGGCCGGTTTCCTATCAGTTGCAGTTACTTCAGATGTACATGAATATGCACGACGTCTTTCATGTTTCTTAGCTCTGACGTTACTTTTCAGACCCATCTCACATTTTTCAACCTAAGGAGGTTGAGTTGGAGGTTGATGAATCTTTTGAGGAGAACCCTATTCGGATTATGGATCACAACATAAAGGTTCTCCATGGCAAGTTTGTTCCTCTGGTATGAGTGCTATGGCAGCACAGACGAGTACAAGATGATACTTGGGATAGGGAGACTGACGTACGATCATAGTGGCCAGAGTTGTTTGAAGTTTCTTCTTCATCACCCATGGAAGGGAAATTCAGGAATGAATTGCTTTAAGGGGGGAAGTTTGTAAGAACCCAGATCTTCATTTCAGGTATGGATCTTTATTTCGGGTTTTTTTGAGGAAAAAGGAAGAAATGGTAAAATTTCTAAGTACACATCTTGTACTTTTGAGTACACGCTGTGTACTCGGTTTCCATGTGTAGCCGTGTACTAGCTGTGTAACGGCCGAGTACATGGCCGTGTAGGTGACCTGGAAGAGCGCCTAAAGCGGGGGCCAATTAAGGCTAGTATACAGTGTGTACATTAAATGAACACACCATTTACTTTTATTTTTAATTGATATATCAGAGTGGGGACACGTCTCATTTATGGATCATTCTTCTTCTTCCTGTTTCTCATACAAGAGAGTGATGTACGAACGAAGATCATCGAGCTCCTCCTGTAACATCCTAGGTAAATAAAGAATATGACATTTTTCATATTTATTAATATTTTTGAATTAAATATTGATTTTACTTTAAAATGGATGCTATGTTTGATGATGTACCTGACAAGGAACAATGAGTTTCTCCAAAATGTCATGTTGCACACAATTCTGAGTCATACTGAAAAAATATATAATAAGATAATATTATTATTTTAAATGGTAGTTAACGCTTAACCATTGTATTAGAGGGAATGAACAGAACTAAATAAAATATGATTATACAAGTTTTTTCAAAGTTTTTACATTTATCCAATAAAATTTAGAGGGTTAAAATGAGAATAAATCTGATTTTAAGCATGCAAAACTCTAATATTTTTAAAAGGTCATTTTACGGCCTTTTGATGGTGAACCCATTTTAAATCTAGTTTTTGTGACTTTTATATATTCCATTTGACAAAATAAACTTCTTATTTATAAGAGGGACATCAAAATTTACTTTGGGTAAAATTTTGGTATTTTTCTGTTAAAGTTCATTTTTAATGAATATGAAAAATATGACATTTTAAGTCAAAAATGTCATTTAATATAATTTATTCATATAGTTAGATTGTTATTTTTATTATATTTAACGTTTAATTAGATTATATTTTTACCATTTAATCCAATTTTCGTTATTTTAAGTAATTTCATTTTGAAATCAGACATAAACAAATGTCAATCTTTTGATAGTTATTATTTCTTAAAAACACGGTCTTTGGTTTTGACAATGAGAATTAATTTTAAATTAATTTCTGAAACTTCTGTATTTTGAATTTGTAAAAATGGATTCCATATTTGGAATAATTAGGTCAAAATTGTGTAAATAGGTAACTTTTATTATTAGACATTATGAATAGTAACTTCAGTAAATATTTTATTTACCATGGTTAAAGGGTAAATCTGGTAAATAAGGGTAAAAAATAATATTATAATAATATTAAATTACCCTAACACATGTCATAAAAATATTTTCTGATACATGTCCAACCATGATCATCCTTGGGTCAATTTTGGGACCCCATGAAGCCACTTGTAAGTGAAAATGACACTTTATAAAAATTAATTTAAAGTTAAGAAAAATGTAACATAAACATATATATTTAGTAAAACAATTTTTATATAGGGTTATATAAGTTATATTTTCGACTATAAATAGTCATTAGATAGTTCAAAAACTATTTCCTATATCATGGTATTTTATTCATAATTTTTAGACATCATATAAATAAATTTATTTATGACACAATGGTGATGTAATGATTACCTCATTAATGAATGTTAGAAATAAATAAGATTATAAATATTAAAATAAATTTATTTTGAAACTTTTTATGACATAAAAGAATTTTATAGATTAGGATAACTTTTTTATCTTTGAATTAATGAAGGTTTTTAGAAATAATAATGTTTTTATAGATTTTTTAAAAGTCTTGATAAGAATAGTTTCTAAATTAACATAAATGAGTTTTTAAAACAATTAATATTTTACTAAATGATAAAATAATCCTAAAAATATAATATTTTTCCAACTGACATATATGATGTTAAAAATGTCATTAATGATCCATTTTGGGTCTCTTGTAATTTTATAGTAAATATATTAACCATATAATATGAATATAAAAGAGGACATGATAAAAGTTAAATTAGTTAACTAAGGGTTAAAGATAAAAGATAAGGTTAATTTTATGACCTAAACTTGTCTAAAACACATTGGATGAGAGGAATTAGAACAAAAATTACCTTATATTTGAATTAAATTAGTTGGGACCTTTTTAAATCGAAATTCAGTTTATCATAAAATAATATTTTTAAACTTTCCTAAAGAGCCCCTCCTCCCCCTTATAAAAACCCATCACCTCTAACCCTTACTCACACCTCTCGATCCCCCTTGGATCATCCAAACTCTACCCAAATAAGCTCCCAAAATCCCTATATTCCTTCTATAAGCCTTACCTTAGGCATAAGGCACTTCAAGAAATCTTTTTGGTTTAAACCAAAGGGAGTTACCCAATTTAAAGGTAACATCTTCTCTCAATTTATTTTCTTCTATTTTCCTTCTACAACCCCCTAAACCCTCTTTATTACATTATTTTATAAAAAAAGTATATTCAATATAATAATATGTTGTTATGATGAGTATTTTAACTACACATTAAAACACCTTCATCTAATGGATACAAACAAACTATTTCTGTGGACGACGAACTACTACCTCACGAAACGATGATTATTCAATTATCTCCTACCGCTTCTTATGGTATAAATAAAGATGTAAATTTATTTATATGTAATATATATTATATTTATATTGTCTCTATGATTTTTTATTTTTCATTTATATCATACCTTTATGGTTTCCATAATGGGTAAATACGATAATTTCATTTGTGGAAGTGCGGACTACCGCCCCCTCAAAGTGATACGACTCATTCATTCCATACGTGGAACGTATAAAGGATGGATTTAATGAAATTATATATGATATTATATTTTAATTATAATATACCTATGTATAATTAAGTTTTCATTCCATTAAATAAAAAATAGAAATGAAAGTAGTGTTCATGCGTACGCACAACTTACCGTCTCCATGAACAGTGCATTTCAGTTCTTATCTCCAAATGTTATATAATATTATAAATAAATATACATACTGGATATTTATAATATATAAATCATGAATATCATTCTATAGGTAATGTAATTTTGACCACATGGACAACTTTTAATTATAAGAAGTTTATTTTTGACTCGAGTACCAAATATTGACGAAATGACCATTATTAACTTAAATGATTATGTAATGTTTATAATGTGGTAATAAGTGATATAAAAGGAATAATAAACTTTAAAAAGGTTTTGAATCAAGTATAAATTAACTTTAGTTTATTATTCAGGAGATTAAAGAATAAACGAGTCAAGTCGGACACGAGGTAAGGGAACTTATTAGCCCAATTTCCATTCTTTGGGTTAATCTTCTATTTATTTATTATGTTGTGATATGATTATGTGAAAAATAAATATTGATGTCATGTATTTTATTTATAATTTGTTTATGTGTAATTATAGTGAATACACATAATCGATCTATTTTATTTACAAAATGATCTTTGTAAGGGAACCTTTCACCCTCCTCTTTTAGTCAAAGACTTCTTCTTTGTGATGTCTTTTAATTTCTATTTTATTATGTTGGGATATGTTATTATATATCCCTATTTCTGTAAATTGTATATCCAAGTGATTAGAGACCCTTTTCTCTCCCATTAAATCATTTTCTGAATTTTAAAGTGATGTTGTTAGGCTGCCGAATTTTCATAAGGGACTACATCTCAATCTCCTTTCATTGAAGCATATATTGATATTGTGAACCTTTATTATCTTATAAGGTGTATATACTACCCTTTGACATATTATATCATCAATCTCCTTATTCTCATGATATTATAGGTTTCGTTTAATGTTATTATTTAATTATTTTTATTCAAGTATTTTCTCAAGTGGAAAGGGACTCTTTAACAAAAACATTGTTTTAAATGTTTTAAATATTTAATCTTATAAATATTTCTAATTAATGTCCATGTTTTCAAAATGGGTTTAATCATTTATTTATATGGACATTAATGTTTTAAAATGTTAATTACTATAAAAATTTCAAAGTGGTATGGGACACTTTGATTAAAAAATATCATTATTAAATATTTTAAATGGTTTTGGAAATGGATTGAATATTTCAATATCATGAAATGATATACTATGATTGAAATGTGTAAATGTTATATTTCCTTTATTCTTATTTTATGTGTTAGGAATATGTTATGGTTCTTGGAAATTGTTTATGTATACGGGTGGTTCCGTGAAAAACCTAGGGCAGGTGAGCCTGAGATAGCTCTCCAATGCATTGGGTAACACGATGGAGGTAAATGATAATGTTTCTCCTAAGAGATTTAGGGAATATTCTATGATTGGTATTCCAAATGTAACTCCCTATGTAGCTGTGAAATATACAATGTAAGTTTTATATGGATACCACAAGTTACCTTTATGATTTATGATTTCCATGTGTTATTCATAAATCTTTTTATTTTGTGTGGTATGTAAAATATTGAAAATTATGATTTCATTAATTTGTATGTATTGATGTAATAATGTTTTCTTTCCTTGTTTTATAACCCTTACTGAGATTTTTATGCTCATCCCATGTTTTTGAAATGTTTTTCACAGGGTATAAGGAAGGGTAAGAGAAAGGAAGAATTTAAGAAGATTTATATCAAGAAAAGAACTCTTGTTTTATTTTAAGGAGTTTTATTATTGTGAAAAATTTGGATAGAGTAGAAGTGACTAATTTCTTATTTTTGAGATGTATTGTAATAGTTATGGCCTAATTCTCTAAAACTCTAAACCCAAAAAGATCCTCAATGTAAATTATTAACTTAATTCAAGATTATGTAATGTTTAAGGATGGGGCCTTATAGTTGGTATCAAAGTTCGGTTTAGATAACATTCGAGGTTAGGGTTTTATTTAAGCATAAGTGACATAACCACAATGGTTAGAATATTATAAATAGTCATAGTTATTTTAGATAAATTTAATGGGTTTAAGATAACATGAATAAGTATATCTTAGTGTTGAACCTCCTTGTAAGAACCCAAATCTTCTTTTCAGGTACGTTTTTCCTTTTTCTGGAGTTTTTGAGAAAAATGAACTTTCTGGAAATTTTTGAAGTACACGCCGTGTAATTTCTGAGTACACGTCGTGTACTCCCTTTTCCGCTCGAAGCCATGTGTTGGCTGTGTCCGGGACACACACGGTGTGTAAGGGTGAGGTGGAGGCTGGTTAATTCAGAGTATGAAAAACTGAAGTACACGCCATGTACTCAAGAAGTACATGCCGTGTACTCAAGAAGTACACACCGTGTACTTTATTTTTTTTCATTAAATGGACTAGAGTTGCGCCTAACCCCCGAATTCATCTTCTTCTCTAGATTCCGTCCATCCGAGAGCGACTCGTACAACCAGATCTTTGACGAGCTCCCGCCTCTTTGTCCGTTCTCCGATTCGACCACAGTCGATTGCGTTGGAATCACATCGGTGAGTTCTTCCTTCTTCTTTAGCCTCGTTTCTTGATTCCTCCTCGTTTCCAAGTTATCGTGGGATGAACTTTTTTTGCGTTTTCTCAGATCTTCGTCCTTCTAAGGGGAATTTGTTGTAGAGGTTCACGTATATCGATCTCCTAGGATCGAGGTAGGTGGTTTGTGCCTTTTCGTAGAAAGTTGATGAATATTTTGTGCAAATTCC
Organism: Viscum album; assembly: GCA_963277665.1. Taxonomy (NCBI): domain Eukaryota; kingdom Viridiplantae; phylum Streptophyta; class Magnoliopsida; order Santalales; family Viscaceae; genus Viscum; species Viscum album. The sequence continues at coordinate 675,095,641 of OY728131.1, read as the reverse complement.
ACAAATTCCCTTGGGCGGGGAATTGTGGGTTTCCTGTTTTTCCCCTGCTGTTTACCTTCTTGCATGATTGCTGTAGTAGAGGTTTATTCTTGTGAGTAGATTAATTTATTTTGTGCTCAGATTTCTTTTCCATGCTTGTTCTGCATGTTTGGCATTTTTCTAGTTGCCATGCCTAGCCGTAGGATAGTGGAACTGCTACTTTTTATGCTGCTGAGCCTTAGTTGATAGCCAAGTAGTTCATAAGGTTTACTTGGATGATGTACACACGCACTGAGCATGTTTTACTTTTCCACACAAGACTGTGAGAGCCTAGTGTAGTAGACCATAGGGAGAATTGACGTAAGGGCTTCTCCAGAGTGTCTTTTAATATGATGCGAGACTATAGGGGGAATTGACGTTGAGTGTTTCCCCAGGGAGTCTGTAGATCCTCGATGTGGGCCACTGGGGGAATTGAAGTTGAGTGCTTATCCAGAGATCCTTTATCACGATACGAGACTATATAGGGAATTGACGGTGAGTGCTTCCCCAGAGAGTCTATTAATTTCATAGCTGAACCAGAAAGGTGAGACTGTGTGTGCCTCCTAGAGGGTTGCTAGTACTTATAGGTTGAACCATAGGGGTTAGGCTGTGAGAGCTACCTAGAGGGTTAACTGTTTCTTCTTTTGTTGCTGTCTGCTTACTGGTGTACTTTACTTGTTAGAACTATGGATCGTAGCTGCTTGTGCTTTTCTGTTTACTGCTTCTTGTTTATTTACTTCCATGTATTCATTGACTGTTAGGCACAAATATTTGGGTGATTTCCTACTGGGATTGTATCTCACACCCTATTTGGGCCATGCTTTTGGGCCCAAGAAAACTATGTTGCTGTAGGTATAGATAAGGGCAAGCGCCCTTCTACTTCAGGTTCTTGATTGCACTAGAGCTGGGGAGCATGGGACCGAGCCATGGCTCGCGATGCTGAGGAGCTTTCTTTGTTTTCTTTGCACTTGGTTTCAGTTGTATTTCAGCACGTTGTCGTGTTTGCTGCTTTCCTTAGATACTTGTACCTGCTACATCATTATCATCATTACTATATGTATTCATTGCTTCCACTGTTTGGTTTCAGTTGTTATGTATGTTGTTATTGCTTCCACTCTTGATTGTTGTCTTCCTTACCTTGTATATTTTACCGAATGAGGGCATAGTTTCCCCACCAACTCACCAAGGCCCTCGCTGCTAGTCGGAAGCCTCTGGCACTTGGGAAAACGTGCTTGAGGTTATGTGGAGAACCGGGTACGGGGCACCAGTGGAGGGGCTCCGAATTCGGGTCTTTACAAAGTGTTATCAGAGGAGTTATTTTCTCTTGATTTACTATTTGGATACCAGGGATAGGACGGATTTAGTACTTGGAATTAATCTATTCTCGGGAGTAGCTAACCCGTGCACAAGGAAGATCCATACTACCTCGTTAATTGTAGTTTGCTGGTTTTGAGATTTTATAGTTGATCTGATTTTACCTAGAGTGATTCACATGACTTGTGCTATTATTGTTTTGATATTGTGGTTCTCTTTCTATCGCAACCTGATGAGATGAGGGTATGCTGTCTCATGCATCATATAGGCACTTTTAGAAATCACATTCCATGCATTCTTACCATGCCATCTAGGGTGAATTAGAGATTTCATGCTGTTGTGATAGATTTTGTGTAGATTATGCATGCTGTTGTGATAGATGCCTGATAGATTCTCTGTTGACATGTTAGAAAACTGTTTGTTTCGTTCTTTGCTTAAATTGAACATCAAATTTTGGTTCTTGAGGTGTTATGGGCCCTCATGTATTGAAACTTGGCACCTATTTCCCTTGTTTTTAGTGTTTCTTGAATTCTGTGCAGTTTCTGAGCTACTGCACAGAAAAACCCAGAATACATGGCGTGTACTTTTGGGAACACGCCGTGTAGTTTCCAGGCCGTGTCACTGACCGTGTGGGAAGAACAAGGTGTCGTTAAAGTAACTTCGGGAACATGCCGTGTACGGTAGGTACACGCCGTGTAAGTTCGGAGCCATGTACCCGACCGTGTCACCAACAACACGGGCCAGAGAAGCTCGGGTAGAACACGCCGTGTCCATAGAGAACACGCCGTGTAGTTCTGTCCAGGTACCCGACCGTGTCACGAACAACACGGTCCGGCGTTACCTTCCTTTCCACACACCGTGTTTGTGCGGAACACGCCGTGTAGTCTTGCCCAGGTACCCGACCGTGTCACGAACAACACAGGACGATGTCGCCTTCACCTATACATGCCATGTTTGTTCAGAACACGCCGTGTAAGGTCCAGCCGTGTAGACGACCATGTTCTCAACAACATGGGCCGCCGAAACCTTGTCTAGTACACACCATGTTTGTTTAGAACACGCCGTGTAGTCTCGGGTTAAGTCGGACCATGTGGGTTAGCTGTGTAAAGAGACTCGGGTAGGGGATTAGTTTTCTTGTACACGCCGTGTGTTGGGGACAACACGCCGTGTAGTTTGAGGTGTACACGACTTGTAGGGCAGGAGTACATGCCCATGTCAGTGGCTTAAGAAGACACACCGTGTAGTTTTTATACACGCCGTGTAGTCGTGTTTTGAAATATTTTGTGTTTTTCTTCCCCTGTTCCCATTTTGTACTCTTGTGTTATCTATCCTTGTTTTTCTGATCTAAGGTGTACTTTTGATCTTTCAGAGCTATGCCTCCGAGACGTCCTCCGGTCATACGTCTGTCATTAGGTAGTGATCAGACGCCAGATATGGATGATTAGGGACTTCTTGCCGATCCCCCAGTCGAGCCAGACTTGGCACCGGCTGTCAAACCAGTTGTGGGCGCTGATGCGCAGTTCATGGAGGGCTTCATGAGGATGATGCAGGCCTTCCAGGGAGCACCGCCTCCTGCCTTGTCCATGGTAGACCTGACACGGGTTTTTCAGCAGCAGCATCCTCCCACGTTCTTGGGGGAGGGAGGACCTTAGGCTGCAGAGTCATGGATGGAAGCCATGCTGACTATCTTCGAGCATCTGGAGACGTCTCCAGAGAGGCGGGTCAAGCTCTCCACCTACATGCCCCGAGAATCCGCCAAGAGTTGGTGGGATGTGATCTCACAGGCAGGTCAATAGCAGGCTATGACTTAGGAGGAGTTCCAGCACGTGTTCTATGACTAATTCTACCCGGATACCCTGAGGGCCGATTGAGCCTGAGAGTTCATGAGCTTGGAGCAGGGTACTCTATCTATCATGGAGTATTCCGCTCGTTCCATCGAGCTGCAGTGCTTCACACCCCTCTGGGATGGGAGTGGGGTGTTCTTAGCAAGGAAGTTTGAGGATGGTCTCAGGTGGGAGATCCGCTCGTAGGTGAACCTCTTCCATCTGAATTCCATTGCTTCCATCGTCAACCAGACACTGATTGCGGAGCACAATCTGAGAGACTCTGGAGCTACGAGTCAGGGAAGTTCTGCTTCCAGAGCTAGTTTTTCCCCAGATGACTGCATGAAGCATCATAGGGAGCCTACACGCGGTGATTAGAGGAAGTGAGATGCATTGTCAGGCAGCCAGGTGACATGCTACCATTGTGGCCGGTTAGGGAACACAAGGCCGCAGTGCCAGAGGGACCCCGTGGAGTGACGATCTTGCGACAAGATGGGACACCTTCAGCATTTATGTCAGGTTTTCTCACCAACAGCTGGTTACTGGGGTTCTTTCATGACTCCTCATTCAGGAGTAGCACCACCAGTTTCCCACCAGTCAGGGAACTGGAGTTCTTCCGACCGTCCGGGCCGAGGTGGAGGTCGAGGCCGTGGAAGTCAGTTACCAGTTCCTCAACACCAACAGGGAGGTTCAGCTCAGAGTGGTCATCCAGGGGCACAGGACCATGGTACAGGCCAGTCTTTTGCCATGGAGTAGACTTATCATGAGCAGGATCCTGACCCTTCTACTATTCGAGGTACGATTTTAGTAGCCTCAGTTTTATCTTCAGCCCTTTTCGATACTGGTGCTATGCATAGCTTTATATCTGTTGCTGTTGTGGAGATCCTTGGACTCTGCATCTTTTCTTAAAATAGACTCGTTAACACTAGACATACCTTTGGGAATGAGGACATCTAGTGTACGCCAGTGTAGAGAGTGCCCTCTTGAGGTTGCAGGGTATCGTTTCTTATGGGATCTCTATGTCCTAGAGATGATAGGCTATGATGTCATCCTCGACATGGACTGGTTGATTCCCTTCCAGGAAGTCATTGACTGTTATCGCTGTAGAATCAGTTTCATCTCACCAGAGGGTGAACCTTTTCTTTATAGAGGCGAATGGGACGTTCGGGCGAGTCAGGTGGGACTCGAGCATCTTGGGCTAGGAGGGGTGACTGCCCAGATTGCTAGTCTTTATCTGGATGATCAGGGGAGTCCACAGTTGGAATTTCCTCCAGTGGTGGATTGCTTCAGGGATGTCTTTCTAGAGGACTTTTTGGGTTTGCCTCCGGAGCGTGAGGTAGACTTATCTATTGAGCTCATGCAAAGAGTGGCACCGATGTCCATTCCTCCCTATAGGATGGCCACACCAGAGTTGCAGGATCTCAAGAAGCAGTTGGAGGAGATACATGATAAGGGTTTCATCCAACCTAGTACTTCTCCTTGGGGTTCGCCTGTCCTGTTTGCGAAGAAGGCAGACGGTACCCTTCAGCTTTGTGTGGATTATCGGAAGCTGAACCAGTTGATGGTCAAGAACCGATATCCTTTACCGAGGATCGATGTCCTTTTAGATCAGCTTCTAGGAGCCTGGGTGTTCTCAAAGATCGACTTGAGGTCCGATTATCATCAGTTGCGCGCTATACCATCAAATATACCTCTGACAGCCTTCAGGAGCAGGTATGTTCTATACAAGTATACAGTTATGCCGTTCGGTCTCATGAACGCACCTGCCGTTTTCATGGCACTGATGAACCGAGTGTTCCATCCTTACTTGGACTCCTTCATCGTGGTCTTCGTGGATGATATCTTGGTGTACTCTCACACTCGACACGACCATGCCACACATATTGAGATCGTTCTGAGTACACTGAGAGAGCATCGACTTTATGCTAAACTCTCGAAATTCCACTTTTGGATGGATTAGATTCACTTCTTGGGTCACATCATCTCAGAGGCAAGAGTATCAGTGGACCCAGAGAAAGTGAGAGCTGTAGTTTCCTAGGAGCATCCGAAGAACGTCTTCGAGGTATGGAGTTTCCTAGGGCTGTCTAGATACTACAGACGCTTCATTCAGGACTTTTCTCGTCTAGCCGCACCTTTGACAGGTCTGACCAAGAAGGGGGCGAAGTTCTTATGGTCAGATTCTTGTGAGTCATCCTTTTAGGAGATGAAAGGGAGGTTGACGTCAGCACCAATACTAGTCTTGCCAGAGCCAGGCAAGAGCTATACAGTCTACTGTGATGCTTCAGGTATCGGGCTGGGAGCTATGCTCATGCAGGGAGATGGAGTCATTGCGTACGGGTCTCAGTAGTTGAGGCTACATGAGAGAAACTATCCTACGCACGATCTGGAGTTGGAAACTGTTGTTTATGACTTGCGCTGTTGGAGACACTATCTTCTGGGAGAGAATTTTTTGGTCTTCACTGACCACAAGAGTCTCAATTATATCTTCAATCAGCGTGATCTAAATCTGAGGCAGCGCAGGTGGGTCGAGTATCTTCAGTCTTTTGATTGTGAGCTTACCTATACGCCGGGAAAGGGAAACGCCGTGGCAGATACATTGAGCAGGAGAACTCAGATTCAGGCAGTTCAAGAGGCCATTAGTGAGTGGCAGCTGATGGATCTGTTCTCTGAGATGCATCTAGAGGTGCACGATAGATGAGGACAAACTTTTCTATCTTCTGTAGCTGTTACCTCCACGCTACTTGATCGGGTATGGATGAGGCAGCTATCAGACTCAGAATGCTTAGTACTGCAGGAGAGTGTATCAAGAGAGGACCCTTTTCTTAGATGGACAGTGGGCAAGGATGAGATCTTGTGTTTCCATGGACGCGTATGGGTGCCAGCAGACATACGCAAGGAGCTGATGCAGGAGCAGTTCATCCTGGCGTCACCAAGATGTATCAGGATCTTCATCGCCAGTACTGGTGGCCAAATATGAAGAAGTATGTTGCTAGTTTTTTCATGAGATGTTCTACTTGTCAGCAGGTGAAAGCAGAGAATCAGCGACCAGCGGGGCTTTTGCAGCAGTTACCCATTCCGGAGTGGAAGTGGAATGACGTCGCGATGGACTTTGTGACCGGGTTGCCGAGATCTCCTTGGGGAAATGATGTTGTTTGGGTTGTCGTCGATAGGCTTACGAAGGTTTCTCACTTCTTGACGATCAAGGATACCTTCAGTGTCGATGATCTGGGATGAATTTACATCAGAGATATCGCTCTTCTTCATAAAGTTCCATGCTATATTGTTTCAGACAGAGATGCGTGCTTTACCTCTCGGTTCTGGCAGGGACTTCAGAAGGCCTTGGGTACACATGTACTTTTGAGTACAACTTACCATCCCTAGACTGATGGCCATTCCGAGTGCACGATCCAGGTGCTTGAGGATATGCTCTGGGCTTGCATCCTTGACTTTGGTAGCTCTTGGGAGAAGCATATTCCTCTGGTGGAGTTCGCCTACAACAAAATTTTACAGGTGACCATTCAGATGGCACCATACGAGGCTTTGTAAGGTAGGCCATGCCGATCACCCTTATGCTGGATGGAGGCAGGAGAGGCAGCTTTGCTGGGACCTCGTCTTGTTCAGGAGACTTCATAGCAGATAGAGCTTATTCGAAAGAGGATGTCTACAGCACAGTCTCTACAGAAGTCTTATGCTGATAAGCGGAGATGACCTATGGAGTTCGAGGTCGGTGATCAGGTTATCCTGCGTGTCGCACCAAGGTTGGGACATAAGAGGATTCAGAGACAGGGTAAGCTTTCACCATGGTACGTCAGGCCGTTTGAGGTTTTGGAGAGAGTGGGGCCGGTCACCTATCGGTTGCAGCTACCTCAAAGGTATCGGGCCATTCACGACGTCTTCTACATCTCTCAGCTCTGACGTTACTTTTCAGACCCGTCTCATGTCTTTCAGCCTGAGGAAGTTGAGCTTGAAGCTGATGCGTCATTCAAGGAGCATCCTATCCGGATTGTCGATCACAGTACGAAGGTTCTCCGCGGGTGGTCTATTCCTCTGGTATGGGTGCTATGGAAGCACGGACGAGTACAGGACGAGACATGGGAGAGGGATACTGATGTACGATCGTAGTGGCCAGAGATGTTTAGGGTTTCTTTTTCTCCTCCTCATTAGGGAAATTTGGGGACGAATTTCTTTAAGGGGGGAAGTTTATAAGAACCCAGATCTTCTTTTCAGGTACGTTTTTCCTTTTTCTGGAGTTTTTGAGAAAAATGAACTTTCTGGAAATTTTTGAAGTACACGCCATGTATTTTTTGAGTACACGCCATGTACTCCCTTTTCCGCTCGAAGCCATGTGCTGGCCGTGTCCAGGGCACACACACGGTGTGTAAGGGTGAGGTGGAGGCCGATTAATTCAGAGTACGGAAAAATGAAGTACACACCATGTACTCAAGAAGTAAATGCTGTGTACTTTATTTTTTTCATTAAACGGACCGGGGTCGCTCCTAACCCCCGAATTCATCTTCTTCTCCAGATTCCGTCCGTCTGAGAGTGACCCGTACGACCGGATCTTCGACGAGCTCCCGCCTCTTCGTCCATTCTCCGATTCGAGCACGGTCGATTGCATTGGAATTTCAGCGATGAGTTCTTACTTCTACTTTAGCCTCATTTCTTAATTCCTCCTCGTTTCCAAGTTATCATGGGATGAAATTTTTGTGCGTTTTCTTAGATCTTAATCATTATAAGGGGAATCTGTCGTCGAGGTTCACGTATATCGATCTACTAGGATCGAGGTAGGTGGTTTGTGCCTTTCCGTAGAAAGTTGATCAATATTTTTTTCAAATTCCACAAATTCCTTTGGGAGGGGAATTGTGGGTTTCCTGTTTTTCCCCTGCTGTTTACTTGCTTGCTTGATTTCTATAGTAGAGGTTTATGTTTGTGAGTAGAGTAATTTATTTTGTGCTCAGATTGATTTTCCATGCTTGTTCTTCCTATTTGGCATTTTTCCAGTTTCCATGCCTAGTCGTAGGATAGTGGAACTGCTACTTTTTATGCTGCTGAGCCTTAGTTGATAGCCAAGTAGTTCTTGAGGTTTACTTGGACAATGTACACACGCACTGAGCATGTTTTACTTTTCCATACAGGACTGTGAGAGCCTAGTGTAGTAGACCATAGGGAGAATTGACGTAAGGGCTTCTCCAAAGTGTCTTTTAATACGATGCGAGACTATAGGGGGAATTGATGTTGAGTGCTTCCCCAGAGAGTCTGTAGATCCTCGACGCAGGCCACAGGTGGAATTTATGTTGAGTGCTTCCCCATAGAGCCTTTATAATGATACGAGACTATAGGGGGAATTGACGGTGAGTGCGTCCCCAGAGAGTCTATTAATTTCACAGTTGAAACAGAAAGGTGAGACTGTGTGTGCCTCCTAGAGGGTTTCTAGTACTTATAGGTTGAACTATAGGGGTTAGGCTGTGAGAGATACCCAGAGGGTTACCTGTTTCTTCTTTTGTTGCTGGCTGCTTACTGGTGTACTTTACTTGTTAGAACTGTGGATTGTAGCTGCTTGTGCTGTCCTGTTTACTGCTTCTTTTTTATTTACTGCCATGTATTCATTGACTGTTAGGCACAAATATTTAGGTGATTGCCTACTGGGATTGTATCTCACACCCTATTTGGGCCATGCTTTTGGGCCCAAGCAGACTATGTTGCTATAGGTATAGATAAGGGCAAGTGCCCTTCTACTTCAGGTTCTTGATTACACTGGAGCTGGGTAGCATGGGACTGAGCCGTGGCTCGCGATGCTAAGGAGATTTCTTTGTTTTCTTTGCACTTGGTTTTAGTTGTATTTCAGCACGTTGTTGTGTTTACTACTTTCCTTAGATAATTGTACCTACTGCATCATTATCATCATTACTATATGTATTCATTGCTTCCGCTGTTTGGTTTCAGTTGTTATGTATGTTGTTATTGCTTCCGCTCTTGATTGTTGTCTTCCTTACCTTGTATATTTTACCGAATGAGGGCATAGTTTCCCCACCGACTCACCAATGCCCTTGCTGCTGGTCAGTAGCCTCTAAAGTTTGGGGAAACACGCTTGAGGTCATGTGGCGAACTGGGTATGGGGCACCAGTGGAGGGGTTCCGGATTCGGGTCGTTACAATCCTCATAAGATATTATATGATGATTTTACTTATATACTAACACCGAAATTTTTCATTTTAGTAAATAGATGGATCCAGCAGGCACCAAAGTAACAATGGATGTGAAGAAAATTATGACGGTTTTCTGAATAAGCAACTGAAGGAAATGGGAGCTGTAATGAAAAATCTTTTGGTTATTCTCAACCAACTATCTGGAATCATGATTGACCGCCTGAACCTTGGTGATTTTTATAAGGCATCGTATATGCGAGAAACGAATCCCAATGGGAGTTCAGGTAATAACCATAAAGGTAAGTATATTAAAAAACCTATGTGTCAAGGATGTGGAAATAAACACCTCGGAAAATGCTTCAAAGGGGCGATAAGATTCTATAGATTTAGTAATGAAGGTCATAAAGAAAGAACATGCCATGGAAAAAGGAAGCGTCCAATTGAATCCAAGAAAGGGAAATAAGTTCTTTCCAAAGAATCAGTTGAATGTTTTAATTGTGGTGTGCATGGTAATTATACAAATAGATTTCCTAAAAAGAAGGTTCGGGAATGAGATCAGAAATATCATACAAATATATGTTTACCAATTCCTAATTCCATTCCAATTGAATACAAGGAAACTGAAAATGACCTATAAAATGTATGGATTATTTCTTTGCTTTTGTTTTGATATTATTGAATCTTAGGGCATGATTCGTGATTTTGTTTGTAGGAAGGAAGGATTAGGGAATAAGTTGTAAAATAATGGTTAATGGATCATGAATAATGTTTAATGAGTAAGAAGTCTACATATAAGGGATTCAATAGTAATGGTACAATTTAGGACGATGGAATGCTTAAAAGTATTAAGTCTCTTTTGATGATGTGATTACTTTGGAATACTTTTTCTAGTATGTGTAACCCTGAAGTTGGATATGTGAAAATGTTATTCAAGAATAATTATCTTTTCTTGTGTGGAAATAATGGATAACCCTATGGGTTCATTATGATATTTTTTTTGAGACAATTATGGGTTATTACTTTTTGGGATTAAAATGCGAGGTATGAGATAACATTTGTGGTTAAAATATGTTATGGTTATTTTTGATGAATTTATCTCATTTTTGGGAATTTTATAAAATTATATAATTTTTGAAAATGGAAAACACGTAGACCATGTGAGAAATCGTCATGTCGGAAAAAGCTACAAGAATCGAAGCTACAACCAAAGTGTGATTGGGATTTATCGCCTACCACTGGACTACGTGAAGTCCCTGGTTAGTATGACTAATTATTTTTGGTTAAATGACTTTATGGATCAAGAATAAGTTGATTTTGGGAACTTATGTTTTATCAAATGGATATCCTTAGTATAGGAACATGATTTGGTGATGAAGTGATAAAGGTTATTTTGGAAGATGTTCTCTCTTTTGAGGAAACACTATATGCTTAAGGAAAACAGAATACCATGTGATTTCATTTGTGGAGTAATTGTTGAAATTTTATTTTGGAAGAATCTATATTTTTTTGTGGACATATAGAGATTTGGGTTATTTATGGAGATTATTAACCTATTATAGAGAATATGTGATTTAGTTAATTACACTTCAGTATGAGACTTTAAGAGTTTCCAATGTTATTTGAAGATAAATTTTAAGATTTTTGTGGAAGACTATGTGATCAAATCCTTCTGAATTTTGGGTTTCAAACTTAGTTTGGATTATTTTGAATAATTTTAAGGATAATTGTGTATTGAATGGTCTTTTTTGAGCTTTGGGTATTGTTTGTTCAATTTTGGAGATTAAGAGTAGTATTTTTTTATAAAAGATTATCCTTTTTTGGGGATTATCTAATCTTGTACTAACCATTTTGGTTTTGGTTAATGTCTAAAGACAATGGAAATATATAGTTCATCTTTTGTGGATTATGTGATTCCCTAGAAGTTGATTCTAGCGCTTTAGGTGTGACCAAGTCATCTTGAATACTCATCATTTGGAGAAAAGATGAGTTTTTGGAAGAAACTTATTAAAGGATGAAACTCTACTTGAAAAATAAGAATATTTCCTTATGTTCTTAGTCAATCTCAAAAATAAATTCTCAAACTTTATGAAAGGGAACCTAAAACCAAAAAAAAACATTGTTCGTTTACTTTTCCTAATGGGGAATCAAATATCATTTAACCTATCACAAGTTTTTGGTTTTCTTGTTGTTAAATTTTTCCTAGTCTTGTTTTCTATACCTCTCCATAATAACTTGACACTTAGTTTCTCCTCCAAATATATGTTTTCATACATGGAATCCTAGTATGTGTTATCTTGGGTGACATTTTTACTTCTCATTCCTTCTTTTAAAGTGATAGTTTTATTGACTCTTTTTCTGATGTGATACTTTTAATGAAGTTTTCGAGCCCAATTTTAAAATTGTGAGGACGTGATTTCCAAAACGGGGGAAGGATGTAACATCCCAGGTGAATAAAGAATATGAAATTTTCATATTTATCAATATTTGTGAATTAAATATTGATTTTACTTTAAAGGGGATGCTATGTTTCATGGCATACCCAACACGCAATAATGAGTTTCTGCAAAATCTCAGGTTGCACACAATGCTAAGTCATACTGAAAAAAATATTTATAATAATATATCATTATTATTTTAAATGGTAGTTGACGCCTAGCCATTGTATTGGTAGGAATGAACAAAACTAAGTACAATATGATTATACAAGTTTTTTAAATGTTTTTACATTTATCTAATAAAATTTTGAGGCTTAAAATGAGAATGAATCTGATTTTTAGCATGAAAAACTCTAATATTTTTAAAAGGTCGTTTTAATGTCTTTTGATGGAGAAACGCTTTTAAATCTAGTTTTTTTTTCACTTTTATATGTTCCATTTGACAAAATAAAATTCTTATTTGGAAATCAGGACATCAAAAGCACAATGAACAATAGTGAAACTAACTCATCACCTAAACAATTATACTAAGTTCCCATCCTTTCCATGGATAACTCTAACCAAGTATTGAATACAAGAGAGAATATAATATAATAATGAAACATAAAGGGTACCTTGATCCCACTTCCTCACTAATTTGTTTCTTTTCCCAAATTTCACATGTCCTGATCTCTCTCTCTCTAAAATAAGCTAGCCTGAAGACACATGGCCAAGGAATCACAACATTAATCTCATGTATCACTTTATCACATCATCATATATCACATCTCTATATAGTTCACATTATCAAATCATACTGTATCACATATTAATATAGTAACCAAGTAGTTTTTGGATGCCACCACACCCCATATGATGTGTATCATACATTGGGTATTATACCTCAAGCAATCACAACACATACAATGAGTAAGTACCTCACTCCATCACAACTTATACCCATCATACCTATAACAATACTTTAGATATTTTATAGAGAGATACATGTGTGTAAAATAGACACAATACATAACAAACCTTTACACATATATATGGGTAAACTTACTGCTGTGCATACTGGCACAAGTAACTACCAAGATAAGAGAGTGGGGTCATAGGGGGTTGTCATCCATTCATTCTTCCATCGGGATGTTGGGGAAAAACCCTCCCAAAGTCCACTAGGATTCAGTCACCCTAACTAATATAGGTTGGTTAGCATATTAAATCATAGAATACACAAGATATAATACATCTCACAACCACACTATGGGTATAACCTAGTCCTAATCTCAACTGCAGATATCATCTCTCAGACACCCGACTGCCACTTCTAGGGATTAGATATCCTATAGGCACACAATCATTTTAAGAGATATATTAATTAATTTTTATCTCATTAAGAAATTAAATTTATGTTAATTAATTCATTATCCATTAATTAACCAATAAAATTATTCTAAATTACATTACTTTAACTAACAACATGAAGTCCATTCCATCATGGCATAATCCAAACCGAGTGCATGGTTTCTCAAGATTGACATCTTTTCATAATTTTCATTCCATAAACACAAAACCCAGGATTTAAGAATTATTTATTCATTATTATAATCATTCCATAATCCAAAAACTCTAGGAAAACCACCCTAAGTTACCACCAAGAGGAATCATGAAACCAATAACACCTAGTTTCCTTAAGCAGCGGGGAAATAAATGGAACTAAAATAAGAAAACCGACCATCAACCATTAAATAGTTTCATGTCAATAAAGCATCCAAATTTATCACATAAATGGGTAAGATTATGTTTAATCAGTTCCATCATCTTTGGTGTCATCTTTGATACCCACATGCATATCCCAATTTATCTCTCCATCACAAGAGTCAACTACTGCCACATCATCCGAGCCTCCCTGAACCATATCACATCAGGAATCGTAGGCTCAACCATCCTCATATCATAGAACATCTCATATATAATATTACATATAGAGAACATCATAAGGTATTAAGAAAAAACATAGTCAATAGGGAAATCTAGGCCAAAAAACAAGGCATCCGACCTTCACACAAAAATTGAGCTATCACAGTTCAAAACACAAGGCACTTAGCCTTTTGAAGAAAATGGGAAACTTAGGTCCTAGAAATTATCTTTATCATAAAATTGGTTTTTATTCCATATTTAATTAATAGATTAATTATTAAAAGGTTTCAAATATATACAACCTAAGGCATTAAGCTATAACAAGCTATCAAAGGTTAATCATGATCTCAACATTAATTCTGATTAAAAAAAAGCCAGTGAAGTATCATTCTCATTTAACATGCCTTTTTAAATTATCATCAATAATAATTAACATGATTTATATCATCTATCAATTTATTTATCATGTAATAACACATTTAATTAATCATGTTCATTATATCAATTTTATTTTCATCAAATTATAAGAAACACGAGATTCATTACAACATGCCTCTTATTTAATTATTAATATAATTAATAAATTATTTTTGGATTTAAATTATTTACCATTTACATTAATAACAATATTATAATCCATAGAAAATAAGATATATTAACAATCATAACATTGATTGCAAACTATCTATAAAATCAAGAGGAAAACCATCATCTCTATAGAAAGAAACAACATGAAATCACAAAACTAATTATTTATTAATACAATTAAATAATTATTAGGTTAATTACATTTTAATACAAAGGGATAAATAATGATTACTTTATGATTAAACATAAATAAATAGGTGAAACAACAAATCCTTTACTTAGAAAGTGTCAACATTGTTCGCACGAGAATGAAACAACATCACATATCTCTGATCACCTCTCCCATGTAGAAACAGTGATCCCCCAAATAATTCATTCCATAGAAAACCTAAAAAAATAAATTAAACCTTATGATAATAGTCAAGATAAAATTCCATATCATGGTAAGAAGAAATGGGATGAAAAAAGAAACCAAATGGAGAGAAACTACTAGTGTGATAAGGTAGAAATCACCTTGGATCACCACAAAATGGATCCCTTAGAGATGGGGATAAATGCCTATCATATGGGGCTTAAAATCCTTTAAAAAACCCCTCTAGGATTCCTTGGGTTCAAGAGATAAAATATGAAGCCAGGTGGGGTTTGGGAGTCTTGGGTATTTATAGACAACATAAAAAACTAGAAGACCACGATATAGCCTCATGGATCATGCCGCATCCCACCGTGACATGGTTTATTCTATGGAGAAACCTTAGGTACCATTACTTATCCACCCTTGGTTAAAGGAAATTCCAAGAATCTAGGAAATATCCTATAAAATTGGATTTGTGGGTTATGATGTAGCCATAATCACGACACCATATGACCCCCTATGTCAAGAAAGGGAATATGCCACAACCTACAATCCATAGTGCAATTTCCCCCCAATTTATTAATAGCCTTGAAACTCCTCCTAAACTCCCTACTCTATAGCCGAGGTCCACTATTCTATAACTACCATAACCATGAAACAACACATACCTCCATGTCATAGCCATGTCATTTTTGGAAGTGGATCCCCAAAATCTTCTCAAAAACCCTCTAAACCACCTGAAACCTCATTTAGGTTCCCACAACACCCAAAAATTTAAATGGAAATAGATTATGAGATCTAGGTACTTACAGAAAATATATTTTACCTTATAATGTTATCAATATTTTTTTGATGGAGAATGTGACACCTTCTTCGATTTCCCATTGTATTATATTGTTTTCAATCAATATTGATGTCATCAAGAAAAAAATTAAAATGTATGAAAAACACTATCTTTATTTATTTTTAATTGAACTGAGTGTGTAACTTATTCATATATAGGACACCCTAATTTTTTTTAATACTATACCTTAACAAATCAAAAAAATATGGAAATTCATTAATTATACCTATCAACATGTATCTCAACATGAAATGTTCTTTTTTGATCATTTTACATCATAGAACTCATTCCCATATTAATTTTATATCTATAATTATTAGATCCAGTTAAATATTAATATCAATACTAGGTTGTTTTTTCTTGTATATAAGAAGAGACAACATAATTTCCTTATGCTTCATGCATAACCATGATAATAATTTATAATTTAAAAACATAATTTTTTTATATACTATGAGCATTATTTTTTACACCAAAAGGATTATTATCACATATAGATAGCACAATAAAATGGTTTTACATCTCATTTTAAAATTTTGAAATAATCATGATCAATTTTATTTCATTATGGGAAATATTTTGTGGTTTGATGTTTCTCATATTGAATTATTTTATTTTTGTGTCACATTAACAGATTTTTAGTCTCCAAACATCAATGTAGTCATCAGAATATTGCAATGAATATAAAATACCACACAAAATTCAATATAATTGATTAATTATTAATTTATTTATATATATTTAACTCAGGGAAACTTTTTAGTAAACAGTGATCCTTAAAAAATAATTTTCACTCATTAGAAAATATATGTATATTTTATACCTCATACCCATGGAACATAATATATGTTTAGAATTATATGTTAAAAAAGAAAAATTATTATCATCTGATAAAATATCATTCCCAAGAGAATATAGATTTGAAAAAGTATATTCTCTCTAATCAATGCTTATATTTAAGTTATATTAGTTTTAGTACTATTTATGGTGATATATATTTGGAATAACCACCATAAAATTAAATCATTTTACCATTTTTTAACCCCTCAATTTTTTTTGGACAAACATGAAGTTCATATTCAACCAAAATTTTCATTTTCTCAATACGATCAACATTTTTACATACACATATATTAATATATTATGTTCTATAAAATGAAATTTTATTCCACTCACTAGATACATTTAGTTTTTCAACATGTTTATTCTAACATTAATACCCTTTTTCAATTTTATAACACATAAAATGTTATTCCAGCTCATATGGTTTAACATAAATTGAGTAAAATAATATAAATTCAACCAAATAATTTTAAAAGGGCCATTTACATGGTTTATAGAAAACATGATAAACATTTTGAACTCATTCTTATACCCATTCACTAAAAAAATTTTCATTCATACATTTGATATCCATATTCATCCTAATTGGTTCAATAATATTTATATTTCACTTAAAAAACTAGTATAAAAAACACAGAAATACATGAAATTATTAACAAAATTAGACACATAGAAACATAATAAATATATAAGCATTATATATAAAAACATAATATATTATCATAAAAACATAATATATTATCATATAAACATAATATATATAGTTATATAATCACAATGTGTGTAAATATAGAGTAAAAACTACACAAACACACACACATGCACACATATATATTAATACACACATGTGCACACACACACACACAAATATATAATGGAAATATATGCATACACACACAATACATTATCATATAAACATAATATATATATATATAATACATACATATATATATATATAATACATATATATATAATACATACATACACACATAGATATATATATATATAGTATAAACTATATACATGTGTGTGCGTGTCTAAAGTATACATAATATATTATCATATCAATATCAATATCAATATAATATAATATAATATAATACAATATAATACAATACAATACAATACAATACAATACAATACAGTACAATACAATACAATACAATACAATACGATACGATACAATACAATACAATACAATACAATACAATACAATACAATACAATACAATACAATACAATACAATACAATACAATACAATACAATACAATACAATACAATACAATACAATACAATACAATACAATACAATACAATACAATACAATACAATACAATACAATACAATACAATACAATACAATACAATACAATACAATACAATACAATACAATACAATACAATACAATACAATACAATACAATACAATACAATACAATACAATACAATACAATACAATACAATACAATACAATACAATACAATACAATACAATACAATACAATACAATACAATACAATACAATACAATACAATACAATACAATACAATACAATACAATACAATACAATACAATACAATAAAATACAATACAATACAATACAATACAATACAATACAATACAATATAAATAGTATATATATAAAGTATATATGATATATATATATATATATATCTATGTGGGTGTAAATATATATGTGTGTGTGTGTTTGTATGTAAGTATGTATACATCTATGTATGTATGTATGTTCTTAAGAGACCCATTCTTAGGACAATATGTGAGAATAGATCTCCAGTTTTTCTTCTCCCTCTTTTATAGACAAGCATAAAGGTACCATGGTTACATCAATGGAAAGAGAATGTAAACTGTTGTAGCGACCATGATTTTTCTTAGAATCCTTTTGAATATTTTTAATAATATTTTTAAGTGATCTCTTGGTTGGTTTTATTTTAAGGCTTTTTTGGACTTTAGAAAATATTATTATGTTGTGATCACATCAATATTCGAGGGTTTTATCTATGAAAAGTATAATTTTTGTGCTTAGGATTTGGTAACCAAATCAATCCTTTTCTAATCTTTTAATTAAAATCCTATCTAACCTAAATTATATTTATAAATTGATGATTAATAATATTTTTTAATGATTGGTCATCGTTGACCATGAGAAAACCCATGGATATTTTTATTTGATAATCATTGAGGCAACATCAAAGATGTTCATGGAACATTCCTGAAGTCTTGAATCTTTAGAAATTTGTTTCATGAGATAAAACTCTTAATTTTGTTCACTCTATTATGAATTATGTTTCAATTCTATAATTGAATATGTTGTTTCATTAATCTTCTTGGTGTTATTTTTTTAATATTATCATTTCTATCATATTATGGTTTTTATATGTTTTTTTATCAAAGATCAATCTTGTGATCGATGAGTGTGGGATTGAAATATTATTGGAAACCAATTTTTCCTTCTCTCCATTGATCGTCTCCATTATTTTAATGAATGATTATTTCCACCCATCACAATGACCGGTGGTTTGAAAATGGTATCCAAACACGATAGGTCAAATGATAACCAAGAGAGGGAAACATCATCCTGGCGCATCAGTGAAGGAGGGGTACAACATCAGGTGTTGCATTGGCCGAAGGATGGATTTGGGATCTATTGGTGACTCGACTTCAAAAGAATAGTGATATGTAGCGATTGGTAGGTCATTAGTGAAGGGAGAAAATGGGATTAGGTGTGAGAGACACAATGATAGGTGCAGTTGATGGTGGGAACCACATTAATGAATCCAGAATAGAGGCCTCCAGAAGAAGAAAACACAAAATCACAATATGTATTTTTTGATCACATATTGTGTCTCATTCATGACTTTTGATAGGGTTTCCTATTGGCATTAAATATCACACGGTGTGTATCCTCTGGGAATACACTATGTTCCATCATCAGTTAGTGGATAAGGTTTAATTAAGGAGTTATATATCACATAGTGTGTACTTTTTAGCCACGAATCATGTTTGAATAGGTTATATGACTCGGTTTGTATGAGAGTACACACATATATCCCCTAAACACATATTCCATGTAATACCTAGAGCATGTAATGTCAATGGAATGAAACAACACTAGTTCTTTGTGGTACATACCAAACTAACCAATGAGTCTAACATGAGACATCACCATAGTAGGAATACCTTTTAGGTTGAACCTATATGAAATAGTGGTAGAAATACTTTCCTAGATTCTATATCTCACTAGAATAATAACCATGGTGGAGTTGACCTATGATGATTGGGGAATTTCTTATATCCTTAGGTTCCCAATACTTAAATCATATCTAGTATATATTTAGTTAATATATTTATCCTTAATTATTGGGTTTTCAGATGATATGTTACTTCCATCCTTTCATGTATTTTTGGGTTATCCTATTAAATATTAGTTTACACACCCCTACATAAGACATTTTCCCACACATGTTGTGTATGTGCAGAAGACACATAGTACATAGGTGACTTCATTGTATGTGGAGCTAGTGAAGCTGAATTTTAGTGGTGCTCGATGGGGATGATTATTTTTTTATATTTTTATAGAGGTATAGTGTGATAAGAAGTTCCCCTTTTCACTAGTTTATGGTCAATAATTACTTTGGGATGCTGGTGTGATGTCCCAGACCCGTTTCACTCAATAGTAACTGAACTTGGTTGGCCACATGACTATAATCATGCCTCCCCATACACTAGAGTCTCCCAACTAGTAGTGAGGGTCCATGGTGGAACAATGGGGAGACTATAACCTTATGTTTAGAGTGTATCACAACGTTATAAACAAATCAATAGAAGAAGCAGATAAATAAATAAATCACTAAATAATAAAAATCCATTATATAAATAACCAAATAATATCATCCAGTAGTTTCATATACATTAATGATCATGGAATACTATAAAAAATATAGGTGATACATGGAAATAGGCATCCAATACAATACATGTATAAAAAGTAAAAAAATAAAAAAAGGAACTATCCCTAGATAACATCATGAGCCAAAGCATGGTCTTATACTCCCATGCTCCTATGTATCAACCAATCAAGCATTAGGAAGTGAGAAATTCTCCCTATCCATCCCTGTATCTGTGAAGTCTTTATGGGTAACCAACCCCGACCTGAATAGGGTGTGATATAACACACAACAGGCCACCACTAATAGTGTCTATAAGAAGTCCATCTTGTGAATATAAGATTAATTAATGTAAAAATATAAAAAGTGTGCAAGTAAAACAATATAAGTGATGTTATCTGTTATATGAAGTCTCTCTATGAACAATATACTAAATCATAAAGGCAATCTGTAAATCATAGAAAAAATTAACAACAACGGTCCTTATCATGTATTCATGTGTCATGCCTACATGGGCCAGGGTCTAAGGAGTAGAAATTTCCAATGCAACATAGTAATAAAAGTAAAACAATTAAATATTATACAAGGATTATAAATATATAAGGCATCCTAATAAGATGATTAAAAAGGATGAAAGGAGTAGAAATGTATAAGGCATCCTAGAATGTCAATTGAACTAGTTGACTAAATCCTTGGAGTAGAAATGTCCAATCCATCCACTTAAACTAGATCCTTAGACTAGAAATGTTCAAGGCATCCAAATAAGTCTTGCATCCAGGATCCAAGGAGTAGAAATGTCCAAGACATCCTAATATGTTCATCAGATCTAAGAGTAGAAATGTCCAAGGCATCCTAATAATATGATTAACCTAGATCCAAGGAGTAGAAATTTACATGGAATCCTAACATGTCAATCCAATAGGATCCAAAGAGTATAAGTGTCCAAGGCATCCTAATATGGTCATCGGATCCAAGGAGTATAAATTTCCAAGGCATCCTAACCAATTCATTTACCATTTCATTAATTATTTATTTAATCATTTCACAAATCCCTTTAAAATCATATACCATCCAAGGGATTAACCATTTAATTCCTTCCATCTATAAATAGAAATGATTTAAAAGGTTTCATGACCTTTAACAATTTATTTCTTTATCATTAAAAATTATAAATTATACAAGGTGAGGTCATCACACACCAAGGGTGGAATAAACATGATTAAAAGGTAGAACCCACCCCATGGGTGGTTCAAGTTGAGGTAAAAAATCTACAACCTTGATAAAAAGTGCCATTTCTTGTCTCAAACATGTTTTTATCATTTTACTAAAGGTTTAATTAATTTATAAAGAATCACCCGGAAATCCCAGCATGTGGCACAACAACAACAATCCATAAACAGCTAGAATTTTAGGGAAAATGTATAGACCAACTACCATAATACTATAGATAAACACTCATCTAGTATCAGCCTCTGATTCAGTTCAGATAAGAAGAAAATTCAATAATAAATGAACAACCCAAAAAATAAGGCATAATAGACCACACCAAAATAAATCTATTAAGGAGAAGAGAAACAACGAAAGGTGAAAGAGGAATAGAGAACTCACTGGCATGCATCCAACAAGACCGATGGTGAAATAATTAGAGTTCGGACTGGGATGTTATAAAAAAGCCTATGATAGGCTTCTATAGGAGCTCTCAACATGAGAAAGAGGCGTCTACTGGTGGAGAAATAAGAAATATAGGAAAGGATTTAAAAATTTAAACCATTTAGGAAAAAATGGTCATTTTACCTCTAAATACTAGGTCACATATTTTATACATATGGTTGGACAAACCATGAGCCAATTGTGTGCCCTTGCCTATCTCAAAAACCCACTCGCACAATCATGGTTTATGGATAGACAAACCATGTGACGACTATGAGTTTTTACTTTGTTAAAAATTGTAGAGTGTAAAGACCCGTAAAATTCAAGGGAAATTTTTTTCTTAATTTTCTTTAGAATTTTACAAGAGCGCGGTTTCTGACGGCACCTGATTCCGAGGCCCGGAGTGCCCGAAATCAATTTCTGAAGTTTGGCTCGGGTACGTTCAGTGAACGAACGAGCGGGATTTCCTAACTTTTGATCCGGTGCTCAGAATTGAAATCCGAGGGCACCGATGAACTCGCAGCGCCGATATTCGCTTAAAGAGACCTTTTCGGAAGTTGCGTTTGTTGCGGGTTGAAAGTTAGTTTTTGGGAGATTTATAAAAAGTTGAATAAAAAAATGTGGATTCTTTTTATTTCACTTTTGTAGGTTAACTCCTCTCAAAGGGAGTTAGGGGTGGGACCCACACCCACTTAACCTCCCTTGAGAGGATTAAGTGTGGTGGGACCCACACGAACCTAAACCTCTCAACTTCCCCCTTAAACTCCCCTCTCTCCCTCTTAATGTTTGTAAACTTAACATCTAATTAATTACACATGACATGTTAATTAATTAAGTGTTATGTTTTTGAATTTGATGTTTTGAATTCCTAGGCTTGGTAAATAAAATAAGGAGGGACCTTATTTTATTTTGTTAGCCAACTTGTATGGATTTCATTTTGAGAGCTCCTCCTCCATCTTCTTCATCTTGACGAAGAACGCTCAAGCTCCGACGAAGAACGCCGCTCCGCTCTTCTTCGTCTTCCGTGTCAACGAGAGGGAACGCCGCTTCCTCCTCGGATTCCCTTCATCGACATAAGAGGTTTCGCCAACGACATATCACATCGGACGCATCTCTTCGTCAACGGAATTGACGAACGACGACCGCGACGCCCGATCTCCACGACGTCGACTTCCGCGGACGTTGGCAAATCCTCGAACTTATACCCAAGGTAGGGGTTTTTGTTTATTGTTTAATTATTCTATTCTTGCTCGTGGATCGCATGACTAACGTGAGGAATTTGAATATTTTATGTTGTGTTGTTATTTAACGTGAGGGGGGCCGGACCGCACGAACACGGCCGAACCCCCCTCCATCGTTCTTGTTGAATTGCTTGCGGGTGGATGAATCAAGGTGGCGTGGTGCCGACGCACCACGCGGATATTCGCCCAATCCTTATTGCGCGACGCCGTCGCGCCGCGCCATGGAAGAAACATCAAGAACGCGACGCCGTCGCGCCGCGTTGAAGAAATCAAGATGCGGCGGAGGGGCGCGGTGCCGTCGCACCGCGCCGGATGACGAAAACCGCGGCCGGTTTCGGGCCGCGGCGGAAGAGAACACCGGCGGCCGGGCCGCCGGCGTCGGAAGCCGAAGGGGGGACCGGAATTTCCGGTCCCGTTGGAGAAAACCGGCCGACCAGCTGGCCGGCCGGATGGCATTAAACCGGGGGAATTAATCCCCCGACCATCACATAAAACCCCCCTCTTTATGAGGGGGGAGCGTTTTCTTGAGGGGGGGGGGCAGCCGCCCCCCCCGGTTCCGCACAAACAGGCCCCCCACGTGGGGGGGGGGGCGTTTTAAAAACAAGGGGGGGCGCGGCATGTAGCCGCCGCCGCCCTTCCCAGGAAGCGGGGGCTTAGCCCCCCGCGTGCAGCCACCGAGCGGCGCCAGGCCGCCGCGGCCGCCGCGCCGCCGCGCCGCCGGACCGCCGGCCGGCCGGCCGGCCGGGCCGACCCAGGGGGGTCGGGCCGGGTCGGCCCGGACCCGGACCCCCCGTTTCGAACCAGTTTCGGTCTTTTGGCCATAACTTGAGCCTCAGACCTCCGATTGATGAACCGTCTACGGAAACGCGATCCTTGGATCGAGACGGTCGTTTAGGTATATCGCACTCAAGGTTTCGGATTACTTTGAGTTCGGCCGGGTTGGTTCGTTCACGAAACCAACCGGGCCTTCGGAGCGGAAACGCTCATATCTAGAGCTACGGACGTCTGATTGATGTGCCGTCAGCCGTGTTGTGTTCCTCTTAGTGAGACGGATCTTTTGGCATACTCCGCCCGAGGTTTGGACGCAGGTGGAGTACGGTCGGGTTGGTTTTGCCTTAAAAACCAACCGGGCCCCGGGGACGAAAATGCCAATAACTCTCAGACCGGGCGTCCGATCGACGCACCGTCTGTTGCGTTGAGTTCCTGTTGACGATACGGAACTTTTGGATATATCAACTCTGGTCTTCGTGACAGTTGATGTATCAGCCTCTCGGCTCGTGGAGCGGACTCTCCGAACGAGCTTGCTGTGTGCAGGAACCCTAGTGCTGGCTGCGACTGTTACTGTGACTGCTACTGCTACTACTGCTACTGTGACTGCGACGACGAAAGTACAGAGAACCTGTGGGGATTCGACGACGACGACTACAACACTCAGCGATCCTACGTGGATCAGTGCTACAGGTCCTGTGTGGGCCCGATCCTGTGTGGGTCCGATCCTGTGTGGGTCCTTGCGCTCAGCGGTCCTGTGTGAACCAGCGCCTACAGGTCCTGTGTGGGCCCGATCCTGTGTGGGTCTTTGCGGGGGTTAGTTACCTATCGATCCTTCGTGGGTCCGATGACTTAGATGGATCAGTGATCATCTTTATCGTCCTTTGAAAAAGTATACCTGTGTGAGCTGAATCCTGTTGCTTTCCTGTGTGGATTGTGTTGTGCAATCCTGTGTGGATTACGTTTTTCTTTCCTGTGTGGAATACGTTTACTTTCCTGTGTGGACTGAGTTATACTTGGGCTCGGAGGTTGGAACGTATTTGAATTGATGACTTAGGTATATGTATGGGCATATACCTAAGCAGTGTCGGTTGTTACTTCGTGATTATACCTTTCTTCGTGGTTTATCCTTTGTGGATTTGAGAGACCTTCAGGGGTCTCGGGGTCCCTACTGAGTAGATTATACTCACCCCTGCACGGGCTTTGCCCGCACTACGTTGTGTTGGTTGCAGACGACGGACAACGTTGACCTTAGCTGAGGCTTGCAGAGCGGGACGGTACCCGGAGGTGGACCACTGGGCGGGACGTGCACGGAGCAGACGGTGGGACCTGTGGAGCAGAGGAGCTATCTGTACCCACCCTTCAGGTGGGATTTCCAGTGGACAGCTCGGTGTAGAGGCATTTACTTTTCAGTTGCTGTTTTCCCTTTCGAGTTGTACTTTACTTTCAGTTTTGGGTTTGTATTCTGGCCCATTTACTTTTCCGCACTTTCAGTTGTACTCTGCTTTAGTTTAGTGTTTACTTTCTGCTTGCTTACTCTGTGGTGTTTGTTTACCTTACAAAGGCAATGCCTTCCCTTTTTATCGGGATTTACGCCTTGGTGCTAGTCCCCAGCCCCTGGCCTATGGAAGGTGGGCTTGGGGTAGTCACGGCACGGACCCCGAGGGCGGGTCGTGACAAATTGGTATCAAAGGAGTTCGGTTCTACCGCAAACTCTGATCTTTTCTATGTGAAGAAATAATTTTTAGTGTATTGAGTGTGGTTATCAGTCCAGGGAGTCCAGTGTTGGTGCGGCGGCCGACGTATCCGTACACCAGGACCCTGACTTCTGATTTCCGACTTAATGCACGAAAACATTGATTGCGTGTGTGTTTCAAAGTTTTCTTTGTGATTACTTATATCAGCTCACCAGGTATACTGTTCTGACCGTGGCGCACCTGTTTCCTTTTCAGGATGGCCCCACGACGGCAGCCAGCTAGGGTTCCGAGAGTCGAGCGAGACGACAGTCCACCGAGCGACGAGGCCTCGGTGCAGGGCCGTTTGCCAGTAGTGGAACCGGCGGTAGCTCTACCCGCCGAGCCCCCGATGCTTCCAGCAGTAGCCGCTGACGATGCACGTCGCCTCAGCGCACTGCATGAGTTTCAGCGCCAGCGACCGCCCAGGTTTCGCGGGGAGACGGATCCTCAGGCAGCAGAGGACTGGCTGGAGGCAGTAGTACGAGTGTTTAGGCTAGTGAGGACACCAGCAGACCTCATGGTGATCCTCACTGCGAGCCTACTACACGCAGCAGCAGGATGATGGTGGAGCCTGATGCTCCAGGTGCACGATGAGGCATCACTTCTTTGGACGGACTTTGAGAGCCTCTTCCGCTCGGAGTTCGTCCCATCCACCCTTCGTGCGGTGCGTATCCAGGAGCTTCTACAGCTGCGGCAGGGCAGCATGACGGTCGCACAGTACTCGGCGAGATTTACTGATCTCTCGCGCTACTCGACCGACATGGTACGAGACCCATTCTTCCGGGCCCGGACCTTCGAGCAGGGTTTGAGACACGAGATCAGGGCATCGCTGATCTCCCTCAGCATACCGACTCAGACAGGAGTACTGGAGCGGGCCCTTCTGATCGAGAGCTTCCTTGCTGAGTCTACACCAGCACAGAGACCCACCGCAGGGCGGCACGTGGCAGAGTCATCTGCAGCAGGCAGTCGACGGATGACTCAGGGGTCCAGACAGACCAGACATTCGGGCAGACGATCTCAGGGCACTAGCTCAGCAGTGCGGGGCACACAGCGCGGAGCCAGTCTTACGAGAGGCAGATAGTGCTACTCGTGCGGCGGGCAGGGCCACATGGCTCGTGACTGCCCGACCCGCCGTGCCGAGGAGCAGCAGACAGTTGATGGACCACCGAGGCAGAGGCAGAGGGTCGACCGTGGCGGTCCGCAGGGAGGAGGCGGACGAGGCAGAGGAGCTGGATGAGCAGCCGGTGGTGGCCGACGCTTTGAGGCACTACCACAACCACCACCAGGAGGTCCACCCCGACCACAGGGAGCTGGCGGGCAGCGACAGGCACAGCTCCAGGCAGCAGAGGCCTACGACCACGGCGCACCCGAGATGATTCGAGGTACTATCTGTGTCTATTCCACCCTTGCTGCAGTTCTTTTAGACACAGGAGCGAGTCACTCTTTCATAGCCGCTGCCCTTGTTCAGAGCTCGGAGATTCCGACAGAGCCGTTGGCTCGATCCTTACGGCTAGAGACTCCCACGGGAGCAGACTCGACGACTACGCACTGGTGCCGGTAGTGTGAGCTTACTCTAGGAGGCGAGAGCTTCGGCTGGAATCTTCTTGTAGCAGCGTCGAGGCCTTACGACGTCATCTTGGGCATGGATTGGCTATCTACGGTCCATGCACAGATTGACTGTTTTAGGCACAAGGTGCGATGTGTACGCACCGACGGGAGCAGGTTCACCTTCACCGGCGAGAAAAGAGCCTTAGCAGCACATGATGGACTTTCGTGGAGGAGAGGACAGCCCATCACTCATCAGTTGGCTAGCCTTATCCTTGGATCAGTTGACGTGCGGAGTCCTGGTTTTCCTGCAGTGGTGGATCAGTTTGCGGACGTTTTTCCCGACGATGTTCCAGGGCTACCTCCTCGCAGAGAGGTAGACTTTTATATTGACTTGTACCCCGGGACAGCCCCGATATCCACTCCAGCATATCGGATGGCCCCCGCCGAGCTTCGAGAGCTACGTGTACAGTTGGAGGACTTGCAGGGCAAGGGGTTCATCCGACCCAGTGTTTCACCCTGGGCTTCCCCGATATTGTTCGCCAAGAAGGCAGACAGGAGCTTGCGAATTTGTGTTGACTATCGTCGCCTGAACCAGGTGACAGTGAGGAACAAGTATCCGCTACCGAGGATTGATGACCTCTTTGATCATCTCAAGGGAGCACGATGGTTCTCGAAGATAGACCTCAGGTCAGGCTATCATCAGCTCAGAGTCAGAGACGAGGATGTGCAGAAGACGGCTTTCAGATGTCGGTATGTCCACTATGAATTCTTGGTTATACCATTCGGTGTAACCAATGCTCCAGTAGTGTTCATGGATCTCATGAACAGGATCTTTCAGCCATACCTCGATCGGTTTGTCGTGGTCTTCATCGACGAAATTCTGATTTACTCTACGACAGAGGAGGAGCATGCCTATCACTTGCGAGTTGTACTAGACACACTTCGAGAGCACCAGCTTTATGGTAAGCTCTCGAAGTGCCAGTTCTGGATACGTGAGGTCCACTTCTTGGGACACGTTATCTCTGAGGCGGGAGTTGCAGTGGATCCCGCGAAGATTGAGGCTGTGTTAGCATGGGAGCCACCCAGGAGCGTGACTGAGGTTCGGAGTTTCTTGGGACTAGCTGGATACTATCGGAGATTCGTGCCAGATTTCTCTAGAGTTGCGGCATCACTCACAGCTTTGACAAAGAAGGGGAAACCCTTCGTGTGGTCTGACAGATGTCAGCAGAGCTTCCAGGAGCTGAGACAGAGATTGACTAGCGCACCTATCTTGAGGTTGCCTGAGGAGGGAGTTGGGTACGTAGTCTACTGCGATGCATCAGGGACCGGACTCGGATGTGTTATGATGCAGGAGCGGGCCGTGATCGCCTATGGATCACGTCAGTTGAGGCCGCATGAGCAGAACTACGCTACCCATGACCTGGAGCTAGCAGCAGTGGTCTTCGCTCTGAAGACATGGCGACACTATCTTATGGGCGAGCGCTTTACAGTCTTTTCCGATCATCAGAGCCTCAGGTATATATTTTCGCAGAAGGACCTGAACCTGAGACAGCGGCAATGGCTCGAGTTCCTCCAGGACTATGACTTTGAGATAGTCTATACTCATGGGAAGGGGAACGTAGTAGCCGATGCCCTCAGCAGGAGGACGGGCATTCAGCTACTTGAAGAGGCGAAGGAGCAGCTAGCCTCTTTGCATATATCCTTCGTGGATAGAGATGGAGCAGCCTTCCTCCAGTCTCTCACAGTCACCCTCCACTACTGCAGCGAGTCAGGGAGGCACAGCGTGAGGACACTGACTGTGAGACACGGCGTGCACAGATATCCTCGGGACAGGCACCTGATGGTTTCTCCCTTGGAGCAGAGCACGACATCCTTTTCAGAGGACGTACCATGGTACCAGTAGCTTTGCGAGAGGAAGTGCTGAGAGAGTTTCACACTTCTACTTTGGCGGTACATCCTGGAGTGGCGAAGATGTACCAGGACCTCAGACGACAGCACTGGTGGCCGGGCATGAAGAAGGCTGTAGCAGAGTTCGTTTCTCGATGCCTCACCTGTCAGCAGGTGAAGGCAGAGCATCAGGTACCAGCAGGCTTGGTACAGCCCTTGGAGGTTCCGGAGTGGAAGTGGGACGGAATATCTATGGATTTCGTGACTGGACTTCCACGCACTTCCAGAGGTCACGACTCCATCTGGGTGATTGTTGACCGACTCACCAAGTCGGCACACTTCTTACCCATCAGAGAGCAGGGCTCAGTGGAGAGCTTGGGACGTCTCTACGTTCAGGAGATTGTGCGGCTCCACGGCGTGCCATCATCTATCGTCTCCGATCGAGATGCTCGCTTTACTTCCAGGCTTTGGAAGGGGTTACAGGAGGCGTTCGGGACGCAGCTACGTCTGAGCACAGCCTTTCATCCTCAGACGGATGGTCAGACGGAGAGGACCATTCAGACACTCGAGGACATGCTCCGCGCATGTGTCCTCGACTTTGGTCGTAGCTGGGAGGACCACCTACCCTTGGTGGAGTTTTCATACAACAATAGCTACCACTCCACCATCGGGATGACACCGTACGAGGCGTTGTACGACCGACCTTGTAGATCTCCTTTGTGCTGGACAGACCCCGGAGAGTCAGCACTGGTGGGACCGGAGATGGTCCAGGCCACGACAGATAAGGTCTAGGTCATCCAGGAGCGGATGAGGACAGCTCAGAGCCGGCAGAAGTCATATGCTGACAGGAGGCGGAGGCCACTAGAGTTCGAGGATGGCGACCACGTCTTCTTGCGGGTCTCACCTCGACGTGGTATTCAGAGATTTGGCCGAGGCGGCAAGTTATCTCCGCGCTTCATCGGACCCTTCCAGATTCTCAGTAGGATTGGTGTGGTGGCTTATCGCCTGGCTCTACCACCTCAGTTGCACCGGGTGCACGACGTCTTCCACGTATCTCAGCTGAGGAGATACGTGCACGACCCGACGCACATCATTGACCCTGGGGAGTTTGACGTTGACGATGGGGCGACTTTTACGGAGGTCCCGGTGGAGATAGAGGATCGATAGGAGTGGGTACTGCGTGGGCGATCGATACCTCTTGTGCGCATCAGATGGCAGCACGAGAATCTACAGGAGAGCACATGGGAGCGGGAGGCTCAGATGCGTGCTCAGTACCCTCATTTGTTTCCCTAGTTTTGATGTATCTTTACGGGGACTTAAAGACCTGAGGTGGGAGTAATGTAAAGACCCGTAAAATTCAAGGGAAATTTTTTTCTTAATTTTCTTTAGAATTTTACAAGAGCGCGGTTTCTGACGGCACCTGATTCCGAGGCCCGGAGTGCCCGAAATCAATTTCTGAAGTTTGGCTCGGGTACGTTCAGTGAACGAACGAGCGGGATTTCCTAACTTTTGATCCGGTGCTCGGAATTGAAATCTGAGGGCACCGATGAACTCGCAGCGCCGATATTCGCTTAAAGAGACCTTTTCGGAAGTTTCGTTTGTTGCGGGTTGAAAGTTAGTATTTGGGAGATTTATAAAAAGTTGAATAAAAAAATGTGGATTCTTTTTATTTCACTTTTGTAGGTTAACTCCTCTCAAAGGGAGTTAGGGGTGGGACCCACACCCACTTAACCTCCCTTGAGAGGATTAAGTGTGGTGGGACCCACACGAACCTAAACCTCTCAACTTCCCCCTTAAACTCCCCTCTCTCCCTCTTAATGTTTGTAAACTTAACATCTAATTAATTACACATGACATGTTAATTAATTAAGTGTTATGTTTTTGAATTTGATGTTTTTAATTCCTAGGCTTGGTAAATAAAATAAGGAGGGACCTTATTTTATTTTGTTAGCCAACTTGTGTAGATTTCATTTTGAGAGCTCCTCCTCCATCTTCTTCATCTTGACGAAGAACGCTCAAGCTCTGACGAAGAACGTCGCTCTGCTCTTCTTCGTCTTCCGTGTCAACGAGAGGGAACGCCGCTTCCTCCTCGGATTCCCTTCGTCGACATAAGAGGTTTCGCCAACGACGTATCACATCGGATGCATCTCTTCGTCAACGGAATTGACGAACGACGACCGCGACGCCCGATCTCCGCGACGTCGACTTCCGCGGACGTTGGCAAATCCTCGAACTTATACCCAATGTAGGGGTTTTTGTTTATTGTTTAATTATTCTATTCTTGCTCGTGGATCGCATGACTAACGTGAGGAATTTGAATATTTTATGTTGTGTTGTTATTTAACGTGAGGGGGGCCGGACCGCACGAACACGGCCTAACCCCCCTCCATCGTTCTTGTTTAATTGCTTGCGGGTGGATGAATCAAGGTGGCGTGGTGCCGACGCACCACGCGGATATTCGCCCAATCCTTATTGCGCGACGCCGTCGCGCCGCGCCATGGAAGAAACATCAAGAACGCGACGCCGTCGCACCGCGTTGAAGAAATCAAGATGCGGCGGAGGGGCGCGGTGCCGTCGCACCGCGCCGGATGACGAAAACCGCGGCCGGTTCCGGGCCGCGGCGGAAGAGAACACCGGCGG
This sequence comes from Viscum album, assembly GCA_963277665.1. Classification (NCBI taxonomy): domain Eukaryota; kingdom Viridiplantae; phylum Streptophyta; class Magnoliopsida; order Santalales; family Viscaceae; genus Viscum; species Viscum album. Next base: position 675,064,005 of record OY728131.1, on the reverse strand, counting down.
CCGGGCCGCCGGCGTCGGAAGCCGAAGGGGGGACCGGAATTTCCGGTCCCGTTGGAGAAAACCGGCCGGCCAGCTGGCCGGCCGGATGGCATTAAACCGGGGGAATTAATCCCCCGACCATCACATAAAAAACCCCCCTCTTTATGAGGGGGGAGAGTTTTCTTGAGGGGGGGCAGCCGGCCCCCCGGTTCCGCACAAACAGGCCCCCCACGTGGGGGGGGGGGGCGTTTTAAAAAAAAGGGGGGGGGGGGGGCGCGGCATGTAGCCGCCGCCGCCCTTCCCAGGAAGCGGGGGCTTAGCCCCCCGCGTGCAGCCACCGAGCGGCGCCAGGCCGCCGCGGCCGCCGCGCCGCCACCGCGCCGCCGCACCGCCGGCCGGCCGGGCCGACCCAGGGGGGTCGGGCCGGGTCGGCCCGGACCCGGACCCCCCGTTTCGAACCAGTTTCGGTATTTTGGCCATAACTTGAGCCTCGGACCTCCAATTGACGAACCGTCAGCGGCAACGCGATCCTTGGATCAAGACGGTCGTTTAGGTATATCGCACTCAAGGTTTCGGATTACTTTGAGTTCGGCCGGGTTGGTTCGTTCACGAAACCAACCGGGCCTTCGGAGCGGAAACGCTCATATCTAGAGCTACGGACGTCCGATTGACGTGCCGTCAGCCGTGTTGTGTTCCTCTTAGTGAGACGGATCTTTTGGCATACTCCGCCCGAGGTTTGGACTCAGGTGGAGTACGTTCGGGTTGGTTTTGCCTTAAAAACCAACCGGGCCCCGGGGACGAAAATGCCAATAACTCTCAGACCGGGCGTCCGATCGACGCACCGTCTGTTGCGTTGAGTTCCTGTTGACGATACAGAACTTTTGGATACATCAACTCTGGTCTTCGTGACAGTTGATGTATCAGCCTCTCGGCTCGTGGAGCGGACTCTCCGAACGAGCTTGCTGTGTGCAGGAACCCTAGTGCTGGCTGCGACTGTTACTGTGACTGCTACTGCTACTACTGCTACTGTGACTGCGACGACGACAGTACAAAGAACCTGTGTGGATTCGACGACGACGACTACAACACTCAGCGATCCTACGTGGATCAATGCTACAGGTCCTGTGTGGGCCCGATCCTGTGTGGGTCCGATCCTGTGTGGGTCCTTGCGCTCAGCGGTCCTGTGTGAACCAGCGCCTACAGGTCCTGTGTGGGCCCGATCCTGTGTGGGTCTTTGCGGGAGTTAGTTACCTATCGATCCTTCGTGGGTCCGACGACTTAGATGGATCAATGATCATCTTTATCGTCTTTGAAGAAGTATACCTGTGTGAGCTGAATCCTGTTGCTTTCCTGTGTGGATTGTGTTGTGCAATCCTGTGTGGATTACGTTTTGCTTTCCTGTGTGGAATACGTTTACTTTCCTGTGTGGACTGAGTTGTACTTGGGCTCGGAGGTTGGAGCGTATTTGAATTGATGACTTAGGTATATGTATGGGCATATACCTAAGCAGTGTCGGTTGTTACTTCGTGATTATACCTTTCTTCGTGGTTTATCCTTTGTGGATTTGAGAGACCTTCAGGGGTCTCGGGGTCCCTACTGGGTAGCTTATACTCACCCCTGCACGGGCTTTGCCCGCACTACGTTGTGTTGGTTGCAGACGACGGACAGCGTTGACCTTAGCTGAGGCTTGCAGAGCGGGACGGTACCCGGAGGTGGACCACTAGGTGGGACGTGCACGGAGCAGACGGTGGGACCTGTGGAGCAGAGGAGCTATCTGTACCCACCCTTCAGGTGGGATTTCCAGTGGACAGCTCGGTGTAGCGGCATTTACTTTTTAGTTGCTGTTTTCCCTTTCGAGTTGTGCTTTACTTTCAGTTTTGGGTTTGTATTCTAGCCCATTTACTTTTCCACACTTTCAGTTGTACTCTGCTTCAGTTTAGTGTTTACTTTCCGCTTGCTTACTCTGTGGTGTTTGTTTACCTTACAAAGGCAATGCCTTCCCTTTTTATCGGGATTTACGCCTTGGTGCTAGTCGCCAGCCCCTGGCCTATGGAAGGCGGGCTTGGGGTAGTCACGGCACGGACCCCGAGGGCGGGTCGTGACATAGAGCTTCTGCATGGGCATGCAGCCTAGGTCATATGGTTAAGGAAAATAGCTTTCCCTTTTCTATGTGATGAAATTCCCCACACAGTTTACTCAAACTATGTGGCTTGGGGAACATGGCTTTTGCTAACCCTACGACCAAGCTTACTTCTCTAAAAAATAGGGATCCATGCTATGATCAAGCCCCCAACACCCCCATTTATTCTATATCCCTACTAGGAATTCATATTAGGACAAACCATGAAATTAAACTGGAAATAAAAAGGTTTTATACCTTATAGAAAATCTAGGATCTTACAATGTTTCCCCCTTATATCAATTCATCCCCAAATTTACCTTACAAGGGTGGTCAAGCATCGTTTGAGAATAACTCAAGAAACTTGGAATGTACGTAGGCCTCCCTCTCTCAAGTTTCATCTTGTACATGATCATTATGCTATAGAACCCATACCATAAGAAATGAATAGCCTCAGAGAACCTTCATGCCTTGATCAACAATACAAATAGGATTCTCCTTAAAGAATGAATCTACCTCCAACTCAACCTCATCAGGACAAATAGTATTAAATTGATTATAATGATATTGGAAAAGCTGAGATATGTGGAAGAAATAATGCATGGCTCGATACCTTTGAGGTAACTACAACTGATAAGTTACCAACTCAACTCTCTCCAGAATCTTAAAGGGCCCAACATAACGAGGTGATAACTTACCTTACTTATGAATCTCTTTATTCCCTAGTATAGAAGAAACTCATAAGAAAATATGACTCCCCACATCGAACTCTAGTATTTGAAAATGACGATTGGAATATGACTTATGTCTAGACTGAGCTATTGACATATGCTTCCTAATAAGCTGAGCCTACCCTGAAGTCTTCTAAACGAGATAATGGTCATGATACCTCTCTTACCTCTAACTAGAATGGGGGTGAATGACACACCCACCGTATAGGGACTCATAAGGATCCATATGTATGGTATCCTAAAATATTTTATTATAAGAGAACCTTGTAAGAGGTAAGTTTTTCTCCAATGAACCTTCAAAATCAAGGAAACATTCTAGGAGCATGTCTTCCAAAACCTGTATCATATGCTCAGACTGACTATCAGTTTGGGGATGATAGTATGTACTCAATAGTACCTATGAACCCAGTGCCTTCTACAACCCCGTCCATAACCACGACATGAAGTTAGAGTATCTAAAATGAATCATATTATCTCATGAATATAGATCCTCCCAATCTCATCCACTTAAAGAGTCTCATGAATCAAGAGAAAATAGAAAACCTTAATCAACCTGTCTAAAATAACCCATATAATATCACTGCCCCCAAGGTGATCTTATTAGACGCATCATGTAATCCACGGCGACATCATCCCATTTCCAATCAGGAATAGAAAACATATGTAAAAGACCTACTGGTCACTGGTTCTCTATCTTCACCTACTGACAAGTGGCACACTGAGTAACGAACCCAACTATCTCCAGCTTCATCCCTAGCCACTAGTATTGAAAAAATAATTCTTGATACATTTTTTTAATACTGAGATGCACATCCTATATCGAGGCATGAGAATCTCACATTAACTCCTCAATGATGCCCGCTGGAACCCAAAAACATCCTTTTATGTATAAGATATCATTCTCAATAATGATCTAACCTAGAGTCAGGTCATCACCTTCCACACTCCCTTGTAGGACCAAGACCTAAAAATATGGTAGATGTATTATCATTATTATTTCGAGAATAGTGTAATTTACCCCTAACTATGAGATAAAAGTATTACCATGACTATTATATACCTCCAAATACATCTTTGAAAATGATTCCATAAGCTGCCACTCGCTAATGGACTCTTAAACTACCTATATCTGATTCCTCCTCAGTAAATTAGCAACTACATTACCCTTCTCAGGCATATTGGCAAGATCGAAGTAAAAATTATATAGGTATTTAACACACCTTCATTGCCTAAGATTCAAGTCACACTATGTAAATAAAAACTTTAGGATTTTGTGGTCTATGTAAACCATGAAACAATCACCCAGTAAGTTATGCCTCCAACAGTGTAAGGCATGAAAAAAAGTGGAAAAATATAGTTTTTGCATTCGGTAATTCCTATCATGTGGCCTCAACTAATGAGACTCATACACCATAACTCACTCCTTATATATTATAACTACTCCTAGATCGAAACTCGATGCATCATAATATAAAATATAATTTCTTTATTGATCTAGAAGAATTAGGATCGACATTGAATTTAATATCCCTTTCATCTCATGAAAGGCTATCTCATAGGCATCTAACCATATAAATTTCACACCCTTCTTATTCAATACTGTAAGAGGTGAATCTAAGAATGATAAGTCTTGTATGAAGTGACTATAATATTTAGATATCCCCATGAAACTCCATATATAAAATATTTTTTTGGGATGCTCCTAAGAAACTACAACTCTCACCTTATCTAGGTCAACTGATAGTTCTGTATTTAAGATAATATGACAGAGGAAGTGAATCTCATCCATCCAAAAGTGGAAATTTTTGAGCTTATTATATAAATAATTATCTCTCAGCGTATCCAAAATGATATCAATATTTTTGGAATGGTCGCGTTAATTATGATAATACACCAAGATATAGTCTACTAATACCACCACAAAAAAATCTAGATATTGATGGAAAACTCAGTTCATCAATGACATGAATACTATTTGTGTTTTCATTAGACCAAATGGCATGAACAGATACTCATATAGACCATACCTACTATGAAAACCTGTATGAGGTATATATGAAGGTCAAACAAGCCCCTGATGATGACCCAATATCAGATCAATCTATAAAAACAACCTAGATCCTCAGAGATGTTCGAAGAGATCATCTATCTTTGGAAATAGATATAGGTTTTTAACTATCAACTAGTTCAATATTCAATAATCTTCACATAAGTGATAGGTTCCATCCACCTTCTTAGAGAAAAGGACCAGAAAACCCCATAGAGAAGTACTTGGTTGTATAAACCCCTCCCCTTCCAAGTCCTCTAGCTGGATATTGAGCTCTTGTAACTCAGTAGTAGCCATACTGTAAGGAGGAATGGATACTGATGTTACTCCTTAAACTAGATCAATAAAAATATAAACCTCTCTCTTAAGAGGTAGTCCTAAAAAGTCATTCATGAAAATATCCCTAAAATGATCAATAACCAGAGGGAAGTTCTCTTGATGCAATCCCTGATCATCCAAATATAAGATAATAATCTAGGAAACTATCTTGCTTATCCCATGATGCTTGGGTCCAGCTCCACTCTCCTAGACATCCTATTCACCCTTGTGAATAGAAAATACTGCCATCTAGTGATATGATAGTCACCTTATAGAGATAGAAATCAACATAATCATGATAAAGAACCAACCAGTCCATCTTGAGAATAACATCAAACCCTATCATCTTGAGGAAAAAGTGATCCCATACAAAGTGATGCCCACCTATATCAAGGGGGAACTTTCTTAATTGGTATACACTCCCCAATCAAATTCCCAGCAGAGTATCAAGTTTCATCATACCATTGTAAAACTAAAAACCGAGTCCAATGATCTCCACAATAGGTACATATATGAAAGAATGTGAAGCACCTCTATCAAAAAGAGAAAATAATAACATAGAGGCTATTAGAATAGTACCTCTCATGGTAGAAGTTCCAACACTCTACACCTCATGTATCAAATTTACTTCTTACATATAGCCTAAACTATGTCCCTAAGACATAGCCTCGATACCCTAATAATGTACGCACTACTATCACTGAGAATTAAGTGTTTGGATACCCCACACATGACCACCACATCCACCTAATCAGCTGTTTGAACTCTGTATCCCTGCCCAATGATAAGTTTTTAACCCTGCTCCTATATGTGGTGTCAATGAAAACCCTCTCTCACTGGATTCTAGAGAAAAATTCATGAAAAAAATATATTGGTAGCCCATCCTGCCACATTCTTGGCACTCGACTAGGTCTCTATCACACTTGCTCCTCATGTGTCCCTGCCTCTTACATTGATGAAAAAGAAGAGAACTACTAGATCCCTTACTTTGGTTGGTATTCCCCTCATTAGAGACCTCAAAGCATCTCTTCCTTTCCCTTGACATGGAACCATTAGGTTAAGAGGCTGATCTACCTTGCTCTGTGCCCCTGTATTCCCTCCAGTTACATTTATCAATCAATGCTTGATTTACTATTTTAAGATAGTAGTATGCTAAAAAATGTACAACTATGATAAAATGTCATACCTAATACCATCCTAAAATCACCTAGCTTTAAACAACTCATCACCTAATAGAATAGGTGAAAAATGCTGGAGCTCTATAAAATGGGAAGAATAGTCCATGACTAACAAGTCACCATTCTACAGATGCATAAACTCTGTCTTTTTCAGACCTCAACATAAAAGGATAAAATTAATCATAAAATTATCTTTGTAAATCCCTCCAAGCCATATCTTGATGAAGATCTATATAAGTAATCACTTTACACCATCTCTTGGTAGAATCCCATATAATATTTATAGTGAGATTAACTCTCCACTCAAGAGGTGTCTCAAGATGCTCAAAGATCAATAGCATGGCCTCTATCCATGACTTGTAGCCCATGGTCTACCATCCTCAAAAAACATGGGAATATTATACCACTAAAAAACATGTGTTATCTCTCCCACAAACAAGGAAGGTGGAGGTGATCCCTGAATGGTTATCATAAAGTGAAAAAATATCTCCTAAAATTGGGCATCATCACCCATATCCATTATAATAGGCAGTTCCAAAAGTGGAACTACTGGAGGTTCTTCTGGTGGCCCATGGCTTACCACCTCCAAATAATGGTCATCTCCACCCTCCCAATTCACGACTAGAGGCCATCACAGTGGCATATATCTAAAAATTATAAGTACATGCCTCAGTCAAGGTTTGATAACAAATACATAAAAATAACATGCACAAGCCAACTTAAAACAAGTCACACCCCTCTCCCTGCTCCCAAATCTAGGTCTGGGTGACACACAAGTCATACGAAAGCACACGATACTATATACTGGCCATTATTAAGGCCGTTTCAAGGTTAAGTTCTCCCGTATAAGTCTAATGTTCTGTTATATAGAGTTTTAGTTGCAATTTATAGTGGAAAAAACCCTTCTAACTACAATTTTCATCCCCATTTAACGACAACCATTCATTTCAAAATTCAATTTCAGTCAATTTCATTCTCATTTACATATAAATTCACTTTAAAAGGTTGAACTATATGGATCACTACATCTAACTTATAAGGGCCCATATAACTTATAAATTGAAGTGTGGCATACATTTAATACCAACTAGCTACTTATAAATTCCATATATTAAATATTAGCATAATTTCACAGATATTACAATAATTTACCAAAACATGCTGCAAGAAATTCACGCAGTAAGTAAACATGGCATGGTATAATGCATGACATATAATTTATGAAGTGACTCTAATGGTTCATGATGTAACGACCCAAAGTTTTCAATGGAATCCCTTCTTAAAATTATTTCATATAATAACATGAAGTCACAACACAACGAACTACTATATACTATGTGACATTAAACATAAGTCTGTCACTTGTGTGTGTTTTTAATTTTGAAAAACAATCATCTACAATTGTGAACAGTAAGTGATTTGGAGTCTGATAAGACAAACATAATTTTTGATGAATAGCAACACACCATTATGAATAGTTTCATACCTTTATGAATAGTAATGAATATTAATGAATAGAAAATAGGCCAAAAAATTATAAACTTTACCCATGAACGTATAAATACAATTTAGACATCGAAAATGTGAAAAAATGATCATAGTATAAGAATTGGTATTTTTGTATGTCAAAAATATTTTATTTACAATTTTATGTTTAATTTAATAATTTACAATGGAAATTTATTTTCATAAAATTTAATCATAAATTTTTACTTTATTGTCTTATGGTTATAAGATAATTTTATGAGACCTTGATTAATTTTTCATGGTGTTATAAAACGAGTTATAGTTTTAATGTTGATTTTGTTGAATAAATTATGATTTTATTTAAAAATTAAATTAAAAATATTTGGAAAATTATTTTTAAAAAATGGATTTCATTTTTTAATTCTACATATTGGAAAATGGTTAGGGTGAAATTTTGGTATTTTTCTAAAATACTTGAATTTCTGTGAATAGTAAAAATACAGTTTTGAGTTTTCGGTATGTTTGATGACATCATAATGATGTAATAATTAATAAAAAATTCTGATATAATTTTTTACAGTAGAATAAGATATTAGGTGTCCCAAGTGGCTAATAATATGGGAAAATACCCTGGGAAAACCCATGGTTTTTCAAAAACCACTAATGAGGTGTCCTTTAAAATTAATAAAAAACTCTCTCTCTTACTATAAATACCCACTCTTCCCTTCATTTTATTTCATTCCAAATCCATCCTCCACAAATATCTTGTGTTTTAACCTCCCTAGGAACCCTCCAAATGTTTCCTCAATCCCCCAAGGTCTCAACCTTGAAGTTTTAGGAGTTACTCCACAAGGTAAGGGAACATTTCACCCTCCTCTTCTTGTCAACAATTCTTTTATGTTATCTATTTGAATTTCCATTCTCATATGTTGGGGTTTTATATTATGTATCCTTATTACTGTCCTTTTTGTTTCCATATGATGAGATACCCTTTTTCTATCATCAATTCATTTTATGAAATTTTAAGCGACTTAGGCTGCCGAATTTTCATAAGGGATATCTCAACTTTTCTTTTATTTTCAAGTTCATCTCTTTTATTTTTCTTTAATCACCTCCTTTCATCCAAATTATATGATGAATCTAGTAAATTTCATGTACTATAATATTTTAATGATAAAGGAATATTTATTCAACATCTCTCCTTTCCCTTTCTTTTATACTAAAAATGAAAACACCATATGAGATGTACTAATTTACCACATTCAAGGATGATGGGTTTTCAATTTCCATTACCGTATTCAATTATGGTAATAAAAACATTTTCATGGTTGAACCAGAAAATAATATATGTATTATGTCTCATCTATGGTTCTATAATCCTTTTGTACAGAAGATTTTGATTTATAAAACAAAACATGTTCCTTGTGGTAAAAAAAACCGCATATTAACCAATTTATATAATGATTCATCTTCATGCCAAGTAACCAAATGGAATTTACAATCATTTAACCTCATGGATTTTCACTAATTACATATAACTCCAATTATATAAAACTATATCCATTTTACATTATTCTTAGAAAATGAATATAAGTGAACTGATCATTAGAACCAAGGAAACAACCAGACACAAAAAATAAAATTGAATCTCGTAACCAATCAAAAGGTTATGAATGAACTAAAAAAGGTTTTAATAAATAATTTTCATATAGAATAGGTTCTGTAATTTTTAATTAATGAAACTAATTTTATTATTCAGGTAATTAATATCAATTGGAGAACACCATCAGACTCAAGGTAAGGGATTCTACCCGAATCACCTTTATTCCTTCGGGTTGCTCTATCTTTATTTTTACTAAAAATAAGTTGTCTTTTATTTTTATGAAAAATTATAAATTATGTTTATATGCTCCAAACTCATGTTTCAAGATCCATACCTCATTTTCTTTCGGGAATATACATATTTTTAAGTGATTCTCTCCTTAATTCTTCCCGATAAGAAAACCTATTTTAAGGGAACATCCCGAATTCTTACCCGATTTCAAGTGCACTATATAATCTATTTTAAGACACTATTGTATTTATAAAATAAGTCCTTTTATTGTGAAAATATTCCTGATTCACTTCTGATTTTTTATAAATAATTTTTCCCTTTTCTATTTCAAAGCCTCAATAGTATTTTCCTTTAAAACTGTTGAAAAATGTTTTAATTCTAAAGTTTCATAAATACATTTCTTACATGTTGTCAATTTTACTTAACATAAATCACTATGATACATGCCTAATTTCCCTTATGAATGTCCAAATATATTTTAGTTCCTTTCTTTCATGGACACTCTTATGATATGCCCATTTATTATGACATGATTGTGATACCCACTTCTTTCCATGGGTACCCTTATGTTTATGTGTGGTTGATTATGTATGATTATTCATGTGTAAAGCATATTCATGAAAATGTTAAGATGGGTGTGCCTATATAGCTCTCTAATGAATTGGGTAAAGTTAAGTCTCATGAGATGTTATGTGCAACAGTCTTGGCGGTTAGCCTTAGCTTGTGCTACTATGTGAAACGATCTCAGCGATTATCCTTGACTCGTACTAAAGTCATGTTTTATGTTTCTGATACATTTATATTATTCCATGTTTATATGATCCCATGTTTATATGTTATGATTCCATATGCTCCATACTTTTTATATCATTATGTCATGCCTCCTAACTCATGTGCTTAAACTTTATTCTTATGTTCATTCCATTACTGTGCTTTTTAGCTCATCCCTTTATTCATGTGTTTCACTAGGATATCCTATGTAGATGTATGAGAACAATAGAAGTTAGGATCTCATTATGGAGATTAAATAAGGAGGTGTTTTTTATCCCCATGTTTTATGTTTTATGTAACCAGTTTTCAAAGACAATAGACTTCACGATCCTTGGCTTGTACTCTAATGTATATTTATGCTTAAAGTAATGTAATATTATATGTAAAAGGCTAAGGTCACTATAGTTGGTATTAAAGGATGATCTAGTTATTTTTGGAGATTAGGAATAGATCAATTTATTAAGAACCTTAAGGATGAGAAAAAGTATAAGAAAAAAATACCTAAATTTTTCTAAGTATAGAGTATGTGGTTTATTAAGAAAATACATCCCTGTTTAGATACAAACAGGTAGACGTGGATCTAGCACAAATGTACCTAGGAGTGAAAAATTTGACAATGAGTTTCAGGCTTGACCTGGGGTATCCTGGTACATGACAATGGGCCTTACTGCACTCTTGGTATTGACACTCCCAGGGGATATGCCTCGGTAATTCATGAGCTTGGTATAAACCGTTATTAAGGAAAAAAACCCATAAGAATATAAGATAAGAAATTGATCAAGGATAACCTAGATTTAAACATAGGGAATCACAAGTTATTATATACTTATCCTTTAAAATTTTATTCCATTATGTTCAAAGTTTCTTTTATTTATGCTCAATAGCTATGTATTAAATCCCTCTAATTGTACATTATTTTTCTTAGCTAATGGAGGGAAATAGAAGAACACATTCCAACAATCAGTGTGAAAGGGAATGTGAAGAATAACCTATTGATATGCCTGATATTATGGGAATGGGTGCTCAAAACATCACGACAGTACTTGCTCAGCTAGATCAAGTTATGAATAATAACTTGAATCATGTGGAACACCCTCCTCCTCCAAGGAGAGAGAATGTTTCTATAGAACCCTTCATGAGGAAAAGGACTCCCTTGTTTAGTGGATCTTATGATCCCCTCCTTGCAGAATAGCGGATTAACTCCATTGAAAAGATATTCTCTGTTCTCTAGTGCTCAGAAGAAGAGAAAGATGTACTGGCGGTCTACCGTTTTGATGGGGAAGTTGATCAATGGTGTAAACTCATCAAGAATAAAAAGTCCCAAGAGAAAATTGATTCAATGGATTAGGAGGGATTCAAGAGGATGTTTTTCAATAAATATTTTCTACAAACCCTCCGTATCAAGATGTAAAGGGAGTTCCTTGGACTCAAGCAGAAGGAAGATGAGTCCATCGGGGGGTATGAAGCAAACTTGACAAGGCTTGCAAGGTACTCCTTTGGCCTTTTCATGAACACAAAAATCAAGGTGGATCACTTCTTTAGCGAGTAAAGCCGAGTCTGAAGAAGGTGTTGGTGATATGATACTTTGACAGTTATGAGGAGATTGTCTATTGAGACCTCAAGGTTGAAATGGTGTTTGGAGACTCTTAGTGGTCTCATGGGCCTGGTGAAAAGAAGAGAAAAATGGATAACAACATGGGTGGTTCAACAAAAAAATCCCACGATGGAAAGAAAACTGAATATCCCACTTGTAAAAGTTGTGGGAAGAAGCATCCTGGGAACTTTCTAAAGGGAACCAAGAATTACTTCAAATGTGGAAAGTTTGTTCATCTGGATAAAAACTACCAAAGGGATATGAAAAATCCCGCTAACATGGAATAATAAAGGAAGGTTCAGATCAATTCTCAGCCAGTGGTGAAGTGTTACAACTACAAGGAGCATGGGAATTATGAAAACAATTTCTTTAATCAAAGGGTTGTCAGAGGAAATCAACAACAACCACTAAGGAAAAAAGGAAGGGCTTATGCTATCACTACTACTAAGGTGGACCCAGACAACAATGTGGTGACAGGTACAATAATTATTCATTCAAGAATAGAGAATGTACTATTTGATTCTGGTTTTATGAATTCTTTCATATCTTGAAAGTTTATTAGACCTATTCAACCACCTCCTCAAAATTTGGAGGTAAAGTTATCTGTGAGAACAACGAATGGGGAAATTATTGTGTCCATGGTTTATAACTCCTCCCCAGTTAACATTTTTGGACTGAACCTCCCAGAAAATCTCGTCATACTTCCTATAGTGGAGTTTGAAACAATATTGGGAGTGGATTGGATATATTTATAAAAGGCCAACATAAATTTTTAGGAAAGGGAGATCACTCTTCACATCCCGAAGCATCCTCCGATTCTTTACAAGTGTAAGGAGGAAGATGAATCTCCTTTAGAATCATCGTATCAAGTTTGAATATTGTTTCCTTATGATCAAGCATATCTATCTCAAATGATTGAGACAAAGGAGAGAATCATGCTTGAAGACATACCCATCATGAAGGAATAAACTGATGTATTCTCTAAAGAGTTTCTTGGTATTCCTCCTAACCAAGAGGTTAAGTTCTCAATTGAAATTATCCCTAGATCTATGCCTATATCAAATACACCTTATAGAATGTCCACTGTAGAGATGGAAGAGCTGAATAAGAAATTACAGGAGAATCTGGAGAAGGGTTTTATACGACCTAGTGCTTCACCATGGGGTGCGCCAGTCCTCTTTGTCAAGAATAAGGATGGATCAATGTGCCTCTGCATTGATTATCGTGTGCTCAATAAAATCACAATAAAGAACAAGTATCCCCTTCCACGGATAGATGACTTGTTCAATCAGCTTCACGGGGACTGTTATTTATCTAAGGTGGACTTTCAGTCAGGATATCAATAATTAAAGGTGAGGAAGGAATATATTCCCAAGACTTCCTTTAGAATGAGGTATGGACACTATGAGTTTATAGTGATTCCCTTCAGACTCACTAATGCTCCAAATATTTTCATGGATTTAATGAATAGAGTCTTTAGAGATTACCTCAACAAATTTGTGGTAGTCTTTATTGATGATATTCTGATATAATCCAAGATCAAGGAGGAACATGAGGAGTATTTGAATATTCTGTTAAAGACTTTGTGAAGGGAGAATTTGTATGAAAAGTACAGTAAATGTGAGTTTTGGATGGAGGAAGTATCATTCTTGGGGCATGTTATCACTAGCAAAGGGATATCTTTGGACCATTCCAAGAAAAAGGAAATTGAAGAGTGGCCCATGCCAACTTCTGTAATAGAGATGTGAAACATTCTGGGTCTAGCTGGGTATTATCAATGATTTGTGAAGAAATTTTCACAATTATCAAACCCAATGACCAAGATAACCTGGAAGGGAGTAAAGTTTGTCTGGACTCAGGAATGTGAAGACTGTTTCAAGGAGTTGAAAAAGAGGCTTATCACTGCGCCAGTACTCACACTCCCATCAAGTGGAGAACAATTTTTAGTGTACAATGATGCTTCAAAGAAGGTATTAGGTTGTGTGATTATGAAAAATGATAAAGTGATATCCTAAGCCTAAAGGAAGCTGAAAATTCATGAGAAAAACTATCCCACACATGATCTAGAGTTGGCGGATGTGATCTTTGCATTGAAAATATGGCGGCATTATCTCTATAGGAAAAAGTGTGAGATATATACTAACCACAAGAGTCTCAAATATATATTAACACAAAAAGTGTTTTAATATGTGCTAGCAAAGATGGATAGATATCATCAAAGATTGTGACTGTCTAATCCTATACCATCCCGGCAAGGCAAATAAGGTGGAATATTCTCTAAGTAGAAAGGACCAATCATCTTTATCAGTGATGAGAATTGAAAAGGATATGATCTTCTTAGATTTTCATAGGATGGAAATGGGAATCATTAAGGGAGGAACATCATCAATCCTTTATCAAATGATTGATCAACCATCCCTCATAGAGAAAATAAAGGATGCTCAAAGAAAAGATGTGGAACTTCTGAAAAGGGTGGAAGCTATCAGAAGTGGAAAATCCTCTAAGTTCATGATTGATGGGGAAGGAGTTGTAAGATTTGGGACATGATTACATGTACCATCTGATCTAGAGATAAATAAGGATCTTCTGAATGATGCACATATCTCAACCTTCTCTATCCACCAAGGGAGAAAAAAGATGTATCATGATCTCTGAGAAAACTTTTGGTGGGACAATATGAAAAGGGAGATGGCTAAATATACATAAAAGTTCTTGGTATGTCAATAAGTGAAGGCCGAAAGATAGAATTCTAAGGGGATGATGCAACCACTACCCATACCAACATGGAAGTGGGAGAACATCACCATGGACTTTGTCACTAGAATTCCAAGGATATCTAGAGGAAACAATGCTATATGGGTCATTATGGATCATCTTATGAAGAAAAATCACTTTATCATGATTCGAGATGAATTATCATTAGATAAACCTACACAGATATAATCAAAGGAGTGGTAAGGCTACATGGAGCACCACTATCTATTGTATCTAATCGTGATCTGAGATTCACCTCAACGTTTTGGAAAAGTCTTCAACATGTTCTAAGCACTGAACTGAACTTCAGTACGACCTATCATCCTCAAACTGATGGCCAATATGAGTGTACTATTCATAAACTAGAATATATACTAATAGAATGTTCTATATACTTTAAAGGAGGATGGGACCAACATATTCCCCTAGTTGAATTCTCCTATAATAACAATTTCCACTCGAGCATCTAAATAGCATCATATGAAGCCCTTTATGGGAAAAGGTGCAGAATACCGGCATGTTGGGATGAAGTCGGTGAGCGTAAGCTTCTAGGAACTGAAATGGTTGAAGAAATGATGAAGAAGCTGAAAACCATTCAACACCTATCAAGGAAGCCCAAAGCCGACAGAAGGGTTATGCTGAAAATCATCGACGAGACCTTGAGTTCAAAGTGGAAGACAAGGTATTTCTACACATATCTCTGTGGAATAAGGTCATGAGGTTTTGAAAGAAAGGTAAGTTAATTCCCAGGTAAATCGACCCCTTTGAGATCCTTGATCAAGTCAGAGCTGTGGAATATCGAATAGAACTTCCACCTACCATGTCCAAAGTACATGATATATTTCATGTATCCCTCTTAAGAAAGTACATACCAGACTCTTCACATGTACTTTGTTCAGAGGTGGTACAGTTGGAGGATGATATTTCTTAGGAGGAGAAGCCAGTGAAGATCTTGGATCATAGAGATAAAGTTCTACATAACAAGACTACTCACATAGTCAAGATACTACAGCGGAACCATAAGTATGAAGAGGCAACATGAGAACTAGAGGATGCAATGAAGGAAAAGTACCTGCACCGGTTTTTGGCCTATAATGTAAACTGAAATTTTGAGGGAAAAATTTCTTAAGGGGGAAATAATGTAAAGACCGAAAGTTTTTAATGAAACACCTTCTTATAATTATGTCATATAATAATATGGAGTCACAAAACAATGAACTACTAAGTACTATGTGACCTTTAAACATAAGTTTGTCACTTGTGTGGGTTTTTTATTTCAAAAAATGGTCATCTAAAATTGTGACCAGAAAGTGATTTGGGGTTTGATAAGACAAATATAATTTTTTTATGAATATTAAAACAACCTTATGAATAATATCATACCTTTATAAATATTAATTAATATTAATGAATAGAAAATCGTCCAAAAAATAGAAACTTTACCCATGAATGTAAAAATACAATTTAGACATTGTAAAAGTGAAAAACGATCATAGTATAAGAATTGGTATTTTTTATGTCAAAAATATTTTATTTACAATTTAATGTTTAATTTAATAATTTAAAATAGAAATTTATTTTCATAAAATTTAATCATTAATTGTTACTTTATTTTATTATGGTTATAATATAATTTTATGGGACCTTGATTAAAATTTCAAGCTGTTATAAAACAAGTTAAAGTTTTAATATTGATTTTGTTTAATAAATTATGATTTTATTTAAAAATTAAATTAAAAATATTTAGAAAATTATTTAAAAAAAATAGATTTCATTTTTTAATTCTTCACATTTAAAAATGGTTTGGGCGAATTTTTGGGATTTTTCTAAAATACATAAATTTTCTGTGAATAGTAAAAATACAGTTTTGAGTTTTCGATATGTTTGATGACATCATAATGATGTAATAATTAATAAATTTTTCTGGTCTACTTGTTTACATTAAAATAAGATATTATATTTCCTAAGTGGCTAATACCATGGGCAAATACCATGGGAAATCACATGTTTTTGCAAAAACCACTAATGAGGTGTCCTTTAAAATTAATAAAAAACTCTCTCTCTTTTACTATAAATACCCACTCTTACCTTCGTTTTCTTTCATTAAAAATATATCCTCATAGAATATATAGTGGTTTTATCTCCCTATTATCCCTCCCAAGGTGTCCTCAAGCACCCAAAGTCCCAACCATCAAGTTTGGAGAATATAAGTCCCAAATGTAATTTACAATAATTTAACCTCATGTATTTTAAATAATTACATATAAGTCCAATTATGGAAAAATATCCCCATTTTACATGATTCTTTGAACATGAATATATGTGAACCGATCATTAGAACCAAGGAAACAAACGGACCCAAACAATGAAATTGAACCTCGTAACCAATCAAAAGGTTATGAATGAACTCAAAAAGATTTTACTAAATCATTTTAATATAGAATAGGTTATTGAATTATAAATTAATTAACCTAATTTTATTATTCAGTTCATTAATATCAATTGGAGAACACCATCGGACTTAAGGTAAGGGATTCTACCTGAACCACCTTTATTCCTTCAGGTTGCTCTATCTTTCTTTTTACCTAAAATAAGTTGTCTTTTCTTCTTATGAAAAACTTATATTTTCTGTTTATATTCTCCAAACTTATGTTTCAAGATCCATACCTCATTCTATTTTAGGGATATACATGTTTTTAAGTGATTTCCTCCTTAATTCTTCCTGATAAGCAAACCTATTTTAAGGGAACATCCCAAATTCTTACCCAATTTCAAGTGAAATATATATTCTATTTTAAGACACCATTGTATTTATTAAATAAATCCATTTATTGTTAAAACCTTCTTTATTCACTTCTGGTTTTGTATAAATGATTGTTCCCTTTTCTATTTTAAAGTCTTAATTGTATTTCCTTTAAAACTGCTCAAAAATGTTTTAATGCTAAAGTTTCATAAATACATTTCTTACATATTGTCAATTTTAATTGAAATCACTCACCATGATACATGCCTACTTTACCTTATGAATATCCACATATATTTTAGTTCCTTTATTTCTTGTACACTCTTATGATACACCCATTTATTATGACATGATTGTGATAACCACTTCTTTCCATGGGTACCCTTATGTTTATGTGTGGTTGATTATGTATGATTATTAATGTGGAAAGAATATTAATTAAAATGTTAATATGTGTGTTCCAAGATATCACTCAAATGCATTGGGTAAATTTAATTCTCATGAGTTGTTATGTGCAATAGTCTTGGTGGTTAGCCTTATCTTGTGATACTACGTGAAACGATCTTGGCGGTTAGCCTTGACTCATACTAAAGTCATGTTTTATGTTTCTTCCACATTTATATGATTCCATGTTTATATGATCCCATGTTTATATGTTATGATTCCATATGTTCCATGCTTTTGATAGCATTATGTCATTCCTCCTAACTCATGTACTTAAGATTTATTCATATGTTCATTCCCTTACTAGGATTTTTAGCTCATCACTTTGTTCATGTGTTTCCCTAGGATATCCTATGCAGATGTATGAGCACTATGGAAGTTAGGATCTCATTACGGAGATTAAATAAAGAAGTGTTTTTTATCCCCATGTTTTATGTTTTATGTACCTAGTTTTCAAAGACACTTGACTTTACAATCCTTGGCTTGTAATCTGATGTATATTTATGCTTAAAATCATGTAATGTTATATGTAAAAGGATAGGGTCACTATACATGATGAAATATTTCCTTACCATAAAAAGGCAAGGCTAAAAATATGTAATCATAAGAAACATACAAAAATCATGTGCATCACCCAATAGTGAAGTCAAATCAACTGTAATAGGCATACTCTAAAACAAAATATACCATCCCAGGAAATTTGGATTTTTTCTGTATGTGGGTTAGCTACTCTTAAGAATAAATCCTTAATAAATTCCAACACATTCCTAATATCCTATATAATTTTCTAAAACTATAATGCAAAATAAAAAAATTCCTCTAATACCACCTTGTGATGTCCTAGACCTGGTTCACTCAACAATAACCAAACCCTATTTGGCCATGTGGCCTCAAGCATGCCTCCCCATACACCAAAGGTTGCTGACTAGCAGTGAGATTACATTTTGGAATAGTGGGGAGACTATACCCTCATGTTCATAGTGTATCATAAAATTATAAATAGATCAATAACAAAATAAGATAAGTAACTAAAAAACTGGATAATAAACATCCATCATATGAATAACAAAACAATCTCATCCAATAGTGTCATATACAATGATGATCTTGACATGTTATAAAAAAGATAGATAATAAATGGAAAAAGGTATCAAATATAATACATGTATCAAAATTACAAAAATACAAAAAGTAACTATCCACAAATAGCACCATGAGACAAATAACGATTCTATACTCCCCTGCTCTTATGTATCAACCAATCAACCATCATCAAGCCAACTCTTTCCCCTACCCCTTCACACATACATGAATTTTTTTGGGTACCCAATTGAGGCCCAAAAAAGGTGTGAGATAACACTCATTAGGCCACCACTAATAGAATATATAACAATTCAAGTCCATTCATATAATCTGAATCAATGTACAAATATATCATACACACAAGTAAAACAATTTAAGTGATGAAATCCATTATATTAAGTCTCACTGTGATCAAGAAAATAAATCTTAAATTCTTTTTTGTAAATCATAGAAAGAACCAAAAACAACGGTCCCCACCTTTTAATCATGTGTTAGGCCTATATGGGCCAGGGTCTAAGGTGTAAAAATTTACAAGTAAAGTTATTAAGAAAAGTAAAACAAGTAAACATGATCCAAGGAGTAGAAATATCCAAGTAATCTTAATAATATAATTAAACAAGATCCAAGGAGTATAAATTTACAAGGAATCCTAGCATGTCAATTAAATTAGTCAGACTAGATCCTTGGAGTAGAAATGTCGAGGGAATCCATGTAAGCCAGATCCTTGGAGTAGAAATGTCCAAGGCATCCAAATAAGTCATGCATCCAGGATCCAAGGATTAGAAACCAAGGAATCCTAATATTTTTGTCATATCTAAAGATTATTAATGTCCAAGTCATCTTAATAATCTAATTAATATGGATCCAAGGAGTATAAATGTCCAAGGAATTATAACATGTCAAGTCAAAAAGATCCAAGGAGTAGAAGTATCCAAGGCATCCAAATACGGTTGTTGTATCCAAGGAGTAGAAATGTACAAGTAATCCTAACCAATTCATTTAACATTTATTTAATCATTTCAAAAATCTATTTATAATCATTTACCAGCCAAGTGATTAACCATTTCATACCTTCCATCTATAAATAGAAAGGTTTTAGAAGGTACATATAAACTTTAACAATTCACTTCTTCATCATTAACAATTATCAATTATACAAGTCCAGATCATCACACCCAAAGGATAGTATGAACATGATTAAAAGGTAGAACCCTCCCCTTGTGTGATTTGGGTTGATTTAAATAACCTCAAACCTTAAAAAAAGTGTCATGGAATGTATCAAACATGTTTTTATTATTTTACTCATGGTTAAATTAATCTAGAAAGAATAAAATAGAAAGTATGGAATGTGGTACAACACAAACAAGCTATAAATAGCTATAATTTTAGGTAAAAGGTATAAAACACCCACCATAAGCCCGTAGATGAACATTCATCCAGTCTCATCCTCTTATTCGGTTCAAATAAGATGAAAACAGATGAATGGATGAATGCCATGAAAAATAGGGCATAAGAGCCTGCACCAAAACAAATCTGTCTAGGAGAAAAGAAATGAAAAAGGTGTAAGAGTAATAAACAACTCACAGGTACACATCCAATGAGACAGATGTTGAAAGAATCAGAGTACATATTGGGGAGATATGGAAAATCCTAGGCTAGGCCTCCATGGGAGATCTCAAAATGATAAAGGGGTGGCCCCTACTAGAGAAATAAGGAAAGGAGGAGAGGGTTTAAACATTTAAATAATTAAGGAAAAAATGGTTATGTTCCCTCTAAATACTGGGTCACATGGTTTGGCCACACAATTGGAAAAACCATGTGCCAACTGTGCACCCTTCTCTGTCTCATAACCCCTCGCATGATTATGGTGAACTATTAGACAAACCATGTGTCGATAGTGAATTTCGCCTCTGTTAAAAATTATAGAGCTTCCACACGGGCATGAAAACTGGGTTGCATGGTTAGGGAAAACTATTCACAATTTTTTATATGTTGAAATTCCTTGTAAGATTTACTCAAATTGTGTGGACTAGGTTTTATGGTTTCTTCTAACCATGTGTCCCAACTGTATTTTCCAAAAATACGGGATCCAAGAACCAAACTAGACCTAAATATCCACATTTCCTCTATATACCTACTATTCTTTCATATTAGGTCAAAACAAGTAATTAAACCAAAAATAAAAAGGTTCCATAACTCATAGAAAATATAGGATCTTACAACTGGGCCCTTATATTTTAAAATACTTACCAGTGTTTCATTTTTCACATTGTTATGGATGTTTAAAATTTTTCATGTGTATATTATATTATATTATATTTAAATTTTTCTGTTTTTTCTATATTATTATATATTTTTCCATGGATATAAGCTTCTATAGAGGTTAATTTTTATAATGTCTCTAATGTGTTTTTTCTTTCTATATTTAGTCTAGTCACTACCCCACAACCTATTAGAGGTATGCTTTTGGTGTTAGTCTCTACTTGCGGCCTAACTAGGAAATTTCCCAATGGTTCAGATCATGTAAAATTTGTATTATAGTGAGGGTTTTCATTAGGAAGGAATTTATAGATAAGAGTCTTATGAGTTTTTGTTTATGAATCTCAATTAAAATGTTTCAACAGATCTAGAATTAAATTAGTAGACTAAGGAACCTAGTGTGTGTAGATGTATAAAATATAATTTCACTAAGACTATGATAATCAATTATTGAACTTAGAACATTAAGGAGTCGTTTTCAAGGTATAACCGAATGGTGCATTCATAATATATAATTGCGGTTATGATTTTTTCTCATATACTTCTCGATTCATCTCAACCAGGTCTACTTTAATAACCATTGTTTTATCTTATTGAATAAAGGATTCCACCCTATATAAAGCTAGATCATATACAAAGGCAGGTTGGTAATGAGCCCATGTCTCTAATACATCCTTCAATCCTAGATAAGTTAGTGTCTTCATCTAGAGTTATATCCTCCCTATGAGATAATGAAGATCCTCCACTCATTGTGTAGAGAGAATAAATTACACTTATATATCATATTGTAGTTCCCACAAAGTTGGATGATACTACTCACATGTGGAGTACACTGAATGAATTTTAGTTCCCAAGGACTCATTATTTTTAGGTGATCCCAATATTTAGTCAGTAGAGGATTTAGTGTATTCAGTGAATCATATATTCCATTTGGTTTAGACACTAACTGACTTAATGGCAATTCTTTCATTGATTCTTCTTCAGGTAATAACTAGAAATTGGTGGGAATTGAATAATCAAACTTATGATGAAGCCAATATACCCTAGTAAAAGTTTTATTACCTCTATAGAGAGGATTATAATAAGGAAACACTGATAATGGTATGAGTTTAGAAGATTCTAGATCTTTTATGAGGAATTATTCATGTGGTTGGGTATGTATCAAGGTTCATAGAACCCACAAAGTTCTCCCTGTAAGTCATGTATGATGAATTTTTGTGAGATCATAAGTTTTAGGTACACCACCAAAGATAAATTTGAGTGGTGTTTGTAGAGGATTACACTTTCCATGGATATATAATTTTTTATTTTGGGTGTTAAAGGAGTTACAATGTATTTGGAGATGGATGGTGGGAGAAGAGAATTAATTTAGCTAACATTTTAGCTGGAATAGAGGATCAAGCCATGATTGCTAGTATTATTCCATGATTTGGTTAGCTGAGGGGATCATAAAGAGAGTTGTTTTTTTAGTTTTGATCTATAATTTAGTGAGTTGAGGAGTTTTTTTTTCATTGTGATGGTTTATATGTGATGTTTTGGTGTTCCTCTATATGGTTATGTTTTGATTTTTGTGTAGTGATTCTTAGTTTTTTATATGGATTGTTGTATTGTGACATGAAGTCTAGGGGTGTTCTATCTTAGTGTCACTATAGTTGAGATGGTTACACCATGAAGATTTACATTATATTTTTCTCATGGTTTGAGATTATAGGGTTTGAGTAGAAAAGGCTAAGGATTGTGTTGTGATTCTAGGATGTTCAAGCATTGTAGTGGAGGAGGTTTTCATATAGGTTGTAGTTATGGTTACTCAAGTATCAACAAGTTCCATATGTGGGTCTAAATCCAATAAAGAAAGTTCATCTAAATTATTAGAACCAACCAATTCAGATTATGGTATAATTGGTCACCAATTGTCATTGGGTTTTTAGGTGGTTTGAGGATGGTTGATTCATTTATTTTTTTGATATTCAGTATCATTTGTGAAGGATTGACAACCAAAACAGGTCATTATCAATGATGGTTGTGATGTTATATAGATTAAAATGTGTTCATGTATATTTTTCATTGATGTTAGATAGAGTATTAGTCTAGGGGACTTGTGTTTTCCATTCCTCAAAATGGGTATTTTGGTGTGTACACTTCTTCAATGGGAGATGATGGAAAATGACATAGAAATTGCGATGCATGTTACATTAAATCTAATGTAGTGTTGATGTGGACTATTTTTTATTCTTCACAGTATAAAATTATGATTCCTATTTTTTTCCTCATGATGTAGACCTCTAGGGTGATCATTAAAGTTGGGTAGTACAATTATCTCATGGGAGGTTATATTTGTTAATAAAACATTTCTATATTGGTATCAACAATGTGTAGTTTCTTTCTATGTTATGATATTCGGAAAACTATAGATGAAGAAATGTATTGGGTTAAATAACTTGATGAGATTCACATAATTTGGGTTTCTATATTTATCAAGGAATTAAATCAAATTAGTGTTGATTTGATTGTTCCTATGGATAAGTGGCCTAAGAAATGATTTTGATATAATAGTGATGAAAAAGATGATTCTTCCATAATGATATTGTTTTAGGATTCACATAGAACTTTTAAATCCAAAGGTGGATAATGTGCATGTGAGATTTCACTCTTCTCTTTCATGAGGTTATATTATAATATTTTTTTAGCAGCATCATTTTTTTAAGAAAGAAAAGTTTAAAGGTGGGGAGAATTAGAAAATTATGCATTTATAAGAGAAGAGATTAACTTATTTTTGAGTTTTGGAGGTCTAATTATATTAAATGATGTGAAATTGTAAATTAACCATAATTATTGACTATGGAAACTATTTTTAATTTACTTTTTTATCTCAATACATGGTGTTTACTCTGAGGTAGAGTTCTAGTGAGACTCCAATCCAGTTGATATTTAAGGGATATCAAATATTTATCTAATAAAAAAATATTTATCACATGAATGAAAATGAAAAAATATCCTAGTAAGATCCCCATATGGAAATTATAATGTCATGGTTTTTATTTAAATATAATGTTTTAAATAGGAGTAGTATTATTCTCATATTTGGTTTTGAGCACCAGACCATATAGTTTCTGGTTGATGAAATAATTATTAATTAACTTGTTTCTAGAAATATAAATCCATCCCATAGTTCATCTACTTAGGTTTATCCACCATGTATGGAATGAACCCTAAATACCTAGAGAGGATTGAAGATCCAGATTATATAGGAGATATCATGTTGATAAAGCATAGGTAGATTCATGAGCCAATAATGATGGATCATTGAAGCATCATCATTTTACTACAAAGATAGAACATTTTTTTATTATTTTAATCATTATTCATACCAAATTAAAAAATGGTATCTCATTCTTAGAATCATCTTCCCATTGTGCTGATTATTGTGATCATACTTCAATTATTATTATTTTTGAAATTATCAATTTTCATGTAATGAACGATGAAGAAACTATATTATTCATTTCACTAATTTTCACCAATTTCTATTTCATCACTCATGATTAATTATCACCAATATCTTTTACAATGTTTAATGGTTCAACAAAGGTATCCTAGAAGGTGGTGTGGAAAGGGAGTCATCCATATAAGCATAATATTAGTGAGGTGGGTGTGGTGTTTTATATGGAGTACGAAGGATAATGGAATGGTGAATGAATGATAGTGAAGAATTATGAAGAAGGTGATTAGATAGAAATATCATTTGGTGGGTATATGGCCATTGGTGGGATTTAAATGCATCCTTATTATAGGTTAACAGTGTTGGAGAATGGAAATGTTGAGAGGTGGACATATGATCTAGAATAATGGATTACCAAAGAAGAAAACATGATCACATTGTGTGTAGTAATTTAGTTAAATTTTATATCACATATCCATGTGGAAGATAGGGTTTACACTAGGCATTAAATATCATTGGATTTATATCCTTTGGTTATACACTATATTTGACATCATTTGTGGCTAGGTTTTACATAGTTAAGTAAAATATTATATGGTGTGTACCCACTTAAGGAAACATCATGTATGTTGAGCCACATAACCCTGGGTGTAGTGAAGTATATTCCCAACCAACAATTCTAGTGTATATGATACATAACTAGATAATATTCCATGTCTGATAGATGATATGAAATGATTCATTAGAACATACCTAGGGATAATTGAAGACAAATATGTTATGTCACAAAATAGTCATGTCAAATATTAAAATAGACATGAATTTATCTTCGGGATACATGCTCGACTATTCCTCATGTCCCACATGAAATTTACTCTAGGGGTATTCCAAGTAGGTTTACCAAATATAATAGGATGATGGTAGTACATTCCTAGCTAATGATTGAGGCTCACACACCATCTTTAGCAGAGTACCTGATGTGTACTATGCGACCTTTTATGTTTTTTATATCTTATCACCTGGTTATTAGATTCAAAAATATAAATTATTAAGTTTAAGTGTTTTCCCACATATAACATGTTAAAGAAAACCTCATAAAAATTGAGTTCTATTAGTAAGGAGCATTGATTTGTTTGAGTATGGTATCCTTTTAGGGATAGTGATATGGTTTAAGTGCCATGTTCAGAGCGTACATAGAGTTTTGTAACTCCTCTATATGTCATGGCATGATCCTCCCTGTATGGGGTTCAAGTAGTCCCCTAAGATATACTCATGAAAGTATACAAACCCCAATATGATAGATATATTTGTTACTCACCCATGTGTTTGGGAACTCTCCTCTATTCATGGGGTTAGGTGCTCCCATGATTGATGCAATATTTCCTTGATATGACATGGTCTACCACTATTTTAAGAGAGAGATGGTTTGGAAGTTGTGGTAGCTAATTATATTGAGTTTAGGTACTCCCCCATGTTTCATGTTATGGTTCTCTTTCATTAGAGTTAGTAATCCCCTATTTTCAAAGTGTAGTCCCCCATAGGGGTCGGTATTCTCTATATCATGATATATTCCCTCAATGAGTTTAAGTTCCTTATAATAATTTTGAATAATTTACATGGATGTTTTTTAGTTCTAGAGTTATGGGTCTTACAGTATATTAAGAATTTATAGTTTACTTTTATACATGATTTATAGTTGGGTTATTGACTTTATCCTTTTTGGGACTTATTATGTTCTTGAAATATATTTATTTATAAGATATTATATCTTTTTTGGATTTAAGTTGTGAAATTCCGGAGACCCCAATGTCGCTATGTTTTATTCTTATAAAGTATATATAGGTTCTTTGGTTTCTACCTTATCTAAATGTTTTGAGATAACTTGTTTTATTTACCTTTCCTTTATGTTTTTGGGTTCTCCTATAGGTTATTTTTATACTCACCCATGTATGGACCTTCATGATCACATTTTTTGTGTTTGTGTAGACAAAATGTAGTTTGGTGGTGATATTGGGGGATGTAGAGCTAGTGAAAATTTTATAAAGATAATTCTTAATGATGGTCAGTGGTATTTAGGGATAAAGATTTCTTCTAGAGATGTTTGAACCATAGTCCCAATACACTCTAATAAGGGTGGTGAATTAGGGAATTCAATTCTTCAATATCCATAGTAGATCTTGTTCTCATGTTACCGAGAACATCATAAATATATCAAACATTAAACACACAAGTGATATACAAACACAAAAAACAATTTAAGGAAAAATCATATTTTAATTGGTTCACCACAAAGTCTAGTCCAAGGATCATATGCCAATGTTGCGTCGATATACTAGGGGTTTACCAATATGCATTGTGAGTATTAGAAATGATTTGAAATGGTGTACTACTGATCCTAGGGCATGCTCTATTCTTATATATTTTCTCACTACTAAGAGATAATAAATAAAAAAGAAATGTGATATGATGATTTATAACAATAGTTTTTCAAAAATAGTAACACTAAACTAGAAAGGGCGTCATCGTTATGCTTCCAATTCATTATCTAAATCCTGATCTCTAAAGTATTTATTCTCTATGCTATTTTTATAGACTTTTTAATCTCTTATCTTATCTCAAAAATTACCAGTTTAAAATTAATAAATGTTTTATCCTAAAGTATTTTCCATTTATATCTCACTTGGAGCCACATAATGTTACTTTAAATAGTCCATTAAATTCTTGTTAAGCTGTTTAACTCTCATTATTTCCAAAATAAATTCATAAAATTATAATTTTTAGGCTAACTTCCTTCATAGAAAAACATCTCTCCTTGAAACAGGAATTCTCAAAAAATACTAGATTATGGTGTGGCATACACTATAATGTTCTCTCTTGATTTTAAACAAGTTTATAAATTTCAGTAATAATAACCTCATTTTAATTTTCCCCTGAATTTTAGTGTGAATATTTAATTTTCCTCAAATTATAACCTTCAACAGTGTGGTTTACTCCACCATAGAAGGGAGTCATATAGATTTACCAAACTAAATTATTTCAATCAATTATATACACATCCCTCATGGTTCATTAAATAATTATTGTGTGGAATTCCAAAATCTCATGATGTATTGAGGCATAATAATTTCTTCCATGAAATGGAGGTACCAAAACATCCAAATACATCAAAATTTTCTTATCCTTTATTCTTGGTGTAGTCATCACCTCAAGACATAGTCATATCCAACTTCTGAAAGAAAAACCCTGTTATGGTTTGGAATGTTCTTCAAGATGAAAACATCTTTAAATTAGTAGAGTCACACATATTTAATAGTTTCCTATGTGGTGTGGCGTATCATTAATGAGAACACACCTCCAATATTTATAATGATTAAATTCCATCTCAGCTATCTTTGCATTGTAGTCTCCTATATTATGGCATGATATTCATAAACTAAATCCCAAATTGAAGCCTTTATTGTTTTTACTTTTATATATTAACCAAAATGAAACATCTATATCTTGAATAACTCTCATGGTTCTGGACCACACTATGGAAACCCTTTCATAGTATTTCCAGCATCATGGTTCACCTATTTCCTAGCATCAACCTATACATGGATCTATGCTTCTCATGCCTCCCATGCATGACATTACGGTTGATCTTGTGGATGATTCATAGTGTATCCTTTCTCTTATGGTTATTTATGAGTTGGATCCATTTTATTTGTGAACTCCAAAGACAATAATGGCATGATCCATTACCTTGAACCATAGTTTTAATCCCGTGGATTCTAGAAATCCTCTAGAAATCATGATTTTTTATTGATTATAAAATGTTTAATATCCTTATCATTTTTTATAATAAAATAATAATTGATATAAAATACAACTTTACAACCTAATGGTTGTAACATTCTCCCCTTTGTATTTTTTTCAATCCTTATGTTGATCATTACTAATCAAAATATCAAGTCTTTATTGAACTCCATACACTATAGGTGACTCCATCTACATTCTCTATTCTCAACCTTGTCATTCTCTCTCACCCAGTTTGATAATAAAATTAAAAGGGTTTCAATAAATAGTTTTAAATAATTTCTCTAATCATGAGTTAAATATTAGTTTTGAAAATAAGAGAAAGTATTAATTACAAAATTTTGTCTATATAATTATTATCAAACATCTCTTAGATCTCAAATCCACCTAGATCTCCCCTATCTTTGAAAAAAAATATAATCCTAAAAAACACAAAATTTCTAGATATATCATTAGATATAATGATGATATGGGTAATTAAAAATATTTACAAGGTAAGGGAGGTTTTTTAACTCCATGTTTCAACCAATTTCTTTCAAATTAT
Organism: Viscum album; assembly: GCA_963277665.1. NCBI lineage: Eukaryota > Viridiplantae > Streptophyta > Magnoliopsida > Santalales > Viscaceae > Viscum > Viscum album. The sequence continues at coordinate 675,034,903 of OY728131.1, read as the reverse complement.
AGTGTGTCCAACTATTTTGTAAACATATCACCAATTTATGATGTATAACCACATTTTACAACTTGATTATTCATTGAACAACATTTTAATTAATAAAATGGTATTATATCTAAATATTTTTCCTTCAATAATATTGTATCAGATTATTTATTAGCTTTATTTCATTTTGGTTATCACAATGAAAAACCATGGGAAGAATCGCCTCCTCTCTAAGATCTTTCAATTTTTATTTCATCCATTCCATTTTTGTGCAAGCCTTAATGGAAATTTTTTTTCCACTTTAGTTTTAAAAAGAAACATGTTTTCCTATTTTTTATAAGCCATTTAATACAATTATTTTGGTTAAAATATGCTCCCTCAATTGTGAAATTTTTATCAACAATATCACCATCCTAAACTGTATCCATGTTGAAATATAATTACTTCATATTTATTAAACAATACATCAAACCATAATCATGTTTTCCATGAATATAACTCATTGTATATTTCAGCACTAAGATATGTTCCTCTTTGGAGAATCTTTGATAGAGGGAAATTATGAATATTGCACAAAATATTTTTCGCCTCATTTCCTTTAGGTGAAACAAGGTTCTAATCATTTTTTATTAAAGGTTTTGATTAATATGTTTCCCTTACTCATGATTTAACAGCTTTAGTAAAACCATTATTGGTTTTTAAATAAGTTTTTATCATGAATATTTAACTTATTTAGCAACACCATTTAATATTTGTATTTGGAAACAAAATTATAACTACCTTTCCTAAAAACTTGTATCCTGATTAAAAATTTGAGTTGCCCAATCATAAACATTTTAATTTATGATATTATTTACTAAGAAAAATCTTACACTGAATTATGGGTGATTCCTCCAAATAAAATTTCATCATTATAGATGATAACCATGAATTATTCTTCATTAGTTGAATTCACATAGAGTTTTTGATTGAATCCACTTCTTCTAAATTCTATCTTCTTAAAATAATTATCTAACTGGGCATACAAAGATTGGGGTTATTATTTCAATTTATACAACAACTTATTCAATATAAACATATTTAATTCAAAATTACTAATGAGAAAACCTACTGGTTGTTAAATATAGTTTTTTTCTTTGATAATTACATTTAAGAATGATTTCTTAACATCCATTTGGTAGACTATGAAATTACCTTAGATAACCACCAGTAGGTTGAGTCTAATTTACTCTAGTCATACTATTAGTGTGAATGTTTCTTCCACATAAACTTCTTCCACCTATGCATACCCCTTTTATACTAATATTACCTTATTCTTGATCAAATTTACTTACTCATCATACTTATTTATGAATACTCATTTTTCTCAAATGATATTATGATATCTTGACATATTCATGATCCATAAAGTCTTATTTTTCTCAAATTATTATGGTTCCTTATTTTTTTATTTTACCATGATTTATCCTTAATGGATTCCTCAAATGAGGTTGAATTTAGTCGAGACAAAAGAGTAGTGTGCTCTAAAGTTCTATTCATATGAGTTTATGTAGGTGAATTTTTATCATCGATGAAATTTATCCTATCAACCTCAGTCTATATTATTCTATATATAGTTAATGGTTGACTCCATTTAGTGTATTATTCATCCTCAAATTTATCCTCAAATGTAATATTGAGTGCATTGGTATGATTTACATCCAGTTCATAATCATCTTCACTTAAACAACTAATATATGGAATTCAAGGTCAATTTTTATATTTTTCTTTAATAATATTGATTTCACTACATTAAATAGACTTTTTAAATTTAATATTTAAACTTTTATTGGCCCTAATATTAAATGAGTAGCCTAAAAATATGACATCATCTACAACATATCTATATTTTTCTTGGTTACTATCCTTGTTTTGAAAGTATAATTTTGTCTTGAACACTATAAAGTGTTTCAATATTGGTTTTATTCTATGACACATCTTGTATGGAGTCATCTTCTCTTTGGGGATTATCAAATCCTGATTTTATGTGTAAATAGAAACTTACATAGTTTACTTCTAGTAATGGAATGAAATTACACTTTCAATGAGAATTTTTTTCCCATGTTGTTCAACATTGTACTTTTCATTTCCACCACAATTCTTTGTTGTGGTCTTATTACTAATGAAACATCATGATTTATCCCATTCTTATCCATGTGGTTTTTCACCTCATGAGAGGTGTAATATCTATCATTTCTAGATCAAATAACCTTGATGGTTCTTACATCTTCATTCCTAGATCTCATTATAAATCACTCAATATTAAATCACCTCTATCTTGGCCTATATAAACCTGATATAAACCATTATATTATAATGGTCAATTAATATAATGAATTATTTCTCATCGTATGTTCTATATACATTCATAGTAAAAAACACACTAATGTGGATCATATAAAATCGGTTTGACGCCTGCTAAGTCTTTTTTGGGAGGTATTTATCACCAATTTCAGTATTATACTAGCATCACATGTCTTCTCATGATATCATTTTATATTTGGAATATCATTTAAAATATTTAGTTTGGAAATATTTTCTATGATTAATTTTTTTGGGGTGCTGAATCCTTTAATGATAAAATCTATTATCTTCTTCCACTATAATAAAATAAGTGATATTATCTTTCTAATATATTTGATCTAAATTTAAAATAGTTATCCATTATTTCAATAAATAATATCTAGTTTTTTCCTTTGATATAGAAACCATTATAATTAAATGTGACTTCTAATCTAGATTCATAAAGTTTACTTACGAAGAGAAGGTTATGACAAAGGACATAAACAAAAAAAAACATATGTGTTCTTTAGTTTATCTTTAATCAGCCTTGTATTTTTTTATTCATTTGATTTTAAATGATCCATAATTTTAAAATATGATTTCTCCATCAATATGGCTCATTACATACTTCAAAAAATTTATATTGTTGATCATTTGGGTTGTGCGCCCACTATTGAGAATCTAAGTGTTGTTATTTTTGGTTGATTAGGAAATATCTCCACCAAGTTATCCTTATCATTTTTCTTCTTACTCTTCCATGAAATTTATGATTATGTTGATACATAATGTGATATCTAATCATTTTCTTAATTATAATTTGTGAAATCATACTCTTCTTCCTTCAAATTATTGAAGATATTTTTCAATGGAACCTCATATGTTTCTTGAGCCAACTTTCCACTTTATCTCTACTTGGAGTGAGTTTTACTCTTATTATGATTTTAATTTATTACATTCCAACCAAAATTAGAGTATTTATAATAAAAACCATATAAATAATTCTATATTTGAGATATAGGATATGGTCTCATCCTTAGATGCTGACTCCCAAAATATTATCCTCTAAAATAACTCTCTAATTTTATGAACAGAGTCTTGGTATATATAAGAAAGCCAAATAATTAGAATTTTACCAATAGAAATGTAACAACCTGATATTTTTTGAATTGATTTCCAAATTAATTTAATATTTTTGATATTTTTCATGTTATGTACCACTGAAAATATTTTATTTTATAGAACTATATTTGGATTGAGTTATATAAAACCCCAAGTTAATTGTTCACTACACACAACATAATGTTTAGATTTACTTAAACAAAACACCGAGTTTAGCTTATGTTACATTCAAGCCTGACTTTCCTCGATGGCATTCATAACACACAAAACCAAGTTTTACCGAATAACGATATATTATTAAAATGTTATTTAATATAATAAGATATAACCTAGATGTTAAATTAGTAGTTATGAAAAAGGTTTAACTAAATTATGAAAATATATGGTTTACAAAAATATAAAATTAATTAATTGGTTACAAATTTATTAGAAATGAATATTAAAACTGATTGAATATAAAGGAAAATATTATTATTTTTATGCTCATAAAGCTGTTTTATCCTAATAAATTAAAGTAATTATAATTATTAAGTTATATTAATGTAATATATATATATATATATATTATATTCAATAAAATATTTTTTAAATTCATCAAATAGATCTGATAGGCTTAATATAAAAACAAAACCAATTTTACGCATTAAATACCATATTTTTATTAAGGCACTTTTATCACCTTTTAATGACGATTCTATTTTAAATCCAATTTTTGAAACTTTTATAAATATTATATGTAAAAATAAACTTAATATTTAAAGTATAAACTTAAAAACAACATTAGTGTGATTTTTTTGGTATTTTTCTGGGAAGTTTCATTTTTTTATGAATTGAAAAAAATACCAAATTTTAATTCAAAACTCCATTTTCATCTAATTTATTTATAGGGATAAATTATATTTTAAATTGTTTTAAAAGTTTAATTATATCAAATATACATCAATTAATCTAATTAATTTTATTTTAACCAATTTCACAATGAAATTGGACATTTATACTTAGAAAACTTTTGATAATTTTTAGTTAAAAACCCACAGTGTCACCTCATCTACGGGAAAATGTTTAAATCCATTTCAGCCACTTTTGTGTTTTTAATTTGGAAAAATGAATTACATGTTTTGGATAAAAATAATTTATAATGTATAATAATTTTAATTTATTCTTTTTCCAAAAATATTATATAATGCAGTGAAAATTAATTACAGTGATTAAGGTAAAATTAAACTTAAAAAGGGAATAAACCTTAAAATTAAGGGCACAAATGACCTATTAACTTTTCCAAAATCCATTGTATGGCCATATTTATGAAATAAAACTTAAATTATTGTGTTTTATTGCGTTTTTATGACTTTTTTAGGTAAAACATGGGTACACCTAACTTGTTTTCCAAAATGCCAAGTGTTCCCTTTCCCTTCCGGATAAAGGGCCACCACCGCTCCCTTTTATTCACACCTATCAAACCACTTAGGTTTATAAAATATCTGAAAAATAAACTTTTAAAAAACCCTAAACTCCTCCTTAAAGCCTCATGTTTTTCAGAAATCCTTCCATGGAAGCACTTTGTTGTAAACCAAGATGATTTACCCAATTAAGAGGTAAAACCCTCCCTCAAGATCCTTTCTTTTATTTTCTTTCTCCACCACATAAAATCTACTTATTCCATTATTATACAAAAAATAGTATCCTAAATATACTAAGATGATTTTATTCTAAGGTTTCTACCAACACTAATACACACTTCCATCTAATGGGTAATGAAAATATTATTTATGTGTATAGTGAACTACGCACATGAGCCTTAGCCTGGTTGGTAAGGACTCCGCAAGTGCATCCAAGAGACCAGGGATCGAAACCAGGTAGAGGCAGAATTTTAGGGTTACTGTAGCAGTACTGTAGCGGGAACTGTGCAGTACTGTAGTAGGAACTGTAACAGGCACTGTTTGGCACTGTAGCAGCCAGGAATATGCCCCCGTTTGGGCCTTCGGGCCACCGATTTGGTCCCAGAGTCCTTTAAGGCCTTCGGGCCACCCAGGCCTCAGGTCAGTATGGCCTTAGGGCCACCTCAAGGCCTTCGGACCACCTTAAGTGCAGATGCAAACTAGAAAACCTACAAGGAACAAGTTCTACAAGGAGGATGAGCAATGAGCTTTCACCATAGCAGAAGCTAAACAGATTACAAGAATGAGAGGGTATGGAACCTTCCATTAGGAAAATCCTTTTCATGCACGAGAATGCCTATCCGAACAGCCATGCGAAGGTGGAGAGCTGATTTCACAATGAACATGCTGGGGAGGAGCAGTTCCAAGTAGTTAGTCTGGGTTGAATGTAATGTTTGAAGCCTACGGGCAATGAATTACTCTAAGGCCTACGGGCTATGTAATACTTACGCCTACAAGACTTTTAAGGGTTACACCTCACCCCTTGAATTGTGGATTATCAAAATCAATAAAAATGAAGTCCTTTGGGCCATTGGAGGAGGTATAGTGAACTACCACCTCACAAAATGATGATTCTTATTTTCTACTTTAACACATTTCATGGTTGGGAATTATGATGGAAAATATATTTATATATGATATATATGATACTTATTATGTATTTAATATTCTATAATTTTTTTATAGCACATAACTTTATACTTTCTATTTTGTGTAAATACGACAATTTTGTTTGAGGAAGTGTGGACTACCACCCCCTCAAAGCGATGTGATTTGTTCACAACTTACATGTAATTTATTAAAGATGAGTTTATTGAAATTATATGATATATATTAAATAATAATTCTAATATAATTATAATATATACATATATACATATATTTCATTTACTTTCTTTCAATTTGTCAATAAAATAGAAGCAACGTTCATGAGTACATACAACCTACTATCTCCATGAACGGTGTGTTTCATTTTAACACATTTATATTATATAGATTATTATAATACAAATATAATGATTATAAAAGATATTTATATCATGTTTTACATTCTGTAAATCATTATATAATTATATGGACCAAATATTTAAAAAATTAATACACATGCAAAAAACAAAGCGAATATTACCCGAAGCGTAACCTTAACATGAAATTGTTAATAAGCGAGCAATATAAAGTAATAATAAAACTATATATGGTATTATAAATAATAATATGGTTCTTTTATATATTTATAATAAAATTATATTTATTATATAGAATTTTTGTATGAGTACGATGAGAGTCAAGACACAAGGCAAGGGAATTTCATCTCACTTTTTATATCTCTGAGATGCATGCCATGTTCACCACTCTTTTAATTTGTGTGATATATATACCACACATGAATGAATTATATTATTATTATTATTAAATTTTTGGGTATTTACATATCCATTCTATGATATTTATTTCATGGGGTTTATGTTTCAAAAGTTACCAAATCAGTAAGATATTTTTGTCTCAATTTTTCTTCTTTGAGACTCATATTTTTTATGCACCTAAATTATTTGTCGAGGTGTATATAATTACATTATACATGTTATACCATGAATATAATTATTTTCATAATATTTTAAGATTCATTTAATTTCATTTACTTTCATATAGATCATGATCCCAAGTTACCATGAGGTAACAATTTGGTGAAGCAATCTCATCGTTTATCAGGACTGTTTATGATTATACTTCTATTGATGAAATATTATGATGCATATATCAATAAACCTCATGAGTTTTATTATCCTCTATTTATTCAAGATAAATCTATGTATTAACACCTTTTTTTCACCCTTTTTTACTTAAGATAATTAGAAAAATGTTTTTAAGAAAAATCTAACAATATTTCTCTCTTCGGTCAGAAATATATTTTATTTAAAAAAACATGTTTTCAAAAATGTTTTTAAATGATCACTAAATATAATTTTCAAGGAAAAACATTTTAATTTTTTATGGTTTTCAATTCTTTCTTATTAAGTTCTAAAAGATATTTTCAAATAAATGGTTTTCAAAATGTTTTCGAGTCGTCCTTATAAGTTTTAAAAGTATTTTAATTGAAATAGTTTTAAAAACATTTTCAAGCATTCCTTATATGTTTTAAAAGTGATTTCAATAAAATGGTTTTAAAACATTTTCAAGTTTTCTTTATAATTTTTAAAATTTAATTTCAAATAAATGGTTTTGAAAATGTTTCCATGATTTATTTATAAATTTTCAATATGTTTTAAAATATTTTTTTAAAATGTTTTGAAGATTATTTTATATGGTTTCAAGGAAAATGGTTTTCAAAAATTTTTTCTATATTGTTTTATATGTTTTCATGAAAAAAAGTTTCCAATAATATTTCATGCCTTCTTTCTATGTTTTCAATGTATTTTTAAATAAAATAGTTTTCAAAAGGTTTTTTGTTTTAAAAATATTTTTTCAAAGAATAAAGGATATTTTCGTCAAGAAATTATTTTCAAATATATTTCAAAATTATTTTCCATATAAGATGACATCTGTTGATGTTACTCATGATTTTTTAGGAATTATCCAAAGTTACCATTCATATCAATTATCTAAATGGTTTATGTTTTGATGGTATGATGTTATGAAACCCATTTCTCTTTCACAAGTTATATGTTTTTGAAACCTGCCTCTATTCATGGGTTACACTTTTGATGAAATGATTATGAATCCTGTATCTTTTTACACAGGATATGATATGATTACATGTTTATGATACCAATTTTGTTTAATGAGTTATGATATGGGTTTTTATGGTTTTGTGGCACATGTAAGTATGATTTAAATAAGAGATGGATGAGAACTATATCTCCATCCAATGGATTGGGTAATGATTTATATCTCATGAGATAGACTAAGATGGTATTTGGAGTGAACCTTGAATACTAAGATGGCCATGGGAGTGAACCATGACTACCAAGATAGTATGGGGATTGATCTCATACTACTAATATGGTCTTGGGAGTGAACCTTGAATACTAAGATGTCTATGGGAGTAAACCATGAATACCAAGATGTTATGGGAGGTGAACACATACTACTAAGATAGTCTTGGCAGAAATCCCTTGACTACTATGGAAATCATTTTATATGCTTATATGTCTTCCACAATTCTATATATTATTCCTTTATTACACTTTCATGGATTATGTTATTTATTTCCTTATGATTCATGTCTTATGAAATGCTAAGATTTTTTCCATGATTCATGTTTATAATCTTATGATATGTAGGGTAAGATCTTCTACTATTATGATCACGTTCTTATAACCATATTCTCATGTTTATGCTTACATGTATCCTATGTTTACCCTTACTGAGCATCTGTTCCCACCTATTTTTATGTTTCCTTTACCCTAGGTTATAAAGATATGTATTATGTTTGATGTGTCTAAGAAGGTTGTAATTCAATAAGAACCTAGTGGGAGATAATATAGACCACTTATGTACTAGTGTTTATGTTTTCATGTTTCTAAAGGTACTAGACTAGTAAAGTCATTGAGAATCTGTTTATATAAAATTTTAAGTATTTTAAAAAAGTGATGTAATTTCTATATATGTTAAGGCTGGATTGTTATAGTTGGTATCAAATAAAAGGTTTAGTTAACCTTTGGAAGCTAGGTTGAGAAAAACATAGTGAGAACCCTAAGAACATATCTAAGGATAAGTCTAAAGATAAGGAAAATTATTGAAAAATTCCCTAGAATTTTGGTAAAGGATAGAGTGAATGGATTACAAGAAATAAATCTATATCTAGATACTATAATTGGAAATATTTTTGGAACAGATATACCTATGAGTAACAACTACGACAAGGTGTGTTGGGCCTGACCTGATGTAACCTGGTACACGACAATGAGCCTTACTGCGCACCTGGTTTTACACTCACAAGGGATATTCTTTGAAAATTCAAAAACTCTTCATGAACCATCATGGAGGATGTAAATGGAAGTTGTCTATGAATAACCTAGGATAAACCTTAGGTGTCATAATTTAATAAAGGTTTCACAATTTATACATTATATAAGAGGTTTTCATGATTATGTGATTCCTCACTATGATAATAATTTATTACTCAATTATTCCAAGTTTTAGTTAATAGAGGGAACCATAATGAATTGTATTAACATTTAATATGATGGAAAATATGTTGATGAGCATTAAAATGGGATGATCAATGGACTTAAGGATGGTGAGATCATGCCTAATAGGGTTTCAAGGAACATGATCAATAATGTGTACCTTAACCAACTATCAGACTCACTAAGGAAGATAAGAAAAGAGTTAGCTAAGAGTTCAGGAAATGGAGACCATGGAGGAAAGAAGATTAAGTTTCATTTGTGTCAATAATGTGGAAAAATCACCAAGTGAATTTCCTAGAGGAATAAGAATATTTTTTTAGTATGAAAAAGAAGGTCAGAAATCAAGTAACTACAAAGGAAAAATGAAAAGTTCAGTTAACAAAATGGATTAGAATTTTTTCCTCACTAAGGAATTATCAATTGATAACTAGTTTAAATGTAAAAATTATAGGCATTATGAAAACCAATTTTCTATGTGGGAGGATCATGAAGAGACTCAACAAGGTGGAATAAGTAATCATTTTACTTTTGATGATAAAGAGACCACAAATGACATGTGAAATGTATGTGATATTCTTATAGTGTTGTTTAAATTAAACATAAGAATCATGGTTATATTGAGGTTGAGGAATATAATAAACCATAATTTACATACAATGATATTAATTCAAAGTTTAAGTACATTCTTTAAAAAGTATAACAAATCCATGATAGGATCCTATAGGTATAGTGTATTTAGAAACTGGGAAATATAAACAATTGGTTCATAAAACATTTACATTGTCTCCCGCTTATTTCTTAATAACTAGACTAATTTTTGAAATATCTTACTTAATACCCTTCTTCATGACCTGGGAAAAATAAACATATGAAAGGGTGAGCTCAAATTTCTAGTAAGGGTAAACAGGGGAGATATCAATCATAACATAATCATAAGACATAAAAACATATCATTTGAAAATATTATACTGCATATAAAATATCAAGATATCATGTCATGAGATAAATCATAAAAGTTAATAAAATCAATGAACACAGTACCAAAATTCATAACATAATACATGAAATTTTGTGGCATACACATAAGAATAGAAAATCATTTCATATTAGTCAAAGATCATTGCCAAGACCATCATAGCGTATAAATTCCATTACTGAACTGAGTTCCCTCCTCATTACAACCCTGTATTACTAAACCATATTTAATTTCTATTCCAGTCATGTCTATCTCATGAGATATAAATCTTTACCCAATGCATTGGATGAAGATATAGGTCTCACCCATCTCATAATGAAATAATTCTTACATTTTCCACAAAAACATAAATCATTCATCATAGCACAACCCAAGGAACAAAAATGGGTTTCCTAAACATCATTCCAGAATAAACACAATCAAATCATAGTAATAACAAGGATATAATCATAACCCTATTTAAATAATTTCATCTTAGATGGAAAATAATTTTGATAAAACACTTGAAATAAATTCTTGAGGAAAATATCCTTTATTCTACAAAAGTGATTTCTTTTCTCAAAATACTATGAAATTTTAAAATAAAAGAATTTAATTGAAAATACACTTGAAATATTGTAAAATAATATTCATTGAAATAAGGCTTTATGGAAGCGTAATAATCCGTTCATGTCATATAAGTTAAAACAACATTCTCCTCATACTTTTTCCAGAAAAGTAAAAAAGTACCTCATACCGAAAAAGACAAAGGACTCCTTTCATACTGTTTAATAAAAATTCACCAATGGATAAAATTTTCTTTAAAAATTTATATAATAATATAAATAATATTAAATATTTAGAAAACATGGACTTGGATGATAAATATACCCCAGTAAATACTTACGTATAAACAATCTCAAAAAGTAATGAGATTGAAAAATCATCCCTTACCTTAGGCCTAATTTCCTTTGTATGTATCCAGAACTCCTGTATAATGATTTAAATAATGTCATTGAATTATTTCAGTATCACAGTCATTTTTATGTTATCATATATGATCATAATATCATCTGTTTGTTAATAACATTTCATTGCTACTCGTTATTCCGAAATTAACTGCTTTATGTTCTTGTGCATGTTCTGTCGAATAAATTCTAGTTATATATATTAGATCATAGTTATATCATTTAAAAATTATCTTAAAATAATATATACAATATTTATTAATTATATACATTTATATAATCATTCATTAATTAAGATCATGTAGAATGAATCACATCACATCATGACGACGGTAAACCGTACATACGCACGAGTGCCGATATCATTCTCATAATTGTTGAATGGTATTAAAGTGGATGATATATAATATTTAATAATAAATATAATTTTATAATAATCATATATAGTTATTACTTCCATCGTTATACCGATCCAAATAAGGTGATGGTGAAAAAACATATTACACCACGGTGTGGAGACGGTAAGTCGTACGTACACACGCATGGTGATTTCGTTTTTCGTAGGATGAATATAATATGGAATATAGTTGTTTAATAATCATAATAACATCTAAGTACATTATTTATATTATATTTATTACTTTATAATGAAATAAAACATGAAGATAAAGTAGAAGAAGATATAAAATTGTAAGAACTAGTAGAAGAGATTACCTCTTCTTCGATGTGCTTCCTCTAAATCTTCTCTTAGAGTACTAGAGTTGGTATTTGGAGAAGAAGAAAACCTCTATAATTTTACTATGGAAGTTTAGAAGGGAAAATGGAATGGTATGGATGATATTTAATGCTCAAAGTGAAGTGATGAGGTGAGGGGGGAGGTGCCTTTTATAATTGAGGTGAGAGGCACTTTTGAAAACTCCATAAATAATAATTTATAATAAAATAAAAACCAACCCAAAAGCCTCCCAAATTTACCAATTTCAAAGATGAGATTATATAGGGTTTTAATATCATCAAAAAATATACTTTTTACAAGTATTTCTATCAATTTAAACCTTATATATTTAATTAAAACTAAGTTATTTTATTTAATTTTTAACTAGGGTAACAAATATTTAAATATTAAAATGGTGTAATATTTACTTATTTGATGTTAATGAGACCATAAATAAATAAATTAGAAAATTTAGACCATATAATAATTATTATATATTTTAAAAATTGTTTTATGATTTTTAAATAATTTAGTAAAACATTATTTCGAGAAACAATCAATAGTGTCAATTTTGACACTATTCAATTAATTGATTTTTAAAAATATTAAGATAACAAGTTAACTTTGAAAAAAATATTTTATCATATTTATAATAGGAAAATTTCATCTCGAAAATTCATTATAAATATTAATTATCCCAAGTTATATTTATTTTAATATTTATTTATAACATTTATTTGTTATATCTATTAATAAAATAATCACTACATTAATTTTGTGTAATTATTTAATAAATTTATTTATTGAATAAAAATTAAAAATAAAATACTATGATGAATATAAATATATTATATTTCAAAAAATATTTTTAGTCAAATTTATCTTTTGGAAAATACAATATTTAAAATGTTATACTTATTAAATTATAAATGTGACAACTTTAACATCACTTTAAATAAAATAATATAAGTTTCATAATCCCTTCTATAAAGATCCAAATGGCCAATAAATCGAACCTTGAATGAATATGGTCGAGATATACTTGAACAATAATATTTGGTCAAATGTTTGGGTATTTTAATGGGTATTAGTATTTTAATGAGAACTATATTATTGATTTTTCATCAATTAAATAATTTTTTCATCATTAATGTATAAGATATTAAGGTAATTATTTATTTCCTAAAAACTAAAAATAAATTACCATGATAAATAAAAACATTTTATATTTAAAGTATGTATTTTTAATTGAATTTATCTTCTACATAATCTTATATAAAAAATTATTTAGTTATTAAATTTTGAGTGAGGCATATTTAACTTTTCTTTAAATAAAATAAATTAAATGTCCTAATATCATACAAGTGGATTCAAATGGATACCATTTAAACCCAAGGATGATTTAGGTCAAAAAACGCTCATCCAATGATATTAAAACAAGTTTTATGGTAATTCTTAATAGTATTCTTACCCTTAATTACCCGATTTAACCTTTTACCGTATTATTAAAAATTACCAAAGTTACTATTCATAATGTCAAAAAATAAAATAAATATATTTACATAATTTTGACCTACTGATTCCAAATATGTAATAAATTTTTTAAAAATTAAAAATACATAAGTTATAGTAATTAATTTAAAATTATTCACATTTTCGGAAAGAGGGAACGTGTTTTAAAAGATAAAACATTGCAAAAGATTGAAATGTTTTTACATCTGAATTAAATGTAAAATTAGTGTTAAGGAAATAAATTATATTTAATGATAAAAATATATTCTATTTATACTTTAAAACCGTTCAATATTATAATTTAACCATATAAATTATTTTGATGAAAAAATTTGTTTTCAATTAAAATTTAGTGTATTTATACTATTCATCAAAATTTGAAAGTTATCAAAAAATATTAAAATTTCATCCAAAGTAAATTTTTATATCCCATTACAAAAATACATGTTTATGTTTTCATATAAAAATTATTAATTTGTAAAAATATTAATTTAAAAAAGGTTCTCCATTAAAAGGCACATAATTACCCTTTTGAAAAATATAGGTTTTTATTTATCAAAGAGGGTTTATTCATACTCTATGACAAAAATATCTATTGTATGAATATAAAAACTATTTAATTAAGTATATAAAATATATATTTCATTAATTTTATTTACTAATAGTAATTGAATAAATTTACTAATACAAAAAATATAAATATATAATAATTGATAGCGAATGGCACATGAGCCTCAGCTCGGTTAGTGAGGACTCAGCAGGTGCATCCAAGAGACCTGAGATCAAATCTGGGCGGAGGAGAATTTCCAGGTCACTATAGAAGTACTATAGTAGGTACTGTATTAGTCACTATTCGGTACTGTAGCAGCCAGAACTATTCATCTATCTGGGCCTTTGGGCCACCGGTTTGGTCCTCAGGTCCTACAAGCATTTCGAGCCACCCAAGGCCTTCAGACCAGTTGTTTCTCAAGGCCTTCGGGACACCTTAAGGACTTAGGGCCACCCCAAGTCCTTCGGGCCACATGGATGAAGAAGTACTAGTCAGACTACAAGGGACAAGGCTTCAGATGAGGATTCAGAGCAGACACATTCACTGGAGCAGAGCTGACCAGAATTGGAAGAATGAGAGGGTAAGACTTTGCCATTGGTACCAGGCCTGTTCCACTTTGCATAGGACAACTAGCAGACCAACCTTTTTAAAGGGACTTTTTAAGGTTCCACCTCACCCCTTTGAAGGTGTATTATAAAAAATAATAAAAAATGAAGGCCGTCGGGCCATTCTGACTGATAGCGAATAACTTCATCATACATTTTTATAAGTTAGTTATACTTATTCCTAATAACATAATGGCTGGGTTAAAATGGTCATTTTATACTAAGGACATATCATAGTTAATTTAAACTCATGATTTCATGTAATTCAAGATCTCTAATAAAAATTATTTAAAGAAAATATTTCATTAAAACATACGTGATTTACATTCTACCCCCCTTAAAATGAATTTCAACCTCAAAATTCATCACTTGGTTACAAAAAGATGAGGATATCTCTCCCTCATCATATCATCAAGTTCCCATGTATCTTCCTCAAATTGATGGTTCCTCCATAAAACTTTAACCAAGCGAGTGGTCTTGTTTCATAGAACTTTCTTGCTACGATCCAGAATCTCTATTGGTTGTTCTTCACAAGAGAGATCTTGCTCTAGCGGTAAGACTTATGAGATTAGTACATGTAAAGGATAAGATATGTAATTTCTTAGTATAGATACATGTAACTAATCATTAACATGTGAGATATTCAGTGGAAGCTCCAATCGGTAAACTACCTTCCAAACATGATCCAAAACTTCAAAAGGACTGATATACCTAGGGCTCAACTTTCCCTTATTTCCAAATATAATTACTCTATTCTAGGGAGATATTTGTAGAAAAAATTTGTCACCCACTTCAAACTCTAGGTATTTTATTCATTTGTAATCATAACTTTTTTTTGACTCTGATATACTCTTATGTGTTGTTGAATAGATCTGACATTTTCTTCCATTTCATCAATAAGATCAGGTCCTAATAGATTTGTTTCCACAACTTCATCCGAGAAAGTTGGAGTTCTTCACTTCTTTCCATAGAGGGCTTCATAGGGATCCATATTAATACTATAGTGAAAGATATTATTGTAAGAAAATTCAACCAAAGGTAGGTATTGATCCCAACCACCTTTGAAATCCATAGATCAAGCTCTAAACATGTATTTTAGAGTTTGAATTGTCCTCTCAGGCTGACTGTCTGTCTGAGGATGATAAGCAGTGATGAAACTTATCTTGGTATCCAGATCCAGCTGAAGACCTTTCCAAAACTTCAAGGTAAACCTCAAATCATGGTCATATATAATTTAAAGTGGTACTCCATGAAATATTTCCACTTCTTTTACATATATCCAGGCAAGATAATCAAGAGACAAATCCTATATAATATCAATTAATTGCGACGACTTCATAAGTCGATCAACTATAACCCATATAACATTATAAACTTTATATGTTTTGGGAAGTCTAATGAAAAAGTATATAGTGAGGTTTTCCCATTTCTATTCTGGTATGGGTAATGGTTATAACATCTCTTTAGAATTCTATCTCTTAGCCTTAAATTGCTAAAAAACCAATCACTGAGAGACATATTTGGAAAAATCTATTTTTATGCCATCCCACCAGAAATAATCTTTTCGGTACCTGTATATATTTGTGCTTCTAAATAATTAAGAACTATGAGACTCATCCAATAAATCATTTAATTATAGTATATGAGGAATACAAACCCAATTCATGAACCTTATTATCCCATCATAATCAAGGTTTAATTCAAGAACATTTTTCACATTATTTTTTATCTCTACATCTTCCTTCTTCACCTCCTTAATCTTCACTTTTATAGCTGGTTAAACATTCATTTCATTAAGACAAGATTTATCCCCTTCTTTTAAAACTTCAAGATCCATCCTTTTAAAATACATAAATATTGGATCTCTTGTGATCCCCATCATAGATAGGCTAGCATGGTCCTTTAGACTCAAAGCATCCGCCACCTTGTTCTCTTTCCCAGGGTGGTAATGTATAGAGTAGTCATAATATTTAATCAACTCCGACCATCTTCTTTGATTCATATTCAGCTCCTTTTTTGTGAAATCATACTCTAAACTCTTATGATTAGTATAAATATCACATCTTTCACTATAAAGATAATTCATCCATATCTTTAATGAAAAGATTAATACAGCTAACTCTAAATCACGAGTTAGATAATTTTTTTCATGGATTTTCAATTGTCGTGAGGCATAAACTATCACCATATAATTTTCAAGAGAACACATCCTATCCTCTTCTTGAATTCATCACTATAGATCAAAAACCTTTCTATACTACAAGGTAGTGTGAGCACAGGTGCATTGGCTAACCTTCTTTTTATCTCTTTAAAATTCTCTTCATATTCCTCCATCCACACAAACATAACTCTTTTCCAAGTCTACTTGGTGCATGGATTAGATAATCATGAATTTTTTTTCACAAAACTTCCATAACATCCTACCAAACCAAGAAAACTTCAGATCTTAGTTACCATTTTTGGTCTCATCCAACTTTAAATAACTTCTATTTTGCGGGTTCCACAGATATCCCCTCTCTTGAGATTATGTGACCCAATAATGAAACTTTATGAACCCAAAATTCACACTTGGTAATTTTTTCATAAATTTTCTCCTTAGTCAGGGTATTTAGTACAATTATCAATTGATCTTCATGTTATTCCTTTCGATTTTAATATAAAAAAATATCGCCTATAAAGAATACCAAAAAATGATCAAGATAGTCTCTAAAGACTCTATTCATTAGATCCATGAAGATTGTAAGGGCCTTAGTAAGACAAAAAGGAATCACTATAAATTTATAATGTCTATACCTTGTACGAAATGTCATATTTGGTATATCCTCCTTCTTGATTCTTAATTGATGATATCTTGAAAAAAGATCAATCTTGGAAAAGTATTTATCTCCATGTAGTCGGTTGAATAAGTCATTATTGCAGGGAAGAGGATATTTGTTCCTGATAATGATCTTGTTAAGTTCTCGATAATCAATGCAGAGTCTCATTGATCCATCTTTCTTCTTAACAAGCAAAATAGGTGCTCCCTAAGGTGACACACTAGGGTGTATGAATCCCTTGTTAAGATTCTATTGAAGTTTGTTATTCAATTCCTATAACTCAATTGGGTCCATTCTATAAGGTGTCTTTGAAATAGAAATAGCACTCAATATGAGTTATATTGAAAACTCAACTTCATGATTTGGTGGAAGACCTGGTAATTATTCCAAAAAGACATCATCAAACTCCCATACAATGGGTGTATTCTTAATTTTGAGATTATCCCAAACCATTTGAGATAGATAACCTCCATTTATAGGGATCAAGACCCATAAGATTTAATAAATTTTCACTGAAGGTCATACCCATAATTGCATCGATAGATGACCATAGATTGATCTGGAATATGAAATACGACTTCCCTTCCTTGGAAATTGATATAAGCTCCATATATATAAAGTCAATCCATGCTAATAATCACATAAAATTCCACTATAGGATGGATCATAAGATTTTCAGGAAGCACTTTCCCACAAAATTCAACTGGAGATGAATTATAAACATTTGATGCAACCATTATACCATTAGGATTTATCACAGCTAACTCAACATCTAATTGTTGAGGTAATATGATGATACCCTTAGAAAATTCTTCAAAAATAAAAGAATGGGTGGATCCAGAATCAAATAAAACATTTTCTACTTTAGAGTGGATGGTAAGTGTACCTTTCACCACTTCATTTTCGTACTCCACATCACTAATAGTGATCGCCTATGACTTTAATTTTTCTTTGGTCTTAAGAGTTCTCTAACATTGATCATCATCAATAATCCTTGGATTAGGGAATTGATCGGAATAATTCCCCATTTACTTTCACTTGTAACATTGGAGTGTAAGAGGTGTATTCAGTGTAGATTTTTGCCTATTCCCTTCATTAGAAATATTTTTTCCCATAACTTCAATATTCAACTGCCTGATGACCTTATTTTCATCACTTAAAACATTTACTAGTCCCATTAAGACAATTTACTCCACATTTCTTTCCAAACTTTGAGCATAAGGGAAAAATCGTTTTTTTTTTCCAGTGTGGCCTTTAGATTTTCCTTCAAATTCCATTTTTCTCTTCTTATCAAACCCATATGATTGATGGGTTACTAAAATATTTATCTCAACCTTGAGAGAACATCAAACAATTTAATCATAGCTATTAAATTCCTTTATGGATAATGACCTTTGAATACTTGGTTTTAAGCCAATAAAGAATCGATCAATTTTACTCTCAGGTAGGATAATAATTCAAGAAGTGTACCTTGCAAGTCTTGTAAAATTTTCTTTGTAGGTAACAATAGATTCATAATTATTTTTCTAAAGTTCAAGGAACTCCATATCCATCTTTTTTCAAAGAATACGAGTAAAGTACTTATTGAAAAATAAGTTCTTGAACTTTTCCCATTCCATAGACTTAATTTCATCTCTTTGAATTGTATTCTTGATAAGGTTCCACCATTTATCAACTTAACCTTCAAAATTATGGACTACTAAGATGGATTTATATTGTTCTGAACATTAGAGAACTAAAAATATCTTTTCTGTGCTACTAATCCATTATTTAGCCACTAATGGATCAGAATACCCACTAAAAGAAGGTGGATGCTACCTCATGAAGGACTTAAAGGAATGCTTTTTCCTTAATTTTATTGTTTGGAAGTCCTTCATGATTCATAGAATGAGAAATTTGTGTGATAATAGATACAATATCTTTCATTCCATCTCCCATAACATTTGGTTTTTGAGGAGGAAAATCATTGCATTTCTCGTTCTATTCAACATTAACGTAGTTCCTTCGGGTTCCACCCATTGACTAAAACCAATAATCATAGTGTGATAAACACTAATCATAATGGGAAAACCACATAATCAAGAATAAAATTTCAATTTAGGATGATTTTGGTTTTATCCTAGGTTATTCATGATTATTTCTAGAAGACTAGGATTGTAGCCTATACTTCAACAGATCCTTTGGGTTCTTACTAAGGTTTTATCATCCTAGTTTCCAAATGTTAACTATACCTTTTCCTCTGATACCACCTATAATAAACCATAATTTATGTACAATGATATTACTTCAAATTTTAATTATATTATTTAAAAATTATAACAAATCCATGACATGACTGTATAGGTATAATGTCTTTAGAAACCGGGAAACATAAACAACTGGTTCATAAAACATCTATATTGTATCCCACCTATTTCTTCATAACTAGACTCCTTTTTGACATATCTTACTTAATACCCTTATTCATAACTTGGGGAAAAGAAATATATGAAAGGGTGATATCAAATGATCCTTAAGGGTAAACAGGGGAGATATCAATCATATCATAATCATAGGATATAAAATCATAGCATTTGAAAATCTTATCCTGCATATAAAATATTGTGATATCATATCATGAGAGAAATCATAAAAGTTCATAAAATAAATGAATGCAATCCCAAAATTCATAACATAATACATTCAATTTTTTGGAATACATATAAGCATAGAAAATCATTTCATATTAGTCAAGGCTCATTGCCAAGACCATCATAGCAGACAAAGTCCATTACTAAACCGAGTTCACTCCTTGTTCTAGTCCTGTATTAATAAAATAGATTTAATTTCCATTATACTCATGTCTATCTCATGAGATATAAATATTTACCCAATTTATTTGATGGAGATATAGGTCCCACCCGTCTTATAATGAAATCATTCTTACATTTCCCACAAAAACATAAATCATTCATCGTAGCATAACCCAAGGAAAAAAATGGGTTTGTTAAACATTATTCCATCATAAAAACAATCAAATCATAGTAATAATAGGGATATAAACATAAAAATATTTAATTAATCTCATCTTATATGGTAAATAATTTTGATAAAACATTTGAAATTAATTCTTGAGGAAAATATCCTTTCTTATTCAAAAAACACTTTCTTTTCTCAAAATACCACACAATTTTAAAAGAAGAGAATTTAATTTAAAATACACTTAAAATATTATAAAGGAATATTCATAGAATAAGGATTTATGGAAGTGTAATAATCCGTTCATGTCATATGATTTTAAAAAATACATTCCCCTCATACTTTTATTGGAAAAGTCAAAAAGTACGCCATACCGAAAATAAAAAAAGATTACTTTCATATCACTTAATAAAAATTCACCAATGGTTAAAATTGAATTTAAAAAATTGTAAAAGAATATAAATAATATTAAATATTTATTTAACATTGACATGGATGATAAATATACCCCAGTAAATACTTACGTATAAACAATCTCAAAAAATATTGAGATTGAAAAATTATCCCTTACCTTAGGTCTGATTTATTTTGTATGTATATGATCCTCCAGTATAATGATTTAAATAATTTAATTGAATTATTTCATAATAATAGTAATTTTTATGTTGTAATATATGATCATATTATCATCTGTTTGTTAATAACATTTCATTGTTACTCATTATTCGGATTTTAATCGCTTTATGATCTTATGCATGTTCTGATGAATAAATTCTGATTATCCTTATTAGTTCATAGTTATATCATTAAAAAATTATATTAAAATAATATATAACATATTTATTCATTATATACATTTATACAATAATTCATTAATGAATATCATGTAGAATGAATCACATCGCATCGTGGAGACGGTAAGCCGTACGTACGCACGAATGATGATATCATTCTCATAGTTGTTGAATGTTATTAAAGTGGATAGTGTATAATATTTCATAATAAATTTAATTTTATAATAATTATATATATTTATTACTTCCATCATTATACCCTTCCAAGTAAGGTGGTGGTGAAAAAAAAAACAGATTACACCACGTCGTGGAGACGGTAAGTCATATGTACACACACGTGGTGATTTCATTTTTCATAGGATGGATAGAAGATGTATTATGGTTTTTTAATAATAATAATAAAATCTCAGTATATAATTTATATTATAGTAATTAATTTATAATTAAACTACTCATGAAGAGGAAGTAGAAGAAGAAAGAAGACTGAAAGAATCGGTAGAGGAGATTACCTCTTCTTCGACGTTCTTCCTCTAAATCTTATCTTAGAGGACTAGAGTTGGTCTTTGAAGAACACCAGAACCTCTATAATGTTACTAGAGAATTTTATAAGGTAAAATGGTAGGGTATCACCTATATTTAAGGCTCAAAGTGAAGTGATGAGGTGAGGGAGGAGGTTCCCATTTATAATTGAGGTGAGGGGCACTTTTTGAAAGTCAACAAATAATAATTTATAATAAAATAAAACCCTACCCAAAAAGCTCAAAAATTTACC
The DNA here is from genome assembly GCA_963277665.1 of Viscum album. Lineage (NCBI taxonomy): Eukaryota > Viridiplantae > Streptophyta > Magnoliopsida > Santalales > Viscaceae > Viscum > Viscum album. Next base: position 675,012,771 of record OY728131.1, on the reverse strand, counting down.
AATTTAGAATATGGTATGATATAGTGTTGTGATATCATCATAAAATAAATTTTTGACAAGCATTTCTTCCAATTTAAACTTTATCTTTTTAATTAAAACTTAGCTATTCTATTTAATTTTTAACCAGGGTAACATATATTTAAATATTAAAATGGTGCAATATTTACTTATTTGATGTAAATGAGACCATAAATAAATAATTTAGAACATTTTTTACCATATAATAATTATTATATATTTTTTAAATTTTTTTATTATTTTTAAATGATCTAATAAAACATTATTTTGATAAACAATCAATAGTGCCAATTTTGATACTATTCTGTTCATTGTTTTTTAAAAAGTTTAAGATAACAAGTTATCTTCGAACCAACTATTTTATCATATTATTAATTGGTAAAGGTAAAATAGAAAATTCATTATAAATATTAATTATACCAAATTATGTTTATTTTACCATTTTTTATAACATTTATTTGTTATCTCTAATAATAAAATAATCACTACATTAATTTTGTGTAATTATTTAATATACTTATTTTTTGAATAAAAATTAAAAATAAAATAATATGAAAAAGATTAATATGGTAGATTTCAGAATAATATTTTTTTAGAATTTATATTATGAAAAATACAATATTAAAAATGTTATACTTATTAAACTATGAATGTGACAACTTTAATATCACTTTAAATAAAATAATATAAGTGTCATAATTTCTTCTATAAAGCTCCAAATAGTCAATAACTCAATCCTTGGATGATTATGGCCGATATATACTTGAAAAATAATATTTTTTCAAGTTTTTTTGTCTATTAATGGGTATTATTATTTTAATAATTACTATATTATTTATTTTTCATCAATTAAATAATTTCTCAATAATTAATGTATACACTATTAAGGTAATTATTTACTTATTAAAAATTAAAAATAAATTATGATGATAATGAAAAAAATTTTATATTTAAAATAATTATTTATAATCCAATTTATCTTTTGTATAACCTTTTATAAATAATTATTTAGTTATTCAAATTTGAGTGAGACATATTTAACTTTTCTTGAGGTAAAATAAATCAAATGTATTAATCTCATCCAAATGGATTAAAATGGATACCATTTAGACCCACGGATGATTTAGATCGAAAAAAACTCATCCAATGATATTAAGAAAATTGTTAGGGTAATTTATTAATAGTATTCTTACCCTTATTTACCCAATTTACCCTTTTACCATATTAATAAAAATTATCAAAGTTACTATTCATAATGTCCAAAAATAAAATAAAGCTATTTACATAATTTCAAACTACTGATTAAAAATATGAAATCCATTTTTCAAAATTCAAAACATGTAATTTTAATTAATTAATTTAAAAATATTCCCATTTTCGGAAAGAGAGATCAAGTTTTAAAAGTTAAAACATTAGAAAAGATTGAAATGTTTTTACATTTGAATTCAATGTCAAATTAATGTTAACAAAATATATTATATTGAATGATAAAAATATTTATAATTTTAAACCATTAAATATTATATTTTAACCATATAAATAATTTCTATGAAAATAGTTGTTTTCAATTAGAATTTAGTGTATTTTTACTGTTAATCAAAATTTGAAAGTTATCAGAATTTTTTTAAAATTTTATACAAAGTAAATTTTTATATCTCTCTACTAAATCTCATGTTTATATTGTCATATAAAAATTATCAATGCATTAAAATATTAATTTAAAAGGGGTTCTCTATTAAAAGGAGGAAAATTACCCTTTTGAAAAATATAGGTTTTTATACATCAAAGAGGGTTTATTCATACTCAATGAAAAAAATATCTATTGGATGAATATAAAAAATATTTAATTATGTATATAACATATATATTTCATTAATTTCATTTAATAATAGTAATTCAATCAATTTAATAATACAATAATACAAATATATAATAATTGGTAGGAAATTACTTCACCATACATTTTTATAAGTTAGTTATATTTATTATCGATAATATAACGGCTAGGTTAAAATGCTAATTTTATAGTAAGGGAATATCAAGGTTCATTTATAAACTCATGATTGTGTGAAATGAAAGCTACTAAATAAAAATTATTTAGATAAAATATTTTATTAAAACATTTGGGTGTTACAAGGAACCTGAAGACATGATTCATATTTCATATTATAAGAATGAGGTATTAAGGAATAAGTTGATAAAGCATGAGTATTGGTTTAAGAATAAATTTGGATGAATAAAGTATTTATTTTTTGGAATTAAAAGATTTTGTTATACGAATCCTGAAATATATAAGTATATATAGTATAAGTTTTTCATCAAGGATTGAGAAGGATATGTTGAATGGTGATGAAGACTTATAAATGTGATATTTTGATTAAGGGAAGGTAACAATTAATGTGTTCAAGACGTTGATAAAATTGTGTTTAGCTTGGATAAATAGATGACTGATCTGGATAAAGTAAATTGGACAGTATCAATGACCTTAGAACCAAATAAGGATTTTTTTGAAAAGGTGGTATATATAATTAGGGATGAAGTTTAAAACTTCTTGTTTTTAAAGAATGTATCCAAAAATCACTAGAATAAGGAATCATGCATGTTTTACAAAAGGATTTATGGTAATTGAGTTCAATACCATGTTTCAATAGAATATACGATGAGGATATTCACATGTATGGAATGTGACAACCAAGAGAAAATTTGTGATAAATGGGGGATCAATGTTAAGATGATTTCGTGACATTATTTTTAAAGATTTGGATTTTCATCTTTTATAAGTGTTAAAAGGGTAACCATTTATGTAATGTTTAATTAAAAATTAAGATGTAGTTAGTAAGATTAAAGTGTTATCTCCCTACATGAGGATTTATGCACATTAGATAACCTGATCTAAAAACGCGTTAATGATAACTGATGAAAAATGGGATGGCATATCATGGATCTTATAATCTATTAGTACTTCAAGAATAAAAAATTTGCCTTCATTTTTAGAGAAATATGTAAAGTTGATCAAGGGAAAAAAGGGTGAGGTTGTCTTGAAATCTTGAAAGTATATATTTTCATAAAAATTATTTAGATTTAGGAAAAAATTATAGAAATAATTTTTTTCCTAATACCTTAATTTTTGTTGATTCGATGGCCTTTTAAATCATCATAGATTTATGAGTTTGAAGCTCTCAACTTTTCAGTGATAATTCACTTGTTTGTGATTTATGACCTAAATCAGTCCCAATGAATATTTATGATTTTACTCTAAGTTCATGTTTTAACTTCCCACTTATGTTCTCTTATGTTGGAAGCTAATTATTAGTTACTTTGGGGAACCGTTATGTTTTCATATTTACTTTTATAAAGGAAGTTTTAGTATTTATTTTTACGATGTGGGTTTCTAGGAAAGGAAAATTTAAATATTAAAAATTTAATAACCCAAAAGTTTTTAGGGAGAAATTCATTTTAGGGTTGGGTAGGGGGGGGGGGGTATAATTTAACACCCTAAGATTTGGTGAATATTTTTTGAATTAATTTAATCTTTTTTATATTTTTCATTTCATGAAACACTGAAAATAGTCTATTTTATAGCACTATGTTTGGATTGCATTATATGAAACCCCATGTTAATCATGCAATACACACAAAATAATGTTTAGATCTCCATAAAAAGGACACCAAGGTTATATTATATTACATGAAAGACTGACTTTCTTCGATGGCATCCATAACATGAAAAACCGAGTTTTACCGAATAACGATAAATTATTCAAATATTATTAAATATAATAAGATATAACATAGATATTAATTTAGTATTTGTGAAAAGGGTAAAATAACTTATTAAAATATATGGTTTAAAAAAATATAAAATTAATTCATTGGTTAAAAATTTAATAGAAATGAATATGAAAACCAATTGAATAAAAAGGAAAATATTTTTATTTTTATGCTCAAAAAGTTGTTTCATCCTAATAAATTAAAGTAATTAAAATTAGTAAGTTATATTAATGTAATATATATATATTATATTCAATAAAATATTTTTGATATTCATCCACTCTATTTTAAAGGCTTAAGATAAAAACAAACCCAATTTTATGAATAAAATACTATATTTTTATTAAGGCACTTTTATCACCTTTTAATTTAGAACCTATTTTAAATAAATATATTGGCACTTTTACAAATATTATATGTCAAAATAAACTTAATAATTGAAATATAAATATAAAAATTATCTTAGGGTGAATTTTTGGTATTTTTCTGTGAAGTTTCACTTTTTTATGAATAATGAAAAATACTATATTTTAATTCAAAACTACCTTTTCATCTAATTTATTTATAAGGTTATATTATATTTTAAATTTTTTAAATCTTTAATTAAATAAAATATACATATATTAATCCAATTTAGTTCATTTTGATCAATTTCACATTGAAATTGGATATAAAAACTTAGCAAACATTTGATCATTTTTACTTTAAAAACCAACCGTGACATCCCGTCTGCAGGATTAATTTTAAATTAATTTCTTCTATTTATGTGTTTGGAAATGGTAGAAATGGATTCCATATTTGGGATAACTATAATTTATAATTTCTAATAAGGTAAAATTAGTTTTGGACCAAAAATATTAGGGAATGCAGTTAAAATTAATTACAGTGATTAAGGTAAAATTAAGCTTAACAAAGGAATAAACATTAAATTTAAGAGCCCAAATGACCTATAAAATTGTCCAATCCCCATTTTATGGACATATTTCGAATATAATACTTATATTATTGAGTTTTTTTTGGTTTTTTATGACTTTTTAGGTAAAAACATGAGTACACCTAATGTTTTTAAAAAATTTCAAGTGTGTCCTTTCCCTTCCCTAAAAAAGTCCACCACCTCTTCCCCTTCTTAACACCTCTAAAACCACTTATTTTAATCCTATATATACCCAATAAAATTACAAAAAACCATCCAGTACTCATTTAAGTCTCCCTTTGGTTATATATATATTTCCAAGGAAGTCCTTTGGTGCAAACCAAAAGGATTTACCCGATTAAGAGGTAACACCCTCCCTCAAGCTTCTTTCTTTTATTTTCTTTCTCCATCCACTCAAATATACTTATTAAATTATTATAAAAAAATATTATACTAAAATTACTAATATATTTTTATTCTAATGGTTCATCCTACACTCAAACACACTTCTATCTAATGGGTAACACACATACTATTTATATGTACAATGAACTACCGCGTCACGAAATGATGATTTTTTGTTTTTAATTTACCACCTTTCTTGGTTGGGAATTATGATGGAAACTATGTTTATATATGATATATATGATACTTATTATTCCTTTAATCTTATGTAATTATTTTACAACACATATCTTTATACTTTCCATTTTGTGTAAATATGATATTTTCGTTTGAGGAAGTGTGGACAACCACCTCCACAAAGCGATGTGATTCATTCACACCTTACATGGAATGTATTAAGGACACATTTAGTGAAAATATATGATATATATGAAATAATAATTATAATTTATTTATAATATATACATATATACATATATTTAGTTTACTTTATTTCTTTCAATATGCCAATAAAACGGAATCAACGCTCATGTGTATGCACAAATTACCATCTCCAAAAATGGTGTGTTACATTTTCATAATTTTATATTATATAGATTATTATAATACACATATAATGAATATAAATGATATTTATATCATTATTTAAATTATTTAAATCATGATATATGTAATGACCTACAAATTCTCATTGTCTTGAGAGTACAACAAGTCATTACTCAGACTTAAGTGACATCCCCACGATGCTAAAGGATGAAAATAAATGCCAAAGGGTTTAAAATACAAGTGGGGGATGATTTAAACTTTAATAAAGAAACCAATAAACCAACCAACCATAACCAAACCATTCACTAAATAATGCATGAACATAAGAAAGACAACTCAAAAAACTTCATGTATCTCAAAACCACATCAAAGTGTGCAACAACGGAAGACCAAACAAGTTTCAAGGTAAACAAAAGATAAAAAACTAAAGACTCTAAAGAGTCCACAAGAATCCATACTCAAAAATATCTAAGCTCCATAATCACCGAACATCCCAAATGTCATGAGGTAGTACTAAAAACGTGTGAAACGTTACCTTTTCCCCTGTCCTAAAAGATATCATCTACAAAAGCACTATAGTGCCAAAAAAGGGGTGAGTATAAAACTCAGTAGGTTTTCTCCTATAACTTCCCTATTTATTCCACTAGGATAGAAAAGTTATCCATATTTATATAAAATAGTTTATATAAAACAATTTACCAAAATATTTTATAACCAAATATAAACAAGTTACAAAACCCATTTACAACCAATAGAAAACAAAACGAAATGAAATAAATTTCCAGAAAGTTATTTTTCCAGAAAAATAACTAATAAAATCTTAAAACCAATTATTATTATCATTTTTCATACCCATTCCATACATCAAAACACACCCACACATGCATGCTTAGTTTGACAGTTCCATACTCATGAGTGGTCTCTCTTTCAATTACCTTGTGTCTTAATGACACAGGCGCCCAATCTAGGGTCATGTCCCTTTTACCCCAATGGTAATAATATCTTATTAAGGGATAGTTAAGCATGAACTCACACCAACACCATTTATTCCAAATATTTCCATTTCCAAAACAAACCACTTCAATAAATATGAACTTTTATTAAAAACCAAAGCACAAAAAAATTCAAAGAAAAGTTTCATTTAAATAAAAAATTCAATTTTATTGAAAACATAAAATCCAATTAATGTGCCAACAATCCAAAAAAAAATTCCCATTTTAAAATCCATATTTTAAAACCAAGAGCAAAAGTACTTTACTCAAACACCCAATTTTCCAAATTTCACAACCATCACTCAAAAAGGTTTCCAACAAGTTTTAAACAACCAAATCACAATCAATTCAACCCCACACATTAAATTTGAAAGAATTAAATTCAGTTTTACTAAGTGAAGTCGAGAAAGAATCCTCCTACCTCAAAGGTTTTGATGAAAACACCAATGAACAAAGAATGCACAAGAAAACTGGGTCGATGCTCTAAGAACCCACCTTAGATCTCTTCTCCTAGAAAGATCACAACCAAATATCATCATATTTAGAATCCAAAAACCTAGATCTACCCCTAACAGGAATAGATATAAGTAAACAAAATAATAGTATAATTAGATCTAAGAAGATCTAATAAACCGATCAAGAACGGAGAAGAACGATCACATACCTAAAGAATCTGAATTTGATTCACTAAGGGAAGCCTTCAGATCGACTTCGGATCGATGGGAGAACCTTATTCAGCCTTAGGAGAAGAAAAATACCATGTTATGTCCACTTAGGAGAAAAAAATCCACTTAGAGGTAAAAATGTGTGAGATCCATTTTTTTAGGATCTTGCTTAAACCATCCTTACGGTTAGTTCGCACAGTGAGACAAACTGTGCTCTAACTGTGAATTAGATAATTCATAGGTAGACCCTTGCACGAATTCCCCACACGGTCTTCCTAACCATTATCCAGTCATTCTAAAGCAACTGCCTCAAGAGGACCATTGCGCATGGTTTGGCCGCATGGTTAGGAAACCCGTGCGCTGCCCATGTGACTTCCATTTTGCCACAAAACTACTTCCAATGTTCTCCCAAATCTTCCATACATCACCCTTAAACTTTAAACCATGAAAATAATCAAGTAAGAGTTACATAACATCAACTGGGGGTACTAAATTCTCCCCCCATTTGTCTTTCCACCCTCGGAAAGTAAAAAACATTCACTACCCTGAAAGAGTTCCAGCCACTTGTCTTTCATTTCCTTCTCACGTTACCAAGTATCTTCCTGAATCTAACCATGCTGCCATAAAAACCTCACTAGACAGATGATTTTTCCATGCAATAATTTATCTTGATTATCCAAAATCCTCACCGGGATATGTACCAATGACACATCTAGCTCTAGATCGATGTGATCCCATATGATCACATGGTTAGGATCAGGATGATATATTTTCAACTGAGATACATGGAACACATTATGAACCGAACTGGACTGTGGTAGGAAATCCAACTAATATTCCACCACTCTAACCCATTCTAGTATCTCTAAAGGGACAATGTATGAAATAGATAACTTGACCTACATCCTAAAATGACGATGTCCACGTCTTGGAGAGATCTTTAAGAACACATGATCACCCATAGCGAATGACAATGGTCTTCGAAGGTAATTTTCATATGATTTCTGATGACTATAAGCCATCTCCATCCTCTTTCCGATCAACTAGATCTTCTCCATTGTTTCTTGGACAAGGCTTGTACCAACTAGGGACGTCTCACCCGTTTCCCACCAACATAGTGGAGAACGACATGGATTCCCATACAATGCTTCAAATAGACCCATATGTATCGAGTCCTGATAGATATTATTATATGAGAACTACAATAAGGGTAGATACTCTTCCCATGAGCCACCAAAATCCATTACACAATCCTGCAACATGTCTTCCAACGTTTGTATCATCTACTCATATTTCCTATCCGTATGAGGATGATACGCCATGATCATATTCAACAAAGTACCAAGGGATTTATGTAAGGATTCAAAGAATCGAGATGTGAACCTCGGATCTCTGTCAGAGATGATTGAAACTGTTACTTCATGCCGCTTTACCACTTCTTTGATATAGATTTTTGATAGATAATCCAACTTATGAGTCTTACGTATAGGGATGAAATGGGCCAACTTGGTAAGACAATCCAATATCACCCATATGGCATCGTGTTTCCAAACCTTTTTTGGAAGACCTATAACAAAATCCATCGCTATCTACTCCCATTTCCACATTGGGGTAGTTAAAGACTATAACATTCCCACTGATCTCTGATGTTCTAATTTAACCTACTGACAACTTAAACACCGTGAGACGAACTCGACACCTTCCTTTTCATTAAGATCTACCAAAACTACACCTTTAGATCCTTATACATATTCTGTGTACCTAGATGTAAAACCCATCTCAAATGGTGGTAAGCATGAAGGAGTTATTTTTGAAAATCCATAGGTACAACCATCCGATCTCTGAAACACAAAACTGAACTCCTATCAAGTTTCTAGTCCTTAATGGTTTCCCCACCATTGAGTTTTGAACTCACAACCTGACATTATGCATCATATGGTTATGCATATTTTATCATTTTTACCAAATCAGGAATAAGCACAGCCAAAAAGAAAAGCACAAAATCACCTCAGTCTTCAAATTCCACATGCATGTCATCTGGGACTAAAATCAACTACCATTCATCTGAAGCTTCTTTCACTAATTGAGCATATGAATTTATTTTCAATTAATCCACCACTGGATTCACTTTCCTTGGTGTGTACATCAAGTCAATGTAAAACATTTGGAGGTATTCCATCCATCTCCTTTGCCTTAGATTCAAATCTCACTGTGATAAAATGTGTTTCAAGATTTTATGGTTTGTGAACATAGTGAATTTCTCACCAAATAGACAGTGTATCCATATTTTCAAATCAAGGACGACTGCAGGTAACTCCAAATCATGTGTTGGGTAATTATTTTCATGCACCCTCAACTGCCTTGAACCATAAGCAACCACATGGTCTCCTTGAATGATAACACAACCCAAACCTGATCCTCAAGCATGACAGTATACCAAATACCCCCATCCTGATTCTAGAAAAATCAAGATAGGTGATGATGTAAGATGAAATTTTAGTTCCTAGAAAGATTTATGGTATTCTTCCGTCCATTGTAATGGATCATTCTTCTTTGTCAGAGTTATCATTTGTGAAGATAGTCATGATAAATCATGAAAAAACCATTGGTAGTAACCAGATAGACCAAGAAAACTTTTTATCTAGAAGAAATTCTTTGGTGGTTTCCAGTAGATAAAAACTTCTATCTTATTAGGATCAATAGAAAAACCTTTTTCAGAAATGACATGGTCATGAAAACATACTTCCTGTATCCAAAAATCACACTTTGATAATTTTGAATACAAACGGTGATCTCTCAAGATTTGAAACATTGTTTCCAGGTGCTCTTTATGGTCAGACCTTGTCTTTTAATACACAAAGATGTCATCCACAAACACCACAACAAAAGAATCTAGATATCGCTGAAATATTTGATTCATCAAATCCATAAAGACCGTTGGTGAGTTAGTTAGACTAAAAGGCATGAATATATATTCATAGTGGCCATATATGCTTTTGAAATCTGTCTTTGAAATATCTTCCGTCTGAACTTGCAATTGGTGATATCCTGATTGCAAGTCAATCTTGGAGAACCACTAAGCTCCCCGTAATTGATCAAACAAATCATTAATTGATGGAAGTGGATATATATTATTTATCATAACTTGGTTGAGCTTACAATAATCAACACACATATGAAGAGTTCCATATTCCTTCTTCACTAAAAAAACTAGTGCTGCCCATGGAGATGTACTTGGTCAAATGAAACCCTTTCTTTCCAGCTCCTCCAACTTCACTTTCAATTCCCTTAACTCTGTTGGTGCCATCCTATAATATGGAAGGTAAATAGTACTGGTCCCTGGAAGGATATCAATCACTAACTCCACTTCCCTTATAGGTGGTAACCCTAAGAAGTTCTCGGGAAATACATCGGGAAACTGATCCACGATTGCTGGAAAACTATTTCTGTAACAACCCAAAGTTTCATTAATGGAAATCCCTCTTGATCTAATTAAATGTCTATTTATGTTTAGATAAAATGTCAACTTATTTGGTTTTATGTTAAGAATTTTGACCGTTGCTAATATAGCCGTTGAACAGTGATCACATGATTAGAATAAATATAGGACTTTAACAAATCTAATTTACTCAGACAAAGGAAGTGATGGCCTCATCCAGTAGAATTTCCCCATACGAAGCCCATTTGTCGGAGCTCGGAAAAGAGGTGGCATCTTTGGGCTTCTCCCTTGACCAAGCCCAAGTTGAGCTTCATCATGTCAAGCTCGAATGTGACCGTCTACGGGAAAAGTGGAAGTTGATTGAAATTACCACTCGAGCGATGTTATCCGAGCCACCCCAAGAGTCTGTCACCATCGCACACCTTACCCTTAGGTCTTATGCGGTTGTTTTAAGGGGTTATGTAACAAATAATTAGTACTATGTTCATGTACATTAATTTTTTGTATATAATAATGAATATAATTTCTAGTCATTTTTGATACATTGTAAATAGTTTTTAAAGTACAAATGGTGTTTTTAGTTATTATTTAATTAAGAAATATATTTTATTAAATTATGGGATTTTTTAATTAAATAATATTTTAATAAAATATTATTATTATTATTATTAAGTTAATTTTTATTAAATATAAATGATCTTATAATTTTATGAACGCAATTAAATTTTTTTATTAAGGTTTGAAAGCCATTTCTTTCAAAACCCGTAAATTTTCGATAAATGTCGGTTTTTATTTTAAAAGTGAAAATTAACATATTTATAAAATTATTTAGATAAAATAAATGTCATTTCTTGAATTAGGATGTTGAAATTATCCAACGGTGAATTTTTCATAATTTTCTGAGACAGTCAAAGTTTTGGGTAAAAATTAAATACCGTTTAAATATATAATGTGTTTTATGACATCATAATGACCCAATAGTGATGTAATAAAATACTATAATCTTTATTTTCGGCCAATATATGTTTTACCATTAAAATAATGTGATTTTGGGTTTTTTTGACTTACTTTTCAAAGCATTAATGGACCCCTCAAGACATATTCAACACCTTGCCTTTTTAAATTAATTTCCATGGGAGTGTGACTCACCTCCACATAAGCAACCCTAATATTTTAAGAAGTTAGGACTTTGGCCTTATAAAATATTTTTTTCCTCTTCCCTTTTCCAAAAACCATGGGAAAAAACCATGGGATGGTTTGTTATTTGGATTAATTTAATGTAAGGGGACCCAAACCTAAATAATAAATAATTCCCTCACCTTTCTTATATAAACCCACCCAAGCTCCCACTTCCTCCTCACTCAAATCCCTTTGAGTTCATCCAACATCTGCCCTAATATCTCTATAATCCTTCCAAGGTTCCCCAAGCTCCCAATAAGCCTCTCACAATCCTCTCTCTAGCCTTTGGAAGCACACTTCCAAGTAAGGGTTTTTTCTTCCTTTCTCATTTTTGTCCAATTTTCTTTAAATTGTTTTGCCTTTTAATTTCAATTATGAATGTTGGGGTATGGTTTCTAACCTCCCCCATACTTCCCTCTTATTGTTTTAATTATGGGATACCCCTTTCTCTCTCATTAAATTCCTCCCATGTACACCCGTTAATATGCTGAAATTCCGAAAGGAACTTCTCTCTCTTCTTTTACATTCAAGCAATAATTTTGTATCATGAATCTAGATTCCATTAAAATTTTTGGGACATGTATCTATATGACCTCTTTACTTTCCATTACATGTAAATATGATGAGGAACCCCTTTCTCTCTCATCAACCATTTTTATGAATTCTTATGTCACGCTGTTACGCTGCCGAAATCACACCGATTTTCTAAGCCAATGCCATTGTGTAGTGGATACCATGCCCATTTATCCATCAAGGGTATTCACATTTATTCACATTTACTTATTGATTACAAAGTTTCATATATGAATTCCACATTCCTTTATCATGGAATAAATTATTATGTTTTATGAATCCATGTTTTATGATCCATGTGGCACACTTATGCATGAAATGAAATGTTTAAGAAGGGTGCGCCCTTATAGCCCTCCAATGCATTGGGTAAAGTATAATATCATGATACGTCATGTGCAATGAGTGTTGACTCATGATAATTCAAGTGCAACGAGGGTTTACTCATGCTTCATGTGCAATGAGGATTTAATCATGCTCCATGTGCAATGAGCCTTGGCTCTTGCTAATTCCATGTTAAGTGTTGTTGCCACATTTCTATGTTATGATTATCATGATTTATCATGACTTTATGTTCATACTTCTTTTATGATATATTTATATGCCTATTGTCTAACATGTATTGTACTCCTCATGTTATTCCATGTGTACTCCCTTACCGGGCTTTATAGCTCACCCTTTTCTTATGCATGTCCTCAGGTTATCCCATGAAATGATAAGTACGAGGGAATGTAGTGGTCATGTAAAGGAAGTTTTCAATAAAGATGTTGTATTTCATGTTTTATGTTTTTATTTAATGATCCTAATCCCCAAATACACTAAACCTATCGATCTTCTTTGTTGTATCAAGTAAAGTTTTATGTAATAAATCATGTTTAAGTTTGAAATAAAAGCAGGGTTGTCATATTTGGTATCATAGGATAGGTTTAGTTATTTTTGGGATTAGGAAACCCTAGTAAAGCCTTAGATACAAGACTAAGTATTATAAAAACATACCTAAGTTTTGGTAAGTACTGAGTAAGTGGTTTATCAAACAAATACATCCCTGTCTGGATACGAGCAGGTAGAGGCGGCTCTGGCATAGATGCATCCTAGGGGTAAAACCCAAAAACACCGCTTTGAGCTAGACTCGAATGGGAACTAGTGCACTACAATGGGCCTTGATACACTCTTGGTTATGACACTCCCAGGGGATATGTTTTGATAAATTCACAAGATTAGTATGAACCCTTATTAAGGGAATTAAAAAAATGCCCCTATGAATATATATTAGAAAGTAGATCATGAAAAGCCTAGATTCAAGCCTATAGACTCTTGAGTAAGGAAATAAAAGTTTATTTATAAGTCATCAACTTTTGTCTTTGGATTACCCTTTATGTGTTACCCCTAAATTTCCTTTTATTCCAGCCAATGGACAGTAATAGGAGGACTCAGGCTAATAACCATTGTAAAGATCAGTGTGATGACTGTACTAATGAGATGCCCAATCCAATGAGAGTGGGAATCGCGAACTTTGTCACGCTTCTCTCTCATCTAACTCAAGTTTTGAATAGAAACACATGTCAAGAGGAACGTTAAACCCCCTCTAAGAAAGAACAAGTCTCTATCGAGAGCTTCATGAGACAAAGGCCTCCTACTTTTAGTGGATCATCCAATCCCACGATCACTGAACAATGGATCAACTCCATTGAAAAGATATTCTCCATCCTCCAATGTTCTGAACAAGAGAAGGTTCTCCTGGCAGCTTATCGTATGGAGGGTGATGCTGATCAATGGTGGACGTTGATAAAAAATACGAAGCCTGAGGAGGAGATCGAGGCGTTGGAATGGAAAGATTTCCAGAAGATGTTTTTCGATAAATATTTTCTATGCACCCTCTGGCCTAAGATGGAAAGGGACTTCCTTTCCCTCATGAAAAAAGATGAAGAATCTGTTGGAGTGTACGAGGAAAACTTCACAAGGCTTGCACGTTACGCTTCCGGCTTTGTCGTTACCCCCAAATGCAAGGTTGACCGCTTCTTTGGTGGGCTGAAGCCTAGCTTGCGGAAAGCATTAGCGATCCGTGACTTCAACAGCTATGAGGAAATTGTCTGATGTGCCCTCAAGGTAGAAATGGAGATCGGGGAATCATAGGGATATCATGAGGACAATAAGCGTAAGGTGGAATTCAATGCTGGTGGTCCGATGGATAAATCCAACAGTGCTAAGAAGATCTAGCACCCCACTTGCCAAAAGTGAGGAAAGAAGAACCCTGGAAATTGCCTTAAGGGGACGAGAAAATGCTTCAGGTGTGGAAGAGATGGGCACCTAGTTGTTAACTGTCGGCAAGAAAGACCCGCGGCTACGAAAAAGGAGAGGAACGCTCCGTTCGAACCTCAATGCGTTGTTCAATGCTACAAATGCAAAGAACTGGGTCATTTTGCAAATTAGTGCCCTAATCCAAGGGTTTTCGGAGACAACCAACAACCTCCAAGGCAGCAAGGAAGAGCTTTTTCCATCACTTATACCAAAGTGAACCCCGACAACGAAGTGGTGAAAAGTATGCTAGTTATTCATTCAAGAATAGAAAACGCACTTTTTGATTCAGGTTCTACGCATTATTTTATATATCGAAAGTTTAGTAGAACAATCCTAGCACCACCACAAATCATCGAAGTAAAGATGCCGGTGAGTACGGAAAATGGGGAAATCATTGCATCCCATGAATATAAGTCCTCCCCTATTATAGTCTATGGATTTAATTTCCTAGAGAACCTCATCATACTCTCTCTGGTGGAATTTGATGCAATTCTTGGCATGGATTGGCTTTCCTTATATAGAGCCAACATAAATTGTCGGGAGAGGTAAATCACACTCCATATGGAGAATCGACCCCCGATTCTTTACAAGTGTCAGGAGGAAGATGAATCTCCTTTAGCTCCATCATCTCAAGCATGGATATTACTGCCTTATGAGCACACATATCTGACTCAGATGATTGATTCCAAGGAAGAAACCATCCTTGAAGAAATTCCAATTGTGAGGGAATTCGCTGAAGTGTTTCCCGAGGAACTGCCCGGTCTTCCTCCAAGAAGAGATGTTGAGTTCTCAATTGAACTTATACCTGAGGCACTACCAATATCCAAGACTCCATATAGAATGGATATTGTAGATCTTGAAGAGCTGAAGAAACAACTACAGGAGAATCTGGATAAAGGGTTTATACGCCCAAGTGCTTCACCATGGGGTGCACCGGTCCTCTTCGTCAAGAATAAGGATGGGTCAATGCAACTTTGAATCGATTATCGTGAACTTAACAAAATCACGATAAAGAATAAGTATCCTCTCCCAAGAATCGATGACTTGTTTGATCAGCTACGTGGAGCACAATACTTCTCCAAGGTGGATTTACGGTCGGGATATTATCAAGTAAGGGTGAAGAAGGAAGATTTCCCCAAGACTGATTTTAGTACAAGGTACGGGCACTTTGAATTCATAGTAATGTCTTTCGAACTCACCAATGCTCCAGAAATATTCCTGGACTTGATGAATAGAGTCTTTAGAGATTACCTTGACAAATTTATGGTAGTCTTTATAGATGATATTCTAATATACTCCAAAACCAGGGAGGACCATGAGGAGCATTTAAAAACTGTACTAGAGACTTTGCGCAAGGAGAAGCTATATGAAAAGTACAGAAAGTGTGAGTTCTGGTTGAAGGAGGTCTCATTCTTGGGCCATATCATCACAAGCAATGGGATATTTGTGGACCCCTCCAAAACAGATGCAATTGAGGGATAGCCAAGGCCAACATCGGTAATGGATATCTGTAGCTTCTTGGGGTTAGCTGGATATTATCGAAGATTTGTGAGAAATTTCTCATGATTGTCCAACCCTCTTAACAAGCTAACTCGAAAGTGAGTAAAGTTTTCTTGGAGTGATTAATATGAAGAAAGCTTCAAAGAGTTGAAAAAGAGGCTTATCACTGTGCCCGTGCTCACTTTACCCACAAGTGGGGAACTTTTTGTTGTTTTCAGTGATGATTCAAAGAAGGGATTAGGCTGTGTGATGATGCAGAATGATAAATTTATATCCTATGCCTCAAGGTAGTTGAAAATACACGAGCGAAACTATCCAACACATGATCTGGAGTTGGCGGCGGTGATCTTTGCCTTGAAAATCTGGCGGCATTACCTCTATGGAGAGAAATGTGAGATATATACTGACCACAAGAGTCTTAAATATATATTCATACAGAAAGAGCTTAGTATGCACCAGAGAATATGGATAGATCTCATCAAGGATTATGACTATTCAATACATTACCACCCTGGGAAAGCGAACAAGGTGGAAAATGCCCTAAGTAGAAAGCACCCAACAATTCTATCAATGATGAGAATTGAGAAGGATCCAATCTTCTTAGACTTGATGAAGATGGATGTGGGAATCATAAAGAAGAGAACATCATAAATCATTTCACAAATGATTGCTCAACCATCTCTTTTGGAAAGGTTAAAGGATGCTCAAAAAGATGATGTGGGAATTCAAGAAAAAGTGGAAGCTATCAAAAAGGGGAAATCCTCAGAGTTTAATGTTAATGAAGAAGGAATTGTATGGTTTGGGAAAAGACTATGTGTTCCATCAAGTCCGGAGCTGAAGAAGGAACTTTTGGATGATGCACATAGTTCAAATTTCTCTATTCACCCAGGGAGCACAAAGATGTATCGAGATCTCCGAGAAAAATTTTGGTGTTATAATATGAAGAAGGAGATCGCTGAATATACATCAAAGTTCGTGGTGTGTCAGCAAGTGAAGGCATAGAGGTAGAAGTCTAAGGGGATGATACAACCATTTCCCATACCAGAATGGAAATGGGAGAACATCACCATGGACTTTGTCACTGGAATTCCAAGGACATCCAAGGGCAACAATGAAATCTGGGTTGTTGTGGATCGTCTTACAAAGACTGCACACTTCATTGCTATTCGAAAGGATTTCTCTTTGGATCAACTGGCACATATATATATCAGGTAAGTGGTAAGGTTTCATGGAGTACCACTATCTATTGTGTCTGACCGAGACCCAAGATTCACCTCTAAGTTTTGGAAGAGTCTTCAACATGCTATGAATAATGAACTGAAATTCAGTACGACCTATCATCCTCAAAATGATGGCTAATCCGAGCAGACTATCCAAACACTTGAGGATATGTTGAGAGCTTGCTCAATGGACTTTATTAGAGAATGGGATCAACATCTTCCTATGGTTGAGTTCTCTTATAATAACAGTTTCCACTCGAGCATCCAAATGGCACCATATGAAGCCCTATATGGGAAAAGGTGTAGAACACCGACATGTTGGGATGAGGTCAGTGAACGTAAGCTGCTTGGACCAGAAATGGTCAAAGAAATGGTGGAGAAGCTGAAAACAATTCAGAAGCATATCAAGGTAGCCCAGAGTCGACATAAGAGTTATGCAGATAATCATCGACAAGAACTTGAGTTTAAAGTTAGATACATGGTGTTTCTATGCATATCTCCGTGGAAGAAGGTCATGAGGTTTGGAAGGAAAGGGAAGTTAAGTCAAAGGTACATCGGCCCCTTTGAGATTCTTGATCGTGTCGGGGTTGTGGCGTATCGACTAGAACTTCCACCTGCCATGGCCAAAGTACATGATGTCTTTTATGTATCCCTCTTAAGGAAGTACATACCGGACCATTCAATGGTACTCTCTTCTGAGGTGGTACAATTAGAAGATGATCTTTCTTATGAGGAGCAACTAGTGAAGATCTTAGATCATAGAGAAAAAGTTCTACGAAATAAGACAATTCCCCTCATCAAGGTGTTGTGGAGAAACCAAAAGTTTGAAGAAGCGACTTGGGAATCAGAGGAAATGATGAAGCTGAGTTACCCACATCTATTTTAGTATGGGAAAAAGAAAATTTCGAGGGCGAAATTTCTTAAGGAGAGAATATTGTAACGACCCAAAGTTTGATTAATGGAAATCCCTCTTGATCTAATTAAATGTCTCTTTATGTTTATATAAAATATCAACTTCTTTGGTTTTATGTTGAGAATTTTGACCGTTGCGAATATATCTGTTGAATAGTGATCACATGATTAGTATAAATATAGGACTTTAACAAATCTAATTTACTTAGACAAAGGAAGCGATTGCCTCATCCAGTAGAATTGCCACATACGAAGCCCATTTGTCCGAGCTTGGAAAAGAGGTGGTGTCTTTGGGCTTCTCCCTTGACCAAGCCCAAGTTGAGCTTCATCATGTCAAGCTCGAACATGACCATCTACGGGAAAAGTGGAAGTTGATTGAAATTACCACTCGAGCGATGTTATCCGAGCCACCCCAAGAGTCTGTCACCATCACACACCTTACCCTTAGGTCTTATGCGGCTGTTTTAAGGGGTTATGTAACAAATAAGTAGTACTATTATCATGTAAATTATTATTTTTATATAATAATGAATATAATTTCTAGTCATTTTTGATACATTGTAAATAGTTTTTAAAGTACAAATGGTGTTTTTAGTTATTATTTAATTAAGAAATCTATTTTATTAAATCAAGGGATTTTTTAATTAAATAATATTTTAATAAAATAATAATATTATTATTAAGTTAATTTTTATTAAATATAAATGATCTTATAATTTTATGAATGCAATTAATTTTTTTTATTAAGGTTTGAAAGCCATTTCTGTCAAAACCCGTGAATTTTCGATAAATCTCGGTTTTTATTTTAAAAGTGAAAATTAACATATTTAGAAAATTATTTAGATAAAATAAATGTCATTTATTGAATCAGGACATCGAAAATATCCAACGGTGAATTTTTCATAATTTTCTAAGACAGTCAAATTTTTGGGTAAAAATTAAATACCGTTTAAATATATAATGTGTTTTATGGCCTCATAATGACCCAATAGTGTTGTAATAAAATACTATAATCTTTATGTTCGGCCAATATATGTTTTACCATTAAAATAATGTGATTTTGGGTTTGTTTGACTTACTTTTCAAAGCATTAATGGACCCCTCAAGACATATTCAACACCTTACCTTATTAAATTAATTTCCATGGGAGTGTGACTCACCTCCACATAAGAAACCCTAATATTTTAAGAATTTAGGACTTTTGCCTTATAAAATATTGTTTTCCTCTTCTCTTTGACAAAAAACATGGGCAAAAACCATGGGATGGTTTGTGGTTTGGATTAATTTAATGTAAGGGGACCCAAACCTAAATAATAAAGAATTCTCTCACCTTTCCTATATAAACCCACCCAAGCTCCCACTTCCTTCTCATTCAAAGACCTTTTAGATCGTCCAAACTCTTCCCTACTCTCTCTAGAATCCTTCCAAGGTTCCCCAAGCTCCCAAGAATCCTCTCACAAGCCTCTCTCTAGCCTTTAGAAGCACACTTCCAAGTAAGGGTTTTTTATTCCTTTCTCATTTTTGTCCAATTTTCTTTAAATTGTTTTGACTTTTAATTTCAATTATGAATCTTGGGGTATGGTTTCACACCTCCAAATACTGACCTCTTATTTTTTGAATTATGAGAGACCCCTTTCTCTCTCATTAAATTCCTCCCATGTACGCCCGTTACTATGCCGAAATTCCGAAAGGAACTTCTCTCTCTTCTTTTACATTCAAGCAATAATTTTGTATCATGAATCTAAATTCCATTACAATTATTGGGACATGTATCTATGTGAACTCCTTACTATCCATTACATGTAAATATGATGAGGAACCCCTTTCTCTCTCATCAACCATTTTTATGAATTCTTATGTCACGCTGTTATGCTGCCGAAATCGCACCCATTTTCTAAGATAATGCCATTGTGTAGTGGATACCATGCCCATTTCTCCATCAATGGTATTCACATTTATGCACATTTACTTATTGATTACAAATTTTGATGTATGAATTCCACATTCCTTTATCATTGAATAAATGATTATGTTTTATGAATCCATGTTTTATGATCCATGTGGCACACTTATGCATGAAATGAAATGTTTAAGAAGGGTGGGCCCTTATAGCGCTCCAATTCATTGGGTAAAGTATAGTATCATGATAAGTCATGTGCAATGAGTGTTGAATCATGATAATTCAAGTGAAACGAGGGTTTACTCGTTCTTCATGTGCAATGAGGATTTACTCATGCACCATGTGCAATGAGACTTGGCTCTTGCTAATTCCATGTTAAGTGTTGTTGCCATATTTCCATGTTATGATTATCATGCATTATCATGCCTTTATGTTCACGCTTTTTTTATGCTCTATTGATATGCCTATTGTCTACCATTTATTTTACTCCTCATGTTATTCCATGTGTACTCCATTACTGGGCTTTATAGCCCACCCTTTTCTTATGCATGTCCTCAGGTTATCCTATGCAATGCTAAGTATGAGGGAATGTAGTGGTCATGTAAAGGAAGTTTTCAATAAAGATGTTGTATTTCATGTTTTAAGTTTTTATGTAATGATCCTAAGCCCCAAAGACACTAAACATCCCGATCTTCTTTGTTGTATCAAGTGAAGTTTTATGTAATAAATCATGTTTAAGTTTGAAATAAAAGCAGGGTTGTCATAATTTCCCTCAATCTCATCCATTTATTCCAAATTCAACACCTCTAACTTGTAAGAGATCATTCCCACCATTGATTCCAACAATCTATTTTCACCTTTCTTACCATTCTCTCTCCTATGAAGATATGCTCAATCCCGTCCTCAATCGTGAAACTAACTATTCTCCTATAATATTAAATGCAAGCCTTAAATGTTTTCAACCAATCCATACCCAGGATTACATCATATACATCAATGTGTAAAATTAAGAAGTCCCATTTCATCTCAGCTTCATCAACAGTTATAAAACATGCTCTACACACAAAGTCTTGACATTCTCTTTCACCAAGAGGAGTTTACAGTTTTAAAATAGAAGGCATCATTTCCAACTTTAAACATATCAAATCAAAAGCACAAGAACAAATGAAATAATGAGACACAACATTATCTAAGAGAACTTTCAAAAGGGTATAACTAAAAATAATTGTACCTCTCACTGTAGCTGATTCAGCTAAACCATCAACAATAATCTTCTGAGATCCATACAATTGCTTTGTCGTTGCACTATTCTCCTTTTTTCATAGATTAAATTGTCTTGGTTGAGGAGTCATGGTATTTATAGAATCACCATGGATATCTCTTCTCTACTTAAGAGACTAATTCTGTTGTCCTCTCCCTGTCAAAGCATGCGATGCTTGCAATGCCTGAGAAGTGTCTCGAGCACCTGACCATGGAGCACTGTGACAATAGAACCGAAGGTTCCCCATATTCTTGTAGTTATGGAATTATCTAGGTTTTTCCATACACTCTCACTTTATGTGGTCAAGAGAACCACATTGAAAACAACCTACTTTTACCTGGGGTTGTGGAGGAAGGTTCAATGATATATCTATCATATTCTGATTTCCACTTCCATATTGGAAATAGGTGTCCCTTTTCTGCTTGTTCCCAGTGGTTGAGTTCCCACCATTTCCTATAGGTATTATCATACCTCCTCCCATAGATATTGAGATATCACGTTCATCCAAAATCATTTTGTTCACTATATCTATATAATCCTTAATACAGAGTACTGTAATCTTCGATCAAATCTCTTTCCGTAGCCCCAATTCGAAGATGTGTGTCTTCAAGGATTCACTTGCCACAACTTCAGGTGAAAACAACAATAAATTCATGAATTTATCAATATACTCTATGACAAATAGACTATATTGTTTCAAGATGAAAAAGTCTGTCATTTTATGGATCTTGAATATGTGAGGATAGAATTGTTTGTTGAAAAATTCCTCAAAATCCTCCCATGTAAGGCCTTCTTCTAATTTAGCCTGCACTGCTAAATCCCACCACTATTGTGCAAGATCCTTGAGCATATACATTGTTGACTTCACATTTAGCTCCACAGTGTGTCAATGAAATCAAAGATACAATTCATCCCACTTAGTCACCCCTCTGCTTTTTAGGGTTTGACATTACCCCATAAGTTAGGTGGATTCTACTTCATGAACTGGATGGTATGGTCCGCATGCCTTGGCTCATTCCTCAGGTTCCTCATTTCCATAGTATGAAAATATTGGAAAATACTTTGAACCAACTCTTGGTTCACCCATGGTTCAGGTGAAACCACATTTTCCACAGCTTCTTCAGGCTGGTTCCGAAGATGCCTACCGGGTGCCATTTTCTAAACTGACAACAAACTCTGTCAATCACACTATCTAGAAACTAATGGATTAGCATTTCAAATTCTATCACATCAATTATTACAACATTGTTTTCCAAAATACCCTTTTCTATTCTAACCATTTTTGAAACTTTCAATCAGGCTTTTGAAAACCAATCCATTTCCAAAATACACCAAAGGCTGGAAATAAATGAAGAAGGGTTTTGACAATCCTAATACTTTTATGCTATACATTTAAAGTTTCGACAATCCTAATCCTTTCTAAGATTCCAACAATAGGTATAGAAAAGAAGGAATTTCAACTCCAAGAATAGAAAAACTGATAACTACTTGTTAGGAAAGGACCGAACAAGATGATAACATTTATACCACAAAGGAAGGACCAGACTAATACCATTTGTAATGATCTGCTAATTCTCATTGGCTTGATAGTACAAAGAGTCATTAAATGGACTTAAGCGACATCCCCAAGACACTAAAGGTTGGAAATAAATGCTGAAGGGTTTTAAATACAAGTGGGGGATGATTTACCCTTTAATAAAGAAACCAATATACCAACCAACCATAACCAAACCATTCACTAAATGATGCATGAACATAAGAAAGACAACTCAACAACTTCATGTATCTCAAAACCACATCAAAGTGTGCAGAAATGGAAGAACAAAAAAGTTTCAAGGTAAACAACGGATAAAAAACTAAAGACTCTTAAGAGGACACAAAACTCCATACTCCACAAGATCCAAGCTCTACAATCACCAAACATCCCAAATGTCATGAGGTAGTGCTAAAAACTTGTGAAACGTTACCTTTTCCCCTGTCCCGGAGGATAAAATCTTCAAAAGCACCAAAGTTCCAAAGAAGGGGTGAGTATAAAATTTAGTAGGTCTTCCTCAAGGACTTACCTAATCATGCCACTATAATAGAAAAGATAACCACATTTATATAAAATAGTTTATATAAAACAATTTTCCAAAATAGTTTATAACAAAATATAAACAAGTTCCAAAACCCATTTACAACCAAGTGAAAACAAAACAAAATGAAAAAAATTTCCAGAAATTTATTTTCCTAGAAAAATGACTAATCAAATCTTAAAACCAATTCTTCTTATCATTTGGCATACCCATTCCATAGTTCATAACACACCCACACATGCATGCTTCGTTTGACAGTTCCATACTTATGAGCGGTTTCTCATCCAATTACCTTGTGTCCCAATGACACAGGCCCCAGATCTAGGGTCCCGTAACTTTTAACCCAATGATACTCATCCCTTATTAAGGGCCCATTAATCATTAACTCACACCAACACCATTTATGCTAAAATATTTCCATTTCCAAAACAAACCACTTCAATAAAAATGAACTTTTATTGAAAACCAAAACACAACCAATTTCAAAGAAACGTTTCATTTCAATAAAATCTTCCATTTTATTGAAAACATCCAATCCAATTAATGTGCCAACAATCCAAAAAAATCCCTTTTTTAAAATCCATATTTTAAAACCAAGAGCAAAAGCACTTTACTCAAACACCCAATTTTCCAGATTTCACAACCATCACTCAAAAAGGTTTCCAACAAGTGTTCAACAACCAAATCACTATGAATTCAACAAAACACATTAAATTTGAAATAATTACAATCATTTATACTAAGTTTAGTCTATAAATATTCCTCCTACCTCTAAGGTTTTTATGAAAACCCCAACGAACGAAGAACACACAAGAAAACCGGGTCGATTCTACAAGAACCCACCTTAGATCTCTTCTCCTAGAAAGATCACGACAAAATATCATTATATTTTTCATCAAAACACCTATATCTACCCATACTATGTGTAGATATAAGAAACCAATAGAATAGGAGAATTAGATCTAAGTATATGTAATAAACTGATCAAGAATGAAGAAGATTGATCACATACCTCAAGAATCTGACTTTGATTCACCAAGGGAAGCCTTTGGATTTCCTTTGGATCGATGGGAGAAACTTTTTTGGCCTTAGGAGAAGAAAAATCATGATTTATGGCTGCTTAGGAGAAAAAAAATATCCACTTAGAAGCAAAAACGTGTGAGATCCATTTTTTTAGGATTTCACTTAAACCATCCGGACTGTTAGTTCGCATGGTTAGACAAAACGTGAGAAAAACATTTGTTAGATACTACCTAGGAAGACCCTCACATGACTTACTCGCATGTTCTCCCTAACCGTTCTATAACCGTTCTGAAGCTACTGCCTCAATGGGACCATTTCACACGGTTTGGCCGTACAGTTAGGAAAACCGTGCACCGCACATGCGACTTCCATTTTCCCCAAAACTACATCCAAAGTTATCTCAACTCTCCCATACATCACCCTTAAACTTTATAACCATGAGGAGAATAAATTAAGGATTACATACTAGAAACTGGGGGTACTAAAATATAATTATAAGAACCAAAGATATAACAAATTAAGACATATATGAAAAACGAAGTGAATATTACCTGAAGCGTAACCTTAACATGAAATTATTAACAAGAGGGTAATATAAAGTCATAATCAAAACATATATGGTATTTGATATAATAAAATGTTACTATAATATTTTTATAAGAAACTTATATTTATTATATAGGAGGTTTTTATGAGTATGACGAGAGTCAAGACACAAGGTAATTGAATTTCATCTCACTCTTTATATCAATGAGATACATGCCTTGTTAACCACTATTTTATTTTGTGTGGTGTATATAATGACCCTGAATGTATTATATGATTCTTATTCTTAAATTTATGGGCATTTACATATCCATTTTTTGATCTTTATTTCATGGGGTTTATGCTTCAAAAGTTACCAAATCGGTAAGATAGTTTTGTCTCAATTTTCCTTCTTTGAGACTAATGTTTTGTTATACACCTAAATTATTTTTAGAGTTGTATATAAATCCATTATAAATTTTATATCATGAATATCATTATTTCAATGATATTTTAAGCTTCATTTAATTTCATTTACTTACATAGAGAGTATTATCCCAAGTTACCATATGGTAAGAGTTTGGTGAAACTATCTCCTCGTTAATTGAGATTGTTTATGATTATACTTCTATTGATGAAATATTATGATAAATATCTCAAGAAAAATAATTAGTTTCCTTACCCTCTATTTATTCATGAAAATTACATTTATTAGTACCATTTTACACTCTTTTGTACCTAAGATAATTTAAAAAATGTTTTTAATAAAAATCTGTCCTTATTTCTGTATTCAGATGGAAATCTATTTTATTTCAAAAACCATGTTTTAAAAAATGTTTTGAAAAATATTTTTAAATTATCCTTTAAGATAATTTTAAAGTAAAAATTATTTTAAAAATGATTTCTGGTTTTCAAATATTTCTTATTAAGTCTTTAAAGTTATTTTAAAATAAGTTGTTTTCAAAATGTTTTTCAAAATGTTTTCAAGATTTCCTAATAAGTTTTCAAAGTGTTTTCAATGAAATGGTTTTAAAAATGTCTTCAAGATTTACTTATAAGTTTTCAAAGTGTTTTCAATGAAATGAGTTTCATATTTTTTTCAAGATTTATTTATATGTTTTAAAATTTAATTTCAAAGAAATGGTTTTCAAAACATTTTTAAGCTTTATTTATAAGTTTTCAAAGGGTTTTCAAAGAAAAAGTTTTTTAAAATGTTTTGAATCTTATTCTATATGTTTTTAGGGAAAATATTTTTCAAAAATGTTTTTAGGATTATTTTATATGTTTTCAAGGAAAAAAATTTTCAATATGATTTCAACACTTCTTTATATGTTTTCAATGTATTTGCAAAGAAAATGGTTTTCAAAAGGTTTTATGTTTTAAAAATAAAATTTCAAACAATAAATGATATTTTCCTCAAGAAATATTTTTCAAAGATATTTCAATTTTTTTTACATCTAATATGACATCTGTTGATGTTACTCAAGCTTTTCCTGGGAATGATCCAAAATTTCCATTCATATCCTTTCTCCAAATGGTTTATTTCTTGATTGAATGATGTTTATGAAACTCATTTATCTTTCACGGGTTATATACTTTTGAAACCTGCCTCTATTCATGGGTAATGATTTTGATAAAATGATTATGAAACCTATATCTATTTCCATAGATTATGATATGATTACATGTTTATGATAACTATTTAATTTAATGGGCTATGATATGATTATTTATGATTTTATGGAATATGTATATATGATTTCATTATGTGATGGGTGTGACCTATATCTCCCTCAAATGCATTGGGTAAGGATTTATATTTGATGAGATAGACTAAGATGGTATTGGGAGTGATCCTTGACTACTAATATGGCCATGAGATTGAACCATGACTATGAAGCGATGACTTGACTACTATGGAAATCATTTTATATGCTTATGTGTCTTCCAAAATTCCATGTATTATTCCTATGTTATGCTTACATAGATTATATTCTTTATTTCATTATGATTCATATCTTATGAATTTACAAATTAATGCCATGATTCATGTTTATAATCTTATGATATCCAGGTTATCATATTCTAATGTTATGATCATGTTCTCATACCCCTATGAACATGTTTACGCTTACATGTCTCCCTTGTTTACCCTTATTGATCGTACGAGATCACCCATTTTATGTTTCTTTTCCCCTATGTTATGAATATATGTGTTATGTTTAATGTGTATAAGAAGGGCTCTAGTCAAGAAGAACCTAGTGGGAGATAATTTAGCTCACTTATGTACCAGTGTTCATGTTTCCATGTTTCGAAAGGCACTAGACTAACATGGTATTTATGCATAATTTTGTATAATGTTTTAAGTATTACACTAAAAAATGCAATGTATATGTATGTTAATACTGGGTTGTAAAAGAAAATATCTTCACATTACTTACTATTCAAATGTTTCCCTCTTTGGAGTAGTATCTTGAGTGTTGGATTAACCTTGGAATTTGAATATTTTCACCAATTTTCCATTTCCCTTATTTTATACAACAGCTTAACGTGTTTTGGATATCTCGTCTTTATATCTGATTTTGTCCTTTCCCATAGGTCTAGTCCTATATTAATTAAAAATAATTTCAAAGGTCCTCATTACTCTTCCCACCCTTTCTATCAGTTAATTATTATAAAATTATGTAAATAAAAACTTATTTTCTTCACCATAAAATTTTTATTCAACTTATTTATTTTTCCATAAGGATAAAACATTGAGAGAAAGATTAAAATCTATTTCTTATTTCATCTGACAAAGTATTTAGATCATTGAGAAATTTTCCCATTATTTAGGTTCTACATTAAAAGTAATCACTTATTCATATGCATCTAGAAATATCCATGGTTCTTCCACAAGCATTTCTAGTACTATAATCTCAACTTCAAGTTGATCAACATATAATATTGATTATTTTAATAAGAAACATATATACTAGTTTTTATTTTATTGAATTTATAATTCTTCAATATAACATTAAAATTAAATATTCAAGATGAAAAATATATCATGCTGATCTTCTTTTTCATCTTTAAACTTATTTTATTCAATGGTTTCCACTATAACATCTTCCACATGTAAGTTGAATTCAAAGTCATCATCTTTAATGAATTTTTATTCTTTTTGTTATTTATACTATAGATTCATTCACTGTAACTTCTTCCTAGTTGTGATTATATAATTTAAATTTCATCTCATGTAAAGCTATAATATCTTGATTTTTCAAAAGAATACTGTGTTCGATAGTGTATAGAAAACACAACACTGAGCTTAAACAAATAACAAAATATTTTTTTTAAAATATGACTGTTATAACATAGCTGTTGAATTGGAAGGTATGGATAGTATTAAAAAAATTAAGAAATATATAAAAATAATTCTCAATAAAATTTTTTTCATTAAGTATTAGGTAATAATCAATAAATTTTTAGTAAATTCATTTTATTCTTAAAAAATAAATTTTGTTCAAAAAATGGGTTTTATTAATTTTTGTAAGAGAATATTATAATTAAATTTTGGAACATTTTGAAATTATATTTGAGAAAAATGATATAATTTTTAAAATTAAAATTATAAAATTATCTTATGATTATGTTTTTATAATTTTCTGAAAAGTTTTATTTTTCAAAGAATAGTGAAAAATACATATTTTTATTGAAAACTGTATTTTTGTTTCAAGAATTTATAAAGTTCCATTTTTATTTAAAATAGTTGTAAAATAAAAATTAGTTCATTTATATAATTAATAATCCAATTAAGTTCATTAGAGACAGTTTTATTTGGATTTTGTTATTAAAAAATTCATACTTAAGAAAACATTTTTTTTTCTAGAAAACCATTTTCATAGCATTTTGAGAATTTATTTTAAAATTAATTTCGGTCACTTATAAATATTAAATATTGGAAAATTTATTATATGTCTATAATCATGAGGTTAAATTTTTTTTAAATTGGACCGTTTTATTTTTATGAATTATGAAAAGTAAACATGGTAAAATTTATCACCTCGGTAAAGGGTAAATGGGTTAATTAGGGTCAAAACTAATGTGATAAGGATTAACATTAATTAAAAAACTTTAATTTATTTAATTTTATGAGTATATTTCTTCCATAATAATCAAAAATTAGAAAATATGACCCTTTTTCCATTTAAAATTTATTTTTACCTTTTTTTTCTTTAAGTAAAAGATAAAGTAAAAAACATCACTTTATTGCTCTTAATATATTTAATATTTGATGATAGGGATAAAAAACATATGTTCATTTATAAATTTTTATTTTATATATTAATGAATTTTTTTATCATGGTAATTTCTTTAATTTTTTAGTGATGAAATAATTATATTAAATTCTTATGCAATGGTGACACAATATTTTTGAAAGTAGTAGAAAAGTCAAGAAGTTAATTCTAATAACTCTAAATGTAATCATTTTTGGGTGAGTAATAATATTACATAAATTTTATAGATTAATATAAAAAAATTATGGATGTATGAAATGTTTATATTTTAAATTACATTACTATCTTGATGGGTTTAAAGTCAAATTAAATGAATAGTGTCAAAAATGATATTAATGGTATTTTATGTTAAATAATATTTTAGAAAATTATTAAAAAATAAAAAAATATGAAAAGAGTAAAATTATGATGTTAAATGGTATAAAATTTCATACCTTTTACTTTTATGATATGATTTCAACCTTATATTTTAAATTATAACCCTTTAATATTGAAAATGTCATTACCCCATTTAAGGTTAAAACTAGTTGACCAAGGGGTTAAACAAAAAGATAAGGTCTAAAATGATATCTAAACCAATCTAAATTTTATTAGGTGATTAAAAAAATACAATATAATCTATATATATTCAAATTTTTATTATTTTGGAATCATTTTATAGGAGTTAAATGCATATTATATTTTAATATTTCATTTATTTACAAAATCTTCATTAAATATATTTTATAATAATAAATATTTTATTAAATGATTTAAAATTAATTAAATTCCTATATTTAGAATATATAATGGTATTTAGATGAAAATATAAACCATCGTGCATTTATTGGTCATTTTTCATTTTATAGTTTCTTTCTTGACCATAAAAGAGTAAAACATTGATATCATGATAATTGTCAAAAGGGTTAATGAGGGTCAGAACTAAGAGGTAAGGGTGAAAATATAAAATAAACTTGTCCAAATTCTATTGGATGAGAGAATTTAAAATAATAATAATATTATATTTTAATTTTAAAAATTTGGAGGAATTTTTCAATAGATATTGATTTATATTAATTTAATACTTTAAGTAATTCCAAGAGTACCCCTCTCCTCACTTATAAAAAGGAAAGCATTCTCTCTATTCTGTACCCCACTTTGCACCATCTATCTCAACAAAAACCTGAAAAATTTTATTCTAAAATTAAATATACTCTAATTTATTCTTAAAATACCATTCTAAGGGTCTTTAAGAAGGAATCTAAAGGAAGTATACCAAAGAAGAGGTAATCCACTTTACCGACACTTTCATGTTTTTTCTTCTTCCCCTTACTATAAATATATTTTACCCATACTAAAATCACAAATAAAATATTATAAATATATTTATATTTTATTATGATTATTTTAAAACCATTTTCCATCTCTTTTCCATCATATGAAAAGGGAAAACATCACTCATGTGTAAGTACGACTTACTATCTCCATGTAGTAGTGAAATTCATTTTTATTCACCACTTAACTTGGATTGTTATAAAGATGCAACTAATAAATAAATATAATATTTATGACATAATTATTCTTATGTAATTATAGTATCATATCTACCTTCTTAACTTTCCATCAGTTGGAAAATGATAATGTCACTCGTGCCTACATGTGAGATACCACCTCCAAGAAGTGATGTGATTTTTTTATTTCCTATTTAGATAGATGATAATAAGAATACATTTAATGAATATATAATATATATATGATATAAAATTCTCCTATAAATATGATTTGTTATTTATCATTCTATCTTTCCATCCTTAAAAAAGTGAAAATAGTGTTCATACATACGTATAACCTACCGTCACCATGAATGGTGTAATTCATTTTCCAATATATATATTTTATGAATGGATCTAAATATATATATATAATTAATATATATTATATTTATATAAAGATTAAAATTCTTTATATTATGTGACCATAATCAAAGTACAAGTATTAGAACTACCAAACCAAGATTCTAATAAAAAATGAAACAGTTACCATTTGAAACAATGATAATAATAAAATATTTCTAAAAACTGGTGATAATATGATTTAAATGGATCATATACGATATTTTAAATATGTATATGGTTATATTATATAATTATAATGAATATAAATTTATTATAAAATATTTTAAAATCACTTATGAGGAAAGTTGAACTTGAGTTATGAGATTTCATCTCAATTTCTACTCCATTGTGGCATATTTGGTATTATACACCTATTTAGTTTTATGTGATGTACATATTGAAAATTTAATGTATTTAAAATGTATATATATATATATATTAATTATGATTAAATTTTCATTTCAAGTTTACACTTTCAAAGTATTTTAATTTGAAAGTTACCAAATAGGTACATATTTATTTTACAATCTCATTTTTTTATATTACTCTTCTTTTTGTTGAAGGAATATTGTAATATATACTTCCTAAAATCCATATATTATATTATCCTATGGATATTTAATGTGTTATGATTTATTATTTTAAATTTTATTCACTTTTTAACTTCAATAATGTAAATAAATGTTTAAAATAAAAGCTGATCTTATTTCTCTTTTGACCGGGTTTATTTTTCTTCTATGTCTATATTTTTACAATTTTTTTTAAAAAAGTTATATTTATTAACTCAAAATATTTATTATAGAAATTTTATGTTATTATTGAATTTTTGCAAGGTTTTAATGGAATATTTATAACATTTTTTAGAATTTTGTTTTCAAATTTCTTTAGAAAATGTAAAAAAGAATGTTTCCTTTTTTAAAGTGTATGGTGTTAACAAAATTTACCGCCACCATAACCATATTATGATATTTAGCTTCTTATAATTTTTTAGTAGTTTTAAAAATAAAACTCTTTAATGAAAACTTATTTTAATATTTCTCTTATATTTTATTTTATTCTACAAAGACATGAAATTAATATAGAACCTACATTTTTATTGAATTGATGGTAATCATTCATCTCTTATTAATTTTGTGGTTATTAAATTTATCTTGAAACATTCACTTTATTGGGATCATATTTCATTGGATATTTTATTTCTAACAAATATTCTTATTATTCATATCATAGATATAATTATTTTCTAATCCATATACCATTTCAAAATATCGTTTTTTAATATAAATGTTATTTGATTAACCAGTGAAATCTTGATATTATGTATCTTTGAATCAATATGTATATTTTATAAAAAAGAATATTTTTTATAAATTAAATTAATCATTAAATATATGAGGAATGTTTCAGACATGAAGTGCTAGGTGGGGCACAAAATTATATATCCCCTCATTGAATTGAGAGGTATTAGAAGGCAAACTAGTTAGTAAAACATATTAAATGAGTTTTTGGTATATACCTACCCATCGATTAAACTGTATTTGGATAAGGCTATGACGGTAAAGATATCATGATTTCTGAGATCACGATATCTAATATTAATCATTCCATTATTGAGAATATAGTTATTAATAACCATGATATTATCGCATTTATATTATCTATGGATGCATTTTGTACTCAAGTTATTGATTAAATGGAATGTTCTTTGAGTTATTTAGATTTATATATTGTTTATTCCATATTTACTCATGATATATTTCAATGTACATAACCTTTACTGATCATTTAAGTGCACCATTTTATTATGTTTCCTTTTCCCAGGATCCTAGGGTGTTTACTATGAATCATATGAAAAGATATTCTATTAATAATAAAAATGTTATCAAAATAAATTATTATGTTTTATTTTATGTTTTTAAAATGTAATGTGAGATTAAAGAATGTATCTAGTTTACTAATACTACTAAATTTTTTGGTTCTTTAGGATGAGATCAATTATATCTAGTGAAAATTTAATTAAGTAGACACCGTATCCAGGTTACTAGAGTTGAGGTTGTTATAGTTGGTATTATAGAAGGTTTAGTATAAACATTAAGAACTAGATTTATAAAAATATAGATTAGAGAACATAACCATATGAAATAATTTTAGAATATGTCTATGTATATGATAATATCTCAATGTTTTAGTATGGTAGAGATTATGTGGTTTTCATATAAATATATCCCAATAAGGATACTATAAGTGGATGTGTTTTTGGAATAGATTCACTTAGGGGTAATAACCTAGAAAATATTTGGTCGAGTATATATTATCCATCATTTTGGTGCATGGTTAATGAGTTCTTACTATACACCTAGTTTGAAATTATTGGGGGTATATTCCTAGAGTAATTCAATTTTTTTAATGAACCATTATAAAGGATTTGAATAAATGGAGATCAAGGATGACCTAGATTAAACCAAAGGCGTCAAAGATTGAAAGGAATATATCATTATTTTGGCTGATTTTTTATGATTATATGATTTCATAGTTTGTTCTCACACTATGTAGTTTACTTAGTTTTAGTAAATGGATGGAACTAGGAGGAATCATGTTAATGCTGAAGGTGATAGATAATGCAATTATTTTTCTCCTAAGTAACTGAATGAGATGGTATTTGTAAGGAAAAACCTTGTGAACATTCCTAATCAAATATCCTGATATATGATCAACAACATAAAATTTAATTAATTTCTTAACATTTTAAATAAGATAATATTTACTATTAAGGATTTCTATGAGGTAATGACCATAACAGAATGAATGTTCAATTTCCTTCATGTCACGAATATAGAAAAAACACCCAAGATAATTTATTAAAAGAAATGGGAGATGTTTTCTAAGTGGAAATAAATGTCACATAGTATGTAATTTCCAAGAAAAAATAAAGAGTTCAATGAAGGGATATGATGTTCATCCTAAGGTACCATTTATAGTTCAATGTATTATGTTTGAGGGACTTGTGCATTATCCATGTCAATATACTAATCCAAGGGTTAAATCCTAGACTAAGGATGGACAGATGTTATTAAAATCATTAAAGTGATAGGATTGAAGTGTTTATATATTGGGATTTTAGAATTATGTCATAGAAGTGTTATATAAATTATATCCTAATTATAATAATCATAAAATCTCAACAGATTTTTCTTAAGTATTTTTTCTTTAAGGATTTGAAAGCATATCTTGAATGGTATTGATAATTAAGAAAAATGATTTATTGGTAAAGTGATATTTTTGGAGAATTCATGATTAAGGGAAAGATAATTTTTAATTTATACCTAATGTTTAGTTAATAATGTTTAGTTGGGATTAAAAATGATTGACATTGATGAAGTAAATTGGATAATATTAGCGGCCTGGAAAATGATTAGTTATTTGATGATAAAATAATTTATTATAGAGTTTGCTACATTTTCATATTTATGGAATATATTTTATAATCTATTATTTTTTAAGGAATAAGGATAGAGTTAATTTTTGGAATCATTTATGTTTTCATTAAGGTTTTATGGTAATCTAGGTTATTAGTATGCTTTAAGGTATTCACTTGTTTGATATGTGACATTATTAGCAACTTCATGCTGCATGAGGATAAATGTTAAATATGATATTGGAAAAAAAATATGTGACCAAATCTTCTATAATTTTGCGTTTTGAATTTTGTTAGAGAAATATTTTAGAATATTCTCAAGGTTAACTATTTATATAGTGGATTAAGTAGAACTATTGGTGTTATTGTTGAAGTTTAAGAGAATAATGTATTTATCCATATTAGATAACTTGTTCTAAAAAATTTAGTTTTTTAAATATTTATATATATAAGAAATAAATTTTTATTTTTTATGAATCTTATGATATAATAAAATTTCATTTTAGTTCTTCGGGTATGAAAATTTCTTCTTGAATATTCTTTTTATGGAGTAAGAGTTAAAGGGGGAATTCATCAAAGCATATTTGAAGGATGAAATTGTGCTTATGAAATGTAAATAAATAAAGTAATTAAATTTTCTTTTATTATCTATATTGATAGTAAAATAATCACTCAAATTTAGGAAAATGATATTGAAATAAAAATGTTATCCTTTTACCTTTATTTTTTATGAATGGATTGCCTTTTCACCATTACTAATTTATGGTTTTGTGGTCATTAAATTTATCATGAAAATGTTCTATAACACTATATATTAGTACTTATATGTTATTCTTGTCTTCCATGTCTATATTTTAACTTTTTAATAATTTTCTCCTAATCTAGGAAACTAAATACGTGATATTTCAAGTAACCAATATGTTTCCCACATTCCGTTTTCAAAAAAGTTTTATTATCTCTATATATGATGTGGTGTTTCAAAAGTGGATGAAACTTTGTTGAACAAGAAAAAATTTTGGGGGGGAAATTTATTTAATTTGGGTATAATTTAATATCCCAAGATTTTAAAATAATACTATGTTTGATAGTGTACATGATACACAACACCAACCTTAAACAAACCACAAAATACAATTAAAAAAATATGAGCGTTATAACCTTATCACTGAATTAGAATGTATAAATAGGATTAAAAAAATTATTAAATATATATAAATTTCCATCTCAATATAGATTTATGGATTAAATTTTAGTAAATAAGCACTAAATTTTTACTAAATTCATTTTATTTTTCAAAAATACATTTTTTGTTCAAAAAATGGGTTTTATTGCTTTTTTTGCGGGAGAATATTATAATTGATTTATATAACTTTAAGAAATTATATTTTATAAAAATAGTATAATTTTTTAAATAATTATATCAAAATTATCCTGGAGTAAATGTTTTATAATTTATGAAATGTTTGATTTTTTAACGAAATAGTGAAAAATAATAATTTTTATTGAAAACTATATTTTTATTTCAAGAATTTACAAAGTTACATTATGTTTTAAAAGATTTTTAAAAGTAACATTATTAATTTTATATTTTTGATCATCCAATTAAGGTAATTGTGAATAATTTTATATGTATTTTAGTATAAAAAAAGTTTATTCTTAAGATGACATTTTTTTTCTGGAAAACAGTTTTCATTGCATTCTGTAGGTTTATTTTAAAATAAATTTATATCACATATAGATATTAAATATTAAAAAATATATTACATATTTGTAATTGAAAGGTTCAAATTTTTTAAATAGTTACCTTTTATTTTTAGGAGTTATGAATAATACCAGTCATAAGATTTATCACCTTAGTAAATGGTAAAGGGGAAAATTAGGGTTAAAACCAATGTGATAAGACTTATATTTAATTCAAATACTTGAACATAATTCATTGGATGAGTGTATTTAATATATAACCATAAAAAATGTAAAAAATTGACATTTTTTCTATTTAACTTTGATTTTGACCTTTTTAATATTTAAGTAAAAGATAAATTAAAAAAATCCACTTTATTGATTTTAATATCTATAATATTTGGTGAAGTGGATAAAAAATTATGTTTTGTTGAAAATAATTATTTGAAATATGAATGATTTTTTTCATGTTAATTTATTTTTAGTTTTTATGTGTGAAATAGTTACCTTAAATACTTATGCAATACTGATGAAATGCTTGTGCAAGTAGAAAAAAAATCAAGTAAATTATTTTAAAAATCTTTTAGTAATATTTTTTGGGTGATTCATTGTATCACAAGAATTTTATAAGTCAATATAACATATAAATTATTTATAAATGGTTTATATTTTAAATTACATTACTATACTGATGTATTAAAAGTCAAATTAAATGAATAGTGTCAAAAATGACATTAATGGTAATTTATGTTAAATAATAGTTTATTAAATTATTTAAAAAATAATAAAAATATTTCAAAAGAAAAATTAGGATGATAACTATTATAAACTTTCACCCCTTTTCCATTTATGATCCAATTTTTACCTTAAAAGTAAAATCATTACCCCTTAATTTTGAAAAATTCATTACCACATTTAAGGTTAAAACTGGTTAACCAAGGGGTTAAACCAAAATATAATGTTTAAAATGATATATAAACCTATATAAATTTGATTTTTTATTATAATAAGACTATATATTACTTATATTCTATTATATATCACTTTGGAACTATTTTTTATGATTTAGACACATATTATATTATAACATCGCATGTATTTCCAAAAATGGAAATAATACTATTTTATAATAAACAATATTTTATTAAATGGTTTAAAATTAATATAAATACTCTATTTGGACAAGTTAATTGGTTATAGTTTAAAATATTATACATGGTTCATTTATTGGTCACTTTTCCTTTTATAGTAACTTTATGAATGCTAAATAGTAAAAAGAACAATTGATATCACAGTAATTGTCAAAAGGGTTAATATTGGGTTAAAACTAATAGATAAGGGTAAAAAACCAAATTTTTTCCAAATTTTACTACCTAATATTATTTAGACTCATAATAATATTATATTCTAATAATATCAATTTGTATCAATTTTTCTATGAAATTATTTTATATTAATTTAACACTTTAAGAAATTCCAAGAGTGCCTCTCCCCTCACTTATAAAAGGAAACCCCTTCTCTCTTTCCTTTAAACCCCATTGAGCCATATATATCAACCAAAATAAACCTAATTTTATTCAAACTTCCATATACATGAATTATAGGTTCTATAATTCTTAAAATACCATTTCAATGGTTGTTAAGAAGGAATCTAAAGGAAGTCTACCGAAGAAGATGTAATCATCTTTACTGACTATTTCAGGATTATTTCTTCTTAAAATTCCTATGCATTGATTTTATAAAACCACAAATAATAAAAATAATATCATAAATATACTGATATATTATTATTATTATTGTATAACCATTTTATATTTCTCTTCCATCTTATGAAAAGAGAAAATATCACGCATGCGCACGTATGACTTACTGTCACCATGTATCACTGTAATTCATTTTTCATTACCATTTTGAATGGATGGTTATAAAGGTAATAATAATTAATATATATGATATTTTTTATATAATTATTATTATTTAATTATAATATCATATATTACTTATCACCTTCTCATCTTTTGGAAAATGTTAACTTTTCTCATTCACACATGTGAGCTGCCACCTCCACTAAGCGATGTGATTCTTTTTTCATTTCATATTTAAATTGATGGTATAAAGGATATATTTAATGAATATATAAGATATATATGATATAAAAATTATCTTTTAAAGGTGAGTTATTATTTACCTTTTTCCTCTCCA
Organism: Viscum album; assembly: GCA_963277665.1. Lineage (NCBI taxonomy): Eukaryota > Viridiplantae > Streptophyta > Magnoliopsida > Santalales > Viscaceae > Viscum > Viscum album. The sequence goes on along the minus strand of OY728131.1, from coordinate 674,974,108 downwards.
TCCTTCGAAAAGTGAAAGCGTTTGTGCATATGTACGACCAACCATCTCCATAAATGGTGTTATTCATTTTTATATATCTATCTTGTATAAATGTATATCTATGTATATAATTAATATAATTGACATTTATATAATTATTAATATTCTATATATTATGTAACCATAATAAAAGTACAAGTACTGGAACTACCAAACCAAAATTTTTATAAAAATGAAGTAGTTAACACCTTAAACAACGATAATAATAAAAGCTTATTAATAAACTGGTGATAAGATGTTATAAATGGATCATATATGATATTATATATATGTATATGGTTATGTTATGTAATTATAATAAATCTATATTTATTATAAAAGAGGTTAAAATCACTTATGAGATAATTCAAACTTGAGGTAAGATATTTATTCTCATTTTCAGCTCCATTGAGAAATATTTGGTGTGATGCACCTATTTACTTTTATGTGGTGTATATATTTACACTTCGATGTATTTAACATGAATAGATATTTATTATAATTTTAAAATATTCATTTCAAGTTTACTCTTTCAATTCGTTTCAATTTAAAAGTTACCAATGTGGTAAGAATTTATTTTATAATCTAATTTTTTTGGGATTACACTTCTTTTTATTGAAGGAATCATATAATATATCCATAATAAACTCTTTATATTTTTTTATCCTCTATATATTTAAGTAGTTATCACGTTTTCTTTTAAATTTTACTCTCTTTTTCACTATAATCAATCAAATAAATATTTAAAGGAAAATATGATATTGTTTCTCTTCATTGTTCTTCCAATTACTCAGCCAAATATTGACCATTAATGTAGTTATTCTCAATAATTTATTTTTCCATATTTTTTTATCTCTTATATTACCTCGTCAAATCCACTTATTAGGAAATAATTTCTCCTAAAATTCATTCTATCAATATTTCACTTGTATCCACTTAATGATACTTTAAAAAAACCACTTACTACCTGTTAAATTAGACAACTCCCATCATTTGTAAAATAATTTTGGATAGTTATAATTTCGCGGGTCAATATCCTTCATGGGAACAACCCTCTTTATGGTGTGGAATTATAAAAAACATCAAAATTGTAGCATGGTATGCCTTATTTTGGTTTTATATCCTATATTTAATAAGATCTATAAATTTTGGTTGCGATGATTTAATTTTAACTCTTCTAAACATTGCATCATGGATCATTAATTTTCCTCAAATAGTAATATTCTTAGACATGGTTTACTTCCCCAAGGCGTTGATTCCTCCATATTCCAAAAACTCAATTCTTTCAATCGATATTATGAATATCCATCATCGAATAATAAATATGTTATGGCATGCTCTTTCATAATCTATTATTGTGTTTGGGGGTAATCACTTCCTCTTTTGTGATGAGGTCACAAAACATCCAGATCCGTCAAAATTATCTCATTCTTTCTACATGGAATAACTTTCATATCACGGTGTGGTCATATCCAAATTTTGAATCCCAACCCCTATTATGGTGTGGAATATTATCCATGATGTATGAATCTTGAAAATGTTAAAGGAACTAATATTCATTAATCTTATTTTGTAGTATTTCATATCCATGATGTAACTGGTACCTCCAAAAATCTATAATGACTAAATTCCATCTCAGTTAGCTTTGCATCATGTCATTTTACCTTTTAGAGTGACCCAAATCAGTTGAATAACACATAGAACTTTTTATCTACTTTACTTTGAAATATTAACCACAATGAGGCATATATATCTCAAATAACACTCATGGTTTCACCCTGCACTATGACCATCCTTACACGGTACTTCCTTGTGTCATGTTTTTCCTCTCATATAAAACTAACTTGTGCTAGAATATCTGATTATGAAGCTTCCCATGATTGGTATGATTGTTTATACTATAGATACTTCCTAATAATTCCTTTCTATCAAAGTGTTTTAAGGGTTATATCACTCATATTTTTAGAAGTTAAAATACAACTATAATGTAGGTCATTACAATATTCTATGGTTTTGATCATTCTGATTATATAACTCCTCCATCCATATTCACTTTCTATTGATTCCTTTAACTTTATAATATTCATCCTATCTTCCAATAAACTCTTAATTTTCATCATTTCTAACATTATAACCTAATGGTTGAAATCAGAGACCTATTTATTAGTGTCTATATGCATGGATGTGCTTCTCTTTATCATACAATCATCATACTCTATAGATTTTTCTATGGTATTTATTTTTCCCTTTGTGGTTTTCTATATGGTGTTGTACTGGATAAGTATTGTATCATGTATGCATATTCTATACATTTTAGTTATTTTTATATCTTGGGTGGTTTTTGGTTACCTTGTCTTTTGTAGATGTTTTTATTTTCAGAGTGATTCATGAAGATAACCTGTGTTTCATCATGATTGTATGTGTCATGTTGTTATATGTGTCTCCTAGATTTTTAATATAAATTTGAGCATCTTCATGAAACCTCATATTTTTCATAGTAATTAATATTTCCTTGAGGTTCATTTTCCTCTCCTTTGGTTATCCTTGGTGGGTTCCTTGTGGGTATAGGTCTCTAGCTCTGAATGATCAATCCATTTCAATCAAAGGTGCATTATTTCTCCCTTTATTTCCAATATCTTCCAATTTCATTCATTATTTATCTATTTTCCTGTTTAATATTGATATAAAAGAGTCTATAGGCCTTGTTCTTTCTATTTTATTATTGGATACTTGATGGAATTGATGTGTCATAGGTTGTTAAGGGTTTCTTTAGGATTCTTAGTGGTGTTGGTGGTCACCATCTTCTCATTCTTATGTAGTGATTATTAAAGCTCTATTTTAGTTACGAGATTCAAAATATCTCTCATTTTATTATGTTTTAAATGTATAATTATCTTTATTTTCCATGGATAAATGTTTGGAATTAATAAAATAAATATAATGAAAGAGATTAAAGTAAATCGAAAGGGAAAAGTGTATCACATATGTTTTATATGATTTATATGAAATTTCTTGAGTGTTATTATATGAGATGATTGATAAGAATGTTTTTTGTGATTTTATGGAATTTATCAGTGGTTTTTATCTTATATTACATAGATTTTTTCAGTAATGAATCTCATAGATTTGTTTTTTATACCATTGGTGCTAGTTTCAAACATGCAGCCCAATGAAGGTAGGATTTAGGGGGTACACTAATTTTCAATACCGACCTTGGAGGGTTTTCATTGGGGGAAGGTATCCATAGTGGTAATACCACTATATATCCCCAAATATGTTGGGTTATTATATAAATATTTAGTGATTTGAGAGATTCTTAACAGAGACATAATTTAGTAATAAAGCATGTCCGAGTTTCCCTAGAGTTGAGTCATTAGTAACAGATAGCCAAGGACAGTATTTATGATCTCATCATTAGATAAAATAACATTCATGATCCCTTTATTAAGTAAATAATAAAGAGATATCCCATGAATGGTGTAATCATTAGGGATACATGGATTATTATAAATATATATGTAGAAAAAACCATGCTCAATTTTCTTATAAAGATAATGACTAATGGAATACAAGATTGTATCATGAATAAAAATTAATTTTAGACTGAATGTTAGGATTATGGTCCTCCTCATAGTATATAGGGTGGACTTATATGTGTAATATTTAAAATAATATCTGGTGTTATAATAGTATTATATGAATATGGTGATGTTTTGATCTACTCCCATGACTACCTTTAGGTGGTCTATGCCATGCTCATGATGCTATCAGTCAGGGTTGTGGATAGATTCATGTAAAGCATACATGGTTTGGGGTACAATTAATTTCTTATCATCCATGGAACTAATTTTTTAAACACTATTGTGAAACATTATTTTCTTATTACTTAATTAAACCTAGAGTTAGGAATACTTGTGGATCCCCTAACATTACCTCATCGAATAGAGACTCCTTTAGGTGTTAGTTAAATTCTAAATTACATAAATTACCAGATTGGGATTTCTCAAATAAATGATAGGTTTTATTGATAACTCATCATATAAGATATAAAAACCTATGAAATCATCCTTAATATTAAATGATTATTTTTTCTCTAGGATTGAGTGGGTTTCTATCATCATAGGGTGATTTTCAGTCAAGAATATGGGTTCATGTTTACCTTTATTGGTGAGTGGGAACTTTAGTTGGAATGATTTGGTCGAACCCTCAAGAAGCTACATATAATTACCCAAAATTCATTCATCTTGGAATTTAGTAATATTTATGTTTTATAATCCCATTTGTTTATATTATATTGGAGTATATGGAAGTTTCTCCAAAATACATCCCATTGTCTCCCCTTATGAGGAGATCTATTTCAACAAAAACCTACATCACAAGACCAGAATGATATCTTCCACAACTTATCAAATAGCCCATGATGTGCTATGGGAGTTGAAGTAATAGTTGTATGACCTTTTGAATAATGGTTTCATCAATCTTAGTGTAATGTCTTAGCCCAAGTAACTATAAAAACCCTTATCTTTATTTCACATTAATACCAGATTTATTACATAAGATTACACTTAATAAAACTTATAATTTATATAAGTCTAGTGTCATTGGGAATTAATTACATTTAATAACAACTCATAACATGGGTTACAACAAAATTATTGAAAACTGCTTTGACATGATCATAATATTCCATCAAACATAAAATTGCATGGGATAACCTGGGGACATACATAAAAATGGGGTGAGATATAAATCATATTAAAGGAATAAACATCGAATAAGTTGATACATGATAGAAAATAGGCATATAAATGGGGAATAAAAGGTGTTATAATCATAAATATGAATAATAAGTTATTATATAGCATGATAATCATAACATGGGAAATGTGGAAAAAACATAAAATGCTGCATAATAAACATAGGTCAAGAATAACTTCCAATATATCATGATTGAAAAAGTATCATAATGGAATTAGGTTAAATACCTATACCAACATGATGTATCATGAGATTAAAAATTACCCAATTCATTGGATCTCAATATAATTCTCAGTGAACCTGTCACATTCAATTCATTCTCATGCATAAGTTTGCCACATAGATCATACAACATGGATTCATCCATCATAATATTTTATTACACAATAAAGGAGTGATGAAAACATACTTGTAATTACAAATTCAAATTAGTATAATTGTATAAATGTGAACACTTTTGATAGGAAATAGGTATGGTAGTCACTACACAACTGTTTTGGCATGGGAAATTGCTGTGAAATTTCGACAGCATAACGACGTCACTTAAAAATTCATAAAATGGGTTTATGGGGAAGAAAGGGGTTTCTAATCATTTGGATATAAAATTGTAAGTATTAGTTACATGAAAAAACATATCCCATCAAAATTAATTTAAAATATAAGGCACATGATAATGAAGAAACTTGAATAAATAGGAGAAAGAAAAGAACCCTTACTTGAGTGTGTGAATCCAAATGAGTGGGATGAGGTTCTTGAGAGATTGGGGAACCTTGGGAGGAATATAGAGATGGAAGGGAAGAGTAAATAAATAATACAATAATTTTAGTGAATAGAAAAGGGACATTGGGTCGGTTTATATTGAAAATGAGTGTTAATTTCATTAATATTTCTCAAACTTAGGTTTTGGACTCTATATAATAAAATAACCAAAACCACAAAAGGTATCCTTTTTTTGCTCATGGTTTCTGAAAAATTGGAGTGGTTGTCATTATTTTATAATGTGAGGGGCCTAAAATAATATAATAACACCCTTTATTATGTGGAAGTGAGTCATAATCTTAAATAAATGATTTTAAAAACATAAAATATATTAAAAGCTTTGGAGGATTCATAAGGCCTTTATAAAATAAATAAAATAAAATAAAATAAAAGAATATAAAATTATATTAAAGGTAAAACATATATTTGGTTGTTAATAACATTTATAGTATTTATTATATCACTTCTGGTTCATTGTGATGCCATAATACACACCGTATATTTATACGATATTTAATTTTTACCCAAAATTTTGACTATCTCAGAAAATTATAAAAAATCCACTGTTAGATAATTTAGATATTATGATTCCAAAAATAATATTAATTTTATCTAAATAATTTTATAAATAATTTTATTTTTACTTTTAAAATAATAATCGACATTTATTGAGAAATGCTGTGTATTTTGACAATAACAATTTTTTAACCCTTATAAAAATTATATTTTACTTCATAAAAATTATATGAAAATTTATATTTAATAAAAATTATTTTATAATAATATTTTATTAAAATATTATTTATTTAAAAAATTAATTAATTCATCAAAATAAATTCATTAATTAAATTTTAATATTACCCAAAAATAAAATTTGATTTTTATTGTATCAAAATCAAAGTCATTTATAAAGAAACAATAATGGGATGAAAATAAATTCATTATTCTATAAAAAATAATTAAAATAATAATATTTTTAGGTTCTTGATACATATCCCTTTAATACACCAAAAAAATTCCCTAAGAGTAAGGTGCACAATAGTGATACATTCATGGGGTGGTTTGGCGAACATGGTTTGGGATATGATCTTGATAATCTTGAACTTATCCCATAAATGTTTTTTTATCATTATTATTTTATTGGATATTATCTTGGGCTTGGTCAAGAGAAAATCCCAATGATTTTATCTGCCTTGGAAGCTACGATAAATGGGATTCATAGGGTTTGATCTTATCACATCCTTTATTTGTGTCAATTGGATTCATTAAAACCCTATATTTATACTAATCATGTGATCATTATTCAACAACTATATTATCAACGATAGTTATTATTAATAGTATTTTAAGTCCTATATAATATAACAAAATAAGTGTATGTGTTTTCTATAACTATATTAGATAATAAGTTATTTAATTAAATCAAAAGGGGAAATTTTATTTATAACAATTTGGGTCATTACAATATTCCACCCTTTAGAAATTTTACCTTAAAAATTTTCTTTTCCCATACTAAAAAAGTTGATGGTAACTCTTTTTCATCACCTCCTATGGTTCCCACATCACTTCTTTATACTTTTGGTCTCTCCACAACACTTTGACAAAGTGTTTCATCTTATTTTGTAGAACTTTTTCTATATGATCTAAGATCACTAGATTCTCTTCATAGAAAAGATCATTCTATAATGTAACCACCTCTAGATTGAGTATATGTGAGGGGTATGGTATTTAATTCCTCAAGAGGGATACATGGAATACATCATGTACTTGAGATAAGTTTAGTGGGAGTATAAGTCAACGGGACACAAATCTGATGTGATCAAGGATCTCAAAGGAGATGATGTATCTTGGACTAAGATTTATCTTCTACCCAAATCCCATCAATTATTTATGTGGAGATATTCAGAGGAATACCATGTCTGCAATATCAAACTCTTAGTCCCATCGATGATTGTCAGCATAACTATTTTTTTGACTCTGAGCAGCCTTGATGTGCTACTGGATGGTCTTAACCCTTTTCACCATTTCCTTAACCATTTTAGGACCTATAAGTTTACATTATCAAACTTCATCCCAATATGCTGGTGTTCTAAACCTTTTCCCATAAAGGGATTAATAAGGATCCATTTGGATTCTCTAGTGGAAACTATTATTATAAGAGAACTTGAACAAAGGAATATTTTGATCTCATACTCCTTTAAAGTCAATTGAGAAAGCTCTCAATATGTCCTCAAGTGTCTGGATAGTCCGATCATATTGGCCATTAGTTGGAGGGTGATAAGCCGTGATGCAATTCAACTCAGTTATTAGATCATGTTGAAGACTTTTACAGAACTTGGAGGTGAATATTGGATCTTGATCAAATAAAATTGATAATGGTACTCCATGTATCCTCATCAATTCTCTATTGTATATCCATGCAATTTGATCTAGTTAGAAGTCCTCTCAAATCACAATAAAGTGTACTGACTTTATAAGATGATCCATCGTAACCCAGATATCATTTTTTACTATAGATGTCTTTGTAAGTTTGGTGACAAAGTCCATAGTGATGTTTTCCCATTTACATGTAGGTATGGGTAATGGTTACATCATCCCCTTTTATTTTTTCCTTTCCACCTTCAATTGTTGACATACAGGACATCTTAATGTATACTCTATGATATCCTTGTTTATATTGTTCCACCAATAAAAATCTTATAGATATAAATACATATTTTTGATTCTAAGATGGGTAGATAAGGTTGAACTATGTGAATCATCCAACAGTTCCTTCTTTAGCTCAGTATTTAAAGGCACACATAGTCTTGACCCAAGTCTTACAATACCTTCTTCATTAACATTGAACTATGAGGATTTACCTTTTCTTATAGTTTCAAAATTATTCTAAATTCTTACACCATCTCTTTGATAATACTTTAACCTATCTATAAGAAATGGATGAGAAATCATTTGGGAAAGGATTTATAATGTCCCTTTCTTTATGATTCCCATACCCATCCTTTTCAAATATAAGAAGATCAGATCACTCTCAATTCATATAAATGATAAAATTTATGGTTCCTTTCTTCTTATAGAATCTACTAGTTTATTTTATTTCTCATAATGGTAGTTGATTGAGAATTCATAGTCCCTGGTCATATCTAACCATATACTTTGGTGCATATTCAGCTCTTTCTGTGTGAATATATACTTGAGGATTTTGTGATCTGTATATATTTCACACTTCTCCCCAAAGAGATAATACCAGCATATTTTTAATGTGAAGATAAATGCAGCCAATTATAGATTTTTCATTGGGTAGTTCTATTCATTAACTCTTAACTACCTTGAAGCAAAGGGTGTTAATTTTTCATTTTTCATTAACACACAACCCAATCCCTTCATCAAAACATCACTAAATACTATGAAAAGTTCTCCACTTATGGGCAGTGTGAGTATAGGTGCATTGATAAGCCTCCTTTTCATCTTATTTAATCTCTATTAACATCCATCATTCTAAGAATACTTGACTCTCTTCTGAGTTATCTTGGTTAGAGTGTTTGAAAATCATGATAAGTTTCTCACAAATAGGCGATAATACCCAACTAATCCAAGGAAACTACAAATATCTGTCAAATATGATGGCCTTGTATATCCTTAAATTGATTTTTTATTTAAAAGGTAAATATATATACCATTGTTTATGATGATGTGTCCTAAGAATTATAATTCCTTCAACCATAATTCACATTTTCTTATACTTGGCATAGAGATTATCCTTTCATAGGGTCTTTATCATAGTGATCAGATTCTCCTCATACTCCTCCTTAGTTTTGGATTATATTAGAATATTATCTATAAAGACTACCAATTTTTTTGAGGTAATATCTAAATAATCTATTCATAAATTCCATGAATATTGATAGATAATTAGTTAGTCCGAATGGAATCACTATAAACACATAGTGTCTATACCTTGAACGAAAATCAGTCTTGTGGATATCTTCCTTCTTCACCCATACTTGATAATATCCTGAATGAAGATCCACCTTAGAGAAGTATTTTTTTCCATGTTTCTTTTTGAATAATTCATAAATCTATTTAAGAGGATACATTTTCTTTATCTTGATCTTTTTGAGCTCACGATAATCTATGCAAAGGCGCATTGACCCATCCTTTTTCTTGATAAAGAGGATTGGTGCACCCCATAGTGAAGAACTTGGGCATATGAATACTTTATCCATATTATCCAATAGTTATTTATTTATTTTCTCATGTTTTGTAACAACCATTCTATATAGATTCTTAAATAATGGCAACACCCTAGGTATAAGCTCAATTGAAAATTAAACCTCTCAGACCGGAGGAAGACCAGGAAATTCCTCGAGAACCACATCAGTGTATTCCCTCACAATGGGCATGTATTCAATGATTATTATTTAATTATACTCAATAATTTGATTTAGATACACCTAATTATAGGTAACTAATATCCATTCTTGAGATTTTGGTGCTAAATATGATTCATCCTCCTCCTTGCACTTGTATAGAATCAGAGGACAAATCACAATATGGAGATTGATTTCTTTATCATAAAAATTTATGTTGTCTTTATATAGGTAAAGATAATACATTCCCATAATTACATAAAATCACACCAAATGGAGTATGAAAAGGTTTATTGGGATGTTAATCCCACAAAATTTGACCAGGGAGGAGTTATATATTTGGGATGCAATAGTTTCCCCATTTTCTATTTTCACCAAAAGATCTACTTACATTATTTGTGACGGTGTTTGAATAGTATTACTAAACTTTCGTGATATAAAGGAATTCATAGAACCATAATCAAAGATTAAATTCTCTATTATTCAATGAATAACTAGTGTAATTTTCACCACTTCTTTTTCAGGATCCACCTCGGTGGATGTGATGAATTTTTTCCCTTGCTACCTTGGTAGTTGTTGGTTGTCTCCGAAAACCCTTTGATTAGTTTATTGGATAGAAAAGTGCCTTGGTTCCTTGTAGTTGATGCAATAAAAAATGTGCTAAGGGTTGGTTGAATAATTCCTTTCCTCTGTTGAATTAGTGGGTTTCTCCTCTCATAAAGTTTTATCTAGGTTCCCTTCTCGCACCTAAAACACTTCCTCATCCCCCGTAGACAATTTCTGGGGTACTTATTTCATTACCTTTGACAAGTGGGATGTTGAAATTTTTTAGAACTATTAGATTTTTCCATTAGATCATCCAAATTAATCTTCACTTTCTTATTCTTATCCCCATGATTCCCTTGAGATTTTCCGACCTCTATTTCGAATTTGAGGGAACATCAGAAAATTTCTTCATAGCTATCAAAGTCTCATATTTCTAGGGATTTTTGTTGACTAGTTTTTAGCCCACCAAAGATGATGTCAACCTTCCATTCAGGGGTAATGAAAAATCTATAGGTGTATCATGAAAATATTTCAAAATTTTCCTCCTAATATCTGATAGATTCATCATATTTTTTCTTAGGGTTGAGGAAATTTTGTTCTATTTTAAGTCACAGGGTGAGAGTAAAATATTTATCAATTTTTTTCCTGAAATTCCTTCCACTCCATAAATTCAATATCCAAATCAGGATTTATATTCTTGATCAGTGTCCACCACTGATCTGATTCTACCTACATATGATAAACAACCAATATAAAATTGTCTTGTTCAAAACATTGAAGGATGGATAAGATCTTCTCAATGGATTTGATTCATTGTTCCACGATTAAGGGATCATATGATCCTTTGAAAGTTATAGGCCCTTGTTACATAAAGGAATCAATGGAATCTTGTTCTTTATTAGGGAGATTTGGGTACTACTGATCTATGTTTCTATTCAGAACCTAAGTCAGTAGAGAGAGTATCGTCATAAAGTTTGTGATTTCCGCTCCCATCGGGTTTGACATCTCATTGGGGAAATCATCACATTTCCCATCACATTGATTGTTTACTCGATTCATTATATTTGTGTCCATTAGATAGACTAAAAGAAAAATTAGGGATGATTAATTTTAAACTATTAAACAAATAAAGGGGGAATCCAATAAAATCAAAGGGATAAATTATAAATTACATTTTTTTTCTTAACTTATGAATTTATAGGCTTCAATCTATGTTATCCATGATCTATTTACTAACATATATTATTATGATAATTTTTTCCCTTGATAATGATTAATAATTAGATTTTTATTTTACCAAGGAATATCCCATTGGTATGTTAAACTAGGTGCACAGTAAGTCCTGTTTTCTATACCAGGTTGCACAGAGTCAGGCCCGACATACCTTTTCAGAGTTGTTACCCCTATGTACATCTGTTCCAGAACCACGTCCACTTGTACTATCCAGACAGGGATTTATTTTTTTGATAAACCACATAATATATACTTACCAAAATTTAGGTATGTTTTCTTATAATTAGTCTTATCTTTAAGTCTTTACCTATAGTTTTCTAACCCAAAACCCAAAAATAACTAAACTTTTCCTCTGATACCAACTATAACAACTATTCTCTTTATTTCACATTAATACAAGATTTATTACATAATATTACACTTAATAAAACCTTAAATATTGAAAAGTATAGTGTATTTGGTAATTAGATACATTACATAACAACTTATAACATGGGTTACAACAACATTATTTAAAACATCCTTGACATGATTATAATATTCCATCAAACTTAAAATTGCATGGGATAACTTGAGGACATACATAAGAAAGGGGTGAGCTATAAATCCCCGTAAGAAAATAAACATGTAATAAAGTGATAAATAATAGAAATTAGGTATATAAATGGGTAATAAATGGTTTGATAATCATAAACATTAATAATAAGGCATGATATAGCATGATAATCATAACATGGGAAATGTGGAAACAACTTAAAACATTGAATCATAAACATAGGTCAGGGATAACTGATAAAAATTAATGATAAAAAAAGTACCATAAAGGAATCAAGTTAACTACATATCCCAACATGACTTCTCATGAGACTAAACATTACACAATTCATTAGAGCGTTATATAATTCAGGGTGCACCCATCACATTCATTTTATTCTCATGCTTAATTGTGCCGCATAGATCATGAAACATGGATTCATTCATCATCATATTTTATTCCAAGATAAATTCTTATTGAATAAATACATGAAAATACCAATTAAAATAATTATAAGTGTATAATGGTGTACACCCTTGATTGGAAATGGGTATGTTATTCACAACCCAATTGTTTTGGGATGGAAAATAATGGTGAAATTTCAACAGCATACCGACATCAATTAAAAATTCATAAAATATGTTGATGGGGGTGAAAGGGATATGTAATATTTTTTTAAAAAATGGATAGTTATAGGGACATGAAAAAACATATCCCATCAAAATGAATTGTAAATATAATTAATAGGATAATGAATAAACTTGAATAAAGAGGAGAAAGAAAAGAACCCTTACTTGATTGTGTGACTCCAAATGATTGGGAGGAGATTCTTGAGTGCTTTAGGGTGACTTAGGAGGACTCTATAGATGTTATATAAGATTAATTACATTCTAAAATAATTTTTATTCAATATAAATTGGATATTTGGAGGTTTTATATAGGAAATTAGTGGGAGTGAGTCATACTCTTAAATAAATGATTTTAAAACCATAAAATATAATATAAGATTTGGATGATTCATAATGCCATTATAAAATAAATAAAATCAAATTATAATCACATTATTTTAAATTTAAAACATATATTTGGTATTGGATACCCTTTATAGTATTATTACATCACTTTTGTGTCATTATGATGTCATAATACACAACTTATATTTTTATGGTATTTAATTTTTTCCCAAAAATTTGTTTGTCACCGAAATTTTTGAAAAATTTAACATTGGATAATTTTGAAATTATTATTAAAAAAATAATATTAATTTTATCTAAATAATTTTCTAAATAAGTTTATTTTCACTTTTAAAATAATAATCGATATTTACGGATAAATGCTAGGTTTTTTGACAAAAACAGTTTTTGAACCCTTATAAAAATTACATTTAAATTCATAAAAATTATATAATAATTTATATTTAATAATAATATTTTATTAAATATTATTTATTTCAAAAATACATTAATTCATCAAAATAAATTCCTTAATTAAATTTTAATATTACAAAAATACAATTTGTGGTTTATTATATCAAAATCGAAATCATTTATAAAGTAAAAATAATGGGATGAAAATATATTCATTATTATATAAAAGATAATGTAGATAATAATATTATTAGGGTATTTATACATATCCATTTAATACATAAGAAAACACCCTAAGAGTAAGGTGTGCGATGGTGATATTTTCATGGGGTGGTTCGACAAACATGGTTTGGGCTGCGATCTCGATGAGCTTGAAATTCTCCCACAAATGGTTTTGATCATGCTTAAGTTGTTGGATATTTTCTTGGGCTTGGTCAAGGTCAAATCATAGTGATTCTATCTCCCTTATAAGCTCTTATAAATGGGATTCATAATGTACGATCCTATCACTTCTTTTTTTTTTTGTCAATTGGACTTGTTAAAATCCAATATTTATAATAATCATGTGATCATTGTTCAGTGGCTATATTATCAATGATAATGGTTTTTTAAAGTATTTTAAATCTGACAGACTATAACCAAATAAGTTCATGTGTTTTAGATAACCATATTACATAATAATACATTTAATTAAATCAAAAGGGAAAATCTTATTTATAATAGTTCGAGTCCTTGTAGTAATGATCCACTAGCATTAGTTGGAGTTCCATGTGATCTCCGGTGCTCCTACCCATATACCAAAGGCTTCTAACTAGTGAAAAGAGACTATAAAAAACATAAGTATATTTTACTCTCAATATCAAAATATTTAATATCAAAAATAATATAACATTAACATTTTATTAGAGTAAGAACAATGAATTAAAACTATAAGACAATAATCAATAATGAATAACATTAATGTGTTATAAAAATATGAACACATATTAATGACATGTAATTACATTTTAGGATCACACATTGGGATGATCATGAAAAAAATGAACAAAAAAAATACCAATGGGTAAATATCCATGAAACCCATGTCTCCCCTTGAATTTGTTCCCTAACATCCATCCAGTCAATCTAGTTAAATCACCCACAAAGACTATTTCTTAAAACTCAACCATAGAGATCTGCAGACAAACTAAAATGCATGTGTAGGGTGTGAACAAAAAACATAGTAGGGAGACACAAATGTGTCCATTATATTTTCTATAATATCCATATATTCCTATATATAAAAATAAATTAATTGTATCACATAATATGAAATTAATTGTGACAGTTGATCATGTATTAACAAAGCCACCCAGACACTAGACCCCAACTACTTCAACTAATGCTATAATTTTTTTAAAGCCACATCATGTTGATAATTCATTTTGGAGTAGTATAAAATTTCCCAAACTTAAATACTAGAAACCCAGTAGGGGAATGCTGTAATATAGCTAGACTTTGACATTCTATCATCATTACATAATATATAGGAAACATATTTAGGAAATAAGAAACATATATAGGACTATATATAAGAATATTAATAAAGTAAATAGGTAACAAAATTATGCCCAGTAAAAAATTTATCATCTTATATCATAGAGGAAATGTATCAAGGAATGTCATAACAAAGCTTGAACCACACATAAGAAACCCGACAGAGGAAATTCATAACATAGAATTTCCTGATCATACTTATCTCATCTCATATAAAAAAGAATACATTTATGAAAAGTGTGACATAGAATGAATCAAATGAAAGAGAAACCGAGGATAATATCACTCTTCTTGGCATCCTCTTTTCACCTATAATGAATGAGAACCTTAGTGATATAATTTTACACCTTGATCCCATGGTCTCTAGGATTGAGCCTCATCAACAATAGTTTCCCAACATGGAAAAGATATGGAAATATGAATCACATAGAAGTCATATCCCATACTCTATACCATGGATATATATAGATCCCTAATTATCACCCTACTAAATGATATCACATTATCATTTTAGATGAAACCTTCCTTGACTAGTTAGATCATACTAGATCATCATGAAAAATATGCAACTAACCTATACTCATGCTGATCCCAATTCCCATAGTCCAAAATTGATCCATCATTATCTCATATAGTACAAATACCCAACCATATTTATATATTAATCCCATATCAAGTGATTCAATTTTCTAAAAGGGAACAAGGAACTCATAAAAAACTCAAAGGTGTATCATAAAAATTAGTCCCTTTTACCAATAATTTTCAATGAACTAGGGTGACACAAGAACTAAGTTAAATATCAATTTAATCAACCATAAACCATATATTTTCTAGATTCAATCATGGTAACCCCAATCCCATTGTATAGGACAACTCACTAAGGTATATTCATTAGTGTCAAACATTCTATCCCTCAAAAACTAAGCCTCAATGAAAGAGTGGAATATAAATATCACTCACTCAAATCGAGGAGGTTCTACTACCAAAGGACATAAATATATCATTTTAACACTAATTCCAAAGTTAAAAACTAACCAAAATTATTACTTAATATCTCACCCATTTAGGAGTCCACTTGAAATACCATTGTGCCTCACCACAAGGAACAGAAAACCCATTCATGGAATAAAATCTGTTAGGGGTCTGTCAACCTTAAGTAGATATGATTCCCATTTAATATGTTGTCTATAAGAATCTGTTGAGTTCCTAAACCATACCTGAAACACACACTCCATATACATTAGGCTCTATCATATGCCTTTATATCCAAAGGAACACCACTAGACCCTACCAATCCATACTAAACATGAACCACTAACATTTTCACAGAAGAACATGCATTCATATATATGGTTAAGTATTTATGAGACCACCCACCTTGATATTGGATTTACCATCTTTTAACCATGATTTACCAATATTTTTCCATGATCCCTATAACGACCCAAACTTTCATTAATGAAAATTCCTCTTAATCTAATTAAATGTATTATTATAAAAAATAGTTATGAAAAACATATGCATTTCCTTGGTTTTATGTTTCTAGATTTTAAAATACCATTATGAATTTTGACTATTACAAATATTTTTATTGAACAATGATCACATGATTAGTATAAATATAAGGCTTTAACAAATCCAATTTAATCAGAAAAAGGAAGCGATGGCCTCATCCAGTAGACTTACCCCGTACGAAGCCCATTTGTAGAAGATCGAAAAAGAGGTGGGGTCATTGGGATTCACTCTTGACCAAGCCCAAGCTAGCTTCAACATGTTAAGCTCGAACGGAACAGCCTGTGGGAGAAGTGGAAGTTGATAGAGATTACCACCCGAACGATGTTTTCCAAGCCACACAAGAGTCCGTCACCATCGCACACCATACCCTTCGATCTTATGCAGGTTTTATAAGGGGTTATGTAACAAGACCTTATCACTATCATTATGTGCATTATTTTTTATATAATAAATAATATACATTCATTTTATTATTGTCACTTTGTAAATAGTTTTTAAAGCACAAATAGTATTTTTTCTTAATATTCAATTAAGAAATATATTTTGGTGAGTTAATGGATTTTTGAATTAAATAATATTTTAATAAAATATTATTACTAAGTTACTTTTTATTAAATATAAATGATCATATAATTTTTATGAATACAATTGGAATTTTTATTAAGGTTTGAAAGACATTTTTATCTAAACCCTTGAATTTTTGATAAATATCGGTTTTTATTTTAAAAGTAAAATATTCACATATTTAGAAAATTATTTAGATAAAATCAATATTATTTTTGGAAATAGTAGTTCGAAATTATCCAATGATGAATTTTTCATAATTTTCTGAGACAGTCGAATTTTTGGGTAAAAATTAAATACCGTTTAATTATATAATGTGTTTTATGACATCATAATGTACAAATAGTGATGTAATAAAATACTATAAATGGGTTTTTAGGAAAATATATGTTTTACCATTAAGATAATGTAATTTTATGTTTTATTGATTTATTTTACAAAGCCTTAGTGGACCCTCCAAGACTTATAAAACATTTTAACATTTTAAATTGATTTCCCTAAGAGTGTGGCTCACCTCCACATAATCAAGTATAATATTATAAGTGGTTAGTCCATTAGACTTATAAAATAATTTTTCCACTCCACTTTGTAAAAAACTATGGTAAAAAACCATGGGATAGTTTGTGGTTTTAATTAGCTTAATGTGTGTTGTTCAAAACCTAAATAATAAACAATTTCCTCTATTTTCCTATATAAACCCACTCAAGATATCACTTCCTCTTAACTAAAAGACTTTTTAGCTAGACCAAACTCTCCCCTACTCTCTCTATATTCCTCCCAAGGTTCACCAAGATCTCAAGAAGCCTCTCTCAAGCCTCTCTCAATCCTTTGTGATCACTCTACCAAGTACGGGATTTCTTCCCCTCTCATTTTTGTCCAAATTATTTATGTTGTTATGCCCCTTTTTCAATTAAAAATGTTGGGGTATGATTTAAAACCTCCCCATACTTACCTTATTATGTTTTAATGTTTATATACTCCTTTCTCTCTCATTAATACCTTCCATGTACACCCGTTACTATGCCGAAATCCCATAAGGAATTTCTCTCTCCTCATTTACATTCAAGAAATTATTTTGTATTATGAATCTCAATTCCATTACATATGTTGGGACATGTATATATATGAACACTTAATTTACATTTCATGTATATATGATTAGACACCCCTTTCTCACTCATCGACCATTTTTATGAATTCTTATGTCACGCTGTTATGCTGCTGAAATTGCACTGCGATTTTCCAAGCCAAAGTCATTGTGTAGTGAATACCATGACCATTTCTCTATCAAGGGTATTCACCTTTATGTACATTTACCAATTTATTATGGAGTTTAATTTATGAATTCTATATTCCTTTATCGTGGAATAAATGATGATGTTTAATGAATCCATGTTATATGATCCATGTGGAAAACTTATGCATGAAATGAAATGATTAAAAAGGGTGCACACTGATAGCACTCCAATGCATTGGGTAAAGATTAGTATCATGATACATCAAGTTCAATGAGGGTTTACACATGATAATTCAAGTGTAATGAGTGTTTACTCACTCTCTATGTGAAATTATCCTTGTCTGATGCTAAAACCATGTTAAATTTTGTTGCCACATTTCCATGTTATGATCATGCCTTTATGTTCATGTTTCTCTTATGATCCATTGATATTCTTATTTCCTAAAATATACCAGGAAAGCATATCCAGAGGCATAAACCCTGACCATTTATTAGAAAATATATTTTATATGTCATGTTATGACTTTTTACTCACTTACTGGGCTTTATAGTTTACCCTTTTATTATGCATGTCCTCAGGTTATCCCATGCAATGATAAGTATGAAGAAATGATGTGGTCATATAAAAGAAGTTTTCTATAAGATGTTGTGTTTTATGTTTTAAGTTGTTATGTAATGTTTCTATTCCTAAAGACACTATACCTATCGATATTTTAATTTGTATCAAGTGATTTTTTTATGTAATAATTTATGTTTATGTGTGTAATAAAGAGTAGGGTTTCTATAGTTGGCATCAGAGGACAGGTTTAGTTATTTTTGGGATTAGGATTAGAAAAACCTATTTAAAACCTTAGGGATAAGACTACATATAACAAAAACATCCCTAAATTTTGGTGAGTATTGAGTAAGTGGTTTATCAATAAAATACATCCCTGTCTAGATATGAGCCAGTATAGGAGGATTTGGCACAGATGTATCTAGGGGTAAAACCTGAAAACAACACTTTGAGCTAGACTTGAACCAGAACTGGTGCACAACAATGGGACTTACTGCACTCTAGGTTATAACACTCCCAGGGGATATGCTTTGGTAAATTCATAAGCTTAGTAAGAACCATTTTTAAGGTAATAAAAAAAATTCCCCTAAGAATATATGTTGGGAATCAGATCATGGATAACATATATTTAAGCCTATAAATTCATAAGTTAAGGAAATAAAAGTAATTTATAAGTCATATGTTTTTTATTTGGATTAACCTTTATGTGTTACCCCTACCTTCCCTTTTATTCCAACCAATGGCTGATAATAGGAGGACTCTAGATAATAACCGATGTGAAGATCAATGTGATGACTTTTCTAATGAGATGACCACTCTGATGGGAGTGGTAATCACAAACATTGTCACAATACTGTCTCAGTTAACTCAAGTTTTGAATAAAAACATGGGTTAAGAAGAATGTTCAACCCCCCTAATAAAGAATAATTCACAATCAAGAGCTTCATGAGACAAAGTACTCCTAGTTTTAATAGATCATTTGATCCCTCAATCGCCAAAAAATTGATCAACTCCATTGAGAAGATCTACTCCATCCTTCAATGTTCTGAACAAGATAATGTACTTCTAGCTACTTATCATATGGAGGGTGAAGTTGATCAATGTTGTACATTGATCAAAAATAAAAATACTGAGGAGGATATCGAGGTGTTGTAATAAAAGGATTTCTAGAAAATGTTTTTCGAAAAAAATTTTCCTTGCAACCTCCGACGTAAGATGAAAAGGGAATTCCTTGAAATCAAGAAAAAACACGACGAATACATCGGAGCATATGAGGAAAACATTACAAGGATTACATGATACACCTCCGACCTTGTCATTACCCTCGAATGCAAGGTTGATCGCTTTTTTGGTGGGCTAAAACCAAGCCTACGTAAAGCCCTAGCGATCCGTGACTTCGAGAGATATGAGGAAATTGTCCGATGTACCTTAAAAGTAAAAATAAAGATTGGAAAATCTCAAGTGTATCATTGGGATAAGAAGCGTAAGTTGGACTTCAATTTTGGAAGTCTGATGGATAAATCCAATGGTTCTAAGAAAATCTAGCACCGCACTCGCCAAAGGTACAGAAAGAATCACCTCAGAAATTGCCTAATGGAGATAAGGAAATGATTTAGCTATGGAAGAGAAGGGAATATAACTATTAACTGTCAACAAGAGAAACCCATGATTGTGATAGAGGATAGGAACACTCCATTTACCCTAAACACATTGTTAATTTCTTCAACTGCAAAGAACCAGGGCACTTCGCAAACCGATGCCCTAAGCTAAGGGTTTTCGGAGGAAACCAACAACCTCCAAGATAGAAAGGGTGATCTTTTTCCATCACTATCGCCGAAGTGAACCCCAACAATGAAGTGGTGATAGGTATCATAGTTATTAATTAAAAAATAGAAAACATACTTTTTGATTCTGGTTTTACGCATTCTTTTATATCCTGAATGTTTAGTAGAACAATTCCAACACCATCACAAATCATGGAAGTAAAGATGTCAGTGAGTATGGAAAATGGGGAAATCATTGCATTCCATGAATATAACTCCTACCTTATCATAATTTGTGGATTTAACTTACCAAAAAACCTTTTCATACTCTCTCTATTAGAATTTGATGCGATTCTTGGAATGGATTGTATTTACTTATATATATCCAACATAAATTTTTGTGAGAGGTAAATCACTCTCCATATGGAGAATCAACCCCCGATTCTATACTAGTGAAAGGAAGAGGATGAATCTTCTTTAGCACCATCATCTTAATCATGGATATTACTTCCCTATGAGTATGTGTATCTGGATCAGATGATTGAGTCTAAGGAAGAAACCATCCTTGAAGACATGCCTATTGTGAGGGAATTCGCTGAAGTGTTTCCTGAGGAATTTTCAGGTATTCCTCCTAGAAGAGATGTTAAATTCTCAATCAATATTATACCTAGGGAATTTATAATATCCAAGACTCTGTATAGAATGGATATTTTAGAGCTTTAGGAGATGATGAAACAACTATAGGAGAATATGGATAAAGGGTTTATACGCCCAAGTGCTTCACAATGGGGTGCACCAGTCCTCTTCATCATGAAGAAGGATGGGTAAATGTGACTTTGCATTGATTATCGTGAGCTTAACAAAATCATGATAAAAAGTATCCTCTTACACAAATTGATGTCTTGTTCTATCAACTATGAGGATCACAATACTTATCCAATGTAGATTTGCATTCGAGATATTACAAAGTAAGGGTGAAGAAGGAGGATATCCCCAAGACTACTTTTTGTACAAGGTCTGGGAACTATGAATTCATAGTAACGCCTTTCGGACTCACTAATTATCTATAGATAATTATGGAATTGATGAATAGAGTCTTTAGATATTACCTCAAAAGATTTGTGGTAGTATTTATAGATGATATTCTAATTTAATACAAAACCAAGGAGGAGAATGAGGAGAATCTAATCACTATACTAGAGACTTTGAGAAAGTAAAATCTCTATGCAAAGTACACCATGTGTGAGTTCTAGTTGAACAAGGTCTCATTATTGGGTTATATCATCACAAGAAATGAGATATCTATGGATCCCTCCAAGATAACTGCAATTGAGGGATGTTCGAGGCCAACATCGGTAACATATATCTGTATCTTCCTAGGGTTAGCTGAATATTATTGCTGATTTGTGAGAAATTTATCATGATTATCAAACCCTCTTACCGAGATAGCTTAGAAGGGAGTCAAGTTTTCTTGGAGTGATGAATGAGAAGAGGGCTTCAAGGAATTGAAAAGGAGGCTTATCATTAAACCCATGCTCACATTACCCACAAGTGAAGAACTTTTTGTGGTATTTAGTGATGCTTAGAAGAAGGTCCTGTATTGTGTGTTGATTCAAATTTACCAAGTCATTTCCTATGCTTCAAAGAAATTGAAAGTTCTTGATAAAAACTATCTAACACATGATCTGGAGTTGGATGTAGTAATATTCACTTTGAATATTTGGAGACATTAACTCTTTGAGGAGAAGTGTGAAATATACACGGATCACAAAATCCTAAAATATATATTCACACATAATGAGTTGAATATAAACCAATGAACATGGTTAGAGATGATCAAATACTATGAATGCTTAATCTATTAACACCCTGGGAAAGTGAACAAGGTGGTAGATTCTCTAAGTATAAAGGACCCAAAAATTCTATCAATGATGATAATTGAAAAGGATCCAATCTTTTTAGATTTGATGAAGATGGACATGGGAATCATAACGAAGGTGACATCATCAATCATTTCACAAATGATTGCTCAACCATATCTTTTGGA
Source organism: Viscum album (assembly GCA_963277665.1). Taxonomy (NCBI): domain Eukaryota; kingdom Viridiplantae; phylum Streptophyta; class Magnoliopsida; order Santalales; family Viscaceae; genus Viscum; species Viscum album. Next base: position 674,951,304 of record OY728131.1, on the reverse strand, counting down.
AAGGTTAAAGGATGCTCAAAAGGATGATGTAGGAATTCAGAAGTAAGTGGAAACTATCAAAAAATGGAAATCCTCAGAGTTCAATGTTAATGAAGATGGAATTGTGAGATTTGGGAAAATACTTTGTGTTCCATCAAATCCAGAGTTAAAGAAATAACTTTTGGATGATGCAGATAGGTTGAATTTATCCATTCACCCAGGAAACACAAAGATGTATTTAGATCTCTAAGTGCTTTATTGGTGGGATAACATGAAGAATGATATCATTGATTATACATTAAAGTGCCTGGTATGCCAGCAAGTGAAGGCTGAGAGGAAGAAGTCTAAGGGGATGATGCAACCATTACCCATTCGAGCATGGAAATGGGAGAACATCACCATGGAATTTATCACCATACTTCTGAAGAAATCCAAAGGAAACAATGCTATCTGGGCTGTGGTGGATCGTCAAACAAATAATGAACACTTTAGTGCAATTAGAGAGGATTTTTCATTGGATAAACTGGCATAGATATACATTAGAGATGTGGTAAGGCTGTATGTAGTACCACTATCGATTGTATCCAATCAAGATCCAAGATTCACCTATAAGTTTTGGAAGAGTCTTACGAATGCTCTAGATATTGAGGTAAACTTCAGTACAACTCATCATCCTCAAACTGATGGAATATCTGAGCGGACTATCCAAACACTTGAGGACATGTTGAGATCATGCTCAATGAACTTAAAAAGAGGATGAGATCAACATATTCCTCTAGTTTAGTTCTCTTACAACAAGAGTTTCCACTCAAGTATCCAAATGGATCCTTATGAAGCCTTGTATGGGAAGAGGTGCAGAACACAGACATGTTGGGAGGAAGTTGGGGAGTGAATTATCCTAGGTCCAGAAATGGTCGAAGAAATGGCAGAGAAGGTTAATACCATTCAATAGTATATCAAAGATGCTCAGAGTGAACAAAAGAGAAAAGCTAATAATCGTTTATGAGACATTGAGTTTGATGTTGGAGACATGGTATTCCTTCACATATCACCATGGAAGAGAGTTATGAAATTTTGGAAGAAGGTAAAGCTTAGTCCAAGGTACATTGGCCCTTTTGAGATCCTTGATCCCATTGATGTAGTGTCCTATCGAATAGAACTCCCACCAAACCTATCTCAAGTACATGATGTATTCCATGTATCACTATTAAGTAAGTACATACCTGACCCATCACATGTACCCATTCCATAGGTGGCACCATTGGATAATTACATCTCCTATGAAGAGAAGCTGGTGAAGATCTTAGATCGTAGGGAAAATGTTCTAAGAAATTAGACAATTCCCCTCAACAAGGTGTTGTGGAGAAAACAAAAGTTTGAGGAAGAAATGTGGGAATCAGGGTAAGTAATGAAGCAGAGTTAACTGCATTTGTTTTGGGATGGGAAAAGGAAATTTCGAGGGTGAAATTTCTTAAGGGGGGAAGATTGTAACGACCCAACATTTCATTAATGAAAATTCCTCTTGATCTAATTAAATGTTTTATTATGAAAAATAGTTATGTAAAACATATTCAGTTCCTTGGTTTTATGTTTTTTTATTTTAAAATACCATTATGAATTGTGACCGTTTCTAATATAGCCATTGAACAGTGATCACATGATTGGTATAAATATAGTGCTTTAACAAATCCAATTTATTCAAACAAAGGAAGCGATGACCTCATCTAGTAGACTTTCCCCATATGAATCCCATTTATTGGAGATCAAAAAGGAGGTGGTGTCATTGGGATTCTATCTTGATCTAGCCCAAGCCGAGCTTCAACACGTTAATCTCGAATATAACCACCTACACGAGAAGTGGAAGTTGATAGAGATTACCACCTGAGCAATATTATCCAAGCCACTCCAAGAGTTTGTCACCATCACACACCTTACCCTTCAGTCTTATGTGGGTGTTATAAGTGGTTTTGTAAGAAGACCTTAGAAATATGATTATGTGCATTATTTTTGTATATAATAAATAATATACATTCATTTCATTATTGTTAATTTTTAAATAGTTTTTAAAGCACAAATCGTATTTTTAATTAATATTTAATTAAGAAATCTATTTGGATGAATTAATGTATTTTTTAATTAATAATATTTTAATAAAATATTATTAATAATTTAATTTTTATTAAATATAAATGATCATATAATTTTTATAAATAAAATTGGAAATTTTATTAAGGTTTGAAAGCTGTTTTTATCAAAACCCATGAATTTTCGATAAATGTCAGTTTTTATTTTAAAAGTAAAAATTCACATATTTAGAAAATTATATAGATAAAAATAATATTATTTTTGGAATCAAGATGTTGAAATTAACTAATGGTGATTTTTTCATAAATTTTTGAGACAGTCAAATTTTTGGGTAAAAATTAAACACCGTTTAATTATATAATGTGTTTTATGAAATTATAATGACCAAATAGTGATGTAATAAAATATTATAAATGGGTTTTTCGGCCAATATATGTTTTACCATTAAAATAATGTGATTTTAGGTTTTTTTAATTATTTTACAAAGCCTTAGTGGACCCTCCAAGACTTATAAAACATTTTAACTTTTTAAATTGATTTACTTGAGAGTGTGACTCATCTCCTCATAAGAAAGACTAATATTTTAAGAATTTAGGACATTATCCTTATAAAATAATATTTTCCACTCCACTTTGGAAAAAACCATGGTCAAAAACCATGGTCTGGTTTGTGTTTTTAATTATTTTAATGTGTGGTGTCCAAAACCTAAATAATAAAGAATTTCCTCTATTTTCCTATATAAACCCACCTGGGATCTAACTTTATCATCACTAAAAGCCTTTTTAGATCTAACTAAATAATCCCTAATCTCTCTATAATCCTCCCAAGGTGGAAAAATATCCCACGAAGTCTCTCTCAAGCCTCTCCCAAGCCTTTGGGATCACTCTTCCAAGTAAGGGATTTCTTCCTCTCTCATCATTTTCCAAGTTTCTTTATGTTGTTATGCCCTTCTATTTTCAATTAAAAATGTTGGGGTATGATTTAGAACCTCCAAATAATTCCATAATAAGTTTTTAATATTGATATACTACTTTATCTCTCATTAATGCCTTCCATGTACACCCGTTACAATGCCGAAATTCCGAAAATAATTTCTCTCTCCTCATTTGCATTCAAGAAATTCTTTTGTATTTTGAATCTAAATTCCATTAAATATGTTAGAAATGTATATATATGAACCCCTTACTATAAATTTCATGTAAATATTATGAGACACCCCTTTCTTGATCATCAACCATTTTTATGAATTCTTATGTCACACCGTTATGCTGCCGAAATTGCACCACAATTTTCCAAACCAAAGTCATTGTGTAGTGAATACCATGCCCATTTCTCAATTAAGGGTATTAAACTTTATGAAAATTTACTAATTTATTATAGAGTTTCATTTATTAATTTAACATTCCTTTATTGTGGAATGAAAGATGATGTTTAAGGAATCCAAGTTATATGATCCATGTGGCGCACTTATGCATGAAATGAAATTATTAAGAAGGGTGTGCCCTAATAGCGCTCCAATGAATTAGGTAAAGATTAGTATCATGATATGTCAAGTGAAACGAGGGTTTACTAATTATAATTCAAGTGAAATTATTCTTTACTCATGATCCATGTTCAATGAGCCTTTGATCATTCTAAATTCATGTGTAATGTTGTTGCCACATTTCCATGTTATGATCATGACTTTATGTTCATGTTTATATTATGATCCATTGATATTCCTATTACCTAACATGTACTGTGTTCTTCATGTTATGAATTTTTACCCCCTTACTGGGCTTTATATATCACCCTTTTATTATGAATTTTCTCATGTTATCCCATGAAATTCTATGTACGAAGGAATAATGTGGTCATGTAAGAGAAATTTTCAATAAGATGTTACGTTTTATGTATTAAGTTGTTATGTAATGTTCCTAAGCCCCAAAGACACTAGAAATCTCGATATTCCATGTTGTATCAAGCGAAGGTTTTATGTAATAAATTATATATGTGTGTAATAAAGAGTAGGGTTTCTATAATACCTATCCACTATATCACACCATAAACAATAAAAATTAATTATAAACATTTAAAATTAATTAACCCTAATTAACTAATTAAGGATAACACAAAAAAATATCACCGAGCGTCCTCCTATGGATGCAACCTTGAGCAACAACATGCCAATAATATTTATCATGCTTTTGAAACTCATAAACACAAAAACCCCATCATAAGAAACCCAATCAATGGATAATTTAAAATTAATTTGGATAAATCCATCAAAAGTATCACCATGAATATTTTAATTATTGTAATGGTGAGACATATCTCAGTGTTTCACATCTACCATCCACTACTTACCAAACTTAACCAATGAAGAAAAAACAAAATTACTATATTGATGTTCCACCATACACAATTGATTATTATCTCTATAATATAATAATTTATCTAAAACATATATTTTTTTATACATTTTTTAACACCATGAAAATTTTGTTTAAAAGAATACGATGCTTAATATCTTTCTTAACATGCAACACCAAGCTCTAAGTGATTTTCAATATATAATAAAAATACTATTATTTAAATTTGATCATTATAACATAGTAATTATTTTGGTGGTATTAATAGAAATAAAATATTTATCAAAAATATTTATATAGTTTTATATAATGAATTTGAACTGATTAATAAAAAAATATTCATTTTTTAGTAATGTCATTTTCTACTTCAAAAATAAGTTTACTTCAGAAATGGTTTTTATTGATTTTTGTGAGAGAATATTATAATTAATTTCTTCCACTTTTATAAATTTTATTTGAAATAAAATATGTAATTTTATAAATCGTCTTGTAAATATTATGTTAGGGTGAAGGGATGTTTATGAAAAGAATTATTTTTAAATGAATAGTTAAAATACTGATTTTTGTAAAAATTCCATTCCTATTCACTAAATGGTGTAATTTAAAAGTCTAATTATGTTTTTAACATGATCATAAAGTAAAATTATACTTATTTAATTTTATATAATCTAATTAGTTATATATGAATCTATATTATACTTTATTTTGGTAGAAACTCATTTTTAGGTATAAAAACACATTTTTCTAAAAACTATTTTTCATTACATTTTACACATTTATATTAAAATTGATTTATTACACTTCTAGAAATTGTATATTAGAAAAATTGATTCCATATTTGGAATTAGGTGGTTCAAATTTGGCAAATAGTTTAATTTTATTTTTGTTTGTTATCAATAGTAATCATAGTAATTTTTTATTACCTTAATAAGGGTAAAATGGGTAAAACAATGGTTGAAACTATGATATAAGGCCTGGAAATATCCCAAAAAATTGTATTTATTTTATTGGATAGTTCTTTTTGAATATAAATGTACATGTTTCTAAAATTTTCAATTTATTATATCTTTTATTTGATAATGAACTAAATATGATTTTAGGTAAAGATTAAAAATAAAATGTCCCTCTCTTTATTTTAATATATCTAATAAATCTTCATAAGGATAAAAAAGAGGTTATGTTCGATTGAAAAATGTAATTTGAAATATGGATTAAGTTTTTTATCATTTTAATTTAATTTTAATTTTTAGTGATTGAATAATTACCATTAATTCTCACAGAATTCCATTATAGAGCTTGTTCAAGTAATAAAAAAACAAGTAAATGATGGTTAAAAACATTAAATGTAATAAAATTTGGGTAAATTATTTTTTTACATGAATTTTATAGATAAATATAACATATTAGTGATGTTTTAAAGGTTTATATTCGAATTACATTACTCTATTGATGTCATTAATGTCAAATTGTATGAATAGTCCCAAAAAATGACTTTAATGGTATATTATGTTAAATAATATTTTTTAATGATTTAAAATTAATACAAATATTATATTTGAATATATTAATTGTATATGGTCTATAATATCAAACATTTTCCAATTATGGATCAATTTTCTTCTATTTTCACTTTGTTGACTTTTATAGAGTAAACAATATAGATATTATAGTAATCTTAAAAAGGGTTAAAAGGTGGTTAAAACTAAGAGATAAGGGTGAAAATATTATCTAAATTTATCAAAATTTAATTTAATGAGTGTATTTTGATTAATTATGATACAAAATTATAAATATTTCAATTTTATTCTACTTGAATATGAAAAATTAATATATATCAATTTAATACTTTAAGTAATTCCAAGGGTGCCCCTCCCATCACTTATAAATATAAACCTCTTATCCTCCATTACTCACACATTTTCATCACTACAGTTAAACCAATAGCTACCCATATCTATAAATTAAATCCTTACCCACATCCTATAGGTCCTTGTATAACCAAGAAACCAAACCTATATGGCGTAAGGTTCAATCCAAAGAGTTTATTTGAGGAGAAGTTATAAGTCATAACTGACCTATTTCAAGTTTATTTCTTATTCTACCACCTTAAAATATTTTTTAACCATGCCAAAATAATAATATAAATATATTAAGTATAATAAAATTTTATTATTATTATGTTACAACAATTTTTAATATCCTTTTATATCCCATGGTAATTAAAACATCACTTGTGCTTTTGTTTGGATTACTACCTTTATAAAGGAATGTGTTTCATTTTTCATCACCACCTTACAAGGATGGATATTGTGATGGATTTAATTAATATATATGATATTAATGGAATAATTATAATTATTGGAATAAATTATATCGTCTTTTTTCTACCATTTACTTCCTTTTAAAAATTATAACGTCGTTCATGCATACGTGTGGACCACCATCACCACAAAGCGATATGATTCATTTTTCATATAAAAATTTCATGTATGCTAATATAATTGTATTTAATTTATAAAATTTTTAATTATGTGATTATTATAATTATGGATTTGATGTAACAGTGAACCCTTTGACCACATTCATCCTCCCAAAGCTATTTTGGGATTACGAATCGAACATCCTCAAAGCGTCCAATGTAAATTTAACTAATTGAGTAAATAAAAAAAACATGGTCATAAATAACATAAAAGGGATAATGATAATGGAATATACATGAAAAGTATTATTAATAAAGTATATATATAATATAATTATATTATTCAAGAGTTAAATAATGTAATATGCTAGACGATATTCAAGGTAAGGGGCTTTCTCATCTCAATTTTCTTTTGTTGAGACTTATGAAATTTTCACCACATGTTTTATTTTCTTTTTTGTATGAACTAACTTATGGATTTAATTTATCATAAATTACTGAAAACCAAGTTTTTTTCAAATAAATTTCAATTTCTCTTATTCAATGTCTTTTATTTCAAATGTTATTAAATATTTAAGGGATTTTTATATAAAACATTATTTTAAAAGTTTTATAAGTTTTTATTATATTTTCTATCCATATCCATGATCATTTTACATGTTTCAAGAATGTACTTATTTACACTTTCAATAATATTATTGTTCATTTTAAAATACCTTTTAATTTCTTTAAATTGTTTAAAAAATAATCTACTTATAATTTTCTAAACCAGGTACTTTTACTAAATGTGTGATAAGAATAATTATTCTAACATTTACATCATGATAAAAAGTTCCCACTATCATTAATTTTCATTGATTTTAAGATTAATTTACAAGTTTCCAAGGTTATTTTCAAATAAACTCATTTCAATTTTTTTTTTAATTTTTTTTTCATTTTAAATAGTTTTTAAAAGAAAGGGATATCTCCACCCATTTTATATAAAAATGGAAAGTGTTTTTCTTATTATTTCAATAGAGTTTTCAAGGAATTTATGATGAAAATTTAGACGTTTGAAATTTTTTTGTTCATGATATGGTAATTTATTATTATATATTATGATGGGTGACCTTGATACAGCCTATATGATGGGTGATCCTAATACAACTTTTATGATGGGTGAGCCTGATATAGTTCTCCATTTCATTGGGTAATGTTCCTTATATTAAAAGTAAATAAGGAAAGAGTTAACCAGGGATGTTTCCTATGGATTTTACTAGGATCCATTTATTTCTGACACAAGTGGACATGAGTTATGAATTTAATACTATAATATTCCTACAAGGATTTATATTTTCTTATTGTTAGATTTAAAGGTTTTTTAGAAAGTGTGTTTTACATGCGGATATGATTTATTTTATTTGCCCAAATAATAATGTGATAATGGTAAACATTTATGGGTTTTAATATTTTTCAATAGACTAATGGTTTCTTTACTTTATATCTCTTACGAAGTTTTTTGTACTCGAATTTTGTTTTTAAATTTTTTTCATAGGTTTTAAGGATGATTAAGAATAAAGAAAAAGTCATGTTGAAATTCATGAAGATTTTTCATGAAAAGAAAGACTATTTCATTTTAAAAGTTTTATGTTGTATTGAAAATGGATACCAATTGCAAGTGTACACTTTGAAATATATTGGTTTGTTATGTAAGAGTTACAAACTAATTATTTAAAACTCAAAACCATAAAGATCCTAAAAATATAATAAATTGAATTATTTTCTAAAAAATAAATATTATGTAATGTTTTAAGCTTGGTTCCTTAGAGTTGTTATCAAATAAAATGTTTGGAATTTTTTTGAAATTTGGATTAAAAAACAATTGTAAAACCATGGGGATAAGAATAATTATATTATAACATCCTGAAGTGTTGGTAAGAAATAGATTTTGTGGTTTCCCAGCAATCACACCCCTTTATGGTTACAAACATGTGAATATAGGCTCTAGAATAGAAGCACCTGAGGATAATAACCCTTGAAAGGTTAGTTGAGTATTAACTCGATCTTCACTCAGTTTAAAATGGAGGCCTAACTACACACCCAATTTGAAACTCTTGGAAGACAATTCTTTAGTTAATTTAGATTCTCTTTATAATCCAATGTGAATAATGAGAGGATAGAACCTATATAAACCTATGACAAATCCATACTAATATGTGATAATGTTAAAGTTCCATGGGTTTCTAAGTATAAGGTTTATCATAAGTTTAAAGGAATACATACCCCTTTTGAGTTTTCATGATATGGGAATATTTCAGGATATATTTATTATGTTTTGATAGACATTTTACGTATATATAACCCATAAGTTAACATTTGAAAATATTATTTGAGGAATTTTGTTTTTTAAATATTTTGGAGATAAATTGAAAGGTATTGATAACCTTCAGGGTTAATGTGATCTTTGATGTTTAGGTAATTATGGGTAATTTAGATAAAAGGTTATTAAATTTTGGGAATATGTTTTATCATATAGATATCCATGGTATTGAAATGTGATTTGGTGACTATGTGGCGAAAGTTTTTTTAAATAAGTTTAATATTCTGAAAAAATTATATGATTAAGGTAAATATAAATTTGTTTTTTTTAATATGGGAGTCTATTTATGGAATAAATGTTAAATTATCTTTTGGAAATATATATGAGTTTTCTAGGCTTTATGGTGGTTCATGTTATTTATGTAAAAGAATAGAATATTTTAGAGATTATACGATTAGGGTATATAAATTTTTTATATTTGTCTTTATGAGGGATTTATATTATTTAGAGATAATTGTAAAGTTAATCATGGAATAATATGGCATAAAATAATTATAATCATTTGGATTCAATCTTATTCATACATATTTTGAATATTTTTAAGTTTCTATATTTTTGTAATGACTTAAATGGAACATTGAGTGTTTTTTAAGAATTAAAGATCTATATTTCTTCATATGAAGGTTTATAGATATTTTAAATTATCTTATCTTGTGCTAAATTTTTTTATTTTGATGATTTTCTAAATATGGGAGGAATAACATGTTATAAATTTTTGGATATTTTTATACTTTAAAAGTTTTTTTAGTTATTTAGTCATAATAAAAATATATTGAATATTCATTTCTTGGAGTAAGATATGGGATAGAAGTGGAAACCATTCTAGAAGAAAACTAGGAGGATAAAATTATGATTTTTTATTGGAAAGAAACAAAATAAGTATATTTACTTGTGTTCTTTATCTTAATAGTAAAATAATTCCTCAATTATTTAAAAAGGATCTTTATGTAATAAATTTTTCTATTATATTCATTTTTTATGAATTTATTTCCTTCTTTATCACCTACCAATTTATGTTTTTGTGGTAATTATCTGTCTTAGGAACATTTTCTCTCTCACTCTCTATTATTCATTAGGTATTATTTTCCCCCTTATTTACATATTTTCACTTCCCACCAATGTTATTCTTATATGTGAATCCAATTTTGTGTTATTACAAATGAACTTTATATTTATATTTTACTATTTTCAAAATATTTTTTTATTATCCCTTTTTATGAAGATGGTTTTCAATAAATGTATTTTAAATATTAAAAAGTTTTTGTTCTTTGAGGATTGTATATTTTATCTTTTAATCTCTAAAATTTATTTTAAAAAATGTTTTAAAATAATTTCATTTGGAGAAAAATAAAATTTTGAGGAAAAAATTAATTTAAGGGGGTTAGAATGTAGCACCTTGAAAATTTATTTTAAAAGAATGCTATACTTGATAGATTTCTTAACACATAACACCAAAATTTAAGAGAATTGTGATGTACTGTAAAAATATTATTATTTAAATGTGAACATTATAACCTTGTCATTAAATTTGAGGTATTAATAAGAATAAAAACATTATAAAAAATATTTTTGATGGTTTATATAATGAAAATTTATTTGTTAACAAATAAATTATCTATTTATAGTAAAGTCATTTTATGTTTCAAAGATATGTTTTTATCAAAAATAGTTTTTATTACTTTTAATGAGTAAATAATTTATTTCATTTATTCCAATTTTATAAATTTTATTTAATAAAAGGGTTTATTTTTTTAAATAATCCAATAAATATTATTTTAGGGTGTATTTTTGATATTTTTTTGTAAATATTTTTTAAGCGAATAGTTAAAAATAATGATCTTGTAAAACTGTCATTTATTTTAATTAAATGGAGTAATTTAAATGTATCATTATATTATTAATTTTATAATATATTAACATAATTATTTTTTAATTATATATAATCTTATTAATTACATATTAATCATCATTATAATTGATTTTGATATAAGTTCATTTTTGGGCTTAAAAATGTATTTTTATAAAAAATGTTTTTTGTTTTGTTTTACACATTTATATTAAAACTTATTCCTACTACTTATAGATTTTTAAAATTGAAAAATGTATTTCATATTTATAATTATTATTTTCAGAAAAAATTAAATATTTTCATTTTAGTTTCGGTCATTATGGTTAGTAATCATAGTACATTTTTGTCACATTAGTACAGGTAAAACTAAAAAAACAAGGATAAAACTATGAGATAAGGCCTAAAAACTCACTAAAACTTGTATTTATTTTATTATATATGTTGTGTTCAACCATAAACATTCTAGGTTTAAAAATGTGGAAATTTATTGACACTTTACTTTGATAATGACCTTAATATGATTTTAAGTATAGAATAAAAAATGTCACTTTTTTTAATATCTCTAATATTTTTCATAGGGATAGAAATAGGTTATTTTTAGTTATAAAAGTTTATTTTAAATATGAAATATTTTTTTATCATGGTAATTTATTTTTAATTTTTAGTAATCTAATAATTACTTTAAATACTTACACAACACCAAAATCGTGTTTTTCATGTAATAGAAAAATCAAGTAAATCGTTGTTAGAAACATTAAAAGTAATAAACTCTGGATGAATTATTATGTTCCATGAATTTTTATATAAATATAACATATTATTTATGTGTTAAAAGTTTATATTTTAATTATATTACTATATTTGTGTCATTAAAGTCAATCTATGTGAATAGTCCCAAATATTACATTAATGGCATATTATGTTAAATAATATTTTATTTAACTATTTAAAATTCCTAAAAACATTATATTTACAACTATAATGAGTTATATTCTATTATATCAACCATTTTAAAATTATGGGTAACTTTTAATTTTATAGTAACTTCCATGACTCCTATAGTATAAAAAAATTGATATTGTGATAATCGTCAAAATAGTTAACGGGGTGTTGAAACTAAGATATAAGGGTGAACAAAATCACCTAAACTTGTCCAAATTTTGTTTAATAATTTTATTTAGAATCATAATAATCCTATATTCTAAATATTTAAAATATTTTCACTTTAATATGAAATATTAATTTATATTAATGTAATACTTTAAGTAATTCTAAGGGTACCCCTCCCCTAAGTTACTAAATGAAACCTAATATCCTACATTACTCACAAATTTTGAGTATTATAGTTTACTAAATCACATAAAAAATATCTCATAAATATCCCTATACATTTTTTAGTGGTCCTAGTATCACAAAAATACCAAACCTACAAGTATTAAGGTGTAATCCAAAGAGGTTATCGAAGGATAAAGTATAAGTACTAACCGACACATTTCAAGTTTATTTCTTATTATACCAGATTAAAATATTCCTAAAAAATAATTAAATGATAATATAATTATCCTACATAAATTTAAATTTTATTATTATTTTGGTACAAACCTTTTTCATATCCTTTTCTATCCTATGGGAATTAAAAACACCACTCGTGTGTATTTGTGGATTACCACCTCCATGAAGTGATGTGTCTCATTTTTCATCACCAACTCAAAATGATGGTTTTTATGATAGATTTAATTAATATAAATTATATTCAAGATAAATTTATAATTATTTAAATATAATATATCATCTATTTTCTTACATTTTCATCCATTGAAAAATGGTATTGTCGTTTGTGTGTACATGTGGACAACCACTTCCACAAACTGATGGGATTCAGTTCTCATGTAAAACATTAATTGATGGAAATAAAAATATATTTAATGTATAATAATAATAATTTTATTTTTATGTTTATATATATCATGTGAAAATGACCCCTTTGACCATGGTCGTCTAAATAAAGCAGTTTTGGGATTATGAACTAAACGTCCTCAAAATGTTTGACGTAAACTTTACTAATTGTGTTACTAAATATAAAATAGTCATAAATTAAATAAAATGGTTAATTAAAATGTAATTAACATGAATAAGTTTATTCATTAAAAAATAAATAATATAATTTCATTAATCAAGATTTAAATAATGTATAATGCCAAATGGAATTTAGAGTAAGGGGATTTATCGCCTTAATTTCCATTAATTGAGACTTATGGAATTTTTAAAACATGTATTATTTTATTTTATGTGTGAAATACCTTATATATGTCTTTTATAATACATTTAGTAAAAAAATGGTTTAAAAATCCATCTCATGTTCCCTTCTTCAACATCCATTTGTTTTAAAAGTTACAAAATTTGTAAGGGATTTTCTTTAAAACCATATTTTAAAAGTTGTAAATATTTTATTATATTTTCTCTCCATATCCATGTCCATTAAAATATTTAAATAATTTCTATATTCGCACTCTATATACTATTAAAGATAATTTTAAACCACCATTAAATTTATTTACAAGGTTTAAAATGGAATCTTCTTTCTATTTTCTAGATGAAGTACTCTTACCAAAGGTGTAAAAGGAATTATTATTATAATATTTATGATATAAATGGAATTTACTTCCATAATTAATTTTCCATTCTTTTAAGACTACTTTAAAAGTTTCCATGTTTATTTCAAATGATATATTTTTCTACAATATTTTTTTTAATTTTTCATTTTAATGATTTTTTAAAAGAAAAGGGATATTTATCTCTATTTGTATGTGAAAATGGAAAGTGATCTTATTATGGGTTAAAAATAAATTTTCAAGGTATTTCTAATGAAAAGATGAAAGATAAATTTTTTAATACTCATTATATGTAACTTGATCATTATAGATGATGATGATAAAAACTAATGTAGATTATATGATGGGAGAGCCTGATATAGCTCTCCAATGCATGGGGTAATATTCCTTGTCTTCAAAGGAAAGAAGAACAGAGAAAACCAAGGAGGTTTCTTCTATGGATTTAACTAGGTACTAATAATTTCTGACACGAGTGAACACATGTTATGATTATAATGATCTAATATTCCTATAATTTTTTTATTTTTTAATGGGTTTTAAAGGTTTTCTTTAAGAAAAAGTCTGTTTTCCATGTGGATATGTTTTATTTTATACACTTAAAGAATAATGTCAAAAAGTTAAAAAAATTATGTGTTTTCATATATTTCAATGAACTAACAGATTTCTTTCCTTTATATCACTTACTAAGATTTTTTTTCTTATATCATATTTTTAAATGTTTTTCATTGGGTTAAGGATGAAGAAGAAGTCATGTTTAAAGTCATGAATATTTTTCATTAAAAGAAATCAAAAATAATTTTAAAAGGTTTACATTACATGAAAAATGGATAGTGAGTGGAAAAATACACTTTAGAATATAAGTGATTTTTATGTAATAGTTATGACCTAATTCACTAGAACTCTAAACCATAAGGATCCTTGAAATGTAATAATGTGAATGATTTCCTAACAACTCAAGATTATGTAATATTTTATGGTTGGTTCCTTATGAATTTTCATATAATAATCTTATAAATACCAAAAACCTAGTGGAGTAACCCTAGAAACTAAGTCACCACTATACACCATAAATATATCCCTTCAAAAACTTGTCAGAAAGAGTTTTTAAGATTTATAACATGCCATATCTGTATGTTATTAAACAATTCCAATACCATTAGAGACGTTCCCTAACCATAAATAATGTTCTATGAGTTATTATTTAAATAAAATCACTCATTGTCACAAATATACTCACTTGATAGTCATTACCTAATGACCTATCTATATCTTATCTACACCAACAGTCATCATACTTTCTTTCCATGCACGTCACCACATACCCTCCTTTAGACCACCATGATTCCCATGTATTTTCCTAATTTTGAGAAATATTAAAAGTTATAATCCTATTTTAAGTCACAAGTTTGGTTTTTTAGATTAAAACAACAACCAAAAACCATACCTTAGTCATTATTATATGTAAAACAAATCCTTTATAAATCACCAATGGTTCTCTCATTTTTAACAAAAACCAAAATGATTCCCAATTAAAATCAACCACTTGAACCTGTAGTTATCTAGTGCCACTATAACAACTAAAGGACCTATCAATACTTCCCATACCAGGATGCATCACCTAATTATCCTTGAATAACAACAAAAACCTACTCACTTATCTCTATATAAAATAATATTCAACTAATCCGCCAATAGTTAACCCAAATCCATCATCCAAATAAGCATTGTCATTATCCATACTTTCTACTAACCCAACCCAAACTTTCTATAGTCGAATCTGATCAAACCAAGGAAATATAATATGGAATCTTAACCAATGTGAGGGTCTCTTATCAACTTAGGTATCAAAATCCAAACCGGATACATCCTAGTAACACCCTACAAATACCATTTATATAAGGGATTTTACTACTTGAATCCACCAACCAAAGGTTTCTCATCAACTATTAATCTGAATGTACAAAAAATAAACCAAAAATCACATGAAAATAGTATTATAGGTTCAATTAATCAATTAACCAATAATAAGTTATTTAGAAAAATGTTAAATAAGTTTTTTTGAGGTTTTAATTATTCTAAATCTATTTCTCAATATTTTCTCAAAACTTTAATTTACTAAAAAATATTTCCCAAAACCATTTTCCCTTTTTAAATCAATTTTAAAATCAAAATAATTTATACAATTATTAGATAAAACTTTCTGCCTTATATGATGCACGAAATCACACACTATTACCACCCTTTGTTAAGAGTAAAATAAATAAATAACAAGATCAACCTTTAACATTTTACATATATAATCATCTCAATCATAACTGTTACCTAAAATGACTAACAATCTCATAGCCCTAATAACATGGGATTCTACCATGCAGGTGTTTTAAATGCACAAGGTTGGTGTATATCCCAAGCCTCAACTAATACTAGATCTATATAAAAAACACCTAAATTGTTTGAAAACCAAAATAAGGATTTGATACTATATTATAATTCCATGGATCAGGTAACCATCTAACTACCTAATATGAAGCACCATGTGACCTCAAGAACGAATCCCTATTCAATAGAGGATATAAATTATAATGAGAATCTATAAAAAAACCTAGAGAGAATATACTTTTGTTATCATAACATATAACATCAACAACATTAGCAATATTTTATAACATTAGAGTGAGTGTAAGTAAATTTTGTTATAATATAACTATCAATAATAAATAACATCAATACACAATAATAATATTGACACATGTTGACCATGCACACATATATTCAAGAATCACTCCTTTGGAAAATCATGAAAAAACGATAAAAGAAAAATACCATTAAATAAATATATATAAAGTTTGATAATCTCCTTGGTCCTTTATCCCAACATTCAACTAGATAATCTAGTCAGATCACCATACACCATGTCTCCTAAAATTCAACCATATAGGTTTGAAACTTAAAAAAGTTGTTATAGGTTATGGGAATAAAACCCAGTAGGGATCCACCAACACATCCCTTATATATTCCATTATATCCATATATGAAACTATAAAAATAATTGCATCACATAGTGTGTAAGCTATTACATCGGGTCATCATCTGTTAATAAAACCACCACATCACCTGACCAACTTACTTCAGGCAATGACATAAATAGATCAATCAAAACCACATCTTATAATAAATTAATCTAGGAGTGCCATAACATTCCCCAAACCCATATATTGGAAACCCATCATAAGAATTGTGTAACATATAGAGACAAGGGAAAAATAGAATAATCTTATTTCATATAGGAAACACATATTTGAATGATATAACATGACCAAAAATCATTTCAATACTTGTCTTCTATTTATTATTTTTCCATATTGTTTTTTTATTAATGAATACTATTGATCTACATCTCTTGAGAGATGATAAAATTACATGAAAAACATATCACTTTCATTATTTCCCAGAGAAAGAAATATCATCTCTAAGGAAGTTATTCATTTTTAGCTAAAAATGGATTTTTATACCCATTAAATGATGGAGTTTTTTAACACATGAAATGGTATAACATTGTTACATCATATGGTGTATTAACAGGCTACTCCATACATGAAAGGTTATGACTCATAACTTGAGTCAGCTGCTCCAATATGGTTATAATATGACCATTTCCAACTATATCTCTATCTCTAACTTCATTATCTTTCCCAGTATGGAAATACTTACATTGATCATTTGTATTGATATAGTTCTCATTTCTTCTGCTATGAACCATTTCTAAAACAATTACACTAGATTAGATCATAAAATTATGAAATATAATGTAGAATCCTAAAACTAATGAAATACTTAACATAAATTGAAACATTTATTCATAGATAAACTCATAATCATAAAAATATTTTCTTTGGAGATGTTTTTAAATCATAAAATGATTTTCAAATCCTTAATAATGGTTTATAAATAAAATATGAATTATCCTAGGAATATCCCCTTTGAGTGTCAAACCTGGTACATGGTAAGACCTATTTTTATATACTAGGTAATGATCAAGTAAAATACCAATGCAACATTTTACAAGTTATTAAACCTAGGTACAACTATTCCATAACCACACCCACTTGTATTATCTATACATAGATGCATTTATAGGATTAACTATATAATATCTACCTTACCAAAAAATTATGATGTTATCTTATACTTAGACTTATACTCAAAGTTATTCATAGGGTTATGTTCTCTAATATATGTTTCCCTAAATCTAGTTCTCAAAGTTTCTACCAAAATTTCTATAATACCAACTATAAATACCCCAACCCTAGAAGCCCAGGGTCAGTGGTTAATTTATTATATTACTGCTAGATAAAAGTGATCACAAACCAAAGGATAAAATAGTTTAGTAGTATTGGTAGACTAGATACATAATTCAATTTTAAATTATAATTGAAAACATAAAATTCAATATAGTGTTTTATTTTAGAACACCATAATTCCCTTTAGCACATCCCTACTTATTAATCATAATATACTTATTGGAATCCTTTGGAAAGGAAACATAAGACATGGGTGAGCTCAGATGCTCAGTAAGAGAAAGTGTACATCAAAATATATCATTAAAAAGTAAGGTATAATCAATATGGAGAGGAAAATAACTGAAAAAAAATTATTCGAATAATAATTTGAACATGAATAATAATATGTTAGGAATAAAAATGATCAAATAATACCATAAAAATAATCACATGATCTTAAAACATATCCATGGATATTCTAAATAGTTGATTAATCATGTGGGAATCAATAACTAATATTATAATGTTGAAATTAATAATATAGAACATCATCACCATATCATCAAGGAATTTTTCAAATATATCTTATATAAATGGGTAAGGCCTCATCTAATTACCCAAGTTAGTTTGTCTCATGAGACCTACTGATGCATCTAGGTGCTATATTAGGCACCACCCATTATTTAATAAGTTCAATTCATTCAATATATGAATGGGATTAACCATAATAAAAATAAAAATTCTTATTGAAAAACTATCATATGAAATTTTAATAATTTCCTCAATCAATAAACATAATCATAAACCATTCAGAATAATATGGTGAATGGGATAAAAATAGCATATCCCTGGTCAAACTGATCATAAAAAATATGTAGAAATGGTAAGGATGGTATCATTACAACATATTCCCAATGGTTAAGAAATGAAATAAGGGTTTTTTTCATTTATGAATATAAATACCATAAAAATTCAATTAAAAACATTCTTGAGGAAAACCTTCTTTTCACATTGAAATTCACTTTCAAAAACAAAATATTTCCAAAATATTACGAAAAAAATTCTTTAAAAATATACTTGTAAAATTTTAAAAGAATAATAAAAGTAAGGAGTGGTCTTGATAGTGATAAATTATATACAGAATTTATAATTTAAAAATTAACATTGTTGTAAAAAGGTAAAAAATTTACTCGTTCAGAAAATGAAAAGAAGATTAATTTAAAACCTTTTTTAAAATGTAAAACATTGGTAAAAATATATTTAATAAATCATTTTGATAATTCTATAACATCATTTTAAAATATTTTTATAAAACATGAATTTTTATGAAAAATTGTTTTCGACCAAAGAGAGATAAAAAGTCATATTTTCATAAAAATATTCTATCAATAATTTTAATTAAATAAAAGAGGAAAATGAAAAAATCACTTATAAAATACAAGGAAAACCATAATAGAAGAATTTTTTTTAATTTCTTGAGAGGTAGATCATAATATTCCATCATCATAAACTTAATCATAAATAATCCCGATAAATAATGAGATTATTACATAAACTTGTTCCACTTTGCTTACTTCTAAATCATAGGCTCCATGAAAGAAATAAATTCAAATGAAACATTATATACCATTATGATAAAGTGATTCATGATATAAATTATCAAAGTGTAATTATATACACCACACAATGTAACTAATTAGTGAATATGTAATATGTCTCATGGAAGTAAAAGTGAGATGAGAAACCCTTACATGCTTTTGTAACTTTTGAAATGTAAGACCAATGAAAGAATAAATTTAAATGAAGCATTAAATATCATGATAATAAATAAAATCATGAAATAAAATGTAAATAGTGTAGTATATACACCTCATAAAATAAAATAGGTTCATAACATAACATATGTCCCAAAGAAGACAATTTGAGAAAAAACCTCTTAACTCAGGTATGATTACCTTTGTACATGAACGTACCTCCTATATAATTAATATATATTTATTAAAAATATATTAAAAATATTTAATCAAATATTTAATAAAATATATGATTTAATTATAATATTTTGTGACCTGTTTATTAAAATCTCTTTATTAAAATCACTGTTTTGGGTGATAATTGCTCTGTTTTTCATGTCAGTTTTGGTTCGGTAGTTTCATCCCTTTTACTTTGATCATGGTTAAATAATATCCAAAATTTTAACCATGATTTAAATATCATATATAATCATTATATAAGTATTTATACAATTATATAAAAATTAGTGATTGAAAAATGATTTACACCTTTCAAGGAGACGGTTGATCACACGTATGCATGAATACTATTTCTATTTTTCCTACAGATAGAATGTAAAAAGGTTAAATAATGTTTAATATTTAAAGAAATATTATTATATAAAATATTTCATTTATATACATTAATTATATCCTTATTACCATAAAATAAAAATTAAAATTAAAAACATTTCACATCGCTACATGGAGGCGGTAGTCCACACATACACACAATTAACATTATTGTTTTCCAACGAATCGGAAGGTTAGAAGTTGTATGTGATATTATAATTAAATAATTATATTAAGGTCATAAATATTATATTCATAGGTTAAATATGTAATTATATTCTATTATGATAGGTGGTGATGTAAAACGAATTACATCAGTTCGTAAGGTGGTAGTCATCCAAACACACAATCGATGATTTCGTTTTCCATTTGACGGAAGAGGAGATGGATATAGGTTATAAAACTAACATAATATCATCTAAATATATATTATATAATTTTTTGATTATTTTATCATTGTTTTACTAGATTTTAGGGAGTTATAAGAAGAAGTAAAATGAAAATTCATGGTTAGAAACATTACCTCTTCTTCAAACAACCTATTTAGAATTATACCTGAAGCCTTCCTTGATTGGATTTTTAAAAAAACAAGGCCTCTAAGATTTGGGTAGTGATTTATGTAAGATATTTGGGTAGGTACTGGCAGAACCAAAATTCTTTGTGAGTGTGAAGGGGAGAGGAGAGGGGTGGTATTTTATAAATGGGGGAGAGGACAAAATTTCAATTTTGAAAAGAAAAATTGATACCTAGATTTTTTACATGAAAAAAGGATCCAAAATGTCTCATTATCAAACCATAGATGAGATAAGGTTGAAATATTGGTTTAAAATAAAAAATAAACGATTTTATTTTTCATTTAAATCCATATTTTTTTAGTTTAATGCCTGGTAAACCCATTTTAACCTTAACCATGGTAGCTAATTTTACAATTTTTAATATTCATTATGACCAAAAATTAATTTGAAATTTTTATATAATACCAATTATTATGATTAAAAATATGGAATAAAATTTTCCAAATTCAATTAAAAAAAGTTTCAGAATTTAATTTAAAATTAATTTCAAATATTTGATGAAAAAACATTTTTCCAAAAGAAAAGTTTTCATAAGTATAAAAAACATTTTTATTAAAATTGAATATATAATTGATTCTAATGATCTAAATTGGATTAATTACCATATAATTAATCTTTTTTTACTTTTAAAATAATTTTAAATAAAATTGGATCTTTTAAATTCTTTAAATGAAAAGTTTTTTAATAAAAAATCATTATTATTTCACTATTCATCGAAAAAATAATCATTTCAGAAAATTCTAAAAAATTGACTATAAAATAAATTTTATATGATGATTTAAATAATAAATTTCATTTTGTAAAATAAATTTTATGAAAGTGGTAAAAATTAATTTTAAAGTATGTGCACAATGCTTTATGAAACCACCAGTTATAAAAAAACTCTTTTTTTCAGAAAACATTTCTTTTTCATTCCAATGATTCTTATTTTATTTCTAATCAATAGATAACTATTGAATTTATTTTATATACCTGGAAAACATAAAATTTTCATAATTTATTTAGTCTTATTCATACCCACCAATTTAATGGCTAGGATATAATGGTATACAATTCATTTAGACTCAGGGTTACATGTATCACAAGCTATTGAAGAGATTAAATTTAAAGAAATATATTTCATAGATTGGTTAATCACGGTGTTGCATGTCACATATGCTATCGAATATAATTATCATATTTTAATATATCAGGGTGTTACACCCATCGCCTACATAACATAGACTAGGATTATAAGAAGATAAATTTTTAGGGATTAGTCAAGCTAGGTTGCTCAAGGTGGTGTAAAGAAGAGAAAGAAGGGGTGACCTTTTATAAGTGAGGGTAGGGGCACTTGTGAAATTATGTAAAATAATAAAATATAATAATGAAATTATCAATAAAAATTCTTATAAATGACCATATATTCGAAGATAGGGTAGGATATGGTTGAAATATCATCAAAACAGAAAATTTTGATAGGATTAAGTGGTATTTTAAACCTTATATTTTGGTTTAACCCCTTAGTTAACTTATTTTTAACCATAACCATAGTAATACCCTTTTCACTCTTAAAGGGTTATAATTTTACTTCTAAGGTAATAATTGGCCCATAAATGGAAAATGGGTAAAACGTTAGACAATATAATATACTACTTGTCCTCTTTCATGATATATTTTTTTAAATAATTTAATAAAGTGTTATTTTCATTAAATATCAATAATATTATTTTTGACGCAATTAATTTAATTTGACTTTAAAAACATCAAGATAAATATTTAATTAGAATATAATTTTTTAAAGAATCTTTAATATTCTATATGTATCTGTAAAATTTTCAGGGTCACTATAACTCACTAAAAAAATATAACTTTTAGAGTTTTTAAAATATATTTTTTTGTTTTCTTATTAATTGAATAAATATTATATCAGAGTTGTAAAATAATTTAAGGAAATTATTTAATAACTATAGATTATAAG
The DNA here is from genome assembly GCA_963277665.1 of Viscum album. Taxonomy (NCBI): domain Eukaryota; kingdom Viridiplantae; phylum Streptophyta; class Magnoliopsida; order Santalales; family Viscaceae; genus Viscum; species Viscum album. The sequence goes on along the minus strand of OY728131.1, from coordinate 674,928,490 downwards.
TAAATTAACATAATGAAAATATAATTTTATCTTTAAAATAAACATTTAGAACTAAAATTTACCTATTTTTATCCTTATAATAAAAATTTAGACTTATTAAAGCCGTGAGAGTGACATTTTGTATTTATTATATTATAAAATTAATATAATGGTGATAATCAAAAAAATATGACACCAAGTTTCTACATATTTTATAATTTGATGGTCATGGCCGAAATACACCCATCTAATAGGATAAAGGGCAAAGTTGGGTTGATTTTAAGAACTTATTTTATGGTTTTACCCATATTTTACCCATTTTACCCTTTTGAGGTGACAAAAATTTACCAAGGTTATTGTTCATAATGATGAAAAATAAAGGGTAACAATTTAAAAAATTTGGACCTACATATTAAAAATTATAAATTCATTTTTCAAGATTCAATTTTTAGAAGGGTTATAAATTAATTTAAGATAAAAATACGAAACAAAAAATTATTTTTTTTCAGAAATATATATTTTTAGGTATAAATTTGTTTTTATACCGAATTAAACTATAAAATTGGTTTAAATTAGATTAATTAGATTATAAATAATATAATTTTTATTATTGTGAAATCATTTTGAAAAAATGTAACTTTGTAAATTCTTAAAAAAAAATCAATAAAAACAGGAAAATGAGTCTTTTTATAGAAATCCAAAAAATTAAACCTAATAAAAGTTTGAAATGGTGATTAAAAAATGATATCATTTTTATCAAATAATTTTTTAAAAAAAATCAGAAATTAATTAGAATATTTTCTCAAAAAACAGAATAAAAAAATTACTTTTTTTGAAAATTTATTTTGAAGAATAAAATGTCTTTACTAAAAAATTGAGGGTTGATTTCCTATGAATTAATAAATACATTTTCATTGAGTAGGTCTTATATATATATATATATCATAATGTGGTTAACCCTATTCATACCCAACAATTCAATAAATAAGTTATAATGATTATATTTAAACAATAATATTTCATGGTTTGTTTTTTCTCAATGTTGTGTGTCGTATATGCTATCAGAAATAGTGTTATTTTAAAATATTTAGGTGTTATATTCTATAACCTTTAATATATTATACCATTTAAATTTTACCTTATTCTTAGTAATCAAGGGTTTTAAATTTGAAAATATCTTTTTGAAAACCCTAATCGTAAAAAGGATTAATGAAACTTACTCTTAAAAGAGGGAAAGAGAAATATGAAGGTCATCTAGAATAAAAAAACTAGGATTCAAAATAGTATAACATTAGTGGGAAGTGAAAATGTGGAAATAGAGGAGAAAAATAACACCCAAAGACTAATTGTAAGTTATAGAGAACATGGTTAGGAGAAAGTTAATGAACACAAAACCATAAACCTATGTTGGGTGAAAAGAATATTGATTCTTCAGAAATTAAGGTAAAAGTATAATTTTTTTATTTCAAGATCATTTTCTAAAAGTTGAGGACTATTTTAATATCAATATAGAGATCACCAAAAAATAAAATTACTTAATATCTTTATATTTCATAAGAACAATTTCATCCTTTTTTGTTCTTTGATCAATTCCCAATTCATCTCTTACTCCAAGAAATGAATATCTAAGATGATATTTTCATGTATGAAGCACTAAAATAAACATATAGTGGATCATAGAATTCATAAAAGGATAAAAAAAATTCCTTCTACATTTAAATTGTAACGAAAACTGAAATAGTTACCATAAGGTAAGATAATATCCAAAATGTATAATCCTTCATATTAATAAATAATACATTTTACTCTAAAATTTCCAAACTAACACCAAAGGTTAAGCTTAGATTATTCTATGAATAAATAATGCTACATCCCAATTAACCTCAATAAAATCAATATTAAAGAATGTTTTAACAACATTAGTGATCTCATACCTTTTAACTTACATTCCCAAATTTCATTTTCACTCTTCCAAAATAATATTTCGTATTAGGCCACATGTTAAAACTAAAGGTTAAATATACTTAAACCTAATAAATCACTTCAAAATATCATTAATAACTAAAATATATCGCTCTATAATCTTATAATGTACTGAAATTCACTAGAATATCATGAACCAAATTCAGGTACTAACATGAAATATAATCCTTATCATGTCCTTAAATATCTATAAAAATATCACCTTGATAATGAATCACTATTTAACCATTAATATTTTCTATATCCCATTATCTAATAGACCTTGAAAAATCATATACTAATTAACCCAAAGGTTTATTTAAACCTTAATAGAGTATTCTTTGGAAAACCTAGTTAAAGTTTCAAATCACCTCAAAATCTCATCACATAAAACCTCAAAAGCGATATCCATGCCTTTAAACTTATGGATATATTAAAATTATAAACCCATAATGATATCCATAACTCTTAAGTTAACCCAACATGAATAAAATATATGCTTCCAAAAATTAACTCTCACCTTATTCCTTAAATAAATTCACATCTAAAAATGAAATAAACTTCATCAAAGATAACATAAATCACTTTTTCATCAAATTTATAATCAATTATAAGGTCATCAATACTATCCAAATTACTTTATTAATTTCAATCATCTATTTATCCCAACTAAACTTTATTAACTCTACATCAAGAACATATTAAGGTTTATATTTCCCTTAATCATGTGTTCTCTAAAAATATCACCTTACCACAACATCACTTTTCTTGGTTATCAGTACCATTCTATATATGCATTCAATTCTATAAATAAAAACTATTGTGGAAAAATACTTATATTTTTTATGATTCTTATAACTAGAATGCCATCGATATAACACTTTTATAACATAATTATCATAGTATTTTTCATTCCATATCCCATTTCATTGGGTTTCTCATGAGGATAGCCATTCCATTTTTCCATTACATTTAACATTAAAACAGTTCCTTCAAGTTTGAACCATTGATTGAAACCAAAAATCATAGTATGATAAACAATAATCATATTGGGAAACCACATAATCACAAAAATAAATTACAACATTGTTAAATCATGACACCTTCTTTTTAGTCAAATACACCCTAGGTTATTCATGGTCATCATTTATTCAAATATTTTATAATGGTTCATAATAAAAATATGAGTTAACCCAAACATATCCTCTGAGAGTGTCAAATCAAGTTTATAGTAAGGGAAAATTCAGCATGCGCCAGAATAATGGTTGAGATATACCCAACCAACTCTTTTCAAGGTTATTACCCCAAAATTTATATATGCCCAAACAAAAACCACTTATAATATCCCAAAAGGGACATGTTTATAGAAAAAAACCACATAATATATACTTTACCAAAAATTTAGGACATTATCAAATGCTTAGACTTATCCTGAAAGTTTTCCATAAGGTTATGTTCCCTAATCTATGTCTTCTAGAATCTAGGTCCTAAGATTTCTACTAAATATCCTCTAATACCAACTGTAACAACCACTACTAAAAATTTGAATTTATTTAGAACTAGATTTTATCAGCACAAAAAAAATAAAGATAAATTATTTCTTTATTAGAACTAAAAAAGCATTGATTAAGGGTACATTTTATCAGTGCTAAAAAGAACTGATAAAACAACACCTTTATCAGTGATCTTTTTAGCGGTGATAAAAGGTTCCCTTTATCAATGTTTTTTATAGCAGCAATAAAGGGTACCCATTATCAACACATTTTTTTACCAATGATAAAGGTAATCTTTATCCATGTTGGTTAAATCAATGATAAAACTAATGTGATCACGAGCATGATTCCCACATCGAACTTGCAGATGTTTGGACGATTCTTTTTATATAGTTTTGCGACATTAGCACACCGGAAGCCTACTACGGGGACAAACTCCCATATATAATCTTCAAACACCTAAATGGGCTTGTGCCTACACACATAATCCCTCGCTAGCTTTGTCCCACCTTATTCTCAGTAGGTCTTTCTTGTTGAGATGCCTAAATGGATGACCCTTCAAGTTGAGGGCTAGCTGAGTTACTAAATTTTTTATAATTAAATTCTTATTTCATATATAAAAATATATATCAATATATATGAATATATTAAATATATATAATTTCTTAAACTTAATATATATAGTAATAAATAGTATATTAATTATTTAATTAAAAATTAATAAATTATAACAAATATTATATCTATAATTAAATAATTAATATGTTGTTTATAATTAATAAAAATGAGTAAATTTTATAAATACATAATATACTAATTAAATAATTAATATACAATTTATTACTGTATATATATATATAAATTAAATTTATTCATTTTTATTAATAAAAATTTCATTAATAAGTTTTTAACATGTAATATCTTTTTAATATAATTACAATTTACATAATGAATATATATTCATTTTTTATTTAAGCATGTATTCATGCGAATTCATGGGTTGGACCGAGCCAACCGCCAAATTGTTTAAAATTAAATTTAAATTCAATATATATATAGTAATAAAAAGTATATTAATTACACATATATATAATTAAATAATTAATATACTATTTATATTTAACTAAATGAATAAAACTATTAAAAAAGAATGAATTTAATGTATATATAGTAATAAATAGTATTTTAATTATTTAGTTATTATATTAAGTATTTAAAAAATTTATTAATTTTTATTAATTATAAACAGTATATTATTTATTTATTTATATATATAATTAAATTTCACTCATTATTAACATGCATTCATTTAATATAATTTATTCACTAATAATGTTAAGTCTGCGTTAGATTTTTTTTATAATTTATAGATTTTAAATATTTATTAATTTAATTTTTTTGTAATTTATTCAATTTTTATTTTTTTAAACATAAATATTCATTAATATATTTAATATTTTTATAATTTATTCCTTTTCAATTTTTCATTGTTCAATATTTTTTGTAATTTTATCCAATATTTATTTATACATGTTTGTTCATTAATATTTAATGTTTTTAATATGGTTATTATTTATATAATTAATATGTACTTATTTTCATTTTAAAATATATAAATATTCATTTTTAATTTATTTTAAATTATTTATATAATTAATAATTGTTATTCATTTTTTAAATTTATTCATTCATATTATTATTTATTTCATTAATATATGTTACATATTATATAATTTCATTGTTCAATTTAACATATATCAAACTTGTACATATATACACATTAATTTCATTCATGCAAATATTTATGTAATTAATGAAATCTCAAATAGAAACACACACACCAAATATTTATGTAATCTATTCAAATATTAATATTCATTTTACAATTTCATTTAGTAGCATTTTATTTTTAATATATTTGGTTTTTAATTAGTAAATTTAATTTATTTATTTTTCATATTATTTTAGTTAGTATTATTTATTCATTTTTAACATTTTTTTATTTTTTATTTTTTATTTTTTATTTTTTATTTTTTTTGGAATTTAAAAATTTCTTAATATTTATTTATACATATTTATTTACTATGTTTTATTATTTTAAATTTATATTCATCCACTTTTCAATATATATCCATATTTTTTTAATAATTTGTATAACCAATAAAATTATTCATTTTTAAATATTTTTAAATTCTACTCATTTTTAATTATTTAATTTCACTCATTTTTAACATTCATGCATTTAATATTAGATATTCATTAATAATTTTATAAATATATCTATAAATAAATATTTATAAATAAATGTACATATAAATATATATTTACAATATTTATAAAATTATATATATATAATTACAAAAAATAAATTAGTTTTTTTTAAAAAGTAATTTTATAATTATATATTTATATAATTATAGAATTATAATTAATATATTAAAATAATAAATATATTTACTATATTTATATTTATATTTATTTATTAAATATATATAATTATATAAATATATATAATTATAGAAATATATTTATAATTATATACATACCACGAAGGTTTAGGTACTGAGCGAACTCAGCCCTAAAAATTATTAATAAAAATAAAACATACAAAGATAGAAACCAACCACCATGTGGCGCATAATGCATCACCAAACCAGAAAAGCATCAAATCAACTCTACCGAAAGAGTTCAAAAAAGACTAAAAATCCCATACATCATAGACATATTTTATCAAATCCCAATGCCATGCTGGAAAACCGTAGTATCCCCCATCACGACCGACATATGACCCAACCCATACCCGACTGTGCGATGTCCGAGGGAGAATCAAACCAAATCCTCCCAAAAGTCAAGTCCAGCCTGTGCAATCACTTTCCACCCTGCATCCCAAGGTCACGCCTCTGCATCCCGAAGTCACGTCGAACCCCGCAATTATCACCAGCAACTGTCTATCGTCGACCTTCTTTGCAAGCGAGGTCATCACCGGTCATTTCCGATTAACTGCTCAAGGTCTCCCAAACCAATCACGACGATCCCAAGGTCCTCCCCGCATCTCCACAATGCCATCCAAAATCCGTCCATCCACCAAAGTCCTGCTTCACCACAATTTTCATCGACAACAACATCGACCTGGATAAACCTTGAAGCCACCCTCAAAACTGGCGTTGGTCCCGTCCATCCAGCGCTAAGAGTCACTCCACGACCGTCGAATATTCTCCATCACCCAACCACAATCGTTGATCATCATCGTTAAGTGGTCAAGCACCTCTACTGGCCTACATGACACACTAAACCACTCTGCAGCACCAAGATCCCAGATCTGTCACAATACCGTCGCTTTGCGGCTCCAATCCCGAGCATCTGGACCGTCCTCGTCGACACCAACCAATACCCAGAAACTGCCCCATGAAGTACACGCCACCGTCGAGGCACACCAGGATCCCAGATCCATCACCACCTAGGAGATTCCCCGCATCCCTTCCGTCATCCCCCTCGCCAACCAATGCCCTGAAAAACATAGAAAAAACAGATATTTGCGGTGGTGCGCGTCATCCGCCACCGCCTTGAAGTCACCATCACTTATCTCAATTTATTTCGCCAATGAGCCACCTTCGCCGGAGGCAGCCATCTTGACACCATTCTCAAGATTTGAGGAGATTTCTTCCCCCTTAATTCCATCATCAAAAACATTACTTGTTTTCCCGCATGAGGCAAACATTTGAAAGTGACTAACAATATCATCATCAGTACAGATTAATGCCACATTATGACCATGAGATACAAGAGAGAGAGTCTCTCCAATCTTGAGAGAGAAACTCTCCATATATAATTATATACATATATTTATAAATATATTTAAATATATACTTATTTATGATTATAATTATAATTATATGTCTATAATTATATTTTTAAGTAAAAATTTACAATTATTTTAATATATTTATTGTCACATAAATTTATATATATACATATATATGTATATTTATATTTATATTCATTTAATTTTTTTAATTATATTAATTATGTTACTAAAATTAATTTTATAGTTCTTTATCAGCTCTAAGAAAGAACTAATAAAGGGGTGTTTTATTAGCACCGATTATTTTAGAGTTGATAAAACCCTTTCTGATCTTTTAAATAGAACCCTAACCCAACCGATTTCCCTCACGCCATTCAGGCTCTCATGGAAGTTTAGTTCTACCATCACTCCCCCTTAACCTTTTTTAACAACCTAGGTACTTATAAAATAATTTCTTTTCATTCTAGAATTAAATATTCAAATTATTTAAAAATGTATAATGAAATAAGTGGTATTTGTAAAAATTAAGGAATTTATACTGATGGAATAGTAACTTGACCATTAGAAATATTAATCTAGACAATAGAATAGTAAGATCACCTATGAGGGCATACATAAATTTTATGTATCTTATAAGTGTAATCATGATATATTTATATAATGGAATAAGTAAATAGATCTTTTGAAAATGATAAATTAAGTGTTGGTAATTTTATTAGTCATAAAATATTTAATTATAATTTTATAATGATTTAAAAGAAAATATATTTTAATAAAATAGATCCATAAATTATTATTTTTATTTTCTTATTATTATAATATAATTTTATGAGACTTTAATTATTTATTCAAAGTGTTATAAAATCATTTATAGTTTTACAACTTTTATTTTTCAAATAAATTATGATTTTAATTAAAAATTATATTTATCATATTTAAAAAATTATTTTCAAAAAATGGAGTTCATTTTTGATTTCTACATTTTTTAAAATGGTTAAGATGAATTTTTGGGATTTTTATGATATACTTGGATTTTTAGTGAATAGTTAAATACAATAATTTACGATATAAGCTAACTACATGATTTATCGAGTCATAGATTATTTAAGGATGATATAATCCAAAAATCTCTAAATATCCTTAATTATTTTAATATATTTTATTATAATGCTCAAACTACTCAAACTCTTATACCAAATTAACAAACTAATGAATATAATAATGAGAAAACACCCATCTCCTCCACTATAAATACCTTTCCTCACCACCTCTTCCCCTCACTCCTCAAATCCATGTATCTTTCTTAATTTCTACCCAAATCCCTTCCCTAGCATATTACCCACATCCAATATCTTCTAGTCTCACCAAAAGGCCAAAACCAAGGGCCTTAAGGAGGTTCTCAAGGAGGAGAATTCAAGAGGTAAAAACCCTCCTTCATTTTCTTTTTAATTATTTCTATTTTCTTGTAATATCTTCACCTACCCTTATCTAAGAGGAATGAAAACTCTAGTATCACATATATACTATAATTTTTTCGTGTTTATGAAAAAATGCATCATTATACTTCTCTTTCTCTCCCTTTTATTCTGAAAATAAAAATATCATCCATGATGTGTCAGTTTACCAACATCGTGGACGATGTGTTTTCAATTTTCATTACTTCAACCAAGGCTGGTCATAAAGACATTAATATGGTTAAATCAGATTTTATTATACATATTATATGTTATATTAAGTTATAAAACCTGTGTTTATACATAATATTAATTAATAAAATAAAATTGGTTTGTAATGATCAAAATTCACCAAAATAAAACAATATCCATCACTAATGTTTTATCTAACGATTCATGATAATTTCATATAAAAAAAATTATATATAACAAAATTTAATATTATGGAAGTTCATTATTATATTTTAATTTCAATTATATAGTTTTTCTCCCTTTTGATAAGAAAATATATAATAAACCAACCATAGAAACCCTGAAATAAATGCACCTGAAATAATGAGCATAACAAAATATTATTAATAAATAGATGGAAATATGTTATGATAATATCATATAAGTAATTATAATTATTAATATGGTTTTTTAATATTTTACTAACACTCTTTAAACCATTATACAAGATGTTTAAATATGTTTGAAGTAAGATGAAGCCGAGGTAAGGGAATTCTTAACCCAATTTCCATTTTTGGGTTAACCTTCTACTTCATTGTATATGTGGTACTATGATTATTAGAGAAATTAATTTATATTATATTATATTTTATAATGTGTATTTATAGTGTATACAAATATTCAATTATTTTTAAAAATTCTCACTTCAAATATATGATGTTTGTAAGGTTATTTTCTTTAAAAATTCTATTTTAAATTGAAATTTTTACAAAATTCAAAAGGAAAGTTTTTATGAAAGTATTAATATTTTACAGTTCTTGTGAATTTTTTATGATGAAGGGTGGGACCTATATCTCCATCTAATTCATTGGGTATGTTTATGTTGTAGGTTGACCATATGGTTACTCCAAGTGTAACCATGATGGTTACACCATAAGGTATCCATGAGGGTTACATTGTAAGGTAGTCGTGAGAGTTATATTGTAAGGTATCCATGAGGGTTACAAATTATATGGTAGTCATGATGGTTACAATATTAAGTTATTAATTCTAGAAGTTATCTTTATGGTATTATTTATGTTTTTTATGTCTAATGTAAATTTCATGTTTTCACAAAGTAACCATATGATACATATTGGGTGTCAAATATGTCTTTATAAAAATGATTTCATATGTTTATAAGTATTAATAAAATATCAGTTTATTTCATTATTTTATATCCCTTACTGAGATTTTTGTGCTCATATTATGTTTTAAAATGTTTTTCATAGGGTTTAAGGATGGGAAATAGAAAAGGAGAAGCCTAGATGAATGTTGTTAAGACTTGTTATGAATAGATTTTGAGTTTTTTTATTAAAAAAATTTAATTATGAAAAAATGGATATTGTTTTAGTAGTATACACTTTGGATTATTATGGGTTGATATATATGAATTATTCCCTAACTTTATAAACTCTAAAATTAAAATATCTTTGGTAATGTAAATAAGTTAATTCTAAAGAAATTAACTAGATTATGTAATGTTTAAGGATGAGTCCTTATAGTTGGTATCATAGCATGGTTTATATAACTTGACAGGTTAGTATGTTGTTAATAGAATACCTTAAATTATATTTACCTTATTTTTATATTTAAATGATATATAATTTAAATATTATCATGTTGCTTTATCTAAGACATGTCTATTCAGAAATTTTTTTTCGTAGAAGAAACAGGGAAACCTAATTAGGCTGACACTGAATGGATGACATCTTTCCGAATCTACAACTGAGAATGGTTGGAATTGGAACTGAATAGTTTGTGACTATAATGGATTAGCTTACGCAGGTTATAAATTTCAGTGAAATCTATGTAAGAGATAAAACATAGGTTCCACCAAGGAAAATGATTACAGTGGAACATTTTATGAGGCAACACCCACCTACTTTCAGTGGATCATAAGACCCAATAGTGGCTGAAGGATAGATTAAATCCCTTGAAATATATTTGATGTTATGGGGTGTTTAGATAATCAAATTTTTTGTCTTCCTATTTATCTTTTTTATGGTGAAGCTGACCAGTGGTAGTCAATAGTCAAGAATATCAGGGATAGTGATAAGACTGATGCCTTTGAATGGGATGAATTTAAAAATATTTTCCTAAGGTGGTTCGACTTAGGATAGAATAAAAATTCCTTTAATTTCAAAAAGGAGGAGGATTCAGTCGATATGTATGAATAAAACTTCACTCAATTTGTAAGGTATGCTCTGAATATTATTTGATATCCTGATAGAAAAATCAATCATTTTTACTCAAGATTGAAGCTGAGACATCGAAAATAATTGGATTCCCCAGAATTCAAAAGTCATAAGAAACTTGTCCAATGTGTTGATAAAGTATAAATATAGTTTTAGGATGATCACATGTACATTAAAAACAAGCAGAAAAAGAGGTACAGATGGAAAGAGATGGGTAATAATCAATCAAATAAATCTAATGGTAAGAAATTACAGTTTCTAGTTTGTGAAAAGTGTGATAAAAAGAACCCTGGGAAATGTATTAGAAAAACTAGGAAGTTTTTTATATGTGTTAAGTTTGGACATATGGCTTGATATTGTAATGAAAATGATATTAAGATTAATTATAATAAGAAAATTATAGTGTTTTAAATAGGGCGAGATGGTTAATTATGAAAATACCTTCAAAAAGAAAGATCTGAATGATGGAAAGAATCCTGATTATAATAAGAAATGTTTAGTGATATCCTTTGCATCTACATCAGCAAATGTTGGGTTTTCCAATGAAGTGGTATCAGGTACTTTGTCTGTTTACTCATATTTTTCTATTTTTTTGTTTGAAACGGGGTCTACACATTCCACCATTTCTAAGATTTTTTTTGTTAAATTGTAAATTTCACCATAAGAAATGATAATGAAACCTATGGTTAAAACACTAGGGTAAAATATTACAACAAAAATGAAATATAATAATATTATTATTTATATCTATCTAATTTCATTACATGGAAACCTTTTTGTTTTTACCTTATAGGGTTTGATGTCATTCTGGGTATAGATTGGATTTCTATTTATTATGCTAGGATTGATTATAAAACTAAATATTTTTTTTTCACAAATAGTTTTAGTTTTTATACAAGAATAAACCAATAAAATTAATAACATATTAGGAATATGAGAAACTATTGAAATATGGTAATGAAAGTTATCTTGCTCATATTTTTGAAAATAAGGTAACTATTAATATTAATTATGTGCTAGTAGTAAATTAATACCTGGATATTTTTCTTGATGAGTTTCCTAGTGTTATACCTAACCAGGAATTTGAATTTACTATTGACATGGTTCTTGATGCTAAGCCAATTTCAAAACCCCCTTATCGAATGGTTCAAGTGGGACTTCTTGAATTGAAAAATTACTTTCAAGAGTTTCTTGATAAAGGATTCATTCATCCTAGAACTTCACCATGGGGTGATCCTATTTTTTCATTAAAAATAAAGATGGTTCCATGAGACATTTCATTTATTACAGAGCTTTGAATAAAATTATTGTTAAAAATAAGTATCCTTTTCCTTATATCAATGAATTATTTGAGTATCTCTAGATCACCGAGTAATTTTCTAAGATTGAAATGAGATATGGGTACCGTTAGTTGAAGGTCAAAGAGGATAACATCTTGAAAATAGATTTTTGTACTAGATATTGGAATTATGAGTTATTTATGCCCTTTGGTTTGACAAATTCCACTGTTTTATTCACGTATCTTTTGAATAGAATATTCTGTGAATATTTGGATATGTTTTTGGTTGTTTTTATTGATGATATTTTGGTATTTTCAAAAAGTTATGAGGATCATAAAAAACATTTGGTATTATCTTAAAAACTTTCAAAGTAAATAATTTATTTGTAAAATTTAGTAAATGTGATTTTTTTGTAAAATATTTCTTTTCTTAGGAACATTGTAAATAAGAATGACATAATAGTTGATCCCACCAAAACAAAAGTGGTTTATGAATGGAAAAGACCTATTAATGTTATAGAGATTCATATTTTTCTGGGATTAGTAGGATATTAATAATAATTTATTAAAAACATTCATGGTTATCTAGCCCTCTAACTAAGTTAACACAAAAGGCTAAAATTTATTAGGACAGAATAATGTGATTCTTGTTTTTAGAAACTGAATAAGAGATGAGTGAATGCTCCAGTTTTGGCCCTGCCTTCTAGAAATGGTGAAGTTTTCATCTATAGTGATGCTTAATTGAAGGTAATTAGTTGTGTTCTGATGTATAATCATCAGGCATTTGATTATGCTTCAAGACAACTGAAACCTCATGAGTTTAATTATCCCACATAAGATTTTTAATTACCATCTGTGGGTTTTTATTTAAAAATTTGGAGGCATAATTTATATGGTTCCAAATGTGAAATATATACTAACCATAAAAGCCTAAAGAATATATTCACACTGAAGTAAATAAGAAATAGGTTGAGAAAATGGATTGAACTGATAAACGATTATGATTGCAAAATCAATTACCATTCTATAAAAAAAAGTGGTTGATGCCTTGAGTCGAAAAAATATGGCATCATTAAACATGATACATTTGTAACAAGGACCCTTGATTAATGATTTAATGAATTTTTGATTGGAAGTTATTAGTGTATGAAATTCTTCTGTTTTTAGGTGTTATTACGGTCATCTCTATTACACAAAATTAAGAAAATGCAGAAGGAATATTATGAGTTAGAGAAAAAGGTAAAATTGGTTAAAAGGGGTAAGTTTCAAGAATTGAACATTGATAAAGATTGTGTTTTAATATTTAGAAAGATATTATGTGTGCCTTGTGATTCCCAACTAAAGAAATAATTGTTTTGTGAATATTATAGTTCTCAATTTTTAGTTCATCTTGGAAGTACTAAGATGTACAGAGACCTTTGGGATTATTACTGGTGGGATGGAATGAAAAGAGATATCAAAAATTTTACCATGAAATGTTCAACATGTAAACTGGTTAAAGGATAGTAATAACTACCAAAGGGGATGCTTCAAACTTTTCTAGTTACTTATTGTTAATATGAAAATATATCTATGGAATTTGTGGTTGGACTACCAAAGACTTACCTGGGTAATAATGCGATTTGTGTTATAGTTGATTATTTAACTAAATATGCACATTTTCTTACTATTCAAGATATTATGTATTTGGATCAGCTTTCTCGACTCTACCTCAAAGATATTTTCAGGTTACATAGATTTCCTCTTTCTATTATATCCAACCATGATCCCAGGATCACTTATAACTTTTGTAAATACCTTCACAAGTCATTAAGCATAGAATTAAATTTCATTACTACTTTTCATCCTCAATTTGATGGATAGACTGAGCAAACAATTTATTTGTTAGAGTATATTCTTTGAGCTTGTTCACTTGATTACCTTGTATGTTGGGATCAAAATATTTTTATAGTTGAGTTTTCTTATAATAATAGTTTTAATTACAGTATACAGATGAAACCTTTTAAGGAATTATATGGGAAGTGATGTCAAACTCTATAATTTTGGGATGATGTTAGGGAAAAGATATTGATGGGAAGAGAATTAGTAGAGTAATTAGCCAATAACGCGAAGATGATCTAGCAACACATGAGGATAGATTAGAGTAGGAAGAAAAGTTATGAAAATAATAGGAGGAAAGACTTCTCTTTTGTGGTTGGTGATCATGTTTTTCATAGAATCTCACCATGGAAAAGATTTATGTATTTTGGTAAGAAGAGAAAGCTATGTACATAGTTCATTAGACCTTATAAAATATTAGATAAAGTTAGACCAGTCACCTTCGGAGTATAATTTCCTCTGAGTTTATCTCAGGAACAAAATGTTTTTAATGTTTTGATGTTGAGAAAGTATGTGCCAAATCAATCCCATGTTTTGACCCCAAAAGTACTTCAGCTGGAAGAGAACCATTCTTATGATGAGAAACCTGTTAAAATTCTTGGTCTTGGAGATAAAGTATTTTAGAATAAGGTAATTCACTAGGTTAAGGTTTTGTGGAGAAACTGCATGGCTGAATAAGCAACATGAGAATCTGAAAATAATATGAGGGAAAAGTGCCCTTATTTTTTTAATAATTAAATAAAAAATTATGAGGATGAAATTTCTAGAAGATTGGGATAATGTAACAACCCAGGTACTTATAAAATGATTTATTTTCATTCTGGAATTAAATAGTTATTTCTTTATAAATTTATAATTAAATAAGTGGTATTCACAGAAATTAAGGAATTTATATTGATGGAATAATAACTTGACCATTAGGAATAGTAATCTAGAAAACATAATAGTAACCTCACCTATGAGGGAATAAATAAAATTTATGTATCTTATAAGTGTAATCATGATATATTTATACCATGGAATAAGTAAATAATTTTTTTGGAAATGATAAATTAAGTATTGGTATTTCTATAAGTCATAAAACATTTAATTACAATTTTATAATAATTTAAAATAAAATATATTTTAATAAAATCTATTCATATATTATTTTTTTTCTTATTCTTATAATATAAATTCATGAGAATTAAATTATTTTTCAAAGCGATATAAAATCAGTTATAGTTTTAAAACTGGTATTTTTTGAATAAATTATGATTTTAATTAAAAAATAAATTTCTAATATTGTGAAAAACATTTTCGAAAAATGGAGTTCATTTTTTAATTCTAAACATCTAAAAATAATTAGGGTAATTTTTTTTATATTTTTATGAAATACTTGAATTTTTTTGAATAGTGAAATACATTAATTTACGATATAAGATAAATACAAGATTTATTGAGTCATACATGATTTAAGGATGATATAATCCCAAAATCTCAAAATATACTTAATTATTTTAATATATTTTATGATAATTCTCAAACTATTCATAGTATTGATCCAAATTATCAAGCTAATTAATATAATAATGATAAAACACGCATCTCCCCCACTATAAATACCTCCCCTCACCACCTTTTCCCCTCACACCTAAGAGCCATGTAGAATTCTTAATTTCTACCAAAATCCCTTCCCAATCCTCTTACTGATGTCTAATATATTATTCTCAAACCAAAAGTCCAAAACCAAGGTCCTTAATGAGGTTCTCAAGGAGGAGAATTCAAGAGGTAAAATTACTATTTCATTTCCTTTTATTTTCTTTTCAATTCTTTTTCATTTCTTATACTCTCTTCAACTTAAATTATCTAATAAGAATGAAAAATCTTTTATATTATATATACTATAATTATATCATGTTTATGGAAAAATTCATCATCATACTTCTCCTCCTCTCCCTTTTATTCAAAGAATAAAAACATCGTATGTGATGTGTCGATTTATCGACATCATGGACTATGTGTTTTAAATTTACATTACTTCATTCAATTCTGGTAATAAAACCATTAATATGGTTAAATAATATTTTATTATACATATTATATGATATATTAAGTTCAGTAACTAGTATTTATACATAATATTAATTAATAAAACAAAATTGGTTTGTCGTGATCAAAATTTACCAAAATAAACAAACATTCATCACTAATGTTTTATCTAATGATTCATACTCATAACATATATAAAAAATTATATATAATACCATTTAATATTATTTAATATCATTAATATCATTTAATTTCAATTCAAGAGTTTTTATCCCTTCCGATAAGAAAATCCATAATAAACAAACCATGGAAACCATGAAATAAATGCACCCCAAACAATGAAAATAACAAAATATTACTAATAAATGAATGAAAAAATGTTATGAGAATATCATATAAGTAATTATAAATTTTAATATGGTTCTTTAATATATTAATAAAACTATTTAAACTGTTATACAAGATGTTTGAAAACATTTGAATTAAAACAAACCTGAGGTAAGGGAATTATTAACTCAACTTCCATTCTTTGGGTTAACCTTATACTTAATTGTATATGTGGTACTAAGATTATTAGTGAAATTAATTTTGATTATATTATGTTTTATTATGTTAACTTATGTTTTATACACATATTACAGTCTTTTTATCAATTATCACTTTAAATATATGATATATGTAAGGTACTTTTCTTTTAAAATCCTCTTTGAAATATCAATCTTTACAAAATTCAAAAGGAATGTTTTTTTGAAAGTATTATTGTTTTATAAATATGTTGTGGTTCTTGAGATTTTTTTTATGGAGGGTGGTAATTATAACTCCCTCCAATTCATTGGGTATGTTTATGTTGGAGGACGACTGTATGGTTATTCCATGTGTAACTACGATGGTTACGCCAAAATATTGTTGTGAGGATTACATTGTAAGGTATCCATGAGGGTTAAATTGTAAGGTATCTATGAGGTTTTCAAATCATATGGTAGTTGTGATAGTTAAAATCTTAAGTAATTAATTCCCCAAGTTACCTTTATTGTATTATTTATTTTTTATGGAAATATCATGTTTCAGAAAGTAACATTATAATATATATTGGGTGATAAGTATGTATTTGTGAAAATTATTTCATCTATTTATAAGTATTAATTTAATAATGGTTTATATCATTTTTAATATCCCTTAATAATATTTTTTTCTCATATCAAGTTTTAAAATTTTTTTCACAGGGTTTTACGGATGATGAAGAGAAAATGAAAATCCAAGATGAATGTTGTGAAGAATTTTCATGAATAGATTTCATGTTTTTTATTATGAAAAAATGTATATTTTTTAGTAGTATATACTTTGTATTCTAATGGTCTGATATGTATTAATTATGTCCTAACATTCTAAAACTCTAAATCAAAAATATCTTTGGGAGTGTAAATAAGTTAATTCTAAAGGAATTTAATAGATTATGTAATTTTTAAGGATGAATCATTATACCTTATCTAAAATTAATAAACTCTCTAAAATATAAGGTATTTTATTATTCCTCCTCCTCTCTCATTTATCAGTGTCATAGATCACTTCTATCGTGCATACATGGTCCAAAACACGTTATATTTGTGTTCCCTTTTTTCTTTCTCTCTGTTGACCTCCTCCCCACCATCATTATCTTCATCCTAGGACAAACACCCACTACTGTGAAGAATCCCTCCAATGACCACCCTTACCCATATTAAACTCCCTTAGTTGGTCAACACAAAAATCCTTCACCCTCCCCCTTCTTGACCACCTCACAGCCATAACTGTCTCAAATTTTTGTTGAATGGCTTGTTTTTTAAGCCAAAACAATGGGATATTGGCTTCAAGATTTTACCATTTCAAATTAGATATTGGATTCAATATTTTACCATTTAATATATAATTTTATAAAAATTATTATTATATGATTTATGGTTTTTTATAAGGGTGATTTCCTATGATGATTATGATAGAAAAATTATAAGTAAATAAATTTATAGATGTGATATAAAGTGTTTATCCATTACTCTTCTTAATTATTTGGGATAAATGTGTCATAAATAGAAATCCTATTTATTTAATTTTTATTTTATTTTAATTTATTTTAATTATTTAATATTAGAAACTCATGAATTTAATTGAAAATGGATAATTATAATACATTTATGATCACATACTTAAAGTTATAATTTTCATTTCAGTGATGTGGTTATTAGTTGGTCGTTCCAAAACATTAATGAGAATTAGTGTGATTTTAATTAAAGTAATGACTATGTTTTTTTTTTATTTTTTGGGGGGGTTTTGTTTTTATATGTATTATTTGAAGGTAGATTTTATAAATGTATAAAAATCTATATTTGTATTATTTAGATTCCAAACTCAATGTAGTTTTTTACTATTGATTTCAAAAATATTTTAAAATGATGAATGGATTTTTGGGGTTTTTAAATACAAAAATAGGTTAATAATTAAATTTTAATGTTTTATGGTGACTTATATGAAATGTGTTTTCATTTTATTTTGTGAATTTATTTTGAAAATGAATATGAATATTAAATGATTTATAAAATTGATTTATAAAGGGATTACTTGATTGAATGGGTAAATGATCATTTTTTTTTGAAAATAAACATTGAATTATTTTTTTTTGGTTTTAAAAACAATAATATGTTGTTTTAAATGTAACCACATAGTTATGATTAAGCTTATATATTATTTGAGATACCTATTAAATGGGTTTGTTATAAGGGTTTATCAAGTGTTTTATTTTAGGTATTTAGGATATGATCATGTTAATATATAAGGTTTGAGGTATATAATCTCTGATATTATACCATAAGCATATTAATAACCATATATTGGGATTAGATACATCTAAGTATATTTAATTAATAAATTATATAATATAGATTTTTAGTAATAGTAAATTTATACATCTTCTTGCACTATCTGTAAGAGGTGGAATTAGAATATTTTGGATCTCAATGATGTGAAATAAATACTAACTAATTTTTTTGGAATGTTTATTAATGGAAAGTATTTTTGGTGTTTTTAAGGAAATTGAATAGAGGTTTTGGATATTGTAGGATACATAAAATATACCTATGATTGATAACTCTAATATTTTTGAAATTGGGGTTCGTTAGTGGGTTAAAGTATAAATATATTTATTGGTGTCTCTATAATACATGGTCAAACATAATATATATAAAAAAGATAGTAACATGGAATATAACTTCACTTCTATCATCAATAATAGTTTCATCCTTTTTTAACATGAAATTACAAGATCCTTGACCCTGTGTCAAAATACAATGATTACATGACCTTTGATGTTCCGAGGAAAGATATTTTTACAAAAAAATTAGAAACCAAGTCACAATTAATTAGAATGAAAGAATAATAATTTCAAAGGGATGTATGTTATCCAATAATAAATAAATTTTGTTTTCAATATATTTATTAGTGATGATTAGAATAATATATGCCTTTAAGTGATTCAATTGAGTAGTAAATTCATTTTATTAAAAACATTAATAAGATATTTTGTAATTATATATGAATTAATAATTTAAAATCACTTTATTGATGATGTAAAGTGTATTGGAGCATAATAAATGAGAATAAATGAGAGTGTAAACATTTATGCTTGAATTCTATACCTATCATTTGTAAAAGGTCATAATTAAAGGAAATAAGGATCAAGGGTTGAATGATATTGTTAGTGGTAAAATTTATCATAAGATTTCAATTACTAGATGATTTTTCTAGATATTTGGATTAATCATACGCGATATTTGTCCACTGATAGGTGACAGTCAACTAAAATTTACCACTCCTTTAAAAATTCACTTGGATTTTTAATGAAATACCACCTGACCTACCACATTCCAAGTTAAGAAATGAATAAAAATAAACTCCTCCCTCTCATTGGAATCCCACATAGAAAGGTTGTAGAAACCATCCTAGAATTACTACCTTTTTTCCCACACAACATCCAATTGAGAACCTGGACCAACAAAAAATATGTTTACCCCAGGTTGTTTATTTTCATGTCACCCTTGTGTAAAATGAATTTTTTTAAGAATCATCATTGATAACATTAAAATTTTGGGTTCCCCTTATTATAATTATATATAACTTTATCCTTTTATTATAAATATAGATTATTTATTTATTTATTTATTTGTACAAAATGAATATTTTATAGACCCAGTAGGATGTATATAAATCTAAAATGGATTCATACTAATCGTATGAAAAAGAGGTTGAAGATTGTGTTAAATGGTTTATGAAGTTTTCAATAGAGCATGCATATGACCATTCTCAAATACTTTATCTATGTTTATATTTTTATTCCTCAAGAAAAATTTGTCCAAAATATTTGTAAGAACATTTGATTTATCATAGAATATATCAGAGCTATAAATGTTGGACTAAACATGGGAAAAACAGAATGTGTGCGCCGATTGAGATGATACTCTAGTGTATGAATTATTGGATATGAATAAAAATTTAAATGATTATGGGGATCATATGGAAGAAATGATAATATAAATTGAATATTTCATTCATTATTTGTCACATGTTGTTTTAGAATTTAAATATTTATGCTAAGTGGCCATTGTATACTCTTTTTACTAAATAAAAAACATTATTAGTTGCATTGAAGTTATATAATTTTAAAGATGGCAGCAAATGGAGTGACACCAGCTTTACAGAACTAGTTAGTCTCTTGAATGATATGATATTAGAAGAAAATAAACTTCCTTGTTGAAAATATGACACTAAATAAATTCCATGTCCAATGGGTATGATCTCTAAAAAAATACATTCTTGTCCAAATGATTGCATATTTGTTTTCTCAAGGACCATGAATCACTCATAAAATGAACTAAGTGTGGTGAAAATCGATACAAGAAAGATTAATCAAGTCCTTTGAAATATTTAAGGTACTTTTCTGTCATTCCATGGATTATATGACTATATGGATGTTAGGAAGCCACAAGATAATTAACATGGCGTATAGATATAATAATTAAATATGGGAAACTACTTCATCCAGAAAACTATCCTCAGTGGAATAAAATTGATTAAGATTATCAAAAATTTGGAAATGAGTTAGGAAACTTCCATTTTTTATTATTTATAAATAGAATAAATAATTTTGGTATATATAGTAGTACTCATAGTACATGGCTTGTTATATTGGTAAATTATGACTTTCTTCCATGGTTAGGTATAAAGTGAAAATACATTATGATTTCTCTACTTATATCTATAAAAAACAACCCAGTAATGATATTTATTTCTACTTAGATCCATTGATAAAAGATCTAAAATTGATGTGGGATATAGGTGTTATAATGCATGATTCTCATAAAAGTGAGAATTCACATTTAGGGATATGTTGTATTGGATGATAAATGAATTTCCAACTTATGTAATTTTTTAGGCTATAACATTAAAGGAATTTTGCGATGTCCCATTTGTGAAGAATACACACACTCATTTTGGTAGAAACATTCCTCAGAGACTGTGTTTTTAAGAAGTTATAAATTTTTACCTCAATGAAATAAATATCAATCCTGGAAAATAGTATTCAAAGGGAATATTGAACAAGGTAAACACCATATCCACTAAATGGTGATCAATTGTTCGATAAAGTAAAATATATTGACACTGTTTTCATTCAACCATTTTAAAAAATCCTTACAAAATCTGGTTGGAAAAGGAGATAAACTTTCTATTGAATTCTGATACTAAAATTGTTTGTATTTCATAAATTTTTTACGTCATTCATGTAGGAAAAAATGTATTTGATAGTGTTATTGGTATGTTACTAGAAAAAAAATATGGAATGAAGGCTAGGTTGGACATGATTGATAGGGGATAAGGGAATAATTAGATCCGATGAAGGTTAAAAGGTGGATGTTAATTCCTCCAACAACTTACACTTTATCCAGACAAGAAAAATTTCAATTTTCCATTTTACTTAATGGTGTAAAGGTTTTATAGGGGTATTCATAAAATATAACGAATTTTGTTTCAATCACTAATTTGAATTTTTATAGACTAAAATCACATGAATTTCATGTTTTCATTCAAGATTTGATACCCATCACTTTACATTTCATTCTACCTAAAAATGTATGACATGAACTAACTAGAATCTACTTATTTTTAAAGTCCATATACAGTAAATTTATAGACCCGATGATGTTTCCAATCATGTATAAAGATGATAAAATCATATTATGTAAATTAGAGATGTTCTTCCGACCATAATTCTTTGATATAATAGTCCACCTGATGGTTCACTTGGTTAGAGAGTTTCAACTATTTTTTCATGTCCATTACTTGTGGATATACCTCATTGAATGGTAAATTAATATTTTAAAAGTGTATGTCAAGAATCAAAGTAAGCTAGAAGGTTGTATTGAATAATGATATATGATAGAAAAACTATTGAATTCTATACTGGTTACCTATAAAATTTTGATAGAATCAGTATCCAAAAGTATCATCACAATGTATGCCTTATGGGTGAATGTATGTCCAAAAGAGTTGTTGTTACAATTGCCATCATAGATTTTTAGTGAGAACACCTTTACATTTTACATAATAGTTCTGATGTTGATTCATATGTTGAATCCCATAAATAAATTCATAGAAATTTGAATCCATCAATGGACGAATTATGGATATCAAATACACATAGTCAATAATTTATAGTATGGTTATGAGAACAAATTTATATGGAGTTATCAAAAAATCCAAATTCAATTTTCAAATGGCTTCGATGGCTAGCCAAGGGACTAAATGAAAATGTTATATCTTACACTAGTTTTTTAGTTAATGGTTATAAATTCTATAGAAAATAACATGATGACCATAGTATGATGAAAAACAGTAGAGTTATGTGTATGGCCAAAGTGATGAACATATCTTTTTCTAAGGATAGAAATCCAATTTATGAAATTATTTCATATTTCAACATCATATAATAGATATACAAGTTGTATTATACAACATTTAAAGTGTAAAAGTTTTATTTCAAATGGGTTTACTATAGGAGTGTAGTGAATGTTGAAGAAATGGGATTTGTGAAGATGAATTTCAGTGTAAAAGGTTATAAGGATGATCCACTTATAATAAAATCACAAGTAGTGAATATATTTTATACCTCAGATCTAGTAAACAAGAATTGGTCAATTATTTTACTGAATACTAAAACAACTATAGGGTAAGATGAATATTTAATTGAGAATGACCTTTTAATTGGGAGATCACAATAATTCCATAATGTTCCCACTGTAGAAATTTTATTTTATGTTAGTGGGGACCAAAAAGAGGGGATTTGGATTATCGATAGAGGATCTAAATCCGTTAAACCAATAAAGAAACAAAAGAGAGTTTAATTATCAGGTTAAAGGTTTTTTAATATACTATAATTTTCCTTAGAATATTATTTATTCTCTACTATATTAATGTAATCTAAATTAAATGTTTGACTACTCATACAAAAAATGACTTTTGCATATTATGATGTCACCAATCTCATGAAATAACAGACAATTAATGGTGAAAAAAAAGAATTTTTAGGGTATCAACAACATGTTGATGAAAAAAACAAGAATGATGTAGAATCCCTATGTAGACTAAAATTATCAAGGAAAAAAAGAAAGGGTATAAAATTTGAGGTTGGTTGGAATCAACACTGCCAATGCAACCAACCTATTGACCCCGATAATTTAATGTTCATTAATTATTTTGGGGTCACAATGAGAATGAATATTCCAATTGATATAGATTCATGGTTCCATGTGAATTTTGTAATGATGGAAACCCTTTATAAAGATATTAAGGTAATTTTATGATATACTTTCTATATTTTATAGAACCATTATATAATGAAACATTGATTTAATTTTCATTATAATTTATAGAGTTTGTTTATTTAAGATTCTATAAGAAATATGTCTTAATGGACACTAAAAAATACCATAGAGGCTTCCAGAAACGTACCAAGTTTCATCTCAGGAAGTTGAGGGGAAATTAAATCCCCACCAACCAGTTATGTATGCACACATTATAAAGAAGGAAGCGTGGAATGATTTCATCAGTAGTCGTGATGGGAAATCAATTCAGGTGAATTTTAGTTGATAATATATTATTTGAAATTGTTTATTTTATCCAATTTGATTCAAAAATAATAATTTATGAAATTTAAAAGTATTATTGAAAATAAATAGTGTGAATTAAAACCAATGTACCCTTATTGAAAAGAAATGATGGGGTACACTTCACTATAGAAGAAAACGATATGTATTTTAAATCTAAAACAAATGTTTTATGTGATATGAAACAATATATGTTCCTTTTTTATATTCATATTGATGAATCAAAATCCTAATCCACTTCTATCCAACATCATATGATATGGAAGGAGGACCGTGTAAATAAATAACATAAACAAGTTGATGAAAACACACAAGAAATATGGGAAACATGTTTGTAACATCCCAACCCAGGTGTCATACATTGGTGCCCCGAGCTGGCCAATTACAGGACCTCAAGTCTGTCTCCCCGTATGCCAGAGGCTATCGACTAGCAGATAGGGTCTAATTTCGAACATGGGGAGACTATTACCTTTATATCAAAGTATATTAATAACATAAATAAATAATAATCACCAAATTATATGACCAATAACTATACCAAACTAATATCACATGATGGAAAAAATAGGAAAAACAATATACAAACTAAAACAGAATATATGGCATGCGAAGAACGTGTCGAGTGTCAATATAAAAAATACAAAATAAATAAAGACACTAACAACTCCCAAGTAGGTCCCAAATCATGACCAGTTCCCTCGTCCATGATCTATCCTGACTCATTAGTCTAAAATATTTCTCTTGTCCTTATCGCATGCTGCAACCATGAAATCTATTTAAGTACCGATTATGAAGCCTATGTAGGGTGTGAGTACAACTCAGTAGGCCACCACTAATGACGTCTAAAACAATATCCAGTCAATAATAATGTATGTGGCTGTATAAAAAATAAGTTACAATTCATAAGTAAACAATTACCACATTTCAATATTCTTTAATTAACCACATAAAACCACGGGTTCCCAAGGACACCTGAACTCCCAATTACTACTTTTTCCCATTCTAGAGTCTAAAATGTATCACATATTCAATTCAAAATTCATTATAACACATGGTCTTTAATTATCCATTTAATCTCAAATCATTATCATGACCAATTGGAACCATGGTCTAATTCCAACATTCTAGGTCTAGGATGCCAGGCCTAGGAACCCTTGGGAATTTTAAGCATCTGTCTGTATCCCACACTTATTTATCATTATGGGATTTTGATGCATCCGAACATGTCCCACACATGTATATCTATCAATTTATCACTCTGGGCATTTGATGTCGTAGACCATGTCCCACACATGAAAATCAATCAATCACAATATCATATATATCACATCAATCACGGTTAATCAACATTAACCCTCTTATCACATTTCAAAATAAAAAAAAATACTAATTAATTAAAAATTAGTTAATCCAATTCAATAATATCAATATAACAATAATTAATTCAATAATTAATTATTCCAATTCAATCAATTGAATAATCACAACAATTACCATTAATAAATTCAATAATTAGTTAATCAAATTCAAAAATATCAATATCCCTATAATTAATTCAAAATTAATTATTCCAAATTCCAAAATCTCAATATACAATTAATTAATTAATAAATTAATTAATCAAAATTCCTCAATTTCAATATACCATTAATTAATGCAACAATTAATTAATCCAAATTTCATAATCCCAATATCCCACTAATTAATTCAACAATTAATTAATTCAATTTATGAAATTTAATTTCTAAACATTGAATAGTAATTCTATAGTTACATACACATAATTGAATTCAATAATTCAGTATTTCAATAATATACCACCCACCTTAAATCGTTGACGAGCGATCACCTAACAGAAATTTCCCAAATTGAAATAGAAAGGTCAAACCCATGACAAAGAATGGGATCTTGAATCAAATCCTAAAAACAAGAACAAATAGATCAAGATCCATGAAAACTAGATCTAGTTCTAATACTAATAGAAGAAAACATTCCTTCAATGGATGTAAGTATAATGGGAGAGCAGGAGGAAACTACATAGGATGATATTATCTTACCATGAGAGGTACAGATCTTCGATCTAGGATTCGAATCATTAAGATGAAAATCGAGAGCCTTAAGAATTCATCCATAAACCTATAAAAATGATAGGAATATGTTAGGGTTGAAATAAAGTAGATTTGAGGTCAATACTGGGTGTTTGAGAATTTAAAATCTAGTTTTTTTGTTAATTAAAACTGCATTCATGATTTCTTGGGAAGGGGTGCACAGTTTTATGAACTGTGCGTCTTAACCAGGCACCAATTCTAGGGGGTTTCAAAGTTTATCCTAAGAGGGTTAATAGTTTGGAAAACCATGCACTAGGCATGAGAATCCCATCTGTTTGGGTTCAAATGGTTTGCTGGGTTAGGTACACGGTTTGGGAAAACCATGTACCAACCACGCACTGCCTATCCTCCTTCCAAAAACTTCTAATTTTTATCCAATCAAACCTAATTTAAAACCCATACAAAATGTAATCATAAAAGGGAAAATAGTACCTATAAACTAGCCTAATATGTCTCCAAAAAAGGTTGAGATATTATAATCTCCCCACCTTATAATATCTTGTCCTCGAGCTATACACCCAACCATCTATAAACTTCCAAGTCAGAATGATCGGGCCACTAATCCTACATATCTTCTTGTCTCTCCCATGTTTCCTCTTATAAATTCTCAAATAGACACAATACAAGAACTAATGGAATGTTATTTTCTTTAAACACTTTCTAACTATGATCCAACACACGTATCAAATGATCCTCAAAGGACACATATATTTCAAGATCAACATCATCCACATTGATCATATGAGAAGGGTCAAGGTGTTACCTAAAAATATGTGACACATGAAAAATATCATGCATAACACTATACCTTTGCGAAAGAGTCAATCGATTTGCCACCTGCCCGATTCTCTCCACAACCTCAAATGGTCCAAAAAACCTAGGCACCAACTTGCCCTGTCTCTGTATCCTACATCGACCCAATATTGGAAACACCCAAATAAATACACTATCACCCTTTGTAAACATTAGGGTTCATCCACATCTATCATTCTATTACTTATGTCTACTCTAATATGTATCCATACATTTTTTAATCACATAAACCTACTCTGATGTCTCCTATATAAGACTCGGTCCCAATATCTCTGACTTACCTGCCTCCATCCATCATATAGGTGATCTTCATGGCCTACCATAAATTGACTCATATTTTTTCATCTGTATGGTTTTCAGATAACTGTTATTATAGGAAAAATCCACAAAATCTAGGTTCTTCTCCCAAGTCCCACCAATGTCTAGGAAACACGCTCGAAGCATGTCCATAAGAAACTGTATAGTATGCTTCGACTACCCATCTGTCTGTGGGTGGAATTTCGTATTTAGTAAAACCTTTATACCAAGAACCTCTAGTAATCCATGCTAGAAGCATGAAGTAAATCATGAGTTGTGGTCTGAAACTTTAGTCTGTGACACCCTATGTAGATGGACTACCTCTCTAACATACATGTCTCCAAATTGTTCCACTGAGAATGTATCCTCTAGAGGAAAGAGATGTGATGCATTCATTAGTTGGTCCATGATCACCTAAATATAATCATTCTTTCAAGGAATCCTAGGGAGAACCACTTCAAAATCCATGGTGACATCATCCCACATCCATTTCAGAATGGGAAACGAATGTAGTAAACTACTAGGTTGATAATCATCATCAGTAACCCATTAAAAGGTGTAGCATCGTGTCATTAACCCTTCTATCTAAATTTTCATGTCTGACCACCCAAACAATTTTCATTGGTCGCGGTACATTTTGGTCACACTTGGATGAACCTCCCACTTTAAGGCATGAAATTAATGTATCAGCTTCTCCCACATACTCATAGAAACAACAACTTGATTCTTGACATATATGATCTTGTCCTCATCTATGGTCAAGTATGAAGGTGACTCCGCGCCTTCAAGGCTTTCCCTCAAGGAAAAAGATTCCAAATCTTTATGCTACATGTCTCTAATCTGGATCAAAAGTGTAGACTATACTGAAACTGATACAAGAGTCATCTACTCCTAGCTCTCTTGGGACACAACATGTATCTCAACCAATAAACTAATTATCATCCACTCAACACTAGACTCTTGAATCGCTTGATTCTGAGTTTTCTTGATTAAAGCATCAACCAGACTATTTCCTTTACCGATCATATGTGTTAGATAAAAGTTAAATAAATTTATACACTCAACCCACCTCTTCTGCTATATATTCAAATATCCCTAAAAAGTATATACTTTAAGCTCCTGTGATTTGTATACATGGTAAAATTTTATCCCAACATATAATGTCGCCAACACTTCAAATCATAAACCACTATTTCAAACTTCAGGTCATATTTAGGGTAGTATGTTATTGTGGATTTAAATTTTGAGACCCATATGCTGCAAGCCAATATCCTTGCATCAATACTACTCTTAGACCTATCCCAAAACCATCACAAAACACCATATAATCTTCCCCTAGATCAAGTAGGATCAAGATTGGTTTCGTTTTCAAATGATTATTCATATCCTAAAAGGAATTATCACATTATTTTTTCCATTAAAACATTATCCCCTTATTGGTTAAGCCCAAAATTAGTGCTGAAAATTAGAAAAATTCCTAAATGAACCTTTGATAATATCCAGAGAATCCTAGAAATATTCAGATATTGAAAACATTCTTATGATGCTCTTAAGAAACAACTACTAGAATATTCTCTGGGTCCATAGACACACATTACTCTGAGATTATGTGACCCAATAAGTATACCTAATCAATCCAAAATTGATACCTAGATATCTTGGTGTATAGATGATTCTCTCTCAGTGTACTAAGAATAATTTCAAGATATTTTGAATGATCGTCATGAGTCTTAAAGTACACCAATATTTCATCCATGAACACAACCACAAATTGATCCATGTATGGATAAAATATTCTATTCATTAAGGCCATAAACATTATTGGTGTGTTATTCAACCCAAAAAAAAATCATAAC
The DNA here is from genome assembly GCA_963277665.1 of Viscum album. Taxonomy (NCBI): domain Eukaryota; kingdom Viridiplantae; phylum Streptophyta; class Magnoliopsida; order Santalales; family Viscaceae; genus Viscum; species Viscum album. The sequence continues at coordinate 674,898,944 of OY728131.1, read as the reverse complement.
GGAATCATATAGTTTATAATTCTTCTAAAAGTAGTCCTTTGTATATTAACAAGTCAAAATATCAACTGATGATACTCTGATCTCAAATCGATATTTAAGAAAACAAAATCTCTCCTCAAAATTTCAAAAAGGATGTTGATATGTGGAAGAGGATACCGGTTCTTCACTTCCATTTGGTTCAACATTCAGTAGTCAAAACATAAACTTAGTTTCTCTTTGTCCTACTTGGAAAAAAACTGAATAACCCTAAGGTGATGTACTCAGATGTATAAACCCCTTTTCCACAAACTCTTCTAGTTGAGCATTGATCTCTTGAATATCTATTAGTTCTATTCTATATTGTGGAATCAAAACTAGTTCAACCACCAAAATTTTCTCAATAGTAAATTAAACATCTCTCTTAGGTGGAAACCCTGTGAAGTCTTCAGGAAACAAGTCCTAGAATCAGTCTAATATGGGAGGGAAGACAACATGTTTCACACCCCTATCATGTAACATAAGACTTGAAACCTAGGTGGTAAGATCCCCTAGTTGATGGTGAACTAACCTTGAACAACCTGCCTGAATATCCCATTATCAATGGTGAATGTAATTTTCACCCTCAAGAGACATACAATTCACTCTCTTGTAGTAACAATCTATGTGGTCTCGGTATGATACTAACCAATACATACCCAAAATTTGGTTAAAGCGTGACATATCCATAATGTAGAGATACCATAGTAAAAGAAAATCCCCAACCTTGAGAGAATACCCCTTCCACAAAAATTTGTCTCTCAACCGTACTCCCAATGGTGTTTCTATCATCATCACCCACTCATGAACTCAACCACCAGGATCAAACAATTTATAAGTTGTTTAGATATAAAAGAATGAGAAAACTAGAATCAAATAAAGAATTAGAAAGAGTATAAGTTATAAAATAGTAAATCTAACCATAGACAGTCCAACCTCACCATCCACAAGTGTAGGATGAACAGTATGACACTGTCATTCCCCTCTTCCCTATGATGTAGTTTGAGTCCCATGTACTACACCATCCTACTATTACGATATATCTTTCCGAGAAGTACCACATCCACTTCCTCTACCTCTATGTCCAATTGAACTATAATTTCCTAACTAGTTCGGTGTAGAAGACCCCCTTCCCACACTCTAGTTCTGCCCAGATTCTCTATCACTACCCATCTATCATGGGTTCCTTTAGAAACTCTGTAGATAGACCATCCTGCTTTAGGCTCGACACTCTACTAGTGGTTGTGGGAATAGTCTTCGTAAGTTCCCCGACCTACCACACTGGTGGGAGATCACTCAAGCAAGGTCCTTTGTAAATTACCCCTCTTTCTATATACTCTTCTTTCCACTTCTCTGGATAAAATTCTCATAGAGACACTTCCTACTCTTGGAATTCATACCTCCTAACCATCCAGAAGAAACCACCAATCCTCTAATGGAAGCCTCTTTCAGGTGCCCCTTATATATGAGAGCCTAATTCACCACTTTTGAAAACTTATTCTGCCTAAATATATTCACCTAAGACTTAATTTCACATTTAATCCCATATTGAAACTACTTTTCCATAGTATTATTATCTTCTACTAACATTGGAACAAAGAACTACAAATATTCAAAGTGTCTAATGTAGTCCATCATGGACATGCTTCCCAGAGTCAACCACATGAACTCAAATACTCTATCCTTATTGAGGGTATTAGAATAAAAGTGCTCTAAAAACTTCTTATGAAAGTCCTTACACTCCACAGTATCCAGTTTTCCATCCAGAGTCTGCATGTCCCACCATCTCTTTACTAGAACATGTAACATTTATGAATCTAATTTTACTCTCTTCTCAACAAGAGTCTCCAAGGTTTCAAGTATAATCTTGATAGACTCAATCCATAACTGATCTACCTTAGGTCCAACCTCTCTAGTAAACATCATAGGGTACTGCAACTAAAAATATCATGTTAGATCCAACATTATTTTCACAACTCTCCCTAGGTCTCTTTCCACAAACTTCATGAAGAAATCAACGTTCTCCCAAAACTGCTCTCTGACTTCCTCACCCAACACAATCAGTACATCAAGTTACACTACTGGTATATAATCTCCATCCATAAACCCATGTTGTCCTCTCAACATGATTCATCATGGAGTAAGATCTCTACAATTCCTAACACATGTCTTAGGAAACATAATACAACCTTAACACATTTAAGTAATAGGTATTAACAATATCTAGAAAAATACATTCTTCCCTTTTCCCCTACAACATGGTCAAAACTAAGGTGAAATCACTACCCTTAACAATTCCACATCTAGGCCATGGTTAACAAGGGTAAACTCATTCTCAACACTCAAGTATCACATTATACACCCATTTATTTTTTCATCATTTTACAATTGTAATTTTAAATTATCCACCTTTTTTATTTCAATTATATGATAAAAGAAAATAACTTTCATTAAAAAAAACATACCCAAAAACTGAATTTTCCCATGAATTCTTAGAATGATGCATGTCATAATAATTCCAAAGTACTTAGAATGGTTAATGTACACTCAACTCTCATTCCTTACTGGGATATTATTAAAATCTAAGAAAGAAACAGAAACTATAATCACATCACACAAGAAGTGTGTACTCAAGGTGAAATAGCATAAAATGTAACAACATACATCAATAACAACAATTCCACCCTCGGTACTTAGATTTTAACCTTGTACATGTGTTAGCTACTCCCATACATGAGCTCTTAACGAAGGCCCAACTCATCCTATTCTCCTATCTACCTTTAAAAAATAGTAATTTAAAAGAAAATTAAATAAATATATTGACACCAATTTGTGATTACTCGACCTAGGTGCCACACACGGGTGCCATCAGCCAGTCGGTTACATAACCTGAAGCATGCCTCCCAATATTCAAGAGGTTATCGACTAGAAGAGTGGGTCTAATATCAATCATGGGGAGATTATACCCTATTTATCAAAGTATCTCAAAATCATAAATATATAGAATAGCCAAATGATATAATCAATAACCATACAAAACCAGTATCTCATGATGACCAAAATATGAAATACAATATCCAAACTAATATAGTAGATATGCAATGCCAAGTACATGTTAAGTGTCAATATGAAAAATAAAAAATAAATAAATACACTAAAAACTACCAAGTGGTTCCTGAACCACACTTGGTTCCCTCATCCATTCTCTATCATGAATCATCTATTTAATATATGGCTATTTACCTTATCCTATCCTACAATCATGGAATCTATTCAGGTACCAATCTGACAGAACGAGCAGGGTGTGAGTACAACTCAGTAGGAAACCACCATTGAATTATAATATAATGTACAATAAATAATAGTGTATGAAGTTATATAATGAATAATGACAATTTCATAAGTAAAAAATTAACACATTCCAATATTCTTTAATTAACCACATAAAACCTCAGGTTCTTGATCACACTCGAACTCTCAATACCTACTTTGTCCTATACCATAGTCTAAACCATATAATATCTTCAATTCACAATTCATTATAACACATGGTATTTCATTATCCATTTCAACTCAAATCATTATCATGTCCAATTAGAACCATGGTCCAATGCCAGCATTCTAGATCTAGGTCACCATGCCTAGGACCCCGTTGGCTTTTGAAGCAATAGTCTGTATCCCACACTCATTTATCACTATAGAATTATGATGCATTAGACCATGCCCCACACACATATATCAATTAAATTATCACTATAGGATTTTGATGAAGTAGACCATGTCCCCCACATGAATATAAATCAATTAAAATATCACATATATAAGATGAATCATGGTTAATCAACATTAAACCTATTATAACCTTTCATAATCAAAACATTTATTAATTAATTCAAAAATTAATTAATCCAATTCAAAAATATCAATATCATGACAATAAATTGAATAATTAATTATTCCAATTAAATCAATTGAATAATCACAACAATTCCCATAATTATTTCAATAATATATTAATCCAATTAAACAATATCAATATCCCAATAATTAATTCCATAATTAATTATTCTAAATTTCACAATCTTAATATCACATTAATTAATTAAACAATTAATTAATCAAAATTATAAAATATTAATATCCTAATAATTTGCGCAATAATTAATTAATCCAAATTCTAAAATCATAATATCCCATTAATTAATTCAACAATTAATTAATCCCAATTCCATAATCCCGGTATCTAATTAATAAATTAAATAATTAATTAATTCCATTTAGGAAATTAAATTGCTAAAAATTAAATATAAGTTATAAAATTACATACACATAATTGAAATCCCTAATTTGGGTTTGAATAATAGACCACCTACCTCAAATCGTTGATGAGTGATCTCCCAAAGAAAATTACACAAATTAAAAGGGAAAGGTCAAACCCACGATGAGGAATGAGATCTTGAATCAAATATTAGAAACAAGATCAAATGTGTAACACCCCAAGCTTCCATGGTAAACTTCTCTTTGAATAATAGAGCAGCGTGTGTTGTACGCAACCTCGAGTTCTAACACACCGCAACCAATCAAAGTAGCTGTTATGAATAGTAATACCCACTTTTTGAAAATTATATAAATTTTATATTTCTTAATGGAATTCATTTTTAAATTCAGAATATAAATTATAGATTATGGGGAATTTTTGGTATTGTTCTGAGAAACTTCAATTTTTGATGAATAGTGAAACCACTAAGTGGTAGTTAAAAAACTAATTTTTCGTTTAAATGAAATTTTACCACTTCTGTGAATTTAATTTCAAAAATCTGACATACATGGTTTTCATTAGTAAGTAAAATGTGGTTCAATGAGATCAAAATAATTTTTGGTGAATAGTAACTTTTAAGTTTTATCGCGATTAAAGGTAATTAGTGTAATTTAAGGTAATTATAAGGTTATAATAATATGAAATTACCTTTACACTTGTCCTAACCTTATTGGATGAGTCATGGACGACCAATTAAATCCATGGGTCAACTTGGGGACCCCATGGAGCCACTTGGGTAAGAAAATGACATTAATAACTTATTATTTAAAGTAAAAATAAAATTGTCACAAACATGTGTTGTTTTACTAAAACAATTATTACATGGGGTTATATAAGTTAACTTTTCAACTATAAATATTCACTAGAAATATAAAAATATTTCCTACATCATGGTAATTTTTTTATAATTTTTATGTATTAAATAAATAAATTTATTTATAACACCATGATGATGCAGTGATTACCTCATTAATGAACAATTTAAATAAAATGAAAAGATAAGGTACAATATAAGAGTTACACTTGTCTAAAACCTATTGTATGGGTATATTTAGAACTCTTATCACCTTATACTTTAAATATATCATTTTGGGACTTTTAAAATACTAAAATCATTTCATAATAATGTAACATTTCATGACTTTCCAAGAGTGCCCCTCCTCTCCTCTAATAAAAGGCCCCCACCTCTACCACCTTATTCACACATTAAAAGCCATTTGTCTCGTCCAAACTCTACCCAAATACTCTCTCAACTTTCCTCTCTTACTCCTATAATCCTCAATTTGGGAATAAGTCTTCCCAAGGAAGCCTATGGCTCAAATCAAAAAGAGTTACCCGATTTTAAGGTAATGTCTTCTCTTATGTTCTTTTGTTTTATTTTGCTTCTCCAACCCCTTAAACTCTTTTTATTCCTTTATTTTGTAACAACACAAGTATCTTAAATATACTAGGATGTTTTTATGAGAAGTATTTGATTTAAACTTACACACACCTTCGTCAAATGGTTAAAGAACATACTGTTCTGTGGGTAGCGAATTACTGCCTCACGAAACGATGATTGTTCAATATTCTTTTAACACCTATCATGGTAACCATTAATATGTCACTATATTTATATATGATATATATTATGTTTATGTTTTCCTTATTCTTCTTTATTTTTCATTTAAGTCATACCTTTATTATTTCCATTGTGGGTAAACGTGATAATTTCATTTTAGGAAGTGCGGACTACCGCCCCCTCAAAGTGATTTGAATTGTTAATTCCATATGTGGGATGTATAAAGGATGGAGTAAATGATATTATATATTATATTATACTATAATTATAATATACCTTTATATAATTATGATTTCATTCCATTAAATACGAAATAGAAATGAAACCAGCGTTCATGATTACGTACGGCTTACCATCTCCATGAATGGTGCATTTCATTTCTTGCCTCTAAATGTTATGTAATATTATAAATGAATATATATACTATATATATATGATATTTATGATATCTAAATCATGAATATAATTCTGTATATAATGTATATTTTACCACATGAACAACTTGTAATTATAAGAAGTTTATTTTTGACTCAAGTACCAAAGATCGACAAAACGACTGTTATTAACTTAAATAATTAAATAATGATCATAACATGGTAATAAGTGATATAAAAGGAATAATGAACTTGAAAAATGTTCTTAAGAAAGTATAAATTAACTCTAGTTTATTATTCAAGAGGTTAAATAACGATCGAGTCAAGTCAGACACGAGGTAAGGGACTTCGTCACAATCTCCTTTCATTGAGGCATATTTTGTTTTATACACAACTTTCTTTTATACGGTGTATAAACCCCTTTGACTTTTATGTTTATTCAAAAGGAATCTTTTTTATACGAATCATTTTACTAAATGACAAAAGGGAATGTTTTTTTCATACGTATGTGGTGATAATGACTTCTCCGCCGCCGTGACCATTATTTGAGTTTCGACTTCCTCTACAAGACATAACTTTTTTTAAAAGAAAAATAAATACCAATTCTTAATTTTCTTTTATTTTGGTATTAAAAATGGTTTTATTATATCAATGTTTTGTATTGATATCTTGTGATTGAAATGTGGAAATTTTATATTTCCTTTATGCATGTTTTATGTGATACGATTATGTTATGGTTTATGATGTGTTTAAACCTTTTCATATAAGGAATGCATTTGACTTAGTATGTGACTGGTGGAGCCCACTATAGCACCTTGATGCATCGGTAGGTCTCATGAGACAAACTAGTGTCTTGTCACAAGGCCTTGACAAAATCTTATTTGTAGTCTTGGCACAAGGCCTTGACTATATGGTTATGATAGTCTAGCATTATGCATTCCATCATTATGAAAGTGGTTATTGATATTTCATGTGATTATTCGAATAGTAGAATATCCATGTGAATAAGTAAATGGAATTATTTCATTTTATTTTTTCCATATTATGCTGAAGTTCAAGTTTAAAAGGCTTTTGTTTTAGTTATACATTTCCTTAAATGTTTATGTTTATTTATAAAGGTTTCCGCTATATTGTTATCCTTACTGAGAATCTGAGATCACCCCTTTCTATGTTTTATTCTTCCCAGGATGTGAAGAAATATTTTATGACTGACCTGCAGGGATAGTCTTAAGGGGATATGAGTGTGGACTATGGAGACCATGTTATTGTATTTTTTCACTTTATGATGTAATGTAAGACTTATGAATATATCTAGTGTTTCCAAGGATACTAAACTAATCGGTCATTCGAGACTTGATCTTTTGTGATCATGTCAATGTTACGTAATAATTCACCGACTCTGGGTAACTAGGGTCAGGGCGTTACAAAATGGTTCAAGATCCATAAAACCAAGATCTAGATCTAATACCAACATGGGAAAACATCCCTTAAAATGATGGAAGAAGAACTAGAGAGTGAGAGAAAACTACTCGAGATGAGATTTTATTACCGAGAGAGGTGTGAATCTTTGATCCAGTATTCAAATAACCAATAACGGGGATTAGGAGCCTTGGTAATTCGTTTTGAAACCTCAAAAAATGATAGGAATAGGTTATGGATGAAATATGGTCTATTTGGGGTTAATACTAGGGGTTCAGGAATTTAAAATCTAATTTTTGGGTTTATTTAAACTGTATGCATGGTTTCCTCGGTCGGGGTGCATGATTTTCCAAACTGTACACCTTAACCATTCTCCTCTTCTAGGGTGGGGTGAGGTGCACATTTTCTCCTAATAGGGTTCACGGTTTGACAAACCATTCCTCAAATGTGTGAATCCCCTCTGTTTGGATTTTCACGGTTTTTGGGCTAGCCGCATGGTTTGGGAAAATCGTGTCTTGCCTATCTTCCTTCAAAAAACCTTTAATTTTCACCCAAACACACCCAAGGTAAAAACCTTAATAAAATTACTCAAAACAAGGAAAAAAAGTACCTATAAACGAGCCTAACACATCTCCAGAAAAGGTTGGGATCATATAATGTGTAAGTATGACATAATAGAAATTCATTATGCTTTATAATAGTATTAAATAAACATATCTATTTATGTTTATATGTTTTTTTATAGCTTATACATAAGAATCTCCAATGACAGTACTTAAAGAAAAACTACTTCTTTTAGCTTTGAAGTGAAAGGAATAATATGGTAATGTTAGAAGTGTAGATTTTAGAGTGTTACCTAAAAAATATTTCAATAAGTCAAAGTCACAATAAGATATATATGAGATGATTAAATGACTGAAGGTGCAAATAGATACTCTCTAAGATATTATTTTCCTTACTAGTTTGGCAGATCAATATATGTGAAATGATCAAAGTGAATCATAAGTAGAACAAAAATTAGCACATGATGATCGAAATGACTCCACTAGATTTGAGACTAGTCATTCCCCTCAACCACATACCTTACATGAGTTAATAAATTTTATCAATACTATTTCACCTCAATGTGAATCAAACAACTTCTGATACCTTTATATTACTAATATTCTATAGGGTGAAGTTGAATGTGATTTATATCTATCAACACCCAAACATCACCTTGTTGTGAGGGGTATGATGTATAATATCTTAGGAGACATTCTAAATAATAAAGAAATCCCAAAATATTACATGAGAGTGGTGATTTAAGTAGATCAAGAGCTGAGCACTGATTTTAATATTCCACTTGATAATCTAGATATTACAACAATCAATGATGATATTTGAACTTTCGTAACATGGCCTTATAATCTTATAAAAAACATGATCTATGTCAATAATTTTTTTTTCAAATGAAAACTCTATAATATTTGATGAAAAAGGTCTGAAGTGAGGTATGTTATTACAAACAAATAAAGTAATGGGGGAACAGAAGGTCAGATCAAGACAATATAGTGAATCAACCAAGAAAACAAAGGACCATATGAGAGTACCTTCTACATTCCAGTACCTTTACAAAAAATATTAACATTATGAGTTCATGAAGACAACACATTTAAAGATTGATATATTTCATACATTCAATATAAATAATAAATATTTGGAAATTTCATTATAGATGTTGTTGGTCTTCAGAGTATAAATAATATTATCAAGTTTGAATGGCTGGGAGTATTAGTCATGAATACATATATAAGGTAAATTTTCATAATTAATCTATAAAAAATGATCTAATATTTTCCATTAAAGTTAATAAGTATTAACATTTTATACAAGAGTTTATATTAATACAATATAAAGAGAAAACCTAGAAAATCACATTTTGGATTCATTAATCCTGGTATCATTTCTATCTAAAAAATTTATTTAGAAGTGAAAGAAATTGACAAGAAAAAAAGATAAAATAATTGAGGTGTTTAAGAAGAAAATAATAGAAGAAAAATTCTTCTTTATGAATAAAATGTAGTGGTAAAATTATTCAATATAATCATATAAAATATATTTTTATTTTTTTAATTATTTATTTTATTTTTTATAGGAAACACTCGATGCTAATCATAATCAATTTTGATAACCCAGATATTTATTTTTTAGATATAATGCATGGATTTCCATCAAATAGACCACACATGATGTGTATTGTGAATTTTTAATTCATTACAATCAATATTTTATAGGTAAACATTGAACTATATGTTTGACTTTGTGTTTCAATGATAATTTTTTTATGACTAAGTGATCCATAAATATTGGACAAATCATAGTATAAGGTCTTTTATTTATCATAAGAGGCCTATGGATTTATATAAATGTAAACAGAGTAAGGTATATAAAGAAATATTTAACTATCAAAACATATTTAAAAAAAATTAAAAAAAATTTCCAATGTTTTTGAAGTTTCTGGATTAATATAACGACAACAATTGGTGATATTACGTTTGAAAATTTATGAAATATATTATATTCCATCAAAATACTAGCATCCCTAAATAATTAATTTCTAAAGGTAATTACAATTTCATTTAAAATATTTCTTAATTTTTTAATATGTTTTCTCATTACTATCATGATTTCCAAAAAACTACATACTCAAAAGAAGAAGTAAATTTGTTTAGAGATGATTAGGAAAAGTACATGGTGTCCAAATATTTCTTGATGTCAAATTTAGGTGATTACTTGTTTTTTTTGTGATCTAGTATGGGCTATAACCTTAGAGATATATTTGGGATGTGAATTATTAGTATCAGAATGCTTATATATTATTTTTGATGTATTTCTCAAGAAGAATTATAATGGGGGAAATAGATTTATATATAAACGAATGAGAAAAATAAATTGTACCATAATGTATACAAACATCATAAATAATAGACTTTATACTATTTATTTAGTTAATTTTCTCACAATCTTATCTACTTTTTTAGTTAATTTACTTATCATTTTTATCTGATAATTATTTTGTTAAATTTACTCATTATTTTAAAACAAACGTCACATTCTAAAAATAAAGAAAAAATTCAAATTTTTTAGATATTTTATGATAGAAATCCATAATTCATTTTTAAAATGCATGAATTTACCACACATAAATATGACACCCGATATGGTTAGTATGAATCAAATTGAATGATTTCAATAAAATAGTTTTATTTTAGTTTAAAAAATGTATTATATAGACAACACTGAGAAAAAAATCTCGTATTATTTTCAAACTTTAAGAAAATTATCCATAATTAATTTTTGATGTGTAGGAATTGAACTCATGCCAATCCGACACCATATGGGGTTGGTATGAATTTAAGTATGTTATTTAAATATAAAAGTGTCATTTTAGTTTAAAAGGTATGTCACATAGCCAAAATTGAGAAAAAGAGATTAGATTATTTTCAAAATTTAGGAAAACAATCCACAATTAATTATTCACATGTAGTAAGTGATCAAACACCGATATGACATTCGATGTGGTCAATATGGCTCAACATACATGTTTCCAATATAAAAGTTTCATTTCAGTTTAAAACATGTGTCACATCTTTAAAACAAAGAATATGAGATTTAATCATTTTCAAACTTTAAAAAATTGATCAATAATTTATTTTTGATGTGTAGGGACAAACTACATGTCAATCAAACACCCGATGTGGTCAGTATGACTCAATGTATATGTTTTCAATATAAAAGTTTCATTTTAGTTTAAAACTTGTGTCACATCAACAAAATAGAGAAAAAAAATCATATTGATTTTAAAATTTATTAAAATGATTCATGTTTAATTTTTCAAGTGCAATAATTTAAATCATGCTAATTTGACACATGATGTGGTTGGTATAACTTGAATTATGTGTTTTCAATCTAAAAGTGTCATTTTAGTTTAAAACACATCACATATCCAAAATTGATCAGACGATCTCAATTATTTTCAAAAATTATGAAAACAATCCATAATTCATTTTTGAGATGTAGTAATTGACCACATGTCAATCTAACACTAGATGTGGTTAGTATCACTTGAAGTGTGTGTTTTAATACAGAAGTCTCAATTTAGTTTAAACACACAGAAAATAACCAATACCAAGAAAATGAGCTTGTATTGTTTTCAAAATTTAGGAAAATGATTAATAATTCCTTCATGACATGTAGGAACTGACGACACTTCAATTTGACACATGATGTGGTCGATATGACTCGAAGTGAATATTTTCAATACAAAAGTTCCATTTTAGTTTAAAACACATGTCACATTTCCCAAATCTGAGAAAAAAATATCATATTGTTTTCAAAATTTATAAAAATGATCTATAATTCATTTTTGATGTGTTGGAATTGACTTCACATAAATCTATCACACGATATAGTTGATATGACTTGAAGTGTGTGTTTTCAATACAAAATTGACTTTTTGTTTAAAACACAGATCAAATTGACAAAATCGAGCAAATGAGATCTTATTGTTTTCAAAATGTAAGAAAAAAAATCCATAATTTATTTGTAACTTATAAGAATCGACTATATATCAATATGAAACACAATGTGACTGATATGACTCAAAGTGTGTGTTTTAAATATAAAGGTGTTATCTCAGTTTAAAACACACATCACTATCCAAAACTAAGAAAACAAGATCAGATTATTTTCAGACATCAGGAAAATGATCTATAATTTATTTTTGATGTGTAAAACTTGATTGCACATCAATCTGACCTATGATGTTTTTGGTATGACTATAATTGGATGTTATCAATATATAAGTTCCAATTTAGTTTAAAACGTGCAACACATAGGAAAAACTAATCATAAAAGTCTTATATTTTTTTCTCATCATTTTATTTTCTATTAATTAATTAATTTCCATATCATTTTATATGAAACTTATTTAGTTAATTTTCACATATATAATGATTAAAGGAGAACAAGAAATGATTTGATAGTTGAATCCTTATTCTCAAAAATAAAGTTATCATTAATTGTATCACATATTTAGTGAGTTTTTTATCAACACATATGTGATCCAATTCAAGAGAACCTTATTTTTAGAACAATAAGAAATGGTGTGATGTGTAAGAATCAACTAAAACTCAATTCGATACACGGTGTGCCTATTATGAATCAAATTATATATTTTGAGTTTAAAATCTACACTTTTTGTTTGATTTATTTCATTATATTATTACTAATATAATATTTTTTTCTTATACAATTGTATTGTTTTTCTTGAGATAGAATGGTTTTTTTGGCAACTAATAGCATGACCAGGGGTTAGGGGATAAAGAAAAAGTAACATTGATGTATTTGAATGTATGATATAAATTAATCTTACTCATGTAATTTTACAAAACAATATTTTAAATGCATATAATATAGTTTTGTTTTCTTATATTTATGTTGTAAATTTTATTTCAATTAAATTATGTATTTTCTCTCACCATATTTTCTATTTTCTCCTAGTTTTTTCCTACTGTAGTGTGCTGTAATTTTGAAAACACATGGCATCAGTATGCCCATTTATCAGTTCTAGAGAAATCACTGATAAAGGGATCCTTTATCAGTGCTAGAAAAAGTATTTATAATGGGATTATTTATCATCACTAGGAAAAATTCTCATAATGTGATCCTTTATTAGTTTTATACTAGCATCGATTAATGACCCCTTTATTGATTTTATTTTTAGTACTCATAAAGAATACATTTTTTAGTTCTAAATAAAATTGTTGATAAAGGGTTACCTTTATCAGCACTTAAAGAATATATGATAAAGGTGGACTTTATCATTGATTTTATAGCACTGATAAAGGCTTAGGGATTATAAGGGTGCTCTGATTGTCAGTGAACTTTTGTGCTGACAAAGCCCTATTATAGCACTCATGAAGGCATTATGTGTAGTGGTGATGCCAAACTCCAGTAACATAAATTCAATGTCTACTTTATTATATTGATATAGATACAAGGGATCTAATCCTGAAGGACCCATCAGTTTAGTAGTCTAGGAGAACTAGATACATACATGATACCCATTTTACATTGGGAATAAAAAAATACATAGCATAAGAAACATTATCACATACTTGATATTATTCATAATATCCTACTTCATATCCTAAGGAAGGAAGAAAATAAAGAGTGATATTTGATTCTTAGTAAGGGTTACATACATTATAATCTATAATGATCTAATAAGTAATAACCAAAATGGAAAGACAAATAATAGAAAACACAAGCCATTTAATCAATAACTTTACCAAAAAATTCATCCATGGATAATATAAATGCAATAATATCATGGATAATAATAACTAAAATCTAAATGAACAAAATAATAAATGATATATGTCATGATCTCAGACATCAAGATATCTCTACCATAAAATCCTTGTGCTAATACAATTTAAACTATTGATAAGTATACACCAAAAAACCATTTAATTTGGCTAAATAATTTGTCTCACGAGACATATCGATATATCTAGGGGATATATAATTCCAACAACCACAAAATACAGAATTTTAAATTTATTCCTCATATATTTGATGATCAATTTAATTCATAACAATATTCCTAATCAAAAAAATTATTGAGTAAAGAATACATAATATAAATATTTCCCCATATAATCAAATTACTTTCAAAGTAAAAGCCCATATGTAGAAATGGTATATAGTTTAGGAAATAACCATATAAATGATAAAAATAATATAGATATTTAAGATAAATTTAATTTCTTATAATCATAATAAATTTAATGTCTCAAGTGATTGTTAATTACCACAAAATTAGTCAAGATATGATGGATGACCATTAATTCATCAGAAAAGTAGATTTTATAATAAAATAAAGTGTTTTAAATTATAAAATAAATTGTAAGAAAATAAAATAAAATAATTATTCATAAATAGTTTTCATTATAAAATCATTTAAATCTTATAGAATAATCTAAAGAGAATAAAATTCTTATGGTAGCTCAGAAGTCCATTAATGCCATATAAGTTTAAAATAAAACATTACTTCTGACTTTTTTATAAAAAAATTTCAAAAAAATTTTTGGAAAACATTAGAAAGATTCCTTAAAAAAAATTTAAATTTCAAGGATAACTTAAAATGTCTTTAATAAATAATTTGATTCATAAAAAATACTTTTGTAAAAAATTATAAAGATATGTATGTGGAAAAAAATATACATGATCAAAAAGAGAAATACGATCGAATTTTATTTTAAATATTATTCTTGTAAGAGTAAATTGAATTGAATAATTAATCATAATTAATAAACATATATTCATGTTAAATACCCAAATGATTAATTATATACACCACATAAAAATAAATAGGCGCCTAATACAAATATGTCAGAATAGAGTGTAAATTGAGACAAAACCCCTTACAAAGATTATATCATTGAATGGGAATTATTCAATGAAGAGATTATGTGTAAAAAATTTAAATACACTAAATAAAATTGGAAATAAAACATAAAACAATAAAAGTTCATTTCACACATAATATTTACATAATAAAACCAATGGAGAAGTGATATAACCCAGTGAAATGAAGTTGAGTTAATAAACACTTTACCACTTAGTAACATTCATGAAAAATCCCTTTTGATGAAATAATTTGAATTAAAAATTAAAATACCAATAATTATGAGATATTCATGATATAATATGTAAACTTTAAGTATATAAAACATATAAAATAAATTATGTGTAAAATATTAAAACATACCTCAATGAAGGAGAATTGAGATGAAATTCATTACCTCAGGTCCAAATTTCTTCATATGTGTTCAAAATTCCTTTATAATAAATATATATTTATTATAATCCTAGTATAGATGAATAATAATATATATCATACCATATATTATTTACCTATGATCGTTTATCACTTATTTATTAACAGTTCTTTATTAAAATCACTATTCTGAGTGATAACAGCTTTGTTTATCTTGTATGTTTTGGTTCAGTAGTTTTGGTCATTGTACTTTGATCATGGTTCCATCATATTAAATAATTATTCATGATAAAATTATAACATATATTTATTATAAATATATATATTTAGGATCATTCATAAAATGTGTATATAGAAAAACTAATTATAATGTTCATAGAGACGGTAGGTCGTACATACGTATCGATGTTTTTTTCAATTTTTGATGGATGAAACAAACAAAATGTAAATAATAATTTACATTTATAATATGATTTATATATAATATATATCTTATATATTTATAAAATTTATCCTTATTACCATCCGTATAAAATATAAATGAAAAAACGAATCACATCACTTCACAGAGGTGGTTGCCCACATATTCACATAAGCGACATTATCATTTCCAATGGATTGGAAGGTAAGAAGGTTGGTATGATATTATAATTATATAAATATAATTATTACATAATTATCATATATAAACATTAAATTAATCATAATACCCATCCATAAAATATTGTGATAAAAAATTAATCATTTTGTGGAGACGATAATCCGTATATACCCACGAACAATACTTTCACTTTCCATTTTATAGAAAAGTTGGTGGATGGATGTTTCATTATCCAAATAAAATTTCAATATATTTATGATACTTAATTTATTATTTTATTTTAAACACATTATATTTTGATGAGGTTAAATATGAATAAAAAATAAAGTGATCAGTTAAGGTGATTACCTATTCTTTTAAAGAACTCCTTTATATTTCCTCTTAAGAACCCTAGGGTTGGTATTTTGGGAAGCACTGATCCTCTAAAAATTGTATTAGGATGTTTAGAAGATAAATTTTTATGTCTTCTTCAATCTAGGTATCTCACTATAGTGTAAATAAGAGAGGAAATGGGCGTCGTTTTATAAGTGAGGGGAGGGGCACTTTTGGAATTTCTTAATAGATTAAAATTATAATAAGGTTATTATCAATAAAAATGATTTTAAATTAAAATATATTCAAATAAATGTTTTTATATGGTTTAAATATCATCAAATAATAAACTTTCTATGTGTTTAAATGGTATTTTAAACCTTATCTTTTTGTTTAACCCCTTTGTTAACCTATTTTAACCATAACCATGGTGGAACCTTTTTCACTCTTAAAGGGTTATAATTTTAATTATAAGGTCAAAATTGACATTTAAATGCAAAAGGGATGATATTTTAGACCATATATTATTCTAATTTTCCTATTTAAATATTTTTATGATTTTTAAGTAATTTAATAAAATATTACTTTTCATAAAATATTAATAATATCATTTTTGCACTATTCAACTAATTTGATATTAATGACATCAATAAAAATATGTAATTAGAATATATGCATTTAATAAATGTATAATATTTTATATACATATATTAATTTTTTTGGTTATTTTAACTCACTAAATAAATATTACTTTTAGTGTATTTAAAATATTTTATTTTATTTTTATATTAATTGAATAAATACTATATCAGTATTGCTTAAGAATTTAAGATAATGATTTAATATCTAAAAACTATAAGTAAATTTCCATGATCAAACCAATTAGTTTAACTTTAAAATAAACAATTATACAAAAAAACTTTACTATTTTTATTCTTATTATAAAAATTTAGTGTTATTAAAGTCCAGAGAGTGACATTTTTTATTTATTCTTTTCTTAAATTAATATAAATGTCATAATCAAAGAAATAAAAAACAAAGTGGACATAAATAATATAATTGTATGGAAATGGAATAAATACACCAATAAAATATCATAAAGGTAAGTTTTGGGTTGGTTTTGAGACCTTATCCAATGGTTTTAACCATATTTTAATCATTTTACCAATACGAAAGTGACAAAAATTTACCAAGGCAACTATTCATAATAACAAAACATTAAAGGAAAATATTTGAAAAATTTAAAAATATTGATTCTAAATATGGAATAAAATTTTATAGATTAAATTTATATAAGTGGTATAAATTAAGCTAGGATTAAAACAAAAAATGCAATGAAGAACAATTTTTCAGAGAAATGCATTTTTAAGTATAAAAATTTTTTTATTGAAAATTCAACCATAAAATTGATTCTAATGAGCTAAATTGAATTATTAATAATATAGAAGAAATAATTTTACTTTTAGACCTTTTTAAAACAAAATTTATCTTTGTGAATTCTTGAAGAAAAAAATACAATTTTCAATAAAAAATCGTATTTTCACTATCCATTAGAAAAACAATATTTTTAGAAAAATCCAAAAAATTCACTCAAATGTAATTTCAAAATTATGATTAAAAAAATTATATCATTTTTATAAAATAAATTTGTTAAAATTTTCAGTAATTAATTATAATATTTTCTCACAAAAATAATAAAAATCATTTTTGAAGAAAACATTATTTTGAAGAATATATTATATTTACTAAAAAAATTGAGTGTTTATTTACTAAGAATTAATAAATAAATTATTATTTATTAGGTCCTTTAAAAATATATATAATAATAATAATTTGGTTAATCCTATTCATTCTCTCCAATTCAATAGCTAGTTTATAATAGTTATATTTAAATAATAATATTTTCCAGTTCGTTTAAGCTCGGTGTTTCGTGTTTTATACACTATCAAACATAGTATCCTATTAAAATATCTGGGAGTCACACATTCTCTACTTTTCATCTATTTTCATGGACTGATTACCTATTGTCCAAACCCTTAGGGGTTATTTTGACCTAATGTATTGTGTCTTGTGATGTTAGGGTGTGCAGATCTTGTCTCCTCTTATAATCTTCTCATATTCAATGGTTTCAACAAATTTTCATGCATCTAAGTTAGGAAACTCTATTATTTTCCTTTCGAAAACACAACATGATATTATTAAATATTTTTAAATTAATTTTAATTTAATTTCTTAGTTTTTTAATCCATAACATATTTTTTAAATCATTGTGAGTTAAACATTAGATTTAAAAAGGTGATTTCTAAGGATTTCAATGTTTAAACATTTGAATTAAAATTATATTATTTATAGGTTTTTTAATAAACTTTTAAGAGTCATTTCCAAAATAAAATTTGTGTTTTAAATTATAATTGGTCCTTACTATCTTATGTAGGTTTTTTCTTGATATTGAAATATAGTTTTTTTATATTATTTCTATTTTTAGGATTTAATGGCTTAACCTATAGGTTTTTTACATTTTTTTATTTTGTTTTAAATTGTGTCCTTTAATTATCCCCTTCACAATCCCTGTAAATGCCCATATATACCTGAATTTTAATTTTTACACGTATATTTGTGTATGTTCACATATGTATATATATATATATATGTGGGGGGGGGGTTAAACATATATAAAGTTCAAAGGATGTCTTATTCAAATATGGGGGTCTTAAATTTTTTCTTAGCTCCTAAAATGATTTTCAAAAGAGTCATGGATGTGTGTTTTCTAAAAAATGTTTTAGAGGTCTGTTTGGTGCTTTGAGAATAAGGTTTAACTATTTCATTGGTTTTTTAATATAATTTTAAAGAGTATTGTTTTCCAAGAAAAAAATTATTACTAGTTTTAAATGATAAATCCCATTTTGTAGCTTGAAATGGGTTTTTATATTAAATTACACTTTCATAGAGGTGTTATCTTCTTTATTATGTTAAGATGTGATTTTTCACTATTAAAGAGGGGTACTTTCCATGATTTAGTGTAGGGAATTGGTTTGACCTTTGTGTTTGGATTATGTTTATTAATGATTAACCCCTTTCATGTAAAGTTTACCTTATCTCCCACCCTTATTACAATCATGGGATTATAGGTGTCATAGTAATGGATGAAAGAAGTTTCAATCTATTCCTCATGAGACAAACTAGAACCACTATAGTATTGGATGTCCAAAAGGGATTTCCACTAGTGAAGCTAGTTTAGGGAAGTCGATTTGGTCATAGTCATAGGAATTAATTGAAAGGAATGTAGATTCTTCCGAACTGAGTATTTCTATGGTCTAATCCTGGGATATTTATGAATTTACCATGATTTTAAATTATTTATTTTCTATTATTTACTGTCACTTTAGCTTCTTGTCCTACATTAATTTTACTTATTGGATTCTATTGTGACATAATCTTCTTCTTATATTCAGTATTTGGTTATTTTTTCTTATGTATTCTCTTGGTTAGTGTTTAATTTAGCAATTTGTTCAGCCTTATTTTTGGAATTCCTTAAAATTTGTATTTTAAAAATTATAATACCTAAAAAATTGTGTTATTTTTATTTTAAGGAATATTTGAGAAATAAATATTTTTGTTTTAGAAAATGAAAAAAATAAAATTTTAATAGTGTATTTTAAAATTTTAATGTGTGGGTTGTTTTGGGAAAGAAAAAGAATTGATTCTATCATTATTACTTACTGAGTTGTTTTATTCTCACACCCTACTCTTTCCACTTGTTTTTAGTAGATACTAGCTGTTTTACAAGTTCTGGTTCTGGTTCTTCATTATTCTAAGAGTGGGATGGTTTGTGGATGGATGATAACAAAGAGGTCACAAGGAGATCATGTGGTTTGTTTATGGATGTTATTTTTCATATTTGATGTATCAACTTTTTTTTCCTACTATACCCTAACATTAGCTTCTATGATACTATTTTATATTTATTTGATTTTGAAATGGATCCGTGTTTTCATTTATTTCAAGCTGTTTATGTATTTGGGTTTGGCCATGTTTTTTGTTTTAAATTTTTTTAAACCATTTCTTTGATTTGGCTTGGTTTTCCAATATGTATGGATCATGATGAAATTTATGGAATAATTTTTCTAATTATTATATTTTGTATCATAATAAATCATTCACATGAGTTCTACCTAATTCCTTGGAACTTTTTTCAAGCCATGGGGATTTAGGACACCCCTAAGGTTTGTCAAAAACCTTTCCTAGGTTCCTGGTTTAGGGTTTTATCAGATATGGTTCATGATAAACTGATATTTGATTTTTTGGAGACCCAGGTTCTTTTAGAACCCTATATTTTCTAGAGAGTATTGTATATAAGAGTTAGTATTATAGTAACTTGAGTTTTAGGTGCAGGGATAGCATCATGATCATGTTTTCATTCAGAGCCTTGAGTTTCCATGGGATATTGGGTTGTAATCTTTGAGTTATGAATTTTCTATATTGGTTTCTATTTTTTTGGTTAATTTTGATTGTATTTTGGATTATTTAATGGATTTAAATGTTTGGGTGGATGAAAATGGGAGTTTAATTGGTGTTATTCAGTGACCTCACATGACTTAGAAAAACATTTTTATAATACTTATAGTGGTTGTTTCATGATTGGTTCAAGGTTCATGAAACCATGTGGCTATATCATGAACAAACACTAGTCCCTCCTAAGGATTTTCTTGAGTTATGTGAAGTTATTTATTGGGTTTAGTTGATATTACGTAAAAAATAAGGTTTATTTTAAAGGAAAAATTTTTGGATCGTTAAAACCAACGAAAGAATTTTGTAAAGATAAGCTATTTTAAAGTAAATGGTTTTATTAAAGGAATTTTTATCATTTTAAAATTGTATCCATTCAGTATGTTTAGTATTTAAAAAATAACGTTGGTAATTTTTAGGTGGATTTCAAATAATTTTTTTATTTATTTCATATTGTGGTTATTTGATTCACTATTGTGTTTTTCCTATAGGATTAGTTTTTTTAATTGAGATTAATTTTTAGTTGGGTGTTATTTTGAATAGTGTTGTTGTTGACTTATCTTTTTGTTTATTTTTTATTTAGATTAATTTTTCTAAAAAGTCTTGAAGGATCATGAAAGGTATTTCTATCAGATTTTAAATTTCTTCCTTCCAGTAATTTACTCTACCTAGGAATCGAGTATAGTGGTAGAGTCAAACTCTTCTTAGATATTTCCAATGTTTAATGTTGATCGATTCCCACTAGAGTTTGTGGATTTTCTAAAAAAATGATGGAATCTTAAAGTCCCTAAGGATTTTTGAAGTCTTGAGGGTGAGACCTTTTAGGATTGTTTTAAAGAAAAGTTCTATATTATCATAAATTTTTCATTCCATACCTATTACAAGATAAAATGACTTGAAAATTGTTTAAAAATTCCTTCATTAGGTGGTTTATTCATGAAAAGTGAAGGTAAAGTGGATAACAGAGATTATGGGTATTTAGTAAGATCAAAATACTTATAAGGAGTATGTTTACCAATTTAATATAATGATTAAATTTTCTATATAGATGGTGTATAATTATTAATCAAATTCTCTTTTCATTATGAAGGGTTTTCATCCATATATCTGAGATATATTTCTCTCTTTTAGGCTACTCTAATTTAAATATTTATTATATGAGGAATTCCTAGAAGAGTTAGTTTTTTGAGGGTGAATAATGGAAATTTGTAACCCCACTTCGTGTGGTGAAAATGAGGATTCCACATATGGTGAGGAGTGAAAGCTTGATGAACTAGATTTAGAGAAGGCTACTTCCCAGTCGGTGCTTCCTCTTAAAGGAAGTGTTTATTCACGTGATTCGAGTGTGATCAGTTTAGGCATTCATATACCACTTTCTCTATTGTTCTACACACCTACTTCCATTATGTTTTATTAGGAAACCTTCAAAAAAATTCTAGTTTGGGATATCGATAAAATAAAAAAAAAACCCTTTTCAACCCTTGGATCCTGATAACGCTTATTCCAAATCTTCTCAAGTAACCATAGTAACTTATCCCTATATTTTCAATCTTATTTGTTTCATTTTATTATTATTTATTTGTGAGTTATTTTTATGATTTCATATTTTTTTTGTTTGGATAGGTAGATTCCTTGTGGAATTATGGATTGTGTTTTAATGTGGTGTTTTGTTTCAGTTCCTTAGTTTGAAGTTCATCACATGTTTGGTGATGGTACTTTCAAGTTCCCTTTCTTATTGAAACTATAGATTAGTTGGATCCTTAAATTATTAAGATACACATTATGGGTCTCATAATTATATTTCCTTCTTATAAATATCAGGTGTGACTTGTGAAGGCAAGACCCATTCCTTGTGTGGTATTTTATTTTAGTTTTTGATCTATTTTGAGAGGTTCATCATTTCAAGTTTGGGAGTTCTTTTTCATTATTTGTTTTTATTTTTGGGATTTTTTAGGGGTATAAAGTGTTTTTTTGGATAATTTTCAAAATCTAGACTTGGTTTTTCCTATTATTTTATTTATTGTATTGTCGTTGGAATTTTATTTAAGTTTCATATTGAAATAGTTAAACAAAATTCATGTTTTGAGACTTCAGTGTGGAGTGAATGGTTAGCCCACACTATTATTGAAAGCTATGTGGAAACCATGAAATTTTATACATAATTTAAGAGATCTATTTTCCATGGTTGGTTCACAATTATTCTAACTTTTTCATTCATACTATTAATTCTATAAGTTTCCTCTAGTAATGGGTGGATAGTTGGTGAAAAATTTAGCAAACTGTATGGATTTAACAGTTTCTAAATATTTAAATACCACATTTACCATCCATTAATTAAAAATATATTTCTATGTATCCTTATTACTATTAATATGATACAAATCATGGGATCCCTTGGTTATCCCTCCTTGTAACCTCCTCAAATTTATGGCCATTCCCACTCATTTTTCTTGGTGTTTCTCTTATAGTAATCCTATTTTCATCATTCATTCTCTAACCTATCATGTTTTTATTTATTTTATTATCATGGTTTAATATTATATAAACCCTAAGGGAATAGTTTTAACTAATTTATTAGTTATTGGGATGTTAGGGTGTTCAGATCATGCCTTGGGTTCTTCTCTTCATATATTCAAGTGTTTCGTCACATTCACACACATTTGAAGTTGGTGTCTTAGTTAATTTTCTTTCCAAAACACAAAATGAGATACTTGAATCCTTATAAATTCATTTAAATTAATTTATTATGTTTTTTAATCCTTAAAATGGTTTTTAAATATTTATGAGTTAATGGTTTGATTTAAAAATGGTATTTCCATGGTTTTCAATGTTTATGACTTTGTATTGAAAGTATATTTTTTAAAAAATAGGTGGTGTCTTGGTCAAGGACTGAGACACAATTTATTAAATCAATAAGGGGGGGGGGGGTTACATGATTCTGAATTAAGGGACTTTTTTACAATCCCTTTCATAAAGAGGAAGGAGATCAACTGGAAGATCCTTCTTCCAAGTAAGACCCTGACTGATACCCATGTTAGCAAGACTGTCAGCAACCTTGTTTGGCTCATGAATGGTGTGTGTGGCAATATAGTTGATGTCCATGAGAGAGGATAGTAATCTCATCCATAGAGTAGTGATATGCCATGCTTGATGTAATTCCCTGTTCCATATATCTTGAACAACGATGGATGAGTCTCTCTCAATCCAGATGTTGTTCCAGCCCTTTTGCATGATGAAGTCCACAATGGGAATCACACCCATCATTTCTGCCTGCAAGGATGAGGTCGTACCACAGTTTACAAAGAAGCATCCATGGAATCTCCCACTATAATCTCGGAAGATCGCACCATAACTAGAAGGTCCAGGATTTCCTTTGGAAGCTCTATCAACATTCACTTTAATCCAGCCTGGAAGTGAGTTTTTCCAGAAAACTTCAAAGGTGTGGTTTGGTTTCCTATAGATATGATCAACTCTAAGTCAATGAAGGATCTCGAAATCACCAACTGAGTTATCACAATGGGATTTTTGAATTAAAGTGGAATCCTTGATGGCCATTCAAATTCACGTACGACCTACATTAAGATTGAATGATTAATTATTGTGAATAATGGCATTCTGATCATACCAGATCACGTGTAGGAGCTCTGCCACCGCTGCTAAGAAGAGGTTTTTGATTTTCTATGAAGATTTTATCTCCACATAGTATTTTATTTGAGTACTAATTGAGTTAAAATGTAACCATATGCAGCCAAACAAGTTAGTAATATAATTCCAAAGCAATGAAGCTATAGCAGAAGGCAAAAATAGATGGTTAACATATTCCCTATGCTGATGGAAAAAACGGGACTTAGAACAAATTTTTATTCCAAAAGATTGAAGATAGACCTCTATGGGAACAAGATTGTTGGAAATACACCACACAAGATTAAGTCTCGAGGGCTTAATACAGTTCTTATTAAAGTATTTAAACCAAACAAAGCTGTAATCTGGATTAGTAATGTTATGATTGTAAAAAAAATTGAATCAAAGATCCCATTTAGAATAGGTTCCCATATAATAAAATCATCATTAACATAGGGATAATTATCAATAATATGAATGATGTTATCAGATAGGTTGTATATACCGGAAAACATGATATATTTAATAGTACAATTCATGTTTATCGGAATTGAGTTAGCAAGTAACTTAGTGATAAGAGGGGCACCAGTCCAGTTACCTAACCAAAAATTTATGGAATAATAAACACTAACCACCCACCTAGATTTGGCCATAATGTGTGCAAAATATTGTTTAATGGAGGGCAAGATGGACAATTTGACATACTTCAAATTGCCTTTCCTAAGTTTTTCAATGAATATATTTCTAAGGAAAGCGATGGAATCAGAGTTGTTATTAATCAATCTCCAAGTGAGTCTAGCTTGAAGAGCATCATTAAAGAGCCGAAGATTTTTAATACCAATACCTCCTTTATCCAACGGTTTGCAACAAGTAGCCCATGATATGGTCACAAGTTTCTTTTCAAGAATGTTACTATTCAAAATAAAATTCTTGATGTGAACATTTATTTTTTTAGAAGACCAATAGGCCATTTATAGATCATCATAGAGTATAACAACTTTGACACAATAGTATATTTCACCAAACAGATCCTTCCCACCATAAGGATGTATTTAACCTTCCAGGAGGAGAGCTTGTGGACCACTTGGTCAACAATGAAAGAAAAGAAAATAATTTTAGGACTTCCCCAAAATATAGTCACAATAAGGTAGTTGAAGGGGAAGGATCCTTCCTTGATATTGAGACAATTGACAATGTCATTTTTTCTATTACGAGCAAAGTTTTTCCCAAATAAGATAAAAGATTTTCCCCAACTAATAGATTGACCAGAGAGTTCTTCATAATGGGTCAAGTCATTTTTAAGATTTTGAATATTTTTATTTATCTCCTTCTAAGAAAAGAATGATGTCATCGGTATAAAAAAAGACGTGTAGGCACACTTAAGTTTCTAGCTTCCTAAATAGGTTTAAGTTTTTTTTAAGTAACCAAGTTGGTGAGAATCCAACAAAGGTAATCTTCAGCTATAAAAAAAGGAGCGCAGATAAAGGATCACCTTGCCTGACGCCCTTAGTACATTTGAAATGGACCTTAGGAGAGCCATTCACAAGAATAGAAATAGATGCTGAATTGAACAAGGAATTGATTCTACTGATGAAAATATTGTTGAAACCGAAGGCTTCTAAAACATTGAATATAAATCTCCAGTCAATGGTGTCAAAGGCTTTATTAATATCAAGTTTAGTGGAATAATTACCACCTCTATTAGCTTTGTTCAGAGTGTTGGTTCATTTAGAGGAAAGGAAAAAAGAAATCTTGTATGTTCCTTCCCTTTATAAAACCAAATTGATTCCATGAAATAGTTTTTTTCAAAGAGAATAAAGTCCATTGGAAAGCAGTTTGGTGATGATTTTATAGAGAGACTTAATAAGCGCTATGAGCCAAAAAAGATGAATTTCAGAAGCATTGTCAACTTTGGGGATTAAATTAAGGAATTGACAATTTAGACCATGAGGGATAACCACATTATAGAAGAATGATTTAACAAGTTTCCACACATCCATATTAATGAATTCCCAATGATGTTGAAAAAAACCATTATTAAAACCATTGGGGCCCAGGGCACTATCAGGATTAAGGCTGAAGACAGTGTCTTTGACTTCTTGGTCAAGAGGGATGCTTAGAAGAGAGAGGTTATCTTCTTCATTCACCAAGATAAAAATGATCTCAAGAAAAAGGTCTTTATTAATATTTGGGACATTGAAAATGTTTTCAAAGTAGTTAACCACATGAGTAGGAATGGCCTCCTCTTTTTCAAGATGGGTGTCATTGTCTTTAAGGAAGGAAAGAGGATGACAAACTTTCCTCATTCTTTGAAGAGAGTTATAAAACTTAGTATTTTTATCACCATACGAAATCCATTTTGGTTTAAAGAATTTCTTACTAATGTTGTCTTTTAAAACAAGGAGAGAATTCAGTTTGAGAGTAGTGTTGACTTCATCTTGAGAGTTAGTAGAAAAATCAGAGCAAGTAGAGTTATGTTGAATTTGGGAAAGCTCCTTTTCAAGGATAGATATGTCATTGTCCATTTTCTTGTATTTTGCGTTGCACCAACCCTTAAGGAATTGTTTGAGGTGATTTAATTTAGTAATGTAGTAAAAAGCATCTTTGTGATGGTTCATAGACTCCCATCAATTTTTTATGATGTTAGAGAAATCTAAGTCAGAAGACCAAGCATTGTTAAATCTAAAAGGGCGAATGGTTTTCAACTTATTAGATCTTATAATGACAAGGATATGATGATGATCAGAATTAAGCTTAGGTAAGGTGATGCTGGAGATGGTATCCCAATAGTCTAGAGCTTGAGAGTTACCGAAATCCCTATCCAGTTTTCTTGCAACTACCATATTGTAGTGTCTTCTGTTCCATGTGTACTTGGCACCGATAAGATTAATTTCTAAGAGATTGCAATTTTCAATAGAACTTCTAAAATCTCCCAAAGCAATGGAGGATAAGGAATGACCAATTTTCTCACTAGAGGTAATAATAGAATTGAAATCACCTAACATAATCCAGGGGTCATGAGTGTTGTGGGATAAATCAACAAGATCTTTCCGAATGGACCTACGATCCGAGTATATATATGGTATTTGTTTGATAAAATGTATATGAGGATTTGAAAAATAATTTTAGTGTTTTAAATGATCACTAGTACTTAGTATCTTTTATGTGTTATTTTTTGAGGTTGAATTATAGTTTTTCTAAATTATTTCTATTTTTGTGCCTTTTGTGGTTTTACTTTAAGGTTATTACATTTTTATGAGTTTTTTACTTGTTTCCTCTAATTGTCCCCATGTAACTCCCTATTATTGTCTATATAAACTTGAATGTGAGCGTGTAAAAATATATATGTGCATGTTCACATATATATTTTTATAGTTATATATATCTAGATACTTAAAAGGATTCCTTATTCAAATATTGGTCTCTTAAATTTTTTCTTGTATCCTAAAATGCTTTTTGATAGAGGTTAAAATGTGTGTTTTCTGAAATATTTTTTAGAGGATTGCTTGACACTTTGAGTATTAGGTTTGATTATTTCATTGTTTTTTGAATGGAATTTAAAATATAAGTGTTTTAATAGAGAATATTTATTATTAGTTTTAAATTTTAAGGAATGTTTGGTACCTTAAACATGAACCTCCATAAAATTCATCTCTTATTTTTTATATTAGGAGGTGATTGTTTACTATTAACAATTGGTGATTTTCTTAAGTGAGTGTAGGGATATGGATTGATAATTGTGTTTATCTTATGTTAATTAATGATTTATGTGTTTTATATAAATTCTACCTCACCTCACACCCTTATTACAATCATGGAATCCTAGATGTCTTAGTAAGGGATGAGAAATGAATCTCTATAGTCCTCTGAGATGGACTAGATCCACTATGGTATTGTAAGGCCATAGGTGAGTGTCCATGATGAAGCTAGTTTTGGGAAGACAATTGGATATAGACTTTGGAATGCATAGATTGGTCTGTAAATAGTTCCACACCAACAATTTCTTGGGTCTCCTCAAGGTATATTTATAGATTTCCTATTATTACATATTCTAAATTTTCTATTGTTTGATATAAATGTTTTTCATCCCCCACTTTAATTTTACTTGTTGTATTCTATCATGATATAACATATTTCTTAAATCCTGTATTTGGTTATTTTTGCTTATGTATTCACTTGGTTGGTATTTATTTTAGTTATTTTTAATTGTTCTTTTGTGCATGGTTTAAAAGATTGATTTTAAAAACAAGAATACCTAAATGGATCTTTTAAGTAGGTTTTAAAGATAATTTGAGAAATTTTTTTTGGGGAAAATGCTAAAAGATTTACTATAAATATTTTATTTTCCAATTATCATGTGTGGGTTTTTTTAGGAAAGGAAGTGTATACATTCTATAGTGCTTACCTACTAAGTAATTTTTTTTCACACCATACCTATACCCCTTAGTGTTTGTAGACCCAAGGTGTTTTGTAGGTTATGGTTCTAGTTATTGATCACTCTTAAAGTGTGTTATCTTTTTAGATGGATGGAGACCAAGAGGTCATATATAGATCATGGGGTTAGTTTTTTTTATTTTTCATAATAGATTTATTATACTTATCGGTATCCTATACTCTGAGGTTATCTTCTCCACTTTTGTGGAATATTTATATGTGTTTGATCTAGATATATGTTTTGGTTTTCTTGAGATATTTTTTATCCTGGTTATGTTATTATTTGTTGTTTTATATTTTATAAAACTATTAGTTTGATTTACCATTTCAATATATGGATGATTGATACAATAATTTATATAAGAATTCCAAATATTATAAGATTGTGTGTACTGGTTGAAATCATTACCATGAGTTCTTATTCGATTTCGTAGAACTTTATACTAGCCCGTGGGGATTCAATATGCTACCCAGGTTTGTCGCAGACTAGCCCAGATGCTTAGTTTAGGGTTGTTGTGGATCTAGTTCATCATAGTCAAGATATAAAGAAGAGTGTGACATAGTTTTTGATGTAGCACCTCACCTATAAGTAGTTTAAGGATGAGTATCAGGTTTCAGATGGTTTGAGTTGGACCCTTGAGAATCTAGAGTAAAAGTTGAATAGTATATTAATAGATTTTATGTCTATATTTCAATGTATTGTGAATAATCATGATGTTTTTTGAGTGATCATTGACTGAATGAAAATGTATTCTCATATCCCCTTTAATAGAATTATTTTTTGGAGAGATTAGGATTCATGTACATGGATTAGCTCATAATATTGTATGGAGTACCCTTGATAATAATTTACGATCAACATGATCAATTAAAAACCTGGTTATTTAAGATATTATAAGATGCATTTAAGACCCTTTTTGGTTGAGTATGGTGTTCCACATTGAGATGGACAGACAGAGAGAGAAAGATGGAGAAAAATTCAGGTTCTTGATGACATGTTATGGGATTTCATGCTTGATTTTGATAGGAATTGGGATGATTGATTAAATTATATTTATCATTATTCTTATTATATGAATTCATATAATTAATTTATATCTTATATTCAAACATTAAAAATAAATACAATTTTATTTTATTAAGTAAATAATAGTCTTAATTTTAAAATGAACTAACATATGGGTTTTAGTGATTTAATTATCATTCTGGTTTTAAATACCAATGGTTATATTTTGAAATTGTGTTTCTCATGTCTTTTATAGGTTAAAAGTAACTTCCATGCATGGAGAATATTTTCATAGGAATAAATGAAAACTTTTACACCAACCTGTGATTAAATTAAAATTCCAAAGGTCTATGTGTGATTAACTGAAAGTGAAAGGCATTGTTTCAAAATAAATAATCCCTCCCAAGACATATGTAGGAGTAGAAGATCAAATTTGAACCTCACATAGGATTAAACTATCAACCATGGGGGATTAAAGTGTATCCCTGCTACTATGTGATAATAACTAAGCTTATCAGTGCTCATATAAAATTAACCCTTGCTCTCCTCTAGTGTCATAATAAGTACCCATGCATGAATATTTCATGTCAGAGTAAACTATAAATTTTAAACTCTATGTTATAATAACCATGTGGTCAAGAATATATAATTATATATAACCTGAGTGAGAACAAATGAGTACATATATAGAAAATTTTCACATTCCAAACTCATGTCAATGGATGTTCATACATATATTTAGTGGTTATCCTCATCCCAACTATTGGGGTTTTAAAATATCTTATGAGACTCATTAAATAAATTTGAAGAAAATGGGAATCCAAATTCCAAATCTACACACAAGAAATAAAGAAATGATTTGTACTATATAGGATAAAACCTATAAATGTGTATCTTAAACCATAGTGTTTCTAAAATTATCTTATAATAAATGGATATAATGAATATGGTTGAAGGTAATCTGTTGGACTCCCTTATCTTTGATGTATCCTTGGGTTTTTCTAAATCACTCTTCATATGAGATGGATTATTCCACCCTACTCAACATGCTAGTTCCTTAAGGTGAAAAAATAAGTTGGAGAAGAGAGATATGAGATTAGAGCATGAACCAAGGATTGTTATATATTTTATTACACTATATCATAGATAATTCCCCATTATAAAGTCCATGAGGACACTCTTCAAGTGTACATTCATTAACTTTTTTGTTATGAGTTAACTCATGCATCAATTATAACCCTTTATTTTCCAAATCTCTCATCAATTTGATCTTATGAAAGGACTAATAAATGATACCTTTTTTATAGGTTATGTGTATATTAACCAAATATTAACATACGTATAAATTATATAACTTTTTTGTAATACTTATAACATTATACATACGGATGCCCAAAGACTGTATTAGTTTATTATCTTTGGAAACATTCAATCATAAACACCGATACATAAGTGATATGAATTATCTACCACTAGGTTCTCCAATAATATAAAACATGTTATATATATCATTAATTAAATATATATTCATAACCTGGGGAAGGAAACATAAAAAAGGGATGATCTCATATGCCCGTTAAGGTTAAATAAGGGAGACATGAAAATATAATCATGAGAATAAGGCTATGAAAACAAGATCATGAAAATAGAATATCATACCATACATATAAAAGATCTAAAATAGGAATCATGGCATACATATTGGTTATACATAAGGCATGAATAATAAGGAAACAAATAAAAAATACATGAAACCATAACGTAGGAATAAAAAATAGAATTGTGGAAAATACATTAGCATATAATATGATTTCATAGTAGTCAATGAATCACTACCAAGAACATATTATTAGTATGGATTCACTCTCCATATCATATTAGAAGACATGGTTCACTCTCATGGACATCTTAGTTCTCAAGGATCACTACCAAGACCATCTTAGTAGTATGAGTTTAATCCCCTTACCATCTTAGTAGTCATGGTTCAATCCCATGGTCATATTATTAGTTAAAATTAACTCCCAAGACCATATTATTAAATATCATGAGATATTAATCTTTATATACTTCATTGGGTGGATATATAGGTCCCACCCATCTCATAATAAAATCATACATACATGTGCCATAAAATCATAAAAAATAATTTCTTAACCCATGAAATTAATGGTTATCATAAACATATAATCATATAATAACCTATAGAATAATTTATAGGTCTCATAATCATTTCATCCAAATTATAACCTATTAAAAGAATCAGTTTTCAAAGGAATATAACTTGTGAAAGAGAAATAGGTTTCACAAACATCATGATATCAAAACATAAACCATCTAGTGAATGGATATGAATGAAAACATTGAATAATTTCTTTAGAAAAGCATGATTAACACCAAATGATGTCATCTTAGATGGGAAATAATTTTGAAAGATATTTAAAATACTTTACTTGATGAAAATATCCTTTATTATTTGGAAAATGTTTTTTTAAAACATAAAACTTTTTTAAAACCATTTTCAGGAAAATAAACTTGAAAATTTATAAATGAATCTTTGAAAACATTTTTAAAACCTTTTCATTTTAAAACTTCTTAAAAACATAAAAGGAAATCTTGAAAAAGTTTTAAAAAGCATTTCATTAAAAATAATTTGAAAACATATTAAAAAATGTTGAAAACATTTTAAAAACCATTTCATTGAAAATAATTTGAATACTTACTAAGAGTTTTTGAAAACATTTTGATATCCATTTATTTTCAAAGACCTTTAAAACTTATAATGACATACTAAACACGTTTTGAAAACCCTTTTCCCCATGAAAACTTATAAAATAAGCTTGAAAAAATTTTGAAAACCTTTTTCCTGAAAACTACTTTCAAAAATGAATTTATAGAATATTGGGAAAAAACATTATTTAAAAAAAAATAAGTTTTTAATCTTATAAAGGAATATTTAGTAGAATTATGGTCATGGTGGTGGGTTAAATGCGTACATGTTAAACATTCATTTTGCACCGTAAAAAGTTCAGAAAAGTGACTCACCCAGAAAACGACAAGAAAATTATTTTAAAAAAAACCTTTTTATATTAAATCATGGGTAAAAATTTTCTTTAAATTTTATAGGATAATAGTATAATATTTTTTCATAAATATTTTATAAATTATGGTTTTGAAGGAACGCAGACTTCCAACAAAAGGGAGAGGTAAAGTCGGACTTTCTTAAAAACACTTTCTTGATCATATTATGTACCAAAGAGTGGAAAAATGGTACCATTACTTGAATATAATATGAATAACCATATTTTAAGAAATTTAATTAGAGTTCTTGAGATATGGATCATAATATTTCATCAATTAAATCATAATCATAAACAATATCAATAAATGATGAGATTTTTTAAATAAACTCTTACCACTTGGTAACTTTGAATCATACTCCCCATGTGAGAAAATTAAATTAAATAAATTTTAAAATATAATTAATGGAATATTATTCATGATATAATATTTAAAATTTAATTATATACACCTAAAAATAATAATGTTTATGCATAACAAAACATAAGTCTCAAAGAATAAAAATTGAGACAAAATTGTCTTAACAATTTTGTAACATTTGAAACATTAACCACATGAAATAAAGATCATAGAATAGATATGTAAATACACATATATTTAATAATAATATTCTTATAATACATTCATGGTCAGTATATACACCACCCAAATGAAACGAGCATTGAATTATGCATGAAAATAAAAAGTGAGATGAAATTCCCTTACCTTATGTATTGACTCTTGTTGTACTCGTACAAACCTCATGTATAATAAATATAAGTTTATCATAAATATATTAAAAAACCATATTAGTAATATAATACCATATATGGTCTTATTATGACTTTTTATTACCTGCTTGTTAAAAATTTCACGTTAAGGTTATGCTTTGGATAATATTCACATGGTTTTTCGCATGTGTCTTAATTTGTTATATATTTGGTCCTTATAATTAAATATCAATTTATAAAATTTAAAATATGATATAAATATAATTTATATTCATTATATTTTTATTTTAATAATCTATATAATATAGAAGTATGAAAATGTAACACACCATTCATGGAGATGGTAGGTCGTACATACACATGAACGCTGCTTCCATTTTATTGACGCATTGAAAGAAAGAACGTAAATGAAATATATGTAAATATATATACATTATAATTATAGTAGCATAATTATTTAATATATATCATATAATTTCACTAATTTCATGATTAATACATTCCATGTAAGGTTTGACTGAATCACATCGCTTTGAGGGGGTGATAGTCCATACTCCCTCAAATGAAATTATCGTATTTACACAAAAATGGAAAGTAAAAAAAGATATGTGTTGTAAAATTATAACAGAAGATTAAATACATAATAAGTATCATATATATCATATATAAACATATTTTCCATCATAATTCCCAACCATGAAATGTGTTAATGAAAAATGAACAATCATCATATCGTGAGGCGGAAGTTCACCCTACACATAAACGGTATGTTCGTTACCTATTAGATGGAAGTGTGTATGTGTTTAGATAAAACCATTATCATAAAACCATATGAGTATATTGAGGATACTGGTTTTTTATAATAATGTAATAAGGAGATTTTAGGGAGTGGAGAAAGAAAATAAAAGAAAAGAACTTAAGGGATGGTGTTACCTCTTAATCGGGTAAATCCTTTTGGTTTGTACCAAAGGGATTCTTTGGAATGAATTATGACCAAAAGGGGGATTAAAGGATGACTTTATGGATTTTTGGAAGTGTATATTGGAGATATTGGCCGAACGAAATTGGTTTGAGAGGTGTGAAGAATGGAGAGAGGGTGTGGCCTTTTATAGGGAAGGGAAATGACACACTTGGCATTTTTGAAAACAAGTTAGGTGTACCCACGATTTTACATTAAAAAAGTCATAAAAAAACAAAAAAATCAATAATTTAAGTTTTAATTCTGAAATATAGCCATAAAATTGGTTTTTAAAAGTTTCTATGTCATTTGGGCCCTTAAGCTTAAATTTTATTCCCTTGATAAGACTAGTGTTACCTAAATCATTGTAACTAATTTTAACTACATTCACTAATATTTTTTGTCAAAAACTATGTTGACCTTATTAAAAATTATAAATTATTCCGATTCCAAATATTTAATCCATTTTTTAAAATTACAAACATATATGTGGCATAAATTAATTTAAATTTAATCCCCCATATGGGATGACACTATGAGTGTTTAAAGTAAAAATGTCAAAACATTTGCTATGTTTTTATACCCAATTTCATAGTGAAATTGATTAAAATGAACTAAAATAGATTAAATGATATAATTATGATATAATTAAACTTTTAAACCAATTTAAAATATAATTTAACCTTATAAATAAATTAGATGAAAAAACAGTTTTCAATTTAAATTCAATATTTTTCACAATTCATCAAAAAACGAAACTTCACAGAGAAATACCAAAAATTCATGATAACCTAATTTTTATGTTTATATTTCAAAGATGAATTTTATTTTGAAATATTAAATTCATAAAAGTTAAAAATATTGGATTTAAAATAGGTTTTCCATTAAAAGGTGGTAAAACTACCTTTGTAAAAATAATGGTTTTTATGCATAAAATTGGGTTTGTTCTAATATTATGTCAATAAAATATATTAGATGAATATAAATAATATTTTATTGAATATATTACATTAATATCACTCATTAATTTTAATTAATTTAATTTATTTTGAAGAATCAACTTTGAGAGCGTAATAATAAGAATATATCATTTATATTCAATTGGTTTTTATTTTTTCATTTCTAATTAATTGGTAACCTATGATTTCATATTATATTTATGTAAACAATATATTTTCATAATTTAGTTAACACTATTCATAATCTCTAACTTAACAGCTAGTTATGTCTTATTATAATAAATAATAATATTTTAATAATATATTATTGTTCGGTAAAACTCGGTCTTGCATGTTACACAAGCCATTGAGGAAAGTCATTGTTGTGTGTAATAAAAGATAACCTTTATATTCTGTGTAGAGAAAGATAAAATTTATGTTGCGTGTAGTGCAAGGTTAACTTGGTATTATGTATAATGGAATCCAAACATAGTTTTTTCATATATAAAAAAACAATTTTCAGTGTTGTGTGAAATAAAAAATATCAAAAAGATTAAATTAATTTGAAAAAAAATCACAAAATCTTTGGGTGTTACCTTATTCCCACCCTTAAAATGAATTTCACCCTCGAAATTCATCTAGGTTATTAAATGTTTAATGTGAAATGTTCCTTTCACAAAAACTCACATAGTATAAATAAATACTAAAACTTCCTTTAAAAAAGGGAAAGATGAAAACATAGCAGTTACCTAAAGTAACTCATAACTAGATTCCCACATAGAAGAAAAAAGGTGGGAAGTTCAATCTTGGACATGAAAGGGAAATATTTTCATCATGTTCTGATGGTGAGTGATAGAGAACATTGATCATAAGAAGTGGATGATCAAAAAACCATAAATCTGTGATGATCTAAGGGACCATATTCATCATAAATAAAGGCTCTCAGATAACCTTTTTTGTTTCAAGATCCTATTCCAAGTGATAAATATTTTTCATGATAATATTTACTTACTTGATTGATTAAAATCATACCCTTTGTTATGCCTTGATAAATCTACACTTCACATCTTTCTCCAAAAAGGTAAGTGACTTTTTTTCATTCCAAAAGAACTAACATATCATGAGATCCATGATATTTCATCCCATTTTTCATCGGTTATCAACAACAATAATTTATTAGAATATTTTATCCAATATGTATAAATCCTCATGGGGTGAGATAATAATTTAATATCACTAACTTCATTCGAAGTTTGAATTAAGCATCCAATAAATGGTTAACCTTATTGCCCATATGAAAGATGAAAATCCAAAACTCTATAAATAAAGTCACAAAATCATCTTAACATTGATCGCATATATATCAAAAGTATCTCTTGGTTATCACATTCCAAAAATGTGAATACCCTCATCATAAATCCTCTTGAAACATGGTAATGACCTGAATTACCATAAATACTTTTGGAATACATGAATTCTTCCTTATTTTAAAGGATACTAGATATATTCCTTGGATACAAGAAGTTTTAGACATCATCCATAATAAAATATACCACTTTTCAACAAATCCTTATTCGGTTATAAGTTCATTTATGTTATTCAATTTACTTTATCTATATCAATCATCTCTTTATCCAAGATAAAAAAAAATTCTCAACATCTTGAACACATTAAGGGTTCCCTTCCCTTAATCAAAATTTCACTTTTATAGGTCTTTATCACCATTAATCAAATCCTTTTCAATCCTCAATGAAAAAATTATACTGAAAATACTTATATATTCATGATTTATATAACATAATATTTGAATTACAAAACATAAATACTTCATTCATCCAAATTTATTCTTAAACCATAACTTAGGCTTCATAAACTTAATCTTTAATACTTCTTTCATAGAATATGAAATATAAATCATGTCATAAGGTTCCTCAACCTCAATCTAATCATGCTTCTTATGTTTAATGTAAAAAATATTGTAAGAACATAACATACCTTTCACATGTCATTTGTGGTCTATTCATCATCAGTAGAAAAATCATTAATTATACCACCTTGTGAATTCTCATCACGAGCCTTCCATATAAGACATTGATTTTAATAATTCACATAATTTTTACATTTAAATTAGCCATCACTTGATAATACCTTAGGGAGTCCATCATTCCTATCAATTGTGTAAACAAAACTTTTCATTCTACCTTTGTTGTTACTTGCTTTCTGGCCTTCTTTTCCATAGTCAAAACATCTTCTTGTTCTTATAAGATATTCACTTGGGTGATTTTTTCCACATTATTTACACAAAGGAAACTGAATCTTCTTTACTACATGGTCTCCATTACCCGAACATTAATAAAACTTCTTCCTTCTCTTCCTTGGTGAGTCCTATAGTTGGTTAAGGTACACATTGTTAATCATGTCCATTGAAAACAGATTAGGCATGATCACAAAATCCTTTAATCCAGTGACCATCCCATTTGAATGCCCAGTAGAAAATTTTCCATCACATTCAACTTCAACCCAGTTACTTTTGGTTCCTACCATTGACTAAAACCATAAATAATAATGTGATCAATTCTTATCAAAATAGAATACCACTTAGTTTTGAAAAATAACTTATAGGATGCCTAAATCATGACTCGTACTTCATTAATATATGAAACTTAGGTTTATACTAGGTTATTAATATTAAACTTCTATTTAAATCCTTCATGGCGGTTCGTGAAGAGTTTTTGAATTCCCAAAGCATATCCTCTGGGAGTGTCAAACCAAGTGTGCTGTAAGGCCCATTATTGTATACCAGGTTATGCCGAGCCATGCCCAACACACCTAGTTGGAGTTATTACCCCTAGGTACATATGTTTCAGAGCCACATCCTCTTGTATTTTTTAGAAAGGGATGTAATGCTAGGAAAACACTATATCTATCCTTTACCAAAATTTTGGGACATTTTCCTATACTTTTCATCATCCTTAAACTTATCCTAAAAACATACCTAGATATATCCTTAGAAATATTCCTAAGGATATCATTAATGTTTTCTCATCCTAGTTTCCAAAGGTTAACAAAACATTTTCTCTAATACCAACTACAATGACCCAATCATAATGTATATATACATTACATAACTTTTTAGGAATAATTAAAACATTATACAATTTGATTCCTAAATATTGTATTAGTTTAGTGCCTTTGGAAACATGGAAATGTAAAAAATAGTACATAATAGAGCTACGTTATCTCCCACTAGGTTCTCCAAGACTATAACCCTGGTTAGAAATATCATACATGAAATATATTTTCATAACCTTGGGAAGGAAACATAAAAAAGGGGTGATCTCAAATTCTCAGTAAGGGTAAAAAAGGGGGACATGAAATCATAATAATGAACATAAGGTTATGAAAATAGGATAATTAAAATTGAATATAATTCCCTATGTATCAAAGAATATAAAAAATAATCATGGAATAAAGATTATAAGTTCATAATACATGAATAATAATTAAATAAATATCATAATCCATGAAATCAAAACATAGTAATAAAACATGGAATTGTGGCAAACACGTAATCATATTACATGATTTCAAAGTAGTCAAGGAATCACTGGAAAGACCATATTAGTAGTATGGGTTCACTCCCCATACCATCTTGGTAGTCATGGTTCACTTACATGGCCATATTAGTAGTCAAGGTTCACTACCAATACCATCTTAGTGATATGATTTTAATCCTCATACTATCTTGGTAGTCATGGTTCACTCCCATGGCTATCTTAGTAGTCAAGGTTCTATCCCAAGACCATATTACTCTATCTCATGAGATATAAATCTTTACCCAATACATTTGAAGGGGATATGGATCCCACCCATCTCATAATAAAATCATACAAATATGTTTCAAAAAATTATAAAAAATCAAATATTAACCCACCAAAGGAATGGGTATCGTAAACATGTAATCATATCATAACCTATAGAAAAGGATATAGGATTCATAATCATTTCATTAGAATTATAATCTATAAAAAGAAGAGGGTATCAAAGGTATATAACCCGTGAAATAGAAATGAATTTCATAAAAATCATTCCATAAAAACATAAACCATTAAAATAATTAATATGAATGGAAACATTGAATCATTTTCTCATAAAGTCATGAGTAACACCAACGTATGTCATCTTATATGAGAAATAATTTTAAGAGATATTTTTAAAAAAAATATTGAGGAAAATATCCTTCCTTGTTTGGAATTTTTTTTAAACATAAAATCTTTTCAAATCTATTTTCAAGAAAATAAACATGAAAACTTATAAAAAAGCTTTGTAAAATTTTTTAAAACCATTTCCACTGAAAAATTCTTGAAAACTTATAATGAAATATTGAACGCTGCTTTCTATTTATTGATGTATTTAAAGAAAGAAAGTAAATTATATATATATAAGTATATAATATAATTCAATTAGAATTATTATTTCATATATATAATATAATTTTACTAAATTAATCCTTAATACATTCCATGTGAGGTGTGAATGAATCACATCACTTTGAGGGGGTGGTAGTCCACACTTCCTCAAACGAAATTTTTATATTTACACAAAATTGAAAGTATAAAGATACATGTTATAAAATAATTATATAAGATTAAATACCTAATAAGTATTATGTATATCATATATAAAAATAGTTTCCATAATAATTACCAACCATTAAAGATGATAAAGGAAAAATGAACACTCATCATTTTGTGAGGTGCTAGTTCATCATACAAATAAAAAGTATGTTTTTCACCCATTAGATGGAAGGGTGTGTGAGTGTAGGTAAAAAACTTATCATAAAAACATCTTAGTATATTTATGATACTGTTTTTCCATATAATAATGGAATAAGGAGAGTTTATGGGTGTATAAAGAAAATAAAAGAAAGGAGCTTGAGGGTGGGTGTTACCTCTTAATCGGATAAATCCTTTTGGTTTGCACCAAAGGGATTCCTTGGAAGGCTTTATGACCAAAGGGAGGATTCAGAGAGTAAGGGAGGGTCTTAGGGAAGTGTATTGGGTAGATCCAGTCCAAACCCAAGTGGTTTTAGATGTCTGAATAATAGGGATATGGGGTGGCCTTTTATAGGGATGAGAAAGGACACACTTGGCATTTTTGAAAACAAGTTACGTGTACCCACATTTTTAACTAAAAAAGTCATACAAAAAATAAAAAAAACTAAATAATTTAATGGTAATGGTATAAATATGGCCATAAAATTGGTTTTGGACAAGTTTCTAGGTCATTTTTCCCCTTAATTTTAAAGTTTATTCCCTTGTTAAGCTTATTTTTACCTTAATCACTATAATTAATTTTAACTATATTCACTAATATTTTTGGTAAAAACTATGTTGAAATTATTAGTAATTAGGAATTATTCTAATTATAAATATTGAATAAATATTCACAAATTTAAAACATAAAAGTTTGAGAAATTAATTTAAATTAATCCCACAGACGATAGGACACTACATGTTTTTAAAGTAAAAACATTAAAAAATTTGCTAAGTTTTTATACCAAATTTCAAAGTGAAATTGATTTCGATGAAATAAATTGTATTAATTGATAAAACAATATTATATAATTAAACCTTGAAACTAATTTAAAATATAATTTAACCTTATAAATAAATTATATGAAAAATCACTTTTGAATTTAAATTTAGTATTTTTCACTATTCATCAAAAAATGAAACTCCACAGAAAAACTCAAAAAATTCACGCTAACCTAATTTTTAATGTTTCAATTTAAAATTTTAATTTTATTTTGAAATATTAATTTTATAAAATTTCTAAACATTCGATTTAAAATAGGTTATCCATTAAAAGGTGATAACATTACCTTTGTAAAAATATAGTTATTTATGCATAAAATTGAGTTTATTATTATATTATGTATATCAAATATATTGAATGAATATAAAAAATATTTTATTGAATATATAACATATATATTACCTTAATATAACTCAATAATTTTAATTAATCTAATTTATTATGATAAAACACCTTTGGGAGCATAAAAATAAAAATATATCCTTTATATTGAATTGGTTCTTATATTTTCATTTATAATTATTTGGTAACCCATGAATTCATCTTATATTTTTTTAAACCATATATTTTCATAAGTTAGTTAACACTATTCATAACCTATAATTTAACTACTAGGTTATATCTTATTATATTAAATAATAATATTTTCGTAATATATTATTGTTCTGTAAAACTTGTCCTTTCATGTTATGCAAGCCATCATGGAAATTCATTGTTTCATGTAATTAAATATAACTTGGTGTTTCGTTTTGTGAAAGCTAAAATTTAAGTTTTTTATAGTGCACGATTAACATGGTGTTGCTTATATTTCAATCCAAACATAGTGCTTTAATATAAAAAAACTATTTTTAGTGTTGCGTGAAATGGAAAATATTAAAAAGATTAAATTAATTAGAAAAAATATATTTCACAAAATATCAGAGTTTTATAATGTGAGTGTTAACTCATTAACACTTAAATTTATTTTTCAAATTACTATAATTCCAAAGCAATAATACCCTGTGATTCTTGGAACTATGATTCAACTGATTATATAATATGACTAGATCAGGTAGTGTGTATGTGATATCCTTATATCAAAAAATATATAATATAATAGAAAGTCCTTATAATAACCACTATTCCATGTGTATGTCATACTCCATGAAAAAACATATTAGACTAAAAGATTCACATGACTTTAGAGATATTCCCTTGAATCTGTCACATGTAATGAAGCCTAAAATACTTACATGTCATTTCACCTTATAACATATCATATGTGATAACTTGAGAAATCATTTCCAAAATTTATTTTTGATGTAATTTAAAACACTTATGGACATATATAATTATTTTTAAGGACTATTCCATTACAAGAACTAGTCAAACCATCATAAGATTACATGCTAAAATTTTAGCATAGTAAAATTCAAACCTTTTTAATTTCCTTCAATCAATTGAGTACACCAAAAGAAGGAAGTATACGCACCATAAAAACCATACAAAGTATATACTTTAACACAAATACAAGTAAATATAAAATCTTATGAATGTAAATTAAAACCTATGTAAGAAAAAAAACAAAGGGAAAAGGAAAATAGGTTTATGCAGTTTGGATAAGTTTTCCTACATCTATAAGAGTAATATTGTTGCTTTTATTATCACTTAAAGTACAATAGATTAAACTTTTAACTAAAAAAATATATTAATAGTAATTAATTACAAAGATTTTATACTTTTTAATTTAATGAAAAAATTAGTTCAGAACATTATAGGAATTTTAGGCATTATCAATGGTCTTTTTGGTATACACAACCCTTTAAACCATCATTAATTAATTTTTAGTAGTTCCTTAAACCACCACACTTATTGATGCAATAAATTTAAACACTTATATTTTTTAATTGTTATTGGTTTATAGAAACCATATTGAAACTATAATTTAATTTTCATTCTTAACCACAATATAAAAAATTTATTTGTTAGTGGTTAAATATGCCACCAACATGTGTAAAATATATTATATTTTTATTAATATTTAGCTGCAATTATAATCATAAATTAATATTTTCATGGTGTATTTTCATGTACCATATTATTTGGTGGAGGATTTATAATATATAATAGTGTTTCTTACAGATTTTCTTTATATATGAGGAAGTTTCCCCAAATTAGCAGTGGTTTAAACCATGGAACATAGTAAAAAAGAAAAAAAACACTCTTACTATTTGAGCTCCAAAACCAATGAAATACAAAACAAAACACAATTTTAAAAATAGTAAGAAACAAATAAATATAATTACTATTAAAAAACTAAAACAAGATATCGATATTTCATTAATATAAATAAAATAATATGAGTCATATAGGTATGGAAGAATCCTATAATTATAAAAAAAAATGTTATACAAGAAGGGGATTATTAGGTATAGAATCATTTAATGAACCAGATACCATTAGGGATTGCCTCTATATAACTATGGTTTCCTTGAGATTATAAAATCCCATCATTATCCTAAAAAATTTAAACCTTAGGTGTCTATAATTAAATATTTCAAAAACATAAATTAGATTATATTGAGCAATAATATAAACCTCAATCATTTTTACTTACTGAGACTTTTGTATCATGGATACAATCACCTTAAGAATACTATATTTTATGTCCCAAAATGAAGTACCAAAATCATCCACCACTATATGAAATTTCTCATCCCAATCACTCATGCAAGAATCTTTGTCCCAAACTTTGGTCTCTATTGTCACAATTTTTTGTTGTGATGTTGGATCATGAACACTACTAGGACTCGGGGTGGGAGAGGGTGTCATAGGGACTGATTTTGGGGATCTAACAAATAACCCGGATAGAGATGGTCTCAAAAACATCATATGTGCATAACATAGATCCTCATTACTAAAAAATGAGCAATGACATCAGTTTGTGAAAATTTTAATGACTGTGATGGATTTTCATCCCATGACTCTTTAATTTTATTCTATACATTGAATAATATAAAATAATTAAGTGATTCAGTTAAATAGATAAAAATTAAATTAGTTTACCCTTATTCTATAATAATATTCATTCACATAATTTCTATTTAAATTTTTATGCTTATCAAACCACATCTTAGTTTTCCCAACCTAATGACTAACCTCCAAATCCTATATCATTAAAGTAGAAAATTCACAATTATAAAATCTTAATAACTTAAAATTGAACACATATGTGTGATATAATAATTAAAATATTACCTTTCTTGAAATTATCATTATGAAACTCTTTGACCCTGTTATATATGGTATTATTTTATTCGCTCTACTCACCACATTTTTCATAGAAATTTCTATAAAAAATGAAGACATATTACTATGAAATATAATACAATTAATAAAGAAAAAAATATGATCAAGAAATTTATATCATAACAATATCATAATGAAAAATACCATATA
Organism: Viscum album; assembly: GCA_963277665.1. NCBI lineage: Eukaryota > Viridiplantae > Streptophyta > Magnoliopsida > Santalales > Viscaceae > Viscum > Viscum album. Next base: position 674,854,229 of record OY728131.1, on the reverse strand, counting down.
CAAATTAGTATAAAATTTACCAAAAAAATACTTCAAAAACTCTCTAGGTATCCCTTTTGGAACCTTATTATAAATCTATCAAAGATTTAATTACTTCTCACTAATCTCAAATCATAATATCTACTTGAAATATTTCTATTTTTTCCAAGATTTAAAATTTTCATTGATGCACAATATCTTTATCCACATAAAAATAGAAAAAAATATAAAAAAAATAAATGAAAAAAATTAGAACAATAATATTTATAGTAATATCAAATTCATAAACTATTTATCGATATTTAATTTCATATATATTTATTTTATTATCAATGATAAAATTCTTCTAGTTGATTAGAACAAGGCTCCAATCATGATATGTGATTGATAGGGTCATTATATTATATTCCAAATGACCCAAAAACTACTTGTGAATGCCTCATGAATCATTAATAGGCACCTCAAAGCAGTCAAACAACACAAAAACATTTAAATTATTAAACTTACAAACACCATTAATTTCCATGTTTGTTTCTATTTTTTATTATTTTTATATATTAAATAAATATATTTAATATTTAGTACAACTATGAAATAAATAACGTGTTCATAATGAAATGCATACCAATAATAGACACCCACCAATACCCTTATCATGGTATTAAAAACAAAATATGTGAAGTCAAATCATTCTCATATACTGGCTAATCCAATGCCCCAAAACCCATGTCTAGAAACCATGAATCAGTGGTAAGTGGACTTGTAGTAGTAGGAAATGAAACTAATGGAGTAATGATTGTCACCATCAGCATCTGAGTTTCATATGACTATACAGATTTACTATGGTTCAAAAACTGTGTAGTCCTTAGAATTATTTCTAAAATATAAAAGATAGCAAAATAAATTAAAACATCTAAAATGATACAATAAAATAATAAAATTTTAAATGACCAACATAAAAAATTATAATCATATATGTGTATTTAAATAGTAAATTTGATTCTCAGAAATACTAATATATTTTATCAAAATTTAAATATTATTATATATTATAAATAATCTAGGCCTTTTAATTTTACCATCATGCCATTAATTTATACTTGATAATGGAATAAAGTAAATTAATTCACCCTCTATACTATTAACAACCAATATTGGATTCATGATTTTTACAAGAATAATAATTGTGTACTATAAACTTTAATATTAATATTTGTGAAATTAAATTGAAAACTTATATGATATATAATCTATTAAATAATGAATCATTGTTTCATAAAAGTAAACAAAATATGATAAAAAGAATAATATATGATTAAAAAAACAATGGTTTCATTCAACGTTGATTATAATCATCCACCATTAACATGGGGCCTTCATCTTCACCCTCTCTTATAAGATTGACACATTCATTTTCATTATAAACCAAAAGATCAATCACTTCCTATTGATAGGTTTCATTATCAGTAAACCATTTTCCAAAATCATCTTTCATATCATAAAATTATCTCAGTTTCATATGGACTGCAACAATCCACCCTTCATTGATTCCATGTCATGAACTGAATCTGGTAACCACTAATAACAGCACCAAAACCATCCCGTGACAATTCCCAAAGGTAATTCCCTATCCCCATGGGCTAGAACAAATGTTTGGGTATCATTTATCTTGGTTTGGGAATGATTTACCCGAATATGTATACATAAAACATCAAAAGTATTTGATAAAATAAATCTGAATAATTCATACCAACAAGGTTTATACAAAAATCTAGAACTGAATACATAAGTTCAAATTCAATACAAAAGGTCCAAAGACATAATGAAATGGAAACAAAACATCCCCATGGACTCCACATGACAAGGGGTCATCACCCCCAAGCTGTCTCCACAACTCCGCCCCAAGGATGGGGACTAACACCTTGAACCTCCATCACCCTTAGCCTTTCCTTTACCTGAGTCAAACATAACCAAGTATACTTAGAACCAAGGGGTGCAAGTAGGGTGTGATCCAAAGACCAAAAGGTTGACACTCAAATATTCCAAAGATCATGCAATACAATGTGAAAAAGCAAGCAATTTTAATACGCAAAGAAAAGCAGCGATAAAATCCATGAAATGAAACTTTCAATTTAAAACTGTTTTCAAGATAAAGTTTTTAGAATTTTTAAACATTTAAATAGACATGTTATATACTTTAATTTACTTCCAAAAACACCCCAATAAATGGGAAAATACCACAAACACAATGAGAAACAAAATTGGGAACACCCCTAGGCACTAGATAGTCTAAGGCTCCATGTACCTCATACCTCAGTGTAAAGTAACCATAGAAAAATTCGTTCTCATGCATGAGCCACTAGTAGGGAACATACCCATAACCTAGTGGTCCCAAATAATAATCCACATAGTTTATCTAGAGTTTTAGTTATCCAAATTCTAGGTGAAACAGGGACAAAACTCATCCGGTCCACTAGTCATACTAGTACACATCCGCCCCACCTAGGTACTCGGGCTTCCCCCTTTGTGCTCAAAAAATTTAAAAATGATACATATATAAATTTTCATATAAAACACCACTAATGGTCACATACAATAAGTACAGTAGATACACAAATTTTATACCATTTAAAACACACAACAAAACACTTTGAGTTTCAATAAAACAACTTCTCCAAATCATTCCTTATTTTGCACCCAAAACTCTTTGAAAACCCCAATTAAACACCATATTCATACTCATATTTATCAAAAAAGAATCCAAAACACCCTAAAAATTTCTTTAAACTCATCAAATGATTCATAAAACAATCCCAATAAGCATCACATAGAATACCCATGTAAAACACCCAATTCAACACCAAATTGGTACTCAAAAACCATTTTCTTAACAAACGTCACCCAAAACCAATTTTGCAGAAACAACAAAAGAATAATAAAATTTAAAACATTATTTTCAGCCCTAATATAGTTCAATAAGGTCAACTAAATAATTAAAAGGTATCCCTTAATCAACCAATAAAATATTTATATGAGAAAAATACACATTTCACATGGAATTGGCCCTTAAAATTTACTTGCATTACAAACACAACTAAAACCAATTTTTCAGCACCAAATCAATGGGTTAAAAATGAAAATATAATAAACAAAGCATCTATGTCACAAGTATTTCATACAAAGTGGGATCACCTGCCAAATTAGTAAAAACCTTGAATCCTTTGTGCGAAAATTAAATAGCACCCCCGCCGCACCAAGATGGACTGAGATCAATCCTAAAACCACAAGAAATGACCCAGAAAACCCATGGTTAAACCCTAGGTCAGAAACCCTACCAATTTTACATTTGGTAATTCAAGAAAATTAGAAGCAACTTCATGGAAATGGGAGAAAAGGAGTAATAATTGAAAGAGTTATGATGGAAAGAACTTACCTCCTCAAATCTGTACGATTTGAGAAACCCTAGAAAGTATGTCCCTAAATCGCATTTCCTAAGAGATTAAAAGAGGGAAGAAAGAGACTAGGCATGTTGCTGGGTGAAATGGTCTCGTGTGAGACTTAGAATCACCGAAAAATACTTAATATTGAATAAGTTATTAAATAAATAAAATTCATTTTTAATACTGGATATGGGCTTCTGGGCTGTCCCAATCCCTTAAATAAAAACCAAAATACAACATGTTTATGGATTTATAAAGGTTCCAAATATTAATTGTGGTGTTAATATGTCAGGGGAAGACATTTAAAAATTTCAATGAGTGGAAAATATTAAAAAATGAAAACGTTATAAATGAAACAAAATTTATTTTTAAATCTGGAATTGGGCTCACAGTTTGGTCCAATTCATGAAAACTCACCTATTACTCCATAAAACCTTGGGAAACACCACAATATAAAGCATGAATAGAAATTAAATGAAACATATCTTTAAAATATTTCATGTATGTGACAATTATCCCCACCATGAAAACTTTTCGTCCCAGCAAGTCAACCTGAAGCTTCATCAGAAAACAGGAATGAATACTCTTCCTCAACCCATGACTTCCGCTCCCATGTCTCACGTGCATCTTTACCATATTGAAAAAGAACCCAGAACAACGGAGTGGACTTACCTTGAAGCACCTTCTCTTGGGAGTCCACTATTTTCATCGGCCGCTCAATAACAGACAAGTCAGGCTCTAGCTCCAGTTCTTCCCAACTCAGCACATGGGATGGATCCGGGTTGTATTTCTTTAATTGAGAGACATGGAAGACATCATGGATGGATTTAAACTGAGAAGGTAAATCTAACCTATATTCCACCTTTCCAATATGCTCATTAATCTCAAAGGGCCCGACATACCGCGACATCATCTTACCTTGCTTCCCCAATCGACGATGGCCCAGACGAGGGGCCACTTTCAAGAATACCCTGTCACCCACGGAAAACTCTAGGTCTCGACGCCTCTGGTCAGCAAAATATTTATGACGAATCTAAGCTGTAAACAAGAACATCCTGATCAACTTGAACTTCTCTGAAGTCTCGTGCATAGGGCTCGGCCCCAATAGTGATGTCTCTCCTACCTCAGTCCAATATAGGGGGGACCGACATGGCCGACAGTAGAGTGCCACAAAAGGGCCATTCGAATCGAGGATTGGTAACTGCTATTATAATCAAACTCAAACAATCCCAAGTGGATATCCCAAGAACCTCCAAAGTCTAGGAAACATGCACAATCATGTCCTCCAAAATCTGATTCTCTCACTCCGTATGACCATCCGTATGAGGGTGGTATGTCGTGCTCATCTTAATCAGAGACCCCAATGCCTTCTAAAGGCCTTCCCAAAATCGAGAAGTGAAGCGGGGGCCTCTATCTGAGACAACTGCTGATGGTACACCATGGAGTCTCACCACTTTCTGAAGATACAAATAGCCCAACTCATCCAATTTAGTTGTATATTTTATCAAGATGAAGTGGGATGATTTGGTCAAACGATCAATCACCTCCCAAATGGAATTCTTACCCCAAGGTGTACGAGGTAATCCAACAATGAAGTCCATGGTGACCTCGTCCCACTTTTAGGTAGAAATGGGTAGTGGTTGGAGAAAACCGGAGGGCCTTTGGTGCTCTACTTTCACCTGCTGGCATGTGTAGCATCTCAACACAAAGTCCGCTATGTACCGTCTCATACCAGGCCCCCAAAACTGCCGACGGACATCATAATAAATATTAGAGGAACCTGGATGGACAGCCCACTGAAACTCATGGCTATCTTTCATTACCACCTTCCACAGAGATAATGACACTACTGGACGGCCCTTGAAGCACAATATGCCCTCAGGAGATGATGACCAATCATAGGATGTCTCCCCACCATGAAAAAAACTTCTTTGACCACTAAAAAATCTAATCAATGGTCTGTTTCTAATGAATCAACTCTAATAGAGAAGGATTCAACTAGACGCTCACCAAGAATTCCCCTCCACTGTATTTTCTGGACTTCGCATGCATCTTAGAAAAGAGCCCCATCAAAGTCCACTCATCACTGGAATTCCTCAAAGCCTGCACTGGAACTCTTCTTCTCAAATCATTTTCCACCACATTACCCTTGCCTGGGGTATAGACAATGTCAAATTCAAAGCCCTTCAAGTCTCGATCCAGTGACAGTGCCTCAAGTTGAGGTCCTTCTGTGAGAAGATATAGGCTAAGATTTTGTGATCAGAGTAGACCACAAACTTCTTCCCAAATAGGTAGTGACACCAAGTCTTCAAATCAGGCATCACCGCTACCAACTCCAAGTTGTGGGTCAGGTAATTATTTTCATGTGGTTGGAGTTGGTGAGATACATAAGCCACCACGTGATCATCCTGCATAAGAACGCACCCAAGACCCATACCTGAAGCGTCACAATAGACCATATACCCCTTACCAGCCTTAGGCAAAATCAGCATGGAGGCGGTATTCAACTGCCTATTTAACTCCCAGAATGATGCCTGACATTCTGGACCCCATAAAAACATCACCCCTTTCCGGGTGAGTGCAGTCATCGGTGAAGAAAGCCGAGAGAAATCCCAAAAGAATCGCCTGTAATAACCAGCCAGGCCAAGGAAACTCCTGATCTCAAACATATTCTTTGGTTGCTCCCATGACATAACCTCACTAATCTTCTCGGGGTCCACTGAAACCCCCTTTTTAGAGATCACATGCCTCATAAATATCACTTTCCTGATCCAAAAAGTGCACTTTGAAAACTTTTCATAGAGGCGGTGATCTCGTAATGTACCCAAAACGATCCTTAGGTGATGTTAGTGTTCCACCTCAGAGCCAGAGTATAACATAATGTCATACACGAACACCAAAATGAAGGAATCTAGATACTAATGAAACTCCCTGTTCATGAGTGCCATAAAGACCGTTGGAGTATTGTTCAATCCAAAGGGCATGACCAAATACTCAAAGTGGTCATACCTGCTTCGGAAGGCTGTCTTTGGGATATCTGACTCTTTCAGCCAGAGTTGATGATACCCCGAACACAAGTCTATTTTTGAGAACCACTTCTCCTCCTTAAATTGATCGAACAAATCATCTATTCTGGGAAAAGGGTATTTGTTCTTAATTTTTACCTTATTCATCTTCCGGTGGTCAATGCACAACCAGAGGGATCCGTCATCCTTTTTTGTGAACAACAGAGGAGCGACACAAGGAGAGACGCTCGGGTGAATGAATCCTTTGTATTATAAGTCATCCAACTGTATCTTTAATTACCTCAGCTCGGTGGGGACCATGCGATAAGAGGGAAGAGATATCAGCTGTGTTCCTGGTGCTAGATCAATCAAAAACTCCACATCCCTCTCTAGGGGAAAACCTAAGAAATCATCTGGGAATACCTCAAGAAACTCATTCACTACATGAGGTAGTGCACCTCTAGGTGAAATACCATCATCATCTAGCATGAGAGATGATAACTAGAAGGTAAGACTTCCCAACTCTAAGAGTGGAGGTCCTGCGTGACCCGACCGAGGATCCCATTCTCCCCAAAAAACCTAATGACTCCCATCAGGTGTTGTGAAACTCACTCGCCGCCTGTAGCAATTGATATGTTCCTGGAAGTGTACTAGACAATACATCCCAAGAATGACATCAAAAGGGTCTATATCTAAGACCAATAGGTCCCACTCCATCTTGACCCCTGACACAGAAAGCACACAACACGAGCACCTGAGACCCTGCTCCTTCTTTCCCAACGGTGTCACCAACTCCATCGTGAAAGACATCAACTCAATTGAAAAATTCACCATGTCCACAAAACGGGCAGAAATAAATGAAACAGAGGTGCCAGTATCAAAAAGAGAAGTAGCTATAGAAGATGCGATCAGAACGGTACATCGAACTTTCGACGGTCCCGCCTCTGATCCTGCTAGTGCCTGATTCACTGCATGGAGATGTCCAATATCTGCCTAAGGAAGACCGCTAGTCTGTGGCTATTCCCTGAACAGGATATTCCTAGAAGATTACCCAACCCTACCACCATGGCTTCCAATTCAAGATCCCACAACCCTCGACGGCTTGGACTGTGCTGGAACTCTTCTTGAAGCCATTGACCCTGCCCCACTCAGAAGTGGACATGCTACATCGCAGAAACGCTACAAATTCCCAATACCTCCACACTGGTAACAAGGATTCATAGGAAGTGGAAATGCTAGTTGGATGTCCCCAGGCTTCCCACACTAGTATCACACCACCGATCTCGCATCAGAATCTGTAGACAAAAACTGTATAGAAGAGTGGCCTGAACTACCACCTCCTTTCTTTACATGATCCTCCCACTTCCTTTTCTTCTCTGAAGAACTGCCAATGCCCACTGCTAATGCTAAACTAGAGAAACTAGCCCTGCCTTTCCAATCAGTCTCCACCATGCACTCCCGATCAACGACCTCAGCATAGGTCCTCAACTTAAATAAGAACACCTGGGAGTATGTATCTGGTCGCAAGCCTTTCTCAGACCTCTGGTCCTTCGCCTTTTCATTGGAGACGATTTTTGGAACATACCAAACCAACTCAGTGAAACGGTTGGAGTACTCCATCCTAGATATATTCCCCTGAATAAGGTCCATGAACTCTCTGGACCTAGCATAAGCCAACACCTTAGGGTAGTACTGTTCATTGAAGATAGCCTTGAAATCCCTCCAGCACATCTGCTCATTCTTCCCAGTCTGAAGCACTGACTCACACCACTTGCCGTTGGGACCCTCCAACAGAAAGGAGTCACACTTCACCCTGAGCTCCTTGGGTGTTTCCAGGAACTCAAAATATACGTTTGATCTACTCGAGCCATTCCTCTTCTTCCTGGGGTTCTGAGCTGCCTCGAAAGGTTGGAGGCTTGTTTTTCAGAAACTCCTGAGCTTTATCTTTTCTAGGAACTGTATCTTCTGCCCTAGAAGAAATAAGAGTAGGATTTGGTCCATGTCCTAGATCTTAGAAAGCTCAGACCACAACCTCGACAAGCCTCTGATCAATCGGTGTGGAAGAACTCTCTCCAGCTTCCTCTCGTGGGCACGTGGGAGCTTCCCGGGGAGGCATGTTGCTACAAAATGCAACAGTCACAAAAAAATAATCAATACCACAATTCTGAAAATTTTAATCAAATACACAAAGTTTAAATAATCTAAACACATTCCAGTAATAAAAGAAACAACTACTCCACCTCCGCCTGATGTCCACGTGTGGTCTGCAGCCCACACATCTCACCTGGAAGTGAAGTCAATCCGTAAATTCCAACGTCCCCTGGTGACTTAAGGTCTACCATGAGAGGTGCAGGAAAGACACCCTACTCACAACCAAAACCCTGAGCCCCAATATTCCTAGCTCCTATCTATCCCAACTCATCCCAAAATAGCAATATAACCCAAAAACATTAACCCCTTTTGATACCATTTTGTCACGAACCGAATCTGGTCACCACCAATACCAACACCAAACCCAGCCCGTGAAAAGACCCTAAGGGAGTTACCTATCCCCATGGGATGGAAAAAGTGTACGGGTATCATTTATCTTGGTTTGGGAATGATTTACCCAAATATTTATACATAAAACATCAAAAATATTTGATAAAATCAATCTGAAAAATTCATACCAACAAGGTTTATAAAAAAATCCAGAACTTAATACATAAGTTCAAATGAAATAAAAAAGGCCAAAATACATAATGAAATAGAAAAAAACAGCCCCATGGAATCCACATGAAAAGGGGTCATCACCCCCAAGCCGTCTCCACAACTCCACCCCAAGGATGGGGACTAACACCCTGGACTGCCATCACCCTTAGCCTTTCCTTTACCTGAGTCAAACATAACCAAGTCTACTTACACCCAAGGGGAGTAAGTATGGTGTGAGCCTAAGAACAATATGATACCACCCAATTATTCCAAATATCATGCAATACAATGTGAAAAAGAAAGCAGTTTTAATACGCAAAGAAAAGAAGTGATAAAATCCAAGAAATGCAACTTTCAATTGAAAACAGTTTTCAAGATAAAGTTTTCATAATGTTCACACATTTAAATATAAATGTTAGATACTTTAAATTACATTAAAAAACACCCCAATACATGGGAAAATACAACAAATTCAATGAGCAACAAAATCGGGAACACCCCTAGGCACTAGATAGTCTCGGGCCCCATGTACCTCTTACCTCGGTGTAAAGTAACCATAGTAAAATATGTTCTTGTGCATGAGCCACAAGTAGGAAACATACCCATAACTTAGTGGTCCCCAATAATAATCCACAAAGTTTATCTATAGTTTTCTTTATCCAAATTCTAGGTGAAACAGGGACAAAACTCATCCGGTCCACTAGTCGTACTAGTACACATCCACCCCACCTAGGTACACGGGATTCCCCCTTTGTGCTCAAACAATTTCAAAATTATACATATATTAATTTTCATATAAAACACAACTAATGGTCACATACAATAATTACAGAAGCTACACACATTTTATACCATTTAAAACACACAAAAAACACTTTGAGTTTCAATAAAACAACCTCTCTAAATCATTCCTTGTTTTGCACACAAAACTCCTTGAAAACCCCACTTAAACACCATATTCATACTCATATTTATCAAAAAGGAATCCAAAACACCATAAAATTTCTTTAAACTCATTACATGAGTTATAAAACAATCCCAATAAGCATCTCATAGAATACCCATGTAAAAAACCAAATTCAACACCAAATTGGTACTCAAAAACCATTTTCTTAACAAACGTCACCCAAAACCAATTTTGCAGGAAAAAAACGGAATAATAACATTTAAAACATTATTTTCAACACCAATACAGTTAAATAAGGGCAAATAAATAATTATAATGCATCCCTTAATCAACCAATAAAATATTTATTTGAAAAAAACACAAATTTCACATGAAATTGGCCCTTAAAATTCACTTGCATTACAAAAACCACTAAAACCAATTTTTACAACACCAAATCAACGGGATAAACATGAAAATATAATAAACACAGTATCTATGTCACAATGATTTCATACAAAGTATAATAACCTACCAAATTAGTAAAACCCTTGAATCCTTTGTGGGAAAATCAAATCGCACCGCCGCCGCACCAAGTGGGACCGAGATAAATCCTAAAACCACAATAAATGACCCAGAAAACCCACTGTTAAACCCTAGGTTCGAAACCCTACCCTATGGACATTTGTTACTTTAATAACATGAGAAAAAACTTCATGGTAAGAAGATAAAATGAGTAATAATTGAAAGAGTTATGATGGAAAGAACTTACCTCCTCAAATCTGGACGATTTGAGAAACCCTGGGAAGTTCGTCCTTAAATCTTAATGCCTAAGAGCTCTAAAGAGGGGGGAAAGAGGCTGGGCCCGTGACAGAGTGAAATTTTCTTGTGTGAGACTTTGAATCACTAAAAAATACTTAATATTGAATAAGTTATTATATAAATAAAATTCATTTTTAAAACTGGATATGGGCTTCCGGGTAGGCCCAATCCCTTAAATAAAAACCAAAATACACCATGTTTATGGATTTCTAAAGGTTCCAAATTTTAATTGTGGTGTTAATATGTTAGGGGAGAATATTTAAGAATTGGAATTAATAATAAATATTAAAAAATTAAAATGTTATAAAAGAAAAAAAAAGTATTTTTAAATCTGGAATTCGGCTCACGGTTTGGCCCAATTCATGAAAACTCACCTATTCCTCCATAAAACCTTGGGAAACCCCCAAAACAAAGCATGGATGGAAATTAAATGAAAAATAACTTTAAAATTTTTCATGTATGTGACACTCCATCATCAACATAATATACCATTTTACACTTCGAAACCAAAAAATATATATTGCGTTCTTCACATCACCGGTATCGATCAAATTATGTATTTTTGGAAAATAAAAATTTAACATGTCACTATTTATACCAATGTGAATATTGACCCACTTTAATTAGAATAAAATAACATAGTAGTGTACATGATAATTTATTTCAGTAATATCAATCAATATTAAATAATATCCTAACTCTTTGAATTTTTTGAAGATTCAACTATTTTGTGTTTTTAGACCATCTTTGTGATAAGATTTAAATATTTTGAATCCATTAATATTGTAGGTATAGAATCTTATAAACTTTTTTAAAGTCCCTTTTGCTAAAATTTTCAAATCCTCAGATAATAAAAGTTGATTATCAATGTTAATTCTATATTCAAAATTATACAAAAAATTAATATTTATACAATATAATTATAAGCATATTATTAATATGAATACAATTATGAATATACACAATGTGAAAACTAATCAATAATATCTTTATTTAGATATTTTATTATTTATTTATTCTTTGGAGTTTGTAAATGAAGTCATGTCTTTTTTTGTGTCTTCTATTTATCAATAAAAGGTCTTCAAATATCACTATTATTGGGAAAAAATCCCTCATGATGGAATTTCATAATTTTTTTGGACATTGTGTTTGTTGTAATATCATGTTGACAAAGTGGATATGAAATCACATTTAAGGTGGTGTCATTTTAATTTTTAGGTTAAAATTTTGTTTCTAGTAAAGGAATGTGTTTACCTTTTAGTTTACATAGACCATTTGGTTTAATACATAGACTGTGAGGTCAAGTTTGAGGAATCATATAGTAATCTTGTGGTTGGGAGGTACTGAGGTCAAACAAAAGGACCACAAGGTTGAGTATACGATTATAAGGTGGAATGGAGAATGATGAGAAGAAGTGGAAGGCATTTTTTTAGAGAAGAAATGGAAGGCTACATAAGGAAAAGTTTATGATATGAGTTATAGTGATGAATCATATGATTTTAATTAAGGGTATAAATAGTAATTGAATGTTTAGAAGGTTATATAAAAGACTTTATCTATAAAAGGACCCCTAATCACTTCATTAAATGTTGATAAAATTATTTTATATATCATTATTGTTTGATTAATTTGGATATTCTTTAAAGGGTAACCATGAAGAGAAATCTCTGGAAGGAAGTTCATGGAGGTATATGATATGACTTTGGAGCTCACGGTAAAATAAAACCCAAAAAGTTAGAGTACATAAAGAAGCTTATGGGTTTATAAATGGGTAGTTTACATGGATAGAAATCATATTTAATTACTTCTACAAAGGGATGTTTTTGGTGATGATGTCCCATGAGGTTAGATTTAGTGGAGAACCTTTTTCATGAATTTTAAGTAAATTTGTAAGTAGGGGAGTTCATGGTAATTTTCATCCATGAGGTTGGACATTATGGAGAACAACGTTCCATGAGGTCAAGTACACAAAAGGTTGGACTTCATATCTCAGATGAAAATAAAGCTTAATATCACACCCATTCCAGCATGAACCAAAATAGAACACATAAATATCATTAATAGAATCTTATAAAGGAGTGGTGAATTTACTTTAGCTAATTGATTAGTGCATTCTAAAAGTGCGAATGGTTGTAAACTAGGAAAGACAGTGAGTCCTCTTGGAATATTATAATAGTAGGATGCTATAGTGGTTTTTTTATACTAGAACATAACATTTTTATACTCCTTGGACTAGATATATTATAGTTAACCATGTAAAATTGTTGTGTTTAATGTAAAATTTTATTTCTATATTTTTATATTTTTGTGAGAAGAATAGAAAAGATGTTTTTTTTAAAATGAGATCAAAGGTGAAATTACTTTAATCTAGGATGCCCAGATTCATACACCGTCAAGGTATTCAACCTTATGTGGTGAAAAATTGGAATTAGAGTGAAATATTAAAGTCATTTTATTCCCTCTTATTGGATTTAATGAAAGTTTTTAATCACAAATAGATTTTGATATTCAATGGAACCAAATTTCAACTTTGGAAGAATCAAATACAACACTATTTAGAATATTTATTAATGGATGTATATACAACTTCTATATATGGGATTTCAGTTAGTATAAAAAATAGGGCTCTATCTGATAAAAACTAAAATTAAATGGATGTGGATGATAAAGGAATCAAAGATTTTGAGAGATACTTATCCAACACAATCTACAAGAAGTTTATTTCGTATAAATACCAGAATTATATGTGAGAAAATATAATCAACATGTATAAATGTAATTTAAAATTCTAAGAAGCTGAAATATAGATTTTGTGAAACAAGTACAAGGATTTTAGGATGCACCTGAGTGAATCTATTGATTCATTATTTGATCGGGCGAATGTTATTGTAGGGGAAATTCATAGTCTAGTAGAAATACTCAATGATGTAAAGATCATCAAGATTATCTTATGAATACTTCCACCCCAGTTTAATCTGAAAGTATTAGTGATGGAGGAAAATATCCAAAGGAACTAATATTGGATAGTTTTTATAATTATATTATTGAATATGAGATGGAAAATGATGATAATGATCCAATTGAAAAGGCTAAGTCTAAATAGGTGGAATTAAGGCCATGAAAAATCTCACCATAGTATATGACTAGGAAGAAGAATAGCTGGATGAATTCATTTCATTCCATTCCTAAAATATTCAAAGTAAAAAAAGTAATTTTTAAATAGAAACTTCCAATCATGTTATTTTAACATGGAATGTTCAAGAAACATGTAGTAAAGTGTTCTAAGAATTTTCCAGATGAAGATGAGGATGATGATGAAATTATTATAAAGAAGTCTTCAAACAATTTGAAATGTAGGAAAATAAATAAGAAAATATTATTCAAGAAGAAGGACCTATTTTAAAAATAAAATGATTATTCTAAATAAATATAGAAAAATGAAATTTAATACTTTAAATCCAATATATAATATGATTTGGTTGTAGTTATAGACAATTCTCAAACTAGGGAAGAAAATGACAATGATGGAAAAGTGTATGGAAGAGTTGATCTCTAGGTTGAATTGAGAGCTTATATTTAGGGGATAAATGTTTTTAAATCTAAAATAAATAAAGTAAATATAGTGGTTCATGATGATAAAGTCTATATAAAACAATTAGTGGAGGTGAAGTCTAGACTTAAGGAATAAATTTAAAATCTTAAGTTTTTATAGCCATAGAACTCAGAGAAGGCAGTTGAGTTCAATTATAAAGTTAAAGACTAAAATAGGGTTATCAATGGTTTGAATAACATAATTAAAAATCAAGTAAAATGTATTTAAAAATTTGAGGAGTAATTTTTCATCATGAAATGAAATTTAGAATATCAAGAGAAAATCTTGACTCTCGATACGACATTAGGAAAGAAGGTCACATTAGAGATATATTATATGAAAGTGGAGAATATAGGTCTTTAAAAACAATCAAAATGTTTTCAAGAGAGGAAAAATACACATCAAAATAAAAAATCTGGAATATTTTTTGATCGTAAACCAAAAAAAAATGACGGTTAATTACAGATTATAAGAAATCACTATGAGGTTAATGGTTGATTGGGGCATGAATTAGAATCTGAAGACTCTTAGAACCCAACAAACTACTAGTGATATAGTAATGAAACATAGGAATACACTACATATCAGGTGTTTTTTATTTGAAAATTTTGGAAAGTCAAAAAATGTATGTTTTATAGACAAAATATACCCAAGGGAATAAGAGAAACAATGGTAACTGATCATAGTTAAATATTCCTGGATTTCTTTTGATGGTAACAATTTATGGTGTGTAGGATTTGATATATGGATATATATTTCTTATTAACAATGAATTAGAATATTCCAAAGCATACCCATGGTATTTATACATAGATTCTCAAGGAATCATAAATATAGCTATGAAAGTAAAATTGATTTTCATATTTGTCAGATAAAGTTATTCTATCATAATATAAAGAAGATCAAGCATATTATTCAACACTATATATGAAACCAATGACATGGAATAAGAAGAGATGTGCTGATTAGATAGTGGTTATATAGATTACTCTAAAAGAATCAAATACTAGTGTGTGGATAATTGATAGTGTATGCACTTCCCACATGATGGGAAATAAGTATTTTTTCAGAGATTATAAATTATAAGGATGATTTTATCATGTTTATAAATTGTAAGATCCAATATTTTTTCAAGTATGTATCTTTATGATTTTTTCATTAAACTTACTTCATTTGAGTTTTTCCTCATCTATAAACCTTGGTGGTTGTGTTTTCACTATGGTTGACTATTTTTTTTTAAATAAACGCGATATTAGGTTGCGATGAAACTTGAGAAAACCAAAGAGGATCCAAGTGGAGAGCCTTTGTTGGGTAAAATGACTTAAAGTCCAGAGATGTATTCTTGATTGAATTAATGGAGTCCAGGTATAAATGGTACAAGTGCTACCATGAGTTCTTGATATGTTGAGAATATTTAAAGGGCTTTTGTCTTGTTTTATAAAGAAAATGGGTTAAAAAACCATCTTCAAAACATTTACACACAATGTAACTGTATTATACATGGTGTAATGTTTGGGTAAATTTAATATTCAGCCGAGGTGATGTGTTTTTTATCATATCAAATTAAAAATAATTGAACAATGTGTAACTATATTACACAATGTGTAATTCCATAACCTTCTATTTCAAATTATTATGTGATTTTTATTTTTCCATTCACCCACATGAAAATATTCTCATTCTTGACCTAGGGTGGCCCTCTAGGAAATTTTGGAGTGACATCCTCACTTCTAGACATCCTAATCATGCATATGATCCTTAGTAAGTCCTTTTCTTTAGGTTTTTACTTCTCTCCCTTGTTTCTCCAGTCACTATGGTGTAATCCATTGAACGTGTGAATTTTTTGTTTTTATCTTCATTGATTTTGATCTAGGATCCATCCTGAGAACATATTCACCTTCTTCCATGTGGGTGTTTGGTGTTGGAAGCATTTTTTAATGGTTAGTTAAATGTAGAGGGCCTAAACTATTGCACTAAGGTTTGATAATTTTCAAGTTTGTGAAATATTATAAATGCGCCAACATATCATCTGCCAAATAAATTAAAATAATGAATTGAATTATTCCTTGGAGTACCTTTGGATCTAGTGGGGTTTTGACCCATGTTATGGCTACCATTCAAGTGATAAAACCCTTGAATTTGATTTATTCGTCAATGACTTAAAGTGTGTTTTGTGTGACATGGATTGTGGTTGTTTTCTTGATATAGATTCACCTTATCATGACATGTTTATTGAGATAATTGGCTTGTTTTTTGTTTTGACTAATTGATATATGAAATGTGTAAATGAAAGTTAAATGGTAATTTTCATAATTAACCTTTGAGACTGATGATGTGATATTATGATATCCTTATTGTTATGACTTGTGTTATGATTAAATATTGAAATGATTATATAGGTAATTGTCCTAGTGATACATGTTGAAATGTTTATATAGTGGGATGGACCTAGTGAAACCAGCTGAAATGTTGATATAGTGGGCTTGGCCCAGTTGACATATTAGAATGATTATATAGAGGGCTAGTCCCAATTACACATGATTAAATTCTGATACAGAAGGATCATCCCAGATTAAATGTTGAAATGATTATATATTGGGATAGACCCATATTACTATGATTTATAACTTGTTATAAGGTTATGGTTGGCATGGTTATGAGACATTCTCAAATACATTCTAGTATACTATCAAAGCTGGTTGATGTGGTATTAAGTTAATTATTTAATTAATTAATACTCTTGTTTATTGCATTATTACATACACTTTTTATCAAATTGGTTATGTTTGGACATGGTGATGTGGACCTTCTGAGTTATAATCATAGCCTATTCAGGCCTCTGTATAGTACCTAAGTAGATTATATGGATGCAGGTTTGGTTAAGGGAAAAGGACCTTTTATTGATTTTTTTTATTATCAGATGGTATAGAGTTTGGATTTAGAACCAACACGTGGTTTAGGACTATGTTCTTTTGAGTTTTTTGTGGATTTTTCTTGTATTACATTTTTTATTACATCTAGAATGACATTTAGTTACATTCTATCACATCATTACATTATTATTTTACTATTTATTGGATTGTTTAGTTTTCTTAATTGTTGGTATTCCTCTGTATTATATTGTTCCCATTTTTTCTGTACTCTGGTGTTTATTTATTATTACTGTTATGGTATTATTCCATTTTCTTGTAACTCTATAACCAGGGGGTATAGTCACTCCACTATACATGTCACACCTCCACTACTAGTCAGAAACCTCTTGTGTACAGGTAGGTGCACTGTAAGTCTCATAACCAACCCTTTATATCCATGTGAGCGAGTGAAAAACAAGGGTATGTTGCAAAGTG
The DNA here is from genome assembly GCA_963277665.1 of Viscum album. Classification (NCBI taxonomy): domain Eukaryota; kingdom Viridiplantae; phylum Streptophyta; class Magnoliopsida; order Santalales; family Viscaceae; genus Viscum; species Viscum album. Next base: position 674,836,467 of record OY728131.1, on the reverse strand, counting down.
GTATCAGATCTAGGTTTCATTTATATTTATTTACTATTTGGGAATGGAAGAAGAGAGACTAGGATGTGTTGGGACTTAGTAATGGGCTTGTGCATGGGAATATCTAAACCATGTTTAGGACAACATATAAGTTCCCAGGGATGGGATTATTCTTTGTATCGTGTTCTTATTACAGTTGATGTTATTTCACCTTAGATGATTCACATATTCTTTGAAGTTATAACTCTATGATTTTATTTCTTATTGAGATTCATACTCATGGCCTGATATGGTAAGATATGAGTATGCATGCATCATAATAGGCATATAGGGATATATATTGACATGCATTATTCACGATAGGGACATATTTATTTTCATGTGATATATGATTATATATTGAACTATGATATGAGATATATGTTATACCTGATAAATGAAATAAATGAATAGTTATGTCAGACTAAAACACTTTTAATCCATGTATAGAGAGACCAAAAGTCAGTGGTTCTTTGTTGTTGTCACCTATTGAGGTTTACCTTGTTATAGTCAGTGTTTTAAAGAGCGTGTTTTTATTTTAGATAAAATGAATCCTCATCATATTTGAGTTGAGAATCAGGAGAGTGGAAATCAACATGCTCATAACACGGCTAAACCGGATATTCATGTTGTTCTTGAGGATCATATGGATGTTCAACTTCACGACAGCTTCCTGAGGGACAAGATATCCATGGAAATAGAGACTGTTTTCACCCTGACTGTGATGTATGAGTTGATGAGAGATTTTAAGCTATAACATCAACCTACATTCACTGGGGAGGGTGGCCCCTAGGTTGAAATGTTTTGGATCGATATAGTACAGATGATCTTTAAGAATCTTAAGACACCCATAGATAAGAGGGTAAATATTTCTCTGTATATTCTTTGTGGAGTATCCAAGCGTTGGTGGGACATTTTGGAGCAGGCAGGAAAGAAGGAGGAGTTTTCTCAGAAGGACATCAAGAAGAATTTCTTGGGTCATTTATATCTCGATACATGAAGGGATGAGAAGGATCTTGAGCTCATGCATCTAACATAGGAAATCATGTTATTTTTGGTTTACGCTAAAAATTTTACTAACCTATAATGATTTGTTCCATATTTGGAAGTTGATGAGATCTCCAAGGAAATATGTTTTTAGGATGGTCTTCACTATGATGTTAGGTCGCAGGTGAACATGTTTTGTCTGAGCAGTTTTGCAGACATGATTAATTAGTCACTCATCATAGAAGTAAATCTAAGAAAGGACCCAAGAAGCGGCCAGGCTATTCCATCAGTGAAAACTATAAACTCTTATTCTGGTGGAAAGAAGCATTGCTATGATAGTTTTCTCCAGGGAAGCAATGGTCAGAGTAGTCAGGGTAGTGGGAATCTATCTTAGGATGTTGTTTTTTTACAGTACTATCAGTATGGAATAATGTTTCAAAAATGGCCTTAGTTTTCATATCCCTCCTTGGAGTGTCATAGTTGTGATAGATTGGGCCACCAAAAGTGGTTTTTCAAGGGAATGCAGTAGCATAGTGGTGACAGGGGAACATGATAGGTACTAGAGTTTGGGAAGGACTCTAATATTCCTCAAAATATAGGTATCTAGGGTTCCACGTGGTTTTTTGGTCGAGGAAGGGGATGTGGTAACTTAGTGCAGGAACGAAAATACTAGGAAGAACGTATAACTCAGAGGATTCAGGCTGAAGCCTAGGGAAGAGGGGCTAGTCAGCTACATGTTATGCAGACTACTCCAGCTAGTGTGGATGTAGGTAAATATACCTTCAGTGGTAAGATTCTTGTATCATTTACCATTGATTTTATTTTTTTGATACATGAGCATCACCTTCATTTTAAATTTTAATTTTTTAAACAGTTTGGGATTGGATTTGGAAATATTGGATGGTGTTTTGACCATCAACATACCTTTGGGAGTGTGACCAGGGAATAAAAAACGTTGCAAGGAATGTTATCTAGAGATTAGTGGTTACCATTTCGTTTGGGAACCATTCATGTTGAAAATGAAAGGATTTAATTTCATTCTTGTTATGGATTGGTTAGTTTTATACTAGACACATATCGATTGTTACTAGAGGGGTGTTACCATTATATATTCATAATGAGGGACCTATTCTCATAAAGGTGAATGGGATATTCAACATAGTTGTATAGGAACAATTCAATACAAATTCGAAGTATCATGGATCATATATCTAGTATTTATCTAGATGATGGAGGAATGTAGTAGGATTACTATCCTCTAGTGGTATACTATTATCAGTATATCTTTGCTAATGTGTTATATGGATTACTACATGAGTTATAGATCAAATTTATGATCTATTTGGTGATGGTAATAGAGCCTATTTCTATACCGCCTTATAGAATCACACTAGTAGATCTTCAGAAGTTGAAAGTATAGTTGGAAGATATTAAATATAAAGATTTCATGTGGCCGGGTATATGTCCTTGGGTTTCTCCAGTTCTCTTCACTGAGAATTCTTATGGGAATTTATACTTTTGTGTGGATTATTTGATATAGAACCAGATGATAGTCAAGAATTGGTATCCTCTTCTATACATCAATGATCTCTTCGATCATCTGAGAGGTTCTATGATCTTTCCCAATATCAATTGGATACTAGGATTCCATCAATTCATGGTGAGACCATTGAACATACAGCGTACTTCTTTTTGGAGAAGGTATGTCTTGTATGATTTCTTTGTGATTCCATTTAATTTTCGGAATCCACCAATGGTATTCATGGACTTGATGAATATGATCCTCCATCCTTTTATAGACCAGTTTATGGTAGTTTTTTCAAATGAAATCTTACTGTACTCCCATTCAGTAGATGATCATTCCAAACATCTTGACATAGTACTGAGTATATTGAGAGAGCATCAAATTTATGTCAAGCTAACCAAATAAATTCTATGGATTGATAAATTTCACTTCTTGGGACATGTCATATTAGAGGTAGGAGTGTTATTGGGCCCAGATATGGTTGCAGTCGTGATATCCTGGGAGAAACCCAAGAATGTCTTCAAAATTTACAGTTTTTTGGGTTTATCAGGTTATTATCAAGGATTTATCTAAGACCTATCCCATTTGGTAGCATCAATGATAGGTTTGACCAAGAAATGGGTGAAGTTTGTTTGGTTGGATGCTTGATAGAGATATTTTCAGAAGAAAAATCCAGGATGACCTCAACGCCTATCCTCACTTTACGTGTGCTGGGTAAAGTATATAACATATACTGTGACACATCCAGAGTTGGACTTAGAGTAGTTCTAATGCATAAGGATTTAGTGATTTCATATGACTCCAAATAGTTGATACCACATGAAAGGAGTTATCCTACTCATGATTTGGAGTTAACAGTAGTAGTACATACCCTGAGATGGTGAAGGAATTATCTCATCAGTGATAAGTTTTTGGTATACACGAACCATAAGATCCTATGGTACATATTTTCTCAATGGGACCTAAACCTTTGATAGAGGAAGTGGGTCGAGTATATTCTATCTTTTGACATTGAGTTGGATTTTAAATTGGGAAAGGGAAATGTAATTATCGATGCTTTGAACCAAAAGATGCAGGCAGAGGCAGTATGAGAGTCTTTCAATGACTGGCAGATAATGGATCTTATTTCATACATGCATCTAGATTTTTAGGAGTCTTAGGTATAGTTAGTTATGAATTTGACATCTGTTATACCCATGATTTTGGACTATATTAATATTGAGAAATTGTCTGATACATAGGCATTAGTTATTAGAGGTATCTTATATGGTGGCGAGACACCATCAAGATGGTCTCTTAGTAGTGGAAATTATCATCTTTTTTGTGTATCATTATGTGTACTTATCATATTTTATGAGGAGCGGATTAAAGCGTTTCATTCTTCTATATGGGAGGTACATCATAGTTTGACAATGATTTATCATGATATCTATAGATAATACTACTGGACATTAATGAAGAAGTAAGTAACATGATTTTTTGTGAGATGTTTCACTTATCAGCAGGTGAAAGATAAGCATCAAAGGTCAACTGGTATTTAGTAACCTTTTCCCATTACATAGTGTAAATGGGATGCAATCACTATGGATTTTTGTGATAGGATTACCCAAGGAAAATCATAATAATGATATTGTATGGGTGATTGTGGATTTAATGATTAAGGTATACCATCTTTTTTCTATTAAGGAAAACTTCACTGTTAATAATCTAGGCAGTATTTACATGCATGAGGTAGTTCAGTTTCATGGTGTTCTAAGAAGTATCCTTTTAGATAGAGATCCTATTTTCACATAACATTTCTGGTAGGGTATTTAAAAGCATCTGGGACCACATATTATTTTTAGTATGGCTTATCATCCATATATAGGTAGTCAATCTGAGAGAAATATTCAAGTTCTGTAGGATATGTTCCAAGCCCGTGTTCTAGATTTTGGTGGTTTATGGGAGAAAAATATTTCACTCATAGAGTTTTCATATAATAACAGCTTCCAAGCATCAATCCAGATGGTACCTTTTGAGGCCTTTTATTTAAGCTTATGTTGTTAACCTCTTTATTGGATAGAGGATATTGAGTCGGTGATTTTTGGGTTTAGTCTCGTCCAAATGATATCTGAGCAAGTTCATTTGATCAGATAGTTGTTGGTGACCATGCATAGAAGGTAGAAACCTTACATTGACCATCAGAGATGAACTATGGAGTTTGAGGTTGTTCATCATGTTTTCCTTTGTGTGTCTCCTAAGTTGGGACAATTTTGTATCAAGAAATGTGGAAAGCTAGTTCACAGGTTTTTCTGGCCATTTGAGATAGTGGATAGGGTTGGTTCTGTGGCATACCTTTTATCCCTCGCACAGTGCTTCAGTTCCATGCATGATGTGTTCCTTGTGTCACAACATTGAAAATATTATCCATACCCTTCTCTTGTGAAAGATGTATCATATGTCGATCTTAGTGTTGATGAGTCCTTTAATTAGTATCCAATGCAGATTATGGACTGTAGTGAGTAGTATCTATCGAGTAGGACTATACCTTTGTTTCAGGTTCATTGGCAGCATAGGAGAGTTCAATAGGATACCTGGGAGAGGTATTATGATATGTGACCACATTGGAGAGACTTCTTTGTCGAGACACCACAATGATTCTTGGCTTAACTCATGGATGAGCTACTATACGGTGGGGAGGTTGTAATATCTTATCTTTTTCTAGGAAAATATATCTAAGTTCTTGATTAAACTTCTATCAATTTATTTTTTCCTCATATATAAACATTAGTGGTTATTTTTTTCATGGTTGAATATTCATTTGAATAAATACAATCTCAGGTTCTTAGGAAACCTGAGAAAACCGAAGTGGATCCAAGTGGAGAGCCTTTTTTCTAGAAACTAACTTAAATTCCAAAGAGGTGTGATTTATTTAATTAATGGAGTTTGGGTATAAATAAGTAGATTTTACCATGGTTACTTGGTAAGTTGATAATATTTAAAGGGGGTTTGAGCTATTTTATATGGAAAATGGGCTTAAAACCCATCTGCAAAACATTTACATGTCGTGTAATGTTTGGGAGAGTTTAATATTAATCTAAGGCGATGAGTTTTTTGGTTTGTCGTATTAAAAATAATTACACTATGTGTAACTATACATAGTGTCATTCCTTAGACTTCTATTTTAAACTATGTTCGGTGGATGATTTTTCATTCACCTGTATGCAGCTCTTCTCCTCTCGACTTAGGGTGACCCTCCATGTGATTTTGGAGTGCCAACCTCCCTTCTGTACATCCCGACCATGTATCTGATCCCAGTTATGTCCTTTTAGATTTTTTTTGTTATCTCTATTATTTCTCTGTCCATTTTAGTGTAATACCTTGGCCATGTGACTTTTTAGTTTTGATCTTGATCGGTTTTGATCTAAGATCCTTCTTGAAATCTTCCAAAACTTCTTCCTTGTGGGTGATTTCCATTGGAAGCGTTGTTTTATCGTCAGTTAAATGAAGGGTTTCTAAACCTCAACCCTGTGGTTTAAAAATTGTTAAATATGTGAAATATTGAAATCAAACCAACATATTGTGAATTGAAAAAATTTAAATGATAAATTGAATTATTACATAGAGTCCCTTTGGATCCAATGGGTTTTTGAACTGGATTATGGATACCTTTTGGGTGAGATAACCCTTGAATATGAATTATTTATTAATGTATTAAAGTGAGTTTATCATGACAAAATTTTTGGTTATTTTATTAATATAGATTCACCTTGGCCTGTTTATTAATATAACTAGCTTTTTTTTGTTATGAATAATTGATATACAAAATGTGTAAATGAAAGTTAAATGATATTTTTCATAATTAACCATTGATCTTGTTGATGTGATATTGTGATATCCTTATTTCTATGACTTCTATTATGATTAAATGTTGAAATGGTCTTATAGGGTGTTAGCTGATTGATACATATTGAAATGATTATATAGTAGCATAATCCCAGTGACACAAGCCGAAATGCAGATATAGTGGGCTTGGACCAGTTGACTTATTGAAATTATTATATAGAAGGCCAGGCCCAATGACACATGCTGAAATACCAATATAGCGGGCTCAACCCATATTAAATGTTGAAATGCTTATATAGCGGGTTTGATCCATATTACTGTGACTCATACCATGGTTATAAGGTTATGGTTGGCATGGTTGTGAAACATGCTTATAGACATTCTAGCATGTTGTCAAAGTAGGTTGATGTGGTATTAAGTTAATTATTTAATTAATTAATACTCTTTTTTATTGCATTATTTGATACACTTTTTATCAGACTTGTTATGTTTAGACATGGTTTTGTAGACCTAATGAGTTATACTCACACCATATTTGGGATGCAGTATGGTACACGCATAGATTATGGGGATTTATGTTTGGAAAAGGGAAAAGGACCTTGTTGATGATTGTTTTCTAGCAGGATGTGATGGAGTTTAGAGATGGGGCTGACATGGGGTTCATGATCGAGGAATTTTGAGTATTTTTTTGAGTCTGTTAGTATTTTATTTTGTATTACTCTAGCATGACATATATTTAGATTCCAAAATGTCATTACATTATTCCTTTATTATTTATTGGATTATTTAGCTGGTTTCACTGTTAGTATTCCACTTTATTATATTGTTTCCATTATTTATTCACTTTGATGTTTATTTATTATGTGGCCTTATTTTTACATGATTTACCACATCATTTTTATTTCATATATAAATTTAATTAATTACTTTTTCACTTTATAGTAAATAATCATACTTTTGTATTAATATAATTAAATATATTAATTTATCAACTTTTATAACCAATTATATATATTTTTAGTATTTTAAATAATTAATTTAATTTAATTAACTTATTTAATATAATTATTTCTTAATTAATTTTGTAAATTTTAATTTGATTAACTTTTTAATAATTTAATATTTTTACTAAGTAATAATTTAATCATTTATTTGAAAATTAATTACATTAGTTTTTAATTTTATATTATATCTTTTAATTATTTTGATTAAAATAAATTAACATTATTAATTATTCTGTTTCATTACTCTATTAGTTTTTAATATAAGTTAAAAATTTAAGTTTTAATTCAATAAAATAATTTGAATTTAGTTTTAAGTCTTCTTTACATTTTTTAATTAATTAATTTAGAATTTTAATACTTTAATTTCTTTAATATTTTAAATTATTGAAAGTAGTTGAAAAAATAAATCTACAACTGTCGGTGACTCATTTCATACTTTTCCAATTTTTCATTAGTTTTTGACTCACTGATACCATGTCGGTAATTCATGTCTCATCAATATTTGTATGTATCGGTGACCCTTTTATTAGTAGTTTTAGTTTTATGTTTTTAATAGTTAATCAATTAATTTTATTAATCAAGATATTAATCTAGTATCAATTTATTTAGTTAACTTTATTTTAGTTTTTGTTTTTATAGATACATGTTTTAATTAAGTTAATATGTTAATAATTTTAATTGATTTAAGTTTTAGTTTAGGTTTATTTAATTTAGTTATGTTTAACTATTCTTGTTAATTAATTGATTAAGTTAATTTTATTAATTGTTTCATTTTACGATTGCAGTATTAATTTTAAGGCATCAGTGCCACCGATACCAATATACCTCATCGGTTTCATCAATGATGATAGTTTTTATATATGCTATCGATACCGAAGCAGATCATAATCGGTTACACATTCCATCACCTTCGGTCTCACCACTGATCGACATCAGTTTCACCCTCCTCACATTATTCAACTCATCTTATTAGTGTCACGACACACCGATGTGTTACTATCTCCACCCATCATTTTCACCAATAATTACCGATGACATGTTCCATCGATACCTCTTCACTTCCACCGATATAATTGTTCTGCTACCGATAGTGCATTCCCCTACCACCGATAATGATGGAGCCATCTCACCAGTTCACACTTCCTGTCCCACCACATTCTCCTACCGACACCATCATCTTCAATATGTCCTCAACAGACCACTGCTTTGTTATCCACACACCACGAAAGATAAATTCATCACACAACACAAACTCAAATCATTTTTCAAATTCAAGAACCGATTCAAAACCTACTGCCTCACCTGTGTCCTAGATCCAGAATCAATTTTCCTACATAGACTCAAACCAGACAACAAACTATATCAAAACATTTCCAGATCAGATCAAATAATCAATCTCAGATTATGATCAGTGACAAAAGATCTGAATTCAACAACCCTTGGCTAAACCCTCCAGCCACCGATCATCCGAGTTGTTTTCGGTTGATATGGGTTGTCCCCCACCAGTTCTGCGAGCCTTTGTTGAACCCAAGTCACAGCCGCTGTGGAGACCAGATGCCATTGTTTCTTTTCTAGTACCTCATTTCCATAACATCGCAGTCAAGGGAAGCAGTTGAGGGTTGTCACTCAAGGTTGAGATGAAAATCCACTTTGATCTGAGGAGTCGCGCTGCCTTCCGCTAAAGCTGCTGAGATGCACTGAGGATCTGAGCAGAACCGCTACACCGGACTGAAGAGTGGGCTACCAAGTGATTTCTCTAGAGAAGAAGAATCACTAATCTCCACCCCTATGTGCCGATATATGGTAAGGGAGAAGAAGATCATAAAAAAATAAAAAAAAATAAAAAAACTTAATAATAAAAAACTTAATAATAAAATTTTTAAAACTAAAATATTAAATAATAATAATTATCATAAATAAATAATAGATATAAAATAATAAAATTATATTTAAAAATAATTTAATGAAATATATAATTAATAAAACTTCTTAAACTTAAATATTAATAATGATTAATTAAATCAATCAACTTAACAATACCATAACATTTAATTAATTATTATAACTTAGATTTTATAATAATAGTTACAATAAATTAACAATTAAATAAAATAATAAACAAATATTAATCTAGATCAAAAATATAATTATAAATAATACTAATAAAATAACTTAATAAATAAAAGAAATTAGTAACTTTATATAATTTAAGACTTCTTAATAAATTAATAACTTTAATAATTAATTATATTTCTTTGTTTTAATTTTAACAGATTTGTATTGTTCTATGATATGTAGGAGTACGCAGGATACGGAAGCAAGTCCAATTGCATTCAAATAACTCACCGGAAGTTAGTTACAAGGGAAAGCTAGTGAGAGGTTTCAATCATGAAAAACACAGGTGTGCGGTGCACACATGAAGGGCACTTAAAGTCGGTGGAAAATAGGGGTAATGTGTAGCTCACGAAAGAATGATACAAAAGTAGAGTAGAGAGAATTATTTTTGGGGGGGAGAGATTCCATATTTTAACATTCAACAACATAATTAAACGCTTCTCACACATCGAAGTAGTGCGAACCCAGAGAACTTCTCGGAGAACCGTTCTTAGAGATCTGAGAACCAATAGTAGTAGTGACTCAAGCTAGGAGAGGGAGATCTTTTCCTCTGTTCTTTTTAATTTTTTTAATTTTTAATCAAATGATTTGAGTGTAAGTAATAGACATGATTGTTATCTAAATAATTGATTTCAGGGAAATTTTTAGTTCTACTAGTTAATTCTTCTATTCCTTATCACTTTCATTTTAATGAATCCATAATTGATCAATGAGATTAATTTTGAATTCATACAATTTCTTTGTGACACTCTATATCAATGTTCAATTATATGATCATTCGGTGGGAATGAACGTGGATGAATTTTCTAAAAGTTTTAGTTCATAAAACTTCAGAACTCACGGCGAGTTTGTTATGTTGTCTTTTTCAAAGATAAATTTTCACAATTGGGATTTCTTGGAGTAGTGAACACTGTGATTGGACAATATATATGACTTAACTACTAGTGAGATAGCTAAGTCATTCATTTTTTAGTGGTACATCGAATCCATATTTGAGTGAACAGGAAACCTTCCAAACCAGTAGAATAGACTTTTCCTTAGACATTTCTCTTGATTTTTCATCTTAGCATTTGTTGTCGTGTTGTTATATGTTGTTGTGTTAAATTTTATTATCTTTTACTTCATCATATTTTAGTTAAGATTTAGTTTTCTATTACAAAAATATATAAAAAAAGTTAAAATTGTAAAATAAATAGAATGTCATCTCAGTGCTGACAATAGTGGGGTGCTGTTTTAGAAAATTAGAAAAGTTTTGTTCAAGTTTACCTTCCCTGTAGGTTCAACCGTACTCTCCACTATATAGTAGTTTGTAGGAAAACATAAATTCTAAACATTTAATCAATTTAAATGAATGATTTTTCAAGTTTTTGGCATCATTTACAGGGAAGGAACGAGCCATTATATTTATAATGAAATTGAAAAAAAAACATAAAAAAACACCAAAAAAATAGAGAAATTTAAAAAATGTTTAAAAAAATCAGTTCTCTTAAATTCTGTGAGTTACTGTGTTGTTTCTAATATTTTATATCAATTAGATATTACTTTTTTTGGTGTTTATATGTATTTTTTGCTACTTTAAGTAGTTAGTGATGAATTCTTTTGTTGTTAAACTATTCTTGAGTACAAGAACCTATGTTGTTAGTCTAGCGCCTCTGAACATAGAAGTAGATAAACATTTGACTGCTCTAATAAAGAAGAACTAAATTGAAATTTAAAATCTAGATAATTGGGTTCCATGACCTAATGAATTCCAAAACAATCCCGAACTCAAAGAAAATAAAAGTCTTAGGATGAGGGAGTTCCAACTCCCTTAAGTTTCAAGCAATTCTTATTCCATTAGAATTATTCCTAGAGACCAAAATTATGAGCTGAAATTGTCCCACATATCACTGCTCCAAGTATTTAATGGGATCTATAACGAGTAATATCTAGCCTTCATTAGAGATTTCTACAATATTGTTCATCATTTACCTCTTTTAGGACTTCCAGAGAATGATCTAAGAATGGGATTCTTTCCCATTTGTCTTAAAGGTGATGCTAGGAACTAGAACATGAGTCATGATTAAAACATTTTTGAGGATTGGGATCAAGTGTATAATTCATTCATAATGAAATTCTATCCCCAAATACTTAAAGGTGAATTGAGAAAAAATATAACTAATTTTTACCAAGAGGATGGTGAAGCATTCCATGAAGCTTGGGATAGATTCAGGGAACTTCTTAGGAAGTGTTCCCATCATCAAATCCCATATCACCTTCTCATGGACACATTCTATGAAGCTTTTTCATCCTATTGGTAGAATACAGTTGATCCGGATGCTGGGAGTAATTATAATGAGAAGAAAGATGAATAATTGAGACAAATCTTTAATAATATTTCTCTTAACTCTCAAAATAAAAATTCAAGAAGAAAAATAGTTAACAGAAACCCAAACACTGTTTTAATCAATGAAAATCAAACTCAACTTGCTGAAATCAAAAATCAACTTCAATCATTAATGAACCATAATTCAAAGAAATCTGTTAATCAAATGGGATGTCAAAATAAAAATCAATCACTTAGAGAACAATGTTCACAATGTTTAATGTTTGGCCACACTTAAAATTTATGTCCTAACTTTGTCATGCCAGCCCAACAACAAGAAAATTCAAGTTTTATCAATTAGGGTCCTAGAATACCTTCTAAAGAAGATCCATTTTCAAAAAATTAAAATCAGGGATATAGGAACCATCCAAACTTGTCTTGAAAAGATCATGGTTTAATTAAGAAATCCACTGCCCTTAATTACTCAAACCAACCAAGACCAAATTTTTAAAATCAAAAAAGGGTTGAGTATTCAAATGCTCAGGGAAATAATGATAACAAAATGTCTTCTAAGATAGATCTAATTTTGAATAAAATTAACTCTCAAGAATAAAGATTCATGAATCAACTGAATAAATATGAAAAGAAATATGAAATTGATAAAATGAAAAATGATGTTAGAATGCAGAATATGGAATCTAAAATCGGCCAATTAGCTAGAGATTTGATTTATAGGGATAAAGTTAGGTTTACTAGTACAAATAAACTTAATACTAGGGAGAATATCATAGATGTTGTAACTATTAGTGGGATGAATACTCAAACTATTGCTGAAAAAGATTTTGAAAATGACCAAAATAAAAATCTACATGAAACTGGTAACCAAAATCTGTTACGTACACAATCTGGAAATTCACCTAAAAGTCTTGAAATTGCTCAGAATTTGAATTTATCACCTAAAACTCAAGTTGTAAATTCTTCAAAAAATCAAAATAATAAAGTAAAATAAAAAGTTTATGAAGAGGTGAGGGAAATTCCTACTGTTCGGACAAATTTTTCCCTACCCATCTCTTTCCCTAAAAAACATAAACCTCAAAGCAATAAAAAGGCTTAACTTATTCAGTTCCTTGACCTCTTGACTAAATTTCAAGTGAACATTCCATTCATCAAAGCTTTGATAAAAATTCCATCTTATCTGGATTCTCTTAAAAAAATTATTTCTAACAAAAACACTCTTGAAGAGTTTTCTACCTACAACCTCACTGAAGAGTGTAGTGTTGTACTCAAAAAGAAAATCCCACCTAAATTGAAATATCCATGTAGCTTTTTTATCCCCTACACCTTAGAAAATTAGGATCATCTTAATTGATTGTGTGATTTAGGTTCTAGCATTATTCTTCTCCCATACTCACTATTTCAACAGTTGAGGTTGGGTGATCATCAACCCACCATAGTCATACTACAGTTAGCTGATAGATCCTTCACTCATCCTATGGGTAGGGTAGATGATCTTCTATTTGGGTTTGGGAAGCTATTTTTTCCTACAGACTTTATAGTATTATACATGGAGTGAAATTAAGAGGTTCCAATCATATTGGGTAGGCCCTTCTTGGACACGGGTGGTGTTCTTATGAATGTTTCTAAGGACCAACCTTTTCTGAAAACTGTTCAATGGTAGAGTCCTTAGAAGATGAAAACTCAACTAAAAACTCTAAAGAATCTGAAATTCAATCATCTATTGAATAAAATCATTTGGAAGTGTAAAATCAATATTTATATGTCTCACAAATTGAAAATGTTTCTCTAATATAGAATCTGGAAAAAAATTTAAAACTAGAAATTTGTCCAGTTTCTACTGTAGAAGAGTCCTCTATTTTTGAACTTATGAGACTTTTGAATGAATTTGAGGGTGAATCTGTTGTCACCAACACTTTTGATAATTTTGATGATGTTGGGGGAGAAATTTTGAGACAATTTTATGATTATTCTTTGATAAATCTGTTAATTTCTAATCTAGAAAATCTAGATAGTGTGTTGTCTACTTTGGATAGCACCACTGCTAAGTCTGAATCTGAGCTAGAAATTGAAAATATTTCATCACTTGATACTCATTACAAGATATATGTTGAATACCTTAGTCCTCCTAGGCCTAATAGTCTTCATTCGAGTATAGAACCACCCACTCTGGAACTTAAACCACTCCCGGGTCATTTGAAATACTCGTTTTTGGGTGAGAATTCCACTCTTCCTGTTATAATACCTACTAAGCATAAAGATACTCAAGAATAAAAATTTATTAATGTTCTTAAAAATTTTAAATCTACTATTGGTTGGTCTATAGCTGATATAAAGGATATTATTCCCTCATTCTTCATGCATAATATTCCTATAGAGTTGGACCATAATCCTAGGGTAGAGTGTCAAAGAAGGTAAAATCCTAATATGAAATAGGTTGTGAGAGAGGGAGTGATTAAACTGTTAGACACTAGTATCATATATCCCATTTCTAATAGTTCTTGGGTCATCCATGTCTAGGTTGTCCCTTAAAAGGGAGGTTTCACAGTTGTCAAAAATGAAAAGAATCAAGAAATCCAAGTTAGGAAAGCAACAAAATGGAGAGTCTGTATAGATTATAGAAAACTTAATGAAACCACTAGGAAGGACAATTTTTTAATTCCCTTTCTTGATCAAATTCTTGATAGGCTTACTGGAAATGATTTTTTTTTTCTGGATGGGTATTCTTCTTACAACCAGATTCTTGTTGCTCTAGAAGATCATGAGAAGACCACGTTCACATACCCCTTTGGGAAATTTTTCTACATGTAGATGCCCTTTGGGTTGTGTGGATCTCTAGCTACCTTTTAAAGGTGCATTATGGATATCTTTTTAGGAATGATTGAAAGAATCATTGAGGATTTCATGGATGATTTCTCCATTATGGTTAGTACTTTTGATACTTTTCTTGGAAATCTTGAGTTAGTTTTAAAAAGATGAATTGAAATTAGCCTTGTTCTTAATTGGGAGAAGTGTCAATTCATGGTCAATGAAGGTATTGTGCTTAGTCATAAAGTTTCTAAGAGAGTTTTGGAAGTTGATACTGGTAAGGTAAAAGTTATTCAAAAACTTCCTCCTCTTGAAAATTTTAAAGGGATTAGAAGTTTCTTAGGGAATGTCGGTTTCTACCAAAGGTTCATAAAAGACTTTTCTAAAATAACTAATCCCTTTTTTTCTTTTTTTTCAAATATGCACCTTTAATTTTTGAGGAAAATTGTTTGAAATCATTTAATCTGTTAAAGGAAAAACTCACTTCATCACCTATCATTAATTCACCTAATTGGAAATTACATTTTAATCTTATGTGTGATTCTAGTGATATGGATGTAGGTGTTTTCCCTAGACAGAGGAATGATAGGAAGTTACATGTGGTGTATTGTGCTATTATACTACTATATGAGGCCTAAAAGAATTATACCACCACTGAAAAAGAGTTGTTAGCAATTGTTTTTTCTCAAGATAAGATTAGACATTATTTTTTAGGATCAAAATTCATCATTTTCACTAACCACTCTGCTTTGAAGTACTTGTTGTCTAAGAAAGAAACAAAAACCTGGTCGATTAGATGGATTTTGTTACTTCAATAAATTGATTTAGATATTAGGGATAAGTAGGTAGATGATAATTTAGTTGTTTAAAACCTTTATATGCTTCCTCATACCCATTATAAAGACCCGAGGGAGAACAATTCTTCTTTTCCTGATGAAAAACTACTCTCTGTTTCTATTAGGTAGTCTGCATGGTATGAACATTTTGCTAATTTTCTGGCAGTAGGATTCTTTCCCAAAGATCTATCTAATAACTAAAGGAAAAAAATCATCTATGAACTTATGTACTACCTTTAGGATAATATTTTTCTATTTAGGAGATGTGTTGATGCTATTCTTAGGAGGTGTGTGCCTAAATAAGAAATGCCTCCCATTTTAAAGAGTTTTCACTCCTCACCTTGGGGAGGTCACCATGGTGGTGAAAGGACTACTCAAAAAGTCTTAAAATCTGGTTTTTGTTATCCCACTCTTTTCAATGATGATAAGAGGTTTTTGGTTGGTTGTGATAAGTGTCAAATATTAGGAAATGATGGTTGGAAGCAGGAGTTACCCCAAAAGTTTATTTTAGAAGTATAATTTTTTTATGTTTTGGGTGTAGATTTCATGGGTCCACTTCCATCATCTCATGGGAATTATTATATTATTATTGTTGTTGATTACGTGTCTAATTGGGTTGAGGTAGTGGCACTGCCAAACAATCAGGCCAACAGTGTTATAATTTTTTTTTTAAAGAACATCTTTTCAAGATTTGGAGTCCAAAAATCCTTTATTACTAATAATGGAACACAATTTAAAAACTACAAATTTAATGATTTTATGGAAAAATATGGATGTGTTCATAATACTAGAACTTCTTATCATCCACAGTCCAGTGCACAAGTGGAAATCTCAAATAGAGAGCTAAAACAAATTCTTAAAAAAATGTTTCAAATTATAGTAAAGACTAGTCTCTTAAATTGGATGAATCTTTTTGGGAATATAAGACTACTCTCGAGACTGTAATAGGAATGTCTCTTTATAGGATATTATTTGGAAAGATTTTTCATTTTCTTATGGAGTTGCAACATAAATCATATTGGATAGTTGAGCCTCTGAATTTTGACTTTAAGAGTGTTGGTGAGAGAATATTACTTGAGAAGATCAAGATAGATGAGATTAAGAGAGATTCATATGATAATTCAAGAATATAAAAAGATAATACTAAAATATTTCATGATGCTATCATTCAAACCAAATAATTAAAACCTAGACATAAAGTCCTTATCTTTAACTCTAGACTCAAACTCTTTCCTATAAAACTTAAGTCCAAATGGTTTAGACCTTTTACTATTTTGAGAGTGCTTAAGAATCGAGCTATTGAAATTGTAGTTGTATAAAACAAACCTATTCTAGTTAATGGGTAGAGAGTGAAAATCTATTTTGAAGGACAACCAAAGGGCTTGGCTGCCTTCACTGTGCTTGAGAATTGATTCTTAATAAAGTCTGGCTAAATACTTGAATCTTAGCGCCGCATGGGAGGCAACCCATGGTTCTTGTTTTGTTATTTTTATTTTTTCATTTTTGGATTTTTAAATAAAAAAATCTCCATGATATGTTTTTATACAATTCATGTTGTTTCTTTTTTATTTCTCTTTGTTCTTGTTTTCTGTGTTAGGATACCACTATTTTGACACAAGGGAGTGGAATTCCCATGCTATAGGATTAATGAAAAACCATTTTAGGGAAGTACTTTAATTTATTTATTAATTTTTTCTTCTACTTTCACTTTAATAAAAAATCACTACTAAGTCACATTTTTACTGCTATCAGTGAGTTATCTCAATGGTGACTCACTGATAAACTTCTACCGCTGATTTAGTGACTGTTTATTTGGAAAATTCTGTTTTTTTGTGAAAAAAATCTTCTTGTATTGGAATGGAAATTTGTTTCATGTCACTTTATGCTAAAAATTATGCATTTTCTTATTTGATAAAAATTAAAATTAATTGATACTTAAACCACTACCCTGTATTATAAATTAAGTGGGGGGGGGGGGGTACGTGCAAGATGAGAATTTGTTTTTACAGAATCTTCATAGATTAGGGGTGTTTGGCATGATTGTTTTTTGATTTATTGAACATCCAGTTGAAATAAATCTGTTGTACTTGATTTCACCTTGATTCACTATGCACCCATAAGTTACATTCAATAGTTTTAACTATCATGAAAATATTTTTCACTAATTTAAATGTTAATTCATGTATCTTTATGTGAACCTATAGTTGTAAATAATCATTTTGGTAAACAAAATTCTTGAGAATTTCAATGATACCCTTTAACATGTCATCAGTCTACTAAATTGAAAATATTTTTGTTTTTGAACCTTAACTGATTAATTATTTCTTCTCTACATTTATAATTCAACTTTTGGGAGAATGTTGGGTTTTAACTATAGGGGAGGGGTAAATTATTGACTAAGTTAAACTATGATTAAATAAAAGTCCTTCATTTATTTCCACTAAAACTTCACTCTTTTTGTAAAAAATGGGTAAATTTTTTAAAAATTCTAGAACAACTTTAGGCTTTACACTGTTTCTCAAATGGGTCTTTCCTAAGTATGATGCCTAATTAGTAGTTAATAACTACTTTGAATATGAAATTAATGTGGGTGGATGATTACAGAGTGAATATACTTAGTGATTTAATGGAAATTTGTTTTAGGAACTAATTTTGAGAGTGATATGGGTAACCTATTAGTGGAGTTATGATCATAACGCTTGGAATTGGAAGTTTTATCGTGATTCTAGGGAACTCATTTTACTATTAATTATTAAAGTAATTACCTTAGTGAGATAATGTAAATGATTTTTATATATAAATCTTTTGAAAATGGAGTAGTTTGGGCATCTGGGATCCCACGGTGAATCTCTAACACCCTAGAGGTAGGGTGTATTTTATTTACTATATTCCATCTGTACACTTTTAATAAGTGCACATGCACAGTGCTCATCACATGATAAATGGCTTGAGAAAAATAAAATAAAGTGTCTCAGGTCAAAAACAAGTTCATTAAGGAGAGGGTAACGATGAACACCAAATGAAGAAGGGGACAAATTGTTTATATATGAATCATTTAGTTTGTATCAATAAGGTGATTCAGAAAAAAAATATTTATTTTTGGAACCTTGGTGATGAGTCAAAATACAAAGTTTCTTTGGTTAAGTTTTTAATTCCACATAAATTTAACCAGTTTTCACTCTTTGATTTAGATCATAGATTTGAATTAAGATGATTCACTAAAAAGTTTCACATATGAGGTAGGGAATCTTTCTTGCTTGATGATTCATAACTTTTTAGACTACTAGTGAGTGTTTTATTTAAGGAAAGATTCATTTGAACAGTTCATTTTTAAAGCCTATTGACTTATGACAGTCCTCTGTTTTGAAAGTGTCGAACATGTTACTTTTTTAGCTTTAATATACACACTTTACTATTTTGCAAATATAATAAAACATGGTATTGTTTGAGGACAAAAAATTCTTAATTGTGGGGGAATTTTATGTGGCCTTATTTTTACACGGTTTTCCACATCATTTTTATTTGTTTTTAGTAATTTAATTAATTTATTTTTCAATTTTTAGTAAATAATGATAATTTTGTATTTCTATAATTAAATATATTAATTTATCAAATTTTATAACTAATTATATATTTTTTAGACTTTAAAATAATTAATTTACTTTAACTAACTTATCTAATATAATAATTTATTAATTAGATTTATTAATTTTAATCTGGTTAACTTTTTTAATAATTTGATATTTTTATTAATTAATCATTTATTTTCAAATTAATTACCTTAGTTTTTAATTTTATAATATATATTTTAATTGGTTTGATTAAAATAAATTAACATTATTAATTATTCTCTTTAATAACTCTATTAGTTTTTAATATAATTTAAGAAGTTGAGTTTTAATTCAATAAAATAATGTGAATTTAGTTTTAAGTATTCTTTAAGTTATTTAATTAATTATTTTAGAATTTTAATACTTTAATTTCATTAATATTTTAAATTATTGAAAGAAATTAAAAAATTAAATATAAAATTGTCGGTGACTCATTTATTACTTTGCTAATTTTTCTTTTGTTTTGACTCACTGATACCCTATAGGTAAGTCATGTCTCATCGATAGTTGTATGTATCGATGACTATTTTAGTTTTAATTTTTTAATAGTTAATCAATTAATTTTATTAATCAAGGAATTAATCTAGAGTAAATGTATATATGTAACTTTATTTTTGTTTTTGTTTTTATAGCTACATGTTTTAATTAAGTTAATTTGTTAATAATTTTAATTGATTTAAGTTTTAGTTTAAGGTTATTTAATTTAGTTATGTTTAAATATTCTTATTTATTAACTGATTATGTTAATTTTATTAATTGTTTCATTTTATTATTATAGTTTTAAATTTAAGTCATTGGTACCACTGATACTGATATACCTCATCGGTGCCACCGATGATGATAGTTTTAATATATTTTACCAATACTAATGCTGATCGGCATCGGTTTCACGTTTCATCAGCTTCGGTCTCACCATTGATCAACATCAGTTTCACCCTCCTCAAATTTTTCAACTCCTCCTATTAGTTTCACAATGCATCAATGCTTTACTCTCTCCACCCATAGGTTTCACTGATAACTATTGGTGAGATGTTCCACTCATACCTCTTCAATACCACCGATATAAATTTTCTTCTACCAATAGTGCATTCCCCTACCACTGATACCGATGGAGCCATCTCACCATTGCACACTTCATGTCCCACTACATCCTCCTACCGACACCATCATCTTAAATATGTCCTCAATAGACCACTGCTTCACTCTCCACACACCACAATAGATCAACTTCATCACACTGCACAAACTCAAATCATTTTTCAAATTCAAGAACTGATTTGAAACCTACTACCTCTCCTCTGTCCCAGATCCAGAATCACTTTTCCTACGTAGACCAAAACCAGACAACAAACCATTTCAAGACTTTACCAGATCATATCAAATAACCAAACTCAGATTAAAATCTATGATAAAAGATTTGAATTCAACAACTCTTGGCTAAACCCTCTAGCTGTCGATTATCTCAATTGGTTTCCGTTGAGATGGGTTGGCCACCACCAGTTCTGCGAGCCACTGTTGAGCCCAAGTTGCAGCCTCTATGGAGACCAAATGTCATTGTTTCTTTGTTTGTGCCTCATTGTCACATCATCATAGTCGGTAGAGGGATTTGACGGTTGCCGCTCGAGGTTGAGCTAGAAATCCACTTAGATCGGAGGAGTCACGCCGCCTTCCGCTAGAGCCGCAGAGATGCACTGAGGAGCCGAGCAGAATCGCTATACTGGACTGAAGAGTGGGTTTCTAAGGGATTTCACTAGAGAATAAGAACGTCAAATATCCTACCTTATGCACCGATATTTGGGGAGGGAGAATAAGATCATAAAAAATAAGAAAATTAAAAAATAATTAAAATAAAAACATAATAATAAAATTTATAAAACTAAAATAATAAATGATAATAATTATCATAAATAAATAATAGATATAAAATAATTAATAAAGTAACTAATTAAATGAATTATATAATAAACTAAAATACTTAATAATAATTTATAAATAAATTAAAATAAACTAATTAACTTAAAATAGAAAATTATTTAATTTTCGGAAAAATAATAAATTTAATAGTTATTATTAACATTAACAATTTTAATAAATAAATATAAATAACTTGAAAAAATAATAACATTAAAGTTAAAAATAATGTAATAAAATATATAATTAATAAAACTTATTAAACATAATGATTAATAATGATTAATTAAATCAATCAACTTAACAATACCTTAACATTTAATTAATTATTATAACTTAGATTTTATAATAATAATTATAATAAAATAATAATTAAATAAAATAATTAATAAATATTAATCTAGATCAAAAATATAATTATTAATAATACTAATAAAATAACTTAATAAATAAAAGAACTTAGTAACTTTATCTAATTAAAGACTTCTTAATAAATTAATAAATTTAATAATTAATTATCTTTATCCATTTTAATTTTAACAGTTTTGTATTATTCTATGATTTTCAGGCGAGAAAAAGATCTGGAAGCATGTCCAAGTGCATTCAACTAACTCATCGGGAGTTAGTTATAAGGGCAAATCTATTGTGATGTGTCATTTATGAAAAAAACACACGTGTGCGGGGCCCAATTGAAGGATACTTGAACTCGGTGGAAAATAGGGGGTGACATACAGCTTATGACAGCAGGATACAAAAGTAGAGCAGCGGGAATTATTAGTGGGGGAGAGGCTATCATTCAATATTCGATGACACAATTCACCGCTTCTCACACATCGAAGTAGAGAGAACCTGAAACACTTATCGGAGAACCATTCTTGGAGATCCAAGAACCAGAAGCAGCAACAATTCAAACTAGGAGATGGATATTTCTCCCACTGTTCTTTTTCTGTTTCCTTACTTTGTAAAAAAATTATTTTATTGTACATAATATAAAAGATTATTAGCTAAATAATTGATTCCGGGAAAATTTTTAGTTCTGCTGGTTAATTCTTCTCTCCCTTATCACTTTCATTTTAATGAATCCAGAATTGATTAGTGAGATCAATTCTGAATTCATACAATTACTTTGTGCCACTTAATATCAATTTTCAATTCTATTATAATTCTATGAGATTGACTATGGATGCATTTTATAAAAGTTTTAATTCATAAAACTTTTTAACTCACAGTGAGTTTGTTATATTGTCTTTTTCAAAGATAAATTTTTATATTTAGACTTTCTTGGAGTGGAGAACACTCGGATTGGTCAATCTGTATGACTTAACTCTTGGAGAGAGATCTAAGTCATTCATTTTTCAATGGCATGTCACATCCATATTTGAGTGAATAGAAACCCATTCAAACCAGTAGAATAGACCTTTCCTTGGATATTTCTCTTACTTGTTCATCTTAGCATTTGTTGTCGTGCTGCTCTGTGCTGTTGTGTTTAATTTTCTTATGTTTTACTTCATCATAGTTTAGTTATGTTTTAGTTTTCTATAAAAGAATATAAAAAAATAAAAGTTAAAAAGTATTAAAAAATATATAAATTCCCCTCACAACTGACAATAGTGGGGTGTTTTTTTAGAAAATTAGAAATGTTCTAGTCAATTTTACCTTCCCTCTGGGTATGACCCTACTCTCCACTATACAATGGTTTTTAAGAAAACATAAATTCTAAACTTTTTCTAAATTTAAATGATGGTTGTATCAATTTATTATTATTTTTATTGTATTATTCCAATTTCTTGTAACTCTATAACTAAGGGTATAATATCCCCACTATAAATATCACACCCCTACTTCTAGTCGGAAGCCTCTGGCATACAGAGAGGCGTGTTTGAGGGCTTGTAATGAACCCTTTCTGACCATGTGAGAGAGTGAAAGACTGAGAGGGTGTTACAGAAATTATGAAGGACTAATGATTATTGGAATTGAGAAAGACAAATTTGGGGGTAAAGATATGAGATATTTATATGTATTGGTTATTGAAGGTTTTCGTCAAAACTTTCTTAGTGTCTATAAACTATGTGAATTGAGGCATCAAATAAGTTTTACTAAGAATATTTATATCTTAAATGGAAGGGATGGTAGAATGGTGATTTAGGATAAGTACAATAATGGGAATCTATACCTTATGAGTGGAGGATCAAATACTTTATTTATATCCATTGATGAAGAATAAGTAATTGCATAAAATTCATGGCCATTTGATCCAATCATTATTGGATGATCTAGTGAAATGTGATGAATGTTGAGATCTCCCTAAGATATCATGTGATTTCACTCACACGAGAAAAACTTTTCAATAATGGAAGATCACTCGTAAGACATGCTAGGCCAAATAAAAATTTCAACATGAGTTCTTGAACCGGTGTATGTTGATGTGTGTGGACTTATCTCCCCAAGATCTATTGATAGGAAGAGATATCACATCCTTTTCATTGATTTTTTCAGCATAATGTTATGAATTTTGGTCACCCTTCACAAATCTGAGGTGTTTAGTGATATAAAAAGAATTTGTAGGGAAGTTGAAAAGATAATGGGAGAAAAAAATTGGAAATTGTGAACAAATAAAGGAATATAGTTTACCAACATTCAGGTGGAGGAATATCTTGAAAATCATGGAGCAAGGAACCATGTCTCAGTAGTGAGGACTCCTAAGTAGAATAATGTGGTTGAGAGGAGAAACTATATTACTCAAAACATAGTTAGAATTATTCTTATTGAAAATTAATTATGAGAGAATATTTGAGAATAAGTAGTCATGTCATCATCTTGTATGTCTAACAGATCCCTTTTGTTTCCATGATAATAGAATAATCCAAATAAAATATAACATAAAGATAATAAATCATTGAATTAATTTTTATTCTTTGGATGTATGTGATTCATTATCAATAAGGAGAAACACATGAAGTTTGAATCTTTTAGAGATGAAGACACATTCCTTGGATACTCAGGAAAAAGAAAATAATATAAATTTTATAATAAGTGGCTAGGAAGGGTTGTTGATAGAAATGATAGAAATGTGTTTATATTAATAAGAATAATTAGAAAATTTTTGAGAAACTTTAAGAGGAAAGTGATGATAAGTTAAGTAGCTCATGGGTTGTATAATATTCTGAATAAAATTTTGAGAATGACTATGATGATGAGTAGGATAATGTCAAGTAGATATGTGTATAAAATCCAAACTATCGAGCTGAAATCTATAGGTAGAATATCACTAGTGATCAAAAAGTTTTAGTGTAGATAAGTAGAATTAAGTCTCTATAGAATAAACCATTCATACCATAGTTTAATAAAAAATAAATAAAAGAAGTATTTGTAAATTTTTATTGGGTTCAGAATATGAACAAAGATATTTACTAAATCTAGAAGCTTCAAACATGGGTGATTGTTTCGAGGCTGGAAGATAAGAACATCATCAAGATTAAATGGATCTTTTAGAACAAACTAAATAGAGTATGGTTATTTGAAACCAAGCATGATCGGTGTTCAAGGGATAGTTCTAGATTGAGGTAATAAATTTAAATAAAACATTTTCACATATTGTAAGGATAGAGACTATTAAAATATTGTGGGAAATTGTAGTGAAAAGTAAATTCAAAATTTTCTTTACAGATATCAGACCCACATTTATAAATAGAGATATGAAGGAATAGGTTTACATTGAGTATCTAAAGGGTTTTATTATCTATGAATATGAGAACAATGTTTTTCAACTAAATAAGGAATTATATGGTATGGAGTAGGAACCATGATCATGGTATTCACAACTTTGTCGTTACTTGAAGAAGTTGGGATTTCATTGTGGTGGAGTAGATTATAATCTCTATGCCAACAATGAGAGTAATAAAATGATGATGGTTTTGTTTTATGTCAATGAAATATTTTTTGGTGGATTAAATGAACCATGATGAAAACATTTTGTGAATAAATAAAATGAGAGGTTGAAATGTTAGTGATTGGTGATATGAAAAGTTTCCTTAGTATTTGGGTGGTATAAGGAAGGCATGGTACTTTTTTCTTAACATAAATATGTGAAGGAGGATATACAAATATTTAGAATGGAATATCCTAACGAGATGATGACTCTAGATTCTACTTAGATAAAATTTTCAAGGGATGAAAATGGGGAAATGGTCAATGTCATAGAATATTGGTAGATAATTATATTCTTGTTTTAATTAACAATGACGTGACTTAATATTGTTTTTTCTACATTCCAAGTGGCTAGATATTAATGTAATTATAAAAAACCCACCTAATTTTAGTGAAAAAAATAATTCATTGTATCATTGGTATGGTGAAATTTAGTTTACTAAATTAAAAATCCAATAATCAAGGGTTATGAGATAAATAGATTTAGGTTGGGCCACTTAAATATATGAAAGGATTTCAATATCAGGTAGTGCATTTTATCTTGGAATATTGTTCATTTCTTGGATCAGTAAAAAGTAAGATTTCATTTATCTAATCACAATATTGGTTGATTATATTTCTATTACTCAAGATTATATGTATTTAATGTAGATGAAGAATTATCTAGAAGATATGGGAGTTGAAGTATCATTTCTGATCAAAATAATCTATGACAATTCAAGTTTGATAAATCTTAGAAAAAATATAGACCATTAATCAAGGAAAACACACATTAAATAAAGTGTTATTTTATTAAGGGGAAGGTGGATCATGGGCTTATGAATTGTGATTATATACCAATAGAACTATATTTTGCAGACTTAATAAAAAACATGTTACCTGAAGAATCATTTGAAAAACATCGGTTGGCCCTTTGAGTCCAGTCAACTCCCTACACTTGAAAAATTTAGATTTGGATCCCCATTCCCATAGGTATAGTGTGGTTTCCCTATGTACTAATATGTGTTCTTTACCATTATGCATACTGAAAATTAGTGACCTTTGGGTTCATTGAAAAATGGGTGAAGTCTTATTGATTGAAAATGAGAGAATTTGAGAGAAGCTAGTGGGGAAGTATATAAACAGAGGGGTTTATAAATATATTGATGATAAAGATGTTATTTAAATGAATACATATCAAAAAAGGATTAATTACATGTTAATGATAAAATTAGTTATGACATATGTTTGAGTAATTGGTCCTCTCAAGAGCCACACACTATAACTTCCCACAATTTGAATTGATCATCATTTTTTAAGAATAAAGTGATTCATTGATGAAATTTACATGATACTCTTGCTTCTCATGTGGAGAATGGATAATGTGGAATTAAATTATATGTTGATTAAATATTTTATTTTAATCTAGATTTTTAGAGTGAAATTGGTGTTTGAAGAAAAAATTGATGAGTTTGTTTCAATAGAAGATGAGAAGTCTTGGAGTTTCATCAACAAAACCAAAGGTGAATATTATTGAGAATTATGTTTTTTTTTAAATAACGTGTTGATATAGTGTCTTTGAAATTATGCTGAAGGTGGGATCATTTCCCAGTGTTTTCAAAAAATTTGAGCCTAAAAATTTTGTGGTTTAAAGTTGGTTTTGTAAATGGAAATTTTTCATGATGTAGAGTATGTAGACTATGAGGTTGATCATGTGGACTTTGTGTTCAAGTTTTTAGAATCATGAAGGAAGCTTGTTTTTGGCGGAAATATAGGTCAAAAATATAGACTAGAATGTTGATAATGTGGTCATAATGTGGAATAGAGTACATAGAGATGGGGTAGAAGTAAAATCCATGGAAATAGAGCAAAAGGTGAGTTCATGATTATGAGGTCGAAGGGATTTCATAGTCATTTAATGGTTCTTTTTGGGCCACCATGAAGGAACTTTTTTGACCAAAAATTCGGTCCATTAAACACAATGAAAAGTTCATGTTATGAGTTATAGGGAAGAAGAAGATGAGTTTAGGTGACTTTATGAATATAAAATAAATGTTAAGTGGGTTTCATAGAGGGTTTTCCCTATAAAAGGAACCCTAGTCACTTCATTCAGAAGTGAGAAAATTCCAATAGAGAGAATCACCCCTTTAGTGATTTTGATAAGTCCAAAAAGGTTATCTATAATGTGCAGTAGGTATAAGGGAGTTTGGAGAGCTTCATCCAATGAAGTTAGAGCTCACAGTAAATTATAGCCTGTGAAGTTAGAGAATGTGAAGCAGATTAAGAGTTTTCAAAGGAGGAGTTTATGAGGCTGGAGTTTGTAGTGAAATTTTTATATAAAGGGGAGTTTATAGAGATGGTGGTTCATGAGTTTAGAGTTAGTAGTTTAACTTTCTTATAAAGTTGAAGTACGTGATGCGGAAGGGGATTTTGTGGTAATATTGGTTCGTAAGGTTAGAGTTTTTAGTGAAAAATGTTTTATGAGGTCAGGTACATGAAATATTGGATTTCATATCTCAAATGAAATCATATCTTTATGTCACACTCATTTTTATGTGAACTGAATCATAAATAGTATAGATCCTTAAGAGGATCTTATATAGAAGTAGTGTGTTCACTTCAGTTAAGGGATTTGGGAATTCTCAAATTATGAATGCTTGTAAAGTAAGAGGTGCAGTCTGTATACCCAAAATATTGTAATAGTAATTCACTATAGTATATTTGGTATATTCACATGTAGCCTTTTTATTCTCCTCATACTATCTTGATTAGGGAAATTTAAGTAAACATTTATGTCTCTTATATTATTTTATTTTCATATTTATATATTATTGTGAGAATAAGATAGAAAAAAGTTTTTTTAATGATAAAATAATATCAAAGGGGTGGTTGTTTTAATCCATCATACCCTGATACACCCCCACCCTCTAAGGGTATTTAAATTAGTAGGTTAAAATAACTATTTTTTTGTTACACATCATTATTCTTGTATGAACTCCATATTACTTAGTAAAAATGAGGACATATTTTCAATTGGAAAACATAATGTTACAAAGATTTATTATTTACTAAATGAATAAATATTATTTTAGTTATCATCAGCATGACCAAATCAATTGAATCTTGTCTTATTCCCATCCAAATACCTCAGTTGGAATGAGTGGCACTCTTCAGTAAAGTAACCTTCAATAATAGAGCTTTTTGGTTGAGATTTTTTCTTCACATATTACTTAAAATGATGAAGTTACCAAATGAATCAATACATAATGAACCTAATATGTAATGAGTTGGTAAAGAAATTTATTTTGGATGAAATTTTAAACATAAAATACCACTCAATTGGATATATCCATTGACAATGTATGGGCCCTATAACTATATCTTCCTCATCCAAAATGCACAATAAAATGAACAATAATAGTGAAAAATGATGCAGTAAATATAATATAAATGTGAAAAAGAATCCTTATAATGCATTACTATAATTTTTTAAAATCAATGTGGTTTAATGTTATCTCAAATATTTTTCTAAAGAACATGAAAAAATCAATTAGGAATGATGTTATTTTATCTAGTAAAATATTTCACAATGAAAATGATAGTGGATGATACATCGAAATATGTGATTTGTAACTTTTATTTCCATACACCTTATACTTTTTACGTAAAAAAATCATGAACTTATAGTAGAATATCCATCAATTACCTTCATATTTTTAATTATTTTATGTAATACATCTTTTTAATGGAGTTTCATTATAAAAAAATGATACATGATACTTCCCATTATTATTTGAACATAGACCATGCTTTATATTCATCTCATAAAAGCATTTACATTCACTAATATGATCCTTATATTTTCTCTACTTATTAATTAAAATAAAAAATACATTATCTCACACATTAATCAAAATGTACATAATTTCAAGATTATAACATAACATCTATAGTTCCCAATAAGGAAATTTTAAAAATATACTTTTTTATTCTAGTGTTGTGTTCTAATTCTATAAGATATGGTATGAACTCTTTTTACACCACTATTAAACTGATAGTCTTTCTTAAATTCATAAATAATAGTTGAAAATGGTTTCAAAATTTTGTACCCACATAACATATTAGAGGAGGATTCATATAAGTTTTTCAACAAAATCAAGAATTTTTAAAAAGAAACATATGGGATGCATCCAAAAAGAAATAAATGGTGCATAAAACACCATTTTACACTATAAGGCATAATTTTAGAGTTGAAAGAAAAGTTATAAACTGAAGACATTGGTCCATTGTGAGTATTACATCCAAAAAAAATTCCCAATTCCTAGAATGTAACTAATGGTCCACATGAGAGTAGAATATATTTTAACAAGTTTTTAGTTGATTTATCATAATTATCCACACCATTGTCCCATATTTGTTGAAATTTCAATGAAATGGAATAAATTTACATATTGATATCTTTTATAGGGATTTTTTCCTATAATAATCTTAAAAAAATGAAATAAGTTTATTTTATACACATCCATGGATGCAGATTTTAAGGGACCAAAATAACTTTCCATATGATATAACTTTTCAAAAAAGTCCCGAATGGATTAAATACATTAATTACTAATCCCAAAAACACTTTTTATAGGGTATATGAATAAATTTGGATGTAAAAAATAAAAATATAATCATATTGTTGAATCTCTTGGATTATGGATAAACCCATCAATATTTCTTTCATTTTATGAAACATCATCTACTATGTAGTTTTAGATGATGTGAATAATATTTTCAATCAATTTTTAAGATAATATTAATGTAAAATATTTATGGTAGTTTTTTTATTTGTTTCAACACAGTATCACATCCATTCATCCTTGTATCATTATTTATTTATTTCCATCTAAAAGTGTGGAATCTTTTATAAATATATCTATCTAAATTTTCTTTCCAATATAACATAAATTTATTAATACATGCATGAATATTTCTATAATTGATACCCAACATATTAATAAATTTCTTCATATTATAAAATTATTTGGGGATATTATATTTACCAAAATAATATTTCCACAACACTGATATCATGGAAATTTATTTATTTTTAATTCTGTATAAACACTTGATATGGTACAGTTTTAGTAGAGAGGAAAACAATGAATGTATTTCACACACCTTTTATTACTCCAAATTTATTTTTACTTCAAGTTTATAAAACTTGTTTGATTGATAAGTTTAGTTTCCACCTATTTTAATCTCGGTATAATAAGCATGAGAATCTACAAATTTTTTATAATCTTTATCTTTTTGTGTTGTTTTTTAATAATAAATAAATTAGTTATAATTTTCATACTATAATAGTGGGTAAGTATCTAGATGATTATTATATTGAACAAATATTAAACATTATATAATGTTCAAATATCCAGGATAAATCCATGACACAAATCCAATAGAAATTTTTTTCAATATAAAGTATTCAAAAACATCATATCATTTCAACCATTTTCTAAAATTACTAGTAAGACATATATATTTTATTCTTCCATCGACATACTAATTTTCAATTAACAAATCTAAAAATATATCTTATCACCAAAAATATTGATGTGTAATTTTAAGTAAATTAATCCAACTTTTATCCATTTATATGTTGTTGAAAAATAAATATAAAAGAAAACATAAAATATGTTATTGAAATGAAATAATGTTTAATATTTAACATAACATCAAAAAAACATATGTTGTTATACCAAAGTAACTATATCATAAAAAATGTTTTTATCATAGGAAAAATTCAAACAATCATGAATAATGCTATATAAATCACCTAACTACATTAAAATTTTAATTTAATACAATTGATGAATTCTTATTTTCAAGTTGAAAGTTGTATTATATATCAAAATTAAAAATATTACAATAAAATTTTGGAACAAAAAAATATATACTCAAGTCATGATTAAATTAAATGGATTTGAATATCTAATCTTAAATATTCATTTTATTCAACTTAACATAAAATTACACTTTAAAAAATAAGAAATACTAAACTTGATTATTGATCAATTCATATTGAGGATTTGGAGAGGGAGATTTGAAGTACCTTGAATTACTATAAGAATACTAAATCCAATGTCAAATTAGTAAGTTCCATTCATTATCATCACTAGGATAGGTATGACAACCCATGTTTTTATTACACATTAATTCTTGATTTATTACATAATATTACACATAATACAACTCATAATATTGATAATTATAGTTTCTTTGGTTAATTAGGTACATTAAATAACAAATTAAATAGGGGGTACATCAGCTTTATTGAAAACATCTTTAACATGCTCAAACTAATCCATCATTCTTAAAACTGCATGGGATAACCTGGGGACATACATAAGAAAGGGGTGAGATATAAACACCAATAAGGGAATAAAAATTGAATAACATGAATAAGGTATTACATGTTATTAAATATGAATTTTTTATGGGACATAAAAGGGGTGATAATCATAAACATTAACAATGAGGCATGATATAGCATGATAATATAAAAGAAACTTGGGAAATGTGGCATCAGCTTTAAACATGACATCATAAACATAGTTCAAGGATAACCACCAAGACATCATAACATTATGGAAAAATACCTATGATAGATTAGGTTAAATCCAAAATCTCTTGAATGATATCTCATGAGACTAAAACATTACTTAATGCATTGGAGCACTATATAATTCTGGGTGCACATGTCGCTTTTATATCATGTACATGCATAAGTGTTCCACATAGATCACCCAACAAAGGTTCATATTCCATTACATTTAATTAAATAATCAAAGAGTTTGGAATAAATACATGTAGTTCCCCAATAAATGAGTTATAATTATGTCTAGGTGAACACCCTTGAGTGGAAATACTGATGATATTCACAATACAAAGGTTTGACCTGGACAAATCACAATGAAATTTTAATAGCATAACAAAAATACTTAAATATTCATAAAAGGGTTTAATGAAAGATAAATGGGGATATAATAATTTTTAAATCAAATGTAATATAATAAGGTTGTGTAAAAAAATATCCTAAAATTAAGAATTGTAAATAAAAGGCATAAAATAAAGAAGATGCTTGAATAAAGAGAAAGAAAGGGTCCCCTACCTTGAGTGGGTGGTTCCAAAAGCTTGGGAGGATCTTCTTGAGAAATTTGGTTAACCTTAAAAGTATTATAGAGACTTAAGGTAACATTAAGGACATGATATAATGTTTTTTGTTGAATGGTAATAGGATATTTTGTGTATTTATATAGGGAAAGATAGGGGAGTTATTTATTATTTTCCAAACTTAGGTTTTGGAATCTATATAATAAAGTAATAAAAACTAAAAACATTACCATGGTTTTCCTCATGGTTTCTGAAAAAAAAAAGAATTGGTTTTAATTATTTTATAAGGAAAAGGGACTAACTTATTAAAATATTACCCTTGGTGATGTGGAAGTGATCCATGTTCTTATAGAAATGGTATTAAAACCTTAAAATATAATATACATTTTGGAGGATTCATAAAGGCTTTATAAAAATTAATCAAATAAAATAAAAGACATTAATTTATATGGTAAACATATTTTTTTTGTGGATACCATTAATAGCATTTATT
Organism: Viscum album; assembly: GCA_963277665.1. Taxonomy (NCBI): domain Eukaryota; kingdom Viridiplantae; phylum Streptophyta; class Magnoliopsida; order Santalales; family Viscaceae; genus Viscum; species Viscum album. The sequence goes on along the minus strand of OY728131.1, from coordinate 674,803,950 downwards.
ACATCACTTTTGGGTCATTTTGATGTCATAATACACATTGTGTATTTATATTTTATTTAATTTTTACCTGAAATTTTGATTGTATCTGAAAATTATGAAAAATTCACCATTGTATAATTTTGACATGATGACTCAAAAAACAATATTTATTTTATCAAACTAATTTTCTAAATATCTTAATTTTAAATTTTAAAGTATAAATTATATTTATTGATAAATTATGGGATTTTTTACACCAATAGTTTTTAAACCCTTATAAAAATTACACTTGACATCATACAAACTATATTATAATTTAAATTAAATAATAATATTTTATTAAAGAACTATTTATTTCAAAAATCCCTTAATTAATCAAAATAAATGTCTTAATTTCATATTAGATAAAAAAAATTGTGTTTTATCATATCAAAAAAATCATTATAAATTAATAATAAGAAGAAGAAAATATATTCACAATTCTATACAATATATATTCATATTATTAGGGCCTTAGTACATATCTTTTTATTACATTAGAAAATTGCCTAGGTTTAAGGTGTGCGATGGTTATATTTTCATGGGTTTGTTGAGTGTACATGGTTTGGGTTTTGATATCGATGAACTTGAACTTCTCTCGTAAATGGTTTTGACTGTGCTTTAGTTGTTGGATATTTTCTTGGGCTTGGTCAATGAAAAATAATACTGATTGTATCTCTTATGAAACCTATAATAAATGGGATTCATAGGGTATGATCCAATTGGTTGAGGCCATCTCTTCTTTTATATGTGTTAATTGGATTTTTAAAAATACTATATTTATACTAATCATAAGATCATTATTCAATGAATATATTATCAATGGTTATGATTCTTAATGGTATTTTCAATCAAATAGGATATAATAAAACCAATGAATTTCATGTGTTTTCTATAACCATAATACATAATAAGGTATTTAATTTAATCATAAAAATAATTATTTATACATTTTTTTGTATTTACAATCTTCCACCTCTTCAGAAATTTTGTCCTAAAAATTTTCATTTCACCTACTAAAACAGATCAAGGTAATTCTATTTTATCGCCTCCTCTGATTCCCATGTCACTTATTCAAACTTATGGTTTCTCCATTGTGCTTTGACTAGGTGCATTGTCTTATTTCATATAACTTTATCTCTATGATCTAAGATCTTCACTGCATTCTCCTCATATGAAATATCATTCTCCAATGGTACTACCTATGGATTAAAAAAATGTGAGGGGTACAATATGTACTACATAGAGAAGGATACATAGAACACATTATTTACTTTATATAGGTTATGTGAGAGTGCTATTTTATAGGCCGCTACTCTGATGTGATCAAGTATCTCAAAAGGAATGATGTATCTTGAACTAGGTTTTCCCTTATTACCAAATATCATGACTTTAATCCATGGATATATGTGAAGGAATACCTTATCTGCAACCAAAAACTCTAGGCATCGTTGATGATTGGAAATATATCACATTTTTTTACTCTGAACAACCCTAATATGGTGTTGAGTGGTCTTGACCTTTTCCACTATTTCATTGACCATTTTAGGACCCATCAGTTTTCATTCACCAACTTCATACCAGTATGCATGTGTTCTAAACCTATTCCCATAAAGTGCTTCATAGGGAGTCATTTGGATGCTTGTGTGGAAACTATTATTGTATTATAACTATACTAGAGTAATATTTTGATCTCATACTACTTTTAAGTCCATTGAGCATGATCTCAATATGTCCTCAAGTGTATAGATAGTCCACTCAGATTATCCATCAATTTGAGTGTGATTATCCATGTTGAAGTTTAACTCAATATTTAGATCATATTGGAGTCTCTTCTAGAACATTGAGATAAATATGGGATCTCAATTAGATAAAATCAATAGTGGCATTCCATGAATCCTCACCACTTCTCTAATGTATATCCTTTCATGTTGATCGAGTGAGAAGTCCTCTCATATCTAAATTAAGAGAGTGGACTTTGTCAGATGATGCACCACAACACATGTAGCATTATTTCCTCTTTAAGAATTTGGAAGACCAATCACAATATCCATTATTATGTTTTCCCATTTCCATGTAGGTACGGGTAATGGTTGAATCATCATCTTGGATTTTTTTTCTTTCATCATTCACTTGCTGACAAAAAAGAAACGTTTATATATATTCCACAATATCTTTCTTCATATTTTCCCACCAATACTTCTCTTATAGATCTTGATATTTCTTTGTGCTCTCTGGATGGATGGACATGGTCAAGTTATGTGTGTATCCAACATATCCTTCATTAACTCATGATTTGATGGTACACATAGTCTTGACCCAAATCATAAAAACCCTTCTTTATTAATTTTGAACTCATAGGATTTCCTTTTTCTTATAGATTTTTCCTACTTATGTATTCTCACATCATCTCGTTGGTCATCCTTTATCTTCTCTAGAAGTGATGGTTGAGAAATAATTTGTGAAAGGATTTATGATATTCCTTCCTTTATGATTTCCTTTTTCATCCTTCTCAAGAATAAGAAAATCTTATCCTTCTCAATTCTCATCAATGATAAAATTGTTGGATACTTTCTACATAGATAATATTCCCCTTTATTTTCATTCTCATGATGGTAGTGGATTGAGTATTTATAGTCCATAATCAGATATATCCATCTTCATTGGCGTATTTTCAAATCTTTCTATGTGAATATATACTCGAGGATCTTATAATTTGAATATATTTCACACTTCTCTACAAAGAGTTAATGACACAAAATTTTTAATGATAATATTACTAAAACCAACTCTAAATTATGATTTGGGTAGTTCTATTCATGAATATTCAATTTCCATTAGGTATAGTCTATCACTTTGGCATTCTACATTAGTACACAACCCAATCCCTTCTTCGAAGCATCATTGTAGACAACGAAAATTTCCCCACTTATGGTAAGAATAAGTAAAAGTGAATTTATTAGCCTCTTTTTTAACTCCTTGATGCTTTATTTACATTAATTATTCCAAAAAAACTTGACACTCTTCTGAGTAATCTTGGTTAGAGGTTTTTACAGTCATAATAAATTTCTCACAAACCAACGATAGTACCAAGATAATCCAAGGAAACTATAGATTTCTGTAAAAAAAATGTTGGTCTCAAACACACTTAATTTTCCTCTATCATTGAATCATCCACATATATCCCATTAACCATGATAATATTCCCAAATAATGAAACTTCCTTCAACCAAAACTCACATTTGTTGTACTTGGCATAAATCTTCTCATTTTATAAGGTTTGTAGAATAGTTATGAAATGATCTTCATTATTCTCCTTGATTTTAGAGTATATTAGAATATCATCTATAAATACTACCAAAATATTGTTAAGTTAATTACTAAATACTCTATTCGTTAAGTCCATGCAGATTTCTATAGCATTATTACGCTTGAATGGTATTACTATGAACTCATAGTGCCCGCACCTTGTATGGAAATCAATCTTGGGGACATCCTCCTTCACGCTTACCTAATAATACCCCTACTGAAGATCCACCTTGGAGAAGTATTTGTCTCCATGTAGCTGATTAAACAATCCATCAATCTGTGGAATATGATACCTATTCTTGTCATGATCTTGTCTAACTCATTATAATCAATGAAAAGCGCATTGACCCATCATTCCTCTTAACAAAGGGGAATGGTGAACTTCTTGGTAAAAAACATGGGTGTATGAAAACTTTATCCAAATTCTCCTATAGTTGTTTCTTTATCTCCTCAAGTTCCACAATAACCATTATATATGGAGTCTTGGATAATGTAAATTCCCCTGGTATAAGCTCCATTGAAAATTCAACCTCTCATCTAGGAGGAATAATGGAAAATTATTCGGGAAACAAATCACTATATTCCATCACAATAGGAATGTCTTCAGCCCAAAAATTTTAATAGGGGAGAAGTTATATACTTGGGATGAAATAATTGCTCTATTTTCTATTTTATCCAATAAATCTACTTCCATTTTTTTGTGGTATTGTTTGAATAGTTCTAATAAAGTTGTGTGATATAAAGGAATGTGTTGAACCAGAATCAAAAGATGTGTTCACTATTCTTGAATGAATAACTATTGTGCGTATTATCAGGTCATTTTTGGGATCCACATAAGTGGTTTTGATGGAATAAGCTTTCCCTTTCTACCTTGGAGTTTTTCGGCAGTGATTGTCTCTAAAAAACATTGTCTTAGGGTAGTGTTTTTCATAGTTTCCTTATTGAAATTAAAACGCAATAAAATAAGACAAGGGTGGGCTGGATAATTACTCTATTGAATTTAATTGGTGGGTTTATCCCGTTTGTAATCTCTAGCTAAATTTCCTTCCTTTCTACACCTAAATAATTTTTGCATCCCCTTTAGGAAATTTTGGGGCGCTTCTCTCCACACTTTTTACAAGTGGGATGTTGAAATTTCTTACAATAATTATATTTCTCCATCACACCACCATAATTAAACTCCACTTTATGATTATTATCCCTATGAGACCATTGATATTTGTTGATCTATATTTTTACTTTAAGGTAACACTGAACAATTTCCTCATATCTATCAAAGTCTTGGATTGCTAGGGATTTTTATAGACTATATTTTATCCCACAAAAGAAGTTGTCAACATTGCATTCATGGGTAATGATAAATCCAAAGGCATGTTGTGTAAGTATTCTAAAGTTTTCCTTATAAGCACTGATGGATTCATCATCTTTTGGCTTAAGGGAAAAGAAAATACATTTCTATTTTAAGTAAAATATTTCTAGGAAAATATTTTGTATAAAAAAAATTTAAATTCCTTCCACTCCATGGATTTGATCTCTTCCTCAAGTTTCATATTCTTGATCAATGTCCACCACCGATCAACTGCAATCTCCATATGATAAAGAACCAATATGACGTTATTTTTCTTGGAACATTGAAGGATTGAGAATATCTTTTAAATGGAGTTGATTTAAGAATAGTTCTTAAAAATATCTTAAAACCTAACTCAAAATTATAAACATAAGAATATAGGTAAAGCAGCAACTAAGGTTGTCTCCTAGTGAGGTATCCCTATAGGGGTTATTTTTCTTGTTTCTTTTTATTTTCTAATTTAAGTTTTTTAATTGTTTTAGAAGGGATAAAAACAAGAAATTAAGCCCAAAAAATTCAATAAACACTATAAAAATTTAAAAAAAAGTAATGAAACTGTTGAAATCAGATTGAGAACTAAGAAGTAGTGGAAAATTTGTAGAAAGAAGAAGCAGTATCGTAACTAGTGATTTAAATGGGTCAATATTTCTTCATCGTTATTAATGGTTTTTACAATTGTAATTATTTAAATTCAAGACTTAAATCTCAAATATTAAATTTAATTTTGTTAATTAAAATGATCCAAAAACCAAAATTTCAGAAATAGACCCCCTTTTGTAGGATTTAGTCAGTGGTTTCAATAATCATCAAAATCAAAGACATGAAAACACAGGCTGTACTCACAATTCTTCAATAAAATAATGAAAATTTTAAATAGTGTTAATTCTCTTAGAACTCCAACTTGATTCAACTTAATGAACCACATTTAGAGTTAATCACATTCCAATCAGAAATGTGCAGTACTCAAAATAGAAGAAAAATTGAAAATGAAATGATAGATGAATGAAATTTAAAGAAGAAATCACATTCCAAACAAAGAATATGGAAAGAATTACATTTGAGAAATAAAACAAATTGAAAACTTATAAATTCTTAACCATGTGAAATCACTAGGTTCAGCTACCAAAAATCTATCCATACATCTCTGTTGAGAAACAATGCACTTTTGTATTTATATTAATCGGTTCCTGCAGTTCCAGTGGGTTCCCAAAAAATATTTTGGTTTCCTACCCTGTATCCTCTTCCGATGTCTTTGAAAAAATTTCATAAGTTATGGTCTCCCTGTATCTATACTAAGGATGGATTCCCTCAATTTTTCCATAAAAAATCTCTTTTATATTTTTGTTCCAACCACTACATTTTTTTGATAAAATAAATATTATTTCATCAAAGATAGTATTTCTTCACTTAACCTTTCTCTCACCTATTCGGTCACTCTAAAAAATTCCTCCAACAATACTCTAACACATGTTTATACAATTAATTCTTCGTTATAACATCACCAAATTTCTTTGGAAAAATGGGTAAAATAATAGAGGATATCCACAACCCCATGAATCTTTCCAGAACAAACTTGATGTATCTTGTCTCCATCAGAACAACCTCTAACCATCATCAACCATGCTTGAAAAATGGTCATCTAATATAAAAATCTGATACACCAAGGTTGGGTCGACCTCAGCCTCGGTGGCAATGGGCTTGGTATAGGAGGAAATCTTCCAGTAATTACCAATAAGATTGGAATCCGTATCAAGCTCAGATTAATTATGGGAAAAAACTCGAATGAACCTTTTAAAACCTGGTTATTCATCTTCATTGCTTTGAGAACAAGACTATATTTCAGGTCAAATCTTCTTCATTGAACAAATATTTGGGTTTGTTCTTCATTTAACAGGCTCGTCTCGATGTTATTCTTTAATCTTATGAAAAAATAATGATTCAAATTTGATTTCATCACTGCTGGACTTGTTTATCAGAAACTGACTCTCAACCTTGTATACTCATCAAAACTCAAAAAATATTAACCTTAAATCAATATAGAGAAATCATAGAATCAAGGTTCATCTTAGACCAATCTTCAGTGAGGCCATGACTTGGATATAAGTATGGATACCTTGATTGATGTTCAAGCAAGGCTCATGAGCCTCAGATTTGTGTTACAATGGAGATGGTGTGACCCTTGTATCCTTCTTTAGCATCGGCATTCATCTCAAATCTTCAACAACGACATCACATTGGATCGGGCTATAAAGTAGGATTCAACCATATTGACACTGAGTTGGATCCATGATAGAAGAGGGTTTTAGTGTAGATGTTTGGGAAATCAATTCCTCAGTCATGGATCATCTGGTGATCAGATATGTGGCAGGGGTGAGATCTTCTAAAGGATTTGGGTTTTCTTTATTTCATTAAAAAATCATGGATGCAAACTCCTTCACCTGAAATTAGAGGGCTCAGCCATAAGTAATAAGATAATCCAAAGTGTGGTAGCCACTCCCATTTGTGGGATTATTCAACAGAAAGAATTCCATGGTTAGAAACAACTCCAGGAGATAGTTTCTCCTTTGGTTTGGTATCCAACCCAGGTGGCACTTACTGTTGAAGTAGCCAGTGGTGGGAATTTTTTCCCAGGGTTAAGGAACCACCAAAGAACCAACTCCTTGACATCTTTTTTTAATAGTCTCTTTAAAATGGGATTAAGATCCCATGATATTGTAAGAAAAAAACACATTGTAACACTATGTGTATCATCCAACACATTCATCCGAACAAAAATAAAGTGTTGGCCCCCTTCTCCCATGGGCATAGGAAAAAATTTCCAAACCACGTAAATTCTTTGCATTGGTCCATTTTCTTTCTATTTTGTTGGTTTTTGATCGCCATGAACCTCCACTGCCCCAAAAAAGTGGTATTAGAGGGTTCAGGAGTAAAACAACGACACTATAGTGAAATTTTCTATCAATCGGAAAATTGAAGTTGCTTGGAATTTTTTTGAGTCTAAATCTATGAAGATCACGATGAGACAATTCCAATGTTGTAATAAGCATAAAAAATATATCCAAAACAAAGGAGAAAGGCTCAGTCAAATTTTGGTCAAACTGTGGGTGCTACAGTACCCCCATACCAGAGAAGAAGGCATTGTTCAGACTGTCGATGAATTTCCAATGACTTTTTGGAAACTTTCTAACAACTAATCTCGCACGCCACATCAGTGCCATGCCAATGCCATGTCAGTGGTTAATCCAGACCGTTGAAACTATTTTGGTCATATCTCAGTCAATCGGAGTCTGTTTTCAGCGATCTAAGAGCCGATTCCATGTATTTAGACCGTTCCAAACACATTCGTATAGTTAGTATTTTGAAATTATCACTCCATAAATGGAAAAAAATATTGGTAATATGATTAAAGTCACTGCGTTTAATTATGCCATCTAGAACCCAAAAATGGAGGACCTTTTGAATATTAAAGATTTGTGGAAGACTATATTGTAAACCGCTAAGATCGTTTCTGTGCAAGCAGAAGAAATGTCAATAAGTGGTAAACCTGATGAGGAGACTTCATCCAGTACCCTTCCAGTTGATGCAGAGTGGGTCGTACTCAACAGGAAGTTTGTTGCCCAAATCAGATAGTGGATCGATAAGAGCATCTTCCAAAAAATTTCCAATGAACATGAAACCTCCATTATTTGCGAAAAAATTAGAAAATATTTATGCGATGATAACCTCGCAAAATAAAGAAAACCTAATACACCATCTTGTCAACTTAAAATATAATGACTGGACCAACTTATCAGAGCCCATGAGTGAGTTTCAAGGTACTTTTGATCAGTTAAATTATATGAAAATGATGATTGATGATGAGTTTCAGGAACTGTTGATGTTGAGATCTTTACCAAAGACATGGGAAACACTAGTTGTGTTGGTCAGTAATTCAACTCTCGATAGAACCCTCACTGTGGAGATGGTGAAAACAGAATGCTGAATGAAGAGTCCATAAGAAAAGATATTCCTATAGAATTTTGGCACAGGTGTCTAGGTCACATGAGTGAGAGAGGAATCAAAATGATCTCCATGAAATATCTCTTTCCAAGAATAAAAGGTACACATTTGGATACCTGTGTTGATCACATCATGGGAAACCAACACAGAGTGTCATCTCGTAGTTATATACCATCCATAAAATAGAATGTTTTAGATTTGATTCCCATTGATGTATACATGATGAGAACTAAGATTATGGAAGGTTCTATTTATTTTTTTACCTTCATAGATTATCATTCCAGAAAAGTTTGGTCCGTCGCTTTGAAAACTAAAGATCAAGTGCAGGATATTCTCAAGAAGTTTCATTTGAAGGTGGAAAGAGAAACGTGCAGGTGGTTAAAGTGTGTGTGGGTAAACAATGTAGGAGAGTATTGTGGTCCATTTTAGGAGTACTGTAGTATTTTCAGCATTAGGATGGAAAAATCAGTACCGAAGACACCTCTATATAATGTTCTTGCTAAGAGGATGAACAGAACAATTTGTGAGAGAGTAAAATATATGCTATCAAATGCAAAGCTACCAAAAAAATTTTGGGGGGAATCAACGATGACCCAATTTGATCTTATCAACCTTTCTCCATCAGTTCCACTAAACTAAGACATTCTAGAAAGTGTATGGACAAGTAAATACGTTTCATACAAACACTTTAGAGTATTTGGCTGTAGGGAATTTGTTCACATCCAGAAAGATGAGCGGGAAAAGCTGGATGGAAAATGAAATAAATGTATATTTTTGGGATACGGTCATGAAGAGTTTGGATATTGACTCTGGGATCCCATCAGTAGGAGGATCATAAGAAGAAGATATGTGGTGTTTCTTGAGGATTAGAAAAATGAAAATTTTGAGAAGCCAGAAAGTACAGAGAAGTCACAGCCTGAGGAAATTCCAGTCGGTCTGGAACTAGTGTCACCACCATCAGTACTAGCTAGCATGAGAGAGATACGTGACACTGATGATACATAACTACCAGGTAATATGTCTCCATCTGCGGATATGTCTTCATCATATGATACTCCAGAATAGATTCCCCCTAAAGCACAGTTGAGTAGATCCACCAGAGAACGAAAAAAGAGTCGTAGATACTCACCAAATGAGTATGTGATGCTCACTGACAGTGTAGATCCATACATTTATGATTATTTGATCAAAATTCAGAAGAATATTGAATGGAATAAGACCATGCAAGAGGATATGATATCCTTAAACAAGAACCATGCATTTGATTTGGTAGAATTACCACACCAGAATAAGGCACTCAAGAAAAAGTGGGTGTATATAATTAATAGAGAAGATGGTGGCTCACAGCCATGCAGTAGAGACATAAGGTTTGTGAAGGGATTCATTCAAAATAAATATATTGACTTTCATGAAATTTTTTCTCCTATGGTTAAAAATTTATTCTATCAGAGTTTTTATTCGATTGGAGGCTAGTTTGAACCTATAGCTTCAACAACTAGATGTAAAGACAACTTTCTTACATGGTGATCTTGAGGAGGATATATACATGGATAATCCAAAGGGATTTCAGGTGAAAGGGAAAGAAAACTTGGTATGAAATCTTAAGAAAAGTTTATATGGTCTGAAATAGGCACCAAGGTAGTGGTACAGGAAATTTGACTCATTCATGGAGAAAATGAGTACAGGAGGACAACCGCTGATCATCGTGTTTTTATAAAATAGTTTGTTCAAGGTGATTTCATTATATTGTTGCTTTATGTTGATGAGATTCTGATTATTGGAAGAGACATCACCAAGATTGATAGGTTGAAGAAAGGGTTGAACAATTCTTTTGAAATTAAGGACTTGGGAGATTCTACTCAGATTCTTGGTATGACGATTACTCGTGATAGGAGAAATCACAAGATTTGGCTATCTCAGGAGTGGTACATTGAGAAGGTTCTTGAAATATTCAACATAGAAAAGGAGAAAATAGTCATCACTCCACTTTTGAGTCATTTTAGGATCAAGATAAGAAAGATTCCATTAACTGAAGAGGAGAAAGAAGATACGGAAAAAGTTCCTGATCAGTCAGTAGTCATAAGTCTTGTGTATTCCATGGTGTGCACCAGACCAGATATTGCTCACATTGTTAGAATTGTGAGAAGGTTCTTATCAAATATAGGAAAGTAGAATTAGACTATGGTCAAATGGATATTGAGTTATCTACAAGTTACATCTAGTCATTGTTTATGTTTTCAAAGTGATAAACATTTTTTATAAGGATACACAGATGCAGATATGGATGGAGATGTAGACATGAGGAAATCCATATCTGGGTACCTAATATCATTTTTAGAGGGAGAAGCCTCATGGAAATCGTGACTTCAGAAGTTTTTTGCCTTATACACCATAGAATTATAATATATTGCGGTCATTAAAGGCTGCAAGGAGATGTTGTGGATGAAGAAGTTTTTACAGGATCTGGGATAGAGTCAGGAGATTTATATTCTCTATTGTGATAGTCAGAGTGCTATTCAACTCAGCAAGAACCCAAAATTTCATTCCTGTAACAAACACATCGACATGAAATATCATTGGATCTATAATGTGTTAGAAGAAAGATTGTTAAAAGTTGAGAAAATTCACACCAATGATAACAGCGAAGACATGATGACAAATGTTCTACCGAAAGCGAAGTTGGACACCTGCAAGTAGGTTTTAGGTCTAGCTTCTGCCCCAAATTGGTTTTGAGGGGGAGATTTGTGGGGGCCACTCCCATTTGTTGGATTATTTAATGAGAGGAAGTTCATGGTTGACAACAGCTTCAACAGCAGTTTCTTCTTTAGTTTGGAAACCAATCCAAGTGGCACCTACCGTTGAAGCAGCCATTGGTGGGAGTTTTTTTCCAAGTTTGATGAACCAATAAATAACCAACTCCTTGACAGCTTTGTTTGTAGCCTCTTTAAAATGGGATTAAAATCCCATGATATTGAAAGAAAAAAATGTGATGTAATACTCTGTGTATCCTATGACGCATTCATCCGAAGAGAAATAAAGTGTTGGCCCCCTTCTCCCGTGGACGTAGGAAACAATTGCTGAACCGTGTAAATTCTATATATTGATCCATTTTTCTTCTTGTTTTGTGTGTTTTTGATCGCCACAAACCTCTGATGCCCCAAAAAAGTGGTATTAGAGGGTTAAGGAGTGAAACAACAATGCAGAAGAAAATTTTTCCGGAGACCGGGAAATTGAAGTTGCTTGGAAAAAACATTTTAAGCCCGAATCTAAGAATATCACGGTGAGATGATTCCAACAATGCAAGTGACGTCAAAACAGAGTTGAAAGGAATGAGAAATCCTCTATAAAATTTTGGTCAAATGGTGGGTACTACATTACCCATGTGCCAGAGAAGACGACACGGTTCACACCACTGAATACTTTACAGAGACTTTCCGGCAACTTTCTGAAAACTACTCCAACACGGCACATCAGTGCCATGCCAGCACCACGTCAATGGTTAATCGTGACCATTGAAACTATTATGGTCATATCTCGGTCAAACGGAGTTTGTTTTTAGCGATCTAGGAGCCGATTCCAGGTATTTATACCATTCCGGACACATCTGTATGGTTATTTTTTAAAAAAATTAGCACTCCTTAAATGGAAAAAATACCGGTAATATTATTAAACTCACTGCATTTAATTATTCCATATAGAAACTGAAAATGGAGGACCTTTTTTATATTAATTATTTGTATAATCCTATATTGTAAACCACCAATCCCATAGCAGTGCAAGAAGAAGAATTTTCAACAAGTGGTAAACCCGATGAGAAGATGTCAGCCAGTACCCCGCCAGTTGATGCGGAGTGGGTCGTACTCAATAAGAAGTTTGCTTCCTGAATTAGAAAGTGGATTGATAAGAGCATCTCCCAAAATTTTTCCAATGAACACAATGCCTCCATTCCTTAGTGAAAATTGGAAAATATATATGTGAGTAAAACCGTTCAAAAAATAATGAATACTTGATACGTTGTCCTATCAAATTGAAATAAAAAAGACGGGACCAACATATCAGAGCACATGAGTGAGTTTCAAGGTACTGTTGATTAGTTAAATTCTATGAAAATGATGATTGATGATGAGTTGTAGGAACTATTTATGTTGAGATATTTACCAAAGACGTGGGACACACTAGTTGTGTCGGTCATTAATTCAACTCTGGATAGAACTCTCACTGTGGAGATGGTGAAAGATAGAATGATGAATGAAGAGTCTAGAAGAAAATATGTTCTCGCAAAAGTTTGGTATAGGCAGCTGGGTCAGATGAGCGAGAGGGGAATTAGAATGATATTCAGGAATGATATCTTACCATGAATAAAAGGTGCACATTTGGATACCTATGTTGATTGCATCATGGGAAACTAACACAGAGTATCATTTCGTAGTTATATACTGTCCAGAAAATAAATTTTTTTAGATTTGATTCACACTGATGTCTGCTTTATGAGAACTAAGATGATGAGAGGTTCTATTAATTTTTTTACCTTCATAGATGATCATTCCAGAAAAGTTTGGTCCTTTCCTTTGAAAACTGAAGATCAAGTGCAGGATGTTTTCAAGCAGTTTAATGTGAAGGTGGAAGGAGAAACATGCAGGCATTTAAAGTGTGTACATGAAGACAATGAAGGAGAGTATCATGGTCCATTTGAGGATTATTTTAGGAGTTTCGGCATCCGGATGGATAAATCAGTACCGAATACACCTCAGCATAACGGTCTTTCTAAGAGGATGAACAAAACAATTTTCGGGAGAGTAAGATGTATTGTATCAAATGAAAAGCTGCCAAAAACATTTTAGGGGGAGGCAATGATGACCAAAGATGATCTAATCAACCTTTCTCCATCAGTTCTACTAAACTATGATGTTCTAGAAACTGTCTAAACATGTAAATATGTTTCATACAAACATTTGAGAGTATTTGGTTGTAGGGAATTTGTTCACATCCTGAAAGATGAGTGGGAAAAGCTGGATTGAAAAGGAAATAAATGTATCTTTTTGGGATATGGTCATGAAGAATTTGGATACCGACTCTGGGATCCCATCAACAGGAGGATCGTCAGAATCAGAGTTGGGATGTTTCTTGAGGATCAAAAAATTGAATATTTTGAGAATCCATAAAGTGTAGAGAAGTCACAGCCTGAGGAAATTCCAGTCAGTTTGGAACCAGTATCACCACCATCATAACCATCTAATGTGAGAGAGATATGTGACATATATGATACATCACTACCAGGTAATATGTCTCCATCTGCAGATATGTCTTCATCATATGATATTCCAGAATAGATTCCCTTTGAAGCACAGTTGAGGAGATTAACCAGATAACAAAAAACGTGTCATAGATACTATCCAAATGAGTATGTGATGCTCACTAAGGGGGGAGAGCCATATAGTTATGATGATGCGATTAGGAGTCAGCATGATATGGAATGGAAGAAGACCATGCAAGAGGAGATGAGATCCTTACACAAGAACTTTACATTTTATTTGGTATAATTACCACACAGAAAGAAGGCACTCAAGAACAAGTGGGTGTATATAATTAAAGGAGAAAGTGGTACCTCAAAACCGCGCTGTAGATCCATAATGTTTGTGAAGGTATTCACTCAAAATAAATGTATTTAATTTGATGAGATTTTTTCTCCTATGGTCAAAATGTATTCTATGAGAGTTTTTCTTGGATGGGCGGCTAGTTTGAACCTGGAGGTTCAACAACTGGATGTAAATACATCGTTCTTACATGGTGATCTTGAGGAGAAGATATACATGTAGTAGCTAGAGGGATATTAGGTGAAAGGGAAATAAAACCTGGTATGAAAGATTAATAAAATTTTATATGGTCTAAAACAGAAACCGAGGAAGTGGTATAGAAAATTTGAATCATTCATGGAGAAAATGAGTATAGGAGGACAATCGTTGATCATTGTGTTTTTATCTAATAGTTTGTTGGAGGTGATTTCATTATCTTGTTGCTTTATGTTGATGACATGCTGATTATTGGAAGATATATCACCAAGATTGACAGGTTGAAAAAATAGTTGAACAAGCCTTTTGAAATGAAGGACTTGGGAGATGCTACTCAGATTCTTGGTATGACGATTACTCATGATAGGAGGAATCACAAGATTTGGCTATCTCAGGAGTGGTACATTGTGAAGGTTCTTGAAAGGTTAAACATGTGCAAGGAGAAACTAATCACTCCACTTTCGAGTCATTTAAGGCTCACGACAAGAAAGAGTCGATAAACTGAAGAGGAGAAAAAAGATATGGAAAAAGTTACTTATTAGTCAACAGTCGGAAGTCTTATGTATGCCTTTGTGTGTACTAGACCATATATTTCTCACGTTGTTGGCATTGTGAGCGGGTTCTTATCAGATTCAGGAAAGGAGAATTGGAAAATAGTCAAATGGATATTGAGGTATATCTAAGGTACATCTAGTCATTTTTTATGTTTTCGAAGTGATAAACCTGTTTTGGAAGGATACACAGATGCAGATATGGCTAGAGATGTAGATACGAGGAAATCCATATCTGGGTACCTGATATCATTTGTAGGGAGAGAAGGCTCATGGAAATCATGACTTCATAAGTGTGTTGCCTTATCCTTCATAGAAGCAAAATATATTGAGGACACTAAAGGCTGTAAGGAGATGCTATGGATAAAGAATTTTTTAGAGGAGCTAGGACAGAGTCAGGAGGATTATATTATCTATTATGATAGTCAGAATGCTATTTATATCAGCAAGAACCTGACATTTCATTATAGGTACAAATACATCGACGTGCGATATCACTGGATCTGTAATGTGTTAGAATAATGACTATTGAAAGTTGATAAAATTCACACCAACAATAATGGGGAAGACATGATGATGAAGCTTCTATCAAAAGAGAAGTTGGACACCTGTAAAGAGCGTGTAGATTTATCTTCTACCCTAAATTGGTTGTGAGGGGGATATTTGTGGGAGACACTCCCATTTCTGGGATTATTCATTGGGGGGGAGTCCATGGTCGGTAATGGCTCTAGAGGAAAGTTTATCCTTTAGTTTGGCAGCCAACCCAGGTGGCACCTACCGTTTAAGCAGCCAATGGCAGGAGTTTTTTTCCAGGGTAGATGAACCACCAAAGAACCTACCCCTTGACAAATTTTTTTGTAGTTACTTTAAAAAAGGATTAAGATCCCATGATATTGTAAGTATAAAAACCCACTGTAACACTTTTTTTATCCTTTGATGTATTCATCTGGAGAGAAATAAAGTGTTGTCCCCCTGCTCTCGTGGATATAGGAAACAATTGTCGAACCACATAAATTCTCTACGTTGATCCATTTTTCTTCATTTTTTTTGTGTTTTTGATCTCCACGAACCTATTCTACCCCAACACAAATTCATAAGAAAATTATCTTACTCAAACTAATAGGATGAATTCTCTCATGGGATATTTTTTTATGTGCTCAATAAATTATCCTTTATAGGGATGATATTTATCTAACACTGAAAACTGATATTATTTTACACTCAAAAAATCCAATTTATCTTAATTAATACTCAACTATTCTTCTTGTAACTAAAATTGTCCTACGGTGTCTCTCTTGAACTAATAGGAATTCTATTATGTGAAATACTCTTGCCCACGGTACTTACGATTCCTAAAATTATATCATTTACTACAAATAAAGTAAATCACTTAAATTGAAATAATAAATGGAAAGATAAAATTGAACTTGATGTTAAATTTTTAACAAAATAAAAATAAAAAAGAAAATTAATCCTGAAATTAAATTAAAAAAACATTCTATTAAATAAATTTGAATAAAAAATAAATTTCTAAGAATAATTAACATATTAACTAATTAACAAAATTATTAAATTTATTAAAAGTGTTAAATTATAATTAAATGTTATGATTATTTAAATTATTTGACTAAAATAAATTGATTATTAAGCTTCAATTAGTTATTTATTTAAAAAATTTAAACAATGACATGAGAAAAAAATATTTGAAAATAAAAATAAAAATTAAATAATAAATTCAAAGTTAAACAAAATTTTAATTTAAAAAAGAAAAAATAAACATTAATTAAACATAAAAACATTATTTTAACAGTTATATTATTTTAATAAAAAACCAACAAAAATATAAATTAACTAATTAAAACATTATTTTAAAAACTAAAATATAAATCATATAAATATTTTATGTGGAAAAAGTGTATCTAAATACCTCCACATCAATTCCTGCACACTATGGTTTTTCTTTTACTAAAAAAAATTAATCAAATTCTATAGATTAAAATAAATATCTAGTTTTAAATATGGGGTTTCCAAACTAAATTGGTTTTAAAAATATTTTCCCCTTAAGATTTAATTAATCCATGAAAAAAGTTTACCTTCAAGAAATGAAGTTTTCTTTAAATAAAAAATTGATTCCTCTTTTACCAAAATAATAGACCCTAAAAAATTTAATTCATATTAAACTATTTTTTATTACATACAAATGTGTGTCCAAATTTCTCTTTAACTACATTTGAACCAACTCACATAATTAGAAATCAAATAATTAGAACCTTTTCTGGATGAGTGGACTTAATAAATTAAAATAATTATAAATAACTCATTCGACAACTTAAGGAATAAAATAAAATATTTAACATGGATTAGGATTTTCATTTCAAAATCTAATTAAATTCATGTCTTACAAATTTGAATCCAAATTAAAATATTTAAATTCAAAAGATAATTGTAATACATTCTCACAATTATTCACCAAAACAATCCACTTTTCAAGAGTATAATAAAAAATGAATTACTCAATAAAATCCAATGGGTAATATTAAATTAACCTCCTTAAAGTAGATATACATCATTCAAAATTTTGAAAATTTTAAAACAGCTGAAAAAGTTTCATTGAAGATTGAAAAACAATCAAATTTTAAAAAAATTAGGGTATTTTTATGGGCTTGTATTATGATACAAATTCGCATTGTGAAAGACCCTCTCCCCCACACTAAAGTTCAACATTGTCCTAAATGTTGAACCTAAGGTGGAGAAAACATGTAAATTGATTTTTAATGTTCAATTAGATTTGAAAATATAGTAGATTAAAACCATGTATGAAAATTGTTTCATAAAACCTCAATGAATGTTCTCCACATACACTACTCCAAATTTGGGTTTATCCAGTGTAAGGGTTTAAACATCACTAGCTAAAAGCACTGTTAAACACCTCATTTCTCAGTGCTAGAAACAACACTGTTAAAGGGGGTCTTTAATAACATTTTTTAGTTCTATTACAGGGGGTATTTAACAGCGTTGTTAAAGGGTCCCCTTTATCAGTGCTTGTAAAATATCACTGATAAATACCCCCCTTTATCACCACTAGTAAAAAAATGTTGATAAAATTTCCATTTATCAGTGCTCTTAAAAAAGTGCTCATAAAGTGGAGATTTTATCAGTGCTTGTAAAAAAGCGCTGATAATGGGTATATTTAAATATATATAAATATATATTTCATTAAAAATAATATATTAATATATAAATTTATTTATATTCATATAAATATAATGAATATTTTTTAATTATGTTTTAGATAAGGCTAAAAGGGCATTTACAAATAATATATAAGATATTTAGTGAAAATGACATATAAAGTAATTAAAAAATATTTTAAATTAATAGTTTGATAATTATTATTGAGTAATAGTAATTTAATAACAATTTTAAGATAAAAAATCAAACAATTAATAAAAGGTCAAAATTAAGTTGAAAATTTAACTCAAACTTCAAGAGACCAGAACTTTTGATCTATGTGTCTGTTTGGGCTCTACTACATATCAAATTGAAGCCCGTGATGAGCTATTTTCTGTAGAGGGATGGAATAAGATATATGACCATTTTTCTATTTTTAACCTCTAAAAAGGCCCAGAAGGCCTCAAAAATCAAGTTTCTAGTTGGGGTACCCAAATTTTTTAACATTCGATGGCTTTTTTGCCTCGTTTAAGGGGGTATTTCTACCCTCTTCAGTGGGGAATGAATTTATTCTCAGGGATTACATTCAAGTTCATATTATGGATTTTAAATTTTATCGTTTTTCATAATGTAATGTTATTTATAATCAAATATAATATATATATATATATATATTGTATATTCACACATAATAATTAATTTTATAAATAAATAATTAAACATATTTTCATATAAAATATATTTCCCAATATATAGACCATATCTAAATAAAAACTACTATCCATTTTAAAAATTTATATAAAAACACATATATAAATATATGGATAAAAATATCTAAAAATATATATATAGATATATAGTTATATCATAAAATGTAAAACAAAACAGTATAGGGGAGTTGAAAAGGCACTGGTGTATAAGCTGGAGGTCTTAGGTTCAAAACTTGTTAGAGGTAGGGGCGCATGATGGGGGTGAGATTATCTAAATCAATGATAAAGGTGTGTGGGAAGAATTGATAAAGGGGTGGTAACACTGATAAAGGGGGGAATGAAAAAAAAGTGTACCCTTTACCAATGTGGCCTTTATCAGTGCTTTCTTAGTGCTGTTAAATGGGGACTTTAACAGTGGTAAATAAAAGTGCTGATAAAGGTGGCCTTTAATAGCACTAAAAAAGTTCTAATAAAATCCCCCTTTATCAGCATTAAAAAAATTGACGATATTGGCCCCCTTTATTATCACTTTTTTAGTGATATTAAACGGTGGTTTTATTAGCACTTTTTACGAGCACTATTAAAGATAACCATCTAACATTGCTTACATTTTCAGCGGTGATAAATCCCTTTTACTAGCACTATTAAAGAACTGATTTTCTGTAGTGAAAATAATAATAAACAAAAGTTTTCATTATATATGGAAGTTAAGAACTGGTCACCACTTCAAAAATATGACTCAGAAACATAATACTTATACTAGTTCATTTCTAAGAAATGTGCAGAATTTTTTTTAGAAAAGTATACATTTATTTATCACTAATACACAAGTAAAAACAATCTATTAAAGTTAAAAACCCAAAATGTTTTTAGCACTAAATTCAGAATGAAAAAATTTCTTTTATTTAAATCTTTTCAGCAATTTAAGTTTAATGTATAAGTGAGCAGAAGTAAAGTGTAGGCAAATGAGCATAATTTTAATAAAAAACTCCCTCTAAATAGAAGATTTATCTATCTTAAGATCCACTAAAATGATCCCCTATCTTTTTTATAAATATCTTATGGTCAGATAGGAAACTCTTTAAAATATGTAAATATATTAACTTTAAATTCATGAAGAATTTAACTTATGTAAAATAAAACTATTGTCTAGAAAATGAGGGGTTGAATCAAGTTTCTAAGGTTTTTAGCTTCTGTTGATTATTTTGAATTGTAAGAAATCTACTCCAATGGGAAGATAAAATAGAGTATCCTAAAGTAAATTACTCATAGTGAAAACATGAAAAGATTCTTTATTAATGATCACTTTATTTTATGTAAAGAAAAACTATGAAGCAGAAAGAAAAAAATATAACACTACAAAAGGTTAGTAACTTCTTCCACAATTATTCAAAACAAAAACAAAAATTAAGGGAAGAAACAACCTATTTATTCATCGGTATTCAGAATCTAACAAAAATAACTCCTCCCCTGGAGGTTCTTTATTAATTTATCTAAAAAAAATTAGTTGATGTCCATTAACAGTAAATGGAAAATCCTTTCCAGGATCTTGAATCTGTATAATACCAAACAGGAAAACATGAGTTACAATAAAAGGTCCATCCCATTTGGAAGGAAATTTACCTAGAAAAAGCTTCAGTCTGGATTTGTATAGCCACACATTATCTCCAATCTAAAACTCTTTATTCAAAATCATCTTATCATGTAGAAGTTTTGTTTTATCTTAAAATAACCTTGCATTTTCATAAGCATTATTTTTTATCTCCTCTAACTCTTTCAAACACAGATTCCTCTCTTTTCCAGCCTAAAATAGAATCAGATTACATGATTTGGTAGCCCAATAATATTTATACTCATCCTCTATCAGAAAATAAAAAACTCTTCCAAAAAACTAAACTATAAGGAAACATCCATGTTTGAGTCATATAGGCAGCCTGATATGCCCATAGAGTATCCTCAAACCCTAATATTGAGTCATTATTATTTGGGTTAACAGTTTTCTCAAGAATATGTTTAATTTATCTATTTGAAACATCAGTAATTAAATTCCTTTGAGTGTGATAAGGTGTATAAAATTTATGACTTACTCCATATCTTTTCAAAAAAGCTTCAAGAGTCCTATTACAAAAATGAGTACCTTGATTTGTGATAATAAATCTGTGCATTCCAAATCTAAAAAATTGATTGCTCTTGAAAAATTGGGAAACCACCCTATAATTATCTTTTTGAGTTGGAATACCTTCAATTCACTTGGACACATAATCAACCACAAGAATAATGTAAAAGTATCTAAAGGATTTAGGAAACAGACCCATAAAATCCATTCCTAAAACATTAAAGACATCACAAAACAACAAAGGTTCTTGTGGAATATCATGTCTTATGACAAATGATTACTTCAAATTAGAAAGTTATAAAAGTCCTATAATACTTATAGGAATATTTGAAAATGGTGGGACAATTTAGACCTGAATCCAACACCTTTCTTGTAGTCTTTTGTTCCTCAAAGTGAACACTACAACTCAAAGTATGGTATAATTTCAGAACTTAAAGAATTTCATAATTCAGAATGAATCTCTTATTAATATGGTCACTTCCCAAATTCCATAAGTAAGGATCATCCTAGAAATATTACTTTAACTCACTAATCAATCTTGAAACTTTTTTGTTCAGAAAAATAGTGGGGAATAATTTTAGAAGTTAAGTAATTAAAGGTATTTTTAAACCATATCCACTTTTCAAAAGTAGAATAATATAACTTCTCTCTATAGAAAATATCTCTAATAGGTTCAACAAAAGATTTATCTTTATAAAATTCAGTAGGTATCCTATTTAAATGATTATTCAAAGTGTTATCAATTCCTTTCCAACCTTAGATCTTTATATCAAATTCTTGAAGTAATAAAATCCATCTAACAAGCCCTAGTTTTGACCCCGTTTTCTTAATGAGATACCGAATATAATAATGATTACTTACAAAAACAACTTTGGATCCCAAAAGATAACTTCTAAACTTATTGAGGTAAAATCAAACAGCTTGAAATTCATTCTCATATGTGGAGTAGTTGGATTGAACAAAATCAATATTCCTAGAATCATAATCAGTGACATGTGATTTCATTTCCACTATTTTCCCAAAAACATCCCCAAGGACAACTATGAAGCATCAGTCATTTAAGGCTTGCTTACACTTCTCATCAAACACAAAAGGAATTTATTTCTGTAAAATTCTTGTTAAAGGAAAAGTAGTATAACTAAAATTATTTATTAATCTCTTGTAAAACCCATCATGTCCAAGAAAAGATCTAATATCCTTAATACTCTCAGTAAAAGGAAGCGAATAGATGATGTCAACCTTATACTTTTCCACCCGAATTACATCCTTAGACACTTTATGACCAAGAATTATTCCACTTTCAACCATAAAATTACATTTTTCATAGTTTAGAACAAGGTTATTCTCAAGGAAAACATTAATCACAACTTCTAAACTCTTCAAACAGCTCTCAAAATATGGACCATACACTGTAAATTCATCCATAAACACTTCCATGAAATCCTAAAGAAACTCAGAAAAAATGATAAGCATGCATCTTTGGAAGGTGGAAAGAGAATTACAATGTCCGAGTGACATTCTAAAATAATCAAAAGTACCAAAAATACATGTGAAGGTTGTTTTATCTTGTCCTTATGGAGATATGTGAATATAGAAATAACCAGAAAATTCATCTAGGAATCAATAATGGTATTGACTAGATAACCTTTCAAGTATTTGATCAAGAAAAGGCAAGGTAAAGTGGTACTTCTTACTCACTAATCTCAGCCTCCAATAATAATTTCATAACCCCCACTTATTGGGTAATCTAGGAAGAAATAACTCTCTAAACGCATTTTGGACAATTTTGAATCCACCATTTTTAGGAATTATTTGAACCAGACTTACCCATAAACTATCAGAAATTGGATAGATTATACCAACAACCAACAAGGTGGTAACGTATTTCTTAACTACTTCTAAATGGGTTGGATTCAATATCCTTTGAAATTGCCTAACATGCTTCAAATCTTCCTCAAGAAAAATCCTATACATGCACACCGAAGTACTAATAATTTTAAAATCATATAAAAACAATAATATGGCCATATTATTTTTCCTAAGTACCTCTAAGAGTTTATTTTCTTCTTCACTGGATAGTTTTCTAGAAATTATAATAAGAAATTTTTGTTTTTTATCAAAGAAGGCATACTTCAAATTTTTAGGCAAGGGTTTGAGTTCAAGTGTGGATGGGATATCCTATTTTGATAAATAAAGTCCTATGGGATCTTTAAATTAATTTCAATCCACTAAAACATCCCTAAGAATAGAAAACTTAAATTATCCTATATTGGCAGTACATTCATTTTCAAGCAAAATATTTGTTTCATCCTCAAAAGAATTTTCAAATTCAAGTTAAAAAAGATAAGGAGACTTTTTAATGGAATTTTGAGAAAAAATTAAGTTGTTTTTAGAATAATCTAAATCAATTTCAATCATTAAATCAAAATTTTTAGCATTAGAACTTTTTTCAAAAATTGCAGAAAAGTCATCATCATTTTTAGTATCACTTTTAGAAAAAAAATCATTCTTGACATTTCCATAGAGTCAAAAATAGCATACAAATTTCCAAATATTATATTTAATTTTAGATTCATTTATACAATATATTTCATAATTTTCAGATTCAAAATATTATTCAAAAGAAAAAAAATCATTTTCTAGAGAATGTACATTTTCAAAATAATCTGGAGTTCGGTTGTCTTGAATTGAATCATGGAATAACTCTATGGAAAACAAATAAATAGTATTAACTTAGTGTATATAATTTTCTTACATTTTGTGTCTCATTGATTCAAATATTGAAAAATTTACCATATTACCTCCAAACTCTAAAGATAAAGTACCTTTATGAACATTAGTTATTGATTTAGTAGTTTTATATAATGGTATTCCTCATATTAAAGGTGCATGAGAGATAAAATTTACACCTTCTATATCTCATATATACAAACCATTAGGGAAAACTATTTCTTTTACCCTTACCAAAATATCTTTGATAACTCTAACTGGCTTAACTAGGCTCCTGGTAGCTAGTTGGATGAAAATTACAGATTTCTTAAGCTCTCCAACCTATATAGAATAAAATATAGAATAAATCATCACATTTATGGAAGCTCTGAAATCTAACATTTCATATTCAAACATATGATTATCAATTAAACATGGGATTGAAAATGTACCTGGATATTTTAATTTAATAGGTAGAGGGTGTTGAATCATGGAAGAAACATTTCTTCCCAAATTAAATTTCCCACCTCCCTTGAAATTTCTCTTGTTAGTGAAAATTTCTTTAAGAAATTTCGCATAACGATGGGATGTTATTCACAGTATCTAATAAAGGGATATTAAATTGGAATTTTCTAAGAGTTTCAAGAACCTCTCTATCCATTTAAATTTTGAAATTGGTCTTAATATGAGGGTTTCTCAAATAATAGGGTGGTGGATCCCTATACATTTTCATATCATAATCAACTTTGTTTTTCCCTTTGAAAGAGACCATTAAATTTCTAAAATCCTTAACAATTATTTCAAGTTGAATTTCCCACTTCTTCTTTATTTTTTGTTGTTCAACATGAATATGGATAGTAGGTTATTATGAATATTTAGTAGGTTCGTCAATAATTTAAATAGGTGGTTTTGAAACTTATTCATGTGATTTCAAAATGTGATCATGATATTTGACATTTATTTTAGAAGTGGGGAATTTTTTTTAGATTATTGTTCAAAGTTTCCATCTAGGAGATTATGAATTTTAGTTCAAATTATCAAGACTATTGCATTCACATTCTCTTTTCCTCTCAGATTCACTTTAGATTGAGATGTAAAATTAGTATATCTTTGATTCTTCAAACTTTTTATTTTATTTTTCATTTGACTCATTTGTGTTACCATATTTTGTAGAAACACTTTCTATTAATTTTGAAACATATTTGTTTTTTTACCATGTCTTCAAGGTATGAATAACTTCTTTTATTAACTTGTTGTTTTTGATTTTCTTGACTCTAGAAATTTGAGAAATTCCTAGCATCATGATTTCCATATTGATTTTGGTTATACCTAGGATATTGATCAAATTTTTTGGGGATGTAAATTTCAACTTGGTCGATAATTATGCCTAAAACTATTGTTCTATTGGTTTTTTTAACCTTGGTTAAAGTTTTGATTAGATTGAAATTTCCTAGATAGGAAATTTTCATTGGGGAACTGGTTGTTTAATTTTTTCTAGAAACGTTTTTGGGAAAGGTCTCATTGAAACTTTTATAATTTTAATACAATTGAGAGAATTTATCATTGAAATGATCGATGTTAGCAGAAACTCTATAATGCATCTGAATGGGATAGACAACTTCAGGTAGGGACTAAGAAGTAGGAGTAGAGTTAATCAACATCTACTTCATCATACTAGCAAGTGCACTCAGTTGATTATCTATAGGAATATTTTCAGAATTAGAGGAAGACACTTACATATATAGTTTGACATGAATTAGAGCCTTATTACTAAACTGTGTTGAATGTTGGGTCATATTAGAGATTATACTCTTAGAATCAACAGGAGTTTTTTTCCCCACTAAAGTTCCTCCCGCTATAGCATTAATCATACTTCTATCCATTAAAACTAATCCCTTATAAAAATATTGAATGAAAAGTTAATCAGAGATATAGTGAAGATGAAAACTTGAAAACAACTTTTTTAACCTCTCCCAATATTCAAGCAACATCTCTCCTTTGAGATTCCTAATATGAAAATTGTATTTTCTCAGTGAGGAATGCCTAGATGCTGGGAAACGTTTTTCTAAAAATGTGTTATTACGTTTATACCAACTTCATATAGTGGTGTATTGTGAGTATTAAAACCACTCCTTTTCCAATCCATCTATGAAAAATTGAAAAAACCTCGTTTTTAATGGATCCTCACTTACCCCTTGGGAATTCATGGTGATACACATCGTGTGAAATTGTTATAGGTGTTTATAAGGGTCCTCTCCTGGCAGACTATGAAACTTTTTCAAATGATGGGTTACTTTTGATATTAGTTCAAAACTAGAAAAAATATCAAGGTATCCTAGACAATTGTGCTAATTTTCTAGATCAATATCAGTGAGTTCCTTCAAGGTTCTTCGATTATCCAGGTTTTCTAGGTTTTGTAAAAATTTTGTTTTAAAATAATTTTTTTGTGTTTATTTTTTTAATGTTTCAATTTTTTCTAAATTATCAAACTCTATAACTTGTTTACTTTTTTTCTACTATTCTATTTCTAATATTTTAAATATTTTCATTTTCTAAATTTTATGGGTCATTGAACATACAATAGAATTTTTTAAAAATAAATTTTTGTTATTTCTTTATGCTTTGTGTTTTTTATATATATTTTTTAACCTCCTTAGAGGCCTCTCAATAAATAGTTTCAATTGATGAAGAGGTTTTCACATTCACTTAAAACATAACTCAAAATTATAAAGCTAAGAACTACAGTAAATTATCAACCAAGGTTTTCTCCTAGCGAGGAAATCTTGTAGGGGTTATTTTTCATGATATTTTTATGCTATAAATTTTTTAATTGTTTTAGAAGGGATAAAAACTAGAAATAAATATAAATGAAATTAAAGAAAATCAACAAAAATTAAAACAATAATGAAACTACTGAAATCATACTAAGAACTAAGCAGTTGTAGAAAACCAATAGAAATAAGAAGCATTATCCTAACTAATGATTCAAATGGATCAGTCTTTCTTCATCTTTTTTAAAGGTTTTAACAATTGTAATTATTTCAATGAAACTATTAAATCTAAAATATTTTATTCTATTTAGTTATTTAAAATGAGTCAACAACCATAATTTCAAAATCATAAACCCTTTCTGAAGGATTCATTCGATGGTTTCAACAATCATTTAAATTAATGATGTAGACAACACACATTGTACTCACGATTCTTTGATCAAAGAATGAGATATTTAAATAGAGTGAATTATATTTGAACTCAAAATCGATTTAACTTAATGAACAAAATTTAGAGTTCATCACTTTCCAATCAGAAATGTTCTATACTCAGAATGGAAGAATAATGGAAGAAGAAATGATAGATGAATGAAATTTCAAGAAACAATCCCATTATAAAAAAATCAAGAATCTAAAAGGAATTACATTTGAGAAATAAAATAAATTTAAAACTTTGTAAGACTTCACCATGTAAAATCACTAGGTTTGGCTACTATAAATCTAGTCATACATCTCCGTTGAGAAGCAATGCACTTTCGTCTTCAAATACATCAGTTCTTGTAGTTGCAGTGGATTTCAAGAAAATCTTATGATTCCCCCTACCCCCTTGTCTTCATTTCCAATGTCTCTAAAAAAATTTATAATTTATTCCCTCCCATCTCTAGATGAATGGAAGATAACCTCAATTTTTATATTAAAAATCTATTTTCTATTTTTGTTCCAAGAACCACCTTTTTTTGTAAAATGATGAGTCATTCATCAAAGATAGTATTTACTCCCATAATATTTCTGTCGCCTACTTTGTCACTCTAAAACATTCTTCCAACAAAAATCTAACACATGGTTAGACAATTAATACTTTGTCATGACATCACCAATTTTCTTTGTCATGGCAGGAAGAACAATATAGGATATCCATATCCCATGAATCTTTCTAGAATGAACTTGATGTAGCTCATCTCCTTCAGAATAGTCTCTAACCACCATTAACCATCCTTGAAAAATGGTCATCTTCTTCAAAAATATGATGCACCAAGATCACATCGACTTTGGCCTTGGTGGGGATAGGCTTGGTACAGGTGGAACTCTTCTAGTAATTACCAATGATCTTGGAATCCATATCAAACTCGGATTCATCATTTTAAATTATATAATGAACCCTTTAAAACCTAGTTGGTCGTCTTTATTTCTTCGATAACAATACTCGACTTTATGTCAAATTTTCATCAGTAAACTCATATCTGGGTTTTTTCTTCATTTAACGTGCTCGACTCGACTTTATTCTTCAATCTCACGATTAGATGTTGATTCACATTCGATTTGATCACTGCTTTACTTCTTTAATGGAAACTGACCCTCAGCCTCGTATAGTCATCAAAACTCAACAAATATTCAAATTGAAACTTCAATCGAGATGGATAAATACTGGAAGTGGCATTCAGCTTTGATCAGTTTTGGTGAGGCCACAACTTGGATATGAATGTCTCAATCATATATTTCCTGGTTCTCAGATATGCGGGGGTGAAAATCTCTTCTTGAAGATTTGGGTTTCCTCAGTTTGATTGAAAAATCTTAGATGAAAACTCCTTTACCCAGAATGAGAGGGCCCGACCATGAGTCATAATATAATCCAAGGTCATAATAAAATTATCTTACTCAGGTGAGTTGGATGAATTCTCTTAGGGGATTTTTTTTAGGTGCTCAATAAATTCTCCTTTGTAGGGATGATATTCTCTCTTGAACCAATAAAAATTCTACTATATGAAAAACTCTTACACAAAACACTTATTATTCCTAAAATTATATCATGCACTGAAAATAAATGAAAGAGATTAAATTGAAATAATGAAAGGTAAGAAAAAATTAAACTTATAGTTAATGTTTTAAAAAGATGAAAACAAAAAAAATAATAATTCTGAAATAAAATTAAAAAAACATTCTGTCAAATAAATTTGAAAAAAAAATAGCTAAGAATAATTAACATATTAACTAGTTAACTAAATAATTAAATTCATCAAAAAGGATAAATTATAATTACATGTTCTGATTATTTAAATTATTTGAATAATAGTAATTGATTATTAAGTTTCAATTGATTAGTTATTTACAAAATTTAAACAATGACATGAGAAAAAATATTTTAAAAAAACATCAAAATTAAAGAATAAATTCAAAGTTAAACAAAATTATAATTTTAAAAAAATAAAAAATAAACATTAATTAAACATAAAAACATTGTTTTAAAAGTTATATTATTTTAACAATAAATAAACACTGAAATAAATTAACTAATTAAAATATTATTTTAACAAGTAAAATATAATTAATTTAAATATTTTATGGGGAAAAGTGTATCAAAATATAGCCACATAATTGATCGATTGTTTCATGATTAAGGGATAAAATGATCCATTTTATTTCAAAGGCCTTTATTGCATAAAGGTTTCAATTGAAGCTTATTCTTTCTTAAGGGGGTTTGGACATTCCTCGTGATTCAGGTTTCTATTTAGAACCTAATTCAACTAAGATAGTATCATTACAAAGTTTGTTATTTCCACTCCCCTTAGGTTGGACATCTCATTTAGGTAGTTATCACATTTCCCTTCACATTGGTTGTTTACTCGGTTTCTCCTATTTCTAGAAATTGGATAGAATAAAAGGAAATCTTAGGGATGAGTACTTTTAAACTAAATAAATGGGAATCTAATAACATTAAAGGAAGGAAATATAAATTTCATATATTTCCTTAACATATGAATTTCAAGGCTTTAATCTATGTTATCCATGATATATTTCCTAATATAGACTCTTATGGTAATTTTCCCCTTAATAATTTTTTTTAATGAGATTACGAATTTATCAAAGCATATCCCATGGGAGTGTAAAACTAGGTGTGCAAAAAGACTCATTTTCAGGCACCAATTCCTAATCAAGTCTATCTCAATACAGTGATTTTAGGTGTTACCTCGAGCTGCATCTGTGACAAATTCACTTTCATTTGTACTATCCATACATGGATGTATTTTTTTGGAATCCACTTATACTATAATTAAAAAAAATTATGGATGTATTCTTATGTTTATTCTTATCCCTAAGGCCTATGTTATAATTTTCTAATCCTAATCCCAAAAAAAACTAATCCTCCCTTTGATACCAATTATGAAAACTCATGTATTTATAACACAAAAATCCATGATTTATTACATAAGATTACACATAATAACACCCAGAAGATTGAGAAGTATAGTGTATTTGGGTAATTATATTCCTTATATAACAACATAAAATAAGGTTAAATAATATTTTTTGAAAATTCCTTAACATTCTCATATTAATCAATCATTCTTAAAACTCCATGGGATAACCTGGGGGCATACATAAGAAAGGGGTGAGCTATAAATCCTAGTAAGGGAATAAAAAAGGCATAACATGAAGAGAGTATTACATGTTAGGAAATATTAATTTCCATGGGACATAACAGGGGTGAGAATCATAAACATGAACAATTAATCATGATATAACATGATAACATAAATGCAACATGGGAAATATGGCATCAACTTTAAACATGAAATCATAAACATAGGTTAAGGATTACCACAAATATATCATAACATATTAGAAAAATCTCCATGGTGGATTAGGTTCACTATCCAATCCATTTATGTATGTCTCGTGAGACTAAAACATTACCCAATGCATTGGAGCACTATATAATTCTAGGTGCACCCATCTCTTTCATATCATGTATATGCATAAGTGTGTTATATAGATCATTCAACATAAGATCATATTTTGTTATATTTAATTTCATGATCAAGGATTTTGGAATAAATATATGGAATCCAATAATTAAATAATTATATTTTTGTCTAGGTGAATTCCCTTGAGTGTAAATAGCGATGGTATTCACAATACAAAGGATTGGCATGAAAAATCACAGTGAAATTTCAGTAGCATAAGGGCAATAATTAAAGATTTATAAAATGGTTTAATGGGAGGGAAAGGGGTATATCATCATTTAAAAATAAAATATATAGTAATAGTGTTTTGTAAAAACATATCCCAAAATTAGGAATTCTAAATAAAAGGTATAAAATGGATAAGACTCTTGAATAAAGAAGAGAAGGAAAGAATCCCTTACTTTGAGAGGGTGATCCTAAATGCTTGGTAGGTGCTTCTTGATAGTTTGGGAGAACATGTTTAGGACTCTAGAGAGGGGATTGAAGAGTAAGGATGTTATATACGGTTTTTTCATGAAGAGGAATGTGAGATTTGGTGTGCTTATATAGGGAAGTATATTGGAGTTCTTTATTATTTCCCAAACATAGGTTTTGAACAATATATAATAAATTAATCCAAACCACAAAACCTACCATGATTTTTTCCCATTATTTCTTCCAAAGAAGAGTGGTTTTCGTTATTTTATAAGTCCAAGGTATGAACTTATTAAAATATTACCCATGGTGATGTGTAAGTGAGTCATGTACTTAAAGAAATTATTTTAAAAACATAAAATATAATAAAGGTTTTGAAGGATTCATAAAATCCTTATAAAATTAATCAAATAAGCTAAAAAACACATTAATTTAAAGTTAAAAAATATATTTGGTCTTTTATACCTTTAATATCATTTATTAAATCGCTTTTTGGTTTTAATGATGTCATAATACAAACTGTATATCTATACTATATTTAATTTTTTACCCTAAAATTCGACTTTCTCAGAAAATTATGAAAAATTAACCATTGGATAATTTCAACCTGATGATTCCAAAAAAAATATTTATTTTATCGAAATATTTTTCTAAATATTTTAATTTTCACTTTTAAAATAGGTTTTATATTTATTGAGAAATGTTGGGTTTCTTAACAATTAAAGTTTTTGAACCCTTATAAAAATTACAATTGAAATCATAAAAATTATATTATAATTTACATTTAATAATAATATTTTTTTAAAATATTATTTACTTCAAAAATTCATCAATTTATCAAAATAAATTTCTTAATTTCATATTACTTAAAAATAAAATTTGTGTTTTGTCGAATGAAAATAAAAATAATTTATAAAGTAACAAAAATAAGATGAAAATATATTAGTTATTCTATAAAATATACATATTCATTTTATTAGGGCCTTGATATATTGATTTGTATTAAACCACAAAATTATTTAAGGGTGAGGTGTGTGACGATGAGATTTTCATTGGGTGGTTCTATATAGATGGTTTGATTCGTGATCACGATGAGATTGAATTTCTCTTATAAATAGTTTCTATTATGCTTCAGTTGTTGGTTATTGTCTTGGGATTGGTTAAGGGAAAATCCCAATGATGTTATCTCCCTAATAACCTATGATAAATGTGCTTCATATGGTACGATCTTACTGGTTGAAGCCATCACTTCCTTTTTCTATGTCAATTAGATTTTTCAAAACCCTTTATTTATACTAATAATAAGATCACTATTAAAGGGATATATTATCAATGGGAATGATGCTTAAAGATATTCTGAATCTGATAGTATATAATAAAACTGTTGAATTTCATTTTTTCCTACAATCATAATACATAATAATGTATTTAATTCAATTACAAATGGAATTTTATTTATAAAAGTTTGGTTCCTTAAAATAAGCGAGTTAATAGATTAGGGAGAAAGGTTGGATTGTGAGAGGATAGAGGATAAATCATGAGGGGTTGAAGAAAGGGAGCCAGACCAAGGAATATATGTTTTTAATTAGTGGTTTTTTTAAAAACTGCTAATAAAATATAATCAGTGATGGTTTATAATAAATCGCTGAAAGAAATTTCAAATGTTCTTTTTGTGTATTTTTTAGTGATAATTCAAAATTGATGCTAACATAAAATTTTACTATATTGGAATCATTGTATAGATTCAAAAACACTATTTTGATTCATGTTACGCTATTTAGTAATAACCCCACAATTTCTTATAGTAGTACTATTCCAGTAGTCTAAGTTACACTAACTTCCAATATTTATAGAGATTCCTCCATTTCGAATGGTAACTTATGATATCTAATAACACTTTAACTTTGATCACTCACCTCCATAAATAGTTTTAAGTAATCATTCTAGTGACTTATGATCTCAAAACTTCTATACACTTCTTCATGAATATAACTTCATCTGAAGATATAAATTTTTAATGGATCCACTACCACTAAGAGTGGTTCAAATTACATTGTAAGTACATTGAGCCAATACATTTATTAGTGAATGAAAATACAATGAACTAAATCTGGTAAACTAAAAGAGAAATCATATCCCAATAATCTCTCACTTAAACTCTCTTTCAGGGAAACTTTGGATGATATCCTTCATTTTGAAAACCAGAAAAAATATTTTTTTTTATAGCATGTATTATTATATATTCTCTTCAAATAATCCCAAGTACCGTTAATGTGTGATGTTGCCTTGGACTATCTTAAACTAATGCATTAGGAAACAAGTCCACTAGATTTCATATTCTGACTATATTTCATAAATCAAAAAAAACCCTCTAGTATATTCCTAGAAAAGTGGTATTTCATGTCAATATTATTTATTTGTCCATGAAACATAGGATTAAAATCCAAATAAATTGCACTCGGATTATCAAAGAATATGAATCCATGTTCTTGAATTATCCCGATATCCTTTAGAAAACACATCAACTAAGATTTATTTTACCTTATTTCCATTGTTTCTATAAAATATAATTCTATTATACTTAGAGGAAAAATTCTCTATAGTCATGAAATTTTACTAATCAATGTTCCTCTATAGGTAATAAAAAAACTAGTTGTTCTCTTATGTGTATTTGAATCTCCAGCAAAGTCTATATCCACAAATCCTAAAAGCAGATATTCCTCCCCAAAGTATAGATAAACTTATTATGATACTTTTAAGTATTAAATAATTCACTTGATGAAATCCAAGTGTTCCCTTCCATGGTTTTACATAAAGAGGATTAAAACCCCTACTGTAGAAGTAATGTCTAATGGATTGTAATTCATTTTTTACATCAGGATTCCCACTACTGATTAAAATAAAACTTTTTCTATATATTATCTATCTTATTCCATTTTTTTGTTCCTATGTCTTGGAAAATTTTAAGTGTCTAGAAAGTGGGTTTGAGATGATCTTACATATATTCATTCCAATATCTTTGATGACATTCCAAATGTAGTCTTTCTAGGATAACACTAAAGTTTCATCTTTTCTTTCCCTCAGTAACCTTATACCTATAAATTTATTTTCCTGCCAAGATCCTTCATAAAAAATCTTATGAAAAACTTAGAGTTAATCTCTTCAATCCATGAAACCTTTTCATATTCTTGTAACATTTCATTCATATACATAATCAGTATAAAAAATGTTTCATTATCCCTTGTCCTCTGATAAAAACATTTATTTTTTCACACTATTTTAATAATTATTTAAACATAAAAAATAAAATGTTAGATTAAATTATCTTAGTTATTTATTTGGTATATAAAGACTTTTCATTAGTTTATAGATCAAATTCTGGTTCCCGTCTTCTATGAAATTCATGAGTTGATTTTTTTAAATTTCTTCCCCCAAATCTCCACGAAGGAAGGATACCATTACATCCATCTATTATAAGTATAGAACATGTGTTTCAACCATGCTATACACTATCAAGATATTTTCATATTTAACTTTTGATGAAAAATATATAAGAAACCAACTCTTTTTTTATGAAGTACATTTACCTGCAACCACTCCTTGAATCACTTCTTTCCATCATCCTCTTCCTTCATATGTTAAACCCACTTTTTTTTAATTTATCATTTCCCTTATAGTAAATAAACTTGTTTCCAAGTTCTATTATACTATAATAAATAAATTTCTTCATTCTTTTATAACTTCTATGTTTCATTCCACTAAGTTTTACTACTTCTTATGGACATTCGGGTTCCCCTACACCCATTAAAAGTAAGAAATTCAGTTGATACTCAAATATCTTAACTACTCTTCTAAATCTAGTTAATATTTTACATTTATTTAGTTTCTCAATACTACTTGGATATACTTTATATTCTAAATCCCTAACTTTTAATACTCCTACTCTAGCTTCAATAGTCCTTCAACATTTTTGTATACCATCTACTGGCACCACAATTGGATTTCTAGTACTTTGATCGGACTTATCCAAATTTTCCCTCTTCTGATATGTTTTCTCAAATTTACTTGGACTTATATAGTTGATTTGTTTCCATAAATATTTTCTTCACCAAGTTTCAGGCTTTCTATAAAGCTTTCTCATTGAAGAAAACATATCATATCAGGAATTATTTTCATTTTTCATCCACCCATAGTAAAAAACAAAAGTTTTCATCTCTATACTATATGAGAAAACACACCATTGATTTTTCCCCTAGTATTTCTTGATCATAATTATCAATATAAATATATTAAAATCTTAAAAATATTTAAACTTTATAAAATTAAGACATTTTACCGATCATAACTCATTTAGAATTTTATTCCCAACTACTGATGTTAGAATAATATTAAAAATGTGTGTCACTCTGTTAAGTACCTCCAACCTAATTTCTTTGGGTATTATGGAATGTAGTTTTAAGATTCAATAATTTATAGTTAATGTTTTCTTCCTAATTTCATCCACATAATTTTTTATTAGTGTTTTGGTAACTGTCTAGTCATTCCTTGTCCCCTTCTTTTAGAAGAATCTCCTAAATATGTGTTTTATTTTTTCACCACAATTGTCAGATAAAAGGTATCTAAATTCCCAAAAATATTCACTTTCCACTATGAAATTCCATTGAATTAAATTCTATAAAACATTATATTTATTATTTGAAAAACAAAACCAAAACTTTTATAGTATTATCATCAATAAAACATACAAAGTAAAGATAACCTCCAAGAGACCAGATAGGGGTAGGTCCCCAAACATCCAAGTGAAACAGTTAGAACTTCCAATATCTAGAATTACATACTTATAAGTTTAAGTGTACACTTATATATTTCCCTAGAACAAAAAATTTCACACATTTTGATATCCATGTGATAAATATTTAATATTTTTTTATCCATTAGAACCTTCATATTATTCTCACTAAGACAAATGAGCCTAAAATTTTAAACATTGGGATCTTCCAATGATGTAATTTCAACCATTTAAATACAATATATGTTTTCGGTCAAATAGAGTGGTACATCTATTAATCCCTATGAAACCACCATGGATCCTTGAGTCTCATTCTAGAATCAATTTTCAAATTTCATTCCATAACATTCCTCATAAATTTTTTCTATGGAAATGAGATTCTTCCATAGCCCTAGGATCTGTCCCACTCCTTTGGGACATAAGAACCCACCTTTATTTTTCAGGATATTAATATCACCAATTCTGTTTTCATCCAATGAATTATAATCCACTGGATGAACATTTCCAAAACACTTAGATAAATCACTAAACATGAATTCAAGTCCTTTTATTTGATGAAAATATACTCTGAAATCAACTAAAAGATTACATTGGAATATTGACACTGAGAAATAGTGCATTTCTTCCTCCTATAAAACTAAAATAATTTGAACTTATGGAAGTTAATACCCATTTTTAGTTCTCTTTATGACTTCTTTAATTATTTTTGATATTTTCTTTCACCACATAACTCCAGCATGTAGGACTAGTACCATCTAAATTACTCTGACTTTTTTCTCAAGACTTATCTTACAATAGATTCTTTAGATAGGTAAACTAGGGTGACCATCCTCAATTTTCAGTATTAATTTCACTACCATATGGTGCTTGGACTTCTCTACAACAAATTTCTCCATTGATAATTAAATTCTAGTCATCCTAAAATACTATTTTTGTATTTTTGTAAGAGTTACTAATAGTAGTAATTATTACATCCCATCCCTCTGATAATGAAGATAATAGTAGGAGTTCTAAAACACCATCCTTAAATTTCACCTTTAAATATTCAATTTGTCCACAGATCATATTTAAATCATTCATTAGATCTATTTTCATACTTCCTTATGATAAAATCATGTTGAAAAATTATTGTATCTTGAACACTATGTTAAGATTCTTAGGCTTCTCATACATATTATCTAGAACTTTCTTGACCTCCACTATTTTCATTACTTTATGGAAGTTAAAATGAAAAATTAAAAAACAAAGAAATACATACTAATATGAGTATCTTTTTATACAACCATTCTCATCATTTATTTCCCATTTTCTATAAACACACACTAGTTAATTGAGTATCTAGGTCTTTTTGAATCAAATGATCCTCAATCTAATTTCTCTAGAATAAATTTTTTTTTTCATCAAACTTATCATCTTTGAAATTACATTATCTGATGATATACCGACCACTGACAATAAACTCCCATTAAAAATGAAATGAAATCAAACTAAACAATTAGAGAATCTTGAGCTACCTCTGAGTGTATTGAGTGATAACTGAACCAAAATCTTTGATACCAAATGTTTAGAAGTACCATTTTATCACTAGAACCATGAATATCAAACTAATGGGTGATCATGCACCAAATTTTCAACATAATGTGATTCAAACCTCTATAATTTCACTACCTCAACTAAGTGTACTGGGTGTAGTAAGTCTATACACCCTAGTCACTACACAAATTCAATACTCGCACACACATACAATCAAAGTCACAATATTAAAAATGGTAATTAAACCTATAGAAGGACAAAGCATAATGGAAAAAACCCAAGAGTTTTAACTATTTTTTGACATGTTTTCGAACATCCATTGGAGAAACACTGATTCTTTCATTATCACCAAAAGTATAATAGATTACATGTAAAATTGAAAAATCTGTTAGTATTAATTAATTAAAAAAATATTAATAATTTTTATTTCACTTATGAAAAATCATCTCAAACCCATTATACATATTCCCATTCACTATACTATTTTATTATACACTATTTAATGAGGTCCCTGATTATTCTTATAGGAGTGAACTACTAGTCATCCCAATTTAACCTACTTTCAATATTCATTAATATACCTCCATTTGTAATGGTAACTAATAACCATTAGTAACCCTTTGACTTTAACTTCATCCCTTAGTGAATAGTTAGAATCACCAATTCCAAATACTTCTGATTACTAGACTTCTAGACACTTTTAATTTAAAATATATTTATTAAAATATATCAAATTTTTATTGATCAAGTACCTCTTGAATAATTTCAACTTCCATTGTTTGTATACCAAGTCGATCCATCTATTAAGGAATTAAAATTCGATGAACTAAATATGGTTAAATAAAACAGAAATCACATCCCAAGAATCACCAACTTCATAGTATACCACATCATATGTGATACCTTATGAATACCCATCCAAAACAATTTTATTAACTATGAAATAATTTTAAAGTATCTCTCAAAGACATACTTAGTATTCATTTAGTTAACCAAAAAGTTTGAACCCATTGTCCATTGAAGCATTGATAACAAATATGAATAACTAAATCCATAAATTTAACAAAAAAGATGCCTCTAAAAAATAATCAATGAAACTAAATCTATATATGGATATAGTTTGATCTCTATTAAACACATTTATCTCTATATCTGTGTCCATTGGCTACATCATATATATGTATGAATTCTCATATGATCCCTTTGTTCAAGACATTAAGTGACTATAGGAGATGGAGTATGTTAATCCCATATATCCTACTCTAATGTTCTTACTTCTATGAGTATATACTAACCAAGTCGATGAATTCATCGCATTTCATTCATCGTCATGGATGAGCACATCACATTTACCTCACCAAAATAAATAAAAACATCATATATATAATCTAGGTGTATCCAAAAACTTATTAAATATATATCAATAAAGGGAACATATGTCACACTCATTATATAAGATAAAAAACCCATATTAGTTGAGCTCTAACAAAAAACATGATTAGAAACATACCCATCCACCACCATATTATCTAAGCTTCAATGTCTTCATAAGAAAGGTATCTAAGTATAAATGTTCTCATGATAGGTATGTCTACAACCTATGGTGGTGGAGATTAAAAATATGATCCATACACCCCTAGTATGCTAAATATATAGTGTGTAACACACCATATCGTATTCTTAGTGGGTCATCCAACACCAAAAACCCCCATTATGTGTCTCAAGAGCATATTCCATAACTCAATAAAAGAATCATACTTACTCTAACATTAATATTTCATGAACACCAATAATAAACCATGATGAACATCGATTAGGGATAACTTAATGTCATAAATTTATAGGTCAATTATCATTTCATTTTATGAAATATATATCAATATATAGATATATAAAACCAACATAAAAAAATGATAACATGGAGATTAAATTTTGTACAACATGATATATTTTATATTCTTAAACTTCTTTATGAATATTTAACAAAACTATACAAAATAATATATCTAATATATCATATATGATATACTGGTAGATCAGTCTTATATTTGTTATGATTCTAGGGGTTTTGTTCACTCATTACATCTATTTATAATTCATTTCATATCTCTTTATAGGCATTTGATAAAACCTTCCTACCAAACGATTTAGGGAGTAACATATATAAAGAAATAAATTTTGTGTATAAGGAATAATTAGGTATTATAATTCTATTATTCAACTCCTTGAACATATTAAAACCTTTTAACTCTAAAATATCAAATTTTATGATGTCAACATCAATTTTCTTCTATAAAATATTTCTAATTATATCAGCATCTCTATTGGAACCCATTACATAAAAATTTTCCTTGAAAAATATTACAATGTAATATAACTATTTACATTATAAATCACAAACACATCATAATATCCTTTAGGATAAAATGATATTAAATTTTTATGGTAACTAAATTCAAATATTTTTTCTATTTATCTTCATACACTAACATATTTTAGGATACTAAGTGAAATTTACTTTGATTTTTTACTGGAATAATATTTTATTTTTCAACTTTGAACTTATCTATGTCCGAAAATACACTCAATAGCCTCCCAAACACTATATTTTATCTAGAAAATAATTCAAAGATTCACACACTTCTTTTGTGTTGGGAAATGAAACTTATTTCTATTTTTTTAGAAATATTTAACAAATAAACTATTGAATCTATATCATATATTTTATTCAATTTTTTTGTGATAATTTTATTTTAAAGAATATTATTCCTCAAAATATTCCACTAATGGGTGTTGGGATCATGTCCATTATATTTTAACAAATATTTCGATAAACTCCTTCATCTAGGATAAAACATTTTTTATCCTTATCTTCTTATCAAAACATGTTATCGAGACTGATAAATTTTAAACCATGTGTATTGAATTTATTATCTCATATAGTTCATAATAAATATTTTTAAAAAAACTCTTTTTATCATATAATGTAAATTAGATAATTTTACACATCAATGACCTAGATATATCTGAACTTAATAAACTATTTTATAGTCAAATATTTTATGTATCAACTATTTTCTTTATCAATTGAATGAAATCTATATTCGTTATCAATCCTTAAATTTATTTTGAATTCTTGTATATTTGAAACACTTGTAAAATATATATTTGGAATCACATACCCTTAAAAATCCAAAAAATTATTTTTAAATCACTAGTACCTGATAAGAAAACTCTTGAGAGTTATGAAAAATCCTTCAGTTATCTCAAATAATTCCATCCTATGAAATCATTTCTCCTTCCTTCCTTAATTTACCTTCATATTTAATTAACCATGATTATAAGATGGTCGTACAACACATGAAAGAACCGAAAACACACCTGGGGACTCGACCCCATGATGCACACCCCAAACCACTCCCATCCCAACCACCATGCATTCTCGCAATGGGAAAATTAATTTTATGTTTTAGCATGTAAAAACAATTGAACCATTCCACGATTTTTGCATGTCATCCTTGCATAAGGGGCCATTATTAACTTCTCTGTCTCATTCCAATTTTATCAGGTGTCTCCAAAGAGGTGAAAAAAACATTAACCTTGATTAAATACTCAAAAAAATTATTTGAATTTCAAACTTGATTTTCTTTTTTCATTTTGAAATTTTACCCATTTATATTATCGATATAACACCAGGACCTAGAAATCATATTCCAAGTTAATATATCCTAAAATTTTTATAATAATATGGTAAATGTTTCTTAAACTCAAT
The DNA here is from genome assembly GCA_963277665.1 of Viscum album. NCBI lineage: Eukaryota > Viridiplantae > Streptophyta > Magnoliopsida > Santalales > Viscaceae > Viscum > Viscum album. Next base: position 674,762,989 of record OY728131.1, on the reverse strand, counting down.
CACATTTTCAAAAATATATATGGATAGAAACAGAATAAATTCATTAAACAAAATGACCCTTATATGAAAACTCTAGTCTCAACATGTCACAAACATACCCAATAATATTGACAATATGAGTAGAGACTAAAAATACCTTAGTTTATTATGTATTTAATACCTTTTAAACCTCATTTCAATCATTATATGATTTTAATAAGAATCTAGATTCTTATATTTAACTACTTAAACACTTGGTTACTAAGGAAAGGGTTTCTCTAACACATAGAATTTTTCTCTTATTAAAAAATTTTCCTAAGTTATTAGTCTCACAAGTTTCTTTCATTAATATTTTATTATCCAATGATTAATCTAAAATTAAAGTTTATTGACGGTGATGCTCTTATCTACAATAGAATATTTTATCAAATCAGTATCATTATTAAAAATATTTAATAAGTAATTTTATTAAATATACTCCCATAAAAATGACGTCCCCTTTTAAATTCATCATGTCCATTAGTGGTGTAAGATTCATATTTCACTAAGAAATTGACCATGCATTGGTGTCAAACTTATCACTTTTTATTTATATAGGGAATCATCTCAATAATATCGTATATGACATTTGGATAGTTGAGAAAACAATTACTTTAACAATCCATTATATTGATAAACCCAAATATATTCCTTTATTATAATAACCCTTAGGATTTCATATGTATGTGTGACTTAATAATCACATTTTTATTTGGTTACCTAACACTTAGGGTTAGTTATTTCTCTCATTCCTTACACAAGATAATCTATGGGAACCCTAATTTGGAGTGAAACATCCAGGTTTGATGATCAAGGTCTTGAATTCTTTTAAAGGAATATAACACTTAGTATTTTCAGGATGATTTAATCTATCATTATAATCTCATGTTTTCCTCTTTATATATGAATATTTCAGGAGATTTATTTTGGAATAAAATTCCTTCTTCCAAATCAACATGTTCAAACCATATTTATGTGTAAATATTTTAAAAAATCATATACTATATTATTAACCCAAATAAAAATTCAATTATATTTACATGTATCCAAATGGATCCTATGCATAAGGTACATTAGACTCATTTATGTAACATTTTAGAGTTATATGAAATCAATGGTCACAACTTGAGTAATCCTAGATCCATAGATAGTCAACCTACACTGTGAATCAACCACCATTGTCATTTTTAGGTATGAGATCTTTATTATTTGTTCAGTTTTATTTATCCTTTAGCTCTTCCTATTTTTCAATGTACTTGGTAAGTAAGGAGTAATACAACATTAGGATGTAGTTGGTTCACATTGTGACCTGGGATGTCATGTTGTGAACCAACCTAGATAAAAATACAGATCCATAAAGTAGGTTATTTATGGTGTGAAGAGGTGGATCTTTCCATGAGTCACTCTGGGAAATTTTCCTCACAACCCTAGATGAGTAATTCATGATTAAAACACTTATTTAATGTCTTGAATGACCCTATACAAGTTATTAATAGTGCAATTTTTCCATTTATCACCTCACTCGATTTAACCTAAAACCCTCCATTATTTATATCCCTCATTTAGATTATCCCTTCCACTCATAGAACCCTTTATACCCCTTCCACCATAGTGATTTATTTGTTCCATTTGTTTATTTATTCAAGGTGAGTCCCAATTCTTCATGGTTTCCCTCTTTCTTCTTTTCCCATTTGTGTTTCACCTTTTATCGTTTGTCTTTAAAACTATAATATATATGGTAGCATCAAACCTAGGATTTAGGTTTAGGGGTTTGATGAGTTTCTCTAGATTTTAGGTTAGTGATAACCCCTTTTCTTCACTCCTTATGGGCTATGACTTTCCATAACTTTTGAGGTAAGTGTCTCTAAAAATCTAGAATTTTCCTTTGACTCAACATTGGTCTTGGGTTTTCCTTTGATTTTTATTAATATATAATGATTATATTAATTTTTAATGGATTTTAAATATGATTTATTTTTTTTCTTGTCTTATGTTGACAAAATGGTGATTTATTTTAGTTTTCCCTTTGAAAATCAATTTAATTCCTATAAATCATTTTTTAAAATGTCTTTAAGAAAAAAAATATTTATAAAATTGATTTCAAAGAGATTTCATATGGTTTTTTAACCTTATTACTTATTTATGGGATTCATTGTATGTGATGGATGTGATTATGGTTGTGTATGGGGGGCTTGGGTGTGTGGTTTTAAGATGGATTCCTCTTAGTTTTATGTATGATACTAAATAGGGGTTGTTTCTGGTGTTTCCTTAAGAGTGAAGGTCTTATTAGTTTTTTAGTTTCACATAGTTAGGCCAATGTTCCATGAGAGAGTCTTATACCCATAGATATCATAGGTCATAACTCTCCTATGTTTTGAGCATTATTTAAGTTTTTTAGGACATTCCTTTATTTCTTTCCCATATACTGTTTGATTGGGATCACTTAGATATCTCTTGGTTCCCTCAGTTATACATGATGATTTCACTTTCCATGTCATTCATTCTCATGGTTGTTTTATGAACAAATTAATAATTCATATTTTTTTATCAAATAAAGGGTTTTTAATGAATAATTTTCAAACTAGAATAATTGGTTTGCATTGTGAAAAGTGATATATATAAATTCATGGTGTTATCCTTCTATCCTTTCCCTCACACACTGCATATGTCATAAGGCATATGCATACTTGGTTATGTCTGATACATGGAAAGGAAAAGGAGCCAAATCTCATATCAGGGATTCTTGATGCTCATGTCATCTTCCATAATATCGGTTGGTGGTGGCCAAGGGCCATATAGAGCTATCACAGTTCTAGAATTTTTTGATACTTTTCATTTTGGGATTTTGGGATTTTGGTTATGAAACAACCAATTAAAACTTGGATATATCTGGACCCTTATGTTTTCATATACAGTTTCTGATATTTCTTAATTTAGTTTTTTATATTCTATTTATGCTTTATTATTGTTTTTTCACTTCTTATACTCTATTCAACATGTTATAAATTTTTGTAACTATTTATTTGATAGCTTATATGTCCAAACTTATAACAGTCCATACCAAATTCTCAGCAAGAATTCATGGTATGTGTTATTGGATTCCTATAAGGAAATAATTCTCACCTCACTTATGATACCCTATCATTAGTTTCTAGACTCGGGTGATCAGAAATATACCTAAGCTCTTATGGGAGGATGACCTGGTTGACATGGTAGGTTAACCTGTGTTGGTTCATTACAAAATGGTTTCATTTCCCACTTATTATTTGAATAAGTGTGGTAGTATATAGTATGACCATTGGTAATTGAGTGAGGGTGTTGGGGATTTCTTGGATAGATCTTCTCTATGTCATACCATGAGTTACTAGGGTGGTCAGCATGATTTTTCTAGTTAAATTTTGTTTTTGAGTAATTATATGAGATTTGAGGTGGTTTATTTATATGGTGTGTTAGAGATAACTCCCTAAAATAATTTTATTAGTGTTATATTAAATTAATTATATATTTATTGGATTATTAAGTCTTATGGTTTTGGAACTGCCTCCTTGAAGGGCCTCTAGAAACTAAATGAAGGAATTCGTGGTGAATACTTCACCGTCCAATCCTCCTATGGACTCCTATCTCATTGAATCAATGATTAGTTAGATTTTTTAACTTAGGAAAATTATTTAAATAGGGAAATTTTAGTTGATGGACCGTATATAGAAGTTCACAAAGTAGAAATTTCCTATGTTTTGGGGTGAACGGGGGCCTCAAGAACTGAAATAATGGTTGGAAAATATTGAACATATCTTCCTATTTAAATTAATCCATGAGATTTTGAATGTTGGTTTTGTGACTTATATGCTGGAAGGGTCGATCTAAAAATGGTTTTCAATTTTGATCGCTAATATTTATGAAGATATTAATTAGACCGGGTTCAAGAAGATGTTTAACAAGAAATTTTACCTAGATACTTTAAAACTAGAATATTCTAGGGATCTTTGACCTTTGACCAAGGGGAATGATACATGATAGATTATTCTGCCTTATTTTTCAAGATGGTTCACCTTTCACCTAATCTTCTAGTGAATAAATACTTGAAATCACATCATTTAGATATAGTTTTAAAGACATAAATCAAGTCCAAAATTATTCATTTGTGTTTTACCACATATAATTAAGTGTCTGACAAGGAAGCTATTATTGGGGTAGATATGGTAGTATTGACTGGTATTATTAGCGCTTCAACTATGAGAGGTGGAAACTAGATATCCTCTTCAGGGAAAAAAATAGGAAGCCCAATGAAATTAAACAGAGAAGTAATGGGAGTGTGTATCCTCCCTCTATCTTGGTCTCAATATCCTCCTCAAGGTAGAAGTAAGTTTTGTGTTATTAATATAGAAAGGAAGGGAATACCAAGTAGTGTTTCTATGATAATCTGAGGAACTTCCCTTGATATGGACACCTGAAACATCTTCATTTATATTGAAGGTACACTCCCATGGATACTAAAGTGTAATCCACTAATACCAAGGGTTTTCAAGTGTAACCAAATTTGTTAAATTATATGTTATCTCATTACTAAGTAAAAGGGAACTATCATTATACCAAGAAACTCTAGAGTGGTATTAATACTAGGTTATTGTAAGTAGTATTACATGAGATAGAGGATTCAAAGTCAAGGTCAATGATCGTCAGAGGTATGATGTTTTTTACTTAGTTTATGGCATTGAATTTATTTGACATAGGATCATCCCATTCCTTTATCTCATTTAATATTATTTCTGTATTGGGACTGCGATCTGATTTGATATGGTATTATATTATTATCTATAATCTATTTGGAAATATATGAGAGTATAGTTTTAATTTCTATGAGTTTTATTTTATTATTGTTGATGTTGAGGTTGTTTGGGAATTATTAGTTTTGGATTTGGACATCTATGATATTATCTTTAACAAGGATTGGATGGTGAGCATTAAATCCCATATTGATTACTATCACCAAAAGTTTCTATTTCTATCTCCTGATGGGAACAGTCACACATTTCATGGTGAGTGGAATTCAAGGTCAGGTAGAGCAAGTCTGATTTTTCTAGGCATTATATCTCTATTAGGTCAGTTTTTCAGGCTACTAATTAATATCGTCAAATGGGGTTTTGGTGACCAACTTCTGTTAGTGGTGGATAAGTATTTTGAGGTCCTTACTGATGATTTTTATGGGTTACTTACCCCATGTGAGTTATATTTCACCATATTATTACTCCCCTAGATGAGCCTATTCTAATTTCTATTATACTGAATAACCTTTACTAATTTTAAATAATTAAATATTCAGTCATAGTATCTTGAAATCAAGGGATTAATCAACTGAATCATGTCATTTTGGGCATATTTATTGTTATTTTTAAAAAATTCTTATAAAATCCTTTATCTTTTCATTAACCACTGGAAGACAAATATTGTGTTTATTAATAATATGTATCTATTTCCTTGGATCAAATATTTTTATGATCAGCTCTGGGTTTCCCAGTGGTTTTAAAGAAATGAAATGGGGTTTGGCTACCATCAATTGAGGGTAAGGGAGATGAACATTCCCAATACCAACTTATAGATTTGTTATTGAAATTTTGAGTGTCTTGTTATGTCGTTCGGTCTCACTAATTACCCCACAGTATTTTTGGTATTGATAAAATGGATTTTTCATTAGTATCTTGACTCTGTTATTGTAATATTTATTCATGATGTCCTGGTTTATGACAAGACAAAGGAGGAACATGTTGGCCATTTTGACGTTTTCTGTGGAACCTTGATGGACAAACATATATTTATGATGTTATCCAAATTCCATTTTTGGATCCAAGAGGTCAAATTCTTTGCTCAATCAGTATTTTAAAGAGGCATTTCAATGGACCTAGATAAGATTTAGGTTGTGATATATTTGAAGAGACCTAATAATGTGTTAAATATTTGATGTTTTCTATTCCAAGTGAGACATTAAAGGTCTTTTTATAGGATTTATACAAGATTGTATCTCCTTTTATAACTCTAAACTAGTATGGTGTGAAATTTGAAAGGTGTGAAAATGATTAGGGTCTTTTGAGGAGTTAAAGGCGAGGTTGAATTTAGCTACTGTTTTTATCCTCCTATATGAAGGCATGGTATACGCTATGTGTTATGATACTTCAATTATAAGGTTCTCGTGTATCTTAAAATAATATGATATTGAGGTATCCTATGGATCAAGAAATTTGTTCCCTAAAGAAAAAAACTACCCCACTCGTGATCTTGAAATGGTGGCGGTGATGCAGGCTCTAAAAACATGGTTTCACTACCTATTCTAGGGAATGAAATGGTGTATTCAAACCATAAAAGGATGAAGTACACCTTTAAATAATGGGATATAAATATCATATTGATTTGGTGGTTATATTACCTTCATAAATTTTACTTTTACATGGAATACACATTGGGAAAGGGTAATATGGTTACTGATGTGTTGAGAATGAAATTAAAAACTCTAGAAGTGAAATAGTTTTGGAAAGAATGGGATATAATGATCTTGTTTTTTGATATTTTTCTAGATTTTTATGAGGGTGAACAAGTGAAATTTACTTTTTTTTAGTTCACCTCCTATCTTGATGATCAGATTTACTTTAGGTGGAAAGAAGAACCATATTACCATGGGTTTAGGGGAATCATTAATTATAGGGAGACCTTAGTCTATCTTTCATTGTATTGTAATGGTGTTCTATTTTCTATTATCAATTGGCAGTTCATTTGGTTTTGAGGAAGGAGGTGATGTGTATTGGTCACCACTAGTCCATTCACCTAGGGGATACCGTGATATAATATGACCTAAAACACAAATATTTGTGTCGTATGATAAAATGAGTGTTTAAAACTATGTATCTTTATGCCACGCTTATCAGAGAATCATTGTTGTTCACTAAAATTCAAATCATTTTTTTAATCCATTACTTATCCTAATATGAAAATTGGATGAGATCTACATGGTCTTCATAATTAGTTTACCATTGTCTCATAGGGGGGAATTCTTTATGGGTAATCATAGAACTGTTACCCAAATAATCCCATTTTATTTCTATCAATGGGTCAACAAAAGTGGAGGATCTTGGAAAACTTTATTCCCAAGAAGTTTTTCACCTTCATGTTGTTCCCTTAGTGATAATTTTGAACTGAGAACCATGTTTTACATCTCATTTGTGGAAGGAGATCTATGAGGATTTGGATTCCCAATTGAAATTGAGCATGACCTACCATCCAAATATTGATTTCCATATGAGGATGAAAATATACATTCTTGATGATATTATCTAATCTTGAATCATTAAATTTAGAAGCTCATGGGAGAAGAAATTATCATTGGATGAATTTTCCTATAATAATAGATACCAAACCTCAATAAAGATGGCTCATTTAAAATAACTATATAGAATATAATGTCAATACCATATATGTTGGTCTATGTTAGGAGATAATTCACTATCAGGGTCGAGTATTGTTCAAAAGATGAAAATTAGGGTTTATTTGATTCAAAAAAATTTGGTTATGCCTTAGAGTCACCAAAAATCTTACAATGATAATCATTATCATTCTATGGAGTTTTAAGTAGGTGGCCCAGGGTTTCTTAAAATTTATCCTAGACTAAGACACCATAGGCTGGGTAAGTAGGGAATTTGTCACTTTGGTATATCATACCATTCATGATTGTGTTTCATCTCAGTAAAGTAGAATATAGGTTAGGCCTACTACATTAGATTATGGTGATTCGTGATTTATTTCACATGCCTTAGTTGAAGAGATATCATCTAGATATATAAATTGTGGTTGAGTGGGAGGGTTCCAAAATAGAACTTGATGTCTTTGTTATTGATAAGTTGATATGTATTATAGATATCTAGAATAAAGTTTTGTGTGGGAATTAAATTATGTTAATCTGTGTGCTATGGAAGAATGGATGAGACAACCATGCAACTTGAGAGAGTGAGGATTTGGTGAGGGGTCAGTGTCTTTAACTCTTCTCTAATGATGAACATTAAGGATTTTATAGGAGATGAAAGTGGCATAGTGGAGAGAATTGTGACACACCCACTGGTGTTATTTAAAGGTATGATATTTTTAGTTTTTTTTAATTTTATATATCCTTTATCTCATCCTATTTTTATGGATTCCTATATAGTTTGGATAACTGTAGTAAAAATTTATAGATGGAAAATTCCATGGTTGAAGAGATCACACCATGAACCAACCTAAATAGAGTTTCATTTCTATAAAGCTAGAAGTTCATGTCATGAAAGTGTGTTTCACATCATGAACCACTTAGGGTAGTGTTCTCCCCATAAATGGACATAATATTCATGGAGTGAACCCATATTCCACACTATGATATTCCTTGACTATGTTATTAAAAGTGTACTTTTACCAAATTTCCACTCACTCAATTTAACCCTCAAATAACTTTCATTCCTCTCCCTCATATGAATTATCACCCTCTAATCATGGAACCCTTTCTCCCTCATCATCCTTGGTGATTTATTTGGTTCCATTGGTGTATTTTATTGAGTTAATTATTGACTCTTAACGGATTTTAACTTTGTCATCATTCCTATCCTGATTTCCCCTTGTATCTTTTATCTATCTAAGAATTACAGCCATTGGATTCCATAACCTAGAGTTTATATTGGGGGTTTGATGAGTTTTATTGGATTTTATATTGGTGAGGGGGACTCTTATTCCCTTAATTTTTTATTTTGTGAAGGCTATGTAAAGAACTCAAACCTAGTATCCCAGATTCATTGGTTAATTTATTACATTGGTGCTAGATACAAGCGATCACATTCCAAAGGACTGAATAGTCTAGTAGTCTTGGTAAAATAGATACCTACTTGAAACACACCTAACATTTTAAAATTTAAAATACAATATAGAATTTTATTTGAGAACACCATAAATTCATTTATCATATCTCTATATATCAACCATAATACAATTCCCAGTATCTTGAAGAAAGGAAACTTAAGAAAGTGGGTAGCTCTAATGCTCAATAAGGGTATGCATACAACAGAATATATCATGAAAAATTAATAAATAATCAATATGGAAAGGTAAGTAACTAAAAAAATTCAATATAACCAATAACATAAACATGAAGAGTAATATGTCAGGAATAACTAATGATCAAAATAATTACATATAAATAGTCACATAAGCATGAAACTTATCCATGGATATTATAACTAATTGAATAATCACATAGACATGAATAAATAATCTCATAATGAGGAAATTCATAATGTAGGACATCATATCAAATCCATAATGGCCTATTTCCAATACATCTTACATAAATGTGTAATCCCTCAGCCAAAAAACAAAGAAAATTTATCTCATGATACGAACAGATGCATTGAGGGGCTATATAAAGCCCATCCCACCACTTAAAAAGTACAATGGATTCTTTATATAAAAGGGGGAATAATAATCACCATAAACATTCATAATGAAAAATTAGAACATGGAATGTTAATAATTTCCCCAGTAAATAAACATAATCAACATAAACATTTATAATAGAAACTATCCTATTAAATGTTAATAATTTCCCCAATCAATAAACATACTCATTAACCATCTGGAGTAATATGTAGAATGGTATCAAAATAGTACATCCCTGGTAAAAATAATCACAAAAAATCCAGATATATAATATATATTGTATAATTAAAACATATTCCCAATGTATAATAAGTAAAATTAGGGTTTTATCATGGATAAATAAAAAAACCATTAAAAGTTTACTGATGAAGATATAATTTTCACTTTGAAAACCACTTTTTAAAAATAAAAATTTCCAGAATATGAGAAAAAATATTATATTAAAAAATAACCTTATAGAATTGTAAAAGTAATCTTCAAAACAATAAGTGTTCATGACTAGGGGTAATTCTATACATGTTATCTAAGTTAAAAAATCATTCCATTCACGCGGTTGTAAATAGATTAAAAGTATCTCATTTGGAAAATGAAAAGAATAATCCTTTAAAAATTTGAAAAAAAGGTAAAACATGGGTAAGAATTTATTTCATAAATCATTTTTATAATGTTAAAAACATTTTTCAAGATATTTTTAGAAAACATGGATATGGAAGAAAAAATATTTTTTACCGAAGAGAGAAATATAATTGTATTTTCTTAAAAACAATTTCACAAATATTTTAAGTGCGAGAGAGAGGAAAATGGTAATTTTATTTTAAGAAATTATTAATATCCATAGGAGATGAAAATATATTGGTTTTAAGATATAAATATAAAACTATTTCCCCAAGGGATACTTAAATATAAACAATCCTGAATAACGATGGGATTGTGAAATAAACAACTACCACTTTTTTAACTTTTGAATCATAATCCCCATAAAAGAAATAAATTCAAATGAAACTTTTAAATAACTTGAATATTAATATATTTTATATATAATATATAAAATTGGAATTATATACACTATAAAAAATAAATAAGTGGTGAATATTTCATATGCCTCACGGAAGTAAAAGTGAGACGAGAAACCCTTACATGCTTTAGTAACTTTTAAATCGTAAGCCCAATAAAAGAATCAAATCAAATGAATCTTTAAATATCATAATAATAAAGAAAATTGTTATATAATATTTCAATTTGTATTTATATATGCCTCATAAAATAAGAAAGGTTCAAAACATAACATATGTCCCAAAGAAGATAATTTGAGAGAAAAATTCCTTACCTCAGGTCTGATTTCCTTTGTATGTGTCTGAAAATTCTATATAATAAATATATATTTACTATAAATATATTAATTAAACATGATAATATATATCATACCATATATAATTTTCTTATAACTTTTTATCTCTTTTTTATAAACAATTCTTTATTATAAACACAATTATAGGTGATAACTGCTTCGTTTTTTTTTGCCTGTTTTGGTTCGGTAGATTCAGTACTTGTATTTAGTCATGGTTACATAATATAATAAAATTTAATAATGATATAAATATAATATATATTAATTATATAAGTATTCATAATACTATATAATATTTATACATATAAAAACATGTTACCACGTTCACAGAGATAGTAGTTCGTACGTATACATGAACGCGATTTTTATTTTTTTGAAGGATGTAACAAAAGAAAGTTTAAAAATATTTTACCTTTAAAGAATCATTATAATATAATATATATAATATATATTAATTAAATATATCCTTATTAATATCTACATCAAAATAAAATAAAAAGTGAATCACATCGCTTCGTGGAGGTGGTAGTCCACATGTACGCACAAGCGTCGTTATCATTTTCCAACGTATAGAAAGGTAGTAATATAGATATTATATTATAATTAAATAAGTATAATTATGTCACAAATATAAAATTATACATTATTTACATCATTATATATACCTGTGAGAGGTGGTGATGGAAAAAATTGCATCGATTCCCGAGGTAGTAGTATATCGTGCACATGATCGACGATTTTATTTCTTATTTGATGGAAGATGAGATGGATATAGGTTATGAAATTGTCATAATAACATATAAGAATATAGTTATATACCTATTTTATTATTTTATCATATTTTATGGATATTTTAAGGAGTTAAATTAAGAAATAAAATGAAAACGCATGGTTAAGAACTACAACTCTTCTTTGAACAACCACATTATGATTATACCAAAATTATTCCTAGATTTGTTTTCTAATAAATCTAAGGACTCCAGTTCATGTATACGGATTTAAGTGAGGTATTTGGGTATATATTGGTAGAAAAAATTCATTTTATGTTTGAATGGGAGAGGATATGATGTACCCTTTTATAAGTTGGGGGAAGGGCACACTTGAAATTCTTGAAAAGAATAAATTGTGTCCATGTTTTTTATAAGACAAAAGGATACAAAAATACTTATTATCAAAACATATATAATATAAGGTCAAAATATTCTCATACAATATAAATTATAGAAGTTTATAGTTCATTGTAACCGTTACCTTTTTAGTTTAACACCTAGTAAAACTGTTTTAACCTTAAAAGTGGTAATTAATTTTTATTATTTTTACTATTCATCATAACAAAAAATTAAGTATAAATTATCATATAATTTTAATTATTATTATTGAAAATATTTAATCCATATTTATTAAATAAATTCATATAATTGGAAGAATTTAATTTAAATTTAAACTCGTAAATGCGATGAAAACACAGTTTTCCAAAGGATAAGTTTTCATAACTATAAAAAGTTTCATAATAAAATTTAATATATATTTGATTAAAATGAACTAAATTGGAGTAATTATGATATAATGGAACCTATTTTACTTTTAAAATAATTTTAAACAAAAATAACTTTGTGAATTATTTAAATGAAAATTCAGTTTTAAATAAAAATAAATATTTTTTATATTCATTGAAAAAATAATCTTTTGAGAAAATTATAAAAAAATAACTATAAGATAATTTTTTAATTTTTATTTAAAAAATGGAGTTAATTTTTTCAAATAAAGTTCATAAAATTATTAAAAAAATTATTATAAGTGTACAAAACGTGATGAAACCACTTTTTTTTAAAAAAATGTAGTTTTCTAGAAAAGAATTATTTTTTTCAAATGATTTTTATTTTTATTTATAATAAATTGATAAAAAATACATTAATTTATACATTGTTAAACTATATAGTTTTCATAATTTATTTATTCCTATTCATACCCTCCGATCTGATATTTAGTCAATAACTATCACATTAAAAATTAATATTTTAATAATATATTGTGGTTCATTTAAAATCAGTGTTTCATGTAACAGAAGGTATTAAATAAATAAAATTTATTTAAAGAATAATATATTCTAAAATATCATGGTGTTACATTATACCCACCTTAAATAAATGTTTCCCTTAAAATTCTATTTTAGTCATTATAGGTCTAACCTTTGTTGAAAACCCACATCATAAAAAATGTTAATAAAACTTAATCATAATAAGATAGAAAGGGAAGAATTAAGGTCATATATAATAACACATAACTGGGTTTCCAATTAGAAAAACAATAGTGGGAAGTGAAAATATAGACATGGAAAAAAGTATAAATAATTATGGAGAGTGAGAGATATTATTGATCACAAGAAAGTGAATTATCAAGAGAAATTCAACAAACACAAATCTATAAATCTATGTTGTGTTAAAAGACCACTTCTTCATTAAAAATGAAGGTAAATTTATGAAATTTTTATTTCAATATCCTTTTCCTAAAATTGGGGGATTCTTTTACTATCAAGGTATAAAACACCTGAAAATATACTTATTTTTTTTATATATCATAATAACAATTTAATCCTTTGGTTATAAATCGATAAAACTACACCTTATTCCTTACTCCATGAAATTAATATCCAAGATGAATTCTTGTTTTTATGATTAAATCACTAAAATTAACTTTTAACAGATCATATAATCCACAAAAGAATAACAGGTTATTTCTCTTGACTTTAGTAGAACCCAAATGGTTATCCTAACATAAGATAATACCCAAAATGAATAAATCTCCACATTAATCTCAAAAATTTTATAATAAAACAAAAGGTTTGAAATAGATAAATCCATAAATAAATAACATTATATCCAAATTAACCTCAATAAAATCAACATTAGATAATTTTCTAACCTCAATGGTTATCTCATACCCTTTATCTTACCCATCCAAATATGTAATAAAATTAATCCCAAATAATCCTTTATGTCAAAACTAGTTGTTATATATATCTCAACCCAATAAAACTTAACCCAAAATATCATTAATCACCTCAAAATAAAAAATATTTTATCTTATAATATTTTCTCCAAAATCAACCTAATATTCACCCATAAAACTGTTTGAGTAAAACCAATGTCATATTCACTAGTACATCAGGTCAGCCAGTGGTTGGTTTTGTACCCATATTGCTCTTTATTTGTGGGTTCGAGCTTCATGGTCTTACAAAATGTGATTATTTTCCACCTGATATCCATGTTGTCCTTTTTCTAAAACTATATTGACATAATTCATATAATATTCCCAAAAATATGTTGAACATCCTAAAAAATAACATTAGTCATCAAATATCTTATTAAACATAAGGGTTTTTTATATAACTTATTTTTTCTCTAAGAAATAAAATAATATTAATTTACTATTATTACCTTAAAATCAATTGTCATATTATCCCTAAAGTTTATCAATACCTTTAAACTTATATCCACAAAATGTAAAGGAATTATTCCTTAGTTAATTTTTCCACTAAAAAACATACTAATACCAAGTGTTATATTACCATAAATTTATCCCAAAATACTATTAATCATATTGTAATTTCATCACTTAAAATATAAATAGGGGTTTCTAAAACATTGAACTTATGATCAGTCCTAAACTCATAAACCTGTGATTGTATACATAACTCTTAATTTAATCTTATATGAAGACATAATTGCTTCCAAAAATTAACCCAATCCTTATATTTTTTTCATGATTATTATAAACAAAATACCATTGATAAAAATACTTCTACAATATAATTATAGAATCTCAATAAAAAAAATACTTCAACCCTTTTAATTCAATGATAGGCCATTTCCCTGGTCTAGGAGTTGGCCTTTAAAAGAGGTTGTTGACTCAGTTAATTTCATGGTTCCCTAATTTTAAGACAATGAACTATAAATGGATCTTTATGATGAAATTTATTTCTCTTCATTTAGATCCTAACTTTTCCCTAATAATTAATTTCTTTGTGACCCTCTTTTCCACACAAATTGTTTTTCCTATTTCTTTGAGATGATCTCATGGGTGTCTCTTTCCAAATTTATGACATGAAGGAAATTGAGGCTTCCTTCCTCCATGGTCTCCACCACTCAATATCTCAATGGAATCTATAATTATCTTATTTGTTGAGTCCAAGAGCTATTTAAATTATAGGCTTTTAATCATATATCATGATAACTGATTATGCATAATCACAGTATCCTTTAATCTAGTCATCATCCCATTTGGTTTCTTATAGTTACCAAATTTTCCATAATATTCAATGTTAACATGATTCCTTTGGGTTCCATCCATTGACTAAAACTAAAAAACATAGTGTGAGTGATAATAATCCTAGTGGAAAAAAATATTTACATTAATAGGATTTCTGAATCTGGAATCCTTATTTTCAATATAATACACATTATGTTTAACCTAGGTTATTTATTTTCATCATATATTCAAAACCTTCATGATGGTTTATAAATATAATGATAATTAAACCAAGAATATCCCCTGAGAATGTCAAAATATTTATGTAAAATTATCATAGTTGTACATCATGTGATGATTGAGTGAAATCCTAATATTCCCTTTTGGGATTTATTACCCCTTGGTACAACTGTAATAGGGCCACACCCACTTGTAGTATCTAGAAAGGGATTTATTTATAGTAAATCAACATATTATAAACCTTACCAAAACTTTATTATGTTATCTTATACTTATACTTATCCTCAAAGTTTGTCATAAGGTTATGTTCTCCAACCTATGACATCCTAAATCAAGTTCCCAAGGTTTCTACTAAACTTCCCCTAATACCAACTGTAAATAACTCAACCATAGTAGGCTATATTTAGTGATTATATAATTATATTGGTTCTAGATACAAGTGACCATATTTCAAAGGACCGAATAGTTTATTAGTGTTGGTAGACAAGATAGATATATAAAACTCACATTAAATTTGAAAATTTAAAATACAATATAGAATTTTCTTTGAGATCACCATAATTTACTTCAGGATATCCCTATAATTAAATCAAAACACACTTCCTAGAATCTCAGAGAAAGGAAAAATATTAAAGGGGTGATCTCTAATGCTTAGTATGGGTATGCATACAACAGAAGCTATTAGGAAAAAATAATACATAATTAATATGGCAAGGTAAATAACTGAAACATGTTTCATTTAATCAATAACTGAACATGAGGAATAATATGCCTATAATAACTGATGATCAAAATAATTCCATATAAATAGTCACATAATATTAAAACTTATCCATGTATATTCTACCTAATTGAATAATCCCATGGATATAAATAACTAATCTCATAATGAGGGAATTCATAATATTGGACATCATAACCATACCATCAAGGACTCATGCTAATAAATCATACATAAATGGGTAAGTAATCATCAAAAAACCCAAGATTGTTTGTCTCGTGTGACCAACCGATGCATTGAGGGGAAATAGCAGGGCCCCACCAATCACTTACTATGTCCAATGAATTTATCATATGAAAGAACAGAAGAATAATAAATGTAGACATTCATATTAAAAAACTAGCATACCAAATGTTATTAATTTTATAATAAATAAACATTATCAATATAAATATTCATATTAGAAACTTGATTGTGAAATTTTAATCATTTCACAAATCAATAAACATAATCATAAACCATCAAGTTTAATATGGATAATGGTATCAAAATAGCACATCCTCAGTCAAAATGATCATAAAACATTTAGATAAATAATAAGGATGTTATTATTACAAAATATTCTGAATTTAATATAAGTAAAATGAGGGGTTTTTTCATTTATAAATATAAATACTATAAAAATTCCATTAAAACATTATTGAGTAATGTAACCTTTTCACTTTCAAAATCACTTTCAAAAACTTAAAATTTACAGAATATTTGTAACACCCCAAGAGTTTTGGAAATATTTTTTAAAAAATATATTTAATATCTTGGTTATTTTACATTATATGAAACTTCAAGTTTAACTTTCTTTACAGGAAACACTAAGTGTATCCTGCATTACACACAACATCAAGTTACAAGAAAACGTGATATAATATTAAAATATTATTAGTTAATATGATAGTTATCACCTAGAAATTAGAATGCTGAGAATTTAGAGGATTAAATAAATTATATAAATATGTATTGAACATGTATATATAATTAATTATTTTTTAAACAATTACTTATAAATTAAAATAAAAACCTTTTTAAAATAAAAGGAAATATGTTTCTGAAAAAACTATTTTTATACGCACAAGTGTGTTTTATATCAATAAATTAAACAAATTATTATTAGTGAATTTTATTAATTTAATTTATATATTATATATTCAAACTAATATTTAATATTCATCTTATGTTTTTTCTATCAAGATATAAGGATAAATCCAATTTTATGCTTAAAACTGTATTTTTCTAAAAGCAGTTTTGTTACCTTTGGCGTAGTTATTTTCAAATTAATTTTTACCACTTTTAGAAAGTTAATTTTATAAAATAAAATTAATTTTTCAAATTATAATTTAAAAATTAACTTAGGGTTAATTTTTTGTATTTTTCTGAATAGAATATTTTTTCAATGAATTGTGAAAAATACTAGTTTTTTTTTTACTTTTCATTTATTTTAAGGTATTTAAAAACATATAAAATTGTTTTAATATGGTCTTAAAAGTAAAATTACTTCAATTATATATCTATTAATCCAATTTAGTTTATTGAAATAAATTTCAAATTGAATTTTGATATAAAAAATTTGTAAACGTTTGAACATTTTCTCTTTAAAAATCTGTTTTCTTATCACATACGTGGGATTAATTTTAAATTAAAAATTTTCAATTATGTGAATGGAAATTAGAAAAATTTATTAAAAATTTGGAATCACAATAATTTATATTATCTAATAATTTCAACTTAATTTTTTACCTAAATGAACAGTAAAAACTGTAAACATTATTTATCACAGTTAAGGTAAAAATGGGTTTATTATGGGTTAAACTAAAAAGGTAATGGTTTAAAATAAACCAAAATTTTTAAAAACCCCATTGTATGGAAATATTTAGACCTTATATCTTATATTGTTTTATAATTTCCCACTTTTTATCCTTTTTAAGGATAAAAATATAGTTATACCTTTTTCTTTTCAAAAATTAAAAGTGTGACACTCACCACACTTATAAAAGGCTACCCACGCTCCTATTTTATTAAAATTTTAAATCCATTTTTTTATAATGATACATGATAAAATAACTTCCAAATTTAACTCATATATTCCTATAATCCTTATTTTTATAATAAATCCAACCTATGTAGGTTTTTTGGTGAAAACCTCAGGAGGTTACCCAAGGTAGAGGCAACGTTCTTCATCAAGAATTTTTATTTTATTTATTCTTACACCTCCTTAAATTATTCTCAAACCATAATAGTAAAATAAAATAAGTATCTTAAATATACTAATATTTTTTTATGTTATGTTAATGATATATAACCATCTTATCTTACATCAAATGGGCTACAAAATCAGCATTCGTGTGTACGGCGGACTACCGTCTCACGAACCAATGTCATTTGTTTTCCATTATAACTTCTCCTAAATGGTTATAATGATATATTAAATTTTTATATATGATATTTATGATATTATTATTCTTATTTAATCATAATATTACATGTTACATTTTACATTTTACTTTCCATTCCATGGGAATACGATAATATCATTCGTGTGTACGACAGACTACTGTCTCGTAAAGTGATGTAATTCATTCACGTTGTACATGGAAATTAATAAGGAGAGTTTTAATGAAAATATGTGATATATATAAAATAAAATTATTTTAAAATTTTAATATATTATTTACCATTATTTCTTTATTTCCATCGGGGAAATAAAGGCAATATTCATGTGTACGTACAACCTACTGTCTCCATGAACGATGTATTTTATTTTCAGTCTCAAAATTTAAGGATCAATTTAAATAAATATATAATGAATATATATGATATTTATATAATGTTTAAAATTATTTATATTATGGGAAAATTATTATAGTAATAGGACCAAAAATAAAATATCAAAGCATATACGAAAAAATTGGTTATTACCCGAAACGTGACTTTAACATGGAATTGTTAATAAACTGGTAATAAAAGTTCATAAGTAAATCATATATGGTATAATAAATATATTTATTGTTATATAATATATTTATAATAAAAATTTATTTATTATACAGTATTTTTTAATGTGTATGAAGGAATTCAAGAGTTAATATAAGGTATTTATAGTTTCTCTTTTATTTTTGGGACACATATGAAAATTTACCACTCATTTATTTTTTTTGGTGTATGTAATACCATTTTGAAATGTAATATCATGAATATAATATTTTTTGTAATGTTTAATGTTTCATTTTATTTTATGGTTTATTGGGTCTTATAATTCAAAATATTACTAAAGATGTAAGGGATTTTTGTCTCAATTTTCCTTCTTTGAGACAAATATTATGTTATGAAACTATCTTACTTTATGAGGTATGTATGCATACAACTTTATGTGTAATATCATTAACTTTTTTATCCTAATTATATTTTATATTTCATTTAGTGATGTTTCTTCATGGTTTTTATGTTTCAAATCTTCCAAAGTGGTAAATATTTTATGCCCCAATCTCATCGTTTGTCAGGATTGTTTATGATAATGTCTCAAATATTGAAATATTATGATATAAATCTCAACAATTATCATATATTTTATTATAATATGGATATTCATGATATTTTCATGTAATATTACCATTTTACACTCTTTCTCACTTAAAATAATTAAGAAAATGTTTTGAAGAAATATAATCTTTACTTCTCTCTTCCGATGAAAACCCTCTTTCTTCCAAAACCATTTTTATAAAAATATCCAAAATGTTTTTAACATTCATAAAACTATTTATTAAGGACACTTTTAACCATGTTTAACTTTTAAAAAAAAATTGAAAGAAATCTTCATGTAATTTTCCAAAAAAAGTATGTTTGGTTTTTATTGAAAATATAAAAGGAATCTTCATTTTAACATATATGAAATGAAAAAAATTCCACATCATCATGAAAATAATTTTCTTTGAAACCTAATTTATAATTTATCAAGGTTATTTTCAAATAAAATGAGTTTTAAAATTTTTTTTGTTTAAAAAAAATCAAAGTGGAAAGGATATTTTCCTCAAAAAATGTTTTAAATGATTTTTAAAGGTTCCTTTATAAGTTTTTAAGTATATTTTAAAATTAAAGTATTTATAAAATATTTTATAAATTTTACTTTTAAAAAATTATTTTCAAATAAAATTTATTTTAATAAAAAATTGTTCCAATTGATTTATCTTTCAAAATCATTCTCCATGTAAGATGACATCCTTTGATTTAAATTATTCATTTCAAGGAATACGAACTAAGGATACAATTTTTATTATTTCTCTGAATAGTTTATGTTTATGATGGCATGAAGTTTATGAAACTCATTTCCCTTCCATGGGTTATACCATGTTAAAATTATTATGAAACCCAATTCTTCTCCATAGTTTATACTATGATGAAATGATAAAATGATTACGAAACCTGTCTATTTTCCATGGGTTGTGATATGATGAAATGTTTATGAAATCCATTGCATTTATGGGTTTTGATATTATGAATGTTTTATGATCTTATGGAACACGTAAATATGGTTTTCATTATGATATGGATGAGACCTATTTATCCATCCAATGAATTGGGTAAAGATTTATATCTCATGATCTAATAATGGGAATCAAGTTGATGGGACCGATCTACTATAGTAAACTGGTATGTCCGGATACACTATGGGAAACAGGTTTGTATTGATCCATTATAGGAAACAAGTGTGTCCTAATCCACATTTGTAAATATTTGATGATTCATGATTCAATATATCGATGGTCTTGGTTTTTAACCTTAAAATATGAAATGTTTTTCAATATTAATGATGGTTTCACACTTTTATGATATGAGCTTATGGGTCATGAATGATTTATGATTATCTATCACCCTTATGGGACATGATTTTAGAAATGATTTATTTTTATGCCATGAATCGTGTTTATGATCTATGATAAGTTGGGTATGAAATTTTTAAGTTATGTTCATGATAACATACCATCATGCTTATCTTATAATTTCATATGATCATATATTTATATCTCTTAAGTTTACCCTTAATGAGCATCTAATCTCACCCTCTATTATGTTTCCTTCCTCGGGTTATGAAGAAAGTTATAGGTAGGATATGCCTAAGAGGAGTACTATGTGAGAATATCTTTGTGGGAGATGTTGAATATCATTCAAAGAAAATTTATGATTGTGTACCTAGATTTCAAAGACACTACAAAACTATGGTCCTCATACATGTGTTTATATAATTTATTTAATATTCTTCTAAAAATATGTAATATGTTTTTATAAAAATTCTAGGTCTCTATAGTTGGTATAAGAGGAAATTTTTAGTTAAACATTGGAAACTAGGATGAGAAATATTTAGTGAAATCAATAGGGATGTATCTAAAGATATGTCTAGGGATATGTATAAATATAAGACTAAGGATAAGTCAAAGTATAGGAAAATGTTTTGCAATTTTTTTGAAGGATAGAGTGAGTGGTTTTTAAAAAATTACATCCATGTTTTGATAATACAAGTGTATGTATCTCTAATAAAGAGGTACCTATGGGTAAATACTCTAAAAAGGGTGAATTAAGTTGGACTCGATCTTCACCAAGTTCATGAAAATAAGCCTTTCTACATACTTAGTTTGAAACTCTAAAGGGGAATAGTTTAAGTGAATATTTCTTAGTAAGTAATTCCCATATATTTTATAAACAAATATAGAGAAGGAATTCCTTGAACTTAAGAAAAAGGATGATGAATATATTGGTACCTATGAAGCTAATTTTACAAGACTTGTAAGTTATGATTTTGGTTAATTATCAACTTTGAACGCAAAATTGATCGATTCTTTGGTAGCCTAAAACCAATTATTTAAAATTAATTGTCTATAAGATAATTTAGTAGCAATGAAGAAGTCATTTTATGTGCACTAAAGGTAGAAATGGATATTGGATATTCCCTCTATTCCAATGGTTTTAATAAGAAAGGGAAGATTTAGTCTCATGAAAACTCAAATGGTATAAAGAAATTCCAGCCAACTGTATGCTAGAAATGTGGGAAGAAGAATCAATGTAATTTATTTAATAGAACTATGAGGTTATTTAAATGTGTAAAGTCATTTCATAAATCCTGATAATGATGAAATAAAATTAATGGGATGGTTAATGCAATAAAGTATAAGATGACTCCAACTAATTAAATACTTGTACTCCAGTGTTTCATGTGAAAGGAGTTTGGTAATTATGCGAATCAATTCCCCAATCCACGGGATAATGTGGATGATAAGACAAAATAACCTATAAAGAAAACGGATACAAGGAAATATTATGCAATCACAATAGATGAAGTGAATCATGATAATTAGGGGAAACTTATCCTCCCCTCCATAGTTTTGAATTTCATTCTTGATTTTTTATGAATGAGAACTATGAATATATTATTATTCATCCTTTTGTGAAATTTCATTTGATTATCTGCCTCTACATGGATTCTTAAATAATGAAATCACATTTGATGCTCTATTAGTACAAGTATGAACCCAAGATTTCAATGAATTTGTTTTTGTATAAGATAAGAGATTATATAATAGATAAAGGGTAAATTAACTTTTGGAAGTATATATGTATCCATGTAAGATTATCTTAATAGTTATGGACACTATCATGGGTTTATGAGTTTAATTTTGAACATAAGTTTGAATTTATTGAAACCCATTTTGAGATTTTATGTGATCGGAGTTTATCAAGATTAAGGATATTTAAATAGATATTTTTTTGAATATATCCCTTAGGTTTTTTTATATTTTAGTGAAAATATTATTTTAGGAGGAATTCCCTTACACTTTGTGGAACTATTATTAAAGGTACAGGTAACCATTAGGGTTTATCTTATCTTTGTTATTGAGATAAATATGGGTTGTATTCAATCACCTTACAAATTTAGAACACTTCATTGCTATCAGAGAATATTTCTATTTGGATCCACTTTAAATAATATACATTAAGGAAGTGGTAAGGTTTTATAGGATACCACGTTCAATTGTATCTACTCTAGATCCAATGTTTACCTTGAATTTTTGGAATATTCTTCTACAAGATCTTGATATAGAGTTGACTTTCAGCACTATGTTTTATCCTTAGACAAATAGTTAGTCTAAGAGAAAAAATCAAACTCTATAGGATATAATATAATCATATTATATGGATTTGAAAGGTGGTTGGGATCAAAACCTTCCTTTAGTTGAGTTTTCCTATAATAATATATTTCACTTGATCTTTCAAATGGATCCTTTTGAATCCCTTTATAGAAATAAGAGTAAAACTCAAATGTACTAGAATGAAGTTGCAAAAAAAAACTATTGGGACCTTGGTAAGAAGATGAGATCGAAGAGAAGGTTTGATCAATTAAGGAACACATAAAGACAACCTAAAATTGAAAAAAATGTTATTTTGACAATAATTGACATGGTATAGAATTTGAAGTTAGTAAGAATTTCATTCTACAAATTTCTATTTGGAATAAAGAAGGGAAAACAAAAACCTAGGAATATCAGTCTCTTTGAAATTATTGATCATATTAGAACTATATCTTATATCAAGATACCACCACTAGACCTCTATCGGGTCTACTATGTGTTCTATGTATCTCATCTGAGAAAGTACATTCTTGATACATCATATGTACATAACTCATAGTTCATACCACTGGAGAATGATCTTTCTTATGAGGAACAGTCGGTGGAGATTTTGTATCTGTTGGACTCACCTATTTTGATAATCCCAAATCATGTTTCTTTTATATTATAGTCATGTTTCATTAATATTTTTTTTTCTATCAAACAATAATTATGAATTTTGAATCTCACTGATCTCTCAATTAAGTTTACAGTACCAAATTTCTCTAAGTTAGAGGTTATCATTAGAGGTTACCACTAGAGGTTACTGATAGAGGTTACCGCTGATGAACCTCATCGCTGAGTTATTCATGCAAGCTCATCGCTACGAGTAAACTACTCAAAGTCTACTATTGTAAAGCTACTAATGAAGGCTACCGATGAAGTCTACTGATTAAGGATACTGATGAAACCTACCGATGAAATAAACTGACGAAGTCTACTGAGGAAGGTTGTCGATGAAAGAGACCGATGAAGGCTACCGATGAAAGCTACCGATGAATTCTACCGATGAAGGCTACCGATGAAGGCTACTGATGAAAGTTACTGATGAAGCCTACCGATGAATCTTACTATTGAAAATTCTACCGCTGCCAGTCTACCGATACTCACTCTTCTACACCATACTTTTTCAATTTCTTAAGATTATTCTAACAGTCATATTTGGTAAATTTAATGATTCTAACATTAATTAATGCTGATTGTATACATATCAAGAGACCATGTCTAGAGATATTAAAAGTTATTAGGAAGACCACACATGGTGTTCCTATTCTTATTGTTGGAAATCAAATATAAAATAGAATATCAAGGAAGAGAAGAAAAGGGGATGCATGAGAGAAACTACACGACTGACCTGAAGAACAAAGAAAACCTACCAGCATTTACACTGAGAACCCAAGAGATTCACAAAGATAATTTGGGAGAACAAACTCAAGTTTGTCTTCTGTGATTCATCATATCTCTTTCAAACCAGGAAGAAAAACACCTCAGTACCTGGAAGATATAACCTAGAGTTGTGACACTCTGTTTTAGAGACAACTTCCAGAGAAAGACTTGAACTTCAATTTTCTCACTCCAAGGAGTCAAGATTTGAACTTCAAACACATAGATCCTTCTAAACTAAATCTTTATAAAATTATCTATATTTTGTTTCTTATCTTATATTTCTGTGAAGTGTGTGTTTTTCTGTTACACACACTATCTTCTATGCTTGAACCGGAGGATACTGAAAATCCCCACCCCAAACATTACTTACACTTTTTTCCCACGTGTAACTGTATAAGAGGTTGTGTGTGTCTTGGTAGTGTGTTTTTTCCATGAAGAACTATGGTAGAGGGTGTGAGCCCTGGACAGTTTGTGAAAACTATTGTTAAGCCTGATACAGGTTGTGTATCAAGTTTATTGTTAATATAAACTACTTGGTGGTAGTTGATCACCAAGTGGAGAGGATTAAGTCTTGGCTTGACAATGAACCTATTGTTTAACTCTTTTGTGTTCCTTCTATTATAATACTCTATTTTCTATTTTCCCCTTCTTATAAATTCAAAATAGAAAACTATTTTATATTCACTCTTATAGTTAGTTTTGGTTGGTGTGTATATGTGTTTAATTCAGTAAACCTATTTAAAAAATTTGATAAGTGTTTTACACTGATTCAACTAAGGACTAATCAACCTTTGAGAAACTTTTTGACCAATTGAACTTTTATGTCTCTACTGACTTAATTAACTGGGCTGTTTTCAAATTGGAAATTTGTATCATTAAGTTTTTAATAGAAATTTTAAGTAGGAAATAAATTTACCCCCCTCTTGAGTTTCCACTCTGACCAACATTTAGTATCAGATGTGTTTTTATTGCTACCATTAGAACTATTTTTCAAGCTTTTCATATTCTTTTCAACTGTGATTTTGGATGTATCCTAAAGATATTAACATTTATGTCATATCTAAATTTTCGGTTCTTTAAATTCTAATTAACTATGGATAACTAAGTTGAGGGTGTGGCTACTAACAGGCCACCTTTCTTAAATAGTACTAACTATGCTCAGTGGAAATTGAAAATTAAAATGTATCTAGAGAGCATGGGTCCTGAAATATGGTACACAATTGAAGAACAAAATGCATTACCTACTACTGCTAGGGACACATGGTCCTAGTTGACTAAAGCTACATATGATAATAATTGTAAAGTAATGAATGAATTTTATTATGCTCTATGTGATGGATAATTCAATAGAATATCTTCCTATAAAACTTCATATGATGTTTGAGATACTTTGGTTGTTTCCCATGATGGAACAACTGTCACGACCCGCCTTCACCAAAAGGAGGGAAGGGTCAGAAGATTGTCAAGCCCTTCCTTTTTTAAATTGAAGGAGAGATAATGACCCCTGAAACCTGCCTTCAATAGGTCCCAGAGTGGCGACTAGCACCAAGGGTATAGAAATTTCTCACAAATGGAAGGCATTACCCTTTTTATTTTATAGCATCGAGAGATAAGGAGAAGAAAACCCAACAACACCAAGGCAGAAAGAAAAGTAAAGCCAAAAGTAAACCATTCCCATATGCATGTTTCAAAAGTAAAAGCCACAAAGTGAAAAGGGTGACTACAAGGTAAGTACCAAAGAGGAAAAGAAAAACAAAAACTGCAACTGCTCCAAAGGTCCGAGCTAGAAAGCTCCTGCGTCATCCTCAAAGTCCTCCGGGAAACCTGAAAGCAGTTTTATATACGTCGGGTGAGCATACAAGTACACTCAGTAAGGAAAACCAAAGACTTTCATGCACAAGTGGGGGAACATACTAAAGTCTCGTGAGAAAAGGAGTAAACCAAACACCTATCAAGGTAAACTATCCACCCCAGGCCTCACCAAGGAACACTACCCAAATAACGCAAGTCAAGTAATATATATATAATAAGAGCACATCGATTTTTGGGTACCCCGCGCCACTTTCCCACTGGTTATTGAGACATCCTACGCATCGGACCAATCCCGCCATTCTCACCGCAGTCCCACTACCACACCCGCCCGCACACACCTGGTCCACAACCACACGCAGTCCCACTGCCGAAATCCTGCCCGCACACACCTGGGCCTCAACCGCACGCAGTCCCACTACTAAATCCCGCCCGCACACACCTGGGCCACAACTGTCACACGTAACCATTCCTACAAACACCTAGGCCAAAACAACCACCACCACGCCCGAAGACACCTAGGCTAGAAAATACACTTCCACGCCCGAAGACACCTGGGCCTCATCCCGAAGACACTTGGGAAACCACCTACCGCAAACACCTGGACAACCACCACACTACCCAGCCCGAAGGTTCTTGGGCTAATAATGGACTTCAAGCCATCACAACCTGGCCGAAGATACTTGGGCTATCCGGGAAAGGTAGCAGAAAAGGAGCTAATAACCAGCCACTAAGAATAGTGTTGGTAAAAACACCCTCCCCCGTGAAATGGGGGTGTTCGGCACTAAGTGCTCAACTTGGGTGGGGAGCGAATAAGAAACACAAAGCTACAGGTATATATATGTATAGGTAACAAGCACTCACCCAAGCTAGGTTTTTCTTCAAACAGCTTATAGATCACAACATCACTCAAGTCTGAGTCACGACTCATTCTAACAACCCATTTGTCCCCTTTCTTATTTCACGTTCAGTAATAATGTTTATGTTTAATAACTACTAGGCAACTAGTAGGCATAGGCATAAGTCCAGGAAAGTAAACAGTCAAACACCAACCAAAACGCCCACACTCGGTTCTCAACAACAGAGGATTCCACCCCAATTCCTGATATAACAAGTATCCACCCAGTCTTAAAAATCACAACCACCGAATCCATACCAACAAGAGATCCCATCCCCCAAATTCACACAACCACCGAGAGTATAAAAGAACAGGGGATCCCATCCCCTCCCACATTTCCAGCAACCGGCCCGAAAGGAAAACAACCAACTACCACCACCAACACAAGAAGGGCCTTGCCAGTATTTTCATATTTAAACGACTTAACACACTCCATGATTCCAAAATCCGTGTGTTCTAACCGGGAGTTATCACAGAAGGGTTGATCCTGGTGCTTTCAATTTATTCAGCCAGATATACGTGATTAACCAATTCACTTTTAACAGTAGGAGTTTACAACCACAAACAAGCCATTTAAAACATCAGCAGGGTTCATTAGTGCACAAACAACGACCACCAACGGCCTCGATTTTCAGGAGGCATAATCCATCACAACTCAACAAGATGGTCATAGAATAAACATCATCAAAATATAAGACAGCATCAACAATCACAGTCCCCCCCCCCCCCCCTCTTTCTTTATAGAATTCATTCATTATCTTTATTAAGTTCAGTCCAACCAGTTCTACAGAAACAAAATCACTCCCACCCCACATGATACACAAAAAAGAGAGGCGAAGGATAAATTCCCTACTTGTTGATAGATGATCGACGTTTAGGCCAGGGGCGCAAAAACTTTACGGATAACGATGCGGCGCGCCCGATGCACTAGAAGTTGTTTGTGAAAATCCACGATCGAGGAAAGGAGAAACCACGGCTAACCCTTAGTTTATAAGAGTCGGGGACGGTTGAGGTGAAAACGCGAAACCGCGTAAGGTGCGGGGGTCGTGGGTTGACCACGCGGCTCCACTCGTCACAAAATGGGGTCGGGTGGTTTAAGGCGACTCATGAATTGATTAAGTATTTAATTAAAACTCTTGCGCGTTACGGGTCTTAAAAACACGCTTAAATGAGTCGGAATAGGGTTTAAAACCCTATTTGCGCAAAGGAGCGTTACTGGAAACAACTTGACAAGGCCGGGCGACGCCGATCAGTCTCACCGATCGGTCACGCCGATCGGTCTCACCGAGATGCCATTCCTTTAGAACCCGGATTTTGGCAAAGGGAAGGACCAAGAGAGTCTGGGTCATCACATTAGATACCTCTCAAACTATTTTCGTCCTCGAAAATTTAAACAACCCAAATGGGAAGGGCGGGTCCGAACAACCACCCCAAAAGATACCTCTCAAGAGTGAACCTTATCATTAACTAAGAACACCTTCCTGTCACGAACCAAGCAACATACCATGACAAACTGCACGTGCATGTGGGTTGGGGAGCCTCCGCCCCCATGTCAAGATATTATCCGCTTTGGGTGGCACTGACTCACCCGCACGGGTTTAATCACATCCACCTTAATGCGTCTTGATTAGGGGTCGGGTTCTCTCTTTCCCCATAGCCGGGGCTTTTTACACACAAGCAGAGGAAGAAAACCAGTACATTTCATAGCCAAAAGACAAAACGTTCTATCACAACAGGTACAACAAGGAACAAAACTCAAAACAACTCCGGGTACTGGGCATGCATCTGTGCTTCCCTCTCCCACTTACTCTCCTCAAGTCCACCATGTCTCCACAACACACGAACCAAGGGAATGGTTCGCCCGAGAATCACCTTTTCTTTGCGATCCTCGATCACCACTGGTCTCTCCACAAAGGTCACGTCATCCTCAATGTCTAGCTCACCCCAATCAAGGACGTGTGAATCGTCGTGCAGATACCGACGGAGCTGGGACACATGAAAGACATCATGTATCCTTAGTAGCGGTAGTGGCAACGCTAGCTGGTAATCCACTTCGCCAACCCGCCACAACACTTGGAAGGGTCCGATGAATCTGGGAGAAAGCTTACTCCCTTTGTCGAACCTCTGCTGCCCACGCCGAGGGGAGACCTTTAAGAACACGTGGTCCCCAACCTCAAACTCCAAGGGCCTCCTCCAGGTATCAGCATACGACTTCTGTCGGTCCTGGGCTGCCTTCATCCTTTCCCGTATGAGCTGAACCTTCTCTGTCGTGTTCTGCACCACCTCCGGACCAAGGATGCCTACCTCTCCTACTTCGGTCCAACACACAGGCGAATGGCATGGCCACCCGTACAAAGCTTCAAATGGGGCCATGCCAATGGTAGAGTGGTAGCTATTATTGTAGGAAAACTCTACCAGAGGAAAGTATTGCACCCCTGACCCTCCTTGGACCTTGGGTAGTCCCGTGACGAAATCCATCGAGATGTCATCCCACTTCCACTCGGGGACATCTGGGGGCTGTAGTAGGCCGCCTGGAACTCGGTGTTCAGCCTTCACTTGCTGACACACTAAGCACTTGGCCACAAACTCTCCCACCGCTCGCTTAACTCTGGGCCACCAAAACTGCCTCTTCAAACCCTGGTACATCTTGGAAACTCCTGGGTGTACCGCCAGGGGTGAGTTGTGGAACTCACTGAGAACCTTGTCGCGCATCACCTCCGGGACAAACAACCTTTTCTGTAAAATCATCTGGTTCTGAACATCCTCTGTCCATCCTTCCGGAGCATTTCCCTGGTCAACTTGGTCACGCATCACTTCGCACTCTAGGTCTCCCCACTGAGACTCCTCCACTTGCTGAAACAGGGATGACTGCACTGTCATCTGATATAGGCAGCCTCTGCTGCTATCCATCTTCGCATCCAGGTGTAAGGCGGCCAACTCCTCCATTTCCTTCCAGGCGTCCGCTGACTCTCGGACCACATCCTTCTGTGTCCTCCTACTCAAGGCATCGGCCACCACATTTCCCTTTACCTTAGTATAAGAGATCTCGAAGTCGTAATCCTGGAGGAACTCCACCCACCTCCACTGTCGCAAGTTTAAGTCCCACTGGGAGAAGATATACCTCAAGATTTTATGATCCGTGAAGACCAAAAAGCGTTCTCCGATGAGGTAGTGCCGCCATAACTTTAGCGCAAAAACGACCGCTACAAGCTCTAGGTCGTGGGTGGCATAATTACGCTCATGGGAACGCAGCTGCCTGGACCCATAAGAGATCACCCCTTGTCGCTGCATCAACACGCATCCAAGGACCTGTACTGAAGCATCACAGAACACCTCATAAGTCGCCCCTTCTTCTAGTAATCTCGGCACTGGGGCACTGACCAACTTCTCCTTCAGATAGCTGAAGGCTGACTGGTACTTCTCACTCCATAAGAAAGCCTGGTCCTTCTTGGTCAGAGCTGTCAAAGGGGCTGCTACTCGGGAGAAGTTGGGTATGAATCTCCGGTAGTAACCCGCCAGCCCGAGGAAACTTCGGACTTCCGCCACACTCTTGGGTGCTTCCCAAGAAACAACTGCCTCAACTTTTGATGGGTCCACCGCTACCCCCTGCTCGGACACCACGTGCCCGAGGAAGTGCAATTCTCGTGTCCAGAACTTGCATTTTGACAACTTCCCATAGAGCTGGTGTTGTCGGAGGACCTCCAAAACTGTCCTCAAGTGCTCTGCATGGTCCTCCTATGATCTTGAGTAGACCAGGATGTCGTCGATGAACACAACCACGAACCGATCCAGGTACTCCCGGAATATGGAGTTCATAAGCCCCATGAACACAGCCGGGGCATTTGTAACACTGAAGGGCATGAATACGAACTCGAAGTGTCCATACCTGCACCTGAACGCTGTCTTTGGGATGTCGCTCTCTTTCACCCTCAGTTGGTGGTACCCAGACCGCAGGTCAATCTTCGAGAACCATCCTGCCCCATTCAGCTGGACGAAAAGATCATCTATCCTTGGAAGAGGGTAGCGATTCTTGATCGTCACCTGATTCAGCCTCCTGTAGTCTATGAACAACCTAAGACCACAATATTCCTTCTTTGAAAACAAGACCGGAGCACCCCACGATGACGCACTCGGACGAACATAACCCCTCTTCATCAGATCGTCAATCTGTATCTGCAACTCCCGTAGCTCCGAAGGTGCCATCCGGTAAGGATCCATCGAGATTGGACGAGCGTCGGGCTGCAGGTCTATCCCGAACTCAATATCACGTCGAGGGGTTAGAGTCATCACCTCCTCAGGAAAGATGTCCATAAACTCACGGACGATCTTTGGAACTTCCACCATTTTAGCATCTACTGATTCCACTGTCAGCTCGGTCAACAAGGAGAGGATAGGTTCCTCTCTCCCGTTTCCCTTCGGACTGCTCCGCTCGCCGGTGAAGGTAACACGCTGGCTATCCATGTCTTAGAACACCACCCTTCTTCGAAAATAGTCGATGATGGCGAACCTAGAAAATAGCCAGTCGATGCCTTGGATGACATCGTATGGCTGAATCTGTAGCAGAAGAAGATCCCTAACCGACTGATGTGGCCCTATCATCAGTCTACATCCCCGACAAACGAACAAAAAGTCGTTCTGACCTCCAACTGGTGTGCTCAACACCAGGGGCACTGGAAGTCTCTCGGAATCTAGACCCAAGGCACGGGCTAGACTGGGTGCAAAAAAGGAGTGCGAAGCTCCGGTATCGAACAAAGCATAAGCAAGAGTGCTAAACAGACTGATCGTACCTTGAACAACCTCTGGCCCTGCTGGAACTGCTGCCTCTGCAGCGTGCAACTGTCCACACCCAGTTCCCCTGCCCCTCGTCTATCGGCCACCTCCCCGACCATGCCCTGGTCGAGGTCCCTATGGAGTGCCCTGAGGTCGGCCTCCTCCTATGTCTGCCCTCGGAGGAGCGGGAGCTCGCTGTCCCTGCTGCTGCTGCTGGAAAGGTTTGGCTGGAAGCTGCTGCTGGGGTGGGTGTTGAGGCTGACTGCCACTGCTGTACTGCACTCGGTCAGGGCACTGACTCCGGAGATGCCCAGGGCTCCCACAGATGAAGCACCGCAGTCCCGGGCCCGTAGGAAAAGGGCAAGGGCCGGGGGATCGAAACTGAAACTGCTGCAGCCTGCTCCCTGTGGGTCGGAACCTAGAGGGTCCTGACGCTGGAGGCCTGGTGCTGACGGCCTTCCCCTTTGATGGTCCCAGCTAGATCCCTTCTCGTGACACTCCTCCTAGAGCATGCATCCTCTCCACCACTCCGACCTTCGTCTGGACCTCCAAGTACGTCGGCAGGGTAAAGGGGGTAACAGCATACTGGAGGGAGGGTCGGAGTGCCTCCTCTAAACGCCTTTCCCGAGACTCCTCGTCAGGAAAGAGGTCCGGAGAAAAACATAGGAGGTCCTTGAACATGATCCCTAGCTCCCTCACGGACATACTCCCCTGCTGGAGGGAGAGTAGTTCCTGCCTCTTTTCTGCCCTCATCGTCGAGGAGAGGAATTCTGCCCGGAACTCCCTCTTGAAATCCACCCAAGCCACCTCAGACTCTCTCCTCTCCCCCAGGTAAAGCATCCACCACTGACGTGCCACTCCCCGCATCTGGCTAACGGCCAGAAGAACCCAGTACTCGGTCGGGCCCCGAATCAGGCTGAAGGCTATAACTAGCTCCTCTAGCCAGCCTTCCGTCTTCATACTAGAGGTGCTGCCCTGATACTTCTCGAGGGCCTGTCGCTGGAAGGCTCGAAGATTCTTCTACCACTGGTCATCCTCTTCCTCTCGATCATCTCTCTGCCAATCGGCCAAATTAGTCTCTGGGGCCTCGATCGCCTGTACCACACGTGGTCGCCTTCCAGGTGTCATAGCTGCAAGGTAAACAAGGAATGCCTAAGCCCAAGTAGGGCAGAATATCGTTCTTAAAACTTCTTAAAATTTAATTTATTCTCAATTCCCAAGAAATCCTAGAAACACAAGAACACAAGTCATTATGATGCATGTACCTTTCCTAGGGTCTCTACCCTACAATCAGTGTGGCCACACTTGGTCGTTCGGTAGATCCAGAGTCCTTGCATCGGATAACGGGGGGCCCTAAAATCCCATGTCCTAGCTGGTCTTCCCTGGCCTAATTCACGCGCCAAGGTCACCCAACACTATTTCCTTACCATCCCATGCAATCCTCACTGTGCCTAATTTCAGGCTCCATCCTATCTCTCAACCATCACCTTTGATACCATTATGTCACGACCCGCCTTCACCAAAAGGAGGGAAGGGTCAGTAGATTGCCAGGCCCTTCCTTCTTTAAGTTGAATGAGAGATAATGACCCCTGAAACCCGCCTTCAATAGGTCCCGGAGTGGCGACTAGCACCAAGGGTATAGAAATTTCTCACAAATGGAAGGAATTACCCTTTTTATTTTATAGGATCGAGAGATATGGAGAAGAAAACCCAACAACACCAAGGCAGAAAGAAAAGTAAAGCCAAAAGTAAACCATTCCCACATGCATGTTTCAAAAGTAAAAGCCACAAAGTGCAAAAGGTGACTACAAGGTAAGTAACAAAGAGGAAAAGAAAAACAACAACTGCAACTGCTCCAAAGGTCCGAGCTAGTAAGGTCCTGCGTGATCCCCGAAGTCCTCCTAGAAACCTGAAAGCAGTTTTATATACGTAGGGTGAGCATACAAGTACACTCAGTAGGGAAAACCAAAGACTCTCGTGCACAAGTGGGGGAACGTACTAAAGTCTCGTGAGAAAAGGAGTAAACCAAACACCTATCACGGTAAAATATCCACCCCAGGACTCACCAAGGCACACTCCCCAAATAACTCAAGTCAAGCAATATATATATAATAAGAGCACATCGATGTTTGGGTACCCCGCGCCACTTTCCCACTGGTTATTGAGACATCCTACGCATCGGACCAATCCCGCCATTCTCACCGCAGTCCCACTGCCACACCCGCCCGCACACACTTGGGCCACAACCACACGTAGTCCCACAACCGAAATCCCACCCGCACACACCTGGGCCTCAACCGCACGCAGTCCCACTGCTGAATCCCGCCCGCACACACCTGGGCCACAACTGTCACACGTAACCATGCCGAAAACACCTAGGCCAAAACAACCACCACCACGCCCGAAGACACCTGGGCTAGAAAATACACTGCCACGCCCGAAGACACATGTGCCTCATCCCGAAGACACTTGGGAAACCACCTTCCGTGCACACCTGGACAACCACCACACTACCCAGCCTGAAGGTTGTTGGGCTAATAATGGACTTCAGGCCATCACAGCCTGCTCTAAGATACTTGGGATATCCGGGAAAGGGAGAAGAAAAAGAGTTAATAACCAGCCACTAAGAATAGTGTTGGGGAAAACACGCTCCCCCATGAAATGGGGGTGTTCGTCACTAAGTGCTCAACTTGGGTGGGGCGTGAATAAGAAACACAAAGCTATAAGTATATATATGTATAGGTAACAAGCACTCACCCAAGCTAGGTTTTTCTTTAGACAGCCTACAGATCACAACAGCACTCAAGTCTGAGTCACGACTCATGCTAACAACCCATTTGTCCCATTTCTTATTTCACGTTCAGTAATAATGTTTATGTTTAAGCACTACTGGGCAACTAGTAGGCATAGGCATAAGTCCAGGAAAGTAAACAGTCAAACACCAACCAAAACGCCCACACCTGGTTCTCAACAATAGAGGATTCCACCCAAATTCATGATATAACAAGTATCCACCCGGTCTTAAAACTCACAACCACCGAATCCATACCAACAGGAGATCCCATCCCCCAAATTCACACAACCACCGAGAGTATAAAAGAACAGGGGATCCCATCCCCTCCCACATTTCCAGCAACCGGCCCGAAAGGAAAACAACCAACTACCACCACCAACACAAGCAGGGCCTTGCCGGTATTTTCATATTTAAACGACTTAACACGCTCCATGATTCCAAAATCCGTGTGTTCTAACCGAGAGTTATCACAGAAGGGTTGATCCTGGTGTTTTCAATTTATTCAGCCGGATATACGTGATTAACCAATTCACTTTTAACAGCAGAAGTTTACAACCACAAACAAGACATTTAAAACATCAGCAGGGTTCATTAGTGCACAAACAACGACCACCAACGGCCTCGATTTTCAGGAGGAATAAGCCATCACAACTCAACAAGATGGTCATAGAATAAACAGCATCAAAATATATGCAATCCTCACTGTGCCTAACTCCAGGCTCCATCCAATCTCTCAAACATCACCTCTGATACCATTCTATCACGACCCGCCTTCACCAAAAGGAGAGAAGGGTCAGCAGATTTCCAGGCCCTTCCTTCTTTAAGTTAAAGGAGAGATAATGAGCCCCAAAACCCGCCTTTAATAGGTCCCAGAGTGGCGACTAGCACCAAGGGTATATAAATTTCTCACAAATGGAAGGCATTACCCTTTTTATTTTATATGATCGAGAGATAAGGAGAAGAAAACCCAACAACACCAAGGTAGAAACAAAAGTAAAGCCAAAAGTAAACCATTCCCACATGCATGTTTCAAAAGTAAAAGCCACAAAGTGCAAAAGGTGACTAAAAGGTAAGTACCAAAGAGGAAAAGAAAAACAACAACTATAACTGCTCCAAAGGTCTGAGCTAGTAAGGTCCTGCGTGATCCCCGAAGTCCTCCTGGAAACCTGAAAGCAGTTTTATATACGTAGGGTGAGCATACAAGTATACTCAGTAGGGAAAACCAAAGACTCTCGTGCATAAGTGGGGGAACGTACTAAAGTCCCGTGAGAAAAGGATTAAACCAAACACCAATCAAGGTAAACTATCCACCCCAGGCCTCACCAAGGCACACTCCCCAAATAACGCAAGTCAAGTAATATATATATAACAAGAGCACATAGATGTTTGGGTACCCTGCGCCACTTTCCCACTGGTTATTGAGACATCCTACGCATCGGACCAATCTCACCATTCTCACCGCAGTCCCACTGCCACACCCGCCCGCACACACCTGGGCCACAACCACACGCAGTCCCACTGCCGAAATCCTTCCCACACACACCTGGGCCTCAACCGCATGCAGTCCCACTGCTGAATCCCACCCGCACACACCTGGGCCAAAACTGTCACACGTAACCACGCCTGCAAACACCTAGGCCAAAACAACCACCACCACGCTCGAAGACACCTGGGCTAGAAAATACACTACCACGCCCGAAGACACCTGAGCCTCATCCCGAATACACTTGGGAAACCACCTACCGCACACACCTGGAGAACCACCACACTACCCATCCCGAAGGATGTTGGGCTAATAATGGACTTCAGGCCATCACAGCCTACCTGAAGATACTTGGTCTATCCGGGAAAGGGAGCAGAAAAGGAGCTAATAACCAGCCACTAAGAATAGTGTTGGGAAAAACACCCTCCCCCATGAAATGGGGGTGTTCGGCACTAAGTGCTCAACTTGGGTGGGGCGCGAATAAGAAACACAAAGATACAGGTATATATATGTATAGGTAACAAGCACTCACCCAAGCTAGGTTTTTCTTCAGACAGCCTATAGATCACAACAGCACTCAAGTCTGAGTCACGACTCATGCTAACAACCCATTTCTCCCCTTTCTTATTTCACGTTCAGTAATAATGTTTATGTTTAAGCACTACTGGGAAACTAGTAGGCATAGGCATAAGTCCAGGAAAGTAAATAGTCAAACACCAACCAAAACGCCCACACCCGGTTCTCAACAACAGAGGATTCCACCCCAATTCGTGATATAACAAGTATCCACCCGGTCTTAAAACTCACAACCACCGAATCCATACCAACAGGAGATCCCATCCCCCAAATTCACACAACCACCGAGAGTATAAAAGAACAGGGGATCCCATACCCTCCCACATTTCCAGCAACCGGCCTGAAATGAAAACAACCAACTACCACCACCCACACAAGCAGGGCCTTGCTGGTATTTTCAGATTTAAACGACTTAACACACTCCATGATTCCAAAATCAGTGTGTTCTAACCGGGAGTTATCACAGAAGGGTTAATCCTGGTGCTTTAAATTTATTCAGCCGTATATACGTGATTAACCAATTCACTTTTAACAGCAGGAGTTTACAACCACAAATAAGCCATTTAAAAAATCAGCAGGGTTTATTAGTGCACAAACAACAACCACCAACGGCCTCGATTTTCAGGAGGCATAAGCCATAACAAATCAACAAGATGGTCATAGAATAAACAGCATCAAAATATATGCAATCCTCACTATGCCTAACTCCAGGCTCCATCCTATCTCTCAACCATCACCTCTGATACCATTCTGTCATGACCCGCCTTCACCAAAAGGATGGAAGGGTCAGCAGATTTCCAGGCCCTTCCTTCTTTAAGTTGAAGGAGAGACAATGACCCCTGAAACTCGCCTTCAATAGGTCCCGGAGTGGCGACTAGCACCAAGGGTATAGAAATTTCTCACAAATGGAAGGCATTACCCTTTTTATTTTATAGGATCGAGAGATAAGGAGAAGAAAACCCAACAACACCAAGGTAGAAAGAAAAGTAACTCCAAAAGTAAACCA
This sequence comes from Viscum album, assembly GCA_963277665.1. Taxonomy (NCBI): domain Eukaryota; kingdom Viridiplantae; phylum Streptophyta; class Magnoliopsida; order Santalales; family Viscaceae; genus Viscum; species Viscum album. The sequence continues at coordinate 674,725,043 of OY728131.1, read as the reverse complement.
TTCCCACATGCATGTTTCAAAAGTAAAAGCCACAAAGTGCAAAAGGTGACTACAAGGTAAGTACCAAAGAGGAAAAGAAAAACAACAACTGCAACAACTCCAAAGGTCCGAGCTAGTAAGGTCCTACGTGATCCCCAAAGTCCTCCTGGAAACCTGAAAGCAGTTTTATATATGTAGGGTGAGCATAAAAGTACACTCAGTAGGGAAAACCAAAGACTCTCGTGCACAAGTGGGGGAACATACTAAAGTCCCATGAGAAAAATTGTAAACCAAACACCTATCAAGGTAAACTATCCACCCCAGGCCTCACCAAGGCACACTCCCCAAATAACGCAAGTCAAGTAATATATATATAATAAGAGAACATCGATGTTTGGGTACCCCGCGCCACTTTTCCATTGGTTATTGAGACATCCTACGCATCGGACCAATCCCGCCATTCTCATTGCAGTCCCACTTCCACACCCGCCCGCACACACCTGGGCCACAACCACACGTAGTCCCACTGCCGAAATCCCGCCCGCACACACCTGGGCCTCAACCGCACGCAGTCCCACTGCTGTATCCTTCCCGCACACACCTGGGCCACAACTGTCACGCGTAACCACGCCTACAAACACCTAGGCCAAAACAACCACCACCACGCCCGAAGACACCTGGGCTAGAAAATACATTGCCATGCCCGAAGACACTTGGGCCTCATACCGAAGACACTTGGTAAACCACCTGCCGCACACACCTGGCCAACCACCACACTACCCAGCCCGAAGGTTATTGGGCTAATAATGGACTTCAGGCCATCACAGCCTACCCGAAGATACTTGGGCTATCCAGGAAAGGGAGCAGAAAAAGAGCTAATAACCAGCCACTAAGAATAGTGTTGGGAAAAACACCCTCCCCCATGAAATGGGGGTGTTCGGCACTAAGTGCTCAACTTGGGTGGGGCGCGAATAAGAAACACAAAGCTACAGGTATATATATGTATAGGTAACAAGAACTCACCCAAGCTAGGTTTTTCTTCAGACAACCTACAGATCACAACAGCACTCAAGTCTGAGTCCCGACTCACGCTAACAACCCATTTGTCCCCTTTCTTATTTCACATTCAGTAATAATGTTTATGTTTAAGCACTACTGGGAAACTAGTAGGCATAGGCATAAGTCCAGGAAAGTAAACAGTCAAACACCAACCAAAACGCCCACACCCGGTTCTCAACAACAGAGGATTCCACCCCAATTCGTGATATAACAAGTATCCACCCGGTCTTAAAACTCACAACCACCGAATCCATACCAACAGAAGATCCCATCCCCCAAATTCACATAACCACCAAGAGTATAAAATAACAGGGGATCCCATCCCCTCCCACATTTCCAGCAACCGGCCCGAAAGGAAAACAACCAACTACCACCACCAACACAAGCAGGGCCTTGCTGGTATTTTCAGATTTAAATGACTTAACACACTCCATGATTCCAAAATCCGTGTGTTCTAATCAAGAGTTATCACAGAAGGGTTGATCCTGGTGCTTTCAATTTATTCAGTCGGATATACGTGATTAACCAATTCACTTTTAATAGCAGGAGTTTACAACCACAAACAAGTCATTTAAAACATCAGCGGGGTTCATTAGTGCACAAACAACGACCACCAACGGCCTCGATTTTCAGGAGGCATAATCCATCACAACTCAACAAGATGGTCATAGAATAAACAACATCAAAATATAAGACACCATCACCAATCACATCCCCCCCCCCTCTTTCTTTATAGAATTCATTCATTATCTTTATTAAGTTCGGTCCAACCAGTTCTACAGAAACAAAAGCACGCCCACCCCGCATGATACACAAAAGAGAGAGGCGAAGGATAAATTCCCTACTTGTTGATATATGATCGATGTTTAGGCCGGGGGCACAGAACTTTACGGATAACGATGTGGTGCACCCGATGCACCAGAAGTTGTTTGTGAAAAGCCACGATCGAGGAAAGGAGAAACCACGGCTAACCCTTAGTTTATAAGAGCCGGGGACGGTTGAGGTGAAAACGCGAAACCGCGTAAGGCGCGGGGGTCATGGGTTGACCACGTGGCTCCACTCATCAAAAAAGGGGGTCGGGTGGTTTACGCCGACTCATGAATTGATTAAGTGTTTAATTAAAACTCTTATGCGCGTTACAGGTCTTAAAAGCACGCTTAAACGAGTCAGAATAGGGTTTAAAACCCTATTTTCACAAAGGAGTGCTATTGGAAACAACTTGACAAGGCCGGGTGACGCCGATCGGTCTCACCAATTGGTCGCGCCGATCGGTCTCACCGAGCGGTCTCACCAATCGGTCGCGCCGATCGGTCTCACCGATCGGTCTCGCCGACCGGTCTCATCGACCGGTCTCGCCGATCGGTCTCACCGAGACGCCATTCCTTTAGAACCCGGATTTTGGAAAAGGGAAGGACCAAGAGAGTCTGGGTCATCACAACAACCAATGTTAAAAAAAGAGATTAAATACTTATACTATTAAATATGATAATTTTAAAATGAATACTGATGAACCTATCTCTGAAATGTATCTCAGGTTCAATGAAATAGTAAATACCATGAGTCTGCTTGGGAAACTAGTAGAAAACAAGGATCAAATTATGAGATTGCTTCAATGCCGACCTAACAGATGGAGAGGAACTTCTGCTTCCATCTGAGAATTCTGTGACATAAGTAAGCTACCAGTGAAAGAACTAATTGTAAAACTCATGATGTATGAAGAAGAGATCAAGGTGAATCAAGAAGTGGATAAAAAACCAAGAAAGAAATTTGTATCATTCAATACTACTACATTAAAGATAAAAGACAAATAAAAAGTTCAAGTTTCTTTATATAGTTCCACAAGTGAAGATTTAGACTCTGAAAGTGATGATGAGATGGCTCATCTTGATAGAAGATTCAAAAAGTTCTACCGAAATAAGAATTTATTTAGAAATTCAAATTATAAAGGATGGTATTATAGTAAATGACATTAGAAAAAGGACAAAAAATTGAATGACAAAACAAATGAGATAATATAATATGAGTGTAAATGAAAAGGTCATGTGAAGGTTGATTTCCCCAAGCTGAAGTTTAAGAAGAAATATGAAGACAAGGGAAATGGATATAAAAAGGATATGAAATCTACTTGTTGTGCTTCAGAATATATCTCCAGTGGATCTGACACTTTTGATACTAAAAATAACAATCATGCAAACCTATGTTTCATGATAGAAACATCTGAGGTAACACTCAATTCTCCTATACATAATGCTTACTATTCTGGGAATGAGAGTGAATCAAATAATGATGAAAATATGACTAAGGATGAACTATTTTAATACCATGGAATGCTTGAGGATAACTTTAATGAACTCAAGGATAAAAATAAATTATTGAAAAGATGGCATGATTTAAATTCCTATTATAATTATAATTAGGATATTGAAAATAAAAAAATTTCTCAGTTGTTAAAATAAAATATTGAACTAAAATTTTCAAATGAGAAATTAAAAAGATATCTTGAGAAGTTTACTACCAGTAGAGATACCTTGACCTAGTTGTTAGGGAAACAAATTGATCCAAAATACACAACTAGTTTAGGATATCAACTAGGACAGGAAAGGATTATTGAGAAAAATTTTGTTCTAAAATCATGACATTTCATTGGTAGTTCAAGTTCTGGACCATCTTTTAAAAAACAATTTTCTTAAGGACCTAAAAAAGTGTTCATGTATAAAAATATATATATTGAGTATAGGAATCTAATAAGACAAATATGGGTTCCAAAAGCATTACTTTCTAACCTCTCTGGACCAAATAAAATTTGGGTACCAAAGTTACCCTATGCTTAATCTATTTTGTAGGAAAATTGTGTAAAGAGCTCCTATAAAACCCTATGGTATTTGGAAAATGGATTTTCAAGACATATGTCAAGATACTATTCATGATTCAAGAGCCTAATCAAAGTTGATGGTGGACATGTTACATTTGGTGATAATTCTAAAGGGAAGATTACCTGCTTAGAAAAAATTAGTAACCCTAATACTATATTAATTTCAAAGTACTTTTTGTTGATGGGTTAAAGTAAAATCTAATTAGTATCTCTCAGTATTTTTATGATGGATTTAATGTTATGTTTGAAAATGATGCATGAAATGTTTTTAATTCTATGAATGATTTAATATTCACAACTCTTAGAAATGTAAATGTATATGTTGTTGATTTAAACTCTTTAGCTAAGAAAAAAATTCTTGTTTAAATGATTTTTATAAATAATCTTGGTTGTGGCACAAAAGATTAGGACATTGTAATTTAAACTCACTTAGGAAATTTACTAGGAAAGGTTTAGTCAGAGACTTACCTAGATTTGAATTCCCACTTAACAAAGTTTGTAATATTTTTAAAAATGGAAAATAACACAAAGTTTCTTTCAAACCAAAGAAAGAAGTTTCAACTTCTCAACTGCTTGAGTTGGTTTACATGGATTTTTTTGGACCATCAAGAGTTTCAAGTTTAAATAGGAATCACTATGTCTATGTTCTTGTAGTTGATTTTTTAGATACACTTGGGTATACTTTCTTGCTCACAAAAGTGAAGCATGTTCTTACTTCATTAAATATTCCAAGTCTGTAAAAAATATTAGTGGACTTATAATTAAGACCTTGAGAAGTGATCATGGCCATGAGTTTGAAAATTAGGAGTTTGAATATTTTTTTCTTAGATAATGGATATAATCACAATTTCTCTACTCTGAGAACAGCTCGACAAAATGGAGATGTAGAAAGAAAAAATAGGACACTTCAAGAGATTGTTTGGACTATGCTAAATGAGTATAACCTAACTATCTATTTTTGGGATGAATCTATTAATACAGCTTGTTACATCATCAATAGAGTCTTAATTATACATTTTCTTAAGAAGACCCCTTATGAGTTATAGAATAATATAAAACCAAAGGTTAATTACTTTAGAGTTTTTGGTTGCAAAGTCTTTATCCTTAACACTAGGGATAATATTGACAAATTTTCTTCCAAAATTAATGGAGGAATTTTTCTAGGTTACTCAATCTCTAGTAAATCATATAGAGTATTCAATAAGAGAACCAAATGTGTGGAAGAATCAGTTCAAGTCAAATTTGATGTGACTAATCCACATGAACCTAAAACCTCTCTAGAATATCTTGAGGAAGATATCTCAATTCTAGACCTTAATGATAAAGATAGTGAACCCCCAGTAAAAACAACTAGTTCTGGAAATTTTACAGAATGAGAGCATGTTGAATCTGAACCTGTAGAAAATCATGAGGAGTCTAGTCCAACCCTTCCTAGAGGTATTAGAACTCTCTAGAATCATCCTTTAGATGTTGTAGTAGGTGATCTAAATATAGGTACACAAACTAGAGTTTCTCTGAGAAACCATGTTGAACATCAATCTTTTCTTTCATAGATTAAACCCAAAAATATTAATGATGCCATTAATGATGAATTTTGGGTGATATCTATGTAAGAATAATTAAATCAGTTTGAAGGAAACAAATTTCTAAAATTAGTAGAAAGACCTAAGGACACTTTGACCATAGGCACTAAATGGGTGTTTAGAAAAAAAGTTGATGAGTCTAGAAATATAGTCAGAAATAAGGAAAGAGTATTTGCACAAGGATATAGTTAAGAAGAAGGAATATACTATGAGGAAACCTTTGTACCTATAGCTAGACTAGAATCCATTAGAATACTACTTGCTTATATAGCTCATCTTAATTTCAAACTCTATAAAATGGATGTCAAAAGTACACTTTTAAATGGGAATATATTTGAGGATGTGTTTTTTGAACAACCCCCGGGATTTATAAATCCCCATTTTTTAAATCATGTTTTTAAGCTTTCTAATGCATTATATGGTCTAAAACAAGCTCCTCGAGCTTGGTATGATAGACTCGGTTCTTTTCTTATTTCAAAAGGTTTTAATAAAGGAATAGTTGATCCTACTCTTTTTATTAAAAGGATTTCCAAAGATGTTTTAATAGTACAAATTTATATAGATGACATTATTTTTGGATCTTCTAAAAATTTGTTATGTACTGATTTTTCAAAGATGATGAAAAATGAATTTGAAATGATTTTAATGGGGAACGTAAATTTTTCCTTGGATTTCAAATTTTTCAAAATGAAAATGGTATTGTTTTAAATCAAAGTAAATATACTAAGAATATTTTGAAATGTTTTGGTTTGGATAGTAATAAAGGTAGTGATAAACCAATGAGTACCACTTGTAAGTTGGATGCTAATGAAACTACTAAACCAGTGGATCAAACCAATTACAAATGTATGATTGGAATTTTTCTCTACCTTACTACTAGCCGACCTGATATAATGTTCATTGTATGTATGTGTGATCGTTTTCAAGCCAATACCAATGAATATCATTTAAGTCTTGTTAAAATGATTTTTAAATATCTCAAATATACTCACTACTACACTAATGGCCATTAGCGACCGCTTTTGGCGGTCGTTGTTGATTCGTCGGTAAAGAGCAATAGCGACTGCCAATGGTGGTCGCTAAAGCCTCTATCGAAATACAGCATTTTTTTTGCGCTGTATGGAACCAGTGGACACGGCAGTGGCGATGAGGGATGGTGAAGCTTCACCTGCCAGTCATGGCGGATCTACGGTGGTCGGAGGTATGTGAGGTATGTCGATGGACATGTGGACGGTGGTCCGTTGATGTGGGGGATGACGGGGGTCACCTACGACGGGGAAGGGGGAAGAGGGGGCCGACATAGGTATTGGAAGGGGTGACCGACTGTGGCGGCGCGCGGCGGCGAGGTGGCCTAAAATTGCAGCGGCGGGAATGGAAGTGGGGAATGACAGGGCGGGAAAAATCCCGCGTTTTTTAGATGGGATTAGGGACCGCCATTGGTGGTCGCTAATGGTCTTAATAGCGACCGCCAATGGCGGTCGCCCGTGTGCGGGGGCGCAGATACTCAAAATTCTAGTAGTGACTACAAACATAGGACTATTTTATTCAAAAGGAAAATCATTTGACTTGATAAGTTATTTAGATGCTGACTTTTCTGGTTGCAAGTTATATAGAAAGAGAACCTCTGGAACATGTCACATTTTGGGTAATTCACTAGTATCAGGGTGTAGTAAGAAACATAATTCTGTTGCATTATCCATTGCTGAAGTTGAATATATAGATTTTGGTAGTTTTTGTGCTCAAATTTTTTGGATGAAACACACTTTACTGGAATATAGATATCAATTCAAACATGTCATATAAACTGTGATAATACTAGTGCTATTAACATCTCTAAAAATCCATTATATCATGCTAGGACAAAGCACAATGATGTAAGACATCGCTTCTTTAGAGATCATTATCAAATATGTGATATCACTCTTGAATTCATTGGCATTGAACATCAATTGGATGATATATTCACAAATCATTTGAATTTAGAGAGGTTAAATTACATAAAACATGAGTTAGGAATGATAAATTGTTAAGATAAAACCTCACAGTTAGACCTCACCATTAGGACCTCGTCACTAGACTTTACCATTAGACCTCATCGTTAGACCTCACCGTTAGACCTCACTGTTAGGACCTCACTATTAGACCATATCGTTAGACCTCACCATTGGACCTAACCATTATACCTTACCATTATACCTCACCGTTGGACCTCACAATTGGACATCACCATTAGACCTCACCATTGGACTTCACCATTGGACCTCACAATTGGACCTCTCCATTAGACCTCACCATTAGACCTCGCTGTTGGAACCTTACCGATAGTCGACCTTACTTAGGTACGGGACTTAGCGTTTTTATACCAGAATCTATAACGTTTTAATCTTATTTATTTTCTTTACTCAATTTTTTTTTCAATCCCTAAATGATAAAAACAAAGTACATTTCACATTTCGATCCACTTCAATCCTCTACTGAACCTTTTGATCCAGAATCTTTGAAACTAACCTTCTGTTAAATCCTCAAACCACAACATATTGCAATGGAAAGACTAAAGAGACTGATGGTTGGTGATGAAGTAGATGCGTCGAACCCTAAGAGACCTAGAACCGGGTCTAGTAGTGGAAGAAAGGCTTTGGTGAAGTTGATCAATCTTCATTTTTCAAAGAGGGAAATCATGGTAGAAAAGGAATTAAGTTTGGAATGGATACTGTTGAGAAGGTCTCTGGTGCTGAAGGCACTCGAAGCTCAGGATTGGGTAGAATGTTTTGTGAATAAAAATGGACCATATTACCAAAAAATGGTAAAGGAATTTTATGAGAGTTTAAAGTTTGAACATTCTGAGCATGAGAACCGAATGATTTATAAGGTAAATGGAGTAAGTGTGAGTTTCTCTTCTATTGAATGGGTTGAATGCTTAATATTCCCACATGAAGAAATTTTCAACTTCTACTTTGGAGTGATGCCTCCCACCAGTGAGTATTTCTGCTATGAAGAGGATATGGCTGAACTGATAGTGAATGGAATCCCCAGGAAGGTGATAGGTGCTGATATGGATAGGGAAAATAGATTACTGTTTAAATTTATTCAATATGTCTTGTGTACTAGGATAGGGGACTTTGATGCTTAGAAGTATCAAGACATATATTTTTTGTATCTATTGAAGCATGGACAATGGATAAATCACTACAGGTTGTTGAGGGTTTAGTTAGAGGATATGAAAAATCCTAGCTCCAAGTCAAATGATTTATTTCATTCCAAGTTTATATCCTTAATGTTAAAAGTGAAAGGAGTTTTTGGAAATAAGGAAGAAATCATAGTTGTAACGGACAACTTCTGCATTTCCAAAATGATTTGCAAGTTTATGAAGATAAACGGGAACCCTTGGAAAAAGGAGTGGGTGAATGATGAGGATAAGTTATATGAGGAATTAAATCTTGTTACCAATACCACTAGGACAAATAATAAAATAGATCCAATGTTAAAGCCTAATTAATTGGAGCTAGTGTACTCAGATGAAGAAGAGGATGTTGTTCTTGTGCGAGAGAGATTTGATTCTCCTATTAATAACACGAGTGATCATGATCTTCCATCAATTCATTATGTTAATCCTGTATCTTTTGGTGAGCCTATCCCACCAAATATATTACCTAGAAGAGAGATTGTCCTAAGGGATAGTGATGATGGGGAAATGAGTGAAGAATAAGGAGAAGAGAATGTATTAAGAGACATTACTGTTGGAGAGACCACAGAGAAGGAGGATGAAGATGAATCTGGTAATGATGAATTTGAGATAGTTTTTGATGAAAGTGAAGAGTAATTCCTAAGTCTTAGTCCTTCTATAGGATATAAAAAAGTGGGAGAGAGTGAAGATGAGAAGGATGATGAATCGGTTGGAGCTGGAATTGTTTTGCTTGTGGTTAAAGATTCTGTAGAAGAGATAGCAGTGGACTCTCCTATTGATTTCGTTGATCAAGGAGGAATGTCAGAGGTGAAAGTAGTTGACCAAAACGATGCTCTAAGTGATGTAGAGGAACCTATTTCCATAGGTTCAGTTTTTGTTTCTCATGAAATAGAAGAGTGATCAGAAGATCCCAGAATCATGGTTTTGGGCTTAGACTATGAAGATTTTGAAGATGACAAACCTAACAGAAGACCTCCAGTTCATTCTGTTTTAGATATCACTATTGTGAAACAGGTGGTTCTTATACCTTAGTATTATGTAAAGAAGGATGACTTGGAGTCTTTAAAATCAGATTTTAAGAGACACATTGATGAGAGATTTGTTGGGATAGAGAGAACAATGGCTCTCAATCAAGAGGTTGTGGATCTTACCTTAGAAAGGATAATATCTACCTTTCACTCCAACTTTCTACATGAAGTGAAGGAATTCCAGAATCAAGTCAAAACCTTAGAATAATATATAGAGTTTGTGAAATAGTAAATTATGATTTTATACTCATATATGGATTTAATATGTCAAGTGGACAAATACCTTAAGTTTTTTAAGAGTGTTGTCCAGCAGATGGTCACTGTGTTTGAGGACTTCAAGAAGTCTATGGAGACACATGTGAGTGGTCAAGATGATGATGTGAAGAGGTTAATCAGTGGACTGACCAAGTCTTTTAAAGAGATAGTAGCTTTTACCATGGCACCTCTGTGTGCATTTTCTTCCTCATTAGCCTCTCCTCTTGTCGATCTAGATGTTTTCAGATCAGTTGTTAGAGAAGAATTGGAGGAACTCTCTGGTGAAAGTAACTCAGACCCTTAGTCTGTGACTCAATTAATTTCCACTACTAGATACATTCATTAGCCTGTAGAAGATTACTTGAGGGAGGATTCCTAATATCATAAGGTCGTCAAAGAGCAGGTTGAATTCTATTATAAAAGGGTTTACACTAAGCATTGGATGGATGGTCATTTTAAGCCATTGTTGGAGAACTTGAGGATCCCACCTATCACTTAGTCTTTTAAGGATCAAGTTAGCTATCTTCGAGAGTTGAATCCTACTTTGGAAAAGTTCATGGAGAATAAGGATGATTTTATTTCATCTATGGAGAGAGGACAGATCATCATTATGGATTTCAGGAATATCCTTTTTCCATTCCTCTATGTGGAATGCACTCCCATTATTGTTCCTCCAGCTTTACCTTCTTCCTCAACTACTTCAGGATCTACCAGTGCTGCCCCTTTGATAACTCCTGCACATGCCATCAGAAGCTTGACTCCTATGATTACCCAGATATCTACGCATTATCAGTCTACTGATGCTTCTATAGTAGCTCCTCTTACCTTACTAACTGCCATACCTAGGTATGTACCTCCATCTTCTAAACCTGCCTCCTCAGCTCTCAAAGACAAATCTCCCTTGGACATTTCTGATGTGTATTAAATGTGGGTTTTCTTAGTTGATAGGGATATTTATAATATTTTTGTATATTGTACTCTAATTTCATTACTACAAAAATCTTATTTTGTCTCCTTCTTGTCTTTTATTCTTCTTTCTAATCACAAAGGGGGAGAAGTTTTAAGACTGGAGCTATTGAATATATGCTCTGATATATTTTCAGAAATAAACATGGTTCAATTTTATGTTATTTCAGCTACTGATACATAATATATGTATACTAACATCTCTACAGAATTTAGAAAATGTCCTTAACCCTGATTCAAAAATTCTTAAATATCAATTTCACTAACATAATTTGTGATTATCAAAAAGGGGTATATTGTTGGACTCACCTATTTTGATAGTCCCAAATCATGTTTTTTTATATAATAATCATGTTTCGTTAATATTTTTAGTTTCTATAAAGAAATAAGTATTTGTTTTTAATCTCACTAATCTCTCGATTAAGTTTACAGTACAAAATTTCTCTAAGTTAGAGGTTACCGCTAGAGGTTACCGCTAGAGGTTACCGATAGAGGTTACTGCTAGAGGTTACTGATAGAGGTTACTACTGAGGAACCTCACCAATGAGTTATCAATGCAAGATCATCACTACGAGTATACCTCTCAAAGGATACTATTGTAAATTTACCGATGAAGGATAATGTTGAAGTAAACCAATGAAGGCTACCAATGAAAGATTCCGATGAAAACTACCGATGAAGTCTACCGATGAAGGCTACCGATGAAAGCTACCGATGAAGGCTACTGATGAAAGATACTAAATAAATCTACCGATGAAGTCTACTGATGAAGGATACCAATTAAAGCTACCAATAAAGGCTACCAATAAAAGCTACCGATGAAGACTACCGATGAAAGCTACCAATGAAGACTACCGATGAAGGATACCGATGAAATTTACTGATAAAGTCTATCGATGAAGCCTACCATTGAGAAGGTTACCACTACCAGTCTACCGATTCTCACTCTTTTACTCCATACTTTACCATGGTCATATTTGGTAAATTTAATACTTCTACCATTAATTAATGCTGATTGTAGACATATTAAGAGACTGTATATGGAGACAGTATGAGGTACAAGGAAGACCGCATGTGGTGTTCCTATTCCTATTTTCATACCCAAAATATAAAATAGAAGACCGAGGAAGAGAAGAAAAGGGGATGCGTGAGAGAAACTACACGACTGGCCTAAAGAACAAAGAGAACCTACCATCATTTACATTGAGAACCCAAGAGCTTCACAAAGATCATTTGGGAGAACAAACTCAATATTGTCTTTTGTACTTCATCAAATCTCTTTAAAACCAAGAAGCATAACACCTTGGTACTAGGAAGCTAGAACCTGGAGTTGTGACACCCTATTTTGGAGGCAACTTCCAGAGAAAGACTCAAACTGTAATTTTTTCACTCTAAGGAATCAAGAACTGAATTGCAAATACATAGATCCTTCTAAACTCAATCTGTATAACATTAGATCTATTGTGTTTATTATCTTATATTTCTAAGAATTGTGTTTTTTTCTGTTACACACACTATCTCCTATGCTTGAATTGGAGTATAACGAAAATCATCACCCCGAACATTAATTAAACTTTCTTTCCCTTGTGTAACCATGGAAGTGGTTGTATGTTTTCTGGTTGTGTGTTTTTCCCACGAAGAAATGTGGTAGAAGGTGTGAGCCCTGGATAGTTTGTGAAAAATATTGTAAATCCCGATACAGGCATTGTATCAAGTTTATTGTTAATATAAACTTCTTGGTATCAAGTGATCACCAAGTGGAGAGGATTAAGTCCCAGCTTGAGATTGAACCTCTTGTTTAACTCTGTTGTGTACCTTCTATTGTAATACTCGGTTTTCTATTTTTTGCTTCTTATAACATCAAAACAAAAAACTATTTTATATTCACTCTGATAGTTATTTTAGTTGGTGTGTATATGTGTTTAATTCAGTAAACCTGTTTCAAAAGTTGGATAAGTGTTTTACACTGATTCAACTTAGGACTAATTAACCTTTGAGAAACTTATTGATCAATTGAACATTTATATCTCTACTGCCTTAATTAACTGGGATATTTTCAAATTGGGGATTTTTATAATAAAGTTTTTAATATAAATTTTAAGTAGGAACTCACTTCAGCCCCCTCTTGAGTTTCCACTTCGACCAACATTTATATGAAACAAGACCACTCACCTGGTCAATGTTTTGTTTCAAAACCGCCAGTATTAGGAAGCTATGTGGAAACTTTAGGATGTAATGAGGTAAAAGTACCCTCTTTTTTTGGTACCATAGTGATGAATTTCGAGGGAAAAATAATTTTTATGGGGAGCAGAAAGAAACACCCTGATATTTTGAGAAATATTTTTATTCAAATTGATTTAATATATTGAATATTTTTCATTATATACAACACCATGTTTATCTTGAATTACATGAAACCCTAAGGGTATATTTCATTACATGTAACACCGAGTTTCAACAAAACATGACATACAATTAAAATATTATTATTTAATATGACAGTAATCACTAGTAGTTTGAATGGAAGGTTTGAATAAGATTTACTAAATTATTAAAATATGGTTACACATGTATATGTAATGAGTTATATAGTGAAAAATTAATTAGAAATGAAAATAAAATCATTTTTAAAATAAAAAGGAAACATTTTTTTAAAAACTACTTTTATGCTCAAAAGTGTGTTTTAAATCAATAAAATAAGAAAATAATTTTTTTTGAATTATATTGACTAATTTCTATATTATATATTAAATCTAATGTTTAAAATTCATCTTATGTATTTTCTAGACATGAGATAAGAATAAATCCAACTTTATGCTAAAAATGTATTTTTCTAAAAAGAAGTTTTGTCACATTTTATTACACGTATATTAAAATTATTGTTTACCAATTTTATAAAATTAATATGAAAAAATAAAATTTATTTTTAAATTATCATTTCAAAATTATCTTAAGGTTAATTTTTGGGATATTTCTAAAAAGAGAAATTTTCTGATGAATAGTTAAAATGCTATTTTTTATTAAGAATTGTCATTTATTTTAAAGAATTTAAAAATAGAAAAAAAAATGAATATGGTATTAAAATTAAAAAAAAATAGTTATATATTTATTAGTTCAATTTAAGTCATGGAAATAAATTTCATATTGAATTTTGATATAAAAACTTTGTAAACTTTTGAACATTTTCTCTTTAAAAACTAGCTTTCTTATCGCATCTGAGAGATAAATTTTAAATTAAATTATGTCAATTATGTGAATGGAATTTGGAAAAATATATTCAAAATTTTTAATCATCATAATTTATATTATATAATAATTTCAACTTAATTTTTTTTACCAAAGTTAATAGTAAAAATAGTAAAAATTATTTATTGTAGTTAAGGTAAAAATGGGTTTACCGGGTGTTAAACTAAAAATATAAGGGTTAAAAATAACCCAAAACTTTTAAAAAACCAATTTAATGGTAATATTTAGACATTATCTATTATATGTTTGATAATTTCCCATTTTGGAATTTTTTTCATGTTAAAAATTTGGGTACACCTCTTTGTTTTCAAAAATTACAAGTATGTCGCTCACATCACTTATAAAATTCCACCCCCTATTATCTATTATTCACACCATAAAATAATTTTTTTTGCCAATACCTATCCAAATCACTTCCCAAATCACCTCCTCTCTTCCTAGAATCCTTTTTTTAGCATATGTTCATTCTAGGATGGATTTTGGTGCAAACCTAAGGAGGTTACCGGAGAAAGAGGTAATGTTCTTCATTGGTAATTTTTATTATACTTCTTCCTAAAACTTTTTAAATTATTATTAAATAATTATTATATAATTAAATCATTATTTTACATATAATTATGTTTTTTTATGTTATGTACATGACCTAAAACAATCTCCTATTACATCAAATGGACTATGAAATCATCATTCGTGTGTACGGTGGACTACCGCCTCCCGAACTGATGTCATTCATTTTTCAATTAATACCTCTCCCAACTCATTATAATGATGGATTAAATGTTTATATATTATATTTATGATATTAATATTCTTATCGAATCATAATATCTCATGTTAATTTTTTACCTTCCATTATATGGGAATACGATAATGTCGTTTGTGTTTACGACAGACGGTCACCTCACAAAGCAATGTGATCCATTCACGCTTTACATGAAATATAATAATGATAGATTTAATGAAAATAATTTACATATATAAAATAAAATTATTCTTAATTTTTAATATTTTATTTTCCTTTTTTCTTTCTTTCTATCAAGAAAATGGAAACAACATTCATGCATATGTACTACCTACCATCTCCATGAACAATGTATTTCATTTTCTATATCTAAATATTATGGATCACTTTAAATACATATATAATGAATATATATAATATTTATATAATTTTTAACAAAATTTAGATGATTGAAAGATGATTAAAGTAATATTACAGAAAATAAAAAATCAAAACATATATGAAAAACAAAGCAGTTATTACCTGAAACGTGACTTTAACATGGAATTGTTAATAAACAGGTAATAAAAGGTAATAAGTAAATCATATATGGTAATATATATATAATTATGGTTATTTAATACATTTATAATAAAATTATATTTATTATACAATAGGTTCAAATGTGTATAAAGGAATTTGAGACTTAACGTAAGGGATTTCTAGTCTTTCTTTTATTTCTGGGAAACATCTCTAAATTTTCCAATCATTTCTCTATGTGGTGTATGAACTACCATTTTGAAATGTTATATAATGAATCTTATAACTTTAAGGATATTTAATGTATCATTTGATGTTATTATTTATTGGGTCTTATGATTTAAAATATTACTAAAGTGGTAAGGGATTTTTTTCTCAACTTTCCCTCTTTGAGACATATGTTATGTCATGAAAATATATTCCTTTACGAGGTGTGTATACGAACCTTTGATATGTAATATAATAAATTTATTTATCCTTATTATATTTTATGTATATTTTAATTATTTCCCTTAATAGTTATTATTTTAAAAACTTTCTAATGTGGTAAAGATTATATATTACAATCTCATCGTTTATCAGGATTGTTTATGAATAAGTATCCAATATTGAAATATTATGATCTACCTATAAATAATTATCTTGAATTTTCTTATCCTCTGGTTATACATGATATTTTCAATTAATAGTACTATTTTCCAAGTCTTTGGTACTTAAAATAATTGAGAAAAATCTTTTAATAAAAATCACATTTACTTCTCTTCGGTTTAAACCCCTCTTTTTTCCAAAACCATGTTTTCTAAAATGATTTAAAAAATGTTTTTAACATTATTTAAATGATTTATTAAATAAATTTTTAACCATGATTTACTGTTTGAAAAATATTTTGAAAGGAGTATTCATGTCATTTTCCAAAAAAATCATGTTTTTCTTTTACTGAAAATGTGAAAGGCATATTTGTTTTAACGTGTATGAAATGAATAGTATTCCCTACTGTTATGAACATAATTTTCTTTGAATATTCCTTTATAAATTTTCAAGGTTATTTTCACAGAAAATTATTTTCAAAAAAAATTCAAATTTTAAAAAGTTTTTTTTCAAATTGTAAAGTTTATTTTCCTCAAGAAATGTTTTAAATGATTTTAAAGCTTTCATTATAAGTTTTCAAGTTTATTTTCAAAGGAAAGGATTTATAAAATATTTTCTAATGTTTAGTTTTAAAATTTATTTTCAAAGAAAGGTTATCTTCATCAAGAAATTTTCTAAATGATTTATCTTTTAAAATAATTCTTCGACTAAGATAAAATCCTTTTATATAACTTATTATTTATTGGGGATATAAACCAAGGATACCATTTTTATTATTTCTCTGAATGGTTTATATTTATGATGTCATGATGATTATGAAACCCATTTCTCCTCCATGGATTATACCATGTTAAAAATCTCCTGAAACTCACTTCTTATCCACAGTTTATGCTATAATGAAATGAATAAATTATTACAAAACCTATACATTTTCCATAGGTTATGATATGATAAAATTTTTATGAAACCCTTTTCATTTCATGGGTTATGATATGATGAATGTTTTATAATCTTGTGGCACACATAAATATGGTTGTCAATATGATATGGGTGGGACCTATGTATCAATAGAATTCATTGGTTAAATAATTATATCCCATGATATAAAAATTGGAAAAAAATTGATGGTATTGATACACTATGTGAAATAGGTTTGTCCTAATGCACTATAGGAAATAGGTGTGTCCTGATCCACTATAATAAATAGGTGTGTCATGATCCACAATGGGAAATAGGTGATGATTCTTGATCAACTATATTGATGGTATTGGTAGTTAACCTTGAAATATTAAATGGTTTTCAATATTAATTATGGTTCCACACTTTTATAACATGATTTTATTGTTCGTGATTGATTTATGATGATTTATCACACTTATGGTGATGTTTTCAAAAATGATAAATTTTTATGCCAGGAATCATTTTATGATTTATGATAGGTTGGGTATGAACTTCTTAAGCTATGTTCATGATCACATACCCATATTATTATCTTATTCCTCCATATGATTATATATTGATATCTCTTATGTTTACCCTTACTGATCATATGAGCTCACACTTTCTTATGTTTCCTTCCCCATGTTATAAAGAAAGTTTTAGGTTGGGTATGCCTAAGAGGAGTACTATGTGAGAAGATATTTGTGTGAGATGTTGAAGATATTTTACCAAATTATGATATTGTGTACCTAGTATCCAAACACACTAAAATATTATGGTCCTTAGGCAATTATTTGTGTAATGTATTAAATATTTTCCTAAAAATATGTAATATCTATATATGAAAATCCTGGGTCACTATAGTTGGTATCATTGGAATGTTTTAGTTAACCTTCAGAAACTAGGATGATAAAAAATTATTGAAATCTATATAGATATATCTAAGGATTTAACTAATGATATGTCTAAGGATGATTCAAAGTATAGGAAAAGGTCTTGGAATTCTGGTAAAAGATAATGGGAGTGGTTTCCAAGAAATTACATCTATGTTTGGATACTACAAGAAGATGTGAATCTAGAAAAGAGGTACCTAGTGTTAATACATTAAAAAAGAGAACATTAATTTGGACCTGATCTTTACTTGGTGCATATAAATGGGCCTTACTGCACACCTGGTTTAACACTCCAAGGGGATATGATTTGGAAATTCAAAAAATCTTTACATACCATCATGAAGTATTTAAATAGATAGTGATTAGGATAAACATAAGGTGTCATAGATTGAAAATTAGGTGTCATTATTTAGACATCCTATATGTTATTTTTTATGATTATGTGGTT
This sequence comes from Viscum album, assembly GCA_963277665.1. Classification (NCBI taxonomy): domain Eukaryota; kingdom Viridiplantae; phylum Streptophyta; class Magnoliopsida; order Santalales; family Viscaceae; genus Viscum; species Viscum album. The sequence goes on along the minus strand of OY728131.1, from coordinate 674,706,742 downwards.
TTACACTATGATTATTGTTTCTAATACAATACTTTATGGTTTTAGTCAATGGTTAGAACCCAAAGGAAACATGTTAATGATGAATGAAATGGAAAATTAAATGATTTTCCTCCTAAGCAATGAAACATTATGGGAGATGGAATGTAAAATCTTTTTGATAATATTAAACTACTCTCTCAAGATATGGATCATGTTGAACTTTCAAATGATCAATGGAGGCAACAACATGCTATTGAGTCCTTAATGAGGTAACTTCCACCTTCTCTTAGTGGTTCTATTGATCCGCTAGTTTTTGAGAAATGGATCAATAACACTAAAAAAATATTTTTTATTATTTAATGTCTGGAGCATGAAAAATTCATTTGGGTTGTTTTATCATTTTTAAGGTGAAAAATATTACTCAAGGAATATTATTAAGAATATAAAGGACCAATAAGAAATTGAATCCATGGAATGGGAAGAGTTTAAGAGAATATTTCTCAGTGATTACTTCCTTCATATTCTATGAACAAAGATGGGGAATTAATTCATTAAACTTAAGAAAATTTATGATTAATATATTGGTACCTATAAAGATAATTTTACAAGACATTCAAGGTATGATTCTAGTTTAATCATCAGCCTTGAAATAAAAAATTATTGATTCTTTAGTGGCCTAAAACCAGATCTTCGAAAGGCCTTGGATATAAGATACTTTAGTATCTTTAAATAAGTCATTAGATGCGCATTGAAGTTAGAAATAGAAATTTCATATTCCCACCATTCCTATAGTTTTAATAAAAATGTAATATTGAGTCTCATGAATACTCAAATGACAGAAAAAAATTCTAGCCATATGCATACCAGAAATGTGGGAAGAAGCATCAATGTAATTTATTAAATGGAACTAGGAGGTTCTTTAAATGTGTAAAGGTAGTTTATAAATCCCAAAAATGTCAAAATACAATTAATGGTTTGTTTAATTCAATGGAGTATAATAGTATTCCAACTAATTCTCCACCTATACTCTAGTGTTTCAAGTGAATGGAGTTTAAGAATTATGTGAATCAATTCCCAAATCTATGTTATAATGTAGTAGACACAAAAACCTATAAATAAAAAAATAAAAAGTTAAATCTTATGCAATCACATTAGATGAAGTGAATTATGATAATTATGTCACACTTATCATCCCCTCCATAGTTGGGAATTTCATATTTGATTTTGTATGAATGGGAACTATAAAGATCTTATTGTTCATCATTCTATTAAATTTCATTTGATTATCTCTATCTACATAAATTATGGAATAATGAATTCACATTTGATAGTATATTAGTACAAGTATGAACCCAAGCATCCAATAAAAATGTTTTGGTATAATATAAGAGCTTATATAAGGGATAAAGGGTGGAATAAATTTTGGAAGTATATATGTATCCATGTAAGATTATCTTAAGAGTTATGGATGCCATCATGGGTTTATGAGTTTAAGGTTTAACATAAGCTCAAATTTACTGACACCCCTTATTATATTTTAGGTGATTGGAGTTTATCAAGATTAAGGATATTTAAAGATATATTTATGGAAATACAACCCTTTAGTTTTGTATATGTTGTAGTTACAAGGTTATTTACGTGGAATTAATTTACACTTTGTGGGCCTATTATTAAAGTTACTAGTAACCATTAGGGTTTGTCTTGTCTTTGATGTTGAGATAATTATGGATTATATTCTATCACCTTATGAACTTAGCACACTTAATTTATATCAAATAATATTTCTCTTTGGATCCACTTTCTAGAATATACATTAAAAAAGTGGTAAGGTTTTATGGCATAACACATTCAATTGTATCTAATTGGGGACCAAAGTTTACCTCAAAGTTTTGGAAAAGTATTCAGAAATATCTTGATTCTGAGTTCAGTTTCATCACTACGTATCATCCTCATACAGATGGTCATTCTGAGAGAAAAATTCAAACTTTGGAGAATATTATAAGAACTTTTTCGATGGATTTAAAAGGTCTTTTGGGATCAACACCTTCCTCTATTTGAATTTTTCAACAATAATATATATCACTTGAGCATCCAAATGGATCGTTAAGAATCCCTTTATGTAAATAATTTTAGAACTCCAATGTAATGCAATGAAGTTATAAAAATAAATCTACTAGTACTTGAGTAAGATGATGAGATAGAAGATAAGGTTAGAGACATTTAGAAACATGTAAGGACAATAAAAATTGACAAAAAATTTATGTTGATATTCTTAAACATGATCTATAATTTTAAGTTAGTAAGAAGGTCATTCTACAAATTTCTATGTGGAATAAATAAGGGGAAACTAAAACATAGATATATCATTCTGTTTGAAAATCTTGATCATATTTGGACAATAGATTATATATAGATGTTTCCACTGAACCTATATCATTTACACTATGTGATCCATGTATCTATCTAAATAAATTAAATACCTAATCCATCACATGTACACAACTCAGAGGTCGTACCATTTGAGCATGATCTCTATTATGAGGAAAAACTTTTGGAGATTTTGGATAGAATGGAAAAATTTAAACAAAACAAGAACAATCAACTTGTGAATGTTTTTTTTTCAAATCCACCAACTTTAATAAGCTATGTGGAAACCTAAGGATGTGATGACCTAGAAGTATCCTCAGTTCTGGGTACCAAAGTGGTGAATTTTGAAGGAGAAATTCATTTTCAAGGGGGGTATAATGTGACACCCTGAGATTTTCAGAAATATTTATTTCAAATATATTTAATATCTTAGATATTTTTCATTATACACAACACCGTGTTAATTATTCATTACATGAAACATTGAGTGTAGAATTCATTACATGCAACACCAAGTTTCAAAAAAACATGACATACTACTAAAATTTTATTATTTAATATGATAGTTATCACATAGAAGTTGGAATAGAGGGTATGAATAAGATTAACTAATTTATGAAAATATGGTTTCCATATGTATATATAATGAATTTTTTGGTGAATAAATAATTAGAAATGAAAATAAAAAAAATTGAAAATGAAATGAAATCTTTTTATGAAAGACTATAAAAAAATAAATGTTGGTTAATTATATTAATTAAATGTTTATATTATATATTCTATCAAATTTTTATCATTCATATTATGTTTTTTTTAGACATTAGATACGAATAAATCCCATTTTATGCTAAAAACTATATTTTTCTAAAAAGAAGTTTTGTCACATTTTGGCATGCTTATTATAAAATTAATTTTTACAAATTTTATAAAATCAATTTTAAAAAATAAAATTATTTTTTTAAATCATCATTTAAAAATTATCTTAGGATGAACTTTTGATATTTTTATGAAAAGATAAATTTTTTGATGAATAATGAAAAAGACTGGTTTTTATTAAGAATTTTAATTTCTTTTAAAAGATATAAAAACATAAAAAAATTCAATATGGTTTTAAAACAAAAATTAGTTCAATTATATATAAATTAATCAAATTTATATCATTTTAATCAATTTAATATTGAATTTTTATATAAAATATTTATAAATATTTGGACATTTTCTCTTTAAAAAACTACTTTCTCGTCACGTCTGCGGGATTAATTTAAAATTAAAATTTTCTTCTTTTGTGAATATAATTTGTAAAATTGGATCTCATATTTCTAATAATCTTAATTTATATTATTTAATAATGTCAAATTCATTTTTTACAAAAAATGATAGTAAAAACAGTAAAAATAATTTACCACGGTAAAGGTAAAAAAAAGTTTAATGGCAATTAAACTAAAAAGATATAGGATAAAAATAACACAAAACTTATCCAACATCCATTTTAGGGTCATATTTAGACCTTAAATATTCTATGTTTTATAATTTTCCATTTTTTTGTCTTTTTTAATAATAAAAACGTGGGTGCACCTTTTTCTTTTCTAAAATTATAAGTGGGCCACTCACCTCACTTATAAAAGAAAACCCCCTCTACTCTCTTCTTAAAACATTCAAACATGATTGGTTCCCAAAATACCATCCCAAAAAACAGAAAAAAAATTTCTCCTTTCTTACTTGAAGTCTTAATTTTTTCATAAATCCAACCTAGGAAGGAATTTGGTGCAAACCTATGGGGTAACCCAAGGAAGAGGTAACATTCCTCATTGAGCATTTTTATTTTATTTATTCTTACAAATCCTTAAATTATTATTAAAAAATGATGATATAATAAACTCATTTTCTTCCATATACTGATATGTTTTTATTTTAAGTTTTTACCTATAACCATCTCCTCTTCCATCAAATGGGCTATAAAATCATCATGTATGTGTACAAAAAACTATCGCCTCACGAACCGATGCCATTATTTTTTCCATTAATAACTCTCATAACTAGTTATAATGATGAATTAAATGTTTATATATGATATTTCAGATATTAATATTCTTCTGGAGTCATAATATCACATATTCCTTTTTTTACTTTCCATTTCATGGGAATACGATAATGTTGTTCGTGTGTACAATGGAATATCGCCTCATGAAGCGATGTGATTATTTCATATTTTACATGAAATGTAATAAGGGTGGTTTTAATGAAAATATGTGACATATATGACATAAAAATTTTCTATAATATTAATATATTATATACCTTTATTTCTTTCTTTCTCTTGGGAAAATGGAAACAACGTTCATGCATATGTACGACCTACCGTCCCCATAAACCGTGTATTTTATTTTCTATCTCTAACTTTAATGGATAACTTTAACTAAATATATACTTAATATATATAATATTTATATTTTAAGGTCCCATATTAATTTTTACCAAAACTTTGTGTGTTTTTGAAGAACATAGTGCTCGAAGGAGGTCTGGAGTAAGTCTGGAGGAGTTCGGCTGTAAAAGGGATGGAAGATGGGGGGAATACATTATGTGTAAAGTTATTTTATGTTGTGTATGTTCCGTTCAAAAAAATTTGAGTTAGGTTAATACGTTCTTTCATGACATGTATTTATTTGGGTTAAAAGTATTTAGGTGATGTGTTTTTTAGTGAGATCTGAAACCAGACATTTTATAAGGCCCCAGCCTTAAACATTACATAATCTTGAGTTATGTAAAGAATTAACATTGGGGATATTTTTTGGTTTATATATTTAAATAATTAGTCCATAACTCATACATAACAACTTAAATATTACAAAGTATACACTTCTACTCAGTATCTATTTTTTAAAACAAAACTTTTTAAAAACAAACATGGTTTTGGATCATATTTAAACATCAAAAATTTTCCCTTGATTCCATCCTTGTATTTATCCTCCCTTAACTCCTATTAAAAATATTTTAAAATTTAGGATGAGCATAAAAATCTCAGTATGGGATACACAGAGAATGAAAACTATTAGCCTTGCAAAAACATGTAAACCATGAATACTAAACATAAAGTAATACTTTTCACCTTTAAGAAGTTGTAAATATTCTTCATTGAATATAATCTCATTTATTACCCTTTTTTTAATCAAAATATCACAATAAAATCCATATAAATCACATATAACATATAAAGGTAACTTGGGAGATAATCATACTTGAATGAAATAACTATACGATTGACTTCCACACATATCACACTTACAAATGGAACAGTCATATGGATGACTTCCATAACCAATGTATTGGAGGTTATAATGTAACCAACCTTCCTTGGATTATCACAGAACCACCCGTATTTGGTTTATAATATAACCAACCATATTTTTTTATCATGTAAACAACCATAAAATGTCCAAGTACCATTATATAATCATAACACATAAAAGATTTCAATTATCAACATTTCACTCATAAAATTTCATTTGAAATCACAAGAAATCATTTCAATATATTGAAATAGTCAATCCACTTTCAAAAAAAATATACAATACCAAAACACCCCAAAATGGAATAAGTTATTTCTTTTACCATTTAAAAAACATTAAGTCTTATAGTGGTATCCAAATATTAAATAACAGTTACGGTGGTGGATAAGTTGTTGTCACCGCATATGTTAAAAAACATTCCTTTTGTCATTTTTTAATGAAATTAAAATGATTCATATAAATGTATTCTTTTTAAAAACCTTTTAATTAATTAAAAGTCAAAGGGTTTTATAATACATATTATAAAAGAAGGTGGTGTATAACATCAAAATATTCCTCAATGGAAGGAGATTGAGATGAAGTCCCTTACAAAGATCATTTTGTTAATAAAATAGTTCAATTATGTTTTTTAACTATAAATATAAATAAAATAATTTTAAACAAAAGATAATATATTGAAAATTAATTTTGTGCATAAGATTTTAATGGAATAATCGAGAAATAGAAGTTTAACCCAAATAATGGAAATTGGGTGGAGAAATTCCCTTACCTCGAGTCTAACTTGTCTCATATGTTCTTTATCTTCCGGCATAATAAAATTAGCTTAATTTATAATTTATTTACAAAAAAATTCAAATTTATTATTCATTTTATATCACTTCTTACCTTGTTATAACAATTATATAATTAATTAATTTCATGTTCAATGTTTTGTTGATATTCGGTACTTGAGTCAAAAATGAACTTGGTATGATGTCAAACGTCCATGTGGTCATAATTACATCATATAAAGAATAAAAAACATGATATAAATATCTTATATATTCATTATATATGTATTTATAATAATCTTTAAAGACAATCTAAAAACATCGTTCATGGAGATAGTAGGTCATACGTACGCATGAACACTATTTTTGTTTTTCCTGTCGTATTGAAAGAAAAAAATTAAATGAAATGTATGTAAATATGTATAAATATATAATATCATTAAATTATAATTAATATTTAATTTATATAACATATTTTCACTAAATCAATACTTAATACATTCCATGTGATATGTGAATGAATCACATCATTTTCAGGAGGCAGTAGTCCACACGTCCCCAAATGAAGTTATCGTATAACCACAATATGGAAAGCATGAAGTTATGTTTAATATAAAATTTCCAAAATATTAAATAGGTTATAATATACATATTAAAATATTATTTTACCATAAAAATATTTTTAAGACCATCCATGATGGCGGTAATGGAAAAAAGAACAAAAATATTATTCATAGAGGCGATTAACCGGCATAACTTGGACAACAATGTCGTTTCTTTGAATAAGAGGATGTTAGAAATTAAATTCACATGATATATTCAATTAGAAACATAAATCTCTAGTATATAAATGATTTTAGATTAATAATTCATTTATGGATGAATTATGTGAGGAAAAAGTAGAAAAATAAAAGATATTAAGAGAGGTAATTTGAGAAAATTACCTACTGAATATCCCATCCTTGAAAGACCCTTGAGGACCTTAAATTTGGCATTTTGGTAATACCAGAAGCACTTATATGTGGGGAGATTTAGGAGGAGAGTTTTGGGAAGATATTTGAGGGGCTACAAGGCTTTTTGGGTTTAAATGGGGAGGTGAGGTTTATTATTTATACTTGAGGAGAAGTGGGTTCAAGGGATTAATTTATTGATAATTTTATATTAAAAGATAACCATATAGAGGTAGAATTAAATTACACGACTTTTTATTATAATTAATATTGTATAGGATATTTAGGGTCGATACATACCTCAAAAACCATTTAAATGTTGTATTTTTTAGGTATGTTAAGCTTTTAACTTTTAAATTTCAACCCTTGTCAAAATTTTACTTTTACTACGGTGAATAATTTTTTTACCATAGTAAATTTTTTACATATAAAAAATTAAATTGACCTTGAAACATAATTTGTAACTTATCATTACAAATATGGAATCCATTTTACCTAATAAAATTCACAAAATTTGAAGAATAGATTTGAAATTAATTCTGTAGATAAAACGGAAAAGTGGGTTTTTAAAGTGAAACGTTCAAAAGTCTACATATTTTTTATATCCAATTTCAATTTCAGATTTATTCCAATGACCAATATTTAGTTAAATAATAAAATAATAGTCTAATTATAATTTAAAACAAATTAAAATGACAATCTAACTATATAAATAAATTAGATGAAAAAACAGTTTTGAAAAAAATGCAATATTTTTCAATATTCATTAAAAAATGAATATCATCAAAAAAATACCGAAAATTTATTAAAAGTAAAATTTAATGACCTAATTCCAAATAATAAGAATATTTTGTCTAAAATAACATATAAAAGTGTTAAAAACTATATTTATAATGGGTTCACCATCAAAAGGTGGTAAAAATTTCTTTTTTGAAAAATACTCCTTTTATGAATAAAATTGATTCTATTCTTTTATCATATCAATAAAATATATAAAATGAATTTTAAACAGAATATTGAATTTATATTTCATTAATATAATCCAAAAAACAGTTATATGATTATTTTACAAACACAATTATTCTCATTTAAATAGTTTTTCATAAAAACACATCCTTCATATTCAAATAGTTTTTATTTCCATTTATAATTAATTTGGTAACCAAAGAATAACTATATAAACATTTGTAAACTATATTTTCATAATTCAGTTAATATTATTAATTCTTTCTATTCCAATATCTAGGTTATAATAGTAACATTTAAATAATAGTATTTAGTTTTTTTGTTTAAGCTTAATGTAGCATATCATGTACGCTATCGAACATAGTATTTATTTCTTAAAATTCATAATATTAAATCCTACCCCATTTAATAAATTTCATATTTGTAATTTGAATTTAGATTTGGTAACAAATTTATGACTTTTTATAATACCTTTGCATCCTTCCCACATCAGAAAAAAAGGATTAATAAAACTAGCACTTTAAAAGAAAGAAATAGAAGTATGAAGATCACCTAAGTAACAAATACTGGGGTTCCATGTAGGAAAACATGGATATGGAAGAGAAAAATAACCATAATGTTATGATGGAGAATGATAGAAAATATAGTCAGGAGAAAGTTAACAATTATAAAACCATAAGTTTGTGATTTGTTAAAAGGTCGCTTATTTCTCATTATGAAAAGAAAGAGGATAACGTTTTTGTTTCAAAAAAAATTAGCATTGAATAATTTACTAAGTAAACTAAGAACATAAGGAAATATACTTAATTTAAAAGTATAGTTTAATCCTTTAATAAATTTCTAACAAAAACTCATCTTTTTCTCCAAATGATGAGTATTCAAGCTAAATTTTCACACCTGAGGCATTGGAATCAACTTCTGGAGAATCACATAATCCAAAAAAGATTAACTATCTATTTCTCACATCATAAAAAAATAACTTGAACCAAAATTTTTTGGATAAAATAAGATAATTATCCAAAAAAATACATCTTTATATAATGAAAAACTACTTTAGTCTCCAAAATTCAATAGTTATACCAAAAATTGAACACAGGCCATTTGAAAAATAATTGTCCATAAATTCCTCAAAGTAATACAAACTAATTTTGAAAACCCAAAAATCAAAAGGATTTGATAAAATAGTCGTCCAAGATATATTTTAACGCTTATCTCCAAATAACATGAGTCACTCTTAATGTCTCATACCAAAAAACTAATTACCCTAATCCAAAATATTCCAATCTAGGGTAATCATTTCCATAAAAAACCTGAATTACCCGAAGTCCACAATAAAATAAAATATTCTTCCAAAATATAATTCAGCCTTTACTTATCAAATAAAATCCCAAAGTATTCAGTTTAACTCAATCAAAATGGTTCCCAAAATTAAAAAACATCTTCCAAAAAAACATTAATCACTTAATCAGTAAATATTTTTCCAATCCCATGATTATCTATTTGATAAAACATGGGTTCTAAAAATGAACTTAATCATAATCCATCACCTCATTTAAGTAAAAATAAAAATTTATAATAACTAGGGACTTACCATAAGCCAGTGTTAGGCAATAAATCCTTGTCACATATCAGTTGTGGGTTTTATTCCTAAAACCTTGTTTAATCTGATGGGTTTTCACACGGTCAGTGTGTTTAACAATTTCAAAAACTATATAATTCTCATAACATTCTAAAAATATGATAAAGTCCCCAAAAATAACCATAGAATATGTTAATCTTAAATTTTATCTCATGACTTTTATTTTGCATCCCAAAATGTAATATCCCATAATTACATCAAAATCAAGGATCATATAAACCCTAAAGCTTATTTTTACCTTTATAATTATGTCCACACAAGAAAAGATAATTCATCCTTGGATAACATTTTCATATAAAAAACATCATGGTTACATATACTAAAAAATTATTCCAAATTAATCTCGTTATAAATAGAGCATTAATACTTGTATACATTTCATCATCTATAGATCTAACACAACTCTCTAATTCCTAAAATGTAGGCATCTTAATCATTCCAAATTCTTCATGATCATTTAACCATTATTTTCCAAATTATTCTTTAATACTTATTTCCTATAAAAAAATGAATCATGTCCTAAGATTAAATAATGTCAAAACATGAGTCAAGAAATTAATCCATACCTTTCATATGTCATTTTTAGTTTTCTTATCATCAATTGTAATGGCATTAGGTATCACTAATCATCTATTTATATGGTCCTGCAAATCCCATTCCCAAATCTTCTTCATATGAAATCAATTTTCATAATTATCATACTACCCACATTTAAAACATTCAATTGATAACTTGGAAATAAATTCTTTCCCTTTCTTGGATTAAATTGGATTCTTCCTTTTTCCTTGGTAGGTTATTGTTTTATAACCTCCATTACTATATCTATAATATATTCTTGTTCCCTTAAGACATTTTTCTATGCATTTCTTTACTCATTCTTGACACATATGTCGTTGAATGTATTTTATCTTATGAACATTATTACCTAAACTTCCACATGGATTATTTTCTCTCATATACGATGCATTAGAACACTCACCAAGGTTCAAGTGGTTAATCATGACTCTTTATAGTTGGTTTATAATAACCACAAGAGTTCTCATTATAGATCCCATTTCATTCAGTTTCCTATTTAGAGAACCACCACATATTCTTTTACATCCATTTTTACTTTGGTGCCTACTAGATCTTTCCATTTACTAAAACCAAAAACATTAGTGTGAGTATATCAATAAAATCATCATATATTATCTTTTGAGGAGAATAAAAACTAATATACACATATTCATGTTATCTCAAACTCATTCAAGTTATCTAAAATAACTATAAATCATTCTAATATGTTAACCATTATGGCTATATAAAACTTTTAACTTATGCTTAAATAACAACTTAACCTCTAAAGTTATCTAAACCAACCTTTGATACCAATTATAAGGTCCCAACCTTAAACATGACATAATCATGAGTTATGTCAAGAATTCAAATTGAGGATAATTTTAGGTTTATAGCTTTAGATAATTAGTCCATAAACCATACATGAAAACTTAAATAATAAGAAGTATAAACTTTTACTCACTATCCATTTTTATATAAAGCAAAAACTTTTAAAAAGAAACATGCTTCGATTCTTGTTTAAACATCAAAACTTTACTCTCAATTAAATCCTTATCTCCATCCTCATTTAAATCCTGTGAAAAACATTTTAAAATATAGGATGAACATAAAAATATCAGTAAGGGATACACCAAGATGGAAAACTATTGGCCTTGCAAAAAAATTAAACCATGAATAATTATCATAAAGTAATAATTTTCACCTTTAAGAAGTATTAAATACTCTTCACTAAATATATGCTCATTATTTACCCTTTTTTGTAATAAAAATATCACCATAAAACCCATATAAATCACATATAACATATAAATTTATCTTGTTATATAAGTATACATAAATGGAATAACCATACGGTCGACTTCCACACATATCACTCTTACAAATGGAATATCCATACGACCGAATTCCATACCGAATGAATTGAAGGTTGTAACGTAACCATCAATCCTTGATTTATCAAGAAACCACCAATATTTGGTTTATCACATAACAATAATTATTTGGTTTATCACATAACCACACTTAAAATGTCCAAGTAATATTATATAATCATAATACATAAAAGATTGTAATTATCAACATTTCACTCATAAAATTTCATTTGCAATCACAATAAATCATTTCAAGATATTGAAATATTCCATACACTTTCAAACCCATTTTCAATTCCAAAACAAAAAAAATGGAATAATGGATTTCTTTTCCTTTTAAAAAACATTAATACTTATAAAGGTAGCCAAATATAAAATAACGGTTACAGTAGTGGAGAAGTTGTTATCACCGCATACATTGAAAACATCCTTTTTCATTTTCTAAAGAAATTAAAATGCTTCGTATAAAAATATTCCTTTTTAAAAAAAATTAATGAATTAAAATTCAAAGTGGTTTCTTATACACCTTATAAAATAAGGTGGTATATAACATCAAAATATGCCTCAATGGAAGGAGATTGAGAAAAATCCCCTTACAAAGATCATTTTGTTAATAAAATAGTTTAATTATGTGTTTTCACTATAAATCCACATAAAACAAGATGAAAAAATATAATATATTCAAAATTAATTTCACACCTAATATTTTAATGATATAATCAAGAAGTATAAGTTTAACCCAAAGAATGGAAATTGGTTTGAGAAATTCCCTTACCTCGAGTCTAACTTGCCTCGTATGTTCTTTATCTTCCTAAATAATAAAATTAGGTTAATTTATACTTTATTTTGAACCTTTTTAAATTTTATTATTAATTTTATATCACTTATTACCAAGTTATAATAATTACATAATTATTTGAGTTCATGTCTAACATTTTGTTGATATTCGGTACTTGAGTCAAAAATGAACTTAGTATGATGTCAGAAGTCTATGTGGTCATAATTCCATCATCTCTAGAATATAAAACATGATATAAATATACTATATATTAATTTTATAATTATTTATAATAATCTTGAAAGATAAACTAAAAAACATCATTCATGGAGATGGTAGGTCGTACATATGCATGAACACTATTTTTGTTTTCCCTGTCGTATTGAAAGAACAAAATTAAATAAAATATATGTAAATATTTATACATATATAATATAATTATAATATCATTAATATTTCATTTATATCATATATTTTTTCTGAAACAATCCTTAACACATTTTATGTGATGTGTGATAGAATCACATCATTTTGAGGAGGTGGTAGTCCACACATCCCCAGATAAAGTTATCGTATAACCAAAATATGGAAATCATAAAGGTATATTTAATATAACATTTAAAGAATATTAAATAGGTTATAATATACATATTAAAATTTTATTTTACTATAAAAATCGTTTTAAGACCATACATGAAAGTGGTAATAGAAAACAAACAAAAATATTATTCACGGAGGTAATTAACTGGCATAACTTGGACAACAATTTTGTTTCTTTGAATAAGAGGAGGTCAGAAATTAAATAGACATGAGATATTCAATTAGAAACAAAAAATTCCAGTATATATATTATTCTGGAGTAATAATTCACTGATTTATTAATGTGGTTAGGAGAAAGTAGAAAAATAAAAGATATTAAGAGATGTACTTTGAGAAAATTACCTCTCGAATATCCCCTCCTTGAAAGACCCTTGATGACCTTGGATTTGGGATTTTGGTGAGAACAGAAGAAATTAGATGTGGGGGTGAGGAGTAGAGTATTTTATATATATATTATAAGATACAATGCTTTTTTATTTGAAATTGGGAGGTTAGGGTTGTTATTTATACTTGAGGAGAGGTGGGTTCAAGTGATTAATTTATCGATTATTTTTTATTAAAATCTAAACATATAGAGTTGGAATTAAATTGCATGATTTTTTATTGTAATTAATGTTTTATAGGATGTTTAGGGTCTATTCACACCTTAACCACCCTTTAAAGGTTAAATCTTTCAGGTATGTTAAGCTTTTATCTTTTAATTTTAACCTTTGTTAAAATTTTACTTTTAATACAGTAAATAATTTTTTTACCATGGTAACTTTTTTATATATAAAAAATAAAATTGACCGTACAAACTAATTTTCACCTTATTATTCCAAATATTTAATCCATTTTACCTAATTAAATTCACATAATTTGAATAATTATATTTAAAATTAATTCATTAAAAAAATGGAAAAGTGGGATTTTAAAGTGAAACGTTAAAAAGTCCACATAGATTTTATATCAATTTGAAATTGATTCCAATGAAATATATTTAATTAAATGATAAAATAATAGTCTAATTATACTTTAAAATCAATTAAAATTACAATATAACAATATAACTAAATTAGATGAAAAAACAGTTTTGAATTAAAATGCAATATTTTTCACTATTCATTAAAAATGAATATCATTAGAAAAATACCAAAAATTTATCCAAAGTAAAATTTTATGTCCCACTTCCAAATAATAAGTTTATTTTTTCAACAATAACTTATAAAAGTATCAAAAACTATATTTATAATGATTTATCCATCAAAAGGCGGTAAAAATTCCTTTTTTGAAAAATAATTATTTTATGCATAAAATAGAGTTTTTTCTTATATCATGTGTAGAAAACATATAAGATGAATTTTAAAAATAAAATTTAATTTATATTTCATTAATATAATCCAACAACTGTGATATAATTTTTTTATAAACACAATTATTCTCATTTAAATAGTTTTTTATAAAAACATGTCCTTTATATTCAATTGGTTTTTATTTCTATTTATACTTAATTTGGTAACCAATTAATCACTATATAAACATGTGTAAACCATATTTTCATAATTCATTTAATTTTGTTCATTCCCTCCATTCCAATGTCTAGGTTATAATGGTAACATTTAAATAATAATATTTAGTTGTTCTTTTAATCTCGATGTAGTGTATCATGTACACTATCGAACATAGTGATTCTTTATTAAAATGTGGGATGTTACAAAATTACATGATGTAAAATGGTTACACGATTTGTAAGGGTTATAATACGGGTAATGGTTATACAATTTTTAAATTCATTATGCGTCATGTTTATAAAAGGTAACAGTGATTGGGTTTTCTCCAAACCCTATAGCTATCTCTTAATTCTTGGAAATCCAGAAAACCTCCCTCTATAATTTTGGGATTCCTTCAATAGGGATTCATCCTTGGAATTCTATCTTTTATCTTTGGTAATATAAGTTATGTTATACCTCTTCTTTCATAGTTCCTCAATCTGTTTCTTCTCGTCTATTCCATACATTCTATAGAGATTAATATCTCAAGTTTCTAATGGGTTTTTCTTATTTGTTTGTTGGTTTAGTTATTCTGAAGATTTCTTGGAGGGATGCATCTTCTTACGATAGAGGTGATGATGATCCACAACATTGGTTTGTTCTCGTGCAAATAATGTTGACACCATTGAGGTAGGGGAATCATTGTTTCTTTATTTTAGTTATATTAAATCATAAATTGAGCATGGTTTAGCCCAATGGATGGAAAATTAAATTAACAAGATAATGGTTTAATTATATTAATAAAGAAATGGGTTTTAATGATCGCGTGTTAATTCTTTGTACCGTGATAGTGGGATACTTCTTGATTTTCTATATAGTGTTATGTCTATTCTATTATTTTTTAACACGTTCTTATTCTTACATGTAAAAATTAGTAAAGAATATAAATTCATAATTAAGTGATAATTAACTGGATTAAGAATTAAAGAATATGAATGCTTGTAATCTGGTGGTTGATGTGATTTTATGATAATCAAATTAATGCATTGTGAATGTATAATTGAAAATTATCTTCCATGTGATTAATGGAATTGATAAATAATTTAAAGCATGTTTATTCTTGTTGATAATGAAAAAAGTAATGTTAAATGATTATGGTACTTCTCCCAGTTTGAAGAAACATGTTTAAATTCTAGAGATCGTGTTTAATCTTTTGATATCTTTTTATAGCTTGATGCCTTAGTTTTCCCATAGTTTAAACCTATGAATAATGAATCAGTTAATTAAATATGGAATAAAAATTAGTTGTTTGATAATGATAATTGATAGGGATTGATTATCCCGAATACTTGAGAAGGCTGATTACCTTAAGTTCGGAGATGTAAGAGCTCATTTATGTGTGAAGGTTGGATGCCTTTTTTAGGTCCTATATATTTCTGTTGGCTATGATTTTTTGTTTCCTACCACTTTTATGATTTTATCTTATGATGGATGATCCTATGATGACTAATGTGATATGGTTCGGGAGGCCTAGATGTGATGTGAGCTTGGGATGGTTGGAGTGATGTGGGTGGGGAGGCCCGGATGATGTGGAAACAGTTGACTCATGTGACAGTGAGATGCGTCAGGGAATGCATGTGGGTGTCAGGGATGACACGAGAGGTGATCAAATGGTTTTAATCTAGGCTTACCCCTTGATGGGATATTGAGAACTGATATTCCAACTTATGAATATGTTAAATGGTTGATGTTTAAGTTTCTTGTTTTATCTACATTTTTTTCCTACTACTTGATGTAGTTGAATGTTATTGGTTTAATATTTCCTTTTAATGATATATTAGGATGGTTTTCCTAGAGTACCTGAATTATAGAATGATTATAATTATTAATAAATAATTATTAACCCACAAGGTTGGTGTTGATGGAATGAAAATTCATAAAAGATGTTAATCTTGATAAATCATGGAATCTTTTTGGATTATGCTTAGAGGGAATGGATTTTACTCTGATAATTAATTTATTATAATGTGGAATACTTTTAATGGATAATTATTGGATAATAAATTAATTTATGAAAGTAAATTATAAAAATAAAATGAGTAATTAATGTAGATATTTAGATGATTATGTGTATATAGGATATTTAGTCTTATTAGTGGTATCCAGGAGTTCTAGCGACATTGGATATAGTTGATTCTAATCCTATTTTATTCCCATAGTGTGTTTTGAGAAATATTATATCTTTTATATTCTATGATTTCATACACTACCCCACCCATTTTGGTTTGGGTAACTAATACTTACTCGACTCTATAAGGGTTTTCCCCCAAAATCCCAATGAGAGGATGGATGGATGACTACCTCCTATGGCCCCAATTTCTTCTCTTGGTAGTTACTTATGTTGGTATGCACGATGGTTAGTTTTTCTCATATATGTGTGTAGAGGGATATGATAGATTGTAGTTATTTCACACACATGTATTACCAGATATAGTATCCAAAGTATTATTATAGGTATGACATGTATAGGATGTAATGTCTTGAAGTACATACTCGGTGTATAGGTTGTAGTGGATTGATGTATAATACCAAATTTATGATACACTTCATACAGACTATGGTGTATTCCATAAACTACATGGTTACTATATATGGATATGTGATATGGGATGATGTGATGATGTGATGCATGAGGTGTATGTTATGATTCCTTTTATAGGTGTCTTTGGGATGGCCTATTTTAGAGAGAGATGGATCAGGACAAGCGACATTTTGGAAGAACGGAAAACCAATTTGGAAGTGGGAGAGGGGTACCCTTGATGTTTTATTATTATATTATATTCATTCTTTTATGTGATATTTGGTGAGATTTATCCATGGTGAAGCTGGGAACTTAGTATACTTGTTTAGGTGATGAGTTAGTTTCACTAATGTTAACTATGCTTTAGCGTTCTTTATTTATCTTTTACATGTGAGGCTCGAAGGAGGATCCTACATAATATACTAATATTATCACCATTTGTATATATAAACTAGTTTTTAGTTCAGCTAGAGAAAGTTAGAGATTGTCCTGGACACTAGTATCTCGTGGCTTTACAAGATTTGTTTGAGCTTTGTGGTCGCTGCCATTTTTACCTTTTTGGTACTTATATCTTTCTTTTTAGTTTTTATATTACTGTATGACATTTCATGTTTTCACTTGTTATTTATTTATATACATTTGTGTGTGTTTAAGAATGTTTTTATTGGTGAATCTATCTTATCTCTCTCCAATGCATGTTTCTCTTAGAGGGTAATGCCTCCCATATTCATATTCATTATACCTTCAATTATAGTCATTAACTCGAGACCTAATGGAGGTGGGAATCTAGAATTCATCATCTCTCTCCCCTCACTGTGATGTATTTGTGGGGAGGGGGTCATAAAAATAGTGTATCAATGGTTTGGGTTAAGAGATATGATGAATTTTTAAGTTATGCATAGGTTAGGTTTCATGGGTTGGTAAGGAATGGTGTCAGCTAAGTTTAGTGAGTAATGTAAACATGGGAGACCGACAGAGATATGGGTATTTAAGGCCCCATATAATCTAATTCATGAACCTTTAAGTTTATTGGGCCTACTAAATGATGTGATACTTGTTTTAGGGTAGATACCTAAGAAATAATCATGCATCATAATTTTTTGTTCCTTTTTTATAAATGGGTTGACCTTGGGATTGGTTAAAAACATAACAAGATAATAAAATAATTAATTAATTAATGTTAAGTATTCCATATTCCAAGTTTATAATCTCTAACTATTTTTTATTTTTGTATGCATCTATCTCAGTCAACATCCTTGTTATGTTCACACCAAAGATGTTCAGTGGGATGTTCCTACAGATCGCCACAGAGTGGAGGTTGGTGATGATGACACTTAGAGGAGGACACTCTAAGATTTTCAATTATAGCATCTACATAAGTATGAGGTATCAATTTTGGATTCAGTCATAAAATATTGGTTAGAGGATGTTAAGATAGTGTTTATTTTGATCTGTTCTTAGAAGAAGCACTTTGTTTCATTGGCTGTGATGATTTTGTGTAGAGCAGTAAGGAAATGGTGGTTCTTATTTTTCAGGGATCGTGAGGTGCTGGTTGTCTCGAGGGAGAAGCTCTAAGAATAGTTTTGGGCAGAGTTTCTTTCTTCATCCATGAAGGCATCTAGTATCCAAGAGTTATTTAACCTTCTATAGGTGAGTTCCGGTGTGTGGGATTTTGGGATCATTTTTAGGACCCTTTTGCGATATACTTCATACCTATATTCAGATTAGTTGGCAGGGAAAAGAATTTTGAGGAGGTTTTTTGTCCATGAATTTAGTGTTAGGTCACCCTGTTTATGCTGAAGATTTATCTTGGGGTGCTATAAAGAGAAAAGGTTGTTGAGAGGACATTTTCTAGAACTGTATCATCACAGGAGGGGATTTTTTGGGATGCCTTGTGAAGAAAATTTGTGGTCTGGGGTTCCCAGTTGTCAGGATTGAAGATCTTTCAATCAATCAATGGTAGGTCTCGGTCGTCATCATCTCGTTTCATTGGGGTCATTGGCTCTTAGATTTATTCCAAGGGATCATACATGTGTTTTTCTTATGGAGGTCATGGTCATAAATGGTGACAGTCCATGAACGTTTTGAGTAGTTAGCATGTACCTAGTGTTCCACTTCAGGTTCCACCGTTGAGGCAGTTTCAAATAAAGAAGAAATAGAAGGGTGTTCCGGTCTGGGATTAGAAGAGAGGATATGGGGAAGGTAGAGTATAGATTTGAGATTCTCCTCATCCTCTAAGATCATAGCACAACCACGGAGGTGGTCATTATCTTGGTCAGAGAGGATGTGGAGAAGGTCGGGGTCATCTTAATGTTCTATCATTTCTAATTCTTGATAATATATACATCATTCTAGGTACCATTTTCTTGTTTTCTTCATGGGTGCATGCTTTTTTTTATTCATTAGTGATTCAATCCTTTATATCACCTACCCTCATCCATTCTTTGGGACTTCAAGTAGATAGGATTCCAATTCCCTTGGAAATGAATACGCTAGTTATAGGTTGAGATGACTTGTATAAAGTATGTGTAGAGTGTAATATAGTGTTTGGTACCACCACTCTTGGGAAGATTTTATATGTTTACAGATACATCCATATTAAATCATCATTGGAAATGATTTGTTTTAATTTTTATAGAATATCATGTATTTTTTTAGGAAGAAAGGTGTGTTTTATAATACTGATAGAGATCCAGTGATGTTTTTTAGTGATAAATACCCTCAGATATGTTAGAGGCATGTTCCTTTATTTCCATCTTTGATGGATGATTTGATGTTGATATTATTAGAGGATCAGTAATTAGTGTTTCCTAGGTTTGAGTAATAGTATATTGATGTATTTATAGATGGGTTTATAGTGTTACCCCCTCAATGGTAGATCTATTTTAGGATCGATCTACAACCAAGTGTGTCTCTTGTATCGATTTCTTTATATAGGATAGTGCCTTGTGAGTTGTGATAGTGGTGGGTACAACTCAATGATCTATTGCAGTGAGGTTTTCTTCAATTGAGTGTATCACCTTGGGGTTCTCCAAATTTTTTCATGAAAAAGGCTGATGGAAATTTTTGGATTTGTATCAATTATCATCACTTGAACCAAGTGATAGTGAAGAATACATCCCCTCTTCAATGGATTAATGATTTATTTATTTAGTTAAAGGGAGAAATATTGTTCTTGAAGATCGATCTGCGGTCAGGATATCATAAAATGTGGGTGGAGTATGAGTATTTTCATAATAATTCTTTATATTGTTGTCATGGGAATTATGAGTTCATTGTGATGCCATTTGGTGTGAGGAATGCTTCAAAAGTGTTCATGGGGTTGATGAATGCAGTGTTCAAGGAGTTCTGAGATAAGTTCATATTGATTTTCATCGATGTCATCCTTGTGTAATTGGAATCTTAGGAGGATCATGAAGAGAATTTTCATTCCATTTTTGGAGTTATTAATCATGAGAAGCTATTTGGGAAGTTTTAAAAGTTTAATTTATAGTATCATGAAGTCCATTTCCTGGGTAATGTTGTGTCCTAGTAGGGAGTAGTTGTAGATCCTTCAAATATATAGTCAGTTGTGTCTTGGGAATCCCCCAAGACAATGGTATAGGTATGGATTTTCCTTATTATTGTAGCCTATTATAGAAGGTTCATAGACGATTTATCTCAGGTTTCGACTCCTTTGATAGCCTTTTCCCAGATGGGTCGGTCTTTCTTGTGGAATGACTAGTTTCAGACATATTTTGAGTACTTTCAGAAGAAGTTAGTCAGTACTCTAGTCCTTTGTTTTATAGTATAAGGGAGTTTAATTTAAGGTATTCTATGATGCTTCACATCTTGTCTTAGGATATGATCATATTCATCAGATATTGATTTTTTATTGGTCTTGTAAACTACATATGTATGAGAATAACTATACCACCCATGATCTAGAGTTGGTTGTAGTTGTGTTTTCTTTGAAGTTGTGGTGACATTACCTCATTGGTGATAATTTTGTGGTTTTTACCAACCATAAAAGCCTGAGTTATGTATTATCACAGCATGAATTGAAATTTCATCAGTGTTAGTGGATAGAATTAATACATTATTACAACTTTTAGATGTCATATTTACTAGGTAAGAGAAATTTTGTGGTCGATAAGCTGAGAAGGAAGTCATGTAGTGATGTCATGTGTAAATCTGATGATTCTTAGAGAGTGATGGAAGAACTCTCAGTGATTCATATAGATATAGAATAATTTGGAGGAAAAGGTTGTCTTTTCCTAATGACAATATAGTTATCTTTGTTGCGGTAGGTGGAGGAGTCCCGGTTAAGGTATTTTGAGGTGGACTTCTAGAGAGACCAAGTTGTTTTTTCTAATTCCTCTGATTGTTGGTCTGAGGATGGACACCATCGGGTGTTATTCTAGGGAAATATTTTCATTCGTTCAGTGATTCATGATATGGTTCTCCATGAATTCCATAGTTCACCTCTGGAGGTACATCCCAGTGTGATAAATATGTACTAAGATTTGAGAGGTTATTTTTCATGTCCCAGGTTGAAGTATGTAGTTGTAGAGTCTATTTCTCGATGTTTGGTTGGCTATAAGTCGAATTCCAAGCAATGTGTTCCCAATTATTTTCTCTATCCATTAAATGTTCCCTGGTGGATTTTGGAAGAAATATCGATGGATTTTGTTACCCATTTACCTTGATCTTAGGAATTCTATGATGTTGTTTGGGTGATAATGGATTGTTTGATGAAATAATCCCACTTTATAGTGATCTGAGAGTCAATCTCAGGGGAGGTTTTGTCAAGGAAGTATATGGAGGAGGTGGTGATACTCCACAAAGTCCTGAGGATGATCATATCTGATATATATATCCTCATTTTACCTATAGGTTGTGGAGAGGCCTTCAACATGAGTTTGGTTATTAGTTATTCCTTATCACTAATTTTCATCCATATATGGATGGTCAGATATAGTGAACCATATATAATCTTAAGGAAATGTTTCACTCTTGTATCCTAAATTTTGTAGGTTCATGAATGATTCACCTTCCCTTGGTCTAGTTTTCTTATAATAATTTTTTCCACTCCGCTATTAGTATGGTTCCATTTGAATCTTTGTACGAATGAAATTTTCATTCTCCGTTATGCTATACTGTGGTCAGAGGGGCATCAATTCTCAAGCTAGAACTAGTACAGAATAAGAAATAGATGGTTCAGGTAATTCACAAGAGGATGAAGGAAACACAAGATCATCATAAATCCTATGATGATCATATAAGGATACCTCTGGAGTTCAAAATTGGATATCACATGTTCTTGAAGGTGACTCCTCATCATGGGAAGAAGAGTTTTGGTCATTATTCTATGATTTATCCCCATTTTTTGGGCCTTCTAAGGTGTTGGATCCATGGAATATTCGATATAACTTCCCCCACATATGATCTGGATACACAATGTTTTTCATAGGTCGTATCTCCATCATTATATTCATGAAGACTCTCATGTCATCGATTGGGGAGATATTGATGTTTATGATGATGATACCTTCAAGGGATAGCCTGTGTATATATGGGACCACTAGGAGAACATGATTCATGAGCTTCATATTCCCTTGGTTTGTGTCTTGTAGCAGTATGGTGGTGTAGAGGAGAGTACTTAGGAATATGATTCATAGATTCACACTCATTCCCCCAAGCTGTTTGATATTTTGATATTATTTTTTTACATTGTTCTCTTGTGGATGATGACATTTCTGTTTTATTATATGGTTTTCTCCTATTTATTATTGTGTATTTACTATCATTTGAGAGGTATCTCTCCTAGAAGATTATTTTGGATATAGTTTTTTCCATTGTGTGGTTTCATGTTGTTCCTATAATGAGGGGGTTTAGCTCCTATGGTGGTGAGATCCTTGAGAGGAATCTCATGGGGTTGTTGTTTGGATGACCCCCTTTTTAGTTTTCCCCCTAGGTTGGGTTTTGGATTCTCAAGGATGAGAATTTTTTTAGAGGTATCAAATATAAATGCTCAGATCCATGTCGACCAACCCTTTTCATGTTTCCAAAGATTTTGGTGCTCAGAGGAGGTCTAGAGTACGTCAGGATGGGTTTGACCACAAAAGGACTGGAAGTTTGGGGAATACACGACGTGTAATGGGTTTTAATGTCATTTTTTTAGTTTATTCTTGTTGAGGTTGGTTAACGGGGTGCTTCACGATGTTTAATTATTCATTTTAAAAGATTTGAGGCAATGTTTTTTTAGAAAGATCTGAAACATGACATTTACAGAATGTGTAATGGTTACACATTGTGTAAATTCCTTAAGCAGTGTGTTTATAAAAGTAATCTTCTAATTACAAGGGATCCAGTAACCCTCCATTCAATGTTTTAGTATTCCTTTAACGGGGATCAATCATTGTACTTCCATCTTCAATCAGTAGTGATGTGAGGTATGATTTACCTCTTCTTTAATAGTTCTTCAATATGTTTCCTTCCTTTTCTTCTCTTTATTCCATGGGTCTTGATCTCCCATGTTTCTAATGGGTTTTTCTTGGTTTTTTAGTTCTATTGGGTCATGGACTCCTTGGAGGGATGCATCTTCTTACGGTAGAGGTGATCGGGATCCACAAAGTTGGTTTGTTTTCATTTGAAAAGTGTTGACGTATTTAAGGTAGGGGATTCATTGCTTCTATTATTTTATTTACATGAAATCGTAAATTGAGCATGGTTTATCCCTTTAGATGGAAACAAAATTAACTTAATAATGGTTTAATCAAATTAATAAATAAATGGGTTATAGTGCTCACATGTTTATGATTTGTACTGTGATAGTTGGTTGTCTCTTGATTTTCTTGATAGTGTGGTATTTATGCTATGATTTGTTAGCATGTTCTTATGCTTAGAGTAGCATGTTGAAATTGGTAAAGAATGTAAAGTTTGAATTAACTGAAAATTAATTATCTTAAGAATTTAAGAAGAGTCGGGTTTTTAATCTAATGGTTGATTTAATTTGATGTTAATAAAATTAATGAAATGAACATATATAATTGAAAATGATCTTCCATGTGATTAATGTAATTGATAAATAATGTAGAGCATGCTTATTCTTGTTGATAATAAAAAAATCATGTTATGTTAGAATAATACTTATCAAAATTTGATGAAATTGGTTTAAATGATAGATAGAATGGTTGATCATTTTATACTTTTTATAGCTTGATTCATTAGGTTTCCCATAGTTGGAACATGTGAATAATGAATCAGTTAATTCAAGATGGAATAAAAACTGGTTGTTTGGTAATAACAAATTATATGGCATGAGTTTATCTTATTATTGAGAAGGTCGAGTGCCTTGATTTTGGATTAATGAGAGATTTTTTATGTGTGTGGGTTGTATGCCTTATTTTTAGGGTATAGATTGTTCTATTGCATACAGTTTTTTATTTCCTGATGCTTTTTTGATGTGAGCCTGTGATGGCTGAGCCTGGGATGGATGATGTGATATGGGACGGGGAGGCCCAGATGTGATGTGAGTCTGGGATGGTTGATCCTAGGATGGATGATGTGAAGTGGGTAAGGAGGCTTGGATGATGTGGAAAAATTTGACGCATATAATGTCAAGACTCGTCAGTATATGCATGTGGGTGTCAGGGATAACATCGGAGGTGATAGAATGAGTTAAAGCTGGGCTTACCCATTGATGCGATGTAGAGAGATCATATTATCTCCTATGAATCTGTTAAATGGATAATGGATAGGTTTCTTGTTTTATTTGCATTCCTTTACCCACTACTTAAGGTATTTGGATGTGCTTGGATGCATGTTTCATATTTGTGGTAGCTTAGGATAGTTTTCCTAGAGTAATTGGTTTATGGAATGATTCTAATAATGAATAGATAATTGTTAAACCATGTGGTTGGTGTTGATAGAATTAAAATGATTGAAAGATGTTAATATTGATAAACTTTGGAATCAATTTGGATTATGTCTCGAGGGCATAGACATTACTCTGATGATTAATTTAATGTAGTGTGGAAAAATGTTAATAGTTAATTAATAACTAATTAATTAATTAATTAAATGAAATGATAAAAAGGAAATAATTAATTAATGTATCTTTTTAAATGTTTGTGTTCTTAAATGACATTTAGTCTTTGCAGTGGAAGCCAGAAGACCGAGCAATGTTAGTTGTAGTTGATTCTAAGACTAGGTTATTACCATAGTGAGGTTGTGATCTATAGTACATCTTGTATATTTTGTGATTTCAGACATTATCCCACCCATATCAGTTAGGGAGACTGACACCCAGTGGACTTTGGGATAGTGTTTTCCCCCAACATCTTGGTGGGAGGATACATGGATAACTACCTCCTCTGGCCCTGCTCTCTTCTCTTGGTAGTTACTTGTGCTAGTATGCACAGCTATAAGTTTTTCCCATATATGTTTATAGAGGGATGTTATGGATTATGTTTATTTCACACACATGTATTACTGAATATAGTATCCAAAGGATTATTATTATTATGAAATGCATATGTTGTGATGTCTTGAGGTACTTACTCGGTGTATGGGTTGTAGTGGATTCATGTATACACGATGTATGATACAGGTCATACAGGCTGTGGTGGATTCTAGAAACTACTTGGTTAATATATATGGATATGGGATATGGAATGATGTGATGATGTGATGTATTAGGTTCATTTTTTATGCCTTTATTGGGTGTCTTTGGGCTGGCCTATTTTAGAGATAGATGGCTCAGGATTTGGAATATTGGGGAAGAGCGGTAAACCAGTGGGGAAGTAGGATAAGGGTACCATTGATGTTTCATTATTATATTATATTCTCTCTTATATGTAATACTTGGTCAGAGTTATCCATGGTGAGGCTGGGAACATAGTATAACCATTTAGTCGATGAGTTATTTTCATTATTGCTCACTGTGTTTTAGCATGATTTCTTTATCTTTTGCACAAGAGGATCTAGGGTGGATCCAACTAAGTATACTTTTATTCTCACCCTACATTTATATAAACTATTTTTAGGTCATTTGGAGTTGGTTGGAGATCAATTTGGACACTACTATCTCATGGCCTTTTAGGATCTTTTTGTTCTTCATGGTCACCAGCATTTTTACATTTTGGTACTTGTCCTTTAAATTGTTATAGTATTGTATGAAATTTCATGTTTTCACTTGGGATTTATTTATGTGTGTGTGTGTGTGTGTTTGAGTAGGTTTTTATTGGTGTATTTGTCTTATTTATACCTTATTCATGTTTCTCTTAGAGATAATGCCTCCCACATGCATGTTAATTATACCCTCGGTGCTAGTTGCCTGCTCGAGGCCTACTGGAGGTGGGACTCAGGAAGCCACTATATCTCTCCCCTCATTGCGGTATTTTTTTGGGGAGGGTTTCATAAAATATATCAATTTTAACATTCTGTAAATAATGGAACCATGATCTAAGTAAGAGGACCTAAAATAAAAAATCAAATCATATATGAAAACAAAGTGGTTATTACCTGAAAAGTGACTTTAACAAGGAATTATTAATAAATGGGTAATAAAAAGTCATAAGTAAACCATACATGGTATGATATCTATAATTATGGTTCTATAATAGATTTATAATAAACATATATTTATTATATAGAAGTCTCGAATGTGTATGAATAAATTTAATACTTAAAGAGAGGGATTGATTCTCTCTCTTTTATTTCTGGGAAACATCTACAAATTCACCACTCGTTTCTTCTTTGTAATGTATGTATTTACCTTTTGAAATTTTATATCATGAATATCCTCATTTTAATGATATTTAAAGTTTCATTTGATGTTATTATTTATTGGTTCATATGATATAAAAGGTTATTAATGTGGTAAGGGGTTTTTATCTCAATTTCCCTTCTTTGAGACATATGTTTTGTTATGCACCTAACATATTTTATGAGGTGTATATATAGTGTAAAGACCCCAAACCTAGTAGACCAGAGCAGGTTCCTTACCTGTTTATATTTTTATATAAACAAGGAAGATTAATCTTGAAGAACAGGATATTTTAGTAGTTTTGTAAAACCATATTTCATATATGAACATTTCATTACAACAAAAAATGAAATATAACATATCAACTTCTTTTGAATCAAACATAAACTCCTAGATTATCCCTAAAAGTAATTCATAAGACAAATCTTCATATCCCAGATAAAAATAAAACATAATAAAGGTGTGATATCAAATTCTCATTAAATAGTGGAAGTTATCATAAACATAATCATTATGTATGTTGAATAACTAAAAACACATGCCTTTAAAAATAAAATTGACCATAATATGGAAGGAATGAAAGCTGAGTAAATAAATCCATATAAATGAAAGTAATATATTTAACCATAATCATGTATATTTTACTAGTCAAATATAACATGGTTTATCAATTACTAATATCATAATGAGGTAATTCATAATGCCAGACATCTAAAACATATCATCAAGGCCTCAGACAAGATGTTTAAAAATACTAGGGTAAGGCCTCCGCCAAAACAAAATTTTGGTTTGTCTCATGAGACTTAATGATGCATCAAGGGGATATATAAGGATCCACCTTTATAATTCCAATTCATTCCTCATATTAATGTGGATAAATATAAACAACATGAAAATATGATATGTAAATAACTTTCCCCAATCTGTAAACATAATCACTAACCAGACTGAGTAGCACGGTGAATGGTATCAAGATAGCACATCCATAGTAAAATTAGTAATAAAACATTTAATAACATATTTTAGATAAAAATAATAATATATCAATCATAATAAATCATAAACGTTGATAGAGGTGTTGAAATAGATGAAAATAATCTAATAAAATAATTGATGAATTCTTGAGAGAAATACCCCTTTTACTTTGCAAAGAAGAGTTATTTTAAAAAAAATCATTTTTATTTGTATAGAACCAGTAATGAAAAAATTATTGATTTTAGAAAAATAATGGTTTCTTAAAATAGATTGTGTATGGTACTTGAAAATGGGTAATAAATCGAGACATTCCCTTTAATCGAGTTTGTGTATCAGAAAAAATTCAGAAGGGGGCCTTGTAAAACATTTATTTCCCACAAAAAAAGATAAAATGATCAAAATATATGATTTTGGAACTTATAATCATAATTTATAAGAATTTTATAAAATAAATAAATAATAATATTGGTTTATAGAGGAAGAAAGCACAACCTGAATGAAAATGGAGGTTCGAGAAGAAAATTCTTACCTTATGTCTGAATGTGTTCTGCACTTGACCTTAATATCCAAGATAATAAAATTAAATCCATTAATTAATTAATTAATAACCTTATATACATGTATTTTATTTATTATAATTTTATTAAGTTCATTTATGGCCTTTTTGATGAGTTATAAGATATAATTTTATTGCTCAGGAGCATTCGTTTCCTTGGTTTTCACGATCGGTATACTTGTATATGAGTATTGAAGTTCTTTTGGAATGGGTATAATTCTAAAAAATTGAATTTATATGAAATTAATGAAAATAAAAAAGTGTAAATGGTTATATATATCATTTTTTTTATATGGTACATTGATGAATCATTAGACAGTACATTCAGTGATAATCATTTTCATTATTATGGTGGTTATTTATTAACAAACTCATTTTGTTTTATCGTTTAGTATTATGTAAATATGTTAATTTCAGAACATAATAAAGGTTTTAATACATATATTATATTCTGTTCTAACCATAAAAATTTTTTCATTACCCACCTTGAAGGAGAAATTGAAGAACATAAATCTGTCATCCACGAAGGTTGTAAATCAGCACCTCTCAGATGATGATTTCATTTTTAAAATAAAAGATAGAGAGAAAGTATTCTGAGTAAGTATATTCCATTAACATGATATCATTATTGTATATATATGATATTGTATTTATCCTACTCATTTGGATAGAATAGGCCAGGAGTGGATAAAAAGAAAATAACTTAAAAAGAAATTAAAAGGAAAAAGGAATAGGATTTTACCTATTGAATACTTCTCCTTGATAACCTACTTAATGGGATTGGTTTTGGTATTTTTTTTAAGAACAATATATCCTATATGTGGGGAGAATCTTTGGGAGGGTATTGGATACAAATTTGACAGGCTTCAAGGCTTAGAGGTGTGCGGGGAAGTGGTGGTGAGGGTGGTATTTATAGTAGAGGAGAGGGGTGATTTTTGAATATTTTATTCATTTGTTTATTATTTTGGATCAATACTATGAATAGATATTACATCATCCATGCATCACCTATGACTTAATAAATCATGTATTTAATATTTATCATAAATTATCGTATTTTACTATTCACAAAAAATTCAAGTATTTTAGAAAAATATCAAAAAAGCACCCTAACTATTTGTCAACATATATAATTCAAAAATGAACTCCATTTTATAAAAATATTTTTCTAAATATGAGAAATTTAATTTTTAATTAAAATCATTATTTAATCAAAAAATACAATTTTTAAAATTATAACTACTTTTATAACACTCTAAAAATTTAACTAAGGTCTCATTAAATTATATTAAAATCATAAGACAACAAAATATTTATTTATGAATACATTATATATAAATGAATTTTATTTTAAATCATTTTATTAATTATAAAATTTTAGTTAAATATTTATGAATTACAAAAAAACAATGCTTAATTTAAAAAAATTTAAAATATTCATTTTCTTATACTATAATATAATTATATGGTACTTTCATTTATAAGGTGCCTAAATTTTATTTATACCTTAATGGATGATTCTACTATTTATTTAACCGACTTACTATTTATAATATTCATATTGTTATTCCTAAGGTCAAATTACTATTTTATCGGTATAGGTTCCTAAACTTCTAGAAATACCTCTTATTTCATTCAGTATTCATTTATAAAGTTTGTATGGTGCTCTCTAAGTGATTTTATGTGATTTATATTATATGAAATAATTATAAAAATGGAAAATTGCATTGATAAAATTTTGGTTCATTACATTCTCCCCTCCTGCAAAAATTTCATCTTCCAAATTTCTAGAATGTTACCTAATAAAAATATTTGGGTAGTTCTTCATCATAAGTTCCTCAGGATCCCACATCTCCTCTTCAATTTTATAATTTTTCAAAAGTAAATTTACCAATTGAGTCATCCAATTCCTCAACACTTGTTCTTTAGTGTCCAGAATCTGGATAGGATCTTCACAATAAGATAAGTCAGGTTCTAATTATATTCCTTCAGAAGTGAGTACATATGTCGGGTCTGGCATGTAATTCCTTAACAAATAGATGTGGAACACATTTTTTACCTTAGAAAGTCTAGGAAAAATTTCTAAACGATAATCCAAAGTTCACATTCTCTCTAGAATTTCAAAAGGGCCAATGTTCCTCGGGCTCAGTTTCCATTTCCTTCTAAACCTTATAACACCCTTCCGTGGAGACACCTTCAGGAAAATGTGATCTATCACTTGAAATTACAAATCCTTCATTTGATTATCAGTATTTATCTTTTTCCTACTTTGAGATTCTTTGATATGGGTATGAATAGTCATTACATTCAATGTTCTTTCCTCTACAAGCTCTGGGCCTATAAGCTTCCTTTCACCAACTTCATCCCAACATGTTGGTGTATGATATCTATTTCCATAAAATGCTTCATATAGTTCCATTTTAATACTTTAATGATAATTATTATTGTAGGAAAACTATACCAAAGGTAAATAATGATCCCACATACCTTTAAATTCAAGTGATCATGATCTCAACATGTCTTCTAAAGTTTGGATCGTCCTTTCTGACTACCCGTCAATTTGAGGGAGATAAGAAGTACTCAAATAAATATCAGTATCCAAATATTTCTAAATAATTTTCAATAATTTTGATGTAAATATGGAATTATAATGATAAAAAATTGAGAGAGGTTCTCCATGAAGTATTATAACTTCATTAATATAGATATGTACAAGGAACTCTAGTGGAAAACTCTTCCTTATAGCGAGGAAATGTGTAGATTTGGTATGTTGATCAAGAATTACCCATATTAAATCATTATTTCTTGTCATTTTTAGTAATCCATTTAAAAAAATATATGGTTATGTCATCCAATTTCTATATATAAATAGGTAGAGGTTTCTTTACACCTCTAGTATGTTGTCTTTCAACGTTCACCCATTTACAGAATAAACATCTTGATATATAATCAACAATTTCCCGCTTTATATTATCCCTCCATAAATATTCCTTTAGATCTATATACATCTTAGTGCTACTAGGGTGTATAGAGAAATTTTATCTATGGGAATCATCCAATAACTCCCTTTTTATCTTGGGTGTAGAGGGAACACATAGCCTCCTCCCAAATTTCATAATTCCATCCTCATGTATAAAGTCTGGAAACTTTCCATCATTCACATCTTTAATTTTCTTTTGAATATTCTCATCATCACACTGAGAACTTTTAATTCTTTCCAATAAAACTGGTTGGGAAACCATTTGAAAAAGTAATGATGTTTCAACTTCCTTGATAATTATCATATCCATCTTTTCTAGATCCATGTACATAGGATCCTTATCAATCCTCATTTTATTCAAAAACTCCATGATCCTTCCTACTCAATGCATCATCCATATTATTTTACTTTATTGGGTAATAGTGCATTGAATAGTCATAATCCTTAAGTAGCTCAAGCCATATCTTTGTACTCGTGTTGAGTTATTTCTATGAGAATATATATTTGAAACTCTTGTGATCTATATATATCTCACATATTTCTCCATATAGATGGTGTCTTCATATATTCAGAGAAAATATTATAGTTTTTAACTCAATATCATGGATTGTATAGTTCTATTCATGAATTTTTAACTGCCTTGATTCATAGTAAATAACTATATCATTCAGCCTAAGGACACTACTAAGTCCTTTCTTTGATGCACCACTATAAATCACAAATCCATCATTTCTCTATGGTAGATTCAGGATCAGATCATTCACTAATCTCCTATTAAAATATTCAAAACATTATTCACATTATTTTTTCTATAGTAACTTAACCCCTTTACGAGTAAGCTTGGTTAACGGGTTAGCTAATCTAGCGAAGTTTTGAACAAAATGCTGATAATAACCTAATAAACCAATAAAACTATATACCTCAATTATGTTTGTTGGTGTAGGTCATTCCTGGACTGCCTTTGCCTTCATAGGATCAACTAAGATTCCATAATTAGAGACAATATGGGCAAGAAAAGAAACTATATGAATCCATAATTCACACTTTATAAACTTTTCATATAACTCATTTCTTATAAGAATCTTCATAACAATGTTTAAGTGATTATCAAAATATTCACAACTTTTAGAGTATACTAATATATCATCAATAAATACAAAAAAAACATCAGTATATTCCTTAAAAACTCTATTCATTGGATCCATGAAAATAGAGGGTGCATTAGTCAGTCCAAAAGGTGTTACTGTAAACTCATATTGCCCATACCTTGATCAAAATTCTATCTTTGGAATATCTTTTTTCCTCAAAAGTAATTGATGATATCCAGATTGAATATCAATCTTCAAAAAATATTGAGCTCTGTGAAGTTGATCAAATAAATCATCAAAACAAGGAAAGGGGTACTTGTTCTTTATTATAATAGAATTGATTTCTCTATAATCAATGCACATCCTCATGGATCCATATTTCTTCTTGACAAAGAGAATATGGGCTTCCCATAGAGTAACACCTGGGCAGATAAACCCTTTATCACTCATTTTCTCTAGTTGTTTCTTTAGTTCTAATAATTACAATTTGGTCATTCTATAAGGAGCCTTTGATATAGGCCTTGCATCAGGAATTAAATCAATAGAAAACTCAATCTACTACTCTAAAGGATGTCTAGGTAAATCCTTTAAAAATACATCAACTTATTCTTGTACAATAGGTAAATCCTCAATTTTAATATTTCTTTCCTCGCACATATATATTGCATTCTATTTATCCCCAATAATTGAATTAAGTATAGTTACTAGGGTTGGATCTAGATAAGAATTAGATGGTGATGTTTCTGATCTAAATAGAAGGGATTCTACACCTTCCTTACAAATTGTAATTTAGTTCTTCTTGCAATATATTTTTGTATCATATTTTGAAAGCCAATCCATATCTAGGATTATGTCAAAGTTGACCATAGGTATTGTCACACCCATCATTTCTAATTTATTTATTTTATTAATTTTCTTTGCATCAGGTATTTCAGGTCGAAACCTAACTTATGATTTTGAGTTCTTTGTGTTTTGGTCTTGTTTGCGTCCAGCGCAACGCGATCAAAGCTGCGCGGCCACGCCTGGGTCGCCGTGCGACCACGCTCGGTTCACCGCACGCCTTTTCGATGTTTAATTAATGAGACAAAATGAAATAACAATTATTATAAAAATAATAATAATAATATCACCTGAGATTATTATTACTATTATTATTATCTTGGATAATAATTTAATTTAGAGTATTATTTTTATTATTTTCATTTTATTAAGTTTATTATTTAATCCATTATGTTTTTTTACCTTATTAGTATTATTATTAGTTATACTTTTAGTTTTATTTAGTTTTATTTTATTATTATTATTATTATTATTATTATTCCTTCTTACTTTTCTTTGAGTAGGGTCCCCCCCCCCTTTTGTTGTCCACCGCTTCACCCCCACTTGAGCTCTCCGCGTCCCACCGCCCTCCACACCAGCCGCTGGAAACATCCTCTCCTCCTATTTATTTTTTCTTTCTCTCATCGCGCTGCACCCCTTATGCCTAGAGTGTTGTGCCCCCTACCTCTCCCTATATTCTTCCCCGTCGGTCACCCCCACCTGGTTCGTGCCTGCCTCCACCGTCTGGCGAGCTACTTGCGTCGTTCCTCCCTCTTGGCCGGTCGATCATGTTGCGACTCCCCTGTATCCCTGGTATCCTGCTGTGCCCCACCTCTTTGGTACCCCGCCGCACCAAACCTTCCTCCCCCCAGATCCCCATCACATTGCACCCCTCCCCCCCATCGCACCGGACCTCTACTACCTCCCTCAACCTTCTTCTGGTGCACCCTTTCCCAGCCAGCATCCTCGTCGCGCACCAGACCAGCCACAACCCTATTCCCAGCTCACACCGCCGCATGGACCCTCCCTGCTCCCCTTGTCTAACTCAAGGCGCAACCCCCTTGGAAACCCCATGTCAGCTGGCACACCCCGTAACTCCTGAACGGCCTCCCTCTCCTTCCCTTTTTCTGGCGTCGACCCCCCACCCCCCCCCCCCGGTTATGTCTTCCTCTCGTTTTTTTTTTCTCTTTTATTTTGAGTTTGGATGTTTTTTTTCCTTAGCGGGTATATGTTCTAACTTTGGGGTTTAACTGGAATTTTTCAGTTTTAATTCATGGTTGCAGGTTCGCATTAGGTTCTTTGTGGTGCGAACGACAAGCGATTGATGTTTCGCGCAGAGTGTTGAAGTCTTCATCACTGAGGTAGGTGGTTCCATGCCATACCATCCTTAGATGATTTAAATTTCTCCTTAATTAAATTATAATGTGTTCTAATGATAAATTCTTTGATGCGAAATTTATTTTGGGTGTTCTTCGATATTCATATTTGATGAATTTGAATTGTTTTTAAGTAAATGCCAATTTATTTCACGTGCGTTGTGTTGTTGAAATCTTTAGACGTATTTTGGTTAATTTGTTAAGGTGTGCAAATTGTGTTTTCAAGAACGCTTGAGGTGCAAGGGTGATTAAATTGAGGTTTTCTTTTAAAGAAGATAAACTATTTTAACGTGTTGATTTTTATTACGAACCTTGAGTATGTTCTGGGGGTTCGAATGGGGTTTTAGAAGGGTTGGTATGTACAATTGATTTTCAAATGGTTACGACATCTAAAATTTGTGTTTTTTAAACTAAGACCTTATAGTATGCATGTGTAATGTTTTATTAATTGAGAAATTTTTTATTTAAGTGGCGTTTGATATGTGAATCATGGTTGGGAAGGTTTTTTTGGTTGTTTGGTAGGTGCTAAATGTGTTTTCAAGTTCTCTGAGGTGTCTGTTTAATTAAATGGAGATTTTCAATGAAAATGAGTCACTTTGGGTGTGTTGGCCATGTTGCGTACTTTTGGAACTAAATTGAAAATTGTTTGAACAATGGAAAAACATGTTTTGGTTTGTATATACTGTACTTTTGGTTTTAAAGCGACGTTCCTATAAGAAATCGAGTTTTTCTTTCTTGTTTAAACCTTTGATTTCTAATTTTAAGTGTTTTATAAATTGTTAATTTCACTTATTAAATTATATGTGGAGTGCAGAAGTTGTGTTTGACAGAATTATGTGTGCGTAATGTTTTTTTAAAGAGATTATTACATGTGAAACTGTGCATGTATCATGTGAAAACACTTATTGTGCTATTTTTAAATGTTCTTAAAATTGTTTAAATAGTTTATCAAGTCATACAAGTGGTCCGAACTATGTTATAAAATGGTTTTGGTGTGCGTGTGTTTTTTATAAAATGGTGTTTGGGTATGCAAGCAGTGACGTGTATGTGTAATGTTTTGTCTGGTTCGGGATATGTGAAAGCGATATACATTATGTGAATGTGAAACATGATTGAGCACAAGGGAAAACCCTGGGTATTTAGGTGGGAGGACTAGAACTAGTTCGCTAGTGAGCTGGATAGGTATCGTCCCTCTTTCACTTAGCTGGATTGACGCTTGCGACACTAACTAAACAAATAAATGATGACTGAGGGTAGTGGCCTTCTAAGCCACGTTTTCTGAGGGTCGTGGTCTTCTAAGCCACGTTTCTGAGGTTTGTGGTTTCTAAGCCACGTTTCACTGAGACACGATGTTCTAGGGTCCCAATCGAGCTAGATGAACCTTAAGAGATTTACCCATAGTGCTCTACCATCTATGGTGTGGTGCCTTCCGTCGGCATATGGAGGACCACTTGGGTGTGAGTATGTGTGTGTGTGTGTGTGTGAGTATGTGTGTGTGTGTGTGTGCGAGTATGTGTGTGTGTTCCCATAATGAACTTTTCTCTTCCTCTTTAAAATCGTGTTTGTGAGATGAGTTCTTTTTAGTGTTTTTCCTTTAGCATTTAGCTTGTAAATGTTTTCTTTAATAGCATTTCGAAATTATAATTTTAAATAATCACATTAAATTGTCTTTTTGATATTGTGGCATGGAACCTTTTTATTGGGTGACATTCTACTGGGCTTTTGGCTCACACCCTACATACACCTTTGGGTGTATGTAGACTTTGTTTCTTGTGAATTCCAGGTTGTGACATCATGCTCAGTGATGGTGGTCTAGGTTGTAGTTGTCCTTTTCAAGCAGAGTGGTGTTGATGTGGCCTCTCTTTTTCCAGGAGGTTAGTGTAAGAGTTTTAGTTTCCGCTGTTGTCTTTTCTTTTAGTTTTGGTTCGATTTGTAGACTTTAAACTTGTTCATAGTTTAAAGGCATGTTTGGTTGTCTATTTTGTTGTTTCAGTTTATTTATCTGGTTAGTTCTTTTTATGTCTTTTATTTTGGGTAAATCGTTCCCATGTAATGTTTGATACCCAGGCACTTGTGCGAGCCCGTGGGGATCGAGAACGCCCTTCGGGCCTTTCCGCGGACCGGGTCGGGCGTCGGGTCGGATGGCGACCCGGCATGGTTCGTGACAAAATGGTATCAGAGAGAAAGGTTTTCTCTCTTGGGTCATTTTATTTTGGGACAGAGTCATGGTGGACTTGAGTTAAGGTTTTCGAGACTTGACGTCCTGGCTACGAGTAAGGTGCCTGGCCAGCACACCTCGTGGCGGGACTCAAGTTACCAAGGTTTTTTGGGGTTTGTCTGAGTTTTTGGTCCTTGTGGTTAATCTTGTCTAAGGGAAATGAAAAGAGGTAAGGTCAGTGGTCCTAGTGAGCTCGCAGGGTCTGGCAAGCCATGTGTAGATGGGGACGCTGTCCTAGAATGCCCTCTGTGCCAACGGTGTGACTAGCGTGTGGCCGCCAACCATACATTCCAGCCACCCGCTGACACAAGTTTTCTCTTGCGTTGTTTCTCGACTCATTGTTTTGGATTCGTGAAGATTTGTTTTTTAAGTAAAAATGTTTTGGTCCTGGAAAATGTTTTCAAATGAAGCGCTTTAAAAATGAAATGGTGTGTGAGGTTTGGAATGTGTGGGTTGGATGTTTTGGTTCTGAAAAATGGAATGGTTTGATTTTAATCCTTGGTGTTCTCGTGGGAAACCACATGCATGAGTGTATATGGGAAAAATGGTTAATGGAATGAGTGGATGAGTGCCTGGATGGACATGAGGTGGGTGCCGGTGTGGCACGGGAACATGCATGTGCAAGGCCCATGGGACACCACTGGTGTTTGTGCAACCCACTAGCTTCATTTCTTTTCAAAAAAAGTTTTTTTAAATTAAAATTTGGTGTTTTTAAATAACCGGTGATTGTGTGGTGTGTCCTTGTATTTTTGAAAGGTTGGATGTGAGGCATTTCGAGATGAGAATCCTTTTTGACTGATTTGTGTCTTGAGTTTGAATTCTTATTTGTAAGTTGGTATGTTTTCGTGTAGTTAGTGAATTCTTTTAAAAGTTCTTCGGGAAGCCCTTTTAGTGGTTCCCCCGCACGTTTAGTGTGCGCTTCTGGTATGTCTTGACCACTGAACCAGTTTGGTCGGGTTCATGGTTTTCTTTCTTGACTAGTGCACGCCCCCCCATAAAGCATTAATATATTGTTGAAGTGTGGCCACAGGTAATCCGCTGTTGGCCAGCCCTCCAGTTGATTAAAGCAAGGACTCTCCCTTTTGAGTGATAGTGCTAAGTGTTTTCCTTTTTCTTTTTGGTTAAGTGGATCCTCTCACAACGAGATGACAGGAATGAGAGAAATTGATAGGTGCTTTGGTTTCTTTGATCCGTCTTAGTTGTCGGGTATGAAGTTTGACATCATTGCGTCTGAAGGTTCCCCCTATAAGCGATGAAAGGAATTCCAGTAGGGTAGGGTGAAGGTGGTTCCGAATTTTTAGGGTTGACCAGTGTCTTGAAGGGATTTGTAGTACTTTCATCTACTGCAAGTGTCATGCTTGGTGATGTCTTGCAGCGTGGGGTCCCTTTGATAGTCAACGGTTGTTTGGAAGCGGTAAAGGAGACTCCAGTGGAGAAAAGGTGGAATCAACCTAGAGTTGTTGGTGCGGTCTATTGTTCTAAATGACCTCTGGTCTTTGGTTTGTTTCATTTAAGAAAAGGTTCGTGTTAGGCCACTAGTGTGGCAGACCTAGTCACATGGGGATGCTACAATCAATTGTAGGAATCACGTGTTGTTTAAGACTCAGCTTGAAGTCCTCCGTATAATGTTCCTCTCAACAGCAATGGTCATGTTCGGTGGAAATTTGTGGTTCCATGCTCTCATTCAGTGCGACAAAGGGTGATGCACATGCACCATTGCAGCTCTTGTGTTGGAGAATTTTTCATGTATGATTAGTTGGATGTAGTAATGTGTTGTGTTTGCTGGTGTTGTCTTGGATGCACTGCGGTTGTGTGTGACACCAAAATAAGAACCTTCGTTTGGGAGTCTTCCATGCCTGACTGCGAGGCAGAAGATGCTTCAAACATCATGGCTCTAGCCATAGGCCTCGGAGTGAAGCTGGCGCGTCGTTAGGAACCCCGGGAGTGTATGGGATCCCAACC
This sequence comes from Viscum album, assembly GCA_963277665.1. Lineage (NCBI taxonomy): Eukaryota > Viridiplantae > Streptophyta > Magnoliopsida > Santalales > Viscaceae > Viscum > Viscum album. The sequence goes on along the minus strand of OY728131.1, from coordinate 674,667,703 downwards.
TTCTTTCTGTCATCAGTGTCGAGAGTGAAAGCAACATAGATTGTTTTCTATGGATGTTCTGTTTGAAGGAGTCGTCTGGTTGCATAAGGTTTCTGTGACCATGTGGAGGAGTGTTCGTCTCGTGCATTAAATTCTTGGGGTCGCGTTCCACTGGATGTAATTACTTTAGTGGCCTTATGGGGTTTGTTGAGTAAATCTGTCTCAAATATGAATAATTCTCATCCAGGAATGTGGAAATGCTAGTTTGTCTTGGGTTATGATTTGGAAGCCCCAGTAGTCAGCCCCCTCCCTCCCTGCCCCTTGTGGTGGGGTGTTTGGTCACCATCAAGAAATTTTCAAAGTTCTATACCTTCTGCTAGTTCTAATGGTGGGGATACCCACATTGGGTCTCACACGAATGTCTCTAGAATGAATCAGTGTTGGACTATTCTTTAATGGCGGGGAGTCCGCTCGAACCTCTCCATGTCGGTTTTCCAGTCTCCTTTCGAGTGTTAGTGAGTTCCTAATGGTGGGGATCCCCTCGGGCCTCCCCATGTTGATCTTCTGCTTCTATTTTTAAATATGGCTTGGTGATAAGTGATAAGAGTGTTCTGTGGACGTGGTTTGACCTTGTTAGTTCATTTTAGCCAAATGGTGTGGTTTCGGTTTAATATTTCTTGAGATGTCTCAGCTTGTCAAGTTGGTTTTTGCGGGTATGAGAGTCGCTTTCCTTGATCAGTCAACTGGAGGCGTTCTAGCTCTTTGGGGCGGACGACACATATCGGAAAGTCTTTTTACGCATTTTTTGATGTTGTCTTTGAGTAACTTCTTCTGAGAATGATGCTTTTGCCTCTCTTTTCTTGATGTTTGTGGGGATTCCCTTTGAATCTAAAGGGAGTGTGGTTTTCTGCTGTGGGGTTTGGTTCTGGTTGTGGCTTTCCGGGGACGGAAAGCTTTATGGTGGGGAGAATTGTCACACCCGTCGTTTCTAATTTATATATTTTATTAAAAAAATTTGCGTCAGTTATTTCAGGTTGAAACCTGACTTATGATTTCAAGTTCTTTGTGTTTTAGTCTTGTTTGCGTCCAGCGCAACGCGGTCAAAACTGCGCGGCCTCGCCTGGGTCGCCGCGCGACCACGCTCGGTTCTCCGCACGCCTTGCTGATGTTTAATTAATGAGAAAAAATGAAATAACAATTGTTGTAAAAATAATAATAATAATATCACTTGAGATTATTATTATTATTATTATTATCTTGGATTATAATTTAATTTAGAGTATTATTTTTATTATTTTCATTTTATTAAGTTTATTATTGTAAAGTTTATTATTTAATTCATTAAGTTTCTTTTACCTTATTATTATTATTATTATTAGTTATACTTTTAGTTTTATTTAGTTTTATTTTTATTATTATTATTATTATTATTATTATTCCTTCTTACTTTTCTTTGAGTAGGGTCCCCCTACCTTTTTGTTGTCCACCGCTTCGCCCCCACTTGAGCTCTCCGCGTCCCGCCGCCCTCCACACCATCCGCTGGAAACCTCCTCTCCTCCTGTTTTTTTTTTCTTTCTATCGTCGCGCTGCACCCCTTATGCCCAGCGTGTTGCACCCCTACCTCTCCCTCTCTTCTTCCCCGCCGGTCACCCCCACCTGGTTCGCGCCTACCTCCACCGTCCGGTGAGCTGCTTGCGCCGCGTCTCCCTCTTGCTTGGTGGATCATGCTGCGACTCCCCTGCATCCCTGGTATCCCACTACGCCCCACCTCCTTGGTACCCCCGCCACACCAAACCTTCCTCCCCCCAGATCCCCATCATGTTCCACACCCCCCATCGCACCAGACCTCTACTGCCTCCCTCAACCTTCTGTCGTTGCACCCTTTCCCGGCCAGCATCCCCGTCGCGCACCAGACCAGCCGCACCCCTATTCCCGGCTCGCACCGCCGCATGGACCCTCCCTGCTCCCCTTGTCCAGCTCAAGGCGCAACCCCCCTAGAAACCCCATGTCAGCCAACACACCCCGCAACTCCCGAACGGCCTCCCTCTCTTTCCCTTTTTCTGGCGTTGACCCCCCCCCCCCCCACGGTTATGTCTTCCTCTCATTTTTTTTTCTCTTTTATTTTGAGTTTGGTTGTTTTTTTCCCTTAGCGGGTATATGTTCTAACTTTGGGGTTTAAATGGAATTTTTTAGTTTGAATTCATGGTTGCAGGTTCGCATTAGGTTCTTTGTGGTGCGAATGACAAGCGATTGATGTTTCGCGCCGATTGTTGAAGTCTTCGTCACTAAGGTAGGTGGTTCCATGCCATACCATCCTTAGATGATTTAAATTTCTCCTTAATTAAATTATAATGTGTTCTAATGATAAATTGTGTGATAAAAAATTTATTTTGGGCATGCTTCGATATTTATATTTGATGAATTTTAATTGTTTTTAAGTAAATTCCAATGTATTTTACGTGCGTTGTGTTGTTGAAATCTTTATACGTATTTTGGTTAATTGGTTAAGGTGTGCAAATTGTGTTTTCAAGAACGCTTGAGGTGCAAGGGTGATTAAATTGAGTTTTTTTAAAGAAGATAAACTATTTTGACGTGTTGATTGTTATTACGAACCTGAGTATGTTCTAGGGGTGAGAATGGGGTTTTAGAAGGGTTGGGATATACAATTGATTTTCAAATGGTTACGACATCTAAAATTTGTGTGTTTTAAACTAAGACCTTGTAGTATGCATGTGTAATGTTTTATTAATTGAGAAATTGTTTATTAAGTGGCGTTTGATATGTCAATCATGGTTGGGAAGGTTTTTGTGGTTGTTTGGTAGGTGATAAATGTGTTTTCAAGTTCTTTGAGGTGTATGTGTAATTAAATGGATATTTTCAATGAAAATGAGTCACTTTGGGTGTGTTGTTCGTATTGAGTACTTTTGGAATTAAATTGAAAATTGTTTGAACAATGGAAAACCATGTTTTGGTTTGTGTATGCTGTACTTTTGGTTGTAAAGCGACGTTCCTATATGAAATCGAGTTTTTCTTTCTTGTGTAAACCTTTGATTTCTAATTTGAAGTGTTTTATAAATTTTTAATTGCACTTATTAAATTATATGTGGAGTGCGGAAGTTGTGTTTGACAGAATTATGTGTGCATAATGTTTTTTTAAAGGGATTATTACATGTGAAACTGGGAATGTCTCATGTGAAAACACTTATTGTGCTATTTTTAAATGTTCTTCAAATTTTTTAAATAGTTTATCAAGTCATACAAGTGATCCGAACTATGTTATAAAATGGTTTTGGTGTGCGTGTGTTTTTTTTAAATGGTGTTTGGGTATGCAAGAGGTGACGTGTATGTGTAAGGTTTTGTTTGGTTCGGGATATGTGAAAGTGATATACATTATGTGAATGTGAAACTTGATTGAGCACAAGGGAAAACCCTGGGTATCTAGGTGGGAAGACTAGAACTAGTGCGCTAGTGAGCCGGATGGGTATCATCCCTCTTTCACTTAGCTGGATTGACAATTGCAACACTAACTAAACATATGATGACTGAGGGTCGTGGCCTTCTAAGCCACGTTTTCTGAGGGTCGTGGTCTTCTAAGCCATGTTTCTAAGGGTCGTGGTTTCTAAGCCACGTTTCACCGAGGCACGAGGTTCTAGGGTCCCACTCGAGATAGATGAACCTTAGGGGATTTACCCATAGTGCTCTATCATCTATGGCGTAGTGCCTTCTGTCGGCATATGGAGGACCACTTGGGTGTGAGTATGTGTGTGTGTGTGTGAGAGTATGTGTGTGTGTGTGTGTGCCCATAATGAACTTTTATCTTCCTCTTTAAAATTGTGTTTGTGAAATGAGTTCTTTTTAGTGTTTTTCCTTTAGCATTTATCTTGTAAATGTTTTCTTTAAAAGCATTTTGAAATTATAATTTTGAATAAGCACATTAAATTGTATTTTTGATGTTGTGGCATGGAAATTTTTTATTGGGTGACGTCCTACTGGGCTTTTGGCTCACACCCTACATACACCTTTGGGTATATGTAGACTTTGTTTCTTGTGCATTCCAGGTTGTGACATCATGCTTAGTGATGGTGGTTCAGGTTGCAGTTGGCCATTTCATGCAGAGTGGTGTTGATGTGGCATCTCTTTTTCCGGGAGGTTAGTGTAAGAGTTTTAGTTTCCGCTGTCGTCTTTTCTTTTAGTTTTGGTTCGAGTTGTAGACTTTAAACTTGTTCATAGTTTAAAGGCGTGTTTGGTTGTCTATTTTGTTGTTTCAGTTTATTTATCTGGTTAGTTATTTTTCTGTCTTTTATTTTAGGTAAATCATTCCCATGTAATTTTTGATACCCGGGCACTTGTGCCAGCCCATGGGGATCGGGAACGCCCTTCGGGCCTTACCGCGGACTGGGTCGGGCGCCGGGTCGGATGGCGACCCGACCTAGTTTATGACAGGTATGATAATAAAATCAGAAGGTAAAGTATATTTATATGCCATAATTGGAACTGCCCGACCCATATTTGTTGCAATGAGACTTCCCTTAGGGGTTTTGACTGACAACTCCGTTGTTAAAGAGAATTGGAAATATCTAATTTTTAATGAAAACTGAGAAGATATAAAGGAATGATATGATCCAAAATCAAATAAAGCTTTATCTAAATTTGAGGAGATGATTAATGAACCTACAACTACATTATTATGAACTTTAATCTCTGTTGTTGTGATTTCATAAGCTTATCCTTACTCCCATGGAATTTTATGAGGAAATATTCCTTGACACTTTGGAAAATCATTTTCATAGTGTCCCATATCCATAAAATTGTATCATTTAACATTGTTATCTTCTTTATTTACCTTTAAATCATGGGTTTGGTGACCTTTCTCTTCAAACTTGTAATAGGCTCTTTTTCCTTTTAAACAAGCTTCAAGGTGTTTCCATCCATAAGTATCACATGTTGGAAGACTCCCTTTTTTATTCTTCCCTTTATCCATTATTTCATCTAATAGACTATACTTCTCTAACATTCCCTTAAAGTCATAAGACTTAGATAATTATTTCTCTATCTTGATTTTACATGAGACTATATCTTTATATGATGAGAAAGTTTGGGAAACTAGTTCCCTTTATAGGAATGGTTTTAAAACATCAAAGAATCAATCAATCTTGCTCCTTGGATTATGTATATAGTCCATGTCATGTCCTACTAGCCTTGTAAAGTTGGATTCATACTTGGAAACATTATCATCCTTCTTTCTCCTCAAATTCTAAAATTTCATTTCCTTATCCTCTTGTTTTTTCATGAGGAAAATATTTTTCTAGGAAAATTTCCATAGAATCCCTCCATTACATATTTTTAATTTCTTCCTCCTCCTTTTTGTTTTGTATTAGTAACCACCATTGATCCAAATCTCCTGATATATGATAAATTTTCATGACAACCTTATCCCTTTTGTTACTTCCCAAAGTGAGAAATATCTTTTCTAAGGAACTTATTCACTGCTTAGCTACAAATGGGTCTGTAGTCTTATCGAATGATGGAGTTTTTTTCACATAAAGCAGTCTACCATTTCTCCTCCACGTTTTGGATCAAGATGATCTATACGGGTAAGGTTATTATTCATAACCTGAGTCAGTTGTCCCATTATAGTTATAAGTTACTCAGCACCAATTGGGGCTCTAATACCGACATCATTATCTTGTATAGAATGGAAATCCCTACATAGGATACGAGCATTGATATAGTTTCTATTCCTTACACCAGGAACCATTTATAAATAATGGAATACACTATATTATGTTATGAATTGTAGTGTATAATATCAAACTATCAAAACACTTAACATATATTGAAGTTTTATTCAAATTTAATCTCATAATAATAAACATGGTTTCTTTGGGGACATATTACTTTTAAATCCTTCATAATGGTTTGTAAATAAAATATGACTTATCCTAAGCATATCCATCATGAGTGACAAACCAAGTGCACATTCAGTCATGTTGTCATGTAGCATGTTACCCCGAGTCAGGCCTGGGACACCCTGTTAGAGTCTTTACCTCTAGGAACATCTGTGCCAGAACCATGTCCACTTATAGTATCTAGAAAGGTATGTATTTCTAGGAAGTTCCACATAAGCTCTACCTAAAAAAAACTATAGGATCCTCTTCTATTCTTATCCTCAAAATCTATCTTACAGTTATGTTCCGTAATGTATGTATTCTAAATCTAGTTTCCAAGGTTTATACTAAACTTACTCTGATGAAAATTGTAAAGACCCCAACCCCAGTAGCCCAGAGTTGGTGCCTTACTTTATTACATGATCATATAAACAAGGAAGAAATATCCAGAAGGACCTAATAGTTTAGTAGTTTTGGAAATCCATATTTTATATACTAATGTTTCATTACAACATGAAATTAAATACAACATATCATCTTATTTTTAATAATACATAAACTCCTAGATTATCCCTAAAGGTCATTCATAATACACATATTCACATCCTGGGAAAAAAATAAAACATAAGAAAAGGTTGATATCATATGGGTAAGTAATATAGTGGAAGTTATCATCAACATAAGAATTAGTCATGGTGAATAACTAAAAACATGTGCCTTTAAAAATAAACTTGAGCATAATATAGCAGGAATGAAAACTGAGTAAATAAAGCCATATAACTGATCATAATAGATTGAACCTTAATAATAGATATTTTATTAGTCAAATATAACATGTTTTATCAATTACTAATATAATAATTATGGAATACATAATTCCAGACATCTGAAACATATCGTTAAGGCCTCTGTCAAGATTTCTGAAAATACTAGGGTAAGGCCTCGGCCAAAACCCAATTTTTTTTTGACTCATGAGACCTACCAACGCATAGAGAGGCTATAGAAGGCCCCAAAAACCGCTTTATAAGTCCAATTCATTCCTAATATTAATTATTTTAAACATAAACAGCATGAACATATGATATGTAAATAGATTTCCCTGATATGTAAACATAATCACTAACCAAACTGAGTAGCATGGTGAATGGTATCAAGATAGCACATCCACGGCCAAACCGAACATAAACCATTTAATTATATATGGTAGGTGAAAATAATAATATATAAATCTCAATAAATAATAAAATTCAATAGATTTGTTTAAATGTATTAAAATACTATAATATAATCATTGAGGAATTCTTCGGAGAAATACCCCTTTTACTTTGAAAAGAATATTTATTTTGAAAAAATAATTTTTATTTGTAATAATTGTTTGTATAAAACCAATAATGAAAAAATTAATGATTTTTGGAAAATAATGGTGCCTTGGTACTTGAAAATGGGTAAGAAATCGAGACATTCCCTTAAATTGGGCTTGTGTGTCGGGAAGAATTGAGAAGGGGGACTTATAAAACATGTATTTCCCATAAACAAAAGATGAAATGATCAGAATACATGAGTTTGAAATGTATAATCAAAATTTAAATAATTATATAAAATAAATTAATAATTACATTGGTTTATAGAGTAATAAATAACAACCCAAATGAAAATGGAGGTTTGGGAAAAGACTCTTTCCTTATGTCTGAATGTGTTCTGCACTTTAACTTAACATCCTAGATAATAAAATTAAATCCATTAATTAATTAATTAAGAACCTTATCTACATGTATTTTATTTATTATAATTTTATTAAGGTCATTTATGGACTTTTTTATGAGTTATTAGACATAATTTTATTGCTCAGGAGCGTTCATTTCCTTGGTTTTCACGATTGGTATACTTGTATAATAGTATGGAAGTTCATGTGGAATGGGTATAATTCTATAGAATTGAATTTATATGATATTAATTAACATAAATAATTTTAAATGGTTATATATATCATTTGGTTATATTTTATGAGGATGAATCATTAGATAATACATTTAGTGATAATCGTTTGCATTATTATGAAGGTTATTGATCATTACGAACTCATTTTGTTTTATCGTTTAGTATTATGTAAATATGTTACCTAAAAACATAATAAAGGTTGTAATACATATATTATAATCTGTTTTAACCATAAAAATGGTTTCATTACCATCCTTGAAGGATAAATTTAATAAGGAAAATTCATCATCCGCGAAGGTTGTAAATTGGCACCTCTCAGACGATGATTTCGTTTTTAAAATAAAAGATAGAGAGAAAAAAGTTTTTGTAGGGATATTACATTAAAATGATATCATTATATTATATATATGATACTATATTTTTCATTATCATTTTTATATAGAATTTGAGGAGAGTATAAAAAAATAAAAGAACTTGAAAAGAAATTAAAAGGAAAAGGAAGAGGGTTTTACCTCTTGAATACTCCTCCTTGAGAACCTCCTTAAAGAGATTGGTTTTGGTCTTTTTTTAATACCAATAGATCCCTTATGTGGGGGAGAGAATTTGGGAGAGTATTGGGAAGAAATTTAATAATATTTAAGGCTTATAGGTGTGATGGGAAGTGGTGGTGAGGGTGGTATTTATAGTGGAGGAGAGGGGTAATTTTTTAATATTTTATTCATTTGTTTATTATTTTGGCTGAAGACTATGAATAGTTTAAGAATTATCATAAAATATATTAAAATAATAAATTATAGTTCAATATTATGGTCTTAAATGATCCATACATCACCTATGACTCAATAAATCATGTATATGACATTTATTGTAAATTAACGTATTTTACTATTCGGCAAAATTCAAGTATTTTAAAAAAATATCAAAATTTCTCCCTAACCATTTTTTGAGCTGTAGAATTCAAAAAAAACTCTATTTTATGAAAATAATTTTCTAAATATTATAAATTTAATTATTAATTAAAATCATTATTTACTCAAAAAATAATGTTTTCAAAATTATAACTGATTTTATAACACTCTGAAAAATTAACTAAGGTCTCATTAAATTATCCTAAAATCATAAGACAACAAAATATTGATTTATGAATAAATTATAAGATAATAAATTTCCTTTTGAATCATTTTATTAATTATAAAATTGTGATTAAATATTTATGACTTACAAAAATACCAACACTTAATTTAACAATTTTTAAAATATTCATTGGCTTATACTATGATATAATTATATGGTAATTTCATTATAAGGTGTCTAAATTTCATTTATACATTCATGGGTTATGATACTATTCATTTGGGTAGTTTACTATTCATAAGGTTCGTATAACTATTCTTAAGGTCAAGTTACTATTTCATCGGTATAGGTTCTTTAACTTCTAGAAATACCTCTTATTTCATTAATTATTCATTAATAAAGTTTTTATAGTGTTCTATAAGTGATTTTATGTGATTTATATTATATGACATAATTATAAAAAGGGAAATTTTCATTGATATAATTTTGGATCATTATATACAAGCCCTTTGACATGTAATATCATGAATTTATTTATCCTCATGATATTTTATGTCTTATTTAATGATATTCCTTATTGGTGATTACATTTCAAAGTTACCAAGGTGATAAATATTTTATGTTACAATCTCATCATTTATTGGGATTGTTAATGATTAAGTATCCAATGTAGAAATATTACGATCTCCCTCTCAAGAATTCTCATAAATTTTATTCTCCTATGGTTATTCATGATATTTTCATGTAATAGTACCATTTTCCCTGTTTGATACTTATAATAATTGAGAATATTTTTTTATGAAAGATATGCTTTAATTCTCTCTTCGGTTGAAAACCATCTTTCTACCAATACCAATTTTTATTAACAAAATTAAAAAATGTTTTTAAAATACATAAAATGATTAATTAAATACATTTTTACCCATATTTTACTTTTAAAACTTTTTTAAAAGGAATCCTTATGTTTTTTTCCAAAAAAATCCCATTTGGATTTTATCTAAAATGGTAAAGCAATATTTGTTTAAACTTGTACGGCATGAATGTAATTTCCCAACATCCTGACTATTATTTTATTTGAATATTACTTTATAATTTTTAATTTTATTTTCAGGGAAAATTATTTTCAAAAAAATTATGTTTCAAAAAGTTTTTTTCAAAGAAGAAAGAATATTTTCTTAAAGAAATGTTTTAAATTATTTCTAAATGTTCCTTTATAAGTTTTCAAGTTTATTTTCAAAGAAATGGAGTTTCGAAATATTTTATAATGTTTAATTTTAAAAATTGATTTTCAAAGAAAGGTTATCTTTCTCAAGAAACATTTCAAATGATTATCTTTGAAAAACATTCTCCATTTAAGATGGTATCCTTTGATGAACTTATGATTTGTTGGGAATATGAACTAATGATACCATTCTTATTATTTATCTAAATGGTTTATGTTTATGATGACATGATTTTTATGAAACATGTTTCTCTTCCATGGGTTATACCATGATAAAATTTTTATGAAATATACTTCTTCGCCATAGGTTATTCTATGATGAAATTATGAAATGATTATGAAACCTATCTAATTTACATAGATTATGATATGATGAAATGTTTATGAAACCCATTACATTTCATGGTTTATGATATGATTAATGATTTATGATATTATGGCACACATAAATATGATTTTCATTATGATATGGTTGGGACCTATATCTCCCTCCAATGTATTGGTTAAATCTTTATATCTCATAAGATAATAATGGGAAACAATTCAATGGGATAGATCCACTATGAGAAATAGGTGTTTCTTGATCTAGTATGGGAAACAGGTGTGTCTTGGTCTACTATGGGGAACAGGTGTGTCCTCATCCACTATGGAAAACAGGTGTGTCCTAATCTATAATGGGAAACTTCTGATGAGTCATGATCCACTATGTTTATGGTTTTGGTAGTTAACCTTGACATATTAAATGTTTTTCAATATTAATGTTGTTTCCACACAATTATGACATGAGACTATGGTTCATATTTGATTTATGATGATTTACCACCCTTATGGGCTATGTTTTTGGAAATGATAAGGTTTTATGTCATGACTCATGTTTATGATATATGATAGGTTGGGTATAAAATTTGTAATCTATGTTCATTATAACATACCCTTATTATTATCTTTTGCATTCATATGATCATTAGATTGATAACTCTTATGTTTACCCTTACTGAGCATCTGAGATCACTCTTTCTTATGTTTCCTTCCCCATGTTATAAAGAAAGTTTTTTTACAGTATACCAAAGAGGAGTACTATGTGAGAAGATATTTATGGGATATTTTGAGTATATTTCACCAAATTATAAGATTGTGTGCCTAGTCTCTAAAGAAACTAAAATATTATAGTCTTAAGACATGTGTTTGTGTAATGTATTGAATATTCATCTAAAAATATGAACTATCTATGTATTAAAATCTTGGGCCACTATAATATTAGGAAAAATATTTTCTTTAAAAATAAACTTATAAACATGTCATGGAATCTTCAAAAAAAATAGTTTTTATAAAGTTTAGTAATTTTGTACAAGCCATATAAGTTTAAAAAAAACCCTTTCACACTATTGTAAAAAGGTTAAAAAGTACCTCATTCAAAAAAAGTCAGGGATATTACCTTCAAACCAATTCATAAAATTTTAAAAAAAGATAAAAATTTCCTTAATAAATCATTTTTATAATGTCAAAAAGATTTTGGAAAACATTTTTAGAAAACATGGATATGGAAGAAAAATGAATTTCAACCGAAGATAGGAATAAAGGCGATTTTTTTTTAAAAAAATTATCTTAATAATTTTAAGTACCAAAGAAAGGAAAATGGTACTATTAATTGAAAAATTAATGAATATCTATGGGATAATAAAATATATCGGTTTTATGATTGAAATATAAAACTATTCCCTCAAGGGAGAATTAAACATAAACAATCCCAAATAATTATGATATTGTGAAATAAACCATTATCACTTTTGAATAATAAGCCTCATAAAATAAATAACTTCAAATGAAACTTCTAAATAACATAAAGATAAATATATTCATTATATAACATATCAAATGCACATTATATACACCACACAAAATAAATAAGTAGTGAATTTGGAATATGTCTCATGGAAGTAAAAGTGAGATGAGAAACCCTTACATACTGTGAATCATAAAAACAATGAAGGAATATATTTAAATGAAACTTTAAATATCATGATAATAAATAAAATCATGATATAAAATTTAAAAATGGTTGTATATAAACCTTATAAAATAATATATGTTCATAACATAACATATGTCCCAAAGAATATAATTGGAGAAAAAAATCCCTTACCTCAAATCCAATTTCCTTTGAACATGTCTGAACCTCATATATAATAAATATAGATTTATTATAAATAAATTATTGAAACATTATCTTATATATCATATCATATTTTATTTTATTATAAATTTTTATCACCCTTTTATTAACAATTCTTTATTAAAAACACTATTTCGGATGATAATTGCTTCATTTTTCACGTATGCTTTAGTTCAGTAGTTTCGGTCCTTGTAATTTGATCATGGTTACATAATATCAAGAATATTAACCATTATATAAATATAATACATATTCATTAGATAATTATTAATAATATTTCCTAAAATTTAGAGGTAGAAAATTGAGTTACACCGTTCATGGAGATGGTAGGTCGTAAATACACATGAATGCTAGTTTCATTTTTTAATGGAATGAAAAAAAAAGAAAGGTAAATAATATATTACCTTTAATTAAAAATTATTATATCATATATATTTATTAAATATATCATCATTACCATCCATTCCAAAATAAAATGAAAAATGAATCACATCACTTGGTAGAGGCGGTAGTCCGCAAGTACGCGCAAGCATCATTATCGTTTTTCAATAGATTTGATGGTAATATAATAGATATGATATTATAATTAAATGAGTTTAATTATGTCATAAATATAATATATATACATTATTTCCATAATTATATCCATTTGTGATAGGTGGTTATGGAAAATGAATTACATCGGTTCGCGAGGCAGTAATATGTCGTACACACGATCGATGGTTTTTTCCCCATTTAATGGAAGAGTAGGTGGATTTAGGTTATGAAATTAACATAACAAAATCTAATTATATGGGAGATACATTTTAATTATTTTATCATATTTTTGGGATATTTTTAAGAGTTATAAGAAGAAATAAAATAAACATTCCTGGTTAAGAACTAGACCTCTTCCTCAGACAACCTCTTCAGGTTTATACCAAAAGCATTCCTAGATTTGTTTCATGATAAAAAAAGGACTCTAATTAATGGTTATGGATTTAATTAAGATATTTGGTTGTTCTTGGCTGAACTAAATGGTATTGGAAGTTTGAATGGGAGAGGATATGGGATACCCTTTTATAAGTGGGGGGAATGACACACTTAGAATTTTTGAAAAGAATAAATTGCACCCACATTTTTCACAAGAAAAAAGGTTCCAAAATTACTCATTTTCAAACCTTATATGATATAAGGTATAAATATTTATATATAATTTAAATTATACAAGTTTCTAAGTCATTTTAACACTTATAATTTTAGTTTAACACTTGGTAAACCCGTTTTAACTTTAAGTGCGAAAATTAATTTTTACTATTTTTACAATTAATTATGAAAAAAATTAACTTGAACTATTTATATAATATTAATTATTATATTTAAAAAAATTAATTAAATTTTTATTATTAAATTAACAATATTTTTAGAATTTAATTTAAATTTGAACCTATAACCGCGATGAAATAATAGTTTTCTAAAGGAAATGTTTTCATAAGTATAAAAAGTTTTTATATTAAAAATAAGATAACTGATTAAAATTACCTAAATTAGATTAATTATAATATAGTTAAACTATTTTTACTTTTAAAATAATTATAAACAAAATCTAACTTTCTAAATTCTTTAAATGAAAAGGTATTTTTCAACAAAAATCAGTATTTTTTACTATTTATCAAAAAATTAATCATTGAATAAAATTTCAAAAAATTCACTCTAATATAAGTTTTTCATACTGATTTCAAAAATTAATTTAATTTTTTAAAATAAATTTTCTAAAAGTGGTAAAAAAATAATTGCATTATAATTCCACAAAACACGCCAAAACCAGTTTTTAGAAATAATATAGTTTTTCTGAAAAGCATTTCTTTTTCTTTCAAATGATTTTTATTTTTATTTATAATCAATTGATAACTAATAAATTTATTTATAAATGTGTAAACCATATAATTTTCATAATTTAGTTAGTCATATTCATACCCACCAATATAATGGGTAGGCGATAACTATCACATTAAATCATAATATTTTAATAGTATGTTATGGTTTATTTAAACTCAGTGTTACATGTAATGAAAAATATCAAATAAAACAAGTTTATTTAAATAGGAATATATTCTAAAATACCAGGGTGTTATGGGAGACGAATTTCCATTACTTTTGAGGTAATTTTCTCTACATATCCTGAATTTTTCTTTGGTCAACCATTGTTCTTTTGTTTTCCTTTGGTTTTATTGGTCTGTAGGGATTAGTTTGATTTGTTGAGAGTTTTCAGATATTTTTTATTATTATAATTGTATTGTGTTGAAAAAATGGTAATTTATTTTGGTTCTCCTTTTGAAAATCAATGTTATTTCTACAATGCAATTGATAAAATGTATTCAAGAAAACTTTTATTTTTTAATTACATTTAAAAGATATTTCGAAAGTTAATTTTTTTGGGAAACCTTATTATATATTAATGGTATTTATTTTATATGATGTATGTGATTATCGGTGCACATGAGAGACCTTGGGTGTGCAGTTTTGGGATGGGTACTCCCTTATATTTAGGAATAATGCTAGCTTCTAGTCATTTCTGATGATGCCTTGAGAGGACCGAATTTTATTACTTGTTTACATTTACATAATATAACCAGTGATCTGTGAGTGATTCTTAGATATCTAGATGTCATAGGTCGGATATCCCCCTTGATTCACGTATTATTTGAGTTTCTTATGACATGTATTTTTTCTTTCCAATGTATTGTTTAATTTTTATCACTTGGATTTCTCTAGATATAATTAGTTATACATTATGATTTCATTTTCCATGTTATCTATTCTCATGGATGTTTTATAATAAAAGGAAATATAAAGTGGTTTTCAATGAAATTATATCCAAATAATTTTTTTCAAAATTGAATCATTAGTTTGAATTTTGAAAAGAGATATATTGATTAATGGTGGTATCCTACATGGATTTACCTTACACCCTACATATGCCATTGATAATATGCAGACTTGGTTATATCTGAAACAAGGAAAGACAAATGAGATACATCTCATAAATGGTATTTTTTATGCTTTTGTTGTCTTCCATGATATAGGTTGGTGGTGGCCAAGGGCCATATAGAGTTAGCTTAATTTATACATTTTCAGATCTTATGTATTATAGTATTTTGGGATTTTAGTTATGTGATGGCCAATATGGCCTTGGATATATCTTAACTCTTGTGCTTTCGTATATGACATCTTGGGTTTCCTTATTTAGTTATGTTTTGATGTTGGTTATCGTTTATTGGTGTGTGTTTTTATTATAATATGTTTGTAAGGGTTTATAATGTTTTAATTGTTTATTTCATAGTGTGTACATCCAATCTCTGGAAGGATTGTGTTGGATTCATGATGGGAATCCCTAGTGTGTTTTATTGGATTCCAAGGGTGAAAATATTCACATTTGGTCACTTATGATACCCTATATATATTTAATAGATTTGGGTGAATGAGAAAATTCCTTGATCCATGTGGTGGGATGACTTGGGTGATGTGGTAGGTTAAACCAAGTTGGTTTTTTACACAAGATTTTCTGGAACAAGGCATAAGCCTCCATGCTCGTGGGAAATCTGAACCAATGACACTTTTACCAAAAATAATTTACTCAAGAGTGATCACAATTCCATTATAAATCTGAAACATAATTTATATAAATCATAATTATCTACTTAATTCAATATCATAACTCAAAATAAGCTGAATTTAATATATAAGATAATTAAATCCATTATCATACCTAGCATAAAACTCCTTAGATTATATATGATAATTTTTAGAAGAAATATAAAAATTTAATCAAAGGTATACGAACATTCTAAATATAACGAATTTATAACTATGAATAATAATACATGGAATAAGTCTTAAAAATAGAAAAATCATAAATTTAAACATTAAATAAAAAACTAAGAACAATTCATAAATAAAAAATTATAAACTCTATAATTTTAGAAATTCTATATGGACATTCCTTAATCTTGAATTTAAAAAATTTATATTAATTTTCTAAAAGTATTTATTTTATATTATTTATTATATGGAATTTCTATTTAAATATTTGATATTAAATAAAATATAAACATTTTATATTTCAATTTTATTATTTAAACTATTTACATAATCTAAATATAACATACTTAAAATTATTTAAACATTTATCAAATTAATAATAAAATCTCATTTTAATGTGGTCTAAATAATTTCACAAATATGGCCTTTAATTTGAATATTTCAAATTAATTAATTATGAAAAATTCATAATTAAATATAAACTATTTTATATGTATTCCTTACTTTATAAATTTATAAATAATTTATAAATTATCCTTATAATTCTTATAAAAAAAATATATCCAAATTATAAGTCATGCCATATAATTTGAAAATTATTTTAATATTAACACTTAATATTATAGAAAATTTTTTAGTAACTAAGTCATAAAAATTTAATTAATTAATTATAAACACTTTATAATTTATTAATTTATAAATAATTTTATAAATTAATAAATATCCCAAAATATCTATTACTATAATTTATAAAAAAAATTATAAATTATATAATTCAATTTATAATATAATTTTAAGGGGAAAACTTCTAATAAAATCATTTTTAATGATATAGCAGGAATTGAATAATATGATTGACAATATAAAACACTTAAACTATTTAAGTGATATCAATAATACTTTATGGCTAATAGATATGTTGATGTTTATTATATTCCATGTTTGTAAGGTTTCTTCACTTTTACAACTAAGGAAAATACTTATGTATCTCAAACCTTAAAAATCAATAGGGTAAACCTTACATATTAGATGAAATAACCTTATGTATTAATCATATTTTATGATTATCATCAACATAACTAAGGTGTTGCAATGCTAGGCTTTGAACTAATGGAAAAACACAATAATTGAATACAATATCTGAATTTTATACTCTATGACTAATAAAAACCCATGAGACATTTACTAAGTCATTGGATATAATATCTCGCATCATAAATGAAGACTCAATTGAGAAGAATAAAACTCTCAATCATATTTGATGGTTGAAAATAATATCAGCATTACAACTTTAAAAACATCATTTTTCATTATTTTACAAATAAGAAATAATTGTAAAATATTAATACCATGGTCAGGTTTCAAATGACCTAAAGACACTTGTTAAATATAGAAAAATAAAAATAGAAACCCAAATCCAATATTTAACATGTAAGAAACTAAAATCATGTGTACTATGAATTAAGATGCATGTGAATGTGATCCATACATTGTAGTGTTGTTACTACAATCATCAACTAAATTGAAGTGATGAAGATCACTTAAGGGAAACCATTTGGATCCTCTCACCATGAATTGTCCACGGGTTGTGCTGAATCACTCATCAGACGATCATGATTCTTACTCCCTCCCTAGGATTATAGTTCCTCAAAAGTGTACTGGAGGTAGGAGAAGATATCTGCAGGGAGGAGATATTAAACCAAGGTTAGGGAAGATTTTCCTACACCATATCACAGTGAATTCCCCTTTATAAATATATTGAGGATACTCCTTGAGTGAACATGCATTAAATTGTATGTTATGAGTTAATACATGCATTTATTATAACCTGCAGCTATGATAACTCTCCCATTTATTTCATCTTATTAAATAGATAATAAATGATAGATTATGTGTATGATATGCAAGTTCTATCTTGTTAATACCCCACTTACTTTAGTGAATTTTGGAAGTTCAAAAGGAATCATACCTTTCAATTCATGGCACTGCAATTCACACTATCATATAATAATACTTTCTTAGGCAGTTTGTATACAATATACTCCAAGGGATTATAATAATTATTATATCATTTTTATGTCATACTCTATGATATACCATATCGTACCATATGATTCATATGGATTTTCAACATATTCCCTTCACTAAATATGTACCATGATGTCTCGTCAATATTCATCTACACCTCAATGTCAACTCACAAACCTCCATGATAATGAGTTCCCCTCCAACACCATCCCGGTCCCCAATACACCTAGAGTACTCATCCCAGTATATCTTACATTGTGATGATATTTTTATGGGTATTCCAAACATCTGAATGGTGTATCCCACATCTACCTATAGAGCCCCAAGCATCAACACCGGATTTTATTTATCCAACAATGATATTTTTCACTCCAATGCACCATACATTTCAATAAAATTTAATATCAAGAACCTTTCAAACTCATCATATTTTATTATCACTACCCCAAATGTTAATCTCATTTATTCCTATGTAGACACCATGAATGTATGATGTGTAAAAGGGAATATTTTATGTTTAGTTTTTAAGTCCAAATCTAGATAAGAATATGTGAGTGATTCATGTGGATTTATTCCATAAATCTAGGGGAATAAGTGACTAGGGGTGGGAATATTTAAGTGATATAAAGAGTATGAAATTTCATTACATTTAGAAATTGCATTATTCCACCAAGGCATGTGGAATGCAACCATTCATGTGAGGAGTGACTCTATTGCCAATAAATTCATACCTGCACCCCCTTTGTAAATATTTCTCCTCTTAGATAATATTAGTTTTGGATTTATATACTTTATTTAATTTCTTTAATTTAATTCAATAGTTATTTCTTATCCTCCCCTCATTTCTTGGGCTCACACTCAATAAATTTCTCAAACTCCATTATGGTAGAGTGTTAACTTAAGGCTAGGTCCTGGGTGAGGATTCCATAGTGTTTCTAAGTCCCTTATCTACAATTATTTTATGTTTTTTATTATATTGTGATGAGGTAGTGGGCATTCCAAGGGATTGTACGGAAATTTTTCATATTCTCTTGGTAATTCCCAAAGCCTCACTTTAATTTCAACTCAATATTTTTTTCCTACTTTCTATCCAAAAACTCTTTAAATGAGGTATTTTCACTAGATAAGAGATGAAAATTGTATTATGAGAATAAATTAAGTATGTTTTTAGGTATATGGTTATACATTTTTTTTCAGTTAGAATTATAGATGAGGTGAGACATAGTGTGCAGAGGAGATATTTGAAAGTGAATTATGCCTCAAAAAATATATTAATGATGGTGATCCATGAATTATATTGATTACAACATCAATGAATCTTAAGAAACTAATGTGAATAGTTAAGGAACCATATTAAGGTTGAACCCTTTCACCTTAGTTTGTGTTTATATTTATTTCATGTTACTTCATTTCTATTCTCACACCACATTACCACACCCCCATTTCCATTGTTTTCATGATAAAAATAAAACCAAAAATATAAATAAATAAGAATATTTGTGGTAAACTAATGAAGAACCTTGTTAAACACCATGGTTAACCATTTTAATATTCTAAAATCTCTCAAAAATATTTATTTATTTCAAGGACCATGACAGCCATGAATCACTATCATCATTACTGAACAACTAAGTCAACCATTCACCCTTTATTTCATTATATAAATATTTATTTGTCTTAATAAATTTAAATATTAAAAAATGGTGTTAATGTTTTATGAACCCTCCCCTATAGATGAAATTATTTTATTATTCTCTAAATAGGTGAGGGAAGTCTGAATCTTTAATTTCACAAAGTATGTGTTTAGAGGGTCCATCAATCATCTTAAGGGTGACCTCAGAAATCCCTACTGAGAATATTTTTCCAAGATCTCACTAAGTTCTTGGAGTAATTCCATGAATTTTATCAACATTCATCCAGGGAATTATAAGAGCCTCAACATCCTACTGACATTGATGATGAGTTCAAAGAAATGAAAACTAATCTCCCAATATCATCTTTCCCTCAACTTTAAGATCTCCTTTGAGTGACCTTCAATGAGGAATAAATAATTTTAGTTAGTAATCTTACAGGATTGAAATTGAAATTGGAATCACTTGTTTTTAATTTTTTTGTAAACAATCCTACTCACTTCCCATGTTAAACTTTGGTAAAATTAGCACCATTCATCGGACAAGATAGTGAATAAGAAGTAGAATAATCACTAATAGAGGAGAATATGGGGTGGAAATTTGATGAGAAGACCACTAAATATGTGGTTATTGAAGATAAAGAGCTTAAGTAAATCACGATAATGTAATTTTTCCATATATAATAATAAGCGCATTTATTAGATGAGGACACCATGAAAAATTATGGGGTACCCTTTTCCTTGTCCCTCCCTAACTACACATTCACTTCTCTTCCTTTATCCTCATTATGAGGATGGTATCACTTTTCTCTTTTCTTGGGGTTCTCTAATCCTGGTTTATACTCTTGGACATCAAGAAGAATAACCTATGGTGGATCCTCCCACATAAACACCATCCACCTTCAAATTGGTGATAATAAGATGGAATTGCCTAACTATAAGTAGTATAAACCTAGTACCCACTTAGGGGTTCAAACCGACCTTCTCTCGTATTTTATTTTTCATTGAATAAATATTTCTTGTTTCTTTTGTTTTATTTTATAAGATGATGGAAATGGAATTTAGGTTCTTAAATCAAGTCACTGGACACAATAACAGGGTTCTTTCTCTCTATCCCTTAGTTTTAAAAACCCATATTTGATGTTTTGAGATATAAAAGGGGATATTAAAATTTATGTGTGGGGGAATTTACAATTTTATCTAGAGTTTTGAGTGATTTTTTCCTTTTCCATTTTTTATTATTTAAATAAATGGTTTTGAGTGATTTTATAGCACTTATGTAGACCCATTCCTTGTGTTCTTGAGGTGACAATGTTTATTTAAGGATTCTCAAGCCTTAAAAATTGTATATAATATTTTTAAAATGTTATTTTTAGCTTTCATGCATGAATAAGGTAAATAATGAATATCTCCTAAAAGGATACCTAAATAGAAATTCTAACATTATTATTGTGTTTACAATGTAGGGTTTTTTTTAGGAGGGTTATTATAAGAACCCTGTTCTTATTCTTGAGGTATGGGTTTCTTCTTTTCCTTTTCCTTTAATGTTTTTGAAAAAATAAGGAAAATGGGGGGAAAATCCCAAATTTATGGGTACACACTGTGTACTTTTCTACATGCCATGTACTTTGGTCATGTGGTATTAGAATACAGGGTGTGTAGGCTTGTCGGCGATTCAGGGTGTAAAAACTAACTACACCCCGTGTACTTAGTAATACATGTCATGTAATCAGTGGGAAAGTGAACAGTAAGGCGGTGGAGAGTAGCCGCTAGGTGAAAAGTAAACTATATTGTACACGCTGTGTACTTAGTATTACACACTGTGTAATCAGTCGGCAGATGAACAGTAAGGCAGTGGAAAGTTTCCACTAGTGAATAGTTAAAAAGAAAGTACACACCGTGTACTTGAGAGTACACGCCGTGCAGTTATGTTTTTTCATTAAAAATAGGCAGTAGCCTCCTCATTTGGTAGAGGAGGCATAAAACATGAAAGGATCATTGGGAGAGGAGGTCGAGGCTTGGAGGAGCTCCCAAACGCTCACTGGAACTCCAATCTTTCCACCGACGGTCTGGTTTGGACCGCACGGGTAAGACCTTCCCTCTCCTTGATCCTTTCCTTCCAATTATTTCCCTAAGGGAAGTTATTTTAGTTTTAATAGATAAATTTTTATCCCATATCTAAGTCCTTCTTAGTTGTTTCGGGAGGCGTCGTTCACGTATATCGATCAGAGGAGATCGAGGTAGGTGGTCTTGTGTTTATTTCCAACTTTCGAGTTGATTTTGTGCACTATTGTGCCACGCGCCCATGTTTGTGGTGTCGTGTGGCTAAGGCTTGACTATTAAGATATCTATAATTGCATAGGTAATCTGATGAACATGTATAAACTGTTGTTGGGGATCACTGCTCTAATCTAGGGCCACCCCGTGGGTGCGTTTCCCTTGTTTAGCCATTTGGCCAGGATACTCGTGGGTATGCCGTGATTATACCATGTTTGAGTTTTCTTGGGAGGAAACATATATCAATTTCTTTCTTATGTGTTGGGCTCGTCTAGGTTACTTGCTTAGCCTAAGGGTAGTGTTTTGCTTAGCCTGAGGGCAGTGCTTCGTTTAGCCTGAGGGAAATATTTCTTATGCCTATGGGCAATAGCTTCTGTTCCTGAAGGCGATATCTCGTATGCCTGGGAGAAATATTCATTATGACTGAGGGAAGTAACCTGAGGGTTTCGTTTCAGGTTGCCTGAGGGTAAGGAATTGTATGTCTAAGGACAATGTTTACTGGAATATTCACTATGGTGTTTTCTTATGTTATACCTGCCAAGCTAAAGCACGGGCTTGGTATTGATATTGCCTTCTACTTGTTAGCTAACCTGTTGTGGGTTTTGTTGTGGCACTTTATAGAAGATTGTCGGTTGAGGCTAGGTCTCGTGAACTAATAATTCAATTATATCGAATTTTTAAATTATATTTAAATGGTAATGGAACTGGTAGGAGTAGCTGCTTTTGAGTAGTTCCTAGCTTACTGCATTTCTTTCTTGCATACTTCTATTTCACATTTTCACTAACAGTTGGGAATGGGCCTTTGGTGGTTGCATATTGGGATTTTTTTCTCTCACACCCTATTTGGGTCATGTCTTGGGCCCAAACAGATTATATTTTTGCAGGTGTCGATAAGGGAAAGGGTTCCTATACAGGTACATGATTGTTGTAGAGGAGTAGAAGAGCGTGGGACCAGGATTCGGCTTGCGATGTTGCTGAGTTCCTGTTTCACTATTGTGGTTTTGCTTTATTGTATTTTTTACCTGGTACTATATTTTATTAGATTGAAATGTATCCTATTTTGGATACCTTCTTAGAATTAGGGACATGTGGCATTATCTTATGTATGACTGTTGATTATCTTTTACTACAGTTCCGTTTTCAATTTTAGCTCTATATTGTTTACTGCTTCCTTTTTTGGGTATGTTTATATTTTTTCCACTACGCTACACTTTGAAAAATGAGGGCATAGTTTCCCTAATATCATACCTAGTCCCTCACTGCTATTTGGCAGCCTCTAGCATTTGGGTAAATGCACTTGAGGTCATGTGACCAACCGGGTTCGGGGCACCCGTTGTGTGGCGCCCGAATCCAGGACGTTACAGAGTGGTATCAAAGGAGTTTCTCTTCTTAACTTACTTTTTGGAGCCTATAGTCAGGGATAATATGGAATAGGTACTTTGTAATAAGTTTTGCCTGTTAGTAGCTAACCCGTGTACAAGGAAAATCCAATTTACCTTGTGTTGCAATTTTACTGATTTTTCACTTTTACAGTTGATTTGATTTTCACCGTTGGGTGACGCACTTTTTGTGTGTTGTTTATATTTTTATACCTAGGTTCTATTTAGTTGCAACCCGATGAGATGAGGGTATTCCATATCATGCATCATTTAGGCACATGTCAGAATCACATGCCATGCATAGTTTCCATGCAATGTAGGTGCATTAGAAATTGCATATTTTTGTGATAAATGTTGTGATAGAAAATGCACGTTGTTATAATAGGTACCTTGATAGATACTCCTACTATTGATAGGGTATTGGTACATGTTACGGTTGGGTTTATGGACGCTAATATTTGGTTCCTGAGAAGTATGGGCTCTCTTGGACCTGAATTTAGTAGATCATTGACGCACGCCTGTCGTAGGGAATGGAAAAACAATTATTTCCTAAGTTAAAATATAGTAATGTGGTTGACCTAGGATGTCGCCCGAAGAGGACTGCACACAAAACGGGTTGTCACTTTAAAACGGGGGTAAAAATGTTGTGAAAGGAAATTTGAAATTCAAATGATTGAAAAACAATGAAATTAAAAGGGTGATTAGGTCGGGGTCGGTTTCCAAATTATAATGCTATCCTTGTTCAATTTAATTCAAACCTCTTCTTCTTAGTTGATTAAAGTGAGTTTCCACAATCGTTTCCTCTCACTTCCTTAGTGAAATTATTATTGTGAGAGAAAAACTTACCAAGATATTGGTTTGGTCAACTCTCCTTCAATGTGTAAAATATTTGTATTGAATATCCTTAATTGAAATGGGCAATACCCGATCGGGTTTTTTTTATCCCAAACAATCAAGAACATTCACTACACCTTTTACACATACTGACGATCATCGAGTACTTCACCACTAATTCCTGGTTTACTCCATCGTATATAAACCAAAAATTAGTGGAGGGAGATTATGATTATTTTACCAAGGCAAAAATAAATAACGGAATTAATATTCAAGAACGATCGAACTTGATAATAAAATTCCGCTATAAGAAATTAAAAACAACTTTTAAGAAGAAAGAAATTTATTCAATTGCGTCCAAGAACTCAAGCATTACAATGTATAAAACCAACCCTTCCCCAATCACTCCAAAAGTTTACCCCACCATGGTAAGGGTAATTGAGATGAATTGGGAAAAATAAGACATTATAAAACTATGAAAAAGAAAATAAATAAAAAAGAAATCTGAAAAGATCTTCTTCTTGGTGTCCCATAAGGAATGGGATGGAGAATGGGATGCTTTGAGAGGGTGGAGCTCTCCTCCTTTTATAGCCGGAATTTGTCCCCAGAATGTTGACGCGTTGTATCCCAATTAAATGACATCTTCACGCGTTGATCCCTTCTTTACTGTTGTTACTAATTCCCTTGTATGTGTCCCCTCAAAATCTCAGTGGATTTGGACATTTATTCCAAGAGTTATGGCCGTTTTACTATGAGCATTTATTCGGTACAGTCAGACTCTCTAAAACGAAATCCTCTAGATTATGGTGATTTAATGACCCCATAAAAGGCCAATTAACTCGGTTATTCCTTCATGAAAGATGCTCCAAAACTCCTTGCGCGTCAACCTACAGAATTTCACAATCTTTGGGCCCACCTTGGATGAGTTATTGATCTCACACCAAAACTAGGAAGAACTAAAAACAGTTTTCTTTCTCCCATTTGTGAGCTTCTTTTGAGATTCCATATGGCTGATTCAGCTTTTAGTCCAAACTTAGTAAATGAAGACCTGGATGTGTAGAATCTGTAAAAGAAAGAAAAGTGAAATTTGGATCAGTGTAGATAATGTTATGGCCAAACTACAGAAATAATTTAAAACTGTTAAAAATCCAAAATGGCCAATTTTTACTATTCAGCTCAAAATAACACCATTATCATAAAAATGAAACAATTCATATTAGAGGAACACTTTTTTGGGTTTAAAAAATGATATTAAATATAAATTAATTGAAAATATTTGCTCTATCAATTCCCCCACACTTAGCACTTGGACTCCTGGACAAGTAAAAATTAAATCAAATCAAATCCAACACACATATCAATGAGATCTATCAAATCAATTTCAAGAAACAAAAAAGATATCATGACTCATCAAAAATAGTTATTTCAAGTTCTCCATTTAAGATTTTAATATATTTCCACTTAATTTCTTATCTCATGCACACAAAACACCTGCCTCGCATGAATTTTCTCTCATCTCACAAATGTAAATGTTGAACAAGAATTTTCTTATCCAAACTCACACAAGAGTCACCATAGGCTTGATAAATTCCTACTTCTCCACCCGATGTGATTCAAGGACATGTGTTTCTCATGAGGAATTTTCAGGGTTCTTCTGTGGATTCTAGTTGGTAGGATTTAGATGTTAAACATTCTGAGTCCGAAAAAGGAGGGCTTGGCTCTTTTTGAAGCAAAATTGCAAGATTCTAATTTTTACTCAAGTATGGTCTCCTTCACTTACCCTTTGTAGAAAATAGGCTCTATCAACATTCAATCATCTCAGCAGCAAAAATTTCAATCTTTTAAAACATGATTTTTCTTGAAAGCTCTAGATAGGCACATCTTTTTTTTACGTTGGAAGCTCCAGAAAGGCACAGCTTATCTTATCATGAAAGCTCTAGAAAAGGCACATCTTTCAACAGAATAATTTTTCAGCATCACACACATCTCTTCCACAATTTATTTTCCACCCAAAGTATCACCAAATGAGTTAGTACACCACATGACATCTTCCCCCACACTTAAGTTCAACTAGATCATGCAACTTCACTTCAAGAGCAGGTATGATAGGGAAAATTGTCTTGTAATGTGGATAACCTAATAGGAAATTCATAGCTACTAGGGGATACAATGGAGGATAAATGTAAAGGTGGACTATAATGAAAAGGATTATTTTGAAAAGGGGGCTTCAAACCAAATAAATGCCTCAATCATTTAAAACACATGTACCCCAAACCCTCAAGTTTTGAAAGGAATAAGTCAAATTCTGGTTAAAGAAAGCATGGCCTGGTTCTCTCAAGAAATGAGGTGAATGAAAAGAATATGACAAAAATGGTTCAGAAGCCTCACAGGAAAGTGATTTCAAAGATATAGACAGTGAAATATGGAATGGGTTTCAAAAATCAATGTACTTTTTATAAAATTCTAAAAGATTTGAACTTTAAAAGAAGTCATTTTAGCATTCATTTAAGCTTGGTTTCATGAAATATATTGGTTCACTCATTGACATGGGTTTTAAAAATGGTATTGATAATCTTTTCAGCTCAAAAGTTTCAAAAACACACCAAAAATAAAAATATGAAAACACACAAAAAAAATTATTTTCTGAAAAACAAACACAAAATGAAAATACTAAACTACAAAGGTTCCCTCCCCCACACTTAAATGATGTAGTGTCCTCAATTTATTCAAGTTGATTTAACATGTAAGAAAATTTTAAAATGAATCACAACATAAAGCAAATGTGAAGGAGAGGTACAACCTGGTTTATTTGCAATGAAACATTGAGTTAACCTCCTAAGTGTTGCACTCTGAAAACCTACAAATAAAAGAACAAAAGAAAACATAAGATATTTATTGAAAGAAATGAAAATAGAAGTAGGATGATAATAGAAGGATAAAACATGGTTTAATCCCCCAAGTGATCCCTGGGTTTTGACTGCCTCCAGAGGGGCAGTTCTAATCGGTTATCCTCAATCTGATGGTGGGTGAGGTTTCTTGCTCATGAACCAACAAAAATTCTTCTTCCCAGCATGCACTTGTTCCTTATTGTTGAGGGATCCATCGATAAAATGCACCAAGTCCACCCCCATTGTAATGAGACACAACATGCATGGTGGGGTTAGGATAATGAATGAGTCCTCCTTTTTCATGGGTTCTACATGAACAACATCTTCTTTATTCTTCAGTGGTTGTGGAAGGTATGATACATCTGTGGAAAAATCAAATTAAATGTCAGAGTTTAATTCTATTTGAAAAAAATTAAAGCATTAAGAATCAATATCAAATTCTTCCCTTTCAAAGTAAGTAGCTTGTGTCTCATTTTCCTCCAGAAAATCCACTTTGATCTTCTCTTGTACTCCCTCCATTAAATGTTCAACAGGTTTGGGGAGCACTAGATGTTCCTACATGGATGAATATCCTTTTTCATCGTCTTCCTCCAAAGAAATACATGTGTTGGATGAATCTGAAAAATTAAAATAATGGGAGGTAATACTCAATTTAGTTTCAACAAAATCAAAAGATAATGAGTTTATGAAAATATTGACTCCCTGATCTTGTTTGGATTTAATTGCTTCTTCAATGGGAGGTGCTTCTTGGAGTTGAATTTCCCTAGATAGAGGTAGGCAGTCAGACTCCTCTATCTTCTCTTCAAATTCAACAACTTGGTTGGTTTCTTCCTTCAATGTTGTTGAATCATATACATTATGAGGAATAGTTGGCTCAAGAAGTTCCTCACACTCATTCCAGAAGTTATCCAGATCTTTTTGATCTCCCATATGTATTTCAATTGCCAAAGCTTCTTCATTAATCTCCTCCAACATTGATTAAGATGGGCTCAATGGATCTTCTTTTAATTTCATCAAGGTCTCCATGAGTTCTTCAACTTAAAGGATTTTTGGGGCTACTTATTCCATCAATTTTTCTGGTTTTGGTTCTTGATATGGCTCCAGTTGTTGATCCCGGGATGCATGTACTTGTTCTGTTATCCACTGTATTGAGGTCTCTAGGTTTTGAACTGTTTGACTAATTCTTTCAAATTGGGCTTCAATATCCTTGTGAAATTATTCTTATTGGTGTTGTACTTTGATAATTTCTTGATAAAATTCTGGAAAATATTCCTGAATTTTAATTAATTCTCTTGACAAACCCTCCAACACTAGGTATTCGAGGTTCTCTTTAAGGTTTTCAATGAGATCCTTGAATTAATCCTCTGTTATGATTTGGATTCGAGCTCCCCAAATTTGTTTAGCCAACAAAGAAACTTTATTCTCTATAGACCAAGGTGATTCAATAATTGGTTCTCACACTGGTGGGTCATTGTTCCATGAATTAAAGAAATAATCATTTGAAAACAACATGGCAAAATATTATTTTTTAATTTTTTTTTTAAAAAAAATTGAAAAAAGTCAAATATTTACAATTACTTTGTGGCACAACCTCCCCAAAAACGGTTCCAAGTTTGATGCATGCCTTTCATAGGGCATGGAAAAAAATTATTTCCTAAGTTAAAATGTAGTAATTTGGTTGACCTAGGATGTCTCCCGAAGAGGAGTGCACACAAAATGGGTTGTCACTTTAAAACAGGGGTAAAAATGTTGTGAAAGGAAATTTGAAATTCAAATGATTGAAAAACTATGAAATTAAAAGGGTGATTAGGTTGGGGTAGGTTTCCTAATTATAATTCTATCCTTGTTCAATTTAATTTAAACCTCTTCTTATTAGTTGATTAAAGTGAGTTTCCACAATCGTTTCCTCTCACTTCCTTGGTGAAATTATTATTGTGAGAGAAAAACTTACCAAGATCTTGGTTTGGTCAAATCTCCTTCCATGTGTAAAATATTTGTATTGAATATCTTTAATTGAAATGGGCAATACCCGATCGGGTTTTGTTTATCCCAAACAATCAAGAACATTCACTACACCTTTTACACGTACTGACGATCGTCGAGTACTTCACCACTAATTCCTGGTTTATTCCATCGTATATAAACCAGAAATTAGTGGAGGGAGATTATGATTATTTTACCAAGGAAAAAATAAATAACGGAATTAATATTCAAGAACGATCGAACTTGGTGATAAAATCCTCTATAAGAAATTAAAAACAACTTTTAAGAAGAAAGAAATTTATTCAATTGTGTCCAAGAACTCAAGCATTACAATGTAGAAAACCAACTCTTCCCCAATCACTCCAAAAGTTTACCCCACCATGGTAAGGGTAATAGAGATGAATTGGGAAGAAGAATACATTATAAAACTATGAAAAAGAAAAGAAATAAAAAATAAATCTTAAAATATCTTCTTCTTGGTGTCCCGGAAGGAATGGGATGGAGAATGGGATGCTTTGAGAGGGTGGAGCTCTCCTCCTTTTATAGACAGAATTTGTCCCCCAGATGTTGATGCGTTTTAGCCCCATTAAATGACATCTTCACGCGTTAATCCCTTATTGAATGTTGTTCCTAATTCCCTTTTCTGTGTCCCCTCAAAATATCATAGGATTTTTACATTTATTACAAGAGTTATGTCCGTTTTACTCTGAGAATTTATTCTGTCCAGTCAGACTCTCTAAAACGAAATCCTCCGGATTAGGGTGATTTAATGACCCCATAAACGGCCAATTAACTCGGTTATTCCTTCATAAAAGATTCTCAAAAACTCCTTTAGAGTCTACCTACCGAATTTAAAAAGATTTGGACCCACCTTGGATGAGTTATTGATCCCACACCAAAACTAGGAAGAACTAAAAACAGTTTTCTTTGTCCCATTTGTGAGCTTCTTTTGAGATTCCATATGGCCGATTCAGCTTTTAGTCCAAAAATAGTAAATGAATCCCTGGATGTGTAGAATCTGGAAAATAAATAAATTTGCAATTTAGATCAGTGTAGAAAATGTTATGGCCAAACTAGTGAAATAATTTAAAACTGTTAAAAATCTAAAATGGCCAATTTTTACTATTCAGCTCAAAATAACACCATTATCATAAAAATGAAACAATTAATATTAGAGGAACACTTTTATGGGTTTAAAAAAATGATATTAAATATAAATTAATTGAAAATATTTGCTCTATCAATCATAATTCAGCCTTTTGTTACGTTTTGTACTATAATGAGAAAGGTCTGGTTCTAAACTTTGGTTTGTGGGGAGTATGGGCCCCCAAGGATCAGAATTTGGCATACCGACACTTGAAATTAAAGAAAAAGGGGCTCCAGAGTAGTTTCTGAGGTGTACTGTCCGGAAAAACCCAGAATACACGTTGTGTGTTTCTATGAACACACGCCATGTACTCTTCTATTCGTGAAGAAATGAAAAAAAATAAGTACACGTCGTGTACCTTATGTAAACGCCATATAGTCTCTAACTGTTTCATAGGCTGTGTGGGAAGAGACATGGGATAGGGAAGTTCTTGTGGGAACATGTCGTGTACCAGTTTTACACACCGTATAGGGTTGACCATGTGTCTGTCGTGTGACTAACAACACAGACGGATAAATCTTAGCTTAAACGCACTGTGTCAATGCCAAATATTCTATTTATTTTATTCTGGGGATATGGATGTGTAACTAACAACACGGGTTGGTGTTACCTCTTCTGGTACATGCCGTGTCCATCTGGAACACGTCGTGTAGTGTGAGCTGTGTATCCGGCCGTGTCTCGAACAAAACGGGTCGATGAAGCTTGTCTAGTACACGTCGTGTACCTGAGGGACACACCGTGTAGTCTTGACCGATGAGGGAACGTGTGGACTTGGCCATGTGGCTGGGGAGATGGGGTGGTGTACACGCCATGTGCGGGTGTAACACGCCGTGTGCGGGTGTAACACGCAGTGTACCTGGGGTCGATACACGCCTAGGTCGGCATCAAAACACGACCATGTAAGGGTTTAACAGTATACATCGTGTTGACCTTATACATGTCGTGTAGTCTCGTTCTAAGGAGAGCCGTGTGGCTTAGCCATGTATAAGGACTCGGGCAGGGGAAGAAAATTCCATTACATGCCGTGTGTGTGGATAACACGTCGTGTGTTTGGGGTGTTACACTACCAGTTCTGGTAGAAGTACACGCCCATGTGAAAAACTTAAGGGAACACACCATGTAGTTATTATACACTCCGTGTAGTCTTGTTTTGTAAAACTTGAATGTTTTCTTTCTCCCACTCCCTTCTTACATTTCTAGTTCTTATTCTTTGATGATCTTAATTTAAGGTGTGTGTTTGACCTTGTAGAGTCATGCCACCGAGACAACCATGATCTGTTCACCAAGAGAGTGGCGACGATTATACTCTAGACATAGTAGGCCATGGGCTACCAATGGATCCTACAGTAGTGTCAGATGCGGCGCCATCCATTATACCGGACGCAAGCGTGGATGTGCAGTTCCGTGAATGCTTCATGCGGTTCATGAAGACCTTTCAGGGAGCACTGCTGGTTGCCACATCTATGGCAGACCTGACACGTATATTCCAGCAGCAGTATCTGCCTATGTTTTCAGGGGATGGTGGACCACAGGCTACAAAATCATATCTAGGTTCTATGAAAAATGAACTTTGAGAATCTTGAGACGCCTCCTGGGAGGAGAGTCAAGCTCGCTACTTACATGATGGGTGATTCCACCAAGAAATGGTGGGATGTCACCACCCAGACTGAGCATCACCGAGACATGGCGTGGGAAGATTTTTAGGTAGACTTCTATGACTTTTTCTTTTCGGAGAAGCTAAGGCAAGATCGATCTCGATAGGTCATGAATCTACATCAGGGCGCCATGTCAGTGATGGATTATTCTACTCACTTCACCAGACTACAATATTTTCACCTGTTCTGGTGGGTGATGAGATGTTAAGGGCTAGACGCTTTGAGTATGGTCTTTGATATGAAATTCGGGCACTAGTGAATGTTTTCAGGTTTCCTACAGTGCATGCTATTGTGAACCAGTCATTGATTACTGAGCGTAACCCACGGGAAGCTAGTGGTTTCGGACCAGGGCAGTTCGACACCGGTCTCTGGTACTATTTCTACCAATAAGAGGAAGAGGAAGATGGAATTCTCTCATGGTGGCAGTACTATCCAGAATACTTCTTCATGTGGCCAGGTAATGTGCTACTAGTGTGGTAAAGATGGGCACAAGAGACCTCAGTGTCCACGTGACCCAGTGGAGTGCCGAGCTTGCGGCAGGATGGGTCATCTTCAGCATTTTTGTAGGGAATTTACACTAGTGACTAGTTAGAGGGTTTCTGTGAAGACTCTGCATCTAAGAGAAGGTCTAGTAGCTTCTTACCAGTTAGATAATTGGAATATGTCAGGATGTTCAGGCCTAGGTTGTGGTCGTGGTCATGGTAGATAGACACCAGGATCTCAAAGACAGCAGGGTGGGTCAGCTCAGGGTAGCCAGGCTGTGTCACAAGGATGTGGCACTGGGCAGGCATATGTAGTGCAACAAACCCAACAGAAGTAGGATCTCAAACCTTCCACTGTCAGAGGTACTATTCTAGTTTCTTCTATTTTTTCTTCTGTACTTTTCGATACTGGTGCCACGCATAGCTTTATATTTTTTCCCATTGTGGAGAGCCTTGGGCTCTGTGTTTCTTCTTATTCTTATATCATGAAGCTAGACACTCCAATGGGAATTAGAATGGTAGATGTGCATCAGTGCAAGGAGTTCCCCTTGAGGTTGGTGTGTGTCACTTTCTATGGGACCTCTATGTCTTAGAGATGACGGGTTATGATGTCATTCTCAGGATGGACTGGTTGGTACCCTTTTGAGCCTTTGTAGATTGTTATCATCGCAGGGTGAGTTTCACATCACCAGAGGGTGAAGAGTTTTTATACAAGAGAGAATGGGATGTCGAGGCGAGCCAAGCTGGACCCGAGCATCGTGGGAGAGGTGGAGTAAAAGCCCAGATTGCGAGTTTATATCTAGATGACCAGGGAACTTGTCAGAAGGATTTCTCTCCAGTGGTTAATAATTTCAGGGATGTATTCTCAGATGACTTTTCAGGTCTACCTCCAGAGCGAGAGGTGGATTTCTCTATTGAGCCTGTGCTCGGAGTGAAACCGGTGTCCATTACTCCTTATTGGATGGCTACACCAGAATTGCAAGATCTCAAGAGGCAGTTAGAGGAGTTACAAGCAAAGGGTTTCATCCAAACCAGTACTTCTCCTTGGGGTTCTCCTGTCATGTTTGCGAAGAAGGTGGATGGTACCCTCAGACTCTGTGTGGATTATCAGAAACTTAACCAGTTGACGATTAAGAACCGATATCCCTTACCGAGGATTGATGATCTTTTTGATCAACTTCAAGGAGAACGAGTGTTCTCGAAGATTGACTTGAGATTTGGATCTCATCAGTTATGCATTAGACCATCAGACATACTGCTTATAGTATTTCGGAGTAGATATGGTCTATATGAGTACTTGGTCATGTCGTTCGGACTCACAAACGCGCCATCATTTTTCATGGCTCTGATAAATCATGTGTTCCACCCATATCTGGATTCTTTTGTTGTGATCTTCATGGAAGATATCTTGGTGTACTCTCATACTCGATGCGATCATGCCACCCATCTTTAGATTGTATTGAGTACATTGAGAGAGCATTGGCTATACGATAATCTCTCAAATTTCCACTTTTGGATGGACCATATTCACTTCTTGGCTTATATTATCTCAAAGGCAGGAGTTGCAGTAGACCCAGAGAAGGTGAGAGCAGTAGTTTCTTGGGAGCATCCTAAGAACATGTTTGAAATATAGAGTTTCTTAGGGCTGGTTGGTTACTACAGGAACTTTATACAGGACTTCTCCTGCTTAGCAGTGCTATTGATGGGTTTGACTAAGAAGGGTATGAAGTTCGTTTGGTCAGAAGCTTGCGAGACAGCCTTTCAAGAGTTGAAGGGAAGGTTGACATCAGCACTAATCTTAATACTTCCAGATCCAGGGAAGAGCTATATAGTTTATTGTGATGCATCAGGTATTGGGCTGGGAGCAGTGTTGATGCAGGGCGATTGAGTAGTTGCGTACGGGTTTCAGTAGTTGATGCCACATGAGAGGAATCACCCAACGCATGATATCGAGTTGGCTGCAGTTGTTCATGTGTTACGCTGTTGAAGACATTATCTCTTGGGAGAACATTTTGTGTTATTTACAGACCACAAAAGTTATAAATACATCTTTACCCATCATGACTTGAATTTGAGACAGTGAAGGTGGGTTGAATACCTTCAGTCCTTTGACTTTGTGCTTGCCTATACACCTGGTAAAGGTAACGCAGTAGCTGATGCACTAAGTGGGAGGACTCAGATACAAGTATAACTGGAGGCCAGTGGTGAGTGGCAGCTTATGGATTTGTTCTCTGAGATTCATTTGTAGGTGCACGATAGTCATGGGAGAACCTATCTTTTATCCTTAGCTATGACTTCTACACTCCTGGATAGAGTGAGGATGAGACAGCTATCAGATTCAGAAGGCCTAGTTCTATGGGAGTCAGTGTCAAGTGAGGACCCTCCTCCTGGTTGGACAATAGGCGATGACGAGGTACTGCATATCCATGGAAGAGTATGGGTTCTAGGGGATATACACGAAGATCTGATGCGGGAATTTCATGCTTCAACTTGGGTAGTGCATCCTGGAGTTACCAAATGTATCGTGACTTGAGACGTCAGTATTGGTGGTCAGGTATAAAAAGAGAGGTATTTGGTTTTGTTACGATATGTTCCACCTGTCAACAGGTGAAGGTGGAGCATCAGAGGCTAGTCAGACTATTACAATAGTTACCCATTCCGAAGTGGAAATGGGATGATGTCGCGATGGACTTCATGACCGGGTTGCCGAGGTCACCTCAAGGAAATGATTTCGTATGGGTTTTTATGGATAGACTTACAAAAGTAGCTCACTTTTTGCTGATCAAGGAAACCTTCAGTGTTGATGAGCTCCGGAAGTTGTATATCTAAGAGGTAGTATATTTTCATAGGGTCCCTCATTCTATTGTTTCAGATAGGGATGCCTGTTTCACATCTCATTTCTAGAAGATTTTTTAGAGGGAACTGGGTACATAGGTGCTTCTGAGCACAGCTTACCACCCTCAGACCGATGGTCAGTAAGAGCGTATGATACAGGTGCTAGAGGACATGTTGCGTGCATGCGTCCCCTGGACTTTGGGGGCTCTTGGGAGAAGCACATACCCCTAGTCGAGTTTGCCTACAAAAATAGTTTTCATGAAACTATTGAGATGGAACCTTATGAGGCTTTATATGGTAGGCCATGTCAATCACCCTTGTGCTGGTTGGAGGCAGGTGAGGCAGCTTTACTAGGACCACATCTCATGCAGGAGACTTCAGAGAAGGTCCAGTTGATTCAGAAGCGGATGGCTACTGCACAGTCTTGTTAGAAATCTTATGTTGATCGTTGGAGACGACCCTTGGAGTTCATGGTCAGGGATTAGGTTTTCTTGCGTGTTTCACCAAGGTTGAGGCATAGACATATCAGGAGATAGGGTAAACTTTCATAGAGGTATGTAGGTTCTTTTGAGATTCTAGAGAGAGTCGGGACGGTTACCTATCGGTTGTAGTTACCAAAGAGGTATCAGTCCATGCACGACACCTTCCACATATCTCAGTTGCGTTGTTATCACTCAGACCCGTCTCATGTTTTTCTTCTCGAGGAGGTTGAACTTTAGGTTGATGCATCCTTTGAGGAGAATCTGATTCATATTGTTGATAGGAGCATGAAGGTTCTTCGAGGCCAGTCAGTTCCTCTCGTACGGGTACTATGGAAGCATGGCCGAGTGTAGGATGAAACCTAGGAGTGGGAGACCGACGTATGTTCCCAGTGGCCAGAATTGTTCTCAACTTTATCTTCACCACCCTTGGAAGAGAAATTTGGGGACGAATTGCTTTAAGGGGGGAAGTTTTTAAGAACCCGGTTCTTATTATTGAGGTACGGGTTTCTTCTTTTCCTTTTCCTTTAATGTTTTTGAGAAAATAAGGAAAATGGGGGGAAAATCAGAAATTTATGGGTACACGCTGTGTACTTTTCTACAAACCATGTACTTTGGCCATGTGGGATGAGAATACAGGCGTGTATTCTTGTCGGTGATTCATGGTGTAAAAACTAACTACACATCGTGTACTTAGTAATACATGTCGTGTAATCAGTCGACAAGTGAACAGTAAGGTGGTGGAGATTAGCCGCCATGTGAACAGTAAAACGGATAGTACATGTTGTGTACTTAGTATTACACACCGTGTAATCAATTGGAAAATGAACAGTAAGGCGGTGGAGAGTTGCGGCCAGTGAACAGTTAAAAAGAAAGTACACGTCGTCTACTTGAGAGTACACACCGTGTAGTTATGTTTTTTCGTTAAAAATAGGCAGTAGCCTTCTCATTCGGCAGAGGAGGTAGAAAACTCGAAAGGAGCATAGGGAGAGGAGTTCGGGGCATGGAGGAGCTCTCGAACGCTCACTAAAACTCTGATCTTTCCGTCGATGGTCTCATTTGGACCGCGTGGGTAAGACCTTCCATCTCCTTGAGCCTTTCCTTCCAATTCTTTCCCTAAGATAAGTTATTTGAGTTTGAATGGATAAATGTTTATCCCAAATCTACATCCTTCTCGGTTGTTTCAGGAGGTTTCGTTCATGTATATCGATCAGAGGAGATCGAGGTAGGTGGTCTTGTGTTTATTTCCAATTGTCGAGTTTCTTTTGTGCATCGTTGTGCCACGCGCCCATGTTTAGGGTGTCATGTGGCTAAGGCCTGACTGTTAATATGTCTATAATTTCATAGGTAATGTTATGAACATGTATAAACTACTATTGGGTATTGTTGCTTTGATCTAGGGCCACCCTGTGGGTGTGTTTCCCTTCTTTAGCCGTTTGGCCAGGATACCCATGGGTATGCCATGATTATTGCATGTTTGAGTTTTCTTGAGAGGAAACATACATCAACTGCATGCTTATGTATTGGGATCGGCCCGGTTACTTTCTTAGCCTGAGGGTAGTGTTTTTCTTAGCCTGAAGACAGTGCTTCGTTTAGCCTGAAGGAAATATTTCTTATGCCTGTGGGAAGTAGCTTATGTGCCTGAGGGCGATATCTCGTATGCCTGAGGGCAATATTCGTTATGATTGAGGGCAGTCACCTGAGGGTTTCGTTTCAGCTTTCCTAATGGTAAGTACTTGTATGTTTGAGGACAATGTTTACTGGAATATTTATTATGGTGTTTTCTTATGTTATACCTAACAAGATAAATCACATTCTTGGTATTGTTATTACATTCTACTTGTTAGATAACTTGTGGTGGGTTTTGTTGTGGCATTGTATAAGAGATTGTCGGTTGAGGCTGGGTCTTGAGAACTTATAATTCAATTATATTGAATTATTAAATTATAATTAAATGGTAATGGAACTGGTAGGAGTAGCTACTTTTGAGTACTTCCTATCTTACTACATTTCTTTATTGCATACTGCTATTGCACATTTTCACTAATAGTTGGGCATGGGCCTTTGGTGGTTGCCTACTGGGATTTTTTTCTCTCACCCTATTTGGGTCATGTCTTGGGCCCAAATAGATTATATTATTATAGGTTTTGATAATGGAAAGGGTCCCTATACAGGTACATGATTGTTGTAGAGAAGTAGGAGAGCATGGGACTGAGCTTCGGCTTGCGATGCTGCTGAGTTCATGTTGCACTGTTGTGGTTTTGCTTTATTGTATTTTGTACCTGGTCTTATATTGTATTAGATTACAGTGTATCCTATTTTGGATGCTTTCTTAGAATTAGGGACATGTGGCATCATCTTATATACGACTACTGATTATATTTTACTGTAGTTTTGTTTTCCATTTTAGCTCTATATTTTTTACAGCTTCCTCTTTTGTGTATGTTTATATTTTTTTCCTCTGCGCTGCACTTTGACAAATGAGGGAATAGTTTCCCCACTATCAGACATAGGGCCTCGCTTCTAGTCGGCAGCCTCTGGCATTTGGGGAAATGCGCTTGAGGTCATGTGACCAATTGGGTTCGGGGCACCCGTTGTATGGAACCTGGATCCGGGACTTTACAGTTATAATTTTCATGTTCATTCTTTGGTCCTTAGAATTATCTTTTTCAATTCGTTTCTTTAAAAACCTGGTTGATATAAATTTGGGTTATAAATTTATTTCTATTCCTCTTTTGAGAGGATTAATCATCGCTAAAAATGTGAAAACTCTAGGATATTAGGGTTAGATGATATTTTAGGAGGACTCAATGATGTTTGTGGATCTTTCCTAAATTCTTGATGCTTCAAAAAAATCTTTCCATAAGGTAGGAATCTCTTACATTTTTTTGTATCTTTTTTTGTGATACTTCAATTAGATCCTACAATACATTGATCTAAAAGAATTTATTTTATTAATATCATTATTGGTTATTTAATAAGACTTTAGTACATTCCTCATCAAAAATTGTTCTCGGATCGATGGGTAGAATCTAGAAAAATTCTTAACCACCCATATTCCATTCTCACAATGAATTTTTTCCATTGGCTTTCGCAATAGTTGGTGATTCCATGATGGTATATCATGATGTTAAGCTAGAAAAAAATAGAATGAGGGTGTCACCGATATGGAGAGACATCAAAGGAAGAGAATGATTTCAAGTGTGGAATTGATTTATGGTATAGGGATAATACAGTGGTTCAAATTCATGTGAATGGTGAGAGGTGAAGGCTGGTTGTGTGTCGGAAAAAGGTGGCAATGGTGGTAGGATCGAGAGGCATGAAAACAAGCATAGATAGTGGAGAGAATCATGGAAATAGATCAGGCACAGAAGCTATATAGAGAAGAAAACAAAATCACATGTCATGTAGTCTTTTAGCACACATTGTGTCTCATTTTGTCAAATGGATAAGGTTTTCACTTGGTGTTAAATATCATATAGTGTGTAGGATTTTGGAACATACTGTGTTCTACCTTTGGTTGGAAGCTATAGTTGTGTTAGGGGGATAAATATCACACGATGTATACTTTTGAACCACATACTTTATTTGACTAGGATACATAACTCATGATGTACGGGATTACACACTCCACTATACCCTAGCCACGCACACCGTATAGGACTAGGGGAATGTTGTGTTAATGTAATGATGTGACATCAGGTCTTTGTGGTATATTTTTAGGTGACCAACGATTCCCACACATTGTGTCACCTTAGTGGACATGTCATGTAGGTTTAACCCACATGAAAGGATGGAAAATCTATAAACATAGCTTCTAGATGAGGCTCGCATGACGTGTCTGAGAGAGTACATATTGTGTACTTTCCTCTTCTTATGGTTGTATGTATCTTCTCTATTGGGTGTTAGAATTGAAAAATAAGTAGTATATTATAATCATTTTTTCACATAATAAATGATAATTCAATCCTATTTGTCATTATAGACTTTCAGTGAGGCATTTTGGTCAGTTTGAGGATCTTATCTATATAAAGGTAATGGTAGGGTTTGTCATTCATATAACTTTCATCGTTCTATGAATATATATATTTGTAAAACACTACTGCGGATTTGGGTACGGTATGCACCGGCTTTTATCAGCACTAAGCAGAAGTGCTGATAAAAGCATCACCATTATCAGTGCTAGCTAAAATTAATGATAAAGGTAACTTTTATCAGCTCTAAAAAATGCTAATAAAGGAGTATCCTTTATCAACACATTTTTTAACACTGATAAATGGTATATTTATTAGCGATATTCTTAGCGCTGATAAAAGATTTTAATAAATAATATCATTAATATATATATATAATTATTATATTTATATTCAAAAATAATGTTTATTTAAATACATTAATTAAAAACGCGTGTTTATAATTAATAAATTTTTTTAATAATTCAAATACATGTGTATATATATATATATAATTTTTTAAAAAAATTATTTATAAGAGCAGTTGGGGTGGTGACTGAGTGGTAAACCCCATAATCCTACATCCAAAAGACCAAGGTTTGAATCCTAACAAGCCCCCAAGGGGATTTTTGATGCAGGTGGTGACACGAGCATGATACGAGCAGGCGGTAACATGAGCAGGATGATGCAGACATGATGCTGCATTGGGCCTTTGTGCCATGTTCATGAGCTACTTGGCCTTGGACTTACATGCTATGTAATGGGTTTCCCTCTACCAGATAAAAAGAGGTCATTGCTTTCATAATAAAAAGTGGTTTAGGCCCCAACTTAAAAAAGGTATTTATAAGATTATAAATAAATATTTATATACTTAAATAATTATAAAATTATAATAATTTTAAAAATAATAAATATATTTATTATATTTAAAATTTTATATAAATACTTTTAAAAAAATTATATATAATTATAATTATATAAATAAATATTTATTTAAATAAATATATGCATCCAATGAATTTGGTCAATAAATATATATATCAACAAATAATAATGATATTCATGGACATGATTGGCATTATTTATGTTCATACATTGATGCTTGAGTACGTATAATTGACGTTATATGATCATAAGTTTATTTGTGAACATAATTGTGGGTTGTTATGTTCCAAATGTTAAGATTACCTATACTATGATGATGCATGTATATGTTATGTATTCATGACTCGTGAATGTTCATTTATAAATTAAAACCATTATTAATCATGTTTTCCATATATATGCGATAACACATTTTTATAATCTATACCTTATTAGGTGTGATTCATTCAAGTTATACCCATTAACTTATTATATTCCCATAAATACATATAAAATTAAAATAAATATATTTAAATAATAAACATAATTATTATATTTATAATTATATATATATATATATTTAAATAATTATAAAATTATAATAAATACATTTATTATTAGTTTTTTAAATATATATAAATATATTTATAATAATATACAAATATTTATAAATATATTTATTTATAATTATAATTATAAATAAATAAATATTTATATTTAAATAATTATAAAATTATAATAAATATATTTATTATATTTTATAAATATATATATTTATATATTAATAAACATATAGATATAAATATATTTACAATTATATATATAAATATTTATAAATATATTTATTTATAATTATAATTATAAATAAATATATTTATATATTTAAATGGTTATAAAATTATAATAAATGTATTTATTATATTTATAATTTTACAAATATATTTAATTATATAAATATATACAAATATTTATAAATATATACATATATCACTAATTATAATTATATATATATAATTATAAAGTTATAATAAATATATTTATTATATATAATT
Organism: Viscum album; assembly: GCA_963277665.1. NCBI lineage: Eukaryota > Viridiplantae > Streptophyta > Magnoliopsida > Santalales > Viscaceae > Viscum > Viscum album. The sequence goes on along the minus strand of OY728131.1, from coordinate 674,626,142 downwards.
ATAAATATAATAAATATATTTATTATAATTTTATAATTATAAATAATTATTTATTTTTTTATAGTTATAAGTATAAATAAATATATATTTATTAAAATAATTATATAATTATAATAAATATATTTATTATATTTATAATTTTATAAATATATTAATTATATATATTTGTAAAATTGTAAAATATAATAAATATATTTATTATAACATTATAATTATTTCAATTAATATATATTTATTTATACTTATAACTATAAAACAATAAATATTTTTTTATAATTATAAAATTATAAAAAATATATTTATTGTATTTATTATATTTATAATTTTATAATTATACATAATTATATAAATATATAAAATATTTATAAATATATTTATTATATATATAATTATAAATATATATATATATATATATTAATTCATTGTTATAATTATAAATATATATATATATATAATTTTATAAATATATATAATAATTTAAATAAATTATTAACATTAGACCTTTATCGACGCTAAAAAGGCATTGATAATAGTGCTCTTTATCTACGCTATAATTTTAATGCTGATAAAGATATGTTTTATCAGTGCTTTTTTAGCACTAATAAAAATGTATTTTTATTAACATTAAAAATGCGGATAAAAATTGGTTTTATCAGTACTTTTTTATTTTAGCTTTGATAAAAGCTTTTCCCTTCTTTTAAAAGAACCCTAACTGGATGTATTCTCTCGCACACCTTCAAGCTCTCACGAAAGTCGACCATCATCACGCTGCCGCTCTTGCCGAACCCCGCTGTTGTCGCTCCTCCACTCTTTCCCAACCGCATTGTCGCCGCTACGCCGCACTTCCACCGCTTCATTGCACTTTCATCGTGCCGCCTCGACGAACCCCACTGGAAACACATTTTCGATGAATCAAGACCCTCAAAACTAAAGGTATGATATTCAAATCTTGTTTTTATGTATTTATCAACTGATTCTCTTCATGGTTAACTTTTTTTGTCCTTACTCAAACAATAGTGTGTGCGACACCCCCTTTCAATTCAGTGTTGTTTTGTTCGGACATGATTTGTCACATACATGACTTATTTTGAAGTTAAATTTCATTTATTTTCCTTTCATTCTTTGTTTTGGATGGTTTCCGAAGGTTTTATGGAGAAATAGATGAGTTTTAATGAATTGGGCCAAACCGTGAGCCCAATTCCAGATTTAAAAATAAATTTTCTTTCCTTTATAACTTTTTAATTTTTTAATATTTTTCCCTCATTCTAATTCTTAAATGGTCTCCTCTGACCTATTAACACCAAAATATAAATTTGGAGCTTTTATAAATCCATAATCATGGTGGATATGGGTTTTTATTTAAGATATTGGGCCTGCCCGAAGGCCCATTTCCTGCATTAAAAATAATATTTAATTTTTTTATATCTCCTTCACTATTTGCGTTTTTTTGGTGATTCCACCTCCCCCTCGACCCTAAGAAACCCCGGCACGCTCCCATTGTATTTCCTCCCTCCTTGGAGCTCTTTGAAATTGCGAATTAGGGCTGATCTTCATAGGGTGTCTCAAATCGGCCAGAATTGAAGAGGTAACTTCATCCCTTCTTAACTCTCTCAATTATTACTCTTTTACATCCATTCAAGTTCCTAAATTACCTCCTAAATCTTGTTCTAACCATCTTTGAATTTTGGATGTTTTCAATTTCAAAAACTATTGTTTTGGGAGTGATTAATTTAGGATACTTCAAGTAGGTGAGTCTATTTCTTTCCTCTTTCAAATTGCTTAGGGTTTCTTCCCTAATTCTTGAATTATAAAAATTCCAGAAGTTATGGTTCGTGACTAGGTTCTAAATTACTGTATTTGGGTGAAATATTGAGGTTTTAGGTTTCTTTTAACTTCTTTGAGGTGCGGTGGTCATGCAGTTGATGTTTCGCCCCAATATTTGAGGGTTTCAACACATTCGGTAGGTGATTCTGTGGGTAACCATTTAATGATGAGTTAGTTTGCTTGATTAAATAATTTTTCATGTTCCTTATATGATTTTTATTATGTGAAAACCATTTTTGGTAGCAATAGTAAAGCATTTGGTATTAAAGTTACATTTTTGTTTGAAGTATGTATTTTTCAAATGTATTTCTTGTGTTATCTCTTGTAGTAGTTTTGTAAAACGTGGAAGTGATTTATTAGTTGTTGAACGGGGCTGCCAATTTTGTTTGGGTAATGATATAGTTCCATGTGGTCCTAAAAATGGGGTGTATTTGAATGGTTTTATGTGTATAACCTTGTTATACTCCTTGAAAGTGTTTTATGGATTTGTGTGTTCTCATGGGTATCTTTTGTGATATTATTCAATGTGATTATATAACATTTGAAATTGGATTATTACATGTTGATTGGACTGCCAATTCTGTTTTGGTAGGTACTTGGTGTGATTTTGGCTTAAAAAGAGGTTTTTGAAATGGGTTTTATGTGCAAAGTTTTGGTATACTCTTTATAATTGTTTTATGAAAGTTTTGAATGGTTTATTGGGTTGTGTAATAGGTGAAACTATATCAGCAAACTGTTTTGGTAGGAGTATATTTTTTAAAGGTACATTTAATTTTTGAAAAAGTCTGTTATGTTATATGTATCATCTTGGAAATATTTTATTAAATTGTTTGAAGGAGATATTGAGGAGTGAAAGTGATGTGAAAGTGATGTGGAGTGTTTTGTGTGAGTGTGATGTGAAAAATTGAATTTTTGACTATGAAAGAAGTGTTATTTTCCATGTGTGTGGGCTGTTATATGAGTTGAAATATCTTATAATTGTTTTATAAAATTGTTTAATGGTTTTTTGGAAGTATTGAAGAAATGTGAAATGTGTTGTGGGCTATTTTGGTGTGATTCGGATTTGAAAATCATTTTGAATGAAAAATGGATTTTTGTGACTTGTGTGGTATACATATGGGATGCTTGGTGAATTTGTTATGTGGAAATGATATTTTCATGTTCAATGTATATTTCTTGACTTGTTGAACTTGTTTGAGAACAAGGGGAAAACCTGGGTATCTAGGTGGGTGGATGTGTACTAGTATGCTAGTGAATTTGTTGGGTTTGGCCTCAGTTTCACTTAGCAAGATTGACGCTTACAACTCTAACTAAACTATGATGATGATGATTGGGGGCCACTAGGTTATGGGTATGTTCCCTACTAGTGGATCATGCATGAGAATGGATATTTGTGATGGTTACTCTCACCGAGATATGAGGTACCTGGGACCCACAGCTAGCTAGTGCCTAGGGGTTATTTCCTATTGCTTGTGCTCATTAGTTACTTTATACTTACCGTTGGCATACGGTACATTTGGCTGGAAAATTAAGTAGCTTTGGTGTTTATTTTAAAAGTTTTAACCCGTTAAAATAACCCACTTGAAAACTGGTTTTATTCAAAGTCGCATCTTTTAGAATTTGTAACTAGCTTTTCATGTTTTTGAAAACTTGCATGCTTTTTGTCTTTAAATGTTTATCACATGGGATCTCTTAGTGGTGGAATCCTACTGGTAATTGTCTCACACCCTACTTACACCCTTGGGTGTAAGTAGACTTGGTTTTTTTGTTGTCGCAGGTTGGGTACAATTTTTTTTGTTCTAGTGGTTCGGGTTTCTAGCAGGTCCTTGGTGGTGAAGTCTTGTAGAGATGGCTTGAGGGTGGTGCCCCATGCCATGAGGGTTCTTGGGATGTTTCATTTTGGTTTTTTTACCTTTTTTATAGTCTTTTTGAGTTGTTTTAAGCTATGTAATTCAGTTCTGAATTTTTGTAAAAGATTGTTTGGTTTGAAAAATCCAGATTCGTTTTATTGGATTCTTTTGTTGTTTTAAGTTTATAAACTCGGGTAAATCGTTCCCAATTCTCATTTTATGATACCCGGGCACTTGTTCTAGCCCGTGGGGATCGGAAACGCCCGGCCTTGCCATGGACCGGGTCGGGTGCCTATTTTGAAGGCGACCCGATTCGGTTCGTGACAAAATGGTATCAAAGGAGGTTCAGGTTAACTCTTTGGGTCATGTTATTTGGGGAAGAGTCAGGATAGTCTGGAGTTAGGATTGTTGGGACATGGAATTATAGTTATGGGTAGTGTGCCTGATCACCACACCTCATAATGGGATTCAAGTTTCCAAGAGAAGTCGGTATTTATCTAAGTCCTTCGGTTTTCTTGGTTCGATGATGATTAAGGGAAATGAAAAAAGAGTTGGGTTAATGGTCCTGGTGAGCTCGCAGGGTCTGGCAAGCCATGTGGAGCTAAGGATATTCCCTAGAACACTCTCTTTGATAGTGAATTGATTGTAATATGGCCACCAACCATATTTCCAAGTCACCCACTGAAACTAGTTTCCTCTCGCACTGTTTTCTGCTTAGGTTTTGAAATCTTGGCACTTTGGTTTTAAGAAGTGTATAGTTTTTGTGAAATGATTTTCAAATAAAGAGGGAATGGTTTGGTTTATGAAATGGCGAAACTGAATTTTAAGAATTATTTTGAAATGTAAAATGGTGCGCTTACACCTCTTTGAAAGCAGAAACTATATTGAAGTTGGTTTTGAAAAGTGTTTCTAATAGAGTTTTCTAAACAATCAAAGGATGTTTTAATGGGATGAGATGTTTTGAAATTGATGTGAATATATTGAAAGTGAGTTATTTTCTTAATGGTTGTGTCTTTCTGAAAAGTTTTGTAAGATGTGAGTTGGTATTTTGATCTTGTGGTTAGCAGTTTTGAGAAAAAGGATGTGTTGGTTGACCTTTTTGGTTTTGAAATGTGGAAAGAATGTTTTGTTTTAACCTTTGGTATTTCCATGGGCAACCACATGCATGGGGTTATATAGGATGATGGATGATTGATGTCACGATTGTATGAGTGTCAGGATGGATATGAGGAGGGTGCCCAGTGTGGCACAGAAACATGCATGTGTAAGGCCCATGGGGTACCATTGGTGGATACGCTAACCACTGAACCGTTTGTTTTCAAGAAATATTTTTTTTAAAGAAAAACATGATGTCTTGATGAATTGTTTTTGATGGATTATATTATGTGTTTTTGGAAAATGTTGATGTTGTGGGAGGTTTTGAGTCCAAGAACCCCTCTTATTTGAACCATGTTTTGGGTTTGGGTTGTTGGGCGGAGAAAAAGGGAAGTGATGGCAAGAGGGGGGGTGAATTGCCTTTTAAAAAAAGATTAAAAAATTAAAATCAAAGTTGAAATGCAGCGGAAATAAAAGAGGCAATCACACAAGAAATTGTTAACGGAGTTCGGCCAAAACCCGGCCTACGTCTCCGCTCCCAACTCAACCGTTGAGAGATTCCTACCGCTTGCTTTTCAATGGTTTTAGCAAGAAATCCACTAGGCTTTGAGGTAGCACTAGGACCTATTACAGCTTGCTTTTATTGGTTGAGAAAGAACCCACTTACTTTTAATGGTTGAGTAAGAACCCACTAGCCCTTTTAACGGGTGAAGGCTAGCTCACCTATGACACAAGCCTTTTAAAAGGAAAGGCTTGAAGAAACCTCTTCACACCTTAATGGTGATGTGAAACCCAAAAGAAAGAGGGATGAAGAAAGAGTTTGGGGTTTGTAGGCACAAACCCAAATTTAAAGCTCAAAAAAAAATAAAACAATAAAACCCGTATATTGAGAAGCCTTGGGCGCCTTTGATTGATTGGAGATGTTGAAGGCCGCTTCCAAGCTTCTTTGAAGGAGCTCCTTGGATGTGGAAGTTGTTGGAGAAAGGTGGGTTCCTTGAAGGAAGTCCGCCGGAGGTTGGCCAATTGATGGAAAATGTGTACGGTGGCTTTATATATGATCTGGTGGTTGTCCGGGGCTTCCTTGGCCTTTATTTATAGGCATGGATCCCTTGGGGAGTCTTCGGAGCCGTTGTAAAGGTCCTCGGAGCTGTTGGAGGCCAAAAGGGAGTTGACTGGTCAAAGCCAACGGCTAGTTTGACTGGGCTACCGGCTGGCCGGTACAGCTCCACCGGCTGGCCGGTGCCTTGGCTGTTGAGAAGCCCTTCTGCCCAGGCAGCACCGGCTGACCGGTGCCAGAGCCACCGGCTGGCCGGTGGGCAGACAGTAGCAACCACTGTTGCATCAGGTTGCCACCAGCTGGCCGGTGACAGAGCCACCGGCTGACCGGTGGAGCCTGGCAGTGGGCAATGCCTCTGCCAGGTCCACCGGCTGGCCGGTGCTATCACACCGGTTGGCCGGTGGACTGAGTTTCAGTCCACTTGATGTTCTTTCTTGGGCCAATCCTTTGGCAATCAATTGTCTATCAACAAAAACACTTAAAACACAATTAGATAAACATGAAAGTGATTGTGATCATGAAAATTAAACCACGAGGGGATACGAGAGGTACAACAATCTCCCCCTATTTTGATGATCACAATCACTGAAACAATCAAAGTAAAATACTGAAATTAAAGACATTCTTAAAGGATAATTTGAAAATAAATCAAAGCATGATAGAAAATATTCCCCCCCAATCAATCAAGAAATTTCTCCCCCTTTGTGATTATCAAAATAGCGTGGGGCATAAAACTTGATTGAGGGAAAACGTTGAAAAACAAGATATGAGAATTGAAAAATCAATTGAGATTTTTGAAATTGAAATTGAAGTGAACGTTTGAAATGAAAGTTTTGAATCAAAAACCAATTGAAATTTGAAATTTGAAACCAAATGAAATTTTTGAAATTGAGAGTTTTGAATCAAAAATGAATTTAAATTGAAAAATGAATCGAAAGAGATTTTTTTAATTTAAGAAAATTTCTCCCCCTAAATAAAAACAAAAGATCATCGGGGAAACGAAACTATTTTTGGCCCGGAGAGACTCGCCAAAAGGGATTTTTCAATCCAAATTTGTTTCATGGCGGGTCTTCTCCTATAAAACTCGTCCGAATAAAAAATAGATTTGGGTTGACCGTACCGGGCATTTTTGCAATCACACTCATAAATGAGGTGCCCGGGTTTCTTACAATAATTACAAAATTTAAAACTAGAGCTCCCCCTTACAAAAACAGTTGGAGCATGGGAGGAGGAGGCTTGGTTGGTATAGCCAAGTCCATTGGTGGTTCTAGATACTCGTTGAGAACCTAAGAGTTTGGACAAATTTTGTTCACCTTGGGTGAACTTGGATAAAGATTCCCTTAGGTCTTTAATGGTTGATTCCAAAGAATCAACATTGGGAAAATTTTGGATTTTAAGGGAGAGTTCCTCCTTCTCTTTGAGAAGTTGGTATTTTTCGGAGGAAATCTTTTTGAAATTCTTTTTTAAAGCAACAAATTTTGAAGAGAGTTCATGAAAACCATTTTCTAGTTGGTCTCTAGCGTGTGAGAGTTCTTCATAAGATAGATGATTAAATGAATTAGAAGAACTAGAGGAGGAAGAGGAGGAAGAGGAGGAAGATACCTCATGTTTTGCCATTAGGCAATTATTACCATTGTCGCTCGAGGAGAAAGAAGAGAAGGAGGAGCTATCACTCCAAGTTTTCTTTAAAGCCTTCTTCTTCTTCTTCTTGGCCCTTTTCTTGTGAGGTGGGCAAACGGGCTTGATCTTTTCGTCGGGTTCTTGCTTTTGATCGGATTCTTGCTTTGGAGCCTCGCTAGTACCTTCATAGGTTAGTTCTAAATATTTCCAAATATCATGCGAAGTAGAGCAAGTAGAAATGCAATTAAAAACATTACGGTCAAGACCACAATGAAGAGCGTTCATGGATTTTCCATCAAGCTCAAAAAAAGCAATGTCATTGGGGGTCCATTTAGACTCATCGGGAGAGGAGAGGGAAAAAACTTGCATAACAATTTTAAAAATAGGATAGCTAATGCTTTTAAGAAAAGTTGACATGCGGGTTTTCCAATAAGTGTAGTCGGTCCCATCAAAAAATGGAGCACGACCCAATGAAAAGCCTTCGGGGGCGAAAGAAGTAGATGCCATCAAAAAGGATCTTTAATTTGAAACCAGTTAGGGAATTATTCAAATTCTGCCTCTGATACCAATTGTTGGGCGGAGAAAAAGGGAAGTGATGGCAAGAGGGGGGGTGAATTGCCTTTTAAAAAAAGATTAACAAATTAAAATCAAAGTTGAAATGCAGCGGAAATAAAAGAGGCAATCACACAAGAAATTGTTAACGGAGTTCGGCCAAAACCCGGCCTACGTCTCCGCTCCCAACTCAACCGTTGAGAGATTCCTACCGCTTTCTTTTCAATGGTTTTAGCAAGAAACCCACTAGGCTTTGAGGTAGCACTAGGACCTATTACATCTTGCTTTTATTGGTTGAGAAAGAACCCACTTACTTTTAATGGTTGAGTAAGAACCCACTAGCCCTTTTAACGGGTGAAGGCTAGCTCACCTATGACACAAGCCTTTTAAAAGGAAAGGCTTGAAGAAACCTCTTCACACCTTAATGGTGATGTGAAACCCAAAAGAAAGAGGGATGAAGAAAGAGTTTGGGGTTTGTAGGCACAAACCCAAATTTAAAGCTCAAAAAAAATAAAACAATAAAACCTGTATGTTGAGAAGCCTTGGGCACCTTTGATTGATTGGAGATGTTGAAGGCCGCTTCCAAGCTTCTTTGAAGGAGCTCCTTGGATGTGGAAGTTGTTGGAGCAAGGTGGGTTCCTTGAAGGAAGTCCGCCGGAGGTTGGCCAATTGATGGAAAATGTGTACGGTGTCTTTGTATATGATCCGGTGGTTGTCAGGGGCTTCCTTGGCCTTTATTTATAGGCATGGAACCCTTGGGGAGTCTTCGGAGCTGTTGTAAAGGTCCTCGGAGCCGTTGGAGGCCAAAAGGGAGTTTACTGGTCAAAGCCAACGGCTAGTTTGACTGGGCTACCGGCTGGCCGGTACAGCTCCACCGGCTGGCCGGTGCCTTGGCTGTTGAGAAGCCCTTCTGCCCAGGCAGCACCGGCTGACCGGTGCCAGAGCCACCGGCTGGCCGGTGGGCAGACAGTAGCAACCACTGTTGCATCAGGTTGCCACCGGCTGGCCGGTGACAGAGCCACCGGCTGACCGGTGGAGCCTGGCAGTGGGCAATGCCTCTGCCAGGTCCACCGGCCGGCCGGTGCTATCACACCGGTTGGCCGGTGGACTGAGTTTCAGTCCACTTGATGTTCTTTCTTGGGCCAATCCTTTGGCAATCAATTGCCTATCAACAAAAACACTTAAAACACAATTAGATAAACATGAAAGTGATTGTGATCATGAAAATTAAACCACGAGGGGATACGAGAGGTACAACATGGGTTTGGTCAGTAAGTTGTGTTTTAGGGACGGTTAGTGGTATATTTTGAAAAATGTTTTGAGATGCCTTTATGGCGGTTCCCTTCATGTGTTTGGATATGGTTTGTGGTATATCTTGACCAATGGACCATCTTGGTTGGGTCCTTGGGTTCTCTCATTGGATAAGGTACGCCCCCATTAAAGGTTAATTCATAACTGAAGCGCAACCCAGATTGTTTCTCCATTGGAAAATCCTCCAGTTGATCAATATAAGGAATATATTTCTTGATCTTTTTAGATTGAGTATACACCCTTTCCTTTATTAGTTTTGTGTATCCTATTGTAGTGGGAGATTGATCATGTATGGTTGAAAGTGACCTTAGCCTCTTAAGTTTCCTAATTTTTCGAAGGTGGAAGTGTTCTGGGGTTGTTAGCATGGATGAGTATTTGGATAGTGTCTAAGAGGAACTCTCAGTCCTTCATAGTCTCTTCGAAGAAGGAGTTCATGTTAAACTACTAGTGTGGGAAATCTGGTCATGAGAGGATATTATGGCCACTTTCTATAATTGTGTGTTATTTGGGGATGTTGTACAAGTTCCCTATCTATTCATTGTTTATATCAGTCGTAATGGTCATGTTCGGTGATTCCTTGTGATGTCATGTGCTCGATTGACTGTAAAGGTGAAAGTTGGCCAATCATCTGAGAGTCTCTATTATGTTGGGAGAATGTCTCCCTTGAAAAAAACATAAAAAATATTCCATTTTAGAGGAAGGTGAGTATAAGTGTTCTTTACTTCTATTGTTTCTCACCCGAACAAACAAGGTGTGATGTGTGTACATCTTCTAATCCCTTGTTTTAGTGAAATATCGAGTTAGGGTAAAATGAGTTTGGAATGTGTTATGTCTTGGAAAAACTTATCGGGGATTGCGGTGTAGTTTTTGTTTGAAACGAAAGAAGAATTCTCATTCAGGTGGTTTCCAAAGCCTAACTGCGAGGCCGAAGATGCTTCAATATTTTGAGCTCCAGCCATAGGTCCCGGAGAGAAGCTGGCGCGTAGTCAGGGGAAACCCCAGTGTCATTTAAACCCTTGTGCAAAGTCATATCCTAAATATGAAAGATAAGAAGAGTTTAAACCTATGGTGTCATCATATTTCTTATACTGTTCATGTTCGGTGGAAATAGGTGGAGGGCCTTGTACCCATGTCATCACCCAATGTTATTCCCTCCCCCTTTGGTTTCCATTGAGTCTTTAGAGAAAGGTATGAAGTTTGGCTAGACAGGTTGACCACACGGTTTTCACTTGGTTAGTAGTGACCATGTCCCCAAAAAACCATGTAGATAGAAGAATATCCACTGTTAATTCATGGTTTCCCAAACCATTCAGACTAACCATGTGGTCGTCCCAACACTTTATATTTTGGGGTCTTTCTGTACCGGCCCATGCTGGTCGATTAAGATGGTTGGTTCTTATGGTGGGGAGCCTATTTTTTTCCCCCGTACCAAAAACTTAGACTTATCCATGGTCATGGATTGGTGGTAGGTAGTCTCGTTCGGATCTATCAAGCTACCTAAATCTTCCTTGGGTAACTATTGAGATTGGAGAGTGCCCAATGGTTTAGTTATAGCAAGGTATGTGTAACCTTGTTCGATGTTGTTGTTCGTTTGAGTGAATTGCTTGAGTCTTGTTCGGATAGTGTTTGAGGATTTTTCCTTTGGGATAAAGCCTGAATGTGATTGATTGTTTCAGGAAAGTGGTGTATGTTTTTGTTGTGAAGTATTCCTTCCTTAATTGATCACTGGAGGTGTTTTGGCCTTTGGGGGCAAAACCTGGAAAGAGAGTACATCTTGGTTTATCAGTTCGGTTTGGCTTTCGTATCTGTCCTTTCTGTAGCTTTTCGGGGATGGAATGTTTTCATGGTGGGGAGAATTGTCACATACATGACTTATTTTGAAGTTAAATTTCATTTATTTTCCTTTCATTCTTTTTTTTGGATGGTTTCCAAAGGTTTTATGGAGAAATAGATGAGTTTTAATGGATTGGGACAAACCGTGAGCCCAATTCCAGATTTAAAAAAAAAATCGTTTCCTTTATAACTTTTTTAATTTTTTAATATTTTTCTCTCATTATAATTCCTAAATGGTCTCCTATGACCTATTAACACCAAAATATAAATTTGGAGCCTTTATAAATCCATAATCATGGTGGATATGGGTTTTTATTTAAGATATTGGGCCTGCCCGAAGGCCCATTTCCTGCATTAAAAATAATTTTTAATTTTTTTATATCTCCTTCACTATTTGCGTTTTTTCGGTGATTCCACCTCCCCTTCGACCCTAAGAAACCCAGGCGCGCTCCCATTGCCTTTCCCCCTTCCTTGGAGCTCTTTAAAATCGAGAATTAGGGCTGATCTTCATAGGGTGTCTCAAATCGGCCAGAATTGAAGAGGTAACTTCATCCATTCTTAACTCTCTCAATTCTTACTCTTTTCCCTCCATTAAAGTTCCTAAATTACCTCCTAAATCTTGTTCGAACAATACCAGAATTTTGGATATTTTCAATTTCAGAAACTATTGTTTTTGGAGTGATTAATTCAGGATACTTCAAGTAGGTGAGTCTATTTCTTTCCTCTTTCAAATTGCTTAGGGTTTCTTCCCTAATTCTTGAATTATAAAAATTCTAGAAGTTACGGTTCATGCCTAGGTTCTAAATTACTGTATTTGGGTGAAATATTGAGGTTTTAGGTTTCTTTTAACTTCTTTGAGGTGCGGTGGTCGTGCGGTTGATGTTTCGCCCCAATATTTAAGGGTTTCGACACATTCGATAGGTGATTCTGTGGGTAACCATTTAATGATGAGTTAGTTTTCTTGATTAAATAATTTTTCATGTTCCTTATATGCTGTTTATTATGCGAAAACCATTTTTGGTAGAAATAGTAAAGCATTTGGTATTAAAGTTACATTTTTGTTTGAAGTATGTATTTTTCAAATGTATTTCTTGTGTTATCTCTTGTAGTAGTTTTGTAAAACGTGGAAGTGATTTATTAGTTTTTGAACGGGGCTGAAAATTTTGGTTGGGTAATGATATAGTTCCATGTGGTCCTAAAAATGGGGTGTATTTGAATGGTTTTATGTGTATAACCTTGTTATACTCCTTGAAAGTGTTTTATGGATTTGTGTGTTCTCATGGGTATCTTTTGTGATATTATTCAATGTGATTATATAACATTTTAAAGTGGATTATTACATGTTTATTGGGATGAAAATTCTGTTTTGGTAGGTACTTGGTGTGATTTTGGCTTAAAAAGAGGTTTTTGAAATGGGTTTTATGTTAAAAGTTTGGGTATACTCTTTATAATTGTTTTATGAAAGTTTTGAATGGTTTATTGGGTTGTGTAATAGGTGAAACTATATCAGCAAACTATTTTGGTAGGAGTATATTTTTAAAAGGTACATTTAATTTGTGAAAAAGGTTGTTATGTTATATGTATCATCTTGGAAATATTTTATTAAATTGTTTGAAGGAGATATTGAGGAGTGAAAGTGATGTGAAAGTGACGTGGAGTGTTTTGTGTGAGTGTGATGTGAAAAATTAAATTTTTGACTATGAAAGAAGTGTTATTTTCCATGTGTGTGGGATTTTATATGAGTTGAAATATCTTATAATTGTTTTATAAAATTGTTTAATGGTTTTGTGTAAGTGTTGAAGAAATGTGAAATGTGTTGTGGGCTATTTTGGTGTGATTCGGATTTGAAAATCATTTTGAATGAAAAATGGATTTTTGTTACTTGTGTGGTATACATATGGGCTTTTTGGTGAATTTGTGATGTGGAAATGATATTTTCATGTTCAATTTATATTTCTTGACTTGTTGAACTTGTTTAAGCATAAGGGGAAAACCTGAGTATATAGGTGGGTGGACGTGTACTAGTATGCTAGTGAATCCGTGGGGTTTGGCATCAGTTTCATTTATCAAGATTGACGCTTACAACTCTAACTAAACTATGATGATGATGATTGGGGACCACTAGGTTATGGGTATGTTCCCTACTAGTGGCTCCTGCACGAGAATGGATATTTGTGATGGTTACTCTCACCGAGATACGAGGTACCTGGGACCCACAGCTAGCTAGTGCCTAGGGGTTATTTCCTATTGCTTGTGCTCATTAGTTACTTTATACTTACCATCGGAATATGGTACATTTTTCTGGAAAATTCAGTAGCTTTGGTGTTTATTTTAAAAGTTTTAACCCGTTAAAATAGCCCACTTGAAAACTGTTTTTATTCAAAGTCGCATCTTTTAGAAATTGTAAGTAGCTTTTCATGTTTTTGAAAACTTGCATGCTTTTCGTCTTTAAATTTTTATCACATGGAATATCTTAGTGGTGGTATCCTACTGGAAATTGGCTCACACCCTACTTACACCCTTGGGTGTAAGTAGACTTGGTTTTTTTTTGTCGCAGGTTGGGTACAATTTTTTTTGTTCTGGTGGTTCGGGTTTCTAGCAGGTCCTTGGTGGTGAAGTCTTATAGAGATGGTTTGAGGGTGGTGCCCCATGCCATGAGGGTTCTTGGGATGTTTCATTTTGGTTTTTTTACCTTTCGTATAGTCTTTTTGAGTTGTTTTAAGCTATGTAATTCAGTTCTGAATTTTTGTAAAAGATTGTTTGGTTTGAAAAATCCAGATTCGTTTTATTGGATTCTTTTGTTGTTTTAAGTTTATAAACACGGGTAAATCATTCCCAATTCTCATTTTATGATACCTGGGCACTTGTTCCAGCCCGTGGGGATCGGGAACACCCTTAGGGTCTTGCCATGGACCGGGTCGGGTGCCGATTTTGAAGGCGACCTGATTCGGTTCGTGACATGATTCACCCCCTTAGTTTCTTCCCCATTATCTCCCTCCTTCATAGATGTACTTAAGGGTAAGAGTTGACCCTTTTTTCTTGTGATTTCTTTGTGTCTAGGGCATTTGATTAATTTTTTGAGCTCCATTCATCCTATATTTGAATTTACAAACCATTCTTAATTGATTTTTGATAGGTTACCCCATGTGTTTTCCATTTAATTTGAGAACCAGGATTGTTTCATGTCTAAATCCATGTTTTTTATATCGAATTATATCATTAAATGTGTTTATGTGTTATTGGAAAGGTATATCAAGTTTTATGTGATTTTCATTTCAATTCAAATGACTTCTCAATTGTAGAACTTGTTAAAAATATTTTTTAATAAATCATGCACACCATTTGTTTGAGAAATTACATGAATTATCTTTATAAATAAATTCTAAGATTTTATAAGGTGTTTTGGTCATCAAAGTGTATTCTCAATAGACACAATTTTTTTACTTTTCATTTCAAGCAATACTTGAAATTCCAATCATTGATAAAATATTTCAAGAATTATTTAAATTAAAATTTGAGGTTTAACATTTTTTGACACTGTTTGGTTTATTGGCTAAGACAATTAAGGCAATGTTTTAATCAATCAAGTGATTTTATAAATGTGGACTAATTTATAAATTAATTTCAAGGGAGGTTTAAGTGTAATGTTTTAATAAATTTCTTATAAATGATTTAAAATTATTATATAGAGAAATGGCCTCTTGGTGGGTTTCTAAAAGTCTTGTTTGGACCTTTTAAATGGTCTTTTGAACATGTGGGTGTGTAAGACCCACTTATTTCTCTTATGGTTATTTCCCTTTATGGGTGGTTCTTGATATATTTGGTGATCAGATGATATATAGAAAGGGGCTATTTCTTGTGAGAGTTTTACAGGTGTGAGTGAGTTATTATGTATGCTTAATGATGATTGTTTGGATTATTGATTGTTTCCCACCATTAATATTTCTTCGTTCATGGTAATATGAGTATCTAAGTGAGATGTATTTATTTATGCTACAATATATCATTTCATACTTATAGTTCCCCCCAAAGTGCCCCTTATTCTGGGATTGGTGCAAGCTAGTCAAGTGACTTGTGTTAGAATGCAACATAAGCCTATAGTTGGTCCCAGTTTGATAAATTCTACGACTGTATCACATTAAAGCCAATGGTAGACCCCATTAGACTCACAAGGTACACCTAGAGTTTTTTTTAACCATAAAATCAAGATCTATCATTTCATGAATGGTCTAAAATCAAATAATTTTATACTTTTATACTTTCATAAATTTTAATTTTATATATTATAGTTTTATAATTTTATAAATCTGTAAAAACTATATAATTCTATAATTTATGAATACTTTTATAACATATATATACTTTTATATAGTTTTATAATTTTATTTACATTTATAAAAATTATGTATCTTTCTTTAAAATATATTTTTTTATAAATTATATATAATTTTATACTTCTATATACATCTACAACTTTATATACTAATATAAATATATATACATTTTTTATTTATACATTTATACCTTTACAATTTTTCAATTTATCAATATTTTAATACTTTTATACTTTCATAAATTTAATGTTAGTGTTGAAAATATTCTAAAAAATATAATGATTTATTTTTTTATTTATGAAACCATTATTATATTCAATAAAAAAGTTTTATTATGAAAAGGGTTTTCAAATAATATAGATTTTTTCTATTATTACATTCAATATTCGTATTTCATCTGTTTTTTATAATTTAAATATGATTTTATACTTCATTTATACTCATACAAAAAAGGTTTTGATCATTAAAAATATGAAATGAAAAATACTTTTTAAAAGTGAAATCTCCTCTATTATATTTATAAATTTTCTTCAATAAGTTTTTTTGATCACATGGGATGATAAGACATTTTTCAATATCCATATTTTCTATTATGAAAAGGGTTTTCAAATAATATATCTTTTATTTTTTTATATTTCAATTATTACATTCAATAGTTGTATTTATAAATTTCTTTCAATAAGTTTTTTTTTATCATGTGGGATGATAAACCATTTTTCAATCTTTCCATTTTTTTCAATAAATTCATGAGATCCATCTTCAATTGAACATATTTTGTGTATTTATTTTGTTAAATATTCATTTTACCGAATAAAATAGGATGAATATAAATAAATAATGGAATGATGACAATCATATAAGAAAATAATATGATGTTCGAGTGAAAGTGTTCATCAAGTTTTTAAAATATCATGCATATGGCCCTTATCAAATACTTTTTCCATATTTACGTTGTTGTTATTCAAGACTAATTAGTCCAGAAGAGTTGTAAGAACACTTGATCTATCACGGAATTGAACGAAGTTATAAATGTTTTAATAAACATGGGTAAAAGAAAATGTAGCTAGTGATTGGGATAACACTATTTTTTATGGATCATTTGATATGATTACAGGTGTGGACAATGAAGAATACCGTATCAATGATGTTATTACATATGTGAATGATGATGAAGATTGTAATGAGGAAATAAAAAAAGACAGTTGGAGATAAACTTTGTGATTATCCAAAATTGTTTTAGAAGTTAAAGAGTTGTGCAAAGATGTCATTATATACTGGTTGCACTAAATATATATCATTTTCTGCCATATTGAAGCTGTATAATTTGAAAGTAGGCAACGGATGGAGTGACGTTACTTTTACAGAACTACTTTCTCTCTTGAATTATATTCTCAAAGAATAGAATGAGTTCCCTAGTTGAACATAAGATGCAAAATGAATGCTAAATTTGATGATTATGATCTATGAAGGAATACATGTCTTCCCAAATGACTGTCTAGTATTTCTTAAGGACCGAAAATCACTTAAATAATTCTCAAAGTGTGGTTCTTCTTGATACAAGAAAGATGAATTGGGTCTTACAAAAGTTGTATGGTACTTTCCAATCATTCACATGTTTAGGCACCTATATGGAAGTGAAGAGACTGCATGGTAATAGATGTTTCATGCAGATACAAGAAATAAAGATGGGAAACTTTATCACACAACAAAATCTCCTCGGTAGAAGAAAATTGATCATGAGTATCTTGGATTTGCAAACGAGATGAGAAACCTTCATCTTTCATTATCTATAGATGGAGTGAATCCTTTTGGTTTTCAAAGAATCACTCATAGTACATGGCCAGTTATGTTAGTAAATTATAATTTTCCACAATAGTTATGCATGAAATGAAAATACATCTTGTTATCAATGCTTATATCAGGACCAACAACTGAGTAATGATATTGATTTTTATTTGGCTCCATTGATCGAGCATTTGAAATTGTTGTGGGATTTAGGTGTTATGTTTTATGATGATTTTGGGAATGATTATTTCATGTTGAGATCCATGTTGTACGAGATGATAAATGAATTTCATTCTTATGGAAATTTTTTAGGATATAAAATTAAAGGAACTCATGGGTGTCCCATTTGCAAACATGGTACATAATCAATTATGTTTAAACATTCATCAAAGACTGTGTTTCTAGGACATCATAGATTTCTACCCTGATGAAATATGTACCAATCTTAGACAAAATCATTTTATGGAAGTTCATAATAATATACAGCATTGTATCCACTAATAGGAGATCAACTAGAAACTACTTTTGGTAAATCATTTTCTAAAAACCTTATGAAAACCAGTTGGAAAAAGAGATCATTTTTTTTGAATTTCCATAAAGTAATTGCCTGTACATCAGAAATTTTCTTTATGTTATGCATGTTGAAAAAAAATTATGGGATAGTGTAATTGGAACATTAATAAATGAACCCTGTAAAATAAAGTATGAAATTAAGGCTAGGTTGGATATGGTTGACAAGGGAATACAGGAAGAGTTTGTGTTAGTGAAGGGTGAAAAATAAAAATTTCTTCCTACAGCTGCTTACACTCCTTCCAATAATGTGAGATATCTATTTTTCTACTTATTGAATAATGTAAAGGTTCCAAAGTTTTATTCATTGAATATTAAGAATATTGTTTCAATGACTGGCTTAAATTTAAAGGGTCTAAAATCACATGACTGTCATGTTTTGATTAAATATATAATCCGTGTATCTTTACATTGAATGTTTTCCAAGAATATTCACCATACATTAACCAAGCTCTGTTTCTTTTTCAAAAATATATGAAGCAAAGTTATTGACCCAAATAAATTTCCGACTATGGAAAAAGAAATTTTCATCATATTATGTAAATTAGAGATGTTCATCACACCAACATTATTTGATATGATGGTTCACTTGATGATTCACTTGGTGAGAGAGATTAGACTATGTGGTCCTTTACATTATAGATGAATGTGCCCCATTGAATAGTATATAAAGATTTTGAAAGGGTGTGTCAAAAATAAAAGTCGTCCATAAGTTTATATTGTGGAGAGATATATTATTGAGGAAGTCGTTGAATTATGTACTGACTACCTGTATGATGTGGAAATCATTAGTCTACCAAAATCTTAGCACACTAGGTTCCTTGGGGGTGAAGGAATTTCTGGAAGAGAAGTTGTCATAGTCAATATTACATATTGGGATCAGACCCACCTTTTCATTTTTCATAATAGTTTGGAGGTTTTCTTATATGTTGAAACCCACAAAGAAATTATTAGGCATTTGAATCCATCAAGGGATAAAAGATGGATATAGAATACACATAATCAATAGTTTATAGGATGGTTTCAAGACTATATTTTTAAGGTTTTAGATGAAAATAAAGATCTGATTTCAGAACAACTTTCATGGATAGACATAGGAGCAAGTGTGTATGTATTATCTTACAATGTTTATGTAATTAATGGTTATATGTTCTATACAAATAAACATGATGATGACAGTACTGTGAAAAATAGTGTAGCTACACTTGTTGCTAAAGTGATGCATGTTTCTGGTAATAAGGAAAAAATCCAATTTATATAAATATATCATACTTTGGTATCATCAAATAAATCTGGGAGATGGATTATAAAACATTCCAAGTGACTATTTTTAAATTCAAATGGGTTGATAACAGGAGTGCTGTTAAAATAGATGAATTTAGATTTGTTAAAGTGGATTCGAGTAATGAAGGGTATAAATATGGACTGTTTATAATGGAAGCACAGGCATTATAAGTATTTTATGTTCCACATCCTGCAAACCAAAAGTGGTAAATTGTTCTATTATTGACCAAAACCACTGAAGGGTCAGATGAAAATTCAACTAATAATGACCCTTTCATTGGGACATCACAATCATTTCGCAACGGTCCCAATATAGACAACACTTTGTAGGTCAGAGGAGACCATAATAAAGGGACAATAATACTTCATAGAGGGGTCAAATCTCTTCGGCCTTTAAAAAAATAGAGTTCAATAATCATGTTATATATTTTTTGTAATATACATTGTGTTACCTCATGTTATTATCTATTTGTTGCTACATTTATATAATCTATATTAAATGATAAACCACTTATATAGATAATTACTTCTACAGCATACCTGAGGGAAGAATTTACACAAATAGCATGAAGATGTGACTTCTATAGAAGTAATGGATTGTTCCATATTTATGTTTAATTTATTTCTTTTTAGTATTAATCACATAAGAATTGTTTTCTTATGTATTTGGATTCCTTTGTTCGAGTTGGGGTGGTTTGTTTAAAGCTGCTCATGCTCACGAGAGATTGGACTTTGAAGCGACAACTAAGAGTTCAATGAGAAGGTAAAAGTGTTTTTTAATATAATAGGTTTTTCCTCATAATATTATATGTTCTCTACTTCATTAACATAATCTAAAGTAATTTTTTGACTACTCATGAAAACAATTTATTTTTCACATGATGATGTTACCAATCCCTTGGAAGAACAAGCTATAATGAAGAAAACCCTTTGCGAAGATTTAAAGTTAATGTTATGATATAATTTATCTATTTTACTGGAAAATTATATAATGAAACATTGAGTTAATTTTCATTATTCCTTGCAGAGTTCATTTATTTTAGAATATTTATATCCATATTTCATGCCTTTCTACACCAAAACTTCCATAGACTTCTTCTCCCTCAAAACCTTTTCACCCCTACAGTACTGGCATTTACCAATTTACTTCAAGTTCCCTCCACTACCATAGTAGGAAGAGAAATGATGCAACCTATGATCAATCATAGAGGTAATCTTGATGTTTTCATAGTAAAATTATTTTCCATGGAATTAATTTATTTTTTAATATTTAAGTTTAATTTATTTCTTTTTAGTACTACTCACATAAAAAAATTCTTATGCATGTGGATTCTTTTGTTCGAGTTGGGGTGGTATGTCTATCTTTCATGCCTTTCTTCACCAAACTCCCATAGAATTATTCTCCCTCAAAAACTTTCCACACCTGTAGTGTTGGCATTTACCAATTTTCTTTAAGTTCCCTCCACTTCCTTTGCAGGAAGAGAAATGACATTTCCTCTGCTCAATCACAGAGGTAATCTTGATATTTTTATAGTAAAATCATTGTCCATAGAATTAATGTATTGTTTTATACTTATATTTAATTTATTTAGTATTACTCACGTAATAATTTTTTTCATATACAGGTGGATTATTTTGTTTGAGGTGGGGCGTTCTGTCCATCTTTTAGGTCTTTCTACACCAAAATTTCCACAAACTTCTTCTCCCTCAAAAAAATTTCACCCATGTAGTGTTAGAATTTACCACTTTCCTCCAAGTTCCCTCCATTAACTTTGCAAGAAGAGAAATGACACTGCCTCTGATGAATCACAAAGGTAATATTAATGTTTTCACAGTAAAACATTTTTCCATATAATTAATTTATTTTTTCATATTTATGTTTAATTTATTTCTTTTTAATATTAATCACATAAGAATTGTTTTCTTATACATGTGAATTCCTTTGTTTGGGTTGGGGTGGTTTGTTCCATTACTTTTATGTGTCGACCAGACAACACTGTATATTGAGTTTATGTTCTTAGCTGAAAAACTTATCTCATTGTTGAAAACCAGATGAGTATAAAAATATCATGTGCCCATTATGGTGACTTCTCGTGATATAATGGACAGAAGAGCTTCTTTTACTCTTCTGGTTTTCAACAATGAGAAAGTTTTTTCGACTAATAATAGTGACTTAATATGCAGTGTTGGAAGTTTGAAAAAGAAAAGGAAATGGTAATGAGGGTAACATTGGAAGTTAGGATTTTTTTTGAGACTTTGGGATGTGTAGGAATCATCCAAACCTAAATCCTACACACGATGTGACCGGTATTGTAACACCCCAAGGTTTAACAAATAAATTTAATTTAATGCATGAAACACTAAGTCTCTATAAAATAACACTTTTTTTTAATTATATAGTTATAAAATGACTGTTAAACATAAATTTTCTGCTACTGTTATTTGAATTTTTAAAAATAGACATACATGGTGGTGATCAGTAAGTTATTTGGAGTCTGATAGGACCAACTTAATTTTTGGTGAATAGTAACATACCCTTATGAATAGTAACATACCATTATGAATAGAAATTTGACCCTTATGAATAGTAAATTGGCTAAATGTATAGTAACATCACCCATGAATGTATAATAAAAAGGCATCTTATAAGTGATAATATGATCATTATATAAGTGCTGGTATTTTTTGTAAGTCATAAATATTTAATTACAATTTTATGATTAATTAAATAATTTAAATGAAAATTTATTTTCATAAAATGTAATAATAAATAATTATATTATTTTATTATGGTTATAAGATAATTTTATGAGACCTTGAGTAAATTTTCAAGGTGTTTTAAAATGAGTTATAGTTTTAAAATTATTATTTTTCGAATAAATTTTGATTTTAATTAAAAATTAAATTTATCATATTTAGAAAATTATTTTGATAAAATGGTGTTTATTTTTTAATTATAAATATCAAAAAATGGTTGGGGTGATTTTTTTATTTATTTGAAATACTTGAATTTTTTTGAATAGTGAAATTTGATAATTTAATAAATGTGCAAAATAAATGAATTTATGCATCATGCTTGAGTCATGGCTGATGTAAATGAAAATTATCTCTAACTCACATGCACTTATTACTATATTTAGTCATGGAACCATCATTATTGCTTGTCCTGTGGAAAAATAATAAAATAATAAATAAAATAATGGAAAACCCCTCCTCTCCTCCACTATAAATATCACCCTCTTCCTCTCACACCTCTCAAGATTTGTGAATTGTCTAAGTTATTCCCAATATTCTTTATAAGGATCTTCCCCAAGTCCAAGACCTACTGTTATTACCAAAATTCCAATACCAAAGGCCTTAAGGAGGATCTCAAGGAGAAGAGATCAAGAGGTAAAAATCCTTTTTCAATTTCTTGTGTTTTCTTTTTAATTCTTTTATTTTATTTTACCCTCTTATCCTACCCTTATCCAAGAGGTATAAAAGCTCTATTATCTCATATATACTTAATTTTTATCATTTTTAGGGAAAATCCATCATCATACTTCTTCCCCTCTCCCTCTTACTCTCAAAAACAAAAATATCGACTGTGATGTGTAGATTTACCAACATCGTGGACGATGTGTCTTCAATTTCCTTTAGTTCCATCAAATATGGTCATAAAACCATAAATATGGTTAAATAATATTGTATTATATATATTATATTATATATTACGTTTTGGAACTATTTTTTATGCATACTAATATTTGATAAAAACAAAAGTGGTTCATAATGATCTAAATTCACCAAAATAAACTAACGATTATCACTAATAATTTATCTAATGATTCATCCAAAAACCATATAACCATAATTATTGAAGGAATAATTTAATATTCTGGAAAAATTTTAATAACATATCATTTTACTTCTGGATTTTCTCTTCCATGCGATAGGGAAATCCTTTACGAAGCAACCACAGAAATCATGTAAAGAACACACCTGAACCAATGGAAAGAACAAAATATTATAAATTAATGAGTGTAATGATGTTATAAAATGATCATATAAGGTGTTATAAAAAATTTTATTCTTCTTTAAAGTATTAATAACACTCTTTTAACCATTATACAGTAGGTTTGAAAACATTTTAAGTAAGACGAACCCGTGGTGAGGGAATTCTTAACTCAATTTCTATTCTTTAGGTTAACCTTCTATGTTATTCATTGTGTGGTATTTGAGATTATTTGTGTGATGGTTTTTTTTATATTATATTGTCTTATTTATATTTATAGTGTATAAACTTATCATTTTCATTCTATTAATTCTCAATCCAATGATATTTTTAATGGACTTTCCTTTTAAAAATATTTTTAAAAGTTTCTTTAATGAAATTCATTAAGATTTTTTTTATATATATGGAATGAGTGATTTCTCCTAATTTCATGACTCAGTGTTACTATAATATGTTCCTTGGAAATAGTTATATTGGTTTGATCCCATTATAGCTCAAGATATGTTGGGTTGATCCCATTATAGCTCATGATATGTTGGGTTGAAGACATTATAGCTCAAGATATGATGGGTGGGCCCAATTATAGATCTCCAATGAATTGGGTACTCTGGAGATTGAAGTTGACTGAATGGTTATTCCATGTGTAAGGGTGATTGTATGAGTTATATGTTAAATATGTCCCAAGGAAACTACATGATGTTTCTATGTAGGTTAATGAGTTTTTATAAAATTGATTTTATTGGGTTTTATGTTATCACTTGACTAACGATTTCTTTCTTTATATCCCTTACTGAGCTTTTTGTGCTCATCCTAAGTTTTTAAATGTTTTTAATAGGTTATAAGGATTTTTAATATAAATAAGTAATAAAATTTAAATGTCGTGAAGATTTTTCAAATAAATTATGTTTTATTTGAAAAGTTTTATATTTTGGAAAAAATGGATACTGTTTTAGTAGTATCCACGTGTATGAATATGGGATGTTATGTATGTTTTATGTCCAAATTTTCTAAAAATCTAAACCTAAAAAGATCCTCAATGTGTAATAATGTATGTTCTTGTCTAAAACTCAAGAATATGTAATTTTTTAAGGTTGGGTCCTTGTAGTTGGTATCATAGGATGGTTTAGATAACTTTAGGGGTTAGGATGATGTTAATAGAATACCATAAATACTTTTTACTTTATGTTTGATTTGAAAGGATATAGAATTTAAAAATTACCATATTTATTTATCTAATATATCTCTATTCATAATTGTTTTTCGTAGAAGAAACAGGGAAGCTGAAGTAAAAAAATTCACCAAGAGGCTGATATCTATCCGAATCTGTAGCCTGGAATGGTGGGAATCAGAACCGAGCAGTTTGTGACAGTAACGGCTCAGTTGACTCGGACGATAAAAGTGGTGGCATCCATTCTATAGAGTAACCTAACCTACCATGAAAAAACATGTCTTTTGTGGATCATTTTATGAGGCAAATTCCTCTAGCATTCAGTGGAACCACATATCCAGTGATAGCCAACAGATGGATCAATGCTCTGGAAACAATATTTGATGTCATGGGATGTTCAGAATGTCAAAAGTTAATACTATCCATTTATCATTTTAAAGGTTAATCTGATAAATGGTGGTTTATGGTAAAGAATACAAGAGAAAGATATGATCTTGATGGTTTGGAATTGGATGATTTTAAGAGTATTTTTCTAGAAAAATATTTTCCTAAAATTGTTTGACTCAAAATGGAGAAACAATTGTTGGAACTGAAGAAGAAAGATAATGATTCTTTGGCAGTGTATGAAGCTAATTTTACAAGACTGTCCAGGTATGTACTGGGTTTTACTCAGGATTTTGATTATAAAATTAATAAATTTTATTCTGGTTTGAAATCATTTTTACAAAGAGATTTGGCTTCATGAGAGTTTAAAATCTATGAGAAACTTGTTTATTGTGATGAAAAATTTGAGAAGGAGGTTTATAACATGTATGTGCCTCATGATGACAAGAATAAGAAGCAGTTATGTTGGTAGGAATTAGGGAATAATTCATCAAATAAATATGTAGGTAAGAAAATCAATTTACCTTCTTCTAAAAAGTGTGGTAAAAAGAATCCTGGAGAGTATCTTGTAAAATCTGGAAAATGATACTGATGTGGAAAGTTTGGAAACATGTCTCATGAGTGTAAGTAAAATGATCCAAAAATTAATGATAAGCCAATAGTGAGATTCTTTAACTGTAAGTAATTGGGTCATTTTTCTAATGTGTGTCTGAAGGTAGTCACTCAGATTTGAAATCAGCAGGATTGGAAAAAGAAGGGTGTGGTGAAATCCTTTGAAACCACTTTAACAGATGTTGAGCCATAAAATGAGGTGGTATCATGTACATTTCTTGTTTTTATAGATTTTTCAAATGTGTTGTTTGATTTGGGGTCTACACATTCCTTCATTTCTGATAAATTTTCTGCAAAATTGGGAATTCCACCCCATAAAATGAAACCAGAAAACACCTAGAGGAAATATTATGAAAAAAAGAAATTATAATAATCTAATTATCTATTTTTGTGGAAAGAGTTTACTTACATACCATTTTTTGTTGCCTCTAGTGGAGTTTGATGTAATTCTGGGTATGGACTGGCTTTCTTTTTATCATGCTAAGATAGATTATAGAGTAAAGTATGTTGTTTTTCAGAACGTGTTTCAGTTTGTGTGCAAGAATGAACTCATACCATTGATAACATATCAGGAAGCTAAGAAACTGATAAAATATTCAAATGAAAGTTATCTTGCTCATATTTTTGAATATAAGGGAACTATCCATATCAATGATGTTCTAATAGTAAATGAACACATGGATGTTTTTCCTGATGATTTTCCTAGTGTTATTCCTGATCGAGAGGTTGAGTTTACTATTTAATTAGTTCCTGTAGGAATTATTAGAAAAATGATTCATTCAATCCATCACTTCACTATGGGGTGCTCTTATCTTGTTTGTTAAAAATAAAGATGGTTCAATGAGACTTTTCATTGATTATAGAAACTTAAATAATATCATAGTTAAAAAAAGTATCCTTTGTCTCATATCGATGATTTGTTTAATCATATCTAGGGAGCATATTATTTTTTGAATATTGAATTGAGGTTGGGGTACCATCATTTGAAATTAAAGTATGAATACATCCCAAAGACTTTGTTCCATACAAGATATGGTCATTACGAATTTTTAGTTATGTCATTTGGGTTATCTAATTCACCAGCTATATTCATTGATCTTATGAAAAAAATCTTTCATGAGTTCTTGGACAAGTTTGTGGTTGTATTTATTGATGACATTTTGGTATATTCTAAAAGTAAAGAAGAGAATAGAAAAACATCTAAGGTTTGTTTTGAAAACCCTCAAAAAAATAAATTGTATGGAAAATTCAGAAAGTGTGAATTTTGATTGCAACAAATTTCTTTCTTTGTTCACAATGTTTCTAAAGATGTCATAACTATTGATCCTGCTAAAACAAAAGTTGTTGAAGAATGGCCAAGACCCAAAAATATAACTAAGATTCGTAGTTTTCTTAGTTTCGTAGGATATTATTGGAGGTTTTTTGAAAAATTTACACGGCTATCTAGCCTACTGACTAAGTTAACTCAAAAAGGAGTTAAATTCGTCTGGACAAAAGAATGTGATGACTATTTTCAGGAATTCAAAAGAAGATTGGATAATGCTCTAGTTATGACCCTACATTATAGAAGTGGTGAATTTGTCATGTATAGTGAATATTCTTTGAATGAAATTGGTTTTTTTATACATAATGATTGGGTAATTGCTTATACCTCATGTTAGTTGAAACCTCATGAGTTAAATTACCCTACACATGATTTGGAATTAGCTGATGTTGTATTTTCATTAAAAATTTGGAGGCATCATCTGTATGAAGTAAAATGTGAAATATATACTGACCATAAAATTTTGAAGTATATATTTACTCAAAACTAATTAAACATGTGACAAAGAAGATGGTTGGAACTAATCAAGGATTATGATTGAACAATTCATTACCATCCTGGAAAAGCAAACATAGTGACCAATGTATTTAGTCAGAAAAGTAATGTTACATTAACCATGATACGTTTAGAATGTGACCCTTTGGTGAATGATTTGATAAAATTTGTCTTGGACGTTTTTGGTGCAGGAAATTCCTATTTTAGGTTTTAGTGCAGTCATCTCTATTAGACAGAATTAAGCAAGAACAGAAAGAAGATAGAGAGTTATAGAAAAAGGTATAATTGGTTGAAATGGGTAAGTTTCCAGAATTTAACCTTGATGAAGATTTTTTTAGAGGTTTGGGAAGATATTATTTGTTCCTTGTGATTATCAGTTGAAAAAATAATTGTTATGTGAAGCTCACAGTTCTCCGTTTTCAGTTCATCCTGGAAGCACAAAGATGTACGGAGATCTTCAAAAGTATTACTGGTGGGATGGAATGAAAATAGATATTTCTAATTTTACCATGAAATGTTTGACATGTAAATAGGTTAAGGCATATTTGCAGTTACTAAAGGGGATTCTTCAAACCTTACCAGTTCCATAGTGAAAATGGAAAAATATATCCATGGAATTCGTTTTGGGACTACCGGAGACATCTTAAGGTATCATTGTAATCTGGGTTACTGTTCATCGTTTGACTAAATCTGCACATTTTTTTTCCTATTGGATATATTATGTCTTTAGATCATCTTTCTTGACTATACCCCAAAGAAATTTTCAGGTTACATGGAGTTCCTCTTTCCATTGTATCTGACCCTGATCCCAGATTCACTTCTAACTTTTAGAAAGGCCTTCAGAAGTCGTTGGGCACACAATTAACCTTCATAACTACTTTTCTTCCTCAATATGATGGATAGACTGAGAGAACAATTTAGATATTAGAGTATATGCTTTGATCATATTCAATGGACTACTAGGTAAGTTGGGATCAGCATCTTTCTTTAGTTGAGTTTTCTTATAATAATAGTTTTCATTCCATTATACATATGGAACCTTTTGAGGAATTGTATGGAAAGCGGTGTCGAACTCCAATATTTTGAGATGAAGTTGGGGAAATGAATTTGATGGGACCATAATTAGCAGAGGAAGTGGTAGAAAAATTTCATATTATTCAGCAACACATGAGGAAAGCTCAGAGAAGGCATAAAGTTATGCAGATAACAGGAGGAAAGACATTTCATTTGCGGTAGGTGATCATGTTTTCCTTAAAACCTCTCCTTGGAAAAGAGTTATGTGTTTTGGTAAAAAAAGAAAGCTAAGTCCATGGTTCATTGGACCTTATGAAATCTTAGAGAAAGTTGGACTAGTCTCCTACCGAGTAGCTTTGCCTCCAATTTCATCTCAGGTACACAATGTTTTTCATGTTTCAGTGTTGAGAAAGTATGTTCTAGATTCATCTCATGTTTTGAGCCCATAAGTAGTTCAGTTGGAAGAGAACCTTTCTTATGAAGAGAGACCTATTTAGATTCTTGATAGTATAGATCAAGTATTGCAGAATAAGGTAATCCACCAGGTAAAAGTTTTGTGGAGAAACCACATGGTTGAAGAAGCAACATGGGAATATGAAAATACTATGAGGGAAAGGTACTCTCGCTTGTTTAATAAGTAAATAAAAATTACGAGGACGCAATTTCCAGAAGGTGGCGAGAATGTAACACCCCATGGTTTTAAAAATAAATTTAATTTAATGCATGAAACACTGAGTCTCGACATAATAACACTTTGTTTTATGTAGATAGTTATAAACTAGCTATTAAATATACTTTTTCCACTACTGTGTTTTGAATTTCAAAAAACGGACATACACGATTGCGATTAGAAAGTTATTTGGAGTCTGATATGACCAAATTAATTTTTGGTGAATAGTAACATACCCTTATGAATAGTAACATACCCTTATAAATAATAATATGACCCTTGTGAATAGTAAATTAGCTAAATGTATAGTAACCTCACCCATGAATGTATAATAAAAAGGCATCTTATAAGTGATAATATGATCATTATATAAGTGTTGATATTTTTTTTAAGTCATAAATATTTAATTACAATTTTGTGATTAATTAAATAATTTAAAAGAAAATATATTTTTATAAAATGTAATCATAAATTATTATTTTTTTGTCTTATGGTTATAAGATAATTTTATGAGACCTTGATTAATTTTTTAAGGTGTTATAAAATGAGTTATAGTTTTAAAATTATTATTTTTCGAATAAATTATGATTTTATTTAAAAATTAAATTTCTCATATTTAGAAAATTATTTTGATAAAATGGGGTTCATTTTTTAATTCTATATGTCGAAAAAAATTTGGGGTGAATTTTTGTGATTTTTCTAAAATACTTGAATTTTTGGTGAATAGTGAAATTCGATATTTAAGAAATGTGCAAAATAAATGAATTTATGCATCACACTTGAGTCAAGGATGATGTAAATGTAACTTATCTCAAACTCACATGCACTTATTATTTTATTTAGTCATGGAACCATCACTATTTATTGTCTTATGGAAAATAATAAAATAATGGAAAACCCCTCCTCTCCTCTACTATAAATACCACCCTCACCCCCCCCCCCTCTTCCTCTCACACCTCTCGAGCTTTGTTAATTGTATAAATTATTCAAAATATTCTTCCCAAGTATCTTTCACACTCCCAAGACCCACTGGTCTCACTAAAAGGCCAATACCAAAGTCCTTAAAGAGAATCTCAAGGAGAATAGATCAAAAGGTAAAAATCATCTTTCAATTTCTTGTGTTTTCTTTTCAATTATTTTATTTTCTTATAATATCTTCCCCTCCTCTTATCCAAGAGGAATTAAATCTCTTTTATATTATATATAATGGATTGTTATCATGCTTGTGGAAAAATTCATCATCATACTTCTTCTCCTCTCCCTCTTATTCTCAAAACAAAAACACCGTATGTGATGTGTCGATTTACTGACATCATGGACGATGTGTCTTTAATTTCCTTTAATTCCTTCAAATATGGTCATAAAACCATAAATATGGTTAAATAATACTTTATTGTGCATATTATATGATATATTATGTTCTCAAATCAGTGTTTATGCATACTAATATTTGATAAAACAAAAGTGGTTCATAATGATCAAAATTCACCAAAATAAACTAACGATTATCACTAATGATTTATCTAATGATTCATCCTAAAACCATATAAAAAATGATTAATGGAATCTGTTGATCCCTCTGGAAGATTGTTGAATTCTTCCTATGATTGCTGTTTTAATAATCACAAATCATCAATTACTTAATTCGGTTGGATTTCTCATATACATAATCACAATCCCTTAGTGAATCTGTGTATATTGGTTGGATCATGTTTTTATCTCTTTGTTATTGATTAACAAGTATTCTGGAAGTCCTTTGGATCAAAGGACAACGGTCGCACTGATCCATATCAAAGGACAACGGTCGCACCGATCCATATCAAAGGACAACGGTCGCACCGATCCATATCAAAGGACAACGGTCGCACTGATCCATATCAACGGACAACGGTCTCACCGATGTAGATCAAATGAGTCACCGAAGATGTCTCACCGATGCAGATCAAATGAGTCACCAAAGATGTCTCACCGATGCTGATCAAATGAGTCACCGATCATTACACACCGATGCTGATCAAATGATTCACTGATCATGACACACCGATGCAGATCAAATGAGTCACCGAAGATGTCTCACCGATGCTGATCAAATGAGTCACCGATCATGGCACACCGATGCTGATCAAATGAGTCACCGATCATGACACACCGATGCTGATCAAATGAGTCACCAATCATGACACACTGATGCTGATCAAATGAGTCACCGATCATGACACACCGATGCTGGTCAAATGAGTCACCGAAGATGTCTCATCGATGCTGATGCTGATGACCTACTGATCACTTGACACACTGATAGTCATAAACAGCTGTTTGAATTTCTTTATCTTTATTTAATCTAACCAACGGTCATATTAGGAGTATTTTAATGCTCTGTCATTTATTTAATGAAGGTTGTTGGATTTCAGGGAACCGTACCTCATACCTGTAGAAAGAAATAATTTCTTTTACTGGAGCTCGTGCCATAAATACAAGAAGCCTCTGCTGGTGCAAAAAAAAGGGGAGTAACAACGACAAGATAGAAGAGCGCAAAAGAGTGGTGGATGAGATAGTCGTAGAAAAACACAGAACCTCATACACACTCAAGCTTACTCAAGAAAAGTTTTGTACTTCCACGAGGAGATTGAAGAACTTCATTCACTACATTTCTCACTATCTCTGAGTCTGGATGCCAAGCAGACGACACTCTGTTTTTCAAACAAAAACCAGACAAGGAATCAGAATCATCTCTAATCAAACTCAAGGAGTCCAAAGCTTCATTTCAATCACTAGAGCCATTCCTAAACTCTACATCTCTTCTCTGTGATTCATTATTTCACATTTCGAGTAGTGTGTGTTATCTACTGCATTTAACATACACAATGTCTCTTATACTTTAACTGGAGGATCTGTAAATCCTCACTCAAACTCTCACATCTTCTATTTCCCATTGAGATAGTAGTATAGGTCATGTGTGACCTGGACAGCTGGTTGTTGTTCTGTTTCCCACGAATAACAGTGGTAGAGGTCTTGAACCTGGACAGTTGTAAACTGTTGTGAACCCCGGTCCAGGGTGTGAATCAAATTTATACAAATTGTTGAGAGAATTAGGTCTCAGCTTGAGACTGAACCTCTTGGTTATATCTGTTGTGCTATATCTTTCAAAGTTATTATTTTATTTCGCAACTAATTTCTTTAAAACCAAAACTGTTTTAAAGTCACTTTGATAATTAAATTCGCAAGTGTTTATATTATTTTTAAATCAGTAAGTTGGTTTCAAAAGTTAATCAACCTTTCTGTTTTGATTAACTGGGAAATAATCAATCCCTTGAGAGCCCAACCGAACCCTTACTTTGATATAAATTCACTACAGTTTAATTCAGTATTTTATTTGGGGGTTTTTAAGACAAAGTTTTTAAAACAGAAATTTTAATTGGAACTCAATTCACCCCCCTCTTGAGTATCCACTCCGACCAACAATTGGTATCAGAGGTTAGATTTAAATATTTTCTAAAAGTACTCTGCTTTTCAACTGTGATTTTAGTTATATTTTAAAGTTCTTAAAATTTCTGTTATTTCTAAAATTTTTATCTCTTTAAAATCTTTGCTTTATGTAAGCTATCATGGATAATATACATGAAGGTGTTGCTACCAATAGACCACCATTTTTCAATGGCAATAACTATGCTCAGTGGAAAATCAAGATGAAAATTCATTTAGAAAGCCTGGGTTTTGATATTTGGACTGCTATAGAATCAGAATATAAAATTCCTACTACTGTTAGAACTACTTGGAATAAAGATACTAAGGATGCCTACAATAATAACTGCAAAGCTATGAATGTCTTGTAATGTGCTTTAGGAGATGATGAATTTAATAGAATATCTGCTTGTAAAACTGCTTATGAAATTTGGGATACCTTAGCTGTTTCTCATGAAGGAACAACTAATGTTAAGGAAATGAGATTGAACACTTGTACTATTAAGTATGATAATTTTAAGATGAAGCCTGATGAACCCATTTCTGACATGTATCTCAGGTTTAATGAAATTTTCAACACAATGACTTCTCTGGGAAAGGATGTTCCATCAAAGGAACAAATTCTGAGAATTCTGAGATGTCTACCTGAAAGATGGAGGGGAACTTCTGTCTCAATTAGAGAATCATGTGATATTGGTGAACTACCAGTCAAGGAACTAATTGGAAAGTTGATGATGTATGAAGAGGAACTCAAGGTTAACAAAGAAGAAGAAAATGAACCTAGAAGGAAGTCTGTTGCCTTCAAAACTACAACCTCAAAGAATAAGGATAAGGAAAAGCTTCAAGCTATCAATAAAAGTTCAAGCTGTGAAGACAGTGAGAGTGATTCTGATAGTGATGCTGAGATGGCTCACATTTCCAGAAGATTTAAAAAGTTTTATAGGAAGAAGAAGTTTTTCAGAAAGTCAAACTACAAAGGTAAGTATGACAACAAAGGACATTGGAAAAAGAATTGGAAGAAATCTGACAAATCAGATGAAGTTGTCTGCTATGAGTGCAAAAGAAAGGAACACATAAAAGCAAATTGTCCAAAGTTGAAATACAAGAAGAGGTATGATTACAAGGATAGTAAGTAAAAAAAGGCTATGAAGGCTACTTGGAGTGCTTCTGAGGATAGCTCCATTGAATCTGAAGTTTCTGAAACTGAGCACAAAAATAAGGAAAACATGTGTTTTATGACAAACACTTCTGAGGTAACGTCTGAAACTCTTGCTTTAAATTCATATTATTCTGAAGGTGATTCTGACTCAGAAAACATGTCAAAATCTGAACTATTTGAATATTTTGATATGTTAGAAGAAACTTGTAATGAGCTGAAAGACAAATACAAAGGTTTAAAGAAACAGTATGCTTTAACTATTAAACATATATCTGATCTTGATATTGAAGTAGAAAAGAATGATCAGTTGCTTAAATAGAATACTGAACTAAAATTATCCAATGAGCAACTCAAGAAAGACTTAGAGAAATTTACAAATGGTAAAGATACTCTTACTCAGATTCTAGGTAAGCAAATAGCGCCTAGATACACTACTGGTATAGGATACCAACCTGGACAAAGGAAGATTACCAAAACTAAATTCATTCCTAAATCTGGACAGAATGTAGCTAGTTTTAAAACTTTATATGATTCAACTAGATATATTCATATTTATGGATCTAATAAGGTTGATCTCTCAAATTCTATTGATTCTACAACTTTCATGAGACCCATAAGACAAATTTGGGTACCAAAAGCTCTGATTGCTAACCTGTCTGGACCCAAGAAGATCTGGGTACCAAAATCATTTCCTATCTAAATCTGTTTTGTAGGGAACCTGCTTAAAGATCTACTGTAGAAAGCCTTGGTATTTGGACAGTGGATGTTCAAGACATATGTCTGGAGACTTCTCATGCTTTAAAAGCTTAGTCAGAGTTGATGGAGGTTTTGTCACCTTTGGTGATAATTCTAAAGGGAAAATTATCAGCTTAGGCCAGATTGGTAACACTGACTCAGTACTAATTTCTAAAGTTTTATTTGTTGATGGACTTAAATACAATTTGTTAAGTATTTCTCAGTTATGTGATGATGGTTTTTATGTTAAATTTGAAAATGATTCTTGCAATTTTTTTAATTCTAAAAATGCTTTAGTTTTTTCTACTTTAAGAAATGAAAATGTTTATGCTGTCAATTTAAATTCTTTAGCTAAGAAAAATATTACTTGTTTAAATGCTTTTCATAAAGATTCTTGTCTTTGATACAGAAGATTAGGACACTGCAATGTGCATTCACTTAGAAAAATTGCTAGGAAGAACTTAGTTAGAGACCTACCCAAACTTGAATTTCCAGCAGACAAAGTTTATAATCCCTGTCAAAAGGAAAAACAACATAAAGTTTCTTTTAAATCAAAGAAAGAAGTTTCAACTTATCAACCTCTCGAGTTGGTTCACATGGATTTATTTGGACCTTCTAGAGTTTCTAGTTTAAATGGGAAGCATTATGTCTATGTTCTTGTAGATGAATTTTCTAGATATACTTGGGTATATTTTCTAGCTCACAAAAGTGAATCATGTTCTTGCTTTGTAAAATAATCCAAGTCTGTAGAAAACTTTAGTGGACTTAAGATTAAAACTCTGAGAAGTGATCATGGCCGTGAGTTTGAAAATCATGAGTTTGAATCTTACTGCTCACACAGTGGCTATAGTCACAATTTCTCTACCCCTAGGACACCTCAACAGAATGGTGTGGTGGAAAGGAGGAATAGAACCCTGCAAGAAATTGCTAGAACTATGCTTAATGAGTATGACCTACCTGTTTATTTTTGGGCTGAAGCAGTAAATACAGCTTGTTATGTTATCAATAGAGTCTTGATCAGACCTGTTCTTAAGAGGACCCCTTATGAGTTATGGAACCATAGGAAACCTAAGGTTAACTACTTCAAAGTTTTTGGCTGCAAAGTCTTTATTCTTAATACTAAAGACAATCTCGACAAATTTTCATCCAAGAGTGATGAAGGAATTTTTCTAGGTTACTCAACTTCCAGTAAAGCCTATAGAGTTTTCAATAAAAGTACCAAATGTGTGGAAGAATCTGTTCACATCAAATTTGATGAAACTAATCCACATGAATCTAAGACTTCTCTTGAAAATATTGAAGATGATCTCTCTGGTTTGAACCTTAATGATAAAAACAGTGGACCTGTAGTTAAAACATCCAGTTCTGAAAATTTTCCAGACCCTACTTCTGTTGAACCTCAACCTGTAGATGAACCTGAAATCTCGGGCCCTACCTTTTCTAGATCAACTAAAATTCTGAAGAATCATCCTTTAGATGCTGTTGTAGGAAATCTTGATAGAGGGACACAGACTAGAGCTTCTCTTAGAAATCAGGTTGAACATCAAGCCTTCTTGTCACAGCTAGAACCTAAAAATATCAATGATGCTATCAATGATGAATTTTGGGTAATGGCTATGCAAGAGAAACTAAATCAATTTGAAAGAAAAAAGTCTGGAAATTAGTAGAAAGACCTAAGGACACTATAACCATAGGCACAAAATGGGTGTTTAGAAACAAAGTTGATGAATCTGGAAACATCATTAGAAACAAATCTAGGCTAGTTGCACAAGGTTACAATCAAGAAGAAGGAATTGACTATAAGGAAACCTTTGCACCTGTAGCTAGATTAGAGGCTATTAGGATCTTACTTGCCTATGTATCACATCTGAATTTCAAATTATATCAAATGGATGTGAAAAGTGCTTTTTTAAATGGTTTTATTGTTGAAGATGTTTTTGTAGAACAACCACCTGGTTTCACAAATCCTCGTTTTCAAAATCATGTCTTTAAACTTTTTAAAGCTTTATATGGTTTAAAACAATCTCCAAGAGCTTGGTATGAAAGACTTTCAAACTTTCTTATTTCAAAAGGATTTACGAAAGGAATAGCTGATCCCACTCTTTTTATAAAAAGGATTTCAAAATATGTGTTAATAGTACAAATCTATGTTGATGATATTATTTTTGGATCTTCTAAAAATTCTTTATGTACTGAATTTTCAAAGGTTATGAAAAATGAGTTTGAAATGAGCTTAATGGGAGAGCTTAAGTATTTTCTTGGATTTCAAATCTTTCAAACTAAAGATGGTATTATTCTAAATCGAAGTAAATATACTAAGGACTTATTAAAACGTTTTTGTTTAGATAGTATTAAGGAAAGTGATATACCTATGAGTACTACCTATAAATTGGATGTTGATGAAACTGGGAAACCAGTTGATCAAACCTATTACAGAGGCATGATTGGGAGTTTACTTTATCTTACTGCTAGTCGACCGGATATTATGTTTAGTGTGTGTATGTGTGCTAGATTTCAAGCTAATCTTAAAGAATCACACTTGCTGGCTGTTAAAAGGATTTTTAAATATCTTAAGTATACTGTGAATTTAAGTTTGTTTTATCCAAAAGGACAATCATTTGACCTAACTAGTTATTTAGATGCTGACTTTGCTGGATGCAAGTTAGATAGGAAAAGCACATCTGGAACATGTCATTTGCTTGGAAAGTCCCTAGTATCATGGTGTAGTAAGAAACAGAACTCAGTTGAATTGTCTACTGCTGAAGCAGAATATATTGCTGCTGGTAGTTGCTGTGCACAGATTCTGTGGATGAAACACACTTTATTGGACTATGGATTTGATTTTAAACAGGTTTTAATTAACTATGACAATACTAGTGTGATCAACATATCTAAGAACCCTGTGTCTCACTCTAGGACTAAACACATTGATATCAGACATCACTT
Organism: Viscum album; assembly: GCA_963277665.1. Lineage (NCBI taxonomy): Eukaryota > Viridiplantae > Streptophyta > Magnoliopsida > Santalales > Viscaceae > Viscum > Viscum album. The sequence goes on along the minus strand of OY728131.1, from coordinate 674,589,064 downwards.
TCTAAGAGATCATTATCAGAAAGGTGATATTTCTCTAGAATTTATTAGTTCTGAACATCAATTAGCTGATATTTTTAAAAAGCCTTTATGTTCTGAAAGAATGAATTTTATTAAACAAGAATTGTGTATGATAGATCTGTGAAACTGGTCTGTGAAACTGATCTGTGAAACTGATCTGTGAAACTGATATGTGAAACTGATCTGTGAAACTGATCTGTGAAACTGATCTGTGAAACCGATCTTTCTTTATATTACTTTTTATTTTGTTGTAATTAATTAACTACTTTTATCTTTATTATGGTAACCCTAAATGATGAAATAAATTATACGCGGCTATTTCTATTCCCCAAACCGTCGACCTTTCATTTCTTTCCCGCCAAACCTTATTTCCTCTCTTCTCCTCCACTTCGAACCTTCGAACTCCTGATTTCCCCAGAATCATCAAATGGCTAAGCAGAAGAGACCGAGCAAAGGATCAGAAAGTCCTGTACCTTCAAAGCATGCTCGAGGCGAGTCAAGTAGTACCACTCAAAGATTAGTAAATCCGAACCTGGAAACTCGGATTGTTGCTGTAGAAAAGGAAGTGAGCTCCGCCTGGCTTTTGACAAGTAAGTCGCTATTGTTACAAGTTTTAGATTCGCAAGGATGGAAAGCCTGGTTCTCATATAACACTCGTGTATACTACCCAAAGCTAGTGCATGAGTTTTATATAAATCTGCAAGTTACTTTAGATGGTGTCGAGGCTTCCAGAATGTCTTCTGTAGTGAAAGGAAAGAAAATATCTTTTTCATCTAAATAATGGGTTGAATGTTTGAATGTCGGTATGAGGATTATGCTGGAAACATTCCTCCAACCACTGAATACTTCTCTTATGAGTTAGCTTTAGAGCTTTTGACTGGAAACAGAGAGTCAAGAAGAATCATATCATCAGAGCTGGATGGTGAATGTAGACTTCTCTTTAAGTTTATTCAGCACCAAATTTTCCCCAGGAAATGAGATTTTGCTGCTGTAAGATACCAGGATGTTTTTCTATTGTTTTTACTAAAGAACCCTGAGAAGATCAATTTGTGTAGATATCTAATAGTGCACATAGCTGGAATGGTGAAACATTCTAAGAAAGTCACTGCCCCGTTCTATTCCAAAATGACCTCTGTTATGTTAAAGAATCTGGAATGTGTTGATGAAGCTGATGAGATAGCTGAATTTGATAGTGATTTTTGTATTAACAAAGAAATTTGTAAACGGATGAAAATAAACTGGAACCCATGGAAGAAATGATGGGTTGCTGGTGAGGACAAGTTGTATGAATCTTACAATCCCACTGATCATGGAAAGAGGTCGAAGGGTTTGAGAGACCCTGGTTTGAAATAATATGAGGAGCCAATTTATTCTGATGATGAAGAAGAAGTATATGTTGAAAGGAATAAAGACACTGAAGAGTCTGGTAAACAAGGGATGGAAGAAGCTGAAACATAAGAAGGAAGTATGTCACCTCCTGATTATAGGAGTGATCCTGATACTATGAGCCCTAAGAGAAGAATAGACTTTGGATATGCCAGTCCACCTTTACCCTTACCTGAATCAGAACCAGTTCTTGGTGATGAAGAAGCTAGTGACACTGAAGTATCTGACAATGAAGTTTCTGTGAAGAATGGAAATGAGAATGGAGATGATGATGATAATGATGATGATGGTGAAAACCGACCAGTGGATGGTCTTGCTATACCTCCAACAGAAACACATCAAATTGTACCAGAAACAAATGTCAATGGAAAGAGAGAATCTCTTGAAATCAGTGGAAAATCAAGTTATGATAAACCGAAATATACTATGTGTGCTGCTGTCTGGGATGATTACCCTGGTTTTGCTGTTTTGGGTTTAGAGTATTCTGAAGAAGAAGAAGAATCAGAATCAGAATCTACTGCGGTTATGATGGAGAGCCAACCAGTTGAGGCAAGGTCTGCTCATGTTGTTGATGCTGCAGGTGCTCATCTACCTAGTTCTACTATCTCTCAGTCTGATTTTGATAAGTTCAAGAGGGAGTTGCTTACTGCTGTGAGAGATACAGTCAGAGAAGAAATTTCAAATTCTATTAAACCAGACCTGGCCAATACTGGTGAGTTTATTGGCAGGCACATAGCCTCTCTAAATCAGATTTTGAAGGATCTACAATCTGGGTTAGTTTCTTTATCCAATGAATTTAGATCCACCATCTCTAGTATGATGGAAGTGTTGACAAATATGATTAAACATCTTAAGAAGTCTGATCTAAGAAAGTTGAAAGCTGAGATAACTCAGATAGTTGCTCAAGCCAGTACATCCAAAGTAACCAAGATCACTACTTGTGAGCTAGAGGCTCTAAGGCAGATTGTGCATGATGAATTGGCCGCCATTAGGAAATTTCTTGATTTGGACTCGTTGAGGAAGATGAAGGAGCACATTGATCACATTCATAATATGGTAACAGTATATTCAGCAGATGCCACTAAAGCTCAGAGAGAGATCAAGGAAAAGGTTGATCACTACTTTTCAAAAATCTATACCAAGAATGAGATGACCACGAATTTCAAAGTGTTAGCTGACAATCTGAGACTACCTCCAGTCACTCAAGCTTTCAAGACTCAAGTTCGACAGTTGAAAGATTTTACTCCAACCTTGGAACGGTTCATGGAGAATAAGGATGATTTTGAGAAGGCTATGCAGTATGGTGCAGAAGTTATTCAGAATTTCATAAATCTTTTGAAGCCTTATCTAAATGCACAAGCCACCGCCATTGTGCTTCCTACTGCTGACCCTCTCGGTGACTCTGATGTTGCTCCAAATCAGATCTCTGTTGCTCAAGCTCTCTCTCAACTCCGACCAGTTCCTCAGCAATCTTCTCAACTAGCTCCTACAGCTCCACAGCAAATCCCGGTGGCATCCTGTCCTCCAACCTCCAGAGTCATCTTACCACCGTTTCAAATTCACCCAGTTCAATCTGCCTCCAAGCCTTCCAACTTACCAACCATTGATCCTTCTGACAATGGAAAATCCCCATTACATCCCCAGAAATAGTTGTGCATTGTTGTTTATTGGGTGAACCCTGTTGTGATTGTACTGTGATGTCTTATAAACTTTATTCTATTTTCTTTTTATTCTCACTGCTGCCTTCTTTTAATCTCTTATTTATCTGCTTTCCCTCCTTTTTGATTATCCCAAAGGGGGAGAAATCTGTATATCTATGGATCTATGGGAGATATGGGGGAAATGGGAGAAATCTGTATATCTATGGATCTATGGGGGATATGGGGGAGATGCATCTCTAAAGAGGGAGCTTTATATCTTTTTATGGAAATGCTTGCATAAGTATTTAAAGGCCTAAATTCAGGGGGAGATTTATATCTCATTATGTTTTTATTCTCATTATGCCTTATTATTGATGATATATTATATTTATTTATGGATAAGCTTTGTGATTGGCTAAGATTTGTGATTATCAAAAAGGGAGAGATTGTTGAGCCCTCTGGAAGATTGTTGAATTCTTCCTATGATTGTTGTTTTAATAATCACAAATCATCAATTACTTAATCTGGTTGGATTTCACATATACATAATCACAATCTCTTAGTGAATCTGTGTATATTGGTTGGATCATGTTTTTATCTCTTTGTTATTGATTTACAAGTATTCTGGAAGTCCTTTGGATCAAAGGACAATGGTTGCACCGATCCATATCAAAGGACAATGATCGCACTGATCCATATCGAAGGACAACGGTCGCACCGATCCATATCAAAGGACAACGATCGCGCCAATCCATATCAATGGACAACGGTCTCACCGATGCAGATAAAATGAGTCACTAAAGATGTCTCACTGATGCAGATCAAATGAGTCACCGAAGATTTCTCACCGATGCTAATCAAATGAGTCACCGATCATGACACACTGATGCTGATCAAATGAGTCACCGATCATGACACACCGATGCAGATCAAATGAGTCACCGAAGATGTCTCACTGATGCTGATCAAATGAGTCACCGATCATGACACATCGATGCTGATCAAATGAGTCACCGATCATGACACACCGATGCTGATCAAATGAGTCACCGATAATGACACACCGATGCTGATCAAATGAGTCACCGATCATGACACACCGATGCTGGTCAAATGAGTCACTGAAGATGTCTCATCGATGCTGATGCTGATGACCTACCGATCACTTGACACACCGATAGTCATAAAAAGTTGTTTGAATTTCTTTATCTTTATTTAATCTAACCAACGGTCATATTAGGAATATTTTAATGCTCTGTCATTTATTTAATGAAGGTTTTTGGATGTCAGGGAACCGTACCTCGTACCTGCAAAAAGAAATCATTTATTTGACTGGAGCTCGTGCCATAAATACAAGAAGCCCCTGCTGGTGCAAAAAAAAGGGAGTAACAACGACAAGACAGAAGAGCGCAAAAGAGTGGTGGGTGAGATAGTCGTAGAAAAACACAGAACCTCATACACACTCAAGCTTACTCAAGAAAATTTCTGTACTTCCAAGATGAGATTGAAGAACTTCATTCACTACATTTCTCATTATCTCTGAGTCTAGATGCCAAGCAGACGACACTCTGTTTTTCAGAAAAAAACCAGATGAGGACTCAGAATCATCTCTGATCAAACTCAAGGAGTCCAAAGCTTCATTGAAATCACTTGATCCATTTCTAAACTCTACATCTCTTCTCTGTGATTCATTATTTCACATTTCGAGTAGTGTGTGTTATCTACTGCATTTAACACGCACATTGTCTCCTATACTTTAACTGGAGGATCTGTAAATCCTCACTCAAACTCTCACATCTTCTATTTCCCACTGAGATAGTGGTAGAGGTCATGTGTGACCTGGACAGCTGGTTGTTGTTGTTCTGTTTCCCACGAATAACAGTGGTAGAGGTCTTGAACCTGGACAGTTGTAAACTTTTGTGAACCCTGATCCAGGGTGTGGATCAAATTTATACAAATTGTTGAGAGGATTAGGTCTCGGATTGAGACTGAACCTCTTGGTTATATCTGATGTGCTATATCTTTCAAAGTTATTCTTTTATTCCGCTGCTAATTTCTTTAAAACCAAAACTGTTTTAAAGTCACTTTGATAATTAAATTCGCAAGTGTTTATATTAGTTGTAAATCAGTAAGTTGGTTTCAAAAGTTAATCAACCTTTCTATTTTGATTAACTGGGAAATAATCAATCCCTTGAGATCCCAACCGAACCCTTACTTTGATATAAATTCACTACAGTTTAATTCAGTATTTTATTTGGGGGTTTTTAAGACAAAGTTTTTAAAATAGAAATTTTAATTGGAACTCAATTCACCCCCCTCTTGAGTATCCACTCCGACCAACAGAATCATTTAATATTATGGAAACAGTTTAATAAAATCTCATTTCACTTCTGTATTTTTGATTCCATTCTACAAGGAAATCATTTACGAACCAACCATGGAAATCATGTAAAGAACGCACCTGAACCAATGGAAAGAACAAAATATTATAAATTAATGAGTGGAATGATGTTATAAAATGATCATATAAGGTGTTATCAAAATTATTATTCTTATGTAAAGTATTAATAACACTATTTTAACCATTATAATGAGGTTTAAACACATTTGAATTAATATGAACCTGAGGTAAGAGAATTCTTAACCCAATTTTCATTCTTTGAGTTAACCTTCTACTTTTTTATTATGTGGTATTTGAGATTATTTGCATGATGAAATTTTTTTATATTACGTTGTATTATGTGTATTTATATATTATACACTTATCCTTTTTATTCTATTAATTCTCACTCTAATTATTTTCGTAAGGTACTTTCCTTTTAAAAATCCTTTTAAAAGTCTCTTTAATGAAATTCAAAAATATTGTTTTATATATATATAGAATGAGTGATTTCTACTGATTTCATGATGCTTTATTACTATGATATGTTCCTTGGACATAGTTATGTTGGTTTGAGCCCATTATAGCTCAATATATGTTGGGTTGATCCCATTATAGCTCAAGATATGTTGGGTTAATCCCATTATAGATCAAGATATGTTGGGTTGATCCCATTATAGCTCAAGATATGATGGGTGAGCCCCATTATAGCTCTCCAATGCATTGGGTACTCCAGAGATGGAAGTAAACTGAATGGTTATTCCATGTGTAAGGTTTATTGTAAGAGTGATATGGTAAATATGTCTCAAGGTAACTACATGATGTTTCTATGCATGTTAATGAGTTTTTATAAAATGGGTTTTATTCGGTTTTTTGTTATCACTTGACTAATGATTTTTTCTTTATATAACTTACTGATATTTTTGTGCTCATCCCAAGTTTTTAAAAAAATCACAAGTTATAAGGATGTTTAAGATAATTAAGGAAGACAATTTAAATGTCATGAAGATTTTTCAAACAAATTATTTTTATTTGAAAAGCTTTATATTTTGAAAAAATGGATACCGTTTTAGTTGCATCCACATGTATGATTGTGGGATGTTATGTCTGTTTTATATACTAATTTTATAAAACTCTAAACCTGAAAAGATCCTCAATTTGTAAGAATGTATGTTCTTGTCTAAAACTCAGTAATATGTAATGATTTAAGGTTGGGTCCTTATAAGTATGACTCCAAGTGCTTCTTTTTATTTAAAATTGACATTAATTTTAGTAAAAAAGAAAACTTACATACTCAAAGTCAAGAAAACATATTCATATTTTTTTATACTTTAATAAAATGATCCATAAGTCATTTTTGACATGTAGGACTCAGTCGCACCTCAATCCGATAGACGATGTGCCCGGTATGACTCAAAGTGTCTGTTACCAGTTTAAAATGGACACTTTAGTTCCAAAGTGTCACTCATTTAAACCTAAAAAAATTCTCGGATTTTCTTGATAATCTATGAAATCGATTCATAAATCATTTATGACATATAGGAATCGGTCTCACATCAAACTGATGCACGATGTGACCAGTATGAGTTAAAGTGTGTGTTTCTAGTTAAAAATGATATTTTAGTAAAAAATACAAGTGACATACTTAAAACTGATAAACACATTTGGATTATTTTTATAATTTATTGAAATTATCCATAATTCATTTTTGACGTATAGGAATCAACCACACCTCGATCCAATACATGATGTTCCCGGTATGACTCAAAGTGTCCGTGATCAGTTTAAAATTGACATTTTAGTTCAAAAAGTGGCACTCGCTGAAAACTGATAAAACACATTCTTATTGTTTTTATACTTTATGAAAATAATCCATAAGTCATTTATGACATGTATTAAGTAGTCTCACATCAAACCAACATGCGATTTGACCGGTATGACTCAAAGTGCGTGATTCCAGTTTCAAATGACATTTTAATAAAAAACACAAGTGACATACTCAAAATCAAAAAAATAATTTGGATTGTTTCGATAATTTAAGAAAACGATCCATAAGTTGTTTTTGATATGTTGGAATCAACCAAACCTCGATCCGACATACGGTGTGACCAGTATGACTCAAAGTGTTCGTGATCAAATTAAAATTGACATATTAGTTCAAAAATTGTCACTCACTAAAAATTGAGAAAACATGCTTCGATTGACTTGATAATTTAGAAAAACAATTCATAAGTCATTTGTGATGTGTAGGAAGTAGTCTCACATAAAACCGATATATGATGTGACTCGTATGACTCAAAGTGCATGTTTCCAGTTTCAAATGACATTTTAATAAAAAACACATGTGACATAATCAAAACTGAGCAAACTTATTTATATTATTTTGATACTTTAGAAAAATGATCCATAAGTTGTTTTTTTTATGTAGGAATCAACTTCATCTCAATCTGACACATGGTGTGACCGGTATAATTCCAAGTGTGTCTATTTATTTAAAATTGACATTAATTTTAGTAAAAAGAACAAGTGACATATTGAAAACTGAGAAAACATGTTTGGATTGTTTTGATGCTTTAGAAAAATGATTCATCATTCATTTATAACATGTAGGAATCAACCCCACCTCAATCTAATGCACAGTGTGACCGTTATAACTCTAAGTGTGTCTTTTTATTTAAAATTGACATTAATTTTAATAAAAAACACAAGTGACATACTCATAACTGAGAAAACACATTCGGATTGTTTTTATACTTTGGGAAAGTCGTCCATAATTAGTTTTTGACATGTAGGAATCATCTTCACCTCAATCTGATGAATGGTGTGATCGGTATAATTTGAGGTGTCTCTATTTACTTAGAATTGACATTAATTTTTGTAAAAAGAACAAGTGACATACTGAAAACTGAGCAAACATATTTAGAATGTTTTGATACTTTAGAAAAATGATCCATGAGTCATTTGTGACGTTTAAAAATCAATTGCACCTCAATCCTATGTACGGTGTGATCGGCATGTCTCAACGTGTCCATTATCAGTTTAAAATTGACATTTTAGTTCAAAATGTGTGTAACTAAATGAAAATAAAGAAAACATGCTCTGCTTATCTTGATAATTCAGGAGAGCGATTCATAAGTCATTTGTGATGTGTAGGAAATGGTCTCATGTCAAACTGACACACGATGTGACCGATATGACTCAAAGTGCATGTTTCCAGTTTGAAATGACATTCTAGTGAAAAACACAAGTGACATACTGAAAATCAGGCAAACGCATTTGGATTGTTTTGATACTTTAGGATAATGACCCGTAAGTAATTTTTGACGGGTAGGTTTTAGTCGCACCTCAATCCGATTCACAGTGTGACCAGCATAATTCCAAGTTTGTCTATTTAAAATTGATGTTAATTTTAGTAAAACAGAACAATTTACATACTAAAAACTGAGAAAATGAATTCAGATTGTTTTGATATTTTAGAACAATGATCCATGAGTCATTTGTGACATGTAGGAATCAACCACACCTCACTCTGATGCACGATGTGACCGGTATAACTCAAAGTGTGCCTTTTTATTTAAAATTGACATTTTGTTAATGTATTTCTTCATATTGATGTTTAATTTATTCCCTTAAAGTATTACTAACAGAAGGGGATTGTGAGCACCAAAGAAGATGAAACATTAATGTTTTTAAATGTTTGTGGATAATTGTAAATGTAATTATACAAAAAATTGTCTGAAATGTATATAATAGTGTTTTTTATATTCATGTTGTCAAATTTATTTCAGTTAAATTATATATTTTACATACACAGGTTACAAGTTTTTGTTGAGTGTTCTGTTATATAAAAATCATCTTGCAACAGGTTGATCATTTTATCAATGCTAAACTAGTGCTGATAAAGGTGACCCCCCTTTAAAAGAGTTGAGGTTAACAGTGCTTTTTTAGGGGTGTTAAAATATTTTTTGCATGTTGTTAAAGGGAATATCTGTAGTAGTGAAAACAGTAGATATAAAATTAAAAAAATATATAAATATAATACACACACATGCACACATACATGAAAGATAGCAAGAAATCCTGATTTAACTAAACAAAAAACCTATTTATCTATAAGAAAAACCACTTTAATGATATTTTGAACAACATACCGAGAGTTTTTCCTTCACATCAAGAAAAAAAATTGAATACCCATGAGAATCAATAAGAAATTAGCAGGGCATCACATGATGTATTTTTTGGGATGAGAAGGAGAATTGAATCCATGAAGCTAGAGTTTTAAAAAAAATCAAGTAGTCTCTCATTATTATAGGTATATTAACTGAGGAATGTACCCTTAGTGAAAAAAAACTTAATGTTGATAAAAGGTTTCTTTCGCAATATGTTTTGTTTTTATGCTAAGAGAGCTATTACTAAAAAAACAAACTTCGGAGGTCATTACAGACCAAAGCCATGTTGCTCAAGCTAGAGAATGGTTATATAACTACTCAATCTAGCAACTCATCCAATATATATCACACTTTATATGTGCATATAAATATCATTAGTCGTGCCCCACGTTGGTGGGGGTGGTAAGGGTTTGGGGGTGAGGGGTAGGTTGTGGGGTCAAGTCCTCGAGTTGGAGATTTACTGTAATTTTCATCCCTGCATTGTGTTCTGCGATGATGGATGTAACTGACCTTATATAAATATCCTTAGTCTTGTATATTTCTATAAATATATATATAATTGTATTGAATTAATTGTCTAAAATTATATATATATATATATATATATATATATTATTTTCATAAGTTGTCATCACATGGGTAACTATGTAGTATCTGGTGCTTATTGGAATCCTACAATCACTACTACAAAACACATTTTTAAAAAATGTGCGGTTATCAATGTTTTTAAGAAACGTTGACAAAGGGATCTGTTTTTCCATTTCATTATCAATGCTTCCTAGAAAGCACTGATAATGAGTAAACCTTTATCAACATAAAAAGTAAGCACTAATGAAGGTATCCATTTATGAGCTTTTTTAGTAGTGTTGATAAAAGGCATCCCAACATACCTCTTTATCAGTGCTAAAAACCAACACTGATAAAAACATCTCTTTATCATTTATTTTTATTAGTACTGATAAAAAGTACCCCAATGTAACCTTTTATCAACGCTAAGACGTTTTTTTAGCGCTGATAAAAGACATGCATCATAAAAAAACTCTTTATATAATATTAAATTTCATATTTTAATATATGAATATATTTATATTGACATAAATTTAATATATGTACATAAATATGATTTATATAATGCTTAATATGTATTTACAATAAATATATAATACATTTACTGAAATCTGATTAATAAAATAACTAAAAGTTAATATTTATTACAAATTTTTTAATTAGTATTGAGTCATACATATTTATTAACGATTTGGTAATATAAATAAATAACTAATTAATTAATTTTTTAAGAGAAGTTGAAAAAATAATTTGAATTTCAAACAACTATGACTTTTGATCTGGGTGTCCGTTTTAGTTCTGCGAGCTATCAAATTGAAACTTGCGAAATAATCTACATCGTCTGGTACAAATACAATGTACCCCGTTTGGTACAAGTACAATCTTGCCTGGGTTCTTGAACATGAACCTTCAGTCCCACTGCGTCAATAGTGACAACCAAGATTTTCCGCCCACAACTCCATCCACCGGATGACTATCCCTTACTAAAAAAGAATAAGATGGGTCGAGATACCCTTTGAATATATGTATGTGTGTGTGTACCAATAAATATTTTATTTTTAAAATTATATTTGAATATTTTATGCATTTATTAATATTTTTTTATATTTATATATGTATATTCAATTACCTTTTCAATTCTAATTATCATTTTAAATTACATTTTCATAAATATATATTCAATTTTAGAAATTTTCATCATTCCATGGAACCCTCTCTCCAATTCTCATTAGGTTTCAATCTCCTAAACAACCCACAAGTCCATGTTCATCATATCTCACCTCCTCTGTGGTGTTGAGTTGAAAAATCTAACACGAGGTCAAGTATGTTGACGCCAAATTAAATGCATGTTTTCATTATGAAGTGGATAAGAGTGATGATGAGCTGGAATATAAAACAATAAATACAGAAATCACATGCATTGTGTGAAATCGTGGATCATTCATACATTTGACGCTCAATAATAAAAGAAAAAAGAAATCCCACTTGCTCAACCTGCTGCAACTTGCAAGGAAAAAAGATTAATTGGGTCCCCCTCCAACGCCCAACCCGGGCACCATTTTAAAGCCAAATTCAGAAAAAGGGTTTGGGAGCAACTTGCATTTGCTTTGTCTGGTATATGAAAACACGCAACTTGCGCCATGCAACTTGCAACTCTCCTCCTTTTCTCAAACAATAAAAAAAGGTTGGTGGGATGGGATCATCGTTATCACCTCACTATGCGGGCTGGCATCATTTTTTCGTTGGCTCTTTGGCTTTTGCTTTTGGACTGTTATAATAACTCAATAAGAGATTTCTGAGAAGGTTTCTTCTGATAGTAAGGACTCTTTTCATTGGATGGGCATTAAATATAATAAATCGGCATTACTTTGGAATAAAAACACATGCACTTACCAACTTTAGGGTTGAGTTTATTTAAAGTTGAAGTATCATGAATGCTTAACAAAGAAAATTTGGGATGTTTCTATGTCCATATCTCACATGTGATATCATTTTTAGTGAACTTAGACAAAACATGTTTAAGTGGTAGAAATTGGTGTTGGGTCAATTCATCCTAGCACCTATGAGTTTTAGGATAAAACCCCAGAAGATGTTATGTGTTGGGTCAGAAATACCTAGAGCTCTAATACCACTTGCCACAATCGATTTCTTTCAACCTTAGGTCTTCCAAGTCCAATGCATACTCTTATGGGATTACATCCTAAAACCCACGAGTTTTAGGGTGGAACCCTAGAAACGCCTATATGTGTTGGGCTTGGAAGACCTTGGGCTAGAGTAAAATCAATATTGACAACACAACCACAAAATAGGGTTTTATCAGCGCTAAAAAAACACTGATAATTGAAGCGCTATTAAAAGAAGGGTTCTTCTTATCACCGCTAAAAAACACTAATAATTGAAGCGCTATTAAAAGAAGGGTTCTTCTTATCATCGCTAAAAAAAGCACTGATAAAGACTCCTTTTATCACCACTAATAAAAAGGTCATTTATGAGCGCTTTTTTTAGCGCTGATAAAAGTTAAAAAAAATTAAAAAAATTCTGCAAATTAGAGGGTTTTAACAGCGCTTGACCCCCCTTCAACAGCGCTATGAAGCACCCCACCCACACGTCCTAGCCACCCCACATGCCCTTACCTCCTGAATTCGAACTTGAGACATCTCCCCTGCACGCCTGGACCTTTTACCACTACTCCATGTTGTTTTGCTCTCCATTTAATGATATATCTATCTATTTATATATATATATATATATAGTTATATTTATTCGTATATTAATGTATATTTATATTAACACACATATATTTATATTAATATATATATTTTTTAGTTATATATATATATATATTTGTAAATTAATATATATACATACATATATAATTATATTCATATATTTATTCGTATGTTAATATATATTTATATCTATTTATTTATATATATTTAGTTATATTTTTTTATCCGTATATTTATTCATATATTAATATATATTTATAATATCAATTTTAAATACATTTATAAAATATGTTTTTTTTGTGTGTATAAATAAATAAATAAATACATACATACATATATACAACATACATACATACATAATCATGGCTCAAGTTGGAGAATATTTCAAAAAAAATATTTCAAAAAATATTGGACATGAGCCATCATTATTATTCTCAAAAATATTGATGATTGATGTTTATCCCAACATTTTTGGATGATATCAATGATGAGTTTTGTAGGATCATCTCATGTCCAATGCAATGGAAGAAATCCATTTGAATTCCTAGTCTATCATCATCAAACCAACACAAAATGAAGAACACGAAACATAATCACGTGAACCACTTTTGTAGTCACTTCCATCTCTATCAATCTTGATGGAGTATGTTTGATGGATATCATAAAGTGACAGTCTAAGAACTCTCACCTCCACATGAAGTACACCAGCCATTAAAATCCTAATATGATAGGAGATAATATCATGAACTCCAAAGGTCTGATGGCACCTTCTCCTTGAAGACAAATGGAGAACCTGAAGACAAGATAATGTCTACTATAGAAGGGTTGAATCACACACTCCACTAATATAAGGTTTACATCCTTAGATTCACCTCTTTTATTCATTGAAGGAGAACAAAAATTGGTTGCAAGCGTTGGCAGCTAACATGCGTTACTCAAAACTTATGCTCATTGGTAATATAAACGTTTAAACATTTCAAATGATTATAACATATTTATAATTCCATAAATGAATCATCTTAATGATTCAAAACTGAATCAAAATGTTTGGAAGATGTTGTTGAATCCATGCACCAGATATCTAATATCATTAGAATATCATACAATACTATACATGCAACTAATTCCCATTATAATATAGAAAAAATGCATCCTATGATATGAATCATATACATGTCTATGCTTATGATATAAACTAATCGTAAAATATGATTGACCTACTTTTGTTCATTTCCAAAAAATATCCCATTTTCATTAAAATTCCATATGTACTTTATGTAAAACTTCACAACTCTCTATGAATACTTCCAAACTCCATTGGATACGGTTTATAAAACTCTCTTCATTTTAGAAAAAATAATTTGTCAAAATTTAATCATTATTCTAAGGCCTAACTATGCAACCTTATGGTCTTTTCTAGCATTAACAACAAAATAGAAATTCCCTAATTCATAAATAGAATAAAAGAGATACCTTTAGCAAAGCTTCAATGCTACTCAAGCTACAAACGAGTCCAGTGTGATCTTGATCAAACATACTCATATCTTTATATGAATATATTCACCACAAGATGTATCACATACATAGTAATCATAATTATATAATCACATTTTTCATGACATCATGTGATCACAAGACATAAAATACATCAATATGTATAGGGAAACTCATCCATTCATGATTCTATAAAATAGACTACTCAGTTTGAATTAACACATCACATGTCATTCATCTAAGTAACAGATAACATTTCATGTCACTCAACTAAGCATGGCCTTGAATTTCCATAGTCCATATAATTAAATCTGGGTAGACTGCAATAAAAGGAAAAAGAACAAGGTTTATTTGTCACTATTTTTGTTGTGGAAGATTAATATTTGAACATAAGGACATTTGATGTAGGCCTGATATACCAATTAATTGACATCAAATAAGGTATATAAAAAGGGGGGATATCTTCAGCTATAAATAATTCTACTATAAAGAATAAATGTTCACACAAAAAATTGTACACAAAGTATAAATTTGAATGTCTTGTGAATTTCTACAAAAATTACAAAAAAAGGTGGTCATGGTGGTGAAAGTGTTAGATTGGTAGAGATTGATCCTCTTGGATGAAGTTGGGACAAATAAAAGAAGGATTGTAATTTATAGAGCTAAATGAGGATACTAATAGTGGTGTGATAGTAGTGTGGATTTTGATATGGTTAGTGTAGAAAATATGAATGGAGACACCAATAAGGTACAATAGATGTTTCCACTTACTTCCGCTATTACTGTAGCATAGTGGATCAATTATGAGGATTTTCATTATAGTAATGTGGGTTTCTATAACACAACATTTCTTTATGATTAGATTTCAAGATAGGGATTTAATGACATGAGATTTTACCATGTAATTTTCTCCATAACATAATGAATCTGTTATACATATCCATGAAAATAACGATTATTACCAAACTATGTAAATCTCTATGTCTACATTCTTATTATTCTTCTTTGAATTTATTTTTTATCCCGTTTAATATTATTTCAAGAATCATTTCTCTTTGCAAATCCCATTTTTTTGATAAAAAATGGTATCCATGCTTGAGTTCGGAAGATCGAGGTCATATCTCTTGAATAGAACAATGGATATTGAATAAGGAAAGGTGAATATTGATTTTTTTAATAGACCTAAACTTAATTACTATAGGATGAAAATTGAATATTATCTTTATCATAAAAGATAAACTTTCTGCTTTTGGGTGCTAGACTAAAAGAGATGGAAAAAACCAAGTGGGAGTTACTAGATTAGAAGGTTTTGAGATTTATGTGCCTTATGTTGGAAAAACATGGATTTCAATGTCCAATAAGAGATACAAAAATTGGGTTGATTATAGCCCTTGAAAATATGCATGAGAAGTCATCAGTGTCAAAAAAGTGCACTTAATGCAATGATAATTGAATATGAAGATGATTGAAGGGAAGGTTGTTACTGATCACATCAATGATTTCAAAACCACCACAATTTAGTGGACATATGTGGGAATTATTCTAGTTGTTGAAGTATGTGAACTGGTTTCACTGTCTTCATTTCCTGAAAGTTGGGAAGCAACTATAATAGTTGTGATTAGTTCTTTGTGGAATAAAAAGTTAAAGTCAAACAATGTATAAGATCTAATCCTCAGTAAGAATATTTAAATAAGGGATTTGGGTAAATTCTCAGGTTCCGATCTGTATATGTGAGAAAGAGGGGGATACATGCAGTGAGATAATCATAATGGATGATCAAAGTTTAGAGGAAATAGCTCAGATAAGGAAAATAGGCCTAGTCCTACTTGCTGGACATGTGGAAATAAAATACACATTAATAAGGAGTGCATAAAAAACAAAATGCACTTGAAAACAATATAAGAAACACAACAGTTGAATGAATTGATGATGTTTTTCTTTTATTAGAGGATAACCCTATAGATTCATGGATTTTAGACTCCGAGGAAACCTTCCATTCCAAATATAGATAAGGGATTTCTGAATAATTATGTTTCAGAAACTTTTTAAAAGGTTCATCTTGCAGATAATGAACCCTTAAAAATTGTTGGAAAACGTTATGTATGAATCAAAACAAATATGAGTTTTCTCATTCTAGAGATTTTTTTCTATATACCTAGGATAAGAAGGATTCTTATTTCTATTAGGTAGCTTGATGATGTAAGATTTAGCACCATATTCATTGGTGGTACATGGAAAATTACTTAGGGATATTTGTTTATATCTTCGGAAGTAATGAATTGAACACTGTACAATATGATAGAAAAATGAATAGAAATTATTATAATAAAAAACAATGTTGAGGATTTACAAGTGTTAAATTGTAGATAAGGCCACATGAGTGATAATGGGATGAAGGTGCTAAAAATAAAAGGAATGCTGTGAGAGATGAAGTTGGTGGAAGTTGGATTATGTGAAGACTTTAAATTTGGAAATAAAAAAGAAGGATTTTTTTTAAATTAGGTAGAGAAATGAATGTTAAGAAGCTAAACTTGGTTCTCACTGATGTTTTTGGGCATGTAACAATACATTCCCTTAGAGGTTAACTATATTGTGTGACATTTATTAATGACTCAAAAATTAAGGTATGGTTTTACTTTCTAAATATAGAATCTTCTTTATTTACCATGTTTTAGAAGTGGAAGACTTTATTGGATAATGACTTGGGATCACATATAAAATTATTGAGGTCAAACATTAGTGGAGAGTATGATAGAAAAGAGTTCAAAGAATATTGTTCTAAAAATGGAATTAGGTGGGAGAAGAGTCTTTTAGGTACATCACAATAGAATATTGTTGCTGAAAAGATGAATAATACATTAAATTAATGTTTTAGGAGTGTGAGGCTACACTCAGAGCTACCCAAGACCATCTGAGAAGAGGCAGTGAACATGGAAGCATATATCATTAACAAATGTCCTTATATACTAATGAAATAATGTCTACATGATGATTTCATGTTAGAAATATAGGTATGACTCTCTAATTTGTGTGCCTTTTTTTGTTTATCATATTTACATATAGATGTTGATGTAAGGGACAAGCTTTATGAAAATTTCAAATCATGTTTCAGTATTGGCTTTATTTCTAATTATTTTGGATATCAATTCTAGGTTGATGAGAAAAAGAAGATCATCAAAATCTAGAATGTGAAATCTATTGAAGATGTCTTATATGAGGACTATCATTTAATTGAAGTTGACAGTGGGAATAATGAATCAGGGTGCCAAGAGAAAGTTGAACTTAGAGGAGTCTCTAATCATGTGGCACTAAAACTAGTGGAGCCTACTCCTAAAGTGGATTTTAGAAGATTAGAAAGGATTAAAAGGATTATGAAGAGGTATTCATCATCCCTATAAAATTTATTATTTCTAGATAGTGGAAAAAACTGGTAATTTGAAGAGGTAATAAAATTGAAAGAGTCTAGAAAGAGTGATTTTTATATGAAGGAGGAGATTTTTTTATTGCATGATAACAAAAAATGGGAGATAAATCATTTATCCACAAATAAAGAAAGCATTGTGAAACAAATGGGTATATCGGGTCAAGGAAGAACATGATGGAAAAAGGAGATACAAAGTAAGGATGGTGGTGAAAGGATTTCAATAAAATAACGGTTTGTATTATACCAAAATTTTCTGAGCTATGTGGAATCTTACCACCACCCTGGTGGTTCATAGTATTGTTTCATTAGAGGGTTTACATCTTGACCATCCTGATGTGATGATTGTGTTATTTCATATAAATTTTAAGGAGTACATTTATATGGAGAAAACTAAAGGATTTATTGAGTAAGGAATGGAATACCCAATGTGAAAAATCTAGAAAAGATTTTATGGGTTAAATAAGGAACCTAGAAAGTTGAACAATAAGATTGATAAATTTATGAGTCAAAAGGAATAAAAATGGCATGGAATGGATCAATTATTCTATTTAAATTATTTTTATGATGCATAAATTATATTTATTATGTATGTGGATGACATGATCATTTTGGGATCATGTATGCAGAGGATTGATGAGTTGAAAGGGTAGTTAGTTGACGAGTTCAAGATGAAAGATCTTGGAGAAGATAGTAAGATTTTGGGGATGAAGACCAAGAGAGAGCATGCAGCAATAATCTTGATATTATTATATACAAACTACATTGGAAAGTTTTTTTTATCTAATTTAATATGTTTAAATCAAATCCATTTCCTATTTCCTTGGATAAAAATTTTAAATTTTCAAAAGAACAAGTACAAAAGATAGTAAAATAGGTTGAGTACATGGAAAATGTTTCTTATGAATTATCTATTGAATGATTATGTATGTCATGGTTTATATACAACATGATATTTCTCTTATAGTGGTATTTGTGAGAAGGTGCATGGATAAACCTAGAAAGAAACATTGGGATGTTTTGAAGTGGATATTGATGTATTTAAAGGGAATCAAGGAAGTATCTATGTGATTTGGGAATGGAAATTCATTTACAGGGTATGTTGATATAAACCTTAGAGGTGATGTCAATAGAAGGAGTAGTGGTATGGGTTATTTGTTTTTCTTTGTAGGAACTAAAATACTTTACATATCATAATTATAGAAGGTGGTGCCATTATCTACCATAGAGGAAGAGTACATTGCTATAACAAAAGTTTGAAAAGAGAAGGTTTGGATAAAGAACTTCTTGGAGGTTCTAGATAGAAAGACAGATAAATGAATTTCACTATGATAGTCATAGTGTTATACGTCTTGTGAAGAACCTAATGTTTCATTCTCAAATGAATCACATTTAGTCAAAGTACCACTTTATTATAGGATTAACACAGGATGGGTTTTTCTCATTAAAAAATATTTATGGAACCAATAATCCAGCAGATATATGGATGATGCTGATGGTGATTAATAAGTTAAGGCATGGTTGTGCCTATGTTGGTCTTCATTGATGAATGGAGGATGGGATCCAAAATACAGGACAACACAATGAAGTTATAAAAGAGAATGTAAATGGTATTTCATGAATCATTGGCTTGAAATTGAATATTTATTAGGAAATAAATTTATCTTTCATGAATAATTGGATTGAAATTGATGATTTGATAGGAAAGTGACCATTAGTGAGTAAAGAAGAGGAATATCTTAGATTATGTAATTTTTATAAAGAAAAAACCATTATAGGATGTCAGTTAACTGGATCAGGCTCTAAGTGGGATATTATTGTAATGAGTTCAATTCACTAGATTAGGTTCCAAGTTAGTCTAAATTTAATTAGGATCATACTATAACAGAATTGAATAGACACAAAAACAAAAGTACTATAACAATGTGTACTTTGACATGCTTACCGTATAAAATTTGACCGGAAACATTAGTTGGGTATTGTAGCTTGATGGATTTACTTACACTATTACTTTAACATAGTGGACCAACAATATAGATTTATCACAATATAAAAAAAGATACTATAGAACCACATTTCATTATGATATCATTTTGAGACAGGGTTTTGATACTCTAATTGTAACGTCCCCGACTCAGAAGTCACTAATCGGTTCCCTAAACCGGGTCACCACATTACCTCAAGTGTGCTTTCCCATATGCCAGAGGTTGTTGACTAGCAGTGAGGGTATAGATAAGTAATGTAGGGAGAATATACCATCATTAAAAGAGTAATACACAATAGATAACAAATATAAATAGTGGAAACAATATACAATAACTAGTAAACATGCATAACTAACATCTCCCAAAACTGGGTACAACCACAACCAATAGTAAACATGGTATGTCATGCTAAACAGTGCTAAAGTGAACAAAATCCAAAATAAAGACAACCAGTGGAATCCCCAAAATGGTCTTGACTCCAAGTCTAATACCTCATCCATGTACATCCCAATCCCAACTCAAATCCCAATTATGGGGCCCTTTCTCTTTTCCTAACTTACAAGCATGAATCCTGCTCGGGTACCCCAACAGCGGTCTGAGTAGGGTGTGAGTACAACTCAGTAGGCCACCACCAATGGTGTCTACAAAATATCTAGTCTAAACAGATAGTGCATTCAATGAATAAATAAATGACAAGTGAATAAAAGATAGTTGGGTTCCATTAGTTAATAAGACTCACCTAGGCATTCCTTTCATTATTCCCAATTTCAATACTTATACCATCTTCATTACTTAGTTTACTTTCATCACATTATCAATGGGTTAAGCACATTAATCAATCTCAATACATAGGGGAAATAAAGAAAGTTACCTATATCACTAGGGATAATCACATCATCACATATACATCACACTCACCTTGTATCCTCAGTACAGGTGGTATCATTTAATCCAACCATTAGGGGAATATAACTCTGTCACCTTCCCTAATCCATGCATTTTGGGGTGGATTTTAGAGCCTTAATCTAACTCAACTTGTGGGCGTATAACCTCATGTCAATACCCCATCTACCAAGACATACACACATGCTTATTTATCCATCCACCACACATATACCATATCACAACCAAACATAACCAATGTCAATAGCAAACATAAACCATAACAATCAACATGGGAATTAACATTATTCCATAACCCATTAACACACTTTCCATTTACATTACGTAGTCATTTATCCCAATTCCCATTTCTTATGCCTAACTCAATAAGCATATTTACTAACCCCCCTAAATTAACCCAATTAACATATCCAACCATTTCCATATGTTAATTCAATTCACACATTTAACATTTCCCATGTATTAACCCACTCATGAATTTCAAGTATAATTCACAATCCATTTAGCACATTACCAAAAATTTCATTTAACCCATTATCATGTCTAGAAAAACAATACCTTAACCATTATCCACATCTAGGAACAACTTCCCATATTTCCTTCTTAATCAAAACATTAATCAATTAACATGTTCATCATGGCTCTATTAAATCACAAGTCAATTTCACACTCAACATTTCTGTTAACTATATTTGGGAAGGTCGGTGCACCCCATGGGTGGACCTAAATCAGTCAAGTCATCCTCCATGAATCCCACATGGATAATGAGATGTTAAATTAGTCATTTAGACACCAAATATATCAAATCCCCCTAACGACCCCAAGAACACAACAAGGGGAAAAAAGAACACAAACTTGAAAGAACAAATCCATATAAAAACCCTGGGATATAAATTGTAGAACACCTAACTAGAATACATGGACAAAAGAACTATTAATCTAAGACTTATATATATTTTAAAATACCCTTTGAATCCTCAACCTAGATTCCATTGGAAAAAAGAGAGTTTTAGAGCTTCAGAATAAGATCTCCCAAGATACAATCCCTAATACAGAAAAGAAAAGAAAGGTGAGGATTAGACTCACTTGAATATTAGATTTGCAACCAATGACACTCCAAACAGACAAGAAATTAGGGAGATTGATCCTTGAAAATATTGGGAGGGTTTAGTTCATCATTGGTGTTGAGAGTAGGAGAAAGGGTAGGAAAATCGGGTGAGGTTCTTAAAATCCTGTAATAGTAAAACTGTAATTTTTCCAACTTTTACTGGGGCGCACAGTTTACCCACACAGTTTTCCAAACCATGCGAAAACTGTGTGAAAGACACTATATAAGGGGGTTTGGGTGGCACAATTACCTGGAAATCCTCACACGGTTTGTAAACTGTGCACCAACCGTGCGAGATTCCATTGTCCAAAATTGCACAGCTTGGCCTCCAACCTTTCACGGTTTACTTAACTATGCACCAACCATGCACCAACCATGTACCTTGCATAGGTTGGCCTGGTTTTCCCTTTATTTCATGTCCCAAACCCCTAGAATAACCCTAAGGCCCCTCAAAATTTCAGGAAACAATTCATTATCCAAGAGTAAGGGTTCGAGATGAAAATTTAAACCAGGAAATACCTTAATGTAGTACGGGATCTTACAACCTCCCTACCTTATAATGGCTCATCATTGAGATATATTCCCAAAAATCAATGAGATAATGAAGAAATGAGATCGGGCCACTAGGCCCACATATCTGATACCCGCTCCTAGGTTTCTTCCTTAACATTCCCATGCTGCCACAAAACTCGCACCCATGGTTCTTTCTAAACATTCCCAAACGATAATCCACTGGTCTAATCCTCTCCACAATCTCAAATGGACCCATGTACTTGGGTTCCAACTTTACCTGCTTCCTAATTCAATGATGAACCAACCTTGGCGACACCCAAAAAAACACACTATAACCCACCATAAACTCAATAGGTCTACGACGCTGATATGAATACAACTTCTGTCTACTCTGAATTGTTTCCATGTGTTTCTGAATCAACTAAACCTTCTATGACGTCTCCTTCATGAGACTCATTCCTAATAACTCAAACTCCCCAACTTCTAACCAATACAATGTAGATCCACATGATCTCCTATAGAGTGCCTCAAATGGTTCCATCTGAATTGTATCATGGAAACTATTATTTTAGGAAAACTCAACAAACGATAAGTGAATTTCCCATGATCCACCAAAATATAGAACACAATACCTCAATATTTCCTCTAACACCTGGATCGTACACTCTGAATTCCTGTCTATCTATGGGTGAAAAGTCATACTAAAAAACACTTGGGTACCAAGTGATTTCTATAACCCCTGCTAAAAGTGCGACGTGAACTATGGATCACGATCTGAAAATATATTCCTTAGTACTTATGAAACTAAAATATCTATCAAATATATAACTCACCCAACTGATCAATGATAAAGATAACCTGGATCGGTAATAAATGAGCCACCATAGTCAATCGATCCACACAACCCAGATTGCATCATTTTTTTTAGGATTCCTCATAAGACCTGCTACGAAGTCCATCATTACATCATCCCATTTCCACTATCGAATGGGAAATAGATGTAAAAAATCAAATGGGCGCTGATGCTCGGCCTTCACCTTCTAATAGGTAAGGAATTGCACAAAAAACCCAAAACCTCTTTATCCATTCCCAGCCACCAATACTACCTACGAAGATCATGATACATCTTATTCAAACTTGGATGCACTGCACACTTCGATGCATGGAACTCATGCACTAACTCTTCCCGCATACACACCGGCACAACCACATGACCAAAAACACTGAAAATCTCATCATCACCAACATCCCAACTGGAAGGTGACTCCCCACCTTTAAGACTTTCCTTCATATCCAAACACTCTGGATATTCAAGCTGACTCTCTTAAACTCGACTCAAAAGCACAAACTCAATTGCTATGTACGCAAGGGTCATCTTCCCATTCCCATCCTACACCTACAGGTGCATCTCAGTAAACAAGGCTATCATTCTCTACTAATAGTTGGATTCCTTAACCACTTAATTTTGAGTCTTTCAACTAAGAGCATCAAAAAAACTATTCCCTCTTCCTTGTGTGTAAACTAACTCGAAGTCAAAAGATTAAATGTATTCAACCCATATTTACTGCATGAGATTTAAATCACACTGATAGAAGATATACTTCAGGATTTTATGGTCGGTAAACACCATGAACTATTCCCCAAACAAATAGTGCCTCCAACATGTCAAATCATACACCACTGCAGCCAACTCAAGGTCATGAGTGGGGTAATCCATTTCATGAGGCCTCAACTGTATTGACCCATATTCAAAAAACTGATCATCCTGCATCAACACTACCCCAAGTCCAACATTGGATGCATCACATAACAAGGTGCACCTCTTACCTAGATCGGGTAAGATCAAGATCGGTGTGGCTATCAACTACTTCTCCAAATCTTGAAAATAATTCTCACATGCCTCAGAACACTCAATATTAACTCCCTTTTTGTTTAATCCCAAGAGTGGTGCTTCCAAATGATAGAAATATTTAATTAACCTTTGGAAATAATCGGCCAATCCTATAAAACTCAGAACATTTGAAACAGTCTTGGGTTATTCCCAAGACACAAAAATATACACCTTCTCTGGATCCACTAACACACCTTTCTTGGAGATGATGTGACCCAATAAATTCACTTGATCAATCCATAAGTGAAATTTGGATAGATTAGCGTATATCCCATGATCACTTAGTATACTCAAAATTATGTCAAGATGTTTGTCATAATCTTCTTGAGTTCTAGAGTACACCAAGATTTCATCAATGAAGAAAACTATGAACAGATTCAGATATGGGTGAGATATTTAGTACATTAGGTCTATGAACACTAATGGCACATTGGTTAACCCAAACGGCGTCACCACAAACTCATATAACCTATACTTGATCCTGAAATATGTATGTAGTATATCAGAAGGCCTCACCCTAAGCCTGTGATATCCTGATCTCAAATCTATCTTAGAAAACACTAAATCACCCCTCAATAGGTCAAACAGATCATCGATTTGAGGAAGAGGGTATCTATTCCAAACTATCATCTGATTCATCTCCTTGTAATCGATGCACAACCACAACTGGAGATCCAAAAGGTGACATGATCATATGGATAAACCCCTTATTTTTTAGTTCTTTCAACTGAACCTTATGTTCCTAGAGTTATGCCAGTTATATTTGATATGAAAGAATTGAGACTGGATCTACCCCCAGCAGTATCTCTATCATGAACTCAACATCTCTCTCTAGCGGAAGCCTAGAGAAGTCTTCTGGAAACATGTACTGGAACCGATCCACCACATTAGGAAATACCCCTTGCTCCACTTCATCAAGACCAAGCATTAAACAATCCACTTGGGCTATGAGTTCTCCTAACTACTGATAAATTAGCCCTGCATGACCTGCTCAAATGTCCCACTCACCATGATGGACATACATGTCTCCCTCTAGAGATGTGAACATTACTTGATGATGGTAATAGTTGATATGGGCCCGGTAAAACACCATCCAATCCATTCCCAAAATCAATTCAAAACCTGAAATCTCGAGGATGAATAAGTCCCACAGAAAATGGTAACCACCAACATCCAGAGAAAAAACCCCTACATTCCTTAATATCCTCAACTTGTACCCCTAATAGGGTATCAATTGACATAACCACACACTCAAACGATCCACTGGTAGGACCAACACAACTAAAAACTGAGCAGAGATAAACAAGTGTGTGACACTTGTGTCAAATAAAGCACTATAAATATTGGAAGCTACAATAATCATACCTCAAATTATATATAATCCAACCTCACCACCTCTAGGTGTAGACCAGACTACATGATGCTGACCTGGCCCTCTAACCTAAGCTCTGGTCTGAGTACCCCTTACTGCATTACCCTACTAGTATGGATTTCCTCAACCACCCCTATTGGTACGGCCCTTGGAACTCCAACTGCCTACCTAATACGGGGTAACTGACCCCTAACTGAACTCGGAATATTCTTATAACCTCCATCCATGCTCGACTGTCGAGAGTTCCTGTAGAACCTATATACATGCCACATTCTTCCACATGACTATCACTCCACTGGTGGTCGGGGACACTAACCGCATAAGTGCCCTAGCCTGCCACAGTGATAAAAAAACACATGATCTCTACCCTGAGAGGTTTCCCCTTTATTCTGACTACCTTGTGTACTTCCACCTAGATGAAAACTTCCAAAACAATGCTTCCTACCCTCGGAATCTACACCACTAGTCCACCCAGCTGGTACCACAAGTACACTACCTAAAGCTCCCTTTAGGTTCCCTTCTAAGATAAGGGTCTGATCCACTACCTCTACAAACCTTTGAAAATGGAAAATATTCACTTGGGACATGATCTCATGCCTAAGCCTATATGAGAAATGTTTTTCCATATATTCCTTGTCTTCTTCTAACACTATAACAATGCGCCACAAATCGGTGAAACGACCAGCATAATACATCACCAACATACCCCTTGTGTCAAACTCATAAAATCTATAGCATTATCCCACCTCAAGGTCTCTAGATAGAAATATTCGAGAAAATTTTCTTTAAAATATTTCCATAACATTCCTTCAGCCTGTTCGGTATATACCATGATGTCCCGCCAATGATTTTCTTGACCTCACAACATATAGAAAGCTAAATTAACTCACTTATTAGAGGGAGTCTCCAAATGGTCAATAATTTTCTATATGGATTATATCTAGAATTTGGCTACCTCAGGCCCACCCTCTCTGATAAAGATTAGTGGGTGCTGTAGTTGAAACTCCCTGGTTAGCTCAAACATGCTTGGTACACCCCACCCTGGGTCACAGTCCATCATTTTCATGAAGCAAGCAAGGTTCACATGGAATGACTCTTCTCTATTATCCTGGATCACCATGTTCTCTTGCACCACTACTAGATGACCATTTTCAGAAACACCCACTTGTTGCCCAACCAACACGCATCTTCGTGGTGGAATTTTCCTTATAATGCCAAACATGATCTTTTTATAACACTTAGCATGAATCTTTCACAATTCACATAAAATAAGTCTCTCCACTAGCCATAAAAAATCCCATTTGTATACACCACCCTAAATTCACCATCATCTTCAAAACACTACCCTTGACCATTCCTACCTCAGAACATGGGTAACATGTGGGGGGAAATTTAAAGGATTTCAAGTATTACATTGGACACCATCTCAAAACCATTTCCATACTCACAATGTGAACTTTTTTTCTCTTAGAAACTTTCCCCTTTTTACAATTTATTACAATATACACTTTAACTCACTTAAAACCCCTCATTAGACACAATTATTTAATCATTATTCAACATTCCATTTCATTTTTACCCTTTTCATAATCTCATTATACACCATTTTATTTAAATTTTCAAGGAAGTTCAATGTATTCTACCTTTCATACACCACACACCCATCCTCTGTGTGCCTATTATGATACATCACACTTATATACCTAGGTGACTATAATGATGCATGAATACACAATCTCGTTCCATTTCAGCCATGATCTAAATATCATAAAACTGTCACATCTCATAATAAGTGCATCACCCAATGGTGAAATATAATCAATTATAATAACACAAAACAAGAAAAATAATTCTCACCCTGGATAATTTGGGTTTTCACTCATACATGGGTTATCTACACCCAAGAACGAGCTCACTACCGAGGCTTGACACATCCTATTCTCCTTCCTACCATCCCAAATAATAAGACCATAGAAAAAACCACTCTAACACCACTTTGTTACATCCCTGGCCTAGAAGCCACTAAATGGAACCTTGATCTAGGTCACCACATGACCTCAAGCATGCCTCCCCATATGCCATAGGTTTCCAACTAGCAGTGAGGATCAAGATAAGTCATGTGGGGAGACTATACCCTCATTACCAGAGTAATCCATAATATATAACAAATATAAATAGTAGAAACAATATGAAATAACCAATAAACATGAATAACTAACATCTCCCAAAACTGGGTTTAACTATAACTAACAATAAACATGGTATGTCATGCTAAACAGTGCTAAAGTGAAAAAACCCAAAATAAAGTCAACTAGTGAAATCCAAAAAATGGTCTTAACTCCAAGTATGGAACCTCATCCATGTACATACCAAGCCCAACTCAACTCCCAAATATGGGCCCCTTTCCCTTGTCCTATCCTGCCAGCATGAAACCTGCCCAGGTACCCCAATGACGGCATGAGTAGTGTGTGAGTACAACTCAGTAGGGCACCACCAACGATGCCTACAAACTATCCATTCTAAATAGACAGTTAATGCAATGAATAAATAAATGAAAAGTGAATAAAAGATAGTTGGTTCCCATTATTTGACAAGACTCACTTAGTCATTCATAACATTATTCCAAATTTAAATACTTATACCATCTTCATTACTTAGTTTACTTTCATCATGTTATGAATAGGTTAGGCACATTCATTAATCTCAATACATAGGGGAAATAAATCAAGTTCCCTATCTCACTAGGGATAATCACATTATCACATATACAACGCATTCACCTTGAATCCTCGATCTAGGTGGTCTTAGTAAATGTAACCATTAGGTGAATATAACTATGTCCATTTCCCTAATCCGTGCATTAGATCCTAGTTCTAATTTGACCTGTGGGCGTAAAACCTCATGTTAATACTCCACTCTAACAATCCATGTGCACATGCTTATTTATCCATTCACTATACATATAACATATCAAAACCAAACATAACCAATGCCAATAGAAAACATAAACCATAACAATCAACATGGTAATTAACATTATGCCATAACCCATTAACGCACTTTCCATTTACATTACATAGTCATTTATCCCAATTCCCATTTCTTATGCCCAACTCACTAAGAAGATTAATTAATCCCCCTACATTAACACAATTAATATACCCAATCCTTTTTATATTTTAATCCAATTCACACATATAAAATCTCCCATGTATTATCCCACTTGTGCATTTCAAGTACAATTCACAATTCATTTAGCACATTACCACAAATTCCATTTAACCCATTATCATGTATATCTAAACAATACCTTATCCATTATCCATATATAGTCACAAATACCCATATTTTCTTATTAATCAACACATTAATAAATTAACATGTTCATCACAACTCTATTAAATCATAAGTCAATTTCACACTTAACATTTCTGTTAACTATATTCAGGAAAGTCGGTTCACCCCATTGGTGGACCTAAATTGGTTAAGTCATCCTCCATGCATCCCACGAGTATCATGATGGGTTCAATTTTTCATTTTGACACCCAATATATTAAATCTCACTAACCGCACAAGTAGCACAACAAGGGTTAAAGAAGAACACAACCTTGCATTCACAAATCCATATAAAAACCATGGGATATAACTTGTAGACCACCTACTTTGAATCAATGGAAAAAATAACTCATAATATAAGACTTAGATATGGATTCAAACACCCATTGAAGCCTCAACCTATATTACACCATAAAAAAGAGTTTTAGAGCTTCAGAAGAAGATTTCCCAAGATACAAGCCCTAATCCGGAAAAAAGAACAAAAGAGAGAATTGGACTCACTTGGATCTTCGATTTGCAACCAACGGTGCTCCAAACAATCAATAAATGATGGAGATCGATCCTTGGTAAGCTTATAAGGGTTTAGTTCACCACTAGGGTTTATAGGAGAAGAAAGGGGAGGAAAATTGGGTGAGGTTCTTAAAATCCCGTAATGGAAAAACTACAAATTTTCCAACTTTTATAGGAGAACACAGGTTTCCAAACCATGAAAAAACCATGTGAAATCCACTATAAAAGGGTATTTGGGTCCCATGATTACCTATAAATCCCCACATGATTTTTAAACTGTGCTCCAACCATGTGAGATTCCATTGTCCAAAATTTCACAACTTGGCCTCCCACCTCACATAGTTTACTTAACCATACGCCAACCATGCAGCTTGAAAATTTTGGCCTGGTTTTTTCTTTATTTTGTGTCCCAAACCCATAAAACAACCCCAAGTCCCCTCAAACTTTAAAGAAACAATTCATTATCCAAAAAATGGATTGAGATGAAAATTTAAACAAGGACATACCTTTACGAAGTCCGAGGTCTTACATGAATATTTTTACCTATAATCACTCCTTAATATAGTGAATCATTTATACCTTCCCATAGATATAAAATTTATTCTCGAAACATGTAAATCTATATGTTTTTGTTTTTTATTAATATTGGTATTTATTTTTTCTCCATTTTAGTTTTATTTTTAGAGTCATATATCATTGGATCTTACTGCATTTTCACAAAAAAGTCTACTATTTGTCGATACTGACATTGTATTGTGTATATTGTAATATGTGTCAAAAAATCATTTTAATGATATTTTATGTTTTCAAGAAAATGTCACTTATGTAATGAATGGATTTTTTTCACAATATTTTTTTGAAATAAACAACCAATATTATTTTTCTTGACATATTTTTAATTAACAAAAACACTTTGTAACAAAAATTTGTATAGTTACAAGCAAATTAATATGAATATCATGAAACATATGATCGTTATAAAAAATATCAGTGATTTATGTTTATCCCAACATTTTTATATGGCATCGGTGATGTGTTTTGTAGGATCATATCACATCGAATGCAATGGAAGAAATCCATTGAAATGCATTCTCTATCATCACTGAAAAAAATAAAGAACACAAAGCATAAAAAAGTGAACCTATTTTGTGTTATACTCCATATCTACCAATCTTGATAGAGTATGTTTGATGGAAATCACAGAGAGACAGTATAATAACCCTTTCCTCCATATAAAGTAAACCAAAAATTAAAT
This sequence comes from Viscum album, assembly GCA_963277665.1. Classification (NCBI taxonomy): domain Eukaryota; kingdom Viridiplantae; phylum Streptophyta; class Magnoliopsida; order Santalales; family Viscaceae; genus Viscum; species Viscum album. The sequence goes on along the minus strand of OY728131.1, from coordinate 674,558,387 downwards.
TCCTTATACACTATAAAAGAATCCATTGAAATCTAAAGTTCTGATATCACCTTATCTATAAAGAAAAATAGAGAACCTAAAGTGAAGATAGATTCTGCTATGGTAGGATTGAATCACACACTCCACCAATAGAAGGTTGAAATCATTATATATACCTCTTTAATTTAATGAAGGAGAAAATACATCAGTTTCCAAGCATTTTCAGCTGACATAAGTTACACAAAACTTATAATCATTGGTGATATAATTATTTAAACATTTAAAATTATTATATTATATTTATAATTACATAAATGAATCATCATGGTGATTCAAAACTAAAGGAAACTATTTGGAATATGTGGATAAATCCATGAACTTTATATCTCATATCACTGAAATATCATACAATACAATACGTGAAACTCATTCCCATTATAACATATCCAAAATGTGGCCTATGATAATAATAATAATATACATGTCTATACTTATGATATAAAATAATAATAAAATATTATTTTCATATTTTTGTTCATTTCCAACAATCTCTCACTTTCACTAAAATCCTATAAACACTTTATGAAAAACATTACAACTCTTTATTAATATTTACAAACTCTATTGGACATGGTTCATCAATCTCTCTTCATTTTGGAAAACAACTTTATCAAAATTTAATCCTTATTATAAGGCCTAACTATGTGATCCTATAGTCCTTTTCATCATTGAAAAAATAGAAATTCTTTAATCCATATATGTAAGAAAAGTGCACCCTTTAGCAAAGCATCAATTCTACTCAAACTATAAAGGATTCCATTGTGATCTTGATCAAACATACCCATATATTCACGTGAATATTTACACCACAAGATGTATCACATACCTAGTAATAATAACTATAGAATCACTTTTTCCATGACATCATGTAATCACTAGACATAAAATACATCAATCTAGTATAGAGTAACCCATACATTCATGATTCTCTAAAATAGACTAACTAGTTTTAATTAACTCATCACATGTCATTCATCTATGTAGCTGAGAACATTTCATGTCACTCAACTAAGAATGACCATGAATTTCCATGTTCTATAGAATTAAATCTGTGAAGACTACAATAAATGGAAAAAACATGGTTTATTGGTTACTATTTTTGCTGTGGAAGATTTTGACATAAGGATAGTGGATGTAGCCATAATATACCAATTAATGGAAATTAAATAAGTCCTATATAAGGGGGAATATATATAGATAGATAGAATCTTACTATGAAGAAGTAATGTTCATAAAAAAGAGAAATTTTCACACAAAGTACAAATTTGAACATCTTATGAATTTTTGCAAGAATTAAAGAAAAGGTGGTCAAGGTGATGAATAGTGTTGGAATGTTAGAGCTCAATTCTCTTGGATGGAGTTGAGAGAAATAAAATAAGGATAATATTGTAGTTGATGTTATCAAAGACACTGAAAGTGGAATTATATCAGTGTGGACTTTGATATGGTAAGTATAGAAAAGATAAATGGAGACACCAAAAAGGTACTATAGATCTTCTCACTTTCTTCCACTATTACTGTATAATAGTGGACCAATTTTGTGGATTTTGAACTATAATAATGTGGGTTACTATAAAATATAATTGTTTTATGTTCTAATTTGGATATAGGGATTTAATGATATAAGATTTTACCCTATTATTTGCACCCTAACATAGAGAATTTGTTTTACCTCTCCATGTAAATAACAATTATTCTCAGACTATGTAAATATATATGTATATATAATTTTTATTCTTATTTTTCTTTCTTTTTTTTATCCCTTTTACTCTTATTCATAGGATCATTTTTCATTGCATATCCTAGTTCTTCAGCAAAAATTGGAATCTAAGACTATGTTTGAAAGATCAAGGTCCTATTTATTAAATAGAATGATGGATATGGAATAAGAAAAGGTGAATATCGATTGTTTTTATGGAACTGACCTTAATTATAGTAGGATAAAAATTGAAGATTATCTTTATCAGAAAAATATTAACTCTACACTTCTGGGTGTAATACCAACTGATATGGAGAAATTCGAGTGAGTGTTACTCGATCATAAGATTCTAAAAGTTGTGTGCCTTATGTTAGAAGAAACATGAGTTTTAATATCCAATGGGATAAGATGACAATTTGGTTGTTTATAGCTTTTATAAATATTCATGAGAAACCATCAGTGTTAAAAAAATTATACCCGAGGAGATGATAATTGATTATGAAGATGATTAAAGGTAAGGTTATTTATAATCACATCAATTATATCCAAACAATCACAATTCAGTTGACATAGAGGGGAATTATGCTAGATGTTGAAGTATGTGCACTGGTTTTACTATCTTCATAACCTGATAGTTATAAAACAACTATAATATCCATTATTTGTTCTTTGGGAATAAAAAGTTGAAGTTGAAAAATGTATGATATCTGATCCTCATTAAGGATATTAAAAGAATATAATTGTGTAAATTCACAGGTTCTTCTTTGCACATGTGAGTAATAGGAGGTTAAATGTAGTGATATAATCATAATGGATTATTAAAGTTAACATGAAAGAGTTGAGATAAGGAAAAGGGGTTTGGTCCTACCTACTGGACATGTAAGAAGAAAAGATACATTAAGAAGGAGAGTATATAAAAACAAAAGGCACATAAAACCAATATAAGAAACACAATAACTAAAAAAATTGATGATTATTTTATATTATGTGAGGATAACCCTATGGATATATAGATTTTAGACTCAGGGTAACCCTTACATTCCAAATGTAGAGAAGGGATTTCTGAATAATTATGTTTAAGGTAATTTTGGAAAGGTTCATCTTGTGGATGATGAACCCTTAATTTTTTTTGGAAAAACTGATTCATGAGTCAAAACTAATTGTATTTTTCATACTATATAAAATGTGATATATATCCCTAGGCTAAGTAGGATTCTTATTTATTCTAGGTAGATTAATGATTTAGGATTTAACATCGCATTCATTGGTGGTACATGGAAATTTACCAAGGGATCTATGTTCATATATCATGAAGTAATAAATTGGACCCTATACAATATGATAGAAAAATTATTGGAAATTCTTGTAATAAGAAATTCAATCAAGGGTTTAAAAGTGTGTAATTAAAAGTAAGTCCACATGAGTGATAAGGGGGCGAATGTTTTGGAAATAAAATGAATTCTACTAGAGATAAAGTTGGTGGAATTTGGATTATGTAAAGAATTTATATTTAGAAAGAAAAAGCAGGAATCTTTTTTAAAAGGAGGTAGAGAAATGAATGTTGGGAAGCTGGACCCGATGCACACTGATGTTTTAGGGAATGTACTAATACATTATCCTAGACGGTAACTATATTATGTGATATTTATCAATGAATCAACAATTAAGGTATGGTTTTATTTTCTAAAAATAAAATCTTTTATATTTACCATGTTTTAGAAGTGGAAGATTTTAGTGGAGAATGACTAAGGATCAAAGTTGAAACTATTGAGTTCTAACATTAGTAGAGAATATGACAGTAAAGTGTTAAAATATTTTTTTTTTCTAAAAATGGAATTATTTAGGATAAGAATCTTTTAGTTACACCATAACAGAATAGTGTGGCTGAAATGATGAATAGTACATTAAATGAATGTTTCATAAGTGTAAGACAACACTAAAAATTATCCAAGATCATTTGAGTAGAGGTAGTGAACATGGAATCATATCTCATCAATAGATGTCCTTATATACCAATGAAATAATTTCTACCAAAAAATTTCAGGTTATAAATGGTGGTAAGACTCTCTAATTTTGGAGTCTTTTATTATTTATAATATGTTTAATGACCCAAACTATTGTGAATAAAATTTCCTTTCTTTTAATTAAATGTCTCATAGATATAAAAAACACATGCACTCCTTTTGTTTTATTATATCCAATTGGATTTAAATGACTGTTAATTATCCTTACCATTGATAATATAGTCGTTGAATAGTGATCACATAACTATTATAAATATAGGGTTTTAACAAATCCTTTTGAAACAGACAAAAAAAGTGATGGCCTCAACTAGAGGGATTATACCCTATGAATCCCATTTATCAGAGCTTATGAGGGAGATATCATTTTTGGGATTTTCCTTAGAACAAGACCAAGACGAGATCCAACAACTTAAGAATGAGATAAACTATTTATGGGAGAAGTTCAAGCTCATCGAGATCACAACCCAAACCATGTTCACTGAACAACCCCATGAAAGCCCCACCATCACACACCTTACTCTTAGGGTGTATGATGGTGAAATAAAGTGATATGTAATAATACCATAAAATTATTATTTTGTGCATTATTTTTGTATAGAATAATGAATATACTTTCATTCTATTATTTTTACTTTGTAAATTATTTTTAAATCATAAATAATATTTTTGGTTAATATTCATATTTATTTAAGAAATATATTTTTGATGAATTAATGGATTTTTGAATTAAATAATATTTTAATAAAATGTTATTATTATATTAATTTTATTAAATATAAATGATTATATAATTTTTATGAAGTCAATTGTAATTTTTATTAAGGTTTGAAAACTGTTTTTATCAAAACCCATCAATTTTCAATAAATGTTGGTTTTTATTTTAAAAGTGAAAATTAGATTATTTAGAAAAATATTTAGATAAAACTAATATTATTTTTGGAATAAGGACATCAAAATTATCCAATGGTGAATTTTTCATAATATTATGAGACAGTTGAATTTTTGGGTAAAAATTAAATACCATAAAAATATATAATATGTTTTATGACATCATAATGACCCAATAGAGACGTAATAAAATACTATAAAAGTTATCTTCTTCCAAATATATGTTTTTATTTAAAATAATATAATTTTAGGTTTATTTGATTTATTTTATAAACATTAGTGAATCCTCCAAGACATATAAAATATTTTAAGATTTTAAAATCATTTCCTTGAAAGTGTGACTCACCTCCACATAAGAAAGGGAGGTATTTTAATATATTAAACTCTTATCCTTTTAAAATAATTTATACCAATCCCATTTTATAGAAACTATGGGAAAAGACCATGGTATGGTTAATGGTTTGGAATATTTTAGTGTGTAGGGTCTAAAAACAAAATAATAAAGAATTCTCCCACCTTTCCTATATAAACCCACTCAAGCACCCATTCCTCTTTACTCAGAATATTTTAAGCTATACCACCCTCTTCCCCCTACTCGGTAGAGTCCTCCCAAGGTGACCCTAATCTCTCAATAAGCCTCTCCCAAGTCTTTGGGATCACACATCCAAGTAAGGGATCCCCACATTTCTCTCTTCCTTTCAATTCAAGAACCTTGTTTGAAATTAGTAATTTTAATTTAAATTGGTTATATTTTCATCATTTTATAATCAATTCCATACTATCCATTTTATATTATTTCAATGAGGTATCATTTATCCTCTCCCATTTATGTCACAACCCCGACCCCAGAAGACTGAAATCGGTGCCTGAAACATGGTGTGCAATTTTTTTTATAAAACAGGTTTACAAAAGAAGAACATTTCCACATCTTGTCCCAATACAGAGGATCGTATCGGTTTAGGTTCTTGGAAAATCAGATGCTACTGAATTACTTCTTCTGAAAACATAGAAGGGTTAAGCTTCAACTTGGTGTCGTCACAAAAAGTACTTAGGGCTTGAACACAACTACTACGAACCTGTAAAACATAAATTTAAACGTAGGGTGAGCATAAAAATGCCCAGTAAGGAGTTTTAAAACATTTGGAGAAAATTCAACTTCAAAACAACCACCTTGAAAACAAACATAAGACAATTCTTAAGAGATATATTTAACATTTTCACACCATCAATATTTTCTGAGGTTTCTAACAGACATTTTTTCAAAAGACCAATTTCATAAAAGATAGATGTGCCTTCTACAAAACAGGAATCAGAGTGTGCATGTGTATGAGATGTGCATAATACATAACGTAATCAATTCAACTCCAAAAGCTTTATTAAGATTCTAATCATTGATATCATTATTCATTAAAACATAAAAATAGATTCATATGACTTTAACATTAGATACTATTCCCTTGTATAACATGCCATCTGCACACTTGATATGCCTTATAATCATAAAATATTCTTTAGTAAGGATCCACAATCCCTTGATTGATCATTTACTATTCCATAGTGAGGAAATTTATAATTATAGAATTTTTCAAGGCCTTGCGCCAAGACCAAATGAGTAAAAACCCAACATAATTGTGGTTAACTACCACACATGGTTGTGAACAAAGCTAGCATCATGTTCAAGCATCATTTCACTTAAATCATGAGAGTTCATCACTTTACACAATGCATTAGAGCACTGTATAATTTTGGGTGCACCCGTCACATAATTTTAAGTCCAATACATTCCTCATATGTTTTATCATGGTCTCATCTTCATAGTGCTCATGTTACATAGAACTTACATTCTTAGTCCATAATTTTTTTTATACATGTTCATGACGGAATAGATCATGTAAAAAAACTGGGCTTGTTGGTTTCATATTAGATAATGACGTTTATGAACCATAATGACACACTATTGCATGTGTAATAAGAACTAGTACACATAAAATAATGTGTTTTCACATGAAATAACAACCCCTGCATTAAAACCCTTATGAGTGTGGCCCTTTTCTAAACCATATTGATAGGTTTTGGCTTTGAAATAATCCTTTTACCCATGAAATGTTAATTGTTATATAAAAGATTAAAACAAAAACTTAAAGGACCAAAGGAATTTCTTGTGAAACCATTGAAATACAAAGAATGGTTTGTTGCCTATAAAGTGTTTATGCATAAAAGAAATATTAAAACACATGAGTGCATACATGAATGTACATTTATACTTGATCATGTAAACCATCATACCACTTACCTGAGAGAAACAATTCTAAATTCATATGTATTCATGTAAATTTTATAATTATGGAAAAATGTTTATGTATACATAAAGTGTGTATTTGGGGATCTGCACAACCCAAAACCAGATTTGCAACTGTTTCTATCTTCATCACCATGGTTTAAATTCAATAAGGACAGGTTTTGTGAAATTTTAGTTATATTATATTTATATAACCATATATACTTGAATTGTAAATAAGGGTATACTTAAAAAAAAGAAAAAAATGAGGAACTAGACCCCTTGCATGTGTTTTATGTTTTGAAAACATCACTTAAAAACGAAGGATCACCCTTCGAAGATCATAACCCGAAATAGCTTATTGTATGCATATATATGAATATACATATTATGGTTTTGAAATTCTAAAATGGATTTAAGGAAAATTTATATACATATACATATGTATATATCCCTGAGGAAAAGAAATTAGTTAAGAAGGGTTCGCATATAACATTGAAAGCAAGAAACCTCTTGCATTTATTGTATACTTAAAACATCTTTAGAAAACTCAACATGAGTTATGTTTAAAAAAAATGATATGAGATCGTATATATATATATATAAACGTATGGACCCATATATTCATAAGTATAAAATAGATTTACAAAAAAGATGAAAACAAAATAGGTGGATCCCTTACCTGTCTTCGGGTATCCAAGAAGGATGGGCAGGAATCATTTTCATGTCAAGACAAAGGAAAACCGGTGATTTTTGGGTGCAAGAAAACAGGGTTTATATATGTGTGGTGTTTCATATATTTCATATTATAAATAAAATAAAAACAAAGACTTGACCAAAATAAAATAATCCAACATGTTTCTTAAGAGAGAGATCAACTAAAACAACCGATGATTATAATATATATATATATATATATATATATATATATATATATATCTTGTGAAAAACTATACCGAAACCAGAGAAAGTAAACTCAAACAATAAATAAAGTAAAATAAATGAGATCGGGGGAAATACCTCAGGTATAAGTCAAGGTTGTGTGGCCTTAAAATAGTAGGGAAAAAATATAGAGGAGAAGATAAAAAGAGAAGAAGAAAATACCAGCGGGTGGCCACTGGTTTGAGCGCGACGGGGAAGACAACACGGAAGAGAAATCAGGGAAAAAAATGGAGGGTTTAGATCGCTAGGATCTTGATCGGACGGTTGGGGAAATGCGTGGGATTTAAATCTGAGTAAATGGCTTCAATTTTCTCTCATGCAGATCGAATGGTCAATAAGGAGAACTGTAGCACTCCAGGGTCGCGGGGGATTAGAGGCGAGATCAGGATCAATGGCATGGATCGTGCGCGACGCGATCCAACAGCCCAGATCGCGTTTTGCCCAAAAATTTGCTTCCCACATCGAAATGGGGTGACGCATGGGGATTCTTTATAAGCCTGAGGCTCCGCTACCCACCTCATAAATCACAACACACACAGAATGGGGGACTTACACACGGGCTCCCGCTTCCCCGCACCCCCGCAGGCCTCGGCCTACCTGAGCTCTGTCGTGGCTTCACGCCTACAGTGGTGCACACTCCTGCTCTCTTGTGCACCCTCGTGCACCCTTCGAGGTACCCATGCTCGGCTGGCCTTAGCTTGGGATGAGGGCCAGGCTCAGCCACCTTGTGTGTGCCGCCTCCCTCGGCCAAGCTGTTTAGGGCTGACCAAATGGGTTAAATTTTTTCTATTAACCCAAATTTTCAAAATGACCATCTAAAAAAACAGCATAACCTTACTTCCATAAAGTTTGATTTATTCATATCTTTTCATAAATCAAACTATATAACGTTTAATTAATAAAGGTAAAAAAAATTTCAAATTCAAAAACATTATACATACTTTTCATTGAATTAAAGTGGAAAAATATACCAAAACTTTACGATTTTCAAATTTCATGTCTTCAAAAGATAAGTTTAATTAAATATGTTCAACAATATGATTTTAAAACACTTAATTAATTAAAAAATTTCAAGGTTATTTTATATATATATAAAAATCATTACAAATTATGTTCAAAATAAGAAAATATTTATAATTTGTCATACAGATGATCAATTTACAAAACCATAATGTCTAAGTATTTTTGAAACATTAAAGAAAAGTTTTTGAATTAAGTTTTGAAATCATAAAACATAAATAAGAGTTAATGACTTAAACTTAAATTTGAAATAATTCAAAATCATTAATATTCATAGTCAATTAAACCACAGTACCTAATGACTATAATTATAGCCGTTGTAAAATCAACGGTTACTTAAATGGCAATGGTCTAATTTTAGGCCTTATAAAACACAATTAGGGTATTCTAACTCCAAACAGCGAGACACAAAATATGGTTCTCTTCATCCCCCTAACGCTTAGTACTATTGCTCCGGTTCTGGTCATGGTGTTCTTGGTCGTGGCAGATCCGAAGGAAATCCACTTCTTCCTTGGCATGATTGTGGTGATATGGGGTGTACCGGTGATTGTGATTGGCCTTATTGTAGGATTTTTTTGTTAGTTATGGTCCTTATACCCTTGTTTCAATGTATCCATTTATAATGTTTTGAATGGATAATCATGTTTTGTGTTTTTATTTTGTGGGCATTGCCTAAATAAAAAAAAGAAATTAAATCAAGAGTAATAATTAAAACCATTATTACAACATAAATTAAGTTCGGGGTGTTACATTATCTCCTCCTTTAAATAATTTCACCCTCAAAATTCTATTACACCCATAAATAGAGCGAGAGATATTTTATGCTCGAGGTTCCCTTTTCAAGGACCACCATTTCGGGTAATCCACTGATGTTTCCAGGTGGATTCCTAGATTAGTTCCCAGTTCCTTGATCTCCTTGGCCCATATACACCATGAGTAGCTAGGGTCAAACATATTCATAAAGAATTCGGTCTTCCAAAGAGTTTCATGGTAGGTGTGGAGATTGGAGATTTGAGAGAGAGATACCTCTCTATAAATCTCCCAGACCACCTCTCGTTTGAACACTTAAAATTCATAAAGCATCCCATACATACTGAAACTCAGGACCTGAAGCAGATAAGTTTCTTGGGTGTCACCCTCCAAGGTAGCCTTGTGAAACTTCTTCAGGGCTAGGTGGTTCTCAGACAAGGTTAAGTAAAGGAAGAGACCTTCATGGTACTCTCCTCTCCGCCTGTACTCTGCTAGTTGTGCGGTTGTTATGCGGAAATAAACATGACCATTTCCCTGGTAGGTCCGAAGGATGTTTGGGCTAAGGGATACCTTATAAATATGTTTGCATGACAAGTTCAGGTTAGAAAAAAGGGTAGTAGTATTCTGAACATGTCTTGGTGATTGTGGATTCTAGTAATTCAGTAGGAAGCGATAAAAGGTTGATTGATGATCTCATGTTTTCCATCCGAAAAACAAGGGACATGTTTTACTTAGTAAAGCATAACTAGATTAAAATAAAGACATTACTTTTGTAGAATCATAATAAGATACCAACACATAAAACATAACATGATTCATTTATCAAAGTTCGTAAACACAAGGTGTTACATATTCATCGTGACGTCTTTTCACAGGTACTATTGGTGTTAGTGATTTACTGGGTTCCTAATTAAATGAATCCCCAAGGAGGTTCCAAACATTTCGATCTCTTGGGTCTAGATGAAACACGGGAAACTAGGATCAAACCCTTGTGGACATCTATGGTTCAGGGTGAGGAAGGCATGACATGTATGAAGTTGGGCAACATCGGCATGAACTATATGTCGATAGTGTAAATGAGTAGGCTCGTCCTTGATAGCTTCAAAGTCCATAAATTGACCACGGAGACCGTAGGTCAAAATTTGACAAAGGTATGCTGCTCGTAGGTCACCCCCTTGTGCAGCCTCTTCGAATTCCTCTCGAGACGAAGCATTATTAGCTAGATTAAAACAATTAAAAAAACCCTCAAGGTATTTTCCTTGTTGTGCATAGAACAGAAATTGGGCATGTATTATAAAAATATAGTCGAGGCCTGCTCCTCGGTGAAGTTGAAGTAATCAAGGAGAATTGGACACACGGTAGAGGGTTTTGCATGAAAGAAGAATATTTTCAAATGTCTCATAGTTTTCCACACATGCCTTTCCCACTACAGTCTCTAATACTTCTGTTGGAAGAGACACAAGGTGTGATTCATCATCCATCTGAAATATTGAGAAGGTTGTTTTTTAGTATAAAGAAATTAGGTAATTTATGGGAGTTCTAATTTTTCAGAGTTTTCCTAAACCAATCCTCTGATACCAACTGCCACAACCCCGACCCCAGAAGACTGAAATCAGTGCCTGAAACATGGTGTGCAATTTTTTTTTATAAAACTGGTTTACAAAAGAAGAAAATTTGCACATCTTGTCCCAATACATAGGATCATCTCAGTTTAGGTTCTTGGAAAATCAGATGCTACTGAAGTACTTCTTCTGAAAACATAGTAGGGTTAAGCTTCAACTTGGTGTCATCACAAAAAGTACTTAGGGCTTGAACACAATTACCATGAACCTGTAAAACATAAATTTAAACGTAGGGTGAGCATAAAAATGACCAGTAAGGGGTTTTAAAACATTTGGAGAAAATTCAACTTCAAAATAACCACCTTGAAAACAAACATAAGACAATTCTTGAGAGAGAGATTTTACATTTTCACACCATCAATATTTTCTGAGGTTACTTGCAGACATTTTTCCAAAAGACCAATTTCATAAAAGATAGATGTTCCTTCTACAAAACATGAATCGGAGTGTGAATCTGTATGAGATGTTCATAATACATAACGTAATCAATCCAACTCCGAAAGATTTTTTAAGAGTCTAAGCATTCATATCATGATTCATTAAAACATAAAAAGAGATTCATATGAATTTAACATTAAATACTCTTACCTTCTATAACATGCCATTTGCACACTTGGTATGCTTTATAATCATAAAATATTATTTATTAAGGATCCACAATCCCTTGATTGATCATTTACTATTCCATAGTGAGGAAATGTGTAACGCCCCGACCCCAATTACCCAGAGTCGGTGCATTATTACGTAACATTGGTATGATCACAAAAGATCAAGTCTCGAAAGACCGATTAGTTTAGTAGCCTTGGAAACACTAGATACATTCATAAATGTTACATTAAATCATAATGTGAAAAATCACAATAACATAGTCTCCATAGTCCACACTCATATCCCCTTCAGAATATCCCTGCAGGTCAGTCATAAAATATTTCTTCACATCCTGGGAAAACTAAAACATAGAAAGGGGTGAGCTCAGATGATCAGTAAGGATAACAATATAACGGAAACTTTCATAAATAAACATAAACATTTAAGGTAATGTATAACTAAAACAAAATCCTTTTAAACTTGAACTTCAGCATAATATGCTAAAAATAAAATGAAATAATGTCATTTACTTATTCACATGGATATTATACTAGTCAAATAATCACATGAAATATCAATAAAAACTTTCATAATGATGGAATGCATAATTCCAGACTATCATAACCACGTAGTCAAGGCCTTGTGCCAAGACTAAAAATAAGATTTTGTCAAGGCCTTATGCCAAGACACTAGTTTGTCTCATGAGACCTACCGATGCATCGAGGAGCTATAGCGGGCTCCAACCGTCACTTATTAAGTCCAATGCATTCCTCATATGAATAGGTTTAAACATATCATAAACCATAACATAATCGTATCACATAAAACATGCATAAAGAAAACATAACATTTCCACATTTCAACCACAAGATATCAATATAACACATTGATATAATAAAAACATTATCAAAACCATTTTCAAAACCAAAATAAAAGAAAAGTAAAACTTGGTATTTATTTTTCATTTTAAAAAAAAAGTTATGGCTTATAGAGGAAGCCGAAACTCAAATAATGGTCACGGCGGCAGAGAAGTCACTGTCGCCGCATACGTACGACAAAAAAACATTCCTTTTTGTCATTTAGTAAAACACTTAGTATAAAAAGATTAATTTTGAATAAACATAAAATTCAAAGGGGTTTATACACCGTATAAAAGAAAGTTGTGTATAAAACAAAATATGCCTCAATGAAAGGAGATTGAGACGAAGTCCCTTACCTCGTGTCCGACTTGACTCGGTCGTTCTTTAACCTCATGAATAATAAACTAGAGTTAATTTATAGTTGCTTATGAACCTTTTTAAAGTTCATTATTCTTTTTATATCACTTATTACCATGTTATGAACATTATGTAATTATTTATGTTAATAACGGTCGTTTTGTCGATCTTTGGTACTTGAGTCAAAAATAAACTTCTTATAATTACAAGTTGTTCATGTGGTAAAATATCCATTATATCCAGAATTATATTCATTATGTAGATATCATATATATCATATATATCATATATATCCAGTATATACATTCATTTATAATATTACAAAACATTTAGAGGTAAGAAATGAAATGCACCGTTCATGGAGACGGTAAGCCGTACGTACGCATGAACGCTACTTTCATTTATTTTTCATATTTAATGGAATGAAATCATAATGATATAAAGGTATATTATATTCCAGTATAATATCATATATAATATCATTTACTCCATCCTTTATACATCCCACATATGGCATTAACGATTCAAATCACTTTGAGGGGGCGGTAGTCCGCACTTCCTAAAACGAAATTATCGTGTTTACCCATGATGGAAATCATAAAGGTATGCCATAAATGAAAAATAAAGAAGCATAAGGAAAACATAAACATAATATATATCATATATAAATATAGTGACATCTTAATGGCCACCATGAGAGGTGTTAAAAGAAGATTGAACAATCATCGTTTTGTGAGGCAGTAATTCGCCACCCACAGAAACAGTATGTTCTTTAACCATTAGACGAAGGTGTGTGTAAGTGTAAATAAAATAATTCTCATAAAAACAGCCTAGTATATTTAATATACTATTTTTGTTACAAAATAAAGGAATAAAAATAATTTAAGGGGTTGTATAAGAAAAATAAAACAAAATAACATAAGATAAGACATTACCTTAAAATCGGGTAACTCTTTTTGATTTGAGCCAAAGGCTTCCTTGGGAAGACTTCTACCCAAAGTGAGGCTTCTAGGAGTAAGAGAGGAAAGTTTAGAGAGTATCTGGGCAGATTTTGGCCGAGCAAAATGGATTTTAAGGTGTTAATAAGGTGGTAGAGGTGGGGGCCTTTTATAAGAGGAGAGGAGGGGCACTCTTGGAAAGTTATGAAATGTTACATTATTATGAAATGATTTTCGAATTTTAAAGGTCTCAAAATGATATATTTTGAGTATAAGGTGATAAGGGTTCGATATCCACCCATCCAATAGGCTTTAGACAAGTGTAAGTCTTATATTTCACCTTATCTTTTCATTTTATTTAAATCGTTCATTAATGAGGTAATCGATGCATCATCATGGTGTGATAAATAAATTTATTTATTTAATTCCAAAAAATTATAAAAAAATTATTATGATGTAGTAAATATTTTTATCTTTCCAATGAATATTTATAGTTGAAATGTTGACTTATATAACCCCATGAAATAGTTGTTTTGGTAAAACAACACATGTTTGTGACAATTTTATTTTTACTTTAAATAAAAAGTTATTAATGTCATTTTCTTACCCAAGTGGATCCATGGGGTCCCAAAGTTGACCCATGGATTGTCTTGGTCGGCCATGACTCATCCAATAAGGTTAGTACAAGTGTAAAGGTAATTTCATATTATTATAACATTATATTTACCTTACATTACACTAATTACCTTTAATCACGATTAATAAAACTTAAAAGTTACTATTCACCAAAAATTATTTTCATCCCATTGAACCAAATTTTACTTACTAATGATAACCATGTATGTTAGATTTTTAAAATTAAATTCACAGAAGTGGTAAAGATTCATTTAAACAAAAAATTAGTTTTTTAACTACCACTTAGTGGTTTCACTATTCATCAAAATTGAAATTTTTCAGAAAAATACCAAAAATTCACTCTAAGATATATTTAATATTCCTAATTCAAAAATTATGTCTATTTTAAAAAATTCAACACATATAAGTTGAATTAATTAATTTAATAATTAATTCCCGCCGTCATAACAAATAGTGTGTTTTTAAGAAACAATATATATCAAAAGATTGAAAATTGTTTATGTCCAATTCCAAAGTGAAATTAATTCTAATGACCACCATTGGATAAAATAGTAAAAATATATTCTAATTATACTTTAAAACTACTCAATAGTATAATTTATCACTATAAATTATTTTTATTAAAAAATTTGTTTTTAATTATTTTTTTCTATTCATCGAAAATTGGATGTTCTCGGAAAAATACCAAAAATTCAACATAGGCTAATTTCGATATTCCAAATCCAGAAATGAAGTCCATTCTGAAATATAAAATTTATATAATTTCAAAAAGTGGGTATTACTATTCATAACAGCTACTTTGATTGGTCGCAGTGTGTTAGAATCTCGAACTTGCGTACAATGCAAGCTATTGCATTATTGAAAGAGAAGCGTATTGTGGAAGCTTAGGGTGTTACATTCTCCCCTCCTTCAATAAATTGCGTCCTCGCAATTTGAAATTGTTCTTTGAAAATAAAAGGTTGAAAGTAGCAAATACCTTTGTGGAAAACCCACATCGGAAATAAGGTTAATAAAAATATAACTTTAAAAGAAAGAAAGAGAAGTACAAAGGTCACCCGAGATAGCCGATACTAGGATTCTACAAAAACATGGATATGGAGGAGAAACAAACCATCAAGGTCTGATGGAGAGTTGTAGAAAACAGTATTAGGAGGAAGTTAACTACAAGAAAATTACAAACTTGTGATTGGTTAAACGGTCTTTGATTCCCCAGTAGGAAAAGTTAACCGACAACGTTTTTGTTTTAAATTACCTTTTATAAAGTTGAGGAATTAATTTTGGAGATTTACTAAGAACGTAAGGAAATATACTTACTTGTCATGTAGACTTTCATTTTTCAATAATTTTTTACCAAAAACCTATCTTTCACTCCAAAAGGTAATATAATTCAAAAATATTATATTTATCATAATCGTACAAGGTTAAAAATATTAACACATACCATTTAGATTAGGAAAACTATTTTTTAATAACCAGGGACTTCTTGTAGGCTAGTGGTAGGTAATAAAGGCCTATCACACTATGGTTGTGGGTTCGATTCCTGCAGCTTTGTCCGACACGACGGGTTATCCCCCGGCCTGCAGGTTGTCCTTTTCCTAAAACTATAGAATTATAATATTTGAAAAATAATCATAAAAAATGTTTTAACCTTAAATAATACTATTCAAAGTTCAACTTAATCCATTACAACCCTTATAGTTATCCAAAATACCTCTGTCCAGACTCTCTCTAAAAGGTCTCTAAATTCCAAAATCAACTATAACATCATATTCCCCATACAAAGTATAGTTTCTATTATTTTCACATACTAAAAATATGATTACCTTCATAATATTAAAACCTTAATGAAAAAAACAAGTACTTCAGTACAATCCTTATATATATCACATTATTCTTATAACCATAATATATTTCTTGAGTCCAAAAACACAAATACAATAATTATTCAACTTCATCTGTAGTAACAGTATAAGCTTGGCCTTGATCCCTTGTCCTTTTTTGAGGTAAGTTTCCCTGACGCTTAGGACATTCATTTGTATAATGCCCCATTTCTCTACAATTGTAGCATTCAACATTTATAGCCTCTTTCTTTCCCTTGCAATCACGAGCCTGGTGACCTTTTTCTCCATATTTATAACAAAATCACATTCCTTTTAGGCATGTATTGGGGTGATTCTTCCCACAATTATCGCATAATGGAAAATCCTTCTTTCCCTCTTTCCCTTTATCTGTCTCTAGTTTCACCGATCTCTTCTTATCTTGCTTTACTTTATTGTCATAAGATTTAGAGAATTCCTTTTCTATCTTGATAGCACATGAGACTATATCTTCGTACATTAAGAAAGATTGTGATACTAATGCTCGACGGAGAAATGGTTTTAACCCATAAAAGAAATGATCGATCTTACTTCTTGGGTTACGTATATAATCTGTTGCATGCCTCGTTAACCCTGTAAAGTTATCTTCATACTTTGCAACATTCTCATCATCCTTTTGTCTCAGACTCAGAAATTGTCTTTCTATATCCACTCGATGGTCATGAGGAAAGTATTTTTATAAGAAAATATCTTTAAACCATCTCCATTCCATACTTGATACTTCTTCATCTTCCTTTTTATTTTGAATCAATGACCACCATTGATCAGCATCTCCAGTGAGGCGGTAAACTACAATGACAACATTTTCCCTTTCACTACTCCCTAAAGCCTGAAATATTTTCTCTAGGAAATTTATCCATTGCTCAGCTACTAAGGGATTTTTACTCCCATTGAATGTTGGTGGTTGTTGCCTCATGAAGCGGTCTAACATTGATCCTCTATATTGCGGATCAAGGTGCTCCATATGGGTAAGGTTATTATTCATAACCTGTGTGAGTTGTCCCGGTATGGTGATAAGTTGATCAGCACTAGTTGTATCACTAGCTCCACTATAATTATCTTGAGAATGAGGGAAATCCCTACATGGAGTGCGTGCATTGATACGGTTTCCATTCCTTCCACTAGGCGCCATTTCTAAACAATGGCATAAACTAGATCAGTTTATGAATCAAAATACATAATTACATACTTGTAAAACACTTAACATAAATTGAACTATTTATAGATATAATCCATAATCATAAAAATGTTTTCTTTGAGGAAGTATATACTCATAAACCCTTCATAATGGTTTGTAAAGAAAAGAATAATTATCCTAAGCATATCCCCTAGGAGTGTCGTAACCAAGAGTGCAGCAAGACCCGTTTTCATACACCAGTTCTCGTTCGAGTCTAGCTAAAAGTGGTGTTTTGGGTTTTACCCCTAGGTACATCTGTGCCAGAGCTGCCTCTACCTGCTCGTATCCAGAAAGGGATGTATTGCTCAGAAAACTCACAAAATCTCTATAATACCAAAATTCTAGGAAGTTCTTCTATACTAATCCTCAAAGTCTATCTTAGGGCTATGTGCTCTAATCAGAGTTTTTCTAAATCTATCTTCCAAGGTTAGTACTAAACTTCCTCTAATACCAACTGTAACGCCCTGACCCCATTTACCTAGAGTCGGTGCATTATTACATAACATTGGCATGATCACAAAAGATCAATTCTCGAAAGACCGATTAGTTTAGTAGCCTTAGAAACACTAGATACATTCATAAATGTTACATTACACCATAAAGTGAAAAATTACAATAACATATTCTCCATAGTCCGCACTCATATCCCCTTCATACTATCCCTGCAGGTCAGTCATAAAATATTTCTTCACATCCTGGGAAAAATAAAACATAGAAAGGGGTGAGCACAGCTTCTCGGTAAGGATAACAATATAACAGAAACTTTCATAAATAAACATAAACATTTAAGGTAATGTATAACTAAAACAAAAGCCTTTTAAACTTGAACTTCAGCATAATATAGCAAAAATAAAATGAAATAATTCCATTTAATTATTCACATGGATATTCTACTAGTCGAATAATCACATGAAATATCAATAACCACTTTTATAATGATGGAATGCATAATGTCAGACTATCATAACCACATAGTCAAGGCCTTATGCCAAGACTACAAATAAGATTTTGTCAAGGCCTTGTGCCAAGACACTAGTTTGTCTCAGGAGACCTACCGATGCATCGAGGAGCTATAGAAGGCTCCACCCCTCACTTATTAAGTCCAATGCATTCCTCATATGAACAGGTTTAAACATATCATAAACCATAACATAATCGTATCACATAAAACATGCATAAAGGAAACATAACATTTCCACATTTCAATCACAAGATATCAATACAACACATTGATATAATAAAAAAATTATCAAAATCATTTTCAATACCAAAATAAAAGAAAAGTAAAACTTGGTATTTATTTTTCATTTTTAAAAAAAGTTATGTCTTGTAGAGGATTCCGAAACTCAAATAATGGTCACGGCGGTGGAGAAGTTGTTGTCGCTGCATACGTACGACAAAAAACATTCTTTTTTTTCATTTAGTAAAATGCTTCGTATAAAAAGATTCCTTTTGAATAAATGTAAAATTAAAAGGGGTTTATACACCGTATAAAAGAAAGTTGTGTATAAAACAAAATATTTCTCAATGAAAGGAGATTGAGATGAAGTCCCTTACCTCGTGTCCGACTTGACTCGATCATTCTTTAACCTCCTGAATAATAAACTAGAGTTAATTTCTACTTGATTAAGAACCTTTTTCAAGTTCATTATTCCTTTTATATCACTTATTACCATGTTATTAACATTATGTAATTATTTATGTTAATAACGGCCGTTTTGTCTCTCTTTGGTACTTGAGTCAAAAATAAACTTCTTATAATTACAAGTTGTTCATGTGGTAAAATATCCATTATATACAGAATTATATTCATGATGTAGATATCATATATATCATATATATCCAGTATGTACATTCATTTATAATATTAAATAACATTTAGAGGTAAGAAATGAAATTCACCGTTCATGGAGATGGTGAGCCGTACGTACGCATGAACGCTACTTTCATTTCTATTTCGTATTTAATGGAATGAAATCATAATGATATAAAGGTATATTATGATTCCAGTATAATATCATATATAATATAATTTAATCCATCTCTTATACATCCCACATATGGCATTAATGATTCAAATAACTTTGAGGGGGCGGTAGTCCGTACTTCCTAAAATGAAATTATCACGTTTACCCATAATGGAAATCATAAAGGTATGCCATAAATGAAAAATACAGAAGCATAAGGAAAACATAAAAATAATATATATCATATATAAATATAGTGACATCTTGACGAAGGTGTGTGTATGTGTAAATAAAATCCTTCTTATAAAAACATCCTAGTATATTTAAGATACTTTTTTTGTTAAAAAATAAAGGAATAAAAAGAGTTTAAGGGGTTGTAGAAGCAAAATAAAACAAAAGAACATAAGAGAAGACATTACCTTAAAATCGGGTAACTCTTTTTGATTTGAGCCAAAGGCTTCCTTGGGAAGACTTCTGCCCAAAGTGAGGCTTCTAGGAGTAATATAGGGAATTTTAGAGAGTATTTGGGTAGAGTTTGGCCGAGACAAATGGCTTTGAAGATGTGAATAAGGTGGTGGTGGGGGCCTTTTATAAGAGGAGAGGAGGGCACTCTTGGAAAGTCATATAATGTTACATTATTATGAAATGATTTTCAGATTTTAAAGGTCCCACAATAATATATTTCGAGTATAAGGTGATAAGGGTTCTAAATCCACCCATACAATAGGTTTTATACAAGTGTAAGTCTTAGATTTTACCTTATCTTTTCATTTTATTTAAATCGTTCATTAATGAGGTAATTGCTGCATCATCATGGTGTGATAAATAAATTTATTTATTTAATTCCAAAAAATTATAGAAAAAATTACCATGATGTAGGAAATATTTTTAGCTTTACAATGAATATTTATAGTCTAAATTTTAACTTATATAACCCCATGTAATAATTGTTTTAGTAAAACAACACATGTTTGTGACAATTTTATTTTTACTTTAAATAAAAAGTTATTAATGTCATTTTCTTACCCAAGTGGCTCCATGGGGTCCCCAAGTTGACCCATGGATTGTCTTGCTCGGCCATGACTCATCCAATAAGGTTAGGATAAGTGTAAAAGTAATTTAATATTATTATAACATTATATTTACCTTACATTACACTAATTACCTTTAATCACGATTAATAAAACTTAAAAGTTACTATTCACAAAAAATTATTTTCATCCCATTGAACCAAATTTTACTTACTAATGACAACCATGTATGTTGGATTTTTGAAATTCAATTCATAGAAGTGTTTAAGTTTCATTTAAATGAAATATTAGTTTTTTAACTACCACTTAGTGGTTTCACTATTCATCAAAAATTGATGTTTTTCAGAAAAATACCAAAAATTCACTCTAAGCTATATTTGATATTTCTAATTCAAAAATGATGTCTATTTTACAAAATTCAAAACATATAAGTTGAATTAATTAATTTAATAATTAATTCCCACTGTCACAACAAATAGCGTGTTTGTAAGAAACAATATATATCAAAAGATTGACAATTGTTTATGTCCAATTTCAGTGAAATTAATTATAATGACCACCATTGGATAAAATGGTAAAAATATATTCTAATTATACTTTAAAACCACTCAATAGTATAATTTATCACTATAAATTTTTTTTATTAAAAAAGTTGTTTTTAATTATTATTTTTCTATTCATCAAAAATTGGAAGTTCTCGGAAAAATACCAAAAATTCAACATAGGCTAATTTCGATATTCCGAATCCAAAAATGAATTCCATTCTGAAATATAAAATTTATATAATTTTAAAAAGTGGGTATTACTATTCATAATGGCTACTTTGATTGGTCGTGGTGTGTTAGAATCTCGAACTTGCGTACAATGCAAGCTATTGCATTATTGAAAGAGAAGCGTACCATGGAAGCTTGGGGTGTTACAAAATGTATAATGCTATAATTTTTCAAGCCCTTGCGCCAAGACCGTATGGATAAAACCCCAACATAATTGTGGTTAACTACCACACATGGTTGTGAACAAAGCTAGCATCATGTTCACGCATCATTTCACTTAACTCATGAGACTTCATCACTTTACCCAATGCATTGGAGCGCTGTATAATTTCGGGCGCACCCATCACATTATTTTAAGTCCAATACATTCCTCATATGTTTTAGCATGGTCTCATATTCATAGTGCTCATGTTACATAGAACTTATATTCTTAGTCCATAATTTTTTTTATACATGTTCATGCTGGAATGGATCATGTAAAAAAAACTAGGCTTGTTGGTTTCATATTAGATAATGACATGTATGAACCATAATGACACACTCTTGCATGTGTAATAAGAACTAGTACACATAAAATAATGGGTCTTCACATGAAATAACAACCCCTACATTAAAACCCTTATGAGTGTGGACCTTTTCTAAACCATGTTGATTGGTTTTGGTTTTGAAATACTCCTTTGACCCATGAAATTTTAATTGTTATATAAAATATTAAAACATAAACTTAAAGGAACAAAGGCATTTCTTGTGAAACCATTGAAATACAAAGAATGGTTTGTTTCCTATAAAGTGTTTATGTATAAAAGAAATATTAAAACACATGAGTGCATACATGAATGTATATTTATACTTGAGCATGAAAACCATCATACCACTTACTTGAGAGACACAATTCAAAATGCATATGTATTCATGTAAATTTGATAATTATGGGAAAATGTTTATGTATACATAAAGTGTGTATTTGGGGATCTGCACAACCCAAAACCAGATTTACAACTGTTGCTATCTTCATCACCATGGTTTAAATTCAATAAGGACAAGTTTTGTGAAATGTAAGTTATATTATATTTATATAACCATATATACTTGAATTGTAAATAAGGTCATACTTAAAAAAAAGGAAAAAATGAGGAACTGGACCCCTTGCATGGGTTTTATGTTTTGAAAACATCACTTAAAAACGAAGGATCACCCTTCAAAGATCATAACCCGAAATAGATTGTTGTATGCATATATATGAATATACATACTGTTGTTTTGAAATTCGAAAACGAATTTAAGGTAAAGTTATATACATATACATATGTATATATCTGCGAGGAAAATAAATTAGTTAAGAAGGGTTTTCATATATAATTAAAAGAACGAAACCTCTTGCATGTATTGTATACTTAAAACATCTTTAGAAAACTCAACATGAGTTATGTTTAAAAGAAATGATATGAGACCGTATATATATATATATATATATATATATATATATATAAACTTATGGAACCATATATTCATAAGGGTAAAAGATTTTTACAAAAAGGATAAAAACAAAATAGGTGGATCCCTTACCTATCTCTGGGTATCCCAGAAGGATGGGCAGGAATCGTTTGCACATCAAGAGGAAGGAAAACTGGTGATTTTTGGGTGCAAGAAAACAGGGTTTATATATATGCGGTGTTTCATATATTTCATATTATAAATAAAATAAAAACAAATACTTGAACGAAATAAAATAATCCAACATGTTTCTTAATAGAGAGCTCAAAGAAAACAACCGGTGATTATAATACATACATATATAAAAAGATTGTGAAAACTATATCGAAACCAGAGAAAGTAAACTCAAACAATAAATAAAGTAAAATAAATGAGATCGGGGGAAATCCCTCAGGTAGAAGTCAAGGTTGTGTGGCCTTAAAATAGCAGGTAAAACAAGATAGAGGATAAGATAAAAAGATAAGAAGAAAATACCAGTGGGTGGACACTGGTTTGAGCATGATGGGGAAGACAACGCATAAGAGAAACCAGGGAAAAAATGGAGGGTTCAAATCGCTTGGATCTTGATCGGATGACTGGGGAAATGCGTGGGATTTAAATCTGAGTAAACGGCTTTGATTTTCTCTTATGCAGAACGAAGGGTTGATAAGGAGCACTATAGAGCTCCGGGGTCACGGGGGATTAGAGGCGAGATCGGGATCAATGGCCTGGATCGCACGCAACGTGATCCAACATCCCAGATCACGTTTCGCCCAAAAAAATTCTTCCCACATCGAAACGGGGAGACGCGCGGGGATTCTTTATAAGCCTGAGTCTCTGCTACACACCTCAGAAATCACAGCACACACGGAATGGGGGCATTACACACTGGCTCCCGCTTCCCTGCACCCTCGCTGGCCTCGGCCTACCTGAGCTCTGCCACGACTTCACGCCCATGTTGGCGTGCGCTCCTACTCTCTCGTGCACCCTCGTGCACCCTTCAGGGTACCCATGCTCGGCCAGCCTTAGCTTGGGATGAGGACCAGGCTCATCCACCTTGTGTGTGCCACCTCCCTCAGCCAGCTGTTTAGGGCTGGCCAAATGGGTTAATTTTTTTTATTAACCCAAATTTTTAAAATGACCATCTAAAAAACAGCATAACCTTACTTCCATAAAGTTTTATTTTATTCATATGTTTTCATAAATCAAACTATATAACTGTTAATTAATAAAGGTAAAAATGTTTTCAAATTCAAAAACATTATACATACTTTTCATTGAATTAAAGTGGAAAAATATACCAAAACTTTACGATCTTCAAATGTCATGTCTTCGAAAGATAAGTTTAATTAAATATGTTCAACAATAAGATTTTAAAACACTCAATTAATTAAAACATTTCAAGTATTTTATATATATATAGAAAAATCATTACAAATTATGTTCAAAGAAGGAAATATTTATAATTTTTCATACAGATGATCAATTTACAAAACCATAATGTCTAAGTATTTTTGAAATATTAAATAAAAGTTCTTGAATTAAGTTTTGAGATCATAAAACATAAATAAGAGTTAATGACTTAAACTTATATTTGAAATACTTCAAAATAATTAATACTCATAGTCAATTAAACTACAATACCTGATGGCTATAATTATAGCCGTTGTAAACCCAACGGTTACTTAAATGGAAATAGTTTAATTTTAGGCCTTATAAAACATGATTATGGTATTCTAACTCCAAACACCGAGACACAAAAGATGGTTCTCTTCATCCCCCTGATGCTTAGTACTATTTCTGCGGTTCTGGTTATGGTTTTCTTGGTCATGGTAGATCTGAAGGAAATCCACCTCTTCCTTGGAATGCTTGTGGTGATGTGGGGTGTACCGTTGATTGTGATTGGTCTTCTTGTAGGAATTTTTTGTTAGTTATGGTCCTTAGACCCTTTTTTCCATGTATCCATTTCTAATGTTTTGAATGAATAATCAAGTTTTGTGTTTTTATTTTTTGGGCATTCCCTAAATAAAAAAAATCAAGAGTAATAATTAAAACCATTATTACTACAGAAATTAAGTTCAGGGTGTTACAATTTAGACCCTTACCTATGCTGTTACTATACCAAAATTCTGTAAGGGATTTCTCTCTTCTCATTTCCATTTCAAGCACTTAATTTTTATTATTCATCTTAAATTCCATTTCATATATTGGGATATTATGTTCCACGATACCATTACTATCCATTTCGTGTATAAATGATGAGAGACCCCTTTCTTTCTCATCAAACCAATTTATGAATTTCTATATTACGATGTTATGCTACCAAAATTGCACCGCGAATTTCCATGCCAAAATCATCTTGTAGTGAATACCATACCTATTCCTCTATCAAGGGTATTCACCTTTATGTACACATACTTATCTAATAGTGAATTACATGTATGAATTCCACATTCCTTGATTGTAGAATAAATGATGATGTTGAATGAATCTATGTTATATGATCTATGTGGCGCAGGGTGCGCCCTGATAACACTCCAATGCATTGGGTAATGTTTAGTATCATGATACTTCATATTGGGATAAGGGTTTACTTGATTCCTTTATATGAATTTTATCCATAATGTTGGGACAAGGGTTTACCTAATTCTTTTATGTTAATGATGTAGTGTTTTAAGTTGTTTCCACAATTATATGTTATGATAATCATGTTATATCATGCCTTTATGTTCATGTTTCTCTTATGATCCATTGATATGCCTATTTCTTAACATGTATTATATTATTCATGTTATACCTTGTTTACTCCCTTATTAGGATTTATATCTCACCCTTTTCTTATGTATATCCTCATGTTACCCTATTCAATGTTAAGTATGAAGGAATGTTGTGGTCATGTAAAAGAAGTTTTCAATAAAGATGTGTATTTCTTGTTTTAAGCTATTATGTAATGTTCCTAAGCCCCAAATACACTATAAATCTAAATCTTCTAGGTTGTATTAAGTGAAATTTTATGTAATAAATCATTTTTAAGTGTGTAATAAATAATATGGTCATTATAATATGTACATAGAGATGTTGATATAAGGGACAAGCTTCATGAAAATTCTAAATCATGTTTCATTATTGGCTATGGTTTTAAGGAGTTTGGATATAAATTTTGTGTTGATGAGAAAAATAATATCATAAAAAACTATAATGTGGCATTTATTGAATATTTTTTCTATGAGGATCGTCATGTAGTTAAATCTAATATAGGGAATAAAGAATCTGGGTTCCAAGAGCATGTTGAACATGGGGGAGTCCCTAAGAATGTGACACTAAAAATAATGGATCCTACTCTTCAAGTGGAGATTAGGAGTTTAGAAAGGATAAAAAGGAATTTGTGGAGGAATTAATCATTTATATACTATTTATTATTTAGAGATAGTGAAGAATAAATGTAATTTTAAGAGGAAATACAATTGAAAGAGTATAGAAATTTTGAGTTCTATATGAAGGAGGATATTTCTTTATTGCATGAAAAAATAATAATTTTGAGATAAATTATATTCTATAAATAGAGAAAGAATTTTATAGAAAGTGGGTATATTGAGTCAAGGAAGAACATGATAGTAAAAGAAGATACAAAGTAAGGCTACCAGTAAAAGTTTTTCAATAAAAGTTAGGTGTGTATTTTACCAATTTTTTTTATCTATATTGAATCTTACCACCTACCTAGTGGTTCATAGTATTATTTCATTAGATGATTTACATCTTGAATATCTTGATGTGATGATTTAGTTCCTTCATAGATACTTGAAATAGGAAATTTATATATATATAATTGAAGGATTTATTGAGTAAATAATGGAAGAACTGATGTTAAAACTCTAGAAAAGATTGTATGGGTTAAAGTAGGAACCTAGAAAGTTAAACAATAATATTGATGAATTTAGGAGTCAAAAGGAATAAAAATGGAATTGCATGGATCAATGATTCTATTTCAAGTCTTTAGTTGAGTTATATATTATATTTATTCTTTATTTGGGTGATATTCTCTTTAAGGTATCATGTAAGTATAGGATTGATGAGTTGAAAGGGTAGCTGGATGAGGAGTTCAAGATGAAATATCATGGATAAGATAATTAGATTGTTGGGATGAAGACCAATAGAGAATGTGAAGAAATATCCTTGATGTTATCATAGAAAAACTACATTGGAAATATTTTTAGATGATTTAATATGGTGAAAGTAAATCCAATTCTTATTCCCCTAGAAATAAATTTTAAATTGTAAAAACAAAAAGTGTAAAAGATAGTAAAATAGGTTGAGTACATGGAAAAGGTTTCTTATTACTTTTATATTGAATGTTTGATGAATTCCATGTTTTTTACCAAAAATTAAATCTCTATTGTAGTGGAATTTGTGATAAGGTTCATGGATAACACTAGAAAGAAACATTGAGAAGTTGTGAAGTATATATTAAGTTATTTTAAGGGAAGAAAAGAAGTATCTATGTGATTTGGGAATGAAAATTCATTGATAGGGTGTGCAGATACTGACCTTGGAGGTGATATCAATAGAATGATGAGTAGCACAAGTTATGTGTTTTCATTTGGAGTAACTAAAATATGCAATATATCTCAATTATAGAAAGTGGTCGAATTATCTACCATAGTGGAAGAATACATTGTTATAACAAAAATCATAAAATAAATGGTTTGGATGAAGAACTTCTTAGAGGCGCTATATAGAAAGTGAGGGAAAATGAATTGAACTATGATATTCAGAGTGTTATACATATTGTGAAGAACCACATGTTTCATGCTCAAATGAAGCAAATTTGGCCAAAGTAACACTTTAGCATAGGATTAATATAGTATGGGTTGTTGGTAATGAAAAATACCTATAAAACCAATAATCAAGTAGATATATTGATGAAGTTTATGGTTATTAATAATTTAAGACATGTTTGTTCCTTTGTATGTCTTCAATAATGAATGAAGTATGGGATGAATAATATAGGACAACACAATGGAAGTATAATAGGTAATGCAACTAGTATTTAATGAATGAACTTCTTGAAATTGAATCTTTAATGGGAAAATCAATTTATATTTCACGAATCATTGGCTTTAAATTGATGATTTGATAGAAAAGTGACCATTAATGATTGAATAAGAGTGGGATCTTATATTAAGTAAGTTTTCTAAAGACATAACCATGAAATGAGATCAGTTTATTGAATTAGGCTCTAAGTGGGATATTTTTTCATGGAGGTCAGTTTTGTAGATCAGGATCTAAGTTAGAACAAATGAAATTAGGATCATACTATATTAGAATTGACTAGAGACATAGACAATAGTACTATAAAAATTTGGAATTTGAAATGCTTGTTGTAATAGATCTGACTAGAAACACCAATGAGGGTACTATAGATCAACAGATTTACTACCATTATTACTTTAGCATAGTGGACCAACACTGTCAATTTATCACTATAGAAAAGAAAGTTACTATAGAACCAAATTTATTTATGGGTTCATTTTTTTAGATTGGGTTTTGATACTCTAATATTTGTCTCTATAATTCACTCCCTAATATAGATAATTTTTTCTGCCTCTCCATGGATATAGGAATTATTCCTAGACCATGTAAATTTTATGTGTTTATGTTTTTTGTTCTTCTTATTGTCATTTTTTTACCATTTACTTTTATTTTTAGAATAATATATCATTGAATCTTACTAAAATTATTCAACAAAATCTTCTAGTTTAGATCATCCAAGCATGTACCAATATCTATCAATGAAATAATACTACAACATATGATGAAGAAAATGAGAGATAATGATGAGATTACCTTAAGTCATGTATTAATGTAATCTATAAAACAAATAATTCTAAATAACATTAAGAAGTTTATCACACAAAGGTGAGGATTCTACTTCTACCATCAAAATATATTACATATTATAGACCATTTAAAAAAATCCATGGTATTCATTATTGATGGACATAATACAAAGTTAAAATAAAGATAATAAATCCATAAAATAAAAAAATGATTGGGTTGGTGAAAGAAATATAAGATAAAGAATATGAATTTCATGATATGTTTCCAAAGATAGATGATTAAATTATTCTTAAGAATACATGAAAAAAATCCAAGAAATCTAATCATGTTGACTTGTATGAAAATAAATTCATCTATAACCTTGATTAAATTATGAACATTACAAAGGACCATGTTGATTTTATTTTTTGTCAAAAAGTATGTTAATATATCTCAGGAGATGGAGGAAGTGTCTAATGACTGAAGAGATTAAATATTCCCATGATTGATTAAGTATTTCATGAAAAGTGTGGATTTAATTTTTCATTGAGAATGAGTTTCATATTCAAATAATATTCCTATAATTTTATCACAATCATCCATAAATATATTGTTAAAGTAATTTTAGATACCCCCCTTAATAATAGGAAACGATGCTACTATTTTGAGTTATTGACTAAAAATATTCAAAAAAGTATCCCATACATATTTTATGATTAATGTGTTGGATTATAAAGATTCAAATACAAGTTCTATTTGATCAATATAATACATTTTCAATGATAGATTCATGGTGAATGAGAATTTGGATACTAAAAAATTTTAGGAGCTATTATTAAAGAAATAAAAAAGGCTAACTAAAATAGTAAGAATCCATACATTAATTATAAATCATAATGGATTTTTTAATTAATTAATAATATCCCTTGGATGATGCAGTGAAGAAGTTTGAGTTGAAGTTGACATTATTGAGGTATTATGAGAACACTCAAAGTTGAGTACTCATATGTCATATTTCTTGGGAATGGATTTTTAGATCTTTAGAAATATTCTGATAAATTATAAAATATTTAAATATTTTTTTAGGTGATTCATAATGGATGGATAATCCTTATTTATATTTTAATAAGTTCTAATCTTACTTGAATAATTTTGGAGTTTTGAGTTGGAGTGGAAAATTGGTGAAGGCACTCTATATGTAAAGGTCATCAAGAGAATGTAGATTGAAATATAGGAAAGTGTTGGAAGCTTCCTGGATAGGTAAATGAAACTCTAAAGTATAATATAATAATTTTAAAAGGAACTAAATGCACATTATTAATTCTGATGCATACACATGATTCATCTAGAAGTAAGAACATAAAATTTAGAAAATCACTCAAGACACAGTGAGATACAAAAGAATTATATGCTTGATTCATAAAGGTAACTTAGGGAGTATAATGAATTTTGTAAAATTCCCAAGGTATAATTTGATATTTAAGAGTAACTGATTCTTGTATACAGGTTAAAAAATAATACATAAAGTTCTATAAGTTAGTGAAATTTGAAGTTTATATTTTCTAGATGATATATTTGAAGTTAACTATCACAATGCTTTTCTGAACTTTAAATCTCTAATATCATTGGTCAATGATTAAGTTGTGATTCAAGATAAAAAATAGAGAATATGGTTTTCATGTTGTGGATAATAAGACTATGTTATGAATATGTTTAAGGATGAAATACCAGTTGAATTTATCTTTCAGAATTGATATGCAGTCATGCAATGGAGAGTATGAGAATAAAGTACATGTCGAGGCATGTTTTATATTTTAAGAGGAAGTAACACTATGGAGAGAAGTGTCGTTCCATGGTATGTGATGAAGAGAGTATAATGGGTGAAAATTACACCAAGTATATAACCTATAAAGGTTTTATTTTATACTAGTATGTGATAAATAATAAATTCATTCCATGAAGAGAATAAATACTGCGCAAGGTTTTTTGTATGTAATTATGGAAATGTGGATTAATGTGGAAGTAGTTATTTAAAAAGTTTAAACAGAATTTTACATGATATTTGAGGTATATTGTGAGTATTAGAAAGTCATTAATCAAAAATAATTATCCTAACTCTCGTAGAATATTAAATGTTTATATATTTGACTGGGTACTAAAAGAGAATTTTGGAAGAAGATCACACTATAAAAAATCAAGGGAGATTTAAATATTCAAATATGAAAACATACTCATGTGATTATAAATATACATTGATACTATATTTATTGATATTTAATTGTATTAAAGAATGTGTGAATAAATTGACACTATTAGTGTCGAATATAGAGCATTCGATGACATTCAAAAAGGGAATATATAGTACATCAAATAAAAAGAAGAAAAATAGGAGAATAAAGGAGAATAATGACTAAATACCTTCTTTTATGATATTAATCTATCTTATAGGAATATCCAAAATAAGGAAGAGAATAATTGAGAGAGATATGGACATACACCATGTGTCGAGACTATTGAATGAGAAAAAGTTATGATTGAAGCTCATACAAGGTCACTGAGGAAGGAAAACAATCATGATCCTAAATTTGTTCTAGAGGATCAGTTAAGTAAATAGACTAATAATGTGATTATTCTCTTCACAATATGACTTATTCATTTATCATAAACCAGCATGAATGATACAATTTATAGATCACCATCAGGACACAAAGTTATCATGTGATACTCTCTTCATCACACACCACAACATTAAATTTTCTTCATGATGTGACTATCTCTTAATATAAAAAACTAGCTTTAGTATATACATTACTCTTAGTCTGGTCTATTGCACAATCATCTTCTCTATGGTTCAGCTATCATGACCCGAGATCCCTAGGTTATGAAATTGGTCATATAACCCCATGGGTCTCCTGTAATAATTCACTTACCTTCCAATAAAAACATAGGCTATTACAAAATAGGGTCATTTTTTAGACTAATGACTATCCTCATAGGCTAACACATGTTCTTTCATTATACTTTTTCCTCACTCACACAAACCCTGAGAAACATCCCAAGAGAACACTATAACAAACAAAACTTTTATAAATGAAATTCTCTTATGAATGAATTAATTTATTATAGAAAAACATTAACTATATTTCATTAATTATTTTGTATTGTTATAAAATATATCCATAATTATCCTTCCAAACTTAAAAGGCCATTAATAATCATAAACATTGATAATATAGATGTTATTTGGTGATTACTGATATTAGTACATATTAAGGGTTATAATAATATTTAATTGACATAGAAGGAGTAATAAATGGAATCAACCAGTAGGATCATACCCCATTAAACCCATTTATTGGAGCTTTTGAGGGAGATGACATCACTGAGATTTTCCCTTGAACAAACCTAAGCTAAGATTCAACAATTGAAACTTGAGATAAACCATTTATGGGATAAGTTCTTACTTATCAGGATCACCACCCAAACCATGTCTATAGAAAACCCCCAAGAAAGTACTGCCATTGCACACCTTACCCTTAGTGCGTACATTGGTTTCATAAGGGAGTATATATCTAAACCCTAAAAGTGTGAATTAGTATAATTTATTTATAATAAAATAAGGATCATATTTATCCCTTTTCATTATTACTATATACACATGATTATATATTTTGTTAAATAAAATCTATACTTTGATATGAAGAAACCAAAATTGTATTTTTGGGAAATATATAATTTCAATTTTTTTTATAAATTCAAAAAAATGAAACTTCTATGAAATATTCTATAATTTATTGAAGTCCAATGTAATTTTTATAAGGGTTATAAATATGTTAGTGTCTTAAAACTATTATTTTCTAGTAAATAAGGATTTTTATTTAAAAGTGTAAATTCTCATATTTAGAAAATTATTTTAATAAAATAAATATTATTTTGGAAATCAGCATTTCAAAATTATCCAATGTTGAATTTTAATAGTTATTTGAGACATTAGATTTTTTGGGTAAAAATTAAATACAATATAAATATATAGTATGCATTATGGAATCATATAGCCCAAATTGAATACTAAAAAAGGAATCCATGACCAAAAATAGATTTACTCTTTAAAATAATGTGTTTTTGAAGTTATTTGTTTAATAATACAAACCTTTAATGAATAATCCAAAACATATATTATATTTAAAGGTTTTAAAAAATTATTTATGAACATGACTCATCTCTACATCATGGATGGTATTATTTTAATGAGTTAGGTCCTTATAAAAATAAAATACGTAAGATACTCCTCTTTGGTAGAACCCATGGTAAAAAATCATGGTATGGTTTTTGGTTTTTATTATTTTATTACTTATATTCCAAAACCTAAGTTTAGAAATTAATAAAGAATTCCCCTCCCTTTTACTATAAATACCCACCCAAAATCTCATTCCTCTTCACTAAAACCCCATTTAACAGGAATTTCTTCTCCATATCCTTTTATAAATCCCTCCCAAATTGTTCCCAATATCTTAAGAAGGTCCTCCCAAGATTTTAAAATCACCCTCTCATGGTAAGGGATTATATCATATTTCTTTTTATTCAAGTACTTTCTTTGTACTAATACTTTTGATTTCCAATTATTCATGTTGTAATGTGTTTTTACACATACCTTTACTATCCTTATGATTTCCAAGTAATGAGATACCACATTTCACTCCCATTAAACCCTTATATGAACTGTATGTACACTCATTATGTTGCTGAAATTATCCCCTGATTTTACATTTCAATTTTTTTTGTGTGAATACCCATCCTCATTTCTACTCAAGGGTATTCACCTTTATGTAACTATCCTTCATTGATTGGGGAATTCCATTTACATAATGAAAACTCCTTAATCATGGTATTAAAATTTATGAAATATGTTATTATGTTTTATTATTTATGTGGCACACAAATGCATGTTCATAATATAAATGTGATGGGTGGACCCAAAATTATATGGTCCTCTAATGCATTAGGTTATATTTTTATCTCATGAGATGCCATGTATGATTTCTGGGAAGTAAATATAAGAGCACTATGTTATGATATCTTAGTGGTTAGCCTTGAATTATGCTTATTATATCATGTGTTATGTTATTTCCACATTCCCATGATGCCTTGATGTTGTAATCTTATATCATGATTCGATGCTCATGATTGTGATTCTCACCTTTATTTATCATCATGTTATGACTATTGACTCACATGTACTTCTTTACTTTGTGAAATTATTTTGACTAATCTATTACTAGTATTTATAACTCACCCCTTTCTAATCTACATCCCTAAGTTATATCATGCAGTATTAGAAGATCAATGGAATTTAATAGAATGTTATTTAGTTTTTAAATAATATCATTATATCTCTATTTAATGTTATTGTGATATGTATCTAATTACCCAAAGACACTAGGCCTCTCGATCATTTGGGATTGTGTTATGTATATATTTATGTAATAAAACACTAAATAATGTGTATAAATGATATGGGTTGTCATAGTTAGTACCGAATAAAGGTCTAGTTATTTTGGGGGATTAGAATTAGAAAACTTAGTGAAATCCATAAGGATGAGACTAAACATAGAAAAACATCCCTAAATTTTAGTGAAGTATAGAGTGAGTTGTTTCCAAGAAATAAAATACTTTTTTAGATACTAAAAGTGGATGTGGCACTAACATAGTTTTACCTAGGGGTAATAACCTTGAAAATGGAATATTGGTTCTTAACTTGATCATCGCTTATTACAAGATAAATAAGACTTACTGTATACCTGGTTTGAAACTCCTGGGGGATATGCTTTGGTAAA
The DNA here is from genome assembly GCA_963277665.1 of Viscum album. Lineage (NCBI taxonomy): Eukaryota > Viridiplantae > Streptophyta > Magnoliopsida > Santalales > Viscaceae > Viscum > Viscum album. The sequence continues at coordinate 674,523,797 of OY728131.1, read as the reverse complement.
TCTAAAAGATCTTTATGAACTGCTATAATGGGAACAAAAATGCCTATGAAATTTAATGTTAGGAAATGGACCATGGATAACTTATATTGAAACCTATAAATTCATAGGTTAAGGAATACATTTCATTTATGAGTTACCCCTTTAATGTTAAAATTTTACCTTTTATGTGTTTAATAGTTTTAAAATTCTCATCTCTAATTTTCCCATTATTCTAGTCAATGATTGAAAATAGGTGGAACTAAGTAAACAACCAATGTGATGAGAAATATAATTACTTACTTAATGATATTCCCAATATGATGGTAGAATGATTTGAGAGATTTTTTAAAATACTTACTCAATTAACTCGTGTTTTAAATAGAAACACAAATTAGGGAGAATGCACACACCCCCCTAAAAAAGAAAGTTACTATTGAGACCTTTATGTAATAAAGGCCCTTGACTTTCAATGGATATTCTGATACCTTAATCATGGAATAATGAATAAGATTCATTCAAAATATATTTTCTACCCTTCAATTGTTACACCAAAAAATATAAAGGGTTAAAATTATAAATGTAGTGCCCATGTTAACAAGGTGTGCCTTTATTTTTTTGAGTCTACTTGATTATAAATCCATAGTTAATCATGCTTTTATGGAAGTAGTTTATGGATGGGTAACCTCCTAGGTTAATAACTTGTGGTGTTCTGGGAAGACATTCAAGGCATTACAAGAAATCTGTGGGGTCAGATGACTAAGTTTATGACTCGAGTAGGATGGGGTAGTGATGAATGGTATCAGAGCAGTACCCATCTAGAAGTGTAGTGAAACCACCTAGGTTGAATTATAGGGTCCACAATAGGAAGGTTGTACTTTAAAGGTGGGGTGATTATAACACCCCAAAATGATAAAGGGTTAAAAGGATAAATGTTACTACCTGTTTCAACAAGTCACACCTTTATTTTCAGAATACTATCATATTAGAACTCCATAGGTAAGCGTTCTTGTCCTAGAGTAGTGTTGGGATGAGTATCCTCTTAGGAAGTTTCTCATATTCATTATTCTAATAAGTGAACCTGGTGGGTAATAGTCTATGGTGTGATGGGAAATCATCAATGTTATTACAAGATATGCATGGGGTCAAATGAAAAGGTTCATGACTTTGGTAGTTAGGGGTTGTGAGATCAGTGCTTAGAGAAATAGAAGGTCATGTTAGTTGTTTATTGCATGGAGGGATAAATTTTTCAATGGTTGATGTTGATCAAGAATATGAAGCTCAAGGAAGAAATCAAAGTGATGGAGTGGATGGGATTCGAGAAATTTTTTTTTGATTAATATTTTCCTCAAACTCTCCAATATAAAATCAAGATGATATTCATTGTCCTCAAGAAAAAGGATGACGAATCCATCAGGGAGTATAAGACAAACATCACAAGACTTGAATTATACACCTCTGGATTTATCATTGGACCTGAATGTAAATTTAACCTCTTCTTTAGTGGGATAATGCTGAATATATAAAAATATTTGGTGATTCAAGACTTTGATAGCTATGAATAAATTGTATGATGTGAATTCAAAGTCAAAATGGAGATCAAAGAAGAGACACATGGGGTCAGATGACTAGGTTCATGACTTGGATAGTTAAGTTTCATGATATCAATGATCTAATAAAGTGAAGGTTATGCTTTTTTTTATCACATAGAGGGATAATCTGGTGAATGGTGGATATTGATCAAGAATATGAAGCCTGAGGAAGTGATATAAGTGATGGAGTGAATAGTATTCATGAAAAAAATTGATAAATATTTTCCTCACACTCTTACACATGAAATGGATTTGATTTTACTTGTACTCAAGAAAAAGGTTGATGAATCATTAGGTATTATGATCCAAACTTCACAAGACTTGAAAAATACACATATGGATTTATCATTGACCCTGAATTTAAAGTTGACCAATTTTTTAGTGGTTTAATTCTTAATATATTAAAATATTTGGTGATTCAAGACTTTTATAGCTATGAAGAAATTGTATGATGTTTCGTCAAATTCAAAATGGAGATAGGAGAATAGACCATGGGGTCATATGTCCAAGTTACTTGACTAGGGTAGTTAAGGGTTGTGACATCAATTCTTAGAGTAAGATAAAGGCATGATTTTTGTTTATTACATGGAGGGATAAACAGGTCAATGGTGGATGCTGATCAAGAATACAAATCTCGAGGAAGCGATTGAAGTGATGGAGTGGATAGGACTCAGGAAAATGTTTTTGATAAATATTTTTCTCATACTTCACAACATTAAAAGGAGATGATTTTCCTTGGCCGTAAGAAAAAGGATGATGAATCCATTAGGGAATAGGATCCATACATAAAAATACTTGCACAATATTCCTATTTCTTTTTCATTGACCCTGGATATAAAGTTAACCACATATTTAGTGGGATAATGCAGAATATATAAAAATATTTGGTGATTTAAGAATTTGATAGATATGAAGAAATTTTCTGATATTCCCTCAAAGTTAAAATGGAGATCAGAGATTCACAAGTGTCGCATGGGTTTAGAGATCAAAATTGGAGAATGTATTTTAATTCTATTGGATAAATCTCATGGTGGTAAGAAATTATAACATTCAACTTGTCAAAAATGTGGGAAGAAGCATCCAAAAAAAATCCTAGAGTGGACAAGGAAATGATTTAGATGTGGGAAGAAAGGGCACCTAGCCAACAAATTCAAATAAAATAAACCCACCAATGATATAGAAGAAGGTAATTATCTCGTCAACCCTCATCCCACTGTCCAATCCTTCAACTATAAGGAATATGGAAATTATAAAAACCAATGCACTAACCCAAGAGTTATTAATGAAAATTGATGATAAAAACCTCCAAGAACTAGAGAGAAATGGTGAGAATATGTCATCAGAACTGATAAGGTAGATCATGAAAACAAAGTGGTGATATTTATGCTAGTTACTGGATACTTACAATAAATTAGTGAATGTTACACTATTTATTCATTCTAGGATAGTGAATACACTATTTTATTCTCATTCTACTCATTATTTCATATCATGCTAGTTTAGTATAACTATTTTAACAACTTAAAACATAGAGGTCAATTTATCAATGAAAACAACAAATGGGGAAATTATTGCATCCCATGTATATAAATTCTCCCATATTAATATTTTAGGTCTGAATTTATCAATAAGACTTATGACACTACCTTTAGAATAATTTGATGTTATCCTAGGTATAAATTGGATTTCCTTGTATAGAGATAACATAAATTATCAGGAGAAGGAAATCGTCCTCCATATCATGAATTTCCCTCTAATTCTATACAAGTGTAAGGAATTAGAGGGATTTATTTTATAATTATCATCTCAAGCATGGATATTATTTCCTCAAAAGAAAGTGTATCTCACTCAAATTATTGAGACTAAGGAAAAGATTATACTTGATGAAATTAATGTTGTAAGATAATATATTGACGTGCTCCCTAAAGAATTACTTGGTATTCCTCCTAGTTGATAGGTTTATCTCTCAATCAAACTCACACCAGGAGCTTTTCTAATATCCAATATTCCATATAGAATATCCATTTTTTTAACTTGAAGAGCTGAATAATCAACAATAGAAAAATCTAGATAAAAGTTTTATACACCCAAGTGCTTCATCATGGGGTACACTAGTCCTTTTCATCAAGAAGAAGGATGGACCAATGCACATCTGCATTGATTTTCATGAGCTCAAAAAAATCACAATAGGGGACAAGTATCTTTATCCATGGATTGATGATTTTTTAGATCAACTACATTGATACTAGAATATCACTAAGGTGTATATTAGTTTGGGATATTATCAAGTAAATTTGAAGAAATAGGATATCCCAAAGACTGATTTTCATACAATGTACGAGTAGTATGAGTTCATAGTGACTCCATCTATACTCACTAATGCTCCAGTTATCTTTATAAACATAATGAATAGTGTCTTTAGATATTACCTTGATAAATTTGTGGTATTGTTTATAGATGATATTATTATCAATTTTAAAATTAAGGAGGAACATTAAGATAATTTGAATGCTATGATTAAGACCTTACAAAAGGAAAAGTTATATGAAAATTGAAATAGATATGAGTATTAGATAGATTATTTTACATTCCTAGGGAATGATATCACCAGAATAGAGATATTTTGGATCCTTCGAAGACAAAGGAAATTAAAGGATGGTTAAGACTAAAATCTGTTATGGATATCCATAATTTCATTGGATGAGATGGGTATTATCAATGATTTTATAGGAACTTATCATGATTTTCAATCCCACTACCCAAGATAACTCAAAAGTGAGTGGAGTTTTTCTTGATTGATGAATATGAGGATAGATTTAAAGAGTTAAAAAGAGGCTAATAACTGCACTTATTCTTGAATTACCCACTAATGGGGAAATATTTTTTCCTATATTAAGGCATCCAAAAAAGTATTGGGTTTTGTACTCATGAAAAATGAGAAAGTGATAGCCTATTACTCCCACCAATTAAAGATACATTAACTGAAATACCCAACACATGATCTGGAATTGGCTGTAATGATCTTCACATTGAAGATTTGGTGAATTTATCTCTATGGGGAGAAGTGTGACATATATACATATCATAAAAGCATAAAGTATATATTGACACAAAAGGATCCCAATATGCACCAATGAAGGTGGTTATAGCTGATCATTAATTATGAAGGTTCAATCCATTACCTTCATGGGAAGACAAATAAAGTGGTAGATTCTCTGAGTGGAAAGAATCGTGAAATTCTATCCATGATGAGGATTTAAAGGGATCTAATATTACTATATATATAAAGTTTTAACATAATAATCATAAAAATATCTTAATACTTACTTTATCAAATAACTTCACAACTATCCATTCTTGAGAGGATCAAAGAGGCCCAAAAAATATGATAAGAAGGTACATAAAATGGTAGAAAATATTGTGAAGTTTAACTTTTCTAAATATAAAGTTATAAGTTTTGGAACCCAGGTATGTTTCCCATCAAAACTAGAACTAAGGAGGGAACTTATGGATGATGCACATAGTTCATCCTTCTCTATTCATCTAGGAATCACATATATGTTTTGATATTTGATTTAAAATATCAAGTGGGATAACATGAATATGGATATTATAACATTTATACCTCAATGCTTAGTATTCCAAAAATTCAAGGATTAATGAAAAAATTATAAGGGTATGAAGTAACCATTTTCCACACTAGCAGGTAAATGGGAAAACATAACCATGTATTTCATTATAGGACTCCCCCAAACATCAAAAGACCATAACATTATTTAGGTGGTCATCGATCACCTTACTAAATCTTCATATTTAATTTCTATCAAGGAATATTTATATCTTGAAAAAATCACTAAATGATACATAATAGAAGTGGTAAGACTTCATGGAGTACCACTCCCCATTATATTTGATCGATATCTGAGGTTTACCTAGAGATTTTGGATAAGAATTTGACAAGTATTGAATACAAAGATAAGTTTTAGTATTACTTATCACCCTTAAATGGATGGTCAGTCAGGTAGAACCATTCAAACCCTATAGAATATGATGAGATCATGTTCAAAGGACTTCCAAGGATTTTAGGATCAACACCTTCCACTAATGGAGTTCTCATATTTCAATAGTTTACATTCTATCATTCAGATGGAACCTTATAATGCTTGGTATAGAAAGAGGTTTCGAGCTCCAACATAATGATATGATGTTGGAGAGGGGATGCTGATGGGACCTGAACTTATCCCAAAGTTGACAAAGAAGATTAAAACTATTCTAAGTTAAATGAATTCAATGAAAATTCAATAGAAAATCTATGTAGAAAATTATCTATGAGACTTCAATTTTGTGGTCAGAGATAATGTTTTCATTCATATATCAACTTAGAAGAAAATAATGAGGTTTTGGAAGAAGGGAAATCTTATATCTTGATACATTGGCTTATTTGTGATCCTTGATCACATTAGATATGTGGTATATCTTTTATCACTCCAACCTAACCTAAATCAAGTACGTGGTGTGTTCTATGTATCCCTCTTAAGGAAGTACATACTATACCCCATATATGTACTGAATCTAAAGGTGGTACCTTTGGAGAATGATATTTAATACGAGGATCATACTGCGAATATCTTATAACATAAATAAAATATTATTTGAATCAAGAATACTCACCTAGTCAAGGTGCTATGGTGAAACCACAAGTTTGTGGAGACAATATGGGGACTAGAAGAGGTGATAAAATAGATTTACCCTCATCTTTTTTAGTGCACAGAATAAAATTCCAAGTGTAAAATTTCTAAATTGGGTAAACATGTAATGACCAAAACTTTTTTAAATGAAATTCCCTTATAAATGAATAAATTCCTTATAGAAATCACATGCACAATATTTCATTTATTATCTTGGAATGTTATAACATATAGCCTTAATTATCCTAATGTAATTAAAATACCATTAAGAAAAATAATCATTGATAATATATTTATTTTATAGTGACCATTAATATTATTATATATTATGGGTTATAATAGTATCTAATAGGCACAAAATAAAGAAGCAATGATCTCGACTAGTAGGATCATAAAATATGAAACCCATTTATTGGAGAATATGAGGGATTTGAAATGACAGTGATTTTACCTTGACCAATCCCAAGTTGAGATTCAATAACTAAAACTTGAGAATATTTGTTTACAAGAAAATTTTAATCTTGTCGAGATCACCGCCCAAACCATGTTTTCCAAACCACCCAATAAAGTTCCACCATCGCACACCTTACCCTTAGGGAATATGCTGGTTTTACAAGGGGCTATGCACCTAGAATATAGTAGTATGAATTTTTATATTTTCCTTGTAATAACATAATGTTTATATTTATCCCTTTTCATTATAGTTTATAAAAATGATTATCTTATGAGTTGAATAAAAAATGGATATTGATATAATAAAACCAAAATTTTATTTCTGGGAAATATATAACTTCACTTAAAAACATTTTTTGATAAATTCATGAACTTTAAAATAAATGATACTTTAATGAAATATTCTATAATTTAATGAAGTCCAATGTAATTTTAATAAGGGCCAAGAAGTTGTTAGTGTCATAAAAACTTATATTTTCTAGTAAATACATATTTTTATTTAAAAGTGTAAATTATATTATTTATAAAATTATTTTATAAAAAAATATTACTTTTTAAATCATCATAACAAAATTATCCAATGGTTAATGTTTCATAAATTTCTTAGACATTCAAATTTTTGGGTAAAAATTAAATATAGTATAAATATATGATATGTATTATGACTTTATAATAGCTGAAAAGTGATATAATAAATACTATGAAATGAATACATGACCAAAAATATATTTACCCTTTAAAATAATTTTTTATGTTATTTTATTAATTTTAAAAACCTTTAATTATTCATACAAAACATATATTATATTTTAAGGTTTTAAAAACATTTCTTTATTAATATGACTCACTTCCACATCATGGATGATATTATTTTAATGATTTTTGTTCTTAGACTAATGAAATATTAAAAACCACTTCTATTTGATAGAAAACATGGGGAAAACTATGGTATGCTTTGTGGTTTTTATTATTATTTTACTTAGAGTCCAAAACCTAATTTTAGAAATTAATAAAGAATTCATCTCTATTTTGATATCAATACCCAACTATCCTATCATTACTCTTCACCAATAACCCATTTATAAATAATTTCCTCAACTTATCCCTCTATAAATCCCTCTTAAGTTGTTTATATGATCTTAATAATCTCCTCCCAAGATTTTTTGAGAACCCTCTCAAGGTAAGGGATTCTCTCATATTCCTTTGTATTCAAGTACTTTATTTGTAATAAGCCTTTTGATTTCTAATTGTTCATGTTGTAATATATTTTTACACATCCATTTACTATCCTCATGATTACCAAGTAATGATATACCACCTTCCTCTCTCATTTTAACCTTCCATGAACCTTTATGTACACCCTTCAAGCTGTAAAAATTATCCAGTGATTTTTCCTCCCAAAATTTTGTATTTTGAATACCCATACACATTTACACTCAAGTGAATTCACCAAGATGTACTTATCATTAATTGATTTGGTACTTCCATGTATGTAACCCACACTTCTTAATCATGGTATTAAAAGTGATGAAAAGATTTCTTATGTTGTACAATATGTATGGAACACAAATGCATATACATAATATGAATATGATGGGTGGGCCTGGTTAATTATATAAGTCTCCAATGCATTAGGTAATGTTTTTATAACATGAGGTACCATGTATGGTGATCCAGTGTTTAGTCTAAGCACATTATGTTATGATGTCTTGGTGGTTAGACTTAACATATTCTTATTATGTCATGTTTTATATTGTTTCCACATTCCTATGATGCCTTAATATTATCATATTATATCATGATTCCATGTTTATTATTATTATTCTCACATTTTTATGTCATCATGTTATACCTCTTGTCTCATATTCACTTCTCTACTTTATTCAATGTTTTTTATTATTACCTTAATGGGATTTATATCTCATCCCTTTCTTATCCATATCACTAGGTTATCCTATATAGCATTATAATATTAATGAAATTTAAGGGAATGTTATGGATTTTTCATAATAATTTCATTGTATATATATTTCAAGTTATTGTGATGTGTATCTAATTATGAAAATACACTAAGATTGTTGATCTTTTAGGATTGTATTATGTGTATATTTTTGTAATAGATCATGAAATAATGTGTATAAAATATATGGGTAGTGATAATTACCCTTCCTAACACTACTCTAGGACAAACAAGCTTAACTATGGAGTTTTAATAAGGTAAACTTCTGGAAAGAAAGGTGTATCTTATAAACATGAATAATACCATTTATTTTTTTATGTCTCACTTTTCCAGGGGAATTACACAAGATATATATCTATTCTCAAAGATAACTTTGACTAGTATCTCATCATTAAACTTCTTCATGGTGTGGTCTTATTCTTTATAATGTGAAGATTATATTCTCTATTGTTTAGATTTAATAAAACCCCAATCATCTTCCAGTTATGTTTGAGATTTTAATTTAGGCACACCATCATTAGAATTAACTTCTAGATATATCTTTTGGAAAATATAAAATTAAAATTTCACCAACTAATAGACCACTATATGGGTTACCTTTACACATCAAGCATATAACTCTTACATATATTAGGGTGTTATAATAAATTCTCTAAATTTCATGCCCACACTTCTGGATGACTCATATCTATAAATTAGAGTTAATTATAAACATTTAGGTCCTTTACTAATTAATATATTATACTTTAGAATTTATTTTACATATCTAAACTACTTCTAACACTTTTCCAAATTCCAATCCACAATATCTAGGCGACCTTTATGTATAGAGTTTATTTTCCAATGTTTTATCTCTAACTTAGAACTCTATAATTCATCATGTAAGATCAGAACTTCATCAAATATCCTCAAATATTTTCCATCCATTCCAAAATATTTAAAATATAACTTAAATGGATCTAAAATATTTCAAAATATTTCAAAATCTATTCATCTTTGATCCAATTTCATCTTTTAATTTTTTTAAAAGAAACTTTTTGTTATGGTGGGAACCTCACAAAATCCAACTATAAAAATCTACAACCAAAGTACATTAGTAGATAACATTAAATTTAAAATCCATAAGAAAACTATAAATTTAAATTACAAATGTTCAAAATTCAAATCCAAGCATGTAGAACTAACTCTAGCCTTAGACTACCTCTAACTACATAGACTAACACGACGTATGTCCAATGAAAAAAGAAATCCTGAAGAGCCAATGATGAAAATCCATTAGAGAACTATCACTACTTTGGAAAATCAATAGGCACACCACACACCAATAAATCTTTGAATTAACCACCTCTAGAAATCAAAATCATCATTGATAGAAGAACCGTGCCACCCAATGCTAGACCAGTGGAACTAAGAAGACTTGGGAAGTGGAAGTAAACCCAAAATTAAAACATGTTGTTTCTATAAATAGGAGAAACTCCATATAAAGAGAAAAAAATATCATGAGAAACAATTTCCTCCTTTAAAAGAATTAGGCCACTGTGACCAACCAATACTGCCCAACCTAAATAATCACATCATTCACACTACGCCAAACCAATAAATAGTAAACACCATGAAAATACCCTAGAAATATAAGATGAACACACATTTAATTAAGAAGTGATGTTAGAGAAAAAAATTTAGTAAAGAACAAAAAATGAGGCCACTACTAGCTCCCCTAAAACACCATTATAAGCAACTATGAATCCATCATCATGCCTGATGAAGTTGTAGATGATAATGATTACTTATACAAAAAGGGTGGTAGGGAATAAATCATTGAATTCAACCACCAACACTAACCCAGTCTGCCTGACGCACCGTCATGCTAACCATTCATGGAGTTCTGATGTTCAAGGATATCCAAAAAAGAGGGTTAGTGAGCGGAGATTGATGCGTGCACTAGAAAATAACACTAAATAACAAAAATTGAAGGAAACATCAAGACAAGGGAAACTGAGGAATAGTGAAGTGAGGAGTGTCATCACCACCACATGGAACTACAAAACCCTAGGATTAAGTGGAAGGAGAAAGAGCCACTAGAGCATTGGGTGCATTTAGTAAATGCGAATCCATCACTAATGCAATTCAGCTTCATTCTAAAACCTTGAAACATATGAGTAATCAACTTTGATTATTTGTATGATACCTTACTAGAATAAAAATTATAGCATCAACTCATCCTTATTCCATCCATTATCCAATGTATTCTATTCATTAATTACATCAACCATTATGATTCATAATCCACAGATGAATTCACACTCTTTAATCTATAATTTTTAACATCTTTAATAATAGGTCCTAAATTTGTTCAGTAGAAGAATACTCATTTCCCATGAATTTATTACATATTGTGCATTTTTCTCATCCAATATTATATTTATTTGATTACTTAAAATCCATCACATCAATTATTGGGTATTTAACAACTAATTTATTGAGTCTATTTATTAATGAACTCCAAAAAAATCTACCTAGGATCCTTGACCATTATTATGTTAAGAATCTCAAATTACTTTTCCAATATATGAATTAATATACATATATATAATAAAATTATAGGAATATTATTCTAAGATACATCTCAATCCCAATGAACTCTTTAATCTCCCCTTTTCATGAAAAACTTTATCAATCATGGGATTATTCAATATCTTGAATCATTGAGCTCATTATATATAACCCAAGACATATTGAATTACTTATTGAAAAAAAAGTAAAATTATTAGGCTCTTCATATTTTAATCTATGTTCTATGTGTTTTTTAATGTCATGCAAGTGAAAAAAATACCATCTTGGTAAAGATAAAACCAATGGAATGGTCAAAAGCATTCATAACTATCCTTTAATTAGATAAAATTCAAGGATTGTATAGGAAAACTATCAATTTATAAAGGTTCTCATGCTATATTTATCACCTACCTTAGGTAATGTGGGTTTATAATAAGAATACACCCCTAATTATGTCAATGATCAAATTAAATTTCATGTGATATACTTTAGTGGGTCAGTCTAGATAATAATAATTGACTAATTATCCCATGAGTCTATTCTTCATACCACATAAAACTCTTTGTATTGTATATAATATTATACTCATGTTAATATTAATAAATCATCACAACCCATAATTCACCAGGATAATCATTGATTAAGAAAAAGTCAAAGTGATACTTTTAGTGTATACTATCATTACACTATTCATGTAATATAAAAATATCACATAAAAATGAATGATAAATAAAGATTTCCTTTATTATAACACCATGTTATATTTTACAACCATTACATCCAATCACTATTGTATATAATATAAAGAGATTAAACATGACCTTTATGATTTCTCTAAACTAAGGGTTTTGTAAAATGATATGTTATATTTTCATCTATATCCAACCAACAGATCATTACTCCACCCATATCAATTATCTATTGAATGAAATGATATTTTTGAAGGATGTGATTGGTCCTTTAATGAGACCGAGGTTCTTTGTCCTAAGAAATAAATCTATTATTTTCAAATTAAATATCCACTACTCCATTGATAAAAGGAAAATCCCCATGTTTAGTGATGAACATATTGATTCAAATAGATTCCTTTGCAACATCTAATGCAGTGATGTATTACTCCCCTATTGTCAAGTCTGCTACAATGGCTGGTTTGGAACTCTTTGAACTGATTTTTCCATTATTGAGAAAAAAACCAAATTGAGATCTCATTTCCTTTTTTTGATTGAAAAATAACATCAGTGTATCCATTACAATGAGATAATCCTCAATTATAATGACCACAAACATATCCTTACTTATTTCTAAGTACTTATGGATATTCTTGATAGTGATTTAGTGACTCTCATTAGAATTATCTTGTTTTATGCATGTTATTATAAAAAATAAAAGGTACATTATGTCAATTACATAACATTAAATACATGATAAATCCAATAATGGATACACATAGAATCATATCCATATTTTAAAACTCTTTATAAAGATTAAGAATCTCTTGATATTTGTGTCCTAAAAACTAGAAAAAATCCCTTATTGGAGTTCTCCATGCTAAAATGCTTTCTTACTTTACCAATATATATGTTTTTACTCATTCTAAGAAACCTGTTTTATCTATATTTATATATCTTCATACCTATATAGTATTCTTTACCCATATCCTTCATTGAGAAGAATTTTCCTAACAATATCTCTACAAAATGTAAATGTAGTGCATCATTTCTGATAAAGAACATTTCACCCACATAAGATATCATAAAAACTATAACACTCAGACTAATTCTCTTGCATACACAAAAACCATCCAAATTATTTATAAACCAAATTCTTTAATTTCATCATAAAACTAGATGTTCCAACTCTGAGATGCTTTCTTCAATCCATAAATTCATCATTGCAACTTTCAAACCATAATAGAATCATTTAGAAGTTCAAAACATTTAGGATGTATCATATACACTTATTTGACTAAATTCTCATCAATGAAAGTGTCTTTGATATATAGTTGATATATCTCATAATCATAATGATATTCTATGGCTAACAATATATGAATAAAATTCATCATTATAACTATAGATTTTTTTTCATAGTCAATATAATTAATTTATTTATAATTATTTCCACCATGTGATCCTTATAGGTAGGCACTCTACCACCCATGTCAGTTTTCTTACAAAAAAGACATTTTCTCCCTATGGGTCTCACCCATTCAAGAGCATCCACAATGTTTTAAACATTATTAGTGTACATGGTTTCCATATCATATTTCATGGAATTTAAACATTTATCCAAATAATAATCCTCAAAGGAATCTCAATAAGTGTTAGTTTCATCATCAATGAACATTAATTCATAGTGATTTGAAATGTGAAATTCATATCTCTTGGGATTATTATAAATCCTATAAAGACTTTAGTGTTCTTATATAACTATTGGCATAAAAACATTTATTCCATTCACTTTTATGCACAAACCATTATATTATTCTCACCTATAAAATGAATGTAACATTTGAGTTGAAATGTGTCTCTATGCTGGAAGAAGAATAAAATTATATTTTCATGGGATATAAGACTACTCGCACACTAAGGGATTGAGATTTTTTAGTAACATCGCCCAATACTGTGGTGTGGGGGTCATAACCTCCCATGAGAGTAGGCTGAATATTTCAAAATATATTGATAAAAAGTTATAGGTGCTTTAAAACACATTTTAAGGTCTTAAATGTAATTTTTGAATAAAAAATAATTATTATATGGTTCATACACCACATCCAATGGCATAGTTCACTTCACATGATTTGATTTGACTGGTCATGGATCCCAAATAGACTTACAGATTAAAATTTATGATTGTTGGAAGTCATGAATTTTCTATAAAGGAATTAGAGATGTAGCACAATTCACTTACCCAACTTCTTCAGAAAACTCCTTCACCCATCTCATATAAGTCTCTCAACATAATAATTTTCTAGGTCCATAGATTGGTTTATAAGTAGACCCCCCACCTATAATTTTTAGAGGATGGAAAAACACCGAGAGGATGGACAAGTCAATAACTCTGATCACCCAACTTGTTTACCTAAGTAGTCAACCATTACTTGGGAGAACCACCATTGACCACCCTCAGTAGGGTGAGGCCACCTTTGTTCACCCATACTTGGGAGACCCTTCAACCCACCTTCAATTAGGTAAAAACACTTGGGAAACCTAGTTGGGAGACCCACTTGCGCAACCCACTACTTGGGAGAACCACTACTTGGGTGACCCACTTGGGAAACCCACTACTTTGGTGACCCACTATGTGGGAGACCCAATACTTGGGCGACCCACTCTACTTGGGTGACCCACATGGTAGACCCAAAACTTGGGTGACCCAATTGGGTGACCCACTAGTTTGGTGACCCACTTCTTTGGCAACCCACTTGGGCAATCCACTTGGGCAGCCCACTATTTGGGTAACCTACCACTTGGGAAACCCACCTAGGTGCCTCACCACTTGTGTGACCCTCTTAACCTAAGGCTCTAACTAGGGATATTCACCTTCTCTATCCCTCACCTAGGATATCAATATTTTCTATCCTTCTCTAGGAATAAACAAAAATTCACCCAGGTCTCATACATGGGAACCGATTCATGCCACATACACCTATAGTTGAGATACTCCTCTAAGTTTCCCAAATGGGCCTCCTACTAGGTGTAAGACCTAACCTTAAAAATATCCCTTCCTAATATTTTAACCAGTACATGGGGGGATTCAATCATGAATGAGTATCCTCTTAGGTGTAATCCCCAACCAAACCTTTAATTACAATTAATTCAAGATACTCCTCATAGTTATTAATTAACCTTGAGTCAATATATTTCTCTTGGTTCCAGATGAATGGGATTTCTCCTAGGTGTAAGCCCTGACCAAACCATCAATTTTCCTTGATTCAAGATACTAATCTTGGTTCCAAATACATGGTTATACTTCTAGTTGTAATCCCTAACCAAACCTTCAATTACCATTGAGTTGAGATAATCCTCATGGTTATCAATTTACCTTGAGTCAAGATACTCTTTTTGGTTTCAAATATATAGGCATCCTCCTAGGTTTAAGCCTCAACCAAACCATCAATTTACCTTAATTCAATATAATCATATTGGTTCTAGATACATGGCCATCCTCCTAGGTTCCATCCCTAACCAAACCTTTAATTAACATTGATTTGAGAAACTCCTCATCATTATCAATTCACCTTAAGTCGAGATACTCCTCTTGGTTCCAGATACATAGGGATCCTCATAGGTGTAATACCTAACCAAACCTTCAATTACCATTGATTCAAGATACTCCTCATGGTTATAAATTTACCTTGAGTCAAGATATTTCTCTTGGTTTCAAATATATTGGCATCCCCAAGGTGTAAGGAAACACCAAACCTTCAATTACTATTGAGTTGAGATGCACTTTTGGTTCCAAATACATTGGAATCCTCCTAGGAGAAAACCCAACCAAACCTTAAATTAAAATTTATTTTATATAAGACTCATGGTTTTCAATTAACCTTGGGTAAAGATACTCCTCTTAGTTCCATATACACATACATCCTCTAAGATGTAATCCCAACCAAACCTTGAATTTCCATTAAGTTGATATACTCCTCCTAGTTCTCATTATTCACCTTGAGTCAAGATAATTCTATTGGTTTCAAATATATAGGAATTATCCTAGGTGTAATATGTAACCAAACCTTCAATTACCATTGAGTTAAAATAATCCTCATGGTTATCATTATTTAACTTGAGTCGAGATAGTCCTCTTGGTTTTAAATACATGATCATCCTCCTAGGTGTTATTCCCAACCAAATATTCAATCAACACTGAGTCAATATACTCCTCATGGTTATCATTATTCACCTCAAGTTGAAAAACTCTTCTTGGTTCTAGATACATGGGACCCCTCCATGGTGAATGCCTCAAAACACACCCTCTCCTAGCCCACCTATCTAGTCATGTATCTTAGGGAAGTTCATGCGTAATCCCCACCTTGTTTCCTATTGTTTCCTCTTTCATGACACATGAATCATCCTAGGATAACCTCAATACATAATCCCTCTTTTAAAATAAAATGGAATGCTCTCGCACAATGTGATTTATCATCTGTTATTTCTTGTTTCTCACACCAATCATGACTCACACGGGCTTGTAAATATATGATGATCATTCCATCAATATGATGAAAGTACCTCCATTACAGTACTCCTTTTTAGATGTAAGACCTGAAAATTCCATCATACTATATTGGTTTTGATTTATGTTTTTACAAGATATATATGATCCCTCTTAGAGGTTCAAACCCAAATCTAAAACACTAACCACCTCCCTGGATGGAAATAAACTCCAGAGAGCCCAGCTAGTCAGCTTTAATAAAAAACATTAGGAATTAATAATAGAATATGACGAACCTCTAATATATATAGAGAGGATCACATAAAACACATGGTATCGATCAAATCATTGGTGTATGGGTAACCAGCCCCAAACTAGGATTTGGGAAGGAATAATGAATAATTATTAAATCTATAAAAGAGTCATGGAGTAGATAATAATTCTCCCTGAAAGGGTGAAATGATACAAACCTCCCATCCTCTCAACCAAAACATTTTGTAAGATGTTTTTTTAAAAGTTCTAGCGACCACATACCTTTTAATAAATTGTCCAAATTGAATCAAAAATTGTGGTCATGAAATACATCATAGTTTTTATATAACATAATAACCCTATTCGGTTCTTATTCCATAACTCTTTGTGAAAATGGATCAACTTTTATCATAGGATCACTTCCTATTTATTGGTATTGAAATTCTTTTTATTCAACTTTCCTCTCACTAAATCCTTGATTCATGTGATCCTTTAATAGAAAAAACCATCTTGAGACACAAACACTTTTTGTTCTGTAATATAATATAAATAAAATCCCTTAGTCTAATTGGGATAACCAATAAATAATCACCTTTCATATTTAAAGATATTTTTATCATAATCATAACATCATACATATGCCTCACAACTCCAAATCTTCACAAAAGATAAATTAGGATTCTTCTTAGTCCATATATCATGTGTTGCCATTTTTTACTACTTTATATGAAATATGTTTAAGTAAGAATGAATCAGTTTCCATATAATATAACCAAAATAAAGTAATAAGGTCTCATTAACTCATCATTGAATAAATAATGTCTAATAAGGTATGAATACTCTTCTCAGATACACCATTCCATTTTGGTGTTGTATGAGGAGTGAGTTTTTAAATATTTCCACAATTTCATAGTTGTTCAGTGTATTACTAGCTTACATATTCACCACCTTTATCCAATCATAGTATCTTAATAATTTTACCCATTTTATTTTGTACTTCATTATGAAACTATTTGAAATTATCAAAAGTTTCAAACTTGTGTCTCATCATAACACAAAACCATACCAAATAAAGTCACCAGTAAAGGTTATTAAGTACCTATATCCACTATCTTCTAGCATACTCATTGGTCTACATACATCACTATGTATATGATCCAATATTCCACTAGCCCTTTCACATTTTCCATTAAAATTTTATTTTTTCATTCTTACTAATAAATATGATTATCATGTTTTAAATAATTCAAAATTGAATTAATTAAAAAATAAATCTCTATGGAGTATTTTAATACTTTTCTCATTTATATTTCCATAGAGATAATGCCAAAGTTATGTGTAGATACAATCAAAATTGGCCTTCTTATTCTATATATTATAGAATATATTATCCATGTATAGAATATAAAATAATTTAAAATATCTATAAGGCCATAAAAAATTTTGATTCATGTTTATAAAATAACTCTTATCTCATCTTGTCCAAACAAGATATAGAAATCAAATTAATGTTTATAGAAGGAACCCGATAATGTTTTCCTAATTCAAGAGCTAATCAGCTAGGTAGACTTAGATCGTGAGTATTGAAATCCAATTTAGTAACTATTTCCCCATTTATATCAAGTAGATCTAATTCACCTTTCCTTAATTTTATCTAATCTATGAGTCTATGATTATTAGAAAAAATGTGTGATGTAAACTAGGTTTCCAATACCCACAATTAAAAATTAGAAAACTAATTTCTATAATATTCACATTCATATTCTTGGTATGATTCTCCTTGAGAACACTTATCAACCTTATATTCTAATATAGTATTACATTATTGGTCATAACTATATATAACCTCAAAATGATAAACATGATGTATGAAAGAATCTATAACAAATACATAACTATAGGTGAGTATCATGTTCCATTTCTTTTTAATAATGAATTTTAATGAATGTATTCCCACTAAAATGTTGACCTTATACATCATTACATTTAGTGGGATAAGATACATATTTCACTAAGTAATAACCCAAATTTGGCATAAGGATCATAACTTTAGTTATTTTGGTATTCTATTTTTCAATCATATCACATATGAATCTCAAATAGTTGAGTAGAAAACTCTTAGTCTAAATCCATCATATGGGTAATAGTTAACTATATTATTTTATTATACTAACTCATAGGGTTTCCAAAGTATGTGTCACCCAAATATCATAGTGGGATATGATTACCTAACTCTCATGGCTATACAAATCCACCATACCTTACATAAGATAATCCATATATGAACCCTAATTTTGTTTGAACCAACCTAGTTGGATGATTGAGATCCTGACATGTGTTTTATTTAGAAGAAATATCACACTTATTATTTGAAGAGTTTTTCTTTTAAAGTCTCAAAAATTTAATATACATTGCATTCATATTAAATTCATAATTATTGCATCATATACAATCTTTATTATATCATGTTTTAGTCTTTTATATATGCATGCTTCTAATGATATAGTTTTATAATCTCTATTTCATCCACCAAATTAATATTTTCAAACCATATTAATGTTTAACTTTTTACACAACTCGAAACTTGTGATACTTACCCAAAAATAGAACCTAAATATATTTACATATAAAAAAAATGCATCCAATGCATATGGTATATGAAATTTTCATGTAAAGTTTTAGAATTATATGAAATGTTAATCCCCACACGAGTACGAATGGATCTATATCTAACTGAACCCCACTTTTATAGATAAGGTATAAGACTCTACATTAGTCAAAAGTCCAACCCAGAGCCCCTCTACCCAAGATTACTTTACTCAAGAGTTATTTAAATTCCAACATAAAATTAAAACCTAATATGTATACACAATATTCAACCTATAAATTCAAGCTAATAAAAAACAAAATTTAGGATAGATTAAAACTAAATTGTATGTTGTCTTAACTAGATCAAGTTGAAAATTTTTAAGAAGATATTTATCACATAAATTTATGTGTATATAATCTCCACATTATATTAAAATTTTGTAAACATTAATATTAAAAATGAAAAAAATAAACATTTTATTTATATTCTAATCACGATATTAATAAAAAAATCATATTTAATTTTGGAATATAAATATTCCATTTATAATTCATAATACATTCTTTTATAAACAATTTATAAACCATAATAAATTTTATATAAAATTAATTTTTATCATGTTTAGGGTTTATCATATTTTGCGATTGATGAGAACCCTTATCTATTACCATCCATGATTAGAATAAACACTTATGATAATAACTATCATGGGGTGCCTATCGTATTTGATGAAATCCCTTATATCTCTAATATAATATAATTCTATATTTTTCAAAACTTGGATTTTGAGTCACAACCTATGATATCACATATCATAGCTTAATAGATTGTATAAATCCATGGTTTCTAGGTGTAGCATACACTATGATATCACAAGTGTTGGTAGAGAGGAATATTGAAACATGGGGGTGAATTGACTTTAAAAAAATAAAGTGATAAAAGAAAGAAGAAAATTCAAAATAAAACAATTTTTATACGATGAAACAATAAATAGAAAAATTGAATTTCTATTAAAGATAATATTAAATTTTATTAAGTGAATTAACATATAGGATAAATAACATGTAAAATTTATGTAATTTATGTGTATCGATGAAGAAATATGCAATGTGTAAAATAATATAGAGAGAACAGAAATTGGTAAGGAGTTTTGTAATAACACACAAGGTGCACCTAGGTCTCCACCCCTAAATTATAGAGATATGTCTTATTAAGACCTTCCCTTGGTTTTAACAGACACATAAGAATCAAATTCCCTTTGTTTTATCATAAAACCAAGAACCAACATCCTATGGTTTTAACGAAAACCTAAGAACCAGCTTCCCTTAGTTTTAATGTAAACCCAAGAACTAATTATCCTTTCTTTTAATAGAAACCCAAGAACCAATGGTAGAAATAGTGTTGTGAAGAGATGATTTTATTGGTGAAAATATGTTAAACATTTAGTCTTTTATCTCTCCTAAATAATGGGTACACGTTGAGAAAGATATAAGTATATATAGAAAAATGTGAGATCCTTTAAGATTTAGAAATGAAGGATGGCTAATTGAGAGGAGGTCTTAGAGAAAGTTAGTGATTCAGCATATTGATTCAAGTGGAGAGTTTTTTCACACCTTGGTGATTTGTTTGATTAAGATCCATGACTCCCCTATCCCCTATTTATAGCCTTATATGGTGTTGGTGTCATCCAAGTTTGATACAAGTCTTTAAGAGTTGAGAAAGAGCCTTTTTTACTATCATAAATATAGCCTAAAAGATTCTGGAATGGAACCATGGGCTAGCCGCCCAATGCCGCCATCTAGCCAATGTGTAAGGAATTAGGCACTGTAGATATAGAAACTCCACTAGATGGTCAGTGAACATCCACTAGGTAGCTGGTGGAGTATGTGTATCTAAGGGATCTCTTGGTTGATATACCAGCTATTTAGTGCACTCATACCCATTGGATGATGCTTCATTATATAAAAGGACTTATAAAAGGTATTATAAACATTATTTTATTTAATTTAAAGTATGCTTACCTTACTATTAATATGACTTAAAAAAATATAAAAACATTTGAAACACGCTGAAATAAGTTATAAAAATAATAGTTTTTGTGATCGTTAAAAAAATAACTAGATTCAATAATCTTCCCTTTTTTATGATAAAAACACTTGATATGAAAATATAAATAAGGAAGAGAGAAAAGATAAAAAAGAATGAGATAAAAAAATTAATGAAACCTTGTTTCCCCTTCATAAAGAAATACTCCCCTGTTTTTATAAGAATACTTTTTTTCCCATTTTGATATACAAAACTTTTAAGATCTTTTATATTTTTCTTCTATCATAAAAAAACTTCTCCCCCTTTGAAATTTTCAAAAAGAAACTTTCAAAGAATGAGGGTTAGAGAAATAAGATAATATGATATAAACTTTTAAAGAAAAACTTTATACAACATGAATAACATTATCTAACCCCTTAAGAAAAGTAATACATAATTAAGAAAAGGGATATTCAAACTTTAATGATTTAACATATAAAGAGATAAAAACAATTAAACTCAAGAATAAACATAGATAATATAAATTATACTCAAGACAAGGTAAGATAAAAACTCTTTTAAAATAGAAACTATTAAAGAGAAGTATTTTTAAACCATGTATAAAGATATTGAAATAATTATAAAAGTTTTTCAAAGAATTAATAAGATCAATCCATGAGATATAAATTTAGAACATTATTTTAAAAAAATATTTTCAAGATAGAACATTCTTAAAAAAAGATAAACACATGATTAGATAAGGGGGTAAAAGAGAATATATCATTAAAACAAATCCCCCTATATAAAAAAATAGAGTATATAAAAACAATTTACTTCATGTAATTTACATAATTTCTAACTCCATTTATTTTTCTTTGATGAAAAACTATCATAAGATATTTCAATAAGGTGTGGTAGCATATCAATGAAAAATTTCAAAAACAGATAACTTTTGGAACCCATATTTTGGTTTGGCAATGCGAGATAATAAAATTTTGAAGATGAATCAATTTTGGGTCCACTAAGATGGGATAATAAAGATATGGGAACCCAAACTTTTTTATATTTTTGAATAAGATTATAAGAAATATGGATAGACTTAGGTCTTTAAAATCTAGTATTTTTATAATTTCCAACATAAATTAAATTAATTTTTTTTCTATAATACTTACAACATTTATTTTGGGAAACACTTTTCATAAAATTCGTAGTTTTTCAATATATTTTGTTATTTTAAAAATAAAAACCATTATTATTTAATTTAACATATTGAGAACCATGGATCATGTTAATATTTTTTTCACCTTTAGTGAATTTTGAAAGAGATAATTAGATTTACTTGATTTTTAATTTGAAAACATAAACTCTTGGTTTAATTTTTTTAATTTTAAAACCAATTATATTTTTTAAAAGAATGTATTTTTTCTTAGAAAGTTTATTTTTCTCATAAAGAACTTGTTTATATTTCTTAAGAAGATATTTTTATAAAGTAGAAAGTTTATAAAAATCATTTTTAAGTTTATCATGAGAATATTTTATGTATTCATAGATTATGGGACTTGAAGAAGAAAAATATTAATAATAAGATAATGAAAAATGAGGAGTTTAAGACATTAGAGAACTATAGTGTCCCGTGTTTTTGGACTAGATGAAATTTTATGAAGGAACTTGAATTTTCAGTTTGGTGGATGATTCATTCTTTAAACCAGGTAATAGAATGTAAATACAGGATTTGGGACACTTAAATGTTTTTTTAGACTTGGTTACAGGATCGAGAGGTGTATCAAGTGTTCTGTTTATTTTCAAGAATGTCAGGCCCTGGAAACTCAAGTTCAGGAGGTTTTAGTAAGGGCACAAAGTTTTTCTGAAATTGTGAGGCCCACCAGGTGAAACTATGTAGATAATATAGTGGATCTAGGGGTCTCACATGGTTTTATCTAATCATTATAGAGGGGTTTTATGGTCATACGGATGCTTTAGGTTTCTTAGTAGAGGTGAATAGCATGTTTTGCACATAGTATCTCAAACCCTATGAATGAACCCTACGATCCCCCTTC
The DNA here is from genome assembly GCA_963277665.1 of Viscum album. Taxonomy (NCBI): domain Eukaryota; kingdom Viridiplantae; phylum Streptophyta; class Magnoliopsida; order Santalales; family Viscaceae; genus Viscum; species Viscum album. The sequence goes on along the minus strand of OY728131.1, from coordinate 674,500,497 downwards.
TTAGGAAGTGTCCTAAGTAAAGTTGGCACATAGTTTTCCCAACTCTATGTCCAAACCATTCACCACATTTAAAGGGGTAAATTTAATTTTTTACCTCTAATTTATTTTAATATATTATCCCCCTCTTTTCTTCCTTTCATCTATGCACATCAAGACCTCCATGGGCTCCTTCCTCATCTCATCCTTCCATGGATAGATATCCCACTTTTGGACTCCGTTTTGACTGTTTTTAATCACGTTGGAATCCCCTCAGTGATTCTAAAACACCTATTCCTTATTCCATTTATTTATTTATCTTTATTAAATGTTATCATGGTGTGAGCTGATTCGCCCTATTTTTAGCATGTTTTCCCATTTATTCGATTTCTCTCGAACCTGATTGATTAAAGGATTGATATTGGATGAGTGGAACATCATGTGTATGAGTTAGGCATTCTATATATTTTTCCATAAGTTTTGTTTATTTTTAATTTACTCTATTGTTTCATGCACTGGTATTTCCAGGCGATGCCTCTAAAATGTGAAAATTTTAATGTAGAACCTAATTCCCTAAACTAAATTATGTTTCCATTAGATTATAATCATTATAGGTTTCTCTATTCATTGTGGTTTACACCCTTAGGGTGTATTCTTAAAATGAATTATTAATTAAGTAATTATTTTATAATAAAACCACATGTTGAGGTGCGTTGTCTTTTATAATGAGAATGCATTAATTAAATTTATTATTTGAGATGCAGAACATGTAAAATTATTTCCCCCTTATTATTCCCTTATATCCAAACCAACCCCCTAAGGGATTTTGGTTTGGGTTATGTCTAAAATGTATAATTTCAATTAAATTAAATGTGATTGGTAAGACCTTTTCATGTGGACCCTTTTTCTAATTTTGAATCAATCCTTGATCTAGTAAATTAAATTAATAAATTTTATATGGAATGATTTAGTACATGGACTTTATTATTATTTAATTAAAATTTTAAATGGGCATGGAACTCTATAAGTAAACATGTATTGTGGTGTGGATCTCTTATGTAAATGTCCCACTTTATTTATTTATACTTGAATTATGATGAGGCATGCTTAAGTACATGAAATTTCTTTTCAATTAAAACTAAATTATTATATGAATTATGATTCACCTTGAGCGATACTCGAGTTCCCTTTTTACATAATGACTTGGATGGGCTCATAGGCTGTTAGAGATTATATATACCTTGATTGATTTTTGGGTTTCCTTTTTACGGAGTGCCAAGGACGGTCTCATAGGTTACTTGAGTTGTAATACACAGGGAGTGGTACTTGGATCCTTTATAGGGTTCCTCAGACAGGCTCATCGAGCATATATTTTAATTACTCATGATTTATACCAATTCCCTAGGGGAGTTACCTTGGATGAGCTTAGTTGAAATATGATTATAATATTCCATGAGTGATACTCAGTCTCCTATGTGAGATACCTAGGATATTATCATAGGTTCATACTTCACACCACACTGATAGTGATACTTGGGATACCATTATGGATCGCCTTGGACGTACTCTTATGGTGTTGAGTACTTGTAGTACTCCTGGTGCGATACTTGAGTTCCTCTATATAGTTTTTCTTGGATGGGACCAAGATGTATCTTATCTAAATTCTAGATATTCCTTATATATAGTTATAATAATTAAAATTTATTAAACCAAAGGGTGTGTCTTCTAATCCAAATAACATGCTTGGGGTCAGTCTATAATTATATTTGACTTTTATGATGGCCTAGTTAGGATTCCTTGTTTGTGTTCTAGGATAATAGTAATAATATATAAATTTATATATATATATATATATCTACATGTTACATTTATACAAGTTGTCCATGGTTTGAGATATTTTTACTTAAGACAAATAAGGTATGGTCGACTAGGTGTCCCTAAGGAACATCACCCGACTTGTTTACTTTTATCTGTTTATTTCTTACTTGTCCTACCTGAAAATACTATTTTTTTTATTTATAGACTAGATAACATTATACATCGTTAGTGTTGGCCTACTGAGTATATCTCACACCCTGTTCAGGCCACCATTTCACTAGGGTACCCGAACAGACCTCAGTGGTTACAAAATCAGGATCCTTGGATTGTGTTATTATGCTTGTACCTGGTGATGGAAGTTGGGAGAACAGGACTGAACTGAAGCTTAGTATTCTCACAGAGTTATCCCTTGGGGGTTTTGTTTATTTATTTTATATTTTTTTGTATTTCCTATTGTATTTTTATTTATTATCTTATGTAGCCTAATTTGTACATGCATTCATGATGGTATATTTGGAATTGGCCATATCATATTATTTATTCAGTTATTATTATTTTTCCACTAATCTGTCTTTTCTATATATTGATTCCAATGTTTATTGATTATTTATCATCTCTTATACCATTTTTATACTTTGACCATGAGGGTATAGTATCCCTATCATACAATCATTAGACCCTCACTACTAGTCGACAACCTCTAGCATATGAGGAGGAACACTTGAGGCCATGTGGCGACCGATCCGATTACAGGTTTTATAGTCAGTCGGATAGAACATACAAAGTGGTATCAGATTTGTTTTGTTTATTTGTGTATTATGGATTTGGGCTTTTATATAGGAGACTAGGGATTTTTTGTAACATGGTAAATAGTTATGTTTGGGAGTGATCAACCCATGTATGGGGAAAAGACCAAGTGACTAGGGATGATATTGTTGTTTGTGTTGTTCGTCGTTACAGTTGATTATGATTTCACCTAGAGTGAATGGTGTACTTTTGATAATTACTGATTTATAGAATTTTTAGTATTTTACCCTTAAACTGGTATGGAAAGGAAGTATCATTACATGCATCATAATAGGCGCATAGAGATTCACATGCCATGCATATTCCATGCCATGTAGATTCTATTGTTAGGCTATCTAGGATTAGTTGATGTGCCTTGTGTGTTTATTAGACTGATTGTGTATACCATGTTATGTATCTTAGAAACATATTTAGTTTTATACCCAACTAGGAATTTTATTAGAATGCCTATTTTTGTAACATGTTTTGTGATTTATTTAGTATGTTTTCCTGTATAGAATTATTCTATGATTTTTGTGTTATGATTAGCATGTTTATCTGTGTACCTTACTTGAGTGTTTCCCTACTCATGTAGTATATTTTTATGTTTATTTTCAATGATTATGTGCTTATTTAACTTGTTTCCATATATTTACTGATTATGATAGTATAGATGGTTATAATTTTTATATACGAATGGTTATTAAAGTGTCAGCATCAACCTAAATGGTGTTTTCCTACATAGATTTATGGTGAAACTTTAACTAACCAATCATAAAATGTTTGATCCATAGATCATTAGTTTCATTGTCTGAAATATATTTTTTGCGATTACATGGGATCCAATTTTCAATTTATAAAGTGTACAAGCACTTTATAAATTATGAAATGGTAACCCATATAATCGAACCATTATATATGAGCTTGTTATACCTAGATAATTATGTATAAATATGAATGATGTTAAATTTTAACTTAAAATGAATTAGTTTGTTATGCATCTTATTCTTGTATTGACTTAGTTAAGTCATCCTTATCTTGTTATGTTTATGTGATAAAACCCTCTAAGGGTGTTTTAAATCATAATGTTTAAAAAAAATTGGGTTGTATTTAGTTGAACCTAGAATGGATTAATGGGGACCTCATAGGATGGATTTATTTTGGTATTCCTTTGTAATTAACTCCATGGGGGTATGTTATATTCTATAGAGATGGTCTTTTAAAGTGTCTGAAGCTACTTATATGGTGTTACATATAAATGTATTTTGGATTCTTACTTGATCAGTCCCTATTTAATTAATGAAATACTTGTTATTTTATTTTGAGATTTATTATTTATGAGGCATTAGTTAATTGAAATTCCAATTACAACCAAAGGGTGTTTTCCTCTATAGATTTGAATTGGAATTTACTTCAACTAAGCCTAATTGTAATAACCTTATGGATAAATAAAATTGGATAAAATTATTTTATGTGATAATTTTACTAATTGTGATAAGATGTTAGTTAAATAGATAATTCTTGAAAGAAAGTTTGATAAAACTTTCCTATGTGCCTTGTGGAATTACCTAAATAATTTTCTAAGTACAGTTTTTCTTATACCTGGTACTTGATGTTTAAATTGAACCTTGAAATGTTTTAAGACCAAATATAAATAAGTGAATCATCTCAAATTAAACATGTAGATGTGTTTCAGTCTTTGAACCTCGTGTAAGGGTAGTTTAAATGTTTCCTTGAGTTTTTTTATTGAAACAGGAATGGGATTGTTTCCCATAGGCTTATTCTAGCCTAAGTTATAGGTGGTAATGACTGGTGATTTTTTCATCATGGATTAGATGTAGGTATGATGATTTAATCTTTTTTTAGGGGATAGTTCGAGGTAGATAGTGCCCTTTATAACCTTAAAACCTATCTAAATTCTTGTGAGAATTTTTTATGAAAGGTTTAGTTTGAGTATCAATGTCCATAATAGAACCCTTTAGTTTCAAAAATGAAATCTGGGTTGGACAAGTGGTCGTTCGATAAATTTGGTCCTGGTTACAGGAGTGAGCATCATGTGATGCTCGATTTCAGTGTATTAGACATGCCTAGGGAATGGTCGGATTCTTAGAAGGTCGTGAAACCTATCTCTCTTTTCTAATGGAAGACTCCAAATGTCGTCAACCTATTTTATAGTTATATGGGATAAGATGACACTAGGATTATTATTTTATATTAAATCATATACGGATATCCATAGGGATGATAATACTATGGATATTATCAAGGATGTGTCATTTTGATGGTATTACCTCAAGGTAGTATGTGTAGATACACGCGGTACCCATTGAGTTTCCAAAGTGGTATAATGAACCATTTGAGTTTAGTGATAATAATTAAAAATAATGAGTTGTTATGCTTGAATTAAGGGTCATATCCAAGGTAGAGTTACCTTAGAATTAAGGAAAATATGACTCACCTCCAAACTTAGGTTATTGTTGCAAAACGATTGAGTGTTGTAATGATACTAATCAGTTTAGTTTTGTCTTAAATTCTTAATGATAATGACGTATGTGAACATGTCTCAGGAGAGCGCCCCATGAACATATGGTGGTAAATTTGATCTACCATGATCTTAAGCATCTTTTTTCTCTCACTTTCATTTTAACGCTTATTGAAGCATGTTGGGAACATCTAGGACCCACAATTAGTGGTCAATCGAGCATGTGGCATGGGATGGGTTCCCTTTTTCAATAAACCCAATGATGAGGAAACTCCTAAGGTAGAGAGCATCACATCAATCATAGGAAAAGTTTCCTTCCAAGTAGAAGGAACACAATCGATAATGGACATTTAGAAATGGTTAGTTTTTATTTTGAATACCATAAATCTTGAAAGTTTGGGAATATTTGTTGTTTCTTACGATACATCACAATGATGATGTGATTAGATGAGTACGAAAACCTTGAAAAACACCATTGGTCATGGATGAACACCGGTGGTTGTGCTTGAGTAACCATGAGATTCCTTAGTGGTGGTGGAATCATAGTTAAGTTATGAAGACATGTCAGTAGGTGAAGCTAATCTTCTTCAAAAGAGTCATCCTAAGGTGGTCTTATGGTTATTTTATTTATGTAGTTAGAGGTGGTTGGTACAAAACTATAACAAGAACATCTTCTTTGATGTAGCTGGGGTGTCGATGTACATTTTTGGAAATTGTTTAAATCCTATTGGTTTTCTATAGGTTTAGAGGTGATCATATTCCCTATATTGATATCATCTAGGGTTCACAAAGAGAGCATCACTTATACACTACACTAAATTTTAATGTCATTAGGATTGATAAACTGACTCTTGGATAGTTTCATTTTGACAACATGCATCATTTTTAGAGGAATGGTTAGTCATGAGTGATACTTGGGTTAATAATTAGTAATTCCTTGTATAGAATCACAAACACCATCCAGTTCTTTCACTCATCTATCATTGGGCTCAGTTAGTGTTTTGGTATGTGGATGTCTTGGCTATGTGCTAAAGTCTCACTTTTTAACATCAGAGTGTGGTTTTCCTTGGATGAGATCCTTAGACACCATTTTATGATTCCAAGGTTACCCTAAACTTCATATGAGCTTAGATGAGATGGTTTTATAGTGTCAACCCATGTGTTCAAGATTTTATTCACACCCATGTTTATGCAGAGGCACGATAACATTAATAGAAATTTCTACTATGAGATATCATCGGAAGCCCAGTAAGAGCTTCAATAGATGTTTTCAAAGTAAATGTGTGGTTACTTAGGAGAATGTTTTGTGTTTAAGGTTGATATGTTCCATCCATCTAATCCAATCATTTTTTAGAATAGTTGTCCATAAGTGGATCTACTTGTTTTCATTCTATTTCGATTAATACAGTCGGTGATGAACTATTTCGTTCACTCTATCAGGTTAAGACGGGTACAATGTAAATTTCATATGAGGATTTTCATATAAAGGTCGGATTGAATAGACTAAATGAGTTCAAATTATAATTTAACCTTTGATCGAATCAGGAATCATGCCATGACCATCATTATATTTCTATGGGCATGCTTAAATAGGCAATTCTGGTGGTGGGAGTACTGTAGATTAGAATTGGTAGTTAAATGTTAGAACCATCATGGTAAGTTCCAAGGGATTTTTAATGTAGGATATGATGATATGATCACTCCTTGAAGAAGATGAGATCAATTAATCACTATCTCAACATCCCATTTTTAATGAGATCATTAGCTCAAGTTTTAATGTCTTATGAACCACATGTTTAAGGTGATGTTTGGTCGTGCATTGGGAATTTGGAAACATAAAACGACTGTTTGAACTGAGCTTCATGACCCTAATAGGTTGGGTGATGTTTTCTTAATTTTCACAAGGATTCTTGGGGATGAGAAGTTTTAAGGTGGGGATATTTTAGCATCTCGTGTTTTTGTATGAGATGAATTATTTAGAAGGAACTTGAATTTTTAGTTTGGTGGATGGGGCATTCTTTAAAAAAAGATTTAGAATATAAATTCAGGCTTTAGAACACTTAAATGTTTTGTTTTTAGAATTTGTTAAATTTTTTAGGAGTTCCTTGTGTGTCTCGTTGTGCTTCAGGGGCATCAGTCTTCAGAAACTCAAGTTTAGGAGGAACTGGTAAGGGTACACTGTTTGTTTAAAACTGTACGGCCCACCAGGTGAAATTGGGTGGCTAATCTAGTAGAGCTAGGGATCTCAAATGGTTTGTTCTAACCGTGTGTGTAACACCCCAAGATTTTAAAAACAAATTTAAATTCATTAAACATTGTTTTAAGTATATAGTTATAACTATCCCTTAAATGTAATTTTTCCACTTCTATGTTTTGAATTTAAAAAAAAACATACACGGTTGTGATCAGTAAGTTATTTAGAGTCTGATAAGACCAACTTAATTTTTAGTGAATAGTAACATGCCCTTATGAATAGTAATGTTACCTTTATGAATAGTAACACACCCTTATGAATATTAACCACACCTATGATAGTATATATATAAGTTTTAATTGAAGTTATGGTATACCCATATCTTGGTATAAGTAAATAAATGTTTTAAAATTGTTATTTTTGGAATAAAATATTATTTTATTTAATAATTAAATAAATCATATTTAGAAAATTATTTTCAAAAAATGGAGTTCATTTTTGAATTCTACATGTTGAAAAATCGGTAGGGTGAATTTTAGGGATTTTTTTGAAATACATGAATTTTTTATGAATAATGAAATACGGTAAAATATTGTATATATAAATTATCTGTTAAATACACTATTTTTGACATAATGGATGATTTAAGAACACTTGTTTATAACTCAAATTATCTATTTTCTATTTTTTTCAAAATAATTAATACTATTTATATCTTGAGCAATATTATTAAACTAATGATAAAATAAGGGAAAACTCCTCCTCTCCTCCACTATAAATACCGCCCATTTCCTCCTCTTCCTCCCACACCTATAAAGACTTGAGTCTTACCTAATCTCTGCCAAATACTCCTCTCAATACCCTTTCCCAAATCCCAAACCTTATGGTCTCACCAAAAGTCCAAAACCAAGGGCCTTAAGAAGGATCTCAAGGAGAAGAGATCAAGCAGTAAACATCCTCTTTTGTTTTCTTTCTTTTCTTTTCATTTTCTTTTCTATTCTTCTTATTTCCTAAACTACCCTTATCCAAGAGGAATTAATGATAAAGTATCTTATATATTCTTTATTTCATTAGGTTTATGTAAGATTCACCATTATACTTCTTCTCCTCTCCCACTTATTCTAGAAATTAAAACATCATCTGTGATGTGTCGATTTACCGATATCATGGATGATATGATTTCAATTTATTTTACTTCCTTCAAGGATGGCCATGAAACCATTTTTATGGTTGAAACAAATTATAATTTATGTATTATATATTATATAATCTTGTAGAATCATTTTGTACACATTTTATTAATTTATAAAACAAAATGAGTTCATTATGATTTAAGAATCGCCAAAATGACCTAAACAAATATCAAAAATGTTTTAACTTATGAATCGGAATTAAAAATGATAAGTGGTATAATTTATATTTCTGGATATTTCAATACCATTCCATTCTAATTCTGGAGTTTCATTTCCAATCGAAAAGAATAGCCATCATGAACCGATCATGGAAACCATGTGAAGAATTCACCTGAAAACAATGGAATTAACAAAATACTATTAATGAATGGGTGGAATGATGTTATAAAATGGTCATGAAATGTGTTATAAATGTGAATATATATTTTTTTAAATATTAATAACACTATTTTAACCTTCATATAGGAGGTTTAAACACATTTGAGGGAAGTTGAACCAGAGGTAAGGGATCCTCTCTTTCTCAATTTTATTCAAGAATCTCCTCTACGTTGTTCTCTTTTTAATTCCTAAGGATGGGGTATATTTTCGCACCTCCCCCATAATACCCTTATGATATATTAACTATGAAAGACCCCTTTATATCTCATTAATCCCTCCCATGTACACTCGATACAATTCTAAAATTTCTTAAGTGAATTCTAAACCCAATTTCCATTCTTTGGGTTAACCTTCAACTTCAATGGTTTTTATCTTGATAAGAGGATTTGTGAAATGTAATTTGGTTATATTATGTTTTATTATGTGTATTTAAAGTATATATACATATTCCCTTAATTTAATCAATTCTCTCTTAAATTTTATGGTATTTGTAAAGGACTTTCCTCTTAAAATCCTTTTAGATGTCTCCTTTATGAAATCCAAAGAGATTGCTACTTTTTTTATTTCATGATTGTTATATTATTATTTAATTATGTTTTAATATTATATTGTATCCATTATATGTTTTATAGTTATTTTTTAATAATAATTTTTCATTATTTTTTGTGTGCAGTGTTTATGTTCTAAGAGTGATTTTTACGAAAAAGGGTATTTTGAAATGTGAATGTGTTTTGCTCAAGGGTGTAAATGAGTTATGAAGTGTTTTATTCATGATATGTTCCTTGGACATTATTTATGTCGGTTTTATCCCATTATAGATCAATATATGATGGTTGATCCCCATTATAGCTCAGGATATGTTGGGTTGAGCCCATTATAGCTCAAGATATGACGGGTGATACCCATTATAGCTCTCCAATGCATTGGGTACTCCAAAGTTGGAAGTTGAACAAAAGGTTATTCCATGTGTAAGGGTGATTGTAAGAGTGATATGGTAAATATGTCTCAAAGAAACTTCATGATGTTCCTATGCATGTTAACGATTTTTTATGAAATTTGTTTTATTGGTTTTTATGTTATCACTTGACTAATGATTCTTTTTTTTATATCCCTTACTAAGATTTTTATGCTCATCCCAAGTTTTTAAATGTTTTTTACAGGTTATAAGGATGTGTAAGAGAATGAAGGAAGACAATTTAAATTTCATGATGTTTTTTAAAATAGATTATGTTTTATTTGAAAGGTTTTATATTTTGAAAAAATGGATATTGTTTTTATAGTATCCACATGTATGATTATGAGATGTTATATATGTTTTATATCCTAATTGCCTAAAATTGTAAATTTGAAAAGATGCTCAATGTGTATGAATGTATGTTCTTAACTAAAATTCAAGATTAAATAATGTTTTAAGGTCGGGTTCTTATAGTGTGAGAGGGGGTGCATAACCGTATGGTTGTTTCATGTTTCTTAATAGTGGTGAATAGCACGGTTTGCACATGGTCTCTCAAACCATGCACATGAACCATGAGATCCCCCTTCTTAGGTAGTGACCCAATCATAGTTGTTGCAAGGTTTTTCCAACCATGTATCAAAACTTTGAGCTTAATTTAATGTGGTTAATTCCCCCTATTTTCTTTTAATATCATCTCCCATTATTTTCTTCCTTCCACCCATGCACAACAATCCCTTAGTGGGATCCTTCCTCCTCTCCTACTTCCATGGATATATCTCCCACATCCGAACTCTATTTAGACCGTTGTTTATCACATTGAAAGGCCCTCGATGAGTTTACAACTCCTTTTATTTCTTTCCTCTGTTTCATTTTTCTATCTTAAATGCTATCATGGTGCAATCTGATTCACCCTATTTTCAAGGTGTTTTCCCATTTCTTCAATTTATCTCAAATTGGCTCGATTTAAGGCTTGATATTAGATGAGTAGACCATCCTAAGTATGACGTATGTGGTCTATTTATTTTCAATTAAGTTTAATTTATTTATAATTTATGCCATTGTCCTATGCTCTAGTATTCCTGTACGGTGCCTCTAAAATGTGAAATTCTCAATGTAGACCCAATTCCATAAACTAAATATTTGTTTCCATTATATTAGAATCATTGGAGGTTTATCACATCAACATGAGCCACCCCCTTAGGGTGTTTTCTAAAAATGAAATGACCCAGAATTTTTTCAATAAAATTTACCATCTTATAATTATGTTATATAGTATAAAATAAACACATCACATGGAAAACCTAATAACAACATTATTTTCATAATTTAAGAATGAAATAAGTGGTATTTATAGAAAATAAAGAACCTATACTAATAGAATAGTAATATGGCCATTAGGAATAGTAAACCGACTAATAGAATAGTAACTTCAACTATGAAAGTATAAATAAAATTTATGTATGTTATGAATGAAAATATAATATATTTATATCATGGAATAAATAAATAAATGTTTTAAAAATGATAAATTAAATGTTGGTATTTTTGTGAAACGTAAATGTTTATTTACAATTTTATAATTAATATAATGATTTAAAAGAAAATTTATTTTCATAAAATAGATTCATAAATTAATATTTTTTTATTTTATGATTATAAGATAATTTTATGAGACCTTAATTAATTTTTTAAAGTTTTATAAAATCAATTATAATTTTAAAATCGATATTTGTTAAATAAATGATGGTTTTAATTAAAAATTAAATTTATCATATTTAGAAAATTATTTTCATAAAACAGAGTTTGTTTTTTAAATATACATGATAAAAAATTGTTAGGGTGAATTTTTGGGATTTTTCTAAAATAGTTGAATTTTTGTGAATAGTGAAATATAGTAATTTACGATAATGAACATTATAAGTAAATAAATGATTTTTTGAGTCATGGATGAGTCATGAATGATATAAGTGACCCTTATATCAAAAACACGTGCTATATTTACTTTAATTAGTTACAATAATCAATACTATTGATATTCTTGATCCAACATAATAAACAAATGAATAAAATGGTCAAAAACACCCCTCTCCTCCCACTATAAATATCACCCCTCACCACCTCTTCTCCTCACACCTTCTAAGTATTGGAGATTTATTATATTATTCCCAATTAATCTCCCAAAACTCTTCCTCAGATTATTTTCTTACTATTCTCACCAAAATACCATTTTCAAGTGCCTTAAGGAGGTTCTCAAGGAGACGACACTCAAGAGGAAAAAACCTCCCTCTTTCTGTTTTAATTCATTTTATTTACTTATCCTTCACTCACCTACCCTATAAAAAGTAATATGATAACTAAATTATAATACATATACTTTAATTTTATTTTTTAATGGAATATCCATCATTAAATCTCTTCTCCTCTCCTTTTGTTCTAAAAATGAAAATATCGTCTCTAAGATGTCGATTCGCCGCCTTCGTGGACGATGAGTTTTTTGTTTTTCATCGCCGCCTTTAATGATGGTCATAAAACCATTTTTATGGTTGAAACAGATTATAATACATGTATAAAAACTTATTTAATGTTCTAAAACTAGTATGAAAATATATTATTAAATAAAATGATACTAATTCTTGATGGCCGTAAAAACTGCCAAATTAAATGAATCATTTTCTTCATCAACATTTTTTCTAATGAATCATCCTTATGTAAAAAAATAAAATGATATATGGGACCATTTAAATTTATAGAAATAAAATAATACAATATCATTCCATTTCTAGAGTTTTTCTTCCATTTTACAGGAACTTTCATAAATATACACAACCGAACCGACCATGAAACCATGAAACGAACACTCCAAAACAATGAAATTAAGCACTATAAGTCAAAAAAATGGCCATAAATGAACCTAATAAAATTATAATAAATTAAATAAATGTATAATAGGTTATTAATTAATTTTATTTTATTATTCAGGATATTAAGTACAAGTGAAGAACATTATTGGACATAAGGTAAGGGATTCTCTCTGAACCCCCATTTTTTTCTTCAGGTTGCACTTTCTCTCTCTTTACCCCAATGTAATCCTTAATTTATATTATTTTTTCATCCTATATTCTATGTGTATTTTCCAAACATATGTACACATATCAATTATTCTTTCTTCTATGGTAAATACATATTTTATGAGGTTCCCTTTTCAATTCCTCCCGATAAGCAAGTTCGATTAAAGGGAACGTCCTAATTTCTTACCCATTTTCAAGTAAATCCATAATCTATTTAATTACACAATTATTTTTATAAAATCACTCATTTTTTCATGAAAAAAAACTATATTTTTTATTTATGTTTTTATGAAAACAATTATTTCTTTTTTTCTTTAAATACTCCTTTATATTTTCCCTTAAACTGCACCGAAGTGGCTCATTTATAAAGTTTCTTAAACACTCTTTTTACATGTTTTTAATTTAGTTGGACATCATTTATCATGATATATTCCTATTTTCCCTTATATATGTCCAAGTATACTTTAAATCCATTCTTTCAAGGACACTATTATGATGTTCCCTTTGGTTATTCCTTATGACGCAATTATGATACTCATTTCCTTCTAGGGGTTACACTTATGTTTACTCCTTATGTTTGATTATTCATGTGGCATGCATATTCATGAACATGTTATGATGTGTGTTCATATATATAAATCCAATTCATTTGGTAATTTTTAGTCTCATGGGACGTCATGTTAGGATAGCGAGTAAACTTGATTCCTTTATGGGACTTTGTCCACCATGTGATATAATCTTGGTAGTTAGCCTTGACTCATGTTTATGTAATGTTGTATGTTGCTACCAAATTATTATGTTTCCATAATTACATGATCACATATTCTATATTTTATGATTCTATATGTTTATTCGTGTTTCATTCATTTTTTATGTCATCATGTTATTCCCTCTAACCCATGTGTTATTCTTTGTTTCTATGTTTATTCCATTACTAAGATTTTTAGATCATAACTTTTGTATATGTATTCCCTAGGTTATCCTATGAAGATGTAAGAGATAAAAGTAAGTTAGGATCTCATTACATATGAGTATTATAAACAAGTTTTATTTTATTTCCATGTTTTTAGTTTTATGTACTTATTCTTCCAAAGATACTAGACTTTATAATACTTGGTTTGTATTTAATGGTTAATTATGCTTAAAACCATGTAATAATATTTTTAATAGGCTAAGGATGCTATATTTAGCATCAGATCACTGTCTAGTTTTTTTTGTATAGTAGGACTAGAATAATTTAGTAAGAACCCTAGGGATAATTCTATCGCTATGGATAAATTATATTGAAACTCATGGAACAAAAAGATAGTATATACTTTCCATTTATATTTCTACCCTTCTATGTTTAATGTTTCATTTTTATATTCTTATTAGCTAAGTATTAAATCCCCCCTCTCCCTAATTTTACTTTATTTTTTTATTTAATGGATGAAAATAGGAGAACCCATGCCAATGGTCAATGTGATAGGCAATGTGATGATTTCCCTAATTAAATTCCAACTATGATGGGACCAGGAGATCAAAAATTCATGATAGTACTTGATCAACTGGCTCAAGTTATTAATTATAACTTGAATTTTATGGAATTCCCACCTTATCCTAAAAAAGATAAAGTTTTGGTTAAATCCTTCATATGACAAAGGCCTTCCATATTTAGTGGATCTCATAATCCCATCATCACAGGAGAATGGATTAACTCCATTGAGAAGATATTCTATATCATTAAATACTCAGAAGAATAGAAATTCATAATGGTGGTCTATAGTTTTGGTAGGGAAGCTAATTAGTGGTGGACATAGATCAAAATCACAATATATAAGGAGGAACTTGATTCCATGGAATGGGAGGATTTCAAGAAAATGTTTTTTAATAAATATTTCTCCTAAAATCTCCATATTAAGATAGAAAGGGAGTTACTTGGACCAAAGAAAAGGGAAGATAAGTCTATCAGGGTGTATGAGGTAAACTTTACAAGGATTTAATGATATACCTCTAGATTTTTCATGAACACTGAAAGTAAGGTAGATCAATTCTTTATATGACTAAATTCGAGTCTACAAAAAGAGTTAGTGATTAGAGACTTTGACAGTTATAAGGATATTGTCTGTTGTGCCCTTAAGGTTGAAATAGAGATTAGAAACTCTCAATGGTCTCATGGTCCCAAAGATAAAAAATAAAAAAAGGATTTTAATATGGGAGGATCAACAGATAAATCCCATTATGGAAAGAATACCCAACATCCCACATGTCAAAAGTGTGGAAATAAGTATCATAGAAACTACTTGAGGGGAACTATAAGATGTTTCAAATAAGGAAAAGAGGGGTATCTGTCTAATAACTATCAAAGGGATATGAATAATCCCACTAATTTAGAATAATAAAGTAGGGTTTAGATTAACACTCATCTTATAGTGTGGTGTTTCAACTGTAAGGAACATAGACATTATGCGATCCAATACCCTAAGACAAGGGTTAACAAAGGCAATCAACAAAAACCTCCATTATAGCAAGGAAGGGAATATTATATCATTACATATGAGGTGAATCTTGACAATGATATGGTGAAAGGTACATTGGTTATTCATGCAAGAATAGAAAATATACTATTTTATTCTGGTTCTACAAATTCTTTCATATCTTTCAAGTTTAGTAGAACTATTCAAACACCACCTAAAAATATAGAGTTTAAGTTATCTATGAGAATAGAAAATGGGGGAATTATTGAATCCAAAGTGTACAACTCCTCCCTAGTTAATGTTTTTGGACTGAACATCTTGGAATTTTTTTTCATACTTCCTTTGGTAGAGTTTCATGTTATATTGGGAATGTATTGACTATCTTTATATAAAGCCAACATTATCTTTCGGGAAAGTGTGATCACTCTTCGCATCCTGAGAAATCCTCAAATTATGTACAAGTATAAGGAGGAGGAAGAATCTCATTCAGAATCATCATCTCAATTGTGGATATTATTATCTTATAATTAATCAAATCTAGCTCAAATGATTGAGAAAAAGGTTAGAATCATGATCAAAGACATGCACATGGTTAGGGAATACACTGATGTGTTCCTTGAAGAAATGTTTGGTCTTCCTCCTGGACAAGAGGTTGAGTTATCAATTGAAATTATTCTTTGATCTCTACCTATATCAAAGAAACCTTATAGAATGGCCACTATTGATTTGGAGGAACTGAAGAAAAAGTTATAAGAGAATCTGGACAAGAGTTTTATACTCTTGAGTGCTTCTCCATGGGGTGTGCCAGTACTCTATCTCAAGAATAAGGAAGGATTGATGGACCTCTACATTGATTATCATGATCTCAATAAAATCATGATAAATAATAAGTACCCCCTTCCATGGATTGATGACTTGTTCGATCAAATACATGGGGCCAAGTTTTTCTCTAAGGTGGACCTTCAGTTGGGATATCACTAATTAAAGTTAAATTAGGAAGATATTTACAAGATTTCCTTTAGAATAAGATATGAAAACTATGATTTCATAGTGATTCCCTTCAGACTCACTAATGCTCTATAAAATTTTATGGACTTAATGAATAGAGTCTATAGAATACCTCAACAAATTTTTGGTAGTCCTTATTGATGATATTATGATATACTTCAAGACCAAGGAGGAAAATAAGGAGTATTTTAATATTTTCCTAAAAACCTTGAGAAGGGATAAAATCTATGAAAAGTATAGTAAATGTGAGTTCTAGATGGAGGAAGTATCATTATTGGGGCATGTAATCACTAGTAAATAAATATATGTGGACTCTTCCAAGATAAAGGCAATCAAAGAGTGGCCTAGGAAAACATTTGTAATGGCGATATATAGTTTCCTTGGTCTAGATGGGTATTATCGATGATTTTTTAAGAAATTATCCTTATTTTAAAACCCACTAACCAAGATGAATCATAAGGGAGTGAAGTTTATCTAGACCAGTGAATGTAAAGACTACTTCAAAGAGTTGAAAAAGAGGCTTATCACTACACCAATACTCACACTTCCAAAAATTGGGGAACTCTCTGTGGTATAAGAAAATGATTCAAATATGGTATTAGGTTTTTTAATAATTAAATATGATAAATTGATATCCTACATCTAAAGGTAGTTGAAAATTAATGAATAAAACTATCGCACACATGATTTGGAGTTGTTGGCTGTAATCTTCATGTTAAAAATCTGGCAGTATTATCTCTATGGGGAGAAGTGTGAGATATATACTGATCATAAGAGCCTCAAATATATATTCACATAGAAGAAGATTAATATGCTCCAACAAAGATGGTTATATTTTATCGAGGATCACAAATTCTCAATCCACTACTATCCTGATAAAGAAAGTAAATTGGTGGATGCTCTAAGTAGAAAGAATCTGGAAACTATATTAATGATGATAATTGAGAAGGATCCAATATTTTTGGACCTATAAAGTATGTACATGGGAACCATTAAGGAAAGAACATAATAAAACCTTTATAAAATTATTTCTCAACCATACCTTATAGAGAAAATAAAGGATTCTCAAAGAAATGATGAGGAAATTCAGAGAAGGGTGGAATCTATCAGAAATGGGAAATCCTCAAATTTAAAAACTAATGAGGAAGGATTCATAAGATTTGGGTCATGACTATGTGTACCATACAATCCAAAGATAAAGAAAGAGATTCTGAATGGATTATATGGATAAACTTTATATATTCACCAATGAAGAACAAATATGTGTCGAGATATCTGAGAGCACTATTGGTGGGACAATATGAAGAAGTAGATAGTTGAATATATATTAAAGTTCTTGATATGTCAACAAGTGAATGATGAAAGGAAATATTCTAAGGTAATGATGAAACCATTACCCATACCAACATGGAAATAGGAAACCATCACCATATAATTTGTCAATGGACTTCCAAATATATCCAAAGGAAATAATTCTATGTTGTTCATTGTGTATCATCTTAAAAATACAACTCACTTTATCACAATTTGAGAGGACTTCTCACTCGGTCAGCTTGTGTAGATATACATCAAAGAAGTGCTGAGGTTTCATGGAGTGCCACTATTGATTGTATCTGGTCGAGATCTGAGACTTACCTCTAAGTTTTGGAAAAGTCTACAACATGATATAAACACTGAGTTGAACTTTAGTATTACTTATCATCCTCAAACTGATTTCCAATCTGAGCAGACAATCCAAAAACTAAAAGACATGTTGAGAGCATGTTCTATGGACTTCGAGGGAGGATAGACCCAACATTTACCTCTAGTAGAGTTCTCTTAGAACTATATTTTCTAATCAAGCACCCAAATGGATCCATATAAATCCATTTGTGGTAAAAGATGTAGAGCACTTGCATATTGGGATGAAGTCGGTGAACAGAAGCTGTTGGGACCTAAAATAGTCGAAGAAATTGGAGAAGAGGTGAAAAACATTCAATAGTATATCTAGGATACCCAAATTTGATATAATATCTATGTAGATAATCGTAGATGGGACCTATAGTTTAATGTTGGAGACATGGTATTCCTCCACATATCTCTATGGAAGAGGATCATGATATTTGGTAAGAAATGAAAGTTGATTCCTAGGTACATTGACCCCTTTGAGATTCTTGATCGTGTTGAAGTTGTGGATTATCGACTAGCACTTCCACATACCATGTCTCAAGTACAAAATTTATTCCATGTATCCCTCTTTAAGAAGTATATACCAAGTCCCTTACAATTACTAAATCTGAAGGTGGTGCAACTGGAGAATAACCTCTCATATGAAGAGTAGTCACTAAAGATCTTGGATAGTAGAGATAAATTTATACGCAACAAGACTACTCACCTAGTCAAATTACTATGGTGGAACCATAAGTACTAAGAGGAGATATGGGAACCAAAGGAATAAATTAAGGAGAAGTACCCCAACCTGTTTTCAACTTAGAATGTAAAATGAAATTTTGAGGGTGAAATTTCATAAGGGGGGAAGAATGTAATGACCCTGAATTTTATCAATCGAATTTCCCTTGATATAATTATGTTATATAGTATAAAACACATACATCAGAAATAAAAACTAATAAAAATGTTATTTTTACAAATTAAGAATGAAATAAGTGGTATTTATAAAAATTAAGAAACCTATACCAATGGAATAGTAACTTGACTATTGGAATACTAATGTGACCATTAGGAATAGTAAACTAGCCAATAGAATATTAAACTCACCTAAAATATTATAAATAAAATTTAGGTATCTTATGACTGAAATTATAATATATTTATATCATGGAATAAGTAAATAAATGTTTTAAAAATGATAAATTAAGTATTGGTATTTTTGGTGAAATATAAATGCTTATTTAAAATTTTATAATTAATACAATGATTTAAAAGAAAATTTATTTCCATAAAATATATTCATAAATTAGTACTTTTTGTCTAATTATTATAATATAATTTTATGAGACATTAATTAATTTTTCAAAGTGTCATAAAATCAGTTAAAATTTTAAAATCGATATGTTTTGAATAAATGATGATTTTAATTAAAAAATAAATTTCTCATATTTATAAAATTATTTTCATAAAATGGAGTCCATTTTTAAAATCTTCACATTAAAAATGGTTAGGGTTAATTTTTTGTATTTTTCTAAAATAGTTGAATTTTTGTGAATAATGAAATACGATAATTGTACAGTATTTAACATTATAAGAAAATAAATTAATTTTTTAGTCATGGTTGAGTCATGGATGATATAAGTGGACATTATATATAAATCAAATTCTCAATTTACTATACTTATTCACAATAATGAACACTATTGATAGTGTTGATCCAAAATAATAAACAAATGAATAAAATAATAAAAAACACCCCTCTTCCCCCACTACAAATACCACCCCTCACCACCTCTTCTCCTCACAACTTATAATCCTTGTATATTTATTATATTCAGCCCAATTCCTATACTAAACCTCTTCCTATCATTTTGGTCTTGCCGGTCTCACCAAAAGACCATTTCCAAGTGCCTTAAGGAGGTTCTCAAGGAGATGACACTCAAGGGGTAAAACCCTCCCTCTTTCTCTTTTAATTTATTTTCTTTTATTATCATTCAATAACATACCCTATCCAAAGTAACATGATAAATAAATTATCATATATATAAAGTAATTTTATTGTGTTAATGGTATATCCATCATTAAATCTCTTCTCCTCTCCTTTTGTTCTAAAAATGAAAACATTGTCCGTGAGGTGTCGATTCTCCGCCTTCCTAGATGATGAGGCTGGTTATAAAACCTTTTTTATGGTTAAATAAGATTATAATATGTTTATTACAACTTATTTAATGTTATTTAACTAGTTTATAAACACATTATTAAATAAAACGATACTAAGTCATGTTGTTTGTAAAAACCTCCAAAATAAAGTAATCATTTTTCATCAACATTTTATCTAATGAATCATCCTAAAGTTAGAAAATAAAATGATATATGGGACCATATAAATTTATATAAATGGATTAATACTATATATTTACTATTCTATAGTTTTTATTCCATTTGATAAAATCTTTCATAATTATACACAATCGAACTGACCCTGAAACTATAAAATGAACACTCCCAAAATGATGAAATTAAATATTACAAGTCAAAGAAATGGCCATAAATAAACATAATAAAATTATAGTAAATTAAATAAATATATAAGAGGTTATTAATTAATCAATTAATATATTTAATTTTATTATCTAATACATTGAGTATAAGTGGATAACACTATCAGATATAAGGTAATGGATTCTCTCTGAACCCCCATTTTTTCCTTTAGGTTACACTTTCTCTCTCTTTACCCCAATGTAATTTTGAATTATTCTTAATTTATCCTCCTATATTCTATGTTTATGTTCCAAAAATATTTACCCATATCAATTCTTATTTCTTTTATGGGAAATACATGTTTTATAAGGTTCCCTTTTCAATTCCTCCCGATAAGCAAGCTCGATTAAAGAGAACTTCCCAAATTCTTACCCATTTTCAAGTACACTCCATGATATGTTTTAATCCACCATTATTTTTCTAAAATCAATCATTTTTTCATAAAAAAACTATATTTTTTCTATTTCTAGTTTTATGCAAACAATTATGTCTTTGTCCACTTTAAAGTCTCTTTTATATTTTTCCTTAAACCGAACTGAAGTGGATCATTTCTAAAGTTTCTTAAACACTATTTTTTATATGATTTAACTTCAGTTGGAAATAATTTATCATGATCTATGCCTATTTTATCTTATGAATGTCCAATTATGATTTAAATCCATTCTTTCTTGGACACCATTATGATATTCCCTTTGGTTATACCTTATGACCTGATTATGATACTCATTTATTTCCATGGGTAACCCTTATGTTTACTCCTTATATTTGATTCTTCATGTGGAAATCATATTAATGAACATGTTAATATGTGTGTGCCTATATAGCGCTCTAATTCATTAGGTAATATTTAGTCTCATGTGACGTCATGTTGGGACATGGAGTAAACCTTATTCCTTTGTGGGTTTTTATTCATCATGTGATATAGTCTTGGAAGTTATCCTTGAATCATGTTTATTTCATGTTGTATATTTCTTCCACATTCCTATGTTTCCATGATTACATGATCCCATGTTCTATATGTTATGATTCCATATTTTTATTCATGTTCCATGACTTTTTATGTCATCATGTTATGCCTTCTAACCCATTTGATATGATTTATTTTGATGTTTATCCCCTTACTAGGATTTTTAGATCATACCTTTTTTCTATGTGTTCCACAGGTTATCCTATGTAGGTGTAAGATCTCGAAGGAATTTAGGATCTCATTACAGATTATTAATATAAATATGTTTTTATTATATTTCCATTTTTTCAGTTTTATGCACCTATTCTTCCAAATACACTAGAATTTATGATTCTTAGTTTGTATTTGATGGTTAATTATGCTTAAAATAATTTAATAATATGTGTCAAAGGCTAGGTCCTCTATATAAAATTTCTTATTAATTAATAAACTATTTTCTAATGAAATAGCATGTCCAGGTTTGTTGTCTTCTAAAATGATAATGGGTTAATTAAATGTCTTTCTTGAGTTACATAACTAGTATACTTCTTTACCCCTATTATTCCCTTATATAAAATCCACCCCCAAAGGGGTTTTAGTGTGGTTTATATCTAAAATGTATAATTTCAATTAAATGTAAAGTGATTGGTAAGAACTTTTCATGTGACCCCCTTTTCAAATTGTGAATTAATCCCCAGGAAAGTAAATGAAATTTATAGATTATGTATTACATGATTTAGAACATGGCCTTTATTATTCTTTAATTGAAACAGTAAATGGGTGTGGACCTATATAAGTAAACTTGTCTTGGGGTGCAACGTGATTACGTACATAGCCCACATAATTTCTTTATACTTTAATTATGATGAGTAATGATTAAGGTAATGACCTTTATTATCAATTAAACTTAAATGATTAAATTAATTGTGATACTCCTTGAGAGATACCTAGGTTACCTTTTTATAAAATGCCTTGGACAGGATCATAGGCTATTAGAGGCTATATGCACCTTCAGCGATACTTGGGCTTCTTTTTACAGAATGCCAAGGATGGGCTCATAGGTTACTTAACTTGTATTACTCCAGGAGCAATACTTGGATCCTTTATAGAGTTCCCTAGAAGAGCTTACTGAGTGGATTTTTTACTTACCCATGAGGGATAATGGTTCCCTAAGGGAGTTTCCTTGGACGATCTCAGTGGTAAGATGGTTATACCATGAAATGAGTGAAACTTGGTCCCCTATGTAAGATACCTGGGATGATATTAGAGGGTCGTGATTCACACCACACCATGGGTGATACTTGGGATTCCTTTATGGATCACCTTGGATGGACTCTTATGGTGTTGGGTACTTGTAGTGATCCTCGTGTGATGCTTGGTTTCCTCTATATGGTTCTCCTTGGATGAGCCCAAGATGCCACTTATCTAAATTCCAGAGATGCCTTCTATATAAATCCAATAATTCAAATTTATTGAACTAGAGGATGCATCCTGCAAGACAAATAACATACTTAGGGTCAGTCTATAATTACACTTTAATTTTATGATGGCATGGTGAGGATTCCTTGCATGTATTTTAGAATAATAGTAATAATAAATAAATAAATATATATATATATATGTTAAATCTGTATAATTTGACCGTGGTTCTGGATATTCCATCTCAGGCTGAAGCAGGTATGGTTGAATAGGTGTCCCTATAGAATCTAATATGACTTGTTTACTTTTATTTATTTATTACTTACCTATCATACCTACACACTAATGTATTTTATATTCACGGAACGAATAACTTTAGACACCAATGGTGGTGGCCTACTGAGTATAACTCACACCTTGTTCAGGATACCATTGTATTGGGGTACCTGAATATACCTCATTGGTTATAGGATCAGGATCCTTGGATTGTGATGTTATGCTTATGCCTATTGATGGGAGTTGGGATCATAGGATTGAACTAGAGCTCATAATTCTCATGGAGTTGGCCCTTGGAGATTTTTTTTATTTCTATTATTCAATTTTGTATCACCTATTGTTTTTTTATTTCTTAGCTATGTAGATTCATTTAGACATGTATGAATGATGGTATATTTTTAATTGGACATTTCATATTATTTCTTCAGTTATTATTATTTTTCCACTTCTCTTTATTTTCTGTATACTATTTCCATTGTTGCTTGATTGTTTATTACCTCTTATACCATTGTGCTGCTCTAATCACGAGTGTATAGTCTCTCCATTGTATTATCATTAGACTCTCACTAATAGTTGGTTTCCTCTTGCGTATAGGGAGGTGTGCTTGAGGCCATGTAGTGATCAGTCCGACTAATGGTTTTATAGTCATTCTGGATGAGACAATATAAGAACTAACCTCATTACCTTCCTAAAGATGTTCCATGAGGATTTTTGGACTTGATTCTCTTAAGGAGGATGAGTATTCACTATCACTACATGTTGAAACTTTTAGAGCCTTCTTACCTTTATTTTTATCTTTTAACTTCTTTTTTTAGATGGGTAAATCTATTCTAATATGATCCTTTTTGTTTCATTCGTAACAAGTCACACTTGGTGCTTTAATATGATCTTTATTTTTTAGTATATCGGGATGATTTATTCTTATTTAGTAGTTTTTCACCATTTTTAAAAGTTTATCAAGTTTAATTTCATCATCTGTGTCACTTTCAGAATCATCATAATCTTTGATTTCTTTAAAAGATTGGTTCTTCTTGGTTTCCTTAGCTTCCATTCCTTCTTTTATCATGTGGCGTTTCATGGTGATCTCATACATCCTGATGGATCCAATGTGTTCTTCAACCACCATATTATTTATGTCCTTTCCTTCTTGTATCTTCATCACTTTGGGATCCCATGATCTAAGTAAAACTCATAGGATTTTCCTCGTGAGAATTTTTGTGGACAATTGATCATTGAGATATTTTTACTATTGAAAATGTTAGTAGATCTCATAAACATGTTAGTGATGGATTCATTTTTATGCATATAGAAACTCTTAAAATATTTTCTAAACATATCCAATATAGTTTATTTTACTTTATTCATGCCTTCATGTGTAAATTCAAGTAATTTTAATATTTTATAAGTTTTTTTACAAAAAAGAAACACGATTAAACTCATTATGATTAAGACTAAAATGTAAGGAATTAAAAACTTTGATATTGAGTTCAAAGTTATTAACATCATTAGGATCACATTTTTCATCAAATTATTTATTTGGAACATATTCATGTATTTCCATTTTCCATATAGGGTAACTAATACTACAAAGAAAAGTCTACATTCAATTTTTCCAATAGGAATAATCAGTTTCATAAAAAATTGGAGTTTGTGAATAAGAATTAGATTCTATAATAAAAAGATAATTCATTGAAATTGATTAAGATAATAAACACAAGTTTGAAAACAAAACTTTTATAAAATAATTTTTATGATTAAATAAAAAAGCATTTCTTTGATACCAATTGTTGGTGGAGAGAAAAATGGAAAGAGGGTGGGTGAATTACCTTTTAAAAATTAAAGTGATAAAAGTAAGATGAAAATTAAAAATAAAATAATTTTGATATGATGAAATGATAATGTGATAAATTATATCCATATTAAATATAATATTAAATATTATTAAGTGAATAAGAACAATGGATAGAGAGCATATAAAATTTATGAACTTTATGTGTATCGATGAATAAATATGCAATACATAAAATAAAATAGAGAGAAAACATGATGTGATAAGGAGTTAAGAAATAACACACATGGAACCCCTACATATCTACCCCTCAATTAGATATATATATATATATATATATATATATATTATTAAGAACTTCCATTAGTTTTAACTAAAACCCATAAAATGAATTCCCTTGGTTTTAATAAAAACCCAAGAAACATTTTCCCAAGGTTTTAATGGAAACCCAAGAGCCAAATTTCCTTGGTTTTATTGGAAACCAGGAACCAATATTCCTTAGTTTTAATGGAAACCCAAGAACCAAATGTAGAAATAGGGTTGAGAAGAGATTATTTTTTGGTGTGAATATATTACAATTAAGGTATTTTATCTATCTTAAAGGATGCATACATTTTAAGAAAGAGAGAGAGATATAATGACAAAGGTGAGGGCCTTTATGATTTGGAAATGAAAGTTGTCTCATTGAGATGAGGGCTTAGAGAAATCTAGTGATGTGTCATATTGATTCAATTAGATAGTTTTTCAAAATTTGGTGATTTTTTAGATTAAGATCCAATACAACATTTTCCACTATTTATAAACTTTTATGGTTTTGGTTTTGGTCAAGGTCAAGTGAAGTCATTAAGAGCCGAGCGGGAGACTTTTTGACCATTATAAATGAAACTTGAAAGATTATGGAACAATTCCACTGGTTAGTTGTACAATGACACTAACTAGATGAAACACAAGGTTTTAGGTACTAAAGATCTGAAAACTCCATTATCTAGTCGTTGAGAACCCACCAGGTAGCTGATAGAGGATTCTGGCTAAGGGAGATCTTGGTTGATCTACTGATTGGTTGGTGCACTCCTACTGATTGGATGGTGATTCACTATAGAAAAGGATCTGTAAAAGGTCCTCCAAGCACACTTTTATTAATTCTAATGGTTTTTTACTTCCTACCACTATGAATCAATAAAACACTATAAAATTACTTAAAACACATTAAAAATGGTTTGAAAAACATTATAGTGTTTTTTATCATTAAAAACATTTATGAGATTCAAAAACAAGTTATACCATATGAATAAGAAAAAAACACACCTTAGGATATCTTATTCTATAAATCTAGCAAAATAAACCCAATGTATAATTTTCCATCCATGTCATATCTTACACTACAATATTTTAAAAAACACATTACAATATGAATGTTCTTCACAAAATTTATAGAAAATCACATTGATTCAAAGATGATCATGTCATTAAAAACATAGGTGGGTTTTATAGGATCATTTCATGTACAACATAGTATAAGAAACCCATTTCAATTCTTGATATATCATCATCAAACCAATAAGAAATAAAGAACATAAAACATAAACAAATATACATATTTTTCAGTCTGCTTCATCTCTAATGATATTGATATAGTATGTTTGATGGATATCATCAATAAATATCAATATAAATCTCACCTCCATGATAAGTACACTGACTAATAGATTCTTTATATACTTTAAGAGGATCCCATAAACTATAAAGGTATGTTGACACCTTCTTCATGATGATAAATGGGGAACCAAGAGAGAAGTGAACTTTGGATATAGAAGGACTAAATCACAAAAACTACCAATAAAAGCATCATATCATTATATAGAACAACTTATTTCAATGAATGAGATTTACCATTAACTTCCAATGTTTATAAGTTGACATATGTTACTCAAAATGTATGCACATTGGTGATATAAGCATTTGTATTGTTTTTTATCATGTTGTTGTTACAAATTAAATTACGAGTTTGTTTATGAATTGTTTTGTGTCTTCATGTTTCATGTGGTTTCTATTATTCATGCATTTTATGTTTTTTTATTATATAAATATTCATAATGAGGATGGTTAGTTTTTTTCTGTTTTTATTTTTTAGTTAATCAGATGTGCGATGCAGTTTTCCTGACATGAGGTGTGTTTATGGATATTGATTCTAATGTGAGTCATTCTCACATAGTCTCTTAGTTAATACTATGTGATTATTTTTTCAATGTCATGTGGTTTTGGGAATTAATCTGATATAAAATTCCTAAGTATTAATTCTTCTGTAATGGGTGACTTCACCTGACATATCTAGTGTATTCAAAGCACTTCACTTAATGTAGTGCCTAGTTGAACCATTCTTTTGTAGAGTGTGTGTTTACAGGCCTCACCTAACATATTTGGGATATGGTAATATTTCAGTCTTATGTGTGCTTTGGTTTGTGAGTATGTTATGACATAGTATAGGGATCATTCCTATAAAAGGCTAATTGTTCGAGTTGGTTGCAATGGTTGATTCATCTGTGAGCTGTTGTCCAAATGTGTGTCTCTTTTTATTGAGGTATGATGATTTCCTATTCCTTTATCAGATTTTAAGGCTTGCCTTCATCGATAGATATTTTGAATTCCCATTTAGAGAAATCAATAGATAAAGAGAGAGATTCATAGAATAGAGAGATGGTATGGATATTTATAGATAGCGCCGCTCATTCTTGACGTTTTGGGAGCTTCATTCTAGTGAAGATTTCACACATTGAGAGCTCATAAGAAGAGAGAGAAAGTTTGGTAATGAGCCCATAAGGGGCCTCACTATTATAGGGTTCCCCCCGTCACTGCCATCTTCTCTCGGGTTGTCTATAGTCCCTCCTCGGCGTTTCTTCTTGGCATCTCGTGACTATGGGGCGATGTGAGGGTTCGTGTTTCAGGTCTTGTCGATATTTCATGGCTTATGAGGAGTTGTTGGTCTGTGATCCAGATTTTGTGGCATCGTTGGGCCGAGATCCATCTCCTGTAGTGGTGTCGGTCCAAGATCTGGTGTGAGGGTTTGAGATCTAGGTTTCAGCATCAGCGACGGATCAATCCATGATTATATAGTGTCGAGTCCTTGATTATTCAGTGGTAGAGTCGGCCTAAGGTGGAAGGTCGGCATCACAAATATGTCAGTAATCGCAAATGGGTTTCATGGGCTCAGTCGTCTTTATGGCGGCATGGTGAAGGTATTATGGTCTCTTCCAGCCTTTTTCGGTCTGGTGTTGCAGTTTCATTCTCAGAGTGCGTTTTGAGTGGTTGTTGTGGTCTCCCCAAGTAGGATTGATGGTGGTGATGAGATTTTTCCAGTTTTTAGAGGCTCCTTCCTCTATCATTGGTTCTATAACTCGGGAGGCCACCTTGATAGTGATGGATTATGATCTTTGGTTTTTTTCTGAATTTTTGAATCTTCTACTACATGGAATCTATTTCTGCTACGAATCTGCTTCTTGCCGAGAAGATTATTCTTGTTGGGATTGCTTCATGTTGTGAATCTGTTCTGTGAGTGTGTGAATCTGTTTTGGTGATGTTTTCTCTATGTGTGAGTGCTCTTCAGTTCGAGGGTCTATGATTTCAAAGTCAGCTCTAGATGAGGTTTAGAGTTGAGAGTTTTCTCCTAAACATTACTATCCGAAAATGAGTGTTTGAGAGGGTATGACTTTTTCCATTAGTACCAGGCCCATGAATTTTTTCACGGGATATTTATCTGATCAGCGATGGGTAGGTGGAAGCTAAACTTAATGTTTTGTTGCTAGGGAGGATATTTCCTTTGTTGAAATTGATCAGTTTTTATGGATTTTGGACCATGGGGGCATAGTTTAATGTATTAAATCCTTGATGTCATGTTGGTTCCCCCTCAGTCCTTAAAAGGGGTTTATGATAATAATAATAAAAATTAATTTTCAATCAAAGCTCATAGGAAGACCTGATGATGACTACAATCATTCCCTGGCTTGGAGGGGGTTGACGTGTGATACCAATCCTTGGTAAAGGGTTCTCAATATATTTTTCTTTATGTCAGTTTTTTCCCTTTATACATGTTATTCCTTTTTTCATGTGTGTGTGATTCCTTCAACAATGAGAGTTTATGTCACATCCATAGCTTGAGTTTTTCATAGGTCATGGAGCTCGAATAACTTTATCTTTAGATAGTGTCTCTGGTTCTGGATGTTTGTTTGTTTTCTTTATCATTTCTATTTATAAGTCTATTATTTTGTTTATTTTCATAATAAAAGGATTGTGAAGTGGTGTTCCTTCCATGAACATGGGACCAATGTGGTTCAATGAACATTTTACCCCCATGTTCTTCTATATCTATAATTTTCTTTTACTAGTTTATGGAATTCAGTATCTGTTGCCTTCATTATTTTCTTCTATTTTTTCACATCTGATTTTTCTTATTTGTGAAGAAAATTAATAAACTAAGTCTTTATTAACCTCTATCTAGTGGATATTCATGTTCCATATATCCATATTCTCAACAATTGGTATCAAATATTTGATATTGAGTTTAATAATATTTTTTAAGTTTGATATTGAGATGTTTTATAGAGAGAACAATTATAATTTGTGGAGAGTTAAGATGTGTGCTCTTCTTATCCATAATTGAATTGAGATAATGTTGGTGAACCAATAAAAATGATCATCACTATATCATCCACTAGGAAGACTTCATACTCTTATGTTGATGTTGATCCTGGTTCTTTTCAGAAATCCTGGTCCTTATTGTTGTTAACCCCATGTGTCAACATCCTGCATGAAGTGTGTTATGAAACCTCTACTTGGGATATTTGGATGAAACCTTAATATCTTTATATTACTAAGTTTATTCTTGGTAGGTTTAAAAAGAAAATGAATCTTTATGGTTTTAAAATGGTCCCTGGCCCTCCTATCTGGTTCCATTTAGATGAATTTAATGCGATGTTTTCAAATTTAACCAATATGGATATGTAGATAACAGAAGGGGATTTATAATATATATTTTTTAATTCCATGCATGATTTATTTAGTCCTATTATGAATTAAATGATGTATGGTAGGGATTCCATCACCTTGGAGGAGGTGAATTTCATGATTTTTTCTAGGGATCTTTTGATAGATGGTTTAAAGGTGGATGGTGGTGGGGTGAATTATGAACCTATCTTGCTCAGTGTGATGTTTTAACTAAAGAACAATAGTAAATAGAAGAATAAAAAGTGTTATTTTGGAAATTTTAAGTGATATCGGTGTGGTAAAACTATCCACATTAAGATATATTCCCCTAAAAATAATCTGAGGGATAGAATAACCCAAAACAATGTAGTATATCGTGGTTATGATAGCGATGTTTTTCTCTAAGTTTGATTAGAACCCAATATAGTATATTTATGTGTAGATCTAGGTTGTATTTAATCTGTTTTACTAGTATTGGACCAGAATGTGATTTTTAGGGGTCCTCGGTTGGAAGGAACGATGAGAGCAGTTCTAGTTTATGGGTCTATTTTGGTATAGGTTAAGAATTTTCTTCTGTAGATATTTTGTGGTCTCCTTCTATGTGTTTTTTACTTGTTTACTACATTTTTTTTTTGAGATTTCTATTTTCTATGTTTCAATAAAATTATTTTAGCTACCATGGAAGGTTTTCTCTCTGTTTTTATTGATTTTTAAGTGTTCGTGGTCCATTTTGTAGATTTTAGTGACTTTAGATCAGGTAGAGAATCAGGTATATGGGTTAGAAATATCTATTAAATGTTTTTCATAGATTAGGATGATTTATTATCATATTTAGTATTTGATTATAGTAGATGATTTGGTATGGTCATACATGTCTTATTGTGGCACATACTAGGGAGAAAATAATATTAGCCTATTATGATAGGTCTTAGGGTTTTCTGTATATTTCAATCTATCTATAAAAATTTATAACATAGGTTAGATTAGTTTACAATAACATCACCTATGTTTTACAATTTAATTTTTAATGTGAAGGGATTTTGTTTTTACTCATCGTGTTATAAATTAAATTTTACGTTTGTTAATACCTTGATTTTTGTTTTCACATTTCATGCGATTTCTATTTTTTATACATTTTATGTTTTTTTTATTATGTAAATATTTGTAATGTGGTTGGATTATGTTTTTTCTCTTGGTGTTTGTTGGTTAATCTGACGTGTGATGCAGTTCACCTTACATGAGGTGTGTTTGGGGCTATTGATTCTTACATTGGCCATTCTCACATAGCCACTTGGTTAATATTATGTGAATATTTTTTCAATATCACATTTTTGGGGGACCTAAACTAATGTTAAATTCTCTAGGATTCAATCTTATGTAGGAGGAGACTTCACCAAAAGTAGTCAGTGCATTCAGGGAACATCACTTGACATAGAGCCTAGTCAAACCATTCTTTTTTAGTGTGCGTGTGTTTACAGGCTTCACTTGGCATAGATATACCATGAGAATAGTTTATTTTTATGTGTTCCTTGTCGTGTGAGTTTATTTTGGCATGAAATAGGTATCATTCTTATATGGTGACATCTGTTTGGTTTTTTTTGTAATAGCTAATTTATCTGAAAGCTCTTATCTGCATACGTGTCCTTGTCTATTGAGGATTTATGATCTTTTATGCCTTTATCAGTTCCCAAGGCTCACCTTTATTAATAGAGATTTGGATTTATTTCTGAGAGAAATCAAGAGAGTATCATAGAGATTCATAGAACAAAGAGACGATTCAGAGAAATACTGATAGTGCCACTCATACCTAACCTTCAAGGAGCTTCATTATGAAGGGGAACTTGCACATTAAGAGCTTATAGGAGGACTCTATGATTACTATGATCATTCCCTGGCATGGATAGGCTTGATAGGTGAGACCAATCCTTGGTAAGGGGGTCATAATATGTTTTTATTTTTGTCAGTTTTTTTTCACTTTGTACATGTATTTTATTACTTGGTCATCATTTGCATAGGTTAGACCATCAAAGATGCGAGTATATTCCACATCTTCAATTTGAGTTCATAACATTTCCTAGAGTTTCAAGAATGTTATTTTCATATAGTTTCTCTGGTTCTGTCTATTTTTTTGTTTTATTTCTCATTTATTTTTGAACGTTTTTTGTTTGTTTCTTTTCATAATAAAAGTATTATGTGGTGGCATTATTTTCATTCCCATAGGACCAATGTGGTTTTAAGAACGTTGTATCCATGTGTTATTTTCTTTTTATAAATTACTTTTACTAGTTTGTGTCATTTGGTAACTATTATATTAAACATTTTATTCTCATTTCACACTTATGGTTTTTCTTCTTTGTGAAGAAGATTAATAAACTATCTCTTTATTTTCCTCTATTGAGTGGACATATATGTTCAATGAATCTCTCACCCAATAGTGGTTATCAAAGCATTAATATCAAGTTTAATAATGTCTTATACTAAGTTTGAGATTCTGAAGTTTGATGTAGAGAATGATTTTAATTTACAGATAGTTAATATGTGTGTTCTTCTTGTCCAAAGTAGACTTGAAGATTCTATGAGTGGATCAAATAAAAATAGAATCATCATCTCTTCCACTGTACAATCTTCATCCTCTTATATTTATGTCAAACATAATGTTTTGAAGAAAGTCTACTCCCTATTGTTTTTGATCCTAGACGACAAAGTCCTGTGTGAAGTGTCCTTTGAAAACTCTTTTTGTGATATCCGATTGAAAATTGAACATATTTATATGTCTAAGTCTCTTTTTTATAGGTAGTAAAAGAAAATGAATCTTTATAATTTTAAAATAGTCCCTAGAACTCTTGTTCGATTCCATTTTAAATGAATTTCATAAAATGTTTTTAGACTTAGCCAATGTGGATGCAAAAATAACATATGGGGATTGGGTCTGTATATTGTTAAATTCCTTGGATGACTCATTTAAACATGTTAAGGATTCTATGATGTATTTTAGGGATTCTATTACATTTGAGGAGTTCATGTTTGTGTTTTTGTCTAGGGATTTTCAGATTCTTAGTCTGAAGGTGAAGGGTAATGGGGTGAAGTTTGGGCCTAATTTTCTCAGTGTAAAGGGCGAACCGAATGATAATAATAGATATAAGAATAATAAAATCTGGTTTAGGAATTTTAGGTGTTATCAGTGTAGTAAAATCGACCACATTAAGTGATACTTCCCTAAGAGTAATCCTAGAAATAGTATGGCCCAGAACAATTTGGTATGCCTTAGTTTTTATAGAGTTTATGTTTTCTGATTGTGTTTAGAAACCCCCAGAGTAGAGTGTGGTGTAGCTCTAGTTTTTCTTTCTTCTATGACCCTAGGATTGGATTTGCATGATATTTTCATGGGCCCTCGGTTTGATGGAAAGCCGAGATTGGGGCTGTTTTCTGGGTCTATTTAAGTCTAGGTGGAGTCTTATCTTATATCGGCTTGTTGTGGATGCTTCCTATGTGTTTTCTACTACCTCACTAATTTCATTTGAGATTTGTATTTTCTGATTTTTTTTTATAAACATTTTTACTTACAAGAAGGCTCTTCTCTCTATTTGTGTTGAGTTGGTAGGTGTTCATGGTTCCTTTTGGAAATTTTTATGACTTTAATTCAAGTGGAGACTCACTTATATGAGTTGGTAAGCTTTGTATAATGCCATTTCTTATATTTGGATGTTTTCTAAGAATTTTTAGTAGTTTATTACAATAAATGACTGGGTATGGGCAGACATGTGCCACTATGGTACATGCTAAGGAGATAATCAGACTAGGTTGAACATTATAGTTCTTAGGTTTTTCTGTAAGATGAAATCATTTTTAACCAGCTAATAGCATACGTTAGAGTGGTTTACAAGAACATTGATGTAGTTTGACATTTTAATTTGTTAGGTTGAGATTTTTTGTTTTTGGAATGTTGTTACAAATTAAATTGTATGTTTTCTGATGTTATGTTTTGTGTCTTCACATTGCATGTAGTTCTTTCTTTTCATGTGCTTTATATGTTTGTTTCATTATGTAAATATTCATAATTTGGCTAGTTGGAGTTTTTCCTCTTGATGTTTTTTTGGTTAATCTGGCGTGTGATGCAGTTCACCTTACGTAGGTTTGTTTGGGACTATTCATTCTCACATTGGTCATTCTCATTTAGCCGCTCGACTTATCCCACATGAAGATTTGTTTAATACCAAGTGGTTGGGGACTTAAACTGACATGAGTCATTCTTCTACAGCGAGCGACTTCATTTTATGTGGCTTGTGCGTTCGAGACTGTTCACTTTACGCATTTCCTAATTGAACTATTCTTCCATAGAGTGTGTTCGCATGCCTCACCCTAACATAGCTGGGGCATAGGTGTATTTTATTCTTACATGCGCTTTGGCTTGTGAGTTTATTCTGACGCCACACAACGATTATTCTAAAGTGGGGCAAGATGTTCGAGTTTGCTGTAATGATAGATTCATCGAAAAGTTCTTGTATGCGCACATGACCGTGATCATGCCCTAGCATGGAGGAGTTCGGCCGGTGAAATTGAGCCTCAGTAAAGGGGTCTCAATTTGTTTTTCATTCCGATAATTGTTTTTTGTTTTTACATGATGTTTCTTTCTTGGTCGTTGTGTGTGCGTGAGTGAGTCCATCCAAGATGAGAGTGGTATTTGCATCATTGGCTTGAGTTCCTCACAAGTGTTGGAGTTGCAAAAACACAATATCATCATATAGTTTCTCTGGTTATGTTTGTTTGTTTTCATTTTAGTTTTAGTTTGTAAGTTTGCTATTTGTTTCATTGCATAAAAAAAGATTGTGAAGTTGTGTTCTTATCGTGCATGTAGGATTTACGTGGTCTAAAGCACGTCATATCTTTGTATTCTTTTTTCTGCAAGTTCCTTTTAATGGTTTGTGGCATTCAGTAGCTGTTGTCATCATCATTCTTCTGGTTTTGTGCTTTTAGTTTTTCTTCTCTGTAAATAACATTAATGAACCCAATCTTTATTCACCTTCGTTGGGTGGATATTCGTGTTCCACATATCCCTCCCCCACATTTCAAACAATTATAAAAGGTTGATAATGTCATAAACGAATTATCTTGATGATTAGCCAAAAGAAAATTGCTTGGAAGACATGGTCGAATCCATGCACTTGATTTTCCATATCATTAACCTATAGTAAAATAGGATACACGCAATCATGCCCACTATGACATTTTCATAAACCTCTAGTCTATAGAAACTATCCTAATCCCTTCATCTCTAATAAGACTAGAAATATAATGTTTAATCTCTCCATGAGGTTAGACATGCACGCAGAATGAATCAAGACTGAAGGGTAAGAGTTTTTAGACCTTATTTTTGTTTCATTGAGATATGATTAGGCTATCTAGGTTTAACGCATTTTCAATTGTTCTTGTTGAAAATTTTGTTAGTGCGTGTATATATGTATGTATATATATATATTTGGACATTCCATAAAAGTTTTATATCAAATAGATTTTATCAAGACTTTAAATTCATTTATATTTCACTACAGTCATATATATATAACTCAGAATCCACTGCCCCAAACAAACTAACGAATCAAAGACTATCATAAAACAGCACACATTTGTAAGCGTGAATAAAGATGAACGATCAGGTTCTCAGCCGCATCGGGTTAGGTTTTCGGCCACCTGTGCCAACGACTGCAGGTTGCAGCGTACGAATGTGTCCACGAACCCGCAGGTTTCTTGGGGGGTGTTGCCGGCGGGAATATCGACGACGTACGACTCCACGGCCACGGTGGCGGAGTCGCCGGAGGGATGGAGGGTGGTGACGGATCGGTAGTTGCAGAGGCGGTGGTCGCCGCCGACGATGCGGAAGCCGATCACGTGGTGGTCGTCATCAAGGACGTCCAGGAGCTCCGTGCTGCGGGCGGCGGGGAGTCCGGACACCACCGTGACCTCGCGGAGGGTCCCGACGCTGCCGTCGCCACGGACCAGGCGGCAGCTCCTCACGAAATGCTTGTACGTCTGTGGGAGGTCGAAGCGGCGGAGGACGGACCAGACGGCGGCGAGGGGGGCGGCGATCTCCTGGCCGACGGCGGAGCAGCACTGGTTGGGCCCTACCGAGTGGGCGTGGTAGCGAGATACGGTGCCGGCGGCCACGGAGTGGGGGAGCTTGGGGATCGCGGTGGCGCCGTCGTGGGCCTGAGTGCAGCAGTCGCGGGGACGAGTCCGGTGAGAGGGGAAGGGCGAGCATTGAGGGGTTGAAGGAGGCATTCTTTGAAAAGCAAGGATTTGCTGGCGCCGCCGTGGGCCTGCGCATATGGTTTTATAGGAGGAAGGTGGGACAGATCTCTTTGGGGAGTGATTATGATGTTTCGTCGGACAGTTGAACGAGCGGTCAAGAGATTCAGGCTCCTGTTGCGGTATCATTAAATTAGAGGTGTTAACCGGGCCGGATGGGTCAGCCCGTGCGGCGGATCATGCGGGTTGCAGATTTTATTGTGCGGTCCGATCCGGTCCACAAATAATGTGATCTTAAAAAATAAAAGTCTGAACCTACCATGCGGGACCAGCGGACTAACGGGCCGGCCCACGGGCTTAAAAAAAATAATATATAAAAATATTTTTTTGATTCATGAACCATGATAAAGTGAAACATAAAAATAGAAATGTTTGAGATTTGGTGAAAATATTTAGTTTTTAATTAACAATATCTCTGACAACAACAACCATTAAAAGATTATATCTTTGATAATTTATGGGATTAATATCATCTCAGGTGGGTCACTTAACTTGACCGTCCAAACCAGTTTATGGACAACAATACTCTTGCGCCTCTCATTAACACTACAACTCATGTATATAATATTTACTACATATATATATACTAATATTTATTATTTATTATATAGATTTATTTAATACATATAATATATTTATTACATATACATGTAATATATATTATTTATTATATGTACATAGGAAAATTTCTATTGAATTTTTTTTGTGCAAATTTATATTGGAAATTTCATGTGTAAATTTCCACAGAAAATCTATACTTCAAATCTTTACTTAAAATTATAATGAAAATATATTAATACATAAATAAAAAATTTAAATTTTCACTAGAAATTTTCATTGCAAATTTTTGACAAAAAAATGTTTACTACAAACTTCCATTGAAAATTTAATTGGAATCTCCACTTAAATTTCTAGTGTTAAATTCAACTTGTTTTTTATTATAATTATACTGAAAATTTGATTAACAAAATTCTAAGATAAATGCATGATTAAAATTTTAATTTAAATATTTTAACTCATAAATAAATAATTTAATTTCACACTAAAAATTTGAACCGCAAATTTTCTATGGAAATTTTTAGTGCAAACTTCTATTGGAAATTTGTGTTGCGAATTTTCACTGGAAATTAGCATTTTAATTTTTCACACAAAATTACAATGTAGATATATTAAAATATAAATAAAAAATTGAATTTTTCAACAAATTAAAACTAAAATAAAAATATATTAATACATATATTAAAAATGTAAATTTTAACTGAAAATTTTCATAGGAAATTTGCACGAAAAACTTACAGTAAAGATTTTCAATAGAAAAGTTTAGTTCAAATTTCCACTTAAATTTCTGATACAAATTTCCATTTGACTTTTATTATAATTATAGTGAAAATTTGATTAACAAAGTTCTAAAATAAATGCATGCTCAACTTTTATTATTGAATTTTCCAGTGAAAACTGCCACTGAAAATTCTTTGAGCAAATTTTCACAGGTTTTATGCAGTTCGATTTTTCCATTAAAATTACAATGTAGACACATTAAAACATAAATGAAAAATGTAAATTTTCATTGGAAAATTACATTTAAAATTTTCATTAGAAACTTTTACAGTAAACTTCAACTAGAAATTTCCACTTAAAACTACAATAAAAATATAATGATATATAAATAAAAACTATAAAATTTCATCATAAATTTACACTAAAAATTTACATCGGAAACTATGAATGGAAATTTCCATTAGAAAAATATAGTTAAAATTTCCATTTAAATGTCTAATTTAAATCATCAAATTATATTTTCTATGCATTGGAATTTTACTCTTATGAGGGCAAATGAGTACTCAAAATTTGCACTAAAATTTTACACCGAAATTTTGCATTGGAGACTTGATTACCAAAATTTTAAAATAAATACATGTTTGGATTTATGTATGGTTTTATAAAACTTGAACTATTTTTTTCGCACACTCATATTAATTTATTATATTATTTTGTTTTGTTTTATTTTTCAAGAATAATTTTTTGTAATACTTATAATTGCGGGTCAAACGGGACCCGCGGACACCCGGCGGACTAGTCCGTGTGGGCTGCGGGTTTTGCGAGTTGGATCAAATGCGGTCCGAATGTTTGCGGGCCTAAATTTTTAAGGCCATAACCCACATGAATCTACGAGCTAACGGATCGGCCCACAAATTTGCGGATTTTTTGACAGGTCTACATTAAATGGGGCCCCAGCTTTAATGCTGTATTTTTTTTTAATGGAATATAGTTTTATATACACATATGTAATTTTATAAAATTGAAAATAACATAAGTTTACAATATTTTAATGATTATTATGTAAGTGTAAATTATATTAATTATATTAATTAAATTTATTACTAATAATATTTTTAGTATTTATGTATAAATTAATAACACTTATATTTAGAAAAATATAGTTGTTTATAAAAGCATATAGAATTATATTTCAAAATATTAACAAATAAAGGTGAATATATTTATGTTATATTATTTAAATATATTTATATGTATATATTATTGTATATTATATCTAAAGTAAAATAAATTTAAATTATAATATCTGATACATATAGGTGAATCAAGTGAACCTACCTAAATACATACATACACACACACATTGAAAAGTTTAAATTTTGGAAAGTATGTGAGTTAAGGAGGTCCCTGTTTCGAACCTCCGCGTCAGCAGCTTTCTTTCCTTTGTACCCCCACCCCCAAACCTACCATGTATAATAAGTATCCCAAAAAACATGTTAAGAGTATTGCGTGATGACTGATCTTGAGATGACCGACCAATGCATAATTGAAATTGCATGTATTTTTTTTGTATATATGGTTATAGAATTTATAATAATTGCATTTTTTCCCTCATTGTTGACCTACGAGTGATCTCTCTCTCTCTAAGTATGTAAGCACCTGTGTGTCCGCATAAAAAGTAATATGTATCTCAAACCCTAAACCCTCACACTTTCATGTGAGCAACTTTGTAATAAAAAAGCGTTCGACAAGAGGCGTTAAAAGGAGACTCGAAGAGTTCATCCCCATGTTTTGATTAGTTTATCAAATAATGATAAAATAATACATAGAACAAGTCTCAAGATGAAGTCATAGTTATTTATTCATAACTAATTAAAATATGTTGAACATTTGATGATATGGTATAAATATATATAACGTTTTATTAAATTTTCTTTGGTAATCATACCACCATCAATATACTTCAATAGCGAGGTTATTTATATCAATCAAGGTTTTAGTTATAGTTTGTCACATGTAAGAGTGAAAAATCTTTTTGAAAGTCTGAATACAAGATGTTTATATATATATATATTATTTATTAAATATAGTTATAAGTACAGTTACAAAATAAAAAACATAATAAATATCTCAAACAAATATGTTAGCAATCTTGATGTCTGATCTTGAGATGACCGTTTAATGTATGATTGAAATTACATGTTATATTTTTTTTTGTATCTGATTATTTAATTTGTAATAATTGAATGATCTTGAGATGACCGACCAATGTATGATTAAAATTGGATGTCAAGTTTTTTTTAGTTATATAATTTGTAATAATTGTACTATCGTTTCCTCATTGATGACCTGCGTTTCATCTCTCTCTCTAAGTATGTAAAGACCATCATTTTTGCATAAAAAATGTTATGTATCTAA
The DNA here is from genome assembly GCA_963277665.1 of Viscum album. Classification (NCBI taxonomy): domain Eukaryota; kingdom Viridiplantae; phylum Streptophyta; class Magnoliopsida; order Santalales; family Viscaceae; genus Viscum; species Viscum album. The sequence continues at coordinate 674,460,586 of OY728131.1, read as the reverse complement.
AACCCCTAGACCATCTCACTTGCATGTGAGTAACATTATAATAAATGAGCATTCGACAAGAAGTGTTACTATTTGAAGCTAGATTTTTACACCATGGTTGAGAGGAGACTGATGGTTGCTGAAATTTGAGATAATAGATGTGTTAGGAGTCCCCCATAGGTTTTGGTTGGTTTATCAAATAATGATAAACCAATCCATAGAAAAATTCTTAAGGTCAAGTAAATTATTTAATCATAACCGATTTAGACATTTTAAACATTTCATGATGTAGTATATGACATTTTATTAATTATTTTTTTCTAGGTAATCATGTCTACAGAAATATATTGCAACAGTGAGATAATTTATATCAAGTAGGGTTTTAACTATAGTTTTCCATCTGCAAGAGTGAAAAATCTTCATGATTGTGTGTCATTGGGTGAAATTCGAAAGAAGATTCACAGTCGGTTAAAACTGAGAGTTGAATCAATTACTTCAATTACATATCATCATCTTCAACATCTTGAACATCCACTGAGTATCCTTTGGTCAATGATGAGGATTGGATGGATTCATCATTGTTGTTTAGGAAACAGTGTTGTAATGGTCTAATGGAAATATATATGGTGATTTCTGATATTGATGAGGTGCAACCTACCACTACATAACCATGTTATGTGAGCTCTGTAGAAGTCAGTCCTTCACAACACTCCAATTAATAACCCGCTCATATGACTCCTATAATAGAAACAAATTAGGAAGAAGATGATCAGGATTTGGAAGGAACTCTAGGGGACATCCCTGTGTGTACTTCTAATTTACCGAATGAAAGTTTATTTGATGAGGAGGTATCTAGTGAGTCATCAATAGATGGTGTGGATTAGGGTGATGTGGGGAATGAACATTTTAAGGTTCCTTTGATAAATAGGTATCCACCAGTTAGTGATAATCTGCCTAGACTCTTGACTTCCTTAGTCGAAGGAATGTCGCATGCAAAACATTTTGATTGGGATGTAATTACACCGACTACTGAATTCCCTGGCATTATAGGGAATAAATATTCATGAATTGATAAAACCATTTATGTTGAGAAGTAGTTTAAAATTAAGATTGACTTGAAAAATTCGATAAAACAATACCACATAGATCGACATTTTTCATTTGTGGTCAATGAGTCAAAGAAAGAAAAACATCTCATTCAATGTGAAAAATACGAGCCAAAATGTAAATTTTGTATGAGGTAAATATATGATAATTTTTTTACATGTTGGAAGATAACCAAATTATAAGGACTACACACATGTGTACATCCAAACTTATCGCAAGACCAATCTTCACTTGATGCAGAGTTTATATGAACTTTTATTTTAGAGATGATGCGAACCTGTTAGGACATTCCTATGTCCCTTGTTTAGGAATGAATACAACAGTTGTTTAAATATAAGATATCCTATGAAAAAGTTTGGAATGAAAAACAAAAGGAAATTTTGAAAGTTTATAATGATTGGGAGGAATCACATGCAATGTTTCCAGAGCTTATGGGATTTTTTTCTCTCAACGATCAGATTATTTATCATTTGGACACTATTAAGTATGTCTCGCTAGATCACCAAGTTGATCAATCATATGTGAAGTTACATAGGTTGTTTTGGACATTCAGGCCATGTATCGCCACATTCCCGTATTGTAAACAATTCATTCAAGTCAATGACACTTTTATTTATAGAAATCATACAGGTTTTCTACTTATTTCTGACACATAGGATGACAATCATTCTCCTCTACCACTTATATTTACCATTGTTGAAAAGGAGAATTTTGAATCTTGGAGTTGGTTTTTAGCATGTATACACATTCATGTCATACAAAACCAGGGAGTGTGTCTGATATTTGATCTCCATAGAGTGATTATAAAGGTTTTTAATAGTGTTGGGGTTTCATGGAGAGAACATAATGTTTATTATCAATATTACATTAGACATACTTCTAGTAATGTGCATAAGAATTCTAGATATGAGGTAATAAATATGGTGATCATAATGTTGGGTATTTTTTTAACTTATTTTTTTTGGAAAAAAATTAATATCCTTTTAAATACTTTATTATCTTATGGTTTTAGCATAATATTCCCAACAAGAAAGCTTTGATCAATGTCTTGAAGAAATTTAAAGGGCTAATCAAGATGTGTAGAATTATATGATGAGAATTTCAAAGGAAAAATGGTCATTTAAATATGATGGTTGTAGGAGATATGGACATATGACCACTAATATAATAGAGTGCATAAAAGAGGTATTTAAGGGTGTGTGAAAACTTTTGATCTCAGGGTTAGCACAAGAGAAATTTTATAGATGTGTGAATTACTTAGTTGAACTGTCCCAACAGGCCTATCGGAGGATGAAAAATGGAATGCATTTTGGTCAGCATTTACAAAGTTCCACTGATCAGATACTACATGATGCATCATCATTGCATGTTTTAACCTTTTACTAGGTAAAAATCCACTTTCAGGTAAGATAGTTCCACAACCCACACACAAGAAACATTGATCGAGTGATGGTGGTCATATTAGAGAATAGGTAATGTGATTGTGGTAACTTTCAAGCATTGAGATATCCCTGTGCACATGTTGTTACAACTTTTTCAGTAGTGAGAATATCACTGGAGTGCTATTTTGACATGGTGTATCACATTAGTGAAGGTACTGGGGTCCCAACAGAAGATAGTGGGATGGGTAAGGGAGAACTCAATCCGAATGCCTGGATCAAGATTCTTTCTCTCTAGAAAGTGGGATATGAGGAAGTGTCTCTAGATTTCTTGTGATGAATAGAACATGGTGAGAGCCTCTCTCCTCCTATAAATAGTGGAAGTTCAAAATACTTGGATGGGTTCCTCGACCCCCAGAAATTTAACATCCACTAAATAATAATTTTGATGAACTAAATTGTACCATAAATATTATTTATAATTTATCACATACATGTAATATATAAAAAATATATTACGTGATAAAACTAAGACATTTAACTCGACTTATCATTCCCGTTTAATATTAAACGAACTTGGAATATTAAAATAAAATTGGCTTGAATAATATTTTCTAGTATTTACTTAACCTGTAAATACATTTAATAAATAAATTCAACTCAATTATTCTTAACTTGAATAATAATAAATTTATTTATTTATCAGTGATCGATAATTTGGACAACACTCGGACCCCATATTGGGGCCCACCATGTCCAATATACCTATTCAACTAAATATGGAAGATTATTGAATATGATATTATGTGTGACCCTATAGGCCCTTATCTCGATAGTAGTGAATAAAATCCACAGACCAAGAGTGGATTCTATCAACCCATAAAGTCCCCTAAAGAGATAAAGATTTTCATAGCAATGACAATCATCCTACGAATACTTTTTGTGTACTATAATCTTTTTGTCTTTAAATATCTCATAAAGAAGGACACATGCTTGTGTCATCACCCTTTTCTTGCTTTACTATTTGGTGATCTAACCAGATGAATTTACCTTTTGAATGATTTTTCCAAATTCTTATGAAGGTAGTGCCATCCTATTCAACCAGGCCTGAGATATGTTACTTCCTTAACTTGGAAGCGACAAATTCTTTCTTGATCATTCAACCAATTCCATACCTCCAATGACACACCCAACACAAGCTACCTCACCACGATTTCATTATCATGGTTTTTTCCATGCATTAAAGTACATGATCAAATGTCACACACTAATAATGATTTCAAGTCATGAAGCCAATACACATGTCTGTAGATTGGAACAACCAATGATACTTGAAACATGTGATGTTCCTATTGGCAGGTCTATCCTCATGATCTCACTACTAGAGATCACCAAGTGTAAACTTCATGAGAAAAATTATAAATGCTTATGATCCCCCAACACCTAATAGTCAAACATCTACAATGTCCAGTCAGTAAGATGTATCTAGACCATATGACCTTTATTTAAGATTAATGTCATAGTATCTCGAGGTTCTCATTATAGCATGAGATATGCTATAACCTTTTGATACAATAATTAATCTATGGACATTACCATTAAATAGTGGATGCAGAAAATTCTACAATATAATGGTAAGAATACATCATATATATCTAACTGTATACACTATATGGTAATCAAAAGTACTGCTGAAGTTGGGTCTAGGGAACCCACTATTACAACACTCCCACTTTCACTAGAGCCTACTTGATAATATACCTTGTTAGCTATCACTTTATAAAGATCATGTTTCTACTGAGTTATGAATTTAGTTGTTAGGTTTTCCACATTTCTTCCATGTGGCTATTCTACTATATGCGACCTCATCTCCTTGAGTAAAACTTATCAAGAGATGTTATCCCTAAGTATAATCCTTTTGTCCATTGTCAAAACTTGACATCTTGGCGACTAAGAGTAACAAAATTATCATCATGATAAAAATTTACTTGGTAGGTGTGATTCCAAGAACTGGAACAAATTTTTTATTTAATAACTACTTATTAGCTGCCTCAGAAGTTGTACCGTACTTTGTTTTTTTTATATACATGGCTACCACCAGCTTTTATGATATTGTCTCGCTCTTCACCTTATCCTAACTACAATACTAGATCTTGTTTATCTAAATGAAGATTGTTTTTTGTCCCATAAAAATTAGTATCCTTTCTTCTCCACTTACCAAATACATATCATTTGTACTTTCCCAAGTACAATCAGATCGTTCTGATTTCTTTACTTGCGGTTCTCTTGGATATTAATGATATTTTTCCTAACATTAAGTATATGTTGGAAATATCATTTATTGTACATATCATGGAATACATGATTGATCTATTACTGAAGCATATGAAACTCAACTCACCACTTAATCTCCTCCTATTCCATTACATGTCTTATTGGAGGGATTTATTCCACGTGACATTGGTAACAATTCCTCTCTTGAATTGTTCCAACTTATATTTTTCAATAACATGTCAGTATATATACGATTTAATAGGTGCAAGAAATCATTATATATATCTCAGTAAATCATATTCCCTATAATTTAGGTTGCTACTTTAAGTCAACCACTAGAGAATTAATTTCATCCTAGTCTTAACTAACAGTAAGACTAATATTTGTTTTACATACATTGCTAAACATATTTCACTTGGAAAACAATGGATCTCCCACTAACCTCTAGTAGACACATGGAAAAGATTAATTCCAAATGAATAATCTAATATCTTTTTTCTTACTTTAATATTAAACTAGATTTAGTAACTTTCAACTCATATTGTCATCCTATGACGTCAACACCCATTTCTGGTTGCGCCGTATAGACACCTTCTAAAAAATTTGGTATTGAAATCTAATGGTCAATGAAATGTTCTTAGAAATTAGCTTTGATAAGTAAAATTATAATTGATTTAGGCCTAATGACTTGGAATTATTAATAAATACTTATTGTTACCAGGCTTGTACCATCTATGTATCATATCACTTGAATACCCACCACAATATTCAAAATAATAACCCCCTTTTCATTTTGATACATGGAATCCATTATTTAATTTTCATTGACCTTTTTAATCTTATCTGATTTAAATATAATTTTTACTTGTAGGAATTATTATTCTCAATGAATAATTTATCACCAGCTATGGTGAATACAAAACCATCACTATGTTTTTTGTTGGAAAAAATACCTCAAGGTAACATTACAATATTTTTTGGGTTGATTGTGTTTGTTGAAAAAGAGGTTTTCTAAGGTATTTTTGTGGAGGTACAGAGATATTTTTGACTAGGAATATTTAAAAATATCCAAGACAAAGGAATAGATACCCTAGAAGCAGTATAAGAAATTTCATACACAAGATGACACCATTTCCCAATGTTTGCCAAATTTTTGGGGTCCAAAATTTGGAGGATGGATAGCATCATGAAAGATGGATTTCCTTGAAGGCCTTTTAAAAATATATAAAAGGCACATGTTTTGTAAATAATGGATTTTGTGAAGTTTGTTTCTCTAAGGGATGGGTCATTGTGAAGGATCATCGTGAATGTGTGAAGATTTGACAGTAATCTCTTCGACTACGAGAAGCTTTGCGAACGGGAAATTCCCAAAAATGATTTATGAAGATAGGGAGGATCATGAAAAAAATGGGAGAGCATCATGAAATAGTGATGATGTGGATGGAAGCTTCTAGAATTAGAGGAAACTCTTATAAATAGGATTCTACCCCATTCTGAATAGTAGTAAGACTTAATGAAGATTCTTAGGCTCTATATTCATGAAGGATATTTGTGAAGGGAGTTCTTACAAAAAATTCATGAAGAAAGGTGGTTTTTTAAGGCTATGAAATCCAACAAAAAATTATAAGCATCATGTAAGTAATGGAGTTCGTGAAGGCTAAGTGAGATTCATGAAATTTGTGTGCTTCGCAAAGGCTAAGTGAGATTCACGAAAGGTGGTTGCTTCACGAAGGCTATTTGAGATTCACAAAAGAGGTGATCTTTGTGAAGGTAGTGAGAATCACAAAATTATTGAAAAAGGATTGACCATTAAATCTATAGTAAAGTGGTATTCATCAATTGGATGAAATCGAGACTTCAATAGAGCATCTATTTACAACTTAGGATTTATTCATTATTGTTATTGAAGGGACATACATGTCCATAAATTGTATGTGGATCCCTTTCTAAGAATTGAGAAAAAGAAGAGGAATAAGGTGATCCTTTTAACCAGTATTGAGCCAGAGAAAGCGGCCTAGGGAGTGACCCTTGGGAAAGTAGTGAGTTGACACTAAACCTTGTAAAGGTAGTGAGTGTGGGTGTAGAAGTGATCTAGCCCAAACAACATTTTGGTAGTGATACATAGTGGATTTAGTACATCAGCACATTTCCATTGTGTTCTCATTAAATGTAATTGAGTGAGAGTGAACCAAGTAAAATATGTGTGTCCTTGTTCTTGCTTTCCCATTTTAATTTCAATGTATCATCATCAGATAAAGAAGGAAAGAATAAGATCAATATAAACACTTAAGAGCAAATAAAGTGACCCTAATAATAAATAGGTCAATATTCAATGGGGTAGAAATTTTTTTTAAAAGAAAATCCATACTCTGATTCACCCCCTATCAGAATATCTAGGCCCCTTTTGGACCTAAAAATTAGTATCATAACAATGGTTTCTTTTATCAGATTTATTTTCTTTGAATTGGTTAAGTATATTTTTGAAATTTAAGTTTCATTTTTCTTTTATCTCATTGTGTAATGGAAAATAGAATAACTTCAAAGATAAATCAAAAGTCTGGTGGAATTTACTAGTGTGTAAGTATCTATGGAAATAGTAAGATTCAGTTGAAGGAAACCAACAATATATTAGATTGTGATACTTCTTCTTCATTAAAAGATGTTGTAGGAATGAATGAAGAACCAGACATGCCAAGTGATTTTGGAACTAATGATGATGAAGAAATTCCAATAATAATGTTAGTAGATGTTGTCAAAATGATAAAGAAATTGAATCATAAATTAAAATAGGAAAATAAGTCTCAAGATATTTGGATCCAAGTATTGGAAATTGAGATCAACAAGATAAAAGAATTAAATCAAAGGATTATTGACGCGTCTACTGATTCGAGGGAGAAGAATGATTTGAAAGATGAAGAACTACAAAATATGTCTTCAAAGATAGAAAAAATAAAAGCTGATAAAAAGGGAAAGAATCTGAACTCAGAAAAAATTTAGAATCTCGAAGCCATAAATGATGATCTTGTAACATAGATATCTGAACTGGTTTTGTAGAACCAAATACTATATTAAGATAATGCATGCTATAATTATTTTTCCCCCCAAAAGATTCTAAAATATAGGATCAAGGTGACATGATAGATAAGATCACCAGAGAATTGAAAGATGAGATAACTAGTGGGATGAATTTCATAAGAAAGCATAATTTTCAACTTGAGTGTAGGGACAAGAAAATTCAACAATTGAGAGAGGATGTATCATCTTTGAAGAAAGAAGTGGAGCAATCTAATGATCATGAAAATCCAAAATTGAAGGATTATTTTCAATTACTATTTGATTATCCTATGGTAGATGATAATGAAATAAAAAGAAAATATGATACTTCAGAGAAGAAACATGAAAGGATTGTCTCTTCTCAAAGGCCATCTAGTTTAAGAAAAACTACTATTAGATATGATAATCCCTATCCCATGTATGATAGGAAGATAATTGTGAACATTTATAGAAATAGAAAAAAGTCCTGTAGGTGCTAAAGACATACCTAAAAGAGATTTTATAGGAAGTAATGAAATCATGTGCTATTTCTACAGGATGTATGGTCATACTTCAAGTTTTTTTGAATCCTTGGATTATATTTCAAATTATGAAGGAAGAAATATTTCTAAAAATAAGAATAAGAATAATCTTCTTGAAAAGTATGAATGGAACACCTCTCAAAAGAAAGCATCCATCAGATACTATTATTGTGGAAGACAGGGAAATGCCATGAGTATGTGTCAATAAGCCCGAGGAATCAATGTCATAAGAAGAATAAATTTGGATGCATAATCATCTCAACCATGAAATGATGACATAAGGTATGCTTTTAAAGGGTGATGTTTTATATGTTCTAATCATAGGTATTTGGAAATATATTTCAGGAGGAAGAAAGCATGTAATGAAAAGGAACTCGAAAGTAGTTCCCTAAATCTAGTGGTGTATAACGAGAAATCCTATACTAGAAAACAAAGTGATAAGTTGAAAAATAATTTTAATGTCTCAGAGGAAACACAAGGGGCTCAATGAAAGGTGTATTAAGAAACTCCTCTATCACAATCACAATAGTTCTATTTGAAAGAATGTGAACAAACCTGGAAGAAAAAGGGATGAGAAACTCCAATTGTGAGTAAGAAGAATGCATGTTCAGTTGAGGACACACCAACAACACGAAATAGTGTGGTGAATCTAATAGTTGATAAAAGAAAAATTAATAATTAATTTCTTGAAAAATTCACATTTTACACCCCATAGAGAGAAGTTAAGGTAAGAGGAATATACCTCCATTGGTTCATGGATAAAGAGAAGATTAAAAGTGGAAAGATTCCTACTCAAATAAAGAGTCATGGAAAATGGCATATTGGAGGAGAATAAAAGATGAAAATTTATACTAATGGGTGTAAAACCTAAATTTTGAAAAAGGCCAAGCTGACAGAACCTAAATATCATAAGAAGACTTAACATGTGGGTAAATAATTCTTAGTTATATGACTAGAATAGTTAATGTTAGCTGGGAAATTATAACAAGAACAAAATAGTACTGTTCTTTTGAAGAAAGTATCAAAGGGTTGATCCATCAGGATCGACCAAAATCCTCTTCTTGAGTATTCCAAAGGTACCCCTCTCTCCATGCATTAAATGTTTCTAATATGTACTAGAAGTTGTGCAGGACTAAGGGGGAGATACAATCCATGGGGGGTGTGCTGAAAGGGAATGAGTGCATAAGTTGAATAGAGATACATGAAAATAGAATAACATGAATAATGGAAATAAACATATGATATCAAATTCAACAAGTGGTGTTATAGAACAATTATATTTTTGAATTATGTATTTGAAGGTTGTGTTCTATGGAAAAAGAATATGGTATGATGAAGAGTCTAATTTGAAATTGAAGATCTATCAAAGCTATACTTGGATGATCCAGTGGTTCCATGTTTCATTGAATATACAACCATTGGTATTATGCCCCAGTTCAGGTGTTAGTTTTCCATTTAGAGAAGACAAATTGTGGAAGAAGTAGCAACATTCATGTATTTCAAGATTATCCATTTTGTTCTAAAAATATGGTATCTGCTGACAATTTTTAGGATAATAAGAAGCTGTGAGATAATATCAACAATGTTTCAATAAGAAGCTAGAAAAACTAGTTAAAAGAAATGATGTCAATGTAATAGAGAATGAAAATAATATTCAAAAACACCGTGACCAGTTGTCTAATGAAAGTGATGAGGAGGTAAGAGAGTTAGGGGGAGTAGAAGTGGAAAATGATGATTCAGATGAATATACCGATGATTAACTGGAGGAGGTCAAATCTAATGCATCATGAAAGCTGAAGATCTGAGTTGAAATAAACAAATAAACAACTTTGGGGACTAGGAAGTGACAAGTACAGACAAGGAGGATGAAAACTCTATAGAAATCATTATTTTTATCACATGTAGAGCCTAAATGTTTTGAGTAAGTATCTAGATATTACAAATGGGTTTAGGCTATGAATGAATAGCTTGACCAAATTAAGAAGAATCTGACATGAGATATTATCTTGAGGCCAACAGATAAGAATTTCATTGGGAGTAAATGGGTCTTTAAAAATAAGATGAATAAATATGGCACAATGATTCAAAACAAAGCACGAATAGTGTGAAAAGGGTACTCCCATATAGAGAGTATCAATTTTGATGAAATATTTTCACCTATTCCTTGGCTAGATACAATCAGATTATTCTTGGACATAGTAGTGCAAATAAAGTTCATAGTTTTTTAGATGGATTTGAAGTCAACATTTCTTAATGGGGTTCTATAAGAAGAAGCATATATTTATCATCCACATGGTTTTATCAATCATGAAGATGAGAAAAGAGTTTTTTTGGATGAAGAAGGAAATATATGGGTCTAATCAATCACTAAGAGCATGGTATTCAGGGCTCGATTAGTTTTTTTAAGAAACTCAGTTTTCTGTGTGGTGGAGTTGATTATAATATCTAAGTCAACACTGAAAGTAATCAAAGGATGATGGTGTTGGTATTTTTTTCAATGATATAATATTTGGTGGATCAGATAAAGCACAATGGAGACAGTTTGCAGAATGAATGAAAAGTAAATTCCAAAAGTCAATGATTGGCGAACTAATATTTTTCCTTGGTCTACAGGTGACATAAAGAAAGAATGACACACTCATTTCTCAATATAAATATTCCAAGGATATTTTGAGTAGATTTGGAATGGACAATTCCAAGGATAAGATGAATTTGGTGGCTACCTGGATGAAACTATCATGGGATGATGAAGTCCATGTAGTAAATGTCATAGAATACATGAAAATCACTCGCAGTCTATTATACTTGAGAGAGAAAATACCTGATTTTTCACCACATCCTAAGAATAAATATATCAATGAAATCCCAAGGAAATAAAATTTCTTACAGTGAAAAGAATACTTAGGTAATGGCATGATGGATTTTGGTTTGTTCTACAATGAAAAATCTCAGAAAGAGTTATTGGGCTATACAAATGCATATTGAGCTGGTTCAGTAGATGATAGAAAATCAATGTCAGATGGTGAATTATATCTTAGAAGATTGTGTATTTATTGGATAATAAAGAAGCAATATTTTATTTCATTGAGCACTATAGAATCATAGTATATTGCAGCTACTCAAGCATGTATGCAGTTATTATGGATAAAGAAACAACTTGATGATATGGGAGTTGTAGTGAAGTCTTAGATCAAAATTCATTGTGATAATTAAAGTGATATAACTATTATAAAAAATCCGGTACATCACTCAAGGAAAAAACACATTGAAATAAAGTATAATTTTATCAAGGATAAGTTGGAGAAATGGCTTGTGCAGTTTAAGCATGTGCCTACAAAACTATAGGTTACATACACTCTGATAAGGGCCTTACCCAAAGATGAATTTGAAAGTCATCGACTAGATTTGGGATTTTAGTCGAATCCCCACACTTAAAAAAGTGTAGATGTGAGACCTCAAATCTCGAGGTATTGTGTGTTTTTCCTAATGTACTGATCTATTCCCTTTACCCAGTTCCATAAAACAATGAGGTGACCTTCAAGTTCGTTGAAAAAGGGGTAAAAATTGTGGCTATTAAAGAGGATAAATGTATCAATCAAGACAAGGGGAGTAGTGAAGTAAAGGGAGTTTTAAATCTTAATATGATAAAGGTGATCGATCAAAGGTTATATATCATGATAGATGGAGTCCGTGATGAAAGTGGATGAGTGGTTTTGAAATGAAGTGATTCATTGATGCACTTTGCATGCTACTCTTATTTCTCACGCTGAGCATGGATCATCTGGGATTAGAGTGTGTGTTGAGTAAATATTTTATTTCTATCTGATTCACATGAAGTGAAGTTTTTTAGAACATGTAAAAATCTTCAATGATGTATAAAAAGATGAAAGGTTGTTCACAAACCCAAAAGGGTTGATTGTTGGGAAAAAATCCCTAAAGGTAACATTGTAGTATTTTTAGGGTTGATTGTGTTTTTTGAGAAAATGGGTTTCCAAGGTCTTTTAGTAGAGTTCCAGAGATATTTTTGATTAGGAATTATTGAAAAATATCCAATATAAAGGAACGGATTCCCTGGAAGCAGTACAAAAATTGTGTACACAAAGTAACACCATTTCCCAGAATTTGCCAAATTTTTGGGGTCCAAAATTTGGAGTATGGATAACATTGTAAAAGTTAGATTTCCTTGAAGGCCTTGTATAAATATAGAAAAGGCATGAGTTTCACAGATAATGGTTTTCAAGAAGGATGTTTTATGAAGGTATGGGTCATCGCAAAGAAGCATCACGAATGTGAAAAGATTTGATGGTAATATCCATGACTATGAGAAGCTTTACGAATGGGAAATTCCCAGTGGTTCTTTGAAAATATAGATATCATTGCAAATGAAATGGGAGAGCATCGTGAAATGGTGATGATGTGGATGTATGCTTTTGGAATCATAGGAAATTCCTATAAATAAGCCTCCACCTCCTTCCAAAAAGTAGCAAGACTTAATGAATATTATAAGGCTTTGGATTCATAAAGATGATTCACGAAGGGTGTTCTTGTGAAAATGTTCACAAAGAAAGGTGGTTTGCGAAGCCTATTAAAGACAAAAAAACTCTAATAATCACAAAAGTAATGGAGTTCATGAAGTCTAAGTGATATTTGTGAAAGTTTTATGCTTTACAAAGGCTAAGTGAGCTTCACAAAAGGTAGTTGCTTTACGAAGGCTATTTGAGCTTCATAAAAGAGGTGAGCTTCGTAATAGTAGTGATAATCATGAAAGTATTGAAAAGGGATTTCCCTGTAATTTTTTGGTAAAGTGGTATTTATAAATTGGATGAAAGTTAGACTTCAATAGAGCATATGTCTACAAATAAGGATGTATTTATTATTGTTAATTAAGGGAAATACATGTTCATAAACTATGGGCAGATCTATTCTAGAGTAGTGAGAAAATGAAGAGGAAGAAGGTGATCCTTTCCACCAGTAGCGATCTAGAGAAAGAGACTCAGGGAGTGACCCTTGGGAAAGTAGTGATCTAAACATAAACCTTTTAAAGGCAGTGATAATGGGTATAAAAGTGATTTATCCTGAAAAACATTTTGGTAGTGAGACTTAATGGATTTGGTACTTGCCATTGTATTCTCATTGGATGTAGCCCAGTGAGGGTGAACCATGTAAAATATGTGTGTCCTTGTGATTGATTTCCAGTTTTACTTTCAATTCATCATCATCAGATATAGAAGGAAAGTATATGATCAACATAAATACTTAAGATAAAATAAACTGAACCTCATAATATAGAGGTCAAGATTTAGTGGGGTTGGAAGAATTTTGAAAATAACACCCATAACCTGATTCACCCCCCTTTCAAGGTATCTAGGACCCTTTTGGACCTAATATTTTTAACCTTACTATGCAGTATGTGTCTCTAGAACATAAATGTTCCACATGCACTTGTGGAACTTGTTCCTATGCCAACTACATGTGAATCTCTATCATTGACCTAACTTAAGTCAATATTTCTCCCATTATCTCAAGTAGAGATGTGAACCCTTATATAAAAATTCAGTCTATCACTTGACTACAACTTTTTTATCTAATAGATTTATGTAATATCTTATGAAACCATTAAGATAAATACTTAGATGCACCATGTTTTTAGCTTGATGCAAGTTTGTTTATATCCTTACAAACTCTTTCCATCTAAACACATGTTCTTATGACACTATGGATTTCCTTTATATCATGACTTATATGATATCCATTTTCCATGATAGTTGGCATGTGGTTATGGGATTTCACCATTATTTGAAAAGCACATTAGGAAATATAATGGAAGTTTCTGAAAGTTGTAACACTGATACTCCTTACATCATTAATATGATGTATAAAATGTGTTTTTATGAATTTATCCATGCTAAATTTTGTTGATCAATGTTAACATGTAATAATTATCATCGATCCTCCTTGTAAGCATAAATACTGTGATGTAGATAAGGTAATACGCATTTGTGAATTACTCTATGCTAAATTTTCTTGATTAATGTTAATATGTAAGACTTATCATTGATAATCCTTGTAAACATCAATATCATGATATAGATAAGGTAATTTTCATTTAGGAATTACTCCACACTACATTATATCAATCGATGAATACTTGGTCAAGATATTCTTCAACATGATTGCCTGAAGTAACTCATATCTTCTAACCCTAAAAACTTCACTTTCTCATTCCTCAATTACTTAAAGAAGTCATATGAAGTATATTTATCACTATCTTACCCTTTTAATATTTCACACTCTCTTATTGAACTACTTTAAAAATCTTTATGGAATACCTTTATTTCTAAAGTTTTATTTGTCCAAAATAAATGCATCGATAAAACCAAAGGTGTTTAGTTATACTAATCCTAAATACCAAAATGGGTATATCATTGAAGTATAATTTTAGTTTTACTTGATAGAGAATTATCTTTCCACAATTGGGTAAAAGTATTACATTTTTATATTCATCAAATACTGGCTATGATTCAAGTATCATTAAACTATTGATTAAGTATGAGACACACCAAACAACATTCATTACTAAACCCAGAATAATGTCTCCTTATATCGAAAGGACACATGAAAATAAATGTTTTTGGTTATACTCAACCTTTTTAACTAGAATCATTCACTTGGAAATGAAAATTTATGTGTTTGTCACTGCTGACTTAGGAATCAACCATTTCTCAGCTGCTTGGAGAATACAACTTACTTCTTGTAATGTTTCTATTACTCACTTGGTTACTGTATTTCAATACACATATGTGATTGGAATATTGTATTATATACCCAAGAAGGATGTTAGAAACATTAATTTATGAATATACACAAAAGAATAAGTAGTTACTTGTTTTTTTAATTCAGTTCGTTGCATTTAAATTTCCATAAATTAATTTAAAGTTATGCGATGCAAATAACCTTCCTGTTTAATAACCTACCACTTCATTGAAATACGTTGCAAAGGTTCCTTTGTAATAACTCTTTCCATTGGCCTTATCTCCATGTCTTTCAATTTGTTCTCTATAATAATTAAATATTAATCTGTCTTTTATATTTTTATCTACTTGTCAAACCTTAACTAAATAGGCAATGAAGCGTTTACCCCATCCTATTCATTTTGAAACCTTAAAATAAACTAGAATATTTAGTTATAAGAGTAGGATTTCATAAAATACCATAATCCATTTTCATATTTACACAAATACAACATAATTGACCACACATTCAAATCTTGCTTCACTTTCTCCTCATAAACTTCTGAGAGATGAGACTACATGTTACATCATCCATGTATTGATGTTGTAACCGCAACAAATATCGGATGTTGATGATATAATAATGACATAACAATAATATTCTCTATACATTAGTATCCTATAAGCATCTTTAACACCCTTTATTCCTGAGGTGGATTAACAGGTATAGGGACACCAACACCCTGAATTTATGATATAGTAGTATTGTGTGAAATCACGTATACTACACTTGGAAATTCGTGATGGATAAGACATTTAATTTTTCCAATTTATCACATTTTTTCTTGGGGTATTACTTTACATTTTCAAAAAAAAAACTATCAGATTAGTAGTTTTATATTGATTACTAATTTAGACATTATTGATTAATTAATTAAATCATTAAATGTCTCCCACTATTTTATCGAATTATAGGAACCCTCTATAATATAATTCAAATACTCTATTACTTAAATATTCTAGTGGAAAATATCCCTAAACCTCCCCTCATAGTCTATAATCTTTGTCTACACCACTACTCAGATGGTTCAAGGTAGGCGTTTGGCTTTCCAACCGCATTAAATCGTAGTTCCTTGATCTGTTGAGTGAAGTACCAGCTTCTAAAATTATAACTTGACTTACTCAATGCCTATCACTAAAACAATATCATGTTGGATTTGGATAATCCTTAATATCACTTAAGTTAATTCAACCCACCACTCTCATAAAAACTCCCTAGTAATAAGAAGAACCCTCAACTTTGGCCGGTAATCACTCTGAACACCTGATTTGTTTTTCCAAATTTAAATAATGGAAGGAGTTTTCAACTTAAAATTTCTTTGAGGGTTTTTGTATTTTTCTCTCAAAAAATGTAATCAATTTATATTAATCTGGTTCATCAATGTTTTCACGCTCACAACTAAACATTAATAGAAAAAAATTCATCACTTCTTTATGCATTTTATTATTTATTATTTTATGTATTTTACCACTATAATAATATGCATAAAATAATAAATAAATTCATAAAGGGAAACAACAACCTGATTGGTCGTGAGCATTTAAAATTGATGGATTCATTTAAATTTAATGGAACAACCAAAACCTAGGGGAATCATACCCGAGTCATTGCTTGAATCATGAAGTAGCTCATCTCTATCAAGTAGGTCCACTGCTCATCTAGTGTATGCTTCAACTTGTCATTGTCTGCGTCTTACACCGTCCTTATCACAGCGTACCATAGTGTCTTGGCGGGGTCCATGCCATACAATGTCTCTATTAATTGTACAAAAATACTCATGTGCAAGTGAGGGGAACTAGAGTTCCAATTTATATACAATGATGATAGACACACAAACTATTATACATATTGACTGAAAATAAAGACGATCTGCAGAACGTTATTCAATTAAATATAATAATCACCCGCGGTTTAAAAATAATTAATTAAATAAAACATACATACATTGGTTGGGTCATTTTTCAAGACTGGTCTCTATAATTATAAGCACGATAAAATTAAATTACATTAAATAAAGAATGATGGTATTTTAATTAAATTAAATAAATTGATTAAATTCAAAAAATTTAATTATTTTTGATCTTTTAATTAATTTAATTCGAATAAAAAAAATTAAATTAAATTAATTATTTTAATTTAATACCAAAATTAAATTAATTTTATCTCGGGTATTAACTGATTATTTTTTTTAAAAAATTAATTAATTTTGATGTCTGGGCCTCGAAACACTGCTCTGACCAATTGAGGGTTGTGCCGAGCCTGCACATACCCATAATGGGCCAGGAAAAGCCTATGCATGGCTATTCTGGGTCAGGAAGGTCTTTCCAGACCCATTTTGGGTTGGGAAGACCCACTCAGACTACTTTCGAGGTGATTCGGGTTGGGAAGAATCAGAAAAGGGTTACCTCTCTTAGTTGGAGGGTCTGGACAGTGGAGGAAGGTGCCTGTGAGTCTAGATCTAGCCATTTAGGGGATCCCAACTCACATGCGGTGAAATCCCGATGGCTTCGAGCGAGGTATGTTGCCGCAACTTGAGGTAGACGATAGGCATGGTGACACCGGTAGTGTGAGATAAACGACAGAAAGTGTGGTCCTCTAGATTAGGCCGGTGGACAGCTTGGTTTTCCAAATCTGGCCAACAAGGGATTCTGTGGGTGATGGGGTGGCCAAAGGTGACGTTGGACCGAGCACCCGAGGGCGACACCAGGTGGCGCTTCATCACATATCTAGGTGGGAGCCATGGTGTGTGTTCTTTATCAGATCCCATGAAACTGGAGGTGGCTAGCACCCATGGTGGTGGGTCTCTGGTTCTCAGAGGATGAAAACAAGGAGCAGAAACTAGTGGAGGTGGCCGCCTAGGTTGAAGGTGGTTGGCTGAAGTAGAGGGCGGTAGTCGGGGTTGGGACCATTATTGTACCCTATACTTAATTTTAATTCCAATTTAATTCTTCTTTGCTCAGATAATTAACATGATCATTCTGATACTAATTGAAGGTACCGAGTAGAAGCAAAAGCTAATGGGTTAAGGATTTTAAAAAAATTTCATCATTGGAGTGATATAACTTGTCTTCTCGCATGATCTAAACCCCGATATGGTGTGAGGATCTTGCATAAATTAAAAGGAAACATAAATTTAAACTAAAAAAATACCTCTTTAAATCTAAATTTGTGCTCGACAATAGCTCATCGTCGATGATCATTTCTTGAAGGATCCATTTGTGGATCCCTATAGATCATCCACACGCACTTTAAAAAATCACCAGATCATCGATCTTTGAATTCTAGGTGCTAGCACGGAGATCTGATGATTCATTCAATGCTTTGATGACCAGCACATCGACATGTGTTCGATGCATAAGGGAGAAATCAATCCGAATGCGAAGATCAAGAGTTTCTCTCTCTAAAAAACTAGATAGGAGAAAGTGGATCTAGTTTTGTCACATTGAATAGTACTTGTCAAGAGCCTCTATCATCCTATAAATAGTGGATGTTCAAAATACCCAGATGGGTTCCCCGTCCCCTAGAAATTTAACATCCACTAAATAATAATTATTACAAAATAAACTGTTTCATAAATATTATTTATAATTTATCACATACTTTTAATATATATAAAATATATTATGTGATAAAAGTGAGCTATTAAACTCGACTCGCCATTCCTTCTTAATATTAAAGGAACCTGAAATATTAAAATAATATTCCTTTGAATACTATTTACTCATATTTACTTAACCTGTAAATACTTTTAATAAATAAATCCACTCTAATTATTCTTCACTTTAATAATAATGAATTTATTTATTTATCAATGATTGATAACTTGGACAACAATCTAACTATGTGGTGGGTCCCACCATTTTCAATATACCTATTCAACTAAATAGAGTGGATTCTTGAATACGCTATTTTTTGTGACCCTCTATGACATTATCTAGATATCATTGAATAAAATCCATAGATCAAGAGAAGATTCTAGCAACCCATCAAGGGCCCTAAAGAGATAAGGATTGTCATAGTAATGAAAAGCAACCTACGAATACTTTCTGTGTACTATAATATATCTGTATTTTAAATATCTCATAAATAAAGACACACACTACTTTTATAACCCTTTTATTGCTTAATTATTTTTTGATTTAACCAGATAGATTTACCTTTTCACCACTTTGTCCAAATACTTATGAATGTAGTACCATCCTGACCAACTAGGCCTGAGATTTGTTACTTCCTTAACTTGGAAGAAAACAAATACTTTCTTGACCATTAATCAAATGCCATAACACCAATGATGCACAAAAAATAATATACCTTTCCACGATTTCATTATCATGTTTTTTTCATTGCATCAAAGTACATAATCAAATGGCACACACTAGTAATGATCTCAAGTCAGGAGATCAATACACATGGTCATATATAGGAACAACCAACGACCCTTGAAACATGTGGTGTTCATATTGGTAAGTTTTTCCTAATGATCTCACTACTAGAGATCACTAAGTGTGAACTTAATGAGAAAAATACTCAATGCTTATGAGCCCCCAACTCATAATAGTCGAACATCTACTATATCCATTCAGTAAGATGTATCTAGACCATAAGACCTATGTTTAAGATTAATGTAATATTATCTTGAGGTTCTCATTATAGTGTGGGATATGTTATAACCTTTTAATATGACAATTAATCTATAAACATTACCATTAAATATTGGATGTAGAAAAGTATACACTATAATGGTAAGAATATATCATGTATATCTAATTGTATACATGATATGGTAATCAAAAGTACTATTCAAGTTGGGTCTAGCTCACCCTCTATTATAATAGTTAGAAATATGGTTAAATATTATAGTGCACATTGGATTCACATTGGTGACTTTCATTCTATTGCATCGCATTTTGACCAGACAACTACAATCCTTGATATTTACAAGTTTTTTGTTATGAATTTTTCATTTATGAATTTTTTCTTTTCCATATTTTTTTCATTAATGTCTTGTTACATTTATGGTTTGAATTGGATATTTTTTATGATATTTTATACTTCTAACTTTCCCACTCATCATTAGACTGTGCAGCTTGATATTACTAGGCTATGCCCTTGAGGATGAATAAAGTACACTCATATAAAAAAATAGATGGACTGACCTTAGCAACGAAGAGGGAGACTACAATGCATCATTTGTCACGAAGAAGGGAATAATAATAAGAGATACACCCAAGTGGAAGGAAAGAGCTACAATTCAAAACATCCTTGATCAAATATTTTTATTTTATCATGAATGTTTACATTTGTTTTCATATGTAGAATTTTCATTAATTGATCCTTTTATTTATGACTTTATTCATTTAAGTCCTATTATATCTCTAATTTTTTTTTATTTCTAGATTCAATTAAAAATAATTTTGGGATACTTAAACTATTAAAAACAATAAATACACAATAGAAATGAATAAAAATAGGTTCATCCTCTAAATGAATTGTCTTCAAATTTGTCCTTCAAATCACACGGTCGATTGAATATATCATGAGGTTTCATGTTCTATGTGGGATTTTCATCATGGAAGATATATATAGAAATATTTATAAATAAATTAAACATGATTTGAGATCATTAAATAAAGAAATTGATACAATAATCCAACAATATCAATCACATACACTTTTAAATCGTTTTCACCATAATGCTGAATAATGAATACTAATTGTCTACCTCATTTTTCTTTATGAAGTTTTTTAAAAAATAGTTTACAAATTTTATTGAATTAACTATAAAAAAGTAATAATGATATCAACTATAGATATAGAGGGTCCTCCGTTGATCACATTCTAGGATAGGCATGTTTCATGGTTGGTTTTTGAGGGATGTTTAGTGCTTTCTTTGAGTGTATGAAGATCTCATCATTTCCATCATGTTGCACCACCTCCATCCATCGTCCCTCATATTCACTGTGCTGGGTTCTATAGTGAATCAGTGTGAAAATTAACATTTTTCAATCATCATCTCATTGGTGAAATCATAGAGAGATGAAGGCTAGAGACACATACATTCCATTTTAGATAAGGGTATATGACCATTACACTTGGGGATGTTTCCATTATGTTGGGACTCCCCATAGACAGTGTGACTGATATGGGCTGAGTGGGTGCATATTGGATTTATCTAGTTCACAAATTACTAGGAATTGTGGTCCACAATGATGACAGGTCAATCATTGGCAGTATATTATGAATTCCATGGATATGTGATCACTTATCTCATTTAGATGATGATTCTGATGAGATCACCGTGCCACGATTTGCACGTTCATGAATTTTGAGGCTTATTGATGGAAGAATTTGCATTAATCATTCAACTACATTTGTACATTTGATGTATTTAACATAATTGGGGGACTTAGACTAGATAGGGTGGTATAGTTGGGGGTTTTCAAGTCTTTAATATACATACAAGGCTCTATGTAGCACATATAACATCAATAAGATCAAGATCACATGATGTCTTATTCTGATACAGATGTGGACATGGGGGTACATCCTTTGTTTAGCTCCACATGCACACATGATATTTCCTACCAATATTTTAGCAGAGTCTCCACATGGAAAATGATATGCTATTCATTCTAATGTAAAAATAAAATGTATATCCTTCTATTATGAAATTTATGTATACAAATGTAATCTACAGGTGGAGTTAGGCGCATTGATATTCAGATACAACCTAACATGATGCTTGAGTTTAGAAACTTATGTTGGACATTCATTGACCAGACGACATATGTTTTTATTAATTTTATACTTAAATTATAATTGTTTACATTACATATCTTTATTTATTAATTGATTTTTTTTGATTTTTAATATTTTATGGATGCTATATACCGATTCTATCATCCAGGGTCTCCCACCATACTATATAGTGACGCTTTCTGTAGGATCATGCATCGTTCCAATGATTCATTTTCATATTTTTAAGTGGCATCATTCTGATAGATTCATGGGGTGTTTCGGATTCTATCAGTCCATTCCTACACTGCCTAGTCAGTTACCTTCACTTCATCCCCTAAAGATGTCAGGGAAGTGAGACTTTGACTGGAGGAGATATCATACAGGATATATTGAGACGTGGAACAAATAAAACGAGTCCTGATTATGAGAGGCCGACATAGTATGTATACATTTACCAGATTAGCTGGATTATGCACCATGGTATTATATATTCCCAGTGATATTTCTTACGTAACACAGATAGGGTTATCATGACTTGATAATAATTATTCCTTCCACTTTTGAGCTATTTTTTATTAGTATCAGTAAACTACATAATTTTTTTTCATAGGATGCTCATATCACCCATCTCATTCATATATCTAATCTCGTATAGTGAGGCACATTTTACCAGAATTATTTTCATAGAGCTATGACAAAGCTACTTCCTCCTATGGATGAGATTTTTCATGATATTTTCATTGATGTTCTAGGTGATGCTGAGGGTACAGATCCTGATATAGATGTTCCAAGGGGTGATGACCCTATTAGGGATATAGATGTGACACAGGAGGAGGGTTTTCATCATGATCAGCTAGATGCTCATCTAGCTCTTATTGAAAATGAGCCACAACCACCACCTGAGGCACATACAAAAATAGGGTCTATTAGTGTGTGGGATTTATTGTAGATATAAACACTGACTGGCTTGTGATGCATTTTTAATTAGCCTATGATCCACAGAAATCTATTGTACAACAATAATCTTCTTCATATGTATGGGAGAGTTTCAACTAGAAACCACTATCCTTAGAGGTAGGACAGGGTACTGGTGACAAGATTTTAGATCCACTACATATCACATAGGATGATTTGGAGGTAGGTATCAAGGATGATGAACAAGAGTTGCATACGCCAGGGCATAAACATGGACTGCCATGACATGGACACATTATATATACACCCGACTATGGCATGAAGGAGAATCTAGGACACTGACATAGATTAGATTCATACATGTTATATGTTTTTAAAATCATTACTTTTACATTATTTAAAATCATACTAATATATTTTATTTTGTTGCATAAATCAGTAAATTGATATAATTAGAAATTCATAAAAATATTTTTGAACAATTAAAAAACATTAATATTAATAACTACATTTGTAATAATAATAATTACTATTTGTTATTTTTATTAATACATAGTATTATTATCCATATTATATATAATAAATAATCATCTTAAATTTATTATTAAATACTAATAATATTAATATTTTGAATTCTATAAATAATAATAATAATAATAATAATAAATATTATCTTATTTCTAATTTAAGTAATTAATTAATAATACAACATAATATAATAAGAATAATATAATTATTAACTAGTAAATGTTTTTTCTAAATAAAAAATATTTTAATTATATTATTATACAATAAATACTAGCTATAATACTATTAATTATATTAATAACATAATAATATATTATTAATTAATAATAAATAATACAATTGTTAATTAATAAATATTTTACATATTAATAAATTACTAACAGTTATATAAACAAAATTAACAATGATTTATAATTAAAATATTATAAGAATAATATAATTATTAACTAGTAAATATTAATCTAAATAAAAATTATTTTATTTACATTATTATACAATAAATATAAGCTGTAATTTTATTAATTATATTAATAACATAATCATATACTATTAATTAATAATAAATAATACAATTGACAATTAATAAATATTTTACATATTAATATATTTCTAATAATTATATCAACAACAATTTTTACATAGATTTTTAATTAAAATCTTATAAATTTTAGTTGTTATGATATTAATTAATTATTAACATAATAATATAATATTAATTAATAATAAATAATACAATTGATTAGTAATAAATATATTACCTATTAATAAATTGGTAATATTTTATATCAACAAAAAAATTCACAAAAATTTATAAATAATATTCATAGAAATTAATATTAATAATAAATATTATATTTCTAATTATATAAATAAATTAATAATATATATATATATATATATATATACATAAAGAGGTGTGAATGAGGTTCATGTCTCTTTGGCCACAACTAAGAGGCGTGAACCCCATTCGTGATTCTTAGCCAAATGAAGAAGCGTGAATGAGGTTTATGCCTCTTAGAACCCATTTGTTAAAATACTGATAAACCTATCCCTTTGTTATATGTTTTAAAAATTTAAAACCCATAAAAAAATTCTCATATTTATAAATTAAATAAAATCTGAAAACTAAAATATTAACTAATCTTATGAATGGGGTGGTAAGGGTTTTGGGGTCACACATGTCATGTTTACTATGATTTTAATCAACCTATTAAATTACAGACTCTTACTATACTTTATATATAAGGAAGTAAATATTTATCACTATATTTGACATTTAAATAGAGACAATATTTATATAATATATATATATATGTTAATATGAAAATGGAATGAATAGATTTTTAACCCTTTTTTTTGTTCTATTTCTTGTGTTCATATTTATATATATATTATGTTGTGTGGTGTTTCTAGACAGTTTTGAGTGGCCATAAAAGTTTCTTGTAGAGATCATTACGGACACATCCTTTCAGATTTTTTAGGAAGTTTCATGTTGTTTTGAATGTTCCTATTCCAAAATCTAGAGTGATCCTGGATAAGGTGGAATGGATTGTTTCTCAAAATTTAAATAAGACCATTTTTGAATCTAACTACTAGGTTGTTGTTTCCTTTATTTCTATAAGAAACTCTTTGATTTTCCCATTGGGTCCTATCTTAGAGTAGATTCCTTCCCTAGATACTCATTTTACCTATTTCAATTTTAAATTTTTTAAGAGGAAGGGAAATAGAGTTTTTCAATATATTACATTGTCTTGGAATTCTGCACCTCTTACAGTTTGGATAGATAGATTTCCTACATAGACTTTATCTATTGTATAGAAGTATTGTTCTTTCATTCTTTCTTAATATATGATTTATTTTTATGCCAAAAAAAGAGCTAACTTAATTTATTATTTATCAATTTAAAACTATTGAAAATTTCATTATTTTTTATCATTTAAAAAACTATGAAAGTATTATAAATCAAACATCATATTACCATAACTATAATCTTGGAATAATTATATATTAATTTGATTTTTTTCTAGATGAAATTTATTCTCATGGAACATTATTAGAGTCTCGCATGAAAAAAAACAAAAAATTCAAACCAATAATATATAAAAACAAACAACATATACCTAAAATCAATTCTTTAAACATAAAAAACCTTGTACAAAAAAATGAAAACAAAAAAACTATCAGAACCATATTTTAAAAAAAGTAACAACCTTTTAACTATTTCAATTACACTAACTATTTTATCATCACCTTTAAAACCATCCACCAAAGTAGCATACAATCTATCTTTAAAATAGCAATTCCACTTTAGAAAATCAATCTTCAATAAAAAGTAACCATCCCAACACTCATTAAAAACCATAAGGCATCAATGAACCAAGAAATCAATTGAAACAGAGAAAATATTATTTAAAAAAATAAAAAATTATCTTCCATCCACATGGAAGGGACAAATGAAATTTAAAACAAGAGAAACAAAATAAAATAAATAAAAAGAACCAAAAGATGAATTTCATTTCCAAAGGTTGTGGCTTCCCATTGAAAAGTTTGAGAATGAACCTATAATGATATTCATAGAGTTTGAGAGACAAATTAAATCAACAAATTTCCTAATAAGATGTATTTTTTTTCAATGGATAAACACATGTTTTATTATAAATCATACCCCCATCTTAGAAATATCACTATGTTTTATCAAGTTTATGTGTAAAACCATGTTCTTGAAATAAAATACTAAAAAACTAATGATCAAATTTAATATAAATTTTTGTTTCCCTCTCAGACCCGACAGCCATGAGGCACCCCTCCAGTTTCTGACGACGTCCTGGATCCCGCCACTACGAGGTGGCCTCCCGGGTCTGACGCCGCATCACCCTCCCGATCCCCGCCGTGTGAGTCGCCTTTGATTCCTATATCTTCGCATCTCTGTTGTCAATGGGACTAGACAATTGACATCTCCCCCAGCTCCTGTCACTGCGAGTCCGCTGCTATCGACGGTTTGCTTGTAGTCACTAGAAGGAAGCATCCTCGCGGCCTCTCACTCTCTTCCGGCGATGCCCTATCAGAGACCTCTATCTCTCTCTCTGATGTGCTTTTGCTCCCTCACAGTGGTGTACTTTGGCACCCTCTGTTTCACAAGATCAACACCTTGACTTCGTGGAATGCCGCGGTGTTGATCGCTCGCAGGCGCATACACGGACAACAATTGTTCACCTGAGATCAGTTTGTGGTGCCAGTGGTTGTCATGGTTATTGTGCCTATATGTTTTTGTATGTTCTTAGTTTCCTCTTCCATTGCGTCATGCTACTTCATTCATGACTCCAATTTGGCCATGTTCGATGGATTTCATGATGTTTTGGATGGTGTTGGTGTCTTTGAAGGCATAACTCTTCAAGTGCTTCTATTTGATTGCATTGTCCATGGTAGCCCAGCTGTCTCATGGTCCCTCTTTCCGGAGTTCTATCAATGAAGCTCTTACCATTGGTCATCCTCCTTTGAAGGCTCCAATTATGTTCAGCTTCTGCCTATTGTGTGTTTTTTGTTTGTGTTTTTTTGGTTTTGTCTGGCTAGTGTCTTCAATGGTGGATCCCCTTAGACATGCTACGTCACCTTGTTTTTCTTGTTCGGTTCTCACTTAGCCAAAAAATATTTTTAAAAATAAAAAAAAATGAATTTTCAGTCAAGTTGTGTTTAAGAGAGATAAAAATGGGGTATCTCATGATGAAAATCATTCATATTTTTTAAAATTACCTAATAGCATTTTTGGATATATATAAAGTTACTATAAAATACATTCACACACTTCCTTAGTATATGTAAAAGTTACAATAATATTTAATCTTATAGGGATATTGAAAAAATAGGGATTAAAACAATTCATTAAAAAAAATAAAAAGAATGCATGGGTTCATTAGGAAGCAGTTGAAATTGTCGTCATTAGCGACATCAGGAAGATGCATGAGCAGATGATAGCAGTCATGGGTGATGTCCACCTCAATGTCACTATTTAGGATGAGAATCTAGAAATATTTGGTGAACCTTAATGGAATTCCACCCATTGACTACACCACTAGACCCAAAATTGAAAACCTTTATGACTTAGTGGATACTCTGATCAATCCTTTAAGGTCACCATTCTAGGTTGGAATTTTTTCCCTTAACATGGACTTCACAAATTATTATCCATTAAAACCTCCTTAGGATGTATTTGTGACTCGAATGCACCACTATAATGTGTATATTTCTAGAAACATAGTCATCAACATTATCATGAACCAACCTGAATACCCTAGAACATTGGTACCCCAGTCGAAATTAACATGGACCAAAGGGCGTTCCTGACCCCCATGATCTGGAGACTAGCGCTTGGGACTCAAAAAATGGTTAGAGGGAATTATTTCACCTAAAGAAAAACAAAATGATATAGAATCATATAAGATAATTTAGTGAAAAATCAGTATGGAAAACAATCCTCAAAAATTAAAGTACCACAAATAGACAAATAAAGATCAATGTGGTAAATCATCCAATAAATTACACAAAACATGTCAAGAAAAAGTCACAAAATATCTATGTAATGATTGGATCAAAACTCCATTGGGTCACCACCATCGCCCAAAGTCCTTGTCAAGAACAAATTCCACCTCCAAGTTGAACTTTCCCTTTTGCTGGAACGGAAAGAACATAATCTAAAAATGCATAAAGGGAAAATTAGAGTGTGAGAAAAATATCCGAGTATAATATCACCAAATGTTTTATTAGAAATTCTATTAAAAATAATCCACCTATGCTTCAATTTAAATAAAAAAGGCATGGAAAATAATTTCTATATTTTCAGTCAAATAACCTTTCAAAATAAGTAGATGAAAAATATATAAAAAATAGGATTAAATAAAATTTTAATACAACTAATGGGGTATGAATACATAATTTTAATAGAAATTGGAATATACTAATTAAATCAAAACGAAGAAACATGGTCATAGGTGTGGAGGTTTGTTAGTTCCTAGATCTAGGATCCTCACAATACTCAGTCAATCAATCATGACTCAAGGTTTGAACACATCCCTAAGGATCAGGCCATTGGTATAGAATCAAATGACACCTCATTAGGGAAAATCATGTGGAATTTGTTTTATTTAGAGTTTTCATCATTGAACCATTACTAGGGGTTCAGAGTCCTAGATTTCTTGTGCTATTCACCCACTAACTAACCAGAATCACAAGTGATTTCAATCAATCAATCAATCAATCAATCAATCATGGGAAAATAATTTTTTTTTCAATTCAATTCACCAATCATAGATCAAAATCCCATTTTAAAGTTTCAACATTCCATTTAAATTTCAAAACAAAATCACAGGTTTTTAACAAATTCATGCCTTTCAAAATCATCTACCACTTAAAGCCAATTTTCTCACGAATCAATATCAAATCATTTTTACAAATCACTTTTCCTTTAAATCCATATTTCTCAAAATATTTCCAATATTTTCAAAGCCTTAAAAGGTTTTTATTCCAATATTCCATGCCTTTTAGAGTTAAACATCAAATATTCTAAATTCAAGGTTCATAATCAGTTTAAAATTCAATTTAAATAAAGAAAGTAAATACTATTTTTTTAGGGAAAATTATTATAGAACCACCTACCTTTAGACACATAATGAATCAATCACCCAAATTGGGAGACATTAACAGAGAGGTGTAGGCAAGAATGATCATGGGAGAGTCCCACTTCTACAAATCAATAATGAAATATCTATATTCATCAACAACATGAGGATTATTCACTCCTAAGATGAGGGTATAAATGAGAATTCCAAATAAAATATTTTATACTTATCAGTTGAGGGTTCAATCACATTAACTGATACTTCGATCTGAGAATAAAACAGGTTGGAGGATCCAAAATAACCCCTAGAGAGCCTCTAAAAATGAGGGGGGGGGGGGTAAAATTAGGTTTGATTAGGAGGATTTTAGAATTTATGATTGGTGTTTCAAGACTTTAATTAAAATTTTCTGAGGATTAAATTCCAGTCACACAATTTCTTGGGTTATATCACACAATTAGAACTAAACACACACTTAACCATTCTCCCTTAATAGGATTCTTGAGAGAGTTTCATGGGTTGGGTACATGGTTTTAAAAATTGTTCACCAAACATGTGCTCCCATTTAGGCTACAGGAAAAAGGGTGAATAGTTTATCCAGATGGTTTTATAAATATGCGCTAACCATACACTCTCCATTGTCCGATGATGCTCGGTTTAAGGTAGAGGTCCCACAATTTGAACTAATTATGTGCCTCCCTCTATAACTCCAACATATGAAACATAATTTTTTTATGCTAAATCATTCCATAATTGTGTTACTACCATGAAATAAAACAAAAACATCCAATAAATTTTCAAAATTCTCAAAAAATAACCTGCAATAAGATCCAAACAAAGGACGATCAAAATGATGGGATAAAAGTACCTAAAATATGGTAACATGATATTATAATCTCCCCACCATAAACATTTTTCTACCCCCAGAAAGCTTGTCAAGAAGTCTTCATATCAAATAGATGAGGCCACAACTCTCTTAAAGTGCATAACACTCATAAGTCTCATGAGAATCAGAACCATTATACCAAAGCACTCGAACCAGGGGTATGGAATTTCCATGAAGAACCTTCATCTCAAAATAAATAATCCAAACTATCTACTTAGTCATGGATAAATCAGGTTCCACATCAAGGTACTCCTAGCTCAAGACATGATATGTGTTTGAGAGATACATTCTGAGCTTTAACATGTGAAACATGTTATGAATCAATGTTAATTGAGGTGGAAAATCCAAATGGTAAGCCACCATGCTAATAAAATAAAAAACTCAAATAGTCCCATGTATCTCTATACCAACTTTCCTTATTTTATAATTTTACAGTGACCTAACCGAGGTGAAACTATCAAAACACATGGTCACCAACTGAAAAATCCAAAGGGTGACCATCATAGGATTTATATTGGATCTATGTCATTACTATTATCTAAAAAATCAATTGAATCTTTTCACTTATATATTAGACTAAACTAGGTCTAACTAGGGAATCTTCACCAATATTTTTCCAACACAACAGAGATTTACATGGTTAGATATACAAGGTCTTAAGGGGTTTCATATTTATGGATAAATGGTAACTATTTTTATAGGAAAACTCAACCTATCCTAGGTGGTTATACCAAGATCCACCAAAGTCAAGAATATAAGAAAAAAAATCATGTTTTTAAGAATATGTATAGTTGATTCTATTTTTCCATCCATGAAAGGATGATATACAGTGCTTAAACTAACCAAATACCCAATCATCTCCTGAATGCCTCTCAAAAACCAAGATATGAATCATTAATCATCTTCAAAAACTATAACATATGAAACTCCATGAAATCTAATGATATTCTAATCATAAAGGATTCCCAATTATTCAACTTTGGTTATATAATGGATGGGAATAAAGTGATCCAATTTAGTCAACTGATCAACAAATATCCATATAGAATTATTTCCTTAAGGTGTATGTGACAACCCGAACACAAAATCCATCAGAATCTCATCCGACTTCTAAGTATGTAATGGAAGGGGATAAAGAAAACCCAATGTTTTCAAGTGCTCGACCTTAACCAGATGATGGGTATAACAATGAGAAATAAAATTATAAATATCTCATTTCATACCTAGCCAATAGAGTTGTCACCACATATCACATTACATCTTCATTGAGCTAGGGTGTACCACCCACTGGGTACTATGATAGTCCCACATCATTGATTTTCTCATCATAAATGGTATGACATACTAGATTTATAAGAATAGTAAACCCTTAAAATATAATGACCACTCACCAATAGTCTCCCCACCATAATGAGAGTTACTAATGCCAAAAAACTAAAGAGTGATCTATTTTTATTAAAGGATCATCTCAATAAGGGAGGAGATCAACTGAACACTTATAAAAACAATATCGGTCTCATCCTCCCAAACTTCAAAGTGAATATGAGAAAAGAGTGCCATAAAATTCCACTCTTATAATGATTATTTTATAGCTTGGGTCAAAAGTTTCCTACTCAAATAATAAATAGTGAAATTACCCTTACTACTTGTGTAGGAAATGTAAAAATTAAAGGATTATAGGTATTCCACCCATAGCCTCTGAATAAGATTTAAATATTTTTATAATAATATATAACTTAGGATTTTTTGATTGAAATAAATGGTAAAAATTTACCTAAAAAGGTAATGTCTCCAAATCTTAAGGTCATTCATCACAAATAAGAGTTCAAGGTCATTAGTAGGATAATTATTCTCATGTCACCTAAGATGTCAGGAACCATAGGAAACCATGTGATCAACCTACTTGATAATGTAACCCAAACCTGAACCATATGCATTATAGAAGACCACATAGCCCAGCCCATCCTATGAAAGGGAAAAAACTAGGGAAAAAGTATAAAGGCGATTCAATTCATAAAAGTAATCTTAAAATTTCAAATCTTATAAGAAAATTACTTCTTTATAAGTGAGAGTGGTTATTGGAGAAGCCAACATTGAGAAATATTTAACAAACTGGAATTAATACCCCATATGCTAAAAAAGATATGAATCTTGAAAACATGTCATGATTGTTTCAGTGTCATAAAAACATTAATATTATTATGGTCAAGTAAAATACCTTATCTTGAAACCACGTGTCCCACGAACTTCACTTCCCAAATACGGATATTATATTTTGATAGTTTGGCATACATTCAGTGATCTCTCAAAATTTCTAGGACTGATATCAAATGAAACACATGATCTTTATCCGTTTTAGAGTAAACCAAGTTGTCATCCAAAAATACCTCCATGAATAAATTGAGACACTCATGGAGTATTTTTCTATCAGTACCATAAAAACTACAGGATCATTAGTCAGATAAAAGGTAATAAAAAAGTAAATATAATGACTATACCAACTCTATAATGATATATTTAGGATATCATATTCTTTGATTATAAGCTGGTGATAACCAGATCACAGATCAATCTTTGAGAACCACTTCAACCCTTTCAACCAATCAAACAAATCATCAATCTAGGGAAACATATACTTGTTCTTTACCATGAATTGATTGAGTTTTTGGTAATCAACATAAAGATAAAGGGTTAGATCATATTTATTTTTAAAAAGGATTGGTTCTGACCAAGTCAACACACTCAAGCGAATGAATCCTTTATTCAACAAATAATCCAATTGGGTCTTTAAATCCTTTAATTTATCTAGTGAAATATAGTAAGAGGGAATAAAGATAGACTGGGTACCTAGTACAAAGCTAATAGAAAAATCCACCTACCATACCGATGGTAAGATAAAAAATCTGATGAAGCATGTTAGGAAACTCAATGACCACTTTAGGAATAAAAACACTTAATGAATCATGATCTAGGTCAAAATAAAACATAGATATTATCCTACCCAACTCTGGAATATTAGGTCTGACTCTACTTGATCTCAGGTCCCATTCCACCTGTAAAACATGGCACACACTATTGGGGAAATAAAAGTGACCCAACAAAGATAATAATCTATATTTGATTTACATAAAATCATCTAATCCATCCCAAGAATAACATACATAGGTTTCATATAAATAACCATAGAATCCCAGATTATCTCGATCTCTAATAGAGAGAAGGAAACAGAGGGGAATTAGAGACCCTACTCTCTGTTTATTCTGATGGGCATAACAATATCCATCACATAAGAAATAAAATCTAAAGTATGGTTCAGAAGATTCACAATGTTAGTTGATAAGAAAAATGAGATACACCAATATCAAATATAGAATTCACTAAAGATGAATCTATAGTAATGTTACCTCTTACTATCATTGGACAAACATCATTTCCACTGAAGACTCTCCCACTATGTGAAGATTATTCATTTCAGATGCCTATAGTTGGAACTCATTTGTTCTTATAGGATATAATTGAACCACAACACCTTTTAGTGCTAATGATCTTGTTCCACCGTGTGATATAGAAAAAAAATGGCATAAATTTTATAGGTGTCCTGAGTGACCAAGTGAACCAAAAATATTTAGTGCCTTAGTACTAATCTGCATGGAATTTCCAGTATTTCCACAATGAAGGAAAGTTAAAAGAAATTTTCCATACATTGTAGAAGATATGTATGATTTATACCACTGATATTCACTATGAGAATCATACCACTTCATATTTCCTTTAATGTAACTAAAAAAACTATCACTGGGAGTAGGAGGAACTCCCGCCAAACCTTACTTACAAACTATGTAAATCTAAACCATAAAAGCTTCATCTAGAATATATATATAATAGGTGAGATACAAAATGAAATATGGAGATCAAATATCAGATCAAATACCCATCTTGAATATTTGGGCATTTAGCTACCCATTTGATACTTCCTCATGATAAAAATAAACAAGTTCAACAAATTAGTTTGCATATTGTGTCATGGTTATATCGCCTTGTTGGTGGATGATAAATACCATAGAATTCACCAAAACCATCAATTCTAGATAGAATTTCACCATGAAAAGAGACCTAAAGTATTTCCAATCAAATACATCATGTTTCTTCACCATAACCATTAAATCACACCACCTCCTACTAGGACCTTCAATATTGAAGGTAGCATATTTCATCATTATTAAATTTGAAATTTATAATAAATTGAAAAGTATCTCAATATTTTCAACCAATAATCTGTCTCCTAAGAATAATTTAAGAGTTAGAAATATGGTGGTTTATGATGAATAAAATCATGGGAATAATCACAAGTTTCATTCCTTCTAGGTTCCACTACTAAAGCCTGAATGGAAACAAGCGCGACTAACAATACCATATCATAGAACACATGCACCACTATATCAATAAGATTCTGATCATCTAGATGGTTCACTTATCATGG
Source organism: Viscum album (assembly GCA_963277665.1). NCBI lineage: Eukaryota > Viridiplantae > Streptophyta > Magnoliopsida > Santalales > Viscaceae > Viscum > Viscum album. The sequence goes on along the minus strand of OY728131.1, from coordinate 674,426,324 downwards.
TTTATTTTCATCTCCCTCTTATTCTCAGTTCAAAAGTATTCTTGGGGTCATGGTAGTACACAACATTAACATGCAACAAAAAAAATCAAGTATACATAGATCATTTAATCAATCAAGAGACATGGTAATAAAAATTATATCAAATAGAATTCAATTTTTGGGATTTCAAAATACTCAAATAAAATTTGGAGAAATACTAGAATCAAATCAATTTATTACTCAAGGAAAATTTCTCCAAAAAACCCATGGTGATTGAAGGCTCGCTATGATGAGAGATTTTTAGACACTCACTCATAAAAAAACCTATTAAGTCCTAATAATCTTACATACTATCTACCAGGACATCATATATTTCATACCAACATTTAAGAGATATGAATAACCTAATATGATACCATTTTTTTATGAACTAACCTAAATACCCTAGCACACTAGTACTTGATCCATATTTAACATGGCCCAAAGGAAATTCTCAATATTTACTGGTAGGTGAATTTATCCATAGACATAAGAAATAGTAATAGGGAACAATTTCACCATAATAGAAAATTCTATATAATAATGAAAGATAATTTAGTGAAAATTTTTCATTCCAAACACTCCTCAAGGATAAAAGTACCAAAAACAGGATGATAAAGATCAACGTGGTACATCATACAATAAATGACACAACATCCATAAAAAAGTCCCAAAATATTTGTGCAATGAGTGGATTATAACTCAAAAAATCACCACCATCACCCAAATTCCTACTAGTCAAGTACACCTGTCACCTACAAGTAGTGCTTTCCCTTTTCCAGGACCTATCATAGCATAATCTAAAACACCAGAAGGAAAATGCAGGGTTTAATAAAAATAACCCAAAATGATATCACAAAATGTTCCATAACTAATTCTATAAAAAATAGACCCTTTATTAATCAATTTAAATAAAAAATGCATATAAAATAATTTCCACATTTCTATTCAAATAAGATTTCAAAATGAGTGGATGGAAAATATAAAAAAAAAGTATTAAATGAAAATTTTAATAAAATATTATGGGAATGAATAAATATGTTCAATATACATTTAAATGTAATAATTAAATCAAAATAAATCATAATGGTCATATGCCCTGAGGTCCATTAGTACCTGGATCTAGGTCCTCATACTACTTAGTCAATCAATAAAGGCCCAATGTGTTCACATTTTCTTAAGGCTCATTCCATTGGGATATAATCAATCAACACCCAATAAAATAAAATCATGCAAAATTTGATTTAGTTAAATTTTTCATCGTCAATCCATTTCCAGAGGATCAGAGTCCTAGCATGCTTTTCAAATTATCCCACTAACTACCTAGGATCACATGTGGTTTCAATTAATCAATAAATTATGGGAAAATCATTCTTTTAAATTCAATTAATCATTCATAGTTTAAATGAAAAATTTTAAGTTTTAACATTCAATTTCAATTTCAAAACCAAATCACATGTTTTTATCAAGTTTATGCCTTTAAAAATAATCATTCAATTAAATTTTTTTTTATTAAGAATCATCATAAAATAATTTCATAAAATAAATTTTAATTTCAATTCATCTTTATCAAAATCTTCCCAATATTTTTAAAGCCTTTAAAAAATGGTTTTATTTCATAATTCCATGATTTTTAAAGTCAGTCATCAAATCTTCTCAATTAATGGTTTAGAATAAGTTTAAAATTCACTTAAAATAACCCAAGAAAATAATGTTTCATGTGTAGATAAACTACATATGGAACCAACTACCTTTAGTCACATGATCAATAAATAACCCAAAATGGGAACCACTAATAGAGAACTGAAGGAGAGAATAATCAAGAGAGAGTCCTAGTTCCAAAAATCAACAAATCAAGATCTAGATCCATTAACATCCTGAGGATCCATCACCACCAAATAAGGGGAGGATGGGAGGAAGGAGAATTCCAAATCTAAGAGCTGACATTTACCAGTTTAGGGATCAATTGCATCCATTGACACTTTAATCCAACAATAAAAGAGGTTAGAGGATCCAAAGTCACCTCAGGGAGCCTTTAAAACTAAGAGGGTAAAATTTGGTTCTATTAGTAGGATTTTAGAATTTATAATTAGGGTTTCAAGAATTTAATTCAATTTTTAGAGAATTAAATTATATTTAAATGGTTTCATGGGTTAGGATGAATGGTTAGAAATAAATGTGCACCTAACTGTGTACAATTACTAAGTTTTAAGAGAGAGTTTTAGGGTTTGGTTGCATGGTTTTACAAATTTTGTTCTAACAATGTGCTACAACTTGGGCCATTGGAAAAAGTGTGCATAGTTTTGTTGCATGGTTTTACCACTATGTTCCCACTGTGTTCTCCCCACTATCCCACTCTGCATAGTTTTAGGGGGAGGGTGCCGAATTTGAAGTAACTATGAACCCCCTTCTATAACTCCAATATAGGGAACACAATTTTTTGGACTGACCTACATGGTTTTACTTAACCATGCACCAATTGTGAATGGGATCAAATTTTTTCAAAAATTTTAAAGAGTCTAAAAAAATGACCAGAATAAAGATCTAAACAAAGGAAGATCAAAACCAAGGGAAAAAGTACTTGCAAGCTGGTGATGGTATGTTACAAATATCTTAAAGGTTAGTTGGATTCTAGATCCAACCAAAATTAATGTAATGCTGACCATCAGATCATTATTTAATAGTAATGATCCTTACAATCCATTGGTGTCACACATCACCCAATTAGATATAATAAACATAGATAAAAACAAGGTAATTATGGCATAATTGACCTTTCTATTTTCTAAATAGGCAGTGGTTGAAAAAAATAACTCTCCCCACTATAAATTGTTTATATTTTCAGTATCTATAATGTTTTATTTCTATTTTTGATAGGTGTTATTAGTTTCATATCTATATGATTTGATATTTCAGTATATTTATTATCTAGTTTCTTTCCCCCCAAGAATAGTCAACTTAGAAAAAGGGAGTGGGTATCGTTATTTAGATTAATTGGGCACTCAATTTACTTCATTATCAAGTGAGATAAAATGTTATCTTGTGTGCTAAAATTTTATAAATGGGAACAAAGAATAAAATTAAGGGAAATATTTCAAGAAATAAATGTAAAAAAACCCAGTATAAAAAATTAATGAGACTAAAAACATTCAATCTTAACACAATCATCAGTAAAAAAGTTGATATATTAAGAAAAAAGTAAAGATATTTATAAATAAATAAGGATATGAACAACTCTAAAGAAACCTATATCATTAAATATTCAATAAATTATATTATTAAAATTCATATATAAAGTAAGATTATTTTAGAGGACAAAAAAGTTCAAAATATCAATAAATAAAACAACCAGACCGACTTATTTAGTTAATTTTTTAGAGTTGTATTTCATCTAAAAATACACGGCTATTATATATTACCATATTTTCTAACTTCTAAACCCTCATATTGTATAATTTCCATTATTACCCCTCATATTCCATCAAGTTTTCCATTAAATGTTTACTTAATAATAAAAAGTAATGCAACTTGACTTATAATAAAAAAAGTTCCAAGCATTACACCAACCTAAAATAATGAATGCTAATATGAGCTGGCCAAAAATTTCCTACACTTGGAAACTTTTAAAAATTAAAAACATGTTCTATATCTAATGAAAACAAAAAATTGTGATATTAAATATTACCAAGTATATAACTATAAAAATAAGATTATGGAACATAGGTAGAAGATTCATTAATTTCAATTTATGAAATTATAACATAGAAAGAGAGATATATATATATACATACATATTCTAGGATTTACCAAAATACTACTATATTTATTTATTCATATGTATATATTATACTTGTTATTCTATATATAATAAGAATTTATGAAAAAATAGGTAACAAGAAACACAAAGGACCAAAATAATTGCAATAACAAAAAACTAGAAAAATATATATACCACACTTTCCATTTAGGGTAGACCAAGTGAAATGAAAGAAAACTCAAATCAACTTTCCATTCCTATTGCTTAATTTTTTATGATATAAAATCAAATAAAAAAGAATAAAAAAGGTGATATATAAAAAACAAAACAAAACAAATCCATAATACAATGAAAAACCTATTTTATTTTATCATAGCACCTTAAATATATATTTTTTTATAAAAGGTAATATCATACAAACCATTTCAACACAAAATATGGATGAAACTCAAACATAAGAAAGAAAAAAACAAGAAATTTCACTATAAAATGATTATAAATAACCTCTTAAGTATCCATTATTTATCTCTTTTGATAGATTATGAATGATTGATAGAAATCCAATTTCCTTTAGGATATTGGTATTTGAATCCTTTTTTATTGATGATATTTACCACCTTATTTGATAAAACAACATCATTTTTTACTATAGGTTTATTGGTAGGGAGAGAACATAAGTCAAAAGACATGAATAATTTAAATAGACTAATTTATAACACTTAATAAATAATCGAAGATATTTTTTATATGAAATTTACTATATAAATAATAGAAATTAGCATAATGAGTAAGAAAAAATATCATAAAAATGAATGGTCTCTATGAAAAAATAGTATTTCATATTATCTTATCCTTAACACATAACCATTGTAACTAAAATTCAAATATATATTTTTTAAACAATTAAAATTTGATGATACATAGCTATCTAAAAACTTATAAATGGTTACAGAGTTGAGAATTTTCACAAATATGAATTCAACTTTCATGATTGTAATGAGGGGGATTTGCCTTTATTATGAGAGGTTGGTTTAGATTAGTTTCTAGATCCACTACTATAGGTACTGATGGAATATTTTCTATGCCATTAAATTCATAATTTTCTACTAAATTCTTTTCCAAATCACTCTTAAAAACCTTCATTATAAAAAACATTAAAACCATAGAAGATAAAATTATCAATATAATGAGTATATAGAGAGATGTTGAAAATTCCCACCAAACATGTGTCAATTAGATAGATCCTTTAGGGCTGTATTGATATAAACAAGTACAAGTGTGATGATAATATTTCATATCCATGAATCCACCACATATTTTCTAATGAAAAAATGATTAAATGATAAGAGATAATTCAATATATTAAATGGGAGTAGTAGAATAAACAGAAAGAAAAAAAAAACAATAATAAAAGTGATCAAAATATTTCTATAAAGTAGTAAATCAACCACAACATGAGAGTAACACTAATGTAATAAGATTAAAAGGCTATAGTTAACCCAAAATGTTAACCACACTTATTCATCTAAAAGACATGGACAAGTGAGGCACTTCCAAGGAATAATAGGTCATGTATGATTCATAATAGAACAACTTAGAATCTATATATAGATAATACAATATTGAAACTAAAAATACAAGATTAAACCATGTTTTATTGATTTATGGAATCATGATAGAAAAAAGAAAAATTTGGATAAGAAATTTATGACTATTTCATTTCCTTCAAGCTAAGACCAAATAACGAGATTTCCTTCAAATACACATAATTTATAGTTTTTCATAATTATTAGTATAAAAACATAAAATAAAATTAAAATAAAATACTTATACTAATAGAACATTAAATTAAAGAATATTAAGATTTAGTATTACCTATATCATCAAGTTATGTTATTTAATCTCAAAAAATAAAAACATATAGAAATAGAGTCTAACCATGCATGGAGGTAGAGGTTATAGATTTAAGAAAAGGGGAGTATGGGAGACAATATTGGAGAGCTTGGTGGTTCACCTATTAAGTGGAGATCAATATTTAGTGCTGAACACAACCGGTGGTGGTATAATTTAGTGGTTCAAGGGTTGTTATTTGAAAGTTATAAGCAGAGAATTGAATGATTAGGGTGGGAGTAAGGGAAACCATGGGTAGTGAAAAATAAGGGCAGTGTCATCAATGATAGTGGAGCTCATGATGGAGGGGAAGTTATGATGGGTCATCTAGGGTGAAAGGAATTAGGGTTTTGTGTGGGTATGGATAAGGGAAGAAGTTAATCCACTAAAAAAACAAGAAAATGGTTCATAATTATATTAACATTTTCAATGAAAGAATTAATAAAAGTCATAATTTTATTATTATTATATTTTAAAAATAGAAATATACCTAATGATCAATTTTTTTTCAATTTTTATAGAATTTATAATTAATGAGTGGTAATAAAGATAGTTTTTAGTAGTGATTATTTTTTAAATCGAAATACCTTTAGTTTTAATCAACACTACACCCTTGATTTCATAACAAATTATTTGCACAATTGTATTCTATGCACTGAGCATCATTGTGGCACAAATACTTTAACCCTAATTAGTATTGGATATTTCCCCCATGAATAGGTATATATATTATTAATTAAATATTTCCTTTGACATTCCCCTTCAACTGTATCTATCTGATCAATTATTTAATTTAGGAATCACCAATGTGAAACAATCATTAATGAGGTATTCATTATTTGTTTTTATTTTCCATGAAAATTCATGAATTACATTTTCCAAATAATTTTTTCCTATGTTTGGAATCGATTTTTTTCTTAAAATATTTTACCCTAAAAATTTCATCAAGAAATAATAAACAATAAGTATTATATGTTATGATTCATCCTAATTTTATAAATCTTAGATAATTATATATCAAGAGGATCCATATGGGGTTTGGGATATCCTTCAATGGATATTCTACCCTCCTTGGTGATGATTGGGGGTTTTCATTACCAAGGATTATTTTCTTGAGCCTCTGTGGGTTAAGGAATCCCCTCACCAGTGGTAGTCTATTTGATCATAATTTTTTAAATGCTGAGAAGGTTGATAATTCCTCTAAGGTGGTGTCATTGAATACGAATCCACATATTTTGGACCAACTGCTCCTTTTTTCCATTAAAGGATACAAATAATGATTGAATCAGAAAAAAGGGGTTGAATTCACATGTAGTTTCCCACTAAGAATCCATTTGTTAGAGAATAAAATTAGGTAATCATTATATTATTACAATACTGATTTTAACTATAGGTTAGTGGCCTAGAAAATTATAGGAATCAATAAATTTAATTTTAACCATTTGGGGTTTGAATGATTAAAGATATATCTATTTGGGTTATGAATTATTTAATTTTATTTTTCCTTTTGAGGTGATGAAGATAAAATCCTTGGGATTTGGATTAGTGTATTTCATACTAGTATATTTAAACATTCAGAATTGGGATAGTAATTTTAATCAATTTGAAGCTAATAAGTCTTTGGTATAATTTTGGTTTATATTTTATGGGATTAATTGGATTCTACAACACCCAAAAATTCTTTATGATGTTTTTTTTTCTTTTGGGGTTACTATCAAAATTTATAGGGAAACAAATATTTCAAAGTTTGGTCATTATGCTTAATTACATATCTAAGTATATCTTTGTTCTATTTTGGATAAAAATGTTTTTCTATCAAAAAAAATGATGAGTTTTACTTCCATATTGAATATGATAATGTTCTTTACTTATGTTAAAATTGAAAAGATGTTGGGAATGGAAAGTATAATTTTAAAAGGTATCCTATTTTTGATTTATATTCTTTGTATAGGAATATGAAGAACAAATATAATAAGAATGGTAATTGAATGGTTTTGGGTAATGATTATTCTAATAATGATTACTAATCAAATGTTGAGATTCTTAATGTAAAATATTCTAATATTATGTAGGGGCAGGGATATAGAATATCTGTAATTTCTGATAAATATCCAAGTGAATCTATTGGGGTCTCCTGAAATCAGTAAGGGTCTAGTCTAAGTTTTCATCCAAGAAGTGATGTTGATCTGGGGCAACCTTTTATGTTAACAAAACACTTAAAATAGTGATCCATAGGTATTATCATCTCGATAATGATCCTACTAGGCTTAAGGATGGTTCTATGATAGTATATTATCCTTCAGATATTTAGGTGTCTTAGGTTACAACTCTGAGTGGTCCTGGACTGATGATGTCTAAGAAAAATGATGATTTTAAAAGTTTTCAAGATGGGAGTAAATATCAAAATGGTAAAGACCCATTTAGTTCTTAGTTCAATAATTTGACTGCTGGTCATTTGATGTCCCTTTCTTTAAATTTTTTAAAATAAGATCATGTGGATCTAAATGGATACATTAGGGAGAAAGAGAAGATTTTTTCCTCAGTTAATGCTCATGAAGTTTTCAATGAGTCTCTAGAAAAAATATTGGTTGGATATTTAGGGTATCATTTTTTGATGGAATCCATATCTATGTTTCTACCTTGGGATAAGAGAATGAAGAGGTGAAATCTATGGATATATCTAAAGGGTCTACAAGATTAGAAAATAGTCTTTATTAGAAAGTGTTAGCCACTAAGGTAGCTAAGAAATCATTTAGTTTATCTTTGGTGCTAGGAGGTTCTATAGATTAGAGAAAATCACCTTCTCAGGTCCAGGTTTAAAGGGGATAGATAGGTTCATCAATGTAAGGAAATTTCATTCGTGTTGTTAATGTTGGGATGAACTTTATCATAATGCAAGAGAAAAAGGGAACAAATTTACATCAAACTATCAATGAGGCTAAGAAGGTAAGTGGAGAGACACTACAGATTTTGATGATGATGATAAGGTTTAAAGAATAAAAAAACATACAAGGATTTAGTTTCTAAAAGGAGGAATAATTATGATAAGGTATTCTCAATGGATATAATGAATAAGTGAAGGACTATAAAGGACTACTCTAATTTAATAACTACTATGTTTATCAGATCAACACCTATGGTTGAAGGGATAATGAATCATTCTAATATATTTACCCCTCAAATTTATGATTTTTATTGGTTTGAGGAATATTATTTCTAAATGTAATGATACTGTATGATTTTTTGCGTTTCATGGGATCCTATTTATTTTTTTTATTTTTTTATTTACCTTTTGGCTTCTGGAATGAGGCCATAATTTTTTTATCTAATGACATCCTCTAATTTCTCTTGCTTATTCATTTCTTTAATAAATGGGACTCAACCATAAATTATTTTAATAAAACTATATATAAAACATATGAATGAAATATAGTATCCATAAATATATAATACCATTGTAATGACCCAAGTTTTCTCTATTTATGTTACTTAAATAAATAATATGTTCAATAACTTCCTCCCTAAGAAACACTAAATTTAAACGAAAACCATGATATATTTGTATAAAAATATAACTATAAATATGAACATTAAAACCATTTCATTTAATGAACATATATAAATATAAGTAACCAAATTATAAAATATATGTATATATAAAATAAAGTCTACCTTTAATATAAATGAAATTCAATTAGTATAGCTAAAACTACTAAGAAATATCATTTTATACTTAAGAACATACTTTTCTAAAATTGGAATTTTATTTCAAGAAAATAAATATATTATGATTAAGTAATAATAAAATATATTTATAATATGAATAATATATTACTTATAAATTAATTAGTAATTGATAGGAAATAAGACTAAAGAATAATTAACATTTTAAAAACCTATTTTCCAATATGAACAATTTCCACTATATTTTAGGTTTTTATTTAAATATTGAATTCTTAAATTATATAAATTTAATTTTAAAAAATTGATATCATTTTTATATTAATAAAATAATATAATATTAAGATTATTTTTTCATATTTTTCTAAAAAGGTTTTTTAGGTGAATAATGCAAAATACCGTTTTTACAAATACCGTAACCTTTATGACATTATTAGTATATATGCATGACTTTGAAATGTGTGAAAAAATTTTATTGACAAAATATTTCTTTTTTAAGTGAAATTATAAATTTAATTTTTTAGTTTATAAACCTATATTTTACATTTTATAACTTAAGACACATTTTCCTTTAATTTTTTTTAATACATAATACATTTATTATATTAAAATTGATTTTTATTAATTTTAGAAATTTAATATTATTTAATGGATTTCATATTTGAAATTATCAGGTCCAAATTATGTAATAAGGAAAATTTTATTTTAGAAAAAAAAGATGAGTTACCTTAGGTAAAAACAAGTTACTATGACAAAATCTAATATGGTAAAAGTAAAAAGACTAACGGTAAAGAGTTGAAAACATGTGTGAATGGGTAAATGAGGAATTTTTTGAACTTATCTATACCAAAATCCATTATTTATAAATTTTTATCCACTTTATTTTAGATTTAATTCCCATTATTAAATTTTTTTGGGTAATTAAAAAAATGACATCCCCTTTCAGTAATAAAAGGGGCACTCTCCTCACTTCCCCTCACACCAAAACCCAATTATTTCATACCAAACTCTACTAAAACCTCTAATAAACATTCCTACACACTTTTAATAGATTATGGTCTTCTCAAAAGACTATCCCTCAAAGGCTTAACCTTCCTTGTAAATGAGATAATCTAAGAAGTGAAGTATACATTTTAACCACTCCATTCTCATTTGAATTTATTTATGTGAAATTATTCTTCCTCAAATTACCTTAAACCATATTAAAATGATAAAATCAATATCATTAGTATATTTTTATGTTATTATAATTATTATATAATTATTAACCACCTTTCCCTTTTCTATTAAGAAAAAAATACACCATTTGTGCGTTGTTCGGACTACCACCTCCATGATGTAACATGTTTTGTTTTACTTCACTGACATACAAGGCTGGTCTTATTAGGTAATTTCATATATAATTATGAATTTTATGATATATTTTATATTCTAAAATGATAAAATATATGAATTATTTTCCTATTTCTATATAAAATTAAATCATCATCCATGCACACGTGTGGACTACCTCATTCATTGAATGATATATTTCTATTTTTATTTTAATTTCTGATTTTCATGGTTAGTTATAATAATGTTTTTAATAGATAAATATAATTTATTTTAAATCATTAATTTTCTATTATTATGTAAATAGCTGGAATTTCCATGTAATTTTTTTAATATATGGGAATTTTACGAGTACACGAAAATTGATGGCGCGTGATTCCGAGGCCCGGAGTGCCCGAAATGAATTTCTAAATTTTTTTTGGGTACGTTTAGTAAACGTGCGAGAGGGTTTTTGTAAATTTTTAACTGGTGCTTGGAATTGAAATCCGAGGGCACCGTTGGACTCGCAACACCGATATTCACTTAAGGTAACCTTCACCTCGACCGTAGTAGGTCGAGGGTGAAAGTTAAAATTTGGTTTTTTCGTGAAAGAATAAAATAAAATAAAATTGTGTACATTTTATTTTATTTGGATCTCCCATGTGGATTTTGAGAGGTGGGGACCACCAGAACTAAACCTCCCATGTGAGGTTATAGAGTTGGGGACCACCAGAGCCTAACCTCCCATGTGGATTATGGTGGTGGGGACCACCCAAGACTTAAAACCCCTTGAACCCCTTTGAACTCCCTCTTAATGGAGAGAAACCTCTGGAGCTCCCCCACTTAATTATGCCAACTCTCTCCTTTAATTAATTAAGCCAACCCATCAATTAATTGATTAAGCTATATTGAAATTATGCCAACAAACATAATAGATAACTTGTTCTATTATGTTATCTACCTTTCATTTTGGTGGAATTGGGGAGAGAAGAACTATTAGGAGAAAGCTCTCCAATGAAGAACACCAACAAGGAACATCTCCAACGACAAAAAAACCGACGATCGAGGAAATGATAAAGTCACCGAATTCCATCTATCCCAAATGACATCGTCTCCTTCCTCATGGCCTCCATCAACAAATCTTTGAGGTAGGGGTTTATTTCTATGTGATTATCACTTCCCATTTTCTTCCCCTATAAACTAAGAACGCAGATCAACTCTCATAAACTAGTTGATTTGCAGATGTTTTATTTTGTGGGATTAGGAATAGTGATTGATGAAGGTTGCGGGGATTGATGTTTTTAAATATCTTCCATGCATGTTCTTGATGCAAATTTGTGAACCACTTGCTACCGCTCTAACGCGGAGGGTGCAGGACAAACAAACATGGACTGATCTCTCCCCCGTTCTTCTTTTGTGTGTTATTCCCGATGGTGACGACAACCAGTGTCGGCGTTTGGCACCGGTGGAACACTAGAACGGAAACCGACACCACCGCCAGCCACGATGAAGATAACGACGCCGCCCCATGGCCACCGTGCTGCCCGCGGCCATTGCTGTCCGCGACCTCCGCCGTCCATGGCCAGCGCTGTCCAGCACCCTCGCACCATCCGAAGATTCGTTGCTGTAACACCCGAGACTTTTATGTTATATGAATCATCAAAGGAATCTTTTTCTACACAACACTTGCTTGGCTTGCTTTACACGCAATCGCGACCTTCCTCGATAGCTTGCGTCGTACGCAATACCGAGTTTCACTAAACAACAATATGCTATTAAAACTAGCCGTTATGAATAGTAATAACCACTTTTTGAAATTTTATAAATTTTATTTTTCAAAATGGACTTCATTTTTGGACTCAGAATATCGAAATTAGCCTAGGGTGAAATTTTGGTATTTTTCTGAAAACATTCAATTTTTGATGAATAGTGAAACCACTAAGTGGTAGGTTAAAAACTGAATTTTGCATAAAACTTAATTTTACCGCTTCTGTGAATGGAATTTCAAAAATCCAACAGACACGGTTGATATCAGTAAGTAAAATGAGGTTCAATGAGATAAAAATAATTTTTTGGTGAATAGTAACTTTTTACTTTTTTTTACCGCGGTTAATAGTAAATAGGGTAACTAAGGGTAAATATGATATTAATATTACCCTAACACATGTCCTAATTCTATTGGACAAGTGTAATTCGACCAAAAACAAACTTAGGAATAAAAATATGACCATTTAGGCCCACTTGGATTAGATTAGGACATTTATTATTAATTTATTTAAAGAAGGGTTAAAATAGTTAAAATCAAAGTTTAATAAGTAAATAATTTTTAATATGGGGTTATACATAAGATAAATTCGACTATAAAAATTAATTAGAAAGCTAAAAAGATTTCCTACATAATGGTATTTTATTTGTAATTTTTAAACATTAAATAATTTAATTTATTTATGACACAATGATGATGCAATAATTATCTTATTAATGAAATATTGACATAATTGATGTTATAAACACCGAAATAAATGTAATTTGAGACTTTTTATGAAGTACACTAATTTTCTAGGTTACTATGATATATTAGTGTTGATTTAATAAACTTGGTTCGAACATATAATTCTGTTATGACTTTTACAAAAATAATATATCAAATAGTGTCAAAATTGACAGAAAATAGTTTTTAAATAAAATAAAATATTATTAATTGTTATTTTATTCCTAAAAATCTAAGGTTAGTCCAAATGACTTAGATAAGGATATATATATTAATAATAAACAATTTGGGGTTCGTTTGGCATGTTATAGTAAGTGTATTAACCATATAGTGAAAGAAAACAAAAAGACATGGTAAAAGTTAAATTATTTAACTTAGAGTTAAATCTAATTGATAAGGTTAAAATAATATCCCAAACTTGTCTAAATACTATTGGTTGATAGGATTTCTACCCTTCCCCACTTTAGCTTCTAAATAAGACCCTTTGGAACCATTATAAACCGATTTTGACTTTAATATAAAATAATATTTTGAGATATTCCTAAGGTGCCCCTCTCCTCCCTTATAAAAGGGCACCTCCTCCCCCTCCTCCTCACACCAATTTGAGCACTCAAGCTCGGCCAAACCCTGCCATTTTCTCCTATCCACTTCCCTAGAATAATCCTAGAGGTCCTGGTCTTCTTCAAAGACCAATCTTAGTTCCCTAAGTGGAGGATTCAAAGAGGCGTTCCAAAGAAGAGGTAATATCCATTACCGATCTTTTCAATTTCTTTCTTCTTCAACTTCTTCTTCTTTAGTTGTTTCATGATAAAGTAATAACATCAGTATTACTTACATACTGATATGTTATTATAAATATGAAACAACCCTAATTCACCTTCTATCCATCCTACGGAAAAATGAAATCACCGCGCGTGCGTACGTACGGAATACCGTCTCCACGCCGTGGTGTAATCTATTTTCCACCATCACTTTACAAGGATGGGTATAATGGTGTAATGAGTAAATATTTATGATTATTATTAATTAATATTGATACTAAAATAATATATATATATACTCCAATAAAATTCCACGATCATAGGAACAATATCATCACTCGTGCGTACGTACGGAATACCGTCTCCACGATGTGATGCGACTCGTTCTACATGATCATCATTACATAGTAATTATATAAATGAATTGAATGAATAAATATGATATATGTTACACTAATAACATTCTGGATATAAGGTATCTATAACCTTAAATGAAGAATAAGAATTTATTCGACAAAACACGCATAAGAACAAAAGGCAATAAAGACCCGAGTAACAAGTAACAATGAAATATTACTAATAAGAAGCTAAGAATATGACCATATATGATATCATATCAATATGTATGATTCTGTAATAAGTCAATAACATTATTTAAACCATTATACAGGAGCTTTGGACACGTACAAAGCAAATCGGACCTAAGGTAAGGGAAATATCACAATCTCATCTTTATCCGAGATTGTTTATACTTTGGAATTTACTGGGGTGTATTTTATCATCCACATCCATGTTTACTCAATATGTAATATTATTTACATCCACCTAAAATAGATTATATCCCATTTTACCCTTCGGTAAATTTTTAGTAAAGGATATGAAAGGAATCTTTTGTCGTTTTTCGTACGAAGTACATTTTTGACTTTTCCGACAAAAGTACGGGAAGAATGTTTTTTTTAACTTATACGGCATGAATGGATTTTTAAAACATTATTTCCAAGAAGCTTCCTTTACAAGTATTCAAGTTTATTTTTAATCAACTTCTTTTAGTTTAAAATTGTATGACATGTTAAGAAAGAAAAAGTGTTTTTGAAGTAGAAAGGATATTTTCCTCAAGAATGGAGTTCAAGTATTTTATCAAAATTATTTTCCATCTAAGATAATAAAAGGGTTCTGTTTTTATCCCTATTATTACATGGATTTGATTATGTTGTGATGGAAATATTTTTATGAATTCCTTTATCTTATATGAATGGTTTTATGATGTCATGTTGTTTAAGAATTCCATTTTTATTACATGGGTTACGCTATGATGTATGGTTTATGATTATGTGGCACACATAAGAAAGGATTCATTATAAGATGGGTGAGACCTATATCTCCCTCCAATGCATTGGGTAAAGATTTTATATCTCATGAGATAGGTATGGCTGGAACGGTAGGTTATACCGGTTCAGTGAAACAGGACTGGAACGAAGGTGACTCGGTTCAGAAAGGGACTTTGTCCACTAAGATAGTCTTGGCAATGAGTCATGACTAACAAGAAATGATTTTCCATGATTATGTGTGCATGCCACAAAGTTTCAAGTTTCATGTTATGATTATGGGGATCTCATTTTCACTTCTATGATTTGTTCCATGTTAAGATATTATGATCTCTTTTGCAGGTTATGATTTTCAAAAAGATATGATATGATTTTTATTTCCTTTATTTTCCCTTGCTGAGAATTTGAGCTCACCCTTTTATGTTTTCTTTTCCCCAGGTCAGGAAGATGGATATTAAGTAGAATATGCTAAAAGGGACCCTAGATATGATGAAATAAATGGGAGACACTATAGAAGATTTATGAACCAGTTGTTTATGTTTCCCAGTTTCTAAAGACACTATACCTATACGGTCCTTTGTGGTTTTGTCATATGATGTAATAAGTGTGCTTCAATTTTGAAGTATTAACAATGTATGTAAAGTATGGGTCGTTATAGCTGCCCCGAGGCCTCTTTGTGCCACCCCGTGACCACCACCGCCCCGCGGCCTCGTCGCGCCACCCCGGGGCCTTGCCGCACCACCCCGCGGCCAGCGTCTCCCTGCCACCCGTGGCCCCATGGCGCCGTCCGTGGTCCCACCGTGATGCCCCATAGCTTCAATGGCCAATGCGGGTTGGGTCAGACCCAACAGGTCAGACCGCCTAGCGGGCTGGGCCACAACATGGGCCGGGACGACCCAACCGGGTCAGACCGGACCCGGAACCACTACGACCCATTTACGCTCATTTGGCCATAACTTTGGCTCTAGACGTCTGTTTGATGAACCGTTAGCGGATTCAGAAAACTTGTAGCGAGACAGTCCCTTTGGTATACCCCACTGAATATTTTGATAAATTTGGAGTACATTCGGGTTGGATCGAGCACGAATCCAACCGGGCCCTCAGGACTAAAAGGATAATAACTCACAGACCAGACATACGATTGACGCCCCATCTATTGTGTTGAGACCCCTAAGATGTGGCAGCCCATTAAGATACTTCTTTGTGAGTCTTTGTGGCAGTTGGAGTATCAACCAGTGGCTTGAGGAGCAGACCCTCCCGAAGACGAGCAAGCCTACTATGGGAACTCAGTAGATGGCTATGATGTGAAGATTTAAGAGCAATCCTATGTGGGTCAGCACCGAGCGATCCTATGTGGATCAGCACCTAGCGATCCTATGTGGGTTAGCACTGAGCGATCCTCTGTGGGTCAGCACCTAGCGATCCTCTATGGGTCAGCACCTAGCGATCCTGTGTGGGTCAGCACTGAACGATCCTGTGTGGGTCAGCACTGAGCGATCCTGTGTGGTTCATCACCATGCGATCTTGTGTGGGTCTGCCTATTAATAGTGTAAGATGATTCAGTAGCAACATCTAATCATCTATACTACTGTACTTAAGTTGTATCTAGTGTGATCTGAGTCTGTACCTTGTGGTACTTCCCTTCATGGTAATACCTTGGTGGTATTCTTCTACGTGGTATACCTGTGTGGTACTTGCCTTTGTGGTATTCCTTCCTTTGTGTAATATTTGAGCTTTGAGCTTTGAGTTGGATTATGTGTTTCCTCATGATTGAGATGGGTATACTTAATAACTAAGGTATATATATGGGCATATACCTAAGTTTGGTTTTTAGTTGATTTTATGCTTTTTGGATTATAATTTGTGGATTTTGTGAGACCTTGAGGGTCTCAGGGTCCCTACTGAGTATCGTTATACACACCCCTGCACAGGATATGCCCGCACCTCATTGTGTTTGGTGCAGACGACGGACAACGCTGACTGAGGACGAGATTACCAGGACTAGAGGTGGATCAGAGGTGGACGTTAGACGAGGAGTACCATAGAGACGACCATTCAAGAGCTGTACCTACCCTTCAGGTAGGATTCTTGGAGGGTGATTGCAGGAGTAATTCCAATTTACTTGTACTTTCATCTTCTTGTACTTTCCAGTTGGGCTTGTATTCTGTCCCCTTTTACTTACTATACTCACTATGTTTACTATTCAGTTTACTTGAGTTCGTATCTTTCTATGTACTTGGTTGTGTGTGTTATATGTTATAAAGGCAATGACTTCCCAGTTTTAGGGAATATGCCTTTGGTGCTAGTCACCATCCCCTGGCCTATGGAAGGCGGGCTTGGGGTAGTGACGACATGGGCCCCAAGGGACGGGTCATGACAAATTGGTATCAAAGGTCTCAGTTTTATCATAGAACATAGGACTTTAATCTTTCTTTTTAATGGAAATAATGTTAAGTGTAGTGAGTGTGGTTATCAATTAAGGGAATCCAGTGTTGGTGCGAAGGCCGATGTATCCATACACTAGGACCCTGACTTTTGATTTCTGACTCAGTGCACGAAAACATTGATTTCATGTGTGTTTTGAAGAGTTTTCTTTGTGATCTCTTTGAGTCAGCTCACCAGGTATAACTTATTGACCGTGGTGCACCTGTTTCTTTTCAGGATGCCTCCACAAAAACAGCTAGCTAGTGTTCCAAGTGTAGTACGCAACAATATCCCATCGAGTGATGAGACTTTGGTACAGGGATCTCTTTCAGTAGAGACACCAGCGGAGGCACCAGCGGTACCATTACCCATTGGGCCACCTATGGAACCAACCCCAGTAGCATAGGGTGCATGCCGCTTGAGTGAATTGCAAGAGTTCTAGCGCCAGAGGCCACCCAGGTTCAGGGGAGAGACGGACCCACAGGCGGCTGAGGATTGGATGTAGGCTATGGTGAGAGTCTTTCGACTGATAGGGACACCAACTAATCTCATAGTGATCCTTTCCTCTAGTATTATACAGGCAGCAATAGGCAAATGGTGGAGCTTGATGCTCCAAGCTCACCACGAGGTGACACTTCTCTCGTAAGACTTCGAGAGCCTGTTTCAAGGAGAGTTTGTCCCAATGAATCTTCGCACAGTGCACATTCAGGAGATACTTCATCTGCAGCTGGGCAACATGACTGTGTCTCAGTACTCAGCAAGGTTAACTTACCTCTCATGCTACTCCACTGATATGGTGCGGGACCCATTCTTCAAGGCCTGGACCTTCGAGTAGGGACTCAGGTGGGAGATCGGGGCTTCGATGATCTCATTCAGCATCCTGACACAGGTGGGGGTGTTAGAGAGATCCCTTTTAGTAAAGAGTTTCCTTGCTGAGCAGTCACCAGCAGCGAGACCCACTACCAGTCATCATGTAGTGGAGTCTTCTGTAGCTGGAAATAGAAATATGACATAGAAGTCCAAGAGGACCAGACCTACAGGCGAACGACTACAGGATTTAGGGTTGGTTATGCGAGGCACCTGAGGCAGAGTCAGTCATTCTAGGAGTAGGTAGTGTTACGCATGCAGCGGGGTAGGGACACATGGCTCGTGACTGGCCGACCCACCGTATGGATGATCAATAGATGGTCAAAGGACCGCCCAGGCAGAGACAGAGATTCGACCGAGGAGGTCCCCAGGGAGTAGGTAGATGTGGCAGAGGACCTGGCCATGCAGCTGGCGGTGGGTGACGATTCAAGATGTTACTACCACCATCAAGAGGTCCACCCTGACTGTAGGGAGCAGGTGGACAGGGGAGAGCTCAGCTCCAGGTAGCTAAGGCCTATGATCATGGTGCTCCGAAGATGATACGAGGTACGATCTGTGTCTACTACACCTTAACTGTAGTACTTATAGGCACATGTGCCAGTAATTATTTTATTTCCACTGCCCTCGTTCGGAGCTCAGAGATTTCAACGGAGCCGTTGGCTCGATCTTTACAACTAGAGACTCTTACGGGAGCGGATTCAATGATTACAAACTGGTTCCAACAACATGATCTTACTCTAGGAGGCGAGAGCTTCTGCTGGGATCTCCTAGTAGTAGCATCGAGGCCTTATGACATCATCTTGGGTATGGAATGGTTATCTACAGTCCATGCTCAGATTGAATGTGTTAGGTTCAAAGTGCAGTGTGTCCGCACGGATGGGACCAGGTTTACCTTCATTGGTGAGAAGGGAGCCTTTGTAGGACAGGATGGACTTACCCATAGGATAGTGCAGCTGATCACTAATCAGTTGGCTAGCCTTACCCTCAGAGTAGTTTATGTGGAGAGTCTGAGCTATCCTGTAGTGGTGGACTAGTACGTTAATTTCTTCCCTGATGATGTTCTGGGTCTACCTCCTCGTAGAGAGGTGGACTTTTACATTGACTTATACCCCAGGACGACACTGATATCTACACCAGCATATCAGATGGAGCCTGCCGAGCTTCGTGAGCTGCGGGTATAGTTGGAGGACTTACAGGGGAAAGGGTTCATTCGGCTAAGTGTTTCTCCTTGGGAAACCATGATTTTGTTCGCAAAGAAGGCGGATGAGAGTTTGAGACTTTGTGTTGACTATCGACACCTGAACCAGGTGACCATGAAGTACAAGTACCCACTTCCAAGTATTAATGACCTCTTTGATCAGCTGAAGGGATCACGGTGGTTCTTGAAGATAGAACTCAGATCAGGCTATCACCGTCTCAGAGTACGAGATGAGGATGTGCAGAAAATGGTTTTCAGATGTCGGTATGTCCATTAAGAGTTCTTGGTTATTCCATTCAATGTAAATAATGCTTCAATAGTGTTCATAGGACCCATGAACTATATCCTTAATCCATACATTGATCGCTTTGTAGTAGTCTTCATCGACAACATACAGATCTACTCAACTACTGAGGAGGAGCATGCCTATCATTTGTAGGTAGTACTAGACACACTTCGAGAGCACAAACTTTATGCTAAGCTCTCTAAGTGCTAGTTCTAGATCTGAGAGGTTCACTTTCTGGGTCATGTCATATCAGAGGCTGGAGTTGTAGTTGATCCAGCGAATATTGAGGTGGTACTTGCTTGGGAGACACCCTGGAGTGTGATAGAGGTATGAAGTTTCCTGGGTTTGGATAGATACTACTGGATGTTTGTTCCAGATTTATCCAGAGTTGCAGCACCTCTATCAGCATTGAGGAAGAAGGGGAAGCCCTTCGTGTGGTTGAAGAGATGCCAGCATAGTTTTTAGGAGCTGAGGTAGAGCCTGACTAATGCCCCCATCTTGAGGCTTCCAGAGGAGGGTGTAGGGTACGAAGTCTATTGCGATGCATTAGGGACCGAGCTCAGATGTGTCCTGATGAAAGAGAAAGAAGTGATCACTTATGGTTCTTGACAGCTAAGATAACATAAGAAGAACTACGCTACCCATGAACTGTAGTTAGTAGTAGTGGTATTTTCCTTGAAGATGTGGTGAAATTACTTGATGGGTGAGTGTTTTATGGTGTACTCTAATCATAAGAGTCACAATTATATCTTCTCTCAGAAGGACCTAAACCCAAGACAATGACGTTGGATTGAGTTCCTCCGGGACTATGACTTCGAGATAGTCTATAATATTGGTAAGGGGAATGTTGTAGCAGATGCACTCAGACAGAGATATGGTATACAACTTATAGGTGAGGCAACAAAGTAGTTGGCCACTTTGCAGATATCCTTTGTAGAACATGATGGAGCAGCATTCCTTCAATCTCTTACAGTCACTCCCCCACTTCTTCAGCGAGTCAGGGAGGCACAGCGTGGGGACATTGACTATGAGACATGACGTGCTCAGATATCCACAGGGCATAGACCTGATGGATTTTCTGAAGGTGTGGAGCACGTGATCCTCTTAAGAGGATGTACCATGGTATCAGTGTCACTTCAGGAGGAAGTGTTGAGGGAGTTCCACACATCCCCTCTAGAGGTACATCCAGAAGTGGTGAAGATGTACCAGGATATTCGACGACAACACTGGTGATCAGGAATGAAGAAAACAATTGTAGAGTTTGTATCTCGGTGCCTCACTTGTTAGCAAGTGAAGGTAGAGCATTAGGTACCAGCAGGCTTGGTTCAACCTTTAGAGGTCCCAGAGTGGAAGTGGGGAGGGATATCCATGGACTTCTTGATAGGACTTCCACGTACATCCAGGGGACATGACTCGATTTGGGTGATCATTGACCAACTCACCAAGTCGGACCACTTCCTACCGATTAGAGAGTAGGGTTCAGTAGAGAGTTTGGGACACCTCTATGTGTATGAGATTGTGTGGCTACATAGAGTACCCTCAACAATTGTCTCCGATCGTGATACACATTTTACTTCCCGGCTATGGAAGGGGTTGGAGGAGGATTTCAGGATGCAGCTTCGTTTGAGCACCGATTTCTATCCTCAGATGGATGGTTAGAGGGAGTGGACCATTCAGACCCTCGAGGACATTCTACGTGCTTGCGTCCTTGACTTTGGCCATAGCTGGGAGGATCACTTTCCTTTGGTGGATTTTTCATACTACAATAGCTATCACTCCACTATTGAGATGTCACCTTTTGAGGCGTTGTACGAGCAACCTTGCAGATCACCTTTGTGCTAGACAGACCTAGGGGAGTCAGCACTAGTGGGACCATAGATGGTATGAGATACCGCATAGAAGGTGTAGATCATCTAGGAGCAGATGAAGACTGCACAAAGCATGCAGAATTCATATGCCGACTAGAGACAGAGAACTCTGGAGTTCGAGGATGGTGACCACATATTTATACGGGTCTCACCTCGATGAGGATTATGTAGATTTGGCCAAGGAGGCAATTTATCTCTGAGGTTCATCAGGACTTTTCAGGTCCTCAGCAGAGTTGGTGAGGTGGCTTACCGCTTAGCACTTCCACCTCAGTTGCACCGGGTGCACGATGTCCTCCACGCATCCCAGCTGAGGAGATACATGCAAGACCCTTCTCACATCGTCGACCACAACGAGCTAGACGTCGACGATGGGGAGAATTTTATGGAGGTTCCAGTGAATATTGAGGATCTACAGGAGTGGGTCCTTCGTGGGTGGTCGATACCTCTAGTGTGTGTACGTTAGTAGCACGAGAACATCCAGGAGAGCACATGGGAGCGGGAGGCTCAGATACGTGCTCAGTACCCCCATTTATTTACCTAGATTGTGATGTGGCTTATGGGGACATAAAGCCCTGAGGTGGGGAGAATATAAAGAACCAAAATTTCCATGTATTTTTTTTAATATATGGAAATTTTACGAGTCTGCGAAAATTGACGGCGCATGATTTTGAGGCTTGGAGTGCCCAGAATGAATTTCTGAACTTTTTTTTTCGGGTACATTAAGTAAACGTGCGAGCGGGTTTTTTTAACTTTTGAACCCATGCTCAGAATTAAAATCTGAGGGAACCGTTGAACTTGCAACACATGTATTCACTTAAGGTGACCATCACCTCGACCGCAGTAGGTCGAGGGTGAAAGTTAGAATTTGGGTTTTTTCATGAAAGAATAAAATAAAATAAAATTGTGTAACATTTTATTTTATTTGGATCTCTCATGTGGATGTTGAGAGGTGGGGACCACCAGAACTAAACCTCCCATGTGGGTTATGGTGGTGGGGACCTCCTAAGACTTAAAACCCCTTGAACCCCTTTGAACTCCCTTTTAATGGAGAGAAACCTCTTGAGCTCCCCCACTTAATTATTCCAACTCTCCCCTTTAATTAATTAATCCAACCCATCAATTAATTAATTAAACTATTTTGAAATTATGACAAAAAACATAATAGATAACTTGTTCTATTATGTGGGCTACCTTTCATTTTGGTGGAATTGGGGAGAGAATAACTATTGGGAGAAAGCTCTCCAACGAAGAACGTCAATGAGGAACATCTCCAATGATGAATGAACCGACGATCGAGAAAACGCCGACATCACCAACATTTTTCTATACCCAAAAACATCGTCTTCTTCCTCACAGACTCTATCAAAAAATCTTCGAGGTTGGGCTTTATTTCTAGGTGATTATCAATTCCCATGTTCTTCCCTTCTAAACTAAGAACATAGATCAACTCTCATAAAATAGTTAATCCGCAGATGTTTTCTTTTGAGGGATTGGGAATAGTGATTGACGAAGGTTGTGGGGATTTTTGTTTTTAAATATCTTCCATGCACGTTCTTGATGCAAATTTGTGAACCACTTGCTATCGCTCTAACGTGGAGGGTGCAAGACAAACAAACATGGCACGATCCCTCTGCCGTTCTTCTTTTGTTTGTTCTTCACGATGGTGACAAAGACCAGTGCTTGCGTTTGACACTGGTGGAACACAAGAACAGTGGATGGCACCACCACCCGCCACGAAAAAGATAACAGCGCTGCCCCGCGGCCACCGCGCCGCCCGCAGTCACCGCCGTCTGCGGCCTCCGCCATCTGCGACCCACGCTGTCCCGTGCCCTCGTACCATCCACGTATCCGCCGCCCCGTGGCCTCACTGCGCTGCCCCATGAACTCGCCGCACCACCCCGCTGCCACCGTCACCCCGCTACCCTGTCGCACCGCCCGTGGCCCCACCCATGGCCCCACCTCGCCGCTCCACGACTTCGTCACCCATGCGGCCCAGCGGCGTTCGCGCTGCCAAGCCGGGCCACCCAGCGCGGGCCGGGCCGGACCCAGCATGCCAGACCGCCTAGTGGGTCAGGCCACAACACGGGCTAGGCTAGACCCAACGGGTCAGTCCAAGTTGGTCCGGGTCGATCCGACCAGGTCGGACCGGACCCGGACCCACTAAGACCCATTTACGCTCATTTGGCCATAACTTTGGCATCAGACGTCCGTTTGATGAACCGTCAGTGGAGCCAGAAACCTTAGAGAAATATGGTACCTTTGGTATACCCCACTAAATATTTGGATAATGTTGGAGTACAATCAGGTTGGATGAATCATGAATCCAATCAGGCCCTCAAAACTAAAAGGCTAATAACTCACAGACCAACCATCCGATTGACGCACCGTATGTTGCGTTGATACCCCTAAGACATGGCAGTCCTTTGAGATAATTCTTCATGAGACTTCATGGTGGTTGGAGTATCGAATAGTGGCTTGAGGAGCGGACCCTCCCAGAGATGAGCAAGCCTAGTGCGGGAACCCAGTAGCTAGCTGTGACATGAAGAATGAAGAGCGATCCTGTGTGTGTCAGCACCGAGCGATCCTGTGTGGGTAAGCACTTAGCGATCCTGTGTGGGTCAGCACCAAGTGATCCTGTGTGGGTCAACACCTATTGATCCTGTGTGGGTCAGCACCTAACGATCCTGTGTGGGTCAGCACCGAGCGATCCTGTGTGGGTCAGCACCGAGCGATCCTATGTGGGTCAGCACCGAGCGATCATGTGTGGGTCTGCCTCTTAACAGAGTAAGATGATTTAGTAGTTAAATCTAATCATCTCTAATACTATACTTAAGTTATACCTGGTGTGAGATGAGTTTGTATCTTGTGGTACTTCTCTTCATGGTAATACCTTAGTGGTATTCTTCTGTGTGGAGTACCTGTGTGGTACTTTCCTTCGTGGTATTCCTTCGTTTATGGAATAATTGAGCTTTTAGCTTTGAGTTGGACTCTATGTTTCTTCATGATTGAGATGGGTAGACTTGATAACTTAGGTATATGTATGAGAATATACCTAAGTTGGGTTGTTAGTTGATTTCATGCTTTGCGGATTATCCTTTGTGGATTTTGTGAGACCTTGAGGGTCTCGGGGTCCCTACTGAGTATTGTTATACTCACCCCTACATGGGCTATTCCCGCACCACATTGTATTTGGTGCAAATGAAGGACAACTCTAACTAAGGATGAGAGTACCAGGACTAGAGGTGGCTCGGAGGTGGACGTTAGACGAGGAGTACTGCAGAGACGACCGTTCAAGAGTTGTATCTACTGTTCAGGTAGGATCCTTGGCGGGTGATCACAGGAGATGTCCCAGTTTACTTGTACTTTAAATTTCTTGTACTTTCTAGTTGGGCTTGCATCCTGGCCCCTTTTACTTACTGTACTCACTTTTTTTACTATTCAGTTTAAGTGAGTTCGTATCTTGCTATGTTCTTGGTTGTGTGTGTTATAGGTTATAAAGGCAATGCCTTCCCAGTTTTAGGGAATATGCCTTCGGTGCTAGTATCCAGCCCTTTCCCTATGGAAGGCGGGCTTGGGGTAGTCACAGAACAAGTCCCAAGGGATGGGTTGTGACATATTATAAATTAGAGAGCCTATAAATTATATGAGTAATAAACAATCATTGTAAATTCAACCGTTAAAATCAAGCATACTAAGAGAAAAAAGATCTCTTCATTCTAGGTAATAGATTTATATGAATTATATTATTCTTATAATTATTTATAATTATGATATATCAAAATAATAAACAATAAATAATATTTTTATGCTTCAGGTATAATTTTATTCCAACTAAACCACATCATAATCATCAATTAATCATGACATGTTCATGCCTGGGTCAATTAACCACCAACTTGAACAATGCTATGAATTTATATCATGGATGACTATGAAAACTTAATTTCTTGTATAAAATGATTTAAATATTTAAATAATAATTATTTTGTGGTTTTATAAGGGTTATATAAATATTTAATTCATTTATTAATAAATCACCCTTGTTTGGTTAATAAATCACTGAAATGTACTTGATGTTGATATTATCTTCAAGGATAACAAATAAAACAGTCATGAAAGGAATTTTAAAATTAATAAATAATTATAATTAATACCTTATAGTAAATTTAATTTTTTTAATGATGAAAATTGGGAAAATAATGAATATCAACACCACTCTTACAAAATTACTTCGAAATGATCATGATTATTTACAGCTGACATTTAAAATAGGTAAAAACTATATATATATATATATATGTGTGTGTGTGTGTGTGTAGAATTATTATAAATTAGTAGTATAAATGGTAATAATTATAAACATTTTTCTTATCTATGCATTTAATAAACTTAATTTAATTATTCATGATATTTGGTGAAAGTAAAGAATGAATCAGGGCCAAGGTAAGAGTTTTTGTCTCAAATTACTCTATTTGAGATATGTTGTGTATTATGAACCTAATTCCAATATATGGTGTATAAAATTCCTATTTTAAATGTTATATCATTAATTAAATTTTATTTATGGTAGTTTAAGTTTAATTTTAAGATCTCTCTTTCATAAGGACTTGATTTAAATTCTCCCCAAGTTTTAAGCGTTTTTGTTATCTCAATTCTCATTAATTGAGTTATGATTGCTCTTATTGAAATTATTTAATACAAGTTGGGTACATTATACCCTATGAATGAATTATTTGATATTTTATATTTAATTATACTGATTTTTATTTTTACCACATCAACATCGCTTGAAAAATTTCTTCCTGAACTATGTTTCCTATAAGATATTTTTAGTTACTCAAACATCATTCATTTAGTTATTGGGTATCTTATTGAACTTAGTTATTCTAAATTATCTAAGTTCTTCCATTTAACAATTCATATTATATTCTAACCATTATCTCAATGGAGAAAATGAGTTTTAATATAAATCTATTTTCAAGATTGAATTCATTTTTCATAAAATTATTATATGCTTTAAAAATATAACATCCACTTTAAGTAATTTTTTCTATTCCAAATCCATGTTTAAAATTCATAATAATTTTCTACTATTATATTTTGAAATCCTATTATGTTTTAAATCATGTGATCATCATGTTTTCCTTTAATTTTTTTCAAAAGGATGTTTTATTACTCTTTTTACAATGTGGATTTTCGATAAAGGCATTTCAAAATATTAAAAATGTTCTTCATTACTTCAATAATGAAATGTTTTATCTTCCACCACAAATTTATTTTTCTAAAAATTATAAACTTTTAAGGAAATTTCATTTTTATGAAAATGTTTTATCATTGGGGATAACTATTGGAGAATACATGATTGAGGTATGGATAACACATAGGTTTAATATATGGATGATGTTGATGTAAGAAAGGTTTGATTGATTTTTGATAAAAGTGAGTTAGATAATATTGATATCCATGGAATTGATTATTTATTTAATGAAAACGTGATCTGTGATTTTTTTGTAATGTTTATCTCATTTTTAGAATTATGATATATATAGACTAGTTGTGAATTTATTAACTAATGGTTTAATATATGAGTTAAATTTTGAAGGAATATATGATTTCAATGTGATTTAATGTCTTGGAGATTAAAATTGTTTTGGAATGACATGTTATAGAGAATATATTATTAAGGTATATACATACTAGGGTACATGATTATATTAATGATTCATTTTTTTAGGTAAGATAAGTACCTTGATATATCCTAAGAGAACAAGGTAAATGTTATGTTAGAGTTTATGTAATGAATGATGGATTTGTTAAGAATAAACTCATTTACATTCATTAGTGAGTAATAATTAAAATTATGAGGTCACAATTTATTTTGTGGGGGGGGGGTAGAATGTAACTACCTAATTTTTCACTATATATGTTCTTTAAATAAATAATATGTTTGATAGCTTTATCAAAAACCAATACTGAACTTAAATGAAATCCATAATACATTTAGATAAAAAGATAACTATTAAATATGACTATTAAAACCTAGTCATTGAATTAACAGTTTTGAATAGGAGTAACTATATTATGAAATACGTGCATAAAAAAAATAAATTCTATATTTAATACAAATTAAATTCAATTATTATAGTTAATAAAACTAAGAAAAATGATTTGACACTTGAAGATACATTTTTCTAAAGCAAGTGATTTATTTTAAGGGAAAAAGTATATTATGATTAAATAATAATAAAATATAAAGATAATATGAATAATACGATGCCAATAAATAAATTAATAATTTATTGGAAATAATAATAAATAATAATTAACATTTTAAAAGACTAGTTTCCTATAAGAATATATTTCCACTATATTTTATGATTTTATTTAAATTTTGAATTATCAAATTTTAAATTTAAAAATTTAAAAAATGAACATCTTTTTTTATTAAGAATAATAATACATGATTAATATTAATTTTGGGGTTTTTCTGAAAATATTTGTTTTAGAAGAGTAGTGAAAAATACTATTTTTATGAATACCAAAACTTTTATGAAATTATTAGTATATAAGTATGAATTAGAAATTTTTAGTACATTTTTATTGAACAAATATTTATTTTATAAGTGATATTATAAATTTAAAAATATTTACTTTAGTTTAAAAACCTATATTTTACATTTTATAACTTAAGTAATATTTTTCTCTAAAATTAATTTTAATACATTATACATTTATTATATTAAAATTGATTTTTATTACTTTTAAAAAAGTAATATAATTAAATTTATTTAAAATTTGGAACAATTAGGTCCAAATTATATAATAAGGAACATTTTATTTTTTAGGTATAAAAGATATGTTACCTTAGGTAAAAACTAGTTATCACGACAAAAGTTAATACGGTAAAAGTGAAAAAACTAATGGTAAAGAGTTAAAAACATGTTTAAAAAAATGTGTAGGGATGGGTTTTAGGCCTTGGTCTACCTTATATATATATTCTCCAATCTAATATTTGTCAGTTTTGAAGCCACTATACTTGAGTGTGACTTCCCATTGATAAAATGTTATGGGTATTTACAAAAATTCCATCACTTTTCACTTATAAAAGGTTCACTCCTCTCTTCATCTCCACTCACACCCAAACCCATATTTTTTATCCCAAAACCTACTTCAATAGCTAATAAACATTCATATTATAAGGACTTGACCTTAAACATTACATAATCTAGCTATTTCAACTATATTTAACTTCTTTAAATTCCCAAATATATTTTTAGTTTAGAGTTTTAGAAAGCTAGGACATAACTCATACATATTAACCCACAAGCATACAAAGTGGGTCCCATTAAAATGGTATCCATTTCTCCCAAAATATATTTTTTTTACACAAAACAACAACATACTTTATTTAACAAATATTCATAACATTTAACTTGACTTCCTTATTTCTCTTATACATCCCTATAACCTGTGAAAAAACATTTAAAAATATGGGATGATCATAAAAATCTTAGTAAGGGATATAAAAATAAGGAAAGAAACTATTATTCCCTGAATACATATAAACATATGAAATCATTTTCACAAAAAAATACTTCTCACCTATATATACTTACTTTGTGAAACATGAGATTTCCATAAAATATTAAAGAATATATATAAAACCATGAGGGTATATTGGGGAATTAATTACTTATATTGTAACCCTCGTGGCTACCTTATGATTTTTAACCCTCATGACTACCTTACAATGTAACCCTTACACCTACCTTATGGTGTAACCATCACTGTTACACTTGGAGTAACCATATAGCTGAACTCCAATATAAAAATACCTAATGAATTAGAGGGATATCTAGGTCCCACCCTTCATCATAAAAAATTCAAAACAACTAGAACATAATCATTAAAATTGAATAATTTCATAAAAACATTTCTTTTGAATTTTGTAAAATAGAATTTTAAAAGAGGATTTGTAAAGGAAAGTCCCTTAAGAATATCATATAATTGAAGTGAGAATGAATAGAATTAAATGATTATATTTATAAACTATAAATACTCATAATAAATAATAATATAAATGAAATTCATTACATTAATAATCTTAGTAACACATAATTAATGAAGTATAAGGTTAACCCAAAGAATGGAAATTGGGTTAAGAATTCCCTTAACTTGGGTTTGTCTTACATAAAAAATGTTTAAAACTCCTATATAATGGTTAAAACAGTGATATTAATATTTTTTAGAAACATATTAATGTTTATAAAACCTTATATGATCATTTTATAACATCATTCCACCCATTCATTAATAATATGTTGTTATTTACATTGTTTTGGGTGCATTCTTTACATGGTTTCCATGGTTAGTTCATAACATATTTTCTTGTCAAAAGGAATTGAATCTCAAGAAGTAGAATGAGTTTTTATTAATATGTTTCCAGAATATTAAATTATTCCATAAATAATTTTTATCATATATGATGGTGAATCCTTAGATAAACCATTAATGATGTTTAGATCATTTTGGTGGTTCTTCAATAATAACGAACTCGTTTCATCATATACTGTTAATATTATGCATATAAGTTAATTATAGAACATAATAGACATAATATAATACAATTTAAAATATGTTTCAACCCTTAAAAATAGTTTTAAAACCGACTTTTAAGGAATTAAAAGAAATTAAAGACACATCATCCACGATGATGGTAAATCGACACATCACAGACAGTGTTTTTATTTTTAGAATAAGAGAGGGGAGGAGAAGAAGTAAGTTGATGAATTTTTCCATAAACATGATAAAATATAAAATATATAGGATTATATATCTTTAATTCCTCTTGGATAAGGGTAGGTGAAGAGAGTATAAGATAATATAAATAATTGAAAAGAAAATGAAACAAAATGAAAGATGATTTTTACCTCTTGATCTCTTCTCATTGAGATCCTCCTTAAGGCCTTTGGTTTGGGCCTTTTGGTGAGACTAGTAGGTCTTTGAAGTGGGGAGGAGACTTGAGAAGTATATTGGGTAGAATTTAGACAATGAATAAAGCTTTATAGGTGTGAGAGGAAGAGGGGGTGAGGGTGGTATTTATAGTGAAAGAGAGGAGGATTTTTTCCATTATTTTAATCATTAATTTAATATTTTTTCTCAATAATATGAATAGTCTTTATTCATGTGACCAAAAATAGTAAATAAGGCATTTTAGTTCTCAACAAGGGTTCTTAAATCATCCATGATGCTGGGAATAGTGTATTAAACATATAATATATATATATACGGTAAATTACCATATTTCACTATTCAAAAAAAAATTCGACTATTTCATGTTAATATAAAAAATTTACCCCAACAATTTTTTGACATGTAGAATTAAAAAATAAACTCCATTTTTTGAAAATAATTTTCTAAATTTGATAAATTTAATTTTTATTTAAAATCATAATTTATTCGAAAAAACAATTCAAAAACTATAACCGATTTTATAACACCTTGAAAAATTAATCAAGGTCTCATAAAATTATTATAAATACATTCATTGTTAAGGTTA
This sequence comes from Viscum album, assembly GCA_963277665.1. Taxonomy (NCBI): domain Eukaryota; kingdom Viridiplantae; phylum Streptophyta; class Magnoliopsida; order Santalales; family Viscaceae; genus Viscum; species Viscum album. The sequence continues at coordinate 674,394,888 of OY728131.1, read as the reverse complement.
CTAATAACTTGGTCATATTAATATTCATAAGTGTAGGTTACTATTCACCAAAAATTAAGTTTTCCTTATCAAACCCAAAAAATCTTACTGATCGCAACCATATATGTCCATTTTTTAAAATTCAAATCATAGAAGGGGAAAATCATATTTAATGGATAGTTTACAACTATATCCTTAAATCAAAGTTTAATTATGTAGAGAATTAGTGTTCCATGAATTTAAATTTATTTTTAAAACCTTGGGGTGTTATATTCTCCTAACCTTTTGGAAATTACATCTTCACAATTTTATTTACATATTAACCAAGTGAGGGTACATTTCTATCATGTCATTTTTCAAATTCCTATGTTTCTTCTTCAACCATGTGTTTTCTCTAAAAAACCTTTACCTAGAAAATTATCTTATTCCACAATAATTATTATCTTCAATCAATAATTTTAACAAGTTTATCTTCATAAGAAAGGTTCTCTTCTAGCTGAACAACTTCTGGGCTCAAAACATGAGATGAATTTGACACATACTTTCTCAACATCGAAACATGAAAAACATTGTGTAACTAAGATAAACTCAAAGACAAAGATACTTGATAAGAAACCAATCAAAATTTCTCTAGTATTTAATAAGGTCCAATGAACCATAGACCCAAGTTTCCTTTATTACCAAAACACATAACACTTTTCCATGGTGAGATTCTAAGAAACATAAGATCAATTACCTCAAAAGAAAAATCTTTCCTCTAGTTATCTGCATAAATTTTCTGCCTACTCTGAGATATCATCTTTTGTTGTTGAATCATCTTCACTTTCTCAAACACTTCCTCTACTAATTATGGCCCCATAAACTTTCTTTCCCCAACTTCATCCTAAAAAGCTAGAGTTCGACACTACTTCCCATATAATGACTCAAAAGGTACCCTCTGTATACTAGAATGAAAACTATTATTATAAAAAAATTTAACTAAAGAAATATAATGATCCCAACTTCCCTGGTAATCCATTGAACAAGCTCGAAGCATATCCTATAAAGTATAAATTTTCTGTTCTGAATTCCCATATGATTGAGGATAAAAAACTATACTAAAATTTAATTCTGTTCCCAACGACTTCTGAAGGCCTTTCCAAGAGTTAGAAGTGATCCTGGGATCACTGTCAGATATAATGGAAAGAAGAACTCCATGTAACCTGAAAATCACTTTAAGGTACAATCAATAAAGCTGATCCAAATACATAGTATCTTGAATAGGAAGGAAATGAATAGATTTAGTTAGTCGATCAATAGTAACCCAGATTGCATTGTTACCTAGAGAAGTCTTTGGTAATCCCACAACGAAGTCCATAGATATATTTTCCCATTTTCAATCTAGTACTAGAAAATTATGAATAATCCCCTTCTATAACTTCCACTCTCCTATAACCTGTTGAAATTTCAAACATTTCATAATAAAATATGAAATATTTCTTTTCATTCCATCCCACCAGTAATATTCTCGAAGGTCTCTATACATCTTAGTACTGTTAGGATGAACTGAAAATGGAAAACTATGAGCTTTGCCCAACAATTTTTTCTCATATGAGAATCATAAGGCACACATAATCCCTTTAAAAATCTCAGAACACAATTTTTATCAATGTTAAATTCTAGAAACTTTCCCATTCTAACCAATTCTACCTTTTTCTGAACTCTCTGTCTTCCTTATGCACTTGCTTAATTCTTCCCGAAAAAGATGACTGTACTAAAATCTGAAAAAATAGATGAATTTCCTACAATAACAACTTCTCATCCAAAATTCATTAAATCATTAATCAAAGGGACTTTTTCCAGCCATAACATAGTTAATGATGCATGATGTTTTTGACTCAAGGTATCTACCAATTTTTTTTCTTTTTTCAAGATGGTAATTGATCGTGCAATCATAATATTTTATCAATTCAATCCATGTTATCTACCTCATGCTTAATTAATTTTGAGTGAATATATACTTTAGAATTTTTTAGTCAGTATATATTTCATATTTGGCTCCGTATAAATGATGCCTTCAAATTTATAAAGCAAAAACCACAATTGATAATTCCAAATCATGTGTGAGATAATTTAACTCATGAGGTTTTAGTTTTCTTGAAGCATAAGAAATTACCTGATCATTCTACATCAGAACACAACCAAGTCCCTTTAATGAAGCATCAATGTAGATGACAAACTCACCATTTCTAGAGGGTAGGGCCAGAACTGGAGAATTCACCAATCTTCTTTTCAATTCCAAAAAACAATTATCACATTCGTTTATCAAGATGAATTTAACTCCTTTTCGAGTTAACTTAGTCATAATAAAAGATAATCATTAAAGGTTTTCAACAAAAATCTGGTAATTACCTGCCAAACCAAGAAAAATATGAATCTCAGTTATATTTGTGGGTCTTGGACATTCTTCAAAAACTTTAGTTTTAACAGGATCAATAATTATTCCATCTTTAGAAACAATGTAACCAAAGAAAGAAATTTGTTGTAACCAAAATTCACACTTGCTGAGTTTTACATACATCTTCTTTTCTTTTATGGTTTGAAAAACAACCCATATATGTTTTTCATGCTTCTATTTACTTATAGATTATACCATAATGTCATCAATAAACACAACCACAAACTTATCTAAGAACTCATGAAATATTATATTCCTAAGATACATGAATACAACATGAAAATTAGTTAACCCAAATGACATAAAAACAAATCCATAATGACTATATCTAGTTCAAAAATCTGTTTTCTGAATTTTATCCTCCTTCATATTCAGTTGATGGTACCCAGATCTCAAGTCAATCTTGGAAAAATACCGAGCTCCCTAGAGATAATCAAACAAGTCATCGACGTGAGGAAAGGGATACTTATTATTAATAGTAATTTTATTCAAATATCTATAATCAATGCAAAGTCACATGGAACCATATTTATTTTTAACAAACAAAACAAGATCTATCCATAGTAAAGTGCTAGGAAAAATGAAGCCTTAATCAAGAAACTCCTACAACTAAATATTCAATTCAAGAAGTTCCATTTGATCTATTTGATAAGGGGGATTTGAAATTGGCTTAGAATCAGGAACTAAGTAAATTGTGAATTCAACTTCCCAATCAGGTATAACACATGGCATCTTTTCTAGAAAAAAATCAAGGTATTCATTTACCATTGGAACATAATTAATCTAAAAAATTCCTTTGTTTCTAACAATATGATCACGATAAATTTCATTTCCTTCTTTCAATAGTTTCTTATCTTCCTGATATATTATCAATTGTATGGGTTATTTCTTATATACAAACTAAAAATCTTTCTAAAAAAAAACTTCTTTTTCTCTACAATCAATCTTACCATGATAAACAAAAATCCAATCCATACCTAGAATGACATTAAACTCTACTAGGGTAAAAACAACAAGGTTTTCAGGTAATGTATTTTCAGAAATAAAAATAGGAAGATTCTTAAAATCCCTTTTTGTTATAACATTTTCCCCTTGTGTTTTAATAATCATTTCTAGTCTCATTTGTTGAGGTGATATTTCTAATTTACCAAAAAAAATTCAGAAATAAAGGAATGTTTAGGCCCCATATCCAACAAGACTTTAGAAAAAAATGAGTAAATAAACAAAGTACCTGATACCACTTCATTGGATGGCCTAACATATTCTAACATAGTTGAAAAGGATCTGACTACACCTTTTTGCTTATAGTCTGGCTTCTTTCCATCACTCAGATCTTTCTTTGGGCAACTATTTTCATAATGACCCATCTCACCACATTTAAAAAACTTTACAGTTTTCTTATCAAGATTAATCATAGGATCATTTTCATTAAAATCTTGGGGCATATTTCCAAACACACCACATCAAAAACACTTCCCAATTTTGTTAAGGTATTCCCAGGGTGCTTTTTACTACACTTTTTACAAACTAGAAAGTGAACTTTCTGACAATCATATTTCTTTGATTGATTCTTACCCATCACTTTCCATATGGACCATTTCTTCTCTTTATTATCAAAGTAAAATTGATCATCAGAGAACTCCATTTCTACCATATCATCACATTGAATAAGTTTCTCGTAATTTTTGAACTCATGGGAAGCCAATGCCCTTTGATATCTTGGATTCAATCCTGAGTAAAAACGATTGATTTAACAATCAAGATCCCAAATAATATTTGAAACGTACCTTTCCAATCAGGTGATGTTTTCTTCCTAAATATATTTTTCAGTTTAGAGATTTAGAAAGTTAGGACATAACTCATACATATCAACCGACAAGAATACAAATTGGGTATTATTAAAACAACATCCATTTCTTCCAAAACATAAAATATTTAACACAAAACAACAACATGATTTCTTTGACAAATCTTCATAACATTTAACTTGACTTCCTTATTTTTCTTAGACATCCTTATAACCTATGAAAAACATTTGAAAACATCGGATGAGAATAAAAATCTCAGTAAGGGATATAAAAAGTAGGAAAGAAACCATTAATCCATGAGTACTTATAAACATATTAAATCATTTTCACAAAGACATACTTTTCACCCATATATACATACTTTGTGAAACATGAGATTTACATAAAACATTAAAGAAAATATATACAACTATAAGGTTATTTTGTGGCATTACTTAGTTATATTGTGACCCTCATGGCTACCTTATTATTTTTAACCCTCATAGATACCTTACAATGTAACCCTCACAGTTACCTTATGGTGTAACCATCAAAGTTACACTTGGAGTAACCATATGACCAAACTCCAACATGAACATTACCAATGAATTTGATGGAGATATATGTCCCAAACTTCATCATAAACAATTCCCAAGAACCATAACATAATCATAAAACTTGAAAATTTCATAGAAAAATTTCTTTTGAATTTTTAAAAATAGAATTTTAAAAGAGGATTTTCAAAGGAATGTCCGTTAAAAATATCATATAATTAAAGTGATAATTAATATAATGAAAGTATTCTGTGTATAAAATATAAATACAAATAATATATCATAATATAAACAAAATTATTTAAATAAATAATCTTATTAGTACATAATTAATGAAGAAGAAGGTTAACCCAAAGAATGGAAATTGGGTTAAAAATTCCCTTACCTCAAGTTCATATTAATTAAAACGTGTTTAAACCTATTGTATAATGGTTAAAAGAGTGTTATAAATATTTTTAGAAACATATTCATGTTTATAATAACTTATACGACCATTTTATAACATCATCCCACCCATTCATTAATAATATTTTGTTATTTACATTATTTCAGGTGCATTCTTTACATGATTTTTATGGTTGGTTCGTAACATATTTTCTTGTCGAGAGGAAGAAAATCTCCAAAAGTGGAATAATTTTTATTAATTTTTTTTCTAGAATATTAAATTATTCTATTAATCATTTTTCATCATATATGATGATTAATCATTAGATAAACCATTAATGATGTTTACATCATTTTGACAGTTCTGGGATAATCATGAACTTGTTTCATCATATATCTTTAATATTATGCATATAAGTTAATTACAAAACATAGGAGAGTTCATATAATACACTTTATAAATATTTTTGAACCATAAAAATGGTTTTACAACTATATTTAAAGTAATTAAAGAAAATTAACGATACATCATCCATGATGTTGGTAAATCGACACATCACAAACGATGTTTTTATTTTTAGAATAAGAGGGGGGAAGAGAAGAAATAAGTTTATGAATTTTTCCATAAAAATAATAGAATAAAAAATATATAATATTATGTAGCTTTCATTCCTCTTGGATAATGTTAGGGGAAGAGAGTATAAGAAAATAAAAATAATTGAAAAGAAAATGGAACAAAATGAAAGAGGATTTTTACCTCTTGATCACTTATCCTTAAGATCCTCCTTATGGTCTTTGGTTTTGGAATTTTGGTGATACCAGTAGGTCTTGGACATGGGGAAGATATTTGGGAAGGGTATTGTAAAAACTTTAGACAATTCACAAAGCTTTAGATGTGTTAGAGGAAGAGGGGTTGAGGGTGGTATTTATAGTGGAGGAGAGGAGGGGTTTTCCATTATTTTAATCATTAGTTTAATATTTTTTCTCAAGAATATGATTATTCTTGATTCATGTGACCCAAAAATATAAAGAGTGATTGTGAGTTTGAAACAAGGGTTCTTACATCATCCATGATTCTATGACTAGTGTATTTAACATATAATGTATATATACGGTAAATTACCATATTTTACTATTCATAAAAAATTGAGTATTTCATAAAAATACAAAAAATTCATCCCAACAATTTTTTGACATATAGAATTAAAAAACTGAACACTATTTTTTTAAATTTTTTTTCTAAAAGTGATAAATTTATTTTTTATTTAAAATTACAATTTATTCAGAAAATAAATTCAAAAACTATAACTAATTTTACAACACCATGAAAAATTAATCAAGGTCTCATAAAATTATTATAAATACATTCATTGGTGAGGTTACTATTCATTTTGTCATATTACTATTCATAAGGGTAACATTAATATTCATATGGGTAGGTTACAATTCACAAAAAAAAAATTTGTCCTATAAAACTCCTAAAAACTTATTGATCACAACCATGTATGTATGTTTATCGAAATTCAAATCATAGAAGCGACCAAATCATATTTAACAGCTAGTTTACAACTATCTCCTTAAATCAAAGTGTCATTATGTAGAGACTCAGAGTTTAATGTATTTAATTTTATTTTTAAAACCTTGGGGTGTAACATATATATACCTTAAATAGGTTCTGGTATTCTTAAAAGATAATCCCTTAACGGTTTAACCCCCTTTCCAAAGGAGATAATCTAAGAAGTGAGGTGTAAATTTCTAACCACTCCTTTCTCATTTCAATTTATTTATTTGAATTTATTCTTCCTAAAATTCCATTAAACCATATTAAAATTATAACATTAGTATAATTGGTATAATGGCATTTTATTATAATGATGGTATAATAATTGAACACAGTTCCCTTCCTTATTAAGAAAAACAAAACCACCATTCATGTATTGTACAAACTACCACCTCTATAGTGTAACATATTTAATTTTCCTTAATCTCCTTACAAGGATGATCTTTATAGGAAATTTTATATAGAAATTTTATATTCATGACAAATTTTATATTCTTAAATAATAATTCATATTAATTTTTCCTCGTTTCATAGAAAATGAAATCATCATCCATGTGTACGTGTAGACTACAACCTTCATAGAATGATTGATTTCCATTTTTTTATTTCTATATTTCATGATAGGTTTTAAGAGTGGATTTAACATATAAATATGTTTTTTTAAGTTATAAATTTTATATTATGACAAATTGAATATCCTATTAATTATTTGAGCAATAAATGATTGTCAAAAATTCAACAATTGAAAATGAGCATACTAAGTGGAAAATGATCTATTTGTTATAAGTAATAGATTTATATGAATTATATTATATATATATATATATATTTATTATTAATATATATCAAAATAATTCACACTAAATAATTTATTTTTTATTTTGATAAAATTTTATGAAAACCAAACCACCTCATAATCATCCATTAATGATGGCATGTTCATGTTTGGGTCAATTTAACCACCAAGTTGAAAAATGAAATGAATTTAAGTAATGGATTAATATGGGAACCTAATTGATGGTAAAATTTGAGATAAATATGTATATAATTATTTATTTTGGTTCTTAAAGGGTTATATAAATATTTAATTTGTTAATTAATAAATCAAATATTATTGGTTAAGAAATCACTGAAATGTGCTTGATGATGATCTCTTTTTCAAGGATAACCAATGAAAAAATAATATAAGGAAATAATAACTCCATAAAAAATTATAATTAATACCTTATGGTACCTTTAATTATTTTTGAGTGATTAAATATTAGAGAATAATGAATACCGACAACACTCTTACAAAACTAGTTCAAGACAATCAAGATTACTTACACACAATATTGAAAATAGGTAAAAAATAACTATATAAATATGTATATAATTATTATAATTTATGAGTATATATTTTTTATATTTATTAATAATGTTATTAGGTATAAATTTAATAAAATAAATTTAATTATTCAGTATGTTTGGTGTAAGTATAGAATGAATTAGGACCAAGGTAATGGTTTTCGTCTTAAATTCCTCTCTTTGAGAAGCATTTTATATTATACACAAAATTAAATATATGTGGTTTATATATAGAATATTAGAGATATTATATCATTAATTATCTTTCTTTCATTATAATTTAATTTTAATTTGAGTGTCTCTCTTTAAAGAGGATTTTATTTAAATGTTCCTCAAGTGGTCGGGGGTATTTGTTAAGTCGATTATTTTTTATTGAGTTATAATTTTTATTATTAAACTTATTTGATATAAGTTAGGTAAATTCTATCATATTAATGAATTATGTGTTATTTTATCTTTAATTATGGGGATTTATATTTTTACCACATCAACCTATCTTTAAAAGTTTCTCAATTCATGAAATATGTCACTGAAAGAGATAATTTGTAACCCAAACTTCTTTCTTTTAGTTATAAGGATTATTGTTAAACATAGTTATTCCATGTTATTTATTTTGTTTCATTTCCCAATTATTATGATACTATGTCTTTTATCTCACTAGGGAAAATGGGTTTTAATACAAATCTATTTCCATGAATGAATTCATTTTTTCATAAATTTATAATTTTCTTTGAAGAAATTAAATACTTCTTATGTGATGATTTCTCTTCCATATACCTCCTCCAATGGCCCGAAGGCCTTCATTTTTTATTGATTTTGATAATCCACCTTTCAAGGGATGAGGTGGAACCCTATTACATGCCCGTAGGCCATATAGGAACCAATGCCCGTAGGCACAAACATTACATACAACCCAAACTAACAACTTGGAATTGCTCCTCCCCAGCATCTTCATCTTTGAAATCAGCTCTTCACCTCTGCATGACTATTCGGCTAGGCATTTTCGTGCATGCAAAGGCTTGTCCCGATGGCAGGTGCCATACCCTCTCATTCTTGCAATCCGTTTAGCTCCTGCTATGGTGAAAGCTCCTTTGCTCATCCTCCTTGTAGAGCTTGTTCCTTGTAGTTTGATCTGGTTTTTGTATCTGCAGGTGACCCGAAGGCCATTAGGATAGCCCAAAGGCCCAACTGACCCGAAGGCCTGGGTGCCGGAAGGCCAATGAAGGACTCAGGGACCAAATCTGATGCCCGAAGGCCCAAACGGGGGCATATCTCCGGCTGCTACAGTGCCAAACAGTGCCTGCTACAGTACTGCTACAGTTCCCGCTACAGTTCTGCACAGTTCTGCACAGTTCCTGCTACAGTGCCCCGCTACAGTACTGCAACAGTTCCTGCTACAGTACTGCTACAGTCGCTACAGTACTACTACAGTACTGCTACAGTACCCTGAAATCCTGCCTCCGCCTGGTTTTGATCCCTGGTCACTTGGATGCACCATCAGAGACCTTGCCAACCGGGCTAAGGCTCATGTGCTCTCTTCCATATACATGTTCAAACTTCCCAAAAAATATCCTCCTATCATATTTTTTAAATCCTATTATATATTAACTAATGTGACCATCCTATTTCCCATTACATTTTTCAAAAGAATGTTTTATTACTTTAGCGACCTAGAATTTTATCAATGGAAATTCCCTTCTTATAATTAATTCATATAGTAAAATTCACCTAAAATCACATAGATAATATAATAAAAACTTTATAAATGAAGAATTAATGAAATAAGATGTATTTCTGAAAATTAAAGAACATATACTAAAGGAATGGTAACTTGACCATTGGAATAATAATTAACCATTAGGAATAGTAATCCAAACAATAGAACAATAGCCCCACCTATGAAATTATAAATATAATTTAGGTATCTCATAAATGAAAATGTGATATATTTTTATCTTGGAATAAGTAAATAAATGTTTTAAAAGGATAAATTAAGTGTTTTTATTTTTGTGAAACATAAATGTTTATTTACAATTTTCTAATTAATATAATGATTTAAAATAAAATTATTTTTCATAAAATAGATTCATAAATTAATATATTATTTTATTATGATTATAAGATAATTTTATGAGACCTTAATTATTTTTCCAAGTGTCATAAAATTAGTTATAATCTTAAAATTGGTATTTTTCGAATAAATAATGATTTTAATTAAAAATTAAAAATTTCATATTTAGGAAATTATTTTTATATTATGGAGTCCATTTTTGAATTCTATACATAGAAAAATGGTTATGGTAATTTGTTTTGGATTTTTCTAAAATAGTTGAATTTTTGGTGAATAGTAAAATACAATAATTTACGGTATTTAACATTTTAGAAAAATACATTAATTTTTGAGTCATGGTTGAGTCATGGATGACTAAAGTGGCCAATATATGGAAATAAAATGCTCTATTTATTGTAATTATTCACAATAATCGACACCATTTCTTGTCTTGATCCAAACTAATAAACTAATGAATAAAATAATCAAAAAACACCCTTCTCATCCCCTATAAATACCACCCCTCACCAGCTCATCTCATCACACCTTATAAGAATTATATATTTATTATATTATTCAAAATAAATCTCCCAAACCTCTTCCCTATGTTATTTTTTCTGTTCTCACCAAAATACCATTTCTAATTTCCTTAAGGAGGTTCTCAAGGAGGCGACACTCAAGAAGAAAAACCCTCCCCCTTTCCTTTTTAATTTCTTTTATTTTCTTATCCTTACCTCACATAACCTATAAAAAGTAAAATTTTAAATATATTATCATAAAAATAATCTAATTTTATTTCATTAATGGAATATCCATCATTAACTCTCTTCTCGTCTGTTTTTTTTCTAAAATGAAAACATCGTCCGTGAGGCGCCGATTTACCCCTTTCGTGGATGATGAATTTTAATTTTTGAATTCCGCCTTCAAGGATGGTAATAAAAAAAATTTTATGTTAAAAAAATATAAGAATATATGTATTAAAATTATTTAATATTCTGGAACTAGTATATAAATAAACAATATTAAATAATAAAACAAAACTAGTTCGCGATGATCGAAAAACCACCAAAAAAATCCATCATTTTTCATTAACATTTCATATAATGAATCATTAATATATATGAAAAAAATATTATATGGGACCATTTAAATTTATGTAAATTAATAAATACCATCTAATTCCAATTCCATATTTTTTATTCTATTTTACAAGAACTTTCAAAATTATGCACAATTAAATAGACCGTGAAACTCTTGAAACGAACACTCCCGGAATGATGAAACTAAATATTATAACTCATAAAAAATGAAATAAAATATCTTAATAAAATTATTATAAATAAAATAAATGATAAATATATTCTTAATTAAATTATTAATTAATCAAATTTTATTATCCAAGACAGTAAGTGAAAGTGAAGAACACTTTCAGACATAAGGTAAGAGACTCTCTCAGAACCCCCATTTTTTTCCTTTGGGTTATGATTTATCTATCTTTACCCGAATTTAATTATTAATTATTATTATTTAATCATTATAAATTCTATTTTTATCTTCCAAACACATGTTTCTTGCTCAACTATTCTTTATTTATGGGGAAATACATGTTTTACAAGCTTCCCTTCTCAATTCCTCATGAAAAGAAAGACCGATTGAAGGGAACTTCCCAATTTCTTACCCAATTAGATTTAAAATCCATAATCTATTTTAAGACCCAATTATTTTTAAAAAATCACTCATTTTATCATAATAATTTATCTTAGTTATTTTATGATTTTATACAAACAATTTTTGATTCTTCAATTTTAAATATTCTTTAATATTTTCCCACAAACTACACTAAAGTGGATCATTTAAAAAGTTTATTAAACACTCTTTTTACATGTATTAAATTAATTTGGAAATAATTTATCATGATTTATTACTATTTTCCCTTATTAATGTCTACGTATGTTTTAAATCCATTCTTTCATGGACAACATCATGATGCATGCTTTCGTTATGTATTATGATATGATTACGAAACCTATTTTTTTCCATGGGAAAAACTTATATTTATTTTTGATTCTTCACATGGAACACATATTAATGAGAATTTTCTAATGGTTGTGACCATATAGAACTCCAATTCATTGGGTAATTTTTAGTCTCATGAGACGTCATGATAGGACATGGAGTGAACCTGATTCCTTTATGGGACTTTGTCTACCATGTGCAATAGTCTTGGCTGTTATCCTTGAATCATGCTTATGTCATGTTGTATGTTGCTGAGAAATTCCTATGATGAAATTATTACATGATAACATGTTCTAAATATTAGGTTTCCTTATGTTTATTCATGTTCCATGCCTTTTTATGTTAATAAGTTATGCCTTTAACCCACGTGTTATGCTTTGTTCCTATGTTTATTCCCTTACTGGGCTTTTTAGCTCATCCCTATTGTTCATGTATTCCCTAAGTTATCCTCTGTATATGTAAGATATCAAAGTAAGTTAGGGGATCATTATTGATTTTAAATAAGAGATATTTTTATTTTATTTTCATACTTTCTAATTATGTACCTAATCTTCCAAAGACACTAGAATTTACAGTCCTTTGTTTGTTTTTGATGGTTAATTAGGATTAAAATAATTTAAAAGACTGGGGTCATTATATTTTATATCATAGAATAGTCTAGTTATTTTTGGGGATTAGGATTAGAAAAATTTAGTAGAAGCCCTAGGAAGAATTTTATCACCATAGATAACCTATATTTAAACTTAGAAAATCACATGTTAGGATATGCTTTTCATTTAAAAATTTATCCTTATATGCACAAATATGACTTATATATGTTTATTATCTAAGTATTCAATTCCCATTAATTTTATTTTCTTGTTAATGGTGGGAAATGATTGAAATACCCTCACCTGTTTTCTCCTTAGCTTGTAAAACAAAAGTTTAAGGATGAAATTTCATAAGGGGAAAGAATGTAATGAACTAGAATTTTATCAATGGAAGTTCCCTTATTATAATAATTTAATATAGTATAAAGCACCTAAAATCACATATATAACATTATAAAAACTATATAAATGAATAATTAATGAAATAATAGTTATTTATAGAAATTAAGAAATATATACTGAAAGAATAGTAACTTGACTGTTGGAATAGTAATATAACCTTTAGGAATAGTAATATTATCAATAGAAAAGTAAAATCACCTATGAAAGTATAAATAAAATTTAGTTATCTTATAAATGAAAATTTAATATATTTATATCTTCAAATAAGTAAATAAATATTTTAAAAACGATAAATTAAGTGTTCATATTTTTGTGAAACATAAATGTTTATTTTCAATTTTACAATTAATATAATGATTTAAAAGATTTTTTTTCATAAAATATATGCATAAATTAATATTATATTTTTTATAATTATAAGATAATTTTATGAGACCCTAATTAATTTTTCACAGTGTCATAAAATCATTTATAATTTTAAAATTGATATTTTTTGAAGAAATGATGATTTTAATTAAAAAGTAAATTTATCATATCTATAAAATTATTTTCATAAAATATAGTCTATTTTTTAATTCTACACATTGAAAAATGGTTAGAGTGAATTTTTTGTGTTTTTTTAAAATAGTTGATTTTTTAGTGAATAGTGAAATATGATTATTTATGATATTTAACATTTTAGCCAAATACATGAATTTTTGAGTCATGATTGAGTCATTTATGATTTAATTGGACACTATATCTAACTCACATGCTCTAGTTACAATAATTAGTCACAATAATCAATAATATTTCTTGTCTTGAGCCAAAATAATAAATTAATGAATAAAATAATAAAACAATGCCCCTCTCATACGCTATGATACCACCCCTCACCACCTCTTCTCCTCACACCTTATAATCCCTATATATTTCTTATATTCAACCCAATTCCTCTACCAAACATATTAAACACTTTTTGGTCTCTATTTTATCACCAAAAGACCATTTCTAAGTGACTTAAAGAGGTTCTCAAGGAGGCGACACTAAAGAGGTAAAACCCTCCCTTTTTCTCTTTTAATTTATTTTATTTTCTTATCCCTCCCTCACCTTACATAACCAAAAGGAAATTATAACTCAATTATCATAAATATAATATAATTTTATTATCTTAAGTAAATATTCATAACTAAATCTCTCCTCCTCTCCTTTTGTTCTAAAAATGAAAACATTGTCTATGAGGTGCCAATTTTCAGCCTTTGTGGATGATGAGTATTAATTTTAAATTCCACCTTCAAGACTAGTCATAAAACTATTTTTATGGTTAAAAAAGATTATAATATATGTATTAAATATTATTTAATTTTATATAACCTATATATATGCATAATATTAAATAATAAAACAAAACTAGTTCATGATGATCAAAAAACTGTGAAATAAATTAATCAATTTCATTAACATTTCATCTAATGAATTATTCATATATCTAAAAAAATTATATATATGACCATTTAAAATAATGGAAATGAATTAATACCATATAATTCTAATTCTTTATTTTTTCTTCCATTTGACAATAAATTTCATAATTATACACAATTAAACCGACCATGAAATTCATGAAAAAAATGCTTCTGAAACTATAAAAGTGAATCTTATGACTCATCAAAAAAGAAATAAAGGATATAAAAAAACTTTCTAAAATTATGCTAAATCAAATACATGTTTAATAGTTTATGAATTAAATTATTAATGAATCCAATTTCATTATCTAGGACATTAAGTACAAGTACAGAACACTTTCAGACACAAGGTAAGAGATTCTCTCAAAACCCCCATTTTTTCCTTTGGGTTATGATTTCTCTATCTTTACCCAAATTTAATTCTTAATTATTATTATGTACTTCTCATAAATTATGTTTTTATGTCCCAAACATATGTTCCTATCTCAATTATTATTTCTTGGTGGGTAAATACATGTTTCATAAGGTTTCACACTCAATTCCTCTCAAAAAGAAAGACCGATTAAAGGGAACTTCTCAATTTATTACCACTTCCAAGTATACTCCATAATATATTTTAATCCAACACTATTTTTCTAAAATACCACATTTTTTCATCAGAAACTATCTTAGTTAATTTCTGATTTTATACAAACAATTTTTTCTTTGTCCGTTTTAAATATTTTTTAATATTTTCTGAAAAACTGCACTAAAGTGGATCATTTCTAAAGTTTCTTAAACACTATTTTTACATGTTTTCACTTCATTTAGACATAATTTGTTAGGATCTATACCTAATTTCTCTTATGAATTTCCATGTTTTTTTTAAATCCATTCTTTCATGGACACCATCATGACTCCCGATTTGGTTATGCCTTATGATATTATTACGATACACATTTCTTTCCATGGATAACCCTAATGTTTATGTTTGATTATTCATATAGAACAAATATTAATGAACATGTTATGACAGGTGAACCCAAATATCACTCTAATTCATTGTGTAATGTTTAGTATAGTGAGACATCAAGTTGGGATAAGGAGTGAACCTAATTCCTTTAAGGGACTTTTTCTAACATGTGTAATAGTCTTGGTAGTTAGCCTTGACTCATAATCATTTCATGTTTTATGTTGTTGAAACATTTCTATGATTACATGATTACATGATCCCATGTTCTACATGTTATTTTTCCATATTTTTATTCATGTTCCATGCATTTTTATATCATCATGTTATTCATTCTAGCCCATGTGTTATGATTTATTCCTATGTTTATTCCCATTCTAGGATTTGTAGCTCATCCATTTTGTTTATGTATTCACTAAGTTATCCTATAAATATGTAAGAGCTAAAATGAATTTATGAGATCATTATGAAGTTTAAATAAAATATGTTTTCATTTTTCTTTCTTGCTTTCTAATTATGTACCTAATCTTACAAATACAATAGAATTTATGATCCTTGGTTTGTTTTTGATGGTTAATTATGATTAATATCATGTAATAATATGTTTAAAAGTCTAGATCCATTATAATTACTCTTTTTACAATGTGGGTTTTCAAAAAAGGCATTTCAAAATGTTAAAAATTTATTTCAATTATTCCATAATCAAATGTTTTATCTTCCACTCCAAATTCATTTTTATTACCTTTATATATTTTCAAGGAAATTTTTGGTGATGATTATTTTTAATTAAAATGTTTTCCAAATTCTTCACAAAACCTTTTCAAAAATAGATTTTGAATGTGATATGAAACTTATTTTATGAAAATGTTTAAAATAT
Source organism: Viscum album (assembly GCA_963277665.1). NCBI lineage: Eukaryota > Viridiplantae > Streptophyta > Magnoliopsida > Santalales > Viscaceae > Viscum > Viscum album. The sequence continues at coordinate 674,378,510 of OY728131.1, read as the reverse complement.
TATAAAAAATATATTTTTATAATTTCATTACCATTTTCCTATTTATCATAAAAATATTTATATCTTTGGAAATTATTTTTGATGATTAGAACTCTACATTTTCTTATGAAATAATATGTTGTGCTAATAAATTTTGGGTATCAATCATTTTCACCCTGAAGGTCAATTTTGGTGATACCATCCAATAATTTTGGGAAACCCATTTTTATTTCCATGAGTTCTTTATGATACATTTTTTTTCAAGTAACACACATATATATTGATTATTGATCGGTTAGGTACTATATCACCCTCATATTCATTTATTAATGTTTAATTTCTCATGATCTCAAGAAGGTAAATGGGTTGTAGCCTAAGGCTAAAGAAGTATATAGGTTATATCCTAAGCCTATATAGGTACACAGGTTGTTTCCAAAGTCTAAACAGGTGCACAAGTTTTATCAAAAGAATAAAATGTTACATGGGTTATTTCCCAAGACTAAAGAGGTACATGAGTTATAACCCAAGCCTAAAGAGGTATAATAGTTTTTTCCTAATCCTAATGCTGCACATGTGTTATTTCCCAAATCTAAAGAGATACACAATTTTTTACCTAATATTAAAGAGTAATATGGGTCATATCCTAATACTAAAGAGGGTAAATGACTTTTTAGCATAATCCTACAAGGATATGTGAATTAGGTTGTGCTTCCTTCTCCACTAAGTAATTTTGTTTTCATATGCTTATGTTTGTGCTATTTTTATGGGACAATCCAAATAATTTTCATGTTTCCATGAATCAAGAACATTATTTTATGATTCAAAGCTATGATATTATTGTTTTTCCTATTTTATGACCTTACTATTGTCTTATTCTCTTATGGTATTTTTATCATATATTTCTCTCCTTATCATTGTTGTCTCATATGCTTATGATCTAAGACTTATTATTTATTGAAATTTTTACCTTACTGAGTATTAAAGCTCAACCATTTCATATGTTTATATTCCCAAAGTTATGAATATAATAAAATTATGAAATATCTTGCAGATTTTCTTATGTGGATAATTTTTGGGAGATGTTGAATACTTTTTATGAGTAAATAAGTTTCTTATATAGTGGAAAAAATGTCCATTACATACAAAAAACATGTGTTTTGTTAGTTTCCGATTTCACTAATTATATAAAACTATAAACCTAAAAGGTATTGGGAATATATTGTAATTAAATATTTTTTTATGTTATGTAATTTGACGGTCAAGTGTGTGGGTTGGTAAAACCATCCCTGATGTGGATGTAAATGTTAATGAATATTCATTTCATTGATCTTGAAGAAACAACCTCCTTAAGTAATTTAATTTCATTCACTAAATTGAATGTAAATATATATACATAATGATTTTTGTGAATATGATACCTTTTAATTATTATTTTTAATTACCTATTTATAAATAAAATAAATAATAATAATAATAATATAATCACAAAAAGTGATTTGATGAAAATCAATATTAAAATAGTTTGATGAATTTAAAAAAAATATTTATGAAATGATAATAGTTTATATTATTCATATATGAAATTATAATTTATTAATTTTTTTGAAATATTATTTCCTTGAATGATAGTATAATAATAATTATATTTAACATTATGTTTAAGAAGATTTTTATTTATCAAAATTTTCTCCTACAGGAGTGATATAAAAAATAAATAAAAATTATTTACTATATCCTTATGGATTAATAGTATTATTTCATGCAATTGACTCTATATCATACCTAGAAGTTAATTATATTTTCTTGGAGTTCATGGTAGATTTAAAGTTTTAATAATCAAATATATTTTATATAGTTAAAATTTATTCCTAAATTAGTTAAATGATGATCATCATTATAAATAAAATATAAGTTTTCAAAAATGATGATTATTGTTGATAAATAATTAATTATTATTTAAGAATCATAGAATCCAATAAATGATTTCTCAAATTTATTCCCGATGTGAATGTAATATTTATTTTTTTATTTCATTCCAAGAAGTGAATAAAATTATTCATAACTTTTTTTATAAAATTTATATTATAAACTACTAATATTTGAGAAATCATATAACTTGATCAATAATTTTCTCTATATTCCTTGAAATGAATATGATTAAAAAATAAATTTATGAATTATAATTGGGTTTTTTACTGGGAATGTTTTGTGAATGCTAAATATTATTTTATTCCATTTCTCATAGCCTTACACATTTTCTTTAAAACATTTTGCGATTCCTCTCCCTAATAGGCTCATTATAAAACCAATCATCCATGATGTTATAAGTAATACACCATATTCTAGGTGGCATGTCTAACCCATTGTAGGTATATTATGAACACATCATTTAATGGATTATCAACTAAAATTATTGTAAATATTAATAATGATGATAAATTTGAATATTTATTTTGTTAAGAATGTGTTAAATATTCACAATGTAATATCTTAAAGATATTATATTTGTATATCTTAAAGAACTAGTTTAATAAATATTATATTAAATAATTTATTTATAAGAACTTATGTATGTTTATTATTAAGCTCCCTAATAGTTAGTATATATTCTTATATGAAGTTTAACCAATACTACAAAATTTATTAAAGACTTTAGATGATAAAATATATGTATTCATGGTGGTACAAAAAATAATGTATTATTTTATCATATTTCCTGATGAAATATATTAATCTATAAATAAATTCTTGATAAAACATCACATGGAGATCATAAGGGTGAAGAAGAAGAACAATTCTTCTATATAAATCAAGTATTTATAATATGAAAAATTTATTGTATAAAATATTCAAGGTTTCCTTTTATTTATACAATTTAAATATACGGACAATTGAATCCAACATGGTAAAACAAAATTTTACAAATCCTAGTAAATTTATTGTACAGAATAATCATTTTTTTGTAATCACAGATAAATTATGATTGAAAAATTTATAAATGAGAATAAAATAATTAATAAAATAGTAGATATCCTTTGATGAAGAATAGTCAATTTAATTAAAATATATATGTATATAAAATGGTCATTTATGAGAGAATTTATAATTCTCTTCTTGATACTATAAATAAACCTATATGATGATTTACTATGGGATTCTTATTGTTAATATTAATTACATATATTATTACCAGCTATATTAAAAGTAAATTTAAAATATTTGTATGATGTTTTAATTATGTAATATATATTGGTTCACCCCTACAATGAAAAAATATAAATGTTTTATGAATGATGTATCTATGAGATACTCACATATATTATAATTTAATGGTGAATACATATTTCATTTTTTGTGTGCTGATTAACATAAATATTGATCATTATATACCATATATAAAATGATCTAGTGAAATCATTTATAAGTTTCTCACAACACTCATATAAATTATTTAGTTGTAATGTATTGCCAAGAAATAGTTTAATATATTTATTGTAGACACTAGATGAATGGTTGAACCCATTTTATAAAGTCATTGTGTATAATAGGTGGGATAAATTTCTTTTTTATTAAGTTGAAGATAAATATATCAACACCATTAAGTTTTTGAGATATTTACCTAGAAGTGAAAACACTACCCGATAAATTTTTATATTACGTTAATTATTGTTGGTGATATATTTTAATTTTTTAATGATTTTTGTGATTACCAATAAAAATGGGTTTGGAGGTATTTTAATATGAAATTAATTGGTCGAAAATAATTGAAGAAACATTTTATGCATCTAACTTATAGGTTTTTGTACTTGTTTTCTAAAATCATAAAACCATTTAATAGAATTGAGATTATCATATAAGTGATATTCCTTAGGAAATTTGTTAAATAAAAATTTTTTTACATCTAATTAGTGTTTTAATTATTTATCTATATTGGAACATTTATTATATCATCAATATATGATTACTTTTATATAAAAAAAGTTTAAATAATATTCCAAATTATGAAATATTCACCCAATTTCATAAATTACTATATGGTTTGGTCATGACAAGAAATATGTGATTTAACCATTTTAATTCATATAATGAAGAATAAAACTGATATTATCCTCCCATGGATTTTATAAATTGATGAATATGTAAAAATCATTATATTTATCTAAATATTTAAAAGAAAATCAAAACATCATAAGAATTTTTAAATGTAATTGAATATTTGATAATAAAATTACAAGGAATGTCTTCATTTTTTTGAATTAATCATCTAGAAGATTTAATTATAAATTTATGAATTATTTTATATATTTAATAAAATATACTTAATGAATAATTAGACTCCTTTATTTCAAGAGTGTTATATTTTATACATGAAGGGATAATAAAAAATATATTTCCCCCTAGAGGATTAAATATAAATGGACATTATATTTTTCCCTAAAGTATATACCCATGCATATGCATATGTGTCTTGAAAATAATTTTAGGTTTCATTATAATAAATTTGATTCAATATTTTTTTCTTAATTACTCATTGATATTTATAGATCATAAATTATCAATTATACCAAAATATGGAACAAAAATTTTCTGTTTATACTAATTTTAAAGATATGTCTCAAATAGTATATTTTTTTACATATGGTGGAACATGATTATCCTGGAATTATTTAAAACAAACTCTTTCATGGAATTATTCAAATCATTCCAAGTTTTTGGGATGGGTGGGGGGAGGGAACTCTATCCCGCCACTTATGGTGATTGCTTGGGTTTCCTCTTGGAACCCATTATGGTGGTGATAACAACTCTCTTAAGCATTGAGTCTTCATCCTTTTTCCATGTCTATTTCCTCTTATCTCTTTTTATTTCATGTTCATAGTTTTATTTCAGGGGGTTATTCAATTATTTTTACTCCATTATTTTTATACTTTGATTTCCTTGGGATTTTATGTCTTCCTTCATTGCAGGTGAATTTTTTCCTGAGTAATTGGTTTTTATAGGTGATAGACCACATTTAACCAATATATACTAACCCACCCAACATAACCCCAATCTTGGTCTTGGGTGGTGGTGTGAATATCATCATGGGATGTGAATATGGATTTGTATTTTTCTTTATTGCCTCTGCATTGACACCATCTTCTATCATGGTTCTTAGTGTTCTTCCTCATGGGGTGATATCTTCTTCATCTCTTCTCAGATCTTCCTTTCAGTCCTTTTAAGTAAAAAGATATCTTAGTTAGATGATATTATGTTTGTAAAGTACTGGCATGGTTTTGGTGGGATTTTTTAATGATACATATTTCATTTTAATCATGCATTTGGATTCTATGTCCAAATTGTTTCATTAGTTTCTTCTAGTTTTTATTCTCTTGGGATGGGTTCTATAATTATGGGTTTTGATTTCCTCCCCAACTATTTCATTATTCTATATTTTGTGATTATCCTAGTCTCACGGTTCACTTTATCCATGGATTTATCCTTCCCTTTCACTTCTATTCTTCTCTATCACTTCAATATACTATTAGTGAAGTTATATGATAGGTATAGTCTAGGGTTTTTATAGGGAAAAAACCATTTTTTTGTGCAGGTTCAGTGTAGTGGAAGCAATGTTTTGGGTTGTGATAGTGTTAGGCATGTATTGGGTGGTTTGGTTATTATATATTATGGATAATTAAATCCCACATGGCTCTAATGGTTTTTATTATAGGAATTCTATTGAAGATAGTGTTTTTTTGGTTTTGGTGGTTTCTTTGGGTGGTTTCAAAGAACAGGGAGGGGGGGTCTGTCTTGCTCGATCAGTCTATAGTGTTCTATTCCATGAATAGATTAATAAAAAATATAGGTATATTTTATTGGGTCTCCCATCAGAACCTTTTTCATCTTCTTGGTTACCGACCCATCCTCTGTTTAGTTTTAGGACATTAATGTGGTTTTAATTTGGTGTATTCCTTATTTTGGTATTATTTAAATGATGATGGTATCTATGTGATGTACTAGATCCCACTCAATTTAAAAATTTAATTTTGTAAAATCAAAAATAATAATAATAATTACAGAGACAATATTAAAGTTGATAATTTTTTTGATTGAGATCATTTATTTATCATATTATAATTTTTATGGGCTAATTATGAATAGTGATATTCCTATTACATCACATGGGTATAATGCCACTTATATATCATAATTAAAGGATAATAATATCAAAAGTGATAACACAAATCATATTCCACAAAATTATTTTTTTAATCTATGAGCCTCAAAATAAAAATGGTACATATATTTAGAAATTTAGGTTATGTGATAATTTTGAAGATTTATTCAAAAAGGTAATTACTATAACACCTTGAGATTTTAGTCTGTATTTCACTTTAATAAACTCTACGTAATTAATATCTTATTTAAAATGAAACACAAAACTAAAACAAACCAGGATAAATGTTATTGAGATAAAAATATTAAAATTGAGTATATATTTATAATAATAATTCAAAATAAAATAACATGAAGAAAATTATGAGTGGAATAAATCCACAAGTAAATAAAAGGACCATGAACAAAAACAATTATCCTCATTTTTTTCCATGAAGATCATAACCCAAATTGAAACTATATAAGTAATGTATATAATTAGAAATATAATAGACATGTAAAAAAAATAAAATAGGATGAATGATTCTAGGTTATATATAGTAATGAAATCAGATGGTTACATGAAGATATCCAGATTATATATCCATTGGGATTATATGACCGTTGCAACATACCTATTAAATTAGTTGTTAGGAAAAAATCCCTCAAGGCATCATTGAAGCATTTTTGAGGTGATTGTGTTTGTTGACAAAGTGGACATTAGTGATGTGATTGTTGACAAAGCAAACCATGACATACAAATTTTTTGACAAAGGGGATTTAATGGTGGAATGTCGAGTTCAAGAGATGTGGTCAACGATCCATGTTTGATTCAAGAATGTCGATAAAGAAATGGATAATCTGGAGACGACATAAAAAGAGCAGATACAAGGTGGTGCCATTTTCCAGTGTTTGCGAATTTTTTGGGCCTAAAAATCGACAAATGAAGAAAAGTGGTTTTTGGGAAAGGGACTTGCGTGCCGTGTACAAGAAGGCTTGGAAACTTTCACGCTATATGTTTTTCAAGATCAGATCATCAAAATATGTCAAAGGGATAAGTGTCACGCAAGTATTGGTGGTGTCACGCAGGTGACTTGCGCGCCGTGAAGAGACTTGCACACCAATGCCTTAGAAGCTTGATAACTTGCGCACCTATGGTTTTTCAAGATCAGAAGATCAAAATATGTCAAAGGAAAGAGGTTCGTGCAAGTTTGGAAGTGGGTCGCGCAAGTGACTTGCAAGAGAAGAGACCTGCGTGCCGCGCCGAGGAGAGACTTGCGCTCCGTCACACATGGGTGACCAAATGCCTATAAATACTGGACCACCCTCTTCATTATTCACTAGAGTTAAAAAATTTGAAGATTCAGAGCTCCCGTCGTGCAGGTTTGGTGGTCGCGCAAGTGGTGGTGTGTCGCGCAAGTGGGACTAGCGCGCCAGTGTTGGAAGTTGCACGCCAAGTGTTAGTTGTGCGCCTAAGGTGGTTTGGGTAGAAAAGGAAGTGCGTCGCGCAAGTTTGGAGAAACTTAAGCTTGAGTCACGCAAGTGTTAATAAATACTTGTGCCCCCATCTTGACTTGTGCGCTGAGACTTGCACGCCGCCTTAGAGAAGGGCACCAAGTAAGGTTGATTTCCGGCAGTGATTCAGGGCTACGTGGAAGCTGGGGGATTGCCCGATACCTTCAGTGAAAAGAGAAATTCATATACGGTTGAAGTTTGAGCTTCAAAAGAGAATCTACATACAAGAGAGGATGTATTCACTCATGGAAATGAAGAGACCTACATGTCTATATTCTGTGAGTGGATCCTTTCCGACGTAGTGATCAAAGGAAGAGGAAAAAGGTGATCCTATCCACCAGTAGTGAGCCAGAGAGAGAGAGAAACAGGGAGTGACCCTTGGGATTGCAGTGAGCTGACCCTAAACTTTGTAAAAGAAGTTATCCTAGGTATAGAAGTGATCTAGCCCGAACCTTGTAATCCACATATAGTGAAGAATAGTGGAATTTGGTACGACCGACAACTTGTTGGCGTATGCTCCTTGGACGTAGCCCAGTGAGGGTGAACCAAGTAAAAATCTTTGTGTCGGCCTGTTTTCTTCCCTACATTGCATTAAAAGTATCATCATCAGATAAAGAAGAAAATAACTGGTCATAATAATCACACGAGTGCAAACTAAGTGACCCTTGTAATAAAGAGGTCATGATCTAGTGGGGCAGGAAGAATTTTGAAAAAGAATATCCATACCCTGATTCACCCCCCCTCTCAGGGTATATAGGCCCCTATTGGTCCTAAAATTAGTGGATATAAATATAAGTAACTAAATTTTGAAATATATGTAGAAAATGTAAAGAAGTGTTACCGAGTATTAGAAGCATTCCTTATGAAGCTCAATTACCTGAGTTTGTAAGGGAGGTGGCATCACTATGGTATGCCTGAGACCAAGTCTAAGCTAAAATCTAACAAGTGTGGCTTGAGAGAAATCATTTGAACGAGAAGTTCAAGTTTGTGAAAATATCTAAGAGATCCTATCTATTTGAATCAACAACCTTGAAAACCACTATTATTTATCATAACCTTATTTATTATGATGAAGTTTTGAGGATATTTTTAAATATAAGTTATGATGATAAATTCATATAATTATTAATAAATTTTATATTTTCAATATTACATGTATTTTTCAAATTTTTATTTTCCATAAAATTTACTTTTAATGAATAATAAAGGTTTTATTTAACAAAAATGATTTGATAAAATTTAATTCCTATTAAAAAAGTAATCAATCTTAAAGAATTATGTATAAATACATTCACTGGTAAAAAGGTTTTTTTAAAAATTATTATAAATTTTCCATATATTGTGTATTTTTAAACCAATTGAACACTATTAATTATGTTTAATATATTAATAATATATAAAAAAATTAATTAATGGTCATATAAATAATGCCACTTGGAATGAAATATGAATAAATTCATTTTATTCTTAACAAATACAATTTTTTAAAAACCATTTTTATATGTTACAAGCCATTATAGTTAAATTAATTTTTATCTACAATAGTAATTTATCATGATAAAATGGTTTTAATAATTTTATTCATTATATAAAAACTTGGTAATAAGTTAATTTTCATTTCAAAAATAAAAATAACTTGTAAAATTAAATATTAGTAATCATGATAAGAAAATTATTTTTCAAATAAGTTTTCTTATAAAAGTTGTGTAATTAATGTCTAAATAATTCAAAGATATCTATTTTGATGACTATAATATTTTTTAAATATATAAAAAAATATATTAACACTCATTTAATTATTAATTGATAAAAAAAATAAAAATATATAATGTTCACAAATACATTTTTTTAAAAAAATAGTTTTTTTCTATATCATATATTTTAGTTAAAAATTTAATTTTATTATATTTATAAATTAAATTAGATTAAATGGATTCCAAATTGAAAATAATCTTATCCAAATTTGGTAATAAGACTCATATTATATTTTTATTAAGAGAATCGTTACCACGGTAAGAATTTAATCAAGGTTAATAAGGATTAAAAAGAATTAATCTAATCAGGATCTAATTTTTCTAAATTAACTTTGAACTTAATACTTTTAAAAGATATTTAATAGGTTGTAAAGTAATAAACACATGTCTCAATAACATTTCAACACCTTACTCACCTGATTCCATCTTTACCCATCATATATCTTTAGTTTCCAAGGAAAAGTCCCCCTTTTTTCACCTATAAAAGGAGCTCACTTCCACCAAATTCAAGACACAACTTTAATATAAAATTACTTTTAAAATATACCTATTTTCTTCCCATATATATGTATTCCACATTTGGAAGAAATTTATTACAAGAATGTGTACCAATTCCTCCATTTCCAAGAAGTCTTTCAAGGTAAGAATCAAATCCTCAATGCCAGTACAATCCACTCCCTAACCCTTTCTTCTCTATATTTATCCTATAAACCTATTCTTACCTTAAAAATATAATAACATAAATATAAATAGTATAATAAAATTTTATTATTTTTATGCAATAACCATTATATATCCCCCTCTAATCTATTAAAAAATGAAAAAGTTGCTCGTGTTACATGAACACTATTGCCTCTATGGACGATGCATTTCATTTTTCATCTTCAACTTTAATAGATTGTTATAAGAATATATTTAATTAATTAAAATAATATTTATGGAATTATTAATATATTTTAAATATAAATTAGGAATTATATTAATAATATTAACCATAAGTGATAATTTTAAAATGAACCGCCTAAAAAACCATACCAAGAACCATTTCTTCTTTTTAACCAATAACATATAATATTACCTTCTTCATAAAAATATTAAAAATTATAATTTAACTATTTAATAAAATATAAATAATATATTTTTTATTCTTTAATTTTTATATTATATTTAAATCACTTTCATACTCATCCATTGAAAATAATATGTTCTTATTTGGGTCATTTTTACCACATACACGAACAATGTTACAAATTATTAGTATGGATAGCTTTAAAAAACTAATTACTGTTATAATATGATATTAACATATAAATAATGTTTTTTAGTTATGTAAATATCATATTAATATTTAACTCATTTTTAATATACCTCCCTTCGTTCATTAAAAATTACAGATATAAGATCATCATTGATTTCATCTTCAAGAATCATAACTAAATCACTCATAGAATGAACATAAATGTTTTTAAATGATTTAAAAACCTATATTATAGTACATTAAATAGTATATAATTTATGAACTTGGTATTAAATAATAGGGGTTGACATTTCCATTATGAAACATGTACAAAACAATCAAGGTTACTAACATTAGATGAGGAAAATAAAGAATAACTAAATAATAAACATAGAATGAATGATTTTAATTTTATAGTAGAAAAGGTAATAGTTATGGATAAGGTTCACAAATAAGTTATTAATATAGTTATATTTATTATACAAGAGTTGAAATGACTTTTATAGAATTAGAAGATAAAGGAAACAAATTTTCCTAACTCAAATTTCCTTTAAATAAGTTAAAATGATCCTTATGAATCTTAATACTTAAAAGTTTGGTTTTTTTAAACATATAGATATATTATATAGTATTTAAATTTTATCTTTTTGTTATTTAAAAATATTTCTCATTAACTTATCTATTAAGGATTATTATATCAATCATTATGATATTTGTATGGGGTTTTCATGAATCAACTATTTTTATTGAGTATTAATCACACCTCAATATGTATGATATTATGGCATTGATTAATTATATCATATGATGATATCATATTTTATTTATTCTTTTTTTATGGAATTTACATGTTAACATTAGATTTTTCTTCTTTTATGGATTTCTTTCTTCATAAAAATATGACATTGTTTAGAATAATTTCCATCCTTTCTAATGCATCTTCATATTCCATATCCATATTATTACATTAATTTTTCTTTTCTTTTCATATTTTAATATAAAAATATATAATATATATTGTGATATTCATACTTATATTTACCTATTTTCAAAAATTATGTTTTATTATCCTTTTTAACGATGCAGTTTCAATAAAAGTATTATAAAATTTTAAAAGGATTTACCCATAACATTCAAATATTTTATCCCCAACTCCACATTTTATGCCTTAAAATTTATTACTTTTCAAGGTTATATTACTTGAAAATTTTATAAATAGTGTTTAAAAATGGTTTTCCAAGAACCTTCTTGAAAATAATTTTTGAAGGTAACTCACAACTTTATATTTTTATGAAAATGTTAAGCTTTATTATGAAATATATTTTTATGATTTCACATCCATTTTCCTCTCTATATATGATATATATACTTCCTTTAGAGTTATATTACATGAAATATCCTCTAAACACAATTATTAAATAATATTTTTTATTAATTTGATTTTGGTACCATCTCATCAAATCCTTGATGTTATTTTTTATGAGATACCATTTGAAATATTATGATGCCATTTTCATTATATGGGGTTTTAATAAAATGATATATAAATGATTTTATATAGAACACATGTGTATGGATTATTATTATCTGATGGGTGGAGTCTTATATTACCCTCAAATTTATTGGTTAATGTTTTATATCCCATGAGATAAAGATATTTTATATGGACATGATTGCTATTTAGATTTGTTCACAAGATTGTAGATGGACATGATTTTTGTTTAAGCTCTGTTCACAAGATTTTGCATGTATATTATTGTTATAAATATTTTTTTCACAATATTTTGCATGAAAAAGATATATTCTTTTCTTAATTCACAATATTTCACGTGTAAAATATTTTTTTTAGATTTACTCATAATGGTATGACTTCATATGCTTATTCTTATACCAAATTTTAATGTTATATGCCTATGTTATTCTCTAGGGATCATGATTATTATCTCATGATTCCCTAATATTATTCCATAATATATATTTTTGATCATCTAAGGTTATATTATCTTCTATCATGCCTCATGAAATGTACTTATTGCTCGATGTTCCTTTTTATTAGATATTTCTTCCATGATCCTATTTTCTCACAAGATTTTGATCAAACTCTTGATGGAATATTGATATGTTTTCCCATAACAAAGCATTTGAACTGACACTTCTTATGTTTTTAATTACTTATTACATATAGATTATTATAACATATTAAATCTCTAGGGGGAGATTTAATATGGTGAAATTATGTATAAATAGTCACAGTTTTGTAAAATAAGTTATTTTTGTAGCTAGTCTCCAAAAACACTAAAACTTTAGGTTTTGGGATTGTTAGATTATTGTGATATGTAATGATTAATTAATGAGAAATTTATACCAATATATCTTGGTCTTGTCTCACTTTTTATCAAAGTTTGTATGTAATTAATGTGTTTTTAGTACCAGATCTAGGAGTTTGGGTCTACGTAATTTCAATTGGTATTAGAGTAGGGTGTAGTTATGTTTCAATATTGGTTTAGTAATTTTTTTGGAGTATTTTAGTTATTTTTGAAGATTAGTATAATAAAATAATAGTCAAATCCCTAATTATAAGATTAGATATAATAAAACAACCTAAATTTTTGATAAACTATAGAGTTTGTGGTTTCCTAGAAATGAAATCCCCAAATGTGTACAAAAAAGTGGATATAGGATTTGGATCAGATGCACCTTGAGGTAATAACCATGAAAAAGGTTAGTTATGTATTAACTTGATCTTCACTCAGTGCACAATTAATGGTCCTAATTGCACACCTGATTTGAAACTTTTGAGGGATATGATTTGGTTGTTTTTTTTGATTTAATGGAGTCTAATGAAAATTATTAGAATAAGTGAAAAAAATTTAATCCCATGCCCAAGATCACTCGTGAAAGAAATATGAAACTAACTAAAACATAAAATAGATAAGTATTAGAAAATTAAACCGTCAACCTAAGTCTCAACTACAACATCTACATCACCATCGATTGGGTTTGATAGAGATAACTAAAATTACATCTAAAAGACATCCCACTTTCTATGGTATTCATGATTAAAGATGAATCATGAAACATTTTAATGGGATCAGATCTTCCAATATTGAATGCTAGTTCCTTGGGAAGAAAATAGAATGATATAGAGTGCTTCAGGTTCCATGGAATATCAACCAAAAAATCATGAAATCATCCACAACTTCCACACATACTGTCATTATATGGCAGTAAGGTTTATATAGATTTGAGGATATGACACACATTAATTCTTGTATTAATTCCATTTTCAAGTCATTCATCTAATGCATGAATATATACGAAATTAATTTACTGATTTATGTATCATATGTATTACCCCCATATGAATTTTATCATTATAATTTATCATTAAATGATAGCTGATATGGAGATTAATTATCTGAATGATAAATATTTATATTTTTTCCATAACAGATTCAACCTTAACATAAATGATATACCCTATTATACATGTAAATAATAATTTTCATGAAATATTATATAGATTTTATATATAATAAAAACATAAGGAATTAGGGTATATATCCTTAATTATCCTTCTTGTAATTAATATAAAAACATTTTGTTCCATTTCACCTTATATTGTATCAGATACAATAACATGTGAAATCATATCCAAAACTCTTTTGGATATCTTCAAAACAATTTTGGAGAGCTATCATTAACTTTAAATTATATCAGATTATATGTAATAACTTGTTAATAACCATCCAAAAATCCTTTTGGATTGACTATTAATAATTTTAGAGTATCTCTCTATGTCGAACTCAATATCTATTTAGTTAACCATAAGGTGTGAACCTATGGGTCTTTGTAACATTGAAAAAATATGAATCTCCATATCAATAAATGTTAGAAAAGAGTGACCTATTAGAATACATAAATTCTAATCAAGTTATAAATGGATATTTTTTGATATCCATTAAACACAAGTGTTTCTATACATTGTTCCAGTAGTTTCATCATATGTTAACACATTCTAATATTTTCCTTTTGTCTATGACAGTGAGTGTCTATAAGACCATAGTATGTAAATCCCATATAGTATACTCATCAGTTCTCAATTCTCAAATTATATTATTATTTGGTTGATGAGTATATCACATTTCATTAACCTTTTATTTATGATCACATCACATTACCCTCATCCAAATAGATAAACACATCACATTTACTTTATAGGTGCGCAGGCACACTCTGCAATCTAACTCATTTGAGGGAAAAAATTTCATAGTTGTTATATGGTTGGAAAAATATAATCTTTGTTAATATCCAATTGATGAAATGATCAAAAACATACTCAAACACTCCCTGATTATCTAATTTCACATTTTTAATTTTGTAATTAAGGTATCAAATTAAAACAGTTCTCATGTTAGGTATCTGTCAAACATAAGGTAGTGGGGACTAAAATATAATTCATGAACACCAAATATGCAGAATAAATAATGTATGAAACTTCATGTGATATACTTAATGGGTTATCCAATGTATAAAAACACTATTTTTCACCTCATAAGCATATTCTGTATCTATCTACAAGAATCCTACTCACCCAAACCTTAACATTTCTTTATAACCTATAATATACTATAAATAACATCAGTTATATTTAACTAAAATTCATACTTTAAAAGGTTATTTATCATTACACTTTAAAATATATATATATATACACACTTATACAACCAACATGAAATAATGAAAAAATAGATATTTCCTTATATATATGATACATGAATGCAAGATCTACCTTATGTTTCATATACTTTATGGGGGGTTTTCCCTCCTTACATCTATAGGTAATTATCATCTCATATTTATGTGATCATTTGATAAAACCCTCCCACTAAACTTCTTTAGTGTGTAACATCTATAAATAAAACAATTTTAAATAATGATGATATTTATGAATCATATTCCTAAATTTAAAATTTTCTAACATATTCAAACTCTTTAACTTATAAAAAACAAATGTTACAATTCCTATTTTTTATATACTTATAACTCTTTCTATGTTAATCATAATTGGAACTAATTGTATCAAAATTTTTCCTTGAAATATTTTTATAAATTATATAAGTATTTAAATTATTACTTTACCAGCATATCCTAAACTTTATTAAGATAAAAATAAAATTTACTTATTTATAATAACTAATTATAAATATTTATATAAATCTTTACCATAATATAGTAAACTCTTTTAATATACTAAGTATAATTCACTTTTTATTTTATCTAGTATAATTCTTTAAGAAATAGTGATATTCAATTTCTCACAATAACTAAATATAACCTTTTACATTTTTATTTACTGTCACCTATCCTAATCTATTTAGGGACTTAAATAAAAGATCACTTCAATCATAGACTAAAATAATCCTTTATTTTTTTATTTTAAACTTCTTATGTAAAAAAATACTCCAAATATCATCTCAGATGCTATTCTTTTATGAATATTTTTCTAAGATACACAAATTACTTTATATTTAATAGATATTTTTTTAGTAGGACTATTTAACTAATAAACTATTATTTACATATCATATAATTTGCTATATTTTATTAGATAAATTTCAATTGAAAAGATGAATTTATTAAAATATACCACTAATGGTTGGTAAGAACATATTTTTACCACATCTTAAAATATAAAACCCATTAAACTTGGCTCCAAACCAGACCCAAAAAGTTGAAGGGAATTCCTGCTGCCCACAAGCTGGTGACTAATACCATTTCATCCAAAAAAACCATATATAATGGTTTTCCCAATATGAAAACCAACATGGCATATATGTAGAGAAAAATAACATGAAAATAAATATTCTGTAACTAAAAATTGATAGCAGTAGCGATATAACTAAAGAAATAAGAAAAAACTAAGGTACATGTCCAAGAATAAAACCAAAGGAATCCCGAAATACCAAAAACTACTTCTTATGATATATGAGAAACATCCCATCATCTCACCACCAACTACCCATTCCCAACTAATATGAAATACCACTACCTCACTGAAGCACCTTTTCGTTTCTTACACTAGAAAAAAAGGGTCTACACACCCCTAAGGGAGTATGGAGGATGCGATGAAATTAATCCTAGTAGGATCCTACCCAAGTGCTCCATAACATGTCCCTATCAAATAGTCCCAATATTCTCAATATATGAAAAACACAAGATGATAAAATGGTTTTCACATTTATATCAAAATAATTGTAAAAAAATATCCCATTTTTATTGTTCTAAAGAAGATTGCATATAAGATAGGTAAAAAAATATATTCAAATAAAATATTTTCCAAATAAAATATAATTTTTAATATCATGGACAAAAAAAGAAAATCCAAAAAAGCAGAGCACAATAAAGATCACACTTATGATATCATAGGGTTGGGCTAGTAAGGTCTCTCATAACTTAGTAATCAACCCAAGACATACTAAACAATACAAAAGTCCCTAGAACAATAGGGACTTGGTAACAGAGGAAAACCCCATGGATGAACCCCCTTTAGTGTTAGAGAATCAAATTCATAAACAATAGGGCCTAAGGAATATAGGAACACCCAATAGATGAAGCCCATGAAAAACAAGGACAAGTCCTAAGACTATATACCCCTCATAGATACCCAAGGTTCCCATGTTCTGTGTATGTAAAACATTTAAAAGGGATTATAGCATTTCATAAAATAGTTTCCAATAAACATTTTCATCAAAAACATACTTCAAAAACCAATTACACAAACCATATCATGGTACTTTGAAAACATATTTATTTTACCAAAACAAGGTGAAAAATGATCCATTATCAAAAAACATTTGTTAAAACATATCAAGAACATCAAGAATCATGCCAATAATCATTTATAAAAAAATTAGAAAAAAGAATATATCCAGTTCCCCAAACAAAGACTAGAGATGAAACCACCTACATTATAGTTGGTTTTTCACGACAGAAAATTGGGATCCATGCATCAAAATAATAGAGAACACATAACAAAGTGAGAGGAGTCCCTATTCATCAGTTCCTACATCATATAATTGAGTTTATATAAGGGAAAGGTTGAAAGATAATATTATAGATCATATACCTCATAGAACACAAGATTCATACCCAACCAAACAAGACCTAGGCTCCAAGAACCAAAATCATAATGAATTTTTGAAACTAGAATCTTCCAAAAAGTGATCAATCAATATGAGAGAGATATACCACTATTTATTCCCAAAAATCATTAGAGGGTAGGAAAAATCACATATCTTAAACTGATCACACAACAAGAATAAAAAGAACAGATCAATAGATGATGGATAATCAAAGTAAATTGGAACCAGATCCCACAAGGCATTCACCCGAATGTATAAAATACATCATATCCCTTATAAAAAACATAAAATTCAAAACACTTTAATGGTAATTAATAAGTAAGGATAAATAGAGGAGAAAAGTGAGTCAAGATTTCATTAAAAACCCCTCATAATGATCTACCATGTTTCTTTAAAAAAATGTAATTATTTCCTCAAAAGAAGGTTTCTGATTTATACATTTGAATTTTTTAAATAGATGAAACCATGAAATAATGGATGTTCACCATGCATGTGGTGGTCTTAACTGTACCCCACCATGAAGCTCGACACACAAATTGACTATGATGTTGTCCAAAAAATCAACCTTTTTTATACGCACCACACCCTATTCTATATTTTTTTAGAGGCTAACTAGACATGGTGCATAACGGAAATCCCCACTCTCTATACTAAAGACCACACCCAACACTAGGTGTGTTGGTTTTTTCTATTTTACATTAGAGACTCATAGGCACCCCATGACCTCCACCATGGTCGTGGTCTTACCCGTGTTGAACCAAAAGTCAAAAAAACCAATTAAAGATACAAATAAATTGACAAATATCTATAAAAATTTAAAAAACCATCCCAAAAATCAAAAATAAAACATACCATAAGTTGGGATGTGACAACCTCCCCACCTTATCAATTTCTTTCCAAAAAAAGTACATAGAATAAGGAAGTTCCATAATGAGTTTAGGCCATTACTCTCTCATTAATAATTAACTCTCCCAAGTCTCATAAGAATCTAATTAAAGTCACCATAAAAATTTGAATAGTATAGTAGACTTCCCATGAATAAATTTCTTCTGAGAGTTAATGATATCCACTAGTTTCTCCATAACTGATACATTTGGACTCCTTTAAAATTCCTCCCAATTCAAAAAATGGGAGAGTTCACGATGATACTTATTAAGATGAGAAATGTCAAAAAAATAATGAATACCCATAAAATATGCTAGTAACACAAAACAATAATGTGTCCAATACATTTAATGATCTTTAATGGTCCAACACATATTGGATCCAAATTCCCCTACCACCCTAACTGATGGTGACTGATATGAGGGAAAATTTTCAAGAATATTTGTTCACCAATAGAATATTCCAAAGAATAGAATTGAAGATTCAAATAATATTTCTCCTGAATTTGATATGTAGCCAATTATT
The DNA here is from genome assembly GCA_963277665.1 of Viscum album. Classification (NCBI taxonomy): domain Eukaryota; kingdom Viridiplantae; phylum Streptophyta; class Magnoliopsida; order Santalales; family Viscaceae; genus Viscum; species Viscum album. The sequence goes on along the minus strand of OY728131.1, from coordinate 674,359,338 downwards.
AGTGTATATCCTAAATCCTCTATGAATTATAATTGGCGAAACAAGAGAAGCCTCTCCTACCTCTGAACAACAAAGAGTTTAATTACACAGGTGACCATAAAAATCCTCAAAATGATACATTATAATAGATGATTAGTAACTATTATTATAAGAAAACTCAACCAGTATCATATGGTTATCCTAAGATCCTAAAAAATATAAGGCATAAGCATAGATCATATCCTCCAAAATCTTAATAACATGATATTTCTAGAAATCCATCTTTGGATGATAAGATATACTAAACCTAACCTAAGTCTCCATAACCTCTTAGATACCTTTCTAGAATTAGGAAGTAAAAATTGGATCCCGACCAGAGACAATGGTAGAGGAAATCTCATGAAACCTCACAATTTCCTGTATGTAAAACATACCAAAATCTTCAACCTTGGTGGTGTCCTTAATTATAATGACATGGGATGATTTTACCAACCAATCAATCACCACCCAGATAACATTACTTCCTCAGGGAGTCTACAGTAATCCAACTATGAACTCCACATATACCTCTTCCCATTTTCATACAAGAACCAGAAGAGGTTAAAGCAAACATGAAGGCTTTAGGTACTCTAACTTAATCTATTGGTAGGTATAATAGAAAGACACATAAGTAGTGATGTTACACTTCATACCTTGAAACTAGAAACACCATGTCATGTGATAATACATCTTCATATTTCTATAATGAATGAATCAAGATAAACTATTACAATCACGAATCAACAATTTTCTGAATGATACAAGGATGATGAATTGATTCCTGATGTTATGAATTCCATTAAATGGGAGAGACCATCCATGAGAAGATCATCACTATATAATAATTCCCTGATTCCTATGAATTAATTATTCTTCTGTTTTTACTAAAATATTGAATCAAGTAGAGATGATTGAAACTAAACACTTGTCATAATTATAAATAAATTATCCTCCCATGCATCTAGATGAAACTGAGAAAAAATAACCATATGATTCCACTACTCATTCTCTTATAGGTTTTCCCTAGAAGAAAATTTCATAATGATAAAATAAGAAACACCATTACCCTTCACAGATGTGTTGGTGAGGTCAAAGTAAAACGTTTGGAGTTAATCCTCCAATTGCCACTGGTTGAGGATTAGGTCCTTTGGAGAGAAGATATAACATAAGATCTTGTGATTAGAATAGTCTATGAATCTCTTCCATAAAATATAGTGTTTCTAATACTTGTGTGAACACGTTATTGCAACATGTTCCAAGTCACCAGTGGGATAATTCATTTCATGTGGGAAAGGTTGATGATAACTATATTCCACCGTATGATCATCCTACACTAAAACACATCCCAATATTTCACCAAAACCATCATAATAAAAAATATCCATTACTAGGATATGGATATATCAGAATAGGAGATGATATTATACACCATTTTACTTCATCAAAAGAGTCCTAAGAATTAGAATTCCATGATAATTTCACCCCTTTCTTAGTAAGATCATTCAATAGTGATTCTAGCTTTAATAATTATTTTATAAACCACCAATATTACCAAGCTAAGCCTAGAAAGATCCATATATAAAATATTTTTTTTGTTTATTCCCATTACAATTTCTCCTTCACCTTTTCAGGATAAACTCTGAGGCCATGTTTTGAAATCATTTTCCACAATAACTTCACCTCAAAGATATAGAAATTTCATTTTAATAACTTCATATAAAGGTAACAACTCATCAAGATTCCAAAAAATAAATTCAAATGGCAATCATTCTCTTGATTAGTTATTAAATATACCAATATAATATTAATTAATAACAAAATAAAGGTATCAATATATTGGTGGAATATTTAGTTAATCAAATCCAGAAACACTATTGGAGCATTAGTTATTCCAAACGACATCATGAGATTTTCAAAATATCCATAATTGTTTCTAAAAACAGTCTTCAAGATATTTAATTACTCAACTATGAGGTGATGATAACCTTTACACCTTTAAATGATCTAAAAATTCATCTACCTAGGGAAAATGATACTTATTTTTAATTTTTACATAATTCGTATTTTGATAATCTACACAGAGATGAAGAGAACCACCATCCTTATTTGTAAATAGAATAAGGGAATCATATATTGAAACACTAATATGAACAAATAACTTCTCTAATAGGTCATACAAATGGATTTTAAGCTCTTTAAACTCAATAGGTTCTATATGCTAATATGGTATCAAAATTGGCTATGTACCAGGTACTAGATTGATAGAGAAATATAGCCCCTTTCTAGAGTAAGTTTAGAGAATCCATTTGGGGAAAACAATGAAAAATACCAAAAAACCAAAGGAAGATATATATGATAAGAATCATCATTGATCTAAACCACACCAATATACAATATATTCCAAATTTATGGGTTATAAGTTCCTTTATCAAACACCTAGGAGCTCAGATACCACTCCCCCTGAAACAACCAAGAGATCCCATTAGAAAAAAAAATTTAAACATGATAATAATAACAATTAATATCATCTTAGTGAGAAAATATCCAATAGACCTAGATGATAACATTGAAAATATCCAGATCAAGAACAAAAAATTCCTAAACAAACTCAACATAAGCTATCATAAGTAAACATGAAGGTTAACAGAACTTCAACTCCTTCCTCCTACCAAGAGGTGTTTCCATCTCCATAACATAGGATATGAGATCCATTGAATGTTTTAAAACATACATAAAATTAGAATATATAAATTAATGTGAGGAACTAGTATAAAATAAAGTAGTTTATAAATATGATACAAAAAAATGGTGCCTCCCACTATAATTGGACCCACAACAACTTCCTTTGAAAGCTCATCCACTATGTGAAACTGCTTCACTCAGGAGGCCTATGGATGGAGCCCTATATAAATATAAGTTTCTAACATATCTATAGTTACCTTTGGATCTTATTATTCAAAACAATATCAAGGAAGAAACAGAGCCTAAAAGAATCTATATAGATGACCTCGATGAAAACATGCACTATAGGTCATTGGAGTTGCAGGGTAATCTTTTCGGGTGTGCCTTGTATTTCTACACTAGTAACATGATAATGGTACACTACTAGATATTATTGATAAAGTATAAATATCCTATTGTTTGATAGATTCCTATGATACCTCTATGATTACCATGACACTTCCTCTTCTTCCTATGCAAGCCAATAAAATTATCACTGGGTGGAAGGAAAAACCCAAAAAGCCTAACTTTCCTACCAAATCAATCTCTACCATCATATCCCTGTTGATCATTTCTATATAGGTGGTGAGATTCGGTATATACTCATATTATTGGATGTTAGTTATAAATCCATATAGGCATTTCTAAGCCTTCATATTTTCATTTTCACCACCTCAAGATAAAAATGAACCAAATTAGTAAAATGGTTGGTGTACTCTATCACCGAACGATATATATACTAAAAGGAAATGAACTCCATAGAGTTCACCATCATCAAGAATACCAAAAACAACTACTCACTCTAATACCATGTACTTGTTAACCTAAACCATAGATTACCATCAACTCTTTCTAGGACTCTCAAGCCTAAATGTTGTGCACTTCACCTTAATAGATTTAGGTGTATTTAGGAAGTCAAATACTTGATTAGTTTTCTCTATAAAGTCTTTCACCTCCCAAGGTTCATTAATACCATTATAAGATGGGGGGTTCTAGAATAATACATATTATTCTCCATCCTTATAACCTCTATCTCTTGGATGTACCTATTTATCTTGGTTATGAACAAGTAGAACATTCTAGTCTATGACATGAATAGTCTGCATGACAACCTCAATGAGATTCAGATCAATAGGAGGATTCTATTGAGGAGAATTTACCAACGCACCCTCATAAGGAATCCCAGAATACATCTCAGAGTTATGATTGTATATACTAAAAATAGAAGGATACTATCATAAAATGAAATAATCTCAACCTAAACCAATGAAATATAAGAAAAAAAGACATATACATCAAAAAACTAATATAGTAAACACACAACCCAACATTCAGTGGTGACTTAAGTCATATTATGAAGATAGATGGATAATAAATCACTCAAAATATACCCCTTAAGCCCTGAAAATCCTATATTCTTTCTATAAAACTCCCCAAGACAAGAACACTTGAGGATAAACTTTCCATTGATACAAAATTTTTATGACCTGACCTAGAAAACACATAAAAATAGGCTCTGAACCAGTCCAAGAAAAGACTTAAAGGTCATTCCCAATACCCATGGGTTCGCGACTAGAACCCATGCATCAAACAACAGCCATAAGGAATTATTTTATCATCCTATAAAACAAACATGGAATAAATTTAGACAAATATACCAGGAATAAAAATATTCCATAAATAGAATCCAATAGTGGTAGTGAAACAACTAAGGAAACAATACAAAACAAAGGTATATGTCTAAGAACAAAACCAAATATAATGAAAATGTTTGAAAAATACTTTGTGTGATATATGGGAAACATCCCACCAACTAATCACCTGCTGCCCATTTCCAGCTAACATGAAACTCACCACTTAACTATGGAACCTTTTCCTTTACTACATAGAAAAAACAAGCGCTACACCCCTAAAGGAGTGTATAGGGTGTGGGAAAATCAAGGCCAGTGGGATTACACTAAAGTTTTCCATAGAAAATCCATGTCAGATAATCCCAATACACTCAATATATGATAAACATGGTATACTAAAATAGTTTTAACATTTACATCAAAAGCATAGTAAAAACATTTCCCCATTTTACACTTCTAAATAAAATTCCATATGAAATAGGTAAAATAATATTTAAAAATAAACTATTTATCAAATAATGTATCATTTTTAATATCAAGGAGATAACAAAAAAAGGAAAATAAAGAAGAGAACCATAGAGATCTCCCCTTGGATAACATAGGTCTGAGCTCTCAAGGTCTGTCATACCTCAGTAACTAGGTCAAGAATTAGTGCATACTGAAAAAGTATCAAGAATAACAAGGACTATGTAATAGATGAATTTTCCATGGATGAACCCCATATAGTGTTAGAGAATCAAGTCCCTAAAACAACATTTAATAGGGAACAAAATAACATCCCATGGACGAACCCCCTATAAAAATAAGGATAAGGACCAATACTATAAGCCACTCTTGGGTACCCAAGGCTCCCATGTTCTATGTATGTAAAAAATTTAAAATGGATTAAAAAATGTCACAAAACAATTTACAATAACCCTTTTCATTAAAAAAATCTTTAAAAATTAATTCCATAAACCATTTCATGGTGATTTGAAAACATCATTCATTTTTTAAGACAAGGGGAAAACCTTATTTTATAAAAAACCACTTTAGAATGCATATAAATAAGATAAAGGATCATTCTAATAAATATTTAGAATTTTTTTTAAAACCAAATAATATGTAGTCCACCAAAAACATTCTATAGATGGAATTTCTTAGCACACACTCGAGTTCACACAACAACAACAATGGGATACATTCATAAGAAGGAAATAAAACACATAAGAAAGTGAGAGAAGGATCTCAAAATCAAATTATACATATTATAATTGAGTTTACAGATGAACAATGTTTTCATATAAGATAAGATATCACATAACATGTACAACACAATATCTATAAACAACCTAACAAGATCTGGCCTCTGATAATGAAATACAAAATAGATATATAAAACTAGAATTCACTAAAAAGAGATAAAAAAATATGAGAGATATCACACTATATTTATTTCCCCAAAACAATAGAGGGTAGAAACAATCACATACCTTATACTAATCACACAATAAGAATAATGATAATGAATCAAGATAGGATATACCATCAAAGGAAAGTCAAACTAGATCACATATGACAATCAACCAAATACGAAATGAATGCCTAAATACCTTAACAAAATCAAACAATTGAAAAACATATAATAGGAATGAATAAGGAAGGTTTAATAAAATATAAAAATAATTCAACATAATATTTAAAAACTCCTCATAATGATCCTTCATGTTTCAAAAAACAGACATTAAATCGTCCTAAAAATAGGCGACTGATTCAGTTGTTTGAATTTCCAAAATAGATGACACCATGATATGGTGGATGTTCACTATTCCCATGGTGGTATCGACCACACCACACCATGAATCCTGGAACATAGAATACCCATAATGTGGTCTAAAGAAAACCCATTTTAGACCCACTACACCCTGTATTATAGTGTAGAGGAGGCTTACAGGTCATGTTAGATAGTGGGACTCCCTATACTCCATACTGAAGACCACACCCAACAGTAGTCATGTTGGTTTAGGACATTATAAATAGGAGACTCATAGGAATACCATGACCATGGTCCTACCCACGTTGCATCAAAAGTATAAAAACTCTATTTAAATCTATCAAGCTATTATCAAAGATTCCAAAACCTACAAGGAACCATCCCAAAGCTAAATATAGAACATACCTCTTGCTAAAATGTGTCACATTACCTTATATTTTAACGAACATCTAGTTAAACACATTACCTTGGATTGTTTTTATCATTTTCTCCTTTTTCAGAACATGGTATAAAATTTAATGAATCATAAACCATGATTATTCAATTAATCATCTAAAATTGTTTATAAAAACACTTTTTAATGAAAAAAATTCTCTTATCAAATAATAAAAAATGAGATGAAGATAATCATCCTTCAATTAGATTCATTTGATTCTGGTAAATTATTTTACATTCAAACCATTGATAAGTTTTTTTCTTATCCATTTTATTATAAAGTACAAGCTATATAAAATATTACTTTAATTTTGATCTCTTATATATTCAGAATAGTTGTGAAGTACACATTCGATATCATACACCATTCAAAACTAAAAAATTTATTTCTATTACATTATTATATAACATGGGTAGTCCATAGAGTTTCAAAAACTCTTTTAGGTATCCCAAAAAATTCCATCATATGGAATAATTACATCATCATGATAGTACCCTTAGGTTTCAAGAAACTATAACTAGATTCTCAAAAAAATATTATTGGATTTTCAAACTAACTTTTCTTCTTCTAATTTTAATTTATTTACTTCATTGTTAGTCTATATAATACCAAAACTTATACATCACATGTCTATTTAATTTATTTCAATAATTTGTGAATAAATTATACATCGTATTATAGTTAATCTATTTAGAATTCTTTGAGAATAACCACAATTTAATATGCCTAGTTAATCTCAAATCATTAATAATAACCAGTAAACTTTTATGAAATTCATTCACATTATCGAAACATTTCCACTGATTAAAACTAAATGAATTTATTAACTATAATAATCCTTAAGGAAAAATTTATTTTGTTTATATCAATAGAATACTTAATCATGTTAAGTATCATTGATAAATCCAATCATATTGAGTATACAAATAGATACTAATGTTCATTTAGTTAACTTACATCTAATGCATTTGAAACCCTAAGTGAATCACTCTATGCTTCTATAAGAATATATATTCACCTATTGATTAATTTCAACTGTTCATTTATTTAGAAATTTGTTTCTCTAACACATAGAATTTTCCTTAAGAACTTTTTCTTGAGTTATTGTCCTTATGATTTGTTTACATTAAACTTGTATTTTCAAATATTGTTTTCAATGTTTTAGTTTGATGATGATGATGTTATTAACTTACAATAAAAAATTTTATCATATGAGTTTCATGTTTTATTACCACTTAATAAGGACTTTTATTAAATGGGACCCCACTAAAATGAAAACCCCTTATAAATAATAATACAAATTAGTGAGCCCGAATCCTTATTTTACTAATCAATGAGCCCACTTGCATGTTTATCTCACCACTTAGTTATTTAGGTAGTGATTCTTCCTAATCATAACAGCTATGATTATATGATAGTTTATATGATAAAACTTTATCAAAATTCATCATATGGATAAACACAACAAAATTCCTCCAATATCCTTATGAAGGGTTTCCCAGTAATATATAAATAAAAGAAAATGCCATGAACAAGCTAAAAAGGAAATCCAAGGGAACCTAGTGAAACATCCTAACCCAGAATCCACTATATGGTTCCCCGAGATGGTGGGTCACATGGCCTCATGTGAACCTCCCCATATTATAGAGGCTTCAGACTAGTATAGAGGGTTTATGGTGGTATTGTTGGGAGTCTGTAACCTCATGACCAGAGTGTAGCACAACGAAATAATAATATTAATCAATAGAGGAAGCATATGAATAACTTAGAAGTGAAAGAATAACATCTAAATACTAAAGTAAATATCAAAAATATATGTAATTTTATGTAAAATACAATAAAAATGTAATTTATATTTAAAAATGTAAGGAAATACATGGAAATAGAAATACCATATAATTCATGTATCAAAATAAAAAAAATAAAAAATAACTATCTTCAGATAGCATCACGATCATATCTTAGTCATGTGATCACTTCCTCTTAAGCACTATCAATCATGAATCTTAAAGAGGTCGCTTTACCTGGTCCTACTTAAATCCATGAAGTCTATTTGGGTACCCAACGATGGACCAAACACGGTGTGAGATAACACTCAATAGGCCACCACCAATGGTGTATATAAAAAGTCTAGTTTGTGTATAAATAATGAAGTAGTGTATTCATAGGTATAATAGTAATATAAAAGAATGAATAGGTGAAATACCATCAAGCCTACCAACTGTGATCAAACACCCATACTAGGGCTATATGTAATTCATGATAAATATACACTATGGCCTATACCGAGTAATCTAGTGTCATACCCCAAGGGCCGGATCCAAGGTATGAAGACTGAGGGATCTTCATCATTTAAGACCTACATGGGATAGATCCAAGGTATAAATGAAAAAGGTATCCCCTTGAGTCCTAAGAGAACCTCCATAGAAACTCAGTAATGAATCGGGAGGATCCCAAAAAGCATGTCCAAGGTTGTCTAAGAAAGCTGAATCAAAGGAGTAGCAATGTCCTGGGCATCCAATGGAATCAGGATCCAAGGAGTAGAAATGTGCAAGGAATCCACTACCATAATCAATATCCATGGAGTATAAATATCTATAGAGTCCAATGGAATAAAGATTTGAGGAGTATAAATTTACAAAGAATCCACTACCATTATCAATTCATCATCTCTTTTCATAACCCATTTCATTATCATTTACAATCCATGAGTTCATCCAACTCAGTTTTCACATTTTCCCTCTAAAAATTTAACCATATCTATCATATGAAATCAAATGGAGACGGTGGTATAAACCCTGTTCTATAATTCAATCAATTATAATTTTGGATCCCACTAAAATTAGTGAGTTCACACACACCCAACAGGTAGAATATAAAGGTAAAATACATAAACAAACATCAAAGAAGGAACATGTTGAGGTGAATAACCTCCAACCATATAATGTTACTAGTGGGTAGTCTAAAAAAGTTCCATACAATTTAATCAAGGAATTAAATCAATTATAGGAGAAACTTATAATGGTTTAGTCTATGACACAACTACAACAGGTTCCAAAAACAACTAGACCATAATGGAAAAGGTATAGAACACCTACCGTATAACCATGGTAGATCAATCATTCAATATTGACTCCTAACCCGATCTGTATGGGAAGAAATTAGAAAAATTAATGATTAACGTAGAAATAGGGCATATTAAATTTCAAAAAAAATAAATCCATTGATATGAATACAAACAAAGAAAGGTGAAATGTAAAATAAGAAATCACCAGCATGGATCCAATGAGATGAAAAATGTTTGAATCAGAGTCTAGATCATGAAATGTCACCAAATACTTGGTTATTCTTGAAGAAGAACTCAAAAATGAGAATAAAGACCCCCTCTATCCACTGGAAATAAAGAAGGAAGATGTATTTAGTTTTTTTAAATATTCTAAGGGAAATCCCATAATTACCCCAAATATTATGTGGTGAATGATTTGGTCAAACTGTTGGACAAAACCTATGCCAACTGTGTATATGCCTCTATATAAAGAGGGAACCCACATGGTTCGTGCACACAGTTTGGGAAACCATACATAAACTGTGTGATTTAACTCTGCTAAAAATTGAAGGTGTCTCCCACGGACATGAAACCATACCTATATAGTTTTATCAAACTATGCGGACCTAGAAAGACCCCTGGATCACCCCTCACATTTAGGAGTAACCATGTGGCTCGAGTCATATGATTTCTATTAAATGTGCATCCAAGCTTCATTTTTCAAAAAATGATCCTATGAGCTCTGAAAAATCCCCATACACCCCAAACACTCATGTGATCTCATTAGGCATGCACATTAGTTCAAAATCAAAGAGTTAAATAGAAATTCAAAATATTCCTACCTTATAGGAAAAACCCGGGATCATATAATCTCCCCCTTGAAGTAATGCATCCCCATATTTCCCTTCCATGGGTGGTAAAGCATCATCTAATAATAACTCCAACCACTGAGCACCTACGTTGGCCTCCCACTCCCAAGACCCGTCCTGTAAATTGCTATGATACCATAACACCTGTACTAGAGGAACTGACTGACCTCAGAGAGCCTTTATTCTACAATAAAAGATACAAATAGGATGTCCCTTGAAGGAAACATCTACCTACAACTCAACCTCATCTTGATGAAGAGTATGAGATGGGTCTGAGTGATAATGGAACAACTAGGATACATGGAAGACATTTTTCATGGCTCAATAACTCTGAGGTAATTGCAACCAATAGGCTATCAACCCAACTCTATCCATAATATCAAATGACCCTACATATCAAGGTGAAAATTAACCCTATATTCTAATACATATGGGCCACTAGTTTGGGCCTCAGGTACTACAAGGATTTTGGGCCAACCAAGGCCTTTGAGCCAATTGATTCTCAAGGCCTTCAGGCCACCTTAAGGCCTTAGGGCCACCCCAAGGCCTTTGGGCCACTTGAATTCAGATGTACCAGTTTGACTACAAAGAACAACGCTTTAGATGAGGATTTTGGGTAGGCGCATTCACTAGAGCATAGCTAAATGGATTTAGAAGAATGATATGGTATGGCTTTGCCATCGGTACTAGGCCTATGCAGCTTTGCATATGACAGTTATCCAACCAGCCCTGTGGGGGTGGAGTGCTGATATCATGACATATGCTTGGGAGGAGAAGTTACAAGTTGTCTTGTCTGGGTGATTCCCTCTAATACCTATAGGTCAGGTAATTGTCTTTAAGCCTTTGATCCTTGTTAGTGTTCCACCTCACCCCTTGAGAAAAATATTATAAAAAATAATAAAAAAATGAAGGCCTTCGGGCCATTCCGAATGATATCTATTATTGTTGGAGAAATCAACCAAGTGTATACACCTCTCAAAATATCCCCTAAAATTAATGATACATTCTCTAATCATGACCTCTAGAACTTTTATAGTGCACTCTTAATGGACATCTGTCTAAGGGTGATATTCCATGCTTAGAAGAACCTATGTAGCAAGAAACCTCTAAATCTAACAACTACCTAATCCTAAACATATCTACAAGAGTGGAATTAATTGATGAAGATAATATAAATTTTTTTCCAAGATAGTTTTTCACCTCCATGTTCATATTTGAAAACAAAGACAAAATTTTCCACTCGATACATGCCTCCTGAACTATCTGTATCCCAGTCCTCCTACTTAGTGCATCAACCACTACATTTCCCTTTCCAGGTGTATAAGCAATCTATAAGCCAAAATATTGAAGCTAATTAAACCACCTTAATTACCAAATATTCAAGTCACTCAATGTAAATATGTACTTGTGGATTTTTTTGGTCCGTGTATACCACAAAATTCTTTCCAAGTAAGTAATGTCTCCCAAATCTCATGGAATGAACCACAACGGCTAGATCAAGATCATATGTCTGGTAGTTCCTCTTAGGTGGCCTCAACTAAAGAGACTTGTACTCTATGATTCACTCCCCCAGTATTATGAAAACTCCCAAACCAATTCCAGATGCATCACAATATACTATATAGCTTCTGCTCGTCTCTGGAAGAATCAAGACTGGTGCTTAATTCAGTCTCCCTTTCAGCCCCTGAAAGACTTTCATGTAGGTGTTTTACAATACAAACTTCACACCCTTATTAGTCAAGCCCATAAGATGTGTTGCTATGCATGAGAAGTCATGTATGAAATGACTATAATATCCAGATCTCACCTTCATTTGTGGAAATTTCTTTTAGGTATTTGATACATAAGGTGAACATTATCCATCCATAAGTGGAACTTTGTAAGCTTAGAATATAATTTATTCCCTCTTAGTGTATATAAAATGATCTCAATATGTTTTTCATGGCCGTGTCGATTGTGATAATACACAAAGATATGATCTATGAATACCACCACAAACGAATCTTGACAAGGATGGAAAACTCAGTTCATCAGCATCATGAAAACTGATGGTGTATTCATAAGACTGAATGAAATAAACAAATAATCATATAGACCATACCTACTATGAAAACATGTAAGAGGTATTTAAAATGGTTTAACACACACCTAATGACAACCTGACCTCAAATAAATATTTGAGAACACCTGATCTCCTTATAGATAGTCAAAGAGATCAATTATCCTCAACAAGGGATACCAATTCTTAATCATTGATCAATTCAAGATCTGTTAATCCATGAAAAAAATGAATATTTCCTTATGCCTTTTTCCCAGAAAGGAATGAAGAACCCCAAAAATAAGTACTTGGTCATATGAACCACTTTTCCACAAAATCCTCTAGCTATATGTTGAGCTCTTGTAACTCTGTAGTATCAATCCTTTAAGGACTAATAGATATCTATGCAGATCATGGAACTAGCTCAATAGAAAACTCTTCCTCTATCTGAGAGATAATATAGAAAATTCATCCAGGAAAACATCCATGAAGAAATCAACCATAGGAGGGAAGTCTTCTTGATGCATTACCTGACCATCCATATATTAACTAGAAATTTGGGTTGTTATCACACCCAGTCTATGATTCTCGTGTCTAGATTTTCTCTCATATACATCCCATTAACCCTTGTAAATAAAATACTTCCCTATGATGATGTGAAGGACACCATCCTACAATAACAATCAATATGGTTTTGATAAGAAACCAACCAGTCCATCCCGAGTATGATTTCAAACCCTATCATCTCGAGGAAAAAAATATCCCATACAAAGTGACACCCACCTATCTCAAGGGGGTCCTATAGTGACCCAGATTTTTCTTCTATACTATTACATCATATTAAGGATAAAAAAAAATTAGCATTATAAAAATAGGATCCAGAGGTTTAGTGTTGTGGGGAAATTAGGCACATACATAACTTGTGAATAATAAAACATAAAAATTTATTTAAAATATTATTCATTGTTCTTATAAATCTCACATTCTCATTAGTATATGTAGTCACTTGAGGATATACATCAAATAAAGGGGTGAGCCAAAATCCCAATAAGATGATGAATAAGGACATGAATCAATATAACGTGGGTGATCATAATCATCATTATAATAATTTAATAATGGGATAATTATCATAATTATAATGGAAAAATTGTATGAATCCATGGAATATGGCAATTCATAAAAATGAAACATCAAGTCATAGTGGTCAAATACCACATATAGTTGTGAACAAATATAGAACCATGTTTACACATAACATATGTGCATAATAATGACACCATCATTGTGAAAAAAAGATAGAATCATGTTCACTCATAATACACATTATCTCTTGAGATACACCACATTATCCATTTCATTATAGGGCTATATAATTCCGATTCCACTTGTCACATATTAACAATTACATAACCATGCATGCCACATATAACATATATCAATGAAAGTCATAAAGTAACCCATGTAAAGGAATGAGTTTCATAAGGATTTTATCAATCATGATTTCATAAATAAACTCGGTGTTCCCAAATAGAAAAGGGAAAATAACATATTTGGTATATGAATCATCATTTTTTTGTGAAGAAAAAATTACTCAAGAGTAGTGAAGATGTGTTTTGTAAAGAAGAGTTATTTTGAAAAAATCAAAGTATTTTCCATAAAATCAGATTGGAAACATGCATATACCATAAAATAAAATGGATGAAAAATCAAATTATGTTTAAAGAATATGAAAAGGATATCCAAACCGGAGGAATAACCCAAATAAATAAAGTTGGGTTCAAGAATCCCCTTATCTTATGTCCTAAATTATTCTGTACTTGCACTTAGTATCCTGGATAATCAAATTAGATTCATTAATTACTTAATTCATAACCTCTTATACATGTATCTTAATTATTATAATTTTATTATGTTTATTTTTGGCCATTTTAATTAGTTATAGTGTCAATTTCATTCTTTCAGAAGTGTTAATTTTCATGATTTCATGGTCGGTTTACTTTTATATAATTATGGAAGTTCTTGTAAAATAAGAATAATTACCAAGAAGTGAAATTATGTGTTATTGTTGTAATTAAATATGTTTAAATGGACTCATATATCATTTTTTTATAATATGAGTATGATTCATTTGATAAAACATTAATGATAAACTTTTATTTTATTTTGTTAGTTTTTTCCAGCCATCACGAAATAATTTTGTTTTATAAAATATTATGTTTATAAACCAGTTATAGAACATTAAAAAAGTTGTAATATTCATATCAGAATCTGGTTTAACCATAATAATGGTTTTATGACTAGCCTTGAATGCGGTAATGGAAAATGAAAATTTGTCATCCAAAAAGGCGGTGAGTTGACACATCATTGATGATGTATTCATTTTTTCAGAATAAAAGGAGGAGGGAAGAGATTTTATAATGGATATTACATTAATGCAATAAAATTTTAGTATATATATATGATACTAGAGTTATCATTCTAATTTGGATAAGGGGATGTGGGGAGAGGATAAGAAAAGAAAAGGAAGTAAAAAAGAATGATTGAGGATTTTACTTGTTGAATGTTGTCTCCTTATGAACCTCTTTAAAGAACATGGAATTGGTCTTTAGTGAGACTGAGAATACCAGGACATGGGGAAGAGGCTTGGGAATGGAATTTTATATAATTTAGACAATATAAACTTATTTAGAGGTGTGAGGAGATGGGTGAGGTGTGGTATTTATAAGGGTAGGAGAGGGGTGTTTTGATTATTTTATTCATTAGTTTATTATTTTGGCTCAAGACTATCAATAGTGTTGATTATTATGACTAAGTATAGTATGTAGTTCATGTGAGTTGTAAGTAATGTGTAAATAGATCATTCATGACAAAAAAAGTCATGTATTTGTCTTAACATTTTAAATACCATAAATTACCATATTTCACAATTCATAAAAAAATCAAACTATTTTAGAAAAATACCAAAAATAACCCTAACCATTTTTCAATGTGTATATTTCAAAAATGGCTTCCATTTTATAAATTTTTTTTAAACATGATAAATTCAAATTTTAATTAAAATATTCATTTATTATAAAAATACTAATTTTAATATTATAATTTATTTTATGACCCTTTAAAAAATTAATTAAGGTATCATAAAAATATATTAAAATTATAATAAAAATATATTAATTTATGAGTATATTTTATGAAAATAAATTTTATTTTAAATCATTAAATTAATTCTAAAATTGTAAATAATATTTATGTTTCATAAAAATACCAACACTTAATTTATCATTTTTAAAAAATTTGTTTAATTACACAATGAAATAATTATATCACATTTTTATTTATGAGATTCCTCAATTTTATTTTTAATTACATAGGTGAGGTTACTATTCTAATAGATGAATTACTATTCATAATGATCACATTACTATTCTAATGGTCAGGTTACAATTCTATCACTATGGATTCTTTAATTTCTATAAATATTACTTATTTTATTCTTTATTTGTGAGAATGATGTTTTTACTGGGTTCTCTATGTGATGCATGTGTTTTAGGACATAATTATAAAGAGAAATTCCACTGATAAAATTTTGGGTTGTTACATTCTTCACCACTTTTGAAATTTCTCCCTTAAAATTTCATTTTACATACTATGGTTAAAACATGTGAGGGTAGTTCTCCTTCATCGATTCATAGAGTTCCCATGTCGTCTCTTCATACATATGGTTTCTCTATAGTACATTGAATAGGTGGGTGGTCTTGTTACGTAACACCATGTCTATATGGTCCAAAATCTTTACTAGCTACTCCTCATAAGAGAGATCATATTCCAGCTATACCACCTTTGAGTTAAGTACATGTGAGGGATCTGGTATATACTTCCTTAGGAGGGATACATAGAATACATCATGCACTTTATACATGGTTGGTGGGAGTGAAATCCAATAGGATACTGATCCTATTCTATCAAGGATCTCAAAGGGGATAATATACCTTTGGATAAGATTCCATTTCTTTACTAACCACATGAATCTCTTCCATGGTGATATTTGAAGGGAAACTTTGTCTCCAACTTCAAACTCTAAATACCATCGATGACTATCATCATATATATTCTTCCAAATCTGAGTAGATTTTATGTGTTGTTGGATGGCATAAACCTTCTCTATCATCTCTTTCACAAGATCAGGTCCAAGTAGTTTTCGTTCACCAAATTCATCCCAACAAGTTGGTGTTCTACATTTTTTCCCATACAGATTGTCATATAGAGCCATCTGAACACTTGAGTGGAAGCTATTTTTTGTATGAGAACTCAACTAATGAGATATAATGATCCCATCATCCATTAAATTCTATTTATAAGACTTACATAATGTCCTCGAGCATCTTAATAGTCCTTTTATATTGTCCATCTATTCCGGGGTGATAGGATGTTCTAAAATTCAATTCATTACTAAAATAATATTGAAGACTTCTCCAGAATTTAGATGTGAACCTTGTATCATGATTAGAGATGATAAAAAGTGAAACCCCATGCAACCTCACCACTTCTATCACATATATATTAGAAATTTTTTCAAACAAGAACTTTTTCTGAATAACAATGATGTGGGTAGTATTGGCAAGTCAATCGACCTCAACCGAAATTGCATTACTTCCTTTGGATGTCTTTGGGACACCAGTGACAAAGTCTATAGTGATGTTCTCTAATTTCCACATGGGTATAGGCAATGGTTTCATCATCCCTTTTGGAATTATATCATTCTTCTTTAACTTATAGACATACCAATCACATTGAGATATACTCCACAATCTTCTTCTTCATGTTGTCCCACTAGAAGTGATCTTAAAGACCACATTACATCTTGGTACTTTGAGGATGGATGGAGAAATATGAGCTATGTGAAATATCCAATAACTCCTTCTTTATCTTAGGTGATTAAGGTACACAAATCCTTGTTTCCAATCAAATCACACCATCTTCATAGATATGAAAATATTTTATCTTCTCCTCCTTTACTACTTTCACCTTCTTTTGTAGCTCCAGATCATCCCTTTATGCCCCCTTGATCTTCTCTTGGATAGATGGTTGGGTAATCATTTGGGAAAAGGAGGATGTATTCTATGACCTTATTATTTCCAAATATTTACTTTTCATATCTATGAGGATGGGGTCTTCCTCAATCCACATCATTGATAGAGTATCAGGTTCTTTTCTTCTAAGAGCATCAGCTAACTTTCCTGCCTTTCCTGAATGGTAATGAATAGAGAAATCATTGTCCTTGATTTGATATAACCATCTTATTTGATTAATATTGAGATCCTTATATGTGAATATATAGTTTATACTCTTGTGATCAGTATATATTTCACACTTCTAACCATAGAAGTAGTGCTTTAAAATTTTGAAGGAAAAGATTATATCTACTAGCTCTAGATCCTGTGTTAGATTTTTCTGCTCATGGATTTTAAATTGCCATGAGGATTACGCTATCAATTTATCATTATGCATGATTACAAAACCCAATATTTTATTTTAATCATAGTTTTATATCACAAATCATGCTCCACTTGTTGGTAGTGTGAGTTCATGTGTAGTGATTAGCCTATTCTTGGGATCCTTGAAGCTTTCCTCACATTCTTCCATCCATACATACTTTACCCTTTTATGTGTTAACATAGTTAGTGATATAGAAAATCATGATAAATTTATCACAAAATTTTGGTATTACCCTGATAAGTCAAGTAAACTATAGATTTCTGTCTCAATAGTGGGTCTAAGACATTCCTCAATTTCCTTTGTATTTTAAGGGTCTATAAAAATTCCTTCACTTGTGATCACATGTCCCAAAAATTTGACTTGTTTTATCCAAAAGTCACACTTGATGAACTTGTCATACACTTCTTCTTTACTTAATATCGACAACACAATATTTAGATATTATTCATGTTTCTCCTTGATATTTTAGTTGATGTAAATATCATCAATAAAAACTACCATGAATTTGTTAAGGTAGTATCTAAAGATTCTATTAATCATATACACAAATATTTTAGGGGAATTAGTAAGTCTAAAGGGTATAACTAGGAACTCATAGTGATCACACCATATACAAAATTCATTATTTTGAATATATTCCTTCTTCAACTTTAGTTGATGATATCCATAATGAAGATCCACCATTGAGAAGTACTAAGATCCTCATAGTTGACCGAACATGTCATCAATATTTGGAAGAGGTTTATTTTTTCTTTAGGGTGTTCTTATTGATATCTCGATAATTGATACATAGCTAAATTGATAAATCCTTTTTATTTACAAAGATAACTAGCACACCCCAAGGTGATTCACTTGGGAATATGAACCCTTTTTACAAATGATCTTGTAACTGCTTCTTTAAATCCTCAATTTTGGTAGAGGCCATCCTTTAGGGACATTTTGAGATAGGGTTGGCTCCTAGTATAAGTTATATCGAGAACTCTCCCTCACAATCTGGGGGAAGTTTGAGAAACTCATAGAGAAATACATCAGTGTATTCCCTCAAAATGGGTATTTCCTTAAGATCGACACTTTCCTTCAATGCAACCATTTGAGCCAAATATTCTTCTTCATAGTGTATCAACACTCACACCATTTAGGTACTCCAAAGGATATTCATGATCTTCCTTAAATTTTTAGAGAATCATGGGATTGTTTGGAATATGAAAAGATATTTCTTTTTCCTAATAGTTAATGCATTATCGATATAAAAATATCTAATCCATGACCAATATTGTGTCAAATTTCTACAAGGGAATTATTATGAGATTTTTTGGAAGAATATTCTCACATACAGCAAAGAGAGAGGAGTCCAACACTTGGGTTGAAATGATTACATCACTATGTGTTTTCATGGATATCTATACTTAAATGTATCGGGGATTTGATTCAATAGTTTTAGAAAAATTACAAGATTTAAAGGAATGCATATAACCATAATAAAATAATAATTTTTCCATTCTTGAGTGAACATGAAGTGTAACTTATATGACTTCAGTTTCTTTATCCCCTTTATCAGGAGTGATAGAATAAGCTTTCCCTTACTCCTTTTGTTTTGGTGGCTACTAATGATGATTACCCTCAAGGAATCTAGGTTTTTTTTCATTGACTTTCATAGTTCCCTTTCTCCCTAGAGTTGAAGCATTGAACCATAGGTGGTATATTAGGAGGTTCCATTATTTACTTCATCATGTTGGATATCTTATTTATATATCTTCAATATTCATGAGCTTGATGGCCTTCTCTCCCACACTTGAAGAATTTTTCCATCTTCTTGAGGTAATTCCCATAACACTTCTTCCCACAATTTTGACACGTGGATGGATGGATCCTCTTTCCTCCTTTTTCATTTAACCCACCAACATGAAACTCCATTATTATCTACTTATCTTTATAACCATGAGACCATTTTAAAAACTTCATATAGACTTTGAGGGCACATATAAAAACTTCTTAATAACTCCCAAAGTCTTTAATAGCTAGATCCTTTCAAATATTTGGTTTTAAACTACTAAAGAATCTTTATATTTTTTTATCATTATTGATAAAAAAACCCATGGTGTATCTTGAAATAATTGTGAAGTTTTATTTATAACCTAGGACATACCCACCATCCTTTTTTATTCTTCTCTATGAATTATCTCTCCATATTTTATGAATAGTTCAATGGAAATACTTGTTAAGAAATATTTTATTAAAGTCATACCACCCCAAATATTTAATTTCATCTTTTAGATTTTTGTTTTTATGAATTCCCACCATTGATCGGTCACTCCATCTAAATGATAAATGGATAGAGTCACCATCTCCTTCGTTGAATAGTGGAGTTAAAAAAATATTTTCTCTATTGAGTTAACCCACTATTCTGCAACAAGTGGATTAGAAGATCCAATAAAGTTTGGTGGTTATTTTTTCATAAAGGACTCAATGGAAAGTTACACCTTCTTGGGTGAAGATGGATGTTCTGCTTGGTTCAGGTTATTATTCATAGCCTGATACAACTAGGTATGCATCTCTATGAAGTTTTGAACTCAAACTACCATGGAATTGGGTATTTCATTCAGGAAATCATTACATTGTCCCTCACATGAGTTGTTGGCATGGTTTCTCCTAGTTCCAATCATTTTATAAAATATAAAAGGTTTTAACAAATGGTAATTCAACAGAGCATGAATAAATAATTTATTCTTTTATATAATTAAATCTAAAGGCATATCTTATGGTATCCCTAGGTTTATCATTTTTGTATAACAAAGCTTCTTAGATGTTTTAATATACTTAGTATTATCCTAAGGGTTTTCACTAATGTTCTCTAATCATAATTCCCAAATTAACCAAACCTTTCTCTAATACCAAATATATCGACCCTAATTTTTCTTTCATACCATTACATCATTTTATGTATAATAAATATATTAGCATTACAAAACTAATATCCAAAGGTTTAGTTTCTTGAGAAAATTAGGTTCATATATAACTTATTCATAATAAAACATAAACATTTATTTCAAATCTTCTTTATAGCCTTCTAGTGATCACATTCTCCTTAGTACATGTAGTCACCTAAGGATATACACCAAAGAATGAGGTTAGGTGAAAGTCCAGTAAGATGAATAATAAGGACAAGAATCAATATAACATTAGAGATCATAATCATAATCATCATAAAATAAGCAAGGGAAAATTATCATTATCATAATTTAAACATTGGATAAAGGCACGAAATATAGAAATGCATAAAAATAAAATGTCATGTATTAGTGTTCAAATACCACACATATTTGTGAATAAATATAGCATCATGTTAACACATAAAAATGTGAATAATCATAACATCATCATTTTGAAAAAATATAGCATCATGTTTTGGGATAATACACATTATCTCATGAGATAAATCACATTACCCAATTCATTTAAGGGATATAAAGTTTCATTTCCACGTGTCACATCATAACATTTACATAATCATGCATGAAACATAGAACATATATCAATCAAATTCATAAAGTAACCCATGTAAAGGAATGGGTTTCATAATGATTTAATCAATCATGATTTTATAAATAAACTTGGTTCTCCCAAATGGAAAAGGGGAACAACATATTTTGAATAAGAATCATCATTTCTGAGAAAATAAGAAATTACTCAAGAAGAGTCAAGATGTATTTCATAAATAAGAGTTATTTTGAAAAAATCATTTTATTTTACGTAAAATTAGTTTCAAAACATGTATAACCACAAAAATAAAAGGTAGTAACAATGAAATTATGTTTTGAGGAATATTAAAAGGATATCCACACTGAAATTTGGCATGAAATAAGAATAAACCAAAGAAAGGGAGATGAGTTCGAGAATACACTTACCTTATGTCTGAAATCATTATGTACTTACATTTAATATCCTATATAATCAAATTATATTCACCAATTAATTATCTTATAAACTAGTATACATGTATTTTATTTATTATAATTTTATTAAGTTTATTTATTCCCATTTTGTTGAGTTATAGGGTTTAATTTCGTAATTTCATAAGCCTTAGTTTCCATGGTTTCATGGTCATTTTACTTGTATATAATTATGTAAGTTCTTGTAAAATGAGAATAACTATCTAGAAGTGAAATTATGTGTCAATTAATGACAATTTATTATTTTTTTGCAGGTTTTTCCATCCATTTTAAAATAATTACATTTTATTAAATATTATGTTGATAAATGAGTTACAAAACAATAAAATATTTATAATATGGATATAAAAATTGGGTTTAACCAAAATAATGATTTTATGACCAGAATTTAAGGCAATAATAGAAAATGGAAACTCATCATCCACAAAGGCGGTGAATCGACACATCATGGATGATGTATTCATTTTTTTAGAATAAAAAGAGGATATGAGAGATTTGATGATGGATGTTCCATTAACACAATAAAATTATAGTATATAAATGATATTGGAGGTATAATGGCACGTTGGATAAGGGGATATGATGAGAGGATAAGAAAAGAAAATAAATTAAAAGAGAAGGATTGAGGATTTTACCTCTTGAATTTTGTCTCATTGAGAATCTTGTTAAAGAACTTGTAATTGGTATTTTGGTGAGACTAGGAAGACTAGGACATGGGGAAGAGGGTTGGGAAAGTAATTTGGAATAATTTAGACAAGCTACATGTCCTATGAAGTGTGAGGAGAAGGGGTGGTGAGAGGTGATATTTATAAGGGGAGGTGAGGTGTTTTTTGATTATTTTATTCACTAGTTTATTATTTTGGATCAAGACTATCAATAGTGTTGATTATTATGAATAAGTATAGTAACTAGTAATGTGAGTTTGAAATAATGTGTGTTTACATCTACCATGACTCAAAAATTCATGTATTTGGCTTAAAATGTTAAATATCGTAAATTACCATATTTCACTATTTACAAAAAATTCTACTATTTTAGAAAAATCTAAAAAATTCAACATAACCGTTTTTAAAATGTAGATTTAAAAAATGTCCTCCATTTTATGAAAATAATTTTATAAATATGAGACATTTATTTTTTAATTAAAATCATCATTTATTCGAAAAATACAGATTTTAATATTATAATTGATTTTACGACCCTTTGAATTTTTTTTAAGGTCTCATAAAATTATATTATAATTATAATACAATAAAATATTAATTTTTGAATATTTTTTATGAAAATAAATTTTCATCTAAATCATTAAATTAATTAAAAAATTGTAAATAAATATTTATGTTTCACAAAAATACCAGTACTTAATTTATCATTTTATTTTTTTTCTTATACCATGACAAAATTATATAATATTTTCATTTATAAGATACATAAACTTTATTTATACTTCTATAGGTTATGTCTTTATTCTAATGGATGAATTACTATTCCTAATGGTCATATTTATATTCCAACAATTAGGTTACTATTCCATCAGTATAGATTCTTTAATTTCTATAAATATCACTTATTTTATTATGTATTTATGAGAATAATGTTTTTATTAAGTTATATATGTGATGCATGTGTTTTATGACATAATTATAAAAATTAAAATTCTATTGATAACATTTTGGGTCGTTATAGGAACTTTCTTCACTAGAATACACTCTCCAATCATATCCCCAACCGAGTATTGAGCATCATAACACCATCAGAAAACCGAATAATGATCCCAAAGATATCCACCACAAGTAAAAATATGAATTTATAAGAAGCACCTATATTAAAAAGTGTAGATACTATATTAGATGCTACTAAGATCGTACCTCTCACCATAGTCAGATTGACACTCTGCTCCTCCGGTGTAGGCTATAAAAAAAATATATTTTTTAAACCGCAACCCTCTCAAACAACCTCACTATCTAGAGTAACACCACTTTGCATTCATGATATATCTAGTTCCTGTCTGCCTTGTCCATGACCACCACCTCAACCTAAATTACTAAAACTAATCTAGCTCCCATCTTGATGCAATGATGTGAATCCCACTCCTAAACTTTGATTCAGAGTTGATCCCCTTCCACAGACTACTAGAGGGAAGATCCTATAAAAATCTATTTGTTTCCCATCCTGTTGTATGCTCGACACTTGAATGGGTCTCTATCGAGTTGGATCCCCATATTTTCTCATCTACAAAATTGATTAAAGAATACATAACTACCATCATTGACACTCTGGTTGGTGTACCCTACATGAGAAGCCTCAAAATGATGATTTCTTCCAGATAGCACTGAACCACTAGGTTGAGAGGTTGAACTACCCTCCTCTATACTCCCAACTTCCTCTATGTTTTGTTCAATAATAATCTCATGATTTTCTATATCTGATATAATTTTAAGCATAAATACATTTACCAATGATCGAACAACATACTTGAGACCATCCTCGAAGAATTTCACCCTTGATAGCTCATTAGCAAGATAAATCAGAGCAAATCATAAAAGATTTGTAAAACATGATGAATAATCCATAATGTTCATCACACCCTAATCCAAATGCATAAACTAACTGGCCCTCTCATCATTCAGAGTCTCGATAAATAAGTATTCATAAAACCTGGACATAAATACCTCCAAATAATATCCCAAAGTGTATTATCCTGGTTAATGACATCCAACCAACACTAATATTTTGATCAAATTATATCTATCTTGAGTTTCACTATCCACTTTGGAGGTGTCTCTAGATTCTCAAAAATTGATAAAGTAGTCTCAATCCATAGATCAATAGATTTTGTAACCCCATCCTTTAGAAATATGGTTGGATTCTGCTACTAGAACACATGTGTTAGCTCTGGCGTAGTCGTGGAAAGCTGTAGGGATCCCTGATTGGTCCACATAAAGCATAAGAAACCCTCTCAGAACTAGGAATCATCACACATATTAGGAACAATGGGTGGTGTCTAAATTTTAACTACTGGAGGTTCTACTGGTGTTTCATGGGACATAACCTCTAGAGTATGGTCGTCTCCACTCTCCTAGAATAGAACACAAGGTTGTTAGGGTTGACTATCTCAACAAATTCCAAGTACACACCTCAAAAAAGGTTTAATAATAACCAGACCGCACACATAAATATAGTAAAGGTAAAATACTTCTTATAAACATGGAACAACCCTCATCTTGCTCCAAAATCCATCATTGGGTAATGTAAAGGTAAGAAGATAACACAAAAGACACTGCCTATATCCCACTACTACGATTAGGTTAGGGTCAAGTTCTCTATTTCAAAATTTCAATTTCATTTATCTTCATTTTTATATTACAATTATATTTAAATTATTGAACCAAATTTATTAAAATTTCTAATTTATAAGGTCCCATACACATAATAAATTGAAATGATGTGTCCATTTAATCCAAACCATAACATGTTCCAGTTTATGCGACCAATGATCCATGACTCAACGTGCCATAATTGAATGCTTAGGGTGTACGCTATAAACTATATAGAAAAGACAATATTTAGTTTATAGAATATAATTTAAGTAACAATTATGTTTATCAATATCCTATAAGTAACATTAATCGATAACAATTTTATATCACATGACACAGATAAAAAATTTCATGTAGTCAAGCAATGCATCCTATATGGCATGAAATATGCCTGACATGTAAATCCTGTAAGGCACCTAAAATGATTCATGACCCACAATTTCTTTCCATATCAGTCCAAGGATAAAATAAAATTTCTCAATCATAGCAATAATAACATCACATATCATGTGCATCACCAAACTGTGAAATGAAATCAACTGTAATAGGGAAAAAATAGAACAACATCCATCCTGGACAATTAAAATTTTCCCTATATGTGGGTTAGCTACTCCCAAGAACAGATCATTACCAAATTCCTAAAAAACTCTAATTATTCTATATTCCATCCCAAATAGTAAACTATAAAAATAATAGAAAATAAAATGGCTCTAATACCACTTTGAAACTTCTCGACCAGAAAGCCACTGTATGGTACCTTGAGCAGGTGGGTCACATGGCCTCAAGAACCCCTACCCATATACCATAGGATAAAGATTAGTAGTAAGGGTATAAGGTGGTATAGTGGGGAGACTATATCCTCATTATTATAGTGTAAAAAATAGAATAATAATATCAATCAATAGTGGAAGCATATGAATACCTTAGCATTAGAAGAATAAGATTCAAAGACTAAAGTAAATATGAAAACCAAAAGCAGTGTCATATAATCTATGATGAACATGTATCATCTCTATACAAAGTGGTAGGAAATTCATGAAAATTGTTATCCATTACAATAAATGTATCAAAATAAAAAAAAACAAAAAATAACTATTTTCAGATAGAGTCATGAGCATAGCTCGGTATTGTGCTCCCCTGACCATAAGAACTATAAAGCAAGTATCATAAATAAGTCACTTTAACTAGCCCCTACCTGCATCTGTGAATTCTTTCTAAGTACCCAACAATGGCCCAAGCAGGGTGTGTGATAACACTCAGTAGGCCACCTCCAACAATGTCTCTAAAAAATCCAGTCTGTGTATAAATAATGAATCAGTGTGCAATATATCACAGGTACAATAATAATATAAAAGAATGATCATGAGTAATATTTCCCATTCCTCAAACTATGATCAAACACTAATATCATGGATATCAGTAATTCATGATAAACATCCACTATGACCAATGTTGAGTAATACAGTATCGGACCCCAAGGGTCAGATCTAAGGTATAAAGATTGAGGAGTCCTCATCGTGTAAGACCAAATTGCACCAAATCAAAGGTATAAACAAACAAGTCATCCCCTCAAGTCCTAGTAATGTCTCCATAGAAACTCAGTAATGACTTTGGAGGAGCCTAAAGAGTATCTCCATAGATCATGTCCAAGGAATTCTAATGAATATGAATCCAAGGAGTAGCAATGTATTTGGAATCCAATGAAATCAGGATATAAGGAGTAGAAATTCACAAGGAATCCACTACCATAATCAATACCCAGGGAGTATAAATTTCCTTGGAATATAATGGAATCAGTATTTGAGGCGTATTAATGTCCAAGTAATCCACTACAATTGTTGATTAATCATCCCATTTCACAACCCATTTCATTATTATTTAAAATCCATGAGTTCGTCCAACTCATTTCCACATTTTCCATTTACTCATTTAACCATATATATTATATGAAATAACATGGAGAAGGAGGCATAAAACCTCTCCTATAATTCAATCAATTCTCATTTAGGCTCCTACTAAAATTGATGAGATCACACACACCCAACGCATGGTATATCAAGGGAAAATACGTAAACACACCTCCAAGTTTTCCCAAGTTTAGGTAAATGACCTCCAACCATATAATGGTACTAGTGGAAAACCTAAATAGGTTCCAAAAATCTTAATCATGGAATTCAATTAATTTTAATTTCAACAATAAATGGTTTGACATGTGGAAAAACTAAAAAAGTGTCCAAAATAACGTGACTGTGGGGGAAAAGGTGTAGACCACCTACCTTATACCTGTGGTAGAACACTCATTAAGTATCAATTCATAAATCAAGACAAATTAGAAGAAATTAGAAGAACATACGATTACCCTAGAAATAGAGCATATTATCTTGCACCAAAATAACTCCATCAATACAAATACAAATGAGTAAAGTAACAAGATTAAAGAAGAACTCATCAACACATATCTAATGATAAAAACAATATTTGAATCGGAGTCTGGATCATGAAATGACAATGAATCCTAGTTTAGGCTTGAAGCAAACTCAAACGAGAGAAGAAGTCCCCCCTATATCATCTGGAAATAAAGAAGGAATATGGATATATTTTTTCTAATTATTTTATGGGGAAACCCATAATTTCCCTAAAAATTAAGCAGTTAATGGTCTGGCTGCA
The DNA here is from genome assembly GCA_963277665.1 of Viscum album. Classification (NCBI taxonomy): domain Eukaryota; kingdom Viridiplantae; phylum Streptophyta; class Magnoliopsida; order Santalales; family Viscaceae; genus Viscum; species Viscum album. Next base: position 674,331,390 of record OY728131.1, on the reverse strand, counting down.
CGGTTGGCCAGATTTTTCACCATTAGTGTGCATGAATCTATGTCAGGAGGGAACACGCATGGTTCATGTGTATAGTTTCAGAAACTATTTAAAAACTAGGTGACTTTCCTCCACAAAAAATTGATCATGGCTCGCAATGGTATTCCACCCTAGTTTCATGGTTTCATCAAACCATGCAGCCCTGGACAGACCCCTAGACCACCCCGCATGATTTTTCCTAACTATGCGGCCTAGGTCACATGGTTTCTACTAATTATTTGTACCAGCTACCTTTTTTTAAAAAATTGAGCCTACAGGATCCAAACAATCCTCAGACACCCCCAAAACTCTTATGATCTCATTAGGCAGTCACATTAGGTCAAAACCAAAGAGTTAAACCAAAATTCAAAAGATCCAGATCTTATAGAAAAAACTCAGGATCTTACACCTAGATTTTCAATGAAACTACCTGATTAGATAATCCCAAATTACCCATTACATTCCTAACTCATACAAGATAATCTATGGTAACCCATTATTTGAATGAAACTACCTAGTTGGAAGATTGAGGTCTTTACACGTGCCACTCTAAAAGGAATATAGCATTTAGTATTTGAGGATGATTTAATCTCACAATATTATCTCATGTCATTCCATTTTATATATGAATTATTTTAGTGGGTTTATTTTTCATTCATATTCCTCCCACAAAATAAATATGTCAAAACCATACTGGTGTTTAACTCTTTACACAACTCACAATTCTTGTTACTCACCTAAGAATAAAGATCAAACATATTTACACATATCCAAATTCATCTCATGAATATGGTATATGAAATCTTCATGTAAAGGATTATAATTAAATGATATTAGAAGAATAAACCTGAGTAAGACTATAGCCATATATAGAAAACCCCTTTAACCATCCTAGATAAGGCATATGACTCTAGGTAGGTAGCTAGTTCGACCCAAATTCCCTCTACCATGTGATAAGTTACTCAAATGGGAATCCAATTAATAATAATTCTAACACTTATTATATATAAAATATATTTAATAACTGAATTCAAGCTTATAAATCCAATTAAAAACTGAATTCAAGGTAGATTGAAATTGAATCCTTTTATACAACCTAGCATGCAACTACTTAGATGCATATATGATAATCTCTAGAAGAACTATAATTGTTAAAATAAAGCATAAACATTTATAATATAGATATTTTATAACTTTTCATAATCTAGGGAATATATTTTATATAAATGAACAATTAAAATATTGAAACATGAGATAAAAATTTATAAAAAATTCATAAATAAAAGCTAAATATAATTATTTTAAAATTATCTAACATTATTTTTATTCCATAATTTTGAATAAAAAATCTTTTATACTCAATAAAATATGAACTATAGTTTAATATATAGATATTTCACTTTAAATATATGATATTATTATGAATTATAGTCAATTTTAAAATCTAATATTATATAAACATTAAAGTGTCATATATTTAGGTTTTTCTTAAACCATTAATAAATTAATCATCAAAACCATTTTTATGTGGTATCAAATACTATCCAAATAAGGCCATTTATACTTGAATAATTCAATTTAATTATGAGAAATTTATAATTCAAATATAAAAAATTATATTTTGTCCTCACTTATGTAATTTATAAACTCTATAAATAAATTCTTATAATTTATAAATAAAAATTTCATTTCCATGTCATAAGGTATGGAATATAATTAGGTCAAAGGTATCTTAAATATTAACCTTTAGGATTAGGAATATTTATTAATAAATGTCTCATAATTTTTTTTATAATTAATTATAAATAATTAATTTGTAAACTTTTTATAAATTAAAATATTCCAAAAAATAACAATAACTATTATTTATAAACAGTTTATAAATCATAATAAAAGTTAATAAAACATAAACTTTTAATGTTTTTTCACATTACCCTTATTCATGAGAGGTTACCTACATGAAGATAAAAACATTTATCTTTACACAAGCCACCTACCTTGAGGTAATGTAAGAAATTTTCTCTTGTGTAAATATAACACAAATATTACCTTTATGTAGAAACCTTCACATAAGGGTAGCATGAGTGCTTATGACATGCTTAAAGGTTTCATAGAGGTTACCTTTATATATATTCATTATGTAAAGGTACAAAAAGATACCTTTATGTAGTACTCTATGTAAAGGTACATCAAGATGATCATTATGAATAACCTATAAAATGATGGTAAAATAAATCACCTTTACATAGAACCATTTACATAAAGGAAAATTGGATAAACCTTGTCTATGTAAATGTATATCAGAATGAAACTTACTCAAAATACCTTAACTTCTTAGGGGTAGTTCCTTTTTTGTTGAATTTCTAGTTTATTAATACATGGTGCTTTGTTTTAAATGATTTTTTTTATTTGATATATGATTTCACAAATCTAATGTCATGGGATACTCTAATATGAATATTGGGATTTGTAGGAGTAATAAATTTATTAGAATAATAAAAAGTGATTTAATCCAATATCCCAGATCACCTATTAATGAAATATGAAACCATACTAAACATAAAATGATTAAATACTATAAAACACATACTATTCACTGAATTTTCCACTACAATATACTGATCACCATCACATGGGTATGAGAGATATAATTTAAGTAGCAACAAAAAAGAATCCCACCTTTGGAGGTATTTATAGGTCAAGTTGAATCATTCAATGTTCCGATGGGATATGATCTTCTTCTATATCTTTATAGTGCTTTAGGTGAAAAGGAGAAATATGTAGATGGATTCATGTTCCATGGAATATCAATCAGAAATTATGAAAATATTCATGCATTTCATACTATGTGTTATTGTATGGAAGCAAGGTTTATATATATATTAGGAAACAACACCAATTAACTCACATGTTAATTACTTGGTTAATTCATGCATCCAATGTATAAATATATCTTAAATTCCTTGGATGAATTATGAATCATATACATTACTCCCTAAAAAAATTTATTATATGAAACATCCTATTAAATGATAGATAACATGGAGATGAATGATAAAATGTGGTACGATATACACAATTAGGCATGAAAATCACAATCTGAATGAAATACAATATAACTTATATATATATATATCATATACACATAAGGATTTGGGGAATATTTTCTTTATGTTTTAGATGTTCTTTAAAAACTATTACGAATGATTTAAATGGAATTCTATGATGTAACATGTAACTAGTTAGATTAGTGAATCTCATTATAAAATAACCAAGGATAACCTAGATTGAATCCTATGGATTCATAAGGTATACATTTCATTTATGAGTTAATTTTTCTAGTATAATATTTTTACTTATATAAAATTATTAATTTAAGTATTCTCATAATTCAACATTCCATTATTTAAAATAATGATTGCATCTTGGAGGAACTGAGTTACCAATGAGTTCCATGGACAATGTGAAAATTATCCTAAAGAAAAACCAAAGAAGATAAGATTTAGAGTGGGAAATAATTTTTTTATTTTTGACAAGTTATCTTGAATTATCATTAACCATATTAACCAAGTTGAATTTCCTAACACACCAAATAAGGGAAAAATGGAGTTTCATGGATTTTTAAGTGATAATGATCATGAAGGATAAATGATTCAATTTCTTACATATAAATAATTCTAGAATAATAAACTATATAAATTTATCAATGTAAATGAAATATGTTAAATACATGTTAAAAGAGATAATCATGCAACCAATTGCTAAAGAAAAATGAAGATTTTGGTTAACATGATGGATAAAAATAATATTCTTCCTTAGGAACCACTAAAAAAGTTAATGTTTTATGTTCAAGGTATTTAGGAATTATAAAAATCGATTCCCTAACCTGAGGTATAATAGTGATAATATAAATAAACAACCTCTAAGACAAGGATGATAAGGAAAAACAAATATAGTGACTACCACTAAAGTGTATAATAAAAATTAAGGTACACTTATCATCCACTCCATTTTTTTGATATCTTATTAGAATAATGTTTTTGTAACCACATTATATCTAGAAATATTTCTATGTGCATAAATTCATAAAACTAATAATTTTATATTGAATTATCAAATAAAACCTCTTGTTATATGATTATTTCATTAAATCAGTATGTATTTCGATTTAATAAACTATATGAAACCAATAAGTTATTTCACATGAAACCCCGAACTAAAACGAACCATGATACATTTCATTGAGATAAAAATATTAAAGGAATGATAAATAAATTATGGCAATTAAATTTAAAATAATATTAAGAAAAATACAATGGGAATAAATTTTAATGTAGATAAAAATATTATGAACAAAAAATAATAATCCCTATCATTTTACAAAAAGATCATAACCCCGATTGTAACTTTGGAAGTAAGGTAAAAAATGAGAAATATAATAAACATGTTAAAAGATATAAAAATATGATGAATGATTTTAGGTTATATATTGGAATGAAATATGACCATTATATGTTTTTTTCAGATTATATAGTTGTTGAGATTATATAACTATTTCAGAATAATTATTAAATTTTTAAGGTAGAAAGACAAGTAAACACATTATTAAATCTATATATAAAAGGGAAATAAATGTCATTAGGAAGTAAAATACTTTCTTATGATTCTGATTTTTATATGATTGGAAAGGAGGTATATTCACTATAGTTTTCCATAGACTAAGTCAAAGATGAACTCCAATAAGTGTGGCTTGAGTGAGATCATTTTTGGGAGAAGTTAAAGCTCATGGAAATAACTATTATATCCTTGCTATATGAATCTAGGCCAACTATAACCATCACCACTTACCTTAAACTTAAATATTATGTATATTTTTGGGTACTTTTATATCAAAGTTAGGATGATATAATCCTATAATTATTAATAAATTTTATATTCTCATTATTACATGTATTTTATATAATTTGTATTTCCATAAAATATACATTGAAATAATAATAAATCTTTTCTTTACAAAAATTTTTCGATAAAATTTTATGATTATTAAGTAACTAATCAATCATAATTAATTTGTAATAAAAAAATTTAGTGATAAACATAATGTTTCTCAAAGAATTTTAATTTTTATATATATTATGTTTTTTAAACCAAATTTTCATTATTGAATAATGTTTATTATATTAATAATATATATAAAAACAAATTAATGTTCATCTGAATATTTTCACTTAGAATAGAATATGAATAATTTTTTAAGATTAAAAAATACATTTATCTAAACACTGTTTTTATTCATTATGTGCACTTATATTAATATTAATTTTTATCAACTCTTGAAATTGAGTTTGATAAAATGGTTTCTATATTTTTAATTAGCATATAAATATTTTTTAATAAGGTAATTTTCTTTTCTAACAAAAAAATATGCTACAAATGTAAATATTAGTTACCACAGTAAACCAATTATTTTTGAAAGAATTGATTTTATAAATGTTTCTTAATTATTATCTAAATAATTTAAATTCATATATTTTGGTGACTTTTATATATTTTTTAAATATATAAAAAAATATATTAACACTCTTTTATTTAGTAGTTAAAATGAAATAAGTATAAAAACACTTAATGTATACAAATATATTTTTATACAAGCCACAAATTTTCTTATAAATTCAGTGGGAATTTGGTTCATTTTCTTCCACAAAAATATCTATTCCATTTTTGGAATCCATTTTTTAAAATAAATTGTCTTAAATCATCCATTCCAAGAATTATTTCAGGAGAATAATAAAATAATCAAGGCGATTACTATCTGCTCCCTAACCCTTTATCCTCTTTAATCATCCTCCAAAAATATTCTAAACATAATAATATATAAATAAATATCATTATTAAATTTAAATGTTATTTTTTATGTTACAAACATTATCTATCCCCTCCTATCCATTCATAAAATGAAAACGTCACTCATGTTACGTGAAGAATACCGCCACCATGAATGAAATATATCATTTTTCATAAACTAATTTTATTTATGGTTATAAAAATTTATGTAATGAATAAATATGATATTTATTAAATGATTAATATTATATAAAAATAAATTAGGAATTATATTTATAGTATTAACTATAAGTGATCAATGTAAATCTAACTGCCTAAAACAATCTTACAAAGTTTTTTTTATTTTTAACTAATCACTTCTTATCTTAAATTTTTAATACTCAACTTACCAATTTTTAATTACCTTTTAAAATAAAATATAACTAATATCATTATTTTGATGGAATTATGATATCAATATAAATTCAATTTCCCACTCATCCACTAGCTATAACATGTTTTTGTTTGGGTTAGTTTAACCACCTACATGAACGATGCTGTAAATTATTATCATGGATGTTTATGGAAAGATAATTGTTTTTATAATATTATATTATTATATAAATAATTTTTTTGGTTCTATAATAGTAATATTAACAATTAAATCATTATTAATACACCTCCTTTTGTTTGTTAAAAATTTCCGAAACTAGGTCATCACTGATTTCATATTCACAAATCATAAACAAATATCTCATAGAATGAAATTATAACATTATAAATAATTTTTGAAAATCTATTATAGTACCTTAAATAATATATTAATTATGAATTTGTTATTAAATAATGGGGATTGATATTTCGATTATGAAACTTGTATAAAATAATTATGGTTACTAACATCTAATGAAATAAATAAACAATAACTAAATAATAAATGTATAATAAATGATTAAAATTAAATAGTAGAAAAGGTAGTAGTTTTGAATAAGGTTCTGAAATATGTTATTATTGGGGTTATTTTTAGTGTACATTAGTTTTAAGTGATTTTTTGGAAGTGGAGAGTAAAAGTAATAGATATTCAATTTTAATATTTTCTTTTATTTTGGTAAAATAATTATTATGATTCATCACTCAAAGTTTTTTTTATTTGATGTGATGGTTATTTTATATTTTATTTCAATTTATTATTCATGGGTTTTATAAATTTTTCTCATAAATTCATTTTCAAAGGATTATTACATAAAATATTATGATATTTATAAGGGGTTTTGTTAACTCAACTCTTTTCCTTGAGTTATAATCACACCTCTTAGATTATGATCTGATAATATTGTTTTATTATGTCCTATAATGATATTATATTGCATTTCCTCCTTCTTTTCAATGTAATTTTCATATTCACATCAAAGTATTATTGTTTTATGGATTTCATTCTTTATGAAAATATGACTTTGTTATGAATAATTTCAATAGTTCCCAATAGATCTCTATCTCTTCCATGTCCATGTTCATTATTTACAAAAATATTTACTTTGATATTTTGAAATCCAAATATTTAATATCTAATGTTATCTTCATTATTATTTTTACCTATTTTGAAAAAGTATTTTTTATTATACATTTTAATGATGTGGGTTTCAATAAAAGTATTTTAAAATATTGGAAGGTTTTTTCTATCATTTTTGTATATTTTATCCTCCATTCCACATTTATTGAATTTTATTTCATTTAAACATTCAATTATTATAATTTATTTATAAATAATTTTTGAATTTTTTTCTATGAAAATTATTGAAAATTATTCTTGAAAGTGAATCATAACTTAGTCTTTTTATGAAAATAATTATATATATTATGAAATCTATTTTTCTAATTTCACTTTAATTTTATGCTCTATCTTAAAAATATCTATCTCATTTGAAGTTATGACTAATTAAATACCGTATAAATTCCATTATAAAATGCTCTTTTTGGGTGATTTAATTTTGGTATCATTTGATTGAAGTCTTTATGTCATTTTTTATGTGATATCCTTTGAAATGGTATGAAACCCATTTTATTTCAATGGGTTATTCATGAAATGATATCTGATTGATTTTATGTGGAACATAAATGTATGAATGATTATTATTTGATGTTTGGGGCCCTACACCACCCTCCAATGCATTGGTTAAGGTTTTATATCTCATGAGATAAATACATTATGCATAGACTTGATTGTTGTTTAGCTTTGTTCACAAGATTCTACATGGAAATGATTATTTTTTAGCTTTGTTCAAAATATTTTGTGTGGATATTATTGATGTTTAAATGTTTTACAAGATTATATATGGATATTATTGATGTTTTATTTTTATAAATGATTTTTTGTGGTTATGAATATGTTTATCTTTGTTCTCATTTTTTTTGATTTCCTACACTTATGTTCATGCCACATTTTTATGTTATATGATTTTGTTATACTCCATGGGTTATGATTATTGTTTAATGTTTACCCACTCATATGATATCATAAATATTTGATCATTCAAGGTTATATGATCTTCTATAATACATTATGGACTATAATTATTACTCTATATTCCTTTATATTATATATTTCTACCATACCCATGTTTCTCATATACTTATGATCTAATACTTTATGGTGTGTTGATAATTTTTTTCCTTACTAAGAATTGTATCTTAAACCTTATTATATTTAATATTACAAATGTTATGGATAAGATTATAAAATATTATTTTTCTAGAATGGATGGGGAGGGGGGGGGGGGGTTCTAGTATTTTTTAAATATGGTGAAATGTTAATAGTATAGTAAAATAAGTAGTTTATATAAAAAATTTCTAAAGACACTAAACTGTTCATCTCTAAGATTGTGTGATTATTTTGAGATGTAATGTTTAATTAATGTGACATATATGAAACTATATCTTAGGTAATATCACTTGGTATTAAATATGGCATGTAAATAATGTGTTTTTTTTCATGAAATCCAAGCATGGGGTTTAAAACATCTCAATTACCAATTAATTTTTTTTTATAAACCGGTAAATAAATTTAGGGTACAAAGGCTGTAAAGTTTTTCATAGTTTTATAAGGGGGATTTGGGAAGGTTATACTATTTTACCCTTCCTTATGTTTTTTTGATTGGATTTTTTTGATAATTTTTATAATGAGGTGTCTTAAAATTGGTATGAAATTAAATTAATTTTTTATTAGTTATTTTATTCAAGACAGTTTTTTAATTGAAAGAAAAAAATTAATGATATTCAATATAAAGTGTTAGTAATTTTAGTGTGTATGTTATCATTCCAAATACATGTGGATTACTATGGTATGAATTCCTAATTGTAACTCATTATATGGACAATGCATTTATGGAAAATAGTTCAAAATATTTATTTATGAGAAGTAGTTATTGAAAATTGTATTTGACATGGAAATAAAGATCATTTGGTCAATTAAAATTATTTAAACGTTTCATATATATATGTCTACATAATAATGAAATGATTTTATTTTTTGTATTACACATTTTCTCAATATCTTAGGTCTATATATAATTACTTTATATATTGTGTGATTTGTTTAACTTACACTTCATTAACTTCAGACTTCATTAGATATGAAAAAAATAATTCTAATTTTTAAATAACTCATAGTTTTAATTGACGCCACTCAATTTTTATTATAACAAACAATAAAATAACTTAAGGTAAATAAGAAAATAAATTGATATTTTAATTTAAGATTATTTTTTGAAAAGGTGTAGGTGATTATTAGAAATATATTCATACTTTTTAATTATTATGGTTTTATGGACCGATTAATAAATCTTTTATACCTTTCTAGAGTCAATGAATTAAACCATATTTATTTTATTTTAATTAATTAAAAGTAATACACTATAACATTATTAATTGAATAAAAATATACATGTCTTAATTAATTATAAAATTCACTAAATTATTATTTATATAAATTTAGACATCCATTAATGGTATAGAGTGAGTTTTCATGATAATTCAAAGAATTATTTATTTTATTCCAAAGTATTAGGATTTTAGTGACCATGTAATTAATATACTTCATTTTAATCAAATAGGATTCAATTGACCATATTTTAATAGATTTCATTTTATATATTTTTTCCATTAAAATTGGCTGTAAGAGGGTTTTCACAATATAATTTTGATTTTTTTTTCAAATAGTTCTCAATTTAAGAAACAGTTTCTCATAAATTTTTTATTTTAAGGATGCTTTATAGAAAGGGTCCTCTTATTTATCTTTCATTATAGACAAGGGTTCTATTTTATTTCAAAAATACATTGTGGTAAGAATTATATTTATCTATATTTCATATATTCCATCCCATGTTGCATCAATTAATATATTATTTATTTATAAAAACCATTAAATATTATAAATTTAATTAAATCTTATATAAAATTCACTTAATATGCTTACTTTATAAGTTTTGATTGATTTTTATTTTATTATACTTTTAAATAATTATTAGAGAAAACCCATTGGGATAAAGATAATTATAAATGGAAAAGTGTCGGGTTCCCTCACATGAATATATTCATTGGATAATGTAATGCACAATTTTTTCATTATTAAATAAATTTTATTTTTAAATTGAAATAGACAATGAGAGTTGTGAAACTGAATTATATAAATTTTTTATTATTTATTAAGAGAAAGTACCATTTAGATGATTTTTAAAGCATTGAAATGTTTAAATCGATCTAATGAAAGAAATTATTGAAATTAAAAGAGTGTTTGGTGAAGTTTAGAGGTAAGGAATTGAGAGATAAAAGTTTTAGGATTATGCAAGGTTAACTTGCATGATTTTCAAATAGTATAGGGAAGCTATAATGGTCAATATTTTTAAGATAATAATTATATACAATTATACTGTATTATTTAAAAACTAATTATGAAAAAATATATAATCATGAAAAAGGTGATTTATTTCTTGAATCACACTATCCCTTTATTTTTTTACTTTACCCTTTACATTATATAACCTACGCAATCATTCTACATCTCTCCCTTTGTTCCTAGGCCATGGGATGATATATTATTCTAAATGTTTTCCCATTTATCAAAGGTAGATCACAATATCTCTATTATTCTCTAATAATTTTTATTTACCTATATTTTTGGTTGATGGTGGTTTAGTTTTTGGGATTTTGACTTGGGAATTTCAATGTATTGTATAAAAAACCTCTTGAATGATATGATTTTTTCTTAGGATCTCTTTGGGAGGACTATATTGGTAGAACATAGTTTTTTTCTAGGGAAACTATTGTAAAAATGTATCTTATTGAGTTATTCATATATTTGATCTATTAAAAATGTTTTTTCAAGATCATTAAATTATGTTTATTATGGATTTATAATTAGGATGGTGTTCTATATTGATTTTTATAATAGGAGTACTTAATGATTATTTTAAAAATGTGATTTGTGTTATGGGGCTTCTCTTTCTTTAAGACTTTTCAAAATATATAAAATCAATAAATTTTTTATTGGATGAATTATTATTATTTTTATTTAGAATATACTTTTAGGTTTTTTCCTTATGTCTAATAATGTAAATGGACGTTTATCTAATTAAATTTTACTAAAATTACATGCAATAAAGATTAAATAGTTCATTTTTATGGAGAGTTAATTAGCCAAGTGTCTATTTAATTATTATACATTATCTAGTGTGAATTTAATTATTATATTATGGGATATAAGTGATTTATAAAACATATTTTATAATGGAATGAATTAAATTGAATTTTAAACTTTGATAATGGATTAAATTTGATGTTGTGATGTAACGTGGGTTTGATGACTTATATGATTTTTTTGGAAAATGAATATTTGTTGTGTTTCTATAAATAAATTTTCTAAATTATTTAAAAATGTGTTTAAAAATGGTTCAATAAATTTTTATTATTAACAAAAAATAAAGATAAATGAGTTTTAATTTTTTTATATTTCATTCTATTTTTGGAAATAAACCGGAATACGTTCTTATGACCTGACACTGTGTGTGGCACCCCAGACCCTCACTCCCAAGTCTCATGATAAAAATAATACTTTTAAAAATTAACTTTGATACCAAGTGATATTATCCAAGCTAAATTTTTATAAATTTCACTTTAGTGTTACATCTCATAGTAATCTCACACAACTTGTAGAACCTTTGGGTTTTGTGAATTTGAGGAATAACTATATAAGTAATTTATTTTTCATCCCATGAGAACCATTTATCTGTAATAGTACTCATCTAGAATCCCTTATAGAAATCCCAAAAGTATTTCTTATCTTTTTATGCTAGGGAAAGGGAACATATAGAAGTGGTGAGCTCAAAATCTCATTAAGGGTAAACATAAGTGATGACAATCAAAGATCACAATTGAGTATATGATGATCATATAGGTATAATCAGGATACATAAGAAAGTAATACCCAAAAAATAATAGATCACAAATCATGATTCATAAGGAATAGAATAAGAATAATAATAAAAATCATATGTTAAGGATACCCACCAAGATATTCATCACATAGTAGGTTTGGGATAATCACCCATGTATCTTCTTGGGCTTGGGATAAATCCTCCCGTGGAGTCTTTAGCATGGGATAAATCCTCCCCAGACAAAAAATATTAGGTAACCCTTTATATTGGGATAAATCCTCCCATATAACATTTGTATTGGGATAAATCCTTCTATGTATGATTTTTCTTGGGACAAATCCCCCTATGTACCATTTCTCTTATGATAAATTATAACAACCCATATTTCTAATACATTTTATTTAATGATTTTTAACATAAAAAATCAATATAATAAATTCCTAAAAGATAAATAGACCAATTTTATTTGGGAAATTTGATACATAAACAATTAACATACAATAAAATACTACATCTTTGTTTAGAAATCCATAAAGTACTCTTAGTTTCCTTTGAACTTTTAATAATGCACATGATAACCTGGGGACATGAAGAATTATGAGGTGATATATAAAGCTTAATAAGTGTGTAATTAAAGAACAAATAAATTATAAATAATACATCTTATTCAAGAGATATTTCACGATAACATATTGATTTAGTGATGAAAAATGGGCCTGCGGCCCACGAGCTTCACTGGTATGGGGTGGATGCAGGGCAGGGAAGACCTATAAATTTTGATTGTTAAGAGTGCATGCTAATGTGGGTTGAGCCTGAATGGGTGCGGGCCAAGTTATGTTGAGCTTGTGTGGGTGCCGGATTACCTACGAGCCTAATTTAACAACAATTATTTTCTTGCAATATTTGATTCTTTAATATTTTTGTTTTTGAATAAAAAATCATGATTAAAACATGACATATGATTTCTTACCATAATAATCATACTGATTCACCATTAATTCACATGTGAATTTTAAATATGTTTATATTTATTATTTTAATATGATATTATAATATTTATATTTAATTATTTATCATATTCACATGGTATGTTATGTCACCTATCAAAAATAGAACACATCTACCTTAAACATGGTTTAAATTCTAAAAGAGTTATTATAATCATAATATTTTTTATGTCAACTTATTTTTTTAATTATTTAATTTTATTTTTTTATTAAGAAAATAGGTTAAGACCTCATATAAATCCTAAAATCCTCATTTGAACCCGATTATTGTCTAGAAAGTCATCGTTCATTCACATATCCATCCATTTTCATCTCTACACAAGAAACATCATCATTCATCACCCCTCACCAATCACTCACCTACTTTATATCACAATAGTTCATCACCATATTAGCGGCGCCTCATGACACTATTAACTCATAGAAAAATTTTCTATCACATCGCTTAAAACTCTTTCTATTGAAAATCCACACTTCTCCCCAAAACTACTATTATGAATAAGAAAAAAAATATTTAAATGATTATAAATAGTATTTTTTTAAAATACGAGTGACCCGTGGGAAACCCGTGGGCTTATGTGGGGTGGGGAGGGCTTGAAAACATTTGTTTGCATTATATGCATGTTTTTTTGGACAAACCCGCATGGGATCAAACCCACCCAGGCTTAGACGGCCCCACCTCGGCCCACCCATTTCTTATTACTATATAAAGGTATGATTGATACATTCTCACATGAGGCATGGAATGAGAAGATTACATCATAAAATCATAGTATCATAGGATTGTGGAGACAACATAAGACATAAAATAAAAGGAAAAATTCAAGTCTAACTACCATGAAACCATAAAATATTATGCTCGAAATAATAATACATGTCCCATATATGGAAACTAATGATATTAAAAAACTCCCAATGCATTGTAGTGTTATTAGGGCGTACCCTTCATATTTTTATAACTTTATGTACGCCACATTGATCATATAACATACTAACATATATCATAATTTTAATCAAATAAATAAGGAATATGGGTTTTATTCATGTAAGTACCCAATAAATGGAGTAATGAAACACCTAGGTGAATAACATTGAATGAAAATAGGGATGGGTATTCACAAAACAAAATTTTGTCATGGAAAATCATGGGATGACTTATGAAGCATAACAGGTGTACATAAAAGTCCATGAAAGGGATTAATGAGAGTGACTGTTTTTATCTCATTATTTCAGAATTATATGGTTAGTAAAATAATGTTTAAAAATATATATAAACATAACCAATATAGAATCAAATGGATTTAAATAAATAAATTTCTTGAATGGAAAAGAGAAGAGAGATAACCCCTTACCTTGAGATGATACTTCTTAAAGATTGGGAAAGGCTCCTTATATCCATAGAATCTTATTGGTAGGGATATATATATGGATATGTATAGGTAATTTGTGATCAATGGGGTTATAGTAGATAATAATGGGAAAATGAGTAGGTATTTATAAAAAATAGAGGTGGATTCTTTATTAATTTGTAAACATAGCTTTTGTACTCTAATTTTTAAAATATTCAAAACCAATTTCTCTCCCATGGGTTTAAACCTTTTTTTTAAAGCATGTGGTTTTATGTATTTTAATTTCTTATGGTATGAATATAAATATATAATACCATTTAAAATGTGTAAGTGAGTCATGTTCATGAAGAATAGTTTTTTAAATCTTAAAACATCACTAACGCTGTTAAAGGTTCTTTATAGGATTGGAAAAATAATATTATAACATTAAAATACCATATTTTAATGAAGAAAATAATTTTTAATCAAGATAACCCTTTATAGAATTTATGAAATAATTTTTTGGTCATTATGATGTCATAATACATACCATATATTTATTTTTTATTTATCTTTTCCAAAATATTCAACCATCTCAGAAAATTATCAAAAAATCATTGTTGGATAATTTTTACATTTTGAATTCAAAAAAGAAATTTAATTATCAAAATAGTTATTTGAATATGATATTTTTAATTTTAATATTAAAACTCATTTATATTAAATAGTAATAATTTTATAACGTGTTCAACTTTATAATATTTAGAAAACCCACTTATGATTTCATAAAATTATTTTATTATTTATAAATGATAAAAAAATTAAAAAAATTCATATGAAAAAAAATTTATTTGAAATTAGTAAATTTATAATAAAATTAATTTTTAATAAAAATTAAACATATATTTATTTCTAAAAATAAAATTTTGATTTCTATATATCAAAAATCCGTCCAATAATTTCCACACTCCATTCAATTATATTTTATTATATATATAAGGTTGATAATAATGAAATGATATTGGGATACTAATATTTAATTTAAATGGAAATTTTACATGTTATTAAGGTCTAGATACATAATGCCTTATTACAATGACATAAAACCTAAGGGTAAGGTGAACACTAGTAGTAATTTATTGGGGTGGTTCAAAGAACATTGTTTAGGTGGTGATCTCTATAATCTCTAACTTATATAATAAATTGTTTCACCTGATTTTCATTTGGGGAATCTTTTCTTGGTCTTGGTCAATAGAGATGTCTAGTTATTCCATATCCTGTAGAAGATATGATAAATGATCCCCATAATATATTATTCTAGTGGTTGAGGTCATCAATTCTTCTATGGTATCAATTTTATTTTATAATAACTTTTCATATACACTAATAATAAGGATAAAAATATAATGACAATATTACCTATGATCATGATTCTTAATGGTATTTATGACATACATTCATATTATGGATATATTTTATAATTATCTAAAATAAAAATGAAATATAGTGTATGAGTTTTATATAACAACATTACTTAATAAGTAATATATTAATTTAGAAGGAAATTTTATTTTAAAATAATGTTTGGATCATTATATTATTCCCCCTTTAGAAATTTATTTCTCAAAATTTTATTTCATGCTCTAAAACTGATGAGGGTACTTCTATTTCATCTCCACTTCTGGTTCCCATGTTTCCACCTCAAACATTTGGTTTTTCCATAGTACATTAACCAAGTGAGTTGTATTGTTTCATATAACATTGTATTTATGATCCAAGATCTTAAGAGATTATCCTTCTAATAAAGATTATTTTTTAATGCAACCACCTATAGATTCAATACATTGGATAGGTTTGGTATGTACTTCCTTAAGAGAGACACATACAACACATAATTTACATGAGATAGGTTATGTGTGAGTGATATTTTATAAAACACATATCCAATGATATCAATAACTACAAAGAGGCCGATGTATCTAGGATTAAACATTCCCTTATTAATAAACCTTATGAATTTATTATACAATGATATATGAATAAACACATTATATCCAACCTCAAAATCTAGGTCTCATTATTGATTGTACAAGTATATTTTCTTTCAACATTGCATATATTTTTTATAATTCTAAATGCATTGAAATTTTTCTATCATATATTGGCCATGATACAATTCTATCAAATTCCTCTCTTTGAAATTATCTAAGTATATTGGAGTCTGAAACTTATTCCCATACAAAGCATTATAAGGTGCCATTTGAATATTGGAATGAAAATTATTGTTATATGAGAACTCTATCAAGTGAAGGTTTTGATCCCAACATCCATGTAAATCCATTAAAAATGATCTCAAAATATCCTTTAGAGTTTGAATAGGCTCAAATTGAACATCCTTTTGAGGATGATAAGAAATACTAAAACTTATCTTTGTATTCAATGCTAGCTGAATGATTCTATATAACCTTGAGGTAAAAGTCAAATATCTATCACATACAATTGAGAGTAGTACTCCATGAAGTCCTACCAATTATCTAATATATATCTTAGTGAGTTAGTTAAGAGAGAAATATTCCTTGATAGCAATGAAATACATTGAAAATATAAGGTGATTGACTACCACCCAAATGGAGTTATGGATTTCAGATGTCTTGAGGAGTCTTATGGTAAAATACATGATCATTTTTCCAATTTCCATACTAGCTTGGACAATGGTTGAATCATATAATTATAAATATTTTATTCATAATTGAATTATTTGAAAACCAAGCATCGACATAAAAATTCTACAACCTCTTTCTTCATCTTATACCACTAGAAGTTTTGCATTAGATATATTTACATTTTTTTACTCCCATGATGAATTGATAAATATGATATATGCACACCATCTAGAATTTCCATATTCATTTCTAGTTTTTATGGAACACTTTTCGAGGTTCTAAACCTTATAAATCCATCATTAGAAAAGTTGGATTCCATAAAATTTACTCTATTTATAGATAACTCATTATCATATTCTTGGCCTCCTTGATCTTCTTGATAATGGATAGTTAGGTAGTTATTTGATAAAGGTAGTATGCCATTCATTTTATGATTTCCATTTCTATACTTTGCATGTTCAAGATGATTATATCTCTCTCCATACTTATCAGGGATAAGGTTTTAGGATCTGTTCTACTCAGAGAATCATCCACTTTATTCACCTTCCCAAGATGGTAATGGATTGAACAGTCATAACCCTTGATCATCTCTAACCACATTCATTGGTTAATATTATTTTATGTGAATATATGTATGTGGATTTTATGATCTTTATATATTTTAAACCTCTCGCCAAAGAGAAAGTGTCTCCAAATTTCTAATTTAATGATTACTACAACCAAATCTAGATCATGTGTTGGGTAGTTTTTCTCATGGATAATTAATTAGAAGGAGGCATAGGATATCACTTAATTGTTTTTAATGAGTATAAAACCCAATAATTTCATGGATGAATAATTGAAGATAAAAAATCCATATTTAATTATTGGTAGTGTGAGTAAAAGTGTAGTGATTATACTTTTATTTAACTCTTTAAATATCTCCTAAAATTCATCTATCCTAAAAACCATTACTCACTTATAAGTTATCCCATTTTAGAAGTTTGAAAGTCCTGAGAAGTTTCCCACAAATCAATTATAATACCCAACTAATCAAAAGAAACTATGGATCTTAGTTAAAGATTTTTTTCTAGGCCATTCCTCAAAAACGTTTATTTTTGAATGATCCACATATATCCGCTTGATTATGATAACATTCCCCAATAATGTTACATTCTTTATCCAAAAATCATATTTACTATACTTGACATATAAATTATCCTTTATCAATGTCTTTAATAGAGTATTAAAATTTTCATCATATTCCTCATTGATTTTAGTGTATATGAGAATATAATTGATGAATACTAGCATAAATTTATTGAGGAAATCATTGAAGGATATATTCATCAAATCCATAAATATTTATATAGCATTAAGAAGTATAAATATAATTAATAAGTTATTATAATGTCTTTATCTTGTACATAAAATATTCTTGGGAATATCCCGCTTCATCACCTTTACTTGATAATATACCCAGTAAATATACACCATATAGAAATATTATGTCCCACATAGATGATAAAAAATTCACAATTCTATTGTAGGGGATGCATATTCTTTATCATGATGTACTTGAGTTCATGATAGTAGATGCAAAGATACATTGATCTATCCATTTTCATGATTAAAAGGACCAGTGTGCCCCATGGTGAAGAACATAGGTATATAATAGATTTATCTGGATTCTAATGTAGTTTCTTCTTTAGTTCTTAATATTTAATAGTTTTCATTATATATAGAGTCTTGGATATTGTAATATCTAAAAGTATACGTTTTATTGATAATTAAACATCTTTGTTATGAGGAAGACCATATAACTCTTCAGGGAACACATCAACATACTCTATTACAATGGGAATATCATCAAGGGTGATCTTTTCCTTGGTCTTAATCATTTTAACTAGTCATTCTTTCTTAGAGGGTAATTACATCCATGATTGAGATGGTTCTTTCAAAGGAGACTCATACTAATTTTTACACTTGTATAGAATTGGTGGTTGATTTGTGATATGGAAAGTGATTTAATTCTCCAAAAAATCTATGTTGGATCTATACAAGGAAAACCAAACTATTCCTAGAATAACATCAAATTCTACTAAAGGTTGTATGACAAGGATCACAAGGAAATTTATTTCAAAAATATTAACTAGGTATGAGTTTTATTCTAGAGATTAAATCATTTTCCAATTTACTATTTTCACCGATAACTAAACTTTCATATTTTGAGGTGGTGTTTGAATAGTTTTACTAAACTTATGTGATATGAATGAATGCGTAGAATTATAATAAAATTGTACATTCAGTATATTTGAGTGAGTAAACAGCACATCTAAGACCACTTTATTGTCAGGATCCACCTTAGTAGTTATGATAGAATATGATAATACTTCCTCTCAAGGCTTTTGGGGTTGTTTTTATTGATAATATTTTACAACACATGGATTATATAATTGGTTTTCATAGTTACCTTATTCATTGGAGTTAACATTGGAACATGGGATTAGGATTCACTAGAAACTTATTTTCTTCAATCCATTTAGTTGGTTTTTTCATATTCTTTTGATATTTATTAGATTGATGTCCTTCCCATCCACACTTGGAACACCTCTTAGTTCCCTTGAGGTAGTTTCCATGATTTTTATTCCCACAATTATGACATTTGGTATAGTTGATTCTCATACCACTAGGAGTATTATATGATGATCCTAAATACAGAAATAATTTTCTTTACATATTATATCTTGTCCCATAGGTGCAATGATAATCACCAATCCCTATTTTGGCTTATATGGCGCATCATAATTTTTCTTTATAGAATTAAAATTCCTTAATCATCAAATATTTTCATAGAATCATAATTAACCCACTGAATAAGAGGTCAAATTTACTTTTTGGGTTAGTGATATAGTCTGAGGCATATTTTTCAATACTTGTGAAAATTTTCTCGTATTACCTATTGGTTTAATCCCCCTTTTTATCTAAAGTACAAGTAATTTATTCTTCATTTAAAGATGAAGGGTTTGAGGAAAATATTTATTAAAAAATATTTTTTTTGAATTCATCTGTATCCATATAATTAAATCTTCCTAGGGAATTGTTTTCTTGATTAGTTTCCACCATTGATTAGATTCTTCCTCTAAGAAAAAAAGACAAGTATAACCTTCTAGTATTTCAAAAATTAGTGGAAAAGAAATATCTTTTAATTTGAGTTAATTAATTGTTCCATGATTAAGGGGTTGGAAGCTCCATTAAAAGTTATATGACTCTATTGTATAAAGGTCTTGACCATATATTTTCCTTTCTTAATGATAAGTGGGTGTTTCATATAATTCACGTTATTGTTAAATACTTGATTTAGTTGAGCAAGAACTAACATGAATTTCTCAACTCCTTATCCCATTAGGTTAGGCATATCATTTGGTAAATCATCACATTTCCTGTCACATTGGTTTTTGAAATGGTTCATCCTATTTATATCCATTTTACTAAAATAAAGGAAAACTGGGGTGAAGATTTTTAAATTATCAGGAATATAAAATTGTAAACTATGAACATAAAAGGGATAACTTCTAAATAGAATATTCACCATATTTCAATAATTTCTAGGATTTAATCTTGGTTATCCATTGTAATTTTCCTATTAGGTTTTATAAACTAAAAATATATTAAAGTCGTTCACAAGTGTTCATAAAGAGCTTGTGAATTCACCAAAGCTTAACCCTCGATAGTGTCAAACTAGGTGTTCATTAATACCCCCTTTTCCTAAACTAGGTACTAGATAATTTAATTTCCAATGATTACTCAGAGGGTTATTACCCCTAGGTACATCTAGAGACACATTCTCTTATAGTATCTATAAAGAAATTTAATTATTGGGAAACCACTCACACTATTATTTAACAACATTTTAGGATGTTGTACAATACTTATACATATACCTAGGGAATTTAATAAATTATTCATATCCTAATCTCTAAAAATAATTATACCTTTATTTGATACCAACTATAATAAACTATATTTAAAATATACATTATTTCATTACTTTTAACATAAATATCCATATAATATATTACTAGAAGATCAATATGAATAGTATATTTGGGAAATTATATCCATGAACCATTAACAAAAAATAAAATACAAAATATTTATTAAAAACTCTATAAATTGATCCTAGTTTCCTTATAACTCTTAATACTTCCCAAGATAACCTGGGGATATAAAAAAGAAATAGGTGAGCTATAAAGACCAATAAGGTAATAATCGAAGCATAATATGATGACAAATAATACATGTGATTCAAGAAGTATATCATGACAATATAAAGATGTAAGAATCACATATACTCATATAGAGACATGGCATAAAAAAATAAAATCATAAAATCATGGTATCATAGGAATGTGGTGATAACACAAAACATGGAATCATAAGCTTAAGTTGAGACTAACCAATAAGACACCATAACATAGTGTGATTAGGATAACTAATAATCCACCACACGTGGTATGTCATGAGTTTAAAACATTACTCAATGCATTGGATCATTATCAGGGTGCACCCATCATATTGTCTAACTTTATGTGTTCCACATCGATCATATAACGTAAGAACATATATAGTTATTTTAATACCATGAATAAGGAATGTGGGTTTCATATATGGATTTAAAAAATTAATAAAAGAATTTTATATCTAGGTGAATTCCATTGAATAAAAATTGTAATGGGTTTTCAGAAAAAAAAAATTGGCATGGAAAATCATGGGATGATTTTAGTAGCATAACAAGTGAACATAAATGTTCATGGAAGGGATTAATGAGAGTGAGAATTAGTATATCATTAATTAATATTTATATGAACAATAAATTAATTTGTATAAAAACATGGAAATATAACCAATAGGGAATAAAAATGATTAATTCAAATAAAGTGTTTGAATGGAAAAGAGGAGTGAGAGAACCCCTTACCTTGATAGGATTATTTTTCATGCTTGGGAAGGGATCCTCAAAGAAACTACTCAAGAGGTATTTAGAGTGGGATAGGTAGAGAAAATACATGATCAATGGGTTTGTATTAGATTTTCATGGGATAATTAGAGGGTATTTAAAGAAAAGGAGAGGGGGATTCTTTATTAATTTCTAATCATAGGTTTTGAACTCTAAGATATAGAATATTAAAAACTATTTTCTCTATCATGGTTTTAAACCATATTTTCTGCCAAACGAAATTGGATTTAGGTATTTCAATGTTATATGGTCTAAAATTAATTAAATAATACAATTGATGATGTGGAAGTGAGTCATGTTCATAAAGAATTGTTTTTAAAATCTTAAAATATCATTTAGCTTTTGGAAGTTTTTTTGTATGTTTGAAAAAATATCACATTAAAATACCTTATTTTATTTAAAAATTTTATTTTTGATCAAGAAAACCTATTATAATATTTATTACATCATTTTTGTGTCATTATGATGTCATAATATATACAGTATATTTATACTAATTTTATTTTTTACCCAAAAATTAGACCATCTCAGAAAATAATGGAAAATTCATTATTGGATATTTTTGATTTAATGTATTTAAACACGAAATTTATTTTATCAAAATAATTTTTATAAATATGGTACTTTTAAATTTTAAAATTAAATTCCTTTTCATTAAAAGTTTTAATTTTGTTACATGATTGAATTTTTAATGTTTAGAAAACCAATTATGATTCCATAGAACCATTTTATTATCTAAAAATTTTCAAATAGTATTTTTTATAAAATTTATATGAAAATAATACTAATTTTTTTTTAATTTCTCATAAAAATAATTTTTAATAGAAATTAAACATATATATTTTTCAAAAAAAATACAATTTCTGTTTCTATGTATCAAAAATTCATTCTATAATTTGAATCCTCCATCTTGGTGTATTTTATTATATATATAAAGTTGACAATAAGGAAATGAGGTTAAAGAAACACTATCTCATTTAAATGGGGATTTTATATGTAATTAATCTCACAATGAATAAAATTTTATGACTCTAGAATACACACTAAGGGTAAGGTTTGAAATGGTAGTACTCTCTTGAGGTGGTTAGGTGAACATAGTTTAGGTGATTATATCTATAACCATTAAATTTTCTCATAAATGGTTTTACTAACGTTTTATTTTTTGAATCTATATTTGTTCTTTGCCAAAGGCCAAGCCTACTGATGTCATCTCTCTCAGAATCTTTGATAAATATGTCTCATAAGGTATGGTTCTACTGGTCAGGGAAATCTCTTCTTCCTTATATATTAATTAGATTTTATTATAACCTATAATATATAAAAATCATAATTATCATTGTATAATAGCTATATTACAAATGGCCATGAAACAAAATAGTCTTTATTCCCATCAATAATATTATAGAAAAATTTTAGAATGGACCAAAATAATAATGAAATATAGAGAATGATTTTTATATTACTATATCAATTAATAAGGAATAAATTTATTCAAAAAGAAATTTAATTTAAAAAAATGTTTGTGTGGTTATATAAATCCTCCCATGTACCCTTTACCTTGAGATAAATACACCCATGTACCCTTTCAATCTAATAAGATATAAACATTACTAATGTATTTGAGGGTGATATATGACCCCACCAATCTTCATTCTTATATATGTGTACCATAATAAATAAACAAAATCATAAATAACCCAGGGATATAAAATGGTTTTTATATCCATTTCAAATGAAATCATATAAGGAAAACATACATAATTCCATAAATAAACATGATAAACCCATGGAATTTAAATGGATATCCAAAGAAATTAAGTAACTATTTAGGAAAATACCCTTCAAATAAGATAATACATGGCATTTACACTATATAAAAAATGAAATATGGTTTATTTAATAGTTCCTTAATCAATTGATTTATTGGAATCTAAGTGAACACCCATCAATTAAGGGAATAAAAAATAGCGTATTCACAGAGGAAAGACATTAGAAGAAAATTATAGTAATACACTAATAATGATTAGGAAATAAAAAATTTAGTTATTGATTATTTATTCCATAGAGTTTTAAAATTTATTATTTGTGAAAACATTGGTAAATAATTAATGGGCGTTGAATAATGTATTTATAGGAATAATATAACTTTACTTTGAAAATAATGATGAAAACAACACTTATTCCATCATGATTTTTTTTAAATAAAAATCCTAAAATAAGAAAAAATTAATTTAATTTGTAAAACCATGAAATATTATAATTAAGTTTCAAAATTTTGAGAAATACATTCTTGTGAATTTTTTTAAAAATACGTTTTTTATTATTTTAATAAAGGCTATGTAAGAGAAAAACTCAATTGTTAATTTTAAAAAGTCATTTTTAAAAAGGATGGAAAGAAAAATTGAAATATTTATTAAAAAATTAATTTTTTAAGAAGTATACAATAATATATCATTTATATAAACATAAATTTTTTATATATAAAACATGGGGTGGTAAATAAAAAATTTGATTTTAAAATGATAAAAAAACATTTTTACAATATTTCTAAATACCTTTGTCGAAAATCCACATCATGAAAAGAGTATTATATTTTTCTTTTGAAAATATTTAAAATAAATTATGAAGATTATAGAAAATAATATATATTATAGTTCCGAAAAAGAGAGGATAAATTTTCAAAGAATGAAAATATATACTTGAGGGAAAATATCTATTGGAAAGAATAAGAGTTATTGTTTCCATTATCAAACTTTTATTTGATAAGTTATTTCATGAAGGAAGATGATATATATTAAAATAAGTAACTTAAATAGAGAATAATATAAAATAACACATAAAAAAGTAAATAGAAGAATAAAAGGGGCTTAGATGATCATAATCAAGTAAAGAATTTATGACACAATGAGACAAAATTTTATCTTAGAAAACTAGTATGGATCAAGTAACCTTTAAATAAAACCCCATTGTATGAGAGGGAACTTGAAAATGAACATATAACACCATTATTAAAAAAATATTTTATGGTTTAATGAATTAAATAGGTAGTATATAAACTGTATAAACAAAATTAGTTGCATAATACAAACATATATCATGGAAAGGAATTTGAGATAACACACCCTTACCTTGTTCCCAATTTACTCTATTTATGTGCCCAAATTCAGGAATAATAAAATTAATTTTATTAAATTAATTAATAGTAAACTTATTCATCTATATTTCAATTAATAAGGACCATTTATTATCACAATATATTTATTTGTTATATTGTTTTTTCATATGTTTGTTATTGGAGGTGGTTCGATCAATTTCTATATTATTATTTTGGTACAAGGACCTTGGTGAAAAGGTGATTTATAATTACTTCTTAATCTCAATATTTTTAGGGGTTTATATTAATTATTATTATGTTATTGTAAAATTTATACGTTTTATAGTTTTTTATAAAATTAATTAATATTAGAAAAGGTACTCTGATATGTTCATTTTAGGTATTTAAGTATATTATGACAATTTATTATTAATATCAGTTATATAATTTCCAATATTATATTTATATAATATCAATAGTTTCATAACAATCATGTTTTTACCTTAAATAAAATTTTAAATTAATCCAATTTAGGTGGTTCTGGAAAGAAAAGTACGTCGCTTCATGGCTGGGGTAGTCTGTAAAAATGATTGATCAGTATTTTTTTTCCAAGTGGATGGGAAGGAATAAATATGGTTTATTCCATTAATATAATAAAAAATTAGTATAATAATTATAATTATTTCATTATATTACTATTTCAAGTATAGGTTTGGAAGTAAAAAATTAATTAGAAATGGATATGGATTAATTAACCCTCACATTGGGTGCTTGAAATTCCTATTGAAATTCTTCTTAGAAATGAAAGGATTCAGATAACTAATTGAGGCCATAGGATTATGAAAATGATAGTGGTTTCTAACAGTATTAAAATTGAATATCATCAAGAAGAAAATCGATGGAATATGTGTGTCATGAAGTAGTATAACTATCCACCATTTATGAGTGAAGAAAAGGGAGCTTATATGAATAACCATTCTTTTTTAATAATGGAATGACACTATTATAGAGTAAAAAGTTCCAAAACTGATAAATATTAGATTTTGTGATGGGATAAATTTTACAAATCATCCAACACTTGTTTTCCCACATTTTTTAAACATGTTTCATGCTTTTTAATTCTGGGTTTTTATGTTTTACAATTTTTTACCATTCTAACTAGTTTTTTACATAGTTTATTATATATTATTAAGAATATCAAATAGCCTTTTAAACCCCATTTTTATTCTATAAAACTATATATTTGTATCCTTTTAGTCAATTTAAATTTATAAATAAATAAAATAATATCTAAGACTTTAATATTTAATAAATAGGAAACCTATTTTTTAAAAAATATTAATATTACCATTAAGTGTTCCTAATATTATTTAGTATTGATTAAAAATTTAACGAGTGTTTAATAATTTATATATATATATATATAAATTATATTATATTACTTTTTTATAGGATATTAATTTATTTTATTAGATAAAAATTATAGAATATTAAAAAAATAATCATTGAAAAAGCGTTTTACCATTATCATAATAATTAATTTTAATCATAATAATCTTAATTTTATACCAAAAAATAAAATTTATTCTATTAAATAATATTAATATACTAATTAAAAATATGAAATATATTTTTTATATTTAATTTATATATGTAATGGAAACTAATTTTTAATATAATTGGAAAAAAACTATTTTTAGATTAAAATGTTACTTATATTTCAAAAACATTAAACATTGGTTTTATAAATTCAAAATATTATGATTTATTTTACTTTATAAATTTATACTTTTATTTAGAAAGTTTTAAAAAACTTTAATTCATTATTTTATTATAATAATATCATAAAATCAATGACTTTATCAAAATCACTACGTTTTATATTCACCTAAAAATCAATTATTTTAGAGAAATATAAAAAATTCACCCTAACATAATTTTGTTTTATGGAATTAAAAAATAAATCCCATTTTATAAAAATAAAATAATAAAATTTAAAATTTGTCTTTTGAATTAATATTCAATATATATAACGAAAACAAATTCATGTAAAATGCTATTTTAAGAATTTAAGTTTTCTTAATCTTATTTTTTTTAAATTTATAATTGATTTTAGTCTTTTTTTTATTTACTATAGGTTTAATTATTTTTAAAGTTTCTTAATAATTAAAAGGTCGTGGATCATTTTAGTTTAATGTTCCTTATAGAGTATGCCATTGAAGATAATACAAATTTAATGGATCTAAAATACTATGTCATTACAATGTTTTTGTTTACCCAAATGATTCTATGTCTAGAGATCAAGAGGGTGGGGGGGGGGTTGATTTGAAAGAATTATAAAACCTAAATATATAAAGAAATGATCATGATGAATATATGTATTTTCATTATAGTTTTGATAAACAATCATAATCCACTCTTTAAAACATCTATACTACTTGGGATGTTTGGATCACACTATATCTTGACTTTTTTAGGGAGTCAAAACTCAATTATAACTGAATTTTAATGTAGGCACAAATGATTTTAACTCCAACTTTTTCATTTTTGTATCATGAATAAATAAAGAGGGAAGTACCTTTTATTGGGAAAGTATATCAATAACATGTGTTTCTCTTATTAGAACAAGGATAAAATGATTACAAGTAAAGCATAATAGATGAGGAAATTAAAATAAAATATTGATAAAAAATAACTAGATTGAGAATAATGGATCTTGTATTATTATAGTATCAAGATCACACCTACCACTTATTTCAAAATTATGTAATGATAATGAATTTTTTTCTAGAATAATAGTTGGTGATCAAAATTAATAAATCGTTATAGATCTGGTTCTCTTGATTCTCTATTTATATACTCATCAAAGAAACAAACATCCCCCCAAATTTCAAAATTTCCAGGTTCAAGGAAAAATGATTTTCTCCTCATCGTTTCTAAATATGGAACTTAGCATTGACATATTTAATTAATTTCATTTCTAGAATCCTTGATTGATAGTGTGTTGATGTAATAATACAGTTATGAAAAACAATTTAGCAGTATATTAATTATTTTCCAATAATATTTATTTCATAACAATATTTTCATTTAATAACATATTTTGCATCCAATTTTAAGAACAACATTTTCCACTTATGATGTCTTTTGGTAGTTCTTGATAATTAATCGCTTCTCTAATTCTTACCATGTTGTCCCACATGACACATAAATTTTTTGACCACACTATGCCACATAATTTATTCTTGATGTGTTAATTTGATGATACTATCTCTTTAAACTCCTCAAATTAAAATTGAAATTAGATAAGTAATTTTCCAAATTACTTCTGAAATGTTTTCACAATAACACTAAATGATTGATCTTAAGACTCTTTTATCCTTTTAAAATTATCTTTTAATAATCATAGTAAAATAAATTTTGGATTCACTATACTGATGTAATGTTAGGATAATACTTGGTATAATGTTAACATGTATTGTTTCATATTTCTAATTATTATTATTATTATTATTATCTTGAATCAGGATCCACCATATTATAAAATAGTTTCAACTTTTCTATTAACAAAAACCATAAAATAAATACTAGATGTGAAATATGGTAAATATTTTATTCAAAATCAATGATTGATAGTCTAAGAATTTAAATTGTAAAATAGAGGATGCAATGCTCAATATTACATAATGATTTCATATCCTTAGTCAATGATGTATGAAACATTAGATTTTAAATAGTTTAATTTTCCAAATAAAATTATATTATTGCCATATATTATTTATCTTTTATCTCAAGAAACAATCTATCATTTATATAAAATACTTCTAGAAACACTTAAACTAAAAGGAAATCATGCTTAGAAAATGTTAACACTTTAAATAGTTACACATATCAATACAATTTTGTTCCTAAATAATTGATACAAAAATACATTCCTTATTAAATTAATAACCTAACTAAACTAAAGTTCCTCAATGTATTAAGAATAAAATAAATATCCAAAAAATATAAAATAAAATGTATACTAAAAAAACACAAATCGTCATGAAACTCCAACTGCAAAGAATCTCAATTCCAATCAAACATCCTCTACCTATTTGTACGAATAAAAAATATAAAGTATATATTAAATTATAAGTTTTAAAAACTATAATAATTATATAATATAGAGAACTTTCTAACATTTTTCTCTAAAATAAATGTGTATATTGATAAAGTCTCTTAGTTAAGGATAATTGAGAGTAAATAATCAATAAAGCTATAACTACTTTTTGGGTAATTACTAGTAGAGTTCTCATTGTTTACTTTAATAGAGGCCTAAATGAAAAATATAATATATCTAGATTCATAATTGAGGCCATTATCTACTAAGTACTTTATATAACCTCCTCATTATCACTGCATGTAATCAAGGAAACTATCGACTTATAGTTTTTAACTAGGATATTTACCCTTAAAACAAAAATCTTACCAAAAAAATCCATTGATGGTCTTGGATACTTAATATATGAATTTATCCTTCTTAACATTGAAACACTATGTATATCCTTCTCTGAAATATTTTTCAATAAAACTCATATAACTTTTACTTCCTTGATAATTTACAAAAATATATATATTTAATGATGTTGTTATTGAAGGGGATTATATTTCTATAAAGGACATTATTTTATTACTAGTTTATATATATTTTGAGATAACTCAATATGATTCTATGTGGAATACTGAATTTCATATGCTTCAACTTATACTTTTTGAGATGCCTCATCTTGATCCTTGGATAATTTTATAGCAGGAAAAAAGGCTAGTATGACATAATAATTAATTATTCTTTCTTGAAATAAAGTATTAAAGCACCAGTCTATCTTGCATCACGATGTGAATAATTAAAATTACCCATATACCCCACAATATCATTTAATAGTGTAAATTCATTTAATTGTGTCTCTATGATGAATCTAATGTGGATATGAATAAAAACAATTCTTCTTAGTTTATTTAATGAAATAACCAATATTTTATGATTTATAAAAGTATCAACCTCGAATAGAATTAGATTCTCCTTAACCTCATTATTCATATTTTCAAAATATAAAGAAGGAATAATATTCTTAATCACTTTTGTTTTAGTATTATTCTTCTTCTCTAAACCTTTATTATGTGGTATTAGTGATGTTACCACCATTGATCTTTGATCTTAACCAAGAGGGATCTTTTGTCTAGATTCACCTTCAGGTGGTTCTAGATGTTCTAACTGATTATAATCCTTAAAAAACCCTAGGAGATCATATATATATATATATATATATATATATATTATTTTCACTAAGGATCAAAATAGATATTAATACTTCCAAACTGTCCCTCTCCTATGAAATACTCATCTTTTGGTATCTTTGAAATTGTATTGTCTACTTGAATCACTAACTTATCTTGAAAGTGTAAAAAGATATATCATATTTTAATTCTTTATTAATAATACATTTTTTAAAATAAATTTAATTAATATTCCTTAATATTTTAAATGAATTCTTCAACTATATAAAATTAAAAAGGTATAAACACTGTATCATTACATTTTCAAAGCACCCCACCCTTGGTGCTATTGTTAGTTGGATAATATTCTAAATGAATTAGTAATTTTCATTCAAATGAAACATTCAAATACTATCGTTTACACTATCCAAATGAGCATAAAAAATTCTCGGATCTAAGAAATACCCAATGCATGGACGTTATTTTCTCTGCAAAAGTAAAGAAGGAGTAGCATGGCTACATTAAGATCATGCAGATATATCATATGAATTGCACAACCCCTAGGAGGACACACAATCACTTGACCCTAGTAAGGTCATGTGAAAAAATCATGAACTTTTCAGGATCTATGAATAATCATGCTAAGCCCCTCCAATAGGTCCTCATGATCATGTGTCATCCCTTGTACACATCCCTTCGATAATGAAACATCCCAACAATTCTATAGACATGTGGGGTGACTAAACATGGAAATTTTAGTACAATATCACATGATCCATCACTAATCATGCAACACACCATGGGAAGGTGGGGAGGCTAACCATGAAAATGCTTACACGATGTCACAAGATCCATCACCGATCATGTGACACACCATAAAAATGTGGGGAAACTGACCATAATAATGATTTCATACTATTAAAATATCCATCACTAATAATGTGACATACCATATAAAATTAGAATAACTATCTTTGACAATGATTGTGTTCCACCTTGTGATCCATTATTTATCATTTGACACCCTAATTGAAAAATGGGAAAATGCCATAATTCTTGTAAAATAAAGCATAAAATATTGAAAGTTTGGAAGCCTCATGCTAGGTATAGTTACATCATTTTTCATGTGAAGCAGTTATGAACGTCATGTGATCAACTCATGATCATTCGAAAAACATTTTTCATGTCCACCTAATCTCATGAACACTCATCTTGATCTCACAAAGGGTCCCAAACAAGTCTCATTGATCATGCTAACGCCTCTTTGATAGGCATTCTGGTCTTGTGAATAATTATAGACAAGCCATATTGATCTCATGAAGGTACCTAAACATGTTTCCTTTATCATGTGAAAGCCTCTTCAATAAGAATCATGGTCTTGATAATACTTCAAGACAAGCTAACTTGATCTCATGAAGGCCCCCAAACAAGTGTCTATTATCATGTGAAAACATCTTCAATAGAATAATTAGTCTTATGAAGAATCATAGATAGGGAAACCTGATCTCACAAAGGCCCATTGACATGATATCTTTATCTTTAAAATTTCCCTAACCAATTCTCCTTTGATCATATGAAATCCTCTTCGACAAGCATCCTCGTCTCACAAAGACTCCCAGACATGGAATCAAGATCTTGAGAAAAATATTTGACATGTCAACACTGTAGAGAACCACACTTGACGTACATGGAAATTAAATTACTTTTGCGTAATACTTAATACATAACAAAAAAACACACAAGGACCGTAATAGTTTAGTGTCTTTGGAAACTGATAAAAATAATCTTCTAATCATGGTGAAAGATCTTCAAAATCTCCCATAAAGATCTTCAACTTTGGTTTTATTACCTAAAAACTTTCTTTATATCCAAGGGAAAAGAAAATGGAAAAAGGGTGAGCTCAAATGCTCAGTAAGGGTAAACATAGAGAACATAAAACAATCCATAAACATTTGAATGCAAAAAACTTGAACATAAAATCTAAACACCAAAATCTTGAGCAAAGACATAAATCGGGGAAGTACATAAGGCATATATCATTAAGGAACATCAATCATGATAAAATATCATGGGAATAAAACATGTAATTGAGTAAAACCATTAAGCACATGATATGATTTACATAGTAGCCCAGACATTGCTATTAAGACCATCTTAGTGGACAAAGTCCCTTTCTGAATCGAGTTAACTCCTCGTTATAGTCCTGTATCACTGAATTGGATTAACTTACCATTCCAACCATGTCTATCTCATGAGATATAAATATTTACCCAATTCATTGGAGGGAGATATAGGTCCCACCCATCTCGTAATGAAATCATTCTTACTTGTACCACAAAATAAACATAAATCATTTATCATAACCCAAAGAATAAAATGGGTTTCATAAACATCATCCCATCATAACATAATCCATATAAAACAAATGGATATAATTTAATCATAAGAAAAATCACACCATATAAATAATAGAGTCATTATACATAAACATGCTAAATAATATGATCTTAGATGGAAAATAGTTTTTATAAAACACGTGAAATGAATTATGGAGGAAAATATACTTTCTTCTTCAAAATAATTTTCTATTTACAAATTGCATGAAATTTTAAAAGAAATGGATTTTGTTGAAAATATTCAAGAAATATTATAGAGTAATATTCAAAAAAATAAGGCATTATAAAACTGTAAAAATCCATTCATGCCTTATAAGTTAAAAAAACATTCTCCTCGTACTTTTTCCAAAAAAGTCAAAAAGTTTCTCATATGGTAAACAAAAGAAATATTATTTACATAACACTATGTAAAATTCAAAGAGGGGTAGAAATGAAACTAAACATACATTTAAGAATGTTAAACACTTTATGAAAAACATATTTATGGACATGGATGAAAAATATTACCCCAGTAAATACTTACGTATAAGAATTCTCAGATAAAAATGAGATTGCAAAATTATCCCTTACCTTATGTCCGATATGATTCGTATATACCCGAACCTCCTATATAATGATTTAAATAATGCCATTGAATTATTACAGAATCATATTCATTGTTATGATATCATATATGGTTCACTTATGACTTTATATTACCCGTTCTTTTGTAAATTCCATGTTAAAGAAACGTTTTGTGTAAAATCATTTCATTTATCGTACATGTTTCTATTTGTTGTTCCTGATATTATTTCTCATATCCCGATTTACTTAATTCCAGAATTTAAAACATGATTTATATGTAATATATACTAAGTAAATAAATATATATGATACATCAATAAATGGAATGAAATACACCGTTCATGGAGACGGTAGGCCGTACGTACACAGGAACACTGTTTTTGTTTCCTTATTGAATTGAATAGAATTAAGTAAATGAAAAATATATGTACATAAATCTAGTATCATTATTATTTAATATATTTAATGATTATTTATTACATATATACTTTAAAATTATACCTGAATGGTTAATCATGGAAAATGAATCTCATCACGTTCGTGGAGACGGTAGTCTGTACGTATGAACGAGCGATGATATCGTTCCCATAATTATTGAATATAATTAGAGTGAATGATATAATATCTCAGAATCATTATGATGTTATAATAACTATATATAGTTATTCTTTACACCATTATACCCATCCAAGTAAGGTGGTGGTGGAAAAACAGATTACACCACGGCGTGAAGACGATATTCCGTACGTACGCACGCGCGGTGAGTTCTTTTTCCGTAGGATGGATAGAAGGTGAAACGGGGTTGTTTTATATTTATAATAACATATAAGTATATTAGTGATACTGATTTTATTACTTTATAATGAAACAACTAAAGAAGAAGAAGTCGAAGAAGAAAGAAACTTGAATGAATCGGTAGAAGAGATTACCTCTTCTTCGACGCACCTCTTTTAAGCTACCTCTTAAGGCACTAGAGTTGGTATTTTGAGGAGTCCAGAAATCCTATAGTGTTTATAGGTAATTTGATAAGGGAAATGGGTAGGGGTTGTCCGATCTTGAAGGCTCAAAATTGTGTAAAGAGAAGAGGGAGTAGGTGCCCTTTTATAAGGGAGGAGAGGGGCACTTTTGGAGACCTCTAAAATATTAATTTATAATAAACCTAAAACCCAATTAAAAACTTCAAAAGTGACTCAAATTAGGATATTAGATAATATTTAGTAGTAATATCATCATAAAATTCAATTTAGACATGTTTTTATTTTATTTTAAATCTTATCATTTTGATTTATCCTTATTTAATCTATTTAATTTTATTTGTGGTAATAATGTTATAAATTTCATATGGTTATAAATATTTACTTATGTGTTATTAATTATACATAATTTGATATTTTATGACATGTTAGATCATATAAATTTTAATTTGTAAATTTCAAAATATTTTTGTGATTTTTAAACAATTTAATAATATAAAATATCAATAATATGAATTTTTACACAATTAATTTATTTGAATTTAAATAAGATCCAAACAGAAGATATGTTTGAAACAAAATATTAAAGAGATTCATAACATGTCATATTTATCTATAAAATTAGTGGAGCACATTAAATAGTTCATATAAAATTTATTTTAGTATTTTTAAAACCATTTATTTGATATTTCAATCAATAAAATAATTTCAACATCACTATTGTGTAACCTTTAATGATAATTATTTAATCCCTAAAAATTCTAAATAAATTTAAATGATGTAGATAGTTTTATTAGATTTCTGTAGACTATTAATTTTTGAAGTTTCATGAAGTTTATCACTAAATTAAAATTATTATACTTATAAGATTTAAGAGAGTGACATGTTGTCACTTTCTTTGGTTTTAATAATAATGACATTATTTTCATGGTCAAAAGTCCATAAAATGAATCGAATCTGACCCTTAGGTGATATGGGTCGACTTTTATTCATAAAATAGAATTTTTTCATGTGTTAGAGTAATTTTATAATCTTAGGTTTACCCTTAATTACCATATTTATCTTTAACTAAAGTAAATAAAAATTACCGTAGTTACTATTCATAATATAAAAAAATAAAAGTAACTATTAACATAATTTGGACCCACTGAATCCAAATATAGAATCCATATTTCAAAAATCAAAACACAGAAGTTTCATTAATTAAATTAAAATTTATCCCGTTGTTAAGAAAACAGGTTTTAAAAGTTAAAATATTGTCAAAGATTGAAATGTTTTTACCTATGAATTCAATGTAAAATTAATGGTAATGACATAAATTACATTAAATGGTAAAAATATATTTTATTTATACTTTTAAACCATTCAATATTATAATTTAACCATATAAATTATTGAGATGAAAAAATTTGTTTTTAATTAAAATATAGCGTGTTTTTACTATTCATTAAAATATGAAAGTTATCAGAATAATATGAAAAATTTATCCAAAGTAAATTTTTATATCCTGATTTCAAAGAAGAATTTTATTTTGTCAAATTGAACTTATAAACATGTAAAAAACTAGATTTAAAGTGGGTGCACCATCAAAAGGTGACAAAACTGTATTTTTGGATAAATACTTATTTTACCTGAAATATTTATTTTGTTCTCATACCATGTTCTAGAAAATGTTTAGGATTAATAATAATGTTTTAAAATTAAAAATTTAGTTAATAATATTCATAACGGCTTGTCCATAATAATATTATAACAATATATCGTTGTTTCGTGAAACTCGGTATTGCGTACTACACACGCTATCGAGGAAGGTCGCGATTGCGTGTAACGCAAGCCAAGCCAGTTTTGTATGTAGTGAAAGATTCCTTTGGTGTTGCGTATAACATAAGACATAAAAAAAATATTTCTCATAAAACCTCTGGGTGTTACATTCTACCCCCCTTAAAATGAATTTCACCCTCAAAATTCGTCGGGGTTGTAAATGGTTTACTACTTGAAAGTTTCTTTCATAGAAACCCACATCGTAAAAAGGAACACTAAAACTTAATTTTAAAAAGTGAAGTATGAAATATATAGGTTACCCAAATTA
Source organism: Viscum album (assembly GCA_963277665.1). Taxonomy (NCBI): domain Eukaryota; kingdom Viridiplantae; phylum Streptophyta; class Magnoliopsida; order Santalales; family Viscaceae; genus Viscum; species Viscum album. The sequence goes on along the minus strand of OY728131.1, from coordinate 674,294,754 downwards.
ACTCATCACTGGGTTTCCACATAGGAGAACATAGGTGAAAATATGGAATGAAAGAGAAACCTAACCATCAATTTCTGATGGAGAGTGGTAGAGAACATGGATATGAAAAACCAACAATAAAAAAGCCATAAATTTGTGATGATCTAAGGTACCATCTGATTCATCAAATATATGGTCACTAGGACAAAATTTTTGTTTTTCAAGATGATTTCCCTAAAGTTGAATAATTTTAATTATAAGAAATACTTACTTTATTTCGGTACAATATCACCGTTTTTTTGTGCCTTGAACAATTTCCTCTTCATCTTTTAAAGAAATGAAGTTGAATTTTTCATTTGTGAAGTGTTATCAGATCATGTGATAGAATGATGGGTCACTCCATCTGTATCAAACATAAGGTTAGAAAAAGTTATCAAATATACAAAAGTCCATCTATGGTGAGGTTAATCGTATATAATTCCAAAAATGGACTTATACTTCATTTATCATACCGCTTATTAAAATAAAACTAGTTTCTACTAACCAAGGACTTACTATAGGCCAGTGGTAGGCAATAAAGGCCTGTTTCACTTCGGTTGTGGGTTCAATTCCTACAACCTTGTCCGACGCGATGGGTTGTCTCCCATCCTACAGGTTGCCTTTTTTTTCTAAAACTTCACTATTATAACATTACAGAAATAATATTGAAAAAAGTTCTAGCCTTAAACAATACTATACGATGTCTGACATAATTCATTCCAGTCTTTAGACTTATCCAAAATAAATCTATCCAATCTCATAGTATAAAGAAAATGATTACTAGAAATTTCATCAACCAAGAATGTGAATACCATCATTTATCCCCCATATATCATAAGATATATATTGTTGATCACGTTCCAAACATGTGAATAACTTAATCTTGTATTCTCTTGCAACATGAATTACTATAGAACCATAGTGAAAACATGAATGCTATCAAAAGGTAACTCTTTCCACATACCAAAATCCCAAAATTTCTATATAATCAAACCATGATATCACTTTGTCCTTATATCAGTCATGAGATCATTAATACTATCAAACATATTATTTTCTCCTTATCCCTTAATTATGCGCATATCATCTTCTTTCCAAAATATTTGAATTAATTTTCATGGTTACCGGTACCATATAATTATTGAAAACCATAATAAACCAATACATACATATTCCAATATTCCATAGTACTATAAATTAGATTCCACAACATTATTTTGGAATCCCGTTACATAAACACATAATCATTCCACTACATCGTTGTCATACTCAACATCGCCAATAGTGATCGCATGTGACTTCCCTTTGTCCTTTTCCTTAAGAGGTTTCTCAAGTCGATCATCATTAACCCTTGGATTAGGGTATTTATTAGCATAATGCCGCATTTCCTTGCACTTGAAGCATTGAAGTGTTGGTGGATACTTCTCTGTAGTCTTTTCTCTATTCACGTCATTAGAAACATTTTTCCCATTACTTCGGCACTCAGCTACTTGATGAAATTATTTTCCACACTTGAAACATTTTGTAGTACCTTTTAGAACATCTCCACCATGCTTCTTTCCACACTTTGAGCATAAAGAAACATTCACCTTCTTTTCACCACTGTTCTGAGGTTTTTCCTTGAACTCCATATTTCATTTCCTGTCAAAACCATGAGATGGATATGTTACACAAACTTCTAGTTCTACCTTGATACCACAACACACAATTTCATCATAGCTACTGAAGTCTCTTATCGCTAATTCCCTTCGAAGGCTTGGTTTTAAGCCACTGAAGAATCGATCAACTTTACTTTCAGGTTGGATGATAAATCCAGATGCATACCTTGAAAGCCTTGAAAAATTCGATTCGTATATACCAACAGATTCATCATCCTTTTTCTTAAGCTCAAGTAACTCCTTCTCCATCTTTGTTTGAATAATACGAGGGAATTACTTATTAAAAAACAAGTTCTTGAACTCGTTCCATTCCATTGATTAAATTTCATCTTGGGGACTTGTATTCTTAATTAGAGTCCACCACTGGTTTTCTTCACCTTCTAAACAGTAAACAACTAAAATTACTTTTTTCATGTTCTGAACAACGAAGTATGGAAAATATCTTTTCAATGGTACTGATCCAGTGTTCAACAATAAGTGGATTATAAGACCCATTGAAAGAAGGTGTACGTTTCCTTATGAAGGACTCAATAGAATATTGTTCCCTTCTCTGATTATTTGGAAATCCAAAATGATTCATAACTTGTGTAAGTATAGCAATAAGATTTTGCAATCCATCTCCCATAACATTGGTTTGTTTAGGAGAACAATCATTTCATCATCCATTACATTGATCAACAAGGTTCCTTCGGGTTCCATCCATCATCTAAAACCCAAAAATAATAGTGTGAGAGGTAAAATAATGCTAGGAAAACAACACAATAAAGGGGGAGTACCTTCAATATCTAACATGTTAGGTTTAATTCTAATATCATTACCATAATTCTAGGACTATAGCCTATACTTATAATTAACCTTAGGGACATCCTGAGACATACCTTAGAAATATCTCTAGGGATCTCACTAAAGTTTTCGCATCCTAGTTTCTAAATGCTGACTAAAAATTTCCTCTGATACCAACTGTAGATACCCACACTTGACGTACATGGAAATTACATTACTTTTGCGGAATACTTAATACATGAAAAAAAGAAACACACAAGGACCGTAATAGTTTAGTGTCTTTGGAAACTCGGAAAAATAATCTTCTAATCATGGTGAAAGATCTTCAACATCTTCCATAAAGATCTTCCACTTTTGTTTTCTTACCTAAAAACTTTCTTTATATCCCATGGAAAAGAAAACATAAAAAGGGTGATCTCAAATGCTCAGTAAGGGTAAACATAGAGAACATAAAACAATCCATAAACATTTGAATGCAAAAACTTGAACATAATATCTAAACATAAAAATCTTGAGCAAAGACATAAATCTTGGAAGTACGTAAGACATATATCATAAAGGAATATCAATCATGATAAAATATCATGGGAATAAAACATGTAATTGTGGAAAACCATTAATAACATGATATTATTTCCATATTAGCCAAGGCATTGCTTCCAAGACCATCTTAGTGGACAAAGTCCATTTCTGAATCGAGTTCACTCCTCGTTCCAGTCCTGTATCACTAAACCAGATTAACTTACCATTCTAGCCATGTCTATCTCACGTGATATAAATCTTTACCCAATGAATTGTAGGGAGATATAGGTCCCACCCATCTCGTAATGAAATCATTTTTACTTGTTCCACAAAATAAACATAACTCATTCATCATAACCCAAAGAATAAAATGGGTTTCATAAACATCATCCCATCATAACATAATCCATATAAAAAATGGATATCATTTAATCATAAGAAAAATCAAATCATGTAAATAATAGAGGTATTATACATAAACATGCTAAATAATGTCATCTTAGATGGAAAATAGTTTTTATAAAACACTTGAAATGAATTCTTGAGGAAAATATCCTTTCTTCTTCAAAATCATTTTCTATTTACAAAATGCCATGAAATTTTAAAAGAAATGGATTTTGTTGAAAATATTCCTGAAATATTATAGATTAAGCTTCATTAAAATAAGGAATTATAAAACTATAAAAACCCGTTCATGCCGTATAAGTTAAAAAAACATTCTCCTCGTACTTTTTGCCGAAAAAGTCAAAAAGTTCCTCATATGGTAAACAAAAGAAAGATTCTTTCCATAACACAATGTAAAAGTCAAATAGGGGTAAACATGAATTTAAACATACATTGAAGAATATTAAAAACTTTATGAAAAACATTTTTATGGACATGGATGAAAAATATTACCCCAGTAAATACTTACGTATAAGCATTCTCAGATAAAATTGAGATTGCAAAATTATCCCTTACCTTATGTCCGATATGCTTCGTATGTATCCGAACCTCCTGTATAATGATTTAAATAATGTCATTGAATTTTTAAAGAATCATATTCATTATTATGATATCATATATGGTTCACTTATGACTTTATGTTACCCGTTCTTTTGTAAATTCCATGTTAAAGCAGTGTTTTGGGTAAAATCGTTTCATTTATCGTACGTGTTTCGATTTGTTGTTCATGATATTATTACTCATATCCAGATTTACTTAATTCAAGAATGTAAAACATTATTTATATATAATATATACTCAGTATGTAAATATATATGATAGATCAATAAATGGAATGAAATACACCATTTATGGAGACGGTAGGCCGTACATACGCATGAACGATGTTTTCGTTTCCTTATTGAATTGAATGGAATTAAGTAAATGAAACATATATGTACATAAATCCAGTATAATTATTATGTAATATATTTCATGATTATTTATAACATATATACTTTATAATCATACTTGAATGATTAATCATGGAAAATGAATCTCATCGCGTTCGTGGAGACGATAGTCCGTACGTACGCACGAGCGATGATATCGTTCCCATAATTATTGAATAGAATTGGAGTGAATGATATAATATCTTAGAATCAATATTATATTATAATAACTATATATATTTATTATTTACACCATTATACCCATCCATGTAAGGTGGTGGTGGAAAAACAGATTACACCACGGCGTGGAGACGGTATTCCGTACGTACGCACGCGCGGTGAGTTCGTTTTCCGTAGGATGGATAGAAGGTGAAATGGGGTTGTTTCATATTTATAATAACATATTAGTACATTAGTGATACTTATGTTATTACTTTATAATGAAAAAACTAAAGAAGAATAAGTAGAAGAAGAAAGAAACTTGAAAGAATCGGTAGAAGAGATTACCTCTTCTTCGACGCACCTCTTTTAAGATTCCTCTTAAGGCACTAGAGTTGGTCTTTTGAGGATACCAGAACCTATATAATGCTTATAGGGAAGTAGATAATGGAAATTGGTAGGTTTTGGACGAGATGTAAGGCTAAAAATTGTGTAAAGAGAAGAGGTAGGAGGTTCCCTTTTATAAGGGAGGAGAGGGTCACTTTTGGAAACCTCTAAAATATTAATTTATAATAAACCTAAAACCCAATTAAAAACTTCCAAAGTGACTCAAATTTGGATATTAGATAATATAGGGTTGTAATATAATCATAAAATTAAATTTATACATTTTTTTATTTTATTTTAAACCTTATCATTTTGATTTATCCTTATTTAATCTATTTAATTTTATTTGTGGTAATAATGTTATAAATTTTATATGGTTATAAATACTTACTTATGTGTTCTTAATTATAAATAATTTTATATTTTATAACTTTTAAGATCATATAAATTTTAATTTTTAATTTTTAAAATATTTTTGTGATTTTTAAACAATTTAATAATATAAAATATCAATAGTGTCAATTTTGAAACAATTAATTTATTTGAATTTAAATAAAATCCAAACAGAAGATATGTTTGAACCAAAATATTTAATAGATTAATAACATTTCATATTTATCTATAAAATTCGTGGATAATATTAAATAGTTCATATAATATTTATTTTAATATTTTTAATACCATTTATTTGATATTTCAATCAATAAAATAATTTCAACATCACTATTGTGTCACCTTTAATGATAATTATCTAATCCCTAAAAATTCTAAATAAATTCAAATGTTGTAGATAATTTTATTATCTTTCTGGAGACTATTAATTTTTTAAGTTTCATGAAGTTTATCACTAAATTAAAATTATTATACTTATTAAATTTAAGAGAGTGACATGTTGTCACTTTCTTTGGTTTTAATAATAATTAAATTATTTTCATGGTAAAAAGTCTATAAAAAGAATCTAATACGACCCTTAGGTGATATGGAGATACTTTTAGTCATCTAATATAATTTTGGAATGTGTTAGGGTAATTTTATAATCTTTTTTTTACCCTTAATTACCCGATTTATCTTTAACTGAAGTAAATAAAAATTATCGTAGTTACTATTCATAATATCAAAAAAATTAAAGTAACCTATTAACATAATTTGGACCCACTGAATACAAATATGGAATTAATTTTAAAAAATTCAAAACACATAAGTTTCAGTAATTAAATCGAAATTTATCCCGTTGTTAAGAAAACGAGTTTTAAAAGTTAAAATATTGCCAAAGATTGAAATGATTTTACCTATGAATTCAATGTAAAATTAATTGTAATGATATACATTAAATTAAATGGTAAAAATATATTCTATTTATACTTTAAAACCATTCAATATTATAATTTAACCATATAAATTATTGTGATGAAAAAATTTGTTTTTAATTGAAATATAGCGTGTTTTTACTATTCATTAAAATATAAAAGTTATCAGAATAATATGAAAATTTTATCCAAAGTAAATTTTTATATCCTGATTTCAAAGAAGAATTTTATTTTGTCAAATTTAACTTTTAAACATGTCAAAAACTAGATTTAAAGTGGGTGTTCCATCAAAATACGGCAAAACTCTATTTTTTTGATAAATACTTATTTTACCCAAAAAATTTATTTTTTTCTCATACCATGTTCTAGAAAATGTGTAAGATGTATAATAATGTTATAAATTTAAAATTTTAGGTAATACTATTCATAACGGCTAGTCCATAATAATATTATAACAATATATTGATATTTTGTGATACTCGGTATTGCGTACAACACACACTATCGAGGAAGGTCGCGATTGCGTGTAACACCTGCCAAGCCAGTGTTGTGTGTAGTGAAAGATTCTTTTGGTGTTGCGTATAACATAAGACATAAAAAAATATTTCTCATAAAATCTCAGGGTGTTACAGACACAATCATTCAAAGTCCCTTTGGCATGATAAGGTTTTAATAAATATGTTGATAACATAGTGTTCTCATGGGAATTGTTTATCATGTGGTAGAGAGATGACACCATGGATGAACCACAACAGGATCATGAAAAGCTCATGATGCGATGCTTCCTCCACATACTCAAAAACATATCTATGATGTACGAACCATTCAAGGAGACATAGAAATGGGGAAGGTAGGACTATAAATTTTCTCCCCTTGGAATAAAAAAATACCCAAAAGGCACACCAATAGGTGTTCAGAAGAAAAAAAGGACTTCTCGGAGTAGAAATCCACGCAATCACAAGGGTCTTCCACTAGGTAGAACTCGGGGAATGACATGAGGGATTACACAATATGTATATATGCTTTGTGCGACCACCATATGGATCATGTGAAGGACTTCTAGAGAACCATCCATATTATGAAAAATATTTTCCCTGTGCCGACTTCATTATGTGAAACCACAACAAGAGAATTATTGGCAAACATTGAGGAATATATAAAATAAAGTATGGAAATCATAGAATCCTTAAGAGAAGATGTATACACTGATTTTCACATGAATTCATCATGTGATTTTCATGACCTCTCTAGATCATGAAATAATACCCAGACATGTCATCAAGATTATGAGAAAACACCTGGACATGTCATCTAGATCATATGATAGTTCTAGAACATGTAAGCTAGATCATGTGAAGTACTCCAAACATGTTATCTAGATCACGTGATAGAACACACACGTGCAATCCGAGTCATGTGAAGTCCTCTAAAAATGTCAGATGAATCTTGTGAAGTCCTCTAGAAATATTATTCAAGTCATGTGAAGGCCCCCATACATATCAGACAAGTCATGTGAAGTACTCCAAACATACTATCCAGTTCAGGCGATAAGCTTTCGACATGTCATCCTTGATCACAAGAAACCCTTGGATGTGTCTACATTGATCATGTGAAGGAACTATAAAAAGTAAATTTAATCATGTGAAAACCCTTTTACATGTTTTCTTGAATCATGATAATTTCCTTTGACATGTTAGACTTATCAGGTGGTGGCCCCTGGGCAGGTCAGCTAGAGCATGCAAAATACACCAAGACATGTCCAAACATCCTCATACATGTATATAATACGTCCAAGACATGTCCAAGAATCCTTATATATGTTATGTAGACATCCTTAACATTCCAAATATGTTATTAATAGATCCCCTACCATTTCAAGAATGTCAGGCAGACCCACTGAGACATGATAACTTTATCCGGTAAACACAGTCAAACTTACACCATATTGAACTATGAGAACTAAGATTCCTACCCAAAAATATATTTAGGATGCCCTCCTAAGGCTTGATATATAATTGGAAATCTAAGTCATCATAAGTACCTCCAAATTTCACACACTCTAACCCATGGGACCCAATATTTCCTCTGGGTTTAATGTTCTTCCTCATCCATCAGTGGATTGAGAATATCATTGAACTAAGAGAACTCAAATTCCTACCCAAAAAGGATATGTAGGATGCCTTCGTAAGGCCTGATCTCTAATTTGAAAAATACCACAATGTAATTAAATCAATATTTCATACACTCTAACCCATGGGACCCAAAATATCTTATGAGTTTATCATTCTTCTTCATGCATCAGTGGCTTGAAGAAGATTATTCAATTACAAGGACTATAATTCTTTCTATAAGTAGGATATGTATGACAAATTCATAAGGCCTGTGATCCATATCAAACACCCCATTAGGGACACTGAGTGCATAAGTCACATATCCATACATGATGAGTCTGATCACTTTCTATCCATTGTTTGACACACCAAGCACGAATTACATGAGATTAAGGATTTCAATGATTATATCACTCGCATCCTAAATTTCCCCCATCCAAGGAAACCTTATGTCTAAGACTCACTCAGTGGCATGGTACAATTTCCCCATAAAAGGGAATACACATTAATGTAAGTACTGAAGGTATTCTAATGTTGGTAATCCTTGGAGAAATAAACCTCATGGGAATTAATTATCTATCACCACCCATCAGTGGGTTGAGGGAAAACCAATTACGATGACACTGATTCCTATTATAAGTAGGATAAACATGACACATTACTAAGGCACAATATCCATACCTAAAACCTAAGTTCCCTTATATGTGTCCTTTCTAAATGAAATTAAACTTTACGGTCTAAGTTTAAACAAATTACATGGGTTTTGATTCCTATTATAAATAGGATACGTAAGAAGCCACATAAAGGTTCAATTCCATCCTCGAAACACCAATTGCCTCCCTAGATAGTGGTGAAATCCATAGTTCTTGGTTATATGGATTCAAAACATAATAATCCATAAATTTATAAGAAATAATGGGAAATAGATGAAGAACCTAAAATACGTACAGATGGTATCATCAATACAACCCCCTTTACACATAGAAGGATTTAACACATGATCATTTTTATGGTAACCCATATCGTATAACTATTTGGAAGAGATTCCAAAACATAATTTATGTCAATAATAAAGTCCCTAAATAGGAAATAATTTCCCCTAAAAGGGTTTGATGATCCCGAACACCCATAATCTTGAGAAATGTGAGTTCATAAGCGTCATTGGGTCTAAAACCCCCAATGAGCACATGCCTTTGGAAAGTATGAATTTAACTAGTTATATATGTGTGAACTATTGGAAGTTTCTACAAAAAATGAAAATGGTAACCTCGATGTGAATGATTATGAAACTATTCTTGAACCCTACACAATCAATTGTCATAGATCACATCTCTCTGAAGGAAACAATAATGGTGAACTTGATATGAAATAATGTAATGATAGAATAGAATAATCATTGTGGAAATTTAGAATCATGTCCCCTAAATCCCAATGATACCATATCTATTATCTCTATAAGGAAGCAAAATGGTAAAAGTGATGCGAATCTCTCAAATATTAAAAACAATTAGCTTACCAATAATTAGGATATTTTTTTGAGTCTCCTATGAAAATGAAAATGGTACACCTAATGTGAAAGCCTTAATAAACAAGGTTCCTATGAAATAGGTCCATTATTTCCTTGATAAGTTCATGTGATCAAAATTTAAAAATTGGGAATAATAAAAGAAAATTATGTTTCCTATGAAGAGGTTATTGAGCATGTTTCACACTTATGATGATGCATTGATCATTGAATTTGTTCTTTATTGTCTGTTTGACTACATATACTACTCTATCAAAAGACACCGTGACCCAAGATAATATCTTCATTGAGTCATGTTTTTGGAAGCTCAACTATGATAGTAACCCCCGTAGGTGGAAAAAAACCTCACCCAACCATCTCCTTTAACTTCGGTTGGAAAATGTGATAGTTAGAAAATCCCACCAACATGGTATGATACCAACCCTCAAGGATATAAGTAAAGGTATTTATAAGCTGAAACTGAAAAGTCAATCTCATTCAGGGAAATATGAAATGAAACCTATGGAACTTATTACCACCACAAATCACTTCAGAATTCCATCCAAGGAAACATTGATACACCTATTAGTGGTCGATGTAATCATCTGACACAGGAAAAAACACAAGCGAAAGATTTATGTCTAGATCCTATACAATCTATGACTCTTGAAGATTTATTTCCTTCAACATTCAAATAATCGGAACCGTTCCACCAAACAGAACCCTCATCAGATACAAAGATCTTTTTTTTATGTTAACTTTATTTATTTAAAATATCCCCACTCTAATGATGAATACGTCTCCAAGTATGAGATTCCCATACCTAACAGGGAGCTAGAGGCCGAGGATGTAGAATATGAGGATAAAGGGCATGGTGTGGGCTTGGTCGAATCCAATATTTCAATCAAGTACCAATGGATGACATATATACAACCAATGAATTTGGGCAAGCACTTCAAAAAGCCTAAAATAAACATGGACATTCCTCAAATACCTCCAATGGTCATCCAAGACTAGTAATCTTACACAACCAACTAGTGGGTGGGGGTGTGATTGTTTCACTAGCCCAAACAAAGGGGAAGCTCAATGCAACATACTCCACTAGAAGTAGATACTCCTTCAACCTATACTTAAGAAATGTGATCATACCCATCAAACACATCAACTATTGATCCACATAATAAGGATCAACCCCACCTTGGTAAGTGCATGACACTGGAACAAATGTACCATATTATGAAATAGTTGGTGAGTTTCCTAAATAAACTCTCAATCCTGGATGTTCTCCATATTTCAAAAGAACTCAGAGAGGAACTTATAAAATCCCTCTAGATCCTGCAAGATTTCAATATAAAAGCCGATGTAGATGCGGATTACTGAGTGGGGACTATTCCATAAAAATTCTATGTCACCATCTTGTTCAAAGAATAGGACCATAAAGTACTTATGAAGGGACATACCAGACCCCTGTATGTTTCACGCAAGCTCAACAATGTTGACATTTAAAGGGTTCAGGTTGAAAATAGTTCTGTGATCAAACTCATGCTAATTAAAACCCTCCAATGGTTTGGATATAGTGATAGAGAATTATCTCCAACAAATATAACCATTCAAGGGTACAATAAGAGAGAGAAAATGACTATAAGTAAGATCATTCTCAAGAAATAGTTTGGGGGTCTCACATATAATTCTAAGTTCATGGTTATCCAAAAAGAGACAATATATAATGCCCTAATTGGAAGATTTTGGATTCATATCCATGTAGTAGTACCTTCAACATTTTATCAGTGTCTGAAATACTCCATCAATGGGATGGTAGACATAATACATTTTGATGGTTCCCCCTTTGAGATTTGTAAATCCATATAAACTAAGGTAGGTTTCTTCAAAATGAATGAATACAACAACTGGTGTATTAATACATGAAGGTTTCAACCCCAAATTACTTGGGGACCACCCATTAAAATCCCCAGAGTATTCTTGACAATGATTAGGTGCTACCCATGAAATGGATTTAGGTAGTAGACATAATTCCAATATCCAAGATCCCCTGGTCCCTGGTGACATCAAGAAGGAAAAAAATTAGCACTAGAATCTCTCTACGATGACTATGGTAGTTCATGATGACAATGTATCTTCTCATGAACTCTCTTACCTAGATATTCACATAGATTCCCCCAAATCACCTACCATGTTTGAAAAATACTCCATAAACTAAGAGATAGAAGAAGAAGAATATGAACTAAGGAACTTCCCTCCGGTATTGGTGGAAGGTGTCTCCACTACTATCAATGAGATCAGGTAGGTGAATCTGGGAACAAAATAAGACTCGATCTACATTGATTAGTTCCTATATTTATCTCGATGAGTAGGATATGTATATTTAATTTCTAAAGAAGAATTGATATGTTATCACTTATAATTATACATAAGTTCCCAGGATGAACCCCATTGTGGGTACACATCACCAAGGCTTTCTTAATAACCATAGAGGTTTCAAGAAGGTAACCATAAGGATGAAACCCTGTCATTATACTAATTTAGAATGGGAAGTTTACAAATTTAAAAAATTCAACTTTGTCTGAGAAGTGCAATGCCAAAAATAGCTCTCAAACACTATCCATATTAAGAAAACGAATGTGCAGATTAGATTCTACATTGATTTCAAGGACCTTAATAGACACCGATGGAAGGATTATTTCCAATTGTCAATCAAAATTTTATTTATCGATGATATTTCCATCTTCTAGGCCCTTTACTTCATGGATGAGTATTCATGGTAAAATTAAATAAAGATGGACCTTGAAAGTGAGGATCCCCCACCTTCAAAGAACCTCATGAGATATTTTGATATAAGTTCGCAACCTTTAGATTAAAGAATTATTGATATTATTACCAATGGTTTATGAATCATATATTTAATCCCTTCTTAGGATGAATAACAAAATATTATGTTGACAACCTGGTAGTCAAATATCAACAGGGATGTGATCACCACATGGATCTTTAACAAATATTCATGAAGTTATAGAAGCATAGTTTTAAGATGATTTTGATGGAGTGAACTTTTGGGGTAACATTAGTGAAATTATTTAGATTTTTGGTACACTAGAATGTAATAAAGGTTGACAAGGAAAAGACTATTGCATTCTTAGAAATGTAACATCCTCATAATTTCAAAGAATCAAGGGGGATCTAAGGGAACCTTACTTACATTTGGTATTTCATAGCTAAATTAGATAAAAAAATATCCCACTTCTCTGAGTTAATGAAGAAGGGAGTCACCTACCAATGGGATGAGGACAATAAATAAGCCTTTGAAAATATCAATTATTACTTACCACGCCCACCATTATTTATGACTGTGCTAGAAGGAAAACCACTTATCTTATATGTGGATACCATTGAACAATTTCTTTAGGCTCTAATCACACAAAAAATGATGCAGGGAATAAAAAACGCCCCTATTAACTCATTTGAACAATGATAGGTGCTAAGAACTCATATTATGATGTCAAGAAGATCTTCATCACACTCATCTTTGTAGTAAAAAAGATGAGACATTACTTGTAACATCCCAAATTCTACCTAGTATCTCATATTGATCTTCTCAATAAAATCCTTGGACACTATATATTTATTAGGTTATTTGGACTGATGGGAAGTTATTCTACAAAAATATGATATCTAGTTCGTGTCATAGAAGGTAGTTAAAGGACTGTCCCTGTATGATTTCCTTACAGAACATCCCACCCTAGAAAGCACACCAATGAACACTAAACTTCCAGATGAAGAGGTTTTCTATTCGAATGACACTCCCCAAACATGGGATATGTATTTTGATGGAACCTCCCACAAAACTACAAAAAATAGGATGGAAAATCCAAATCTCAATCTGGATGGTCTAGGGATTGTATTTGTTTCCCTAGACAAAGAAAATTTTACATAATCTTTATCATTGTTTGAAGGATGCGCTAATAATGAGGAAAAATACCAAGACCTCATTTCTATCTTGGAACTAGTCCTATAACTATAGATAACCTACCTGAAAATAAAATGCGTTTCTGAGTTAGTGATCAAACAAGTCACCATTGAATATGCTATCATGAAGGAAAAATTGGCCCCTCTCATCAAAAATGTCAGAGTAATGATGAGAGAATTAACTTTTGAACCAATATTTCATCATGTACCTTGATCAAAAAATGATAATATTGATGAACTAGTAAATGAAGCCACAGTTTGGGCCGACCCTGATCAGGAGATAATGGTTGTATACATCATGCACTGAAGTATGGTCTTGTTTGTAATTTTATATAACACGGAGAAAATTCATCACGTCAACAATGACCTAGAGCATGATGAACTAATATCCACCCCTGGATAGGTGGATCCCACAATTGATTATCTCCAAAATGGGACCCTCCCATTAGATTTAGCTGAAAGGGAACAAACCTGGCACTGAGCAGTGAACTTTACCCTTTGAGATGGTCTAAATGAGAAAAAATTTCTTTATAAATGACGATTTGATGGAATCATTCTCAAATGAATAGCATAAGGATATATTCTCACAATTATGGAAGAATTACATACAGGAATCTATGATGAACATCAGTTTGAGACTATAATCTACCGTCAAATTAGGAAGTGTGGTTACTACTGGAAAACAATGATACAAGAATCTATGGAATTCAATAGGAAACTTCATGCATTCAAGATTCATTCAAACTATATCCATCAACCACTAAAGTTTCTACATACAACTAAATATTCATAGATGCTTTTAATATGGGGAATGAATATTAGGGGGGATATATCCTCCAACCATATCTAAGTAGTTTAAGTAAATCCTTACTATTACTAACTTATTTTATAAACGGGATAAACAAATACCTCTCAAGGAATTCAGAATGAAGAGTATCATTACCTTATTAAAATCCAATATCACCACCATATTCAAATTCCCTCAAATGTTATTGCTGGACAATGAAACCAAATTATATTATGCTGAACTAAATAAATTTCACCAAGAGTACAAAAAAAGATACTTCCATTCATCCCGATACCATGCAATGTAAAATGAAAAAAATAACATCCCACAATAAGAAATTATCAAATATACTCTAAAAGATGGTGAGCAAAGACAAAAATTCATGTCTGGACAGGTTCCCTCATACTATATAGACACACTATACCACTACATACACGATCACACAAGTGACCCCATATTCACTAGTTTATAGAACTGAGGTAGTGTTTACTATATAATCCTAGTTTACCTTACTCTAAATAGCTATATACGTGGACAATTCTCAGATGAGGAGCAATACAAAATTAGACTGGATGAGTTGGAATTAATTGATGAGAAAAGGTGTGTACACTGGACAACCTCAAAGTTTATCAAAGTCAAATCACACGAGCCTTCAATAAAAAGTTTTGCATATACTCATTCTTGTAGGGAGAATTAGTATTAGCTCTCAAAACCCCAACTATACTAGGAAAGAAACCTTCAAATCTTGAACCAAAATGATAATAACCTTATTTCAATCCCCAAGGACTATTCCAATGGATCATATTCATTGATCAGCATGGATGGAGAGCATACTACAACCCCACCAATGAAATATTTCTCAAGAAATATTTCATGTGATTAATATAAAATGGTCATATGAATATTGTCTAAAACTAAAATACACAATTCGTCCTTACCATATGATGCTAAAATACATAGAGAGGTACATTTATCATGACTCTAAAAGGAAAGACCCATATCATCATATTCACAAGATATTAAACTATATGAAAAAATCTTCAATACATGATGTTAAAATATAGTCTTACCCTATGTACTGAGAATAGGATTCCTTGGGGAACCAGATCAGGAATCCTTATGTCAAAAAAATGGAATTCCCCTTATGAGAAGATTTCCCAAATTCCTAGATATCATTTATGGGGATTTATGCCTTATTTATCACATCAGATAACCTTAATCCTCAACACATGACATTAAACTGTATGGTTTAAATCCCTCCCATTCAAAGTTAAAATGCTCCCAAAACATCATAAAAATTTATTATCATTCCAATAAGATACAAAGATATTCCTAGATATAATATCTTGGCCCAATCACTACATGATAAAAATACCCCATCCTTTCTTTTAATCACCTCTGTGTAGTGAAAGAAATAATTAATATTCCTTTTTTCTCACATAGAGAATATATTTTATAGGATTAGGAATTTTGGTAATGGATTCCTCTAATTATTGATACATACTAATTCATGTTAAGGTTATCATGGTCCTAGATGAAATACCATAAAAGGTAAACCAGGATTATTTACTACTTGATGTTAATATGCATGATTGACATCTCCTGCATGATGTAAAACTACATATTTACATGGACCTCACCCTAAAGGACCACTATCCTTTGTGTTGGTATCCCATAAAACCTCTATACCAAAACTAAATTTGGTTTGATTACTATTATTGTATGATACACAGTGATGTCTAGATCTCCAATCCTAGGTCCATCTGCAACATCAATAAAAAAACAACCCATATCTGTTCATGGGTCAAACCTTCTTGGAGATATTTCTATTCAATAACTTCATGTGGATTGATTCATATTTCCATAGGATATGTAGTGACACTTGGATCTCCAATATTGGTTCCATGCACAACATTAATGGAAAAAATGCACCCTTGTGCATATGGCTCAGACTAGCGTGAAGGGTTTTCTGTTTAAGAACTATGTGTGGATTGATTCATATTTCTTTAGGATATGTAGTGACACTAGAATATCCAACCACTAGTCTAGACGAAACATTAACAAAAACAATTCCCTCTCTTTATATGGTTTAGAACTATGTGTAGATTTTACCATTCAAGAAATACATGTGGATTGATTCATATTATTATAGAATACATATTGACGTTAAGATCTCCAATCCTGGGTCCAACCACAATGTCAAATAAAAAAATTCCCCCTTTTCATATGGGTTAGAACTATGTGGATATTTTTATATTCAAGCTCTACATATGGATTGATTCTTATTTCCAAAGGATAGGTAGTGATGATCAAAATTTCAATCCTGCAGCCAACCACAATATAAAAAATGTAACAGCCTGACTGCAGAATACCCGGAGTTGGTGCCTTAAAAAATGATGTGTAATTTTTACAAAAACCATGCATTGATATTTTACACATCATTTCCCATACATAGGATTGATTCAGTTTGGGTTCTGGGAAATAGACCTCTTCTGACATGATTCTTTGGATAAAAACTGATACCTAAAAAATTTATTTAAAAAATATAGGGTGAGCATACAAATGCCCAATAAGGGGGGTTTAAAATAACATAATATAATAATTATAACCTTTTGAAAACATTCCTTAAAAATTTTCCATAAAACATTTTCTTTAGAAATGATATAACACATGTATTATAGAATAACAATTTTCTACAAATTAAAAGAGCCCAATTCAAAGCATACTAACAGAATTACATGGAAACATGTTTCAATTATAGGCCTTCTCATTCAGAGTAATAAGTAAAAGACATTACAACTATAATGGGTAATACATGTGAATATTCAAGTACAAAATTTATAAAAGAGAATAATGCATGATCAGAGTTTTGCATAATAATAATAACTTCAATTTTATTCACTACTAGTTGTAAGCCGTAACTGACTAATAAAATCTTTGAGTGCATAAAAAATGTCATTCAATAAGCATTTACTTCTTTTTATACTCATAAGTACAGGCTCTTAACCATAGATATTATATTAGTCAAATATACACTTGGTTAATTAATTATCATAAACACAGTGAGGGAATGTATAATTCCAGACCCTATCAAGACCTCATGTCAAGACCTGAAATGTCAATGGCCTCATTCCATGACCTGATTTTCTAATGAGAACTATCGATACATCGAGGTACTTTCATTAACCGGTCCCCAACCCATTATTCCTAGTCTATTACATTCTTCATATTCCAAATAGGGCCGTATATTCAAAATGTCACATACCACTTTGAATATTTAATTTCTCATTTCATACTATTCAAGGTGTCCCATACCACTTTAAAAATTTAATTTCTCATTTAATATTATTTAAGGTGTCCCATACCACTTTGAATATTTAATTTCTCATTTCATATTATTCAAGGTATCCCATACCACTTTGAATATTTAATTTCTCATTTCATATTATTCAAGGTGTACCATACCACCTTGAATAATTTAATTCATAATTCCATAAAAGGTCATAATAGTTTTAATTAAATCCATTATCATTTAAATATATATAGTGAATGAGGAATATAAGTATTAATTACAAAACTATCAACTACATGGCTATGTCATTAAATGTCAAGTATGTTAAGCAGATTATAACACACGTGATGACATCTAATGCACAAAATAAATACAATCGTTGTCACATACAATGATAACCTTACATTATGAAACCTTTTTAATAAAATATATATTGGTATTTCGGGATGATTTGGATGCATAATTAATTAAAAGATAAACCAAGTACTTCATGTGGGGAATTAATCTCACAGATTCTCAAACATTTATTACTGATATTCTTTTGTATAACACATCACAAGGGTATACATAATGCTAAAAATGGAAAGACTGAGATTCAACCATAATTAATACCATTTAATATATATATATATATAAATAAGTTATTCATACATATGAATATAAAAGTTGAAAACCCCAAATATTATACTCATAAACTCTCCACAATTACTAAACACATCAAAAGTATAATATTTGGAATATCCCAAATTAGGGTTTAGTGTTGTGTAAATCAGTTTATACACAAGGGTGTATATAAATAGTAGTATTTTAAAATAGAACATTCATATTTTGAAAACAACATGTTTTAATCATTCTTTGAAATCCTTGTAAAATTCTAAGTAAAACTGAGAATCAAATTTTATTTGCATACACATATATTCACATATCTGAATATACATTATGTATTTAAAGGGTTTAAACCAAAAATCTAATGTCACCCATATGACTTTAATATATTAGTAACATTAATGAACAAGAGTCCCTAAATCTTAAATCATAATATAAATTTTAAAAGGTTTATTTATTTAACAAAATTACATAAATGTTTATGTAAATATATACAACTTATATGCATAACCGATTATACATAAGGGTCTTACACCAAAATTAATTTACACTTAAAATTTTATCAAAAAATAAATTAACCATTGGAGTTCAATGTTAAAATAATTATATCCAGTCTAAAAGTTGGGTTATACAATCTATATAATTATAGATGTCTGTATATACTATATATAAATATATACATAAAATTTTTATATAGAACATAATTTCTTACGTTTTTAAACTCTATGTAAGGTTAAAACTCAATGGTTAAAAATCCTAAAATCAGGTATAAAAGAGGTTTACCCAAAATCATACAATCATAAATATATAAATATATATTTTCATAAAATAAATATACAAAGTATACAAATAGGTTCTTGCGCAAAGAAGACAAGATGTAATAAACCCTTACATTCATAATACTTCTTGAACTCAAAATCTAGAAGACTTAGGATCAGCATAAGAGAAGATTTTAACTAAACCGTAAGGTTATATATATATATTTTTATGAGTATACAAATATATGTATATACCCTCAAAACAAAAAAAACAAGACAACATATCCCTTAATTTATTGTATAAATGTTGGTATATTTATGTTGTCTTGAACACACCCACAGAGCTTCAAACGAGGACCCCCCCATTAAATTACCAGAAAGAATAAGGCCTTTATAGCCATACCCATACTGTTTGACTTGGGCCAGTAGAGAAATTTTTAATAATTTTCTCATAGTGACAGGTTCAGTGTTGTGGTGGAAGCTCAGACTATAGGTGGAGATGTAATAATTAACATTTAATCAATTTGAAAAAAGTAATGCAACAAAATTGACATAACTAATATTAAACAGAGTTAAACAAGGTCAAGAGAACAAATCAGTAGACTAAAATGATATACCCACTATTTATAGTCCAAAAGTAAAACATTCACAGATTAGGATTGTATATGACAACCAAAAAAAACACGTAAAAAATACCGATTTAAGGATTTATAAAAATAAGAATCGTAGAAATACAAAACTTAAATATGAAAGAGATTTAGAGAGAAGACCTACCCTACTAGGTTTGAAAAAATGAAACCCTCACCACCCAGAACACCCTTACCAGCTTCGGTCAAAACCACATCCGAGATTGGTGCGACATCACCGACCAATGGCCTTATCCCCGACCTCACCGAAAAAAAACCTCTCAGCAGCTCTGACCTAATCCGGCGCATTTTGGACGACAAACCAGATGAATCCCTCTGTGTTTTCTCGTGCTCCGGGCTATTTCCCCCACCTCGAATGAAGCCTGAAAGCCACACAACCATGTGACATCAACACATCCCGACACCGCACAGACACCACCAAAGATACTTGGCCAACCCACGGTTCACCATGGTTCACCACGGCCAGAACCCTACACGACGCCAGAACCCCAGTGAGGCCCTTACTGATCGAGACCACTATGAGCTCTCCCTCTCACCCTCAATGCGGCGCGATACCCAAATCCCTTTACGGATTTTTTTTTGTTATTTTAATAATCTATTATTATTATTATATCCTAATTATTATCTTAACTTTCAAAGAAGTCAAAATTTATATATAAAACTAATAATCAACTAAAATTATCTAATAATCTATTAAAATTATCTTATCACTACATTTTTTTAAAAGTAAATGTTATTATTAATATATTATTCTATAAAACATATATTTACATATTTCATATTATATACTTATAATGTTATAAATTAAATTAATAAATTAAAATGTATTTTCTTGAAAAACATAATAATAATTATTATAACTGTACAAAAATATTTGTAAAATTTGAAACTTTTGTTTAAAAAAAGTTAATATTACATATATATATATGATTCAAAATAACAATTATTTTCTTCAAAAGATCATTTCATATCTGCACAATTATTCTATTAAAATAGTTTTATTATATATTAAAAATGTTAATAATGTTATGAAACTTTAATCCAATTTATAATCTAATAATTATCATATTTTCGAATATATATAAAACCCATATAATTATTCACATAATAGTTTAAATAACTATCCGCATAGTTAGAACAACGCAAAAATAAAGTCTTTAAAATATTTTAAAATAATAATTTTCAATGTCATGTTTAACCACAATATAAAATTATAATTTTATAATAGTATTTGCATATAATTCAAATCCATATATAAACATATTTATATATTTCACATTTTGGAAGACAAACAACAAATTAGTATAATTATTATTTAAAATATTCTATTAAATAATAATTCGATAAGAAATAATTCTGTTTAATAAAAATATTTATTTAAACTTTACTTCTAAAATATAAAATATAAAATTTCAATCATTATACTATAATAAAGTGTCCCTAAAAAAATTAAATTATAAATATTTTTGTTTGATAAAATTCTAACGGTAACCTGATTTTAAATTGTAATGGTCATAAAAGAAAGCAGTGGTCACCTTAGGGGAAAAAGTCGAATTGAGACCCTATATAAACGTGTATAGGGTGTTCCATATTCAAAAACTATTGGAGAAAATGGTGCTCTCCATACTAATTATGCTTAGTACAACTGTTGTGGTTCTGGCCATGATGTTTTTCTTTCTAACAGACCTGAAGTATCTTCTCTATTTACTAGGTCTCATTGTTTCATTAGGTGGCCTCCCAATGGCTCTCATAGGGTATTTAGTAGGTATTTTTGGTTAGTTGAATTCCCTTTGTTTTGAATTAATGTAATCAACTCAGTGTTTAATAAGAATAGCTTGTGTTTATTTCCAAGTGTTGTTCGGATATCATGAAAATTAAACAGAATAATACCATAATATTATTATTACAGGAGAAATAAGTTTTGGGGTGCACAAAAAATCTATATATCCCTATGCACTGGTCATAATTGTGTAGGGAAATTTCATACAAGAACTATGTTTGAATTGTTTCATATTACCTTAGGTTATATAATGATGATCGTATCTCTAATCATGGGTACAACCACAACATATAGAATGATAAAAATAAACCACCTTGTATATGGTCTAGACCTATTCTGAGAACTATATGAAAACTAAGTGTAGCTTGATTCATTCCCTTACATTGTGAAAAAATAATCCCAGGGAAGAACCACCATAAAATTATCATATACCTCAATTTAAAGAGGGCCGAGTAATACAGACTCTCTCTACCTACAAATGAGTCATTTCTATGTATGTCTTGCTTACGTATGATATAAATATATTCAATAAGGGCTTCGATATATGGCTACCATCAATAATCCTATGAATGGATAAAAGATGCTTATTTCATATAAATTACCATGACTAGTGAAAAGTGTCCTAGGGAAAACTTTTCCAAATTAACATTGGTTTCTACATCCTCACAACATGATTTTAAACTACATAAAAAACATACTTATCACATGATGTTAAACTATATGAATGATACACCCCTCTATATGATGTTAAAGTGTGCAGACAATCACCCATCAACATTCCTTATCAATGGAACATAATAGCCTAACCCTAGTCAACCATAATACATGGTGTTTCTATCATATTTTAATAACCACAATCCTCAAATCAAACTTCATTTATTTAGTGCATTGGTTTTCCATTTACCATTCCATGACCCTAAAAAGAAGAAAATATATTTCTATTTGACCATGAGAGAGGTGAATCTACACAAGGGATTTAGACCGACAAAACAAAGGCATCTTGGCCTAGTAAGAAAGGCTTTCTCATCCTTATGACCCCTGATGTCATTGCAATGGATCTTCTCACCTTAGAGTGATTCATGATCATTTGTATCATGATTGTACCATATCATTACTCATGACCCAAGAACCTTAAGCCATGATTTACAACAATTTCATCCCCCTCTCAAAAATATGTTGGAGTACCCTTTCCCCAAGGTATCCAAATTTGGCTATTGTGTAACATTACCATCATACTAGGTCCATGCACATCGTGACCTATAACTATATACACTTCGGTAAAAGATGTACAACCTTAAACTTTATCCATTTATGGTACAAATTACAATACCCTAAAATTTCTTGAAGAGAGACATAAACCTTTTTAGGCTGAAAACCAAAAAATGGAATCTTGAGTAAAAGTCAAGTCTTATCTTTCTAAATTCATAATATATAAATTCTAGGCAAAAGTTAGAGTGTAATTAAACAAGGAACAAATCTCATAGGGTCCATATGATGGCCCTAGTAAAAGTTATGCTCACTGCACTCCTTGGTCTAGGAAAATGTTAGGGAAATGATTTATCACATCTCCTCACCACGATAATGTATTAACTAGATGGAAACACAATATTTATGGTTCCTTAAACCATTTTGAATATTAATTTTCCCATAAATAACCTTAATGTATTTGAAGTCTAATATGAAACAACAAGTCTTTAAGTCTATATCCTTCTATTGGAAACCCATGGACCTTGGGTTCCCTTGCTCCTAGTTTTTCCCTATAGGAAACTAGTAATAGGGACTGGCTAGTCCAAGAGGACCCCACTAGTATTCGTTGGAAAATTTAAACCCTTCCAAATATCTTATTCCTAGAGTATTGGTCCCAGGGAGAGGCCCCCTAAAATCCAGGAGTTATTGTCTTGACCATATGGAATATGGGCTTTCTCAATTACCAATGGTTGACCTGTACCAATCGATTTTCACATCTAGCTAACTCATATATTCCCATACCATGATTTAAAATACCTATAACTATACTATTCAAACAGATTCAACATCCTCGACATTACATCACCTTGAATTGTACCCTTTCTCAAAGTAGGAATGCAATATTCCATTCCCAAACATTTTTATGGTCCACATAACAGGACTCAAAATCCCATGACATTGGGCCTGAGCTTCACAACCAAAATCTAAATTTCCCTACGGTTCAAGAACCCTCATTAGATAACTTTATATCTACAACCAACTTTATCATATAGACATTTGAGTTTTTAAAAGTATTTCAGGGCCCTTGAAAATAAGTTGGGACCTTATTTCCATGACCATGCACGTAATCCATATATGTTTATGCATAAGGAAATCTGACCTACCAACTAGATACATATTCTCCTTGCAGGGAAGTAACTCTAATCCTCATAATAAACGACAACCCCATTGTAGAACTCAAAACCTTAGGGTGTTTTGGGTCATCCCTAGTATGTATTACCCAATCTATATTAAGTGAATCAATCTCCTAGACATGTTATTTATGTAAACCATATTCCAATTATCATAATAGACTCAGATTCTGTAATATTTTACCATCCACCAATACCATCTTCACAAAATCACACATGGCCCTTGGAAAAGATTGGGTATTCCATTTACTTGACCATTTTTATAATCCCTATATTCCCATTCATAAGGGTATTTGGCCCAAAAACTAGAGGCATATCCTCCTTATAGGAAAGAAACTCTAATCCTCACAAGCCCTAGAAACACCATGGTGGAACTTAGCAGATTATGGTTTTTGGGACATCCCCAACATGTCTTCCCATTCCATATTAATTGGTTCAAAATCTTAGGCCATGATTTAAACAAACCATATTTAAAATATCCTTTTGGGTTTAAAATCACTCTCATGTTATCAAGTCTTGAAATTAAAACTTTAAACTGCATGACACCCTAAGTCTTGGTAGTGAGAATCAATACTAAACAATGTCTCAAGTCCTGGCACTAAGAATTTAAATTGCATGGATTCTTACATCTTTAACGCATTAAATTAAACTACATAGAAGAATTAATTACTTAATGATGTTAAAATTTATGGAATACGTCCTTACCTCATGATGTTAAACTGCATAGAGAATATTACTTCATGAATAGTACACTTCCAGTAGCTACATAGTCTGAGTTAGAAGACAAAAAAATACAGAAACTGATGTTTCGATATGGAAGAACCTAAAATACATCATAGTTGGGGTCTAGTTTTCAATACCTTAAAAAATCAACTTAAAGAGACATAATTCTCTCCAGTTTGAAAACCCAAAAGGGGAACCCTGGGAAAAATTTGTGTCTCTTCTTTCCGGACATGAACTTTCTGTGATTTATGGAATATTGAGCACTTATAAAATAGAAAAGGCATAAAAATTTTCAAGATGAAAATCTATAAAAGGATTCCCTAAAAAATCCATGTCTACTACCAAAATTATTTCCTCCATATGAAACTTAGGAAAAATGTAGGGATATAAATAAAAAGAATAAGATACCAATATTTTAGGAATCATTATTTATTTCTAGAAAAACCAAGACATGTTAGTTAAGTCCACTTAATTAGGAAGAAATTAGATCTTTATCACATCAATACATATATTTCACCAAAATTATCCCTTTTAAAAGGGTGACCATAGGACAACTGGAGTAGATACACCAATGATGAATCTAATCTCTCTAGGTATTCATGAAAAATTATCAAGATAAATCTACTATGATTTAAGCATTCTTATCAAAACATTTGGGCTCACTTGGTATTATACAAAGGATGAGCATATCTGATAATCCATATGATATCAAATCTATGAAATTTTATGGAAATCATGAATGAAATAAAGATGGATAATGATATTTAAAGTTCATAATATTTATTAATTGATAATGTAAAAAAGAGGGAGTAATCTCCACATTCCAGAGTCTCTCCCATGAATCCAAAAATAAATAGTTGTTTATGAAACTAAAGGCCCATTAAATCATGTTCTTATAGGATTACTTTAGATCTTCAGACGTCTTCTTCACGGAGGTCATGGATTGGTGCAATTGATCAATAGATTCAGTTTCCACCTTCACAGTCCACTTAAATTCTTTAGCCTTGGAAAAAAAATCTGGTCCGACATTCTTCTCTAGGTTAAAAATACCCTATTTCTTCAAAATATTTTTCTATGAGGTTGGTAGTGTATGCATCAACCATGATATCTCTTCCTGGAGATGTCTTATTTCATAATATAATTAGAAAATTCCATTCTTCCCAACACTAATCACATTTTGGTGATCTGTAACCTCCACCACACTTTGGGAATCCTCGTTCAAGGAATCATCTCAAATTTTTTTTGACTGAGAACAAAGCCTCTACAAACTATTGTACTTAATTAAAGTTCCCTCTATATTGTCTCTGGGAAATGTTTTCCTTCATCTAGTAATGAAGAGTTTTATAGTCAAAACCCCCCATATACAAGGGTAGTAAACACATAACTATGATTACCTAGTTGGTACTTTAACTCTTCTAGAGGGGTGTCCAATATTAGGGTCCAAATTTCCTTCCACACATTCTGCTCATTAGTTTATTGAGTAATGAAAACTATGAGAATTGGACTCAATACCAATCTTGGAACAAGAATATATTTAGGGATTAAGTCACTGATCAAGGGACTCCTACTCGTGACCTTTGATGAGGTGGGTATGGAGCTTTCCTTTGCACTAGTCAATTCGGTCACAAGAAATCTCAAAGAAGAAGAGACCAAAATTTATGATCTCCGAGGTGAAGGTACTAAAATTAGAGTAAAAAAGGATTATCATTTAGTAGGTAAATAACATGATGTTGTTAGATAATAAATAGGTGTGATCAATGTTTGAAACATACCTTTCTCAGTTGCATCACTGGAATCATTTATTTCTGCAACCCCATCTTTAGGAGAAGAAATGAAACTATCTTATGATGAGTGAATTGGAGGAACCACTGATGTTTTCTCAATCATAAATATTCACTCTCCACCCTTAAGGGAAACTAGAGGGAATGAAATGTTAGATGGAATGAGATAAATCAGACTATATTTTTAGTTTCTAAAGAAGTGTTCAACTTATCCCGAAGACCCTCTATCAAGTATAAATTAGTAACTAAGTAGATATTAACATTAGCCTCCTCCAAAAGTGATATTTCCCATGCCAGGTCAAATGGAAATACCACTAGAATGTAAAAAACAGGTGTTAGGAAAAACTGTGTTGGCACTTCAATCATGTCCACTTCTTGATGAGCCAGGCCAAATAGTGAAGCTTCTAATGGAGAAACCTAGTGCCTACACACATTTGCAAGAAAAAATTTATATTCCTCCAAGAGGGATCATAGGGGACATACAAATTTTAAAAAAAATAGAATAAGTTATTGAAATGGTATGTAGTATGAAATTAACTAAAATGGAATGCTTACATGAAGATTTTTGTTAAGAGGGATCTGATAGTTTGGAGTGCTTTCCTTTTTTTTTTGTCTCAGATTAAAGGACATTATAAGCGGAAAAATTGAAGAAATTTTGGATGGAAATAATGGTAGTGTAAATTTTGACACCTTAGGGGTGGTAATTTCCACACTCATCAGAGCCAGTTGACCCAAGGAACCCTTTTCATCAGTCTCCTCATCACCACCCAAGTTAGCTCCGGTAGCCGTAACCCCGTGAGAATGTACCAGGGATGGTGGGAGTTAAAATTTTCCATCATATTCCTTCCATATCATTGGAAATGAAAATTAAATCAGTACGATGTTAAAGGCACCATATCCATTTGAGTATAGTATCAAGACTAGTCTTAAAAATGACTTGATTATAGGACGGACCTTTCCATCCATAGAAACGTCCATCATGTCGAGACCCACCATCCACTAAAATAAAGGTGAGTAGTGGATCTATCATGTCAGGCTCTCTATCATTGAATAAAGGTGTTGAAGGAAACCCTTGTCTCAGTTGGATTATTTTTGAAGGATACACCTAAATGAGTAATAACACATGAAAAAACTTCCAAACATATCTATTCCTAGAACAATATCCCCCAGAGCTCATTATCTATGTTCTATGACCTCAAGCTCATATATTGCTGAAATGTAGTGGAAAATAATAGTGTATATGTGACATCTCTCATAGGTGTCATTCTAATCATAGCTATACCACTTGAAACGTCTCCCAATAACCAAACTGAAGATAAATTCCTCACCTCCTTGTGATACATCTTAGAGTATGTTAGTCTATTCAACGTGAGATACTTTCTAGGCCTTAGATTGGAATCGGCGGTCGACATAAACTTTATATTCTCAAGTAATACTGTAGATAATTTCCCATTTAGATATGAGGGGATCCAAATCTTGGAATAATGTTTAGATAAACCAATATTAACATATTTTTGAGGAAAGTCTATCTGAATTTGAGTCTCTTCCATGGTAAACATAAACCCGAATTTTAGATCCACCAATGGATGATTCTCAAACTAAATGTGAAGAGAGGTAGGGAATTTTTTATGAATGCATCGAAACTAATTATTGAACTAAAAATTCATGTACCATTCAAAGAGAATGATACCATTAATTTGAGTAGAAAGTAAATCCTCACAAATTAAAATCATATAAGCCTGAGACTTAGAGCTTCACCCACCATTTTCAGTCATACTACCACAGGGAATCTCATAGAATTTGAAAGATAAGCAGTCATGACAACTCAAGAAGGCTCTAATTTCCTAGTTCTCTAATGTTATGGGACACACCCAACTAATAAAACACATAGATGGATTGAAATGAATTCAGGGAATGTTCTAGTTTCTCGGGTATTCAGAACTCCCCAGGAAAGGCCCCATCCAGCCCCATATCACCTAGAAGGGACTATACATTTTTTATGGGGCTATTATCCTATTAATGTTGTGTGATAGGTGGTATAGTTTGTCAAACATGAGCATATACAACCTAAAGTGCCTACCTCAGGCCATAGAGGCCACTATCATAAAAGGTGGAAACCTTAATTCCACCCTTATCCTTTATTGGGAGCTTGTACTTGGTTTGGAACATAACTTGAAAACCATCCAATTGAATCGCTTGGTCAATGCCAGAAATAACCTCCCAACACCATTTTTTAAATTAACACTCTTCAACTATGGTCTAGTAATCACCCTAATGACTGCATGAACTTTTTTTGGGAAACGACTTTGGTTTCTTGGCATTGGGTGTAGATTAGACTTTCTTGATAAAATATCCCACCCATTACTTAAATGAGATGACTACCCCAAGAAGTGGGGCCTTTCTAGGGGAATTATCATCCAACTTTTTTATATATATGTAGGGGGGTTATTCTATACAT
This sequence comes from Viscum album, assembly GCA_963277665.1. NCBI lineage: Eukaryota > Viridiplantae > Streptophyta > Magnoliopsida > Santalales > Viscaceae > Viscum > Viscum album. The sequence goes on along the minus strand of OY728131.1, from coordinate 674,265,738 downwards.
CATTAAATGCAAATGATAGAGGGAGAAACTCATTGTACATGCCTCTTAAAATTTGTGCGCCACAAACCCACTCCATGTCCCTGAGATTGATGCCCACCTAACCATGCTCAAATGAAATTTTTTTTATAGACTCCATAAGATGGCTAAGTCTTCCATAAGAATCTTAATACATTAGTAAATTTTTTTAAAGATCCATAAGGCTTCATGCATCCCAATTTTTTTAGATCCATGGAAAATTCAGAGGTGGTATGTTTCACCCAGAAGGGCCAACCCAATCCATACCAAAACCCCCTCTTGATTGAAAGTCCCATATAGGAATCCATAAAAACCTCTAGTTCTTGGTAGATTTATACATTATCAATCAGTACATTTGGATGAATGAATTGGGTTTATGGTAGTTCCCTCTAAATTATTTTGTCATGTACTTCAACATATACCCTTCTAAACACTTTTCATCGGTGATGAAGTGAACCATATGGGAAATATTTTCTCTGAAGGTATTATGGGTCCTCAAGACCCATGAAGGATGCACAATCAATGAATGTGGTGGAAGGATAGGAGAATCATTTGTGAGACCAAAACTATATATAGAAAGGAATACTGATAGAGGATATTCAAAAATAGTTATCCCCATCAAGTCTACTAGTTTTTTCTTTGACAACTCGATGATAGAATGATAAATGACGTCCACATGTGCAATAATGGAATTATGATGATTCAAATCTAATGTTACCTTTTTACTTGAAGGATTACATTTACTGGAATCCATCTATAGATGGTAATAATAATATTCATGATGGGAAAGGAACCTTATCAATATATGTTCATAACTCATATAGTATCATAAAAGTAACATGAAACATATAAGGATTTGTGATTGTATGAACTGGTGTAAGTCTCAAAACTTTCATGACCCATCCTAGATCTCATGAATCGCGTAACCCGCAAATCATCTTGCTATCACATGACCCATTTTAAGACTCAAAATTGTGTGACCATGATATGGCTACATGAACCATTTAATGATCAACCGATCAATTGATAATCCCCTAGGTCACACAAAACATGCGAAGAGAACCTATGGTCAAGAAATATAGAATGGTTCAACCAAATTACAATTTATTAATTCATGGATAAATTGAGAAATTACTAATTCAAAGTGATCAGGTGATGAATTCATGTGGAGAGATCACATTATCAAATATCATGAAGTTGTCTTGTAAAGTGGTTCTTGTAAAGTGATTCTTATGAGGTGCTCTTGCGAAGAAGTAATGTGATAGAAGAATGTGTAAGAGCTATGAAGTCTGAGTCACCACTGGAATGAGTGTATAACTTACTAAAAAATTTACATTATTCCACAAGAAATACCAAAGGTTACTAGGAATAAAAAACACTTCTCATGACACTAAGTAGTAGAATCCTTAAGGAATCCTTATGAAATTTATTCTTCTTCGATCTGAGTTCATGCCCATGAGGACCTCATTCCTGCGGGGGGAATATATTGATGCTCGCTAAATGAGAATATTGTTTTTGGATCTAATAAATACCCAATGTGTGATTATTATTTTATATACAAAAGAAAATATGTATTAACATGTCTACATGAAGATCAAGTAGATGGATCGTGCAAATCGTTTAACCCCCATGAGGAAATGCAACCAAATGACCCTAGAAAGGACATGTAGGTGAATCACACACTTCACATGATCTATGAATGATAAAAAAACCCCGATAACATCCCCTAATTATTATGGGAAGGAACTAAGAAACTTATATTCAATCATGATATGACCTTATGAATCTATAGATAAGTGGGGTGACTGTCAATGAAAATGATTGCACGATGTCACAAGATCTGTAAAAAAGCATGTGACACACCATGGACAAGTGGGGTGATTGGCCATGAAAATAATTTCATGAAAATTCAAGATCCATCACTAATCATGTGATGCATATTAGAAAATTAGGGATAATAACCATGAAAATTCACACACATCATCATAAGATACTTAATTCATCATGCGATACACCCAAAAAAGTAGAGTTACTATTCGTGAAAATGCTTTATTGACTTCACGAGATCCATTATTCATCATGTTAAAAATTGATGGAAAACCAATGATAAAATGACATTATTATTATAAAATAAAGAATAAAATATGGAAAATATATAATCCTCATGTGAGGTAGAGTTTTGTTGTTTTTCATGTGAAGGGGCTATGCATCATGTGTGATATACTCATTAATTACATGAAGTCCCTTTGACATGTCAGCGTAATCTCATGAAGAATCATCGAAAATCCAACTTAATCTAAATATGATCATCAAAAATTGATCCTTGATCACATGAAATACTCTTCCATAGCTGTATTGGTCATGTGAAGACTCTCATAAAATCCATCTTGATCTCATAAAGGCCCCAAGACAAGTATCTTTGATCATGTGAAAGCCTCTTCGATAGACATCTTGGTTTCACAAAGGCTCTTAGAAAAGTCATATTGATCTCATGTTGGTCCCTAGAAATGTCTTTATGATCATGAAAAAGCCTCTTCGAAAAACATATTGGTCTCATGAAGACTCTCAGATAAGCCAAACTGATCTAGCGAAGGCCCTTTCACATGCCAGCTTGGTCTCACAAAGGGCCCCAGAAAAGTCTTCCTTGATCATAAAAAAACACCTCCAATTGTTATCTTGGTATCTCAAAGACTCCCATACATGTCATCCTAATTTTTCAAAGAAAATTTGATGCGTCGACATGATCATGTGAAATCCCTTTGACACACCAAGGTTCCAATAAATATGGAGATGATAGAGTGTTCTTATGGTTTCTATTTATTATGTGACACAAATATGAATCCATGGATGAATCACAGAAGGATCATGTGAAGCACATGATGTGTTTCTACCTCTACTGAATCAATCCCATACATATGATATACATGTCCTGTAATGAGGCATATAATCAGGGTGACGAGGCCTATAAATTCCCCCCCTTAGCACAAAAAAAAATACACAGAAGGCACAACCATGGGAGCATAAAAGTGAGGATAACTTATCAATGTGAAAAAGAAACTCAATAATAGGGGTATTACACTAGGTAAAACCTCAGTAAAAACTTAATGGATTACACAGTATGTATATACACTTCATGTGATCACCCAATTGATCTTGAAAAGGACTTCTAGTGCACGAACCCGATTATGTTAATGAGTTTCCACATGTCTAATTGGTCACATGAAACCTCAATAGGAAAATTATTGAAAAACATTGAGGAATATATTAAATAAAGTATGAAAAATATGGATGCCTTATGAGAATAAAGATACAATGATTCTCACAAAAAGTTATCATGTGATTCACAAGACCTATCCAGATCATATGAAAACACCCAATAATCCAAATCAAATGACAACACCCGGACATGTAATACATATAATAAAAAACACCTAGAAATGTTGGTAAATCAAATGAAGTCATCCATACATGTCATATAGATCATGAAATAGAACTTGGAAATATAATCCAAGTCACATGAAGTCCTCTAAACATGTTATCTAAATCATGTGAATTCCCTTGGACAAGTTATCCAAGCCACACAAAGGCCCATAAGCAAGTAATCTAAGTCATGAGAAGTACCTCATACTTGTCATCTAGAATCAGTGATAACATTTTGACATGCCATTCTTGATAACATGATACATTTGATGTTTCAATGTTTATCACATGAAGAACCCTAGATAATTCAATTAAATCATGTGATATGTATTTGAAATGTATGATTTGATCATGAGAAGCACCTTAGACATGCCAGCCTTTTCATGCGGTGGATAATGGGAAGGTCATATAGAGAATCAGAAAGGCACTGATACATGTTTAGAGATCCAAATACATGTCAGTAATACAAATAGGACATGTCTAGGCATCCTCAGACATGTCATGAAGACATCCTCAACATGTCAATTGTGTCAGACATAGATCCCTCAACATGTCAATCATATCATAAAGACCCCTGAAATATGATAACTTTTACTAGAAAAAAACATGGAAAGACACTATATTGTACTATGAGAACTCTGATTCCAACCTAAATGGGATATCTAGGACTCCTTCCTAAGGCACGAACACCAATTGGGAATCCATATCAGTGTAAGTCTCTCCATATTTTAGACACTATAACCGATGGGAACCAAATCCTATTGTGGGGTTATCATTATTCTTTATCGATCAATGGATTGAGAAGCTCATTGAACTATGATAACTATGATTCCTACCCAAATAAGATATGTATAATGCTTTCCTAAGACCCGATATCCAATTGGGCATCCACCTTAGTGTAAGTACCTCCATATTTTAGACACTCTAAATAATGAGACCCAAACTCTCTTATGATTTTATCATTATTCCTCATAAATTATTGGATTGATATGTTTATTGAACTATAAGAACTCTGATTACTACTATAATTAAGATATGTAGGTTTCTATACATATGTTTGAGCTCTGTATCAAACACCCCATTAGGTTGCCCTAGTGAAAATGTCATGTATCCATAAGTGATGAATATAACCACTTTATAACCATTGTTTCTCACACTGAGCATGAATCACGTGGAATTATAGATTTTAAATGATCATATCTCTCACATCATATATTTATCCCAACCAAGTCAACCTCAGTGTGTAAGCCCCACTTAGTGGAATGGTACAATTACCCCCATAAAAGGGAATCCAACTCATTTTTTGTACGAAAGGTATTCCCATATTGGTAAACCTTAGGGAAATAATCATAATGGGAATTGATTATATATCATTATCCATCAACGGATTGACCATGAATCGAACTAAGATGAATCTTATTCCTATTATAAATAGGATACATAGGATAACTTCCAAAGGATTTTTCTCCATACCTAGTGCCTAGGTTCCCTCACATGTGTACTTTACACATGATATTATAATTTATGGTTTGAGTTTAAATAAACTTCATGGGTTTTAATTTTTTTTATTAAAAAGATATATAGGATGCCTCATAAGGGTTTAATTCCACCCTCAAAAAACCAATTGAATCCCTAGATGATAGTAAACTATAGAGTTCTTGGTTGTAAGGAATCAAAATATAAATAGCTACCAATTTATAAGAAATAAAATAAAATAAATGAATAAAATAAAATAAATATAGATGGTCTCACTAATTTATCCCCCCTTTACACATATAAGGATTCAACACAATTCCTTTTTTGTTCTTTTTACATCACTATTTTTCAAGGAAAATCAAATACAAATGGTGGGTTGGTTGGTTCAAAAAAATAAGGATTCAACACTTGATCATTTTGTTTGGGTAACTAGTCCCATATTGGGATTTGGAATAGATTCATGAAATTATATTAAATCTTTAGGGGAGTCATGGAATATGAAATAATACCCCCTAAAAGGGTTTGATGTGACTAATCTCCCATACCCTCGACCAATGTGCGTTCCTAATCACCATTGGGTCTAAAACCCCAAATGACTGCCTACCTTTGGAAAATAGGTATGTACCTAGTTATGCAGGGACCATTGTGACTTTAAATGAAAGATGAAAATGGTAACCTGGATGTGAATTATTTTGAAACCATACTTAAACCCTCAAAAATAAATTTTCAGAGATCAAATATATCTAAAGTAAACAAGAATGGTGAAATCAATTGGAAGCAATGTAATGAAAGAATAACTAAATCATTACAGGAATTGTACATTATGTTTCTTAAACCCTGGGGATACCATATCTATCATATTTTGAAATAAAAAACTATAAAAACTAAATTAATTAAATAAACCCTTTTAATTCCATTAAAATAAAATTTATTCTCTTGAATTTAAACCTTCAAATTTATTCAAAATTTCCCAACATATTCTATTTGAAATATCTTTACAAACACTACTAAAATTTGTTTTATGGGAACTTCATTAACTCATAATGTAATTAGATAAAAATAAGATTTATCCATCAGATATAAATTGGTGCAGAAGTATCTTACATCACTATAAAATACTAGTTAATTATCCATACATTTAAAAACATTGATCCACTTATGAAATTTCAAAAAATCCTTTAGTATGATCTTAAAATATTAAAGCCATACCATATTGATAATGAATCTATAAATGGTTCATATCATTATCCACTTTTCATAAATCTCTGTATGCATAATAATGATCTTATTAGGAGATTTATAATATAAATTCTTGTTCATTGATATATTCTTCTTAGTTGAAGTGACCTTAGACTTTTATTTTCGTTTAAAAATAAGATAAGTTGGAATTAATTATCAAAAAGAACATTTAACATGCTCTTGGACTATCAATTCTTCTTTTCCACTTTCCCATAATAAATAATTAAAAATAAAAAATGAATAAAACAATAGAAACAATTTAAATTAGTTTTTTGGATTTTCAATGACTAAAATTGAATGAATATGAGGAATAAAGAGAATAATAAAAACATATATTTTCATATGATCTCCAATGTCACACCTACAATATGAATTTTGGTAAATATTTTTTTTATTTTTTATTTTATTATAATGTTTGGGGGTTTTTATTTGGAAAAATAAAAGTTCTTCTGAGGATATATGGTTCACTAAACAGATAGCATGAACCATACAGGGGAATGAGATAGTCAAGTGAATTATACATTTATTTCACATAGTTTATCTAATTGTGGGAAAAATAATACATTATCTTAGAGTAATATATTCATAGTGGGTGTATAGTTTGAAAAAATAAAGTTAAACCATGTAATGTTTTAAATTTTGTTTATTTTATTTTATTATTATTTTTTTTATGTAGGGGATTATTTCCTATATATTTTATTTGGATCAATCCATAAGAATCTAACACTTCAGTTATTGTTCCCTTTTAGCTTCCCCTCCAGGATATCTTCATCGTTTGGGTATGATTATTCAAGGTGAGTTATGATAAACCTTATCCTTTCTTATTTTAATTCCCTCTCATTATTTCTTTATGTTTCCTCTTCCCTATACCATAGAGTCTAGGATTTTCTCTTTATTAATTTATTTTTTGTATTTACTCATTTTAAGTTATCATATATCACTCTAATATGTTTTCTATAATCATATGGTGGATTGAAGATTCTATAAATCCTCTACATTGGTTACAATAGGTTTCTACATTAATTTCATTTAAAATTGAAACCATGAGTGATTCTATGGAAAATATATTTGGGTTTTCCTTTTATTTTCACTTGGTATAAAGTTAAATTCTCATGTTTAGGTGATGAAAATATTTTTTCATGTAAACTATGCGTAGTAAGTGTTTGTTTAAATGATAAAAAATGTTTATAATTTATTAGGTGTTTCTTTTATGAAAATATATATATTTTAATTATAACTATTTTACTTAATGTTTTATCATATATATAAAGTTAGTTTAAATTAGAGAACAAGTAATTTTTTTTTGTTTTCCAATAGATAAAGGATTCTTGGTTGGATTAAAATTTTTTTTTGATGAATTTGATTTCATTTTAAAATTATAAAATCTAATTGAATATATTTTAATATAATTTGGATATTATGTACCCTTGAAGTTTTCGAATGGATATCATTCTTGTAAAATAATAAATTTTTTATATATTATGTGATATTGAGAATATTTTTTAGTTTATAGATGTGTCTATTTTATGAATATTTTTTATTAAAGGGGATATAGAACGACTAATTGTTTATTAGTTAAATTGTTTTTCTAAATAAATGTGTGTCATATAATATTATACACATATATAGAGAAACCAACAAAGTCTTTGTTTTATTACTAAATAATATTACATTAATCATCAATAAAACTGATTAAAATTAAAAACATTACAACTAGACAAAAAATATAAAATATAAATTTTAAAATGAGGAAATATGGATCGCCCCAATTTACTAGAATCATCACCCCACCGCAAACACTATTGAGAGGAGGAAAAAATATTTTTAAACCAAGAAAAATTATGAAAATATATAAACATTAGAGGAATTAAGTTTAATATTGGGTGAAGGAATAGGGTAGTATATATAGGAGGTAATGTGATTGTTGGAATAGTAATGTGATAGTTGGGAATAGTAAAATGACCATCGGAATAATAATTTTTTCTCAAATAATAAATTTTAATTAAAATAATATTTATCACGATTAATTTATTTAAATAAAAATTTTATAATTATAAAAAAATAAATATCATGATTACGAAGCTGAAATAAAATATAATAACTTGTTTTAATAAACTATAATTAAAAGTATTTCGTAAAAGTCATAATTTTAAAAAAATTAAAATTACTTATTTTATAAATTTATTTTGTTAAAATTAATGTCATTTTTTAAATCATCATGTCTAAATTATATAAGGGTTATTTTTTGGTAATTTTATCATATAGTTTAATTTTTAAGTGAATAGTAAAATACAGTTTTCACATAACCAATGTAACTTATATTACATCATTCATGATGTAATAATTATATAATACTTTATATAACTTTAGGTTGATAAATTTTATATTTAATTTCATAAATGGTTCATTATAATATAATAAACTCAACTTCCAAACCTTAAACGAACTTTCCAAAACCTAAAGTCACTATTGATTCTGTAAAATAACAAATTTTCTTTCTTTCCACTTTCCTTTTTAGCAAATTAATGAATTCAAATTATAAAGTGGATTTAAAGTCTTAAAATAATTATATTAAATTAATATATTATTTATATTGAAAAAAATAAATATTAAAAGTTTTACCTTTGATAAATTATTTTATTCAATATTTTATTCTAAAAATACCCCTCTCCTAAAGTATAAATAACCCCTCTCCCTCCCCTTAGAAAACTTATCCTCACAGTCATTCCAAATCCAAATATATACCAAAATATTCCTTATTAAGCCTCTTAGAATCCATATGGATATTCTAGATCAATCCAAATCCAATCACCATGGCGTTATTGTGTCGTACAAGAGAAGATGTCTCAAGGATTAAGTGAGTTCTGATCCACTTCTCTCTTTTTTTCTTCTTCCACTTATATTAATTTTTCCACAAACCCTTTTTCAAAAAAACATTAAAATAATTAATTAATAATTAATTTAACTTTATATTAATGAATTTAAGCTACTTTAATAATCATACTAATATATATATATATATATATATATATAAATTTTAAACTTCTCCTTCCAACTCTCCCAACAATGTCCCGTCAAAGGTCTCTTAAACACCTACAGAGACATTTCCATGTCAAAAAATATAACCATCACCATGTATATATATATTTGAAAATATATATAATATATAACAATGTAATTATATGCATTATAAGATTCTTGATTTAATTATACTAATGTATAAATTACATTTAATAAGATAAAAAAATTGTTGTAAAACGAGAAATTTTTAAGTAAAACATTATATCAAAATGATTTAATTTCATCAATGGAAATTAATAAATATAATATAATGATTATAATTGATAAATAATTGTATATATGAATATAATTCACTTATATATCAAGGTTTTAATAAAAATAATTTTATTATTCAAGAGGCGCAAAAGCGATGATATTAAGCGAGAATTAAGGTAAGGATACTATTGGACCCAATTACTTTCTTTAGGTTATTCTATCTTACATAGTATTAATGTTCATATTATATTCTTAAAATTTTATTTCCCATTTCATCCCAGGATATACATGTTATGACCATATCAAATGGTCTTATAAGAAAAAACTTTCTTTTAAAGTGACTTCAATTTCCAAAACATTGTATTTTAATCCACCTGAAATGATTCTAATATAATAAATAATAATGATGTATTATGTACAAGTATAATTTACCTTATTTATTTGAGAACCAAAATTTTTATACATGAATTTATGATTTATTAAATCCTTATGAAACCCATTCTATTCCTTGGGGTTACTTCATGACTTTCATTGACATATGTTCTATGTGGCATGCATGATTATGTAAATGTTATGATGTGATGGGTGGGCCCAGAATTATATATCCCTTCAATTAATTGGGTAATGTGATGTATCTCATGAGATAATATGAAATATTTATAAAGATGATTTTATATTTTTTCATAATTATGATGTTATGATTAAGCACATATGTTATGCATGAACATGATTCTAGCTTTTTTGAAAACTATATGTTGTTTTTGACCACCATGACATGATGTTTCATTTTTATGCATTGCCACATTCCATTAATGTATCCATTGTTTCCCTCAATATGTTTATGATAATTATATTCTTATGTTATGATGATAATTACTATGCTAACTCATGTTATATTGATTCATGTCCTTTATTCATCCTTTTACTGGGATTTTAGCTCACCCCTTTCAATGATGTATATCCTCAGGTGATTACTTGTACTAAGGAGAACCCAAGGGCCAATAATAAAATAAATAATAAGAAATTAAATAATTTTTTTTGTTTTAGTATTTATAATTTATATATGATCCTAATTTACCCAAGAAACTAAATCGTTTGATCCTGGATTTGTAACGCTATTATGTTTTTTATCTTTAAAATGATATAATATTAATTTTATAAAACTAGGATTTATATAGTTGGTATCAGAGTATAGTTTAGTTATTTTGGTAATTAAAATTGGATAATGTTAATGAAACCCCTTAGGGTATGACTAAGTAATGTTAACATCCAAGAAACTTTGTTTTAGAAAAAGTATAAACATAGGGATCCCATAATACATGTCTTTAAAGTTAATTAAGAAAAAGAATAAAATATATATTCCTGATTTGTTAAATTAATTTTTATTGAATCCTTTTCTATTTTAGAAAATGGTGGGAACTAGGAGAAACCAGGCTAACAACTCATGTGGGGGACAATGCAACGATTGTCTGAATGACATCCCCAATGCCATGGGAGGTGGATTTGAAACATTATGGTGATTATTAACCAAATATCTCAGGATATGAATAATAAACTGAATCATGTGGAATTTCTAGCTTCACCTAAAAAGGATAAACTAGACATGGATTCCTTAATGCTGTAATGACTACCGATGTTTAGTGGAACTTCTGATTGAATTATTTCAGAATCGTTGTTTAACTTAGTGGAAAAGATCTTTTCTATAATGCATTGTTATGAGGAGGAAAATGTGACAGTAGACATTTATTGTTTTGATGGAGAAGCCAATCAATGATGTGAATTTATTAATAACACAAATCCAAAGTATAAACTGGAAGAGATGGAGTGGGAAGACTTTAAGAAAATATTTCTTACCAAGAATTTCCCTTGAACTCTTAAAAAAATATGGATATAGAATTCATGAATCTAAAGAAAAAATAAGGTGAATCTATCACACCTTATGTGGAAAGAATCACAAGTCTTTAAAGATATTCCTTGGGTTTTGTTATCAATAATTATATTAAAATATATATATTCTTTATTCCTTTAAAACCACACCTTCAAAAGACTCTAGCTATCCTAGACTTTGGGAGTTATGAATAATTTCTTCGATACACTCTCAAAGTAGATATAGAATTAGGATAATGGTCCCATGGTTATGGATATAATAAGAGAGGAATGGATTTCAAGCTGGAGGGTCAAACAAAAAAGGAGGAAATAGAATCCAACTACCCACATGTCAGAAATATGGGAACAAGTATCATGGTAATTATCTAAAAGATATAGGGAAATGATTTAATCATGGTAAAGAAATCCACCAAGCTCATGAATGTAAAATAGACATGAAGAATCACACCAATATGATGGATTAAAGGAGGTAACCTATTAATTAACCACCTATAGTTTAATGCTTCAAATGTAGAGAGAAAGTGAACTACACAAGCCAATACACTAAACCTCAAGTCTTTGAGGGTAATCAAAATCCACAACCTCAAAATCAAAAGGAGAAAGGGAAAGCTTATTCCATCATTACTAATGAATTGGAGCAATACAATTAAGTTGTAAAAGGTACACTTCCTATTCACTCAAGAATGGAAAAGGTTTTATTTGATTAGGGTTATATGCATTCCTTTATTTTATAGAAGTTTTCTAGAACTATTGTATCTAAGACCAAATACCTTGAAGTAGAGATATTTGTAAAAATACATAGTGGTGAAATAATTTCAACCCAAGTGTTGGAATCCTCTTCTGTTTGTGTATGTGGAAATATTCTTCCAGCGAATCTCTTAATAATTCACATGATGGAATTCAATGCTATAGTGGGAATGGATTGGCTCTATTTACATAGAGCACACATCAATTTTTGAGAAAAATAAATCTGTTTTCATATTCTGAAACATCCAATACTCCTCTACAAATTAAATGAAGATCAAGAACCTCCTTTGGAAAATCCATCAATGATTTGGGTGTTTATACCCTATGAGAAATCATACCTTGATGTAATGGTTGAAGAAAAGAAAGGTATCAACCTAAAGGAAATTCCCATTATTAGGGAATAAATTGATTTATTTCCTAAAGAGTTACCCGAACTCTCCCCAGACTATGAGGTAGAGTTCTTAGTAGAGCTCATACCCCAAGATACTTATATCTCAAAATTCCCCTATAAGGTGGCCTTGATCGAACTAAAAGATTTAAAGAAGCAACTAAAAAAACATTTGGATAATGGGTTTATATGCCCCAGTTCATAACATTGGGGTGAGCCAATATACTTTATCCAGAAGATGGATGGATCAATGTGACCGTGTAATGATTATCAGGATCTCTACAAGATCAACATAAAGAGAAAATATCCTCTACAGAAGATTGATGACTTGTTTGATAAACTACAAGGAGATCAATAATTTTCAAAGGTTGATCTTCATTCTAGATATTATCAACTAAAGGTTAAGAAGGAAGATATTCGAAATAATTATTTCTGTACAAGTTATGGGAACTATGAGCTCATAGTGATGCCCTTTGGACTTACTAATTCCCCTAAAATCTTCATATATTTGATGAATAGGGTCATTAAGGACTACCGCAAATTTTTTTGGTAGTGTTTATCGAAGATATTCTCATTTACTTCAAGAGAAAAGAAAAAGAGTAAGAGCATCTAAGGATTGTGGTGGAGAAAGTAAGGAAGAAGAAAATGTATGCTATGGTCAAAAGGTGTGACTTCTATTTGTAATAACATGAATTCTTGGGGAATATGACAATAAGTGAGGCAATTTATATGGACCCTTCAAATAAAAATTCAATTGAGGAATAAACCAGACACACTAGTGTCATGGAAATCTATAGTTTTATGGATTGTATGGGTACTATCATTGTTTTGTGAGAAATTTCTTGCAATTATCTAGCCTTCTAACTAAGTAAACATGAACTGAGATAAAGTATGTATCAATGGAATAATGAGAGGAAATGTTTAATGATATCAAGGACTTTCCAGTCACCGCACTTGTACTCAGACTACCAGTAAGTAGAGATGATTTGTTAATATATAGTTATTTTTCAAAGAAAGGATTGTGTTGTGTACTAATGTAGAATGATAAAGCGATAGCCTATAAATCATTATTGTTGAAGATCCATGAGAAGAACTACCCGATGAATGATCTATAATTAACAATTGTAATATTTTCTCTGACTGAAACTTCTTCTTTTTTGATTTTCAAATAAGTCACTTTTTTGATTAGTGAGAACTAAACAAGCAATGAGAACCATAGAAGGGTTGGGTTTGGAACCAAACCTAAGTCCAGAACCACCCAAAAGAGAAACTGAACAACAATAACCAAAATCACTTTTAGGAAAAGTGAGAAACAGGGTGACAAAAAAATCCATTGGCAGGATGGGAAAAGAACCTTTTCCATGACCAGATCCACCCAAAAAACACCTCAACATGCAGAACCAACAAAAGATCACTATGAAAGTTCAATCATCACCACAACCACCTACACAATCCAAATAATCATATAATCCATCTAAACCAACCAAATTGGGTTCATGAATGATGAATAATGATGCAATACCAGAGGGAACCAAAGAAATGTAAAACCATCCAGGTGTAGAACTATAGCATCCTGCCTTTTTATCACATAATCTTTCATTACATTTTACAAAACCAAGGATCTTTAAGGTTTAGTGTCTTGGAAACCAAGAACTTAAAACATGAAAACATAAAAAAATTATTCTTAAACACTTGAATAGATTCTACTCATGTTCATCCTAGGTTCATTACTGCATCTCATAACCTGGGGACATACATCAAAACCAAGGGTGAGCAGATGGCCCAGTAAGGGAAACAAGAGAAACATTTTACATGTGAACTTGAGATACTTCAATAAGGTCATGAAAAGAACTTTAAGGCTTGAGAAAGAAATCATAAGATATATCATAATAAAAATAACATTTTTCATAACTTGAAGATGTGGCTACAACATTTTATATTTACAATCATTTCATTTCACCAAGGTCCATCCCCAAGGTGTCATTAAAATTACCATGGCTATTCACCAAGGTATCAGTCTAAAAAGTCATCTCTAGAGATTAAGTCTTTACCCAATGCATTGGAGCGCTATCTGGGCGCACCCTTGACATGTATTTATTATCATGTGAGCCACATATATCATCATCAATAATTTCATAAACAACCCATACAACATAAAATAAATGGGTTTCATTTCATAATCATAACGTTTTAAAAACTGCTTTAATGACATGATCATTATGTCACTTTAAACCCACGGAAAGGGAAAGCGGGTTTCATGTATGTAAATACCAGAATTTAAAATAGAACATTTTGATATATATGTGAATACCCCTATAGAAATAAGAGCTTTGAGTATTCACTTAATAACATAAAATAATTTTGAGAAAAAGAGAGGGGCGTTTTGAGACGAAAATTCTACAGCATAACGGCTACGTTACAGGGTTTTAGAAAACATTGAAAAGAGAGGGGACATAGGTCACCCACTCATAAATGATCCATAAAATAGTAGGGACATAATATAAATGATATTAATAATGGTAATGAAATTTTAAGGACATACCATTTGAAATTAAGAACATGAAAGGAAGACAAAAATAAGATTTCTCTTATGAAAAATTCGTCAGCCTAACGGCATCACTTGAACTTCAAAAAATGAATTGACGAGATCAAATATGGTCTCTAATCATATGAACATAATATTTCAGTATGATAGATATATAGATCATACCCTAACATAATAAAAAGAAACTTGAATTACTTGACATGAAAGTAGAACTTCAAAACGAGAAGGGTGAAAGAACCACTTAAAAATTTGGCAGCCTAACGGCGCCACTTAAAACTTCAAAATACTGAATTGAAGAGATCAAATAGGTTCTATCATAATATGAACATAATATTTCAGTATGATAGATATAGAGATCAAACCCCAACATAATAAAAAAGAACTTGAATGACTTTACATGAAAGTAGAACTTCAAAACGAGAAGGGTGAAAGAACCACTTAAAAATTCGACAGCCTAACGGCGCCACTCAAAACTTAAAAATACTAAATTGAAGAGATAAAATAGGATCTCTCATCATATGATCATAAAAGATCAGTATTATAGATTTAGATATCATAACCCAACATAATAAAAAGTAACTTTCAAGACTTGACATGGAATTAGAACTTTGAAAAAGGAGAAAGGTGAAAGAACCACTTAAAAATTCTGCAGCCTAACGGCGCCACTTAAAACTTAAAAATACTGAATTGAAGAGATCAAATGAGGTCTCTCATCATATGATCATAAAAGATCAATATGATAAATTTATATACCATACCCCAATATAATAAAAATGAACTTAAAATACTTTACATGAAAATAGATCTTGAAAAATGAGAAGGGAGAAAGAATCCGTTACAAAAATTTCAGTAGCCTAACGGCGCCACTTAAAACTTCATAAAACTAAATAATGAGAGTAAGAGGGGATCTATCATTATATGAACATGAAGAGGGAAGTAAGAGGAGTATAAAAGAACATCCTTTAACATAAGAACATGGAGCATAAAAGAAATTACATAAAAGAGATTTCTTGAAAAGAAAGAGAGAGGTCGGATCCCTTACCTTAAAACGTAACTCTTAAAACTCAAAGGTTGGGACCTTGAGGGCTTGGGGGAACCTTGGGAGGACTCCTTCGGAGGTAATGAGACCATAAATTTATTGGGGGAGAGTGGGGAGTCGAAATGGATGAGAGGATGGCTTGGTATTTATAGGGAAAGTGAGGGGACAAGGCATTAATGGCCAAGGGACACCTCAAAAGTGGTTTTCTCAAAACCATGTGCTCTCCCATGGTATTTCCCATGGAGTTAGGCCACATGGGGCCCTCCATAAAATAATTCATTACCTTTGGTCGGCCAACCCATAAAATATCTCATGACATCATCATGACACAGTTATGATGTCATTAAACATACCGAAACCCTTAAACTGTATTTTTACTATTCATTGAAAATTCAACTTTCTCAGAAAAATCCCAAAATTTCACCTTAACCAAATATCAATGCTTTGATTTAAAAAATGAACTCCATTTTATAAAAAAAATTTTATAAATATTTTTAATTTATTTTTTAAATAAATACACTATTCACCAAAAATTCATTTTTTTCAGAAAAATCCCCAAAAATTACCTTAACATAATATCGATGCTCTGAGTTCAAAAATGAAATCCATTTTATAAAAATAATTTTCTAAAAATTTTTTAATTTAAATTTTAATTAAAAAACACTATTCACCAGAAAAACTAATACTTGAATAATAATTTATGAAATCATTATTTAAACATTTTATTGAATCACATTACTTAATCAAGGTGCCTAGATTATATTAATACTTTCATTAAGTGAGATTACTAATCCATTTGGTCACATTTACTAATCGTAAGCATAAAATCACTATTCATAATTTACTATTCATCAAAAATCAAGTTGATCTTATTAGACTCTAAATTTCGTACTGAACATAATTGTAGAAGACCATTTTTTGAATATCATTACACATTTTTAATTATTTAAGGTTTACATAAACATTTTTAAAATATCCTTTCTCTAAAATTCATCAAAAATATGCATACTATATTTATCCGGTCATTTGAAAATTCATAAACTTCATCATAAAAAAGAATCCAAATTTTTATTTAATACAAAGGATTACACAAGGAAGTTACGGTATCCTTACATATCCCCTTATCACACCAGCATAGGACCTAAGTGTAAGGTGTGCTAAGGTGAGAGAATCTAATGGAGGCTCGGCCAACATCGCACGAGTAGTAATTTCTATCAGGTTGAACTTCTCGCGAAGGAGATTCCGTTCTAGCTTCACATGATGAAGTTCGGCTTGGGTTTGGTCCAGAGAAAATCCCATTGGTGCTACCTCCTTCCCAACTTCTGTTAGATGGGCTTCGATCTGTCCAAGACTACTGGGTGAGGCCATCGAATCTTCTTTCTATAATAATTAACCAACATTACTTGTATTTAGTGACAATAATCAAAAAGTTTAGTTTCCAGCGGTCATATTGACCAATGGTCATATACCAGTCAAAACCCAACGGTCTCATTTTAATTATACTCATGTTATCAAATGAAACATTTTTGTTTAGTATAAAAATAAAATAAAGTAACACATAAATTTAGGAAACAAGATTTATTCAAAATTTCGGGTCGTTACAAGAACTCCTTGACATCCATAGTAGCAACAAACTTGTACCATGTTGAACCACCAATGTCCGTGAAAGAGCTTGCATGCGTCCCGCACCGCGACTACCCACATAAACCCTAGGCGATGATCCTGCACATCAGAAGAGCCGAACCGACATCGAGTAGAAGATAATGAACACACTAGATCTGAATAGATCTGGAAAAGGGGGACCTCCATCATGAATCAAAACCATGACCAAAACTGGATAGACCTGAAACACTGAACAAGTAATGGAGCCCACGAAATCACTTCCACGGTAAACATCGTACACACACAAGATCTGTGGGGTGAAGGGTGCACGATGACGTCAGCCTCACGGGGGTGGGATCAAGGAGAGGCATGGTTAGTAGCAGACAATGCTCACGAGGGAGAGTCTCAAGATCCAGGGGCCGAAGGGCATGCTCGATGGCAGCAACCTCATAGTGGGAGGATCCAGGAGGGAGTTTTTCGCATTCAGTGCCAATGGGGAGGAGTAACAGAATGTGCCGCATGAGGAGGTCGTGGGGTCGTCATCGGCAACTGAAACTAGGGGGTGGATGCTGGGTCAGGAGCCAAAATTGATCCTGTCTCATATGAAGCTGTCAACGGGTGAGATGAAGGTGGTGTAAACCATAGGAAGTAGAACCCTAGGTCATCACAGGGATAACTGTTACGCAACTCCCTTTAATAACTCATCAACCCGTAATATTTTCTCTAAATATTTGGAAGAACTATCTATATGGTGAGAAGTGTTATATATATACTGATCATAAAATTCTAATGTATATATTCACATAGAAGGATCTCAACATGCATCAAATGAGATGGTTAGAGCTAATCAAGAACTATGATTTCTCTATTTAATACCATAAAGGATAGGTGAATAAGGTAGTTGGTGATTGCAGTAGAAATGAACTCGATACCCTATCCGTGATGCAGATTAATAAAGACCCTTTCTTTATGGATATTCAAAGGATGGATTTGGAAATCATAATGATTGGGAATAAATCCTACCTTTCTCAAATGGTTTCCCAACCGTCCATCCAAGAGAAGATCACAGAGACACAAAGGGACGATCTAGATCTATAAAATATGGTGAACATAGTAAAGGAAGGGAATATACATGAGTTCTATATGAATAATGACGTTGTGATTCTATTTGGAATAATGATTTTTGTTCCTTCATCACATAAGATAAAGAAAGAGCCATTGGATAATGCACATAGCTCATATTTCTATATCTATCCTAGAAGCACCAAGATGTACTGTGATCTTCGAGAACACCTCTGGTGGGACAACATGAAGAAGTAGATTGTTGATTAATTCTCAAGGTTTTTGGTATGTTTTCAAGTTAAAGAATATAGACAAAATTCCAAAGGGATTATGCAACCATTTCCTATACCCACATGTGAATTGGAGAACGTAACTTTGTAATTTGTGACTAGTCTCCCAAAAACATAAAAAGGAAAAAATGAGATATGGGTTGTGGTAGATAGAATCAATAATACTTCCCACTTTATCACTATTTGGGAAGATTTATTTCTTGAAAAAATTTCCTAGATATATGTGAAGGAAGTGGCGAGGCTACATGGGGTACCACTTTCAATCATCTCAAATAATGATCCAAGGTTCACCTCTAAATTCTTGAAAATTATAAAATATTTTTTTAGTATTGAATTGAATTTTAGCATAACCTATCACCCCCAAACTGATGTCCAATCTAAAAAGACTATTCATATGCTTAAATATAGGCTATGATCTTGCTTAATGGAATTAAAAAGAGGTTGGGATCAACATCTACCATTGGTTGAGTTATCATATAACAACATCTTCCACTCTAGTATTCAAATGGATCCATTAAAATCTTTACCTTGTAAGAAAATTTGAACTCCAACTAGATGGGATGAAGTTGGGGGAATGAAAGCTACTTGGACCTGATCTTGTGCAATATATGAAAAATAAGGCTCAATAAATCCAACAACATATAAAAGATGCTCAAAGTCAAAAAAAGAGCCATGTTGAAAACTATCAAATGTAATTGTAGTTCTATGTTGGAGTAAATTTTTTCCTTCTAATATCACCATGTATGAGAGACATGTGGTTTAGAAATAGAGGTAATCTTAGCCTAAGGTACATTTCCCCCTTTGAGATCCTTGATCGCATAGGAGTAGTGGCTTATCTGCTTGAACTTCTGAAAAGTATGGATCAAGTTCATGACATGTTTCAAGTATCACTTTTGAGGAAGTAAATACCTAATAACTCACATGTACTGAACCTAGAGGTGGTACAACTGAAGAATGACCTCTCATATAAATATTAGTCATTGAAAATATTAGACCGTAGAGGCAAATTTCTACACAACAAGACTACTCACCCTATCAAAAGTAATATGGAGGAACCAAAAGTATGAATAGGTGACATGGGAACCATAAGAAACAATGTAACATAAGTCCCCTAATCTATTCTTGATTTTGAATATGATTTGAAATTTTAGGGAAGAAATTTCTAAAGGGGAAGGACGTAATGACCCAGTGTTTATTAGTAATTTTTTTCTTGAATAGATGTGTGTTATATAATATTTCAAACATATATATAGAATTAAAAAAATGACTTTGGTTCATTACTAAATATTGTAACATTAATCATAAATTAAACCAATTAAAATTCAAAACATTACAATTGGACAAAAAATATAAAATAAAAAAATCCAAAATGGGAAAATATGGATCACCCCAATATAGTAGAATCATCACCCCTTTTGAAAACAGTATAGAAAAGAAGAAATATATTAGTAAAATAATAAAAATTATGAAAATAAAGAACCTTGAGGGGAATTGAGTTGAATATTGAGTAAAATAACAGAGTAGTATATATAGAAGGTAATGTGATAATTAGAATAGTAATGTGACTGTTGGAATAGTAATATGACAATTGGGAATAGTAACCCGACTATTGGAATAAAAAATTTACCACAAATAATAAATTATAATAAAAATAATATTTATCATGATTAATTTATTTAAATATAAAATTTATAATTCTAAAAAAATAAATATCAAGATTAAGAAACTCAAAGAAAATATAAGCACATTTTTTTAATAAACCATAGTTTAAAGTATTTTTTAAAATTCATAGTTTTTATATAAAAAATTAAAATTACCTATTTTAGAAATTTATTTTGATAAAATTAATATAATTTTCTAAATCATCATGTCAAAATTATCCCAGGGTGATATTTCAATAATTTTAAAAAATACTTCAATTTTTGGGTGAATAGTAAAAATACATTTTTTCACATAACTAGTGTAACTCAATTTACATCATTCATGATGTAATAATGATATTATAAGTTCTATAAATTTATGTTATGCCATTTTGTATTTAATTTCATAAATAGTTCAATATAATACAATAAACTCAATTTCCTAACCTAAAAATAACTTTCCAAAACCTAAAGTCAAAAGTCATTCCTTAAAATAAAAGATTTTATTTCTTTCCACTTTCCTATTTAGTAAACAAAAGAATTAGAATAATAAAGCAGATTCAAATTCTTAAAATCCTTATATTATATTAATATAGGATATATATTTTCAAAAAATCACTATTTCCCATTTTACCCTGAATATATTATTTATTCAATATTTTATTCTAAAAATACCCCTCTCTTTTAGTATTAATAACCCCTCTACCTCCACTTATAAAACTATTCTTATCATCCATTCAAAAGACCAATATCTTAAAAAATCATCCCTCTTAAGACTCATTTAATTCATAGGGATGTTTTGGAGTAATCCATCTCCAATCACTAAGTAATTATAGTGTCGTATAAGAGAAGCTACACCGAGGAATAAGTATGTTCCAAGATAACAAGCCTGTACCCGAGTGGTAAGATCTCTTGCTTGGAATCCAAGAGACCCACGATTGAAACTGGATGGAGAAGAATTTCTGAGTTACTATAGCAGTATGGTAGCAGGCACTATAGTAGGTACTATTTTGTACTGTAGTAGCTGGAACTATTCACTCGATTTGGGCCTTCGGGCCACCAGTTTGGGCCTACGGGTCTTAGGGACTTTGGGACATCAAAGGAATTCGGGCCTCAGGGACTTCAAGCCACATAGCCCATAAAGTAGCCTAGTTCACAAAGAGCAGGCCCCAGAAAAAGATCAAAGCAAAGAGTAGAAATCTCCAAAAATAGAGCTAACAGGATTGGATGAATGAGAGGGTATGGAAATTGCCATCGGAACTAGGAACCATTCAACTTTGTATGGGGAAATGCTATCTGATTAAAAATTCAAGGTGGGGATCTAGGAAATCAATGATGCAGAAGCTGGGGTGGGGCAGTTCTAGTGGGTTGGGCCTACAGGTTATGTAATGGGCATAGTATGCCTCTAGGCCTTCGAGTCATGTCGAACCTTATGTCTTGGTCCTACGGGTCATGTGAGGGTTCCCCTTAAACCCTTAAATGGGAAATTATCCATAATAAAAATAACAATAAGGCCTTCGAGCCATTTGTGCTAAGTATGTTCCAATCCACTTTTATCTCTTTTTTATTTCTTCTTTCTCTTATATTTATTTTTCCACCAAACCTCTCAGAGAAAAATATAAAATGAATTAATTAGGAAGTAATTTAAAATTATATTAATGATTTAACATACTTTTAGTGTCATACTACTATATATATTTTTTAAACTTCTCATTCTCGTTCTCCCGAAAATGTCCCGTTAAATGTCGGTTGACCGCCTACATAGACATTGCCATGTAAACACATATAACCATAATCATGGATGGATATTATATACTATATATAATATATAAAAATATAATTATATGAATTATAAGATTCTTTAATTAATTATACTCATGTATAAATTATATTTAATAAAATGAAGAAATTATTGCAAAACGAGAATTTTTAAGTAAAACATGATATCAAAATGCTTAAATTTCATCAATGGAAATTAATAAATATAATCAAATGATTATATTTTATAAATAGTTATATAAATTAATATAATTAACTTCTATATATTTGTTTTAATAAATATAATTTTATTATTTAGAAGGCGCAAAACTGACAAAATTAATCAAAAATTAAGGTAAGGATATTCTAGAACACAATTCCTTTATATGGGTTATTCTCTATTTCATAGTATGAATGTATATATTATATTCTTAAAATTACCTTTCCCATTTACTTTGGGGATATAAATTTTCTTACCATTTAAAAATGTTTTCTAAGAAAAACCTTTTTTTAAGTGACTTCAATTTCCAAAACATTGTATTTTACTCTTGAAATACTTCTTTTACACTAAATAATAATGATGTATTATTACCAAGTATGATTTACCTTATTCATTTATGAAACCAAAAGTATATTTATGAATGTATTATTTATGAAATCCTTATGAAATCTTTTCTCTTCCTTGGGTTTACTTCATGACTTTGATTGATATATGTTCTATGTGGCATGCATGATTATGTAAATGTTATTATGTAACAGATGAGCCCATAATTATATATCCCTCTAATGCATTGGGTAATGTGATGTATCTCATGAGATAATGTGAAATATATGTGAATATGATGATAGCTATGTTCACAATGTTAATTATATGATTATGAACATATGTTATACGTAAATATGATGCTAGATTTGTTCACAACTATTTGTAGTATTTAAACACTATGAAATGATGTTTCATTTTCATACATTTACACATTCCACAAATTTATCCATTTTTTATCTCGTGATTTTGATAATAATCCTATGATTATGTTATGATGATGATGATTTTTTAACTCATGTTATATTCATTCATGTACCTTATTTATCCTCTTATTGGGATTTTAGCTCACCCCTTTCATTGATGCATATCCTCAGGCAATTACTTATACTAAGGGGAAAAAAATCCCACTATGAATATAGAGAATAATGAATTAAATAATTTTTATATTTTATTATTTAAAAGTTATGTATGATCCTAATTTACCCAAGATACTAAACTGCTTGATCCTAGATTTATAATGCTATTATGTTGTTTATCTTTAAGATGATGTAATAATCATGTGATAAATGTAGGGTCACTATAGTATACTTCTATGAAGGGTGTATGGAGGTGAGGATGAGATTTATTTATCATTGATTTATTTTATATTGTTATATGTTTTATCTTTTTATTCACCACCGTTTATTTTACATTGGATTCCTTGGGTATCTTGGTGGGAAATCTAGGTATGAGTACTTCACTAGCAATTATTAGGCTCTATCTAGTGGTACCCATGTTAGGATATTGCTCTATATATGGGTGCTTCCATATCTACCAGTCATGGAGGGTAAAACTGTGTGTTTAAGAAATTTTATTGCATCTAGCATTCCAATTAGACAGATTCTTCTAGTATGTTGTCTATCATGACCAAATTCAATAGGGCCTACCTCATTGGCTGTAAGATGAGCATAAAAACCCCTAACCCACCTCTAATAGACTAGGGGTTTGTGACAAGCGATGAGTATATTATGATGAAATGGGATTCATTAGGCTAAGTATATTTACACATGCACACAATTAAACCATTGAAATAGTGAAAATATATAATAAAATTCTAAACATACAGAGAGTAAACAATGCATGAAAAAACCTATAAGAAAGAATAAAAGTAACACAACATAGTGAAAAAGTGTAAAGGAGAAAATACACTCCTAACCATAAATGCATCCCTACCTGATAACTAAAAAATAGAGATTGAAGACCACCTGACTCACAATCAACAAGGCTGAACCCCAAACATAGTCATATCCATTATGAAAAACTATGATATGTAATGTATTGGAATTTCCATGTATTTTTTTAAATTATATGAAATTATTTTGAGACCACACTCTTTGATGTCACGTGATTCGGAGGCCCAATGAGCCTGGAATGGAATTTTGAACTTATTTTAAAGTACATTCAGTAAAAATAAGGGTGGGGTTTTCTAACTTTTGAACCTGTGCTAGGATCGAAAATATGAAGGCACCGTTGAACTCATAATGCTGAGATTCACCTAGAAAAGACTTAACTTTGACCAGTAAGGGTCAGACAAAAAAGTAAATTTTCGGAATTTTTGGAAAATAATAAAATAACTTAGATTTTTTTTTCTATTCACGCCACTGAGTGGCGAACGACGGCGCTGCAGTGCGGAGACAAGGTGACGAATAGGCACATTAAATGAGGGTAATTAATGGCTTTTTTGTGAAAGAGTAACTGCTATGGTAGTTCATAAATGAAACAGCGTAACAACACAACATCGTAGTGTAACATAAACACTGCGATGTGTTTCCTTTTTATTAAACTAACACGTTGGAGAGTTGAGAATTAAACCCTGGGGATTCCCTGATAAACCTATAGTAGAATTCCTATCTGAAGAAGAATGAAGAACGCCAGTGGAACATCATCGAATTCAACATATATCAAAGAATGAAGTGGAGAAACAATGAATGACGTAGACCTCTTGAACCCTCGAGGATGGAATGTTACGACAATGAACGTCAAACAAAGTAGGGGTTATGTATTCTTTTCTATTTCTATTCTTTCCCCATTCTTCATTATAAAACAAAGAATGCGGATCAACCCATGAACAAGTTGATCTGTGGATCGTGTGTTCTTATGGAAGGGTTGTTAAATTTGGGGACTTGAATGGCAGAGTAGATTCATGTGTTGAAATCCAAACCTCCCTTTGATTATACAACTCTAACGCGGAGGGCGCGGACCAGAACGAACAAGGACCTAGTCCCACCCCCTTGCGTGTTCTTGTAAGTTATTTATGTACTAACTTTAAAAATGGTGGAAAAGAGAATTTGAGGCCATCGTAGTGAAGGAGACACCCCACAGAGGTCGGAGGCGCAGACGACATAAAGAACTGACCACCAGTGTGGACCCGATGGTATCAATGGCGGCCACGAGTGGGTGGAGGTGCGCCACTACAGCACGCCAGGGATAATCAATGGCCTGTTGTACATGGTGGTGGGGTAAGGACCTACAATAGGCAGTTTCGGTGCACTCGACGTGCGCTGTAGCAGAGCAGTAGGAGGTTGTGACCTGTTAGCCGCGGTGGTGTGCTGGTGACGCAATGCAACCTGAAACTGCATGGAGGAGTGTCCCACATCCATGGGCCGTGGTTGGCCAAAGGGGGGTGGATAGGTTGACCTTCCAGAAGCACCCCAAATAGGATAGGCCAAACTGGTCCGAGCTGCATCAGACCGACTAGGCAGGCCCACCGGGTTGGGTTGAGAGAAAATGAACTGGCCGTTGAGCAGCCCGAGTCAGAATTTGACCAGCCCTCCAGTACGGGTCGGGCTGGATCATTTATGTTCACTAGGTGACCCAAATGATTGGACCCACGACCAACTTGGACTAGGCCCCATGAGGCCCAATGGTCCAGGCAGAAAATATAGGTCATAGAGGACCCTGGGCTAGGATTTTTTGGGTCGGTCTGACCGAGTCAGATCTGACCTAGACGCAACCGGACCCTGTTTAAAAAAATGATGATATTTCTCAGACTGGACACTCAATTGACGCACCATATGTGGAATGGGTACCCTTTAAATGAGGTGGCCCTTTTGAGATACTCTAAGTGAGTTTTAGTGAAGGTTGGAATATGGACTGGTTGTATCGGACTTGAATCCAACTACACCCTTTTAAAAAAAAAATCCCATATCTTACAGACAAAGTATCTGTTTGACACGTATTCTATTGCGTTGGGACCCTTAGAACAAGATGTTACTTTGGGTTACTCAACATGGTAATTCTTGGTGGTTGAGGTATGACCAATGGATTGAGGAGTAGATCCTCCCAGAATCAAGGGTGCTAAGTGTGAGAATCTAGTTGATGGTTGTGACGTGAAGCATGAAGAGTGACACTTCATGGATAAACATAAGAGTGACTATTTTTGGATTAGAATAAGAGATAACCTTCATGGATGAACATAGGAGTGACCCTTTGTGGATCATTATGAGATACACCCTTCATGGATTAGCAATAGCACGACCCGTCGTGGATCAGCCGTAGAGCGATCCGTCGTGGATCAGTAGCAGAGCAACCCTTCTTGGATAAGAAATAGAGTGACCCTTCATGTATTAGTAGTAGAACCTCTTAATAGAATAAAATGATCTATATTTATGAATAATAATCTTTACTAATGTACTTAAATTATACCTGGTGTGAGTTGTGTCTTTTGATTTGTGATTTACATTAAGATCTTTCTGTGTAGTATTCTTAGTTTATGGATTTCTATGAGATTCAAGTTTGTATCGGGGTCCCTAATGAGTATTTTTATACTCACTCCTACACAGGATTCACTCACACCTATTGTATCTTGTGCATACGATAGAAAACTTTGACTGAGACTTTGGAGAGTCAAGGCTAGATGGTGAACAGAGGTGGATTGATAGACGTGGTGTGCTGTAGTGACGTACGACAGTGAGATGTGCCTACCCTTCAAGTAGGATCCCTGCCGGATGACCTCTTGAGATTTTACTTCTTTTTATATACTTTTGTTTCAATTGGTCTTGTATTATGTTACCTTTACTTTTAGTTTACACCTTTTTCTCTCTGTGGTGGTACTTTGTGGTGGTTGTCCTACTATCACTCCTTTGTGGTTTTCTTTGTGTAATATGCCCTATCTATGAGTGAAAAAGTTTAAAGGAAATGCCTTCTAATTTTAGGATATTCCTTTTTAGTTCTAGTCATCAGCCCCTGGCCTATGGAAGGTGGGTTTTGGGTAGTCATATCATGGGCCCTAGGGGATGAGTTATGACAAAGTGGTATCAAAGGGTGGTCAGTTCTACCAGAATAACTAAGAGTCTATAATTTTGATGAGGAAATAGTGTTAAGTGTTTGAGTTTGGATTTTAGGATAGGGAGTCCATTGTTGGTGCAGAAACTGACATATCCATACACCAGGACCCTAAATTCTATTTTATGACTCAGTACACAAAAACACTAGTTGTATGTGTTTTGGAAATGTTTTTCTCTTGATCTATTTTGCGTCAGATCACCAGGTATTACTTATAAACTGTGGAACATCTATTTCCCTACATGATTTCTCCACAAAGACAGAGAGATAGGATTATAGGGAGGGATCATGATGATGGACCAATGAGCGATGAGGCATCAGTGCAGGAGCACTTACAATTATAGCACCTTTAGCTGGTGTACCAACAACACTACCACCCCTAGAGTAGAAGTTGCTACCATCCCCACTAGTGGACAATGCACACTGACTTATCATGATTCCCAAGTTCCAATTATAGAGGCCTCCAAGGTTTTGAGGTAATACAAATCCTCAGGTAGCTGAGGATTGGATGAAGGCAGTAATTTAGGTTTTTTACCTAGTAGAGACACCTATAGACCAGATGGTGATCCTAGCTTCTAGCATTTTCAGGGAATAATAGAATTACGGTGGAGCTTGATGCTCCAGGCACACGAGGAGGTGAGCCTTTCATAGTTGGACTTAGAGAGCCTCTTTAGGGATGAGTTCATACCAACGACACTATGCTCAGTGCGTATTTAGGAGCTACTGCACCTATAGCAGGACGACCTGACTGTGGCCCATCACTTGATGAGGTTTAATTACCTCTCCCACTACTCCATTGACATGGTACAAGAGCCTTTATTTTGGGCCCAAACCTTTGATCAGGGACTCTGATGGGAGATCAGGGCGTCGATGATTTCGATCAGTATCCCGACACATGATGGAGTTCTAGAGAGAGCTCTACTGGTTAAGAGCTTCCTTGCCGAGCAGGAACCAATGGTGAGAGTCACCACTGAATTACAAGTGACCAAGTCATTTGTAGAAGGTTGTAGGCAGATGACGTAGAGTCCCAAACGGGCCAAACCTTCTGGAGGATGACCTTAGGATGCTGGGTTAGAGGTGCAGAGCTCATGAGGCAATGGGGGTCAGCTGGGGTATAGTGTTTGTTACTCCTGAGGAGGGTAGGGGAACATATCTTATACCTTCTAGACCTACCACAAATATGATCAATAGATGGTCAAGGGACCACCATGGCAGAGGCAGAGGTTCAAGCGATGAGGTCTATAGGGTGACATACATGAAAGGGGAGCATGCCGAGTGGTAGGTGGTGGATGATAGTTCAAGGTACTACCTCCACTACCCCTAGGTGGTCCACCATGAGCTGAGGGAGCCGATGTAAAGGGGTGAACTCAACTTTAGGTAATGGAAGCCTATGACCATGGTGCCCTAGAGATGATTAGAGATACGATCTGTGTCTTCTCTGCCTTAGTTTTATTTCTTATAGATACAGGTTCCAATCAGTCTTTCCTTTCCATGGACCTCATTCAAGGTTCGGAGATTCCGGTGGAGTTGTTTTCTCAATCCTTACAATTAGAGACTCATACAGGAGTGGATTCTATGATTACAGACTGGTGCCGATAGTGTGAGATTACTCTAAGAGGAGAGATATTTGGATGGGATCTTTTAGTAGTGGTGTCGTGGCCTTACGATTCCATATTGGGTATGGAATAGTTGTCTACAGTCCATGACCAGATCAAATATTTTAGGCGCAAAGTACGGTGTGTCTGTGGGGATGGGACCATGTTTTCCTTCACCAGAAAGAAGGTAACCTTTACAGCATAGGATGGAATTTCTCTAAGGATGGTACAACCAACCACTCACCAGTTTTATAGCCTTACCCTCAATGTGATGGATGAGAGGAGTCCAAGATTTCTTATAGTGGTGAACAAGTATTAGGATGTGTTTCTTTAGGATGTTTCAAGACTACCTCTCCATAGGGAGGTAGATTTTTTCATCGATCTATACCCAGAGACGAAACCAATATCCGCACCATCACATCATATGGATCTCATAGATCTTTTTGAATTGAGGGTACAACTGGTGGACTTGTAGGATAAGGCCTTCATGAGACCCAGTGTTTCACCATGGGAAATGCCAATATTATATTCTAAGAAGGAAGAAAAAAGCTTGAGGTTATAATTGGACATCTGGTGACTGAAAAAGGTGACCATGAAGAACAAGTATCCACTGCCAAGGATTGATGAACTCTTCAATCATCTTAAGGGAGTGAGGTGGTTCTCGAAGATTGACCTCAGATCAGGCTGTCATTAGTTTTGGGTACATGATGAGGATGTGCCAAAGATAGCCTTTAGATGTTGGTATCGTCACTATGAGTTTTTAGTGATGACTTTTGTCATGAATAATTCCTTAGCAGTTTTCATGGGACTCATGGACATGATCTTCCATCCCTACCTCAATAGTTTTGTGGTAGTCTTCATTGATTACGTCATGGTGTACTCAGTATCAGAGGAGGAGCATGATACACACCTTCAGATAGTCCTGGATACACTCTGAGAGAACCATATTTATGGTAAACTCTCAAAGTGCCAGTTCTAGATTCGGGAGGTCCACTTTTTGGGACACGACATCTCAGAGGCTAAAGTTGTATTGGATCTGGCGATGATAGAGGTATTTCTTGTTTGGGAGCCACACAGGAGAATGAATGAGGTGCAAAGTTTCTTTGGGTTGGATGGATGCTACCAAAGGTTCATGCCAGATTTTTAAAAAGTAACATCACCTTTATCAGCCTTGAAATGGAAGGGGCAACCCTTCGTGTGGATGGAGAAGTTCCAATAGAATTTCCAAGAGTTGATATGGAGACTGATGAGTGCCCCCATCTTAAGAAAACCGGAAGATGGAATTGATAATGTAGTCTTCTATGATGCATTATGGAAAAAACTAGTTTGTGTCTTGATGTAGGAGCCTAAAGTGATTGTCTACAACTCATGGAAGTTGAGGCAGCCTGAGAAGAACTACGTGAACCCAGACCCAGAGTTAGCAGTGGTGGTATTTTACTTGAATATGTAGTGGCACTACTTGATGGGTGAATATTTTACCGTCTACTCCAACCACAAGAGTCTCTGGTATATCTTCTCACAGAAGGACATGAACTTGATAAAATATCTATGGATAGAGTTCCTCAAGGACTATGACTTTGAGATAGTATATACTCTTGGGAAGGAGAATGTGGTGGCTAACGCACTCAGTATGAGGTTTGGTTTGTAGTTGCTAAGTGAGGTGACATAACAACTAGTTGTGATGCATATATCCTTCATAGATGATGATGGAGCAGCTTATCTCTAGTCTATGACTGTCACCCCCCACTCATTCATCGAGTTAGGGAGGCACACCTTGTGGGTTTTGACTATGAGGCCCGACGTGCTTATATATCCTTAGGATAGACTTCTGATGGATTTTTGATAGGTGGGGAGTACGTCGTCCTTTTTATAGGAACACCCTGATTCTAGTGACATTTCAGAAGGAGGTGTTGAAGGATTCCCATACATACTATTTTGCAGTACATCATGTTTTGACAAAGATGTACCAAGACTTCTGAAGTCAGTACTGGTGGCTAGGGATGAATAAAGTAGTGGCATAGTTCATTTCACAATTCCTCAATTGTCAGTAAGAGAAGGCTCAACATTAGTCCCAGTAGGCTTGAAATAGCCACTTAAGGTAACAGAGTGGAAGTGGGATGGTATCTCCATGGAATTCATGATGGGGTTACCATGAATGTCCAAGGTCCACGACTCTATTTGGGTGATGATTGAATGACTCACCAAGTTGGCTCACTTCTTACCCATCCAGGATTAGGGATCAATAGAGGGTTTGGGGAGCCTCTTTGTCTAGGAGATAGTACAACTTCACAGGGTGACTTCAATGATCATCTCAGACTGTGATTCACACTTTCAATCCCAATTGTGGAAGGTTTTTTAGGAGGCCTTCGAGACTCAATTGAACTTGACCACAACTTTTCACCCCCAGATAGATGGTCTGACGGAGCGGGCCATATAGACCGTGGAGGACATGTTTTGTGCTTATGTCCTGGATTTTGGTCGTAGTTGAGAGGATAACCTACCAATGGAGGATTTTGTGTACAAAAATAGATATCACTCCACCATTGGCATGTCCCCATTTGAGGCCTTTTACAGGATTCCATGAATATCACCTTTATGCTGGAAAAACCTAGGGGAGTCCGCACTCATGGGTCCAGAGTTTGTACAAGCTATCACGGAGTAGGTTCAGATCATCCAGAAGTGGATTAATACTAAACAGAGTAGACAAAAGTCTTATGCTAATAGAAGAAAGGGACCATTGGATTTTTAGTAGGGAGACCATGTTTTCCTATAGGTCTCACCCCGATGGGGATTGTGGGGATTTGGACGGGGTGACAAGTTATCTCTAAGGTTCATCAAACCTTTACAGATCCTTAGTAGAGTTGGCAAGGTGTTGTACCACCTTGCTCTTCTCCCATAGTTGAATTGGGTGAATGATGTTTTCACGTGTCACAATTGAGTAGGCTCGTGCATGATCCATCGCATTTCATCGACTGGGGCGAGCTAGACATTGACGATTGGATGATGTTTGCAGAGTTACCAGTGGAGATAGAGGATCAAAAGAAGCTAATCCTTCATGGGTGTTAGATTCCTCTAGTGAACATTCTGTGGCATCCAGGGAACCTCTAGGAGAGAACATGTGATTGGGAGGCTCATATTCGTGCTTAGTACCCCCATTTATTTGTTTAAACTTTTGTTTTGGATTTCAGGGATGTAAATCCTAAGGTTAGGAGAATGTAATAACCCAGAATTTCCATGTATTTTTTTAAATTATATGGAATTATTTTGAGACCACACTCTTTGAAATCATGTGATTCTGAGGCCCGATGATCCCAAAACAGAATTTTGAACTTATTTTAAAGTACGTTCAATAAACGTGCGATCAAGTTTCAATAACCTTTGAATCAGCACTTGGATCGAAAATAAAAGAGAAAATTTGAACTTGGAACACTGAGATTCACCTAGAAAGGACTTAACTTTGACCGTCAAGGGTTAGACGAAAAAGTTAATTTTTGGAATTTTCAAAAAATATTAAAATAACTTATAAAAAGTTATTTTATTTTCTTTTGTGCTGTTGAGTGGTAGAAGATGACATTGTGGTGTGGTGATGAGGTGATAATTAGGTGCCTTAAATGAGGATCATTAATGGCTCATTTGTGAAAGGGTAACCACTATGCTATTTCATAAATGAAACAGTGTAATGATGAAACGTCGCAGTGTAAAAAAACACTACGACATGTTTCCTTTGTATTAAAATAACTTGTTGGAGAGTTGATAATTAAACCCTAGGGATTCCCTGATGAACCTACGGTGTAATTACTCTCCAACAAAGAATGAAGAATGCTGACAGAACATCACTGACTTCGGCATAACTTGAAGAACGAAGCCAAGAAGTGACGAATGATGTCGACCTCTTGTACCCTTGAGGATGGAATGCTATAGAAAATAATGTCAAACAAAGTAGGGGTTATGTCTACTTTGTGATTTTTTTTCTTTCCCCATTCTTTTATCTAAAACAATGAACGTAGATCAACCCACAAACATGTGGATCCATGAATCCTGTGTTCTTGTGGGAGGGTTGTTAAATTTGGGGACTTGAATGGAGGGGTAGATTCATGTGTCAAAATACAAAACGCCCCTTTGATTATACACCTCTAACATAGAGGGCGTGGGTCGACACAAATAAGGTCAGAGTCCCTCCACCTTGCGTGTTATTGTGCGTTCTTCATGGCCAAACTTTCAAAATGTTGGTAAGGTGAATTCGAGGCCTTTGTAGTGAATCCGACACCCCACTGAGGCTGGAGGTGCAAACGGTGCTAAGAATGGGCCACTGGTGCAAACTCGGCAGTTTATGGAAGGAACCACTGGTAGTGGCCCATGACGACGTGCCATGATGGTGCGCTTGGGATAAGATGCGGCCTGTCATCTATGGTGGTGTGCTAAATATGCGGTGCCGCCAGGAACCACATGGATGAGAGACCCACATTTGTGGGCCGCATTTGGATGAAGGGGCAGCTGGGTTGACCAGCCACACATGCCCCCAATAGGACCGGCCAGACTGGCCCACTGATTAAGGCCACTTGGATAATTTTTCTAGCTAGTCTGACTGAGTCGAACTAAGTATGGGTAAAATGACTGGGCCGTCAAGAGTATCAGGTCAAAATTTGACCGGACCCTAGTACTGACTGGGCCAGATAATTTTGGTCCACCGAGTGACCTAGTGGATTAGAACTATGGACAACTTGGGTTGGGCCCATTGAGGCCCAATGGTCCAAGAAGACCTGATGGGTCATATGGGACCCCAAGCCAGGATTAGTCATGTCGGTCTGACTGAGCTTGACCGAGCCCGGACGCGACCATACCCTGTTTACAAAAACGATGATATCTCTCATACCGGGAGTCCATTTGACGTGTTGTCTACGACAAGAGGACCCTTGAGATGAGGTGGTCCTTCTGGGATACTCTACTTGAGTTTTGGTATAGGTTGGTGTACAACCGTGTTGGATCGAACTCAAATCCGACCAAACCATTTTTACAAAAAAATCCCATGTCTTACAGACATGGCGTCCTTTCGATGCTCCATCTATTGTATTGGGGCCCTTACGACGAGATGGTACTTTGAGTAACTATATGCGGGACTTCCTAAAAGTTGAGGTACGAACAATGTATTGTGGAGAAGATCATCTTGGAATGAAGCATGCTAAGTGTGGGAATCCAGTGGCTGGCTGTAATGTGAAGCATGAAGAGAAACCCATCGTGGATCATCATAAGAGTGACCCTTTGTGGATTAGCATAAGAGATACCCTTCATGGATTAGAATAAGAATGACCCTTCATGGATCAAAATGAGAGAAACCCTTCGTGAATATGTAGTAGCATGACCCATCGTGGATCGGCCATAGAGCGACCCGTCGTTGATCAGAAGTAGAGTGACCCTTTGTGGATCAACTGTAGAGTGACCCTTCATGGATCAGCAGGAGGGCCTCTTAACAAAATAAGATGATCTAGCTTTACGACTAATCGTATTTATTTCTATACTTAAGTTATACCTAGTGTGGGATATGTATTTTTTCTTTGTGCTTTAATTTGATACCTTGATTTTTGGTATTTTTCCTTGGTGGATTTCTGTGAGGCTCGAGTTGGTATCAGGGTCCCTACTGAGTATTGTTATACTCACCCCTACACAAGATTCACCCACACCTATTGTGTCTTGTGCAGACGACCAAAATATTTGACTGGGACTTTGGGGAGCTTGAACTAGACGGTGCTCGGAGGTGGATCTATAGACGTGGTGTGCTACAGTGATGTACGACAGTGAGCTATACCTACCATTCAGGTGAAATCCTTGGAGAATAACCTCTAGAGCTTGTAATTCCTTTTTTTGTACTTTCTTTTCATTTGGGCTTGTATTCTGGACCCTTTACTTTTAGTTTACACCTTTTAACCTCAGTGGTGGTACTTTGTGGTGGTTGTACTACTTTATTTACATTTTTGTTTTATTTTTACAGTATTCCCTGTATTTTTGTGTATAGGTTAAAAGGAAATGCCTTCCATTTTTGGGATATTTCTTTATAGTGCTAGTCACAAACCTCTGGCCAATGGAAGGCAGGCTTGGGGTAGTTACGGAACAGTCCCTCAGGGTATGGGTCATGACATGATCCTCTAAACCCCATCCCACCAAGTTCACCACTGATCTATCCATCATCTATATAATACATAACTTGTGTGGGAAAATATAATAAAGGGGTTAGAATATAAATACCTTATTGGACACCTTTAAAATCATATGAGTGAGAAAGAAAGAAACAAAAGTGGTGAGATAAACCCATAAGAAATAAGGAAATAAAACCCCATATATATAATCATAATTAAACATAAAAAATAGAGAAATGGGATTTCCATCTCCAAATGTCAACTAATAATGAATATTCCACCAGAAACTTCAATAGTTTTCCTATAATACCCAGTATCATGTGTATCTACACAATAATCTATGTGGTGGGCCCACACCTTTCCACTACACACCAAAACTGAGGGGGAATAAAGTCTTATAGAGGACCCACTCCTTGCTAGATAACAAATAATGGGATTGGGGGTGGGGGGGGGGGGAGGGTGTTCCACCCTATAGATAGAGAACCTATACTCTTTGTAGTAAGGGTTTAGAAACTCTACCTATATAATGTGTCTGGGGGAGCCACACCTTGGTGAGATAGAGGGTTTTCGAACCACATTATCTTTCTGATTAACCAGACTAATCAGTACCATTTTCAAGAATCACTAGAAAGAATAATAACACTTATAAAACATTGTTTCATATATATAATGAATGAAATGAAGTCCACCATCGTTTTCTAGGCGGAAAACTGCTTAAGATATGCTTCTCACAGGCTGAAATATGAGTCCCAAAGAAGGATATATACACGGTGGGAACCCTAGAAGAAAGTACATGATGTGTACATAGGGTAACATAGCATGTGACCTCATATAGACACCTGATAATGTCATCTCTAACACATAGATTGGCAGGATATGTGGGATTAAAAGACATGTACATGGGGTACATGAAGTGTATTATATACATGGGGCCTACCCATGTCCTTCTGACCCATTCCCATATACTTTATCTTGTGCCAATGTACATTGGTCTTGCTGATGTGTTTGGAAGTGTCTATGCCTATGTACCCTTGGGGGATAC
This sequence comes from Viscum album, assembly GCA_963277665.1. Lineage (NCBI taxonomy): Eukaryota > Viridiplantae > Streptophyta > Magnoliopsida > Santalales > Viscaceae > Viscum > Viscum album. The sequence goes on along the minus strand of OY728131.1, from coordinate 674,229,497 downwards.
GCCATGCCACCAAAACTAGGTGACAAAGAATGTATGGGTCATACCTGATGTGTGATATTTATCTTTTACCAAAACCCTAGGTTCCATAGCCAGTGGAATACACAATATGTGTTCCTAGACTAAATGCAATGTATCTATAGTTTTTAATGAATCAATGAAATCCTTCATGCGTCTCTCTATGATACATGTTCTATAGCTTCCATCTAGAATCATACTAAGGAACTCAGATATAGGGATTACCATGCCTGTTCTATTATCAGTTTCCCAGATTCTAGAAACTTTAACCATGTGCGGTTTATCCCATTGTACCACACCTCTCCCATCGAAGTATAACCTAGCACCGACCTTAGATCCATGTAATCAACACCGAAAACCCACTTCACATAATTATACATCCTTAAAGAACCTTTTTTTTCACATTGTTTAATCATCCTCTAGAAATCTAGGGGTTTATCATGCTCAAATCCTTCCCAAAAATTTCATACCACAAATCCATGGTCCAACAATGCAAAATGAGAAGAAAGGTGGGGAAATGAATAAGAACGAATTGATAACCATCATTGGATGATGTGATCATGACCAATGATCATAAAGTTGAGAACGTAGGGGTGAATCATGGTTAAATGAAAAATAATAATAAATCTTGATCTTAGTAAGATTTATGTCTGATTCATGTGATGCATGAGATTGAAGATAAATTAAACAGATAATTTATAATCCATTACCAATAATAAAAATGTAATAAAACCATAAAATAAAAATTCTGGCCTCAACTTGGATTGATAATAGGTAAATAGTACATCCACTAGTGATGAAGAAAAATATCACACCTTGTTTTCCATCCATCTCACAATTCAACTCAGTCTGTTATTCATCAATCTTTGATCCCAATATGCAAATGAAGATCACTTCTTACTCCTTCCTAATATCACAGGGCCATGTGGTTAAACCTTGGGATATTCCATAACATGGTGTCTATAAGGTGAGTATTAGGTTTTAAGTGATATTGAATAAATAAATTGAATTAATTAATTAGTTCACTTAACACACCCATCAATGACTACCTCAACTAAACACCTGACACTGAAAAACTTTATGTTACACCAAGTGTAAAACACACATCCAAAATCAAACAAGGTATTATAATTCCCAACGTAGGTCCCAAAAAATGGGAATACCATTTGTTATAAAAATATACACACACATGATTTAATATTTTTAATATTTTAACATATCTTTACTGACTCACTCTAGGATGAAAAATATCATTATGAATTGATTTTTAGATCCAAAAATATTCATTAAAATATTTCAAAGTCTAATAAGTAAAAAATAGAGTTATTATATTCTCCTCAACTCTAAAAATCACAATCTATATAAAAATTTTGGGGTACTGATTCTACAAATGACTCTCTCACTCACTGAACCCATCAAACATGCTCTCATGCTCCCAATTCACTCAATCCAAAGGTATGGTCCATACATAATGGGACATATCCTTTCCATCCTAAATATCTATAGGGAAATCCTAAAAGGTAACTATATTATTGATTTACATTTTTTTTACTAAATAATTAGCATAGGGTCATGCACGTATCTCCTCAACTAGGACACATTAAAGACATAATGCAATCAATATAAATGTGGGGGAAATTCCAAGTGGTAATAAATTTCACCATTACTCAATATGATCTTGAACGACCTGATGAACCTCAGATATAGATTTCTTTCCTAAAAAAATATCCAAAATCCTCATCATGGGGAGACTCTCAGGAAAACATGGTCTCCCTACTCAAACTCCAAAGGAATATAACACTGATCATTGTAAGATTTATTTTGGCCTTTTCTATCCTCATATTCTCATGAATCACCTAAACTTTCTCTATTATTTCCTACACAATATTTGTCCCAACTAGAGATTTATCATCATTATCAGTCTAGTGTAAGGTGACCAATAGGGTCTCCTATAGAGGACCTAGAAATGTTCCATGCTGATAGTAGAGTGATATATTTTATTATAAGGGAACTCTAACAATAGAAATTGATCCTCCCAATTCCATTTGAAGTCCAAAACATAGTCTCTCAGCATATTTTCCAACACTTGTATAGTCCATTCAGTATACCTAACCTTATAGGGTTCAAACACTATAATCATCCATGAATTGGTCACATAATCCTAATACATCCCTCTCCATAGCCATGAAATGAACCAAGAATCATGTTTAGAGATGATCTTTATAAGCACCCCATGAAGATGAATGATCTCACACATGTACAACCACCCAAAAATCTCAACCGAACTTTTCTCCCGGATGGAAAGAAAGTGTTCTATCTTGCTAAGTTAGTCTAAAATCACCTAGATTTTATAATGGAAAGTCTCTATATGTGGAAGAACCATAAAAAATTCCCTCAATATTCCATTCCAATTCCTTTATATAATCTCAAGACGATGATTCAAAATAGCTAGATCTGGATGTTCATCCATTATTTTCTGACTTGTGAGACACCGAGAGACAAAATTGGTGATAATCTACCTCATTCAAACCCACCAAAATTTTCATTTAATATCAATATATATATATATATATATTACACTCTATGATGTATATATAGGGGAGAATCATGAAAATATATCAACACATGCACATTAAATGCGACTGGAACCACTCTCCATCTCTAAAAAAGAATGACATGCTATTCTCCTTCAAAAAATATTTCTAATGCATCGATGAAGGATAAATGGTTATATTGAATCACATAGTTGATTTATCTCAACTAATAATATATCAAGAACTGAAGAAGTATAAGATTCACCACCATCTACTGAAGAAAATATACACCCCTCACCTCCACTAAGTCCAGCTGCATTAAAACGAACTACTATGATGCCTTCTCCACCAAGAGAGAACGAGACTTCCATCTAAGAGATTTTGACACCACATTTACCTTACTAAGAGTATATACTATCTCAAATTAATATTATTATTGGAAATTCAAATAACACCTCTATTTTAGGTTGAGGTCTCTATGGGTGAAGATGTACCTAAGACTCTAGTGTTTTGAGTAAACTGTGAAATGCTTGACCCTAATATAGTGCCTCCACATGTTTGGGGAAATGACTACCATTTCCAACTCTAAGTTTTGATTCATGCAACTGTTCACATTAGGTTTCAACCACCATGAAAAATAATTGATCACTTCCTTCCTCTACATCAACAAAAAACCAATCCCAGCTCCAGAGGAATAAAAAAACACCACATACTCAATTCCCTCATCCAGTAGTCTCAAAATAGGTGCACTTTTCTACCTCACAATCAACTCCTTAAAGTATCTATGGCACTTATTTTTATATCTAAATATCCCCCACTTTACCTTCAAGGTATTCGAAGGGAATGATACTGTACATAGTTTTTCCATGAACCTTCTGTACTACCCCAAAAAACTAAGTAAACTCAACATCCATGACATGATTTTTTGTGGTTCCCAAGAAAGCATCATATCAACCTTTATTAGATCTAAAAATAAACCATTATCAAAGAGATCATATCCTTGAAATTGAATCTTGAGGATCTAAAACTAACAATTTGAGAGTTTACCATATTGCTATGATCATAGTGTAAGTTTAGGACCATTCTAAAATTCTCTGCATGGTACTCCTCTGACACAGTTTAAATGAGCTTGTAATCAATGAAGAAAACAACAAATCATTCTAAGTATGGATAGAATATATGGTTTGTAATATCTATTAACAAATTTTGTTAATTCATTACATTGAAAGGTACCATAAAAAAATCATAGTCTCTATAGTGGCATCATAATTCCGTCTTGGTAATATTATCCTCGTGAACCATCAACTGGTTGTAGTCAAACCTGAGATCCATCATCCAAAACGAAATAAAACATTTAAACTAGTATAAGGGGTCATAAATCATCAACAAGGTGTATTTATTCTTTATTTTCTTCTGATTAAAGTGATGATAGTAAATATAGAACCTCAAACATGTATCCACCTTTTTTCATGAAAAACACGAGTTCCCTAAGAGGACACCCTATGTCATATAAAATACTTCTCTAAAAGTCCATATAACTACACCCTCAGATCCTAGGTCTTGGAAGGGTCCATTAGATATGTCACAGATGATATTGGTGCAGTTCCATGGTGTAAATCAATGTAGAATTCTGTCTCTAGTCTTAGAGGTAGTCTAAAAACATCTACAGGTAAGATGTCCATATAATCCTCTATTATCATTGGATGCCAAATTTTTGAAGATACCATTGAATCAAGGGATGAAATTTTCAATTGATGGGAGAAGGGTTTTGGTTTCTTGATCTTGATCCACATTCACTCATCCATGAGATCTCTCTCTCTAATAATGGATAATATCATCCCATCTATACGAAGGAATATCACTCTCTTGTGAGTATAGTCTATCTGAGAACACATTGTGCACAACTAGTCCACCCCTAAGAAGAATTCACAAGGTTTACTCATGATGACCAAGAGGTCCCATGAGAAACCATCTCCACTTGAAACCAACTCGCACTGCTGATAGATGTTCAATATAGAAAAATCACTCCCAATGAGAACCTATATCTATAAATACTGGGCTAATGTATCAACTAGAAGCTATAGATCTTTAATGATGGATAAATGGGATGAAGGAATGAATTAGGATATTTTCTATAAGTATTAGGGAAATAGTATAAAGGACACAAATCATATGTCAAGTCATATCATGAGTAGGTTTTTTACATCCCTCCATAGCCTATAGCTTCCCATAACCTCTACCCCTAGCTCTCTAAGAATGGAATGGGCCACATGGTGGTGGTTGTAGAAGTATCTCGTAGTGTCAAACTCTACTAAAAAGTCATACCTCTAGAGATCCACTCATTCCTCAATCAGCACCACCTGCTTATGGACTACCCTAAACATGTCTGAGAGATCCCAGATCATGACGTTGCTGCTATCTTGGTGGTTCATCCATTCCCTGTCTGACCTCCTCATCATGTCTAACCAGGAAATCAAAAGCCATGTGATTTCACCCATCATACGAATAACATCACCAATCTCTTAGATAATTGGATCCTTTTAATGAACCTTTCAATACAGTCTCAAATATATGAGTATATCCATGAGTATTTATACTACATAGAGACCCTATTGATGGCCACTTTCTAGTTGTGATAGATGACTCAACCCCATGATGCAAAATGCCACCTACAGCCACCCGACACCCTTCTTCTAGGGATATCTATATAACTAGGGCCTGTTATATCCCTTCAATATCAATAATAATGCATAAGAAGGATATTATAGAACATATTTCTCTATGAAGGTCCAACATGAACTTCTATTCCCAGAAGAATTCATCTCTTACCATATCAAGGGAGAAATGGATGTGGTTAGTAAACCTCTTGGAGTACTCAGAAACTGAAATATCACCTCAATGCAGCTCTAGAATACTCTGAATCCATACAGAACACAAGAATTAATGGTAATACTAATAATGAAATAGATTCTAGAAGTCTAACCATTAGAGTGTGGTCTCATTATGAGTCTTCCTGATCAGAGTCTACTATCACCCTATTACTCCACGAAGAAGAGTGGCTACTGGCACAACTATCTAATTAGTCGGGGCCCGAACAAGCCTGAAGACTTGGATCATTGACTCAAGTCAATATTATACTGCCATAGGGCCTGAATCACTATAAAACATAAATGGTCTTAGTCACTAGAAACCATGTAATGAGATAAGACTCTACACACAATTTTTCCATCCTTCTAGAACAATATACTACTCTATAGGTGGTGCCACTACACTATGACCGCCTAGAGTAAACACCTTATGAGTATGTCCCAAACTGATTCCTTATCACTAAATTTATTGTCATCATGACCATCAATTGACATCCTATTAGGATTTTATTGCGGAGGTTCCTTGAATGTTATGAATACGTACCACAATTAGATGAACATATAGAGGGACCATACTCATGAAGGACAGGGAAGTTAGAGTACCTAATCCTATATGATGCATGTACCATTTATTTATTAAAACCAATGCCTCGATATACTGATTTAATAAGTAGGTAGTCAGAGTCCTGGTTAATGGATATGTCGGACTCAAAAAAAATACTAGGTTCCCTATCCTGAAGGCACACTCAACACACTACGACACAATTTTCCCATGTACCAAACCAATCATGAAAATAAGGTCAAAATCCAAACAAAAAATCAGGGAAAATACCACCATTGATACAACTCTATCATGACCTGACCCACTAGGGCCCACCTGGTTGTCGATAAACCAATTGTGAAAACCCCATGCTCTCCTCTAGTAGGCTAGGGACTGGAAACAAGAAGTAATTAGAGTATAATGAAATGGGAGACATTAGCTTATTTACTTGTACACATGCACACAACTAGATCCAAGAAACTCTATAGAGATATAATAAAATAATAAACATATGGAGTGTAAACCTTGCATGAAACAATGACTAGGTAAATATCAAAGTACAATAGCATGGTATAATAGTATAAAAGGTAAAATAGATACCCAACAAAAAATGACTCCAAACCCAATAATTGGAAAAAGGGAGACTTAAGAGAGACTGAATCACAATCTCTATGCCCAATGACCAAAAATGGTTGGATCAACTAGGCACAACTATGTTCCTTTGAACCATGGTTCACCAAGGTCACCACTTATATGAATATCATTTTTATAAGACACAACATGTGTAGGAGAATACCATGCATGGTTGAGTATATACATATCCATTAGGATAACCAAAAAGAAGGAGAGTAATGGAAATATATAATAGTATTCAACCTAACCCATAAGGAGGGAAATAAAACCAAATATATTTTATCATATAGAAACCCAAGTAACAATGAAATGGGATATCCATATCCACAACCCATCTAAGAAAGATGAGTTATTCTATATCTCAAATAGTCCATATTCAATTCCCACCATCATGCGTAGCTGGATAAGAATCTTTAATGAGGGCTCGCACCTCGCCACTATGCTCCACAACTAAGGGGGAATAATCTCTAATGGAAGAGCCACTCCCTACTAGAGCTCGAAGACAGGGGGGAGGGTTCAACCCTATAGATAGATAAATCATACTCAATTAAGTAAGGAATGTTTTTAATTATATATATATTTAAATTGGATAGTGGAAACCACACCCTGGTGCAAGATGGGGGTTACCAACCCCAACGTCTCTATGATAAACCTTCTCGATCACCACTATTGTCCAAGTAAATATGTAAGAAGATTCGCACTCTTAAAACCACAAATAATATATCTGATTCCAAAAGGAATGCCACTATTGTCTTCTAAGTGAAAAAATACTCAGTAAAGGATAGTCATGAGCCCAAATCTGAGTCACAAATAATGAGATACAAAAATTTTGAATACCTGAGAAAAGTACATATCATTTACATAGGGTAACATAGGGTGTTACCTCATTTGGATACCTAGGTGTTTCCTCATATTCACACATATTGGATAGACATGTTAGAATACATGTTATTTACATGGAGCACACGACGTGTCTTTGCCACCCATAGCCTGCCCGTGTCCTTCTGACCCATGCCTATGTACTTCAGCAGATGCCCATGTACACTAGCCATTCCCATGTAGCTACTTGGGTTCTTGATCATGTACCCTTGGGGTACATGTAGATCTACAACCACTAGGATACATGGAATGTATGAGTCATACACAATGTGTGATATTTAAATTCTCCCAAAACCCTAGACACCATATCTAGGGTACTACTCAATGTGTGTTCTTATACTAAACTTAGAATTAAGAAAGTTTTAACGCATCTCTCTACAATTCCACTAAAATTTCTTCTACCTTGAATCGTGCCATGTAACTCATATTTAGGGCTTACCACAACCGACCCATCACCAGTGGCTGTATTCTGGCCACCCAAACCCCATACAGTTCATCTCACCACACCATACCTCTTTTGTGGACATAGAACCAAAAACAGGCCTCTGAACCATGTCATCAACTCCTACACCCCACATTACATCATGATCCATATTCAAAAAAATGATCCATTCATCATAAATGCATCTTCCATGATTCCATGTGTTTGAACACACTTGAGTCCAACCTGACAATGCCAGACCACAACCTCATGGGACAATAATGAAGAACATGGAGAAAGGTGTGGAAAATGCACAAGAATGGAGTGATAAACATCACTATCCAACATGAACCCAACCATAAATCCTAAAGTATAAAAATTAGGGGTGAATCATGACATAATTAATAAAATAACAAATATGGATCTCAAAAATATTTATATCTAGTTCGTGTGATGCATGAGATTTAGGATAAATTAAGAAGATAATTTATAATCCATGATAAATAATATAAAAATGTCGAACAACATTAAATAACAAGTTCTGAATCTATTTGGATAGATAATATATTAAAAATGCATCTACTAGTGATGAAGAAAAATATCCTACTGCATTTACCATATGTCTCATTATTCACCTTTATCTGTTCATCATCAATATTCAATATTGATCCACCTATGAAGAATGATTCCTACACTTCTCTAATCTCCCAGGTTTATGTAGCTAAAACTAGGGATTTTTCATAATAGGGCATTTATAAGGGGAATATTAGTTTTTTTGGGGTTATTAAATTAATTAATTCAACAAATTAAATAATTTACATAACACACCCAACATCGACTCCCTCTATCGAACACTCATTTCCATCCAACTTCATGTCATGCCTAAGGTAAAATCCACCTTCCAAAATCAAATGATTTATTTGATTTTACATATGAGGTCCCAAACAATGGGGAAAAATTTTATTCTAAAATGATGTGTGTACATTCTTTAATATACTCAATATTTTTAATATATCAATACCAAGCCCCTATAGGAGCAGGAATCTTGTGATGACTTAGTGCCTGACTCTAAAAATATTCCTTAAAAAAATTCCAATGTCTTAAAAGGGGAAAAAAGAGACATGAAATTGTTCTAGATTTCCTAAAGGGATCTTAGGTGTTCCGTTTATAGTTGATATTTAATTATTTCATTATGATTAGATATTTATTAGTTTCTATAGATAATTTTTTAAGATACATTATTTATTTGATCATTAATTGATTATACTTGGTGGGTGTGTGGTTAATGATATATTTTTTTTAAATATGTATTCATTTCAATTAAATAAAATGGTTATTTAATAAAGCATTGATGAATTATTTTGTGATTCCCCATAGCCTATTGACTACTGTGTGTGTGTGTGGGGGGGTGAATCAATGTTATTGTTTTATGAACACTAAATTAAAAAATAAACTTGTTAAGTTTATCTATCGAATTAATTATATAATATATCCTGAAATCATGTGAAATAATAAAAATAAAGAGAGAATCACACCAAATTTATAAGTTTTATCATGAATATACTTCTCCTTTTGATGATTGGTTATGCCCCTAATCATGGATTCTTAAACTATATTAAATATACATATACAAAAAATGGTAATATTATATTATCAACATATAATTCACTATTATCTAGCTTCTATAATCCACTAGTAGAAACTACAAATACTTAATACAAGATGATCGAACAAGAATGACCTTCAACTAGCTCTTTGTGTTCTCTATATCTCTTGATGGTGGTCCTCCTCCATGATAAGATACATCAAAAGGTCTCGATATAAAAAACACCTTAATTAACTATAACAAATAACAATGGTGATAAATATTTTGGTTCTAGAAACTCCCTCTAGATCTTGAGCAATATGGGTCTTACACTCCATTTTGAATACTCAGGCAGTTGTTCTTCTTGTCCAACAAAAATTCTCTTAACTCAAGTCTTGTCTTCTCTTTTATTCCTTCGATACTATAATAGTGTATTGTGTCTCCCAAAATTCCACTTCCTCCACCATGTGTTCCTCTTTAGAATAATAAAACACTAAAAGGATATCCCAATTCTAATCACCATTATCATCTTCATCTCCTACCATATTTATATTCCTAAAATTATCATTAATATTATTTCCATATTTCAAACAAGGAAAAATATATAAAATTTGGTAGGATATTCTATAATTTTAATCTCATTCAAATCTGAGTAAAGTATTCCATTTAAATCCATTTAAGAATCAAATTTTTCATATTAATGTTACATTGAATATTTTTCAACATATTCTACAAAAATATACAAAATTTAAAACATTTTAAATCTCCCTCCAAGTGTGTATAAATCATGTAGGAACATAGAATATTCTATAGAATGGAGATCCTCATGCTAGATCTTTAATGTTGAGGGAAACTCAAAATAGTTACCAAGAAAGGACCATAGTGTGTTCTACCACTTTGTTTCTCATAAGTGATTATCTCATATGAAACACCCATCAAAACCTCCAAATAAAATACACCATGGAATGGTGTGATTATTCTTCCATTTTACATTCACCATGACTGTGAATGTGGTGTGGCTTCTCTAAAATTCTTGTTTAAACATCTTATCTATCCAAGGTGCATATCCTTACCCTTCATATTGAATTATTCTTCATTCAAATCACTATGAGGTATATTTTTAATATTATTGAATCATTCTCATAATTTGATTTATTCTCATTTAATCTAGAAAATTTATTTTTCATTTAGTGGAATCTCAAAATTCATATAAGACATTCCGGAAACTTATGAAGACTATAGATGAAGAATAAATAAATTTGAATGATAATTAAATAGATCAGATAACACATGTAAAAATCTTAGTGACAGTCAAATTGGTCACCTTCAGTCATACATAGATGTCAACCCACTCATAAACATAGTCAGAATGACTCATACACGCATTTGTTTTTTACTAAAATGGAACATAAGATGCACAAAATGATATATATTTAGAGTGTAATGAATGATACACAATATTAGTCCAGTCATACAGAGCTTGAAAATGAATCATATGGTGTCCACGAACTTTTCTAATTCTCTAGATTCACTTCCAATATTTTATATTTTCACGTAAGCTCTATAATTCTTCAGGCCAATTCTATGTATTAACAATTAGTTAAAACTAAATTTTAAAATGTTTTAGATAGTTTTAAACATCCATAAACATATTTACTTTCTTCCATAGAGATCAACAAAACAATCAACAAAAGAACCATCATAATTATTAAATGATTGTTTTTCTTAAATCATTTTAAGTTATTCCCAAGATAATGCCTTAAATATATTTTTTCATTTGCCACGGAAACATATCTATAACATCTCAAAAAATGTTTAACTCAATACACACCTTATTTTATTAATATAAAATAAAACTTATCCAATGAGCACACCAGTACCGTCTTGATTTTTTATCAATACATATTAATAATACTTCAAGTCAATATAAAAACTCTCTTATATTATCCACCTTGTTGAAAGTAAATATAAAAGGTCTCTAATGGGGATTCTTACCTCATCTTATTTATATAAACAATTCTTAGACAGACATTTACTTTACCATTTTTGGATCAAAATAAAAGATGTTAACTTCATTACAGAACGATGATAACACATGATTCTATTAGAAAATAGCCTTTAACTAATCTACTCTATGTATATGTGAGCTTACCGAGTGTAGGAAATAAGATAGAAATAATCATGTTGATCAAAGTAGTACATAAAAACTTATATATGTAATAAAATCCATAGAATATAATTTTAAGGATTATATAAAAATATAATTAACATGAAAGATTTTAATCCTACACAAATTTCAATAAAACTATCAAAAATATTCAAGTGAAAGAAATAAAAATCACCCTTTTCGAAACTTTTCATAAACCAACACTCTCCCTTTGTAAGAGAGTTTGATATAAAAAAAGGATCGTAAGTGTGATTGAATACCTCATCCTATAGATTTAGTAGGACTCTCCATAAATTATTGTTTCTCCCAGATTGTTAATCTTTGATAGATATACTTCTGTCTTTATCCACTTAAATTTATATACTCATTTATTTCTATTATGACAGTTTAAATTCATGATGAATAACATATTCTTTATTGACCACTATGTGTGATAATAAATCATCTTCTTTAATTTAATGTATGTGGGTGTATATAAACAAAAGTTTTATGGAATAAGTATTTTAATAAGATGATATGGAATATATAATAAAATAGTGACGGTGAATTTTAATTTAAAAAACTTACAATTTTCATCCTCTATAATTATTAAGTTAGTCAGTTTTTTGAATTACCAATTAATTCAAATATTAGAGTAACAAAATTATAAACTATCTAAAATATAGTTAGTATAAAAAATAAAATAAAATGATCTATATTTTAATAATTAGAAATTAATGAATTAAAAAAGTGGGAATTTGAAATAAAAACCTAGAGTATTGGTTAGAAAACCAAATAATCATTTAGAATTATATTATATCACTTTTAAACCACGGTAATAGGTAGATATATAGATGTGATTTATAGAATTCATGAAATTAAACATATCATAAGGTATCCTTGATTATATACCTATAATATGGTCTATATTTGTATCCTTGGAAGACCTGGATAAAAATTTTGGTAACTACACACTTCCACAAACTAAAATTACTTGATCTCCCTCTTCTAATCCACAAAATCCATCAATCAGATGATTAGAAATTACTCTATATTCCTATCCCTGAAATCCCCCAACAACTCAATATTAGTATAAAAATGTTAAAATATAAATAATGATATTGTTATTAGGTAAAACTCAAACAATAGTAGATCTTAGCTGAAGTGACTAGAAAGAAAAATTACACTGATCAACAATGCTCTCAGTAATAAGAAATTGTAAATATCAAAAAATAATAACAACATTCATAATACTTTTTCTGGATGATCATTCATATTGTAATTATGTAATTAGGAAGCCTGAGGAAAGTTTTTATTTATAGGAAATGTTTTAACAGACTCTAATGGAATAATACTTCAAAACACAGAGTTTATTGTAACTGTATCGAAAACAATAACTTCATCTACCAATAAACCCAACAAGTTGTTTTATGTATTGATGATTTAGATCAAAACTACTACAATGATTCTAAATCTAATTTAAGTAATATAAAATGAATCTTAGTATTACTAGTTTTTTGTAAAATAATTTTAGAGATATAATATTTCATTTACGTAAAGTTCATTGTGAATTAACATAAAAATTGAAAAAAAAATTAAGTAAGATAATTTTAATATAAAGTATTTCATGATTTAAGAAATAAATAAATAAATTATTCACTCACTCAAAAATATCCTCCTTTTTGGAAAGAACAAGTCACTCAATAATGTTTGAATATAATAAATGAAAGTAAAAATAAATATGTTTGAAGTCTTCATGAAAGTTAATTTATCCCCCATTGTTTTGAGAAAACTATTAAACAAAATTTAAAAGAGAAAACCAAAACTCACCCTTTGAAATTTATTTAGATAATATATAATATAAATAATAATTTTTTCTTAAATATCACCCCTTCACAATTTTAAAAAATATATATAAGAAAGAAAAAAAATAGAATTTGAAAATTAGAAATTTAATTATATTTGTGAATTGTATAATCACATGTTTTGGATTCTTTTGATTTTTTTATTTCTTCATATCCTAATAAAAAATCCATTTATCATGGTTGTTGTAATTTTATTTTCCAACATCAATTACATTCGTACAATGATTTCCTATCTCACAAGATCTTCTTATAAATTGGGTTTTAGTTGAACTTCAATTTCAACACCAGCCTTAATGAACTTATTTCGAATCTCCATATTATTGAACATATGATTCTACATTAGAAAAAATTTAAATTCAACTACATCACCAATAAATAGAGATATATCTTCAACTACATCTGATGCACTTAATTTTTTTTTAAAGAAAACATTAATATCTATAGAAAGAATCCTGATATTCTTTGGAAATTTTTTTAGAATGATGATTCTAATGATAAATATATTATGATATAAAAAAGAATATTAAAATAATAAAAAATAAAATAGGTCTTGATATTATAGTCCTTACACAAGAATTTAGTATTTCTATCATCCGAAAATTGTTTTTTGATGTAAGAGTCGTTCTCAAAGACTTATATAGAAAATAAGAGGGAAAAACATATATAATAAAAATTATTTTAATGATTACATTTAAAATTTCATTGAATGGAAATGAAACATTTACCATTTTGAAATTTAGCAATAACTCTCCATATAAGAAGTAATTTTTTTTGAAATTTTGAATATACCCCTCTAAGTTAAATTTTAATAAATAGGGAACAATAAAAATTGTAGTTGAAAATATTAAATATTCTTAAAGATATCTTCTATATAAAATTGATGATCATCCACTTTTTAATTTGGTTCAAGAAAAATTATTGATAAAAAATTATAAATAGATAATTCTAAAAAGAAGATATGATTTTGAAAAAATTTGAAAATATTTCTCCCTATTTTTTACTAGAGGAGTTGTTTATATAAAGAGATAAATAAAATAAGAGGTGGATCGAAAATAATTTAATTCTGATCATTCTAAAATTATGTTTTTTGAATTTTAATATACTATAAGGGATTTTTAAAAATATCAATAAGCTAATTTTATATTATGATAAAGTTGTGGATGATATCCCATTTTTCTTTTTTCTATAAGGAAATGGTTTCATAAATCTATGAAATTATATATATAATGATATTATTGGTTTCTAGAAAGGTCAATGTAAGTAGTATTTTCACAATGTTTTTTTGTTTGAATAAACTCAAACCAAAATCTATGAGTGTATGTTGCATCCCTAACACTTAAGCACACAAAATTCTAAATGTCACATATTATACTTCAATAATAGAAAGTGAAATATAATGTTGTTTCTTATTCAACCTAGAGACAAAATATTATCCTTATAATGTACTTGTTCTAGAAGTATATTTTTTATCTAACCAACATATTCTAATGTTAGTATCTAAGTAACTTTTTAAATCAATATCCTTTCTGAAAGAATAAAATAATCTATGCATTGAAGTAAATTTAAGGTATATAAAAATGAAGTTTACTACTTTCTAATGTGATTATTTTAGTTTATATTTAAATTTCACACATAATAATACTGAAAACATTATTTATAGTTGACTATGAGGTTCCAAATGATTGAATTACAACTAGTGGGGATTAAATCAGTTGTTCAATTTTTATTAGTTTCAATAATTTTTGAAGCTTAACCCCTGAAACCTATTAAAGTTCTCATCCTTATAAATTTTATTTGTGAAAATTGATGTAGGAAAAGATAGGAAACCAAGTAAATCATGTGATATTTATAAGGTTCAGCATTAGTGTGGGAACCTACATCCTTGACATAGTGACTCCCATGGGTCTATAGAAATTCACTAATATAAAGTAGTGAATAAAACTCGTAAAAACTCCAATTATACACCTTCTATATCTCGATATTAAAAATTATAATGAATCCCATCTATTTAGAAAGTTTTATTATAAAATAATTCAACAAAAATAAATGTAAAAATACTTTGTTCAATTTTCTCTATAAACGTTCCTGGGTCCGATGACATAAAATCTGATGACATTTAGTCTGATTGACTCAGTACAATAAACTTAGTGGGATCGAATCAATACAATCTTCAATTTATCAATAAGCCCTTCTAAAACTCTATTAAAAAAATCTGGTTTGATCTTCCTCAGTCTGATCAGATAAATATTAATTTTCAAATTAATGTTTCTCAGTCCAGTAAATAAAACTTTTAGGTGTTCGACCTTCTTCTGAGATCTCACTCCAGAAGGAAATTTCACTCGAATTCTTCAATACTCTGCCTTTTTTTCTTATATAAAAAGTTAGAAAGTGTGAATGAAATGTTCCTCTATTTATAGTGGTATCAGAAAAGAAAATAGAGGAAACTAAAAATGTTTTCCCATTTACTCAAATTTTAAAACTCTGGAAATCACTCACATATAAACTGCAACATTTAATTCTTCAAATGTTATAAATATTTATAAAAAATAAGTCTTATTAGAAATACTAAATTTTCCTCAGTTTGATTATCTTGCTCAACTTCTGTCCAATTATCTTTCTTAGTATTAGTCTAATTATCTTTCTCAGCTTGAGTATGATTATCTTGCTCATCTTTAGTCTGATTATCTTTCTTAGCTTCAATATGATTATCTTGCTTAGCTTTAGTATGATTATCTTACATAGCTTCAGTATGACTATATTCTTCAACTTCAATATGATTATCTTGATCATATTCAATCTGATTATATTTCTTATCTTTAGTAGGATTATTCTGCTTAGCTTCAGTATGATTAACTTTCTCAGCTTCAGTCCAATTATCTTTCTCATATTCAGTCTAATTATCTTTCTCATATTCAATATAATTATCTTGCTCAAAGACAGTCCAATATTCCTTTACAGAGTCAGTCCAATCTTACTTTTTAGATATAGTCTGATTGAACTTCATTATGATGAAATTCCTCATTTAAATGGAAAGTATTCAATAGTGACTCCCTTCAGCACCTTTCACCTACTTTTTGAAAACATTATTTTACAAAAGATTAGTTCAACAAATAAAAAAATACTTTGTTAAGACAAAAAATCAAAAAGGTTCTTCAATCTCCCCCTTTGTATTTTTTTACAACACTTGTTTATAAATTTTTCAACACTTATAATATTTCCAAAATTTAACTTTTGAATTTTTAGCGAAACACAAACTTTCTCCAAAGAGAGTGTTCGAACACCACACTTTTGGATAATGTAATGTTTTTGATGGAATTACATCCATCAGTTATAATAAAATGTTGCATCCATGTAAAGATAAATTCCTCCCACACTTTTATCTTTTCATATCACTTTTATTTTTCTATCCCCCATTTTATGATAACCACTGTTTCATATAAATTTTATAAGATAAGTAAAAACTTATTACAAAGTTGAAACATGTTACTTTATCTCCCCCTTTATCTACATAATCCAAAGCACAATGAGAGACTTACTTATGAGATTTAAGAATTCATTGGAGGAGTCTGAACATGAAGTTATAGCCAGAACTCAACAAACCTTTCTTTCAGTATTAAATTTGATAAAATATCATCTATTTGATATTTTATTGAGATATATTCCAAAAAACAATCTCCAACATCAAATTTCTCTTTTATAAAGTGAAACATTATAAAAATGTGTTTAATCCTAATTTTTGGAATATATTTTTAGAAAGATCAATTTCACTTTGATTATCATAACGTACCTTCAATGGTTTAGAAAATTTTACATTTAAATATTCCAACTGAACTTCCATCCACAACATTTGAGTACAAGCCTGGGTAGTTGCAACATATTTTGATTCCATTGTGCTCAAAACTACTGAGCTTTTTTTCTTACTATTCCAACTCACACAACATTCACCCCCAAAAAAATTTCCTCTTCTATCATTTAAATCTCTAGCCCAATCAACATCAGTATAGACCTGAAACTTCATCTCATAATTTATTTTTCACAACAAAACATGTGAAGTTGTTACTTTTACATATCTTAGAATTCTATTTGATTCCAAAATATGTGATTCTTTTAGATAACTTTTATACCTAGCACGCTAATTCACAACATAAAAAATATCAATCCTTGAGGCTGTTAGGAAAATTAGACTTCTTATCAGGTTATAGAAGTCTTTCTGATTCACACTTTTTTTGAAATCATATTTATTCAACTTTTTTTCTCACAGATATAGGAGTAGAAAAGTATTTTGATTATTACATCCCAAACATCTTTAACAATTCCCTGATATACTTTTCTTTAAATATGAAAATTTAATTTCTTTTTTTTTAAATTTTAAACCAAGGAATAAATTTTATTCTCCCAAAAATGAGATTTCAAAATTAATCTTCATTTACTTAGAAATATATTTAAAAACTTTTTCTTCATGTTTGTAAATAATTATATCATATACATAAATAATAACAATTAGAGTTCTTGATTCAATGTTTTTCACATATAAGTTTCTATATACATTTCCTTTTAAAAAATCTAACATTATCAAGAAATGTTCAATATTTTAATACCAAGCATGTGGAGTTTGTTTCAACCCATAAAAGGATTTATTAAATATAAAAAACCTTGTTTTCATCTTTATCATGTTTAAAACCACAAGGTTTTTCAATGAAAAATTCTTCCTCAATCTCACTATTTAAGGAAGATGACCTTACATAGATATGATAGACATTGTAATTTTTATGTGCGTCCACTGATAGAAAGATTCATATAGTTTCTAATCTTGCAACTAGGGAAAATTGTTCTTCAAAATTCACTCCTTCCACCTATGCATAGAATTTACAAAAAAGTATTTATTTGTTTCTTGAAATTTACCCATGAACATTTAATTTGTTTCTATAAACACAATTTATTACAATAAAATATTTATTTTCTGGACATAGAACATGATACCATGTTTTATTTTTCTCAATATGATACAACTCTTCATTAATAACATCCACCCCTTATCTTTGTTTAATAGCTTTTAAAACTGAATCCAGTTCAACTTTTGAGATATCTGAGGTATGATTTTATAATTTTAACTTTATTCTAGTCTGAACTAGATCCTTATGATCTCTAATAATGTTTTTGGACTCAAAATGTTTTTATAAGGTAGGAAATTTCAATGTTTCTTTTCTAGCTACACTTTCCTCATCACATGGTTCTCCTAAATCTAGGTAAAGTTATTTTGACTTTCAATATCATTGGAAATCTATAGTTTATCTTACATAGCATTCTCAAAAACTTTTGTTATAGATTTTTTTATCTTCGACTACCTTCACATCAAATGAGTTCCAAAAAGTTTTAATAGTTTGTTCCAACATTTGTAGATTCTTCCATTTGGTGAATAAACCATAAAAATTACTTCATTAACTTTCTCATCATACTTTCCTAGATCTTTATTTTTTATTTTTAGTAATCATGGAATTATAAAATCATTGATGTTATTCAATGAAGTTTTTTTGTCATACCACATTTAATAATAGGTCATATTGGTTTTTGGTCTCAACAAGCATATGTTTTAAACATTTTCAATAGTAATTATGAATTATTTCCAATACAAATTTGGAATATTGTATTATTTGATAATACTTCTTCCCATTTCCACTGAACTTATATTTTTTTCCACGACTTCTGTTTTTTGTAAAGTATAGAGAGCACTATATTGATGTTTGATATGATGATTTCTTAGATAATTTTCAAAAATATTTCTTGTGAATTTGGTACCATTATCTATTATGTAATACCGTAAGATTCCACAGTATGCTTCTCTTTGAATAATGCGATATATTTTACTATATGCAACTTCGAGTTCTATCACACCACGACCAATCAAACTACCTGTTATGAATAATAAAACAATGTTTTTAAAATTTTATATGTTTTTTTTCAAAATGGACTTAATTTTTGGATTCATAATATCAAAATTATCTTAGGGTGGTTTTTTTTATATTTTTCTGAAAACATTCAATTTTTGATGAATAGGGAAAACCACTGCATTATTATTTAAAACTGAATTTAATTTAAATAATTTTTATTTTTATTTAGATTTGTTTTAATTTCAAAATAGATACATAATACCTATATTAGATTAATGTAATTCATTGGAGTCATTTTATAAAAAGATTTGATATATAAAATTTTATTGAACTATTTAATGCCTTTTACCCATCTTCTAGGCACATTTGCAAATTTGCATAAAACGTAACTTTACCACTTCTGTGAATTGAATTTTAAAAATCCAAGAGACACTATTTAAATCTATAAGTAAAATTTTGTTCTATAGGGTGATATTTTTTTTGGTGAATAGTAACTTTTGAATTTTATTTACCACTGTTAAAAGTAAATAGGGAAATTAAAGGTAAAAATGATATTATAATTACCCTAACACATGTCCTAATTTTATTGGATAAGTGTATTTCAACCAAAAAAAACCTTTGTAATAAAATATTATCCTTTTTGATCCACTTCTATTTGATTAGGACATTTATTAAATTTTATTTAAAGAAGAGTTAAAAGTGTTAAATTCAAATCTTAATAACAAAAACATTTTTAACATAGGGTTATACGTAATATAAATTAGACTATAAATATTCATTAGAAAGATAAAAATATTTCCTACATAATGGTATTTTATTTATAATTTTTATACTTTAAATAATTAAATTTATTTCTGACACAATGATGATACAATAATTACCTTATTAATGAAATATTAAAATAATTGATATTTTAAATATTAAAATAAATTTAAATTTAGACTTTTGATGCATAAAAAAAATTATAGGTTAATATGACATGTTAGGGTTTATTAAATAATTTTTTTTGAAGTGATAAAGTTTTTATGACTTTCACAAAAACAAAATACCAAATAGTGTCAAAGTTGACATAAATGATTTAAAAAAATACTATTTTATTAAATTATATAATAGTCCTGAAAATATAAGGTTAAGAAAAATGACTGACATAATGATTTATATGTCATTAATTAACCAATTTATGTTTTTTGGGCATTTTATAGTATGTTTGTTAACCATGTATTATAATAATACATGAAGACATGGTAAAAGTTAAACAATTTAACTAAGAGTTAAATCTAAAAGATAAGGTTAACATGGTGACCTAAACTTGTCTAAAACCTATTGGTTGAGAATATTTCAATACATAACTACCTTATACTTGAAATAAATCCATTTTTATCCATTATACACTGAAAATTATTTTATGATAAATTAATATTTCAAGCTTTTCCTAAAGTGACCCTCACCTCTCTTATAAAATGGCACTTCACCTTCTATCCAAATCACACCCCCATATCCATTTGGATCGGCAAAACCATGTTCAAATATATTCCCAACTACTCTAAATTAATCCTAGAGGCCTTAATTTTATCATAAATCCAAACTTGGGAGCCCTTTTGTTCACATAAAAATGAAGAACCCGAAGAAGAGGTAACTATTTCATTACCTCTTTCAAAGTTCATTTCTTCTTCCACTTCCACTCTCTTTGTTGTTTCCATACCAAAATAATGAATCCATTACCTTCTATATACTATGATGTTATTATAAATATGGTATAACCATATTCATCATCTTATCTATCCTATGAATGAAAAGTCGTTATATGTGCGTCCGTACGGCTTACCGTCTCCACATCGTGGTGTAGTTTGTTATTGGACACTTCATTATTTGGATGGGTATAATAATGAGTATAATTTATGTAAATAATAAATATAACATGTTAATTATTTTTTATATATGATATACCATCCAATTACATTTGATTTCACCATCAATAGAATGATATTCTCGCTCGTGCGTACGTATGAATTACCTTCTCCACGAACGCGATGAGATTCATTCTCCATCATAACCATTCAAGAATAATTTTCATTTTATGATTAAAAATAATGTTTATGAACTTAATATAATTCTATATATGAATCATATACATCCTATCCATAACAAACATGACGTATGCAACAAAACATATAAAGGAAAACGAATCAGTTAACACCCAAAACAATGATACTACTGAAATATTATTAACAAAGAAATATTAAAAGATCATATATGATATCATATTTATGTATTTGGTTCTTTTATAATTTAATAACAATGATTTGAATATTATATAGAAGGTTAACGTACCCTCGACCAAGGAAAATTACAAGGTAAAGGTTAATTTTATAATCTCGTTATTTATCTGAGGTTGTTTATATGTAAGTGTATATTGGGACTTCTTTATCATCCTCATCCATATTTCTTAAAAATGTTTTTCAATTTTTTTTACCATTTCCTAGAATATGGGTTAAATTCATTTATACCATTTTTTTACTTTTTATAAAATGTTTGAAAGGAATCTATCCGTCATTTTCTAAACAAGGTACTTTATGACCTTTTCGAAAAATTTAGGTAAGAATGTTTTTTTTAACTTATACAGAGTGTGAGACTAATTTCTTCCTTTGTAACAACTTAGAAGATTTCCTTACAAGATTATAAGAATATTTTAAAAATAAATATTTTCTTTTATAATTATGTGACTTTTAAATGATTTTAAAATAGAAAGAGATATATCTCTCAAATAGTTTTCTTTTCATCTATGTCAACATCCTTTGATGGATTTTACACTTGTTTAAAGTTGATTTATTGTGATATAATATTCCATATTGTGTTTAAGGTTTTGTCATATGTTTGAATATGGATGTGTTAATTTTATACCATTCATGGTTTATGGTAAAATTATTAACATTTTGTATTCTAGTTTTAATATGAATGTTTATGTTATATTTCAACCTTTTCATATGAGGAATGCATTGGACTTAGTAAATTATGGGTGGAGGCCGCTATAGCTCCTCGATGCATCGGTAGGTCTGTTGAGACAAACTAGTGTCTTGGAACAAGGCCTTGACCAAATTTTATTTGTAGTCTTGGCATGAGGCCTTGACTATGTGGTTATGATGTCCGGAATTATGAATTCCATCATTATGAAATTAGCCATTAATATTACATGTGATTATTAGACTAGTAGAATATCTATGTGAATAAGTAAATGAAATTATTTGATTTATCTTTTCTATATTATGATGAAGTTTAAGTTTAAATGTCTTGTGTTTTAGTCTTATACATTTCCTTAAATATTTATGCTTATTTATGATAGTTTCCGCTATATTGTAATCCTTACGGAGCATATGATCTCACCCTTTTATTATTTTTTCTTTCTCCCAGGATGTGAAGAATTATATTATGATTAACCTGTAGATATAGTCTAAAGTATATGAGTGTGTTCAAAGGGGACACAAAGTTTTTTTTATTTCATGATGTAATTTAAAACTTATGTATGTATCTAGTACTTCCAATGCTACTAAACTAATTGGTCTTTCAATACTTGATCTCTTGTTATCATGATAATGTTATGTAATAATGCACCAAATCTAGGTAACTAGGGTCGAAGTGTTACGATTGGTATTATAGGAAGTTTAGTATAAACCTTGGAATCTAGATTTATAAAAAATCTAATTAGATAACATTACCCTAAGATAGTCTTTGATGATTAGTATAGAATAAATTTCTAGAATTTTGGTAATATAGAGATTTTGTGAATTTTCCAAGAAATAAATTCCTGTCTGGATATGAGTAGGTAGAGGTAGCTCTAGGACAAATGTATCTGGGGGTAAAACCCAAAAAACACCACTTTTAGCTAGACTCGAATGGGAACTGGTGCATGGCAATGGGTCTTGCTGCACTCTTGGTTATGACACACCTGGGGGATATGATTAGGATAATTCACATTTTCTTTACAATACATTATGATGGATTTATGAGTAAATAATTCCTCAAAGAAAGTTTTTTTATGATTATGAATTATATGCATAAACTGTTCAATTTTTGTTTGGCATTTTACTAGTATGGAATTATGTATTACGATTCATAAAATAATATAGTGTATAAAATTGTTTATAAATGGAACCTAGTGGAAGGAATGGAAACCGAATCAACACACGTAATCCATATATAGATTTCCATCATACTCAAGATAATTATAGTGGAGATGGTGATAAAACTGGGGCTAAACAACTTATAACCATATTGGGACAACTCACTCAGGTTATGAATAATAACCCTACCCGTACGGAGCACCCTGTTCCACATTGAGGAGGATCAATGTTATACCGCTTCATGATGAAATAACCACCAAAATTCAATGGGACTGCAAATCTATATTTAGCTGAGCAATGGATAAGTTCCTTATAGAAAATATTTCATGCTTTGGGGAGTAGCAAAAGGAAAAAAGTTTTCATGTAAGTTTATCGCCTCATAAAATATGTAAATCAATGGTGGTCATTAATTCAAATCACAAAGGAGGATGAAGAAGTATCAAATATGGAATAGAGGGAGTTTAAAGATATTTTCTTAGAAAAATACTTTCCTCATGACCATCTAGCGGATATGGAAAGACAATTTCTGAGTCTAAGGAAAAAGGTGGATGAGAATGTCACAAAGTATGAGGCTAACTTTACAAGGTTATAAAGGCACATTGTAGATTATATACGTAACCCAAGGAGAAATATTGATCGATTCATTGATGGGTTAAAACCATTTCTCTCTCAAGAATTAGTCTCATAATCCTTCTCAACATACAAATATATAGTCTCATGTGCTATGAAGATAGAAAAATTATTCCCTAAGTCTTATGAGTTTAAAGAAAATCAGGAGAAGAAGAGATCTTCTGAAAATTTTAGAAATGGAAATAAGCAGAAAAAGGGAAAAGTATAATTTCCATCCTACAGTAAATGTGGGAAAAAACACCCTGGTACTTGCCTTAAGGGAATGAGATTATGTTACAAGTGTGGTGAAAAAGGCCACCAAGCATGTGATTAAAAGGGAAAGAAATAGGCTTTCAATGTTGAATGCTACAATTGTAGAGAAATGGGGAATTATGAAAATGATTTTCCTAAGAGCCAAGGAAACTTACCTCAGAAAAGGACAAGGTAGAAAGGCCAAGCTTATGTGATCATTAGTGCTGAGGTTGAAGCTCTTAATGACGTGGTGGTAGGTACTTTAATCGTTTCCCCAAATTTAGCCAATGATTTATTTTATTCTAGACCGTCACATTATTTCATATCTTCCATGTTTTCCAAGAAAATTAGATATTTATAATTTGATTTAACAAGGGAGTTTTTAGTCAAAACTCGTAATGGAAGTATCATTGCAAGAAAGTTTTGTCAACCAGTTAACACTATGGCATATAAATGTTCTTTACCTGTTGATCTCATCATCATACCTATGATTAAATTTTATATAATCCTCAGTATGGATTGGCTTTTGGACCATGATGTGAAAATTTATTGTATTAATAAGGACGTTACAACTTTTGATGATGATAAAGAATCCCTTATCTTTTGAGTGAAAACATCACCATCTGATTCTCATCTAGATCCACCCCAATAGCTCTACTAAGTTCAATTATTAGGGTATAATAGAGTGAAATAAATATGGTTGAGGAAAGGAATGTTCAAATAGAGGACATACCAATTGTGAAAGAATATGTTGATGTGTTTCCAGAGGATTTACCTGGACATCTTTCAGAATGAGAAATTGAGTTTTCCATTGATTTAATTCCTGGTTCAAAGCCCATATCGAAGACCCCTTATAGAATAGAAACTACAGAATTAGTGGAACTAAAGAGACAACTATAATAATTGAGTAATAAAATATTTCTTCTCCCTAGTGTTTCTCCATGGGGAACCCCTGTTCTTTTTGTTAAGAAAAAAGATAGATCTGTGAGGATGTGCGTTGACTATAGGGAGATCAATGCTATAATAATAAAGAACAAGTATCCCCTACCTTGCATTGATGATTTATTAGATCAACTTCATAGAGCTCAATATTTTTCAAATATTGACCTTCGATCTAGATATCATGAGTTGTGTTTGAAGAAGGAAGACATTCTAAAGACATCATTTTATACCACATATGTGCATTATAAGTTTATAGTAATGCCTTTTGGACTGACTAATGCACCCTCTGTCTTCATGGATCTAATAAATAATGTTTTCAAGGAATATATTGATGAATTTTTCATGGTATTTATTGTTGATATATTGGAATACTCTAAAAGTTACAAATATCATGAAAATCACTTGTGCACTATTCTAAATACACTTATAGGAAATAAATTATATGGGAAGTTTAGGAAGTGTGAATTTTGGATTCAGGAAATGTCTTTTCTTAGCCATATTGTCTCTATAGATGGAATCTCTGTTGATCCTTCTAAGATAAGATAAATACAAGAATAACTAGCACTGTATAACCTAGGTACAAAGTTTTATTGGTCTAGTAGATTATTATCGTCATTTCGCCCAAAATATTTCCCGATTGGATAACCCATTTACCAAGCTCACGTTTAATGGGGTTAAATTTTATTGGACAAAAGAGTGTGAAGAGTGTTTTGAATAACTGAAGATAATATTAGTCAATGATCCTTTCTTGACTCTACTATCAGGGAATGATGGGTTTGTTAATTATAGTGATGCTTCAAAGAAGGAACTTGGTTGTGTCCTTTTGCAGAATCATAGAGTTATTTCCTATGAATCACGACAACTAAAAACTCATTAACAAAACAATCATACTCGTGATATTAAGTTAGAAGTTGTAATATTGGATTCGAAGATATGGAGACACTATCTATATGGTAAAAATGTGAGATATATATCAATCACAAGATTTTGAAGTATATTTTATCATATAAATAACTCAACATGAGGAAAATATGATGGCTTGAACTACTCAAGGATTATGATTTCACTATACAATACCACCTGGGGAAAGAAAATAAGGTGGAAGATGCTTTGAGAAGAAAGGATCATGGAGTTTTGAAAAAAATGAGAGTTAAAAGGGATCCTATGTTCATGGATATAGTAAAGCTGCATTTGAGAATAATCATGGAAGGTGAAACATAAATACTTTTTTCAAATGGTTTCCAAACCATCTTTACTAGAAAGAATAAAAAGTTATCAGACTGATGATGAGGAGTTTCAAAATAAAATTAAATCTACGAATGATGGGAGATTGATTGACTTCATATATGAAGTTAGAATTTTAAAATTTGAAAGAAGGATTTGTGTTCCTGATATACCTGATCTAAAAAGGGAATTTTTGGATGATGCTCATAGTTCTAATTTATCTATACACCCTGGTAGCACTAATATGTATAGAGATTTGAAGGAACATTTTTGGTGGGACAACATGAAGAGGGATATTTACAATTATATGTCAAGATGTATGGTTTTTCAAGAGGTTAAGGCTGGAAGAGAACATCCTAGAGGAGTCATGAAACCTCTTCCCATACTTGAGTGGAAATGAGATGATATTACAATTGACTTTGTCATGGGGATACCAACGAATCCTAGAAGGGATGATGTAATATGGGTTATTGTTGATTGTCTTACCAAGTCAACAAATTTTCTTGCTATAAGAGAAGATTTACCACTTAAACATTTAGAAAGACTATATATTAGTGATGTTGTAGGACTTCATGGAGTACCCCTATCGATAGTTTCTGATTGTGATCCCCGTTTCACATAAAGATTCTAGAAAAGTTATCAGAAATCCATAGACACTGAACTTCATTTGGGCACTACCTACCACCCTCAAACTGACAGAAAATCAGAATGAACTATTCAAACCATAGAAGACATGTTGAGTTATTTCTCACTTGACTTTTAAGGTATGTGGGATCAATATTTACCTCCGGTACAATTTTCCTATTACAATAGCTTCCATTAGAGTATTCAGATGGCACCATATAAAGCATTATATGGAAATAGATGTCGCACACCAACTTGTTGGGATGATGTTGGTGAAAGAAAACTTGTAGGCCCAGAACTTGTTGAGGAAATAATGGAAAAGGAGAAGATTATCCAAACCCACATTAAAGCATCTCAAAGTAGGAAAAATAGCTATACCTATAATCTAAGGAAGGATTTGTAATTTTAAGTTGGAGATCATGTTTTATTGAAGGTATATCCATGGAAGGGTGTTTTACGATTCAGTAAGAAGGGTAAATTAAGTCCCTGGTACATCAGACCTTTCAAAATTCTAGAACGAATTGGAGTGGTAGATTACCATTTGGAAATTCCACCAAGTCTCTCTAAATTTCAAGATGTGTTCCACATATCACTTTTGAAAAAATACATGCCCAACCCAATGCATTTAGTCACCTATGAAGAAATAAAACTGGAACCTGATCTATCTTATTGTGAAGAGCCTTACAAGATTCTTGATACCAGAGAAAAGGTGTTGAGAAACCGGAAAAATTGTCTAGAAAAAGTTATATGGGGAAACCACAAGACGGAAGATGCAATGTGGGAACCTGAGAAACTTATGATAAAGAACCACCCGAATATTTTTATGTAGTAATATTCTAGAAATTTCGATTACGGAATTGTTTGAAGGAGGGAAGAATGTAACACCCCAAGCTTCCACGATACACTTCTCTTTGAGTAATACAATAGCTTGCGTTGTACGCAACTTCGAGTTCTAGCACACCACGTCCAATCAAACAAGTCGTTATGTATAGTAATACAAACTTTTAGAAATTTTAGAAATTTTATTTTTCAAAATAGACTTCATTTTTGGAATCATAATATAAAAATTATCTTAGGGGAATTTTTGGTATTTTTTTGAAAACTTTAAATTTTTGATGAATAGTGAAAAACATTGTGTTATTGTTTAAAACCAACATTTATTTAAATAATAATAATAATTATCTAAATTTATTTTAAAGTAAAAATATATACATAATACCTATATTAGTTCAATTTAATTCATTGGAGTCATTCTATAATAAGATTAGATATATAAAATTTTATTGAACTATTTAACGCCTTTTACCCACCTTCTAGGAACATTTGCAAATTTGCATAAAACATAATTTTACCACTTCTGTGAATTGAATTTCGAAAATACAGGAGACACGGTTGAAATAAGTAAGTAAAATTTAGTTCAATAGGATGGAAATAATTTATTGGTGAATAGTAACTTTGGAATTTTATTTACCACAGTTAAATGTAAATAAGGAAATTAATGGTAAAAATGATATTATAATTACCCTAACACATGTAATAATTATATTGGATAAGTGTATTTAGACTAAAATAAACCTTATGAATAAATTATTATTCTTTTTTATCCACTTGTATTAGATTAGGACATTTATTATAATTTATTTAAAGAAGAGTTAAAAGTGTTAAATTAAAATTTTAATAATTAAACATTTTTAATATAGGGTTATACATAAGATAAATTATAATATAAATATTAATTAGAAAGATAAAAATATTTCATACATAATTTTACTTTATTTATAATTTTTAAACATTAAATAATTAAATTTACTTATGACACAATGACGATACAATAATCACCTTATTAATGAAAGACTAAAATAATTGATATTTTAAATGTTAAAATAAATGTAATTTGAAACTTTTGATGCATTACACAAATTTTATAGGTTAATATTACATTTCAGGGTTGATTAAATAAATTTTTTTGAAGTGATAAAGTTTTTATGACTTTCACAAAAACTAAATACCAAATAGTGTCAAAATTGACATAAATGAGTTCTAAAAAAAATACTATTTTATTAAATTATATAATAGTTTTAAAAATATAAGGTTAGGACAAAGGAATTATATAATGATATATATGTAATTAATGAAAAAATTTAGGTTCTCTTGTCATTTTATAGTAATTTTATTAACCATTTATTGTAATAATACAAGAAGACATGGTAAAAGTTAAACTATTTAACTAAGAGTTAAATATAAAAGATAAGGTAAATATAGTGACCTAAACTTGTATAAAACCTATTGGTTGAGAGTATTTTGACTGATACCAACATTATCCTAGAAATAAATCCATTTTTATCAAATATAAACCGAAAATTATTTTATAATAAAATAATATTTTAATCTTTTCCTAAAGTGACCCTCACCTATCTTATAAAAGTGTACTTCCCCTTCTCTCAAAATCACACCTCCAAATACATTTGACTCAGCCAAAACCTACTCAAATATCTTCCCAAATATTATAACATAAACCTATATGGCTTAATTTGATCATAAATCTAACTTATGGAGCCCTTTTTTTCAAATCAAAAGGAAGAACCCGAAGAAGTGGTGATTATTTCATCACCTATTTTAAAGTTCTTTTCTTCTTCCACTTCCTCTATCTTTATTGTTTCCATACCAAAATAACAACTCCAGTACCTTATAAACACTATGATGTTAATATAAATATGTTACAACCATATTCAATATCTTATCCATCCTATGAATGACAAAGTCACTGTACGTGCGTACGCACGGCTTACTGTCTCCACATCATGGTGTAGTTTGTTATTCAACTCTTCATTATTTTTATGGGTATACTAATGAGTATAATTGATGTAAATAATAAATAAAACATGTTAATTATTCTTTATATATGATATAACATCAAATTATATATGATTTCACCATCAATAGAATGATATTGTCCCTTGTGCATACGTATGGATTACCGTCTCCACGAATGCGATGATATTTATTCCCCATCATAACCATTCAAGAATAATTTTTATTTTATGATTAAAAATAATTTTTAATAACATAATATAATTCATGTATATGAATCAAATAAATACTATCCATAAAATACATGACTTATGTAACAAAACATATAAAGTAAAACAAATCAGTTAATACCCGAAACAATGATACTACTGAAATATTATTAACAAAGCAATATTAGAATATCATATATGATATAATATTTATATATGTGGTTCCTGTATAATTTAATAACAATGAATTAACTATTATATAGGAGGTTAACTTACTCTCGAAAAAGGAAAAGTACAAGGTAAGGGTTAATTTTTCAATCTCTTTATTTATCCGAGTTTATTTATACGTAAGTGTCTACTCAGACTTTTTTATCATCCTCATCCATATTTCATAAAAATATATTTAAAAACATTATTAGTATTTCCTAGAATATGGGTTACATTCATTTATACCCTCGTTCGACTTCTTATAATTTTTTTTGAAAGAAATATTTCCATCATTTTTCAAATAAGGTACTTTATGACCTTTTCGAAAAATTAAGGTAAGAATGTTTTTTAACTTATACGGCGGGTACGACTATTTTCCGCCATTATAACACCTTCGAATCATCCATTATAAGCTTATAATAATTTTCTAAAATAAATGTTTTATTTTATAATTAGGTGACTTTGAAATGATTTCAAAATAAAAAGAGATATTTCTCTCAAATAGTTTTGATTTCATCTATGTCAACATCCTTTGATGGATTTTACACTTGTTTGAAGTTGATTTATTATGATGCAATCTTCCATATTGTCCTGAAGGTTTTGTGATATATTTGATTGTGGATGTTTTATTTTTATACCATTCTTGGTTTATGGTAAAAGTATTAACATTTCATATTCTAGTTTTAATATGAATGTTTATGTTATGTTTCAACCTTTTCATATAAAGAATGCATTGGAATTAGTAAGTGATGGGTACAGCCCACTATAGCTCCTCGATGCATCGGCAGGTCTCATGATACAAACTAGTGTCTTGGCACAACGACTTGAAAAAAATCTTATTTTTAGTCTTGGCACGAGGCCTTGACTATATGGTTATGATTTCAGGCATTATGTGTTCCATCATTATGAAATTATCTATTGATATTACATGTGAGTATTCAACTAGTATAATATACATGTGAATAAGTAAATGGAATTATTTGATTATCTCTGCCATATTATGATGAATTTTAAGTTTAAAAGGATTGGGTTTTAGTCTTATACATTACTTTAAATTTTTATCCTTATTTATGATAGTTTCCGCTATATTGTTATCCTTACTAAGCTTATGAGCTCACCCCTTTCTTATGTTTTTTTCTCCCAGGATGTGAATAAGTATATTATGATTAACCTGTATGGATAGGCCAAAGGATATGAGTGTGTTCAAATGGGACACAATGTTGTTTTTTTATTTCATGATGTAATGTAAAACATATTTATGTATCTAGTACTTCTAAGGATACTAAACTAATCAGTCTTTTGAGACTTGATCTCTTATGATCATGAAAATTTTATGTAATAATGCACCGACTCTGG
Organism: Viscum album; assembly: GCA_963277665.1. Classification (NCBI taxonomy): domain Eukaryota; kingdom Viridiplantae; phylum Streptophyta; class Magnoliopsida; order Santalales; family Viscaceae; genus Viscum; species Viscum album. The sequence goes on along the minus strand of OY728131.1, from coordinate 674,197,771 downwards.
GTAACTAGGGTGGGGACATTACATATTCTAAACTTCCTTATATAAACCCTGAAAAACCTCAAAATTTCTACAACCTATGACTTATGTTTCATAAACATAGTGTTTTTTATCTAAGTGAAGTCATCAATAAAATGGATAAATTATAAATCTCATTTGTTTTGTTTTATGTCTCATTGGTCCATATAAATTAGACTGAATAAGTTCAAAAGTTCTGGTAGATTGAATCTCAACCCTCTTATGACAATTTTTAGTCATCTTCCCTTCTGAAAAGTAACACAAACATCTTCATATCTTCTTTAAAATTTAGTAAAATAATAGAAAACATCAGCTATTGAAAGTTTGTTCATTTTTTTCCCAAGGTGGCCAAGTCTTCAATGAAAAAACTTATTTTCATCTTCATTACTCAAGTAATAGGAGTTATTAAACTCTATTACTTCCAATATATTCCCAATAGTTATTTCCCCTTTTGTAATAAAAATTCCATCTATCACACATATATTGATACAAGAATGTTTTCTAAAAATAACTAATTTTCATCATCACAATGTTAATTAACACTAAATAAGTTATGTTTTAGATTATCAAAAAATAAAAATTCCTTAGATTTCAACTTTTCTGCATCAAAATCATCCATTCCAATTCCATTGATTTTTAAGGAACTATAATTACCAAAGGTAACTGCTCCTCTATCGTGGATTTCAACATATTTAAATATTTTTATATTACTTATCAGATGTGAAGATTAAATACTATTAATTATCCATGTTTTATTCATTTTACATACTTTCAAAGATGTGTCAACAACAAAAGATATTTCCTCAAATTTATTCTTTCCAGCTTGTTTTTCATTTCTATGATAATAAAATTGTTCTAGAAGGATTTTCGTATATATTTTGGCCTGATGACTTACTTGATAAAATCTTACATAAACTTCTTCAAGAAATTTATGTTTTTTTGAAAAAATGTTTCTAAAATCTCATGTTTTTCATTTTCTAACTTCCTATGGGTTAGAAAAGTTATTCATCATTCTTACACTATTGATTTCTCTTTGTTCAAAAATTATTCTAGGATGTGAAAGGTTGTGAATTTTTTTTAAACTCCATTCCCATAGATTTTAATACCCGAGTAATAGTCATAAAATATTGATTTTCTACTGAAGAATGATATTTCTATGTAGAATCATTGTTTAGGTTAATAACTTATTTATACTATTTCATAGTTAGGATATGTTCCATATTTCTTTATGGGAAAGTTTTAATTTTTTGTATATGTGACGGGTTTATCACATCCTTTCTCCACCCAAGATTTACCTACACCTTTTTCAGAACCTAAAATGCTAGAAGAATTAGATGAAACATTATTTGTGGTGAGTGATTATTTCACCTAGTTCTTTTTTTGATCCTTCTAAGAAACTTTATAAGTATCATATTTTAATTCTTGTTCTTTTTTGAAATTTTAATTCATCTTTCGAAAGGTACTTTTAGACTCAACATGTTTTTATTGAAACTTGTAAATTTATTCTTCAATAACTTCCAGTTTCTTGATGAGATTTTCCAGCATCTTTCCTTGTTCAGTAATTATATGTTTGTAAATTAATATCTATTGTAGATATTCCTCCTTCAACTTGATGAAATATTTTATTCCTTAAATAAATTCCTTGCTATATTTCTTCATTAATCTAATTTATTTCTTGAGATTTCGATTATTCTCAAGACATACAAAATTTTTTATTCATAGTTGATGCTCTCTATATGATTTTTCATCTCCTTATTCACTATCTGAGGAATATTTTGTTTTTTAAACTTTTTAAATAAAGGTTTTGAATATTTATGTACATTAATATTATAAATAATTGTTTTCAGTTGAATCTGATTAAACTTTCATACTCAATATATTTATTTTATTTCTAATAAACATTTTCTTATATTTGTTGAATGAATTTTCATCTTTATCATTTTTTTCTACATATTCTATAGAGGTTTTTTCATTATAATCATCTCGATATTCCCCAAATTTCATCTTGGGGAATTCATAGCAAAGTGTTAGATTCCACCACACTCAAAATATTTGAGAGTAATTTTACCTCCAAACTTTACTCTTCCTCTTTGATAGTTCATGGACATTAGAGGCATGATTTTTCCATTAAACTCATCATCCTTTAAATTCAATTATTTATATTCTTTTTGAAAATTGGATCTTTAATTATTTCATAATAAAAAATAAATTTATGCAACTCATAAAGAGATATATCATCTGTATCTTTTAAATAGGAAACTTTAGAATCAAACCTATCCAGAATGTTTCTCATAAGTTTCTTTAAAATTATAGAATATTCTAGGACATATCTGAATCCTATGATGCTGAAACAATTTCATTTACTCTGGTGAAGTATTCATCAATAGTTTATTCATCTCACATTCTAATTTATTCAAACTTAATACACCAGACCTGTAGATTTTCTTTCTTCACTTTAATATTCCCTTCAAAAATACTTTCCACCTTGTCCAACTTACTCTTTGAAGTCTTGAGACCCATCACCTTCATATAAAAATTTTATTATAAGGATGTAAGGATATCATTTCCATATTTTACATCAACTTTGATATTTATATTATAAAAATTCACCAAGTATTCTTTCTTAATTGGTAGAAACCCAACTGTAATAGCATCAAAAACTTCTAGACCAAGAGATAAGAGATAAGAAATCATCCTATTTTCCATCAATAATAATTTCTTTCCATAAAATGTAGGAATTACTATAATATTTATATAATTGATATTTTCCATGATAAAGATTCAATAAGGAAACCTTTGATTTAATAACAATTAAATTTGTATAGGATTGAGTAACAAATGAGAAGGGGGGGGGGGGGGGGGTTGAATTAGTTGTTCAATTTTTTTTAACTTTCAATACATTTTTAAAACATAACCAATACAAACTGTTAAAGTTCATATACATATTTGTTTAAAAAAAACTCATGCATGAAAAAACAGGAAATAAAGTAAAGCATATGTCATTTACAAGGTTTAACCTCTGTGTGAGAACCTACTTCCCTTCCATATCCAATCTCGTGGGTCTATGGATATTCAATATTATGAAAAAGTGAATAAAACTTATGTTAAATCCCATTATAAACCCTTTATATATTGATAGGAAAGATTATACTAACTCATTTTAGCTTAAACAATTTTCATAGAAAACAATTGATCCAATAGAAAAGTAAATATACTTTTTTTAATTGTCTCTGCAAAAGGTCATGGGTCTGATAATATGGAATCTGATGGACTTTAGTATTATGATCTAGTTTTATTGACTTAGTATGATTGACTCAATAATATCTTACCTTTCTCAATCTACAGTTCTCAAAATATGATAAAAAACACAATCTGGTCATTCTCAGTCTGATAGATTCAATATGATTTTATCAAAATAATGTTTCTCAGTCCAGTAAACAAAAAATTTAGGTATAAAACCTTATTTTGAGATCTCAGTCTAGAAGAAACTTTCACTTGAATTTTTCAATGCTATGCCTTTTTTTGATTGAAATATTAAAAAGCACGAATAAACTATGCCTATATTTATAGGTTAATCGATAAAAAGGTAGGAAACTGAAAATCTTTTCTCTCTTACTAAAATTTTGAAACACTGAAAATCACTCACATTTAAACTCCAACCTTGACTTGTTAAAAACCTCTCAAGATCTCTCCTAAATTAGTTTTCTCAATAATACCTAATTTTCTTTAGTCGGATTATATTGATCAGCTTCAGTCTGACTATCTTGCTCAGCTTTAGTATGATTATCTTTCTTAGCTTCAGTTTTATTATCTTGCTCAGCTTGAGTTCGATTATCTTTCTCATATTCAGTATGATTATCTTGGCCTGATTCAGTATGATTATTTTTCTCAACATTCATTTGATTATCTTTCTCTTCTTTAGTATGATTATTTTTCTCAGATTCAGTCTAATTATCTTTCTCATATTCAGTCTAATTAGATTTATCATCTTCAATATGATTATATTTTTTATCATTGGTATGATTATATTGCTCAGATTCAGTTTGATTGTCTTGCTCAGCTTGAGTTTTATTATCTTTCTTAGCATCAATATGATTATAATGCTCAGAGACAGTCCAATATTCCTTCTCAGAGTCAGTCAAATTTTCCTTTGCAGAGTCAGTCTGATTGAACTTTATTATAATGAAATTTTTTATTACGATGGAAATTATTAAATATTGAATCCCCAAAAAAGTTCCACATATTATTGAAAAACATTCTTTTATAAAAGATTAGCTATCAACAAATAAAAAACTTTGTTATGATAAAACATCATAAAGGTTCTTCAGACTTTTAGTAAGATATAATGATATTATGAACACAATTCTATAACGTTTTTGATCTGCTAATTTATTGGTTTCATCAAGATCAAGTTTGATAGAAGATGTGATAGGATTACTTATGTTTGATTCATTCTCAAAACCAAAAATTTTGAGTAATTTATTAATATATCAATGTTTAGTTAAAATATTTACTTCTAATTTTTGAAGAATTTGATAACCAAGTAAAGATTTGAATTATCACATTATTCAAATTTAAAACTAAATTTTAATATGTTTCAAAAAAGATCAAAAATATATTTTTTTTGAACAAAAAATAAGGTCATCAACATAAATTTTATCAATGATAGTTTTTCTGAAAATTATCTAGATGAAAAGGCTTGGATAAACACTTATTTTAAATTTTTTAAATAAGATATATGGTGATTTTATAATATCAAGTTGTTGGGGTTTTTTTAATTCCATGAAGTGATTTAGTAAGTTTAAATACTTTGTCTGAAAATTTAATATCTTCAAAACCTTTTGGTAATTTAAAATAAATTCCACTTGTACATAACCATTAATGAAATCAATTTTCATATACTTTTGAAATAAAGTAAAATTAAAATCATTGGAGAGGGATAATAGGATACTCTTAGGTTCTAGTATAGCTAATATTGTAAAAGATTCACCATAGTCCATGCATTCTTATTGAAAATAGAAATTAACAACAAGTCTTTTTAATATTTCTAATAATATTTCCATTTTCATCACATTTTTTTTCTAGAAAAAAGTAATCCAATTACTAGAAGATCTACAGACATTCAACTAGGGTCCAAACATGGATTCGTTCAATCTGATTAGTCTATTATTAGACATACCATATCCAAATTTCATCACATAAAGAATAATTTATATTTTAGGTTCAAATTATTATAGGAAGGAATGATACTCAAAATTATATATTCAGGAACATCTAGTTTTAACAATTTTACTTAAATATCTAATAATATAATTCGAATGATTATTCCTTATGATAGAATGATTTTTATGTAAAGTGGTAAGATTAAATTATACTATAATGTGTGCATATTTTGTTGAAGTAGCTTTAGAATATTAAATTTTAAATGTTCTTACTTTTATAGGATTTCAAATTGATAGTTTTATATTATCTTCTTGCATGGTAATAAAAGTATTTTTGGAAGTTTCATTGGAATTATGAATTACCAATGGTTTTCAAAAATCAAAAGGATTTGATTCATAAAACCTTATAAGAACCATTTCCTCAATAACATATTTTTATTTTAAAAACAATATATAAGCCTTACTGGTTATAGAATAACACATAAAAATTAATTCATTTATTTTTTGTTTAAATTTATGTAATTGATATTTTACATTCAGTATGAATACATTACACCCTAAAACTCTTAAGTAAGAAAGGTTTTTCTTTATTTTAGTCCACAAATAATAAATAGTTTTATTATGAAAATGTCTGAGTAAAATATAATTTATAATATAACAAGATATAATCATAGCCTCCATCCAAAAATTTATAGCAACAAAATTCCCACTTAGAAATGTATGATTAATTTATTAAATAATTCCATTTTTTTAAAATACACCATTTTTATATGGTGTTATAGGTGTAGAAAAATCATGAGAAATAACTTTTACACCACAAAAAATTTGAAAATCAGAGTTAATAAACTCACCACCATGATCACTCAGAATAGAAACCAAAGGAAGTTTTTTCTCATTTTTAATAGAATCATGAAATTTGTTAATTTTTTTAAATTTTTAGCATTTATTGTGAGAAAATAAACACATGTAAATATAGTGAAAACATAAACAAAGAAATATATATAGTATTTTACTAAAATAATTATAGTTTTTGTAGGACCAAATATATCTATATGAACTAACATAAGGCCCTAATAGTTGAGACCTGACTTTTAGGTTTAAAACCTTTCTATTTTTATTACCTAATTTAAAAAGATTATAGAATTTTGTTGAATTGAAGTTAAGTACTGATAGATCCCTTACATGTCATTTCTTATAAATTTTAGTCAATGTTTATAAATTACAGTATCTTTGTCACCAATGTTCTGTCTAAGATAAGTGTTTAGATTCACATAAACAAGAAAAATTACGATGACTTAATTATTCTAATTCAAGTGTGTAAGAATTTTAATTACTATAAATAGATAAAATTAAATTACCCTATAAACTTTGAAAAGTACATTTTTCATTACAGATGTTCATAAGAAATCTTTTATATGTGAAGGAAGTCCTGAGGCTATAAGGGGTACCACTTTTGATCATCTTTGACCATGATCCAGGGTTCAACTATAAATTCCTGAAAATTATTCGATATTGTTTGAGTACTAAATTGAATTTAATATCGACATATCACCCAAAAATTGATGACTAATATAAAAGGGATATTTAGACTCTTGAAGACATGATTTGATCATTATCAATGGAATTAAAACTAGGATGGGATCAACATATCCCATTGTTGAGTTCTCATATAACAACATCTTCCACTCAAGTATTCAAATGGATCCATGTAAATCTATACATGATAAGTGATGTATAAATAAAACTAGATGGTATAAATTTGTGGAATTAAAGATACTTGGACCTGATCTTATGAAATATAATACATAGAAGGTTCAATACATCCAACAACATATAAAAGATTATCAAAGTTTTAAAAGGGATATGTTGAAAAATATCAAATAAACTTGGAGTTTGATTTTAGAGAAAACTTTTTCCTTCAAATATCACCGTGCATGAGAGTCATGCTGTTTATAAATAAAGTGAATCTTAGCCCAAGGTACATTGCCCCCTTTGAGATCCTTGATTTCATATGAGCAGTGGCCTATGAGCTTGCACTTCCACAAAGTATGGATCAAGTTCATGACATGTTTCAAGTATCAATTCTGAGGAAGTAAATATCCAATCCCTCACATGTACTAAATTTAGATTTGTTACAATTGGATATTGTACTCTCATATGAATATTATTTAGTTAAAATCTTAGACTGTAGAGACAATGTTTTATGAAAAATGACAACTCACCTTGTCCAAGTATTATGGAGGAACCATAAGTATAAGGAGGAAAAATGGGAACCATAGGAAACAATGAAACATAATTACCATCAAATATTCTCAATTGAGAATATGCGTTGAAATTTTAGGGAAGAAATTTATATAAGGGGAAGGATGAAACGGCCCGGTGTTTATTAGTAAAATATGTTTCTTAAATAAATGTGTTTTATATAATATTATACACATATATAGAGAAACAAATAAAGAATTTGTTTCATTAATAAATACATTCACATCAATTAGAAATGAATCCAATTAAAATTACAAATATTACAATTGGTTAATAAATATAAAACAGAAAATCCAAAATGTTAAAATATGGATCACCCCAATGTAGTAGAATCATCACCCCATATAAAAACACTATATGGAAGAAGAAAAATATTAGTAAACCAATAAAAATTTAGTAAATACAAAACCTTGAGAATAATTGAGTGGAATATTGAGTAAAATATTAGAGTAGTATAGATAGGGGTAATGTGACAATTAGAATAATAATGTGACCATTGCAATAGTAATATGAGAATTGGGAATAGTTACCTGAACATTGGAATACTAATTTTACCAAAAATAATAAATTATAATAAAAATAATATTTGTCATTATGTATTTATTTAAATATAAATTTTATAATTCCAAAAAAATAAATATCAATAATAAGAAACTAAAATAAAATATAATCACATTTTTTAATATACTGTATTTTAATGTATTTCGTAAAAGTCATAGTTTTTTTTATAAAAAAATTAAAATTTCCTATTTTAGAAATTTATTTTTATAAAATTAATATAACTTTTTAAATCAAAATGTAAAAACTATCTAAGGGTGATATTTTGGTAATTTTTCTAAATACTTCAATTTTCGGGTAAATAGTAAAAATATTGTTTTTCACTTAATTGTTGTAACTCAATTTACATCAATCATGATGTAATAAGGATATAATAATTTCTAGAAATTTAGATTATGCGATTTTCTATTTAATTTCATAAATGATTTAACATTATACAATAAAATCAACTTACAAACCTAAAAATAACTTCCCAAAACCTAATGTCAAATGCAATTTGTTAAAATAAAAGATTTTCTTTCTTTCCACTTTCAATTTTAATAATCTAAATAATTAGAATAATAAAGGGTATGTAAAGTCTTAAAATCATTATATTATATTAAAATATGATATATTTTTTTTTAAAAAAACTCTATTTCATGTTTTACAATTGATATATTATTTTATTCAATATTTTATTCTAAAAATACCCCTCTCCTCTAGTATAAATAACCCCCTCCCTCCACTTTGAAAACTACTCCTATCGTCCATTAAAATGCCCAATATATTCTTAAATCATCCCTATTAAGACTCATATAATTCATAAGGATGTTTTGGATCAATACATCTACAATCACCAAGGAGTTATAGTGTCGTACAATAGAAGCTACACTAAGGACTAAGTATGTTCTAATCCTCTTTTTCGTTTTTTTGTATTTCTTATTATTATTATATTTATTTTACACCAATTTTTTCATAGAAAAATGTTAAAATAATTAATTATGAATTAATTTATCATTATATTAATTATTATAACCTACTTTCAGTTTCATACTACTATATATAAATTTTAAACTTCTCTTTCCAACTCTCCCAACAATATCCTGTTAAAGGTCGGTTGTCCGCCTACATAGACATTTCCATGTAAAAACATATAAAATTCATCATGGATGGATATTATATACTATATATAATATATAAAAATGTAATTAAATGAATTATAATATTAATTAATTAATTATAGTAATGTATAAATTTCATTTAAAAAAGAATTAAATTATTAAAAAATAGAAATTTTTAAGTAAAAAATGATATAAAAATGATTCACATTCATGAATAGAAATTAAGAAATATAATCTAATTATTAGAATTGATATATAGTTGTGTAAATTACTATTATTAAATTCTATATATTTGTTTTAATATGTATTATTTTATTATTCATAAGGTACAAAAGTGGTGAAATTAAGTGGGAATTATTGTAAGGAGATTCTCAAACCCAATTCCATTCTTTCGATTATTCTCTATTCCATAGTATGAATGTACATATTTTATTCTTAAAATTAATTTTCACATATACTTCTAGGAAATAAATTTTCCTACCATTTCAAAATGTTTTCTAAGAAAAACCATTTTTCTAAAGTGACTTCAATTTTCAAAACATCATATTTTATTCCTCTTGAAATGTTTCTTTTTTCACTCAAGAATAATGATGTATTATGACCAAGTATGATTTCCCTTATTCATTTTCGAAATAAAAAGTTTATTCATGAATGTATTATTTATAAAATCCTTATGAAATCCGTTATCTTCCTTTGATTTATATGACTTTGATTGATATACATTCTATGTGGCATGCATGATTATGTAAATATTATGATGTAACAAATAGGCTTAGATTATATATTAATCCAGTGCATTGGGTAATGTGATGTATCTCATGAGATAATGTGAAATATTTGTGAATATGATGCTATATATGTTCACAATGATGATGTTATGATTATGAACATATTTTATACATAAATATGATTTAAGATTTGTTCACAACTATTTGTGGTATTTGAACACTATGAAATGATGTTTCATTTTCATACATTTACACATTCCATGCATTTATCCATTGTTTCCTTAATGATTTTTATAATAATACTATGCTTATGTAATAACGATGATGATTTTTTTCACTCATGTTATATTCATTCATGTCCTTTATTCATCCTCTTACTGGGCTTTTACCTCATCCCTTTCATTGATTTATATCCTCAGGAGATTACTTATACTTAGGAGAACAAAAAGGCCACTATGAATATAGAGAATAAGGAATTAAATAATTTTTTTGTTTTATTATGTAAAAGTTATGTATGATCCTAATTTACCTAGGAAGCTAAACCATATGATCCTAGATCTGTAATTCTATTATATTGTTTATCTTTAAAATTATGTATTAGTCATGAAAGAAAAGTAGGGTTGCTATAGGATACTTCTATGAAGGGTGTATGGAGGTGAGGATGAGCTTATTTATATTTTATATTATTATATTGTAATAAGTTTTATCTTATTATTCACCTCCATTTATTTTACATTAGATTCCTTGGGTATCTTGGTGAGAAATCTGGCTATGAGTACTTCACTAGCCATTATTAGGCTCTATCTAGTGCTCCCCAAGTTAGGATATTTCTTTAAATAGGGGTGTTTCCATATCCACCAGTCATGGTGGGTAAAATTTTGTGTTTAAGAAATTGTATTGCATCTTGCATTCAAATTAGATAGATTCTTCTATTATGTTGTCTATCATGACCCAATCTACGAGGGCCTACCTAGAGGGCTGTAAGTCGAGTGTGAAAAACTCTGGACAACCTTTAATAGACTAGGTGTTGGTGACAAGCACCAAGTAAATTATTATGAAATGCGATTCATTAGGCTATGTACATTTACACATGCACACAATTATCTCATTTCAATAGTGAAAAGATATTATAAAATACTGAACATATGGAGAGTAAACCATGCATAGAACAACCTATAAGAAATAATTAAAGTAACATAACATATTGAAAAATTATAAAGGAGGAAATAAACTCCCAACCATAAATACATCCCAACCTAATAACTAAAAAATGGATAATGAAGACAACATAACTCACAATCTACAAGGATGAACCCCAAACATGGTCAGATCCGCTAGAAAAAACTATGATCCTCCAAACCCTATCCCACCAATGTCACCACAAATCTATTCATCATCTACTTAATACATAAATTTTGTGGGAAAATTTCATACAGTGCTGAGTATATAAATACCTTATAGGACACCCCAAAAACCAAATGAGTAAAAAAGAAAGAAACAAAAGTGGTCAGCTCAACCCATAAGAAAGAGGGAAATAAAACACAATATATATACTCATAATTAAACACAAATATGAGATAAATGGGATCCCCATATTTAAATCTCAACTAATAATGAAGATTCAGCCAAAAACTTCAATAGTTTGTCTCTAATACCTAGTATCATGTGTATTTTCACAATAATCTATGTTAAGGGCTTGTACCTTGCCACTACAATCCAAAAAATGACGGGGCACAATGTTTTATAGAGGAACCACTCTTATATAGAGAAAAAATAATGGGATTGGGTGGGGGATCTTCCTTGTAGATAGAGAACCTATACTTTTTGTAGTAAGGGGTTAGAAACTATACATGTATAAAGAGTTTGGGGGAGCCATGCCCTGGTGAGATAGAGGGTTTTAGAACCCCATTATCTTTCTGATTAACCAACCTAATCAGTACCACTTTCCAAGCTTCAATAGAATAAGAACCACACTCATAAAACATTGGGTCATATATCTGATAAAAAAAATTAAGTCCACCATCATATCCTATGTGGAAAAATGCTTAAGATATTCTTTTCAAAATCCGAAATATGTGTCCCAAAGAAGGATATATACTCAGTGGGAACCCCTGAGTAAAGTACATGACATGTACATAGGGTAACATTGCATGTGACCAAATAAAGACACCAATGAATTTCATCTTCTACACACAACTTGGCTAGCTAAGTTGGATTACATGACATATACATGGGGTACATGATGTGTATTGGATAACTGGGTCCTACCCATGTACTTATAGCCTATGCCCACATACTTCATCTAGTGACCATGTACATTAGTCCTGAAGATGTTCTTAGAAGTTTCCATGCCTCTGTACCCTTGGGGTATACACCGAGTCAACGAAACCCGGCTACAAATCATGAATGGTTCATATATGATGTGTGATATTTATATTCATCTAAAACCCTAGGTTACATAGCTAGGGGAATACACAATGTGTGTTCCTAGACTAAACACAATGTATCTATAGTTTTTTCATGAATCCATGAAATCCTTTATGTGTCTCACTACGATTCCTGCACTACAGCTTCCATTTAGAATCATGCTATGGAACTTAGATATCGGTATTCCCATGCTTGTTCTGTTATCAGTGGCTAGATTCCAGCAACTCAAACCCTGTGTAGTTCATCCCTCCACACCACACCTCTCCTATGGAAGTATAACATAACACTGACCATAGATCCATGTAATCAACACCAAAAACCCACAACACATAATTATGCATACATAAAACACCAATTTTCACATTATTCATGCATCCTCCATAAATCCAGGGGTTTTATCATACTCAAATCCATACCAATAATTTTTAACCACAACTCCATGGTCCAATGACACAAAATGAGAAGAAAGGTGGGTTAAATGCATAAGAATTAAGTGATAACCATCATGGGATGATGTGATTGTGACCAATGATAACAAAGTTAAGAAAGTAGGGGTGAGACCCAGTTAAATGAAAATAATAATAAATATAGATCTCAATAATATTTATGTTTGATTCATGTGATGCATGAGATTCAAGATAAATGAAAAAAATAATTTATAATCTATTCCCAATAATTCAAAAGGGAATAAAACTGTAAAATAAAAATTATGGCCTCAATTTGGATCGATAATTGGTAAATAGTGTTCCCACTAGTGATAAAGAAAAATATCACACCATGTTTTCCATCCATCTCACAACTCACCACAATCTATTATTTATCAATCTTTAATCCCAATATCTAAATGAATATTGCTTCCTACTCCTACCTAATCTCATAAGGCTATGTGGTTAACGATAGGGATATTCCATAACAAGGTATCTATAAGGAAAGGATTATGTTTTTATAGAAAATAAATAAATAAATTTAATTAATTAATTAGTTCACTTAACATACTCATCAATGGCTATCTCAACTGACCACCTGAAACTGACAAAATTTATGTTAAACCGAGTGTAAAACACACATCCAAAGTCAACCAAGGTAATATAATTACCATCATAGGTCCCAAACAATGGTAATACCATTTATTATAAAAATATACACACACTTGATTTAATATTTTTAATAGTTTAACATATATATACCAACCCACTCTAAGATAGGGAATATCATGATGAATTGGTGTTTAGATACAAAAATATTCATTAAAATATTTCAAATTCTTACAAGTCAAAAATAGATTCATTATATTCTTCTCAAACCTAAAAATAAAAATCTATATAAACATTATGGGGTACTGAGTCTACATATGACTCTCTCAGTCGAGTGACCTATCTAACATGCTCGTATTTTCCCAATTCACTCAATTTAAAGGGATGTTACATCCATAGTGGACCATATCTTTTCAATCCTCAATCTCGATAGGGAACTCCTAAAAGGGGGATCTATCATCAATTTAATGCTTTTTCTAGTCAATAATGAGCATAGGTTCGTGCATGTATCTCCTCAAATATTACACATGAAAGACATCATGATCTCAATATAAATGTGGGGGAATGGCCAAGTGGTAAGAAATGTCACCAATACTCCATAGGATATTGAACGACCCGATGAACCTCAAATATACCTTTCTTTCCTAGATAAATCTCAAAAATCCTCATCATGGAGAGACTCTCAGGAAAACAAGGTCTCCCTACTTAAACTCCAAAGGCCCATGACACCAATCATTATGAGATTTATTTTGGCTCTGGGCTATCCTCATATTATCATGGATCACCTAAAACTTCTCTATAACTTCCTACACAATCTTTGTCCGAACTAGAGATGTATCATCAATCTCAGTCCAGTATAAGGTGACCAATAGGGTCTTCTATAGAGGACCTAAAAATGTTCCATGGTGATAGTAGAGTGATAAATTTTATTATAAGTGAACTCTAATAATGGAAAGTGATCCTCCTAACTCCAATTGAAGTCCAAAACATAGTCTCTCAACATATTGTACAACACTTGTATAGTCCACTCGATCTACCTAACCATATAGGGTTCAAACACTAAAATTATCCATAAATTGGTCACATAATTATCCTACATCCATCTCCATAACCATGAAATGAACCAAGAATCATGGTCAGAGATGATCTTTATGAGCACCCTATAAAGCTGAATGATCTCACACATGTATAACCACCCCAAAATCTCAACCAAACTCTCCTCCCTGATGGAAATAAAGTGTCCTGACAAGGTAAGTCGGTCTAGAATCACCTAGATTGGATCATGGGAAATCACTATATGTGCAAGAACTATAAGAAATTCAATCAATATTCAATTCCAATTCCTTCCTAGGATCTCAAGAGGATGATTCAAACAAGTTGGAACTGGATGTTCATCCTTTATTTACTGACTTGTGAGACATTGAGAGACAAAATTAGTGATAATATGCCTCATTCCAACCTAATAAAATCATCTTTGAATATCCTTATACATATTTTACACTCTAATATGTATAAAAAATAGAGAATCTAGAAAATCTCTCAACACATCCACAAGAAATGTTACTGGAACCACTGTCTATGTCTAAAAAAGGATGACATGCTACTCCCCATGAGAAAATATTTTTGACGCATGTATGGAGGATAGATGGTTACATTGAACTATGTAGTTGATTTTTTCTAACTAATAGTCTCTCACGCACAATAGAAGTATGGGATTCACCACCATCGACTAAAGAAAAAGTACACCCCTCACCTTCACTAGGGACAATTGTAATAAAGCTAACTACCATGAGGACTTCTCCACCAAGTGTGAATAGGACCTCCAGTTAAGAGATTCTACCACCACATTTATTTTACTATCCATAAATATTAAATTTTTATTATGAAAGAGGAGAAGGATACAGGGGAGGAGAAGGCATAGCAGGGTCTAAGGGGGCCTAAAACAATGAAGACCAAGGGCATCCCCTCGAATCAAATTCACCCCCTCCAGTTTGAATATGAATATGTTGGATAAGCGCGTGATAGTAGAACCTTGACCCGCCAAGTATGCCAGGTGATATACAAGTTTGTTCCCCTCACGCCAAGTGTGGGTCACCTTAGTGTTACCATTGAGGAGCATTCTACATTTTCTAATTATGTAGGAAATCAACCAAGGGGTTGAATCTCTACCATGCAAGGAGTCTCTTATGATAATTAAGTCTGTTTCCACTTGGGAGAGGAGGATATTATCTTGTATGCACAGGGTGAGACCAGTTAACACGGCTTAGGCCTCTGCTTTGATGGGCGTGCCACTGCCATAATGTGCTGTAAAGGATAGAAACATGCTACCCCTACCGTCTTGGACAACCCCTCCTCCATGCATGTCCCCCAAGATGCATGAAACATCTATATTGAGTTTGAGCCCCATAGATGGAGGAGTCTAGCGCACCCAGTGTCCTTGAATCCTAGAGGTGTTTGGGACCTCAGGGAGGAGGCCTACAATGCCTGAAGGGAGGGTTCTTCCTTCTAGTTATTGATCATCGCCACCATGTCAACTAGGAGGCTCTTGGTATGCACAATTATGGATCTTCCTGTTGATGTGCCTCCCTCGTATCTAGCCCGATTCTTTCCTTGCCAGAGGCACCAGCACCCCGCACTAATAATTACAACTCTTTCCATTCTTTCTAGTCCCGTATCATTCGTCCCCTTAAACCAGCGATCCAGGAAGGGTGTGTCCTACAAGTCATGAGAAGAGAACGCAATTAACTCACCAAATGCACTCCACACGTCGCATGCCCAATCGCCTTAAAAAAAGTGGTTCATGCTCTCCTCTCTTTTTTTTGCAGCAACAATAGCTGGAAGAAAATAAGATACCCATATTTTTAACATTTTCATCTGATGGTATTGCTTGGTTCCTGATCCTCCAAGAAAGGAAATTGTATTTTGTTGGAATCAGTTTTCACTAGGTCATTCCGTTCCAGCTGTCATGATGGGTCGAAGAATTGAGTGATCTTCATAAATACTTCGATTTGAACTTCCCCATGGAGGAGGGAGTGAAGAAGCATCAATATTTTTCTGATTTTATGACAATGAGATCAAACACCTCCTGCTGATTCTTCTCCAAAACCGACTTGATAAATAGAGGATGAAGACTGGCCTTCTGAAACAAGATTGTTGGGGCAGGGCATCCCAGATATCCTATAACTTTACCTTCCAAGTTATGGTGCCAGAATATAATCTTACTCTCACCAATTATCCATTGCAATTTCCTCCTGAGGTCTGGGATGAGGGTGCAGATCTTGGACCCAAGGGGAGAGCTGGATACTGAGGGAGCAACCCCATTGTCATCCCATATGCAGGACATGGTTTTTCCCCATAACATGTAGTCAGTGATAGTTTCCCACACAAGTTTTTCATGCATAAAGTGAATGGTGTCAGCAAGAATCTTGACGTTGATCCCTCCATCAAGTATAGGTATTTCCATTCTATCACATGAGACCCAATATCTCTTCTCCTCCCATTGTGCATCCTAAATAAACTATGCAAGAACCTTGTCAATGGTTTTGATAACCCCCTGAGACATGATGGTAGAGGCCAAGGCATGAACTGGCATGGCAGAAAATACAGTGTTGACCAGGGAAATCCAGACACCAAAGGAAACGAATTGGGTTGTCTAGTTGAGGATGTGGACCATGATATTGCTCGCAACATGGTCAAAGTCTCGGATACACATCCTGCCCTGAGAAATGGGGGTACCAAGATAATACATAGGAAACATGCCTCTCTGCATGCCCAATCTGTTGCACAAGACCACAACCCGGCTAACAGTACATTTCTTTTATATATAAAAGTTACTATTGCCCTTGTTAATGACCAGGACACTCCAGTGGCAATATTCCTCAAGGACCCTATTGAAACCACCCAAGGATGTTTTTCATGCATTTGAGAAGATAATTGTGTCATCTGCGAACATAAGATAGGAGATGGAGGGGAGGTTCAATTTCCTATGGTAGGGGAGAATCTCCCCATTTTCCATGTCTCTGTTGATCATGCGGCTGAGAGTGTCCTTTACAAGAATGAAGATGGTTGGGGAGATGGGGTCGCCCTGCCATAGCCCTCTCGTCGCCTTGAATAATCCGTGAGTTTTCCCCATAAATGATACCGCCAACCATGAGGAATTAAAGCATCTGAAAATGAGGTCGCAGACCCAAGTAGAGAAACCCATTCTAGTAAGTACATTATTGATTAATCTGCATTCAATTCTACCATACGCCTTGTTCATGTCGAGCTTTATGACAATATTAGATCCATGAGCCTTGGTATTTAAGTCCCTCAACATTTCCATGGCCAGTGCAATCATGCCTTGTATTCAGCGGCCTTTAACAAAGCCATGTTGTTTGAGGGATGTCCATTGAGGGAGAAGCATAGACAAACTCCCATTAATTATGCTGGAAATTTTTTTTATGGAAAATTACACATACTCATAGGTCTGTAGTGTGAGAGGTATGAGGGTTCATTGACCTTAGGGATGAGCACAAGGGTTTTAGAACATGCAACCATCGGTAAGATTCCACCACAAAAGAAGTCTTGAACTACTGCGATGATATCCCCCTTTACCACCTCCCATGAGCCCCTATAGAATGATCCATGAAAGCAGTCTGGGCCTGGTGCGCTCTCGGGATTCAAGATTAAAATAGCCATGTGGATCTCTACCTCATTCGGTACCCCTTACATAAGTTCATTATCCTGGTCCGAGACCTGACTAGGAATCACCCCCCAAAATTTTTATCCTCTGAACAGGTAACCATTTGTCCTGTTCCAGTTCGGGCCTGCCAAGAGATTCTTGAAGAACGTATAATCCATCCCTCCAACAACCTCTTTATCATCAATATACATTCCATCATCCAGATTAATATTGGTATTGATCATACGACTCTTCTCCTTGATGCATGCATGGAATAATGCAGTGTTTTCATCCCCTTCATGGAGCCATTTTACCCTCGAACTCTCCCTAGACTTTATCTCTTGGGAAAGTAGAAAATCATCCAGGATGATCTTTTTATTCGATAGTTCACCAAAGAGTAGGTCATCCCAATTTGTATCTAGACAGATTTCCAAGCACTCAATATCATGGCTAAGATAATCCATGTACTGATCTGGTGAAGGTAGGTTCCCATCCAACCCTTGGAGATCCTGTTTGAGCCTTTAGAGCTTGTTGTGGAGAGCCACCCATGTGGGACCCTTGGCCGGCCTCCCCAACTCTCCCTGACCAACTCCTGATAACTCAGATCACCTATCCACTGACCAACAAGCATGAATCTTTCATGAGAAACCTGTCTAGGGTAAAAAGAGAGCAGAAGCGATGAGTGGTCAGAAATACCTCAGACAAAGTGACTCACCTAGGCATTCGGTAACTTGGTGAGGGCATGGATGTTTGCGAGACACCGGTCAAGATGGCTCCAAAAACGTCTTCCTCCCCTTTGGTTGTTACAGCAAGTGAAACGGTTACCAGAATACCCCATATCCATGAGGCCTTTCCCATCCATAAACTAAACGAAATCCATGCCGACCTGTCGGGGAAACTCCCCTTTACCTTTATTATCCCCTAGCTCAACGATGACGTTGAAATCTCCCCCAAGGATCCATGATAGGTCCCTTGGGTCAAATCCACTAAGGTTCTGCTAGATCTCTTATCTCCTGTGAGGGTCGCAACTACCATAGATAAAGGACATAAAGAGGGTATTCGTACCATTCGTGACCTTAGTCACGATGTGTTTGTCTCCCACCTGGATCAAGGAAACCGAGGTATACTTATTCCAGAAAACCCATATGTGCCTGTTGATTGGGTCCACATGCATGGAAGCATGCATTCTAATTCTGAGCATAATCTCACTGATTTTAGCAAGGTTTTGTTTGTGTTCCAGAATGACACCAAGATTTGACTTATATTTCTTAGTCTCCGAGGCTATGTAATCTATTTTATCCCATTCCACTAAGCCGCGGGAGTTCCATATCAGTAACAGTATCCTTGAGAAGAAGGTGTCCCGGTATTAACCCCAGACACAGAGGACTCTTTTAGGACAGGGGATGAGCACTCTCGAGACTGCATTTGCCTCAGCCGGAGCCTAGTACAGATGCCCGGACTCATGCTGAAATTCTCTAATGTGGGTGAATGAAGGCAAGAGATTATTTTGGGAGCTTTCTCTCACACCGCACTTGGGGGGGGGGATCATGGACTCGTGCTTCCCAGACAGGCGGGGTACAAGAGGACCCGGGTCTCCATCCTGGGGGAGGGATGACACCCCCTTGGCCCCTTCTCCCACTAGCAAGGGAGTTCTGAAATATTCTTGAGAACCCAGCTGAGGCTATATCCCAACTCCCATGCACCAAAGTAGTTGGATCTTGGAAGGAAGGGGAAGACGAGGCTTTGGAGGGGACCAAAGTATGAATTACAGCAAGGCACCTACAGGGAGCAATTGGGAGGGACCGAGCAACCGCAAAGCGCAGTCAGCAAGCTCTAACTATGGGCCGAAAGGGAAACCATGGGGTTGAAAAAAAATTGTAAGATTGAGCTGAGGAGAGACATAGGAGACATGGGCCTCAAAATATGACAGAGGGGATGCCATCTCAACGGCTGCTGAAGGCAAAGACAGAGCATGGGAGGCCACGAGCTCGGAACCAGAAGAAAGACCACCAATCGGAAAGGGAAATAGGTTTCATTCTTAGTTGCCTCTGGAGGCTTGGCGATGGGTGAAGGATTTAAGTTTCTTTCTCATGATCCACACTCGCTCATCCTTGAGATCCCTCTAACCAATAAGGGATAATATCATCCCGTCTATACGAAAGCGTCTATCTCTCATATGAGGAAAACACATATGAGAACACATCATGCACAACTAGTCCACCCCCAAGATGAATTCACAAGGTTTAATCATGATAACCAATAGGTCCCATGAGAAACAATCTCTACTTAAAACCAAATCACACTGATAATAGATGATCAATATAGAAGAATCACTCCCAATAAGAACCTCTAGCCATAACTATTGGGATAATGTCTCAACTAGAATATATAGATCTTGAACAATGGATAAAAATATAAAAGAATGAATTAGGATTATGTCTACAAGTATTGGGTAAATATTATAAAAGAAACAAATCATATGTCAAATCATCTTATGTGAAGGTTGGTCACATCCATCCATAGAATGTAACTTCCCATATCCTCTACCCCTAGCTCTCTATGCATGGAATGGGCCACATGGTGGTGGTTGTGGAAGTATCTCATAGTGTTAAAATCTACTATAAGGTACTCCCTCTAGAGATCCACTCATTCCTCAATCAGCACCACCTCTTTATGGACTACCCTAAACATGCCTGAGAGAACCCGGATCATGACGTTGCCTCTATCGTGGTGGTTTATCCACTGCCTGTTTGACCTCCTCATTATGTGTGGTTAGGAAATAACAATCCATGTGATGTCACCCATAATAAGTATAGAATCAACCCTCTCTTAGATAATTGGATCCTTTGCATGGACCTTGCATTGTAGTCTCAAATATATGAGTCTATCCATGAGGACTTCTATTGCACCGAGACTCGATTTATTGCAACTTTCTAGTTGTGGTAGATAACTCAACTCCATGGTGGAAAATTACACCTACAACCAAAAGACATCCTTCTACTAGGAATATCTTTATAACTAGGGCCTTTTCTAGCACTCCAGTATCAATAAGAATGTATAATAATGCTAATTTAGAATGGATGTATCTATAAAGGTCCTAAATAAACTTCCTTGCCCAGAAGAATTCGTATCTCACCATATCAAGGGAGAAATGGATATGGTTAGTAAACCTCATGAAGTACTCCAAAACTGACATATCACCTCACTACAGCTCTAGAATCCCATGAATCCACACAGAGAAAAATCGTTAAGGGTAATTCTCATCATGAGATAGATGTTAGAAGTCTGACCATTAGAGTTCTATCTCACAATGGGTATTTCTAATCAGATTCCACTAGCGCCCTATTAATCCATGAAGAAGAGTGGCTGCAAGCATAACCATATAATCAGTTGGGGCCCGAAAAAGCTTGAAGACTTTGATCATTGAATCAAGTCAATATTCTACTTCTAGAGGGTATGAATGACCATAAAACCTCAAAGTTATTTTTCACTAGAAACCATGTAATGAGATAAGCCTATGTGCATCATTTTCCTAACCTACTGGAAAAATATTGTACTCTATAGGTGGTGGCACTGTACTATGCCTACTTAGAGTAAACACTATATGAGTAGGTACTGAACTGATTCCTTATCACCAAATTTATTTTATCATGATCCTATATTGACATCCTAGTATTATTTTATTATATAGGCTCCTTAAAATCCATGAAGATGTACCAAGATTATATGAACATATATGGGGAGCTTACTTGAGAAAGATATGGAAGTTATAATACCTAATCTTATATGATGCATGGGCCATTTATTTCTTAAAACCAATGCCTTGATATATTGAGTTAATAATTAGGTAGTCAGATTCCTAGTTAATAGATATATTAGATGCCACAAAAGTACTACGTTCCCTATCCCAAAGGCACACTCGACACACTCCAACATGTTTTTACCATGTCTCAAACCAATCCAAAAAAAATATTAAACTCCAAACACAAAATCCGGGAACACACCACCTTTGATACTGATCTGTCATGACCTGAACCATTGGGTCCCACCTAGTCATTGATAAAATTATCGTAAAAACACCACACTCTCCTTTAAGAGGCCAGGGACTGGAAACAAGCACTAATTAGGATATAAGGAAATTAGTGGCCTTAGCCTATGTACTTGTACACATGCACACATCTAGATCCACAAAACCATTTAGATATATAATAAAATAAAAAATATCTGGAGTGTGAACCATGCATGAAACAACCACTAGAAAAAAATCAAAGAATAATAGCATGGTGTAAAAGTATAAAAGGGAAAATAGATACCCAATCAATAATGATTTCATAACCAATAATTAGAATAAGGCAGACTGAAGAGAGACTTAATCACAATCTCTAAGCCTAGTGACCTAACAAGATCAGCTCCACTAGGTACAACTATTATCCTCTGGGACATGGTTCACCAAGGTCACTACTGATATGAATATAATCTTGATAAGACACAACATGTGTGGGATAATACCATGCATGGTTGAGTATATACCTACTAGGTAGGATGACCAAAAAAATGAGGGTAATGGAAATATATAACAGTGTTTAGCTCAACCCATAAGAATGAGGGAACTAAAACCCAATATATATTATCACATTGAAACCCAAGTAAGAGAAAAAAGGGGATATCCATATCGATAACCCATATAAGAATGATGAGTCATTCTATATCTCAAATAGTCCATATTCAATTCCCAACATCATGTGTATATAGATAAGAATATTTGGGGAGGGCTCGCACCTCACCACTATGTTCCACAACCAAGGGGAAACAATCTCTAATGAAGGACCCAATCTCTTCTAGAGCTTGAAGATGCGGGGGGGAGGGGGGTGGGTCCACCATATAGATAGAGGAATCATACTCAATTAAGTAAGGAGGGGTTATAATGTTGTCTATATAAATTTTATGGGGAAATCCATACCCTGGTGCGGTATGTGTGTTTCTATCCCTGATGTCTCTCTGATAAACCTTTTTGATCACCAATATTGTCCAAGTAAAGATGTAAGAAGATTAAAACTATTAGAACCTTCATATAATATATATGATGCCAAAAGGAAGGCCACTGTTGTGTTCTAAGTGAAAAACTACTCAAGATATGGTACTCATTGGGCCAAATCTGAGTCCCAAATAATGAGATACACAAATTTTGATTACCTAAGAAAGGTGCACATCATTTACATAGGGTCACATAGTGTGTTACCTCACTTGGAAATGTAGGGGTGTCCTAAAATTCACACATATTAGCTATACATATTTGAATAAATGAAATTTACATGGGGAACACGACATGTCTTGGCCACCCGCGGCTTGCCCCTGTCCTTCCGACCCATGCCTATGTACTTTAGAAGATGGATGTGTAACTGACTATGTTTTTGATCACGTACCCTTGGGGTAAATGTAGAGCTAGAACCACTAGGACACATGGAATGTATGGGTCTTACAGGTGGGGTGATATTTAAATTCTCCCAAAACCCTATCCACCATATATAGGGGACCACACAACATGTGTTCCTGTATTGAACTCTATGTATATTGAGTTTTTCTAGAATTAAAGGAATTTTTAATGCATCTCTATACACATCCAATGAAATTAATTCTTCCTCAAATCATGTCACGAAACATAGATTTAAGGCTTACCGTGCCTGATCCATCACCAGTAGCTGGATTCTGGCCACCTGAACCTCGTATAGTTCATCTCACCACACCACACCTCTTCTGTGGAAATAAAACCAAAAAATGTACTTTGATCCATGTTTTCAACACCAACACACCCCATCATATCATGATAAATATTTAAAACACTGATACACATGTCGTACATGGATATTACATGATTTTAGGGGTTTGATCACACTTGAATCCAACTTGAAAATATTAGACAACAACCTCAAGGGCCACCAATGAAGAACATGGAGAAAGGTGCGGAAAATGCACAAGAATAAAGTGATAAACATCATTTTCCAACATGATCCCTACCAAAAATCATATAGTATACAATTTAGGGGCGAAGAATGGCACAATGAATAAAATAATAAATCTGGATCTCAAAAGTTTTTATATCTAGTTCGTGTGATGCAAGAGATTCATGATATATTAAGAAGATAATTTACAATCCCTGATAAATAATAAAAATGGATCAAAAAACATAAAATAATGAGTTATGTATCTATTTGGATCAATCGTCAGTGAATAATGCATCTACTAGAAATTAAGAAAAATATCCCACTATATTCACCATCTATCCAATAATTCACCATGATCCGTTTGTCATCAATCTTTGATCCCAACCCACTAATGAAGAACGCTTCCTATGCTTCTCTAATCTCCATGTTTTATGTTTCTAAACTTGTGGATTTTCTATAATTGGGTATTTATGAGGGTAAGATTAGGTTTTTGGGGTTATTAAATAAATGCATTTAATAAATTAGTTAATTTACTTAACATACCCATCAATGAATCCCTCAATCAAACACCCAATGCCAACCAACTTTATGTCATGCCTAGGGTAAAACCCACATTCCGAAATCAAATGAGTTATTTGATTTACCTTCTAAGGTCCCAAAAAATGGAGAAAATTTTTATTCTAGAAAGATGTGTGTAAGTTCTTTAATATATTAAATATTTTTAATATATCAATACCAAGCCCCTCTAGGACCTGGAATCTTATGATGAATTAGTGCCTGACGCTAAAAAATTTATTAAAATATTCCAATGTTTTATACGATGAAAAAGAGACATGAAATTGTTCTAGATTTTCTAAAAGATCTTAGTTATTCCATTTATAGTTGATATTTAATAATTTTATTATGATTAGATATTGATTATTTTTTATGGATAATATTTTTTGATTCATTATTTCTTTAATAATTAATTGATTATACTTGCTGGGTGTGTAGTTAATGATATTTTTTTAAATATTTATTCATTTCAATTAAATAAAATAATCATTTAATAAAGTAGTGATGAATGATTATGTGATTCCCCATATAATATTGACTATCATGTCTGTGTGTGTGTGTGGGGGGGGGGGGTGAATCAATGGTTTTTTTATGAACACTCAATTAATTATTTAACACATCCTCTCATTGTGTGAAATAATAATAATAAAGAGAGAATCAAACAATATTTATAAGTTTTATCAAGAATATACTTCTCCTTTAGATAATTGGTAATCCCCACAATCATGGATTCTTACACTATATTCAATAACCATATACAACCAATGATAATATAGTTTTATAAACATAGAATCCACTATGATCTATCTTCTATAATCCACTAGTTGAAACTAAAAATCATCAATAGAAGATGACATGTAATGTCATGGACCTCTCCGGTCCACTCCTTTGCTGAAATATGTTGTCTGAGGTGTTTTGGGTGGTCAAGGTGACTTATCCCCAACACTTTTTTGAAATTTCCAGTTCTGTGAATAGTGCCATCAGTGAGATCGATGTGAACCATGCATCGGTGAGATCGATGTGAACCATGCATCGGTAAGATCAATTTGAACAATTCCATCAGTGAGACTGGTGTGAACCGTTCATTGGTGAGACTGATGTGAAGAGTTCCATTAGTGAGACCGATGTGAACCATGAATCAGTGAGATTGATGTGAAGAGTTCCATTAGTGAGAATGATGTGAACAGTCCCATCCGGGTGACCGATGTAAAGAGTTCCATCGGTGAGACCGATGTGAAGAGTTCCATCGGTGAGACCGATGTGAAGATTTCCATCGTTGAGACCGATGTGAAGAGTTCCATAGGTGAGACCGATGTGAACAGTTCCATTTTTGAGACCGATGTGAACATTTCCATCACTGAGACCGATGTGAAGAGTTCCATCGGTGAGACCTATGTGA
The DNA here is from genome assembly GCA_963277665.1 of Viscum album. NCBI lineage: Eukaryota > Viridiplantae > Streptophyta > Magnoliopsida > Santalales > Viscaceae > Viscum > Viscum album. The sequence goes on along the minus strand of OY728131.1, from coordinate 674,171,926 downwards.
ACAGTTCCATCAATGAGACCGATGTGAACATTTCACCGGTGAGACATTATGTAAATAGTGTTTCCTGGATCATGTACAGTGTTTCTAGGATTGGTAGGTGTACAGTGTTTCTAGGATCAACAGGTGTACAGTGTTTGCATGATTGTGTACAGTGTTTCCAGGATCAGGTAGGTGTACAGTGTTTCCAGCTTCCTACAGTTTCACCCCTTTGATGTTTTTTTGATGTAAAATGCATTCAAGTCCTTTTAAGGGATTTAAGGACGATTAAAATCCCATAAACCCTATATTAATTTTTCCTAAGGCTCGGTATTCATTTACTTTATCAAACCATGTGGTTTAATTTGATACGCTTTTAATGAAAAATCCAGCGTATCTTAAACCGCTTCTCAATAAATATTCTAAAGGTATGAGATATATTCCTTAATTATTCTACCATATTGTTCCATGGTGTTGGAGACTCAAAAATATCTTTCCTACGATAGGAGTGTTGTGATCTAACCTTAATCCTTGGATTGTTTCCCCTTGATGTTTCTTCCTACTGCATGCGCACCCCCGGTTTTGGTGCAAGCAACAAGTGTCGATCTGTCATCGATAGAAGGTATGATATACCTCCGTTCTTGTGTTTTTTATCCTTATTCTCCTATTTCCACATTAAATCTTATGTCATGTGATCTCCATGCTTATAATGGAGTTTTCTTGGGTGTTTGTTGGTGCATTCATGCCGCGACATCCTTAGGTGGATGCAGTTGTCACAAGGGAGGAGATCATAATCTGTTGTGTAGATCGTTCTCCAATAAAAAACTTCAAGAACCTTTTGAGGTAGGGGATTCGTTTCTTATATATTATTTTACATGAAACTATAGAGTTATCATGTTTTATCCCACTATATCACAATGGAATTAACGTAATAAATATTTGAAATAGATAAATAAATTGATATTGATTGTATGATATTGCCTCTTGTTTTTCTTGATAGTGTGATATCTATGTTTTATTTTTTTAGATTTTTATTCTTGATGGAAATTGGTAAATAATGAAACTAGTATTAATTGTATTTATTTGAAAAAGATAAAGAGGCATGTAAATGAATCTGGTCATTTCTGTTGTATTTCGATGTTAATTAAATTGATGCAGTAAGCATGTTTAATTATTTATGATAGATTACTATTTAGGTTTCCCATCGTTGGAACCTATGAATAATAAATTGGTTAATTCAAGATGAATTAAACAAATGATTATTTGATAAAATATAAATCCTCATAGGGTTCTGAGTTACCCTTTTGCATGTTTAATGGCCAAGAGACCAGTTGATATGATTTTAATTTTCTTGCTACTTGTGTTGTGATATGAACCTAGATGGATATTGTGATATGTGGGGGCATGGAGGCCTATTGGTTATGGTAGTAGTTGATTCATAGAGTGGCGAGATGTATCCGTTTATGCATATGGGTGTTTGGGAGGACACCAGAGATGATGAAACGTGTTGGATGTGAATGTTTGGATGCTTGAGGAATCTTGGTGGTTGTTTATCTTCTTTACTTTCCCCACTTCTCAAGGCAACTCGTCTTTCTTACCCTCCTTCAAAAGGGGTGAAGACAATGGGGTATGCCACATGCTTTCTGTGTTGAGCTTCTCGAGGTAGGATGATTCTACACTCTTTCTATAAGTGGAAAAGACTTGACATGTAGTTCAACTACCCACCATATTGAGCCCCCTTGTGTTTAGAAGCTTATAATGATTTTTCTAGAATGCTTGGGAATATGGGAAAGTAAAAATTTTGTTAATAAATGATTGAATAATTGATGTTAACCCATGGGGTTGGAGATTACTGGGATGCAATGCTTAGGATTAAATTTAAAGGAACAATGGAATATGGGTGTGATGCTAATGAAATATAATTGTTAATGATTAATTAATGTTTAAAGAATTAATTAACGTAAAGTAAAACTGATAAAATGGGAATAACGTAATGTAATAAATCTATTTAAATGGTTGTGTGCTAATAGAATACCTAGTCATAGAAGTGGTAGCCGGGAGTCCAAGAGATACTAGTTGCAGATGAGTCTAAGACTAGTTTATACCCATAGTGTGGTTGTGAGATATATTACATCATATAATTTTTGTGTTTCTATATACTACCCCACCCTATCAGTTAGGGAGACTAACACCCTAGGGATTCTGAGCCCTCTGGGGTGTTTTCCTCAACATTCTGGTGGGGGGATAGATGGCTGACTACACCCTTTGGCCCCACTCTCTTTTCTTGGTAGTTACTTGTGCTAGTATGCAAAGTGGTTAGTTTTCCTCATATATGTGTCTAATGGGATGTAAGGGATTGTGGTTATTCACACACATATTCTAGATATATTTTCCTATGGAATACTATAGGTCTAAATTTTATAGCCTGTGATGGCTTGGGAATCCTTACTCGGTGTATGTGCTATAATGGCTTGATCATTAATACTCTACGTATGATACACGTTATGTGAGCTGTGGTGGCTCCCGAAAACTACCTGGTTACTTTGGTTATGTGGATGTGGTGGTTTTGTTGAATGAGGTGCATGTTGTGGTGCTACGCCCAGGTGTCTGGGGGAAAGACCTATTGGAGAGAGATTCTTAGGACGTGTGACGTTGGGGAAAAGTGGAAAACCAGTGGGGAAGTGATAGCCGGGTACCCTTGATATTCATTATTATATTTTATACTCTTGTATGTGATACTTGGTGAGAGTATCCAGGTGAGGTTGGGAACTTAGTATACCTGTTTAGGTTACGAGTTAGTTTCATTTGTTGTTCAATATGCTTTATCATGCTTTCTTTACTTTTGCATGAGAGGATCTGGGGAGGATAAAACTGAGTATACTGTTATACTCACCCTATGTATATATAATTTTTTTTTCAGATCACTTGGAGAAGGTTGGAGATCAGGTTGTTTACTACTATCTTGGGGTTATAGGAGCTATTTTGGCTCTGTGGTTGCTGCTATTTTTTTTATTTTCAATTGGTACTTACAGTTTTCCCTTTCAGTAGTAGTAGTTTTTTCATGAAAATACATATGTGTACTTAAGATTTATTTTTTATTGAGGTCTAAGTTGGAGTTCATTGGTGTCTATCTTATCTCTCTCTTTCACATGGGTTCTCTTATAGGGTAATGCCTCCCATTTGTGTGTTTACTACAACTTCGGTGCTTGTCTCCAACCTGAGGCCTACTTTAGGTGGGAATTAGGGGTCACTATCTCCCTACACACATTTCTGGCCCAGGAGGGGTACACCTTGTGGGTTGGGGGTTGTGAAAGAGTTGGTATTAGAGGGAGGTTGAGGGATAAGATGGAGGTTGGTGTTAGGAACAGGTGTGGTTGCATGGGTTGGTAGGAAAAAATTGTCAGTTAAGTTTAGAAAGTGATGTAAACACTGGAGACCGGATGATACATAGGTGTTTAGGCCCCCCTATGATATGATTTATAGACCTTTAAGTTTACAGTGGCTACTAAACGAGGTGATACTGGTTAAAGGGTAGAGACCTAGGAAAGGATCATGCATTATTTTTCTATATTCATTTGTTTTAATGGTTAGACCATGGGATAGGTTAACCTAAAATAAATAAAAGAAAATAATAATTTTTTTAATGTTGAGTCTTCCATATTCCAGGTTTAGGAGCTCTAATTGTTTTTTATTTTGTAGGTATGGCTCCGGGTTGATGTCCTCATTAGGTTTTCACAGAACATGTCCAGCAGTATATTCTAGTAGATCACCGTAGGGTAGAGGTTGACAATGATGACCCATGGAGGAGGACACACCACAAGTTTCAGTGCCAGATTCTGCAAAATTACGATGGATCTGTTTCAGATGTAGTTAAGAAAGACTAGTTGGATGAGGTTGAGATAGTCTTCAGTTTTATCCATGATCGGAAGAAGCACTGGGTGTCTTTGGTTGTGATGATGTTACATGAAGTTGTGAGACAATGGTGGTTCTTATTCCTCAGGGATTGTGAGGAGTCAGAGATCTCATGGGATGAGTTTCGAGAAAATTTCTGAGTTGAGTTTCTTTCTTCGACTATGAAGGAATCTAGTCGCAAAAATCTTATTATCCTTCGACAGGGGAGGTCCAATGTGTGAGAGTTTGTAATCCATTTCAGTAACCTTTTATAATATGCTTCAGACCTTTTTCTAGATGAGGAGGCTAGGGTGAGGCATTTTGAGGAGGCTTTGCATCTAGAGATCCAGCGCCAGGTCACCATGTTTATACTGAAGACCTATCTTGAGGCACGAGCAAGGGGAGAGGTCACCGAGAGGAAATTATCTCAAACTAGATAGTCACAAGAGGAGAGTTGTTATTATTCCTCACATAGTAGAGATGTGGTCTAGAGTTCTCAGTTTTTAGGAAATAAGAGTTTCTGTTTGGTCGGGTGTAGCTCCCAAACCTCATCATCTCATTTCTTATGGGGGAGGTGGATTTTAGGCCTATTCCAAGGGATCATGAGCTTGTTTTTATTATGAAGGGTGAGGTCATCAACAATGAGATTTCTTGACCTTTCAGAGCAGTCATTATGCATGAAGTGTTCCGCTCCAGGTTCCTCCATTGAGGTTGTTCTAGCCGAGGCAACAGTAGTAGGTTGCACTAGTTTTGGATTAGCAGGGAGAAGATGGGTAGGCATAGGAAAAACCCATGATGCTCCCCGTACTTAGAGAGTAGAGAGTGGTTGTGGTGGTGGTCTTCATTAGGGCCAGAGAGGTAATGGAGGAGGTCATGTTCAGCTTCATGACTTGGCGTTGCAAGCACCAAGCGATTTGGGAATCGTGTATGGTACCATTTTCTTATTTTCAACTTGGGTTTATTACTTGTTTGATTTAGGAGAGACACACTCCTTCATATCACCTTCCCTTTTCCGTGCCTTAGGACTTGAGGTAGAGAGGCTTCCAGTGCCCTTGGTGTTGACTATGCCAGTTAGAGGTCAAGATGAATTGTTTGAATTATGTAGAGACTATGAGCTAGTGCTGGGAAAAAATCTCTCTTGGGGATATTTCCTATGTTTACAGATACAACAATATGAAGTCATCCTCAGTATATATTGGTTGTATTCGATGCAAGATATCATGGATTGATTCAAGAGATACGTGGTGTTCTTAGATGCTGATGGGGAGACAATGGTGTTTGTTGGCGAGTGAGACCGTCAGATGGGTCAGAGGCATGTTCTATCCTTATCATCCTTAATGGTTTAGCTGATGCTGAGTTATCTGGAGGATTAGTAGTTAGCATTTACTAGGGTCGTAAAATAGTACCCTGATGTATTTCTAGAAGAAGTTATAGCATTACCCCCTCGATGAGTGATCGAGTTTGAGATCGAGCTATAGCCAGGAGCCTCTTCTATTTCTATGTATTTATATAGGATGAACCATTATGAGTTATGTGATCTACGTATATAGCTTGATGGTTTGTTACAGTTCCGTTTTGTTCGGTCGAGTGTGTCACCATGGGGTGCACTGGTTTATTTTGTGAAGAAGGCTGATGGCAGTTTGTGGTTGTGTATCGATTATCGTCACTTAAAAAAGTGACAATGAAGAATATCTATCCTATTACATGGATTGGTTATTTATTAAAAAAACTGAAGGGTTAAATTTGGTTCCCAAAGATCAAATTACGGTCAGGATATCATCAGACGCATGTGAAAGATGATGATATCCCAAAGACTACTTTCATTTTTTGTCATGGGAATTTTGAGTTCATGGTAATGTCGTTCGGCATGAAGAATGATCTAACTGTGTTCATGGGATTTATTAACACTATGTTTCGTGAGTTCCTAGATAGGTTCATGGTGGTTCTCAATGATGATAGACTCTTGTACTCCATGTATGAGGAGAAGCATGCAGAGCATTTACACACCGTTTTGGGAATTATTTGTCAACAAAACCTATTTTGGATGTTTTCAAAGTCTGAGTTATAGGCCCGAGAGGTTCTTTTCTTGGAGAATTTGGTGTCCCAATAGGGTATAGTTGTGGATCCATCAAAGATAGAAGATGTTGTGTCTTGGGAAACCCCCAAGAATGTGGAAAAGGTGCAAAGTTTCCTTGGTCTCACAGGATACTATAGAAGGTTCCTAGACTATTTCTCTCGGGTTGTGACTCCTCTGACAGCATTGAACAGGAAGGATTAGGCATTTGTGTGGACAATTTAAAGACTTGGAATTTCTGTGGAAATTTTTTTAAATACAAGAGAATTTTATGCGTCCGCGAAAATTGACGGCGCTTGCTTTCGAGGCCCGGTGTGCCTGGAATCAATTTATGAAGTTTTGTTCAGGTACGTTCAGTAAACGTACGAGTGGGTTTTTATAACTTTTGAACCAGTTCTCAAAATTTAAATATGAGGGCACCGTTGAACTCGTAGTGCCGATATTCTCTTAATGAGACTTTTACCTCGATGGTAGTTGGTAGAGAGTAGAAGATAGATTTTGGGTTTTCATGGAAAGTAATAAAATAAAGTGAGTTTTCACTTTATTTTATTAGAGCCACCATGTAGGTTTTTGGTTCTTAAAACCTCCTCTTGGGAGTTGGATGTGGGACCACCACACCTTAACCTCCCATGAGAGGTTATGGTGGTGGGGACCACTCGAACATAACCTCCCGCGAGAGTTTACCGCACGGGGACCACACGGGGCTTAAACCCCCTATTGATGGAGGAGTGTAAAACCTCTAAACTCTCCCTCATTAATTAGGGAGAGCCTCTTCACCTCCCCTAATTAATTCCTTGTGCCAACCCCTTGAATTAATTAATGGGAGCCTATCTAATTAATTTAATTATCCATTTGAATGTCATGTCAACATCTAAAATAATAGACAATATAATGTTATTTTTTCTTGGAATTTCTCATTCGGTGGGAGCCTTTAGAGGAGAGCTTGGGAGAATTAGTGTTCTCCAATTAAGAACCTCATCTCCCAACGAAGAACTAAGAATGAAGAACACCGACCTTCTTCTACTTCTTCCTCGAAGCTTCAATCGTCGAGAGACGTCTTCGATGACCGACTTCCGTGACTCCATCAATGATCAATGATCGGCGATCAAAGGTTGGGGTTGTTTTGTGTAATTCTTATTTCCTTTTCTATTTTTTGAATGAAAGGAATTGTTGCAGTGGATTGTAAGAATAATTTAAGTTCAACATTCTTCCTCTTGATGAACCAATTGATACCACCCTAAACGCGGAGGGTGCGGGCCAAACCAAAATGGCCCGACCCCTCCGCCAATGTTGTTTATGATTAAACTTCGGCTTGGAGATGAAGTAATGAGGAGATGGAAGCGGCAACGACGAAGGCCATGCTACCTATGGACTCCATGAACTGTGCTGCCCCTGCAGCGCTTTGGTGCTCCGGGTCGAACAACAGCCCTCCGGTCGAGCGACCTTGGCCGCACCGCCGCCAGCCCGCGCCATACGACTCCCGGTTGCCACCAGTCTCCTGGACTTATGACCACCCACCAGCTTGACCAGCTGCCAAACCGCTTGGCCGCGCGCCTCTCAGCCATGCCGGCCCGCGCTGGCCGCACCCTGCTTGAACCTGCCGCCTGTCGGCCTCCTGGCCGAGCCGGCGACCCAGATCCCTCGCGGCCTCCCTACCGAGCCGGCGTCCCAACTCCCTCGGGGCCTCCCGGCCGAGTCTGAGACCCCTTCCCCCCCCACGGCCTCCCGGATGAGCTGGCCCCAGCCACACCCTCTGGACCGAGCCACGTCGGGCTGCGCTCTCACGGTGCACCAGGATGAACCGGCCCCGAACCTGGGTCAGACCGCTCTCGCAGCCTGCTGGGCTGGGACAAGCAGGCCATGTGAAACCCAACGGGCCGGCCCGCCCAACGCGCCAGGTCAGACCCACCGGGTCGACCCAGACGAAGTCGGGTCGGGTCGGTCTGACTGGGTCAGACAGTACCCAGGCCCACTATCGACCCTTTACATTATTTAGCCATATCTTTGGCACCGAACGTCTATTTGACGATCCATCAGCGACACTAAAAATCTTGGAGCATAGACGTGCCTTTGAGAATACCCCACTAGAGTTTGGGTTTTAGTTTAGATACGGCCAGGTTGGATCGTACACGAATCCAACCGGGACCTTGGGACTAAAAGGCTAATAACTCACAGATCGGGCGTCCGATTGACGCACTGTCTATTGTGTTGAGACACATATAATGTGGTGGACCTTTGAGATACTTATTCTTGGGACTTTGTGGTGGTTGATGTATTGAAACTCTTCTTGAAGAGATGAACCTCCCATAATAAAGCATGCTTCTTGTGGAACCTTGTGGCTGGCTGTGCACTGACGACTGTTCCTGGATCCGGCGTTGGTTCGATAGCACTGACGACTGTTCCTAGATCCTATGTGGATTTGACATCACTGACGACTGTTCCTGAATACTCTGTGGGTTCGACAGCATTGATGACTGTTCTTGGATCCCGTACAGATTCGACAGCTCTAACTACTGTTCCTGGATCCTATGTGGGTTCGACATTTCTGACTTCTTTTCCTGGATCTGGTGTGGGTCGGACAGAATAACTGTTATTGGATCCTGTGTGGGTTCGAGAGTTCTTATTTATGTTCCTGGATCCTGTGTGGGTTCAAAAAAATAGATGATTCAGTAGCTATATCTGATCATCTCTATCTCTCTACAAAAGTTGTATACCTGTGTGAGCTGAGTTAGTAACTTTCTTTTTTCCTCATTATTGAGATGGATTACTTGATAACTTTGCTATATGTATGGGAATATACCTATGTGGGGTTATCTGTTGATTTCATACTTTATGGTTTATCCTTGTTGGATTTTGTGAGACCTTGAGGTTCTTGGGGTCCCTACTGAGTATCATTATACTCACCCCTACACGGGCTATGCCCGCACCTCGTTGTGTTGGATGAAAACGACGAACATCGCTAACTGAGGTTGAGTGTATGAGGATTGGACGGTAACCAGAGGTGGGCCTCATGACGAGTCGGTACCCGGAGGAGACTGACGAACGTGGAGTGCTGAGGAGGCTATCTATACCTACCCTTTAGGTAGGATCCGTGATGGACGATCCAGGAGTATCTTTTCACCTTTCAGCTGTTTTTTTTGTCTTTTCCAATTGTACTTGTACTTTCAGTTGGGCTTGTATATCCGTCCCCTTTACTTTTCAGCACTCTCTTGTTATAAAGTTTTACTTAGTGTTTTGTATCCATCTATGTACTATGTTGTATGTGTTTTCAGTTATAAGGGAAATTCCTTCCCAGTTAAGGGATTTACACCTTTTGTACTCATCACCAGCCCCTGGCCTATCGAAGGCGGGCTTGGGGTAGTCATGGCATGGCCCCCAGGGGATGGGTCATGACAAATTGGTTTCAAAGGAGTCAGTTATACCACATAACTTAGGACTTTGATCTTTTCTGTGAAGCAATAGTGTTAAGTGTAGTGAGTGTGGTTTTCTATTCAGGGTTCCAGTGTTGGTATGGTGACCGACGTATCCATACACTAGGACCTTGACTTCTGATTTCCGATTCATTTCACAAAAACACTGATTGAGTGTGTGTTTTGATGAGTCTTATTTGTGATCTATTTTGAGTCATCTCACCAGGCATAACTTATTGACAGTGGTGCACCTGTTTCTTTCAGGATGGCCCAACACAGACAACCTGACAGGGTTCTTGGCTTTATACGAGATGGTATCCCACTGAGCGATGAGTCCTCGGTGCAAGGACCTATTACAGTAGAGGATCCAGTGGTACCACTACCCATTGAGCCACTGATGCCACCAACCCCAATAGTAGAGACTGCACGTCGCTTGAGCGCGTTGCACGAGTTCCAGCGCCAGAGACTGCCCAGGTACAGGGGTGAGATGGACCCGCAGGCAGCTGAGGATTGGATGGAGGCTGTGGTGGGAGTTTTCAGACTAGTAGGGATACTAATAGACCTTATGGTGATCCTTTTCGCGAGTCTCCTACAGAAAGAAGTAGGCAGATGGTGGATCCTGATGCTCCAGGTGCATGACGAGGCGTCACTTCTCTCGGCAGATTTCAAGAGCCTATTTTGGGCGGAGTTTGTCCCATCCACCCTATGTGTGGTGCAGATACAGGAGCTACTGCATCTACAGCAGGGTAGCATGATGGTGGGACAATATGCAGCGAGGTTCACTGAACTCTTGCGCTACTCCACAAATATGGTGCGAGACCCATTCTTCAGGTCCCAGACCTTCAAGCAGGGGCTCAGGTGAGAGATTAGGGATTCGATGATCTCTCTCGGCATCCCGACGCAGGCATGGGTGTTGGAGAAAGCCTTCATAGTGAAGAGTTTCCTTGCTGAGCAGTCACCAGAAGTGAGACCCACCACCGGGCATCACGTAGCGGAGTCTTATGCAGTTGGCAGCAAACAGATGTCACAGAGGTCCAAGCGGACCAAACCATCCGGTGGATGACCTCAGGACTCGGGTTCGGTTATGCAAGGAACACGAGATAGAGCCAGTCATTCAAGGAACATGCAGTGTTTCACATGCGGTGGGTAGGGTCACATGGCTCATGACTGTCAGACCCACCGTACGGATGATCAACAGACAATTGAGGGAACTCCCAGGTAGAGGCAGATATTTGATCGAGGTGATCTATAGGGCATAGGCGGATGTGGTAGAGGTACTGGTCGTACAAATGGCAGTGGATGGCTTTATGAGGTTTTATCACCACCACCACCACGAGGTCCACCCCGACCACAGGGATCAGGTGGACAGGGGAGAGCTCAGCTCTAGGAAGCTGAGGCTTACGATCACAGTCCTCTGGAGATGATTTGAGGTACGATCTATGTCTACTCAACGTTGGCTTTAGTTATTATAGAAAAAGGTGATAGTCACTCTTTCATTACCATCACCCTCGTTCGGAGCTCGGAGATTCTGATGGAGCCGTTGTCTTGATCCTTATGGTTAGAGACTCCTACGGGAGAAGACTTGACGGTTATGCACTGGTGCTGGTAGTGTGAGATTACTCTAGGAGGTTAGATCTTTGGCTGGGATCTCCTCATAGGAGCACTGAGGCCTTACGACATCATCTTGGGTATGGATTGGTTATCTATAGTTCATGCTCAGATCGAATTTATTAGGTGAAAAGTGAAGTGTGTCCGCACGGATGGGACCAGGTTCACCTTCACCGTCAAGAAGGGAGACTTTGGAGCATAGTACGGACTTACTCGGAGGAGGGTGCAGCCCATCACTCATTATTTGGCCTGCCTTACCCTTAGAGCAGTTGATGTGGAGAGTCTGAGATATCCTGTAGTGGTGAACCAATACGTGAATGTTTTCCCTGATGATTTCCTAGGTCTACCTCCTCGCAGAGAGGTGGACTTCTATGTTAACTTGTACTCTAGGATGACACCAATATCTATGCCAAGATATCGGATGGCTCCCACTGAGCTTTGTGAGCTGCAGGTACAGCTGGGGGACTTGCAGGGGAAGGGATTCATCCGACCCAGTGTTTCTCCCTGGGCAGCTCCGACTCTATTCGCCAAGAAGGAAGATGGAAGCTTGAGGCTTTGTGTCGACTACCGTTTCCGGAACCAGGTGACCGTGAAGAACAAGTACCCAATCCCGAGGATTGACAACCTCTTTGATCAGTTGAAGGGATCATGGTGGTTCACGAATATAGACCTCATACCAGGCTATCACCAGCTCAGAGTTCAAGACGAGGATGTGCATAAAACGACTTTCATATGTCGGTACGACCACTACAAGTTCTTGATTATGCCTTTCGCTGTAACCAATGCTCCATAAGTGTTCATGAGTCTCATGAACATGATTTTCCAGCCATACCTTGATCACTTTGTCATAGTCTTCATCGACGACATTCTGATCTTCTCATCTACTGAGAAGGAGCATGCCTACCATTTGCGGGTAGTACTGGACACACTCCGAGAGCACCATATTTATGGTAAGATCTTGAAGTGCCAGTTCTGGATATGAGAGGTTCACTTTCTCAAACAAGTCATCTCAGAGGCTGGAGTTTTAGTACATCTAGAAAATATTGAGGTGGTACTTTCTTGGGAGCCACCCAAAAGTGCGATGGAGGTTCGGAGTTTCCTGGGTTTGGCTGGTTATTATTAGAGGTTCGTACCATACTTCTACAGAGTTTTAGCACCACTATCAGCCTTGAAAAATAAGGGGGAAACCTTAATGTAGTCGGAGAGATGCCAGCAGAGCTTTCAGAAGCTGAGGAAGAGGCTGACTAGTGCCCCCATCTTGAGGCTTCTAGAGGAGGGCATAGGGTACATAGTCTACTACGACGCATCAGGGACCAGACTCAAGTGTGTCCTGATGTAGGAGCGAGCATTGATCGCTTATGGTTCTCATCAGTTGAGACAACATGAGTAGAACTACTCCACCCATGACTAAGAGTTAACAACAGTGGTCTTTTCCTTGAAGATGTGGTGGCACTATCTGATGGGTGAGCATTTCACAGTCTACTCTGACAACCAGAGTCACATGTATATCTTATCTCAGAGGGACCTACACCTGAGACAACAGTGATGGATTGAGTTACTCCAGGATAATGAATTCGAGACTATCTATACTCCTTGGAAGGGGAACTTTGTAGAATATGCACTCAGTAGGATATCTGGTATACAACTGTTAGGATAGGCGATAGAGCAGCTGTCTGCTTTAATGATATCCTTTGTGGACTGAGATGGAGAAATTCTACTTCAGTCACTTATAGTCACTCCTCCGCTTCTTCAGCAAGTCAGGAGACCAAGCTGGATATGATGACTACGAGACACGACATGCTCAGATATCCATAGGGCAGGCAGTTGATAGATTTTCTGAAGGTGGGGAGCATGTTATCCTCTTCAGAGGACGTAATACGGTGCTAGTGTCACTTCAGTAGGAAGTGTTGAGGGATTTTCACACATCCCCTCTAGCAGTACATACAGAGTGGTGAAGATGTACCAGGACCTTCAACCACAGCACTGGTGGCCAGGTGTGAAGAAGGCAGTAGTGGAGTTTGTCTCTCGATGCCTCACTTGTCACCAAGTGAAGGCAGAGCATCAGGTACCAATAGGCTTGGTTCAGCCTTTAGAGGTCCTAGGGTGGAAGTGGGATGGGATATCCATAGACTTCATGAGGGGTCTTCCACGTACATCCAGGGGAAATGAATCTATCTGGGTGATGGTCGACCGAATCTCTAAGTCGGCCCACTTCCTACCGATCAGAGAGAAGGATTTAGTAGAGAGCTTGGGACACCTCTATGGGAAGGAGATTGTGCGGCTAAATGGAGTAACTTCTTCTATTGTCTCTGATCATGACACAAAATTTACTTCCCAGTAATGGAAGGGGTTATAGGAAACTTTCGGGACACAACTTCATTTGAGCACCGCCTTCCATCCTCAGACAAATGGTTAGACCGAGCGGACCATTAAGACCCTCGAGGACATGCTACGTGCTTGTGTCTTCAACTTAAGTCATAGTTGGGAGGATCAAATACCTTTGGTGGTTTTTTCATACAACAAAAATTATCACTCCACCATCGGGATGACACCTTTTGAGGCCTTGTGTGGTCAACCTTGTAGATCGCCACTGTGCTGGACATACCTAGGGGAGTCAACACTAGTGAGACCAGATATGGTACGTGCTACCACAGAGAAGGTGCAGATCATCCAGGAGCAGATGAAGACTGCACAGAGCAGACAGATTTCATATGCTGATAGGAGACAGAGACCTCTGGAGTTCTAGGATGGAGACCACGTCTTTCTACGAGTCTCACCTCGACGAGGTTTATGGAGATTTGGATGAGGCGGCAAGTTATATCCAAGATTCATCAGACCTTTCTAGGTCCTCAGTAGAGTAGGTGATGTGGCTTACCACTTAACTCTTCACCCTCAGTTGCACCGGGTGCATGACGTCTTCCACGTATCCCAGCTAAGGAGATACATGCACGAACCTTCTCACATCATTGACCACAGAGAGGTGGACGTTGATGATGGGGTGACTTTTACGGAGGTTCTAGCGGAGACTGAGGATCGACAGGAGTGGGTCCTTCGTAGATGTTCGATAACTCTGGTTCATGTTAGTTGGTAGCACAAGAACCTCCAGGAGAGCACATGAGAGAGGGAGGCTCAGATGCATGCTCAGTACCCCCATTTGTTTCCTTATCTCGAGTTGTTGCTTACGGAGACATAAAGACTTGAGGTGGAGAGAATTTAAAGACCCAGAATTTCTATGTAATTTTTTTTCTTAAATACATGGGAATTTTACGAGTCCGCGAAAATTGACGGCGCTTGATTCTGAGGCCTGATGTGACCGGAATCAATTTCTGAAATTTTGTTCGGGTACGTTCAGTAAACATATGAGCGGGTTTTCATAAATTTTAAACCGGTTCTCAAACTTGAAATTTGAGGGCACTATTAAACTCACAACACCGATATTCGCTTAAGGAGACTTTCACCTCAATGGCAGTTGGTCGAGTGTAGAAGATAGATTTTGGGTTTTCGTGGAAAGTAATAAAATAAAGTGAGTTTTCTCTTTATTTTATCAGAGCCGCCATGTGGGTGTTTGGTGGTTAAAAACTCCTCATGGGAGTTGGAGGTGGGACCACCAAACCTTAACCTCCCATGAGAGGTTATGGTGGTGGGACCCACCAGAACATAACATCCTGCAAGAGGTTACCGCATGGGGACCACACGATGATTAAACCCCCTATTGATGGAGGAGAGTAAAACCTCTCAACTATCCCTCATTAATGAGGGAGAGCCTCTTCACGTCCCCTAATTAATTCCTTGTGCCAACCCCTTGAATTAATTAAGGGGAGCCTATCTAATTAATTTAATTCTCTATTTGAATTTCTTGCCAACATCTAAAATAATAGACAATCTAATATTATTTTTGCATGGAATTTCTCATTCGGTGGGACCCTTTGAGAGGAGAGATTGGGAGAATTAGTGTTCTCCAATGAAGAACCCCATCTCCCAATGAAGAATGAAGAATGAAGAATGCCAGCCTTCTTCAACTTCTTCCTTGAAGCTTCAACCATCGAGATATGTCTTCGATGACTGACTTCGGAAACTCTGTCAACGATCAATGATCGATGATCAAAGGTAGGGGGTTGTTTTTTTAATTATTCATTCCTTTTTTCTTCTTCGAATGAAAGGAATTGTTGTGGTGGATTGTAAGAATAATTGAAGTTCAAATTTCTTCCTCTTGAGGAACCAATTGATACCAACCTAAACGCGGAGGGTGCGGACCAAGCCAACATGGCCCAACCCCTATGTCGATATTGTTTATGATTGAACTTCATCTTGGCGATGAAGCAACGAGGCGACAAAAGTGGCGACGACAAAGGTCGCGCTACCCGCGACCTCCGTGAACTGCGCCACCCTCGCGACGCTCCAGTGCTTCGGGCCGAACCACAGCCCTCCGGCCAAGCCACCCGGCTGCACCGCCACCGACCCACACCATCCATCTGCTGGCCGCCACCGGCCTCTCAACCTTCTGGCCACCCGCCGACCCCCCTTGGCCGAGCAGCCTAGCTGCGCGTCTCCTGGCTGTCGGCCCTCCTGGACACGCGCCTTCCGGATGCCGGCCCGCCTAGCCACGTGCCTCCCAACCACCGGCCCACCTGGGAGCATGCCTCGTAGATGCCGGCCCGCCTAGGTACGTGCCTATTGGCTGCCGGCCCTGTAACACCCCGAGCTTCCACGATACGCCTCTCATTGAATAATGTAATAGCTTGCATTGTACGCAACTTCGAGTTCTAAAACACCGCGACTAATCAAAGTAGCCATCATGAATAGTAATAACCACTTTTTAAAATTATAGAAATTTTATATTTCAAATGGACTTCATTTTTGTATTCGTAATATCGAAATTATCCTAAGTTGAATTTTTTGTAACTTTCTGAGAACTTCCAATTTTTTTTATAAATAGTGAAAAATACTTAAAACAACTTTTTTAATCAAAATAATTAATTGTGATAAATTATAATATTTAGTGGTTTTAAAGTATAATTAGAACATATTTTTACCATTTTATCCAATGGTGGTCATTAGAATTAATTTAACATTGAAAATGGACATAAACAATTGCCAATCTTTTGATATAAATTGTTTCCTAAAAACACGCTATTTGTTCTGACAGCGGGAATTAATTATAAAATTAATTAATGCAACTTATATGTTTGGAATTTTGTAAAATAGACATCATTTTTGAATTCGGAATATCAATTATAGTTTAGGGTGAAATTTTGGTACTTTTCGGATAACTTGTGTATTTTGATGAATAGTGAAAATTACTAAATTTTAATTAAAAACAACTTTTTTAATCAAAATAACTAATATTGATAAATTATGAATTTGAGTGTTTTTAAAGTATATTTAGAATATATTTTTACCATTCAATTTAAGTTTTGTCATTGGACATAATTTTACAATTAAACCGAACATAAACTAGTGTCAATCTTTTGATAGTTATTATCTCTTAAAAACACGCTTTTTTGTTTTGACAGCGGGAATTAATTTTAAATTAATTTCTGCCACTTCTGTGTTTTGAATTTAGAAAAATGGATTCCATATTTGGAATCAGGATGTTCAAATTTTGTAAATAGGTAACTTTTATTTTTAGACATTTTGAATAATTACTGCGGTAAATATTTTATTTACCATGGTTAAGGGTAAATCCGGTAAATAAGGGTTAAAAAATAATATTATAATAATACTAAATTACCCTAAAACGTGTCTTAACCATATTGGTTGATACATGGTCGACCATGGGCATCTTTGGGTCTATTTTGGGACCCCATGGATCCACTTGTAAGTGATAATGACACATTATATTAATAAAGTTAAAATAAAAATAAAAATGGCATAAGCTTACATCTTTTAGAAGAACAATTTTTACATAGGGTTATACATGTTGGATTTTCGATTATAAATATTCATTAGAAAGCTAAAACGATTTCCTACATGATGATATTTTATTTATAATTTTTAGACATCAAATAAGTTAAATTATTAATGACACAATAATGATGCAATGTTTACCTCATTAATAAATCATTTAAATAAATAAAATTATAATGATTAAAATATTATCTAAAACCTGTCCAATTCTTATTGGTTGATGTTATTTAGAATATGAGTCATCTTATCTTCGACCTCAATGATTTTTGGACCATTAGAAACTGAATATAATTATATTATAAAGTAATACTTTCACTCTTTCCTAAAGAGCCCCTCCTCTCCCTTATAAAAGGAGACCACTTCTACTCATTCCTCACACCTCTCAAGCCACTTGGCTCGTCCAAACTCTGCCCAACTAAGCTCCCCACATCCCTCTCCTCCTCCTTGAAGCTTCCCCTTAGGCAGAAATCATTTCAAGAAGTCCTTTGGTTCCAACCAAAGTGAGTTACCTAAATTAAAGGTAACGTTTTCTCTTAAATTATTTTCATTTATTTTGCTTCTCCAACCCCCAAACTCTTTTTATTTCCCTTCTTTTGTAACAACACCAGTATCCTCAATATACTAGGATGTTGTTATAAGAAGTATTCAAACTACACATACACACAACTCCATCTAATGGATGATGAACATAATGTTTCTGTGGATGGCAAATTAACGCCTCACGAAACGATGATTGTTCAAATACATCTTACCACCTCTCATGGTGGCCATTATGATGGAACTGTAATTAAATATGATATTAATGATATATATTTTATATATAAGCTTCTGTAATTCCATTTTATTTCATACCATTATTCGTTTCATGTTGTATATACATACGATAATTTCATTTGAGGAAGTGCGGACTACCGCCCCCTTAAAATGATATGACTCGTGCATACCACACATGGAACGTATAAAGGATGAACTTAAGTAACATATATAAAATATTATATTATACTGGAATAGTAATATACCTATGTATCATTTGGATTCGATTCTTTTAAAATAAAAATTAAATGGAAGTAGCGTTCGTGCGTACGTACGGACTACCGTCTCCACGAACGCGATGAGATTCATTCTCCATCGTATCCATTCAAGTATAATTATCATTTAATGATTTAAAAATGATGTTTAAGGACTTGATATCATTCTGGATATGAATAAGATACAACAAACATTACTTATGTAACAAAACATATAAAAGAAAATGAGTAAGTTAACACCCGAAACGGCGTTAATACTAAGATATTATTATCAAATCAATATTAAAAGATCATATATGATATCATATTAATGTATATGATTCTTGTATAATTTAATAACAATTATTTCACCATTATACAGGAGGTTAACCTACCCCAACCAAGGAAAAGTACAAGGTAAGGGGTTTTCATCTCACTCCTTATTCCCGTGAGATTCATGCCATATTGCCACCATTACCTTTTGTGTGGTGTATGTACTGCCCATAATTATATTCTTTGTGTAATACAATCTAATTTATGTGTATTTACATATTCATTGTATGATACCTCTTTCATGGGTTTTATGTTTCATAAGTTACCAAATTGGTAAGGGTTTATTTCACAATCTCTTCATTATCCAAGGTTGTTTTATCATCCACATCCATGTTTCTTAAAAATGTATTTCAAAACATTTTTACTATTTACAAGAATATGGGTTAAATTAATTTATACCCTTGTTTGACTTTTTGTAAGAGGTTTATAAAGGAATATTTCCGTCGTTTTCAAAACAAGGTCCTTTTGACCTTTTCGACAGAATTAAGATAAGAATGTTTTTTTTACTTATACGGCGGGTACGGTTATTTTCCACCATTATAAAATCGTCAAAGCTTTCCTTACAAGTTTACAAGAATATTTTCAAGAAAATGTTTTATTTTATATGTCTCTTAAATGATTTCAAAAATAGAAAGAGATATTTCTCTAAAAAAGTGTTTTGATTTCATCTATGTCAACATCCTTTAATGGATTTTACGCTTATTTGAAGTTGATTTATTATAATACAAAACTTCTATATTGTATTGAAGGTTTTGTGATATGTTTGACTGTGGATGTGCTATTTTATACCATTCATAGTTTATGGTGAAACTATTGACATTTCATATGCTACTTTTAATCCGAATGATTATGTTATATTTCAAACTTTTCTTCAGATGAATGTGCTAAACAAGTATGTTCCGGGTTGGGGACCGGTAAAAGTAAGCCCTCCAGGTTGGGGACTGGTAAAAGTAAGCCCTCCAGGTTGGGGACTGGTTAAAGTAAGCCCTCCAGGTTAGGGACTGGTAAAAGTATGCCCTCCGGGTTGGTGTCCGGTTATTAGAGGCACTCCGGGTTGGTGTCCGGTTATTAGAGGAACTCCGGGTTGGTGTCCGGTTATTAGAGGCACTCCGGGTTGGGTTTCGGTTAGAAGTAACCCCTAGGTCTTGGGATGAGGCCTAGACAAAGAAATTAACGTTTAGCATTATGCATTCCAACATTATGAAAGTGGTTATTGATATTGCATGTGATTATTCGATTAATAGAATATCCATGTGAACAAGTAAATGGCATTATTTCATTTTACTTTTGCCATACTATGTTGAAGTTCAATTTTAAAAGGCTTTTGTTTTAGTAATGCATTGCCTTAAGCGTTTATGCTCATTTTGAATATTCCGCTATATTGTTATCCTTACTGGGCATTTGAGCTCACCCCTTTTCTATGTTTTATTTTTCCCAGGTAGTGAAGAGGTAAATTATGAATGACTTGCAGGGATATTATGAGGGGTTAATAGTGTGGATATGAAGACTTTGTTGTTGTAGTAGTTTTTCACTTTGGAATGTAATGTAAAACTTTATGATTATATCTAGTGTTTCCAAGACTACTAAACCAATCGGTCTTTCGGGATTTGATCTTTCTTGTGATCATGCCAATGTTACGAAGTAATGCACCGACTCTGGGTAGCTAGGGTCGGGGCGTTACAGGCCCGCTGGGCCGCACGCCTCCCGGCTACTGGCCCGCCTGGCCACACGCCTCCCGACAGCCGTACCGCTTGGCCACACACCTCCTGGCCACGTCGGCCCACGCTGGCTATACCTTGCTCAACCTGACCCCCTTTTGGCTTCTGTGCACGCCCCGCACGCCTCCCTGATCCGCCCCCCTTATTGCCTTTCAGCCGAGCCGTCGACCCATCTCCCTTGCGGCCTCCCGGCCCAGCCGGCATCCCGGCTCCCTCACGACCTCCCAGTCAAGCCGGTGACCCGTCCCACCCTCTACCTCCCCTATGGCCTCCCATCCGAGCTATCCCTGACCATGCCCTCTGGACAGAACCACCTCGGGCCGTGCTCTCGTGGTGCATCGAGCCGAACCGGCCCCGAGCCTGGGTCGGACCGCTCTCGTGGACGGATGGGCTGGGCCAAGTGTGCCGGGTCAAACCCAATGGGCCGGCTCGCCCAACAGGCCAGGCCGGACCCACCGGGTCGGCCCAGACTAAGTCGGGTCGGGTCGGTCCAACTTGGTCAGACTGGACCTGGGCCCACTACCGACCCTTTACTTTCTTTAGCCATATCTTTGGAACTGGATGTCCGTTTAATGATTCGTCAGTGGTGCTGGAAATCTTAGAGCATAGCCGTCCCTTTGAGAATAACCCACTGGAGTTATGGGTTTAGTTGAGATATGGTCATGTTGGGTCGTACACGAATCCAACCGGGCCCCCAGGACTAAAGGGCTAATAACTCACAGACCGAGCGTCCGATTGACGCGCCGTTTGTTGCGTTGAAACCCCTATCACTTGGCGGACCTTTGAGATACTTCTTCTTGGGACTTCATGGCAGTTGATGTATTGACACTCGGCTTGAGGAGCAGACCCTCCCAGAATAAAGCATGCTTCGTGCAGAACCCTATGGCTAGTTGTGCACTGATGACTATTCATGGATCCTGTGTGGGTTCGACAACACTGAAAACCATTCCTGGATCCTGTGTGGGTTCGAAAACACTAACGACTATTCCTGGATCCGGTGTGGGTTCGATATAACTAACAAATCTTTCTGGATCCCATACGGATTCGACATCTCTGACTACTGTTCCTGGATCCTGTGTGGGTTCGATAGTTCTGACTTCTGTTCCTGGATCCTATGTGGGTTCGACAGAATAACTATTCCTGGATCCCGTGTGAGTTCGATAGTTCTGATTTCTATTCCTGGATCCTATGTGGGTTCGACAAAATAGATTATTCAGTGGCTACATCTAATCATCTCTATCTCTCTACAAAAGTTATATACCTGTGTGAGCTGAGTTAGTAACTTTGTGTTTTCCTCATGATTCAGATGGATTACTTGATAACTTAGGTATATGTATGGGAATATACCTAAGTGGGGTTATCTATTGATTTCATACTTTGTGGTTTATTCTTGTTGGATTTTGTGAGACCTTGAGGTTCTCTAAGTCACTACTGAGTATTGTTATACTCACCCCTGCATGGGCTATGCCCGCACCTCGTTGTGTTGGATGCAGACGATGGACAACACTGACCGAGGCTGAGTGTATGAGGATTGGATGGTACCTGGAGGTGGAACTCATGATGAGTCAGTACCCGGAGGAGACTGACAGACGTGGAGTGCTGAGGAGGCTATCTATACCTACCATTCAGGTAGGATCAGTGATGGACGATCCAGGAGCTGCTTTTCACCTTTCAGCTATTTTTTTGTCCTTTCTAGTTGTACTTGTACTTTCAGTTGGGATTGTATTTTCGGAACCTTTACTTTTCATCACTCTCTTTTTATACAATTTTACTTAGTGTTTTATATCTAGATGTGTACTCTATTGTGTGTGTTTTCAGTTATAAAGGCAATGCCTTCCTAGTTTAGGGATTTACGCCTTTGGTGCTAGTCACCAGCCCCTGGCCTATGGAAGGTGAGCTTGGGGTAGTCACGACATGGGCCTCGGAGGACGGGTCATGACAGAATAATTAGTGTTAGAAATCTTTTGAGTATCTAAAGGAGAATATGGTACGTTCTCAAGTTCTTTGTCTTCCAATAGAGGTATTTCAGTTTTATGTTTTCTACGATGCTTCACATCGTGGTTTAGGCTTTATTCTGATGAAGTAGGGAAAGTTTTTTATTATGGGTCTTGATAGTTGCATCCCCATAATCGTAACAATGCCACCCATGATATTGAGTTGGCAGTTGTGGTGTTTGCTCTGATATTGTGGAGACATTATCTCATTGGAGAGAACTTTGTGATTTTCACCAGTCATAAGAGACTGAGGTATGTTTTCTCCCAGTCTTTCATGAACTTGAGGTAGCATCAGTGGATGGAGTTCCTACAAGAATACGACATCGAAATATCGTATACCCCTAGAAAGGGGAATGTTGTAGCTTCTGCGCTGATTAGTAAGTCATGTAGTGACGAAATGTGTGAATATATAGATTCTTGGAGAGTGATGGAAGAACATTCAACATTACATCTCGATATGGGAGAAGTTGGGGGTAGAGGTTGTCTTTTTCAGATGACTATGCAGTTATATCTAGTGTAGTAGGTGGAAGAGTGCCATTTGGGGGATCTAGAGGTTGAGGTATAGAGAGACCAAGTTGTTTGTAGCTAGGACCCTGATGGTTGGTCTGAGGATGAAAAACAATGAGTGTTGTATCATGGAAGGATTTTTGTTCCTTTGGAGATGCATGATATGGTTCTCATAGAGTTCTATAGTTCACCTTTAGTAGTGTATCCGGGTATGGAAAATAAGTATCGAGGATTGAGGAGTCAGTTTTGGTGGCCTGGGATGAAGCGTGTAGTTGTAGAGTTTGTGTCTTAATGTTTATTCTGAAAGGAAGTGAAGGTAGAGCATCGTGTCCCCTATGGTTTTCTCCAGTTGTTAGATATTTTTCAGTGGAAGTGGGAGGAAATCTCAATGGACTTTGTTACTGGTTTACGTTGAGCTCAGGGAGGACATGACACTAATTGGGTGGTAGTGGATCGTTTAAAAAAATCATCCCACTTTATAGCGATTATGGAGTCAATCTCAGTGGATGTTTTGTTGAGGAAATATCTGGAGGAGGTGCTTAGACTCCATGGTTTCTTGAGGATGATATTTTTCAATCGAGATGCTCATTTTACCTATAGGGTGTGGAGAGGGCTCTCGCATGCTTTTATTTCTTAACTATGCCTTAACACACCTTTTTATGAACAAATGGACGGTCAGACAGAGTAGACTATCCAAACTCTTGAAGAAATGTTGTGCTCTTATGTCCTAGATTTTGGAAGTTTGTGGATGAGTCACTTAACCTTGGTGGAGTTCACTTACAAAAATAGTATCCACTCTACCATCGGTATGGCACCATTTGAATCCTTATATGGCTGACCTTTCCGTTCTTCGTTGTGATGGACTGGGGTCAGAGAGTCAGCAATTCTCAGACTGAAACCAGTGTAGAATAGGACAGATATGGTTTAGGTGATTCATGAGAGGATGAATACAACGCATGATCATCAGAAATCATATGCCTATCAAAGGAGGAGACCTTTGGAGTTTGATGTGGGGGATCACATATTTCTGAAGGTGACTCACCGTCATGGGAAGTGAAGGTTTGGTCGTGTTAGTAAGTTGTCTCCCCAATTATTTGGGCCTTTTGAGGTGTTGGATCGTGTTGGAGACATGACGTATCGAGTAGCACTTCCCCCGTAGATAAGCTGCATAAACGATTTTTTTTCATGTGTCACAGCTCCATCGTTATCTTCATGATGACTCTCATGTCATCGATTGGGGAGATATCAATATTTATAATGATGCGACCTTCAAGGAGTGACATGTGGAGATATAAGACTACAAAGAGGAGGTGTTTCATGGGCGTTCTATCCCCTTGGTTCATGTCTTGTGGCGACATAGTGGTGTGGATGAGAGTACATGGGAATGTGAGTAACAGATACGTGCTCAGTACGCTGAGTTGTTTGATGTTTAACTCTCTTAATGTGACAATGTTTGCTTCGTAGTTCTATAAATTTTGTGTTTATGAGATGGATTTATTTGGTTGCTTCTTGTGGCTTGCTATATTTTGAGAGGTATCTCTATGAGGGGTTTTTCGAACACCTTTTCTGTTTCCCTTTAGGTGGGTTTTAAATTCTCGAGGATGATAATGTTTTGAGGGGTATCTGATGTAAAGGAACTTACCTCTTTAGTCCACTCTTTTGTTGAAATCTGGTGTTTGAGGTATTTTGGGAGGTCAAGGTGACTTATCCCCAACACTTTTCTAAATTTCCAATTCTATGAACAGTTCCATAAGTGAGACCGATGTGAACTATGCATCAGTGAGACCGATGTGAATAGTTCCATTGGTGAGATTGATGAGAACTGTGCATCAGTGAGATCAGTGTGAAGAGTTCCATCAGTGAGACTAATGTGAAGAGTTCCATCAGTGAGACTGATGTGAACAGTTCCATCAGTGAGACCAATGTGAACAGTTCCATCAATGAGACCGATGTGAATAGTCCCATGAGTGAGACCTATGTGAACAGTTCCATCGGTGAGAATGATGTGAATAGTTCATCAGTGGGAAACTCTATGAACAGTGTTTCGAAGATCTTGTACAGTGTTTCTAGGATCGGTAGGTGTACAGTGTGTCTAGGATTAGTAGGTGTACAATGTTTCTAGGATTGGTAGGTTTACAGTGTTTCCATGATCATGTACGATGTTTCCAGGATCGGGTAGGTGTACAATGTTTCCAAATTCTTATAGTTTCACCCCTTTTACATTTTATTTGACATAAAAAGCATTCAAGGCCTTGTTTTAAGGTACTTAAGGACGATTTAAATCCCATAACTCCTATATTAATTTTTTCTAAGGATTGTGATGCATTTACTTTATCAAACCACATGGTTTAATGCAGTCCCCTTTTAATGGAAAATCCACCATATCTTAAACCACTTGTCCATAAATCTTATAAAGGGATGAGATATATTCCTTCCTTATTATACATTCTTGTTCCTTGGTGAGATGTGCTCGAACCTTTACTTATTCCCATAGAAGCAGTGTGATCGAACCTTAATCCTTGGATCATTTCCCCTTGATGTTTCTTTATGCTGCATGTGCACCCCCTATTTTGGTGTAAGAAGAAAGTGTCAATCTATCATCGATAGAAGGTATGATATACCTCAATTGTTGTGTTTTATTTAATCTCTCTTCTCCTGTTTCTCCTTTCCATGTTATGGCATGCGATCGCCATGCTTCTAAGGGAGTTTTCTTGGGTATCAGTTGGTGCATTCGTGCCACGGCGTCCTCTGGTGGATACAGTTGTCACAAGGGAGGAGATAGTAATCCGTTGTGTAGATCGTTCTCCTATAAAGAATGTCAAGAACCTTTTGAGGTCGGGGATTCATTGATTACCTATTATTTTACATGCAACTGTAGAGTCATCATGTTTTAGAACACTGGATCACAATGAAATTGACATAATAAATATTTGATCCACATAAATAAATTGATATCGATAGTATGTTATTTCCTCTTGTTTTGTTGGATAGTGTGATATATATGATTTATTTTTTTATCTTTTCATTATTGATTGAAATTGGTGAAGAACATAATTGGGATTAATTATAATTATTTAAAAAAGATAAAGAGGTATGTAAATGAACCTAGTTGTTGTTTTTGTAATTTGATGTCAATCAAATTGATGCAGTAAGCATGTTTAATTATTTTTTACAGCTTACTATTTATGTTTCCTGTCATTGGAACCTCTAAATAATAAATCAGTTAATTCAATATGGATTAAAGAACTGGTTTTTTTATAAAAGATAATTCCTCATAGGGGTTTGAGTTACCCTCTTACTTCTTTGAGGGCCAAGATCCCAGTTGATATGATGTTTGTTTTCTTACTGCTTGTGTTGTGATGTGATCCTGGATGGATGTTTTGAAATGTGGGGGCAGGGAGGCCCAATGTTTGGGGCAACAGTTGATGCCTAGAGTGGTGAGATGCATTATTTTATGTATGTGAGTGCCACAGAGGACACCAGAGATGATGAAACATGTTGGATGTGAATGTTTATATGATTAATGAATCTTATTGGTTGTTTATCTACTTTAGTTTCCCCACTTCTCAAGGTAGTTGGTCTTTCTTACACTCCTTCCAAAATAGGAGAAGACACGTGGGTTATTCCTAGTGATTTATCTGTTTAGCTTCTCAAGGTAGGATGGGTTTACTCTCTTTCTATACGTGGAAAATAATTGATGTGTAGTTCACCTCCCACCATGTTGACCCCCCTTGTGTTTAGCATCTTATAATTTTTTTCTAGAATTCTTGGGAATATAGGAAAGTAATAATGTAGTTAATAAATGATTGAATAAATGATGTTAACCCAAGTTGTTAGATATTTTTGGGATGCAATTATAAGGTTGTAATTTAATGGAACAATGGAATTTGGGTGTGATGCTAATGAAATATAATTTTAATGGTTAATTGATGTTTAAATAATTCATTAACGTAAAGTGAAACTGATAAAAAGGGAATAATATAATGTAATAAAGCTCTTTAAATAGTTATGTTCTTATAGAATACCTAGTATTAGAAGTAGTAACTGGGATTCTGAGAGACGTTAGCTGCAGTTGAGTCTAAGTATAGGTTATTCCCATTGTCTGGTTCTCAGAAATCTTTCATCGTGTACTTATTATATTTCTATATACTACCCCCACCATGTCGGTTAGGGAGACAAACACCCTATAGATTTTGATCCCTGGGGGGTGTTTTTCCCAACATTCTGATGGGAGGATGGATGGCTGACTACCCCCTTTGGCCCCACTCTCTTCTCTTGGTAGTTATTGGTGCTGGTAGGCATAGTGGTTAGTTTTCCCCATATATGTGTGTGGAAGGATGTAATGGCTTGAGGTTATTCACACACATATATTCTGGATATAGTTTCCTATGGACTACTATATGTGTAATGTGTATATGATGTGATGTCTTGAGGATCCTTACTTGGTGTATGGGCTATAATGGCTTGAGGTTTAATACCCGACTTAAGATACACATTATGTGAGATGTGGTGGCTCCCGAAAACTACCTAGTAACTTTGGTTATGTGGATATGGTGGTTTGGTTGCAAGGGGTACATGTTGTGGTGTTATTCCTAGGTGTCTGTGGGAAATCCTTTTTTGAGAGAGATGCTTAGGATGTGTGACATTAGGGAAAAGTGGAAAACTAGTGGGGAAGTTCTAGTGGGGTAACCTTGATATTCTTTATTATATTTTATACTCTTTTATGAAATACATGGTAAGATTAGCCATGGTGAGGCTGGGAACTTAGTATACCTGTTTAGGTGACGAGTTAGTTTCATTTGTTGTTCACTGTTCTTTAGAATGATTTCTTTACTTTTGAACGAGTGGGTTCGAGGAGTATCCTCATGAGTATACTGTTCTACTAGCTCTATGTATATATAAACTATTTTTTTAGGTCACTTGGAGAAGGTTGGAGATCAGGAAGGTTACTACTATCTTGGGGTTGCAGGAGTTGTTTAGGATTCATGGTTGTTGCTATTTTTTTATTTTATTTTTAGTGCTAGCAGTTTTCCTTTCAGTTGTAGTAGTTTTTTCATGAAATTACATATGTGTATTTGGGATTTATTTTATATTGTAGTCTAAGTTAGAGTTGGTTGGTGTTTGTCTTATCTCTCTCTTTCACATGTGTTCTCTTGAAGGCTAATGCCTCACATTTGTGTGTTTACTATACCCCCTGTGCTAGTCGCCAACCTGAGGCCTATTGGAGGCGGGACTCGAGGGTCACTATCTCCCTTATCGCATTGCTGGCCTAAGAGGGTTACACCTAGTGGGGTGGGGGTCGTAACATGATCCAACAAGAATGACCTTCAGCAAGCTATTTTTGTACTCTACATCTCTTGATGGTGTTCCTCCTTCATGACCAGATACATCAGAAGGTCTGGACATGAAAAACTTCTTCATGAAATTCTACAACTAACAAATTTGATCAATATTTGTTTTCCAGAACCTCTTTTTATATTTTGAGATATATGGGTCTTACACTCCCTTTTGAACACTCGGGTAGTAGGTTTTCTTTTCTCGTAAAAATTCTCTTAACGTAAATCTCATCTTCCCTCTTCTTCCTTTGGTACTAAAATAGTGTATCGTGTATCCTAGAATTCCTCTTCTTCCACCTTGTGTTCACCTTTAGAAGAATAAAACCCACAAAGGATATCCCCATTATCACCACTATTCTCATTTTAATCTCCTACAATATTTATATTCTTAAACTTATCATTAATAATATTTACATATTTTAAACAAGGAAAAATATATGAAATGTAACACCCCGAGCCTAGTTACCTAGAGTCGGTGCATTATTACATAACATTGGCATGATCACAGAAGATCAAATATTGAAAGACCGATTAGTTTTGTAGCCTTGGAATTACAAGATACATTAATAAATTTACATTAAATCATAAAGTGAAAAACAAAAACAACATCTTGTCTCCATATACCACACTCATATCCCCTCATACTATCCCTGCAGGTCATTCATAAAATACTTCTTCACATCCCGGAAAAAATAAAACATAGAAAGGGGTGCACCCAGATGACCAGTAAGGATATCAAAATAGTGGAAAATTTCATAAATGAGCATAAACATTTAAGGAAATGTATAAGTAAAACAAATGCCTTTTAAACATGAACTTCAGCATAATATGGAAAAAATAAAATGAAATAATTCCATTTACTTGGATATTCTACTAATCGAATAATCACATGCAATATCAATAACCACTTTTATAAGGATGGAATGCATAATGTGAGACTATCATAACCACATAGTCATGACCCTATGCCAAGACTACAAATATGATTTTGTCAAGGCCTTGTGCCAAGAAACTATTTTGTCTCATGAGACCTACTGATGCATCGAGGAGCTATAACGGGCTCCAACCGTCACTTAATAAGTCTAATGCATTCCTCATACGAACATGTTTAAACATAACATAAACATTCATATTAAAACTAGCATACGAAATGCCAATACTTTCTCCATAAACCATGAATGGTATAAAAATAACATATCCACAGTCAAACATACCACAAAACCTTCAATACAATATGGAAGTTTTGTATCATAATAAATCAATTTCAAATAAGATTAAAATCCATCAAAGGATATTGACATAGATGAAATAAAAACTATTTGAGAGAAATATCTCTTTTTTTAAATCATTTAAATAAAACATTTACTTTGAAAATATTCTTATAAGCTTTTAAGGTAATCTTCAACGATTTTATAATGGCAGAAAATAGCCACACACACCGTATAAGTTAAAAAACATTCTTAACTTAATTCTGTCGAAATGGTTAAAAAGGACCTTGTTTGGAAAACGACGGAAAGATTCCTTTATAAACATCTTATAAAAAGTAAACAAGGGTATAAATGACTTTAACCCATAGTCTATAAAATAGTAAGAATGATTCTAAATACATTTTTAAGAAACATGGATGTAAATGATAATGATGTCCCAGTAGATAATTACGTATAAACAATCTCGGATAATGAAGAGATTGTGAAATAAACCCTTACCTTGTACTTTTCCTTGGTCAAGGGTAGGTTAAAATCCTGTATAATGGTGAAATAATTGTTATTAAATTATAAAATAATCATATACATTAATATGATATTATATATGATCTTTTAACATTGCCTTGTTAATAATATCTTAGTATTATCGTCGTGTCAGGTGTTAACTTACTTGTTTTCTTTTATATGTTTTGTTACATAAGTCATGTTTGTTATAGATAGGTTGTATCTTATTCATATCCAGAATGGTATAAACTCTTTAAACATTATTTTTAATCATCAAATGAGAATTAGACTTGAATGGATATGATGGTAAATGAATCTCATCGTGTTCGTGGAGACGGTAGTCCGTACATACGCACGAGCGACAATATAATTGTTTTGATAATAAAATAATATATAATTGGATGTTATATCATATATACAGAATAATTATAATGTTATATTTATTATTTACTTCAATTATGAATCATTATCATACCCATCTAAATAATAATGTTTTGAATAACAATTACACCACGACGTGGAGACGGTAAGCTGTACATACGCACGTATGGTGACATGTCACTGAAAGGATGGATAGAATACTGAATATGGTTGTACCATATTTATAATAAAATCACATTATATATAAGATACTGGAGTTATTATTTTATAATGTAAATAACAAATAAAGAATAAGTGGAAGAAGAAAGGAACTTAAAAGAGGGTGGTGAAAACATTACCTATTCTTCGGGTTCTTCCTTTGGATTTGATCAAAAGGGATCTTTAGGTTAGCTTTCTGATCAAACTAAGGCCTCTAATTTGAATTGAGGGAAGATGATAGGATATTTGGTCAGGTTTTGGACGAACAAAAAGGCTTTGAAGGTATGAATTAGGAAGAAGGGGGAGTTCCCTTTTATAAGAGGGGTGATAGGCACCTTTGGAAAAGCTAGAAATATTATTTTATAATAAATTCATATTCGGTTTCTAATGGCACCAAAGTGGATTATTTAATGATTAAGGTGGTTATAGGTCTAAAACCACTCAACCAATAGGTTTTAGACAGGTTTGGGTCACTATATTGACCTTATCTTTTAGTTTTAACTCTTAGTTAATTAGTTTGACATTTACCATGTCTCTTTGTATTTTTATATTATATAGTTAATAAACTTACTATAAACTACCAAGAGAACCACAAGTGGTTAATTAATGACATAAATATAATTATATAAGTCCTTTTGCCGAACCTTTGATTTTTAGGAATATTATATCAATTAATAAAATAATATTTGTTTTAAAAACTCCTTTATGTCAATTTTGACACTATTTAATAATTGATTTTTGTTAAAGTCTTAATAACTTTATTAATTCAAAACAAATTCATTTAATCAATACTAACATGTTATATTAACCAATAAAATTTGTGGAATTCATTAAAAGTCTCAAATTATATTTATTTGGGTATTTATATTATCAATTATTTTAATATTTAACTAATAAGATAATTACTGCATCGTCATTGTGTCATGAATAAATTAAATTATTTAATGTCTAAAAATTATAATTAAAATACAAAAATTTATGAAATAATTTTAGATTTATAATGAATATTTATAAACGAATTTATTTTATGTATAACCCAATATTAAAAAAAATTTAGTTATTACACTTTGATTTTAACTCTTTTAACTCTTCTTTGAATTAAATAATAATAAATGTCCTAATATAATCCATGTTGACCAAATAGGTTCATATTTTATTCCTAAGGTTGTTTTGGGTCGAATTATACTTATCCAATATAACTAGGACCTGTTTTAGGGTAATAATAATATCATCTTTACCCTTAATTACCCTATTTACTTTTTACCGTGGTAAATAAAAGTAAAAAGTTACTATTTACCAAAAAATATTTTTATCTTATTGAACCACATTTTCCTACTTTATATTAACCATTTCTCTCGTATTTTTGAAATTCCATTCACATAAGCGGTAAAATTAAGTTTTTTGTGAATTTGAAAATTCTCTTAGGAGATGGGTAAAAGACGGTGAAAAGTTCAATAAAATTTTTATATATTTAAAATTATTATAAACTGATTCCAATGAATTACATTGAACTTATATAGGTATTATGTATATATTTTGACCTAAAATAAATATAAATAAAATAAATAATTATTTAAATAAAAACTTCGGTTTTAATCTATAACTCAGTGTTTTTCACTATTCATCAAAATTGAAAGTTTTCAGAAAAATACCAAAATTTCACCCTAGGCTAATTTTGATATTCAGAATCCAAAAATGAATTCCATTTTGAAAGATAAAATGTATAAAATTTCAAAAAGTGGGTATTAATATTCATAATGGCTAGTTTGATTGGTTGTGGTGTGTGTTAGAACTCGAAGTTGCGTACAACACATGCTACTGTATTATTCAAAGAGAAGCGTATTGTGGAATCGTGGGGTGTTACATTCTCCCCTCCTTAAAATAACTTCTTCCTTGAAATTTCTAGAATAATATCGCATGAAAAGACTTGGGTGGTTCTTTATCATCAGTTCCTCGGGTTCCCACGTTGCTTCTTCCATCTTATGGTTTCTCCATAGAACTTTTACCCAACGAGTCGTCCGGTTTCTCAACAATCGTTCTCTAGTATCAAGAATCCTGATGAGCTCTTCGCAATAATACAGATCTGGTTCCAATTATAATTCTTCATAGGTGAGTACATGCTTTGGGTCAGGCATGTATTTTCTTAATAGTGATACATGGAACACATCGTGAACTTTGAAGAGATTTGGTGGCATTGCCAAATGATAAGCTACAGCCCCAATTCGTTATAGAATTTCGAAAGGTCCGATGTACCTTGAACTCAATTTACCTTTCTTACGGAAACGTATAACTCCCTTCCATGAAGATACCTTCAAGAAAACATGATCTCTTACCTAGAATTCCAAATCCTTCCTTCGGTTGTTAGCATAGATCTTCTGCCTACTTTGAGCTTCTTTGATGTGGCTCTGGATTACCTTAACCTTTTCCATCGTTTCCTCCATCATTTCTGGACCTATGAGTTTTCTTTCACTAACATCATCCCAACAGGTTGGTGTGCGACATCTCTTTCCGTATAACGCTTTATACGATGCCATCTGAATACTTGAATGGAAGCTATTGTTATAGGAAAATTCTACCAGAGGTAAATATTGATCCCACATACCCTGAAAGTCAAGTGAGCAAGATCTCAACATTTCTTCTAAGGTTTGAATAGTCTGTTCTGATTTTCCATCAGTTTTGGGGGTGCTAGGCAGTGCTCAAACGTAGTTCAGTATCCAAGGCCTTTTGAAGACTCTTCCAGAATCTTGAAGTAAAACGGGGATCAGGATCAGAAACAATCGATAGGGGTACTCCATGAGGTCTCACAACTTCATTGATATATAGTCTTTCAAGACGTTCAAGTGGTAGATCTTATTTTATAGCAAAAAAATGTGCTAACTTGGTAAGATGATCAATAATAACCCATATTTCATCATTCATTATAGGTGTCTTTGGTGGTCCCATGACAAATTCCATCATGATATTATCCCATTTCCTCTCAGGTATGGGAAGAGGTTGCATGAATCCTCCATGATGTTGCCTTCCAGCTTTCACTTATTGACAAACCATACATCTTGACAAAAAATCAGCAATCTCCCTCTTCATGTTGTCCCACCAAAAATGTTCCTTCAAGTCTCTATAAATTTTGGTGCTCCCAGGGTGTATAGAGAAATTGAAACTATGGGCATTATCCAAAAATTCCCTTTTTAGATTAGGTATATCGGGAACACAAAGTCTCTTCCCAAATTTCAAAATTCCTTCTTCATACACAACATCTCTCAGTCTCCCATCATCCACAGCTTTAATCTTATTTTGAAATTCTTCATCATTGTTTTGAGAACTCTTAATCCTTTCTAGTTAAGATGGTTTGGCCACCATTTGAAAAAGTATTGATGTTTCACCTTCCATGGTGATTCCCATATCAATCTTCACTATATCTATGTATATAGGATCCTTTTCAACTCTCATCTTGTTCAAAACTCCATGATCCTTTCTACAGAAATCATATGCCACCTTATTTTCCTTCCCCGGGTGGTAGTGTATCGTGCAATCATAATCCTTGAATAATTCAAGCCATCTCCTTTGCCTCATGTTTAGTTCTTTATGTGATAAAATATACTTCAAACTCTTGTGATCGATATATATCTCACATTTTCACCATTGAGATAATTTCTCCATATCTTCAAAGAAAAGATTACAACAACTAACTCAAGATCATGAGTTGGATAGTTTTTCTCATGAATTTTTAGCTGTCATGATGCATAGGTAATAACCCTATCATTCTGCATAAGGACACAACCGAGTCCTTTCTTCGATGCATCACTATAAATAACGAACCCATCATTCCCCAATGGTAGAGTCAATATAAGAGCATTGACTAATATTATCTTCAGTTCTTCAAAAAATGCTTCACACTCTTTTGTCCAAACAAATATAACCCCTTTACGTGTGGGCTTCGTTAATGGTTTAGCCAATTGGAAAAAATTCTGGATGAAACGCCGATAATAACATGCTAAACCAATAAAACAGTGTACCTTAGTTATACTCGTTAGTGGTGGACATTCTTGTGTTGCCTTGGTCTTAGAAGGATCAATGGAAATTCCATCCTTAGAGAGAATATGGAGAAGAGAAAAAATCTCCTGAAGCCATAATTCACACTTGCTAAACTTCCTATATAATTCATGTCTTCTAAGAATCTTCAGGATAATGTGCAAGTGATTTTCATGATCTTCATAGATTTTGGAGTATACCAAGATATCATCAATAAATACCACTAAAAAATCATCGATATATTCCTTGAAAACTTTGTTCATTAGATCCATGAATACAGAGGGTGCAATAGTCAATCCAAAAGGCATTACTGTAAACTCATAATGCCCTACTTGGTTCGAAATGCTGTATTCAGAATGTCTTCATTCTTCACACACAACTGATGGTATCCAGATCAAAGTTTAATATTTGAAAAGTATTGAGCTCCATGAAGTTGGCCAAATAAATCATCAATGCGAGGTAGGGGATACTTGTTCTTTATTGTTATAGCATTGATTTCCCTGTAGTCAATACATAACCTCATAGATCCATCTTTCTTCTTAACAAAAAGGACAGGGGCTCCCCATGGAGAAACACTTGGGCGAATAAATCCCTTATTACTCAATTAATCTATTTTTTTCATTACTTTAACTAATTATAAAATGGTCATTCTAAAAGGGTTCTTCGATATAGGCCTTGAACCAGGAATTAAATCAATGTAAAACTCAATTTCTCTTTCTGGAGGATGTCCAGGTAAATCTTCCGGAAACACATCTACATATTCTTTCACAACAGGTACATCATCTATTTGAACATTCCTTTCTCACCCAAAGTTATTTCATTATCTTCCTCCCCAGTAATTGAATTTAGTTCATCTACTGGGGCTGGATCTAGATAAGAATTAGGTGGTGACGATTCTGCTCTAAAGATAAGGTGTTCCTTATCATCATCATAAAAAATTGTAACCTCCTTCTTCTTAAAATAAATCTTCGCATCATGGTCCAAAAGCTAATCCATACTGAGGATTATATCAAACTCAATCATAGGTATGACGAAGAGATCAGCAGATAAAGAACATTTAAATACTCTAATGGGAACTGATTCACAGAACTTTGTTGCAATGATACTTCCCTTAAGAGTTTTAACTAACAACTCCCTTGTTAAATAAAACTGGAAATATCTAATTTTCTTAGAAAACTGGGAAGATATGAAACAATGTGATGATCCAAAATCAAATGATGCATTTGATAAACTTGAGGAAACCATTAAATTAACTGCCATCGCGTCTTTCGAAGCTTCTACCTCAGTAGTAGTGATAGCATAAGCTTGGCCTTGATCCCTTGGCCTTTTCTGAGGTAAGTTCCCCTAAAACTTAGGACATTCATTTTCATAATGTCCCATCTCCCTGCAGTTGTATCATTGAACACCGGTAGTTTCTTTCTTCCCCTTGCAATCACGAGCTTGGTGGCCTTTTCACCACACTTATAACAGACTCCCATTCCTTTCAAGAAAGTACCGGGGTGTTTCTTCCCACATTTACTGTTGGATGGATATTCAACTTTTCCCTTCTTTCCCTTATTTCCATTCCCAGAGTGATCAACATATCTCTTCTCCTCTTTCTTTTCTTTAAAGTCATAAGACTTAGAGAATTCCTTTTCTATCTTGATAGCACATGAGACAATATCTTCGTACGACGAGAAGGATTTTGAGACTAATGCTCGATGGAGAAACGGTTTTAACCCATCAAAGAAATGATCAATCTTACTCCTTGGGTTACTTATATAATCTATTACATGCCTTGCTAACCTTGTAAAGTTAGCCTCATACTTTGCGACATTCTCATCCTCCTTTTGTCTCAGACTCAGAAATTGCCTTTCCATATCTACTCGATGGTCACAAGGAAAGTATTTTTCTAAGAAAATCTATTTAAACTCCCTACATTCTATATTTGATACTTCATCTTCTTCCTTCGTGTTTTGAATCAATGAAAACCATTGATCAACATCCCTAGTGTGGTAGTAAACTACCATGAAAACTTTTTCCCTTTCACTACTCCCCAAAGCCTGAAATATTTTCTCTAGGGAATTTATCAATTGCTCAGATACTAATGGATTTGTACTCCCATTGAATGTTGGTGGTTGTTACCTCATTAAGCGATCTAACATTGATCCTCCACACTGCGGATCAGGGTGCTCCATACGGGTAAGTTTATTATTCATAACCTGAGTGAGTTGTCCCAATATAATGATAAGCTGATCGGCACCAGTTGTATCAGAAACTCCAATATAATTATCTTAAGAAGGAGGTCAATCCCTACATGGAGTGCGTGCATTGATACAGTTTCCATTCCTTCCACTAGGCGCCATTTCTAAACAATGGCATAAACTAGATTAGTTTATGAATCGAAATACATAATTCCAAACTTGTAAAACACTTAGCATAAATTAAACAGTTTATGGATAGAATCCATAATCATAAAAATGTTTTATTTGGGGAAGTATATACTCATAAACCCTTCATAATGGTTTTTAAAGAAAATGAGAATTATCCTAAGCATATCCCCTAGGAGGGTCGTAACCAAGAGTGCAGCAAGGCCCGTTTTCGTGCACCAGTTTCTATTCGAGTCTAGCTCAAAGCAGTGTTTTCGGGTTTTACTCTTAGGTATATCGGTGCCAGAGCCGCCTCTACCTGCTCATATTTAGACAGGGATTTATTTCTTGGAAAACTCACAAAATCTCTACAATACCAAAATTCTAGGATGTTATTCTATACTAATCCTCAAATTCCATCTTAGGTCTATGTGTTCTAATCAGAGTTTATCTAAATCTAGCTTCCAAGGTTTGTACTAAACTTCCTCTGATACCAACTGTAACGCCCCGACCCCAGTTACCTAGAGTCGGTGCATTATTACATAACATTGGCATGATTACAAAAGATCAAGTCTCGAAATACCGATTAGTTTATTAGCCTTTGAATCACTAGATACATTCATAATGTTTACATTACATCATGAAGTGAAAAACTACAAAAACATCTTGTCTCTATAGACCACACTCATATCACCTCAGACTATCCCTGCAGGTCATTCATAAAATACTTCTTCACATCATGGGAAAAATAAAACATAGAAAGAGGTGAGCTTAGATGCCCAGTAAGGATAACAATATAGAGGAAACTTTCATAAATGAGCATAAACATTTAAGGCAATGTATATCTAAAACAAAATACTTTTAAGCTCGAACTTCCGCATAATTTATCAAAAATAAAATGAAATAATTCTATTTACTTATTCACATGGATATTCTACTAATCGAATAATCACATGCAATAACAAAAAAAACTTTCATAATGATAGAATGCATAATGTCAGACTATCATAACCACATAGTTACGGCCTTGTTCCAAGACTAAAAATAATATTTTTTCAAGGACTTGTCCCAAGACACTAGTTTGTCTCATGAGACATACCGATGCATCGAGGATCTATAGCAGGCTCCACCCGTCACTTAATAAGTCCAATGCATTCCACATATGAACAGGTTTAAACATAACATAAACATTCATATTAAAACTAGCATACGAAATGTCAATACTTTCTCCCTAAACCATGAATGGTATAAAAATAACATATCCACAGTCAAGCATACCACAAAACCTTCAATACAATATGGAAGTTTTGTATCATAATAAATCAACTTCAAATAAGCTTAAAATCTATCAAAGGATGTTGACATAGATGAAATCAAAACTATTTGAGAGAAATATCGCTTTTTTGAAATCATTTAAATAAAAAATTTACTTTGAAAATATTCTTATAAGATTGTAAGGGAAGATTCAACAATTTTATAATAGTATAAAATAGCTTCACACACCGTGTAAGTTAAAAAGACATTCTTACTTTAATTCTGTCGAAAAGGTTAAAACGGACCTTATTTGGAAAACGACGGAATGATTCCTTTATAAACATCTTATAAAAAGTCAAGAAGGGTATAAATGACTTTAACCCATAGTATATGAAATAGTAAGAATTATTCAAAATACATTTTTAAGAAACATAGATGTGGATGATAAAGAGGTCCGAGTAGATAATTACGTATAAACAATCTTGGATAATGAAGAGATTGTGAAATAAACCCTTACCTTGTACTTTTCCTTGGTCGAGGAAAGGTTAACCTCCTGTATAATGGTGAAATAATTGTTATTGAATTATATAATAATCATATACATTAATATGATATCATATATGATCTTTTAACATTGCATTGTTAATAATATCTTAGTATTATCGTCGTTTCGGGTGTTAACTTACTCGTTTTATTTTATATATTTTGTTACATAAGCTGTGTTTGTTATGGATAGGTTGTATCTTATTAATATTCATAATGATATCAAATCCTTAAACATTATTTTTAATCATCAAATGAGAATTAGACTTGAATGGATATGATGAGGAATGAATCTCATCGCGTTTGTGGAGACGGTAGTCCATACGTACGCACAAGCGACAATATCATTGTTTTGATAATAAAATAATATATAATTGGATGGTATATCATATATACATAATAATTATAAATTTATATTTATTATTCACTTCAGTTACACATCATTATCATACCCATCCAAATAATAATGTTTTGAATAACAATTACACCACGACGTGGAGACGGTAAGCCGTACATACGCACATATGGTGACATGTCATTCAAAGGATGGATTGAATAATGAATATGGTTGTACCATATTTATAATAACATCACAGTATATAGAAGATATTGGAGTTATTATTTTAGAATGGAAATAAAAAATAAATAAGAAGAAAGGAAATTGAAAGAGGGTTTTGAAAACATTACCTCTTCTTCAGGTTTTCCTTTTGACTTGATCAAAAGGGCTCCTTTGGTTGTATTTCTGATCAAAATAAGACCTCTAGGATGAATTGAGGGAATTTGAGAGGATATTTGGGCCGGGTTTTGCCAAACCAAAAGGCTTTGAAGGTATGAATTAGAGAGAAGGGTGAGTGCTCTTTTATAGGAGGGGTGAGGGGCACCTTTGGAAAAGGTAGAAATATTATTTTATAATAAATTCATATTCGGTTTATAATGACTTTAAAGTGGATTATTTAAAGGTTAAGTTGGAAATAGGTCAAAAACCACTCAAACAATAGGTTTTAGACAGGTTTGGATCACTATATTAACCTTATCTTTTAGTTTTAACTCTTGGTTAATTAGTTTGACATTTACCATGTCTCTTTGTATTTTTATATTATGCAGTTAATAAACTTACTATAAACTTCCAAATTAACCCCAAGTGGTTCATTAATGACATACCTATCATAATATAAGTCCTTTGGCAGAACCCTAGATTTTTAGGAATATTATATCAATTAATAATATAATATTTGTTTTAAAAACTCCTTTATGTCAATTTTGACACTATTTAATAATTGATTTTTGTTAAAGTCTTAATAACTTTATTAATTAAAATAAAATTCATTTAATCAATCCTAACATTTCATATTATCCAATAAAATTATTTGAATTCATTAAAAGTCTCAAATTATATTAATTTGGGTATTTATAATATCCATTATTTTAATATTTCACAAATAAGATAATTACTGCATCATCATTGTGTCATAAATAAATTAAATTATTTAATGTCTATAAATTATAAATAAAATATAATTATGTAGGAAATATTTTTATATTTATAATGAATATTTATAAAAGAATTTATCTTATGTATAACTCTATATTAAAAAAATTTTAGTTATTAAACTTTGATTTTAACTCTTTTAACTCTTCTTTGAATTAAATAATAATAAATGTTCTAATCTAATCCATGTGGACCAAAAAGGTTCATATTTTATTTCTAAGGTTGTTTTTGGTCGAATTATACTTATCCAATATAATTAGGACATGTCTTAGGGTAATAATAATATCATTTTTACCCTTAATTACCCTATTTACTTTATACCATGATAAATAAAAGTAAAAGGTTACTATTCACCAAAAAATATTTTTATCTTATTGAACCACATTTTATTCTTTGATATTAACCATGTCTCTCAGATTTTAGAAATTCCATTCACATAAGTGGTAAAATTTTGTTTTATGTGAATTTTCAAATTCTCTTAGGAGATTGGTAAAAGACGGTGAAAAGTTCAATAAAATTTTTATATATCTAAAATTATTATAAACTGACTCCAATGAATTACATTTGACTTATATAGGTATTATTTATCTATTTTGACATAAAATAAATTTAAATAAAATAAATAATTATTTAAATAAAAAATTCGTTATTAAACTATAACTCAGTGTTTTTCACTATTCATCAAAAATTGAAATTTTTCAGAAAATTACCAAAATTTCACCCTAGGATAATTTCGATATTCTGAATCCAAAAATGAAGTCCATTTTGAAAGATAAAATGTATAAAATTTATAAAAGTGGGTTTTACTATTCATAACGGCTAGTTTGATTGGTTGTGGTGTGTGTTAGAAGTCGAAGTTGCGTACAACACACACTACTGTATTATTCAAAGAGAAGCGTACCATGTAAGCTTGGGGTGTTACATGAAATTTTGTAGGATATACTATAATTTTAAACTAATTAAAATTAAAGTCAAGTATTCCATTTAAATCTAGTTTAGAATAAAAATTTTCATATTAATGTTACCTTGAAATTTTTGCAAAAAATTCTCTAAAAAATATACACCATTTAAAACATTTTAAATCTCTCTCAAAGTGTAAATTAGTCATATAGTAATACAAAAATACCTATATAATGGATATCCTCATAATAGATCTCTAATTTTATGGGAAACTCAAAATAGGTACCATGAATGGACCACAGTGTGTTCCACCACTTTATTTCTCATAAGTGGGTTTCTCATGTGAAACACCCACCAAAACCTATAAATAAAATACACCATGTAATGGTGTGATTATTCTTCTATTTTACATTCAACACGACCATGAATGTGGTGTGGATTCTCTAAAATTATTGTTTCAACATCTCATCTATCCATGGTTTGGATCCTTACACTTCATATTAAATTATTTTTCATTCAAATCACTATGAGGTATATTTTTAGGATTATTGAATCATTCTCATAATTTTATTTATTCTCATTTAATCAGGAAAATTTATTTTTCATTAAATGGAATCCCAAAATTCATTTAAGACATTCAAGAAACTTATGGAAACTATAGAAGTAGCATACATAACTTTGAATGAGAATTAAATAGATCAGAAAACATATGCACAAATCTTGATGACACTCAAATAGGTCACCTTCACTCATACGTAGTCAAACCACTCATAAACATAGTTATAATGACTCATACACACATTCATTTTCTACTAAAATGAAACATATGCTGCACAAAATGATATATATATTCAGAGTGTAATGAATGGTACAAAAAATTATTTCAGTCATACATAGCTTGAAAATGAATCATACAGTGTCCGTGTACTTTTCTAATTCTCTAGCTTTACTTCCAATATTTTATATTTTCATGTAAGCTCTATAGTTATTCAAAAAAGTTCCAATAATTCTTGATTAGTTAAAACTAAATTCTAAAATTTATTATATAGTTTTCATCATCCATCAACACATGTACTTGTTTCCATAAACAACAAAAAAATAATCAACAAAACAATAATAAAAATTATTAATTGTTTTTTCATGATTCATTTTTTTATTAAAAATATAATGCTTAAATTTATATTTTTGTCATATTCTAGGAAACATCACTATAACATATCAAAAAATATTGAACTCATCACACACATTCTCTTATTGATATAAAATAAAACTTATCCAATGAGTACACCAAAACCCTCTTTATTTTTTTTGTAAATACATATTAATAATCCTTTAAGTCAATATGTAAAATCTCTTATATTATCCCCATATTTAAAATAAATATAAAAGGTTTATAGT
The DNA here is from genome assembly GCA_963277665.1 of Viscum album. NCBI lineage: Eukaryota > Viridiplantae > Streptophyta > Magnoliopsida > Santalales > Viscaceae > Viscum > Viscum album. Next base: position 674,129,916 of record OY728131.1, on the reverse strand, counting down.
GAGGATTCTTACCTAATATTATTTTTATAAACAATTCTCAGACAAACATTCACTTTACCCTTTTTCATATCAAATTAAAAGCTATTAACTTCATGATAGAATGATGATACCAAATGGTTCTATTTTAAAACAGCCTTTAATTAATATACTCTAAGTCTATATGAGCTTATCGGGTGTAGGAAATAAGATATAAATAACCATTATGATCAAATTAGTACATAAAAACTTATATATGTGATACTATTATTAGAATATAATTGTAAGGGTGGTATAAAAATATATTTAACATGAAAACTTTAAATCCTACACAAAAATCAATAAAAATATAAAAAAATTTTATATGAAAGAAATAAAAATCCCACTTTTCGAAACTTTTCATATACCAACACTCCCCCTATGTAAGAATGTTTTATATAAAAAAGGATTGTATGTGTGATAAAATACATCATTTTCTAGTTTTCATAAGACTATATATAAATTGTAGTTATCCTAGATTATTATTCTTTGACATATCTAATTATTTTTTTCTCTACTTAAATGGATATAATCTTTTATTTCTAGTAATAGTTGTTGAAATACACGATGAATAACATATTCTTTATTGACCACCATATGTTTTTTTTAAAAGGTAGTGTTTTGGACAAAGACCAAAACACCAAATACTATTAAAAAAAGGAATACACGAGTCTGAAATTTGGGATTTTTTTAACATCCCTAACATAAAGTGAGAGTAACTCTGAAGGAAGATCATCCCTCCAATGCAGATCATGTGTAACACCTAAATTGGAAAGCCCAAAAGCAATTCTGTTAGCCTCATGATAAGTGTGGGTGGTGATGAAGCTGAGAACAGCCAGGGAGTTCAAGCAATCCATCCAACATGAAGTGAGAGTCCAAGCAAGGTGGATGGTGCCGTTCCAAATAGCCTGTATGATGGTGGTGGAGTCGCTCTCGATCTAGATGTAGTTCCAATTGTGAAGCCTGGAAAAAGAAATGGCATGAATGACGACCATCATCTTAGCTTCAAGGGAGTAGAGGAGACGCAAGAGCCATATAAGCAACCAAGCGTCTAGTCCAAATGATTTCTGAAGATGCAGCCACAGCCCGCTGGTCCAGGGTTGACTTTAGAGGCTCCATCCACATTGACTTTAATCCATCCTGGGGGGGGGGGGGGTGGGAGCCAAAAAACATCAAAAGTATATTTAGGATAGGGATAATTCCCTTTCACCCTCACACGTCTGAGGATCTCCAAGTCATGAATCGAGTTGTTGCAATGATCTTTTTGGATTGAAGCCGCTTCAAGGATGGCCATGTGGATTCTTACTTTTTCTGCATTGATTCTAAAAGAGTTATTACGAAAAATAAAGTCATTTATACCATACCAGATTGCATGAAGAAGCTCCGCTACAGCGGCAACCAAAAAATCTTTGAGCTGCTGGGAAATAGACAGGTCCAAGCATCATTGTATCTGCATGATAATGGTATCACAAAGCAACCATCTACACACAAAATGTCAATAATGTGATGCCAAAGAGCAGTTTCCATGTCACAAGAAAGAAAAAGATGGTTTATATCCTCTCGATGTTGATTGCACATGCGACATTTTGAACAAAGAATAATTCCAAAAGTTTGTAGACAAGTATCCATTGGAAGTCTATTATGAGCAATTTTCCAGACAAGCGTAAATCTCGAGGGTTTTAACAAATATTTATTAAAGTTACTTAACAAAGAAAAATTATTGTCCACATTATTGCATAAATGATTGTAGTAACTTTTGGAATCAAAAATCCCATTACAAGAAGATTCCCAAATGAGGAAATCATTTGTATTAATGATGTTATAGTTATCAACGATTTGTTTAATATGATCAGGAAGACATGGTTTTTTCATATGCAAGACAGTTTTAATAGAGTCTTGAGAGTGGGGAGGAGAAAATTTGTTGTCCATTAAAGAGATCAGAGGAACACCAATCCAGTTATCAAGCCAAAAATTTAAGTTGGAATCCTTATTATCCATCCATCTAGAGTTATTCATAATAGAATTAAAGGTGTTTCTGATGGAGGGCCATATAGAGGACGTAAGGAAATGAGTATGGCTATTCCTAAGTTTATTAAGAAAATGAACTTTAAGAAAATCCATGGAAGGAGAGGTATTATGAATGAGATTCCACGCAAGCCTAGCTTGAAGGGATTAATTGAAATTAGAGAGATTTTTAATGCCTATCCCCCCTTATCAATAGGTTTGTAGAAAGAGATCCAGGGGACAGTCACCAACAGGGAAGCTGAATTTTCAATTAAAAATAATTAATTTTTTCATCCTCTATAATTATTAAGTTGATTGGTATTTTGAATTACATATTATGTCAAATATCATAGTAAAATAATTATAAACTATCTGAAATATAGTTAGTAAAAACTATATAAAAGTTATATATTTTATTAATTAGAAATGGATTATTTAACATATTGGGAATTTGAAATCAAAACCTAGAGTATTGGTTAGAAAATCAAATAATCCTTTAAAACTATATTATACCACTTTTAATCCACGATAATAGGTAGATCTATAGACTTGATATATGGAATCCATGACATTGAACCTATCATAAGGTATCCGTGATTATATACCTATAATAAGGTATATTTTTTAACGCCCTAACCCCAATTACCGAGAGTTGGTGCATTATTACTTATCGTTGACATGATTATAAAAGATCAAGTCTCGAATGACCGATTAGTTTAGTAGCATTGTAAGTACTAGATACATTCATAAGGTTTACATTACATCATAAAATGGAAAACTACAACAACATTGTTTCCATAGACAACACTGAGATCCCATAGACTATCCCTGTAGGTCAGTCATAATATACTTCTTTGTATCCTGGAAAAAATAAAACATAGAAAGGGGTGAGCTCAGATTCTCAGTAAGGTAAACATTATAGCGGAAACTTTCATAAATAAGAATAAAAATTTAAGGTAGTGTATAAGACTAAAACCAAATCCTTTTAAACTCAAACTTCAGCATAATATGGAAAAGATAAAATCAAATAATTCCATTTAATTATTAACATGGATATTCTACAAGTTGAATAATCACATGCAATATCAATATCCACTTTTATAATGATGGAATGCATAATTCCAGACTATCATAACCACATAGTCAATGCCTTGTGCAAAGAATAAAAATAAGATTTTGTTAAGGCCTTGAGCCAAGACACAAGTTTGTCTTGTGAGACCTACCAATGCATCGGGGAGCTATAGCGGGCCCCACCAGTTACTTACTAAGTCCAATGCATTTCTCATGTGAAAAGTTTGAAACATAACATAAACATTCATATTAAAACTAGCATACAAAATGTCAATAATTTAACCACAAACCATGAATGGTATACAAATAGCACATACAGAGTCTAACATAACTCATTCGATACAATATGACAGATTTTATTGTATCAGATTAACCTCAATCAAGAATAGTGAAGGATGTTGACATAGATTAAAATAATCATCAAAACTATTAGAGATAAATATCCCCCTTTTTCTTGAAATCATTTAAAAGTCACACTATTTGTATATAAGCCATTTAAAAATATATTTTTTAATCAATGTGTCCCATAAGACTTTGAAACTATTAAAAGGAATTTTAATTTCAAAACTTTAATGTCTATATAAATAAATTCTTAAAACCATTTTTAAAACATGGACATTAATGAGAAATATTTAGAATAATAAATCTTTAAAACATTTAAAATGATATTTTAGTTAGAGTTATTATCCAAAAGAGATAAACTTGAATAAAAATAATTGAGGTAATAACAATTTTATAATATCATGATAATAAAGGGATTCATGATATACTATGTCAAAGTACATTATATACACCATATAAAAGTGATTTGGTGTATAACAACAAAGAATTCTCAATGGAATGTAAATTGAGATGAAATATCTTATAAAGATCATATCTTTAGGTTAAGGGTAAATCAATGACATAATTATGTGTGACAAATATAAATACACTCAATATTGGATATTATATGTAAATCAATCAGAGTACATTCACACATATTCTTGTAAAAACAACACCAATGAATTGGATATTTAACTCAACAAATAGAGATTGAGTTAAAATTACTCTTATCGAGTTCATATCGATGAATTTAGAATTTATCAATAGAGTTATTATGTGTATAAAAAGTATATCCATAGAAAGGGGAGTGGGAATTATTACATAAGCAAATGAATAGTGATTCCACACATAATCTTGGAGTAGAATAATCAATGAAGAATGCGTAAAGCCGAATGAGTGGAAATTGAAATTTGTAATTCCGTTACCAATTTGGTAACTTACGTAACATACATCCCCTGAAATATGGATCATAGAATGATAATGTAAATATCCATAAATTAAAGTATATTACCCAATGAATACAATCATGGGAAGTACACACACCACATCTAATAAATAAGTGGTGAACAATGGAAATCTCAAGGAATTGAAAGTGAGATAAGAAACCCCATACATTGTACTTTTTCCTTGGTCGAGGGTAGGTTAACCTCCTATATAATGGTTAAATAATTTTTATTTAATTATAGAAGAATCATATACATTAATATGATATCATATATGATTTTTTAACATTTCTTTGTTAATAATATCTTAGTATTATCATCATTTTGGGTGTTAAAAGATTTGTTTTACTTTATATTATTTGTTATGTGAGTCATATTTGTTATGGATGGGATGTATTTGATTCATATAAAGAATTATATAAAGTCTCTAAACATTATTTTTAATCATAAAATGAACATTATTCTTGAATGGATACGATGGGGAATAAATCTCATCATGTTTGTGGAGACGGTAATCCGTACGTACGCACGAGCTACAATATCAATATTTTGATATTAAAATAATATATAATTGGATGGTATATAATATATACATAATCTATATCATGTTATATTTATTATTTACATCAATTAAACATCATTATTATACTCATTCAAATAATAATGCATTGAATAACAATTACACCACGACGTGGAGACGGTAAGCCGTACGTACGCACGTATGGTGACATGTCTTTAAAAAGGATGGATAGAATAATGATTATTGTTATACCATATTCATAATAACATTACAGTATATATATTATATTGTAGTTTTTATTTTATAATGAAAAGAACAAAGAAAGAGGAAGTGGAAGAAGAAAGGAACTTGAAAGAGGTGATGAAATATTTACCTCTTCTTCAAGTTATTCCTTTTGATTTGATCAAAAGGGATCCTTAAGTTGGCTTTCTAAATATAGGAATGCATCTTGGATTAAGGGAGGATAGTTGAGAGGGTATTTAGGCAGGGTTTGGTTGATCCAAAAGGGTTTGAATGTGTGAATTAGAGAGAAGGGGGAGTGCCCTTTTATAAGAGGGGTGAGGGGCACCTTAGAAAAACTTAAAGTATTACTTTATAATAAATTCATATTCGGTTTATAATGGATCCAAATTAATATATTTCAAGGATAAGATTGGTATGAGTCGAAATACTTTCAACCAATAGGTTTTAGATAGGTTTGGGTCACAATATTAACCTTATCTTTAAGATTTATCTCTTAGTTAGTTAGTTTTACATTTACCATGTCTCTTTGTATTTTTATATTATTTTTTTAATAAACATACTATAAACTGTCAAACGAACCCCAAGTGGTTAAGTAATGATATAACTATAATCATATAAGTCTTTTGGACAAAACTTAGATATTTAGGAATATTATATCAATTAATAATATAATATTTGTTTTAAAAACTCTTTTATGTCAATTTTGACACTATTTAATAATTTTTTTTGAAGTCGTAAAAAATTTATTAATTCAAACTAAATTCATTTAATCAATCCCAACATGTAATATTAACCTATAAAATTCGTGGATGTCATCAATACTTTCAAATTATATTTATGTCAACATTTATAATACCAATTATTTGATTCTTTCATTAATGAGTAAAATAATACATCATCATTGTGTCATAAATAAATTTAGATATTCACTGTCTAAAAATTATAAATAAAATACCATTATATAGGAAATATTTTTATATTTCTAATGAATATTTATATTTGAAGAGATAACATGTATAACCCTATGTAAAAATTGTTTTACTAAAAGATATATGCTTATGTCATTTTTGTATTTACTTTAACTTAATAAATATAAAGTGTCATTATCACTTACATGTGGCCCCATGGGGTCCCAGAATTGACCCAAAGATTCCCATGGTCGGAAATGTATCATGAAATAGGGTTAAGACACGTTTTAGGGTAATTTATAATTATTATAATATTATTTTCTTACCCTTATTTACCGGATTTACCCTTTAACCATGGTAAATAAAATATTTACCGAAGTAATTATTCAAAATGTCTAAAAATAAAAGTTACCTATTTAAACAATTTGGAACTCTTGATTCTAAATATGGAATCCATTTTTCAGAATTCAAAACACAGAAGTGGTAAGAATTAATTTAAAATTAATTTCTGTTGTCAAAACAAAAAGCTTGTTTTTTAAGAAATAATAACTATCTAGAGATTGACATTTGTTTATGTCCAATTTCAAAGTGAAATTACTTAAAATGACCAACATCAGATTAAATGTTAAAAATAAAATCTAATTATACATCCAAACCATTAATATGTATAGTTGAACACTATAAATTATTTTGATTAAAAATGTTTTTTTCAGTTAAAATATATTATTTTTCACTATTCACACAAAAAATGAAAGTTATCAGAAAAACACCAAAAATTTATTGAAACTAAATTCTTATGTCCCAATCCCAAATAAGAATTTTATATTCTCAAATTCAATATATACAAGTTTCAAATATTTTATTTAAAAAGGGTTCGCCACTAAAAGGCGATAAAATTGCATTTTAAAAAAAATACTTCTTTTATCTGAAAAAATGAATTTGTCTTTATATTATGTCTAAAAAACACATAATATGGATTCTAAAATTATAAGGGGTATATAAAGGTCAAAATTCTGTAAATAATATTCATAGCCGCTTTTGAATGGCTAGTTTTGTAAGTCGTGATGTGTGTGAACTCGATGTTGCGTGTAGAGTAAGTTATTGAATTTCTTTGAAGAACTAACGTACAATGAAATCTTGGGGTGTTATATTCTTCCCTCCATCAATAAATTACGTCATCGCAATTTTTAAATTTTTTCTTGGGAATATAATGGAAAGTACCACATCAGAAAAAGAGTCAATAAAACTATCACTTTAAAAGAAAGAAAGATAAGTACAAAGGTCACCCAAGATAACCCATACTAGGATTCCATGTAGGAAAACATGGATATGGATGATAAACGAAGTTTCAAGTACTGATACAGAGGGATAGAAAACATGATCAGGAGAAAGTTAACAATAATAATACCACAAACTTGTGATGGGACAAACAGTAATTAGTTTACCAGTAGGAAATGTAAAAAGACAACATTTTTTTCTTTTAAGTTATATTACAAAAAGATGAGGAATTTATTTATGAGATTTACCAAGAACATAAAAACATATAATTACTTTTTACGTAGAGTTACATTATTTAATAAATTTCTACTATTAAATCTTTTTTTTAAACGATGAGTATTCAAGAAGACTTGGTCACATCGGAAGAGTTAGAATAAACTTCTAGAGAATTAAATGATCCACAAAGGATAAAATATATATTTACCTTGTCTTTAGAGATTAATCAAAACCAAAACGGTTAGTACAAGATCTGATGATCCCCCAAAAGGATATTCTTTTAGAGAAAGAAACACTAATCTTAATTTCTAAAATTAGACCAAAAATATTCCAAAGTTAAATAAATACCATTGAATAAACAATTTTCCTTAAAATCCTTCAATATAATCCAAAATAATATTGAAACCCAAAACTTAGAAAATTTTTGTTATGTAGTCTTCCACGTTAAATTGTATCTCCAAATGATATCAACTACTCTTAAAGTCACATACTTAAAATTAATTAACCTAATCACATATTCTCTATTATAGTTTAATCACTTCCATAAATAACTCAAATCACTATAAATACATAATAAAAACATAAATAAAAATACACCATTACACCTCAAATGAAATCCCACAGTATTCTATTTTCCTTGGGAATATAGTATTCCCAAAAAAGTGAACATATTCCAAAATAACATTTATCACTTAATCACCAAATCATTTTCCTATACTAATGGTATTCATTTGATAATACATAAGATCCCAAATAAACTTATTATTGATCAATAAAATCATTTAACTAAAAATAATTTGTCAGACTAACCAGGGACTTCACGTAGTCTAGTGGTAGGCGATAAATCCCAATCTCACTTTGGTTGTGGGTTCGATTCCCATAGCTTTGTCAGATGTGATGGTTTGTCACAAAGTTTGAGTGTTGACCTTTTTAAAAAACTATATTTTATAACATTACCAAAATGAGATAAATTCCTCAAAATAACCATAACATAATTTAACCACAAATGTTATCTCATACCTTGCATTTTCATCCCAAAATATAATAACTTGTAATTGCTTCAAACCCAATTATCATATAAAACCAAATGGTTATTTATAACTATATCCACAAGAGAAAAGATAAGTCGTCCGCAAATATCATTCTCACATGGAAAACTGCAGGGTTACAAATACAAGAGAAAACTATTCCAATGTAATCCAATCAACAAGGAGCACTAAAACTTTTAAACATTTATCCAACCATTTATTTCCACATAGATTATTCTTTGACCAAGAAAATATCCTATAGAATAGGGCATTCACTCCGGTAATGGCCAGGTCCCCTACATTTACGTAAAATGACAGTAAATGGATTCTTGGGACCATTTTTATTTTCTTCCATAGTAGTCTTAATTTTTCCTCGGCAATTCTTTACTTTATGTCCTTCTTTCCCACATGTAAAGAATTTCTTTGTTCTATTGAGACACTTTCCTGTGTGTCTCCTTCCACATTTCCTACATGATGGAAATTGAGGATTCTTTTATCCATTGTCTCCATTACTATAGCTCTTATCATTCATCATTATTCTCTTCTCTGTTAAGTCTGGGAGTTGGTTAATATATGTGTTGTTGATCATATTTTTGGAAAACTGATTTGGCATGAACATGATATCTTTTAAACCTATCAATATTCCATTTTGTTGCTCATTTCCAGCACCGTTCCCACCTTGTACATCATTCTCAATGTTACCATGACTTCCTTGGAATCCAGCCATTGACTAAAACCAAAAAGCATTGTGTGAGTAACAGTAGTCATAAAATCATTTAGAGAATATCATGACACCATATTCTCAATTTGAAACACCTTAGGATTAACCAATGTCATTTATTCTCATCTTATATTAAAATCCATCAAATTGGTTTGTAAATAAAATGTAAATTATCTTAATCATATCCCTTGAGAGTGTCGTAACCAAGAGTGCAACAAAGCCCGTTCTCATGCACCGGTTCTCGTTCGAGTCTAGCTCAAAGTAGTATTTTCAGGTTTTACCCCTAGGTACATTTGTGCCAGAGCCTCCTCTACCTTCTTGTATCCAGGCAGGGATGTATTTATTGGAAAACTCACAAAATCACTACAATACCAAAATTTTAGGAAGTTACTCTATACTAATCCTCAATGTCTATCTTAGGGCTATGTTCTCTAATCAGAGATTATCTAAATCTAGTTTCCAAGGTTTGTACTAAAATTCCTCTGATACCAACTGTATTGCCCCGACCCCAGTTATCCAGAGTCGGTGAATTATTACGTATCATTGGCATGATCATAAAAGATCAAGTCTCGAATGACCGATTAGTTTAGTTTCCTTGGAAGTACTAGATACATTCATATGGTTTACATTACATCATAAAATGAAAAACTACAAAAAAATTGTTTCCATAGAAAACACTGAGATCCCATTGACTATCCCTGTAGGTCAGTCATAATATACTTCTTTGTATCCTGGAAAAAATAAATCATAGAAAGGGGTGAGCTCAGATGATCAGTAAGGATAACATTATTGTGGAAAATTTTATAAATAAGCATAAACATTTGAGGTAGTGTATAAGACTAAAACAAAAGCCTTTTAAACTAAAAATTTAGCATAATATGGAAAAGATAAGATCAAATAATTCCATTTACTAATTCACATGGATATTCTAATAGTCGAATAATCACATGCAATATCAATAGCGACTTTCATAAGGATGGAATGCATAATTCTAGACTGTCATAACCACATAGTCAAGGCATTGTGCCAAGACTACAAATAAGATTTTTTCAAGGCCTTGTGCCAAGACACTAGTTTGTCTCATGAGACCTACCGATGCATCGAGGAGCTATAACGGGCTCCACCTGTCAATTACTAAGTCCAATTCATTCTTCATGTGAAAAGATTGAAACATAACATAAACATTCGTATTAAAACTAGCATACGAAATGTCAATATTTTAACCACGAACCATGAATGGTATAAAAATAGCACATACACAGTCTAACATAACTCATTCGATAAAATATGGAAGATTTTATTGTATCGGATTAACCTCAATTGAGAATAATGAAGGATATTGACATAGATGAAAATAATCATCAAAACTATTAGAGATAAATATCCCCCTTTTTCTTGAAATCATTTTAAAGTCACACTGTTTGTCAAGAATCCATTTAAAAATAGATTTTTGAATCAAAGTGTCCCATACCAATTTGAAACTTTTAAAAGGAATTTTAATTTTAAAACTTTAATTTCCATATAAATAAATTCTTAAAACCATTTTTAAAACAAGGAAATCAATGAGAAATATTTAGAATAAGAAATCTTTAAAACATTTAAAATGATATTTTAGTTAGAGTCCTAACCAAAAGAGAGACACATGAATAAAAATAATTAAGGTAATAAAAACTTTTTAATATCATGAGAATAAAGGGATTAATGATATACTATGTCAAATTACATTATATACACCATATAAAAGTGATTTGGTGTATAACAACAAAGAAGTCTCAATGGAATGTAAATTGAGATGAAATCTCTTATAAAGACCATATATTTAGGTTAAGGATAAATAAATGACATAATTTTGTGTGACAAATATAAATACACTCAATATTGGATACTCAGTGTAAATAAATCATAGGAAATTCACACATATTCTTGTAAAAACAACACCAATGAATAGGATATTTAACTCAACAAATAGAGATTGAGTTAAAATTACTCTTATCGAGTTCATATCGATGACTTGAGAATTTATCAATGGAGTGATTATGTGAATAAAGAGTATATCCACATAAAGGGGAGTGTGCATTATGACATAAGAAAATGAATTGTGATTCCACACATAATCATGGAGTAAAATAATCAATGATGTTAGCGTAAAGACGAATGAGTGGAAATTGAAATTTTTAATTCCTTTACCTATTTGGTAACTTATGAAAAATACATCCCATGAAAGATATATCATACAATGATGATGTAAATATCCATAAATTAAAGTATATTATACAATTAATACAATCATGGGAAGTACACACACCACATGCAAAAAATAAGTGGTGAATAATGGAAATCTCACGGAATTAAAAGTGAGATAAGAAACCCATTACTTAGTAATTTTTCCTTGGTAGGGTATGTTATCCTATTGTATAATGGTGAAATAATTTTTATTGAATTATAAAAGAATCATATACATTTATATGATATCATATATGATCTTTTAACATTGCTTTGTTAATAATATCTTAGTATTATCGTTGTTTAGGGTGATAACAGATTCATTTTACTTTATATTATTTTTTATGTGAGTCATATTTGTTTTGAATGGGGTGTATCTTATTAATATCCAGAATTATATCAAGTCTCAATACATTATTTTTAATCATAAAATTAAAATTAGTCTTGAATGGATACGATGGGGAATGAATCTCATCACGTTCGTGGAGACGGTAATCCGTACGTACGCACGAGCGACAATATAATTATCTTGATATTAAAATAATATATAATTGGATGGTATATAATTTATACAGAATAAGTATCATGTTATATTTATTATTTACATCAATTACACACCATTATTATACCCATCCAAATAATAATGTATTGAATAAAAATTACACCACGACGTAAAGATGTTAAGCCGTACGTACGCACGTATTGTGATATGTAGTTCAAAGGGTAGATAGAATAATGAATATGGTTGTACCATATTCATAATAACATTATATTATATATATGATACTGGAGTTATTATTTTAGAATTGAAACAACAAAGAAAGATGAAGTGGAAGAAGAAAAGAACTTGAAAGAGGTGATGAAATATTTACCTCTTCTTCGGGTTGTTCCTTTTGATTTGATCAAAAGAGCTCCTTAGGTTGGCTTTCTGACTAAAGTAAGGCCTCTAGGATGAAGTTACGATAGTTGAGAGGGTATTTTGGAAGTGTTTGGATGATCCAAAATGCTTTGATGTTGTGAATTAGAGATAAGGGGGAGTTCCCTTTTATAAGACGGGTGACGACACCTTAGGATAACTTAAAGTATTATTTTATAATAAATTCATATTCGGTTTAAAATGGATCCAAATTAATTTATTTAATGTATAAGGTTGGTATGGGTCGAAATAATTTCAACCAATAGGTTTTATACATGTTTGGGTCGCAATGTTAAGTGTATCTTTTAGATTTAACTCTTAGTTAATTAGTTTGACATTTAACATGTCTCTTTGTATTTTTATATTATTTGGTTAGTAAAATTACTATAAACTTCCAAAATAACCCAAAGTGTTTAATTAATGATATAACTATTATCATTTAAGTCCTTTGTCCAAACCTTATATTTTTAGGAGTATAATATCAGTTAATAATATAATATTTCTTTTAAAAACTCTTTTATGTCAATTTTGACACTATTTAATAATTGATTTTTGATAAAGTCCTAAAAACTTTATTAATTTTAAATAAATTAATTTAATCAATCATAACATGTCAAATTAACCTATAAAATTCGTGGATGGCATCAAAACTTTCAAATTATATTTATGTTAACATTTATAATACCAATTATTTGATTCCTTAATTAATGAGTAAAATACGACATCGTCATTGTGTCATAAATAAATTTAATTATTTAACATCTAAAAATTATAAATAAAATACAATTATGTAGGAAATATGTTTATTTTTCTAATTAATAATTATACTTGAAGATATAACATGTAAAACCCTATGTAAAAATTGTTTTTCTAAAAGATATATACTCATGTCATTTTTGTATTTAATTTAACATAATTAATATAAAGTGTCATTATCAATTACAAGTGGCTCCATGGGGTCCAAAAATCGACCCAAAGATTACCATGGCCGGACATGTATCATTCAATAGGGTTAGGACACGTTTCAGGGTAATTTAAAATTATTATAATATTATTTTTTACCCTTATTTACCAGATTTTCCCTTTAACCAAGGTCAATAAAATATTTACCGAAGTAATTATTCAACATGTATAAAAATAAAAGTTACCTATTTACAAAATTTGGACCTCTTGATTCTAAATATGGAATACATTTTTCAATATTCAAAACACATAAGTGGTAGAAATTAATTTAAAATTAATTCCTGTTGTCAAAACAAAAAGCATGTTTTTTAAGAAATAATAACTATTAAAAGATTGACATTTGTTTATGTCCAATTTAAAAGTGGAATTACTTACAATGAACAAAATTAGATTAAATGGTAAAACTAAAATCTAATTATACATCCAAACCATTCATATGTATATTTGAACACTATAAATTATTTTTATTAAAAAAGTTGTTTTCAGTTAAAATATATTATTTTTCACTATTCACCCAAACATGAAAGTTATCATAAAAACACCAAAAATTTATTGAAACTAAATTCTTATTTTTCAATCCCAAAGAAGAATTTTATTTTTTCAAATTGAATATATACAAGTTTCAAATATTGGATTTAAAAATGGTTTGCCATTAAAAGGAGGTAAAATTGCATTTAAAAAAAAAATACTTCTTTTATCTGAAAAAAATGAATTTGTCATTATATTATGCCTAAGAAACTACTAATATAAATTTTAAAATTATAAGGGTTATATAAAGTTCAAAATTATTTTAATACTATTCATAACTGCTTTTGAACGGCTAGTTTGGTAAGTTGTGATGCGCTTGAACTCGATGTTGCATGTATTGTAAGTTATTGAATTTATTTGAAGAACTAACGTACTATTACATCTTGGGGTGTTACATATTTTTCTATCCCTAGATGACCTGGATAAAAATGTTGGTAACTTCACACTTCCACAAACTAAAAGTAATTGAGCTCTCTCTTCCAATCTAGAAAATCCATCAACCAGATGATTAGAAATTACTCTATCTTCATATCCTTGAAATCCCCCAACTAATAATGATTAGTATAATAAAAGTTAAAATATAAATAATGAGAGTATTATAAAGAAATACTAAAAAAAATTAGATCTTAGAAAAGTGATCAGAAATAAAAATTACACTGATCAGTAGTATTCTCTACAATAAGAAATTCTAAATATAGAAAAATAAAAATAACAGTCATAATGAATGTTCTAGATGGTCATTCATATCGTACATGTAAAATTAGGATTCTTGAAGAGTGGTTTTATTTATAAAAAATGTTGTAAGATACTTTAATGGTAGAATTCTACAAAACTCAGAGTTTATTGTAACTGTATCGAAAACAACATCTTCATCTACTGATAAACTCAACAATTTGTTTTTTGTATTGATGAGTTAGATCAACACTACTAAAATTATTCTAAATATAATGAAATTAATCTGAAATGAATCTTCAGATTACTATATTTTTGAAAATGGTTTTAGAGATATAATATTTTTGTTACCTAAAGTTCATTGTGCATTAGCTTAAAAATTTAAACAAAAAAATTAAGTAAGACAATTTAGTATAAAGTGTATCATGATTTATGAAATAAAGAAATAAGTGATTCACTGACTCAAACAATCTCCTCATTTTTGGAAAGAACAAAACCCTCAATAAATTTTGAAGATAATAAAAGAAATTAAAAAGAAATTTGTTTGAAGTGTTCGTGAAAGATAATTTATCACCCATAATTTTGATACAAATATTAAACAAACATTAAAATAGAAAACCAAAACCCACCCTTTGAAATTTAATTAGATAATATATAATACAAATTTTTCCCTAAATTTCACCCCTGTATGATGTTCATAAAAAAAGTATATAGGAATGAAAAAAATAAAATTTGAAAATTATAAATTTAATTATATTTGTGAATTGTCCAATCACATGTTTTTCATTCTTTTGAAAAAATTTATATCTCCATATCCTCATAAAAAATAATTCTATCGTGGTTGATGTCATTTAATTTTCCTACATCAATTCAATTTCTACAATAATTTCTTATTTGAAAAGATCTTCTAATAATTTTGTTTTAAGTTGAACTTCAATTTCTCCACCATACATAATGATCATATTAGGAATATCCATATGATTAGACATACAATTCTAAATTATCAGACATTGAACTTCACCTACATCACTAGTAAATAGATAGATCTTCAAGTACATATGATTCACTTACAATTTTGATAAATAAAACATTAATCTCAATATATGGAATCCTGATCTTCATTAATCAAACTTTTAGAACTATAATTCTGATGATAAATATTTTATTATATAAAATAGAATATTTAAATAATAAAAAATAAATAAATTCTTGATATTAAAGTATTTATATAGAAATTTAGTATTTATATCATCAAATTTTTTTTTATGTAAAAGTGGTTCTCAAATACTTACATTGAAAATAAAATGAAAAAAATGTATCAGAGAAATTATTTTAATAATTACATTTAAAATTTCATTGAATAGAAATGAAACATATAGCCTTTTGAAATTTAGTGACAAATCTCCATATAAGAAGTAATATATATATATATATATATATTGAAATTTTCAATATATCCCTCCATGTTAAAATTTAATAGCAAGAGAATAATAAATAATAAAGTTAAAAAGGTTAAATATTCTTGAATTTATCTTCCATAGGAAATCGATGATCATCCACTGTTAAATATGGTTCAAGAAAAATTGTGAGAAAAAATCAATAAACATAAAAGTTTGAAAAGAATATATGATTTGGAAAAAAATTGAAAACATTTCCCCATATTTTTTACTAGAGGAGTTTTTTTATATAAATAGATATATAAAATAAGTAGTGGATTGAAAATCATTTTATTTTGATCTTTTTTTTGAATTTGAATCTTTTAGAAGTAAGGGCTTTTTTAAAATATCAACAATATGAATTTCTATTCTGATAAAGTTGTGGATAATATATCATTTTTGTCTATTATCTCTAAGAAAATGGTTTCTAAAATATATGTAATTTTATATATAATAATATTATAGGTTTCTAGATTGGGAAATGGAAATAGTATTTTCAAAAAGAATTTTTGTTTTGAGAAAACTCAAACCAAAATCCATGAGTGTGTGTTGCATCCACAACACTTAAGTACAAATAATTCCAAATGTTACGTATTCTACTTAAAGAATGGAAAGTGATACATATTGTTGTTTCTTATTCAACCTAGTGAAAAAAATATTCTCCTAATAAATTACATGTTCTAGAAGTAGATTTTACATCTAACCAACATCTTCTAATGTTAGTATCTAAGTTACTTTTTAAATCATCATCCTTTCAAAAAGAATAAAATAATATATGCTTTGAAATAAATTTAGGTTATCTAAAAATGAATTTTACTACATTAAAATTTGATTATTTCGGTTTATATTGAAATATAAGACATCAACATATTGAAAATATTATTTATGGTTTACTTTGAGGTTCCAAAGGACCTAATAACAACTAAGGGGGGGGGGGGATTGAATCAGTTGTTCAATTTTAAGTTTCAATAATATTTGAAACATAACCCCTGAAACTTATTAAAGTTAACATCCTTATCAATTTTTTTATAAATTGTGATGCATGAAAAAAAAGGAAACAAATTAAAGAACATGATATTTATAGGGTTCAATATCAATGTCAGAGACTAAATCCTTTCCATATACACTCCCATGGGTCTATGGAAAACTTGTACAAACTACCATTGGACACGTTCAATCTTCCGATATTAAATATTATAATAACTACCATCTATTTTTAATGTTTTATTATAAAATAAATCAACAAAAACAAATATAAAAATAATTTTTTCAATTTTATCCATAAAATTTCTTGGGTCCAATGAAACAAAATATGATGAAATTTAGTATGATTGAATCAGTAAGATTGACTCAATACTATCAACTTATTATGATCTTACCTTTATCAATAATCACTTCTCAAACTCTTCTAAAAAAACATAGTATGATCTTCCTTAGTCTGATCAAATCAATATGATTTTTTAAAATAATTTTTCTCAGTCCGGTAAATAAAATATTTAGGTGTTGGACCTTATTATAAGATCTTAGTTCAAAAGGAACATTCAATTGAATTCTTTAGTGCTCCACATTTTCCACTTACATGAAAATTTAAAAAGTGTGAATGAACAGTTTCTCTATTTATAGGGGTCTCAAAAAATCGAATACATGAAACTAAAAATGTTTTCCTACTTACTCAAATTTTAAAACTCTAAAAATCTCTCACATTTAATCTCCAACATTGAATTATTAAAACCTTATCATGATTTCTCCAAAATAATTCTTATTGAAAATACTACCTTTTCCTTAGTCTGAGTATCTTTCTCAACTTCAGTACAATTATCTTGCTCAGTTTTAATCTAGTTATCTTTCTTAGCTTCAGTATGATTATCTTGATCAGCTTTAGTTCGATTATCTTTCATAGCTTCAATATGATTATCTTTCTTAGCTTTAGTATTATTATCTTACTCAGCTTTAATGTGATTATCTTATTCTACTTCAATATGATTATCTTGATTAACTTAAGTCTGGTTATCATTCTTATCTTTAGTATGATTATCTTGGTCAACTTTAGTAAGATTATCTTGCTAAGCTTCAGTCCAATTATCATTCTCAACTTTAGTCTAATTATCTTGATCAACTTAAATATGATTATCTTTCTCAAAGAAAGTCTAATCATTATTCTAATAGTTAGTATGATCTTCCTTCTTAGAGTTAGTTATGTTGAACTTCATTATGATGAAATTCCCCATTATAAGAGAAAGTGTTCAATAATGACTCCCCTTAACACCTTTCACATAATTTAAAAAACATTATTTTACAAATGATTAGTTATCAACAAATAAAAAAGACTTTTTTAGGGAAAAAAATCACCAAGGTTCTTCAATATCACCCTTTGGATTTATTAACAACACTTGTTTTTAACTTTTTCAACACATGGAAAATTTTTATAACTCAACTTTTTATTTTTTACCAAAATATAACCTTTCTCAAAAGAGAGCATTCGAGAACCACACTATTGGATAATATAATGTTATTGAAGGAATTCCACCCCTTAGCGATGAGAAAATTTTTCATCCATGTAAAGATAAAATTCCTTCACTTTTATCAATTCATCTCACTTTTATTTTTCTCTCCCTAATTTTATGGTAACAATAGTTTCATATTAATTTGGGAAAGATAAGTAAAAAATTATTACCAAGTAAAAAGGTGTTACTTTATCTCCCCCGTTTTCATCATAATCCAAATACAATGGGATAATCACTTATGATATTTAGGAATTAATTGCAGGAGTTTGAACATGAAGTTATATCCTCAACTCAATAATCATTTATTTTGAAATTACTTTTTTGAAGATATCATAAATTTGATACTTCATTGAGATATATTCCCAAACAAATCTCTAACATTAAATTTCAGTTTAATAAAGTGAAACTTTACCTAAATCTATTTTGATCTTGATTGTGGGAATTTTTTTAGAGATAACAGTTTCACTTTGATTATCACAAAGTACCTTCAATGGTTTAGAAACTTTTACTTTAAAATATTCCAACTGAAATTTCATCCACAACATATAAGTATAGGATTGAGTAGCCACAACATATTTTGATTCCACTATGCTCAAAATTGATGAACTTTGTTTCTTAATATTCCAACTCACACAACATTAACCCCCAAAAATGAACCTCCTGATACTGAATTTTTATCATTAAAATATCTAGACCAATCGACATCATTATAGTCATGAAACCTCATATCATAATTTATTTTATATAACAACCCATATGAAATTGTTCCTTTTACTTATCTTAGAATTCTCTTTTCTAATGACATATGTGATTATTTCGGATAACTTTGACACCTTGCTTACAAAGTCACAACACAAAAAATATCAAGCCTATTTTCTATTAGATAAAGTATAATTCTTATCAGCTTATGAATGTCTTTGTAATTAACACTTTTTTCAGGATAATATGTACCCAACTTTTTTCTCACAGATATAGGAGTAGAAACGTATTTGGATTATTCCATCCCAAACTTCTTTAACTATTCACTGATATACTTTTCTCGATATAATAAAATTTACTTTACTTTTTGTTGAACTTGTAAGCCAAGGAATAAAGTTAATTTTACCAACATTGAGATTTCAAAACTATTCTTCATTTCCTTAGAAAACTATTTGCAAACTTTTTCTTCCTCTCCAGAAAAAATTATATAATATACATAAAGAATTAAAATTAGAGTTCTATAGTCAATTATTTTCACATTTTAGTTTCTATAAACATTTCCTCTAGAAAATTTTTTCATTCTCAAGAAATTTTCAAGCTTAGAATATCATGCACGTGGAGTTTGTTTCAATCTATACAAATAATTATTCAAACTAAAAACCTTATTTTCATCATTACCAAGTTGAAAACTATAGGTTTGTTCAATGTAAAATTGTTCCTCAATCTCACCATTTATGAAAGACGACCTTACATACATATGATAAACATGGAAATTTTGATGTGCGTCCACTGATAGAAACATTCTAATAGTTTCTAATCTTGCATCCATGGAAACATTTTCTTCAAAATCCACACCTTCCACCTATGCATAGCCTTTATAAAGAAGTATTTATTTTTTTCTTTAGACTTATCCCTGAAAATTAAATTTGTCTCTATAAACAAACTTTTTTTCCAATAAAAGTTTTGTTTCCTAAATATAGAACAAGTTACCAGGTTTAATTTTTCTCAATCGGATACAACTCTTCATTCATAACATCCACCCTTTATTTTTGTTTAATATCTTTTGAAACTGATTCCTGTTCAACTTTTGAGATAATTGAAGTATAATTTTCAAATTATAACTTTGTTCTAGTCTTAAATAGATACTAATGATTTCCAATAATGTTTTTGGACTCAACATGTTTTTATAAGGTAAGAAATTTCAATGTTTATTTTCTAACTGAACATTCCTCGTTACATGGTTCTCTTAAATCTTGGTAAGGATGTTTTGACTATCAAAATCATTAGAAATCCCCATTCTATCCTCCTAATCTTTCTCAATAATGTTTGTTAACGATTTTTTGTTTTCAATTACCTTCAGATCATATGAGTACAAAAACAATTATAATGGGTTTTCTAACATTTTTAACTTCTTCCATTTGCTGAAAGAACTATAAAAATTCCTTCATTATCTCTCTCACCATACTTTCATAGATTTTTATTTTTTATTTTTAGTAATCACGGACTTCAAAAATCTTTGAAGTAATTGAATGAAGTTTTTTTGTTATACCACATTTAATAATAAGTCATGTTGGTTTCCGGCCTCAATAAGCATTAGTTTTGAAAATGTACAGTAGTACTAATGAAATCGTTCTAATAGAACATTTGAGGCTTGTATTCTTCTAGAATAATTCTTCCCATTTATACCGAAATTATATTATTTATTTCCATGAATCCATTTTTTTGTGGAGTATAGAGAGCACTAAACTGATGTTTGATAAGATGATTTCTCATATAATTTTTGAAAGTAATGCTTGTGAATTTGGTACCATTATATATTCTAAACTTCATTATATAAACCCCAATTTCTTTCTCAAATTATTTTATGAAACACCTAAAAATGTTCACAACTTATGAATTATTCTTCCTAAATAAGGTATTATTCATCTAAGAGAAATCATCAATAAAATTGATAAAGTATAAATCTTATTTTTTGATTGATGTCTCATTGGTCCACATAAATCAGACTAAAAAATCTCAAGAGGTCTCACAGATTGAATTTGAACTCTCTTATGACTATTGTTAGTCATCATCCCTTCTTGAAAAGTAACACACACATCATCATATCTTATTTAAAATTTTGGAAAATAATAGACAACATCAACTATAGAAAGTTTGTTCTTTTTTCTCTTCTAGAGGTGGCCAAGTCTTCAATGTCACAACTTATTTTCATCTTTAACACTCAAGTATCAATGTTTATTAAACTATACTATTTCAAAGAAATTTCCACTAGTTCTTTCTCCTTTTGTAATGAAATTTCCATCTCTCATACTTATGATGATACATAAATATTTTTTGCAAATAACTTCCTTTTAATTATCACAAAGTTGAATAACACTAAGTAAGTTATGTTTTAGACCATACACAAATAAAAATCCCTTAGATTTCAATTTTTCTATATCAAACTCAACTGTTTCAATTCCTTTGATTTTTAAGGAATTATAATTACAAAAGGTAACTGCTCCTCCATCATAGATTTCAACATATTTAATATATTTATATTACTTATCATATGTTAAGAATAACCACTATTAATTATCCATGGTTTATTACTTTTACATTCTTTCAAATATGTCTCAACAAAAAAGCTCTTTCCTCCACTTTATTCTAATAGCTTATTTTTCATTTCTACTATAAGAAATTTATTCCAGAAAGAGTGTCATACATCTTTTGGCATGATGAATTGCTTGATAAAATCATCCAAAAAGTTCTTCCAGACATTTAAATTGTTTTTTTGTCGAAATGTTTCTAACATATTGAGTTTTTTCTTTTCTCACTTCCTATGGGTTAAGAAAGTTACGCATAATTCTTCCACCATTTATTTGTATTTATTCAAACTTTCTTCCAGGAAGTGACAAGTTATGAAAAAATTATAATATTCATGCCCACAGATTTTACAACACAAAAAATATCCATAAAATATTTATTTTCTATTAAAGAATGATATTTCTCAGTAAAAACTTTGTTGAGGTTGATATCTTATTTATAATCTATCATACTTATGATTTGGTATATCTTTCTTTATAGGAGAGTTTAAAAAATTTGTAGATGTGATGGGTTTCTCACAAACTTTATCCACCCAATATTTAACATTATATTTTTTAGAACCTGAAATTTTATAAGAATTAGACAAAACTTTATTTTTGGTTAGTGAGTATTTCAACTGAATTATTTATTTGAGCCTTCTCAGCAAAATCAAAAGTCTCATATTTTAATTTTGATTATTTTTTCATGTTTTCATTAATCTTTATAATGGTAATTTCAGACTCAAGAAGTTTTAATTGAAACTTTTTAACTTCTTCATCCTTAGCTTCTAGTTTCTTGATGATATCTTCAAACATCTTTCCCTGCTTAGCAATTATATGTTTGTAACTTAATATATCTTGGATATATTATTCCTCTAGCTTGATGAAATATTTAATTCCTCAAAAAAAATCCTCATAATATTTCTCCATTTCAATAATTTATTTATTGATATTTCTATTATTAAAAACACATGTAACAAGTTCTATTCTGAGTTGATAATATCTGTATAATATTTTATCTCCTTACTCACTATCTTATGAATATTTTGTTTCATCAATTTTTGAAATAAAGGTTATGATTTTCTTTGATCTTTGATCTTCTAAATAATTGTTTTTAGTTGTGCCTGATTCAACTTTCTTACCCAACATATTTGTTTAGTTTCTTGTAAACATCTTCTTATATTTGTTGGATTACTTTTTATCTTTATAATTTTTTTCCACTTCCTCCATAGAGGTTTTTCATTAGAATTATCTTAATATTAACCATATCTAATCTTGGATAATTCATATAAAATTTTTAGATTCCCCCACAATCAAAACATTAGAGAGGAAGTTTACCTGAAAACATTACTCTTTCTATTTGATATTTATTGGATATTAGAGGATTTATTTTTCCATTAAAATCATCATCCTTTTTATCTTTATATCCACAAGGATCAACATATTCAGTATCATGTATTTAAATTTTTATAATGGATTCAAAATCCATTTCATCTTTCATCTTCCATTTGAAAATTGGAGCTTTCCTCATTTCATAAGAAATAATAAATTTATGTAATTAATTAAGAGATTTATCATCCTTATTTTTTAAATAAGAAATTTTAGAATCAAACCTATCCAGAAAGTTTATCATAAGTTTTTTCACAATTATAAAATATTCTAGGACATATTTTAATCCTATAATGTTGAAACAATTTCATTTACTCTAGTGAAGTATTCATCAACGATTTATTCATCTCTTTTCTGATTTCTTTGTACATAATAAATTAGACTTGTAGCTTTTCTTCCTTCAATTTAATATTCCCATAAAAAATAATTTATAGCTTATCCTACATACTCTTTGAAGTATTGACACCCATCAACTTCATATAAAAAATTTCTTATAAGGATATAAGAATATCATTTCTCTATTTTCCATCAACTTTGATATTTCTATTATAAAAAAATTCACTATTGAATCCTTATAAATAGGTATAAAACTAAGTGTAACAACATAAAAACTTTTAGGCCAAGATATAGAAGATAATGAATCATTCTATTTTTCCATCAATAATTATTTTTCCATAAAATGTTGTAATTACTCTTCTATTGATAGAATTGATATTTTCTATGATAAAGATTCAACAAGGAAACCTTTGATCTAATACTAAGTAAAGTTCCAAAGGATACAATAACAACCTACGGGGGGTGGTTGAATTTATTGTTAACATTTTTTATAAGTTTCAATAATTTTATAAAACATAACCCCAAAAACCTATTAATGTTCATATACTTATTTATTTGAAAAATTTCATACATGAAAAAATAGTGAAGAAAGTAAAGACTATGATATTTAGAAGGTTTAGCCTAAGTGTGAGAACCTACTTCCTTTCCACAGCCACTCCAATTGGTCTATAAAAATACAATATTACGAATAAGTGAATAAAAATTGTGCTAACTCCCATTAGACACCTTTTATATCATGATGGGAAAGATTATATTGACTCTTGTTAGCTTACACTATTTTCATATAAAAAAATTGATACAATAAAAAAATAAAAATACTTTATTTAATTTTATACACAAAAGTTCTTGGGTCTGATGATACAAAATCTGATGACCTTTAGTCTAATGAACCAATCTGATTGAATTAGTACGATCGACTATATAAGATATATCCTTTCTTAATCTACACTTCTCAAACTATGCTTGAATAACTCAGTCTAATATTTCTCAGTTCAATAGACTCAATAAGGTTTTCTCAAAATAAAGTTTCTTAGTTCGGTAAACAAAAATTTTAGGTGTCCAGCATTGTTCTGATATCTTAGTTGGGAAGGAAATTTCACTTAAATTTTTCAGTTCTATAACTTTTACTCTTAATTGAAAAGTTAAAAAGCGTGAATGAACTTTGCCTCTATTTATAGGTGACTTGGAAAAGAAAATGTAGGAAACTAATTTCTTTTCCTCTTATTGAAATTATAAAACTTTTAAATCACTTGCATTTGAACTCTAACTTTGTAATTTTCCAAACTTCTCAAGATTTCTCATAAACCGATCTTCTCAAACATACTTACCTTTATTCAGTAGGATTATCTTGATCAGATTTAGTGTGATTATCTTTCTCATCTTCAGCCTAATTATCTTTGTCAACTTCAGTCAGATTATCTTACTCACCTTCAGTCCGATTATATTGACCATCTTCTATCTAGTTATCTTAGTCAGCTTTAGTATGATTATCATCCTCAACATTAGTCTAATTATCTTTATCTGCTTTATTATGATTATATTTCTTAGATTTAGTCTGATTATCATGTTCATATTCAGTCCAATTGTCTTTATTATCTTTGATATGATTATATTTATTTTCTTTGGAATAATTATCTTGCTCAGATTCAGTCTGATTTTCATGCTCAACTTTAGTTTGATTATGTTGCTCATCTTTAATATGATTATCCTGCTCATAGATATTTCAATCTTCCTTCTCAAAGTAAGTCTGA
This sequence comes from Viscum album, assembly GCA_963277665.1. Lineage (NCBI taxonomy): Eukaryota > Viridiplantae > Streptophyta > Magnoliopsida > Santalales > Viscaceae > Viscum > Viscum album. The sequence goes on along the minus strand of OY728131.1, from coordinate 674,104,666 downwards.
TCTTCCTTCTCAGATTCAGTCTCATTGAACTTTATTATGATTGAATTTTCCATTATTATGGAAACTATTCAATGGTGGATCCCTATAGAAATTTTAACATGTTTTTCAAAACCATTCTTTTATAAAAGATTAGTTTTCCAAAAATACAAAAACTTTTTTATAATAAAACATCCAAAAGGTTCTTCAGACTTTCTATAAGATATAATGTCATTATAAACATAATTCTATAATGTTTTTAGTCTACCTATTTACTAGTTTCATCAAGATCAAGTTTTATAGAAGATGTGATATGATAAATTATGTCTGATTCATTCTCAAAACCAAAAAGTTTGAGTAAGTTACTAATACATAAATGTTTTGTAAAAATATTTCCTTCCAGTTTTTGAAACATTTGACAACCAAGTAAAGATTTGAGTTATCAAATTATTCACATTTTAAAATCATTTGTAATATGTTCAGAAAAACTATCAGAAATATATTTCTTGTTTGAACCAAAAATAGTTTCATCAACATAAACTTTTTTAATGATAGTGTTTTTGAAAAATTTCTTGATGAAAAGGATTGGATCCACACTTATTTTAATTTTGTTAAATAAAATATATGTTTATTCTATAATATCATGCTATTGGGGGTTGTTTATGTACATGAAGTGATTTAGTATGTTTAAATAATTTGCCTAAAAATTTTGTATCTTCAAAACCCATAGGTAATTTAAAATAAATTCCACTTTTAAATAACCATTAAGGAAAGAAATTTTCACATCCATTTGAAATAAATTAAAATTAAAATTATTAGATGTGGATAATGGGATCCTCAAAGATTCTAGTATTTCTACCATTGTAAAAGTTTTACCGTAGTCCATGCCTTCTTCTTGAAAATATAAATTAACAACAAGTCCTTTCCTATTTCTAATAATATTTCCATTTTCATCACATGTTTTTTCTAAAAAAATTAATCCAATTACTGGAAGATCAACAACACATTTAACAAGGGTCCAAACATGGATTAGTTTAATCTTATTAATCTATTTTTCCCAGACCTTATACAAATTTCATCAGATAAAGTATCATTTAATATTTTATGTTCAAATTATGATATTAAGGAATGATACTCAAAATTATTTATTAGGGAAAATCAAATTTTAACCATTTTACTAACATATCTAATAACAAAATTCGAAGGATTATTCCTTAATATCAAATGATTTTTTGGTAAAGTGGTAATTTGAAATTAAACTATAATGGGTACATATTTTGTTGAATTATCTTCTCAATATTAAAATTTTGATGGTATTACTTCTGTAGGATTTAAAATTGGTGGTTTTAAATTATCTTCTCACAAGGAAATAAAAGTATTTTTGAACGTTTCATTGGAATTATGAATTACAATTGGTTTTAAAAATAAAAAGGATTTGATTCATAAAACATTATAAAAACCATTTCCTCAATAACATTATTTTTAATATATATATATAATAATTACTAGTTATATAATAAAACATAAAAAATAATTCATTAATTTTTTTTTCAAATTTAAGTAATTGATATTTTATATTCAGGATAAATATATTACATCCTAAAACTTTTATGTAAGAATTTTTTTCTTTGTTTTAGACCAAAAATAATAAAGAGTTTTATTATGAAAATGAATGAGTAAAATATAGTTTATAATATAACAATAATTACTCACTGCCTCAGTCCAAAAATTTATGAGTAATTTCATAAAGAATTCCATTTTTTCATTTAGATAAAACATTTTTCTATGGTGTTATAGGTGTATAAAGATTATGAGAAATAAATTTTACAAAACAAAAAAATTCAAAATTATAGTTAATAAACTCACCACCATGATCACCAAGAAGAAAAAATCAAAGAAAGGTTTTTATTTTTATTTTTAATAGAATCATGAAATTCATTAAAATGTTTAAAATGTTTATCATTTCATTTGAGAAAATAATCTCATGTAAATATAGCGAAAACATAAACCAAGAAATATAGATAGAATTTTCCTCAAATACATATAGTTTGAATAGGACCAAATCGATCCATATGTACTAACATAATGCTCTGATAGTTGAGACCTATCTTTTAGGTTTAAAACATTTCTTATTTTTCTTTCATAATTGAAAAATATCATAGAATCTGGTTTAATTGAACATAAGTTTTGATAGATCCCTAACATGTCATTTCTTGGAAATTTTATTCAATGTTTAGAAATTATAGTATCCTAGTATCCAATGCTATAACCACGACAAGTGTTTAGATACACATAAACAAGAAAAATTCTGATAACTTAGTTATTCGAAGTCAAGTGTGTAAAAATTTTCATGCCTAGAAATAGATGAAATTAAATCACCATATATACTTGGAAAAGTACATTTTTCATTCCATATGTTTATAAGAAATCCTTTATCACATAATCAACTTATGCTGATCAGGTTTTTCTTATGTTGGAAAACTTAAAAAATATTTAAAATTAATCATTTTATAAGAAAATTAATATCATCGATTCTAATAATTTGACCCTATAAATTTTCTCTAAAATTGAATCTTCGTCATTTCAATTTATTTAAATTTTTGAAGTTTTACTTTTATCTTGTCATATTTTATGAACAAACACTACCCATGTATAAATTGTTTATTGTTGTTATGCAACTTATTTTCATGAAAAAAATAAAATTAAGTTCTTGGTACCCATACATGTTTTCATATAGTTATGTTGGAAATAATTTTGGGAACCCATATCTATCTAACTATTCTTTGTTACAGAACTTTTATTTTTTCAAAAATAAAATATTTATGAAAACCTTGATTAAAAATTTTGTTTAAAGAATAATACTTACTCTAGTGAACTCCTATTCAACAATTAATACAAAAGGATCAATCTTAAGAATATTATATTTTGATTGAAAATAAGGTATATTAGAAGTAATCCCAATTCCAAATGAAATTATAGTGTATTATATGTTTATACATTTTTTAAAATTTTATTTATTAGAAGTGAAGCTAGAGAAATTTTTCTTCAAAAAATATTCTTATTTCAGTTGAAAAAAAAAATCATATTATATTCATCTTATTTTTGATCAAATGAATTATGATAAATATAATTCATATAAGTATTAGTTTTTGAATCTAGTTTAGTTGTAAGTTAAAAAAAATTTGAATTGAATTTTGATATTATTTTATTATAATTAATATGTTTTACTTTTATAAACTCACAAATAATTTTCATTTTATTATTTTCATTATTCATAGGAGTGATATATATAGATATTTTAGCTATACCAAGTAAATTTTCTTCATCATTAAATGAATTAAATTTTTCATCTTGAATGGATCATAATTTTCATCCTTTGATAAAGTTGAATAATCATATTCAATATAATAAGTAAATTTAGTATCAAGACATACATTTTTAAGGGATTATATAGTTACATTTTCCATGAAGCATTTTTCATTCCTTGGAATATTTTAATAGAATCTAACAATTTTTAGCTTTCTATCCCACTTTCTTCTGATTAATTACGTGAAGATGTGTCAGTTTCACTAGTAATCTATTTATTTAAATATTTTTATTTTTTATTTCCTTTACTTTTATAATTAATTCTTGGATTTAAATTTTTAGTCTCCAATTTAAGAAAATTTGGTTTTATATGACATTCTTTCTGAAACTCAAAACATATAACTTATTAAGATTTTTTCCTTTTCATTTCTTTCATTCTTTTGAATCTAATGAAAATTTTAGAAATTTGAATTATAAAAATTTTATTAATTCATATTTTATTCTGAATAAGATAATTATTGATTTATTCTAAATCAATTTGATCTGAATGAATACATTTACACTTTTAATTGAGATATTTATATGTGTTATCATATGTATTAAGTGTTACATAACTAAGGTTACCTAAAGTAAAAGTGAATTATACTCCATTCTGGATTTTATATTTTTCATAATATCCTCTTAGTACACTATCACACTACATTAATATTCAAATTAAGTCATCCACGATTAAAATTTTCAAATTTTTAGTTTCATCAATAACTGTCAACTTGGACTGTCATTCTTTAGGCATTATATCTATACTCTTTTAAATGATTTGATCTTATGATAAATATTTTTCACCCAAGGATTTTAAACTATTTACTATTTTTATAAAGTGTTGATGTAATGTGTAATTGCTTCTTTATGTAGAAAATAAAAAAATTGACAGTTGGTTTAATAATAACACTTTGAATTTATAAAACTATTTTAGTTACAATAAATGTTATCAATAACTTCTTCTAAATTTATTTTTCAATTTTACTTGAAAATATTTGGTTATTTAGGTTCTTGGTCATAGAACACAATAGAGTTTTATAAAATTTATAGTTTACCTAATATTTTAGTTTTTATTTTTGAGATAATTGTAATATATACTTTTATAAAGCTTTATAGTTTCCTATCAGCATGATAAAGTTATCCACATTATTATTAATGATATGAGTTTTCATATAATAATGTATGTAATTATAACTATCTCCATCAAAAATAGGTGATTTGATAGGATTTAATTGTTCCAAATAGTACTCCATATATAAAAAATATCACTTCTCTACCAACACTATTATTATAAGGAAACTAAGATTAATATATAATAGACTAACATAAATAAAATAAAAATAAAGTTTGTAATAGAATCTTAGAATCTATTTAAAGAATAAGTCTGATATAAATGTTTTCCTATGATATGATAGTAAGTAAAATATAATGGGGTGGGGGGTGAATTTGAGTTTAAAGATAAAATTACATTTTTCAACATATACAAGTTCTAATTTGATCAGTTTTTTGAAATATAGATCATGTGAAAGATCAGATTAATGGAATTATAAAATATATGAAATATAGTTAACACAATGGAAATAAAATGATTAATATTTTATTAATTAAAGATGAATAATTTAACACATTAAAAATTTGAAAACAAACCATGAATTATTAGTTAACAGACTAAATAATCCTTTAAAAAGATATTATAAAAAAATCACCTTTAAACCAAAGAGAAAGGTATATTTGTACACTTGATCCAAGGTATCCTTGACTCTAAACCCATCATAAGTTATTATTTTTTTACCCATCATATGGTTTATCTTGATATCCTAGAAATCCGTTGATAAAGACTTCTAGTAAAAACTCACTTCCATACACTAAAAGTACATGAACTTTGTATTCCTATTGATGAAAGGCCTCGATCAGTTAGTTATAAATTCCCATTTCTTCCTATCCCTATAATCACTCAATTTTTAATTATACATATAAGAAAGATTAAAATGTAAATACTAAGAGAATTATGAGTAAAACCTAAAAAAATGATATCTCTTACAACAGTTACTTAGAAATAAAATTTACACTGATCAGAAGTGCTCTCAATAACAAGAAATTGAAAAGCTCCAAAACAAACATAAAATTTTAGAATTTTGGATCAATTTGTTCATTCATATTATACATGTTTTCTTACTATGTTCAAGGCTTCTATTTAATTATATCTAACATTGTAACAAACTCCAGCGGTCAAATTCCACAAAACTTGGTGTTAATTGTAACTGCATCATTAATAACTTACTCATAAACAGATGAACTAAACAAGTTTTTAATGTAATGATGATTTAGATAAAAAATCATATAATACTTATAAATTATATGTAATTGATATGTCCTAGATATTTGGACTATAATATTTTAATAAAATAGTTTTAGAGATTTGGTATTTTAGTTATCCTAAGATCATTCTATATAAGCATAACAACATAAAGAAAAACTTCATGTTATATAATTTTAATATAAAGTGTTTTATTATATATAAAATATATAATTAAGGGAGTATTTAGTCAATAATAAATGAGTATATATATGAACATCATAATTAATATTGATATTTAGAGTTTCCCATTGACCTAGAAATACCCTTTCTTCCATACTCATCCCTTATTTTCCTATTAATAGCCTTAATAGACTGTTTACTCACATTTTCCTCTTTAATTTATTCTTTGTGTAATGATGTTTTCTTTACCTTATATGTTAATGGAAATTAATTTCATTGATCTTGTATCAATATCTATATAGAATATTATTGGGTTTAAAATATTCTCATAACATCTTTTTTCTATTCCTATGATGTCTACAAATTTTATATAGATTCCCTATGTTTTTTGATCAATAATTGTAGATATCTTCAAAACTATATATATATATATATATATATATATATATTGAAGTGAAACTAGATTCATTTAGAACTAGAACTAATTTATGCATTCTCAATTTTCATTTCTACTACCAACTGATCCTGTTAAACTATCAAGCACACTTTCTTGAAATTATTAGATTACATGGGTTTCTCAAAAGATTTATTATCATATTTAACATTTTTAATACCCAGTTAACATTATTCCGGGTGTGTTATGATCTCTACTTTTTGTTTCTCTTTTTTTGGGCTTGTATTTTTATCCCTGAATTGGGAGGATACATGTAATATTGAAGTCACATATTTTTTGTATTTTCATCTTTTCATCAGATTTTTTATTGTTCGCTGGATAGTTACACGATGTGTAACTAGGGTTCAAAATATGTAATGATGACCAAAATCATCCTATGTATTGAATTCACAATTTGATAATTTATATGTCATGTAAGAGTTATAAGTCGTGTAATCTTAAAATCCGATTTTTAATTAAAAAGGCAATGCATTTTTTTGAATAATTTAAAATAATAGGGATTCATGATGTGTTAAATATCACTTTCCATGTAATTCTACGATTTTTTGTTTTTAGGGTTCTTTTGGGGTATTTTAGGGATCATTTTTTTTCAACCTCCTCCTATTGCCTAGAGTTCTTACCCTAGGTGGTTTTTGATGTGCTTCTTCAATCCAGATCCATCTGTTCATACATTGATTAGTAGAGTTAGGTGCTTCGGCTCTCCGGGTAAGCTTTCCACTTGGTTTATCTCTCGTTAATGGATATAGAACATTTTTTTATAGTTATTGGTAATGATATGGTGTTTTCTATCATTAATGTTTTATCACTTGTCATGCCTTATAAAATGAAGGAAGATCTTGTGGTTTCCAATCCCCATTTTCAATGGTGGTTTGGTTTTCTACACTATTTATGTAGGTGGATCTATTCAATTGTTCTAACTTCTTGAATTGATTGTTGTTCATATTGAATCCTTGAGATTTAAAATGGAACATAATGTGTTGAAATTGAAAAGGTCGTGGGTTTATGTTTGAATAAGGTTTTTTTCTTTCAAAAAGTATTACCTTGATTTGAAATGGAAAATGGATTTTCAAACTATGAAGTAGATTGGCTTGGATTTGAAATGGTTTTTTTAGAATGTGAGCATGGTATTTAAAACAAAAATTGACAAACATTGCACAATGAGAACCCTGGGTACGTCGAGAAAGAGACACAGATAGCCTTAGTGTGTGTGACACCAATAGGAGGTAAACTCTTGTATGTCGATGGTGTATGGAAGGACTTGATGTTAGTTACATTCAACATTATGCCTTTTTAGGATTATGGGTGTCTATTTTGTATTTTACCATAGGCTTGAGCCCATATGGTAAGTGCATTATTGTTTCTAGTTATTTCTTTAATGTTAGTTTATCTAATGGATGTTGGATCACATGAATATTTATATTTAGTAATATTTAACCAATTTATTCTGGATTTAGAAAATTTGGCATGAAATTTTTGAAAATTCAAGGATTATTTGTAAAAGGCTTTAAAATATTTTTCTTTTTAATAATTCTTATAATCATTTTTTGTTTTAAAGATTGAACTTATGAATTAATATTATTAAAACTTTTATTGATCTTTTTTAGGTATCCTACTGGGCTCTATTTGTCAAAACCTACTTCTTCCCAAGGGTGGTTGTAGAACTTTTTTTGTAGGACACAAATAAAGTAAAGTGCATTTAGTAGTGATGCAAGTTTTATTTTTTACATTATAGTTTCATTTTGGTATAGTTTGGAGGTGAAGTGGTCATATGGAGACTAGTTGCCTATAATTTTCTTTTGTAATGTTTTATATTCTTTGGATTAGTTTTAACTCCCATTGTTTCCTCTTTAAACCTGGTTTTCTTTCATGTTTTTATTATATGTGAGACTAGTTTTTTATCTTTTTTACCCCACCCAATAATGGTCTGGATCAGGCAATTATTTTGATTTTACTAGGTTGGAATGTTATAATTTGGTAACATAGGGGATTAGTTAGACTAATTTGTGTTATTAGTTATTTATTTGTTTCGTTTTCATGTGTAGATATGGGTAGGATCATTAGAATTTAGATAGTTTGTGAAGAAAAGTGGCATTGCCAGCTCACTCCTGTTACTGAATCCAAGATTCCATGGGTTGTCAAAAAATCTTTACTAACTCCAAGTATTATTATTTATGTTCATCTAAATAAATTATATAAAAAGTTTATTTAAAATAACCTATATATAACTTCTTAATACCTGGTGTGTATATGGTCATTTGAATAAACTAAGTGGGAATTTTATTTGGATAGACCTATTCCTTTAAAAAGGTGTTAAATTTTTCGATGGGATTCAAAATGGATTTAAATGCATATTATTTAAAATAATTGTTTTGGATTCTTATTTTTAGTATGATGGTTATGAAATTTTACTGTGGATAATAGGTTATTGTATTATCATTAACACATAATGCCCCTAGAATAACTCTTCCAAATACAAGAGGGGAAGTCGCAAGGAAGGTTTCATAGGCAGATCCTCCAGTGGACCCTTCTTTGGTTGAAGTAGTTATTTGTACCATTTAGACTCTAGTTTTAGTGGGTGGAGTTAATCTAAAATAGGTAGTGGATCATGGTTTATAATTTACCAAGAAATATCCATCTGCATCCCATGTTGAAAAAAGACCATAAGAGTATGAAGAGTGGCTTGAAAAGGTTGAGTGGATCTTTAAATTTTTTAAGACTCATGTTGTTTCTTAGGTTATTTTTCTAGGAATATGATTGACGTACTCGAAAGAAGATGCTGGGATTATACTATGCAATATAAGTTACACAAAAGTCTTACGTAGGTTTCTTTCAACAAGACATTCAATCAGTTATTTTATCCTAAGACATTACATGTGGGAAAAACCTTAGAGTTTCTGACATTGGAGCAAGGGGAGCATACTATTCTACAGTACTCTACCAACTTTTCTAAGTTGGTTTATATGGAACTAGAGATTATCACTAATGATTACATGAAGGCTCAGAGGTTCAATATGGGAATGAGGGATGATGTTCAATCGATTCTAGTTCCTTTATGCCTTTAGAAAATTTTTGAGGTTCTGGATAAAGTATCTTTTGTTGAGGAAGACATAACTAGAAGGAAAGTCTTGGGAGAATCTTTATTGGGTGAAGTAGTTATCCATGTTTTATCTTCTGGTTAGAAAATAAATCACAAGAGTGTTCTATTTTCTACATGACATGTTTCAGGGTCTTCTATAGGGAAGCAACAGGTTATTTTCTACCCATGTGGTAGGTGTGGTCCTAATATTCCTTAGCATATAAAGGCTCCTAGAAATTTTCAACTTTTTGGGAGATCTATTCATCTAAATCATTTCTTTGAAAAGATGTCCCAAGGAAGTAAGGAAGGATCCACATTCACCAAGGGGTTGTAGGTTCATGTTGATGATTCTTAGGGTGAAAGGTATCATTCTTAGGCCAAAGGGGATTCCCAAGTGGATATGTACAAATGGATTTATATAGCCGACTGTACACTAGAGGAATTGAAAGTAGGGCCAACTACCGATGGACCAGATATACTGTTATTTCACTTAGGTGTAGTTTTTATCTACCAATGGGTTCAATTATGTTTTTTAGGGTGAGTGGGACTCTATACATGGAAGGGAAGGGAATTTTGTTCTTTATGATGGTTTAATATCATTCTAGTTTATCGAAATGTTTCTTGATGAAGTTGACTGATGCATGGGTGGTTGAATACCTAATACAGTGCGTGTACCCTGAGGTATTTTTGGATTCTTTTTATATATTTCCACCTCATAGAGATGTTGAGTTTACTATTGACCAGTTAAATGGAACGATGATCATTTATATGCAATCCTATCAAATAGAACCTGCTGAGTTGGTGGAACATAATGTTTAGCTTGAAGAATAGGACATGAAAAGATTTATTCATCATAGCATGCCACCATGGGCTTCAACTGTACAATTTGATAAAAAGAAATAAAGAAGTCTAATAATTTTTATCAACTATCAAAAGTTGAATTGAGTGACTGTTAAGAACAAGTATCCTTTACCAATAATTAATGATTTCTTTGATCAGCTGAGAAGGGCTCGTCGGTTTTCTATGGTTATCCTACGGCCGAGGTACCACCAGTTTAGAGTTTTAGAAGATGATAAACCCAAAAAAATGTTTTGGAGTTAATGCGAGCATTTTGAGTTCCATGTTATTCCGTTCAGACTCACTATATCTCTTATAGTGTTTATGTATTTGATGAACCAAATCATTCGTCAATTCTTGGAATATTTTGTTGTTGTGTTTGTATATGATATCTTGGGGTATTCCAAGATAGAGTAGGAGAAAAAAACCATTTGGATATAATTATACAAACTTTCATAGATATTCATCTATATGATAAGCTTTTCAACCGTGAGTTTTGGATCTGGTAAGTGATTTTTTGGGGGCACGTGATTTCTGAGAGGGGAGTCTCAGTTGATCCTAAAAACTTCCAATTGTTATGTCTTGGGATAATCCTTGAAACTTTTTTTAAATCTTAATATTCTTAGGTTTGGTAAGTTACTATAGATAGTTTCTTTAGGACTTCTCCCAGCTCGTATATTTGATGACAGTTTTGACCCATAAGGGTTTAATATTTGATTAGAATGACAAGTTTCAGAGATCTTTTGAGGAGATGAATATGAGGTTGAATTCATTAACAGTTTTGATTCTTTTTGGAATCATGTTAAGGTTATCATGTTTTATACGATTCTTATTGTATGGGTTTGGGATGTGTCTTAACATAGGGGATATAGTTTAGAACTTATGTATAATTCTAGTTCTTCCCTCAAGAGAAAAATACCAAACTTGTAATATTAAGTTGGTAGTTGTTATGCATGTGCTCAAAATATTTCATCACTATCTCTTCGAAGAGCGGTTTATAGTATATTCTAATAAAAAAAAATACTAAATCCTATTTTTCAATTTGTGAGATATGAACTTGTGAAAAATACGTTGGGTTGAGTATATTTAGATCTTTTATTTTGATATCGTATATACCCTCGAAAAAGGGAATGTGGTGGATAATGTGTTGAGTGGAAATTTACTAGCACAAGTTGTGAAGGAATCTGTTGAATAGTGGTCTCTACAGATTTTGTTTGTTGAGATGAGCTTGGGAGTAGAGAAGGTTGGTGGATAGGTGTTCTTGTCTTAGATAAATCTTGAATCTTATTTTGACGAGTGATTTAGACACGAGCAGAAGATAGAAAACAAGATCCCATGACTTATAGAAATCCAAAATAGTGGGGAGACATCATGAGAGTTGTCTCAGTCTCCTAGTAGAGATTTTAACTTCTGGGGTAGGTTGGTTGTTACATTTTTATTGAGATCAGAGTTGCTAGATAGTGGACACATGTCATGTTGATCATTACACCTTGGGGATACAAAGTGGTACTAGGATTTGATACATCGGTATTAGTGGCTAGGGATGAGGCGGTCACTTGTAGATTTTGTATCATAATGTCTCACTTGTCAAAGAGTTAAAGAAGAACACAACATAAATGTAGGTGTTTGTTATCAATTACCCATTCCAGTAAAGAAATGAGATGATATTTTCATTTATTTAATTGTTTTTTTACCATATACCCCTAGTTTGAAGGATGCAATTTGGGTGGTTGTTGATAAACGTACTAAATTAGAGTTTTTTTTTGAATAACAAAAATAATGAATATGGAACTACTTGGGGACTTGTATGTACAAGTGATTATGAAGCTTCATAGATTTCCCTCTATAGTGGTTTCTAACAGGGACTCTAGCTTCACATATAGGTTCTAGAATGGTTTATAAGGGGCAATGGTTTCCTAGTTGAAATTGAGCATGACCTATCATCCACAGATAGATCGAAAGATAGAGAGAGATATCGAGGTTATTGAGGATATTTCTAGGCTTGTGTCCTTGATTTCTATGGATCTTTGGACATACATTTTCCTTTGGTTTATTTTATCAATAACAATATTTATTAATATTTGATCAGGGAGGCACCCTTTGTGGATTTGTATGGGCGTCCAGTTCAATCCCCATTGTGCTAGGTAGAGTTGGGAGTGTAGTCCTTGGTTGGGCCAAGCATTGTTAATGAGGCAATAGAAGTGGTATAATTGATCCAAAGGCATTTGGCCACAATATTTATTTTTTAGAAATCTTATGCGGAATATAATCACCAGCCAGTGGAGTTTGAGGTTGGTCATTGAGTCTTTCTCAATGTTTCACCTCACTTGGGACATCTTCATTTGGGTAAGTAGGGTAAGTTGGCACCAAGGTTTATGGACCCCATTTAGATCATTGAGTTTTTAGGGAGGATGTTCTATTTGTTTCATTTATCATCTAGCTTGACTTCGATGCATAACAAGTTTGATGTTTCCCAGTTGAGGAGGTATAATCCAGATCTGTACCATATGATTAGATGGGAGGATGTGGTTCTTGATCCTGATACCAGTTTGGTAGAGAGTCCAATTTAAATTATGGATCTTTAGGATAATGTAATTCATTATAAAATTATCCCCTTGGTTCAGGTAATATGGTTGTGCAGATAAGTTCACCACAAGATGTGGGATCATGATTCGTTGATGAGGTAGTAGTGGCTAACTCTTTTTCTGGATACGAGATCTTGAAATATTTTTGGGACAAAAAGATTTTATAGTGGGAATATTGTAATATCGTATTAAATTTATACCTATTATATTCTGATATTTGCTTTTGGTTTCCTTTTTTTCATTGGGTGAGTATTTTCAGCCCTGAATTGGGAGGAAACATACAATAGTGAAGTCACCAATTTGTTTGATTTTTAGCTTTTCCTCTGTTTTTCTATTGTTCACTAGGTATTTACATGATGTGTAACTAGGGATCATGGTATGTAATTCTGAATAGACTCATATCATGATTTGAATTCACAATGTGAGAATTTACACATCATGTAAGGGTTACAAATTGTGTAATTTGAGAATAAGGGTTTTTATTAAAAAGGCGATGTGTTTTTCAGTGAAACTTAAAATTAAATGTATTTTTGACATGTAAAAGATTGCACTCTAGGTAATTACCTGAGTTTAAGTTATTTGGGATATTTTCAAGTGTTTGAGGGATCATTTGTTTTTACAACCTCATCCTCTCATCCAAAGCTCTTACCCAAGGAAATTTTGGGTGTCTTCGTTCAATCGAGATCAGCCCATTTAGAAATTGATCATAAATTTTAGTCACTTCATCTGTACGGGTAATCTTTCATATAATATTATCTCTCATTTATGGTTGTAGAACCATTTTTTGTAGGGATTTTTAATCGTATGGTGTTTTCTATAATTCCATTTTAGTCTCTAGTCATGCCTTGTCAACCAAAATTAGATCGTATTGTTTCTAATCACCATTGTAAAAGGAGGTTAGTTTTTATATGATCTCAAGGTAGGTGGATCTATTCTATTTTTATAATTCATTGAATTTATTGTTGTTTACATTGATTACTTGATATTTGAAATGGAATTGCATGTGTTGAAATTGAAAAGGTCATGTGTTCGTGTTTTAAAATGTGTTTTTCTTTTGAAAATGGAATTAACTTGATTTGAAATGGAAAATGTATTTTCAATCCCTAAAGAAGATTAAGATTGAATTTGAAATTGTTTTTTTTAATCTGTGAGAATGGTTTTTTAAAATAGAAATTGAAAAAATTGCACAATGGGAACCTTGGGTATGTCAAGAAACAGACACGAGTTGCCTTAGTGTGTGTGACACCACTAAGAGGTAACCTATTGTATGTCAAAGTTCTATAGAATTTATCGATGTAATTTGGATCCAACCTTATTATTTATTTTTCCTGTGAGTATCTAGTACATATTTCCCCATAAGATAGATCCCAACTGGTAGGTGAATTGTTTTTTCTAGTTATTTATTACACGATAGTTTATGTCATGGATGTTGGATCACATGTATATTTATATTTCGATATCCTTACCTTCTTGTTTCTGTATTTGGAAAATTTGGTAGAAAATTTGTGAAAATTAAAAAAATATTTAAATAAGGATTTCAAATTGATTCCTTTATAAAAATGTTTGTAAAACTATTTTTTAATGTTTGAACTTGTGTGTTATTATTATTATAACTTGTATAGATATTTTGTTGGTATCCTACTGGGATATATTTCTCACACCCTAATTATGCCTAAGGTTTGTTTTAGACCTTGTTTTGTAGGACACGAGTAAAGGAAGTGCATTCCGCATTGATGTAGGTTTTCTCTTCATGTTATTGTTTTGTTTTGGGATAGTTCAGAGGTGACATGTGTTGAGTCAATAAGGTTTTCCTTATGAATTTTCCATTCCTTCCTTCAAGGAAGATATTGTTAAGTCATTAAGTTTTCCTTATGACTTTACCATTCCTCTTGTTTTGAAAATCACAAACACCTTATCTTAAAGAAAATTTCTTTCTACCCTATACTTTACCCCCATAAGGAAATTTTCCTTCCCCAAGGAAATTTATCCTTACTATATTTTCATTAATCATATCATAATCTTTCTAAGTGTAAAATTAGGATTGAAACCAAAACCTCAGAATCATTTAATACTTAGATATGAAGCATTCTGTTTTAGAATCCAAATTCTCAGAATTCTCAGAATTATAGATGCGAACTCTCATGAAGTTCAACTCTGAATTCTGGATATGAACTCTAAGGAAGTTCAACTCCGAATTATGGAAACAAACTCTCATGAAGTTCAACTCTGAATTCTAGTTACGAACTTTCATAAATCTCGATTCCGAATTCTGATTACGAACTTATGAAAAGTTCAACTATGAATTCTGATTACGAATTATGTATATGAACTCCTCTAAGTTCTGACTCTGCATTCCAATTACAAATTCTAATTACAAACTTTCTGAGTTCTAACTCTAAGTTATTTGAATTCCAAGTTCTAACTCTTATGAGTTCTGACAACGAATTCTCAAGAACTCTGACTCCGAAATTTGTAAGTTCTGGTTCCGAATTCTTTTTGAATCCAAACTTAGAATTTCCTTGAAATTCAGACTCTGGAATTCTACAAAATTCTGGTTCTGAATTCCTACAAAACAGAATCCGAATATCCTCGTACTATAGACTCCAAATTCAGTTTTTATTTAGACTCGGAACTTTCATTTACATTCATTCCAAATATCAGTTTGTTGTTATAATTTTACTCATTTTGTTCTAAAATGATGTCCTTCTTTCAGTTATCAACTAACCGTTGTTTGAGTTACACGTGTATAGGTTCCTATGAAATTAAAGGAAGAATATGACCGTTGGAGGAGGGAGCTGACCGTTGGAGCCACGCCTATAAATAAGAGCTCATTTGAAAGGAGCTCAAAACACGAACACTGATCTTTAACAAAGTGCTGTTGAAGTGATTTATAGAGAGAGATGCTCTTATAAACTCTCAGGATTTGTGCAGAAAGTTTTGAACTGACCATTCAAACTATGCTTCGTGCAGATTGTTTTAGTGCAGAGGTTCAATTTACTTGAAATCAGAGACTTCGCGTTGTGAAGTTAGACGTGCCGATTTCTTTACAAATCTAGGGCTTGCGGGGATAGCAAGAGAGATACCAATCTTCGGATTGAGGGATTACCTGGGTTTGGGTAAGAAAGAATTTATTGAAAGTTTAAATCAAGGGACCTCTTATCCAGGGTTGTTGGATACCCTCCTCTTTAGGTTAAAAGAGTTTCTACTTGTTACTTGTAGTTTTACTACTTTTTTTTTCCGCTGTGTATTTGTATTGTTGAGGAAATTATAACTTTCTTATACTTCCTCATACTTGTATTCTAATTTAGTTAGATTCTAAATTCTTTAAGCTAGAATCTTATTTGTTGTAAACTTTTGTTAAGTTTCATTTCCGGAATCACTTTTCCAGATCCTAGCTAGATAATAGAATTTAGAGGTTGTGTGAATTTTGGTTACGCAAAATTTCCTTAGGGAATTTTTAAAGTATACCATTAACCCCCCTCTTGTATTTGTATCTCATTTTACATATTTGATACTATATTTGGTATTATAGAGTATATCATACTCATACATACCATCCTAACAATTGGTATCAGAGCATTGATACAATCTGAATTAATCTCACGATTAGATTCAGAAGGGAATTCTCGGAATGGCATTTTCCAGATTCATAATTTTTCGGAATCTGTTTTTCAGACTCACAAAGTTTAGATTCACTTTTTCTTAAAGATAAAATATCTAGTTCCTTGCCTAGGATATTTTCTCTTGTTTACAAACTCATACTACTAACAAGTTTGTGTGCCAAAGATTTTCTTAAGGATGGCAGGTTTAAATGTTGGTTCTATTGATAATCTGAATCCTACCAATTATCCTATTTTTGATGGAAATGATTATGAGTACTGGAGAGTTAGGATAGAGAACTTTGTTATCATCACTGGAGTTGATGACTATCTGATGTTGACTGGAGATTATAAAATTCCAAATAAGGAATTGAGAACCTTTACGAATCAGGAGAAATCAGAATACCAAGAAAACTTCAGAGTCAGAAATACTTTGTTATGTTCCATGACTAGGAACATATATAGTCAAATATCTTCATTTGAAGCTATAAAAAATATCTGGAAGAAACTTTAAGTTACACATTTTGGTAAATCCAAAGTCATAGAGACAATAAGAGCTATGTTGAGAGATGAATATCATAGTTTTAATTTTCCTTATGGAGAACCTGTGAGCAAAGTACAAAAAAGGTTTATGACTACTGTGAATAACTTACAATATATGGGATAAAAATGTTTGGATGATGAGGCTCTTGTTGATAAGATCATATATATCGTGCAAAATGAGTGGGATTCCAAGAGGACAACTATTGATGAGAATAGGAAAGTCACTTAAATTTCCTTAGATGAGTTGTTTGGAACGCTTCTTCAGCGTGAAACCAGAATGAAGAGAGATGCTAAAAATGTTAAGAAGAGAAATGGGAATGGGGGAGTTGCTTTTACAACCAATTATAAACATATGAAAGACAATACCCTAGAAAGAGTAACTATATCAAAGTCAAAGAAAGTGATTATTCAGTCAGAATCTAGTGATATAAAAAATTATGAGAATGAATTAGCTAATCTTGCTCAGAGAATGAACAAGATTGTAGCTCAAAAGAATCATCAGAATAAGTTCAAGAATAAAGACTACAGAGATAAGTAAGATGGATAAGTCACATGTTATGAATGTATAAGAACATGTCACATTAGACCTGATTATCCCTCGTTGAAAAAGAAGGATAAGAAGGAAAGGAATTCAGAAAGGAATAAAAATAAATTCTATCGACCAAATCACAAGAAAAGTCTTAAAGAAAATGATACTTGGAGTTATAGTTGTAGAGACTCTTCATAAAGTGAATCATCTGAATATAATTCATCAGCATAGAAGAATATGGGATTCATTGCTACTACTTCTTTTCCTAATACATGTCTTATGGACAATGTACAGCCTGCCGAGGCTTTAACAAATTTATCTCTTGATAAGGATTACTATTCTGAAAATAATACTTCCAATGAAGATAATTCATCTTCAGAAAATGAACAACCTTCATGTGAAGAATTATCTAGATTTTCCAAGTTACATGAAGAAAAAAATTGTGAAATTTCTAAGAAACTAGACAAGGAAAATACCAGGGAAGGAATTCTTACAAAAGAGATTTCATATCTTTCTAGAGATCTTGGAGATAAAGATGTTCTTTTAGAAAAACATTCTAAAAACCTTGACAAAGAAAATTCTGCCAAGAAAGAACTTTCTAAAGATCTTAAGAATGCTATTTCAAAAATAGAAGTTTTTGAGGAAAAATCTAACTCTAAAGAAATGAATCCTGAGGATAGGAATTTAGTCATTAGACTAAAATACAAAATACTTTCTCTTAAGAATCTTTTTGCAAACTTTACCTCTGGGAAGGAAAATTTTGAAAATATGTATTCTCAAATTAAACCTCAAGGAAACACTACTGGAGTAGGTTATACTCACCAAAAACCAGTTTTCACAAACAACTATTTTGTTCCTCCTAAAGCCCCTTTTTGCACTAAGTATCAAAGTGGTGGCCATTGGAAAAAAAAAATTTCCTTCAATAAAGTTAAATCTATTGGGTTTCATATAGCTTATTTTTCTAAACAAATGTGGATACCCAAAATTTTGTTGTCTAACAATTCCGAATCCAAGAAATTTTGGATTCCAAAAGTCTAACTCTTTTATTTTCAAGAAAATAGAGAAGATACCAACAACAATACGTGGTACATGGATAGTGGATGTTCCCAATATATGACTGGTAACAAAAACTATTTTGAAAAAATTATCAAGAGGAAAGGAGGAAAAGTAACTTTCGGAGATAATGCTCAGGGAGAAATTATTGGCATAGGTAACATTGTTCTTCTTGGAAAAACTTTGATTTCAAATGTTTTATTTTTTAAGGGTCTTAAGAACAACCTCATTAGGATAAGTTAGTTATGTGATGAAGGCTACCTTGTGAATTTTAGGAATGACTAGTGCTTAGTACACAATTCCAAGGAAGAGTTTATTCTTTCTACCCATAGGAAAGAGAATGTTTACACACTAAAATTTGTAGACCTTAGAATTCAAGATTTACCTTGCCTTAGTGTAATAGAAGATCATTCTTGGTTGTGGCATAGAAGGCTAGGACACTGTAACCTTAAGAACATATGCAAACTTTCTAAAAAAGAACTAGTCAAGGATCTACCAGAGCTTAGATTTGATTCTTCAAAAGTTTGTGATCCGTGTTAATATGTAAAGAAACATAAATCAAGTTTTAAATCAATCAGTGAAGTATCAACTACTGATTCATTACATCTAGTGAATATGGATCTTTTTGGTCCTACACAAACTGGAAGAATTGGGGGCAAGTATTATGTATCTTTCTTGGTTGATGATTACACTAGATTTACGTGGGTCTATTTTCTAGCAAAGAAGTTTGATGCTTTTTCTTATTTTAAAAGTTTTAGAGACCATGTTAAAAATGAGAAAAACCGTCAATTGAAAAATATTCATAGTGATCATGGTGGAGAATTTCAAAATTATGGTTTTGAAACTATTTGTAGTAGAAACGGTATAACTCACAAATTCTCATCACCCAAAACAACTCAACAAAATGGGGTTTTTGAATGAAGAAATAGAATTCTTAAAGAAATAACTAGAACCATGTGGAGTGAGTATTCTATTTCCAAACATTTATGGGTTGAAGCTATAAGTACTTCTTGTTATACTATAAATTGAGTTTTTATTAGACCTTTTCTTAATAAAACTCTTTATGAGTTATGGAATGGTAGAAAACCTAGACTTTCCTACAATAAGGTTTTTGGTTGCAAGGTATTAATTCTGAATACTAAAGAAAATATTCATAAATTCGCACCAAAATCTGATGAAAGAATTTTCTTAGGCTACTCCACAACTTCTAAGGCATATAGATTTTTCAACAAAAACACTTGTACTATTGAATAGACAGTGCATGTGAAATTTGATGAAACTGATCCTTTTGTTTTTAAACAACCCCAACCTACATCCTCAGATGTGTTTTAAAAAACTGATTATCAACCTTTGATAGAATATCTTTCTGATAAGAAAAATGTTCAAGAAGATAATTCTGAAACATTTACCCCAGAAGATTTCCTACCCTATGTTGATGAACATGATTTACAAAACCCAAATCAGTCATTTCTCAAGAATCATCCTAGTGATAGTATCACTGGTGATGTGAATCAACCTGTACAGACTAGAAGTTCCTTAAGAAATAAAATAGAACATCTAGAATTCCTATCCCAATTAGAACCAAAAAGCATTGATGAAGCTTTAGGTGATGATGATTGGATCAAATCCATGCAAGATGAACTAAATGAATTCAAAATGAATAAAGTCTGGACCTTGGTTGAAAGACCTAAGGAAACTTCTGTTATTAGAGAAAAATTGGTTTTCATAAATAAATGTGATGAAAATGGTATCATAGTAAGAAATAAATCTAGATTAGTTTCTAAAGGCTATAATCAACAAGAAGGAATAGACTATGAAGAAACCTATGCTCCAGTATATAGACTTGAATCTATTCTTATTTTACTTGCCTTTGCAGCATTCGTCAATTTAAAACTATTTCAAATGGATGTGAAATGTGATTTTCTTAACGGTTATGTTCAAGAGGGAGTTTTTGTTGAACAAACTCCTGGTTTTGAAGATAAAAAACATCCTAATCATGTTTTTAGACTTACCAAAGCATTATATGGCCTTAAAAAATCACTTAGAGCTTGGTATGATAGACTTACAGGTTGTTTGCTTCAAAATAACTATGTTAATGGAAATGAAGATCCAAATATTTTTATAAATAAAGATAAGAAAAATGTTTCGATTGTTCAAATTTATGTTGATGAAATTATATTTGGTTCAACTCAGCAATCTTAAACTGATTCCTTTTCGGATCTTATGAAATTTGAGTTTGAAATGAGTATGATGGGTGAGTTAACATTTTTTCCTTGGTTTTTAAATTTCTCAAAAACTTGATGGAATTTATATATCCCAACATAAGTATATTAAATATCTTCTCAAAAATTATGGATATGACAACACTAAAAGTATGATTACTCCCATCGGTACCTCAAACACACTTGATCTTGATGAAGCTGGGAAATCAGTAGATCAAACATCTTTTAGACGTATGATAGGAAGTCTACTTTACTTGACAACTAGTCATATAGACTTAATGTTTTTAGTATGCTTATGTTCAAGATATCAATCCAATCCTATGTAATCTCACTTAAAGGAAGTGAAGAGAATTTTTCACTACTTAAAGGGAGCTACGGATTTTGGACTATTATATACCTCTGGAAATGATTTTATTTTAAAAATATTTTTGGATGTTGAAATTGGTGGATGTAGAATGGATAGAAAGTGTACATCTGGAACTTTTCATTTATTAGGAGATTCTTTAGTTTCTTGGCCTTCCAAGAAGCAACACTCAGTAGAACATTCCACTGCTGAAGCTGAATATGTAGCAGTTGGAAGTTGTTGTGCTCAAGTGTTGTGTATGAAACACACACTCACAGACTATGGCTTGAGTTTTACTAAGACTAAAATTTTGTGTGATAATAAAAGTGCAATTTCCCTTAGTAAAAACCCTGCACATCACTCTCGTGCAAAGCACATTGATATTAGGCATCACTTTCTTAGGGATCACACACTAAAATGAGATATCATTCTTCAATTTATCAGAACGCAAGATCAAATTGCTGATATTTTCACTAAATCTTTACCTTTCGATAGATTTTAATACATTAAACAGAAGTTAGGAATGATAACCATAAGGTAATCCTCCACATTAACTTCCTGTTGAACCAATCTCCTTACATTAATAAACTCCTTTTCATAGGGGGAGTGCATTTGTTGTTATTGTTTTCATTTAAAATCTTTCATAATGAAAATTTTCGTAGTTGGTTTTTCAAATTTTTCTTAATAAAAATTTTCGTAATGGAAATCTTCGGATTTGAAATTTTCGTAATGGAAATTCTCAGATTTTAAATTTTCGTAATGAAAATCTTCAGACTTGATGTTTCTGTAATGTAAATTCTTAGATTTGAAATTTTCATAATGAAAATCTTCCGACTTGAAGTTTCTATAATGGAAATCCTCGAAACTGAAGTTTTTGTAATGAAAATCATCGGATCTGAAATTTTCGTAATGAAATTTTCGGATTGGAAATTTTCTTAATGGAAATTTTCAGTTTTGGAAAATTTCGTAGTGATTTTTTTTGTATTCATGTTTTTCTTGGAATCCAAAGTTCTTCAAGAAGACTATTCCTCAGTACGAATAATACTCCTAGCAATCCAAAAGGTATGATTTTTTTGAGTTTTTCGTAATCACCTTTACTTGATATTATTTTCTTTTGTATTAAAATTTCTCGTATTGAAGTTTCATTAAATCCGAATGTTTTCATTTTAAAACCTCAAAAGATTTGATCCTACCCAATTTTTTCATGCGGCTTTTATTTCAACCGTCAGATCAGATCTGAAGAATTATCAGCCATTGGATTCAAATGGGAAGTTCAATCGTCACTTCATCACCTATATAAAGGGGACCCCCGGTGGTTGGACCACATCGGTTTTCCAGCTCTCACATCTCAAAGCTCTTCCACTCTACAAAAGGCCGTTCCTAATTCTTCAGAAGTGCTCTGTCCGAATATCTGCAGAAGTTTCCTTTCAAGAAATGTCTACTATCAAGCTGATTTCAGAGTGGAAAATATACAGGGAAAGGTTAGTGCATCTGAAATTTTTCAATAAGTATGATTCTATAATTTTCAAGAACATCAATCTCAATGGATGGGAAAGTGTAGCCATTTTAAATACACGAGCTCAGGATGTAGTCTATCCATATCTTCTCATATAATTTTATGAGTCAGTTTCGTTCTTTAAAGAAGATGGCAGAGAAAAGTTCTCATTAAAGAGTTATGGGAAGACTTAAAAACTCTCTTACACCAAGGCTGTGAGCTTGGTTGGGCGGGCATATGAAGGGGAAGCCAAGTTTTTCTCCCACAAACTCCCAGAAATTCAAGGTAGTTTCATTAAGGTAAAGGCTATGGAATGCCTTGGTCTTACTGATGTGAAGATTGCAATGATTACCCATCTTTCTACCAACAATCGAATTCTACAGCTATGGGTTCAAGGTTTTATCATACCAATGAAGGGTGACAAGGACACCCTTAAGAAAAGTGACATGTACGTTTTGGATTTTTTTGGTAAACCTAAGAAAGGTGAACCTCATGAAGAAAATCATCATTATGATTCGGAACATCAAGAATGGGAACCTCAGAGCTCATATTATCATGTATCCTACTTTACTTTCCAAGCTAATAGTTCGGTGTCTTGAATCATTCAAGATACCTTGTAGTTCCAAGCCGATGAATTACAAGGTAATGTTAGTCAGTGATGATACCTTGAAGAGAATGAATGTTAGATTCTCTAAGGAGTCATGGGAGTTTTGTGATCTACAAGTGGAAGAGGCAGAAACCAATCCAGAAAATGTTGAAAAAGCTGAACCATCAAAGAAAGTAACAAAGAAAATGAAGTTGAAGGATGTTGAAGCAGAAGACAAAACCCCCAAGTATAAGGAAGTCCAATCCGCACCTCCTAAACCTATGAAGCAAAATGCCTACCTAGATGAGGTGGTAGCAAAATGGATGGAGGATAAGAAACATAGAAAAGAAGTGGAGCCACAGTTTGGTTTGGATCCTGCCGAGGCCAAGGCCTTGAAGGAGAAATATGCTAAAGAGTTAGAAAAACATGCAAAAGAGAAGAATCTCAAGAAGATGATGTTAGAGGATGATATTTTTCAATCCCTTCTGAGGGATACTGAAATTGCATCCGAGAAAATTCTGGTGCCGAAGTCTTTTCTGGTGGAATCTTTTCCTGAGACTCCAGTTAAAAAGACACCAGAAAATCCCAAAGAGATGGAAGTTGAGAAAGAAGTGGTGGAGGAAGTTCAGGAAGTTATGGAGGAAGTTCAGCAAGCTGATATTAGTGGTGGTTCTAATGATGTAATTAAGAAAGTTTAAGAATATCAAGATAAGGTAACCCCATCTGAAATTTTTTCACTCCAGACTTCTCAAGCCGGATCTTCAAAAATTGATACTCCTAGAGATGATGAGAAAGGAGAAGAAGAGGAAGTGAATAATTTGTCAGAGGATAAGAGCCATAATCACGACTTCATTCTTATTGATGATATTGATGTTGGTGTTGAGAAAGAAAAAGCTGATCAAGATAATATTGTACAACTATCTGAGAGTGGGCATGAATCTCTTGATGAGGAAGCAATACCAAGAATCAGCAAGGGGAAACAAGTACTTGTTGATACTCCAACGAAAGATATTTTGAAAAAGAACGAATCTGAAGGAACCTATAATAGGAAGTTGGTAGATTTGGAGGAAGAACCATCTCAAACCAAATTGTCTGATTCAGAGTCATCTGCTTTAGGGCATCATTTTTTGGTTCAGTCCCTGAAAAAGCGGGTAGATACCATTCCGATCTTTCTGGAAATTGAGTCTAAATTCCAGATGCTTCAACACTGTATGAATCAGAAGTCAGACTCCGTATCCATGGTGATGGAAAGATGTGTTAAGATAGAGGCTGATCAAAAAAAATTCTTGATCAACTTTGAATCCCACAGGAAATCGTACAAGCATTTGACCAAATGATCTAAGAAAATTATTGAAGATATGGAAGAGCTTGATCAGTTCCAAGAAGATTTCAAGGAAACCTTTGGTACTGAAGATGCCAAAATCAAAAATAATTCAGATAACTTCCATGAAAAGCTAAACCTTGAACATAATACTCAGATTCAAGCGGTGAAAGATCTGAATGGGAAGCTAATTATTTTGTTTAAATCTGGAAAACTGAAAAGGATCTTTGGATTGAGATGGAATAAAATCTTTTCAGACAAGACGACTTGCTAAAGGCTCAGGCAGAGACCCTGAAGGCTCAAGAGGACAGGATCATATCCTTAGAAAATCAAGATGAGTAAGATCACAAAGAGTGGAATAATTTGAAGATAATTTTGAAGAATCTCATGCCCAAGGGAAAAAGAAACAAAAAAGACTACTCCGATATTTTGTTATTTCTTTACTTGTACCAATTCTTTCAATCGTAATGGAATTATGGTTGTTTGTTTGGATGTCTATACTAATATTCTAGGTACTATATTTTTTTCGATTCCCTCAAACTCCTTTTAAAAATCATAAAGGGGGAGAAGGAAAAATAATTCTAAAGAGGAGAAGGAAAAATTTCTAAGTAAAGAAGAACTATCCCTAAGTAAGGGGGAGTTTATCCAAGGGGGAGTTCTCATTATGAATATTTCTACATTCAAATGAAAATTATCATTCCATAAATCTAGAATACGATCCTTAGAGTTCCAAATCCTAATGGGGAGTTAGTCGTATTCACCATTTTCCATAAACAAAGGGAAATAAGCTTTAATTTCAAAGTCTAGAAATTTATTCTAATTCCTTACATTCTTTTTCGTAAGGATGATTGTGCTTTCCAAAAAGGAGGAGATTGTTGAGTCAATAATGTTTTCCTTATGAATTTTCCATTCTTTCATTCAAGGGGGATATTGTTATATCATTAAGGTTTCCTTAGGACTTTACCATTCCTCTTGTTTTAAA
Source organism: Viscum album (assembly GCA_963277665.1). Classification (NCBI taxonomy): domain Eukaryota; kingdom Viridiplantae; phylum Streptophyta; class Magnoliopsida; order Santalales; family Viscaceae; genus Viscum; species Viscum album. Next base: position 674,079,241 of record OY728131.1, on the reverse strand, counting down.
AATCACAAACACCTTATGTTAAGACAAATTTCTTTCTACCATATACTTTAACCCCATGAGGAAAAATTTCCTTCCTCAATGAAATTTATCCTTAAAATATTTTCATTAATCGTATCATAATATTTTTATGTGTAAAATTCCGATTGAAACCAAAAACTTGGAATCATATAATACTTAGATATGAAGCATTCTGTTTTAGAATCCGAATTCTCAGAATTTTTAGAATTCTGGATGAAAACTCTCACAAAGTTCAACTCTGAATTGTAGATATGAACTCTCATGAAGTTAAACTCCGAATTCTAGATACGAACTCTCATGAAGTTCAAATCTGAATTCTAGTTATGAACTTTCATGAAGCTCGACTCCAAATTCTGATTATAAACTAACTAAATGTTCAACTATGAATTCTGATTAAAATTCTGGATACAAACTCCTCTAATTTCTGACTCCAAATTCCAATTACGAATTCTGATTACAAATTTTGGTTACGAACTTTCTGAGTTCTAACTCCAAGTTCTTTGAATTCAGACTATGAACTCTTATGAATTATGACTCCAAATTCTCAAGAACTCTGACTACAAACTTTGTAAGTTTAGGTTCTGAATTCTTATTGAATCCAGACTCCTAATTTCCTGGAAATTCAGACTCTATAATTATACAGAATTCAGGTTCCGAATTCCTACAAAATAGAATCTGAATATCCTTGTACTATAGACTCCAAATTCAATTTTTACTTAGACTCCGAACATTCATTTACCTTCATTTCGAATATCAGTTTGTTGTTATACTTTCACTCATTTGGTTCTAAAATGATGTAGTTCTTTCAGTTATCAAATAACCATTGTTTTAGTGACACGTGTATAGGTCCTTCCGAAGTTCAAGGAAGAATATGATCGTTGGAGGAGAGAGCCGACCATTGGAGCCACTCCTATAAATAAGAGTTCATTTGAAAGGAGCTCACAACATGAACACTGGTCTTTGAAAAAGTGCTGTTGAAGTGATTTATAGAGAGAGGGGCTCTTATAAACTCTCATGATTCATGCATAAAGTTTTTAACTTTTCATTCAAACTTTACATCGTGCAGATTTTCTTAGTGCAGAGGTTTGATTTCCTTGAAATCAGAGACTTATGGTTGTGAAGTCAGAGGTGCCGATTTCCTCAAAAATCGAGGGCTTGCAGGGATAACAAGACATATATCGATCTTTATATTGAGGGATTACTTGGGTTTGGGTATGAAAAACTTTCTTGAAAGTAGAAATCAAGGGACCTCGTATCCAGGGTTGTTGGATACCCTCCTCTTTGGGTTAAAAGAGTTTCTACTTGTTACTTGTGGTTTTACTACTTTTTTTCCACTGTGAATTTGTATTGTTGAAGAAAGTATAACTTTATTATACTTCCACATACTTGTACTCTGATTTAGATAGATTTTATATGCTTTAAGGTAGAATCTAATTTGTTGTAAACTTTTATTAAGTTTCATTTTTGGAATCACTTTTCTGGAATCTAGCTAGATAATAGAACTTAGAGGTTGTGTGAATCTTGATTACGTAAAATTTTCTTAGGGAATTCTTAAAGTATAAAATTCACCCCCTCTTGTATTTGTATCTCATTTTACATATTCGGTCCTTCATTTGGTATTATAGAGTATATCATACTCAGACATACCATCCTAACAATATGGTCACACAAAGATTTTTTATACACTTTTATTTCATAATGGTTTATCCTTTTTGGATCATTTGTGTCTCCCATTTTTTCTACTTTTTTAATCTGGTTATATGTATTTTTTTCTTATATATGAGACAAGTTTTGTTGTCTTTGTTTTTCCTTACCTTGTAATGGGTTGGATTGGGTGAGTATTTTGGTTGTCCCAGGTTGGTTTGTTACAACATTTCATGAATTATCTTTACATGTATCATGAATTTTATTCACTTTTACACAATAGGGAACACATCTAGGAATCATAGTACACTCCTCATCTTTTTAACCTTCTTATTCACACCTTTCACACATCTATTCTTAATATTGAAATCTATTTTGAGTGGAAAGATTTGTTGAAGTTATGGTCACAACATGTCTCCTTTGATAAATTTTCCTCATTTTCCAGTTGAAAATCCCCCTTGGTTCTTACCTCATCATTGGAAATGATATATTAAACTCATAATAACAGGTATTGTGTCCATATGTTTTATATCACTAATATAATAATTTGAAATTGTATCTTCTATTTTGATAAGAAATCTATCCCTAATTTTTATGTTGATTCCCTAATGAAAACTAAGCATCTTTTATCCTAGGGGAATGAGTTTTATATAACATCCCTCTATTCTTTTAATGTATAAGGAAATATGTATATTTTTTTCTTGTTCTATGTAGAATCATCCCTGATTTTATCACCTTCACTATTAGAAATAATAGATTTACTTGGGTTTAATTAGGTGAAGTTTTATATTTCCTGTTAGAACCCTTCATCTCACAAACATGGAAAGAATATCTATTAATTTAATTAGATTTTGAGTAGTCTTATATAATCATATTTTATAAAAGTTTTAGCACTAAAAAATGGATTCTATTTAAGACAGATCTTCTTATTTTCTAGCTATTTTTTCATTAACAACAAACACCATTTTTACTTGTTGTCTATATTTATCTTATTCTCTTTGAACTCATCAATATAGGATGTTTTATTTTTGATATTATACACTTTATGTTCAGTATTTTTGTTCTTATCATTGAGTAGTTCTTTATTTTCTTTCTTGATATGATTAATCCATCAAATAAAAGTTACCAATTATCCTTTCAAATACCACTGATGTATATTCATTTCTTCTCTATAATCACTTCTAGGGCTATCAAATACTCTCTTAACATGAGAGGTAAATTTGATTACTTTATCTGAACTCCCAAATGAGTTATATTTCACATTATTAGTCATAAAATTTATTATTCTTCTACTTCAAATATTCTTCACATTTTTATTATTTGTTTTTGTTTTTGTGCCTTCATAACATCCACATTTGACTCAAATTCTTTAACCTATTTCTTTGGAAAATATTTTTCAGTATTTCTAGTGTCACTATAATTATATCACATTAGTAATTTCTTACCATTATTTTTTAATTTTACCTTATTTAACATCTTTTATAGGAGATCAAAGAAAATTAATTCCTTGTCAACCTCATCATCATATAACAATCTTTCTCTTAAAACTTTATCTTTCTTGACTTTTCCTTTTCCCATGGTCTCAAATTCAGTCTCATTGTTTTCATTATTCATTGAAGTAGGTTCCATTATCATCTCTTATATGATACAAATATTATAAATTTAATCCATGGGAGATCATCCACATCATTCAAATTAGAAACCATGGGGTCAAATATATATAGGAAGTTTCATAGAGGCCTATTCACAATAATGGAATATTATCACTTCTTAGTAAAACAATTTATATTACTCACAATGTTGTTTACTCTTTTGAAATATTAATCATTATTCTCGTCATCAAACATTTTAATGTCTTAAAATTTGATTTTATATATTTTCAATTTATCTTCCTTGACTTATATGTTTCCTTCAGAACTATTATTCAAATATTCAAAGATTTATCTAGCAATTTAAAGAACCCTATATTTTTTTGTATAACTTCTCTAAAATAGACATAAAAAATGAATTTTTTTCATTAACATCAACTTATATATTCCTGTTATTAGTGAAAGTACTTGGTAATATCTTAATAATGGGTGAGTATATAATAGTATAAATATCTATTACCTTCAATCCAAGTGAATGTAGGTATGGTAAAATCCTTTTCCTCCAGTTGTGATAGTCCATTTAATTGAAAGTAAGGACACATCATCTATTCATAAAATTTTGGTTTTATATATTCATAACTTTCTGGGATAATTAGAGGGAACATAAAATTTTATATATTATCCCTTGTGATTCCCCATACCCGATTGACCATTAGATGGTTGGGGGTGAATCCATGATTTTATTTTATGAGCTCTTAATTCAACTTATTGAATTCGATATGGTTCATCAACCAATTAATTATTTCTCATAGAATCAACTTGTGTGTCATAATAATAAGAATGTTTATAGTATAAAATATTTATAATTTTTAACTAGAATATTTTACTCTTTACCATGATTGGTTATCACCCGAAATCAGGGATTCTTCCACTTTCTTAAATAATTTTCTACAACTAAGGAAAATATAGTCCTGTTAAAATGGAATAAACTATGATCTGATTTCCATGTTCCACTGGAAGAAACTATAGCTCCCAAATAAATGATGAACCAATAAGAAATACCTCAGGTTTTCTCTTGGGGTTCACTGCACCTTATGGTGATTGTCCTACTCCATTACCTGATGGATCAACAAATCTGTACATGTACAACATCTTCAATGACTTCAACAACCAATAATTTTAATTAACACGATTAGTATCATAACTCTATATATATATTGATTAATCTAAGTCTTCCACTTCTATATTAAGACTCAAGATTCTGGTTTTTTTCCTTTTTAAAAGATCTCTCATCATCAGAATCATCTTATCTCTTATTATATTGATATAACAATAGCTTATTAGGTCTCTCAAAATTATTATACATTGAATAAGTATAATTTTTTATTATAATATAACCCTTGATGTATCACTCTCCTCTCATTAAATTAAAATATTTTTCTCCTACTATATTTATATTAATACACTTATCATGAATAATATTTATTAGTTTTAATAAGAAAAACTCCATAAAATGTGGAAGGATATTATCATCTTTCAAAATCATTAAACTTCAAGTCAAGGATTATATTTAAACCATATCAAGAATCTAAATTTTCATCTTAATTTAATATTAATATTTTCACATATTCATCTCCTTGAAATCAACAAAATTTAAAACAATTTAAATCTCCCTCTATATACAAATGAAACAAGAAGTAACCCACAAAGTCATGTGGCATGGATATCCTCGTACTAGAACTCTAACATCGAGTGCAACTCAAAAAAAATCAACAATAATGGACCAAAAAGTGGTCCAACTTACCATTTCTCATAGCTGTTTTCTCGTCTATAACACCCATATAAAGATAGAAAAAATACAATATGATGTGGTTTGAGTCTCCTCCATATTTTAAATGCATCATGAACTTCATTATTGTGTGGATTATTTTATCTTACCATTCTAACATGTCATCTATTTTTAGTTTGGATCCTTCCTCTTCATATTGAATTATAGTTCATTAAAATCACTATGAGTTATATTTCCTTGATGATTGGCTCATGTGTATAATCTAATTCATTCTCATTTAATCTCAAAACCCCATTTTCAATTCTGTAGAATCTATGAATTATTCTATGTCTATAATGACACTTATGATGACTAAATATGACACATATGTAGTTTTTAATGACACTTACACAGATCAGATGACACATACATAATTATTAATGATGAAGAAACTCAAGGGATTGATGGAAGTGTGAAATATGGCATATTAAAATATTTATTAATGGATTTATTTCAAATCATGAAATATACTATAAACCTGAAGGGATTCATATATAGATCATGTGAAATTTAATTAATAACAAATATTTAAGAATACAAATTTAATCAAAATCATACCTCTATTGATTTTGATCAGAAACACATTTTTCTCATCATCAGTGATCGTCACTCAATGGAACCAAACCCAAAACCCTCTATATCATCCGCACACAATCTGAACACTTTATTGATTATAAAAATATTAAATTCATATGCTAACTTAGAGAATCATAGGCTCTTTGACATCAACTCCATCATGGGAGATCAAGAAAAAGATCCATGAAATTGGATTGATAATTCATTGATCTTCCATTATGTTTCTCTCTCTATAACTTGAGTGGGGGGAGAGGAGGGTGAATTCTTGGAAACTATTACTAGTACATTTTGGTCCTTTAAATTGATTATATACTTTGGCTAAACTTAATAAAAATTACAATTAATCCAATTAATAAGTTAACCCTACATTTAATGACCAAAATAAACATAAACTACACTTATGACTTGATGAAAATGCTATGGATATTTTGTCACATACTTTTAACACATAAATGGTGCTATGTGATGAAATAAAATTCTTTAAGTAAATGTAGTTATTCCTTAAATATTAAACAAATCATTGAATATTAAATATAAAATATTTTTTTGAAAAACATTTTCCATTATATTCACTGAATAACTTGTGAATATAATTAGTAAATGAATTCAATGGTTATTATTCTAAGGTCTGATAATATTTATTTTTTTTATTTTCTCTAAAATCGTATAAACATGGACAATATACGTACACTATTATAGGACCCACCATATCCTAAATTCCAATTCACTAGAATTGGCCAAGAATTTAAACATGCTTAGTGTGCGACCCTTTAGGAATTTATCTCAATAGAAGTGAATACTATTCACAAACCAAAATCACATTATAGAAACTAATCAACGCCCATAAAGATATAAGGAATAGTCATAGAAATTAAAACCTATCCTAAAAAACCTGACATATACTATAGTATATTTGTCTCATGATATATCATAAAGCAGGATACATAGCTTGTTCTACCATCCATTCATGATTTATTATTTTTTGACCTAACTGGAAAAAATTACCTTTTTATAGAATAATAATGTATTTAATGAAGGTACTACCATCCTGATCAACTATGCCCAATATAAAATTTCTTTTCTAAAGAAATAAATTATATCCTGATTATTAAATCATTTTCATAATACATGTTACGAACCCATTGAAATCTACCTCACAATGAATTCAACACCATATATTTCACTTTCATAAATGTATGTGATCAAATTCTACACATTGATAATAATCTCAAGTTATGAGACCATTACATGTGTTCATATATAGTAAAGTCTAATGACACCTAAAAAATGTGGTGTTCCTATTGGTGGATCAGTCTATATGATCTCATAAACTCGAGATCATCAAGTGTGAACTTCCTGAGATGAAGTATCAATGATTATAAGCACCACACACATAACAGTCAGACATCATCTGTGTCCAATAATTATGATGTATTTGGTCCATAAGAAATATATTTAAGATTAATTTCATAGTACCTCAATTTTCTTATTATAGTATGGGAAAAGCTATAATATTTTGATATAAAAAATAACATATGGATATTACCAAGTAAATAGAAGAAGAAAAAAATATCATCACTATTATGGTCAGTGTATATCTTGAATATCTCACTATATACTTGAAATGGTATCAGAAAAGTACTATTCAAGTTGGGTATGTGTCTCCCTCTATTATAACATTCACACTTGCACTTGAGCTATAACACCCTGAAATTTTATGAATTATTATTTTTAGAATAAATTAAATTTATATGATGACTTGTGTTATATAAAACCAGAATTTAATCTTGTTCTATACACAACACTAGCTTATGTTGTTTTACACACAACACCGAGTTTGAACAAAACGCTGATATATTATTAATCTAGATATTTTTAAATTCGACTGTTATAACATATCCCTTAAACTTAGGGATATTAAAAGTAATAAAAAATTATTTAAAAAATTATGTATAATTGTTTTATATTAATAAAACATATTGATAATAAAATATATAATATTAATTAAATCCTTTAAATGTTTCAAAAATACTATTTTCTAAAAAAGTAAGTATTTTTGTGAACAATAATTTTTTTTGACATTTTTTGAAAATAATTCTGACAAAATAAAATTCATTTTTGAATTAATAAATTAAAAATTATCTTATGGTGATTTTTTTGTTTTTTCTGAAAACTTTCATCATTTGATGAATAGTGAAGGATACGAAATTTTAATTGAAAAATGACTTTTTCTTTAATTTATTTATAAATTTATATCACATTTTAATTTTTTTAAAGTATAATTAGGTAAATTATAAATCTATTAATCCTATTTATGTCATTTTAACAAATTGTATATTGAAAATATATATAAAAAATTTGTAATCATTTAAACTTTTTCTCTTTGAAAACCCACTTTCGCATTACTCTCTATGATTAATTTTAAATTAAATTATTCCACTTTTGTGAATGGAATTTGAAAAAATGGATTGAATATTTTGAATAATAATAATTTATATTATCTAATAAGGTTAAATTAATTTTTCACCGTAATTATTATTGAACACAATTAAAATTAATTAATGCGATTAAGGTTAAAATAAGTGTTTTCACATTACATGTATTGGTATTAAAATTAATTTTACATCAATATATGATATTTCATTAATGAATTATATTTAATATTTATAATCATTAAGTCTAAATTATTTAATGAATATCATTTTAATTTTATTCTTAAATGTTAAATTACTTAGGAAAATAAAAAGATACAAGTTATCGTGGTAAAAATTAAAAGGGTAAAATTTAGTAAAATTAAGTATAAGGAATAACATGTCATGAACCGACCTCAGGGCCCGTACCGTGGCTACCCCAAGCTCTCCTTCCATAGGCCAGGGGTTGGAGACTAGATCCCAAAGGCGTATTCCCTAAAAACTGGGAAAGCATTTCCTTTATAACCTATAAACCCACGCAACCAAGCACACAACAAGATACGAACACAAGTAAACTGTATAGTAAAAAGAGTGTGTACAATAAGAAAAAGGGGCCAGAATACAAACCCAACTGGAGGGTACAAGAAAACTGAAAAGTAGAAGTAAACTAAAACAGCTCATGTGAACTCTCACCAATGACCCTACCTGAAGGGTAGGTATAACTCTCGAATGGTCGTATCTGTGGTACACCTCATATAATGTCCACCTCTGAGCTACCTCCAGTCTTGGTACTATCGTCCTCAGTCAGCGATGTCCATCATCTGCACCAAGCACAACACCGTGCGGGCATAGCCTGTGGAGGGGTGAGTATAACGATACTCAGAAGGGACCCCGAGACCCTCAAAGGTCTCACAAAATCCACAAAGGATAAACCACAAAGCATGAAAACAACTAAAAACCCTACTTAGGTATATGCCCATACATATACCTAAGTTATCAAGTATACCCATATAATTCATGAGGAAACTCAAGGCCCAAATCCTTAGCCAAAGTACAACTGTTCGATGAAGGAAAGAATACCACGAAGGTAACACCACAAACCTAAGTACCAAAAAGGTAATTCCACACAAAAGAATACCACAAAGGTAAGTACCACGAAGGTAACACCACAAAGGTAAGCACCACATAGGTAATGCCACACAAAAGAATACCACAAAGGTATCACCATGAAGGTAAGGACTCAGCTTATACCAGGTATAAAATTAGTATGGTAGAAAATATTATTACATGTAACTACTGAATCATCTTACTCTATTAATAGGCAAACCCACATAGGATCCTAAATCATCAGACCCACGTTGGATCCTAAATCATCATACCCACATAGGATCCTAATATAGAAGACCCACATAGGATCCTAATGTAATACCATGTAGATTCCTAGATCGGATCCAAGTGGGATACTAAAACACATAACCACGTAGGATCCCAAAGCACAAACCCACATAGGATCTTAAGGCACAGACCCACATAGGATCCCCTTCTCATCTTACAGCTAGCTACAGGGTTCCCGCACTAAGCTCGCTTGATTCCAGGAGGGTCCTCTCCTCAAGCCACTAGTCGATACTACAACTTCAATGTAGTCCCACAAAGAAGTACCCCAAAGGACTTCCATATAATAGGGGTCTCAACGCAACAGACGGTGCATCAATCAGACGTTTGATCTATTAGTTATTGGCCTTTTAGTCAATAGGGCCCGGTTGGATTTATGTTCAATACACCTCGACCATACCCCAACTTTATCTAAAACTAATGTTGGGTATACCAAAAGGACCATATCGATCAAAGGTTTCTGGCGCTGTATACTGTTCGTCCAATGGATTCCCATAGCTCAAGTTATAGACGAAAGAGAGAAAAGGGTCAAAGTTGGTCCGGGTCCGGTCCAACCCAGTCTGACCGACCCGGCCCAACCCGGGTCCGACCTGGCTTGCTGGGTCTAGCCTGGACTGCTGACGCGGCCTGCGATTGGAGTCCTGCGGCTGAACAGATGGCCATCCCTCCTTCGTGGTGTGGTCGTGCGCCGCAGCACTACCGGTGGCCAGCAGTGAGTCGGTCGCCCCTCCACCACGGCCACAGCCTTGCGTTGCGGCACCTGCATGCCGGGTGGAGCGAACATGTGACGCCATCACCATCACGTAGCCGGCACACAATCGACCAATGCCCTCACTCTTCCATGGCCGACGGGATGTGACCCTTCTCCGGTGGAGCGATTGCGCTACCGCCGCTCCCAAGTCCCACTGGTGCCGGTCGCCGGTACGGGTCACCGACGATGTTCCTTGGGTCACCGGGTGCACCCCGGTGGCCCATTCTTCATTCCGTAGACTTCCTCACTCGCCTCAGGATGTCTCCGTCAATTCAATACCATCAAAATCCCATAAAGCTGGAAGAGAGGTCTGGCCATGTTCGTTCGGCCACACCCTCTGCGTTAGAACGGTAACAAGCAACTTATTTGTTATTGAATCAAAGAGAATATAAATGTTCTTAAATCAAGATGAATTTCAAGAATGGGGAAAAGGGATAAAAAAACAACAATCCCTACCTCGATTTCTCGTTGGAGGTGTCACAAGAAGAAGTCAGTGAAGGGGATGAGAGTGCCAATGATCATCGCTTTCGCAACACGCTTCCTAAGTCGGGCTCGTGCGTCGTCCTCATTCTTGATTACGAAGTATGTTCTTCATTGGAGAGGGAGTTTTTTGATGGGGAAAGATTTTATACGAAGTTCTCCCCAAGACACTCTTTCACCAATGATTTTCCCATGGAAATTAGAAGCCAAAAAATTAAAATAGGTCTATCAATTTAATTTACGTTGGCATAATTAAATGGCACAATTAATTTTATTACGTTGGCACAATTAAATGGAACAATTAATAGTATTGCGTTAACACAATTAAATGGGAGGATTCCAAGGGAATTCCTCACATTAAATAGGGGTTCGGGTGGTCCCCACCACTAAAATAAAAAATGGGGGTTTTCTAGTTCGGGTGGTCCCCAACCCCATAACTCAAAAGGAGGGGTTTCAAAAGAAAATTAAAATGTTAAATATTTTATTTTGTTTTTCTTCCATGAAAAACCAAAAAACTATCTTCTACCCTAGACCTATTGCGGTCGAGGTGAAAGTATGATTAAGCGAATATCGGAGGTGGGAGTTCAACGGTTCCCTCAGATTTCAATTATGAGCACCAGTTCAAAAGTTACCAAAACCCACTCGCACGTTTACTGAACACACATAATTTTTTTTAGAAATTTATTCCTGGAAGACTGGGCCTTGTAATCATGCACCGTCAATTTTCACTAACTCATAATATTATATATAATTAAAATAAATTACATGGATTTTTTTGGGTCTTTACATTTCCCCACCTTAGAGATTTGTGTCCCCGAAAGCCACATCACAAAAACTAGGAAAACAAGTGGGGGTATTGAGCACAAATCTGAGCCTCCCACTCCCATGTGCTCTCCACGAGGTTCCCATGCTGCCAACACACACGTACCAATGGTATCGATCTACCACGAAGGACTCTCTCCTGTCGATCCTCAATTTTCACTAGAACCTCCAAAAAAGTCACCCCATCGTCAATGTCCAGCTCACCCCAGTCAATGATGTGCGAAGGACCGTGCACGTATCTCTTCAGCTGAGATACATGGAAAACATCATGCACCCAGTGTAGTTGAGGTGGAAGAGCTATACGGTACGCCACCTAGACAACTCTATTGAGGACCTGAAAGGGTATGATGAACCTCGAAGATAACTTGCCGCCTCAGCCAAATCTCTAAAAACCTCGTTGGGGTGAGACCTGTAGAAAGACGTGGTCACCATCCTCGAACTCCATAGGTCTCAATCTCCTGTCGGAATAAGACTTATATCTGCTCTGTGCAGTCTTCATCCTCTCTTGGATGATTTGTACCTTTTTGTGGTAGCTCGTACCATATCTGGTCCCATGAGTGCTGACTCCCCAAGGTCAGTCCATCACAAAGGTGATCTACATGGACGGTCGTACAGAGCCTCGAAAGGTTCCATCCCAATGGTGGAGTGATAGCTATTGTTGTAAGAAAACTACACCAAGGGAAAGTGATCCTCCCAGTTGTGACCGAAGTCAAGGACGTAAGCACGCATCATTTCCTCGAGTGTCTGAATGGTCTACTCAGTCTGGCCGTCTGTCTGAGCTTGGATGGCGGTGCTCAAACGAAGCTGTATCCCAAAATCCTCCTGCAAACCCTTCCATAGATGGGAAGTGAAACATGCATCACGATCAGAGACAATCTTCGAGGGTACTCCATGTAGCCGCACAATCTCCAGCACATAGAGGCATCCCAAGATGTCTACTGAATCATGCTCTCTGATCGGTAGGAAGTGGGCTGACTTGGTGAGTCGGTTGATGATAAACCAAATAGAATCATGACCCCTGGATGTACGTGGAAGTCCTATCACTAAGTCCATGGATATCTCATCCCACATCCACTCTGGGACCTCTAAAGGATGAACTAAGCCTGCTGGTACCTGATGCTCCGCCTTTACTTGCTGAAAAGTGAGGCACTAAGAGAAAAACTCTACTACAACTTTCTTCATTCCTAGCCACCAGTGTTATCATCATAGATCCCAATACATCTTCTCCACTCTTGGATGTAATTTAATAGGGTATGTTTGGAACTCCCGAAACACTTCCTACTAAAGCGGCACTAGTACCATGGTACGTCCTCTGAAAAGGATGACATGCTCCCCACCTTCCGAAAATCCATCAGGTGCCTTCCCTGAGGATATCTGAACATGTCGAGCCTCACAATCAGTGTCACCATGCTGTACCTCCCTAACTCCTTGAAGAAGTGGGGGAGTGACTGTAAGAGACTAAGAAAAGGTGCTCCATCTCATTCCATAAAAGATATATGTAAAGCGGACAGCTACTCTGTCACCTCACCTAGTAGCTGTATACCAGATCTCCTGGTGAGTGAATCTGCTACAACGTTCCCCTTACCAATAGTATAGACTATCTCGATGTTAGAATCATAGAGAAATTTGAGCCAACATAACTGTCTCAGGTTCAGGTCCTTCTGAGAGAAGATATACCTAAACCTCCTGTGGTCTGAGTAGACTGTAGAATGTTCATCCATCATGTAATTTCGCCACATCTTCAAGGTGAAAACCACTACTGCTAACTTCAGGTTAGGGGTTGCGTAGTTCTTCTCATGTTGTATTAGCTGTGAAGTACCATATGCGATAACTACTTTATCCTGCATCAGGACACATCTGACCCCGGTCCTTGGTGCGTCGCAGTAGACTATGTACCCAACGCCCTCCTCCAGAAGCCTCACGATGGAGGCACTAGTCATCCTCTGCCTCAATTCCTAAAAACTCCACTGGCATTTCTCCGACCACATGAAGGGTTTCCCTTTCTTCGTCAATGCTGATAAAGGTGCTTCAACTCTGGAGAAATATGGCACAAACCTCTGGTAGTATCTGGACAAACAGAGGAAACTCTGTACTTCCATCACACTCCTGGGTGGCTCACAAGAAAGTACCACCTCAATATTTGCTAGATCCACCACAACTCCAGCCTCCAAGATGAAATTTCCTTGAAAGTGAACCTCTCGGATCTAGAACTGGCGCTTCGAGAGCTTACCATAAATATGGTGCTATCAGAGTGTGTCCAGAACTATCTGCCTATGATAGGCATTCTACTCCTCCGTATCTGAGTAGATCAGAATGTTGTCGATGAAGACTACTATAATGAAATCATGGTATGGCTGGAAGATCCTGTTCATGAGTCCCATGAACACTACTGGAGCGTCGGTCACACAGAATGGAATAACCAAGAACTCATAGTGTCCGTACCGACATCTAAAAGCTGTCTTCCATACATCCTCATCTCGTACTCTAAGCTGATGATAGCCTGATCTGAGTTCTATATTTGAGAACCACTGTGCTCCCATCAAATGATCAAAGAGGTCATCAATCATCGAGAGTGTGTACTTGTTCTTCACAGTCACCTAGTTTAGGCGCTGATAGTAAAAAAAAAGTCTCAAGCTCCCATTCGCCTTCTTGGAAAACAAAATTGGGGCTGCCCAAGGAGAAACACTGGGCCATATGAACCCCTTCCCTTGAAAGTCCTCCAGCTGTACCTGCAGCTCACGAAGCTTCGCGGGAGCTATCCGATACACTAGTGTAGACATCGGTGCCGTACCGGGGTACAAGTCAATGTAAAAGTCCATCTCTCTATGAGTAAGTAGACCTAGAACATCATGAGAGAAGACATCCGCGTACTGGTCCACCACTATAGGATAGCCCGAACTCTCCACATCAACCACTCCGAGGGTAAGGCTAGCCAACTGATGAGTGATCAGTTGCACTCTCCTCCGGGTAAGTCCATCCTATGCTGCAAAGGCTCCCTTATCACCAGTGAAGGTATAACTAGTCCCATCTGTGCAGACACACCAGACTTTGCACCTAATACAGTCAATATAATAATGGACTGTCGATAACTAGTCCAAACCCATGATGACGTCGTAAGTCCATGATGCCACAACTAAGAGATCCCAACCGAAGCTCTCACCTTCTAGAGTATGCTCACACTACCATCACCAATGTGTAATCATCGAATACTCTCTTGTAAGAGTCTCTAGCCATAATTATTGAGCCAAAAGCTCCACTGAAATCTCCAATCTCTGAACAAGGGCAGTGGAAATAAAAGAATGACCGGGATCTGTGTCTATAAGTACTACAACTAAAGTGGAGTAGACAAAGATCATACCTCGTATCATCTATGAAGTGATGTGGTCATAGGTATCAACTGACTGGAGCTGAGGTCGCCCCTTTCCACCTACTATAAGTTGTTGGGGTGGACCACCTGGTGGTGGTGGTGATAAAATCATGAATCATCTCCCACCGCCAGCTGCACGGCCAGCTCCTCTGCCACATCCGCATACTCACTGCGGACCTCCTCGGTCAATCATATTTCTCAGCCTGGGGTGTCCTTAGACCATCTTCTGATCATCCGAATAGTCGGTCGGGAAGTCATGAGACATGTGACCCTACCCACCACATGCGTAACACTGCCTGCTCCTCGCATGACTGGCTCTGTCTCAGGTGCCCCGCACAACTGACCCGGAATCCTGCGGTCGTCCACCTGTAGGTCTTGTCCTCTTGGAACCCTGTGACATCAGTCTGATACCAGCTGTAGAAGACACCTTTATGTGACGTTCGATGGTGGTTCTCGCTATAGGTGACTGCTCAGCAAGAAAAATATCCACTAAGAGGGCTCGCTCTAACACCCCCGCCTGCGTCGGGATGCTGAGAGAAATCATCGAATCCCTGATCTCCCGCCTGAGTCCCTGATCAACGTTATGTGCCCTGAAGAATGGGTCTCGCACCATATCAGTGGAGTAACATAAGAGGTCAGTGAACCTCACTGAGTATCGATCCATAGTCATGTTGCCCTACTGCAGATGAATAAGATCATATATGCACACTGCACGAAGGGTCGCTGGGAAAAACTTTACCCGAAACAGGCTCTCAAATTCTACCCAGAGAAGTGTCACCTTATCGTGAACTTGGAGCATTAAGCTCCACCATAAGCCTATTTATTTTTGTATAATAATGGTGAAAAGGATCACTATGAGATTAGCTGGTGTCCCTACCAGTTGGAAGACTCTCACCACGGCCTCTAGCCAATCCTCAGCTGCCTAGGGGTCCATCTCACCCCTGAACCTGGGTGGCCTCTAGCGCTGGAACTCGTGAAACTCGCTCAAGTGCCGTGCACTCTCTACTGCTGGGGCTAGTGGCATCGGTGGACCAATGAGTAATAGTAAAGTTGATGCCTTCGCTAGTGCCCCTACTGATAAAGGGCCCTACACCGAGGCCTCATCGCTCAGTGGGATATCATCGCGTACTATCCCCGGAACCCTACCTGGCTGTCTGTGTGGGGGCATCCTAAAAAGAAACAGGTGCACCATGATCAATAAGTTATACCTGGTGAGCTGAATCAATGATATCACAAAGAAAAATTTTCAAAACACACACGTAATCAAGATTTTCATGCACTGAGTCAGAAATAAGAAGTCAGGGTCCGGGTGTATAGATACGTCAGCCGCCACACCAACGCTAGATTCCATAAACTGATAACCACACTCATAACACTTAACACTCTTTCCATTAAAATAGAAGAGTCCAATGTTCTAGGGTAAAAATGACTCCTCTGATACCGATTTATCATGACCCGTCCGCCAGAGCCTGTGCCGTAACTACCCCAAGCCCGCCTTCCATAGGCCAGGGGCTGGAGAGTAGCACCGAAAGGCGTATTCCCTAAAAATCGAGATGACATTGCCTTTATAACCTATAAACACACACAACCAAGAACACAAAAAGATACGAACACTAGTAAACTGTATAGTAAAAAGAGTGTGTACCGTAAAAAAAGGGGCCAGAATACCAGCCCAACTGGAGGGTACAAGAAAACTGAAAAGTACAAGTAAATTGAAATAGATCTTGTGAATTCCCACCAAGGACCCTACCTGAAGGGTTGGTACATACCTCGAATGTTCGTCTCCATAGTACGCCTCATCTAATGTACACCTCCGAGCTACCTCAATTCCTGGTACTCTCATCCTCAGTCAGTGATGTCTGTCATCTGCACCAAACACATTAAGGTGCAGGCGTAGCCCATGCAGGGGTGAGTATAACAATATTCAGTAGGGACCCTGAGATCCTCAAAGGTCTCACAAAATCCACAAATGATAAACCAGAAAGCATGAAAACAACTGACTACCCTACTTATGTATATGCCCCTTCATATACCTAAGTTATCAAGTATACCCATCTCATTTATGAGGAAACTCAAGGCCCAAATCCTTCAACAAAGTACAACTATTCCATGAAGGAAAAAATACCATGAAGGTTACACCACAATGGTATGTACCATAATGGTAACACCACACATAAGAATACCTCAAAGGTAACAAAGGTAACACCACAAATGTAAGTACCACATAGGTAACACCCCACATAAGAATACCACAAAGGTATCACCACGAAGGTAAGGACTCAACTCACAACAGGTATAACATAGTTACGGTAGCACAGATGATTAGATGTAACTACTGAATCATATTACTTTATTAACAGGCAAACCCACGTAGGATCTTAAATCATCAGACCCACGGAGGATCCTAAAGAATCAGACCCACGTAGGATCCTAATACATCATACCCATGTCGGATCCTAGAGTAATCCCACGTGGATTCATAGATTGGATCCAAGTGGGATACGGGAACACAAACCCACATAGGATCCCAAATCATAGACCCACATAGGATCCTAAGGTACAGACCCACATAGGATCCCTTTTTCATCTTACATCCAGCTACATGGTTCTCGCACTAAGCTCACTTGATTCTAGTAGGGTCCGATCCTAAAGCCATAGATCGATACTAAAAATTCAACATAGTCCCATGATGAAGTATCCCAAAGGACCTCCACATAATAGGGGTCTCAACAAAACAGACAGTGTGTCAATCAGACGCCTGATCTGTAAGTTATTAGCCATTTAGTCCTGAGGTCCCGGTTGGATTCGTGTTTGATCCAACCCGACCATACCCCAAATTTATCCAAAACTCAAGTGGCGTATACCAAAAAGACTATCTTGATACAAGGTTTTCATCTCTGTGGATGGTTTTTCAAACGGACGCCCATAGCTCAAGTTATGGATGAAAGAGAGAAAAGGGTTGAAGTTGGTCCAGGTTCGGTCTGACCTAGTCGAACCGACCCGGCCCAACCCGGCCTGCACTGTGTATCCCGTGGCTGCTCGGACGACCAGCCCTCCTCCATGGCAAGGTCACGTGATGTGCCAACACCAACGACCGGCAGCGAGCCGACCGCCCCTCCACCGCTGTCGCGGCCTTGCACCATGGCACCTGCACGCCGGGGGGCATGGACACGTGCCACCATTACCATCACGTGGCTGGCGCATAGTCGGCCGCCACCCTTGCTCTGCCGCGGCCCTTCTCCAGCAGCATGGTTGCGCCGCCGCCGTCTTCGTGGCCGACAAGAGTGTCATCCGTCACTCCCGATTCTGACATGTGTTGGTCGCCGACAACGTTCCTCGGGCCACCAAGCATACCCCGGTGGCCGGTTCTTCATTATGTAGATTTCCGCACTCGCCTCAGGATGTCACCGTCGATTCAAGACCATCAAAATCCCACAAAGGTTGTAGAGAGTTTGAGCCCTGTTTGTTCGACCCGTACCCTCCACATTAGAACTGTAGAAAACGGCTTATTTGTTCTTGAATCAAGAAGAATATAAATGTTCTTAAATCAAGATGAACATCAAGAACGAGGAAAGGGATAAAAAATAAACTATCCCTAATTTGATTTCTCGTTGGAGGTGTCATGAGAAGAAGTCAATGAAGGTGAAGAGGGTGCCAACGATCATCGCTTCCGCAACATGCTTCCGAAGTCGGGCTGGAACGTCTTCCTTGTTCTTGATTCCAAAGTATGTTCTTCGTTGGAGAGGGAATTATTCATTGGAGAAAGTGTTTCTACAATGTTCTCCCCAAGACATCCTTTCATCAATAATTTCCCCAAGGAAATGAGGAACCAACAAATTAAATTACGTTTATCAATTTAATTTATGTTTGCACAATTAATTGTATTGCGTTGGCACAAATAAATAACACAATTACTTGGTTGCATTGAAACAATTAAATGGGAGGATTCCAAGGGATTTCCCCACATTAAAGATGGTTTTGGGTGGTCTCCACCACAAGAATTCAAAATGGGGGGTTTTCTAGTTCGGGTGGTCCCCACCCCCATAACTCAAAAGGAGAGGTTTCAAAAGAAAAATAAAATGTCAAATATTTTATTTTTCTTCTTCCACAAAAAACTGAAAAATTATATTCTACTCTCGAACTACTGTGGTTGAGGTGGAAGTCTCCTTAATTGAATATTAGCACTGTGAGTTCAACAGTTCCCTCAGATTTCAATTATGAGTACCGGTTCAATAGTTACAAATACCCACTCACACGTTTACTGAACATACCTAAAAAATGTTCAAAAATACATTCAGGGCACACTGAGCCACGAAATCATGCCCCATCAATTTTCATGGACTCGTAATATTCCATATATTTAAAAAAAATTACATCGAATTTTTCCTAGTCTTTACATAACATGATAAAAATTGGGATTATATTTTGTGTTGGAGGTGTGTCTTGATAAAATAATCTTTACAATCATTTATTTATATTCTTTGGAGGCATATGAGGTAAGAGTGACCTCCCAATATTGAATTCTTTTGGGTATTTACAAAAATTACACCACTCCTAAATTATAAAAGGGAACTCACCCCCTCACATAATCACACATTTAAAGCCTTTTATATCAACTGATACATGAAAAAATCACTTAAAAACTTTTATTTATCATCCTAGTTTCCTTATATTGAGAATAAATCCATCCTACAAAGGTTTTTTTGGTGAAAACCTAACAAGGATAACCGAAGAAGAGGTAATGTTCATCAACAAGAATTTTATATTTTATTCCTTACTCCATATCCTTAAATTATTATGATACCATGTGATATAATAAAATTATTATCTTAAATATAATACGTTGTTGTTATGTTAAGTTAATTAATTACAACCATATCCACTTATATAAAATGGGTTACAAAATCATCATTCATATGTATGACATACTACCACCTCGTGAACTGATGCCATTTTTTTCTCCATTACCACCTATCAAGGGTGGAAATAATGATTTATATATTGTTTATATATGATATATATGATATATATGATGTTATTAAGATTATTTAATTATTATATCACACATACCTTCATATTTTCAGTTTTGGGGGAATATGATAACGTCATTCATGTGTACGATGGACTACCACCTCACAAAGCGATGTGATTCATTCATGATTTACTTATAAGTTATTAAGGATTATTTTAATGAAAATATGTGATATATATCACATAAAAATTATTTTTAAGTGATAATGTATATCACATACTTTTATTTCTTTCATTATGACAGGAAATTGGAAATACAATCTCCATGAATGGTGTATTTAATTTTCTATTAATAAATTTCATAAATTACTATAAATATAGATATATTGAATATATATATATATATGATATTTATATCATGTTTTAAATTATATCTATTATGCTACAATGATTGAACTAAGAGGACAAAAAAATAACAAGTTATCACATACATGAAAAACAAAGCAGTTATTAGCTGAAACATGATATTAAAATTGAATTGTTAATAAACAAGTAATACAAGGTCATAAGAAAATAATATATATAGTATGATATATAAGAGTACAGTTAATTAATAGATGTATAATAAACTAATATTTATTATACAAGAGGATCTAACATGTATGAGGTAATTCAACACTTATGGTAAGGGATTTCAATCCCAATTTTTACTTCCATGAGACACATGCCATATTCACCACCTATTTATTTTATGTTGTGTACATACTTACCATGAATATATATTATTATTAAGTATAAATATAACGGGGTTTAAATATCCATTTTTTGATCTCTCTTTCATGGAGTTTATGGATCAAAATATTACAAATCAGTCAAGGATTTTTGTCTTAATTTTGTTTCTTTGAGACATATGTTATGTTTTGAACTTATATTATCTTTCAAGTTATATTTAAACACCATTTGACATGTAATATCATGAATTTATTTTTAATTATGTTATTTTAAATATCATTTAATTTTATTTCTGTATAGGTCTTATGATTCAATGTTTCTTAATTGGTAAGAGTTTATGTTACAATCTCATCATTTACAAGTAGTTTTTTATGATTATGATTACAATGATAAAATATTACAATATATCTCTTAATAAAATCATGAATTTCACTATCATCAGGTTATTTCATGAGAATACATGTTCTACCTTGATTTTCCTCTTTTTATGTACTCAAGAGTTCAAAAATAATATATTAAAGAAAAATTGTCTATTCATTCAACAACCCATATTATCTACCAAAACCATATTTTCAAAATAAAATTTCCAAATTTTTTTTAAAATTTATTAAAAATTATTTATTAAATAATTTTTTTGATGTTTTATTTTTCACAAAATGTTTTTATAGGAATCTTCATGTAATTTTCCAAAAAATTCCCATTTCATTGTAACTAAAATATAAAAAAATTATTTTTTTTAACATTCCTGAAATGAATAATATTTCCAGTTGTCATGACTGCTCAATGAGTTCAAGATCCCCTTACAGTTTTTCAAACTTCTTTTAAATTAAAATGTTTTCATTAATATTTTGAAAATTTCAAGATTTTCAATAGATGATTTTAAAATGAAAAGGATTTCAAAAAATTTATATGTTTAATTTTTTTATTTGAGGAAAGGATATTTTACTGAAGAAATGTTTTAAATTATTTTAAAGATTCCTTTATATGATTCAAGGTTATTTTCAATGAAAAATATTTTTAAAATTCTTTATGCTCACACTTTTTTTCAATGTGAAAAGTATATTTTCATGTTGAAATGTTTTAAGTGATCTTTAAAAATTATTTTCCATCTAAGATAGCATCTATTGGTTTTATATATTCCTTAATGGGGATATTATCCAATGATACCAATCATATTATTTCTCTAAATGGTTTATGTTTTGACAGAATGATGTTTGTGAATTTTTTTTCTTCCTTGGGTGATACCATTTGCAAATTATTATGAAACCCACTTTTTTTCATGGGTTATTCTATGATGAAATTATTATGAAACCAACCTATTTTACATAGGTTATGATATGATGAAATGTGTATGATACCCATTTCATTTCATAGTTTATTAATATGATGAATGTTTACAATATTGTGGCACACATAAATATAGTTTTAATTATGTGATGGGTGGGGAATATATCTCCTTCCAATTAATTGGTATGGATTTTATCTCATAATATAGGTTGGAATAGAATGGTGAGTGAACCTAGTTTAGTAAGACAATGTTGGAATGGGGAGTGAACCCTGTTTAGCAAGGAAAGTTTTCCTTTATGATGGTATTGAGAGTGAACCTTGACTAATATGATGGTTTGGGGAGTGGACCCATTCTAATATGGTTTCCCTGTAAATGAGAATTTACTAATATGAAAATGATTTTATATGCTTATGTGTATGCCCCAAATTCCAAGTCTTATGCCAATTACCTTCTCTCCAGCATCATGCTCTTTGATTCCATTATGATTCATGTCATATGAACTGCGAATATTTATTTCATGACTCAAAATTATGATCTTTGATATGCAGGGTTAGGTTTTCAAATTTTATTCTCATGTTCTCATACCCTTATGTTTATGTTACGCTTACGTATCTCCCTTGTTTACCCTTCCTAAGCATCTGAGCTCACCCATTCTTTTTTTTCCCTAGGTTATGAAGAGTGGTTTAAGTTGATTTTTTTGTCAAAATTACTAAAGGGTAATATCATTGTAGGAGATGTTAAAGAAAATTCATCAAATTAAGAAGATTATGTTCCAATTTATCAATATAACTAAAAAATTATGGTCTACATGCATGTGTTTATTTAATGTATTTAGTATTGAAATAAAAATATCTTATATACATGTATGAAAATACTGGATCTCTATAAGAGCCAAAAAAAATTACTGTCCTTTTTAGCTCTCAGATGATAAGATCGCGTTTCTGATAAGTTATGTGATTATTTATGTACCTTCTATGTATTCACTACATATCCATTTTGTTTTCTATGACATTACCTTCTTGATAAAGACTCCTCATAAGATGTTACCCCCTAGTATATTCATTTTTACACTATATAAACATGGAATACTATCTATTAACAAAGGTATTATGACCATAATCTATATTATGATAAAAATTTACTATTTCGGTGTGATTTCATGAAATAGAAAAAATCATTGAATATTATACACTTATTATTTAGATACCTATGAATCCATAATAAACTCAGTATTTGTAGATATTTCTACCACTAGATTGAATGAGATTATCTTATTCATTACCTTAGGAAAATTGTGATATTAGATCATATTGATCTATATGAAGATTAGTTTGGGTCCCCTTATAGCTACTCTCTCTTCCTCTTTATATAACAAGTACATATATTTTGTACTTACTCATGTACGATTGGATAGTTAAAACTTCTTCCCATGTAGTTAGATTAGATATAAATGATATTTTCACACCATTAAGTATATATTTGAAATATCATATATATATATAGCAGAATAACATGGTATATGTAATATATCTATTACTAGAACTTATAGAATTATAACCACTTAAATGACATCTTATTATGTCTCACACTTGTCTTTTTGGAGATATTTATTCCATATTACCCTGGTAACAATTCTCTCTCAAATTGTTCAATTTTTTTCAATACCTTCCCAGAAAATGTACTTTGACTTAGTCTTAGCAACCCATTGGATCTAACTCTATCGATGTCATTCCCTAGTGCATATTTTTATACTTTAAGTAAATATATAGAGTGTTAATTTCATTATGGTGTTAACTAACTATAAGACTAGTGGATTTTTTCATATGCCATTAACAGATTTTCATTAGAAAACTGTGATTCTCCTACTAAAATCATGTATATACAAGGGAAAAAATTCATTTCAAATGATTATTCTATAATATTGTTTCTCACTTCAATCCATAATTGAATTTTAGTAATTTTCACCCTTAATTGGCATTTTTTGGTGTCATAGTCCCTTTCTGTATGTGTCTTGTTGACACCTTCCAAGATTTGTTGGCTTGACAACCAATTCCCAATAAAATGATTATAGAAAGTAACAATGATAAGTAAAATTCTAATGTATTTAGGCATGATGACTTGGTATTACCAATTGAACCTTTTGGTATAAAACTTTTACCACCCATGTATACTCTTACTTGAATACCCACCTTAGTATTAAAAAATAAGAACCTATAAATTAATACAGTGAATCCATTATTTAATTTTAATTGATATTTTAAGTTTTAACTTGCTTCTATTTAATTATTACTTATTAGATTCATTATTCTCAAGGAATAAAGTATCACCATCCACAGAGAATGTAAAACCATTATCATGGATTAATACTTTCTATGAAGTATGTGTATTAGGAACATTTATTTTGTACAAGGTCTTATGGAACCTATTCCTATGCCAACCACTTGTTCATACCTGTAATTGGCTATATCTTTGTCAATATTTATCATGCTATGTCAAATATAGATGTGAACGCTTATATATAAATATATTCTGTCACTTGACTGTAGATTTTCTATCTTAGATATTTATTAATATCCTTAAAAACAATTAGATAATTACTTTATATACATAATGTTTTTTTCTTGATGAATGTTTATTTTTATTTATAATAAACTCTTTACATATAAATACATGTTGTTATAAGATGATGGATTTATATCATATTATAATTCGTATTTTATCTAATTTTCATTATAGTGGACATATGGTTATGGGATAACACCACTATCTAGAAAGAATATCTTGAAAATAATGGAAGTCAGTGCAATGCATATGAATCTTAACATTGAATCTCCTTTTAATTACATCATGTATATGATCTGTATAAGGAACTGTACATTTTTCAATTACACCATGCTACATTTTATTGATCAATGTTTTTCATGTAAGACTCCTCATTGAAACTCCTTAGTAACATCATGAGTTTGATGTGTGTAAGGAAATGTGTATTCAGGAATTACTCCACACTACATTTTATTGATCAATGCTTAGAATGTTAGGCTAAAGCACTCATATTTAATGACTATTTTTATAAAAAAATTAAGGGGGTTTTAAGGATTTAAAAAAATATTTTCATGTAATACAATGATTTATTACAATTTTGGAATTTTTTATTAAAGGACTAAAAAGTGATTAAATTAAATTAAATTATTTTCTTTTAATGATTAATTTTATTTATGAAATTTTGGTTGTAATTATTTCTAAGAATTGTTAATATTTTTCTTCGAAAAATATAGAAAGGATTGGAAAACCATCAACTAGTCACCAATTTCCCATTTAGCTACCCCACAAGGGGCCTACTAGCCTAACCAGTGACCGAGAGAGCCCACACAGAGTCAATAGAGGATACTAGACCCATGGAGAGTTTTTCATGTATTGTATAGGATTAAAAACGTATAGACCAAGCAGTGTCGCTCAACCCATTGTACATGTGGGCATGTGCATATGATATCCCAAATAGGTGTAGGATTTTAAGATGTGTTCATCATGAATTATATTATAAACAAGTGCATCAACGTAGTTCCCTTTCAATGGGGGACAATTGCTTCTTGATCACTATTCATTATTTTAGAAAATGACATTGTCCCGTCATAGACGCATACTCTCCCACTATGGATGGCCACCAAGAAGCTTGAATTCATTCTCACCCCCACTTCCAAGGCCCCCAGACCCCTCTTGGGTCACTCACAAACCCTTATACAAACACCATGAAGCTCTTATGAAAGAGATAAAGCCCTGAAGGCTTAATCCAACCACTTCAAAAGCCCTATGACTCATAGGTCTTGATAAATACCACTTAAACCACTTAAACACCTATAAAAACAATAAAAATGAATTCCACATTACACCTCCATGCACGTGATTCACATTAAAAGGAAGAAAAGGCTGCCACATGATTTATTCCTCACTAAAATAATTCAAAATTGCTTTTATCCATGGTAGTTTCTAAAAATCCATATTCCAACATGGAAGGTATAAATCATTAAAACTTTGAAACATGATATGGGTGAATGGATAATACCAAGGATCATAATTTACCTTCAAAAGAAGGAGGAATTTCCAATACCCAAGAGTCAATATCATGGAGGATAACTCGATGTGGTTCTCAACTACTACACTTTTTTCTTTCTCTTTTCTCTCAAAATTAAATTTTTATTATAATTTTTTTTCTGAAAAAGTGAGAAACTGCAGAATCTATAATAATAGAAAATAAAATAGAAAATAAGGTGACAATATTATTGAAATAAAACTTAAAACTATTAGAATTAATATCCTTAAAATGTTTTTAGGATAGTTCAGTTAACTTTTTACTAGGTTCATATTTGATAAGTTCTTCAAAGGTATAATCCATTTTGTATCATGTATTGATGAATTCCTACACTTTTATATTATATTAATAGAATCCTATTATCAGAATAATAAATTATTGGTTTGACCAATATCTATGATCCTTAATTGTTTTATCTTGAATTGATCTAGCTTCCATCATATTTGCATCCTCATCAAAAGAATGAATGATCATCTCATCCCCAAAAATACATTCCTCTGAGTGTAGGAGAAGGTCTCCAGAACCTTTCCATGTCTCCTCCTCCACTGCCTATTTTGAGCTAACCATGGCTTCCATCGATGTATCCACATTTGAAGCCTCATTTACAGACTTCCCTGGAGGATCCCTAAGATCATCCTCAATTATCAGAGAGTATCAATGGGACCTAATTTCTTAGTGTACCTCCATATACTCAATGTCACGTTCCTTATATCCAATACCTTTTTCCATAACTTTTTTATTCAAAAAAATCAATCTGCTCTCATTCACCAACCATGTCTCAGAAGGTATTGACTTGGGCCCAATTTTCTTGGCCGATCTTGTTTCCAAGTGTTTTGTTAGGAATGATTAATATTTATTCCACTAAGATATCTTACCATTTCTTATGATGAAACTTAACATGTCCTTGAAGCCTCCCTACCTATTCTTCCTCCTTGTGTTGTAAGAACATATCCATATCCCCTCATTTGAACAATAATATGAGTATAATTTATAAATCTCCCCCATGATTCCTCCCCTAAGAGGTTGGATCTCTCTGCCTGAATATATTATCCTTGGACATCAAATTTTTTTCTCATATTCAGGAAGGAAATCGTCCTTCTTAGGATAGAATGTTTCATAACCTCCATCCACCTTGAAGAACCTTGAAAATATTTATCATAGGTCACACAACCCCTAGATCCTCCTTTAGTTTCCAATCATGCCCCCACCATTGAGGGATGTCCACCACCATGGCACAAAACCCCGACACAAGAGATCAAGATTTTATTGAATGGATAAGGAATCAAAGCCTCAACAGTATTTACCTCCCCATTTCCCACTAAGACCTAATTAATTCGTACATCAAACTTGGTATCATCCATATCAGACCTCAAGATTCCAGAAATTCCCACCACTAATGGATCTCCCTCATGTGATCCACTGTGAACGAATCTTGACTTGTTTGTATCCATAGAAACAATGAGCTAGTCCGTCAGACCTTCATAAAATCTTGGCACCAAGCCTGTGTCACTTCCTCCTACATCTTCATCAACCTTATTAGGGAATATCTTCCTCCCATGCCTATAGAATCACATTGAGTGATCCAACTTCTTACCTAATGAGAAAAAATCCATCCATGACTAAAAAAACAAGTTACTTACAACATAACTCTTCAGCGATTGTAATCCAAAAAAAATTGACCAGAATTCTTAACGCATAATACTCTATGTATATATGGGGAAATTTTTTGAAAAATTGATTTGGTCCTACTATTAGTGAACAAAAATCTACCTACATGATTTCCTAGAAAATACAAAATTTAAGGATTTTGACATAGTAGGGGGAGCTGAGGGAAACATACTCGGATCACCATGGATGGGGTATCACACATCATGTGGAAGTCATAAGTACACTAAAATAAGTAGAACCATAATCCATTTCATTTTTTTCATCCATTGGACCAAGACCCAACCAACTCATTCTCCAAAGGGAACTAAACCATGATATGTTTTCTATTGTGGAGTCTCGCCATTGCACGATATTGTAAACCTTAGAATGAAAGTATATGTTTTTCAAAACCTTCAACAGAAGAGAGGAGATATTTAAATTGATAAATCACCATCAATTTTAATAGTTATGAAGCTTTATTAAACTCTGATGATGACAATGGAATATATGGGAATTCTTCGAACAAGTGAGTGACTCTATGTAATTCTTTTTCTTTTATAAGATAACTCATGAGCTGTTTTTATTTAAATAATTCACTAACATTGACTTTTTATTCTTATTCTTATTATATTTTTTTATCTCGTATTCATATTCTATTTTAATTATTTTATGTTTCATATATTATGTTTTCTTTTTATTTTCTTATGTTATTTTCTATTTTATTTTATAATTCTCTCTCTCTATCTTCTTCTTCTTCTTATTCTGTTTTTATTTTGTGTTTCATTTGTTTGTTTTCTTATTATTTTCCCATTATTTTTTTACTGTATTTTTATTCTCTTATTCTATTCTTCTCTTATTATCTTTTCCTCACCATTGTGATCTCTTACTCTCGATAATGGGGGGATTACCCGAGGTTTGTCTTGGTGCAGGTAAGGTGTTCTTGAATTCTTTCTTAAAGTTTATTTTGTGTTTATGGTATATGATAGTGACATGTATGGTTGTGGTGGTTTTCCACTATTACATAAAAATAAATTCTATTTTTATTGGGTTATTTTTATCTTTTCAATCCCTTCCATTTATCATAATCTCTTTACACAGTTGAATTGATCCAATCAATGGATGAAATGACATATGATAGAGTCAGGTCATGGAAGATGTCACACTATTGATTAAGGTGTTCCAGCAAACCTAATTATAGGAGGAGGTAGAATATAGATTTCCTAGACATTCGAGATTTCAAAAATTCTAAATAATGGAATAATAGTTCAAGTGTGAGATTTCATAACTGAATTATAAAAATAAAATTAAATAAGTTAGAATAATGATATAACTCAAAACCAACCCTAAGACCAAGTCATTTGTTTCTAATCTCCTTATTTTTAGCATTTCATGGTAATTTAGAATTATATTTCTTTTTATTATTTTATAAAATAAAAAAACCACACTATTTTCTTAGAACACTAAAAAAGAAATAGTTTATATGAATTATATTGAGTAAGTAAAGAAATTTTGAAGCTCCTAAAGTGAGACGATCCTTGTTAGCTCTTATGATGCACTATAAAATAGTTAGAAATAAACTTTTTCCATACCTGGTGAATGGCGTGCATAAAAACTGGAACTATTTTCAGGGAGCTAATCGATAGTATATTTACCTATTATTTTCACATTGTTGAAAATTTTTAATTTTTTTAAATTACTATAATATAAAATAAGAAAACTCTTTTTCACTGATGTATTCAAATGATTATTATTCTGCATAGACTAACAACTCATAGGTGCAAGAATCGGTAATTGAATCAACATATTCTATATAAGACAATGTTTATCTTTTTTATAGAAAGATATAGGTAGACCTAATACAAATAGCTGTAGGGGATAAATTGAAGGATCTCATACAGGATCCTAGAGAGACCTTAAGCACCTAATAATTGAAGGATCTCATACAGGATCTTAGAGAGACCTTAAGCACCTAATAATTGAAGGATTGGACATATAATTGACAAAAATACATAAGTAATTCACATATTTTTATCAAGAAGTGTTAAAGACAAAAGTATATCCTTCGATAGATTCTCCCTACTTTTTTGAAGAAACCCCTAATGTGAAATACCAGGAACAAGCGGCTGACAAAAAATCTCAGGTGGAAGAACTCAAATAAATCATAAAAAATAGAGATCGAAATAGAATGGATTACTACATATTTCCATGCATCCAAAGAGTATCTTGAACAATAGTTGAAGGAAGAAGACTCATTACTTCAAAATTACATTGAGGTCATCAAAGAAGTTAAGGCCCAAATCAATGTAAAATATCAGCCCATCCATTTGAAGATCTAGATCCAGGATGACGATGATGAGATAGAGTGGATTCATGCTAAGGAATGCTTTCATGATGATCTATTTATGGGATATTGACAAGATGTTGATGACATATAGAATGTGTATTAGGTATAAAATGATCTAATCATTCCTTAAAAAGTATAAGATCTAGTACCATTGCATATCTCTCTAGCTATGGAAGAGGTCGAAGCCTCTCAAGTGGTTGAATTTGAAGAAATAAAAGAGGATCCCAACTACAAACTTCCATACACTATGATTTAACATTAAAAGACACTTACCAATAAATAAGACAATGATGTTAAAAAAATATAGGGAGTTGACATTATCTAAAATTCTATCTCATTTGATTTTATTCAATCTGAATTGAGTAACAACTCCATTTATTTTTAATTTTTAGATTCAGACAATCCAAAATTTTTATTAGATGAAGATGATGAAACAAAACATGCACCTATTGGGGAACACATGGAACTTCTTTAACAAATTGAACATTAATTAAAGGATTTCCTTGAGAAAATCCAAGTGGTTAAGCCAAAGGAGAATAAAACAAAGTCTTATCTTACTGAAAGGTAGAATTTCTATATTAATTGTTCAATTTTAAATTATATCCAAACAAAAAAAATCTATTATTCCTTCTGAAATTCAATTCATGCAGTCCAATTTGAGCAAGCAGTAGATAGGAAAGAGGAGGTTACATAAGTAGCAACCCAGATGGAGGGTGATCAATATTTCATCGAACCCAAATAATGAAATCTATACTTAATTGTGAATGGTATTCATCTGGTATACCATATCCCTAGATTATTCCTCAATAATAAATAAGAAGTGGAAGTTGTGAAAAAACAAATATGGTGGTTCAAGTATAATAATATCAATCCACCATCAAACTATGGATAAAAACTGGTACTACCCTTATAGAGGAAGTAAAAATACTGGTCCCACATGGGTGATTAAACCAATTCACATCTTTCTAATTTCATTCTAATAATTTCAATTTCAATTTCCTTATTAGAATTAGTTCAGCATAGATCCCACTCCCTCAATAATTTTCAGACATAATGACATGATCCTTGTTCTTAACTGATAAAATAAATTTGTAGGTTCATGATGGGTAAAGGAAGCCCCAAAAATAGTGGATTAAGAGGATGAACGATTCATGGAAAATAGAGTTCACTTATAATGTTTATTTTTTAGAATCTCAACATTTTTTTGCCAAGAAAACCTATTTATAGATTTAAACTAGATGTTGCAAGACCACACTTGAATTCTTTCTTTACTTGAATTATATAAGGGATATATGTTTCTTATTGACCTTGTGATGCCTTGTTTTATATTTCAATGTTAATGATATTGACTGAGTAAGGTGGATACTTGAATTATTAAAGAGAATTGTGGATATTAAAACAAGGACTCATGATTTAAGGGAATTGGTTGATTCATGTAAAAGAAATTTCCTTACCATTTTTTATACAGTAAATTTATAAAATTCATGTGAATTGATTTATTATTATTATTCATTCCTTGAGTGATTTTCCAATGTTATATTTTCCATTCTAGATAATATTTCGAGAAAAAATATTTCCTATTTATCATAAGCATATTTCTTGAGTTGTCTTAGGTAATGCCACTTACTAGAACTTTCATTGAAACTTATAAAATCTGTGATTGTGACAAAAAATATTTAAAATTATTGAGGAATTTTTATTAATAACACCTTATCCTTGAGGCCACCTTTACATTTATCCATGTTTATCAATTATAGACGATGAATTACCTTGTTTGGAATGATCCATGTTTTAAGACATTTTTATACATTCTTTCCTTGCTCTTAGTAGTTTCATGATATTTTAAAGTTTAAGTGTTGGTTTGATGTAAGACATGGTGAAAGGGATTAACTACATTATAAGTAAAAAGTGTGGGTGTGCTTAATTATTTGTATTGAGAAATATTGTTAATTTATTCATTATTATTTATTGTTTTCCTTTCTTAAAAAATTAAAAAAATATAGGTATATATTGTGACTTGGAAGAATAAAAAATGAACATTACTAGACTAATTATTTTTTTCATATGTGGTTAGTTGGTGTATGTGATATTCATTATAATAATTACTTTTGAAAAAGTTAAAAAAAATGAAAAAAACCTTGAAAAAAGTATAAAAGTAGATAAAAATCAACGAGAAATTCATTCATTATTATTTTATTGATCATATCCTTACTTTGAAACATGGGAAGTGCGAGATTTCACAATTTTATGTGGAGAATTTCATTGATATTTTTCTTTTGATATCTTTCTTTATTCTTTAGATATAAACCTACTCCTTGAGACTTAATTTTTAAATAGAAATCATACCAACCATAAGAATCAGAATCATTAGAAACTTTATTGAAAGTCCTCATGATTTCATGTGCCTTTTTCGCTTTAAAAAGTTAATAAAATATTTCTTGTGCAAGACTATAGATAAGGAGGATATTCTCATGATATGTTCATAAATATACTTGAATTTATATCTTGAGTGATGAGATAAAAGATCCAAAAGTGAGGTAAATCATGATTTGGAATATTTAATAATAATTATTTAAGGTTCATGAATGAATATAAGGAGCCGTTACACTATTTCCAAAAGGGAGAAATAAACATACTTGAATTGATTGATCTTTTGAAATTTTGGAAGTTAAATTGATATTTTATGTGAATTCTTGAAAGTTTTATTTATTATTGATAACCATTCCACATAATTTATTTTGAGTTTTGAATCAAATTGTGTTGTGTTAATGATTAATTATATTTATGAAATTTTGGTTGTAATTTTTTCTAAGTACTTTTAATTTTTTTCTATAAAATTATTGTCAAGCTTATAAATCCTTCAACTAGTATCCAGTTATCCATTTAAGTGTGGGTGTATTTGATTTAACATTGATAATAAAATTATATAATTATTTTGAGATTTTATTATCAGTGACATGATATTTATTTTTTAATTCTGTTTTGATATTGAATGCTTGAGGAAAATCATATTTTAAGTGTGGGGGTATTTGAAACACTCATATTACAGGAATATTTTTAATCGTAATTTATGGATTTTTGATGGATTTAAATGAATATTTACATTTATTAATGATTTATTACAATAATAGAATTTTTAATTAAAGGTAAAAAGATATTAAAATGTATTAAATTATGTTCTTTTAATGATTAATTATATTTATGAAATTTTGGTTGTAATTGTTTTAATGTATATTTAATAATTTTTAGGTAAATATATGGTCAGTCTTGGAAACCCCTCAACCAGTATGTAGTTAGCCATTTTACTAGTCCATAAGGGAATGGATGGACCAAGTAGCCATGAGGAGAGCCCACATGAAGCTGGTAGATGATAACATCCCCTAGGTGAGTACTCTGTGCATAGTATGTGACTAATCCCTCTTGGTCTAAGTAGTGCATCTCATACAATAGTATGTGTGTTCTTGTGTATCCAAGAGCCCACCACTGTGTTGGATTGTGATCCTAGTTGATCAAAAATTAAATTATGAATGTATGCCAAAATAAACCATGCTTTCGATGTGGGATTATTTATTCTCGATAAATGTTTATCATTTAAGGAAATGACATCATCCCATCTCAGCCACATGCTCCCATGATAAGATATTTAATTACCATTGTCTTCCACTACTCACTACCTTTATCCTCGATCTTATTTCCCTATATACCACATTGGGACAACCATAGAAAAAAACCTATAATATCCAACATGAGATCATCCCCATTGTCGAGGACCACATACCACCTTAGACCACTCTTAGACCCTCATATGACTGCCATGAATCCCTTCTTGAAGAGAGAAATCCATGAAACCTTCATCCAACCACTTTCATGGTTGGATGTCTCAATGGTCTGGATAAAGACCACTATCATTGATGTCGCACCTGAAAACCCATCATGGATGGATTCCATGTTTCACTTCCATGAATTCCATGCCTATTGGATTGATGATAAGGCTTCCACACGATTTCTTCCTCACTGTAAAATTTAAAACCTCTCATTATCCATGAGAGTCTTATAAAAATACCATTTAAAAAATGGTGTATTTAAAACATTCTAACTTTGAAAAAAGATATGGGATATTAGATAATAATGATGATCACTTTTTCCTATAAAAGAAGGAGGGATCACCACTTCCATGGAGTCAACACCATAGAGGAGAACCTACTGAGGAGATTGGCTACTACACCTTTTTCTCCCTTTTTTTTGTTTCTATAAATACATTTATTTTATTGGATAACTCATGCATTTTTTTATTTATATAATTTACCCATATTTACTTATTCTTATTCTTTTTCTTCTTTTATTTTATCTTCTTTACATCTTCTGTTTATATTATTTTATGTTTCATATATTTTCTTTTATTATTATTTTCATATTATCTTTTATATTTTATTTTATTTTCCTCTCTCTCTCCCTCTCTTATTATTTTTATATTTTTTGTTACATGTGTTTTTTCTTCTCCTTTTCTATTTTTTTTATTTTTATTTTATTTTCTTATCACTATTATGATATATCACCCTTTAAAATGAGTGGTTTAACTAAGGATCAGATGGGGGAGGTAAGGTGTTCTTGAATTGTTTATTAAAGTGTATTTTTTGTTTTTTGTAGATGTAATGGTCATTCATGGGTGTGGTAGTTTTCCACCATGACACACAACTAAATTATATTTGTATTATTTTATATTTATCACTTCCCTGCCTTCCATTGATCATAACCTCTTCACAAAGTAATTTTGATCCAATCAATAGATGAAACTATATATGATAGAGTCGGGTCCTGGAAGATGTCACACTCTTAACTATGGTTTTCTATCAACATCGATTATTAGAGGAGGTTAAATTTTTATTTCTTAGGCATTCTATATTTCAAAACATTT
The DNA here is from genome assembly GCA_963277665.1 of Viscum album. NCBI lineage: Eukaryota > Viridiplantae > Streptophyta > Magnoliopsida > Santalales > Viscaceae > Viscum > Viscum album. Next base: position 674,044,379 of record OY728131.1, on the reverse strand, counting down.
AAATAAATAAATAGTAATTCAAGTGTGATATTTCCTAACAAAATGATAAAAATAAATTTAGACAAATCAAGGAGAATAAGTATAGAACTCAAAACCAAACCTAGGCCAAGTTCTTTATTTATAATCTCATTCTGTTGAGCAGTGCATTATAATTTATAATTACACATTTTTTCATAAGATTAAAAAATAAAAAAACACATTTTATATAGAAAACACTAAAAAAATAAATAGTTTAGGTGAATTAGTTCAACAAAATGTGAATCTCCTCAAGTGAGATGACCTTATCCAGCTATTGTTCTACACTTGAAACAAATTAGAAATTTTCTTTTGGCACGCACCATGAGAGGCATGTATGAAATAATAATCATTTATCTTCTTTTGTAACATCATAAATATGATGTTTATAATGAAATGTATGTTTAAGAATTATTCTACGGTATATTTTAATGATCGAAGAATGTTTGGTCAATATATTCTTTGGCACACGGTCTTGAAGAAACTCATATCTTTGGAACATGTATATTTCACACTTCAATTTTAAATTCCTTAAAATTATTAAAGGATTTTCATGATGTATATAAAGTTACATATAACTTATAATTATAATAGTTCACTATATTTAGCTGAAGTAATTCTGAAATCTTTGGGGCCTACCTTTATTTCAAAAGGTTTTTTGTCCAAAACTAAATAAGTATATGTATATCGAAAATACCTAAGGTCTTTAACAATAAAAAGATTAAAACCATACTGAATATATTTTAGAGAACTAATTATCTTTAACATAAAATTAATTTTCATTCCATAACATGGTATTAAAGAGTATTACATGTTATATTCATTTGTATATACCAATGATTAAATAATTAATGAACTATTAGTTGAGTTTTAGACAACACAAATAACATTCATCCCAAAAATAGAATAATGTATCCTTTTTTTGAATGAAAACCTTAGATAAATGTTTTGGTAAAACTTAATTATTGTTATACTAGAGCAATAATATAGAAAATAAGAAGTCATATACATATCACCACTTACTTTGGAATCAACCATTATCAAACACCTGTAGAACACAACTTATATCTTGGAACATTTCTATACTTGGTAATTGTATTCAAATACACATATGTGAGAGGAATACTATATTTAATACCCAATAAGTGTGATAGAAAAATTATATATAATTTAATAATATCCCTAAAGAAGAAGAAACAACATGATTATTTAATTATTTTAATTTAATTTATCTTCCATAGAATTTTTTCATGACATGTGATAAAAATAACCTCTAGTTCGATAATCAACATCTATTCGTTGAAGGGAATTTTAAAGGTGACTTTATATTCACTCTTTACATTTTCATTTTTTATATTTCTTTCATCTTGTTCACCATAATAACTAAATATATATTTATTTGAGTTATTATCAACTTGGTGAACCAAACATAAGAGTTTATGAATCATTTTCTCCACATTGTTCATTTTCAAATATTTTAAAAAAATGGAGTAATTGGGTGATAATGATATAAGAATGACATATACCATAATATCATGATTTATCTTTCAATTTACACATGTCTAGTTTAATCATCAACACATTAATTTCTTACTTCACTCTCTCATTAAAGGATTCTTGGAGAAGAGACAACTTGTGAATCCATTCTATGTTCTGATTTTGTTTCCATAACTCATTAAAAATTTATGATAACATTATGATGTTAACATAAAATGCATCAATCATGTGTCTTCAATAATATTCCTTTTCACCCTTTCTTCTTGACATGGCTCAATAGGTAATGGGGACTCCATAAAATATAATTTCTATTCATATCATAGTACATTACGCAAGTGCCTGTAATACATGGAAATTCATTCTGGTTAAGACTTGCACTTTGTCCAATATATATCGTAGTGAACTTGTGGTATTAATAGCCATTAATCTAAAAAATAAAACTTAATAAGATTAGTACTTTTATCTTTATCACCAGTTAATTAGACAATAATGATTTTTTATCTACAATGTCTCCAACTATTTTATCAAATTCTTGTTTCCCTCAACTACTAGACTCGAATTACATAGTCTCTAGATTAATCTAGGGGAAAGGATCCTAAAAATATATCCTCATTGTCCAAGATATGGATACACCACTACTCAGAGTGTCCTAAGGTAGGCTGGTAGCTATCCAACCACATTATCTTTTGGATTTTTGATTTTTTGAGTGGAGTCTCATCTTCTATAAATGAAAACCTTTCATTTATCAAAGCATACTTCTATATTTTCAAAATTATAGACATGGATACTTCTTTGTGGCCAAATTTAGTTAATTTGACCCACATCTATCATAAGAACTCCCCACTTGTAGGAGAAAACACTAATATATTACGACAGGGTCCCATCGAAAATAGCCCATTGCAGAAAACGATATCGCAACTAGGTTTTTTGTGACAGGATTGTCGGAAAAAATACTACTTCTGATGAGAAGAAGTCCCGTCAGAAATATATATCCGACTAAATACATTATATATAAAAGAACATTTCACGATGGGCCCATCTCAAAAAGTATTTGAGATAGGACGTCGACGCGTCGCAAATATCTTATATGTTATAAACCTGTTGCGACAGGCCCCCGTCACAAAAGCTCCCATCACAAATACTTAATAAAATAAAAAATAATATAATTATGATTAATGAAAAAAATATATTAATATTATTAAAATAATAAAAAAATATTAAAATTATCAATATTTTCAAACACTTAATAAAATAAAAAATAATAAAAGAATTATGATTAATGAAAAAAATAATATTAATATTATTAAAATAATTAAAAAATAAAAAATATTAAAATTCTCATTATTCAGAAAAAAATATTAAAAAATCATAAATTATTATTATTATTATTAGTAAAATAGACAAACCTTAAAAAATATAATACTAATAATAAATAATAAAATATAAAAATATTAAAAAAATGATGCAATATTTGCACCAATATAAAAAACAAAAACTATAAATAGTTCATATTACAACAAATGTTCAATTCAGATTTTTTTAACAGAACAAAAAAAATCACTGGGAGGATGGTCTCCTGGAGGAGTTGGAGGAGTTGGAGAAGATGGTGGAGAAACTCCAACCCTAAACTATGATCCAGACAGTGCATGTACTCCATCTGCTCGTGCTACTACTGCTGCCATCGATACATGTCCTCCTCATGCTGCTGCTACTGCTGCCATCGAGACATGTCTTCCCTGTGTTGCTGCTGCAGCTGATGCTGTTGACGTATCTCTTCATGCTGCTTCTATAAACTCTCTGTAATCTCAGTTTGAGCTTGCAACTACTCCTGATACTATGATGTAGAAGATGATGCATCTCTACAAGCTCCTCTCAAGTTATACACCGACATCACAGCAGTACCATAATAAGTCCAAGGAGTCAAATGAAAGCCGATACCAACTACTCGGCCCTTCTTGAAGGCATATTGGGTCTATTGCATCCATGCCGCCTCATCGAAATAGTGGGCACTAGTCTGATCATCCATCTCATCCTGACTCTCATCCCGTGTCTGAGAGTTCGTGGCCTTATATGAATCCTTTATTTTCAATTCGAAATTAAAATAGTGAAAATATTATATAAAATAAATTTTTAAACTGAAAAAGAAAAAATACTGACAACAATTTGACGTTGATGATCACATCTAATCTCTCCAGTGGCTGGATCACTGTACATCCTCTGATAAACATCGTACTCTGTAATATCGGGATGCTTGACTACCTATATGAATATAAAATAAACTATTTATATTTAATGTTATATAAAATATTTAAAAAATATACTTACCATATGATCTCTATGTATACTAAATGTACGACTACTAGCTCGATGTGTCACCTCCTATCTCCCCCAGTTCTGCTGGTCCAATGAAGATCTTCTCTAAAATCCACCACTCAACCATTGTGAACATAATCAATCCCAAACATGAGATGAAATGTAATCTGGTTGATGGGCTCTACATGACTCATCAAATACTATCACTACTACTTTATTAATGGTTTTCTTTCTCAAATTGTGAAAAAACTAATGGAAATGATCATCCATAGACACCTCACATGCCTCGTGGATAGCGCCATGCAAGATATCATCGATGGGATACCATAAAACCTACAAATAATTTATAATATCATGTTATTAATGAAATAAATTTCTAAATAAATATTATTTATTTATATACAAGCCAATGATTGAACATTCCAAGTCATATATCAATGGGAATCTATTCCCATGTGATCCATGGATGAGAAAAAAAATTGTGCAAGATAGCGCCCCCCATATCCAATAGCTACATTAGCAAAACTATGAAAAAAGAACAATTAATCAAATAATTAGTATATTAATATATTAATGAAATCTAACTAAAATAAATAGGTTATCATACCTCCGCGTTTGCAGATCTAAACCAAGATTTGGACACTGCTTGGGGATAGGTTTAGAAATCATTAGTCATGCAAAACTGTTCCCCCTCTACATACCCCTTAAACCGCCAGTAGGCTGAGGGTCATATGATCCCAAATCCTCCTCATCCAATGGTAGCCCAGCCTCATCCAACTCACGAAATATATTAGGGTCCATTTTAAGCACAAAATGATTGTTTTTAGCAGATAGTTGAAAATAACAATTAAATAGATATGTATATTAGTTATGATTATAACCTGTATTTAACTGTGTAAATATTCACTTTCATTATTATCTTCCCATCTGACAATATCAATTTCTTCATATTCATGATTGGCATCATCAATATCCATATGATTTTCAATCTCATTATCTCTTTCCATTTCAAATTCATTTGTAACATCATTAACATCATTGTCACCATCAACCCTTAATTGAGGAGTTTCATCATCGATATTCATATCTCTTTGTGAAAAAAGATAGATTTATGAGTAGTCTATTTAAAATTTTCAATTCCTTGACCTTCATCTGAACCACGTTCAGTTTGAGTAAATTTATTTTCCAGATATTTCACTTTTATTATGCTCCACCAATCACTCAGGTCTCTTGAAGTTTCACAATACTTTGCGTAATATATTTGATATGCCTGTTGAGACAGTAAAAAAAGTTCATTTTATAAAAGAAGACTTTTATTTTTAATATCGATGATTCCATGAATTAGATGAACATGCAAGCCTCTCTTAATATCCAACCACTAACATTTAAACATTTTTATCTAACTTTTCCCAAGATAACACAATTCAATAATTTCATCAAGCATGTCATAAAAGTCAAATTCAGTTTCTCTATGATGTGATCCTCTCAAGAAAACTCCATTTTTCATTGTTTTTTTATTTCCCATATGCATTTGTATGAAATTGAAAACCATTCAACACATATGAATTATAAGATTTAACCATTTTAGATGGTGGGTTACTCAATATACATAGTCGCTTATAAATTTTATCAGCATGTTGAGACACCTGAATTTTTTTGAAACATTTATCAATATAATAAATAATAAACTGAATTGATATATTAAACCATCAATAATTTATGTTACCAATTTTTGAAACCATTGAGAAAATATTTTCTGTCGGCGTTCTTCAAGAGGAGTTTCTGTAATTTGTGGAAGATGTTTCTTAATATGATTATCATATAACCTAACATAAAATATGTTTATTTACTGTAACATAAATTATAGAACAAGTGATAGAAGCACTCACTATAAAAATGATTTCATTTCTTCACAGTTGAGCATAGCATATGTATGAGCTATGTGATGTTCATCATCTGAAATCCATCATTCATGAACTCCACTAAAGCCAAGCTCTGGCTGATAAAAAATTGATAATTGATTTTACATTTTATCATAATTACTCCCCTTGTTCCATCCCATGCAATTGCGTTTTGATGGATATTCAGATTCAAAATAATGAGAGCATAAAAAAGAAATTTCCTCCTGCAAATATGCTTTAGCAATTGAGCCTTCAACTGATGCTTTACTACATACTTTTTTCTTTAATTTCTGCTTTCATATCTTGAATGGGTACATCTATCGAAACTGTATCGGACCTCCATATTTAGATTCATGAGGAAAATTTAATATTATATGTTCCATTGAGTCAAATAAATCCAACGAGAAGATTTTGTCTGGTTTATATATAATAAAAACAGCATCTTCTTCCAGTTTACTTAGTTCATCATAGTCTGTTTTTGCTAGAAAAATGTCTCGAAAAAAATATATGATATTTTTGTTATCGAATAAAAAATCATGGAATTCAAAAATCCTCTAAATCTAATCGGCGTTATTCTTTCCACTATAACATGACAATCATGACTTTTTAATCTGGTAATATGACCATTCTTAACACATCTTCCCAAATTGGAAGCATAGCCATCTGGAAGTCTCAAATATGTAATCCACTGACAAAATAATAAGTGACTCTCTTTGGATAGTGTATGAGCTACTTTTGGCTTCATTATCCTCTATGATATGAAATTTTGAAATAGTTTAAGTTCCAGTCATCTGAAAATTTTGGAAAGATCTAATTGGGCCTTTACATTATATTTGGTATTACCTTGTGTATCCAAAACTGTATGAAATAAATTATCGAAACAGTTATTCTCAATATTCATGACATATAACATGTGGCAGACCAAAAAATCAGACTAATATAAAAGAACCCAAAAAATGCTTCGTTTTATCCAATTATGCTCTTTCCCAAATCCATGAATTTTATATTGGTTTACTATTAGCCCAAATGTTATGGGAGGTAATGAAAATAAAACTAATTTTAACTCTGTACCTAAGATCATTTTTTGAAATTTATCCCTTTAAATTATGCCTTTTCAAAAATGAGATTTGTTCCTCTAAAAAGGATGATAAGTTAGAAGAAATATACGATGACAGTCAAAATAGTATGGTTTTTTTCCATTGGCGAGCATAATGGTTTTATTGTCTTTTATATTGTAAGGACATGATTTCAGAACATGTGTACTCCAGCCAAATAACATGCCATATGCTAGGAATTCACTAATTGTCCACTTTAATGCAGCTTTTAATATGAAATATTGTTTCACAACAACATCATATGTACTAACACCATTAATCCACAATGAATTTAACTCATCAATTAATGGTTTCAAATAAACATCAATATTCTTTTTCGGATGTCCTATTATTAATAAGGTCAAAAAGATATACGGATCCTTCATCAACATCCATGTAGGTAAATTGTACGGAGTTATAAAGATGGTACAACATGAATAATGACTCCCATAAGAACCAAACGGACAGAAACCATTAGTAGAAATTCCCAATCGCACATTTCAGGATTCTAAAGAAAAAGACGGATGTAGTCAGTCAAAATCTTTCCATAAATCACCATCAAATGGATGATTCAATATTTTATTGGTTGAAATCTTGGTTTTGTGTGATGACATAATTTACATTGTGTTCTGAGACATAAAAAAATGCTGCAACCTGGGTGTAAGGGGGAAATATCTCAACTGTTTCACAGGAATCGATCCAGACTTCCCCGGTTGAGCTTCTTTATTCCTCGATTGTCCACATGTGGGACAAATATCCAATGACTCATTTTCACCAGAATTTAAGATGCAATAATTTTCACATGCATGAATATTTCGACAACTAAGGCCCAAATTATGAACCAACCTCTTTCTCTCATAATAATTTGCAGGCAACACATTTCCTTCAGGTAACAATGTTTTAACCAAAGAAAATATTTGATCAAAATAGTTGTTTGACATTTCATTATCTAATTTAATAGCCATAAATGTTTCAACTGCTTCTAATATTCTTATCTTGCAAACAGGATATAATGCATCCTTAGTAGACCTCAACAACTCATAAAATTTGGGTGGTGCAAACTCAGGAGATAAATCAATAGCATCCTGAGTTTTAGTTTGTTGAATAGATGGACCTTGTAGGGTCCTGAAAATTCGAAAAGGAGAATGGGAACCCCCTTAATTTGAGAAAGGATTCTACCTAATTTCCCTCAAATAATTGGACAAAAATATAGAGAATACTCAAGATTGGAAAAGGACCGTCTGGTCCGTGTACCAGTCCAACATTGATGGTATGCGGCCGGTTCAGTGAGCCGCCCCCTCCGCAGAGATGTGTTGTCCATGAAATAGAGGTGGGAAATCCTCCGCGAGCACAAAGCAGGATGTGTGCTTGGCCGGTCCACCGCCACGAACCGCCCCAGCCGCAAAATCCACCAACTGACCCATACTACACGCACTGTCATTCGTGGAATAGCGGTGGAGCCCTGCACGGCCTCAAAGCACCCCCTGAATCGATTCGGTTAGTTGGTGAGGTGAATTCAATGCCCCCCACGAGTTACGGATTGACCAAGTCATCCGTAAACCGGGTTTTCGGTCATGGGCCTCCACAAAAGGTTCCACATGACAACAAATACATCTCTTTTTCCCCCTCTATAAAAGGACATTGAGGGGGAGAATAAAAGGGGATAATATTCAGAGATAAGGATTCAGAGATCAAGGGGATTCGGGTAGAAGGATTCTCCATCGACGAGAAGGTTTGGAGATAGACTTTTGGAGGATGGATTCTAGAGGCAGGAGCTTAGGATTTCGTGAATAGAGAAGTTCCAATTTACGAACTAGAAAAGGTATAAAACTGGAAACGAATTGATAAAGAACCAAAAAACACATAACAAATTGGTGAAATGTGAACTTAAAATAAAAAACCGTGAGCCATGGCCCCTCCGTGGATATACACCCCATGGACCAGGGAGTTTATGCCCCTTTTTCAATTTGACGCACTGCGTAGCACCCTCCTATGTGGGCGAACCCCCGACCGGCGACTCCCCTGGCCGCCGCTGCTCTTGTGGACTCCACCGTGTACCAACCTGGTACGCAGGCTGAACCCAAATCCGTATACTGACCTGGTATGCGGGATTCCCATCAGTCCGCATACCACCCTGGTATGCGGATGGCCTCTCCTGCCGCTTAGCTCCCCCCTACATGAAGGGCTCCGCTCCTCATTCTCCCATGCGGGCCGCCAACTCCTTTGATGTTCCCATTCCCCGAGCCAGATAAAACCCTTCCAATCTGGCCCGATCCTTCGCAATCCCTTCATTGGCCTATTCATAGGCCCTAAGCCAAGGCCTTTACTGAAGCCACCAGACCCATTTGATGAAACCCTCAGGCACATCAGTGCGCCACTTTGATTTCACATAACCACGGTAGGCGAGGACAAAGGGGTTGCCCTGGCCCTTGAGCAGATTCCGGAAGCATTCCTGGGTTCGCATTCCCATGGTAGTGTAGGGTCCGAGCCTAGGAGTCCCCTTTCTGCCTTTCCACTTTCCAGGATTGAGGGACCCCGCTCGCGTTTCTTTTTGGTGAGCGCCAGCGATGAGCACTTCTCCCCTCTCCTGGGAGTGGCTGGGAATCCCTCCTAGAGTAAGCCCTACACCATCCTCACCAGAAGCCAGTGGCCCTTCCCCTCTCATCACGTAAGGTTTATTGCACCGCTGTGCGACTCCTACCTTCCTCCAGCATCAGGGAGAAGGAGAGTCCAGTGGTCTAGGCCTTCTCCTCTGCTTGTCGTCTTCCTGTCCTTCCCTCAGTAGGGAGAACGTGTGAGGCTTCCCAAGTCTATTGTATTCTCTTGTTTCTCACACCGAGCATGACTCATGTGGGATTATAAATTTGTGATGGTCATGGCGTCCGCACAACGACAGTGGTCAAAATTATATACATGGGTTTTGATCCATGTATCCTAATTAGGGTACATAGGAAGCCTCCTCGAGGTTCAATCCTAACTCGGTCCACTAACCATGTGTAAGACCAAATCATGCCCCTAAAAAAATAACTATGGGGGTTTTGATCCCTGTTTCCTAAACAGGGTACGTAGGACACCTCCTCGAGGTTCAATCCCAAAAACAAGAAACTTTCCCTAATCTCCAAGAACTATGTGGACTTCGATTCCCAACCAACTAGGATATGTAGGAAACCTCCCCAAGGTGAAAGCCTGATATCTAAGTCTGATACATATCTATCACTATCATACCATGTCCCTATACTCTAGCAGGACCATCGCAAGGCCTAGGAAATCACTTCCCTTGGGCCTTCCAGGCCACTTTGGCGTAAGTCCTGCACCAACTTTGATCGGGCATCTCTTGCCCGAAGGTCCTTTCACATGATGTTAAACATTACGGTTGGGTCCTTGTCGCATGACATTAAAAGGTGATGTGTCCCGTCATGTGGCACTGAACTACGTGTATTCTGATTCCTCTCACGAGGATACGTAGGAAGCCCGTATCACGAGTTCGATTCAAACACTCAAGTCGTTATTTATCCCCCCTGGATGACAATAAACTCCAGAGCGCCCAGTTATGAGGCTTCAAGCCCGTGCCTTCTCAATGAGTCCAAAATCCCCGGAGTCATTAATCCAATGAGGGATGGTAAACCTTGGGCCTAACTTATTCCTAATCCATGCGTTCAGCTGACCATTTCCAACCAGGAGTAATTCGTAGATACTATGCTTGGGTATAAATCAAATATTCATGAACATATGAATACATATTAAATATATAAGAGAGTCCCCGAACAAGAAACAACTCCCCCCAAAATGGTGCGATGATCCCGACTTCCCATCCTCTCGACCATTGTGAGTTCTTAAGCATCACTGGCCAAATCACCCAGCGAACACCTACCTTTGGAAATAAAGTCCACGTATCATTGTATATGTAACCGTTGGGCATTTTGAAATGAAAATGGTGCACCTGATATGAGTAATTAAGCAGAACCCAACCTTCTCTAATCAACTGTCATGCAACACACGTCTTCCCACCCAGGCTCGAAATAGACCTACAAAATCATGTACTAAATTTTCAAACCGTGATATATCTGGAATCAAGTTATTAATATCTTCTCTAGAACTATGTTCACCGTGTTGATAAGAAAAACATAATCTGGTTGAAAACCAAACCGCAAGAGATGTCCCCCAACCTTGTCAAATGTGTCAAACTTTCTCAGAGCACAATTTTTAAAAGGACACTTAATTGTGCCTTCTGAAACAAATTCTAGTTTTCATGATGCAAATGATAATAAAGCTTCAACACCCTCAATATATATAGGATTTAAACAAGAACAGTTTGGATTTCTATGCTGATTTATCCAATCGCGATCATCTAATAATGATTGTTGTCAACTTTATTTTTCCATATTTTTCTACAAAATATAAAATCAATACTGTTTTTGAATAATTTGAAATTATAAAAACACTGTCCAAAAAATGAAAATAAATAATTACAAGTACTTGTTATTACTAGTTATTACTATTTATTAATAATTATTACTAATTATTACTATTTATTACTAATTATTACAATTTATTACAATTTATTACTATTAATTACTATTTATTAGTATTTATTAGTATTTATTAGTATTTAATAGTATTTATTACTAATTATTAGTTTTTATTTCTATTTATTAGTATTTATTAGTATTTATTAGTATTTATTAGTATTTAATACTATTTACTTATATTTATTAGTATTTATTACTATTTATTACTATTTATTACTATTTATTTCTATTTATAATTATTTATTACTATTTATTAGTATTTATTACAATTTATAACAATTTATTACTATTTATTACTATATATTACTAATTATTACTAATTATTACAAATTATTACTATTTATTTGTATTTATTAGTATTTATTAGTATTTATTAGTATTTATTACAATTTATTAGTATTTATTAGTATTTATTTCTATTTAGTTATATTTATTACTACTTATAAGTATTTATTAGTAATTATTACTAATTATTGCAAATTACAACTATTTATTAGTAATTATTAGTTATTATTAGTAATTATCAGTAATTATTAGTAATTACAAGTAATTATTACTAATTATTACAGTTTATTACTAACTATTACTAATTATTACTAATTATTGCTAATTATTACTAATTGTTGCTAATTACTCCTGATTATTGTTAATTATTCCTAATTATTGCTAATTATTGCTAATTATTACTAATTATTTCTAATTATTGCTAATTATTGCAAATTATTACTAATTATTCAAAATTATTGCTAATTATTACTAATTATTGCTAATTGTTACTATTTATTCCTATTTATTACTAATTAGTACTAATTATTACTAATTATTCATAATTATTACTGGTTATTACTAATTACTAGTATTTATTGGTATTTATTAGTATTTATTAGTATTTATTAGTATTTATTACTATTTATTAGTGCTTATTAATATTTATTTGTTTTTATGACTATTTATTACTATTTATAACTATTTGTTACTATTTATTACTATTTATTACTATTTATTTCTATTTATTACTATTTATTAGTATTTATTACTATTTGATAGTATTTATTAGTATTTATTAGTATTTATTGCTATTTATTAGTATTTGTTAGTATTTATTAGTATTTATTACTGTTAATTAATATTTATTACTAATTATTAGTATTTATTACTTTTTATTTCTATTTATTTGTATTTATTACTATTTATTAGTATTTAATACTATTTATTAGTATTTATTTGTATTTATTACTAATTGTTACTATTTATTTCTAATAGTTATGAATTTATTACTAATTGTTAGCACTTATTAGTATTTATTACTATTTATTAGTATCTATTTCTATTTATTAGTATTTATTAGTATTTATTACTATTTATTAATATTTATTACTATTTATTAGTATTTATAACTCTGTATTACTATTGAATAGTATTAATTACTATTTATTAGTAATTATTAGTATTTATTACTATTTATTAGTATTTATTACTATTTATTAGTATTTATTACAATTTATTAGTATTTATTACAATTTATTAGTATTTATTACTATTTATTAGTATTTATTACTATTAATTAGTATTTATTACTAATTATTAGTATTTATTACTAATTATTAGTATTTATTGCTAATTATTACTGTTAATTTGTATTTATTACTATTTATTAGTATTTATTACTATTTATTTGGATTTATTACTATTTATTAGTATTTATTACTAATTATTACTATTTAATAATATTTATTTCTAATTGTTAATATTTATTACTATTTATTAGTATTTATTAGTATTTATTAGTATTTATTAGTATTTATTACTAATTAATACTATTTATTACTAATTGTTAATATTTATTACTATTTTTTTCTAATTATTACTATTTATTTCTAATTATTACTAATTAGTGTTAATTTCTATTAATTACAGCAAAATATTGCTACTAATTACTAATTACCAGTATTTATTTTTATACATTACTAATTATCGTTAATAATTATTAATTATTACCAATTACTAAGAATTAGTACTAATAATTTAATTTTATTATTACAAATAAATATTGTTGATCATACAATATAAATCTAACTTAATTACAACTAATCAACAATAATTAATGTTAACATAATGAAATGAAATAAATACTAAATTAATTAAAACATAAATACCTTAAAACTTGATCTCTTATAACTGTAGGCAGCTTCACAACTTCTTCGTAAAAAACCAACTCTCAAAAATTTTCACTTTAAAATTTAAGTTTACAGAAGTAGAGGAACAAAAAATTCAGGAGGAGAGAAGAAAAAATAGAGGGAGGTATATATAGGTTGGATTAGTTGCGACAGAAGTATTTGCGACAGGAATCCCGTCACTAATAGTACTTATTACGATGGGTCCCGTCGCAAATACCTTCGACAACATTAACTATGGTTGGTAGTTAAAATGTTATTTGCGACGGGACCCATCACAAATACCCTCTAGGGGTCAAACTAGTTGCGACGGGGGATCCCGCGTTGCAACTAGGTCTTACCTCCTCCCGACATTTGCGATGGGCGGTGGTTACCTTTGCGAATACCCTTTCGCGCAGTTTGGCGCGCAAACTCTGCCAATCCCTGCGTAATTTTTTGTGACGGGGTGCCTATTCCCGTTTCAAATAATTGGTTGTTTACGACGGGTTGGTCAACCCATCACAAATAATGTTTCTTCCCATAGTGAACCTTCAAAAGGGCTAAAGATCACCTTGTATAATCAGTTTTGTTCAAAATTAAGTGATGGAAGATGACATAACTTAATATTTCTTTGTGGGTTTTATTATTACTGGATAATGTAATCCATTTTTATTTTTATTTTTCATATTATATGTGATCATACTCTCATATTTACAATTCATTAAATAGAATAACATTCACCACAATTGTTCATTTTATCTACGCATGATCACTTATTGTTTTATGCGATCATGCGTTAAAATTAAACATACATAAAATAATAAAACATGCATAAATATAATTAAATTCCGTGATCATGAGGTGATACTAATGGTAAATCCATTGAGAAAATAATAGTTCAACCTAGACCCTAGTAGAAACTTCTTGAGTCACAATCACGTGACTCGAGTTGCAACACACACCCAATCTACTGCATTAAACTCCTATGTTGTACTTCATAAAATCTTGACGTGAACTACATCACTTATTATCTTTATCATTATGAAAAAAATACTCAAACTTAAGCAGGTGGATCTTAATAAATTATAATATCAAAAAATATTTTTTTAGGCACACATGACCACATACATATAATGACACAAAAGACATTACACAGATCTTCGTTTATTAAATAATTATTTTAAATAAACACACTGTAATAATTAAATAATTAAATAAATAAAATACCACACATGAATCGGTCTATCTAAGGCTCATGATCAATCAACATGAATTAAAATCATGTATAATGATTAAAATTTTGAGGAATTTAATTTGAAGGGATGTTACATTAATGAAAATAAATTTAATTTAATTTTAATTCATAAAACAATTTGTCACACTGTCCCAAAAATTGTTTAATTAATATGATTTTTAATAATTTACTATTATTATTTTGGGCTCTTAGGTATTTTAAAACCCCCCTAAAGGGGTTTAGAATAATTGGTTAAGGCTCAAAAGGTCTAGATGGGTCGTGAAGAACTTGACTCAACCTGTCCGGGGTTGAGCCGACTCGGTAGGGGATCCGGGCCGGGGCGTGTGCAAAACTTCAGGTCATGTGTGTAGGAAGAGGGTAGAGAATCCCATAAGGGGTTCCACATATAAAATAAATTTAATATATTTTTATTTTTATTTTATTATAAATCCCATTTAGGTGTTTTAGCAGCCATATTCCACAAATGGGGGTCACATGGTCATGGAAAGGAGGGGTAACAAAAAAAACTCTCAGATATGTTTTTTTGATGAAAGTGGAGGCAGGAACCCTAATTTTCCCACGGGGGTTCCCTTTTTTGGTTTCTGAGACACAAAAAATGGGTAAGTCCCCACCCATATCCCCTTTCCTTTTTTTTTTGTTTTTTTCCAAAAGCCTAAAAATTTTCCTAGAGAAAAAAATCATGGTAACATTAAAATGGGTCCTCCTCCCCTAAGGCATACACCTCTCTCTATCTCTCTCTTTTTATGTATTTCACATATATATGATATATATATTATTATTATGAATATATATAAATCAAGGAATTGAAGAAAATTGTTTTAGCTTGGAAGAGGTTATCCCCAAATTACAGCACCTACATTTTCATATATATATATATATATAATATTATATATTATTATGTATATATATATATATCTATGTGTGTATATATTTCAATGTACTTTTTAATAAGTCTGCATTGATTCAGAGTTACCCAATACGGAATCTCGAACAAAAAAAATACTCTATGTGTAGGATTCTGACTATCGCTTCTAATCCAATATGATCAGTCATCGGTGAAATACGCTGACACTAATGATATACATAAAAATAAATGAGTTCTTGGTTTTATGTTTAAAAAATAATTTTTTATCATTTAATGACTATAACTTGGTTATCTGATCTCTGATCGATGCACCGTTTGCAGTAGTGGGACTGGGGCGATGCCCTCTTCTTTAATAAATGAATATTTTATTTTAATTCGGGCTAATTAAATGCATAAATAACTTTGATACTAATTTAAGTAACTTCATGATTTGTAAGAAGCATAAAATATGGTATATTAAAAAATTTTGGTATGAATTTTTGTCAAAACATTAAATCTTCTATACCCTATAACAGATTAATCCATGGATTATCTGCAATTTAATTAAGAACAATGAATTAGTAACATAAAATCAAATCAAAATTGTATATCATCTGATTTTAATTAAAAACATGATTTTCTCATTTTTAATGATCATTAATTCAAGGAACCAAACTCAGAACCTTATAGATCATCTAAAAGTGTTTGAGAATATTGATCAATCATCAACCTATGAAATACATGTTTTATCACAAAGAATCAGAGGCACTTAGACCTCTTCTCCATAATAGGAAATCAAGAAAATGATCCTTGAACTTTGATCAAGAAATATTTGATATTCCCTTCAATTTATCTCTCTTGGATTTGATAGAGAGGGGGAGAGGAGATAGAATTTATGAAAACTCTTACTGAAGCATTTTGGGCCTTAAATATGATTATATACTTAGGTTAAGATGATTAAAAACTACACTTAATACATTTAATAAGTTAACCCTTCACCTAACATCCAAAATTGATATAAATGGAACTTAAAACCTAAAGAAAATGTCATGGATATTTTATCAAATTATTATAACACATAAACAGTGTTAAATGATAATATATGAGTCATTAACTTGACTCCGTTCTCCCACAAATATTAAAATAATCCTTGAATACTAAATATTTCATATTCATTTAAAAAATAATTTTCATTATATTTAATAAATTACTTGTGAATATAATAATTAAATAAATTCAATGATTATTGTTCAAAAGTTGAATAATATTGAATTTATTTATTTTATTTTTGATCGTATAAACTTGGGCTTTACCTAGAGACCATCTTGGGTCCCACCATATCCTAAAGTCCAATTCACTTGAATTTTCCATGCATTTGATTATTCTTTGTGTACAACCCTCTAGGTGTTTATCTTGATAATAGTGGATACTATTCACAGATAAGAATCAGAGTTTCAAAAACCATCAGTTACCCTATGGAGATAAGGAATAATCAAAGAAATGGGAACCTTTCATATGATCACATTCTTTATAATATAATCTATTTGTGTCATGATATCTTATAAAGTAGGATGCATAACTTATTTCATCACCTCTTAATGCTTTACTAATTGTTGACCTAACTAGATAGACTTACATTTAATTACCATGGTAAGGTATTTGTTGAAGATATTTCCATCTTGATTAGCTAGGATTGAGATATCACTTCCTTTTTAAGGTGACACATTCTATCTTAATTATTCAATCATTCTTATACTACCAATAACACACCCAATGCAAGCTAACTCACTATGAATTCAATGCCATAGTTTTTTCCTTGAATCAAAGTACATGATCAGATAACATACACTGATAATAATCTCAATTCTAGAAACCATTATACAAGTTTACAAATAGGAACTACCAATGACTCCTAAAACACTTAGTGTTCCTCTTTTCAGGTCATTCCTCAAGATCTTATCAACTTGAGATCACCAAGTATGAACTTCATGAAAAGAAGGATAAATGATTATGATACCTCAATAGTTGATAGTCAAATATAATTTTTTTGTAGTCATCATGAAGTATATGGACCATATGATATATATTTAATATTAATTTCATAATACATTGAATTCCTCGTTATATCTTGAGAATTATTATAAAATTTTGATACTACAAATAATCTTTAGATATTACCATATAAATAGTGGATGTAGAAATATCAACACTATTATATTAGGAGAACATCATGCATATATCACTGTATACATGAAATGGTAATAAAAAAGTACTGTTCAAAATAGGTCTAGGTAAATAAGTAGTAATATATATGACACTGAAAAAAATCACCTTCACTCAGACATTGTTTCCAATAAAATTACACTCATAATCATAATGACTCATATACACATTCCTTTATTATTGAAATAACATATTCACTACACAAAAGTAACACATAACCAGAGTGGAAATACTGAAATGCAACATTATTACACACATACACTTATTTTAAATGACTCATAAGGTGTCTAGGGAATTTTCTAGTTTCCCATATTTATATCCAATATTACCAATTTATTCACTTAATCTCTAGACCTCTTCAAATAAATTCTTATACCTATTTTTAAATTAAAACACACTTTCAAAATATTATATAAAATGTTTCTACAACCATCTACACATGTCCCTTTTTTTACTTTAATATCAACATAACATTCATCAAAATTATTTAATGCTACATTTTCTTGAATCTATCCAAGGGATGTCCAAGTTAATGCCTCAAATAGCCTCTTCCACATACAAAGAAAGCAACTCTATGACATATATTAACATATTTACATCAATATGAAACTTTTATTAATGAAAAAAATTACAAAATATCCAATGGGAACCTCAACTTTAAGCGAAAAAAAATATATTTAGTATTAATATCTACCTTTTGATAATTTTTTTACATAACAGATCACTATCCCATTAATAATTATTTGATGATAGAATAAAAATGTTATTTCAAAATCATGAAAAAATATATTTATTTTCTAAATATGGATGTTTTTTTAATATAGTTCAAGATAACTTTATCATATTTCTATTTTACATATTTTTTCTTTTGAGATAAAAGTTAGTTTTTAGTAAAAATGGATAATGTGTTTACTTTTAACAATGGAAATAATTAATGTAATGAACTCATGTTATTTGTTTTTTATAGAGAATAGTAATAAATTTTAATATTTATTTCCAACAAGCATGATATGGATTTATTTGTAATGGAAATGTATGGTGCATATGGATAATACCAACAAGGAAGTTTTTCCCACACCTGACACACACACACACCCAATGTTTGTATGTATCCTTTATGCTCTGTGATATAGGCTATGTTCTGGTACCACATGGATGTAGAGGAGGGTATTTCATTTAGTTTGTGTTTTTTGGAGGTAACTTGAAGATGGGTCTCTTAGTTCATATAGAGATAGACCATTCAATGCTTCTCAATCCAATAGTTTATATTTTTTTTATATTTTATTATCTAATGTATGGTCCATTTCAGCCTACCTCTTCCTTTGATATATTTTGGTCTTAATTTTCTTGTATATTAAAGTTTATCTTATTTATAAACTATTTAGTTTTCATTAATTATCCTATGAATTTTTTAGTTTTTTATTAAAAAAAATATTTATTTCAAATATATGATTCTTTAACTTATAGGGTGGATATACCAATCTCATAGATGTATGTTCAAATAAAATTATTTTTTATTAGGTGTAACCTTTACTAATGGTGTATGTTTGATGCCTCACCCGAGTTTCAAGCCCATGGTGAATAAGAATGGGTGTATGGGCTTATAGAAAGTTGGATATGGTTTTCTATTAGGTTATACTGAGTCGGTTCATTGACAAACTCTATCAGATCCTACTTTACTTTATATTATTTTTGGAGTCATAGTGGATAGGAGATAAGACTATATGAACTCATGTTTTACGTAAGATTATGTGTGTGGATGACACTTTTTGTATTGAACCTCGAGTTACCTATGGTTTTTTGGATGTTTATATTTATAAAATTCAAGAATTGATCTTGCTTAATCATGAGAATATTTAGTGATAATTTTATATTGAAAATACATGGGTTATTTTGAGAAACTTCATTACTAGAAGTGAAAATGGGAAGAAATATATTGGAACAAGATTAATACACATAGATTGGAAAACCATGCATATACCATTTATAGCAGTTGACTTTTCATGTATAAGACACCATTTTATAGAACATGTGGATAAACCATACAAAATTGTTAATTTCTAAATTTTTGGATCTTTTGATTATTTGAGATTTCAATTAGTTTTTATTGTCTGCTATCATTTACTTGGATGAGTTAGAATAAATTTCATGGGGGTATTATATTTGTTTTTATTGGTTGGGTTTAATATTTGATGTTGAAATTTTTTGTGTTTATTTTCAAAGGGTGTATTTTATAATATCCAAGAGGTGTTACCAAATTAATGGAATTCTAAAGTAACATTGTTTTATAAATATAATGTTTTGATATAAAAATTATATTGGGTAATTTTGTTATGGTATTTGACTCTGGAGTTTTTAAAAAAAATTTGAAGCTGTATTGAGGATTTTTATTTCTCATCAATTTCAGAAGTGATATTTATCATGTTTCAAATCACTATAAATTGTTTTATGGTATTTATATTAATCATATAAAATGAATTTTTATGAACCGTTCAGATTCAATATTTTATATATTAAATGGATATTTATTAATAATATGTATAAAACATAAATAATGGTTTTATTATATATTATAATTTTAATAAAAAATAGAGATATTATTATAATAGTATAGGTAATATTTTTCATGTTTTATTTATATTATAACATTTTTTATATTTAGCTTAATTTAATTTTGAGTTTTAGGTATATTAGGATTATGTTTTGTGTTTTTTATTATTTAAGAGTATACTCTAATACAAGTCCCAATGAGATATTATGAGGGAGTTTTGGGTGAATCTCTAAGAGAAAATAGTAGTATACGAGAGCCTATTCTCATAACTATTTCAGCTATGAAGTATGGTGTTATTCCTATAATAGTTTAATTTAGAGATTGGGTTCAAGAGTTTTAGAAGTTGAGTTCACCTATATTACATGTGTAAAAAAGTTCCCATGAAATGGAAGAGTGGTTAGATAATGTTCATATAATCTTCAAAATTATAGATATTATATAATCAATCTAACTCATGTTTTCAAAATTTATACTTGATGGTATATGATATAGGTGGTGTAAGTCCACCATTCAAAGTATGAAACAATGGGACCATTCAGGGGAAGGTTTCAAGGCATTGTTCATTCAATAATACTTCTATAAATATTTAAAGGTAGAAATGTTTATAGAATTAAACTACCACAAGAAAAGGGATAACTGTTATTAGATTATGATCATCACTTTTCAGAGCTAATTTCACATTTACCCAAGCTAGTATCATATGTCACTGAAAAATATCATTGTTTTAGAAGATATTTTTGTCCTATTCCCTAGATAAAGGCATCCTTATTTGTGCTTAATTATTATATATATGTAAAAAAATACGTTTCTATAAATTAAGAGATTATGGAAGGAGTTCCTAAGTTGATAGATGATTCCTTTATACCTAGAATTATTTATGATAATTTTTGTCGAAAAATAAATAATTAGATTGTGTTTGGTCAAGTGAGTGGTGGAATTAAAATAAAATTCAGTTTCACCTCTTTGTATTCTTTCATTGATAAGTAATTAGTGTTCTATCAATGTGGTAAGTTATTTTTTTAAGAATATTTCATAAATGAAATCTCCATTAAACAATCATGTTTGTTTGTATTTCAGTCATGTTTAAAGGTCCCATGGGGTGGAAACATGAAAAAGAGGTAGATCTAGATCTACTTATTCTAAGTATCCCCATGTTAGACCTATAAAACATGGTTATGATTGAATGAAAATATAAGTTAATTTTGGTTATGTTATTTAATTTCATAGAAAATCACTCATGACATTTCTTCTACTTAAAGAACTGCAATGTTTCTATAATGATTTTTTAGAGTTTTAGGACCTTGGGATATTCTAAATATTGTTTATTATTAATCCATTATTTTAGTGTTATTCAATCACTAATGAAGTAATGTGAAAAACATCTTTAAGAATTTAATTTTTTAATGGAATTATGAAATTAAGGAGAGACAACCGTATATTGAATCTATTCTTATAATGATGTAAGATATATCACCTTCATTTAAAAATTTTTAAGGGAAAGATAATATATCTTTCATGTAAGCAATATATTTATGAAATTTTAAATGTTTTATGTCATGAACATATCTACTGATTATTTAAAATTGATAAGTTATTCCTTTTATACATTCCTTCATAGAAGGTGATGCATATTTTTTACCCCCAACCGATCCCTACCCAGAGTAGGTTCAATATATTTTGAACCCATACTATAAATTACCATAAACTTCTTGTTAAAGGTTTATCATTCATTTATAGTGTATTTTTTATATCAGATCTTCCAAAAGATATCTAGATATAAAAGAATTGAGTTTCAAACTCATCACTTGATCATCTTATCTAAATAATGATATTTTTTGTTTTTTTATAATTTAAAAAATATATCAAAGTATTATAAATGAATCATTATAGCTGTAACACTACAAAAATTTATTTTTAAATAATACTATGATTTATATCTTTCTAAACACATAACACTAAGAATTAAGCTAATTGTGATACACTATAGACATATTAATGTTTAAATGTGATCGTTATAACCTAGCTGTTAATTAAAGGTATAAAAAAGAATAATTTTTTTTTAAATATTTATAAAGGTTTTATATAACGAAAATGTATTGATTAATATATAATAAATAAGCACTCAATTTTATGTAAAGTCATTTCATGCTTAAAATTTTTGTCTTCTTTATAAATGGTTTTCATTTATTTTTGCAAGTGACTTTTAGAATTAATTTTTAACACCTTTAGAAATTTTATTTTATATAAAGGATATTATTTTTCAAATTAGTATATCAAAATTATTTTAGGTTGTAATTTTATGATTTTCTAAATTGAATAATTTTTCTGTGAATAGTGAAAAATACAAATTTTACCAAAACAATTATTTTTTTTATAAGTATTTACAAATGAATTTTTTTTATTTCAATTGGTTTTAAAATTTAATTAACTACTTTTCATTAAAAATAATCATATTAATGTTATTTAAATCAACATTATTCTTAATTTTTATATAAAAACATTTATATACATAATTGTTTTTCTAGATATCCATTTTTATTGTGTTTAGTGGGATTTTTTAAAAGTAATTTCCCCACATATAGGAATTGAATTTAGTAAAATGGATTCCATGTATGTAATAATAATGTTAAAATTTTCTAAATTCGACCCTTTCATTTTTGGTCCTTATGAACAATAACCTTGGTAAAAATATTGTCACAATGGTAAGGGTAAAATAGGAAAAACACGATTTAAATGATGGGATGATACCTTAAAATCACCCAAACACTCTAATTTATATCATTATAATATTTGATTACATCCATAACCATCCATAATTATAAAATGTGGATATTTATTTCTACCTTAATTTGATAATGACTCTATAAGATTTTAAGTAAAGAATAAAAACAAAATGTCACTCTATTTGTATCAATATCTATAATATTTTTTAATTAGAATAAAAAGAGGTAATGTTCAGTTTTAAATGGTAGTTTTAAATATTAATAAACATATTTTATTATGTTAATATATTTTAACATTTAGTGATGTAATAATTACCTTAAGTTCTTATGCGACGTCGACACAATGCTTGTTCATATAATAAAAAAAAATAAAAAAACTGATTTTAAAAATGTAAAATGTAAAAAAAATATGGATGAATTATTATGTTACATAATTTTTATGATAAATATAACATGTTATTTATGTATTTAATTTTTATATTAAAATTTCATTACTACATTTTTATCATTAAAGTTGAACTATTTGATTAGTCCTGAAGATGACTTTAATGGTATATTATGTTTAATAATATTTGATTTGATTGTTTAAAATTTATAAAAATATTATAATTAGTTAATTTGATGATATTTGGTATATCATACCAACAATTGTAAACTTATGGATCAATTTCACTTTTATAGTAACTTTCTTGACTCTTATAAAGTTAAAAAAACATTGATATCATAGAAATCATCAACATGGTTAATGAGGGGTTAAAAATAATAGATAAGCATAAAAACATAACATAAAATTCCCCAAATTTTATTGGACGACATTATTTAGACTCATAATCATCCTATATTTTAAATATGTCTATTTTTTTCAACATGAATATTAAAATTAAATTATATTAATTTAATAATTTTAATTTCTAAGGTGTCCCTCCCCTCACTTATAAAGGGAACCTCCTATCCTCTCCTCATAACACATTTTGAGAACTCTAGTGCATCCAAACCATTAAAAATCTACATCCAATATAAATACCAACATTTTAGTGGTCTTTATCTCACCAAAATACAAAACCTAAAAGGATTATGGTGTAATCCAAATTTGTTATCCGAGGAGAAGATATAAGTCCTATCCACTATATTTTATGTTTATTTATTCTTTTACTGCCATAGAATATTATAAATCCATGTTGATATTAAAACATAAGAATAAAAAATATTTTTAAATGTTATTATTTTTATAAAAAATATTTATTCATATCCTTCTCCATCAAATTGTAAATGAAACCATCATTTATTCGTACATGTAGACAGATTCCGTGCAAATCTATATAATTCATTTTCCCTCGTTTCGTCTCATATCCAGTTATAATGATGTATTTAATTTATATATATTATATTAATGAAATAATTATCTTTATTTAAATATTCAATTTCATCTATTTTTTTACTATTCAAACCATTGAAAATTGATAACGTTATTTGGGAATATGTGCAGATTACCACACCCATGAAGGAATGATATTCATTTTACATTACCACAACACATGGATGGTAATAAGGATGGAATTTACGAATTAATAAAAAGTGTATAATATTAGTAAGGCTTTGTAAAAGTATCATATAATATAATTTAATTCTTTTTCACCTATTATAAAAATGGAAACGCCCCCTGTGTGTATGAGCTAACAGCCACCTCCATGATACAACATATTTAATTTTACATTTTTTAATTTCATGGGTAGTCATGAAATTATATTTAATGTATAAAAATGATAATTATTTCATTATTAAGATTATTTATATGATGGAATAGTGACACCTTTGACCACTTTCACTCTATCAAAGTGGTTTTGGGATTATGAACCATACATCATATAAACGTCCGACGTAAATGTAAATGATTAGGTAATTAAATAAAATTTGGTAATCAATCCAATTAAAGCGATAATTATAATTCAAATAACATAAATTATCCCAATAAAGTAAATAAATAATATAATTTTATTCTTCCAAAGTTATATAATGTGAAATTCTAAATGACATTTAAGGTAAGTGATTTCTAGTCTTAATTCCCTTTCATTGAGACTTAAGGTTTGTTTTATTTTGTGTTGTGTATAAGATACATTATTGTCTAATTTCATGAAGATTACATATAAATTAAATAGTTTAAAAATATATTCAAAATTATTTCTTATAATGTTTTATCGGTTCAAAATTTATCAGGTTGTAAGGGATTTTGTTTAGAAAAATGTATTAAACATTTTTATGTTTCATTTTGACCCTTTTTATTACATATTCATGTTTTATTTTATATTTTTTTTATATTAAAGATATTTTTTACTCTTAAATAGTTTATAAATTTTTATCTAATATTTTTGAATTTCTTTACAAGGTTAAAAAATGAATCTTCTTATCTTTTTCCCACTGCAGTACTTTTACCAATAGTGTGAATGGAATCATTGTTTTTTACTTTTAAAACATGAAAATAACTTCTCCCTGTAATTCTTTAAATTATATTAAATATTCAACTATGAATATTCATGGTTATTTTCAAATAAAATAAATTTCAATTTTTTTATTTTTTTATTAAAAATAATTTAAAAAATAAAGATATATTGGAAATTTCCTTTGATATTGGGTAGAAAGAGTTTTTTAAGTTCCCTATGATGAAACCTGAAATATTAAAAATATATTATTAATGATATGGTAATTGGTAATTATATATGGTTATGAGTGATCCTGATATAATTTATATGATGGGTGAGCCTGATACAACTTATAAAATAGGTGAGGCCAATATATACCTCCAATGAATTAGGAAATTTTACTTATATTAAATGATAAGGAACAGGGAGATAAAAAGGGAGGTTTCACATATGGAATAAACTAGGATATAGTTATTTCTAACATATATGAACATGAGTTATCAATATAATTCTCTAAGATTTCTACATGGTTTAATATTTTTTCTATGGGGTTTAAAGGGTTTCTTTGATAAAAAAGAGTTTTTACATGTTGATACAATTTATTTCTTATACTAGAATAATAATGTAAAAAAGGAAAACATTTTATGGGGTTTAATTTTTTTCACTAGTGTTATAAGTTAGTTTCATTATTATACCTTATTGAGTTTTTTTTCTCATCCCATGTTTCCAAATATTTCTCATAGGGCCTAATGATGAGTAAGAACTATTATGTAGTGCTGCTATGAATGAAGAAAATATTCCCTGAATTAAGTAAGAGTGCCTTGAATAAAAGGGGAGTATAAACTTAAGAATCCTATTTTTTGGGGAAAAAATAGATACTATGTGACAATCTTTCCTAAGTATTGTAATAGTTGTTCTAATTCTCTAAATGTAGAATCCTTAAAACCATGGTAATGTAAGAAAAGTGAAACCATAGTCATAAATAATGAAATAATTGATTTATTAAGGCATAAGTCATTACAATTGGTATCATTTCGAAGTTTTAGATAACTTTATAGGAATATATGACCCTAAAATATCTATAAAACTTCAAGGGCTAATATTTTGTTATAGGATAATAAGATAGAATAATTTTATAACATTAAATGTTAGAATTATAAGATAAATTATGGTCATTTTTGTAATTAAATTTATAATTATAAGTGAACCAAACTTAAGGAAACCTTGGTTGAACATTTGGTGAATAAAAAGTATCACCGACTAAAGGAAGGGCGTCATAGATTAATACATTCACAATAAATGTTTTTTTGTTGTTCACTTTGAATTACATAATGAAATTATTTTTTTATTGACTCACAAATTTCATTTATAAGGGTAAAATATCTTCTTCAATATGGATTTATATAAATAAAAAACAAACCCTCTTTCTATTATAGTGTATTCACTTGGAATTATAATTGAAAAATATTACTCATGTTATTTAGACACCTTCTATAGTATTCAAATTACTAAAAAAGAAACATTTAATAATGTATCCAAATCCTATTCTATAATTATATATCATTAATTAACATGGGATAAATTTGACCATGTTTTGAAAATACATCTATCTTATCATACCTATTTTGGAAAACTCCATAAGGGACTTTATCATGTTTCAATAGTGGATGATTCAGAAAAAGGATTTCCTACCCTATAAACAGCAACAATGAAAGATATATATTCAAAAGACATGATTGTTTAAAAAATTCAGTCCCTCTAAATGTACACTTTTATATATTTGTATTTAATTTACTTGGAGAAAGGAAGAATATAAAATTGGAAATATTTTTACATATTGTAATATGGTATGGACTTGACCTGGTAGATTATGGAATATATATATGTATATATATTGTAAATTAGGATTAGATTTATTGGTGATATATATTTCAAACATATGAGATATTAATATTTTATTTAGAAAACATGAATAGATTGATATTTATGATCTATATGAAATGATTCATTTTTTGGAATGAATTAAAATGAAATAAGATAGAAAATATTGGATAATTCATTATAAATAATGTTGAATTACCGAAAGTGTCTATATATAAGGCTTCGTGAGATATTATATAGTGGTATTTTATTTTTTTGTTGATAAATTTATGGATTATAATAAGGCATAATTACCAATTTTTGGTTTTATGTGATGGGAGTACGTCAAGATAAATTTACTGAGTTTTAATAAAAAAAGTTCATACATGAAACCTTTATGTTTAATTTTTGTTATAGTGAAAAGGTTATTTTAGGAAGAATTATTTTATATTACTTCAATACAAGTTTAAAGGTATTGATACAATTTATAGTTAATATGATCTTTGATTTTGAGGTAGTTATCGTTAATTGGGAGAAAAGGGTTGCTACATTTTTTAAACCTTATATTGTTAAGGTAAATGGAAATATTTTTGGATAATATGTTATTTTATTTAAGTAAAAAAGGTATAATTATCTATTGGAAGTACATATGATTTTATTATGGATTTTTCGTGATTAAGGTTATTTATGGAAACAATTAGAATACTTTGGAGATTTTATGATTAGGGTGTATAAATTTTTGGTATATGGATTTATGAGTGATTTAGAGATAATTATTAAATAGATTATAGATAAATATAAGATAAAATCATTTTAATATTTTTGTTTCATTCTTGGTTAGGAATATTTTGAAGGGTTTTAAGATTATAAATTTATGGAATGTTTTATGTTGAACCTTGGATATTGTTTTTGAGGTATTGGATATTAATATTTGTTCATATCAATGTTTGTATATATTGGATGTTATATTATATTTTGCTAACAATTTTTGTTTTGATTAATTTTAAATGATAAGAGGAATGAATTTTTTGCCTTTTATAGATCTTCCAATACATTAGAGGTTAATTTTGGTGCTTTAAGTATAAAATAAATTCATTTTGAATATTCATTTCATAGAATATGTGATGAGATAGAAGTGAAAAAACTTATCAAAGAACAACCAAAGGATGTAATTTTATTATTGTGATGAATATAAATCAGGTAAGTATATTTTATTGTTTTTTTTAAGGTTGAGGGTCAAGCCCCCATTATTAACGATAAAAAAGAGAAGAAACCTTTTCAATTGGGATAATAGAAAACCCATTAGAAGTAGAGTCAAATGTTTCATGAAACATGAACTGAAAGTCTTAATGATCCTAAGTGACTAATGTGAAAAAAGTTCAAGAAACCAGTATAAAAAATTGCATTTCCCCCTAAGAAAAAAATGAAACTGTGAAATCATTAAATGGTGATACACCACCCCCTGGAAAGAAGTTACATCATGATGGATCAACACAATGTGGTAGAGAACTCCTCACTTCTACAAGAACATATGGAAGGGGGGATGACTGATAGGTGCGTGCACACATATGTATATTTTGAGCTACCCACTTGAAAATTCATTCGAGGAACTCACTACACTATCTACCTAATTCCAAAAAAAAACTAGAAATATACCACTATACAAAGTCAAATTCAGAGTACCCATCCATTCAATAAAGTGGATATATGGATGAATGATGGGTATCATCATACAAATACCTCTTTCGAGGCCACCCACTCGGAATTACCGACATGAAGATGAACATCCATCAAAATGTAATGGGACAAATCGAGTGATCAAGAAGACATCTATGGCCCAATCAAACAACTAGTCCCAATAGTCAGTATTAATTAAGCTAAGTTAGATGAGTGGATAATGAAGCAGTTCTTTGGCCATACAAATGCATTGATCTATTAACCAAGAGAAGCTGTTGTCTTTTTCCCACATCATCCATCAAGAAAAATCACCACCAACATCCATTGAGCTCACATAACCTCTCTCTATCATCCCAAAATAGAATTTCCACTTATCCACTATGTAACGTCACCCAAGGGAATAGATATATTTAACTCCATCATCTGGAAGAGACACCGCAACTATTGAAATCTCATTCCTACACCATCTAACCACCCTAAATCCATGAAAATGGAACTGTAGAATCAACGAAATCACACAGATCTGAGAAGAAACTAGATTTAGAGCACCAAAAATGACCCCTACCAGAAAAGTGATGGTGCTTCCACCACCATCTCCATAAGAACTA
Organism: Viscum album; assembly: GCA_963277665.1. NCBI lineage: Eukaryota > Viridiplantae > Streptophyta > Magnoliopsida > Santalales > Viscaceae > Viscum > Viscum album. The sequence continues at coordinate 674,014,719 of OY728131.1, read as the reverse complement.
GGGTGGCCAAGTGAGTACTTATAGCAATACAAAAGGAAACCCAAATACAACTAAGATCGATATTAGGCCGAATTAGTAATGGGAGTATTCTTCAGTGAAGATTTATAGATGGATCTTCCATAAGATCTGTGAGTGAAGGTTTGTAGAACGAAGCTACTACCAAACTTTAACGACCCATACCTTACAAAAATTGTTATTACTTCAAAATTTAAGAACACTTATTACAACATATAACAAAACCATGGTAGGACCGTATAGGTATAGTGTCTTTAGAAACTGGGAAACATAAACAACTGGTTTATAAATCATCTACGCTGTCTCCCATTTATTTCATCATATCTAGAGAATCTTTTGGCATATTCTACTTAATACCCTTCTTCCTGACCTAGGGAAAGAAAACATACAAAAGGGTGAGCTCAAATTCTTAGTAAGGGTAAACAAAAGAAATATCCTTCACATCATATTCATAAGAACATAACATTTTTGGAAAACTTAACCTGTAAAAGAGATCATAATATCATAACATGGGATAAATAATAGTGGTGAAATGTAATCTGAATAATCATATCTTAAGACATGAAACTTTTTCTAATATACACAGAATCATAGAGAATCATTTCTTATTAGTCAACACTCATTGCCAAGACTATCTTAGCGGGCAAAGTCCATTTCTGAACCGAGTTCACTCCTTGTTTCAATCCTGTTTCACTGAGCCGGATTAACCTTCCATTCCAGCCATGTCTATCTCATGAGATATAAATCTTTACCCAATTAATTGGAGGGAGATATAGGTCCCACCCATCTCATAATGATACCATTATTATGTGTGCCACTAGATCATAAATCATACATCATAGCATAACCCATGTAATAAAAATGGGATTCTTAATCATCATGCCATCATAACACAATCCATATAAAAAGGACATCATAAAAATAATTCCATCATAACATAATGAAAACAATGTAAAAATAGGTATAGAAATAGAACCCTATATTATCTTAGATGGAAAATAATTTTGATAAAACACTTGAACTCTATTCTTGAGGAAAATATCCTTTCTACTTCAAAAACATTTTCTTTTCTTAACATGTCATATAATTTTAAACTAAAAGAAGTTGATTAAAAATAAACTTGAAAAATTGTAAAGTAATATTCAAGGAAATAATTTTCTAAAAATCCATTCATGCCGTATAAGTTAAAAAAACATTCTTCTCGTACTTTGGTTGGAAAAGTCAAAAAGTACCTTGTATGAAAAACAACAAAAGATTCCTTTCATATCTTTTACTAAAAACTCACCGAAGGGTAAAATTGGATTTGAAAAATTGTTGGAGGATATAAATAATATTTCATATTGAGGAAACATGGATGTGGATGATAAATATTCCCCAGTAAATTCTGAAGTAAAAACAATCTCAGATAAAAATTGAGATTGCGAGATTTTCCCTTACCTTAGGTCTGATTTTCTTCGTAAGTGTCTGAACCTCCTGTATAATGATTTAAATAATGTCATTTACTTATTCCAGAATTATAATGATTGTCATGATATCATATATGGTCATATTCTTAGATTCTAATTAGTAATATTTCATTGCTATTTGTTATTCGGGTGTTTATTACTTTTTGTTCTTATGCGTGTTTTGTTGAATAAATTCTTATTCTTCTTTTTAGGTTATAAATACCTAATTTCCATAATGGTATTAGTGTAATATATATCATATTTATTCATTCAATTCATTTATATAATCGTTATGAAATGAATATCATGTAGAACGAGTCACATCATGTCGTGGAGACTGTATTCCGTACGTACGCATGAGTGATGATATTGTTCCCATGATCGTGGAATTGTATTGGAGTGTATGTATACTATTTCAGAATCAATATCACTTTACAATAAAAATATATAGTTATTATTTACACCATTATACCTATCCAAGTAAGGTGGTGGTGGAAAACAGATTACTCCACAACGTGGAGACGGTATTACGTACATACGCACGCGGGGTGATTTCATTTTCCGTAGGATGGATAGAAGGTAAAATAGGGTTGTTTCATATTTATAATAAAATATCAGTATATGAGTGATAATTATTTTATTAATTTATAATGAATCAACTAAATAAGAATAAGCATAAGAAGAAATAAAGTTGAAAGAATCGGTAACGGACATTACCTCTTCTTTGAAGTGCCTCTTCTTAACCTCCTCTTAGGGAACTAAAGATGGTCTTTGAAGAATACCAGAACCTATAGGATGTTTATAGGGAAGTGTAGAGGAGAAATTGGCAGGGGTTGGCTGAGATTGAAAGCTCAAAGTGGTGTGAGGAAGAGAGGGAGGAGGTTCCCTTTTATAAGGGAGGAGATGGGCACCTTTGGAAAAACTAAAAATATTATTTTATTAAAAATTCATATTCGGTTTTTAATAGCTCCAAATTGATTTATTTCAAAGCTAAGGTGGGTATGGGTCTAAATCCTCTGATAAAATAGAATTTAGACAAGTTTAGGTTTCTATTTTAACCTTTTCATTTAGATTTAACTTTAGGTTAAATAATTTTACTTTTACCATGTCTTCTTGTTTTCTTACACTATAAGGTTAATAAACCTAATATAGAATGCCAAACGAACCACAAGTTGTTTATTATTAATATATATAACATTATCTAAGTCATTTTTCCGACCTTAGATTTTTAAGAATAAAATAACAATTAATAATATAATATTTGTTTTAAAAACTATTTTATGTCAATTTTGACACTATTTGGTACTTGATTTTTGTGAAAATTATAACAGCATGATTAGTTAAAAAGAAGTTAATTAAATCAATACTAATATGTCATATTAACCTAGAAAATTATTGGAATTAATAAAAAGTCTCAAATTACATTTATTTTAGTATTTATAACATCAATTATATTAATATTTCATTAACAAGATAATTACTACATAATCATTGTGTCATAAATAAATTAAATTATTTAATATCTAAAAATTATAAATAAATTACAATTATGTAGGAAATATTTTTATCTTTCTAATGAATATTTATAGTCGAATTTATCAAATGTATAACCCTATATTAAAAATGTTTTAGTTATTAAACATTGATTTTAACTATTTTAACTATTCTTTAAATAAAATAATATTAGATGTCCTAATCTAATCCAAATGGGCCTAAATGGTCATATTTTTTTCCTAAGGTTTTTTTGGTCGAATTACACTTATCCAATAGAATTAGGACATGTGTTAGGGTAATAACAATATCATTTTTACCCTTAATTACTCTATTTACTTTTAACTGTGGTAAAACAAGTAAAAAGTTACTATTCATCAAAAATTATTTTCATCCCAATGAACCACATTTTAGTCCTTGATATTAACCATGTCTCTTGGATTTTCAAAATTCCGCTCATAGAAGCGGTAAAATTAAGTTTTATGTGAATTTCCAAATTCTCCTAGGAGGTGGGTAAAAGACGGTGAAAAGTTCAATAAAATTTTTATATATCTAAAATTATTATAAAATGACTCCAATGAATTACTTTGAAAGTATATAGGTATTATGTATCAATTTTGGCCTAAAATAAATTAAAAAGTCGGTTTTTAAATAGTAACCCAGTGTTTTCACTATTTATCAAAAATTGAAGGTTTTCAAAAAAATACAAAAATTTTACCGTAGGCTAATTTCGATATTCTGAATCCAAAAATGAAGTCCATTTTGAAATATTAAATTTAAAAATTTTCAAAAAGTGGTTATTACTTTTCATAATAGAAAGTTTTAATAATATTTTAATAGCATATCGTTGTCTAGTAAAACTCGGTATTGCGTACGACGCAAGCTATTGAGGAAGATTGTGATTGCGTGTAAAGAAAGACAAGCTAGTGTTGTGTGTAGTGAAAGATTCCTTTGATGATGTATATAACATAAAAACAAAATATTTCTCATAAAAAATCTCGGGTGTTACATTCTACCCCCCTTAAAATGAATTTCGCACTCGAAATTCGTCACTTGGTAACAAACAGATGAGGATACCTCTCCCTCATTATATCCTAAAGCTCCCATATAGATTCTTCTAATTGGTGGTTCCTCCATAAAACTTTCACCGGGCGAGTGGTCTTATTCTGTAGGACATTTTTGCTACGATCCAGAATCTCTATTGGCTGTTCTTCATAAGAAAGATCTTGCTCCAGTGGTACAACTTCTGAGCTTAGTACATGTGAAGGATCGGGTATGTACTTTTTCAGGAGTGATATATGGAACACATCATGAACTTGAGAGAGATTTGGTGGAAGAGCCAATTGATAAGCTACCTTCCCAATATGATCTAGTATTTCAAAAGGACCGATATACCTATGTCTCAGCATTCCCTTCTTTCCAAATCTCTTAACTCTCTTCCAAGGAGATATTCATAAGAAAACTTTATCACCCACTTCAAACTCTAGTTATTTTCTTTGGTTGTCGGTATAACTTTTTTGTTGACTCTGAGCTGCTCTTATGTGTTGTTGAATAGATCTGACCTTTTCTACCATCTCATCAACAAGATCAGGTCCTAATAGCTTTATTTCCCCAACTTCATCCCAGCAAATTGGAGTCCTGCATTTCTTTCCATTGAGAGCTTCATAAGGATCCATCTGAATACTGGAGTGAAAGATATTATTATAAGAAAATTCCACCAAAGGTAGGTGTTGATCCCAACCACCTTTGAAATCCATAGATCAAGCTCTCAACATATCTTCTAGAGTTTGAATTGTCCTCTCAGACTGACCGTCTGTCTGAGGATGATAAGAAGTGCTGAAACTCAACTCTGTATCCAGAGTATGCTGAAGACTTTTCCAAAACTTTGAGGTAATCCTCAGATCCCGATTAGATATAATGGAAAGTTGTTATCCATGAAATCTTACCACTTCCTTTACATATATCCTGGCAAGATGATCCAGAGAGAAATCCTCTCTAATAGCAATGAAGTGTGCAGACTTTGTAAGACGATCAACTATGACCCAGAGAGCATTATTGCCTTTGGATGTTTTCGGAAGTCCAGTGACAAAGTCCATAGTGATGTTTTCCCATATCCATTTGGTAATGGGTAATGGTTGTAACATCCCCTTAGACTTCTGTCTCTCTGCTTTAACTTGCTGACAAACCAAGCATCGAGATACATATTCTGCAACATATCTTTTAATTCCATCCCACCAGAAGTACTCTTTTAGGTCCCTATACATCTTCGTGTTTCCAGGATGAATAGAGAATGAAGAACTATGAGCCTCATCCAGCATCTCCTTCTTTAATTCTGGGATGGGAGGAACAAAAACCTGATTTCTGAACTTTATTATCCCATCACAATCAAGGTTTAATTCAGGAACATTTCTCACCTTCTTTTGTAACTCTACATCTTCTTTCTATGTCTCTTTAATCTTCACATGTATAGATGGTTGAACATTCATTTGAGAAAGATAAGATTTTCCCCCTTCCATTATAATTACAAGATCCATCCTTTGTAAATCCATAAATATTGGATCTTTTATGATCCTCATCATGGATAAGCTAGCATGGTCTTGTCGACTTAATGCATCTGCCACCTTGTTTTCTTTCCCAGGGTGGTAATGAATTGAGTAGTCATAATCCTTAATCAGCTCCAACCATCTTCTTTGGCGAATATTTAGCTCCTTTTGAGTGAAAATATACTTTATACTTTTATGATAAGTATAAATATCACACCTTTCTCCATAAAGATAATGCCTCCAAATCTTTAATTCAAATATTACCGCAGCTAACTCCAAATCATGAGTTGGGTAATTTTGCTCATGGATTTTCAACTGTCATGAGGCATAATCTATCACCATATCATTTTGCATAAGAACACACCATAGCCCCTTCTTGGATACATCACTGTAGATCACAAACCTTTCTCCACTACAAGGAAGTGTGAGTACATGTGCACTGGACAAACTTATTTTCAACTCCTTGAAATTCTCTTCACATTCCTCCGTCCACATGAACTTAACTCCTTTTCGAGTAAACCTGGTGAGTGGATTAGATAATCGTGAAAAATATTTCACAAAACATCGATAATATCCTGCCAAACCAATAAAATTTCGGATCTCAGTTATTTTTTTTGGTCTCAACCATCTTTCAATAGCCGCTGTTTTTGTTGGACCCATAGATATCCCCTCTTTTGAGATTATGTGACCCAAAAATGAAACTTTTAGAAGCCAAAATTCACACTTGGTAAATTTGGCATAAAGATTATCCTTTCTCAGGGTCTTCAATACAATTCTAAAGTGATCTTAATGTTCTTCCTTTCCCTTTGAATAGACTAGAATATCATCTATAAAGACTACCACAAAATAATCAAGATAGTTTCTAAAGACTCTATTCATCAGATCCATGAAGATAGCAGGGGCATTAGTAAGACCAAATGGAATCACTATAAATTCATAGTGTCCATACCTTGTACAAAAATCCATCTTTGGTATATCCTCCCTTTTGAACCTTAATTGATAATACCCTGAACAAGGATCAATCTTGGAAAAGTATTGAGCTCCGCATAGTTGGTCAAATAAGTCATCAATGTGTGGGAGAGGATACTTTTTCTTGATAGCGATCTTGTTAAGTTCTCGATAATCAATGCAGAGTCTCATTGATCCATCTTTCTTCTTAACAAACAGAACAGGTTCTCCCCAAGGTGACGCACTAGGCCGTATGAATCCCTTATCAAGATTCTCTTGGAGTTGCTTCTTCAATTCTAGCAACTCAATTGGGGCCATTCTATAAGGTGTCTTTGAAATAGGCAAAGCACCCGGTATGAGTTCTATTGAAAACTCAACTTCACGATTTGGTGGAAGACCCGAAAATTCCTCCGGAAATACATCATCAAACTCTCATACAATGGGAATATTCTTAATCGTGAGTTTCTCTACAACCATTTGAGATAAATAAACTTCATTTAGTGGAATCAAGACACATAATATGGAAGAAATTTCCACTGTAAGGTTATGTTCATCCTTGCATCGATAGACGATCATAGATTGATCTAGAATATGAAATGTGACTTCCCTTCTTTGGAAATTGATATGATCTCCATATAAAGAAATCCAATCCATGCCAAGAATCACATCAAATTCCACTATAGGAAGGATCACAAGATTTGCAGGAAGCACTTTCCCACAAACTTCAATCGGAGAAGAATTATAAACTTTTGATGCGACTGTTGTGCCATTGGGGGTTGTCACAGCTAACTCAAAATCTAATTGTTGAGGTAATACGGCGATACCCCTAGAAAATTCTTCAGAAATAAAATATTGGGTGGATCCAGAATCAAATAAAACAATTTCTACTTTAGAGTGGATGGTAAGTGTACCTTTCACCACTTCGTTCTCATACTCCACATCGCTGATAGAAATTGCATGTGAATTTCCTTTTTCTTTAGACTTAAGAGTTTGTTGACGTCGATCATCATCAAAAACCCTTGGATTAGGGAATTGATTGGCATAATGCCCCATTTCCTTGCACTTGTAACATTGAAGTGTAGGAGGTTCACTCTGTGTAGCCTTTTCTTTGTTCGCATCACTAGACATATTCTTTCCATCATTACGACATTCAAATGCCCGATGACCTTCCTTTCCACATTTGAAACATTTACTTGTCCCTTTAAGACAACTCCCTCCATGTTTCTTTCCACACTTTGAGCATAAGGGAAAACTCATATTCTTTTCAGTGTGGTCTTTAGATTTTACTTTGAATTCCATTTTCCTCCTCTTATCAAACCCATATGACTGATGGGTTACTCCAATCTCCATCTCAACCTTAAGAGCACATCGAAAAATTTCCTTGTAGCTATTGAAGTCTCTTATGGCTAACGCCCTTCAAAGACTTGGTTTTAAGCCACTAAAGAATCGATCGATCTTACTCTCAGGTTGGATAATAATACCCGACGCGTACCTTGAAAGTCTTGTAAATTTTTCTTCGTAGGTACCAACATATTCATCATCCTTTTGCTTTAGTTCAAGAAACTTCTTCTCCATCTTTGTTCGAAAAATACGATGGAAGTGCTTATTGAAAAATAAGTTATTGAACTCATCCCATTCCATGGACTCAATTTCATCTCTTTTCCTCGTATTCTTGATAAGACTCCACCATTGATCAACATCACCTTCCAAACGATACACTGCTAAGATGACTTTTTCATGTTCAGAACATTGAGGAACTGAAAATATCTTTTCACTGGTATTGATCCACTGTTCAGCAACTAATGGATCAGTAGACCCACTGAATGAGGGTGGACGCTGCCTCATGAAGGATTCAACAGATTGTTGGTTCTTCCTTTGCTCGTTTAGAAGTCCTGTATAATTCATATCTTTAGAAAGTTGTGTGAGCATGGCTACAAGATTTTGAATCCCAGCTCCCATAACGTTTGGTTGCTCAGGGGGACAATCATTGCATTGCCCGTTGCATTTATAATTAACACAGGTCCTTTGGGTTCCAGTCATTGACTAAAACCAAGAAGAATAGTGTGACCAATACTAATTATAATAGTAAAACCACATAATTAAGAATAAAATTTTACGCTTTAGGTCTTATCATAGGTTATTCATGGTAATTTATAAAACACTAAGATTGTGTTCTATGCTTAGACTTATCCTTAGGGTTCTTACTAAGGCTTTCACATCCTAGTTTCCAAAGGTTGACTATACCTTTCCTCTAATACTAACTTTAACGACCCATACTTTACATAAATTGTTATTACTTAAAAATTTAAGTACACTTATTACAACATATAACAAAACCATGGTAGGGCCGTATATGTATAGTGTCTTTAGAAATTGGGAAACATAAACAACAGGTTCACAATTCATCTACATTGTCTCCCATTTATTTCATCATATCTAGAGTCCCTTTTGGAATATTCTTCTTAATACCCTTTTTCCTGACCTGGGGAAAGAAAACATACAAAAGGGTGAGCTCAAATTCTCAGTAAGGGTAAATAAAAGAAATATCAATCACATCATATTCATAAGAACATAACATTTTGGAAAACTTAACCGGAAAAGAGATCATAATATCATAACATGGGATAAATAATAGTGGTGAAATGTAGTCGCAAATAATAATAACTTAAAACAAGAAACTTTGTTTCATACACACAGAATCATAGAGAATCATTTCTTATTAGTCAATACTCATTACCAAGACAATCTTAGCGGACAAAGTCCATTTATGAACCGAGTTCACTCCTCGATTCAGTCCTGTTTCACTGAACCAGATTAACCTACCATTCCAGCCATGTCTATCTCATGAGATATAAATCTTTACGGAGGGATATACAGGTCCCACCCATCTCATAATGATATCATTATTATGTGTGCCATAAGATCATAAATCATACATCATAGCATAACCCATGTAATAAAAATGGGATTCATAATAATCATGCCATCATAACACAATACATATAAAAAGGAATCATAAAAATAATTCCATCATAACATAATCAAAACAATGTAAAAATAGGGATAGAAACAGAACCCTATATTATCTTAGATGGAATTTTTTTTTGATAAAACACTTGAACTCCATTCTTGGGGAAAATATCCTTTCTACTTCAAAAACATTTTCTTTTAATAACATGTCCTATAATTTTAAACTAAAAGAAGTTCATTAAAAATAAACTTGAAAACTTGAAAAGGAATATTCATGGAAATAATGTTCTAAATATTCATTCATGCCGTATAAGTTAAAAAACATTCTTCTTGTACTTTGTCCAGAAAAGTAAAAAATTACCTCATACGAAAAACGACAAAAGATTCCTTTCATATCTTTTACTAAAAACTCACCAAAGGGTAAAATTGGATTTAAACAATTTTAGGAGGATATAAATAATATTACATATTGAGGAAACATGTATGTGGATGATAAATATTCCCTATTAAATTCTGAAGTAAAAACAATCTCGGATAAAAATTGAGATTGTGATATTTTCCCTTACCTTAGGTCCGATTTTCTTCGTAAGTGTCCGAGCCTCCTGTATAATGATTTAAATAATGTCATTGACTTATTCTAGAATTATACTAATTGTTATGATATCATATATGGTCATATTCTTAGCTTCTTATTAGTAATATTTCATTTATATTTGTTATTCGGGTGTTTATTCGTTTTTCTTCTTATGCGTGTTTTGTCGAATAAATTATTATTCTTATTTTTAGGTTATAGATACCCCATTTACAGAATGGTATTAGTGTAATATATATCATATTTATTCATTCAATTCATTTATATAATCATTATGCAATTAATATCATGTAGAACGAGTCGCATTACATCGTGGAGACGGTATTCCGTACGTACACACGAGCGATGATATCATTCCTGTGATCGTGGAATTGTATTGGAGTGTATGTATACTATTTTAGAATCAATATAACTTCACAATAATCATATATAGTTATTCTTTACACCATTATACCTATCCAAGTAAGGTGGTGGTGGAAAACATATTACACCACGGCGTGGAGAAGGTATTCCGTATATACGCACGCACAATGATTTCATTTTCCGTAGGATGGATAGTAGGTGAAATATGGTTGTTTCATATTTATAATAACATATCAGTATACGAGTGATAATGATGTTATTACTTAATAATGAAACAACTAAAGAAGAAGAATTAGGAGAAGAAATAACGTTGAAAGAATCGGTAACAGACATTACCTCTTTTTTGAAGCGCCTCTTCTTAACCTCCTCTTAGGGAACTAAAGATGGTCTTTGAAGAAAACTTGAACCTCGAGGCTGTTTCTAGGGAATTGGAGAGGAGAAATGGGCAGGAGTTGGGTGATATTTAAGGCTCAAAGTGGTGTGAGGAAGAGATGGAGGAGGTGCCCTTTTATAAGGGAGGAGAGGGGCACCTTTGGTAAAACTAAAAATATTATTTTATTATAAAGTCATATTTGGTTTTTAATAGCTAAAAATTGATTTTTTTAGAAGCTAAGGTGGGTATGGGTAAAAATCCTCTCATACAATAGAATTTATACAAGTTTAGGTTTCTATTTTAACCTTATCATTTAGATTTAACTTTAAGTTAAATAATTTTACTTTTACCGTGTCTTTTTGTTTTCTTACACTATAAGGTTAATAAACTTAATATAACAAGAAAAACTAACCCCAAGTTGTTTATTATTAAAATATATAACCTTATATAATTAATTTGGCCTAACCATATATTTTTAAGAATAAAATAACAATTAATAATATAATATTTGTTTTAAAAACTATTTTATGTCAATTTTGACACTATTTGGTACATGATTTTTTTGAAACTCATAACAGCATGATTAGTTCTAAAAAAGTTTATTAAATCAATACTAATATGTCATATTATCCTATAAAATTAGTGGAATTCATAAAAAGTCTCAAATTACATTTATTTTAGTATTTATAACATCAATTGTGTTAATATTTCATTAATAAGATAATTACTGCATCATCATTGTGTCATAAATAAATTAAACTACTTAATGCCTAAAAATTACAAATAAAATACCATTATGTAGGAAATCTTTTTATATTTCTAATGAATATTTATAGTCTAATTTATCTTATGTATAACCCTATATTACAAATGTTTTAGTTATTAAACATTGATTTTAACTATTTTAACTATTCTTTAAATAAAATAAGATTAGATGTCCTAATCTAATCCAAGTGGGCCTAAATGGTCATATTTTATTCCTAAGGTTGTTTTTGGTCTAATTACACTTATCCAATAGAATTAAGAAATGTGTTAGGGTAATAACAATATCATTTTTACCCTTAATTACCCTATTTACTTTTAACCGTGGTTAAAAAAAGTAAAAAGTTACAATTCATAAAAAATTATTTTCATCCCATTGAACCACATTTAATCCTTGATATTAACTGTGTCTCTCAGATTTTCAAAATTCCGCTCACAGAAGCGGTAAAATTATGTTTTATGTGAATTTCCAAATTCTCCTAGGAGGTGGGTAAAAGACGGTGAAAAGTTTAATAAAATTTTTATATATCTAAAATTATTATAAAATGACTCCAATGAATTAATTTGAAATTATATAGGTATTATGTATCAATTTTGAACTAAAATAAATTAAAAAGTTGGTTTTTAAATAGTAACCCAGTGTTTTCACTATTCATAAAAAATTGAAGGTTTTTAGAAAAATGCCAAAATTTAACCCTAAGCTAATTTCAATATTCCAAATCCAAAAATGAATTCCATTTTGAAAGATGACATTTAAAAAATTTCAAAAAGTGGTTATTACTATTCATAATGGCTAGTTTTAATAATATTTTAATAGCATATCGTTGTTTAGTGAAACTCGGTATTGGGTACGACGCAAGCTATCGAGGAAGGTCGTGATTGTGTGTAATGAAAGACAAGCTAGTGTTGTGTGTAGTGAATGATTTTTTTGATGATGTATATAACATAAAAAAAATATTTCTCATAAAAAAAAATTTAGGTGTTACACAAACTACCTCCTAAAATCCAAATAAAGGTGGATGGTTGATGGCGTGGTGGATCTAATAAAATCATAGGGGAATCTCTTTTCCTGGAGAGTGTAGAGCCATCAAAACATGTGTATGGGTTACACATGAATCCCAGCAGGAGGCCCCGAAAAGCCCATATTCTGCCACATGATCCCTTTCTAGAAAAAGGATTTGAATCACCTTGTGTATAACATGCACAATGTTCAAGTATGGTTGGACTCTATCCTACACTAGTTCCCATATAGAGTGATGGGTACAACTATTGGGTACCACTCGAATAATACCCCTTGGGTATCATGTGTATGGGTTACACTCGACTCCCAATAGGAGGTCTCAACCAAGCCTAGAGTTCACCACATGTTCCCCATCTTGGAAATTTATTTGAATCCCCCTTTTCATAATATGTAGAATGTTTGAGTCTGGAAGGACTCAAAATGTGTGTACGGGTTATGATCAACTCCCAATGAGGGCCCTCGACCAATCCTAGAGTGCACCACACATTCCCCAGCAATGAAATGTATTTGAATCTCCCTATATATATTAAGCACAGTGTTCATGTTTGGTAGGACTCAAGCCTACACTAGTTCCCATATAGAGAGGGGGATATAACCAGTGGGTACCACTCAACTAAATATAATATCCAATTACAATAACTTATAATAAATTTATGGTCTTATTTATACCCATCTAATTTATAGATTTTTAGTTGTTAACTTTATCATAACCATGTTCTCTGTCACTCTATATTGCTCTTTGAATGTTATTTTTCTCTTTAATGTCAATATTTTTACTTCCCTTTAATGTTCTCGATATCTGGGAACCCAAATATGTGTTTTTTGGTGACCACTATATTTAAATTTTACTATTTTCAAAATAATGATTTATTGTCTCTTTTTATGATTTGGGTTTTCAATAAAGTTATTTTTAAATATTAAAAAACTGTTTTCCTTTCATGGTCATATGATTTATCTTTCAATCCTTCAATTTTTTTAAATATGATTTCAACCATTTTATCAGGTATGAGATAGAATTTAAAGGACATACTTTTTTTAATGGGTTAAAATTTAAAATTTAAAATTTATTTTAAAATAATTCAATTCTTGATATCTTGTTTAACATGAAATTATAAGATTTAATCAAATTGGGATATAATAAAAAATATTAATATTTAAATGTGATCTTTTTATCATAGCCTCTCATTGGAAGTATGAATATTTATAAAACAATTATGAAGAACTATTTATAGTGGTCATATATATTTCATATTTATTGATTAATTCATAATAAATAAGTACTATATTTCTTGTAAATTCATTTTAGGAGGAAAAATTATGTTTTTTTCCATAGATTAAAATTATTATTTTTGAGTGAGGTTAATAATTAATTTATGCCACTTTTAGAAATTTCATTTTATATAATGGATTTAATTTTTGAAATAACTATACAAAAAATTATATTAGAGTGAAATTTTAGGATTTTACTATAATGATTGATTTTTCAGGGAATAGTGAAAATACAAATTTTATAAAAAACCATCATTTTTAAAGTATTTACAAAGTCCAATTTTTAAAATATTTTATAAATTTTTAACTAATTTAGATTAAAAATAATAAAATTAATTTTATTTAAATAATAAATACTCTCAATTTTTATAGTAATTCATTTTTTACTTAAAATGCATTTATCCAGAAAACCATTTCCATTTTTCTGTAGGCTTATATTTAAAGTAACTACTAACCCTTAAAAAAATTTAATTTGATAAAGGTATTCCCTATTATAGCACACTAATATTTTAAAATAATAATGTTAGGTTTGATATTTAATATAACACACAAAACTAAGCATAAATGAGAATTTAATTTTCCAAAACATTATGATATATAGGTTTTTAAATAAATTTGATCTATTCGATAGGTTACAGAACACACAACCCCATGTATAAACAAACGGTTATATAATATACCATTATAAACATGTCATTATATTATAAGGTAAGAATATTGATAACTAAATTATGATAATTATGTTTATCTATTAATTATATATCAAATAAGAATCATTTAAAAAAAGAAATATTTTCTAAAAAACTGCAATTTTCTAAAAGACGGTTTAGTCAATCTTTTTGAATATAATGTAAAATTAATTTTTAACACTTTGATGAAATTAATTTGACAATATTAAACATATTTTTTATCCATAATATCAAAATTATCATAGGGTAATTTTTTGGTATGCTTCTAAAATGTTTCGTTTTTCGATGAATAATGAAAATACAGATTTTTATTAAAAACAGTCTTTTCATTTCAGTAATTCACAATGTTAAATTTTATTTTAAATTATTTTTTAAGTAAAATTAGTTTAGTAATTTGATTATATAACTAATTTAGGTAATTATAATCAATTTAATATTAAATTATGATATGAATTTTTTTTAAACTTTTGAAACTTTTCTTTGGAAAAACCATTTTTCGACAGTTATACGGGTTAATTTTATACTTAATTATGCTAATTAAATGATTTTAATTTAAAAAAATGGATTAAAAAATTTATAATAAGGGTAATTAATATTATCTAATATGATCAATTTTTTTTACCATAACGAATAGTGATAATAATAAAATTAACTACCACAGTTATGGTAAAAATGGGTTTATGGGGGGTTAAACTAAGAATATAAGGGTTAAAAAATGAACTAACCATTTTTAGAAATCCATTTTATGGCCATATTTTGACTTTATAAAATCCAATGGTCTATAAATACCCATTTCATGATTTTTTAATGACAAAATGGGTATGACTTTTTTGTTTTTTATAATACTCCCCTGTGTGCCCTCTTTCCCACTTATTAAAGTTCACCACCACCTCCCATATTCACACATCCAAATACATTTGTTTCAGTTAAACCATATCATAAAAAGTTACTTATTCCCCAAGAAACACCATAGTAATATTTTTTTGATCATAAATCCATCCTAGGAATTATTTTAGTGCAAACCTAAAGAGGTCAACCAAAGAAGAGATAACACTCTTAAATGATCATTTTTATTTTATTTATTCCACCACAATCCTTAAAATATAATTAAATTATGCTAGTATATTAAATATAGTATATACCATATATTTTTATGTTTTTTTTAAATGAAAAAACCTATATCAATCTCGTCTCCTATTAAATGGGAAACAAAATTATTGATCGTGTGTATGGTGGACTGCCGCCTCATGAACTGATGTAACTCATTTTCCATAAACATGTTTCAAGATGGTATATAATGATGCAATTGATATATATATATATATGTAATATTTATGATATTATTATATAACTACAATTTTAATATCACATATTACTTTATTACACCCCATTTAAGATGTGAAAACATCACTCGTGTGTTTGGAGGACTATTGACTCACAAAACCATATGATTTGTTTTTCACATAAATTTTAAATGAATGTTAATAAGGATAAATTTAATGAATATATGTGATATATATTTCATGATATAAATTCTGTGAAATTAATATATCACACACTTTCCTACCCTTTCACCTGGTAATGGAATGATATAGTCACTTGTGCATATGTATGACCTACAGTATCCACAAAGAGATGAAATTAATTGTACATATCCAACATTCAAGAATGTTATAAGAAATGTATCTAGTGAGTAGAGATGATATTTATAAAATTAATACAATTTTTTAGATGATTGATCTATATCCTATATACAAGAATTTTAACTTCAGGATAAAACATAATTGAGGGAACAAGGAAACTAACCCTTGAAAATAAGTAAATAATGAGATATTATTAGAAAAATAGTGCTAAGATGTTATAAAAGGATCATATATGATATTAAAATATTAATATGGTTCTGGTAAAATCTATTAACATGTTTAAAACTGATATCCCTGAGGTTAAATAATGTTTATCCAAAAAGAATCATGAGCTAAGGGACTTCGTCTCAATTTCCCTTCATTGAAGAATATTATAATGTTTTGTACCTAATTTATTTAATGTACATATTCCTCTTTTTTATGTAATATAATGAATAGTTCATACATCATGAAATTTTATGTTTAATTTGAATTATTTCATCTAATAGTATTTGACTTAAAATTTACCATGTGGTAAAGAATTTCATTACTCAATTTATTTTCATTGGTTTATTTAATTATTAATTTTCTATGAAATTCATAGATTATGTATTTAAATACGATTGAGTATATTAATTTTTATTTACACATGTTTTATGTAAATTTATTTTCGATAAATAAAATTAATTCATTTATTATTCTCACATCAATTTTATGATCTTTTGAGGATATTTATGTTTCAACCTCATTTTAATAAGGATTCTTTATACATGAATTTTCATTGAATCAAACTATTTGATCATTATCTAATAATCCACTTTCATTTTTTAGCCTCTATCTATTCAATATGTTTTTAATTAATAAAAAACACTCTTCTGTTTAGTACTTAAAATTATTAATAATTTTTTTTAATAACATCCTACTACATTTCTTTCTTTAGTTGAAAATATTTTTCCTTCTAATTTATTTAAGAAAACGTTTTTTAATTTTTTATAACATTCTCTTAATGATTTATTAAATTTTTTTACCAGTGTTTGAATTTTTAGATTTTTTTTCATGAAAGTAATCTACATGTATTTTTCGAAACAAGGCCTAATTGAATTTTACTAAAAATTTGAAAGGAATATTTGTTTTAACATGTATGTCAAGTATAGAATTTATATATTCATGACCAGTCAATGTTTTGAATATTCCTTTATAATTTTCAATGGTTATTTTCAAAAAATATTATTTTCAATTTTTTTTATCTTTTAGTACAAAAAAGTATTTTTAAAGTGAAAAGGTTATTTTCCTCACAAATGTTTTGAATTATATTTTTATGGTATTTCTATTCATCAATGACATCATCCTTTTATTTTACTTATAATCCATTGGGGATTTTTTATATTGACACCATTCTTATTATTTTACTAAATGGTTTATGATCTTTAAGACTAGGGTAAGTATTTACATTCCCTTTCTTTATTAGTTTTTGTAATCATTAACATTTCCTTGAAATATTCACTTTATTGTTATCATTGGAAAGTATATTTCCTCAAAATATTGATATCATTTATCATGGATATAATTATTAAATAAATCTTATATCATTTCTCCATATAATATTTTAGTTTTTAAGTTATATGATTGAATGAGGAAATTATTGTTAATCCATATTCTTTACTCGATATGGAAATTTTTTATATGGAATATTGGTCACAAATAAAATTGATCATTTGATATATAAAGAATGTTTTGGACATATAGATATGAGTGGATCCTAGTTATTGTTATAATATAAATGAATTAGTAGTCTCGTATGATGAATTAGTTGGTTAGTGTTGGTCAGAGTATGACACTCAAGAGGGGGGTGATTTGGGTTCTTATAAAAATTTCTGTTAAAAAGTTTATTTAAAATGTTCCCCCAATTTAAAATAAATCTGGTTAGTTAACCAAGGTAGTAAACTTTTAATAGCATGACTGTTAAAATAGTTTCTCAGAAGATTTATTAATTCTAAGTTATAACAATATGATATATTTATACAACTTTTGAAACTACTCTAATAAGGAAAGAAAGTTATAAATATTTTCCAAGACTAACTGTCAACATCAAATTTTGTTTTCTAAAAAATGAATTAAAATAGATAAAGACTAAATTGAAAACACAATGGATATAAAACAAGAGGTTTAGTCTCTAGCAAGGAATTAGTCTTCTCCACTTAGTGATCACCTACCACTAGGAAATCTATATATATAAAGATTTTGATCCACACCCTTGATCGGGGTTAACACAACAGTACATAGACTGTCTAGGTCACAAGACCTCTACCATAATTCTTCGTGAAAAAAAGAACCATGTCACACATGACTTATTACATAGTTCTTTGTAGGATGAAAAAGTGTAAAAAGTTAGTGTTTTGAGGATATCTAGTATCATATGCGTGTTTTTAGTACAAAAACACACAAATTGCTCGAAATTTTAGCAAAAATAGTACAAAAAAAGATTAGAATATATTTATAATTAATTAAATATTCTCAAAGTGTTATTAAATTCAACTCTGGACTTTTTGACGTATCATAGTTGATGCTCTAGTCCTCTTACAGAAATAGAAACTAGAAAGAGAGTGTCATGGAGCACTATGTTTTGTCTTCTTGGAGGGTGAGGTGTTCTTTACATTTGGTTTAGTTGGATGCTTATAAGATGGTGGAACTATGATGAACTATAGTTCTCTGGTTCACAGAAAGCAGGGATGAAGAATGCCTCATGTGTTCTTCCTTTCTGTATGGTGCTCCCGTGGGTCTGCTTGTATCTTCTTGTGTATGCATGTCTGTGTGTGTCTTCCTGTGTGTATATATTTCATGTTCTCTTCATTTTATATATATTCTTGCTTCATGACAATGTTCATGTTTTAGGTAGACATAATACATTGTATTTTTGACATCCTCATTTAAGTTGTCTTCAAAATGGCATTAAATTAATCAATTACATTAATATAGTCAAAATCTGACTATTAGAAATAATTTTAAATAAAAGAAATTTTAAATAGTATATCAGTGAGTTGTCGATAGGTATCTACTTTTGTTAGCGACTCATTACATCAATGTTTCATTTTTTCAGTCTTTCAATGCATCAGTGACTCATTACATTAGTGACTCGTTTTAACTATCGGTGAGTCCTTGCATTGTTAACACCATGCATCGGTATGTCATTCGAATGAGTAGGTCATTTGCATTGGTAGGTCATTTACATCATTAGGTCATCTATGTCGGTAGGTTATTTGCAATGGTAAGTCATCTGTCGGTAGGTCATTTTGAGTGAGTCAGTTGAACAATCAGTATCTCATCTCTTCTGTCAGTGTTAGTCTGTTAAACTTAGAAAATATTTTTTTTTCGGATAGTCTTACAACATAAATATTAACCTAATGTACTATATTTATATGAGATCATAGATAAACATAATTGGAAATATTAAAACATAAATAATAATTATTAGTTTTTTTGACATGATTAATATAAATTGACATGATTTGTGATTATTAAAACTATTAATACCAGAGAGGGTGAAGAACCGTCTCTTATAGGCCAATGGTTAGACTTGGTTAAATGGGGTTCTAGAATATACATAACAATCAGTTTTAAACTATCTTGTGAGAGGACTTGACAGTAGATGTATCATGATGCCTAAGATCATAGAATTAAATAATTAAGAATTTCGTTCATTAATAATTTAGTTATAATTTCCATGAGATTTTAAAAATGATATTATTTATGGATGCATTTTTATTATTAGTTTTTCAACTAAATGGAATTTTGTTATCAGTTTCATACCATTCCATATTCATTATTCCTTATCTATTTATGATAGTCTAGTTTTTTATTATGTGAAATGTGTGTTTAGTTATTAATCTTTCAATACTGATTATTCTTTATCTATTCATGATATTCATGTTATTGATTAAATGGAATTTGTGTTCAGATATTCACCTTTTAATATTGATTATTCTATATCTAATCATGATATTCTAGTTATTTATTAAATGGAATTTGTGTTTAGATATTTTTATTTCTATATTGATTATTACTTTTTGATCATGATTTAGTTACTCATTATAACTTTCACTCTACGTAACCCTTACTGAGAATTTGAGATCACCCTTATTTAGTTTCATTTCACAAGAATCAAGGAATTTATATTATGAATGATATGAATGGATATTCTAGAAGAATAATGATATTATCAAAGAACAATTTTGTTATAATTTTTTGTATTCAAATGTAATATGGGAATTATAAATGTATGTAGTTTACCAAGACAACTAAACTATTAGGCCCTTTAGGATAGAACCACTTGTATCTAGTGCCAACATAATAAAGAAGAAACTGGATATGGGTTACTGTGGTCCAAGTCTCTCTAGTTGGTATCATGGAGTGTTTATTATAAACCTTGGGTACTATATTTTGGAAAAAATCGATTGGGGAGTATAACACTGTAATAGAATTTTAGGATATGTATAGAAGAATATACTAACATTTTTATAAGGTAAATATTATATAGTTTTTCCTATAAATACATATCTATCTAGATACTAAAAGTGGACATGATTTAGGCATAGGTGTACCTAGTAGAAATGAATCTAAAAAGGGAATATTGGTCTTGGTGCAATCATCACCTGGTGCATGATAATGGGCCTTACTGCTCATTTGGTCTGGCACTCCCAAGGGATGTTATTTGAATAATGAACATTTAAAAAAAATAATTATGAGGTATTTGAATATATGATGAAAATTAATAAACTAGGTTAAACTTAAAGAATCTTATATTGAAAATATGGTATCATGAATTAGACATACTATAAACGATTATACAGTTTTCCTAATATCATTATTGTTTGTTACAGTACACTTTTTGGTTTCAGTTAATGTCAAGAACCTGAAAGAATCATGTTAACAATTAATATGAAGGACAATGTGGTAACTATGAGAAATAAAATGGGGTGATAAAAGGAGTGAAAGATATCATGATTATTGCTAATTTTTTATCCCAAAATATAATTAACAACATATACCTTAACCAACCCTCATACACACAAAAGAATAGAAATATAGATTTTTCCAAGAGATCAAACCATGGGTAAAATAATGATCAATATTTTTAATGTTATAAATTTTTAAAGAGACTTAGAATAAAATGAAAAAAGTAATCGGATAATATATTATTTGTGGAAAAGAATATCATAATGAAATTAATTGTGAATAAAAAATTAAGAGTACAATGGAAGGAAATAAATTTCATCATAGGGAAAAGTTTATAGTTAATTATCTTAAATGTGGGGAACATAAGAATTATCTAAATCAATGACCTATTTTAATGGTTAACCCTTGGACCATGGAAAAACCTATGTTGAAATAAAATAGTTCAAGTATTAATTTATTAGGATTCAAGAATTAAATTTTATAAGAATTTTTACCATTGGTATTTTGGTAATAATAATCACGAAATATATAAGGATTATGTTAAATATTAAAAGCATACATTTATTCATTAAAATATGAGTTATGGATACCATCACGAGTTTAGGAATTTAAGGTTGATCAAAGTTCAATGTATTAAATACCCATTTTGAAAATTTTTGTGGTAGGAATTTAACATCCTTAAGGATATTTTTGGAAAACATATATAATAATAAAACCTATTAGTTTTTAATATAAAAGATTCATTTTAGAAATAAAACCTGTAATTTATTAGCATTATGATTAAAGGTATTGGTAAAATTAAAGGTTTACCTTATCTTTGATATTTTAGTAATTATAGGTCATGAAAATTTAGGAGTGTTATAAGAATAATATTAATACATATTTGGAAAAAGGAGAACCTGTATGATGGGTGACAACCCATTACATCTACAAAAGGTTGTGGGGCTTGAACCCACATTTGAAGTATGGTTATGTTTTAGGGAAAACCACTAGAATACATGATATTGTGGTTAATATTTCATTGTTTTAACTTAAAATATTTGATTAATAAATATTAATGATGAACTAGTGGTGAAACTGTTGAGGTTTTAGATTTCTAACTTGTGATAAGCATCTTAGTTTTGGAAAATATTTAGAAATTAGAGGAAATAATTGTCACTATATTATAGATATTATGGTCTATTAAAAGATAATTTTAGTCATTTAGGAATAAAAATTAATTTTTTAAATTAACTTATTATATTAAGAGATGAAGTGTGAATTGATCAAAGAAAAACCAAAGGATGAAATTATGCTTATGAAATAGAAATATATCAATTAAATTTTATTATATGATTAGATAGTCATAGAATTACTCAAAGTTAAGAAAAAAGATCTTACAAAAATTATCCTATTACATTGATATATGATTAATCAAAATAACTTTTAAATCATCATATAATTGTGTTTTTTAGGTCCTTAACTTTCCTTTTATCATTCACTTTATTGTGATTAATGATATCTATCACTCTCTGTAATTAATTATGATTTTATTCCATTTCCATGTATTCAAATCCAAAATATGTTATCCTACTTAGAAATCTAGTTATGTGTTCTATATAAGACATTTGTATTTCCCTTTCTCTCTTATCAAGTGGAAGTTTTATTATCCATTTTACAATGATTTTTTTTCAATAATGGTATTTCTAAATGTCCAACACATGATTTATAAGGTCAATTTAAATTTTGAGGTTGTAATTTATTGAATGTGGGGAGAAGGTAAAAATTGGAGATTTTAAAAGAATAAATTTGGATTTATAGATATATGACATGAAACACCGATATTATATTATAATGCAACACTCTAAGACATTATGATATATTTTCTTTTAAATAAATTTGATCTCTTCAATAGATTGTGGAACACACAACCCTGAGTCTAAATAAACCAAAATATAGTATACCATTATAAAATAGACATTAAATCAGTGGGTATGAATTTAAGTAACTAAATTATGAAAATTATGGTTATCAAATGATTATAATTAAAATAATAATCATTTAAAAGAAAAAGAAATGAGTTTTGAAAAACTATATTTTCTAAAATGTAGGTTTGTCACGCTTTTCACACATAATTTAGAATTAATTTTAGTACTTTAAGATAATTTATATGGTAAAATGAACCTAATTTTTTAAATTAATTTATCAAAATTATTTTAGGGTGATTTTCTGGGATTTTTTTTGAAATATTTAGTTTCTTAATGAATAATGAAATATACTGATTTTTATTGAACATTGCCTCTTTGTTTAAATAGTGTACACGGTTAAATTATAATTTAAAGTATTTATAAAGTAAAATTAGTTCAATTATATTAAAATATAACTCTTTTAGGGTATTTTAATTAATTTCATTTTGAATTCTAATATAAAAACTTTTTAAAATTTTGAAATTTATCTTTGGAAAACTGTTTTCTCATCACGTCTGCGGTGATAATTTTAATTTGAAGTCTAGAAATTATATTAATTGAATTTGGTAAAATGAATTAAATATTTATAATATGAATAATTAATAAAATATAATATGTTTAACTTAATTTTTTTCAATTAGGTATAGTGAAAATAATAAACACTAATTTCCACATTTAAGGTAAAAATGTGTTTACCAAGGGGTAAAGCTAAGATGATAATGGTTAAAAATGATCTAAAACTTTTAAAAAAGCATTTTATATCCATATTTAATAATTATAACCTCTAAGGACCGGTAATGACCCATTTTTATTCCTTTTTAATGATAAAAACATCGTTATCACTAAATATTTTTAAAAATCCAATGTGTGTCCTCTCCCCTACTTATGAAAGGCCACCCACTCTCCTCCACAATTCACACTTACAAGACATTTGTATAGAAAAATATCTACTAAAATAACTTTTTTAATCCCATATAAACATCACATTTCTATTGTTTTATCATAAATTCATCATATGAAGTCTTTTGGTTCTATCCTAAAGTGGTTGTCCGAAGAAGAGGTAACATTATTAAATGATTATTTTTATATTATTTCTTATAGCACCTACTAAAAATATTAATCAATAATGATATTATAATTAAAAAATTATCTTTAATATATTGATATGTTATTGTTTTAATTGATAATCCTATATGTATCTCCTCTTCCATCAAATGGGAAACTGAATCATTGATTTTGTGTATAATAGACTGCCACCCCACGAACCAACATAACTACTTTTCCATCAACACCAATTAGGATTTTATACAATGATAGATTTAATGTGTATATATATAATATTTTTTATATATTTATATACCTATAATTATAATATTACATATAATATCTTTTTCCATCTCATTTAAAATATGATAATATCGCTCATGGGCCCAGAAGACTACCGCCTTGCGAAGTGATATGATTCATTTTTCCCTTACTCTTTACATGGAAGGTAATGAAGATAAATTTAATGAATATATGTGATATATATAACATGATATAAATTATTAAAAATTAATATATCATATAATTCACTACCATTTAACTCGTTAATAGAATGAAACCGTTACTCGTGCGCATGTACGACCTACCATCTCCATGAAGTGATGTGATTCATTTTCAATGACCAACCTTAAATAATGACTATAAAAATGTATATAATGATTAGATATTATATTTAAAACATTAATATCATTATGGAGATTATTTTTCTATATACTATATAGAAGAACCAAAACATTCATGAAAAAACACGCAGGGTAAAACAAGGTAATTAACACATGAAATAATTAAAATAATGAAATATTATTAAAAAATAGGCAGTAAAATGTTATAATAAGACAATATATGATATTATAAATTTTAATATGGTTATGATATAAATTAATAACTTGTTTAAGTCTACAATAATATAGGTTAAATGTTGTTCAACCAAAAAGAAGCATGAGAGAAGGGATTTCATCAAAATATATCTTCCCTAAAAAATATTGTAATGTTATGCACCTAATTTATTTTATATAGTGTAAATACTGTAAATTTTAAGTGTGACATAATGAATAATTAATACATAATGATATTTTAAGTTTTAATTTTAATTACTTCATATATCGGGATTTGAATGGAAACTTATCATGTTGTAAATAATTTCATAACACCATTTATTTTCATTAGATTATATTTTTTCTAAATTGTATTTGAAATTATAAGATTATGTGTGAAAATAATTTTTAGTATCTTATATTTTATATAAAATTGTTTTATTAGGAGTTATATTTTAAATACATAATCAATTAACTGATTTATTCTCACTTCAATATTATGATATTAGTAAGAGATTTATGCTTCAATATCATTTTAATTGGGATTATTTATGCTTGAATTTACATTAAAGGGAAATATTTAATCATTATCTAATAAACCCATTTAATTTTCATTTCTTCTCGTTATTCATCAATTTCTCTTGTAATATTACCATAATACACTCTTTGTTAAAAATTATCCAAATTATTTAATAATTAAAATTTCACCAATTTTTTAATTTTTATATTTTTTGAAAGGAAGATTTATATATTTTTCCAAATAATACTCATTTTAATTTTACTAAAAATTTGAAAGGAATCATTATTTTAATATTTATGACATGTACTAAATTTCTACCATCCTGAACACTCAATTTTTCTAAATATTCCTTTATATACTTCTATGTTTATTTTCAAAGAAAATGATTTTCAAAATATATTGTGAACTTTTAGTTAAAAAAATATTTTCAAAGTAAAAAAATTGATATTTTCTGCTAGAATCTTTTAAATGTCATTTTTATAGAACATATTTTCATAAAAAACATAAAAACTTTATCGTACTAATGATCTGATGTAGATATGTTGTATTGATACAAACATTATTTTTTATCTGGATTATTTATGATCATTTTAACCAAATAAAGTATTGGAATTCACTTTCTTGATTAGTTTTTGTAATCATAAACATTCCCTTGAAATATTCACTTTATTTTTTTCATTTTATATTAAATTTCCCCTAAATATACACATTATTTGTCAGATATATACTTATTAATTAAATCATATATCATTTATAAATATGGTATTTTACTTTTAATGTTATATGATTTAATGGGGAAGTTATTATTAATTGATATTTCTTACTTGGTATGGAAATTTATTAATAAGAAATATTTTTCATGAAATAAATTGATTATTTATTATATGAGGAATGAATGGGACATGATGATATGGGTGGGTAACATTTATATATATCCCCTTGAGGCATCGATAGTCTCATAATAAGAATTAGTTTCCTAGACTTAGTTAAAAGGGTTTCTGGTGTATACCTAACCATCAGTTTTAAATCGTCTTATGGAAGGTATTAACATTAGAGGTATCATGATGGCTAAGATCATGACATCCAATAATTAGGAATTTAATTCATTAATAATATAGTTATTATTATCCATTATATTTTCTAAATGATTTTATCTATATGCGAATTTTTATTCTATGTTTATCGATTAAATGACATGTGTTTTAATTTACTTACCTTTCAATATTGATTATGCCATATCTATTCATGATAGTCAAGATATTGATTTAATGGAATGTTTTTTAGTTATTTACCTTTAGATATTGATTATTCCTTTTCTAGTCATGATAGTCAGGTTATAGATTAAATGGAATGTGTGATCAGTTATTTACATTTCCATATTCATTATTCCTTATATAATCATGATAGTCAAGTTATTGATTAAATTAAATATTTGTTCCAATATTTAACTGTCCATATTGATTATTACATATTTATCATGCTTTATTTAGGTGATATATTCCACTATACGCATCCCATTTTGTTCATTTGAGGTTACCCTTATTTTGTTTTATTTTTTAGGATTCCATAAAGTTTAATATGAATGATATGAAATTATATTGTACAGGTATAATGATATTCTAATTTTTTTTGTAATTTTCTTTATTCAATTGTAATATTGGAAACATTTATGTATCTAGTTTACTAATACTACTAAAATATTCTATCCATTGGGATACACTTTCTTATTTCTAGTGCCAATGTAATAAAGTAGATACAAACTTCAGGATACTCGAGTTAGGTTTTTTTACACATATTTAGATTTAAAATATTCAAATTTCATAAAGCATATCCTTTTATTTTTGGTCATTATGAATAATAACCTTGGTAAACATATTTTCAAAATGTTAAGTGTAAAACATGATTAAAACTATGATATAAGACATTAAAATCACCAAAAAAACAAGCCTTTATTTGATTGGATGTTTTTTATAACCACAATCAATAATAATTTAAAAACAGGGAAATTTATTTCCACATTCCTTTGATAATGTCACTAATATTATTTTAAGTGAATAATAAAAACACAATTTCACTCTATTAATTTTAATATATCTAATGTTTCTTATAGGGAAAAGAAGAGTTTATGTTTTTTTATATATATCCATATGAAATATGAATTATTTTTTAACCATTGTAAAGAATTTTTAACTTTTAGTGATTTTATAATTACGTTAAGTGATTACACAATAATAATACAACGCTTGTTAATGAAACAGAAAAATAAAGTTAATGATTTAAAAAATATTAATAGTAATAAAATTTGAACGAGTTTTTGTGTTCCATGATTTTTTTAAGATAAATATAAAATATTAATGATTTTTTTTTAAATTTTATATTTTAATTACATTACCATATTGATGTAATCAATTTCAAACTATGTGAATATCCCCAAATATGGATTTAATGGTATATTATGTTAAATAATATTTCATTTAATTGTTTAAAATAATTATAAAATATGATATGTTTCCTTGTTAATGGGATATGGTTTATAATATATTTTTTTCACTTATGGTTATTTTTCCTCATATAATAACTTTCGTGACTCCTAATGTGTAAAAACATTGATATTATGGTAAAAATCAAGGGTTAATTGGGGGGGGGATAAAAATAAGAGATAAGGGTGAAAATCATCAACTAAAACTATAAAATATAATTGGATGAGATGAATTTAACTCATCCTAATCCCATATACTTAATATTAAAATTTGGTTCCAATTTAACATGAATCTAAATTTATATTAATTTAATGCTTTTTGTAATTCCATGTTTTCCTTTGTCCTCACATATAAAAGGGAAATTTATAGCCTCTATTAATCACACAATTTCAACAATATATATAGTCCATAGAAGCCCAAATATATCCTCAAATACCTCCCCATGTTCTAGTGGTCCTATTATCACCAGAATACCAAACCTAGAATGATTAAGGTGTAAAATAAAGAGGTTATCTAAGGAGAAGGTATAATTCTTAACCGACATATTTCACGTTTATTTCCATTTAAACCTCTTAAAAATCTTATTAATACATCATTATATACTAAAATCAGTATCAAAACTATAATATAATTTTATTATGTGTATGGAATAACTTTTAATCCTCATATTCTCCAAAAAATGGGAAATTAAACCATCATTCGTGCATTTGTGTTCACTATTAACTCATGAACTGATGTAATTCATTTCCATCACTACCTCTCAAGGATTATTATAACTATGGATTTAATGTGTATATATATTATATTCATGAAATAATTATCCTCATCTAATGATAATATTTCCTTTATCCTCTTACCTATCAATCCATTTAAAAATTATAGTGTTATTCAAGCATATATGTTGATTACCACCTCAACAAAGAAATGCACTTCATTTTACATTACTGCCTCACATGATGGGTTAGAATGATGGAACTGATAAATAAATATAGCATTTAAAACATTATTAATATTATATAAAAGTAACATATTATCAACTTTATTACTTCTCTAACCAGTTGAAAAGTGGAAACGTCACCCATGTATTTGAGCGGGACTACAACCTAAATGATATGAAATATTTAATTTTTTATAGTATCTATTTATGGATGGTTCTAAAATTTATTTAATGTATTAATTTTTTAAATATTTCATGATTATGATTTTGGATATGATGGGAAATTTTCCCCTTTTACCATAATCAACTTACAAAAGCTTTTTTGTGATTATGAATCGAAGGACCTCAAAACATCTGACATAAACTTCATTGATTATGTAGATAAAAATCCAGGGTGATAAATTAAATAAAAGGGATAATTATAATGAAATGAAAATGCAAAATATTATTCATAATCTAAATAAATAATATATATATATATATATATATATATATTAGTCATGTTTTAAAGAATGTATGACAATAGAAAATATTTAAGGTAAGGTATTTATAGTGTCAATTCCCTTTGTTTGAGACTAAAGATATGTTTTCCATTATATGGAGTATGAACAACCATATTAATATATTTAATAATTATCATATAAAAAAATTATCAATTTAAAAATACAATAAATTTTAATCCTTTCTTTATTTAATTGGTTTAAAATTTATCAATTCATAATTTATCTTCTTTGAAAAATTATTTTTATTATTTTTATTTTTCCTTTCCAACAAATTTTCTTCCATTTACATATTTTATTTTTAATTTTTTCTATGTAAAGTCATATTTAAATAAAAATGGTTTATAAAATAATTTTAATACTTCATTTTTCATTATTTATATTATTTATAATGGAGTTTTTTTTAACTTTTTCGAATGAGGTAGTTTTACCAAACATGTGGAACGAATCCTTATTTTAACTATTTATATTATGGAATTAATTTCATTATATCATGAATTATCATTTTATTGAAGCTACATCAACAATTGTTTATATATATTTTTAAATAAGTTCATTTTCTCAATATTTTGGGAAATTTTTATTTTAATCTGTTTTAAAATGGAATGGATATTTCTCTATATTTTTATGTGAAATTGAATGTTTTTTTCTTTAGGGTTGAAAAGATTTTTTTCAACAAATTTATGAATAAAATGAATATTTATAAATGTTTTTATTCATGATATGGTATTTGACCATTATAGAGATTTATTGGTGAGATTAATACAACTTATATAATGGGTGATCTTGATATAAATTATCTGATAGGTGAACCCGGTCTATCTATACAATGTATTAGGTAATGTTACTTGTATTCAAATTAAAGAAGATAGGATTTAACTGAGGAGGTTCCTGTAATTGATTTTCCAATCTTTAGTTATTTCTAAAATAAGTCAAAATTGGTTATGAATATAATAATTTAAAAAACCTATAATGGTTTCTCTATTCTTTCTATGAGTTTTAAAGGTTTTCATTGATTTAAATGTTTTTTAATATATATATATATATATATGATTTATATTATTTTCTCAATGTATAATATGAAATGGGTATAAATTTTATGGATTTTTTTTCAATGGACTAGTGGATTTGTTTTCACTTTATATCCCTTACCATGCAAGTTTTATCTCATCCCAAGTTTTCAAATGTTTTTCAAATGGCGTCAAAATGAGTTGGAACAATTATAAATTCTATCTTTGAATAAATGGAATTTTCCTAGAATAAAGCAAGAGTGTCCTGAATGAAACATGAGTGTAAACAAAATAATCTTTTTTTGTTGAAAAATGGAGACTTTGTGATTGTATTTACAATGTATTATATTGGTTTTCCTAATTCTCTAAAACTATAATCCTATAAGATCATGAGAATATAGTAAATTTTCTACCCTTTCCATAAGTCATGTAATTATGGGTTTATTAAGGTACAAGTCATTAAAATTAGTATCATAAGATGAGCTTAGATAACATTAGAGTATATGATATCACAAAATGATGGGGAAAACTTTACGAGTTAATATTTTGGTTTGGGATCACAAGTTAGAATCCTTATATAACCTTAAGGGTTAGTATTCTAAGATGAATTATGGTTATTTGGTGATAAAATTAATAATTACAAGATACAAAATCTTAAAGAAACCTATGTTAAACCTATGGTGATTCAAAATTTTCTATAAAAAAAGTAAGGGTGTTATAGAGAAAGTCATTCGGAGTAAAATATATTTAGTTGTTCAATTTGACTTCCTTGATGAAATTATCGGATATTGACTAAAAACTTTCTTTCAGATGGGTAAAATCCCTTCTTTAATATGAATGGGAAGGAATCAAACATAAACCACATTTCATTTCTAATGTGTTCAACTGAAATAGTAATAGAAAAATAATAATCATGTAATTTAAAGCCCTTCTATAGTACAGAAATTACCTAAAAAACAAATTATAATATATCCTAATCCTCTTCTATACAAAGATATCTTGAAGGAACATGGGATTAAATTGACTATGTTTTGAAAAGAAAACTATCTTATCATAACCATTTTCAAAAATAACATAGGATACTTTGTCAAGTCCTTATAATGTATGACTCAAAAAAAGGATTACCAACCCTATACTCAACAATAATTTAGGTTGACCTTTGATTAGTTTCTTTCATTATTTTATTTTATTATTTTTTTCATTTTCATAAATAACAAAACTCATTTGAAAAATTCATGTCAAAAAATATCTTAATATATTATGGGAAAGGTGTTTGAGATGATATCTCAAAGTTATATATTCAAAAAATCATAATTTTTAAAAATTTATATCTATTTCTACATCTATGTAAATCAATTCGTAATGATTGTACATGGA
The DNA here is from genome assembly GCA_963277665.1 of Viscum album. Taxonomy (NCBI): domain Eukaryota; kingdom Viridiplantae; phylum Streptophyta; class Magnoliopsida; order Santalales; family Viscaceae; genus Viscum; species Viscum album. The sequence goes on along the minus strand of OY728131.1, from coordinate 673,983,034 downwards.
TAAAGGAAGTACAAGAACTTAGAAAGGTTTTGGGGAATTCTAAAATCAATTGAATTGACTTGGTAGATCACGATCCATTCATCTTCAATGTCAAGAATGGAATGAATGATGATCTATATTTTAGAGGTATTATTTTTTATGTTTAATGTAAGAAACATGTATAGATTAAAATCTATGAATTTTAGGACATGATTTATTTTTTATGGGAAATAAGTATAAATAAATATCTTTTAAATGGTTTGATAATGGATTATGAAGAATTTTGAATAATTGTAATTATCTATATATAATGTTCAAGAGTAATGATGTAGTGGTATGATATTTGAGGGTTGATAAATTCAATAAAGATCATAAGAATTTAGTAAATTGCTGTGGTTTGATATGAAAAGAGAACTTCAATATAATTTATAGAGTTTTCATATATGTTTGTGGAATATGTAACCCTTATGTTTAACATCTGTTGTACTGAAAATTTTATTTAATGAGGACTGCACTAATATTTTCTTAGATATAATTTTAAAGGTATTGATAATGTTTTGAGTTAAGGTAGTCTCTGAAATTGAGGAAATTATAGTTAATTCTTATAAAAGGGTTATTATTTTTTGGAAACATTATATTATTAAGATAAATGGAAATAGTTTTTTCTAATATGGGATATTATTTAAGGAATAAAGGTTGAATTATCTTTTGGAATAATATATCATTCAATTACGGTTTTTTGGTTAATTATGTTATTTTTAAGAAATATTATCATATTTTAGCGACTGTATGATTAGGAAATTTTCATATTTCTTATATAGAATTATGAGTGATTTAGAGATAATTTTTAGGTTTATTATGGAATAATTTAAGGTCAAATCAATATAATGTTTGGTTTTCAATATTGGTTACAGAAATTATTAAGAATTTTAAGGTTATCCAATTATGGAATGATTTATATTTAACTTTGGGTATTATTTTTGTGGCATTGTGGATTAATATTTATTTTAAATGAAGGTTTATTCACATATTATATTATATTATATTATGATAAATGTTATGGTTTTAATTAATGTCTCAAGAATGAGGGAATAGATTGTTATAATTTTTTCGATCTTATGATATGTTAAAAGTCAATTTTTATGATCCATGCATAAAAAAATTATCATTTTGATTACTTAGATGTTGGATAAATAGATGATGTAAAATTACAAAAACTTTTCAAACCATAACTAATGTATGGGAATTTTCTTTCGGAATGTAAATAAATCAAGTATATTTCTCATCTTATTAATATTGATAATAAATGATTTTCTAAATCTTGGAAACTAATCTAAAAATAAATATGTTATCCCATTACCTTAACTTCAAATGAATTTATGGTATTATTTATCCCCAATTAATTTATGGGGGGTTTTCTATTAAAATTATCACGACCATGCTCTCTATTAGTGTATATTATTCCTTGGAAATTATTTTTCTCCTCTCTCTATATATTGTCACTTCTCACCAATGTGGATTTATTTGAGAACTTTATTAGGTGTTATTGAAGGTAAAATTAATATTTCCATTTTATTCTTTTGAAAAGGATTTTTTATTATCCCTTATTGTGATGTGGGTTTTCAAAAAATGTATTTTTAAATATTAAAATATATTTATTCCTTTCATGATCATATATTTTATCATCAACTCCATGTAATTGAATTTTTTAAAAATTATTAAAACAATTTTATCAGGAACATGATAAAATTATGGGGTTATAATTTCATTAAATGTGGTAGAATATAACACTTCGAAAATTTAGTTTAAATTAATAATTTTCTCAATGGATTGATTAACACGCAAAACCAACCTTTAAGCCTATTACGATATACTATAGAAATATTAATATTGAAATTTTATTGTTATAAAATAGCCTTTAAAACGTGGTAGGGATAGTAATAACAAAATTATGAAAAAATAACATAATAAATGAGTACCTATTTTTTAGTAAATTTTTTTACACTTCAAAAATACGTATTCATCAAACGTTGTTTTTATTTCTTTTTATGAGAGAATTTTTTAATTTTCTTCCACCAATTTTAAAAAATTTAATTGGAAAAAGGGTTATAATTTTTGAAATTATTATATCGAAATTAACATAGTGTGACATTTCCAATTTTTTCCAAAATGATTAATTTTACAGTGAATAGTTAAAAATACCAATTTTATCGAAAACTATGTTTTGATTTAAACTATTTATAAAGGCCCATTTTTAAATTGGTATTAATAATTAAATATTTCCTTTATATTAAAAAAATCCAATGAATGTTATTGAAATCAACATTACTGTTAACATTGATATTTTTTCACTTACAATGTATTTTTTCTAGAAAATTGTTTTTCATCAGGTTTTGTGGGTTTATTTTAAAAACAATTTATTCCACTTATATGAATTTAATTTCATAAAATGAAATCCATTTTTTTAATTATATGGTTTAAATTTGGTAAATATTCCCATTTTATTTTTGGTCATTATGAATAGTAACCTCGGTAAAAATGTTGCCACCATAATAAGTGTTAAACGGGATAAAGATGCTTAAAACTATGGGATAAGTCATTAAAATCACCATAACCCCAGAACTTAATTAATTGGACAGCTTTTATCAACCATAATAATTTAATTAAAATATATGAAAATTTATTGCCACTTTACTTTGATAATGCCACTTATTTTATTTTAAGTAATGAATAAAAACAAAATGTCACTCCATTTACTTTAATATACCTATTATTCTATAGTAGGGATACAAAGAGGATATGTTTGATTCAAAATGATTATCTTAAAGATGAGTTTTTTTATTATGTTAAATTATTTTTAATTTTTAGTTATGGAATAATTTTTTGAGCTTCTCTGGTTACACCGACCTAGTGAATATTCTAGTAAAATAAAAATCAAGAAAATGATTTTAATAACAATAAATGTAATAAGATATGGATGAATTGTTGTGTTCCTAAAATTTATAGGGAAATATAATGTATTAGTGATGTGTTAAAATTTTATATTTATATTATATTACTTTATAGATGTCATTAATGAAAATATATGTGAATAGTCATGAAAATGAGTTTGTTGATATATTTCGTAAAAAAATATTTTTTTAATGATTTAAATTTTATAAAAAACCTATATTGGAAAAAGTAAATTCAATATGGATGATAATATAAAAAATGTTAACTTTTGGGTCACTTTTCCTTTTATATTTACATTATTGACTCATATAGAGTAAAAACATTGATATTACAGTAATCATCAAAATGGTTAATAAGGGGAGGGGTGGGTTAATACAAAACTATAAGCATAAAAAATTCACAAAAAATTGTCCAATTTTTTGTGGATAAATGGATTTTGACTCATAATAATCATATATATGAAATATTTCAATTTGGTTCCACTTGAAAATAAAAATTATTTTTTATTAATTTATTAATTTAATCAATTTCAAGGGTGCCCCTATACTCGGTTATAAAATGGAACCACCTCTCCTTTCTTTTTTAGTCATTTTGTTCACTCTATTTTCGAAAATCCCCACCCAAAGATATCCTCAACATCCCATACTACATTTTCTAGGTATTAGTATCACTAAAAATCAAATCCAAGAAGGGTGAATGTGTAATCCAAATAAGTTATCTAAGGTGATGGTATAAGTAATAATTGACCTATTCGAAGTTTATTTCAAATTATACATCCTTAAAAAAATTATTAATACATTATGGTATAATTATCTACTTGGAGGATAACTGGACAGGTGAAAAGATTACCTTCCCTGGTTGCCCATCTCCTAACATTTTCTTCAGGGAAGCTAGCGACATGTATGATTTTATTTATGAAACTCTTAACTCAGCTTAGTTAAATATGTTTGAGGGCATCATGATGAGTGATGATCTAGATTTGTGCTGTTTTACAGAAACCATCTCTGGTAGGTAAAATGTGCAGGACTACAGGAGAATTCTTCAGAGAGACCGGTTTAGGGAGGATTGGGGTCCGGTTGCCTGGTGTAAGGTGATTATGAAGCAAATGAATTTCTTGGTGTGGAGGATCAAGAATAGAGCAATATCAATAGAGGACAACATACAAAAAAGGTGGTCTACCTGGTCTCGCGATGTTATTATTATAAACACCTGAGGTCAAAGATGACAGCTCATTTATTTTTTCATAGACAATGGGCCTCCTCTCTCTATACATTATTCACTCACCCTCCATTTCCTGATGGTGAGTCCCGGTCTCCACAGAAGTTTATGTCGGTTTGGTTCTTCGGTACAGAAAGTAGGGCGATGGAATGGACTGTGAGGATTATCATCCTCATTGCTATTTGCTGGGTTATATGGGAGGCACGTAATCTTGTGAGGCTGGGATCCAATAGATCCCTGATTTATATCCAGTTCCAGATGAAGTCTCTCATTGTGGAGCTGGCCTCTCTTATCAAAGGTGGGTTATCTTCAGTTGCAGTTTGCAACCTTGTGAACCGTCCCTGCATTCAGCACAACGGGAGACGATGTTGGGTGAGATGGCAGCCCTCGAGATGTATTTTGAAGATTAAAATTGACGGGTATTTTATGGAGGGAGTCATGAGGGGCAGGGGTTTACTTCGAGACTGTTGGGGTTCGGTCATTATTCCTTTTAGTGCCTTTTATGGCCCAGGAAACTCCTTGGGTGCGGAGGTAGAGGCTCTTCTATCTGGATTGTTGGTTTGTAGGCGGAGTGGTTTGCAGGTGACGGAGGTGGATTCCGACTCTAAGGTTTTGGTTAAAGAATTACAGGAAATCCAGGAGATACCTTGGGATTTGATTTATCTCGTCTAGAGGTGCAAGGCAGAGATAAAGCATGGGAAGATTATTCAGCATAGTTGGAGGGAATTTATCTTTGCGGCAGATTCACTTGCCTGCTTGGCCAGACAGGAGGAGACTCTTAGGATCTATGATGGTCTGTATTCCCTTCCCCATGAGTGTTGTTCTGTGGTGCAAGGGGATGCCCTTGGACTTCACCATTTTTGTCCTCCTTGAAGGGTTGCTCTTTGTTTTTCTAGTAATAAAAAAAATAATTTTCAATCAGTGCATACATTCAGACTACCGACTCACAAACATATGTAATTCATTTTCCATCACTGCCACTCATGGATGGTTATAATTTTGGATTTAATATATATATATATATATTATGAATGACACAAATATAATTTCGTAAATACAATATATAAACTATATTTTTACATTTTATTTATTAAAAAATGATAATGTCATTCATGCCAATGTGTGAATACCATACACACTAAGAGATGTGATTCATTTAACCTTAATAACTCACAAGGATGTTCATAAGGATAGAAATTTAAAATAAATTTGAAATTTATATCATTATTAATATTATTGGAAAGAAACATATTATATAATTTATTTCTTTTCTACACAATATAAAATTGGAAGTGTTAACCGTGTGTACAAGTTGACCATTGCCTCCATAATAAGACATATTTCATATTTCATATTTAAATTTCTTAGATATTTCTAAAATAGAATTTAATTTATAAATATGATAACTATTTCTAGATAAATATTATGTATTGATGGAAAAATTACATATTTTACCATTATCAACCAACCAAATCTTTTTTGGAATTATGAATATAACATCCTCAAAACATTTTATTTAAAGTAAACTGAATAATTTTATAAATAAAACATGGTACTAAATGACATTAAAGTGATAATTTTAATAAATAAACATGAAAAATGTTTTTAATATTTTAAATAACTAATATAATTTTATTATTTAGGATTTAAATAACATATGATGCTAAATGGTATTTAAGGTAAGAGATTTCTAGTCTCAATTCTCTTTTATTAAGACTAAAGCTATGTTTTCTTTTTTATAGTGTATGAAATGAAATATTGATATATTTCATGATTATTCTATAAAAATTAGATTCCTTAAAAATTTATTAAGTGGTCTTTACTTAAATTTTTCATTGGAGAAAAAGTTATCAAGTCGTAAGGGATTTTCATTAAATTAATGTTTATTTTTTATGTTTCCTTTCTAATTTTTATTCTTCTGTATACATGTTTAATTTTTAATTTTTTCTATATAATATCTTATTTAATCATAAATTGTTTATAAAATAATTTATTTACTACCTTTGACTATCTTTAGATGGTTTAAAAATGAGTATTCTGGTTGATTTTCAAATGAGGAACTTTTTCTGAATGTGTGAAAATAATCATTTTTATAACATTTAAGATAAGAACTTGATATCATGATGTCATTAATTTTAAATTATTTTATTATTCCTATATAATTTTCTATGGTTATTTTTGAAATAATTCAATATCCATATTCTTTAAGGAATTTATTATTTCAATGAGTTTTCAAAAGAAAGGGACATTTCTCTAAATTTTTAACTAAAAATGGAAGGTGATTTTATTATGAGTTCAAAATATTTTTTCATGGGATTTATGATATAATAGTGAGAGAATAATTTTTTCCATGATATATCAATTGAACATTATATATGCTGATCAATGAGCCTCATTCGACTTATAAAATGGGAAATCTTGATAAACATTATATGATGGGTATCCTGATATATATCTCTAATTTGGAGAACCCAAAACTTCTTTTCATGTATCTTTTTCCCTTCTGGTCATTTTTGGGAAAAATTGTAAATTCTAGAAATTTTCCATGTACATGCCATGTAGTTTATGAGTACACGCCGTGTACTTGGTTACCACAGGTAGCCGGGTACTTGCCATGTAGCGTCCAAGCACACGACCATGTTGGGGTGACCTAGAGGCCGCTTAATACGGGGTTTGGAAATGGCAAGTACATTCCTTGCACTTTAAAAGTACATGCCGTATAATTTCTTTTTTTCATTAAACACACTAGGGTCGAGTCTAATCGACAGAAACACCCCCTTATTCATTCTTCTCATCCAAGAGCATTGTACGACTATAGATATTTGATGAAACCCCCGAGTGAGCGTCTGCCCTCTGAATTGAACATCATTTGTTGCATTGTAATCGCATCAGTGAGCTCTCTCTTCTCCTAGAGCATCATCTTCTGTTTTCTCATCATTCGTGAGTTATCGTGGTTTGAAAGTTTTATACATTTTTTTAGATATATGGAATTTCAAGGAGATTCAAGCCTCGTGGTTCACATATAGAGATCTTCTAATGTCAAGGTAGGTGTTTTGTGCCTTTCTGTTGAAAGTCTTTGAGTTTTATGTGCCAATTTGCCCAATACCCAAGAACGGGGTATTGTGCATTTACCATTTTAGCCCTATTGTTTGTCTGCTATGCCGGAATTCTTGAGTAGATGATATTTGACTATGAATAGGGTGAATTGTTGTGCTTGGATGTGTTTCCCTTGCATGTTTTTCCTGTCTTGACCTTTGGGTCTAGTTTTCCTGTTAGGCTGTTGTTTACATTCCCATTCCTAGTATTGTAGGATGGTGTGACTGTTGTTATGTTATGATGTTGTGCTATAGAATTATAGCCAAGTAGTTATTGAGGTTTACCTTGGCCGATATTCACTTCTACACTTGTTTGACTTACATAGTGACATGAGAACCTGGTGTATAGACCATAGAGAGGATGGTCGTAAGGGCTTCTCTAGAGTGTCTGTTTTACTTACGATGTGAGACCACGTGGGGAATTGATGTTGAGTGCTTCCACAGAGTGTCTTTAGTTACTCGACGCGGGCCATAGGGGAAATGGGACATTGAGTGATTCCCCATAGCACCTTTAGTACCATTACAAGACTATAGGGGGAATTGACAGTGAGTGCTTATTCAGAGATTTTATGCTAAGCTGAACCAGAGCGGTTTAGGATGAGTGTACTACCCAGAGGGTTACTTGTACTTATTAGGTAGGACCAGAGGGGATAGGTTGTGAGTATATACCAGAGGGTTACCTGTTGTGTCTACCTGTTGTGATTACCTGTTTTGATTAGCTGTTGCATGTTATGTGGTGATTTGAATGGTTTGAAACTGTGGATTGTTTACTGCTTAATACATTCTTCTTTACTACCTTATGTACTTTACCTGCCATATTCTCACAGACTATTAGGAACAGATCTCATGGTGGTGCCTTACTGGGATTTAGTCTCACACACTGTTTGGTCAATGATTTTAGTCTCAACCCTTATCTTCTTAGTTTAACTCCTCAGTAAACATATTTTTACCATAAACTTGATAATTAGTTTTTATTGATTTAACTATTCATTGTGGAAAAAATTATGTTTAAATTATTTTATAACATAAATTATTCTGATTTCAAGTATGTAGTATAGTTTCATAGATTCAATTAAAATAAGTGGTAAAATTAATTTTAAAATTAAATTACAAACGCGGTGAAAGGGCGATTTTCCAAAGAGAAAATCCTCATGAATAAAGAATGTTTTAATATACAAATTAAATAAGAAATTTATTAAAAAGAACATAATTATTAAAATTTTAATATAATTTATCTAATTATACTTTAAAACAAATTTAAATATAATATGAATTTTTAAATAATTTAAACAAAAATGCAGTTTTCAATAAAAATTAGTATTTTTCACTGTTCATCAAGAAAATTAATCTTTTTAGAAAGTTATCAAAAAAAATCAAAGATAATTTTATAATTTTTGATTTACAAAATGATTTTTAATTTTAATTTATTTTCTTTTAAAAGTGTTAAAAATAAAATTTAAATTATGTGTGAAAAACATGACTCATTCTCCTTTCAGAAAAATATAGTATTTCAAAAAACATTTCTTTTTTAAATGTTTTGTATTTAATTTATAATCAATAGATAACCATTGAATTTATTTTATACATGTTTAAGATATTTAATTATGATAATTTATTATTTACTATTAATACTATCCATCTTAACGGCTGGGTTGTGATGGTTTATGTTTAAATAATAATATTTTAATTTGGTACAATATTTCATTCAAACACGATGTTGAGTGAATTACATGCTATCAAATAGATATTATTTATTCAATATAAATATTTTTTAAATTATTGGGGTTTTAAATTCTTTTTTCATGTTATTATTTCACCTTATATACACTACAGTATATGATGTTACTCTTTTAAAATATCAAAGTGTTACAAAATCTACCTGAAAAGTTCCTTGAACTTTTAGAAATAGATTTACAATCCAGGATGATAGAAAACACAACCAATGATGATACTGTTTAAATTGAGTCATTTGAACATTACATTAACTATTATAAATATATTTACCACCCTTAGGTGAAGAGAAAGATACCCTAAAATTATAACAGTTAATATATCTTTTGTAGGCAACTAACTTGTTTATCTTAAGAATGATGTAAAAAACTATCATTTCGAGGATGATGAAAGTCCATGTTATAAAATTATATAAAATAATATGAAAAAACTATATAAAAAAATTTATACACTTAATTATAGGATTCTATAATTATACCTTGTACATTAGAAGTCCGTACAATCTTCTCCTCAGGTGTAGGATGTGATTCATGTAACATTCCTAATACCCAACCCTAAGATGAAACATGACTACCCTTAGTATGTAAGATCTTCTATAACTACATATCCTATTTCTATCCTCATATAACATGAACACCTCCTTAAAATTAATTAATGGAAGCACTCCAGCTCAATACATGACATATATCTCTATATCCCACTTCTTAAGAAGAAGTTTGTGTGGATACTATTCCACTAAGAAATGGGCTAAAATTTCTATAAAAATACTAAATATGGTCTATTATTCTACACAATTACAACTCAAATATGAATTTATTTAATTATTTATTTATTCGAACTAGAATCCCACACTGATGACATATAAAATATCTTTCAATGCACATCATTTTTCTACTAATACCCCCTAATCAAACTCAAGGAAACACATCCATCCAGTAGATGAACCAATCCCCTATCAATGTGTTCAACCACTCTTGACAAAACATTATCTTCCCTCATATTTCACTTGGTGATAGAGGTATTATTCAATATATCATGAATGGTATTCAATCAAAATAAGTACACCTGAGATTGTATAGAATATACTATCCCATCCTCAAAATATCTCCCTCTCGACATATGATCACTAGAAAGAGTTAGTGTGAAGTGATGGATCTTAGAGAAGGTAGTTTAATAATCTATGATAGAAATAACACCCTACTATATTTTCATAAACTCCCTAGATTGTTCAAATATTTGTTTTTTTAAATATAATTAATCATATAAGGTAGTTTGAAAGTCTATCCAGACCATGACCTGATAATGATATGGATTGTTAATAACATCCCACCAATACTTTGTAGAATCATGAAGCATGTAAGATTTGTGCTTGAACCTCATTTCTAGAGGAAAATTAGATTATTGAAAATATATATAATGTAATCTATCCAGGACTCAGTAGCCTAAGGACCACCATCCCTCATGAAATTAGGTGGATGATAATACTGAAATTCTTTACGTAAAATCTATCATAGTAGGGGTAAGTCATAGGGCTCTTCATATGGTCTGTATGAACCATAGGAAAACCTATCAAAATTGTATATCTATTTCTAGATAAGGTATAATTGGAGGTTCCAATGGTGGCACTATATGATGTAATACTAGTCATGTAGGTCCCACTACCTCAGGAGCATAGTCATTTCCACCTTCAAATCATTTGACCTGAGGCCGTCATGGAGGCATATATAGAGAATAAAAAACACATGCCTCAAAATGAGTTTCCATAATATAAAATATCATAGATTGAAGAATAGGATATGTAAAAGGACTTATTATACAATATTCAATACCCATATTCCAAATCATAAAAGTATGTCTAGGTAACAAAAAAGATTATGAAGTAACACAAAATAAATTTCCAAATTCCCACTAATAAGTCAGATTATGTCAAGGTTTAAGTTTCTATATCTCACAACAAAGGTTCCATTTTATTGAGTTTCAATTTAATTTTACATTGTAATCATATGTTAAGTTTCAATTGGAATCCCCATTCAATGGAAACCACATCATTTATAAGTCATAATTTGAAAGAATTTATAATGATATAATTATCTAGTTAGATAAATTACCATTCCCATGTTATAAATACCTAATATTTATATGTTAAAATTTCCATATCATATATATGCAGCCAAAATTTATTTTCCAACTCAATATATTACATGTTAACATATAGTGGTTCAATTATATGGTTCATCCTTCCTCACTTATATTGGAACAACAACATAATGTTCAATTGGAACCCTATCTAATTCAATCCAACTAAAAGATCTTAGTTCAGTTAAATAAGGCTACTTGATTTAGAAAAGGAATATTTGATGAATTATTTTCCATTATCATGCTATGTGGGAAAATACCGTTTATGTTTACGATAACAAAATTAAAAAACCAATTTAACTTCCTGAAAAAGATGTTAGTAGCATGGATATTTAGCAATCATGTTACCCAACAACCATAGGCAATACATGCAATGCAACAAAATAGATACACCTATATGTAATTTCATATTAATGACATGGGAATATTTATGTTTCAATAATGATAAATGTATAATACTTTATTTCTATATTTGGCTAAGGGTAAAAATCTATAATCCTAGAAATCTTTATAAATAATGTGTATCACCCAAAGTAGATGTAGTATAAACACAATGAGAAAAATATAGAACATCTGGTCCCTTCCTAGGAAACTTTTTTTTTCTTTATGCTAGTTAGATACTCCCAAGCGAATGCTCATTACCAAATTTTGACATTTCCCAATCTCTTTTCTACCATACCAAAAAATAAGGAAAAGATAAGAAACCATTTGATACCATATTTTGATGCCCTGAGCTTCGTCCATTGATAAGTGATGCATCCCAATGGTCACATGTCTTCAAGTGCACCTCCCTATACACTAGAGGCATCTAACTTGCAGTGAGGTTCTACGGTGGTAATGGGGGAATAATATCACCTATTTATCAAAGTAGATCACAATGTAAATTAATAAATAACTAGTGGAAACATAATAATAATAAAGCACTAAAATTAATAAATAAGGCTGATAAAATGATAAAGATATAATCTTATTAAAAAATAGAAAATAAAAATTATCATATACAAAATGATGATGTCATGATTCTCTACAAAAAGGGGAATAAGGGGAGAAGGGATGAAGGTGTTTATATTGCATTCACTAAAAAAATATACAAAAATAACAAAAAATATTTCCAATATCATCATGTTTACTAGCTCAGTTTTATTCTATCATACTCTATCCTAGTATAAATATAAAGAATATTTAACTAGGATTCTGTCCCAACTGATAACTTTGATGTCTATCAGAGTACCAAATGGCAGCCAAAACTTGGTATTAGTAACACTCAATAGGAAACCATAAAAATATCTAATACTATCCAACTAGTGAATATAAAATAAAAATCCTGAAGGAATAATCAATGTAAGGTATCAAAATAAACATAATCTCTTTCAGGACCGGGCTCCTCAAAGGATCCCTAGTCAACCATACCTATATTTGTCTAAACTGGAATGTCCATGAACATATAGAATTGTTTATTTATAAATATATAAATATATCTAAGTACTATAAAGGGACAATTGACTATGAATAAGTAATCCCTATAAAATTACATATTGATCTCGTACTGTTTAAAATATAGGTAATCTACCTAAGAATTAATGTTGGGGAAACAAAACATCATGTTCGAAAAATCTCATTAAATGATGTAAAAAATCATGTCTAAAATCCTATGTCAAGGGTGGGTGAAGACTCTTACCCAACAACCCCTATACATAATGAAGAAAATCACGTCCAACATCTTATTTTATGTGATCATGGAGAATCATGTCCAACCCATCCCTTAAAAATTTCATAGTAAACCTTTCTAAAGTCTGAAAATAGCATCTTGAATTGTATTTAATACTTTAATATAATACAAAAGAAATAAGTAATTATATCATTTCAAATTTCATTAAAATCCCATTTTCCCATGGGATTAATTTAAAATTCTGGAAGGGTCAAGTTTCATAGTCCTTCCATTCATGTTTCCTTTAATTTCATTTACCATCTTAAATAATTCAATTTACTCATTTGAGTCATAATTGAAAAGATAAATCCATAATAAAGGTTGATTGTTCATAGATTAATTAATAAAAGTGTCAAGGTAGATAACCTCTAACAATGTGAAGGGTGTAAGGGAGTTTCTATAAAAAGGGATCAACAATTTAATTTAAGAATTTAATTTTTTTGGAAACTCATGGAAGGTCTATAATAGTGAAAAATGGCACACTTTATATACATAAAAATTTTATAGGAAAAGTTTAGAAACCCTAGATTCAAGTAATTAACACTTTTTATGTAGTTTACCTATGTAAAGTGTTTGGGAGATGTTTAGGAGGGTCTTTAGGATTTTTGGAATGTTTTGGGGGATTTTATGGTGGTTCACATTTTTGAGGATGATTAGTAAAAACAATTAAACACCTTAAAGAAACCATGAAAAGGTAGATAGTAGGATATGGGCAGGCGAATGGTTAGGCATACAGTTTGTCCAAACCATTCAGCCACCTAGGAGTAACCATGAAAAGTGGAACTGAGGGAACAACTTGGTTGGAACATGGTTTGTTTAACCATATGAACCAACCATATGGAGGGTGTTTAGAGGTTGTGGATGATACATGGTTTGTGCACGATTTTCCTAACCATGCAATCCATCCATGAACAATTAATTTTTAGATTCTAAAAAATTGGATCTCACACAGTTTTACTCAGAAACATCAATTTTTTAAATTATTTTGACCCTAAGTTGTTTTTTATCTCCTTTAAATGGGTATGGAAATTTTCCCCTTCGATGCAGGAGGGATTGTTTTGTAAAATATTGGTTCTTTTAAGGTCTGATTACAAGGTAAGTCTCCATTATTTAAGGAAATACTTAGATATTTTCTTATTGACTCTCTTAGATTAATAAATACAGTCTATTTGGGATATATATATATATATATATATGATATTTTATGACAATATCTATTATATATGACTATTTTGATGTTTGGAAAAAAGATCTAAGGTTGGTTTTTGGAGATTCAACCATCTATTGTTTGTGTAGTTCTTCATTTTGGCCATAGTTTCTAAGGTAGGTGGATTTACTCTCGACTCCTCTTATTAGAACTTGAAGTCTTATTTACAAATTATTTAAAATTCATAAATTTATTGACAAATTTAAGTGAAAATCATAGTAGAAACCCTCTTTAGTGAAGGTTTGTGTAATTGTGGAAATTAGTTATTGTGAAAAGTGTTTTGTTAAATGATTTTAAAATATTGATTGGTTTTTATTCATGGAAATTTTTTTATTAAAATGTTTTCAATAAAATGGAGGTTTTATTGAAATGGATTGAAATAGTTGGTTTGACAAGTTTTTTGCATAAATAGGTTATTGTGAGTTCATTATTTTGATGAGACCGCATAGAAGGGGCATGTACCATTGGGGTATAAGGTATCTGACCTTGGATAAGGGGCATGTGAAATTAATTAACAAGGATATTGGCCACTTAGTGATGACTTGGTGGATTGATAAGAAACCAGTCATGAGTATGGAACATTCACTGAAGCATGCATGCATTAGTTTGTGAATCTTGGAATGGGTATTCCAAAAAGGAACATGTAATGGTTTGAAGATTTTTTTGTTTACTTTCATTGGAAACTATTTTTTTAAAAAAGTATTTTTGATTTTGAATTTATTTGTCTTGATATACACTAATTTAATGTTTTTAATTGTTTTACATAAGTTGTTTTACACAAATGTGGTAACTTGTTCTATAAAAGTGGCATGAGTATGAAAGTCATTTGGGGAAAACCTATTGAGTTTCATTACTCACCCCCTTCTTTGGTAGATTCATTATTTCATAGATATTGTTTATAGGTACATAGGTAAATGGATAGTATCACATTTCTTTAGCAATGCTTGATGATACTCAGAGATGGATTGTGGATTTAGAGCATGGAGCATGCTGGAAGTTGTTCTGTTGATATCATTAGAGTCTTTGAGCATTTTGGTTTAGTCTTATACTTTGGTAATAAAATATTGGTAATGGAGTAGTTGGTATTATTTTATTTTTGTATTACATTGAGTTGTAGTACATTGTTATCATGAATCATATAGTGGTTTTTATAATGGTATTTATTTGTGATTGTTTTAGTTTCAAATGGAGAATCATCCCAAAATTGTATTGAATCCCTTGACATTTATTTCTAGTCTTTGGTCTCTTTGAGATGTCACCTAAGGGATAATATAAATTCCACCTCGACTCAAGACAATGATGAGGGAAATGATGTTACAAATGGTTTCAGTCTTGGTCAGTCCAAATATTTTGGGGAAAATGCTATTGGATTTTCAGTATTGGAATTGAAAATCATTTTCATTTAGTTATTTTTTCTTAGATGATAGAAAGGAGTAGTATTATCATGACATGAAATATAGAGAATAAAAATATGTAGGAAAAATATTTATGATGAACTTTATGTTACTAAGGTTTTTGGTACATAAGTGATTTAGAGATAATTATAAGTGTTGTAATCTCATTAACATGGGTTTATCCAATGAGAAGAGAATTACATGCATTGATAGAAATTAATTAACACTAGAAGTGCATATTTTATTTTGATTAATTATTTAAGATTCTGTTCAAACATGTTTATTTTTGAAAAAATTTGAGATTTTTTTCAAATGTGATATTTTGACAAAGGGAATGGTTATATTTTTTTTTGAAAATAGTTTGATTTTCAAAAATCATGGTGGAATTTCCAAAAATGGGTGAAAAAAGGAAAGTTATGTTTTTTAGAAATCATTTATGTGATAGTTGTGATATGGTATAATTTGAAATTATCAATCCTTCAATAGCTAGAGAGTGGTACTAACGGTTTATTTTGGTTTTATAAAATGGAACGTGATAGGTGTAGATGAAACCATTATAAAGATGATACTAAGAATGTGGTCGTTCCTAAACCATAAGTGAACTAACAACTATTTAAATGTATTATATAATCCTTTCAGGATGTGGATAAAGGAATCATGAGGGAAGAACAAAAGAAGTCCACCATTCTGTTTAGTTCTAGAAGATTAATTCACCCATCTTTCGAGGTGATTCAGAACCAGTGAAGGAAAACGTGTGGATGAATAGGATGAATCAAGGCTTCAATTTCCTTGGCACACCAAAATAGCTAAAATTCATGTTTTTAATGTATATGATAGAGGATATTTCACGCCAATGGTGGGTTTTAGAAGTTTAGTCTAAATTGGACCAATTCATTTCTCGGGAGTATTTTGAAGAATTGTTCAAAACAAAATTCCACCCGCACGTGTTTAGGATTTATAGAATGAAATAATTTTTAATCATGAACTAGGAAAATCTCTTAGTGATAGAGTACGTAGATAAATTTATGAATTTGGTCCGATTTTCACCCCACGTTTCTTCTAGTTCATCCTTGAAGGAATTAATTTTTTGAATTGAGGTCAAGGTATGAGATTAACTAAAACATTGTTGTAATATGTATAATGGATTATAAAAAGATGGTCAATAGAGTGATGGTGGAAGAAAAGGAAATATTAAAGGCTATGGATGGAGGCGCATGTAGATACCTATGGGAAATGGTTAGAAATATAATGCTGGGAGAAGGTGGAATAAGGACACCGCTTTACAAGGTAGAAGAATTACTAAGAATCAAATGGATGGATTGGTGAATCTTCCTCCAATACCCAAAACAAAAGTTTCATGTTTTTAATGTGGTTTGTTCAACCACATGAAGAGAGACCATATATGAAAACGTAGATCATGACACAACTGAAATCATATGAGAAATCTTCAACACAATTATCATAGTTCTCTATGGTCGGGTGTTCAAGACACATCTCATGCTTCACACACTTCATATTCTTCGACGGGATGCGTGAAACAGAATTGTTTCCATCAGTAGAACCGAGCTAGCCAATATGATTCTATGAATACCATGACTCTTTAGGAAGTACACTCTCAATAAGGAAATAAAGAACAAAGTGTATGGAGTAATAAGTTATATGAATCTGAGAAAGTAATTGTGGACGATCAATCTAGACCATCAATGGTGAGAGGTATGATTATCTTGAATTCTAACCATGTATAAGATTTGTTTGATATAGGTGAATCCCATTTATTTATTTTGTCTCATGTTGTCTATTTTCTAGTTTTTCATATTGGAATGTTGCCTTCTATTTTAAAACATCAAACTCCCCTTGGTCAAAAAGAATGTCAATCCTTTATGTGTAGAGAATGTTCTATAACTATTTGGGGAGTTGAGTGGATATGGGATTTATATGGGCTAGATATGGATTTCTATGATATAATCTTGGTTATGGATTGATTGAACATGTTTTAAGCTCACATCGACTATTATACCAAATAAGTTATTTTTGTTCACTGGTGATGGCATCAAGTATCTCTTTAGATGGGAAGTGAATGCAAACGTAGTTGAAATGAGATTATTGGAACCAGCTATTGGAGTGATATCATACTATATAGAATGTTTGACTTTGTAATAGATTTTATAAATTAAGAATATAGTTTTAATAGTGGTTGTTGATATGTTTTTGGAGGTTTTTCCCAAAAATTTAATAGGGTTGTGACCCACATGAGAAGTTGTGTTTAAAATTGATCTAATTCCAAGGACCAGTACTATTTAAATTCCTTTTAATAAGATATAACCAAAATAATTAAGGTAATTAATGTTTTTTTGAAGATATAAAAAGTAATGGGTTCATTCAGCCTATAATATCTCCATGGAAAACACTTGTCTTGTTTGTCAAAAAGGTGTATGGATCACTTTAGATATGTGTAGATTATCATAATATTATCCTAGTTACGATAAATAATTGGTATCCACATCCAGGAATTGATGATCTTTTCTATCAATTTATAGGATCTCATTGGTTCTCTAAAATTGACTTGCAATCAGGATATCACCAATTGTGCGATCGAAAGGATGATTTTACAAATACAACTTTTAAGAGAATATATAACCATTACAAGTGTGTGGATATGGATTTAGGTCTATTGAATGCACCATAAATTTTTATAGAATTGATGCATCAGATATTTTAGTGGTATCTAGGTTCTTTTATGGTAGTGTTTGTAGATGATATATTAGTGTATTCAAGGACACGGGTTGATCATGAGAAACACTTGGTGAAAGTGTTCTTAATTTTGTGGGATCATCATTTGTATGAAAAATTATAGAAGTGTACTTTTTAGATACAATAGGAACATTTCCTTGGGAATGTAACATCTAAAAGAGTTGTTTTTGTGGATCAATAAAGGATGAAAGCTATTCTCTCTTTGAAACTACCAAATAATGTCTTCAAGATATATAGTTTCCTTAGTTTAGCTAGTTAATATCAACATTTTCCCACTATTTTTCATGTCTAGATTCACCTATGATAGATTTTATAAGGATAAATATTCCATTCAAATGGAACGAGGAATATCAGAAGTGTCTTAAATAGTTTAATGTTTTCCTCTCATGATAATCGATCTTGTTTTTTTTTCAGAATCAGGTTAGGGGTACTTGGTGTCTTGTGATGATTCTGGATATGGGTTGGGATGTTTTCTTATATAGGGAGATCATGTTGTTTCTTTTATATCACAACAATTATGGTTTCATGATAAATACTACCCAATTAATTATTTGGAGTCAACTGTTATAATCCATTCTTTGAAGAATTGCAATCATTACCTATTTGGTGAAAAATTTATGGTGTTTATGGATCATAAGAGGTTAAGACACATTTTATAAAAAAGTGATTTGAACTTAAGAAAAATAAGATTTATGGAGTATCAAAAAAAAATTGACTTTGAATTGATGTATACACTAGGTAACAGAAATTTTGTGGTAGATGAATTAAGCTGAATTTCATATGCTCAGCTAGGAAAAGAAGATTTAGATAAGTGGAAATTTATGTTGGTGATGGATTAAATGCACTTGTATTGTGAATACCATGATAGTGTTGCTATTTTATTTATAGTTTATTTCTTTTTAATTTGGTGAATATGGTTAAAGAGGAATATGCATTCAATTAAGAATGTGAAGCAATGCGGTCAACACTCAATGGTGGAGAGACCATTGTGGGATGGAAATTTGATGGTAGTTTAGTTTTATAGTTTCGAGATCAGATGATCATACCTATGGATTTCCCCAAAAAAAAATCTTCATTCTTACCACCATTTGTTATAATCTATTAATCATGGAATACAAGATATGTATAAGGCATTGAAAAAAATGTTATGGTTGGTTGGCATGAAAAAAAGTGGTTGTGTTTGTTATGAGATGCTTAACTGGGAAGTCAGTTAACGAACAACATCAGCGACCAATAGGTATGCTTTAGTATTTACTTATTCCTATTTGGAAGTGGGAGAAGATATCCATGTATTTTTTAACAAGTCTCCCAATAATGTTTTGGAACCACGATTCAATATGGGTGATATTAGATTGACTCACAAATTCATCCAATTTCATCCCTATTTTTGAATCTCATCTAATGGAGGACTTGTCAAAAAAATATATCTGAGAAGTGATGAAGTGATATGATGTTCCAGTTTTGATAGTATTAGAAAGATATCTGAGGATTACATATATATTTTTGAAAATCCTTAGAACAATCCCTTGCGACTCTATTGAACATGAGTATGCCTTATCATCATCATATGGATGGATTATCAGAAAGAATGACACATATGTTGGATGACATGCTGTGAGCTTGTGTAATATATTTTTTTCACCCATATGAGGATCATATACTATTATTGGAGTTATAATATAAAAAAAGTTATTTATCCTCAATACATATGTCTTCTTTTGAAGCATTATATGGGTTTCCTTTTCTTTCTCTACTTTTTTGGGTGGAAAGAGGTGATACTTCACTTGTTTGACTGAGCCTTGTCCAAGAGACAATACAAAAAGATTTAGTTGTCTAGGAAGAGGGTGGATATGGATCATAGTTGTCATACATCATATGTGGATCATCATCGATGGATGTTGTCATTCAAGGTTATTGATAATGCGTTCTTGAGAATCTCTGTAAGGGTTGGGCAACATCATTTTGGTAAATAAGGAAAGTTATCTCCTAGATATATAGTTCATTTTGAGATATTGTATTGAGTTTGTGAAGTTGAATATTAGTTGGAAGTTCCCCCATAATTCAGTTTAATTCATAATTTGTTTCATGTATCTTTGTTGAATAAGTACTAGTATGATTCAGACTATGTGATTTGATGGGATCATGTTGACCTAGAGTTGAATGATTTGTTGGTACATGTTTTAGTATGGATTAAGGGTAGGAAAGAGAAAGTATTGTGTGGGAAAAGTATAATTATTGTGATGGTTTTTTGGAAACATGGTCATATTTAGAAAGATACATGGGAATGATAGAAATAAATGGTTGAGCAATGTCCATATATCTTTCGAGACAACAGTGGATTTCAACTTTCTGTGGATGGAAAAACTAATGGTGGGAAGAATGATACACCTAGGGTTTAACATAAGTATCCCTATATTTAGGTATTTTAACTATGTAAACTATTTGGGTGATGTTTAGGAGGGTTTGGGAAGATTTTGCAATGTTTTGGGGTCTTTTATTGAGGTGCATGGTTTGAGCGTGGTTGGTAGAAAATCTGAAACACCTTCAAAAAACAATTCAAAGGAAGATAGTAGGTTATGGGTAGGCTCATGGTTAGGAGGGAAGTTTATCAAAACCGTTCAACCACTTAGGAGTAACCATGAAAAGTGTAATAGAGTAAAAAACATGGTTGGAGCATGGTTTTTCTAACTGTGTGGACCAACCAAGAAAATAGTGTTTAAAGGCAGTGGTTGTTTCATGATTTTTGTAGGATTTTCCAAACCGTGGAAGCCAACCATGCATGATTAATTTCTAGAACCTAAAAAGTGTATTCCACTCAGTTAAAAACCTAAACCTCCCATCTTTCATTTATTTTTACCCTAACACCATTTTTATCCTTTCATAGGATGTGGTGTCTCTCTCCTTCGATCTGTGAGTGATCCATTGGAAAATCTTATTGGGTTGAAGGCCAAATTTCATTCCATGTCTCCATTCTTGGCGATTTTCCTTATATATTTTCTTAATAACTCTCCTAGATTCATATATGTAGTCTATTAGGTAGAGATCCATGATAGTTTATTCCAATCATGATTAGATATGGCAATGTTTATGTTAGGGAACAAGATTTGAGGTGGGTTTTTTAGAGATTTGACCTGGTTTTGTTGAATAATTCATGTCATTCTTCATTTTGGCAATAGTTTCTAAGGTAGGTGGATTCACACTTGGCTCATATTATTATAAAATTAAGGATTAGTTTCAAATTGTTTTCATGTCATAAAATTGATTAAGAAATTGATATGAAAAGAATGGTAGGAACTCTATTTAGTGACGGTTTGTGTAATTGTAGAAATTAGTTATTATGAAAATTGTTTTGTTTAATTATTTTAAAATGAAGTTTTAAAATATGTCTTGGTATTGATTCATGAAAAATTATTTTATTGAAATATTTTCAATTAAAGTGAGGTTTCATTGAAATGGGTTGAAATGGTTTGTTTGACATGGTTTTGGAATACACAATTTGGAGTGAGCTCATGTTTTCTACATGACCCTAAAAAGGGGCATGTACCTTTGGGTATAAGGGATGTGACCCTGGATAAGGGAAATTTTTCATTGGGGAACAAGGAGATTTTATACTTAGTGATGAATTGGTGGATGAATGAGAAATTTCTTATGATTGTATAAATATAACTGAGAAATCATATTTTTATGTGTGTGTGAATCATGGATTGGGTATGCCTAAAAGGAATGTGAAATGGTTTGAAGATTTGTTTGTTTTATTTCCTTGGAAAATATTTTTAATGGAAAACTATTTTTGGTTCGAAATTTATTTTTCTTGATATAAACTGATTAAATGTTCTTTAAATTGTTTTATAAAAATGTTTTTATATAAAT
This sequence comes from Viscum album, assembly GCA_963277665.1. Classification (NCBI taxonomy): domain Eukaryota; kingdom Viridiplantae; phylum Streptophyta; class Magnoliopsida; order Santalales; family Viscaceae; genus Viscum; species Viscum album. Next base: position 673,960,993 of record OY728131.1, on the reverse strand, counting down.
GTTACAACTTGTTCTATCCTAGTGGTATGAGTAGGTAAGCCATTTTGGGAAAGCCTAATGAGTTTCATTACTCACCCCATTCTTTATAACTTTGGTACTTTTTCTGAAATTTGTATAGGGACATGAGTAAAGGGAAAGTGTCACATTTATTTAGTGGTGCATCATGATACTCATTCATGGATTGTGGAGTTACAGCTCAGAGCATGTTAAGAGTTACTGTGTTGATGGCTTTATAGTCTTTAATCTTTGTGGCTTATTCTTCCACTTTGGTACTCTGATATTGATTATGGTGTAGTTGGTATTGTTATGTTTTGTTATTATAACGAGTTTTATTACATTTTTATCATGCACCATATAGTGGTTTTGGTTATGGTGTGTTTGTTTTTATTATTTTAGATTAAAAGTTAAAATCATCCCCTAACTGTACTAAAGCCCATGAAATTTATTACCTACCTTTTTCATCTTGGGGATGTCCTCTAAGTCCCAGAAGAAATTATGCATCAAATCAATCCAATTATTAAGTGTGGGATGTTATAAAAATTAATAGACCACCAACCTTATAATGGTAGTTGAATCATAATCCTATATCATCCACTGATTATGTCTTGAATAAGAGGTTTCAAATAAAGTAGATAAACACAGAGAAAATATGGCATAAGAGCTTTCATTAAGATATCATTGACGATAGTGAGAAAAATTTGGAAAATAAACATGAGGAATCATAGACATACTGAGGTTGATCGAAAATGACTGATGGTGTTCAGTTTTGATTCTAGATAGAGGAGATCTCACATAGCCTAGGAGGATATCCAAAGGAGGAAACCCATAAGAGATCTACTATGCATGAGAAGATAAAAGTAAGAGGGGTGAATGTTAAAATAATTTAAGGGTAGAATATTAATTTCACCCTTTTTAATAGAGTTCTTGGTCTGGACACATAGTTGGATAAGCCATGCACTAACCATTCACACCTACTTCCCAAGGTGAAACCCCATCACATGATTAGGAGAATGATTCAGAAAACTATTCACAACCCATTTGTACTCACTGTCCAAGGACTCCACCTCTCACACAATATATGTGCATTGTTAAAAAACATGCTCGATATACCAGAAACTTATTTTAGGGGTTTTATAGCATCTAATATTCCCTTATATGGTTAAACTAACAACATATTTCTCTTTTGGTCTATAGGGTTAAGATGTATGATTATTACTAATAGAGTGCCAACCATGTGCCTCGTTTCATTACTCAAAAAACTATTGTTTTGGGATATGAAATGACATTTAATCCTATAATCACCACCATTAACTCTATATTAATTATCATATAAACCAAAAAAAAGGTTTTATATTGAAAATAAAAGGATATCTACCTCATAAAAATTGGGATCTTAAACTTTTTCACATAGATATTTTATAAATTGATATTCATTCATTATATTCCTTGAAATTTTATGAAATATAAAACTCCTTCTCTCTATTAATCTATTTATCAATGTATTCCTTGGTGTTGATAAATTATGATAATATCTATTCTCCTCAAAATAATTTCAAACTCTTACGTCTAAAACTCACCTATAAGACAAATTTAAATAAAAACTATCAAAAACACTTTCTCATTTTACCCTATATTTAAATAGGTAGTGAGTTGGTAAGAGTTTCACTCTTGTGATATAGTAAATATGAAAAAAATAATTTGGTGATATCATATACTATAATAAAGGTGTATTTCTTCCCACAAAGTCTGATGATCTGTAATGGCATAAACTAATCTAGTTTTATAATCTAAATTCTTCTACTTATATCACTATCTTGACTATCTTTAATTAATCCTTATGTTGTTTTAAATTTATATAATTATCATAAATGTAATATTTTCCCCAATTCAATTTGTATATCCATATTAATCTTTGATGATAATATATCTTGTGTATTAGTCAAAAACTGACATGCATGAGAATCTAATTCCATTAGATTCTATGAAACTATTCAATGTTTAAAGAGATTACATGTTTCATTATTATATCATAATGGTTAATGGAATACATGTTTTTATTTCCACTAGTATAAAAAAATAATCATTCCTAAAAATAAGGTACTTATTTTTTTTGAATTTGATAGACATGTTGCGATTACAAAGAATGGGTGAACCACTAAGGGGGTGTTCAATCAGTATTTTGCCTTAAAACATCTGTTACTTTAAGATAACCTATTTCATGAATTAATGTTATGAACCACTAATGTAATGAAACTCATCCCCAATCAAGTGTAGTAAATTAAACAAGAAAGGAATGAACATGTATTTTTTCATGGTTCGTCCCCATTGAGAAAACCTACTCATTACTGCGTTTAGTTTTCATCCCAAGATATAGATTTTATACTATAATCAATTACCAATTACAATGTTTTGGTAAGGGATTATCGTTAACCAATAAGTGAAACCCACACTTATGTGTCTTGATGAGATGATTATATTGGTTTCCACCAGTTATAATATATGGATCATCATTTGAGCCTTCTGAATAACATGATAGTTTTTCCCAAAAAAATAAATCCAAAAAATATAGACATCCAACGATTATATATGCCAATTAGGTAACTTTTAGATCTTAAAATCAAGGTTTTGGTTCACTGATGTAGTGTATCCTTCATAAAATGTAGGTTAGGTTCTTCGTAAACTACATCAGTCAAAATTATCAGTTCTATGAGAAATCCATCAATGAATGGGGAATTCCCCTTTATATAACCAGACCTTATCTAATGATCCTAGGGGAAAGGTCTTCAATTAGAAATTCACACTCCCAAATTAGGTTAGATAACTACCTTCAATATTGTATAGGAATATTAGATCTTGAATTAGACTAGACTCCCAATATTCTTGGAGGCAATATTATTCAACTCATTGGAAAAACACAGATTAAGTCATGAACTTCTCTGTATGAATCCCGATCTTTGAATTTCCATCTCAACATCTTCATAATAAAATTGAATCTCCTGAATGGAAAGTCCCTTGGAATTATATTGTTAACTTACTTCAATAAAATTCACTCAAAATCTTTCATATTTTCATATTCCTTTATCACCACTTAAACTTATAATTCATATCATTCTTTGAAAAAAAATATTGTATGAATTTTATGATACCAATGATCATTATCTATTGGTTCAATCAACTTGATTATTCTTTTTCCCACAGATTGATCATCTCACCTTTCAAATTTCAAGACATATAAAAATATTGATTCTACCTATTATTCTAGCTAGGATAACATATTCTATCATATTTTTTTCTTAATATTCTAAAGACATAATTGGTTATGTTTCCTTTCTTCTTCCGAAGCTTTGACATTAACCTCTCTTCTAATTGACAAAATATTTTACCAACTCAACTTGAATATCTTTTTGTCTTCTTCCAAAGTTATGTATTTGAATTTTAATGGAAAAACCATGAATCACCTAACTTTTCTACCAAAATAATCCTATATAAAAACCCCATTATATCCTTGACATAATAATCTTCTATTCATCCTATAGTCTATCTATATTTTTTGAAAATCTTATAAAAACCTAGACATCATGCACCAGAAATTTCACATCACACACTTGACATATTATCCCTCTTTAACCTTTATCATTCGGTGAATTTACTAAAGCCTCTAGACCTTGTTCTATGGACTCACATGCATTTAATGTTCAATTAAAAAATATCATTGCAGAAATATTGAAAATAGAAACTACAATTTCATAATCTTAGGGGAATATCAATCTCTCAGTGTGAATTTTTTTTGGGCGAAAAAACAATTTTAAAACTCAAAAAATTTTCTTTTCTGTCATATTATAGACTTTGTCAATGAAAAAATTCTTAACACCACACTATTTGATTAATTGTTTTTGATATAATTATATCTCATAGTGAAGAAACTGTGGCCAAGTAATTTTGATATATTACCCACAACTATTTTCATTAAAATCTTTGTAAATAATCTAGCTTCGGATTATTATATAATATGAATTTTTTCACTCTTCCTTTTTATAAAAAGTTGTACCACTCTTTCCTTTTGACAATATAATGTAATTAATAGTGGTTTAACTTACCATTTATTTTATTAAGTGATAGATAAATTCTATATATAATGTTTCAAACTCATTTTTCATTTATATGGAATTATTTTAATAAAAATTTATAAAACCTGATTCCTTGTCGAGACATAGTATAATTTTAACTCTAAATAATTTACCATCCTCTTGATGAAATAATCATTATTGTAAATTTTTTGACACATACTACTTTATTAGTTATTTTGAATTATCAATTTTACATTAATTGCCACATATAATTATAATGTATTTTCATCATTTAATTTCAAGTCTTCCAACTAAACTTTCATCAAAAAAATTTTAGTATAAGAATTTATGGGAAAAATATGTTTTTATTTTAATGTACTAAATTTCATTGAATTTTGATTATTTGTGTGAAAACTAACAAAACTATTCACAAAAAAAAAATCATTCCTTTAGATGTTGATTATTGGTCACTAGAATCACCCATTTAATTATCATGCATCAATCTAGGTAATTTCAACTCATTATATCTTTATAATATTATTCCAAAGTTTGATTCTCTTTTAACATACCAAGTTATTGTTGTAACACCTCGAGCTTCCACGGTACACTTTCCTTTGAATAATATAGTAGCGTGTGTTGAACGCAACATCGAGTTCTAACACACACACCACAACCAATCAAACTAGCCGTTATGAATAGTAATACCCACTTTTTTAAATTTTATAAATTTTATCTTTCAAAATGGAATTCATTTTTTGATTAGGAATATCCAAATTAACCTAGGGTGAAATTTTGGTATTTTTATGAAAACTTTCAATTTTTGATGAATAGTGAAAAAACACTCAGTTATAGTTTAAAACCAAATTTTTATTTAAATAATTATTTATTTTATTTAAATTTAATTAAGGTCAAAATAGATACATAATACCTATATAAGTTCAATGTAATTCATTGTAGTTAGTTTAGAATAATTTTAGATATATAAAATTTTTATTGAACTTTTCACCGTCTTTTACCCACCTCATAAGAGAATTTGGAAATTCACATAAAACTTAGTTTTACCACTTATGTGAGTGGAATTTTGAATATCCGAGAGACACAGTTAATATCAAGGAGTAAAATGTGGTTCATTGAGATGAAAATAATTTTTGGTGAATAATAACATTTTACTTTTATTTACCACGGTTAAAAGTAAATAGGGTAATTAAGGGTAAAAATGATATTAATATTACCCTAACACATGTCCTAATTCTATTGGACAAGTTTATATCGACCAGAAACAACCTTAGGAATAAAATATTATAATTTAGGTCCACTTGGATTATATTAAGACATTTATTATTATTTAATTCAAAGAAGAGTTAAAAGAGTTAAAATGTTTATTTACTAAAAATTTTTTAATATAGGGTTGTACATATGATAAATTTGATTTTAAACATTCATTTGAAATATAAAACGATTTCCTACATAATGGTATTTTATTTATAATTTTTAGACATTAAATAATTTATTTTATTTATGACACAATGGTGATTCAATAATTACCTAATTAATGAAATATTAAAATAATTGATATTATAAATATAAAAATATATGTAATTTGAGACTTTTTATGAATTACAATAATTTTATAGGTTAAGATGACATATTAGGATTGATTATAAAAATTTTGTTTCTAAGTAATAATGCTGTTATGAATTTATCAAAAACAAAATACCCAATAGTGTCAAAATTGACATAAAAGAGTTTTTAAAACAAATATTATATTATTAATTTATATTCAATTCCTAAAAATATAATGTTCGGCGAAGAGACTTATATCATGATAGGTGTATCATTAATGGACCACTTTGGGGTCTCTTGGAGGTATATAGTATGTTTATTAACTATATAATATAAAAATACAAAGTGACATGGTAAGTGTCAAACTAATTAACTAAGAGTTAAAACTAAAAGATAAGGTTAATATAATGTCCCAAACCTATCTAAATTATATTGGTTGAGTGGTTTTAGACCCATCCCCACCTTAAACTTTAAATAATCCACTTTGGAGCCATTAGAAACCGAATATGATTTTATTATAAAATAATATTTCTAGTATTACCAAAGGTTCCCCTCACCCCTCTTATAAAAGGGCACTCCCCCTTCTCACTAATTCACACATTCAAAGCCTTTTGAATCGGCCAACCCCTGCCCAAATACTCTTTAAACTTCCCTCACTTCAACCTAGATGCATTATTTTGATCAGAAAGCCAACCTAATGAGCCCTTTTGATCAAATCAAAAGGGAGAACCCGAAAAGAGGTAATGTTTTCACCACCCTTTTTCAAGTTCATTTCTTCTTCAACTTCTTCTTTCATTGTTATTCCCATTCTAAAATAATAACTCAAGTATATTATATATACTGTGATTTTATTATAAATATGGTACAACCATATTCGGTATTCTATCCATCCTTTTAATGACATGTCACCATACGTGCGTACGTACGACTTACCGTCTCCACGTCGTGGTGTAACTGTTATTCACTAAATTATTATTTGGATGGGTATAATAATGATGTTTAATTCATGTAAATAATAAATATAACATGATAATTATTCTGTATATATGATATACCATCCAATTATATATTATTTTAATATCAAAAGAAGGATACTGTCGCTCGTGCGTACGTATGGACTACCATCTCCATGAACGGGATGAGATTCATTCTCCATCGTATCCATTCAAGTATAATTATCAATTGATGATTTAAAAAAATGTTTAAGGTCTTTATATTATTCTGGATATGAATAAGATACAACCTATCCATGACAAACATGTCTTATGTAACAAAAAATATAAAAGAAAATGACTAAGTTAACACCCAAAACAACGATAATACTATAATATAATTAACAAATCAATGTTAAAAGATAATATATGATATCATATTAATGTATATGATTATTGATAATTTAATAAAAATTATTTCACCATTATACATAAGGTTATCCTACCCTCAAACAAGGAAAAGTACAAGGTAAGGATTTATTTCACAATCACTTCATTATCCGAGCTTGTTTATACATAATTATCTACTAGGACATCTTTATCATCCACATCCATGTTTCTTAAAAATGTAATTCAAATCCTTCTTACTATTTTAAAGACTATGGGATAAATTCATTAATACCTTTTTTTGACTTTTATAAGAATTTTATAGAGGAATCTTTCTGTCATTTTCCAAATAAGGTCCTTTTTAACCTTTTTGACAGAATTAAGGTAATAATGTTTTTTTTAACTTATACGGTGGGTGCGGCTATTTTCCACCGTTATAAAATCGTAGAAGCTTCCCTTACAAGATTATAAGAATATTTTTCAACGAAAATGTTTTATTTTATAAATATATGGATCTTAAATGATTTCAAAATAGAAAGAGATATTTCTCTAAAAAGAGTTTTGATTTCATCTATGTCAACATCCTTTGATGGATTTTAAGTTTATTTGGAGTTGATTTATTATGATACAAAACTTCATATTGTATTGATGGTTTTGTGATATGTTTGACTGTGGATGTGTTATTTTTTTATATCATTCATGGTTTATAAAGAATGTATTGACATTTCGTATGCTAGTTTTAATACGAATGTTTATGTTATGTTTAAACCTATTCATATGAGGAATGTATTAGACCTAATAAGTGATGGGTGGAGCCCACTATAGCTCCTCGATGCATCAGTATGTCTCATGAGACAAACTAGTGTCTTGGCACAAGGCCTTAACAAAATCTTATGTGTAGTCTTGGCACAAGGCCTTGGCTATGTGGTTATGATAGTCTGGCATTATGTATTCCATCATTATGAAAGTGGTTATTGATATTGCATGTGATTATTCGACTAGTAGAATATCCATGTGAATAAGTATATGGAATTGTTTCATTTTATTTCTACCATATTATACTGAAGTTCAAGTTTAAAAGGCTTTTGTTTTAGTTATACATTGCCTTAAATGTTTATGCTTATTTTTTAAAGTTTCCGTTGTATTGTAATCCTTAATGGGCATTTGAGATCACCCCTTTCTATGTTTTATTTTTCCCAGGATGTGAAGAAGTATTTTTTGAATGACCTGTAGGGATAGTATGAGGGGATAAGAGTGTGGACTATGGAGACTATATTGTTGTATTTTTTTTTTCATTTTATGATGTAATGTAAACATTATGAATTTATCTAGTTATTCCAAGGCTACTAAACTAATCGGTCTTTTGAGACTTGATCTTTCTTGTGATCATTCCAATGTTATGTAATAATGCACCAACTCTGGGTAACTGGGGTCGGGGCGTTACAATTGGTATCAGAGAATGTTTAGTACAAACCTTGGAAGCTAGATTTAGATAAACTCTCATTAGAGCACATAGATTTAAAATAGACTTTGAGGATTAGTATAGAATAACTTCCTAGAATTTTGGTATTGTAGAGATTTTGTGAGGTTTACTTGTAATACATCTCTGTCTAAATACGAGCAGGTAGAGGCGGCTCTGGCATAGATGTACCTAGGGGTAAAACCTGAAAACACCGCTTTGAGCTTGACTCGAACGGGAAATGGTGCACGACAACGGGCCCTGCTGCACTCTTGGTTACGACACTCCTAGGGGATATTCTTAGGATAACTGTCATTTTATTTACAAATCATTATGAAGGGTTTATGAGTATATACATCCTCAATGATTTTTTTTATGATTATGGATTATATCCATAAATAGTCCAATTTATGTTAAGTGTTTTATAAGTATGGAATTATGTATTTTGATTCATAAACTATTATAGTTTATGCCATTGTTTAGAAATGGCGCCTAGTGGAAGAAATAGAAACCATATCAATGCATGCACTCCATGAAGGGATTTACCTCCGGCTCAAGATAATTATAGTGAATCTGGTGATGCAACGGGTGCTGATCAACTAATCACTATACTGGGACAACTCACTCAGGTTATGAATAATAACCTTACCCATATGGAGAACCCTGATCCACAGCGTGGATGATCAATTTTAGATCACTTCATGAGGCAGAAACCACCAACATTCAATGGGAGTACAAATCCATCAGTAGCTGAGCAATGGATAAGTTCCCTAGAGAAAATATTTTAGGCTTTGGGGAGTAGTGAAAGGGAAAAAGTTTTCATGGCAGTTTATCACCACACTAGAGATGTTGATAAATGGTGGCCATTGATTCAAAACACGAAGGAAGATGATGAAGTATAAAATATGGAATGGAGGGAGTTCAAAGATATGTTTTTAGAAAAATAATTTCCTCGTGACCATCGAGCAGATATGGAAAGGCAATTTTTGAGTCTGAGACAAAAGGAGAATGAGAATGTTGCAAAGTATGAGGATAACTTTACGAGGTTAGCAAGGTATTCTAGAGATTATATATGTAACCCAAGAAGTAATATTGATCTTTTCTTTGATTAGTTAAAACCATTTCTCCGTCGAGAATTACTCTCACAATCCTTCTCGTCATACGAAGACATTGTCTCATGTGCTATCAAGACAGAAATAGAATTCTCTAAGTCTTATGAGTTTAACGAAAAACAATAAAAGAAGAGATATGCTGATCAATCTCAAAATGGAAGTAAGGGGAAGAAGGGAAAAGTTGAATATCCATCCTGTAGTAAATTTTGGAAGAAACACCCTGATACTTTCTTAAAAGGAATGGGATTCTGTTACAAGTGTGGTGAAAAAGGCCACAAAGCTCGTGATTGTAAGGGGAAGAAGGAAGCTATCGATGTCCAATGCTACAATTGCAGGGAGATGGGACATTATGCAAATTAATGTCCTAAGCATCAGGGGAACTTACCTTAGAAAAGGCCAAGGGATCAAGGCCAAGATTATGCTATCACTACTGCTGAGGTAGAATCTCCGAAATACGTGGTGACAGGTAATTTAATGGTTTCCTCAAGTTTAGAGAATGCATTATTTGATTCTGGATCATCGCATTGTTTCATATCTTCCCACTTTTCTAAGAAAATTAGATATTTCCAATTTGATTTAACAAGGTATTTGTCAGTTAAAACTCCTAAGGGAAGTATCATTGCAACAAAGTTTTGTGAATTAGTCCCCATTTGAGCACATACATGTTCTTTATCTGCTGATCTCATCGTCATACTAATGATTCAGTTTGATATAATCCTCTGTATGGATTGGCTTTCGGTCCATGATGTGAAGATTTATTGTAAGAATAAGTAGGTTACTATTTTTGATGATGATGATAAGGAACACCTTATCTTTAGATTGTAATCGTCACCACCTAATTCTTATCTAGATCCACCCCCAGTAGCTCAACTAAATTCAATTATTGGGGAGTAAGAGAATGAAATAACTGTGGGTGAGGAAAGGAATTTTCAGATAGTGGATGTACCTATTGTGAAAGAATATGTAGATGTGTTTCTGGAAGATTTACCTAGACATACTCCAGAATGAGAAGTTGAGTTTTCAATTGATTTAATTCCTGGATCAAGGCCTATATCAAAGACCCCTTATAGAATGGCCATTGTGGAATTAGTTGAACTAAAGAAACAACTAGAGGAATTGAGTAATAAACGATTTATTCACCCTAGTGTTTCTCTATGGGGAGCCCCTATTCTTTTTGTTAAAAAGAAAGATGGATCTATGAGGTTATGTAACGACTACAGGGAGATCAATGCTATAATAATAAATAATAATTATCCCCTACCTCGCATTGATGATTTATTTTAACAACTGCATGGAGATCAATACTTTTAAAAGATTGACCTTCGATCTGGATACCATCAGTTGTGTGTGAAGATGGAAGACATTCCAAAGACAGCATTTCGAACAAGGTACGAGTATTATGAGTTTACGGTAATGCCTTTTGGGCTGACTAATGCACCCTCTGTATTCATGGATCTAATGAATAGAGTTTTCAAGGAATATATCAATGATTTTGTTGTGCTATTTATTGATGATATCTTGGTGTACTCTAAAAGCTACGAAGATCATGAAAATCACTTGCGCATTATCCTGAAGGCTCTGAGAAGACATGAATTATATGGGAAGTTTAGCAAATGTGAATTTTGGATTCAGGAGATTTCTTTTCTTGGAAATATTGTCTCTAAAGATGGAATCTCTGTTTATCCTTCTAAGACCAAGGCAATCCAAGAATGGCCAGCACCTATGAGTATAACTGAGGTACGCAGTTTTATTGATATAGAAGGTTATTATCGACGTTTCGTCCATAATTATGCCCAGTTGGCTAACCCATTAACAAACCTCACACGTAAAGGGGTTAAATTTTTTTGGACAAAAGAGTGTGAAGACTTTTTTGAAGAACTGAAGTGAATATTAGTCAATGCTCCTATATTGACTATACCATCGGGGAATGATGGGTTCGTTATTTTTTAGTGATGCATCGAAGAAAGGACTTGGTTGTTTCCTTATGCAGAATGATAGGGTTATTGCCTATGCATCACGATAGTTGAAAATTCATGAGAAAAACTATCCTACTCATGATCTCGAGTTAGAAGCTGTGATATTTGCTTTGAAGATATGGAGGCACTACCTCTATGGTGAAAAATGTGAGATTTATACTGATCACAAGAGTTTGAAGTATATTTTCTCACAAAAAGAACTCAACATGAGGAAAAATATATGGCTTGAATTACTCAAGGATTATGATTGTACGATACACTACCACCCGGGGAAGGCAAATAAGGTGACAGATGCTTTGAGCAGAAAATATCATGGAGTTTTGAAAAATATGAGAATTGAAAGGGATCAAATTTTCATAGATCTAGTGAAGATGGACATGGGAATAACCATGGAAGGTGAAACATTAGTGATTTCTAAAATGGTTTCCAAACCATCTTTACTAGAAAGGATTAAGAGTTCTTAGACTGATGATGAAGAATTTCAAAAAAATATTAAAGCTATGAATCATGGGAGATTGAGAGACTTTGTTTATGAAGATGGAATTTTTAAATTTGGGAAGAGACTTTGTGTTCCCGATATACCTGATCTAAAAAGGGAATTTCTAGATGATGCTCATAGTTCTAATTTCTCTATACACCATGGGAGAACCAAAATGTATAGAGATTTGACGGAACATTTTTGTTGGGACAACATGAAGAGGGAGATTGCTAATTTTGTATCATGATGTATGGTCTGTCAACAAGTGAAAGTTGGAAGGCAACAACCTAGAGGAGTCATGCAACCTCTTCCCATACCGGAGTGGAAATGGGAAAATATTATGATGGACTTTGTCATGGGGCTACCAAAGACTCATATAAGGAATGATACAATATGGGTTATTATTGATCGTCTTACCAAGTCAGCACATTTTCTTGCAATAAGAGAAGATCTACCACTGGAACGTCTAGAAAGACTATATATTAATGATGTTGTGAGACTTCATGGAGTACCCCTATCCATTGTTTCTGGTCGTGATCCCCATTTTACTTCAAGATTCTGGAAGAGTCTTCAGAAGGCCTTGGATACTGAACTTCGTTTGAGCACTACCTACCACCCTCAAACAGATGGACAATCAGAGCGGACTATTAAAACCTTAGAAGACATGTTGAGATCCTGATCGCTTGACATTCAGGGTATGTGGGATCAATATTTACCTCTGGTAGAATTTTTCTATAATAATAGCATTCATTCGAGTATTCAGATGGCACCATATGAAGTGTTATACGGAAAGAGATGTCGCACACCTACCTGTTGGGATGAAGTTGGTGAACGAAAACTTTTAGGCCCAGAACTGGTGGAGGAAACTATGTAAAAGGTAAAGGTAATCCAAAACCACATCAAAGAAGCTCAAAGTAGGGAGAAGATCTATGCCAATAACCGAAGGAAGGATTTGGAATTTCAGGTAGGAGATCATGTTTTCTTAAAGGTATCTCCATGGAAGGGAGTTATACGTTTTGGTAAGAAGGGTAAATTGAGTCCTAGGTACATCGGACCTTTTGAAATTCTAGAACGAATTGGGGCTATAACTTATTGTTTGGCAATGCTTCCATGTCTCTCCAAAGTTCACGATGTGTTCCACATATCACTGTTGAGGAAATACATGCCTGAACCAACACATGTACTCACCTATGAGGAATTAGAACTGGAACCCAATTTGTGTTATTGCGAAGAGCCCGTTAGGATTCTTGATATGAGAGAACAAGTACTGAGAAACCTGACGACTCGTCTGGTAAATGTTTTGTGGAGAAACCATAAGATGGAAGAGGCAACGTGGGAACCCGATGAACTTATGATGAAGAACCACCTGAGTCTTTTCATGCGGTAGTATTCTAGAAATTTCTAGGATGGAATTATTTGAAGGAGGGGATAATGTAACACCCCAAGCTTCCACGGTACGCTTTTCTTTTGAATAATATAGTAGCGTGTGTCATATGCAACTTCGAGTTCTAACACACACACCACAACCAATAAAAATAGCCATTATGAATAGTAATACCAACTTTTCAAAATTTTATAAATTTTATCTTTCAAAACGGACTTCATTTTTGGATTCGAAATATCGAAATTTGCCTAGGGTGAAATTTTAGTACTTTTCTGAAAACTTACAGTTTTTGATGAATAGTGAAAAACACTGAGTTATAGTTTAAAACCAAATTTTTATTTAAATAATTATTTATTTTATTTAAATTTAATTAAGGTCAAAATAGATACATAATACCTATATAATTTCAATGTAATTCATTGGAGTTAGTTCTAAAAAATAATTTTAGATATATATAAATTTTATTGAAATTTTCACTGTCTTTTATCCACCTCCTAGGAGAATTTGGAAATTCACATAAAACATAATTTTACCGCTTCTATGAGTGGAATTTCAAAAATCAGAGAGACACGGTTAATATCCAGGAGTAAAATGTGGTTCATTGAGATGAAAATAATTTTTGGTGAATAATAACTTTTTACTTTTATTTACCACAGTTAAAAGTAAATAGGGAAATTAAGGGTAAAAATGATATTAATATTACCCTAACACATGTCATAATTCTATTGGACAAGTGTATCTCGACCAAAAACAACCTTATAAATAAAATATTATCATTTAGGTCAACTTGTATTAGATTAGGACATTTATTATTATTTAATTCAAAGAAGAGTTAAAAGAGTTAAAATCAAAGTTTATTTACTAAATCATTTTTAATATAGAGTTATACATAAGATAAATTCCATTTTAAATATTCATTATAAAGATAAAAATATTTACTACATAATGGTATTTTATTTATAATTTTTAGACATTAAATAATTTAATTTATTTATGACACAATGGTGATGCAGTAATTACCAAATTAATAGAATATTAAAATAATTGATATTATAAATATAAAAATAAATGTAATTTGAGACTTTTTATGCATTACACTAATTTTTTAGGTTACTATGACATATTAGGATTGATAATATAAATTTTTTTCGAAGCTATAATGCTGTTATGAATTTGTCAAAAACAAAATACCCAATAGTGTCAAAATTGACATAAAAGAGTTTTTAAAACAAATATTATATTATTACTTTATATTCATTTCCTAAAAATCTAAGTATCATCCAATAGACTTATATCATGATAGGTGTATCATTAATGGACCACTTGGGGGTCTCTTGGAGGTATATTGTAAGTTTATTAACTATATAATATAAAAATACAAAGTGGCATGTTAAGTGTCAAACTAATTAACTAAGAGTTAAAACTAAAATATAAGGTTAATATAATTACACAAACCTATCTAAATTCTATTGGTTGAGTGGTTTTCGACCCCTACCCACCTTAACCTTTAAATAATCCACTTTGGATCCATTAGAAACCGAATATGATTTTATTATAAAATAATATTTCTAGCTTTTCCAATGGTGCCCCTCACCCCTCTTATAAAAGGGAACTCCCCCTTCTCACTAATTCACACATTTAAAGCCTTTTTCCTCAGACACACCCTACCCAGATACTCTCTAAAAATTACTCAATTCAACCTAGAGGCCTTAGTTTTATCATAAAGGAAACCTAAGGAGCCCTTTTGATCAAATCAAAAGGAAGAACCCGAAGAAGAGGTAATGTTTTCACCACCCTTTTTCAAGTTCATTTTTTCTTCAACTTATTCTTTCTTTGTTATTCCCATTCTAAAATAATAACTCCAGAATATTATATATACTATGATGTTATTATAAATATGGTACAACCATATTCAGTTTTCTATCCATCCTTTGAATGACATGTCACCATACGTGCGTACGTACGGCTTACCGTCTCCACGTCGTGGTGTAATTGTTATTCAATAAATTATTATTTGGATGGTATAATAATGATGTGTAATTCATGTAAATAATAAATATAACATGATAATTATTATTTATATATGATATAACATCCAATTATATATTATTTTAATATCAAAAGAATGATATTGTCGCCCGTGCGTACGTACGGACTACCGTCTCCATGAACGCGATGAGATTCATTCTCCATCGCATCCATTCAAGTATAATTATCATTTTATGATTTAAAAATAATTTTTAATGACTTGATATCATCCTGGATATGAATAAGATACAATCTATCCATGAAAAACACATCTTACTTAACAAAACATATAAAAGAAAACGAGTAAGTTAACACCTAAAACAACGATAATACTAAGATATAATTAACAAATCAATGTTAAAAGATCATATATGATATCATATTAATGTATATGATTCTTTTATAATTTAATAACAATTATTTCACCATTATACAGGAGTTTAACCTACCCTAAACCAAGGAAAATTACAAGGTAAGGATTTATTTCACAATCTCTTCATTATCCGAGGTTGTTTATACGTAATTATCTACTGGGACCTCTTTATCATTCACATCCATGTTTCTTAAAAATATACTTCAAATCATTCTTACTATTTTAAAGACTATGGGATAATGTAATTTATACCTTTGTTGAATTTTATAAGAAGTTTATAAAGGAATATTTCTATCATTTTCCAAACAAGGTCCTTTTTAACCGTTTCGACAGAATTAAGGTAAGAATGTTTTTTTTAACTTATACGGCAGGGGCAGCTAGTTTCCGCCGTTATAAAATAGTCGAAGCTTCACTTACAATATTATAAGAATATTTTTCAAAGAAAATGTTTTATTTTATAAATATATGGCTCTTAAATTATTTCAAAATAGAAAGAGATATTTCTCTAAAAATAGTTTTGATTTCATCTATGTCAACATCCTTTGATGGATTTTAAGTTTATTTGGAGTTGATTTATTTTGATACAAAACTTTCATATTGTATTGATGGTTTTTTTACATGTTTGACTGTGGATGTGTTATTGTTTTTATACCATTCATGGTTTATGAAGAAAGTTTTGACATTTCGTATGCTAGTTTTAATACGAATGTTTATGTTATGTTTAAAACTTTTCATATGAGGAATGCATTGGACTTAATAAGTGACGGGTGGAGCCCGCTATACCTCCTCGATGCATCGGTAGGTCTCATGAGACAAACTAGTGTCTTGGAACAAGGCCTTGACAAAATCTTATTTGTGGTCTTGGCACGAGGCCTTGGCTATGAGGTTATGATAGTCTGGCATTATGAATTCCATCATTATGAAAGTGGTTATTGATATTGCATGTGATTATTCGACTATTAGAATATCCATGTGAATAATTATATGGAATTGTGTCATTTTATTTCTGCCATATTATGATGAAGTTCAAGTTTAATAGGCTTTTGTTTTAGTTATACATTGCCTTAAATTTTTATGCTTATTTATTAATGTTTCCGATGTATTGTTATCCTTACTAGGCATTTGAGCTCACCCCTTTCTACATTTTATTTTTCCCAGGATGTGAAGAAGTATTTTGTGAATGACCTGCAGGAATAGTATAAGGGGATAAGTCTGTGGACTATGGAGACTACAATGTTGTAGTTTTTCATTTTATGATATAATGTAAACTTTATTAATGTATCTAGTTATTCCAAGGCTACTAAACTAATCGGTCTTTAGAGACTTGATATTTCTCGTGATCATTCCAATGTTATGTAATAAGGCACCGACTCTGGGTAACTGGGGTCGGGGCGTTACAATTATTTTAGTATCCATAAAGTGAGTTTCCATTGGATTACACTGATATCTTGACAAAAAATGCACCATATACAAAATTTTCAATTGTGATTCATTTATATAGGGTAATATTCTGATTATATTCTTGAAGTATATTTGATTAACAATTTTACCATTTTCATTGTTTCTCATCTTTACTCCAAAAAAGATAAGAGTATAAAATTCCTTTGAATCATATACATAAAATTTTATTAATATCTTCTTGGAATATGTTTCTTTTAAAAGGAATAAATACCTTCCATTTTATACAATTTGTAACCTAAGAATTAAATTCATCTGATCATGCATCATATTTTTATATTACTATTTAATTTTCTCCAAGAACTCTATAAATTGATAATGGTTTACTCCAGAATAGATTATATCATCTGTAGAAAAATTTACTATCTAATTTCCAAAAATTTATTTCTTTAGCTAAATATTTGTATAAGCTTTTTATTTATAAAATCTTATTACTTTAAAGAAACTATCTAGTTTAGAGTTCGAGGCATAGAGATCTTTTTCGAACCCATATAAATCATTATTGATTTTATAGACCATATGGTCATACTCATCATGTATGGATTCCATTGATTATTCAATAAATGTACTTATTAAAATTGACTATTCATGAATGATGAAATTACATCCATACAATAATCCTTATATATAAAATGAGAATTAAAAACCAAAAACATTATAATGGTAACAAGAATTGTAGCAAGGGAAAAAGTTTCTAAAAAATAAAAACCTTTCATGTCAGAAGATCCCTTAAAAAAACTTTTCATTATTTCATGAAAACTCTAATTTTATTGATATTATTTTGGGATACCCATTTAAATTTGATAATATTATTCCCCTATAGTCTTGAAACATTTTCATCAGTGTAACTCATCTTAATTTTTTTAGACACCTATTCAAGAAATTCAACCATCCCATATGATCAAATACTTCAAATATTTAACGAGGTTGTACATGAGAGATAGTTTTTGTTTGATTCTCCATTTTCATATTCCTCCTTACCTAAAATAATCAATCATATATTTTAATGAAATTATTTAGTTCAACATACTTTTGGAATTTCTATAACATGATGTTTTTGTTTCTGGTGGAACCATATTCATCATTGGATTCATCAGAACAGGTTTATTTAATATTAGACTCAAGAAAATATCAGTCTGGAATATTCATTAACATATCTATTGGTTCATTAGATTACAATATCCCTTTATATTTAAGATTGAAATTATTTTAACCACTCTAACATCACATGATTCCTCTGTTTTGTGTATTCATTTCTTCCAACACCTATAGAGCCATCCATGGGTTGAATAACCTGGGAAAATTCATTCTACATAATTTTAATGAAATTTTACCATGTTTGGATAATTTAAATTTATTTGGAATTGAATCCCAATATCTTTAAAATATTTCAACATAGGTTTCTTTTTTACCAAATCTCATAGGGTGTAATGTTTTATTTTTGTCTTAGTAACAATATATTATGAACATGTAACAAAATACATATAGAATACCTTCATATGAATTTATAGTGTCTATACTCTAATATTATGGTCTTTAACATTTCAACCAAACACCTGTTTTTCCATTGTAAAACCCTTATTACTGAGGGGTGTATTAATCAATATAATTATTTTTTATTCTATTATTTTATAGTTAGGGCATAAAGAGTCACATGTAAACATTTTACCATTATAAAATTTTTATTTTATAAATATGTAGACTGTGTTTTATTTTAGCTTTAATAAAATAAAAATTTACCATTTTGACAACAAAATAATTATTCTTCACAAAATTTAACACTATTCATTTAGGTGATTTCATTAAAAAAAGTGATAAATAATAAATCCCCCCATTATGGATTGATGTTTCATCGATCCAAATACAACATAATATATATGGTCAAAAGGTTCAGTAGACCAAATATCAACCCTTTTATGTCTTCCATTAATAATATTTCCTTTTGAACATGCTTATAAAATGATTGTAATTTATCTTTTCAATAGAGTAAAATCTCTCACATCTTCTTACATTGTGATTTTCTAAAGTTATATTTTCCAATATGTAAAAAATTTTATATTTTATAACTGATTTTTATCATTATCATATAGGATATTGTGTTATTCTCATCTAAAATATAAAAAATATTTCATTTGGTTCTTAATCCTTTAAAATTAGACTTTCCATTCATCAAGAACTGAATAATACACCAATTTCTAATTAATATAAGTTCATTTCCATTATTATATAGTTGGATTAGACTTAATAAGTTAATTTTAAGTTTATCAACAAAATGAACAACCATGGAAATCAACTTATATTCAAATATGATAGTTGTTCCAATTACATTTACTTATAAATAACTATATTTTCCAAAGGTAAGTACTCATATATTATATTCTCAGATGTTTCTCAAAAACATTTATGTTACCTTTCATATGTATGAAATATCCACTATCAATTATCCATGGATTCATTTTTTGATCAATATTTCGGGATAATTTAATACTAATTTTATTTTCTTATATCTTTCATTTTTTTAATTTTCCCCCTCAGAACATGATATATTTTTTATTAATATTTTCATAAAATTCTCTGTACAATTACCAGGTTGGTCACACCTTCCATAGGATTCTTTAAATTATCCAAATTGATTATATATAAAAGTTTTTTATCTTTAGATTTTTACCCGTGTGTCTTTTCTTACATTTTAGAGGTTTCTTCCTTTACTTAGAGGGTTTATACCCATATAATCATTTCATCACTATGATAAAGAGATGTTGTTCAAATAATTTTAAGATTTATGTAAAATGATTCTGGAGAACCATTAATTAATATTGAACCTCTATCTTTTAGTGTGATAGAAATCTTGGTTAAAGAATAATTATTATAGTTCATTGGAGGATATAACTTCCAATGATTGATTTAGTTCTTCCTCTCTTATAAGAAACCATAAATTCTTCTAGAAATTTACCTTCACAGGTTATTCTAACTTCTATTTTTTTAGTCCACTTCTTTATTTTCTTTTCATCGGGATCATCATCTTCAAACTCACTTACATTCCATTTAAATAAATTATTGAAAAAATGATCAAATACCACCCATTTTATGCATTTAAATGGAAACACACCCTTATACATCAATTTAAAATTATAATAATTTCTATATGTAAGTGAAATTATCCTCTTGTTATTCTTATAAATATGATCTTCATCTTTCAATTCATTTGAAATTTATCTTTTGATACATTAGTTTTGAGTTTCCTCAAGCCTTCAAATGCCATTTATTCTCTAAACATTTTATTAAATCTTAGATCCTTCCCCATTTCATATTGCAAAAGAATATTTTGATGTTTATTTAGATATATTTCATCATTATTATCCAAGTATTCTACTTTTGGTTTAAATATTCCTAATAATTTTCTCATTTATTTTTTCACAATAGGTAATCCATCATGCGGTTTAAGAATAACCTAATTTTATTGATGCTCACATTAACTCTAATGAAATTATATTTTATGTTTTCTTCATCATCCTTAATTAAATTATCAAACGTACTTTTTTAGATAGAAATTTTTTCTTCTTTTATATTAACAATACCTTCAATTATACTTTTAATCTTTTCCTAAGTTTTACTGTCAAATTTAAGACCCATCACCTTAGAGTAAAATTTTTCTAAAAGGGACATGGGAATTATAGGGTTATCTATACAATAAACTTCTATGTTACTTTTTTTTTGAAAAAATCATCAATGAAAATTTTTTTGTAGTGGAAAAAATATTGTGGATACATTAAAAACATCCAATCTATGATATATAAGATAGGGTATTATCCTATTCTTCCATCAATTAATGTTTTTCCATTAATTGAAGGGATAAAATGACTATTTAATTAATTTTTGTTCATTAACTTGACAAAAATATCCAATAGAGGGAACATTACCAAATGTTACAAGTGATACATATGAATGGGTGACTTAGTGTGAATGGGGTTGCTGGGGGTGAATAAGTGGTTATTAAAATATCATAATATATTAATTTATCTTGTATAACTTGTTAAGGTCATGATCCACTCATGTAATAAAACTCATACAAACTCTTCAATAGTACAGTAGCCAATAAGAATCACACAATTTTTTTGAGGTTCTTATCCAGTGATTGAACTGCCACTTTATATATTCAATTTTCATATAGATCCTTAAATTTCCCACTATAATCAATTAAAGTTTATGACTGTTAGATATGGAATAAAACTTATCCCAAAAGTGATTCAAATTTTTATGTATCCTAATAATATTATTATACAGTTTCCCACTATTTAGAATATATATGTAATCCTTTGAGACTTTTGAATATAAAAATATATTTTACTAACAAATATTATTCTCAAGAACCTATAATTCTAGAATATAAATTTTATAATTATATAAAATTAATCCTCCTTAAATCAGTGATATCTTTATTTGACCCAGTTTATCATCCATAGAATGTATATCTAGAACATGATAATATTACTCACTCAAAAATTATTATCACCATCAACTATGCCATGTCAAAGGAGTTCTTCCCCATTTATAATTGAATCTATCTAATAAACCCAATGATTATTGCCTCAATTTAAAATTATCCTTCGTAAAATCCTTCCTTCAATCATCTTTAAAATATTTTAAGAATATAATTTTTTTAATAATTCAAAACTCACACAAATATTAGCATCGACATTCTAAAACTCATATAAAAAATATTAATTGAATCATGTAATTCCATTTGTGAATTCTAAACTTTTAATCCATAACTCAACATATTTAGGATGAAATTTATTTTTTTATAATAAACACACATTGAGGTTGAGTGGGAACCTATTACAAATCATGAAAATATAATGTAAAATGATATACAAGTCATGAAAACATAAACCATCCAAGAAGAAATAAAAAACTACTGAAAATGAAAAATAAAAAATTCGAAATTCAAAACTACATCTTGTATCCAGCCTCCACAACTCCACATTTTTAAATTATAAATTCATAAATAAAATTGAAAAAATGAAGAACCACCAATACATAGCCACTGACTAACCTCATGGAACCTTGATCCTAGATACCAGTCACTCTAATAGTAGAACTTAGAAAAATAATTGTTATCGTCACTGATCCCAACTAATCACCAATCGAATGAATACAAAAATCTAGAACTCACATCATCAATCTGGATGATGTTCCTAAAGGCCACATTTTCAGACCATTAAGAAGAAGATGAACAATATCTAACTCTATTGATCTCTTTATGGAATGGTGACATCTAAGTCTATGCATCCTAGAGCATCTATATCTACTCAAACAACACATCCCAAAACCTTAAACAAGTCCACTAAACCACGCTGGCCAAAGTTAGTGGTAGAATCATAAACAAATATCATAGTTTATAGCTGATGAGGGTCTCAACAGTGAAATATGACCTTAATTCCCCTTGGAACATCATTCTTCTCAAGAAAAATCCCAAAACCTTTTATAATACCACCACACTATACCGACCAGGATGATTGGTATATTCATGATGCAAGAGAAGTGTTTAATGAAAATAGATAACTCAGCAATTAACCAAATCTTTACGCGGAGACTGACACTTTCCTAAAAAATACCCCCATGAAAAACTGAAACTATCATTATAAACTCATCAAGACGCCACAAAAAGACACAATTGATCATCACCCACTTGATAAAACCATTTCCCAGAGAGAAATCAAAACCACAACATGAGCCATTATACAATCACTGTCATAAAAAATCATCAATAGTAGAAGATTCAATATGTTCACTATCAAAGAACACTGAAAATGGACATCGTAGAGGAGGTCACTTCTTGTGGAAGCTGGTGTGCTTACTTAAATTTCTCCCCCATGGAAATTGAACAACATAATGCTCGTCAAAACCTGAAATCCATAGAAAAAAGAAGCATTAATAAATGGATAATAAAAATTATATAACAATAGGGGGAGCTCGACTAAGAGCTCCTGAGAAGATCTCTCGGACGAGCGGGGGAACGTGAAAGTGAAACCCTAGATCACACGATCCTAAACTCCCTCCAAGGATATAACTACATATAATGAACTTGACATTACATGAATGAAAATACCTTCACATCATTCATAGAACTTACATATGTAGAAGTCACTCTATATCATCAATTTCTACCATTATGTCATCAATACTTAAACTCTTACTTCCTTTACTTCTTAAAATATCCTCTGGTTTTACTCTTGTGATTTTGATGATATTAATCAATTGTTTTAATCACGCTATTCAATAATTAGATAAAAACTTAATCATATTACATTTATCTTTTCATGAATTATAAAAACATTTATTTTACCATTTCTTCTAGCGGTGTTGACTCATTCTCTAGTTTTCTATTTCTTAATATTCTATTGAATGTACATGTTGTGTTTACTTTATTCTTAAAACTATATGATAGTGAAATTTCATCTAATGAACATAATATCAGACCAATCATCTTGAATCACTGTTGGTATTCCTCTGATGTTTTTTCTATGAAGTTTAAATAAAAATACATGCATCACCTAACTGTACATTGGGATAATCCTACTAGGAAACACAAATCCCCCCATTTCTTAAAAATATTCCAATAAAATAATCTTTAATTCATATTTTATAAGGATATTTCTATAATAGAACTATCCTCTAGTGGAATTTTCTCATCTTCAACCTAACTAATTAGTTTAATTTAACCTTTATCATCTAATGATTTTACAAAAGCCACCGAACATAGTTCTTCAGAATCAGAAAAGTTTATAGATTATTTCAAAAACATTATAGCCAATAGCGGTGACAACAAATGAAACTACTTCATAATCAAAAATAACATCACATTCTATCATTACACTATTTATATATGATAAATAAATACTGTTGTTTAACATATTGAAATATATTTATAATTTTAGAATATAGAAATCAAACCTCACCACCAATTTCACCATGAGTTCATAACATAAACTGATATATTGGAAATTTTATGGATCACTTTTAATTTACCTTGAGCTCACAATGTCCATGTAACCTATTTCCTTCTTGATAGAGATAAGAATCAATTTTTGGAAAGATCAAAAAAATTTAGAGATATAGTACCCATGCTACTTTAGATAAAATTGGATTAGTCATACTACATTTATGTACTTACATTAAATTCATATTAGAAATAAAAGGTGTAGTCACATAAATATATTTAGAGATAAATTATCTCATGTATCTCAAAAACAGTGAATGTATAATTGAACATTTACTAACATAATGATAATAAATTCAATATCTAAATTATGTAATAATATAAATACTATATTTATCATTTTACAAAATGAGGCTCTTATATAGTTTGTAAAACTTCCCATTGTAACCCACACCATCCTTAGTCTTGGTCACTCTCTAAAATGAAATTATATTTTCATAAATTTCTCCCCATGAAGAAATTTGATCAAATCATAATTTATTATTTGAATATCATATTAATATTCTCAAACTCATTAGAATATAAATTTTTACTATTTTATTTAACATACCACAACTTTTTATCCTCAATAGACACATTTTTAATTTTATATATAAAATTTATTTGATTTATTGAGTGTTTATTTAGAAATACAAATATATTAATAATATCATCATTTAATTTGTCAACACTTTCATTTTACCTTAAGTATGTTTTTATATTTGAATAAAATAATTTATTTTTTATGTGAGAACCTATAAATTTTAAATCATCAACCATAGTTTTAATTTACAATGAATTTGATACCTTGCAAAAAATAAAATATAGTTTTCAAATTTAAAACCCATGATGATCAAGTATGCAATTGGATATGGTTTATTTTTTTCCAAAATAAGGGAGAATAATGATCATAGGATTTCATTCCCTAATAATTATTCTTCATGTGAGGACTAAGTCATCACACCACCCATAGTAAATTTCTATATCCTCATAATCTTAATCACGACCACCTTCTATTATAGAACCACCTTCATCTTCATGAATGTGTACATCCCTGTAAAATATTTCTAGAACAAATCCTATGAATCCTGAATTATAGGATTCCTTCATAAAAATCATGTAAAATCAATCATACTATATTTTACCATTAAATTTTAACCACCACATTAGGAATAAAATTTTTAATATAGCATAAACCCTAGATTGAACCTTCCAAAAAGCTACCCTGAGAGTTGGTAGGAGTGATAAAATTAAAGATGAATTGAAGAGGTATGATCAAGGACAATTCATCAATGGTCTAAAATATGATCCCCTTAATGATATAGGAATATTACCATAATAATAAGAAGTCCAATAAAACCCCAACATGAGAAGGAATCCATAAAAACTAAAAAACCCTAGGGAATCTTGAGACAACCTGAAACAGGAAGAACAAACATCAATATTTCCCTAAAATCTATAATTATAGTTAAAAAGAACCATAAAAACATCATAATACACCAATGTGGGGTATATAATGATGTATTAGGAAATAATAGAAGATGTTGGAGTTAAAAAACGTAGGCACCATATGAAAAAATAACACAAAACATAAAAACATAAATGCGTCTAAGATTTCACAGAAACACTTCTAGTATTACTAAGACAAACCATTCTGAACACTATTGTTTCTGACCAATGATGGAGTTGAGAATTATTTATTAGGTAGTGATATCATAATTTGAAGTGTAATAGGACCTTAATACGCATCAACCAAGTAAGAACAGTAAAACTATGGAACCAAAGTTTTAAAACTAGAACCCAAATGGGAAAACATGGAGAAAAAACTAGTGGAAAAGAAACATAGTGGGATACATGATAAAAAAATGGGATGATAAAAAATGTGACGATTCTCATAGGGGAGGCCATTACCACTAAAACTATTTTTAGGGGAAATTATAGAGCTATGGAAGTAGAGAGAAATGAAATGTCCAGGATAATTTAGAGAAATAATTTTATATAGACCATTTTACACTAGTATTCTAACATCCAAAAAACATATTTAAATTCATAATCAAAATTTCTAAAAATATTTACACTTTCATGATTTATAAACTCCTTATTTGGTTATGATTAATCACTAGAATCATAATATTCACAATGTCTACATGATTCCTTCATTTCAAATTTTATATTTTCTTGTATTCCTTATATTTCCTCTCATTTTTTGATTTTGTTATATTTAATTTACCATTCCCTTTATCCACATATCCAAAAAAGGATAAATATAAAGAATTATAAATAGAATTAGAGTTATATTTTCTATTTCCTCTCATGTAAACTTTTTTATAACACTGCAAGGTCTTCATTTTATAATATTTTTTTTCCTCTTATCTTTTCACATAGTTTTTATTACATGAGATATATTATCTTTTTCATTATCCTATTAATCATGTCAAGAGGAGTCATAAGAAACTATATTAATTGATTTTAATGTGATTATTTCTTTTTATAACTTTACTACTCTATAAGATTCTTCCATTGGAACTTATATTATGATAGGGATCCAATCATATTTTTTAATGTGTACTATGATTTTTTTCTTTTATTTATGGATACATTCTTCTTATTTAACTTATTTGGTATTGATACATGAACTGTTTTTATCATAACCAAATTTTCTAATGTGATTCAATGTGTATTGATCTGATTATTTTATTTTAATTTTTTGATAAATTTAATGACTAGTTGCACTATTATACATTTTGATTTCCGAACATAATGCTTAGAGAATCCCATATTTTTAATTTAAAACTAGTTAGTACCATGATGAGTTACTTGTAAAATTATCCAAATATCACGGTATATATTTTATAATGACACGTGACATAAACTATAATTAATAATATAACTGAAAATAATATTCTTGATATTATAATTAATGATATAAATAGCTGCATGATTACTAGTAATTGTGTTAAGATCAAGAAATAGTAGTTTATATGTCCTTAACTATGAAGACTAGTGATCTATATTTATATTTTTTAGGTATGATTAAATTATTTGATTCATGGATCCATAATCATTTACCTCATGGTATAGTTGGTTTTTTATAATTAATGCATCAATTTTTCCTTGAGAAGTCATGAAATAAATATCATTCCATAAACATTATAGAGGATATGATATGCTTGGTAAAAAATATGATAAATCCAATGAATCTAAAAACCATGTAATATAATACCAATTATTTCCAAGATTATTTTATGGCTAGAGGTCAAGAGGGGGTAAATTAATAGAGTAATGTCTAAAAGATAAAAGTGAGATATACATAGGGAGTTTTATCGTGGTTTGTTTTAAATATCCCAATCCACTCTCCATAGAATCTATAATAATAATGAGTTGTGGATAAAAATAAAACTTTTCTTTTCATTGGTATTTAAACCCCAATTATAACATACTTTCCTAATGGAGGCACAACCAATTACAACTTATAATTTTTGGTTTTTTAGTAGAGTTTAATACAAAAGGAAATACCTTTTATAGATGTATAAATAGAATAAGTATTTCATTTATTAAGAACAAAATAAAATTCTTATAATTAAAGTGTAGTGTAAAAAGATGAAAATACAACTCATAATAAAAAGAACTAGTTTGAGAGAAATGAAGATTTTATGATTTTGTTAGATCAATAACACCAACAACTTGTTTCACCATTATGGAAAAACAATTGAACTTTAGAAGTGTAAGAGTAGGTGATAATAATTTAGAAATCAGTATATATATTGTTCCCTTGCTTATATTTTTATTGAATCATCAAAATTATGATATTTCCACCAATTATTAAAGTTTCCTTATTCAGTGAATAATCAATTTCTCCTAATGGATTCCAAATTATAAACTTGTCATTGCTAAATTTAATGAAGTTCCCTACCAACATATTTGACTGATAGTACATTGATACGAAAAAATTGTTTTGAGAAAATACATTTCAATGAATTATTGAGTTCTTAATAAGTATTAATTATTAGTAGTATTTTTTTATGATAACATAGTTTTTGTACACTCTATATGAAAATGTTCTCCAATGGATGCATTCTCATGGAGTTTCTTGATAAGTAGTTTGTGCATGAAATATTACCACTTTTTCCAACTTGAAAAAATGGTATTGACTTCACTCTCCCATATAAGTTCTACAAGATACGTTAATGTGGGTATTCTATGTCACACAACTCCTTAAATTAGCATTGAAATTCAAGATATCATGAAAATAAAAAACATATATTGTGTTTACATGATCACTTTCTAGGGTAATTTATATACCTACATCATGCTTATAACATCATATTACCTCAATATCAATAAAATAATTACATGATTTGTTGTGATAAAATAGTGATAAGATAATATATAGTACAACAATATCTTCTACCAGAGGCAATTTCCCATAATTCAATATATTCTTTGCTCAAATCATGAATAACCATATTACAATACAGTTTCATTGATAATTAAATATCAAGAACTAATTTCTATTATTAATTTCATTTGTTATATTATGTATTTATTTTTTATTACCTAATTAATTGTGTTTTTAATGAGTAATAGATATAAAGACTAATATTGGAATTTTTTGGAGAAAAACATAGAAAATATATTCTTTGGATTTGAGACTAGAATTCTATAAAAGTAAAATAAAAAGAATTTAAAAATGATATCATCCTAAAGTAAGCATAAATAAAGCAACACTAATACATGAGTTGATCAAGAAATTTGAATGGAATACCTGGATAGGTTGGTGTAAAGGTGAATAGGGACACCCAGTGAAGGGTAGTGCTGGTGGAGGATAATTAGAACCATGGTTAAGTGTCACTAATAGATAAATAACTTTGGTACAAGGTGGTACCATATGGAAGAAATTAATAACTATGGGAAAGAATAAGATTTAAATATGAGGTCTCAAGAGTTGTATTTTAGTGTATGATGAATAAAATTGTGGGTAACTATAAACATAAATATAATCATGTGTAGGATTTAGTATATTGATCTGGTTTATACATCATCATCATGGTCCATTATAATCATTGTAGGCACCTAGACACACCATGCCTATTACTTCATGTTGCACCTATAATGATGGGATCACTACAAGAGCTTAGTGAATTATTTAGTCTATAATTGTGAAGGATGATACCACAATGAGAGCATAAATAGATTTTTATGATATTAATTTAAAATATATAGTTATTACATGGATGATATGATAATGGTAGATCACTAGAAGAACATTTCCGCTTCTAGTGTCTTTATGATAGCCTAATAGTTTTTCTACATGAATGAAAACCCAAATAAAACATAATATTGAGAATAGGGGATGTTAATGATGATTAAAATTCCATTTTAAATTCCTGGTAATAAAAATTGTAGTGAGAAATTTGTGATGAATAGAAATATATTCATGAATGGGTCCACAACAACTTAAATGATGAAGGAAGCACCATGAAAAATGTTTATAGAGCATGAAGTATTAGTTTATGAAAAGATAAAAAAGTGTTAAATTTTAGGATTATATTTTTTATTCCATCTATTATTCATATGCTAATTCCATTTGAATTATTTTATTTACAATATAATAGAGAGTTTATAAGATAATGTAATACTATGTCAAATTCATAGGGCTATATTATAATGTGGTGGAATTATCCTAAGGTTCTTGAGAAATTTCACAGGGTTGATTTATTTTTCATATTTTGAATAATCATTCCCACTCCACATTTTTTCTTTATGAAACTCCAAGAGTACTTATATAGTATACATGATTATGATGTTACACTACAAATATAAAAATTACAATGATATATAGTAATATTTTTTTATTCCAATATGGATGGAATAATTTCACACATTGGTAACTCATGAACACACCATAAAACTAATAAAGGAATTGAGACCAATAAAGAAATTATATAATAGGGTTCCCATTGAACCTTAACAACAAAATTTATATATATAGTGTAGATGATGAGAATATTTTTTCATTATAGTGGGGTTTTATCTTGGAGAGTCAGATAGAATTATTATCATTCAATAATAAATAAAAGGAGAGGTTCACTCAATATATGGATTATTCATGACACATGGTTATGAAAACTTTTATATATATTAATATGTGAAAATATCATATCACGAAGTGAGTTAATTTTCCCTCATCCATGCATTGAGATAGAGAAGGTTATGGGGCTATTAAATAGTTCAGGCCGTGACCATATCCTCATTCCACAATATGAACAAGAAATAGATTTTAAAAACACAATCTTCATATAAATTAAGGCGGAAGTTATTAATTTTCACTAAAATGATTCATGCACATTTGAAGGGGAAATTTTTATAATGAAAAGTAAATCACTTGTGAGGATTTATTTTCTCTAAATAATGGGGATAAATCACTGTAAAGGGGGTTCTAGTTTGGAATTAGAAAATAAATTCTACATTTTTGGACTATGTTTACTAGAAATGTTTTCAAGGGTTTTCTTATGTTCTATATTATCCAATACTCAGTATTTGGGGGGGTGAGTTTTTTAGTTCTAAGTGATGTATTAAGGTGGGATTTAGAAAAGTTATTTTTTATTTTTTTTATTCCATTATTGGGATTTTTCATTTAATTTCTATTCTATTTTTACCCCATATTTATTCCTTGACCATTGTTAACATGAATCAAGAAGTGCTTTTCAATGCATAAAATTACTGTTTGAATCATAAATGACCATTTTTTAGAATAATGTGGCTACATTGAAACATGGTTTTAAGTCATATATATGATTAATTAATCGATGTATCTAATCATGATAAAAGGTGTTCTCTTGATGTATATTGTGAGCACCAATACCAATGACTTCCTTATACTTAACAATGAGAAAAACATGGGTAATAAATTTTTCTCTTCACTTCATTGACACATAACCTTGTATTTATTTCACCTTGTGTGTTTCCTCAAACTGTGGTATTAAAATTCATTTACATCCTCTTTAATTTTCCTAACTATTTTTTAAATTAATCTCTTTGTAGTTGACCTCAAATTTACCATATACAAGTCCCTTTAGGATAGTAGTTAGGATGAGTAATATTATAAATTTATAATGTTGTTATATAGTATGAGCTAAAAATTCCTTGTGGGTGGTCATGATTTCAGTTCCATAGATGGGGATATATTTTTAGGGTATCTGGTTAATTAAGGTTTTTTATTCATTCATATCATGATTTTTTTCTATTAAATTATTTGTTTTTTAATTCATTATTTTAAGAAATAAAATTTTATGCATGGGTACTCATCCAAAGGAAAGGTAAAATATGTTCTTGATTGTAATCCCAAGATGAAAATGAGATCAACTTGGGATAAATTGAGAAGAAATAGATAGAATAAAATAAGATAAAAAGTAGAATAGGGTGTGATATGTAGAGAATTTATTTCAATAAATTTAATTGATTAATGGGAAACCATCAAGTGTGGGGGATGAAATAAGAATCCTCCTATATGTAGTGGATGAAAATCAAATTGATTTCCTTCTTAGAATTATATAAATTATTTCAAAGTAACCCAATTATTTGGGATACCACATAAAAACCTAAACATACACATATAAGGTATCCCTAAAATCCATGGAAAATTATAATTTACCAATGTTTCTAGAGATATGGTAATATTGAGATTATTTAGATTTAACATAAGAGATAAATCTTGAGAATATAACTAAATCCTATAACCATATTCTCTAGAAACATGGAATGATTTGGCCAGGAACGTCATCAAAAGGAATCTTTACTCCTACTAAATCATTGAAGATTTATTCTTACATTATAAATTTCAATCAATTTGATGAAGAATCAATTTAGACAACACATGTGAGATTTAGGGATCTGATACGAAATTGTTCTAATTATGAAATTGAAAAAAAGTTACCAATATAAAATTTTTATATGGGTGTCTCTTAGGGAAATAGGTTAATAGTGAATGATGTTATTGGTTGATCAATTATGAATAAAATACCAAAAGTGTGTTCAATAATTTTGGATAATATTTTAAGAAATATCTTCAAATGGAAATTAGGAGTGAAACATTGAGTACACATGGTGGGAAACATCGGATACAAGGATACACTAGTGGATTATTTGGAAAGGAATATGTTTTAAGTAATTTAGAAATATAATCACGATGGAATGTATGATGGAGATAATAATTATTTTTATTTTAATAATCAAATATTTTTTAGCAGTATAGGACACAATAAAAAAATAAACGGTATGTAAAAGCATCATGGTTTATATAACAACCATAAACATCTCTTAAAATAATAATCAATTCATTAGATGTGACATTGTCAACCTTTATGAAAATAAGCATGTATTTCATGAATGAAATAAAGTCTAATTCAAAAGATCAAAAAGTTTCCATTAGAAATATAGAATTATAGGTTGGATATATTTCATATAACCCCAAGGATAGGTTTATGGGAGCACTATTGAGTGACATAGAGGTACACCCATATGGATAATTGAAGTCCATCACATTGAAAAGCCTAAAAAATGTGAAATTTATTGATGGGAATTATATAAATAAATAAGAAAAATAAGAATAAAAATAAAAGGAAAAGATAAAAGAAATAAGGAATATGAGAATGAAGTTGGGAATGAAGTAAAAAAAAACAAGCACCACTACTATACAAGCCACCACTGCCTTTCCCATTGAGGTTGAGGAAAGGCAATATTGATGAAAAATTTTAAGTTTCTTAAAACCCTTAATAACTATATATTTACATCCCTATTTTATAATTTTTAACAAAAACATACATGAATATGATGTTTATGAAAGTTCTAGATTCAAAAAAGAGGAAACATGAGATGTTTATAAAATTTTGACTCATGAGAGAAGTCTCATCTATGGTATCTTGGAGTATACTGAAGAATATTAAAGATATATGTTTATTTTTTAATTCTTGTTAACATTTGGTCTAAAGGATATGGAAATACATTATGTGATATTGGCTAGAGTGTGAACATCATGTCATACTCAACATTCAATAGCATGAGATTAGAGGAGATGAATCTCACAATATTTATTCATCATATTTTATAAACCATGGTAATATATCCATGAGGTTTGATTAAATACATTGTCAAAGTGGATATAATTAATTTTCATATAGGATTCCTTGTTCTTGAGATGGAATAAAAGAAAACCCCCTTATTCATGGAAGGTATTATCTAGAAATGAAAATGGCCTTGATCAATGTTCAATGTGTGGTGTTTCTACTATGTGTTATAAATAAGGAATTGAAGTTTAATTTACACTAATTGATGTAAAATTTTGATGAGATATAGGTGGATTTAATTGAAGAAAATATGCTATAATTAGAAGATATTACTTATATTAACATTGTAAGGGATATAGAAATTGTTTACAAGAAATAAGATGGTTAAATTGAGGGAATTTATGAGTGAATAAGGCCACTAAGAAAATAAGGAAGATGATGGAACAATAACTATACCAGAGATGTTTAAGGAGGGACAACCTATTTTGAAGTTCATAAGGTATGAATTGATTTTTAGGATAAAATAATCACTAATGGATTGGACCTATATAAGTTGATGTACTCTTACCTCAAGGAAGAGTGAAGATGATTTTAGAAAATGGGATTTGACCCACAATTTTGGATGATTCTGAGCTTTAACCATTCACTAATCTAGATTGGGAAAGTTCATTACAACCTTCTTTCACTTAACTAAACATGAGGTAAGGTATAGCTGATGGAACTCTAGCACAGAACATCAAGAACGGATACTAAATTTTTTATGTATTTTTTAAGAATTTGTTTTTTTAATTAGTATAAGAATATATTTTAGGGAGCATTTTCAATTCCCCTAATATTTTTAGAATAATTTGCATGCATCTTTTACATTTACTGGTTTGTTTATAACTTTTCATTCCATAATGTCAATCAAGGAAAAAGTGAAAAATAAAAGGGGAGATATTTATTGATAATGTGGTATTGTATTATATTATTTATTTCTTTTACTCCCCTACATTTATTTTCAAATTATTTATGTGTTTTAAAAAATATTATATTCTAGGTATATAAAATTTTCTATATTTTTTAGATTAGATGAAAAAATATATTAGGAACCCCATCATTCAATATTATAGAAAGTGTTATTAAAAATATTAAAGAGTAAAATGGGGGATGAATTATCAGAGATAAGCATAAGTGTATTAATTCAAAAAAATTGGTTTAAGTTGATTGAATGATTTATTTAGAAGAAATTACTCTTTATTTTCATTGATTATACTTTTTGAAGGTTATGTTATTTGATTTATTATCAATATTCAAAACATTAGTTATTATCTAATATTTCATATTCCCATTCCTAAGAGGGTTCTATGACAATTTTTTTAATTTAATTTCTTATTCCCCATTTATTGAGAGATATTTGGGGAGTATATACCTATAAGATTTTTTTTGAGATCTTATTGAATCTATTAAATAACAATGTAAAATTAAAATTGTTGGGGAATTTTTTGTTTCAATCCTTATATTCCACTAAGACATGCATTGACATTTAATTCTTATTTTAACCCTATAGAATAAATGAATTTACTTCATAGGGGAGCCAGATTACAATACTATTTTTTAATTCCTACTGTACTATAGGTATTTTCCCTGATTTATAGTAGAATATATGTGTATGAAGAAAGTTATCCATATTTTATGGTGATTATTTATATTTATATTAAGATGTAGAATAATGTCATCAATTGTTGGGAAAGTCACAAGAATTTTATTTCATTGTGTTTCATTGTTTATCCTTTAATTCAAAAAATATTTTCAAGAAAAATCATTTGTAAAATAATGAAAATAAATATCATTATTGAAAAAAATTGAGCATTATTATTTTAAAATATCTAATCTTGGTACAAGTTTCGGTATTATAATTGCCATGATTTATGAGCCTATTACATGAGATGAAGACTGTTATGTGATCTCATTTTTGTGAGGATTTTGCATTGATATAATCATTGTTTTGTTATATAATGTTCTTTAGAGTCAACTTAATTTAGATCTTTACAATTTTTATATGAATTGACAAAAAAATATTGTCCACAGTTTCATTTAATCCTTTCAAGTGAGTCCTCATGATACTATTTTTATTTCCCACTATGAGTTGAATGTTTGAGATTATTTGAAATCCTATGCTTATGATGAATGTACATGAAATTTGGGAATAGATCTTTTATTTTTTTCCAAAATGAACTGATTGGGATTGAGTCGCAACTACCCCAATCCTGCCTCTAATAGGCATGTGGCTGGTGACCAATGTTGAGTATGCATATCACACACAAGGGGGGCATTAACCCAATTTACCTACACACCCACACACACCCACCCACCCACACACATCTCAAAGCCCCTAAAATTCTTAAATGGAAAACAATAGATAAAAATGAATGCATACATACACAATTCCACAATTATAGTATGACATTATGCATTGGAAAGCACAAAAAGAGGCTATATAAAGGCCCACCCAAAACTGGAAAATAAATTCTTACGTAATCAGAAGGAGTGAAGTACTGTTAAATGTAACACTGATATACACCTTAGTCTGTCTATACCAACTAAGATCCACATTATCCTAGTGCTTTAAGAACTCCATATAAAGGTCTACTATCTTTATAAGACATTAAATTTTTGGGGATATCCCATGAATTTGTCAGTATAACAACACATAGTAGGACACCCCTAAATTACAAAGCAACACATCAAGAGTAGTAAGCTCACTAAACACATGTTTGTCAAAAATATATGAGACAAAATGATAACCAATGATATCCCAGATATACTAATAAATGAACCAAAGTTGCAAAAAGTATGAGACAATGAAATCCATAGATACACTACAAGTTTTCAAGGAAACTCTTGTCTATGAGATCTCACTCCATGAGCCCTAACATACTTTATATAATTAAACCAAGGGATATCACTCATTAGGTATTTCCAAGTCGATGTCACATTTTTTTCACCATAGAGGGAACAATACTTATGGGAGGAAACACTCTCTGAGATGTATTTCTACTAACAATACTCATCCTAGAGGTCATGATCGTCAGGTCTAGCTAAGAAGAAGCACACAATAAAATGAGTGGATTCATTTGAGATACACACACCATCAGCCTAAAATCTCATTAGGAAAATGGCATGTCAATACCTATCTACGGGTTCATTGGATGGAGATCACTAAGGGGACACCAAAACCTACTCGAGTTACCCTTCAAGATTAGGGGTAAATTCTACTGCATGTTTTGGTCATTCCAATTCCACAAACCGTACATAGAGAATCAAAAAGTATAGGAGGATCATTCTAATCCTCTGAGAGGAATACAATATCCATCATGTTGAGAGATCTATTTAAAAAATTATGAGATAACTCACTCAAGAATAAGAGAAATCGACTAAACTACACTGATCATTAGGAAGCAACAGAGGGGCCACCCACTATAAATAGTACAAGTTACTATAAATAATCCTCATAAGAATGGACTGAGGGTACACAGTCAACTGATAATGGTCCAAGGAATCTCACACAAGTTCATAACAAATATAATCTTAGAATAAATAGGACACTAACTTGTGCTTAAAGGATTACATAGAATCACCCCGAGTTTCGAAGATGTTTATATTATAGCTTGGAACAACCCATTTCTAATGGCTAAAAATCTTGCACATTTCCAAAATATAGGGTGTTTCCCAAGAGTACACATCATGTCGATGTCACCCTAGAACTCAGTGTTCTGTTCTACCTTTTCCCATGTACACCGGGTTATGCCTGTGTACTTTTCCATATCCAATTATATGACTCTTCTAGTGTAATCTATCCCACCTGTGTACTTCCCATGTACATGGCATGTGAGGCCACATGGCCACTTGGGATTATACTTCTTGTACATATTGAGTTTTTTTCAATGTGTTACATAGTGTGAGACTAGAAACATACAACATGTAACACTACCTTGCCTCCAGAGAGTGGACCCACTATACTTTCCAAGGTGGTGAGCTAAGGGTCATATGGAATGTGATAATTATTTCTACACGGAAACCTTAACACCGTAAAGAGTGTCCCACATGGAATGTATCTCTAGATTACATGTCAGGTAACATTTGGATTTAATGGATCATAATGTTCTTCTACACATCACTATCCATGCTTATACAACCATGATTCCAACCAAGAATCTAACATTTGAGGTTGTACGACCCTTTCCCTCACCAATTGTTGTAATCTAGCCTTTAAAACCACTCGGGAAATTCCCAAAAGTTATTTTCATAGCCATCCCATAAAATTAGGATGAATGGAAATCGTAGATCCATTCTGATCCACCTTTGATCACAATTCATCTTCATCATGCATTGATCACACCTTTGATTAAAATATGTACCACTGGTATCAATTCATTGTGTTGAGTAACGGTCACACAATGGTCGATTATTGGGTAGTCATCACAACACATGCCAAATAAATTGGCTGGGATTAATGTGATGAAATGGGGGAAAATATATAAACTATAAAATGTATGGAATGAGCCTTAACCTTTGTTCATTTTCATCATATATCCATTACTGAATAATTTGACGACTGAAGAGAGAATAAACAACCCAAACAAATAAAAAAATCATAAATAAAATTAACCATTAATGTCAGAATTAGTTCCTATTTCTAGGATTGATCTGCGTTCATCTAGGATAAAATAACATAATGGAATCACACAAACCAAACATCCAAGCTAGACTTTGGACTAATTTCTGATGAAGGAAGGTCATGTATTTCCATTATTGGCAAGATCCATGAACACAAATGGAACAATGATCCTCAATCTCAATCTAAAATGATTTCATACACTTATAATTATATGATCCAATAGTTCTCCATATCTATAGGGTTAAGTTTCCAACCCTGATATTTCATTATAACCATACATTTAGAGAGGGAAATAGTTCACTACATCAACCTAGTAAAATATTTTAACTAACTAATTTATTTTATTATTTATGCACGTGAAGGATTTTAATAAATCTTATGATACCAAAAATGATTATATTATTCTTGGGTAAAACCATGATTTGAACTCAATAATATTCTTATATTTCTGATCCAATCCTTCATTCGAGAGTTATTAACTTTTTTTAGGAAAATAGTGTGTGTGAGATATTAATATATTTAATATTTTTCAAATATAAAATCTGGGATTGCTGTACTTTAGAATCTCATGTTATCTTAGTTTCTGACTCTAGAAATATTCCTTGAAATATTCCAAAAGTATTACATGAATAAACTAAGACATTGTATTTTTGGTATCTTCAATGGTTTTCATCCCTGAAAATAACAATATAAAGAAAAATTTGGGGATAATGACCGATCAACTAGGTCTCCCAACACCATGATATCACCTAATGGATTCCTATTCTACCAAAAAAACACACACAAAGAGAATAATTACCCATGAAGGGTCTTTCTCAGCCAATTGTTAATGCTTACAGATCCTTAAAAAGTGAAACTACACTCCCACAACCCAGCTTACCCAAGTTGATATTGTTCAATGATTCATGTGCATACCTCCTCAGCTATAAAATTTGGAGAAAACAATGAATCCAAAACTACAATGGTCATGGGGTTAAGTGGTATACCACCTCTCCAACTCGACACGATAATAGAAAAAAGAAAGGTCCTAAGAACCTCGTAGATAGCCTACCACCCTAGATAAAACTTTGCTACAATAAAATTGAAAAGTCCATTATCATTGAACCAGAATGAAATTCGAATGTCTTTTGGGAAATCCTTATATACCCTTGGATTCACTTCACCTTTACAAACATCACTAGTAGTAAAATAAGAACCCATGTTATATAAACCACTGGCGTCATCCATTATAATAGTTACCTATAAGGTCTTACATACATGGCATCAAATGTGGTACTACATTGATGGTGCAATTGTAGTAACTATGATACACAAAATCGAACAATGGTAGATGATCCTCTATGATATGGACCAAAACTGACATGAGAATTTAAATAAAGTTCATCAAGACCTAAATTATTTACTTTTACCTAGACATTTGACCACGATAAAACACTGGGAACAACTTCAGTTTAGTCCCCTATGATTTCCCACATATTATCCTAAATCATTCCTTGATGTAAGTATCACATACCATAATGATCATCAATGAATTTCTACAACTCTAGACTAACTGATGTATGTACAAGTATCCAAAAATATATGATACAAAAAGAGTTTAGATTGAAAACATTATGTATCCTCCTATACATGATCTCATCTTGCACTGCCAAGGATCACCACTTATCAAAGGAGTGAAAATCCACCATGACTAGCCAAAAAAACATACATGATCACTAGTGACAATATAATAAGCATGGGTGGTAGGAAACCAGTCCCTACTAATGAAAAAAATCAATGGGACTCACCTTCACTATGAATATATTTCATGTAAATATCTCCTCATTCTAGATTCAGGTCACACTATCTCTAGAAGCATGTAATAACCAATCCTTTATGTAGGATACTCCAAAAAGAGGGTTAAGAAGAAATTATCCAATCCTATAACTAGTTGTCTAATAGGGGATAATATCATTAATAATTGTCTCAGGAATCCATATAAAAACTACTACTTGGGTTGTGAAGACACATTCCATACCTTGAATGAGACTGAAAGACTATACAACTCATTTACTCTATAACTCATCCTTTACATTTTCTTGATGTTTTCCACTAGAAAATATTTATACATTACGTTATCACAAAAAGGATCTCAAAAAACACAAGTCAAAGGAACTCATCCTCCACACCTCAACACTATCTTCTGTGGGAGGCACTGACTTTTCTACATGGTTTTGGATCACACCTCAAGAACTCATTTCAGTGGGGGAATTTTCCCTCTTCATTGCATGTAAAAAGTCATTCCAAACGTCACCAACATAGGTATATAATTAATCCAAACATCTCAATGGTAATGACATGAACAAATTATGAATAAATAACAGATCATACCTATGTCTAATAGTACTACAATAAGAGTAGAGGGGAAAATGACCGTACCTCGATGCACTCCTAGAGCCTCTAGGAAAAGAATCTCTAGTGCATGTAGCATTCCAATAATCTAAACAATATCTTCTAAATCCATGAGTAGATCACCGAGGGTTAGTGGTGGTAGGATTGAAAAAAGTACTTGTGACATATTATAGCTCCCCCAACTCCTCCATTATGTCTGCCACCCAATGAACCTCCTTGCACCGACTGCTGCCTCTTTCTAAGAGGTTCATTGACCATTTATCAGACAATAACAGGATGGGTGGAACAATACAACATGAGATTTTCCCTCCCATAACAATCATAGAAACATACCATCCTTATAGAATTGATCTTTCCCTAAGATTTCTAATGAAACCTCCTATTTCGTGACTTAGATTTCATGTATGGTATTAGTAGGTCTTGATGAATTTGATTCACGAGTGATCCCTACCTCAGGAGCTCAT
Organism: Viscum album; assembly: GCA_963277665.1. Taxonomy (NCBI): domain Eukaryota; kingdom Viridiplantae; phylum Streptophyta; class Magnoliopsida; order Santalales; family Viscaceae; genus Viscum; species Viscum album. Next base: position 673,920,214 of record OY728131.1, on the reverse strand, counting down.
GATATGTGAATGAATCATACACATCATCATTTAACACCAAAAGATCCATCAAAAACTCATTATGTCATACTGCATCCACCCAAAACCCTGGAAGTGTGTCTATGAATGGATTCAACAGGATAAAGAGACACCTATTGAACATAATTAAGAAAACCCAACTCATGACTAATGGCCTTTAGGGATGACTCATCACTAACCAGGTCGAACACTCTATAATATTATGGAAGTCTCTCTAGACATCATCATGAATAAGTCCTTAAAGAAGACAAGATGTACCATCTTCAATGAGTATATCTGATTAGTTGACTCAAGAATGACATTTAAATGAAAACCTATTACTATATGATACATATACCAATATTTTTCATTCAAAAAGTTCCAATATGTACCGATTCAAAAAGAAAGTTATCATAGTATTTCTAAATGAATATGTTGGATGTCACACTAATACTAGAGTCCCTATCTTGAAACATGAACATGAGACACTTAACCCTATTTCTATAAAACCCAAACCAATCTCACAGGATCAGATCCAAGGAAGAAACTCCTTGTGGAACCTACATCTCATCCTAGTTAGTTTCATAAAAACATCAGGTTATGTATTTTTCTTATACCACACTATCAAGACTTAAAATGGTGGATTTTGAGTTGAAGCTACCCTAATACTTCAACCAATAGTTCGTGGATAGCCACCAGCACTGAGTAGGCATATCAAACATATGGGATCCATTATCATAGTGTACCGTTACACATGAACACGTCTCTTAGACCATAAAATAATGAAATATAAAACAAATGATAACAATGAGTTCATAAATCTATAATCCCATAATGATAGCATGAAATAATGTACTAGAAATCATAAAACGAGTCTAAATTAAACCCCACTAAAAAAAAAGAAAATAAATTCCAACCTACTTACAAGGGGGAGACAAAAATACAATGATTAAATAGTATACACATCATTATGTATTTTATATCTAAGATTGACCCTCTCTTTGTCCCCAATGAAATATATAAAAAGTTCTATCATTCGCATAAGACATGACATGTGTGGATGGAGCCCATGAAAAGGTGAGTATAACAATACCTAGTGGGAAACCCCGAAATCACCAAGCATAAATAATCAAGAGCATTAAGATCATTAAACACATGTTTGTTAATAATATTGGAGACATAATAATAATGAATGATATCCCATATATACTCATAAATGATTCAGAGTCAAAAATGGTCTCAATCACTACCAACCATAGTTCCACAGTATGGATTCAAGGTAAAAATCACACAGGGGGTTTCACTCCACGAACCTTGCTATTTCTAATGGCACTAAATAAGAATATATCACACACTGGGTATGCTTAAGACAATGAGAAATCCCAGTCATCCCATAGGACACACTTTCATTGGAGGAACCGCTCCTGGAGCTATATCACCACTAAAGAAACTCATCCAAGAGGTCAAGTTCATGTTTAGCCAAGAAGAATCACAAAAAAAACTAATAGGGTTTATTCAAGATAAAAAATCTATCAGACTAATACCCAAATGGAAACATCATATCTCAAAACACATATATGGGGTCAATGCCTTGGGATTTCTAGGGGGACACCAAAATATACTAGAATTACCCACCTAAATAGGGGATCAATTATCATGTATGTGTTGATAATTATAACTAAAAATACACTACATAAGGAATCGCATAAGACATAAGGAACATGTCGGGCCTATCGGAGCAATTAAATCTCCATGTCATAGAAGGATCTTGTCAATGAGGGAAAAGACAACTCACTCTCGAATAAGGGAACTCAACCAAATTTCATTGGTCATTAAGAAGATACAAAGGGTTATACCTCAATTATGATAATGATATACTGTACCAAACCTCATAGAAATGGACCAAGGGAACACACTCAACTGATTCTAGTCCAAGGAAGAAAACACAAGATCAAAAAAAAGATGAACTGAAAATAAAGTGGAATCCAGAATTTCCTCAAAGGAGAACACAACATGGTCTTCAAACCCTTAGAATATCTGTATCTCACCCTTTAATTTCATTCACTTTTCAAAAATATACATAATTTCCCAAGAGAACCCAACATGTAGATGTCGCCTGGGAACTTAGTGTGCCCTTCTATCTGTTCCTGTTTACACCTAGTCATGAACATGTACTTGTAGATGTCTTTGTACAAGGATATTCCTATGTACTTTAGCTTGGTCATTTACTTCCCAAGTGCATGTTGTGTGGGTACAACTGAAAACTTGTGTGTATACTCCCTTTACATGACACTATTTCCACAATATGTTATGTGACATGTAGCTAGGCACATACAGTGTGTAACACAACATGGAATCCTAGGTTTCCCCCCTAAACATACTGATATGGTCGACTAAGGGTTAAATGACTTGTGAAATTTGTCATATGGAGTTAGATACATATCTCTGAATGGAAACCCTAGAACTTTATAGAGGGTCCCATATAGTGTGTGTATCTGAATTACTTTCTATATAACTCTATATTTTCCAAAACCGTTAGGTTTTATCTGTGTCGCTTTCCAAACATTCACCACTATAATTCCTTATAGGAATCGTGGATCTACGATTATATATACCTTTCTCTCATCATGTGCTAGGATTCAATATTTAAAACTACTCAAGAAATTCCCACACATGTCTTTGTAGTTGTTCCATTCAGTTAAGATGAATAGAAACCATCTATCGATTAGAAATTACCTCTAATAGCACTCTGTGATCATCTCACTATGATCTTAATCCATACCCATGATATTGATCCATTATACCAAAGAATTGTTGTGCATTGATCAAATACTAGCTACACATTTTAAAGGTATAATGGAATTGAATGTGGTACATATGAAGAAACATGGGAGAAATACATAAAACCTAAAATGTGAGGAAAAAACCTCGTTCTTTTTAAATTTTCATCCTTCACCTGGTTTCAAAAAACATAATGAACAATGTTAGAATAATAACATGAAAAAATAAATCAATTTTAAATAAAATCAAGCATCAATGTCCAAATGAATTCTTTTATGTGGAATTGATCTGCATTCAATTAGGATAATAAAATTGGAAGGAATAATAAAAAATAAAATTTTCTATATAGATTTCGTATCTATCACTAATGGATAATTTTCCTACATTTCCATCGTTGGAGAGATATAAAAACTATGATGGTTAAACGACCCTCAATATTGATCCGATCCAATTTCATCTTCCACAAACACTTTTATCCAAGGATCCTTTAGATCTATAAGGTTTAGATATCAACCATTAGATCTTATCTTAACCTTATTTTTATAGAGTAAAATAGTTCACTACATCAAAATAATAAAATAAATAAATTAACTAATTTATTTTATTATTTACTTAAGTGATAGATTATAATGAAATGTCTCATACTAACAAATATTATGTTGCACCGAGGGTAAATCCCACACTCCTAACTCAATAGTGGTCTTATATTTCTGATTCAAGATTTTTTTGGGAGTCATTATAATTTTTCAAAGAAATTTGGTGCACATGATATTATTATATTTAATATTTTTTAAATTTCAATTCAGGGTTCAACGAGACTCAAAATCTCCTGTCATTTAAGTTTCTATCATTTGAAATATTCCTAGAAACATTCTAAAGTATTACATGAAAAAATGATACATTACATGTTTACCTTAAATGAAGATAAAATATTTTTTTAAGTGAGATAAATCTCAAAGAGGCATGTGAATTAATAATTATTTGAGAAATCGGAATAGTTTAGTGTGCAATTTTATAATCTCAAGAGGAAGAGTAAAATTCATGGAATTTTTTCTCTCTTAAAAAATAAATATTTGAATAATTATTTATTATGTGAAGCTTGAAATTTTATTCCTTGATAAATTTTGTTTTATAGATTTTAAGGACATGTTTAATCCTTGGTTTGATGGGTGACCATTTTCAATTCATAGAGATTTTATGATTTAGGACAAGAATGATCTTATGTACATGGTATTTTATCAAAATATATTATATAAAAAATTTTAATATTAATTTCAATAATTCGGTAATGTATTTTTTTCATCAATAATTATAATTTTAATGAATAATGATTGGAGAAACTTATATTTTAATTTTTTATGAAAAATTGAAAAAAGGAGAAGTTTTGGATTTAAGAATTTAATTATTAAAAAGCAAATAATACAAATACTTTCAAAAATGATGCCTTCACCAATCTAGAACCACTTAAATAGTTAGTTCCCATGAGGTAGCTGATGAAGCTCAAATAGGATTAAATTAAAATTTATTGATTCATCTATTTCATATCAGGTTGGGGGTGTCCTTTTTTAATCTTTACTAGTTTCCAACATTTCTATAAAAGTTTTACTTCATAATAAAAAAATATACAATTAGTGCTAGTGCTAATCAGACTTCAAATAGTATTTTAATGTGATATTTTGAAAAAGTAAAGTGCATTATACACTAAATATTCTTATTTAAATTACAAAAATAGTGACTTTAAGAGTTTATCTTATTCAGTCGTTGAAAGTGTTTCAACTACATGGATTCATTAGACCTAATCAACTTATACCTTTCTTGTTTTGATGAGAAGGTTATGTGAGATTATGAAAATCTTAAACCCTAATACGAAAAGGACATGAAAACCATTTGAGAATGAAGAAATATTTATTGAAATCATTGTGAAGATAAATTTGTCCCAAAACAACTGTTAAGATGGGAGATAACTGGATGTTCACTGACCATTTCTACTATCTTCTTTAGAGCATGATGTTGTCCCACCGTGAATGAAAATTTCATTGGAATATGATCATGGAAGTAGGGGTTCTTTGATAATAATAAAATGGTATTTAAAATGACTACCAACACATATAATAATTATTACTTATTGTTGAATGGAGATAGTTTCATCGATGATAACTATCCCATTGAGAAACTAAAGTTTATTTTAGGAAAATCACTAATGGAACATGAAGAAATGGTTTATAGAAGGGTTAAGGATGTGATACATATTAGAACCCTAGTTTTTTATATATATTAAAATTTCACACCATGAATTTTGGATATAGTTTATTTATAATATAATGGAGAGTTTAAAGATAATTTCCTGTTGTGGTGACTTCATTAGGCTATGTTTAAAATAGAGACAAAGATAATATAGTTATTAATAAAGTTTATACAGTTGAGTTTGTTTATATATTTTGAGTTTTTTTTTGAATTTTTTTTGGTTCATATTTTCCCTTTTGTAACTGGATTTGTATTGAGTTTTCATCCCGATGAGGTCACACCGTATCGATGAAACCCACTATCATATCCTCAACTACAAGTTGATTCTATGATGCATGAAAAATTTAAAACTATGGTAAAAAATTATCATTCTATTAAGATGATATAGGAATTGAGGGAGATATAGAATTCATACCATGGGGTTCCTATTGCATAGTGAAGATAGAATCATGACATGAAATGTAAATCATGAAATTTAGTTGGTGATGTGAAGGGGTTATGTCATGGTGAGGAAGTGAGGATAATGATCATTCAATAATAATTTAAATAAATTATTCATTTTTTATGTAGATGCTCCATGCCATATGGGCATAAAAAGATCAAAGAAAAAGCATTACCAAATTCTCATGTCGAGATTTTATTTTCTCACACATTTTCTATATATAGAGATAGGTAAGGAAATAATGGAATCAATCCTCTCAAACCATGGACTTATCCTCACACCATGAAATTCATATTAAATAGTTTTTAAAAACATTATCTGTTGATATATTCTAGTGGATGTCATTTCGGAATGATAATTGGGATTTAGGTATACTTTGGGGGTGGGGGTGTAGTGTTTTTAAAATAGAAATTATAAAACTTAGAAGGAATAAGTTCCCATAAATAAAGGTCATCAGTTTCTAAAATGGGGATTAAAACTATATCTGGATAGGAAATTCATCATATAGATTCCAAGTATATGGATTATATTTTTATGGGTTGTTCATATTTTAATTATTTTTGTATAACTATCTTATCATGGTGATTTTTTAGTTCGGAATGATGTATTAATATGGAATTGTGTTAATTGGTGTTTAATTTTTTACTATATCATTTTTATATTTAATTTAATATTTATTTTATATCTATTACCACTTATTTGATTCATGTACATTATTTACTCAAATTAGAATGTTCTTTTCAATAAATAAAATAGTCACTTGAATTATACATGGACTTGGTATTGATTAAAGGTTATATTTCTAAACATGGTATTAATTCACCTACATCATTAGTTAACCAATGTATCTCACTGTAAAAGGGTCAATTTGAGGTAGAGATAGAGGACTATGACTAATGATGTTATTAGAAAGAACTATGGAAATAACTTGACCCTTCATTTTGTCATTTCACTTCATTGACACATTCTCATAGATTTAAGAATCATTGTATGATTTATCTAGTTGTTATTTTTGAATTATGTTATATTTTTTGGTCCCATAGAGAAGATAAAAGAATCTCTAAGGGTGGGGTGAATAGACCTTTTTAAATAAAATTAAAATTGTATCCGAGTTTTAAGATTAATGGATTGGAAATAATATAAATAGCCAGAATATATTTTTTAAATAAGTTTAGATAAAAATTAATCATAATATAATCTTCAACCCTTTCAGACAAATAGAGATACAACACCCACTAATTGAGGAATATTACATTGTCTTTTTCACACTAGGAGTTACACCTAAATATGAAGAATTCAACCATGAGGCTTAAACCCAAGACCAACCTTCTATTTTCTACCTAGAGGCACAACCCCAGTAGTCTTGAATTTTTTAATAGGAGGTAGTACCCATAAAATAATAACTTTTTTTCCAAGAGACACAACCCAAAATGACTTTTTATGGTGAGTAATAATCCAAACACATGTATTTTTTAAAGTGGTAGTATAACCCATAGAATTTTTAACATAAAATAATAACAAAAATTAAATCATCATTAAAACTAGTTCAGAAAATTGAACAAGTGAATTTCATGGTAAAATTGATCACTCTAGTAAATGAATATTGAATAGTATAGTTCAAAAAATTAATTATATAAACAATAATTGATTTATTTTAAAGACAAATTTAGTACTTCATAGTTCTTTTATCCTCAATAATTTGTCTTATTATACTGGTTCTTTCACCTCAATGTGTAGAATCATTATAATTTTAAGACAATTACATCTTCCTTTTTTCTAAATAATTATTTTTTCATGTATCTTAAATTTACTAGTTCATATTTTTGGTTTTGTTTTGCCATAAAAAATTTAACATGTATTTCTTTTATAAATAAAAAAACCCATTTGGGTTCTTATCGATAATATGTAAAATAGATACAAACTATATTATGTAACTTTTTATAAGATTTACTAATTCAATAAATGAATTATAAATAACTATTTTTAATGTTATTGGAAAACTCCTTATAATATATGAGACAAACTCTTTATATTTCATTAAGTTGGAATTTTAATATCTCAAGTTACAAAATTTGAGTGTGAATATCCAAACTAGCTTAAACCCATGTGGATCTCATTTTATTTTCCCTAGAACAATCTAAAACATATTCACATGGATTATTGATCATTAATGTGTAATTTTAGAATAAGTAAAACCCTATGAATATTCATAATAAACATAAAGAAAATAGAAATATGATATATACCAAAAATAGAGCATAATTCCAAGTTTAGAACATCCTGTAGAAACTTACATAACCAAAAAGATAAATTTTACTATATGGGTAATTTTAAATTCTAGGAATTAATCACTTAGGTGAAATATCATTGTAATCAAAACATTTACATAACCAAAATATCTACACAAAAAAAATTTACATAGAAAAATATACCACATATGTGAATTTCACAATCCAAGAGAATCTATCTATGTGGAAGATTTGAAAATAGTTTAATTAAAAATATCTAACATCCTCTGTATCCAAATAAATGTATCCATAATTTTATGTATTTTAATTCATAAATAAAAAATTCTAAAATCTAAAAATATGTCGGTTTATCAAATTTTAATCCTCAATCATACCTTCTAAATAATAGTGTCAAATTTGGGTCCAATTGACTTATATTTTTAAAAATGTATTTCCTTTTAAAAATAGTTAATAATCAACTTAATATAACCTATATTACACAAGTAATAATTAAAATATACTATATTTTTTTTGAAAATGTATAGAATTAAAACTAAAAACATGCATTGAGTTTTAACCTAATATAAAAAATGATTAAGATAGACTCAAACTTTTATTCTTATAATTAAATGTAGATAAATTCCTTATTTTTCCAACAAAATGAAAATCACTTAATATAGATATATAAATCACATTCTATTGATGAAATACATAAGGTTACAAATTTTATATATTTTTTCTATGTCACCTAGCTATGTGGGATATTTTTATATGTATTTTGGCTACTGAAGAATAGTAAGAACCATGTATAAATGATATTTAATAGTCTCAAATGATATATTTATTATAGTTACCCAATATGAAACTTATAGTACATGTTATAAAAAATAAAAAAATGAAATATAATGATTTTTTTGAAGATAGATATTATGATATAATTAAGGTTAAATAAAATTTAATCAATACATAAGATAATAACTACAGTTACCAAATTCAAAGTTTTTGGACTTTTAAAGGTAATAAAATAAAAATTCTTGATAATTATCAAAAAATAATATGGTTCAGGAAGCCAAAAAAATTACCCCCTTTATTATAATTATGAAACCATTAAAAATTTAAAACAGTCTCCCTATTTTTGAAGTTATCAAAAGATTAATGTTTCAAGAGAAAATAATCTCTTTTTAATGACAATTATTCTCCCCCTATAATAGTGTTACACACCCTTATAATGATATTCAAAAACTAAATCCCTATAAATTTAAACATGATTGTAAAATTGAAACACATTTTATTTTATGGGAATATTTGTCTATATTAAATTTCATAATAATGAATATAAATATTGAATAAAATGTTCCTAAACATGAATATTTCAAAACATCCGTTAGAGAGACACTATAAAAGATTCAATTGTTAGAATATTGAGTTATATCAAATGAAATTATTTTAAAATATGATTTTGAATAATAAAGTGAATCCCTTTATAAAATTACCTTTTATACAAATGGAATGTTTAAACAGTAAGTAGACATTAAATAAAATGTATGAGAAACATAAAAATAAAATAATGTAATTGGTAAATTACAATAGAAATAAAAAATTCTAAAATGAGAATCAAATTATACATTACTATGTACTTCATGTAAATATGAAAATCAAAACATATAAACACACTTAGACTCCACCAAAATTAATTCTATAAAAATAATTAAATTCCCATCATTCCATGTTCAAATATGATTTTATGAAACATATAAATGTTCATGGGATTATTATAGATATTAGTAAGATGGTTTTTCTATAAAAATAAATTTTATATTTATATTTTTTTAATGAATGTGATCCCTAAGAAAATGAAATTTACATCAATGCGTATATACCTAGAGATTTGTTTGGGATTTTTGGAAATATAAATAATATAATTATTGGTATAGAATATATGAATCGTATCAAATTCAAAAACCATAATTAGAAGGTGTTTTGTAAATCCATAATGACTGAGCATAGAAAGAAACATCAAATATGTATTCAGATTTATTAGTTGATAGAGAAATAATTTTTTTTCTTGAAATCCTAATAAATTAATGATTTACCAAATAAATGGAACATCCCCGAAGTTATTTTTTACCTATTTTTAATTCTCCAAAAGCTTAATCAGAATAGCTCATCAAATGATTGTTTTTGTAGGGTAATATAATCCAATATTCAAAGACCCTTTAACAAATCAAAATTTTCTGTAAATACATTTAATGTGATTTTCCTTATAGAATAATTGAATTTTAACACACATGAGAACTATAAAAATGAAATATGACATGTAAGTAGTTATTTATAACAATCATCCAATACTGAATCTATAAGATTTAACATCAATGTATTTTATAGATTTATATAAATCCAATTTTTATTTATCACTTATTGAAGTATTTTCACTTTTATAAGATCCTAAACAAAATATCTTACAAAAATATTTATTATACATGTATCTAATTAAATAGATACCATAATTTCTTTGGAATATATTTTGACGAAGAAAGAATTTCAATTAAAAAATCATACTCATGTCAAATTTAGAAGTCATTAATTGATGAAAATTAATTAAAAATATTTTTACAAGATGATCCAAAAATACTATCATCAACATAAATTTTTACAATCAAGGCATCATTATAATATTTATTCATAAATATGTAGGATTATCCTCTCCCTTCTAAACAATGGGTTTCAAAATAAAATTACTAAATTTAGAAAATTAATTGAATAGATTTATCCTTTTATATTTATAGGAAACAAGAAATTTTTATCATTAAATATAGTGCATTATTAATTATAAAACGTAACAAACATTCCATCATTACGTAGTTGTAACTTTTTTTTATTAAATTACGCTTCAATTATACAACATATAAAACTCTAGAAAATATTACATAATTCAATATTAAAACCTCACAAAAACCTTTTACCTTTCCCTTAAAATTATTCAAAAAATAATATATCCCCTAATATATTTTTTTAATTATAGAAATTTTGATATATTACCCATCATATTTCTTCATCACCTACTATCCATATAAAAAATATATATTTTGATGATTCCAAGACAAATTTCAGGAAAAATAATTTAAGAATGGTTTAAAACCCTTGAAAATTTGGATTTAATGGGATAAACATATGAATTATTGGGATCCCAAACTAATTTCAAATACACGTTTAATTTTAATATAAAATATAAATATTTATATATGAAATCCTTATAATGTCCAATATATTTTCGAAATTTAATGGTGTATTCTTGTTCATAATGAACCTTCATTGGAAACCTAAAAAATATAGTTGTAAATGAACCTCCATTAGTTCTTTTAACAGATAAAGTACTATACATTTTGGGTAAAAAAAATTATAACCAATAGCTAATATCCTTTTTTTTGGTTTTTTTGAAAGTCATCATTTTTTCAATGTTTTATCTACATTTAGTAAAAAGGTATAATTTTAATTTAAACAACCAAATCTATTTCTGAGTTTTAAATGATATTTAAGGAAAATACCAATAATCCTTACTCTAGTTTCATGTAGTTTTTACATTAAATTGATTCATCTCTTTAATTTTTTTTTATTTCATAAAAAGTGGTTAATATATTCCTTGAGTAGATTTTACATAAATAAGATTAGTTTTTATGCCTTTATAATTATATTTCATCATTTATTCATTTTCCTTATGGGAATCCTTATTTTTACTCTTATAGTTATTATATAAACTAGTGAAAATTTCTAATTTGTAATCAATATTGGGAAACTCTTTTGGTAGTTCCTATATAGTTGGTTTTACATGATAAAATTTCAAGGAAGATTAATAAAGAGAGTCACTCAGGTTTTTTGATGAATCTATTAAGAAAAACGTTTTTAGATCCTTTTCTAAAAAATATTCATAATTAGAATATTAATCCTTAGTTTATCTCTGTCTAGATTACATTACTTTATTTTATTTATTGAATTTATTCCTCTTAATTTTTCCCTTCTTTAATCATGTCCAAAAATGGTTTATGTTCCCATGTTTTTTATATGTTGAGCATCATTGAAAATAAAATTACATTTTTATTCTCTTTGAAATCATATTTAGGATAGTCATCCCAAAATCACCAAGAATATCCTTTCTTTCATATATATCATCCCTTTGTGATGTAAATAGTATAATTCATATCCCTATATTTAACTAAGAATAAAAAAATTATGTTGAATCATTTGAATTAAAATCAATTCCCTTCTAATTTATATAATATTCCTTTGAAAATTTGTTAATATCTAAATCATATTTCAAAAATTATCCTATAATCTCCTCAAGATTATGTTCCTTGATATTTTTACTTTCATCTATAAAAACATTTTTATCATGTAACTTCTTAACAATTTCTCTATGTACTCTTTAAATAAAAACATGTTTCCATAATTTTCCTTAAAGAACTCATACTATTTAAAATACTTGTAAATATATGCTAAGTTCTATAATAGTTTTATATTAAACCATTTTAAAATTTTAATATTCATATCCTAACCTGAATAATTTATTTTTAATGAGCTTTTCTGATCCAAGATATGTAATATGAATGATTTTACAAATGTTGGGTTTTGTTTTACATGAAGATAATGGACTATAAACATTTCTATTTATTTCATTGTATATAATATTTTTCACCTTTTAATTCAGAATATAATTTTCCACGTCATTACTAACTAATGATCCTAGTTCACTATTAGGTAATTTGGATGTTTTTTCCATGAGTGTATAGTGATCAATGATAGGTTTTCTTAATAATACTTCAATTGATATTTATATTATCCATAGTCAGTACCATCAAAATTTGGCTGTATTTGATGTGTCTATAAATCATATGAACTTTTTTCCTTCCATATTGAATGCATCTTTTCATTATGTGTGTTAGGTCAGAAAATGGTAGTCATAAATAAATAAATATATTAAAATTGTGGTAATGATATGATACTAATTTTTTTCTTAATGGGAATATAATAGAATAGTCAAGATTGGTGTGACTTGGCCTTTTTAAATAAATATAAAGATTTTATCAATTTTTTATAGTTAATATAGAATAAATAAAATAAACACGACAATAAATTTATAGTATAGTTTAGGTCAAAATTTTACTACTATAATATTTTCCACTCTTAAAAAATAAAAATAGCTGGCACACACTAAATATGGAATCTTGCATTTATTTTTTTATAGTTAGAGTCACAACCCAATTGAAAATCCTTTTTCTTATAGAGGATTAATCCTATCACTAACCTATATTTTTCAATATGAAGGCATAAACCAAATGATCCAATATTTTTCACTCAGAGTAACCACATGAATATTCTGGTCTTTTCCCCCATGAGAAACAACCCAAATTGACTTTTGTTGGAGTGTCACAACCAAAACACACATATCTTTTAAAGGTAAAGTATAGAATATACACACACTTTAGGAAATAATAATAATAATATTTAATGAACCACAAAAAATAGTTGAATAAATAAATCTTGTGAATGTAGAGGTGGTATGGATTACTCTAGTAATATAATTTCGCTTAATGAAATTCATCGAAGTGATCTGATCCAGAATTATCACATGGAATAATACAAAGTTATTGTATCCTTGACACTTCATATTTTTATACTTGTTTTCTCAAATTTATATATCTATTTTAGTCATGTAAAACTTCTTTCAAATTTTAATAACTTTGCATGTCGTATTTTTCCTAAGAATGGGTTGGGAATTTAACATCAATGAAATACTGCAGAGTTATTTGGTGTTGGTTTCACATAAAATGAGATATCTTTATTTCTTTAATAAATTAAAAATAATATTCATGTGGGTTTTTCTTGATATTATGTAAAAAATATACAAAAAATTTAGTCGAACTCATTAGAACATTTAAAACTATAGTAAATGATTTCATAATAATGAGTATTAATTTTACTGGGAAACTCTCTAAAATATTTCAAACATGATCTTAATTTCTCTATTGGATTATATTTGAATACCTCAAGTGATAAAATTTTAGTGTGAATATCAATGAATAATTAATCCATTGTGAATATCATTTAATCCATCATTAAATAATCTAAAACAAGTTATCACGAATTCTAGATAACTAATGAGTAAATTTCAAACAAACAAAACACCTATAACATTCATAATGAACTTGGAGAAAAAAAGAAATATAAAATAATAAGAAATATACTTCATAATTCATGGTTTATAACATCTTATAAAAACTCTCATAACCATGTAGGTGAGTTAGACTACATAAGTGATTTTTGTCTATTTGAATTTATGATATAGGTGAAATATGCACACATCCAAAATATCTACCAAACCAAAATATCTACCTAACTAAAAGTTAGATAGATAAATATAGCTTGTAAGTGAATTCAACCATGTAGTAGAATATATCAATGTTGTACATTTTTACATAATAGTATTCATGTTTCTAATATTCAATGTAGATGAATTCATTTATCCAATGTTTGATATTAGTAAATTTACATATCCAATATTCTGAAATCTATAGACAACTTGACTTATAAAATTTGAGAACTAATTCGTACATTCTATAATAAAGAATGAACTTTGTGTACATTTGACTTATATATAAAAATTTTCATTAAATTTCCAAATAATTGACAATAACTATAATTTAACCCCTATATCTCATCATATCATTAAAATATATTAAAAATCTATTTATGAAAAAAATTTGAAATCTGACTAAATATATATAGTGAATTTTAACCTATGTTCGAACATGAAAATGAAATATTCATAATTTAATGTATTGTATTAATATATATATAATTTTATTACATTTCTATCATAATATGAACCAATCAATTTTGAGTTCTTTAACCCATGTTCTGACCAAAATACATAAGAAAAAAAATTCCAGAAACTCGGCTTTGTCGGAATAATGAAAAAGAAGTATAATTGATACCTGAAGGTCCCAAAATGACATATTTAGGCTAGGAAATAAATAGGAATTTTATATAACATTTTATAAAGAATCAATTCATAAAATATAGATTTATTTTTAGCATATATATATTACGATATAATCATGGTCAAGAATACTTTAATCAATACATAAGAAAATACATATAGCTACACAATTAAAAGTAACGTGGCTATTCAAGAAAAATAAAATAAATAATAATTTGTAAATATAAAAACATAAAATAGTCTAAGGATATAGTATACACTATTCTCTTTAATTTTAATAAGTTAATCTTAAATCTATCTCTATTAATTTAACCTCGAACTGACCATGAACTACATCTATTGAGTTAGTAGTTAGAATGAGTGATATTATAAATTTATAAACTCATTACCCATATGAATTAGTGATGACCTATAGGGAACCATTAATCATTCTTATTAACTAAGATTATATAAGTAATCCTAGATTAATAAGGGAGTAAATATTTTATTTAGGTTTGATAAATATAGAAATCATTACGTGATAATCAATGGCCTGACCTGACCAATCATGGCACATTTGGTTAGCATCATGATGAATTTCACACCCCAAGACCAGCTCTAATAGGACATGGGATAGAAAACAACGATGATTAGAAATATCACACACATTTGAGGCCATACCCTCTAGTGCCTATACACAATCATTTGTCTAAATACCCATAGAATACTGAAATGAAAATAAAAATGATACCATAATACATGAATATATCTATATCCCACATTAGAGTATGAAATAATCATTAGAAATAATAAAGGGACCAATAAAATACAACCAAATATAAAATGGTATAACATTCTAGAAGGAGGGGACTACTCTCAAATGAAAAAAATCATACGAACCATGATATATCTAGCTTAACTATGCTCTGCTTGCCCCTAGTCCACCATGGACTCCATCGAATGGATTGTTTTCTATATATTACAAGACATGTGTGTGAAGAGACCACGTAGGGGTGAGAATATAAATATCTAGAAAGAAAACCTGAAATCACCAAACATAAAACATCAAGAGTGTAGTTCATTCCTCACTACAAAGGATTTCCAATAAGAATATGAGAGATAACAATAATAATTTAGATATATTGATGATAGAATCCAAGTATCATGGTAACATCACAAACATAAAACTATCCTAGGATCCTTCATGATTATTCGAGGCAATTCTCATCCGCGGAACTCAATACATGACTCTAGTAACACTGATGAAACTCATTAGAGAGTTTGTTCTCATTGGGCTATACAGTGAAGTAGTACACAATGGATCTCAGAAAGTTCCAATGCATAGAATTGGGATCTCACATAGGGAATATGTAGGATTATTGAACCTACCAAGAGTAATCATGCTAGGATGGGGATCACACAACCTAAATGTTGGTACCGGATTCCTGAGCCCACCTAGGAAAGAAAGGCGATATTACTTCACACCCCAGGACACACATAGGGATTCCTAAACATTATATGAGACTTATCCCATATAGGGGATCACATATAACGATCAAGTGGTGATTCCTCACTGTAACCTCATAAGGATGGAACATAGGGACAAACCCTAGAGATACTTGCCAAAATTAAGTGAATGAGGGGTCATGATACCCAAGAAAAAAATAAGAATCAAGTATAAGGGAATACACAATGTGTCATGGCTAACACAAGTCTTCTCGTGTATTACAACCAAATCCTGTGTACTACGACTTGTGACCTTGTACACTAGTCCAGCATGTGTAGATAGATATTTCTAGGTACTATAGCTTTGTGCATACTAATATACTTAGTAGTTCCCATGTACTATAAATATACTAGTATACTTATCCTTGTCTATGCTTATGAACCCTAGTGATACAAACTGAGTTAACAGTCACATAATGTATGGTTGTTCTCACATGACATGTGATATTTTTTTGAAACCATAGACACTATATCTAGAGGACTACATGGTTTGTGTTCTTCGTACTATACACCATGTATGTCAAGATTTTTCAAAAACTCCATCAAACCTCACGCGAATCACCCATGCTTCCACCACCTTTGTCTCCACCACCAAATCCTTCAATAAACATTGATCTAGGTTTGAATGAGACTTACCATCAATGGTGACCATATTTTGGCTACATAAAATTCTTGGAAATTGACCATGATCATTATCGATTCCCAAAATACTAAATTCATAGATCAACCTCTTCCAACCCATCACTGGATCTTCCATCTTCATCGTCTCACCACAATCATGCTTACAATCTAAAATCCATGCTAGTAGAAATGATCTACTTCCCCAAAATTAAACATGAAATGATCCATCTCTAGGTATCTAGAAAACCATCAACAAAACAAGATGAATATGATGAATTCATGAAGAACATGGGGATAAAATCATAGAACACCAAAAGTGATAATTAAAATATAATATGGTTTAGATTAGATTCCATTCATCGATAATGATAATGATGAATCTGAAAGAATTAATACAGACTAATAATGAAAAATGAATTTATAATTCAACAAAGATAGAAACATAAACCACAATAAACCATAGATATGTGAATCAATTCTCATTAGGTTAATTGATTCACAACCAACAAGGGATAAAAAGGATTAATAAAAATAAAAAATTACATCCCTAGATCTTTTATCAATCATTTCGGAAAAACTATCCAATGTAATTGACCATTGGTGAGATACATGAACTCCTTTGCAACATTGATTTAAAATCTATAATCTTATGTCATTCACCTATAAACACTTCTACCAACATCTCTTTCCTAAAAATCTAGGGTTATGAAGATAACCTTATGGATTTTACGTAATAGAGATTAAATAAAGATGGTTAGGTCTGGACAGTTATATATATAAAAAAAAAAAATTTAACTGTTTATTAATCTTACCACAATCTCTCTTTAATATAACAACCAATACTAAAAATTGTTAGATCATTCCTAGGGAAGAACTTGCATTCCGAATTTAATAATTCTATAAGATTTCTCATCCAAGACTCAGTTCATGATTTATTACATAATTTAAAAAAACCTTGTGTTCTTGAAATAATAAATTTAATATTTTTTAAATCAATACTAATCTTCCTTAGGTCATAGAATACTTCCTTTAATTAGTTCATATCTTTGAAAATTTTTGTTAAAATATTCCAAAATTTTAAAAGGAAAGAATAGAGTTATTACAGACTCAGACATTAGGTATTTTCATCTGTGGAAGTAAAAATACACTCAAACAGGAGATGATATAGAACTAAAATCTTGTTCTCCTACTCAAAGGTTCTCTCTAGAAGATTCTCATGCTGCCCTCAAATATAGACCAAAGGAATCCCTTACCCATGAAGGATATTATCCTATTATTCCTCAAACTGTACAAGGTAATTTGAGAATGTAGATATATCCTTGATATCCAACTCTCCATAGTAAATTACATGTGATATTTCATGCATGTAAATCCTCAGCTATGAAACTTAAAATACATTATTTACAAACTATAAATGTGGTGGTTGGGGCAATAATTATATGGAAAGGTAGAATGAACCTTAGATATAACTTTATTTCTAAAAAAATTTTATATAATCCTCACTGAGGTGAGACCTTTAAGAACACATGGTCTCTCTTGTTGAACTCTAAAGGACTAAATCGATAGTCCACATAGGACTTATGGAGGCTTTGGGTAGTCTTCATCCCCTCCTAGATGATCCATACCTTCTCTATTTTTAATCTCACAAACTCTATTCCCATGAATTCTGACTATCCTAGATAATTACAACATAGTGGTGACCTATATGGTCTCCCATAAAATTCTTCAAATGGTTCCATATCAATAATGGAATGATAATAGTTATTATAAGAAAACTCCACCATGATTGGGTAATCCTCCTAAAAATAAAGAAATTATAATATAAAAGAACAAATCGTGTCCTCTAAAACCTAAAAATTCAAGTCAGTTTCTCCATCTATTTAGGGGTGGGATACCATGATCAACAACAAATGAGTCCCAAAGGAATCCTATAATCCTCCCCATAACCATGATGTAATGAAATAATCAAGGTATGAAATGGTTGTTAAGGTAACTCCATGATTCTAGACTATAACTTGCATGTAAAGGTGTCCCAATATCTCTTCTAAAATATTCTTTCAGATGGATATGAAGTTGGACAACATAGTGAATCGATCTAAGATCGCCCATATAACATTGTTCCCCTTTAGATGATCATGGAACCCACATCATGATGTCCCTGGATATACCTCCCAAATTCCAATCCATCACCTTAGTCGGTTAATCCAACCCCACTAGAACCTGGTTCTTAGTCTTCACTTACTTAAAAGAGAGGTATTAAGAGACAAACTCAGTTACACACTTCTTCATCCCCAGCCACTAGAACCAATGTTGACAATACTAGTACATCTTCTCCACATCAGGGTGTATAGTTGAGGGGGATGTATGAAACTGCCTAAAAATATCCTATTGAAATACCACTGTTGTGATGGAACATCCATGAAAAATGATACATTCTCCCCACCTTTAGAAATTCACTAGAAGAACATATAGTGGATATACTACTAAAATGGATTTCACATTGAGTATCTCTAATATTACCCTCCCTAACACACTATAGAAGAGGATGGGTAAGAAAAATAAACTGAAGGTAAGATGAATCATCCTCTTTCTCTAAGGATACCTATAATAAGGCCAACTACTATGATGCATCACTCAATAACAATGAATATGATTCCATGTTGAGATCATCTTCCACCACATTCCCTTACCTAGAAGTTTATACTATCTTGAAGTTATAATACTGGTGGAAATACAGCCAAAAACTATATCTCAAGTTGATATCCTTATATGAGATGATATAGTAGAGACTCTTATGGTTATAACACATGATAAACTACTTATTCATAAGATATTATTTCCACTTCTTCAAGGTGAAAACCATTGCCTTTAGCATAAGATTGTGTGTAGTATAGTTCTGCTCATGGGTTCTCAGATGATGGGACCCATAGGTAGTCACCACCCACTTCTATATCAGAACATATCCAAGGATAGTTATGGGTTAATAAAATAACACTATGTACTCAACCCCCTCCTATGGAAGTCTAAATATGGGGGATCTCATCAACATATACCACAAATCCTAATATCCTTTTAGAACTACTCAATCAACATGAAAGGATACTCGTTTTAGGTCAATGAATCCAAGGGTCCTTTAATCCTTGAGAGATCATGTATTAATTTCTTATAGTATCCTTATAACCCAAGGAAGTTATGCACCATAGTCACACTTTTTCATGGCTGCCAAGTTAGAACTACCTCAAAATTCAGTAGGACGAATACTACTCATTCTAAGATGAACATTTCCAAGAATTAGACCTCTCAAATCCATAAATTAGACTTCTTGATATTTATATAATACAGTTGTCCTTGTATTATGTCCAAGACTATCTTCATTGGTCTCTCATGCTTCTCCTCTAACAATGAGTAAACTAATATTACATCGATGAAGAACTCCATGAACAAATCTATAAAGGGATGAATGATTTGGTTAATGAGTCTGATGAACACCAGTGGGGTGTTCATAACATTTAATGTAATTAACATGTGATCATAGTGATTATAGAACCAAAATAATTCCATCATTGGTATATTCTAATCCTGAACACAGAGATGGTGATAGACCAACCTGTGGTCAATCTTTGAGAACCATCTATCCCATTTAAAATGATTGAAGAGGTATTATATTATAATTAGTGGATAATTATTCTTAATTTTCACTCGATAAAAAATGGTAATACTCATGTAACCTTAGGATCCCTTATGCCATGTTAGAAAGAAAAACAAGGAATTCTTAGGGGTAAACACTAGGTCTGGAAAATCCCATTATCTGTAACTCCTCCAACTGCACCTTCAACTCAAAAAGATATATTGGAGACAATAAATATTCTGAAATAGATATTAAGTTAGACCCTAAGTGAAAGACAATGCGGATTTTTATCTATCAATGGGCAGGTAATCCCAACATGTCCTTAGGAAGGACGTCCTCATAATCCACCACCACTGTAGGAAGCTGAAAGCCAATAACATTTACTAATACAATGGTAATAATTTCCAAATTAGAAGTTATTTGATATATCCCACTATCTAGGATTCCATCATTATTTTCATATGTTTCCTTCTCATCCAAAAATGAAAATTACTTCCTATTCATGTGAACAAACCACATCCTCTTCTTGTAGTAGTTAATTTTTTCAGAACTGTAGAGAGATGGTCCATAAATAAGATGATTTCATAAGGTCTCAATGTGTCCATAAAAATATCCCAATGTGATTTAAATTAGTCAAGATTCAGGTAACAATATTTGTAAAAGTTTGTGATCACTAAATCCCTTTGGGTTGGAGTCTCTAAATTCAATGGTCAGCACAAAGGATGAACTGGAATATCTAGGTCTCTAAATAGGGATATGGTTTGAAAATAATAGCCCTTGAATATGTCTATAAATAATGAAGCTAATGTAGATAAAACCTAGATCATACCTAGAATCATACTTGTAGCCTTTGGGTAATAATCCTCTAATTACTATAGTTTCCCACATCCTAGGTGACTAGCTCCTTGAACCTGGTGTGGACCACATATAGGTGGTGTTTGAAACATATCAAACTAATGTCCACCTCATCATTCTCTCCCAACTCCTCTAGATTATCCAACACACTAAATAACTCTTTTATCAAGTTGTTTATTCTACCTAGTTAGTCCTTCCACATTCTCCCCATTATCTACATGATGGGTCAGACAATCCCATGTGAGATGACCCCACCCATCAACAGAGAAACATCACTTCTATATCAGTTGACTAGAACCATCAAGAGATTCCTAAAATTTATACTCATAGTCCTTAGACAGTATTTTTTGTTTATTCACACACTAGAAACCAATATTTTATCATCAAATTGAAGATAAAAAATTATCCACTCTATAGTGCCTAGTACTAGCACCGACCATCATCAAATTATTCGTTAATAAGTTCTCTCCTAAAAAATCTTGATCAAGAAATCCAGGAAAAGTAGGAATAAAAAGAGATATAAAAAACCCAAATAGCTCCATGGAGTTTATTATCGAAAGGTCTATTATTTTTAAAAACATATCCATGTAATATCGTTAGAGGTTAATGAAACTTGATGAATACTATTCCATAGTCATGCTTCCCTGAAGAAGCTCCAAAAGCTACTGGATGCGTACACCTCATAACATGGTTAGATTGATCTCCACTTAGAAGAGATACTAAAACTATGTCTAGGTGAGAGTTGCTTCATTATGATTTTGAGTCACTATAATCAACTATTTAGTTATAAATCTATGTAGGAGACATGTTGTAAGGACCTCCATTAGAAATAATGGGGTCCTAATAAGGTAGAAATATAGTGTACCTACCTCAATGAATCCCTCATATTCCTAGATGTTTAGCTCACCTAAAAACATTAAAGGTATCTATATATGAAACTTATGAAGTTCACATAACCTATGTAAATACTCAGCTGGTACTAATGGTGCAACATGCTGGTTGACGGGTAGGGGTTAAACTAGAAATATAAAAACTATATTTTAATTCACTTTAATTCATCATTCATTACTTATAGGTACACATAATACAATACCAATGAACCATGAAGACTTTTGTAGTTAGGAAATCAGGTATATAACATAACAATTTACAAAATACTTAAATGACATTATTGATAACTTCCTTTACATGCTATAAAATTTCCATCTTTCTTCTGAAGCAACATTGGAGAACATGGGGATATACATAATAACATGGTGAGATTTAAAGACCATTAAAGGAATAAAAATGAATATCACAAGGTTAAATAATAAATGTGATCCAAGATGCATATAAATTTAACATAATAGGGGTGAAAATCAGAATCTTGAACAATAAGGCATGATATTACATGAGAACATAAAGGCAACATAGGAACGTGGTAACAAATTAAAACATAGAATCCTAAATATAAGTCAAGGATAAAAAAAGAGAAAATAACATAATGTTATTTGTATAACTTACCACTAACCATCCATGGAATATCATGATAATAAAAAATTACCCCATTCATTAGAAGGATATATAATTCTGATCCCACCAGTCATATTCATATCACATACATGCATAAGTGTTCCACATAGATCATAAAAAATAGGGATGCATTTCATCAATTCTAACCACACATTTAAATATTTTTGGTTATATGAAAATAAATACCCAATCAATTAATGATGGGTACAAATATGTGAATACCATTTAGTGGAAATAGCTATTGGTATTTACAACACAAATGTTTTTCATGGAAAATCATAGAATAATTTTGGCATCATAAGGGGTGTACATAAAGAATTGTTGAAGGTATGAATGAGAGTGAAATTGTTCTATTGTAACTTTTGAATAATAAATATAGTAATTGGTATGTATAAAAAAGCATATCCCAATATGAAAAAGTGGGAACTAAAGGGCATAATATTACAGAGGTTCCTGAAAATAGGAAAAACAGAGGATCCCTTAACTTGAGAGGGTTCTTATAAAATATTTAGAGGACCCTCTTAGGGTAATTTTATGGGGAATATAGAATGTTAATGTTAGATTAATTTTACAATACAAGGGTGTTGATTAAAGAGAAATGTGATTTTATGTGGGTTTATATAGAGAAATAGAGGTGAATTTTTTATTAATTTCTAAACATAGGTTTTCCACTCTATATGATAATGTAATCAAAACCCCAAACCATCACATGTTTTATCCATGGTTTCTATTTATGTGAAGTGTTTTTTTATTATTTTTCATGTTTATTAACTGATATGATTATGATAATACCCCAGGTGACATACATGTGAGTCATGTTTATAATGAATTGGATTTTAATAAATTAAAATATAACGTAGGTTATATAGGATTCATTAATGGTTAGTATAATTATTCAAATAATCTCAAAACACATAATTTTTAGTGGAAATATATATTTACTTTTAGATAGGTTTTCAAGAATATATTACATTTATCTTGGGTCATTATGGCATCTTAATACATAGTGCATATTTGTACTTTTTTAACTATTACCCACTAATTATACTATATCAAAAAATTAGGAAACAAGCACAATTGGATAATTTTGACATGAATATTTTAGAAATAATAATAATTTTATCAAAATAATTCCTTAAATATGATAATTTAAACTTCTAAATCAAAATAACAATTTATTAAAAAATACTTGTTTTTTGACAAAAATAGCTTTCTCAGCTTTATAATAATAATATTTGACATCATAAAAATATATTATCATTTTTATTTGATAAAAATTAATTAAAAATAATATTTTATTAAGATATTATTTATTTAAAAAATTCTATATTTTATTAAAATAGAGTTCCTTGATTGAAACAATACAATTTTCAAAAATAATTTTTTAGTTTAATTTTATAAAAACACATTTTTATCAAACACAATATGTAATCATTAAATAATAATAATAAAGGATAAATATAATAATTATTTTAATTAAAGTAAACATATAAAAACCATATTTTTAGGGTCTAGAAACATATCCCTTTATTACACCAAAAAATTCCCTATTGGTAAGGTGTGCAATAATGATATTTTTATATGGTAGTTCAGTGAACATGGTTTGGTCCATGATCTCAAATATTTTTAACATTTTACACAAATGGTATCAATTATTCTTCAATTTTTGAATCTTGACTTAGGATTTGATAAGGGAAAAATATTTTGATGATATGTCCCTTACAATCTCCGATAAATGGGATTCATAGGGAATAATCACGCTGGTTGAGGACATTGATTATTTCATCTCAATAAATTGGTCATTATTACAACCATTTATATATACTAGTCATATGATCCATAATAAATGACTGTATTATCAAGGATTATGATAGTTAATGGTATTTTATATTTGATAAGATATAATTTTCCAAAATAAACAATGTTGTACATGTGTTTCATATAATTTTATTACTCAATAATGCATTTATTTATTAAAAAAGATGGAATTTAATTTATAAATATTCAGGTCATTAAATTATTCCCTCATTTATAAATCACACACTCAAAATTTTAATATCATTCACTAGAATATATGAGCATTCTTCTATTTCATTGCCAATACCGGTTATCGTGTTTCTTCCTTAAGCTAGGGGTTCCACCATAACACTTTGATTGGGTGAGTTGTCTTATTTTGTAGAAACTTGTCTCTAGGATCTAAGATCTTTTCAATATTCTCCACATATAAAAGTTCATTATACAATGTTACCATATGTTGATTCAATATATGTGTGGGGTCTAGTATGTACTTCCTCAAGAGTAATACACAGAACATATTATGTACTTTAGATAGGTTAGACTGGAGTGCTAGTTGATAGGAAACCACTCTATTATGATCAAATATCTCAAAGGGGCCTATGTTACTTGGACTAAGATTTACCATCTTTTAAAACCTAATTTATTTCTTCTATAGTGATATAAAAAAGAACTCTTTATCTCTAACCTAAAACTCTAGGTCTCATCTATGATTGTCAATATAGTTTTTCTATTGATGTTTTTTGGATTTCATGTGACATTGAATGTTATAAACCTTATATATCATATCTTAGATAAGATTATGTCCCATAAACTGTTTCTCTCCAACTTTATACCAACATGTCAGAGTCCAACAAATTTTCCCATAAAAAGCCTCATAAGGATCCATTTAAATACTATAATGGAAACTATTATTATATGATAACTCTACTAGGGGAAGGTCGTGATCCGAACATCGTTGAAAATCAAGTGAACATGATATAATTCTATCATCTAGAGTTTCAATGGATCTTTCATACTGACCATCCATCTGTGGGTGATACGTAGTGCTGAATATCAGTTTTATATCCAATAATTACTGAAGGATTCTCCAAAACATTAATTTAAACCTCATATCTTGATTAGATACAATTGAAAATGTAACTCCATGTTTTCTTACCACTTCCCTTATGTATATATTAGAATATTGGTCAAGATATAAATCCTATTTTAAAGTAATGAAATGTACCATCTTTTAAGGTAATCGAATACCACCCATTGGATTTATTTCATTTAAGTGTCTTGGAGTGTCCAATGATGAAATCCATGGTTTTTTTCTTATTTACACACTATTATAAGAAATGGTCACATCATACCATTGTACTTATATCATTCCACATTGAATTGTTAACATACTAAGAATCAAGATATAAACTCCACAATATCCTTAGTCATATGATCCCACCAGAGTTTTTTTAATTATTCCTCTATAATTTATAGTATTTCATGGATAAATAGATAAGTATGAGATATATTCATTATCCAAAAGTTCCATCTTAATTTATGGTTTTTATGGGACACATATCTGGGTTCCAAAACTTTTAACTCTCTGAATAGTAAAGATAAAATATTGAATATTCACTACTTTATTCTGTAGAAACTCATCATCTTTTTGACCCTCCTTGATCCTATCAAGAATAGATGGTTAGTCAGTTATTTTGGAAAGGTAAGATAAAGATTATATTATTATTCTGATGTCCAAAATTTTCGTGTCTATTTAAATTGGATCCCTTTAAATCCTCAGTAGGGATAGAGATATGAGATCCTTTAAATAGAGAGAATCTTCCATATTGTTTTCTTTCCCATGATGGTAATTGATTGAAAAATAATAATCACTAATTATCTATAACCACCTGTGTTGGAATATAATGAGATCCTTTTGTGTGAATATATACTTGAGGATTCTATGATCCTTATATATATCACACCTCTCCCCATGGATATAATGACACCAAATATTTAACATGAAGGTCATTACTTCCAATTCTATATCATTAGGTTGGTAGTTTAAAAATGGATCATTAATTGGAGGGAGGAATAAGTTATCACATTTTCATCTTGTATAATTATATAACCCAATACCTTTTTGGATTGCTCATTGTAAATAAAAATAATTCCCCACTAGTGGGTATTTTTTGTAGAGGTGTAGTGATTAACCTCTTTATAAAATCTTTAAAACATTATTATCATTCGTTAGTCTAGAAAATCATGACCCCCTTTTGAGTAATCATAGTAAGTGGGATTGATAATCATGAGTTGTTTCTCAAAAATCAATGATAATAACCAGATAACTTTTGGAAAGTATGTATATTAATATCAAATGGTAGTATTAGTCGTTCGTCAATTGCCTCAATTTTTTAAGGATTGAAAAGTATCCCTATGTATGTGATAATATGCCCAAAAAATAATTCTTTCTTCCATGTATAATTTAGATTAATAAATATACCACTTTCATAGGAGGGATATTAGATAATTATTATGTAAAAACATCAATGAATTTCCTTACTAATTTTCATGTCATCAGTGATGATCTTTTCATCAGTCTCAATCATTTGAGCTAGATATGTTTTCTCACAAGGTAGAAATATTATTTATTTAGATGTTTTTACCAAAAAAGATTCATACTCATTCTTCAAATTTTATAGAATTAGAGTATGATTCACGGTGTAGAGGGTTTATTCCTTCTTCCAGTAATTTATGTTTCCTCTATATAAGGAAATATAATCTATACCTAGAAAGGCATAGAATTACACTTATGGTAGAAGGATTATATTTTCAAGAACATTAGAAAAATACATTAACTAGTGATAAAATAATTATAGAGAATTTTCTATGATGATATCAAACCATTGGGTGTATTGAATATATGTTCTTAGAAAACATACAAGAAATGATAATACAGAATGAATTGAAATACATCATGAAAACACAACTTTGGAGTAGTTGTTTTGATTACATCCATTATTATGTTCTATCTCAACATACAAAATTATTTGTTCACTTGGTATTAGAGATTATTGGTCCTCAACATGATTTTTAGACCTCAGAAAATATCACTATATTAGATAATTCCCAAATTTTCCACATTTATGGCATATAACTGTTGATGTGACATTAGATTGAAATTTGTTTCTACCGTTATGTTAACTAAAATATTAAATTTTACATGGAAATTTGCTACTTCATTCCTTATTTTTTCACAATTCAAACTTCTTTTAGTAAATTTGTGACATTTCACTTTATTCCACTTTCTTTATTTTTGACATGTAAAAAATTGAATCAATATTCCCTTATCACATTTATCAGATAAAATTACTTGAGATTTCATTCTCCCATAAATTATCGTGTTTGAAAATTCAACTATGTTCTAGTTATTAATCAATATTTTTGATAGATATTTTTTCATAATCACAATATGTATTACATTAGATCCCATAATTTTTGTCTTCTCAATTGGGAATTTATCACATTTCCCCTTGTATTTGTTATTGGATCAGTTTCTCCAATTTCCAAACATTTTCTGTGAATAGGGGAAAATTAGAGATTATTATTTTTAAACTATTAAACACATAAATTTGAAACTGGGAAAATTAAAGGGATAAATAATAAATTAAATATATTTTTGACATATGAAATACTAGGTTTCAGTCTATTTTATCCGTGACATATTTCATAACATTAAACCCTTTTAGAATTTTTATTCCCTCAATAATGGTTTATAAGGGGCTTCATAATTTTACAACGAATATCCCCTAAGAGTTTAAAACTAGGTGTGATGTAAGGCTTGTTTTCCTACACCCAGTGATGTGTGATTCCAACATAATGTGTCATTTTTGGGGTTATTACCCCTATGTACATTTGTTCTAGATACACCTCCACATGTAGAATCAAGAAATGAATATATTTTCTTGGAAACCACTTACCTAATTAATTACCAAAATTTAGTGATTCTTTCTTGTGTTTAATCTTATCTTTATGAATTTCACTAGTTTTTTGTAATCCAAATCCCAAAATTCACTAGACTTTTCTTTGATACCAACTATGACATCCATTATTTTAATACACTTTAATTCTTGACTTATTACATAAAGGTAAACACAATATAATCCCAAAATACTATGAAGCCCAATTTCATTGGTAAATTAGGTTCATAGAATAAAAACATACAACATGAATACGATGAATTTATTGAAAAATTTCTTAACATGCTCCCATAATTCTATCCTTCTTCCAAAACAACACAGAGTGACCTAGGGACGAATATAAGAAAAGATTGAGTTAAAAATAAAAGTAATGGAATAAAAAAAAGAATATAATAATATAAAATAGTACATTTTATAAAATATCCTTATCAAGGTAACATAAGATGAGTGATAATCATAATATTGAAGAATGAGACATGGTATAACATGATAATATAAAATCTACATAGGAATGTGTCAACAAATTAAAACCTAGAAACATAAACATAAATTAAATATAACAAAAAAGAAAACATAACATAGTTTTTCTAGAAGAAAATATTATGAAAAATGCATGGTATCTCATGATATTAAATCATTACCCAATTCATTTTATGACTATATAATTCCGGGCCCACTCATCACATTCATATCATGTACATGGATAAGTGTTCTATATAGATCATACAACCTATGGTTGTATTTCATTAATTTTAACCACAAGATTAATGAATTCATGTTACATGAATATAAATCCTCAATAAATTAATGATAGTTATAACTAGTTGAATTCCCTTTATTGTAAACGAGGATGGTAATTCACAACATAAATGTTTTTTTGTAAAATCATAAGATAATTTCTACAGCATAACAAGAATATGTGATGTTTATAGAAGGGTTGAATGAGAGATAAAGTGTTATCTAATTGTATGGTAATATTAAGGATAGTAATATATATATATAACATATCCCAACATGAAAAAGGTAGAAAAAAGGGATAATATAAAAGAGGTTCTTGAAAAAAGGAGGAGGATATTATCCCTTACCTTAAGAGGTCACTTCTAAAATCATGGGAATATATTGTTGGGGGAACATTGGGAGGAATATAGAGAGGGAAGGTAAGAGTAATTTAATTATCCGGGGTGTTTTAGTGAAGATTAATTGGGGTTTTGTGGGTTTATAAAGGAAAATAAAGGATAAATCTTTATTAATTTCCATACATAGGTTTTCAACTCCAAATTATAAAGTAATTAAAAAAACAAACATTCACATAGTTTTTTCCAATGGTTTATACCAATTTAATGTTTTTTAGTTATTTAAAATGTTCAAAAACGGATATCATTATAATAATACCCTTGGTTATGTGTAATTGGGTCATGTTTTGAATGATTTGATTTTAAAACCTAAAAATACAATATATGTTTTGAAGGATTCATTAAGGATTTTTAAATTTAACAAAATTACCACATAATAGATTTTTTTAAAGGGGTATTATTTATTTTTTAATGGATACATTTTAGAGAATATATTACATAACATCTGCATCATTATTATTTCATAATATATACCATATAACTACACCATATTTAATTTTTACTGGAAAATTAAATTGTGTTTGAAAATTATGAAAAAATCCCAATTGAGTAATTTCAATATTCTGATTTAAAAAATAAAATTTAATTTATTAGAATAATTACTTAAATATGATCATTTGAAATTTCACGTCAAAATAAAAATTTATTAAAGAATTCTGGTTTTTTATAATTAATTTTTTTTGGCCCATATAAAAGTTAAATTTGACTTCATATAATTATAGTATAGATTATATTTAATAAAATTTATTTAATAATAATATATTTTTTTTAAAAAATTTATTTTAAAAAATTATTGAATTTATTGAAATATATTTTCTTTATTGAAGCTATATATTTCTCTATAATACAATTTCCATTTCTTCATATCAAAATGTAATTTTTATGAAAGTTATTCTCTAATAATTTAGAAAGTAGTAAAAATAAAAAAGGATAAATATATTAATTTTTTAATAAAAACAAAAAATTAATAAGTCACATTGTTAGGTTTTAGAATCATATCCCATTACAACACCAAAAAATTCACTAAGGGTATGATGTGTGATGGTGAGATTTTAATGGGGTGGTTTAGTGAACAAGGTTTGGACTGTGATCTCAATTAGTTTGAAGTTCTCTAGTGAACAAATTATCTCATGCTTCTATTGATGATTCATGTCTTGGTCATAATCAATGGTAGTGACCAATGATATTATTTCCCATGTGATTTATAATAAACAATCATCATAGGGTATGATCCAACTATTTGTGACCATTAATTCTTCCATCTGTGTCACTTGGACTTTATCAAAAACCATTATATATACTCGTCATATGATTAATATTCAATAGCTATATTATTAATAATTATGTTGATTAATGGTATTATAAATCCAATATGATATAATGTTTCGAAATAACCCAAGTTAGTTCTTCTATTTCCTATAACTGTATTAATTAATAATATATTTATATATTGTAAAATTTGGCATTTCATTTATAAAAGTTTGGGTCGTTATAGGAAAACCAAATGGAGGTACCACATCTTGAACATGTCCATGTATCGAAGCCTTATCCCTAGGTGTACCATCCCCCTAATCTTGTAGTATAATCATAGCTATAATTAATTTCGGAGACATCCTATAATCGACAATATGTTTCATATAGCAATGTTTTCCCAACAACCACTTCCTACATATACTAATTCTTTAAGAAGGTTATCAGAGTAAAAAAGAATGACAACCGAAGACGCCTCACCAACACTAGAATTTCTAGCCTCATATATGAAATTGAAACTTTTTAACACCATTTCCCTAGTTCCCAAAACAAACCTCACATCTAGAAAATTTCTAAAATCTAATCCTCGGAAGAACCTTCATTTGATACCACTCTATCATGGATTATCCCACTGGGATCTACCTAGATGGTGGTATTCTGATTGTAACATCACAAGACCACCATCAATAGGATTGTGGAAGGAGACCATCACCGAGTAGGCATATCACCCACATGGGAGGCCTTATGCTAAGGTACCTATACGCGCAGACACAAACACACATGTCCAAATACCTATACAATGTTGAAATAAAAATACAACTAATACGATAATCCATGAATAAATCTATATCTCACATCAAAGTATAAAAAATTAATGGAAAGAATAATTTTCCAAATATAAGCTCACCAAACTGTAAAAGGGTCCCACATGATAGATTGGGGGAATGATGTAATAAAAAAACTTATTAAGAACCAAGGTTTAACTAGATAAACTATGTTATTCCTATTATTGGTTAACATAAGACCCCATAAAAGGCCCATCATCTATATAAGACTAGACATGTATAGGCAGAGCCCATGAATGAGGGAGTATATACATACTGAGCAGGACACCCTGAAATCACCAAACATAAATAATGAAGAGAGTATTCCATACATCCTATAAAATTCTTGTTAATAAGAATAAGAATAAAAATAATATTATTCCAGATATAGATAAGATGAAAAGCAAGTCGTGTGATAATTTACTCACCATACAACCAACCGATGATCCTGATCAAGGTTTCAACATATAGCTCATCCTGAAGAACCCACACCATAAGTCTAGTAACACTGATGGAACGTATCCTAGAGTTCATTCCTATCAGTCCTTTCTCGTAATTTTCACACACTAGATCTTTGAATATTCAAATACACAAATAGGGGATCTCAATTAGGGCTTATAGTAGATTTTTAACCTTACTATTAGTAAATAATTCAAGTTTAGAATCACATACCTTGGGATTTGGTATGGGATAACTAATAAAAAGGTGTAAATAAATGTGATAAATGATCACAAATTGGGCCAGAAAGAGAGATTCATGAACTCTATCAAAGACAAATCCTATAGGGAGGATCAAATCCTACACTAAATATATGACACCTCTATATAACATTTTATGGATGGACGAAAGGTAAAAAATCTAGAGATTTAGTCTAAAATGATGTGAATGGGGTCCTCAAAATACTCTAGAAGAAGGGGAAAATGTATAATGGTGTACAAGTTGTGACTTCGATACCTAGGGTCTCTCAGTGTACCTCATCTCGTTCTCATGTTCTACTATTTGTGTCAGTGTACTCTGGTTGTTCTCATATACCTGGTAGTGTCTAGGTTTTATTACCATGTCCTTTGTCATGTACTAGTTCATGCAGTTATATTCTAGCCATGACCATATACATGACCATGTCTATGCCCATGTACCCCATGGATATACATAATGTCTCGAGTCACAGGCCACAAGAAATGTGGTAGGTCCCTCATTATGTGTGATATTTTATTTTTCTGAAACCTTAACTGATGCAGCTCGGGGACTACATGATGTTCATTATTTAGACTACACACCATGTATGTCAGGTTTTTTTTAGAATCTATAGAAATAATCATATGTCTAACCTACACCAATGAGACCATCGATTCAACCACTAAATCAACTAATAAACGAAGATCTAGGATTTATCAAGCCTTAGAGTCACCAGTTTTGAGATTCTGGACAACCAATCTATTTGAAATCCATACTCTATCACTATAAATCCCTAAAATTCCAAACTCATGAACCATCCACCTTCAATCCATCATCATATTATCTATCTTCATCATCACACATCAATCATTCCATCAATCCCAAATCATTTCCAACAGAAATGATGTGTTGTTATATAAATGGGATGCAAAACGATCAATCTCAAGGTATTTGTCGAACCACCATGAGAATGGGATGTTGATAATGAATTCATGAAGAACCTAAGGAGAAAAGGAAAAAACACCAAAAGTGATAAAAAAATTCATCCATTTTCTAGATTGGATTCCATTCACTTCTGAGGGAAATGATGAACACACAAGAATATGGACTGACAAATAAATATCAATTACTAATTCTTGGAATATAAAAACATCAATCATAATAAACCATTGATTGATGAATAAATTATTATTATTTTAATTAATTACCATTAAACAAGGAATAAAAAATATGGTTAATCCAAGTATTTTTTTTCCCGCAGTTAGTTTGGATCAATCATTGATGAATGATGGTCCAAGGTTTTCAATTATTGGTGACATCCATGAACTCTTTAGGAACACAAATATCCAACCGTTTATATGATGTCATTCACCAATGAACTCTTATCCCAATGACTCCAAAAAAAACCCCTTGGGTTTTATGGATAATCCCTTGTATTTTAAATAACATGGATTAAATAGAGAAAATTTGGTCTAGGAAATTATGTAAACAATGAATAATTTAAATAATTTATTAGTTTATTAATCCTCCCATGAAGATCTTTAATAAAAAACACTTCAGTGATAATGGTTTTGTCATACATAGGGAAGAACCTACATTCTAGATTTAATGGATGTCTATGATTTCCCTTCTAAAACTCTATTCATGAATTATTCAATTAATTCATAATAACAATGTATTCAAGATATAAATATTAAATATTTTTATTAAATCAATAATGTGCATTCCTAGGCCCGAAATCTTACACTAACACAGTTCTTAGCCTTGAAAATATTCTTTAAAATATTCCAAAGTTACACATAAAAAATAAATATTCCATATAGTCAAACGACTGAAAAGGTAAAATAGGAGATCATAATATTCAATATGATACAATGAGTTCATATCCTTAGACTACGACTCATGAAGAATTGAATATATCTTTATTTAGAGTTTCTATAAAGTGTTCATTCTACTCAATGGTACCTTAACATCTAATGGATGTAGTGATCTCTGATTTTAACAAAACACATTAAAAACCACTTAGAATAAAAAATCCAACTGAGAATAAGTTAAAACTTATAAAATATTTACTTATCAAAACAACGAAATTATAATATCATGAATAGAATATTTGATACCCCTCCCTCGGGCAATGATAAAAATGAGTGCATCCCCCAAATATACCTCCAAAAGACTTGGTGTAGATGAAAAAATAAGGATATAATCTACATTTATGGAAGGGATTATCTATTAATTAAAAAAATGACATATCTTATATAACATTATAAAAATAAATTATTAGAATATTGATCACTATAAAAATTCATTTTTACAAAAATAAATCCACATTCACAGGGACTTATGTGTGACCCTTTGGGTTGTGTAACAATGGAAATTATTACTGATTTTGTGTTCATATATATAAGTAGAGACCTTCCTCTTGAAAAAAATCATTATTAATCAAATAATAAAGGGACCTGACAAGATCTCTAATATAAATATGTATCCCTAGAGAGTGATGAACACTAATTTTTTCCCTATATATTACTCACACACAACACCTTTGTCTATGATATTGAGTGTTATAATAGGAGTTGGAAAATTTGAATCCCATATAGGCTTTCTAATCTATTATTAATTCTACAGGTATGATTTATTATGAAAGATTAAATCATAAGAAATTTATACATATAGCTGAAAATATTATATTTCGCGTAGTTAGGTATGTTAATAAATATCCTCAGTATGAGTCAATTGGGGTACCAAATGTCATAATTTATATACATAAGGACTAATGCTATATTTGTTAAGAAAACGTTTCTACATGATTATCAAAATACCCAATCATCTTCTAGTTAGACAAATAATTATGATTGATATAGTAAATAAATAAATGTGTAATGTTTCAAATTTATAGTACCATATAAATTACATGTATTGATAATTGTTATGAAACATTCAAGACATGTATTCCAATAAAAATTTTCATGATATTAAATATGGAATACTCAAAAAAAGAATTATATATTACAAGTCATACTTATATATTAATATTTGTATTTTTATCTATATACAAGACCCTACTCATCATAATCAAAAAAAATATCATAATCCATGTCTTTTAATAAAAACAATAAATTAGAAATGTCTAACAGGTTTACCTAGGTAGGGTTATTTATCATTTACCTCTAATTTTATAAATATTCATGAATAAATGATATGGTTTTAAATTCCCTAAATATAAAAAATGAAATTTTTTTACATTTCTGTGAATTTCATCATGGGAATATATTTTATGATATATTAACATAAATAAATTCATTAAAAGTAGATTTACCACAACCTAATATGTAATGTATTGAAGCATCTTATATACCTTTATTATTATAGTGGCATTAACATGTAATACACAATTAATCATAATGAAATACCTAAATATATTAACATGTTTTCACATAAAAAAATCATATCACTGACCGTACCAAAAAAATCCAAAATATGACGATATATCGTAAGAAAATATTACTTTATAATAATGAGATTATGATTTTATACTACATTATGTACAACACTATCTTTAAAAAATTTAAATAAAAATAATCATATTTATATATATATTTATTTTTTATTGTATAAAGATAACTACAAAGAATTAATATAGATTATTGAATCATAGGAAAAAGTATTACCCTAATTGAGATCATTATGTGTTGATGTAACCTTTTAAAATTATTTTTTTGAAAGAATTACAAATATAGATCAAGTATATAAGGATATATTTTATTATTATCTCGTTACTCTCAATACAAGTTAATTCATATTTGAGTTCTTATTAACTAGAGTAAAAAAATATTGTATAACATAACTTGGTTAAAATTGATTTCATAAAATTTTATAATTGTTAGACATTATCATTATAAATAAATTAACATTAAATTTCATTTTTTTATTTGTTTTAGAAATAATAAAAACATAAGACTGAAACACTGAATGATATGTTATTTTATTCAAATAATATCCCCTGAAGAAATTATTTAATTTGAAAAATATTATTTTATCAAATTTAGGATTAAAATTGGTCATCATACTTACACTTCATTATAAAAAAACAATTAAAAATGAAAAATAAAAAATATTTTTTGTCTATATCTTATATAGAATATTTGAAAACGATTTTCATTATACACTATTTAGAGTGAATGAAAAATAAAGGCATTCTATTCAAGGAATGAACTTATTCTATAGTTGTAAAAGATCTATAAATTATTGGATTTGATATTCCACATATTGATCAAATAAATGAACTATGATATTTTTACCAAATTAAATTTATATATAATTATTAACACCGATAACATTTCTAGAAGTTAAATTATATACATAAAAGTTGTTTTCTCCATTTTTATTGTTGGATATATAGTGTTATTAGATTAAAGTACCTTTACCGTCTTATTTAATTTTATATATACTATATAATCTCAGTTCTAAATGTGGTATTTTTTAATCATATGCATAATTTTGAAATTTTGTTCATTAATTTATATTAAAAATATATTTTTCTTAATAAGAATATGAAATCCATTAGTTAGTGTGAATATACCGGGCTATATATTAATGGTAACCTCCTTGGTGGGGGGTGAATATTCTCCAAAATAATTTGTCCAATATTTCCAGTAGTGTTTAATTATATATATATTTCTTTTAGAATAGGACGATTCCCACTTATTTATTTAATTTTAGTGAAAGAATCCATGGACACATAAGGAAAATTATGATTTTCTTGGTTTACCAATCGTGATATATATATAAGGTATTTGACACTAATGTTTTCATACTTAGATCCCAAACTACTTCACAAGTTACATGAAAATGGATTAAATGATTATCCCGATACCTATTCAAATCATCAATATTCATAATATAATCATTACCTCAATGGAACCATAAATATCAATTTAGTTAGCATAATATGACAAAAACCTAAAAATAGGCAATTTAATTAGAAAAACTCCATCTTTAATAGTATTCCTCTTCTTAATACATTGATAAAACTTTTGAATCACCATTTCCTTCCTCATATATCACTTTTGTAAATCTATACCCTCTATAACTCTAATATACTCAAAATCATGTAAATTTAGGTCATTACCCATGTCTATGAGTTATTTAAGAACACTTTTTCAATAGTTAAGCACATATAGAATTTCAAGATTCACTAACACCATTATTGAAATTGTTCTGAAATTATAATTTTTTAAAAAAAATTATGAACCCATAATCTCTATGCACTATTCACATAGAAAAAAATCACTTGCTCTTTAATTTCTTTATCAGTGTATAAAATTTTAAATAAACTATAATAGTAGTATACATGTAAATATATTACTATAATAACCATTAAAAATAACATGACTAATATTTATCCACATTATCAAAGAAATCAATAAAAATTTAGAACCGTAAGAGACCTAAGAATATTTTAGCATACTATCTATATCAAAATGTAAAATATATCCAATTAATATATCTGATAAAAGGATGATCTGTTATATTTTCCTACCTCTATCTATATAATTTCCTAAATCTGTATTTATACTAAACTAAGAATTTGGTTATCTCCTTTATATTACATAAAAAATAAATGGTAAACTAGTAATATCCCATGATTAATATATTTACCAATAAAAAAAGACTTTGCACGTTGAATTATCTATGAAAGTATATTTTTTCCTCCTTAAAATTAAACATGGCATATAATAAGAGTGTTATTCATAGATTTAATGATTCATTTTCAACAATAAATCCTATCATTATCTAGAAAAAGAGTTTAGTGCATGTCCTAGAATTTTATTCCCCCATTTCACCTTATATGTATATATCTAATAAGAATCATAATAATGTAACTATTATCACAACCTATTGTAATATGATGAAATACTTCACTAGAAATATGTGTTTATAATGTCTAATGTGATATACTCACATCAACACCAATGATATTTTATTTCTCCATCACAAAATCATTGAAATTTCCTAAGAATTATCTAAAAAATGTATGGAAATGTCATTACCTTCATATCCTCATTTTATTATGAAGAAATATTCATGAATCACTTCATATGATAACAATATGAATATAAATTTTCTTGATTAGCCTCCTATGACAGAAACACCAATAGTGATATAGTAGTATGCCACACTCTGATAGAAAATCATGTCCACTACAAGTGATGTGTCCCAAAATTCTCATATGTTGCTTCATGAAATAGAATATCAGGCCTCCAAAGAAACGTAAAACCTCATATGCTAAAATTAGAAGAAATAATACCCATAAATCATACATGTGGTACATTATACAACAAAATTTCATACACATTAGTACTTAGCCAAGAACCCTTCAATCGATCATCATCACACTAGTTTATTATAAAGTAGATAACATGATTCAATAATCAACATACAACTATATTTTTATTGAACTTATGAATCACATTAAGAATCTATCCACAGTATCAAACTCTACCTATAAAACAATACATCTTTAAAAAAAGAATATATTGTTAACTATGACTTTAAAAAAATAATACCTTATCCAGTATAAAATTTAGTCATCATAGGAGATAATGTAATTATATTAAGAGTTAGAATATTTCTGTTTGTATTTAGAACCTCACACCATATAAATAAAAAACCCTCTAAAATAATATACATATAAGAACACTCTAAATACCAACAGATTACCAGATTAGTATGAAAACTCATATATGATATAAATTATACCTTAAACTAATTAAGAATCACAAGGGGGTTTAACCCAAGGTTTCA
This sequence comes from Viscum album, assembly GCA_963277665.1. Taxonomy (NCBI): domain Eukaryota; kingdom Viridiplantae; phylum Streptophyta; class Magnoliopsida; order Santalales; family Viscaceae; genus Viscum; species Viscum album. Next base: position 673,880,981 of record OY728131.1, on the reverse strand, counting down.
ACCTCTGTTTTTTAAGATGACATTACAACAGTGAACTAGTTAAAAATTTTACATAAATATATCTATTAGAATACACTTAATGGGTTAACTAGTATCGTCTCTTAAGGTGTACATCATGAATCTCACTACCATTATTTATTATTTTATTTTTTCAATTTTTTATATGTATTTAATGTATAGAAAAGTAGGCAGGTGTTGTGCGATGAATATAAAAAATAAATGAATGAAAAAAAATCAGTGATATAATTGGTGACATATAGATGGATTTACACTTTATAATAAACCAAAAAGTATTCTTCAGTAAATAAAGAAACACTTTCCTCTAAAATAATTTTTATTATATATTATAATATAAGCACATAAAAATATATTCATATGCCATAATAACTATTAAGTAAATGATATCAATTACCATAAGATGTGTAAGAACCCTTTGTAGGGGAAGTAGTGAGTTATATAGTATAACAATAGAAATCAAAAACACTTAATTTAATTATTTATGAACATTAAATTAATTCTAAAACAATACTATATATAATATTGAATACTGATATAGTAATAAAAATATAGTATAAATAAAGTAAAACATAATAATTTGGATTTCCTTGGTCCCCTAGAATCCTTGCACCCACTAACCACACTATAACAAAGAAAAAAATAGTTAGTAATAAAATTTTCATTATGTAAATGATATTCAACCTTGATATAATCAAAGTGAATAATTTTGAGAATGATGGTTTATTTATAGGGTGATATGGCCATTCAACATTAATACAATTATCCAACAAGATATCTGTTCATTATATTTGTTAGTTATATAGAAAAATTTATATGATCATCTAGATAATTATATAATATAACCATTATTTTATTATTTTAGCTAATAAATATATTCAATAAATAATATATTTTAGGATAAATTTTTAAGTTTTAAATAAAATGAATTTGTTTAAATAATCTTATAAAACATTTTTTAAATGATTGAATATTTTATCCAATCCCAAATTATTTTTTAATAGTCATAATAATTATAATTCTAATAAATTTATAAATTTTAAATAATTAATTATTTAAATTTTAAAGGATTAAAATTTTATTTATATAATTTTTTTGAAAAATTAAATTTTATTTTTTGACTCATCACATCAACATTATCATATTGTGAATTTTTGGGAACTTTTAAAAAAACTGATTTTTCGTTGAAAAAGTTAAATTTAGCACATTATGAGCACTATGAATTTATGAAATCATTACTATGTGAACAACATTAAAAATTTTTTGAAACATTTTATTAAATTAAAATTTATTTTAATAAGTATAAAAATGAATTTAACAATATTAATATTAATTTGGAAATTTAAACATTAAATTTTTGGAATAAAACATTATATTTTTTAAGATTGAAATTATTTTTGGTTTTTGTTAATTAAATTAGTTAGTTGGATGTTAATTTTAGATTTAGTAAATATTTGAACATTCATTAACACTCTATAAAAAATTAATAGTCTAGAAAATTGATTTGAATTCATTTCACCCATAAGTGGTTGGATTGTATAATTAAAAAACCAATATGTAATTCTTTAGAAACCAACTTTACTTGAGTATAAATACTGACCATCCTCACTTTTCCCCCCCACTAAAAATCCATTAAAAGTGATGTTTTGGCCAATTTTTCTTCCAAATAATCCCTTTATGTTTTCATCATGGTCTTAAGGTGACATCCCAAAATTTTAAGAAGTAGATATTTAAGGTAATATAATTCTCCTTGTCTATTTTTCCAATCAAGAACATCATTTGTGGTATATCCTATTAATGTAAAAAAATCATTTTAAATTATTATTATTATTTTAATTTAAAAATATTTTGTAACAAATAAGATACCTTATATCCCTCTAATTATTTCCTCTCTAAAATACATGTTGTGTATCGTTATGCTACCAAATTTGTTTCTTGAATATCTCTCTTTTACATAAGAAATTATTATATTTTGAATAACCAAACCACTTCTATTTCCATGGTTATTCAACTATATTTAAACATAACTTACTAATTTGGTATTTATATGTATTAAACCCACATTACATTATCATCGGAGAAAAATGACGTAATTTCCATGTTTTTAGCACTTATGTACTCAATGATTTTATATGAAACCATTTCTTCATTCTCATTAGGTTATTAAAAATATTATTTATTATGAACGATTTTAATTACATGAATTAATTAATATAAAGTGTGTTCTTTAATATAGAAAAAATGCATTGTGAAAATAATTAATCTCAATAGATTACTTATTTTACAATACCGTCGTGAATAACCTATTTAATTATGATTTATGACACTTTAAAGATAAAATTTGGTGATATGATAAGGAATGTATCATTTTAAATTTACAGCGACATTTCCATGTCATTATTGTTGTTCTTTATATTATGATATTACCCATGTTCATATGATCATGCCTTATTGATATGCCTCATTGTCACATGCTTTGTATCCACTTTGTTTATTACCTTATTGGGATTTATACTCAGACCTTTTGTTGATGTATGTCCCTATGATAGAATATTTGGTAAATATGACTTATTATGAACCTATTAATATGCCTTTCAAATGGATTTTGAGAATTTATTTTTCATGCATTTTTTCCTAATTTCTAAGACACTAAACATCAAATGGTCTTCAATATTATTAATGGTTGTACCATGGAATTAAAGGTTTGTGAAATGAAAATGAAAGTCTTAATAGTTGGTATTAAATTATGGGTTAGTTATTTTTATAAACTAGTACTATAAAACATTTTAAAAGACACTAAGGTTAATTCTAAATATAAAAAAATCAATATTTTTTAGTGAAGTTTAATGAGATTGGTTTCCATGTAATGAATTCTCAGTCTAGATAATATATGTGGATGTGGGTGTAGCACAATTTCACCTAGGGGTAATATACCAAAAAAGGTAAAATTGGACATGAATCAATTTTCAGCTAGTGCATGGAAATGATCATTGTTGTAGGTCTAGTTTAACACTCCCATGGGATGTGCTTTGGTCATCAGAAGATTTTTATAAGCCAACATGAAAAGATATATTGATAATGTTTAAATTTTATTAATTTCAATGTATTTCATAATAGAAGAATGATATTATAAAATGTAATGATTAAAATTTCCTTTATAATTGTTATTATAATATTCTAAATAGTAAATAATTTCTCACTTATGTTTTTTTCCTCTATAAAAATAGAAGGAAATACAAGGACTCGTGTTAGTAGAAGAAATAGAAAATGTGACGATGGAATTACTAATATGGAGGGAGATAAAGATTAAAATACCACAATGATCATGACGAATCAATTAGATTTTTTAATTATAAATAATATATCACCATGAGGTTTTAAAAGAGCACAATGTTCGATATTGTACACAAGATGTAACAGCGAGCGTAATGAAACTCAAAATATTATTCTTTAAATATGACTGGTATAACCTAACTGCTAAATTGGTGGAAATGAGAAGTATTAGACAAATTATGATATATAAAAATATATAATCAACTTACTCAATAAAAATTCATTAGTTAATTCTTAGGGAATAAGTACTTAATTTTTAGTAAAATTATTTTATGCTTCAGATATACATTTTAAAAAAGATTTTTTGTTGGTTTTTATGATAAAATATTATAATTAATTTCTATAAATTAAATAAAATTTATTTAACATAAATAATATCATTTAATAAATTGTCATATCAAAATTATATTACGGTTTAAATTTCAGATTTTTCTGAAAATATTGAGTTTACTATGAAAAGATAAAAACATACCGTCTTTTCTTGAAAAATATATATTTGTTTAAAGAATTCGAAGAGATACATTTTTTTTAATTTTTTTAAAATTAAATTTAGTCCTATTATTTTAATAATAGTTAAATTATGTTCATTGGAATGAATTTTATGTTTTAATTTGGTTAACACCATTTTATACAAAAATGGCATTTTTCTGAAAAACTGCATTTCGTTGAGTTTTTCATTTTGATTTTCAATTAAATTATACCAGTAATAGGTATTTAATTTTATAAAATGGACTGAATATTAGTAATTATGATTTTAAAATATGGTAAATAGTCCCCTTTTATTATTGGTCAATACAAATAGTAACTATATTAAAATTTATAACATTGGTAAAGGGTAAATCAGGTTAATCTTGGTTAAAACTAAGGGATAAAGACATCATTTTTTATCATAATTATTATAATATGAATTTCATTCAACCATTATGACCATATTTTTAAAATTTAATAGTTTAATGGTTTTTTCATCCATGAAAATGACACTTATAATTTTTAATGGAAAAAAGTTACAATATGTCACACTCTTAATTTTAAATATCTATCATTTGTCCACATAGGGACAAAAGATAGAGATTAACATAAATAAATTTCCATTTTTATTTGAATGAAATTATTTTCTTGATAAAAATTTATTTATAATAATTTGAAATTATATAATTACTTTACAAGCAAGTGTAATACTAATACAAAATTTATTTACTTAATAGAAAAATAAAATAAATGATTTTAATAATATTAAAAGTGATATAATTTGAGTGATTTAATGTTTCCTAATATTTTTATATATCTATGTGACATATAATGGGATTTTTAAAACATTATATTATAATTCAAAATTTTTAGTTTTGTATTTAATGTCAAATTAAATGAATTGTATCAAAATTGTCATCAATTATAAGTTATCAAAATAATTTTTTTTTAAAATATTTAGAAACTATAAAATATTTGAAGAGGAAAAAATGAATAATATTTCATTAAAATATAATACATTTCAAATTTATGAGTTAATAGTTCCGTTATATGTGAAGTTATTAACTATTAATACTATAAAATATACTACCTTTGTTAATGTTAAATTAGGTTAGTTAAGGGATTAAACCAAAAGATAAGGTCTAAAACACATCATTAACCTATCCAATTTTTTTGGTTTTTTATATTTATGCTATATCATATAATAATATTTAATACGTATCCATTTTTATGCATTTTTATTGATAAATACTTTATTATAATTTAATATTTTAAGATATTCCAAAAGTGGACTACACTTAATTATAAAAGGGAATGGCGTCCCTTACTTCTTTACCCCAATTTGTTCCATCTGAATAGACCAAACCAAGATCTTTACCATTTATAAAATCATTATCCATGTTATAGAGGTTATTTTAATTCAAAATTACCTACTTTATGTTCCTTAAGAAGAGATCTAAAGGAAGTCTACCCAAAAATAGGTAATTATCTTTTCCAAGTACTTCATATTGACTTTTTCTTCTACTTAATCATTAATTTTTGTACCCATCCTTATATAATAAATTAAGTATCATAAATAAATGGGTTTGTCTTTTTGATTACTATACAACAATATTATATCTCTTTTATGCCCTCTAAAAAGTGAAAACAATTCTTATGCAGACATACAACTACCCACCACCATGTAGCAATGTAATTAATTTTTCATAACCATTCCACTTGGATGGTTACAAAGATAAAGATAATTAATATAAATTATATTTAAGATATAAATATAATTATTGAATTAAAATATCCTATATACATTATAAACTTCTAATCCATCAGAATACAATAACATCGATCGTGTATACGTGTGGATTACCACCTCCACCCAGACGTTGATTTATTTTTAATTTATGTTTTACTCATATGGTGACATGTATGTTCATGATTAATATATACGTTTTATATATTATAACAGTTATTTTTTAAATGATATTGATTTTCTACCTTTCTTTCATTCCATCCGTTGAAAAATTAACATACTGTTCATGCATATATATGACCTATCATCTCCATGAACAATGCAATTCATTTATCTATCTTTAAATTTTATGGATGAATCTAAATATTTATATAACAAATTTATATGATATTTATTTCAATATAATTTTTTTTGATATTATGGAACAATGATAAAGTAAAAGGAATTAAACTAATGAACCAAAACGTTCATAAAAAAACCAATTATCACCCAAAATAATGATTTTAATAAATAATTATTAACAAATGGGTAATAAAAGGCTGCAAGTAAATCATATATTAAATGAAATACATGAATATGGTTCTAGAATATATTTTTAATAAATAAATATTTATTGTAAATGATTTTCAAACACATATAAATGTAGTTAGACCTGAGGTAATGGTTTCTCGTCAAACATTTACTTCCATAAGATATATGCCATATTAACCACATATTTATTTTGATTAATTTATATACTACACCATTGATATATTATGTAATCAATATATTTTCCATCATTTTATTTAAAGTTTAATTTTATTTCATTTCTTTCATGGGGGATTATGATTCAAATAATACCAAAGTGGTAAGAGTTTATTTCATAATCTCATCATTATTCATGCTTTTTTTATTTAGGTAACCTGTGGGAGAATATATTTCCCCACTATCGATATTTTCATTAAAATATAGTAAATAAAATTTCTATTACTCTTCAATGATTTATTAATTACATTTTTATCCATGTTTTTCTTTTTACAAAATGTTTTTAAATAAATTTTCTTATCATTTTCTAAAGGAGACACTTTTTAACATTTTTACAGTAGCATGAAAGGAATGTTTTCTTAACTTTTACGAAATGAATGAATTTTCCTGCCATCATGACCAATAAATTATTTTAACTTTACTTTATAATTTTACATGGTTATTTATAAATAAAATATTTTCTTTAATATGTGTGAAGTTATCAAAAATAAAATATTTTCAAAGTGAAAGGGTTGTTCTAATAAATAAATATTCTAGTAATATCTTCAAATAATTTTTATTTTTTTCAATATATTTTATTGAATATTATATTGAGTGTGTAAACTAATGATTCCATCCACCTTTTTCTCAGAATGGTTTATGATTCGTTTGAATGGGGTTGTACTGTTTTTGATACCATTCACAATGTTAAACTGGATGGTTTATCATTATGTTGATTGATTGGGAGAAGTATTAAAATTTTATACACTTTTTTCAATATGAATTTTTATTTTGATTATGTTTTTAATGACTTAGTTTTTTCATTTATTATTTTTGAATATTTTATGAATTATTTTCGAGACTAGGCATTGAGACGACTTGTGATTCAAAGGCATGATGTGCCCAGAATAAAGGTTTTAAATATATTAAATTAAATGTACAATTTTTTTCCTAAAACAGTGGAATAAAATCTAAATGGGGGCACATATTAGAAATTTAAGGGCATCGTTGAGGTCAAAACATCGATTTTACCTTAGCTGTGACATAACCTTTTTTTGTGTGGGGTGTTTGTAGAAAAGTATTCACACCAGTAAAATAAATGAAAATAAATAATAAAATTATTTTATTTGTCTATTGATGTAATGTACAAAATTAATCTATAAGTATATTTTTGTTACAAATCCTCAGGGATATCCACGTAACCTGAGATTCATTGTAGAACCGTTGGAGGGATATTTGGTGGATATTTCTCAAGCGAACATCTACCAAATTGCAGATCAGCAATCAACATGATGTGGGATTTAGATATCTAACCAACAACAACGACGTTGGACTATTATTTATCATCAATTAATAAATATTGAGTTAGGATGTTTGTTTTGATTGGATTCCTTTCTCGTTATCTACTTCAGTGAAGAAACACAATCAATCCACCTTCAGAGTGCTCTGTGGGACTTGCATATTATGGGATGGGTTAATTTTGTTCTAGAATTGGGGAATTTCTTTGTGACTTTTTGACTATATCTTCATTTATCATTCTATTGAAATTGAATTGAGGTAAAAAATTAGTTTAAGTGGTCCATTCCTTATTGATATTCATTGTAAATTTCTTCACTATTCTCATTCATCGTGGGATATTTCCTTAGCTTGTGGTTCGATGAACATCAAGGAATCAATCATTGCGCACAATTTTTATGGTGAAACGATTCAAAATCATAGATCAGGGATCGATACGATGTGATCGTGGACTGATGATGGAAGTGGAAGTGGATCATATTTTCAAAATACCTATTTTTTTGGACTTCCACATATAATGAAGAACAACGTTCAACAACCATTTATAAATAGATTTTGGGGCTAGTTTTTGATGACTCAATAAAAACAGGTCTTGGACGATGATACTTCTTGGTTACCACATAGGGTTAACTCAGATCGGTGGATTGAGGTTCAAAATTAGATGTGTTATTCCATATATAGAGTTCTAAAAATTTCTGAACATGACCTGTACTGTGGAGCTACATGCCATTTGAGACACCCTCTATAGTGGCTAGGGATTTGGGAGAAAGATTAGTATCACCCAACAAGTGACCATGTCAGACAGTGTGTGACCCCACCCCGATGGATCAATGTGTTCGTTGGTGGGTACATGGACTCAAGAAGAAGCACAGGGTGAGAATAAGGCCACGTACTATTAAATTAACATAGACACAAACACTGGCTGTTTACATGGGTAGGACCTGGGGTCGAAGGGGCATAACATATATCCTTATTCCACACTATTTACTCCTTCAAATTTGGATTAGTTCATTTTTTCATCTATATTATAGACATATTTGGTTAGGGTGCATTTACCTAATCCATTTCATGCGGTTTATTATCGGATCACCTCCTACACATAGGAAACTGATCCCTTTAGTAGGAATTATTAGATTGAGTAGTTGGAATCCTTATATGAGGTCGAGAATAATATCCACTTTCATATTCTTAGCCTATGTGACGTTCTTGGTATTATTGTGACCAACACTATGGGGGTGAAGATCCTCTAGTTAGCAGGTTAATTCAAATTGAGTTGTTGGTATACCCCATGTAATTTAGAGTGATACTCATCTATGTATCATATCTTCTTAGACTTCCAGTGTACACTTCTACTGGAGAGACCCAACTAACACTACCTCTAGAAAAGATGTAATCAAGGATAACTGACTCATGTAGTGTGTTTTCCTAGATATGTGATATGTGTAACATTCTAGATAGAACCCTAGTTTGGATTTATGGTTTTGAAATTACATTTATAATGTGTTTATATTTGGAGTAATTCTTGATATTTTTATTATATGTGTTGTAGACCTAAACCTATGTAAATCTTATTATTATTATTTGTTATATGATTTTTGGTTTTGGGGTGTCCTACTGGGCATTGTTATAATCACCCCTACATGGGATTTCCCCTCACATGTCATGTCTTTTTCAGATGATCAACCTTTTAACAGAGTCGTAGAATGACCCGGACCAGTGATTAGCCACTAAATGAGGATAATTTTCATTGTTAATATATATAATATTCATGTTCTTTATTATTCATAAACACCATTTTGGTGCATTTTACACTTTGAACATCATTTCACATTATGATTGTAATACCTTCTTAAAATGCACTATTATGTGGTAAATTTTTTAACATCATTTGAAGTACCCAATTATTCATCTAATTATACATATTTTAATTTGATATTTTTTGAAATTGATATACACTCCAATATGAACATGTTTCATTCAGGGATCAATGGAGAATTAATGGAAGAAGATGGGGATATTTTGTGATGAAAGGAAGCAATTCTAGAGAAGGCAGATTGGACACCATCCCACTGATGAGACTGTGGGGCCCAACATACAGGCCCTAATAATTCAAAATTTTGTGGGATACTAGAATAAATTTATAGGAACAAATCACTCTGCAGGAGCTAATGCTAATTCGGCCTCCATGGTGGTCATTTAGGCGGCCCAAGTTAGAGATAAAATTCTGGGCTAGATTCTGTGGCCCAGAAAAACATCCCACCAATTAAAAAATATCTCAAAAAACATCACTTATTTTGGGCTGATATTTTTCAGGCTTTTAGGGAACATTCTGATCTTAATTTAAGTCTTATATTGACCACCCATATTGTCCCATCTAGAATGTGTTTCAAGCACGTCTGTTCGGTGAATGAACTCTGGATGCCTTTTTGGGTCAAGGGTGGAAAAGACTTCTTTCCCCAAACTTTCCACCACCCTAGGCCTACCATAATCAAGTGGGATGCTTTGTAATATTGGATTTTCGACCCAAGGGTTCCAAAATTCCTATTTAAGGTAGTTTTGGTGGAGGAGTTGAGGATCTTTGATCTTTCTTTCATTGTAATGTTATGCTGTTGTTTTGTTGTCTCAAATTTATCTTCCACATGTAAGTTCTTTTAAATCATCCTTGTTTCTTAATAAAAGTTATTCTTCTCTTATTATTATTTTCTTCTCCTTATCACTTTGATACCTTTGGTTCAAGGTGCGAAATTTTTCATACCAAACCTTGTGAGATTATCACATAACGGTGGAGTGATTGTTATTTTATTGCGTTTTTTTACTTCTCCATTTCCTTCCTCATGAGTCTATTTTCCGCTTCCATTGAAACCATAGAATAAATGGAGGGCTAACCCACTTATGGGTTGATCCAAGGGAGTAGCAAGGGGCAGGAATGGGTTTTATTTATCACCTCATTAATTTATATTCACTTCTTTAATTGAGATTTTTATTTTATGATTTTTAAACTCCATCGTCCTTGTTGAATTTAAGGCCACACACTTTAAGTGATAGTACGAACCTTTACCTTGAAGTGCTCAAAACTTTGATCCTTCAAGCATATAGGTGATTAGTATTAAAGGGTTTAGGCATTAAACTAGTACGTGATGATGTTGTTTTATTTATTTAAATGAACCCATCTTAATTATAAGAAATTGAAATCATTAAAAAGGAAATACGTCCAATCCACCCCGAGCGATAACCTAGGATCAACTCATTCTTTTAAATTGAATTCACTTAAATCTATTAGATATCTTTCAAACCCATCCAAAATCAATCCAAGTTGGCCACTTCATAGCCGAAAACAGTCCATAGAATGTACGTATCTATAGGTTTCTTCTTAGGTCTCTGTGGATTCGATAACCCAAGATAAACTACAAGGACCGTCTTACCTTCTTCTCTTGGGTAAATTTGAGTGAGAATCAAATTTTGGCACCGTCGTCGGGGACCTAAGTAATTTGTCTTAGACACTATCATATTTTTTTCATCCCACTTCTCTTATCTTATCCCCAATTTCATTCCTATGGAAACCCATTTTGAACAAATCCAAACATCGGGAACCTCTCCTTACTTTGATCACTCCACACCAAGTGTGATGTACAATGACCATCCTAGTTTCTACTGGTGGGATAACCAACAACCAATTGAGACACAATGTTTAAACTCTTATTCTCCACAAAACTTTCCAAAATATAATGAGTTTAAATCCCCACAAATCCAATTTGAACATCCTTCTATGGAATTCCAAAAACATAGTTATCCTCCTGGAATAGACCATCTATCTCAACCCCTTATCCATCATGATCCACAACCATTACATGAAAAATTGTGTCAAAAAATGGAGATAATGAATTTTGAGGTTTCATCATTCTGTTTAGAACTACAAAGCATTAAAAATTGTGAGGAACCCATCCCTACACAAACTGTCCCTTCCATAGCCTTATGTGAAGTGTCTAGTTTCCCACAAACCTCTCATGAATTTACTGAAGAGAAAACATTTGGATTTTGGGAAGATGAAGAGGATCAAGGAATTTTTGAAGGGTCTTTAAATCAGGAGGAAATTACCTTTTTGGATTAAAAAGAGGAGAATTTGACATCATGGATTGAGTCTCCTGAGTATAACTCCATTGATGATTTTTCAAAAACACAAATCACAGAACCATTAAGAGAAATCACAAATTTTGAGTCCATACCCATTCCAGAAATTGATCTTTCCAATTTGGTGGTTGAATCTTCTATTCAAAAGGAACCAAGTCTATTGAGAAATTTTGAAAATGAAATTGAGTTTGATTCAAAGTCCAAACCTATGTATGAATGTGTTAGCCTACATGAACTTGAACAAAAGGACTTTCCATCCACCCTCAAGTTTCCATTCGTTGGGGATAGCCAAAAACTTCCAATTTTCACAATTTCTTATCTTGAAACCAATAAAGAAGTAATGATTCTTAATGTCTTTTTGAAGACTAAAAAAGAAATTGAATCCACCATTTCTGATATTCCATGGATTTACCCGCTCTTTTTAAAACATTGGTTTTTACATGACAGAAATTATAAACAAATAATCAATATCAATCTAGTGGATATGGAGAAATATGTGGTCCTTAAAATGTTGAAAATTGGTATTGGGTAAGTTCGGGGGTTCAAGTCGAGCTAACAACGTTAAACAAAGCGCTGCATGGGAGGAAACCCATGGTTTTCAAGTTTCTTATCATTTTGATGTTTTAATAAAATTTATATTTCAAATAGGATTAATTAATCATTTTTATATTTAAAAAAAATAGACTGTTGACCTGTTCTTCTATTATGAGTATGGATGGGTATGAAAGGGGAGCACCATATTCATCCATTTCACGTGGTGTGATCCTTGAGTAATACCTTACCCATAATTTTAAAAAGAAGACAATGTATCATCAGTTTATTTTATTTTATATATATACTTATACTTTACTTATATATATATATACTCTTTTGTTTTGTTTGTTTGTTTTCCTTTTTCCACTAGGGAACTCCGCAAGAGACATGGATATCAAAGGACTAAAAAGAGAGCATCAAGAATTTCAACTTCAACCACCAGGTGACTTCATTCCATGATCCTCATTTTCAATTTCCTTTTTGAACTTTCATTCTCTACCTCTACCCCCTCATAAATTTTCATTTCTTCAAACATTGGAGACGATGTTATTTTAAGTTGGGGGGGAGATAAAATAAAAAATGATTTTGTGTAAAAAAAATTGAATGATTTGAAAAATAAAAAGTGTAAATGGAAGGAAAAATTCCTTTGACTTTGAACATGGTAATACACATTGCCCACTTTGAAACTGAATATCAAATAATTTAGCATGCCCTGATTCATATTTTAATCCTTGTATAATTTCATGAGCATAGATTTTGGAAAGTGTGGTTGTCCAATGTGATATTTCATTATTTATATTATCATCCAAATAAAAAAAAGATCACAATGCACGTACCTTGGATAGTGGGGTATTAGTTTGAGTTTATGGGGTCCCCTAAATAAATAGCATAGGTTTGGTGATCATTTTAGTTTAATATGAGTATTCAATAAAAAATATTAAAAAAAATTGCGCATAGAGAAATGAAATGAACTAATGCATGGCTTTCGGCACTTGGGGATCGTGACTCCATAGTTGTCTGACCCAGAGTTGTAATTTTATCTCTATTTTTTGTAATTTGAATTTGTTTTTGACTGAGTTAACTCGAGATGATGCCCGAGTATGTGGGATTCACTTGGTGCCCTAAGGTCTTTGAGCCTGGGAGTCATCGGCAAAGTCTCGCTACAGGGGTTGACTCTTTTGAGTACAACTTCAATTACCATGGAAAAATTGCAAAAACAAAAAAAAACAACAAAAAAACAAAAAAAAAATTATACAAGAAAAATGAATACTCATATTAATATTGAAATTTTATTCCACCTAGCGCTTCTGTAATTTCCCCCTTGAATAAAGATGAACCCCCATGTCTATTGTGATACACAACACATCCTCATACTTAATTGATATTGGATGAAATATGGAAATGAATTTGAACAAAGGAATGAGATTGGGATTGGGATCTGCTTATGAAACTATCTTGTATTAAAATATTTTGATGGGTTCCATGATTGTTTGGTATAAGGTTTTTTGGTGATCATTGTGTATTAATATGTTTTTGGAAAAGGGAATTCGAATTTCATATTGTTGAGATATATTTTGCTCGGGACTATCAAAACTCAAGTTGGGGGGTGTGATTAGCCACTAAATGAGGATAATTTTCATTGTAAATATATATAATATTCATGTTCTTTATTATTCATAAACACAATTTTAGTGCATTTAACAGTTTGAACATCATTTCACATTATGATTGTAATACCTTCTTAAAATGCACTATTATGTGGTACATTTTTGAACATCATTTGAAGTACCCAATGATTCATCTTATTATACATATCTTAATTTTATATTTTTGTAAATTTATCTACACTCCAATATGAACATGTTTCATTCAGGGATCAATGGAGAATTCATGGAAAAAGATGGGGATATTTTGTGATGAAAGGAAGCAATTCTAGAGAAGGCAGATTGGACACAATCCCACTGATGAGACTATGGGGCCCAACATACAAGCCCAATTAATCCCAAATTTCTTCGTATGCTAGAATACATGAATAGGAAAAAATCCCTCTTCCGGAGATAATGCTAATTCTGCCTCCATGGTGCACATTTAGGCGGCCCAAATTAGAGATAAAATTCTGGGCTAGATTCTGCGGCCCAGAAAAACAGCCCACCAATTAGAACATATCTCGAAAACCATAAATCCTTTTGGGCTGAGATTTTTCAGGATGTTAGGGGAAATAATTATATTAATTTAGGTCTTCTATGTCCCACCCAAAGTATGCCATATAGAAGGTGTTTCAAGCATGTATGTTCGGTGCTTGAAAGTTGGATGCCTTTTCAGGTCAAGGGTGGAAAAGTCTTCTTTCTACAAACTTTCAACCACCCTAGGCCTACCATAATCAAGTGGGATGCTTTGTAATATTGGAGGATCGACCCAAATCTTCAAAAATGCCTATTTAAGGTAGTTTTGGTGGAGGAGTTGAGGATCTTTGAGCTTTCTTTCATTGTAATGTTATGCTGCGGTTTTGTTGTCTCAAATTTATCTTCCACATGTACGTTGATTTAAATCATCCTTGTTTCTTAATAAAAGTTCTTATTCTCTTATTATTCTTTTATTCTCCTTATAACTTTGATACCGTTGGTTCAAGGTGCGAACTTTTTCATACCAAACCTTGTGAGATTATCACACAACGGTGGAGTGATTGTTATTTTATTGCGTTTTTTTACTTCTCCATTTCCTCCCTCATGAGTCTATTTTCCGCTTCCATTGAAATTATAGAATCAATGGAGGGCTAACCCACTTATGGGTTTATCCAAGGGATTATCAAGGGGATTTATTGGATTTTATTTATCACCTCATTAATGTATAATCACTTCTTTAATTGATATTTTTATTTGATGATTTTTAAACTCCATCGTCCTTGTTGAATTTAAGGCCACACACTTTAAGTGCTAATACGAACCTTTACCTTGAAGTGCTCAAAACTTTTATCCTTCAATTGTATAGTTTATTAGTATGAAAGGGTGTAGACATTAAACTATTAAGTGATGATGTTGTTTTATCTCCTTAAATGAACCCATCTCAAATATAAGAAATTGAAATCATTAAAAAGGAAATACGTCCAATCCACCCCGAGCGATATCCTAGGATCAAATAATTCTTTTAAATTTAATCCACTTAAATCTATTAGATATCTTTCAAACCCATCCAAAATCAATCCAAGTTGGACACTTCATAGCTGAAAACAGTCCATAGAATGTACGTGTCTATAGGTTTCTTCTTAGGTCTCTGTGGATTCGATAACCCAAGCTAAACTATAAGGACCGTCTTACCTTCTTCTCTTGGGTAAATTTGAGTGAGAATCAACCAGACAATATTTTGTGAGACCAGACTAACATAGGTGTCTTTTTATGGTATCTTGATAGTAGTACCTATCTTGAAAGTAGTCCCAATATTTACATTTAGGTTGGAATTGTTTCCAGACTCTCTGTGATTGGATTTTATTTAGACATGTTTACTTTCCCTTAATTATTATCATACTCTAGTTGTGGGATATAGATGTAGGAAAACATTATTGTTTAGTTTTTTTTCATTCCTACCTTACATGGGATTTGAGATTTGTTTTTTTTGTACATGTACTTATGCTAAGTCCTACGATATTAGTGATATTCCAACTTGGTACTAATCCCCGGTCCCTGGCCTATTGGTGGTGTGATTGTTGAGATCCAGCATGGTCCCCGTTAGGATGGTCCATGACAAAGTGGTATCATGGAATTTATTTCTACCTTATGATATCAGTTTGTGATATTGTTTTTTTGGAAATAGTGTTAAGTGTTTCGAGTTTGGATTTCCAGATAGAGAATCCAGTGTTGGTGCAATGTCTGACATATCCATACATCAGGACTCTGATTACCAGCCTTTTGACTTAGTACATGAGAACATTAGTTGCATGAAAGACAATAGTATCTAAATCATTTAGGAATGGGTTGTGGTTTACATTTCATACTTTATACATCTCTATATATATATACTCATTGACCAAGGTATTTCATTTTTACTCACATGATTCCTCCATGATGTATTCCAACTAGGATTCAACGTTAGATCTCAAGAATTATCCCCTCAGTGATAAGGCATCAATATATGAAAATGTTCCAGCTGTGTTACCTCTAGGGGTGAATTGTCTATGCCACCACCTATTGAGTAGTAGATGGTAACTACAGTTCCTATGGATTAGGTGTGAATGTTGAGTACACATCTAGAGTTTCTGTGATAGAGACCTCCATGTTCCAAAGTGAGACTGACCCACAGGTGGTTGAAGACTTGATTGAGGCAACGATGGGTGTTTTTTTTGGTCAGAATACCAATATAGAAAATTATGTTCCTAGTGGGGAGCCTTCTCCATTGATTACTAGTATGACGGTGGTGTTTGGTGACCCATACTTATGATGAGGAGACTCTAGAATGGTCAAATTTTGAGCACCTTTTCAAAGAGAAGTTCTCTCTAGCTATGTTGGGGGCGATACGTATCCAAGAGATTCTAAAACATCAGTAGTGTATCATGATAGTAGATTAGTATTCATTGAGGTTTACCAAGATCACTCGGTTCTCTATGGATATTGTTTAGGACTTGCTATTTTGAGATCATACCTTTGAACGAGGACTGTGTAGGAAAATCCAGTCAAGTGCTATACCTTTGTGCATTTTTAATTATGCTGGGGTTATAGAGAGAAATTTGGTGGTTTAAAGTTTCTTTGGTGAGTAGACATAGATATTTGTTTCCAGAAATGGGAACATGAGAGTAGAGACTTCAGCAGTATGGTTCAAACATTGATCTTAGTGACCTAGATGTGCTAGAAAATTTAGGAGGAGTTCCCAAGATAGAGGGTATGTGGTCTAGGGATCACTAGATTCATCTATTCATCCCACAGAGAGGCAGTGATACTCATGTGAAGGTAGGATACATATTTCACAAGATTTTATGACCCACTAACAAGAATACAGATAAACATTAAAAGGGAAACTGAGGTAGAGGAAAAAATAGGAGAAGATAGGTCTGTAGGGAGGAAGTGATATAATAGGATCTTGTAGAGCAGAAGGTGGTGGTAGGCACTTTGACTTGTTACCACAACCACCCCTAGGTTGTACCTCTCTAGCTATGGGAGATGGAGGATAGGGGTGGGGTCCATAGTAGGTTGTTGATTCAAATGACCTAGAGGCTCCAATTATGATTCAAGGTATGATATGTTTCTTTTCTATATTATCTGTAGTACTAATTGAAAAATGTGATAGTCGTTAATTTATTTCAACATATCTGGTTCGAGACATTAAGATTTTGATTGATCCCTTAGCTTTACCCTTGCACTTGGAGAATTATTATCAAAATGACTCAACAATTGAACACTTATGCCGATAGTTTGACTTGAGTCTTAGTTATGATAGTTTCTGTTGGATCTATTTATTGATGCAATGATACCATACAAAATAGTCTTAGGTATGGAATTTTTATCTACAGTTCATGCCCATATTGACTGTTTCAGGAGGAGGATGTAGTGTATCCATAGTTATAGGACTGGGTTTTCATTTTTGGGTTAAAAGGAAATACATGAATTATTTTATAGAATCATACATAGGATGGTGCAACAGATTACTCATTTGTTTGAAAGCATGACCCTTGGTCTAGTAGATATTATGAGTCCCCATTTCCCCATATTGGAGGAAGATTATAAGGATGTATTCCTTGATTATGTTCTAGGATTACCTCCCCATAGAGATATTGACTTCTTCATTGATCTACACCTGGATAAGACCTTGATATCTACACCAGTATATTAGATATATCTTATTGAGCTTCGTGAGCTGAGGGTGTAGTTTGAGGAATTACAAATGAATGGATTTGTTATACATTATGTTTCTCCCTGGGCTTACCTAGTTTTGTTTTCCAAAAAATAATATGGGATGTTTAGGTTTTGTGTAGACTACCAGTTCTTGAATTAGGTGACTGTGAAGAACAAGTTGTCACTACCGAGGATCGATGAACAGTTTGATCAGTTGAGAGGGAAACAATGGTTCTCAATGGATAACCTATGATTAGCATATCAACAGTTGCAAGTACGGGATGAGGATATACTGAAGTTTAAATTTATAAGTCACTGTGAAAAATATGAGTACTTGGTGATTCCCATTGGTGTGATGAATGATCCAAAAATGTTCTTGGGACTTAGGAAATGGTACTTTCAACTATTCTTAGACATGTTTCTAAAAATATTACTTGATGATATACTTGTGTAATCATCATACAAGGAGGGTCATATGAGACATTTGAGGATGGTTTGGTACATACTATGAGATCACCAGCAAAAATGGATTCTCTCGAAGTTTCATTTCTAGATTAAGGAGGTCTACTTTTTAGAAAATTTTATCATGGTAAATGAAGTGGTAGTGGAATAGGTGGAGTTCATGACAATGTTATATTGGGGGCCTATAGTTATTCACTTATTTAGAACATATTATATACTCCCTTTACTGATTTTATATGAAATTTTCATAATTTGTGTGAAATATTAATGTTTAAATATTAAATATAATTTTGAGCACTATTTGAATTCATCCAGATTGAAGTCTGTTTAATGTATTAATAATAACTTTCCCCATACGGATCAAAATTTAATGGTTTTCTTCTTATATTCCTCCTTCAATATAAAACATTTCAATAGAAGGGATAATTAGACAATTATTCCATTTTAAGGGTTATAGGGACCACACATGTATACCCAAAGAATTTGCGATGAAACTAGAACAGCTATAAAGATTGAATTTTTGGGCTCAATAAAAAATAAAAAATTCATTTATTCTACTACATTGTTTGGGAAAAAATGTAATGAGTCTTGGATAAATATTTTATGGCCGAAATCCAAAGAAAAAGGGCCCAACTGATTCATTTAAACTCATATCACCATTCTGGATGAGAATTAAAATTAGTATAGTATTCATGGAATGTCTCCCAATTTGTTCATCAAATAGTGATTATATTTAAAAGTTTGAAAGAGGCAATATAGGAGTCTGAATTTTTTGAAAAATTAATTCGGATTAAAAGGCATATTACTATTGATAAACCCATTCACATGGTCGCCATCTAAAAAGTTTGGATTCAAATGTACAGATTAAAATTGTTTAATCAAACTGCCATAACATTTTCTAGAAAAGTCCAATGGCCTCCATATTTTGTGGGATTCTAGTACAAATAAATATCTACAACTTGGAAGAATATATCATCTCGAGATTTAGAATTCTATATGGAAAAATTGGACATTCAAGTGGAGGGGAAGATTTGTAATGCAAACTATCCACCTCCTTGGGCTATAAATACATCCCCTCTTATCCTTTCAAAAGAGTTGGAAATTACAAAGAGAGGAGCATAAATTGGAACAACCAAAGCCTTTAAAAAGTCATAGGAGGACCTGTCATACTCATATTTTTACTTGAGAGACACTTTTTTCACTCTTTTTTGTTTCTTTTACTTATATGTTCTTCATTGTTGTAATGTTGTAAGTCTTTTTTTTTGAAATTCTATTTTAATGCAAGTTTCTTGTTAAATATATTTCATTCTCATCCACCTTTTGTAGAATAATATTAATGTTCTCAAAATATTTTAAATCACGTTAGAAGCTCATCCATTCTTTTTCTTTCTCATTAAATCCAATGTTAGTATTTAATTCCCTTCCTCGTTTCTGTGTGTGTTCGACACACCACTATTTTCTTGTCTTTTTTTTCTTATATTATTAATTTATCAACATAATAATGGTAACCAGATAACTAATCATTTCAATGGATGAGTAAATATCTCATTGGGGTGAGTTATAATCTATTCATGTTAAGTGATTGAGAGCTTTTGCTTGATGAATATTCTTTATATTAATATTGTGTATGTTGGAATTAATATATCATGGATTAATGACTTGTTTTTTTTAACATATGAATTCCATGGATTATTGGAACCATAAATACACTACCACAATCAAGCACTGATTGATATTATAATCTTAGTTAATTTAAGGCTTAGATTAAATCCTTAACACTTAGGAACTCCAATCAATGTCAACTTGTGGCATGGGTGTTAATTTAATGAAATATAAAGCAAAGCTCAAGGATATCACAAGATTAACTACCTAATGATGAACTCATCCCAATATTTATCACATTGTTAAATCAATATTAATCAATCAATCATTTCAATTAAGCTCTGCAAACAAACCCCCAAATCAAAATACAATCAACTAACAACATTCGACTATTAAAAAGTATCATCGCGGAGGATTCAACCCGAGTGCTGCTATACACATTAGCAGAGCATCAGAACTTTGAATGGTTGATAGGAGAAAATAGTTCTCACTTTAAAATGGAACTTTTTCCAAGTATAGTGTAATTAATTAGTCATTAGTTTTTGGTTATTGTAAAAAAACACAAAAAAACACAAAAAACACAAAATTTAAAAAAAATGAGTAAAAAAACAAAAAGAAAAACTCGTCTTTTTTCTTTCTTATAAAATATCTATGAATGCCCTATAGCCTCCCAAACAATCCCTAGAATTTGTTTGACCTTGAAATTGAGCGAAAACTTCTCCAACATAGGAGGAACATAAGAGACAATCAACTCATTCGAGAACATGTCCTTGTCCAACTAATTGAATTAGAAATGGACAATCCTAGGGAACAAACACTTAAAGAACTTGCTGCCCCTGATATGAATTACCTACCTCTTGGTATTTAATATCCAAAAAAAGATGCTGAAATTGAACTCAAATCATGTTTGATTCATCTTCTTCCTCATTTCCATGGGCTAGCCTGTGAGGATCCACATCTCTACCTTAATGAGTTCCAAGTTGTGTGCTCTACCATGAAGCCTCAAGGGGTTTCTGAGGAAAAAATTAATCTCTGAGCATTCCCTTTCTCCCTTGCTGACACTGCCATGTCATGGATTTAATACCTCCCTCCCGATTCCATAACCACATGGAATGACATGAAGTGACTATTTTAAGAGAAATTCTTTCCTGCTTCTCATACTGATTCTATCCGAAAACAAAATAAGTGGTATTTGTCAATTCCCATATGAATCACTCCATGAGTACTGGGAGAGTTTCAAAAGGATTGTTGCAACCAGCCCACATCACCAAATACCTAACCAGCTCTTGATCCAATAATTCTATGAGAGGTTATTGGATATAGAGAGAACCCTCATTGATGCTACAAGTGGTGGTGCTCTTATTTATAAAACTTCTTCAACTGTAAGAGATATCTTAAGCAACATGGCTACAAACACACAACAATTCCATACTTTAGCACATGCTCAAGTCAAACAAGCCCAAGGTAGTCAATTGATAGAGATTATCAAGATGACTGAGTGGATGAGTGAACTTACATGTCGTGTGCAACAAAGATCTATGGTGGACAAATCCCCAACCTCATATTCTCCATAATCTTTATTCCCTATACATGTATAGAACTATAGAATATACATCTCTCCATATTATCCAAATGAAACGTGTCCAAAACTTCAAGAGGATCAATATGATTCACCTGGACCAATAGAGCTCAATGTAGTCTATGCTCCACATAACACCAACCATCAAAAATCAGGTCAGTTCATTAGAAACTTCAACTAACCCTAGTCTGAGCCCTTCTCTTCTACATTCAACAAAGGCTTGAGGTATGGTAATCCCTTTTCTCATCCCATTCAATTCCCTCCTAAAAACCCAAAAGAATTCCAATATGATCAAGGTTTTGGTAACTTACAACAACCCAACCCTTTTTTTTCCTCAACTAAAAGGATCAATACTCTTGCACCTCCAGGATTCCACTATCATCGTGAGCCTTTTCGATTCTCAAACCCATATAATCTCTTTCCTAAGAACCAAAATAAATGCAATCCCAATCCAGGACAAGACTCTTATTCCATGAAACCATGGGAAAGTGAATTTTAAGATCTTGATGTATTCACTCATTCCAACATTAAAAACTTTGAAACCCAAATTGGTCAACTTTCATCCCACCTTAGTTAGCAGCAACCATCAAATTCTTTCCAACTCCCAGCTCAAGAATTACCCAACCCCAAGGGTAATGTAAGTGCAATTTCACTTAGATCAGGAAATAAAATTTTTGTGCCTTAAAAAAAGTCCAACAACCCCCTTTAAATGATGAACTAGAAAATGAAAATAAAAAGAAACTTGAAAATGAATATGAATCCATTCCCTCAGCTCCTCCCATTCCACTTAGGAACCCAATTCCTTTTCCTCAAGCCATTGCTAAGCCAAATAAGTCCTTTGAACCTGATCCTAAAATGCTCTACATGTTTAGATGCGTTGAATTCAACATTTCCCTCTTAGATTCCATTAAACAAATTCCCAAATATTCCATGTTTCTCAAGGAATTGTGAACCCACAAGAGGAAACATATGACCTTCTAAAATGTTTCCACCCAGTAGTCTATTCCCATAAATTGAAAAGATCTAAGGACCTTTACAGTTCATTGCCAAATTTGAAGTTCCAACTTTGATGATGCACTCATAGACCTAGGATCCTCAATTAAATTCATTACCAAATACAAATTTTCTAACCTTGGTCTTGGTCCCTTACATCCAACAGGTGTTTTCATTCAATTGGCCAATTAAAGAACTGCTAGTCCTAAGTGTATAATCTAGGATAACCTTGTTTGTGTAAATAATCTTATATTCCCTGCTGATTTCAATGTCCATGACATGGAAGTTGAGACGACCTCTTCTTGATCTACCCTAATTCTAGGAATACCATTCGTCAAAAATTCTAGAACCATGATTGATGTCCATGATGGCATCTTATCCTTGGAATTTGGTGACCAATTGGTCAAGTTCAATATTTATCAATCCATGCGATACCCATTAGAGAATCAATATATATTCTATATCCTTTCATTCAAAAGTCTCTATGAGATTGTGTTGAATCCCAATTCATTATCTTCTTCATGTTCTATAGATATAAAATTTTGTGAAAATTTCATACTCATTAACCAAGTCATAAATAGAGAAGTTTATGTTAACATTACAAGTGCAAACTCCATTGATCTAAAAGATCTTGAAAACTCTTTGGAATCCCATATCACCTCTTAAATCCACTACTAAAACATGGAAGGTAATGGAAAAAACGTACAAGTATGTTCATTTTTAATTTAAATCTTATTATCCAACATTCATCATTTCCAATCCAAGATTCGGAAAATTTTGTTATATGTGAGTTGAACCCTGAACCAATGTGTTTTTATTGTCTTGATGGGAGTGAAGTTTGTGAGATTTGTTCCATAAATAATAAAGTGATCACTGTTATTGTTGAAATTGGCCATTCTTTGGAAAAAATTTATATAAAGGATATTAGAAAACTAATTCAGTCTTATGACTCCACTGATCCTAGTTACTCTACCTCGGTAAGTGATGAAATAAATGAGTCAGAAAATATTGGGATCTCATACTCTGGTTTCACATTATCTGAACCTTGCATAAATGAACCATCAGAATTGAGACATCTTCTGGAATTTCAAAGAATAGAAAACCATCACTCCGTGGATAAAATCATTTCTCACGTTAAAGACCAAAGGGAGGATAGTCATATAATTTTTCCACCCTCGTTGAATTGTAATAGAAACAACAAGGAATGCATGAAATTATCCAATGAATCATCAGGGCTCCCAAAGGATAAGTTTTTCTGGAATCACACTGGAGTTAAGAAAATATGATGGCCACCATTAGACTGTGGGTAGTCTATTGCAATTTTCTAGCTGTAGAAAAATAAATGCAACGCGTCTTGGGAGGAAAACCATGTTTTCTTTTAGTTTTATGAAATTTTACTTTTTTTTTCATTAGATGAATAATGATTTTTCCTTTTTAGGTAACATCCCACAATCCTTGAACCACATCGACTTCCATTGGATCCCCAACTTCTACAGTAGACCCACCACTGGATGGAGATGGCAACCCACCAAATCCAAACCACGGGGAACCACTTTCCCTTTAACTCCTTCTCTCTCTCTCTCTCTATTATTCTTCCTCCCTCATTATTATTTTTTTTACCACTTTCCTCATCACATTTTTTTTCATTTACTCTTTTTCTTTTGTGTGGGTTATTAATTTAAATACACTAAAAAAACTATAAAAAAAATCAAAAAATCAAACGATTCATACTTACTCACCATCCAGTTTTGAGATTTTGTCTAACCATTTTGGGGAGTCAAAAGACATGGTTTCATCTAAAAAATATTGTGTTTTAATCAAATATTTGAACAAAGAATATTGTGTCAAACCCAACAAATTTTGAATGCTCAATTTTTGATTTGGAAACTGATTTTTTTCACCTGTGACGAACACCATTTATTTCATTCTAAGGCCACCTATGGACATATTTTAAAAAGGTGTGTTTTCACCCCCAATTGTGAGTCTTGAGTTTATGGACCTTCGATCTGAATTTTCTACTTTAGTGTGCATTAATATGATAGATGAATTTTCTGAACCACATGAGAATCAAAATATCCAAATAGCCTCCCATTTATCTTACATTAATCCTTCTTTTTAAAGCCCCTTAAAGACTATGAAAACCTTTTCTTTGATATCCACATTATAAGGAAAATATCTTATCCCACCCTATGTCAACATGAATTTTCATTGCATAATTTTTTTTTGAAATTTAAATGTGAGGGTAATGGATTTCATTTTGGGTACCCTTTGTTCATTTCACCATGTTATCATATGCTTAAGGAAAAGCATCCATTTTAGTGTGGGTGACATGTTTTTATTAAGTGAGTTTTGGGGAATGTAATGTACTTTCATTTATGTAATTTTGTAAATGTTGCTAAAAAGTGTTCAAGAAAATAAAAAAAATGAAAATAAGAATGGGTTGTGTCTTGGGAGAGTAAAAAATCTCTCTTACTCAACCTTTGATATTGTTATAAAAATTAAAATTTGTGTCATGATGAGATCAATCATGGGTTGGGATATGAGTATGAGATCAATTTCATGTTCAACTTTCAAAAAATTAAAAACAATGAACACTTATGTCATTGGGTGAAGTTTTGTGGTTTGTAAATATTTCATCTTCTCATCCACTTAAAATTTCCTACCTATTTTGTGTCTTATTTAATATTTTCAGTCCCTCTTAAATATGTGTTTACATTTCCTTTCATGTCTCATTTCAATAAAAAATTGTGCATTGTTTTTTCCATGTTTGTTTTTTACACCCTTTTTCCTATCTTTTTTATATCATATTCCTATCGGCGCATAGCCAAAGAAAAATCCCTAAAAATACCTCTTGATTTTTTAGCACATTAAGATAGGGAGTGGAAGTTGAGAGCTCTTATAAACTATAATATTTTCACTTTTGGTTGGTGAATTAGTGAAGCTCCATGAATTAATTTTAACAACTTGAGAGGAGTAAGTTTTTCTGTGCCACCATTTTCCATTTTTAAAATTGAGCATGAAAAAATGAATTGTTTTTGGAACATTTTTTTCTGTAACAACTTGTGGTGGAATTCAACTTGGATGAGTGAAATTGTCTAAACCTTCTCTGATTGGGGAAAAATTAATATTTTTTGGTGAGTGAAAATGATTTTTTCATCTTTTTATATTTGTTTCACATGAGGACATGCACAAGACTAAGTGTGGGGGAGTTGATGTTTTTCACTTATTCAAAAATTATTATATACTACCTTTACTGATTTTATATGAAATATGTATAATTTGTGTGAAATATTGATTTTTATATATTAAATATAATTTTTGTGCACTATTTTAATTCATCCAGATTCAGGTTTGTTTAATGTTTTAATAATATCTATCACCATATAGATAGAAATTGGATGGTTCTTTTTTTTATGATTTCTCATTCAATGTAAAACATTTCATTAGAAATGATAATGCGCCAATTCTTCTATTTGAATGGTCATTGGGGTGAGTCATAATTTCGTAATGTTAACTAATTGAGATCTTTTTCTCGATGAATATTCGTTAAATTAACATTGTGTATGTTTGACTTAACATGTCATGGATTAATGAATTTTTTTAACATATAGATTAAATGGATTATTGAAACCATAAATACACTAACACAATCAAGTACTTATTGATATTAGAATCCAAGTTAATTTAAGTCTTGGATTAATTCCTTAACACTTAGGAATTCCAATCAATATCAACTTGTGACATGGGTGTTAATTTAATGCAATATAAATAAAAGCTCAAGGATTTCACAATATTAACTAACTAATGATGAAATCATCCCAATATTTATCAAATTTTTAAATCAATATTAATCAATCAATCATTTCAATTAATCTCTGCAAACAAACCCCTAGTAAAAATACAATAAACTAAAAAATTCAACTATTAAAAAGTATCATCGATGAGGATTTGAATCGAGTGCTACTATACACATTAGCAGAGCATCAGTACCTTGACCAGTTGATAGGTGACAATCAGGCACACTTTTAGGTCCACCCAAGAGCGTGATGGTTTTGTGGAGCTCAATCATGTTTTGAGGCTATTTCCATATATTCATACATGAATTCTCCAGGATATCATTTCCAATGACAGCTTTGGCCCGAAACTGGCAACCTTTCACATGGATGGAGAGGTTACAGTAGTATTTTCAAGAGTTAAGGCAGATATTGATGAGTGCTACCATCTTAAGGTTTTCATTATAGTGTGTCTAGTATATAGTGTTTTATGATACATCCAGAATTTTTATTTGTTATGATTTTATGAAGATGAAATAATTGATTTTCTATGGTTCATTTCACTTGAGACCACATAAGAAGAACTACACAGCCCATGATCTTGAGTTAGCAGTGTTAGTATTTGAACTATAGATGTGTCGACACTACCTGATGGATGAGTAGTTTATCTTGTATTCTAACCATATAAGTCTCAATTATATATTTTATTAAAAGGATATAAACTTGAGATAGATGTGATGAATATATTTTCCCTAGGATTATGACTTTGAGATTGTCTATAATCCTAGGAAGGGAAATTTGGTAGAATATTCCCTCAGTATGAGATCTTGTTTGTAGTTGTTAAATGAGGCAAAAAATCAGTTGTCCTCATTGAAGTTATCCTATTTAGAATGGAGATGGAGAAACTTACCTCTAGTTTACAGTTGTTAGCCATCCAATTTTTCAGTGAGTCTAGGAGTAACAACTATGGGATACTGAATATGAGACACTACATACTCAGATATCCACTGAATATTATACTAATGGATTTATTGTAGGTGGGGATCATGTAATTGTTTTCATAGGATGTATGATGGTACCATTGACATTGCTGGAGAAGGTTTTAAGAGTGTTTCATACAACTCCTATGATGGTATATCTCAGAGTGACAAAGATATACTAGAATCGCTGAAATCTGTTTTGGTGGCTAGGGATAAATAAGGGAGTTGAGTGATTGTCTCTTGATGCCTTACTTGTCAACAATTGAAAGCTGGGAATTAAGTTCCCTTTAGTTTATTTCAATCCCTTGAGGTGTCAGGGTGGATTTGGTTTGATATATACATGTGATTTGTTGTGGGATTACCACATATTTCTAGAGAACATGATTCCATCTAGTTGTTCAAAGACTGGCTCACCATGTATGCCTACTTCTGAGTTATCCGAGAGATGAGTTTAGTAGAGAGCTTTGGGTGACTCTGCGTGTAGGACATAGTCCGACTCCATATTGTTCCCTTGATGATCATTTTTGACTGGGATTACCACTTTACATCCTAGTTATGGAAGGTATTTAAAGAGGTGTTTGGGACTTGATTATTCTTCATAGCAACATTTCACCCCCACACTGATGGCATGACTAAGCTGACCATTCAGGTTCTAGATGACGTGCTATGAGTTTCCATGTTGGAAATTTGTTTTTAGTTTGGGGAATCAATTACCACTTGTGGATATTTCATATAGTAATAGCTATCATTACATCATTCTTATAGAACCATTTAAGGATTTTTATAGATGAAACTGCGGGTCACCACTTTTATAGACAAACCAATGAGAGTCATCACTTATTGGCCCATAGTTGATGCAGTCTACTACGAAGAAGGTTTAGATCATCCATGAGTAGATGAGGACTACCCATAGCCATCACTAGGCTTTTATAGATATACAAATGAGGTTTTTGGAGCTCAAGGATTGATAACATTTGTTCTTATGGGTTTCACCTAAATGCGGATAATAGAAATCTGGACACGTCAGCAAGGTATCTCTATGATTTATTTTCCCTTCCCAGATAATGCATAGAGTTAGTGAGGTGGCATACCATATAGCTCTACCAACGTACTTATTCCGAGAACGTGATTTATTCTATGTGTCGTAGATAAGGAGGTACATGCATGACCTATCACAGGTCATCGAATGGGGTAATCTAGACATCAAAGATTGAGATAACTTTTATTTGTACTAGGTATAGATTAATGATCATCATAAGTGGATCCTTTATGAGGAATCTATTCCTTTAGTGTGTGTCTGGTGGTAGCATATATATATCTCCAAGAGATCACTTGGGAGAGGGAAGCTCCGATGCATGATCAGTACCCATATATTTTTAGACCTTATTTTGGTGTTTTGGAATGTATAGACCCAATCTAGAGAGAATGTAATTACTCAAATTTTCCATGTATTATTTTTGGAAATTGTATAGATTATTTTTGAGATTAGGAACTGAGAAAATATGTGATTCTGAGGTCCAGTGTGCCTAGAATATTTTTAAATATATTAAATATATTAAATAATACACACATGAATTTTTCCTAAAAAAGTGGAATAAAATCTAATTAGATGCCATGATCTTAAATAAGATGGAACCATTATGGTTTGAACGTGAGTTTTACCATACGTGCTACATAAGCTTTGTCAGTATGAGAATTTGTGGAAAAGTCATCACAAGTATAAAATAAATTAAATAATTAAATAAAATTATATTATTTATCTATTGACATAGTGACCAAAATTATTCTATAAGTATATGGTTGTCACAAATCCAAAGGGTTATCCACATAACCCTATAGCTATTGGATAACTTTTGGAGAGATAATTGTAGATTATCTCCTAGATAAATGTTAACCAGATTGTAGATTGTCGATCATTGTGCAATAAGATCAATAAATCTTCCCAATGATAATGATACAGTCTCTTTCATCATCAGAAAACTAAGCACCTCAAGGTAGTACATTTTTTATTGGATACCTTCCCTATTATCAATTTATATGATGAATACAAATCAATGTACTAATAGATTGGTATGCGGGTCATCCGTATTGTGGGATGGCTTAGTTATGTTTTGGAATTGAGGAATTTCTTTCTGATTTTTGACTATCTCTTAATTTATCATTATAACAGAATTGAGTCGAGTTCAATATGAAATAAACTAAGGAATATTCCTTATAGAAGTTATTTGTGTATTTCATCCGATTTGTAATTTTTCATAAAAGATTTAATTGGCCTATGACTTAATTAACTATGAGTAATTGATTGTTTCACACACATTTCTAAGTGCATTAATTCAGTATCATATATCCAAGATCGGCCCGACATGATTGTGGTGCGATGATGGAAGTGACCACATATTCAATGATGCATATACCCAATTTTTGTATTCTATGACAAAGAAAAAAGAACAATTTTTAAAATAAATTTATGAATCGATTTGAAGGAATTTTTT
Organism: Viscum album; assembly: GCA_963277665.1. Classification (NCBI taxonomy): domain Eukaryota; kingdom Viridiplantae; phylum Streptophyta; class Magnoliopsida; order Santalales; family Viscaceae; genus Viscum; species Viscum album. Next base: position 673,851,037 of record OY728131.1, on the reverse strand, counting down.
AATGATTTCATGATGGAAATTACTGACCAATGATACTATTTGGTTATAGGATGGGTATGGATGGATCCATGGATGGAGGAATGGAAGTAGAAATGCTATTTCAGAATCGAAGTTCTGTAAATTTCTGAAGAATACGACATGTACTGTGGATCTACTCATTAGGTGGGTCCATCTCAATAGTGGAATGTATTTGGGAGAAATATAATTATCACATGGAATGTTTCCATGTCACATGGAATGTGAACTCTCACTAATGGATCAATTTTCACCTCAAAGTGTATAAAGACATAGGTATAAATACATAGGAAGTAGAATGTTGTGTAATATTACATGGACACAGAAAAAGAAATAGGCCATTTTCACAGGCAGGACCTAGGGTCAATGTTACTTATAATGTACCACTACTATATTCCATGCACTCCTTAAAAGTTAACATGGAGTCCTTTTCCTATGTATCTCAAACATGTTTTGTTAGGGGGAGTTATCCATATCCATTTCTTGATGGTTAGTATGGAACCAACTCATACACATATGAAAACAATCCTTTTATCATAACATGGATAGAGTTATTGGAATCCTTTCAGGATTTCTAGACTGTGATCCTCTATAATCCCAATTCCCAAGGTGGAGTTCTTGGTATCATTATGAAAAACACTTTGAGGTTGTCAATCCTCTAGTTATTAGGTTAATATATATTGAGTTATTGGTATACCCCATATACATAGGAGTGATCCTCATCAATTTATCATATCTATTTAGAATTTTACCATATACTTCAAATGGAAATACCAGATGATTACTACCTCTCAATAGTATATAATAAGTTCTATCAAACTCATGGAGTGTGGTTTCCTAGATGAGTGTTATGTAAAACATTCAAGATGGAATCCTAGGACAGCTTTATGGTTATGCCTTTTCTTTTAGATTGTGTGTCTTTTTTTAGTATATCCGAATATTCTAATTATATATGTTCTAGACATAAACCATTGTAGAGATAACTGTTATTATTTTTTGTATACTTTTTGGTTTTGAGGTGTCCTACTAGGAATTGTTACACTCACCCTTGCATGTTATTTTCCTATAAACATTGTGTCTTATCGAGAAGATCGACCTTTTGATAGAGTTCATGAAAAACTAGGACAAGATGGTGTTTAGTGAGACCAGACAGACTGAGATGTGTTCATATGGTGTCTTGATAGTAGTCCCCATATTTAGTTTTTAGGTTTTAGTTGTTTTCAAACTTTTTGTGGTGGGATTTTATTTAGGCTCCTTTACTTTACATTATGCTCGTGTAATTGTAGTTGTTGGATATAGATGTATTCATGCACGGTTGTTCTCTTTTTTTTTACATTTTTATCATTATATAGGCTTGAAAATGTGTGTGTGTGTGTGTACATACTTAGGAAAAGGAATCCCATGTTATCTATATGGGTAATCAGTGCAAGCCATCTGCTTCTAACCTATTGGAAGCGATATTGAGGAGTTACAGCACACAACCCATTAGGATGGGTCATGACAATGTTTCACCCATTTCATATGAGGAATTCAATAGACATAGTAAGTGATGGGTATTGCCCACTATAGAACCTCGATGCATTGATTGGTCTCATGGGACAAATTATCTAGGGAATTTGGTCAAGACGTTATCCATTTATGAAATACTTCTTAACATAAGGTCTTGATGCTATATTTACAATGTGTAATAGTATTCTCTCATTATAAGAGTAGTTATTAATGTCCATGTGATTATTAGATTACTTATAATATACAAGGATAAGTTTTAATCCCATCATACTATTTATATGGAATTACTTTCTCATCATTTATTCAATCCATATTATTTTACCTAGTGATGTTATTGATTAAATGAAATGTATTTTTTGTTATTCACCTTTCCATATTTATTATTCCATATATATTCATGATAGGTCCCAATGTAAAAATACCATAACTAAGAAATAGATATGACCAATTTCTTTTGGTTACTTTCCCTTGGATTACGGGATGTGTATTATGATTTATATATAGGGATATTATAAAGGGAATAATTTTGTGCTCAATGAAAATATTATTTTGCATTTTTTTTCAAATGAAATGTAATATTCATGTATGTTTCGAGTTTTCAAGATTAATAAATGATTTAGTAATTTGGTATTTCATTCCTTGTATGTAGTGCCAATGTTTTAATGTAACCACCGACACTAGACAAATAGGGTTAGTTTCTTTACTGTTGGTATCAGAGAATGTTTAGTAAAAACCTTGAGAACTTAATTTTGGAAAACATTGATTAGGGAATGTAACCCTATGAAGAAAATTGAGAATATTCCCAAATCATCCAAGAACATTATTTTGAGATTAGTTATAGATAAATTTTAAATTTAAGTTATGTGTTTTGATAGTATGGATATTATACATGGTGATTCATGATTTTAAAATATAATATACTGTATGGAATTTTTTGAAATGGTTCCTAGTGGAAGGAATAGAAATCATATCAATGCATGTATTCTATATAATGATTACCCTCTTAGAAAATATAATGAAATTTGTGTTGCAACTAAAGTTGGAGTTAAGGAAAATATGACCGTATTGGGAAAAATGACTTTAGTTATAACCAATAACATTGACCACATAGAGCATTCTACTAATACAAAACATGGTGAAGCAATGTTAGACCATTTAATTTTCTAGTAAAATCCATCATTAAATGGAACTAAAAATATATTGGTAGCTAAATAGTGGATAAGGTCCTTATAAGAGATATTTCTTGCATTTTAATGTTAATAAAGGGAGAAGGTGGTTATGGTTGTTTACCATATCTCAAGGGATGATGATTAATTGTGGTCATTGTTTTAAAACACGAAGGATGCCGAGGAAATAGAAATCATGGAATGGAATAATTTTTGTAAATATTTATTAGAGAAATATTTTACACATGAACAAAAAGTAGATATGGAATGGAAATTGTTGAGTTTGTGAGAGAGGGAAGAGGGAAATTTATGATAAGTATGAAGATAATCTTACAAGGTTATTAATTTATGTCATATACTACATATGTAATCCAATTAAAAAGATGGACTATTTATTTTATGGGTAAAATCCATTATCTCAAAGGGAATTAGTCACCAAACCTTTCTCATCATATGAGGACATAGTTTTGCGTGCTATCAAGACATAGAAAGAATTATCCAAGTGTTATGGAATCTAAGGAACTAAATATAAGAAGAGGAAGAAAGATAACAAAATTTATATTGAGAAGAATATAATTAAGTATTGTCCTACATGGGATTATTATATAAAGAACACATTGGTACTTGATTGAATAGAATAATAATTTTCTTCAAGTGTGGAGAGAAAAGACATTTTTAATGGGTATGGAAGTAGCCTCTAATGTTCAGTGTTTCAATAGTATAGAGATTGGGCACTATGAAAATGAATTCCATAGGATTCATAGGAATATACCATAGAATAAGCTAATGGATTGTCATCAGGATTATGATATCACTCTAGTGAAAGTGGAATGATTAAGGTTTTTGTGTATTTGGATTCATGAATTATGTTTTAGAAGTATTTTATCAATGCAATTACATTTATAAGAATCTATAAATCAATAAGTATTATATATTAGTAGTTTTTTATGGATTTGAAATCATATTTTTATTGGAAATGATAATAAAGAAAGTTGATTTAGTTGTAAAGTGATATTTTTGTGGAATAATTGAATAAGGGAAAAACAACCCTTAATTTGTTCTTGATGTTTAGTTAATAATATTCAGTTGGGATTGTGATAAGATTGAAATTGAAAAGGTTATTGTGATTGTATTGGAGACCATAAAAATTGATAGTGATTTTGATATAAAATTAATTAATGAATGAATTCATTGAATTTTGGATTTATATAAGATAAAAAGATATTTTACTTAATAAATAAGAACACAGTTATTTCTTGGAATCAAAAATATTTTCATTAAGGATTTATGGTGATTTAGGTTATTACCATGTGATCAAGGTGTGTATTATTGATAAGATTATTTTATAAATGTAGTTACCTTTTTCCTAAATTTTATGATTTTTTATTTTGGTTAGGCATATAATGGAGGAGCCTTATGTTTTTCTATTTATTGAATGAATTATGTATATAATTTGATTTTATTGGTTGAGATTAAAGTATGATTTATCATATTAGATAATATATGATATCAATTCTGGTTATAGTACGATTTTAGAGGCCTAATGGATGAATTTTGGATCTTTTCATTCATTAAAATATTATTTTTGTGTTTCAGGCATAAAAATTTCATTTCAAATAACTCTTTCTTAGAATAAAAGATGAAGTGGAAATTTCTCAACACATATAAAAGGATAATATCTTTCTTGTGAATTTTTAAAAAATTAATTATGTTTATTTTCTCATGGGATTTATCTAGATTTTAAATCCCTCAAATTTTAGAAAAGGACGTTGAAATATAAATTACATCCTTTTACTTTTCATATTGAGAAGTCAAGGACCTTTTAAGGTAATACAGATCTATGGTTTTATGATGGAAAAATTTCTAAGGACCATGTTCTATATTAATATCTATTTATCCATGAAAATTATTTTTCTCTTCCTTGTGCATATTTGGAAAACTAGTTTTGTGGTGACCTTCATATTTCCTTTTCCATATTTTTAAGAGGATGTTTTATTAACCCTTATTAGGATGTGGGTTTTCCCCAATTTTATTTTCAATTGAAAATACCTTGATTATAAATCAGAAATTAAAATTGAAAGGATGATATTTATTAATGGGGTTTGGGAATAAAACACCCTGAGATTTTAAAAGAACACTATGTTTGATAGGATACACAACACACAACACCAAGCCTAAACGAACCCAAAAAAAAATTTATTTAAATATTTTTTATAACTAATCAATTGATTTTAAAGACATGAATAGTATTAAGTTAATTATGATATATATATATATAAAGGACTTATCCAATAGAAAATCATTAGTTAGTTCTTAGGAAATAAGCCCCCAATTTTCATTAAAGTTGTTTTTTTCAACAAAATGTTCTCTTAAGAAAGTATTATTATTCATTTTTGAGAGAAAATATTATAATTAATTTCTATAAATTCAATAAATTTTATTTTATATGAATGATATCATTTTTTAAAACAGAATCCCAAAATTAGTTTAGGATGAAATTATAATATTTGTCAGAAACGATTTTGTGGACAGTGAATACTAAAAAATGCCACTTTTTATTGATATCTTAATTTTTTTCAAGAATTTATAAAGTAAAACATTGTTTTAAAATTATTTGAAAATAAATTTATTTATATTATATCATTAATAATTCAATTATGTTTATTGTATTTTTTTATCATTTAATTTGGTAAAAATGAATTTTATACATAAAAATGATTTTTTATAAAAAAATGATTTTCATTGCACTATATTATTTATTTTTAAATTAAATAATGAAAAATATAATTATTTAATCTGAGATATTTAATTTAATATGTTTTTCAATATGAATAGTAAGTATGGTAAATTAGGTTACCTTGGTAAAGCGTAAATGTGATTAATCTACGTTAAAACTAAGTGATAATACCAAAAAAAACTCATCATAATTATTATTGGAATAATGGAATTATACCCATATTACCTTAGTGTCGAAATTGAATTTTTTAATGAAAACTAGTCTAGGAAGATGACCCTTATAATACTTAATGCAATGAGAGTAACAAAATACCAGTCTCTTAGTTTTAAATATCTATTATGTGTCCACACAGGGACAAAAACCACATATGAACAAAAATAAATTCCTATTTTTAGATTAATGAAAATATTTTCATTATAAAAATTTATTTATAATTTTTTAAAATTATATAAGGATGTTAAATTCTTGTGAAATTTTAATAAAATATTTATTTAATTAATAGAAAAAATAATTATTTTTAAAAATATTAAAAGTGATATGATTTTATTGATATATTGTGTTGAATGAATTTTACAGATCTATATGAAATATTATGGAGGTTTTATAGCATTATATTTTAATTCACACCTTTCCTTGATGTATTTAAAGCCAAGTTAAATGAACATTTTCAAAATTAAAATTAATGATGATTTATCAAAACAATTTATTATTAAATTATTAAAAATATTATTTTTTTAAGAGGACAAACTGGACAAAATACGGTCTAAAATTTTACCCCTTTTTAATTTATGAATCAATATTTACTTTATATTTAAAATTATAACCCTTTATGATTGGAAGATATGTCACCAGTAATAATGTTAAAAAAAGGGTAAGTAAGGGGTTGAACCAAAAGATATTATTTAAAAAAACATATTAACCTATCCAAAAATTATTGGTTGATGATATTTAAAACATAGAGTACAATAATGTTGATTCTATTTCCATTTTATTTATTTTTCCTCGGAAATACTTTACTATTATTTAATCTTTTAAGAAATTCCAAAAGTGACCCTCACCTCAATTATAAATGGTACCTCCTCCCTCACTTATTTACACCATTATGAGAAACATAGATTGGAACAAACTTTCCCATTAATCTTATTAACATACTTATACATGTTATAATGGTCCCGATCATTCCTAAAGACCTACTCTAAGTCCCTTAAGAAGATATCTAAAGGTAGTCTACCGAAGAAGAGGTAATTGTCCTTAAAAAGTCCATCGAGATTATTTCATCTTTCACTTACTATTAAAGTGATTTAACCATCATAAGATAATAAATATATTTTATTTAATATACATATATTTTAATTTTATTGTTATAAAACAATATTTGATCAGTTTTCCATCCTTCAAAAAGTGAAAAAAGCGCTCGTGCATACATACAACTTACCGTCTCCAAATAGCGGTGTAATTCATTTATCATCACTATTTAACATGGACGGTTATAATCATGAAACTAATGAATATATATAATATATGGGCTATAAATATACATCTATAATTATAATATCATATATACCTTATTTCTTTCAAATCCATTAGATTACAATAACGTCGCTCGTACGTACGTGTGGACTATCACCTCCACGAAGTGATGTGATTTTTTTCATTTTTGTTTTACTTGGATGATTTTAATGATTTCTTTAATTAATATATATAATATATGTGATATAATAATTATTATGGAAATTAAAATTAATATTTACCTTTTATTTGTTCCATCTATCAAAAAATGAAAACAATGTTCCAGTGTACGTATGTCCTACCATCTCAATGAACAATGTAATTTAATTTTAGATCGTTAATTTTAATGATGATATATAAATATATATTTAATGATGAAATTATATTGACCAAAACTGTTAAAACAAAACATTCATGAATAAAGAAACCAGTTATCACCGAAAACAGTGATTTTAATAAAGAATTATAAATAAATGGGTGATAATTGGTTATTAACAAATATTATATGGTATGATATATATTATTATGGTTCTATAATATATTTATAATAAAAATAAATTTATTATTCAATAGTATTTAACACGTATGGTGGAAGTCAGACATGAGGTAAGGGTTTCTTATTACACTTTTTCTTCCATGATACATATTCCATTTTCACCACTTATTTATTTTTTGTAGTGAATATATTAATGCGTTGATAGATTATATCATAAATATCTTTGAATTCATGGTATTTATAGTATCATTTTATATTATTTCTTTCAGGTGTCTTATTAATGAAAAGATACACTAGTATTAAGGGTTTATTTCACAATATTATCATTATTTGGGATTGTTTATGTTTATGTTCCCACTTGAGGAATATTTTTCATGTATATAAATTTCTTGCATATATTTTTTTATTTAATTTTTCTATTACACTGAAATTATTTATTAATGAAAATTTTACCCATGTTTTTCTTTTTAAAAAATGGTTTTAGAGGAATCTTCTTATCATATTCTAAATGAGGTACTTTTTAACCCTTTTACAAAAGTGTAAAAAGAAATTTTTTAATTGTACACAATTAAAATATTTTACTACCATCATGAACAATCCATTTCAGTATTATCTTTAATGTTTTTTCATCTATATAAAAAAAATACTTTGTTGAATATTATTCTAAGGATGTACTATAATGATAGCATCCACTTTTTTTATCTGGATAGTTTTGGATCATATTTACAAGGGAGGAAAAAATATTATACCATTATCCATATTACTCAAGATGATCTATAATTGTTTTTATTGATTAGGTAAAGTATTAGAATTTTGTATAATAGTACTATATATGAATTTTTTTTCATTATATTTCACCCCTTTCATATGAGAAATGGATTTTCCTTAGTAAGTGATGGGTCTGGTCTTCTGTAACCCTTCCATGCATTGGTATGTTTCATAAGATAAACTATATTGTGTATATAAATGAGTGCTTAACCATTTATAAAAGATGTCTTAGCATGATGCTTTGATGGGATTTTTATGATTTTTTACATTATTTATTACCTCATTAGTATATTATTTATTGATGTCCATGTGATTATTCAATTAATTATAATATCCAAGGATATGTTTCAATCTCATGTGATTATTTACATGTAATTATTTGATCACCAGTTACTCCGTCCATATTATTCTTCAAGTAATAGTTGTTGATTAAATGAAATATGATTTGAGAAATTTACTATTCTAGAATGATTATTATTTATTTATTCATGTTTTAATTAGCTATATGCGTAACCTTACTGAGTATTAGAGCTCAAACCTTTTTATACTTCCTCTTCCCATGATTATAGAAGTGTACTATGATTGATACACATGGATATGCTAAAGAGAATAATATTTTTCTCAAATAAAATATTTTTTTTTGTTTTTTTCAAATGTAATATAATATTCAACTCTATATATAGTCTTCTAATAATAAAAAACTATTCATTCCTTTGGGAATTTATTCAATGTATCTAGTTTCAATGTAGTAATGTAACCACCGACACTGGAATACAAGGGTTAGGGTATTTACAAAAAACCTAAACATTGTAAAGCATATAGATTCACTAAGAAAGGAATAACTAGTAGGTGAATCCATAATGTTTCAAAAACAACCTATCTTTTCTGGAACCTCTCATCCACTAATATTCTAATAATGGATCACAAATATTGAAAAAAAATTACTCCATTGTTTTGAGAAACATTAAGTTACATTGTAAGTATATCACTTAAAGAGAGATGTTGATCAGTGGTGGACACTAAACAAGAACAGAAAGTAAAGGGTTGATGTGGAATCCATGGAATAGGAAGAATTTAAAAAAAATAAATAATTATTTCCCTCATATGATTTGAATGAATGTGTAGATGGAATTCCTTGAGTTGAAACAAAGTGGAAATGAATTGATGGGGAATTATGAGATGAACTTTACAAGGCATTTATGTTACAATTCAATATTTTTCATCAATTCTCTTAGGAGGTCATAATGATTACTTTGTCGAATAAGACCCCATCTATAGAGATCATTGATAATATAATACTTTGGGAGTTACAAAGAGATAGTGTGATGTTATATCAAAGATTAAATGAATTTATGGTATTTCCGGTGGAATCAAGTATATAAATATGAAAATAGAATAATGGAACAAAAATTTGTGAAGAATTAGAATGAGGAGAATATACAACATCCCATGTAAAAAATATGGGAGAAATCATTTGGGGAATTTATTAAAAATAAGTCAAAAGTGCTAAACTGTGTAAGAGATAAACATATATCTTGAATCTAAAACATATTTTTAAAGATTCAACATCTAAACACCATTGAAAATTAGAATATTATAGAATTACAACCTGTTGTGCAATAATATTTGTTTTTGGAACTTGGTTATTTCACTAATCAATGTAAAAATGAAAAATAATGGAGGAAAATTCCATCAAACACAATAATGGAAAAGGCATTAAGGTCTTTTTTTCTTAAATACAATGGCTGATATAGAGTAACAGAGTGATGTTGTGGTAGGTACACTCACTTTACACACAAATCTAGTAAGTATATTTTTTTTATTTTAGTTCTATGAATTCTTTTATTTCATAATTGTTTTCAAATAACATCAAATTAAACCCTAAAATACTAAGGGTATATTTTTCACATTAAAAATCCTAGAGTAAATATTCAAGAAAAAAATATATTTATTCATTCTCTTATTAAAATTGGTGATTATAATGTCTATACAAAATTGGATTTCATTATGATGGTTTAATTTCACATAATAATTGGTATGGATTGGTTTTAAAATAATAAGGCAAAGATTAACTATATAAGAAATGAGTTTTCAATAATCATGAAGTGGAAACCTATAATAATATTCAAAGGAGATATTTCCTAGCCTAAGCCTTTATAAAAATAATCTCTTATTTATTTATTTGTAGAAAATATTGGTGAATAAAAAGAAGAAAGGTAATGTATAAAGGTATAAGTTATAACCATTGTTTGATAATAAATTAATGAATTTCCTAAAGAGATTCCAAGACATCCCATAGAAAGAGGGTTAGAGTTTTCAATATAACTCTTACCTAGATATAATTCAATATAAATACCCCAAATATAATGGAATATGTGAAGTTAGAGGAATTAAATAAGCAACTTCATGTTTGTTTTGAGAAGGGTTTTTTTGGAAAAAGTGTTTCTCTGGGGGTACTTATTCTATTTATAAAGATGAATAAGGATAAATGTGGATATGCATTGATCGTTGAGAACATAATGGGATCTTAGTAATGATAAAAATATCATTTTATAAGGATTTATTATTTTTTTGACCCACTTATTGGATCTCAATTCATCTCCATGATTCACCTTCAATATGGGTATCAAAAATGAGGGTGAAGAAAGAAGATATTATAAAGATTGTATTCCAAACAAGAAATTGGAAACAAGGAAAAACTTAATATATTTATGGTGGTATTTATTGTATACATAATGTTATATTAAAAATTACATGAATAGCATGAGGATATTACAAGGTTCATATTGAAAAAATTGAGGAAAGAAATTATTTTTGGTAAATTTTATAAATATGAGATATAGTTAAAAAAGTTATCATTATTGGGAAACATCGTGACCAATGAAAGAATTATAGTAGATCTAGAAAATAAAAAGGTTATATAGGAGTGTCCACTTCCTAAAAATTCAACTAATATTCAAAGTTTCCTTGGTATAAGATGATACTTTATATATTTTGTGAAAAAGATTTCCTGGATTAGTAATATACTAATAAAGTTAACCTGAATGAGTGTTAAGATTATTTTGATTATAAATTATGAATAAATCATTCAAAACTGGAGAAGAGGCTTGTTAGAGAAACTTTGATATTATTAACCTCTAATGGGGAAGGATTTTTTTTTTGTGATGCATCTGTAAAGTTACATGGATATGTACACATGAAAAATGACAAAGTGATTTACTATAAATCGTCATAGTTAAAGCCATATGAATAGAATTACCTAACCCATGATTTGGTGTTATTTCAGTTATCATTGCATTAAAGATACAAAAACACTATATTTATGGGGAGAATCTTGATATATACACTAACTAACAAAGTATAAAGCATATATTCACACAAAAGGAAACGAATTTGGGACAAAAGAGCTAATTGGGTCTTCTTAAAGACTGATTTTTCTATCCATTATCAACCTACAAAACCAAAAAAAAATGTTATAGATTTACTAAGTAAGTACTATTTTAGTCTCCCTATAATGGAGATGAATCAAGTATATCCATTGATCATAGACCAATTAAAGTTGGATATAGGAGTCATAAGGGAGAGAATATCATAATTAATTTCTAAAATGATTTCTCAACTGTACCTTCTAGAAACGATATTGAATACTCAATAAAATGATGTGGAAATACAAAAAATGTGTAATATGTATGAAATGGGAAATCCATAGAGATTAAAATCAATGAATAAGGAGTTGTATAATTTTATTCACCACAATGTGTACCATAAAATCCCATGATAAAGAAGGGGTTGTAGAATGAAAAGAATTACTCGACCTTATCCATACACTTAGGGATAATAAAGATGTATTAAGATATCTAAGATCTATAATGGTGGGAAAATATGAATAAAGAGATCATAAAATATACATAAATATTTTGGGTATTCCAAAACGTAAAAATCTAATAGGAAAAATTCTTAGGGGATAATGCAGCAATACCTAAAAACATGTGGAAATGGGAAAACATCACCATATACTTTTTCACTAACATTTCAAAGAAATATAAAAGAAATAAGGCTATGTGGGCTATGGTGGATAATCTTACAAAGGCATGTCACTTCATTTAAATTTAAGGGTAATTATCACTAGATCAATATGAAAGGATATACAAGAGAGAAGTAGTTAGGCTGTATGGAACACCACTATCAATTTTACCTAATAAAGATATGAGATTTAGCTCCATGTTTTGGAAGATTCCACAATATGATCAAAAAACAATGTTAAACATCAGTATGAATTATCACCCTGAAACTTATGGATAATCTGATCCGATAATAAAAATAATGAAAGACAAGTTGAGAGTATGCTCGATGCTATTAAAAGGTTGATGTGATAAATATCATCCTAAATTCGAGTACCAATACTATAATAGTTTTACCAAAAGCATTAAAATGTCTCCATATGAATGACTTTATGGGTGTATATGTAGAAAAACTATTTATGGTGATGAATTTATTGAAAAACATATGCTAGGAATTGAAATATTTGAGGAAGTTAAAGAAAAGGTTAAAACCATTTAATATCACATTTAGGATCCTTTTTTTTACAAAAGTGATGTGTTGAAAAAATTTTATGAGTAAGAGTTTGAGGTTAGAGATAATTTTTTCTTCTATATATATCTATGTAAGAGATTCATGGTATTTGGGAGGAAAGTTAGGCTATGTCCTAGGAACATCATCACCTTTTAGATTCTTAATCATGTAAGAGTTGTGTTCTATTGAATAAAACTCCCCACAAAACAATCACATGTACATGAAGTATTACTTGTGTACCTATTGAAGAATTCAAACCTAATTTTTGAATGGTATTGAAATTGGAGATGGTACAACTAGAAAATGATCTATCTTCTGAGGAGCATCCAATAAAGGTCTTGGAACATAAAGATAATGTTAGAAATGACAAGAAAATTTACTTTTCAATGTAATATAGAGAAACCATTAGTATAGAGAGGACTCACGGTAACTAGAAGAATCCATGAAGTCAAAGTACAATCACATGTTTTCACTTTAGTATGTAAAACAAAATTAAAGTGCTAAAAATCATTAAGGGGGAAGAATGTAATGACCCAAAAAAATATTATTCTTTAAATAATAGATCTATTTCCTCTCAAAAACTTTTTATTATGTTTTAAAATATAATTTCATAAAAATATACATACATTACATTATTAATTTTAATGAAATGAATTCCATTATCATAAGATGTGTAAGAACCATTGTGAATGAAGTAATGCGTGTTGTAGTATAATACTAGAAACTCACAACACTTTATTTCATTATTAAATAATATTACATTATATCTAAAAAATACCCAATATAATATTAAATATTACATTGGGAAAAAATAGAGTATTAATAAAGTAAAATATAAAACTTTTGGTAACCTTAATCCCCTAGAATCACTATATCCACTAATAACACTATAACAAAGAAACTAAGTGTTAGTTATACAATAATTAATCTATAAATGATATTAAACCTTGAAAGACTCTGAGTGAATAATAAAGTGTAATAATGATGGTTTATTTATAGGGTTATATGATCATTTTACATTATTATAATTAGTCTATAATACAATTGGACATTATTATTGTTGGTTATGTAAACACATTTAGGTGACTATCAATATTATTTTTAATATAATTAAAAGTTAACTTTTAGAGACAATAAATATATTCCATTAAAAATATGTTTTAAGATAATTTTTAATGATTTAAATTAAATTTATTTCTAGAAAAATTTTCATAAAACTATTTTTAAATTATTTTATATTTTAACAAATCCTTATGTAATTTTTATAATTGCTAAAATGATTACTATGCTATAATTTTTTTGGAATTTTAAATATATGTATTATTATTTAATATATAAAATTTTAATATTTATAAAATGATTTTGATAAAATAAATTTCAATTTTTGACTCATCTTAAAAAATTTATCCTAGAGTTAATTTTTAGTTATTTTTTGACAAAATTGATTTTTTGGTGAAAAGTTAAAATTTCCATTTTACGAGCTCTAAAAATTTATTTCATCATTATTATGTGAAAATGATTAATTTTTTTTTGAAATATTTAATTAAATAAGTATTTAATTCAATATGTATACAAATTAATTTAAAAATATTAATTTTATTTAAGAAATTTAAACTTTACATTTTGAAACTAAAATATGTATTTTTTGAGATAAACTTATTTTTAGTTTTTTCACATTAAGTTGTTTGGTTGGAAGGTAAATTTATATTGTAAATGGTCTTAAACATCCAACAACATATTCTCACTCATATAATAGTCAAAAAAATTGTTTTTTTTAATTTTACCCACAATTGGTCACCTAATATGTTAAAATTACAAATAATTCATCCATTTAAAACCACCCTCCTCAAGTGTAAATACCACTCATACTCCCATTAATCTACACTACAAATACTTCCAGCGTAAATTTATTTTTATTTTACCTTCCAAATTTTCCCTCCAAGGTTACCTCAATGTATCAGGGTTTTATATTCTTTTTTTAGTAAAAAATCATCAAGGTAAGAGAATTCCCCTCTTCTTATTTACTATTAAGGAACCTCATTTGTGGTATGTAATATAAATATTGAATTTCCTTATTTAAAAACTATTATTAAATTAATACAAAAATTTTGTTTTACCACTATAATACCTTCTTTCCTCTCATTATACCCTACCTAAAATCAATGTTGTGTAATACCTTATTAAGAAATTTTTTTCTTGAATTTCTAAATTTTACACGATAAATTATAATATTGTAAATACCCAAACCACTTACTTTTACTTAGTTATTCACGAGGTTGAAAAAATAATTTTTTTATTTGGTATTTAAATTTTTTAATCTCACATTCACATATCATGGGATAAAAATAATGTAATGTTCATGTTGTTTAGCACTTATTCACTCAATTATTTTTTATTAAAATCGTTATTTATTCTCCTTTGGTAAATGAAGAAAAAGTTTATTATGATTGATGTGGATGACATGAATTAATAAATATTAAGGTTGTGGCATGATATAAAACCAATTCAATGGGTAAATAATTAATTTATAGATATTACATGTTTTATGATACCTTGGTGAATAACCTCAATAATAATTATTTATGAAACCTTGGTGATAAACCCTGGTGATATTATTATGAATATATCATTTTTATTTCTCAGAAACAATTCTTTACTTTGATTCAAGTTCCTTAAATTATTATATGCCTCATTATTATATGATCATTCCCTATTGATATGTATCATTGTCGCATTCCATGTATCTTCATTGTTTATTCCCTTCTTGGGCTATATTCTCATCCCTTTAATTGATGTATATCCCTCAGATATGATCTAAAGTAAAATTAACTTCATATGAGCCAATGAATAATCATTTAAATTATGTTAGAATATTTTGTTATGTTATTCATGTATTGTGTTCTTAATTTCCAATACATTAAACCTAAAATGGTCCATTATATTATTAAATTTTTGTATCATGTATTGAGATATTAATGAAATGAAATGGAGGGTCACCACATACTTCATAATATCACTATAAACCACTTGTAGATTCTAATGTCACTCATACTATGTATAGTAATCCAAGATCTCATATCCTTTTCACTTTCAGTGAGTTAATAATTGAGACTCAACACACCATGATCATAATGAATTAGTCATTCTTTTCTATATGAATGATATAATTAACTACCGATTAATATTTACATCAAAAAACATCAATATTAACTAAACAAGAAACCCCTAATAAGGATAAGTGAAAACCACGAAGTGTTATTCCAGTTAGATTTAGTGTCCTAGAACAAACTAATTTGTACTTTATTCATTAATAAAATCCCTATCACATTTGATTGTTCTTCTTCCTGAAAATGCATGTGATAATTTTCTAAGGATAATTATTGCATTAAAGGGTCATAGAATATCCTTGCTATGATGAGAACCCGGAATTTCCATAACACTGTTCTTGAATATATGTTCTATGGTAATATGATGTTATTTTAGGGACATAAATAAAAAAGGCAATTATGGGTGAGGACTCATAAAACATTGAGGCACCTTCTCATGGTGTGCGCCCTTGGTAATATCCAGGAAGATATTATGAGAATCAGACCCGCCAGTAGGAAATCCACATTTCATAGTGTCGTTGGCTGTTTCTATCTGCAAATGTGTGTATTGGTCCTCAAACTTTAATATGAATATTAATGGGTATTACAACTTGCGCACTTAGATGTATTGATGAAAACTATGACGGCACAGTGTTCGCAGTGAGGTAGGATATGTTGGGTGCGTCACGAGTAATACTACATTAATAGATAATGTGAGAAAAGATTTGTCTCTTCTATTCCATTATAGAAGTAGATATCTCAGGCCCTTCTATGGAATTGATATAGACTAAATAAATCCATGGCCATGGTAAGGAATGACAGAGTTCAATTCTGGAAAGTCAAAGAAAGAATAATCGAGCACATGGGTTGATGACACTAGCATGAAACCTTCTTGATTCGTGATATCGTGACAAATGGATTATATTACATGGTAAGAATTCGTAGGAGGTGACATGTCATTGTTGCGTTAAATTATTTCTCTATGGGTTCCTTGGAATGTTTCTAGACTCTAACCTTGGACACTAGGCAGGCTCCGCCTAATTCCATTGAGAAAGAGGCCTAGAGGGTCACACACTAAGTGTGCCCATGTACCTCAGTT
Organism: Viscum album; assembly: GCA_963277665.1. Taxonomy (NCBI): domain Eukaryota; kingdom Viridiplantae; phylum Streptophyta; class Magnoliopsida; order Santalales; family Viscaceae; genus Viscum; species Viscum album. The sequence goes on along the minus strand of OY728131.1, from coordinate 673,834,080 downwards.
AAATATTAATTTAACAAGTTAAATAAAGATTATTCCAGACATTGGTTAAATAATTATTTAAGGGTGACTGATTTCATTTATTTCGACACTAGTTATTCGATAGAATATATTGTGGGCGAAATAATGTATATTTATTAGCGATTAATCCAGTTACATTTATTTAATAAATAAATAGCCATTACTTGAGGTCTAATAAATGTGGTGGAGGAAATAATGGAAATAAAAACAAGTACAGGCCATGTATTAATGATTACACACCGTGTAGTTTTTAGTCAGGATTTTGAGGAAACAATATTGTTTTATTAAATGATATTTATTATAATTAGTGTGAGCGCATGTAAAGGAATTAATGATTCAACATTGGGGTTTTCAATAAGAGTTAATGAAATAAATAAAATGCGTAATGCATTTATTTATTGTCATAACTCTATTACCTCATACTCGATTATAAATATCCTCACAACCCCAACACTTTTCCCCAATAATTGTGCAGAACAATTCTGGAGAGTCCTCTCAAGGCTGAAATAACTCCTTCCTCCAAGAACGCTCTCAAGACCGAGAGAGATCCACCACCACCGGATCAAGGCAATCAAACGCAGACATCGCAAGTGAAGGTTCTTTCGCGCTAGCACCCGTATATCCCTTTGGAGACATCCATAGATACGTAGATCACATGTGGATCACCGCTAGTGGAATCCTACACTTGGATTATATGATGCAATGACGGATCACACCCGATCGTGACCAGAGACATTAATGAAGAAAGAATTACATCAATGTAATTTTTGTCAATTAATTAAATTAATTATAACAAACATATGATGATCTTATCTCTATAGTTCTGGTACTCCCCCTTTTTCATTCTTCATTCTATTCCAAATATCCGATGTTTTAAATCGTGACAGATCTTAGATTGATCGTTGCTAATGCTAAAATTAAAGTTAGTCTGACGCACCAACGTGCTTCTGCTGCACCCGGAACATACAAGTGGTACCAGAGTGGTAATATCGTTGATTATAATTATTTAGTTTTTCGTTGGTGATTAATGCATTTAATAATTTTGTTGTTTCAATTCAATTAAATCAATCTTTAAAATCTGAATCTCGAGATTTGTTCCTCCCCTCTCGTTTCTTGTTCACCTTATAGAAACAAATTTGTCTTTTAATTTTGATTAAAATAAAATAGAGGAACTCATCCGGAGGTGCCAAACACTCTAAGCCATACAACACCAGAATATACAATGTGTATTCGGAAGTACATGTCGTGTAGTCTAGGTTCAATGCATTGATTGATCCGCCAAATCAGGCGGTGTATTGGATCCTATCTAAGTCATCTATGACACCGTGTTTTGACCAGGTATAGGTCGCACATGATTTTCGGATTACTTGCTGTGTGGTCTAGGTGAACACAGCGTGTAGTCCCTTTAGGTAAGGGTTCGACCGTGTACCCCTTACATGGCTAGCCTGGCTAGAAACCGTGTAATGTAGAAATTACACGGTGTGTGTCGCACTGAACACGCTATGTACTCCACAATTTCTGAAGCACATCAACACACCATGTCCCCAGTTGTGTACTTCGGATGGACGATGAACAAAAGTACACACCGTGTAGTTGGAACTACACACCGTGTAATCATCCAAATGACACAGATTTATTAAAATTTAATATTATATTATACAAACCCTTGAGACGTGTACCATAGTGCAGGCGTAAAGCTTAGGCACAACACATTATATGTTTTATATATATATATATATGTTTAATTTAACATCTGGGTAATGAATGGAAATTCACCGGGTTGTCTCCATGGTAAAGTTACATACAAGGATAATTTTAAATGAATTTATTTGTTTAAAATTATGATGGAGGAGAATCTCATGGAAATTCAGAAAAGGGTTTAATATAAAAGGATTGATTAATTAAAGATAATTAATTGATTAGTGCGTGATTTATCTTAAACCATAACGATTAAAGAATTGAATGCTAGTTTTATTTATGCATAAATATCGTTGCATGTATGGATGATCATGAGCTAGACCAAGACCTTTGTATGTGAATGGTTTCTTTTAATTAATTTATTTAAATTAAATTTGTTGGCATGTGAGCCTTCTCCTCATTAATATGTAGGGAAATGCATTCCCAGGGATTATTTTTTGTAAAACCCCATTTTTACCCCTCACCCACGTGTGAGATAAATGAATATGTAATGGATGGAACTCCCAAGATGGTGGCAGCGGCTCAAGTCAGGAGCCAAGGCGAAACAAATCCAAGGAGATACAAAGGGGGACATGTGGAAAGTTGTAAACATGAACCCGAAAGGTTCAAGGCGTTTCTCCCCTAGGTATTGGGTTAGTTTATAAACTAATAGATAAACTAACACATAGAAAAAGATCATGATCATACCACTTATTTTATTTCTGTCAGTTGAATGGTTTATTTATTGTGGGTGTGTTTCCACGATCACACAATTAATGAATTAAACGAACATGCAAGATAAAAATAAAATAAAACCGGCTTATACGTAAATATTATATTAGACATGGTTAATCACTTAAGTATATCCCAATTAATATTAATAAGTATGTAATAAAAGTTAATAAATTGTAAATTTACGTATAAGGATAAAATCCCTCAAGGAAATATTAAGTCGGTATAACCTTCCATAATCTTGGTTAGAATTGAACCATAGTTCAAAGTGCTTGACCAACCCTAGTTGGGGTGATTTAAATTATCGCAGATTTCTAATTTAAGGTTTTGGGTTGACATGACTTGGTTCGCATCAAGGGTTGATTTCCACAACAGGACTTAGTGTGACCACGATTCAAAGGTTGAGGAAATCCAAAATAAAAGGATTTCAGGATTGGGGAGTCCACTAATTGGATCAAGGAGCTGCGAGTTAATGCAGTTGGAATTTGGAATGCCTACCTAAAACCATCCAAGTTGCTTGACTAACCCTAGTTGGGGTAATGTGAGGGGAAATATGGATCCTTGACACTAGAATATTCAGGCAACAAAATATTCTGAAGTCAATGGTGAAGGATATTGGATTTCGATAAAATAGTGGGATACTAATAAGTATTAATTTATTTATTTGTCTCAGTTTTTATAATAAATTACTAAAACTTTTCTCATTTTAATTTGTAGAAATGGTAAGAAAAAAAATTAATATCATTTTGTATAATACTCGAGAAGGAAAACCTTCTCACCGAAACAAATTTCTGAGAGTGGCAGAGGAATTTACATGTCATCCTTTGCTACGAAAGGAAATTTTATGTGCTGGAAGAGCCTATTACAATTGCACCTGTAAAGAACCAAATGACAAGGAACTATCTCTCTACATGAACCACATGGATGATGCCACATATGTCTAGTATTTCATGTTATCAGCCATGTCTAATGAACTCTTGAACCAACATGAAAACATGGATGCGTATAGCATGATGTCTTACCTTAAGGATCTCATCCAAGAGAGGGTGATACATGAGAGATATGAGATCTCCAACACTTTGTTTACAACTAATCTTGGAGAATCTGCACTAGATGGGCCTCATGAAGTCAAGCTTATTGTCTACATCGAATGCCTGGAAATCTTAGGGATTAAGTTCCCGGATGAGTTGCATGATGATCTCATCCTATCATCACTGACCAAGACCTTCTCTAGCTTAATTTTCAATTATAACATGAGCAACAATGAGAAGAGTCTATTGGAACTTCTGACCTTAATTCACCATGTAGATAAGGTCATGGGGCATGAAAAACCCACAGTCCTTATGGTGAATAAGTAAAGGAAGGACAAGGAAAAGGGACCAAAGACTTCTAAACGGTCTGAAGCCCCCGGGCGCCATCCTTCCCTGAAGGGTAAGATCTACAGGCAGAGCATGGAATGGGAGGCGGTGGGTTTTTCATGTGGCAAGGAAGGCCACTGGAAGAGGAACTGCACCCAAAAGCATGGGGGCGCTAAAGGTGCATTCGTTATCGAGTGTAATCTTTTTATTTCTACTCATTGGGTATTAGATACATCTTGTGGGGCTTACATCATTATTCAAATACAGGAACCATGTAGATTCAGTACTACAAAAATGACCTATACCCACGGTTCAAAACTGTGGCTATAGCCCCAGAAACTGTGGGTATAGCCTATACCCACGGTTTTGGGAACTGTGGGCTGGAATGGCATCGGTATAGGAGTCACAGCCTATACACACAGTTTTGGAGAATCGTGGGTATAGGTGGGTCAATGTGTGTCACACTGCTCTTCCAACGTGGCACACAACAGACCCCATGGTTTGAAAACCATGGGGTATTTAAATTCCAAAAATGGGGCAGAGGGGATTCGAACCTGCAACCTCGTGCAACACCTAAAGTATGCACCCCACCAAGAGACCAACTGAGCTGACTCGACAACTGGTTTATGAATATACATTTTTTTTAATATATTAATATAGGTGATATAATCTAAAAATATGAATCCGCGAGTATTCGAACCAGCGACCTTGGCTGAGGGATAACAAGGACGGACCAACTAACCTATCAACATTATTGTTTTATGTATATACGCCTATTTACTTATATTCATATTACACATATATTTGAAAAAAAAATGTAGCAGCGGGATTCGATCCTGGGATTGCCTCATGCAAACAAGTGTTCTAAACCAACAACCCTAAACTCATTATACGATTTAATATTTCGTATCCGTAAATTTATATTATTGAAGATCGTATGTTCACCAAAAATATTTTCCTCTCTGGCGGAATCTTTTGTTCCCACCATAACACAGGAATGATATACCACGGTTTTGAAAAACCATGGGTATAGGCCTTTGAAAAAAATACCACCTATACCCACGGTTTTTCCAAGAACCGTCGGTATAGGGGACCTATACCCACGGTTCTCTTAAACTGTGGGTATAGGTCCCGATACTATCCCTATACCCACGGTTTCAAAAACCGTGGGTATAGGGGGGGCCTATACCCACGGTTCTGCACAAAACCGTGGGTATAGACCCAGTTTCCAGTAGTGATTTAGAATGATTACCAGAGGAGATGTGGATCTTTCAGCTGCCAATGCCACAAGGCTAGCTGCATTGGCCATTGGTGATTACCACCTCTCATTTTCGACTGGGATAATTTTGGTTTTACATAACTATTATTATGTGCCTAGTGTTACCAAGAACATAATTTTTGTATCTTGTTTGGATATAGATGGATTTTTTTCAAGTTTGGAAATAAGGGTTTTCTCTTTTATAAGAACAACGTATGTTATGGTATGGTGCATTTAAATAATGGTTTGTATGTATTAAATAATGAAAACCAAGTACTGGATATCGATAACGAAACAAACTCACGTAACTCATACATCACCCAGTTGTGGCATCACTGTCTCGGTCATGTAAACGAGAAACTCTTGGAAAAGCTCTTCCAAGATGGTCATTTGGACTCTACTGAGCTAAAACCACTTGATAGATTTCACGCTTGTTTACAAAGAAAAATGACCAAGCCACCCTTTGGTGGACAAGGTGAAAGGGCCACAAATCATCTAGGATTGGTGCACACAGATGTGTGCAGACCATTTCTAGTAGAAGCTAGAGGTGGATTTTCTTACTTAATTACTTTTACGGATGATTTTAATAGATATGGATATGTATAATTAATGAGGTATAATTCAGAAGACTTAGATAAATTTAAGGAATTCAATAATTAAGTAGAGAATAAGCATGGTTAGAAGATAAAGAAACTTCGATCGGATCGAGGTAGTGAATATCTGAACCAAGAGTTCATCGATCTTCTTACGGGAGTCTGGGATTCTATCTCAGCTCACTCCTCCTTATACACCATAGTGGAAAGGTGTTAGTGAAAGGTGGAACCACACCTTTTTTACATGGTGAGGTATATGATGATTCATGTAGATCTTTTATTATTCTTTTGGTGATATGCATTACAGACTGCAACATACACATTAAAATGAGTACCAACTAAGGCAAAAAATGGAATTCCCTTTGAGTTATGGAATGGAAAGAAACCCATTTTGTTACATACAAGGGTATGGGGATGCGAGGACTTTTTTAAGGCCATCTCAGGCAAAAAACTAGCACCTCGGGGCACGAGGTGTATCTTTATAGGATTTTCCTATGAAAGAAAAGGATATTACCTATATAACCCTCAAGACAAGAAAGTGATTACTGCTAAACAATTTGTCTTTATTGAGAGGGAGCACATCCTCAAAAAGGATAGTGGGAGAAAGATTGACTTCGATGAAGTTGATGCTCAAGATACACAGAAGTTGGTATAGGAAAAAGTTCCACAGGTCCTCGTTGAAGAGGTTCTAGAAACACAAGTACTGCGTAGGAGATCAAGAGAGGTAAGGGAACCAGAGAGATTTGGTTTCCTAGTCACTGAGGATGGTGAATCGTTATTGTTGGACAACGATAAACCTCTCTCCTATAAGGAAGCAATAGAAATCTCACAAGCTGCAAGATGTCTAGAAGAAATGAATTCTGAGATGGATTCCATGTATCAGAACCATGTCTAGGTTCTGTTGGATGAGCCAGTTGATGTAAATCCTCTTGGATGCAAATGGGTTTTCAAGAGAAAATTGGACGTGGAAGGTCAAATTAGCACCTATAGAGAAAGGCTAGTCGCTAAAGGATTTAGAAAGCATCAAGGAATTGTCTATGATGAATCCATCTCTTCATTTTCCATGTTTAAATCCATAAGAATCATAAATTCCATAGCAGCTTACAATGACTACAAGATTAGTCAAATGGATGTCAAAAAAACCTTCTTTAACGACAACCTTCAGGATGATGTCTATATAGCACAACCAGAAGGGTTTGTGACACCAGGTGAAGCCAAACGGGTTTTCAAGTTGCAGAAATCCATTTATGGATTAAAGAAAGCATCCAGATCATAGAAAATTTGATTTGATGAAGCCATAAAGTAATTTGGTTTCATTAATAATGTATGTGACCCATGTTTTTATAAGCAATTTAATGGGAATTCAATCATTATCCTAGTATTATATATTGACGAAATATTGCTTATTGCAAATGTTGTACCAGTCTTACAGTCAGTAAAGGACTAGTTGAACAAGTGTTTTTCCATGAAGGACTTGGGTGAGTAGGCCTAAATTATAAGGATCAAGATCATTCATGATAGATCCAAGAGGTTGCTTGGACTATGTCATGGTACATAAATTAACCAGATACTAATGATTTTTATTATGGAACAATCTAAGAGGGGATTGGTTCTAGTGTCACATGGATTACATCTTTCTAAGAAAATGTGTCCCTAGACACAAAAGGAGAAAGATAGAATGAGTAAGATCACATACGCTTGTGCGATAGGATCCATCATGTATGTCATGTTTTGTACCATGCTTGATGTTGCCTATGAACTCAGCATGGTAGGAAGATATCAAGAAGATCTAGGAGAAAAACATTAGATTGATATTAAGACTATCCTTAATTATCTGAGAAAAACTAAGGATATGTTCCTAGTGTATGGAGGAGAAGAGGAGCTTGTAATTAGAGGGTATGATGATGCTGGTTTTCAGAAATATCAGAATGATCTGAAGTCACAATTTGGATATGTTTTCTTTATTAATGGAGGAGATGTGAGCTGGAAGAGTTCAAAGAAGCCAGTTATCACCGATTCTATAGTGGAGTCTGAATATATAGCGGCTTCTGATGCAGCCAAGGAAGCCGTTTGGATTTGGAACTTCTTCTAGGAGCTTGATGTGGTGCATAGTAGTAAAGATCCTATCACGTTGTATTGTGATAATACTACAGTGGTGGCTCTTGAGAAAGAACCAAGGTTACATCAACAGACAAAGCACATATTCTGGATGCATCACCTCTTGAGGGATTTCTATCAATGGGGTGAAGTTGCAGTGAGAAGAGTGTCCATGGAAGAGAATGTAGCGGACCCCATGACTAAAGGCCTATATCAGGAGAAGCATGAATATCATGTGAGAGCTAGCGAGTTAAAGGTTATTAGTAGTTGGATCTAGTAAAAGTGGGAGTTTGTTAGATATGGTGTCCTGTAAGAAACTACTTTGTACTTTATTCATTAATAAAAGCCTTATCACATCTTGATTGTTCTTCTGTGTGATAATGCATGTGATAATGTCCTAAGGATAACTGTTGCATTAAAAGGTCATAGAAGATCCCTTCTATGATGAGAACCCAAAATATCTATAACACTGTTCTTGAATATATGTTCTCTGGTGGGATGATGTTATTTGAGGGACACAAATAATACAGGCCATTATGGGTGAGGACTCATAAAACATTGAGGCACATTCTCGTGGTGTGCGCCCTTGGTAATATCTAAGAGGATATTTTGAGAATGAGACCCGCCAGTTGGAAATCCACATTTCCTAGTGTCATTGGATGTTCCTATCTACAGATGTGTGTATTGGTCATTAGACTTTAAGATTATTATTAATGGGTATTACAACTCACACACTTAGATGTATTGATGAAAACTGTGATGACACACTGTTCACAGTGAGGTAGGATATGTTGGGTGCATCATGAGTAATACTGCATTAATATATAATGTGAGAAAGGATTTGTCTCTTCTTTTTCATAACAAGAGTAGATATATTAGGCCTTTTTATGGAATTGATATATCCTAAATAAATCCATGGCTATGGTATGGAATGGGTGAGTTCAAATACAGAAAGTAAAAGAAAGAATAATTGAGCACATGGGTTGATGACACTAGCATGCAACCCGCTTGATACAAGATATCCTGAAAAAGGGATTATATTACACGGTAAGCGTTTATAGTAGGTTACATGTCATTGTAGCATTATCTTCTTTCTCTATTGGTGCCTTGGCGTGTTGCTAGATTCTAACCTTCGACTTTAGGCAGGCTCCGCATCATTCCACTGGGAAAAAGGCTTAGAGGGTCACACACTAATTGTGTCCATGTATGTTAGTTAAATATTAATTAACAAGTTAAATAAAGATTATTCAAAACTGTGGTTTAATAATTATTTATGGATGCCTAATCACATTATTTTGACACTAGTTATTCGAGAGAATATATTGTGGGAAAAATAATGTATATTTATTAGCGAGTAATGCAATTACATTTATTTAATAAATAAATAGAAATTACTCAAGGTCTAATAAATGTGGTGGAGGAAATAAAAGAAATAAAAACAAGTACACGTCGTGTATTAATGATTACATGAAATGTATTTTTTAGTCGTGATTTTGATGAAATAATATTGTTTTATTAAATGATATTTATTATAATTAGTGTGGGTGGAGGTCAATGAATTAATGATTTGAGAGGAGGGATTTCAATAACAGTTATTGAAATAAATAAAACGTGTTACGTGTTTATTTATTTTCATAACTCCATAACCTCAAAACCAATTATAAATATCCTCACAACCCTAAAAATTTTCCCCAATAATTGTGCACAACAATTATGGAGAGTTCTCTTAAGGCCAGAATAACTCCTTCCTCCAAGAATACTCTCAAGACCAAGAGAGATCCACCACCACTGGATCAAGGCGATCGAAGGCGAACATCGCAAGCGAAGGTTCATCCATGCTAGCACCCGAAGATCCCATCAGCGACTTACAGAGATACCTGGAGCTTGTTTGGATCACTTCTAGAGGAATACTACACTTGGATTCTACGATGCAATGATAGATCACACCGGATAGTGATTGGAGATATCAACGAAGAAAGAATTCTATCAAGGTAATTCTTGTCAATTATTTAAATTAATTATAACAATATATGATGATCCTATCTATATTTTTCTGGGACACACTCTTTTGTTTTTCATTCTTCATTACATTCTAAGGATCTGGCATTTTACATCGTGACGGATCTCGGATTGATCGTTGCTAATGTTAAAATTAATGTTGGGCTGACCCACCAACATACTTCTACTACACCAAGAACCTACAATTCCTTTAACTCGATTTAAATTAATGTTCCCCTAATCACACAACACTTCAATAACTATCACACACTATTAAATAATTTATTAATTTATATTAATAATGGGAATTATGATTTTCTAAATTTAAGAAGAAATTTTGTTGAATGAATGAGTGGAATTATAATAATAACATAAAATCCAAATTCCATAACTTAATGTTAATCAAGATTAATCATAATACTATAAAGAATTACATTAAAACATATCATTGAACCAAGAATAAAGTGACTCTCCCATTAAATATGAATAGCTAATCATGGTTAGTTATCTCGGGATAAACAAAAGAACCATGAGAGGAAAAAAATAAAGTAATTAAAATATAGAACATTATATTCTATACTAATCCAAATATATAAAAAACTTTTTAGTAGTTAAAAACTAAATATATTTTTAGCTCCCTTTTATCCTTTATATGCTTTAGTAAAAATGAAAAATATATTCCATGATCTAATAGTTCCTATATTATTTCTCCTTGGACATTTGTATTGGTAATTGGTATAAGGAATATTTAATATCACCATCATGATATCCATGTTAGTAATGTGTAATTTAATTTTCATCATTAACCATAGTCTCTTTTTATTTTTTAGAATCATTTCACCTATAATAGATATATCATTTATGATTTATAAGGCCTAAAATATCAAAAAAAATTCATATCAAATATTTAATTATTGATATTAGGTTAGGATGATAATTAAGTCCCTGTTAGGAGTATAAGCTGTGTAGGATGGATTTGAGTGTATGAGTTTTAAATTCAGAAACTATAGATCTGTGTCACATTAGCATTGAATGATCATATTATGTTTCAATATCTTCATACTAACTCACCATAATATTTATAATTCTTTTAAAATTTATTTTCATAATGAATTTTATTATAAATGAAGTTTTATTTATATGTTTAATCATAAGGAACAATTTTAGTGGCAATATAGTGAATGTTAGTGGATCAGTTTACATTAGAGTGTTATGATGTCCTAGTTAGTAAAAATATAGTACATTTATGATGGGTGTATCCTTAATTATATGTAAAAATAAGAGTTATATGAGGATGTATCCTTACATCATAACATAGAAATCATATTGATTTAATGTACTATATGATTCAAATGCAGACTATTTTGTATATAGTCATAGCCTCTTGTGTTGGTCATGTTATATTTGTACCACCTTCACATTTTTTTATTTATTCTTTTATATATTTTCATTTTCTCATTAAATAATATATTTAAACACACTATAACATATGAAATAACTTCTCACACTAACATCATAAAAAACACTCAATAAATTTTCATTCATCATAATAAAATCCTAATACCAGGATTAATTAATAAAATCATTTAATTAGGATTTTTTTATAATAAAATTCAAAATACTATAATATACTAAAAATGTAGTAAATGTAATCTTTTGGAATTTATTGGTATTAACTCAATGATTAGATATTGAAATATTATGTTTTTTCACTCCCACACGTATTTGTTTCACTCCAGGTAAAATATATATCAATCCATTCAAGAAAATATAATAACTTTCCATGTTTTAACACATTATTCAATGATGTGAGAGATTATTAATTCATTCATTGGGTAAGTTTGTAATGACTCTTTTTTAATTCATACTCTCTCCATCACTTACTCTTTCCCATTTTCTCAACCATAAACTCTTTCCCATGCACACTACTAACCCACCACTCATGAAATTTATCTTTCATCACTTGAGGAACATTATAAATTGTTTTTACCATTCAAAATATACATGTGTTCCACTATAGTCTTATCTATATCCTAGGTTATCTACTACTAGAATAAATTTCACTACTCATGAAGACATATTTAAGGATTCCTTGAAGTATACGGGTTTTTAAGTTTTTATATGAATATTTTTTGAGGTAGAATAAGTGATATAATAACTATTGAATAATGCATGATATAAATTTTCAATAACAGAGTAGGTATTTCACTTATCTTATTTATAAGTGTATCCACTCCAACTCCTTTTTCACATGTTCCTCAAGTAGTAAAAACTCTAAAAATGAATATAAATGAAATATTCATCCTATTATCCCCATTTTTATTAATATATTACTTGAACTATATATATATATACAATTATCTCATATACACATTTTTTCCTAGAGATTGTAAGGGAAACTTAATTCAAAATTAAAAATTCAAACGTGTGGTGACATTACCTATATGTAGTTAAAATTTTATTCAAATTGTTAATAAATTAGTGAGATGTATATGAAGAGTTGAAATTAAACCAAAATAATATGCATATTTAATTAAAATTATATATTTAAATGTTTTAAGTGATGGGTAGTTGAGGATGGATATTCTTGTAATGATGTTTACGTAATTGGTATTTTATGTTCTATATTAATTAATGGGGGAGAAATGTAAATGTGAACATTAAATTGATATTATAGGAGGTTCTTAATGATATATTTCCTCATTCACTCATGGAACACTTGAACATTATATATTTGAACATGAATCAAGAAATTTTCTAATTTTCTATATATATAGAGTCTCCAATGAAATAAGGCATAGAGATAAATATAAAAAATACATTTAGAATTATTATTTAGAATTGACTAATAAATTTATTTTAATGAGTTCCTTTCATGGAAATTAATATTTGGTTGTTTCACACATTTTCCAATATATGAAATCACCAATAAAATTCATATCAAAATTCTTGTAACTTTTGGATTCCAAAATAACTTAATACCTTAAAAATGTACATACATAATCACTATGTAAGACAATTCTAAAGATCAATTTTTTTTTTAATTTTATATAAAAACATACAAAAAATAAAAAATAGAAAGAAAAATTAAATTCTTAACAAAAATGATGAGATCCCCCCACACTTATCTATTACTAACCTTTATTTGAATATAATTATATATGCATGGAATAATAAATAAAATTTAGAAATTATTGTAGGTAACAATAAATAATACTGAGAAATATATCCAAATGGTTATTTCACAGTGGCATCCAATGTTATTCTATTATACATCATTCCTTCTATAGAATAAAAAAATTTATATATGTAAGAAATTTAATTAAAATCAGAAGAAAAATGAAAGGGTGAAAGGGAATGAATTCAATGGTCATACCTTAATTGGCGATGTGTTTTAACTGAATAAAATTGTTGATGCCTTCCAAATAAGCATCCTCAAATTCAAAAAATATAAAATACTTGAATATTGTTATTATCTTCCACCCAAAGATAAAGGAAGAATAAAATTTTTGAGACCTGCGAATTGTGTGATACCTTAGGAGACTAGTGATTGTGTGACCATCATGTGGTCACATAAATACTTCACACACAACGTATAGCCTACAACAAGTCCCACAAATCCCCATTTGATAATTCCCTATACTCTCACAATAGAAATTTAGACAAAAAAAGGACACACTGGGGAAGCTGGGTAAGCTCTCCTAGGCTATGCTGTTTTTTAGCAGTAAGCACTAGACAATACAACCAAATATTCTGTGAAAATGTGAGAAAAGATTTCTAAAAGGTATGGAACCCTAGAGGATGTAATTTAATTTGATGAATCACCAATGGGATGTGTAATTATCATTAAAAAATCAATGAAGTATCACCTTATCCTAACATTTGTATAAAATAAACAATCTAAATAAAAGGGGAGAAGGTGGGAGCTACTTGTGATCATAAATATCATGTGACATGCCCCTAGTTGTCCACAAGACTCTGTGAGGCCCAAGAGACATACCCACATCATCTCAAGAAATCCCTTTTTCTTTTCATCCTTTTTGCATGGAAATCCTCGAGCATGTCTAGGAAAACATGAACTCCCCTTTTGGCTCCCTAAGGAAAATCGATGATATTTTCCCAAAAATTGCTTGCACACAAATATAGGACCCCTTAGTTCATGCGACACATTGTAAAAAATAGAGTAGTTTTTTATAGTACTCAAGTAATCCCTCATGACTCCCCAACCCTTGTAAAACAAAATAAAGGGACTAAAAGAGAGAGGATTCAGAGGCTTCTTAAAGTAATAAAATGAATGTGATGCACAAATGAAGACTACAACACAGTCCCATGAGAAACCTGGACAAACCGCCCATATTTCACAGAGACCCAAGAAAAAGACACCCTAACCTCATGATATATCTCACGAAAGGCCTCGATTATCTCATAATGGACTATAAAAAGGAAATTTGATCTCATGAAGTCCATTAAGCATTTTAATATGACAATATGAAAGTCCCTCAGTATAACCCCATGGTCAAAAAGTCCCCATTAATTTGAAATAATCCAAGAATGAAGGCATTGACGGGAGGGACTCGTGGGCACTGAAAATTAGGAGACTCCCCTGGAGTACTCCATGGAAAAGGCTCAAAAAGATACATGGTGCCATACCCCTTCACTGACTCCATACAAGATCCATTCCAGATATGTCATGCAAACTAGAGAACAATCGGGGTGGGGAGGCCTATAAATTACCCACCCTAAAATGAAAAATTCATTTCTACCTATCACGACTAAGAGGAATAACTTTGAGAAATTTTCACAAAAACCCAAGAGGATTTCTTAGAATGGATTATCTCATGAAGAAAATTTCTTATTTTAGGTAATATACTATTGAATAGTTGAAGAAATCATGTGCCAGGCATAAATCACTTCACATGATCATTCATTGATCACAATAGGAACTTCGGGTAAGACTTGTAAAGATCATACCACATATATACCAAATCACATAAGACTCAAAAGAAAATAATACTGAATAAATCTAAGTAATTCACACGTTAAGGGTTAGAATAAATATTTATGGTTGGAGACTTAAGAGAGAAACATGTTCGTTGACCCTTGTGCAATTTTCATGAGTCATCGAATACATGTGAAAACCCTAGGACATGTCACCTAGATCTTGATATGCTCCTTTAAAATGCTATTTGTGTCATGTGAAATATTCCATACATGATAGAGTGAGTAACATGGTTCCCCTTGGGCATGCCACTTTAGTCTTGATTAACCCTCTAGGCCTATTTTCTAGGCCTCAGGATGTCTTTCAAGTACATCACAAGACCCATATAATGGAACTGGCACATGTAAGCTAAGTCTCATGGATGCATCTGTGTATGTCAACTAATCCCTCATGACACCCTATAGGTAATTCATCCGAGACATTTGACACCCTCAAGACATTTCATCCATGTCTTGCGATGCTCTATAGGGATGTTAGCCAAGACATACCACCCCTATGTGACACGTAATATTCACTCTCACAATACCCTATGTATGTTTCAATAAAATTCTTGAGAATGATGCCATGAAAATTTAGCTAGAAAATACGACACCCTATAGAAAAGCTCACCAATTCATACGATTAATTCTAGAGCTAACCACCTAGATCTTACGATGTCCTCTAGAAAAGGTAGATTTCATTATGCGGTGACATTTGAATATTCCACATAGGTTATGAGAAGTCCATTAGAAAGGACAATTAGATCATTTAGTTTTATTTATATATGCCAGGAAGATAATCTCTTGCATATTAGGACAAACAGACAATTGACACATGTTAGGAAGGCAAAAAGGTCACTAGGAAAACCTCAAAGTGTAAGCCCTGGACGGTGAAAAAACTTGATATGCCTCAATATCTAGGAAAAAATCAGAGTGTAATCCATGACCAATGGAAAAATTATTACTCTAATTCAGACCATATTCAGGATACACAGGCCACCTCTTCAAGGTTGGGTTGTCCCACTACATACATCCCTCTCTCTCTAGGTGATGATATTGATTATTTGTCATCCCCTGTTTCTCACATTGAGCATAGATCATGTGATATTAGGACGTTTCAATAATCATATCATTCAAATAACAAGTCTCCATCAACTAGGTAAATATATGTATGTAATTCCCTAATGAGTGGCATGCAACACTATCCTCAACACAAGAAAATATACATTTAGTCCAGTCCCATAGATGAAATTAAACTATGAAATGTCTAATTCTTACAATAACTATGATACATAAGATAAATTCCTAAGTCCCAATGTTAAATAAACAACCATTTTTGATGTAATACTCATACCAATTCCATTTTCGACCACTAAGACCTAATAATTTACATGAGATGATTAATCTACCTCATCCATCAACGGATAAAGAAATAAATTAAACTACCATAACTCTGATTACTCCCATAACCATGACAAATAAGAATTCTATCTACAGCCTAAGCTCCATAGTAAACCATCTTAGCGAGGTCCCATCTCATAAGTCCCATATAATGTGTAACTAAAAAAATGATCATTTTCCATCTCTTATTTCTCAAATCGAGTATAGATCACATGGTCTCAGGGAACTACAATAATCATATCATATGAATCATATGTCTCTATAGTGACAAGGTAAATATCAATGTGTAAGCTTTAGATGATTGAACTATGAGAACTCTGATTTCCTCAATAACTGGGATACATAAGAAATCCCTCCAGGACTTAAGCATGAGGACCTGGAGTCCTAGATTACCTGGGTAATTCCTCTTTACATGATGCTAAAATAAATGGGTCCAATGAACTACATGAGTTTTGATTCCTGTGATTACTAGGATACGTAGAATTAATCAGAATGGCACGATCCCCTTCTTAGAATATTCAACCACCTCCTTGCATGGAAGCACATTTTGAAGTACTTGATTATATGGATTCAATACATAAGTGACAACCCCTTATTGGAAAATGATAAACAACCTCAGATACATACAAATGGATTCACTAAAGATCCCCTAGTCTTTTTTACATAAAGGATAATTAAATTATAGTCATTCTGTCAGGGTAACTAGTCTCGTATTGGGACTAGGAACAGATTCATGAACATATCTCAACTCTGTAAGAGATTCCTAGAGTAAGCAATAATTCACCCTAAAAGGGTTAAATGATCCTAATATCCCATGTTCTCGACCAATGAGATTCCCCCCACAAACATACTATCAGGTCGATCTATACCACACCTCTTCTCATGATTAAACAGAAATAGTGAACCTAATCTGATTCTATTTAACAAAAAAATGATCGATTATTATGCATCATACCATTTTGGTTTCCCACTGTATGAAAAAAATGCTGAATCCAATGTGAAATGATCTAATAGAAAAATGATTGGGTTATAACCCATCGATCCATTTTTTTTACCTATATGCAAAAAAACTAAACTGCCAAATGTGAATATCTCAAATGAAAGAGTAATCATGTGTTAGAAGATTTTTTTTCATTTCTATAGAAATAATGTATTAGGATCATAATGATTGCACAACTAATCCTCTGTAACTAGGGTCCTATGAAATAGTTCAATCCTCGCTTTGACAAGTTCAAGGGAGAAGAATGACTAGATCGGGAATATTAGGACAATTACCTTAACCATGCATATATGATTGAGAACATCATGCATATGATATTACACTAATTGATAAACTTGTTCCTTGTTGACTGCATGACTAAATATACTAAAAGAATATTGATCCAATACAATGTACTCATCATCCAGTGTTCTCTCCACTAAATCACCTATATTTTTAATCCCTATGGGTCGAAAAATGATTTCACTTACTCCACTACTCCAATGAAATTAAAAAAATATGATGCTCTAGGAGTACCACTAACGCAGTATAATCCAAACCATGGAAGCTACCCAAAAGGTTCTCCAAGTACAGAAACTAAAAATTTTGCACAACTTGGGGAATGTTTCCATAAAACCAATAGCCCTTGTCACTATGAACTATTGAATTGGGAGTTTATCACCCCCTGAGTGTGAAAACTTCCACCTTCAGTGTAATGACCATGACTTTTTGAATGATATTTTTTTCCTAATAAAATGTTTGTTATATTATTTTGTACTCAAGAAAAATATATATATTTAATAATGAAGTGAATATAATTTGAAATATAACAATTAGGTTCCAACCATTATATGAAAATTTTCCAATTATGATCTTTAGTCAATACGACCATTGGAAACAATACTCTTAATAATAATTTTAACATTATAATTAGAGTTATAATTTGAAATGATGATGGAAAATTAACTCATAATGAAGAATAAATAGCCTTCACCATAGATTAGTGATGTATTAAGACCATTTTTTAGAACTTGGGAGGGAGGTAGCGTCACTCGGATTTGGTCTTGACCAAGCCCAATCAAAGATTCAATAAGTGAATTTTTAATGAAATCACATATGTGAGAAGTTCATGTTAGTGGAAATTACAACTCGAGCGATGTTAGATGAACCACCACATGAATCTATCACCACCCAAACCTCACACATAGGTCATATTCAGGAATTATAAGAGGTTATGTTTCAAGGACTTAGTTAATCAATGTATAATCCATTTTTAATAAAGAAAATTATTATTCCATCAATTCCATTCTGAGATTAGTTTTTCTTAAAAATATGACGAATGTGAAAAATTGATTTTTTAGACAGAAATGGTACTTTTTAGAAAGGATATAATTATTATTAAAAACTAATTTATTATGAATAATTTTTATTTTAATGAAATGTTATTATTAAAAAAAGTTATTTAAAAGATAAATGATAAAATATTTTTATTTTTTTCATGTTTCCGAATTTTTACTATATATTTCTCATCCGCTATTATTTTTAATGAATACAGATTATTATATTTAAAAGTTATAAATTTTATATTTATAGGATTTTTATGATAAAATAAATATAATTTTTTAAATCATCGGGTATAAATTTGGTTAGGGTGAATTTATGATAATTTTCTAAAATATCCTATTTTTGGGTGAATAATAAAAATACAGTTTGAGTTTTTTCTTTATGTTTATTAACATAATAATTATGTCACATTTTTGTATTAATTAGTTAACCACAATTTATGACTTAAATTATGTTATTTTATTAATAATAGTTATTTTTATATATTTTAATCAACTTACTAAGTATAATTTACTTTCAAATTTTAAAATAGAAACTTTAACTTAAAAATGATATTTTATGGGAAATTCACATTTCCTTGACAAAATAAGTAATATAAAACTACGGTAGACTATTTTGGGATGTAATTTCATAAACAATGTTCTATATATCGAATAACACATGATAATACCAAGGGGAATCCCATAGTTTTTCATTTACCACTACCTAAGTTTCCATTGCCTTTATTTAAAAATTAATAAACTAGTCTCCCATTTTTTTATAAATACCCACCTACTTATAAATTTACATTCACTCCTATTTAAATATACACCAATATATGATAGTTTTACCTCTCAAGGAGTCCTCCCAAAGAGTCATAAATCACCTATGGTTCCAATCCACAAGTTTTTGTTGTTACTATTTAGGGTAAAGGAAATCTCAAACTAACTTTTCTTTTCAAATTCCCTTATTCTATGGTATGTATTTAAAATTTAAAAAATATGTTCTTATTTACAATTTATTATATCCCTTTACTATATTATGAGTATTTTATTAAAGGGATACTATTGTCTCCCCTCCTTTTACCCATTAATAAAATTATGTTTTATACCCTTTATGCTGGCGATTTTTGCTTCACAAAATTTCTCTCTTCTCTTCAAGAATATTCTCATTACTTTTCATAATGTGAGTACCCAAACCTATTTATTTTTAGGGGTATTAAACAAGAAATGAAAAAGATTTATTTTATTCTGGAATTGACATACATAAACCCTCATTCTCTTTCCATGGGTTATAAATTACATAAAGATCTAATCATTAAACATTCTTTTTCAAAAAGCCATGATTTTTATATGAAACCAATTTATTTTATTCTCCATGGGTTATTTATAAAGTTCTTATATTATGATATATGTGGTTAAAATTACTAATACATATGAATTTTGTTCATGGTAGTGCTCCAATGCATTGGGAAAAAAATTTAATCTATAGAGATGACAAGTTTGACGATACCTTTGTGAGTAGCCTATATAAATTTTATGACACCTCGGTGACAAACCCTACTAAAATATTTATTAATTTCTAACTTAAATTTTATAGAAACATTTAAATTTTATGATTCATGTTTTTATTATGATATTCCCCTTTCTAATTCCTTATCGTTATGAATTGTGTTCTTATTGACATTCCAAAAAATCAAAAGAAAATTATTTCCCTTATTTTCCCTTACTGGGCATTTTGGTCACCCTTTCGTTTGATGCATGTCCCCAGTTTATGAGATACAATAATTTTAATTAGAATGAACTTATGACTAATCTTTTAAAGTGGAATTGAATAATGTTTTAATATTTTCATGTATTATGTATCTTATTTACATGAAACTAATCATTAAAAGATCCTATGTTTGTACCTTGTAAATGAAAAGTTATTTAATAAAAAGGTACGATGTTATAGTTGGTGTCAAAAGAAGGTTTAGTTATTTGTGGAGATTAGGATTTGGTAACATTAGGAATAAACATGTTGAAATGTTTTAAAATAGGAAAAAATCTTAGTATTTTGGTGAAATATTATGTATGTGGTTTCGGAGAAATGAAATACATGTCTGGATATAAACATGTGGAATTGGTTCTAGTATCGATGTACCTAGGGGTAACAACTCCAACATGGTGAGTCGGTCCTGACTCAACATGACCTGGTTCATGAAAATGGGCTTTACTTCACACCTAGTTTGACACTCTCATGGGATATTTTTGGTTAATCAAATGCTTTTTATGAACCACTATGAAAGATATATTGAAAATGTAATTGTTTTTAATGAATAAAATAATTATTTTTGGAGAAATATAGTTCTTCTAGAATTATAAACTTATTTAAATAAATTCATTTTCACTACGGTTTTCTTCTTTTAGAAAACGAAGGTAAATAAGAGGAACTATGAAAATGGTGAGCGCTAAGGACAAGGTGATGATGTCCCTCCAATGGAAGCTTGAATGGAAAAAATCATGAGAATGATGAATAAAATGACTTGAGTTATGAACGATATCTTGAATCAAGCCAAGATACTAGATTCACCTTTTAGGGAACAACTTTGCATTGAGTCCTTTATGCGTCAATTACTACCTTCTTTTGGTAGATCTACTGACCCATTGATAGTAGAAAAATGAATAAGATCTATAGAAGGCTATAATCAATTTTTAACAAGGGAATGTCACCCTGAATGTTTACAACTTAGAGGGAGAAGCTGATTCGTGGTGGTCAGTGATTAAAAATATGATTCATAGAAGGCATATTTAAACTATAGAGTGGAATGAGGTTATAATAAAAAAGAATAACCACCTCGTCTAAGTGTTGTGTATAGACCAAAAATATGAAGAAATGTCATGGGAACTATAAAAAAATGAGGTAGAAGTACCCAAAAAGTTTCTCAATTGAGAGATCAATTTTTAATTTTGAGTATGAAATTTCTTAGCGGGGGTATAATGTAATGACATAGACTCTTTAAATAATATTTGTTTCTTGGGAAAATGTGTGTCATGTTATTTTTTACTCCAAAAAACTATATATATTTAATAATGAATCCAATATAATTTGAAATATGGCCATTAGGTTTTGATCATCAGTAAATTATGACCGTCAGTTAATATGACTATTGTAAACAATACTCTTAATAATAATTTTAACATTATAATTACTGTTATAAGTAGAAATGATAATGGAAAATAAATTTATAAAGGAGAGATGATGTCCTCAACCATTAGATTCATGCCATAAGAAACCCATTTTTTGGAGTCTGAGAGGGAGGTAACATCACTGGGATTCTTTCTTGATCAATCCCAAGCCAAGTTTCCACAAGTGAAGCTTGAACAAAATTGCATACAATATAAGTTCAAGTCAGTAAAAATTACCACTAGAGTGATGTTAGCATAGCTTCCCCATGAATTTATCACTATAACTCACCTTACCATTAGGTATTTTAAAGGTTGTATAAGGGGTTATCAGTCAAGGAATTAATTTCGTAATGTATAATCGATTATTTTAAAATAAAATTTTTGTTCCTTCAATTATATTTTGAGATTACTTTTTCATAAAAATATAATGAATGTGATAAATTGATTTTTTTATTGTAATGTACTTTTCAAAAAAGATATATTTTTTATAATAAACTAAGGTAAAATTAATAATTTTTATTTTAATTGAATAGTATTAGTAAGACAATGTTATTTGAAAATAAATGATAAAATAAATTTTTCTGAGAATCAGAAATTTTACTATGCAGTTTCTATCCGCTATTATTTTAATAAATAATGTTTTTGTATTTAATAGTAATAAATATCATATTTATATGTCTATTATGATAAAATAAATATAATTTTTTAAAACAAAATTTTGAAATTAGGTTAGGGTGAATTTATGAGAACTTTTGAAAATCTATTTTTTGGGTGATTAGTAAAAATATAGTTTTAGTTTTTTAGTAAGTTAAATGACATCATAATTACTTAATATTGATGAAAAAATTATTTAAAAATAATACAAGACTTAAATTATGTAATTTTATTAATATTATCCCTTTTAATATATTTTAATCAATTTAAAAACATATAATTTACTTTTAATATTTTATAATTGAAACTTTAATTAAAAAACTGATATTTTGTGTAAGCATTAATTTTAATTGCCAAAATAAGAAATATAAAACTGTGGTTGACTATTTTTGGATAAAATTACATAAAATATGGTCTAAGTGTTCTATACCATGTGCAAGCCCATTTTTTTCATTTATCACTACCTAGTTGTATAATGCCTTTATTTAGAAATTAATAAACAAATCTCTCACTTTCTTAATAAATACCCACCCATTTATACATTTCTTATCACTAAAATTTTATCATCTATGAGAAAGTGATTGTTTTACCACCCAATGAGTCCTCCCATGGTGTCCTCAATACATCAAGGTCCTAGTATTTGATTTTTAGGAGTGACTCTTGATGGTAAGGGAAATATCAACTTCTCTTTTCCTTTCTAATTCCCTTTTTAAGTGGTTTGTATTAAAAATTTCTGAACTATGTTTTCAATTGCATTTAATTCTACCCCTTTATTTTTTTAATATTATTTTATGAATGTGATAGCCTTATCCCCTCTATTTTTACAATTTATTATAACCATGGTTTGAACCCATTATGCTATCAATTTTACTTCTCAAAATTGCTCTCTTATCCTCAAGAAATTCCCTTTCATTTTCATTATGTGAATACACAATGCACTTTAATTTATAGGTGTATTCACCAAGATGTAAAAAATATTTGTTTTATTCTGTAATTGACAGACATAATAAATTAATTCCCTTTATGTGGGTTATAAAAGACCTAAAGATCTTATCTTTAAGTATTTTTTTTAATAAAAATATTTATTCTAATATGATACCTATTTATTTTTTCCTCCATGGGTTATTAATAAATTTTTTTATTATGATATAAATGGTTTAAATTAATAATAAATATTAAGGGTTCACGTTTATATCACTCCAATGTATTGGGTAAATAATTTAATATATAGAGATGGAAAGTTTTAGGATATCCAGGGGAATAACATAGGTTATTTTTACAAAACCTCAGTTGAAAACCTTGGTGAAATGCTACTAAGGTATCATTTAAATTTTGTATCCACATCTCAATGTTCTGATTCATGTTCTTATTATTATGATATGCCTATTTCACATGCCTTATCATTATGAATCATGTTTTTATTTACATTCCTAAAGATAAAAAGAAAATTGTTTCCCTTTTTCCTTTATTGAGTCTTTTTCCCACCCTTTCCTTTGATGTATATCCTCAAGTTATGAGATGCAATAATTTTACATAGGATGAACCCATGATGACACCTTTCAAGTGGAATAGAATTGTTTTAATGTTTTCATGTATTATCTATCTTATTTACAAGAAATTATACATTAAAATATCCTCTGTTTGTACCATGTAAATGAAAATTTATGTGCTAAAAAAAAGAGATTCCTTATTCAGTCTCTGATAAAGGTGGATTAGGAAGAAAAATAAAGATCCCTTTCAGTTGATGTGTTTCTGAGGATAGAACTAGTCAACCATTTTCACCAACACCATCCCACTGTTACCCACTATTAACTTGCTGAGGGTACCACTTGGCACTCTTCTACCTTGGACACCCACACATAGGAAAAAACAAAGGCTTATTAGGGGAATAATGAAGTGGATATCTAGGAGAGGGATCATATCCCCACTATTTCCAATGTGGTCTACCAACATATCCTAAAAGGAACCATCAAGAAGGATCATATCCCTATTAACTCAAAATAAGTCTGTGGGCATATCCTCATAGCAGGAATATGGGAGGCGTATATCCCTACCCACATTCTTGAAGACCATCAACATATTTTAATGGAACAAGGATGAAAATTTGGGTGCATACCAACAGTTAAATCCAATACTTCGTCTTGTGTATAATGGAGATAGAAAATGTGCATTCTTATATCCCTACACACACTTTTCTAAAATTCCAATTTATTTTAGAAAAATCCAAAGAACTCCCCAGAAATATTAGAGATCTATTGCAGATAAAGGGACAGTCTCATAATCCTATCCCTATAAGTAGAAAAACTTCACAATCTGATCATTATGAACAAGTGGTTGTACCCTAGAATGTGCACACTCTTGATCCCATATAGGAGTATTATTGGCATATTCTGTGAAAGGATGAGGCACCAAACTAGGGTCATACACCCGTTCCAACTAGGGACCACGAGGTGAGTGTGACACATGACTTGGGATAGGGTAACATGCCTATCAAAAACGATTTGAGGAATATTCCAAAGGCCCAAGATCAGGATAATATCCCAGTTTTTTCCAGGGCTCACTGTAACACCCCAATATTTCATAGTATGTTATTTCTTCAAAGTAATTCAATAACTTGCACTACACGCAACCCCGAGTTCTAGCGCACCATGGCATACCAAACAAGCCGTTAAAAAGCGGTTATGAATAGTATTAACTAAATTTTGAACTTTATATAATCCTTATAATTTTAGAATCAATATTTTGAGTTTCTTATACCTAATGTAAGAACAAATAAATTTTTTTAGATAAAGGAAGTATTTTTCAAAAAATGCAATTTTACCGCCTTTTAATGGAGAAGCCTTTTTAAATCAAATATTTGAAACTTTTATATATTAAATTTGACAAAATAAACTTCTTATTTAGAAAAGTGAGATAATAATTTAGTTTCATTAATGTTTTGGTGTTTTTATGATAACTTTCATATTTGGGTGAATAATAAAAAATACTATATTTTAACTGAAAACAACTTTTTTAATCAAAATAATTTATATTGTTAAATTATACATTTTAATGGGTTGGAAGTATAATTAGATTATAATTTTACCATTTAATCCAATATTTTTCATTGAACATAATTTCATATTTAAACTGGATATAAGAAAGTGTCAATCTTTTGATAGTTATTATTTGTTAAAAACACGCTTTCTGTTTCGACAACGGGAATTAATTTTAAATTACTTTATACCACTTATATGTTTTGAATTTAGAAAAATGGATTCCATATTTATAGTCAATAGATCCAAATTTTGTAAATAGGTAACTTTTATTTTTAGACATTTTGAAAAATTACTTCGGTAAATATTTTATTTACTATGGTTAAAGGGTAAATCTTGTAAATAAGGGTACAAATAATATTATAATAATACTAAATTACCTTAAAACATGCCATAACCCTATTTTTTGATACATGTACGACCATGGGTATCTTTGGGTTGATTTTGGGACCCCATAGAGCCACTTGTATGTGATAATGACACTTTATATTAATTAAGTTAAAGTAAATACAAAAATAACATAAGCATATATCTTTTAGAAAAACAATTTTTACATAAGGTTATATATGTTATCTTTTAAAAAATAAATATTTATTATAAATATAAAAATATTTCCTACATCATGTTATTTTTTTTATAATTTTTAGACATCTAATAAACTAAATTATTTATGACACAATAATGATGTAGTGTTTACCTCATTAATAAATGATTTAAATAATAATAAGATTATAAAGACTAAAATAATACCCAAAACCTGTCCAAATCTTATTGTAATATTTCATTTCGATCATGAGTAATCTTATCCTCATGTTTAATTAGTTTTGGACATTTAGAAACCAAATATCCATATATAATAAAATAATATTTTCAATCTTTCCTAAAGAGCTTCTCCTCCCCTTTATAAAAGGACACCACTTCTAACCAATTCCTCTCACCTATCAAGCCTTTTGGCTCATCCAACATCTACCCAATTAATCTACCTACATCCCTATCCTCCTCCTAGATGACTTACATTAGGCAGAAGGCACTTCAAGAGTTCTTTTTGGTTCAAACCAAAAGGAGTTACCCAAATTAAAGGCAACGATTTCTCTTAGCTTATTTTCTTTTATTTTACTTCGCCGACCCCTAAACTCTTCTTATTATTTTATTTTTTAACAACACCAGTATACTAAATATAATAGGATATTTATATAAGAAGTATTCAAACTAAACTTATACACACCTCCATCTAATGGGTGAAGAACATAATGTTTCTGTGGATGGCAACCAAACACCTCACTAAACGACGATTGTTCAATTATCTCCTACCACCTCTCATGGTGGCCAATATGATGGATCTATAATTAAAGATGATATTAATGATATTTATTTTATATATAAGCTTCTTTAATTCCATTTTATATCATAAAATTATTCATTTCATGTTATATATATATATATACGATAATTTCATTTGAGGAAGTGAGGACTATCGCCCTCTCAAAGTGATATGACTCGTTCATACCATACATGGAACGTATAAAGGATGGTTTTAAGGAAATTAAATAACATATATAAGATATTATATTATACTGGAATAATAATATACCTATGTATATCATTTGGTTTTTATTCCTTTTAAAATCAAAAATGAAATGGAAGTAGCGTTCGTGCGTACGTACGGATTACCGTCTCCACGAACGCGATGAGATTCACTTCCCCATCATATCCATTCGAGACTAATTTTCATTTTATGGTTAAAAATAATGTTTAATGACATAATATCATTCTTTATATAAATCAAATATATCCTATTCATAACAAACATGACTTACGTAACCAAGCATATAAAGGAGAACAAATCAGTTAACACCAAATCAACAATAATACTAAAAGGAAATATTAGAAGATCATATATGATATCATATTAATGTATATGATTCTTGAATAATTTAATAACAATTATTTCACCATTATACAGGAGTTTAACCTAACCTCTACCAAGGAAAAGTACAAGGTTAGGGTTTATTTCACAATCTCTTCATTATCCGTGATTGTTTATACGTGATTATCTATTGGCACTTCTTTATCATCCACATCCTTGTTTCTTAAAAATGTATTTCAAAAAAAAATTATTATTTACTAGAATATGGGTTAAAGTCATTTATACCCTTGTTAGAATTTTTATAAAATGGTTTGAAAGGAATATTTCCGTCATTTTCCAAACAAGGTCCTTTTTAACCTTTTCGGCAAAATTAAGGTAAGAATGTCTTTTTTAACTTATACAACAGGTGCGACTATTTTCCGCCGTTATAAAATCATCAAAGATTCCCTTACAAGATTATAAGAATATTTTCATAGTAACTATTTTATTTTACAATTATGTGACTTTTAAATGATTAAAAAAAGGATATTTCTCTCAAATAGTTTGGATTTCGTCTATGAAAACATCCTTTGATGGATTTGAAGCTTATTTGAAGTTGATTTATTATGATACAAAACTTTCATATTGTATTGAAGGTTTTTTGATATTTTTTAATGTGGATATGTTATTTTTATACCATTCATGATTGATGGAGAAATTATTGACATTTCGTATGCTATTTTTAATATGAATTTTTATGTTATGATTAAAACTATTCATATGAGGAATGCATTGGACTTAGTAAGTTACGGGTGGAGCCCTATATAGCTCTTCAATGCATCGGTTGTCTCATGAGACAAACTAGTGTCTTGGCATAAGGACTTGACAAAAACTTATTTGTAGTCTTGGCATAAGGCCTTGACTATGTGGTTATGATAGTCTGGCATTATGCATTCCATCATTATGAAAGTAGTTATTGACATTGCATGTGATTATTCGACTAGTAGAATATCCATGTGAATAAGTAAATTGAATTATTTCCTTTTATTTTTTCCATATTATGCTGAAGTTCACGTTTAAAAGGCTTCTGTTTTAGTTATACATTTCCTTAAATGATTATGCTTATTTATAGAAGTTTCTTCTATACTGTTATCCTTACTGAGCATCTGAGCTCACCCCTTTCTATGTTATATTTTTCCAAGGAAGTGAAGAAATTTTTTACGATTGACCTGCAGGGGTAGACTGAAAGGGATACGAGTGTGGACCATGGAAAATATATTATTGTAGTTTTTCACTTTATGATGTAATGTAACATTTATGAATGTATCCAATGATTCCAAGGCTACTAATCTAATCGGTCTTTAGAGACTTGATCTTTTGTGATCATGCCAATGATACTTAATAATGCACTGACTCTGGGTAGCTGGGGTCGGGGAATTACAATCACCACGTTAGAGGGGGCCAAGCCTTAGGATATTATCGTATTCCTAACAAATAATTCCATTGGCATACTAAAATGGATTAAGATCTAGAATATATATCTATTCTTGATGGTGATGAACAAGTGAGAATTGTACAAGCCTCGGGAAAAGCTCATATTCTTATTAGATAATCTTCCTGAAATGTTTTAGAAGAAAATGGAAGAATGGTGCTTATTACTACTTCCTTTGATGAAAAATCAAGCCATCATCATTCCATGTCTATGCAATAGGAGGCTCATATTCCTTCTTCCATTCTAGAGGTCCATCAAAATATTCTGTTGGGGAATGTATATTCATACCATGATCATATTCATGTTCGAACTAGATCTCACTAGGATAAAGTGGTACAAACCTCGGGGCAGGCTTATACTCTTACCAAGAAAGACTAGAATCATATCCCAAAGGATCAATATCGGGATCATACTCCCATCTTTATGGAGTTTCACCAAGTGAAAATGGAACATTCTTCAAGACATGCCGATATTTCATTCAATAATGAGAACAATTGTTGGCATATTATAATAAATTATCAGTAGTGGGATCAAACTCCCATAACACTATATAGTTATATAAAAGTTCCATAAACCATCAAACAACAAGCTCATATACCAACACAATCCCAAAAGTTTGGTCGACATATTCTGACCATGATGATGATCATGGACCATATTCATAATATTCTCAATTTTAGTGTTCTTGAAGTTTTTTGAGACACATTTTCAACACTAATAGGGTTTGTGGACTCTTCTATCAAAAAGTAAGTAGAAGACGTTAATTACCACAACAGTCCTCTTCATGGTAGTGTGAATATGGATCACACAAACTCTACTACTGACATCCACTGTGTTCAAACTCTTAATGGAGATATCTCCCATGGAAAAGGAAATAATCCCCTTTCGCAGAAACCTCTATATAGATATGTGTTTAAAAAATTGACACCTTCGTATAGAGAGGTGTTCGAAACATCAGGGTCAATAGTGTATGGTTCCCCATCAACTTCTAGGAGCACTACACTCCTGTTATTAGGCGATCAACAGAGACATCATCTATAGTATGAACATATGGAGGCATGTATATCCGATTTGGATGAATACTACATTGTCATATGGAGAGAGTTATCCAGAAAGAACCACCACATCATGTTCTAACCATTCACTACTTGTGACTATGATGTCCCAGATGACCTAGAAAATGAGTGCATGCCTTATCTATGCCAAATATGTGGGATAATCATCAGTGAATGATGTATCAACATGTCACTTATCTAGGATAGGAGTGTCATCTTTAGCCAATCAATATTCTATATTGTTATCTTGACCTATACACTATCTCCAAGGTTTGGGATCCAAAAAATGGAAAAACTCAACACAAATCTACAACATTCTTGTCACCACTGCATAATGAAACATTTTATGCTAATCTACAAAGCCTCTTCATGTATCCATATTCAATGATGGGGATTTTATGGAGAATTACACTTTTACTCACCCCTAAAAAATAGAACCCCTATGATTTGACATCCTATAATGTTAATGCCTCTATTAAAATCTAGGGATTGAGCAATGATCGAGGTAGTTGAGGACTAAAATGGAACTCTCCCACTTCAACGGTGCCCAAAAATCATTTAAATAGGGAGTGTATATCAAAAACAATTAAATATTGGTCCCCTAAAACTAATAAAAATTCATTTTAGGAAAAAAGACAGAATATGAAATCACTAGGATAACATTCCGTAAAGAATGGTTCTCATAATGGGATACCATTACACCCATCTCTTATGGGACCACAGATGTTCCACATAAAATGGGTCGTAATAGTAACTTCCATAATATCCATCTAGAAGGATACCCAACCCCCCAGGTTAGGAGACCATCTACCCCCACCTACACCCCTTGGATCGTCTAATCCGAAGAGTATTCAAGAAATATCCTCGACAGTTGTAAGCAAACCCCAGCCCATTGGGCTGAGGGAATTTATATATCAAGCACTATATCTTGGTTCATCATCCTCAAAAATGGCCATGGGAGAATAAATGGTGATTCAAAATCTCCCCAACCCAATTAAGATGGGTGCATTTATATCTTTATGTCCTTCCTAGGAATCATCAAGTCCCTGACTGGAATTATTATATCCTCAACAATGGGACTAATCAGTGCCAATTATGGCTCCGAATGAACCCTACCCCATAGGTATGGGGGTAATTTTCATCATAATTATCATCATATAGGGATTAATTCTTATCTAGGTTAGGAAAAAAAATATCCGGTGACCCACCTATCCCTCCCACTGTGAGACAAACCTCTATTGATCAAGGCTCGCTCAGCAACCAAGACTAGAAACTCCCTCAAGTTCATTGTTCATTGTTCAAGTTGTAAGGAGAATACTGAAAAGGTGATCAAACCCTATTGGGTTATCAATCTGAAATGGAAAAATACTGACAAGGGTCTAAATAATGACCTTAAGGAGAATAATGCAAAATCATCCTATTATGTTTAAATTAATGGCATAACCACCATTTATCTATATGACTCTTTTAATGTTGTCACTATTAACGTAGCATAAATTGATTAATACTCAAATTTAAATGGCTAAAATATAGAAAATCTACCCCAGGAGGAGTGTTATTTAGATATAGCAAATGATGTTGCGTTCACCCAGAACCAAAGAAGGATTTAAATTTGGCACCACCAAATAATGAGTTACCACCTCCTCGGTGGAATGATTCCAAATAAAAAGGGAAAGGTATGAATACATCCCAGTCACTATATAGAATAATTGAGATTCCATCCACATAGAAACAACTATCATAATATGTTAAAAAAATACAAACTCTCCAGCAACTCAACTAGGAGCTACTCTTGGGAAATATTCCCTTGGGGTACCAACATTATTAAGATATAAATATTATCCCTCCCACAGTCAAAACACCAAAAAGAGTGGTATTTGAGCATAAGATTGGCTCTTAATATAGATATCCTCTCTGCATAAATGAGGATGTCTAAAATGATCATGAATTATCTTTGTTGAAGTGATAGCCTCTCCCTTTTGAAGGCAATCATTTAGTCATAGGATGAATTAAAAATTAGAGGAAAATGAAGGTGGGAACACCTCAGCGGCCCACTCCTTCTCTATGTGGATGGGAGGAAGATCAGAAAATAATTCCCCTAAAGTTACATAATGTCATATAGACTTTGGATACTTGAATGAAATCCATGGAAGGGAGACGCACACATGGGAAGCATGAAAGGAATCCATATCATAAATGTGTGGATGATACTCCACCTCCACCCAACATCAAAAATCATATCTTCTCTACCTTTGATAGTGCAGGAGACCATGAAAAACATCTCACACACTTCCTATCTCAATTTATGATGATGAGGGGCCCTCGAGATCAACATGAGGAAACAAAGATGATGTGTTATGTATAAAATCTTGTAGGACCAACCTTTTTTGCTATATCAGCCTCCTAGTAGGATCTGTTACTGGATGGGAAGACCTTCATAGTGGGTTCCTTTATTAGTTTATCTCCACACTGAGAAAAATACAATCTTCAACCTAATGGACAACAAGTAACATGATAATGAGAGGGTGTCTAACTTCATAGAAATTTGGAAACGTTTAACCTATTCACTCATCATCCCTCTATCACAAGATAAACTAATAGAACTCTGTGAAAAAAATTAGAAGGATGAGTTGAAAACACCTTTTACCCTCATGAAGTATCTAGGCATGTTCCAAGAGTTTTCTAAAAAGGAACAACATATTTAGGAGGATATTTAGTGAATCTCATCAAAAACATGACTCATTCCCACTGTACAGAGGAAAGTTCCATGAAGATTAGATGTTGTACTTGTCACCCTCAAACTTGTAGCAGTGCCCATATAGGAAACTTGGTAGGCTCCAAAGAGTCCATCACCTTCGGTAGAGTATAAAAAACCACAAAATATTTTTTGGAAAGAAGTACAAGGAAATAGATGTTGCTCATGATTTGAGTAATGGATGAACAATGTATACTCATTATGAAATGAATAAGTCCCCAGTTGTTCATTTACCACCATGTAAAATAACCCAATCAAGTTTCAACATCTTAGAAATATTGATGAGGTAAACCTCACAGAACACAATGACTACTAACATTACTATATAATGATGGGTCATAGAATCCAAGACTTCATCATCTTCAAATAAATCATTCAAGGAATTTTCAAATCCAGATAGGTGGAATTAGAGTACTCCGAAAAGTAGGTGACCTGCATAACCGTCTTCCAGTCAGAAGAAGAGGATGGTTAAAATAATGTTCCAGTCAGGCATGTGAAATTTTTTTACAATGGTATTACTTGAAAAAAATTTGATCGAGCCCATGCCACCTTGAATGAACAGTTGCGAAAACCCGCAATTGATTCACCACTAAATAAGGAGACATGATAAGTTCCTCAAAAAGGATGTGCATGACCACCATATTTAAGAACAAATAAAATCATAAGAATCATATTATACTCTAATTCAATCCCTTACTCTTACATATTTATTCCCTGAGACATCAGTATCCTAGGAACCATCTAAAGAATGGTAAACACCCCCATAAAATAAAATCCTCGTCAGACGAATACCTCATATTTGGTTTTATCAATGTGTTAAACAAAGAAAACCACTTCTCTGATGATTAATATGACCCTAAATATCATTTTCCCACACATAACAGAAGAATGAGAGGTTGTATGCACCAGAAACTAGGTTATAGGGGACAACATTGATGTTATCAGACCTTATATTATGATAATATTCCCATGGAGGACATATATTCATTTGAAACTCATGGGAATGCACACCAGTGGGGATAGACGAGGCAAAGAGGTTCCCCAAACACCTCCAGCAATTTACCGAATCTTTTTGTATTCCCTGACCACATAGTGGGTGTTCAATACAATCAATCCGTGTAATGTGAAAGGATGGTGTGACTTGCACCACTGGAAAAAGATGTCCCCTTAACTTCTTCACAAGCAACCGACCAATCCACCTCATATGCCTCAGCCTCAGAACTGCATTCCCAGAAGAAAACCTATAATGGGAAGCACTAAACTTTGTTATAGAAGTATGTCATTATAAAACTACTTTCTGCAATCCCAACTAATCTATCAATCGTACATTCAATTCATTTCTCCAAATAAATAAGGTAGGAAATTGTTGAATCCATCTTGACCCCACCAGAGTTAAATGCATAAGTCGCTACATCCAAGCTCTATCGAGTGTAGATTTTTTCTTCATAATGTAATGTTGTTATCTCATTCACTAATCAAGATCAAGAAGTGGCCATCCAAGGGGAATTTGGACCCTAATATGACTCAGGTAAACTCAATAGTGTTGATGTCAAAAGTATAATGATTGATTATGGATTTGGGATCAATTTAATCCCATTTAAAACCCTATGTCATTTGGGATATGATTAAGGGAACATATCTCCCATAAATATGACCATTAAAGGGTATGATAAGAATGAGTGAGCACCTCTCAGGAAGATAAAACTCAGTGAACAATTTTTGGAACTCATATATGATGATGTTTTCATGGTTATTCTATAAGAAACCACATATAATGTCTTTCTTGGGAGGCACTAGCTCTATAAACACTTCAATGTTCCTTTAATATTCCATGAATGTATGAATTACCCCATTGATCCAAAAGATGGCATACTACATAGTGATAAAACCCCCTTTGAAACTTGTGGATTCACATATGGTGAAGTAGATTTATATAAAAAGGTATTCAAATAACAAATGGTGGATGTTGATATATTGTTTTCAGCACCTATTTTCTTAGGAACCAACCATGTCAATGCCTGGAGTATTCTCAAAATCGACTATGTTTTTCCCATAAATCTGGTTGAAGTAGAAAATCTAATCCCAGAGGTCAAAGCCCCTCCTACCCTAAGTGATATTATGCAATAAAATCATTCTCAAGATCTTTTTGTGAAGACTTAGATAAAAATGGATGATTATGCCTCTTTTAATAGCCTCCCACACCCTGATAGTGATGGATAAACCCCCATATTTCCATCTTCACATGAAAATGTATCCACAGACTTAGAAATTTAAGAGGATGAGGATAACAACAAAAATTCGCCTCCCACATTCGATGAAACAATTTGTACCACTATAGTTGAGCTTATG
Source organism: Viscum album (assembly GCA_963277665.1). Lineage (NCBI taxonomy): Eukaryota > Viridiplantae > Streptophyta > Magnoliopsida > Santalales > Viscaceae > Viscum > Viscum album. Next base: position 673,799,316 of record OY728131.1, on the reverse strand, counting down.
AAGATAAATCTTAGAACATAAGAAGACCCATGACCTTCTCTGATTAGTAACATGATGCCCCTCGAATATAAAGAGATATTCATTTTATTTTGAAAGTAACATCGATTTGTGTTCACCTCGAACAATACATAAATTCATGGACTGAATCCAGATGTGGATACACACTATCTCAGACTTCCTGATGAGAACTGAAGCTTTAAATAGGCATCCAGGAGAATGCACCATTATCATGCCATCAAAGTTAAGTAAAATGTTGAATCATTGATCAAAGGAAACTTTTTCTGAGAAGTGAAATATGCAAGATGTCTTTCCAACATAATCCCAATCATGAAAAATAATGGGAAGATTAGGGCCGAAATTTACTTCAGAGACCATAATCATCACTTGCCAAAAGAATATTTCCCACTGAAAATCATAGAACTCGTGATCGATACACCTATTGGTTTCTAATCCCTTTTTTCATGGATGGGTACTCAAGGTACAATAAAATTAATATGGCTCCTAAAGATAAAAAATCCACCTCCTTCATAGTACGTGATGGTATTTTATACTACCGATTGATGACATTTGGATTTGTGAATGATGATTCTACATGTCAGTACGCCATGTATCACTTCTTTAAGCCATTACTAGGAAGGATAGCTGACTATTATATCGACAACCTGGTTGTTAAATCCAAACAGTGATGTGATCACTTCACAGATCAACAAATTTTTTTTGGGACAAGGTGCGACAATATAATGTAATGATGAATCCACTAAAATTCTCTTTTGGGGTAATATCAAAAAGATTCATTGAATTTTTGGTGTGCAAATATGGCATTGAGGTTGATCTATAAAATAGTAGTGTTAGTTTATCAATTTCACCCCCAGAAATCTTAATTAACTGAGGGGACTCTAAGGGAACCTCTCATGCATTCAACGATTCATAGCCAACCAGGATGACATAGCTCTTCCCTTCACCTGGTTAATGAAGAAGTGAATAACCTATAAATTTGACAATGAATTTCGAAAATCCCATAGTGGTCTCAAGAAATACTTACTGTACCCACTGGTTCTGATGACTCTAGGGGAAGATAGGCCACTCATCTTATATGTTTATGTAATGGAACATTAACTAGGTGCCCTACACACATGTAAAAATAATGTAGGAAGTGATAATAATATCTAATACCTCATCTAGATGATGCTGGGTAATAAGAATAGATATTATGATGTCAAGAAGAACGTACTTTTACTCTTCTTTGTGGTGAAAAAACAAATTATTTACTTTAAGTGACACTAAATCCATGCAGTCTCTTGTATTGATCTACTCAAGTACATACATGGTCAACCTATGTCGGTTGGGTTCTTGGATTTTTGGGTAATCATTCTATATAAATATTACATTCGTGTCACATCATAGAATTCAGTGAAAGGAAAATCCCTGGATTGTTTCCTCATGATGCATCCCACCCTATAAAATAACCCAGAAGACATTGAGCTTTCAGATGAAGAGATATTCTTTTCTCATGACACTACCCAGAAATGGGAGATATACTTCGATGGAACCCCATGGGGTTATGTCAGTACAATGATGGAAAACCATAAGATCAATCAGGTTGATCTTGTGATTTTATTTGTCTCTCCATGAAAAGAAATATTTCCATACTCTCTCTCACTATCCAAAGAGTGCACAAATATTGAGGTCAAATATCAAGCCATCGTCACTGAATTGGAACTATCCCTACAGCTACACATAGCCTACCTGAATATCAAAGGGGAATCATAATTGGTGATAAAAGGTATCAATGGTGAATATAACTTCTTAAAGGAAGAACTGACTCACCTTACTAGCTATGTCATGGGACTAATGGAAGAGGCCCCTTTTGAGCCCACATTTCTTTATGTTCTTCGATAACAGAATGATCGTGATGACACACTGGCTAATGTATCCACCATCTTGGCAACTCTTGATATGGAGGACGAAATATTCCATATCACACATCATATAGTGGTCTCATGAATCATCATATGTGATATGTAATAAATAAATCATGTCGACCTCACTTTAGAGAATGATGAACTAATGACTACTTCTCGATGGATGGATCCCAAAATTGTTTTTCTCCATATGGGATTCTCCCAAAAGATCATGCTATAAGGGAACTGATTTGCTATTGGGTACCAAATTTCACACTCTAGGATGGTCCAAATGAGAAAATTCTCCTCTACAACCATGGATTTTATGGGATCCTCCTCTGGTGCATAATAGAAGGTGAAATTTCCAACATCATGGAAGAAGTCCATAAAGGCTCTTATGGTGCCCACAAATCTAGAACCAGGATCCCCCAAAAAATAAGGAGTTTGTGATATTATAAGAAAGATATGATACATGAATACTTGGAAATCACCACGAAATCTATTACATGACAGATCGATGCAAACTTCATCCATTACCCCTAATGTTTATATATGTAGCTAAACATTCCTGGAAGTTTTTGGTTTGGGGGATAGATGTTTAGGGGACACATCTTCTAGCCATAGCTAAGTATTTTAATTATATAATTACTACTAATAAATTATTTTCTAAATGGGGTGAGGAAATACCCCCCAAGTAATTAGGGACAAAGAGTATCATCAACTTCATGAAGTCCCATATCATCACCTGGTTCGGGGCCCCTTAAACAACATTGGCGGACAATGACTCAATTTCCAATTCCACAGAGTTGAAGACGTTGTACCATGAGTACAATATTGAGCCCAATAACTCATACTGGTATAATAAAGTGGAAAATTCCTATATAGATTCCTTAAATAAGACTCTATTGAATATGATTGTGATGATGGTGAAAATGGATAAGATTTGTTTTCCAGATTAACTCCTCCATGCTTTTTGGTTATATTGTACCACCACACATACTACCACACAAGCGACACCATAGTCATTGGTGTATAGGACTGGGGTAGTGTTTCCCATAAAAGTCTAGAAACCTTCACTCTAAATAGATATTTTTGGATATCTCTTAGAAGATGACCAATCACAAAAGCATTTGGAAAAATTGGAATGACAATATGAGAACAGATTTCTCACACAACACAACCTGGAGGTCCATTAGAATCAGGTAGCACATGCCTTTAATAAAAAGGACCACCTTCATTCATTAGTCCAAGGAGATTAGTTTCTAGATCCCATAACCCCAATGATATCTGGAAAGAAGACCGAAAAACTGGAACCCATGTGGGAAGGGCCTTATGTAATACATAAGTTTTATCATAATGGAGCCTACTCATTGGCCACCATGGATGGGATGCATGTGACACCACCCACCAATGTGATATTTTTCAATAAAATGTTTTTATACCTATTATCAAATGGGTATCAATATTAGAGTAATTCCCATCATTCTTATTCTTTACATGATGTTAAAATTTTAAAATTCATCTTGACCACATGATGATAAACTATACAGAGTTTGTCCAAGCCGTATGATGAAAAACTACATGGTTCCCTAAAATCTACATATGGTTTGATTAATACTATCACAAGATACATATTGACATATAAACCCCTATTTTTTCCTAATAATAGGAATAATTTCCTTTCATGTTGGGTGATCCAATTTTCTTACAACATGACATTGATCTTACAGGAAAATGTCATTACTGCATGATGTAAAATTAAACAGATCTAAAACATACCCTTTCCTTCACATAGGGCGACCTACGTCCTTAACACATGACATAAAACTACAAGAAATCATAATATCAATATTTTTCATACTGATGTTAATATTAACAGATCCACATGTTTTCCGTTCATTGTGTTCCTTATTTCTCACACCTAGAATTGTACAGGTGGTCTTTGGAGTCTCAATAAGGGCTTCCTCGCACAAACAAAGCATAAAAGCTTTCGATAGGCCCATATCGGTCCCAAATGGAAGATTGTAAAAGGAATAACATGAGTCCCTAAGGTATTATGTTAAATTAGATAGTTAATTTTCTATGCATGACATGAAAATACACACTCATGTAAACCTCACCTGAGAGGGCCACAATAGTTGGGGTTGATATTTTACCACACATCCACCCACCCTCTCCCACTTCACATCAGGGATCCCAATTCCTTGCCACATGACGTTAAACTGCATGGTTCTTCAAGAACTACATGTGGATTGATTCTTATTTTCATGATATATGTATCAACACCTATACTTCCATCCTTAGGCCTATCTGCAACATCATCACTTTTTCACATCGATCCATCTTCATCCATGACACATGAACTTAAACTGTACGGTTCATTAATAACTATGTGTGGCTTTATTCCTATCATAAAAATATATATAGAGGCATCTAGGTATTCAATCCATGGCCCAGATACAATAAATAACATAAAATAATAGCCACCTCTACATATGGGAAAGGATTGGGAAGAGTATTTCTTACTTAATAAATATGTATTACATGATTCTTGTCCTCATAGGATATGTAGTGACGTCCATATTTTTCAACACCAGACCCAATCACATTAAATCAATATAAATATTCATCCTATTTCCTTATGGAACAGACCTACGTATGGAACTTCATTAAGGACTACATGGGGATTGATTTCCATTAGTATGGTATATATCGTGACACTGGTAATTCCATTAATGGGTCCAACCATGATACCACCATTTCACATCATGGGATCCATGTACTCATTGAATGAAATTATACTAAATATCTCTTCAGAACTACGTGTGATTTGATTCTCATTTTAATGACATAAGTAGTGATTCTCAAACATTCACCCTTAATACCAACTGCAACAATTCCATCCATTCACATCGATTCCTACGTCCTTACTACATGTAGATTAACTACTTGTAAGTATGTCCTTATAACATGACGTTAAAATATAATGAAAATGTTTTAGACACATGAAATTAAAACTACACAACAAATGTGTCCTTACCATATGGTAATAAACTGTGTGTCAATTTTCCTTACTACATGATGTTGAATTGCACAAAAAACGTCCCCACTACAAAATGATAAATTCGGAAGACCATCACCCATTTATTTATTCCTTACCAAAGGACCACAAGAGACATACCATAAGAAACTAGAGTATGGGGTTTTTATTTAATCATTTTAAGCACCTCCATCCATATACCACACTTTATGCCTTGAGTACCTTGGGTCTCATAAAAACTTTCATGGCTGTTAGAAATGAAAAGTGATATCTCATTTCAGCCAAGCTATCAATGAAGAAGGGCTTGAGGCCCACCAACCATCAACATCTTGGCCAAATATAATGGGATTTATAATTCTTATGAGAATGAAATAACCAAGGAGAAACTAGGGACCTTAGTGTGGTCTGTAACTATCCCCGTGTTATTGTCCCATATCCTTACTCATGACTTTAGAAACTCAAGCCATTATATAAAACATTTCCATATCCTTCTCAGTAGTATGATAGAGTGATACTATCCTTGGGTATCCAAATTAGGATATTGTGTAACAACTCCCATATAAGGTCTATGTGATTCCTGACCTAAAACTACCCACACTATGGTCAAATATGTATGACGATAAGCTCTATCCTATGATGGTCCAAATTGAAAGATGCTAAACTACCATTGAAATAGACACTAAAAGTTGTTTGGTTGTAAACCTGTAATGGGTGGCCTAAAAAAATCAATTCATCAATTTCTAAACTCTTCATCTATAGTTTTTTGGAAAAATAATGGTACAAATATATAAGGTATAAATTTCTTAAGGACTACATTGTATCCTTAGTAAAATTAAATTTGATCATGATGGACCCATTAGTCTAAGAAAAAGTTTGAGTAATGATTTTTCACATCTTGTTTCTTTGAGAATTTGTTCTCATAGTGGTGACACAACTTTTAGGGTGCTCAAAATCTTCTTGGATATTACATTTTACATAAATCACACATCATGATTTGAGTTCTTTGGGTCACCGCAAACATGCCATAGCCCTTGGAAAGGAAAAGAGATCTCTTGTTTCAACTATTCTATTGAAGAAGAAGGGATTGAGACCCACATATCAGTGATATCATGGACCAATATAAAGGGATTTCCAATCCATGTGAGCCTGGAATTACTAGGGAAGAACCCATCACCTTAGTGTGCTCTATAAATGTGATGAACCAACTCAATTCAACCCTGAACTGGTCACTTGATCCAATCTACGACAAGGCCCGAGAGGCATTCCCAGCCCTCCAGGGCTGGCAACAAGTGCCAGTCCATCGATAGATACGATGAGAACGATTTCAACCAAGGTAAATAAATAAAGCAGTTGAATTAATAAAGAGCAGCGTAGAAAAAATAAAAAAAACAAGAAACTAAAGAAGATAAAACTAACCAAACTCGACGTCCGAACTAACTTTGTGTGACCCCATGAGTCACTCTTCGACTCAACGATCAAGTGTCTCCCAAGACGAGCACATCCAAGCTAGGCATGATTATTAAAATCTTGTGGGCTAGCCCGATAATATATTTCGAAATGCACTAACATTAAAATTAAGAAACAAAATTTCGAATTTTGAACTACAATATATTAAAGTATGAATTTATAGAATTTTTACCTAAAAAATTATAAAACATTTCCCTTAATCATTTTAAAAACCAAAATAAGAGTTTGAATCACATTTTATTTTGAAAAAAAAATTTCATAGGATTTAGGAAATCAAAATTTAACTTTTCATGAAAAACACCACACAGTGGTACAGGCAGATACAACAAATGAAATGTATATAGGTATGAATTTATCTCATCAACAATTCAAGAGATAAAAACCACTAGACATAGGGGATCCCGAGAGATCGAGAATAATCCAAATGACACTAATAAATGTGACCCCATATACAGTATCATGACACATACAGTGAAATATAATGTTACAAAATTATCATCCATCCTTTCTTATGAAGGTAAAGGGAAAATAACATAGCAACAAACCCAAACACATCCGCCTACTATTAGCCATTGGTCAGTACCACAACCTACTAGTGTAATACTTGTCTTAGAAAATTCTCCCAATATGAATGGTTCGTATGTCGCAAGTATAAAAGGGGGTGATACAATATATGCCTTCGAGCATCAAATAAAAAAATAATATTATAATTATATTTCACATCATTTCTCACCCCAAGTCTCTCCAAGGACAACTTTAAGGCTTTTATGTAAATAGATTACAATGGTTCCCAAGTGAGGAACCTGCATAATGGAACTTGGGAATCGCATACCGAGGACATCCCTACAATTCCATATTGGCAAGGCATGAGGAGAAACTAGTGGAGGTTTCCATAATAATCACTTCCTCTTATTTTCACCAAGTGGCCAAACGAGCCCTTAAACATTCCATAAAAACATTCTTTACCAAATATGCAAACCAATTTTTAAAGAGGTGCAAGGCACACCGTTTACCATAAAAAATCATTTGTAAAACCCCCTTCAAAAGAGTTCCAACACATTCCAAACAAAAATAACTTTTTTTTTGAAATTCCAACCAGGTTACAATTCAATATTATAGGACAAACTATTTTAAAAAGACAAAAAAAATCAAAATACAAAGTAACAGAGAAAATAGAGGGCACACTTCATTTACCATAAAAATGTTTAAAAAAATCTCTTTCAAGAAACCTCAAACCAATATTTAAAATTCCAAAATATTTTATAAAAACCCACACTATAATTTCAATGTCACAAAACAATTATGAAGGCCAACTGGGCAATTTTTTTTCAAACACGCGGTGTGTGATAATTTCTCATCACAACCCAAATTATCAAAAACCAATAAATAAAAAATTATCCGAAAAATAAACACTTAACCAAGAGGGTACTCAACTATATTTAATATGAATATAAGTGGAAAAAAATAAGAAATAAATGATTCTTAAATTTAAAAGATCGGCAGATGGGAAACCTACCTCGAAACCCAAGTACGATGACAACACAAACTAAAAACTGGTGCGAGATATCTTTCACACCTCAACTGCATGCTCCATAAGATGAATCCAACCCCACGCTACAAAAAAAACCCAAAATAAACACAAACTCTAACCTAATCGAAGGAAAAACAAGGATAAAATAAAATAAAAAAAATGATATACCGACATGGAGAGAAATGTGCCGACAAAGGGAATTTGCGACCTAAAGAGGGGTTTTGGAGACTATGGCTGCTGGAGAAAAGGGAACCTGGGGTTTTGAGTTGGCTGGAGAGGTTTCGCTGGAGGTGGGATCACTAGATGGGGTTGCTGCACATCGAGCAGGAAGGTTGTGTGATAGCCGGAAGTGTCGTGGTCCGGTCGGAGGATGTTTGTGCAACTGGAAGAAGGTCGTCAGGGGCTACGACTAGTCTGGAAAATGGGGGAAGCACTACTACACACCGAGTAGGGGGGATGAAGGATAGTCGGGCAGAAGCTAGGTGGGAGAAGTTTGGCTAGGGCTTCAGAAACACTGGGTAGTGGGGTCGCCACGAGAAGGAGGCGTGGCTGGGGTACTGGGGCGCACTACAATACTGAGGGTCGAGGGCTGTATGGGGTCTCGTTTCAAGGAAGGGGGGGGGGTCAGGGTCAGCTGGAATGACCAGAGAAAGGGTGGATGAAGTCATGCTACTAGGTAGCGAGGCAGCTTAACGAGGAGGGCATGACATTGGAGAAGAGTGCGGCCGGGGTGATGGGGAGAAGCACCGAGATGCAGGAGGGGTGGAAGTCAGATAGTAGGGTGAGGCGGAGGAGGCGCCGGCTGGGAGAAAGTGGTCCAAGGAGGGATTTTTTTTTACGTTTTTCTTAAAAAATATTTCTGAAAAACGGCCTAGGTCAATTTTTTTTTAAAAATACGCTACAAAGGCGGCATATGCGATGCCGCCTTTGCTCCCCCACGCCGCCTTTGGCCCGGATCGATGACATGGAAAAGGCGGCCGGGAGGAGGCCGCCTTTCGCCTCAGGGTAAGGAGAAAGGCGGCATCGCGGAAGCCGCCTTTGGCCATACGCAGAGGCGAAAGGCGGCTTCCGCGATGCCGCCTTCACCTGAACTCCTTATAAATGGGTTGCCACCCCCCCCCCCCTCTCCTCACTTGTTCATTGCAACTTCATCTCTCTGATTTTCTCTCTCTCTCTAAAAAATTCCTTTTCTGTGCGAGCTTTTACGAAGCTTTATTTAGAGGTATGTTTCTTTATTTAATTTAATGTTTTTATTTAATTAATTTAATTTTGTTTAGTTTTAAATCTTTCAATTGTTAATCAGTTTAGGTAGTTCTTAATATTTGGTTATTTAGTTTTTGTAATTAGTTATATATAGTTTTAAATAATTACTGTTAGGTAGTATAGATTAAGTATAGATTAACTTAAGATTAAGTATTTAGAAATTTTGGTAGCTTAAAGATTATGTGGTTATCTACGCAATTAAATTCCTGTCTGGATACAAACAAGTGGATGTGGCTCTGGCATAGATGTACATAGGGGTAAAACCCGAAAACACCGCTTCGAGCTAGACTCGAACGGGAACTGGTGCATGATAACGGGCCTTGCTGCATCCTGGTTTGACACTCCCGGGGAATATGCTTAAGATGATTCATATTTTCTTTATAAACTACTAAAATTTCTAAGAGAAGAAAAAGTAAATCAGTATATTTATCAATGATAAATGATAAATATAATTTTATAGAATGAAATAAGGACATAAGAATTAACGAATTAAAGTTATTATTAGTTAATTATAAAATAATAGAATAATTAATGATTAGTTGTTATTAGTTAATTTTAGAATAATTAATAAATAACATAGGATTAAAACATGAATTCATATAATGATTAGCTAACGATACTAATGATCAGTATATTTATCAATGATAAATGATAAATATAATGTTATAGAATCAAATAAGGACATAAGAATTAACAAATTAAAGTTATTATTAGTTAATTATAGAATAATAGAATAATTAACGATTAGTTATTATTAGTTAATTTTAGAATAATTAATAAATAACATAGGATTAAAACATGAATTCATATAATGATTAGCTAACGATACTAATGAACATATAAAGTGAAATGAAGAAGAACAAACAAACTAAATAAAAAGGCGCTCTAAAATTACATTCTAATAAATATCATATGGTCAAACATCAGTAGCATAGTTTATGGTATAGAAAGGCACAATAAAATTACATTATAATAAACATCATATCGTCAAACATAATTGTTAATATTTTGTTACACTATCATAATTTTGATGAAAGAAACATTTTTGACGTAGAGAGCCATGTTTCCCTGTGTGTACTGTTATGGGGAGATTATTCAAACTGAGCAAGGAGCTTCTTACAGTACACAACCAATTACGGTGGTTAGTATAGTTGATTGTGTTACCATAAGTGACCTTCAAGAGAGAATTCATGTTTCCTTAAATCTGGGACCCGATCAAGAGATAATGTCTATGAGCTATAGACATTTGCAATTTCCAACAACACTGTGGCATATAGCTTGTCCATTGGTTGCTGATGCGCAGTGGGTCCAAGCAATTAATTTATTTTCTCAACGGTTATATGGTACCATGATGGAGTTATACGTTGTTTTTGCTACTGTACAACAACAACGTCCACTTGTACAAAGACGTAGAAATACAAGAGTGGTTGAAGACAGTCTACCCCATGACATTGAGCCTATTCCAAATGATGCTGCAGAAGAGGACAACGTAGATGATCTTCCGGATATACATGTCAATCCGACTTCTGATGAGGAGTTTCGTAATGATGGATCAGATGGCGACAACATTGCTGATGAGGAGGGACCAACAAAAGATAGAGAGGAGGTTTTGAGAAATGCAATTGTTGTACATCAACCTCGGTCAATAAATCATCCACCATTATTTTCATCTTGGTCAGAAGCAATGACACGTGTGCCTGAATTCGATAATACTGTTCTCACACCGACAACTGAGTTCCCTGGAGTTGTACCAGATAGGTTTAGTGAGGTGGACAAACCCTTATATATTGGAAGGAATTTTCCCAGTAAAGATGCCTTAAAAATCACGTTAAAGGGATTTCATATTGAGAGAAACTTCAACTATGTAGTTCACGAATCATGCCGTAGTAAATATGTTATACGGTGCGTGAAGTATGGGGATGATTGTAGATTTCGCTTAAGGGCTATTCCAGACATTACATTTGGAGGTTGGAGAATCTCAAGGATTGAGGCGGCTCATACTTGCGTTCAGCCAAGTCTCACACAAGATCATACTTCATTGGATGAAGAATTTGTGTCATCTATTGTTGTTGAGATGATTAGGACATGCCAAGATGTTCCAATATCCCTTGTGCAAGAGAGGATTCTACAGACATTCAGTTATAAGATTTCCTATAATAAGGCATGGATGGCGAAACAGAAGGCAATTGTGATGGTATATGGTGATTGGGATGACTCATATCGAGTATTGCCGCAATTTCTAGCCATACTGAGGCATCATAACCAAGTTGTCTTCCATCTGGATACAAACGAACATGTGTCTCCTGATAATCGACTTGATCCATCTCGTGTTCAATTTCATCGGTTGTTCTGGGCATTCCTTCCTTGTATCTCTGCATTTCATTTTTGCAAACAATTTATTCAGATTGATGGAACATTTCTGTATGGAAAATACAAGGGCGTATTGTTGATTGCGGCAACCCAAGATGGAAATCGTTCACCTCTTCCGCTTGCCTTTTCCATTGTAGAGAAAGAAAACTATGAATCATGGAGTTGGATTCTGGCATGTATAAGCAACCATTTCACCAACATTCAGGGAGTTTGTTTGATATCTGATCGCCATCGAGCAATTAATGAGGCAATCAATGCAGATCCTGATACATGGAGATACCCAAATGCACATCATCGGTTCTGCATTAGACACATTGCTAGCAATGTACATAAAAAATTCCACAACGAACCGATGAAGAAGGCAATCACGAGGCTTGGTACGTATTTTATTCATTCTGTTTTACTGTTCCAATATAAATATAAAATCAATTTATGTGAAATATCATCTACGTTTTGTAGCATATGAGTCGGACCAACGACGATTTGAAGAACGTTTTGAACAAAACCATCAGGCTAATCAAGAAGCTAATGATTATATGATGCAGATTCCAAAAGAGAAATGGACATTGGCATATGACGGGGGAAAGAGGTACGGACACATGACGACAAACATTGTGGAGTGCATCAATGATATCTTCAAAGGACTTCGCAAGCTACCTATAACCGCATTAGTTCAGGAGACATTATATCGATGCGTGAAGTACTTTGTGGATAGACAAAAACTAGCATCAGACAGAATACATCAAGGGATAAGATATGGAATACACTTTCAACGAGAGATTGAAAAAAATATTGAAGAAGCTTCTGGTTATCACGTATGTCTCTTTCGAAGAGAAGACTCCCGATTTGAAGTCCAAGAGCGTTCAGACCCCATCACAAATCACGTCGGTGAAAAAATGGTGGTATTACTGGAAACAAGGCAATGCCAATGTGGAAAATTTCAGGCCTTACGGTTTCCATGTACACACATCATCGTAGCATGTGCCTCTGTGAACATCTCATGGGAAGAATATGTTGATCCAGTGTACCAGATGGATTTCATTTCCAACTGTTATGCTGCACCATGGACAACTATTAGGGAGTATCGTTATTTCCCAATGCCTGAAGGCCAGCCGATAGTGATACCTGACATGAATCGGTTACGTCCTCGTGGGAGACCAAAGGCGAGTATGATGCGTAATGAGATGGACTGGCCTCAAGAACAAGGGCAGAGATTGCGATGCACAATATATCATAAAGAAGGTCATAACCGGAAGCGATGCCCTAACGTTGTTGGGTCGACTTCACAGTCTCATTCATAATGATGTATTGTCTTCATTGTGACATTCCCATATTGTAAACTAAATGTTGTTATCTCTTTTTGATTCCTTGGTTTTCTAAACCCCAAACATCTGAGATAAGTTTTCATATTAATATTCATGCTTTCAAGAAATAACTTTAAATATGAAATAATAGAATTTATTTCAAAACTCTGAAAGCGGAACACTTAACCCATATTGAAAAGTGTATGTCAGTTAACCCATTAACATGTTTCCTGGACGTTAATATTAAAAAATTTAACCCTAAACCCTCCAACCTAAACCCCAATCTAAACATGCAGGATATTTTAGAAAACTGTTCTATAACAAATTTATAGTAACATAATAATTAGCATAAGATATTGAATACATACAATTAGATAAATTGGAAAAACATCATTACTAATTGACATGGTTTATCTTAATCCAATCTATAAGTAGTTAATCACAAAGCTCCCCCAAAATATGTGTAACCAAATTCAAGACTCAATATTTTAGATAACATAACTTATTTCATATTAATATTCATGCTTTCAAGAAATAACTTTAAATATGAAATAATAGAATTTATTTCAAAACTCCGAAAGCGGAACACTTAACCCATTTTGAAATGTGTATGTCAGTTAACCCATTAACATGTTTCCTGGACGTTAATATTAAAAATTTTAACCCTAAACCCTCCAACCTAAACCCCAATCTAAACATGCAGGATATTTTAGAAAACTATTCTATAACAAATTTATAGTATCATAATAATTAGCATAAGATATTGAATACATAGAATTAGATAAATTCTAAAAACATCATTACTAATTGACATGGTTTATCTTAATCCAATCCATAAGTAGTTAATCACAAAGCTCCCCCAAAATATGTGTAACCAAATTCAAGACTCAATATTTTAGATAACATAAATTATTTCATATTAATATTCATGCTTTCAAGAAATAACTTTAAATATGAAATAATAGAATTTATTTCAAAACTCTGAAAGCGGAACGCTTAACCCATTTTGAAAAGTGTATGTCAGTTAACCCATTAACATGTTTCCTGGACGTTAATATTAAAAATTTTAACCCTAAACCCTCCAACCTAAACCCCAATCTAAACATGCAGGATATTTTAGAAAACTATTCTATAACAAATTTATAGTGTCATAATAATTAGCATAAGATATTGAATACATACAATTAGATAAATTCTAAAAACATCATTACTAATTGTCATGGTTTATCTTAATCCAATCCATAAGTAGTTAATCACAAAGCTCCCCCAAAATATGTGTAACCAAATTCAAGACTCAATATTTTAGATAACATAACTTATTTCATATTAATATTCATGCTTTCAAGAAATAACTTTAAATATGAAATAATAGAATTTATTTCAAAACTCTGAAAGCGGAACACTTAACCCATTTTGAAAAGTGTATGTCAATTAACCCATTAATTTTATATTTACATTTTACACTTACGACTCATTTTCTTTATTTATATGCAGATGGATGATACCATACTACTCACTCAGCAGCCTACCCATATTTCGCATGCTGTGTTAGAGGGTCATCCAGATCGATTTGTGAAGGTGCGTCGAGCGCACCATTTGCATCACATGGAGCCTCCACATGCCATTAGACCTTACTTGCACCGTGCTGGCTTCTATGGCCTTGCCGTATCAGATTTCACATTTGTAGATCATTACCTACTTGCTGCCCTCGTTGAGAGATGGAGACCAGAGACACACACATTCCACTTGCCTGAGGGGGAGATGACCATCACCCTCGAGGATGTCGCAGTTCTTCTCGGTCTTCCTATCCAGGGGAGACCAGTTATTGGACCCACTCGTGCAGCTTGGCCAGACCTTGCTCAACGCTTGTTAGGCGTTGATATTTTGTCCGACCGTAGGGCTACAGATGGATCGTCCATATCTATGCATTGGTTGGAGTCGCAGATTCCACATTTACAGGATGATGATGATGAGCAGACCGTCATGCGTTACGCCCGTGCATATATCTTACGACTCATTGGTGGGACCATGTGTACTGATCACTCGGGGATGCACGTGCATATGATGTATCTACCCCTACTAGAGGACTTTGACCGGGCTGGGACGTACAGTTGGGGAACAGCCTGCTTGGCATACACATACAGATCATTATGCAGACTATCCCATAGGGACCGTACAGGTCTTGGAGGATGCATCATCCTTATTCAGATGTGGGCATGGGAGCGCATCCCATCATTCCGCCCTGACCTTGCTGGTCCACTGGTCGAGATGGAGGTGCTGCATGACGCTCCGCGTGGACGCTGGTATGATAAGTCATTTCTATTGGTTTTTTATTCTACTATGAGTTATTGACTATAATTTCTCATTATTTCTCATTATCGTTTTATTTTACAGGTGGTGTCAGCGACACAATTTTGACGTGGTTCCGAGACATCATTTGGGCGTATATCGGCTACAGTTGGACTGTCTTTTACCTGATCAGGTATGTATATACAATCTATCACTGTCTAACATTTTTAATAATAACATCAATTTTTGTTTTTAGTTGGGTGTTTTTTTGACAAAATCACTTGTCATTTCAGATTTAATGGCTTCCATACTGGAGTATTATGGACCAGTTGCCAGCATACTGCACTGTTGGTCTTGAGGATGCTATGGCTGTAGTGCCCCTCATTCACTTTCATATTATTGAGTGGCAGCAGCCTGACAGGGTCATGCGCCAATTTTTTCGTACTCAGCCGATTCCATTACCATCTAGACAGACAGACAAGCTTCATGGGATGAAGCTGACAGGGAGGCAGGATGATGACTGGTCCCAAGTACATGCGAGTTTTATCGACTGCTGGCACAGACGTGCAGAGTTACGTATTCAAGGTGTTGTTATAAATCGATTCTCTCTTTCAGAGCAGGTTGACTATGCGCCCTGGTATAGACTAAAGTCTATACTGTATCTTACCCAAGCTGGCATAGAGATGCAGAGGATGGTAAGTTAATAAATTCCTATTACTTTGTTTATTGAATTATTTTCTAATTCCATTTGAATCTACTTACAGCGAAGTCACACAGAGCAGCTTGTTCGCATGAGCGATGAAGAGTAGGAGGGGGTCTTTAGCCGGGCAGCCGTCCATGCTACAACGCTGGAGGCGAGGGCATCTTTTCATGCGCTTTCCGAGAGCATCTTCACGCGTCTAGCTCGAAGACAGAAGGTTCCTGCCCCAGAGGAACATCCTGCAGCTGCTGCTGGTGCTGAGGAGCCACGACCACGGCGACGTAGACAGCGTCGTGCTGCACGTGAGGCATCGCCTGTTCCACAGGCAGAGGTCGGGCCTCTAGTAGTCCAGGATCAGCCTATTCAGGATGTGCCTTAGGTGGCATGGGATCCGTCTTTCCTGACAGGATATCCGTAGTTCTCTCCATCTTGGGTTCCAGATCCTTCACAGCCTTGGATTCTAGAGCTGTCGTCGTCTTGGGGTATAGCTCCATCACAGGCTTCGTTCCCCTCTGTGATGGAGGCAGGTCCTTCTACCACCCTAGTGGGAGAAGGATCCGAATGGCAGTACGAGATGCAGTTGACAGCTCCTCCAACTGACACACAGATGGAGGATGCGACAGTCGACGTTTCAGTGCCCGAGGATCAGCCTTCTCCAGGTCATCAGACTCCACTGCGCACTCGACGCAGACGTCCTATTCGCAGACCACCATGTGGGACGGAATCTCCTCGCCACAGACATATGCATTGATTGTACATTATTGTTTACATGTTTTATGTGTACTGAAATCAAAATACTATTTTTACTTGTTGGTCAGAGTGGAATCTCAGGAGGGGGTAAATTAGGTTTTATTTATATATATTTATATAACCATACGAACATAATAATAAAACATTAATAATTACTAATTACCTAATTACAAATTATATAATTAATAATTCTATTACTAATTAACTATTTAATTAGTATATAATTAATATTTATATTACGAAATAACTAATTAATTAGTATATAATTTGTAATTTGGTAATTAGTGTTTATTAATCCTTAATTATATAATAACTAATTAGTTAATTAGTAACAAAATTATCAATTATATAATACTTAATTATTACATATATAATAAATACTTAGTTAATTAGAAATATAATTAATAATTATAACTAATTAATTAGTAATTGGTAATTATTAATTAGTTAATCAGTAATATAAATATTTATTATAATTATTCATTATAAGAGGGTTTGCCCTGAAAATCATTCTGCATTTTCGATGTGGGATTCAGGTTCTACCTTTACTGTGCAGTAGATTCTGCATTTCCGATGTGGGATTCTGTTTCAAGTACGTGACTTTGAAATACAATAAAAGATAAACTATAAGTCCAATATAAATGAAATTTTAAAAATTGATTAAACATATAATAAATAGTTGAAAACAAAAATAATTTCCTCAAAAATGTTGATGAAAAATAATCTATAACCTTTCAAAACCGCCTACTTGAAACTTAAAAATGTTTTAAGTACGTGAATTTGAAAGACTGTAAAATATAAACTATAAAACGAATATAATTGAAACTTTAAAAATTGATTAAACATATAATAAATAGTTGAAAACAAAAGAAATTTCCAAAAAAAAGTTGATGAAAAGTAATTTATAAGCTTTCAAAACCGCATACTTGAAACGTAAAATTTTTCAAGTACGTGACTTTGAAAGACCATAAAACATAAAATAGAAGACCAATATAAATGAAACTTAAAACATGGATTAAACATATAAAAAATATTTTAAAACAAAAGAAATTTACAAAAAATGTTAATGAAAAATAATTTTTAAGCATTCAAAACCGTCTACTTGAAACTTAAAAATGTTTCAAGTACGTGACTTTGAAAGATTATAATTATATTACCAATTAACTAATTAATTATTATATAATTAATAGATATATTAATAATTAACTAATTATTTATTATATAAGTAATAATTAATGAGTAATAATTAATAATTAATAATTTAATGAATAGCTATAATTAATATTTATATTACTAATTAACTAATTAATAATTACTAATTACTTATTAATAATTATTAATTACTAATTACTAATTATAATGAATAATTATAATAAATATTTATATTACTAATTAGCTAATTAATAATTAAAAATTACTAATTAATTAGTTATAATTATTAATTGTATTTCTAATTAACTAAATATTTATTATATATGTAATAATTATATTAATAATTAATTATGATATAATTAATGATAATATTACTAATTAACTAATTAATTATGAAATATTTAATTATTAATAATTACTAATTAATAATTAAAAATTATAATGAATAAATGTAATTAAAAATTATATTACTAATTTACTAATTAATTGTTATATAATTAATAATTATATAACTAATGAACTAACTAACTATTATATAATTAATTATTAATAATTACTAATTAATAATTATAATGAATAATTATAATTAATATTTATATTACTAATTAACTAATTAATAATTACTAATTACTAATTACTAATTACTAATTACTAATTACTAATAATTAGTAAGTGAAACCGAAAGCTTATAAATTATTTTTTATCATCATTTTTTATTATTATTTTTGTTTTAAACTATTTTTTATATGTTTAATCCATGTTTTAAGTTTCATTTATATTGGCCTTATAGTTTATATTTTAGTCTTTTAAAGTCACGTACCTGAAAAATTTTAAGTTTCAAGTATGCGATTTTGAAAGCTTATAAATTAATTTTCATCAACCTTTTTTTGTAAATTTCTTTTGTTTTCAACTATTTATTATATGTTTAATCAATTTTTAAAGTTTCAATTATATTCGTTTTATAGTTTATATTTTACAGTCTTTCAAAGTCACGTACTTGAAACATTTTTAAGTTTCAAGTAGGCGGTTTTGAAAGCTTATAAATTATTTTTCATTAACATTTTTTTGTAAATTGCTTTTGTTTTAAACTATTTTTTATATGTTTAATCCATGTTTTAAGTTTCATTTATATTGGTCTTCTATTTTATGTTTTATGGTCTTTCAAAGTCACATACTTGAAACTTTTTTAAGTTTCAAGTAGGCGGTTTTGAAAGCTTATAAATTATTTTTCATTAGCATTTTTTTGTAAATTGCTTTTGTTTTAAACTATTTTTTATATGTTTAATCCATTTTTTAAGTTTCATTTATATTGGTTTTCTATTTTATGTTTTATGGTCTTTCAAAGTCACGTACTTGAAAAATTTTAAGTTTCAAGAATGCGGTTTTGAAAGCTTATAAATTACTTTTCATCAACATTTTTTTGGAAATTTCATTTGTTTTCAACTATTTATTATATTTTTAATCAATTTTTAAAGTTTTAATTATATTCGTTTTATAGTTTATATTTTACAGTCTTTCAAATTCACTTATTTGAAACATTTTTAAGTTTCAAGTAGGCGGTTTTGAAAGGTTATAGATTATTTTTCATCAACATTTGTGAGGAAATTCTTTTTGTTTTCAACTATTTATTATATGTTTAATCAATGTTTAAAATTTCATTTATATTGGCCTTATAGTTTATATTTTATTTTATTTCAAAGTCACGTACTTGTAACAGAATCCCAAATCGGAAATGCAGAATCTACTGCACAGTAAAGGTAGAACCTGAATCCCACATCGAAAATGCAGAATGATTTTCAGGGCAAACACTCTTATAAAAGGGAGGCCTGGGTAAGAGTTTCTGTCAGAATCCAGACTGCTGTAATGATTGTAGCGCTGGATCTTTAATAGCAGAGAAATTCTGTTGAATTTTTTTTGTTTATATATATATATATATATAAACAAAAGAAAACAAAACAAAAAAAATAAAAATAAAAATTTTCAAAAAAAATATTTTTTTAGGAGAAAGGGGGCATCGCGGATGCCGCCTTTAAGGTGCATTTTTTTAAAAAAAATTGCCGGAAGCGTTTTCTGGAAAATATTTTTTTTAAAAAACGTAAAAAAAAATCCTCCAAGGAGGCTGGTAGGTCATCATATTGGTGTGGGGCGACGCAACAGGGGGGAACACGTCAGGTCTACTATGTGTGATGGGAAGGAGACAACTGAGTAGGGAGGAATGGAAAGAGGGGGGAGTCGGCCGAGAACCCAAAAAAAAGGGTGAACACAACCTAAAAAACTAAATAAAATTTGTAATAACATAATAATAATACTAATAGTAATAATAATCATAATCATAATATTAAAATTAATTATAAAATTCATTTCAATTACAATATTTATAATAACAAAAATAATAATCAAAACATTAATAATCTTATTCATAACATTTAATAAAATAATAGTAATAGTAATAATAACCTTGCTAATAATAATAATGGTCATAAAAATATTAGTAATTTTTATATTTGACACTCATTAAAAAGTACATCATTTATAAAACAATTAATAATAATAACATAAGTAGTTGTACGGGTACCGGGCTAACCGAACAGCTCCCACTAACCATGCGGTTCCCACACACCAACCTAAATAATAATAATAATAACATGATGATAAAAATTAAAAATAATAAAAGTATTTGTTTCATTTTAATTTCCAAAAATTTCTCAAAAATAATAAAAAATTTAAATGACACAACAATTAATGATTGTTTCAACTACAATAATTATTTATTTTCATTTTCTGAGAATAGACGGTCACACAGTTGCCATGAAAAAGTCACACGAATTCCAAATTGTGCTCCACCCATGCGACTGGAGACTTCGACACCAAAAATCACACTTTTTAATAGACTCAAGAACTTCATTCGGGGATAACCCCAGAAAAAATATTTATAGGTAGAAAAATAATTAGACAAATTTATACACATGGGTCAGGGTGAGAAAATTCTCCCCAACAAAATGTTTTCTGACCCCAGAACGCCACCACACTATCTAGCCGATTGATCAAAACCTAAGGATTCCACATAAACACGAACCAACCTCTAATCTCAAGGACATTTCGTCAACCACCAACAGGACTCAACCTCATCGCCTGAAAGAGATCACTAGTAGAGGGGACATTTGAACAGACTCCCCACCATAAGAATTCAACTATCATCTGATAATGACTTAAGAGAAAATTTAAAGGGACTCACAGTGGGTCTCCCCACCATAAAGAACCAAACTATACACAAAAAAAATGGGAAAACAGACCTAGGCTAGAACTGGGCCTTACTCACTCTAGAAAGAACACAACAAAATCTTTAAACCACTCACCGTTATTTGAAAGGGATAAGCGATGAACCAAAAACTTTTTTAAAAAATCCCTCACCCCATGGGTAGGGAGGGATGGCCCAAGGGTTGAATCAATAAAACTACCACGAACAAAAACTCATGACTTACCACTTCAGGGTGGACACAAACCAAAGCTGCAATTGATTAACATGGGTTGTCCATGCCATGCCACTTATCGGAAACTTGCATCCAAAAGGCACAATTACTGACATTGCTTGAGGGGTAAGTCCATCACGCTCATTGAAAATAGAGGAAATTAAAAAAAATATGAACCACAATAGAAACACTAAAACTATATCACCACATGATAGTGGCGAAACCATGACCAGAATCCTTAAAATTTTACAGGGTTCCTGACTACGCTCCATATTCACTCCAAGGCCTTTTGGCTAGAGCTCTGATGGATGAATCATCTCCTACCTCATAGTTAGGTTCTTATAATTCTAATAAAAAACATACATCTTTTGATCTGAAAGATGAAAGGAAATAATTTGGAAATGAAACCCACACTGGCATTGAAAACTAGTGTTCATCAAAATACCCACAACATTCCTATAAATTTAAAAACCCAAAATACCATCAGTACAATGCAACGATAAGTGATCCCTTAAACTAAAAGGAAACATACACATGAAACATTAAACAAAAACCCAAAAGCACATCACTTCCAAGAACATCCTCCACGATGTTTTCTGTCAATTCCCTGACAGAATCTTTGTAAGTGACCCAAACGTTCACATGTATAACAGGGCTTATGAGTACTTGGGCATGACAACTTCTTGTGACCCAGCATGCAACACTAATAATACAAAAAGATTCCTCACTTTGAAGAGTTTGATGTAAGATCTACAGGCCTTTTGCTTCCATGACCTGCTCCATCCACTTTCAATTTCTTACTCATATACTTTCCAAGATCCTCACCACTACTCCTTATAATTAGAGGAGGGAGGACTACATAGAGCACTCCTACCATCACATGTTCAACATGAAAAGACTGTATCACCACATAAGAAAATGAAGTTAAGTTGGATGCTGAAACATTCGACTGTAGATTGGGATGGAGGCCTTCCTCTAAGTGTCGAGCCTTCATTGAGTCATCTCTGACATACCCTGTATCATAAGGAACTAGCTGCACAAAGCACTAGAAATATTCAAAAACAGAAATGTAAAGAACCCAATCAAGGTGAACTCAATAAATAAAAATTACTCAAAATCAAACACCACATAGGTGACAAGATCTAAAAAAAGAAAACAATCTACCATAATATCAAAACTTTTCTCTTTGAAAAAATATTTAATTTAAAATAGGAATGGTGGGTTAGACCCTTGCCATTTGCATTATTTAGAGTCTCACTCACATGCATGTTTCTGTGCCACCCCAGGCATCCATCCACCATACCAGACATCTTTTCATATTCCAACATACCACTATGCATGTGAGCACCTGTAAGAACCCCAAGCCCAAAACAAAGAAACTTTAAAAAAAATAATCATTCATATCATTTATTTTAAAACAATACTCAAATTAAACGCGTCATTTCAAACAATTTTTTTTCAAAACAAACGTTTTCTGATTCAGGTAACTTTTAGAAGTCAGAGGATACCCAAAATAACTCAAATAGGGAACTAGTGTCGGAGGTTGACTTGACCATATGGTTGGTAGCCATATGCCAAACACGTCACCAACAGAGAGAGCCTTTTAGGACCATGCCCCTACATCCGCATGGATTTCGAGGCCTTGCGAGCTCATGAGGACTATTATAAAAAATCTCTTCATCGTATCCCAATCAAAAAACTTTCCATAAAACCCCAAAGAAACTGATTAAACTTGACTTCCCATTAAAAGCCGAGGATCAGAATGAGAAAAAGTTCGCGATTCTCTTCCCACACCTACCTCTTGGGTCTCGACAATCCTACTCCATCTACCATGATGTCCCAAATAAAAAAGGTCACTCTGAAAAGCGAGGTCTACTAAGAACCAACCTGCCTCTATTACCATTTTGTCATGAACCAACCTAGGCCAACCCTGAAATGGTCACTCGAGCCGATCTACGACAAGGCTCGAGAGGCATTACCGGTCCTCCTAGGATGGAGACAAGAGCCGGGGTATCGACATAGATGATGGAAGCGATTTCACCCAAGGTAAATAAATAAAACAGCAGAAATAATAAAGAGTAATGCAGAATAAATATACCAAACAAACAACTAAAAAAGAAATAAAGAATATAAAACTAACCGAACTCAATGTCCAAACTAACTCTGTGTGATCCCATGGGTCACTCTCTAACTCAATGATCTAGTGTCTCCCAAGGTGAGCACATCCCAGCTAGAGCCTGCACACGAACTAAAGATAGAAAATAACTATATGCATTAGTATTAAACCTTAGTATGCTAGCCCGATATACTATTTCCCAATGAAATACCTTTAAAATAAAGAAACATCAATTATAATTTTGAACAAAAATATATTAATGTATGAATTTATACAATTTTTACTTAAAAAAAGTACAAACCATTTCCCTTCATCATTGTAAAACCAAAACAAGAGTTTGAAACACATTTTCTTTAGAAAAACATTTTTATAGGAGTTAAGAAACCAAAATGTCACTTTTCATGAAAAACCCCACATAAGGGTACAAGAAGATACGACAAGGGAAAAGTTAATAGGTATGCAAGTATCTCAGCAACAATTAAATAGCTAAAAACCACTAGATGTAGGAGAAGCTAAGAGATCAAGAATAATCCAGACAACACTAATACCTAGGACCCCATTTATAGTAACATGCCATATACGATGAAATATAACGCTCTAAAATGCTCAGCTATCCTTTCTCAAAAAAGCCTAGGGAAAATCCCATAGCAACAAACCCAAACACATCTACCTAATATGGGCCAGTAGATAGTACCATAACTTACCAGTACAGTACTCATCTTAGAAAATTCTCTCAATATTTCAGGTTTTTATGTCACAAGTATAAAAGGGGGTGAGCTAATAGATTCCGCTAAGCATCAAATCACAAACTATAATTATAATTATATTTCACAACAGGTCTCACCCCGAGTCTCTCCAAGGATGAATCTCATGCATTTAAAGTAAATAGATTACAATTGTTCACAACTGAGGAATCTACATAATGGAACCTGGGGATCCCATAGTGAGGAAATCCCATTTCGAGGACATCCCTACCATTAGATGTTTTCAAGGCATGAGGAGAAACCAATGGAGGTTTTCATAATAATCTCTTCCTCTTATTTTTACAATGGGTCTAAACGGGCCCTTAAACATTACATAAAAACATTCTTTACAAAATATGCAAAACAATTTCAAATGAGGTGCAAGACACACAATTTACCATAAAAAGCATTTTAAAACCCCCTTCAAAATAGATATAACACAATTCCAAACAAAAGAAAACTTTTTTTGAAATGAAAACCAGGATACAATTCAATATTATAGGACAAACTAATTTAAAAAGACAAACAGATTTTTAAAAGACTATGTAACTTAAAAAACCAGAGTGCACTTCCTTTAGCATAAAATTGTTTAAAAAAATCTCTTTCAAGAAACCTCAAACAAACATTTCAAATTCCAAAAGTTTGTAAAAAAACACACAATACTTTCAATGTCACAAAACTATTCTGAAGGCCAACCAGGAAATGTTTTTCAAACACGTGGTGCGCGCTAATCTTACCGAACAGACCAAATTATAAAAAACAAAGACTTAAAACATCATATACAAAAAAAAAAAGATTAACCAAGAGTGTACACAACTATATTTAACCTGAATATAAGTGGAGAAAAAATAAAATTAATGATTCATAAATTTAAAAGGTCTGTGAAGGGGAATCCTTCCTCGAAACCGATGTGTGATGACAACGCAAACTTAGAAATGGTGCAACATCTCGTTCGCACCTCAACCACATGCTCGAGAAGATGAAACCAACCCCACACTTCCAAAATGAACACAAAATAAATGGAAACTTTAATAAAAACAAAGGACAAAACAAGGATAAAATAAAATAAATAGAATGGTTTACTAACGGGGAGAGAACCACATCAAGAGAGGGAAGTCGCCACATAAGGAGGGTCACTGGAGACTATGTGTGCCCGAAAAAAAAGGAGTTAGGGCGTTTTGGGTCTGCCAGAGAGGCCGTGATAGAGGTGGGATTGCTGGTTGGGGCTGCTGCGGACTAAGAAGGGAGTTTGCGTGTTATCTAGAAGAGCCGATGGCCGGTTGGAGGAGGTTTGTGTAGCTGGAAGCTGGTTGTACAGGGCACCAGCTAGAAGGGAAAAGTGGGGCATCACTGCTACACATCAAGCAGGGGGACCGAGGGCCGGTCAGGCAGAAGACGGGTAGAAGAAGGTTAATTAGGGCTCTGCACGCACTTGGTGGGGGGGGGGGGGAGGAGCGTCCGGGGCACTGGGGTGCGCTGCCCGGTTGAGGGATGAGGGCTATATAGGGACACGCTGCAAGGCTGGGGGGTCGGGGTCGGCTGGCAGGACCGAAGTAAGGGCGGAGGAGGTCAGACCATTGGGTCGTGAGGCGGATGAATGAGGAGGGAGCATTGTTGGAGAAGAGTGTCTCCAGGGCAACGAGGAGCATCACCGAGATGCAGGAGGGGCCGAGGTCGGACAAGAGGGTGAGGTCGAGGAGGTTCTTATTGGGAGCAAGAGGTTCGAGGAGACTGGAAGGTCGACTGCTTGGTGCGGGGCGACGCTATAGGGGGGAACACGTCAGGTCTGCTTTGTGTGAGGGGGATACAACTGATATCCTTACAAAAAGGATAAACCCAACCTAAAAATACTAAATAAAATTTATAATAACATAATAATAATAATAATACTAATAACAATAATAATCATAATGTTAAAATTAATTCTAACGTTAATTTCATTTATATGGTTTATAATAACAAAAATAATTCACATAAATTTAATAATCTTATTCATATCATTTAATAATGATAATAGTAATAACAACGAAAACATTGATAATAATAATAATTGTCTTAAAAATATCAGTAACTTTGATATTTACCACTCATAAATATGCACATCATTTATAAAAACATTAATAATAATAACATAAGTTGTTGCACGGGTACCAGGCTAACCTCTTGGATCCCGATAACCATGTTATGCTCGCACACCAATCTAAAAAATAATAATAATAACAACATGATGATAAAAATAAAAAATAAAAAAATTATTTCATTTTAATTTTAAAAAATTTCTCAACAATAATAATAAGATTTAAATGATGCAATAATTAATGATTGTTTTAGTTATAATAATTATTTATTTTCATTTTCCAAGAATTGACAGTCACGTAGTTCCCATGGCGAAGTTGAACGACTTCCAAATTGCGCTGCACCCGTGCGACCGACGATGTCGACATAAAAAATTGAACTTTTTAACAGACTGAGAAACATCATCCAGGGCTCACCCCGGACCCTATAAAAAATATTTCAAGGAAGAAAAACAATTATACAAATTTATACACATGGGTCGAGTCTCCTTTTGTCACTATCCCATATCATTCTCATGACCTGATCACTTTGGACCATCATTTAGAATCTATGTGCCAAACTATCCAATAAGATTCAACATCCTTGACGTTACACCACCATTTTTCATTCCTTTTCTCAATGAAAAATTGTGACACTCAATTCTTTAACCTTTTATGACCCACACCTTAGGATTTAAAAACACATAGAAAAGATATCATTAATTATAATCAAGAGATAAACTGTCCTAGAGGGCGAGAACAATTCTTCGATAGCCTTTTCTCCATACCCACCGCCATCATCTAGTAATTTGATTCTTCAAAAATATTTCATGACACTTGGGAAGAAGTGGATATCAGCTTTCATTGGCCATTCTATAAATGCTTATGAGATTTGACCCACCAACTAAAGGAATATTCTTTTTTCAGGAAATAATATTTAATAAATGTTATCCCCATCAACATTGCGGCTAAACCTAAAACATTGGAGTTTTGGGAGTCATCCTCATTATGACTTCTCCATCCCAATTTCACACAATCAATCTTTTGGCCAATGATTTATATCACCCACACTCCAACTATCTAGAAAGATTTAGCATCCCCAATATTTGAACCTTAAATGATATTACTTCCATAAATCTTCTATGACCATTGAAAGAGTGTGCAGATCCACTTTTCTTGGACATACTATCTACGTATAAGGGATTTAACACACCAATTATAGGCATCACGTCCGTACAAGAAAGGAACTCCAATCCGTGTGATCCCTATAAATACCATGTCAGTACCTAGTACCTTAGTGTGTTTTAGGTCTTTCTTAGCCTATCTTCATCATATTCTATGGTTTTTGATATATGGTTCAAGATAAAAGACTCTAAATTATTTCAAAAAAAAAAGGTCCAATATAAAGTATTAATCTCAAATAATATAAACTACAACACACC
This sequence comes from Viscum album, assembly GCA_963277665.1. Lineage (NCBI taxonomy): Eukaryota > Viridiplantae > Streptophyta > Magnoliopsida > Santalales > Viscaceae > Viscum > Viscum album. The sequence continues at coordinate 673,771,724 of OY728131.1, read as the reverse complement.
AAAGGGCGAAGATCAAAGACCCTAAACTACAACACACAAAGGTCCAAGCTCATGGACCCTAAACTAAAACACACTGAAGGTCCATGCTCAATGTCCCTAAACTACAACACATAAAGGTATAATATCAAAGGACCTAAACTATTTTCCACCAAAGGTAAGAGCTCAAGGGCACTAAACTACACCACAACAAAGGTCCAAGCTGAAAGACCATAATCAAAAGTATGACAAAAACTTAGATTTCAAAAGTCTATACGGACCACTACATGGCCTTAGTACGACTGAGTTTCTCTAGTCATGCCTATCAACATTGGTAGAAGATAGAAAAATATCCCTCTGAGACATATATCCTACCAAGGAAATCTTTCTACAAATTAAGTGATCTCAAGATTACAGGAATATATCGTCAATAAAGTTTTTGAGGTTGGTTGGCATTCATGAGTACGCAATGAAAGGACTCTGTTATGATTCAAGTGTTCAGATCCAAAAATTATGGTTTTCTTGATGTTATTCAAATGATAGGTAGCATTCAAAATTTTCATCACATCGGAGTAATGAGATATCATGCATATCATGAATCAAATGGATCTGGACAACACATGTAAAGTTCCTCAAACTGATTCCTTGATACCATGAAAAAAGGAGTAATCTCTACACACAAGAACCTCTCATATGAGTATAGAAGCTCAATAATGATTTCATGTTTATGATTACATCACATAATTTTCTTATATTAGTATCTCTATATGTCTCTACTCTATGGAATCTGCATATTGTTGTAGTTGACCAGCTAACTCATTTTCTTGCTTCACAACTTGTTGCAACCCCTCTTCCCTGGGAATGGATTGAAGTCATGCATTTTGTATGGAATCAAGATGTTTATGCAGATCCAGCACAACCTTTTTGGATATTTGTAGTGATTTTTGAAATTGGGATTACTCTTCTTGAAGATGGATGGTCTCATACTAAAGATGGCCATTTTTTTAATAAAAATGAACAATTTCAATATTCCTAGAATTGAATACCTCATGGTAATTGACTGCCTCTATTTCATATTGGGAGGCATCATTCATAGCCTTTTCCTCATTTTTTATTTATCCAAGAGGAGGCCTAATTAGCTTCCACCCTCAATTTTAGGGCCCTCTTCTGTTCTCTCAAAGAGATTACCTCCTTTACCCAAGCATGAGTGGAAGAATAATTGAATCTCTCATAACCAAGTGTAGAAAACATCAACTGAAGGTGAATCAATTGATCATTCAAATACATCAAGGGGGTCACCAAAAATAAGGCCTAGAACTAACTGCACTTGTGTCACCTCATCATCAGATAGAATTATGTTGACCCTAAACCATCACTTAAACCCATTTTGGAAAGATGATGTATGCTGGGACTAGGTCACTCAGAGAAAGAGTTACACTCATGGTATTTGATGATGAGGGATATGAATTAGCATTCTCATTGGTATATCTAGTATGAGGAACCCCCAAGAAGATGATGAACTAAATCCCCCAAATTTCAGGGTGAAGAAAATGTATTAAAATGCATAAGGGCTTATCAGTTACATTATGAATAATATGGTATCACTAAGTAATCAAAACATATGATCGAGGATAAATCCATAGCTTTCTTGGCCACATCACTAGTGAAATTCACTCTCCCAACCCCATCTTTAGTGGAAGAAGTAACTTCTTCTTGTGATGAGCATCTTCCAAGTTCTTTTGGTTCTTTTTTATAATAAATACCCCACTATACATCCTTGAGGATTTTAGGAGAAATATAATAATATCAAGAAATGTGACACAAATAAACAATGTTTCCCATACTATAGATGTATTCAACTTCTTCAAAACTCGATTACATTAGATATAATCAATTATAATAATATCTACCTATGTCAATATCCTCTAAAAGTGCATCTAATCACACTAGATAAATGTGTACAATTACTGAAACATATGTAGTAGGAAACATAAAAAATTGATCAAGAATCTCATCCACCAATGCTTATTGACATTTCATGCCTGATTGTTGAGGCTCTTGTAGAGAAACAAAACACTTAGTTGTATTACCAGAAGCATACACATTTTTTTATAAGAAATATCTACGGTGACCTCCATATTTTTGAAAAATAAAAATTTACAACCAAAATAATCTATGATAAAAGTAGAGGTAAATTTCACACATAATTGAGGATTCTTGAAGAGAAGGATATATCAATGAAGATCACTTCATTTTATTATTCTTCATACCTTCCATGGAAGGTCCCCCAAAAGGTGATGACGTTGAAACTACTAATTTAGATGTGGAAATCACTACCCTCATTTGATCCAGTTGACATGGGGACCCTTCATCGTGGGTTCCCTGGTCACTACCAAATTCTACTCCCACAACCATACCACGAGGATTATAGTTAGGGGATGACTCAACAAAATGTTCTTCAACAGACTCCCACTACATCAACATATATAAAGGACATAAATATAGTTGAAAAAACAATATTAAACCTTAACAACCACAAGAAAATTGAATTTACCACTTCATATGTGATAGGGTAACCATGTTCCTCAACAATAATTTGATGTGTGTGTAATAAAACTAATTAGTGGACTAGTAGGGAGAAAAATATCTAACTGTTGATGCTCACCAAATCCATGTCAAGGTATATAAGGAAGATCATGGCTTCTTCACGATGTCCTTTAAAGGTGTACCACAATGTACAGTGACATATGAAATACCTTCCAATAGAACCTCTGATTACTCCAAAAAACTCTAGAGTTCACCCTTTGAACACCACTCCTTCCAAACTAAAAATTCTTGAGACACTATATGAAATAAAAAATTTGGAGCAGCCTCACTCCCTGATTCTACATTCTCAATAAGTGTGGAAGCATACGCCTATTTAGACAATGGTAGGAACCTAAATTTCTTTATGAGGTTCTTATAGGATACTATCCCATTAGAATCTCATTGTTTCCTAAGCCTGGGATTATGCTAAGTATCTAGTGGATAGAAATATTCCCTTCCAAATTTTTATAATTACTCACTAGGATAACAGTGAATCCAAATCTCCGAATATTCATGAGATAAAGCACTATCTCTATTACATGGAGGAAGGTTTAATCTAGAACTAGCCTATTCCTAGTAGACATCAACAAAAATTAGATATCTACCATCATATTCTCCTCAGATAAAAAATAGAGTAGGGACATCTTGATTGAAAACCCAAGAACTGGAGGCTGAACAAGAAGGGTGTACACCACATGTAGTTAATTTCCCTATCAATACTGGCGGAAATAACTCATTCATGAAGTGAAACCACAAAATCCTGTACATAACAACATGTCTAACTAGTTTCAACAATGGTTTCTATTAGTACAAACATGTATGGTCTAAAGGTGAAAAGATCATGGTAGATTATATAATCTCTATCATCCTAATCTTTAAACAGGTTGAGTCTCACCTTGCAGATGCACTGAATGTATGGAATGAATAGAGAGTTGGGAATATCCTAAATGTTCAGATATTCATTCCCACCCAGAAGATTTCATATCCAACCCCATGACACTTGGAAGGGTCCCATGATCCTATTAGAGGAATTTCTCTTATAAACATGATGCAAAAGGTGATAGAGTTTTTCCAAAATAGGGAAGACTATCCTGATATGACCCCCCTCTTCCATAGAGGTCACTACTAGGAATGTGGAAAATACAAAACCACCTTTTTTTCCTTCATGGGAAGTAAGTATCCACTTATGTATATGGAGAGGAAACTAGTTAGTTGATTGTGGCAATCGATACCTAGGAAAACCAACCATCCCCATTATTCAACCCTACATTCCACAACAATGGGATAATAAACACCTAGTGTGCCACATGAATCCTTCATAAGGCATGATTTTGTCCTTTTAAATTTCGGCTGAAAATTGGTCTTTTTTTTGAATCATTCCACCCATTTATTAAATGGGATTTCCCTTCTCAAAATATCCCCCTTAGGAATGGCCTTCTAGGGTAGTTTATTCAGCTCCCAAGTTAGAGGAGGATTCTATGTTGCATCATCCCAAGAGGATCATGGAGGAAAGAACTTTTCATACATTCAACAAAATGTTGGTTCACCACAAATATACTCTTCATCCCAAAGACTGATTCCCACATCTCCATGTGTAAGGTGGAAAGTGTTCTTATCTAGACTCCAACAAATAAACTGCTCCATCATCAGACCCATTTTGTAATAAGAGGACATATAGGACATCCAAATAGCCTCATATATTCCAATTTGTTTTAATTACATAGTGAATTTAGAATCCATGTACAAGACCTGGAAGGTACATACATAGTCCATGCCCCAACCACCTCCTAATTGGACGTCCCAGTTGGTAACCCACCCAAATTTATGATTGGAAGTAGATTTACACATTATTTAGTGATACATATGGACATTTTCATCAGTAATGTGGTTAGTTACAATGAATTATATGGGAATGAATGCTAATATATGTCCATCTTCATGGTCCCCCATGGTGATAAAGTGTCCTCTCCGGGATATATTCACCCACAAAGTGTTAGGGGTCATCTGAATCCAATAAGAGGGATTAAATGATGTCTTTAGTGGAGGAATGGAAGGGTTGTCAGTAAGGTCAAACCTATAAAGGGGAAAAATTATGATACTGTATATTCTGAGAACATTAATCCTATAAATTTTATCAGACTCTTTTTTATCACCCTATAGAACAATAGAAGAATAGATTTATGCTCACCACTATTATGGTTTGATGAGATATCATTGCCTTTGCCTCCTTCTTCAAAATCTTTCATGAATATTGGAGAGAACCAAAAGACATATGAAAATAATTAAGTGTCATATATCATATAGGTAGAACATATTATCTTTATAAATAAAGACATAAAATCCTAGCATTATCATGCACATCACATGAATCAACATGAGATCCACAAATCATGTAATGAGTTTACAAATCTCCTTACCCCCAAAGGTCTCACGGGTCACACAACCCCCATAAGGAATTGTAAAATCACATTACCCCTTTGGAGACTCATGATCGCAGGACCTTGAAATGGTCACATTAATTGTATGATAATCAATCGATCATATGATCAAACCAGTAGATCCTAAAAAACCTAGAAGACAATTTTAGCATATCATGATTGATGTTAAAATAGTTACCAAAATATAGTTCATAGATGGTTCAAACAAGTGCCTAAACGAAATCAGTCTTACGGGAATGATCGTGCAATAAAGTCTCATGATGGGGCCTTTCTATTGGGTCTTCCATAATGGTATTTCAATAAGAGTATGTGAATGATGAATAGAGAGAGAGCTCTAGAAAAACGGTAGTTGGTGGATAAATCTTCCCTCTATCCCTCTATATAAAGGTAATTATGTAGAATTCTAAGTGTCACCCAATAGACCCAAATTCACCCAAAAAAATGATTTGTGACACTGATAAAGTATCTGGAATTAATATAATTTCCTCATAACAATGCCCTTATCTCCATAGATGTCTTTCCTGCTGGGGTAATTTGTTGACAACCACCAAATGAGAATCAAAAATTCAAAATGGAATAAATACATGAATATTGGTATTATTTTCAACTCCAAGGAAAGAATAATAAGATTCTTGATACCTACAGATCGTGTGAGCCCCCCAGGGGACTCACAATCACATGAACATCATAAGGTCACGTGAATACTCTACACACAATCCATAGTCTGAAACACGTCCTGTGAATCCACCTTTAAAATGTCCCTATATGCTTTCAATGGCACTTCAGATAAAAATGGACGTGTGGTGGAAATAGAGTAAGATCTCCAAGGATGTGAGGGTTTTCATAAAAAAGAACCTAACAATCCTACATAACATCCTTCCAAAATGGGAGGAAATATGTCCAAAAGGTAGAGACCCCTAGCATTTGTAATATTCATGTGATGCATAAACAATGGGAAGGGAAATTATCGTCAACAACATAAATGAAATATTTCATAAACCATAACTTTTTTGGAAATAAATAGATTATATAAGAGGGTAGAAGTAGGGAGCTACTTGTGGTCATAAATATCACGTGATGAACCCACAATGATCTTCATGAAACCATGAGTCCATGGATACATACGCCCCTCATCTCATGAAACCCCAATGGCTTGTTAGCCTTGTCACAAGTAATGAATCTAATATGTCCTAGAAACCATGAGATTCTATTTTAGCTCCCTAAGGATAAATTGATGAATTTTTACACCAAATTATCACACACCCCCATAGGCCCCCTGTTGGTCATTCAACACAACATAAAGAAATTGTAATTGAATTTTAAACAACTCATGTAATATAGCACAACTCCCCAACATTTGAAAAATAAATCAATGGTAATAAAAGTGAGAGGTGGTGGAATCCTTTCAAGGTCGTAAAATGATTTAGACATAATAAGAATGCCCATAGTGCGGTCCAATGATACTCTTGGACAAGTCACCCTGATTTCGTGGTGACCCCCAGACATGCCACCCTAGCCACATGAAATGTCCCAGGATTGGAATCGATTATATCATGAAGTCCTTTCAAGAGGCACTTTGATATCACAAAGCCCCGTAAACATGTCAATATGACAATATGGAAGTCCTTCAATGTAACTGAATGATCAAATAATTTTCCATTACTTGGAAATAATCCAATAATGGAGGAATTTATGGGAGGGACTCACAATGACTAAATGTCAGGTTACTCCCTCGGAGAAATCAATGGAAAAATCTCATGAAGATGCTTGGAGCCATACCACTTTGCTAACTCTATCTTGGATCTACCCAAAATATTCCGTCAATATTGGAAAACAATCAGGGTGGTGAGGCCTATAAATTCCCCACCCCATCAGGAAAAATTCATTGCTTCCTATCACAACCGGTAGGATGAACATTGGTAATTTCTCACAAGAACTGTAGTTGATTTCACAGATTGGATGATCTCACAAATAGTAAGTCTTCTATCAGGTAAAATACCGACAAACAGATAGAGTAATAATTCTCCATTTATAAAGCACTTTTCATGATAACTCATAGATCATGAGATATAATTTTGGTAATACATGTGAATAACATAACACATATCTTCCAGATTAAGCGAGACTGAAAATAAACTGATACTAAATAAATATAAGGGATTCATGAGATAAGTGTTCGAACAATGATTAAAGGTGGGAGAATTATGTGAAAAATGATCATTGACCCTCATACGCTTTTCATGAGTGATCCAAGACATGAAAAAATATGAGTACATTTCTTCTATATCCTATGATGATCCTTAAACATATTATTTTGGTCATGTGAAATATTTTGTACATGAAAAATCAAGTTACATAGTTCCCCTTGGGCATGCCACTTTAGTCCTTCTAAGACCTTTGGGCCTGTCTCCCAAGCCTCAAAATGTCTTTTAGATACATCTTCTAACTCATATAACGACACAGTATCATGATATCTAAGTATCAGGGGTGCATCTGCTCATATTAACTAAGCCTTCGTGGTACCCTCTACGAATGTCATCCAAGACTCATGACTCTATATATAAATATCAACCAGGTCTCATGATTCCCCAAAGAGATGTTATCTAAGACATGTGACACCCTCCAAGACACATCATATTGACTCTCACGATACCCTCCATATGTGTTAAGACAACTCTTCTGAATGATTCCATGGAAATTAATATGGATCATGCAATTCCCTCTAGAAAATCCTACCAGTTCATGGGATGACTTCCAGGGCAGACCACTCAGATCTTGTGATGTCCTTTGGACATGTCATCTTTGATCATGTGACAAACTTCAGATATTCCACCAAATTTATGAGAATTCCTTTATAAATATTAACTAGATAATTTAGTAGTCTTCAGATATTCGAGGATGATAGTCTTCTATATATTAGGAAATGAAATAAATTGACACATGTTAGGTAGGGAAATAGGTTACAAGGGAAACCTCAATGTGTAAGCCCTAACCAAGGACATGAACTGATATATCTCAAAGTGTAAGACCCTGACTAAAGAAACTACAATGTCTCTAATTCCTGTGATATTCAAGATACATATTACCTCTCTTCATGTTTTTAGATCCAAAATGTTATCCCAATACATAAGCCCCTCACTCTCCAAGTGATGATATTGATCATTTTTTATCCCTTGTTTCTCAAATCAAGAATATATGATGTGTACCTAATGATTTCAAATAATCATATCATCTTTATTATGGATCTACAAAAACTAGAGAATCATATGTATGTAAATCCCTAATGATTTAAATGACACACTCACCTCAATAAAAAGGAATATACCTTGGGGAAGTCCTAAGGAAGAAATTAAAATATGAAAATTCAGATTCGTATACTATCCATGATATTAAGGATTCCTTCTTAAGGCCAGATATCAAATAAACATCCATTTTCTATATAAGACTCATAAAAATTACATTTTAAACTACCAATACCCAATCATTGTCATGGGGTGATTAGTCTACCTCATCTATCAGAGGATAGAGAAATATGCTAAACTATTATGACCATGATTCCTACCATAACTAGGATATGTATGATATCCCAATAAGGATAGAAAAATATAATAAATCCTTTTAGGGAATTCCTAGCTCATATGTATCATACCATGAGCAATTAAAACATGATCATTTTCCATCCCTTGGTTCTCACACAGAGAATTTCTCACCTAGGCTTAAGGAACTTCAATAATCATGCCATCTATATAACAATTATACACAGTGACAAAGGAAACCGTAATGTGCACGCCCCAAAAAAATTGAACAACGAGAAATATAATTTCTACGATAACTAGAATAAATAGGACATCCATCTAGGAAATTATCTTTAACACCTTTTTTCACAGAGCACCTATGTAATTCCTCCTCACATGATATTAAACAGCACAGATCCAATGAAATATATGGGTTTTGATTCATGTGATAACCAGGATATGTAGGACACCTCATAATGACTCAATCCCCTTCTCAAAATATTAACTACCTCTTTGTATGATAGAACATTCCAAAGCATTTGATTATACAACTTCAGTACATAATAAAACACCCATTACTGGGAAATAATAGAGAACATCATAAACAAGTAGATGGATTCACTAAAGAGCACCCATTATTTTTCACATAAAAGATAATTAACCTATAGTTGTTTTTTATTATAACTAGTCCCATATCAGTATTAGGAAAAGGTTCAAAAACAAATCATAAATATACCAGAGAGTCCCGAAGTAGGAAAATATTCTCCCAAATGTGCGCAATGATCTCAACCTCCCATCCTATCGACCAATGTGAGTCCCCAAGTGTCATTAGGCCTGAAATACCAAGTGATCTCCATCCATGGGAAAGAAGTTCTATACTTGGTTGTAGATGAGGGAACCATTACCAGATTCTAGTGAGAGCGACTGTGGTAAACCAATGTACATGATTGGGATCAACACAAACCCCCACAACCAAACCGTCAGGTGGATCCCTTCCATGCCTCTTCTCCCAATGAAGCATAAACTTTTTACTTCCAATTTTTTTCCCAATCCATAGGGGGACTTTATTTATATGATATAAAAAACACATTATTGTTCTTCTAGTTTCTATCTATGTATACTAGACATTGATCCCCCTTTGTTAGCATACAATTCATTCACTCCTCGTACAATGTAATATAACTTCATTTGTGGGACTAGAAGAAGGTACATATTCTCTTATGTGGTTTATTTGTCAAAATTTCTTTGGGATTACTCTTCAAAATCTAGGGTGGGTAATAATAAGATTGAATATAAACTTTAGACATATTTTTAATCATTGGAAAAATAAATTTAAATGAAATAATGTCAAGATGAGATTATGTTTCAGTTTAATCCTCTATAACTTTAAGCATAAATCTTTGGTTCCCCATCAATGGTCACCAGAAACTATTCCCCATCAATTAATCACTTAAGTGAAAGTTTAATATATACTAGGTATGGGGAACTAGGATTCTCATACATAGGTATTACATATTTTTGGATGAATATTAAATATATTACACAACCACATGATTGAGTGCCATAATAATTTAGTTTATTTTGGAGACTAGGTAAACAATATTATAATTTTGTGGGTGGTATTTTACATATCCCATAAATATCTCCCCCTTTAGTACTCTTCACAAACATACCCTACATTAAACCATTATTCATAACTGATGGAATGGAAACCTAATAAAGGGTGAGATAAGATGCTTTGTAAGGGTAAAAAGTGAGATACATAAGTATAACATGAACATAAGGGTATGCGAAAATGATCATAACATTTGAAAACCATACCTATCATATCAAAATTTATAATATTGAGTCATGAAATTAGTATTGGTAGTTTATAAGAAATTAATCATGAGTAAATCAATGAATATGATCCATGAGTGCATAACATTGGCATAGGACATGGAATTATGGAATACACATAAGTATAAAAAATCATTTCCATAGTATTAAAGGCTAACTACAAATTTTATCATAGTGGAATTTGTTCACTAAAAAAACCATCATAGTAGTCAAGGTTCACTCATGAGATAATCATAGAAGAAAAGGTCCCTCATCGAACCAGGTTCTATCCCCATTCTAGTTTTGTATATATCATGATATATAAATCTTGTCATAATGCATTTGCGGGAGATACAGGTCCAACCAATCACATAAGAAAAATCATATGTATGTGTGCCATATGATAACAAAGCATTCATCATATCATCACCCATGAAATGAAATGGGTTGCATAAACATTTCATCATATCACAACCTGTGGAAATATGAGAGGTTTCAAGATCATTTAATCATTTCATCATAGCATAACCCATAGAAAAAGAAGTGGTTTTCATAAGAAAATTATAATGATATAAATCATATAAGAGAAAAGTGTTTCATAGACACCTTTTCATCATAAAACTATTCAAGAAAGAATATTAATGGTATTCTTGGTTTTAATCCCTGGAAATTAACAAGTTACATCAAAGGATATCATCTTAGATAGAGAATGTTTTTGAAAGATAAATCACATGGAATATTTCTTGAGGAAGATAAAATTTCTTTGAAAATAATTTTTTATAAATAAGAATTCATCAAATATTTTTGGAATACATTTATATGAAAAAAATATGAAAAATTATATATGAATCTTTAAAAAACCATTTAAGAACTTTCTTGAGGGAAATATCCTTTCCACTTTGGAAAAACACTTTTTAAAACAAAAAATTTTGGAAAATATTTTTCATTAAAAATAATCTTGAAAAATTATATTTGAATATTTTAAAATTTTCATTAAAAATATTTCATAGGGATAATATCACTTTTGGTTTGGGAAATTCATTTTAAAACATAAAAATTTTTAAACAAAATCCATTAAAAACTATCTTGAAATCCTATAAATGTTTTTTAGAAAATAAATTAAAATATATCTTGAGGAAAATAATATTTTTGGTTTGGAAAAATTCTTTTTAAAATATATTTTTTTTCAAATTATTTTTTTTAAATTTTCTATGAAAACTTATTAACAAATATTTTCAAAAATAATTTAAAATATTTTTTAAGGAAAATATCATTTCTTTTTTGGGAAAAAAATTTAAAAAATAATTTTCTTTGAAATTCATTTTATTTTAAAATAACATTTATAATATATAAAGGATTTTTCAAAGAAAATAATATCCATGAAGGTGGTAAATTCTGTTCATTCCATATATGTTAAAACATTTATTTTTTTCTCATATTTTATAAAATCCAAATGAGAAATGTTTAAAAAATGACATGGAGATTTATTTCAAACCAATTTTAAAAATAATAAAAAATGGTAAAAAATTATATAATAAATCATTTTAATAATGTTAAACACCTTTATTATGTTTTTAGAAAACATTGTCTTTGAAGTAAAATGTGTTTTTGTCTAAAGAAAGAAATTAAGGCGCTTTTTATTAAAAACATTCCTTTTAAATATTTTGCACATAAAGAGAGTAAAATAATGTTAAAATATTTATTCCCTAAAAATTACTACAGGAAAATAAAAAACATGAGTTTCTTGAGAGACATATCATAATATTTCATTAGTGGAAGCATACACATGAGCATTCCCAATAAATAATGAGATTGTATCATAAAACCCTTTACAGTTTGGTACCATTAAATCATAAGAACTATGAAAGGATAAAATTAAATGATAATTAAAATTTAAAATTTATAAATAAATTAATTATATTATGGTTAAAATGGTCTATATATACACCTCATTAAAATAAGATAGGTTCATAACAAGACATAAGTCTTAAAGTAGAAAAAATGAGACAAAAATCCCTTTCTGCTTTATAATGATTTGGAATCGTAATCCATAATTATTTATAACATAAAATGTAACATTAAATATCATTAAAATTTTATTTTTTATGATATAACATGTAAAAAAAGTTTTATATTCATTACAAAAAAGAAACAAGTGGTGAATTTTCATTTGTCTCCCAGAAATAAAAGTGTGAATATAAATCCATTACCTTATGTCTCGACTTATTCACACATGTTTGAAACTCATGTATGAGAAGTATAATTATATTATATATCTATTATAAATCCATTCTTATATATATTATACCATATATGATTTACTTAAGACCATTTATTACCAATTTATCACCAATTCCATGTTAAATTCACATTTTGGGTAATAACTGCTATGTTTGTCATATATGTTTTGATTTTTAATTTATGATCCTATTACATTGATCATGGTTCCATAATTTCCAGAATAATAACAGTAAAATATTTATCATATATAAAAATAAATTATACTTTTAAAATAAATCATGAAATATGGTTTTGAGAAATGAAGTACGTTCCGATCTTGGAGATGGTAGGTCGTACTTACGCATGAGTTACGTTTCCATTTTTCAATGATAATTATCAAAATAAAGGACATAATATTATAACTCTAAATAATTATAATAATTTCAAAAATATCATATTATTAATTTAAATATACTTATAAATTTCATCCATTTGTTTTGTTGATAAAAACAGATAGTCACATCTCTTTGTGAAGGTAGTAGTCGACACGTACTTGAACAATGTTATCATTCATAGTGAGTGAAAAGGTAAGAAATAATGTTATATATCATCATTTAAGAATTAAAAATATGTAATTAATATCATAATTATGTCATATATATCACATATATTAATTAAATTTATACTTATTATCTACCATGTAAAGTGTTAATAAAAAATGAATCACAATGTTTCGCAAGGCAGTGGTCTTCCATTCACCCAAGAAATGTTATGGTATCCAAAAAGGGATGGAAATTAAGATGGTATATGTAATATAATAACTAAATAATTTTAAATATGATATAAGTAACATATATATACTTTAAATCCAGCATTTTAAAAATCCATTAGAGGTGATGATGGAAAATGAATGACATCAGTTTGCAAGGCGATTGTCCGTTGTGCACTTGAATGATGATTTTTTAGCCCATTTTATGAAATTGGATACGGTTTTACGTCATGAAAATAACATAAAAATGTTATTATATTTTATATATTGATTATATTATATCATAATGGTTTAATAATAATTTAAGGAGTTGAAGAAATAAATAAAATAAAAAGGTTCATTGAAGAATGTACCTCTACTTCGAGTATCCTCATTAGGTTTTCATAAAAAACATACTAGGTTGGATTAATGAAAAAAAAATATTATATAAGTATTATATAATATTTTAAAATTTATTTGGTTAAGAATTTTCCCAACCAAAATGGTTTGAAGGAGTGAAGAGGAGATAAGAGTAGGTGTCCTTTTATAAGTGGGGTGAGTGGACCACTTCAAATTTTTGAAAATAAAAATGTGTAACCATATTTTTAAAATGGAAAAGGATATAAAATAGATTATTATTGAGAACTATAAATTATAGGATAGAATTATGTCCATTTAATTGATTTTAGACAAGTGTTTTGGTCATTTTGACCATTATTTTCTTTATGCCTAACCCCTTAGTAAACCAATTTTTACCTTAATTGTGGTAATTAATTTTTATTATGTTCATAATTGATTTTGATAAAAAAATTAAAATTAAAATATTAGAGAATATAAATTATTATGATTAAAATAAAAAATATTTTTTTTAAAATTCAAATCGTAGAATTGGAAAATGTTAATTTAAAATGAATTCCATAAACGAAATGAGAAAGAGGGTTTTCAAAGAGAAAATGTCAAATGTTTACAAGGGGTTTATATAAAAATTCAATTTAAAATTGATTGAAATTAAATAAATTTTATTAATATATATATATATATATATAATTGAACTAATTTAAATTTAAAACCAATTTAAAATATATTTTATCATTATAAATAAATTAAATGAAAATGGAATTTTTAGTTAAAATTCAGTATTTTTCACTCTTATTAAAAAATTAAACTTCTCCAGAAATGATAAAAAATTAACCATAGGAAAATTTTTACATGATGAATTAAAAAATGAAATTAATTTTTTAAAATAAGTTTTCTAAAATAGTGAAAAATTATTTTTAAAGAAAGTAAGAGAGGATAAAATAGTTTTTTTAGAAAAATATAGTTTTAAAGCATAAAATTTGATTTATTATTATCTACTCTCTATAAAAAAATATGAATGTTTTTTGTTGAATATATAAAATATAACGTTAATTAAAATCTTTCAACAATAGTGTATTATTTAATTATTCAGAAAAAATATGTTTGTTTTCATAAAAATATTATTTTAAAAAAATAATTTCTTTATTTTATAATAGATTTTGTATTCATTTTTTATTAATTGATCACCAAAAAATTAATTTTATATACATGTTTAAACTATATATTTTCTGGTTTTAGTAAATTCTATTTATACTCTCCATTCCAACATCTAGGTGATAACTATCATTTAATAATATTTTAATAATATGAAACATTTCACTGAAACATAGTGTTGTGTATAACACAAGCTAAAAATAGTGTTGTTTGTAAAATTTTTTTTTAAAAATATTAAATTAATTTTATAAAAATATTTCAAAAAATATTAGTGCATAAAAATCCATCCCCTAAAAATAAATTTCATCATTAAAATTCATCTAGGTCATCAAATATTTAAAATCTGAAAATTCCTTCAGAGAAACTCACATCATAATAAGGGTTAATCAAACATTCCCTTGAAAAATAAAAAGGTATATGTGAAAGTCAATTATAATAACACATACTAGGTTCCCAAATTAAGAAATAATAATTTGGAAGTGGGAAATTAACAGTGAAGAGAAAACTAACACCCAAATATTGATGAAGAGTGATAGAGAACATGGTCAGAAAGAATTTAACAAATAGAAATCTATAACTGAAAGTGGCATGAAAAAGGCCAATTATATCATCAAAATGATAATAACATGATAAAATTTTATTTCAAGATCATTTTATTAATGTTGGAAAAAACCTTTTCCATTTATATTTAGAACATATTAAAATATATTTACTTGATATATTTTTATTTTGTATGACAAAGTTCATCCTTTGGTTGTGACTTGATCAATATTTACTCCATCTCTTACTCTAAGAGTTTCATTTATCATGTTTTAAGCACCAAATAATATATAAAATATAACGATAAGTCATTAATTATTTCTTTAGAAAAAAAGTATAACACTTTTTTCTAATATGGATAAATATTCAAATGGTTAAGTATTACATTAAACTCTAAAACAATATACAAGGTTAAACTTAAACCATTTCATAAATGGTTAACCTTATGAAACTAACAAAATATTAAAAAACCAAACATTATAAATAAGGTCACGAAATTTCGACAATAAAATTATCATTAATCCCTCATACAACATGATTTAGCTCTTAATTGTCACAAAATAAATGTCACAAACCAAGTCAACGTTCCATACAACCCAACACTCAACCTGACATGTGGCATGGCTCGAAGGGCATTCTCTATCCCCACAGGATGGAAACTAGTGATTGGGTATCAAAATTTTATTTTTTATAATAAATTTCACCCAAGTAAACAACCATAAACAATTCATATGAATCGAACATCACTTGATAAATGAACCATATAAAAAATGAAGATAACTATAACAAGATAAAAATTTGAAAAGTTTAAGAAAAATCTGAAATACCTATTTCCGATGCTTTCATTTGGGCGCACATCAATATTTGAGGATGCATTAACTATTTCCCCACATTCTCTTTTTCCAAATTCGGGCAACATCTGTCGCTTATTCAGGGAATTTTTCCCCTTCATCAAAACAGGATGATGGGATGTCATTCTCTCCTTCTATGGATTCCTCCTCAGAATTCTTCTCCTAGTCCGGTCTCCCTCATAGATTTAATATGGTGTTTGTGAAGCTCTTCCTGGTGCCATATCTTTTTGGACACCGGTTAATTACACAACTTCTATCAAGACATTCCATGGGGTCCAGTTAGGGTTTCAACCTTCCATCATGAGAGTAGTCACATCGGGCATCGAATGCATGTCTGGGCGCTGGAACACTGGTACATATAGATTTATTCTCCTTAAGATACATATTCTTGAGGGCATGAAAGCCCGAGGAATCCCAGACTGATCGTAACACTTGATAAGAGTGGATCATATGGGTATTTCCCTAGGAGGGTTCTCCTGGAAGGATTACCAGATGGGTGGATTAGAATTCCCAAAGAGGACAGATCTGAGGTGGTCTATCCTGTAAAGGGAGGACGTCACACAGTGATGGCTGATTAGGACACCACTAAGGGTAGATTAGAGAAAGTGAACCCCAAAAATGGAGACACTAAGATTACCATTGGATGGGATTGAACCTCATGAAGGTTTCCTATATACCTTTTATAGATGATGGGGATCAAAACAAACATATTTTGAATGGTTGGGGCATAGTATCAGGGTGTATAAAGAGGGAAACAACCTAAAGATGTTCTGGGGTTTAAACATGGATAGCTTCCTATCACAAGAGGACCAATCTTGGTTGGATGATTATAGATTATGCGGGGTTTGTATGTGGTCAGCTGCACGAGTGCTGTAATGAGCGACAATGATATGGATGACATGATCTCACCAAGATGTGGCGGCCATAGTAGAAATAAGGATGGATCGTGAATGGTTGGACAAAGTAGATAAGAGGAATGGGATGGAACCGACATTGAGATTATGGTGATGTTGGGCTTGAACCTCTGAGAGGATTCCTATATATCCCCATGGCAGGGAATCAAAGTCCACGTAGATCATGGTATGGAATGGAATTGGGGTGTATGTAAAGGATAATAACCCGATGACATGCTGTTGGTTACACATGGTTAGCAGGCATATTGTTGGTTTGACGCCACTAAGGCACATACCTAGGATGTCGGTCCCATAAAAGGGGACACCAAAGTTTACTAGTATTTGGGGTTGAACCTCATGGATTATTCCTACATACGCTAATAAGGGGATAAAGATTAAAACCCATGTAGTTCAAAAGAGTTTACAGGTTATTTGGGTTGAACCTCCGGGATGCTTCCTACATACCCTTCCTAGGAGACAATGATAAAAAACCATGTATTTCGAATAGGTTTTCCAGTGATTGGGTTGAGCCTCAGGGATGCTTCCTACGTACCCTTAATAGGATAAAAGGATCAAAACCCATGTAATTTATAATAATACAGTTTAATGTCACGAGGGATTGGGGTGAACCAACATGAAGTGGTCCAGACTAAGGGGTGATGGGATTTAAACTCTGAGAGGCTTCATAAATACCTCACCTAGATAGGGAAAGGATCAAAGTAAACATATTTCAATATGGGGAATGGGGATTACAAACTATAGTGGCCCAGGAAAGGGTTTCTTGGTCAATTATTACTCTAATCTCATGTGAGTCATGTGTGGTGTGAGAAATAAGATGCAATAAAGATCGGACGATGGCATTGAGAAAGTTGTGTCTAGGAGGAATGAAACAAGGCTTATGCATGGTCAGCGGCCCATGTAGATGAAGATTGGGACATACTCTGGGATGGATGCCTGATGGTGATAAATCCCAAAGGGAGAGGGATTAGGTATCAAGAGTCCCCTGTGGCCATCTCTCCACAGGTTTTAGCGCACTGAAGAAGAGAGGATGAGAAAGGGTGATAGATCCAACAAAAAAGGCTGGGGGGCTTACACTTGAATGGTTTCCCTCTCCCAAGGACAGATGTTGTTCCATGTAATGAGGATCTCAATCCATGTGAGGAAGATCCCAATATCGTGGAGACTAGCGGGTGTGGAAAATGTCTGAGGTGGGGAACCCCATGTATATTTCCTGGGGTGAGGATACAGTTTAGCATCATGGTATGGGGATGATGATGCTTGGAAATTTAATGTCATGTAGGTTGGATGATGAGGATTCTCTCCCCACACCTAGGACATACATAACTGGTCTGTTTCAACCCTTGGTGATGGGAAGGAACCAACAATTCCTTATGGTGATAGGGTCGTGGGGTGATCCATTGAGTCAATCGCATTTGAATGGCTATAAGAAAAATAAATATCTGCTAGCATGCCTATGTGAAGAAGCATAAGGCCAGACAACACAATATGATCCACCACCCAAGGGACCTTAAAATCACATTCGTACAATCCTAGAAGGCTGTACATGAGATGTATGCACATAACAGGGGTGTCATGCGTAAGAGGGCCTCATACATGGTTCCTTTGGGTAAAGATGACTCATTGAGTGCACAATAAAGGGCACACACAAGATTAAAGGGGTTCATGCAAGATGGGGGGGGGTTGCAAGAAAAGCGAGTCGATTCCTGAAATATTGTTACGATACGAGGGAAAACATGCATGTAATAGGAATATTTTGTGAGAAAATGATTTATATTGAAAGGAAATGGACAAGGATCAAGACCTAGTGAGACCACTTGAATAAGACCCATGGGAGACCTATCAGGCAAGATGGAATACCATGAGGCCATGCATTTTGCGCTGTCATAGAAGTGGTTTCTTTTCCGGGGAAGAGCGTCATTTCAACTTCTGTAACTATCTTCCGAAGTGAGGGGACTACACTTCTATTTATAGCCAAAAAATTTGGTGGTGGAAGATAATATAAGCGGTGTGCAAGAGGTCATTTGACATCTTATGGGCATGGAAGGGTTTGCATGCATGTAGGAATCTTGCGTGCCAAACCTTCTTCCTTCACGCCATTAACTTGGAAGGTTTTCGGATGGTCTCTGAGGAAGTATCAATTTGATGATGCATTGGGCGTGCAAGGGATTGCGCACATATAATAATTTTTCATGCTGGAAAATATTTTTTATCACCATTGACTTTGCTACGATTTGGATATTCGCCGCAGAAGGCTCCCATTAACGACACATTGGGCATTCAAGGGTTTGCATGCTTATGGGAATCATACATACAACTCTAAATTCTTTCACGCAACTTGAAATTGTCCATGGATTCCAAATAGGCCTTCAGATTTATCAATAATTCTCTATTTATGGCCCCATCTGAATTTGAACATAAAAAAGGTCCCCCATCATAATCTGAGCCGAAGGGGGGCCGAAGTTTAGATTCAAAGGGTCACACAAAAAAGAAGATTAGATCACCATCAGTACGTGAAAAAAATCACCATTCAGTGCACAAAAAACCTCCACACATGAAAAAGGGCCGGTCTGTGCCTATAAATGCACTGACGCCCCCCTTGGTCCCAACATTGACTTTTCTGTATGACAGGCACTTTCTCACTCATGCACGAAAAAGTTTCATTTCCCTATGCATGTTCTCGCAGCTGGTATGAGTTTTTCACACACTCATAGACTTTTTTCGCACCACCATATCTTCTCATGTGAACCTGGCTTCATGGTATTCTTACATGACCATGGATCATCTTGCGTGCAAAAAGCTATCTTGCATACCGACCCCGTTCTTTCACACACATCCCATTGTGAATTTCAAAAACCCAACAGAAATGGCTTCTCAACAGACTGACGCTTAGAGGGAGGCCACCGCAACTACAAGGAGGACTCAGATGATCTCAAACCCTCATATTCTTCATGCAAGAGGAGTCCGGTATGATAATCAAATGCATTTTGGCATGATGACTCAAACTCAAAAGGATTATGTCCTAACTGACAGTCTGCTGATATGGAGCTTATGTATTTTTGAGGAGGTGTTGATTCAAGGATTTGAGACTAATATTTCATGGTCATGGTTAACACATGAAGATAGACTCCTATAGTTCAACATCATGAAAAATGGTCATCCCTTTAGTGAAACATAGAACATATCCATCTACGTTGTGAATCCAATGTCCCAAACTATTGTAGGAAGTGATCTGATTCCTAATAAATATCCAGCTCATTATGCGAGCTCCTTCAGAAGCACCATTATTGATGATACAAAAGGTAATAAAGAATGGGACTTCAGGTCCAAAGGAAATTTCATGAGTGAATGGGCATGGGCATTCTGGGTATGCCAGACATGCAAGGAGTTTGGGGAAGAGCTACGGTCTATGGGGATTTTTGATGTTGTATGGACATCATTCCATCACATCTACCGTCAGTAGGACCAGGAATAAAAAATGTTTAGATGGTGGTCTCCTAACACCAACACCTTCCACCTCCACCATGGGGAGGGATGCATCAGTCCATTGGATGTCCATTGCATTGGGGGAATTTCCCTGGAGGGGTAAAAATATTATGAGATCCGTCCAATATAGAACATTTGGGGGGATAAGATGTGCACCCCTATTCTAACATGGCATCTATTGGAGTTGGCTAAGGAGAAGCTTCTGATCAAGTACATATAAAGGATATATATTATTCATTGTGGTTTAGTCTGTTTTGGATGTTGTAAAAGGTAGTGAAGATGGAATGTTGAGGGAATGAGTGCCCCAACACATCATAGAGGGGTATGGTGGGATCACCCAGGACGGTTCTAGAAGCAGGTGATTAGTAATCTTGGGGATTTGTAATAAATGAATGTCGGGACCTGATAATATGATATTCTATGTTCCTTGCTTAATTTCTGAGTGGTTGACTGCTTCTAGTGAGGTACATGAAGATGGGGGTCCACCTAATAACAATAGTGTTTTTTAAAATCATGTAGGTGAAGAAAAGGGTTAATCTGGGGGTGCCCATACTGGCCAAGCCATATAGAATTCTGGGGCGCATCTCAAGGGGAAGTAACATTAGAAGGATATGTGGTCCATTCATATTTCTTCATGGATAGGTTAAACCTCACTACAGTGGGTATGAATTGTCAAATTCCATTCACCCTCTAGGCGATGGTCCGCGACCGTCCCCCCTAAATAACGCTGGAATTTTCCCACTGATGCTTAGAAAGAAAGGGATCAAGCTCTAGATTGGTAGCCATACCAACT
Organism: Viscum album; assembly: GCA_963277665.1. Taxonomy (NCBI): domain Eukaryota; kingdom Viridiplantae; phylum Streptophyta; class Magnoliopsida; order Santalales; family Viscaceae; genus Viscum; species Viscum album. The sequence continues at coordinate 673,750,330 of OY728131.1, read as the reverse complement.
TCGACTTTCATCCATTTGGACCCCATTTTTCTAGATGGTAGATGATGGTTGCGGTCCATTGGAGCAGAGGGAGTACTTGCAAAGCATTAGGGGCGGTGTTCTGGTAGCCTGAATTTATGGAAAAATATTTTACAAACCATATGTGCTGATAAGGCTTTCTAGGTAGTTCGGGTGCCTATAGAAAAATCCAAAGAAAGTATACACAAAGGTTCGGGAAGAGAGATACCCCTATATTATTCATAAAATATGGCTCATGTTCATGACTAAAAGCTTCGGTGAAGTCTTCACCCTCACCCGAGTGATGTCAATGTTGGTCTATCAATGGAGTATGCTAACCATTGGAAAAAAACATACCAAGAGGCGATTCTGTGGAAACACATCAAGAAAAATCAAGTGGATATCATGGATTCCAAAGAGTGAGGTGGTAGATGAAGTGATTCCAGGGAGATGAGATAAGGAATAGGCCAAGCAGTTAGAATGATAGGGGCTGGAACATCATTTAAAGAATCATTTTAAGGTGAGGATGCACCTCCGTCTTCTGAAGAGGGATGGTTTAGCGGGCGGCCTCGTGGTGCAACTAGGGATGTCCCAGGGAAGAAACTAAGGAATATATTGAAGCTGACCATCAATGCTATCTTCCCATATCTATGGTCTTCTTAGAGGATTCTGAGACAATTTATGTCCACCAAAGATCTATGGAGGAAACTACTGCGTATTGGGCTTGACATACCAGACATAGGGCACATCTGGGTGGTGGATAGGGTAAAATTTCACCGTCAGATTGCATATTTGATAGACACGGATATGAACACATGCCAATGGGGGTGGAATAAAGAGATGAATATCTTGGTGAAAGTGATTCATGGGTAGGAACATGACCCAAAAAAATTGTCATCCTTGGATGAAGATGATGAGGAAGAAGAAGATGAAGGGGAGGAAGTGGAGGAAGAAGACGAAGAAGACATAGAGTATGAGGGAGAAGAAGAATAGGGAGAAGAGGAGGAACTGTATGAAGGTCCCAAAGGTGAGGGACCCTCATAAATACTGCCTTGCTATGGATTCCTAGGTGAGAAGGGTGAAATCGTAGGCTCTGACACAGAACTGGTTGAATAGGTTGAGGTGAGTTTTTATCTCTTATCTCCACTGGCCTTTATCATTTCAAAACTCGGATCTACTAACCAAACACTGTTCTTTTTAGGAACACTTTGATGATGGTAGCTAATAATCCTTACCTTTAGGTGATGAAGATGATGTATCCAGGGATATGAAAGAATATCCTCATGAACCTGCATTTGGGATTGAGTAAGGCGGGGGACCAACCATTGATGAAGTGGGTAGTGATAAACTAGAAGGAAGGGATGAAGTGTAGACCTCCAAGTCTCAATCTATTCTTATCATTCAGAAGGATCCAGTGCTGGTGATCAAGCTGACCAGTTCTAAGGGATCTTCTTTGATGGAAGCTCCCACTACGACATAGGAACTGGATACCACCTTGCTAGGGTCTTAAAAGTCTTTACCTTCGTTGGATATCATATTTTATTGGGAAACTCAGTTGAACAAGATATTTATTCCCAATATAGTGATCAAAAGGTTTGAAGCTCTAAAAACCACCGAGTCTATAATTTCTACAAGAGCCCTACCAGCAATTGCACAACCTCTTCTAGGGATAACTATTCAAGATGGCCCCACCCTAGTACTTGGTGAGACAAAAGCTGTAATCATGGGTGATATTGCTACCAAGGTTGAGCTCTAGGATAGTGAGGGTGAGTTTTCTGATGATGAGAGAGTGCGAGAAGAGGACCATGCCACTAAAATCATGGATACTTTTCCTATGTTTAGGCTTTCATACCCTAAAGAGATAGATGACTCTGATCTAGATATAGCTGAGGAGAGTCATATGATGTGGCACAAGATGTGGAAGTGCATCAAACACTTTCTCAATCAATCACAGGCATAATGGATGGTCTGAATGGGGTCACATCGCACCTGGATATGCTTTCTTTAAGTTAGAGGGGTGGATTCTCGTTGTCTTTATATAATGATCCATGATTATATGGATGAAAAAATATAGAAGGGTATCCATTTATCTGATATTACCCAGTGTCAGAAGGAGTCAGAGAATACCCAGAAGTTCCTTAAAGATGATCAAGAAGTCTGATGCCATAAAGAAAAATCAAACCAAAGAGCGACATTTATCGCGAGCCATTTTGATCTCATTGAAAAGTTGAGTGCCTGGTGGTGGATGCCTAGGAGCAGGTAGTACGAGCGAGTCACTAAATGATTGATCTCCAAGCTAAGTTGGCGTGAGTGTAGTTCAAATCTAATGATTTTTTTCTCTACAACTGATAATGAAGAGAGGGATCTCAAGGAGAGGGAAGTAGCCTTCGAGGCTATGATCCAAATGGTGGTATAACTAGATCAATCCATCAATGGTGTTGATCTATAAGGGCCATGTTTTGGCCAAACTCATAATCCCACCGTTCTTTTACTTTTCAAATCTGAACTACCTTCATGGATTTATTATTTTCTTGATTTCATACTTTAGTGAAATCTCACCATAATTGTGAAATTATTAGCGATCCATCCCTAAGCTCACATGGGTTATGCCCGGTGTGAGAAACAGGAGAAGACTACGTAATTGTTCACTTTTTTTATGAGAGAACCAACTAAAATTTCAAAATCATGGGGTCTGGATAACCACCCAGAGTATTTGAAATGGTGAGGGGAGTCTTGACCAAGGAATAGGGTCCTCAAAAGATCCGAGACACTCTTTCCCACATACTCTAGTGTATGAGAGGGATGATACCAAGGGCGTTGGAATTAATCCGAATAGAGGGGAGTAGAAAGTGTGAATCACGATACTTGAAATTTGGAACATGGTAGGGATGGCATGAAAATGAAGGATAACTATTAACCATGTTCGAAACACATTATCCCTATTGTGTTATCTTGAAATGGGGGAAACAAACAAGGGATTACCACTGACCTTGTTCTCAACACAAGGCCTAACTAAAAATGTTATCCATAGTCTTCCGGAACATTGGACCATGATAGTAGGAAAGACATAGAGAGAGCATCCATACTATTATGGGGTTATTTTAGTTTTGAAAGAGGAAAAGGATCCAAATAAAGGGTATGAAAATCATGAGGTGGAGTGATGGGTTGTTCGAATAGAGACCAACAATATTGAAATTACAACACCGTGATGAAAACACATTAGGTGAGTGAATCGGCCTGATCAAGAATATCACTCATTTCCTGAAAGGATCTTTCTTGGGAGAACCTAGAGGGGCCCACCATTTTACATCATCCCAATGAGGATGATATACACATAGTTTAATGTTATATAGTGATGGTAGAGTTACCCAAAATGTAAATGTGTGGTGCGGTATGTATCCCGATGTGCATAAAGACTAAAATTGTCTATAACCCACCACGTAATCCCCAGGGAAATCTTTGGTTGAGAGACTAAGGATGGTTATATTTTAGCTTGGCCTGAGAAACAATGTTCATACATTCCTACGTACCCCATTAAGATGGGAATCAAGCCATACGTAGTTCTGAAAGTGTAGATTAACATCACGCTGGACGAAAGGCATGTGTGGTTTTACTACACCAGTACACATCCTACCAACACAACTAAGACCATATGAGTTATGCTCAATGTGGGAAACAAGGAGTAGTGATGGGATTTTCTGGTTACATGGAGGCACAAATGAGGGGAAATGGAACACGAGGTGAATTAAGTCCCAATAATACTAACCCACCTACTTAACACACATAGATGCATGGAGGGATAAACCTAAGTGTGTTGGAATTCCAATTGAATATAAAGAAGTGGAATGATGTTAATAATAGTGCCTGAGATCTGGATTTTAATGATGGTGTCATGATGATGGAGGATAACTGTCTACCATTTTTGAAACACAGCATCTGTTTCATGTTAGCCTGGCATGGGGATAGACAAATGAGGGTCGACCATTGACTATGTTTGAAACACATGACCTATCAAAAAATGACATCTGAGGACTTTTGGGGTGTTGGCCAGAGATGGTAAGAGATACAAGGGGCCTAGAATCCATGTTGTTCGGGGGTCCTTCGGACATGAAAGAAGATGTATATCCAAATAAAGGGCTCATGAAGCATGGAAACGAAACAACGAGATGTCTATGTAGAATCCAGTACTTTATGCTCTAAACCATGGTGTACTTGAGTAGTCCAATGAGACGTGTTAGATAGAGGGATTTTAATCCCTTTCCAAGTACAAGGGTCCGGGGAATGAAAAAATCCTAGTTTGAGGTCCTAGAGTGGACCATTGAGAGGGGACATGGTTTAATGGATGGTGCATAGGGTGGAAAAGTATCAAAAGCCAATGTGGATGAGAACCAAAGAGGCCATCCATATTATGATGCATTCCTGATGAAAACTCATTCATATTTTAAAGTCACGTTGTGGGGATTGGGGTATGTAGTTTAATGTTATGCACATGGACGAGTGAATGATTTGTAGTACTTAGGGATAGACCCTATGAGGAAACATCTGGGCATTCCAATGTATCCCATGAGGATGGGAATCAAGACATACATAGTTATCATGGGAAGATATTAGTTTGTAGTTTTAGAAGTTGGACCAAGATGGGAAGAGACAAGGTAGACACATGGTGCGGTTGTTGAAAAACCCGATGTGAATGAGGAAATAAGTCCCTGTTATACCATGTGCTCCCAAGAGAAACCATAGGTCCGAGGACCAAAGGAGGAATTTGGGCTGGGCCAAAGATAAATTTTCTGGGAATTCTTGTGTATCCCATGAGGATGGGAATCAATCCATACATAGTTCTCCAAGATGTCATTTAGTTTAACATCATGTGAGAATGAAAAAGGATAAAGTAAGATCCCCAAAGTAAAATACATGGAAGGGCTATCATAAACCTGACGTGAATGAGGGACCAATAGGTCCTCACCACAACACATTTTCCAAAGGAGTTCAAGACAAAGGGGAGAGGGATAAAGAAGTTAGGATTTGAGATACCTAGGGGTGGAACCAAAGATGAAATATATGGGAATTCCTACATATCACATGAGTATGGGAATCAATCCATACATAGTTTTAGAAATGGCATGGTAGGGTACCAATGCAAAGGGAATTACTGTTGTTATGGTTGGGACCATACACAAACAGAAGTGACACATGATTAATCTTTTTTGTTTTAAGGGTGGATGTGTTTTTTTCTGAATAAAAAAACTAGTATGGAGAATTTGGGTGTCAATTTTAGAATCAATCCATATGTAGGCATTGAAAAATCACATGGTGTATGACTGATACCAAACATGATGTCCCTAGAGCAAGAACACCACAATGTAGTTCTGTTTTACATCATGCAGCCAGGATGATAGTGTCACAATTTTGGGTCATATGACTGGACAATCCCATGAATTTTAACATCATGTAGCAAAGACTAAAAAATTTAAAGTCATGTGGGACCAGAAAGTATAGTTTAATATCATATGTCTTCTACACATAGAGAAGAGTGAGGTTCTAAAGTTAATTCACATGGTGTGGTAAATAATACCGAACTTAAATGAGGAATAGATGCACACCACACTGTGCGCAATTCTATAAGAGAAAACTTAGTCCATAGGGCCGAAAAAGGTTAAAGGATCTAGGGAAGGACCCAAATACAAAATGTCTGGGCGTTATTATATATCCCATTAGGGTGGGAATCAAACCATACATAGTTCTCAGAATTCATTAATTTTAACTTCATGCGATAAGGACGAAGGGGGTCATATTTTATGGTTGTAGAGATCAGACCACAAGAAGTAAGATTCTTCCAAATAGGCACAAACAATGAACAAGTCCCTAAGCCCATGTGAGCTGAGCTGAATGTGGGAAACAAGGGTGGAGAAGATCTTCACAACACATAGAATACATGGAAAAGGGAAATGGTGTGCAGCCTAGAATGACACCACACTATGGATTTCTCCTCTTAACAGACAAATGCGCACTGAGGGATAAAACCAAGAGTGTCAAAATTTAACTTGGACATGATGGAGTGGAAAGATATTTGGATCACGTAACCAGTATTCATGGTTAATGGGGGTGGAGAAATGATAGAGGATAAGTGTTGAAAACATTTGAAACAAAACATCTGTATCATGGGACCTGAAACAAGAACAAACAATTGATCATTGACTGCTAACCACACTTTCAATGCTTGAATTGTGTCAAATTGTCATCTGAGGTCCTACTGGATGTTGTCCCAAGATGGTAGGAGGGAACTAAGGCCTAGAATCCATATCGTTCGGGAGTCCTTTTGGATGTGAAAGATACTAAAATATCCAATAAAGGGAAACATGGAGCATGGAAATGGATGAAAACATATCAATATAGAACCCAACACTCTATGTCCTAAACCACAGGGCATATAGGCATGTTGGTTAACTGCCAAAGGGGGTCAAGGGGCCCAATTTGAGAGTAGGAGACTAAAGAAGATGAATGGAGGAAGGGGGGATGGAGAGATCTAAGGAGAGGGGTACATAGCATGGTTGTTGAAAACCCATAATGAGTGAGGAAAAAGAGAGTCCACACCACACCACATGCCCCCTCAGATGACTTAGGCCAAGTGGCCAGAAGGAAGATAGGGTTTCTATGAAACAGGGCTGAACCAAAATAAAAAATGTATGGGAGTTCCTACGTATCCCATTTAGATGGGAATCAATCCATACGTAGTTCTTGAGATGTCTTAGTTTAACATCATGCAACAAGGACATGGTAGATCATAGTTTATGGTTATATAGATTGGACAGTAGTTGCCTTGTTTAATGTCTTGTGCATGGGACAAAATATTGTAAAAGGTGAATTAGTGTTACTGTCATTTGGGAGACCATGGAACAATAATAACTGTTTAGTATAACTCTTTACAATATTTAAAACATAGTATTTTCTCTCATGTGACATGGAATAGGAAAAAACAATTGAGCATCAACCGCTGACCATATTCGCAACACGAGACATGTGTCAGATTTTCATTTTGGATCCCTCAGGATGTTCCCCTAAAAGGGTAGGTGAGACAATGTGGCATGAGACCATGCCATTATAGGGGTTCCTTTTAGATGTAAATGAATGATGGAAACCCAAATGGAGGGATGCATGAAGCGTGGTGGTACCAGTGTAGTTTAATGTCTTGCGGTAAGGACAAAGGCGAAGGAGGTGTGTCTCAATGGGATGTGTGTGGTGTGAGAAAAAATAGATCTACATGAATGAGGACATAGAGTTCATTCCACACAATAAAATCCTAATTGATGACTTGGGCCAGGAGGCTGGAATGGTCGAGGGACCTGAGGTTTGGATGAGGATGAAAATTCCCGACATTCCTACGTATCCCAAGAGAATGGGAATCAAGCCATGTGTAGTTTTAGAATGTTGTGTAGTTTAACATTGTAATGCCTCGAACCCAGTTACCCAGAGTCGGTAAATTATTTTAATACATTCGCCTGTTTACATGGAATCAAGTCCTGAAGGATCAATCAATTTAGCAGTCTTGGAAAATAGATTAAATAAATGAATGTTATATTGCATTATAAAATAAAAAAAACAACAACATTATCTCCATTGAACACATTCATATCCCTTAGACTATCCCTAATGGTTAGTCATAATATAATTCTTCTCATCCTGGAAAAAATAAAACATAGAAAGGGGTGAGCTCAGATACTCTGTAAGGATAACAATGTAACAAAAACTTTCTTAAATAAGAATAAATATTTAAGGCAATGTATAAAACAAAAAAAAGCCTTTTAAACATAAAATTCACCATAATATGGAAAAGATAAATAAAATAATTCTATTTACTTATTCACATGTATATTCTAACAATCGAATAATCACATGTAATATCAATACCTAATTTCATAATGATGGAATGCATAATTCCAAACTTCATAACCACATAGTCAAGGACCTATTTCAAGAATACAAATAATATTTTTTCAAGGCCATGTGCCAAGTCACTAGTTTGTCTCATGAGACCTACCGATGCATTGAAGATCTATATCGGGCTCCCCTGTCAGTTACTAAGTCCAAAGAATTCATCATATGAAAGTGTTTAAACATAACATAAACATTCGTATTAAAACTAGCATACGAAATGTCAAATACAATATCCATAAATCATGAATGGTATAAAAATAACACATCCATAGTCAAAAATATCACAAAACCTTCAATACAATATGGAAGATTTGTATCATAATAAATCAAGTTCAAACAATTTTAAAATCCATCTTAGGATATTGACATCGATGAAAATGATTGTAAAACTCTTTGAGAGAAATATCCCTTTTTCATGAAAACATTTAAAAGACACACAATTTAGAAAGGACGACATTTAAAGACATTTTTGAATAAAAGTTTCCCATACCACTTTGAAAATTTTTAAAGGAATTAAAATTTTAAAAACATTCATGTTCATATAATTAAATCATTAAAACCATTTTGAAAACCTGGACATTAATGAGAATGATTTAGAAGAATAAATATTTAAACCATTTAAAAGGATGATCCAGTTAAATATTCCATTCCATAAAACCTTAAAAATATTCCTTTTGAAAATATTTTAATGAAACATATATGTGGATGAAAAGGAGGTCCAATAGATACTCACGTAAAAACAACCTCATATAATGAAGAGATTGTAGAATTAACCCTTACCTTGCACTTTCCTTTGGTTGAGGGTACGTTTAACCTCATATATAATGAACATATTATGTAATTAAATTATACCAGAACCATATTCATATTTATTATATCATACATGATTCATTTATGACTTCATAATACACATTTAATAATTATTTCCATGTTAAATTAACATTTTGTGTAATAATCGCTTTCTTTATCGTACATGTTTTAATTTAATATTTTGGATCGTATCATCTAGATCATGATTTAAATACTTCCAGAATATAAACCATCATTTATATATCATATATATTTAGAATATAAATATTTATAATAGATAGATATATGAAATTTGGGGCACTGTTTATGGGGACGGTTGGCCGTACGTACGGATAAACGCTCTTTCTATTTTCATATCATATTGAACGAAAGTAAGTGAATAAGATATATGTAAGTACATAAATACATATATATATATATATATCTATAGTATAATTATTATTTCATATATCACATACTTATTAATAATATATTTTTTTATAGTCATTGTTGAATGGTGAACATGGGAATGGATCTCATCCTGTCGTGGAGACGGTAATCCGTACGTACGCACGAGCGAGAATATCATTATATTGATGGTAAAATCATATGTAATTGGATGTTATATCATATATAAATAATCATTAAATGTTATATTTATTATTTAAATCAGTTATACTAATTATTATACCCATCCAAATAATGAAGTGTTTGAATAACAAACAACACCATGACGTGGAGACGGTAAGCCGTACGTATGCATGTAAGGTGAATTTTTCATTTATAAGATGGATAGAATAAAAAATATGGTTGTAATATATTTATAATAACATCACAGTTTGTTGGAGGTACTGAAGTTATTATTTTGGTATTGAAAAAATAATGAAAAAGGAAGTGGATGATGAAAAGAACTTGAAAGAGGGTGGTGAAATTATTACCTCTTCTACAGGTGTTTCCTTTTGAGTTTTTCTAACGGGATCCTTAAGTTGGATTTCTGATCAATGTAAGGACTCTAGGTTGATGTGAAGGAATTTGGGAGGATATTTGGGTAGGGGTTGGATGAGGAAACTAGCTTTGGAGTTGTGATTTTGAGATAAGGGGAAGTTCCCTTTTATAAGAGGGGTGAGGGTCACTTTAGGAAAATATTAAAATATTATTTTATTATACAATCATATTTGGTTTATAATGGATCCAAATGAATTTATATATAGCCTTAGGTGGCTATGGATCTAAATCCTTTGAAATAATAGGTTTTAGACATGTTTAGTTTACCATTTTAACCTTATATTTTAGATTTAACTCTTAGTCAAATAGTTTAACTTTTACCATGTCTTCTTGTATTCTTACACTATATGGTTAATAAACTTACTCTAAACTTACAAGAGAACCTCAAGTGGTTAATTAATGAGATATATAATATTATTTAATCTCTTTGGCCGAACCTTATATATTTTGGAATATTCAATCAACCAATAATATAGTATTTGTTTTAAAAATTAATTTATGTCAATTTTGAAACTATTTGGTATTTTGTTTCTTTGAAAGTCATAACAACCTTACACTTAGAAAAATATTTATATAGTCAACCCTAACATGTCATATTAAGCTATAAAATTATTGGATGGCATCCAAAATTTTAAATTCTATTTATTTTAATATTTATATTATAAACCATTTTAAAATTTCATTAAGAAGGTAATTATTGCATCATCATTGTGTCATAAATAAATTTAAATATTTAACATATAAAAATTATAATAAAAATACCATTAAGTAGTAAATATTTTTATATTTCTAATGAATATTTATAGTTGAATTTATCTTATGTATAAACCTATATTAATGATGGTTTAGTTAATGAACTTTGAATTTAACACTTTTAACTATTCTTTAAATAAAATAATAATAAACGTCATAATCTAATCCATGTGGACCTAAAGGATCATATTTTATTCCTAAGGTTATTTTTGGTATAAATACACTTATCCAATATAATTAAGACAAGTGTTAGGGTAATAATAATAGCATTTTTATCTTTAATTACCCTATTTACTTTTAACCATGGTAAATAAAAGTCAAAAGTTACTATTCACAAAAAAAATTATTTTCATCTTATTAAACCACATTTTACTTACTGATATCAACCATGTCTCTTATATTTTTGAAATTCAACTCACAGAAGTGGTAAAATTTTGTTTTATGCAAATTTGCATATGCTCCTAGAATTACCCACCATGGTAAAAAGTTCAACAAAAATGTATATATCTAATTTTATTATCAAATGACTCCAATGAATTACATTGAACTTATATAGGTATTATATGTCTATTTTTTACTTAAAATAAATTTAAATAAAATAAATAATTATTTAAATAAAAAGTCGGTTTTAAACAATAACGTAGTGTTTTTCACTATTCATCAAAAATATAATGTTTTCCGAAAAATACCAAAAATTCACCGTAAGATAATTTTGATATTCCCAATTCGAAAATGAAATCTATTTTTCCAAATTAAAAAAAATATATGTTTCATTAATATATTTAAAAGTAATTCTCATTTTCAAAACCAAAAAGTGGGGTTTGAAGAAGTAAAAACTATCAAAATATTGACAAGTGTTTACGTCAAATTTAAGTGTGAAATTACTTATAATGACCGAAATTGTATTAAATAATAAAAATATAATCAAATTATATTTATAAACCATTCAAATCCATAATTTCACACTATAGAGTATTTCAATTAATTTTTTTTAATTAAAATGTATAATTTTTCACTATTCATCAAAATTTTAAAGTTATCAGAAAAGTACCAAAAATTTATCCAAACTATATTTTTAAATCTCTATTCTAAATAAGAAGTTTATTTTGTCAAATTGAATATATAAAAGTGTCAAATATAGTATTTAAATAGGGTTTTCAATTAAAAGGCAGTAAAATTGCATTTTCTGAAAAATACTTCCTTTATATGAAAAAATGAATTTGTTCTTATATTATGTCTAAGAAACAAAAAATATGGATGTTAAAATTTATATAGAAAATATAAAATTCAAAATGCAGATAATACTATTCATAACTGCTTTTGAACAGCAAGTTTGGTAAGTAATGGTGCACTCAATCTTGGGGTTGCATGTAGTGTAAGTTATTGAATTATTTTGAAAAAATAACGTACTATGAATTCTTGGGGTGTTACATTCTTCCCTACTTAAATAAATTGAATCCTCACAATTTGAAATTGTTCTTTGAAAATTAAAGGTTAAAAATAGAAAAATACCTTTGGGGAAAACCCACATAAAAAATTGGGTTAATAAAATTTAGTCTTAAGAAGAGGGTAAGAGAAATGAAAAAGTCACCACCAAATTATGATCGTGATTAGGAGAAAATTGGTGGAAATTAGAGATATATAATTGGAGGAAAAACATAAATATTTATAGGGAGTGATTGAGGTCATGAATGATAAATAAGTATAAAATTGAGGGCCTCAAAGCCATCAATCAATCATGATTTAAAATATCGTCAGTTCAACAAACATAAGGTATTAGGATAACACATTTTTATTTTTAAGATCCCTTACCTAAAGTTTAAGAATTAATTTATTCATTGAATAAGAGAAAAAAATATACCAGACAAGTAGAGTTTAATCCTTCAACTAATTCCTACCACAAACTCATCTTTCACTTCAAAAGATAATAGAATTAAAAAATTCTCTATTTATCCTAATCGTATAGGGTTCCACAAATAAGGAATTTATAATTCATTTTTCATACTATTTAAAAAATTACTATATTATACAAACCAAGAAATCACATATTCCAATAGTAGGTGATCCACCCTTGTTGCCCTTCGGTTGCAGGTTCACGTCTCACGGCCTTGCCGGACGTGACAGGTTGTCACTCGATCTCTAGGTTTTCCTTTTTATGACAATCCGAAAATAATCTCAAAAAATCATTTAACCTTAATAATAGTATCCAATGTCAAACTTAATCGATTCCTACCTTTAGACTTATCCAAAATACTTCTATCCAAACTCACAATCCATAATTTATAAGGAAGGTAAACACAATGAATATTCTTTTTTCCATGTAATAACATGTTAATACCTTCATCATTTATTCATTTAAAACACTATAACACCCTGAATTACCATAAAACCATATTTATTACATTCATGCTCCCTTATATCTTATCGAATTCTGGATATACTCCTTATATCCAAAAAAATTTTAAACACCAACAATGATGGAATAAACAAACCATTAATCAGTTCTAAGGATGTCAATAATATCCAATATAATTTATCCAAATCAATAATCTCTTATTCCAAAATAGATACCCCAGTGTCAGGACCATATTAATTTTTCATCCTTCCTTCAACAATGTATTTTCCAAAAAAGTTGAACTTGCTATTGATTCAATTTTCTTGGTACCACAAAATCTCAAATCCTTAATGAAATAGTACTACAGTACAATCCATATATACACTATAATTATTATAACCGGTACATTGTTGATATAATATTGAAATCTCATAATTCTTTAATATCAATATAAGAGTACTAGTCATTACTCTTCATATGTGGTAATATCAGAACTTGATTATTATCCAACAACCTAATTTGTGGTATACTCTGATGATTTGGACATTGATTCTCAGAGTGTCCCAACTCCTTGCAGATGAAGCATTGTACATTTGAAACCTTTTTCTTACCCTTACAATCACATAATTGGTGTCCTTTTTTCAACACTTCTAAGAAACTCCCATTCCCTTAAAGCATTTAACAAGGTGATTCTTTCCACAGTTATAAAATTCGGGAAAATCCTTCTTTCCCCTCTTCCCTTTATCCATATTTTTCTCTTCCATCCTTTTCTTCTCTTGCTTCCCTTCAAATACATAAGACTCAAGGAATTATTTTCTTATCTTATTAACACATGATACTTTTTCTTCATATGATGAGAATAGATGGGAGAATATCTTCCTTTTAAATTTTGGCTTAATACCATGAAAGATATGATTCTTCTTAACAATTAGATCACACGTATTGTTGAATTCTCATTCCTTCTACTAAGTGCCATTTCTAAACAATGGAATACACTAGGTTAGTTTATGAATTTCAATACATAATTACAAACTTGTAAAATACCTAACGTAAATTGAAATGACTATAAATATAATCTATAATCATAAAATGTTTTATTTGAGGAAGTATTTACTCCTAAATCCTCCATGATGGCTTGTAATGAAAATGTGAATTATGCTAAGCATATCGCCCGAGAGTTTCATAACCAGAGTGCATTAAGACCCGTTGTTGTGGACAAGGATACCCCAGGTTAAGCTCGAAAATACTTTTTATACTTTTCACTCCTAGTTACATCTGTTCTAGATTCGCCTCTACCTTCTCATATCCAGACATGGATGTATTTCTTGGAAAATACAGAAAAACACTACATTACCAAAATTCTAGTATTTTCTTCTATACTAATCCTCAAAGTCTATCTTTGGGTAATGTTATCTAATCACAGTTTATCTAAATTTATTTCCAAGGTTGTTCCTAAACTTCCTCTGATCCAAATGTAATTCTCACACCCCAATTACTAAGATTTGGTTCATTATTTTAATACATTGGCATGATTACAAGGAATCAAGTCCTAAAGGACCGATCAGTTTAGAAATCTTGGAAAATAGATTACATACATAAACATTACATTATATTATAAAATGAAAAAAACAACAACAATGTCTTCATTGACCAAATTTATATCCCTTAGACTATCCCTCCAGGTTAGTCATAATATATTTTTTCACATCCTAGGAAAGGGGTGAGCTTAGATCTCAGTAAGGATAAAAATATAGCGAAAACTTTCATAAATAAGCATAAATATTTATGGAAATGTATAACACTAAAACAAAAGCTTTTTAAACTTAAACATTAGCACAATATGTCAATGATAAATCAAAGAGTTCCATTTACTTATTCACATGGATATTTCACTAGTCGAATAATCACATGTAATATCAATAGCTAATTTCTTAATGATGGAATGCATAAGGCCAAACTTCATAACCACATAGTCAAGGAATTGTGCCAAGACTAAAAATAAGATTTTGTCAAGGCCTTGTGCCAAGACCCTAGTTTGTTTCATGAGACCTACTGATTCATCAAGGAGCTATAGCGGGCTCCACCCGTCACTTACTATGTCCAATGCATTCCTCATATGAGAAGGTTTAAACATAACATAAACATTTGTATTATAACTAGCACAAGAAATGTCAATAATTTATCCATATACCATGAATGGTATAAAAATAACACATTCACAGTCAAACATATCACAAAACCTTCAATAAAATATGAAAGATTTTTATCATAACAAATCAACTTAATTTTTTTTTTAAAATCCATCAGAGGATGATGATATATATGAAAATGATTTGTAAAACACTTTGAGAGAAATATCCATTTTTCATGAAAACATTTACAAGTAACACATTTTATAAAGGAATAAATTTAGGGGAATTATTTAATAAAAGTGTCCCATTACACTTTGAAACTTTTGAAATTATTTAACATTTTAAAAATATTCATGTCCATATAAATAAATCCTTAAAAACCATTTTGAAAACTTGGACATTAATTAAAATGATTTAGAAGAATAAATATTTAAACAATTTAAAATTAGGATCTAGTTAAATAGTACCTTCCATAAAACCTTAAAATATTTGTTTTGAAAATATTTTTATAAAACACAGATGTGGATGATAAAGAGGTCCTAGTAGATACTCATGTAAATACAACCTCAGATAATGAAGAGATTGTATAATTAACCCTTACCTTTCACTTTCCTTTTGTCGAGGGTACGTTTAACCTTCTGTATAATGACTATAGTATGTTATTAAATTATAACAGAACCATATTCATATTTATTATATCATACATGATTCATTTATGACTTTACACTACCCATTTAATAATGTTTTCCATGTTAAATTAACATTTTCAGTAATAATCGCTTTCTTTATCGTACGTGTTTTAACTTGTTATTTTTGATCATTACATTTATATAACAATTTAAATACTTAAAGAATATAAAAAATCAATTATATATCATATATAATTAGAATATAAATATTTATAAAATATATATATATGAAATGGAAGGCACCGTTTATGGAGACGGTAGGCCGTACGTACGCATAAATGTTGTTTCTGTTTTCATATCGTATTGAACAGAAGTACGTGAATAAGATATATGAAAGTATATATATATATATATATCTCGTCTCATTATTTTTCCATATATTACATAATTATTAATAATATAAATTTTTATAATCATCGTTGAATGGTGAATGTGGGAATGAATCTCATCGTGTCGTGGAGACGGTAATCCGTACGTACGCACGAGTGACAATATCATTATATTGATCTTGAAATAGTATTTAATTAGATGATATATCATATAAAAATAATCATTAACATTTTATATTTATTATTTAAATAATTTATACTCATTATTATACCCATCCAGATAATGAAGTGTTTGAATAACAGACTACAACATGACGTGGAGACGATATGCCGTACGTACACACGTATGGTGACTTTGTCATTTAGAGGATGTATAGAATAAATAATATGGATGTACCATTTTTATAATAACATCATAGTATGTATTAGGTACTATAGTTATTATTTTTTATTGAAAAAACAAATAAAGAGGAAGTGGAAGGTGAAAAGAACTTGAAAGAGGGTGGTGAAATTATAACCTCTTCTACGTGTGCTTCCTTTTGAGTTGGTCAAAAGGGATCCTTAGGTTGGATTTATGATCAAAGTAAGGATTCTAGGATAATATGAGGTAAGTTTTGAGGATATTTGGGTAGGTTTTGGCCGAGCCAAATGGCCTTTGAGGTGTGATTTTGAGAGAAGGGGAAGAGCCCTTTTATAAGAGGAGTGAGGGTCACTTTAGGAAAAAATTAAAATACTAATTTATTATACAATAATATTTTATTTATAATGGATCCAAATAAATTTATTCCGATACATAGGTGGTTATGGGAAAAATAATCTCAACCAATAGGTTTTATACAAGTTTATATTATCATTTTAACCATATCTTTTAGGTTTATCTCTTAGTTAAATAGTTTACATTTTACCGTGTCGTCTTGTATTCTTACACTATATGGTCAATAAACTTAATATAAACTTCCAAGAGAACCTAAAGTGGTTAATTAATGATAAATATAATATTATTTAAGATATTTGGTCGAACCTTAGATTTTTGGGAATATTATATCAACCAATAATATAGGAATTTTTTTGAAAATTAATTTATGTCAATTTTGATACTATTTGGTATTTTGTTTTTTTGAAAGTAATAAAAACCTTATCACATATATATTTTTTCTAATAAAACCTAACATGTCATATTAACCAATAAAATTAGTTTATGGCATCAAAAATTTTAAATTATATTTATTTTAATATTTATAATATAAACTGTTTTAATATTTCATTAAAAAGGTTATTACTACAACATCATTGTGTCATAAATAAATTTAATTATTTAATCTATTAAAATTATAAATAAAATAATATTATTCAGGAAGCCTTTTTATATTTATAATTCATATTTATAGTCTAATTTATCTTATTTATAACCTTATATTAAAAATGGTTTAGTTAATAAACTTTGAAGTTAACACCTTTTACTCTTCTTTAAATAAAATAATAATAAATATCCAAATATAATGAAAGTGGACTTAAAGGATTATATTTTATTTATGAGGTTGTTTTTGGTCGAAATAAAATTATCCAATATAATTAGGACACATGTTAGGGTAATTATAATATCATTTTTACCTTTAATTACACAATTTTCTTTTAACTGTGGTAAATAAAATTCAAAAGTAAATATTCAAAATGAAATTAATTTTATTGAACCAAATTTTCCTTAATGATATCTACCGTGTCTCTTGGAGTTTTTAAATTCAACTCATAGAAGTGGTAAAATTATGTTTTATGCAAATTTTCAAATTCTCCTAGAAGGTGTGTAAAAGACGGTAAAAAGTTGAATAAAAATTTATACATCTAATTTTATTATAAAATTACTACAATGACTTAAATTGAGGTTATATAGGTATTATATATCAATTTACACTTAAAATAAATTTAAAAAAATAAATAATGATTTAGATAAAAAGTCAGTTTTAAACAATAACACATCGTTTTTCACTATTAATCAAAAATTGAATGTTTTCAGAACAATACCAAAAATTCACCCTAAGATAATTTTGATATTCATAATCCCAAAATTAATATTAGTTTACCAAATTCAAAACATAGAAGTTACCTTAATTAATTTAAAATTAATTCCCGTTGTCAAAAACAAAAAAGGGTTTTTAAGATGTTAAAACTATCAAAAGATTGACATGTGTTTATGACAAATTTAAGTGTGAAATTACTTATAATGACCTAAATTGTATTAAATGATAAAAATATAATCTAATTATACATCCAAACCATTAAAATGCATAATTTAACACTATAAATTATTTCCATTAAAAAAGTTGTATTCAATTAAAATTTATTATTTTTCACTATTCATCAAAATATGAAAGTTATTAAAAAAGTACCTAAATTTTTTCCAAACTAAATTTTTCTGTCCCAATTCTAAATATAAAGTTCATTTTGTAAAATCGAATATATAAAAGTGTCAAATATTGGATTCAAAAAGGGTTCATCATTAAAAGGCGGTAAAATGTCATTTTCTGATAAATACTTCTTCTATCTAAAAAAATAAATTTGTTCTTATATTATGTCTAAGAAACACATAATATGGATGTTAAATTTTTTTATAGAATATATAAAATTCAAAATGTAGATAATACTATTCATAACTGCTTTTGAACAGGTAGTATGGTAAGTCAGGGTGCGCTCGAACTCGGTGTTGCGTGTAGCGCTAGTTATTGAATTACTTTGAAGAAATAATGTACTATGAATTCTTGGGGTGTTACAAAAATAGTATTCTAAGGACATTTGAGATCTTATTTTAAGGCCGTAGATCTCAGATCATCTTTTATTTTATCATCATGCGGGATGAGAGTGGTGGATCAGTGTCTGTTGGGACGAGGGTAGGAAATTTAAAATCTTGTAGGATGGTGATACCGTTTAAAATCATGTTGGATAAGTGTTGCGTAGCTTTACATCCTTCATCCTGGACAGAACATATAGTTTAACATTGTACAGTAAATATAGAATAGTTTAAAGTCATGTGGGACTGTTAATAGAAATACTTCTTGAGGAATTTAGAATTCATGGGAGGAGTAATATGCTCACCATCCTTCATGACTAGGTAGTATGCACCATTTGGGTAAACCATATAAATGATATAAGGTCCCTCTCATTTGGGATCTAGATTTAGCGGAATCCTGATGAGTATTATTGGAATTTTCAAGGCCAACATCATGTCACCTTGTAAGAAATAGCGGATGAGAACCTTCTTATTGACAGCTCTGTCTATCGTTTTCTGATGCCATTAAATATTTTGTGGGGAATAAAGCATGTTCTTGTCAAGCAATTTCAGCTCAGTGGGATGGATTTATGCTAATTTTTTTGGTCCCTTTGTATAGTAGAGGGATATATGTAATTAAGGAAACTAAATCTCGATGGGTAGGACTGCCTCTGTTTCATATACTAGGGAATATGGGGTCACCTATGTGGAATTACGATTCGTCGTCTGATTAGCTCAAAGAGCATTGGGGATCTTGTCTAGCGAACTCTTCTTGTTATGACCAACCATATTCTGTATAATTTTATAGATATTTTTGTTGAATGTTTTGATTTTATTATTTTCTTGTGCATGATAGAGAGCGGTATGACTAGAATGTATGTTGTTCTTGGCAAAAAATTTCATCAGTTCGGCTTCTCGGAAGTTAGTACTATTATTTGTGAGGATGGTGTGAGGGACTCTAAATGGGTAGATGATGTTAGAACTCACAAATTCAATGATAGGACGAGACTTGAATTCCTTAAGAGGAACTGCTTCTGCCCACTAGGAAAAGAAATCTGTTGCGGTCAGGATGAACCTGCACTGCTGAGCCGTCACCGGTGGATATGGTCCCACAACATTGAGTCCCCAGACCATAAAGGGCCAAGAGTACTTGGTAGTATGGGGTGGTTATGGAGGAAGATGCATGAAATTACCATGGATTTGAAATGCATGTCACCTCTTGACAAACATTATATAGTCACGGATCATGATGGGCCAAATGTATCCCAATCTTCGGATCAAATGAGAATGTTTCAGCTCCGATTTATGAGCCCCATAGGAACCGGCATGAACATCCTGCATGACCAGAGAAATATCACTTTCTTGAATGAAATGGAGGATAATCCCATCAAACCCCCATTTGTATAGGATATTCTCAAGACTACGACCACTCTGGAGGGTGAAATTCCATGTTCTCCATTGGATTTTCTCACGCTCAACTCGATATGATGAAAGATTACTGTGATAGAGATACTCAAGAAAGGGGTTCCTCCAGTCAGGAGTCAATTCCCACACTGTGATACAGGGATCTGTGGGTCCTGAAAAGGAGGCACTAGTAGTAAGGTGGCCTACCTGTGGGATATCATCACCATCTAGAGTAACAGGACTGATAAACCTCTAATTCACCAAATGGATAATAATATCATTTTGACCATGCTCTACAATAGATGAAGTCAAGCTATCCAAGGCTTCGGCTCGACCATTCTATTTACAAGGGATGTGAGTTACTTCTAACTAAGATATAAACTGGGCCATCAGCTGGAAGGTATGTTCTATCAATGTTATGAGCTCCGGCTTCCTAACGATGTAGTCACCTTTGATATGCTAGATGACTATTTTGGAGTCCCATTTCACATGCAAGTGGGGAATATTAATTTTTTGGGCCAACTCAAGGATTTTAATTAGAGTCAGGTACTCTGCCTTATTGTTGGTACAACCTTATGACAATAAGAATGAATATGGTAGGAAATATTGTGCATGTGTGATGAAGATGATACCCAATCCCACCCTATTCAGTATGGGATCATTGAGTCTTCTACTGATAGGGATTCAGTAATCACCATCAAAGTTCATTTTCCAACACAGAATGACATGATCTACAAAGATCATTGACTCATCTTGAAAATCAATATCTAGATACTGGTTTGTGAGAGATTGGTGGTATGTAAGAAATTCTTCTGATGCTTGTCCCTTGATAGCCTTTTGGTGAATTAACATGATTTCGAACTGTTGGAGTATCACTACCCACTGAGCTAGGTGAGCTTTTAACACAGGGCAATTCAGAATGTAATTTAGCATATCCACTCGGGACACTAGTTGAATCCCTTGATGCTATAAGTAATGTCATAATTTTTTCACTATGAATACCAGTGCATGGTAGCTCTTCTCGATAGATTAATACCTGGTCCCTATATCATTGAGATTTTAGATGAGATATTATAAACTGTTTTATATTCTCTTATTTTTCTTGTGGGTGAGAAGGGTGCTGAGAGATTGTTCCAAAGTTTTCACCTAAAGGACTAGTGGATTTCCAGAAAGGGGTGACATCCAAACTATAGGTTAAAATAGGTACTGCTTTATTTTCTCAAAAGAAGTCTGACACTCCTAATCCCACTGATAATTGGCACCATTCTTAATGAGTTGGGAAAAGGTTTTAAACTTGCTAGATATATTTGTGATGAATTGGTGTATGTAGGCTAAGTGAATTTCAAATCCTCAGAACTCCCAAATGTTACCCATAGAAGACATTTGAATGATGTCATTGATCTTCTGTTGATTGATCTCAATGCCTCTATATATAAAAATGAATATGAGAAACATTCTAGAGGTGACCCTGAAGTCACACTACAAGGGGTTCATCTTTAGATAGAGGTAATTGAGGAAGATGATTATTTTTTCAATATACTTGAGATGACCCTCGAACTGGTGAGATTTGAACACCAGATCATGCACGTAAAATTCCACCAATGTCCTGAGGATCTACTAGAATATGTGATTCATGACACGCTGATAGGTGGCACCTACATTCTTTAGTCATAAAGGAATTACCTGGTAGCAAAAAGAAACTTGTAATTAATTTAAGGTTGTAGACTCTTCTTACTTGGGTCCATTAAAATATGGTTATACCTAGAACATACATCCTTGAAGAAGAGATCCTGGAACCTAGAGGTGGAATCAATCAATAGTTTTTTAGACAGGAAGGGGAAAATAATCATTTGGACAATGACAGTTGAGATCTCAGAAGTCAATGAAGACTCTGATATGTCTGTTGTTCTTCCTGATGGGTAAAATGTTAGCTTACAATCTGGGGAACTGGTCCTCCTTGAACAAGTTGTATCTAATGAGTTTATCAACCTCAGCCTCAACCATGAAACTATGAGAAGGGTGAATCTTCCTGGGAGTCTATTTGAACTCTCAATTATTTTCTAGAAGACCCAAAAAGTGGATGAAGGCCTCAGGATTTTACCCTGACATCTCATCGTAACAAATACTGAATACATCATGATGCTTCTTTAATAAATCCATGTATCACTACTGCTATTCGATAGACATAGAGACACTGATCAACATTTGTTTCAGATCCATCTCGTAACCAAGGTTCACCTATATCATTTCATTAACTGTGGTGGAGACACCCTCTTCAAAAGCTAGAGGATCAACCTAAAAATCCTCAAATTCACTCATCGAGGAAGGAACATCAGTAGGAGGTGGTTCTTCTAAGTAAAAAATCATGATGGGAAATTCATGCCAGCCTGAGCAGTGGTGGACACCTCATCGAGGATCTTCTGTACTGCAAAAATTACGGTGACAGAAGCTGTCAAAATGATTCCATATGGCCTTAAACCCAAGGGGCTATGTTTGATGATATCAAAGAAATAATGGCACATTGTATTTTTGTAGTTTATCCCTTCCCAAAAAAAAACAGGTGTGTATGATGTATTTTCATTTCCATGGGGTGGACATTCCGACACGTTATGGTAGTTGGGGCTCTGGGATCACCTGGGCCTCATTTGTATAATAATACGAGGTGATATTCCTACATAACTTAAATTTGGAAATGTACTTCAATTTAGTTCTGGAGACAACAAAATGTTTACTCAACTTTGGGGTCGTGGCCTCTAATCGATGAGTCCGGAAAATGCAGGCATCATCCTGGTCTTTCCACGGGTTGGTCACAGCCATAGCATTTCCAACATCCTTAGACTGAATCTATTTTTCCTTGCTCTTGAAATAGTTGACATCTAGGTAGCGAGATTCACAAGATGAAAAGGGGGACACATCACCTTGGTTTATACCTACTTGACCGTTAAGGGAGTACTTAAGGCATTAGTGAAATGGCGAAGGGACCACCGCATGTTGGTGGAGCCATGGACAGCTAATCAATGCGTTGTAAGCGGTATCTTGTGAGACAACTATAAACTTGGTGCTAGAAACCATTCCACTAAACTAGGTCTTCAGGTGGATCTTTCCAACTTGTGTCTATTCCTTCCTCTCGTACCCTTGAATTTTCAGTTCATAGGGACTCAAATCAGCCTTGGACAAAACCATCTTGTAGCGTATCCATGTCAGGATAAGGTTGATCCCTAAGACTGTGTTGATAAGACAACAGGGAACCTCCAAACTATTGAAATGTCTAGTGATGTGCAGTTGGAGTATGTGCCCTTATATAGGGGATCCTTCATCTTCTCTAGAGAAAGAGACGATGGACTGACATTCTTCATACGTGACTGCCTCAGCATGGAAGGCTTCAATGACTACTAATTCTATCTCAAACTAGATTTGGATTCTTAAATTTTTTTCTTGGGCTTCTCGCATATCCTTGGATAGAATGATATCATCAAGTATAGAGAGCTTAGAAGTAATGCTATAAATATGCATAAGAAAATCATAATTTTATGCCAGGAATGAACTTTTACTAATAGAGGGTCGCTCTGTGGCAGGAATTATGAAGGGCCCTTCTGGTTGAACCGATGGCCGACTGGTGTTGGGAATTTCCCACTTCTCACTAGTTGAAATGTTTATAGTGACTAAATGATGAGTTCCAGATGACTGAGACTGATCTAAAATAAATTGCGGCTAATCTTGGCATGGTCTTGGGGGATCCACCTAATCAATCAGAAAAAAAAGATGGTGGGGGCAGATATGATGAAACATGATAAGAAGACTACATGTGATAACCTCTAAGATGGGAATAATATCTAGTTTCAGTGGAATAATCATATTGGATAGAAGAACTAACCAAGGTATTATGGTGACTTACATAACCACAGCCCCATAGCTGATGGTGTCAGCTGGGGACGTTTGGAGGATCCTTCCTGTGCTCCTCATCGTGAGGAATCACGTAGGGGTTTACCCGCACCACCGTGGTAACTGAAGCATACCCTTGATTATCACTTGAATAATACTCCATCACTGGATATATTGTGGGGGAAATCTCCATCTCTGAGGGAATGAAATCACTGAGAGTACAGGAGGACGAGGACATCAATGAGGGAATCTGCATTCCCTTAAGTCACCGATGCTTTCCCTTTTGGGAAGAGGAAGACTGAAATTTTGATGCAGAAGTTGAAGTTGAAGGTTATTTAGTGATCTATAAAGGCTAGGGTTGGATCTAAAGTGAACATATAATACCATGGGCATGGTTAACTTCCTTTTGGGCCATCATATTTTCATATTTTTGGGAACTGTGGTTAGGAACCTGCTATCACTCGCCTTCACTATCACAAATGCTATTAGGCTTTATGAAAACAAATGCCACATATGTCAGGGCTGGACCTAACTTGAATATGTTCTTATATACCTAGTCTATGAGCTAGTCTTTAAACTCATATCACTAATTGAGGGTATACCCTAGGATTCAGTGATAGAGGTAGTAACTGGGGTATTCAGTGAGATCCGCCTCTTGGGGCATCCTGCATTCTAGCAACCATAGAATTCCCTATCCCAATGCACTTTAGATATAACTAAGGAATTGAGACTCATTAAAATAGTATGTCTAGTTTTTTCTATCCAGAAAGGGTGTTAAAGGAGCCTAGCCCTGATGAGGGGAATGAGGGTTTTTTCGAAGAGGTGGAACCAGATTATTTTGCCTAGGTGGAGGCAATGCATTATGCAGGGGAACCTTCCGATTCTGAGGTGGGAACTGCTAGGACAAAGGCTATTCCTAAGGTGGTGTTCCTTGGTGATTTTGTAGAGGTGGTTCCACTGGTAATAACTCTATCTTATTGGGGGCTTCTATTTGTGCTACCCCAGCGGGCTCGACATTATTTTCTCTTCTTGTGGGGACTATAGGGGGAAATGGGCATGGCTGTTTGTCTTGATGAAAGGCTTCCTCTAGATGCGTTACTTTTTTCAAGGAAATCCCAAAACCCACCTGGGTAGTTCTGAGTGATGAGAGAGGGGAATAGTTATGTTTGGAAATTCCCCACCCACATTGTCAGCAGTTTCTCTAGAGTCAACGACATATCAAGGGAGTACATGTGGCTTTTCCACCTAATGACAAAGTTTTTGACCTGTTAATTAGGCATATGCTTGCACTTAAAGAGGGTAGAAATACTCGTCTTGTGGGTGGTGGAATTGAACAGGTAAATAAACTACCTATGAAGATCCTCCCAGTCAGATACTGACCCAATTAGTAGCCAGCTATATGAAACAAATGTGGTCCCTTACTTCTTCAATACGAAACACCAGAGTTTGGCAGCCTTCGTCTATGATGCAGTTCGCAGCATGGGTCCACACCTTGAAATAAATTGGTCCAGATGCTATAGTGGCTCACCTTCACAATAGAGTGGGAGAAGATAGGATTTTCAAATCTGGGAGTTATCAACATATCACCCAACCATGATGGATACAACTTTCCATCATGGGGATCACCACCTATCAAGTTTGAAGGGCCTTGAGGTGGGAAATTATCACTGACATTGGATAATCTTGATGATTATTTCTATCTCAATGAGGATCCGTGACCACCAATGCATTGGAATGTTCTTTAACATGATAAGAAGGTCTAGTGGCTCATGGAGCGGCTGGTGGGATGACTTTTGGAGTTGCTAGGGGAATGACCTATGGAGTAGCTTGGGGAACCTGAGTTGGGTCCCAAGGAAGGTTATCATGTTACTAGGGTGTATTTGGTGATGCATATCACACCATATTTCTAGAAACTCTGGCATTTAACCTATGTATATGGGCAGGATGGCTGGGGTCACCCGGTGAAAACTCGTCGGGGGAATGTTGTATCAGCCCATACTGCTCAAGTCAAGGATTACCATAATCTGATCTCTGCTCCACTGCAAGCTTAGTGAGGAGGTCATCAACCATCCTTTTATGTTCTTGAAGTTTCTGACCCAAAAAAACCTTTTTAGAGTCATATTCTATCTTCTACACTGAGCTAGATGGGTCATAAGGTTTGGAAGCCCCAATGTGCTCCTTACCCTTATTGGGGTTCCTAATGAGGGATAATGACTCAGAAGGTATGTGAATGCCCAGTTAATTTCATTGGTGGTGAGTAACCCTTTCCAAAGGATCCAACAGGTGTGGAAATACCCTGGGGGATAAGTTCCCTTCTAGGAGATCCAACTCTGTCTCTTCCTCTGATAGGTAGGCCATGTTAACTATGAATGCACCTGGAGGTGTATCCTCAACATCACCTAGAAAGTCTGGCTGGTGCTGGATGGAGATAAAATTAAAGGTATCATACTACCCCCAACCACATATATGAATATTGGGGAATCCTCCTTGATAATACTATAGATCATTATGAATCTCTTGACACATCATTGCTGGAGGGTCCGATCGCGATCGGGTGACACAGGGTGCTAAGACATGGGGAACGCAACCATGTCGACCATGCAGCATTGCAGTCTAATGTATTCAATGTGTTCCTAGATCTTTGGAAGATACACCCTTTGGTGATAGATATGGAAGTTTTCTTCCCAAATTGTTTGGCAGAATCACATGACCTCATCTTCAGTAAGAGATTCTCGAGCATAGAAATTCGTTTTTGCAACTAGTCCAAACATCTCTGAGAACTGATCTACTATAAGGATGTCCCAAAAGCTCCTCAACTTAGACACAGGGGCTGGCCCTTGGGTTCCCCATTCGTCATATTAGGGTGGTTGAGGGACTGCAAATGACATTGAAGCATATCATTGTGACATTATAATGGTGGGTGGAGAGTACAGTGTGCTAGCTGACAAAACCGCAAATCTTAGGTTGTCTTCCAATGAATGCCCTGATTGCACCACCACATCAATATAATATGGACTAATGACCACATCATCCCATGAAGGGACTGTGGTTAATGACGTTGTATGATCTCCCTCTATTGGTCCCCAAAGCAACTCCCCAGGATCTCTGGTTGAGGTAGATAATGATCATGTTGACGATAGGGAGGATTGCATAGCCATACCCAAGAAAGGAGCCAAAACTTCATCCTTTTGGATGTATCTTTTGAGGGATGCAATAATCTAGTAGACCATGATTTTTGGAAGGATAAGGCTTATACGCCTTATTCCTACCTCTGTTTCTGACATAGAAGATCAGGGTGAGGGTTCCATCACATAATTGCACTCCGCCTCAGAGTCTGAAAAGAATACGAGTTTGATATCTCTCTAAAACAACTCAATCTTATTCCTTTGGTGGCAGCGACCTGCCCTTTTTCCCTAGGATGGTTCTTCATGATAGGGTAAGTTTTTGACACGAGGAGTGCCTTCGACCGAACCGATAGGGGGGCAGAGAGGACTTCTGCCTCGGTGAGTTGGGGTGTGAGGATCACCCAGAAAAATGTCAAATGAAACATGGGGAGGGCCTCCAAGAGAAGTGTTATAGCATGTAGGACCTCTTCTAGAGTTTGGGGGAGCATGGGAAATACTTCCATGTTTGTTTCCCTCAGTGGTGATGGTACATGGGGGGCCTTTGTATTGGTCAAACTGAACACAGGGAAGACCTCCATGTTGGACTCAAATGATGTGGAGAATACCTCCGCTTCTATGATTTTCAGGGCAAGGAAGACCTTTTTTAGCTATGGTAAGAACATGGGGAAGACCTCCATACTGATGGTTGATAGGGAAAGGAGGATCTTTGCATCCGTTAACTATGACAGGAGAAACAACTCCATACACGGGATCATGATTGTGAAATAAACCACAGTCCGGGATGTCAATGCAGTGAGGAGGGATTTCACATGGACTAGAGATGGCATGAGGAGGGCCTCCACACTAGGATGGGGATTTGGTAGGACCTTCTCTCTCTTTTATAGAGGCTCGGGGAGGACCTTCATGTTGGATATCAGCACTAGAGGTCGGCCTGTGACTGAAACTTCCTATGTCGGTGACTAAGAGAGTAGTCGCAACCGACCTGTGGGTCGGTTGGGGCCTAGAGCCGGGTCGGGTGTACAAGTTCCCCTTTTCAGTATAAATGATAAATTGATAGTTTTTTTCAGTGGTGGCTCATGACACTATATCCATTGAGGCTGACACCCCATGGAAGGCATCCTCCTTAGATTGAACCTGATGTTGGTGTTCGGATGACCGGATTGGGGTCAGTGGTGATGGTGTGTAAACCACTTGCTCCTCAGCCTGTGGGACTTAGTGGTGGTACTGACATGGCCTCATGAGATCCTTCCTTGGAGGGACGTAGTATGAGATCATAGACGGGCTGGCCCAGACTTCCCTTACCTCATTGGCGTAAGGGAGTGAGTAATCAAAGCATTTGAGGGAGAGACTCTTGATACACTTGTCAGTTGTAGTGGGATTTTCATGTGGGTATTTCCCCTACCCCTCTGTCAATGGGTTGGTGGTGATCAGTTTCTTAGCATAAAAACTAGATCCTATTAAGAAGTAAGACTCATTAATTAGTAAGGGAAATAGGAAAGTGATGCACAGTTCCCAAATGCCATTCTGTATTGCATATCATGATATAAAGATCCACGCTTACAAAATCATAGACTAGAATGCCCAATGATCAACTGCCCCAACATTGGTGAGTTTCATGCCAGACCCAATATTTTCCTGGTAGTACCTTGAGCCGAATAGCTGAATCTAGTGACATTATTATCAACTGATTCCTTAAATTCTATTAATATCCACATTAAAGAAAAAGGTTCACATCGGAATCACCATTTCTGTTTCCGACGCTTTCACCAAGGTGTACATCTATCTGTGAGGATGCGCTGGTTGTCTCCCCACATTCCCTCTTTCCAAAGGTGGGAGACATCCATCACTTATTCATGGAAGTTTTCTCCTTGATAGAAATAGGATGATGGGATTTCAGTCTCTCATTCTGTGGATTCCTCCTTAGATTTTTTCTCATAGTCCGAGTCTCCCTCATAGATTTAAGATGTTTTTCAGGAAGATATTCCTAGTGCCATATCGTTGTTGATGATGGTTAATTACACTGATCCTATCAGGAAATTCTATTGGGTCTGGTTAGGGCATCAACCTTATATCAGGAAAGTTTTCATGTTGGGCATCACTATCATGTCTAGGCATTGGAAAAGTGGTACATCTGGATTGGTTCCTCTTATGATAAGACTTCTCAATGGATCGGAAGCCCAAGGCATCCCATGTAGAGTGTGGGGAACTATATTACAAATGCATGGCTCATAGGTTTTCCTCAACTTTATATGTTTAACACGTGGTATTCTTCGAGTTTAACATCTATGGGAGATATATTAGACTGATATGAACACTTTAGAGGAGTTGATTAGATGGGTACATCTATAGGAGGGATCACATGGAAGGTTTACCAGATGGGTGGATCAGAATTCCCAACGAGGACAAATCTAAGGTGGTTTCTCCTATAAATGGAGTATGTCACACCATGAAGGATGATTTGGACACCAGTAAGGGTAGATTAGAAAATGTACACCCAAAAAGTGGGACACCAAGGTTTACCATTTTTCCAAGATTGAACCTCAGGGAGGTTTTACATGTACATTGTGTAGAGAATAGGGATCAAAACCCGCATAGTTCGAATGGGTGAGGCATAGGATTGGGGTGTACACATAGTGAAACAACCCAAAGACATGTTGGGGCATACACATGGCTAGTTTCCCATTGAAATAGGAACACTCTTGGTTGGATGATTATGGATTATGTAGGGATTATACGTGGTTAGCTTCCTAGGTGCTGCAAGAAGTGGTTATGATATGGATGACATGATCTGATCGGGATGTGGTGAACTCAGGTAATAATCGGGATAAATGACTAATGGTTGGACGAAGTGGATGGGAGGAATGGGGTTGAACCGACATGGAGATCAAAAAATGAACGTTTTCAGAAAATACCAAAAATTCATCCTAAGATAATTATGATATTCCAAATCAAAAAATTAAGTCCATTTTGAAAAATAAAATTCATAAAACTTTGAAAAGTGGTTATTACTATTCATAACGGCTAGTCTGATTGGTCGTGGTGTGCTAGAACTCAATGTTGCGTACAACCCAAACTATCACATTATTCAAAGAGAATCATACCATGGAATCTTGAGGTGTTACATTCCTTCCTCCTTGAAATAATGTAATCCTTGAAATTTTAAGAACATTACAAAAAAAATATTCGGGTAGTTCTTCATCATAAGTTCCTCAGGTTCCCATGTGGCCTCTTCTATCTTTGGGTTTCTCCATAGAACTTTCACCAGATGAGTTATCTAGTTTCACAACACTTGTTCTAAGGTATTAAGAATCTTGACAGGATCTTCATAATAAGATAGATCATATTTCAGTTCTATTTCTTCACAGGTGAGTACATGCATTATTTCTAGCATGCATTTTCTTAACTATGATACATGGAACACATCAAGAACTTTGGAGAGACTTGGCGGCATTTCCAAAGGTAAGCTACAACTCCAATTATTTCTATAATTTCGAAAGGTTTGATTTACTTGGGACTTAATTTAA
Source organism: Viscum album (assembly GCA_963277665.1). NCBI lineage: Eukaryota > Viridiplantae > Streptophyta > Magnoliopsida > Santalales > Viscaceae > Viscum > Viscum album. Next base: position 673,719,673 of record OY728131.1, on the reverse strand, counting down.
CCTTGTTAACAAATCGTATAACACCCTTCTATGGAGGTACCTTCAAGAAACATGACCTCCTTCTTGAAATTCCAAATACTTCCTTCGTCTATCAACATAGCTATTTTGCCTAATTTGAGTTTCTTTGATGTGAGTTTGGATAATCTTCACATTTTCCCTTGTTTCCTCTACAAATTCTGGGCCTATGAGTTTTCTTTCACCAACATCCTCCCAACCAGTTAGTGTGCGAAATCTTTTTCTATATAACGCTTCATATGGTGCCATCTGAATACTTGAATGGAAGCTATTGTTATAGGAAAATTGCACCAGAGGTAAATATTGATCCCACATAAATTGAATGTCAAGTGACCAAGATATCAACATGTCTTCTAAGTTTTGAATAGTCTATTCTGATTGTCCATCAGTTTGAGGGTGGTAGGAAGTGCTCAAAAGATGTTCAGTGTCTAGGGATTTCTGAAGAATTTTCCAGAATCATGATGTGAAATGAGTATCATGATCAGAAACAATCGATAGGGGTACTCCACGATGTCTTAAAAGTTTATTAATATATATTCTTGTTAAATGTTCAAGAGGAAAATCTTCTCTTATTACAAGAAAATGTGTTGACTTGGTAAGACGATCAACAATGAACCATATTGCATCATTCCTTATAAGATTATTTGGTAGCCCCATGAAAATGTCCATCGTAATATCATACCATTTCCACTCAGGTATGGAAAGAGGATTCATTAATCCCCTATGATGTTGTCTTCTAGCCTTAACATGTTGAAAATCCATACATCTTGACACATAATCATCGATATCCCTCTCCATGTTGTTCCACCAAAAATGTTCCTTCAAATATCTATACATATTAGTACTACCATGTAGTATAGAGAAATTGGAGCTATGAGAATCATCCAATAAATCCCTTTTTAGACTAGGTATATCGAGAACACAAAGCCTCCTCCCTAATTTCAAAATTCCATCTTCATATACGAATTCATTAAATATTCACTCATTCACAGATTTAATTTTCTTTTGAAACTCCTCATCATCAGTCTAAGAACTTTTTATCCTTTCAAGTAAAGATGGTATAGAAACCATTTGAAAAAGTATTGATGTTTCACCTTCCATGAATATTCCCATATCCATATTTACTAGATCAATGAACATAGGATCCATTTCAACTCTCATATTGTTCAAAGCTCCATTATCCTTTCTACTCAAAGCATCAGCCACCTTATTTGCCTTCCCCTAGTAGTAGTGTATAGTGCAATAATAATCCTTAAGTAGTTCAAGCCATCATATTTTCTTCATGTTGAGTTATTTTTGTGAGAAAATATACTTAAAAATCTTGTAATTAGTATATATCTCACATTTTTCATCATAGAGATAGTGTCTCTATATCATAAAATAAAAAATTATAGCTGCTAACTCAATATCATGAGTAGGATAGTTTGGTTCAAGAATTTTTAGTTGTCGTGATGCATAGGCAATAAGTCTATCATTCATCATAAGGACACAAACAAGTCCATTATTTGATGAATCAATATAAAAAAATCCATCATTCCCTGATGGTGGATTCATTATAGGATAATTGACTAATATTTTCTTCAGTTCTTCAAAACATTTTTCACACTATTTTGTCCAAACAAATTTAACCCCTTTACGGGTGAGCTTGGTTAATGGGTTAGACATTCAGGAAAAATTCTGCATGAAACGCCGATAATAACCTGCTAAACCAATAAAAATGCATACCTTAGTTGTACTCATTGGTGATGGAAATCATTGTATGGATCTTGTATTAGAAGGATCAATAGAGATTCCAACCTTTGAGAAAATATTTCTAAGAAAAGAAATCTTTTGAAGTTATAATTCACACATTTAAAATGTCCCATGTAATTCATTTCTTTTAAGAGTCTTTAGAATAATGTGCAAGTGATTTTCATGATCTTCTTAGATTTTGGAGTATACCAAGATATCATCAATAAATACCACTAAAAAGTCATCAAGATATTCCTTGAAAACTATATTCATTATATCAATGAATACAGAGGGTGAATTAGTCAATAAAAAAGGAATTACTATAAACTCATAATGCCCATACCTAGTATGAAATGTTGTATTCAGAATGTCTTCCTTATTCACACACAAATGATGATATCCAGATCGAAGGTAAATCGTTGAAAAATATTGAGCTCCATGAAGTTGATCAAATAAATCATCAATGTGAGGTTGGGGATACTTTTTCTTTATTGTTATAGCATTGATCTACCTATAGTTAATGCACAACCTCATAGACCCGTCTTTCTTCCTAACAAAAATAACAAGGGCTCCCCATAGAGAAACACTAGGGAGAATAAATCATTTATCACTCAATTATTATAATTGTTTCTTTAGTTCCACTAATTCCACAATGGCCATTATATACGAGGTCTTCAATATAGGCCATCAACTAGGAATTAAATCAATGGAAAACTCAATTTCTCTATTTGGAGGATGTCTAGGTAAATCCTCTAGAAACACATCAACATATTTTTTCACAATAGGTATGCCCTCTATTTGAAAATTACTTTCCTCACCCATATCTATTTCACTCTATTACTCCATAATAATTTAATTTAGTAGATCTACTAGTTGTGTATCTATATGAGAATTAGATGGTTATGTTTCTACTCTAAATATAAGGGATTAATTATCATCATCAAAAATTATAACCTCCTTCTTCTTACAATAAATTTTCACATCAAGATCCGAAAGACAATCCATACCAAGGAATATATCAAATTTAATCATGGGGATGATTATCAGATCAGCAAATAAAGAAATTTTATATTCCATAATGGTAACTGATTGAAAAAACTTTGTTGCAATGATAATTTCCTTAAGAGTTTTGACTGAAACTCCATTGTTAAGTCAAATTGAAAATTTATAATTTTCTTGGAAAACTGGGAAGATATGAAAGAATGTGATGATCCAGAATCAAATAAAGCATTGGCCAAATTTGAGAAAATGATTAATGTACCTTCTACCACACCATTAGGAGCTTCAACCTCAGTATTAGTGATCCCATAAACTTGGCCTTTCTCCCTTATCATTTTCTAAGGTAAGTTATTTGGTGCTTATGAAATTCATTTTCATAATTCCCTATTTCACTACAATTGTAGCATTCAACATTGACATCCACTTTCTTTCCCTTACAATCATGTTCTTGGTGTCATTTTTCACCACACTTATAACAAACTCATATTCCCTTTAAGCAAGTACTAGGGAGTTTCTTCCAACATTCAATGTAGGATGGAAATTAAACTTTTCCCTTCTTCCCCTTATTTCCATTTCAAGAATATTCAGTAGATCTCTTCTTCTCCAAATTTTCTTTAAATCCATAAGACTTAGACAATTATTTTTCTATTTTGATAGTACATGAGAATATATATTCATACGATGATAATGGTTGTAAGACTAATGCTTGATGTAGAAATGGTTTTAACCCATCAAATAATCTATAAATATTACTCCTTGTGTTACATATATAATCTGTATAATGCCTTTCTAACCTTATAACGTTAGCCTCATAATTTGTGACATTCTCATCCTCTATTTTCCTTAGACTCAGAAATTCTCTTTCCATATCCACTCAATGGTCACAAGGAAAGTAGTTTTATATGAAAATATCTTTAAACTCCCTCCATTCCATATTTTATACTTCTTCATCCTCCTTTGTGTTTTGAATTAATGAAAACCATTGACCTCATATTTTATGAGGTGATAAACCGCCATGACAACTTTTCCCCTTTTTCCACTCTAAAAAGCATGAAATATTTTCTATAAGGAACTTATCCATTGCTCAACTGCAAATGGAATTTTAGTCACATTGAATGTTGGTGGTTGTTTCGTCATGAAGCGGTCTAACATTGATAATCTTCATTGTGGATCAGGGTTCTCTATACGAGTGAGGTTATTATTCATAACCTGAGTGGGTTATCCTGGTATGGTTATAAGCTGTTCAGCACTAGTTGTATCACCAAATCCACTATAATTATCTTGAGTAAGAGGGAAATATCTACATGGAATATGTGCATTAATACTATTTCCATCCCTTCCACTGGGTGCCATTTCTAAACAATGACATACACTAGGCTAGTTTATGAATCATAATACATAATTCCAAACTAGTAAAATATTTAACATAAATTGAACAGTTTATGCATATAAATCATAATCATAAAGAAATTTCTTTGAGGAAGTATTTATTAATCAATTATTCATAATGGCTTCTAAATAAAATGTGAATTATCCTAAGCATATCCCATGAGAGTGTCGTAACCAAGAGTGAAACAAGACCAGTTGTCATGAAACAGTTCTCATTTGAGTCACGTTCGAAGCGGTGTTTTTGGGATTTACCCATAGATACATCTATGATAGATCCACCTCTACCTTCCTGTATCTAGATAGGGATGTATGTCTGGTAAAATTCAAAAAATATCTACATTACCAAAATTATAGGAAGTTATTCTATACTAATCTTTAAAGTCTATATTAGGATAATGTTCTCTATTTAGAGTTTTTCAAAATCAATTTTCTAAGGTTTTTACTAAACTTCCTCTGATACCAACTGTAACGCTTAGACCCTAGTTACCGAGAGTCAGTGCATTATTTCATAACATTGGCATGATCACAAGAGATCATGTATTGAAAGGCCGATTAGTTTAGTAGTATTGGAAGTACTAGATACATACGTAAGTTTTACAATACATCATGAAATAAAAAAACAATATTGTTTCTCCATTTAACACACTCATATCCTTTAGCCTATCCCTATAGGTAAATCATTATATACTTCATCATATATTAAGAGAAACAATATAAAAGAAATAGGTGATATCAGATGCTCAGTAAGGATAACAATATAGCCGAAACTATCATAAATAAGCATAAATATTTAAGGCAATGTATAAAACTAAAAGACATAACTTTTAAACTAATAATTTAGCATAATATAGAAAAGATAAATCAAATAATTCCATTTACTTATTAACATGGATATTTTACTAGTCGAATAATCACATGTAATATAAATTTATAATTTCATAATGATGAAATGCATAATGCCTGATATCATAACCACATTTTCAAGGCCTCGTACCAAGAACATAAATAAAATTTTATCAAGGCCTATTTCCAAGAAAATAGTTTGTCTCATGAGACCTACCGATGCATCGAGGAGCTATAGTAGGCTCCACCCATCACTTACTAAGTCCAATGAATTCCTCATATAAAAAGGTTGAAACATAACATAAAAATTCGTATTAAAAATTTCATACAAAATTTTAATAATTTAACAATAAACCATGAATGGTATAAAAAGTAACACATCCACAGCCAAACATATAACAAAACCTTAATATAGAATATTTTATCATAATAAATCAATTTCAAACAATTTTAAAATCCATGAATGGATATTGACATAGATGAACTTAAAACAATTTGGTAGAAAGATCTATTTCTATTTTGAAATCATTTTAATGTAACATAATTATAAAAGAAAACATATATTTTGAAAATATTCTTATAATCTTTTAAGGAATGCTTTGAAGGTGTTATAACAAAGGAAAATTGTCGCACCCACCGTATAAGTTTAAAAAACATTATTTCCATAATTTTTTTGAAATGGTCATAAAGTGCCTTGTTTAGAAAACAATAAAAAGATTCCATTCAAAAAAGTTTATAAAAATTAAAAAAAGGGTATAAATGAATTTAACCCATATTTTAGGAAATAGTAAAAATGTTTTAAAATACATTTTTAAGAAACATGGATGAGGATGTTAAAGAAGTCGTAGTAGACACATGATTATAAGAAATCTTGGATAAATAAAGAGATTGTAAAATTAACCCTTACTTTGTACTTTTCCTTGGTCGAGGGTATGGTAACCTCCTGTATAATAGTTAAATAATTTTTCTTAAATTATACAAGAACCACATACATAAATATTTTATAATATATGATCTTCTAATATTTCTTTGTTAATAATATTTCAGTAGTATCATTGTTTCGGATGTTAACTGATTCATTTTCCTTTATATGTTTTGTTATGTAAGTCATGTTTGTTATTTATAGGATATATTTGATTCATATACAGAATGATATTAAGTTATTAAACATTATTTTTAATCATAAAATGAAAATTATATTTTAATGGTTACGATGGGGAATGAATCTCATCACGTTTGTGGAGATGGTAATCCGTACATACGCATGAGCGACAATATCATTCTATTGATGGCGAAATCATATGTAATTGGATGTTATATCATATATAAATAATCATTGAAATGTTATTTTTATTATTTATATCAATTATACTCATTATTATACTCATCCAAATAATTAAGTGTTGAACAACAAACTACACCACAACGTGGAGATGGTAAGTCGTACGTAAGCACGTATGGTGACTTTGTCAGTCATAGGATGGATAAGATAATTAATATGGTTGTCACATATTTATAATAACATCAATTTATGTAGATGTTAATGGACATATTATTTTGGTATGGAAAAATGAGAGAGAGGAAGTGGAAGAAGAAAAGAACATTGAAAGAGGTGATGAAATAATTACCTCTTCTTCGGGTTCTTCCTTTTTATTTGAACAAAAGGGATCCTTAGATTCCACTTATTATCAAAGTAAGGGATCTAGGTTGAATTGAGGGTAATGGGAAAGATATTTGAGCATGGTTTGGCCGAGACAAATGGATTTGGAGGTGTGATATTTAGAGAAGGGGAAGTACCCTTTTTTAAAAGAGGTGAGGGTCACTTTTGGAAAATCATGAAATATTATTTTATTATAAAATCATTTTTGGTTTATAATGTCTCCCAATGGTTTTAGTTGAAGGATAAGGTTGGTATGGGTATAAATTCTCTCAAACCATAGATTTTAGACAAGTTTAGGTCACCATATTAACCTTATCTTTTAGATTTCACTCTTATTTAAGTAGTTTAACTTTTACCATGTCTTCTTGTATTATTATAATACATGGTTAATAAACGTACTATAAAAGAAGAATAGAACCTATTGTGATTAATTAATGACATATCTATATTTATATAAGACTTTTGGATGAACCTTATATTTTTAGAACTATTATATAACTGGTATTTTTTTTGTGAAAGTCATAAAAACTTTATCACTTCAAACAGAATTTATTTAATTATAAAAAACATGTAACCTTAACCTATAAAATTATTGTAATGCATAAAAATTCTCAATTTTCATTTATTTTAATATTTAAAATATCAATTATTTTAATCTTTCATTAATAAGGTAATTACTGTATCATCATTATGGAATAAATAAATTTAATTATTTAAGGTCTAAAAATTATAAATAGAAAACAATTATGTAGGAAATATTTTTATCTTTATAGTAAATATTTATAGACGAATTTATCTTATGTATAACCCTATATTAAAAATGTTTTAGTTAGTAAAATTTTAATTTAACACTTTTGACTCTTCTTTAAATAAAATATAATTAATTTCATAAATCTAATCCAAGTGGGTAAAAAAGGATCATATTTTATTCCTATGGTTGATATTAGTAGATATATATTTATACAATAAAATTAGGACATGTTTTAGGGTAATTATAATATTTTTTACCCTTAATTACCCTATTTACTATTAATTGTGGTAAATAAAATTCAAAATATATTATTCACCAAATAATATTTTCATCCTATTAAAGAAAATATTACTTACTGATGTCAACCGTGTCTCTCATTTTTCTGAAATTCAATTTACAGAAGTTGTAAAATTAGAATTTATTCAAATTTGCTAATGTGCCTAGAAGGTGGGTAAATGGTGTTAAATAGTTCAATAAAATTTTACTTATCTAATCTTATTATAAAATGACTCTAATGAATTAAATTGTACTAATATAGGTATTATGTATTTATTTTTAAATTAAAATAATTTAAAATTATAATAATAATTATTTAAATAAAATTTTGTTTTAAATAATAAAGTTGTGCTTTTCACTATTCATCAAATATTGAACGTTTTTAAAAAAATACTAAAAATTAACCATAAGATAATTATGAAATTCCAAATCCAAAAATGAATTCCATTTTGAAATAATAGAATTAATAAAATTTCAAAAAGTGGGTATTACTATTCATAATGGCTAGTTTGATTGGTCATGGTGTGCTAGAACTCAATGTTGCGTACAATGCAAGCTATTTCATTATTCAAAGAGAAGAGTACTGTGGAAGATTTTGGTTTTACATAATTTCTACTAACGATGCCTAATCTACTATCAGGTCCTAAAATTCTTTTTTTCAACAAAATACACCCAGGAAATCTAAGATAAAAAGATCAAACTAAAAATCAAAGGTAAAATTACTCAAAATAAGATCACTTATGTGACAATTATCACTACCATGAGAACATTATTTCCTCAGAATGTCATCCTAGAGTTTGATCAAAGTACAAAAATGGGTACTTATCTTCCACCCATTATTTAATCTCCCTTGTCTCATGTTTATCATTACCTTGAAGCAAAATAGATTTGAATAATAGTATAGACTTCCCATATGCAGTTTCTCCTGGTAATCCTAAATCCAAAATAGTTATTCAAACATAGATAAATTAGATTCCGTCCCTAACTCTTCCCAGTTCAGCACATGGGACCGATCTAGATTTCATATCTTCAAGTGCAAGACATGGAATATGTTATGAATTCATATAAAATGGTATGGAAAATATTCCTAGTATGCTACCTTACCAACTCTCTGGATAACCTTAAAAGGGTAATTATACATCAGCATTGTCTTTCTTTTCCTACCATCATGATAATGATCCAAATGAGGAGTCAACTTCAAAAAAGATCGATCACCCAAAAACAATCCCAAGGCTCGTCGATGCTTTTTGGAATAAGACATATGGAATATCTATGATGTCAAAAACAACTTACTAATCAAAGGGATATTCACAGATATCCCTTGCACGAGACTGAGTCCCAATAGTGAGGTCTCACTCACCTCCGCCCATCATAATGGATACCAACACATGATACCATTAAGAACCTCAAAGGTATCCATTCATATTGATTATTAGTAACTGTTATTATAGGAAATTTCAACCAACAACAAATGACTATCCCACTAGTCTCCAAAATTCAATAGACATATTTGTATCATTTCTTCCAAGATCTGATTTGATCGACCCATTTGAACATCTGTCTAAGGATGGTATACAATGATCATCTTTATTTATAACTCCATTTACGTCTAATGTACATCCCAAAACTGATAGGTAAATCATGGGTCTTTTTCTAAAATGATATCTGATAGCACACCATGAATCATTACTATATCCTAAATGTATAATCTTCCCAACTCATCCACCTTGGTTGAATCCTTGATCAAGATGAAAGGGATGATTTGGTCAAATGGTCAATCACTATCGATAGGTAATTTCTTCCCTTGGGAGTTTGAGGTAATCCAATAAATAATTCCATGCTTACCTCATCCCAATTCTAGGTAGGAATATGTAATGTCTAAAGTAAACTAGAGTGCCTTTTGTGCTCTGATTAACCTAATGACATTGATAACACCTATATAAAATTCATCTATATCTCATATCTTGCTCCACCTCTAGAATTTAAAACACACAACATAAATCAATATGGTGGTCCTGGGATGAATTTACCATTGAGACTGGTGGATACACTACATCACCACATTCCTCAGTGACAACGACACAACCACACAACCCTTTTAGAAAATAAATCCATCCCAATACAAAGACCATTAATTCGGACCCTCCCCACCACTTAGGAACTACATAGACTACTAGAAAAGATTATCACTAGGATACTTCTGTAGAATCAAGTTTAGGATGGAGGGTTCTAGCTGAACACTAGACAAGAACACACACCCAAAATGCTCTTTGGTCACTATATGCATTTGAGAAAAAAGTCCCATCACAGTCCATTCATCACTAGACTAATTTTAAGATTGAAAATGCACACTATTTCTCAAGGAATCATCAACAAATTTATCTTTATGTTGGGTGTATAAGTTATCAAAATCGAACCCTAAAGGTACACAATCCAATAACACTGCCTCAAATTCAAATCCTTCTGGGAGAAAATGAAGTCCAAGATTGTATGGTTCAAGTATACCATTAACTACTCCCTAAAGGGATACTGATGACCTATATTTGTGGAATGAATCCATGTCTCCAATTCTAGGTCATGGGTTGGGTAATTATTTTCATGTGGTCAGAGTTAGAGAGAACCATACACCACTATGTGATTATCCTGTATGAACACAAACCCAAGAAAAATGCCTAAATAATTATATAGATAACATATCCCTTTACAAATTCTAGTAATATAAAAACATGGGTTGTGGTTAAACACTGCTTAATATCTTCAAAATAATCCAAAAATGATGAACTCCTCTTAAACATTACCCCTATCTGGGTAAGCATCACCATGGGTGATTTAAAATAATTTAAATCTATGAAGAACTTCCTATAACACTGAACCAAGAAAAAAATTATTTTGATCTTAAAAAAATTCTTCAGCTTCTACCATGTAATAACTACACCAATATTGTCAGGGTCTACTGAAGCCCCATGTTTCATGATCACATGACCCATATACTTCACCTCTCTTATTACAAGGTGTACTTGATAAACTCTTCATATAGAAAATTATCATGAATGGTGCCTATCATAAAACTAAAGTGTTGACCATGCTCTTACATGGTCCAAGAGTAGATGATGATGTCTTCCAAAAACACCACAATAATGGAATCAAGGTACTGAAGAAACACCCTATTTATGAGAACCATGAAAACAACCTGAGAATTCATCAACACAAAATGAATTAAAAAATAATCAAAATTGATGTTCATACTTCAGAAGGTTTTTTTAGTAACATCCACCTCTCTAAGTATGACTAGGTGATTCTTGAAATGAAAATAGATATTTGAAAACCACATTTCCCCCTTAATTTTATCAAAAAAAAAAATCATTAATGCAATGAAAAGTGAGTTTCTTATGGATCATTACCTTATTTATATTCTTATAGTTAATAAAAAATCGGAGAGATCCATCAGTCCTCATATAAAATAGGTATGAGGAGAACCAAGGTGAGATGTTCGAGTGAATGGATACATTGGATTTGAAATCATACAACTGTATATTTATTTCCCTCAAATCAGTAGGGGATATATGGTATGAGGTAAGAGATATCATATGTTTCCCTAAAAAAAATCGATAGTGAACTCCATTTCCCATTCCATAAGAAAACATGATAATTCATCTGGAAACACCTATGGGAATGCATCCACCATAGGAGTTAATACACCCTCAAAGACACTACCATAATACTCCAACATGAGTTACAAGATCAGGAAAGAAGGAATACCAAACTCTAAAAGTGGAGATCTAGTACATCCTGACCGAGGATCCCATTCTCCATGAAAAACATGGGGACATATATCAGGTGCCACAAAACACACTCACTGAGAGTAACAATCGTTGTGCAAATGGAAAAACATCATCCAATGCATTCCAAGTATCATGTTAAAGAGGTATATTTTCAAAACAATTAAATCCCATTACAGCTCCACCCATGACATGGTGAGTATTCATGAGGGGAATTGGGAAATCTACACTCAAATATTTCCAAGAGGCATCACCAACTACATAGCATATAACATGAGATTATTCATAAATTTTAACACATAAATAAGATGAGATGAAATAGAAGAAATATAGGAACTTGTTTCAAATAGAATATAATGTATGAATGATGAAAATAGAATCAAACATTGAACTATTGTAGGTCCTTCTTCAGATTCCACTGGTTATTGATCGACAACATAAAGATGCCTCATCTTAGCCGAAACCTGAGGATGAACATTGACACGTTGCTTTGGATTAAGATGAATCTGACTAGAAGAAGATCCAAACCTAAGTGTACAACATCCAAACCAAGATCCTATTGTCCTAGATGGATTTGACTAGGACAAAATTTACTTGGATGCTTCTAAATCTACACCACTCTGATGTGGATATCTAGATCTAAAAAATTTCTATAAGTGCCCCATATTTCCACACCGATGATAAGGTCTAGGTGGTTTTGAACAAATTGACTGTATATTACATTACATCCCATATTGATTTCATATTATTGAACCAAAATTAGAATCCATGGATGATGAAATTTGGGAAGGATGGCCTAAACTACAACCACCCTTTTATCTTACTCATATTAATTATTCTTATTCATAGAAAAATAAGTACTACTCTAACCCACTACTAAAACTACCTGAGAAAACCCATACATTCCAACATGTTCTATCTATACCCTTAAGGAATGATCATCCAACATATCATATATATTATTCTTAAAAAATAAGTACATGGAAAAAAATATTTTCAAAACCCAATTTGATGCTGTTGTGCCTTCAGTTTCTCTTTAGAAACAATCACTAGTTAAGCTAGACCAAAATTGAAAAATAGATGGAAAGTTACATTATGATCTGATCACCCTGGTGGAGATCCAAAAACTTGAGGGTCTTGGAAATTGACATGGTCTTACAGATATACTTCTAATTGAGAACGAATTTGAATTCATTCCTACCCATCTACTCGTGTTTCACAACATGAACCATTGAATCCCACCACCATTGACTTATACGTTCTAAAAATAATTAGGAACACATCACCTTGACAACCACAAGAGTTTCAAGAAACCAAAAAATCCTCTAAATAATCTAATTACACTCTTATTCAACCTAGGGATCCATGATACCCTATAAGGAAGTAGGTTAGTTCTTAAGAAGATATTGATTCTTTAATTTTACCGAACCTAGTTTGGATTCCCTGACCTATGTAAAACAACGGCATACTCCATGACCCATGGATTCAAAAGCCTGAACCACTGCTTCCAATAGTCTCTGATCAACTAGTAAGGGAGACCTATCTTCATAATATTTTCATGGTTGTACATGAAGTCTCTGGGGAGGCACATTTTTAAATTAACTGATAAACACTAAGAAACCATCATTACAACATTCTAATTTTTTTTATAATCAATATAAAATTCAAAATTCTTCCATAGTTCAAAAAAAAAATCCATATCAATCATAAAAACAAACCAAAATAGTTCACCCCACCTGATTTCCATGTATAGTCTATAGCATTTACATATCACCTAGAGGAGAAGTCAAACCAATTACCAAAATCCAATTCTTACTCATGGTCTATCACAAGATGTGTTGGCTAGAAAACCCTCTAACAAATAGAAAATCATGTCCCAATAGTCCTAGCTCTTATCTATCTAGACTTTTCCCAAATATATTGACCTGAAGAAAGGGAGAAACCATGATCTAATACCATATTTTCATGAACCAAGTTGGGGTTTTATCTATCCTTACACCTGACATGGAAAATGGCATGATACAAAGGGAATTAATGATCCCCATAGGCTGGAAACTAGTTCATGGATATCAACAGTTCACTTTTTTGGAAATATTTTACCCAACATAAACAATTATAACCAACTCAATAGAATCAAATATCACATAATAAACAATAATAATATCAGAAATTAATAAAACTATCATATTTTAAACATTTTACAACATTAAGAAGAATCCAAAATACCAAAATTGGGAGGGGAACCAACTACACAACCCAAAATCCATGATACAAGAGGGCCATATCCCTCATTCCACCTCCATTAAATCCAACAAAAAGAGGAACCAATTGCAACTAGATCCACCATCACCACCAACAAACATCTTTCCTTTACATGTGTTTAACATAAAATGATCCATATAAAACCAAGTGTGTATGTAGGGTGAGAGTAAAATCTTAGTAGGATATCACCCAAGGGAATGATTCCCATCTAAAATATTATTAGAAAAATCACACTTCTAGTTTTAAGAAATTCATTAGAAACGTTTTTAATAAAAAATTATAGAATGAATTTTCAGGAAAAGCTTGTTTGAAATTAAAATTAGATCAAGGTCCACCATATTCCAACACTGAGAACAACATCATAAGATCACCATTGGTAATCCCTTAATGTACTATTAATAGTGGGACCCTAGGAACCTTGTATCTAAATTATATGGTATAGAAACTATGACCCACAAAATCCTCATTCATGAGCCATTTTAGAGAAATATATCCAATGTTCTAGTGGTTTACAATCATCATAATTTAGTTAGTGTTGTAATGTAAAACTTTTTAGAAGGAACATGGCATCAGCCTCACTAATCTGACTAGTATACTAGTCCTAGTTCACCCACCTAGATACCTTGGATTCCATTTTTTATCAATATCCACTTTTCATGTCACATGATACAATAATTTTACATTCACAAAAACTATATTATATAAGACATACCCCAAATCCATCATTTTTAGAAACACACTTCCAAAATTGAAAAAAAAGAGAATAAACCATTTCCGATAGGAAAACCATTTTGAAATTCCATTTCACAAATACACATGTTCCTCATTCGAAACATCAAAGGAAACCAACCATTTTCATTTAAAAAATCGAATTTTAACATGTATGGACATCAATTTCTATTGAAAACTTAATTATCACAAGAAACATAATCCATAGAACATAATTAAGAAGCAAAGATAGCATACCAAAATCATTTAATAATGGTAAATCATTGAATCACCTCCCTCATGCTTGGAAACATTCAGAATACAACTGCATACTAAGGGACAATATAATTGAAAGATCATACCATTAACATTAATATTTAACCCAATAAATCAAGATTGAATCCTCACTAGGTCAACCCATTTGTAGGAGAAATAAGAACTCAAGAATAAGAGAAGAAGAAACCAAGAGGAAGGAGGGAATGAGAAATATAAGGACTTACATGATGATTATTTAAAGATCAACCTAAAAACACCCATAATTTAAGTGTACAAGGGAGATAAGAGTAGTATAAGAGGTTCCTTGGGTGATGAGTTCTGAATTTGGTGAGTTAGGGTTGATTTTTGGTAAAATTCAAAGAGGTAAAAAAGAAAATTATACATTTTTAATGATCTGGACATGCCGCATTGTTTTCCAAAACATGAGGAAACCAAGTGTCACTCTATGTCCAATTAGGAACGAGACTTAAAAGTTCCTCTGGGAGGCTTCACTCACATGTGGTTGAATATACACCCCATATAGAACCAATAGTCTAGGCACACAGCTAGTTGTACACTCAAGTGGTAGGTCATTTAACCTGGAAAATCCCACTGTATAGGGGACATGGTCTCTTTTAGGCCAGTGCATGGTTTCTACAATTCATGTGTCATCCATGTTCTACCTAATGTTGGGTTATAAAACTTCATTTTAACCAAAAACACATAGTAAATTCAAGAGACCAAGATAAGAATGAAAATAAAAGATAAAATACCCTAAAAATGATCACACACGTGTCAGTAAACATTTGAATACCTTTATCATGTATTCCATTAAAACATGGTAATATACATAATTACAAAAAAAACTTAGTTAAAGCATAAAATATTCATTATTTATTACATAAAACATAGATTATTGGATATATTCCTTAAATCCAAAAATGTTTCATACTCCATCAACGATTGTGTAAGCCAATTTTTCAAAGAAAACATTAATCAGTTCCATGGTAATCAGTACTATCCAATTTACTTATTCATAACCATCATCTCTTTATACCAACATCATTATATTAACATTAAAAACACAATAACTGTTGTCTTAGATTAATAAATATTTCACTTTTCCATTAAATCACTTTTCTAGTTCATCAACACCATTTAACATATTATTGAGAATCCTTAATCAATATCAACACTTCAGAACTGGTTTACATATCATATACAAAGAGCAGTTCAACCCTATCCTAAGGCTAATCTCTCCTTAGTGATGATGGAAGATTCAGTTCTGGTCCCCCCTAGAGGGGGAGGGATCTTCTAAGTCCAATAGGAGGGAAGGAGCTCCTTTCTATCCCTTCTCAAATCCTGATTTCCTACATTCTTTTCCGGAAGTTTCACTATACCCTAAAGTGCCAGATCTCATTGATGAACTCCCCAATATCTGAATTTCAACTGTAGAATTCACAGAATACTCCTCTATTTTGGAATCTCAATTTGGTTTCTTGGTTTAGGAAGAGGGGATTCTCAGTTGATTCCTTCGACAGGTTCATCTTCAGTTCGTGGGAGATTTAGGAGTGGGTGACTGTGGGATTGCTCGATAGCCATCATATCATGATCAATTTTTGTTCAGAGGAGGACTTCCTCTATGACTAGTCTAGTGCCCCCCATAGCATAAAAAGGTTTCGTTTCTTACATCTTCCTAGGTCCTTTGAGTTTCATATGAAACATGATACTCCGGCTACAGCGGTTTGGGTAAGCTTCCCTAACTTACCCTTACCATTTAAAAATTATTCTATGATTATAATTCATGGTAATATCGTTAGTAGATTATTATGCTCTCATAGTCACATAGAGTCAGTTTGACATCCGGTCAATCCATGGGTTTTTTTGGAACTAGATGTGTCGAGTACTCCATTTGATTTCATTTGGATCACTATCAGCGAGGAGTATAGATACAAACAACGAGAAATTTAGGAGAACTAGATGGATTTATATTCTACATTCAAGAGGCTGGGACATAATTTATAGGTTTTTTGATGGGGCTCTTCAACACTGTTGGGTTGGGGTTTTGGAAAGGATTTTTGTTCGGTTCCCAAGAAATCGGGTTACTCAGAGGAGTTTTGTTGTTGGGGAACTCAGGTATCACCTAGAAGGGAAGACAATGGTAGAGGGAAGGTTCCTATTTTTTGTATGAAGGCTGGCTTAGATCAGATGGAAATAGATGTGAAGGGTAGGGGTTAGGGACCTCAGGAATTCCAGTCAGTGGAGGGGTCATATCGACTGTGTTTCAGTGGTCTGTGAGGTTTCTGTCATGGATATACATGGGACTGTTATGGGAAAGAAGGCCAAGGTGCCTCAGACCAACCTGAAGGTGTTTGAGGTGCTTAACAAACTGATTCATGACTTGGATAGAGGTCCTTATAATCACAGTGTGCTAAATGGTGATTATTTGGCACAACATGAGGCCGGTCAAGTGGAGATCCTTTAGAATGAGAGTAAAGAGGATATAGACCAGTTGGTGCGTAGTGAGGAGGATATTGTAGATGCGTTGTTAACTGAGGTGTTATGGTTTGGAAATGGTGAAGTGTAAGGGGAAGCAGGGGTTTGATATGGATGTGGATGATCCAATTAGAGGCTGGAGAATAGGGGGTTTAGATTATTCAATCCGACCTCAATAGACTTGAGTAACAGGTTTGAAGGAATTTTAGAGGTAGGTTTGAGGTCTAATTCCACTGAACCGGTTAATACTGAAGGGGTGTGTGCCAAGGAACCTAATGGAAGAAAAATCAGACACTTGGCAGATAAAGGTTCATGTACGAAGAGTAATAGGAGTTTTATGAGGAGGAATGGGAGAAGGATTACTCCTCCTTACCACCTCCTTAGGAGACTAAATCTTCAAAGAAGATGAACGATAAGAAAAAAACCATGGATACTTCGATTCATCTAGGTCCAAAGTACTGAGGTGATGCATCCTTGGGTTTTTCTATTAAGTTCCAAAGAATAAGAGATGATAGAGTAGGTCTTGTTACTTAATGCATCTGAGGAGGAGGAAAATAAAATGATGGGATGGTCTCTAAGAGTGTATCTAAATAAAGAGAAATTCTCATGGATTGACAAGAAGGATCTAATTATAGTATGGGGATTAAAGAAAGAGAATATTAGTATTGAGGAGTACATAAAATATTGGGACCAACTAGCTTCTGAGTTTGAGAAAATCGTGATGAAGGTATCAGGCATGCATGTGTCATCTTTATCCTGGAAGTTTTTTAGGGAGATGAAATCTGTTAATCTCAAGATAATGTTTAGTGACTCTGTTTAAGATGGAAGTTTTAGTTGTTTGGTTTTAGAGGAATGACAGTACATGTTGTTCCTACTTTTGGACCATCTTTTGTTTGTTTCTTTTGTGATGTTTGATGTTACGTAACCAGAATTCTACTTGGATATTCTTCGAAAGTGGATCATAGAATGAGTTCTTCATCGGTGCAGGTCTTTTGGATTGGGATGATAGAGAGGGTATGGATTCTCCATTAGTTCTGTGCCCATGCACTTCTTCACGGGTCTGCATTCCAAAGGATCCTACTCTAGTGAAGGCTTGAATTCATGTTGCATCTTCTAGGGAGAGGCAGATCCTGTAGTGTGTTCTAGGTTTCTTTTCTGTGAGGGTTGTTATGTGGTTATTTTTTCGGTTTTCATGGTTTCTCACTTCTCCCATAATTGTTTTTTTGATAATAAAAAAGTTAATATTTAGTATTAATGAAAATCAACTAAAAATAAACCTTATATTTATTGTGATTCATATTTCATAATTCTGAAATTATAATACATTAAACAGTAATTATTATAGATCATCATTAAGGTAATAACTAGGCTTAATCATCTCATTCCTTAATACCTCTTCCCTTTCTTATGTGATTCTTACTCTCTTCATCATAAATAGTAAAACCATTACTCATAAAACTTTCTTTATTATATTCATGATATTTAAAAATAGAAAATCAAATTTCATAATTTCTATAAATTCAACATTTAAAACATTCAATAGTCAATGATAACTTACAGAGACCATTATTATCATCTATTTCGTTAACCACATTTTTTTATTTTTTGTTACATGATTTATGTCTTTATTTTGCACACCCAAAAAATATTCTAATCCCTCTGATGCATTTCCATGATTTCCTATTACCACATTGTCGAAATATATGAAAATAAATATTCCTTCCTTGATATTCTCCACTACCAAAACTACCAGTGAAATATATAATTCTCTTCCATGATGAGTCCAAGATTTGGTTAAGGTGCATGTTGTTAATCATGTTCAGTGATAACAGATTATGAAAAATCACAATATCTTTCACTACAATAATTATCCCATTTCGATGCTTAGTAGTAAATTATCTATCACATTCAATGTTAATCCAGTTCCTTCTAGTTCCCTCAATATACTAAAACCAAAAAAGAACAGTGTGAGTTACTCTAATAAAAATGGAAAACCCCTTAGTATGAAAAAAAATTTATAAGAGGTCTAAATTAATATATATTATTTTTTAAATTTGTTCCACCTTAGGTTTAACGTAGTTCATATATGATAATTATCTATTTTACTCCTTTATGTTGGTTCATAATGCATTTTTAAAATTTCTAAATAATACCCGAAGGGAGTGTCAAACCATGTTTTCAATAAGTCCCATTGTCACACAATATATGATGATCTATTCTACCTCAATGTCCCATTTTTGAAGATATTATGACTATGATCCCTTATGCTCGAGCCATATCCACTTTTAGTACCCAGAGATAGATTTAGTTTCTTGGAAACTAATTTCTCTATAATTTAATAATATTCTTGGAATATTTCATATACATTGACTCATCAATAAAACTATCTTTAAAAAAATCCTAGAATTATCCTTGTAAATATCTTTATGAATATTAGTAATTTTTACTTATCCTAGTTTCCAAAGGTTAAAAAAACCTTTCATCTGATACTAACTATAGTGACCCAATATTTATATTCAAAGTTATTACATATTTGTATATGAATGTTCAATATATTACATAAAACAAATTCTTGAGGTCGTAATAGTTTAGTTTGTTTTGAGACTACGTACAAAATCCTCTAATTATTTTGGAGGTCTTCAAATTATCCCATAAATATTTTATCCTTAAGTACTATTCATAAACATACCATACTTAAAAAACATATCTTCGTAACATGGGAATGAAAACATTAGAATGGGTGATCTTAGATGCTCAGTAAGGGTAAATAGGGGAAATACATAAGTATAACATGAAGATAAGGGTATGTGAATATGATCAGAACATTTCAGAAACATACCCTTCATATTTAATATCATAATCATGAGTCATATCATAATGATTGGTAGTTTATAAGACCTTAATTATAAGGAAATCAATGAACATGGTACCTTAGGGCATACCATTGGCATAAGTCATGGAATTTTGGTATACACTTAAGAAAAAATAAGAATTTACATAGTAGTCAAGGATCACTACCTAGGATATCATAGTGGAATAGATTCAATCCCCAAACCATTAGAGTATTCAAAGATCTCTCCCAAGACCTTCATTATTGAAAAATTCCTTTACATAACTAGGTTCACTCCCATCTCTAGTTATTTTTTTCAAATGAGATATAAATCTTTACCCAATGAATTAGAGGGAGATATTGGACCAACCCATCATATAATTAGAATCATACGTATGTATGACACAATATCATGAAACAATTATTATATCCTGACCCATGAAATAAAATAGGCTTTATACACATTTCATTATATCATATCCTATGGAAAAGAGACTGGTTTCATAATCATTTTGTCATTTCTTCATAGAATAACCTATAGAAAAAGAAGATTGTTTTATAATAATTTCTATTGGTATTACTAGTGTAAGAGAAATGATTATAATTAAGACATAGTTACCATAAACCATTCAGAGAAAGGGTAAGAATATTATTCTTGGTCTATATCCCTACCAAATCATAAGTTTTCTTAAAAGGATGTCATCTTAGTTGAAGAATGATTGTGAAAAATAAATAACATAGAATTTTTCTTAAAGAAGATAAATTTTCTTTGAAAATTAATTTTTGAAACAAAAAATTCATAAAATATTTTATAAAATAGTTTATAAAATATTTTATAAATAATTTCATTTTAAAATAAAAATTAAACACTATATTGATATTTCTAGAAAATAATTTTAAACACTTTTTGAGAGAAATATATATTTTCGGTTTTGAAAAATTCATTTTAAAACTAAATTTTATGAAAATAATTTCATTGAAAATAACATTTAGATATTATAAAATTTTATTTTAAGAAAAATATTGAAAACATTTTTGGAGGAAAATATCATTTCATTGATGGTAAAACACCGTTTAAATCATACACTTCTGTGAAAATAATTTTCATTAAAAATAACATTGAAAACAAATAAATGAATGTTTTATGAAATAATTTAAATTATTTCTTGATTAAAATATAATTTATGATTTGGAAAACACATTTTAAAACATAAAACGTTTTAAAAATTATTTTCATTGAAAATAACTTTAAAATATTATAAAAGAGTCTTTTAAAAACTATTTAAAATATTTCTTAAGGAAAATATGCTTTTCACTTTGAAAATAACATTATAAAACATATTTACTAAATATAATATTAATTGAAAATAAACTCCAAAACTAGAAAATTAATATTCAAATAAAATAATACCCATGAAGGCATGAAATTTTGTTCCGGGTGTACTCATTATAATATAGGACTTCTCATATTTTTGGAAATAGTCAAACATGCATTTTTTGGTAAATGACATGAATATTCCTTTTATTTTTTTTTAAAATAAAACATGGAAGAAGAATTATTTATCAAATCATTTTAATAATATTAAAAAATCTGTAATCATTTTTTGAAAATATGGTTATGGATGAAATATGAGTTTTCAATCGAAGATAAAAATAAAGATGTTTTATTATTAAAAACATTATTTTAAAATTGTGTGTAAATAAAGAGAGGAAAATTAAGGGAAAACCTGTATTATCCTAAAATAACCATAGTATAAGAAAATTAAAGAGTTTATTTAGTGATAGATCATATCATATAATCATTGGATACATAATTATGAGAAATCTTGATAAACAATGGGGTCGAAACATAAAACCCAAACCACTTTGGTATATTTGAACCGTATACCCCATGAATGAATATCATTAAATAAAACATAAAATATTAGGAGAATAAATAAAATCATGTTGTTAAATTTAAAAGGGTCTTTATATAAATATCAAAAGATAATATAGGTTCATAACAATACATATCCCTCAAAGAATGAAGATTCAGACAAAAATCCCTTATTGCTTTTGTAATTATTTTTATCATAATCCCCAATAAATCATAAAATAAAATGAATAATAAAATATAATTAATATATTATAATTATTGATATAAAATTTAAAATTTAAGTATATAGATCCCACAAATAAAATAGTGGGGAATTTTTATATGTCCCTTAGAAATAAATGAGAGACTACAAATCCTATTCCTTATGTCTAGATTTCATTTGTACATGTTCGAACATCATATATAATAAATATAATCTTATCATAAATATATTATATAAACATAAATAAATATATTATACCATATACTATTTACTTATGAAAATTTATATCCCCTATGTTACCAATTCCCTTATAAAGTCGCGTTTCGCGTAATGTCTTATTTATTTTTCTTAGAAGCTTCAATTTGTTATTTTTGATCATATTACTTTGATCATGGTTCCATATTGTACAGAATAATATTCAGGATATAAATATAATATTTTTAAATCAATTATACTTTTAATACCAATCATGAAAGATAGTTTTTATAAATGAATTATATTACGATCATGGAGACGGTATGCTGAATGTGCACATGAGTAACATTTAATTTTTTCAACGATTATTATGGATATGAGGTAAGTAATAATTTATCTTTCTAGAATGATCATAATATAGTTAATAAAATATTATTACTTTTAAAATAATTATAAAAATCAACCATGTTATATAGTTATTAAAATAGATAGTCCCATCGCATTGTGAAGGTGGTAGTCCACACATACACGAATGACATTGTCATCATTCAATTAGTGAAAAGGTAAGAAAAAATGATATATTAGATTTTCATAATTATTAATATGTAACTAATATTATAATTATTTCATGTATTACACATATATTAATTAAATTTATACTTATTATCTTCCATGTAAAGCGTTAGAGAAAAATGAATGACATCGCTTCGTGAGGTCAAAATCCATCGAACACACCGGCGATATTATCATATCACCTATGAAATGAACCGTGAAAACAAATATATCATAATGGAAAAAACGAATTACATCGGTATGTGTGGAGGTATTATGCTAGACACACGAATGATTATTTCATAACCAATTTGATGGAAGTGTAGATGGTAATAGTTCATGAAAAAAAGAAAAAACGTTATTAAATTTAATATTATTATATTATTATATCATAATGGGTTATATTAATTTAAGGAGGTGGTTGAAGAAATAAAATAAAATACCCTCGTTGAAGAACGTTATCACTTCTTTGAGTAACATCATTATATTTTCACTGAATGCCTTCCTAGGATGGACTTGGGACAAAAAATAAGGAATATATAATTTTATTAGGGATTTTGGGAAGTTATTTTGGATTTTAATGGATGAAGAAAAAGGGTTTAAAGGTGTGAAGAAGAGATAAAAGGGGGTCTATTTATAAGTTAGGTGAGTGTGATACTTGTAATTTTTAAAAAGAAAAAGGTGTACCCACACTTTTCACATTCAAAAAGCGTAAAAATGGATTAATATAGATAATTATACATTATAGGGTCTATATTTGGTAATAAAATGTATTTTCGACTAGTTTTATGTCATTATAACACTTATCTATTTAGTTTAACCCTGGGTAAAGCCATTTTTACCTTAATTGTAATAATTAATTTTTCCTATTTTCACAATTAATTTTTTCAAAAACTAAGCTAAACTAAATATATAACGTAAATCATAATGATTTTAAATAGGGAATCCATTTTTATAGATTTAATTCCTTGAAAATTGAAATTTTTTATTTAAATTAACACCGCACATGCGACGAGAAAGTGAGTTTTCAAAGAGAAAATGATCAAATGTTTTCAGGGGTTTTATATAAATATTCAATGTTAAAATAATTAAAATTAACTATATTTCTTTAATATATATGTTATTGTCGTAATGTTTATTTAAAACTAATTTTAAAAATAATTTAATTTTATAAATAATTTAAACTAAATGGAAGTTTTCAATTAAAATTTAGTACATTTCACTGTTTATTAAAAAACAATTATTTTTATAAAATAATAAACAAATAACCCTAGAATAATATTTACATGATGATTTAAAAAAATTAATTTATTTTAGAAAATAAATTTTTATATAATTTAAAAAATTATTTTTAAAGTGTGTAAAAAGGAGACAAAAATACTTTTTAGAAAAATAATGTTTTATGCATAAAATTGGATTTATTCATATCTAAAATATATAAAACACATATGATGAATGTTTTCTTATTTATTAAATATATAGGATAAAAATTTAATTTAAATCATTCACCAAAAGAGTTTTTTAATTTATCAGGGTAAAAGGTGTTTGTTTGTATTAAATTTGTTTTTCATAAAAATATTTATTTTATTTTGAAATTGATTTTATATTTATTTTAATTAATTTGACACTAAATAATGAATTTTATATAAATATCTAAATCATATATTTTAGTAATTTATTTAATAATGTACATGCTTACCATTAAAATGGATAGTTTATATCTATTATATAATTATATTTTAATTTTATGATACATTTTGTTAAACATAGTATTTCATGAAATTCTAGAAAAACTCAGTTTTAATATGATCAATATTAATTTTATTCATTAAAATCGTGACACCCCAAGTGTCACTTTTATGTCTGGGTATTTTGTGGATGACTTGGGTCCTCACGTTAAAATAAATTTATGATAAAATGGGTGAATTATTTAGACTTTTTCCTTGTCATATGGTTAAGGTGCATGTGTAAAATAATCTATTCATACTTATTGTGCATCCCGCTTAACTTATAATAGTTGATATATTCACAGTTATTTCATATTTTGTTTAACAATGTAAGTAAACCATGAAACCCACATGGTGAAGGGTATATTTTTCATTTTGGGTCCTTTCTAACTGGGGTATCTTTTATTAGATTACCCATTCCTTTTCCCCAATCCTAGGAATCTTACATGGAGTTGTATCCATCTCTAAATATTATTCCTGGTGATTTCATGTTGGCTTCTGGTAGATTCCTCACTGGTTAAAAAGGTTAGGGTTCCCTTGATCTTCATCTTGTGGATTCTTCATTTCCCCCTTATCCTCTAACCATGATGGAAATTCATTGATGATTTCCATACCTTAGGTTGTCCTTAAATTGTTGTTTTTCTTTTTTAGGGGTTATAAGACCACATTTGGGACCAAATTTGGGGGATTTCATAGAAGGTGACATGATATCACCATAGGATGTAGGAGTTTCCATTTCAATGCCTTTTGATAAAGAGTTATCCAAATTCATGTTGATTTAAATGTTTTTTAAATTAATTTTAATATGTATCTGATATTTTGTTTATATTTTTCAGTGATTTTCTTTTCTTGGATGGGTTTTTACATTGGAAAAAATGGGAAAAAATTTATGATCTCTGGTTCTTTTTTTTCAAATGGTATATTATAGATTTTATATCTTTCTCAAAATTCCTACAATGGTTTTTTATAAGAAGAAAAAAATTTCAATTGAAATCCATGATTACCATTTATGGATATTACATCATATTAGATGAATATTCATGAGATTATAAAAATAAATATCTGTGGACCATAATAGTTCAGTGTCTTTGTAAACATGGAACACATATTCAAACTCGCAGAATGATCTTAAATGTCTTCCAAAAAGATTATCCCCTTTATTATATCTACGTAAAAACTTTCTTCATAACCCGGGGAAAGAAAATAAATAAATGAGTGCACTCAGATTCTTATTAAGGGTGTACAAAGGAGATATATAAGCATAAAATTAGTATAAGGGTATGAGAACATATTAATAACAATAGATGGTCATAACCAATATATAAAAGATAATTTAAATGAGACACGATATAAATATTTCTATTTCATAATACATAGTTCATAAGGGAATCAACAACATAATCTAGGAAATCATAACATAGTAATAAGACATAGAATTGTGGAAGACGTATAAACATATAAAATTATTTCCATAGTAGTCAAGGAATCACTTCCAAGGACATCTTAGTTTCACCCGTTCACTCCCCATACCATCCTAGTAGTCATGGTTCACTCTCATGACCATCTTAGTATTCATGGTTCACCCCCAAGACCATATTACACTGAAGAATACTTTAATGAACCCAGTTCACTCCCTATTACAACCATGTCTATATCATGAGATATAAATCTTTATCCAATGTGTTAGAGAGAGATATATATCCCACCAATATCATAATAAAACCACTCATACATTCGTTTCTAGGTCATAAATAATCATATCATTACCCATGAAAGAAAATTGGTATCATCAATATGTAATCATATAATATCCTATGAAAAAGAGATAGGTTTCATAATCATTTTATCATTTCATAACTATGAAAAGAAGATGGTTTCATAAGAATGTAATATATAAATGAGAACTATGTTTCATAAACATATAAACTGTGAAATATAAACATGTTTCATAAATATATTACCCATGAAAGACAAGAGAGTTTAAAAAATATCATGCTATAGAAACATTAACCCTTAAAAAAAATTGGATGATGTGAGAGAATGTGGTCTCTCATCACATAGATATAAAATGGGTAGTGATAGGGACATGTTACAGTGATATCACAACATTAAAAATTAGAAATATAAGGTGTAAGATAATTAATAAAGGAGATTGGGTGGAACTAGCCTGAAATCCGTGGGGCCATTACACTTGGGTCTATAGATGGGGGAGTACATGAAGGTGCTCGGTGATGGGTGACAGACCACCTATACCGTGTAACCCCATGGGCCTGAAAACCCAGTATAATTTTGCTACATCGGTATTGGCGTAGTATAGAAGGAGAGGAGAATAACCATGTCGTTCTTTGGGAGGTATAGGGTTCAAATCCTGGGAGTCCGCATTCAGTGTAAACTTCTCCCCAGGGATCTACTCGCCTTATGGGTCTCCTATTTCCTGGAAGGGTGGAAAAACGTGGCACAACCCATCGGTGCTGATGGATTGCTCAGTCAAACCATTATCATTCAGGTCATCACCCTCTAGGATGCTCTTCCATCTTGGTTGGAAATGGATCCTTCCTGACCGGGGCTCTCTCTAGAGTGATACCTTTGTGAGGAGGGGGTTTCATAGTGATTAAGGTTCGAAAAGGCCACACCTGGTAAATTCCCATTCTAAAGAAAGAGAAGGTCGGACCCCTTTCTAAATTTCTCCATGCTAACAGCTGTACATAAAGGATCATGGAAGGCATAATGATGTTGAAAGGAATAACTCATCAATTATAAATAAAATGGAAAGAATGATTCTATATGTGAGAACATATCCCAACATAAGAAAAAGTAAATTTACTGACATTAAAAAATAAAGTCTTGATAAAAAATGAGATTGGATGATTCGTTATAGAATTTTGACATAGTAACAAATTAGGTAATAGTGAAAATAAAAATGGATAAATGATATACAATTTATATAACATAAATTTTACACTATGTTCAAGATTTTAAATAAAGGTATATGTAACAAATTAAAATTAAGAAGACTAATTTTTAAGAATGTTCTTGAATTGAATGGAGGAGAGGGAGGTGAGGATCTCTTACTTGAGTGTGTGACTCCAAAAGCTTTGGGAGGGTCTCCTTGATATCTTGGGGGAACCTTAGGAGGACATTATAGAATATCGGGAAGATTATGCACATGATCCATTGAATTTGAGTGAAAAAATGAGATCTTGCGTTGTCTTATATAGGAAATGAGGGAAATTTCATTTTTATTTAGGTTTTGGAATCTACATAATAAAATATCAAAAACCAAAATCCTTCCTAGGGTTTTTGCACATTGTTTCTAAAAAATTGGATTGGTTTTTAAATTTTTTTAATTTCAAGGGGAGAACTCATTTAAATAATTCCTTTACTTATGTGAAGGTGAGTCAAACTCTTAAAGAAATGATTTAAAGCCATAAAATATATTATAGGTTTTGGAGTATTCATAAAAAATTTAAAAAATAAATAAAATAAAAATAATATTATATTATTTTTAAAGGAAAAAATTTAATTTCTCATTGACCCCATTTATAAAAATTATTAAATCACTTTTGTGTCATTATGATGTCATAAAACATAAAGTATATTTATACAATATTTAATTTTTACCTAAAAATTCTACTGTCTTAGAAAATTATAAAAAATTAACCATTTAATAATTTAGAAATTTTTATTCTAAAATTAAATTTTTTTTTACATAAATAATTTTTTAAATATATGAATTTTCACTTTTAAAATGAAATTGACATTTATTAATAAATAATTGGTTATGATGATAACAGTTTTCGAACCCTTATAAAATATATATTTATCTTCATAAATATTTGATCATTTATATTTGAAAAAAATATTTAATAATTTTATTATAATTTTATATATTTTATCAATTCATTAATTAAATTTTAATATTAACCAGAAATACAATTTTTGCTTTATTGTATCAAAATAAAAATCATTTACCAAGTGAAAATAATATGATGAAACTATATTCATTATTCTGTAAAAAATAATTTTTATATTCATATTTATAGCATCTTGATAAAAATTAATTTAATACACTAAAAAAATTCCATAAGAGTAAGGTGCACGATGGTGGGACGTTCATGGGGTGGTTCGAAAAAAATGGTTTGGGTTGTGATCTCGATGAGCTTGAAATTCACCCGTAAACGGTTTTTCTCATGCTTATTTTGTTGGATATAATCTTGGTTTTGATGATGGTAAAATCCTATAAATGACATCTCTCTTAGAATATCTGATAAATGGACATCATATGGTATGATCCTTCTGGCTGAGTCCATCACTTACTTATTCATTATAAATTATATTTTTCAGAACCATTTATTTATACTAATCATGTGATCACTATTAAATATTTATATTATCAATGTTAACGATACATAATGGTATTTCAAATCCAATTGGATATAATATAACAAAATATGTTCATGATTTTTCTATAATCATTTTAAATAAAAATAAATTTCATAAAATAAAAGGGAAATTTTATTAATAAGAGTTTGGGTCATTGGACTATATAAGAATGATTATAGGATTCATAATGGTATGTGTGAATTTCATTATATTAAAATTTCTATATCCGATGTTTTGTAATTTTCAACACCTATATAATGGTGGAATTATCCATATACATCTTCATAATTTCATATGTGTGTATGTATAAGGTTGCCTAATGGTATGTCACGAACCAAATCTGGTCACTTCCAAAACTGGAACCCGACCCAACCCGTGGCAGGTCCTGAAGGGAATCCCCGATCCCCACGAGCTGGCACAAGTTCCCAGGTAACAAGAACTGAAAATTCGGAACGTTTTAACCGAGTTTGTATACTTAAAACAAAAAATTAATCCAAGAAATCAAATCTGGATTTTTTAAACCAAAACATCTTTTACTAAAATTCATAACTGAATTACACAATTTTAAACAATGTTTTAAGACCATTACAAAGGTAAAAACTCATTAAATGACATCCCAAGAACCACCACATGGAAAGAGGCACCACACTCAAGCTATCTCCACAACAATATATCACAATGGACCGCTAAAAACCCGAACCAAAGGCATAAAACCTGTACCCAAACTTTTGACATAAAATAAGCAAGTCTACTTACACCCGAAGGTGTAAGTAGGGTGTGAGAAAAATCCCAGTAGGATACCACCACTAACAGATTCCATGTGATAAAAATTTCATGACAAAAAGCATTGAAAGTTTTGTAAATAAGAAATTCTTGTTAAAATTTTCTAAAGGATGCAATAATAAATAAAAGTAGTTTTCATGTGGTCAAATTTTAAAGGACCAAAAATTTGAAAATAAATACCAAAGATACTGAATTTTCCAGCCAAAAAAACCGTATACCGACGGTATGTACAAAGGATGTAATGAGCACAAGCAATGGGAAATAACCCCTAAGCACTAGCTCATTATGGGTCCCAGGTACCTCGTATCTTGGTGAAAGTAACCGTCACAAATATTCATTCTCGTGCACGAGCCACTAGTAGGGAACATACCCATAACCTAGTGGTCCCCAATAATCATCATCATTATAGTATATTTAAAGGTGTAAGCATCAATCTTGCTAAGTGAAACTGAGGCCAAACCCCACGAGATCACTAGCATACTAGTACACGTCCACCCACCTAGATACCCGGGTTTCCCTCTTGTGCTCAAACAAGTTCGACAATGAACGAAATATAATTTTCACATGAAAATATCACTTCCACACCACAAATTCATTAAACAGACCACACGTACATCACACAAGTCACAAAATCCACTTTTTCATTCAAATGCGTTTTGAAATCATACCCATACCAAAGTTTCCCACTATAATTTTTACATTTCTTTAACACTTACACAAATACTTTAAACAATTTTATAAAACAATTACAAGATATTCAACTCACATAAAATCTAAAAAACATGTCACATAATACCCTTCTCACCTTCAAAATTCATTTTATCAATAAACTAACATGAAACATCCCACACCCGTGTTTCACACACAAAACACAATTTAGTAAAACATTTCAGCAATTTATAAAACATTCAAAATTTTTTTTTGACATCTCAAATCACCACTTTACCATTCAAAAACCCACATTAGGTTAACAAAATCACCCAAAGAGTACATATACACCCTTTTCCAACTTTTTTTAACCAAATAAAACGTTTTCAATTTTTATAAAACAAATCCAAGAGGTATAACCATTGTTTCCACACTAAACCCATTTCAAAACCCTCATTCAAGACCAAAATCATACAAATACCAATCCAAAACATCATTTTCAGCCCTAAAACAATTATTGAACCATGCCCAAGTGTTATAACAATACATCGAATAATACCACAAAGATACACATGAAAAATACACATTTTCACAAATCACCTTCACGAAGTACAACACAGTTTTACACCTTAAACTCATTGAAAAACCTCCTTTTAAGTCCCACATGACAATAAGGAATTAAAAAACCAGAATTTGAATCCCCTTTAAAAACTAATAAATCATGTTCATATGTCATAAACTAAACCTAGACATTACACCAAGATTCACACATGAAAAGTACCCAATTTCAAGCTAACATTCAATTAAAAATTAAATGTTTAACCAAATAAATCAAAAAAAGTTTTCACAACACACAAAAAATATTATAAACATGCTAAATTAATAAAACAATCAATCTAAATCATCATAAAATGTCTACACATGGAATCACCTACCTTTTGAGTCAAAACCCTCAAAATGTGGTGCGAAACCTTAAGCACACCACCGCCGCACCACAAGGAATATAAATCAAGACCTAGACCACAAAAAATTGACCCAAAATATAAAAAATCAGACCTTATTATCGAACCCCAACTTCTGGACATGATGAACTTCAAGAAAGAGGAAATAAAACTAAAAGAGGATGTAAGGAACCAAGAAGGAATTACCTTACTTGAAATATCTTGAAGAAATCGGCCCCAATCCACCAAAATATGAATATCCATGTACCCAAAACTGGTATGGAGGTTCGAAGGAGTCATATTAGGTCATGTGGGGACTGAAATGGGGGCAAAAGGATGAAAATTGAAGGAGTTATGAATGATTCATTTTACCTCATCAAATCTGGTCGATTTGAGAAAGAGTATGAAAGATCTCCCTAATTCGTGGTTCACATGAGCTCCAAAATTGCGACAACGATAATGGGGATGATCCTCGGGATATTGGATTTGAGAGGGAGGTGGAATCCTGGGAAAAAATGAAAAATGAAATGAGATATGTGAAATTTAAACAACACTTTAAAGCAGGAAATGGGCCTACGGGAAAACCCATTACCTTAATCAAAAACCCAAATCCATCATGATTTTGGATTTCTATGTGGTCCAAATGGATATGAAAATTTTAATATATCAGGGTATGACAATTGGGAAGTGGAATGGGTATACAATAGTAAAAATTTAAGGAGTTATAGAAGAAACAAAATTTGTTTTTAAATCTGGAATTGGGCTCACAGCTTGGCCCAAATTTTCAAAACCCACAATTTTCACCAAAATGAGTGGTAAACCCCCAAAACAAATCAGGAATGGAAATTAAATGAAAAATGAATAAAAAAAGTCACGGTTGTAAAAATTCTCCCCTACATAAAACTTTCCGCCCTCAAAAAGCCACATCGAGGACAAAGAAAAAACCAAACCCAACTGAAAGGCCGAAATGGACTCCTTTTCTATGCTTTGCCCCCAAAGGCCAAAACACCACCAGTGATCAATTAAGGAAGGAATAATTCACAACCAAAACATACAATTCTTTAGTGAAATTATCAAGCACATTTAGGATTTATCCTAAAAGAAAACTCCTCAAACACTGTCTTAACAAGGCTCAAGCAATTTACCCAAATAAACAAGAACATCAAACAAGGTTACACATACCTTGATATAACTAAACCATTGAGAACTCTCCAATACCGAAATTTACCCAAGGAAGATGTAGGTGGTTATATAGCTATGAATGAGACTACCCACTTCCACTCCAATACCATGTACAAAAGTTAGTTACTGGTACAAGGATACACAAATGGGCTCCCCAACCATAAGAGACAACTTAAAACTTTTTCCGAGACAGAATCAAAACACTAACAGGGGAGCCCTGAACAAACTCCCTGGTATAAGGGGTATAATCCCATTATCCATTTTCAAAAAAATTACATGAGACTCATAGTGGGTCTACCCACTATAAGAACCAACCATCTTAACTGACCAATGTGGGTCGGCACAGAAATACCCCAAAACTTGAAGAGTTGGGACGACCGCACGGTTAGGCCGCACAGTTTGGGAAAATGTGTGCTAAACATGTGGATCCTTATACCTACATGGTTTTTTGGGGAATTTATACTAATAAATTTTCACTCAACATGTCTAGACAAATCCAAAACCTTTCCCCCAAACCCAAAGGAAACCAAAGGGTAAAAGAAAGTCATTGGGAGATAACATGGGGATGAGGCCCTCCACCTCTTTCCACCAAACGGGAACAACAGAAGAAAGATGAAAAAACCAAATGTTTAAAATATTCCCATATCACATACTTAGAATAGTTCTTTGTACAAGGTTAAAAACAACACTGGTATTTGCTTTGACTATGCGCCAACTTCTTTTCGGGACCTTTGGATGGAGCTGGAATGATTGAAGCATCTTCAGCCTCGTAGTTAGGATTTAGAAACCCCCGAATAGAATTTCTTCTTTTTATGCTACAAACAACTACATGCAATCCCAGATTGGTTCACCAAGACATAACACACTCCAAAACTCACTTTACCCTAACTTTGAATTTCACTGAAATATGGGTTTAGAGGATGCACTCACATCACACCTTGTTTCTTCGGGTGAGAAACAACAGAAATAAAGGACACATATAAACACATTCCTCTAAATCAGAGGATGTCAAGATATCCTGAAAGGAGAAACACTTCTGAAAAAAATACTCACAAAATATTGTACAATTTCACCTTTACAATCAAATGAGCACGCAACATCACAACCTGTCACCGAACATGAACAAACCGAATGATAGAAATAATACAAGGATGGGGCTTTATATAACATCCCCAAACATCACAGCATTCCAGAAAGTGTCCATAATAGTCTCTCGTGGCCATATTTCCCACACGGGTGGTCTAACATAAACCCCTTCTTTGAAGAGACTACGAAGGACTCAGAGGCCCTCTTAGAAACTATCCATACTGACAACCCCAGACAACTTCCACCTTTGATGAATCAGGTAGCTTAAGAAACTAAGGTCTATTTCAACCATCCACGAGAAGTCTTCCGCAACAAGAGGATCTAAAAAAAACCAAGAATGTAAATGGTGTATACTCATTCAACAAATCTCAAGAAACTTTTCCTTACATTGATCAACTGGAGGATTTTCCAACGGTGAAACAATCCAGGTTGCACATCAGTCGTGCACTAACCCTTAATGGGGGCGTACCCTATCCAACAGGAGAACCCAAGGACCCAACCAAGCTGGTCCATTGGTAAAAAAATTCCACAAAACATATCCAAACACATTAATGGAACCACCATAAAGGTGTCCGAAAACATATCTCATAGGAGACTACTAACCTGTCCTTCTACCCATCTTATTGACCAAACAAAAACCCAAAACACAATTTGAACATGAGGGGTTCTTGGACACAAAACATCCCACAACATCAACATTTTACAAAAACACACAATATACACCATCCCAAACAATTCATCAAGACATCATGTTTTTCTTTAAATACATTTTTTAAAACCAATGGTTCAGTGGTTTGCATATCCACCAATGGTACCCCATGGGCCTCACACATGCATGTTTTTGTGCCACACCGGGAAAACTCTTCATATTCATCCTGGAACTCATCCATTCATGCAATCAACAATCCATAATCCCATATAACCCCATGCATGTGGTCTCTCATTGAAATACCAATGGGTAAAACTAAAATTCTTTCCACTTTTCAAAAACAAAATGGTCAACCAACCCAACCTTTTTCTCAAAACTGATAACAATGAGATCAAAATCCCAATTCACATCTTACAAAACTTTTCATAAGGACACAAACATTTAGAAAATAACTCACTTTCAAGTTATTCACATCAATTTCAAAACATCTCATCCCATTAAAACACCCATTAATTGTTTAGAAAACTATATTGGAAACACTTTTGAAAACCAACTTCAATATGGTTCTGGCTTTCTAAAGAGGTGTAAGCATACTATTTTACATTTCAAAACAATTCTGAAAATTCAATTCCACTATTTCATAAATCAAACTATTCCCTCTTTATTTGAAAATCATTTCACAAAACTTTACGCTTCTTAAAACCAAGTCACTTTAAATCCAAAGTTTCAAGATTTCAAAACTAAAGAACAAAACAATGCAAGAGGAAACTAGTTTCAGTGGGTGACATGGACATATGGTTGGCGGCCATATTCCAATCACTTCACCGTCACAGAGAGTGTTCTAGGGAATATCCCTGGATCCACATGGATTTCCAGACCCTATGAGCTCACTGAGACCATTAACCCAACTCTCTTTTCATTTACCCTAATCATCATCAGACCAAGAAAACCAAAAGACATAGATAAATCATGACTTCCCCTGGCGAATTGAATCTTGTAATGAGGTGTGGTGATCAAGAAAACTACCCATAACAAGAATTTCATGTCTCGAAAATCTAAAATTTATATTATCCTGATGATTTCTCAAATAACATGACTCAAATAGACTGAACCTGCTCTGACACCATTTTGTCACGATCCGAATCTTGTCGCCGCCAAAACTTGCACCCGACCTGACCCGTGGCAAGTCCTGAAGGGCATTCCCGATCCCCACGGGCTGACACAAGTGCCTGGGTATCAAAAAAAAGAAAATTGGGAATGATTTACCCAAGTTTGTATACTTAAAACAACAAAATGAATCCAATAAATCAAATCTAGATTTCTCAAACCAAAATATCTTTTACTAAAATTCAGAACTAAATTACACAATTTTAAATATTGTTTGAAGACCATTACAAAGGTACAAACTCATGAAATGAAATCCCAAGAACCACCACATGGAAAGAGGCACCAACCTCAAGCTATCTCCACGACACTGCATCACGATAGACCGCTAAAAACCCGAACCAAATGCACAAAACCTGTACCCAAACCTGTGACATAAAATAAGCAAGTCTACATACACCCAAAGGTGTAAGTAGGGTGTGAGAGAAATCCTAGTAAGATACCACAACTAAGATATTACATGTGATAAACATTTCATGTAACGCCCTGACCCCAGCTACCCAGAGTCAGTGCATTACTTCGTAATATTGGCATGATCACAAAAGATCAAGTCTCGAAAGACCGATTAGTTTAGTAGCCTTGGAAACACTAGATACATTCATAAGTCTTACATTACATCATAAAGTGAAAAACTAATAACAAAGTCTTCATAGTCCACACTCATATCCTCTTCTGACTATCCCTGCAGGTCATTCATAAAATACTTCTTCATATCCTGGAAAATATTAAAACATTGAAAGGGGTGAGCTCAGATTCTCAGTAAGGATAACAATATTGTGGAAGCTTTTATAAATAAACATAAACATTTAAGGCAATGTATGACTAAAACAAAAGCCTTTTAAACTTGAACATCAACATAATATGGAAAAAGTAAAATGAGATAATGCCATTTACTTCTTCACATGGATATTCTACTGGTCGAATAATCACATGCAATATCAATTACCACTTTCATAATGATGGAATGCATAATGCCAGACTATCATAACCTCGTAGCCAAGGCCTCGTGCCAAGACCACAAATAAGATTTTGTCAGGGCCTTGTGCCAAGACACTAGTTTGTCTCATGAGACCTTCCGATGCATCGAGGAGCTATATCGGGCTCCACCCATCACTTATTAAGTCCAATGCATTCCTCATATGAACAGGTTTAAACATATCATAAACCATAACATAATCATATCACATAAAACATGCATAAAGGAAACATAAGATTTCCACATTCCAATCACAAGATATCAATACAACATATTGATATAATAAAAACACTTTCAAAACCATTTTCAATACCAAAATAAAATAAAGGTAAAAATGGTATTTATTTTTATTTTTAAAAAAAGTGATGGCTTGTAGAGGAAGCCGAAACTCAAATAATGGTCACGGCGGCGGAGAAGTCGTTGTCGCCGCATATGTACGAGAAGAAAAACATTCCCTTTTTTTCGTTTAGTAAAACGCTTCATATAAAAAGATTCCTTTTGAATAAACTTAAAAGTCAAAGGGGTTTATACACCGTATAAAAGAAAGTTGTGTATAAAACCAAATATGCTTCAATGAAAGGAGATTGAGACGAAGTCCTTAAAAAGATAATTTTTAAAATGAAATAGATCTATTATGTAAATTAACTATAGGTACACATAAAGAAAGTAAAAATACAAAATAGGACATAATAACATCATGACTTAATTTGAAAGTAGGAGATTAACCCAAAGAATGGAAGTTGGGTTAAGAAGTTCCCTTACCTTGCGTCCTGTCCTGACTCGACCGTTCTTTAACCTCCTGAATAATAAACTAGAGTTAATTTCTATTTACTTAAGAACCTTTTTCATGTTCATTATTCCTTTTATATCCCTTATTACCATGTTATGAACATTATTTAATTATTTAAGTTTATAACGGTCATTTTGTCGATCTTAGGTACTTGAGTCAAAAATAACATTCTTATAATTACAAGTTGTTCATGTGGTGATATATCCATTATATCCAGAATTATATTCATGATATAGATATCATATATCTCATATATATCCTGTATATACATGCATTTATAATATTCCATAACGTTTAGAGGTAAGAAATTAAATGCACCGTTCATGGAGACGGTAAGCCGTACGTACGCATGAACGCTACTTTCATTTCTATTTCATATTTAATGAAATCATAATGATATAAAGGTATATTATAATTCCAGTATAACATCATATATAATATCATTTACTCCATCCTTTATACATCCCACATATGGCATTAACGATTCAAATCACTTTGAGGGGGCGGTAGTCCGCACTTCCTAAAATGAAAATATCGCGTTTACCCATAATGGAAACAATAAAGGTATGCCATAAATGAAAAATACAGAACCTTAAGTAAAACATAAACATATTATATATCATTTATAAATAGAGTTACATCTTAATGGCCACCTTTGAAGGTGTTTTATGAGTGTTGAACAATCATCGTTTCGTGAGGTAGAAATTCGCCATCCACAGAAACCGTATGTTCTTTAACCATTAGATGTAGGTGTGTGTAAGTGTAGCTCGAATACTCATTATAACAAAATCCTAGTATATTGAGGATACTGGTTTTGTTACAAAAGAAAGGAATAAAAAGAGTTTAGGGGTTTGGATAAGCAAAATAAAACAAAATAACATAAGAGAAGACATTACCTTAAAATTGGGTAACTCTTTTGATTTGAGCCAAAGGCTTCCTTGGGAAGACTTCTGCCCAAATTGAGGCTTCTAGGAGTAAGGGAGGGAAGTTGGGAGAGTATTTGGGCAGAGGTTGGCCGAGCCAAAAGGCTTTGAAAGTGTGATTAAGGTGGTAGAGGTGGGGGACTTTTATAAGTGGAGAGGAGGGGCACTCTTGGAAAATAAAGAAAAATCACTTTATTATAAAATGAGTTTCGGATTTTAGAGGTCCCAAACTTATATAATTCTAGGGTAAGTTGATAAGGGTTTAAAATATACTCATCCAATAGGTTTTTTACAAGTGTAAGCCTTGGATTGTACATTATCTTTTCATTTTATTAAAATTGTTAAATAGTGAGGTCATCGCTGCATCATAATGATGTCATAAATAATTTAAT
Organism: Viscum album; assembly: GCA_963277665.1. Lineage (NCBI taxonomy): Eukaryota > Viridiplantae > Streptophyta > Magnoliopsida > Santalales > Viscaceae > Viscum > Viscum album. The sequence goes on along the minus strand of OY728131.1, from coordinate 673,681,210 downwards.
TTATTTAATGTCTAAAAATTATAAAAAAAATACTATGAGGTATGAAATCTTTTTATCTTTCCAATGAATATTTATAGTCAAAAATATTACTTGTATAACTCCATGTAAAAATTGTTTTATTAAAACATTTCATGTTTGTGTCATTTTTTACTTTAGCATTAAATAAAAGGTATTTATGTCATTTTCCAACTAAAGTGGCTCCATGGGCTCCCCAAGTTGACCCATGGATTATCTTGGTCGGCCATGACACATCCAATGAGGGTAGGACATGTCTCAAGCTCATCTCATATTATTAAAACAATATTTTTACCTTAAACTACACTAATTACCTCTAATCGCGATTAAGAACTTAAAAGTTACTATTCACCAAAAATTATTTTAATCTCATTGAACCACATTTTACTTCTTAATGACAACCATGTATGTCGGATTTTTGAAATTCAAAACACAGAAGTGGTAAATTTTCATTTAAACGAAAAATCAGTTTTTATAAGTACCACTTAGTGGTTTCACTATTCATCAAAAATTGAAGTTTTTCAGAAAAATCCCAAAAATTCACCCTAAGCTATATTTGATATTCTGATTTCAAAAATGATGTCTATTTTACAAAATTCAAAACATATAAGTGGCATTAATTGATTTTATAATTAATTCCCGCTGTCACAACAAATAGCGTGTTTTAAGAAACAATTTATATCAAAAGATTGACAATTGTTTATGTCCAATTTCAAAGTGAAATTAATTCTAATGAACACCATTGGATAAAATGGTAAAAATATATTCTAATTATACTTTAAAACCACTCAATAGTATAACTTATTCCTATAAATTATTTTTATTAGAAAAGTTGTTTTAAGTATTTTTCACTATTCATAAAAAAATTGGAAGTTCTCAGAAAATTACAAAAAATTCAACATAGGCTAATTTCGATATTACGAATACAAAAATGAAGTCCATTTTGAAATATAAAATTTCTATAATTTTAAAAAGTGGTTATTACTATTCATAACGGATACTTTGATTAGTCGCGGTGTGTTAGAACTCGAACTTGCGTACAATGCAAGCTATTGAAAGAGAGGCGTATCGTGGAAGCTCGGGGTGTTACATTTCATGACAAAAAGTATTGCATTTTTTTTAAATAAAAAATGCTTGTTACAATTTTCTAAAGGATGCAATAATAAATGAAAACAATGTTCATGTGGGAAAAATTTAAAGGACCAACAATTCTAAAATAAAAACCAAATATAATAAATTTTTAAGCCAAAAATACCATATACCGACGGTAAGTACAAAGGATCTAATGAGCATAAGCAATGAGAAATAACCCCTAGGAACTAGCTCGTTGTGGGTCCCAGGTACCTCATATCTTGGTGAAAGTAACCATCACAAATATCTGTTCTCTTGCATGAACCACTAGTAGGGAACATACCCATAACCAAGTGGTCCCCAATAATTATCATCATCATAGTTTAGTTAGAGGTTTAAGCGTCAATCTTGATAAGTGAAACCGAGGTCAAACCCCATGGGATCACGAGCACACTAGTAAACGTCCACCCACCTAGATAACCAGGTTTCCCTCTTGTTCTCAAACAAGTTCGACAAGGAATGTAATATAATTTTCACATGAAAATATCACTTCCACATCACACATTCATTAAACATCCCACACGTACATCACACAAGTCACAAAATCCACTTTTTCGTTCAAATGCGTTTTGAGATCATACTCATACCAAAGTTTCCCAAAACAATTTTCACATTTCTTTAACACTTCCACAAATACTTTAATTTTTTTTTATAAAACTATTAAAAGATATTAAACTCACATAAAATCTCACAAACATGTCACATAATACCCTTCTCACCTTCAAAATTCATTTTATCAATAAACTGACAAGAAAAATCCCACACCCGTGTTTCGCACACAAAACACAATTTAGTAAAACATTTCAGAAATTTATAAAACATTCAAAAAAATGTTTGACATCTCAAATAAACACTTTACCATTCAAAAACCCACATTAGGTAAACACACTCACCCAAACAGTACATATACAACCTTTTCCAACTTTGTTTAACCAAATAAAACATTTTCAATGTTTATAAAACAATCCCAAGAGGTCTAACCACTGTTTCCACAGTAAACCCATTTCAAAACCCTCATTCATGACAAAACTCATACCAATACCAATCAAAAGAAGATTTTCAGCCCTAAAACAATTATTAAACCACCGCCAGGTGTTATAAAAATACATCTAATAATACCACAAAGATACACATGAAAAACACACATTTTCACAAATCATCTTCAAGAAGTACAACACGGTTTTACACCTAAAAATAATTCAAAAACCTCCTTTCAAGGCCCACATGACAATAAGAAATTAAAAAACCGGAATTGGAATCCTCTTTCAAGACTAATAAATCACGTTTTATATCTTATAAACTAAACCCATACATTACCCCAAGAGTCACACATGAAAAGTACCCAATTTCATTCTAAAATGAAACTAAAAATTAAACGTTTAACCAAATCCTTCAAAAACAGTTTTCACAGCACACAAAATAGATTATAAACATGCTAAATTAATAAACCAAGAAACCTAACTCATCATAAAATTTCTAGACATGGAATCACATACCTTTTGAGTCGAAACCCTCAAAACTTGGTGCGAAACCTTAAGCGCACCACCGCTGCACCACAAGGAATATAAATCCAGACCTAGACCACAAAAAATTGATCCAAAAGATACAAAATCATACCTTAGTATCGAACCCCAACTTCTGGACATGAGGAAATTCAAGAAAGAGGAAATAAAACTAAAAGAGGATGGAAGGAACCAAGAAGGAATTCCCTTACTTGAAATATTTTGAAGACATCGGCCCCAATCCACCAAAATATGAATCTCCAAGTACCCAAAACTGGTATGGAGGTTCTAAAGAGTCATATTAGGTCATGTGGGGACTTAAATGGGGGAAATAGGATGAATGTTTAAGGATTTATAAAATATTCATTTTACATCGTCAAATCTGGTCGATTTGAGAATGATTATGAAAGATCGCCCTAATTCTCGGTTCACCTGAGCTCCAAAATTTCTAAAACGATAATGGGGCTGATCCTGGTGATATTTTATTTGAGAGGGAGGTAAAATAATGGGAAAACTGTAAAAATTGAATGAGATATAGAAAATTTAAAAAACCTATTTAAAGCAGGAAATGGGCCTCCGGGCAGGCCCATTACCTTAATCAAAAACCCAAATCCATCATGATTTTGGATTTCTATGTGGTCTAAATGGATATGGGGATTTTAATATATCAGGGTATGACAATTGGGAAGTGTAATGGGTATAAAATAATAAAAATTGAAGGAGTTATAGAAGAAACTAAATTTGTTTTGAAATCTGGAATTGGGCTCTCGGTTTGGACCAAATTTTCAAAACCCACCATTTTCATCAAAATGAGTGGTAAAAAACCAAAAAAAAATCAGGAATGGAAATTAAATGAAAAATGAATAAAAAAAATCACAGGTGTGACAGGGTACACCTGCATAAGGGTACACATGGATAAGGTTAACATCTATCGATGTACTACACGTGACCCAAAAAAGAAAGGGTCAAGGAATAATAGTTACTTTAATCCATAGAGAAGTGAAATAAAAATAATTAGATCTTAAAGACTAAAAAAAAGTTAAATTCCTAACCAAAAAAAACTCATGAAGGTTTTATTTTTATTCTTTTTTATTCTAGATATATAAGGGAATAAATACTTGTGAACTCCCTCGTATGTTTATCATGACCATAGATCTCTCTATGTGAAGTCAATATTTGATTATGATCATGGCGTCTATATACCACAAAATTTCAAGAAGTTACACATTTTTTGAGGATCATTTTCTCATGTCACCAATTAGGGGGAAATATTAAAAGTAGAAGTGCCATATAGCTGAAAATAGGGAAATAATAGACCTAATAGAGTAAACTGAGAAGGTATTATTAGAATGTATAATTATTATTAAGGATATTCAAGAGAAAAATAAAAATATATGGGAGATGAGAAACATGATAGGTGTTGAAACCATAGAGTGGGTACGATGGATTGATTATACATATACTTGTGACAAACCATTGAACAAACCACTAAGTAATTATTGATTCTTCTTTGTTCACCATTTCCTTTACTTTCACGTATTTTTTTTAATTTATTGAAATAATTTAATCACAATATATTGGTCATTAGATTATCATAGATAGGAGAATTATAATGTGATGGTTGGAATTTAAATTCATTAAAATATAATTTATTATGGAAAAATACCCTAATTATCATTATTTATATAGTAAATATATAGTAATTACATTAAACTTATGAGATCAATTTCAAGATTAATATTTTAATCACAAATTCTCTCTTACAACTCAATGTGAAAAGAAAAGGATATAACATTATGATAAATAGACTAGTCATTTATGATATAAAAATGATATTTGTGTTATGTGGATAAGTGGATATTGTAGTTGAGTTACAATAGGATCCATTCACCCATATGATGGATATTCGAGAGAACAAGCCAGATTCTTTCCAACATATTTCATAATATTTACACATAAATGAAGATAGAGAATGTAATATAAAAAATATCTAAAATATAAGAACCATACAATTGAATTAACTTACATAATTTAGAGATTATTTATTATTTTATATGCTTGCGATCTTTCCTATGTTCTTTCATTCTTATCCTTGATTTCTAGTTATTTTCTCTCACACCAACAATTTCATCCATCACTTCACTACTACTTTAAGATTATTTAAACTTTTTTGATAGTATTTTCTTGTCCACATGGTAACAAAAATCATTGGATGTACCTCTACATGGATCAAATACTACTCATCAATTTCCCAATATTTAATAGGGATTATGAATAATTAATTTTTTTATATCCTAGTTAAATTCATTGGATTCCAGTAAAAATTTTACATTATTTCAGGGGATGTATCATTAGAACAAGTGAAAAAATCATTAAATTGATCTAAAAAATAGAAAAAAGATATTTTAAAAAATATATATTTCTCTTAAAAATATGTTTTAATTGTTTTTGATTGAAACACGGTCATCATCTGAAAACCTGTAGTGGTTCATTCTTCAAATCAACATCTGTTTGAGTTCACTAAAACAAAAGAAAAACATGTAATCTATGATCAGTAGTAAAATCTAAATAATTAATGAAATGAATTCCTCAAAAAATCATGAAATTTAATTACACCACAACTTAGAAATGATATGGTAGATAGAGTAAATCTTATGGACTTTCAAGTTTGTATTGTGTCCAAAAACACATCAAGAATTAGGAAATTTGAATTGCGTTGAAACTATGTGATTAAGAAAGTGCACTTTCTAAAGATACCATCATACCATAGATTACCAAATAAATAATCTGTAGACTTCATTATGGAATTGAATTTTATAGTACATCAATTACCTTTTTTGAGATTAAGTGAGGATGAGTAAAAACTAAGAGTCAACCAATTTTTATTGAAAGGAAATGAAAAAATATTTTTTTAACATATGTATGAAGAAATATTTGATTCATTGGAGTAAATTTATAATTATTTTGTTTGTCAATTTTACCATAGGTGGAAGACTTTTGATATTAGATATAAAAGAAATATATTCCTTAACGATGATAGTGAATTGTTCAAAAAAGAATTGAAAATATTCTAGGGAGTACTATCTTAGTTCCAAAAATACTATTGTACACTAAAAATTCTCAAGTATATATTTTAAAATAGTCCTACACTATACCCTCAAGCATTGGATGATCATTCCACTATAAGGGATTTCTCTGGTAAAAGTTTTGATGATTTGGAATTAATTTTCAACGCTTTGGAAAAAATTCATAGCATAATTGATCAAGAGGATTGACTACTAATTCCCTTGGATTCTAAAAACTACCATGGAAGAAGATGTAACCCATCCAAAGGATTAAAATTCTTGTTATCATGATGATTTTAGGGGGATATTTAAAAAAATAATTGATAGTTTTGATGAAAAAAATAAAAAATTGATTTCTATAATTCAAAAATAGATTGTATTTTTAAACACCTAGAGTTATATGCGGGATCGTTAGTTAGATATGTTAGAGGTAGTGATATGGGTAAACTTTTGAGAACCACTAAACTAATCTTAGTGTGAATGAAATGCTAGTTACAACCAGGAAAATTCCCCAAACTCTCCTAGAATATAATAAAGTTCCCAAATACACCCCAAATGAATAATCATATGAAACTAAAACATGAAATATAGAAAAATAACAACATTTAAATCTAGGAATAGACATCGAAAACACTTTTAAACCAGTTATTCTAGTTAAAAACTATAATAAAATGTATTTAAAATGAAATAAAAAAGTAGAATAAAAACCATGAAGAATAATTTGATGGAAGTAAAAAAAATGTGAATATTTTTCCATAAAAATTATATTCTAAGAAAGGCTTATGAAAAATAACCAAGAAACTAGAATTCTTAAATTTTATAATTTTTATGAAATTAAAAATCATTATACAATTTATTGAATTCTTAAACCAATTCTCATCATTCCCTAAGTAATTAAATAAAATTTATTCAAATAAAAAGTCATTATAAGAATTTATAACATATAATCACATATAGGATTGTAGTGTTGTGTTAAAAAATGGGATACCTTATAATCTTCAAGACCCATGGGGCATTGTCATCGAGTGCACTTTAGGGAAGATTATCCAGTTCAACTTCTTGGGTGATCATGGGGAAAAAATAAATATTATACCCGTATAATTGTTTCAAAACATGAAATTTTGATTAAAAAACCCACCAAAAGTTTCGTATAGTTAGAAGACAGATATGTTTATCACATGGTTGGAAGAGTTATGACCTAATAATTGGGTTTGTGAAGCTACCTTTGCCTACCAATTTTCAGATCCAAGACATTGAACGTGACAAGGAAGTTATTATCATCCTATGTAAGACGTTTTTCCCTTTCGGGAGATGAAATTAATGTATTAATAGGTAATCTATAAAATATCTCTTTGATAAAAAGTATTCCAAACAAGGGATTCTGAGTTTGAATCTTCTTCTCCAATAATATGATTTTAAGAAAATTGTTATAGAGGGGTCAGAAATATGGTTGTGGACCACCTTTATAGGTTACCGAATACCCCATATATATATCCCAAAAAAAATTAACATTCTATTACAGGATGATAGAATTTTTATGATTTTTTTGGGTAATCTTATTATTACATAGTGAATGACATATTTAATTCTATAGGTGTTATTCTGGAGACCCTTTTAAGGTATCAATGAAATAAATTCAGTTCTGAGTTTCATAATATCCTTTACTATTTATAAGACTTTTTAATTTAATTATTATGATATGTGAAGTTTCAGAAAAAATTATTCAATTCTTTGGAAATGTTACTCACCACCTTGAGGTGAGGACTAGCAAGGTGAGTGAACAACCCAAAAAGTATTGTGGTATGGTTTTACTAGCCCACTCAATTTAAATATTCTAGTAGTATTCTAATAGGGTGTGAAAAATTTAAGATATTGGAAAATGTTGGTAGAAGGATTTGGTTTCCATAAAAAAATATTTCAAAAGGTATCGATTTTTGATATCCAGAGTTTGGAATTTATTGGAAAATTTACATCATCTTATGTGAATGAGTATATACTTGTGCCTATGGACATTGTGTTTAAGTGGGCGAAGAGAGTTTATCACCTAAAAAAACTTACTTATAGTGTTCTTAAGTTCATAAAAAATACGATTTTAATATTTGAAGTTCCCAATGATTTCAACATATACATCGACTCTCATTTCATAAATAATACGTTTAAGGAATTAATGGGGTACAATTGGTGTTCTTATAGAACTGGAACTACAAATCTCCCACAATCTATTAGTCAAACTAAAATTTAAAGCAAATAAACAAAAATAAATTCAAGAGAATATAACTTCAGTATCTAAAATGGACATATCAATAAAACTGGATGGAGTATTATGGGATAAAAGTACTACCTAAAACACCCCCATAGAGATGTATCTTTATAGGGTTCTCTTTGTAATGATATGTCATCATTCCATATAGTTTCATCTAATGCCCTTATATGTAGTGAAGGCCCTAAAATAAGATTTTAATTATTATGGAGTGAGAATATTGTTGGAACCACATGTATTGGGTGATATCATAATTAAATCATACCAGAATTGATAAATTTACAAAGAAATAATCAAATTATTTCAGTACTATTTCATTAAGAAATTGTACTTTATGGTTGGAAAAATATTTTTTCTATTTAATTAAATGCTAGGGTTGTGTCAAGATAAACATAATATCTATGTTTCCAAACCCATTCACCAATTTGAGAGGGTTTTTCAATGGGGTTTTTGAGATGTTTGGGAAAGATAATATCCCATTTTTGGTTAATGGGAAAAGAATAAAGAAATAAATTGAGGGGAACCTAAAGGGATTGGATTCTATACCCATATTTTAAATTTGATTCGTTAAAAAAGTCTAAATAAGTATAATAATGTAATCTTTATCTAGGTAACTAACCCATGATTATTTTCTAATTTTAATTTATGTTATATTGTTTAAAAATCCAAACTCATGATGAATGAATCTGTATGCTGAAATCCCTTGATTTTAGTTTTATTTTTATATTACTCTCATCTACGAAGATCAAATTATACAATCACAGGATACTTCTCCAATATGCAATAATCACTTGCTTCTACTAGAGTGATTTTTATTCCATAAATTCAAAAATAGAGAACCAAAGGAGTGGCTCTATAGAAACTTCTTAATAACAAATACACAATCATCAACCGTAGGATAATTTATTTATAATGTTTCGATTGATAAATATTAATTATGTCTATATTAAATGTTGTACGTATATAAAAATTGAATCCATATGGATATCCTCAAGGACATAAAGTAGGATTATATGAAAAAACGAAAAATATTATACACCGGGGGAGTATTAGTTTTTATTTTTCTCATATATTGCATTATATTTCATGGAATCTAAGTGTGGAAAATTCCCCAATTGATCTAAAAAATATGAATAATATTTTCTTAAGATGGGTTCCTAGCATGATAATAACTATATTTTTGGGAACCAAGTTTAATAGATTTTCAATCTCCTATCTTTCAACATTAAAATTTATTTGGATATTTTAGCCTCATTGTTCACCATGATTCTCTATGATTTGAATTTGAAATTATATTTTTTATATATTATAATAAAAATAATAAACTATTGAATAAACAAATCCAAAAAACGAGTTTGAAATTTTTTTATTGTATTTATTGAAATGTGATATTTTGAACTGTCTAGTAGCCCTTTAAAATAATATATAAAATGATGAACAACTATTGTTTTTAAGAAACATGTTAAACCACTATAGGATTCAAAATTAGTGGTAATGTTGATATTAATGTGTGTGATAGAGGGTTATTTATTGATTCATTAACTATGCTCCAATTATGTACACATGAAATACTCAAAAATACTTTTTTCAGAGTGCCTCCCTTTAGTTAACCATTTTAGGTTTTCTTTCAATAAATATTTTTTATTTATTTTTAAATAAAAATAATGTTTCTATTTTTCTTTAGTTTAAGGAAATAAAAAATCAATTTTTTGAATCAAATAAAATATTTTATACTTTTATGATGGATTAAAATGTTTTTGTAGTTGTTATAAATGATTTATTGTAGAGTGATGTTGTCCTGGGATTTTTTTGGGAATACAATCTGAATAACAGGAAAAAAAGTATGGCATTTTTTTGTAAAATATAAAATTTGAATTTAGTACAATTTTATTATTAATTTTAAAATAGTAACATAGATTTATTTAAGGGGAACACCTTAGTGATCCAACTCAATATATATTAATATAATTCATTTTATTATGAAGTAAGATTGGATATTAGAATCCCATAGTGAATGTATCAGATTAAGGAATTGGGTTTGTTGTGTAAATAAATAAAATTCAAATATAATATGTTCTTTTCATAGTGATATGCACAAATTCATTAATAGAAAAACTTCAAATAATGATCCTTTTTTAAAAAATTACTACATTAAGATGAATGGATTATTAAAGGAAAATTAATAAGGGGTTAATTTATTTATAAGAAAATATTTTGAGTTGTATGAATGAAGTGAAATGTAATAAAATTAGTTTGAGGAACCTAAGAGAGAGTGAAAAATGGTAGTGCATCTTGTTATAAATTAAATTCCACTTTAATCTTAGTGTTCTGCACTACTTGAATAAAAATTTAAACATGGGTTAAAGTAGGGTAGTTTGTTCTAATCACAAAGAAGGCATGTCATTTTTTAAATAATTAAGGGAACTATAGAATTCCATAAAATGCATTGAATTGCTTGAGAGTGTAACTGATTATGTGTTGGGTAATTTGATGTGGAATTATTCTTACACATCATTGAATATATTTTTCAGTGAATTAATTTTTTTAGTTAAAAAGTGCTACAAATTCCTATATAAGTACAATTTGATAAATTGATGTAGAAATTTTACATTCTTTAAAAATTGTATTTTAAATGCATTTTTGTGAGTTTTTTATGGCTTAATTGTTTTGAGTTTACATTTCTAACATTATGAGAAAAAATGTTTCTAAAAACATATTAAAGTAAAAAATTTATTGGTTTAGTTTTAGTAAAATAAATATATTTTTTTTAAATTAAATGACAATATTAATTCATTAAAAAATTATTTGAGTTTTTTCTATTTTTTTGTGGAATTATATTTAAATTAATTCAATTTTTCATTAGGTTAATTGATTGAATTTTTTTATTTGATTGATAATTAATTTTAATATGTGAATTTTTCCCTTCTATAATAAAAATACTATTGACTGTTAAAATTGATACCACTAGAATGAATATTCTACTATGGAAGAACTTTCTCCCATTTACATTTGGTAAATTCATTGTTGATTCCACAAGCCTCCAATGTAATGATTACATTTGAGAAAACCCCTATTAAAATTAGCTATTTTATTACTCTTATATTTCCCCTATGATGCTGCTACATCCACAACTAGCTCCTCTTTTACTAGAAAGATGCACCCTTTTACCGCTAGTTTTTCCGCATGGCATTGGAATTCCCCATTCTAGCAGCACCACCCCTCTACCTTCAACTTCTGTAACATCTCTGTTACCACTACAAATATTAATTTCATTCTTCATGATTTCAATTGAACCACTGTACCACATGCTACACCAACTCAACAATAAATAGGATTTTGGATCTAATTGAAATCTAATGATCAATGATTGATGTAGAAATACAAACAATTTAAGGACATTAAAAATCAACTAAAGTCAAAGAAAGTTTAAGATTCATTAGTAAACCATGATTCCATTATTATTTTTCACTTGAAGAAATGGATTCATATTAAGAGGTGTTGAGGTTATTGAAATACTTGATTTTGAAATTTTTTTTATTCAAATTTATTTATAGAGGGACCTTAGGATCCCTAACGTCTCAGCTACAGGTGACCAAGAGAGTGTATTTTTGGTGTTTGAATAAATACCCCAATGAGAATTTAATATGTAATAAAAACTAAATCTAGAATGCATAAGATGTTCCTTTTCATCATTAGATGAAAAAATCCAGGCTATGACTCACAATACTTGATATTGAATGAATTATGAAGAACCAAGATGAGATGAATGGTAATAAGAGTGTCAAATGACTGAAAATACATGCTTTAAGATGAAAAGATAGAAGCTTGAAAATTACATGAATCCAAAAATTCTTGATCTAGTATAGAATAATTCCCATGAAAGATATACAGAACTAGTCTTGCTGGTTATGAACAAGTAGGACCATAGTGATGAAGATGACCATCAGAGTTACACTGAGATCTATTGTTTCTCAATATAGATCAATCTGAAGGATAAGGTAAGAACCCCATATAATTGAATCACAATGATGGCTCATTAAACAAAACTGAGCTCACAAAGATCTGATCTGACAATGTGGTGTGTTGGAGAAGACATAACCAAATACCAAGAGTAAGATGGGGCTATAACTATCGAATCGAGGATGACATGTAAAGTTCTTGGTTGGACTTGCTTAAGGGTGATGGAAGTCATGTAAAGGTAGTTCTGGGACACACATAAGTATAGTGATGGATTCATAATGGTAGTACTATAATTTTTGTTTAGGTTTAAGTAGATGTGAATAATGGTAGATATCAAAGATTCAAAAAGTTAGAAATGGAATATGTATTAGGGTAGAGGTCATATTTGGGAAAGGGTAGAGAAGGATAAATCTAAGGGTGATTACAAATGGTGTAAGGGTCCAAATTTACTTCTACATAATGGTAGTTCTATGGATGAATTTACATAAGGGTCAAAACCCATTTATATGTAGAATTCCAATTCATTTTCAGAGTCATTACATATGTGTGTAAGTGTAAACTTTTGTAAGGGTACACCTGTGTTAGGGTAACATCTACTCCTATAATGTACATTAGACATAAAATTAATAGTAAAGGAAAAATGGTTATTTTAAGGCCCATATAAGTAAAAAAAATATAATTGGAGAACAACATAGGGAAAAGAGTTAATTTCCTACAGTGTAAATTTAGTCAATTTCACCTTTTTATACATTTTATTCATCTAGCAGAATCAAAGAATGAAGATTAAATCATTATTTCATCATCTAATCATGATCTATGATGTTGGTCTGTGGAGATAATTTTAGATTAATATTTTAGTAATTAAATAAAAAATAATTTCAATGAGAAACACATTATGTTATAGGGGCTTGTGTTTATGCAACAAATTAGGGAGAAAAGTTGATAGAAAAAGTTCCACATAAAGTCCAATGAAGAAATAATTGTCATGTGACTGTCTAATGAGAATTTTGGATTAGCACAGTAAATATATATTTACAATATTGAAGAAAAATATAAAAATAGATTGGATATGATGAATAGGGTAGGGTCTAAATGTAAGGACTTAGAATAAAGGATTGATAGTAAAAAAACTATAGATGAACCATTGAATAGATTACTATGAACTTAATTATTCTTCTTGTTTCAACATTTACCTTATTTATATTTCTATTTTTCATTACGTTAAATATTATGATAAAATAGTCATGGTCATTGGATGAACCAAAATGTGGAATGAGATTATGGTTGTTGTTAATTTTAATTTATTCGGGCATATTAAGTTGCTAAAAACTACCCTTATAATCATTATTCATGTTGTAGAAATCATAAAATTTATTGGAAATGGTGACATATATTTCCTGATATATCTTTCTTCTAACTATATGTCATCTAGAAGTCTATCTGAGAATAGGAATGTTCATCTTGGGGATACACATTAGGATCAACTGAGAAGTTGTTTCAGATGTAAAAATGGGTTCATCATTGGGTGGATTGGATGATTTTGTAGTTGAGATACTATAGGATATATTCAACCATAGGTTGCACATTCTTGAAAATTAGATATCTTATTTTTACCTGATCCAATAATAATTTTAGATGAGTTAAGACATAAAATAAGATACAAAATCGAAATAATAATCAACAATCGAATTCCCATTGACCTTTTCTAGATTATTTATTTCATTTTATTATTTTTTTCTTTATTGTGTTTTTGATTTAGCATCCATAATTTTTGGTTATTGTCCCTTACAACCAATAGTTTCTTTTATTTCTACACTACTAATTTATCCTTGTAAATGTTTCTTAAGAGTGTTTTCCTATACAATTTTTCACAGATATATCTACAAGTACTTCTCTATGGATCGACATATATTCACTTAATTAATAGTTTTTAAGATTGATTATAAATAATTAAATTTACTTGAACCTAGTAAATGAACTAGGCTTCCAGTCACCATAAAAATAAATCAATATTTCAATCCCTCACTCATATTAATATAAGAAAATCATTATCCTCAACAAGATAGTATTCAACCTCTACGCAAAAACTCCATATCAAGCTCAAGAATCCCTAAACATTCTTTTATTTGTGCTTTAGGCAATGAGGATATATGTAATTCACATTAGATATTGGTTGATCAGTAGTTTTACATGATATTTTATACATACACATAGTGATTGGGGAACAATGAGGTCCAAAAATCATCAAATTGTATCTGAAAACAAAATAACAATTACAAACTAAAATTATTCTTTTAATTAACTAAATATATATTCTCATTCATGATTTCATTGACAAAACCCAATTCTTCATAATTTACAATATTTTTTTCTTCATATTGAAAATAAGGAGAAAATTATTCTTCTCCAATAAATATAATCATTTATTATTTTTTTCTACTAGATTCCATGAATTTGGATAGATTTTCAGTCGTCTGAGGTGGTTCTTCTTCAACATTATAAATTTTGATTGATTCCATCAGTTAAATTTCCCTATCCAATCTTCTAGATGAGGCACCAATATTAATCAATAACCCGTTAAAACACCCATATTTATCTCTAAGCATTGGAGATTATTCAAACTAGCTCTGGTTTAATTTGAATAATGTCACATTTTCACAAGATCAATGTTATGATTAATTAATAAGCCTCAATCTGCAGTTATATTTCTCTACATTACATTTGATGAATGACCATATAAACTTCTCCAGTATTGGTTTCCCTAAAAAAACTCCTACATTTTTATAGTGGGTCAATACTTCATGAGTTTGATCTTTTATGCACTTATAGTAGGATGGATTCATGTCCAGTGGGACACATAGATGTTTGGAACATCCATAGTGTGATGGGTGGTCATGTGTTTACTAAAAAATTCATTTTCATATTTTTTAAAAGAAAAAAATAATTAATTGAACTATTAAATATTTTATCTATTTTACCTATCATGGTAGGTGGATTCTTCACTAGTTGTAATTTCGAGAAATTGATAAATTTCTAACATGTGATTAGTTTGTTCTCCTCATGCGGTAGCTAGTTGTGGTATATTGTAGTCAACCAACATTAAATGAAAAGTCCTAACACATAGTTAAACTAAACTGTTATAAAAGAATAAAAATTTAAAAAACATATTGAATTCAACATAAGATTTAATATAAATAAAAAAATAGAAGTGAAAAATAAAAATAAAGAACAAGGAATTATTATTTCTAAAAACCAAACACAATAAAAATAATTACATGAAATATAATTTAATTAAAATTCACCTAATTAAAGTTGAAATTTTTATTAAAAAATAATGAAATTGATTCCTATAAAAAATGACATTATCATCAAATGAAGAAATTTCATAAAAATATTCAATGAATATAAACATTTACTACCAATTAACAATAAATTCCTTATTTATCTATAGAAAATAATTTTGAAATATGAAAAAAGTAATTTTCATAAAGCTACTATAGAAATTTTTTCCTTATAAGATTCTCTAAAACATTTCATTTTTCTAGACCTAAATCAATAGAATAGTCAAATTTGATGTAATTTAAGAGATATCAATAGAAAAAACCAAATACCACAATGAATTAGTTTATAAAAATACTTTCTCCCTATGGAACATTGAATATAGTTATGTGATTTCCATCAATAAATTAATTGATTTAACTGAAATTTTTAAATCTTATTTGAGAAAAATGACTAAAATTGAAAAAATTAAATATAATGAATCACAATGAAATTTTCATCCAAATGAAATTCCTAAAATATATTCTACACCAGGATAACGATTTCATAGAATTAATGAACTCAAAATAAATATACATACTAGCGGATGAGGTAGAGTAAAGATTTATTTGTGGATTAAATAAACCATACAATAGTTAAAGAATAGATAATAAGTAAATAAATTTCTAGCCTTTATTAAGTTTTTTAATAAACTATTTGGATGAATATACTCCAAAAAAACATGAAAAAAGAAATTTTTTTATGTGGTCATTTTAATGATGTTCATAATTAAATCCATGATGTAATAGAGATTAACCTCTTTATAGTTGAAAAAAATCATCAAATTTGATAAAATGTTTCACCCATTGAATATGCCTTTTGATATCCATGAAAGAAGAAATTTTTTTAAAATATTATGTTGGTTTATTATTCTTATAACCATGAAATATAATTAGTCACATATAATACCCCTCATACTTGAAACACCACATCTAACCTAATGTTTACTCTTAAGGTGGGAAAAACATGTATGGAATTTTTGTTTAAGGATAGATTAGGAAATTAAATAGTGAGAAATCTAGTTTATAGATTTACATGAAAATAAAAAAAATAATATTTTGGAAAAATATCTAGAAAAGAATTAAAAAATTCTGAGTTTTGTATCTTAATAATAATAGAAATAATTTTCAATGAAACTAAAAATGGTAGACTGGAAAAGGAATGATTACAAACAAATAATAACCTTGAATCCAAAGGTAAACTAAAGTGTACTAATAGTTTTTATAATTTATTTTAGTATATTTTTTAATATAATAAGAAAAATCATACTAAACACCCTATCAGAGAGATATTTATTTACTCACATTAAAAAAAATTCACCCTCCCATTCATGATTCTAGTTAGTATATTTACTAAATGATGACTAGAATTCATAAGAACACATTATAAATAGTGTTGAACATTAAAATTCACAAATTAGAATCATATTTAAACTATTATTTGACGAAATAAGAAAAAAATATTTAAAACTATAACTCCAATATAGTTTATCTTTATTAACTAAGTATATTAAGAAGTTTACACCATAAATTTTGAGAGATGTTTGTCTTTTAACTAATTTATAGCTTCTATAAAATGAAAACAAAATAATATAAAAAATCCATAATTTGATGTGAAATAATATTTCAATTAATTATTATGTTTAAAGGAATTTGATACATATTTTTTTATACTTTTATCCCATCTTTTTCATCAAAAATTCTTTCTTTATACCATGATAAATTGAATCCCTTCATCTAGATAATATATTTATTATTTGGTCTATTGGACACTAAAGTATCTCTCCCTTAAAACTAAAACTTTTACATGTAATTTAAAAGGTTTATACAATTGGTGAAGAATAATGTTGGGTGATATTTATTTATTTTAAAATAAAAAATAAAAAATCACTCAGTCATCGCCCATGATGTTTTTTTACTCTCATCTTCTAAACACAATCACTTAAAATTCTTTCCAAGATCATTCAGTTGGCATGAGTTTGTTACAATATTTATTTCACTATTGTGTGTGTAATTTTTCTCAGGTTATCTTAATATTTTTAGTACACTAGAAACATGGATATATCTCGATAAATATTTTCATGTCACATGACTAAGATCACTCTTCTCTACAATTTCAATGCCTCACACCTCTGGAAAGGATACAATATTAAAGATATCAGGCTAAAAATATCACAAGAATGGATTTCATAACTCTTTAAATTCTCCCCCAAAGTTAATACATTTAGGAATTGAGAAATAGGTGAAAAAATTTGTATATCCCACTCACTATCAACCACAAAATTACTATTAGAGGAAGCATCCATGTGTTGCAAAAGGAATGAATCCCAAGATCATCTATAAAATTTTTAATAATATGGATATAATATGCATTATCCATGTTGATAAAATCAATAGAGACATTCTTACAATCCATCTGTATAATTTTTATAGGTTCTCAGTTTTAATTCCCAAATCAGTGTTGAAATATTTATTTCAAACCATTAAAAACGTAGAACAAATATAAAATGTTACCGCAACTTTAAAGAACTCATTTATAGAAGGAATACCAACTGATACTGACTCACTAAACTCAGGAAGTGAGATAGGCTGTTCTAAACCCAAAATGGTTGTAAGCTAGGGTTGTGAATGGTATTCAATGGATTAGGGACTAATCTAAACCAACAGTTATGGTTTGGTATAGACAACATCATGATAAAGTGAAATGAATTTTCAAATTGGAATTACAGGATTACCTTTTCATTATAGTTATTGTGTAGATAACAATTGGATGTAATATGCTCTTAAATGTTCATTGTCTGATTCTTTGATCATTATATCAAAATGGCCATTATATCCCTTCCCAATCTAACCTCTAATTTCTCAATCAATAACTTCTATCACATTTTAACTTACCATAAACCGAGAGTCCATAAAAACATGGAAATGTTTATGATATTCACACTCATTTAGGATTAGTTTTCCCTTAAAAATATGAAATCCCCACAAGTAGCAAAGAAAAGTCTTCCTAGAATGATAGGTTATTTATGATCACAACATATTTCAAGAATAAGGAAATAATTGGAAATAGAACCTTCCCTAAAATGAGAAAATGGTCATCTACACTTCTATAAGGTATGTAACTGACGTAACAACTAGTTATAGATATATTGATATTGTCTTAAACTTCATCAAATCCAACTTTTGAAATAAAGAGAAAGTAATAATATTTATGATATCTCAAAATTGGCACAGGAAATTGACCTCCTCACATTATCTTATTCTATAATAAATGTAAAATCATTCTAGAAATTTTGACTTTGGATGTAACATATATTAAAGGAAAATAGAATAGCCTTAAATAAGATTAATGATGGTAAATTATCACCTTTACTATACATTTTCTAAGGTCCATTTAAGATTTTTTTCTTAGGATTGGAATTTTTTTATGTCTTCTATAAACATAATATTAATGATAATGTTTCTGAAAATATGGATAATTTTTATGTAATTGTTTGTATATTTCATTTTAACTCATTAGGTTAAGGGAATAAGAGGGGAATTAATATTCAGAGTAGGTTGATTACAAACATTCTCCTCTGAAAAATCATTTTTTCCATCATTCATTGTTCGCATTTAATTTTACTTTTCTCTTAATATTTTTTAGGTTATGGTACATCAATTAGTTTATTTTTATCTACGATATCTAGATTTCATGTTTTCATGTTTTCCAAATTTTTATTTCTTGTTTTTGTTAAATCTTGAATATCATATTCTATGGAATAAACCGTAACATTTTAATATGTATTGAAATATGATCTCATTCTAAATTCCGTGATATTTTTTTATGGAATCATAATAATTTTTTGGGTTCTTTTCTCTTTCTATTTATATATCACTTCTTTCCATTCGACTCCTTTGTATTTTTATAATGTTTTTGGATGATATTTCAGGTTATATATAATCCAAAAATCTATCTTGTTGAGAGTATGTTATTTGAAAAATTGACACAAAGTCTCTACCCAATTACCTTGTGAATATTATGATTATAACCTAAACTAATTTTGAAAACGTTTTACTATTTGTGTGGGAGTATAAGGGTAGGGAATATTAGGGAATCTTATTAATTAATAACCAAATGTCCCCTCAAAAACAAGTTGAGGATGTTCCAAAAACAATTATTTTAATTTATATTATTTTATAATGGAGAAACTGTAGTTTAAAAACATGGATGATGCCTTGGAATTATTAAAATACCATAGTATAGGTTATTTAAGTTATTTTTTGGGAAATAATTTCTAGCATACCCAAACATGCCACATTATTTGACTTTTTCTATATATGCCTATCTTTATTTTCAAAATATATTCCATCATATTAGGGATGAGACACACTAATATGGATAGTTATATTTCAATAACATTAATATTTGAATCATTAAAAGGTCATCGATGTTTTTTTACATTCACCAATTATGATATTATAAATTTCACCACCTAAAGAATGGTGTATCATGTTTTAATAGATGGGGTATGACCAAAATAAATTTTTTTAATAAGTGTGTGAGGAAATTATGGTGGTTGGGTTAGTAAATAAGAATCACCGAAAAAATATTATAATATTTCATATAGATATCTCTCTCATCTAGTACAAAATTATTGATTTTATACATCCCATAATTAGTGGTGTTACTATGAAAAAATTTCCAAAAAATGAATAACAGATTCAGTTCGAGGAACCCAATACATGTACTCCTAGAACTATTTCAATGATAATTTTCTATATACACTGGAATAAATAGAAATTTCGATGAAGAAGTATTTATTTTATATCATTTTCGTATTTTTAACATCACATATCATTAATAATCACAAAATCACAATAACAGAAGGTTTAGTGTATTTGGGAAAAAACAACATACACAAAAAATTTTATTAAACTTTTAAATATTTCACTATAATTGAACCAAACAAGATTAAATTCTAGAGTTCCCCTAAGTTATAATCCTATTCATAACCTAGGTAATGAAAGTATAATAATGGGGTGATATCAAATGAATAGTAATGAAAAAATGCATCACTATATCATTAAGAGTTAGATCATAAAATGAGAGACAACATGAGTAGCAGTGAAATATATTATTAAAATGAAAAGGAAGAATAATAATTTTCCATAACCCATGATATTAATTCATTTAATAGAAAAATAATAAAAATTATTTCATAATATAACAGTTCAAAAAATGAGACAATAAGCATTTTCTATAGGAGATAATCATATGAATGCCTCATAAGGATAAGAAAATGAATAATAATATTATATCAATAAAAAATTGAAGAGATCATAAAATAATCCTAAATAAATAAATATAATTTTATATAAAATGGTAGATTAGTTGTCACCATGTAATTAACAAAACATAGTGGAGCCAACATCGCTTCTGGATTCACATAAACATTGTGGACCAGGATCAGTTCTCAATTAACTTAGGAAAAGTAGAGATGAAAACACTTATGGATTCCAATAATATTTTTTGGGTAGAAAATAATTCCTCATTATATAATCGTATTAAAGAAATAATCACATCCAAATTATTAAAAATATAGAAGAGTAGTCATTACTTCTTAATTCCAAGAGTGGAGATAACATCAGCACTGGATTCCCACAGTTAACTCATGATACATAAATCCATAAACAATTCATTGGAGGGATATCTAGGACCCTACATATTAATAATAATATTCCATAAATATTTTATCCATTATAATATGAAAATATTATTACTTAATGAAAAACATCTTTTCAAATGATAGTCAAATGTGAAGAATTACAAATAAAGAAAAAATGTCCCGTCATGAAAATCCCCATAGAAATATTGAGATAATAAAAAAAGAATTAAAAATTGTTAATATGAAATAAAAAACATAATATCATTAATTAATATAGAATCATGGTATAATGATTCAAGTAGGATATATGTACGCCATATTAAATAGTGTAGGTTTATAATTAAGAATATTTTTTAAAGAAAGAAATTTTGAGATAAAATTCTCACCTTAAATCCATTATTTCAAACCATAATATATAATCATATTAATAAAAATCTACACATTTATAAAATTATTCATATATATTTCCCTTTATAGAATTCATTTATAATAAGTTATTACAAAAACATTCGTCACTTACAGTTTTTTTATCATCAGGCAGAAGGAAATATGATTCCTTATATCATTCTTGTTTTGTAACAGCATTGATTGTTCTTATTTATAAAAAAAGTAAAACAATAAATATATTATCCCTAATACATGAATCATGGGTTTTCAATGATTCATCATAACCCATTTTCATTTGGCAAATGATAATTACATGGTTTGTAAAAATGGAAATTCTGAAGAACTATTTTTGATATGTGCAATAATAATATGGTGATAGTTTAATTAGTATATTTAATATTAAAAACACTATTGAATGTTCATTAAGACATATTAAATACATTATTTTTAAATTAATTTATTATTATATATAATTCATTAATAATTTATTATATAAATATGATCACACTATTCTTTTTGGTTGTAAAACCAACCCAAGAAGGTGTGTGCTGACAAAATAAATTTGAAAATAGAGTATAATGGTCATAAAATCATATAACTTCATCAAATTAATACATTGAATCATCCATGATGGGTGGTGATGAAAAGTGATTTTTTCATTTGTAGGGGATGTAGTCCGCACTACGTATGATTAACATTTCTATTTATTAATGAATAAGATAAAATAAAGGTATATAATAAAGTCTGAATTCATAATTATAATTTATTTATATTCCATGTTTTAATACAAAAAGTCCATACTTTCTATAATCCATGATATGCCATGATAAAAAATGAACAACATCTCTTTGTAGAGGTGGTTGTCCACACATATAATTTTTGTGGTTTTTTTTTCTTAGTAAACAAAATG
Source organism: Viscum album (assembly GCA_963277665.1). Taxonomy (NCBI): domain Eukaryota; kingdom Viridiplantae; phylum Streptophyta; class Magnoliopsida; order Santalales; family Viscaceae; genus Viscum; species Viscum album. The sequence goes on along the minus strand of OY728131.1, from coordinate 673,659,015 downwards.
TATTGAATAATGATTGATAAATTATCATATTATTAATTAATTAGATTAGAAATATATATTTATTTATATTAGTAGGGATATTTTTTTGAATATGTTTATTAATAAGGAAAGACTACAGGGTAGGAAATACTCATGTTGAAGACAAGATATTTCTCTTGGAAGGCTCATAGAAAAAGGAATTATGAGGCCAACATATTAAGATCATAGGACTACAAATGTTGGACGAGATTCTTGGAGTAAAAATAAATCAGATATGTAGGAGTAAATTCTTAGTAACAGGTGTAGTATAATTTTTTGTAATTTTTCCCCTTTTATAAGAAAATATAAGCGAAATTTTGGAAGTTCCCATACATTGAAATAATTGTATGCTAGAATTCAAGGGTAAAAGTATTTAAATATTTCAAAACTAGATTTTGTGAAATTTTAATGTGTATAATCTTCTAATACATCCATTTTGGAGACATCCTTGAGTGATTTTAGGTTTTCACTTTGTTTTTTATCTTTTACCATAATTAACTTTTACCCAGCTAACCAATATTTTAACCTCGATAAATTATTTTAATGATGAAAATTATAATTGAAAATATTACCTAAATTTAAAATTATAACCTTTAATATTTAATACATATTATTAAATCAAAATTTATTTTTTTTAAAATGAATTTCAAAATAATTACACAAAGTGCATAAAAAAAATTATATAAGAAATGTGCATCTTAATATTAAAATTTATGCAATGAATAAAGTTAAATACTTTATTTATTTTCAGGAATTGAATTGATTTTTTTATAAAAAATAATTTTTATACAGCTTGCATATAAATACAGAAATGGATTTTCCATAAATAATAATTAATTTAATTAAAGACAAGAAATTGTTTTTAATTGGAAAATATTATTTAAATTTTAAATGTTTAATCATAGTTTTTCTAGATTTAATATATTATTATTATGTGAATAATTGTAATTCTTAACAATATTTTCTTCATGAATTAAAATTTTAACATGTTTTTAAGTTATACTTAGTTATTCATATAATCATAAATTCTATGGGTTTACTAAAATAATTTAATTTTATCTATTCACCCAAAAATAAATCATGTTGGGAAAATATCAAAAATTAAACCTTTAATAATTATGACATGCGAAAAAAAATATTTTTTTAAAATTAGAATTTTAAAATATTAAAATTTATCTTTTAAATGAAAATATAATATATAAAGGAAAATAGATTTTATTGAAAAATGGCCTTTAAAAACTTTTATTATTATTAATCCTATTTTTAATGGATTTATAGTTGATTACAATACTTTTTTCTTTTATAGAGGATATATTATTGATATAAATTCTTAATAATTATAAACTAATATGTTGTGGTTTGTTTTATTTTAGTGTTACTATCACATCAGTGGTAGTCTTTTGAGGTATTTTCATATTTTCTTTCATTATTATAATAATTACATGGACTTCCTAGTAGTTTTTTAAAAAAACTTATGGGTTTCTGAGATGTAAAGATGTAGGATCAAGGTTGGAAACCATACTTTAACCTAGTGACAAAAGTGAACCTCAGATAATAGAACTGTCCATTCCACATGGATATGTACACGAGCATGCAACCCTCCCGGGGTCACCATGTGACCAGGATAGTGTTACTATCTAGTCCACATGGCTAGATTCAAGGTTATTCACCCCCTCTAGGTATACCATGTGACCTATAAAAAAATTAATTTTTTTAAAATAATAAATTTTCCCAGTTAAATTTTATAATAAAACACCTTATCTCACTCTATTCGACCCTTTTATCCTAGGAGAAAATTTCTCCCTACCTCTCATCTATTGGGATCCAAATTTTGGGTGTATTTGGATTATAAAAATTAAGAACCATCAATTAATCTTCTCATCTCTTCTTTTATTCCATCTTCTTGGTCACCTATCTATTTCTGTTTTGTTTTCATTTCTCCATCATGTGTTTTGAACTATGTTGTGTTCACTTGCCCTTAATTGAGTTGAATTTTGTTAGTTTTGGGTTAGTCTTATGTTTATAGGGCCCTCTAACAGTGTGGCTAGTGGTTTCCAACCGGTTCTATGTGATTTCAAGTGAAAAGGTTGGTGGTTCCATGACACGACATTATTTAATGAATTTTTTATGCTTTCTAGATTTTGAATTGGGTTTTATAAGATGTGTGGGTGGGGAGAAAATTTTCTTCCGTGGGATTTGGTTTGGGGTTAATGTTTGATGGTGATTTTACCTTTTTAAAAGGGTGATTATAATATGTGGTTTCAATGGTTGGTATTTTGATGGTATAAAAAGTTATTTCACATGATATATGGATTAGAATTGATGAAACTGAAATCCTAGGTGTCTATGTGGGAAGATAAGGCCTTGTACATGAGGAGAGTTAGTGGGGCCAAGTACTGATCTTCATAGAAGGTCTACATCACAAAAATACCTAATCATTTATGATGTGGATTTTTTGATCAAACACGAGATAAACCTTAATGTCTATGATTTATTCATTGAGAGTACAAGGATCCAACGACACCACTAACCCTTGTTTTTTAGGGATTGAACATGGTTTTCATATTTTGTTTTTTAATTCCTATTTATTCACACATGTTTCTCCTTTTATGTTAAAATATGTTTTTATTTAAAATTTATTCATCTCTTCTTAAAATCTAGCATGTCAATTTATCATTTCATTTCATCACATGGAATATTTTTTATGGTATCCTAATGAGGAATGTTTCTCACACCCTACTCACACCCTCTAGTGACTGTAGACCTTGTAATATTTGATATAGGTAAGGGAAGGGTTTTCCCTGGTGGTGAATGTGGTCATATGTGTTAGAGGTCTATTTTTACATAGGTGTTGGTGGGGGTGGCATGAGGATGTTTACCCACATATTGAATTGTACACTGTTAGTCTAGTTAGTTCCCCACCACTTTATAGTTATTTTGGATTCTATTATAAAATATTGAATATTTAAATTATTCTTGTTGTGTTTTTAATTAGTATCTCATGTTATTATTCTTGGTTTTGATGTGATGAAATTTTTTTGAATGGTTTGTAGTTAATTTTCATGGGAGAAATCATTCCCAATGGCTTTGCTTGATTCCCAAGATCTATTTTCTAGGATCTAGGGATAGGTAATTCCCATCGAGCTATACCATGGGCAGGGTTAGTTTTTGGTTGTTTGTCATATTGGTCTGATTCATCATAAATTGTTTTAGATAAGTTTTCCCCTTATTTTGGGTCTTATTATTTGGGAGAGTCTGGATATACTTTATTTAGGACTGTTGGATCTTGAGGTTCAGGTTATGAGTGGGGTATCTGAAAAAAAACCTCTTTAAAGGACTTGTGTGACCATGGGACATTTGGGATTTGGTTTGACTCCTCCATTTGGTGTGATGTATAGGCTGCAGAATGTGCAATGAAACTGAGTTGGGTAGAGTGGTTTATTAAATTAGTTTGTTTGTTATGGTTTCATTTTGATTTATGGGGATGTTTAAATCCCGTTATTGATGAAATTTATTTTGGAAATTTATTAATGATTTCTTCAGTCATATTTATTTATATAGAATCATTCCTCCTAGGATACCTCTCATTAAAATGTGGAAAGAAGCTAGAGAGAATTCTCCCTCACTAATTGAATATAAATTAGTTGTGTTAGTGGTTCAAGTTTTCTGAATATTTGATAAGGGAGGGTGCTTTTGTCCTTCTCAAGATAAGGAGCCCAAATTTGATAAAAAAAGGATAAATTCATTTATTTCCATAGGAAAGAACCCAATTCCATTGGGGTTTGTATATAACCCCTTTAATTAGAGGATTTGGTATAAAATATCATGAGGATATTCAAGTTTCTTGAGACCCCTGAAGCATTCTAGAATTAATGTGCTATGTTCATGTTGGAAGGCCCTAGTCACAGGTGCTGAGACTAGTGGTCCATGAAAAAAATCCCAAGTAGATGGGTTTTAAGGACTTCATGGTTGTTTTTAATGAGAATTATATCACTAAGACGTTGGACCATGAAAAGACAAAAGAGTTTATAAATCTCTTTCAGAAGGATAAAACAATTTAAGAGTATGCCGACCATTTTGTGGAATTGGTCCATTTCTCACCCAAGGTAATTTTCAATGAGAAGATAACGGCCCAAAATATGGAGATGGTATTGTTACCAAAAATTCAATACCATGCCTTATTTTTTTAAGATTAATACATAAGATGAGGCGGTTGACTAATCCCTAATGGTGTAGATTTCTCATGCTAGAAAATATGGGTTTTTAGGAAAGTCTCAATACTGTTCCAAGTAATCAATGCCTCATTTTTGATGAAAAGGGATGCGATGAGAAGGAGAATAAGGGATTTTGTAGCTCATTCCACCCTTCTAATACACCTTTAAATGCAATCATTTTTGGTGGTTTAGATGTATGCTACCAGGGTGGATGGCCAGGTCAAGTGCAGTTAGCGTGTCCATTTTCACATAGAAACTTCCATAAATGTAGGATCTTGGGACACTTTACGAGATTCTATAAAAGTGGGTTTTGACTCAGATTGATTTATGATACTCAAAAAATAGATAATATGTAGCTCAATCTCATGTATCATGGGCTATGGGTTCTTATTATACTGGGTGTGGTGGAAATTTTGAATCTCCTTATAGGAAGAGTGAAATCAAGGAAGAGCCACATGTTAGTAATCGACCTCAGAAATCAGTAAAAAATAATTACCTTCATTCTATGAACCATTTTCTTGTGGAATCAGGTTCATGACCTACAACAATATGATGCACTATTTTAATTAAATTATCCATAGTTTTTACCATATTTGATATTAGTTCTTCTAATTCTTTTATACATTCCTTTTTTTGGAACTGTTGAAAATTCCAACCATTTTTACTATTTATTATATGGAGTTGGTTACAATACTTATAAAGAATAAGGATCATGGTTTCATGTTTATTTTATCTTCTCTCACATTTTCAATGGTTGAATTAGAATGACATTTCATGGTTTGAAAAAATTATTTTCTTTATTTGATCCTTGGAATGAATTGGATGGTTCATTTGATGGTCCAAATCGATTTTTATCTTCATTGAGTAGCATTTATATTACTATATTGGAGTAATTGGGTCTTCAATGATTAATTTAATCCCTGGTTAGGGAGGGTAGTACCTTCACTTCTAGAGTTTATATGCCTTGTTTTCTAGGTCTCTTCCCTAACCTTGGGAATGATTGTAGTGGTCTTGAGAATGGGTTACCTCTGTTAATAAATTTGTTTTCATAGATGATTCTAGATTATTTCTTAGTCTTATCCCCTGAGAAGAATATAGAGTTCACCATTGAATTTTACATGATAATACAACAATTATCTTTTCCCATGTATAATATTCTCCCACCCCTGAGTCCAGGGAAATAATGATATATATGTACATTCTATAATCTAAAGGAGTCATTTTCTCTAGTGTATAACATTGGGAGTCCCGAAATTTGGTGGATAAAAACGATAATAGATCTCTCTAGTTGTTCATTGATTAGTAGAAGTTGAAGAAGGTAAAAATTAGGAATAAATGTCCCTTTACCCAAATTGATGACATATTTGATCAACTCTAGGGGGTATGATTTTTTTCCAAGAATGGCCTATGCTCCAAGTACGAATAAGTCATGCATTGAGAAGAATAAATTCCCCAAACATGCTTTTAATGTAGGTATGTTCACTTGTAGTATTTGGTCATTCCATTCACGATGAAAAATTATTGAACTATTTTCTTGGATTCTTTGAACTGGGTGTTCCATAATTAGCTTAAGGATTTTTTGTAGTATTTTTGGATGACATCACGATTTGATTTGAGATAGATGAAGAGAATAGAAAACACCTCAGGATCATTCTAGGAACCCTTCAGGATGAACTCCTTTACTAAAGACTCTACAAGTGAACCTTATTCATTTGGGAAGTCAAGTTTCTAGGCCACATGATCTCAGAACATGGGGTTTTAGTGTACCTTGAGAATATCAAAGAAGTGATGTCATGGGAGATACCAAAAATTTTTCTTATGATCATGAGATTCTTGGGCCCGGTAGGATACTATTATTGGGTTTTATGATATTTATCACATATCTGTTTTCCCATTACTACTGTTACCCAAAAGTGGGTATGGTTTGAGTAGATCATAATATGCCGAATGTATTTTTAGGTGATCAAGAGGAATTTTAACAGCACCCCTTTCTGATCCTACCAAAATTAATAAAGGGATACATGATCTATAATGATACTTTAGGTACAAGTATTGGGTGTGTGTCGAAGTCAGATGATAATGTGGTGGCATATGGCCCTCACCAATTTTGACCATAGGAAAGGAATTATCCAACCCATGACCTGGAACTAGAGGTGGCGATGAATTCATTGAAAACATGGTTCCACTCTATATTTGGAAAGAATTTTATATTTTACTTAGACCATAAGATTTTGGAAAATATTTTCTCCTAGAATTATTTGGATTGGAGATAGTATTGGGGGGTTGAGTACTTTAAATGGTACAAAATTGATATTGTCTACACCTTAGTAAAAGGTAATGTGGTAGACGACACCATAAGTCAGAAGGTATCTGTATAAGATATAATAAGGGCCAGTGATGAGTGAACATTGATAGTGATGTTTACCAGATGCACCTGGAAGCCAATGAGTAATGTGGATGCATTTTCTTGGATAGTGTTCAGTTGGAACCTTCTCTTTTGGAAGTAATTTTAGAATAGAACCCTAATGATGAATTATGACAAAATTAAATTTAGATTCTAAATAGAGGGGTGTTTCTTGATGATTATTTAGTATCTTCTTTGGGAATTATGTTTTTAAGGTTGCTTCATGGTGCTGTTATCCTTGAATTAGGTGGTTATGCATGATAGCCACCAGTAGCAGTGGTTTGTTCATAAAAGGACCACCAAGACATTTTATGAAATGCCACACCATTTTTGGTGTCTATGTTTCAGGACTGATATAGAAATTTTTTTATCCCCATGTAATACTTATAATCATGTAAACATTAATGAGGATACATAGATGGGGTTTTGAAGAGGGGTCTCCCATAGATTTTCGATAGCAATTATTCACAGAGAGTATTCTAGATTTGGCTGATGAATATGATGATCGATGGTGTGATTCTGATATGGTGATTTAAACTATGTATAGACATTTGGAGTTGCATGTTCATCATATTTTGGTCACGGTGAGTTTCCCATTCATCAAATCTGTTTTTGGGTTCTTTAGATCTAGTTCAGGTTATGTTGAGTCATGCATTTATCTGATATAGTTATGATAATAGTGTATTTTGGTCTCAACGTTTCTTCGACACCACTGATCTTGTCTATAATCAATAATATGGGATAATATGTGCCTTTCTTCTATCCTAATTTCATTAGATCAGGTTGTAGCGGGTAGGATCTCCATCAACCACACTGCTTCCAATCCATTTAGAATCATTATTCCACATTTTAAGGATCTATGATAGGAGTGTTGACATCGGAGACGATATGTGAGGTATTGTATATGATCTTATAGCTACCAAAGAAATGACCTTAAGGGCTTCTACGAAGGTTATTTTTTTTTGAGGTTCTATGTCTACAACATCCTGCAAATGGGGGAATAGAGGTTTCTGATTCAACTATACCTTGAATTTTATCTAGTGAAGGTAAGGTCTCTATTTTTGTTAATCAAAGAGCCTTTAAGGAAAAAATTGATTCATGTTGGTTTTTACTGATAGGAAGGATTATATTGGTAAAAGGTAACAATCCCCCTCGACTGTAGAATACCTAAAATGTAAACTAAGTAGAATATGGGGTTTTGATTACTATAAAATCACCCCATTGGTAAAGGATACTTCAAAATAAATTTTCAATTTGAATCTAAGAATTCTATGGCTTGGGGTTTTAGTATTAATATCCTAAATCTATGTATTTTGAGAATTTTGTAATGGAATTTTATTTTTAATGCACTTCATCAGAAAAACAAAAATTCCCAAGTTTGGGTCAGATATCATGGACTCATCTAGGGTTTCTGGCACCCACATATTTTGAAGGATATTTACTCTTTATTTAGCACTCCTCTCAATATTGATGATAAAACTATTGAATGAAAATTTGGTTTTTTCTAGGGTTTTGGTTTATATGTATTTCTTGATTCCTAGTATGGATTATGTGTTTCTCATTACAAATGTTGAAAAATTTGAGATTGATATTGAGTATGAATTCTTGAGATATTTTAAAAATTTTGTAGGTTTTTTGGGAATGATATTTCTTAATTAAGATAAGTTCATAAGATTAAGTCCTTTATACTGAAAGTCATAGTGCTTGTATTGAAGCGAGGAGAGTCCTCATCCCATGCTAATACTAAGGATAATAAAGAAGAAACCTCCTTTGATCTTGACATCCCAATGAAATGAGAAAGGTATGTGAGACCAACCTGAAAGAGACTACTTGTGATTTGAGTGGCTATGCTTATTTTTATTATCAATAGGTGAATTTAGTGAGTGATACTACTGCCCAAAATTGCTCTACTTTTCATGTTGATTCACATGCACTAATAGTTCATCAAGGACCCCTTCCTATTGAATCTGATATATGGCCTGGTAGAAAATATTTTTTACCGGCTACACAAGAATGACATGTGTAGGGACATGCTACTTCTATGAAACATGAACATTATGATGAACATGTGGTCTCTAATAAGAAATGTGATTCTCATGTTAAAACAAATATGAAATTAGATCAGAAGTAATTGATCACCTCATTTGATTAGAAAGGGATGAAAAAAAGTGCTGCTGAATTTTGTAAGTAGGTTAAACCATCTAAATTGGCTATGGAAAAGAGGTGGGATATGTTTGTTGAGGATTTTATGGATGGAAAGGTAAGTGGAAACCCTTCATGGGTTGATTTGGTGTAAGAGGATTCTGATCACTGTCTTTCAAATTTGAGTAAAAACACCGTTATCATGTCTGATATTTTAAACATGTCCAAAATTAAGGAATTATTAAGTGAAGAGTTTGGAAGTGTCAATGGTTATATCCTAATTTGATGGAAGGTCTTCAGGCACTGAGACAGATAATATAGTCTTGGAGGGATCAGGTCCGGTAGAAGATCGAACGCCATCGAATGAGAATGATGGTGAATGGGAGGAGACCAAAACATGGAGGAGGGTCTGTCATTTAAGGGGAAGGGGAGTTGTTCAATCCAATCAATGATTACTTATTTTATTTGAGGTGTTTCTTCAAAAATCCCTTATCCTTAACTCATTTTTTACATTGTACTTTAATTCATTAATTTTCACTAAATTTCAGAATCATGGGTTCATAACCCATGGTACACACTGTTCTTATTACTTATCAACATATTAAATTGAAGCACCAAAATCCTTGAGGTTTTCATTATCCACTACACATTCTTACCAAGATGTGGAATGACGTCACCATGGACATTATCATTTTGTTTCTTTATCCACCATGGGGAATGAAAGTGATTTAGATAGTAATTATCATTCAGACCAAGTCTACCCCTTTAATTTTGATCTAGTGTTCAACCAAAGTGGATGAGTTGGTTCAGTTATATGTTTTAAGTATTATACAGCTTCGTGGTGTGCTGTTTTATATTGTTCCAAATAGGGATCCTTGATTTACCTCTTTATTCTAGGAAGGACTTCCGAAGTAAATGGGGTCATATTTCCAACTGAGTATTCCATATCATCCTCAAATAGATAATTAGACAAAGAGGGAATATCAAATTCTTTAATACACTCTCAATTCATGTGCGTTGTTACAGGAGGATCATTGGATATCCATTTGGGTTTTTTTTGAATTTTCACATAACAATAGTTACCAATCCTCAATTAAAATGGAACCCTTTAAGGAAATTTATCATTTTCAATGTCAGTCACCACTATGTTGGACGGAAGTGGGTCATACTAGTTTCTTGGGATATATCCTTATGAAAGAGACATCTGATAATGTTTGGTTCATTATACAATGGTTTTTGATAGAAAAAATCCTTCAAAATCAAATGCCAATCAGTGATGATGATCCTCGAAATACTCAGGGGTGACTACATGTTGCTAAAAGTGGAAACTTTCCTGGGTTACTATCATAATGATAAGAAGTAAAAGCTAAAATTGAGGTATGTCAGACCTTTTGATATTAACAAAGTAATTGGTTAGGTTCCACACTAGTTATTTTTACCATCCCAATTAACATTGATCCACAATGTGTTCAGTGTGTAGAAATTGAAGAAGTATAACTCAGACCCATCCCAAGTACTGATTTTGTGAGAGATGAAAGTATAATATGATTTGTATTCATTTGAGTGTCTAGAATACATTATGGATTCCCAAGTGAACATGATTTTGGGGAAATACAAACCACTCATTACGGTACATTGGAATCATGAAAATGATGTGCACAAGGCATGGGATCAAAATATCTTATAGCAGTACCTTCATTTATTCTCAAATCAGACTTTGGTTTGACTTTACTTGGGTGGAAGGTTTTTAGGGTGGGAATAATTGTCACATATGTGATATTATTTTTGATGTATATTATCTTTTAAATTCTGTATTATATTTATCAAATGGATTTCACAAGAGTTTGTTTTGAAGAAATTATTTTTTCAAACTAGATATATGGAGGTCCAGGATTAGAAAATGATTAATAAAAACTGTATGCCAGCCTACAGGAAGCCGTGCTCCTAGGACAGTGGCCATGTCCAGCACGCAAAATAAGGAACACGGGCATACATCCCTCCTAGGCCAACATTATGACCTGTAAAGTGGAATTATATAGGTTTCATAGCTTGGAACAGAGGCATATTACTCCAAATTAAACCATGGGGAATCTTTATGATATGGATAATAGCACAACATGGTTGGGATATGATTTTAAAAACCTATCTTCCAAAGTTTGATACCATCCATAACATTAAAAATTATAAAATTATAACTTTTACCCTCAACAATATTCATACTCAAACAATCTTATCTCACCCCATTTGACCCTCCGACCCTAGTCACACCTTACCTCCCCCCTCATATCCTCTATCAGGCTCCATGTTTTGGGTGGGTTTGGCTTGGAATCTTGAAGAACATTCTTGTAAGAATATTATTTCATATATTCTTCAATCTTCGTGGTCTATTATCTATTATTTCTTGTGTCTTCATTTCTCCAAGAAGGGTTTTGACCTATTTAGTTTTCGTTCTCTCTTATTTAGATTGAATCTTGTTGGTTTCTATTTCTCTTTCCATTAGAGTGTATCCTCTTGGTGAGGCATGTGGTTTGTAACCGGCTCTAGAATATTCAATGTGAAAAGGTAGGTGATTCCTTGGATTGAAATTATTTGTTGATTTTATTAAGATTTAAAGATTTAAAAAAGTGTTTTATAAAATATGTGGTTTGTATGATAGGTTTTTCCATGGGTTTTGGGGTGGGTTTATGGTATTATGGATATTTTCCCTTTATAAAAGGTTTTTTAATGTGTGGTTTCAATGGTTTCTATTATGATGGTACAACAAGTATTTAATATTTTTAGGGATTAAAATAGAGTACATGGGAATCCTAGGTATCCAAGTGAGAATACTTCTTCCAGTACAATAGGCATGTTGGCAGGTTCAAGGCGTGGTCTTTCTAGAAGGGCTACATCACAACACTAAAAAATCATTCATGATGGGGATTGGTTGGATCGATTTACAGACTTAACTTCATGTCCAATATTTTACCATTGAGAGTATGCGCATCCTAGGACCCCGCTAATCCCATCTATTTATGGTATATCCCTGTATCTCATATTGTGTTTTCTATTTTAGATTCATTTCACATTTATTTAACATTTAAAGTTAAATCATTTTTTAATAAAATTTTATTATTATTTTTATAAAAAAGTAAATGTTAATTTATCATTTAATTTCATAGAATGAAACCTTTTTTTGGTATCATACTTGGAAAATTATCTCACACCCTACTCACAACCACTAGTGTGTGAAACTTGTTTTGATTAATTTAGGTATGAGAAGGGATCCCTATGGTAGAAATGGTGATTTTTTGTATTATGAGTCTCTTTTTGGATAGGTGTTGGTGCTGGTGGAATGATAGTGTTGAACCGCATGTTTCTTGGAGACTTTTTAGTCTAGTTGGTTCCTTCCCCATTTTGGTTGTTTTGTCTTTTAGTTTTAAAGGTTAAATGTTTAACTCATGATTTTAGCGTTTAACATTATTCTCAAATGTAATGGTTTTTTTTATTGATGTGATGAAATTTTTTTCAATGGGTTGTAGTTGATTTTTAATGGATAAATTATTCCAAAATGTTTTAATTGATTCCCAAGAACTAGTTTATAGCCCATGGGGATCAGGATTTTCATTTGGCCCATGACATGGGTTGAGTTGGGGGTCATGTTTGATTGAATCCTGGGCCGGTTCATGAAATAATCATGCGGTGAAAGCTATATAAAGGATTACTAAATTATGAAAAAATATATTCCAAAATATAACGATATTACTTTTTCCCCAATTTAATAAAATTTTCCCCATAGTCTTAATTTTCATTCATTAACCAATGCTGAGAGGGGATAAATAAGAAAATCTTGGTATATTTTCTATGGAGTTATGAACTTCAAAAACATTATAAACACATCATTTTCCTCAAAATAATCATTTCTATAATATGTGGCTTTTTCTCTCTAACCATTTGATATAAAAATCAATTTTAATTTGGTTTCAAGACCCATATTATTTTTTTTTTTCTAAATTGGTGTTCAAAAAAATATTTTAATTGACATGAAACTATAGATTGATATGAAATGTTACCTCCTTATTCCAAATTAATTTTTATCTTTTTGGAGAGAACCTATCCATTTATGAAATCACAATAATTTTTTCTAAATGAAGAATAATTTTATTTCTGAACTTGTAAACTCCCATAAAAATAAACATAGAACAAAATAATAATAAAAAAATATGTTTTCATAGATAATCTAATAAATGGGATAATCCTTTAATTCTCGTAGAAAACATTCTACATATACCAGGGGTAATTAGAATAAAAAAACCTTGAATATGTTCAAAACGATATATTAGAAAATAATTGATCTAAAATCATCATCTTCTACATTAGCGGTTGTGATTGCATATGCATTACCTTGTTCCCCTATCTTAAGATGCTGTTGAGGCCTATTCTCCCCATTATTCATTTGATTAGAGAATCAATATTAACAATTCCTAAAATATATGAAATTAAAGAACTAGATTATAGGAGGAGTGTAATATTATACTTACTATTATTATAGGGGTTTAATTGATTTTCTTCATTCCTTTGTATGTTGGGTGTAATATGGATAACTTTACCACACTTGAAATATCTTCTCTTTTATTTTATTATATTAACTAGGCGGTTTTCACAATATTATTTCCATGAATGTAATTGAACTTTATTTTTCCCATGATGTTTATTATTCAAGTTTCCTTAACAATCTATTTATCTTTTAAAGTATACATAATAATAAGAGTCTCAAATGTCCATCTATATCTTAAAAACACATTGAATAAATACATCATCATTGAATGGACTGAAGGCCAATTATTTTATTAAATTTTGATAATCCACCTTTTAAGGGTAGGGTGGGTGGATCATACTTCAAATACATAAAGGCATTAACAAAATTCAAAAAACAAGGGTGTTTCAACCCAGAATAAGACTACATAGATGTGCCTCCTCCCATAATCAATATCATTAAGGCATGACTCCACTAGATCATGGCTGCTCAGCGAGATGTCCTGTGAAAAAATGAATGGTGCTGGAATCGATGGCTGTACCATACCCTCTAAATCTTCCCAATCCAAAAAGTCATGCACGGTGAAGACAACAAGATCTATTCTTATCTAATGCAATTTCTTATAGACTATCTGGGTTCCCCAACAGTCGATCTCTTGAACCCCCAACAATAATCAACCAATGATCACCAATATCAAATACAATCAACCACATAATGTTGTGACCCTAAAACCAAGGACCTCAAGGTACATCTTCACCAATTCAATGCATACAACTCAGATACGATCATTCCGGAGAAACCTACTTATCACCAATTTTACAGCCAAACTAGCTTCACACGAACATCACCAATGCATAATTCCTGCAAAAACTGCACATAAATGACAAAGCCAGGACCTCCCCCCTTAGATCCATTCCAGATCCGTATTTGAGCCACCAGATGTATGAAGAAGGAGTCACCTACCCACAACAGACCAAACCAAGAAGCCATCTGCATCAAACCATACCTTAGAAGAATGAAGACACGACCAAGAAGGCAGAAATACTCTTTGAGTCACCGGAATCATGATATCATAACCGATCTGCGAAATTCCTAAAAGGCTGGGGCCGTGACAAGGAACAACAACACGAAAAGGGCTGGTCCACTCAAAGACAATTAGAAGTCAGTGCATCGTCGAGGCTCGTTGATGAACTAAGTAGAAAAATTGTCGAACCTTGCCAGCGCTCCACCGCGCCTCATCAACACCAAGCCACGCTGAGTCTAAACCAACCCTGGAGAGGCCGATCTGAGACCAAGCCAAATGAAAGGGGGAAGGGGAAATGAGACCCACAGAAACCCTATACACCTCATGTAAGAGAGAAGATGCTGATCAGAGGCTCTTCCTCACATTGAATAACTATATAATAGTTAATAATGTATATTATATCTAATTTATTTCGATGACATGGATGTAGGAAACTAAATAATAATTTGATATTACTCTTAGGGTTAGTAAAAAGTGGAAATATAGCTTATCATATTAATTTCATTGATTCATTGGGTCTCATGGATATGCCCTCCTTCTATTTAATCCCTTCAAATTCCTTGTCCATTTTCTTATAATCTTTTTGGGTAAAATATTTTTTGAAGAAAATTTTTCCCAACTCTACTCATTCTATAGACACCACTTCCTCATTTTATATTATATTTGAAATTATATTCCACCATTTTCTTTCCTCATAGTCAAAATGATAAACAGATACAAAGAACTTCTCTTGTGTTGGGAACTATAGAACAAAAAATATCTATATCATTGCATTGATCCATTTCTCAGTAAAAAGTGAATTAGATGGTCCACTGATGGAGGATGAATATTTCTGAATGAAATAATCCATAGAAAGATTATAATTACATACTAAATTTATTAGAACAACACATTATTTTATATAATTCATTTATTGGGAGAGTTGAGTGATAATCACGCTATAATTATTTACTCCTTCCCTAATCTCATTAGTTAGCAAATTTAGAAAATCACCACATTTCTCATCACACCCTTTATAAACTCAATATCTCATTATTATAGTAATTAAGAAATCTCAATGGGGTTATAATGAGTTATGATTAATAATATCATAAGTAAATCATGAAAAATAATCTCTTGGGAAACTCAAATTTGAAATGTATTACTCTTTAAAAACAATATGATTGCTTCCATTTTGACCTATATCAATAGTGGTTCAATATAATTTTCAATATATTTAATCTAGTGTCATCTTCCTACCATTTTCTCCAAATTAATCATTTGTGTATTTAAATCATTACTAATTATTTAAAATGGGAATTTGATCCATGACATATCCCCTTAGAGTGTGTAGCCATGTTTACAGTCTTATTCCACCTCATCATGCACCAGATGATGACATAGTTAATACTTAACTAGACATTTTTAAGTTGATTCTCCATAGGATCATATTTTCCACATCTATATACACTTTATAGTGTTAATAGAGGGATTTACTTTCAGATAAAACCATATACTAAAATTCTTATCCAAATTTACAAATGTTTCACTATACATAGAATTATCCACAGGTTGTTCCTTATAAATATCCCATCACAATTCCCAAAATAAATACACTATTCTAGAAAAATAATTAAACCATACTCTAATAAAAATTTAAAAACTCCATAAAAACACTATGAGATCTAGTGCTAGAAATACATTTTTCTAAACATTGGTTTTTATAAAATAAGGGACGAACCTACAGTTATATTATAAAATTTTAATATGCTAAAACATACATGTCACAAATAATCACCAAATCCCATTATTGGAAATCTATATTTCTTTTAGGATTCCCGATTTATGAAACTCATTTTAAATAAAATGTGTATATTTCTCCTTAATTTATCCATACTATTATCCTTTCAAGACTTACCATAGGTTATACTTATAGTCATAACCTATGTAATGGAAACATAAGAAATGGGTGAGCTCAAAAACTTCATAAGGGAAAACATATAGACATATCATAAAGAGTTAGAACATAAGAATTAGATAAATCATGATTAGGGAAGAAATTTATTATTAAAAACAATATGGACCAATAAGAGTTTTCCATAGACCACGATAGAAAGATATGTAGTCTAAAAATATAAAAATATCACTTGGAATATAAGGGAAGAAACATGAGACTATAAACATGATCTATGGGGAATAATCATAGGCATACAACCTAGTTATATGGAAAATAATAATAATAAAATTTCACTGAAAATAACCATAGATATTAGAAAACAGTGGATTAAAAATCACTAAAAATTTCCAATAATATGGTAGATAAAGTATCACCGCATGATTCCCCTAACATAGTAGATTATGCATCACTTTATAATTATGATAAACCTTGTGGATGATGAATCACTTGATGATTCACATAATCTTAGTGTAGTAAGAATAAATTTTATATTTCCATAATCAGAGTGGAGTATTCACTATATCCTAATTCACATAAACATATTAGAGTAGGAATCACATAATGATTCTCACAAACAAAGTGTAGTATGAATCACTTATTGATTGTCATATTGGACAAATAATCGATACTTGATTACAATAATTATCTCATGAGTTATAAATCATTAACCAATGAGTTGTTGAGTGATATATGCCCCACCCATCAATCACATCATCTATACATATATGAGCGATTACGATACGAAAGCATTAATACTTAAAAAATAACATAATTAACCCATTCAAAAGAGATGTATTCATTAAAAACATTCCTAGAACATTCAATATGACATTTAGAGAAATTAGTTGTATAGTGGATTAATAATGTGACTTGTGTTACATATTGAACATTAAGGATGTTGATATATATGATAAATTAATTTTTATGACCATAGGATAAATCAATTGATAAAATGGTAAATTACCCTTTTTGAAACCATTGCAAACACCATAAAATATTTTCCTTGAAATGAAATCCTTTTTGATTCTTAATAATGTTTTTAAAAAGTATCCATCAAGGCTAACAAATATATGATAAATATTATTTAAAAAAATATTTAGAAATAAATAAAAACACAAGAAGGATTCATTATTTGAACATATCCCTTAAAAATATATTTTGATAATAAAGAATTCAATTTCAAAATAAATATTTTAATTCTGAATAATATAGGAATATATAATTTTTTTGAAAAAATATTTATGAATCAAAATAATTTATAAAAATACTTTAACATATAGAAATTAATATTTATAGAGAATAAAAATCATAATTTTTGTTTCATAGGAAGAATGGGGTCATATATTAAATATAAATTTGAATATTAAATCCTTAAAATATTTTAAAAATATATGAATAGAAATTAAAAATTTTAAAATGGTGATAAATATTTAATTTTAAAATTATTAATGAAATACTTGATATTCAGAAAATATGAAAACATATTTGTTTTCCAAAATAATAAAGGAGATCATTGGCAAGAAGAGTGAACATAAACATGGAAGGAAAAGATCTTGTTTATAGATGATGATAATTATTTTTAACACCGTCAAATTTATAGGAGAATGAAATCCATAAATTTAATTCTTAATAAATGAAGGAGGTAATTAACTATAAAAAATCATAGAATATATGAAAACAATATTCTAAGACTATAGTTAAATTGGAACAATTATTATTCAGGAAAAGAAGTTGAGTAAAGAAAAACCCTCTTATGACTTTTCAAGAATTTAAACTAAATCCCATTTAATGAGTGGGCATGAAATAAAAAAAATATCTATGAATGAATATGAAATCCAAGTATATAGTTTGAAATAGTTAATATATACAAAATATTAAAAATGGTTGGTGCATAATAAAAAACATGTCTCAGTGAAGGAAATTTTGATATGAAACCCTTACCTTAAATGCCACTTAAATGAACATGATATAAATGTATATATAATAAAGAAGAAGTACCTTAATAAAAAAATTATAAAATCACCCATATATATCTCCCTACACACACTTCATTTTTATCCATTTATTTTATAAATATTATCCTTTTATTATTTATCTTCACCATCAAGTGTTAGAAACTCTGATTACATATTTTGTAAAAGTTTTATAATAAAGATTTTAATTTTGGTATTATAATTTTTTATCACTCTTATATTATCCAATATACTGAAATCATGATATTTAAATGATTCATCATATCTCATTTTTATTTATTGAATGATAATGGTATGGTTTATGAAAATTTATGATTTGAAAAGCTTATTTCAACACGTTTAAAAATTGTAATTTTATATAATAATAAATATATCAAATTTCAATAGAACATTTAGAGAATAATTAATAAATATTTGATACATTATTATTACATGATTTTACCATTATATATTATTCCTTAATTAGTCATGATATAAATACTATAACGTTTCTCATGGATGTTGTAAAACTAACCCAAACATGAGTGTTTTGATAATATAGCATTTAAAGATGCATAAAAAGTTCATAAATATCTTATATATTAATTAAAATCATAACGAGAACTATATATGAAGGTTGGTAATGATAAATTAAATTATTCATTTGTGTACGTGGTTGTATGCTCATACATTTGATTAATGTTTACATTTTTCAATGGCTGAGATAGAATAAATGCATTTTATAAATTATCATTTCATAATTATAATTTTTACATAGAAAATTTATTCATTGACCAAAATCCAAATCGGTCCTAGTGAAATATCAAGTGGTTGGTGGGATTAATTGAGTTTTCAATATAATTTCTATTTATTTTTTTTATATCTTATATCATCCAATTTAAAAAAAATGCATAGTTGATGAAAATATAATTATATAATTTTTACTTTTGAAAATATTCTCATAATCTTGATCAGAGATCAATTTAATTTTTTTTGAAGATAGTATAAATTATGAAACTAATATACTCATATCATACACTAAATATAATACATGAATTTTAGTTAACTATCAGTGTAATAGTTTTTTAGTATAATAAGTAAATAAGAAGAATTGGATTTTTAACAAGGGTTTTGATGTCAAGGTAAGAATTAATACACATTACTTGGACAACACTTACTTTACAGATGTTTATGGTAAAATAAATGGATACTGAACCTATACATGATTTTTTAAACTACAAAACATAAAGTTATCCAGTAACAAACCCTCTTACATAGTTATATGGTAGATAAAACAAGTACATGTCACACATAAACTCTTATAATGTTTTACATGGGAATATAAATGAAATGAAATGAAAGAGAATGTCAGGAAGTCTTTATTTTAGTCTCAAAGACTATGTTTTATAGATAAACATAGTAATTCTGAACAACAATCGAATGTATTGTGTAAGAATAAACAAAACTATATTTTGGATGAGAAAATGTAGTGCTATTGAATTTGAATAGCTCCAGTTTTTTAGGGTTCCTTGAATTTTTATTTTGAAGGTTCTCTAAAAAGTTTAATATAAATAGTAGAAGTCTAGAAAATCTTATGTTTTTAGTCTATAATTTTATAGGGTCTTGAGACACATATATGTAATTTTTTCCATCTTCTGAGAGTCTGTAACTTTTTTTTCATTAATTTACCACACTCTTATCCATAGATGAGGGGAATTATTTTTGACTTTGAGTGCTCTAGGAACAATTATCATTTATAAGAGAATATTAGAATAATATGGATATTCGTATTGGTAAATAGATCAAAAAAGGATTGAATTTAACTTAAATGTATCCATGATGTTTTTTAAGAATAATAATTTTTAATTCCACGCACTTATATGAATAATTAAATACATAAATGTCCATTAAAGAATTACATTTGAAAATAAACCATGAAAGCTACGTTAGATCATTGTAAGTCACTTTATTGTCGTAGATCTCTCCCAACAATAGCTCATCCCTAGAATTAGCTCATATGATGGTAGAACATTGATATGGTAGATAACTTGGTGATATAAACTCTTAGTGGAAGCTCTATATAAATATAATAGTGGGTTTTCTTTGATAGTAGCTCTATTGAATGATAGATCTATTATACTTGATGTAGAGGTATTAAACTCATGGTTGAGTCAAGAAATTTTATCAAGTACTAAAGGTATCTTATATTGTTAATGGAGATATATTTACTCATTGGTTGTTCAAAATTATGGTAGATTTTATTGGTCATATATTTTAACTAGTGGTATCTTTTATAACTAATAGTACCTAGGACCAATATATTTATTTATGTAATGGTAGATGAAGACAGTGAATCCAGACATAGCTATGTCTCAAAATTTATTTAGAAAATAATTTACTATCGTAAAGCAATGAATTCATTAAGAACATAACAAAAATTATTGGTGATCATTAAAATAAGTTGATGATTAGAAATCTCCCCCGTTTTGATGAACATAAATTCTAGTATTTATTATCATATATAAAAAATAAAAAAGGAATAATAGATGATTATTATTATTAGCATTCCATGTCCATACGTGATGAACATAGTTTTCCTTTAATTAATCATATTATATTCCATTCATGTACTCATATAAAATTCCATTAAATAATTCCATTTTTGAATTGTTAAAACGGTAAACAAAATAGAAAACTAAATTAAAGGGATACATTTAAATAAAAATATTATTTCTATTATATATATTAATGTAAAAATATTACATCACCAAAATTAATTATAAGTCAAAATAAAATTTCTATAAATATTATGATATGATTTAGATGAGTAATCTACATGATTAGTAGAATCAGGATCTACTCAATCTTTATCATTTCCAGCAATAGGAGTGGAAGGATGAGTTGGAGGTATAAAAGGTTGAAACACAATAGTAGTTTCTGCATGCTAAGATACCTCATATATTCAATAGGGGTAAGTCCAAAAGGACTAATTGTAATAGTGGTAGTTATCAAGAATACAAATAGAGGTGAATAAATGGAAGCACTCAGTGGGATGGAAGGAGGTTTAATGACAGTACTTATAGTGGTGTACAAAAAGGGTTCTATTACCTCCACATACTAAGTTATCATATAATCACCAAGATCTATTTACCTGAAGAAGTATTTTTTTTATCAACGAATATAATGATAAGGGGTGTGATCTTCTTTAGTTGTGTCACATTCTAATTGAAGGCCATAGTAATAGGTGGAATACAAAAATTATCCCCTGAGAAATTAAAATGGGAATTACGCACTTATTTGGGGTAAACCTGTGAGATGTAATATTGAATCTCATCAGTTATAGTATATCTATGACTTATAGAATAACTCATGTATTCTATATAAAATTTATAAATGTGATAATTTTGTAATTTGATCTAGTGAAAGTCATACTATTGAGAAGAAGTTAAAACATCCATCAAAGCATGTAACTCATCTCTATCTATAGATTATATCAGATCAACATCCACTGCAGTAGGAGTATATGAAGGTAGAGACATGGAAGATGAGACCCTAGGATTAGAAAATGTATCTATTCTCTCTAAAAGGTATATACCCCTATCTATAAAATTAGAACCCATATCCTCCATAGTTATCTAGATAATATTCATGTACTCTACCAACATCCAATTATCTATTTTTTAATTTTTCATTTTTAAAAATATTCTATGATGAATAATTAAAAATAACCAAAGATAATATCACCATTGTATCATCATCAATGATATTTATCTCTTGAACTAAGAAATGTCAAAGAATCAAACCTAGATCAACTAATACCTTTACCTTATTAGAATTAATATAATAATTATTTCACATAATTGGAATAAGGAAGAGAAGAATGAGGAGGAGGAGGAGTCCTCTATTTTATAATACATGACGCATCCTCATGTCCATTCACAATAATAAGATCCTCTAAAGAAAAAGGATCCAAATTAACCTTTGTATCAATTATATCTAATAATTACCCATTAGGATCCCTATGGTGAAACAAAATGGAAGGTTCACAATGCTTTGTTAGAATACCCTGATCATCATCATCATCATACTTAGAGTACTCCAAACCAAGATAAGAAGATCATGGGGATTTCCCCCCTAAGTTGGTGCTCCATCCTCATCTCTATTTGAGGTAATATTCTTATTATGTATTTTAAAAGACTGATCAACTACATTTTCTACATCCACGGAATCCTTTATAGCTAAAGCATAAGGATATATTCCTTACCATTCACTACTGGTAGATCTATTAGACTTAGAAATAGTATAATAATGGTGAGACTTATCATCATAGTCACCACTATTAACATCACATACATAATCATCTAAAAGAACCACTATATCATCAAGAATCTCTAATGGAGACCTATCAACAAGAACACCATTAGGGAATTCGCTATCTTTTAACTCAGTACATTCCCTCAAAATAATATCTTTGTTGGAAGAGAAAGAGGAGGACTTCCAGATCTGTAGGAAACAATAGTGCTCTTACCCACAATAGGGTTACTTCCCCCTTCCACTAAAATAGCCATCAATTCATCTTCCATAGCTCCAATGTCTTCCACTTCAACAAAAAATTTATTATCAAATGAATACATTAGGTATGAATATATATTTAAGATAGTTTAATCCTTATCTCTTTATAGAGACCCTAATTTTTTAAAAATTTACATTACATTAATTTTTTTGGAATACTTAATACATTACAAAAATATATTCCCAAAGACCATATTAGACTAGTGCCTTTGGAAACAGGGAAACATAAAAACTAGTACATGTGTGAGCTAAATTACCACCCACTAGGTTATTCATGAATTGAAACCTTCTTAGACACAACATAAATAATAAATATCTTCATAAACATTTGAAGTAAACATAAAAAAGTAGTGATCCCATATGCTCAGTAAGGGTAAAAAAGGAAGATATGTATGCATAAACATGAGAATAATAGTATGAGAACATGTCCATAGAATTAAAGGATCATACAATGCATATAAAAGTTAATTAATGTAAATCCTTGAATAAATATTTTAAATTCATAAGACATGAATTATAAGGGAATTAAGAGTATAAACCAAGAAATAATAACCTAGGAATAAGAACTATAATTGTAAAATATACATAAAACATGTAATATCATTCCCTATAACTCAATACACATTTCTAGAACTTATCAGGGAACTTCATGGGGACTACACCTATTGGGAGGTACACACAAGAATTCCAAGTCAAAATCCTTTCCTTATAAGGGATCAGGTTCCCCATCTTCCCATAATGGACCGGGTTTCCCCATTTTACAATAGTATCCTAGGTTTTCCCATCTACCCATAGTGGATAAGGTTTCTCCATCATCCCTTTGTGAATTGAGTTTCCCCATATTCCAAATAGGATCAATCCCTTAGACATTAATACCATAAACATATCATGAGATATAAATCTTCACTCAATCCATTGTAGGGAGCTATATGTCCCACCCATCTCATAATGAAATCATAGATATGCGTTCCACAAGACCAAAAACAATAATATACAAACCCATGAAATGAAATGGGTATAATAAAAATGTAATCATATAATAAACTATGAAAACAGAGACATGTTTTATTATAATTTCATCAAAATCATAACCCAAATAAAGAAGCGGGTGTCATAGACATATAACTTGTAAAGAAAAAATAGGGTTCATAGACATGTAACCCATGAAAGAGAATCAGGTTTCATAAACACCATAAAAAATATAAAACATTAAAAGAAATAATATGATCTAAAACTTTTTATTATTTCACTAGAAATTAATGAGTAACACCAAAATATTTCATCTTATATAGAAAATAATTTTCAAATTCCTTTTAAAAACATATTTAGAAGAAACTATCCTTTCTTCTATAAAAAATGATTTCTAAAAAATAAAACCATTTAAAAACCATTTTCATTGAAAATAAATGGAAAAATTATAAAAAAATATTGAAAATGATTGGAAAATAATATTTTTGGAAACACCTTAAAAACATCGAAATAATTCTTATAAACATTATGAAGACTATTTCATTGAAATCACTTGGAAAACTTATAATGAAAGTGTGAATATATTTTAAATACCATTTTTTGAAAATAATTTGAAAACATTGAAATATAGATTTTAAAAACATTAAAAAATATAAAATCATTTTTTATTAAAAAGATCTTAAAATATAATCTTTGGAAAAAATTTAAGCATTTTTCAAAACTTGGTTTTTAAATTCATGGAATGTATCTCAATGTATGAAAATTGAGACAAAACAACTTTACTGATTTTATAAATTTTTAAAAACAAAACCTCATAAAAGTGAAATCATGAAATGGATATATAAATAATAAAATATTTAAACATAATAATCATATAATATATTCATGGTAAGTATATATACAACACAAAATAAATGAGTGGTGAGTAAGGAATAAATCTCTCTATTGTTAATGTGAGACTAAAAATCCCCTTAAATTTTATATTTACTCTCATTATACTCATACAAACATAATGTATAATAAATATATGTTAATTATACATGTTTTATGTAACCATATTATTATATCCAATACCTTATATGTCTTTATGTCACCCTCTTATTAACACTTCATGTTAAATTTATGTTTCAGGTAACATCTACATTTTTATTCATATGTGTCTTAGTTTGTTATATTATTGGTACTCAAATGTATATCATGATTTATGAATGTAAAAAATGATGTAAATATAATTCATAATCATTATCTAATTATTTATAATAATCTTTAAAATATAAAAACATTAAACATTACACGTTGTTCCTTGAGATGGTAGGTTGTAGGTACGCATAAATGTCGTTTCCGTTTTATATTAATATTGAAAAAAATAAAGTAAATGAAATATATGTATATTTATATAAAATATCATTAAAATATCATTATTATTTCATATATATCCTATAAATTTAGTAATCATATCCATATTAAAATCCATGCAAAGTGTGAACGAATCACATCAATTTGAGGAGGCGGTAGTACACACTTCCTGAAACGAAGTTATCGTATTTACAAAAAATATAAATCATGAAGTTATGATTTATATAACAATTAAAAAATAATAAAAAATCATAAATTTCACACATATCATATAATAACACAGTTTAAATCAAAATTCCCACCCATGGAATGTGGTAAAGGAAATAATGAAGAACATTATTTCATGAGGTGGTAGTTCACAGTACACAGGAGCGGTAAGTTCATTATCCAGTAGATGGATGTGTGTGTAAGTGTAGATTAAAACCTTAGAATAAAAAAATATCAGTATATTATGTATAAGCAGTTTTATTTACAATTAAGGAATAATAATAATTGAGGTGTTGGAGAAATAAAATAAATGAAATGATCTTGATGAAGGATATATCCTCTTCTTTGGGTAACTTCTTTTGGTTTGAACCAAAGGAATTACTTGGGTGGATTTATTCAAAAAAGGAATATAATTATACAAAGGGGGGATGTTGGGATGTTAATTGGGTATATATTGGTTGATCCTAATTTGTTTGAGAGTAATGAGGAAAGGTGTAGGTTGTGGCCTTTTATAAGGGTTGAAGGGGACCAACTAGTCATTTCTAGAAATAAGTTAGATGTACCCATGATTATACATAAAAATGTAATACAAAATCTAAAAAAATCTATAATAGATGGTTTATGGCTGAAATATGAAAATAAAATTGGATTTTGACATGTTTATAGGTTATTTTGGCACAAATGATTATGGTTTACTCCCTTTTTATGATTAAATTTACATTAATCGTCGTAATTAATTTTAATCACCTTCACAAATAATTTTGGTAAAAATGAATTTTATATTACTAGGATATTAATATTATGCTGATTGAATGTTTTGTATGTATATTTTTCAAAATTTAATTCATAAAAGAATAAAATTATGTTTAATTATAATCCATCACATGTAGAAGGAAAACATGTTTTTAATGTGAGAATTTTTAAAAGTTCATTAAGATTATATATATAAATTCAATTTAAAAAGATTCAAGTGATCAAAATTGGATTAATAGATGTATAATTGATCTTATTTTACTTTAAAACCAACTTAAAATATAATTTTACACTATAAATAAATTTGATGATTTTTTTAAAATTAAAATTCAAAATTTTTCACTATTCATCAGAAAAAATGATGGTTTTTCGAAAAATCGAAAAAATTCACCATAAAATAATTTTGAAATTATGAACTGGAATTTTTTTTTATTTTATAAAATTAAATTTCAATGAGTGTCAAAAATTAATAGTATTATTGTTTACAAAAATCTATAAAAACAGTTTTGTTAAGAAAATAATATTTGAAAATATATAATGACATTACCATAAAGTTTACATTTTATTATAAATATGTTTTATATAAAAAAATAATAAATAATATTTAAAAACTAATTATAAAAATTAATTTTACTATTTTTAGTGTGTAGGTTATAACTGTCTCATTTAAATAATTATAATAATATTATGATGTTCTATAGAATCTTAGTGTTTCATGTACCACACACCAAGTCGGGGATGCTTATAGCACAAGATTATCCTGGTGTAGAGTATAATGAAAAGTTGACTTAGTATATCATGAAATTTAAGACATCAAATAAATTTAATTTATTCAAAAAAAAATTCCATAAGAACATGGGTTGTTACATTATTCTCCCCTTAAAATGAATTTCTTCCTAGAAATTAGATACTATTATACAAAAATAGGATACGTATGTTTCATAATATCCTCATGTTCCCATGTATCATCCTTTAACAGGTGTTTTCTCAACAAAACATTCCCCATGTGACTGATCTTCTTTCATATAACTCTGTCTGCATAATACATAATTTCAACTCATTGTTACTTGTAAGAAAGATTCTCCTCCAGTAGTATGACCTCTGAGTTTCTTATATGTGAAGGGTCATATATATAATTAACTAGGGGAGATACATGGAACACATCATGGAACTAAGATATATTTGGAAGAAGATCAAAGAGACATTCTACCACCCTGATACAATAAATAATTTATAAGGGGTCGATATACCAAGGGATTAATTTACCTTTCTTCTCGAATCCCATAATCTTCTACTATGGAAAAATATATGGAAAAAAATTCTCAGAAGCTTCATATTATGTGTCCCATCTGAATTTTTTGACTTAAAATTTCTGTTGACTTTGATCTACCATGATATTTCATTGAATGGTTCTAAACTTCTCAATCATTTATTCAGCTATCTCTGGTGCCAATAATATTATTTCCCCAACTTTATCATATCATGTTTTTATACTTACATTTCTTCACACATAGGGCTTCATAAGGACCCATCTGAATTCTTGAGTGATAGATATTATTGTAAGAGATGTAAATAAAGGGATGTTGTTGATCCTAACCACCTTTAAAATCTAAATAACAAGATCTTAATATATCATCTAGGGTATGAATTGTTACTTAAGACTAACCATCCACCGAGGATGATAAGTTTTGCTAAAATTCAATTCTAGGTAATACAGTAAAAAAATACAAAGTTATGTGCTCGGATTTCGATCTTGGTATGGGTAATGGATGCAATATAACCTTATACTTTTCCCTTTCAGTTGTAACTTACTAGAATACCAATCACCAAGATACAAAATGAATGATATCCCTCTTTATTCCATCCAAACAGATGTATTATTCCAAGTATCCATAAATTTTCATACTTTCAGGGTGAATAGGTAATGAAGAAATATAATCCCCCTCTAATAGATCCTTCTTTAAATTTGGTATGTAAGGAAAAGATACATGATTCGTGAACCTCATAATTCCATCCTTATCAAGGTTGAAGACCAAAACATCTCTAACCATATTTGGTAGTTGTATATCATCATTCTATGAATCTTTTATCTTCACATGAATAGATGGTTGAACAATCAATTAAGTAAGATATGGGTTTTCGCCTTCCAAAAAGATTTTGAGGACCATCATTTGAAAATCTATAAATATTGGATCGTTTGTGATCCTCATCATGGATAAGCTAGTATGATCCTTTTAAATAAAACCATCATTCACCTTATTCGCATACACAGGGTGGTAATGTATTGGCTAGTCACATCCCTTATAAGCTATAAACATATTTTCTTGATCATGTTAAACTCCTTCTCTATGAATATATATTTATGAATTTTATGATCGGTATATATATCACACTTTCCACAATAAAGATAACACTAATAGAAAAAAAGCTACTGCCACAACCCTATAACCATAGTATTAAAACCATGGCTATAGGTGGCTACATCTATAGTTATGTGGCATATAGGAATAGTTTTAAAACTGTGGTTATAGGTTAGTTTTTCATGGCCTATAGCCACAATTTTCAAAACTGTGGCTATAGAGCACACCTATAGATATGGTTATCAAAATGTGGATATATGGCATTTTTTTCAAGGGCTATAGCCATGGTTTTGAAAAACAACGACTATAAGTCTCCCGTGCTTCTACGGAGGAAAATATTTCCTGCCCAAAAAATGGAGGGAAGATATATTTCCATGATTTTAAAGCAATTTCCATAGGTCTTATTAATATATATATCATTATATATATATATATATTTGTATACTAAAAGTGTTTTTTAGTGTACTGGAGTGGTCGTTGATACAGAAAGTGGAAGTGCATGGATTGATAACTATTTGGAACATAATTTTTTTAGGATAATGTCATGATTTACCAAGGCTATATCCACGGTTTAAAATATGGCTATATGTCAACTTCCACGATGAAAAATTTCGAGGCCTATTTACATAGCTTAGAAAAATATGGAACTAGGTCAGACCGTACTTCCACGGCGATAACACCCATGGTTGGGAAAAACCATGGACATAAGCTATGACTACATTTTTAGAAAGTATTTCCATGGGTTTGAACTATGGTAATATCCCTTTTTATAGTTTTCTAATTCCACAATATAGTTAATGAAAAAATTACCACAGCTGACTCCATGTCATGAGTTGGGTAATTTTAATTATGAATCATCAACTATCATGAGGAATAGGATTTAAAAATGTCATTATTTATAATAATACATCCCAATACATTCATGGATAAATTACTATGGATTAAAAAAAGTTTCTCACCAATAAGGAATGTAAGAACATGTGTGCTGACTAACCTTTTATTGAGTTCCTTGAACTTTTCTTCAGATTAATCAATCTAGAGGAATTTCGCACCCTTCTAAGTAAACATTGTAAAAGGATTGGACAGTCATGATAAATTCACCACAATACATCAATACTATATATTTAAAGTAAGAAAACAATTGATTTTAGTCACAATGGTTATTCTAGGAAATCATTCAATAGCTCATGTCTTCAATGGATATACTACTATACCATCATGTGAAATTATGTGACCCAAAAATGAAACCTTTTTCAGAAAAAATTCACACTTTGTAATTTTTTCATACAATTTATCCTTCCATAGGGTATATAGTACATTTCTAAAGTGGTATCTACGATATCCCTTTCTCTTTGAATAGAAAATAATTGCATCTGTAAATACTAGATCAAACTGATTGAGGTAATCTCTAAGGACAACGTTAATCAAATCCATGAAGATAGGAGGGGAATTAGTAAGACCAAAAGGCATCACTTATGTTCATAGTGTATATAAAATATATGGAAAACATTCTTGAGTATATCCCCTTTCTTGAACCTCAATTTACGATATCCAGAATGAAGTTCAATATTTGAAAATTATTGAGGACCACACAGTTGATCAAATAATTCATCAATATAGGGTAGAGGATTGTTATTCTAGATCATGATATTCTAAAACTATTGATAATCAATGTAGAGTTGCAATGACCTATATTTTGTTTTCCAAAAGATAACAAGTGAACAATAATCTAACACACGTGGTCATATGAATAAAAAATCAAGGTTTTCTGGGTGTTGCTTCTTCAATTCCTATAACTCTATTAGGTCCATTCTATAGCAAGTCATTGAAATTGGTGTGGAATATTGCATGATATCTATCGAAAAATAAACTTCATATATGAGAGGAAGGATATGAAACACTTCTGGAAATACATTCTGAAGCTCTTGAAAAATAGGCATATCATCAATGTTGATTTTATATCTAAACATTTGAGATAAACACACCTTCTGAATGGGAATTGAGACCGATACACTATATGTAATCTCTATATGAAGTTCATACTTATTATCACATGGATATACGATCATAATTCAGTTTGAAATAGAAGACATTGATTATTTTTCCCAATAATTGATGTTTTATTTATATAGATAAATCCAATCCATTCATAAGATGACATCAAATTCAACCAAAGGAAGAATGAAAATATTTTCATGAAGAAAATTCCCACAAACATCAACTGTAGAGGAATCATATACTTGAGATGGAAACATCATACCATTATGGGTTTTTGATTCTAATTTCACTTCTAATAATTTGGGAGGAATCTCAATACCATTAAAAAATTCTTATATTTGAAAGATTCGGTATATTTAGAATCAACTAAGAAATTAATATTTCTATGGTGGACAGTAAGTGTACCTTTCACAACATTGTTATCACACCCATTGTTAGAAATGGTGATCACATGATATTTCCACTTATCTCTTGAGTTAAGAGTTTAATGATATCGATCAACATTGTTGACCCTTAGTTGTGGGAAGAGTTTATCATAATGGTGATCCTACTTACATTTGAAGCGTTGAATTGTGGGAGGTTCATTCTGTGTAGCTTTCCCTTTATTTGCATCATTGGACAACTTCTTTACACTAGTTCAGAAATAAATTTATAGATTTAATTCCATTGGTCACTCAAAACATTTATTAAATCCTTTAATACAATATCCTCCATGATTTCTTCCAAAAATAAATCATAAAGGAAGGCTCATATCATTTTCTCCCAATTTTTAGATTTTCTTTTGAAATGCATATTCATTTTCTTGTTCAAACCATGAGATTGATATATAACTCTAACATTAATTTTATCATTGAAATCACAATTCACATTCTCTTTATAGGTACTAAAGAATATTATGGGAAACAACATTCTTATAATTGGCTTTAAGACACATAAGAACCTATCAACTTTACTTTTGGGTTGGATGATAATTCAATAATCAAACGTCACATATATTGTAAAATTAGCCTCATAGGTACGTACCAATTTATAATCTATTTGGTCAATCATAAGAAACTCCTTTTCTATATTCATATTAATATCCTAAGAAAAATACTTATTTAAGAATAATTTCAAAATGTTTTTCCAATATATAAATTCAATTTCATTTTTTATTCATGTATTCTTGATTAGAGTCTAAAACTAGTCTGCTTCACCTTCAAATCGGTTAATATTCAGAATTTATTTATCATGTTTTGAAACCTAGATTATGAAGACTATATTTTTAGTGGTACAAATATATTGTTAAGAAACATGTATATCAGAATACCGACTAAAATAAGGTGAATGTTGCCTTATGACAGACTTAAAAGAACATTATTCCCTCTTTTTCTCATTTAGAAGCTTATCATGATTAATCAATTTTGAATGTTGGATGGGCATAATAATGATATTTCTCATTCCAACACCCTTATCAATCAGATTTTCAGGAGGACAATAGTTCATTTTTCCATTGTAATCACCATTAGTGAGGTCCCTTCAGGTTCCATCCACTGACTAAAACAAATAATCATATAGTACGAAAGTGTTTTCATATCGAGGAACAACATTATCATGAAAAAATTTAGGATGTCTAAATTGTGACACCATAATATTATCTAATCTTATTCATAGCCAACATATTTTTATAACCATAATGATGGTTTACACAGATTTTGTGAATTCCCCCAGTATATCCCTGGAGAGTGTCAAACTAGGTTCAAAGTAAGACTTATTGTCGTGTACCAGGTTGTGCTCAAGTTAGGCCAGACACACCTTGTTAGAGTTGTTACTCCTAGGTACATCAATTCCAAAAAAACACACACTTGTCTTACCTATATAAGAGTTAATTTATTTGAATCTAATCACTCTAACCCTTAATCAAATTCTTAGAATCTTCCCTATACATTTTGTTATCCTTATACTTATTCATAAAAATGTATTTATAGTTCACACTATGATTTTATCATCTATGTTTCGAAAGTTTAACTAAATGTTTTATTAAATTTCATCTATAGTGACCCTAGGTTTTTATACATTAACATTATGTCATTTTTATGGAATGAAAAATAAATTACACAAACTTATTCCCAAAGACCGTATTATCCTATTTCCTTTTGAAACATGGAAGTATAAACATTTGAATGTAAGTGAGCTTGATTATATCCTAGTAGTATATTCATGACTACAACCCTTCTTAGACCTAGTATTCATAATATATATCTTCATATCTTGGGGATGGAAACATCAAAAAATGGGGGAGCTCAGATGCTCTGTAAGGGTAAATAAGAGATATATGTATGCATAAATATAGTCATAAGGATATGAGAACATGATCATAATAATAGAAGATAATACCCTGAATATCAAAGATCATAAAAATATCATTAAAAAATAACCACATTTCATAATACATGAATCATAAGGTAATTGATAGCATGATCCATTAAATCATAACATAATAATTAGTTACAACACCCTGAAATTATAAATTACAACTTTGTATTTAATAGCGTGTATGACATTGAACAACATGTGTAAAAAGAGAATATATTAATTTGATAAATTATAATATATTCACTATATAAAATAAATATAATATATTCCATTACTTGTAATGCACACAATATTGATTAAGCTTGCGTTACATGCAAGAGATACCTTCCTCGATAGCTTACGTTACAAGCAAGACCGAGTTTTACCGAAAAGTAATATATTTTTAAAATATTATTATTTGATATAATAAGATATCAACAAGCCTCTAAAAATATTATTAAATAAATTATGAAAATTTAATTTTTATATCCATATAAAACTAATTCATTGATTACCAATTAATTAGGAATGAAAATAAGAACCAATTGGATATAAAATAAAAGTATTATTATTTTTATGCTTTCAAAGGAGTTTTTTCATAATAAAAATAATTTATTACAATTTAATAAAAATTTTATTAAATATAAATGTTATATATTCAGTCAAATATTTTTTGATATTCATCCATTATATCTGATGTTCATAAGATAGTAACCGACCCTATTTCACACATAAAAATCTATATATATATAACTGGAATTTTACAACGTTTTAAGGGAAAACCTATTTTCAATCATAATAATATCATTTTAATTGATTTAATATGTCAAAATAAACATAATTTTGTAAATAGAAACATAATAATAGTGTCATGGTGATTTTTAAATATTTTTCAAAAACATATCATTTATTAATGAATAGTTAAAAATAATAAATTTTAGTTCAAAATTTATTTTTGATGTAATATATTTATACTGTTAAATTAAAATTTTAATTTTAATTAAAGTATCATTATATAATATATTTATTAATTAAAAAATTGGTCATTAGGATCAATTTAAATATTAAATTTAATTTAAAAACTTATCAAACTATAGATGTTTTTACTTTAAAACCCCGCATTGTTGTCCCGCCAGCGGGATGAAATTTAAATTAATTTTTTTGACACATATATGATTATAATTTAGAAAAATTGATTCCATATTTAGAATCATAATAATTTATAATATCAAGTAATACCAATTTTTTTTTGATTAGAAATATTAGTAAATTAAATTAATATTAATTACAAATTTTAAGGTAAAATTAAGCATAATCAAGGACTTAACATTTAACATAAGGATCCAAATGACCTAGGCCCTTATCCAACACCCATTGGATGGATATAATTCGTACATTAACCTTAAATTTTTTAGTTTTCTTAGTTTTTTTTGACTTTTTTTTGGTAAAAACGTTGGTACACCTACCTTTTAAAAAAAATACCAAGTTAGCCATTTTCCTCCACAATAAAAGGCCACCATATCTCCCCATTCCTCACACTTCTCAAACAACTTAGGTTTTTACAATATCATCACATATATTTTTCCAAAATCCATCCCATATACCTTTAGTACTATATTTGTGCCGAAATACATATACATAATACTTTTGGTACAAACAAAAAGTAGTTACCTGATTAAGAGGTAACATCTTCTCTCAAGCACTATAGTTTCATTTCCATTATCCACCCCCTAGAATCTCTTTATTTCATTCATATATATAAAAATTAGTATCCTAAATATACTAGTTTTTTTTATATAATTTTTTCAACCTACACTTACACACATTTCCATCTAATAGGTAACAGACATACTGTTTCTGTGTACGGTGAACTACTAACTCACAAAACGATGATTGTTCATTTTTTTTCATTACCACCTCTGATGGTGGCCACTATGATGGAAAATATATTTATATACCATATATATATTATATTAACTATTTAATTATATTTATTTAATAAATTTATAACACATACCTTTTTTACTTTCCATTTTACGTTAATTTGATAACATCATTTGAGGAAGTGTAGACTGTCGGCCCCTCAAAGAGATGTAATTCATTCACACTATACATGGAACAAAACAAGGAAAATTTTAATTAAAAATATCTAAAATAAAATATATATATTATATTCATAACATAATTACATTTTTTATAAAATATACTATATATATATATATCATTTTTTATTACCCTTTCACACACTTAAAAGGTGATATCATCATTTGTGGACGTGTGGACTATCACCTCCTCAGAACGATGTGATTCCTTCAACATCACAAGAATTATATATATAATTATATGAAAAAATAACATGGAATTTATGATATAATTATCATTATATAAATATATTGTTCTTATAACCTTTTTTCCATAATGATCATTGAAAAATGGGAACATTACTTAAGCGTATGTACGACCTACCATCTCTATGATCGTAACATTGATTCATTTTTCATAAATTTTTTTAATTATTTATTTTAAAAGTATAAATAATTAATAAATATGATAATTATGTCAGGATTATTACTCTGTAGCTATTATATGATCATCCATTTTACCATAGTTGAGCTACCAAAGTTATTTTTTACACATTAACTGTATTTTTTCAAAACATCAAACAGAAATATAATTGATTAATTAGATGTATTAAACATAGTAAAAAGTTAAATTAACATAATTATAAAAATTAAAAAGTTTCTCAATAATGTGTAAAATTAACACAAGTTTATTTTAAATAATGTTAAAGGATGTTCACCTGAATGGAAACTTATGGTAAGGGATTCTCACGTTGATTTTTTACATCTATGAGATAAATGGAATGCTTTCCACTTACATATTTGGTGTAGTGTATATAATGTACCTTTTATTATATTATATCATTAAATATTTTGTCTTTATGGTATTTTAATCTTTAATTTAATGTTATTCTTTCATGAGTATTATTTATAATTTTTCAATATGGTATGAGACACTTTGGAATGTTAAAAGATTATTTTCCTCAACAATAACATCAACAATAATTCAATGGTATTTACATTCTAGGAAACTATATAACCATTATTCAATAAAACCTTTAATTTTCTCACCTCTTGTTATTAATGATCATTTTCATGTATTAGTAACATTTTACCACTCTTTGGTACACAAAATATTTTAGAATTTTTTTTAGAATACCCAATATTGTATAGCACTTTAGTCAAAGAAGATATTTTCTTATAAAAAACAACGATTTATTAAAATATTTTAAAAAGTATTTTTAAATTATTCATTAATTAATTTTTTACCATTTTTTCTTTTAGCAATGTTTTCAAAACAATTTTCTAATCACATTATAAACAATTCTTTTTTCTAACCATTAATCGTGCAAAAGGAATGTTACATTCAACTCTTATGGCTTGTATAAATGTACCATTCTTCATTTATTTGAAGAATACCTTGAATCTATGAATTATTAATTTTTAATTAAAATTATTTTAAAATGGATTATCATAGAAAATGGTTTTTAAAAATATTTTTCAAAATAAAAGGATATTTTCCCAAAGAATGTTTTAAAATATTATTTCATAATACTTATATTCATCAAAAACAACAAGCCTATATTTTACTCCACTTGCGGTATGTTTCATTGAACCATCCTAATCCTTCCCCATAATGGGGTTTGATTAATTTTTTCAGGGATATTATTTATATTCACTTACTTAATTAATTTTTGAAATCCCGTTTAAATATTCAATCTCATATGATAATTGAATTTCCTATAATTATTGATTTCATTTATCATGGATATTATTATAACCTAAACTATATACCATTTAACATATAGTGTTTACATTAATAGTTATTTGATTATCTTTGGAAAAATTGATATTGTTGTGTTCTTTATTCAATACAGTTATTTGATAAGATATATTATCTATTTTGATTATTCAATATGCAGAATGTTATATATTTATACAACATGGGAGGGAACTAGTTATTGATATCCCCTTGATGCATCAATAGTCTCATGGGATGAGTCATTTTTCATACCAGGTTAGATGGGATTTTACCCTCTATTTTTAAAATTTCTTTTGAAAGGTTTTGACTGTAAAGATACCTTGTACTTAGGAAACATGGAATCCAATAAGTTATAATTTACCTCATTTAGTTTTAGTTATTATTCATCCCTGATATTTTTCATCAATATATCTATAGATACATTACATTTTCAATTAATTGTTTAAATTTAATGTGTTATAGTTTCTTACCATTATATATATATTTTATTTATCTAGTAATTTAAATAGAATGTGTGTTCAAATTTTTTACCTTTCCATATTGACTATACTCATTGATTTATTATTTCTTCCACTATGTTTTCCATTAATAGTAATTTTAGCTCTCCCTTAAACATCTTTCATTCCTTCAAAATCCATGAAGTGTACTATGAAATATATTCAGGGATTTATTAGATGGATTAGAGTTATAATAAATGTTATTTATTTATAAATAAGAAAAATTTAGTTAGTAATTAATGTATTTTTCTCTAATTTATGAATCTAATTTACCAAGAATACTAAACAATCAATCCTTCTGGATTTAATTCCATGTAATCAGGACAATTTAATTAATAGGAGAAACTGAATCTAGGATATATTGGGCTGGTTCGCTACATTTGGTTTCATAGGATGTTTAGTAGGAACCTTGGGATGTAGATTTAGGAATACATAGATTAGAGAACATAACCCTATGGTTTAATTTGAGGATAATTATATAAAAACACTGTAGAATTTTGATAAAGTATAGATTATGTGGGTCCTCTTAGCAATACAACTTTGTATGGATACTATAAGTGAAAGTGGTTTTAGAAGAGATGTAACTATGAGTAGTAACTCTGAAAAGGTGTTCCAGGATAAATATAGGGTAACCTGGTACATGACAATGGGCCTTATTGCCCACCTTGTTTGACACTCAATGGAAAATTCATAGGATAACACTTATTTTCTTTACTTACCATAATGAATGATTTGGATATATAATAATTAACCTTGGTTAAACCAAAGGTGTTTTTTATTGAATATTAGGTTTCATTATTTAGAAATACTATAAATGTTTTTGTGGATAAACTATAGACCAAGGAAGGACCTATTTAAAAATAAGCGGATTAAGTATTTATGTGTTGATGATTTATTGAAAACTAGAGTTAAAAGGATATTTAGTGATAAACCTAATAAAAAGGATTCCCATCATAGTTTTCTTAGAAATTATATTAATATGATTAAAAAAACATGTAAGCCGAGTGAAAACCAAGAAAATATAGTAAGGCTATGGGTGTTGTACCCATGGCTGAAGGATGGTAAGTGTTTCAAGCCAACCATTGACATACACAATGTCCTGGTTAATTTTTGAATGTTTTTAGTTGAATAATTTGATGTATAAATTTTAAATATGAACTAGTAGTATCACTTTTGAGGATTATATATTAATATATTGACCATATATGTTTTTAATAGTTAAATATTATACTTTTCTCTCTTTTACAGGACATATGATCCATTAATAGTTTCTTTTAGTGGTCCAGACATAAAAAAATCGTTATTCCTAATTAATTTCTGTAAGTAAAGGGAAGAATTATAATTTTATAAAAGAAAAACCTAATTATGTAATTAATGACATAAAATTAAAATCTATAATGTAAATTAATTTACTTATATTATTTATCAGTAAAATAATTACCTAGTATTAGGAAAATGAATTAGAAATAAAAAGTTTTCCTAATACTTGAATTTATGTAGAACCGATGGTCTTATAAATCATCAATTACTGATGTATTTGAGTCCCTAAAATTTCTATTGATCACCAAATCGGTTGTGATTGATAACATCTTTCATTCCCTATAAATATTTACACTTTTACTCTAAGATCGTACCTCTACTTTCCACTGATGTTCTCCTACTTAGAGACATAATTAGATGGTAGTCCATGTAACATTTGTACTTTCCATTTTGACTTTTATAGAGGATGACTTATGAAACCTTATCATTATGTAGAACTTCAACATAGAAAATATCTAACAATATATTACCAATATCATGTTTAAATTCCCAGGATACAATTTAATTAATGTGGGGGAGAATGTGACACCCTGAAATTCTAAAGTTCAACTATATATTCAACAGTGTGTCTGACATGAAACACCATTTGTATAAAGGGAATATATTGACCAAATAAATTATAATATATTTACTATATTAAATAAATATAATATATTCCATATGATTTAATGCACACAACACTGAGTTAGCTTGTGTTACACGCAAGATCGACCTTCCTCGATAACTTGTGTTACATGCAAGACCGAGTTTTACCGAACAATAACATTTTATTAAAATATTATTATTTAATATAGTAATATAAAATCTTTCCATTATGAATATTATTAAATAGATTATTAAAAATTTATTTTTATAATAATATAAAATGAATTCATTGGTTACCAATTAATTTTAAATGAAAATAAAACCAATTGGATATAAAAATTAATATTATTATTTTTATGCTTCCAAGGAGTTTTTCCTTATTAAAAATAGTTAATATCAATTAGTTAATGATTTTGATGAAATATAAACATTATATTTCCAATAAAATATTTTTTATATTCATCCATTAGGTTTGATGTGCATAAGATAAGAACAAGCCCGATTTCACACATACAACCCTATATTTTTATAAATGTAATTTTACCTCCTTTTAATGGAGAACCAATTTATAATCTGATTTTTCACACTTTAATTGATTTAATATGTAAAAATATACTTTCTATTTTAAATAATATCATACTAATTATGTTAATGTGAATTTATTTTATTTTTCAGAAACATATCATTTTTGATGAATAGTAAAAAATACTGAATTTTAGGTCAAAACATCTTCTTCATATAAATTATTTATGGGGTTAAATTATATTTTTAATTTTATTTATTTTTTAATTATAATTATTTTTTTCAATTAACCTAATTTTGCTCATTTTTATCAATTTCTCCTTGAAATTTAATGTAAAAACATATCATGTTTTTTGATGTTTTTACATTAAAAACCTATATTATTGTCCCGCCTATATGATGAATGTTAAATTAATTTCATCAATTTATATCTTTAGAATTTGGAAAAATGAAATCCATATTTTCAATTAGTATAATTTATAAGGTATAATAAATTCATATTGTTTTACTAAAAATATTAATGAAAGTAATTTAATTTAGTTACAATTATTAACGTAAAGTTAAGATTAATAAAGGACTAAACCTTCAACTTAAGGGACCAAATGACCTATACACTTTTCCAAAACCCATTTTCTAGCCATACACTAGCCATTAAAATTACATTATTGATTTTGGTGGGTTTTTATAACATTTTTTTGGTAAATATGTGGGTACACCAAACTTTTTTTCAAAATACTATGTGAGTCCTTTTCCTCCACTATAAAAGGGCACCGATTTTCCTCATTCTTCACACCTCTAAAATAACATATGTTTATAAAGGATAATCCAATATATCTTCCCAAAATCCCTCCTATAGACCTTTAATCCTACCATTGGTCAAAAATCCTTCCAAGGAATCCTTTTGGTATATAACCAAAAAAGTTACCTGATTAATAGGTAACGTCTTCTCTCAAGATCTCAAGTATCATTTCCATTATCCACCCATAAAAAATATTTATTAAATTATTATATAACAAAAAAACTTATCCTAAATATACTAGTATGTTTTTCTAAAATATTTTTTACCTACAATTGCACAAGCTTCCATATAATGGCCAACATACATATTGTTTCTTTGTACCGTGAACTACTGCCTCATTAAATGATGATTGTCCATTTTTCCTTTACAACATATCGTGGTGGAAATTATGAAAGAAAATAAATTTAAATATTATATATATAATTTTTATTATTTATTTATACTTATTTAATAATTTTATGAAAAATAAATTTAATACTTTCCATTTTACATTAATATGATAACTTCATTTGAGGAAGTGTGGACTACTGCCCGCTAAAAGCAATGTGATTCGTTAACACAATACAATGAACATATAAAGGACGGTTTAAATTAAAAATTTGTGAAATAAAAAAACACTATATTATATTCAATAAATAATAAAATTTATTGAAATATAAAATATATATACAAATAATTTTCTTTATTACCATTTCACACACTAAAAAAGTTATAAAGTCTTATGTGGACATGTGGACTACCGCCTACTTGAGATGATATGATTCATTTTACTAAAAATAATTATATATATAAGTATAAATGATTAAACAATATGGTATTTATTATAATGACCCAACCATGTTACATACATAATCTTGAATTTAGTCAATAAAAAACTTCCTTTTACACTGAGGATCTTTTAAAGTTTAGATCTTTAGATAATTAGGATAATACATTTATAACATTTCACATTATTACAGAGTGGATACCATAAACACAGCTTCCATTTTTAAAAAATATAAAACAATAAAACTTAAAACAAGACTCCTTGAAAATTATTCAACATTTATAATAGATTAATTCCTTGTCTTAAACGTATATTAACATATGAAAATCATTTAAAAACATGGGATGAGCACAAAATCTCAGTAAAAAATGGAAAATAAGGAAAGAACACATTAGTCCATGAATACTCGTAATGTATGAATACATTTTCAAAAGACATTCTTGTCACCCATATATACTTAATTTGTGTAACATGAGATTTACCCAAGATCCACACAAAACATGAGAAAATAAATATAATCATAAAGGTATCTAGGGGCCTTACTTACATAATCTTGTAACCATTCTTTGCTACCTTATAAATTTTAACCCTCATGACTACATTACTTTGTGTAACCATCGCAGTTACACATGGAGTAACCATACGACTGACCTACAACATACTCATACCCAATTAATTGGAGGGAAATATATGTCCCAACCTTTATCATAAATAATTCCAAATAACCAAAACATAACTATACTACAAGAATAATATCATAAAGACATTACTTTTAAATTTTGTAAAACAAAATTTAAAAAGAGAATTTTTAAATAAAAGCCCCTTATAAATATCATACAATTAATGAGGGACTTAATAGAGTGAATAGAGTATGTATATATACTTTAAATACATATAATAATAGATAATATAAATAGAACTCATCACACAAACAATTTAAATAGAACATAAATAATGAAGTAGAAGGTTAACCCAAAGAATGGAAAGAGGGTTAAGAATTTCCTTACCTCGGGTCTGTCTTAGTTCAATCTTGTTTAAAAATCCTGTATAATGGTTAAAAAGAAGTTACTAGTAGTT
The DNA here is from genome assembly GCA_963277665.1 of Viscum album. Taxonomy (NCBI): domain Eukaryota; kingdom Viridiplantae; phylum Streptophyta; class Magnoliopsida; order Santalales; family Viscaceae; genus Viscum; species Viscum album. Next base: position 673,616,872 of record OY728131.1, on the reverse strand, counting down.
TAAATAAATATTTTAATGTTTATAACATCTTATATTATCATTTCATAACATCATTTCACCCTTTAATTGTTAGTATTTTTCTCCTTGCAATGTTTTTGGGTGAGTTCCTAACATGATTTACAGGATTGGTTCATGGTGGATGTTTTTGTCAATTGGATGTGAAATTATAGAATTGGAATAAAAATGTATTTACAAATTTCCAGTACCATAATTTATACCATTTATCATTTTGATTCTTAATATGAGGATGATTCATAAGTTAAATCATTAATGATGTTCGTTTAGATCATTTTAGAGGTTCTTTGATAACATCGACCTCAGTTCGATTTATAAATTAAAACCATGTGTTAAAACTAATTCCAAAAACATTTATGAGATATAGTACATATATTATAACCTGGTTCAACCATAAAAATGGTTTCATGACCAGACATTAAGGATTTAATGAAAAATTAAATCACATCGTCCACGATGTCAGTAATTCGACACATCATGGACAATGTTTTTAATTCTTTGAATAAGTGGGAGAGGATAAGAAAAATGATGATGAATTTTCCATGAACATGAAAACATATTAAATATACATGATTCTAGATATTTCATTCCTCTTGTATAAGAGGGGGTGAGGAAATAAGAAAAATGAATCATGAAATAAAAAAACGTGATAAATTTCTCACGAAAATTTGGCAGCCTAACGACTTCTCTTAAATTGTCATAAAAATAGTTTGATGAGAGAAAGGGAATATCTCATCACTCATACATAATATGGAAAGTAAGAGGGGTATGGAATTAAATATCCCAACATAATCCAAAGGGAAAAGAAGAGAATAACATAAAATTAAAGAAAAGAAAGAAAATAAAAGAGGATGTTTACCTCTTGATCTCTTCTCTTTGAGATCCTTCTTAAGGGCATCGGTTTTGGTCTTCTGGTGATACCAAAAGCAATAGGACTTGTATTAGAGCATTGGGAGGAGTATTGGGCAGAAAATAGGCATGGAAAAAGGCTTCAAAAGTGTCAGATTAAGAGGGGACTTAGGGTGGTATTTATAGTGGAGGAGAGGGGGTATTTTTCATTAGTTTAATCATTATTATAATATTTTTTCCCAATATTATGAAATGTCTTAGTTAATGTGACCTAAAATAGTAATAATGGAATGTGAGTTCGAACCAAGTGGACTTTCATTACTTATGATGTCATAAATAGTGTATTTTACTGATAATTTGATTATACGGTATTTTATCATATTGCACTATTCAATGAAAAATCAAGAAATTTCAGAAAAACCCAAAAACATACCCTAACCGTTTATCGATATGTAGAATTCAAAAATGAAATAAATTTTTTGAAAATAATTTTCTAAATATTATTAATTTAATTTTTAAATAAAATCATACTTAATTTAAAAATTAACGATTCTAATTCTTTAACTACTTCTATATCACGATGAAAAATTAACCAAGATTTTATTCTATTAAAGCCTTAAGAAAATAAAATACTAATAAAATATGCTATTCATTAGAGTCATATTACTATTCATAATACTATTCATAAGGGTATGTCACTATTCACCAAAAAACAAGTTGGTTCCTAAAGACGCTAAATAACATACTGAACACAATTATAGATGATAGTTTCTTGAAATACAAAACATAGAAGTGGAAAAATTATGTTTTAAAGTATAGTTATAAATATCTACTTAATAAAAGTTCCACTCATTTCTATTTATTTTTAAAAAAACTTGGGGTGTTACATTATCCCCGCCTTCTGGAAATTTCATCCTCGTAATTTTATTTACTTATTAAAAAACTAATGGTACTTTAACCTCATAGAATTTTCAGACTCTCATGTTGCTTCTTCAACCATGGGGTTTCTCTACAGAACCTTTAGCTACTGGATTACCTTATTCTACAATACGTGTTCCCTTCGATCAAGAATCTGAACTAGTTTCTTTTCATAAGAAAGGTTCTCTTCCAGCTGCACTTCTTCATTGCTGAAGACATGTGATGGATATGGCACATAATTTCTCAACATCGAAACATGAAAAATATTGTGCACCTAAAACAAACTCAGAGGCAATGCTACGTGGTATGAAACTGTTCCAACTTTCTCAATGATTTCAAAAGGACTGATGAACCATGGACTTGGCATCCCTTTCTTAGATAAATGCATCAAACTTTTCCAAAGAGATATTTTATTGAAAACATGGTCACCTACCTTGAAAGAGAAGTCTTTCCTTCTGTTATCTGTATAAATTTTCTGTCTGCTCTGAGTTATCCTCTTGTGCAGCTGGATCATCCTCACTTTCTCATCCACTTCTTTTACTAATTCTGGCCCCATCAAATTTCATTCACCAAATTCATCCCAAAACGCTAGAGTCCGACAACGCTTCCCATACAAGGCCTCAAATGGTGCCATCTGAATACTGGAATGAAAACTGTTATTATAAGAAAACTTAACTAAAGAAATATGCTAATCCCAAATTCCCTGATAGTCTATTGAACAATCTTGAAGCATATCCCCCAAAGTTTGAATTGTTCATTCTGACTAGCCATCTGATTGAGGATGAAAAGATGTACTGAAATTTAACTCTATGCCCAACGACTTCTTAAGTCCCTTCCAAAAGATAGAAGTGAACCTGGGATCTCGGTCAGATACAATTGAAAGAGGAACTCAATGAAACCTGACCATCTCTTTGAGGTAAAATCGAGAAATCTGATCAAAATTCATTGTATCTTTAATAGAAAGATAATGTTCAGACTTTGTTAGCCGATCAACAATAACCCAAATCACATTGTTACCTTAAGAAGTCTTTGGTAGTCCTACCACAAAGTCCATGTATACATTCTCCCATTTCAACTCTGGAACTTTCAAATGCGGAATCACCCCCTTTGGTAACTGCTGCTCTACTTTAACCTATTGACACATCAAAGTTTTCATGATAAAATCAGCAATATCACTTTTCATTCCATCCAACCAATAATACTCTCGAAGGTCACTATACATCTTAGTACTGCCAGGATGAACGGAAAATAGAGAACTATGAGCTTCACAAAACAAATATTTCTTCAACTGAGAATCACTAGGAACACACAACCTTTTTCCAAATATTAAAACACAATCTTTGTCAAGGTTAAATTCTGGAAACATACCCATTTTACCCAATTCTACCTTTTTCTGTAGCACACGGTCTTCCTTCTGGGATTTCTTAATTCTATCTAACAACGAAGACTGCATTGAAACCTAAAAAAATAGAGGTATTACCTATACTAATAAATTTTAACCCAAAATTCATGAAATCATTAATAAAGGGATCATGTTACAAATGTAACATGGTTAATGATGCATGATGTTTCCGACATACGACATTCACTACTTTGTTTTCTTTTATAGGATGGTAATTGATCATCCAATCATAATCCTTTATTAGTTCTATCGATATTCTCTGCCTCATGTTCAATTCCTTCAAAGTGAATATATACTTTAGAATTTTAGGGATAGTATATATTTGGAATTTGGTTTCATATAGACGATGCCTCCGAATTTTCAAAGAAAAAACCACAGGTGCCAATTTCAAATCATGTGTGGGATAATTTAGCTCATGAGGTTTAAGCTATCTCAAACCATAGGCAATTACCTGATCATTCTACATCAAAACACAACCAAGTCCCTTCAAATAAGAATCACTATAGATGACAAACTTACCATTTCGGGAAGGTAAGGTCCAAACTAGATCACTCACCAATCCCTTCTTCAGTTCCTGAAAATAAACGTCACATTCCTTTGTCAAAAAAAATTTAACGACTTTCCACATTAACTTAGTTATCGGGCTAGATAACCGTGTAAAGTTCTTAAAAACCTGTCTTTAATAACCTTATAACCCAAGAAAACTATGAATCTATGTATCATTTGTGGGTGTTGGCCATTCATCAACTACTTTTGTTTCAGTAGGATCAATTGTGTTTCCATACTTATTTACAATGTGCCCAAGAAAAGAAATCTGCTGCAACCAAAAATCACACTTTCTGAATTTTCCATATAGTTTCTTTTCTTTTAATGTTTGAAAAACAACCCTTAGTTGTTTTTTGTGCTCTTATTTATTTTTAGAAAATACCAGAATGTCATCAATAAATAAAATCACAAACTTATCCATGAACTCATGAAATACTCTATTCATAAGATTCATGAATACAGAAGGTAAATTAGTTAATCTAAAAGCGATAACAAAAAATTCATAATTCCCATATCGAGTACGAAAGGCTATTTTTGGGATTCCATCCTCATTCACCTTCAGCTGATGGTATCCGGATCTCATATCAATCTTAGAAAAGTATTGAGCTCCCTGGAGATGATCAAACAAGTCGTCGATATGAGGAAAATGATACTTATTTTTAATATTGATGTTATTCAAAGCTCTATAATTAATTCAAAGTATCATGGAACCATACTTATTTTTAACAAACAAAATAAGAGCTCCCTATGGTGAAGTTATTGGACGAATGAAGATTTTTTCAAGAAAATCCTGCAACTGATTTTTCAATTCAAGAAGTTCTATTGGGGGCATACGTTATGGGGGTTTTAAAATTGTCTTAGCATTAGGAACTAAGTAAATTGTGAATTATACTTCTCGATCAGGTATGACACTGGGTAACTCATTAGGAAAAACATCAAGGTATTCATTTACCACTAGAACATCATTAATATGAATAGTTCCCTTATTTTCAACAATATGAGAAACATTACTTTCATTTCTATCTTTTAATACTTTCTCAGCTTCCTGATATTTTATCAATTGTATGGGTTCATTCTTGTATACAAACTAAAACTCTTTCTAAAAAATAATTTCTTTTTCTCTACAGTCAATCTTAGCATGATAATTAGAAATCCATTCTATCCCTAGAATAACATCAAACTCAACAAAGGGTAAAACAAAAAGGTTTTCCGGTAAAGTATTCCCACAGACCACAATAAAAAGATTCTTAGAATTACTCTTTTCTATAACATTTCCCCCCTGGTATTTTAACAACAAGTTCGGGTCTCATTTTTTGAGGTGATATTTCTAAATTACCAGAAAATTTCTCAGAGATGAAGTAATGTGTTGACCTTATATTAAACAAAACTTTAGAAAAATCTGAGTGGACAAACAATGTACATGATACAAATCATTGGATAGCCTAACACTTGCTGACGTAGTCGCAAAGGATCCCACTACCCCTTTCTGCTTGTATTCTGGATTTTTGGCATCATTCGGATCTCTCTTTGGGTAGACATTTTCATAATGACCCATCTGACCACATTTAAAACACTTTACAGTCTGCTTTTCAGGATTAGTCTTAGGATCATTTTCATTGCAATCCCGAGCCATATGTCCAAACTTACCACATTTAAAACACTTCGTAATTTTACTAATACATTCCCCAGGGTATTTCTTGCAACACTTTTCGCTAACTGGAAATTGGATTTTCGTACCATCAGATTTCTTTGGTAGATTCTTACCCATTACTTTCCAACTGAACATCTTCTTATCTTTGTTTCCAAAATGTATGTGATCATCAGAAAACTCCATCTCTACCCTCTTAGCATATCAAAAATGTTTCCCATAACTTTGTAATACATGGGAGGATAACGCTTTTCAACACCTTGGATTCAATTCTGAGTAAAAGAAGTTCATTTTTCTATCAGGATCCAGAAAAATATTTGGGTCAAACCTCTCCAGTTGGGTGAAGTTCTCTTCATACATAGCCACAGAATATTCCTCCTTCTATTTCAATTTAAGTAATTACTTATCTATTCTAAGTCTTGCCACCTTAGGAAAATATTTTTCAAGGAAAACACTTTTAAATTCATCCAAATCTAAGGAATCAAAATCATTTATACCCCCAATATTCCTTAGCATTTACAACCACTGATCAACTTACCCTTCAAAATGACAAAAGGAAAGACTTACCTTTAGATTGTCTGAACATACCATACCATTGAATATCTTTTTAATGTCTTTGATCCATCCTTCAGCTGTTACTGGGTCAGAAGATCAAATAAATACAGGAGGATGTTGTCTCATAAAGTGTTCCACTACTATCATGTTCTGTTGTGGTACCTATATTTGTCCTCTTGCATGGATTCCACCACCATTTATTTCCTTCATTATCCGAGCCCTTATTGTCACAAACCTCTCTATTCCCATCCCTACCATTCCAATTTGTAGTTCCGAAAGGATTTCATTCTGTCAGTGCCTCTCCTCTTCAACATCCATGTTCCTTCTACAGACAACCATTCTGAACAAACATGTCTTAGATGAAGCAACATGGTAATCTTTAAATTCTATTACATTTCAAATTAAACATAGAGTGAAAATAATTTATGGTATTCTATTAACATCACCTTAACCCCTAAATTTCTCTAAATCATCCTTTGATACCAACTATAAGGACCCAGCCTTATTACATACATACTATTGAATTTAGTCAAGAAAAAACTTTCTTTTACAATGAGTATCTTTTCATGTTTATATCTTTATAGAATAAGGACAATACATTCATAACATTACACATTATTTCACAGTGGATACAAAAAAAACAGTTTCCATTTTCTTCAAAATATAAAACATTAAAACATAAAACAAGAATCATTGACAATTATTCAACATTTAACATGGCTTGTTTCCTTGTCTTAAAAATCAATTAACCTGTGAAAATCAATTAAAAACATGGGATGATCACAAAATCTCTATAAAGGATTGAAAAGAAGGAAATATCACATTACTCCATGAATACTCATAACATATGAAAGAATTTTAAAAAGACATTTTTGTCACCCATATATACTTACTTTGTGTAACATGAGATTTAAAAAAGATACACAAAAACATGAAAACATAAATATAATCAGAAAGGTATCTTGGGGCATTACATACATAATCTTTTAACCATTCTTGGCTACCTTATAATTTGAACCCTCACAACTACCTTACTTTGTGTAACCATCGCAGTTACACTTGGAGTAACCGTATGGCCGACCTCCAACATACTGATACCCAATGAATTGGAGGGAAATATATGTCACACCCTTCATCATAATAAATGACCAATAACCAAAATATAACCATACAAAATGAATAATATCATAAAGACATTACTTTTAAATTTTGTAAAACATAATTTAAAAAGAGGATTTTTAAAGAAAAACCCCTTATAAATATCATACAATTGAAGAGAGACTTAATAGAGTGGATAGAGTATGTATATATACTATAAATAAAGAGAATAAAACATAACATAAACATAAACCATCACACAAACAATTTAAATATCATAAAAATAATGAAGTAGAAGATTAACGCAAAGAATGGAAATCAGGTTAAGAATTCCCTTACCTCGGGTCTGTCTTACATAAAACATGTTTAATATTCTTGTATAATGGTGGAAATAGTGTTATTATTAGTTTTAAAAAACATTTTCATGTTTATAAAATCTTATATTATCATTTCATTGCATCATTTGACCCTTTAATTGTTAGTATTTTGCTCCTTGCACTGTTTTTGGTTGACTTCTTATCATGATTTCCATGATTGGTTCATGGTGGATGTTCTTGTCGATTGGAAGTGAAATTCTAGAATTGGAATAGAAAGGTGTTTACATATTTAAAGTACCATAATTTATGCCATTTATCATTTTGATGTTTAATATGAGGATGATTCATAAGTTAAAACATTGACGATGCTTGTTTCGATCATTTTAGTGGTCCTTTGATAACATCAAGCTCATTTCATTTTATAAATTAAAACCATGTGCTAAAACGAATTACAGAACCATTTATGAGACATAATACATATATTACAACCTTTTTCAACCATAAAAATGGTTTCATGGATAGACTTTAAGGATTTAAAGAAAAATGAAATCACATCATCCAGGATATCAGTAATTCGACACATCATGGGCAATGTTTTTAATTCTTTGAATAAGTGGGGGAGGAAAAGAATAATGATGATGAATTTTCCATGAACATGAGAACATTCAAAATATAAATTATTCTATATATTTCATGACTCTTGTATAATAGGGTGAGATGAAAAATAAAAAGGAATCATGAAATAAAAGAAAACTTGAGAAATTTCTCACGAAAATTCGGTAGCCTAATGATGTCTCTAAATATTTCATAAAAATAGTTTAATATGTGAAAGGGAATATATAATCACTCATACATAATATTAACAGTAAAGGGGGATATGTAATGAAATATACCAACATAATATAAAGGTGAAATAATATAATAACATAAAATGAAAGAAAAGAAAGAAAATAAAAGAGGATGTTTACCTCTTGATCTCTTCTCCTTGAGATCCTTCTTAAGGGCATCCGTTTTGGTCTTTTGGTGAGACCAGAAGCTATAGGACGTGGGTAAGACAATTGCGAGGAGTATTGGGTAGAACATATGCATTTACAAAGGCTTGAGAGGTGTGGGAAGAAGAGGGGAGTGAGGGTGGAATTTATAATGGAGGAGTGGTGGCATTTTTCATTATTTTAATCATTATTATAATCTTTTTGCACATGATTATGAATAGTTTCTGTTCATGTGACCTAAAATAGTAATAATTTCATGTTAGTTCGAACCAAATGTCCTTTAATTACTTATGATGTCATAAATTGTGTATTTTAGTGATAATTTGATTATACGGGATTTTATTGTATTTCACTATTCACCGAAAAATCAAGAATTTCAGAAAAACCCAAAAATTTACCATAATTTTTTTGATGTGTAGAATTAAAAAATGAAGTCTGTTTTTTGAAAATAATTTTCAAAATATTATTAGTTTAATTTTTAAATAAAATCACACTTCATTCAAAAATTAACAATTCTAATTCTATAACTGCTATATGACGATGAAAAATTAACCAAGATGTTATTTTATTAAACCCTTAAGAAAATAAAATACTAATAAAATTTACTATTCATTAGGTTCATATTATTATTCATATTACTGTTGATAAGGGTTTGTCACTATTCACCAAAAACTATTTGGTTTCTAAAGACTCTAAATAACATACTAAACACAATTGTACATGACAGTTTCTTGAAATTCAAAACATTGAAGTGGAAAAATTATGTTTTAAAGGCTAGTTATAAATATCTACTGAAAAAAAGTTCCATTCATTTATATTTATTTTTATAAAAAATTGGGGTGTTACATTTATGATATAATGATCATTCTATAATTTTATCATGTTGCTTAAAATAATTCCATAATGATCATGGAAAAATGGGAAGGTTACTTATGCGTACGTATGACCTAACGTCTCCATGATCATAATGTTGATTTATTCTTCATAACCAAATTTAATGATTTATTAAAAACCTATAATTAATGAATAATTATGATAACTACTTCATGATTATTATTATAAAGATGTTATATAATGACCCCTTTGACCATAATTGACCGACCAATGTCATTTTTGACACATAAACTAAATTTGGTCAAAACACCTGATGTAGACATAATTGTTTAAGTAGTTATATACCACATAATAAAAAGTGAAATAAAAATAATGAAAAACATGAAAAATCTACTCAATATAGTATAAAATTAATATAAACTTATTATAAAGGAAGTTAAAGTATTTTCACCTGAAATGAAATTCAAGCTAATGGATTCTAATCTCACTTTTTACATCTGTGAGATAAATGTCATTTTCAATACTAACATGGTTTGTATGGGGTATCAGTGATTTTTTATATTATATATTTAATCTGTTTACATTCATTTAATTTTAATCTTTCATTTAATTTCATCCATTCACGAGGATTGTGATTTTAAATGTTTCAATATGGTGTGTGAAACATTGGAATGTTTCAAGATTATTTTCCTTAAAAAGATTTAATGATCTTTTATTGGTATATATTTTCGGGGATATTATATGAAAATTTATCAATAAAACCTTACCTTTTCTCACCACAGGTTATTTATTACCATTTTCAAGTATTAGTACCATTTTTACATTCTATTTTACTAAATTTTTTTACAAAATGTTACCCAAAAAATCTACCTTTGTATCCCTCTTTAGTCAGAGAACCTATTTTCTTCTAGAAAACCATGTTTTATTAAAAGAAATTGAAAAATGTTTTTAAAATTATTGGTAAATAAATTTTTACGCTTTTTTATTTTACCATTGTTTTCAAAGGAATATTCTCATCGTTTTATAAACAATTAATTTTTTTATCCTTTAACCGTGCTAAAAGAATGTTCTCTTTACCTCATATGACTTTTGGGATTTATCTGCCATATTTTATTTAAATCATCCTTTGCATGTGTAAAATGATACTTTTTAAAGAAACAATTTTTAAGAAATTATTTTCAAAGATTTTTTTTCAAAATGTTTTTCAAAACAAAAAGTATATTTCCCTCAAGAATGATTTTAAATGATCTTTTTATAATAATTCTATTTTTGTAAGATAATAAAACTCTATTTTATTCCGCTTGGGATATGTTGTATTGATATTATTTTTTTCTTTTATCTAGATGGTTTTTGATTGATCTAGTCCAGTATAGTACTTACATTGACATACTTGATTCATTTTTGAAACACCCTTGAAATATTCAGTCTCCTATGATCATTTAATTTCCCCTAATTATTCATATCATTTATCTTGGATATTACTATTGTCTAAACTTTATACCATTTAACATACATTAACTTCTTTGAAAATTATTTGATTATTTAGGGAAATATTGATAATTTCATATTATTTATTCAATATAGTTATTTTATTAGTCATATTATTAATTTCTATTGTTCAATATGTGGAATATTTTGGACTGCTATGACATGGGTGGGCTCGGTTGTTGATAGACCCTCAATGTATCGGTAATCTCATTAGATGATTCATTTGGATAAATGTATTATAATTGTTTTTTACACTATATGTTGTAAACTGTCATGTGAATGGACTTGATGGTAAATTTATCATGTACCTAAGAAACATGGCTTCCAATAATTATGCATTTCCCTTATTTAGTTTTAATTACTATTCATCAATGAGATTTTGTGTCAACATATCTATGGATACATTAAATTTTTAGTTCATTATTTAAATGTCTTTTGTTTTTATTTCTACCATTCCATATTTATTTTTCCTTTTCTATTTATTTGAATGAAATGTGTGTTTAGCTATTTACCATTCCATATAGAATATTCTCAGTGATTTATTATTTCCTATACTATATTTTTACCTTACTCATCATTTTAGCTCACCATTGTTATGTTTCTTTCCCCAAGAATCTGTGAAGCATACTATGAAATATATTTTGGAAATTACTAGATGGATTAGAGATATACTTGACGATATTTATTTAAAATAAGAGAAAAATTATGTTGTAATTAGTGTATTTTCTTCTCAAGTATGCATCTAGTTTATGAAGACTACTAAACTCTTGTTCCTTCAGGGTTTTATTCCTTATAATAATGCCAATTTAATTGATACAAGACATCATCTCAACAATATATAGGTTTCGGTCTCTATATTAGTCAAGGAATTGTGTCATACACATAAACATGTAATATCATTCCCTATAAGTCAATACACATTGCTAGAAATTATCAGGTCACAACATGGGGACTACACCTACTAATAAAGACACACTATAATCCCTAGTCACATTCATTTCCCTGTAAGGGATTGGTTTTCCCCATATTCCCATAGTGGATTGGGTTTCCCCATATTCCAAAGTGGATCAAGACTATCAATTTTAATACCATCATTATCTCATGAGATATAATTATTTACACAATGTATTGGAGGGCGATATATGTCCCATCTATTTCATAATAAAATCATAAAAATGTGTGCCACAAGATCATTAAAAATCATATCATAACATATGAAATAAAATGGGTATCATAAAAAAGTAATCGTATTAAATACTATGAAAAAATAAATGTTTTCACAGTAATTTCATCAAAATAATAACCCATGAAAATAATAGGGTTTGATAGAGATATAACACATGAAGAGAAAATGGGTTTCATAAACAAGCAATTTGTGAAAGAGAAACGAGTTTCATAAAAACCGTTCCATCAAAACATAAACCATTTAGAGAATGAATATAATCAGAAAAATTGGATAATTTCCCCCCAAAGGAATGATTGTCATCAATGGATGTCATATTATATGTAAAATAATTTGGAAATATTGTTTAATAACATTTCTTCTGGAATGTATCCTTTCATCTTTTAAAAAATATTTTTATAACATAAAACGTTTTGAAAACCATTTTCTTTGAAAATAAAATTGATAACTTATAAAAAAAATATTGAAAAGGTTTTTAAAAATATTTATTTGAAAACAATTTAAAAATGTATAAACAAATCTTGAACTATTTTTTAAAACCATTTCTTTGAAAATACATTGAAAACTTATAAATAAATATTGAATGCTTTTGAGAAAAAATTAATTAAAAACACTTTGAAAATTTATAAATGGTTTTATTCAGAATATAATAAAATTTTAAAATAAATAATCCCTAAAAATGATATTAAATGACCATATTTAAAAAATAATAATTTTTTTATAAAACATGTTTTTCTATAAATTTATGGCATGTGTCTCAACGATGGAAAACTGAGATAAATCTACTTTACCGATTTGGTAACTTTTGATACATAATCCCCATGAAAGTTATATCATAAAAAGGATAAGTAAATACCCAAATATTTGATGATAATAATCCTAGAATATATTCAATGGTAGTATATATACCACAAAAAATAAATTAGGGGTGAATAATGCATACATCTAATTGAAATAAAAGTGAGACTAGAAATCCCCTTACCTTTTGTATTGGATCTAGTTTATCTCGTCCAATAAACCCTGTATAAATAATATAATTTTATTTTAAAGATTTTATAGAACCATATTCTAATATACAATACCATATATATCTTTATATCACCATCTCATTAACATTTCATGTTAATGCTACGTTTCTGGTAATATTCGCTTTGTTTTTTACATGTGTCTTAATTTGGTATATTTTTGTTCCTCATACTTATATCATTAGTTAAAGATGTTAAACCATGAAATAAATATCATTTATATTCATTATATATGTATTTATAATAATCTATAAAACATAAAATCAGTAAATTAGATACATCATTCATGGAGACAGTTGGTCGCACATATGCATTAACAATGTATCCATTTTATTGTCGTATTGAATGAAAGTAAGTAAATGAAATATGTACATATATAATAAAATTATATTATTCTTATTATGACTTATATACCATATATATTTACTAAAACCATCATTAGTACATTATATGTAATGTGTGAGTGAATCACATCTCTTTGTTGAGGATACAATCCACACTTCAACAAACAAAGTTATCATATTTACACTAAATGGAAAGAATGAAAGTAAGTTTTATATAATAATTAATGAAGCATATAGACATCAGAAATTTGATATATATAATATAAAAATATATTTCCTTACATAATTATTACCAATGATATATGGTAAATAAATAATGAACGACATCTTTTCGTGAGGAGGTAGTTCACCATACACAAGATCGGTAACTTCGGTACCTATTAGATGGAAGTTTATGTACGTGTAGGTTGAACCTATATAATAACCAAATTTTAGTATAATGAGGACACATAAGTTGTTATATAATCATTTATTAAGAAATAATTAGGTAATGTAGATATAAAATAACGGAAAGGAGCTTGATGAAGGATGTTACCTCTTCTTTTGGTAACTCTTTTTGGTTTGCTCCAAAGGGATTCATTGGTTAGATTTTGTCCAAAAATTAATCATAAAGTAGTTTATAATGGATGTTTTGAAGTTAATTGGTAACATATTGGATGATCCTAAGTGTTTAGAGATGTTATAATAAGGGGGATAGGTGGAGGCCTTTCAAAAGGGGGGAGGGGACACAATTGGAATTTTTGCAAACAAGTTTAGTGTATCCACATTTTTACATAATTGTTTTTATACAAAAACATAAAAATTAAATAATAGGATATTTTTGGAAGAAATATTTATATTAAAGGGGATTTTGAAAAGTTAATATGCCATTTTTTCCTTATGTTCAAGGATTACTCACTAGTTAAGCTTAATTTTACCTTAATCGATATAATTAATTTTAATCACATTCACTAATATTTACAACAAAAAATTAAGGTGATCTTATCAAAATATAAAACTTATAAAAATTGAAATAATTTATTTCCATTTTTTAAAATCAATTCACAGACATGAAAAAATTAGGTTCAAGGATATTCCAAAAAATATGGTCGAAAAGCGGGTCTTTAAAGTGAGAATGTTCAAAAGTTCATTATTATTTTATATTTAAATTCAATATAAAAATATTATAATTACCTAAATTGGATTAATATATTTAAAATATATGTAATTTTACTTTCAATCCCACTTATTTGGTTATTTAACTACATAAATAAATTAGATGGAAAAGTAGTTTGGAATTTTAATTCTGTTTTTTTCACTATTTATCTAAAAAATTATGTTTCAATGAAAAATCCCAAAAATTCACCATAAGATAATTTTTAATTTTTAAATTTAAAATTGAATTTTATTTTATCTAATTAAATTTCTAATAATGACTAAAATTAATTTTTTTTCACAGAAGGGCATAAAAAGTAGTTCCTTTAAGAAAATAATATTTTTAAATATATAATGACTTTATAAAAATTACATGTTTTATTATAAATATGTTTTATATAAAACAATTATAAATAATATTTAAAAATTAGTTATTTCTATTGATATTACTATTTTAAATGTCTAGGTTATAACTATCTCATTTAAATAATTATAACAATATAATGATGTTTTGTAGAAACACAGTGTTTCTTGTAACGTAATCCAAGTGTTTCTTGTAGTGTAAGATTATCAAGGGGTATATTACAGTGAATTTATGAAACAATGTATTGTGAAATTAAATATATCAAATAAAATTAATATATTAAAAAATTTCTACAAAAACACTGTGTTTTATAGTCTTGGTCTTGTATCATTATGTACAAGGATAAACATCTCATAGAGTGTATCCTTATCAACCACTAATATCCTCAACCAAGGGTTACATTTTACCCCATTATCTTATAGGTAACCTTCCATATAAATAAATGAACACAATTCGTAAAATTATATTCACCTTTTGGGACTATGCCTCTAGATTGCAAAAAATCAAGTTATCAACTCAGGGTTTGCCTAGGAGTTTGACCTAAAAATGGGACTACTTAACGCAACCATATGAACCAGAAAATATCTAAATAAATTTATCCAATATCCATTTTTCCTAATAAATAATAAGAATATGTTTGTATATCATAGGATAATAAAACTCCCCTTATTGGTAAATAGCATGTACTGTATGAACATAAACAACAATCTACCTTCGACATCAAGCTCTACTACTAAATTCCTTCACACTAGAGAATTAGTAGAAAAATAAAATAGTGCAGACTCAAATAAAAATTTCTCATAGTTAATATAGAGAGAGACATGATATTTCTCATATATTATTTTGTGAGGAAAATTTACATAACATTCCCACTAATCCAAAGAAACGGTGAGCCAAGTTTTATCTATTAAAGTCTTAATAACATACTTCATTTCTAAAAAATAATACTCTATAAAAATATATAACTCATTATACATATTAGGGTAGAATGGTTGATAATTCCCCAAGAACCATCCAGTACGTCCTTGTCCCCAGATCACAATCCTTGGGATAAACTTTTTGAAATCTAAAAATACGATATCCTTTTCTTTCTTGGAGACAACAGATCAATATTTGAGGTGGGGATTTTTTGGTTCAACAACAGGCCTAATTGATTCTCCTTTTTCATTTCAAAAGGGATATGAATCAGTATTAGACCCACCGTGATGATTAACGCACACTATTTTCTCACATTATTGAGTCATTAAAGAGAAATATTGAATGTTTTTTGTTGAGGGTGAAAGGGATAAATGGTTCAAAGTCATCACATGATAGGACATGCCCATCTAATTATAATTTCAGGTAGATTTTATCATATATGAATTTTGTAATTGAGAAATAAAATTTAATAAAAATAAATGTAATTAAATATGATTAATTTTTAATTATATATAATTTTAATGGTTTAATTTGGAATGGTAGGATGAATGGTACATTCTCATGGTATATTACAATGATATTTTTTTCACGGTCACATATGGACTATAAAACGTTATGGTACCAAGTCATAGATACATGTAATAGTAATATGACATGGTAGTATCTATACAGTAAATTATAAATTGTATTATGTAATGTTTGATCATGGTGGTGTCATGAATAAAGGTTGATACCAATTTTAGATCAACCACAATATATACCCACTATAGATTTTCCAGGGTAGATACTATGTTCAGATCAGGCATTGTAAATACCATTGGTAGATCATCCATGGTAGATACCAATTCAATATTTTTCATTTTAAATTCCAATGGAAGATCAAAATGGTAGATACAAAAGGTATGTCATTCATGGTAGATACAAACAATATATTAACTATGGTAGATACCAATAGTATATCAACCATGGTATATAATGATCTTGTGATATTTCTCTACTCGAAACAAATAAAAATTCAGAATAAAATACTAAAAAATGATATCATTCTATGTTTACTTATGAAATTACTCATCCTCAAAAAATTTAATGGAAATATGAATATTTCATGTAACACCCTTAAATTTCGAGAAATATATTTTTCGATTTAATTTAATCTTTTTGATATTCTACATTTCAAAATACATTAAACATATATTTTTTATATTAAAGATCTTTGTTTGGATTGCATTATCCGCAACACCAGGATAATAGTTCACTATATGAAACATAATTTTTACCTTCCTCTACCTGGAACATAGAGTTTAGGTTACATTACATGCAAGACTAACTTTCCTCAATAACATTCATAACATGAAAGACCGAGTTTTATCAAACAATAATATATTATGAAAAATATTATTATTTAATATAATAAGATACAATCTAGGTGGAAAATGAAATTTCATGAATATTATTAACTAACTTCTTAAAATACATGGTTGTATTCATTATTTAAAATTAATTATAAACAATTATAAGATCCAATTCAATTTAATGGGAATGTTTTTTAAAAACTGATTTTAATCTCAAAAAGTATTTTTATGCTAATAAATTAAATTAATTACTATGGGTGAATTATATTAATGAAATATATATTTTATATATTAATTAAAATATTTTTTCCACATTCATAGAATACATTTGATAGGAATAATATACGAGAAAGCCCAATATGACACATAAATACTATATGTTTATAAAAGTAGATTTATCACCTTTTAGTGGAGAATATAATTTAAATATAAATTTTGTAACATTATAAAATTTAAATATCAATATTTAAATTATTTTTGAGTGAAAAAAATAGGTTAGGGTTAATATTTGGTATTTTCCTCAAAGTTTCATTTCTTGATAAATAGTGAAATATTCATAATTTTTATTTAAAACTATGTTTTAGACTAATTTATTTATAAGGATAGATAATATTTATTATTTGGTTTAACATTTAATTATAACAATTAAATAGAAATTAATTCAATTTATGTCACTAGGATCAATTTCACATTGAAATTTGATATACAAACTTTTCATATTATTGAACATTATTACTTTAAAGGCTCGCATTGTAATCCCATCTACTAGATTAATTTGATATTAATTTCTACCAATTATGTTATTGGATTTATCCAAAATTGATTAATTATTTTATATCAGAATATTTTATAATTTATAATTACGTGATATTAGTTTTTGAATAAAAATATTAGTGACTCTTGATAAAATTAATTAAATGATTAAAAGGAAAATTTTCTTAATAGGGGACTAACATTAAACGTAAGGGCCAAATAACCTATATAATTTAATAAAATCCATTTAATGTATATATTTATTTCCAATACTCCAATTAATATAATTGGGGCCATTATTTTACAACTTGTAATTGAAAAAATGTGGGTAGAATTCCCTTTTCAAAAATTTACAAGAATGCAACTCCTACTCTACTATTAAAAGACACTCACACATAATACTTATTCAAACCTCTCAATCTAAATGGATCACCCAAAATCTACATAAAAAATTTCTCAATTTCCTTAAATTCCTCTTTTATTTATCCCTTTTTGAATAATTCCACCCAAGGAATCTCTTTGTTTCTAACCAAGAGGAGATACCCAATGAAGAGGTAACATCCATCCTCAATCTCCATTGTTTTATTTTCTTTCCCCACCACTGAATTTTTTTTATTCCGTAAATATTTAAAAACCTAGTATCATAAATATTCTGATATGTTTTTTATTCTAACGGCTCAACCTACACTGACACACACTTATAACTAATGGGTAACAAATATACCATTCTTGTGTGTCGCGAAATATAACATCACAAAAAGATGTAGGTCATTTTTTCATTACCACCTCTCATGGATAAAAATTATGACGTAAAATATATTTTTATATGATATATATGATATATATTATGTATTTATTCTTCTATAATTTTTATATAATGAATACCTTCTTTCTTTCCATATTGTGGATATATGATAATTTGTTTTACAGAAGTGTGGACTACCATCACCTCAAGGTGATGTGATTCCTTCCCACACTATATGGAATGTATTAAGGATACTTTTTTTAACATATATTATTTGTATGGAAAATTAATTATACTAGAATTATAATATATATATATATATACAAATACATATATAATATTTCATTTACACTCCTTCATTAAATACAACAATAAAATGAAAACATCGATCATACGTACGTACGACCTAACATCTCCTTAAACGATGTATTCAATTTAATACTTATATATTATATAGATTATCATAAATACATATACAATTAATAGATATGGTATTTATACCATGTTTTTAATTTTTTAAATAATCAAATCATGATCTATTTAAGAGTATCTAGAAAGAAAGTAAAAACATATATGAATTATTAAGCAGATATTACCTAAAACACAACATTAACAGAGAGTTGTTAATAAATATGTATTACAAAGTAATTAAAAAATAATATATGTTATTAAATATAATATTATGCTCCATTTCTAAAAATATAAGAAAACCAATTTTTATTATACAGTAGGTTTGACTATGTACAATGAAAGTCAAGAGTTAAGGTAAGGGAATTTAATCTTACATTTTATTTCCGTGAGATACATGCCAAATTATCAACTAACATATTTTTTTGTGGTGAATTTTATACCTAATGAAATTTTATAAAATAATTTACTTTATTTAGTGATATCAAATTATTTAAATGATATTATAATCTTATAGGGATCATAATTTTAAATTCTCTCTAGAATTAAGGGTTTTCTCATCTCATTTTTTTCATGAGACATAAGACAAGTTCACCTCATATTTCTTATATGTGTTTTGTCTACTGACCATGGATTTATTATATGATACATATACATAAATTCATAGGTATTTAAATATCTGTTTTATAATCATTATTTCTTGGGGTTTATGTTTTGAATTTTACTAAATTGGTAAACAAATTTTGTCTCATTTTTCCTTTTTTGAGACACATTCCATGTTATGTGCTTAAATTTTTCTTTGAGGTGTATATACATCAATTGAAATGTTATATCACCAATATATTCCTATTAATTTTTTATCTTCATGTAATTTTAGTCTTTCTCTATTATAATATCTCAAATTTACTATAGTGGTAACGGTTTATTTCTACAATTTCATCATTTATTGAGTTTGTTTACGATTATGGTTCCATTAATGAAATCTTGTGATGCATATCACATGGAAACTAAAAGGTTTTATTCTAATATGGTTATACATGATATATTTATTCTCTCTCACCATTTTAAAAATTTGTTTACTTATGATAATTAAGAAAATGTTTTTATGAAAATCAAACTGTATTTCCCATTTCAGTAGAAAATCAGTGTTCTTTCAAAACCATGTTTTCAAAAAATGTTTTCAAAAATGTATTACTATTATACTATGATATTTAAAGTAAATTGTTACCCTTGTTTTAACTTTTTTTTAAAAATAATATTCATGTAATTTTATGATCAACAAGATTTTTTAATCTTTTAAGGTGCAAAAGGAAATATTCGGTATGTACGGACTTACCCATGGTCATGAACATGATTTCCTTGAATATTATTTTTTATTTTTACAATGTTATTTTTAAAGAATTTTTTTTCCAAATATTTGGTATTTTTTTGAATTTAATGTGTATTTTAATGAAAATGGGTTTTCAAAAATGGTTTATATTTAAAAAGTGTTTTAAATGAATTTTAAGCTCCCATTATATGTTTTCAAAAGATTTATTTTCAAACAAAATAATTTCAATGATTTTATGTTTACATTATAAGTATTCAAAAACATTTCCAATGAAAAGAATTTTCAAATTATTTGAATCCTTATTATTATGATCACAATATATATTCAATGAAATAATTATTCAAATTTTTTTCAAAGTTTCTTATGGAGTTTTCAAGTTTCTGTCAAAGAACAATGTTTCAAAATTACTTACGATTTAAAAAGTATTTGAAATGATATTCTACTCAAGATATGTTTTAAATTAAATTCTAATGCATTATTTATAAGAAATGGATTTTTTAAATGTTTTAATGAACGGAATTTTAAATTAAAGGCAATTTTCTTTAATAATTGTTCCATGTGATATTTTTAAATCATTATCCATATATGATAGCATACTTTTTTATAGTTTGGGAATATCAATCATTCTCTTTCACGAATGGATTATGTGTTAATGAAATTATATTTATGATATCCTTTTCTATTTAATAGGTTATATTATTTTTTAAACCCACTTCTTTTCATGGGTTATACATTGATGAAATTATTATGAAACCTTTGCATTTTACATTGGTTAGGATGTGATAATACGTTTATGATACCATTTAATTTCATAGTTCTTAATAGAATAAATGTTTTTTTATCTTTTGTCACATTTATGTACGATTTCATTATATTACATGTGGGACCTATATCTCCCTAAAATTTATTGGGTAATGATAAATGTTTAAGGACCTCAATAAGATACATGGGAGGGCATCCCAACCCCAAAACAAGAGGGTACATGGGAGGTAATCCCAATACCAAAACAGGGGTGTACACGAGAGGGCATCCCAATACCGAAATAAGAGGGTACATAGGGGTAGGGGGATCACAATATCACAACATAATGTTACATGGGAGGGAATACCAATCCTAAAACAAGAGGGTACACTAGAGGGAATCACAAGCCTGATTCAGTCACATGGGTTTTTATCCCAATAATAACATATTTTGAAGGTCCTCATAGGTATCCTTGATATATGATTTTTTATGCTAATGGGTATTCCACAAACTACATATCCTATTCAAATGTTATGATTTAATGGCTTATGTTCTTGACTTCTATATGATTCATTTCTCTATAAATGTCAATATTTATTCCATGATTCATTTTTGTGATTTTTGTTATATAAAGTATGTCATAATCATATTCTCATAACCTTATGGTCTTGTTATTATTATGTATCCCCTTTATTTTCCCTTATTTTGGATTTGAGATCACAGGTTTTTTTTACTATCCCTAGGTTATGAAGAAATATTTTATGTACAATTATTGTATGGGGAGATATTTGTGGAAAAAATTTATGATATTTCAATGAGTTAGTAGATTTTGTCACATGTTTCTAAATAAAATAAACTATTACAGTCCTCGGGCATGTATATCTACACTGTGATGAATATTTATCTAATGTGTTTTAATATTAATGTATGTTACATTTGGGTAACTATGGTTGTTATAAAAGTAAATTCTTAGTTAACCCTCAGAAACTAGTATGATTAAACTTTAGTGAGACCCCTAGAAATATTTCTTAGGATATGTTTTGGGGTATCTCTAATGAAGAGTTAATGTTTAGGAAAATTTCCAATACTTTTGGAAAATTATAGGGTGAGTGGTTTCATATAAATTCATCCATGTATGGGTAAAAAGCTTGGACATGGTTTTGGTATTGATTTACCATAGAGAAATAACTCTAACAAGGTGTGTTGGTCCTGACTTGAGAATAACCCGAAATAAGACAATGAGCCTTACTACACACCTGGTGTGACACTCCCAGGGGATATGCTATGTGAATTCACAAAATGTTTATGAACTATCATGAATGATTAAAATAGAGGATGAAAATGAAGAAACTAGAATAAAACTACAACATCATATATTAAATAATTATGTTTCTTGATTTGGACTTTTTATAAGTTATTTTTCATGATTATGAGGTTTTCAACTATGTAAAATGTTTCTCACACTATGATTTTTGGTGTTAGTAAATAATTTGAAGAATAAGTGATTGTGTTATCTTTTTTTTCAGATGTGGAAAGTATGGGTATGATGAAAATCAGTTTCTGAAGTGAACATCTCAAGAAGGGAATTTGGAAGGTGCATATGTGTTAGTTAAATTACTGAAGATAAAAGGACCATAAATGACATGTGAAAGGTATGGGTTTTTCCTGTTGTATTGTTTACATTAAACATAAGAAAAATGATTAAATTTATAATGATCAAGCATATGAAATTATTTATATATCATATTTGAGGAAATATGTATAAATGATCATGTTGGTGAAGGTTGTGTAATGGTTTCAGAATAAATTCAGATGATTGAATTGTATATGTTTTTATAATCCAAGATTATGTTATATGAATCATGAAGTATATAAGGATTATTTTCAAAAGTTTTATTTATGTATTTTTATTAGTGTCTAAAATTATACATATGAACTAGAAAATTGATTCTATGAGAAGGTTACATTAAGGGAAGGTAACCCTTGATGTGTTCTTGGGGATGAGAAAAATATAGTATGTAAAAAGAGATGATGATATTAATAAAGTAACTTGGATAACTAATTATAAACTAATAACTAATAAACGAATTGGTTGATAATGTGGTATATGTTATCATGGATGATGTTTATAACTTCTTTTATTTATGTAATGTATCCAATAATATTTGGAATAAGGAAGAATGCATGTTTTTGAAATGGATTTATGGTAATTTAGGTAATTACCATGTTTCAAGAGAATATACAATGAAGGTATTAACATGTTTTTAATGTGACAAAAAATATGTACTTTGTGTTATATAGGGGATCAATTATTGTCTATTTTTGAAAAATTTAGGGACCATATTTCTAATGTTTGTTATTTTAATCATTTATAAGGATTACTGAGGTAACCATTTATGGAATGGTTTAAGGTAAACAATAGATGATATTTTATAAATTAAAGTACTATATGTCAATGTAAGGATTTATTCATATTTATTAATGTTTGATAATATTTTTTTTATAATGATAAATTGAATGGCCTATCACTGTATTTACAGATCTTATGATCTACTAATACTTCGGGAATGAATAATTCAACTTCATTTTTTAAAATTAGAGAAAAATTGGAAATTAATCAATTAAAAACAAAGGGTGAGTTAGAAATAAAATCATGAAAGTATATCATTGAATGAAAATCTTTCAAATTTAGGAAAATGATCTAGAAATGTTGTCATAATTCCTGAATTGTTTCTCAACTGATGGACTTTTAAATCATCATAGAATTATGAATTTTAGGTCCTCAACATTCCATTGATTATTAAATTGTTTTCTATTTATGACCTCAATAAATCCATGTAAATATTTTCTCTTTTACTACAAGTCTATATTTTCACTTTTCAAAAATGATCTCATATGTGGAACAATAGTTATTCATTGCTCTTGGTAGCTATTATGTTTCCAATTTTTCTTTTTTAAATGGATGTTTTAGTTTTCATTTTTACAATTCCTATTTTTATTAAATTAATATTCAAATACTAAACCATTGATAATATTGAAAAAAATTTAAGGAGAAATTCAATTTTATGGGGGTATAATGTACCACCATGAGATGTTTTGAAATATTTTTTTTGGGTTAATTTAGCCATATTGATATTTTTGATTTTATGTAACACTTAAAATATATGTTTTGTATTAATGCATCAAGTATTTATTGAGTTATAAGAAACACCAAGTTAATTGTGAATTAAAATAAACATAAATATTATATTTATCTACATGAAACATTTAGTTCAACATATGCTACATGCAAGACTATGTTTCCTCGATATTTTACATAACACAGAAGACTGAGTCTTAATTAATTGTAATATATTATTAAAAATATTATTATTTAATATTCTTTTATGTAACATATCATTTAATTAGTAGGTTATAAATAGTATTAAATTAATTATGACAATAAATGGTCGAATTCATTGGATAAAAATTAATTATAAATGAATATTATAACTAATTGTATATTAAGGTAATGTTTTTAAAAAAAACTATTTCTATTCTCACAAAGGAATTTTATAGTAATAAATTAAATTAATTATGATCAGTGAATTAAATTAATGAAATATATATTTTATATACTCAATAATAAATATTTTTTACATTCATTTAATACATTTTATAGATATAAGATAGTAACAAGAACAATAATACACATAAAAACTAATTATTTTATAAAATAAGTTTTAGAACCTTTTAATAGAGAGCCTATTTCTAATATAAATTTTAGATATTTTATAAATTTTATATGTATGAAAAAATAATTATTTAAATTGAATCCAAATTATTAGGTTAGGGTGATTTTTTTGTATTTCTGTGCGAAGAATCATTTTCTAATGAATAGTGAAAACTACTAAATTATAATTTAGATGTTATTTTTCTTATAAATTTTCTTATAAGGAAAAAATATATTTATAATTGTTTTAAAAGTATAATTATATCAATTATACATAAATTAATCCAATTTATCTTGTTGGTATCAATTTTTATTTTTCAATAGATATAAAAACAAAGCAAAATTTTTAACAATTTTACTTTAAATACCTGCATTGTTATCTCATTAGCGAAATTAATTTTAATTTGATTTTAGACACTAACATGATTGGAATTTGAAAAAATGGAATCAATATTTTTAATCACCATAATTTATAATGTATAATTATATAAATATATTTATTTACATACAAAAATTAGTGAATTTAATTAAAATTAATTAGAATTATTAAGAAGAAAAATAGCTTAACAAGGGACTAAACCTTACACTTAAAGGCCAAAATGACCATAAACCATTTAAAAGATAAATTGGGTGGAATTATTTCTAACTTATTCTATATTTTCTCTAATTTGGTACATTATTAGAGAAATTTTTTTATGAAAATGGTGGGTGAAATTCCATTTTAAAAAACTTATAGGAATAGAACACCTCCTCCATTATAAAAAGGCACTCACCCCTGCCACTTATTCACACCTCTCAAGCCCCATCTCTCAAAAAATATTCTTAAAGATAGATAACAACTTACCTAAAATCGTTATTGAATAATCTTATTAGGCATAAATCTATCCAAGGAATCCATTGAATTAAAACCAAAATGAGTTACCCAAAGAATATGTAACATCCT
Organism: Viscum album; assembly: GCA_963277665.1. NCBI lineage: Eukaryota > Viridiplantae > Streptophyta > Magnoliopsida > Santalales > Viscaceae > Viscum > Viscum album. The sequence goes on along the minus strand of OY728131.1, from coordinate 673,591,258 downwards.
TTCTCAAGCTCGTTTGTTCTATTTTTTCTCCCTACCCCACTAATATTATTTTAAAATTATCATAGAATAAAATAATTATAATGAATATAGTGAGATATTTTTATTATAGGGTTTATACCTACACTAAAACAAACACCCATCTAATGGGTAAATAACTTACCGTTCTTGTGTATGGTGAACTACCGCCTCACAAAACATGTTGTTTGTTTTTTCTTTAACATCTCTATGGGGTGGAAATTGTGATTGGAAATATATTTTTATACTATATATATGATATTTATTATATATTTATTCTTATTTAATTTTTATACAAATCATACCTTCATGATTTCCGTATTGTGGTTAAACGATAACTTCATTTGTGGAAGTGTGGACTACCACCTTCTCAAAATGATGTGATTCACACCTTACATGGAATGTACTAAGGTATAATTTAGTGAATGTATATGATATATATAAATAATAATTCTACTATAATTTTAATATATATACATATATGTAATTTACTTTCATTCATTAAATACGGTAATAAAATAGAAACAACGTTCATCTGTACGTACGACCTATCGCCTATTGGAGCTTTGTATTCAATTCCCTACATCTATATTATTTTTATTAATAAAAATACATATATAATGAATATATATGATATTTATAACTTTATTTACATTATTTATATAATTAAATCATGTTCTATATAATAGGTCTAGGAATAAAGGCTAAAAACATATACATAATATAAAGTGGATATTTCTCAAAATGTAACATTAACGTAGAGTTGTTAATAGAAGGGTAATATTAAGTCATAAAAACCATATATAGTATTATATATAATAATATATTTCCATTATATAATTACAATAAACTTATATTTATCATATTTGACGATTTAACATGTAAAAAATGTCAATATTAAGGTAAGAAAATTTCATCTCACTTTTTATTTCCATGAAATACATACCATATCCACAAATCACTTATTTTTTTTGTTGTGTTTGTAATTCAATATTAAATGTTATATAATTAATTTAATTTGTCTAATGATATTAAACTATTTAAATGATGTTATTATCTCATTGGGATCATGATTCTAATGTTACTCATGTTGTAAGGGGGTTTTCTTCTCAATTTTATTTTCCATGAGATACAAGCCATGTTACCCTCCTATTTATTATATGTGGTGTGTATTATTACCATATATGTATTATATGATCATTATAATTAAATTTATATAAATCTAAAATTCAATTTTATGATCTTTATTTCTTGGATTTTATGTTTCAAAAGTTACCAAATTAGTAAAGTATTGTTATTTAAATTTACCTTCTTTGAGAGACATTCCATGTTATGTAGTTATATTTTTCTATGAGGTGTAAATAATACCATTGACATGTTATATCATGAATTTAATTATTTTAATTTTTGGGATTCATGTAATATTATTATTTCCATAGTATTATGATCCCAGGTAACCATAGTGGTAACAATTTATTTCTAAAATCTCACCATTTATCGATATTTTTATGATTAATTTTGTATTAAAGAAATATTATGATCCATCTCTCAAGAAAACTCATGAATTTTCAAATCATATATTTATGCATGATATATTAATTTATTATTACCACTTACTACTCTTTTTTACTTAATATAGTTAATATTTTTTTATGAAAATTTGACTTTATATCACCTTTATATCGAAAATATTTTTTCATTCAAAATCATGTTTTCTAAAAATGTTTTAAAAAATGATTAACTAGTGTCAATTAAAGTTTAAAGGATTTTTTGACACATGTTTTATGTTTTTTAATTAACTATTTTGAATGTAATCTCGTTGTCATTTTCTGATCGAGGTACATTTCTAAACTTTTACGTTGAAAAAGGAATGTTTGCCATGTATAGAACTAATAATCATCAGAACTATAATTCACGTGAAGATTCCATTTTAATTTTATAATGTTATTTTTGAATAAAATTTCATCTAAATATTTTTTAAATTAGGTAAATTTATAGTGACATCGGAAGAAAAATGTATTTCAAAAATGATTTAGGTTTAAAAAATGATTTGAATTATTTTCAACATTCCCTTTACGTGTTTTCAAAAGGGTTATTTTAAAAGAAAATGTTTTAAATTATTTCATGTTTTGTTTATAATTTTTCAAAACCGTTTTCAATAAAAAAAGGTTTTCAAATAATATCAATATTTATTTTTAGGTTTTGTTTTCAGAAAAAAATTCAATATTTCTTTATGTGTTTTAAAGTTATTTTTGAAGAAATTTTATTTCAAAATAATTTAAGGTTAATTTTTTAGAGAATAAACTATATTCCCTCAAGAAATGTTTTGAATGAAATTATAAAGACTTATTTATAATAAATTAATTTTTTAAATGGTTTTATGAATATTATTTTCAATAGAAGTCCATTTCCCTTAAGAAATGTTCCATGTGATATTTCAATATCCTTATCCATCTAAGATGACCTACATTGTTATAGTTTATGAATATCATTCATATAATTTCTTGATTTGTTTATGTTTTTATGGAATGAAATTTATTATAGCCGTTTATATTCAATGGGTTTTTTGGAAGCCCTCTTATTTTCATGGGTTACATTGATGAAATACTTATGAAACCTATCCATTTTATATAGGTTATGATTTGATGAAACGTTAATGATACCAATTTAATTTCAGGGGTTATGGTAGGATGAATGTTTTTTAATATTGTGGCACATTAATATATGATTTCATTATGTGATGGGTGAACCATATGTATTCCTCCAATGAAATAGATAACGATAAATGTATTATGGGATCAAGGGGAATATGGGAGGGGATGCTAACCCTGAAACAAGAGGGTATAAGGGAGGGAATCAAAGGATTGAAATATAGTGGTACCTAAGGGGGAATCCCAATCCCAAAATAACAGGCTAAACTAGAGGGGAAATAATGCCCATAAAAAATAGTGTACATAAGAGGGTGTCTTAAGAATGAAACAAAAGGGTACACAAGAGGTCATAAGCTCGAAGCAGGTACATGGGTTAATATCCAAATCCAAACATGTTATAAATATCGTGGTAGTTTCCTTAAGAGTTGATTTTATATTATTATTTTTATTCCACAAATTCCATGTCTTATTTCTATGGTATGTATTCATTTATTATGTCCTCGATTCCCTTATAAATCATTTCTCATGAACTGGAAATCATTATGACATGATTCATGTTTATGATATTTTTTATACAGAGTTTATCATGATCTCATTGTCATACCATTATACTCATGTTAGGATTATCTATCTTCTTTATTTATCCTTACTAATAATATGATCTCCCCACTTTCTTGTGTTTCCTTTCCCCATGTTCTAAAGAAATGTTTTACGTAGAAGTACCAAAGGGGAATATCTTTGTGAGAAATATTTAAGATCATTCATAGAGTTAGAAAATTTTGTTCCATGTTTCCAAAGACACTAAACTATTACAGTCCTTTGGCTTGTATTTCTATAACGTTTTGAATATTCATCTAAAATGATATAATATCTATATATATTAACCCTAGGTCTCCATATGTTATAATAATGATATGTATTTAAAATTAACTCAATATTTATAACATCCATTTGAAAATGTATTCTCAAAATGTGATGTCTTATATCATTATGATTTAACCTAGAACATGACACATTATTCTTATAAATTTTTATATCACTTGAATCATCAATATTTATAGGGAAATGCCATAATTTATATCCATAGATCCATAAAAGTGTTTTTTATCCGTATAATTTGTGCAAAACAACTTCTATAAGGAATATACTCATCTATAGTAGTGCATTATGGCACAATGTTTTCTTTCTTACTACACCATGAAAATAAAGACCTACATAAAAATAAAAATGTTCTGGGGTTCCATTTTATATTAATTAAAACAACTGATGTTTACATCTAAATAACTCACTAAATCAAATTCTTTTCTTCTAGTAAAAAACACAACTAAATTTTTTGTATATTTTAGGTATTTTAAAATTCCTTTCGAAACATGTAATCATGAATATTTTGGTTTTTATTTAAAATAGGAACACATAAAAACACAAAAAATATTAAATCAGGATGGATAGATGTAATTTATGTTATGATTCCAATCATACCTTAATAAGTGAAATGATCAATTGGGTTTCTAGTTTCATCAAGATCTAATTTAAAACTTGTACTCATGTGAGTTTCACTCTATTTATTACTATACATACAAAAAATTTGAAAATATATTTCATGTACTTATTTTTACTATATTGATTCTATATTTAGATTGAAAATATTGATTTTATGAAAGAATATAAATTATATCATAAAAATCAATCCAAATTATCTTTTCAAAAAATTTAAAATATTAGTAAATAATTAATTTCTTAAGGATCAACAAAAAATCATCAACATATATTTTTATAAATAAAACATCCATTAAAAATATTTTAATAAATATTTTGGGTTTGTCTATTATGTTATCAAAATTGATCGAAATAAAAAATGTGTTGATCCTATCATTAAAAGATATAGTCTATTTTTTGAACAATATAAAGAATTTGATAATTAAAAATATTATTTATAATGTAAAGCTTTCGAAATTGAGTTGGGTTTTCAACAAAAAAACACAAACTATATATGTATTTAATAATTAAATCATAACATCTATTAAATATAATTACAAATTTAAATTTTCTATATCGGATAGAAATATCCTGATGGATTCATGTATGGATTCCAAAGTAATGGTTTTCTCGTAGTCGATACCTTCTTCTTCACTATATCCTTATGAAACCAGTTTTACTCTATTTTAAATTATTTTTCATGAATCATAATCTATTTTATAAAACCAATTTTTTTTGTCGTTAGGTAATCCTTGGTTCTTTCAAATAGTTCCTAGAAACTATTTCTTTGAAACTTTTTTAACACCTCATCCATTTCCATTGCCCTTAATTCATCCCTGATTTCATCATTGTCATTATTTAGTTCAAATGTGAAAATAAATACTGATGTTCTAGTTTTTTATTTATAGAAGCTATAACTTGATTTCCGTTATCCAGGTCACTTGTAATTACTTGTAAGGGATGATATTTTTGATTCCTAATAGAAATAGGAGTGGAACTATTTAAAACGTCACATTCACTTACGGTTTTCAGTTGAAGTAATTCATAAAAATTGTTAGATTTTACAATAAGATGTCCAGAATAATTATAACTTGCTTAATAATTAATATCTTTGATTGAAATATGATCCTATATATTTTCTAAAGAGTTCATATATTAATGGGGGTCTATATCATTAAACATGACATGTATTTTTTATTCTGTAATCTTAGTCCATTTAGAAAATATAATATTTTAATTAATAGTTGTCTAAAATCCAAATAAAAATACTTATACACTTTTGGAAGAAAAGTTTTCTAAAAAATCCATCATATTGTGTATAAATTAATTACAACCAATAAATCTAATGTACCTAACTATTGATATTATACCATTCTTGAATTAATTTTGTGTGTTCTATAAAGTTTGTAAAATTATAACTATATTAATTATATTTGAATATGTGTTCATAGATTTTATAAGAAAAAGGTTACTCATACTCATTGAACATGGTCCGAAAATTTCTTGAAGGGACTAATATATTTTTTATACTACCTCATTCTGTCGTGGTTTCCTATGATTAGAATAGTCGTGACTATATCCATGTTGTTAGCATAATGATTCAAAATCTATATTTTAAAAATCATTTCCATTTCCGCTTCTGAAGGTATTAATTCTAATTTCACTAATATTTTATATAGATATTACATATTTTGAATAATAGAAAAGAGAATCACTTTTATGTGAAAGGAAAAAATAATTTTATATCATTAGTAATAATCTACTCTAACATAGGCATAATTATTTTCTACTATAATAGAATCTCTAGAAAGTCCAAAAAAATCCATTTGAACAAACTAAAATAGTTAGAAATTTGAAAATTCAATCATATATTTTAAAGAGATTTTGTGTCACCTTCATTTTTGATAGGGATTTAAGAATTTCTAGGTTTGGAATTCTAGTTTTAGTAGATCCTTGTCTAAAAACTTCATAATAATCTTTCATGTATAGTGTATATTGAAATGGCCTAGTCACCTATGCTAAAACAAAGATTGTTTATGAAAGGAACTCAAACAAGAAGCATTATGATAAAATAAATATTTCAAATCAATATCATAAACATTATCATTTCACATAATAGTAAAAAGTAAATCTTATTTGGAATCAAATACATTACAATAATTTTTTTCAAATGTGTCATTGTAAACAACATCACAAAATTCTGAAATTCTAATATGTTTATACATTAATCTATTTACAAATAATAATTTTGAAATTAATATATGACTAGAGATAATGATTTGACAAGGTCTAATAATTTATCCATTAGAATTATCACAAAAAGTGACAGGTCCGCTTCTCACATTTATTAGATCAATGATGATATAGTAGCCCACAATCATATTTAGAGAACATCTATTGTCCAGATATGATTATTTATTAGTAGAACATTTGAAGAATGTTTAACATACAAAGAATTTAAAAAATTGATTTTGGTATTTATATTTTCTTAGGTAGAAGAGATGTTAGTTATTATAGTTTTATTAATCCCTAATATTTTTACTAGTTTATTAAATACAAACCTTTATCATTCAGAAATAATGAGTTTTTAAGGTCTAGTTACAAAGAAAAATTGTTTTAACTAAAAAATAGGAACTTGGGAAAAATTTATACTTATAGAGTTTCTTCTGTCTGGGTTAGTATCTAGTACCTATAGTATAGTTAGGTATAGTTTATTTACCAAGCATATTAGTTAGGTTTTTTCTTCTATAAGTAAATCAATCATGGTGTTTCATTAATTTCTCACTTACTAAAAAAATAAAATTTTTCTCCAAAAACCACGAAACTAAGGTGGGGAATAAAGTGGTTCATCCTAAGTGAATCACCACTAAAAATATGGATAATATCATTAGGAATATATATAATGTTTTGATTAAGAATGAGGTTCTCACTTGGGCTCACCTTTGTTTATTTATTACCTTCGGAAAGGATCCCCTCCCTCCAAGTTTGAGATGTCTCTATGTCACATCTAATGAGAGACCTTCAAAGCGTAATATGATAAGAAATAGACTATAGAACATTAAAACCATATAACTGAAAAATTCCTATAATATTTGATTCAAATTCGATGATGGAAATATAAAAATAATACAACATGAAAATATTGAGACCACTGATCATTGAACACACTTTTTCCTCTATGGAGATTTTCGAGACATAGTTTTCACTAAAAATGAACACCAAAGACCCATTAAAATTAGACCTAATACCTCCTACAATAAAACCAGTTTTAAAAAGAGTTGGAAAAATATATTTATTTCATTAATATTATATATTTATCCTTAAATACATTAATTGTCTATTCCATCATATAATAAATTTTGAATAGATCATCATTGGTCCTATTTTGTGTACCATTATTTTCATTCTCAGAAGGAATAAAATAATATATCTAAGATTTAGGGAAATATTTTAATAGCTCAGATTTGTTTCTCATAAAACACATATTTGCCCTATTATTTTTGTTTGATCTACAATAATTTATGTCACATGAATTATCTTCAGTGGCCCTCCTTGTGGATTTCGTATAATTTTTATATCTTTCATGTTTTTCCTCAAAAATATTATAATATTTGATATTAGGATAGTCTAATTTGATGTGACCTTTCCTTTTATACTAATATTAGATTAATTAATTTCTATTATCATCATTTCCCCAATATTTTATAAAATATATGTTTATATCATACTTAACACCATAGTTCTATTTATACAATAACTTTTTTTCAATTATAATTTCATGAATTTTTGGGATAATTGATACATTCTATCATCACTGTAAGATGGTAATTCTTCATAACAAGAAGATTTAGCTTTGATATTCTCATTTATATTTAATTCACATTCCTTGAAATCTACCAGCTTCCTCTTTGGTATATCTATTTCCTATTTCTTCAATTGAAATTATTCTTCACACATCATGAGATTTTGGAAGAGTTATTTTAATAGTAAATTAAAAATTTCACAATGTTCCCTTATGGAAATAGGGGATCCACACCATATTTCTGGTAGAAATCTCAAAATTATCATTACTTAATCCTAGTGAGAAATTTTCATTCCATGCTGGTGAATCATGTTGAACATATCATTAAAACCAAGATACATTTCAAAAATGGATTTGTTAGGATTGATCATAAAAATATCATATTTAATAGAATTGGCGTTCCAATGAATTTATTTGAAATGGGATGTTCCTTCAATAGATATTGAAAGAGTATCCCATATTTCAAAATAAGTATAATAGTCAAATGTTCTATTAAATTTATCATCTTTTGAGGCCCAATACAAATAATTCACATCTTCACAGTTACAATCATATAAATCCTTAGTGGAATCTCTCTAATATTTTATAGGTACATTAGCTATTTCATAATTACCCTAAAAAAAGTCCCAATAAAAAAATTCTCTCTATATAAATTTTCATTTTAATCATTAATTAAAAATATTTAGTTACATTAAAATAAGGAGGATTAATATTGGTTTTTCATTCATGTATAATATTATCCATAAATTTATAAATTTAGATAAATTATAAATTCAATTTTTTATGTTAAACTAGATCATAGTAAAAATTATTTTCAAGATTATTTGATGAAAAATGTTAGTCCCAATGGACAAACTAAGAGGGGGAGTGAATTGAGTTTCTAATAAAATTTATCTTTAAAGAAAATTTTAAAACATATATGCCCCAATTTAATACAAAAAACCAACTAACATAAGGAGTTGAATTATATAATTTCAATTTTTAAAATCTTCTAAAAATCATGATCCCAGCTAATGTTGAATACATTAAAAGATATTCTAACATTTAAAATTGATCTACACGCATGAAACATTATTAATAAAAAAAATTCCCTTAACTTTTAGAGTACTTCTATAAATAAAACAAGTAAGTATCTAAATCAGAATTTTATAGAGGGGTTCTGGTCTCAATATGATACTTAATCACCTCCATGTGGATATTACCACATTCCAAAAAGGATATTATAAAATAAAATAATCCGGAACCTGATTGAGGTTCTATAATAAAAATCACATAATGTAGTCCAAGAACAAAACTAATTTCATAGTTATACAAGGGATAAGACAATAACATGTAACACAAAACCTATTAAAATTTATTATATGGGAATACTAGTTAAAATAAATGAGATAAGATGTTAAGGACTCTCTAGTTTTGTGTAGGAGACTTGCATTTTACCTATAAATAGAGTAATTAAAAAACCCATCTCAAATGTAAAGAATAAATAGAAATATAAATATATTAAGGATGAAAAAAATATATTTATTCTCAATATAAATATCTTCATTTATTAAAATTTCTTTAATTTTTTATCTGGAAGGATCTAAAAATGGTTTCATGGAAATTCGACAAAAAAAGAGTCATAGAATTTTTGAAAAGCTCTTATTTTTAGTCCAGAATTCTCCAGTGTTCTTCTAAACACATATTTCCATGTATTATTTAATCTTATAGTATATAATTCTATTTTCCGGAATTTTACACACTCCCATCCATGTAGGAGGGAGCTTCTTATGAATTTATCAACCTCCAAGTCCAATTATCCATTATAGTATAATATTTGTATAATATAGATCCTCATATAAAGAAAATGATCAAGAAAGATCTGAATTTTTATTCAAAATAGTTAGAGAGTTGTCTAAGAATAATAATCCAAATAAATATTTTTTTGTAGAATTAAATTAAAAAATAAGGCACTAGATAATTACTTTTAAAATTAATCTTTTACAACTACAGTACCTCTTGTGTGGGTAGCTCTTCACTTGTTGTATCTTATCAATGGGGGTATCACAGTTGAAGGTAGAACCGTGTGATGGAATATATATTTCTAGTTGAAATATTTTTTGGTATATACATTTATTGTTAGTGATATCTTTTCATTGATATTATCTATGATGAATGGTAGATCTATTGTACTAGCGGGGGAACTGTTGGACTAAGGGTATCATTAAGAGATGGTGGTAGCTTTTAATGGGGTCTCATCTTTGCACTAGATATATGTCCACAATATAGTATAATAACTTAATGGTATATCTTGTTGATCATTTAGTTAAACTAGAAGAATCTTTTAGAACTAATGAAAACTAGGGGTGGTAGCTTGCATCATGTAATGGTAGATAATGACGGTGGATCCAGACTTTTACATGGGTCAAATTTTATTTAGAAAATAGTTTTCTATAAAAAATATATTAACTTGAATCATAAAAAAATATTTTTGATCATTAAATATAAGAGTATCTTATTAATCCATCATTTCTACCATCCCTAATATGTAGTGATGAAAAATGAACCAGATATCTTTGTTTAGGCAGTAGCCTAAACGTACAAATGATGTATGTTGTTTTGTTTTTATTTAAGGATAAAAAGAAATGAATAATGGTTTATCCATAAATATAACAACGCATAAGTGTATAAAAATGATAATTTACTTATATTATAGTGGGAAAATGTAATTAAAGAGGAAGATTAAGAAAATAATACCAAGAAGTATGAAATACTCAAGTTATGAATATTATATTTCTCTTGGAATTATAATTATAAATGAAGGTCTTAAGATATTGAATTGTGACCAGAAGATTATGAATGTAGGGGGTATTATAATAGGATGAAATTTTATTATTTTTATAATTAATGTCTATTTAATAGGAGAAATATGAAGCATTGGATTTGTTTCCCTTATCTAATTGAGAAGAAGGGTAACTTTCGAAGCACCCATTGAATTTCAATAATCATATATAAATATTCAAGGTTAAAGGGTCTATAATTTTGAAATAATGGATTGTGTGATAATAAATGTTACATTATTATCTAATCCATTAATTTCGGAGGCATATGTGACATATTTTAGGGGTTTCCCCTATGATTTTAACAATTACTATAATTAATTTTTCCTATGGTATTTAATTTTTAACATAATTAATTAATTTTAATCACTAAAATTTATATATAAAAAAAATAACTATATGGTTTTTATATATAATAAGGAATTAATTCTATAAAATAAAATTTTATTATTGAGAAAAGTAAAATTTAATTGAACATAGGATGTAAAAATTGTTTTTAATGAATTAATATTTTATGTTTACAATTTATGTATTGGATAAAATTATCAGTGTCATTAATTTTTATGAAATATATTATTTTATTTAAAACAAGTAATTTTTATTGTTGATTTTAAAGAAATCCATAATTGAATTTTATGAAATTAATATTTAAATTAAATTAAAGGCCGAAGATAGTTTTTATTGGAAACTTTCACTTAGAGACGTATGATGTTAGTCATATATTTTTATTAAATTAATTTATCATTTCCATTAGAATTGTTTGAATCTATAAAAATAAATTGAACAAAAAAATGATTAATAAATTTTTATGTTATAATTACTTCTTGATATAATCAAAAATCATACCATTTTAATAAAAATTATATTTTTCCAGATTCACATAAATATAAATGTTTTTAAAAGAACAAAAAAATTTACACTAATATTATTTTGAAACAATGAATTAAAAAATTTTCATTTTTAAAAATTTAAATTTAAAAATTATAAAATTTTTCTCTTAAATGAAAATAAAATATACAAAGAATAAGTAATTTATTGAAAAATTACCTTCTAAATCATTATGTGTTCAAATTTTATTTCGTATCAATTTGAAATTTGTTATTATATTATTATTTGGTATAGGTTTTATTATTGAAATATTTTCTTAATAATATCGATCTTATATTTTACATCGCTTTAAGTTAAGTGTTTTATGTAGAGAATGCTATGAATCATAGTTTGAAATTAGAAAAAAAAATTAAATTTTTATGTTGATTACTTGATCCCATGTTTCAAAATGATCATTATATAAATTATAGAACCAAATTCTTTCCTTATTTACCATGAAAAAATGGACAATCAATAATCCTTATCTTCTCCTCAATAAACCCATGTAAATGCATTTATTTTACCTTGTTTTAAATGTATCTATGGATCTATAATTAATCATCACTTGGCTATCCAATAAAATTGTGTACCACACAAAGGTTAGATTTTTTTCATCTTATATTTCATAGACATAGGGGTTAACCATATAAGATAAGGTTTTTAGACACAATAGGATGTTTAAGAGACTGAATTCTTGACCTATATTCATTTCGATTGATAAGTTGTGGTGGATTGTGGTTGAAATTGATTTTTTAGTGTTTTATACTTCCATATTATCTATAGACTATTTGTGTTTGTTTTTAGGACATAAAAATTGTTACTTATGTTTAAAATCAAGGATTTTAACTTAGTTATTTAATTGGAACTTTTCTTCATTCAATTAGTGGAATAAAGAGTAAAAAATCAACACAAAGTAATACTAAACATATTTTCTACTTTCTATATTTTGTTATTATTTTTTTAATTTTTTTTATAAACTAACTATCTATTATGATTATGTTTTTGACTAGGTTTCTGATGAATTCCCAAAAAAAATGATACTAAAATTTTTCAAGTCAATGTCATTGGATAACATATTAAATTAATTAATTATTTTAAAAACTAAATAATTTGTAACTTAATGATAAAGTAAAACCCATATGGAAGGATATGTTTTTAAAACCAATAAAAAAATATAAAAAGAATAAAAAAATATACTATAGGTATGGGGGTTAAAAGTATTCAACTAGTGAGAAGTAAATAATTAAAATCTATTAATGATGAGTAATTAAATTAGGAATATATAAATTGATTAAAATGTATTATCTATTAACATTTGTAGATGATCACAAATAAGAGAGATCAATAGAGAGTAGTTTTGGAAACACATAAATATCGCTCAGTTATCAGCATAGTATAACGGTCTTTCCTTGAAATTGATATTTCAATCAGGACTTAGTAAATGAGATGTTATTTATAGTAAAATGAATCATCAATATTTTTAAATTTAATATACATTGGTTTATGTTCAGAAGAGATTCTTCACCTAACATCACCTATCAGTAAATTGAGTAGTGTATAAATTATACCAATAATAAGTAGAATTAAAATATTAAAAGAAAAATTATAACAACGAAATCAATGAAAATAGTAGAATAAAAAATAAAAAATATTAACTCATTATATTCATATTCACCTAAATGAAATAGATATTAACACTAGTGGAAAAAATAAATATAATTTATCAAATCATCTTGAAATGGTGATACTAGAAGAAAAGTGAATGAGAAAAGGATACATATTTGTTGGAATCAACATTATTTCTTATGATATACCTACAATGAATACTACATCAAGTGTATCCTAGCCTCTAGTATATATCCACTCTCATTCACATTCCTATCTCTTGATTTTTCAATGATCAATTTATGTCTTCATCTTGGGGTTTCTGATGAACTACTAAGATTGAATGCATATTCATGCATCAAAACTAGCTAATAAAAAAATATTTTCATCTTTAACTAAATTTCATTCATAATTACCATTTCTACTATAAATATTATTCAATTAGTAACCCAATAAATAATCTCTAACCAAATGTGAGAGAACCACTTGTTTTTTTGTTACACATGAATCTTGACACTACTTCTATTAGGTTCACTTCCTTGAATATTTACAATATTTCTAATTTGTTTTCAAGTATTCCCACAATTTATCCCCACTGATATCCATATATTAATTTTATTATTTTCATTTAATAATTTTTTGGATCAAACATATTTCCCTTTTTCCATTATATACCCCAAGAACCATGTAGATTACCTTTGCAGGATCTACCATTTAATTGGATTAAAACCATGTGGTTACCATGATATAGCCCAATGATTTATGGAATTACCCACATAATAATTCCAACCAAATTTCGACAACTATAACATTTAATTCTGAACATTCTGGTTTTCAAATATAATTGAATCCTCAGAGATCAACCAAATATATAAATCAATATATAATTTAAATAAGTAATTATCTTTATCTGATAATATAAGTGACCTTAATGGGATAATATTAACCATGTTCCTGGAACTCAATATCAATCTATATCATCCCTCAAAAGTATTTAATTTGTTTTTTATGTAATGATTCCTACTAGGATTTTTAGGCATTGGGACAAGAAATATGCATGTATGAAATTCTATTTAGGAAATCAGTTCTTGAGGAAATATGTGGTATTAATATCTTCAAATAAAACATAAAAAGAGGTAAGAGACAACCTATAGAGACAAACTAATTTGAATGTACATAATCTTGGTTCTCATACATTATTTCATTATCTGAACTAGGTTTATCATAGAATGTATATTTTTAACATTTAAATGAAAACAATTAGGTAATTATTATTCTTTAATTAACATCATCATTTCATTATATTATTCAAAAAAATTCAATGGTTCAGAATCAATTTTGGCCTTCTAAGGTGGTCCTTATTTAATCTATTAAACCTACATAATCTTATTTAGTTTAGTTTTCATCAAAGATCATAACAATTAATCACCAAATTTCTTTATAAAATCTTTATTCTACCCAATTAAACATATAAATTAATTGATTATTCATCGCTCCTAATGTTTAATTTGAAAAATATCTCAATCACCTAATATTAGAGTTAAATTCATAAGATTAATTAATATTCCTTGATCCTTATTCATATTTTCTTTTTAAATTTCAATGATCACCCTCATTATCTTCTTTAGTCTTGGTTTTCATCACAATAACTCATCAATTTCTCTTACAATTGGTCTAACCAACATGAATTTTATCCTCTACACACTTGCTGTTGGATGAAATCAAGTTCATTTGGCTCCACAGCTGGTTGGAACACCCAATTTTTGATCAGTTCTCATTTGTTCACTCAAAAATTAATCTTTCATTATGTTAATATAATTCTCAACTCCATGAAATATTCAATATCATGATCAATTTACCTTTCATGGAAGGTGTAATATTCACTTATGATAGGTTTGAGAATTTGAAAATTTTCAAACACACATCCTATTTGTGCCCCATATAGAGTATCTTGATATGGTAGCTTGAGTTTTACCAGCTTTCCATGATATCACTCAATAAGATATTGAACCAAAATGAGAAAAAATAATTCAAAGGGAAACATTAATCTTTAAAAAATTCCATAATTTAAAACAATATATAAAATAATTACATCAATTAATGTTCAAAATATAAATATAGAACATGTAATTATTATCTTGAAAATAAAAACTAGTTAAACATTATTACTTTAAAAATAATTTCATTAAAAATTCACTATAGTCAAGTAAAAAATTTGTTCATATTGTATATTGAATTTAAATCCACAAAATTTAATCCCATAATAACCAAAATCATAATATTTTATAAATATATTAAATAAATTAGAAATTTGACTATAAATTAACCAAGATAGTATTATTTATCATTAACATCTCAATTTGACAAAAAAAATTAAAATAAAATTAAAATCATGCACAATATATGAATAAAATTTTGGAAACAATAATATTCTATGATAATATTAGTGAAAATGTCCTCTTGAATGATATCCTTTAGAATTAATAGGTAATTTTTTAACAATACATGTTCTATTAATCCCTTCATCCACCTTGGATTTATCTATATCAATGGTTGGGGGGGTAATTCATTGTTCTCACACTATATCAAAAAAATAGTTTTTCAAATTATAGATCATTGTGTTCTTATTGTTTGGAAGTGAATTTTATTAACTGAATCATCATCTGTTTCATAATTTTTCCATGCTCTTCCATTTAGGATTCTCTAGATTCATATTTTTCAACAACTAATGAGAAGTTAGTACACACAAAGTATGAGTCTATTCAATGTACATAATCGATATATTTGATTAATAATTTTTTAAAAATAAGGAAAAGAAAATAAATGAATTATTTAAATAGATATAATGAACAAAGGTATAATTTATTGGCTCCCCGATAGTAAATAAAAAATTTGACAGAGGTTTTTCTTAATCCAATACAAAAATTTATTTATATTCCCTATATAATATGTCCTAGTGGATTAGTAGCATCATCTTTCAAGGATTTAAATAAGTCACTCAATTCCCCCTTTTTTACTTACACACACACACACACACATATATATATATATATATTACTTTTTTATTATATTTAATGTAGTGAAAATGAGGGTGATGATATGTGGCGATGAAAATAAACAATTAATGATGAAATATTTTATTGGGGAAAGTGGTGACCCTTGGCTAGTGGAATTTAGATTTTTTCATATATGAATAATGTATTAACATATAATTTTTGAAAAACTCATAGAAACTATAATATATACTACAAAATAGACTCATTATCCTATGAAATGAGTCATATGTAGTGAAAATACTCAAACTTGTTTCCAAGTATGATCATATGATCATGAACCGCTTCACTAACCAAACCAAACCATTCCACATATATAGAATTATTTGGATATTGATAATTATAATTAACACAATTATAAAGTAAATTGAAGTTATGTATGGAATCAAAGTATATAGATCACATATACTCCATCGACCCTAACTCACTATAAATATATAGTATGAATAATTGGGTAATTAATTTCATTAAAAACATAATTAGGGATCATGGATATGGTGAATATCCCCTTACAGTTATATAATTAGTTATGGATAGTTCTCTATAGAGAAATAAAGTAATTGTTGGAGATTACGAAGAACACCTTGGAATATAGAAAAATAAAATCAATGATAATCCCAAAATTAAAATGCTTTTTATAGAGATTAAACCATAAATATATCACTCTATTCCTTTAATCCTTGATATTATTGAATAAAAAATATTTTTAACACCCATGATATCATCTTATATATATCCCTTCCTTTTGAAAGGTTTTCTATTTAGTTTCCCTATGTCGTTAGGAAATTAGCATGGTTAATTTATGATGGTCTTCTAGGGATTATTTTTTTATCCACATGGAATTAAATTTTTAGTAATAGATATCGTTTTTTTAAATACTATATAATTTTCCTTATTCTATATGATTAATGGAATATTATATATCTAAATTATAAAAGATATTAATTTCAATGTGTTTATAATGCATTGGATTCATGAGAGTATATTCGAATGAGAACATTGTCCATATTATGAGAATATACTATCATAGATTTCTGATGAAGTATGCATTACTAATACAACTTCTATTAGGTAATTTTAGAATATAATTATATTCTTATATACTTTTTTAATCTCTTAATTATATAATTTTATGGAATTTTTAGTTCCCTAATATAAAGTGATTCAATTTTAGTTAGGTTGAGTAGGGGTTGCTTCCTTTCTTGGCTACTAAGGAAGAATTTGAGTGGTGATGCGGTTTATTTTGAAAACATAATCTTTTTTTGAGAACATTGATATGATTATTAGACAATTTAAAGTGTTTTATTAGTGGGTGTATCATTAAGTGAATGTGTGGGTTATCATTGGTGGGGGAAATAAACGTATGTTTAGGAATATCCGATGACTGACCATTGTTATACCCTTGGGTTTTTGCATAGACTATATTAGATCTGGTCATAAATAAGAGTTGTGGAGTGAAACATAATCATGTAGTGTGGTTACCAACAAAATTGTTCCATAATCATTATCAAATTTCTCTTTAGAAATTGGTATAAAAGAGTTCTTATAATCCATAAAGATTGTATTTCACTTGTTAAATTTAATAATTTTTTAAGAATTATATTATATTGCAATACATTGTTCATTGATGAATGTGTTTCACCATTAATATACAATTTTTCATCATTATAGAATAATCAATGGAATATTCCCCCTACGTGTTATCCATTAATGTTCCAGGAAACATTAAATTCCACCACATGGATATCCTGATGCTAGGTCTGATGTTCTTAAACTTCACATCATTCATTTTTGATATCGATGTAGAATGCCAACAAGGTCTACTATAATTTATTTATTAACTTAAAATAAAATTAGGAATAGAAGGATTCCAATTCTCATAGAACATGAATATTTATTGAAAATATATTAAGGTAGATATAATTATCTAGAGAGATGAATTTTGTGCACAATAATTTCCTTTTCAATTGGAAATTCACTATTTAGTAAATTATATAGTCATGTATTGAAAAATATGTTATTAAAGTATTATTTTCACAAGTCCACTTTAATATTATATTAATCCTAAACATACCCCATGTTTATATAATAATAATAACAGTATGATTTAATTGAAATCCACCTGACTTATAATCTAAATAAATATTATTTTTCTTGAATAAATTAATATTTATTAAAATAATATTTTATTTTCACTATACCATTACCATGTTAGATCATCTTCATTATTTATCTTAAAGTTATTAAAAAATAGTTATTTAAATTAACTAATTTTACCATGTTAAACACTAACAAAAAATAAATTATGATAAAAAAATAATCCTAATCAAATATTATTCTTTAGAGTTAGAAATTATTTTATGACCTACTTGTTAAATTAATATATAATTTAACTGAGGTCAATAGATACACGTAATGTGTGAACATTTGGGATAATTTATCAGTGGCATTAGGCTATGTCACCTAAATATCAAGGTTATCATCAAGTAACATCCCATGGCACCCTTAGAAAGAAGAAATAATCTAAAAAATAAATTCAATCCCTTAAAAATGATAACTAGGTTATATAATCACATTTTCATGACTTTTCATGTCAATAAGGATTCATAGAATGTGTCACTAACTTGAATTGTCAACATTATTTCTTTATAATTGTAGAAATTATTCTACTAATAATTATTTACATGGATATTGACTTGTCATGATATTTAAACCTAATGTAAGGCCTAGAGAAATTTAAATCCAATGGATGGGACAAATCCTCTCTCATATTATTCATTAATTCACTACCACTCTAGATGCACTCAAAATATTTATCTTTAGAATGAATGATCATCACAAGAGTTTATAAAATACATTTATGTATGAATTTATTGATTTAAATCATTAAAAAAATTATATTCAAAGGATAATTACACACATCCATAGATACGAATATCGAATAGACCATGTAGAATGTATAATTCTTATTATCACATATGTTCTCATAACCTCCGATCATGGAGATTACCAAGTGTGGAGATCATGACATGGTGTCTCAATGTCTTAGGAGTCACCTACAACTAATAGCATAGATCATCTATTTCGCTAGAAAATAGGTTATATATCCATACATCCCATTATTAAAGTTCATTATAAAATTATTTACACTATCATGTCATAGTGGGGAACTACCATGATCTTTCAATGTGACAAGTGTCCTATGAAATTATCACATAATCTATCACATAGATGAATGATCAGGATGTGATAAGAAAATAAATAATATTCAAACCCTAAATATTATCATAATTGAATGTAATAATTTATTTGGTTCCAGAGAAGAAACTCCAATAGACCACCACATTAATAAGATCCAACTTATGTAAATCCTATTAGCTTCAAATAATAATCATGTTTCTGATGAGTAAAGTCTTAGGTTATAGTCCTAATGTGTTTTTTGTGGTACGTGTTTTTACTATAATAATTCCTTGCAGATGGGCCAGTTACCATGAACAAATCCCATAGAGGAAATACCTAAAAAGTTGATATCCCCAATTACACTCCTCTGTGATCCATTTCAAATTACTGGAATCTCAAATAACAGCACAATTAATGTTTAAATATTATTTTAAAAAACAATTATTGCTATGAACCAATATTGGAACTTTTCATTTATATAAATCTTATTTAGCTACCTCATATATCAAAATATACACAGTTTAGGTAAATATGCACTTTAATATATATAATAAATTTTACTTTTATATTTTATTTCCTTAATATGATACTAGATCAAAATAATAATAAAATACATATCTTAAATCCCCTCAATGTTATTATTACCATTTCTCTATCAACTAGAAACTTATCCAGTTTATCTTTTCTAAAAAATCTCAAATAGTTTTGACTACCTGCCTTTGATGATCACATGGAATCCTTTTATATTTCCCTTATCTTATTTATAAATAATAAATATAAAATGAATGTACACTCTAATTTATGGGAAATACACTTCCCCTATACTCTTAGGAATAATTAGTCTATATATAACAAATACCATATGACATTTTAAACAATTTCAAAGAATTGTTATTTCCTGTATTTCCAACGCAGTGTCAACATATTTATAATACTTGGATTAACAATCCCCTTTTATCTATAATATTAGATCATGCTCCCCATAACATGAGTTTTTACTTAATCAATTGTTGGAAAAATTTACCATATAATTAATTAACATTGTGACTAATCAGCTGTTATAAATATGTCATAACATATATATATATATATATATACAGTGAAAGAAATATTTCTGTCACTTACATCTCAAACCTAGAAAACATTCGTTGAAAGTGAATATACTATGATAATTATGCCTTTTGTGACCTATTTATTGATCCCAGTAACATTCATTCTTCATTGGAATCCCTAGAAATCACTTATCCCTTTAGTCAAGTCATACATACAACATCTGTGATGTCCACTCCAAGTAAAAATGGACATCACAAGGAATGTCTTATAAAATCTTAATAATGATAGGAAAAGAGAAAATTTAATGTAATATGGACCTGATGACTTAGTCTAACCAATAGTGAATTATTGGCATAAACTTGTACCATCTAAGTAAAGTTTCTTATTAAATATGAATATCATATTTACATCAAAGACCATGTAAAATAGTGTATTTTGGTAGATGAAATCTATTTTATAATTTATAAAAACACGTTTATCATTTATTTTTGTAACTTACTACTTCTTATATTAATCATTACTATCTAATATTAATATATCACTTATAGTGATGAATATATGTATATAATTATGGTTTTATCATTACTATGCAATATGTGATACTATACTAATTCTTCCAACTGATAGTTGAGGAGTCAATTGTTCTAATGTCAACCAATGCACATATGAAACCTAAAATTCATAGAAATTTTTCCTACTCAAGATATCTGAAAAGAGATGTTTTCCCTTCAATAAATATATCTAGCATGTTTAATACTATTCTCTCTTAGTGATGAAAATTTCCAAATTCGATATTGGATAATTAATTGTTATGCACATTTTGTATTATTTGATGTAAATTTAACAATATAGACGTCTTAAAAAATGATTCTAATATAATATCTTTAGGCTATGATTATAAATGATTTGAATCATATAGAATATTTATAATATATCAACAAATGAATTTGGTTGGTATATTGTTAGATGATATTTGAAAAATATTGTTTTAATGAAATTATAAGACATATGTTAAATATATGGCTCTTTATTGATCCATTGTAAACCAAAATCAATTATATAGTAATGTGTGTTATTATTACATTAAATATTAAATCATTAATGTAAAATATTGGTAATGATATAATCATGGAATGGTTGTCTCTTCTCATAGCCTTGAGAGAAACCATAAATCCAGTATTATTTATAAGGTATATTTATATTCACCAACCATCACCAAAAGAATATTATGATGTAAATGAATTCACCTTTAACTTCATATATGATTATATCGATGGACTTAGAGGCATATTCTAGGTGATTTTGTGGAGTACCATTGTTTTTAATGGTTTCATTTTTAATTAAGTAATTTTTTAGAATACAAAGGGTTTTAGGTCATTTGGGGATAAACATTATTCTAGTTATAATAATAAGTTATACTTGTAAAAGAATTATCTTTCCCGAATAATGTAATATTCTTATATTTTTTATTATTCACTCAACTCCACGAATATTTTTTACTCAATATTTTACTAAAAAAAAGGTTATATACGATGTACCAAAACAACATTCATTTCAAAAATTAAATCACATATCCTTTTGTAAAAATAAATAATTAGATAAATATTTGGTAACACTCAATAAAAAACTAATCAATCCATTCATGGTAGTATAATGTTTTTATCTTCTCACTTTCATTGTAAGAAATATCATTTTTCATGATCGAGATGAATTCAAATTTCAGGCAATAGTGTTTAATTAGTCATTGTATTTAATAAAGTCTTATAAAACTGTTATTTTATTTAAAAAATAAGGAATAAAACATAAGACATAATATATATATATATAAAGTAGCTAAAATTTCTTTCTTCTTCTTCTTCAATTCATTAAAAATATACTTCCAATATAATTCATCCCAAATAAAAAACGAATATATATGTCTCCCATTATATTCTCTTGAAACATACTTATCATAGAGGAGTGCTTCTCAGGACCTTTATACTTGGATTGAGTCTTATTGCCATTTTCATTTCACATAATCATATTTACTAAAATTTTAAAAGGTTTTTCTTTCCTCAATTACATATCGACTTAGTAAAATAGAGTTAGGAGTTCTTGGAGTGAATTCTCAGTATTTCCTATATTAATATGCTGAATAAAACTACAAAAAATCTATGGTAGTGAAGATAATATGATATATATATGAAAATCATCTCATAGGTTAAACCATAGAATGTATAAGTGATTTATGTATCCAATTATTATTAACAAATAATTCCCAACTAGCATTAAATCTTAAAACATTTCATGTGAATAATTTCTTAGAGATCTCATATATCATTTTTCTCTCATTCCATTAATGTTGATGAGAAACCATTCTGTATGGATTCATTTTCTCATGAAACATGTAGCACCACACCCTCGATCACACTAAATAGTAGTCTGACTAGACATCTACATGACTTTTGGAATTCTTTCCAATACGCAAGATGATACCGACTAGTAATGGGGATTTATAGAGGCACTATTCAGAGAAAATACATTATATCAAAGTGTGAAATCACAATGAAATATCTAAATTAACAATAATGTAGGAATAAATCATAAATAATATAATAAAATAATAGGATTAAATATATCACACTAATAGAAATGGACATACTCTTATAATGAAAATGACATAGAGGCTACATAAGTAATTCATCCCAATATCACAACCACCCACACCATTCTACCATATCACACAATAATTGTGTATAAACTAAAATGAACTTGAAACTAATTGGGATTATTCTTAGGTACCACAGTGCAATGGAACCCTAATCTACATGTGAGTATATAACTCAATAGGGAAATATCAATGTAGTTTCAAACTATATTGTAAATGTAGTGATATGTGCATCTGAAATTCTTTGTATAAATAATTTATCCACTAAAAATATAAATCACAATACTTTCTTCATACTAATAATAAAACGTATCTGAGAAAATAACTAAAACATTGAAATCTATTATCTACACCGACAAAATGTAATATCCATAAAAAACGTTTCATTGCTAATATCCATCAATTATCCTATAGTCTATGACCCCAATACAGTATACCAAACTCAACTAGTTTTGGAGTGTCTATGAGCATGCACATCACTTTAGAGGAACCTATTTCTACTCGCACAGGATCCCAAACTCATACCTCTATTATGATGAGTAGCAGCCTCTAGGGTGCCACCATGCACCCCTCACCATCAAGACCTCTGGTTGAACCCCATTGTCATACCTAGGTTTTTTTTATTTTTTAGGAAAACATCTATTACCATGGAGTAGGGAAACCCTATCCAATCTTACATATCAAAGAATGAATGATTCCTGTGGGACCCAAGTAATCATATGAAATACTGTCCCTCAATCCCAAGGTTAATATTATTATAATCCAATATGTTGTGGCTGATCGATTGATTTATCATGGGTGCATCCATATGATTATAGGGGGAATGATCAAAATCAATTGAGGGGATTTAGAAATCTGAATAATTATTTCAAAGAATTTTTATGTATGTATTCTAACCAAGCACCTCAGATATCCATTCAAATCCCAAACATCACACGAATTCACAACAGTCTACTAGTGACTCCATTCAAATCTTAGATATAGGGTATTCAATATGGTATCAATATATCCAAGGAATCACTGCCATCTTGGGAACTCCCTTATACATGAATCCTCATGTATTAGATGCTGGATCGTATGTATCACCTCTAGGAATCTAGATAAGAATCCACCATATCATTATATATAAGAACAATTAGTGATCTACTTCTAAGAAACTATGAGACTATATCATAACTGTACCTAGAATTTTATAGACTCATCATTTTCAACAGGTGATTCCCAAACATCCAGAGAAATCATAATTTTGTGATTCCCAATGTCTTTTTCCATAAAATAAAATGAAATCAAAAAACATAACAACATAAATATTAAAAATATCTATTTATGGATGAATACCCACACACATCATTTTATCCACCTTCCCTTAGGATTGCATGTTTGGTATGATTTATGAGTGAATCATGATACCATTTATAACAATACACACATATACTAGCTCTGGGATATCTCTCAATGGGGAAAAAATAGGGGTCAATTGAGTCATCACTTGAGTGGTAGTTTGACAATAAGTATCCATGATCATGTCTGTTCTCTTGGGATCACACATGTGTCTCATAGGATGTCCCATAATTTTATATCATCAATGAAATCTTATATACTCAAAATCCTTATTGGAATACTATATAAGAGATATACTTAAGTGGTGGCTCAAAGACCATCTCAATGTCTAGGTTTAATCCATGACCATCAATTCTCCAAAAGAATATATATTTTTCCTATGTTCTTCCCATTTATGAAAATAAGTACTAATTGGTCTTCACCCAACCATTTAGGGGTGTAAATATATTGTATCATCACACCCC
This sequence comes from Viscum album, assembly GCA_963277665.1. Lineage (NCBI taxonomy): Eukaryota > Viridiplantae > Streptophyta > Magnoliopsida > Santalales > Viscaceae > Viscum > Viscum album. The sequence goes on along the minus strand of OY728131.1, from coordinate 673,566,285 downwards.
ACACTTTGAGGAGTCCACATATAAGTATCCTATTTATATTGGACTATACCAATGGAGGATGAGGAGTCAAGATGGTACACAAGTTCCCTGATGGCCCACGTAACTTTTCTATTTATCCTTGAGTTCTCCCAAAAAATTATTATTTTATTTAAATCACAGAAATTTTAATTAAATTGAAAATTTATGTAAAATTCGGTCAACACCATATGGGTGATTCCACACATACACACACATGAATAGAAACACCATTAATGACCCCTAGGGTAAATATGAAGACCACCTTCATTTATGTGAGGCTTCTCCCTCTTTTTTCCATGGTTTGAAAGCAGTTGAAATGGAATGAAAATCCCTTTTAGCCTTACAAATTATCATCTAAGATCATATCAACATCCTAGTGAACTAACTTAATCCACATAAAACAAATAATTAATTATAAATTTTATAATCAATTAATTAAATAATTCAATTCCAACTTGGTGTAATGTTGGGTAACTCAACGAGCATCCAACCATCACTGGTTATTTGAACAACATGGTGAAAAGCACCCCTAATCCACCTATAAACACATAAATGGTAAAGATAGTCAACCTATACCACCAAATCTATCTTTTAAAAAAATTAATGTTAAATTAAACCCATATAAACCATGAAACGAGGTACCATTGATGAAATAATGAGTAATGATATGTGAACATCACCTTGGTACATCCTCTTTAAGAGATACATAAAAGACCCTCTGAAAAGGGATTGTTTCACCATTATCCATTGAAATTTCTATTTCAAAACTAAATAGATACAATGTAAAATTATTGAGAAAATAAATGTGAAGAGATGTCAGGATGGGGCAGAGACCATAACATGAAATGTCACTAAAACCATCTAAGAACATTGTCCCAAACAATGGGAGAAGCAGGTAAGAGAGGCGATGTGTTTCTATATGTTCACACACTAATATAAGAGGAAGGGGGATTCCCCTCTGAAAAGAATGATGGTAGAATGAGTATTTTTCAACATTTTATCACCACAAGCAATATGATACATTACCACTGACTAGTTGGTGACACACCCATACAATGAGGCGCTACTATCCAACCACCAACTCATCGGTTGCTAACTAGTGTCCTACCAGTGGATAAAGTGTGTAGCTATTATGTTTCCTTTCCAACAGTGCCTACCATATCTCAATGAAAAACCCCATAAGCACTATGAAGATCTTATTTTCCATCTAAAATATCGCCTTTTTTGTGGTCTCAAACATTTTAATCAAATTATAAATACCCATAAAGAGTTTGACATACTAAAAAAAATCAAAAATCAAATTCTTCTTAAATTTATATTGTCATTACATACAGGAGGCATTAGAAACTCTACACCATAACAATTCATGTCCCAAAACCCCCCATTTTTATCCAGTTATCCACCCTAGCCTTCACTGGTCACCAAAACTCACTAAAATGGTTGTGCTCCATCCCAGGATGTCCAACACACTATCATAGCATACATTTCAAACAATTCTACCCATAACATCAAAACCTGAGAAACATATCATTATTCTTTCCAAAAAATATATACCACAACCAATAAATATGCCAACCTCGTCATACTCACATATCGTCATCTAAAAAATTGCGACTATATAATTCTCCCCAACATAGGACCTAACTAATAAGTCCAATTATAAATCATAGCACTTACCACTATGAGGACAACCTAATGATAAATTATATTATTCTAATAATGTGACTTGTGTGGGTCCAATAATACCACACCTAATCATACAAGAAAATATACGTTTAACAATGATATCTATCATCATTTAAAATATTTTTGTGTAATGGATGTGTACTCATTGTCCAAAATAATAATCCAAAAAAAACCAATTTTCCTTGAGATTTACCTTCTTATCTCTACAATGTACACTTCACATCCAATATGACATGTATCATGATTTCTTCAACTCAACACATCTGACATCATGTGAGAATTAAACTGAATCTCATTTTGGATATCCTACCAAAAAGGCTTGTCCATCCCAACCAACATTTTAAGAAACCACCTAAACGTGGTTCCTTTAATCTTAGAGGTGTTCTAAATCCTTATGTTATGCACACTAATGTGAAATTTCAACTTATAGAATAATTATATAATTTATTCCTCAACCTAAAAAACCACCATCATTCCCTTCTATTAGCACTAATATATTTACAATATAAGGTACCCTTAGGTGACTTATAAAACCATCGTGATCTTGATGCCCATGCTTGGAGTCCATCCAATATCGCATCAGAAACCCAAATTGAACTATGATCATATAATGATTAATTTAATGCATCAATAAACCTACCTATATGGGGTTGTATAACCTCAACTGAAACCAAACTCCCCACCACATGAGTGTCCTTATTTTCAATCCATCAAACTAAATATATTTTCATCATGGACCACACCCCATCCATCAATGAACATCATTTTAGGACGTGGTCAAACCATATTAATTTCAAGAAGCATCCTAAAATGTAAATCATCACCGCTCCAGGACAACCGAAACACCACCCATGGAAACCAATAAATATAAATTAATAATTTCAATCACTATACTCAAACTATAACTTGTGTACTCAACTTCACATGGATTTATTCATGCCAATTTTTTACCACAGTCTTATCATGTTTATCCATATTTATTCATGTTACATTACTCTCGATACACACTCATATCATTCACATAAAAAAACATTTAACTTTTGATTACAAAAAATCATTGATGATTTCATAAATCAATAACATCACAAATATTTGGTGTGCTCTATCACAATTCCATTTAGTCATACGAGCATACATTTCTATACCACAATTGATTCATAGACCATATAAACCATCTTAATGTTCTCAAACATCTTACCACACTAAAGGTCATACAAATTTCATCTTACCAAAGATACCTTGGAAGTCCTATTCCAAATTGGTTATTCTATTAATTTCATAGAAAATCACATGTCCACTTTCATACTAACATTTTTTTCCAAAACCACAAGAATATTACCAATAACCATTCAACTGAAGCACATACAAACCAATAAGGCCAGATGCCAAAATGGTCCCACCCTTATAGAGTTGGTATCATTACCGTAATACTTTGTGTTTCCCACAACTGAATGCACTAGTACCCTATGTTATTTTCTCATGAAAAAAAATGACATAACCATTCCATTTTTTATACTTGATTTCAACATCTATATATCCATCGTAACTAAATGAATCAATCCATGGATTTTTTACATAAGAATTCAAAAGATCAGGCTTAATCCCTATCATAGAATTACCTCTAACAATACTATATAGTAACCAAATAAGGAATATGTAAAGTCTAAAGGTTTTGAGGACTCCCACTTATACTAACAAGTAAAGTATCCCAAAGGTAAAATCTCACAGGATTCTATCTGGTCTCTCATTTAGAACATAATTTATATCCAATATGAAAAACAACCTCTACGTGGTATCTTATCAAAACATCTATTAGACACCTAATTCCATGTAATCATAATACTAGGAAACAAATTATCACTGAACATCCACCAACGAAATGACTCCCATGAGAATATAAAATTCATCATTCACCGCTCTCATATCCAACAACATCATCCTAGATGATGCGAACCAAATATAAAAAAACGCAAGGTTTAGTTACATGTATTTCCATTATATCCTATGTGGAAAAATACTATATTGGTTTCTACTAGAATTTTATGTAATGAAACCTAATATAATCACCTTTGACAAGACTCTTCAGTTTAAACTAATCCCACGATTGTTTAGTAACATTACAAAGACACAAATATTCAACTAGAATATCCCTATGATGATTTCTATCAAGTGAACAACTGTTTCATAGTTTGATTAAATATAGCTTCATTAAAAAATATATGGGAAAACAAAATATTTTTTTAACAAAACATTATGTTTTTGAACCATTGAAATATTATCCTACAAGAAGTTTCCAGTAAGGAACCATGTGTCTCACTTGTCCCATACTCCGGGGGACTGTTCCATCATTAATGAAAATAATCATTCCATAGATCCACCTAATCAGATATCATAATATATTATGTACACTTTTTAGTCTAGGTCTATATAATGCACCTATGAACATTTATTGGAAAACATATTCTATGCAGTTCATGACCCTTTAAGTAGATCAACCTCTTATATGTGGAAAAAATATAGATATCCACTCTTTAAACACATAGATATTACATAATAATAGATGATTATTCATTACATGAAAAAAATCCATCATATATATATATAGGTCTAGTACAATATAATACATGGATACAAAAATAAATGGTTCAAATTTTAAATATATCATCACCCACAAAGTGTTTCCTAACTAGAACCCTTTTTAGTCATATCATATATAATACCTTTCTTTATAATATGGGGAAAGGAAAAATATTAAATAGGGATAATAGATTCTCATTAAGGGTATACAAGGGAGATATCAACATAACATGAGCATACATGTTTGAGAATATGAGAATAAAATTCAACAACCATAACATACATATCATAAATCATAAGAAAGAGTCATTTCATAAATCAGGAAAATTTATAAGACATGAATCATAATGGAATAAAAGAACATAATGTAGTTAAAATAACAGTTTCATAAGTCATATATTTGTTTCATACACATCTACATATAAAAATATTTTTTAAGTAGTCAAGGTTAATTTCAAAGGCTTTCATTGTGTATTGGGTTCAGTTCCCAAACTATCGTAGTAGTCAAGGTTCAATAAAAAGAATATCATACTAGAGTAAGTCCCTTACTTAATTGGATTCACCCCCAATCCATTTCCAATTTTACTCATGAAATGTCATAAATTATTCTATTTATGTGAGGGAGATATCAGTACCACCCATTCATAGTTATAACATTTCCACCATCTTTGGTTATAACATAACAACTATCCTTGGTTATAACATAACTACATTTAGTTTTTATAATGTAACCACTATCCTTGGTTATAATTTAACCACCATCACATAATGAAAACTATACATAGCTGTGACAAAATATAATTAAATGATTAACATTTCATAATCCATGGAAACAAATGTGTTTTATAAATTTTTACATCATAACATAACCATTAGAAAAGAAACACAGTCATTAATCATTTCAATATTACATAACACATGAAAAAGTAAGGAATTTGATAAATATATTTTTCATCATAAACATAAAACCCCCAAATAATTAATAAGGATATAATCCTTGGATCATATCCCTAATAAATTTTAATTTACATCAAGGGATGTCATCTAAGATAAAAAATGATTTTGAAATATCACTTGGGAAATTTCATGAGGAAAATAAATATTTCTATTTGAAAATAATATATTAAAAACAAAAGGTTCATATAACTATGTGAAAATAATTTTATATGAGAGTAATTTAGAATTCTATAAAGTAACGTTTACAAAATTTAGTGATTGTGATGATGTAAAATACTGTTCTTGTTGTACTAATTATTACAAATATTCCTTTATCATTTTTGAAAAAATTCAAAATTACCTCAGTAAGAAAATGAAAAGAAGATTAATTTTATTCAATTTTTCAAATATTAAAATGTGGTTAAAAATTTATTTAATCAATCACTATATATTAGCTAATAATTTAATTAAAACATTTTTTGAAAATATAGACATATAAGAAAGAAGATTTTCTACTCAAGGGAGGAATTATAGTAGTTTTACAGAAAAAAATTCATTTGAAATATTGAGTACATAAATAGAGTAAAATGAAAGAAAAAAATATATTATCATGAAATTACTATAAGGAAAAAATTTCGTAAGTTTCTTAAGAGATATTTCAAAACATTTCATCATTAGAAACATAATAAAAAACAATCCCAATAAACACAGAGATTATAACATAACCTTTACCACGTTTGTACCCTTTGAATCGTAAGGCCCATAAATGAAATAATACTATATGGATGTTTATATTCAATAATTTAATTATAATAACATAAAATACATACCTATATATTATATGAACTAGATAAAATAAACAATTTGTGAATATGGAATGTCCCCCATAATAATAAATATGAGACAAAGATCCCTTATGTTAAGTCTCAATTTTCTTCATATGAATTCAATATGAATATATAACAAATAAAGGTTGATTATAAATATATTAAAAGACAATAATAATATATATAAATCCATATATTATTTACCAATGTCTTCTAATTACACATTTATGAAAAATTTCTTTGTTTAAATCATATCTTGGTTAATAACTACTTCATTTTTCATGTATGATTTTGATTGGTAGTTTCAGTAAATTTTCATTGATACTAGTTTAATCATCACCATAATGATATAAACGATATAAATAACAAATCTATTCATTATATATGTATTTTGAGTCATCTAAAAAATCTAGATATTGAAAATTAATTAAATTGTTTTTAGGGATGATAGGTTGTATGTACACATGGAAATTATATAATTTTTCTTGAAAGATATAATGAATGAAAATTAAATATAAATTCACATTTATAAAATAATTATTTTATAACATATATATATAATTATTAATAATAAAATCTATCCTTATTACTATTTAAGTGAAAAATGAAATGAAAATTATTTTACAGCACTTTGTGGAGGTGGTATTCCAAATGTATGCGTGAGAAAAATTATCATTTTCCAATGGGTAAAAGGTAATAAGGAATAATTTCTATTATAGTTCCATGAGTATTAATATTTACAAAATATTATATATAAAAATTTAATCCATCATTATCTTTAGACATGGGAGGTGGTGATGAAAAAAAATTACATCAGTTCAGGAGTTAGTAGTTTACCATATACATGATGGCATGTTTCATTTCACATATGATATATTAGGACATGGATTTTAGTTATAATTTTAACATAATAACATTTAAATATATTTTATATAATTATATTAATATTTCGGAATATGTGAAAATTATTTTTTGGTGGTTTAAAAAGAGATAAAATAAAAAATCTTAGTAAAGAACGATACCCCTTCTCCAGAAAACCACAGTAGGTTAGCACCAAAATCCATATTAATAGGATTTACTAGTAAAAATAAGCCATCTAGGATATGTGTTTATAATTATTTAATTCATTTGGTTTGTTATTTCGGGAACCTAATTGGTTTGTAGGGGTAAAGATGAGAGGATAGGTGTCCCATTTTGTAAGTGGGGAAGAGAACACACTTGAAATTTTTGAAAAGAAAAGGGTATACCAACATTTTAAACATGATAATTCTAAAAAATGGATAATTATACTACATTATACAATATAAATTACACATGTGTCCATAAAATAGGAATAGGATGTGTTTTAGGTCATTATAAACCTTTTCTTTTTTTGTTTTACCTTTAATAAACCTTTTTTAACCTTAGCTAAGGTAATTCATTTTTTATTATTTTTACTATTAATTTTGAGAAAAAAGTAAATTAAAAAAAAATATATAATTTAAATTATTAATCTTTTAAAAAGGGAATACATTTTTCAAAATTAAATTTGAATATTTTCAAAAATTAATTTATAATTAACCCCTTAGACGGCAAGATAAATTGGTTTTCCGAAGAAAAAATGTTTATAGGTACATAGATTTTTAATATCTTAATTAGACATGAATTTTATTGCAATGAAATAAATTTTATTAATAATTAAAAAAATTGAATTAATTTTACTTTTAATACATTATTAAAAAGATTTACCTTTGAAAAATATTTTGTCCAGAAAAAAGTTTTTAATAAAAATCGGTATTTTTCAGTATTGACTAAAAAGTTAAACGTTTCATAAAATTGTCAAAAATTCACCATAATATAATTTATAAATATTGATTAAAAAAATTAAGTTAAAATTTTTAAATAAATTGTATTAAATTTCAAAATATATTAAATTTATTATTTTTCCACAATTTTTTTAGGAAAAATTATTTTTGAATCAAATATAGACATTACAAAAAGTAAGTACTTATATATTAAAATATTTTATTTATATAAAACCATTACAATTAATTCATAAAATTTAGTGATTCCTATTTATACTTCCATATTTAACATCTTGGTTTTAATGATCATTTTAATTAATAAATTATATACTATATCACATTTCATTAAAACTCTCTGTTTTGTGTAACAAAAGTTATAGAGGAAACTAAAATTTTTTAGAAAAAAATGTATCATAAAATATCATAGAGTCAAATTAGATCCCCCTTAAAATTTATTTCTCTATTTAGATTCCATAATTTTGGTACTAAACACTAAATTTTCTTCTTCATCTTTACATCCTTTGGTTTCAACATAGCCACTTCAAACAGGAGGGTTTTGCACAAAACATTGACCAGTTGGTTGGTATTGTTTCATTGGAAATTAATTATATGATCTGGAATATCCACTAATTATTCAAATTATAAATTATCATGATCTACAAGTATGAATTATGATTTATTTACATATTATTTATCAGATATGTACTTGTTTTGGAGAGATACATGAAACACATCATGAATCATAGGGAGTTTAGGTGGATGCACCAAACGATAAGCTACAATACAGATGGGATCAAGAATTTCAAACAGATCATTTTACCTATGGATTAGTTTGACCTTATTTATAATTATTATATCCTTCTATCATGGTGAAATTTGTATAAATTACTTCTCACCAAATTCAAATTTAAGATCGCATCAACGATTATCAACCTAACATTTATGTTGACTTTCTGCTACCATTATTTTATGTTGAATAAATGTAACATTTTGAACCATTTATTATATTATATCTAGTACCAATATCTAAATGATTACAACTTCATCCTAGAACATTAGATTTCTACACTTCTAAAGACATACAGCTTCATAAACATCCATTTGAAGCTCAAGTAAATGATATTGTTGTAATGAAACTCAGCCAGAGTAAGGTGTTGGTCCCAACTAGATTTGAGATCCATAGAACAATATCTTAAAATTAATTCTAGGTTTTTAATTTTCCACTTTGACAGAACATAAATCCTAGGATGATACATATTGCTAACAATCAACTCTATATCAAGTGATTTTTACAGAATTTTCTATAACATGATGGTAATCCTCAGATCCCGATCAGATTTAACAAAATTTTGTTCTAAAAAAACCTTACCACTTTCTGAATGTATATCCTAGAAATCTGATACCAATAGGAATCTTCTCGGACAGTGATGTATTGATATGAACTAGTATGGAGTTTGACTATATGATGAATAAAATTTTTCCCCTTTATGAATTTGTGGGTTTCCAATAAAAAAAATCCCTAGATATTTTTTCAAATTTCCATTCAAGTATTGAAAATTGTTGTAACACCCCGTTAGGATTTTGTCTCTCATTCTTATGTTTCTGACATACAAAAAGTCCAGATAGAAACTCTGTGATATCTCTCTTCATAATATCCCTCTAAATATACTCTTTTAATTGTATATACATATTCATATTACTAGTATGAATAAAATATGAAGAACAATAAGACTCATCTAACACCATATTATTCCAAATTGGTATCTTGGGGTAACAAACACATTTTCTATTCAAGACATACAACAGTCAGATGAGTATATATATAATGGGTAAAGGGCTCAATAAAGAAAATAAATGACTCAATATGATATAATTAATGTACCATTCGACACTTGTAACCAATTTACCTTTATTTTGATTTGACATATAGGTAGTCAAGGTCTGATTGAATAGATATGTCGGCCGCTGCTCCAACACTAGATCTTGTGGCATGAAATCCTCACTCAAAAATAATTTTACAATGTTTCTCTATCTTCCATCCAAATACTCATAAGTTTACTAATCTAAACATGGTGTCAAGGATAAAACCACTATTGATACCAATCCATCATGAATCAACACAACAGGGATTGATCCACTACTACCCCCAGCCAATATCTATAGGACATGGGCTAGTGACAATCACTGAAAGTAATATCAAACATGGGAATCCTTTTACTGAAGTAACTATAAACACACACCTGACTGTATCAATAAAAAAGTAGAGATGAATAATAAAAATATATTTGATATCCAAAATTTAACCATGAATATGAAAAATATCTATAGTCTACAAGAGTATACTAGTACAAACAAAAAGTAAATGGGAAAAATACATTCCAATCAGAAACATGTCCCAACCTAGAAAAACAAGAAAGTAAAAGTGATTATAGATCCCATATCTTGATATCAATGTTCTAACCATCGCATGTAGTCCAATTAACTTGGTATAACTAAGATCCTATGAAGTAATCATCGACCTGTCTGTCATCTGCATAACACATGACATGTGTAGGTGAATTCTATGTTGGGATGAGTATATTTATACCTAACAGGATGAACCAAAATATAAAGGGGGTGAATTAAGAGATAGAATATGAATAAATAGATAGTAAAAAACTCAATCAAAATCAATAGATAACAAATACAACAACAGAGATATATATATATATGTGTGTGTGTGTGTGTGTGTGTGTGTGTGTTCTCAAACTAATGAAAACCAAAAAAGAGGGAAGGAGATATCCATTTTACAACCCACCCCAATAAAGAGTTCCATCTTGTCACAACCCATCCCATTGGGGCCTATACCCTACCTCCCCAAGCCTTCCTCTATAGGCCAGAGGCTGGTGACTAGCACGTAGTAGTCATGTCACTAACATGGGTGGAATTTCCTATATATCTATATGCAAGCACACATATCCAAGCCCACAAATGCTAAAATGTAAAAACCACTTAGAAACAAATTCATGCATAAAATTATCCAAACAAACAGAGTACGATAGGTTAGTAAAGTGAATTAATGTAAACTGGGTAAGAATAAATACCATGAAAAAGAATGTTTTTGAAAACTAAAAAGACCAAACTATTAACAAAATAGGTACTGGGAATGTTTCTCGAACACATAGGAACACCTCGGTCTGCCTAAGCTCACAAAGCACTGTCTGGTCCTGGTCCGCCCAGGACTCCCACAAAAGGTCACTCATCTGCACAAGATACAACTCATGAGGTAAAATCCCGTAAAATGGAGAGTATAACAATACACAATAGGACACCCCAAAACTATAATGAAATATACAAAAGAGAGGTACACTCACCTCCTCACAGTATATGTCTATGGTATATATAAGAGGAACATCCAGATATAAATAAACCCAGAAACACAGTTTGGAGGTAAGTCGTAGACACCTCATACCAACAATAGAATTTTTGACTGAATATTCCACAAGTAGTCATATAGGAGAACACAATCTCGAATCAAACGACACTGATGAAGTTCGTTTGAGATGTACTCTTCGTTGAAAACTGTCATGAGAGAGAGATACACTGATAGATCTATAAGGAGAAATGATACATAGATGAGGATCACAACCATTTCCATGGGGTGATACCAACAAATCCATATGTATTAACCTACTCATTAGATGAAAAATGCCCAGTACTATTGGTGTCATCAATATCAAGGAATCTAACTAGGGCATGAAGACTGAATAAAGGATTTTTCTCTATTCCATTCATAGGGAATTCTAAAAACTCTATCCATGAATTATTGATGAAGGAATCATACTCATAGGAGTAGTAAATGATAATGACTATCCTTCAGGGGAAGGATACAAGAAATAATCCTTAATGTATCATTTCCAAGATATAGTGTAATAGTGGCTCCAGCCATGTATATGAGAGTACACAACATGGAGTGTGGTCACACACTATTTCCCTTGACCCCAGGTACTACATATGAACAATGGCACATGTAAAAATTATATGTTGTGTAAAAATTGAGTAAATGATGTTTAGAAATACTTAAAGGTCATTCCCTTTAATATGGGGTCCACCCGTGTACTCTAGCCATGTGCCGGTACACAACGTCAACCTATATAGCTCTACCAGTGCACCAGTACATGGGCTAGTCCATGTACTTGGTATAGGAAAAGTCATTTGGTGGGGTATATGCAGTGTAGGAAACCTGTTCACTCCACCCCATGTTTGTATCTCTTGAGATACACAACAAGTTGTTCATCAATGAACACATGTCGTGTAGCCCAAACCACATGCCTTGTGTTTGGGAATTTCAAGAATCACATGTTATTCATCTGAGAATCTCTACAAATAATTAGTACTTCTATTTCATAGTATGTATTCCCCAAAATTGAGTATTTTGGTTTGGCTCACCACCTGAACACAAAATTGGGGTGTTTCGGGCCTTCAATCGGCTCAAAAAACAACTTCGAAATCATCTATCAAAAACTCTCCAAAAAGTAGTAACTCCTATATCACATTAATTCATCTGTCTCCATCAGCGTTTCACCTCTTATAGGTTTTTACATCATTGGATATTAAATTTTAGATCATTTGAGAAATAACAGAGGGTACAATGTCCATTTGTTCATAACCCATGAAGAACAAAGAACATATAGAATAAAATGAGGGGACAAAAGATTCACATGGAGAAAAATAAATGAAGGAACCTTGAACATTGTTTGTCCTGGCATCGTAAGATTCTTGTATTAATGAAAAAAAATAAAAATCAATTCTCAAATAACTATCCTTGATAAATCCCTCAATTAAATCTGATGCCACAAGAACAATCTAACCGCGGATCAAACCATTCATTGGTTGGTCTTCCTTCATCATTGAATATATGATCGGGTAAAGGAAATAAAAATAACGCATACAACCATAGGTATTTTTTGATCACTGATGAAGATCGATAACTATGTCTCGATCATTGGTGATATCCTTCAAGGGCAACGCATGTCGATCTTTGATCCAAGGTTCTGTCCTCATTCTCAATTGAGAGAATTCTCTAGGGTTCCTCTCTAGAGCTTCCAAGGAATTAAAGGGTAATGAGATTAAACATAGATCCATAACTCTAGGTATATTTAAAATATACTCTTATTGTATTGATGAAATAGGATAAAATAAAATAAATTTTAAATTTATATCATTCATTAAAAATGCCAAAAACTAATTTTCACAGTCGACCCGCTTCAACCAACGTTAGGCCTCACCTTCGGTAAGGATCCGACTTTAAACACATAAAAACCCTTAGATTTATGATATGGGAAACTATTTTGATGTTATTAAATTATTTTCAAGAAAATTGTACCTATATACTATTTAATATTTTAACATATTTCAAACATTTATTATAGGAACCCTATTCCTTAGAATCACACACCATCTCTATGCCAGGTCTCAAATTAATTCCATAAAATATTTATATATCACACAATGATTAATCCAATAAATTAAATTTCCCCCGACCATGGGTATTTATGTGTCCAAAAAGTAAAAAAAAAGATTTAAAAAAAGAGAGGGTATTGTGCATGAATTTGAGCATGCCGCTCCCTTATGCTCTCTTGGATATTCCCTTGCTACCACCGGTAATGCCCCAAGGGAATCCCTCACCCATGTAGAATCCTATCATGACAATCCTTGATCTCTAATGGGTACTCAAAAAATGTCATTCCATCATAAATATCTAGCTCACCCAAACCGATGATGTGCGATGGAACAAGAACGCACCTCCTCAGGTTCGACACGAGGAAGACATCATGTACCCTGTCCAACTATAGGTGTAGATTCAAGTGGTACACTACCTCGCCAACTCTATGTAGTATCTAAAAAAGTTCGATAAACCTTGGAGATAAATTTCCCCCCGAAAAAATCTTTCTGATCCCCTTCAAGGAGGAACTTGAATGATCACATGGTCTCATTCCTCAAACTCCAAAGGCCATCACCACCTATCAGTTTAAAATTTATGATGGATCTGTGTAGTTCACATCCATTCTTGGATGATCCACACATTCTTAGTAGTAGCTCACACCAAATTCTGACCCTTGAGTGTTGACTCTCCCAGGTCAATCAAACAAAGGGGTGATCAGAAGGGTCACCCATAGAAATCCTCGAATGGTGTCATACCAATGGTGGACTGGTAGAATTTTTTGTACATGAACTCCAAAAAAGGTATGTGATCCTCCCAACTATGAGAAATGTTTAATATGAAAGCCCACAACATTTCCTCCAGGACTGGAATGGTCCGCTCTATCTAGCCGTTGGTTTGGGGGTGAAATGTCGTGCTTAAGCATAACTGAGTCCCAAAACCCTCCTACAATCCCTTTAATTGTCAGGATGTAAAATGATATTCACAATTAAAAAATATCATCGATGGGAATCCATGGGGTCAAACTTTCTCTTACAAAAAGTTTCATCCCAATCTATCTACTGAACTCTGCTCTCAGATTTCTAGGAAGTGGGACAACTTGGTGAGTCGGTCAACGATCACCTAGATAACATCATTTCCCCAGGACATACCTAGTAAACACATCATGAAGTCCATCAGTATCTTATCCCACATCAATTTTGGCACCTCATGGTGATGAGATAAACCTGGTTTAACATGGATCTCAACCTTCACCTTCTCGCATGCAAGGAATCAAGAGACAAAGTCTTCCAATTCCTTCTTCATCACTATCCACAAAAATTAACATCATAGGTCCTGGTACATATTCTCCACTCAAGGATGTATCCCCAAAGTGGATGTATGAAACTCCCAAAGAACCTCATATCTCAAATCCACTAGTATAAATGTGCATCCTCTAAAAAGAGGGATGTGCTCTCCACCTTGGGAATAACCATCAGGCGCATGTCTTGTGAACATCTAAGCATGTACGGTCTCAAAATATAAATCCCCAAGTTGTGAATCCTTGACTCAATATAAGAGTGGAGGGGGTAAAATCAACTAATGTTATTCTACTCTATCTCCATCCACAAATGATAACTATTAAGAGGCTAATTTCTCCAATATCTCATTTAGAAATTGTGAACCAGATCTCCCATTGAGAGAATCTTCCACCATGTTCCCCTTCCTAAGAGTACATATAATCTCAAAGTCATTGTCCTAGTGTAACTCTATCCATCACCGCTATCTCATGTTCAGATCCTTATGAGATAATATAAGCTTGATAATCTTATGATCATTGTAGAAGATAAACCATTCTCCATTAGGAAGTGTCTCCACATCTTCAACGGGAAGACTATCGCTGCCAACACAAGATCATGGTTCATGTAGTTCTGCTCACATGGCCTCAAATGGCATGAACCATAGGTAATAAATTAATTCACTTTAATTAAAACTGTAAGATATTATTTTCCCTAAATCATCATATAAAACTACATACATGACACCCTTCAACAATAGTCTCAATATTAGAGTCCTCATCAAACTCTATATAAACATTTAAAAATACATCTGACACTTCTCTATACACATGAAAGGATTCCCCTTTCGAGTCAAATCTCTTATTATTTTTGATATCCAGGATAAATCAACAATGAATAACCAGTAATAGCCTATTATCCCATAGAAGCTCTATACCTCCATAACTCTCGTAGCTGGCTCCCATTCTAAAACTACCTCCACCTTGGCTAGGTCCACTATAACTCCATCTGCTGAGATAACATGTTCCAGAAAGTGCACCACCTGAATCAAGTACTATAATTTCAAGAGTTTCCCATATGTCTTGTGCTCTAGATGTACATCCAAAAACAATCTGAGATGTCCCATGTTCTCCTCCAATGATGCTAAGTACACTGGGATATCGATGATGAAGACTACCACGTACCAGTCTAAATAGGATTAAAAGATTTAGTTCACGAGCATCATGAGAACTTCTGTAGAATTATTCATTCCACATGGAATAAACAAGTACTCATAATGATTGTAAAAAAATATGAATGTCATCTTAATTATATCATCAGCCCATACTCACAGCTGGTGATAGCATGATCGATGGTCACCCTTTGGGAAACATCGTGCCCCACTCAAATGATCAAAGAGGTCATAAATTCTTGGTAGTGGATACTTGTTATTCATGGTAAAATACTTCAAGTTCATATAGTCCACACAAAACCTCATGCTCCCATATTCCTTTTGGAAAATAGAACTGGGGCAGCCCAGGATGAAACACTAGGTCTAATGAAGCCCTTCCTCTGTAAGTCCTCCAACTGCACCCTCATCTCACAATGCTCAGTGGGAGCCATCTAATATTATAGTTATATTTTTTGTGTAATCCATAGGTGTATGTAAATTTATATGTATATCACGTGGCCTGGAGGTAAACCTGGAATATCTTTTGGAAAGATGTCTTCATACTCCACAACTGCTACTAGGAACTGGAAACACATAACGTCTACTCCTCCAAGGGCTAGGCTAGCGAACTCATGAGTAATTTTCTATACCCTCATATGAATGAGTCCATCCAATTCATATTTGGTTTCACTTTCTCCAAAAAAGGAAAACCTTGTTCCATCAATGCAGACACACTGCACCCTTCTCAAAAAATAGTCAATCTGGGCATGGGTAGAAGATAACCAATCCATTCCAAGAATGATATTGTAATGTATCGATGATTCCAACAAGAGGTTTCAACAAAAAACTATTGCCTCGAAGGGAAAGGTCACACTATCAGCATAAGGTTGTGATCATTGAGTCTCCAACCATAGGTGTCTCCAATCACAAGTGTGGAGTCAACTGTTTTAACAGAATCTCAAGGTATCATACAAGGTATATATTATGAATGGAATAACTGGAACTAGTTTCTAGTAATACAATACCTAAGGTATAAAGAACAAATATTGTACCTCGAATCATCCCTGGAGCCCTTGGTTCATATTCCTTGATTGTAGGCAGCTATCCCCGCCCAAGTCATCTAGCTCCTAGAGCCTAGCATGGACATTTTGGGGTTGCGGTGGTAATATGTCAAAACACCATCCACCTCCTCCTGCTCTCTAAGCTCCTCCTCCACGTCTACTACCCATAGGATCATCTTTCTAATATCGTTGTCTCTACATCGATGGTCCATCCACCATTACCCTATCAGTATCTCAATGGTTTGGAAAATATTGAGAGAGGTATCCCCTTTCATAACATGTGTACCATCACCTCTCCCTAGGCTGACTAGATCTAGCATGAGAGCCCTGAACCAAATATACCCTTTCCGGGGACCTCCTAAAATTCTTCCCATATACAGATCCCATATTTTGATGTAGGCTCTCTAATATGAAGGCCCTTGTATGTTCCCCCATACTTCTGACTACCACTGGATTTATCTTCTCATCTAAGAAGCTTTCAACCACCAAAGCTCACTAAAGCACTCTAGAATAAGTCGAAATGCATAGAGGTATAATAATGGATCATATGTATCTATGAATACCCCACTAAATAGTAAAATACCTATTGTATTGATCTATGACCACATCCATTGATTACTTGGAAAGGATGGTGAACCTCGATGAAGATTCATCGACCATAATGATACCCTACTAGAGATGAAGAAGGTTCTATATACGCACTTATCTCAGTGTAATTGGTGATGAATCATACAAAAAGAGATGATCTAACTATGTCCTTGAAAGATTCACCATGTCGTTAGTCTTCATGGGAAAACTACACCATCGCCCTACCGAACCCTAAACAAGGCACACCTTTAGGATCACCATCTGGTTCGCTAGTTTCATAACTTGACGGAAAACGCATGTCACCGCCCCAAGCTATTCCTTAGCTTCCTAAGGGTAGGTCTCACCTCAGAACATGATGTGTATCATTATTTTAAACACATGGAGTGTTCTTATCCAACGCTCCTCGTCTTCTATAACTATAGGTAACACATGCTTCTCCAATGGTGGTGGTATATATGGCGCACCACCTAGAAGAAACATCTAGGGATCATGCCCCTGTATCAAAGCCACATCATTGAGGGGGTAATTATCATGATAAATCTATTGAATACTAGTCATAAATCATCACGGAAGCATTATGTATGAAAACAATATGTACCATGGTCAATGAGTACATTTGAAGAGATAACTCATGAAGGACATGGAAACAATAAACCATCCCTATATGATGCATGTACCATTATTGTTTTCATGAAACTAGTGTTCTCATGTACCGAGTCAAAAATTAGGTTTTTAGAGTCATGGTGTATGGGTATGTTGGATGTACACACTAACACTTGAGCGTTTTTCCTAAAATCCAAAATAAAAAAACTTAACACTGTTGACCCAAACCAATTTCACAAAATCCTGGTCCATAAGTAGAATTGTCAAGCTCTGATACCAATCTATTACTATCTGTCCCATCGGGTCTTGTTTCATGATTCCCCAAGCCCAACTCCATTAGGGAAGGGGTTGGAAACTAGAACCAAGTTGGAATATCACTAACACGGGAGGCATTTCGAATGAAATTTTATGAACACACTTATCTCCAAGCTTGCAAATGCTGATATGTAACAAACACTAAGAAACAAATGCATGCATACCACTATTCCAAACCATAGAGTACGATAGGAATGTAATGTGCAGTATTGTGAACTAGGATAGAATACAGGCCCACAAAAAAGAAAGAGTCTACAAACTACAAAGTCTAGCCTGTAAACCAAATAGTTTCACAGACTGCTTCTCAAAGCTTTAGGAACACCTCATCCTACATAAACTCAGAAAGCTCTGTCCAGTCCTAGTCAGCGTGGGACTCCATCAAAAGGTCTCTCATTTTCACAGGGCATGACATGTGGAGGAAAATACAATGTTTTTCTGAGTAAAAAAATACTCAGTAGGACACCCCAAAACCAAATAGAAATACACAAAGGAAAGGTACAATCATCTCTATGCATTATAAGTATACAATACATATAACAAGAACATCCATATATACTAAAACCAAGACACATTGTCTAGAGGTAATTCATATAAAACCCACACCCATAGTAGGGATTCAGACCGAAGATTACTCAATAAATTATCTAGGAGAACACAATCCTATGTTTGATAGCACGGATGATGTACATACACATAGTACCGTTCATTGGGAACTATCATGAGATATTGATAGACTGATATGTTTGAAGAGAGATATGATACACTGATGGGGATCACATCTAGGGACATGGTGTAAAACCAAAAACTCCATTCGGATTTACCTACTACGTACAGGATCAACCCATATTAATGTTGGTCTTGCTAATAACAAGGACATTACCTAGGTCATAGAGAATGAAGAGAGGTTCCTTCTTTGGGCCTATTAGAGGAGATTACAATAACTCTACCCATAATGTCCTACTGAAGGGATCATACGATTATGAGTAGGAAATTATACCAACTAACCATCAGGGAAATTATATGGGAATACAACCTTTAAGAAACATGTATACGATATGGGGTAAAAGTGTCATAAGCCGTGTTGAAGAGAGTACACAACGTATTGTAGAGTCACATGCCATTTACCTTGACCTTGAGTACACCCCCTGTACAACATCCCATTTCAAAAGTACATGTTGTGTAAAAATAATGTACATGATGTGTAGAAAGATTTACACACCATGCCTTTTCATTTGGGGTCCACCTGTGTACTATGGTCATGTGCTTGTTCATAGTGTCAACTAGTGTAGCTCTGCCCATGTACCAGTAGATGGGGTAGTCTGGGTACTTGGTCGTCACCAACTTGTGTGGTGGGGTACACACCGTGTAGGCAACCCCCGTAATCCACCACATGTTTGTGTATCTCTTGAGATACATGCTAAGTGGTTCATCAATGAATACAGTCTATGTATCCCATACTACACTCTATGTGATATGAAATTTACAGAACTGCATGTTCTTCCTCTGAGTGCATTATCCAATCCTATGGGGTTTTATTCCATGGTCTTTTTTCCCCAAAAATATGGATTTAGGCTCTCCTCAACACCCAAACACAAAATCGGGGTGTTTTAGGCCATCAATTGGATTGGAAAACAACGTCAAATTAATTAAAAGAAACCCATCTATAAATATAAAACTATAGAATGGCTTCGATTCATCTGTTTCCATCACCGTTGAACCTACTCTAGGTCATCTAGACATAGGATCTTCAATTTTGTATCATTGTACCAAGAAATGAGGGTGTAGTGATCATCCATTATTAACCCATAAAGAATGAAGAACACATAGAATAAAATGGTGGGAGAAAATATTATCAATGAATAAACCCAAGGAACTAACCCTGACCATTGTTTATTTTGTCTTCGATCCATTCCCGTAAGAATGATCAATAATGAAAATAAATTCTTAAATAACCAACCCTTATAATTCCTGTAATTAAATCCCATCCTGTAAGAATGATCGAACCACAAATCAACCTATTTTTTTTGGTTTTTATACATTCATCTTTGAATATAAGAACACTAAAATAATATTCAAATAACGTATCCTAACATAGTTTTGGATTGATCTTTGATGAAGATCAGTTACTGTATCTCCGTTGTTGGAAGATCTGTCGAGAATGACATTCATCGATTTCCGATCCAAGGTTTTATCATCATTCGCCACTAGGAAATTTTTTTGGGGTTTCTCTCTAAAGATTCGGGAGAATTATAGGGTTATGAACATGTCTCTGGATCCCAACCTCTATGTTTATTTAAAATAAACCGTTACTTCTTCAATGAAATAGAACTAAATAAAATAAAATTTCAATTTAATTTATCCTTTAAAATCATAAAAAACTAATTTTCACAGCTGAACCACACTGACCGATGTTAGGCCTCACCTAGGGTAAAGCTGCTGAATTGAATGAAATGGTCCCCTCATATTTTTATCTGTGTATCCATTTAGAAGTTAGTGCACATTTTCTGGAAAACTGCTCAGGTGTGCTATTTAATATTTTAATATATTTCAAACATTTATTCCAGCCACCCCATGCCTTGGAATCACATGCCATGTCAGAACCTGGCCTCAAATTAATTCCATAAAAAATAAAAAAATATTACACTGGAAAATATGAAACATTACACATCAGTTCAAGAAGTGCATCAGTGATGCCCAGTATCTCACGTATCATTTTGAAGATAAATCTAGGTGATGACACACCTCACCATTATGCCTCAATGTTGACTGGTCAAAATATCTATTCATAGGAATCATGCCCTAGAAAAAAAGGAGGGTTCCACTCATTAGATATTTAGTAGAACCATCCCATATATTGGAAGGCGGGTGACACTAAAGTAAATGGTATAAGACCCATGCCCATAAAATCTAGATGGTTCCACTATAATTGTTGGTAGTGGAACCATGCATATATTTTTAAGAGAGATCATCTCCTATATTCGAGGATATATCCCATGAAACCATATGTTTCTGCCACTCATATATAAGATACATGACCTATGTGGTTTCTAGTAGGTTGGTTACATTCTCTTGGTCAAGGTCTTATGCCTAGTCTAGCTGGAGTACACCACTTAGTGGACAGGTAAAGAACACATGCCCTTCCCAGTAGGAGGGTCCCACTCTGAGTGTAGATAGAGGACCCATTTCTTGCACCGTAGGTTGGTTCCACTCTATAGATAGGTAGAGGACCCATTCCAAATCTAGATGGAGGGTACCACTCTAAAGCCCCTGATGATCCTTTTGTGTCACTATCAGCATCAAGTGCCGCCTAAATAAGAATCTCAATCGTAACATCTCACCTCATATCTCAAATTTAACCACAGATTCAACAATTATATTCTATATGGAAAGACACTCAAGATATTATTATCAAGGGAAAAAATTTGTTTCTAAACGAAGGATTTATGAGAGGTTGGAGATTCATCAAAAGGGAAGAAGGGTTTCACATTGTGTGGGGGACCCAAATAATGTGTAGACCTACTCATTCTCCTAGACATGTCACTGCATGTACAGATATCACTTCCCATGTTTAACCTAAATGGGTGTAAGTGGACTAAACAGTGTGCCTTTTCCACTCACAGTCTTACCTGTGCTCCCTGGACATGTCCATTTAGGATGCATGTTTCCATCTGCTTTATCACACAACGTGTGCCTAGCCATTCCCAAGCCCGTGTACTCCCAAAGTACATGATGGGTTTCCAGTACAAATGTCATCGGGCATGTGGGGATCTCACATGAAATTTGATACTTATAAACTTGTGAAAACCTATTATCCATATCCAAGTCCATACATGTTGTGAATTTATTAGACTACCCGATGTGTAGTATTGTTTTTATAGAATCTCTAGATCTAGTCTACAGTTTGAGATACATCATCACCACCTCATAAATCAATTTTAGGCCTCTTGAAATCAAAATATATTCCATCCATTGTTCCTTTTCTACCATTATGTGTCTAGAAATTCATTTTTTTTGGTTTTTCTATCCCCTCAAGCACACCACTTGTATCTCATGCAACACGATCTTTAATTTATATTTTTATTATCAAATCAATCAATAAAAACCCACAAATAATCCATATAAATCATTGATTTTATGTTTCCTTCATCATATTAATTTCCACCATGAATGTAGGGGTCTGATCGATCTCGATATCATCTAGAAAAATTAATCCATGGCCCCATATCCAAATGGAGAAGAACGTGAAGAATAAAGGGATAATAGAACCAAAACAAGGTGGATATTAGTTGTCTAGGTGATCAAGGAAAATGAACAGAAGCATGGATATCCAGGGTAATAAAAAATAGTTTTATAAATTTAAATCTATACTTTGGAACATATAATTCCTAAATTAGAACATCAATCAAAGATATATTTTGATTCTCCATAATCAATTTTATCAATATTGTAATATCCATTAATTGATGTTTCCTACCTGGTTTGGATTTTTAATCTTCAATGAACTCCGTATCCAATGATGAGGAGGAATCGTTTCATTCACTTCATGTTGATATTCCATGATATGGAGTCTCCCCATCATTAGATTATGATTTTTGAATGATAATAGGAAGAGGACACTACTCAATTATCAAAGATTTTATACTGATAAACCTAGGGAATTAGTATAAATATGAATTTATGCATAGTGTAAATATCATGTTTTGGACCTAACTATGGTCTGATATTTCTGACCCTATTTTTTAGGAGTTATCCTATATTCTATATAAAAATTTGTGCGTGTAATATAAAATATATTTAATATTTTAAAAAAATCAATTCCAGGCACACCGGGCGTCGAAATCAGAAATGGTCTAAACACCTAGCTTAGAAAATATATCTGAAAATATTACAAGGTATTATAATCCAAAAACATGGTCACTACACGTTCTTAGTTAAATAGTTTTGATAGTATCTTTTATTTTTTCTGTGTGATAATTTTGGGGTGTCCTACTAGGAATGTGTATACTAACCCCTGTATGGGATCTTCCCACACTGATCATGTATTTTGAAGAAAACCATATTTTCATCAGATTTAAATGTTGATGAAGTGTATATGGAGTTATTTGGGATATATTTACCATTGAAAAATCCTAGTAAGATATTTTGGAAAAATATTCCTTTTATACTAGGTCAGACTTTTTAATAGTATTGGTGGGAAAATCTTTCACCATTTATTATCTTTAAGTAAATTTTTTTATACTTTGATATGGGGTTATATGTTATACTTTAATTTAAGGAATAAATTATTTATCTATTTCATTATACTTTTTAAAGGATATGTATTCATATATAAAGGTATTTTTTAGTGTATGGCCTCCCATATGTGTGATATGTCTACTCAATGATAGTCTTCGCCCTTGATATTTTTAGAGTCCGACATGGGGTGTCACTCTTAGCTTGTTATAGGTTATCCATGACTAATTGGGATGGGTTATGATATAATGGAATTATAGAGAGGTCTTCTTACTATTGGAGTTTTGAGAACGTTCTGTTGTGACGATTTTTTGGGAATTAGGGAAATTATGTTAATGTGTGGAGATTTTGGATATCAAGAATGGGATCACAATGATGGTGCATCAACTGATGCGTCAAATCCCCTTGAATTTGATAACCAACATGTTTATTTGGTACCTGTTGACATTGGATTCTAGGAAAACATTGGAAAATGTATCACATATGAATGGGTTGTTGTATAAATGTTATTCATAATTGATCTACTAAGATATTCTCTTTTAACCATGTTGTATCTTGAATATTGTTGGGTGAATCCTTGATGACAGTCAACGTGGATTCCATAGAAATATTGTAGTGATGATCCACTTAGCGATGAGGTTTTAATTTGTGGAGCTATGAAGGATGTGGTTCATCCAGGGAGCTTACTAATAGTAGATCAACCCATTAAAAAGTCCATAATTTTGGTGAAACATTATGATGATGAATGAAGGTGGTATTTATTGATTTATTAATAATGTACACGACATGAAAGGAGGTGTACACAAGATATTTTATGATGGTCCTGGATAGACTCTGAGGGAACCATCATTATCAGAATCTCTTGAAATGTAAATTATGGTTACAATAGGTCTACATATGAGGACATATCATCTCATAATAGGGGGTGTAAGTTGACCTAAAATGATTAAGGCAATTATATATTGATATAAACCCAAGGGATTTATTGTGGTGAAGATATTTCTTATGTTAGAATATAATCATATGAGATTCATTACCAATTTCCTAGGGATGAGATCACATATGAATTCATTGACTAGAATTCATAACCTCTCACATGGTTGAAAACCTGTTTTCATGAATTTTAAAAAATGAAGAATTGGTTGGAGAGTTCCCCCATCTTTAGACTAATATAAGTGTGAGTTGAGTATGTAGTGTTCTTCAATTACTTAATCTATGGGTTTAGATTTTCCGATTCATATATTTTTCTTGATTTATTATGTCTCCTCACAACTGAGTCAACATGATGAAAATTTTGTGACCCATGATGTTGAGTTGTCATTAATGATGATCAACAAAAAATCTTGGTTTCATTATCTAATGATAGTGTGATTAATCATTTGTTCTAATCAAAATATTCATATGTATATCTTCTCATAGAAATACTTAACCTGATGTAGAGGTAAAGGATGGAGTTCCTAGAATACTATGACTTTGAGATAGTCTGTACCTCCAGGATGTTGAAAATTATGGAAGATGATCTAGGTAGGAAATACAATTTATAGTTTCTAAGTATGGAAACAAAGTAGATGGAATATTTTCAGTTCACCCTTATCGATAAGGGTGGACTACCATACCTCCAATTGAAGGTTTTGACCGAACTATTCATTATTGTGTTAGGGAATCACAACATAAAGATATCATTTATGAGGTAATTCATGGTCAGACATTCATAATACATACACCTAATTGATATTTTGAAGGTGGGGAGAACATTATTTTTTTATGGATGGATAACGGTACCCATCATGCTATATGAGGTGGTATTGAGTGAGTTTCATATACCCCCTTAGTGATATGTGGAGTTATGGAAAATATGTACCAGGAACATCGACATCAATATTTTCATCCATAATGAAGGTGAGTATAGATGGGTTCATTTTTCGATGCCTCACTATCTAGTTTGTGATTGATGAAAAAATATAGAAAGTTGGTTATAATGGTTACCAAATAATTTTAATGAAATTTAAACTACTAGGGTAAAAATTAATAACCATGGTAAAAAACAATATGGTAAAATGAATATATTTTTTAAAACTAGTGAAACATTTTAAAAAATGTTTTTAAAGGATTGGAAGATAATTTTAATAAATTATCTTGAAATAAACACCTATATTTTTATATTTTTTCACCTTTTACAATTGAATTGTATCATTATGTTATTGAAAAATATTGAGTGTTAAAAAGGTGAAATTTTATTCACTTATAATATTTTATAGTTACACTACATCATTCCGTAGATGTCACTTAAAATATATTTTTGAATCATTTTCATTTTAATAATCTTAGAATCCTATCTCATTTTTATAAGTCTATGATCTGAATTAGTTATCCTAAGACCATTAATTCCAATGATACTTTGATGAGAATGTTTAAGGCCCCAATGTTGTTAATATTTAGTATTTAGCTTTTCCTACACAATATTTCTCTTAAAACATGTAAAACCATATAAATATAATGAAACTAATATCAGTAGTATATTAATTTTATTTATTAATTTTAAAAAATTAATTTTCTCTTTCCATCCATGTATAAAAAATATATTTAACAGTATGTTGTGAACATATCTACCTCTAAGAAGTAACACAATCCATTTTTCATTTTTGTTTCCACTATTTTAGAAAATCATATATGAATCCCCAAAATAATAACTTCTAAATATTATCATTATTATTCTTTTATAACTATATTTTATTCTTTCTTAACCACAATCACTAATAAAGATATAGTGTGTCCATATTTGTTGTTTGTTTAACCACATACATGAATGATGTTATTAAACTCAATCATGGATGACATTGGGATATGAAATAAAAAATTAATTTTAATTAAATAATATTTTAACGTTTATTTTTTGTTTCTAGAATTATTATATTAATTATTTATATTATTATCAAAATTCAATTTTCAATCTCTAAAATTTAAAAAAAGTAGACACCACTTTAATTTACATGATTCAATTTTCATACATGAATTAATTGAAACTATATAATAAATAAGTAACCTATGGTAATAAATGGTCCATAACAAATGTAGTCTAGAAGATAGAGGTTCCTAAGAAAATATCTAATCAGATAAATTTCATTATTAAGGGTGTTAGGTGACTTCCTAGTAAAACTCTTGGCCAATTTATGGTTTTGTTGTCTAAAATTCCTTTCATACAGACATATTTGAATTACACACCTAATATTATTATATATGGTGTATATTATTTTCATTTTATTCATTAAAAAATGTAAAATAAATTATTCAAGGTATCATAGGATTAATTTCAATTCTTTTGACATTAAATGGATTTTGATATAAATGTTACTAAAACCCTAACCATTTTCAAGACATAAATTCATTCTACATGAGTAATAAATTGTTTACATGATTATGGTCATCAATGTCCCTTTTATCCTCATAATTATTTTTCTATATGGTATTTCCAATATTTCTCTATATAATTAAAATAATTTCTTAAATATCATATTAAATGATTAAATACAATCTCAAATAAATGTTTTACTTAGGAAAAATCACATTTTTCTAATATATCTTTTCCATTAGTTATATGTTGTTATTTACCCCAATGTTCTCCTCTTTTTTTTGAAAAAATAATTTTAATTTTATTATTATTATCAATATTCTCTTTACATATTTTTCAAATTAAATTTTTTTACAATTTTACAATTTTGGATTTCAATAATGTTATATCAGAACATTTTACAATTTTCCCATTCACTCTAACTCAATTGTTTTAAACTACATTTCATGTTATATTTATAAAGCCTTTATGTATTTTAAAAATCCATTTCTGTATATTTATTAAAAATTAATTTATTAATATATCAAAATAGTTTTCATTCATTATTTTAGAAAACTATTTTATTTAGAAAATGGTGGCACTATTTCATAGACATTCTTTATGAAAATATAATAGTAACATATTTTTGAAAATAATTAGGAAGAAATTTTTTCCTTAATTTTGAATCATATTTCCCCTAATTCATGGTTTTAAAAATTAAATTAATTCTAAGTTATTATATATTTTTTATTTAAAAGGATTTTCACAGATAATTAGTATTTTCATTAATATTTTAATTTATAATTACTCAATTCTTCCAAAAGTATTATTCATCAACTGGTTAATTAATTACATATGTTTTCCTAAATTAGAAACAATAAATATCTATAAGAGAAATGATCAACCACTTAGTTTGTCTTTCCAAATCATGTTCAGTGTATGCCTATAGTTTTTTTCTTCCTTTTAATTTACTTTATTAAAACTCTATATTTCTATCCAAATAGTGATGGGTGTCCACCATGATTCTATATGTCAACTTATTGGGTAAATTATTTAGACATCTATATACACCATTTTTATGTGTCTTAAAGATCATAGAGTCACACAGGGGGTGGGTGAATCAGGTGTGACTTGTTTTACCGAATTATTTCTATTTATTTAATTATATCTAAACCTCTATAACCTATTATGATAATGGATCATGTATGAAATAAAAAAATTTAATGAATACAAATCCCACAATATTTTTAAAAGTTTTGGTATTATGACGTGTATCCTTGCTCCAATTGTTATACCCCATGTTACAAATTCTCCACTACATGAAGATTGTTATAATAAATAAAATATCATTCCCATCAAAACTAAGTCTCATAGTGTTTTTATCAAGAGTCCCAATATAAATAACATGTTCCCACTCTCAAAATTGAATATTAATTTCAATAGGATGATGTTTATAATTTATATCACAGTGTTACCAGCATCCCACTGTCCTACTCCTGAATCCCATTGTAGACTTATAATTCTTCAGAGTCCCACTGAATACATTAACAATATTAATTCATAAATGATTTGATCCACTGATATATCATCCATTGTAAAGTGCCCAGATCAGTGTGAATCACTGAGAGGGGTAGGGGTGAATCAGTGATCCCTTAAATTTTTTTTAATAATTGATTCTTTATCAATTAAACCTCTATGGCTGGTTAAAGCCTCGATCCACTCTTCTTGTATCTCTCAGCCTTTCCTCGAGTGATGCAGTAAATGTAAAGGCACAAGACATAAGGATTTACAAGGTTTGGCACCAAAGGCCTACGTCCTTGCCATGTTGGTTATACACCCCAACATGGTTTCTCCATTATAATCGGTTAGTATTACAATGGTAGATACAGAGTCCCACTGTATCTCTCCTGAGTCCCACAAGAGGGTCTTTATACTACGTCTCACAGTGTTACCAGAGTCCCACTGGCCTGCTCCAGAATCCCACTGAAGACTTCTTCCACCCTGAGTCTCACAGGGGGCTTCTCCTGGCTCCTCGAATCACACGAGTAGCTCTTCTTCACTTTAAGCTTCTTCAAGTATCTTCAGCAGTCTGGGATAAAGACTGTTGGCCTTGCTCTGTACCTCTGATCACTTGAGTTGATCAGGTCTTCTCGTCTTGCTCAGGATTTATCTCCTTCTTCTCAGGATGACCTGGCTTCTCTCCAACTACTGAATACTCAGACAACTGATGTCTTTAACTTCAGTCTGGCTCCAGTCTCAGTTCACATCATCTTCATGCACTGAGTACATGGCATCTCTTAATTCTCTTCAAGAACTTCCGGTCTTGGTCAACTCAGATGCACACAACCGGATTTGTCTTTGTTCACATGTGCATGTGCATGCATGCATGCATGCACTCCCCTTTTTCTCCTTGGTGTGATAAACCCACAATGGGTGTAAATACTTTTAACACACACACCTTCTTCTTGAACTTCACACACTTTGTTCAATTTGTTTACACACTTAAAAGTGTGTTTTTCTTTAGTGTGGGTGTCCTCCTCTTATTCTTCTATGTGTGTTCACTCCACTTAGTGCACACACAAAGGTTAGGCCTCTTCTTTTCTAGCACACAAAACTTGTTTATTCCTCTTGCACACACACACAAAATGTGTTCTTCTTTGTTGTGGTTTACACTCCTTATGCACACACACGGCTTGGCCTTCTTCCTCTTCTTGTTTTGCACACACACAAACTATGTTCTTTTATTTGTTCTTCAAAGTGTGCATCCACAAGGCTACGACCTTCCTCCTTTTCTTACACACCCCAAAGGCTACGGCCTCTTCCTCAAATGCACACACAAAGTGTGTTCTTCAATTTGGCACACAAAAGGGCGTGGTCTCGACCTTCTATTGCTCACTTTCCAAGTGAGTTCTCAACTTGCCTGAACCACTGCCTTCAAAGGAGGTGCGCAATGTGTGCAGCCTAACTTCCTCAACACTGCCGCGCAAGGTACCAAGCCGCAAGGGACGCGCAATCCTCAACCAACCTTGAGCGCGCAAAAAGATGCGGCTCGGGTTGTGCAAGCCTCAAGAGTGCAAGAGCACCTTGGGTGCGCAAGCTTCTCCTGCCGCACAAGTATGCGGGCAGGGAGAGCTCTTCCTTTCGCGCAAGTGATGCGTGCAGGGGACCTTCGGGCCTCGGGTGGCACCGGGACTTCAGCCACGCAAGTGTGCGCGGGGTTCTACTTCGCGAGGCACAAAGGCACTCACGGGTCTTCCAAGTTTTTCAGCAAGATTCCTCGAGGGCTCGACCTCTTCTTTTTATAGGAAGAGGTATGCTCAATCTTCCGCGGGATATAAATCTTGAATCCCCGAAAGATTCGGGTTATCAAGATTTTCCAAATCTTGATTTCTTTCCTCTGTTCACCGCGGGTTCTCCTTCTTTATTTGTCTCCTCCACGTGCGTGCGACTTAGAACGCATGCACGGCCTTCGTCTCTTCTTCACTTAAAAGGGAATTCCAAAGGTTCTTCATCAACTGATCTCCTGAATCACATAAAATCTCCAATTCTCTTTGTTGATCTAATCAGAGATCAAATTGGAACTTCTTCTAATTCACATGCACTAAGTGTTAGTGCATGGACTTCATTAATCCACTTCATCCACTTAGAAGTTGTGGATGGATCCCATTCACTTCCTCATGCATTGTCTCAACAATGCATGGCCTTCTAGAGCTTGTTGTGAAATTGTATCCAGTTGATACAAGTTCTTGGAACTTAAAGATCAGTTCAAAAATCGTCTGATGTTATGATGATGCTCCATCATCATCCATTCTTCAAGTGGTGTAACTTAGTATCATCTTGATACAAGTATTGAAACATTAAGATCAGTTCTACAATCGTCTGATATACATGGAGAATGTTTCAACCACAACATCCTATGTCACTTAGTGAATCTCCTAAGTGACATGCATCTTAGTACCATGGCCATTCTCCTTCATCACCATCACCATCACATCCTTTGTCATTCACATCTTGACATTCCTTGACATCCATTCATTCCATGACAACATCAAGCCTCATTGACAACAAATGTAACACAGTGCATTTCACATTGAAATAACTTTATGAGTTTGGTGGATCAAACTATCTAGCGCATAATTAAACAACCTTTTAAATAATTATGTTCTTGCCTAAATAATACTGAGCACTTGTATATGGTCAGCTACCTCAGCACAACAAATATTAAACAATTATTTCTTCTTCTGCAGACCTTTCCTCACAGAATACTAAATGACTTAGATATCAAAATATTCTCAAATAATGGTGTACCTTTAGTCTCAGAACACTTCACACTAAATAAAAATTTTAGACTTCATGAGTGCATGTCAATATTCATGCATGTATACAATAATATTCATGGCCTTCCCACTTTATGCAACATCAATCAAGAACAAGATACAATTTCAGGCATGCATTATTTCATATTCTTGCATATGTTGACTAATTAAAGAACATTTCACTGGAACAATAATCATCTTCATTACATTATAAATTTATAATTCCTAAAATAATAATAAATATAACATCTTCTAATTTATTCTTGTGATGTGCATAGGTTTACTAAATGAACACTACCTATAGTGTTCTACTACTATTTCATGGGATCTTAATATCTCTTACAAACATTATCCATTTAGTTTTTAGGTTCCATTCCCTTTAATATACATCATTTATGAATAGGAATCATATAATTTATCACATTGATTTTACATGAAAACCTCAATGGGTGTTAGTTGTTTAATGTGAACAAATCAACTCAAAATCTATACACTAGTCCAATATGAACTGTATCCTTCATTAAGAAATCCACACAAGCATAAAGCATAAGATCTTGGTCCTCTTTGAAATCTAGGATAATACTGATGTAGTGTATCTATAAGGACCCAGCCTTAAAACATTACATAATATTGAATTAAATGAATAATCCACATTGAGGATCTTTTCAGGTTTAGAGTATTAGAGAATTAGGACATAACTATTACATATCAAAAGATTACAAAGTAGACACTTCTACTTAGTTCCCATTTTTTTCATAAAACAAAAACTCATAAAAAGAAACATGTCTAGTTTCATGTTTTAGAGAGCATGTATTTCCTTGATCCCATCCTTGACCCTATTCATCTTTAAGTGTTGTGGAAAACATTTCAAAAACTTGGTATGAGCATAAAAAGCTCAGTAAGGGATATACAAATACGGGAAGAAAACATTAGTCCATGTATACATAAAAATCAATGAAATAATTCTTTACTCATAAACATAAGTACTTTAATATACCTCAATAAATCATAAGATTTATGAATAATTCATAGAAATCATAAGACATAAAGGTATCTTGGGGCATTTATAACATTCTTACGTAGGGAGTTACCCTCATGGTTACGTTGGGAACACCCGCCACAGTATATTCCCTAAATCTCTTCGGAGAAACCTTAGAGTTTAACTCCTTCATGTAACCCAATGAATTGAAGATATATCACGGGCTCACCCGCCCTTAGTTTATCACAGAACTACCCTATTTCATAAACATTGTCCAAGAACCATAACATAATTGTATCACATAAAACATGCATAAAGGAAACATAACATTTCCACATTTTAATCACAAGATATAAATACAACACATTTATATAATCAAAACATTATAAAAACAATTTTCAATACAAAAAAAAGTAAAACATGGTATATATTTTTCATTTAAAAAATGTTATGGCTTGTAGAGGAAGCCGAAACTCAAATAATGGTCATGGCGGCAGAGAAGTCGTTGTCACCACATACATAAGACAAACATTCATTTTGTAGTTTAGTTAAATGCTTCGTATAAAAAGATTCCTTTTGAATAATAGTAAAAGTAAAATTGGTTTATACACAGTATAAAATAAAGATTTGTATAAAACAAAATATGCCTCAATGAATGGAGATTGAGACAAAGTCCCTTACAAAGTCGGTATCCTTAGATTAATGATAAATCAATTACATGATTATGTGTGACAAATATAAATACACCCAATATAAGAGGATATCAAGTGTAAAACAATCATACGTCGTCCACACATATTAATATTATGACATAATCAATAAATAGAGGTTTAACCCAGAGAATTGAAATTGGGTTAAGAAGTTCCCTTATAGAAATAAGACAGCCTAACAACGTCACTTTAAAATTAAGAAAATGAGTTGATGAGAGGTAAAAAGGGTATCCCATCACTTGTAAAAATCATTTACAGAAATAATGATATATAATAACATATCCCAACATAAGAAGATTTAAATTAAAAAACCTAACAAAAATAAGTCTTTTAAAAAGAGGAGGGTGAAAGGTTCCCTTACCGATTTGGGTAACTTTCGAAACGTACACCCCATGAAATAATGGTCATACAGTGATGATGAAAATACCCATAAATTAAATTATATTACACAAATAATACAATAATGGGAATTACATACACCACAAAAAAGGAAATAGTGGCGAATGTATCATGAATCTCACGGGAACAAAAAGTGAGATAAAAACACTATACCTCATTGTAATCAATCGAGTCCTATGACCAAAAGATAATAAACACAATATGAATCATAGAATACCATGAATATAAATAGAATAATTTTAATATATATCAAATGAAAGAACAAAACACACTACATGAAATAAATAAGTGGCGAACAATGGAAATATCACAGAATTAAAAGTGAGATAAGATATCCCCTTATGAAAATTCGGCAGCCTAACATCGCCACTTAAAACATCAAAAAATGGATTGATGAGATCGAATAGAGTCTCTTATCATATTAACATTAAAATTAATTTAATATTAATATAGGATAACATCCCCCAACATAAGAAATAGAAGATTAAAAGAAGTGACATAAAAGAGAGTACTTAAAAAGAAAGAGAGAGGCTGGATCCCTTACCTCAAGTCCGACTTGTCGTGTTTGTTTATTTATATTTCTAAATAATAAGATTTGGTCAATTAATAATTTATTAAGGGCCTAATTTAAGTTTTATTATTCAATTCATATCACATATTATAATTTTATAATAATTATTTAATTACATGAGTTCATATCAGATGTTTTTGTCGATGTTCGGTACATGAGTCAAAAATGAACTTGTTTGAAATGAATTGTCCATGTAGTTAAAATTACACCATCTCAAGAATATTATTAATGATTTTAATATCATATATATTCAGTATATATTCATTTTATACTATTCCATAACATTCGTAGATAAGAAAATGAAATGCATCGTTCAGGGAGACGGTAGGCCGTACGTACGCATGAACGCTACTTCCATTTCTTTGTTACATTAATGGAAATAAAAATAAATGAGATATATATATATTATAATGCCAATATAATATATATGTTATATAGGTCACATAAGTTCATTAATCTCATTATTTATACATTCCATGTATTGCATGAACGAGTCACATCACTTGAGGGGGCGGTAGTCCGCACTTCCTCAAATGAAATTATCTCATTTGCACAACATGCACAACATAAAGGTATGTTTTAAATGTAAAATACGGAAGCATATAAAGTAAATAAATATAATATATGTCATAAATAAATATATTTCCATCATAATGGAAACCATGAGAGGTGGTAGGAGAAGATAGAACAATCATCGTTTTATGAGGCAGTAATTCGCCATCCATAGAAACAGTAAGTTCTTTAACCATTAGACATTGGTTTGTGTAAGTGTAGCTCAAATCCTTATCATAACCACATCCTAGTATATTTAAGATACTGGTTTTGTTACAAAATAAATGAATAAAAATAGTATAAGGGGATGGAAAAAAATAAAACAAAAGAACATAAGAGAATACATTACCTTTAAATCAGGTAACTCTCTTTGGTTTGAACCAAAAGGGTTTCTTGAAGAGAATTCTGCCTAAGGTAAGGATACTAGGATGAAGAGAGGGATGTGGAGAGATACAATGAGCAGAGTTTGGTCGACCCAAAGGCTTGAAAGGTGTGGGTAAGGGGGTAGAGGTGGGCGCCTTTTATAAGATGGAGGAGGGGCACTATTGGAACGTCTTGAAAAGATACTTTATTATAAAATGATTTTCAGATATTAAAGGTCCAAAAATTATATATTTATAGGATAAGGTGATTATGGTTCTAAATCCACCCATCCAATATGTTATTTACAATTGTATGTCTTATATTTTACCTTATCTTTTCATTTTATTTAAATCATTCATTAATGATTTAATCACTGCATCATCACGGTGTCATAAATAAATTTATTTATTTAATGAATAAAAATTATAACAAAATTACCATCATGTAGGAAATATTTTTATCTTTCCAATTAATGTTTATAGTCAAAATGAACATTTATGTAAACGAAATTAAAATTGTTTTACTTAGGTGATACATACTTTGGTTACATTTTCCTTTCTAAAAAAATATGATAAAAGGTCACTATCACAATAAAGTGATTCCATGGGGTACCAAGGTTGGAACAAGGAATCCCATGGTCAGTAATGACACCACCAATATAATTAGGACAGATTTTGGGGTCATTTTATATTTTTATGATATTATTTTATTCCCGTTAACTACCCAATTACTAATTAAACATGATAATTAAAGATAATTACTATCGATACAATTGATGATGTCCCAAAACAGGAGTCTTAATTACATAATTTGGACCTTATAATTCCAAATATGGAATACATTTGATCAAATTAAAAACATAGAAATTGCAGTAATAAATTTAAATAATTCTCGTGGTCAAAACCAAAGATGGGTTTTATGAAGTAAAATCTATCAAAAGATTGATTTGTTTTTACATCCAATTTAAAAGTGAAATTACATCCAATGTACAAAATTTTATTAAATGATAAAAATATAATTAAATTACTCCTTAAAACCAATTAAAATGACAATTTAACTATATAAATAAATTGGATGAAAAGGCAGTTTTGAATTAAAATGCAGTATTTTTCACTATTCATTAAAATTGAACATTTGTTAGAAAAATACCAAAAATTCACCCTAATCTATATTTGATATTCCAAATTTAAAATTGATATCAATTTAACCAAATTAAAAACATAGATGTTGCTTTAATTAATTTTATAATCAATTCCCGCTGTCAAAACTAATTGCGTGTTTTTAAGAAACAATATATATTAAAAGATTGACATTTGTTTATATCCAATTTAAAAGTGAAATTAATTAAAATGACCACCACTGGATTAAATGGTAAAAATATATTTTAATTAAACTTTAAAACCAATTAAATGGATAATATAACAATATAAATAAATTAGGTTAAAAAGAGGTTTTGAATTAAAATACGGCATTTTTCACTAAAAATGATCTTTATCGGAAAAGATAACAAAAATTTACACAAAGTAAATTTTGATTTCTTGATTATAAAGAAGGATTTTATTTTGTCAAATATAACATATAAAATTTTCAAAATGTATATCTAAAAAGGTTTTTCCATCAAAAGGTGGTTAATCGACCTTTTACAAAATATTAGATGATTTATGCTTAAAATTGGATTCATTCGCATTTTAAGACTCTAAAATTTATTAGATAAATGTAAAAATAATTGACAAACATATATAATAATTTTTTAGTTAGTTATGTTCATTCTCTCCATTACAATTTCTAGGCATTAACTACTATTTAAAATAATATTATTATATTATCAGTGTGCAATGTATGATTTCAAAGAAACTCATTGTTGTGTGTTGGGTACGCCGTCGAACATAGCATCCCCTTTAATGTAATATTGATATTTTATTCACAAATATTAATAAATATCAAAATTTCATATTCTTTATTTACCTGGGATGTTACATCCTTCCCCCTTTTGGAAATTGCATCCATGCAATTTTAAAGTTGGGCTCAGAAACATCATTAAAAGTCCCACATCAGAACAAGAGTCAGTAAAAATATCACTTTAAAATAAAGAAAGAGAAGTAAAAAGGTCACCCGAGTTAACCCATACAAGGATTCTATGTAGGAAAACATGGATATAGAAGAAAAAAACAAAGGGTCATGTTCTGATGGAGAGTGATAGAAAACCTAATTAGGAGAAAGTTAAACCCAAGAAGATCACAAACTTGTGATGGGTTTAACAGTATTTGATTCCCCAGTAGGAAAAGTTAACAGACAACATTTTTGTTTAAAGTTACATTTCATTGAGGAATTTATTTATGAGATTAACTAAATCATAATGAAATATAATTACTTGTCATATAGACTTTCATCTCTTACTTGATTTCTTACACAAACTCATATTTTCTCCAAAAGACGAGTATTTAGGATTACATGTTCACATTAAGAGTCCTATAATCAAAATCTAGAGAATCACATAATTCACAAAAGAGAACTATATATTTCCCATTACTTTAGACCAAAACCAAACCCAAAATTGTTAGTACGAGATCAGATAATACCCAAAAAGAATAATCCTTTATAAAAAGAAAATATATTCTTAATCTCAAAAAATTTTCCAACAAAACACAAAGTTCAACAAAGACCATTCGATAAACAATTGTCCATAAAATTCTTCAAATTAAACCAAACTATGATTTAAAACCAAATATTTGAAGGATTTAATCACATAGTCTTCCAAGGTAAATATTAACATTTATCTCCAAATAACATCAGTTGCTCTTAAAGTATCATATTGAAAAGTAATTAACCTAATCATATAACCTCCATGATAGGTCAATAATTTCCAAGATAACCCAAAATCAACTTATTCTTGATTCATAAAATCATCTAACTAAAAAGAGTTTTTCACACTAACGAGGGACTTCACGTAGTCCAGTGGTAGGTGATAAATACCTGTCACACTTTGGTTATGGGCTCGATTCCCGCAGCTTCGTCCGACGCGACGGGTTGTCACACGGTCTGCGTGTTGTACTTTTTTCAAAACTATATAATTTTATTACATTCCTCAAAAAGAGATAAAATCTCCAAAAATATCCATAACATAATTTAACCTCAATTTTATCTCATTTCTTTCATTTTCCATCATATAGTAACCCATGATTACATCAAAAGTAAGGATCATATAAAACCTAATGGTTACCATTATAATTATTATCTGAACTTCCACATCGAGTTGGTTCTCTCGTACATTATGCATTAGAGAACTCACCAAGGTTCAAGTGGTTAATCATGACTCTTTGATAGTTGGTTTAGAACAACCACGAGATTCCTTACTGAATCCCCCATTTCATCTTGTCTCTTGTTCAGAGAACCACCATAGTTTCCTTCATACCCATTGTCACTTTGGTGCCTGCTAGATCCATCCATTTACTAAAACCAAAAATGTCAGTGTGAGTATATAAACAAAATCATCATGTACTAATGATGAAGATAAACACTAAGATATACTTATCCTAGTTATCACAAACTCATTCCAACTTTCAAAAATAAAAATGACTCCATCTAAAATACTCACCATTGTGGTTATACACAACATTTCACTTATGCATAAACAATATTCTAACATATAAAGTTATCTAAACAGACCTGTTATACCAACTATAAGGACCCAGCCTTATAACATTACATAATATTTAATTAAATTAATAATTCACATTGAAAATCCTTTTATGTTTAGAGTTTTAGAGAATAAGACATAACTATTACATCTCAAAATATTATAAAGTAGACACTTCTACTCAGTTCTCATTTTTTCATAAATCAAAAACTGATAAAAAGAAACATGTTTAGTTCCATGTTTTAGATAGCATGTATTTCCTTGATCCCATCCTTGACCATGTTCATATTTAAGTCTTTTGGAGAACATTTAAAAAACATGGGATGAGCATAAAAAGCTCAGCAAGGGATATAAAAATACAGGAAGAAAACATGTTTCCATGTATACATAAAAATCAATGAAATTATTCTTTAATCATAAACATAATAACTTTAACATACCTCAAGAAATCATAAGATTTAAGAATAATTCATAGAAATGATAAGACATAATGGTAACTTGAGGCATTTATAACATTATTACGTAGGGAGTAACCCTCATGGTTACGTTGGGAATGCCCACCACAGTATATTCCCTAAATATCTTTGGAGAAACCTTAGTGTTTAACTCCTTCGCATCACCCAATTCATTGGAGAGCTATCACAGGCTCACCCTCCCATAGTTTATCACAGAACCACCTGATTTCATAAAAATTTCCCAAGAACCATAACATAATTATATCACACAAAACATGCATAAAGGAAATATAACATTTCCACATTTTAATCACAAGATATCAATAAAACTCATTGATATAATAAAAACTTTATAAAAACCATTTTCAATACCAAAATAAAAGAAAAGTAAAACATGGTATTTATTTTTCATTTAAAAAATTTTATGGCATGTAGAGGAAGATGAATCTCAAATAATGGTCACGGCGGCGAAGAAGTCATTATCACCGCATACGTAAGAGAAACATTCCGTTTTTCATTTAGTAAAATGCTTCGTATAAAATTATTCCTTTTGAATAAAAGTAAAATTCAGAGGGGTTTATACACTGTATAAAAGAATGTTGTGTACAAAAAAAATATTCCTCAATGAAAGGATATTGATACGAAGTCCCTTACAAAGTCGGTATCCTTAGATTAAGGATAAATCAATTACATGATTATGCGTGACAAATATAAATACACCCAATATAAGAGGATATCAAGTGTAAAAAAATCAGAGTTAATCCAAACATATTCTTAGTACGACATAATCAATAAATATAGGTTTAACCCAAAAATTGAAATTGGGTTAAAAAGTTCCCTTACAGAAATGGGACAGCCTAACAGCGTCACATTAAAATTAAGAAAATGAGTTGATGAGAGGTAAAAAGGGTATCACATCACTTGGACAAATCATTTATAGAAATAAGCATGTATAAGAACATTCCCAATATAAGAAGATGTAAATTAAAAGACTTAAAAAAATAAGTCTTTTAAAAAGAGGAGGGTGAAAGGTTCCCTTATCGATTTGGGTAACATTCAAAACGTACACCCCATGAAATAAGGGTCATACAATGAAGATTTAAATACCCATAAATTAAATTACATTACACAAATAATACAATCATGGGAATTATATAAACCACACAAAAGGAAATAGTGTAAAATGTATCATGAATCTCACGGGAACAAAAATTGAGATAAAAACCCCATACCTCATTGAAATCAATCGAGTTGTATGACCAAAAGATAATAAGCACAATATGAATAATATAATACCATGAATACAAATAGAATTATGATTATATATATCGAATGGAAGAACCCAATACATCACATGGAATAAATATGTGGCGAACAATGGAAATCTCACGGAATTAAAAGTGATATAAGATATCCCCTTACAAAAATTCGGCAGCCTAACAACGCCACTTAAAACATCCAAAAATGGATTGATGAGATAAAAAAGGGTCTCTTATCATATTAACAAAAAAATTACAGTAAGAGTAATATAATAAAACATCCCCCAACATAAGAAGGAGGAGCTTAAAATAAGTGACATAAAAGAGAGCACTTAAAAAGAAAGAGAGAGGTTGGATCCCTTACCTCAAGTCCGACTTGTCTGGTTTGTTTCTTTATATTCCTGAATAATAAAAATTGTTCAATTAATAATTTATTAATGACCTCATTTAAATTTTATTATTAAATTCATATCACATATTATAATGTTATAATAATAAGTTAATTATGTGAGTTCATATCTGACGTTTTTTTCAATGTTCTGTACATGAGTCAAAAATGAACTTTTTTGAAAAGAATTGTCCATGTAGTTATAATTACACCATCTCCAGAATATTATTAATTATTTAAATATCATTGATATCCAGTATATATTAATTTTATACTATTCCATAAAATTTGGAGATTAGAAAATGAAATGAACCATTCATGGAGACGGTAGGTCGTACGTACGCATGAACGCTACTTCCATTTCTTTGTCACATTAATGGAATTAAAACTAAATGATATATATATATATATATTATAATTCCAGTATATTATATATGTTATATAGGCCACATAATTTCATTAATTTCATTCTTTATATATTCCATGTATTACATGAACGACTCACATCACTTTATGGGGTGGTAGTCCACACATCCTCAAATGAAATTATCGCATTTGCACAACATGAAAAGAATAAAGGTATGTTTTAAATGTAAAATACAGAAGAATATAGAGGAAATAAATAGAATATAGATTATATATAAATATATTTCCATAATAATGGCCACCATGAGAGGTGGTAGGAGAAGATAGAACAATCATCGTTTCGTGAGGCAGTAATTCGCCATCCACGGAAAAAGTAAGTTCTTTAACCATTAGACGGTGGTGTGTTTAAGTGTAGATAGAATACTTCTCATAAAAAAATCATAGTATATTGAATATACTATTTTTGTTACAAAATAAATGAATAAAAATAGTTTAAGGGGTTTGAGAAGAAAAATAAAATAAAATAATATAAGAGAAGACATTACCTTTAAATCGCGTAACTCTCTTTGGTTTGAACCAAAATGGTTTCTTGAAGAGAATTATGCCTAAGGAAAGGATTCTAGGATTAAGAGAAGGATGTGGAGAGATTAAATGAGCAGAGTTTGGTCGAGACAAAGGCATGAGAGGTGTGGTTAAGGGGGTAGAAATGGGGTCCTTTTATAAGAGGGAGGAGGGGCACTCTTGGAATGTCTTGAAAAGTTACTTTATTATAAAATGATTTTCGGATATTAAAGGTCCAAAAATTATATATTTCGAGGATAAGGTGATTATGGTTCTAAATCCACCCATCAAATAGGGTTTTGACAAGTGTAAGTCTTATATATTTCCTTATCTTTTTATTTTATTTAAATCATTCATTAATGAGGTAATCACTGCATCATCACAGTGTCATAAATAAATTTATTTATTCAATGACTAAAAATTATAAAAAATTTACCATCATGTAAGAAATATTTTCAGATTTCCAATGAATTTTTATAGTCAAATTTATCATTTATGTAAGAAAAATTAATTTTTTTTACTTAGGTGATACATACTTTGGTTACATTTTCCTTTCTAAAAAAATATGATAAAAGGTCACTATCACACTAAAGTGATTCCATGGGGTCCCAAGGTTGGAATAAGGAATACCATGGTCGACCATGACACCACAAATAGCATTATGACAGATTTTGGGGTCATTTTATATTTTTATGATATTATTTTATTACCCTTAACTACCCGATTGATAATTAAACACGATAAATAAAGATAATTACCATCGTTACTATTCATAATGTCAAAAAAAAGTCTTAATTACATAATTTGGAACTTATGATTCCAAATATGGAATCCATTTTATCAAATTCTAAAAAAAGAAATTGCAGTAATTAATTTAAAATAATTCCAATTGTCAAAACCAAAGACGGTTTTTAAGAAGTAAAATCTATCAAAAGATTGATTTGTTTTCACATGCAATTTAAAAGTAAAATTACATCCAATGACCAACATTGTATTAAATGATAAAAAGATAATTAAATTACACCTTAAAAATAATTAAAATGACAATCTAACTATATAAATAAATTGGATGAAAAGTAAGTTTTGAATTAAAATGCCGTATTTTTCACTATTCATTAAAAATGAACATTTGTTAGAAAAATACCCAAAATTCACACTAAGATATATTTGATATTCCAAATTTCAAATTGATATCAATTTTACCAAATTAAAAACATTTAATTTTCATTAATTAATTTTATAATCAATTCTCACTTTCAAAACAAATTGCGTGTTTTTAAGAAACAATATATATTAAAAGATTGACACTTGTTTATATCCAATTTCAAAGTGAAATTAATTAAAATGACCACCACTGGATTAAATGGTAAAAATATAATTTAATTACTCTTTAAAACTGATTAAAAGGATAATCTAAAAATATAAATAAATTAGATTAAAAGAAGGTTTTGAATTAAAATACGGCATTTTTCACTAAAAATGATCTTTATCGGAAAAAATAACAAAAATTTACACAAAGTAATTTTTGATGTCTTGATTCTAAAGAAGGATTTTATTTTGTCAAATATAACATATAAAATTCTCAAAATGTATATATAAAAAGGGTTCTCCATCAAAAGGTGGTTAATCGACCTTTTAAACAATATTACAAGATTTATGCTTAAAATTGGATTCATTAGAATTTTAAGCCTCTAAAATTTATTGGATAAATGTTAAAATATTTGAAAAATATATATAATCATTTTGTAGTTAGTTCTATTCATTACCGCCATTACAATGGCTAGGCATTTACTACCATTTAAAATAATATTATTATATTATTAGTGTGCAACATATGATTTCAAAGAAACTCATTGTTGTGTGATTGGTATGCCATCGAACATGTCATACCCTTTAAAGTAATATTGATATTTTAGTCACAAATATTAATAAATATGAAAATTTCATATTCTTTATTTACCTGGGATGTTACAGTATCTCATTGTCTCTATGGCTTCACTCATACCAAATTCTTCATAGGAATCTTGAATCTATGATTCACATGTCAAGAGGACTGTGTGATTATTCTTATTTATTCAAATGGTGTTGTGTGGATATCTACCTTTAGTGAACTAGAGTGGATCCAAAATACTATATAAATTTTCTCCCAAATTTGAAATCAGCATCAACATAAAATGATTACACATGGGAGTATTTATAGGAAAACACTCCACCAACCTAGCTCATTTCCACAGCCTCGGCTTGCATGTCACATGAGTATGAGAAATCGCCATCACCATAAACTCATTTTTTCACCCGACTATATATCATTAGTTTTTACCTAGTTATATCATACAAAAAAAATTTCAGGAGTCTTAAAAAATATACAGATCGTTATAATGATGAAATGATGTTTGAATATCTCAACTCAAACATTAGATGATGCTGCATGGAGATCCTGCTGCATAGAAATCATCAGGTGAGCTCGAGGTTGAAGAAAATATTGGTAGAATTGATCAAAAGAAAGGGAATATATAATAAAATGACCATAATTCATTCTTTGATTTTTAATAAAAAAATAGTTACCCAATGATCCCTCATTGAAATGGAATTTAATGTCCCACTTCTTTATAATACAAGGCGATCTGGTATACAAACAGAATTTGTTATCGGTCACACCCACACAATGTTCACACAACCATATGATGTCTCTCCCATACAATGATGTTCCACCTAGCATGGTGGATTTCCTCCAATCCTATTCACCCATATGGGTGTGCTTCACAAATCTCCATCCACCATTTTTTCTAGACGAGGTTACACCTTCGCACATCAGTAGTGGGGCACATCCCTCATATCTTTCCAGCATGGTTTGCCTAATTTTTTGTCCATTACCAACAAAAATATAATTCCAATATAAAAAAGACATCCATAATCAAATTCCACATCCAAATTTTACATTATTTCCCATAATTTCTTCTTCCAACCATCGATGTAATCAATGTAAATCTATATTTTCACAAGTCTTGGAACATAAGAATAGTTCTATAAATGTCCCATCAAAACTCACTGAATATTATTTTTTAACTAATTTACAAAAACTTCAACTTAGAAAAACCACTCGGTATTTTTATTCTCCCACTATAATGTCCCATGTTGTGGGACTCGATGTAATTCTAATGCGATTTTAATTTTTTTCATTTGGTGGATGATCTGTTTTTTAAACCGAGAATTGGAATGAAATTTTAAGAGTTGGAACACTTCAATGTGTGGTTTTTATATTAGT
This sequence comes from Viscum album, assembly GCA_963277665.1. Classification (NCBI taxonomy): domain Eukaryota; kingdom Viridiplantae; phylum Streptophyta; class Magnoliopsida; order Santalales; family Viscaceae; genus Viscum; species Viscum album. Next base: position 673,521,660 of record OY728131.1, on the reverse strand, counting down.
TTCCAGCCCTGAGGGGTCTTTCGGGTGCCTCATTGAGTTTTGTTAGTACCAAGCCCTGAAAACTCAAAAGTTCGGTGGACTAGTCAGGCATCATGGTTTGTCTGAAACTGTTTTCTTAATTAGTGAAAACCATGAGGAAGTAAGAGGTGAGAAGAAGTGGATTGCATGATATGTGAATAGTTTCCCAATACTTGTTCCTATCTCGCTTGCATAGTTTTATTTGGGTAGTGTGTTTGAACTATTCAACATATGTTTGGCACATTGGTTTGGTAACCATGTGACCAAAACAATGAGACCCCCTCAACTTAAACAGTATCTGTCACACGGCTGGTTAACTGTTTGGCCATCCATGCATCAAAATCGTGCACCTTATTAAAGTTGTAAAATTACCCTTTTTACCCTTATATCTTTTATTTTTCTTCCTACCTCATTTCTTCTCCTCCACACATAACACCCCCTCACACAATCTCCTCCTTCACCATTCTAAGAGTATAGGTTTCTCCCTCACCTGAAGTCATATTCGTGCATCATTATCTACATTATAAGAATCTCAGTAAGACTATGACTCCATGTGATTCCATTCATCATTTATATTCTCTCTCTCTCTCTCTCTCTACAATTTTGGTGTGAGTTAATTTCCATATTTCCAGGGTGGATGTCCATTTCATCAACTTCTCTCAAACCTGTCCAAATAAAGGCATCAAATCAAATATGTGAGTCATATTTTGTATAAGTTATGTGGTCTATATCCTTTTCCATATTCTATTTGTGTTATATATAAATTTATCATTGTTTTGTTAGATGGACCATTCCATCATTGACCATATTTTATCAAATAAAGTTAAATTAAACTTCCTACCTAGGATTTAGTGACCCAAGATAGAAACAAATGAACCCCTTGTCTTGGTTTCCTTGATCATACCACCCCACTGGGTGCGGAACATCATAGAGGCCTAGTTCCACATTTTTTTAAAATTTTCTAACACCCCTTGATGTGTGTCATCACATAACTAATTCCTTAAGCCTTTTGTTTTAGTTGAATTCAAGGTTGTACCATGGGTTAGAATTTTATACACCATGCTATATAAAATGGTTGTGTTAAATAAATTTTCGAAGAACTTAAATTACTTATGTCCTATGACATAGTGAATTTTTCCCACTAAAATGCATTGAGAAATATTCATAATATGATAAAATGGATTTAATTAAGTAGAATCCCCTTTCAATTTAACTAGTTATAAATTTAATTTTCACTTAGAATCTTTTAGTTTGTGTAGAGGGTAAAATAGGGGGTTTCAACTTAATGACCACTTGGATGGAATCTATTGAATTTTAGTTAGAATTTTTAATGGTTAGTAAACCTACCGTGATCGACACCAGCTGTTCTTGGGATGTGTTCTCCAAGACATACATATTTTTACCTCTAGAAGTGTGAAACTGGTTTTTAGGGGAGTTCCCTTGGATGGGTTTCGAAAGAATGATGATTGTACCATGCCTCGAGAGAGACTCGAGCTCCTACATACAATACTAGGTATGGACTCATAGGTTATTAATTAAAATTTTTTCACCATGATTGTAGAAACATGTGAGACATCATCCATGGGTCACCATGGACATACTCATTTTCATTTTTTATGAACAGAGACTCCCAAGTGATTCATGGAGACTCTCTATAAATTTCCATGGACAGGATCATGGTGCCCTGAAATATTTTTTACAATGGTTTTTAAATTGAAATAAATAAAATGTAAATTATTGATTTCAAAATAATAATTAATCCTTTGTATTTGGAACTTAGGGACATGTCCTCCAATACCAAGAAAAATCTTGTATAAATTCAATCACCAGTCACCTTATACATCTCACTTTATTGTTGTATGTTCCCTTAGCTTAGATTCTCCATCTTTGACCAATGTAGGTATATTGGATGCCTTTCAAAGTGGAACCCACTCCAATGCATTTACTTATTTATTTTATATTCTAATTTATTGCTTACGGAACACCATTTATTTTATCATACATGAAATGGACTGGCCTAGAAACCATTGTAGAAGCCTACTGAGATTTTATATCACACCCTATTTGGGATTTCATTGCACTGGGGAACCCCAAAAGACATCATTGGTTGCAGGATTTGAATCCTTGGTTATCGACTTATGTTGTCATACTTGTACCACATAGTAAGGATCACAAGACAGAGATGGAATGTGGGATTATCTCGAAGCTAGCCTTAGGGATTTTATTCTTTTATTGTATTGCACTTTCCTATTACTTTTAGCACTATTTTGACATACATATATTATTGTATATCTGCGTTGGACATCACTTTTATTTAGGTGATATTACATTTATCTTCCTCTTCCTCTCTATTTATTTCTATTACTTGCACATAATTTTGAGTTATACCTAATTATATCTTTGGGCCACTCTGATCACAAGGGTATATTCTGCAAACTATACCACCATTAGACTCGTGCTACTAGTCAGTAGCCTCTAGAATATAAGGATATCAACTTGAGGCCATGTGGCGACTGGTCTAACTACTGGTTTAACGGTGAGTCGAGTGAGAAATTTACAATGTGGTATTAGAGATACTTTTTACTTGTTTTTACTTATTTGGGTTGGTATATAGTATAATAGGAATGTTTTGGTGCATAATAAATATCAATTCCTGAGAATAATCGACCCAGGTATGGGGAAAATTCCAAGTGTCCAATGCTAAGATTGATGTTCTTTCTATATTCTATTATAGATGATTTTGATATCACTTTGAATGATTGGAGTAATTTCCACTAAAAAATAATTTATGATATTTATATAAATTTACCTTATCCTAGTAAGGCAAGGATATGACATTTCATTCATCAAGGTATGAACATATAATTTCATATTCAATACCAATTTCAGGCAATATAGATTTCATTATTAGAAAATATGAAATAATTGGCGTGCCTTGCATGTTTTATTAGAATTTTGTTTATGATATGTTAGTAATTTCTCTAACATGATTACGTTTTTACCTATTTAGGCATTCAATCAACATGATTCTATTATTTAAATCATCATGCCTTTATTAGATTCCATGTTTGACTGTTTCCTTCTTAAAAAGTAGTTTACCATGATTATGTAACCCATTTGTGCGTATTTGTAATTTTTAGTGATAGATTTATCATTTATGAGTGTTTGCCATGTTTAGGTGATTTAATGGTGTTTTTTTAAATTTTCATGCTCCTATGCTTACATAGAATGGGAGGAACCATGTAGGTTGTGATTAAATTGGAGTCAATTTTGAATTTATTATGTGTATGTGTGCCATATATATTGAAAATTGATGACCAATATAATAAAACCAATCTAGATGCGTATTATATACATAGTGATTATTTTATAAATGCTAAAGATGTTTAATTTCTCTTTTATTTAAAAAAATGGGTGACATTAAATGGGAGTTAATTTTTTCAATTCCTATAGTGGATGTGATATTTTTTTATTTCAAGAAGGAGACTCATATAATGAAACCATTTTTAGCATACACTATATATATGTAAGGGTTTTTCAATAAATGTTAATGCTATGAAATTTTATTTTCAATCATTGATAAAATAGTTATGGTAAGAGTGGGAGCCACTTTCAAATTGTACAAGTGTATTGATGCTTTATAAATTGAGGGTGGGAACCCATAGAAACTGAACAGTAAATTTTAATAATTATAAACAAATAAAAACTGTTGTAAATATAAAAGTTGTTTATTATTGACCTTTTAATGAATTGGTTTCCTTGCTAAGGCTTGTTCTTATTTTTCTTGGGCTAAATGACTAGTATTTCTAAACTCTAAAATGAAAAAATGGATGCATGTATGATAGTTGGGGCATTTTGTTAACAAAATGAAACCTCTATGGGTGTTTTAAAAATATAAATGTTCAAATATGTTAAGGTTTCTTTTTTTGAACCCTAAATGGCTTAGAGGGACCCTCATAGGTCACCCATACTTTCCATATGCCTTAGATATTAAACCTCATGGTGGTGTTATTATGCCATGTGTTGATGAACTTGTTTTTATTTATGTTTCATAGCATCCTATGTGGGGTTTCAATGAAAAATAATGTGGTTTTATATTTCAATGGTACCCCCTTTAATTAAGAACATACATTTTTTAACAGTCTTGAGCAGTTTTGTGCGAGGTCTTATAAATAAATGAATGGTTCTTAAACTGGGATTATGTGATAAAAATGACTCATTATAATGGGATGTCATGAAATAATAATTCTTAAAAAGGTAGTTTACAATACCTTTTATGTTTTCCCTTGGGATTGTAATTACTTTTTCATTAAATATATACCTAGAAATGTTAAAGAGATAACTGATTTTTGTCTTAATGATTCAAATGATACGAAAATTGGTGTTCTATCCGGAACCTGTTATACGGGTAGTTTAAAACTTTTTTATATATGTCTTTTTTACTCCCATCGAACACAAATGTGAGCAGTTACCATTGGATTCATGATTCCTAAGATCGAATCTAAATGATATGTCATTAATCTTAGTGACATTTCATAGGCTTAACCTCAATTGGGGTTAATGAATTACATTTTTCTATGGCACTAGCTTATTTTAGGTTTTACCCTTTGATCTTAGAAACTTTTCTTGTTTCCTATGAGAAACTTCCCTTACATGGTAATATTCAGCTTCCATAATCCAGTGTAAAACATTTAGTTTCTAGAAAATCACCCTATTTTGAAGGGTGAACATGAGTTTCGTTGACCATTGATCTGAGTCTGAGAATTTTAAAATGAATATTCTAGCAGCTATAAATTCTAATGGTATGGTCAGCCACTTATATAGGTCATGTGACTCTCCATTGCATTCTTTATCTTCAGTGGCAGACCACTCGATACATCCTCAGTCAGGTTAATCGTCATATGGTGTAATATGGATTTGGGGTTGTACCATTACAATTCATCTGATACTTGAATGCATATAGCCCCTAATCCTATGGATAATATCAGGGATGTACCATTTCTTCATGTAACCATAGGGTTGTATGGGTCTCTATACATTTTACCCATTATCTTATTAAATCATGCAACAAACCATTTGAGAATAGTGATAATCATTAATCCTGGGTTGTTACGCTTTGAACATCAATCATCTCAAGAGTTTAGCTACCTAGGTTTTGGCATAGAAACTGTATCATCCAAATGTTCATGATGGAGTTTCAATGAGGGTACAATGTTTTAGCTTGCTGGGTAGTCATTCTACATTTACACCTAATTCAATGAATTAGAGGTTGTTGTGAGCTTAATCTTGTGACTGTAAGAATCTTTTTTCTTCAACTTTTTGGGTTAATTCTTGGTAGAAATGTGTTAGACATGCTTGAGAACCCCATTCAGTTGTCAATGGAGCTTTCAATATGAGGTGAGTTTATTTCTATGTAAATATAATGGTAATCATGCACTGATAGTGGGGACCATCACATCAGTTATAGTTTAATGTGTCTAACCATGTTCAAGGAACACAACCTAAAAGGACAATATGTAAGTGTTAAATTGTTTTTTGAATACCCTAGGGACTAGTGAGTCCTATAATGTGTTAGTTCTTGTAATCTAGCATGAAAATTACTGTTTGTATTGATATGAGACCTTAATAAACAACATTCATCATTAAGGGACTTTAGTGATTGTGTTTAAGCATGACATAATTACTTGTGTAATAAAGTTTTTTTGGTTAGATGATGCTGATGCATCAAATTTCTCACTAATATCTTCTAATGAATACAACCTATAATTATTTAATGGTCCTTCCATTTCCGTTTGGAAATTTTATTTGAAAATGAATTATTCACATAAACCTCTTCATGGTTAAAGTTTCTCCGATCCTTTTTAGAGAATGGATAAATCCTCTTAGTTTACTCTCGACTTAAGGATGACCATGCCCTTATATTGGTATTGTTTGGATACAAAGATAGAGTGTTGGTCTTAGAAAACACTATATTTTAAAATTAATTGGGCTCTTTGGGGTGGTCTCAATGAATTTTCATTACAGATGCATGGTTAGCACTGAGTGATACAAAGTTTCTAGAGTAAGAAATCTTTGGGCCGACTCACAAACCCCAACTATTTATTTTGTCTTGATGTCCAAGAATATTTCTCTTTATGGTTTGTCGGTGCCTTCAAAAAATGGATTTTTGACCTTTAAACCATATCTCAATTATGAGGGTAGGTCTATGTATTTCTTGTTATAATCTCCTTGGACCTAGAGTATGACTCTGAGGTTACCCTTGAGCATCACTGTATCTTGGATGTGGATTTGAGTTATAATGTTCCATGTGGGATGTATCTGGTTTACAACCATGTTCATGTTGAGGAACAAAATATAATTTTTTTTTTCAAGATACAGACATCATCTGATGATAGTTATGGGATTTGGTGATCATTATGTGATAATATCCCAATATACTTTTGGATATATGCATCGGATTTAGCTCTTGAAATATGTCAGCCATTTAGAGTGATAGTTTGGAAAATAATCAGCCAGTAATGGATTAACCTATCATCCATTGGATTTATTAAATGAAATCAGTCTGTAATCAACTCTTTTATATAATTTTTATCATTTCTCATGTTGTGGGAATAATTTTTATGGTAGGGAATTCTTTGTAGGAATTTTTTATGGTACTAATACCATGTTTTGAATTTGGACCTTAAGTGCTCGAACCTTTGGTGGAATAATAATAGGCATGGTGTTTGAAGGGAATAAGTAAAGATCTTGTATCTATTTCTTGTCTTGAGTAAGCTCTATCTCAATGCATAGTTAGGGAAAATATGTATTGACATGAGTTTCTACACCTGATGTTCCAAATGTTAAGATGACATTCAGAGATACATTGGGCATTTGGAAACAAAAATTACTATTTAAATAAGACATCATGACCCAAGTAGGGCCAGTGATGTACTCTTCATTTTCCATTATCATTATTAAGAATGATAATTCGTAAGGAATGCATATTTAAGTGCCCCATTTTTTTGGACCAGATGAAAATATAGGGTAATTTGAATTTCTTTCATTTGGTGGATTGTATGTTTTGTAAACAGTGTTTTATAAAAAAATTCTTAGAGTGGGAACTCTATAATGTGTTTTTTATATGTAATTCAAGTAACAAGGGTCTCTTAGGTGCATAAATGATTTTATAGGGAATAAGATCCTGAAAACACAAATTTCTGGTGGACTGGAAAGGGTAGACAATTTTTCAGAAATTTTTTGTCCCACCAGTGAAAAGCAAGAACCTGCAGTATGTGAGTAGAAGTGTCTTGTACAGGCTGGGTAAATCCTCCAAATCCATGAACCTAAACTAAACTATTAGTTACATTAAATATGTGTACTTTGGTTTTCCACCATATGGTTGGTGCATATTTTGGATAACTGCGGAACCGAAATCATGCAAACCCACCTCTTAAGTAGTAGCCTTCACACGATTGGCACACAGTTTGGCCAATCATATGGAAAAACCTTGAACCTCATTAATTGGGTAAAATTACGCTTTTTCCCTCAATTATTTTCTTTTTATTCTTTATCCTTTTCCTCTCCTCCTTATGTAGAACCATATCACATGAGATCCTCCTCCCCCATGCTATGAATGGAGGTTTCTCCATCATCCGAAGAAAATGTTGAGTGACGTCAGGTGCATTGGATGTGTCTCAATAAAAATAAGACTCCGATTTTTTTGTTATTCATTTATATTTTCTCATAATATTCTATTTTTCTGTGATCTCATTTCCCCTATGATCATTGAAGATTTTTGTTTCATTGATTTATCTCAAACCGAGCTAAATCAAGGCTTGATATCGAACGTGTGGGGAATCCTTGGTATAATGATGATGGTCTATGTCCTTTCACATCATTTCATTATGTTATATAAAAATGTGTCATGGATCCACAAGCCAGACCATTCTAGAGTCCCCCCTATTGTGTAAATCAAACAAAATTTAATTCTATACTGAGAATTTGATGACCCACACTAGCGATAAATCAACCATTTATATTGATTACCATGACCATTCCACCCCAACGAGTTTGTGACACCAAAGATGCCTAGTTTCCCTTTGATTTTAAATGAATGACACCACTTGAGGAGTGTTTTCATGTAACTAACACCTTTATCATTTTGTTTTAATTGAATACAAGGTTTAATGATGATTTATACTCTTAAAAACCATGCTATAATGAAATGGTTGTGTTAAAAGAATTGATAAATTCTATAAATGAATTATGTACTATGCCATAGATGATTTTTCTCAATGACATTACATGAAAAATATTCCTAATATAATCAAATGGATTTAATTAAATGTAAATCCCTTTAAATTGTAAATTGTTATAAATGTAATGAATTCTTAGATTCTTTTACTTATTAGAGAGGGTGAAACAAGGGGTTCTAATATAAGGACCCCTTGGACAAAATCTTTTGCATTTTTTTTAATTATTAATTATTAGTAAACTTGTAGGGAGTGACACCACCTTTTCCTAGGATGTGTTCACTGGGAATTATGTATTTTTACCTCCAAATGACTGACACTAGTTCCCTATGGGAGACACGTTCGATGAAATAAAGGGAGATATGGTTGTACCAAGCCTCAAGAGAGACATAGGACCCTACATGTGATACTAAGTACTGTCTCGAAGGATTGAAATTAAATTTTTTGAACCATGATTAGGGTGAGATGTGAGACTTTATCACTAGTTCACCATGGATAAAATCCTTGTAATTGGTTATGAACTATTCCCCTTGATTGATACTTGGAATGTATCTTTAGATTTCCATGTATGCGCTTAGGGATCCAAGCTATATTTTCAAAAGTGGGGTTCAAATTGAATTAAATAAAAGGTCAATGAATGATTTCAAAATTAGAATTGATCCTTTGGATTTTTATTTTGCGGACATGTATTAAAATCCAAAACACAATATTAGGGATAGTACATCACCTGGAACCTTGTACCTATCAATTTACCATCATAGGTACCTTGGGATAAGACTCGCTAGCTTAGGTTGAAGCAGCTAAATAGGATGGGTGATCAAGTGTAACCCAATGAAATACATTTACTTATTTATTTCTGTTTTTTATTGATTTCATATGTAACACCACTTATTTATTCTAAAAAAAATGGACTATCCCTGAACCTATGGATGGTGACATACTGAAATAGTATCTCACACCATGTTTATGATTCCATTAAAATGGGGTACCAGAACAAACCTCCTTGGTTGTCGGATCAGAATCATTTGTTATTTTCACTTTCTTTCATGCTTCCACCTTGGAGTTAAGGGAACATGATTGAGTTGGGTCTCAAGATTCTATTGTATAAAGAAATGGGGATTTAATTCCTTTATTATATTGCACCTTCATGTTACTTGTAGAATAATTTTGACATACATACATTGTTGTATATCATAATTGGCCATATTTTATATTCATCTGGTATTACATTTTGGTTCTTCTTATTTTTTATTTCTTTCTACTATTCCATCTATATTTTAATTCCCACCTAGTTATATCACTTTTCTATTGTAATAATGAGGGTATAGTATCCCCATCATATGAAAATCTATCCATTTCTACTAGTTAGTTGCCTCTGGCATATAGGGAGGCACACATGAGACAATGTGGGGACCGGTCTAACTACCAGATTAATGGTTAGTCAGGTTATAAAATTACACACTCTTTAGATATCTTTTCAATATCCAATTCATTTGAAATTTAATGATATATTCTCCCACATATTACAAATTAATCAAATGATATAGGTATTGAAATGAATTCACATTTCCTAAATTTTAATTTTTTTTAAAGCATACTCTTCTCTTGGGACACTTACATACTAATTAAATCCCAACCAGAATTGAATCAACACTAACATAGAAATGAGATATAATTAAGAAAATATAAGTCTATGTGATAAATAATATGTATAGAAAACAAGATTGATCAAATTTAATAATAAATATTTCAATGAATTTCATCATATGATACCAACATTTAAACCTTTTTCATGGGTAGTCAAAATATTTTTTTCCATTCTACTGTATATATCTCAAAAAATAGACTAGATACATTCAAGTGAAAGAATGTATTTTCCATTTCAAATTAAAATTCCGTTTATTCAAAAATTAATAAATCTCTCTATATTAGAATGTATTTTTCACCCATAAAAAATAACAATGTAACAAACATACCTAAATGATGACAAGTATCAATATCTAGAATTTTGAAAACAAAAGTTCATAAAATCATATCCCACCAGAACGTTAAAATTTAAAAAAATATCAGATGAGATATATATATGTAGTGGTTGATCATCTATTCTCTCTTTAAATAGAATCACTAAATACATCTTCATTACGAATAACTTCATTATAGAATAAACTCCAAGCATCTTCTGAAATTATTTTAAATGTTGCAAGGAGACAACAAAAAGAAAATAGTATTTTGTGATGGAAAAACCTCAATGATTAGGATGTTTATAGATTTTTATAAATCCATTTCCACCCTGAATAGATTATTTATCTTCAATTACATACATGGAAAAAATATATTATATATGGGAATAATGTTGTTCTTCAATGATCCGTAGTTAAAGAAACATGGATGACAGTTTCTTATGAACCAAATAGTCTCATTAGATGAAATAAGTTTATAGAAACTTTATAACTATCATATTAATTTTTCTATGATTGTTCCAATTTCCATGCCTCATTGAACTGTTCTAGCCATATTATCAAACATTCTTTAGGAAAATTCTCAGTCTTATCTTTGTTTTTTGACCTCTTTTTCCCAATAATAGATGTTGTTGTTGTTTTCCCTCTCTTCTTCATGAATTATTCTTGTACATAAAACCATTTAAAAAAATTCATGTATATCCTATAATATTATACCTTTTACACACAAAATTAGTATTTAATATTTTATCCTTTGTAGAAATATATCAAGATTATTCATCAAATATACCTTTCAACAAATCAATCCTTATTTTTCTTCAGGATTAGTTCTTTATTTGATTCTATCTTGGTTTATTTAGTATTAATGTTCATGTCCAATTCATAATGCCCTATGATGTTACTGTTCCATCCAAAATAGAATAATATTATTAATCACACGACACTCTTCACATCATTCTTAAAAAACCTCTTGGGAGTTTTTTAACGATTCTAATATTTTTCTTTTCACAATGTAAACCCATTATCTAATTTTATTACATGCTTTAATTCTTGTTCTTGTCTTCTTTTCACATCAATGGATGATTTGTGCAAGATTGTTACATAACAACATTAATCATAATAATGACCAATTTTTTTTCAATAATGACATATTTTTTTAATATAATCATATCAATTCATGGTAAACTAATTTTTTTCTATGTGTTATTATTATACTATAAAGGATTCTAAGTCACTACAACTTTTCTCTTCCTAAATGAAAGCATTTTAAAATTTTCATACAATGAAATATTATTCCAAACATTAAATTCCTAATGAGACATCTAATTAAAACACCAAAAGTATCCAAAAAATCTCAATTTCTTCTTTTGTGACACATTTTGGCTAGCATTGAAATATTTATTCATTTGGGAAACACATTTCTTCTTATGTGTTTTCTTTAGAGAAATTAATTTCCATACCTATTCTCATCTAGATTTGAAGATATAATGGATTATTGTGAGTCCTTCCTCAATCATGTTATTTAATATCCTAAATTTGAATCTACACTAGTCATCAAAACATTCTTAGTACACATATATTTTCCCGGACAAAGGGTTACTAACTTTAATGAGCATGAAAAAAAATTATACTTGGATAATCTCAAGATCTTCTTGTGTGTATATAGAGTATTTTTAGAAATAGGATAATTATTAGACCAATAATTATAAATAATTATATTCTTATAAACTTGTGAAGCCTCATTTTGTTTGTCATGCTTATTTCTCAGTTTCACTTATAGATCAATACATTTTATGTTGAGAGTAATCTATTCATCTTCAACTTATTTCATGCTTTCTTTCCACTGAGTCCTCATCTTTAGAATCTCATCACCATGCAATAAATTTCCTTAAATATAATGCTATCATATAAAATTATTATTTTTGATTTAACATCCAGATGAGCATCTTTGACAATCATATATGTATTATGATTCTTTACAATTTCATGGATAACTTCTATAAAAAAAATTTCAAAAAAATATTTATCATAAATATTAATTTTCAATAAATAAATAACTGAAAATATCTTTCTTTTCAAAGATATATTTTTTATTCCTTTTCATTCATAATTCTTTATGATAGTGTTTAATATATCATCCGTTTTATTTAATTCATATTCCATCATATTAACCTCTACTTCTAGTTGTAATTTTTCATCCAAAAGTTCCATGAAAACATTGATCACACATATGACCATTTATTTGGGGACTTTCTTCAGATTATAACTAAATTCAAAATTGATTAATTTATCATCCCAACTAGAGTTTGACTCTTCAAAATTATAATATGTTGGTTTTACTAAACAAATGACACTTTGAGTGACTTCTATAAGAAGTTGAGTTTCATTTATCATTGAATTATTCTTCAGTTTCTTTGACACTCTTTTATTCCTATTTTTCAGAATCTTAACCAAATCATCAACATTTCTAACATTAGGAGTATAGATAGTATTTTACATCTGTAGACCTTATGAAAATTATTCAAAATAAATTATTCAAATAATATTATTATAATAAAAACATCTAGATAAGTAAATCAGATACTACTTGAGACAACATTTTCTCTTATACAAATTGAAGTATCTCAAAGATCATGATCATTTAGTCACATTGATAGGGGTGGGGGTGAGTCAAGTGTGACTTGTTTCGCTAAATTATTTTCTATTTTTTAATTTCATTTAATCCACAATAATTTATTAGTTTTATGGATACTATAAGATATGAAAAATTGTAAATGAAAATAGAACACAGAATATTTTTACAAGGTTTGGTACTAACACCTAAATCCTTTCTATAAATAGTTATACCCAAGTGACTTATCATTCTATATATATAGTTACAATAGGGAATATTCCACCCCCTTCAAAACCAAGTACCACTATAAATCACAAGCTCCCACCTACAAAAGTGACTCATGAGTCTCATAAGATGATCATTGTACTATATTACACAGTTTTACAATATCCCACTAACCTACTCTAGAATAAAACTAGAGGATTATTTATATTCAGAGTCCCACTGAACACTTCCACAATCTTGAGTCACAACAAATATGATCTACTTATAGGATGATCTCTTGATCTTCACCCAAAATCCCTCTTGATCAAACCATCCATTGTAAAATTAATGAAACTTTTCATTGATTCTATTATTTCTAAAATATTACTGATCATTAATAGAAGGTTAGCTGCCTCAGTACAACACTACTTGGTAAATTATTTCAAATACGGACAACCTAACCTCATAGAATACAGAAAAACTCAAATATAAAAGTATTCAAAAAAAATTATCCTGATTTAGTCTCAAAACATTGATCATTGAATATATATTGTATATTTCATGTTCACATGTCAACCTTAATGCATGTATTAAATACAATTCATGGTATTCTATGATTATGTATTAAACAACATACATAATCTATGCTTTCGTGCATGAATTATTTTATATGCATGAAAATGATGAATAAGGAGATAACATTGCACCAGCACGTTAAAATAATTCATTAGATTGTGTTTATACTACTAATGAATATATATAATATACTGTATTCATGTTACATTATGTTATGTGCATAATATTACACAATTTACACTGTCTCAGGTGTTATTATACAATTTCATGTGAATATAATAACCCATAAACACACATGTGCATATGTATCATACACAGATCAATTTGAGCTTACAAAAAAACCTTATTTTTTTTACTATTTATTGTTCACAACTCAATTTAAAATATTCATGCAAGTTTGATATGTGTTTTATCCTTCAAACAATCCTCCATAAAGGTATAAAGAATGAAATCTTGGTGATGTATACATATAAGGAGAATATAGGAAAAATATATCGCACCACTTTGTGGGTTTTTAAAAACCATTATATTTCTAATAAATTTGACTAGGTATCTCACATGTCAAGAGGACTACTAGATTATTATTCTTCACACAAATGAAGATGTGCTTGTCTAGTCCTTTCATGAACTAGATTGGATCACAAATAATATCTAAAATAATCTACCAAATATAAATTTATCGTCAAAATAGATCAATCCCACATCCTCATATTTATAGGAAATACTTCACTGTCCTAGCTCATTTCAATTATATTAGCTTTGATGTCTCTCAACTATGAGAAATCACCAGTTATGTAAATTCATTTTTTTCATCCCACAATATATCTTCATTTTTTCCTTTGTTATATCATGGAAACAAAGTTTTCAGAATTTATGCTCATTTTAGTATCTCCATAATAATAAATTAATGTTCAATTATCTCAACTCAAACTTGAGTCAATGTTTCATGGAGGTACTAGAGCACATAAATCCTCGGGTGAGCTCAAGGTAGAGGATGATCTCGACAAAATCGTTTGAATGGATAAGAAAATATAATCGAATGACCTTGCATATTTCCAAGGATTTTAATGTGGATAATAAATTAATCAGTTATCCCACATCAAAATAATTTATTATTTTCCACTTATTTATAATAGAAGGAACTCAGGCCCACCACCAGAATTGGTTATTGGTCACTCACATAAAACCTTGGCACTACACTATGTCAAAGATCCTGTATAACAACATTCCACCCAACACATTTAATTTCATCTACTCCCATATTCATGGGTTGGTGTGCATAAAAAACCTCTTGCTACTATACGGGCTAGTATTGGTTTCACCTTCCACCCTCAGTAGTGGTACAGGTCCTTCATAGATGTACATTATGGTTGGCCTAATTTTTTTCCAAGCCATAAAAAATAAAATTTCAATATTCCAAACCCATCCATACTCAAATTACACATTCAAATGAAAAATTATATCCCATAATATATTATTCTAAATATTTTTTTTTCAGAAAATGTACATCTAAATTGTTAGTTGTCTTCGAACATAAGATATTCTAGGGAATCATCACAGAAAAAATCATTGAATATTAATCTTCTTAACTAATTTAGAAAATTTTAATCTTCAAAAATAAAATTGGGTTATTAACCTTTATTTATAAATTTTTAGTTTTAGGGAATCATATATATAAATATATTCCATTTATTAATTTGAAAACTATTGAAAATATGTATATTTATTATTCTAATATGGATGTTTAATGATTATTTTGAGAATCTTATTACGTATTTTTTAACCATAAAAAAATTTATCAAGCTGATTTTGGATCATGTTATTAATTTTTTTGACATGGGAAAAATTCTGGGTAGTCTGTGTATTATTATTTCAGTATGGATGATTATTAAGTGGTTGACTACTTTTTATATAATAATATTCCTTCTTTACCTAGATGGGTTATGATCAGGTAATCCAATTTATGAACATGGGATAAACTATTGATGTTTCATATTTTGTTATTATAATACAATTTGTTATTATAAAGTTGACTATGTGTTTTTTAACTATCCAAATTGTTTACCCGGATTTGATAGGAAAATATTGTACCTTTTACAAACATGGGGAAAAGTATTGGAATTCCCAATTTTTTCATTCTAATAATGATGATTATTTGTAAACCATACACCTTATTTCTCTAGATAGGTTATAATTAACTTATCCATTATACCACAATGAAGTAAATTATTTGAGTTCCATATGTTGTTATTCCATTATGGATGATTATTGGAATTAATAAAATGTATTTTTTACTAATATACCTTCTTTATTTAGATGAGTTATGATCATGTCATCCCATTTATTGACATGAGAAAATATATTTAAATTAATATTGTATTATTCCCAAATAAGTGAAACTTAGAATAGATGATTATGAAAAATTTATTCATTTTCTCATATGATTAATGCATTAGAATTTAAAAAGTGATAGATGGGGAAAACATTATTTAGCCCCTCAATGAATCAATTGATCTAATGATATAATATAGATTTTATATTTTGGTGTGTTTCTAGATAGATAATGATATTACCTAGACACATGACCTTTATGGTAATATTATGATGCCTAATATCATGACGTTTTGGGTTTATGAATGATGTTAGCTATATGAGATTTTGAATTTCAATAATAAGGAATAAGAAATTGATATCCATATGATCTCTTTATTTCTAGTATTATCCATATATAAATATATAGTCTTTTAATTTTATTATATTATAGAATGATTTTGGATTATATATTACATCAATATTGTTTATTATCATCTTATGATCATAATTTATTTTCAATTATTATGAATTAGTTTGACCCAAACTGAGCATTTGAGACCACTCCTTTTTTTAGGTTTCTATTTCCCACGATTATGAATTGGAGTATTAAAAATGATATGTTTAATAGGTTTACTTACATTGATAATTTTTTTGGAGATATTAAATACATATTATGGATTATGTAGTCAACTCTATAGAGGAAAGAATATCAATTAGTTAAGGAAGTCATTGTTTTTGGTAGTTTATAACATCATTATTCTCCAAATCTATAATTATAATCGGTCGTGGGAAATTATATTATGAAATATATTCATCTTGTCATGTAAAAATGGATAGTTATATCTGTGAATCTAATATTTTTATCGAAGCTAATATGTAAGGTATTGTTTTTGTGGATACGGGTCCGAGACATTATGGTGGGTATCATAAGAGTGTTTAAATAATTTTGTAGATTATGTTACAGTTGATTAAGTATGTAAATATCATTAAATAGTGATAAATTAAGCAGTATAACAACTAAAAATTATTGAAAATGCATTATTTAATTTTAAGTAATATTTAATATTTTAGTGATTGAGAGAAATGAACTTTAGAGAGATCCTTTGGGATAAGTTTGAGAAAAACTTATAAATGAAGAACAACAAATTTATTTTCTTTGTAATGTAGATATTGGGTGGTTCCTCCAAAAAATACGTCCCTATATTTGTACTAGAAGTGGATGGAAGATCTAGAAGAAATATAACATTGGGTAATAATTTTGAAATGGGATTATTGGGTATTATATTTTATCATCACCAGGTAAATTACAAATAATCATCACTATAATATTTTTTGACACTCATAGGTGTCATTATTGGGTTAATTACACTCAATTTACATTCTATTAAAATGGATTCATTATGTTATGTAATTATGGTAAGAAGTTGGAATGACCCCAAACTAAGTAAATCTAAATTTAATTGGGAGTGATTTAATTTGATGTAAAAGATAATTTCAATGAGTTTGAAATTCTATTGGTTAATTTATTATCTTAGAATAATTCAATTATACTTCCTCACCAAAATTAACATCTTTTGGTTTTATTAGTGGACGAATATTGAAAGAACCCTGATAAAAATAATTCCCAATAAATTGTAGAGATTTTTATAACACACAACCTAATTTTATTTGATTCCGAGTTATACTCCTTCGGATTTTGAAAAACATGAATCAAGAATTTTGATTAATAATGTCAAAATAGTTGTAATTTGAAAAAAACCCAAATAAGAGAATGATGGAGACTCATGGAATTTTAGGTGATGAAGATGGTGAATGAATGATGATTGAATCTCATTCCTTGTAATAATGTGGGAAGAAGCATGTAGGAAAATCCATTCAATGAACTAGAAGTATATTTTTGAGTTGGAATGGATGAAATTGAAAAAATGAGTCTATTTAACATTATTGATGAAAATAATTCTTTTCCAACTCATACATATGATATTAAGGTATAAACATCATATAAAAATATATCATTAGTTATATTAGTATTTTATATACCCTTTAATATTTTTATGTTTAAGTGATAATTGAAATTGTGAGGATATAAATTATTTAATATGTGTATAATAAAACACTGGAAGATGTTAAATTTTATTTTTCCTTAAAAAAATAAGGTGTTTGATAGATTTATGTACAGAAAACACTAAACCCTAGTGAACTGAGAAACAGTATATAACCATTAAAAAGTAGCAATGTAAATGGTGGGAAAAAATATATAGTCTTGGTATGAAATAAATGTAGAAATAAAGAATAGTGGTAGTTATTAATAATAACGAATGGATAAAAATTCAACTAGTTTAGCTAAATAATAAATATTACTGATTTATATTTTAAAAATTATCCTATATAATAATTTTATTTTTCTGTAAATCTATATAACATTCCATTTTATTGAAAGACTTCTATATTCGATAACATATATGAAATGCAACACCAGGTCTAAACGAACATTCAAATATTATTTTTATTAATTGGGTGTTATAACATTTCCATAAAATTGGTATTTATGAACATATTTTTCAAAATTATGAAATATAATTGAATTTATTATGGATTATTGATATCTTATTAGTAAATAATCACACTAATTTTCTTATGATCATTTTTTCTTTTAAAAACAATTTTTTCTTGAAATGAAAGATTTCTTTCATTTTGTGAGAGAATATTTTAAATAATATCTATAATTTTTAGAATTTATTTTTATCAAAGGAATGATATTTATAAAAATATCATATCTAAATTATCTTAGGGAGATATTTTGGGATTTTTTCAAAAAGTGTGATTTTTCAATGAATAGTGAAAAATATCTCTTCTTGTAAAACTGTCATTAATTTTCAATAAATTAATTATTTCAAATTCCCACTATTAATTGAAATTGATTCCAAATTAACATAATTATTATTTTGTTATATTTAGTCAAAATTACTTACCATTCAATCCTCTTTCTACTATAATTTATTATAAGTCCATTTTCAATCATAAAAATTAGTTTTTTTAGAAAACCCATGTTTCATCGTGTCTTACAAGTGTAATTTTAAATTAAATAATGTCACTTATATGAAAATAATCATGAAAAAATGAGTCTATATTTTGAATAAATAGGTAGAAATTTGGAAAATAGGTCTTATTTGAGTCATCATGAATAACAACTATTGTAAATAATTATCACCATAGTAAGGGTAAATCAGTTAATTATAGTTGAAAATTATTCAATAAAGATTAAATATTGACCCAAAAATATCCTTTATACCATTTTATTTGTTGAGTTATTCCATTTCCATATGAGCCTTGAATATATATCCACTTTTTTCATATTTATTTATTTTTGACCTTTAACTTTTTAAGTAAAATATAAATAAAGAATATCACAATCTTACTTCTAATATCTATATTATTTTTTGATAAGGATAAAAATAAATTACTTTAATTTTTAAATATTAATTTTAATGAAAAATTATTTTTTATGGTGTTAACATATTTTTGCTTTTTAGTGATGAAATAATTACATTAACTACTTGCACAACGTTAACATGACATTTATTTAAATAATTGTAAAATAAAATATATAAGTTTAAAAATATTAAAGGTAATATAATAAGATATAGTTAATGTTTTTTATATTTTTTATGAAACATATTACCTATTAAAGGTGTTCTAATAGATTATAGTCTAATTCCTTTGCTTTTATGTTTTTTCAATGTGATAATTAATGAATAGTTCAAAAAAATGAAATTAATGTTATTTCATAACAAATAACATTTTATTAAATGATATAAATTTATTAAGAATGCAATATTTGGACATGGGATTTGCATATGGTTTTAAATATAATTCCTAATTCATTTATGGTACAATTTTATTGTAAGAGAAACTATCTTGACACCAAAAGAGTAAAATACAATATTATAGTAGTAATAATAACAAACCTTTAATACATGTTAAAACCAAATTATAAGTGTAAAAAATCAAAATAAACTTATAAAAATTTAATTTTATGTAGTTATTTTGATTTATACTCTTCCAATATTTTAAACATATCATTTTTTAAATTGTTTCTAGTATCATTAATATATATTAATTGAATATTTTATGAATTTACATGAGTGACCCTCCACTCTCATATAAAAGGGAAGATCCTCTCTTATTTTCATCAAACACCAAGAACCATTTTTTTTTGAAAATACCTAACCAAATACATTCATGAAATCCATTATAACAATCATATTGGCTTATTTTGGTAATATTAATTCCCTTAGATTTGAAAAGGTGAGAAAAATAGTAAGTTGATTGAAGAAAAGGTATTGTCATTAATGGAATGTATTAGTTTTATTCGTTATTCTAAATCATGAACATTATATTCAACCATGATTAAATAATAAATATAAAATATTCTATGTACAAATATTTTATTATGTTAATTCCATTACCAATATCCATCTCAAATTCTTTCAAATGGGATATAAGACCATTGTTCTTCTGTACGATGAATTGTAGCCTCATGAACTGATGTAAACCATTTTTCATCATGTCATCTCATGGTTTTTTATAAAGATGTATTTAATGTAAATATATATTATTTATTATTTTTTAATTATATATAATTAATATTTCATATATATTTTTATATTTCCATTCATTGAAAAATGATAACGTCGTTCGTGAAAACATGTGGACTACCGCCTCCCCATAACAATGTGAATCATGTTTCGTCATCTAAACACAAGGATGGAATATATAAGAGAATTAAAATAAATATTTTTTTATTTATGATATAATTATCATTTTTTAATTATAATATGACACTTTGGATCTTTCCATCACAACTATTGAAAAATAAAAACATTACTCTTGCATATGTACAACCCACTGTATCCATAAGTGTTACATAGTTCTTTTTTCATAACAATCATCAATGGATGATTTATGAATTATGATAAAGGGTAAAAATAATAATTATTTGATGGTAATTATTCTATTTATGATGATATAATAATCTATTTAACCTTAGTCAGCACAACAATGTTATTTTTGACATATGAGTCGAATATCATCAAAGCACATGACATGAACATGATTGATTATGTAACAGAATATAACATGTTAATAATTAAAATAAAAGAAATTATATATATGGAAATGGAATAATTAAGATTATTTTATTATTTATTGAGATAAATAATGTAATTGAAAAATTAGTCTCAATGTTAGGGATATCTCTAAACCAAATTCTTTTGGGTTCTGACAATTCTCTTTCAAACACACTTTGTCTCTCTTCAATGATATTGAATGATTCTAGAGTATTTATATATATATCCCACAAATATACCATGATTATTGTGACTTTATTTTATATTTTAATACATTCTTTTTTCCACATTCCTCCTTCAAGAAATATTTTTTGAATATGATATGAGGCGATATTGTACAACCCATATTTTTTTTATGGGTAATTATTTTTTATATGAAATTTGATTGATTTGTTTATATTGGAACACTTAATCATGAACACGTAATGAGTGTTTCGATATATTTATCTAATGACTTGGGAAATTATTTTTTCATAATCAATGTAATGTATAACAATGGGAGAAAACCTAATCATCCATAAGACTCTGTCCACCATGTGATTTTGTCTGGAAAGTTACCCTTGACATAATATTTTTTCATCTTCAGTATTCATTCCATATTTACTATATTTCCATGATATTATGTTACAAATTAATTTATGTTATTATCAAATGTGATTAATCAAGAGCATTCTACTGTATGATATCACGTTATACCTTTGAATCAAATAATATTTTTCTATATCATAATTATTCCCTTATCGAGATTTTTAGCTCACTTACTTTGCTATTTATTCCTCAGGACATCTCATGTTTTTAGGATCGAAAATGGATTTAGGATCATATTATGAATAATTATTTAAAGACAATTTTTTTTTCTTGTTGATGTATTACATAGAAAGTCTTCCAATGACACTATGACTTTTTATCATTGTTATGTATTAATGAATATAAATATTACAAATAAACTAATAATATGATTAAATGGATTAAGTCATAATAATATAAATATATAGTTTTGATAAAAAAAATTATTTTAATAATATATTAACATATATTTTATTATTTAATTATATGAAATATGATTATTACAATTTAATATTTAATATATTTAAAAAAGTTATTTTCCATTGAAAATAGTTTTCATTATATATTTATAGATTTATTAAAAAAATTCTATTTATAATTTTTTTGAATATTTCAGAAAATTGAAATAATTTTTATATTTATAATAAAAATATTATATTAATAATATTTCTTTGGTGAATTATAAAATAATTGAGGTTTAATTAAATAGTGAAAATATTAATATTTCTAAAAAAGTCACTTTTATGAAATTATATTTACATATTAACAACATAAATTCTTTTAAAATAATTTATATATATATAAATTTATTTGTTTGATTAAATATTTCATTTGAGTATACTATATTGAATTTATTAAATCCAGGTGCAATTTTTTAGAAATATAAATTCAATAAATTAAATATAGTATGCTCAAATGAAATAATTTAATATCAACTGATAGATGGGTTGTAACATGTGAATAAATGATTATTGGAGGATTTATGACCTTATATTACACCAAATGTCATGGCCCAAACCTCTCCAGTCCATTACTTTGTGAAAATGTGGTGTTGGAGGTGTTCTGGGAGGTCAAGGTGACTTATCCCCAACACTTTTCCAAATTTTCAGTTCTGTGAACAATGTTTCCAGTTTCCTAAATAGTATCGGTAGGTGAACAGTGTTTCTATTGGCGAGGTTCAGTGTATAGTGTTTTTATCGATGAGGTCTATCGGTGAGGTCTATCGGTAGACTTGTACATTGTTTCCGGATCGGTAGACTTGTACAATGTTTCTATCAGTGAGGTCTATCGGCAGACTTGTACAATGTTTCCAAATCAGTAGACTTGTACAGTTTTTCTATCGGTGAGGTCTATCAGTAGACTTGTATAGTGTTTCCAGATTGGTAGACTTGTACAGTGTTTCCAGATCCATAGACTTGTACAGTGTTTCTATCGGTGAGGTCTATCGGTAGACTTGTACAGTGCTTTCAGATCGGTAGACTTGTACAGTGTTTCCAGATCGGTAGACTTGTACAGTGTTTCCAGATTGATAGACTTGTACAGTGTTTCTATTGGTGAGGTCTATCGTTGAGGTCTATCAGTAGACTTGTATAGTGTTTCCAGATCGGTAGACTTGTAATGTGTATCCAGATCGGTAGACTTGTACAATGTTTCCATAATGGTGAAGTCTATCGGTAACCTCTAACAATGAGATCTATCAGTAACCTCTAATGGTGAGGTGTATCATTAGCCCCTAACGATTAGGTCTATCGGTAACCTCTAATGGTGAGGTCTATCGGTAACCTCTAACGGTGAGGTCTATCGGTAACCTCTAACGGTGAGGTCTAAAGGTGAAATTTTCTTTCCTTTGCCAAATTTTGAGTATGTGAACAGTGTTTCCACCTTCCTACAGTTTCTCCCCTTTAACATTTCCTTTGATGTAAAATACATTTAAAGCCTAATTTTAAGAACTTTAAGGCCAATTCAAATGCCATAAATCCTATATTAATTATACTTATAGCTCAGGATTTTTTTACATGGTCAAACCACGTGGGATAATGTGATCCTCTTTTAATGGAGAATTAAGCGTATCTTAAACCATCACCCCATTAAATCTTCAAAAGGGAAAAGATATCATCCTTTCTTGTTCTCCCTCTTTGTTCTCCGCTATGAGATGCTCGTAGGAGTTTTACAATCAAACCCTACTCCTCCAATTGGTTCCGATCTATTTAGGATGCCACTGAGCTTTTTCGGTCAATCTTTCATATAAGGTATGTTTTATCGTCGTCCCTTTGGGGATCATCTTCTCCTGTTTCTCCCTTCCATATTATGCCATGTAATCTCTAAGATTATAATGGTTTTTTCATGGGGTTTGGTTGGTGTTGTCGTACTGTGGCATCCTTCGGTGGATGTAGTTGTCGCGAGAGGAGGATTGTGACCTGTTGTGTGGATAAAGAATGTCAAGAATTGTAGAGGTGGGGGATTCGTTGATTCTCTTTTCTTTTACATGAAACTGTATCGTTATCATATTTTTTCCCAGTGGATCACAATGGAATTGACATAATAAATATATGAACTGGATAAATAAATTGATATCTATCGTATGTTATTGCCTCTTCTTTTGCTTGATAGTGTGATATCTATGATTTCTTTGTTTAGCTGTTTGTTCTCGATGGAAATCGGTAAGGAACGTAAACCGAGATTAATTAATAACTGTTGGATAAAGATAAAGAGGCATGAAATAGAATCTGTTTCTTATTATAAATTGATGTTAATCAAATTAGTGCAGTAAGCATGATTAATCAAATTAGTGCAGTAAGCATGATTAATTCAAGATGGATTAAATAACTGCTTGTATGATAATTTCTAAAAGGGTTCTGAGTTACCCACTTGATTTTTCAAGGGCCAAGAGCCCATTGATGTGATTGTTGTATTCTTGCTGCTTTTGTTGTGATGTGATCATGGATGGCTGTTGAGATATGGGGAGGCATGTAGACTTTTGGTGGAGGCAACAGATGACACTTAGAGTGGCGAGATGCATCGATTTATGCATGTGGGTGTTGGGGAGGACACCAGGGATAATGGAATGGGATGGATGTGATTGTTGGATGCTTATTGATTCTTTATTTGATTATCTGATTTACTTTTCTCCATTGATCAACGTAGCTGGTCTTACATACCCATCTTTCGAAAGAGGTGAAGACACGCATGGTATGCCACGTGCTTTCTGTGTTTAGATTCTCAAGGAAGGATGGGAATATGCTATTGCTATATGCGGAAAAGACTTGAAGGGTATTACATCTACTCACCATTTTGAGACCCTTTGTGTTAGTAGCATTGGATGTTTTTCTAGAATGCCTCAGAATATGGGAAAGTAATTTTGTAATGAATATTTGAATAAAAGGTGTTAACTCATGGGGTTTGAGTTTTTTGGAACATAATGACAGGGTTGTGATTTGGATGGTATAGTGGATATTGGGTGTGATGCTAACGATGTTTAATGTTAAATTTTATAGGGTTAATTAATGTTTAAATAATTAATTAACATACAGTGGATCTGAAAAACAGGGAATGAAGTAATCTAATAAAGCTCTTAAAATGGTTGTGTGCTTATAGGATACATAGTCTTTGAAGTATCAGCCCAGAGTCTGAGAGATGTTAGCTACAGTTGTTTCTAAGAGTAGGTAGCTCCCACAGTGTGGTTGTGAGATATAATATATTATGTACTTTTTATGTTTCTAGACGCTACTCCACCCTATCGGTAAAGTTAACTGACACCCCGGGGATTCTGAACCCTGGGGGGTGTTTTCCCCGACATTCTGGTGGGAGGATGAATGGATGACTACCCCCTTTGGCCCTGCTCTCTTCTGTTGGCAGTTACTTGTGCTGATAGGAACATTGGTTAGTTTTTCCCATATATATGTGTAGAGGGATATAATGGATTTTGGTTATTAACACATATATATTTGGGATATAGTATCCTATGGACTACTATATGTGTAACGTGTATAGGCTATGATGGCTTGAGGATCCTTACTCGGTGTATGGGCTGTAATGGCTTGAGGTATAATATCTGACGTATGATACACAGTATGCGAGCTATGGTGGCTCCTAGAAACTACCTGGTTACTTTTGGTTGGGAGGATGGTGTGGTGCATTGCCTAGGAATCTGCGGGAAAGCCTTTGTGGTGTATGAGGTGCAGATTGTGGTGCTTCACCCAGGTGTCTGCGGGCAAGCCTTTTTGGAGAGAGATGCATAGGACGTGCGACATTAGGAAAAAGTAGAAAACCAGTGGGGAAGTTATAGAGGGGTACCCTTGATATTCTTTACTATATTCTATATTCTTGTATGCATTACTTGGTGTGAGTGGACATGGTGAGGTTGGGAACTTAGTATACCTATTTAGGTGATGAGTTAGTTTCACTTTTTGTTTACTGTGCTTTAGTGTGATTTCATTACTTTTTCACGAGAGGCTTCGGGGAGGATCCTACTGAGTATACTGTTATACTCACCCTCTATATATATAAACTGTTTTTAGGTCACTTCGAGCAGGTTGGAGATCAAGCTGGTTTCTACTAGCTTGGGGTTGCAGGAGCTGTTCAGGCTTGTGGTTGCTGCTTTCTTACATACTTTTGGGTACTTGCAGTTTTTCCCTTCCAGTTGTAGTACTTTATTTTATGACATTTATTATGTGTACTTGGGTTTCTTTTATATTCCAATTCTGATTCGGAGTTGATTCGTGTCTATCTTATCTCTCCCTTCCACATGTGTTTTCTTAGAGGGTAATGCCTCCCATTTGTGGGTTTACTATACCTTCAGTTCTAGTCACCAACCTGGGGCCTACTGGAGGCAGGACCCGGGGGTCATTATCTCCCTTCTCACATTATCGGGCCAGGAGGGGTACTCTTTTTGGGGAGGGGTCGTGACAACAAACCCCATTATTTCAAAAATTTAGAATCTTTTACCATCGAATATCTTCATTCATTTCTTTAAAAATAATGATTTTCAATAAAAGTTCCATATTATTAACTTATAAATGGAGGCACATTTATCCATTCATGAAATTTAATTTCATTTAAATTTAATCATAAAAAAATTAAATTTTTCTCATACATTAAATCAAAATCAAAATCATAATCCTGTAGTATAAATTATTTATCATATTCCATTCATTTCCAAGAATAATTATATGATGGTGTTCAAGGTCCCAATGTTAGTATTACTTATTATTTAACTTATTCTTCCAAATATTTCCCTTAGAGACATATCATAACAATAGTAATAAAATAATCTAAACATGATTATTCTTATAAATTCTCATTATATTAATTGAATTAACTTTATTTATTCCTTTACATCCACTAATTAACCTAAAAGAACATTAATTTTTCATAGTGAAGATTACCACCTCCATAATGTAGAATTTTTAATTTTTCATTTTAAATTTCATTATTTAAACAAATAATTTCAAATTTCATTAGAAAACATAAATATAAATAAAAAAATTTATTATTATAATTTTATAATGATATTATACACTTCCTTACCCATACTCACCAATCGTGGTATTATGTGTTCTTGGATGGGTATGGTTTAATAACCTATATGAATAATGTAAAAAACTAAATCATGGATGAAAATGTGGAATTAAATGCCAATTATTTCCCAAGTTATTTAAAAATTAATTTTCTTTTTTTTAATGGTTATATTTTTTATTTGAAATATAGAATTAGAAATTTTCGATCTCTAGAATTATCAAAATAATCTCACCCCGATTCAATTTTAATTCAATCATAATCAATAACTATTTAATAAATAAGAAGAATTTGATTATAAATAGTGAATATAAAATTAAAATTAGAATAATAATATACCTAATAAGGTACGTAAAGAAATAATATTTTTATTTAGGATATTAATATCTTGTGAATACTAAATCAAATACATCAGAAAGGTTTATTGTCTCAAATTTCTTTTATTAAGATATATTTTCATAAGGCACCAACTTTTTTTATATGGTGTATATGATGCATGTTTTGTTCATTAAATCATGATAAAAAATATTTCATAGTGTTATAATTTTAATTTAAATAAATCCCACATTTCATGTTGTATTATTTATTGTTATTTAATCCATAACAATTTTATTGACAAAAATTATTTCTCTAAGAGTAAAAATTCTATATTTGATTATTATCATCGAAGACAATTTTATAACACAAATTCCTTTTCTATATGATATTTTCTCTTCTTCTTGAAAGCATAAAATATTTTCATCAATTTCATCATCATTGAAGAAATACCATCTCAAATTAAAATTTGATATTGGAATTAATAACTGTTATTCTTTCACACATATCTTTTCCATCATGTCCATATTTTCCTTCCCACTAATGTTTTATTATCTATATTTTAACACTAATATGAATTATTTTATACGGTCTTCATATTTCTATTAATCTATTTCAAAAGGAGAATCTAATAAATATTTTAAGATATGGGTTTTCATCTATGGTATTGGATATTTTATAAAAAGATTTTCCAATTTCTCAAAATCAAATGTTTTATACTCCCTTCCATTTTCTCTCTATAAAATCATATTAATTTTTGAACACTCTATTTTTGGGTATTTCATATAAATTAATGTTTTAGTATTTCTCAAATGTTTTCTTTCCAACCATTTCAAAGATAGCTTTTATGATTGAAATGATTACTTTGTGTCTTAGGGAGTATTTTTAATGATAATAAGATTAACAACATTCTAAAATGTTTTCAAAATAAAGGACTTAATATTATAATGAATATTTCCCCCCAAGATTCATTGACTTAAAAGGTAAATTATTGTCATGTTACTTTATGTATTTTATTTAAATGGTTTTCCAAAGAAGAAGGGTCATTTTCACTATTAATTAAAATTCAAATTATTCAATTATATTGAAAGTATTATTCACTTACTGATTGACTCGGTACATATTTTTTCACAAATGAGATACCTTAAATTGCAATAATATAAATGATCCATGACTTTCTTTTTATTTCCTAAAAATATTTATTGTATACCATTAATTTTTTATACTAATTCGTTTCCATTATGAACACTCTCTATTTAATATATTTATTTGAAGCATGTTCACTTAGTTTCTATATATTTATTTATTAGGGAATTTATTAAAATAATGATAGACCCTATTCTCTATAAGATGTTAGTTTGGGGGATTTTAATCTAGAATACAATACCATTTATTTATTAGAGAAAAATTGAAAATTTGTATATATTTTTAATTTCAATACTAATTATTATTGATTACTGATGTAGGATTATTATGAATTATATAATTATCCACATTATTTCTTTGGATGGGTTATGATCATTTTATCACTTTTTTTGATATAGGAAAACATATTAGCACTTTACAAGTTGATATTCCAATACAGTTGATTGTTGGAAAGGAAACTATATATTGATTAACCATCCATAATATTTATTTTGATGGGTTGTGATAATGTAGTCCCTTTTATTAACAATGGTAAAATTTTTGGAATTCCATATATCATTATTCCAATATGGATAATTATTTAAATATTGATTATATATTGTTAAACTATCCACCTTATTTCCCCATATGATTTATGTTCATTTTTTTATTTTGTTTAGTTGTGGAAATTTATTTTCATTTTCTATGATGTTATTTAATGAAAAATGAATATTGGAAAAAGAAATATGTATTTTTTTAAAATACAAATTATTTTTATATATAGTTTCTAATAATTTTATTTTTTCATTGATATAATGAAAAGTATTGGAATCCGATATTTTATTATTCCAATATGGATGATTATTATAATGTCAAATATGTATTTTTTAATGATCCGTCTTTTTTTATCTCGATGGGTTATGATGATGTCATTCCTTTTATTGAAAAGGTAAAATGCATTAATTTTACATATAATGGTATTCGCATGTAGACGGTTATTTGAAAATTTTATTATGGATTGTTTATTAATTTTCTCATTTGATGAATGAATTGGACATAAATATGTGATGGGTGGTGACTGAAATTATATATCCCCTTGATGAATTGATTGGTTTCATGATATAAACTAGATTTGGTATTTTTTGTCTTATTACCCATAATAAGATATTTCCTTAACATGAGGATTTTTTAGTATGATCATGATGCCCAATATTATGATTTCTTGGATTAGTGTATAAAATTAGCAATCTGGAATTACGAATGTTATCACTATGGAGCTAGTTATTGTTATTAATAAGATCTATCTATTATTTAGTATTATCGAAGGATAAATTAAGCTTTAGTTTCATCATATTATGTAATTAATCTTTATTCATTCCTTCCATATTATTTATGTTTATTTTATACTCACTTATGATCATCAATTGTTACCTCTAATATTTACCCATACTAAGAATTTTTATCACACCCATTTTTTATGTTTGAATGTCCCCATGTTATAAAGAAATATATTTTCACATTATATGATTAATGTAAATATTTTTGGTGAAAATTTATTAATGATTTTAATGACCATTTATGAATTTTTATAGTTACTTATATAGTGGAAAAAATACCCATTGGTAAGAAAAAATATGGGGTTTATTAGTTTATGACGTTCCCTATTCTATAAAGCAGTAAACGTAAAAGGAATTGGGAAATCATGTAATGATATATTTTCTTTAGATAATGTAATTATGGGATAGTTATGTATGTGAATATATATTTGGTATCATACCAAGTATATAATGTATGATTTAATTTCATTTGATTCAAGAGTGTAGGTCTAGCGAATTGCAACATCTAATAGAAATATCACATAACTTTGTATTTCATCCCATTTCTATAATCAGCATCACCCCAAGGACATTATGTTCCAAGGATTAGTGGAAAATTCATCCCATTATGATAGTTATAACATTCCATTTAAAATTTGATATTATAATGGGAATTCTACCCCTCACCATGAATGAAATAATGAAAATTGGTATTTCATCTCAACTATATCCACCATTTATAACAATAGAATATTTACTCATAAAATGAAATAAATTAAAAGGTGTAATGAAAAACTGGTTAACATTCTAATATAAA
The DNA here is from genome assembly GCA_963277665.1 of Viscum album. Taxonomy (NCBI): domain Eukaryota; kingdom Viridiplantae; phylum Streptophyta; class Magnoliopsida; order Santalales; family Viscaceae; genus Viscum; species Viscum album. The sequence continues at coordinate 673,490,960 of OY728131.1, read as the reverse complement.
AAATTGACATTAGTGTTGGCATACTTTCAAACATTAATTTAATTTTATCTATGTTTGAAACGTCACAATAGACCTATATATATACTCTGTACAATGTAATAATGTTTGTATTATAAAATAAATAAAGGGGGAGTAAAACTCACCCAAAAAATTACTTTATGGAGCTAAAGTCCATAAGCAAAATCAAATTCTCATCATGGGTCAAGGCTGATGTCTATCCTATAAAGTTATATACATATTTTCAGTTAACAAATCATGGAGGCATCAATATTGGTTTATTTGATATTAAGAGTTCTATGTATAGGGTTTATCACAAATTACATAAATAAGATATACATCATCTCTTAATATATTAATTTATAACAACTAAAGGGTCTATTGTGGCCCTAAATGTCCTTACACTATTAAATGGGGGTGGATGGAAAAAATATTAAATTAATTTTAGGTGAATTTAAGTTTTTGTGGATATTTCATAATATATTTCACAAGAATAAAGAATAACATATCATGATTTATTAGTAAATTCCTACCATAGTATAATTGAATCCTAACAATAAAATATCCCTTGAATAACTCACCTAAGTTGAAGGTTTCTCCATAATGCAATAAAATTATTTAATTGGGTAATGAAAAGTGAAACATGATGGACTGATATTCTTACAAAAAAATTAATTGGATTCATAGAATTACCACTATATACCCGATTGTATGAGAGAAGACCAAATCTAGCTATTAATGATATTGGAAATACTTTTAGAGGAGAGTGAACCCCACAAGAGGATTCTATTTTCATAGATTCCCTAAGAGGAGACTCTTTATAATGTTTTCTATTATAAATAGTTATATTAAGGAATAAAAATTATATAGAGTGTATATTGTGTTTTGATCATATGGTTCATGACACAACGCCAATAATGGGGTCACCCTTAAAGTGTGGCCCCTCTAGTCCTAGTGCAATACCCCACTGTATTGCATAATAAAAACAATTTTACCCTCAAATCCCCATAATACAGCCTCCTCTTACATGGTAAAGTGCTCATTCATTATCTTGGATTCATAGAATGACTCCTCCTAAATAGTATTACTTACCAATGTATTATCCCATCAATATGGTGTTATCCCTCACCCTTGAGTAAACATTCAAGGAGTAACACAGGGGTTACTGTGTAACATGTCACCCGAAGAGAAAATTAATATTATTCATGAAATAAGTTACTCTAATGTATCCTTTAATACACCACTTTTCACTTCCATAGAAGAATAACTCTCAACCCACTATAAAACATTAAGCTTACGAAAATTCTGAATTACTATCATATGACCATATTTACAGAATAACCCTCAAGGTTTCCTTTTTATAAGGAAACAACAAAATAACATCAGCCCAATATTGAGGCAAACTCTTGGAAACTGACTCCCAAGCCTCAATAAAAAACTACATTAAGTAAAAAAATATAAAAATATCTAAGGATATGTGAAAATTATATTTAATATATAAATTATATCTATACATATTTTTATTTCCTCCCCACCATAAAAAATATCTTCCCTTAGATGCATCCCAAAGCATCATTGAGCCTTATTCATGAAGAACATAGTGTAGAATCAATGGGAGTCACAATGATAGAATTTTTGTAGATAAAAATTAGAACAACTGAAATAATGATAAGAATATCAATTGACACAATGATCTACACTACCTGGAAAAATATTCTAATGTCTACGGAGAGGCATAATATATCAATATTTCTGGAGGATAATTATAGGGACATTTTCAGATTTTTAGGATTAAAAAAACCCTAGATTGAATGATCCCATAAGGAAGACGATGCACATTTTCCAGGAGAAACACAATATGTACATTATGCTATAGTTTCAAAGCCAACCATTTCTAAGATAGTATAATGTTGGTGGAAATTAGTTCGCATAACTATTTTTATATATCAGTGTCATAGGTCAAATGATGTTATAGTGCATGTTGATGTGAATAGAAATATAGTTCCCTATCACATTATTATGTATAAATCTTTCATAGATATAGTGCCATTTTTTGTGTGAAGTATACCCTAGGATTCTAGAATGTTGTAGAACTTCATCCAAATGGATTATGATACACCATTTTAATATTCTATGTTATAGTGCCTAACATAATATGCTGATATTTTAAGATTCTACTGAATTAGAAAACATAATTAAACTTAGATTGTCCACTTCTTCAGCCTCTAGTGAATGCTTCCATTTAATTCATAAATTTTATACTATAAATTCAAAAAATACCATATGTTTTCCCTTATTTTATTTGTAATGGCCCGGACCTCTCCGGACCATTCCTTTGTCAAAAAGAAGGTCATGAAGTGTTCTGGAGAGTAAAATGGACTTTTCCCACACTTTTCAGAGTTTTTAAACTACACTCTATGTAGTGTGAGTACATGCTGTGTACCACCTTTCTGGGTATACCCCGTGTTGAAGTTGTGTCCTTGCCATGTGAAATAAATGAGTACAGCCGTGCAGCCCATTCTACACGTCGTGCAGTCCCTCCCCGTGTACGCGTTACCCTCAAACAGTGTGTTGACCAGTCAATGGCCATGTGTCGTGTTGAAGCAGTGTCCTTACCGTGTGAAATATATGATTACACATCATGTAACCATACTACATGCCATGTAGTCCCACCCCGCATACGCGTTACACTCAAACCGTGTGTTGACCAGTCAGTGGTCGCGTTCCGCGTTGAAGGCCGTGTTAGAAGCCGTGTGGCAACCGTGTGAAATGGCTGAGTACATGCCATGTACTTTAGTTTTTCTCACCTATAAAAGTAGGGGGCCTCTCCTCCTTTTCATATCACTCCCCTCCTCCCCATTCCCTCAAAAAGAGCTCTCCCGAGAGAGACTCCAAGCAATTTTCTTCCATAACATATTTGTCTGAGCTCTAATTTACAATCTATCAGGGGCCATGGGATTGTAATGACGAGGAGAAGCTTATGAGCTTGGATCTGTTGTCTTCCCTTCAGCCTTTCCTTCTAAACATTCACCCGAGGAAGTTTTTCCATCTTTTTCCAGAAGCGACGAGCACTGACGGACGTCTTCTAAAGTTGATCCGGGAAGTGTTGTGATCCGAACCTGTTGAGGTAGGGATCTTACCTTCATCTCTCAAAATTGTGCATCATGCGAGATGGGTGTCCTCTTGTTTTCAAGAGATATAGTTGAAACAATTTAATAAAGATAATAATTGGCTTAAAGAACAGGGTTGGGGAAGTTGTTATGTTTATCTTTATTTATCCTATTGTTATGTTGTGAATTTAATAGGCTTATGCCTACTGAAAATCATGGTCGTTGGGGGAATTTTCTTTCACAATTAAATTCCTCCCTATCTTTCTAGACCGTTTATGGATGGAAAATTTGTGGAATGTGGAAATTGGTTAATCACGTAAAGTTGGCTGATTAAATACCTGGAACCCTTGTGTGATCACCTCGGTTGAACAAACTGAATTAATAAACATGTGGGTGATGGTTAGGGTTTATTTATATGAAGGAAGTGTTTTGTGGGTTATTGTGGATCGGGTGAGCAGCGGGGCTGCAGTTGGCTTGGTTGTGGGTTGGTGTGAATGCTATGTTAGTGATGGGCAGCTGGGCTGCGATAAATGGTATCAAGGGGTGATGATGTATGAGTTTCGGTGTGTTTGTGGTTATGGTGGTAGGAAGTGGGGATGCAAGGATGGGTTTGAATGTGAAAAAACTATGGGTTGTGAATAATAAATGAACGTATAAGAGTTAATGAATAGCAAGGCATGGTAACAGGACGGGAATAATAATCAATGGGGATGGTTGGTTAATAAGAAGGGACTTGTTTGTATTGCTTGTATTTTACTAACATGATTGTGGATGGCATGTATATATTTTATGAATGATTGATATAGTTGTTTGTGGATAACTGCCCAGTATTTAAGTAAATAATAAACTAATTCTGTTGAAACATGAAAACCTAAATGGGGTTGGGGTTTTTTGTTGTATGTGTGCTTCGATATAGCAGTGCCAAGGAAAGTGTTCAGTTTCTCTATTTAGAAGCCATAGGTTGGGTTGTGTGTTGGTATACATATATATATCTATATCTTTGTGTTTTGTCTCACCCCACCCATGTTGAGCACTTGGTGCCGAACACTCCCATTTCATGGGAGAGGGTGTTTTCCCCTTAGTTACCAGCTCCTTCCTGCTCCTTCTTCCATAGGTTGTGATGGCTTGAGGCGAACTTACACCTAAGACTCTTCAGGAAGGTTTTGATTGGGGTTATCCCAAGACTCTCTAGGTAGGTTTACTATTTCCCAAGAATCTTCGGGATGAGGCATAGGTGTGTGTGGGTGGGATGTGTGGTTGTGAGGCCCAGGTGTGTGCGGGCGGGATCCGTGGTTGTGAGGCCCAGGTGTGTGAGGGCGGGATGTGTGGTTGTGGGGCCCAGGTGTGTGCGGGCGGGATGTGTGGTTGTGAGGACAAGGTGTGTGTGGGAGGGATCTGTGGTTGTGAGGCCCAGGTGTGCACAGGCGGGATATCTGGTTGTGAGGCCTAGGTGTGTCCGGGAGGGAAGAGTGTGGTAGCGTCAGGACATTCACTGTTATGAAGAGAAACTAACTAGTGGGAAATGGGGAGGGGTACCAAATACTCTTGTTCTTATATACTACTACCTGTTTTTTTTGGTGAGCGTGGTTGGTGAGGTTGGGTGGATATAATTCCTTGATAGGTTTTGGTTTCTTCTGTTGTTCTCATGGGACATTTGGATGTCTCCCCACTTGTTCACGAGAGAATTATGTTTACCTACTGAGTATACTTGTATGCTCACCCTACATTTACTTTCAGGTTTCCAGGAGGACTAACAGGGCCATGCGAGACCCTACTAGTCAAGACAGTTGGAGTTGTTGTAGTTTTTTGTACTCTTGTTTATTTTGGTACTGTACTTTTGAGAATTCTTGTACTTTTACTTTGTTTCAGAACTGTTTAAACATGCATGTGGGATTGGTTTGGGTTTATTTACTTGGTCCTTTTCCCTTTGGTTTTTGACTCATCCTATTTCCCGATCTTAAATAAATAAAAAGGGTAATGACTCCCATATTAGTGAAAATTTCATACCCTTGGTGCTTGTCACCACCCTGAGGCCTACTGGAGGCGGGAATCAAGGGTCATTATCTCCTTTTCACCATTTCCAGCTCAGGAGGGGCATCTTTGATGAAAGGGGGTCGTGACATTCTCCCATAGTTTTCACCCATATTTTTTCAATAATCTTTCTATCATCAATGAAGATAAATTAAATAAGAATATTTCTATAACTTATCTATGACAATAGAAATTTTCAATATGTCTTATAGAATTCTGATTCTAAGAATCTTTTATAATGTGAGAAACCCATCGACCTAAATCATCTAATAAAATGGTATATAAAATAAATATGCTTTATCTTGGAATGAAATACTACGTTCTCTACATGTTTTATGACACTCTAACTATCATAGTGTAAAACATTTTCCTCTAAATTACTATCCATATCATCTAATAAAATCTTAATCCAAACTATATTCATCCAATCTTTTTTTTAAACACTGTATTCTTGACTTTGTGGTGGGTAAAGACACCACCTTCTCAAATTGAGATATCCAAAAAAACTATAGTTCCTATATAGGTAAATACATAACCTTTGGTACTCCTCCTACCATAAGAATCACCTCTGAAGATGACACCCACATACCCCTGTACTAAATTTTCTTTCCCAATTTATAGAGATACATCCTTGATTAACTTTAGAAATCTTTATATCCACTTCACATCTTTCCAATGATTCTTTAAATATTGATCCATGTAACTTCTCATAACTCCAATTGCATGAGAAATATAATGAATGATATAGACTATGTAATACATTAGGCTTCTAATAGATGATGCATAATGAAATATTTCTATTTAATCAACCACTTCTTAAATATTCATAGATTTACCCTTTGATAAATTAAATGTATTTCTAGGGGAATAAATAATTCCTATTATTCTAACATAATAAAACTTGTCAAAACCATTCTAATGTAGCCAACATGTGATATCATCAAGGTTCTTTTTGTTTAGTCTCTCTTGTTTTTCATCTGTAAAATATTTCCTCCTTCTACAAGATATTTAATCTCAAACTCCTCAGTAATCAACCCATTCAACTCATCAATCCTCTAAAAGAATGATAATATCAAAATCAGATAATCTATATATATAAGAAGTATAATGAATCCATTAACAAAAGTCTTTATATATCAGTATTGACCCTTTCCACACCATTTTTATTCATTTTCTTTAAAATTAATCAATATCTTTATTCTACTGACAGGGTGCCTAATTTAATTCATATAAATAGTTATGGATATTTCACACAAGATATTCCTTCCATGACTGAACATATCACACTAGAAATTGATTATAGGTATCGTCCTTCACATCTACATGATAGAAATCCATCTTTACATCATGTTATTGAGGATAAATTTCTTTTGATGAAATAATATTGAGAAGCATCTAGAGGGTGTTAAGATTCACAACATGAGATAAAATTTCAATGAATTCCAGACATTCCTTATTTTAAAATGTTTTTACCACTAACATTTCTGTGTACCTTTTTTTACCATCATGTTCTTCATTGACATGGAACACACATTTTATTTTTGAAAGAATTTCTTCCCTTACAAAAATGGTGTCAATTAACATGTAATATTATCATGTAATAATAAAGTATCATCCATCAAAGAAAAATCCTACTTCTTTGACTCCTTCAACTACATATCTTTTTGAATACAAATATAAGACCCCACTGTTATTCAATAATAGATAATTTGAGGGAAATTAATTCTTATTTATAAGCCTTCTAACCCTTGTGGATCTACTCAAATCTTGGGTAGGAGTAGGATCTATCGATATCATGGTCACATCGTTAGGTATACCTTTGTTATCTAAATTTTCATAGAACATTGTTTCTTCTTTCTACTATCAAATTCAGCTACACGATGATCCATATACATGAAAACTTTATTAAAAATCACATTCCTTCTTCTGATGGTTATCTTTTTTCTTCTTCTTCAAACTAGAAACCAACCTCCTCAGAACCATAGAACATAAGGAAATATGATTTGGAATTAGAAATAATATCATAACTTACATTAGTATCTATATTTATATACCATAAATAGCCATAATCTCAAATATTTGATAGAATTACCTCCATTATAGAATAAATACCTTTGATGTAAAATTATAACATTGGTATGGATGGACTCCTACCAATGAGATATGATTCCGTATTTACTGTGTCTACCATGAAACTTTTGGGCAACCATGAGTACAACCTCATGATTCTAGAATCTTCATTTAGTATCACATTAATCATTTCAGGTATACAATTCGACTACAGTTCACCATGAATATTCTTCTCACAAATAATTTTATTATTAGCATAGAATTATAGGAACTCATTACTATAATAATTTACACCATTTTTAGTCTTGGAACATTTGAGTTTTGATCATAACTCATTCTACACCATGGTATTCAACTCTCAAAACACCATAAATGCCTTATATTTTCGTTTTTATAATGCAAACCCATACCATTATGGTAGATTCATCAACAAATGTCACACAATATAGTGACCTCCAATGAAATGTACTAGTGAATGCCCTTATACATAAGTGTTGGACATGTCCATATTTTTTGAAATAAGTGTTCTGAAATATTTTTCAAAAAATACCTTCTTCAACATTCTATTGATACAATGTTCACACAATCAAAATTATATCGATTTATGGTCATGTATCATTCCTTTTTTTTATACTTCCATCCCCTTCTCACTCGTGTGTTATGGCCAATAGTTATATAGTTTTGAATCCCAGATAGAATTTATCAAGGACATAATTTCCATTAATGTCTATATCATATTGTCTAAGATACCATTATTTTATAGATAATCAATGACTATAGATCCCTTGTAAGTATTCCATGAACCATTTTTAAATGTGGTACTAAAACCTACATCATCAAGCTACCTAACAGAAATAATATTTATTTTTAGTCTATGAATAAACCATACATTCTCAAGAGTCAATAATCTCCCACATATAGTTTTAATTGGAACATCTCCCTTCCCTGAATAAATAAGGGTTCACCACCAACAAGATATACCTTGCCATGATTTATGGAAACATAAATTTTCAAGAAACCATTATCTAAAATGGAATTTAAAGATTCACTTGTGTATACAATGGAACACTCCATAGGTATATTCATGATAAGAAGAAACATATCTTTAGTTCCTTTTGCAGCCTTTTTTACAGTATTGGTTTTATGAATATTATTTGTTTCCCTATAGTGATTTTTAATGTGTACATTATTCTTGAAAATCCAGTTGGCAGGGCCATTTCACTTTTACTTGTCTTGACTCTTTCCTACTGATTTTCACAATACTCTATGATTATCTCACAACACATATCTACCTATTCTTTCTATCATAGTGAAAAATATGCTTGATTACCTTCAACAAATATAATCACTGAAGATGAGGTTTTACAATTACTTTATAACTAGATTTTTATTCCGTGACAAACTAAAAACATCTATAACAATCAATTCCCAACTATCAAGAATTGATGATAATAGTACCAATTCACACACATTATTTTCAAGTAATTCCACTGATTTAAAATCACTTTTTATGGTGTTTAATTAGTTAATGTGATAAAAAATAATCTTCCTTTAAATCAATTTTTGATTTAACACTCATCACACTAGGTGCACATTTTTTGAAATATAAGGATTCACATATATATTCATGAAATATTTCATCAACCCAACATCATATTCTATTATCTTATGATGAAAACCACATTTTTAGCATTGTTAGGTTCATGACACCAAGATTCATTCGATCAATATAACCCACTTCTTCGTCTCCACCTCTATTACCTTTACACATATAAGTATTCATTAAAACATTTTCTTATAAAGGTCGTATTCAATATAAATTATCTACTAACTAATTTTAGTTTCATTGAGGTTATCAATATTCACCTATATTTATTCCATATCTATTAAACAATTCATTAAATTTAAAACATGACCATTTGAACCCATCCTCTAATTCTAGTAATTGTGGAAACATCGAGATTCATAGTGACATATTTTTTTAGAGATGATGAAATTAATGAACAACATAATGATAAGAATATGATAGAATAAAATTACATGGTTTAGGTAATAATCCATATATACAAAGAGAGACAAACCAATTCACCATTGTAGGAGTATAATTATAGGGGGATTTATATAGTTTTCACACATAATAATCCATGCTTGAATGATATCATAAAGGAAAAGATATAATTGTACCCCCAACCACATAGTAAGTACACAATTTTATAGTGCCACAATAGCCCAACACCAAGAAACTATAGTGTTATTAAAAGTAAGATAGTATAGCTATAGTGACCTAATGGTGTCTCCAGTCACAAAAATGATACAATTTCGTGACAATGTTCACATGGCTACACCATTACAATAGACCATCAACCAATATAATGACATGTTTGAAATCCAACACTATATATCGTTTTTAATAATCCCTCATTGCACCTAGATGTGTATAAAAGGAACTATTTTCCCTTAAAAAAACATTTCTCACTATGATCTATAAGATGAAATAGTCATTATTCAATCGAAACATCTGGATTTAGGTTGACCTCATCAATATTGATCAAATGAAATGAATTGGCGTGGTATCCCTTAAACGTATTCATAACACATAAACTCTAAGGATTCAAAATTTGATATTCTGTATTATTGAACATATCAACATCCTAAAGGGGATATACATATATTGGTAACAATTTCCCCATCCTCTAAATTTGGTAGTCTTCTAAATGAGGTGACACACATAAAAAACATAGTATCCTACCTCAAACAAAATAGTATAGTGTCTCTAGTTTTGATATAAATTATCCTTACCTTAAAAAGTTTTAATCCTACTATTGATCAACTGGATGTTCTATGAAATATACTAAATGAGATATCGTCCAATAATAGTTGAGTACACTACATTTATCCAATATAGAACTAATCGATATATCATTATGTACACATCCTAAAAAAGATCCATCTGGATTAATTCATGGTAACTATACATATTGTCTAACAGGTAAGAACTTTAAAAAATTTCACTTTTTCAAATAGGGGCATATTGGTTCATAAAAGTGCATTTTCTGTTGGTAAAATATTTTACCAACATATATGTCTCTGTCACTAAACTGTTGGTAAACACTCTGTTGCTAAATGTTTTTGCAATAGAAAAAATAGTTCTGTTGCAATAATAATAATACCAATAGATAATATATATGTTGGTTAAAGTTGTTAGAAACATCTTCTGGTGAGAAATATATCTGTTTGTAAGATTATTACCAATTGTTTCCCTCGAAATCGGGGGATGACCGCCTTGATGGGAGGTTCAAACGTTCTGATCGGTTTCTAACGGGTTTGTTCATAGAACCGGAAACATCCAATGATTCCACATCCATTCAGACCTACTTTCCAAAGGTAGGTGCTCCTTAGTTTGTGGACTGATGAGGCTTAGGAATTTGCATTGGTTGAGAGGATGGGAGGTTGGACTCATCACACCTTTTTGAGGGAAATTATTGTCTACTCTGGGACTCTATTTATATATTTAAGTTATGTTCGTGAATCCTTATTACATTACTTAGTATAAAATGATCTTTCCTTCAGATCTGACAATCAATGATCAAATATGTAGGAAATTTAGAGAATATTTTATATGTATTCGAGGTTCTTCATCGATAGAGAATCATCTTTATTTAATATAGATTCTTGGTCAATGGTACCCTTCAACACATTTATATAGAGGTCTCTTGGTCATTATGATGACAATGTTGGTTTTAAAGCCACTCAGTGGGGAACTTGAGGTTTATTGTCATTCAGAAAGACATGGATTATTTTAGAGTTGGGATCGAACCCGTAGACGACATACCTACGTATCCTTTGTTTAGAAAAGGAATCAGAACCCACGTTGTTCGAGTAAGGGAGTATGGTGTTTATGATTGATAGCTGAAAGAATGATGTCATAATTACTTTTACCCTCTAAGCTCACTTGAGTCATGATCGGTTTGAGAAACAAGAGGTATTGGTAAAAATTAGACAATTGGGCCATGAAAGATGGAATCATAAGAAATGATGTGGGACTTATGTATGTATGACTGCCCAGATAAATAAAGGTTAGGATTTACTTTAGGGAACAAATCCAAAAACAGGGTCCATAAAGGTATATGTGCTTCATGGAGATTTTGAATACTCTAACTTGGGGCTTACTCTTGAAAAGGAGGCCCAAATTTGGAGAAGCCTTATGATTGGGTTTTACTCCTGAAAAGGAATCCCAGATCAAAGGTAAATTAGGACTGGTTAAGAGAAATTAAGACTGAGGATTACTCCTGAAAAGGAGGCCCAGGTCAAGGATTAAGGTTTGGGGATTACTCCTAAGGAGGATGCCCAGATTTGGGAACATTAAGAATTGGGGCTTACTCCTAAAAAAGATTCCCAAGTTAAGAATTATGAATGGGGCTTACTCCTAAGGAGGATGCCCAAACTTGAGACTAGGGCTTACTTCTGAAAAGGAAGCCCATGTTAGGGGATCTGGGGATTACTCCTAAGAGGATGCCCAAAATTTAGAGGACATATGACTGGGGATTATTCCTAAAAAGGAGACTCAGGTTAAGGATTCTCTCATCTTAAAGGATGAGGTTAAATGAATGAAATCTCAATCTTTAGTGACATAAAGATGTGTAAATCACTAGGTTTTGAGAGATATTCCACAGAATTATTTTCAGATAAGGATGTCAAATCATGAAATCATGCCATAAATGGCTTTGAAGAGTGTCTTGAAGACTGAATCTTGAATAGGAAATGTGTAATGTCTTAAGAGGGGTGAAATGGGCAAGAAAGGCATCCAAAAAGGCAGGGGCACGCAAGTCCTGACAGGCGCGCAGGTACTGCATGGGTGTGCAAGTCCTGGTCGCGGAGGTATACGCCTGTGTGACATGTTTGGTACTTGCGCGGTGTTCAACCAAGAGGGTAATACTTGAGAGACCTTTGTTTAAGTACTTTAGAATCCTCTTGAGGTTATTCCAGCAGTGGGGCGCACAGGTTCTATTGAATGAGTAAGGCAGCGCGCAAGTGTGGCCATTTCTCTTAAGGGCTGGCCACCTAGGCGCACAAGTGTTGATGAGTTTCAACACATAGGCCTTCCTCCCCCACTTTAGATCTTCCTTCCTAGGTAAGAAATTACCTTATAAGTGTTCCAGAAGCTTTGAGAAGAGACTAGGGTGCCAGGAGCTCAAATCTGAGTTTCTGGAAAAATTCCTCCTCGAATGGGGGGCCCACAGGGTCTATTTATAGGCAAGGAGAAGACCCCGTGCGGTTATCACTTAGGTCACGCAAGTCACTTGCGCGACCATAATGTGTCGCGCAAGTGGACTTGTGCGACTATGAGGAAACTTGTGCGACTTATGGACAATTTTCTCCTTGTTCACCGCTTTGACGAGTTTTGATATTTTCTTCAAAGGATGGATCAATTTGTGCTAATTCATTTCCCTTTACATTCCTTTGAACTCTGTGACAAAAAAGGAGCGTCAACAAAAGTCCCCCCTCAGAGTTGGATTCGAAAGAAATGAGGATTTGACTCTGAGGAAATCGAAGACATCCAAAGGAAAGGTGGCGCGCAAGTGTTGATGGCACAGAGGGCGGCGCACAAGTGCGCATCGCGCAGGGCCTAGGCGCACTGGGTACGGCGCGCAGGGTTCTGGCCGCCTCTATAAATAGAGAGCCTCACTTCCATACAAAGCATCCGGATTTCCGGTCTTCCCATCTTCAAGCTCTCGCCGTGAAAATCACATTATCCGCGTAGGTTGTTCTGTTTTCCGGTGTTTCCTTGATGGCGCGCTGCTGTCAAGGTATCTTGACTTGCACGGTGATACTTGCGTGCCAACTATTTGCGCGGCACATCTACACTTGTGCGCCAAGTTTTAGACATGCATGCCTTAATTCCTTTGCCATTTTTTCGAAATATTTCACAAATTTTATGAAAAATCAACTTACTTAAGAGTTAATTATTCATCCTTTGTGCAGATTCAATTTTTCATAAGGGAATTGGAATGGCTGATGAACTGGATAGCAAGCGGATTAATGATATGATGAACATCATTGGTCATGATTACTATGATATCTGTGACAGCACTCTCCCAGATTTGGATAAGTACTTGAAGAAATTTCATCTTAATTTCCCACAGAGCATCTATCTTCATTTGTGTGGTCATGGTCATCTGCAAGGAATCAATGTTCCAGATACAAAGAACTATACGCCTGAAATAAAGCTGCACTGCCACTCCTCTATTTCAGTTATGCTGTGCATTAAGACAAACAACAATGGTGTGAACTTTCAAATTCCTCCATGTCATTTCCTTGAAGATATGAAAATGGCGAACCCATGGTCTGATATTTTTTCCACTGCCTGTTGGTGGAGAGAAGACAAACATGGAATTAGAGCAATATCTGAAAAGAGTACTCTCTCCAAATGGCTCTTTACTTCCAATGCTCCATTCTCAAATCCATGTATCCATCTTACAAGTCTCTTGGACAGAAACAGAGTCACTGTTTGATCAGCAGAAAATTTTCTCAAAACGCACTCAAGAACATCCTTTTACAATTGTTCCAAGAAGAGCTGGTATCACTAAATCTCTTATTGTATTTAGTTGAATGAATTAATTCTAGGTGGTTGCTTATGAAGCTCGGGATGCCGTAAATCAAATGAAGAGTCATGTTGAAAGCCTCTTGTAAATCTTGAAAAATAGAAGAGACTCCAGTCTATGGATGTTCTTCTAACTCTTGTGCATCAATGAAAAACACTTTCATCATCAAGCATCTGTACTTTCATTATCTTTTTCTACATGATTTAGATTTTACCTAAGACAATGGGCCTAGTAAGCATAGTTTTATTTTTACTAGGATTAATGTAAATAACCCTACAAACTTCAAACCTTTTAATTTCACAATGTTACCTAAATCATACAAAATGTATGTTTAGTGAGCTGGGAACTTGACTTTTATTCAGAGTTCCCTTGTATTTTGTGGGCAGTTTAGAGTCATGCACGTCAGAAATAAAAAAAGGCTAATGTTTAAGGTCCAAATAGCTTTGACTGAAATGGATTAGAATTGACTCAATTCCTTGAAAATTCATCTGAAAACATATTACCATACTCAAGAATGAGGGAAAATATGTAAGCTATGACTTATGAATATTTGAATCTGAGGAATGATATGAAAAAGAGCTAAAATACATTAGAATAAGTAGTTTCCATGAATGAAGTTACCATTATTTAACAAACACGTTAGGGGGTTGAATTATGCAGGGCCACCTAAGGGAATTGGCTGCATAGTTAAATAAAATAGTATCTTTTGGCTAACAAGTCTATTATGTAGACTGTTTATTCAAGGCCACCTATGGGCACGTGCTGCATAGTCAGGAAAAAGAACTCTCAGAAATTTACTTCCCTAGTGCTAAAAAGCCAGTGAAAGTTTGTGGAGATTAAAATCTTCCAAATTATAGAGTTTGCTATATGGAAAGAGGCACTTGATTATGGAGAAGATATTTCCCAACAAGATTATCGAAGAACTGGATGAATATCACTCCTACAAAGGTCTGACCCAAATGTAGGGAAGGATAATATAAGCCATAGACTTGGACACTTTCATATCATGAAAAAGGATATGGGACAAATATGTTAAGGATGACTATTTTTTTGCGGATCCCTACATACTGTCATTTAAGACAAATAAGGACAAAAGAGGCATTCTTCCCAAGAATGAAGTTACCACTATCCAAAAAACCCGTTAGGGGGTTGAATTATGCAGGGCCACCTATGGGAATTTGCTGCATAGTCAAATAATAGTATCATTTGGCTAACAAGTCTGTTATGTAGACTGTTTATGCAAGGCCGCCTATGGGCACATGCTTCCTAGTCAGGCAAAAGAACTCTCAGAAGTTTGACATTTTTGTGACTAGAAGTCATGAAAAAGGGTTATGAGGATCTGAAAATATTTAAGGTTAGGATTATGACACAGAAATATGGATATTGTTCAATGTATACATAGATACACAGATCAATGCTAACCATAATCATGTTGTGGCTGGGTCCTGAATTGAAATGTTGGACTTCACTACGTATCCCATAAAGATGAGAATAAAGCCATACGTAGTTCTTAAACTACAGTTTAACGTCATGTGGTACAAAAGGATTAGAGATCTTAGTTTAGGGTCATAGAGCTTGGACCATTGTAAGAAATACACAGTGTGTGTTTTCATGGGGACTTTTCAGCCAAGGGACTGAAAATGGAATTTGGGGTTAGGCCCAAAGACTTGGGGCTGGATTCGAGGGACTCTCGAATGTTCCTACATATCCCATAAAGATGGGAATCAAGCCTACGTAGTTCTAGAAATACCCTCTATACAAATTTGGTTCGTACATGTGAAGGGTGAAAGGGGACTTTAGTGAAATGATGGTTTAACCCAAGATAAAATGTTCGGGCATTTCCATGTATGCACGTAGTCTTTGAAATGAAACATGATTGAAAAAAAATCAATGTAAATAATGGTTCTCTCTCGAGTAAGGGCATTAAAGAAATTTGTAGTTTATTGTCATACATGACAAAAGTGTTGTATAGTTTAACATCGTATAACAAGGATGAAAGTGAACCAATGTAAATATATTGATTCTAAGGGCAGTTTCACAAATTAACATCATATGAGATGGAGGTGAACCGATGTGAAGAGATTGGTTTTGGGCTTGAACCTTGGGAGGTTTCCTACATACCCAGCCTAGAAGGAAAGGATCAAAGTCCGTGTAGTTCAATTAATGAATGAATCAATGATCAAATTGTTCTTGGGGACAACGACCTAAAAATGATGTTGGGACTTATACATGGTTAGTAGCCCAGAGGGAGTGTTATGGTTGAGGTTTGCTCTAAGCTCACGTGAGTCATACTCGGTGTGAGAAACAAGAGGTAGCAACAACCTTAACAATACATAGTTTAATGTCATGTAGGACATATGAAGGGACTATGCAGTTTAAAGTCTTGCAGTTAGGACTATTGGTGCTGTATAGTTTAGTGTCATGTAGCAGGGACAAAAGTACAGTTTAATGTCATGTAGGACGTATCACAGACTTTCTGTACAGTTTAGCATCATGTAGTTAGGAAGATGGGGACAATAGAGTTTAACGTCATGTTAGACGAAAGGGGGAATGTGCAGTTTAATGTCATGTAGTGAGGACAAAAGAGTACACCATTTAACGACATGTTGGATTCATTGGGTATTTTTTTCACAGTTTAACGTCATGTTGGAAGAAAAAGGGACGATACAGTTTAGCGTCATGTTGGACGAAAGTGTGAATAGTTTAAGGTCATATGCATGGACCGTGGATGGTGTAGTTTAAGGTCATATAGGACCTTTGATGATTATGTAGTTTAACATCTTTCCGGACGTAAGAGAATTT
This sequence comes from Viscum album, assembly GCA_963277665.1. Taxonomy (NCBI): domain Eukaryota; kingdom Viridiplantae; phylum Streptophyta; class Magnoliopsida; order Santalales; family Viscaceae; genus Viscum; species Viscum album. Next base: position 673,474,348 of record OY728131.1, on the reverse strand, counting down.
TATACAGTTTAGCATCATGTAGTTAGGATGTCACAGTTTAACGTCTTGTTGGACGTAAGGGACTTCCAAATAGTTTAAGGTCATATTCATGGACCATTGATGATGCAGTTTATGGTCATATAGGATCTAGTTGTGGTTTAAGGTCATACATTACCATTTAGGGAACTTTTTCACAGTTTAGCGTCGTGTGGGACGAAAGTACAAATAGTTTAAAGTCATATGTATGGACCATTGTTGTATAGTTTAACGTCATATAGCAAAGACGAAGTACAATTTAATGTCATGTAGGGCGTATTAAAGGACTTTTGTATAGTTTAATGGAATATAGCAAGGATGAACTGGTGCTGCACAGTTTAGTGTCATGTTGCAGGGACATAAGTACAGTTTAATGTCATGTAGGACGTATCATAGACTTTCTATACAGTTTAGCGTCATGTAGTTAGGATGATGGGGATAATAGAGTTTAATGTCATGTTGGAAGAAAGGGGGACTGTGCAGTTTAATTTCATGTAGTGAGGACAAAAGAGTACACCATTTAACATCATGTTGGACGCATTGGGGATTTTTTTCACAGTTTAATGTCATGTTGGACGAAAAAGGGACGATACAGTTTAGTGTCATGTTGGACGAAAGTGCGAATAGTTTAAGGTCATATGCATGGACCATGGGTGGTGCAGTTTAATGTCATGTTGGACGGTGGTGTAGTTTAAGGTCATACAGGACCTTTGATGATTATGTAGTTTAACGTCTTTTCGGACGTAAGGGACTTTTATACCGTTTAGCGTCATGTAGTTAGGACGTCACAGTTTAACGTCTTGCTGGACGTAAGGGACTTGAAAATAGTTTAAGGTCATATGCATGGATCATTGATGATGCAGTTTAAGGTCATACAGGACCTAGTTGCAGTTTAAGGTCATACATGACCATTTATGGAACTTTTTCTCAGTTTAGCGTCGTGTGGGGAGAAAGTACAAATAGTTTAAGGTCATATGTATGGACTGTTCTGTATAGTTTAACGTCATATAACAAGGACGAAGTACAGTTTAATGTCATATAGGATGTATTAAAGGACTTTTGTATAGTTTAACGTCATATAGCAAGGACGAACTGGTGCTTCACAGTTTAGTGTCATGTTGTAGGGACATTCGTAAGGTACTTTGCAGTTTATACAAAATACTTCTTCAAAAATCTGGCATTGGTTGGAGTAGTGATGAGTTCTCCATCCATCGAGATTAATGAATAAGCTCCATTAGAGTAGACCCTATGTATTGAATAAGGTCCTTCCCATTTGGGCTCAAGCTTGGGAGGCTTCTTTCCTGGTATCAATAGAGTTCTGAGAACTAATACCAATTCTCCTTGAGTGAATGAACAAAGACGAACTTTTTTGTTAAATGCTCATGCTATTCGATTCTGATAGATTTCCAAGTGGTGCAAAGTGCACAATCTTTTCTCATCTAACTGTTCCAATTCATTGAATCCCTTTTGAGATTGCTCATCTGTAGATGACTGATCGCAAATGGATACTCTGAGCGAGGGTAGTTGAACTTCAATAGGCAAGATGGCTTCCGTTCCATATACCAATGAATATGGAGTTGACTGCGTTGCAGTGCGGGTGGTAGTCCGATAATCCCATAAAGCATGAAAGAGTTTATCAGGCCATGACCTCTTATCTTTATCCACCATCTTTTGTAATATATTTGAAAGAGTCTTGTTAAAGGCTTCTATCTGGCTGTTGGCCACTGCATGATATCGAGATGAATGGTTGGATTTGATGCGTATTCTTGATACAACTTCTTCATCTCGGATGAACAGAAATTGGTGCCATTGTCCGTCAATATGGTATGAGGGACACCAAATTTGGTAATGATGATAGACTTGATGAATCCAACAATGCATTTATAACTGACTTCCTTGAGAGGTATTTCCTCTGCCCATTTGGAAAAGAAGTCAGTAGCAGTAAGAATATACTTAAACTGCTTGGTCGTAGCCGAAGGGTAAGGCCCCACCACATCCATCCCCCATGTGGAAAATGGCCATGAGTATTTAGCTGTATGAAGAAACTCTGGAGGTTAATGAATGAAGTTGGAATGTACTTGCAATGAATGACACTTCATTATAAAATCAACACAATCTCATATCATTGAAGGCCAAAAGTATCCAAGCCTTTGAATTTGATCAGACAGTCTATGTCCAGACTAGTGGTCACCACAGACTCCTGCATGCACTTCTTTCATGACAGCCATTGTCTCTTCACCATCAATGCATCTGAAGAGAACTCCATCAAAACCACGTTTGTAGAGAATTTTATCTAGGTGATCTGGGCTATCATAAAGAGTAAAATTAACCACACGTCGCCAGATTTGTTCTTTCTCAGCTCTATCAGGTGGAAGTCTTCCATTTTGAAGGTATTTCCTGATATGTGACATCCATCCTGTAGTATGACCATACAGTTCAGGAATGGGAGAAATTTCATTAATTTCCTCTGTTCTGATTTGAACATAAGGTGAAATTGCGCGAAGGTGGGCAATACTGATGGTTGTCTCGTCCCTATTTGGATCTTCCAGAGCTGTGGCTATATTAGCCAATGCATCAGCTTGAGCATTTTGTGATCTTGGAACATAAGAAAATTTCGATTCCAAAGGGAATTCCTCCATTAACTCTCTGACGTAATCATTCAAAGGGATTAGTTCTTCTTTTCTAATGGCATAATCCCCATTGACTTGTTTGATTACCAGGTCTGAATCACCCTTTACCTTTAAGTGATTCACTTGTTCTTGAAGCGCTAATTCCAAGCCTGCGATAAGAGCTTGGTATTCTGCTTCATTATTGGTACCATCTTCCCACAATAAGAAGGAATAAGGTAACACTGCCTTTTCTGGAGAAATGAGCACAATTCCTAAGCCAAAATTGTTGAATTTTGGATTTTCCATTTTCCTCCCTGTTGGACTTCTAGAAGCACCATCAAAATACATTTCCCATGCCTGAGGAATTTCTTGAATAGAGAAGACTTCCTCATCAGGGAATTCAATATCTGAAGATGTGTCTTCCACTGAAGGGTGTTCGGCTAGTAAATGATCTAGAGCTTGGCCCTTTATCACCTTTTGAGACACATACTGAATGTCAAATTGCTGCAAAATAACTGCCCACCTTTCCAGATGTCATGTAAGCATTGGAAGACTTAGGATAAATTTGAGCGGGTTATTGTGAGATACCAATTGGACCTCGTGATGTTGCAGGTAGTGTCTCAACTTCTGAACTGCAAAGATTAATGCCAGGCAGCACTTCTCAATACTTGAATACCGGGTTTCTGCTTCAAGCATGGTTTGACTGACATAGTAGAGATTGTTTTCATTCCCAGCATCATTCTTTTGAGCAAGAAAGGAACCCAATGATCGCTCTAGAGCTGTCACATAGAGGATAAGTGGTCTTACTTCAACAGGTGGCATGAGTACCGGTGGACTCAAGAGGTATTTATTGAGAATATCGAATGCCTCTGACATTCTTCATTCCACTGGTAAGTGACCCCCTTCTTCATCAATTTGGTGAAGGGTAAACTTTTGCCTGCCAAATTGGCAATGAAACACCGAATATAGTCTAAGTGTCCATGAAGTCCTCTCAATTATTTCAAATTTTGAGGAGGTTACATACCAAGGATTGACTTGTTCTTCTCAGGATCGACTTCAATACCACGATGGCGTACAACAAAGCCAAGAAAATTTCCTGAGGTTACCCCAAAAGCACATTTTAAGGGGTTCATTTTCAAATTATGTTGTCGAAGCTCGTAGAATATAACTTCCAAATCAGCCAAGTTATTAGAAAGTTGTTTGGATTTAACCAACAAATAATCTACATAGAATTCAACAAACTTCCCTAAAAAGGGTTTGAAGATATGATGCATGGAACACTGATATGTTTCACCTTCATTCTTTAAGCCAAAGGGCATTACCCGGTAGGAAAACAAACCCTGAGGGGCTCTAAAGGCTGTTGATTCCTCATCTTCTAGGGCCATTCAGATCTAATTATATCCAGAATATCCATCCATGAAGGAAAGTGCTTCATATCCAGCTGTTGTATCAATTAGAAGTTCTGTAATAGGAATTGGGAAATCATCCTTAGGACAATGCCAATTAAGATCTCTGCAATCGATGCAAACTCTAATTTTTCCATTATTTTTCTTTACATGGACAATATTATCCAACCATTTGGGATATTTAACTTCTCTGATGAAGTTAGCTTTGATAATCTTATCCACTTCAGCTTCAATTATGGAAGCATATGTTGGGTGTGTTCTTCTCGCTGCTTGCTTAAATCCTCGATGTTCTTCTGGTAAACCCAAATGATGAGTAGCAACATCAGGATCAACATCAGGAATTTCTGTATAGTTCCAAGAAAAAATATCTCTATTTCGCTTTAGAAAAGAAATATGCATCTCTTGATCTTCAAGGGTCATGGCCGCACTGATTAAAGTGGGGCGTGGATCTTCCTTTGTACCCATATTTATTTCTCTGAGTTCATCGATAGTGGTAGAGATACCCTCTTCAAATGATGGAGGAGAATCTCTGAGATCTTCCTCTTCTTCTTCTTCATGTGTTATTTCTTCCATGTCTACTTTCATAGTAGATGACAAAGTAGAATTTTCATGATCAGAAGAGATGTCAAAATTTGCATATCTTGAGGAAGAAGCTTCCATTTCCAACTTGATTGATGATGAAGGGTATTCTTTGGGTTATAAAGAGGAGATGATGGATTGAGAATTGACATCATTGTTCACCTCCGATGTTGATATAACATCTTATGGCCTAATTGGAGAAGTATAGACTTGTTGGATTTCAGTAGATGAAATGAAGGCGTCACCATTTGTACTTTCATCACTACTTGGTAGATTATAAATTTCCCCCATGTTGTCTGGCTCGATTGCTGTAATTGACATTATGGATCTTTCCATAAGAGTATTTTGATTTGAGTATACCTTTTCAATTTGACTGATAGGAAACACATAATCTGTACTCACATGTGTAAATGGATTTACTGAATTTTTTTCCAAACCATATGGAGCATTAAGTTCGGTAATCTCCTTTGTTATGGATTTCTCCCTTTGCTTCATGTGATAGAATTCTACCTCAATGTATTGAGACTCACATGTCTTGAACGAGGCCTTATCACCATACAATGTCCCAACTTGACCATCGAAACAATATTTGAGACATTGATGGTATGATGAAGGGATAGCCGCATGCTGAAGTAGCCAGGGTCTTCCAAGCAAGACGTTGAAAGCTGAGTCTTGATCAACAATCATGAAATCTGAATTGGATACAAGATCTCCAAAATTAGTTCTGAGTGTAACTTCGCCTAGTGGTTCTTGTTCATTTTTATCATATCCTTGTAACATCATGGTAGAAGGAGATAAATCAGATTCTGTGAGGCCCAATCGATGAAGTGTACGAATGGGCATGAGGTTGACTCCTGAACCATTGTCAATGAAAGCTCTTCAGACGTCTACACCATTGACCTTGCCAGATAAATACAATGGTCTGATATGCCCATGCACAACATCATCTTCGTCTTTATCAGTAAAAGATATTATTTCATGGCATTCTGCGGGATTATTTTCTATGTGATAGACTTCAGCTGTAGCAATTTCAGTTTCAAACTCCTGAGGATTTGACAAAGCCTCAATGAGTGCTTCCCGAAGATCTTTTGAAAGATTCAAAGCATCCAGAATTCATAACTTGGCTGGTACATGGGACAAGTGTTTCTATATATCATACTTTTGATCTAGAGGTCTACGTTTCCCAAAAGGAATATGTGGTTTAGCAGGTACTTTGGAAGTAGATGCTTTGGAAGTTGATGCATCATGTATTGGGATAGGAGTTGGAAATATTCCTGGTTTTGGAAGACTAGACCGATTAGATCCATTTACTTGCTAAGAGGAAGAAGATGAAACCTTCAACCACGAATTTCTGCTACGTAGAAGTACTTGCTTGTTCTTGCTGAGCTCGCTGAAGGTCTCTACCACGAGTTTCTGTTGCGTATACAGTTCTAACAGGGGTAGAATTGGAATAGTGGCTTCTGAAAGATCCACATCTTCCTCTATATCTTGAGCCCCTGGAACTTCCTCTGATTCCTCTATTTGATACAGGGAGTTCAGGCTCATTGAAATCGAAACTGCAACTGGCATATGGATCTTTTAATTGAATCATATTAACAGAACCAAAGATTAACTCTTCGTCTGATGAAGACTCTGCCTGATTAGACTATTCAGGCTGGGCCGTTTGGTGGGGCGGTGCCAGTGGCTTTGAATTAGATGGCATGAAATCCGCCAAAGTCAAAGAAAACCTAGGCTTTGACACATACTCATCCTCTTCTGATTTTTTTTCTTTGAATCATGCCGTTTCTTTGAGGACTTTCCCTCCGACAAAGAGGGTTTTGCTGCAACATTCATGGTAGAAGACACAATTGGTTTCCTTAATTGTGTTCGCAAAATAGAATGAGTTCGATTGATTGTCTTTCTGACCATCCAATCATCATACTTTTGTGAATTTTTGCTTTTAACTTCCTACCATTCATCTTCCTCCTCTGGAACTGGAGTAGTGACACATGCTACCTGGGCTGAGGAGCCTTTCAATGTGACCTGTCCCGAGTAGACCATCTTTTGTAGTAGGTCTTTGAAGACAAAACACTCCTAGATGGGATTCCCCAACATTTGATGAAAAGGGAAATAATTAGGACGATCTTCATATCCTTTCTTGTGTGGCCACTTGGGCATTGTCAATGGAACCAAATTTTTTTCTAGAGCCGAAATGAAATAACCAGAAACTTGTTCATTTCGGAAAGAGTATGTTTTGCTCTTCAGATCCTGAAATTGTTTTCGTCTTTGATCTTTTTGATAATCTGGATGAAAAGGCCTTTGTTTTTGGCACTCAGAAGGTGGAGCCCTTTGAGAAGATGAAGGTTTTGAGGTAAAAATAGGTACATGTGCTTGTTTGAGCATAACTGTAGTAGTTTCTACTTTACCCATTCTCCTTCCTGGAGCTGATGGAATTACACGAGATTTAGCCTTAGCCTGTATAAGGGAATCTTCAATCTTCTGAGCGATTGAAGTAAGGTCTCGAAACCCTCCTGTGTACTTCACAAGGATTAACAGTGTGCGTAATTCTTCACGTAGATTTGCCACACATATTGGCAAAAATTATTCTCGAGGGAGTGCTAAACTCAAGGAATATGTTAATCCCTTCCAGCGAGCAATGAAATCAGAGACTCTTTCATTCTCCCTTTTCTTACAGTTTGTAAGATCAAAAACTGTTGTCTTTGGCAACGTTGAGCTGAACTGAAGGAGGAATTTTTGGCGAAGATCCTCCCATCCAGTAATTGACCAGGATTTAAAGCTTGTATACCAAACAAAAGCTGGTCCTTGCAAGGTTCACACGAAGTATCTGAGTTTCACTACTTCTTGTTGCTCTGGAGTTCCCATCATAGGATCGCAACAATACACATAATGCGTCAAATTTTGTTCAGGATCGCCTGATCCATTGAAAATAAGGAATACAGGGTTCCCAAAACTGGATGGAGGAGAAATTGAATCTACCCATTCAGGGTAAACTTTCTTTTCTGGTTAAACTTGTGTATGCTTCCCTTCCATAATTTCTAACCATGTTGTTAATGACTCAATAGTAGTTATTATCTTTTGAGAAACATCCGGTTGAACTTGGACTAGGGTAGGTGGAATTACTGGAGCTTGGACAGATGTGGCGATTGGTGCTGAAACTGATGGTAGCATTGCCAATCGTTATTGCACTTAACCTGTAGGATTATACCTGTGAGGGTGTACTGATATATGAGGATATTCTTGATCCATCTTTGTAGCTGCATAAAATTGCTTTGGCTGACTAACTCTAGCATGCTTAAGAAGAAGACTATTCTGAAGTAGTTCTGTATTCAACCTTCTTAATTCCTTCATTTCTTCCTCCTGTTGTGCAAACCTATGCTCTAGTGAAAGCGATTGACCTTCTCCAGAGGAAGGATATGTAACCTGGTTCTTTCCCTTCCCTTTGTTGGATCCTTTTCGGAGAGGGGGAAGTGGTTTACTCGAAGGATTACTTAAGTTCTGAGTAATCCTTTGACTTCGTGTACGCACACCTTTTTTATTTGTGTCGGTGCGTACATCTTCTTGAGCAGGAAACTCTTCATCTGAGTCCCCTGAGTGAGCCTCATCTGGTGGATCAACAACAACGGAATTGATGACATTAATCGATGCATAATTCATCGCATCCCTTCTATCAGAATTTCTGTGATATTGTCTTCTTCCATGTCTTTGATGAGACATTTCCTTTTGTTGATTCGATCCCTCAGGAACTTCTTGAAGAATCATAATTTGGAGGGAATATCCTGATAATTTGGATCTTCGTTCCTCTTGAGGTTTCTTCCCCAATCGAGAAAAGACCAACTTTCTCTGAGGAGGGGATTGATGATTTGAAAAAGTCCCCAGTCCAGTGGACTGGGGTTGTTCCTGCTGTTCTCGCTCAACTCCCCGAATCCTTTTTGTTGATTCTGAGGGTTGGTTTAAAAGAGTCCCCATTCTGGCGAGCTGGGGTGATTCTTGACATGCTATGTATGATACTTTCTTGAAATTCCTCCTAATCTTGCGAACAGTAGTCCGGAAATTAGCTGGATGCATTAACCTGTATCCGCTTTTATCACCCGGTTCAAAAGACCATTGGATGATTTCTGACACTTCTGTCACTTGGTGACGTGCTTGCTCCAAACAAGAGGCCTGTTCAATATTCTCGTTTGCTTGATGCCAGAGTAATTCGACAACTTGTTCTATGTATTCTTGATTTTGAGAGGAAATAGTTGAAGCCTGTTCTTGGGCAAGCTTTTGATTACAAACAAAGCCCATTGACTGTGGCCGGCCATGGGCAATAACATTGCATGAGACCATTTTCGGCGGGCTTTACTGATTGTAGAGCACCTTGAAATGGAATTCTCCATGAACACCCCATCCCTTAACATGAATAAAAGCTGGTGCATTGGAAATTAACTGACGAAATCTTCTTAGTGTGCCAAAGCATGAACGTTGAAGGTCTTTCTCCTGCTTTTTAGCCTTCGGATATCGAGAGACTGATAGAGATGCCAAATAAATCTGATGTTGTAACCCTTCTATTATCTTAAGATTATTTTCATATTCATCATAAGATAATACTTTATTTTTCAATTGACAAAGAGTTTTCCATATGTTGAGATGAGTATCATGAATTCCATCTTCCATCAATATTTCTGGAATATTATACTGAGATTCATCCAGAGTCCAAAACATGACTGGCACTTCACCTTTCTCCAGTTGTTTTCTTATATTCAACATTTTCTCTTTATCATTTGATGAAGATTCTTCTAACTGATTTGACCAGAGTGGGTGTTTCCTTGTTTCTTCATTGGATTCAACAATATTGGGAGAGAAATTATTGATCAAACTAGAAGATGGATGACTTAGGGGTGGTTCGGAGAATGACCTACACCCTGGGCAATCTTCTGATTGAGAAAGTATATCACCTACTAGCAATGAAGCTTTAGACATGACTGGTTTCGCATTTGCAAGTGCCTCAAGATAAGATGGATTTCTCAGCACTACATTGTCCACTAGGGCATTTTCCGGGCAATGTGCATCACTACTGCGGAGAGGAATTTCGCAGCGAAATTCATCATCATGGGGAGGACCACCATAATGGGTTATAGCAAAAGATGAGATCTCTTGCTTCTTGGTCTTCTGACCACACAGAGGGTTCCAGTGGCACTCATCTGAAGATGAAACTTCGAGATCGACCGAATTGTCCTGAATCAATCCTTCATGAGGAAGTGTCTGTTGAAGACCTTCGGAATTAACGTTCCCACTATTGGGAACTGGGGGAGTAGAATCTTGAATTCCAATAGATAATTGTCTGAGGGATTCCAGAACTCCACCATCGAGCAAGGCCTTGTTACTGATTGGCTCTTGATCTCCTGACTGTACTGGGCGGGTCTTTTTCATAGACGCCTTCTTACTCACCTTGGAAACCACTTGTTGATGAAAGTGGCTGCTCTGAGTAGGTTTATGTGCCTAATCAGGAAAGATGGCCAGGTTAGGCTGGCGATCTCCTCTCAAATCAAGTGTATGTACCTGAATTGGTCGTCCGTATGATATGGGGGAGTATGCCCCATAACCCTCTTGGACTGGAATAGATGTGTGTGTCTGTTCCAGAGTAAAATGTTGATGTATCACTCCACTGGTAGGGATATATTTATGTCTCTTTTCCTGAGATTCCGCTAAAGTTGTTATAATATCTTGGTAGGCATCCAGAATATGAGCAGGGATTTTCTTCTTCTCTTTCACCATTGATAGAATATGCTTGGTGACTTCAGCTGCCAGAACGGGAATATACGTCCATTCCGGGCTTGGAGCAAGTGTATGTGCCTGCTCCTATCCTACTTTTCCTGTCAGTGAATCCTGACAGTACTCAAGTGTGGGGGTAGAGAGTTGAGTCTGCCTCTTATTTTTTTCGGGCCTTTCAGACTAACTTCCCCGAATTCTACCAAGCAAGACTGTTGGTAGGCTTGATTAATACCAGTAGGTGTATGCGACTGCTGATTTCACTTCACTAAACGTGGTTGATGAGATCCATCATATGTATTTAGAAGAGCCTTCTGACTAGATAATGATGTATAAACAGGTGTACGTTCCTGCCTATAGTGCTCTGTCGGAATTTCTAGGCGGGATTGGCGTGATGTTGCCAGACGAGTCTGGTGGACATCGGGTTTAAAACGGGCAGGTGTATGTGCCTGTTCATTCCTTGCCACCAAGTTAGGTTGGTGGAGTTCTCCGGAGATGGAAGATATGAGAACCTGCTCACTGTTGATCGGATTACGCCTCTGGTGGTTCGTCTTGCTTTCTCAGGTTCGAGGAACCTGATCCGAACACCTGGAGTCGGTACCCTCATCATGTTGAGGGCGCACTGCCGCACGAGTCTAGTAGCGATTGTTGGTGGGAGCCCTCAGAAAGGACTCATGTCTGTTTGAATTAAGGCCCTGAGGGACCTACTCATTAACCTACCCAGAATAAGGGAGCAAATGGTGATTTCGTTCTGGGGATAACGACCCAAAATGGTTGGAGACGGTAGTCAGCACTGCCTGCTTCTTGATCACTGGTCGTCGTTGTCCGGACGACCGATGTGAGTTGTTTACTTGGAGGGCTTGTCGGGAAACCTCCAGAGTTGGGATGGTACCGTGTTGACGGTACTCCTTAACCAGTGCATTTGATACCCAGTGTTGAAGAAGCTGAGTAGGTGATATCGTCCTAAGAGCGGACGACAATCCAACATGAGTAGCAGCAGTGGCATTTGCAGCAGCAGTATTCACAGGTGTGAACTTGAGAGCAGCCATTCTAGAAATGCAGAATATCTTGGGAAAAGAGTTCCTATTTGATATAACAGATGTAATCAAGATAAATTCTGCTACTACATCTTTTGGATGAGCACATATGTCAATGATTATTTTTGTTGGCCCTCTCATTGAGTTTTAAATAGGGGCCTAACAAATAGGTAAAACATCATTTTAACTTGGTTAAGGATTCACGTCTGGTTCACCATTTTTTGTTTCCCTCAGAATCCGGGGATGACTACCTTGATGGGAGGTTCAAACATTTTGATCGGTTTCTAACAGGTTTGTTTATAGAACAGGAAACATCCAATGATTCCACATACATTCGGACCTACTTTCCAAAGGTAGGTTCTCATTAGTTTGTGGGTTGATGAGGCTTAGGAATTTTCATTGGTCTAGAGGATGGGAGGTCGGACCCATCACACATTTTTGAGGGGAATTATTGTCTACTCTGGGACTCTCTTTATAGATTTAAGTTATGTTCGTGAATCCTTATTACATTACCAAGTATAAAAAGAGCTTTCCTTCAGATCTGACAATCAATGATCAAATAAGTAGGAAATTTAGAGAATATTTTATATGTATTTGAGGTTCTTCATCGATAGAGAATCATCTGTATTTATTAGAGATTCTTGGTCAATGGTACCCTTCTACACATTTATATAGAAGTTTGTTGGTCATTATGATGACCATGCTAGTTTTAAATCCACTCAGTGGGGCACTTGAAGTTTATTGTCATTCAGAAAGACATGGATTATTTTAGAGCTGGGATCGAACCCATAGACGGGCTACCTACGTATCCTTTGTTTAAAAAAGGAATCAGAACCCACATATTTCGAGTAAGGGAGTATGATGTTTATGATTGATAGATCAAACAAGGATGTCATAATTACTTTTACCCTCTAAGCTCACGTGGGTCATGCTCGATGTGAGAAACAAGAGGTATTGGTAAATATTAGACAATTGGGCCATGAAAGATGCAATCATAAGAAATGATGTGGGACTTATGTATGTATGACTGCCCAGATAAATGAAGGTTAGGATTTACTTTAGGGATGAAATCCAAGAACATGGTCCATAAAGGTATATGTGCTTCAGGGAGATTTTGAATAATCTAACTTGGGGCTTACTTCTGAAAAGGAGGCCCGAATTAGGATAAGACTTATGATTGGGTTTTACTCCTGAAAAGGAATCCCAGATCAAAGGTAAATTAGGACTGGTGAAGAGAAATTAAGAATGGGGCTTACTCCTGAAATGGAGGCCCAGGTCAAGGATTAAGGTTTGGGGATTACTCCTGAGGAGGATGCCCAGATTTTGGAACATTAAGAATTGGGGATTACTCCTATGGAAGATGCCCAAGTTAAGAATTATGACTGGGGCTTGCTCTTAAGGAGGATGCCCAAACTTGAGACAAGGGATTACTCCTGAAAAGGAAGCCCAGGTTAGGGGATCTGGGGCTTACTCCTAAGAGGATGCCCAAAATTTAGAGGACTTATGACTGGGGATTATTCCTGAAAAGGATACCCAGGTTAAGGATTCTCTCATCTTAAAGGATGAGGTTAAATGAATGAAATCTCAGTCTTTAGTGACATAAATATGTGTAAATCACTAGGTTTTGAGAGATATTCCACAAAATTCCTTTCAGATAAGGAATTCAAATCAAGAAATCATTCCAAAAATGTCTTTGAAGAGTGTCTTGAAGACTGAATCTTGAATAGGAAATGTGTAATGCCTTAAGAGGGTTGAAATGGGCAAGAAAGGAATCCAAAAAGGCAGGGGCGCAGAAGTCTTGGCAGGCGCGCAGGTACTGCGTGGGCGCGCAAGTCCTGGTCGCGCAGGTATACGCCTGCGCAACACGTTTGGTACTTGCGCGGTGTTCAACCAGCAGGGTAATACTTGAGCGACCTTTGTTTAAGGCCTTTATAATCCTCTTGAGGTTATTCTAGTAGAGGGGCGCGCATGTTCTATTGAAGGAGTAAGGCGGCGTGCAAGTGTGGCCATTTCCATTAAGGGATGGCCACCTAGGTACGCAAGTGTTGATGAGTTTCAACACTTAGGCCTTCCTCCCCCTCTTTAGATCTTCCGTCCTAGGTAAGAAATTACCTTAGAATTTTTCGGAAGCATTGAGAAGATTCTAGGGTGCCGAGAGATCAAATCTGAGTTTCTAGAAAAATTCCTCCTCGAATGGGGGGCCCACAGGGTCTATTTATAGGTAGGGAGAAGAACCCGGGCGGTTATCACATAGGTCGCGCAAGTCACATGCGTGACCATAATGTGTCGCACAAGTGGACTTGCGTGACTTATGGGAAATCTTCTCCTTGTTCATCCCTTTTTCGATTTTTGATATTTTCTTCAAAGGATGGATCAATTTTTGCTAAGTCATTTCCCTTTACATTCCTTTGGACTCTGTGTCGAAAAAGGAGCGTCAACACCAATATATAATATTTTTTTATAAATTACATTAAAATAAAAAATATAAATTTATATTTCCATTAAAATTTCATATTATTTTTATTAATTTATCATATATAATAAATATGTTTTAATTATTAAACCAAAGACGATTTTAAAACATATTCAAGATGAGAGTAAAATTAATTATATTAATAATGAAATTATTTACAAACCAAACCTGTTGGATCCCCACCCAGGATTGTTCTCCAATTCTATCATTGGACAACCCTTCATCCCCCATGATGTATCCTCACCACCATGTTGGATCAACCACCCCATCAGCAACAACTCATCATCACCAGTGACTTCAGCACCAGCAGCTCCATCCCATCATCAACAGTGACTCCAGAACCAACCTCTCTAGCCCATCCATGTTAGCTCTAACCCTAGAAACACCTCCCACCCATTCCATATAAAACTCTAGCCCATCCATACCATCTCAAATCTATGTCATCTCTAACTCTATCCCATCCATACCAGCTCCAGTCTATGACAGCTATAGCTCCAACCCATCCATACCAACTCTAGTGTATGAACAAATAGATGAGAAAAGACCTTATATAAAATTTATGGAGGTACACAGACAACTAACAAAAATACAATTGCACATCAATTGATGGAGGCAAGGATTATGCATGTGGTTCACCCACTCAACCTGATTCAATTTTTTTTTGGATTTGGCATAAGATTATTGAAGGAAGCATTAATATAGTCATCGGTGATCAGCTTGAGACTATCATAAAAATCTAATATCACCATCGATATGTTTTTCACCACAGTCATGTCAACTCAAAGAACTTCGAAACATGCAGTGGTGTCCTTTTCTTTTAGAATGCTTGTAATCTAAATGTAGGTCAGTGAAATCAAATCAGGATGTATGATGCCACGCCCGCCATGTAGGTATCAATGAAAATTCCCCAAGTTGTCTAAATTATAATTGTATCATTCACCCTGAATCTTAATGTAATTTTAATAATAAATGGTGTGAGATAAATACAAGAAATAAATAGTTGAGATCTTATAATATCTTCATTTCCATTACAATTATATCCTTAACCTCAAACTTGTACTTTTCATCTAAATATAGATTTTTTATTTAGAATGATGTTTTTCTTAATATGTTGGTTTCTTCTAATTTGATGCCATATAAAATTAGGAGGAAGCCACTAGATGAGGATCATATTTGGCCATACTCTTTATTTTATAAACAAGTCTCATATAAGTGACATAGTTTCCTCTACTCTCTATCATTCTTTAACATGCTGAGCCAATTTGGATATATAATTATCCATGTGGATCTTGGTGAGTTTGAAATCTTCTAGAGTGATACCCTTCTCTTTGTTGGGAAATCATACCAATTCTACTTTACCTTTCTCCAAGAATTTCTTGTGGTGTGAAGATGTCAATAAATTTGCATCCATTTCTAGAACCAGGATCCTGCTGCTTTAGAAAGAAACATCACTGATTGTCATACATCTTTCCCCACTTAGTCATGACAATGAAACAATGGAAACTGTAATCTATAGGAGACTCACATTGGAATCACGAAGTAGGTCACCCCCAATTTTAGACATAGGTGGCTAGAAGCAATCCCTAGTACATGAATGTTTCATAAAATCAAATACAAAACTATACAAAAATCGAATATAAAACTCTCCTTACCAGTATTCGATTCCTGGAAATTGAAAAGGATACCTGTGAAATATGTGAAGAGTCCATCACCTTCAACATTGTTTTTCCAATAAACCAATTTCTTTGTATGGGTCTTGAAGGAAGTGGAAGCATAATAATGATCACACGTTCCTATAAATATAAGGGTTCTATTACATCACAGTCAAATAAAAAAATTTCATACTTACAAGATATGAAGTTTTATTTAAAAAATGAAATATAAAAAAATTAAGGAAGATAATGTACCAAAATGAAGGTTGTGTGCAAGTTATTTGGTGAAAATATTGGTCGGTGTTTGGATATATTTATTTTTTCACATGAACAATGATCTCCTTCCAAGGCCCAATAATACCAATCACATAATCTTAAATGTAGTCGAAGCAAGCATAAAAAATGATATGCTAATAAGTTGATCATCCCCATTCATGTAAGTAGGGTAATTGCCTATATGGATGGAATAATTTCATCCCCAATCTCACTATGATACCAAAAAAAAAGATTCATATTTAATAAAATAAAAATTGATTATATGAGTATAAAATAAAATTATAAAAAAATATTAACAAACGTGGTTTTTCTATTAATTATAAAAACAAGAAAATTGTTTTCAAGAACAACCAACGCCAACCAATACTAACATAGAAACACTAATACATCAATAAAAAACACACACAAACACTTTTCTCTGAAATACTAGATAGTAGTTACTCACATGAAAAATTGAAACTGCCTTGAATGATAATGGCCTCCTTTCTTCTATGGTCATTGTTCCTCTGAGTGGATGTCTTACCTAAAATGTAATCTTTTAACTATACAAAAATACTTATTGGTGTACATGCAGTCACTGAATCATGATTATTTCTACAATTGTAGGATTTTATAGAATTAATTACAACTATATACACACTACTGGAGGAAAATAGTATAACATGTATGTATTGATTATTTGTTTTCATACAATTTCAATAGAAAAGTGGCATAAGAGATATTTAAAATTTATACAGTAGTGTGAACAATTGTCTGTAATTTGAATTCACAAATTCATACATTTTACATATAGTTGCAAGTGGTTTGAAACATTATATTCATACTATATGTGCTCTGTGAATATAGTGGATATGCCTTTAAACATATAGTAGAAACAATACACATTGTAATTCAAAAAATAATAATTCTGGGACATTCATGTGATGTGTGGGAGTATGAAATTGTACAATACATACAATTTATTTTATGTAATAATATTTATGTAATTTCAATGAATATATGTGTACAAAATGAATACAGATTTATATATTACAAAATTTATATACATATCATCTCTATACTATTTTTAAAATGAATCATTTAGTTTTTTTGGTAATGGTGGTTTTCCTAACATTTATTTTTTGCATACAGTATGCATATAGGGGTATTCATATTGGTGTTATTTAAAAACAGTAATGGAATACATTCAGTATTAATATATCCTTTTTAATAAATTTTAATGTTTATTAGTGTATTTATAGACATTAATATGGTATTTAAAATGTTTTACTTAAAATGTTTTATATAAATTTTAAATGTAATTTACCAATTTTTTTTAAAAAATATATATAGACGGTTTAATAGAAAAAATAAAAATCAATTAACTGTAGTGAAAAAAATATTTCAAACAAAGTGGGACATGAATTGGCCACCCAATTCATGCCCCAATGAAATTTATTAAAGAAAATAAATGTTACAATACATGCACGGGGTGTAACAAGCCTACACCATTAGGTAATTGATGGAGATACATGTTAAAGAGGCAAGAAATCACATAAAAAGATTACATTGCATCATACCTACCTGAAAAATCTGTTAATATTATTAGAAATCACCTCATCCTGAAAAGGATGAAACTCAAAATGAAAAAAATTCCTCAAGAGAAAAAATACACACCTTCCATGAGATGCATGACCAAGGGTGCTTTGATTGTCTTGAATATCCCATTCTAGATATATGCTTCCAATGGTCTAGAATTAGAGAAAAAACCAGTAGTTAATGCCTTCTTTAAAGCCTACATATCCCTTTTACAAGACTTTGTGACTATTATCAACCATAAAACCAATCTAGTGCAGTACCTAATACTAGAAAAAACACCATAAAAAACATAAATGAAAATATATCTTGATCAAAGTGAAATAATCATTGAACTCCAGTGAATGCAAAATAACCAAGGAAACTAATAAAAGGTCAATAGGAAATCACAGACAACATCTTATAAATTTGAAAATCTCTCTGCTAATAGAAACCTAAAAAATAGAGCAACTTTCATTCACTTATCATAATTTATATAGAACAATCACCTAGTGGCCTCCCTAATAGTATTTTTAGTATTTTTTCAACTGGAAACTAAGTATAACAGTGTTCGTGTAAAGCGATTTACCGAAGAACTTCATCACCTGGATTTCTCATTGAACAAATGGGTCACTTGTGACACTGAATGTGAGGGTCTTCTGAGATTTTGAATGTCATAATCAGTTTCACTAAATTCCATATCATAGAACATCATTTCTCGGTGATTATCCATCTCCTGAAATCCATAGCGGTATGAATTCCATGACTTGGATAAACTCCAAAATGGAGGATATAAATCACCCATGAACGGATATGAAGCCACCATACATCAACAACTTAATATTTTGACATTATTGATTGAAACATCCAACCCAACAATGAAAAAGTACACAAAATTGTGGACCAGCCCCAACATAATTTGGGAAGAAGACGGATTTGAAACTGATTGCCTCCAAAGCTGATAGCCTCTCCAGTTACCCGAACTATCATCAAATAATCTATCATCTGAGTCCCAAATGAATGATCAGAATGATACCAATAAATTAAAGTCTCTCTCTTGGAGTAGGATGTCTCAATTAGGAGATCCTGATGAAGGGAGATCTCATAGCCGATGAGGAATACGCCGGGTCGGGAAACCCCAAATTGGGAGCAAACATAAGTAAAATATTGAATGTTGTTTTTTTAATTTAATAAATTTCAATAATTAATTTCCTAAAATTATTTTGATTAAATTTAATTATGTTTATTAAATTTAAATATAAAAATTAAATTATTATTTATATGAAGAGTATGAAAAATATATGATAATATATCAAATATCTTAATGATTTGAATTGTTTTTTTTCTAAAAAATATTTATATGTTTATAAAATGAAGAATAAAAAAAATAAACACTCTTGATATTTAGAAAAAATAAAAAATTAAACACAACTTAATGATATATTTTTAATAAGACCAGAAAATGGATATTGAATTTGTATATAAAAATAACAATATAAAAAAAATTGGTTACAATTTATAAGTTATCGATAAAATCATTGTTATTATTGAATGTTTTATTATAATATTTTCTATTAATGTAAAATATTGGACTATAATTGTTATTATTACTAAAAAATTCAGGTTTCTGTAAAACAAATGTATGTATTGGTATGATAAAGCCATAGATTTAACTTTCGGTAAAAGCCTTGTCGATATTGATCGATTAATTAGAAAAATTATATCTGTTGGAAAAAATAAGTGTCGGTACTTAAAATGAATAAAAATGAAACTTAATAGCTGTTGGAATAACACATTTTTACAGAAAAATATATTATCTGCCAATAAATATCTTTTGGTATAATTGGTTTTTTTGTAGTGAAGGAACCAGTTAACTCTCAATTGAATGAGGAAAATCTAGAACACATATGGTCAATATTTTTTAAGAACATAAATTATATTGATTAAATTAGGATTAAAAAAAATCTTGGAAATCATATCTCTAGTGAACCTATATATCTAGATAATTTTATAAAAAACATCCAAAGAGTGATGAAATATTGGAATCAGGGTCATAAAGTGTACTCAGAGGTAACCAATGAAGATGAAAA
The DNA here is from genome assembly GCA_963277665.1 of Viscum album. Lineage (NCBI taxonomy): Eukaryota > Viridiplantae > Streptophyta > Magnoliopsida > Santalales > Viscaceae > Viscum > Viscum album. The sequence goes on along the minus strand of OY728131.1, from coordinate 673,454,906 downwards.
TGCCAGGGTCATATAATGTACCCAACACAACAATAGATATTTTCTTGAATACATATGAAATTCAGGAATTTTATCAACCATTCAAGAAACAAAAATTATTTCACATCCATGACATGACCCTAGTAAAGAAATAATGAAAAACAGAGTGACATGATCCCACATCATCATTGTACTATACGACCTTTAAACATCATATTGTAACTTTTGTGATTTGAATTTCGAAAATATGACATACACGGCTACAACCAGTAAAATATTTAGAGTCTGATAAGGCAAACCTAATTTTTTGTGAATAGTAACTAACACTTATGAATAGTAATGTTACCATTATGAAAAATAATAAGACCCTTATGAATAGTAAATCATTCAAAATAATAGAAACCTCACCCATGAATGTATGATTAAAATTTAGGCATCTTGTATGTAATAATATGACTATAGTAAAAGTAATGATATTTTTGTATGTCATAAATAATTAATTAAAATTAACTAATTAATTTAAAAGATAATGAAATTTTCTAAAATTTGTTGATAAAATTTCAATTTTTTTCATCTGGTTTTATGATAATTTTATAAGACCTTATGTAAAATTTGAATACATTATAAAATCAGTTATAATTTAAAAATCATTATTTTTCAAGTAAATCGTAATTTTAATTAATAAATATATTAAATATATTTAGAAAATTATATTCCAAAAATGGGGTTCATTTTTGGATTCTTCACATTGAAAAATATTTAGGGTGAATTTTTGGGATTTTTTCTAAAATACATGACTTTTTATGAATAATAAAATACAATAATTTGAATATTCACAAAATACATGATTTATAGGGTCATGGATGATGTTCTAATAATGTAAGCCCAATTGGTTTGATGTCACATAACCTTATTACAATTTTTTTTCATGTAATCATCACTATTTCATATCATGAGGTAAATTAATAATCTAAGGAATTAAATAGTATGAAAACCCTCCCGTCCTCCACTATAAATACCACCCGACATATCTTCTTCTCTAACCTCCTCTCAATCATTTTTTCGTTCCCTAATTATGGCCAAATATCTCCCCAACCCCCTCCCCCACGTCCAAAATCCGTTATTCTCTTTGAAATACCAAATCCTTTCCCATTAAAAGGCTCTGAAGGGACACTGATTCAAGTGGTAAATTCCTCTTTTCAATTCTTTTACATTTTTTAGTGTTCATTTGTTTTCATTTATATAAACACCTATCCTAATCCAAATGTTATTAAAACTCTAGTAAATTAAATGTAATAGATTTTTTTTATTATAATGGAATATGTAATTATAATATCTCCTCTACTGTTCTATTATACTAGTAGTAAAGACACCATCTGAGATGTGTTAATTTTCCATATTCATGGATGATGGGTATTCAATTTCTTTTACCATCTTCAATTCTGGTAATGAATCCATTCATGTCACGGTTGAACCATATTATTATGTAATATAACCTATATATTTTTTATAGTCTTTTTGTACACATGATATTAATTTATAATCCAAAATGAGTTTTTAGTGATCAAAAACCACTAATTAACCCAAAAGGTTATCACTAATGTTTTATATAGTGATTCAACTCACTCCAAGTAACCAAACTATATTTACAACAATGTAAATATATATATGTTCAATAATAAAATATAACCCCAATTCTGGACAACCATCACCATTTTACATGATTATACATTCATGAAAATAAGTAAACCGATCGTAAAAATCATGAAAACAAACGGACCTGAACAATGAAATTGAATCACTTATCCCATAAGAAAGGGCATGAATGAACATAAAAAGATAAATTAAATATTTAAAATAGAGAATAGGTTCTGTAATTATTCATAAATGAACCTAATTTTTTATTCAGGTCATTAAGATCAAGCAAAGAACACCATCAGGCTTAAGGTAGAGGATCCTCTCTATTTCACTTTTATTCAAGAATGTCCTCTAAGTTATTCCATTTTATGTGTAATCCATAATAATGGGGTATTATTTTTCACCTCCCCTATACTTTCATATTGAGGTATAAGTGATGATTAACTTCTTTCATTCTCATTATTTCCTCTTAAGTACACCTGATTCCATACCAATAATCCGTAAGGGATTCTACGTGAACCTCCTTTGTTCCTTTGGGTTTCCTTATAATTATTTTACGAAAATGAATTTATCTTATATTTTTATTTTCATCATCAAAATATTTTTTTCATTCAACATATTACTTTATCAATACCCTTAATCATTCCATTTCAGGGATATACATAATTTTATGTGATTCCCTCTTCAATACTTCCCAATATGCCAACCTGTTTTGAGGGAACTTCCAAAATTTTTACCCAATTTCAAGTGCACTCTATATTATGTTTTAAGAGACCATTTTATTTATAAAATCATTAATTTTTATTATTAACACTTTCTTGGTTCACCTCTTGTTTTATATAAAGTATTTTTCTCTTTTCTATTTTAAATGCTCTATAGTTTTTTCCTTAAAACTGTAGAAAAATGATTTAATACTAAAATTTCAAAAATAATTTTCTTAAAATTTGTCACTTATACTTGAAATAACATACCGTTATATGTTAATATTTTACCTTATGAATTTCCATGTATATTTTAGTTCCTTTCTATCATGGACAATTTTATGATACACCCATTTTTAATGATTTATGAAATGATTATGTTACCCAATTCATTCCATGGGTAACCATTATGTAAGATGGGTTATGTATGATTATTTATGATGAAAAAATATTAACTAAAAGTTTTGATAAGTCAACCTAGATAGATCTCCAATGCATTGGGTAATGTTTTGTATCATTAGATGTTATGTGTGATGGTCTTGGCAGTTAGTATTGTATTGTGCTACCATGTGGATTGTCTTGGTGGTTAGCCTTGGCTTGTGCTAATATGTGAAATGGTCGTGACTGTTAAACTTGAATCGTGATGAGGAAATGTTTTATATTGCGTCCACAATACTATTACTAAATGTATTTTATGATCCCATGTTTATATGTTAGGATTCCATTTGTTCCATGACTTTTTATATCTTTATGTTTTTCCTTCTAACCCATGTGCTAAATATTTATTCCTATGTATATTCCCCTAATAATATATTTATCTCATCCCTGTGTTCAAGTTTTCCTTAGGGTACCCTATGAATATGTTTTAGAAAAATGGATGTTAGGAGATTAATTTGAATATTAAATAATGAAATGATTTATTTAGTTCCATTTTTTCAGTTTTATGTACCTGGTCTTCCAAGACACTACACTTTACGGCCCTCAACTTGTACATAGATGTATAATTATGATTAAATTCATGTAATGTTATATGTAAAAGTATAGGGTTTATATAGTTGGTATCAGAGTATGGCCTTGATATTTTTAGAGATTAGGAATATAGATTTTTAGTAATAACATTAAGGATGAGACAAATTATAAGAAAACACCTCAAAATTTGGGTAAGTGTTGAGTAAGTGTTTTATCAAGAAAATTAATCCCTTTTTGGATACAAATAGGTAGAGGTGGATTTTTCATAGATGGATCTATTGGTAAAACCTAAAATAACCAATTAGAGCTAGACTAGAATGTGAACGGGTGCATGACAAAGGGCTTTGCTGTACTCTTGGTTTGACACTCCCGGGGGATATACTTTGGTAAATTAGTGAGATTGGTACAAACCATTATTATAGGAATAAAAAAAATTACATAAAAATATATTTTAAGAAATTGATCAATGATAATTTAGATTAAAACATAGGGAATCACAAGTTAGGATATAATTCTCCTTTATAAGTTTATCCTCTTATGTTTAACATTTCCTTTGTTTTCTCAATAGCTAAGTGTTCAAGCCCTCTAATTTTACACTCTTTTTCATAGTTAATAAAATGAAATAGAAGAACATGTTCAAAAATCACTGTGATTTGAAATGTGGGGATTTCCCTAAATGATATGCCTAATATGATGGGAACAAGAGCTCATAATGTTTTGAGAGCGCTTTATCAGCTCTCTCAATTTTTGAATAATAGCATCGATCATGTGTAACACCCTACTCCTCCATGGAAAGGGAAACATGATCTATAATCCTTCATGGGGAAATGGCCTCCCATGTTTAGTGGATCTTATAATCCCCTCCTTGTGGAACAGTGGATTAACTTTATTGAAATTGTAACATCCCAGGTAAATAAAGAAATAATACATTTTCATTTTATTTAATATTTTTTGAATTAAATAATAATTTAACTTTAAAGGGGTTTCTATTTCGATGGCGTACCCAATATGCAACCATTAGTATCTATGAAATCTTACGATGCACACAAGGATGAGTCATATTAAAGAATAACATTATAATATTATTATTTTAAATGTTTGTTAAATCCTAGTCATTGTGTAGGCGGGAATGAACAGAACTAACTACAATATGATTATACATGTTTCTTAAATGTTTTTACATTTATCCAATATGAGTTAGACGCTTAAAATATTAATGAATCTAATTTTAAGCATAATTTACTTTAAAAGTTAGATTTACCGCCTTTTAATGGAGATCCCTCTTTAAATATTGTTTTGTTCACTTTTATATGTTTTATTCTACCAAATAAAATTCTTTTTTAGAATTGGGACATCAAAATTCACTTTGGGTAAGATTTTGGTATTTTTCTGATAAAATTCAATTTTTAATGAATAGTAGAAAATAATGTATTTTAATTCAAAACATCCTTTTAATATAATTTATTTATTTGGTTAGATTATCTTTTTATTTTGTTTTAAAGTGTAATTAGATTTAGTTTTACCATTTAATCTAATTTTGATCACTAAAATTAATATCAATATGAAATTGGACATAAACTAGTGTCAATATTTTGATAGTTAATATTTCGTAAAAACACGCATTTTGTTTTGACAATAAGAATTAATTTTAAATTAACTAATCCAACTTCTATGTTTTTAATTTGGTATTTTTGAATCTATAATATCAAATATAGCATAGGCTGAGTTTCTGGTATTTCTCTGAAAAACATCAATTTTTGATGAATAGTGAAACCACTATGTAGTAGTTAAAAATTGACATTACCATTTAAATGAAAATTTACCACTTCTATGAATTGAATTTCTAAAATCCAACATATGTGGTTGTTATTATTAAGTATTATTTTGTTAAATAATATGAAAATAATTTTTGGTGAATAGTAACTATTGACTTTTATTTACCACAGTTAAAGGTAAATAATGTAATTCAAGATAAAAATAATATCATAATAATTCAAAATTACCTTAAAACTTGTCTTAACCTTATTGTATGAGTCATTGACGACCATGGGAATCCATGGGTCTATTTTGGGACCCCATGGAGCCACTTAAGAGTGATAATGACACTTTATTTTAATAAACATAAAGTAAATAAAAAATGACACTAGAAAATATCTTTTAGTAAATTAATTTTTATATAGGGTTATATATGCTATCCTTTCGAATATAAATATTATTTGAAAAGATAAAGATATTTAATACATCATGGTATTTTTATAATTTTTATACATCAAATAAATTAAATAATTTAAGACACAATAATGATGCAGTGTTTACCTCATTAATAACTGATTTAAATAAATAAGATTATAAAAATTAAAATAATATACAAAACCTGTCCAATTATTATTGGAGGATTTTTTATAACAATATTCATCCTATATTAGACTTTAATTTATTTGGACCATTAGAAACTTAAAATCATTATATTATAAAATAATATTTTCACACTTTCCTAAAGAGCCCCCCTCCCCCTTATAAAAATCCCTCACCTCTAACCCATTCCCCACACATCTCAAGCCCATTGCCTCATCCAAACCCATCCCAAATAAGCTCTCAAGATACCTCTCTTCCTCTTAGAAGCCTTACCTTATACGGAAAGAAATTCAAGATGTCCTTTTGATTTAAACTAAAGGAAGTTACCCAAATAAAAGGTTATAGTTTCTCTTAAATTATATTCTATTTATTTACTTCTCCAACTCTTAAAATCTTTTTATAATTTTATATTATAAGAACACCAGTATCCTCAACAGACTGTTATTTTTTAATGAGAAGTATTTTAACTACAATTTTACACTCCTCCATCTAATGGGTAATGAACATACTGTTTCTGTGGATGGCAAAATAATGCCTCACGAAATGATGATTGTCCAATTATATCCTACCACCTATAATGGTGGAAAATATAGTGTAAATGTATGTATATATGATATATATTATGTTTATTTTTTTTATGCTTCTTTATTTTCAATTTATAGAAAACCTTTATGGTTTCCATTATGGTTAAACACGATAATTTCTTTTGAGGAAGTGCGGACTACCGCCCCCTCAAAGTGATATGACTCATTCATGCCATACATGGAATGTATAAAAAATGTAATTAATAACATTATATATATTATATTATACTGGAATTATAATATATCTATGTATAATTATTTTTTCATTCCATTAAATATTAAATAAAAATTAAAGTAGTGTTCATGCCTACGTATGCCCTATTGTCTCCATGAATGGTTCATTTCATTTCTTACCTCAAAATGTTATGTACTATTATAAATACATATATATACTATATATTTAAGATATATATGATATCTAAATCATTAATATCATTCTAGATATAATGTAATTTTGACCACATTGACAACTTGTAAATAAAAGAAGTTCATTATTGATTGAGGTACCAAATATCGGCAAAACAACCATTATTAATTTAAATTATTAAATAATGTTTATAACATGGTAATATGTGATATTAAAGGAATAATAAACTTGAAAAATGTTCTTAAGCTAGTATAAATTAACATTAGTTTATTATTCCGGAGATTAAAGAACAAACAAGTCTAGTCAGACACGAGGTAAGGGACTTCGTCTCAATCTCCTTTCATTGAGGCATATATAGTTTTATACCAGACATTGTTTTATATGTTGTTTAAACCCATTTTACTTTTACATTTATTCAAAAGGAATATATTCTCTACTAATATTTTTACTAAATGACAAAAAATAATGTTTTTTAACATATGTGGTGACAACGACCTTTCCACTGCTGCGAGTATTATTTGATCTTTGGATTCCTTAACAAGCTATAATATTTTTAAAAGGAAAATAAATACCATATACTCTTTTACATATTTTGGTATTGAAAATGGTTTGGTAATGGATTTTTTATGTAAATATATTTAAATGATATATTGTGATTGAAATGTATAGATGTTATCTTTTTTATGTTTGTTTTATGTGTTATGAATATGTTGGGGTTCTTGGGAATTGTTTACATATACGGGTGGTTCCATGATAAACCTTGTGTGGGTGAGCCTAAGATAGCTCTCCAATTCATTGGGTAATGTGACAGAGGTAAACATGAATGTTTCTATGAACATATTTAGGGAATATACTATGATGGGTATTCCAAATGTAACTCCCTCTGTAGCTGTGATAGCTACAATGTGATTATTATATGGATGCCACAAGTTGCCTTTATGATTTATGTTTTCTATGGGTGATTCAGAAATTATATGATTTCATAATGTATGTTAAAGAACTTATGTGATGTATGTAATGATGAACTAATGGTTTCATTATTTGTTTTAGAACCCTTACAGAGCTTATTATGATCTTCCCAAGTTTTGAAATGTTTTTTACAGGACAAAAAGATGAATAGGGTCAAGGATGGGATCACGGAAAATTTGTGCTATCTAAAAGATGGGACTAGACATGATTCTTTTATTAAGAGTTTTTTTGCTAGAAAAATCAGAACTGAGTAGAAGTTTCTACTTTATAACATTTGAGATGTAATATAATAGTTATAAAATAATTCTCTAAAACTCTAAACCTGAAAAGACCCTCAATGTGAATTATTCATTTAATTCAAGATTATGTAATGTTTTAAGGATGAGTCCTTATAGAAATGACTTTCTATATCTTACAGTGCTCATAGAAGAGAATTTCATTCTGGAAGTCTATAATTTCGAAGGGGAAGATGATCAGTGTTGGAAACTGATCAATTTTCTAATTTCACAAGGCCTTAAAGGAACACCTTGGATTTTTATTGAACAATAAAAGCAAGAGGATCACTTATTTAGAGGACTAAAGCTAAGGATACTAAGCATTGGCGATTGGAGACTTTTAAAGTTAAGATGAGATTCTCTATTGTTCCCTCAAGGTTGAATTAGATATTAGAGACTCTCCATGGAAAAATAAGAGGAAAATGGAATATAATTTTGGTGGTGCCATAAATAAATTCCACGATGGAAGGAAGACTAGTTATACCACGTATAAAAATAGTGGGAAGAAGCATCTTGGGAACTATCTAAAGGTAACTTAGAATTGCATAAAATTTGGAAAGTTGGGACATATAGCTAAAAACTATCGATGGGATATGAATAATCACTCTAATGTTGAAGAAGAAAGGAATGCTAAGATCAACACTCACCCTATAGTTCAGTGTTACAACTACAAGGATCATTGGCAATATGCGAAAATTTTCATTAAGCTAAGGATTGTCTGAGGAAATCAAAAAAAACCTCCAGGGTAGCAATTAAGGGCTTATGCTATCACTACTACTAAGGTGGAGCCAAATAATGACGTGGTTAAAGGTACTCTATCTATTCAATCCAGAATAGTGAATGTTCTATTTGAGTCTTGTTCTACACATTCTTTCATATCTTTCAAGTTTAGTGGAACTATTCAAACACCACCTTAAATCTTGTAGACTAAACCTCCCAAGAAATCTCTTCATATATCCTTTAGTAGAGTTTTATGTATATTTATAATGGATTGGATATCTTTATACAAAGCCAACATCAATTGTTGGGAAAGGGTGATCACCCTTAACATCTTGAAGCATCCTCCAATTATTTACAGGTGTTAAGAAAAACAGGAATCCAATTTAGAATCATTTTTTCAAGAGTGGATATTAATTCCTTATGAGAAAGCATGTTTAGATCAAATGATTATGAAAATTGAGAGAATCATGCTTGGATATTTTCCCATTGTGAGGGATTGAAGTGAGGTATTCCCTAAAGAGTTTCATGGTATTACTCCTAATCAAGAGGTTATGTTCTCAAATGACCTTATTCCATGATCTCCACCTATATCAAATACTCCTCATATAATGGCCACCAAAGAGTTGGAGGAGCTGAAGAAGTTGTAATAGGAGAATCTGGTGAAGGGTTTTATATGATCGAGTGCTTCACCTTGGGGTGCACTAGTCCTATTCATCATGAATAAGGATGGATCAATGGGCCTCTGCATTTATTATTGTGAGCCCAATAAAATAACGATAAAAAATAAGTACCCTCTTCCAAAGATAGATGTGTGTTTCAATAGGCTTCATGGGGACATTTATTTCTCTAAGGTGGACCTTCAATAGGGATATCACTAATTAAAGTTGAGGATGGATGATATTACCAAGCCTTCTATTCAAACGAGCTATGGACAGAATGAGTTCATAGTGATTCTCTTTAGACTCGGTAATATTCTAGAAATTTTATTCGATTTAATGAATAGATTATTTAGTGATTACCTCGAAAAAAGTTTGGTATTCTTTATTGAAAATATTCTGATATAATCCGAGAGTATGGTGGGACATGAGGAGCATTTAAATACTCTGTCAAAGTCTTTGTGAAGGAAGAATCTATATGAAATGAATGTTAAATGAGTGTTCTGGATGGAGGAAATATGATTCATGGGTCATGTTATCACCAGAAAAGGGACATATGTGGACCCTTTCAATATAAATGCAATTGAAGAGTGGCCCAGGCCAACATCTGTAATGAAGATCGACATTATTCTAGGTCTAGTAAGGTATTATCGACAATTTTTTAAGAACTTTTCATGATTTTAAAACCCAATGACCAAGCTGACACAAAAGGGATTGATGTTTTTCTAGACTGAAGAATATGATGACTGCTTTAAGGAGCTGAAAAAGAGGCTTATCACTGTGCCAATACTGACAATCCCAATAAGTGGAGAAATCATTGTTGTGTAAAATGATGCTTCGAGGAATGGATTAGGATGTGTGATGATGCAAAATTAAAAAGTGATAGAATATTCTTTAAGATGGTTGAAATTACATGAGAAAAACTATCCTACACATGATCTAGAGTTGACAACAATGGTCTTTGCGTTAAAAATCTGGTGGCATTATCTCCATTGGGAGAAGTGTGAGATGTATAATGATAACAATAGTCAAAAATATATATTCACACCAAAATATTTTAATATGAGCCATAGAATATTGATATATCTCATCAGGGATTATGAATACTCAATCCAATACCTTCTCAATATGGAAAATAATGTGGTGGGTGCTCTGAGAAGAAAGGATCACGAAACCTTATCGATGATTGGAATTGAAAATGATCTAATCTTCTTAGATTTGAAGTGGATGGACATAGGATTAATTATAGGGAGGAACATCATCAATCCTTTCTCAAATTATTTATCTACCATCCATCATGGAGAAAATAATGGATTCTAAAATAAATTATGTGGAAATTCAGAAAAGGGTGGAAGCTTTTAGAAATGAAAAATCTCTGTAGTTCCAGATTTATGAAGAAAGAGTTGTAATATTTAGGTCACGATTATTTTTACCATCCAATCCAGTGATAAAGAAGAATTTTTTAATGAAACACATAGTTCAACCTTCTCTATTCAACTAGGGATCACAAATATGTATCATGATATCCAAGTGAACTTTGTGTGAGACAATATGAAGATGGATATTGCTGAGTATACATCAAACTACCTGGTATGTCAACAAGCGAAGGCTGAAAGATATAAGTATAAGGGGATGATGAAACCACTACCCATCCCAACATGGAAGAGGGAGAACATCCCCATGGATTTTTTCACTGGACTTCCAAGGACATCCAGAGGTAAGAATTCTATATGGGTCATTTTGGATTGTCATACAATGACAACTCAATTTATTTCTATTGAAGAGAACATCTCATTGGATCAACATGTATAGATATATATCAAAGAGGTGGAAAGGATGCATGGAGTACCACTATATGTTGTGTCTGATCAAGATCTAATATTCACCTCGATGTTCTAGAAAAGTCTCCAACATACTATAAGAATTGGACTGGTCTTCAATATGGGCTATCATCCACAAACTAATGGAAAATCTATGTGAACAATTCAAACATTAGAATATAAGTTGAGAGCATGTTCTACGGACTTCAAAGGATGATGGGACCAACATTTTCTACTGGAAAAATTATCCAACAACAATAGTTTACACTCAAGCATCTGAATGGAACCATTTGAATCCCTTTATCAGAAAAGGTGGAGAACACCAGCATGTTGGGATAACATTGGTGACTGTAAGCTTCTCTGACCTGAAATAGTCATAGAAATGGTGGAAAAGGTGAAAAATAGTAAGCACCACATCAAGGCCTCCCAAAGTCGAAAAAAGAGTTATCCAGAAAATCATTGACGGGGCCTTGAGTTCAAAGTGGGCGACTTGGAATTTCTATGAATATCACCATGGAAAAAGGTCGTGAGGTTTGTGAAGAATGGAAATTTAAGTCCCAAGTACTTCGACCCTTTCATGTTTCAAGATCGTTCTTGGGCTATGGCCTATCGACTAGCACTTCAACCTACCTTGTCCAAAGTACATGATGTATTCATGTATCCATATTAAGGAAGTACATTCCAACCCCTTCACATTTACTCTATTCAATGGTGGTACAGAAGAAGAATTAACTTTCTTATGAAGAGTATCCAGTGAAGATCTTGGATCATAGAGATAATGTTCTATGTAACAAGACTCACCTGGTCAATGTACTATAGCAGAACCATAAGTACAAAGAGGAAACATGTGAACTGGTGGATGAAATGAAGGAAAAGTACCAAACATGTTTATGGATTAGAATGTAAAATGAAATTTTGAGGGAGAAATTTCATAAGGGGGGAATAATGTAATTACCCAATGTTTTATCCATGGAAATTACCTTATTATAATTATGCCATATAATCACATGAAATAAAAATACAATGAACTAATATGTACTAATTTAAATGCACAGTCAAAGGTGAACAACTAAATATTTATTAAAATGAATGAAAAAGTACAACAAGAAAAGAAGAAAAACTAGAAAAAGACATCTACATATCACAAAAGTCATACCTATCACGACATACATGATAAATTGCTTCCTCTGCAATGCATGGTTCCCACTATCAGATCATTTCATATTGCGTAAAAAAAATGGTGTACTTCTTTCTAATATTGAACTTCTCCAAAGAGAGATGCTCCTTAGAATATTTCTTACCCCTTTTCAAATTAGGGACAACCCCCTCTTTCCTTCATGGTAGAAGACCTAATTGACTCCATCTTCAGTGGGTAAAAATAGTCTTTCCTTGGTATTATTTTTGGCAGGTAAGTAATACCTCTTTCACTTTTAGACACATTATTCTTTACACCCTGAACAATGTCACTATAGGATGGTTTGACCATGCCACTATTATTTTCTTTATCAATATCAGAGACATGTCCCCATTTTCCAACAATATACACATTTTCAAAACCATCAATCGCTCCTAGGTCACGCTGATAGTGGTTTTTAGTAGAAATTAGGGCTAAACATTGTGGGTACCTCACAGTGTCATGACCATTATGTAAAGCTTTTCTCATTGCACCTTCTACAGTCACTACATTCTGAGATGAGGAATCAAGATGCATGTTAGCAACCTTATCCACATGAGGACCCTTCGGTACATGGGATATCCATTCATGATCCATTTCTTCAAAGTGGTTACAAATATGTACATTGATCTGCAAGATACCATAGATATCAATAGGATCCCCCAAGAGAGATGGAACCTCTTTATCTGATACCCGTGTATCCATGATCAATGCACCATAACCAAAAACCATATTGTTTAGATACCCCTCAATAACAAATGTCCATCGCAGATGATTTGTTCCCATAGAATCTTCCAAAAGACACACATCACCGACACCAAGATCAAACATTAGTTAATAAAAAACTATACTCACTGTCAGATTCAATGAAATATGCACCTCTTTTATTACACCATTAAGAACAATGACAACCATTTGATCCAATTGACTCACCTCCCAATCCTCACTAGCATGACTTTGCTCCTTATCCACCGCACGACAATAAGAAATCCCTATACATCCACGATCTTCCAATTCCAGAGAACATTACCTTGGTGGGGCATCCATAGGTGTATCTATAAATTTCAGTTGATCCATATTAGTAGCATCATAGCCACCAATACGCATCGTCTGCACTACCTGTGAGATCCTATTTGAGCCTTTGTTATGACATACCGACTCCAGGTGACAAAACCGACTGAAAGAAACATAGAAGGGAATCCAAGACAATAAAATTACCTCATATTTACATAAACAATACTTGGCATCCATGATCCAAATCTAGTTTATATGAGGCATTGAAATATCAACCTCAACAAGAATTCGTGGGCACATGGGGTGACACACAACCTTAGTTCGATGATCAAAACAAAGATACTATCCAATGATATTCCCAAGAGCGCAGAAAATGGATGGATTTTAAAATAAAATTGGTAGACTGAGAAGACATACCCATGTCTCTATTGTCGATGAATCACGCCGCATATGAAACTCAAAGCACCACAAAAATAGTTAAAAGTGGTGTCCATTACAACGACGAGGAGCCCTGTACTGTGTGATGATCAAGTCCTCCTCCAACCAAAACCAAATAATGATGTTCCTCCAATCAAGAAATCTGAAAACATCATGCTCCTATAGATCCCATGATTTAATGATGAGTCGATTAAACTCGTCAACCAATGGGCAGTGAAGACAAAACTGATACACTAGAGTGAGTTTTCAATGATATGTTTCATTATTGAGCTCTGCTGGGGAAAGAGAGAGCTCTGGTGCCTCTCGGAAAAGATCTTGGACTTTCCCAGAAATCTATATCCTAGGGAAGGAAGCTATAAACTCAATATTTTCAAATGTAAATAATCTATCATTCACATATGAGTCTGTAAATATAATTGAGGCATTCTATAAGCGATAATATGACAATAGTAGAATTTTTTTATTTTTCTAAGTCATAAATAATTAATTAAAATTATTTAATAAATTTAAATGGAAATTTATTTTCCTAAAAGGTGTTAATATTTTTTCAAAATTTTGTCTTTTGGTTTTATGATATTTTTATATGACCTTAGGTAATTTTTGAAAACACTATAAAATCAGTTATAGTTTTAAAATCTATATTTTTCAAGTAAATTATGATTTTAATTAAAAATTCATGTAATTATATTTTAAAAATTATTTAGGAAAAATGGAGATCATTTTTGGATTCTACACATATAAAAATGGTTTGGGTGATTTTTTTGGATTTTTCTAAAATACTTGCATTTTTTAGGAATAGTGAAATACAATAATTTGCAAATTAAGCTAAATACATGATTTATAGGGTCATGGATGATGTATTTTTGATATAAGCCCAATTTGTTCTTACCCAAATTGTATTATTACTATTTTTGGTCATAGAATCATCAATATTTCTGTTCTTGAGGTAAATTAATAAACTATGGAAATAAATATTATGGAAACCCTTCTTTTATCCACTATAAATACAAAGCCTCCTTACCTCTTCTATTAACTCCTCTAAAGAATTTTTACTTGCTTAAATTCTATCCAAATACTTCCCCAAGATCCTCCCCTATGGAAAAAATCCCTTAGTTTCTTCAAAATAAAAAATAATCTCCTGTTAAGATGCTATCATGGAAGATTGATTCAAGAGGTAAATTCCCGTTTTCAATTCTTTAACATTATTTTCATGTTCATTTGTTTTTTATTATATCCTTACCTCTCCTCATCCAACTGTTACTAAAAATATATTAAATTATAGGAACTAATATGTTTTTATGATAATGTAATAATTTATTGTCATCTATCCATTAATCTTATTTTATACTAGTTGTAAAGACACCATATAAGATGTGTTAATTTACAACAGTCAAGGATGATGGGTTTTAAATTTAGTTTATCTCCTACAATTTTAGTCAAGTAACCATTTTTTTATTTTTGAACCATATTATTATGTAATATAAGTAATTTAAGGTTCTATAATATTTTTTTCACATGATATTAAATTATAAGGCAAAATGAGTCCGTAGTGATAAAAAACAACCAATAATCCCAAAATCTTATCACTAAATTTTTATATAATGATTCAATTTCAATCCAAATGACCAAATTAAATGTTCAAAAATTTAAAATTTTAGATGTTAAATAATAAAATATTACTCCAATTCTGGAAAATCATTCCCATTTTACATGATTCTCTATTCATGAAGCTTTGTAAACTCATCGTAAAAACCATGAAAACAATCGGACCCAATCCAAGAAATTGAATCACTTAACCCATCAAAATGGTCATGAATGAACTATAAAAGGTTAAAATAAATATTTCAAATATATAAGAGTTTCTTTAATTATTAACTAATTAACCTAATTTTATTATTCAAGTCATTATGATCAAACGAAGAACACCATCATTCTAAAGGTAAGGGATCCTATCTATTTCACTTTTATTCAATAATGTCTTCTATATTATGACAATTTATGTGTAATAAATAATGATAAGGTATTATTTCCCACATCCAAATACTTATATCATGATTTATAGGTGATTATTAAACCCTTTATCTCTCATTAATCCCTCTTATGTACACCAGATACCAAGCTGATAGTCTGTAAGGGATTCTACCCAAACCTCATTTGTTCCTTCAGGTTGCCTTATCTTTCTTTTAAAAAAATGACGTTTTATTATATTTTTATGTTTATATTCTAAATTCATATTACTTTTTCAGTATTAATTTATCAAGACCCTTTCATCATTCTTCTTCGGTGATAGACACATTTTTAAGTGATTTATTCTGCAATACTTTTCGAGAAGTAATCCTATTTTGAGGGAACTTCTAGAATTATTACCTAATTTCAAGTGCAATATATCTTCTATTTCAAGCTACAATTGTCTTTATAAAATCATTATTTTTTTTATTAAATCCTTATTATGTCACTTATTGTTTTATATAAAGGATTTCTTTTTTTCTTTTTTAAAGGATCTATAGTATTTTCCTTAAAACCAAAAAAAAATTTACTGCTAAAATTTATAAATATTTTTATTACATGTTGTCAATTATACTTTATATAACATAACATGATACATTCTTATTTTAACTTTTGAATTTTTATGTATAATTTTGTTACTTTTCCTTCATGTAAACTTTTATTATATGCCTATGTTTCATGCTTTATGACATGAATATGGCACCAAATTATTTCCATGGGTAACCCTTATATAAGATTGAATATGTATAATTATTTATATAAAACAATATTCATGAAAATTTAATATTGGTATGCCTAGATAGTTCTCTAATGAATTGGATAATGTTTAGTCTCACGAGACATTATGTGCGACAATCTTGGCGGATAGCCTTGGCTTGTGCTACCATGTCCGACAGTCTTGGTGGTTAGCATTGGCATGGGATACCTTATAGAACAGTCTTGGAGGATATACTTAAATCGTTATAAAGTTATGTTTTATGTTGTTGTCACATTACTATGACTCCATGATTTTATGATACCATGTTTATATTTTATGGTTCTATATGTTCCATGCCTTTTTATATATTTATTTTATTCCTTCTAACCCATGTGCTAAAGATTTATTATTTTTTCTATTCACTTACTTGGTTATTTAGATCATCCATTTATTTATGTGTTCCCCAGGGTATCCTATAAATATTTTTGAGAACAATTCAAGTTAGGATCTCAATTTTAAGATTAAATAAATAAATGTTTTATTTATTTCCATGTTTTTAGTTTTATTTACCTATTCTTCCAAGACACTATAATTTATGATCCATGTCTTTTACTCAGAGGTTAAATTATGACTAAAATCAAATAATGTTATATAAAATAAACTAAGGGTTCTATATCAGTTCCTAAACTTGATCCATTAAATGTTAAATTATATATAACCAAAATATATTTTGTCAATATTCATCCCAATCCTACAATAATACATATTAATTTGATGATACTTTATTTTAACCATCAAGATAGAATAACAGATTATGATGTTAAAACATTGTATCATCTTATAAAACCAGATCCTGGGAAACAAAACTTAAATTAATATAAAATTAATATAATCTTCAATGAGGGACCAACCATACAACACCATCGCACCATGTATATTTTATCTTTTCACAATGAAAACTAAGTTTGATAATTGATTCGCATACTACCATTCAATGGGTAAGGATGTAAAATACACAATTATAAGGGGCCACACTATCCAATTACTCTTGAACATTTTGGAAAGTCATAGAAGAGAATCTCATTATCTGTTAGTCACTGCTAGCCACTGAAATTACCTATACCTCAAACCAACAAGTGTAATATCACTAAGCCTCACATATAGATAAAGTTAACAAAAAATAAAGTGAATCATGGAAAACCACCTCAATCCCCTCAAAAAGTTTATAATATTATCAATTTAAAGAATAGTATGTTTCACCAATAGGTGTTTCTTTATAATAGATTTTAATATTAAATGATGACAATATGTGTTAAAAATATAAATTTGGATGGATGGAATAATATGAAATAATATATTTTGAGTTTATTTTGTATAGAGGACCCCAAAAGGTGTCATTGTATATTGAGTTATGAATGATGGATGGATATTAAATTTTTTAAATATTTTAAGATTATTAATAATCACCTTGGATCATGGTGTATGAAGTGTGTATTTGTTATAATTTATATTTTATGTGAAAAAAAGATGTATGATATTCTTCTCTTAGTTAAAATAGTAAAGATCCACTCATAATATCAAATTATTCCAAATAAGTTAGTAGTTATATGGATTATTTATATATTTAGATATTCTTTTTCTATAAATAATTGGTGATGTTAACATATATTTTGATAAGGAAACATTACTTTTATTAGTCATTAATAATGTTTCTATAATTTATTGATGTACCATATCAATGATTATGATGATTGAAGAGGGAAAAAATTATCCCTTAAAAAACTATATAGTATTTACATGTTTCATAATATTTATAATTATTCTTATGATTATTAATGTTTATTTTAAGTAAATATATTAAAATTTTAGTGTTTTAAGATATTAGAGTTGCGTTCAATAGGATTCAAGTCATTTTTATAAAATGTTGATATATATTGTATAATTTTATATTCCAATTAGAAATAAAATAGATGATATATCTGAATATTTACAGGAATGTTTGAATATGTTGAATAATGTTCGTTGTACTAGACTAAAATTATAGAAGAATGAGTTTGTGAGAAATGATATTTAGAATTGAGAATATTTTTAATGTTTAAATGTAATGTGAGATTAAACCCATGGACAGGTGATTATGCTAGGTTTTCTAGATAGAAACTGAGATTTCTATGAATAATATGGTTTTATTGATGAACAATATGAGGGGGTGAAAATGAATGATATATTGGATCATGTTATTTACTTATTGAAAAAGTATAACTTGTGTAACAGTCATTTTACATAATCATGAGCTACATTTAGTAATTTTTTACCAAAATATAGTTGATCAAATTAAATTTCATCCCATGAAAAAATAAATGGAGGAGCTTCTAGAGGACACATAATAGTAACCAAAATCTATATATGATATTTTTAAAAAGAATCGAATGAAGAAATAAACATTATTTGGAATTATAGTGTAACGCCCCGACCCCAGTTACCCAGAGTCGGTGCATTACTTCGTAACATTGGCATGATCACAAAAGATCAGGTCTCTAAAGACTGATTAGTTTAGTAGCCTTGGAAACACTAGATACATTCATAAATGTTACATTACATCATAAATTGAAAATCTACAATAACAAAGTCTCCATAGTCCACACTCATATCCTCTTCTGACTATCCCTGCAGGTCATTCATAATATACTTCTTCACATCCTGGAAAAATTAAAACATTGAAAGGGGTGATCTCATATTCTCATTAAGGATAACAATATAGCGGAAGCTTTCATAAATAAACATTAACATTTAAGGTAATGTATAACTAAAACAAAAGCCTTTTAAACTTTAACTTTAGCATAATTTGGAAAAAGTAAACTAAAATAATGCCATTTACTTACTCACATGGATATTATACTAGTCGAATAATCACATGAAATATCAATAACCACTTTCATAATGATGGAATGCATAATGCCAGACTATCATAACCACGTATCCAAGGCCTTGTGCCAAGACCACAAATAATATTTTGTCAAGGCCTCGTTCTAAGACACTAGTTTGTCTCATGAGACCTACCGATGCATCGAGGAGCTATAGCAGGCTCCAACCATCACTTATTAAGTCCAATGCATTCCTCATATGAATAGGTTTAAACATATCATAAACCATAACATAATCGCATCACATAAAACATGCATAAAGGAAACATAAAATTTCCACATTTCAATCACAAGATATCAATACAACACATTGATATAATAAAAACACTTTCAAAACCATTTTCAATACCAAAATAAAATAAAGGTAAAACATGGTATTTATTTTTCTTTTAAAAAAAAGGTATGGCTTGTAAAGGATGCCGAAACTCAAATAATGGTCACGGCGGCGGAGAAGTCGTTGTCATCGCATACGTATGACAAAAACATTCCCTTTTTTCATTTAGTAAATGCTTCGTATAGAAATATTCCTTTTGAATAAACGTAAAAGTCAAAGGGGTTTATACACCGTATAAAAGAAAGTTGTGTATAAAACCAAATATGCCTCAATGAAAGGAGATTGAGACGAAGTCCTTGAAAAGATCATTTTTAAAATAAAATAGGTCTATTATGTGTATTCAACATAATTACACATAAAGAAAGTACAAATACCAGATATGACATAATAATATCATGACATAATTTGGAAGTATGAGATTAACCCAAAGAATGGAAATTGGGTTAAGAAATTCCCTTACCGTGTGTCCTGTCTTGACTCGACCGTTCTTTAACCTCTTGAATAATAAACTAGAGTTAATTCCTATTTACTTAAGAAACTTTTTCATGTTCATTATTCCTTTTATATCCCTTATTACCAAGTTATGAACATTATGTAATTATTTAAGTTTATAACGGTCATTTTGTCGATCTTAGGTACTTGAGTCAAAAATAACATTCTTATAATTACAAGTTGTTCATGTGGTGATATATCCATTATATCCAGAATTATATTCATGATATAGATATCATATATCTCATATATATCCAGTATATACATGAATTTATATTATTACATAACATTTAGAGGTAAAAATGAAATGCACCGTTCATGGAGACGGTAAGCCGTACGTACGCATGAACGCTACTTTCATTTCTATTTCATATTTAATGGAATGAAATATTAATTATATAAAGGTATAATATATTTCCAGTATAATATCATATATAATATCATTTACTCCATCCTGTATACATCCCACATATGGCATTAACGATTCACATCACTTTGAGGGGGCGGTAGTCCGCACTTCCTAAAATGAAATTATCACGTTTACCCAAAATGGAAATCATAAAGTATGCCATAAATGAGAAATACAGATGCATAAGTAAAACATAAACATATTATATATCCTATATAAATATAGTGACATCTTAATGGCCACCTTTGAAGGTGTTATATGAGTGTTGAACAATCATCGTTTCGTGAGGCAGAAATCCGCCATCCACAGAAACCGTATGTTCTTTAACCATTAGATGTAGGTGTGTGTAAGTGTAGCTCGAATCCTTCTTATAACAAAATCCTAGTATATTTAGGATACTGGTGTTGTTACAAAAGAAATGAATAAAAAGAGTTTAGGGGGTTGGAGAAGAAAAATAAAACAAAACAACATTAGAGAAGACATTACCTTAAAATCGGGTACCTCTTTTTGATTTGAGGCAAAGGCTTCCTTGGGAAGAGTTCTGCCCAAATTGAGGCTTCTAGGAGTAAGAGGGGGAATTTGGGAGAGTATTTGGGCAGAGGTTTGCCGAGCCAAATGGTTTGAATGTGTGAATGAGGTGGTAGAGGTGGGGGCCTTTTATAAGAGGAGAGGAGGGGCACTCTTGGAAAGTAAGGAAATTTTACATTATTATACAATTATTTTCGGATTATAAAGGTCCCACACTTTTATAATTCGTGGATAAGGTGATAAGGGTTTGAACGCTACCCATCCAATAGTCTTTGGACAAGTGTAAGCCTTGGATTTTACATTATCTTTTCATTTTATTAAAATCGTTAAATAATGAGGTCATCGCTGCATCATAATTATGTCATAAATAATTTAATTTATTTAATGTATAAAAATTATAAAAAACTACTATGATGTAGGAAATCTTTTTAGATTTCCAATGAATATTTATGGTCAAAAATATGACTTGTATAACCCCGTGTAAATTTTTTTTAGTAAAACATTTCATGTTTGTGTCATTTTTTACTTTAACATTAAATAAAAGGTATTTATGTCATTTTCTAACTAAAGTGGCTCCATGGGGTCCCCAAGTTGACCCATGGATTGTATTGGTCTGCCATGGAACATCCAATGAGGTTAGGACATGTGTCAAGCTCATCTCATATTATTAAAACAATATTGTTACCTTAAACCACACTAATTACCTCTAATCGCGATTAAGAACTTAAAAGTTACTATTCACCAAAAATTATTTTAATCTCATTGAACCACATTTTACTTCTTAATGACAACCATGTATGTCAGATTTTTGAAAATAAAATCACAGAAGTGGCAATATTTCATTTAAACGAAAAATCAGTTATTTAACTACCACTTAGTGGTTTCACTATTCATAAAAAATTGATGTTTTTCAGAACAATGCCAAAATTTCACCCTAAGCTATAATTGATATTACGAATTCAAAAATTATGTCTATTTTGAAAAATTCCAAACATATAAGTTGAATTAATTAATTTTATAATTAATTCCCACTGTCACAACAAATAGCCTATTTTTTAGAAACAATTTATATCAAAAGATTGGCAATTGTTTATGTCCAATTTCAATGTTAAATTAATTCTAATGACCACCATTGGATAAAATGGTAAAAATATATTCTAATTATACTTTAAAACCACTATATAGTATAATTTATCACTATAAATTATTTTTATTAAAAAAGTTGTTTTTAAGTATTTTTCACTATTCATAAAAAATTAGAAGTTCTCAGAAAAATACCAAAAATTCAACATAGGCTAATTTCGATATTCCGAATCCAAAAATGAAGTCCATTTTGAAATATAAAATTTCTATAATTTTAAAAGGTATTTATTACTATTCATAACGGCTACTTTGATTAGTCGCGGTGTTTTAGAACTCGAAGTTGCGTACAGTGCAAGCTATTGCATTATTGAATGAGAAGCGTATTGTGGAAGCACGGGGTGTTACATTCTTCCCTCCTTCAATAAATTGCGTCCTCTCAATTTGAAATTTTTCTTGGAAAATAAATGTTTGAAAATAGAAAATACCTTTGTGGAAAACCCACATCGGAAATAAGATTAATAAAATTTAGCCTTAATAAAAGGGAAAGGGAAATGAAAAAGTCACCACCAAATTATGATCTCGATTAGGAGAACATTGGTGGCAATTAGAGACATATAATTGGAGGAAAAACGTAAATATTTGTATGGGTGATTGAGGTCATCAATCACAATCAACTGTCAAATTGAGGGCCTCAAATCCTTCAATCTATGTTGATTTAAAATATCATCAGTTCAACAAGACATAAGGTATTAGGATAACACATTTTTTTGTTTTAATATCCCTTTAATAAAGTTTAAGAATTAATTTATTCATTGAATAAGAGATAGGTATATATATATTTATTCTTGGCAATTAGAGTTTCAACCTTCAACTCATCTTTCACTCAAAAAGATAATAGAACTCAAAAATATTATACTTATCCTAATTTTATAAGGTTAAAAATGTTAACACATACCATTTAGATTAGTAAAATTATTTTGTAATAACCAGGGATGTCCTGTAGGCTAGTGGTAGGAAATAAAGGCCTGTCGCACTATGGTTGTGGGTTCGATTCCTACATCTTTTTCCGACATGACGGGTTATGCCCCACCCTGCAAGTTGTCCTTTTCCTAAAACTATAGTATTATAATATTCCAAAAATAATCTTCATAAATTTTTTAACCTTAAACAATACTATCCAAAGATCAACTTAATCCACTCCAACCTTCATAGTTATCCAAAATACCTCTCTCTAGACTTTCTCTAAAAGGTCTCTTAATTCCAAAATCAATTTATCAGATTCCCCAAACAAAGTAAAGTTTCTATTATTGTCACATACTAAAAATATGATTACCTTCATCATATAAAACCTTACTGAAACAACAAGTACTGCAGTACAATCCTTATATATATATATCACATTATTCTAATAACCAGAATATAATCCATGAGTCCAAAAGCACCAATACATTAATTATTATGCTTCAATCGTAGTAACAGTATAAGATTGTCCTTGATCCCTTGGCCTTTTCTTAGGTAAGTTTCCTTGATGCTTAGGACATTCATTTGCATAATTCCCCATTACCCTACAATTGTAGAATTCAACATTGATAGCCTCTTTCTTTCCCATGCAATCACACGCCTGGTGACCTTTTTCTCCACATTTATAACAAACTCCCATTCCTTTTAGGCAAGTACCAGGGTTATTTTCCCACAATTATCACATAATGGAAAATCCTTCTTTCCCTTGTTCCCTTTATCTGTCTCTTGTTCCACCGTTCTCTTCTTCTCTTTCTTTACTTTGTTGTCATAAGACTTAGAGAATTCTTTTTCTGTCTTGATAGCACATGAGACAATATCTTCGTATGTTGAGAAAGATTGTGATACTAAAGATCTACGGAGAAATGGTTTTAAACCATCAAAGAAACGATCAATCTTACCTCTTGGGTTACGTATATAATCTGTAGAATACCTCGCCAACCTTGTAAAGTTGGCCTCATACTTTGCGACATTCTCATCCTCCTTTTGTCTCAGACTCAGAAATTGCCTTTCCATATCTGCTCGATGGTCATGAGGAAGGTATTTTTCTAAGAAAATCTCTTTTAAATCCCTCCATTACATATTCGATACATCATCATCTTCCTTTGTATTTTGAATCAATGACCACCATTGATCGGCATCTCCAGTGAGGCGGTAAACTGCCATGATAACCTTCTCCTTTTCGCTACTCCCCAAGGCATGGAATATTTTCTCTAAGGAGTTTATCCATTGCTCAGCTACTAACAGATTTGTACCCCCATTAAATGTTGGTGGTTGTTGCCTCATTAAGAGGTCTAACATTGATCCTCCACATTGCGGATCAGGGTGCTCCATACGAGTAAGGTTATTATTCATAACCTGAGTGAGTTGTCCCAGTATGGTAATAAGATGATCAGTACCAGTTGTATCTCCAGATCTAAAATAATTATCTTGAGCAGGAGGGCAATCCCTACACGGAGTGCGTGCATTGATACGGTTTCCATTCCTTCCACTAGGCGCCATTTAAAAACAATGGAATAAACTAGATTAGTTTATGAATTAAAATACATAATTCCATATTTGTAAAACACTTTACATAAATTGAACTATTTATGGATATAATCCATAATCATAAAAAGGAATGTTTTCTATGAGGAAGTATATAATAATAACCCTTCATAGTGGTTTGTAAAGAAAATGAGAATTATCCTAAGCATATCCCCCGGGAGTGTCGTAACCAAGAGTGCAGCAAGGCCTGTTGTCGTGCACCAGTTTCCGTTCGAGTCTAGCTCAAAGCGGTGTTTTTGGGTTTTACCCCTAGGTACATCTGTGCCAGAGCTGACTCTACCTGCTCGTATCCAGACAGGGATGTATTTCTCGGAAAACTCACAAAATCACTATAATACCAAAATTCTAGGAAGTACTTCTATACTAATCCTTAAAGTCTATCTTCAGGCTATGTGCTCTAATCAGAGTTTATCTAAATCTAGCTTCCAATGTTAGTATTAAACTGCCTCTGATACCAACTATAACGCCCCGAACCCAGTTACCCAGAGTCGGTGCATTACTTCGTAACATTGGCATGATCACAAAAGATCAAGTCTCGAAAGACTGATTAGTTTAGTAGCCTTGGAAACACTAGATACATTCATAAATGTTACATTACATCATAAATTGAAAATCAACAATAACAAAGTCTCCATAGTCCACACTCATATCCTCTTCTAACTATCCCTGCAGGTCATTCATAATATACTTCTTCACATCCTGGAAAAATTAAAACATTTAAAGGGGTGAGCTCTGATGCTCAGTATGGATAACAATATAGCGGAAGCTTTGATAAATAAACATTAACATTTAAGGCAATGTATAACTAAAAAAAGCCTTTTAAACTTCAACTTTATCATAATATGGCAAAAGTAAACTAAAATAATTCCATTTACTTACTCACATGGATATTATACTAGTCGAATAATCACATGAAATATCAATAACCACTTTCATAATGATGGAATGCATAATGCTAGACTATCATAACCACGTATCCAAGGCCTCGTGCCAAGACCACAAATAAGATTTTGTCGAGGCCTCATGCCAAGACACTAGTTTGTCTCATGAGACCTACCGATGCATCGAGGAG
The DNA here is from genome assembly GCA_963277665.1 of Viscum album. NCBI lineage: Eukaryota > Viridiplantae > Streptophyta > Magnoliopsida > Santalales > Viscaceae > Viscum > Viscum album. The sequence continues at coordinate 673,429,139 of OY728131.1, read as the reverse complement.
CTATAGCGGGCTTCACCGGTCACTTATTAAGTCCAATGCATTCCTCATATGAATATGTTAAAACATATCATAAACCATAACATAATCGTATCACATAAAACATGCATAAAAGAAACATAAAATTTCCACATTTCAATCACAAGATATCAATAAAACACATTGATATAATAAAAACACTTTCAAAACCATTTTCAATACCAAAATAAAAGAAAGGTAAAACATGGTATTTATTTTTCTTTTAAAAAAAGGTATGGCTTGTAAAGGAAGCCGAAACTCAAATAATCGTCACGGCGGCGGATAAGTCGTTGTCGCCGCATATGTACGACAAAAACATTCCGTTTTTTCATTTAGTAAATGCTTCGTATAAAAATATTCCTTTTGAATAAATGTAAAAGTCAAAGGGGTTTATACACCGTATAAAAGAAAGTTGTGTATAAAACCAAATATGGCTCAATGAAAGGAGATTGAGACGAAGTCCTTAAAAAGATCATTTTTAAAATAAAATAGGTCTATTATGTGTATTCAACATAAGTACACATAAAGAATGTACAAATACCAGATATTACATAATAATATCATGACATAATTTGGAAGTAGGAGATTAACCCAAATAATGGAAATTGGGTTAAGAAATTCCCTTACCTTGCGTCCTGTCTTGACTCGACCGTTCTTTAACCTCTTGAATAATAAACTAGATTTAATTCCTATTTACTTAAGATACTTTTTCATGTTCATTATTCCTTTTATATCCCCTATTACCATGTTATGAACATTATGTAATTATTTAAGTTTATAACGGTCATTTTGTCGATCTTAGGTACTTGAGTCAAAAATAACATTCTTATAATTACAAGTTGTTCATGTGGTGATATATCCATTATATCCAGAATTATATTCATGATATAGATATCATATATCTCATATATATCCAGTATATACATGCATTTATATTATTACATAACATTTAGAGGTAAAAATGAAATGCACCGTTCATGGAGACGGTAAGCCGTACGTACGCATGAACGCTACCTTCATTTATATTTCATATTTAATGGAATGAAATCATAATTATATAAAGGTATAATATATTTCCAGTATAATATAATATATAATATCATTTACTCCATCCTTTATACATCCCACATATGACATTAACGATTCACATCACTTTGAGGGGGCGGTAGTCCGCACTTCCTAAAATGAAATTATCACGTTTACCCATAATGGAAATCAGAAAGAATGCCATAAATGAAAAATACAGAAGCATAAGTAAAACATAAACATATTATATATCTTATATAAATATAGTGAAATCTTAATGGACACCTTTGAAGGTGTTATATGAGTGTTGAACAATCATCGTTTCGTGAGGCAGAAATTCGCCATCCACAGAAACCGTATGTTCTTTAACCATTAGATGTAGGTGTGTGTATGTGTAGCTCGAATACTTCTTATAAAAACATCCTAGTATATTTATGATACTGATGTTGTTACAAAAGAAATGAATAAAAAGAGTTTAGGGGTTGGAGAAGAAAAATAAAACAAAACAACAATAGAGAAGACATTACCTCAAAATCCGATAACTCTTTTTGATTTGAATCAAAGGCTTCCTTGGGATAAGTTCTGCCCAAATTGAGGCTTCTAGGAGTAAGAGGGGGATGTTGGGAGAGTATTTGGGCAGAGTTTGGACGAGCCAAATGGTTTGAATGTGTGAATGAGGTGGTAGAGGTGGGGGCCTTTTATAAGAGGAGAGGAGGGGCACTCTTGGAATGTAAGGAAAGTTTACATTATTATACAATGATTTTCGGATTATAAAGGTCCCACACTTTTATAATTCGTGGATAATGTGATAAGGGTTCGAAAGATACCCATCCAATAGTATTTGGACAAGTTTAAGCCTTGGATTGTACATTATCTTTTCATTTTATTAAAATCGTTAAATAATGAGGTCATCGCTGCATCATAATTATGTCATAAATAATTTAATTCATTTAATGTATAAAAATTATAAAAAAACTACTATGATGTAGTAAATCTTTTTATCTTTCCAATGACTATTTATAGTAAGAAAAATGACTTGTATAACCCCATGTAAAAAATTTTTTAGTAAAACATTTCATGTTTGTGTCATTTTTTACTTTAACATTAAATAAAAGGTATTTATGTCATTTTCTAACTAAAGTGGCCCCATGGGGTCCCCAAGTTGACCCATGGATTGTCATGGTCGTCCATAGAACATCCAATGAGGGTAGGACATGTGTCAAGCTCATCTCATATTATTAAAACATTATTGTTACCTTAAACCACACTAATTACCTCTAATCGCGATTAAGAACTTAAAAGTTACTATTCACCAAAAATTATTTTAATCTCATTGAACCACATTTTACTTCTTAATGAAAACCATGTATGTCGGATTTTTGAAAATAAAATCACAGAAGTAGCAATATTTCATTTAAACGAAAAATCAGTTATTTAACTACCACATAGTGGTTTCACTATTCATCAAAAATTGAAGTTTTTCAGAACAATGCCAAAATTTCACCCTAAGCTATAATTGATATTCCAAATTCAAAAATGATTTCTATTTTGAAAAATTCCAAACATATAAGTTGCATTAATTAATTTTATAATTAATTCCCACTGTCACAACAAATAGCCTATTTTTAAGAAACAATTTATATCAAAAGATTGGCAATTATTTATGTCCAATTTCAATGTTAAATTAATTCTAATGACCACCATTGGATAAAATGGTAAAAATATATTCTAATTATAATTTAAAACCACTAAATAGTATAATTCATCACTATAAATTATTTTGATTAAAAAATTTGTTTTTAAGTATTTTTTACTATTCATAAAAAATTAGAAGTTCTTAGAAAAATACCAAAAATTCAACATAGGCTAATTTCGATATTCCGAATCCAAAAATGAAGTCCATTTTGAAATATGAAATTTCTATAATTTTAAAAAGTATTTATTACTATTCATAACGGCTACTTTGATTAGTCACGGTGTTTTAGAACTCGAAGTTGCGTACAATGCAAGCTATTGCATTATTGAATGAGAAGCGTATTGTGGAAGCACGGGGTGTTACATTCTCCCCTCCTTCAATAAATTGAGTCCTCTCAATTTGAAATTTTTCTTGGAAAATAAAAGGTTGAAAATAGAAAATACCTTTGTGGAAAACCCACATCAGAAATAAGATTAATAAAATTTAGCCTTAATAAGAGGGAAATGGAAATGAAAAAGTCACCACCAAATTATGATCTCGATTAGAAGAACATTGGTGGCAATTAGAGACATATAATTAGAGGAAAAACGTAAATATTTGTAGGGGTGATTGAGTTCATCAATCACAATCAACTGTCAAATTGAGGGCCTCAAATCCTTCAATCTATGTTGATTTAAAATATCATCTGTTCAACAAGACATAAGGTATTAGGATAACACATATTTTTGTTTTAATATCCCTTTACTAAAGTTTAAGAATTAATTTATTCATTGAATAAGAGATAGGTATATATATATTTACGCTTGACAATTAGAGTTTCAACCTTCAACTCATCTTTCACTCTAAAAGATAATAGAACTCAAAAATATTATACTTATCCTAATTGTATAAGGTTACAAATGTTAACACATACCATTTAGATTAGTAAAATTATTTTGTAATAACCAGGGACTTCCTGTAGGCTAGTGGTAGGAAATAAAGGTCTGTCGCACTATGGTTGTGGGTTCGATTCCTGCATCTTTGTCCGACATGACGGGTTATGCCCCACCCTGCAAGTTGTCCTTTTCCTAAAACTATAGTATTAGAATATTCCAAAAATAATCTTCATAAATTTTTTTAACCTTAAACAATACTATCCAAAGATCAACTTAATCCACTCCAACCTTCATAGTTATCCAAAATACCTCTGTCTAGACTTTCTCTAAAAGGTCTCTTAATTCCAAAATCAATTTATTAGATTCCCCAAATAAAGTAAAGCTTATCATATTGTAACATACTAAAAATATGATTACCTTCATCATATTAAAACCTTACTGAAACAACAAGTATTGCAGTACAATCCTTATATATATATCAAATTATTCTAATAACCAGAATATAATCCATGAGTCCAAAAGCACCAATACATTAATTATTCTACTTCAACTGTAGTAACAACATAAGATTGTCCTTGATCCCTTGGCCTTTTCTGAGGTAAGTTTCCCTGATGCTTAGGACATTCATTTGCATAATGCCCCATTACCCTACAATTGTAGCATTCAACATTGATAGCCTCTTTCTTTCCCTTGCAATCACACGCCTGGTGACCTTTTTCTCCACATTTATAACAAACTCCCATTCCTTTTAGGCAAGTACCAGGGTGATTTTCCCACAATTATCACATAATGAAAAATCCTTCTTTCCCTTTTTCCCTTTATCTGTCTCTTGTTCCACCATTCTCTTCTTCTCTTTCTTTACTTTGTTGTCATAAGACTTAGAGAATTCCTTTTCTGTCTTGATAGCACATGAGAGAATATCTTTGTATGTTGAGAAAGATTGTGATACTAAAGATCTACGGAGAAATGGTTTTAACCCATCAAAGAAATGATCAATCTTACCTCTTGGGTTATGTATATAATCTGCAGCATACCTTGCCAACCTTGTAAAGTTGGCCTCATACTTTGCGACATTCTCATCCTCCTTTTGACTCAGACTCAGAAATTGCCTTTCCATATCTTCTCGATGGTCATGAGGAAAGTATTTTTCTAAGAAAATCTCTTTGAACTCCCTCCATTCCATATTCGATACGTCATCATCTTCCTTTGTATTTTGAATCAATGACCACCATTGATCGGCATCTCCAGTGAGGCGGTAAACTGCCATGATAACCTTCTCCCTTTCGCTACTCCCCAAGGCGTGGAATATTTTCTCTAAGGAGTTTATCCATTGCTCAGCTACTAACAGATTTGTACCCCCATTAAATGTTGGTGGTTGTTTCCTCATTAAGTGGTCTAACATTGATCCTCCACATTTCGGATCAGGGTGCTCCATACGAGTATGGTTATTATTCATAACCTGAGTGAGTTGTCCCAGTATGGTAATAAGTTGATCAGCACCAGTTGTATCTCCAAATCCACAATAATTATCTTGAGAAGGAGGGAAATCCCTACACGGAGTGCGTGCATTGATACGGTTTCCATTCCTTCCAGTAGGCGCCATTTCAAAACAATGGAATAAACTAGATTAGTTTATGAATTAAAATACATAATTCCATATTTGTAAACCACTTTACATAAATTGAACTATTTATGGATATAATCCATAATCATAAAAAGGAATGTTTTCTATGAGTAAGTATATAATCATAACCCTTAATAGTGGTTTGTAAAGAAAATGAGAATTATCCTAAGCATATCCCCCGGGAGTGTCGTAACCAAGAGTGCAGCAAGGCCCGTTGTCGTGCACCAGTTCCCGTTCGAGTCTAGCTCAAAGCGGTGTTTTTGGGTTTTACCCCTAGGTACATCTGTGCCAGAGCCGCCTCTACCTGCTCGTATCCAGACAGGGATGTATTGCTCGGAAAACTCAAAAAATCTCAATAATACCAAAATTCTAGGAAGTTCTTCTATACTAATCCTTAAAGTCTATCTTCAGGCTATGTGCTCTAATCAGAGTTTATCTAAATCTAGCTTCCAAGGTTAGTACTAAACTTCCTCTGATACCAACTATAACGCCCCGACCGCAGTTACCCAGAGTCGGTGCATTACTTTGTAACATTGGCATGATCACAAAAGATCAAGTCTCGAAAGATCGTTTAGTTTAGTATCCTTGGAAACACTAGATACATTCATAAATGTTACATTGCATCATAAATTGAAAATCTACAATAAAAAAGTCTCCATAGTCCACACTCATATCCTCTTCTGACTATCCCTGCAGGTCATTCATAATATACTTCTTCACATCCTAGAAAAATTAAAACATTGAAAGGGGTGAGCTCAGATGCTCAGTAAGGATAACAATATAGCGGAAGCTTTCATAAATAAACATTAACATTTAAGGCAATGTATAACTAAAATAAAAGCCTTTTAAACTTGAACTTGAGCATAATATGGCAAAAGTAAACTGAAATAATGCCATTTACTTACTCACATGGATATTATACTAGTCGAATAATCACATGAAATATCAATAACCACTTTCATAATGATGGAATGCATAATTACAGACTATCATAACTACATAGCCAAGGCCTCGTGCCAATACCACAAATAAGATTTTGTCAAGGCCTCATACCAAGACACTAGTTTGTCTCATGAGACCTACCAATGCATCGAGGAGCTATAGAGGGCTCCACCCGTCACTTATTAAGTCCAATGCATTCCTCATATGAATAGGTTTAAACATATCATAAACCATAAAATAATCGTATCACATACAACATGCATAAAGGAAACATAACATTTCCACATTTAAATCACAAGATATCAATAAAACACATTGATATAATAAAAACACTTTCAAAACCATTTTCAATACCAAAATAAAAGAAAGGTAAAACATGGTATTTATTTTTCTTTTAAAAAAAGGTATGGCTTGTAGAGGAAGCCGAAACTCAAATAATGGTCACGGTGGAGGAGAAGTCGTTGTCTCCTCATACGTACGACAAAAAAATTCCCTTTTGTAATTTAGTAAATGCTTCGTATAAAAAGATTTCTTTTGAATAAACGTAAAAGTCAAAGGGGTTTATACACCGTATAAAATAAAGTTGTGTATAAAACCAAATATGCCTCAATGAAAGGAGATTGAGACGAAGTCCTTAAAAAGATATTTTTTAAAATAAAATAGTTCTATTATGTGTATTCACTATAATTACACATAAAGAATGTACAAATACCAGATATGACATAATAATATCATGACATAATTTGGAAGTAGGAGATTAACCCAAAGAATGGAGATTGGGTTAAGAAATTCCCTTACCTTGCGTCCTGTCCTGACTCGACCATTATTTAACCTCTTGAATAATAAACTAGAGTTAATTAATATTTACTTAAGAACCTTTTTCATGTTCATTATTCCTTTTATATCCCTTATTACCATGTTATGAACATTATGTAATTATTTAAGTTTATAACGCTAATTTTGTCGATCTTAGGTACTTGAGTCAAAAATAACATTCTTATAATTACAAGTTGTTCATGTGGTGATATATCCATTATATCCAAAATTATATTCATGATATAGATATCATATATCTCATATATATCCATTATATACATGAATTTATATTATTACATAACATTTAGAGGTAAAAATGAAATGCACCGTTCATGGAGACGGTAAGCCGTACGTACGCATGAACGCTACTTTCATTTCTATTTCATATTTAATGGAATGAAATCATAATTATATAAAGTTATAATATAGTTCCAGTATAATATCATATATAATATCATTTAACCCATCCTTTATACATCCCACATATGGCATTAACGATTCACATCACTTTGAGGGGGCGGTAGTCCGCACTTCCTTAAATGAAATTATCGCGTTTACCCATAATGGAAATCATAAAGTATGCCATAAATGAGAAATACAGAAGCATAAGTAAAACATAAACATATTATATATCCTATATAAATATATTGACATCTTAATGGCCACCTTTGAAGGTGTTACATGAGTGTTGAACAATCATCGTTTCGTGAGGCAGAAATTCGCCATCCACAGAAACCTTATGTTCTTTAACCATTAGATGTAGGTTTGTGTAAGTGTATCTCGAATACTTCTTATAAAAACATCCTAGTATATTTAGGATACCGGTGTTGTTACAAAAGAAATGAATAAAAAGATTTTAGGGGGTTGCAGAAGAAAAATATAACAAAACAACATTAGAGAAGACATTACCTCGAAATCGGGTAACTCTTTTTGATTTGAGCCAAAGGCTTCCATGGGAAAAGTTCTGCCCAAAGTGAGGCTTCTAGGAGTAATAGGGGGAAGTTGGGAGAGTATTTGGGCAGAGGATGGCCGAGCCAAATGGTTTTAAAGTGTGAATGAGGTGGTATAGGTGGGGGCCTTTTATAAGAGGAGAGGTGGGGCACTCTTGGAAAGTAAGAAAATTTTACATTATTATACAATTATTTTTGGATTATAAATGTCCCAAACTTATATAATTCGTGGATAAGGTGATAAGGGTTCTAAATCTACCCATCCAATAGTCTTTGGACAAGTTTAAGCCTTTTATTTTACATTATCTTTTCATTTTATTAAAATCGTTAAATAATGAGGTCATCACTGCATCATAATGATGTCATAAATAATTTAATTTATCTAATGTCTATAAATTATAAAAAAACTACTATGATGAAGGAAATCTTTTTAGATTTCAAATTACTATTTATAGTCAAAAATATGACTTGTATAACCGCATGTAAAAATTGTTTTAGTAAAACATTTCATGTTTGTGTCATTTTTTACTTTAACATTAAATAAAAGGTATTTATGTCATTTTCTAACTTAAGTGGCTCAATGGGGTCCCCAAGTTGACCCATGGATTTTCTTGGTCGGCCATGAAACATCCAATGAGGGTAGGACATGTTTCAAGCTCATCTCATATTATTAAGACATTAATTTTACCTTAAACTACACTAATTACCTCTAATCGCGATTAAGAACTTAAAACATACTATTCACCAAAAATTATTTTAATCTCATTGAACCAATTTTTAATTCTTAATGAAAACCATGTATGTCAGATTTTTGAAAATCAAATCACAGAAGTGGTAATATTTCATTTAAACGAAAAATCAGTTATTTAACTACCACTTAGTGGTTTCACTATTCATAAAAAATTGAACTTTTTCAGAACAATGCCAAAATTTCACCCTAAGCTATAATTGATATTCCGAATTCAAAAATGATTTCTAATTTACAAAATTCCAAAAATATAAGTTGCATTAATTAATTTTATAATTAATTCCCGCTGTCACAACAAATAGCCTGTTTTTAAGAAATAATTTATATCAAAAGATTGGTAATTGTTTATGTCCAATTTCAGTGTTAAATTAATTCTAATGACTACCATTGGATAAAATGGTAAAAATATATTCTAATTATACTTTAAAACCACTAAATAGTATAATTTATCACTAAAAATTATTTTGATTAAAAAAGTTGTTTTTAAGTATTTTTCACTATTCATAAAAAATTAGAAATTCTCAGAAAAATACCAAAAATTCAACATAGGCTAATTTCGATATTCCGAATCCAAAAATGAAGTCCATTTTGAAATATAAAATTTCTATAATTTTAAAAAGTGGTTATTAATATTCATAACGGCTACTTTGATTAGTCGCGGTGTTTTAGAACTCGAAGTTGCGTACAGTGCAAGCTATTGCGTTATTGAATGAGGAGCGTATTGTGGAAGCATGGGGTGTTACATATAGGGACATGTATGTGTCGTATGAATATTAAAATACATATGTAATGGTAGAAAACTGAAATATATGGGTAAATAAACAACACATAAAGGTTTTATAGTGCATTAATAAGGATAAAAAATTGAAATTTATGCATTTATATGTTTTCCCAGTAGATATTTAAGGATATACTCACTGGTGATGGAGATATGTAAGGGTTTATAACATGATATGCATAAAACATAAAGGATTTTAAGAAAGAAAATATATTAGTATTATAATATTATTAATGAGAAGATATTTTATTGATGTGTAAGTTTAAATTTCTTGATGTTGTAAATATCTATGATTTTAGAAAAAAGGATGATAATATTTCAAGGGATCTTATAGAATTTTATAAATAAAGAAGGTTAGAGGAAGGGAAAAATATTTATTAATAGATCGACACATGAGATTAATCATATTCAATATGTTTTTCATCATTTTTATACTATATTTATATTTATAAAAGAAGATTAACATGGGATATAATGGTTCCATCTACCTTAGGTACTCATTTATTTAATGTTATGAATAAGATAATATAGATTGGACCAAGAACTATTGAATATTTAATGACACATAATGATGATCATATTGGTGGAATATTTCCATATTATGAAATTTGAAACAATATTATTTTTAGTAATAATATAATATAACTAAGTAAATATGGAGAGACTATGGGAGGAGAACTCAACTAGTAGTCATTATATATACATTTTATTTAAGTATATGAGTACTCTAATATTGGTGTGTGTAAGAGAAATTTTTATTCAGTAATGAACATAAGAGGGATATCCTTATACGTATACTAGATCATGAAGATATTACCAGATGAAGACAAAGTCTATGAGAATACTGACCCATGTTCTCTTATATATAAGAGTTATAAGAACATGAGACAACATTGAATATTACTATGTGAATCATCCTTTTGTATTTTTAAACACCGAGGAAAGATATTAGAATCATATTTATAGAAGATACTAGTTCCTATAAATCTTAATAAACATATGAAGGATCCTATCCGATTTGGAATCTGATGAGGAAGACCAAGTTAGTGTTATAGTTTAATGAACATTCAAGGTAATTTCATGAAAATTATATAGCTTTTGGATAATATGTTTAAGGATATACAAATTACTAAGATTAATTAGGATAATAAAAACGAATTCATCTGTGAGTGGGATAAAAACCATCATAAAATTGTAATATTGTCATTAATATTTGTAGGAGAACATTATTATTAAATTACATGGTTGAACTATTTTATCTCTCATACTTATAATACATGCATGAAAAAAATGTTGAGAATATTTTTTGAGATCTATTAACTGCATTGGTGTATTTGTTAAATGGAAAATATTTTAATTAGTAAAAAATAATCTAAAATAGATTCGACCCCATACCAGTTTATTTTTACCAGTCATGGAGAAACTAAAATTGGTATTATGCCTATGTTTCCACCTCTAATTGGAAACTTAAAATTTAAATATATGATGTTTAGAGTTTCTGTTTCAACACAATGCATATTCTTTATTTTTTCTAATGACACTTTTAAGGGAAAATTTTTAACTCTAACAAAATCGTCCTAGATTCAACCATATGGGAAATAAAATATCACCACCCACAAATTCATTTTATAACCACCCTAAGAAGATTTTCAAAATTCAAATTCCAAAAAATATCCATCAAATTAATACTAACCATGTGCTGTTATGCTACCATAGAAACCAACCCTCGATCACTTCACCACCATCATCATATCGCATGCATCTGACACATCAATTCCAACCACCTTCAACATCTCATTTATACTGATCAAAACCATTCCATCGAAGGTAGATAATTCATATTCATCCACCTTCTGATGCTACCCTTTCAGAATCACATCCCTATGAACCATGAAGGCCACCATGTTTCTCCACCTTGGAGAGAAATCTGGAATCTAGATCCAGAGCAAAGAACCGAGTGGGTTACTGATGAAGAGGAAGACCAACAACCCACCACTAAACATCACCACTTTTCCATCATTTTTTATTTGTCACCGCATAAAAAAATCATTGAAACCATATACACACACCTCACTAAACAAGTATAAAACACTGAAGTAGATGAAAACTAGTCGAATCTAGAATAAAAAAACAAGATGAATTCGGTAGAAATGGGAAACTCGTCGACCACCGATATGCAATACCCAAAGACTCTTCTTTACCATTTATCCTACTACATTCAAGAGATACTAACAGAAAATGAGGACATAGCATGGATTGAGTGGCCGAGGTCTTACATAGAGGAACACCTTCGATGGGAAGACCAAAATAAATTATGAAGAAAATCCACAACATCGAGAACCAAAGACGAGAGGGAGAAAGACTAGAAACAAAGGAACTTCTATTGGGATAGATAATAATTTATAATTGATGATTTTAGTATCAACTCATCAAAAATTAATAAGAGGATGAAGACGAGTGAAATAATAATTTTTAAGATGAATTCAATATTACAAAATAGTAAACCAGATTTTTCTTCTATATGTATCAATAATGATATATTCATACCAAGCATGAAAAGAGAATATATAATGAAAAAATATCTATTCAAAAGATAGATAAAATTTCAACCATAGGTGATTCATGGTATTCACATGATTAATAGGTAACTACAACATCCTTTAAATATTATACAATAGACAATAGATGTACAATTGTTGATTATCACCACTTAGAAAAATGGAATGATGATTTATAATAAATTTTTTAGAAGACGTAGTATAATGTTCATTAAGATATTTATAATTAAATTTTTTTCAATTTGAATGTAAAATTAAAGGAGATCTCCCACATAGAAGGATAATCAATGAATATGGAAAAAATAACTAAAAACAAAGGGTGAGATTAAATTTCAGTACAAATTTTAATTCTAGGAATTCTATTATTATAAATCAAGAAATAATGGTGATCCAAAAAAATGGAATTTTTAGTTTCATTCAATAATAAAATAGTTATTTTTTATAAATTCATGAATATAGGTTCTATATATTGAAATAAAATTTGAAGTATTTCATTAAAGTCATGAATTCACCATTCGAATTTAATGTAAATAAGATAAAGGATAGATACGATGTATTATAATAATAGAATATAATTTATCAATATAATAAGGTGATGATTTGAATTGAATGTTAAGAAAGAGTGAAATAATGTCAATATTTTATTTACATTCATACCCTGAAATGTTTATAGTGTCGAATAAAAATTTTAAATCTTGAAATGAAATTTGTTGAGACCTCACAAGAGGTTGAGGGAAGAAAATATATTGTGAAAATTTATAAATAGGATAATAATTTTAATAAACTTTAGTCCCATAGAAATAATATCTATATATCATCCATTTTTATAACTCTTAAAGAACAATGTAAAAGGTTCCATCCACAATATACAGTTATTATTGAAATAAGTTTTTAATTAATAATAAATTTGTATAATCAAAATATGTAAAAAAATAAATGAATAAAAATTATTATGAATACAACACATAATCAATGGAAGTTTTAAGAATATTTTGGATAATTTTAAGAAAAACTAAATCCCAAACTAAGGATAATATGATAGGAATGTAGTATGTTTTACAATCTAATAAGACTATCATTTAGAAGAAAAAATAATTATTTCTTGGCAATTTTTTTTTTCATTGGAATTCATGCCTATAAGGATCTAAAGGTTTGTCAAAATATGTTATCCTATGGAAATCATAGTTAGTATAAACTAAGTGGGAGAATATTTTATTTGATTCAATGAATAGAATAGAGTGGTTATAATTTATTTATCCCTAATAGAAATTGAAATTTAGAGAGACATTGTGGAAATAGAATGAAAATTTCAATAGATAAAAGGTATTTTGTTTCAAATAAATAAATAATTTCCCTAAATTAATTAAAAGAGGCATACCATTATAGGTGAAAGAAAAAAGTGATGAAAAATGGTGAGATACCAATAGTATTTATTTAAAATAAAAATATTTAATCGTTCATACACAATAAAACCAAAGAAAATAATTCAAAAAAATATTGTGAGTTAATTATAATGATAGAGGAGATTAAACAACATGGAATCTAAAAAAAATATTGGTATTGATATCACTAGAAGAAAGTAGGAGAAGAAGGTAAAATAAATCATGGAGAGAAATAAAGGAATCTGTTTTGGAAAAATAATTAATTAGAAACAATGATGATTATTTAAGAAACACAACCAAGTTTCTAATGAATGCATGATCATCTAGCTTGGGAAATATGAAATGGAAAGAAATATGAAAAATTAAATTCTTTTGAAAAATTTCAATAATTAATTCCATATCATTAACATGAATTTCAAGAGTTTTTGTAAAAAATGTGACGACTCAAACATTCATTAATATCACTATGGACAACAAAAGAAGGCTAGAGACAATTCCAAAGATTGATTGATCATGTTTCTATCCAATGTATAGGGATTTGTTAAGAAAAAAGTAAGAATAATAAGGTTAGATGATTTTATATATAGTTAATATAATGATATTTAATAGAAAAATATATCTAAAATAGAAACAAATCCTGTGTTTCTTATGAGGACTCTTATGAGAAAATTGATAAGAAAAAGCAACAATATTTCTCTAAAAATTGAAACAATTTATAGGGTATTTTGTTTGATAATAAAATCTCATCCCTGTCTCTTCCTCTATGAATATGGGACAATAACACATTATTCTCATATTTCTATGTATATATATATATTAAATTTATCTATGCTTTAATGAAAATAAATTAAAGAAGATATAAGTGTTCAGGGTGATAACTGAAGGAGAATAAAATATAATCAAACATTAAATGTTGATTTAGAGTAACTATCTCATAATAAATCTTAAAATTCAGCATCATAAGGATTATTTAATGAATGTATCAAACATGATGAAGCTAATCTAAATTGTAACCCTTGAGTTGGATAAATTTGAGACAGCATCCAGTACTACTAATCTTAACTGAATCTTGAATTTCTTGAAATGGTTATATAAAAAATTCCTTAAAGTGGAAGATCAATATATACAATATTACTTTGTCTTAAAGAATCAATTGTAATTTTAAGGGAGAGATTCTGAATTGATGAATATATTGACTGATAAAAATTAATTAATAAATACAATGTATGTTTTTTGAAACTAAATATTATATTTGGGGTTTCAATGTTTTCAATCTACTTTTTTGTGATGAATTATAGAGTTTTTATTGAAAATTATGTTAGAATATTTAAAATGAGTAAAATTATCATCAAGACCTTTTAAAAATTCCCTAAGAAAATAATTTGTAGTTAGAATCACATTCTTTTTCGTGTTTTATTGCTTTGTTTTTTAAACCAATTATATAGTTTTCAGACATAAAATTTTATCTAATAGACATAAAGTGGAATAATTAATGGAAAATTATATTATGTGCCATGATACCACCATATATAATTATTATATATATTTATTATCATTAATTATTGTGAAAATATAATTAAAGAACAAATATTGAAAATGAATTTCTCTATAGGTATTGATAACAAATCCACAATAGGAAATTATTAAACCAATTCATGATATGTAGTATTTTTGTGAATAATCTATGACATAAATATATATTGAGATGATATTATTGGAAGGATGTTAATGTCTCCCATCATATGTGTTGATTTGATGAAGTGTGGATAACCAATGAGTGGTGTCACTTTATGTTGAGTTGAAAATATTGAATAAAGAATGAGTGTTTTGAATGTTGGATAATAATTGATATACAATATGAAAAAAATATTTAAGTGAGTAGATGTTATCATGTATATTTGATGGAAAAGAGATATGTATGAGATATTTCTATTTGATTTTTTAGAAGAAGTTCAATATCTATTGGAAAATGTTTTTTCTATTTGTATAGTTCCACTAATTATTTGTGTTATTATATATTTTCACTCTATGAATAAGATGAGAAGTTGGTTGGTATTTTTATAAAGAACCATATTCAATCATAGCATTGTGTAAGGACTATTACATTTATAAAAGTACTATTGAGACAATGGTAATGATTGATGATGTAGTGGAGGATCTATTCAAATTTTCTTAAGAGTATTTATATGCTGTAAAAGAATTAGAATTATTCTTAGGATATGTAAAGGATATTTGATGTTATTACAATGTAAGTTTAAGTGTTTTTAGAATTTTGAATTGGATTTCAATGCCTTGAATTTGATATAGAATATCTGATAATTATTTACTGAATTATGTATTATATGTGTGGATTATAAATATTACAGGAAAGATTAATTTTGCAGTAGTCAGAATATATATTATAAAATTCATCTACGCTATATTAAAATCATATAATAAAGTGTTGTGTATGAATAGATATGTCATAGATAGTGATGTCAGAATGAATAAATGCTACATGATTTAAAACCCTAGGAAATTAGATTACATAGTATTAAAAATTCAAAAATAATGTTATATGGTAATAAAGATTCCCTTCAAATTAGTGACTTCAGATTCTAAAAATGAATTATTTGAGCTCTTATGAGGTTAACTTACTCAATAAATAGGACTCATTTTAGAATCCTTTTAGAAAACATTAGAGAATAGTGTGGAAAAAAATTCTATAAATAGATCCCATCAAAATTAAATATGATCCCTTATAAAATTAACAATTGTTGTGATCCAAGATCATATAAGATACATCTCAATAAATACAAGACATAAAAAACATGTAAAGGTAAAAATGGAAAATTATTTAGAATCATAGAGATATATAAGAGTTAAAAGAATTCTATAGTACATTCAAAGGGTTACATGCTCAAAAATTTGTGGAAAAACATCGATATACATGTTCTATATTACATATATAAGGGTACACAACCCAACCATATGGGTTGATATATTTATATAGATAATAAGTAAGATTGAAATACATGGTAAATAAGATACATAGGGTTTAATTAGTGAATATAAATGATACATAATGGTTTTTTCTAGTTTTAAATAATGTGAGAGTTCAGTTATTTAAGATGGGATAATGTTTTTATAACCAATATATTAAAATTCCTTTATTTTTTAAATATAAATGATTCTAGGGGAGAATAATATTTGAAATGTCATAGGGGTTCACAAAAAAGTACTAAAATTCGGAAGGTTTATTGAAGATGATGAGATTTATGGGAACCAGATATCTAAGATTAAATGTGGTAAAGATGATTTTCTACCAAACTATGACTATATTTAATTTCAAAAATTATAAGTAATAAATATATTTAATGGTTTCATATTTTTTTGGTATTCATTAGGTCAATACTACTAATAGGATAGGATTTATTATACACAAAATTGGGTGTGATTGAATGACATATCTACTGGATGAGATTATAAGAGGAATTTTTATTATAATATTTGAATAACATCCTTTTAAATACCCTATGAATATTGGGAATAAAATAAATATGGAGAGACTAATAGGGGACCACCAAATCGTGAGTGCCTGTATATTTTGGGTGTTGAAGAAGAGGGGTATTCAAGGGATTTTTTGTGTCAGAGAACATATTTTTCAATGAAGTAGAGAAGAGGGAGGGATTACCAGGAATAGTAACTCATGTAGATCATTCATTCTAAAGATAAAATCTATGGGAATATGAATCTATAATCCCTTATATTGTATTTTCTAAATAACATGATATATATATAGAGATTATTGTGTGATAAAGCCATTTGATTACTATAAAATAAGGTAAGAAGTAAAAATAAGTTATATTGAAGATACATGTGTGTATATTATTGATCATAATTTAAAAGGATCCATTTGAATATTTTATTTGAAGAGGAAAACCTAGTTACCATTACTGTTTATATAAAATAAATTTTTTTCTTACATTTAACTTTATTAGTTCAAGGATAACATGTTAAAGGATATACCCTTACCATAACTTCACATTGATTATAATATATATATATATATATTGTGAGTGGGATAACAATAACCATAAACAGGGGATGAGGTCATCCATATAGAGATAAAAACGATCATAAAATTCCCTTATACCTTTTTTATAATTCATTGTTACATTAATTTTATAAAAATGGGTGGTGAGATGATTATGTGATATTTATTCAACAAATGGGTGCAGGGGTAGAAAGAAAAATAGTTAAATTAATAAAAACTCATCCACATTAATTCATCCTATAACTTTGTGTGTCTTCAGATATATAGGTGTAATAATATAGGATACTATTTATTGAACACCTTGGGATTAACCAATGGTATTATTCAATCAAAAGTAACGAACCATCAACCTTCTTGAAAAAAATTGAATAACCCCAATGGTTTGTTCATAAAAAAATAAACCCATTCACCCAGAGATCCTTCATCCAGGACCTCATATCAAAAATATCAATAGGATCAATAAAGAAACTAGTAATGGATATAGGATTGATTCATAGAAAAAACATGATCATAAACATGAAATATCTCTCGGTATAAAACCCAAATAATTCATCAAGAAATAAATCCCTATACTATTAAATTTTTTTAAAACACTTCATAAATATTATCCTGGTCTTTTAAAAAAACATAATAGAACTATGCTGAAAGAGTCCCAAAATTATGATGGTTAGGTCCTAAATAAGATACTTATAAATTTCACTCACCATCAAAGGTATTCTATCACCCTGAACTGATGTGAATGATTCCCAATTGTGATAGTGATATATGAGTTTTGTATATCGAGTCAAAGAATCTATTCATAGGATCACATTAAAATAATGAATTACTAAAAAATTATATTGTTGTTGATATATTATAGTTATTAGCTAACACATATGAAGTGCATTGTGTTGCATTTGTTGTCAATGAGGCATGAAGTTGTCTTGGAATGAATGGATGTCAAGGAGTCAAGATGTGAATGTCAAAGGATGTGATGGTGATGGTGATGAAGGAGAATGGCCATGGTACTAAGATGAATGTCACTTAGGAGATTCACTAAGTGGTATTGGAAATTGTGGTTGAAACATTCTCCATGTATATCTGACGATTGTTGAGCTGTTCTTTTAGTTCCAAGAACTTGTATCAAGATAATACAATGTCACAACATGATTAGAAGACCATGCATTGTAGTGACAATGCATGAGGAGTTGAAGAAGATCCATCCACAACTACTAAGTGGATGATGTGCATTAATAAAGTCCATGTACTATCACTTAGTGCATGAGAATCAGAAGAAGATCCAATTGATCTCTGATTTGATCAACGAATCCCATTGAAGATGTTATGTGATTCAGGAGTTCGGTTGATGAAGATCCTTGAGAATTCTCTCCTAAGTAGAAAATGAGATGATGAAGAAGAATCATAAATTGAGGAGTTGTTTCTAATCAAGTAGATTAATGTTTGAATTCTCAAGAAGAAGAAGAGAGGAGAAGAAATGAAGAAGGGAGAAATGGCTTGGTTGGCATTTTACATATGGGATACTTTTTTTTAACAAAGTGTTTATTCAATGCCTTAGCGAAAAAATTTGGCTAGCCAAGGCACCTTGAGGGTTCAACCCCAAGGCATGGGCACTAGGGCACCACGCCCGGGGGAACCCGTGGGGCGAGCCAGGGCGGCAGGGCGCACCCAAGACACCGCAGAGGCGCCTGGGGCACGCCCGGAGGAGCGCATGGTGGGCGCATAGCGCGCCCGTGTGTGCATAGTGGGCGCTAGGAGCGCGCCCGCAGGGAGCAGAGTGGGTGCAGAGCGTGCCCGCAGGGAGAACACGGTGCGGGGCGGCACCGTGGAGGAGGAAGTTCAATTGAAGTGGGGATGGGAGCGGCATATTGATAAACCGCAGAAAAACCGCGCGAGGATTCGATGTGGGACGCACATTTTTCACCAGGAACGAATCCCAGCCGCTCATCTGATCTCGCGGACGATCGGCGCCGCTCATCTAATCCGCCGCACCCCCGATCTGATCCAGGTCATCCAAAGTCTTTTGATCGGCTAATCCAACGGCCCAGCGACCGTCTTCTTCCCCGAGCTCGCACGAGGTCACCCGCGAGCTTCCTTCGAACCAGAGACCTCCCCGAGGATAGAAATGGAGTGTCCGACTACCTCCGGCCAATCTAATTGCTCCAACGAGTTCGTCTGGCCACACTGAACACGATCATGCCTAAAAATGACCATGCATGCAATGTTTGAAAGAATTCAAAGTTCGGCCGAGGCAAACCAAAGGTGCCGAGGCCACGTGTGTTCGTGGTTTGCATAGATTGGAAGAAAAGAGGCCGTGCATGCGTTCTAAGTTGCATGCATGTGAAGAAGACCGGAGAAAATAAATACATGCGTGAACTGAGGATAGAAACCAGATTTAAAGGATTTTTAAAGATCCGAAATCTTCGGTGATTCAAGATTTATCGCACGCGGATAATCTGAGGCATCTCTGCCTATAAAAGGAGAGGCCGAGACCTCATTGTTGCTTGCTGAAACCTTGTTGAAGATTTGTGTCCCGTGAGTGCTCTGCCTCGCGAAGAAAGAAGCCACTGCGCAAAACTTTGCGCGGCTATTGTTCTCGGTGCCATCCTTGGCCCGAAGGAGTCCCTTGCGCGCAACTCCTTTGCGCGACAAGAAGAAGGAGGTGAGGAGTCCCCTGCGCGTCTTTCTTTTGCGTGACAGGAAGTACCCGAGGCCGCAAGTACCTTGCGCGCCCTCGAGGTTTGTTGTGGCTTGCGTGGCAGTGTTGCACCCTTGCACACTTGAGCCTGCGCGGCATTTGAAGACAAGAAGAGGGCCACACCCCCTTGCACGCCTTGTTTGAGTTTGGGTGGAATAGAAAAAGAAGGCTGAGACCACACCATTGTGTGTGTGTTCTAAAGTGAAGGCCGTGGCATTTTGTGCCTTTTGTGCAAAAAGAAAAAGAGGAGGCAGTAGCCCTTGTGTGTACAAAATGGAGAACCAAGTGTGTGCATAAGTAAAGTGCACACTTTGAAGAAGATTAAAAGAACAAGGAAGAACCCGAGACCTTGGCTTGGGTATGTGCAAGTGGATGAAGTGAAGAGCACACCATTGTGTGTGTGTGTGCAACAAGGAAGAAACCCTTTGACACTTGTATGTGCAAATTGAAGAAGAGGCCGTAGCCCTTGGGGGTTTGCAAGAAGGAGAGGCCAATCTTGTGTTTTCAAGTTGAACAAAGAAAATGTGTGTGCAAACAAAACAAGAAGTTGGCCGAACCTAGGTGTGTGCACTAAGAAGTGTGTATACACTTAGAAGAAATAAGGAGTGACCCACACTAAAGTAGAACACACTCTAAGTGTGTAAAAAAATTGGATAAAGTGTGTGAAGGAGGAAGAAGGTGAGTGCTTAAAGTGTTACACCCTTTGTGGGTTTATTGCACCAAGAGAAGAAAGAGGGAAGTGCATGCATGCATGCATGCACGTGAACACGTGAACAGTGCTAAATCAGTTGTGTGCATTTGAGTTGTCCAAGACTTGAAGATCTTGAAGAAAATTGAGAAGGCCATGCTATCAGTGCATGAGGATGAAGAGCTGCCATGCACTCAGTGCATGAAGTTGAAGTGAACTGAGACTAGACCAGACCAAAGTTAAAGATATCAGTTGTCTGAGTATTCAGTAGTTGGAGAGAGAAGCCAGGTCATCCTGAAGAAGGAGATAAAGCCTGAGCTAGACGAGAAGCCCTGATCAACCACATGTGATCAGAAGAGAATAGCAAGGCTAGCAGCCTTTATCCCAGGCTGCTGAAGTTACTTGAAGAACTTAAAGTGAAGAAGAGCTACTCGTGTGACTCGAGGATCCAGGAGAAGACCCTATGGGACTCAGGGAGAAGAAGTCTTCAGTGGGATTCTGGAGCAGGCCGGTGGGACTCTGGTAACACTGTGTGACGCAGTATAAAGACCCTCTTGTGGGACTCAGGAGAGATACAGTGGGACTCTATATCGACCATTGTAATTCTAACAAGTTATAATGGGAGAATCCATGCTGGGAGAGCATGGAAAGGATGTAGGCCTTTGGTGCCAAACCTTGTAAATCCTTGTGTCCTGTGCCTTTTCATTACTGCATCATTCGGGAAAGGTTGAGAGATACAAGAAGAGTGGATCGAGGCTTTAACCAGCCATAGAGGTTTAATTGATAAGAATCAATTAGTAAAAAGTTTTAAGGGATCACTGATTCACCCTCTCCCCCTCTCAGTGATTCACACTGATCTGGGCACTTCAATTGGTATCAGAGGGAGGTTACCTCTAAAAGATCCAAGGGAGTCTTTATGAAGTGCAGATTTGAGGAAACGAGCAACCAGCCTCAAATGGAGATATCTTCCAAGACTCAGAAAAATAGAAAGAAGAAACAGGCCAAGAAGATGAAGAAAGCCCGTCCTAGCTGTGATGAAGTTGAAACAATGAATGATCTTCAGAGTGCACTCAAATATCTTCAGAAGACAGTTGCCATGGAAGTGGAAACGTGTATAGCTACAGGCATCCATGATCTTCATGAAGAAAAATCACAGTTAGAAGAAGAAGCCAATGCTATGGAAGATCAGCTGGCTAAAAGGGTTGGCATAACCAACACTCTCAGAAAGCTGGTAAATGCCAAAGATGAAACAGTATCTCTTTGCAATGAAAGATATGAAGACACTGCTGAAGAATTGCAAAGAAGCCTTTCTGAGAAAGAATTCTTTATGATAATAGTCAAAGATGTTGTCCATGCACTGGAAAAGAGGCACAAAGTGTCAATGGTTGTCAGAGATGCTCAACTAGAAGACAAAGTCAAAAGGGTGAAGGAGCTTGACAACTCATTGCTTGAAATGAAGCAGGTGCATGAAGACCAGATAAAACAGCTGGAAGAGAATTGGGAAGGAAAGATAAGAACTGTTGAGGATGAGAAGAACTCCCTCAACATGAAATACTTAGAACTATAGGTGATATTGAACAATCAACAATCACCTAAAGCTGAATCCTCCCAGTCAGCTGGAAGAAGACATGTTGCTACTCAAGTATGCTTTGAGCAGGATGATTCTATGAGAAAGACATCCTCTAATAAAAGTGCAACATCTTCTAGAAAGAAGGTACCATCCATACCATCTTGTACTGATGCTTCTAATTGTGTTTCCACAAAAAGTGCAGGATGGAAGAATAATTCCAAACAAATATGGATGAAGACAGTAAAGAAGCAGAGCTCTCCTGAAACAGCACAACAGGTCAAGAAGAGTACCCTACAATCAGAAGGACTGAAGAGGTCAAGATTCGTGGGACAATTATGGTGTTGTAACAAGTATGGGCATTGTGCAAAGGATTGTTGGTACAATCCACTGAATGCCAAAGCACAGAGGAAGCCCATGCCTAGGGGGAGCAAGCCAGAAGAAAAGAAGCAGCATCCACAGGTCCAGAGACATCTGTTTACTGCTAACAGATTTGGATTACTTGACAACATCTGGGATGATTGCAAAAGTGGTCAAAAAGATACATGTCAATCTCCAACTGT
Organism: Viscum album; assembly: GCA_963277665.1. NCBI lineage: Eukaryota > Viridiplantae > Streptophyta > Magnoliopsida > Santalales > Viscaceae > Viscum > Viscum album. The sequence continues at coordinate 673,406,180 of OY728131.1, read as the reverse complement.
ATCCAGAGCTAAAAAGAAGAGAAGATCACTGAACCTGGCTCAGAAAGAATCCTTGGGAAGCAAGAAGAAGAAAGCTGAAAAAGGTCCCAAAAAGGTTTTGAAAAAGGAAAAGAATTCCTTGGAATTGAAATCCAAGAAGGGTGATGCATCCAGAAGGACCACCAAGAAATGCTTCTACTGTGGGAAGAAAGGACATACCATGGATCTTTGCAAACAAGCCATGGAAATTAATAGAAGCCAACTGAACTCAAACAGACAATCAATCCAGAAGAAGCAGAAGGGATTGGTTGAAAATAAGTTGCCTAAGAAAGGTGGCTTAACAGTATCAAAAGAACCATGTGGAATTTCCAAAACTGAGGCCTCACTTCCAAAGGACTTATTAGTCATATGGCCTAATCAGTTGCAACTTGCCAAAGATCTGCAGAGAGCTGAAGATGAAGTTCTGGCAATTGCTAAGGCAAAAGGGAAGAAGAAGCTTTCACATGAAGATGTGTTAAGATCCACACCAGCACAAACATCAAAGAAGATCAGATGTGCAAGTGTGAAGAATGGTGAAAATGGGACATCTCGGTTGAGAGAATCTTCTCAACCTTGTTGTTCACATTGATTAACCAAGGAGGTTCCATCTTATTCCCTTATATTCTTGGTATATACATGTTCTAACATTGCAGGGAATTGAAGATGATGATCATTCTCAGCTGGAGGATGGTTTAGAAAGAATGGAGTGCACCCCTTGAGGGGGAGCCAATCAGAAGAAGATGGTATTCTAAGAATTAATACCATCTTGAAGAAAAGTGAAGGTATTCCAATCATACTTTCATCCCTTGTTTCTTAATTGAGTTTATCTTGTCAATTAAGGGGGAGTATGGATTGAAGACAAATGGATGAAAGGGGGAGCTTTATCTTTGCACCTGAACTTTCCAATGAGTTTTGTGAAGTTGTGCAGGATTTAGCAAATTCATTGTTATATCGGAAAAATTTCAAACCCCTAAGCATGATCTCACATGTGTAGAGAGTTATGGACAGCATTGAGTTCCTTGGTTACATCACTCTTGTTTTCTACACCGGGTTAGCCCAAGTAGACTTAGAGTTGATCTACTAAAGGTTCCTTGCTCAAGAGAACGTGTGACATCATCCCTCTCTTAGTGATTTTGAAGAAAATGCTTTTATAAGGGAGGAAGAGATTTTTGAAAGTGAACCACACCACACCTTTGCATTTGATTGCCAATAAGGGGGAGAAAATATTGGCACACATATTGACCCATTCATATGTGCTGAAGGAGTGTATTGACAACAAATACAAAGGGGGAGATTGAAGTGCATTGTGTTGCATTTGTTGTCAATGAGGCATGAAGTTGTCTTGGAATGAATGGATGTCAAGGAGTCAAGATGTGAATGTCAAAGGATGTGATGGTGATGGTGATGAAGGAGAATGGCCATGGTACTAAGATGCATGTCACTTAGGAGATTCACTAAGTGGTATTGGAAATTGTGGTTGAAACATTCTCCATGTATATCTGACGATTGTTGAGCTGTTCTTTTAGTTCCAAGAACTTGTATCAAGATGATACAATGTCACAACATGATTAGAAGACCATGCATTGTAGTGACAATGCATGAGGAGTTGAAGAAGATCCATCCACAACTACTAAGTGGATGATGTGCATTAATAAAGTCCATGCACTATCACTTAGTGCATGAGAATCAGAAGAAGATCCAATTGATCTCTGATTTGATCAAAGAATCCCATTGAAGATGTTATGTGATTCAGGAGTTCGGTTGATGAAGATCCTTGAGAATTCTCTCCTAAGTAGAAAATGAGATGATGAAGAAGAATCATAAATTGAGGAGTTGTTTCTAATCAAGTAGATTAATGTTTGAATTCTCAAGAAGAAGAAGAGAGGAGAAGAAATGAAGAAGGGAGAAATGGCTTGGTTGGCATTTTACATATGGGATACTTTGTTTTTTAACAAAGTGTTTATTCAATGCCTTAGCCAAAAAATTTGGCCAGCCAAGGCACCTTGAGGGTTCAACTCCAAGGCATGGGCACTAGGGCACCACGCCCGGGGGAACCCGTGGGGCGAGCCAGGGCGGCAGGGCGCACCCAAGACACCGCAGAGGCGCCTGGGGCACGCCCGGAGGAGCGCATGGTGGGCGCATAGCGCGCCCGTGTGTGCATAGTGGGCGCTAGGAGCGCGCCCGCAGGGAGCAGAGTGGGCGCAGAGCGCGCCCGCAGGGAGAACACGGTGCGGGGCGGCACCGTGGAGGAGGAAGTTCAATTGAAGTGGGGATGGGAGCGGCATATTGATAAACCGCAGAAAAACCGCGTGAGGATTCGATGTGGGACGCGCATTTTTCACCGGGAACGAATCCCAGCCGCTCATCTGATCTCGCGGACGATCGGTGCCGCTCATCTAATCCGCCGCGCCCCCGATCTGATCCAGGCTGTCCAAAGTCTTTTGATCGGCTGATCCAACGGCCCAGCGACCGTCTTCTTCCCCGAGCTCGCACGAGGTCACCTGTGAGCTTCCTTCGAACCAGAGACCTCCCCGAGGATAGAAATGGAGTGTCCGACCACCTCCGGCCAATCTAATTGCTCCAACGAGTTCGTCTGGCCACACTGAACACGATCATGCATAAAAATGACCATGCATGCAATGTTTGAAAGAATTCAAAGTTCGGCCGAGGCAAACCAAAGGTGCCGAGGCCACGTGTGTTCGTGGTTTGCATAGATTGGAAGAAAAGAGGCCGTGCATGCGTTCTAAGTCGCATGCACGTGAAGAAGACCTAAGAAAATAAATACACGCGTGAACCGAGGATAGAAACCAGATTTAAAGGATTTTTAAAGATCCGAAATCTTTGGTGATTCAAGATTTATCGCACGCAGATAATCTGAGGCATCTTTGCCTATAAAAGGAGAGGCCGAGACCTCATTGTTGCTTGCTGAAACCTTGTTGAAGATTTGTGTCCCGTGAGTGCTCTGCCTCGCGAAGAAAGAAGCCACTGCGCAAAACTTTGCATGGCTATTGTTCTCGGTGCCATCCTTGGCCCGAAGGAGTCCCTTGCGCGCAACTCCTTTGCGCGACAAGAAGAAGGAGGTGAGGAGTCCCCTGTGCGCCTTTCTTTTGCGCGACAGGAAGTACCCGAGGCCGCAAGTACCTTGCGCGCCCTCGAGGTTTGTTGTGGCTTGCGCGGCAGTGTTGCACCCTTGCACACTTGAGCCTGCGCGGCATTTGAAGACAAGAAGAGGGCCACACCCCCTTGCACGCCTTGTTTGAGTTTGGGTGGAATAGAAAAAGAAGGCCGAGACCACACCATTGTGTGTGTGTGCTAAAGTGAAGGTCGTGGCATTTTGTGCCTTTTGTGCAAAAATAAAAAGAGGAGGCAGTAGCCCTTGTGTGTACAAAATGGAGAACCAAGTGTGTGCATAAGTAAAGTGCACACTTTGAAGAAGATTAAAAGAACAAGGAAGAACCCGAGACCTTGGCTTGGGTATGTGCAAGTGGATGAAGTGAAGAGCACACCATTGTGTGTGTGTGTGCAACAAGGAAGACACCCTTTGACACTTGTATGTGCAAATTGAAGAAGAGGTCGTATCCCTTGGGGGTTTGCAAGAAGGAGAGGCCAATCTTGTGTTTGCAAGTTGAACAAAGAAAATGTGTGTGCAAACAAAACAAGAAGTTGGCCGAACCTAGGTGTGTGCACTAAGAAGTGTGTATACACTTAGAAGAAATAAGGAGTGACCCACACTAAAGTAGAACACACTCTAAGTGTGTAAAAAAATTGGATAAAGTGTGTGAAGGAGGAAGAAGGTGTGTTCTTAAAGTGTTACACCCTTTGTGGGTTTATTGCACCATGAGAAGAAAGAGGGAAGTGCATGCATGCATGCATGCACGTGCACACGTGAACAGTGCTAAATCAGTTGTGTGCATTTGAGTTGTCCAAGACTTGATGATCTTGATGAAAATTGAGAAGGCCATGATATCAGTGCATGAGGATGAAGAGCTGCCATGCACCCAGTGCATGAAGTTGAAGTGAACTGAGACTAGACCAGACCAAAGTTAAAGATATCAGTTGTCTGAGTATTCAGTAGTTGGAGAGAGAAGCCAGGTCATCCTGAAGAAGGAGATAAAGCCTGAGCTAGACGAGAAGCCCTGATCAACCACAAGTGATCAGAAGAGAAGAGCAAGGCCAGCAGCCTTTATCCCAGGCTGCTGAAGTTACTTGAAGAACTTAAAGTGAAGAAGAGCTACTCGTGTGACTCGAGGAGCCAGGAGAAGACCCTGTGGGACTCAGGGAGAAGAAGTCTTCAGTGGGATTCTGGAGCAGGCCAGTGGGACTCTGGTAACACTGTGTGACGCAGTATAAAGACCCTCCTGTGGGACTCAGGAGAGATACAGTGGGACTCTGTATCGACCATTGTAATTCTAACAAGTTATAATGGGAGAATCCATGCTGGGAGAGCATGGCAAGGATGTAGGCCTTTGGTGCCGAGCCTTTTAAATCCTTGTGTCCTGTGCCTTTTCATTACTGCATCATTCGGGAAAGGTTGAGAGATACATGAAGAGTGGATCAAGGCTTTAACCAGTCATAGAGGTTTAATTGATAAGAATCAATTAGTAAAAAGTTTTAAGGGATCACTGATTCACCCCCTCCCCCTCTCAGTGATTCACACTGATCTGGGCACTTCAACATAGAACATTGATAAAACCCCATATAAATCACTCAAAGGGTATATAAATAGACATCACACCTAATAGGTAGTTGATGGTAAAACCCATATCAATAACATAATAGGAAGATATAATTAGTTATGATACAGAAAAAGAATAAAATGGTAATTCAAGGGTACATGTGACTAAGATCATACCTCAAACAATAAATGTCCTAGTTTCATGTTCAGTTGGTCTTGTCTTAGTGGCATGAAGGTGGATTAACCCCAAGGATTTAACCTGGACTATTGATATATTGAAATCCTAAAGATATAAACTCCCCAAACACTTATTAAAATTTGAACTATAACATACTCCATGTTCTGACTTAATAAAAATACTCATAATACCTCTATAAAATACCACAACATATCTTTATTCTAATAATCTAGCACAATCATCACCATGAACACTAAATACCTAATATGTACACGGTAATATTTACTTTAGATGCCCCATTTTTCAATAATAATTTCTCTACACATGGGGGTAGGTGAAAATAAGGTTTAATATTCCCCATATTAACACAGAGATGTAATACTATAGAAGGCCTCCCATACATGGAAAATGAATATCGATGGCCTTGAATCGACATCCTATCATTGATCCAATGAAAATCAAAGAAACAATTCTTCCTTCTATCAATGGATCTAAAACTAGACATAGTATAAGGACCATGAAAAAAAATAATATCTATCCATTTCCAGGTTTGTATCTTTAATGATGTCTATATTTAGTGGAATAGTGAAAAATAGAATCCAAAAAATAATCTACTATGATCAGGTAAAATGTCTCAGTCCATCCTAAAAATGATGAACCTTGAAGATCTCATTAGTCAAAATTGATTGGAAAGAATTTCAAATATTAATAAAATGATCTCCATAGTCCATCACCAACATGATACCATAAACAGAATGTATAGAATCTCATGATATATTAGTTGTTAGCATATCAATACTGAGATTCCCATTAAATAAAGAGTTAATGTTCTCCAAGTGCATCTAGACATACTAGTCTAATTAGAATATGCCATCACACAAGTACCATGCTAGTCTATAATGCACGAACATTACCATCTTGAACTACCTCTCAAGGGGTTTCTCTAGATGATAGATGATATAATATGTAGACTCAACCCAAATCACAAAATCCAATGGTTCGTTCTCTCATGTAAATTGAGTTGGATATGGTAGATAAACTCACTTGAAAAATATGACATGAATATTTCACCTCTTAGATAATTAGAAAAAAATTAATAACATTACATAACATCACATGGAATAATTCATCAAGAGGAGGTTTAGGTAAAACTGTAGGATCCCACTCAACTACTAGTGGGGTATTATCATTCCCATAATTTCAGAACTTGAAATGTGATATTTTTAGTGTTAGATCACATTGATAAGAAAATAAAATACTCAAATATATGAAATATAATAGGATTGAATATAAAATATTAGATAAAAACTAACATGATTGGTTTCCCACTAGACTATAAATAATACATAACATACTGGGTTCTTATAATACACGAGGATCACTATTTAGCTTTGACCAGTCTCTCTCTATCTTATAGTTAGTTATAAATATAAATAATATTTACATTGATAACTTAATTATAGTTGAATATATTATTTATTCTGTTGTGTAGAACTCCACTATTGAGAGAAATATGAATATTTTATATAATTTATAGTGTAAAAATTAAATAACTAAATAGTTTTTCATAACCAATGTGGTCAATCTAAAGACACTACAAACGTTTTTGGTAAATACTACACATGATAAGTTAAACTTGGTCACACCTTATCATTCAACTACATTCAATGTTTAAATATAAATATAATTTAAATCAATATCATAAATATTCTGAACCCATCTAATTTTTAATATACCATATCATGTATATTAAAACAATGATAAATAACTCCCTGGTAATAATTTTTAGTATTTATAATTTAGTTTACCTCCAATGCGACTAAAAAAGATGAAATTCACTTGATGTGTGCCTCCTCATAAACTATAGGTTACTAATCAATAGTGAGAGTTTATGTATAATATTTTGGGACTATATACATATTATTATAGACAAATATAAATCATAAATTAAGAAATATAATAAATTTTATCCCTAATAAAAAAACATGTCATGGAACCCATTAGAAATACATGCCATCAGAAAATCAATATCAACAACCATGTCATAAAAAATTAGCATTAGAAATTATAGAGATCCATATATATATATATACACAATATCCCATGGAGGATTATATAGTAAACTTCCCAAAATTAAGAAAAATTATCAAGATGATATAAAAACTAGTCTTGAGTCAATTAATATTACCATACGATGGATCTAACCAAGATCCTAGGACCAACCATAAATAACATATCCCTTTTCACATACATGGATAATAAAAAATAATGTTTTCCCAGGTACCAAGGATCTGGTGCAGTTTTTGGGAAAAAATAAGCATTCCAACACCAATAGTTTCCACAATGATTTAAATATAATAATCTAAATTATTAGTTTTATATGATCAAACAAATTGTTATCATGAATTTTTAGTAAAAAAAATATTACACTTTTATAGGTAATAGATTTCTACAAAAAAATCATCACTAAATTCTTTACCCTATGTTGGGGTTTCACTAAATATATTACAAAAAATAATTTTGGAATGAAATACCATTTCATAATCAATAGGGACATTATTTTTTCATTATATAATGTTCAATACACATGTAATTATTTCTTGTTACGTATTTAGAATAATGAAAATTTTATATGTGTGATATCATAATCATCAATATATTAGACATATGTCTCTTTGACATAGTCAAAATCATGGGAATAACTTCTTGGATTAATCATATAATAATGAGAGAAACATATCATCATCATAAATATGAAAGGGTATAAAATCCATATCCACATGAAAAAAAGATAAATTTTTTCATGTTAATTGGCCTCATCTAAATAATATAGAATCACATCAAAAAAATTCATTCTCTAATGGCCATATTGTCCCCTTCTCTAGATGTATCACATCATGGGTAGTGCGTCCCAATACCTATATAGATAACACATAGATGAATATTTCATCCCATTTTCATTATCATGATGCCCACATACTCATTACTTCATATGAATTGATGGAAATTTACCATTACCACATGCATGGTGTCCCGATTATGAATGTATAATATAAGGAGAATAATGTCACAAATCATGATTGGAATAATGAATGTATTTTCTTTTTTCCCACTATATCCATCATCGAATAATAGTGGATATATTCCCATAAAAAGAATAGAAAAATTGGATTTACATTAATAACTCTACTTAAGGATTTCATATCATCTAAAAATATTTTAAAGCTTGTTCCTCAAAAACTCTTCATATATCCATACATATAACCATTTCATAACCATTTTAGTATCAACAAGTATATTAGGGAGGGAAACATACCACATTACTAATTTAACATGCCAAAGAGCACGGATAAACCGATATGTTAAATATGTATCTATCCTCACACTAATCCTTTTCATTGAAATACTTATTCTCCATAAAAATAATATAAAGGAACTAATTAGGTGTAATTAACATCATATAACCCAAGGAAACCTCAAACAAGTTTTTGGGTTATATGAAACCACACACATTAAGTCATGATCCTGGGAATTTATGGAAAATACAATATGTTATAATTGGAAAAAGGACCTAATGGCCCCAAAAACCCTTACCCTACTCAATTATGGTCATGTGAAATGATTTGAACATATTTACAAGTCAATAACTCATCTTATATGATACCATATATCAAATATCACATGAAATGAGAAGAAACTAGTGGGATTAATTATAGAACACCTACCACATTTCAATGGAAGACCACTCATCCAATATCACTAGACGAGTCAACCCCTATAGATAAATTTATCAAAATATTAAAAGGATCCAAAATTAGGGTAAAACAAGTAAGGGGAAATTAAAAAAATTATAATCAAGGAGATACTGTATGATATGTAATGGAATTAACTCTATCTAATTTGATTAAAGAAAACTGATCCTGCCACCAAAGAGGGCAGAAACATATGGAATGGAGAGGAGAACCTTGAGAGGGGAGGTAGATCACAGAATTTCTAGTGGGTGAAAAATTTCATTTAATACATCGTTACATTTTAATTAATTAAATTAAAACATTAAAAAATCTAAATAGTGTTTCTTTTTCTTTGACCACAAGGGTGCATGATGTAACACCCATACAAGGGTCACCATCACTGTATGGACCCTTCGCTAATGTTGCGATGCCTTATACATGGGAAGAACCTAAAAATCATTGAACTAGGTCACCATGATAAAAATAACACATTTACTATAAAACACATACCTATTCAGTCAAATTCATTATAACATCCAATAATTTTTTAGTATATTTATCATTAAATAAATTGTAAGTGTTTGACATCATTCTTGACGCAGAACACTAATCTTAAAATGAACCATGATATACTAAATAACTTCCATTAAATTTAAAAATATTATTTGGATTCATTTAATTATGAAATATTTTTTTACTCAAATAAAATGTATTAAAAAATTCATAATAAATAAGTACTTAGTATTTTTTATTGTCTTTTTATTCATTAAATGTATGTTTTCTTCAAAGATGGTTTCTATTGATTTTTGTGAATTTAAATTATCATTAATTTCTAAAATATTTATAAATTTAATTATATTATATAAATATTTATTTTCAAATTATAACTTCTATTTATCTTAGCGTGAAATCATTATATTTTTTGAAAACATTTATTTTTATGTGTATAGTGAAATTACCAAAATTCTAAAATGGTCATTTACTTTCAAAAAATAATTAAAGTTAAAAGTCCAATGATTTTTTTAATTGGATATTAATGTAACATAGTTAACCTTTATTTATATATTATCAAATTAATTACATAATAAAAAAATTATACCTGATTTTGGTATAAATTCATTTTTGTTATTAAAAAACACATAGATCTAAGAATTGATTTTCATTGAGTTTTACCAGTTCATATTAAAATTTATTTCATCCACATAAAGATGTTGAATATTGAAAAAATGGATTCCATGTTTAGAATTATTATTTTAACTTTAGGTAAATAGTTTAAGTGTGTATTTAGTCATTATGAATAGTGACTATTTCTAATGCTTTCACCGGGTTGCGCACGTCTATCTTATTGGGGGATGGAGAAGCTGTTTTTTTCCTCATTCCATCTTTCCAAAGGTGGGAGACATCTGTTCCTTATTCAGGTATGTTTGCTCCTTGATCAAAATGGGATAATGAGATGTCGGTTCTTCCTTCCTTGGATTCCTCCTCAGAACTCGTTACCTAGTCCGGGTCTCCGTTATAGATTTATGACGTTGTTCATGAAACTATTATTAGTTCCATATCTTCATGGACACCAGTTAATTATACTGCTTTTGTCGGGACATTCCGAAGGGTTCGGTCAGGGAAGAAACCTTCGGTCAGGGGACTAGTCACGTTGGACATCACTGGCATGTCTGGACACTAGGACACTGGTGCGTCTGGGTTTCTTCCCCTTATTATAGCGCTTATAGAAGGTGCGGAAGCCTGAGGCATCACACATCAAACGTGGGGAATCATACTCCATAGGCATGTATCTGAGGTTTTCCTCGGCTTCCCATGTTTAACACAGGGTATTCCATGAGTTTAACATATATCATAGATGGATCAGACTGATCAGAACACCGATTAGAGTGGATCAGATGGGTGAAACCTCTGGAGGGAACACTGATGTTGGGGGCAATGTGTGGTTAGCTTCTCGGTTGTAGTTAAGGGGAATGGAGAATGAGGTGGTGTGACCCCACCAGGATATGGTGGACTGGGTAAGAATCTGGATAGATGATAGGTGGTTTAATGAGGTGGGTGGAAAATGAGATGGATTTGACTCAAGGATGAGGGTGATGTTGGGATTGAGTCTCAAAGAGACCTCCTACATATCTCCAGGTCCATGAATCAAATTCCTCGTTGTTCATCTGACGACGGCTTACTGCTGATTTGGGATTTCACCAGCTTACCACCGGATGGTGGATCACAATGGCTTACCACTAGACGGGGTCACAACAGCTTACCGTCAGATAGGGTCGCAACGGATTACCACTAGACAGGGTCACAATGGCTTACTGCTAGATGGGGTCGCAACAGCTTACTACGTAATGAGGTCAAAACGGTTGACCACTGGATGGGGTCACAATGGCTTACCACTGATTGAGGTCCATAGTTTAACGTCATGTAGGACATGGACGAACTGATGTGAAAGAGGACATGGGGCATGCATTGATGGTGTGCTAGAACCTCATGGAGGCTTCCTACGTACCTCACCTTGGAAAGGATCAAAGACCACATATTTCAGGTGGGTTTAGGCGAACCGACATGAAGGGGGGAGAACCAATTATTGTTGGGCTTGAATCTTAAGCGGTCTTCCTACATATCTCATATTGGAGACAAGGATCAGAGACCTCATAGTTTATGATGGCATGAGAGCTTACGTGAAGGGGTTCGGAACTAATGGTTGTTGGGACTGAACCTTAGAGAGGCTTCCTACGTACCTCATCTTGGAGATAAGGATCTACGACCTCTTAGATCAGGATTGTGTGGGAGCCGACATGAAGGGGAGTCGAAACCAATGGTTGTGGGGCTTACAGTCTAGGATTTTTGGAAAGTATGTCATGGTCAATGATTACTCTAATCCCATGTGAGTCATGCTTGGTGTGAGAAACAAGGGACAACAAAGACCTGGCAATCACGTCACGAAAGGTGCGTCTATGAGAAGTAGACTGGGGCCATGTCTAGTTTGCAGACCAAAGAGAAAATAGGGGATTACGCGTGGTTACCAGCCCAAAGAGATGGAGATTGGGACTTACTCTAGGGTGGAGGCATGGTAGGTGACAAAGCCTAGAGGGAGTGGGATTTTCACCCAAGAAGAGAGGAGGAGCATGAGTGCTGCCTCATGTAAGAAAAGATAGGGGCTTACACTAGGGGATTTCCCTTTCCCTGCAAATGAACGTCGCTCCAATAAATAGGATGTCATTCCATGTGAGAAATGATTTTACTCCCGTGGAGACTAGTGGGTGTTGAGAAAGTCCGAGACGGGGAACCCCGTGTGCAAGGCACGGGGCAAGGTCATAATTTAACATCATGTGCTGAGGACATTGGGGTTTGGCAGTTTAACAACCTACTGCTCGGACGAGGCAAGTTTTCTCCGCACCCATAGGACTTAGATAACCAATAACCACCTACCATGGGAGAATAAAGGCATCAGAAATTCCATGGTGAGGGGGTGTTAGGGAGCACACCATTGGGGGTCCATGTTAGCATTGCTATGCGAAGAAGCAATAGTCGTTAGCGTGCCTATGCGAAGAAGCATGAGTCAAATCAACACAACAGAAAGAGTCACCCAAGGGACTTTGAAAATGATTCTTGTAAACCTGAGGGGACACATGGGAAAAGAGTGTATGATGCAGGTATGTCATGTATAAGAGAGGCTCGAACAAGGTGCCTCAAGGTGAGGGCAGCACATGGAGCATGCGTAAGAGAATGGTCCGAGGCAAGATATGAGTCCTACGCGCAAGATGCAAGGTTTGTGAAAAAGATTAAGGGGTGGTGAACAAGAAGGATGGGTGGCATGAAAGATAGAGTGGTTGTGCACAAGACAGACGGTTTGTACACATGTTGGATGGGTGGCGTTAAAGAAAGAGGGGTTGCGCGCAAGGCGAACAGTTTGCGTGCAAGTTGGATGGGTGGCGCGCAGGAGCACCAGACACAAAGGGTACATGAGTGCAAGGCCCCTCTTGCATGTAAAGGACTTTGGGAAGATACAAAATCCACGAGGATCAGAGGGCCCACCTAAAGGTGCCCGAGGGACCTATCGTGCAACAACCAATAACTAAAGGCCATGGGTTTTTCGTGCGGTCACAGAAGATGGTTTTTTTCGCGCTGTTGAGCATCTCTTTGTCTTTGGTTACCCTTCCCTGAAGGGCATGATAGAGTTTATTTTACAGCTGGAGCCCTCGGAGTGGTGTGCAAGGGCCTGGCATGCAAACTCCGGTCGGTTGTTGGCTTGTGCGCGCAGAAGGGTGGGGTGCGCAAATGCCAGTTAGATGTAGCCTGGTCCTTGAAAATGGAGTCAGGCGAACAATCCCCATTCGACGTCACCTTGGGTGCCGAAACAGGGCGGGCGCACAAAGGCCCGTTCGACGCCGCCTAGTGCGTGGAAACGGGGCGGGCGCATAGAGGTCCGTTTAATGTCGCCTTGAGTGAGGAACCGAGATCAGGCATGAAAACTACCATTCGACATCACCTTTGGCGTGAAAATGGGGTCGGGAGTAGCCAGTCATGGAGGATGGTACTTTGGGCGAAAAAGGGGAGGCCGACATGCAAGAGTTTACGCACCAGAATTCATCTTGCACGTGTCTCCCTAATCTTTCGCGCACCCACCTCCCGGTCTCCAAAATCTACTTTTTCATCCCATATTCATTCATTTCACTTTTATCCACCCGATGCGATCCATCTATAAATATTTTCATCAATAAATTCCCCCCCTATGAATCACATTTGAAAGAGATCCCAAAGGTTGAATTCTGAGGGTATGCCGAAAAAATAGAAAATACATCATCTGCGGCTCACAAAAATGCATTATGCGCGCGCAAGAGCGTTGTGAATGCACGATCATTCCATATGAAGGAGCATTGAGCGCATGCGGAAGACACATAAAATCTTTATATATTGGTTGAGGACACACCCTAGGCCCAACTGTGACTTTTTCCACGCGACAGACATTTTTGATCTCGCATACAAAAACAGTACTGATCCATGCGTAAGATTTTGCGACTGACTCCGGGTTTTGCACGCTATACAAATTGTTTTCATGCACAGAGACCTTCTTTCACGCTGCCACCACTTTTTTTCGCTGAATCTTCCTTCTTCTGCACTGATCCCTTTGAATTTCTAAGAATGGACGAACAATACACCAACACCGAGAGGGAAGTTTTCGGTGGTGCAAGAAGAACCCAAATAATCACGAACCCTAACATTCTTCGCACAAGGAGGATTGTGACTAATAACCCAATGATTTTTTCAAGCTTACGCAATCACAAAAGGATTATGTCCTGAGCGGTAGCTTTACACTATGGTAATTCAGTCTTTTAAAAGAGGTGTTGATGCCCGGTTTTGAGATGGACACACCGTAGTTATGGGTGAAACATGAGGATAGTCTTCCACAATTCCACATTACCAACAATGGCCATCCTTCTAGGGAAACCTAGAACACAACCATTTATGTCCTAAATATGAAGGCCAGTATTGTTGTGGGAAGTGATCCGGTTCCTGAGGAATCTCTTTCTATTTATGAAAGTACTTTTAGAAGCAACATTACTGAAAAGACAAAGGGATGACAGGAGTGGGATTTCATATCTGGGGGAAACATTATCAATTAATGGGCATGGGCATACTGGGTACATCAGACATGCGAGGAATCTGAGAAAGATTTGCTGGACATTGGAATTTTTTTGGCTGTTTGGACGTCTCAATTCCCTGTTTACCAATTGCAAGACTTGGTAGTAGAGCTGTTAAGTCACGGGTCACCTGATACCAACACTTTTCACCTACATCATCGGGAGGTGGGATTCAATCTGTAGGATGTCCACTGAATTGTGGAAATACCCTTGGAGGGGTATCAGTATGATGACTTAATCTCGATGGAGAATGTCTGGTGGATAGGACCCACACCCCCACATGGTGGTTTAGTCTCTTCCTGATCCAGGACACAGTCATGAAGATGTCAGGCCGAGGGAAGTAGTTCCCGAACACATCTCATAGGGTAAAAAAAGATCATATTAAAATATTTTGGTGATGGGAGAGTATCGATCATTGGGATTTGGCACTAATGAGGGTTGAGACCCCAATGCACGATATGCCGAGTTCCTCGCCACGTTATTGAGCGGATGGTTGTTACCTATGAGGGACACAAGGATGGGAGTCTGCCCAGGGAAGTAAGATATGGCCAGGATTAGAGCGACAAAGAACAAGGTTAACCTAGGGGTACCAGTGTTGGCTAGGCTATACAGTATTATAGGGCACATTTCGAGGGGAATATTTCCCAGGTGGATATGAGGGCCATTCCAAATTCTCCATGGCTGGGTCGCAACCCACTATAGTGGGTATGAATTCCAAAATGCCATCCCCCCCAGTAACAGGATGCGCCCATCACTCTTGAACATTGCTGGGATCCGCCCATTGACACTCAGGGATGATGGAATCAATGTCAATATCGACAGTCACACTCACTTAGACTTCCAACCATTCCGAACAAGATTTGTACAGATTGTAGAAGATGGGTGGGGTCCACATGAGCAGAGGGAGTACCTGTAGAGCATCTGGGGCAGCGTGGTGGTGGCCCAAATTGATGGGTAAATCTTCTGCGAACCCTATGTGCCGACCAGGTTCTCTAGGGAGTTCGGGTGCATGGAACAGAGCCCTAGAAAATATACATAGAGGTTCAGGAAGAATGGTATCCCTACATTCTCTTCTAGCTGTGGCTTATGATCATGATCTTAGGCCTGGGTGAAATCATCACTCTCTCCCCCCCCAATGATGTCAATGTCGGACTGTCAATAGAATATGCAGAACACTTGTCAAGAATGTGATCAATGTGATTCTTTTGAAATTCATTCGGAAGATCAATGCAACTAGTGCAGAGCCCGAAGAGCAAGAAGGTAGACTATGTGTCATGGGGGGAAGTGAGGCAAAAATAGGTTGGGAAGCTAGTGCGGTGTAGGCAGGTACTTCATCGGCAGGGGAAACATAGACTGAGAAAGTGCCTCTACCCTTCGGGGAAGGCTGGTCTCATGCATGACCCTGGGGTCCGACTAGGGAACTCCCATAAAAGAAACTCAGGTACCTCCTGACATCATTTGCTGATGATATATTCCCTTATCTATGGTCTTCTTTGAAAACACTGCAAGAGTCCCTGTCCGATGAAGAGTTATGGTGGAGGTTGATATGCACCGGGCTCGATCTTCTGGACATAGGGCGCATCCAAATATTGGATAGATTAAACCTTCATCGCCAGCATTCATACCTGATAGCCATGGACATATATGCTTTCCAGCAGGGGTTGTATGAAGAACCGCATCTCCTGGTGAAAGTAATTCTTTTCTAGGAATATGAAAGAGAGAGGCTTCCATATGATGATGAAAGTGTCTAGGATGAAGAAGAAGAAAAAGAAAAAGAAGGAGGAGGAGAAGAAGAAGAAGAAGGACAGGAGGAAGAGGACCAAGCTGAGGGTCTTGGTGGCATGGGTCCCTCATAAGTTCCCACTCACCAGCAGGGTTCCTCAGAGAGTGGTGAAATTGTTGGCTCCGATGCTGAACTAGCAGAGTAGTTTGAGGTATGGTTTAAACCTTATTTATTACTTCATCATTTAATATTCTTGATCCATAAACCAAACCCCGTCCTATTCAGGAACACATGGTTTAGGGTCTCTAAGAAGGCTTCCCCACTAGGGGCGCGGGTACGCCAATAGAGACCGGGGAGCGACCTCGGGGGCCAGTCTTCAAGACCGGGCTTAGTGGGGCACTGATTTTAGCTGGATTAGGAGATAATGAGCTCAAAGGAGAGCCCCTTGACTTCACCATTGTCCAGTATGAGCTAACATCAGTGATCGAGTTGACAAGCACTAGAGGCTCTCCTATGGCGGATGTCCTCACAATGACATAGGCATTAGAAAACACTACACATAGCTCTAGTATGTCCTTTCTCATTGGTTATCTCTTTTTGATGAATAATTTATCTAATCATGATACTGATTCCTAATTTAGTGATCACAATGTTGGAGTCATGACAAACCATTGAGTCTAGAACATCTACAGAAGCGGGATGGGAAGCGACCACGTCACCCTTTATAGAAACAACCATTCATAGAGACCCTACCTCGGTACTCAGTGAGCCAGAGATCGCAATGAGGGATGGTAATTATTCCAAGGTGGAAATCCATCCTGATGAGAGAGAAGTCGCTGATGGGGTGGAGGTCCCCGAAGAAGACCCTACTACTGAACTCATCATAGATTTCCCTAACTATCGGCTGACAGATCCTGAGCAGATATATGATTCTAATTCAGAGACGACCGATGTGAGCCGTATGATGCGGTGCAATGGGTGAAAGTGTATCATGCACTTTCTCGGTCAACCTGAGACTGAATGGATAAAATATATGGGATCACTCCACACCTAGATGCGCTTTCTCTGTGCTGGAGGGGTGGATGCTCACTGTCTTAATTCAACAGTTTGCGACTACATGGCCGAGAATCTGCGCGAGAGCAACCGACGCTCTGACATAGCCCGATGTTAGAAAGAGTTGGGGAGTACCCAAGAGTTCTTGAAGGAGGAAAAAGACATCTAAATCCTTTAATAATAGATGAAATAAAAAGAGGTATTCATTGGCAACTGTTTTGATATTGTGGAGAAATTGATGGCCCAACTGGCCGACGCCCAAGAGCAGCTAGTTGAAGAGGGTCACCAAATGACTAAACTTTAAACTGAATAGGCCATGTATAGGCTAGAAAAAGTGCACTATGCTCTATGTCCGCTAATGAAGAGAGCGTTCTCAAGGGGCAGGAATAAATCCTGGAGGCCACAAGCCAAAAAGTAGTGGTGCTGGAATGATCTATCCAAGATGTTGATCCTTAAGGGCCCTGTTTTGGTCGAACTCATAAACACATTTCTCTTTACTGTCTCTTATTCTGAACTACATGTATGGATAGATGTATGGATAGATTTATATACTTTATTGGTTGGTTTAATGCATTCATCCAAAATCCTAAAATAAATAGCAATCCATTTCTAAGATCACATGGGTTGTACCCGATGTGAGAAACAAGATATGCTTGCACTATTACTTTATTTGAATTTAGGAGTGCCAACCAAGCTTCGAGCACCCAAAGTTCGAAAAACCAATCCAGTTTCTCGACAAGAGATGGGAGAGGCCCAATTTGAGGATAAGGACCTCAGAACAATCGACATACCATCTTCCCAATGTGCTCTAGTGCACGATCGGGGTAATTCCAGGGTCATTCGAAATCAACCCGAACATAAGGGAATGGAATGTGTGAATCACAATAACCTAGATTCAGAACACTGTGGGGGGGGGGGGGGTGACAATAAAGGTTATCTATTTATAGTGTTCAAAACACAATATCCAAATTGTATTAGCCTGATATGGGAACAACGGATGGGGGTTGACCCATAACCATGTTCGACACATGGGACCTGACTCATAATTTCATCAATTAGTCTTCCAGGACATTGGCCCAGGACAGTAGGCGTGCCATAGGCCAAGAATCCATACTGTTAGGGGGTTATTTCAGATGTGAAATGGAAGGAGGGTATGAATAAAGGGCACATGAAGCATGGAGCGTGGAGAAACGAGTTGTTCGGATGGAGTCCAACACTCTTGAAATTATGCCAACGCGGTGGAAACTCGTTAGGTGGACATACCAGTTTGATCATGGATCATTCTTATTCCCAGATAGGAGCTCTCTGGTGAGAAAACTGGAGCATCCCATCATTGTCGTGGGGCATCCTGGACATGTTCAGGGTAAAGATTTAGGTGTAGGGTTCCCCGAAAGAATTCGTGCTAAGGGTCCAAAAAAGAGAGGAACATGATTTATGATTCATGGGGTTGGACCCAAAGGCAAGATGATTGGGTGTTTCTATGTATCCCATGAGGATGGGAATGAAGTTGTTTATAGTTATAGAAGACAACACGGTAAGGTACCGGTGCTAGAGATAAAAGGGCCATGTGGGTCTATCCCTCACTCCAAAAGAAGCGACATTTGATAGGTCTTGTTTTTCCTTTAGGGTGAATAGATGTGTGTGTGTTTTTTTGAGGCAATGGAACTTGAATAGTGATTCCAGGCATCACAACTATTATCAAGACAAATGATGACATTGAAAAATGTTATGGTGTTTGACCAATACCAAACATGATGTCCCTTGAGCGAGGACACCATAATGCAACACCATTTTTCATCGTGCGTCCAGGATGATACAGTCATAGTTTGGGGTCATGTGATGGGACCAACCATGGATTTTTATGTCATGCAGTATAGACGCAACATTTTAAAGCCATGTGGGACTAGTAAGCATAGTTTAATGTCATATGGATCAGGCATATATACAGAAGATGTGGTTCAATAGGAAATTAGCACGGCATGATAAAGCATACACAACATGAATGAGGACGAGGTCCACATTATACTACGTGTGATTCCAGATAAGAAACCTCAGGCCGAGGGGCCAAAAAAGGCTATAGGATATGGGGAAGAAGAGGATAAACCCTAGTTGAGAAGTACCTGAAGACGAGATGTCTGGGTCTTCATATATATACCATGGGAATAGGAATGAAGCCTCACATAGTTCATGAAGGTGCCTTTTAATGTTGTATAGGACAATATCATGTGGGACAGGAAGTAAGGGGGGATAACTTCTAGAAGGGGGCATACATGGTGTGGCTAATAGAAACCTGACATGAATGAGGACATAAAACCATACCACACCACGCAGTCCCATCATAGTTAAAGCCCCGCAGGTATAACAAAAGATATAACTTAGTGGAACTCAAAATGGACCTAAAGAAAAAATGTCTAGGAATTCCTACGTGCAAATGTGCACTGAGGGGTAGTGCCAAGAATATCAAAATTCCATTTGGACATGATGGGGTGGAAAAAAATGTGAACCTTGTATCCCACATTCATGTCTTGAAGGAGATGGTGTGATGATGGAGGATAACTGTTGAATATGTTCGAAACAAAACATCCATATCGTGTGACCTGAAATGGAGACAACAAATGAGTGTCAACTGCTATCCATATTCAAAAAGTGGAACTTGTATCAATTTTTTGTCTGAAACCATTGAGGACATTGGCCTGTAATGGTAGGAGAGTCTTTAGGACTAACATCCATTCCATTTGGGGTTCCCTTCTAGTGTGAAAGATTATGGAAGCCCAAATGAAGGGAACATAAAGCCTGAAAAATGGGCGAAAGCATGTCCATGTAGAATTTGACACTTTGGGTTGTAAAACAGAGTACTCATGGGAAAATTTGTGAATCATCTTAGAGGGTTGAGGGGATCAACTTGAGAGCAGCCAATTTGGAAAGATGAGTATTGAACACAGAGACAGAGAACTCTGAGGAGAAAGAGGTACATGGCGTGGTTGTTTCAAAATTGACGTGAATGTGGTCATAATCCCATACCACACCATATATCCTTCTCATGGAAGAATTCACGCCAAGGGTCCAATATAACAAAGAGATATCTAAGATATGGGGCTGGACCCGAAGTCTAGATGTTCGGGTGGTCCTACGTATGCCATTAGGATGGGAATAAAACCACACATAGTTCTTGAAGAGGGATGATACAAATAAGGGAAAGATAACCCAATGAGGGGCGTGTATGGAACAATGAGTAACCCGACGTGAATAAGAACGTGAGTCCCTATTGTACAACCCTAAGTGAGAACTTGGACCAGGGGCCCGCGAAGACTGAGGGGCCCGAAGCTCGGCCATGGACAAAATGTCATGGCCAACTTTTAGTTCAATGTCTTGTAGTGAGGATGAAGGTAGTGGTAAGGTATCTTTTCCAGGTTTGTGTACGACACAACGAGTAACCCGATGTGAATGAAGACATAATCCCACACCACACCATACAACCCTAAGTGATACATGGGCTAGGGGCCTAAAAAGGCTGAGGGGCCTGAGGCTGGGCCATGGACATAATGTCATCTCCAACTTGCAGTTTATTTTCTTGTAGTGAAGATGAAGGTGATCTTATTTTAGGGTCATAGATCTTGAACCGTATATTCCTAGTTTAATGTCATATGCATGGGATAGGGAGAGTAAATCATCGTGCTTATGGAATAACACAAAGCGGCAACGATGATAGAGGATAGCTGTTGACCAGGTTCGCAACACAGTATCCACCCTTGTGTGACCAAAGGGGGAGGGGGTGGTGAATAATTAAAGCATCAAACAGTAATTTTATTCGCAACATGGGACTTGTATCAACTTTCCACTCACAATCCCCGAGGGCATTATCTCTTAATGGTAGGAGAGCCCTCGAGCCGACCATCCATGCCCTTTGAGGCCCTTTTTGATATAAAAGGTGATGGAAGACCAAATGATAGGACTTGAAAAGCGTGGTAGGGCCTATGCTCATAAGACTGATGATAAATGATGGGAGGGACATCTCTAAGGGATATGTGTGACATGTATAAATATCCTGACATGAATGAGGACATGAGTCTATATCACACTACACAATCCTTAATGAGAACTTGGGCTGGTGGCCCAGAGTGGTTGAAGGACCTGAGGCTAGGTGTCTTCTCCAACTGTAGTCGTATGACCTCTTGTGCGGTTACTACTTTATCATAGCTCCTAAGCCCACGTGAGTAGTTCTTGGTGTGGGAAACAATGAGCCATATTTAGCTTTCCCTATCATATAAGGGTCTGATAGCTGGAATCGCCTGAAGGGGGTCACAACTCAATGATAAAGTGGGTAGGATGAACCACCACACTCAATGATTGGGATCTACAGGGGTGGTGACAACGAAAAAGGATAGATGTTGACCAGATTCAAAACACATAATCTATATCATGTAACCTGAAATGGGAATATCAAATGAGCTCCGACCGCTGACCATATTAGCAATATGGGACTTGTATCGATTTTTTGTCTGAAAATCTTGAGGAAGTTGGACCATAATGGTAGGAGAGTCCTTAGGCCTAACATCCATGCCATTTGGGGGTCCCTTCAGGTGTGAAAGATAATGGAAACCCAAATGATGGTGTGTGTGGAACATGAATGCACTAGTTAAATTTAAAATGATGTTGGACAAGAGAAGAGATAGAGATGTTCGGGGGAGAGAGATACATTGTACTGTTATGAAGAACGTGATGTGAATGAGGGAAAATTATCGTGCCACGCCATGTGTTTCATCCTAATGAATGGTCCCAATGTTTTGGGGCTGGGACTATGGATGAAATGTATTGGCGGTCCTACAAATCCCATGAGGATGGGAATCAATCCACACATAGTTCTGAAAAGTCCATGCAATTTAGAATCATGCTGTAAGGACTTGGGAGGATTAGAATAATGAAAGAGGTCACATAGTGCAATCACCATAACACTGACATGGGTGGGGTCTAAGAAGCCTACATGATTCCATGTGTGATCCACCAAAATAACTATGCCCAGGAGGGGATAATCCAAGAGGAAACTTCGGACGAACTCAAGGTGAGGCATCTGAATGTTCCTACGTATCCCACGGGAATGGGAATCAAGATGTACATAGTTCTTGAGATGTAGTTTAACATCATGTAGGACAATGAATATTTTGAGGTCATGTAGGACCATACAGTTTAAGGTCATATAGGACCGTCATGCAGTTCAGGGTCATGCGGGACCAACAGTTTAAGGTCATGCAGGACCATATGGTTTACGACCATGAGGGACCCTATGGATCAAGAAATGTATTGTTAGAAGAACATGGAATTGGTGGGAGGAGTTATACACTGAAAATCCATTGTAACCAACGAGTATGCACCATTGGAGTAATCCTTGTGAATGATATAAGGTCTTTCCAATTTGGGTTCCAACTTGGGTGGTTTCCTACCAAGCATCATTGGTGTCCTTAGGGCCAGTACCAAGCCTCCCTTCAAGAAGGAGCAAAGGTGAACTTTCTTGTTCAATGATCTGACTATATTGTTTTGATGCCTTTACAGATTGTGTAGGGCGTGAAGCCTATTCTTGTAAAGTGATTCCAATTTAGCCAGATGGATTTCAGATACCTTATCTAGTGCATGCTGGTCATAGACCACTATGCGTAATGAAGGTAACTGAATATGGATGGGTAGGACGACCTCAATTCCTTACACTAGGAAATATGGGGTCTCCTGGGTGGAAATTATGAGTCATTTTCTAATAATCCCAGAGGGCATTGGGGAGCTTGTCCGAATAAATCTTCTTATTCTGACCAACCATTTTCTACAAAATGTTAGAGAGTGTTTTTTGAATGCCCTGATCCATCCATTTTCTTTCACATGATAGCGGGACGTATGGTTAGAATGGATGTTGTACTTAACATACAATTTCATCAACTCAGCTGCTCGGACGTTTGTGACCTTATCGGTGAGGAAGACATGAGGGACTCCAAATTGGTAGATGATGTTGGTACTCTCAAAGTCAACAATGGACCGGGCCTTGACCTCCATGTGTGGCACTGCCTCATCCCACATGGAGAAGAAATCTATAGTCGTTAGGATGAAACTGCACTGGTGAGCTGTCGTCGTTGGATATGTTACCACAAAATCAAGTCCCCATACTACAAATGTCCATGAGTACATTGTGGAGGGAAAGGATATGTTGGCTGATGCATAAAGTTAGAATTAATTTTCCATGCATGAAATCTATTGGCAAACGTGATGCAATCATGGATCATGGAGGGCCAAAAGTACCACAGTCTCTGGATCTGGCGAGATAGCTTCAGCCCAGTCTGGTGGGCACTGTAGGAACTAGAATGAACCTCCTATATGACCTGATAAATCTCGACTCGTTGGATGAAACGAATGAGAATACCATCAAAACCACACTAGTAGATGATCTGATTAAGACTGGGACCATCCTAGAGGGTTAACTATTACACGCGATGTCATATTCTCTCACGCTCGGCCTGATCGGCCGGGAGGTAACCATTTTGGTGATATTCAAAAAAGGGGGCCCTCCAGTTAGGAGTCACTTCAACCACTACATCTGGGTGTCCTAACGTGGAGGCTCAGGTGGTAAAATGGATCACCTGTAGGTCGTTGTCATCTTATGGGGAGACAGAAGCAATGACTCTCCAATGTTCCATGTGGATAATCAGATCATCCTGCTTGCGTTGTACAAGTGATGCATCCAGGACAACCAAGCCATTGGCTTGACCATTCTAAGATTGAGGGACATGAGTAACTTCTGGCTGAGATGGGAACTGGACTATTAGCTGGAGAGTGTGCTCCAACAATGGTATGAGATCTGTATTTCTGAAAATGTAGTCACTATTGATCTACTTGATTACTTGTTCAGAATCCCCCCACACATGAAAATAGGGCACATCAATCTGGAGGGCTAGCTCGAGGCCAATGATGAGAGCCTAATACATTGCTTCATTATTGGTGCAGCCTTCAGACAACAGGAATGAGTACGCAAGAATGGCTTGTGCTAGGGTAATATTGATGATACCAAATCCTACCATGTTGAGCTAAGGATCATTGAGCCTCCTACCGGTGGGGATTCGGGAAACACCATCTAAGTGCATCGGCCAGCATGGCATGGATTTTTCCACCGAGAGAATCACCTCAATAAGGAAATCTAGGTCTAGAGACTAGTCCATGGGGGTTGGATGGGTAGTAATGAAGTCTTCCAATGCTTGTCCGTTGATAGCCTTCTCGGGCTGAAACCTACTGTCAAACTACTGAAGGATTACTACCCACCGAGCTAGACGACCTGTCAACATGGGACCGTTGAAAATGTACTTCGGTTGGTCTACATGAGATACTAGCTATACCTTGTGGTTCTATAAGTAATGTTGTAATTTCTGTACTGCAAATACCAGTGCAAGGAAGCTCTTTTTGATGGGGGAGTATCTGGTCTCCGTATCGAGGAGGATACGACTATGGTAGTAAAGGATGTTCTTCATCCCCTCATTGTTCTTCTGGGCTAGAACGACATCAAGAGATCATTCCAGGGTAGTCACATAAAGGGACAGTGGTTTTTCGGAGATGGGTGGAATCAAGACCGGAGGCTGGAGAAAATACTTCTTCATTTCGTAGAACGAGGTCTAGCACTCTTTGTCCCATTCATAAGCGGTGCCTTTCTTTATGAGCTGAGAAAAGGGCTTACACATGCCGGCCAGATTCGCAATGAATCAGAGTATGTAGGATAAGTGGCCTTGGAAGCCCCAAAGTTTTCAAATGTTGCTCAGGGGAGACATCTGGCTAATGTCTTGGATTTTCTTAGGGTCAATCTCGATACCCCGAAATCTGACAACAAAGCCGATGAACATCCCAAAGGAGATCCCAAAGTCACATTTCAATGGGTTCATCTTCAGGTGATGGGAACAAAGGAAGATGAATAATTTCTCAAGGTATTTGAGATGTTTCTGACACTGGTGAGATTTGGCCAATAGATTTTTCACATAGCATTCCACCAGCATCCCAAGGATTGGTTTAAATATGCGATGCATAGCCCGGTCATAGGTGGAACATTAATTCTTTATGATGAAGGGCATGACATGGTAACAAAACAATCCATTATGGTTCCCTAAGGGCTATAAACTCCTCATCCTCAGGGTTCATATGGATGTGATTATATCCAGATTACCCATCCATGAAGGAAAGGTCTTGGAACCCAGCCATAGTGTCGATCAGCAACATTGTCACTGGAAGGGGAAAATCATCTTTTAGTTACTAACGATTGAGATCTTAGAAGTCGATATAAAACCTTATCTATATTTTCTTCTTCTTGACCAGTACAATTTTGGCTATCCATTTGGGGTACTGGAACTCCATAACGAAATTGGTTCTGATGAGCTTATCAAAATCCGCCTCTACAATGGCACTGTGAGAAGGGTGCAACTTTCTTGGAGGATACTTGAACCCGCAATGACTTGCAGGGATACCGAGGTGGTGGAATACTACTTGAGGATATAGTCCTTCCATATCATCATAACTCCAGGAAAACACATCAAGATGTTGTTTCAAGAATTCTATGCACTAATGTTTCTCCTTGAAGTACATGACGACACAGATTAAAGTGGGTATTGGGTCTCCCTTCCTACTGAGGTTTACTTGTACCAACTCGTCAACTGTGGCAGAGACACCCACTTCAAAGGCAGGGGGAATCCTCCAAATCTTCTTCTTCACTTGTGGAGGGGGAATCCTTAGTGGGAGGAGTCCCTTCTGAGTCGACAGATCCTGACGGGAAGCTGGTACCTGACTGAGCAGTAATGGACTCCGCATCGGAAGACTCGTGTGCTACCACAACAAGAGCGATAAAGGCTATCGATGCGATCTCATCTGGACTTCAGTATAAGGGGTTGGAATTGATGATATCAAAGAAATAATGGCACGTTGGCTTGGTCTGGTTAATTCCAGCCTAGTGGAAAAAGCACATATGATGTATTTTCATTTCTATGGGGCAGACATCTCAATACCTTATGAGGGTAGGAGGCTCTGGGATCACTTGATCGTGATTTGTATAGGAGAATGAGGTGATTTTTTACTGTACCTTAGACCTAGGAATGTTTTACCCCCTCGTCCCATAAAAAATGAAGCATTGTCTCATGTCTGTGGTTTTAGCCTCCAATCAGTGGATTAGAAAGACATAGGCATCATATAGATCTATCCTCAGGTAGGTCGCAGTCATGGCATGCTCGACCTCATT
Source organism: Viscum album (assembly GCA_963277665.1). Taxonomy (NCBI): domain Eukaryota; kingdom Viridiplantae; phylum Streptophyta; class Magnoliopsida; order Santalales; family Viscaceae; genus Viscum; species Viscum album. Next base: position 673,379,916 of record OY728131.1, on the reverse strand, counting down.
GGTCTGAATCTTCTTGTCCTTGATCTTGTAGTAGTTGGTATCCAGATAGTAGGCCTCACAAGAAGAAAAGGGAGATGTGCCACCATGAAGCATTCCCACTCGACCATTAGGGGATTACTTGAGGCACATGTGATGTGATGAGGGAACCGACACATGCAGGTGGATCCATGGACATCCCATCAATGCATTTTAGGCAGTGTCCTGGGAGACAACCATAAATTCGGTGCTCGCAACTAGGCCATTGAAATGAGTCTTCAAGTGGATCTTACTGACCAGTGTCTATTCCGTCCTATCATAACCTTGGATTCTTAGGTCAGAGTGACTCAGATCATCTTCGGATATCTCTAGCTTCCACAATGTCGATGTCGGGATAAGGTTAATCCCGGAGCAGGTGTCAACTAGAAAGTGGAGAACCTCTGTGCCATTAAATTGGCCAATGATGTATAGTGTTCAAATGTTCCCCTATATAAGAGATCCTTATCTTCTCCAGAGAATGAGATAATGGCATGGAATTCAGCATTCTCTGCCACTTCATCCTGAAAGGCTTATATGGCTGCTACTTTAATCTCAAACTAGAGGGGGCTTCATAATGCCCTAGTAAGGGCCTCATGCATATATAATGACATGAAAAGGGCCTCGAGGATGGAAAGAATTATTGGGATGCTGGAAAGGTGCTTAAGAACATCGTACGTCCATACCAGGAGTGATATTCTGCTTGTAGGAGGTCAAACTATGACAGGTGGCATGGCGGGCCCTGCTGGATGGACCGATGGCTGAGTGGTGCTAGGCATATCCTGCTGCTCACTATTCGAAGCATGTAGAGTAACTTTCATACTGGGGATAGCTGATTGGGACCGGTCTGGGGTGGAGCATGGTTGACCACAGTGAGGACTAGGTGGCTCTACCTGGTCTAGTAGCATAATTGGTCGTTTAGGCAGACCTCATGACACCAAATGGGGAAGCTGCACATATAATGCTCTGGCCTGGGCCTACTGTCTGGACTCAGTGGTATGTACGACTAGGTTGGAAGTGACAACTGATGTGATTCAATGACCCATATGGCTATGGCTCCATTGAAATTGGCGTCAGCTAGGGATATTGGGGACATCTGCCTAGCACTCCTCATCATCAGGAATCTTGTAGGGATTTACTACCTCTAAGGTGTTAACCATGGAGTACTCTTTACCATCATTTGAAGACTCATCCAGTACTAGATGGATTCTGGGAGGGATTTCCATATCTGCAGGCATAAAGTCAACAAGAGTGCGGGATGACTATGGCGTCGACAGGGGACTTTGATTTCCCTTGCATCACTAGTGTTTCTTCTTCTGGGTAGAGGCTTGATGAGATGATGATGCAAAATTGTTCGCTACATCTTCAGAAGGCTCTAGCCGATTCAGGCATGCACAAACTACACCATGAGAACAGAAGACTATTTTGTGAGACATCCATTCATCATAATTCTGAGATCCGTGCTAGAAACCTGATGCCACTCACCCTCACTGTCGCTGCTACTATCTGACCTCACACAGATGCATGCTACCTACCCTGGGGCTAGGCCTGGATTGATTATGATGTTGTCAAACTGGTCTTGGATCCAGTCTTTGAACACATAACACTTCTTGAGAGTGTGCCCCAGGATCCAGTTATAGGGGCAATAATTAGGGTGATCAGTAAGGTTTTACTCTTTCGACCTTCTACACTCGAGGAAATTCACAATCCCCTATTCCAAGGCACTATGGAAGTAACCAAGGACTTGTATTACATTGAATGTGTAAGTTCGATATCTATTATCTAGAAAGGGGACCATTAAATCCTGAAAACGAAGGGGAGTTGGAGGACCCTATCGTAGAGGTGGATCTCAGTTATCTTGCCTGGGTGGTGGTGGCACATTGCGTGGGGGCACCTACCGATTTTGAGGCGGTCGCTACTGGGCTGGAGGATGTGCCTGTGGTGGAAGGCCTCTATGAGGATTTGAAGGTGGATCCACTGGAAACAACCTCAATCTCCTGGGGCTTCTATTTGGGCCACTAAAGTGGGCTCGGCCCGGGAGGTCCTTCTCGCAGGGATTGCAGGAGGCAACAGGCATGCCTACTTACCATGTTGTAAGGCTTCATCTAGGCATTGGGCCTTATCATAGAAGTCTCGAAACCCCTCCGGAATTTTATAGGTGATAAAAGTGGGAACTAGTTCCGTCTTAACATTTCCCACACACATTGCCAGTAATTTATCCTAAATCAGTGGCATGTATGGGGAATACGTGTGTCCCTTTCACTGAGAGACAAAGTCAGCAATGCGCTCATCAGGCCTCTTCTTTCACTTGAAGAGGTCTTCGATGCTCGTTTTCTACGCGGTGGAGCTGAAATGGTAGAGGGATTGCCTACGGAGGTCCTCCCAGCTGGTCACTGATCTGATGGGGAGCTGGTTGTACCAAACAATTCCGGGCCTTCCAACGTCTACACAAGACACTGGAGTTTGGGGGCTTCCTGCTGCGCTGGAGTTTCCAGCAAGGGGTCACACCTTGAGGTAAAGTGGGTCAGGTGTTGTGGAGGGTCCCCTTTCCGGTTAAAGGGGGAGATTGTGGGATTTTGGAAACCCGGGGGTACTGTCATATCATCCACCCATGTCAGATATGGAATTCCATTAGGTGGGAGTTCCACCTATTTCATTTCCAACACCTCAAGGAGGGCAATGAGTTCCACCATTGGATCATCTGTGAGGGAACCCTGTCTTGATGAGGATCCCTAACCACGAGTGCATTAGCAGATTCCTCAAAATGGTAAGAAGGCCCAGTGGCTCGTGGAGCAGCTTGTGGCATGACACTTAGGGTAGTCGGGGGAATCCGAGTTGGGTCCCTTAGATTATCGTGCCATTACGTAGGGTTTGGTGAGACATACAATTCCATCTTGTAGTAAGTTCCCGCTTCAACCCTCTCTATGGGAGTAGGATGGTCAGGGTCTCATATTGGAAGCTCGCTGAGGGGAAGTTTTTCATGCCACTACTACCCTGGCCTAAGATTGTCGTAGTCTGGTCATCTCTCTATAGTGCGTTCATCGAGGATTTCATCGATCAACTTCTTCTAATCAGAAATTTTTTAAAGCAAAAAGGCCTTTTCAGGGTCTTACTCCATCTTATTCACTGAGTCGGACAGGTCGGAGGGTTTGGCGGTTCCGAGATGCTCTTTAACCTTACTCTGATTTTGGAAAAGGACTAATTCCTCGGTAGGTGCAGGGAGACCCAGAAGGCTCCTCGGTTGTCGAGTGACCCTCTCCAAGGGGACCAGTAGTTGTGGCCACCTTCATAGTGGAGGTCCCTATCCAAGAGCTGTAGATTATTTTCTTCTTCTGATAGGGTTTCCATGTTGACCGCGACTCTACCTAGGGGCATGACCTCCATGTCGCCTAGCAAGTCGGGTTACCGTCAAATAAGACTGATGATAAGGGAATCATATTTCCCCCAGACACAGATCCGTAGGTTGGGGAATCCTCCTTGATAGTCTTGTGGAGTACCCCGAAACTCTGAACGCATTGCTGTAGGAGGGCACTATGGCGACCTGGTGACTCAGGACACTGGTCCACTGAGAGTGCGGCCAAATCAACTGGGCAACATTTCTCACCAATGCCTTCAAAATGTGCTTGGATCCTAGGATAAAACACTCACTAATGATGAAGGAGAATGTAATTCTCCCAGAGGGTTTGATGGAAAAACTCAAATTCCTATGGGGTGAGGGATTCCGGTGCGCAGAAATTCGGCGCTGCCACGGGCCAAAACAACATAGGGAAGTTGTCAGTTGCGAGGATATTCCATAAGATCCTTGGCTCGGATTTAGGGTCTGGTCTTTCATTACCCCACTCATCAACCCAAGGAGGTTGAAGAATAGGTAGAGGTACTCAAGCAGCCCATTGGGACTATAGGCTAGCTGGTGGAGAGTACCGAGAGGGAGCTGACAAACCGCCACATCTTGGGTAGTCCTTCGAAGAGTGTAGTGACTTAGCCACTACATCGTGGTAGGTTGGGCTGACGGCCATAGTTTCTAGTGCAGGGTCTTGGACTATTAGTGATGGTCCGCATTGCCTCTCAACCACCATTGGTCCCCAGAATAGCTATATGTGATCTCCAGTCGAGGTAGAGAGTTCTTCTGGTGATGATAGTGGTGATTTCACCACCGTTAACTACGAGGTTTCCAAATATCCTTCCTCATGGATATACCTACTAAGGGAGGTAGGAATCCAATAGACATCACATGCTGGGAGTACTAGGCTAATGTGCCTCGATCCTACCCCAACCCTTGACTCGGAGGAGCGAGGGGAGGGCTCCGCACTGAGTCATACTCTGCTTCGGAGTCTGAGAATCAGACTGGTTTGATCTCTATTTGGACCTTCCTAGAATTCTTCTTATGGAGGTGATGATCCACCTTCCTACCCCTGGATGAATCATCAGGACATGGTATATTTTTTACACGAGGAGGTGCTTCAGTCGTACTGGTACTGGGGTGGAGAGGGTTTCTTCCTGAGTAAGCCGGGGTACGAGGAGCACAAGGAAATATATCAAAGGGGACATGGGGAGGACCTCTGTGGGTAGCTATGGAGTGGGTAAGACCTCTTCTAGAATAGGTAGGAGCATGGGGGGACCTTCATTCTTGTTTTCCCTGGTGACATTAGTATGAGGTGGGTCCTCGTACTGGTTGAGTTGAACACCAGTAAGACCTCCGTGTTGGGTGCTAGTGAAGTGAAGTCGACCCTCACTCCTCTGAATGCTGGGGAGAGGGGGACCTTTTCGAGCTTCTAAGAAGACATAGGGAGGTTCCCCACATTTGAGAGAGACTAGATGTGTAGTATCCCCATTCCAATGGTCTGTGGCATGAGGGATGACTCCATATCTGGTTTAGTGGGCACGGGGGATACTTCTATATTGAGCATCACCGCCATGGGGAGGACCCTCATTTGGATTGAAGGTGGCATGGGGCGGACCTCCATTCTGAGCATGGAAGCTGGGAAGGCCCTTTTTCTCCATGGGTTTTTTATGTGGAGGACCTTAGTACTAGGTGGTATCACTGCGAGTTAGTCCGCGGTGGCCACGACCTGTGCTGGTGACCAGGAGAGTCAACCCAGCCTGCCTGTGGGGCGGTTGGGGCCTTGATCCAGGTCATGAATATGAATGTCCCCACTCAGCATATACATGGAGTTGGTGATATGAGTCTGTAGTTTATTGGGCTATAGTAGTTGATGACGTTGATTCCCCTTGGTGGATGTCCTCTTCGGCTTGTGCCTGACACTAGCGTCGTATTATATGGACCAAAGCCGGTGCTACAGGTACATGGCTTACGTTCTCCTCAGCCAGTAAGACTAGGTAGCGGCGCTGGAGCGACCTGGTAGGAGCCCTTACTGAGATCCCCTAGAATGGGATCTTGACTAGGCTGACCCGGATATCCCCTACCTCGTTGATGTAAGGCAGGGAGTAATCGGGATGTTCTGGGAAGAGGTTCTTGAAATGGTTATATGTTAGAGTGGGGAGTAGTGTCTCCTTACGCAGCCCTCGGGGATGGCATTGATGATCAGGCACATATGCCTCTAAATCTAGGTAGGCCATATTCCTTGTGGGGATGATCCCCTCCTCCTGATACTGTCGTACAAGTTCATTGATCACTGTCATCTTGACAACCTCATATGGGGAGATAGGGCATGGGCGCCCCATGGTCTTGGCCATTGAGACCTTCACAATAGAGGCGGAACCACATGGGACTGTCGTGCTAGTAATTCCCCTTCCCCTGTGTTGGTGGGTGGGCTATGATCGATTTCTGTGTGAACCAACTTGGTTCCTGAAATTAGGGATATTAACTCATTAGTGCTGAAATAAAAAAGGGATCTACGACCAGTGCCCTAGCGCCATCCCGTCTTCCATGACCAGTAGAAGGGGTCCCCACTGAAAATGTTGTAGATCAAGATGTCTAATGCTAAACTGCCCCAACTTCTAGTGATTTTTAAGCTTGGCCTGCTATGTGTTTCGCAGGACCTGGAACTGGATAACTAGATCCAGTGACACACTAATCCATTGATGGCTCGAATTCTACTAGTCTCCATGTTGAGGAGAAGACCATTACATTGGGTTCCCCATTTATATTTCTGACTCTTTTGTCGGGGAGTGTGCATCCATCATGTTGGGGGACTATGGTGCTATTTATTGCCCCACATTCCCACTTTCCAAAGGCGGGCAGCTTCCGTTCCTTGTTTAGGGACATTGACTCCTTGATCGAAATAGGATGATGGGATGTCGGTTCTTCCTTATTTGGATTCCTCCTCAGAACTCATTACCTAGTCCGAGTATCCCTTATATATTGAAGACATTGTTCATGAAACTCTTCCTAGTGCCATATCTTCATGGACACTAGTTAACTACACTGCTTATATCGGGACATTCCAAAGGGTCTAGTCAGGCCAGTAACCTTCGGTCAAGAGAGTAGTCACGTTATACCTCACTAGCGTGTCTGTAAATTGGGACACTGGCACGTCTAGGTTTCTTCCCCTTATTATAGGGCTTCTCGAGGGCATGGAAGCCCGAGGAATCACATATAGAACGCGGGGAATAATATTCCATAGGCATTTATTAGATTTTTTCCTCATCTTCCCATGTTTTACACAGGGTGTGATGTGAGTTTAAAATCTCGTGGAGATGGATAAGACTGATCAGAACAATGATTAGAGTGGATCAGATTGGTGCAACCCCTTGATGGAAAACTGATGTTGGAGGCAATGTGTGGTTAGCTTCCTAGTTGTTGTTAAGGGGAATGGGGAATTAGGTGGTGTGATCCCACCGGGATGTGGAGGCCCGGGTAAGAATCAGGATGGATTATGGGTTGATTAATGAGGTGGGTGGGTAATGAGATGGAGTCGACTCGAGGATGATGGTGATGTTGGGATTGAGTCTCAAAGAGACCTCCTATGTATCCCCGTGGTAGGGAATCAGAGTTCTTATATTTCATCTGACAATGGCTTAACGCTGATTGGGGATTTCAATGGCTTACCATCAGATGGTGGATCGAAAAGGATTACTGTTGGATAGGGTCACAATAGCTTACCGTCGGATGGGGTCACAATGGATTACTGTTGGACGGGGTCGCAATGGCTTACCGCTGGACGGGGTCGCAACCACTTACCGCTAGACAGGGTCAAAACGGATTATCGCGGGATAGGGGCGCACTGGCTTACCGCTGATTGAGGGCCATAGATTAATGTCATTAAGAACAGGGAAAAACCATCATGGAGGAGGACCTCAGGCCCAGATAGATAGTGGGCTTGAACCTCGTAGAGGCTTCAAATGTACCTTTCCTTGGCAAGGATCAAAAACCACATAGTTTAGGTGGTTTTAGGTGAACCAACGTGAGGTGGGGGGGGGGTGTAGAACCAATGGTTGTTGGGATTGAACATTATGGAGGATTCCTATATACCATGTCTTGGAGACTGGGATAAAAAAAAGCATATTTCGTGATGGTGTGGGAGCCAACGTGAAGGGGGGGGGGGGGGGTGGAACCAGTGGTTGTCAGGATTGAACCTCAGGGAGGCTTACTACGTATCTCGACTTCGAGACAAGGATCAAAGACCTTGTAGTTCATTATGGTATGGGAGTCGATGTGTAGGGGGGTCAGAACCAATGGTTGTGGGGATTACACTCTAGGATTCTTAGAGAGTATCTCATGGTCGATGATTTCTCTAAGCCCACACCAGTCATGCTCGGTGTGAGAAACAATATAAAACAGTGACCTAATGATCACGTCTTGAAAGGTGCATCCATGGTAAGTAGACTAGGGCCATGCGTAGTAGGCGGCCCAAAGAGGAAATATGGGATTACGTGTGGTTAGTAGCCCAAAGAAATTTATATTGGAACTTACTCCATGGTGGAGGCCCGGGTGGTAACAAAGCTCTACGGGAGAGGGATTTTTCACCCAAGATGTGTGGAGGATCAGGGGTGTTGTCTTCTGTAAGGAAATCTAGGGGCTTACACCAGGGTGGTTTCCATTTCCCCATAGACGAACGTCGCTCTGATAAATAGGATTTCATTCCATGTGTGGAATGATTTCACTCATGTAGAGACTAATGGGAATAGAGAATGTCTGAGACAGGGCACCCTGCATGCAAGGCACGGGGTGAGGTCACAGTTTAATGTCATTTGATGCAGACATTGGGGCTTGGCAGTTTAATTTCATATATCTTGGATGAGAAGGGTTTACTCCCCACCCCTAGGATTTACATAACCGATACCCACCCATCCTTGGGGGAAGGAAGGCATCAGCAATGTCATGATGAGGGGGCGTTATGGAGCGAACCATCGGGGGGTCCACGTTAGCATGGCTATGTGAAGAACCAATAGCCATTAGCGTGCCTATGAGAAGAATCATGAAGCAATGCAATGCAACGGAAAGTATCACCCAAGTGAATTTGAAATTGCTCCATGCAAACCTATGGGGCCACCTGGGAAAAGAGAACATGACGCAGGTATGTTGGGTATAAGAGAGGCTCGAACAAGGTGCCTCAAAGTGAGGGCAGCACATGGAGCGCACATAAGAGAATGGACCGGGGTATGATATGAGGCCTGCATGCAAGATGCAATGTTTGTTAACAAGATTAAGGGGTGACACACAAGAGGGACGAGTGGTGCGCAAGACCTAGGGGTTGTGTGCAAGACTGACTATTTGCGCACATGTTGGATGGGTGGAACTCAAGACTGAGGGGTTTCACACTAGGAGACCGGTTTGTGCTTAATTTGGATAGATGGAACATAGAATCACTTGATACAAAGGGTATGTGCATGCAAGGCCCCTCTTGTGTGAAAATGTCATTTGGAAGAAAAGAAATCCATGATGATTATAGGGCCCTCACAAAGGGGCCCCCGTGGACCTATCGCACACCAACCAATACATATAGTCCATGGGTTTTTCGCACAGTCACTCAAAATAGGGTTTTCACACAGAAGAGTATCGTTTTGTCTTTAGTTACCCTTCCTTGAAGGGCAGTGATATGGTTTGTTTTATAAGTGGAGTCTTCAGAGTGGCGCGCAAGGGCCTGGCGTGAAAACTCTAGCCAGTCTTCGGCTTGTGTGCATAGAGGGGTTGGGTGTGCAATGGCCGATTGGACGTCACCTAGTGCACGGAAATAGAGCTGGGCCTGCAAACCCAATTCAACCTCGCCTTGGGCACATAAATGGGGCAGGTGCGCAAAGGCCAGTTCAACGCTGCCTTGTGCGCCGAAATGGGGCGGGCGCACAAAGGCCCGTTCGATGTCGCCTTGAGCATGGAACCAGGGTTGGGCACAGAAACTCCCATTTGAAATCGCATTCGGTGCAAAAATAGGGTCGGGTGTGGCTAGTCACAGAGGACGTTTCTTTCAGCACAGAATGGGAGGCCAACACGCAAGGGTTTGCGTGCTAGAATTCCTCTCGCTCGCGTATCCCCAATCTTGTGCGCACCCACCTCACGGGCCCCGAAATATCATTTTTCTCATCCCAGATTCATTCATTTCTCTTTGAGCCACCCAATGCGTTCTTTATCTAAATTTTGTTATCAACAGTAACCACGATAAAAAATTTTCTCCTCGGTAAGGGTAAAATGAGTAAAATAAGCTAAAAATATGAGATAAGATCTCAAAATAAATAATAAACCCGAAATTTTCTCATGTTGTAGGATTAATTTGTCTATAATAATCCAAAATTTTAATATATCACATTATATTTCATTTTCATTTGATAACGGCCTTAGTATTATTTTAAGGAATGAATAAACAAAAAATATCACACTCTTAATTTTAATATATATAATATTTAGTCATATCAATAAAAATATGTTATGTAAGGTTATAAAATATTATTTTAAATATTATTTAATTTTTTTCTGGAAATTTATTTTTAATTTTCAATGCGGGAAAAATAACCTTAACTGCTTATACTACGTCGATATACTTCCGGTTCATGTTATAAAACAATTATAAATATTATTTCAAAAATATAAAATGTAATTATATTGATGAATTATTTTGTTCCTTGAATTTTTGGATAAATATATCATATTATTTATATATTAAAGTTTTATATTCCCATTCAATTTATATATTGTTGACTTTAAAATTAAATTTAATGAATGGTTCTTAAAATGAATTTTGTGGTATTTTATTATAAACACATTTAAGTAAATGATTAAGAATTTAAAAAAATTACATTAGGAAAAGGGTGTTTTGTTATGGAAAAATATTTCATCCATTTAACATTATTAGCAAATTTTTTCCTTAGATGTACATTTATGAAATTTTAGTATTGGAAAATTTTCTACCATAGTTGAGGTTAAAATCAGTTAATGTAAGTGTTAAAAGAAAATATAAGAACTAAAATTAAATACATAGACATATAAGTTTAATTGGATGAAGGGATTCCAACCATATACCTTTATAGAACCAAATCTTTTCTAATCTATCCAACATGAAAATGAATATGAACTTATTTTATATAGAACATTTAATTAACTCTAACTCAGACGTTTCCTACACTATAAAAAGACACAACCTCTGCTATATTATTCACACCAACCTAAGTAATGTGGCTTAAAAAACCCATAAAGCCCAATTATTAATATCCTTATACTCAATATTGGGGTGATGGTTTCTTGAAATGTCTATCCCTAGGGTCCTTGAGAAGTGACCCAAACGAGTTCACTCAAATATGAGTTAATCATTTTAACTAATCTCTTTCATTTTCTTCTTCTATTACCTAACTTATTTTTTACTAAAAATATATATAATACAATAATTTTATTTCATATAATATTATTTTTTTATGTTCATTTCATTAAATTTATCTTTATCATCTCCATCAAATAATAAATTAATGTATTTTTCATGCATACACGTGGACTACTGCCTCCACATAGCGATATGATTCAATTACAATCACCATATTTAATTGTTGGTTGTTATGAAGGTATTAAATTTTATACATGATATTTATTAAATATTTTTTATATTCTCTAATTTAATTTCTTAACTTTCAATCAAATAGAATATTATAATGTCGCTTATGCACACATGTGGACTACAAAATCCACGAAGTGATGTGTTATTTTTCATATAGGATTTACATGGATGTTAATAATGATATATTTAATTAATATTTATAATATTTACTAAATAGTTATTATTATTTAAAGGTGAATGACTATTTACATTAATTTTCTAAAGACAATTAATAGTGGAAACATATCTCTTGTATAAATAAAATCTATTGTCACCCCAAAGTGATGTAATTCATTTTTCCTCAAAACATTTTATTAATTATTACAAAATTATATATGATAAACAAATACCGTACATATTTATTTGTTTTTAACCAATAGATAAATGATATAAGTTTCAATGATCTAATAGCCAAATAATAGAATCAAAACATGCGTGGAAAATTGAACAATTTTCACCCAAATATTCATCTTAATTTTGAAATTGAAATAAAGTTGATAATTGGAAATTGATAGTTAATTATGAAAGGTATGTTATTAATTAATGTTCTTTTATATATGTATAATACATATACATACATACATACATATTTATTTATATATGATATTTGAATTCATATAAAGAAAGATGATAAATTAAGTAAGGGTTTCTTGGCTAACTATTTCGAGCGAGACTTATGCCGTATTCATAATTTGTGTCATTAATGTAGGGTATATATTGATATATCATGAATAAATATATATTAATGGTAGTCAATATTTTATTAAAAGATAATTTTTTTCTAAGAATTATGATTAAAAAGTTACAAAAGTTGTATACGGTTTATGTTATAATCTAATTTCCTTTTAGGATAGTTTATTATAAATTTCTAATGAGAGAAATTATATGGATATTTAAATTTAAAACCCATTTATATATATATTTTTCTCTTTATTTATAAATTATTCAGGAATTTTTATTCATCTTTTTTGTACTTATAATGATCTAGAAAATGTTTTAACCAAACATTGACCTTATTTTTTCTATAGTTGATGATCCTTTTTCCTCTATGTTCATAATCTTGAAAATTGCTTTATGAATGTTCATACCTAAACATTCAACATTTTGAAAAAGTAAATTTCACTACCTGTGACATTATTTAATGAAATTAAAATTTAATCTTTCTAAATGATTTCTGAAAATTCATTTTTTTCTTTTTAAGAAAACTTTGAATGTATAGTTTTCAAAATATATAACATGGAATATTTTACCACCACCATAAAAATTATTTTCATGGGATATTACTTTAAATGTATCTTTACTTATTTTCAATGAAAAATATTTACCCAATATTATGGTAATTTTTATTTAAATAGTTATAAAATGAAAATGATATTTTCTAATGTCTTCAAATAATGGTTCACAAGATATTTTAAATGTATTTTTATTCTATGCCAATATCCATTAATGATTTTTATGTTTCACTAGGGGTATTATATTATGATACCTTCCATTTTCATTCTCTAAATGGATTCTGATGATGATGATTTAAGGATTATTATATGGAACTAATTTGTTTCCCATGGGTTAATTATGTTATGATAATCCTGTAGAAAACCCATTTTTTTCTTAAGGCTGTGCTATGATGAAATGATTACATTTTTGTAAGAATTTTTCCTTACTGTGGGTTATGATATGATGATATGATGATATAATGAATTTTCAATATTCTTGTGGCACACGCAAGTATGATTTTAAATATTTATAGGTGGCATCAGATTTATATATACCATTAATGAATTGGATAATGACTGAAATATTATGAGATAATAATTTATATAATGGGGAGTGAACCTAGTTCAATAATGGAATATTTCAAAAAGTATAGTACTATTAGTAGATCTTTAATAAGGATATAATTGACTAGGGAGTGAACCCAATCCACTATTATAGCCTCAAAAACAAAACATTATGAGGGAACTGATTTTCTATGATTATGTGTATTCAATAAACTAATGCCTTATTCTTTTTATAGGTTCTCATGTCCCACGATTAATTATTTAAGATTCTAAACACATATTATTTATAACTTATGATATGAAAAAGTCTTCTTCCATGATTTATTATTATTTATAATTAACTCATAGGTTATGATATTTGTATGTTAGGATCATGTAATAAAACAAAAATTTATATATTTTTAACACTTATGATCATTGATTGATATCTCATACTATTACCCATACGAATCATCTAAGATGACCCATTCTTATGTTTTATTTAACTAGGTAATGAAGATAGGTAATCAATAAGTTATTTTCAAAAAGTGTATTATTTTATTATGTCATTTAAGGATATATTTAAGATTGTTCATGATATAATAATATTAGGAATCATGTCACAATCACCACCTAGACCCATTTTAATAAAACATCTTTCATGGTATCATATACAAACTAGAACACATGATAATAATCTATGTACTACTCATGAAGGATAAATTTAATTCTTCTTCTGAAAAGATTCAACAAAAACACTACTTGATCACACCTGAAAAAGGTGATAAAATTATTCCAAGCTCGGGGAGGTTCAATACCACCATCGAAATCATGCTTGATTTCCATTCCTTTGAATATTATCATTCTTGGTCCCCAAGGCCCTCCATAAATAGTATTATTTGGGGGTTTGACTTTAAAATACAATACATGATCCTCTAAACTCATTGACTCAAATTATGAGATACTATCATAAAAAAAATTATTTATTAAGAATATTATATTATGAATAATTTTGTTAAATAAGGAAAATTCTATTCCTTAATATTATTTTAATATCTTGACTTTTATTAGAGTCATTACATAATAAGAGTTTAGCTTAAAATCAGACCTGATACCACAATATGACCTATTATCACCTAAAAATCGTATGAATTCACCATTGAGAACACCTAAATATGGATCATAATTAGCAATCTATGTAGAAATTATCCCTTTGATTTTGGGTCAGATTTAAGATATAATAAATTACATGTTTTTATTTGATATAAGGTTACCGATCAATGATATGTATAATAATTAATTTTTATCCCAAATGGAATCTTACTATAATGGAATATGGGATACATTATTTGATAACCAGATAAACACTATATATTTTCCATTCATTAATTACCATAAATTTCTTCCAACTATATATGAGTAGAAGGTTATACTATAGTACCAATATAACTCCTAATAAATATATAACCAACTCAATTTTCAATGGATTACATATAATGGTAATATTAAAGGTAAAAAGGAAATTTTAGAGATGTTTCAGAATGATAAACATGATTCACTCCCCATAACATTAAAACAAATGTCTAGAATGAATAAATAACATTTAAAATTAATATGAATAAATATTGAAACAGAATTGTAGAGGATATTTAATTAATATCCTACTCATCTGTGAATATAAGATTTAGGAAAGAAAAAAATTACATATTTAACCAATATCTCATCAAAATGAGGATTATAAAAGAGAACATTCTACAATATATCTAGGATGTTTTTTTATAAATATATATTCAATGTCATCACTCTGAATTATTTTCCAAGGGTAAAAAACTATGATTATCTATATATTGATTAGTAAGCTCACCAATTTATTAATATTATAGGACATATACTCAATGTAATTGAGTAGTTAAAATATTTTTATTAGAGTTTAAATTATAATTTACATTATGCATTCTCGGAGGTTAACCTAGATTCATTTTTACCTAGATTGCCTCTGGAATTAGTGTTCACAACTGTACATGAATCCCAATGAACTACCATAAAATAAATATGAGGATGAACCAAGTCTATAATGGTGTTTCTATATTCATGTCAAATATATCCACATTTTGTACAAAGTGTTAATTTGATAACTCAATTATGACCTTATAATACTCTATATAATTATTATTTGTTATATTTGGAGAAAACCAATAAATTAAAATCAATCACCTATCATATTCCGATCAATGATATGTGGAATAACAAGATGATTCTCTCATAATAAACTACTATATTAGATTTATTCTTGTGTATTATTTGGTTTGAAGAAGGTGGTTAGGTAAAAAGACTATGTATCCTTATATTAACATGGTTATAAGCCCCCGTAAGGGGTCTACCAAATCAATAGTTTGTCATTATTTTTATTATTTATCAATAATTTGGGTTATAATATATTGAAAAATAATAGTTATCAAGGATCATTATACAAAAAATCATTATATATCATAATATTTCTATGTATTTGTTCCATAAAACATTATACTAATACTTATTAAAAAGAATATATTCCATTATTGGATCATTAATGATGATTCATGAGATATGAGGGTAGAGTATAAAAATTATATTAATGTAAAATGTGAGAATTGAGGTTTCCACCTACAATTTTTACACTAACCCAATGAACAAGGGACAAGGGACATTTAATGAAATGCATAAATCTTAGTTCAAAAACATGACCTCAGTTAGGCCATCTCAAGGACTAAATGAGTTTAATAAAACATATTTAATATTAATTATAAAAAAAACTCAACAATAAAATTCTTCATGTCTACACTATTAGTGGATAAAATGTTTAAATTTAAAATTTACTACTCATTGATTGAGTATACTAAAAAAATATAGTTGTTTTTATTTGTTATAATTGGATTCATTCAGGCGACCTGATATGTGATCATGAAATATAGTTAACAAAATATCATATGGATCATCAAGATTTTAATACTTTTAAATATAATAAATTTCATATTCAAGAGAGCAATCTGATGAAAATATAAAATCATGATGTGACACAAAAAAATATTGAAATTGATGAATTTAATGGTTGATCAGTAGCCATTAAGGCTAAGAGATCATTGATACAACCCCAGAATAAAGCATACTCAAGGTGTGTTTATTTTACATAATAGCCATTGAATTTATGAAATATGAGATTCACATCATTTAATAGTATTATTAAGTCTAAATTTCTTGATGCAACCCAAAAAATACCCCTTCTATGTCAGCTGTGAGATTATTTGTGTCCCCCATACTATGCCTCTAATGTAGGATGCATTACTATAAGTAATTAACAATTATACAATAAATAATATAAAATATAAGAAATTACATATAACAAAATATTAAATAATAAATATAATGTATATTACAACATAAAAAACAGATCTAAAATAAAATAACAATTACTCTAATATCCTCTAGCCACCATAGTCATGATCTGGAAAGGATTATAATAACCACATTTGATACATACATTTTTAAACATAAATCCATTTACTTTTAATTTTATTTGATAATTTTTTCCATAATTTTAACTAGTTTTTTTCATTCTCAGAATGGAAAAATTATATTGGATATGGGGGGAAAAGAAGTGAAAATAATATTTATGAATAAAAAATGAAAAAAATTATGTTGTAGGCCACCATGTTTTTTATTTAAGTGGGGTTGAAGTGGATAAAGAGAAAAAAATGGTTTATTACAATGTAGAGGTTCTTGATATGGAATATATTGAGTTCTAGTTGATGGTTTTCATTTTTTTATAGCACAAAAAGAGTAAAACAACATTAATTGGGGAGATCCAAATTTCACTGTAAATGTAGAATGATGCCTCAACCTATAAATATAATAGATATGAATTATGGGCCACTAAAATTTTTATAGGTATATTTTCTATCTATTTTTGAGCATAATGGATAAATGATTAAAATACATATCATGCATAAGTGGTGGAGGTGGTGGATAATTTAAGGGATCTAATAATAAAGATATTTATGGATATGTATCTATGATAAAATTATATGAATATGAAATATTGATTATGAATATATCTTATTCAATATTCAAGTGGATTACATTAAAAAAATTGTTATATATAAGTGAAAAATGATTTGTAGAGATACACAGGATAGATATGGTAGATGTTTTTGTCGGATATAAGATATAAGATTGGATTTACATGGGATATATTTTTCAAATGATTTTTACCAGAATAGAATTTAATATTTTTAAATTAAATAGACTAGAAACCTTACCGGTGGAAGATCATATTCAAATTTATGAATTGATTGTGGAATGAAAATTATTATACATCAAATATTGGGCTCCAAAGAAGAAATAATTTATTTTTATTTCATTTTTCATTATTTAACCAATATAATTAATATGTTGATTATTTTTTTCATGTATTTTTTTATTTATTGTAGAAATTATTCCATTAGATCTAATATCTTAATTCATTCTTCTATGTTTTATAAATATTTCATGTTTGTGAGCGTCAGTATGAGTTCCTAGGTTTCATATGAGGCGGTGAGAATTGATTATGGTGGTTAATACTAAAGTATTTTTTGATTTTTATTTTTTCATACTTATTTAGTACTACATTGATAATTATTCATTTTATATTCTTTATTTTCCTAGTGAGTGTGATTTTTTACTAAGGGATGGAATCCAATATATTTGCGGGGAGTGGGGGTTAAAGAAATTAATTTAAATATATCTTCCATATTGATAATGATTTTAATTATATTTACATTATTAATGATTTTATATTTAGAGGGACCAATTGTCTTATGTTGTTTTATATGCAACTAAAATGAAAAGGTAGTTACCCTAATGTGTCTTATAGAAAAATATATTATATATTTCAGATGAGATATTGTGTTTAATGTTTTGAGTAACCATCCCTAAATTCAGGTTCCCTACTTTTATACTTAATTTTTGGGTTTTGAGTCCATTAGTATTGGCCACTTACATTCGTTAAGTTCATTTAGTTTTAGTAAATTCATGAAAAGGAAACATCTATTTAATTCACAATACATATTCCTTGAGAGATCAAACACGGAAATTTGATATCCAATTTTACTTTTTAATAGATATTGTGATTCATTTTATTATTTATAAAAATTATAAATTGATTTGAGAATTTAGGAATTAAAAATAATTATAAACATGATCATGTTTTTGTTCTATTTTGAGTACTATGTTCACTTTATTTAAATTATGAAATAAGAAAATTCCTTCTTCTTTCCTATTTACCAATTTTATATAGGTCCTTATTTTAATTTGTTTTTTATATTACACACTGGGTCATATCTTGGTTATGATATTATATTTATATAAAATGAAGGCTCACATACAATCAGAAATTCAAAATTAAGATATACCCCAAAAAAAATTATATTATATAAGGGAAGATTAATAGATAGGGTTGGGAGTGAAAAAATAATACATGGGTTCCAAAAATACACACGATCTTAGAAGAGAAACTCCAAAAACATGGAATTAAAATTCCAAGAATGATTTCATACCATAGATATCATGGGTAATGAATCTGAGGAAGCTAGGAAAATTTTTGAGGAATAATCTATAGTTAAATAATTGCCTAAGTATTTATATAAAAAAGAAATTAAATTGAGCCTGAAAATAATGGAAGTTCTAATTCTAATGCCATTTCAAAAATTTACATG
This sequence comes from Viscum album, assembly GCA_963277665.1. Taxonomy (NCBI): domain Eukaryota; kingdom Viridiplantae; phylum Streptophyta; class Magnoliopsida; order Santalales; family Viscaceae; genus Viscum; species Viscum album. Next base: position 673,361,439 of record OY728131.1, on the reverse strand, counting down.
AAATAAAATTTTATATATACTAATGATAAATGTAAATATGATGAAAGTTCCATTTATTAATTTCTAAAAGAGTAAGAGGAAGAGCCCAAAAAATGACTAAAGAGTAGAGAATTATGAATTTTTTATATCCAATGAATTGCTTCTTCGAAATTGTCCCACTACATGATTATCTATTTAATAAAAATTTTATAGAATTTTTAGGATGAGTTTGAAAGAAGCTACAACAGATGTAAAATGGAGTTAGAATTTAGTAAATTTGGGATAGTTAGATCTATGAGATACTCATATTATTTGAACAAAGAGGTAAGTTTGAGCTTAATTACAATAAAAAATTTTATGAGGGAAAATGATATTTTATTTTTTACTTTCTATTAATTATTTTTTACTTTATTTATTTTAGTATTTATTTTCCATCTCAATAAATATTATGTTCATTAAATAGATAGTAATTTAACATTCACTATTTTATTTTTTTCTATTGGTACATTAAGCACACCAGAAGTGGGTAGGAAAATAAGAAGAGAATCTTGAGGAAAAGGGAGTTTTTTTACCTCCCTTTAATTTTTAAATTTTGTATTGAACAATAATGATTTGATTAAATGAGTATAATCGAACAATGAATTTGTATAGATAGACATAAAAGTTTTACTTTAATGAATCATTAAATGGTTTTTTTTGTGAATTAAAATAGATAAAATTTCATTCCATTTTTCATTTTTAGAATGTCTAAAATTTTGGTTATTAGTTTTTAGCTATTGTATAATTCCATGAATGATTGAAATTTATAAAAAAATCCAATTACATAGAGTGTTTTGATAAAATATTTCAAATTAATTCTTACCCTATTGAATTAGTGAAACATGGAAAATGTAACGTACTCAAACCTTCATTGACATATTTTGAATGATATAATTATAAAAAGGTACTTTTAATATGAATGGAGAATTTTTAACAAATTCCCTTATTCATGAGAACTATTTTGAATATTATATACCTCCTTAAGACCATATAATATTTAAATGACATTTTTAGGGAAGTGACACATTGAAATATTATTTTATTCTCTCCAACCCTAATTTTTTTTTTTGTATGATTTTAATTATTTAAATGATGGGGTGTTGTGGTTTGTGGTGAAAGGGTTTTATAACCCTGTAAGGATTGATTTTATGTTATATCCTTATATATTGAGAATTATTCAAATTTTATAATTCTTTATTATCATTTTTCCCTATTAAAAAATTCTAAAAAATATGGACAAAAAGTAATAAAAAATTATTTGAAAAAATGAGGTGTGTATTTGGATGTTTAAGAACCACCATTGGTTGACTAATTGACATAATAATTAAGGTTTGATTAGTGAAACAAAACAAAGTGAGGAATATTTTGAAAATAATTCTCCTTTAAATAAAGCAACGAAAGTTGTAATTTAGGATTCAATGAAAATGATAGTATATTATAATGTTTTTTTTGAAAGGATCAAATTATCTTTTAGTGGATTTTTTCATCCACGAAAACATCATTTGAGGTTTTTTATGTTTTAAATGGAAAATAATATTTTAATAAGAGCAACATTCTTTTTATAGATGGTTTATGATGATTATTATTTAAGAATTATTATATTTAACCATTTTTATTCCCATGGATTCATTATGTTATGGGAATCATTTCCAAAACATATTTCTCTACCATGGGTTATGATATGATGAAACAATGACATATTTTTCAAAAATATTTTCTTATCATGGTTTATGATGATATGATATGATGATATTATGAATGGTATATGATATTTTGTAAGGCATAATTTTTGTTTTTCGTTATGCGATAGGTGGACATAAAATTATATATCCCTATAATGCATTGGGTATTGATTAATATCTCATGGGATAACATAAAATGTAACGGGGAGTGAATCCAGTATAAAAAAGGACAATATCACTTATAATAGACTTGAATGTGAACCTTAACTAAGGAAATTATGGAATGGATAGTGATCCCAATAGACTATGATTTCCTTGGAAGTGAGCCTTGAATAAGAAAAGTCTTCTATATGCTTATCTATATAGAAAAATATATGTCTTATGCTTGGTATATGTTCTCATAGCTTATGATTCATTCATGAATATTCCTCACACAAATGAATTATATTTTTTAAAATTAAATATCATTATTACATGATTTATGATCAATGAACTTTGATTGATTGTGTATGATTATTTTATATTATGATCATGTTATCATACCCTTATTTTTATCTTATGATCAGTTATGGTCATTGAATGATATCTATTATGTTTACACTTCCTATTCATCTAGAATCACACATTCTTATGTTTACATTACCCAATATATGGATAATGGTTTTATGTATGGTATATATTTGACACGTACTTTATTTAAAGATATTGGTCATATTTTAATGTTATCTCATTTAATAAAATGATTATACAACAAGTATCCAAATGATTTATACCATTATGGTTCTAGTTTTTTATGATATCTATTGTACATTCATTTATAATGGTGTAATATATATGTATGAAATGCTTGGGCCACCTCATTCATGAAATATCATAGTAGGTAGACTGGCATCATGATCTAACACTTTTGCTAATGTAGTGCAGAAACCCCCATCGAGTAGGTCATCACGACCTAAATAAGGTTTTACAGTTAATCCTACCACATATAGAGATAATTAATCCCAAAATATTCTATAAGTTACTCTTAAAAAAAATACATCTCATAATATTAATCCACCACTATGGCATGACCCCCATCATAATATAAAATGTGAATATAATTCCACCGAAATTACTAATATGTAACCCTCATATTGGTGAAACAAGTCATTGATTAGGTGAAGTGATCCACCTAAATTATAGTACAATATCCACACAATGACTAACTATGAATACATACCACATGAATCAAGTAAAATATTAGATATCCAAAAAATTGAAATATAGGAGGTTAGGAAAAACATTAACCATTTCAACAAATTATACATATGATTATTGTTATAAAACGTCACCATATTTCCTATATTTCTTTATTAAATGTCATATTCCAAAAAAATCATGTTTTTGGTTCAATAAATAGTTTTTGTGTTATTGTTTCCTTATATAAAATCATGAAATTACTCAATCATGAATATTTTACATTACACTTTTTATTTTCTCGGTGACATTATCTTCCCACCACTATCCATCTCATGTGGGTTGAGCTGAATTGTATTATTCCCTAAGGAAATTCTTCTCCCTTAACCAACTACTCATAGAGGTTTTAATACAAGAATCCTTGTTATTGTATATCCTAACTAAAATATACTCCATCCCAAATTCCTCTTTCCTTTCTAACACTGGTGTATAAATTATTGTGTTTCATGATCATAATGTACAATAATCCTTCCAAATATCCATCATATACGGATTAAATTATAACATGATATACTTTTTTAATATCCCCTCATATATATTAATTCTCTCATGAACTTATATTACATATAAAATCATTCAATACTGTGTTAAACTTCCCAGTATAACCTCTTACATAACATTAATTTTCATTATTTTTTTTAATTATGAGATTCAAATATTTCTTTTATGGATTAAAAAAAATTTATTCCATTAATTCATAACATAAAATTCAAACCCTCTTCCATGATTGATTTTAATCATACAATATTATACATATTTAAAGTATACACACTTGAAATTTAAATATGTGTGTTTTGATACCTTGAATTGGGATATATAGGAATCTTATTCGAGATTAAGTAAAACCATCATTTTCATCCGCTATTTATAAATAAAATTGGACTCTGCCACATTCTCCAACATTCATCACAGTCCCTTAAAGAGGTAAAATTTTTATTGTAATTCTAAAAGGATATCATCATCCCATTTTATGGAATTAAACTATATATTAACTTATCATTTTTATATAAAATAGAATTTAAACTAAGAATAAACTCTAGTATCTAGTGAAATCCCTCTCCACCTTCACCCATGGGATAAATATTGGTATAGATACAAGATATAAGATATAAGAGTTATGGGATATTTCATTGGAAGTTTATTCATAAATAGTGTAGGATCTATACACATCAATATGATTGTAAAAAACATAGGGTATTCAAGTGGAAGATATAAGTGTAATTATTAAATTAATAATGGATGGAAGTGTATTTAGTATCGACTACCAGAGTTCCAAGTAGCTATGAATTTTAATTTTTTTTAATCGTATAATCCAGGGAATTCTTATATTGATTACCAAAAATTAATTGATTTAAATTTCCCCAAACAATCCAAAATTCTATTAATAAATAAAATAGGGAATCTAAAGACACATATTCATATAATAATAAATACAATATTTCCCCTTTCATCGTTATGGGGCGACAGATTAATTGTACCATTCAATCATTTTTTTCATGCTTTTTTATTAGGTATGGATATTTAATAAAAAATCAAATAATTTTTTTTCCTTTAGAGGTTTGATAGATCTATTTTTAATAAGAATGATTGATTTGATGAAAATACTTCTTAGGGTCTCTAACCATCTTCCAAGTACATATTATCACCCAAATCAGTGAATGGGATGTGTTGACCATTCAATCTCACAACATGAATGGAGGAGGTTTTAAAAATGTTCCTCGAGTGTATGGGATGGGTCTAAGAGTGTATCGTAAGATTAAACCTTCTTTATATACACACATGAAGACAAATTTCAGAATCAAGTAAAATAAACATGGAATAAATGACCTCTCAAAGACAGGGAAGTTACCTAGAATAGTTTGGATAATAGATGATTGAGACTAGATTCGACGTTCATGAACTAAGAAATACCTAGTTTCCATTTCAGTAGTAAGTGTAAACAATATTTTATTAAAGAGATAATAGAACAAAGGAATAAAAAATGGTTCTTGTTTAATGAGCTTCATTACTGTGTAAACTAATAGTATACCAATGATGATAAACACCTGGATATATAATAATTACTCGACCAAGAGGACCCACATGAGTATAATATTATAAGTCTGAATGTCTAAAATGAGAATCCCAAATTTTTAGATCTACCTTTGATATTTCCAAAATTATTATTCCTATTTATTTATGATTCTGGAGGGATATTATAAGAGAATTGGTTCTGTGGAGGGTTGTGACTTCATGAATTAGGTTGAAAATAATGTGTTTTATATTTTTTTATTCTTTTGATATTTTAATATTATTTGGATTACATTGATCCATATTCATATAATGTTACCTATTTCCCTAAGGATAGTGGTGGTTTCTAGGTGAGGAAATACAATTTACTTTATTATAGTGTGTAATATATATATAATATTAACTCTACCTTCATCCTTTATTTTTATTTTATTGCACATATGTTGATTATAGATTTCATATTGAGAGGGATTGGTTGAAATTGGTAGCTCTATTTAAGGATTATACGTAATGAAAATTAACCAAAGAAGTCTCAAAGTTACTTTTTTAGTTTATATTAAAAGTGAGATTTAGTTAATTTATTATTTTGGGAATCCATCTATAGACTTAGTTTCCTTTCCTTCATCATTTACTTTTGGTTTTTTATTCAGTCTTTCAAGTTATCTTCCCCATCTTTTGTTTGTTATTTTTTGAAAATATATAAAAAAATAATCTTCCGAATGCTTTGTGCAAATTTCTCTTAAGATTGACCATGATGATTACAATTTTTCTACTACATTTTTGTATTTTTAGTGATAAATGTTTTTTTGTATATATATAATAATGTGATTTCGGACCATAAGGAATAAAAACACTTACAGTCCAAGTTAGTCTAGCCTGATCTCCAACCCATTCATACAAATATATACAATTATTGTAAAGACCCGTAAAATTCAAGGAAATTTTTTTCCTAATTTTCTTGGGAATTTTACAAGAATGCAGTTTCTGACAGCACCTGATTCCGAGGCCCGGTGTGCTCGGAATCATTTTCCGAAGTTTAGCTCGGGTACGTTCAGTGGATGAACAAGCGGAGTTTTCTAGCTTTTGAACCAGTGCTCATAATCGAATTCTGAGGGCACCGATGGAATAGCATCGCCAATATTTGATTAGAAATGCCTTTTCTGGAGTTGTGTTTACTCGGGTGTGGTTTTTAATTTTTGAGGTTAAGTTAAGAAATAAAATAAAGGTGGTGTAACACTTTATTTTATTTCACTTAAAGCCACTTAAATCCACTTAAGCTAAGTTAAGCAGATAGGGTGGAACCCAAAATATCCTACCCACATTGTAGGATATTTGTGAGGTGGGGCCCGCACGAGACGCACCGTTTATTCCCTCCTAAGTAACGCACCCACACCCCCCTCTTTAATGAAAGTCAACCGTGCGTTTTTCTAGTTAAGAAACACCCCCATTAAATTGGGCAGTTAAATTATTACAATTAATTCTTCGAATTAATTGTTCGTTTCTTATCTTTGAATTTCAAATCGTTGGCATGGGAATAAAATAAGACCAACACTTTTTGTTGAGGGGCTTCTTGTTGAGAGGATTTTGAGAAACTCTAAAGCTTGAAGATCTTCATCTTTCTTCGCCAAGAACGCGAATAACGCGAAGAATGCGAAGAACGTGAAGAACGTCAGCCTTCGACGAAGGGCGAAGAAGAATGTCGAACCCTCGGATATTGACGACGAGACGCCGTGTACCGCGACGCCGATGATCCTCCTTCCGCGACGTTTCATCCGCGACATTACTTCCCCGCGACAATCTTCGATCAACAACCGATTGAGGTAGGGGATTACGGTTCTCTTAATTCATTGTGAATTATATCCTCAACATGGGTTTAATTGGTGCAATTAAATATGTGTGATTTTAATCTTTGGAGTTTGTCTACAAAACGCCATGTACCGCGACGCCAGTGACACCCCTTCCGGGACACGACGATCCTCTTCTTTCATGACTGTTAATTCCGCAACAAACTCACGTTCGACGACAACGTTCAGGTAGTGGTTTTTTTTCTTTTTAATCTATGTGATTATATCTGCGGTTTGTCTAAATGATTGTTGTGAGACTTTTAAAACCGCTAACGCGGTGGGTATGGACCAACGATCAAGTCCGAACCCACCGCCCTTTCATTCTTGGTGTGAGGAACGGTGGACGATGACAAAACAAGCCTCACGGGTGATGTGAGGTCCTCAAAGTGAAGGACGGGCCCCAGGAGGGCCATTGGAGAAGACGACACGCAATTCCGACCACCAGAACTCGTCCGGTGGTCCGCGGAGCAGCCCACCGGTGCGCCGCCGGGAGGAGCCGCGATGGCAGGGCGCGGTCCCACGACCGCGCGGGACCGGAGGGGAACTGGATGCGGAAGCCGGCCGCGTCCGCATGCAAGGGCGGAACCACATGGGGCCGCGGATCCTTCACACGGGGGCATCACACCCCCCGCTTCGCTCGGCCGTAACGGCCGAGCCGACATGCTGGCCACCTGGCCAGCGCTAGCCGGGTCGCGCCCAGGAAGGGCCGGGCCGGGCCACACCGGCCAGGCTGGGTCGCGCCCTTCCAGGTCGGACCCGGACACGGGTCGGGTCGACCCGGTTCGGGCCGACCCAGAGGGGGGTTGGGCCGGCTCGGTCCGGGCCCAGACCCCCCGTTTTCGGACCCCTTTCGCTCTTTTGCTCATATCATGGGCTACGGAACTCCGATCGACGCACCGTCAGCGGCAATGCGATCCTTGGATCGAGATGGTCATTTAGACATATTAAACTCAAGGTTTTAGAGTAATTTGTGTTTAGCTGGGTTGGTTTGTACACGAAACTAACCGGGCACTCGGAGCGGAAACACTCATAACTTGAGCTCTGGACGTCCGATTGACGTGCCGTCGACTTTGATGGATTACCCGAAGTGAGAAAGATATTTTGGCTTACTCCGCCCGAGGTTTTGGACGCAGGTGGAGTACGGTCGGTTTGGTTTTGGCTTAAAAACCAATCGGGCCCCTAGAACGAAAAAGTCAATAACTCTCACACCAGGCGTCCGATTGACGCGCCGTCTGTGGTGTTGAGTTCCTGTTGACGATACGGAACTTTTGGTTACATCAACTCCGGACTTTGTGTCAGTTGATGTATCAGCCTCTCAGTTCGTGGAGCAGACCCTCCCGAACGAGCTTGCTGTGTGCGGGAACCCTAGAGCTGGCTGCGACTACGACCACGATGACGACTGTACAGAGATCCTCAGTGGATTCGACGGCGACGACTACAGAAAACAGCGATCCTATGTGGATCAGTGATACATATCCTGTGTTGATCCAATCCTATGTGGGTCAGCACTCAGCGGTCTTGTGTGGGCCAGCGCCTACAGATCCTGTGTGGGTCCGATCCTGTTTGGGTCATTGCGGGGGTTAGTTACCTATCGATCCTATGTGGGTCAGACCCTTTGTGGGTCATTGCGGGGGTTAGTACCTATCGATACTTTGTGGGTCTGACGACTTTGATGAATCAGTGGCTATATCTGATCATCTCTATCGTCATACGAAGAAGTATAGCCGTGGGAGCTGGATCCTGTTTTGCTTTCCTTTGTGGTTTGTGTTGTGCTATCCTGTATGGATTTCGTTTTGCTTCCTGTGTGGACTGGGTTGTACTTGAGCTTGGATGTCGGAGCCGAACTGGAACTGGTGACTTAGGTATATGTATGGGCATATATCTAAGCAGTGTTGGATGTTAATTCATTATTGTATCTTTCCTTTGTGGATTATCCTTTGTGGATTCTGGGAGACCTTCAGGGGTCTCGGGGTCCCTACTTAGTTACCTATACTCACCCCTACACGGGCTATGCCCGCACTACGTTGTGTTGGTTGCAGACGATGGACAACGCTGATCATGGTTGAGGCTTGTGGAGCAGGACAGTACCTGGAGGTGGACCACTGGGCGAGACCTACTCGAACCGGATGGCTGGACCCGAGGAGCTGTGGAGGCTATCTATACTCACCCTTCAGGTGGGACTTCTAGTGGATGGATCGATGCTACGGATTTACTTTTAAGTTGCTATTTTTCCTTTCCATTTGTACTTTACATTCAGTTTGGGTTTGTATTCTGGACCACTTACTTTTCCGCACTTACTGTTGTACTCAGTTTTTACTCAGTGTTTACTTCTACAGCTTTCTTTCTCTATGGTGTTTGTTTACTTTACAAAGGCAATGTCATCCCTTTTTACCAGGATTTACGGCTTGGTGCTAGTCGCCAGCCCCTGGCCTATTGAAGGCGGGCTTGTGGTAGTCACAACACGGGCCCCGAGGACGGGTCGTGACAAATTGGTATAAGAAGAGTTCGGTTCTACCACAGAAGATGGACTCTGATCTTTTTTTCTATGTGAACCAATAGTGTTAAGCTTATTGAGTGTGGCTATCAGTCCAGGGAGTCCAGCGTTGGTGCGGCGGCCGACGTATCCATACACCAGGACCCTGACTTCTGATTTCCGACTTAATACACTAAAACATTGTCTGCATGTGTGTTTTAAGTTTTATTTGTGATTAATTTATGTCAGCTCACCAGGTATACTGTTTGACCGTGGCGCACCTGTTTCTTTTCAGGATGGCCCAACGACAGCAGGCGGCTAGGGTTCCGAGAGTTGTGCGTGACAACAGCCCGCCGAGCAATGAGGCCTCGGTACATGGCCCTTTGACAGCGGAGGTACTGGCGGTACCTCTACCTGCCGAGCCACCGATGCTACCAGCCCCAGCCACTGGCGATGCACATCGCTTTAGTGCGCTGCACGAGTTTCAGCACCAGCGACCACCGAGGTTCCGCGGGGAGACGGACCCCCAGGCCGCCGAGGATCGGCTGGAGGCAGTTGTACGGGTTTTCAGGTTAGTGAGGACACCAGCAGACCTCATGGTGATCCTCGCAGCTAGCCTACTACACGTGGAAGCAGGAAGATGGTGGAGCTTGATACTCCAGGTGCACGATGAGGCATCTCTTCTTTGGTCGGACTTTGAGAGCCTCTTCCGCTCGAAGTTCGTCCCAGCCACCCTCCGTGCGGTGCACATCCAGGAGCTTCTTCAGCTGCGGCAGGGCAGCTTGACGGTCACCCAGTACTTGGTGAGATTTACCGATCTCTCGCGCTACTCGATAGACATGGTACGTGACCCATTCTTCCGAGCCTGGACCTTCGAGCATGGATTGAGGCATGAGATCAGGGAATCACTGATCTCCTTTAGCATTCCGACCCCGGCAGGAGTGCTGAAACGAGCCCTTTTGATTGAGAGATTCCTTGCTAAGCCTTCTTCAGCAGCGAGGCCTACCACAGGGCGACATGTAGCAGAGTCTTCTGCAGTAGGTAGTCGACGGATGACTCATGGGTCTAGGAAGACCAGACCCTCAGGCAGACGTCCTCAGGACACTGGCTCAGCTGTGTGGGGCACACATCACGGGGCCAGTCTTTCGAGAGGCAGACAGTGCTACGCAGGCGGTGGGCAGGGCCACATGGCTCGTGACTGCCTGACCCGCCATACTGAGGAGCAACAGACGGATGAGGGGACACCCAGGCATAGGCAGAGGGTCGACCATGGCAGTCCACAGGGATAAGGCGGATGAGGCAGATGATCTGGCCGAGCAGTAGGTGGTGGGCGACACTCTGAGGCTCTTCCACCACCACCACCAGAAGGTCCACCCCGACCAGAGGGAGCTGGCGGGCAGAGACAGGCACAACTCCAGGTAGCGGAGGACTATGACCACGGCGCGCCCGAGATGATTCGAGGTACTATCTGTGTCTATTCCACATTTTCTGTAGTTTTTATAGACATAGGAGAGAGTCATTCTTTCATAGCTGCTGCCCTTGTTCAGAGCTCGAAGATTCCGACAGAGCCGTTGGCTCGATCCTTACAGCTAGAGACTCCTACGAGAGCAGACTCGACGATTACGCACTGGTGCCGGTAGTGTGAGCATACTCTAGGAGGCAAGAGCTTCGGCTGGGATCTTCTTGTAGAGGCGTCGAGGCCTTACGACGTCATCTTGGACATGGATTGGTTATCCACAGTCCATGCTCAGAAAGACTATTTTAGGCATAAGGTACGATGTGTGCGCACCGACGGGAGCATGTTCACCTTCACCGGAGAGAAGGGAGCCTTTTCAGCACATTATGGACTCTCACAGATGAGAGGACAACCCATCACTCATCAGTTGTCTAGCCTCATCCTAGGAGCAGTTGACGTGCAGAGTCCTAGTTTTCCTGTAGTGGTGGATCATTATGCGGACGTCTTTCCTGACGACGTTCTAGGACTACCTCCTCGTAGAGAGGTAGACTTTTATACTGATATGTACCCCGGGACATCCCTGATATCCACTCCATCATATCGGATGGCTCCCGTCGAGATTCGAGAGCTACGGGTACAGTTGGAGGACTTACAGGGCAAGGGATTCATTCGACCCAGTGTTTCACCCTGGGCTTCCCCGATATTGTTTTCCAAGAAGGCGGATGGGAGCTTGTGACTTTGTGTCGACTATCGTCACCTGAACTAGGTGACTGTCAGTGACAAGTATCTTCTTATAAAGTATTGATGACCTCTTCGATCATCTCAAAGGAGCACAGTGGTTCTCGAAGATAGACCTCAGGTCAGGCTATCATCAGCTCAGAGTTCGAGATGAGGACGTGTAGAAGACGGCCTTCAGATGTCGGTATGGCCACTATGAGTTCTTGGTTATGCCCTTTGGCATAACCAATGCTCCCGCAATGTTCAGGAGCCTCTTGAACATGATCTTTCATCCATACCTCGATCGATTTGTCGTAGTCTTCATTGACGACATTTTGATATACTCGACGATTGAGGAGGAGCATTCCTACCACTTACGGGTTGTACTAGACACACTCTTAGAGCACCAGCTTTATGGAAAGCTCTCGAAGTTTCAGTTCTGGTTACATGAGGTCCACTTCTTGGGGCACGTCATCTCTGAGGTGGGAGTTGCGGTGGATCCTGCGAAGATCGAGGCAGTGCTAGCATGGGAGCCACCTAGGAGCGTGATGGAGGTGCGGAGTTACTTAGGACTAGATGCATACTACCGGGGATTTGTTCCAGACTTCTCCAGAGTTGTGGCACCACTCTCAGCTCTTACGAAGAAGGGTAAACCCTTTGTGTGGTCAGAAAGATGTCAACAGAGCTTCCAAAAGCTGAGACATAGATTGACCAGCGCCTCTATCTTGAGGCTTCCGGAGGAGGGAGTAGGGTACGTAGTCTACTGCGATGCATCAGGGACCAGACTCGGATGTGGCCTGATGTAGGAGTGGGAAGTGATCACCTATGGATCACGTCAGTTGAGTCCTCATGAATAGAACTACGCTACCCATGACCTAGAGTTAGTAGCAGTGGTCTTCGCTCTGAATACATGGCGAAAATACCTAATGGGCGAGCGCTTTATAGTCTTTTATGACCATCAGAGTCTTAGGTACATCTTCTCTCAGAAGGACCTGAACCTGAGACAGCGGCGATGGATCGAGTTCCTCCAGGACTATGACTTTGAGATAGTCTATACTCCTGGGAAGGGAATGTGGTAGGCGATGCTCTCAGCAGGAGGACTGGCATTCAGCTACTTGAGGAGGCGACAGAGTAGCTTTCTGCTTTGCAGATATCCTTCATGGATAGTGATGGAGCAGCCTTCCTTCAGTCTCTCACAGTCACCCCTCCACTACTGCAGCGAGTCAGAGAGGTACAACGTGGGGACGCTGACTGTGAGACACGGCGTGCACAGATATCCTCAGGACAGGCACCTAATGGTTTCTCCTTAGGAGGAGAGCACGAAGTCCTTTTCAAAGGACGTACCTTGGTACCTGTTGCTTTACGAGAGGAGGTGCTGAGATAGTTTCACACATCTCCTTTGGCGGTACATCCTGGAGTGGCGAAGATGTACCAGGATCTCAGATGACAGCACTGGTGGCCAGGCATGAAGAAGGCTGTGGCAGAGATCGTTTCTTGATACCTCACCTGCCAGCAGGTGAAGGTAGAGCATCATGTACCAGCAGGCTTGGTACAGCCCTTGGAGGTCCCAGAGTGGAAGTGGGATGGGATATCTATGGACTTCGTGACTGGACATCCACACACTTCTAGAGGTCACGGGTCCATTTCGGTGATTGTCGACCGACTCACCAAGTCGGCTCACTTCTTACCCATTAGAGAGCAGGGCTCAATGGAGATCTTGGGACGTCTCTACGTTCAGAAGATTATATGACTTCACGGTGTTCCATCATCTATCGTCTCCGATCGAGATTCTCGCTTTACTTCCCGGCTTTGGAAGGGGTTGCCGAAGGCGTTCGGGACGTTGCTACGTCTGTGCACCGCCTTTCACCCTTAGACAGATGGTCACTCGGAGAGGACCATACAGACTCTTGAGGACATGCTCCGCAAATGTGTCCTCGACTTTGGTCACAGTTGGGAGGACCAACTACCCTTGGTGGAGTTTGCGTACAACAACAGCTACCACTCCACCATCGGGATGGCACCATACGAGGCGTTGTACGACCAACCTTGCAGTTCTCCTTTGTGCTGGACAGACCCTGGGGAGTCAGCACTTATGGGAATGAAGATGGTCCAAGCCACGACAGAGAAGGTCCAGTTCATCTAGGAGCAGATGAGGATAGCTCAGAGCCGGCAGAAGTCTTATGCTGACAGAAGGCGGAGGCCACTACAGTTCGAGGATTGCGACCACATCTTCTTGTGTGTCTCACCTCGACGTGGATTACAGAGATTTGGCTGAGGCGGAAAGTTGTCTCCACGCTTAATCGGACCATTCCAGGTCCTCTGCTGGATTGGCGAGGTGGCTTACCTCCTGGCTTTACCACCTCAGTTTCACCGGGTGCATGATGTCTTCCACGTATCTCACCTGAGGAGATACGTGCATGACCCGACACATATCATTGACCATGAGGAGGTGGATGTTGATGATGGGGCGACTTTTGCGGAGGTCCCGGTGGAGATTGAGGATCGACTAGAGAGGGTCCTACGTTGATGGTCGATTCCTCTAGTGCGCATCAGATGGCAGCATGGGAACCTCCAGGAGAGCACTTGGGAGCAGGAGGCTCAGATGCGTGCTCAGTACCGACATTTGTTTCCCTAGTTTACGATGTATCTTTACGAGGATGTAAATCCCTGAGGTGGGAGTGATGTAAAGACCCGTAAAATTCAAGGAATTTTTTTTTCTTAATTTTCTTGGGAATTTTACAAGAACGTAGTTTATGACAGAACTTGATTCCGAGGCCCGGTATGCCCGAAATCATTTTCCGAAGTTTAGCTCGGGTACGTTCAGTGGACGAACGAGTGGGTTTTTCTAACTTTTGAACCAGTGCTCAGGATCAAATTCTGAGGGCACTGATGGAATTGCAGCGCTGGTATTTGCTTAGAAATGCCTTTTCCGGAGTTGCGTTTGCTCGGGTGTGGTTTTTAATTTTTGGGGTTAAGTTATGAAATAAAATAAAGGTGGTGCAACACTTTATTTTATTTCACTTAAAGCCATATAAAGCCACTTAATCTAAGTTACACGGATAGGGTGGAACCCAAAATATCCTACCCCCTTGGTAGGATATTTGTGAGGTGGGTCCCTCATGAGCCCCACCGTTTCTTCCCTCCTAAGTAACACACCCGCAACCCCTTCTTTAATGAAAGTAAACCGTGCGTTTTTCTAGTTAAGAAACACCCCATTAAATTGGGCAGTTAAATTGTTACAATTAATTCTTCGAATTAATTGTTCGTTTCATATCTTTTAAATTCAAATCGTTGGCATGAGAATAAAAAAAGAACAACACTTTTTGTTGAGGGGTTTCTTGTTGAGAGGATTTGGAGAAACTCTAAAGCTTGAAGATCTTCATCTTTCTTCTCCAAGAACGCGAAGAACGCCGGCCTTCGACGAAGGGCGACGACGAACGCCGAACCCTTGGAGATTGACGACAAGATGCCGTGTACCGCGACGCTGATGATCCTCCTTCCACGATGTTTCTTCCGCGACGTTCCTTCCCCACGACAATCTTCGATCAACAACCGATTGAGGTAGAGGATTGTGATTCTTTTAATTCTTTGTGAATTATATCCTCAACATGGGTTTAATTGGTGCAATTAAATCTGTGTGATTTTAATCCTCGGAGTTTTTCTACGCAAAGCCGTGTACCACAACGACAGCGACACCCCTTCCGCGACGCGAAGATCCTCTTCTTCCGCGACGGTTAATTCCGCGACAAACTCACATTCGATGACAACGTTGAGGTAGGGGTTTTTGTTCTTTTTAATCTATGTGATTATATCCGCGGTTTGTTTAAATGATTGTTGTGAGACTTTTAAAACCGCTAACGTGGTGGGTGCGAACCAACGGACAAGTCCGAACCCACCGCCTTTTCATTCTTAGTGTGCAGACTGACGGACGACGACAAAATAAGCCGCACGGGCGATGTGAGGTCCTTGTAGTGAAGGAAGGGCCCCGGGAGGGCCATTGGCAAAGATGACATGCAATTCCGACCACTGGAACTCGTCCGGTGGTCCGCGGAGCAGCCCGCCTGCGCGCTGCCGGGAGGAACCGCCGCCGCTGAAGCCGCAGCGGCAGGGCGCGGCCCCGCGACCGCACGGGACAGGAGGGGGACGGGACGCGGTAGCCGGCTGCGTCTGCAGGAAAGGGAGGACCCACGCGGGGCCATGACTCCTTCACACAGGGGCAGCGTGCCCCCCGTTTCGCGCGGCCGTAACGGCCGAGCCGACCCACTGGCCACCCGGCCAGCGCCAGCCGGGTCGCGCCCAGCCGGGGCGGACCCGGACCCGGGTCGCGTCGAACTGGTTCAGGCCGACCCAGAGGGGGGTGGGGCTGGGTCGGTCCGGGCCCAGACCCCCCGTTTTCGGACCCCTTTCGGTCTTTTGCCCATATCTTGGGCTACAGACCTCCGATCGATGCACCATCAGCGGCGATGTGATCCTTGGATTGAGAAGGTCATTTCAGCATATTATACTGAAGTTTTTGAAGTACTTTGTGTTCAGCCGGGGTGGTTCGTACACGAAAACAACCGGGCCCTCGGAGTGGAAACAATCATAACTTGAGCTCTGGACGTCCGATTGATGTGCCATCGACTTTGATGGATTCCTCTAAGTGAGACGGACCTTTTGGATTACTCCGCCCAAGGTTTAGATGCAGGTGGAGTACGGTGGGGTTGGTTTTGACTTAAAAACGAACCAGGCCCCTAGAACAAAAAAACCAATAACTCCGAGACCAGGCGTCCGATTGACGCACCGTCTGTGGCGTTGAGTTCCTGTTGACGATACCGAACTTTTGGATACATAAACTCCAGAATTTGTGTTAGTTGATGTATCAGCCTCTCGGCTCGTGGAGCAGACCCTCCCGAACGAGCTTGCTGTGTGCGAGAACCCTAGAGATGGCTGCGACTGCGACTATGATGACGACTGTACAGAGATCCTCAGTGGGTTCGACGACGACGACTACAACACTCAGTGATCCTACGTGGATCAGTGCTACAGATCATGTGTGGATCCGATCCTATGTGGGTTAGAGCTCAGCGGTCCTGTGTGGGCCAACGCCTACAGATCCTATGTGGGTCCGATCTTGTGTGGGTCATTGCGGGGGTTAGTTACCTATCGATCCTGTGTGGGTCAGACCCTTTGTGGGTCATTGCGGGGGTTAGTAACTATCGATCCTTTGTGGGTCCGACGAATTAGATGAATCATTGGCTATATCTGGTCATCTCTATTGTCATACGAAGAAGTATACCTGTGTGAGCAAAATCCTGTTTTGCTTTCCTTTGTGGTTTGTGTTGTCCTCTCCTGTGTGGATTTCGTTTTTCTTCCTGTGTGGACTAGGTTGTACATGAGCTCGGATGTCGGAGCCGAACTAGAACTGGTGACTTAGGTCTATGTATGGGAATATACCTAAGCAGCGTCGGATGTTACTTGGTGATTGTATCTTTCATTTGTGGATTATCCTTTGTGGATTCTGGGTGACCTTCATGGGTCTCGGGGTGCCTTCTGAGTAGCTTATACTCACCCCTGCACGGGCTATTCCCTCACTACATTGTGTTGGTTGCAAACGACGGACATCGCTGATCGTGGTTGAGGCTTGCAGAGCAGGATGGTACCTAGAGGTGGACCACTGGGCGAGACGTGCTCGGAGTGGACGGCTGGAACCGAGGAGCTGTGGAGGCTATCTATACTCACCCTTCAGGTGGGACTTCTAGTGGACGGCTCGACGCTGCGTCTTTACCTTTCAGTTGCTGTTTTTCCTTTCCAGTTGTACTTTACTTTCTGTTTGGGTTTGTATTCTGGCCCACTTACTTTTCCGCACTTACTGTTGTACTCAGTTTTTACTTAGTGTTTACTTCTACTGCTTGCTTGCTCTGTGGTGTTTGTTTACTTTATAAAGGCAATGCCTTCCCTTTTTACCGGGATTTACGCCTTGGTTCTTGTTGCCAACCCCTGGCCTCTGGAAGGCGGGCATGGGGTAGTCACGGCATGGGCCCTGAGGATGGGTCGTGACAATTATTATATATATGTAAATGTGAGTATAATGTATACTCTGTAGGCCTCCCCTAATATATGTAAATGTAAATGTAAAATAATAATAGTAAATAATCAATGACTAAACATTGAAACTAACACATTATTAAATCCCAATTCATACATAGTCTAAAGTAACTAATAGTATATGGTAAAACTTATGGTTATAGTATGAGTATAATGAATTCAATTAATTATATAAGCAAGGGTAAAATGTACCATTTAAACATATATTACATAAAAATCCACTCCATAACATAAATAATTAATCTCAGAGTAATCACACAATCCCATGATTGGAAGGTTTAGAGTCTTTGAGGTTCAGCTATATAAGCAACTAATTTTATGATTCTTGGGAAAACTTCTCCATAATATGGAAATACTAGAAACCATTGCATTATTATCATATGACATATAAATATTCATAACCATGGTAAAATAAATATAAAATACAGATGATCTAAAACTATTTATAAGGTTCAAATGTTATCAAAACATCATTATGATTTTTATCATATGCATATAAGAGAACATGATAAGGGCAGAATTATATTACTAATAATAACATGAAAAATAAGAGTTCTTCATTTCATGATAAAAGGAAATTCAATCTAAAATGAAATATTTATAACCTTACAAAAATATGGGAGATAATAAACACGTGTTTTGTAGCATAATCATACCTATATTATAAAAACAAGGCATGTGAGGGGATCATTTAAGAACATTGAATAATAGAAACATAACTAGATTATAAATATTTATATTGTGAAGAAATAAAATCATTTTCATCATTTAAATTATGAAAAAATTAAATCATTTCAATATATTATATTGGGATAATATCCAAGAATGTCCATTCTTTATATTGTGAACAAATCTAAACATATCCACACATCATTATTTAATGAGATATACAACCACTACTAATGAACTAAATAGAGGTATATGAACCCAACCATCATCAACCATACATCCATTGGCCATAACATATTAATAATTAAATATATAATAAATTTTTAAATAATTAAAATGAGTTTAATTCATCAAATTATAAAGAATACATGAAATGAAAAATCGATCTAATTATATTTTTTGATGATATCACCAAAACTAGCCTAAAAAATATTAATGACAAATAGAAAACATTTAATCACCACAAAATATTATGCCATTAATAAATTTAGAACATTATTCAACGAAATCATGTTCCATAGAAATAAATCCTTTAGAGATAAAAATTAAAATGTTAATGAAACCATAAAAGTGAACTTAATAAACATTTTAAAATTGGAATAAAAGAAAATGATACAGATCACAATCACTGATAATTTTAAAATAAGTGAAGTGAAAATATTAAAAAAAATAAATTTTTAAAAAATATAAAACATATTCTTGAAAATATATAATGATTATCAAATGAAAACGAGGGCTGGAAGATAAAACATTTAATTATGAATGAATTGAAAACCTTTTAAATATGTTGAAATGAATTTTCTTAAAAACCAAATCATAAAAAATTAGTAAAAAATTAATGAGAATAAGGAAAATATGATGGTCACAAGAGACAACACAGAATTGGGTTTACAATTATAAAGTTGAAATTTTGTGGGAAAATAAGATCTTGA
The DNA here is from genome assembly GCA_963277665.1 of Viscum album. Classification (NCBI taxonomy): domain Eukaryota; kingdom Viridiplantae; phylum Streptophyta; class Magnoliopsida; order Santalales; family Viscaceae; genus Viscum; species Viscum album. The sequence continues at coordinate 673,342,315 of OY728131.1, read as the reverse complement.
TATCTGAGAAAGATAACATTTTTGGATATGGGAAAAATTATCCAAAAACATTATTGATATTTATCAAAGAAAAAAAATACATAAACATAATTCCCCATAAAATATAAATAAATTAAATGATAATATCGTCATCAAATAGAATATAGGCATCATACGAACCACAAAAAAATAATAATCATTATTACTCAAGAAAATAAGTTTATTTAAGAAGAAAGGCTTATAGTATTAGTGACATAAAAATAAAAAGAACATAAAGGGGTAAAAATGAAATGGATTTTGAAATTTAATAAAATAAAATTTATACATTTTATATAAAAATAGATAGTGGATTGGGAAAATATATAAAATAAATTATGGTCGTAATATCAAACATGACTCATAGAATTGAAAATGATAAAAAATAACCCTTACCAATATGGAATCCATTGAAATGATATTTATTTAAATAAATAAAATTATATGGATCTATAAAACAAAATAATTACATTAACATGGTAAAATTAATGCATTTGGATTTATTAAATCCACTAAAAATATCATGGTGAAAATAAATAATTTTATATCATGAAATTAATTATGAGACAAATAATACCTTATCTTAACTTTGGATTAGTCGAATGGGATAAAAGCACATATACAATGAAAAGTATATCATAATTACTAATTGAAAATATAATTAAATTTATTTCATTTAATATACATCATTTATAATCATCTAATAAAAACTTTTACCCTATTATAGACTATTTTCATCATCATATGTTAATATTTTTCGATTTCTTTTTTCATTCAATTTTCAAGTCGATGCGGTCAATTATCACTTATTAGTTCAAAGTTCATAATTTTAATGTTATTAAATATATAATGATAATATTTTCAATGGTTATTTCATAACCATTTTATTAGGTGATATGTATAGATATGGATTATGAAAATAATTTGTCATTAACTAGTTTCATTGGGTTTAATGATCATACTATAATATATTATTAAGTATTTTAAATATTAATAAAAATACCCTATATTATATAATAAATGTTAAATATATTATTATTACATCAAATTACTATTATATAATTTTCAATAATCATTAATGACATGAAATTCATTACATTATTAACATGGGTTGTAAATCTCACTAAAAATAGAGAATGTTATAATGATTCAATGTGTAATAAAATGTTTCTATATAATAAGACCATAATTTTTTTGAAATAAAAATATATAATAAATACAGTTTAACTTATTTAAATTAATTCTTAGTACTTTATATGTTTTTTGGTGTGGTAAACTGAATTTTATCAATTATGTAACACCCCAAGCTTCCACGGTACGTTTCCCTTTGAATAATGCGATAGCGTGTGTTGTACGCAACCTCGAGTTCTAACACACACCACAACTAATTAAACTAGCCGTTGTGAATATTAATACCTACTTTTTGAAATCATATATATTTTATATTTCAAAATGGACATCATTTTTGGATTCGGAATATTGAAATTATCCTAGGGTGAAATTTTGGTACTTTTCGGATAACTTTCATATTTTGATGAATAGTGAAAATTACTAAATTTTAATTAAAAACAACTTTTTTAATCAAAATAATTAATAGTGATAAATTATGAATTTTAGTAGTTTTAAAGTATATTTAGAATATATTTTTACCATTTAATATAATGTTGGTCATTGGACATAATTTTACAATTAAACCGAACATAAACAAGTGTCAATCTTTTGATAGTTATTATCTCTTAAAAACACGTTTTTTGTTTTGACAGTGGGAATTAATTTTAAATTAATTTCTGCCACTTCTGTGTTTTGAATTTAGGAAAATGGATTCCATATTTGGAATCAGGATTTCCAAATTATGTAAATAGTTAACTTTTATTTTTACACATTTTGAATAATTACTGTGGTAAATATATTATTTACCATGGTTAAAGGGTAAATCCGGTAAATAAGGGTTAAAAAATAATATTATAATAATACTAAATTACCCTAAAACGTGTCCTAACCTTATTGGTGGACACATACCCGACCATGGGCATCCTTGGGTCGATTTGGGGACCCCTTAGAGCCACTTGTATGTGGTAGGGACACATTATATTAATAAAGTTAAAATAAAAATAAAAATGGCATAAGATTACATCTTTTAGAAGAACAATTTTTACATAGGGTTATACATGTTGGATTTTCGATTATAAATATTCATTAGAAATATAAAAATATTTCCTACATAATGATATTTTATTTATAATTTTTATACATCAAATAATTTAAATTATTAATGACACAATAATGATACAATGTTTACCTAATTAATAAATCATTTAAATAAATAAGATTATAATGATTAAAATATTATCTAAAACCTGTCCAATTCTTATTGGTTGATGTTATTTCGAAAATGAGTCATCTTATCTTCGACATCAATGATTTTTGGACCATTATAATGCGAATATAAATATATTATAAAGTAATACTTTTACTCTTTCCTAAAGAGCCCCTCCTCTCCCTTATAAAAGGAGACCACTTCTACTCATTCCTCACACCTCTCAAGCCACTTGGCTCGTCCAAACCATGCCCAAATACTCTCCCAACTTCCCTAAATACAACCTAGAGGCCTTAGTTTGATCAGAAAGCCAACCTAAGGAGCCCTTTTGATCAAATCAAAAGGAAGAGCCCGAAGAAGAGGTAATGATTTCACCACCCTTTTCCAAGTTCATTTCTTCTTCCACTTCTTCTTTCTTTGTTCATACCATTCTAAAATAATAACTCCAGTATCTCACATATACTGTGATGTTATTATAAATATGGTACAACCATATTCAGTATTCTATCCACCCTTTGAATAACATGTCACCATACGTGCGTACGTACGGCTTACCGTCTCCACGTCGTGGTGTAATTGTTATTCAATATAATATTTTTTGGATGGGTATAATAATGATGTGTAACTCATGTAAATAATAAATATAACATATTAATGATTCTGTATATATGATATACCATCCATTTATATATTATTTTAATATGAAAAGAATGATATTGTCGCTCGTGCGTACGTACGGACTACCGTCTCCACGAATGCGATGAGATTCATTCTCCATCGTATCCATTAAAGTATAATTATCATTTGATGATTTAAAAATGATGTTTAAAGACTTGATATCATTCTGGATATGAATAATATACAACCTATCATTTACAAACATGTCTTACATAACAAAACATACAAAAGAAAACAAGTAAGTTCACACCCGAAACAACGATAATACTAAGATATTATTATCAAATCAATATTAAAAGATCATATATGATATCATAATAATGTATATGATTATTTTATAATTTAATAACAATTATTTCACCATTATACAGGAGGTTAACCTACCGCAACCAAGGAAAAGTTCAAGGTAAGGGTTTATTTCGCAATCTCTTCATTATCCGAGGTTGTTTATACATAATTATCTACTGGGACCTCGTTATCATCCACATCCATGTTTCTTAAAAATGTATTTCAAAACATATTTAATATTTAAAAGAATATGGGTTAAAGTCATTTATACCCTTGTTTGACTTTTTTATAAGACGTTTATAAGGGAATCTTTCCGTCGTTTTCCAAACAAGGTGCTTTTTAACCTTTTCGACATAATTAAGATAAGAATGTTTCTTTAACTTATACGGCGGGTGCGGTTATTTTCCGCCGTTATAAAATCGTCAAAGCTTCCCTTACAAGCTTATAAGAATATTTTCAAAGAAAATGTTTTATTTTATAAATATATGTCTCTTAAATGATTTCAAAATAGAAAGAGACATTTCTTTAAAAAGAGTTTTGATTTCATCTATGTCAACATCCTTTAATGGATTTTACGCTTATTTGAGAATGATATATTATGATACGAAACTTTTATATTGTATTGAAGGTTTTGTGATATGTTTGACTGTGGATGTGCTATTTTTTTATATACCATTCATGGTTTATGGTGAAAGTATTGACATTTCGTATGCTAGTTTTAATACGAATGTTTATGTTATGTTTAAACCTTTTCATATGGGAATGCATTGGACTTAATATGTGACGGGTGGAGCCCGCTATAGCTCCTCGATGCATCGGTAGGTCTCATGAGACAAACTACTGTCTTGGCACAAGGCCTTGGCAAAATCTTATTTGTAGTCTTGGCACGAGGCCTTGGCTATGTGGTTATGATAGTCTGGCATTATGCATTCCATCATTATGAAAGTGGTTATTGATATTGCATGTGATTATTCGATTAGTAGAATATCCATTTGAATAAGTAAATGGCATTATTTTATTTTATTTATGCCATACTATGTTGAAGTTAAAGTTTAAAATGCTTTTGTTTTAGTTATACATTGCCTTAAATGTTTATTCTTATTTATGAAAGTTTCCGCTATATTGTTATCCTTACTAGGCATTTGAGCTCACCCCTTTTCTATGTTTTATTTTCCCAGGATGTGAAGAAGTAAATTATGAATGACATGAAGGGATATTATGAGGGGTTAATAGTGTGGACTATGGAGACAATATGTTGTTGTAGTAGTTTTTTTTTATTTTGATGATGTAATGAAAAAACTTATGAATATATCTAGTGTTTCCAACGCTACTAAACCAATCGGTCTTTCGAGATTTGATCTTTCTTGTGATCATGCCAATGTTATGTAATTAATGCGCCGACTCTGGGTAGCTGGGGTCGGGGCGTTACAGTTGGTATCAGAGGAAGTTTAGTACAAACCTTGGAAGCTAGATTTAGATAAACTCTGATTAGAGCATGTAGACCTAAGATGAACTTTGAGGATTAGTATAGAAGAACTTCCTAGAATTTTGGTATTGTAGAGATTTTGTGAGTTTTCCGAGCAATACATCCCTGTCTGGATACGAGCAGGTAGAGGCGGCTCTGGCACAGATGTACCTAGGGGTAAAACCCGAAAACACCGCTTTGAGCTAGACTCGAACGGGAACTCGTGCACGACAACGGGCCTTGCTGCACTCTTGGTTATGACACTCCCGGGTGATATGCTTAGGATAACTCTCATTTTCTTTACAAATCATTATGAAGGGTTTATGAGTATATAATTCCTCAAAGAAAACATTTTTATGATTACGGATTATATCCATAAATAGTTCAATTTATGTTAAGTGTTTTATAATTATGGGATTATGTATTTCGATTCATAAACTGATCTAGTTTATGCAATTATTTAGAAATGGCGCCTTGTGGAAGAAATGAAAACCGTATCAATGCACGCACTCCATGTAGGGATTTCCCCCCTGCTCAAGATAATTATAGTGGGGATGGTGATGCAACTGGTGCCGATCAGCTAATCACCATACTGGGACAACTTACTCAGGTTATGAATAATAACCTTACCCGTATGGAGCACCCTGATCCGCAGCGTGGAGGATTAATGTTAGATCGATTCATGAGGCAACAACCACCAACGTTCAATGGGAGTACAAATCCCTTAGTAGCTGAGCAATGGATAAATTCCCTAGAGAAAATATTTCAGGCTTTGGGGAGCAGTGAAAGGGAAAAAGTTATCATGGCAGTTTACCGCCACACTAGAGATGCTGATCAATGGTGGTCATTGATTCAAAACATGAATGAAGATGATGAAGTATCAAATATGGAATGGAGGGAGTTCAAAGATCTTTTTTTTGAAAAATACTTCCCTCGCGACCATCGAGCAGATATGGAAAGGCAATTTATAAGTTTGAGACAGAAGGAGGATGAGAATGTCGCAAAGTATGAGGCTAACTTTACAAGGTTAGCAAGGTACGCTGGTGATTATATATGTAACCAAAGAAGTAATATTGATCGTTTCTTTGATGGGTTAAAACCATTTCTCCGTCGAGCATTAGTCTCACAATCATTTTCATCGTACGAAGACATTGTCACATGTGCTATCAAGACCGAAAAGGAATTCTCTAAGACTTATGACTTTAAAGCAAAGCAAGAGAAGAAGATACCTACTGATCAATCTGGGAATGGAAATAAGGGGAATAAGGGAAAGGTTGAATATCCATCCTGTGGTAAATGCGGGAAGAAACACCCTGGTACTTGCTTGAAGGGAATCAGAGTCTGTTACAAGTGTGGTGAAAAAGGCCACCAAGCTCGTGATTGCAAGGGGAAGAAGGAAGCTACCAATATTCAGTGCTACAATTGCAGGGGGATGGGGCATTATGAAAATGAATGTCCTAAGCATCAGGAGAACTTACCTCAGAAAAGGCCAAGGGATCAAGGCCAGGCTTATGCTATCACTATTGCTGAGGTAGAAGCTCCGAAAGACGTGGTGGCAGGTAATTTAATGGTTTCCTCAAGTTTAGAAAATGCATTATTTGATTCTGGATCATCGCATTGTTTCATATCTTCCCAGTTTGCTAAGAAAATTAGTTATTTCTAATTTGATTTAATAAGGGAGTTTTCAGTTAAAACTCCTAAGGGAAGTATCATTGCAATAACGTTTTGTGAATCAGTCCCCATTAGAGCACATAAATGTTCTTTATCTGCTGATCTCATCGTCATACCTATGATTGAGTTTGATATAATCCTCAGTATGGACTGGCTTTCGGACTATGATGCGAAGATTTATTGTAAGAATAAAGAGGTTACGATTCTTGATGATAATGATAAGGAACACCTTATTTTTAGAGCAGAATCGTCACCACCTAATTCTTATTTAGATCCACCCCCAGTAGCTCAAATTAATTCAATTATTGGGGAGGAAGAGAATGAAATAACTGTCGATGAGGAAAGGAATGTTCAAATAGAGGATGTACCTGTTGTGAACGAATTTGTAGATGTATTTCCAGAAGATTTACCCGGACATCCTCCAGAACGAGAAGTTGAGTTTTCCATTGATTTGATTCCTGGATCAAGGCCTATATCGATGACCCCTTATAGAATGGCCACTGTAGAATGTCGAACTAAAGAAACAACTAGAGGAATTGAGTAATAAGGGATTTATTCGCCCTAGTGTTTCTCCATGGGGATCCCCTGTTCTTTTTATTAAAAAGAAATATGGATCTATGAGGTTATGTATCGACTACAGGGAGATCAATGCTATAACGATAAAGAACAAGTATCCCCTACCTCGTATTGATGATTTATTTGACCAACTGCATGGAGCTCAATAATTTTCAAAGATTGACCTTCGATCTGGATACCATCAGTTGTGTGTTAAGTAGGAAGACATTCCGAAGACAGCATTTCGAACCAGGTACGGGCATTACGAGTTTACTGTAATGCCGTTTGGATTGACTAATGCACCCTCTGTATTCATGGATCTGATGAATAGAGTTTTCAAGGATTATCTAAATGAATTTGTGGTGGTATTTATTGATGATATCTTGGTATACTCCAAAACCTACGAAGATCATGAAAATCACTTGCGCATTATCTTGAAGACTCCGAGGAGGCATGAATTATATGAGAAGTTTAGGAAGTGTGAATTCTGGCTTCAGAAGATTTCTTTTCTTGGCCATATTGTCTCTAAAGATGGAATCTCTATTGATCCTTCTAAGACCAAGGCAATCCAAGAATGGCCAGCACCTACGAGTATAACTGAGGTACGTAGTTTTATTGGTTTGGCAGGTTATTATCAACGTTTCGTCCAGAATTTTTCCCGATTGGCTAACCCATTAACGAAGCTCACACGTAAAGGGGTTAAATTTGTTTGGACAAAAGAGTGTGAAGAATGTTTCGAAGAACTGAAGAGAAGATTAGTCAATGCTCCTATATTGACTCTACCATCGGGGAATGATGGGTTCGTTATTTATAGTGATGCATCAAAGAAAGGACTTGGTTGTGTCCTTATGCAGAATGATAGAGTTATTGCCTATGCATCACGACAGTTGAAAAATCATGAACAAAACTATCCTACTCATGATCTTGAGTTAGCAGCTGTGATCTTTGCTTTGAAGATATGGAGACACTACCTCTATGGTGAAAAAATTGAGATTTATACTGATCACAAGAGTTTGAAGTATATTTTATCACAAAAAGAACTCAACATGAGGCAAAGGAGATGGCTTGAATTACTCAAGGATTATGATTGCACGATACACTACCACCCAGGGAAAGCAAACAAGGTGGAAGATGCTTTGAGCAGAAAATACCATGGAGTTTTGAACATGATGAGAATTGAAAGGGATCCAATTTTCATGGATCTAGTGAAAATAGACATGGGAATAACCAGGGAAGGTGAAACATCAATGATTTTTCAAATGGTTGCCAAACCATCTTTACTAGAAAGGATTAAGAGTTCTCAGACCGATTATGAAGAATTTCAGAGGAATATTAAAGCTGTGAATGATGGGAGATTGAGAGACTTTGTGTATGAAGATGGAATTTTGAAATTCGGGAAGAGACTTTGTGTTCCCGATTTACCTGATCTGAAAAGGGAATTGCTAGATGATGCTCATAGTTCCAATTTCTCTATACACCCTGGGTGCACCAAAATGTATAGAGATTTGAAGGAACATTTTTGGTGGGACAAAATGAAGAGGGAGATTTCTGATTTTGTGTCAAGATGTATGGTTTGTCAACAAGTGAAAGCTGGAAGGCAACAGCCTGGAGGAGTCATGCAACCTCTTCCCATACTGGAGTGGAAATGGGACAATATTACGATGGACTTTGTCATGGGGCTACCAAAGACTCCTAGAAGGAACGATGCAATAAGGGTTATTGTTGATCGTCTTACCAAGTCAGCACATTTTCTTGCTATAAGAGAAGATCTACCCCTGGAACGTCTAGCAAGACTATACATTAATGAAGTTGTGAGACTTCATGGAGTACCCCTATCGATTTTTTCTGATCGCGATCCCCGTTTTACTTCAAGATTTTGGAAAAGTCTTCAGAAATCCCTGGATACTGAACTTCATTTGAGCACTGCTTACCACCCTCAGACAGATGGACAATCAGAACGGACTATTCAAACCCTAGAAGACATGTTGAGATCTTGCTCACTTGACTTTTAGGGTATGTGGGATCAATATTTACCACTGGTAGAATATTCCTATAACAATAGCTTCCATTAGAGTATACAGATTGCACCATATGAAGCGTTATACGGAAAGAAATGTCGTACACCAACCTGTTGGGATGACGTCGGTGAAAGAAAACTTGTAGGTCCAGAACTGGTGGAGGAAACGGTGTAAAAGGTGAAAGTAATCCAAAATCACATCAAAGCAGCTCAATGTAGGCAGAAGAGCTATGACGATAATCGAAGGAAGGATTTGAAATTTCAAGTCGGTGATCATGTTTTCCTAAAGGTATCTCTATGGAAGGGAGTCATACGTTTTGGTAAGAAAGGTAAATTGAGTCCCAGGTACATCGGACCTTTCGAAATTCTAGAACGAATTGGGGCTGTAGCTTACCGATTGGCAATGCCGCCAAGTCTCTCCAAAGTTCACGATGTGTTCCACGTATCTCTGTTGAGAAAATACATGCTTGACCCAACGCATGTACTCACCTATGAGGAATTAGAACAGGAACCCGATCTGTCTTATTGTGAAGAGCCTGTCAGGATTCTTGATACAAGAGAACAGGTACTGAGAAACCGGACGACGCGTCTGGTAAAAGTTTTGTGGAGAAATCATAAGATGGAAGAGGCAACGTGGGAACCCGAGGAACTTATGATGAAGAACCACCCGAGTCTTTTTATGCAGTAATACCCTAGAAATTGCTAGGACGCAATTATTTGATGGAGGGAGAATGTAACACCCCAAGCTTCCACGGCACGTTTCCCTTCAAATAATGCGATAGCGTGTGTTGTACGCAACCTCGAGTTCTAACACACACCACAACTAATTAAACTAGCCGTTGTGAATAGTAATACCTACTTTTTGAAATCATATATATTTTATATTTCAAAATGGACATCATTTTTGGATTAGGAATATTGAAATTATCCTAGGGTGAAATTTTGGTACTTTTCGGATAACTTTCATATTTTGATGAATAGTGAAAATTACTAAATTTTAATTAAAAAAAACTTTTTTAATCAAAACAATTAATAGTGATAAATTATGAATTTTAGTAGTTTTAAAGTATATTTAGAATATATTTTTACCATTTAATATAATGTTGGTAATTGGACATAATTTTACAATTAAACCGAATATAAACAAGTGTCAATCTTTTGATAGTTATTATCTCTTAAAAACACGCTTTTTGTTTTGACAGTGGGAATTAATTTTAAATTAATTTATGCCACTTCTGTGTTTTGAATTTAGAAAAATGGATTTTATATTTGGAATCAGGATGTCCAAATTATGTAAATAGGTAACTTTTATTTTTACATATTTTGAATAATTACTGCGGTAAATATTTTATTTACCATGGTTAAAGGGTAAATCCGGTAAATAAGGGTTAAAAATAATATTATAATAATACAAAATTACCCTAAAACGTGTCCTGACCTTATTTGTGGACACATACCCAACCATGGGCATCCTTGGGTCGATTTGGGGACCCCTTAGAGCCACTTGTATGTGGTAGGGACACATTATAATAAAAAGTTAAAATAAAAATAAAAATGCCATAAGCTTACATCTTTTAGAAGAACAATTTTTACATAGGGTTATACATGTTGGATTTTCGATTATAAATATTCATTAGAAAGATAAAACGATTGCCTACATAATTGTATTTTATTTATAATATTTAGACATCAACTAATTTAAATTATTAATGACACAATAATGATGCAATGTTTACCTCATTAATAAATAATTTAAATAAATAAGATTATAATGATTAAAATATTATCTAAAACCTGTCCAATTCTTATTGGTTGATGTTATTTAGAAAATTAGTCATCTTATATTCGACATCAATGATTTTTGGACCATTTTAAACCGAATATAAATATATTATAAAGTAATACTTTCACTCTTTCCTAAAGAGCCCCTCCTCTCCCTTATAAAAGGAGACCACTTATACTCATTCCTCACACCTCTAATGCCACTTGGCTCGTCCAAACCCTACCCAAATACTCTCCCAACTTCCCTCAATACAACCTAGAGGCCTTAGTTTGATCAGAAAGCCAACCTATGGAGCCCTTTTGATCAAATCAAAAGGAAGAGCCCGAAGAAGAGGTAATGATTTCACCACCCTTTTCCAAGTTCATTTCTTCTTCCACTTCTTCTTTCTTTGTTATTACCATTCTAAAATAATAAATCCAGTATCTCACATATACTGTGATGTTATTATAAATATGGTACAACCATATTCAGTATTCTATCCACCCTTTGAATAACATGTCACCATACGTGCGTACGTACGGCTTACCGTCTCCACGTCGTGGTGTAATTGTTATTCAATATAATATTATTTGGATGGGTATAATAATGATGTGTAACTCATGTAAATAATAAATATAACATGATAATGATTCTGTATATATGATATACTATCCATTTATATATTATTTTAATATCAAAAGAATGATATTGTCGCTCGTACGTACGTACGGACTACCGTCTCCACGAATGCGATGAGATTCATTCTCCATCATATCCATTCAAGTATAATTATCATTTTATGATTTAAAAATTATGTTTAAAGACTTGATATCATTCTGGATATGAATAATATACAACCTATCCTTTACAAACATGTCTTACATAACAAAACATACAAAAGAAAACAAGTAAGTTCACACCCGAAACAACGATAATACTAAGATATTATTATCAAATCAGTATTAAAAGATCATATATGATATCATAATAATGTATATGATTATTTTATAATTTCATAACAATTATTTCACCATTATACAGGAGGTTAACCTACCCCAACCAAGGAAAAGTACAAGGTAAGGGTTTATTTCGCAATCTCTTCATTATCCGAGGTTGTTTATACATAATTATCTACTGGGACCTCGTTATCATCCACATCCATGTTTCTTCAAAATGTATTTCAAAACATTTTTAATATTTAAAAGAATATGGGTTAAAGTCATTTATACCCTTGTTTGACTTTTTATAAGAGGTTTATAAGGGAATCTTTCCGTCGTTTTCCAAACAAGGTGCTTTTTAACCTTTTCGACAGAATTAAGATAAGAATGTTTCTTTAACTTATACGGTGGGTGTGGTTATTTTCCGCCGTTATAAAATCGTCAAAGCTTCCCTTACAAGCTTATAATAATATTTTCAAATAAAATGTTTTATTTTATAAATATATGTCTCTTAAATGATTTCAATATATAAAGAGATATTTATTTAAAAAGAGTTTTGATTTCATCTATGTCAACATCCTTTAATGGATTTTACGCTTATTTGAGGATGATATATTATGATACAAAAATTTTATATTGTATTGAAGGTTTTGTGATATGTTTGACTGTGGATGTGCTATTTTTTTATATACCATTCATGGTTTATGGTGAATGTATTGACATTTCGTATGCTAGTTTTAATACGAATGTTTATGTTATGTTTAAACCTTTTCATATGGGAATGCATTGGACTTAATATGTGACGGGTGGAGCCCGCTATAGCTCCTCGATGCATCGGTAGGTCTCATGAGACAAACTAGTGTCTTGGCACAAGGCCTTGGAAAAATCTTATTTGTAGTCTTGGCACGAGGCCTTGGCTATGTGGTTATGATAGTCTGGCATTATGCATTCCATCATTGTGAAAGTGGTTATTGATATTGCATGTGATTATTCGATTAGTAGAATATCCATGTGAATAAGTAAATGGAATTATTTCATTTTATTTATGCCATAATATGTTGAAGTTAAAGTTTAAAAGGCTTTTGTTTTAGTTATACATTGCCTTAAATGTTTATTCTTATTTATGAAAGTTTCCGCTATATTGTTATCCTTACCGGGCATTTGAGCTCACCCCTTTTCTATGTTTTATTTCCCCAGGATGTGAAGAAGTAAATTATGAATGACTTGCAGGGATATTATGAGGGGTTAATAGTGTGGACTATGGAGACAATATGTTGTTGTAGTAGTTTTTTTATTTTGATGATGTAATGAACAAACTTATGAATATATCTAGTGTTTCCAAGGCTACTAAACCAATCAGTCTTTCGAGATTTGATCTTTCTTGTGATCATACCAATGTTATGTAATTAATGCACCGAATCTGGGTAGCTGGGGTCGGGGCGTTACAAATTATGGAGGCAGCAGTTATGACATACACTTTATTTACAATTCCATTTATTAAAGAATGGGATGAAATGAAGAAATATGATAAATTATCGTTTTTAAAATATAATTATGAAATATGGAACACATTAATTTATTAATTTACCCCTTATACCATCAATGAGATGTGGTGTTATGACCCAACCCACCAGGACCCTCCTGGACGGTGATAAGCTAAGTGAAACCAACTAAAGTTGGCCTTCAAAAGGCTAGGGGATGGTGACTAGCACCAATTAGGCCTATAAAACATATGGGATTTAATATCCAAAGTATTATAATGTATATAATTATAAATATCCTATAATATTAAATTTTTTAAGGTAAAACAACACAATATATTTTTTTTTGAAACATCTAATAACACGATCAGAGAACTACATAACACTGAATGTAAACATGACAAATAAAGACCCAAAAAAATCTCTAAAAGAATATGACCCAATCAAACTGACGGGACATCAATGAAATGAAACACTAGTAACAATCTAATTCTATATATTCCAATAATATTATCCACCTACTCTTGATCCACTTAACACATATTCAAATGGACTATGATCTACATATGATAAGATACGTATGTGTAGAGCACATTCATGGGATAGTATAATAATACCGAAAACGACACTATAAAATCACTAAAAATAGTGGATCAAGGATATCCATCCCATCGATACATAAGTATGTTACATGATATACGACACATAATGATAATGGAAAAAAACTCGATATACTCATAATAGATAAACGATATCAATTTATTTCAACCCGTACTGCTATCCAGAAATACATGTATTTTTCATATGTGATATGCCAATCCATCTGAAATTTTTTCAACAAAAACACTCAAAGGATGGAGTTGTGCTCATATGGCCTTTCCAGGATGTAATTTCCTAATCAACGATGATAAGGCTTTCCAAATAGGGGATCACATCCAACCCCATTTGGCCATTCCACCTACCAAACTAGATCAATTTTATATATAGGGGATCAAAGAATTATTCATTGTATTCATATTGATACCATGATCCACATGTAGGATGGATATGATATACAATACCACCCCAATCCCCTAAGAATGATACCCCGATGTCTATCCTAATTTAAACCCATAGAGGAGATGAAAATTACATCACTAGGATGTAATGACATAGTATACCATCATAGGGATAGATCAAGGATTCAAACTCAATTGAGATGTGTATATACTGAAGAGATAGAGGTCCTCACTCCACTCTAGAAAATGTACATGACATGTACTTGGGGATAATATCATGTTCTACCTAATCGAGTGTATTCCCATGTCTCACCATCCGACAGGGCGTGTAAACATCTATACACACAACATTTAATTGAGGGGTACATGAAGTGTATAGGTAGGGATAACAGTAGGTGTGCCAATGGTCAATACCAATATAGAACTGGCCATTTACCAAGTACTTAATTCTAATCCCATGTGTTGTTTTCATTCCCATGTACTAGGTCATGTCTGATTAATGGGATCTTCCCATTTACTATACCCATGAATATGTGAATGGACATGTTCATTCCTATGTATCTTGTGGGATACATGTCGAGCCACTAGTACAGGGTCACATGACATGTGGCATGTTTGACATGATTTATAATGTTAAATTTAATGTGAAACCTAGAATTTTATCTAGAAACCCCACATGATGTGTATTATTTTTTCTAAAAATCATGTTATGTTGGATTTTCTAGAATCATGTGGTTCTTCATAATGTCTTTTATTTCTTCCACTGATAATGAAAATAATGATAAGATATTTTGCATTTATGGTTAACCATATTTCTTGTCCACTCTTTGAAGAATCTATACACTGAATCCAATCATGAATCACTATAGTCACATCAAAGAATGACAACATGTCAAATCAAGAAAACCCAGAATTAGTTGTCAGATCCCAATCCACTTCTTTCCATCCACCATCATTAGCATATCTTGATTTCACCTGTAAATGAAGAAAAAGATGTAGTATTGATCAGTTATGCTGAATAATGATCCCACATAGAGTGAAGAACAAGAATTTTTCAAAACTTTATCCAACAAAACTATATGTGATGAAAATATGAGGGTACGTGGGGAGGGAGGAGTTCATGAATAAAATATGAAGAATGATCCTAAAATGATTATGGGTTGGAATCAATTATTTCACATTAGAAAAATTAATGTTGTGTAACATTAATCAGTTCCCCTAAACCCCGCGAGTAAATATAATCCCACCACAAGAACAATCGACTCAGGAATCAAAAAATTGGATGAATTAATTCAAATTCATTGTGGGATAAATAACATGATAATAAACCAAAAAAATTCCTTGGATCATGTTATATAAACCAATAATGATGAAAAAATATTCATTTTCATCTATGGTGAGATTCTTGAATTCTATTAGAGATAAAGATCCTTTATCAGCTATTATCATTCACTAAGCCTTCCTAAAAAAATCTGCCTCAATTATGAATGTTTTGTGACTAACCTTGATAATTTTCTTGAATAGGTTACTTATAGAAGTTATAGGTTAGTGAGTCAAAAAATAAATAAATAAATAAATTAAATAATTTTATTATTTCTTCACATTATAGAACATTCTGAAAATGAAAAATGATGAAAATGATTATGTCATACATAGAGTAAAACCCACATAATGTACTCAAATGTGGTCCCATATTTCCCATATGAGTCCACATTCAAGATTTATTCCACAATTTTCAGAAAAATGCATGTGCATGATATAGATATATTTATTATTTTTATTAAGTCATTTCTAGTCCCACCAGGCCTTAGTATATATCATCATCTCAATGCTAAGATCCCTATATATTATTATATATATTATAATGATTTCCATTTCAAAAAAGGGATTTTACATTCTCCCCACCTTTGGTATTTTAATCGAAAAATGATAAAATACCCCACAAAATAATTTTGGTACAAGGATCACATATATGTATCACACACCCATTTTCTCTCTTAAATATTCACATGCTACCACTGGAAAAACACCAATGGTGATTCATGGCCAAAAAAGATCTTCTCCTTCCAATCCTTGATCGTCACTAGATATTCCTAAACGATATATCTATCCTGTATATGAAGCTCTACCCATTCGATAATATTCGAAAGGTTACCCACATAACTCAAAATCTGTGACACGTTGAAGAAATTTAGTACACAATTTAAGTATGTAATTAGTGCCAAGTGGATCACCATATAAATGAACCTTTTTAGTATATGTAAAGGTCTAATGAATATAGGAGATAACATGATTCCCGTCCAACTCTCTTCAATCCACATAAAGTTGAGACTGTCATTAACACATAGTATCCCTCCATAGACTCAAATTATTTTTTTTCAGTCTTTATTGGACTTATTAAATCTCTATATAGTCCCCATACACTCTTGGATATTTTTAACCTTCTCTGCCATAGGTTTCACCAAACCCATGCCCATGATTTTTGAATCACATGGATTAGTACAACATAGTGTTGACATATAGATTCACCTAAAAACCCTCTAATGGTCCCAAAAAAATAGTTGAATGATAGATTTTTTTTGCAAAAAAAATCCACCAAGGTTAAGTGATCCAACCATTTGTTGCCAATTTCCAACACACAAGCTGGATGCATTTCCTTCAGGACATAAATGGATTTTTTTCCTGTCTGTTAGACTTGGCATGAATCTTTTTTATAAAATGAAACTAATCCCAAATTTCCACCTAAAATATTCTCTATAATGATGACATTAATTAGGGATAACAGTATGAAATGATCATCTAGGGTACTCTTTGGAGGTTGAATGTCTTCTATACATTAATGTGTATCAATATATCTACTGAACACTACTCTTATATAACTTGGATGTGCGATGAATTGGTTATTCAATCTAGAATCAAATAGATGAAATCATGTTCTATAGATATATTTGGAATCTCCATTATAATTACCATATATGTGGCATCATATATTCACCCTGGAACCTCATGGGGCAGAGCGACACCCATTGGAACGTGGTTTCCATTTATCAACTGATGAAAAGTGCTAAATCTAAAGACATAATCTTCTTTACACTTATTCATACTTGAACATTAGAAATGAAGATAAAGGTCTTGTTTTACCTTTTACACACCTAGCTGTATCTCCAAATGGGATATATAAACCAAAATAGTCACCTTCTTCTACCAAACAATTGATGCATATTTTTTTTCCTCTAAAATGTTCAATGTTCTCCACAAATTACAAAAAACCAACAGGATTGTGTCCAATTTATATCTGATCATATATGGTCTCACTATCAATATCTCCACACTGAGCCCACAAAAGGGACTATAGAATTTGTTTTGAAAAAACACATAGACAATGGATTTTATACATCATCATTTTATAATAGGAATAAAAATAATGAGGATAAGTACTCATAATCCTCATATAATAACTGTGAATAAGTTCACCTGATGAGAGCATATGAAACTATATTCCCCTTAATAAGAGTATGACCTATATTGAAGTCATAATCCTTGATAAAATCCTACAAACACCTTTATCTCATTTTATGATCTTTATAAGATAATATTAAAAATCTTATAATCGGATTAGATGGTAAACCACTAACCCATAAGGCAATATTGTGACATATTCATGGAAAATACTTATTCTTCAAACTAAATATCATGAATTGTATATTTCCAATCACGCTATATTAATTTTTGATTCTATAGAGGATAAATTACTATCTCTAGATCACAACACTATAATTTATGGTCATTTATCTGTCACAGAAAACCATGTACTCAACACCTTCCTCTAGAAATATCAAAATGTCCGCACTCGTCAACCTCTAACATAACTCTTTAAAAGAATGTTGTAACCTCTATGTCAACATGAATGGTTTCCCATTATTGGTCAATGATTTTAATGGTGCTGATATCCTAGAGAAATCATGCATACAGTATCATTAATATCCTTCCAAACCAAGGAAGCATTGTACAACTATCACAGTCTTGAGTAGCTACCAAGATAAAATTAACTTGAACATCATTAAGTATAGTTCTACACCATATACTGAGATTAAATTTCATAGAAATTATAAATTATATATCTATAAATAACGCATTAAAATATTACCATAATTTTGGTACTCTAAGATTATGTTTGAGACCATCCCCAAGGGTTTCGTGTACTCCTACACATATTTTGAGCACACAAATATGTCATATACGAAGGGAATAAACTAGTTTATAAAATTCAAAAATATATGGTTCTTGAGTACCATGAATATTAATTTTTTTTTTACACTAAAAGGAAACCTCATGTACACATAATGATCCTAGTGATATATATATTCCATCTTAAATATATTATCATCTTGTACTAGAAGATGGTGATATAATGATCCAAGGTCAATCATCCAGATCCATTGTGCCCCCATAACAGATCAAAGTGGTTTTTAATACTAAATATTGGATAATTATGCATTACAATCACATGTTTCAAGTGACATTTTTCACACATATCCTCAATATTTTTCCCCCCATCATGGGGAAATACCGTAGGGATATATAGGGGAAAAAATGATTCTAATAAAGACCATCCTTTTCAAATGCTCCAACTTCACCGCCAACTTATAGATCTCGATAAGAGACATTTGATATTTAAGAATAGATATGCGAACTATACATGGGTTTAAGTTAATGTTGAATTCTATCTCTCAGTGGGAATGTTATACTAACACATCCTTAGTAAATATATCCTCGTACTCCACTAAAACTAAAATAAATAAAAATCCCATAGAATCTAGTAAAACAAGGGTAATGCTATCTAAATGGTGAGTAATCAACTATATCATCCTCTTTATGAGCCCATTGAATTCTTCCTAGGATTCCTTATCATCGATAATGGGAAAATATCATCCCACTACAATGGATACACTGCTTCCTCTTCTTGTAAAAATCAATATGATCATGATCTTGGGATAGCCATCCTATATCTAAGTTGATTTCATAAGGGATCACCATGAATATAAAATTATTTTATAAGAATATTTCAACTCCCATAGTCGGGTAAAACTATCTACATAAGGTTTTGATCACTGATTCATCTCTGATAAGAGTTCCCACAAACAAGGGTCGATCCAAGGGATTAATTGCAATCTCTATGTCCTAAACTAGGGAAGTGAAAAAAAAGAGTGAGTCCCACCTGTATCTAACACTATTGTTTCAAAACAAGATATTATAATGACTATACCTCTAATCATAATGTGTGCCTTGTGTTCATAGTCCTGCAGTACATATATTATTCCTCTCCCTAGAACACTAGGTCCCTGAGCCTAGTATGTAAAACTTGTGGGTGGTGATTGTAATAGATCAAACTTCCTTCCACCTACTACTAAAAAACCTACATCCCATAAATATCTTTAACCTTGCATACCTCTATACTCATATTTCTATCTCTATTTATAAAGTTCGTAAATAATCACACTATTTTCTATGAGGAAAGTGTACAATTTCGATCATGATGTCCCCTACCATTACAAGAGAAGAAAAACCTCTAACTAGGTTGAATCTATTCATCTAGATTACTTTGAACAACTAGTAATTTATCCTAGTATCATATCATGAAGCATATCACACGCACAAAATATTATGACTTCATTTTAATACTACTTATCGAGTTCTCGGATCATTTGTTCGAATACCATCACCTGTTATTCGTGTCTTCATCTTTATGATCCTCTCCACAAATATGTCCCACTCAATACTTCTAGTATAGGTGGTAATGTCAAGAGATATATCTCAATCCCTAATATCACAACATAAGTTCCACAAAAAAATATATTCTCTAAATATTATATCTCTCACCAAAACAATAGAGTATTTTTAAAGGTATATTAAACTCTCTAAATACTGATCTAGGTCATACCGTCCTACTACAAGCTCATAAGATCTTGAATGTGAATCTATTATTACATGGATATATAGAACACCTATATGAAGATAAACTCAAATTTTTACTACTAAATAGATGTATTTTTTTTAGACTAAGTCACCAAACTTCACTATCTCTCATAAGATCCCTAGAGATGACAAACTGCTAGAACCCCTTTGGATACATATTTTTACTAACAAAGAGAAAATCATAGATGAATATATCTTGATATTCCTTGGAATATTGAGGGATTAGATCATCCCAAAACCTTGGAGGTCATTACCTTTGAAATTAAATTATGGCACTTAGCATAAATCATCTTGGGATAATACTTTTGGAACAATATGGTACTCAATTGGGTGTTTCATAACTGGAAACTAGCACAAGTTACTACCACCATTAATGAATCAGTAGTAAAGAACCATCACTTGAAATATCATCCTGGTGATCATGTAGCAGAACCCTAATTGGTTGTTTCCATGAAGGCATCCTAAAATAAACCAGATAGACCATAATTAATTCTTATATCTAGGGAGATAAATGAAGAAGGAAGTAGAAATCAAAATCCATTAATATATGAATCCCATCAAAATGTTTTCTCAAGAATCCAAGACCCCATGTAATGAGTCAAAAATTAGGTTATTAGATTCTTGGTGAATGGATACATCAGTGGATACACCAACATCAGAGTCCTGGAGCTAAATATTGAAATCAACACACTATAACACTTTCTAGAAACTCTAAACCTAATATAACAAGTAGACAATATACACAATATAGAACTATGTTTGAACTATTCTCTAATGACACTAAATTTATACCCAACCCAATAATGTTTATTTGGAAGGTGATAATCCTAGTGTGACCACCCCAATTTTACCTCTCACAGACTATGGTCTAGTGATTAACATTGAGTAGGAATATACCACAAATTAGAGTCATGAGTAAAATTAATAGAATCCGCACAGAAAAACACACAAACATACATATATGGTACCAAAAAATGATTACTTTTATAAAACAAAGAACACATACCAATTCATTAATTTTTATAAATCCCACCATCAAACTACCACTTAGTACAGAAAGAAAAAAATCCAAATATAATCCCACCAAAAATTGAAAAATATTCATACTTCCATAAAAATATAGGAATTATTTCATAATTAAAATTTTAAGAAATTTGGCATATTTATCCCAATATTATGTTTCTTCTACTTCTAGTCCTCATAGGGAACAATCAAATGGATTATCTTCTACATAAAACATGACATGTAAGGGTAGATCCCATGTAGGGAGGGTTTAAAAATACCAACTAGGACGCTCCAAGATCAATAAGAATAAATAAACCCAGAGAGTCACCTCATCAATAGATAGGTATGTTAATCACGATATGGGAAATAATTATAGTAAAAAGGAAAAAAACATATACTCATAAATGAATGCCATCCTAAGGGGTATCATCCAATATTTCCATCCACCAGATACTTATCATTCATTCAAGATAATTCTAGTCTAGTATATCTCACTCCAATATAATTTATATCATTTATGACACTAGTGCGATAGGTTATTCTTATCAAGAATCATCAATATGTACTCACTAGATCTCAAAAGATCACATTTTTGAGATACGAGATCACTCCCATGACCATTAGGGGATGATAATAACTCAAATGCCTAAATATTCTAAATGGGGGATCAACACCCTATAAATGGGGGTCATTATAATACCATGAAACTCAATTTGGATTGATTAGATATAGGATTATACCCTAGGACTCATAGAGGGGTCCCTCAAACTCTCTCCAAATGAGAAACCATAGATCGGATCATAATCCTACATCGAGGGTGTAATTCCTGACTATTTCCTAGTTATAATATACAAGGAATCACAATAGACTAAACATGATCTATAATTAAGAGATAGTGGGCCTCACACTCGAGGAAATTTACATGACATGTAATAGTGTTATATGGTGTCTCTCACCTACCTGAGGTTATTTTGATGTCTTGATGTCTTACACAACATGTAAGCCTATATATACATGATTCTCCCTTGAGGGGTAGATAAAATGTAGTTTTCGGGGTTAAAAACAACATTTTTCCAATAATGCTCGTGTACAACATTCCATGATTGTTTACTTTAGGTCATGTTTGTGTATTGTGTCGTGCCTGTCTACTGGATCATGTTTGAGTACCGGGGCCTTTTTGGGTACTATACCTGTGACTATATTCCTAGATTTTGATGATCTTGTGTATCCACATGGATACATGAAGATCCTCTAACATAAGGTCTCATGGTTTGAAACATGTTTTATAAAACATGTTATATTTAATTTAAGTATAAACTCTAGAACAAAAAATACGTACCACACATGATATTTTTTATTTGGGGGTTCATTTTATGTAAGGTTTCATTTTCAATAATCTTAATGTTTTTCTCCATGTCTTATTATTCAACCACCTCATATAAAAAGCATGATTCGATATATTAGATCAAAGGTTGAGTATCCTTGTCAACACCACTAGCTGGAACCCATCTATTGAATCTAATAAAGAATAACTTCATTCGCATCACACAATCAACACATTTCAAAAAAATGAAATAATTGGTGCTATCTTTATCCTCCTTCAATCATCATTCATCATTGTCACACCATGATCATGAACCACACCTTCTGTATCAATCCATTACTCTGATGAATAGTCACACATGACCAAATACCAGTTACTCAGAGAACATATGTCAATATATATTGAAATTGATGACCATGAAATGAAATTAAGGATAAATGAAAATATCAAAAATGTGGAAGAAAACAAATTTGTTCTCGGATTTCCCTTGATTTGTTTCTGTTATAATGAATAACTATGTGTAAAAAATTCAATTCCCCTAAATATCACGAATAAATAATCCTAAAATCCCAAGAACAATCAAATCGTGAATAATACTATTAGAATAATTGATTCACAATTATCATGGGATAGAAAATTGGGAGACAAACCACACAAAACTATCCCTACCTCGTGGTGGATTTATTTTTGAAGTAGAATGAATTTGCATCATCATATATGCTGAGACTCTTGAGTTTCTTTGGTGTGAAATATCATCAGTTTTATATATTTATTAACCAATCATAGCTCCAATTCTCTTTTTAAATTCACAGGGTTATGTTTATAAACCTAGGAATTAGACATAACAATATATTTAAAGAAGTTAATTATGTCGATGCATTAATAAATAAATAAATAAATTTATTTTATTATTGTTTATAATGATATCACTTTATCAAATAACATGACCAAAAAAATATGTTTTAATGAATATTTTTAAACCAAAATTTTATACTCAATAATAGTATCATGTTTCCCATCTGATCCCTCAATATAGTGTTATTACACTATTTAAAAAAAACATTATGCCAGTGATATTAATAAATTTCATTTATCCGTTATATCAATTTCAAGCTCATTGGGAACCAGAATATGTTGAAGTATTAGAACCTATATCCCAAAATATTATTACATACATTCCAAATAATTACATCAAAAAAATTGAGTTCTTATAGGTAGTGATAAAAAATTAACCACATTTCTTCATCGAGGTGGTGGACCACACAAATGCATGATCAATGGGTTTTTTTAAATTTATTAATGAATGAAAGTGATTTAATATTGGTTCATTAATTAATATAATATTATTTAAATACAAAAATTACATTGATTTAATTAAACAATGGTTGATAAAAAATGTTTGGTAGAGTAAGATAAAGAAGAAAATTAAAAGGAGTAAGACATACTCATGATGAGAACATGATAGTTTTATTGGAAATATCCTTGTAAATTCTTAACACATGATTTCTATTATAGAATAAATTATTATTAAAATGAGGGTGGATATTAATAAGATAAACGTTTGGTGTTTTATGATTATATTCTATGGGATATGTCTATAATTATGTGGTTAAATGATCCTCCTTTATAAGTGAAAATAAGGGTAATTTTCGAAGTACACATTATATGTTCGTAATGGTATGTCACTATTCAAGGGTAAAAGGATCCAAAATATTATAATAATTGTGGGGATGAGAGTTTTATGTCAAAAATATAATCCAAATATGTGGTTGATTTTTTTTAAATGTTTTTTTCTTTTACACTTTTTAAAACTTTCTTTATGTTTTTTATTTTAATGATATAACAGATTTTTTATGTACAGTAATTAATTTTAATAATGAAATATAAAAATAAACATATTTCGAAATTAGAAAATTCTAATTTCTTGTATGGAAATAATATTATTGAATATAATGTCAAATGTTATGGAATTTTATTTTTTATATTACTGCACCTAACTCATAAAACCCATTTTCATAAAAGGTGTGTTTTTATGTTTAAAATTTATGTGTTGTGTAAATAACTCAATTTCACTAAAAATAATGAAATTAAAATTTTATTATAAAATCTAAATGATTCATGTATTTTAAAGAAATCCAAAACTGAATTTCATCATTAATATATTTAATCAGTAGAAAAGGAAGAATCACCTTTTAAATTCAAATGAAATCATATTTATGTTGTATAATGTTGAATATATGATTTCTAGGATATCCAAAAATTAATTTGAAATATTTTATTTTACTCCAATAATAAATACTTGATAAAAAAAATTTTAAAAATTTATGGGTCTTTCTTATATAATAAATATTTTTTAAAAGTTAAAATTTTTTTAAATCAATTTATTCATCACAATTCACTTAAAAATATTTCGTATTAGAAGAATAATAAATAATATTCATAAGGTAAAAATAACATGATTGATAAATAAATATAGTTTATTTCATCTAATTAAAATTATTAAATTTATAGATATAGTAATTAAATGATTATTGAAAATATAATGAAAACTTTATTTTGAAGAAAAATGTAATTTTAAACATCATGTGACTTTATTCATATTTCATATAAATTTATAAATAACTGAATTTTGAAATATTACTATAGAAATCTAAAAAATACAAACCAAAATATACTTTTAATCATAATAAATTTAAATTATTATGCTAAAATAAATTTCCTTTTTTTAAAATGGTTCTTGGAAATGCATTCTTTTTAAAATATTAATGAGTGAAATATAATAATATTGAGTTATTTAAATTGATAATTATATTTTTATATAACAATGAAAATATTTCTCATTCAATTTAAATATTTATTGGATTATTTTTTTCTGTTGTTTTTTTCTTTGTTACATGTGTCTGAAACCATCAAATATTGTATTAATTAAAATGATAAAGAATATTGGGCCATTAGAAAAGGTATCCCTCACTGACATCCCTACCGATCCATTAACTCTCTTTACCTAGAATAGTATTTCTTATAAATCCTTCCCTTTCCATGTTTACATAACACATCATACAATAATTGAATGGATTTAATAGAATAAACACATCCATGTCCAACTGATAGAGAAAAAATAACCACAAGCACTATGATATCAAAACCTCTAGAGGGGAGTATGAGAGAAGATGATTAGTTATCCATGTGTTCCATAACATAATAGATAAAATTATTTCACTTGATACCCAAATATATATATAATTTTTTTTGTTATCCAACTAAGGTGGGGTCCCAAAACAGTTGTTTAATTTATGTGAATGATTGTGAAATTAAAAAATAAAAAATTATATATACTCAAATACCCTAACCATAGCATCCATTGACTATTTATAACAACTGAAGATTAAATGGAATGTATCATTTCATGTTTCAGTTATCTTTTTAGGCTTTCTTGGTGTTCCCAAGTTTTGATCGTCGAAATAGGGATTTTTTGGGAAGACAGACCAAGGTGCACACTTTCCACATGGTTTTTCTAAACCTGCATCAAACTATGCAATAGTTCTTTTGTTTTTTAATGTGGTGGGTTTCATTGGTTGAGAATGTGTTTTAAAACCATGTGAAACCCATTAGTGACTCTGAAAAAAGATTTTTAGAGAGGTAATATCTTAACATGATTGGCACAAGGATTTTCTTACCATGTGGCCATACCATGGACCTTTTTAGGTCACATAAAATGTGTATTTTTACATTTTTCCAAAATAAATTATTATGGATTTAGACCCAATTTTCGTTCTCCCATCTTGTTCAAATGATCATTATTTTCCAAGATCTTATTCCCCTCTATCTTTTTTGTTGTATCATGTAACTCTTGGTGTTTTAGTTTGAGTTAGGTCAATTTAATTGTGTCGTATTACTCCTCCACCTTATTCCGACATGTTAATTTTTATGGACGTATGATACCCTTATGGGGGATTTTTTTCCAAATATAGTTTATGTTTTAGTAGTTTTTTGTTTCATTTTTTTAAGTGTGTGAGGAATGTTTCTATGTATTCCTAGTGGTCATCATCGATGGTTATGGAATTTAGACCGAATTCGTGGCAGTTGTTTCTATTTAAGGGTATTTACATGAAATACCTTTATATTTATAATCACATCTAGGTTATATTATTATAATTTTCATTTAAAATATGCATACATGGGTTTTATACCATGATTGTCTTGTTTCAAGATTTATTTATGTAAATTTGGGTGTTTAAAGAGGGTTTTTCTAATGGGGTGGAATATATACACCCTTAATGGTTGATAAAATATATGAAAAGGGTTTGTGGGTTAAAATGTATTTATAATATGGTTTTAGAAATGATTTTAACTTCAAATATTATTTTTTAAAAACTAGTCTTGTTTTTTTTAAAAAATGGTTATATGGATTGTTTGGTATGGGTACCTATTTGTGATTATGATGGTATGGAGTACCACAAAGGTTTACCAAGGATTGAGTGAAGGATTTCTTTGGGGGACTATGTCATCCTTTACATGGAGGATCATGAGAGACATAGCTTGTTTTTAAGGGACCTAGAGAGCCATTATGTAGGAACGCCATGGAAACATCCTTATTTGTTATGATAGATCATGATAGATCTTATGGATTTGCCTAAGGAATATTATGAGATATTCCATTGATCATCTAGCTAGAATACTTATTTAATATGTCATGATAGGTGTGTTGTTTAGATCACTAGTTTCACATTACTCATTCAGGTCGGTTTATTAGATTTACACATACTATTAGTTCCATTTTGATGTGATGAGATATATTATAGATATTTTCTTTAGTTGTTATTACCTGATGGAGACTTTATGATTTCCGTTTTAATTTTGGGTTTATTAATAATGTTTTTCCCTGCTCATTTTCTTGAGTCGTGTAAGAATGTGTTTTGGAGAATTGGTCTTATTTAAAATGAAAAACTGATTGTATTTTAAGGGTTTATTTTAAAATGGTATGTTTTTAAATTGATTTAGTTTAGAAAATTTTATCAAACTAGTTAATTTTTTTTCAAGGGTAAAACATGTTATTCATAGTTATGTCTAGTTGGTTGTGGAAACTAGGAAGACTGTTCGGGATATGTGGCAGTCTGGCTCCGGTGAAAAGTGGGTTTGGCCTAAGTTGGTTCATTGAAAAAATTTAATTAGATCATGTTTTTGTATTGGTATTCATCGGTTGATAGGACTTAGGATCATTGGGAAATGAGAGGCAGGAAATATGGAGTTCCTATATATCTCTTTTTGTGTGTGTCAAAAAAAGATATTCTTTTGGCATTCTGAGATTGTTATTATGATTTGAACTTTATTATGGGTCATCATGATAGTGTTTCAATGTACATCCAAGTTAGTGGAATGTTACATAGAGAGTTCATGCGGTCATTTTGTGATAGGGCTGTCAAAGAGGGTTTTTTAGAGGCAGTGACCAGTCATTAGTAATTGTTTTGTATCCCATGAGACCTTTCCTATGAGCTCTAGTTTACCCCTCATGGCTGGACTATGGTTTTTCTAGCCATGAGGCCTAGCCATGTTGTGGGGAAAATTCTTAACATTTTTAATTTGTTTCCTCCATTTTCATTTTTAGTATCTTGTAATTATATTTTTTCTAATTGATACTCTTTATGGGGGGGTCTTTATATTATTATTTTGGTATTTTGAGATTGAATTGTTTTTTATGAATCTATTTTTTCGTTTAGATAATACCTCTCATAAAGAATTTTCCCAGGTGTAAAGAGGGTTCATGGGAGAGTACCCCATTAGAGAATCCTCTTATTGATCTGGATTGGGTGGAATTGGGGGTTCTATAGTGTAAAAAACATAGGTTATATAGGTGGTCCTGAGAATATACTGATAATGGACCATACACAAATATTTTGAGGAAATATCCATTGGCGTTTCATGTTGGAAAAAGAAACAATGAGAATTAGGAGTGGTTGGATCATATTGAGTGAATCACTAAGGTCATGAATACCCCTAAAACCAACAATGTTGGATGTTTACATGTATGTCTTGGATGAACCGGTTATGAATTTGTGGGGGTTAATGGTGACTTTGGATAAGTTTGAAAATATTATATTGACCACAATTAATGATTATTTTAATTAGAAATTATGCACAAATACCTTGAATGTGACTAAGACCAATGAGTTTCTAAGGACAAAACTGGTTTATTTTTTGATAATTTT
Organism: Viscum album; assembly: GCA_963277665.1. NCBI lineage: Eukaryota > Viridiplantae > Streptophyta > Magnoliopsida > Santalales > Viscaceae > Viscum > Viscum album. Next base: position 673,313,619 of record OY728131.1, on the reverse strand, counting down.
GAATGATAATAGATTCATTGAGATATTCTATGTCTTTTCATATCTCATCGTAGATGATTAACTCACAGATTAACCTTTTTATATGGTTTGGATACTAGAGTTCATATCGATGCTCATCCTTCTTTATCTACTTACCTATTAAGAGTTGATTGACATGGAATTTAGGGTTGATGTAGATTTGACTAGAATAATAGGTCTCAGTGTTTCTAAATTTGAAGGATGAATCCAGAATTATTCATCAAAAGAACTGTGGAAGCAAGATAAGTCTCATAAGGGAAATGGTAAGAGTGTCCTGCAGTCATCAGGTTTAGTTCTTATGGCTTCTTTGGGGAGGAAGATCTCTGTTTGTTATCTACATGGGAAGGTTGGATATACAATACCTAATTTTAAAGATAATCTAAAGATGTTGTAATGGTGTGGTAATTTAGGGTATATCCAGAGCTTCTTTCAATTGGGGTCGAATGGGAGCGGTATGGGATTCATCTTTTTGAAGGGCTCTTTGGTGGATTATTTTGAATCTAAAAGTGGAGGATTTGATCCTCTTAGAAAGGGGGATTTCACTAGTGAAAGAAGATGTTTGGTGGGTTAGAGCTATAGAATCTTAATATAGTGTGATTTCTACTAGATGAATCATATTATGGGATAACCATCTTTTTGGTACAATGCTTATTGCTTATTTTATGAATTAGTTTTGTTTGATAGAGGCACGTCCCCTTAAATCATTTAACATTAGATGATTGATTATTTTGTTATATGAACTACGTTATTGTCGGTTTTTTGTATTTTCGGACCCTGGTAGGTATGAATAATATGAAAAGATTCAAGGGCCCTAAGTTTTGTGTTTTGGTATCTGATATGGATGTTGTTTTTAATTTCCTTGTTTTGGAACTAGAAGTTTTCGATATAATTATCCGCATACACTGGATGCATTGCTTTAGAGAAAAGATTTATTAATATTATCATATGTTTTAGTTCCTTACATATGATGGGAGAAACAATGTATTTCAAGGTTACTGGGTTCCATGATCAGGGAATGTAGGTTCATTTTCATCATATTTGGGGAATATCTCACGTTGGTTTTCCATGTTGCTTCTTAAGAATAGTGAGAGGAGTTTAGTGGGCCATCTTTTAGTGGTCAGGGAAAGGTACCTACCTGATTTTTGGAGTATTTATTGGTATTTTGATAGCATGAAGAGGTGGAATTTATTAAAAATCTGGTCCCCAATATGTTCTTGATTTTATCTGGGTTTTACATGATTATACTAACCTAGTTAATAGAGTATAAAGTTCATCTAGTGGATATGGAGGGAAATACTCTTATCTGTACATGACTGTCCCTATGGAAATATCTATTTATATTTTCTAATAATGTGTATGAATTCATTCAAATTTTTATAGGCTATCATAAACTACACTGTTTCATATTAATGTAGAAATACCCATTAAGCTGTATTGATGATCTCTTTGATCAACTATGGGGATCCCATTGGTTTTATATGAATGATCTCGGATCAGGGTACCACTTTTTGAGGATAAATGGATATGATTTTAAAAATATTTCATTTCTTATATGGAATAGACATTTTGTGTATTGAGTTATGAAATTTGGTCTTACGAAATCTATAATAGTTTTCAGTTAACCAATGAACACGATCTTCCACTACATTCTGGGCTCCTTCATGGTTGTGTTCTTAGATCAAATCATATTTCATTTCAAATAGGAGGAGGAGAATTCTATCCATATTAATGATTTTTGGCTGTTTAGAGAAAGCATAATCAATATTCCTTTTTCTCGAGGTGGTAGTTTTGAATCTTGGATGTACTATTTTGGGAAATGTGATTTCTAATCCTATGGTTTCATTAGATCTGTAGAAATTTCAAGAAGTCATGTTTAGATGTAGCCCTAAAATGGGATAAATATTCAAAAAATTATTGGATTAGCTGGATATTATTGAAATTTTTATGAATATTTTTCTATGTTAAATTCTCTATTGATAGGTCTGACTAGAAAAATGTTGAATTTTGAGTTGGATGAAAAGTTTCAAAGTTTTTTTGAGCAGCTGCTAACCCATTTTAAATCCATACCTATTTTGATTATTATTGAACATGGAAGATATTTTGGCATGTATTACAATGCCTCCAAAGTAGGTTTTGGGTGTGTTCTGAAATAATATGACCATGTGGTAGCTTATTTATAATGGAAGTGATGCCCACATGATGAAAATTATCCCTCCCATGACCTTGAATTAGAATCTATGGTGTATGAATTACTATTAGTGTAATATTACCTATTCTATGAGAAATTTAATATGTATATAGATCATAAGAGTATGAATTAAATATTCACCCAAAGGGACCTGAATATTTTTTAGAGTCACTGTTGGTGTATCACCTATTATTTTATTTTGAGATAGAATATTTTCTTAGGAAGGTAAATGTGGGAAACATTGAGTAGAAAGATTCCGGTATAAGACTTTCAAGAATAATTGGATGAGTAAGGTATTGTGAGTTTTTGTTGATACATGGATGTATATGTATGAGGATATATAAAAACTTTTTCATGTATAGTATAAAGGTTACAACCTCTCTTGGGAAGTGGGTGAAGAGAGAGTATTCATCTAAACATTAGTTCCAGAATACTTTTAATTCCTTTAATTATGGGGAGACATTAGTTGATTGGTTGCAATATTTGGATTCATCTCTTCCCTTAAAGATTATTTTAGTTGTTCTTTTTATCCTATGTACTGGGGTTATATAGAAGATGAAACATTCATGTTGTGGCATTAACCCAAGGGAAAAAATTATGATTTATACATTTAGAGGTAGGTATTAGTGTCTCAGGATGAGACATGCAGTTGCATACATTGTTTACAAATTCATTTCCTACAAGAGGATTAATGCTGATAATCAGAGATCGATCATGTTGGTGAATCAAATTATTTTCCTAATATAGGTGTGGGATGATATCTCTATATATTTCATGATTGAGATACCTCACACTCTTTGTAAAAAATAATATATATGGGTGACTCTAGATCTTCTGATGAATTTATTGTATTTTCACACCTTTAGGGAGTCGTATTAAGAAGTAGAGCTCATATTATTGTATGTTTGAGGGGTTTATAGATTCATGGAGTTCCCTAAATAATTAAATTATATATATATTCCATTTTTTACTTCTCTCATTTGGAAGGGAGTCTTGGATTATTTTTTAACCTCACTAAAATTGAGAACCATTTATCATCTATACATAGATTTTAATTCTAAGTGGGCCTTCTAAACACATAAGAATATGTTTCACACATACATTCTTGGATTCATTGGTTTATATGAAATACTCCAATTATTGGATGGGATTTATTATAGTAATAGTTATTAGGCCTTGATCAATATGGAATTGTTAGATTCATTGAATGGGTGGCAATTCCAATCCCCATTATATTGGGATGAGTTAAGTGAGAATTATTTGGTTGGAGAAAGCATCATCCAGGATACGACAGAGAGAGTGGGGATGATTAAAAATAATTAGAAATAGCTCAGAGTCACGATGTGTCATATTTTAATAAACTTCATCATTTTACGAAGTTTCATATAGGTAATCAGGTATTTCTTCATGTATTAGTTTATCTGGGACACCATTCTTTAGGAAAATATGGGAACTGGGAAGCACATTATATAAGGTTATTTCATATTATAGAGAATATTGGTAAGGTATCCTTCCATATTGATATGATACAACAACTAACTTCCATTCATGATGTCATTAATATTTCCTATCTGATGAGTTACCATCAAGACCTATCTCATGTGTTGGAGAGGGATTATTTGTATTTGGATCAGGATAACACCATTTTAGAGAAGCCTATTTTTATAGTGGATTTTAAAAACAAGGTTCTCTATAGTAAGGTAACCATTTTGGTATTTTTTCTCTAAAAAAACAGTAGAGATATCCTTGAGACATTTGAGTGGGAAGGTTTGATGTTGGAGTGATTACCTCATATGATTTCATCTAGTAAATCTTGGTGACTTATTTATGGAATAATGTGGCATGGTGGGGAGTTTGTGACACCTTTTAGGTCACTAGTACATAATTTTTTATTTTCATATATCTATAGATTTTTTTTTGGATTTCATGGGTTCTAGGGGTAAAAACATGAGTGCTTGATATGATAAAACAAGGGGCATGATTTTCATATGGTTTGTCTAACTATGTGGAGAACTATGCGAGAGTGAAACCATTTTTGATTGTGGGGGTTCTCATAAGATGAGTTTTATTTTCCATACCATGTGACATTTAGGGGTAACAATGGGGATTCTTTTTTTCAGAGATAGAATCCCCTCTCGGTTGGTACATGGTTGGCCTAAATATGTGGCCAAACCATGTGGCCTCTCTAGGTTACATAAAAAATATCTTGTTACCTTTTTTACTCATTTAATTTTTAAGGGTTTTTAATAAATTTTTGTTATCCCTTCTTGTGAATCCCATATTCCTTAGCACATAGATTTTTACCCTCTTCCTTGGTGGACTTATCTTTGATATCTTAGTGTTTTAGCTTGAGGTAACAAAATTTATTTAAGTATTGTTTCTATTTCCCCCTTCTTATTTCTTGTTTTTTCATTATTGTAAAAGTATCAAACCTTAGTGGTAGGTTTTGGTCGATTCAAGAGAATGTGATTGGTTTGTTTTCCTTCCTCATGGAATAGGATTATGAGTCTTTTTACACCACTTTTTGGTGTTCATCATGTAAAGTGATAAGATTTGGACTAAATATGATATTTTACATTCTATTAATGTGTATATTCCATAGAATACATTAAATTTTCTTCTTAAATTTAACTTTTATTGTTTAAATATTCCATGAGAAGATTTATTATTGGTGCATATTCAATGTTTTATGTGTTTCATGGGCTCTTTTTTGAAATTTTTCTATTTCATGGGGGTTTTCCAAATGGGGTTGGAATTTTTTCACCCCATGTGGTTCATAGAATTTCTTCATGAGGGTTTTTGGATTAAATATGATTTATACTGTGGTTTTAGAAATGATATTACCTTAGGAATGATGTTTTGATTAAATTAGAATTTATATTTCAGAAAGTATTGAGATATGACCTATTTCGAATGGGCACTTGTATGTGGTTATATGGACATTGAATAGAACATTTTTATCTAGAGTTTGAGTGAGGGTTTTGTATGATGGAATGTGTGATCTTTCAGAGGGAGGACTATGTGATATTCCATTTTTGACAATGTATAGAGAGATTCTTTCTGTAGGATGACCATGTGAGGTTCTATATTAGTTTTCAAGAGACTATGATGGCTCTAGGAGTTTTTCCTAAGGAAGACTGTGAGTGATTCCATTGATTATCTAGAAATCATACTTTCTTACTCATCCATGATAGGTCAAATGGTTACAGAACTATGTTAAAATTATAGATTATATTTGGGTTATATGATTTACGCATTTTATTAAGGAAACTTGGATTATATCAGATATATTATAACCATTTAATATTGATGTGATTAAATGGTGATAATGTTATGATTTCTCTTTTTTGTTTTGGGTTTATTAGTCATGTTATTCCTTGTTTATTTTCTTGATCTATCATAGATAGTGTTTTGGAAAAAATTTAGTTTTACATAGAAAAGTAATTATATTTCCATGCTTTATTTGAAAATGGTAAGTTTTAATTGTGGTTTATTTTTTATAATTTTTTAAAACTAATTTTTTTTGGTTTGAATGGGTAGAAGACTTAAATAGATTCATGGGGGTATCATACTAGGTATTTTTCATTGAACCTTACATAGGACTTTATAAATTTTCAAAATTTAATTTACATGACATAGGTAAGGAAAATGAAACCATGTTTTATGGTGTCTCTTTTTCATTATCACCATATAGTTTTTTGAGGAGGAGACATGGTCTTGTAGGGATTTTTTCATGTGGAGTCATGTTTTTTATTTTGTATCCATTGGGATATATCTTTGGGATTTTTTTATTTTCTACTTATTTTGAGGGTGGGTTTGTTTTGAGATACCATGTATGTATATGTAGATTTATGAAATGTTTTGTTATTTTGATATATGTCATTATTTATAGAATATTTTTTTTAATATTGAACTAAAAATGATGTTTTGGTTTTCCAATCCTGTTTTTTGAATAGTTCATGTCCGTTTTCCAGTTTCAAAACTATTCTCATTTGGAATTTTTTAAAGCCTGTTACTTGTTTCTAGCCCATGGAAATAGGGAATTCACTTTAGGCAATTTGGAGGGTAGGTTCTAGTTACAAGTGGGGTTTACCTGATTTGGTTTGAAACACTATCATGTCCATCAATTCACATCAGCATATATTTATCATCACTTTCACATTATTCCACATCTTAATTCAGAAAAAATTAATATTTCGGTGCAAAAATATGTAATTTTAGTTTAGAATAATTGAAAACCAATTTTATTCGTCATATTTATTTAAAACAAATACCACATCATCCATTCATTGATTCAATAATAATATTTTTTATATACACACATATGCCACTATTCATACCCCATCCACCATCCTTCAATATTTACCCATAAATTCCATATTCGAGGTACATACAACATCATTAATCTAACAAAATTAACATTACTATAAAACTAAACTTTTATCCCCATAAAAAAATAAATAAATTAAAAAACAATTTTAATATTTACAAATGATAGAAATCATTGTTGTAATATGAACACGAATATGAAAACATACTCATATCCCATATATGATGTGAATTTATTTTATTTTATTAAATGAATCTAATCTATGTTATTATTTTTTTATAAAGTATAATTCCACATTGATAATAATAAAAGTGAGGGATAGTCCTGTGACAATATTATACAACTATTCGTCGAATCATCACATCATAAAAGAAAATAATATTGGTAATTTAATCTATTTATTCCCCAAATGAACTATAAATAAATCTATATTCTTACATCTCATGTCAATTCCTCATTAGAACAATACATCCACCACCATTTATAAGTCCCAAATTATGTTGATGGTATGTTTGAAAAGGAAAAACTAAGAAAATAGAAATTTCTGTCAAATAAATGTGACCTTATAATGGTTGATAAATGGAAAAAACCCCATATATATCTTGGGGGTCCAAAATATTTTCTAACTCCATCAAACAAGTGAAGAAAACATGAATGAGAATTAATTACCTCTAAATTTTCTAAATTAATAAATGTCTTGCAAATCAGGGAATAATATATAGTTTCACTAAATAATTTATATTAATAAACAATGGTTTAAATAATCAAATCTCACCTCAAACCACATTGATTATTCAATTATTCAACTTTTAAAATTTAAAATATATCATAATGAATTTTACCTTATTATTTTGTATAATTTTTCATCAATGAATCAATTTAAACATAAAAAATATTCTGTTTTATCTCATAATTCTATAACCACCATCCCTTCCAAATTTTTACGTACAAATTATTTAACATAATATAATATAAAAAATAAGTCTGTAATTAAAAAATTTCTCATTAGACATGAATATTTATAACATTAAAATAACATTCACTATAAAAACTAGATTTAAAATATAATTTCCTCCACAAATCACTATAATGTGATTTAAACTATAGAACAATAATTGCTAACACTATTGAGTAATGAGAAGGCCATAATATCTAATTATTTATACTTATCTAAGACCCAATACATACATGATTTCATGTCCCATTATAATAAATCCATGTGAAATTTCAATAATTAGAACATGATTTCTATATCTAATTGAGAATAAATTAGAACTTAACATTTCTATCTTCCACCTCCAGCACTAATACATTTATATATAATGTAAAATACCTTATAAAAATATTATAAAATTGGGTCAATCCAAAATTATTATCATTAATGAGAATCCATAAAAACCATTTTATAATGAATTAAATACTAAAAATCCTAACATCCATTAAAGATACCCCGCAATGAATAACTACCCCATTTAAATGATTTAATATTAATATGTAAAATAAATAAATAAAAAAACCTAATTAAAACCTATATCTAAATTCTTATTCTTAGAAAATATTAAATATTCTAGAAAATTAAAAATTTCAAATTTACATATAAAACTCCTCTTTTGTGAATTCCTTAAATCCTTAATGAATCCAAAAAATGATGAGAAATTGAATAGTGAAACAATAAATAACATTTTGTTGATAATCCTAGATCTCAAAGGGTTTTACATAAATATTGTGTCCTCTTAATAGAATAAATAACTTTATTTTAAAACATGTTATTAATAATGAATATATATATATATATATATATATTAAAATCATGAATGAAAATATAAACTGAATCCATGAAATATTTTAGTTGAAATATATATTAAACATGACCAATTCCCTTTAACATGTTGAATGTTCCTATTAATTGAAATAAATATTACCACATATATAAAATTTGAGCTTCCCATGATGATGATATGTAATTAAAAATACAACATCTCTAAATTTAGACTATAATTTTCCTCACCCTGAACTATATATGATTTTTGAGGTCTTATATAGATTACATCAACAATTAAATGACCCATAACATCTCCATTATACACTTAACCAATAATAAAACAATGATATACATCAATGAAAAAATAATTCTAGTTCAAGGGAGATTAATATGAATTCCTATAAAAATAGTCAACACATTCTAATAAAATAGATGATCGATAACTATTGTGAATGAAATCACTACGAAGAATATTTTTTTGAAAAATGATCCAAAATTATTTGGGTACACATGAATTTAATATTTACTATAATGTATTAATTATATACTATATATTATTATCTATAAGTGGATGTAATATTTTCTAATTCATTATTTAGTACCTAAATAATTTATTAATCTGATCTAAACTCATTAACTGATGCGATGATCTTGATATGAAATGGTCATCATTAGACCACCAGACAGTCATATAAACACTATTAGAGAAATCCTCACTAATGGATCAACTGCACTAAAATCCAATATATCTAGAATGTTGTTTTAAATTAACAATAAACACGTGATAACCTATATAGAATCATGTATCATGATACTAAATCATATAATGTGAATTTATTAATGGATATATCCTCCCATTTATACAAAGGAAAAACAAGTTAATGTAAATAATTAGATGAAACTCAATGCTTGATTTTTACTCATTGACATATTAGTCTTGAATACATGAATTATACCAATTAACACTATATACTAGAATAAAAAAACTATTGTTTCAAATAATTTTATATCTAGAAAACAATATGATATTGTAGTTCAGGTGATCTATGGAACTTATACAGAACTAACTCAAACAAAAGTTATGGAACAAATAATTTCCACTAAAAAATTCCTTATAAACATAATATGTTATCAAATAAATTAAACAATATCATGAATAATTAAATCCCTCAATTCCATTACATTAATATTTGATATAAAATATCATTCTACCAACAAGAATACAAGAGAGTTTAGAAACATTCTGTATATGAAAAATTCAAAATAAACCACATTAATATATTCATATAATATTTAACATTCCTCCAATATACTTCCTTCATCAATGAAATTTTTAGTAACATGAAAATATATCTTTATACATGGTGAATTATCCTCCTCATTATAATTTTTTAGAGCATATAAAATTTTAAAGACATCTTCTGTTTTAAACCGATCCTCTCACGACTGGAATAGGATGAAGTGCCTCTAAGGGAAGATATATCACGATCTATTAAGATACATGAATTCTAAAAATCACTCTCTAGTTGGCAATTTCACAATATCCACTAATAAAATATCATTTCTATAAATTCAATTTCCTAAATGGGGTACCTAATCTAACAAGGATATACATTCCAAGATATACAGGATATCACCACATATTTTATGATCAACTTAGAGAACATTCCAACATTATAAGTGTCAAAATATACCTTAAATAAGAATTATAACCCCCAATAGTTTAGAAAAATTGAAATGCACAAATATTTTTTTATTTTGATAATTATAACTATCCTTTTAAAAAACAATTTCTACAACAATGATTTTAATTTCAAAAAATGGTCATCCATGGTGGTGATCAGTATGTTACTTGGAGTCTGTTAAAACCAACTTGTTTTTTTGTTGAATAGTAACATACCCTTATAAATAGTTATATGAATTTTTATATTACTCTAATTAATAGTAAATTGTATTACTATTTTATTTTCTTTAGGATTTAAGATAATTACTTCTTGATTGAACTTTTAAGGTGTTAGAAAATTATTTATAGTATCAAAATTGTTATTTCTGAATAAATTATGATTTTATTTAAAAACTAAATTAATAATATTTAGAATCATTCTTTTAGAAATAGTTGGGGAAAAGTTTTTGTATTTTTATGAAATTATTCAATTTTTTATGAATATTGAAATACAATAAAATATAGTATATTCAAATTATAAGTTAAATACAATATTTTTTACATCATTTCTAATTTAAGCCCACTTTTTTTGAACTCACATAATCTCTTTAATATTATGATCATAAGAATGAGGACTATTCCTAGTATTGGACAGAAATATTAAAATGATGATTAAAATAATGTAAAATCTCTCATCTCCACCACTATAAATACAAACCTCATTCCTATCTTCTTCTCTCAACTCTAAAGCACATAGAATTGTATATCTTATGCCAAATACCATTCCCAAGTACCTACCCTTGGTGAAAGACCTTATGGTCTCATAAAATGGCCAAAACCAAAGGCCTTAAGGTGGATTTTAAGGAGAAAAGATCAAGAGGTAAGAATCATCTTCCTTTTTCATTTTTTATATAACCCTTAATTTTCTTATACTCTCATACCCTCCCTTTATCTAGGAGGTATGGAATTCTTAGAATCTTATATATTAAAAATTTTATCATGGTTGTGTAAAATATTCATCATCTTCGATCCTCTCATTCCCCTCTTATAAAAACATTGTTCATGATGCATCCTTTTTCCCAAATCATGGGCGTTGTGTTTTCATTTTCCTTTACTTCATTGAAAAATATTCTTAAAAACATTTTAATGGTTGAAACATAACATAATGTGTACTATGTCACCCCTTTTATGCTCAGGAATGAAATTTTATAAATTAAATTAATTTATAGAATGAAACAATTTCATAATTATCGAGGCAATTCCAAAAATGTTATAAACAAATTTCATTAATGTTTTATTAAATGATTCATCATCATATATAATAAGAAATTATTTAGGTAATCATTATATATTCTGGAAAAATATGAAGAATTTCAGTCAATTTATGTAATTTCATTTCCATACAACAAGAAAATCAAATACAAACCGACCATGGAAAACTTGTAACGAATGCACCCAAAACAATGGAAAGAACAATATACTAAAAAATAAATGGTGAAATGATGTTATGAAATTATCATATAATGTGTTATAAACAAGTATTTTTTTATTTAAGATATTATTAATACTCTTATAATTATTATACATGAGGTTTAAACATGTATTATGTAAGAAAAACCCAAGGTAAGGGAATTCGTAACCCGATTCCCATTCTTAGGGTTAATATTCTACTTCGTTATTATGTGTTATCAAAATTGTTTTTGTGATGAATTATTTTTTTATATTATGATCAATTGTGTTTATTTACAATGTATATGCATATTAACTCCACTCTATTAAGTATCACTTCAATTATATGATATTTTATAGGGCTTTTCTTTTAAAAACCACTTTTAAATTTATATTTTACAAAATTAAAAAGAAATGTTGTTATGAAATTAATCATGTCTCATGATTGTGTTTTGGTTCTTGGGAATTGTTTATAATGATGTTTGGGACCAATATCTACCTCTAATTCTTGGTTATGTGTATTTTGGAGGTCAACCTTATGGTTACGCCCAGTTTAACTGCGATGGTTACACAATAAGGTATTTGGGGGAGTTACCTTGTAAGGTAGTTTTGAGGGTTACAAGTTATAATGAAGCAGAGGTGGTTAAAATATTTTTTAAGTAATTCCCCAATATAACTTTCTGTTTCTATTTTTGTTCTATATGTTTTGTGGAAATATCATGAAAATCACTAGTTTCACAAAGTATGTTTCTATGGGTAATTGGAATATCTTTTTTGAAAATAATTTCATAAATTTATAAGTATTCATAGACTAATGTTTTATTTTTCTTTTTTATATCCATTATAATATTTTTGTTATCATACAATGTTTTTATGTTATTTTCATAATTCTATAAGGATGTTTAATATAAATAATGAAGTTAAGTTAAATGTCATGATGATTTGTCTAGGAAATCATGTTTTATTTAAAATGTTTTATATTTTGTAAGAAATAGATATTTTTTTTGTGGTATCTAATCCATATTAATGTGGAATTTTATGAGTGTATTATATCCCAATTCTCTAAATAAACTATACATGAAAATATCTTCAATGGGATAGGATTTTGTTTCTTGAATTAAATTCAAGAGTTTGTAATATAATAAACTGGGTCCTTATATTTGGCATCAGAGGGTGGTTCAGATTACTTTAGGGGTTAGGATTAAGTTAATGGAATATCATAAATGATTTTTACTCTATGTTTAATTTGAAATATAATAAAATTTAAATATTACCATGTTTCTTTGACTAATATATGTTTTTTTAGAATGGTTTTTCGTAGAATAATCAAGGAACCTGAAGTGGAGAGGCACTAAAAAAATGATATCCCTCTGAATGTGTGGCCCTGAATTTTAGGGATTGGTACCGAGTAGTTTTTGATAGTAATGGATCATCTAAAACAAGAAATAAATAGTGGTTTAATTCTTGGAATATAATAACCCAAGTTACCACAAAGGAACATGATGAAATTGGAACATTCTATGAGACAACACCCTCCTACTTTCAATGGATATTTTGACACTATAGCGGATGAAGGATGGATTAAAGCCCTTGAAATGATATTTGATGTCATAGGATGTTCAAATAATCAATAGGTAATTATTTACATTTATCATTTTGAAGTTGAAGTTGATCAGTGGGGGTCAATGATCCAAAATATCAAAGATAGAGGGGATATTTATGCGTTAGAGTCTGATGAATTTAAAAGTTGTTTCCTTGAAAAATATTTTCATAAGGTGGTGAAACTTAGGATGGGGAAAAAATTCCTTGAATTTATGAAAAAGGAGTAAGATTATGTGGTTGTGTATAAAGTGTACTTCACTCAACAGTTGAGGTATACTGAAAATCTTATTCTGGATCTTAATAGAAAAATCAAACACTTTTACTAAGGATTGAAGCCAAGGTATCAAAGGGAATTGGCCTCCCGTGAATTCAAAAGTTATGGGAAACATGACTGATTTTCTGAGACGGTAGAGGCTAAGTTTTAGTATGATCACATTCACTTTGACAATGAGGTGAAGAATAAGTCTAGATGGCCAGTTATGGGTAATAATTAATCATAGAAATCTAATGGTAAGAAGTTATAGTTTTCAGTTTGTGAAGAGTGTGGGAAAAAGAACCCTAGGGAATTCCTTACAAATACTGGTATGTGTTTTCGATGTGATAGTTTTATACATAAGGAATGATATTATAATGAAAATGATCCTTTGAATAATCTAGATAAACGAACTATAAAAGGATTTAAATGTGGCGAGATGAGTCATTATGAAAATGCCTTCCCAATGAGGTATCCAAATAATGAAAAGAAGCCATATTATAAGAAGAAATGTGTAATGAGTTCCTTTACGACTACATTATTAGATATTGAGACATCCAATGATGTTTTTTGGGTACCTTTTTTTTACACATATGATTATAATGTTTTGTTTGATACGGGTCTACAAATTATTTTATTTCGGAGGAAATTTCTTGTAAATTGGAAATATCACCTCATCAAGTGAGACAAGAAGTAATTGTTAAAACCAAAATGGGGAAATGTTATACGAAATAGTAATTATAAAATATTTCTAATGTGGTCTTTAGAAATAATTTTCCTACAAACATTGTAGTTTTATCCTCAGTAGAGTTTGATTTCATTCTAGAAAAGGATTGGCTTTCTTTTTATCATTCTAAGATTGACTATAAAGATAAAGAAGTAGTTTTTCAAAATTATATTCACATTTTATAATAAAACTAACCCATACAATTGATAAAATTTCATGATTATGAGAAATTGTTGAAATATGGAAATGAAATTTATCTTGATCATCTTATTGAAAACAAGGGAACTGATCAGATTAATGATGTGCAATTGGTAAATGAGTACCTTTATGTTTTTCTTGATGAGTTACCTAGTGTAATACCTGATCTAGAAGTCAAATTCAGAATTAAATTATTTACTGATGATAAGACAATATCAAAACCCCCATATCAAATGGGTCAAATGGAACTTATTGAACCGAAAAATCTATTTCAGGATATTTTTTGATAAGGGATTCATTCATCATAGTACTTCACCATGGGGTGCTCTTATTTTGTTAGTTAAAAAAAAGATATATCCATTATAATTTTCATTCATTATGTTGCCTTGAATAACATCACTATTAAATACAATTATCATTTCCCTCAAATCGATGACTTGTTTGATTATCTCCAGGGATATCCATACTTTTCCAAGATTGACTTGAGATCCGTATATGATCAGCTAATAATGAAGGGGGATGATATCTCAAAAATAGATTTTCATACAAGATATGAGCATTAAGAATTGGTATTTATTCCTCTTGGGTTAACTAATTCACCTGATGTATTCATGTATTCTATAAATAGAATATTTCATGAGTTATTGGATATGTTTTTGGTTGTGTTTATTGATGAATTTCTGGTATTTTATAAGATTAAAGAAGATAAAAAAATACATCTAAGGGTTGTTTAACAAACATTAAAGAAAAATAAACTATATGGAAAATTCAGCAAGTGTTATTTTTGGTTGAAATAGATTTCTTTTCTTGGGTACATTGAAAATAAGAAAGGAATAACAATTGATCATGCCAAAAAAAGTTGTTGATGAATGATGATGAGCTACCAATGTTACATAATTTCATTGTTTTATTTGAGTAATAGGTTATTACTGATGGTTTCTTTTTAAAAAAATTCACGGTTATCAAGTAAGAAAAAAAAAATTAACATGAAAAAGCGTTAAATATTTCTTGGACAAAATAATGAAATGTTTATTTTCGGTAATTGAAGAATATACTGGTAAATGCTCTTATTTTGGCTATTCCTTCCAGAAATGGAAAGTTTTTCATCTAAAGTGATTCTTCATTAAGGGTACTTGGTTGTGTTTTGATGCAGAATGATCAGTTAATTTTTTATGCTTCAAGACAACATAAAAATCATGAGTTATATTATCCCACACATGATTTGGAATTTTCTTCTTATATGTTTTTTTTGAAAAATTGGTGGAACCATTTATATAGAGAAAAATGTCAAATATATTCTAAACATAAAAATTTGAAGAATAAATTCAGCCAGATGGAATTAAACATGAGGCAGAGAAGATGGTTTGAAATGATAAAAGAATACGATTTCATGATCAATTACCGTCCAAGAAAAGAAAAAAGTGGCATATGTCTTGAGTCGAAAACATCAAGAATCATTAACCATGTTACATTTGGAACATGATTCCTTGATTAGTGATTTGATTAGTTATGTATTAGAAGTAGTTGGGACAAGAAAAACATCTATTATGTTATAGGTTTAAATGCAGTAATTGTTAATAGATATAATTATAAAAGAGCATAGGGAAGACTGTGAGCTACAAAAAAGTTATAATTGGATTAAATGGGTAATTTTCCAGAACATAACCTTGATGAAGATTGTATTTTGAGATTATGAAAAAGATTGTGTGTGCCTTGTGATTCCCAATTGAAGAAATATTTGTTGTGTGATGCTCAAAGTTCTCCATTAATAGTTCATCCTAGTAGTTTAAAAGGTATGGACAAAATAATAAGTGTTACTAGTGGGATGGAATAAAAAGAGTTATTCTAGATTTTACTGAAAAATGTTTGACATGTCAATAGATTAAAGTAGAGAAAAAGTTACCAAAGGGAATGCTTCAGCCACTACTAGTGCCAAAGTGAAAATTAGTGAATATATCCATGGGCTTGGTAGAGAGACTACCCAAGACATGATGAGGTAATAACATGACTTGGGTTGTTGATGATCGATTGACTAAATCTGCACTTTTTCATTCTATTTGAGATACAATATATTTGGATCAGCTTTCTCGACTGTGCCTCAAAGTGATTATCATGTTACATGGAGTTCCTATTTCCAATGTATCTGACCAATATCCTTGGTTCACTTCAAATTTTTGAAATTACCATTTGAATTAATTGGGAATTGAATTAAATTAAGTATAGATTTTCATCCACAAATATATGGGCAGTCAAAATGAATGATTACAACTTTAGAGGATATGATTCGAGATTGTTCAATTCACTTTCAGGTAAGTTCAGATCAATATTTTTTATTTTGTTGAGTTTTCTAATAA
Organism: Viscum album; assembly: GCA_963277665.1. Taxonomy (NCBI): domain Eukaryota; kingdom Viridiplantae; phylum Streptophyta; class Magnoliopsida; order Santalales; family Viscaceae; genus Viscum; species Viscum album. The sequence goes on along the minus strand of OY728131.1, from coordinate 673,297,075 downwards.
TAATAGTTTCCATTCCATTATACAGATGGAACCTTTTGAGGAATTGCATAGTAAGCGGTGCTGAACTCTAGCTTTAATGGATTAAGTTGGAGAACGGAATTTGATGGCACTAGATTTAGTAATGGAAGTGGATGAGAAAGTCAAGATGATCCAGCAATCCATGGGGACAACTCAGAGTAGGCTAAAAGGTTATAATGAAGTCAAGAGGAAGGAATTTCTGTTTGAGGTAAGTGACAATGATTTTTTTAGAATATCACCATGGAAAAGTGTTATGTGTTTTGTAATGAAAGGAAAGCTAAGTCCACAATTCATTGGGACTTATTAAATCTTGGAGATATATGGACCATTCACCTACAGTGTAGATTTTCCTTTGAGTTTATCTATGGTACATAATGTTTTTCATGTTTCGATGATGAGAAAGTTTGTCCCAGATTCACCTCATCTCTTGAGCCCCAAAGTAGTTCACATGGAAGAGAACCATTCTAACGAAGAGAAAATAGTTCATATTTTAGATCTAAGGGAACACATTTTTCGGAATAAGGAAATCCACCAAGTAAAGGATTTATAGAGAAACTAAATGGTTGAAGAAGGATAGTGGGAATTTGAAAATGCTATGAGGGAAAGGTACCCTCAATTGTTTAATAAGTAAATAAAATTTCGAGGATGCAACAACCAGAAGGTGGGGATAATTTTAACCCTCAAGGTTTAAAAAAAATTTAAATGCATTAAAAATTGTATTAATTTGATATTTATAACTACTCTTTATACATAATGTTCCCACTTCAATGATTGGAATTTAAAAAAACGGCCATTTACAGTTATGATCAGTATATTATTTGGAGTTAGTGAGGACCAACAAGTTTATTTGGTGAATAGTAATATACCATTATGAATAGTATATATCAATAGTATTATGACCTTAATAAATAGTTAATTGTATGATTATTTTTTTTACCTTAACGTATTAAGATAATGACATCTTGATTAAGTTTTCAAGGTGTTAAAAAATATGTTGTTGTTTCAAAATTATTATTTTGGAATATATTATGAATTTTTTATAAAATAAATTATTAATTTGTAAAAAAATTATTTTCAAAAAATGTAGGTCATTTTTTAATTCTATATGTCAGAAAATGGATAGGGTGAAATTTTGGTATTTTTCTAAAATTCATCAATTACTGATGAATAATGAAATATGGTAAAATGTAGTATATTCAAATTATTAGTTAAATATACTATTTGTGACATCATTGATGATGTAATCCCACTTTCTTTGAACTCAAATTCTTTATATAATATTTTTATCACAAGAATAAAGAATATTCATAGTCTTGGTCAAAAATATTTCTATAATGATAAAAATAATGTAAATTCTCTTTTATCGTCCACTATAAATACCACCCTCATTACCCTATTCCAATCACACATATCAAGACTTGAGAATTGTCTGTGTTCTACCAAATCCCCTACCCAAGGATCATCCCCACATCCATGATATGATGCTCTCACAAAAAGGAAAAAACGAAAGGCCTTGAGGGGGATCTCAATGAGAAGAGATCAAGAGGTAAGAATCCTCTTCCTTTTTCATGTGTTTTCTTTTAAATTCCTTTATTTTATTATACTCTCTTCTCCTCCCCTTATCCAAGAGGTATGAAATCAATATAATCTTATATATTTTTTATGTTATCATGTTCATGTAAAAAATTCCCCATATTTATTCTTATCCTCCCCTTCTTATAAGAACAACGTTCAAGATATTTCATTTTACCATAATCTTGGGTGTTGTGTTAGCAATTTATTTTACTTCCTTCAAAACTACTTGTAAAACCATTTTAACGGTTGAAATAAAATTTAATGTGTATTATGTATCCTCTTTTATGTTCTCAAAATAACTTCATGGAATTAAATTAATTATTATAATTAAAATATTTCATAATTATCGAGGAAACGCTAAAAATGATATAAACAAATACCACTAATGTTTTATCAAAAGATACAAAATCTCGTATAAAAAAATTGATTCATGTAATTATTATATATTATTGAAACATATAAATAAAAATTCATTCCAATTATAAAATTTCATTTCCATAAGAAAAGAAAATCAAAGAAAAATCGGCCTTGGGAATCATGTAAAGAATGCACCCAAAACAATGGAAGAAACAAAATTGTAATAATTGGAGGTTGAAATGATGATATGATTATAGAGGGTGTTATAAACATTTATATGTATATTAAAGATATTAATAACACTCTTTTAGCCATTATAATGGAAGATTAAACATGTTTTAAGTAAGATAAACCTAATGTAAGGGAATTTTTAACCCGATTTATTGGGTTAACATTATACTTCATTTTTTATATGATATTACCATTGTTTGTGTGATGAATTTTGTTTATATTATTTTTAATTATGTATAATTATAGTTTATATAAATATTCCATCCACTCTATTAAGTATCACTTTAATTATATGATATTCTTAATGGGATTTTCTTCTAAAACCCTCTTTTAAAATTCGGTTTTATGAAATAAAAAAGAAATGTTTTTATGAAATCATTTATATAGTATGATTGTTTTATATTTCATGGGATTTTTTTATGATGAAGGGTGGGACCTATATCTCCCTATGATTCATTGGGTATGTGAATGTTCTAGATCTGTCATATGGTTACTTCAAGTGTAACTACGATGGTTACACATAAGGTAGCCGTGAGGTTTACACTGTAAGGTAGTCATGAGGGTTAAAAATTATAAGGTAGCCAAGAGGGTTAGAATATTATATAATTAATTCCTCAAGATACCTTTATATTTCTATTTATGTTCTATATATTTTGTAGAAATGTCATGTAAATCTCAAGTTTCACTATGTAAGATTCTTTGGGTAATTAGTATGCATTTTTTGAAAATGATTACACACGTTTACAAATATTCATGGACTTATGTTTTATTTTTAATTATTTTTATATCCCTTACTAAGATTATTGGGCTCATACCATGTTTTTAAATTATTTTCATAGGTTATTAGGATGTAAAGAAAAATATGTATGTCAAGATAAATGTTATGATTATTATTCAATGGAATCATTTTTTATTTTAAAAGTGTTATATTTTGGATGAAATAGATACTATTTTTGCAGAATCGTTTCAATATGAATGTGTAATGTTATGTATTTATTATATCCCAATTCCCCAAATATATAAATAGTAAATGATCCAAAATATGAAAGGAAGTGATTTCCTAACATAAATTGAAGATTTTGTAATGTTATAAGGCCAGGTCATTATAAGAATACTTCCCCATGAAATCAAAGGATATGAGTACACATGATTATCCAGATTAAATAAAAAACACATAATAGTCAAAATAATTAAATATGAAAACCTAATACTTGTTTTTAAATGTCTCCCAATTTATGTGAAATGCACCAAATTCCACATATAACAACTAGAATTACAATGAATACTTCATACCTATACAATTATCTAGGGAACTCTCTAAAAATATAACACCAAAATCAATTAAGGATCACTTATTATAACCTTTTGTGTTATAAAAATACTTAGTAAACGTACGATATATTAATAAATAGGTACTTGGAAGAAAATTTATATAAATAATTTTATTATGGGAACTCCAATTTATTCCTAAACTATAATTCATTTTTTTCATTGATTCTTGAGAGTATAGTGATTTATCAAATAAACATAACTACGAATTGATATAGGAGTTCATAGAAAATATTTTTTTAACACAATGAATAAAAATGTTTCATTTATGAAATCAAATATCATCACCAAGAATTTATAATACTTAATGAGACACTTGAATGTTTACTTATGGATTTTCTTCTATATCACCTAAATATATTAAAAACATGATCACAAATAAATCTTCAAGAACTATCTAGAAGATATATAATTGATGAAATAATACATTAGTCCTAGGATGTGGGTACTATCACTTTAACATTACATAGTTCAACAACCTTTAATTAGATGAAATCAACATTCCTCCACATTGTTTTTTTATAAAAAACACATGAGCTCCATAGGGAGACACATCATGTTAGATGGATTAAATCCAGAAAGGTCATGTCTCTAAATTTGCAGACAATTGTCCATCAAGGGTTCTATCATATAGGTTGATATGGATATGAGAGTGACATAAAGTGATAACATTATCCCAAAAATAGTTTTTTATAAAGGGGTTAAGGTCACATTTTTTTAAGAATAATATCATATAACTCCACTATACCTATCAAATTTTAATTTGACTATTTCTATTAGTGTACAGAATAAGTTATAATATTGATAAATGTTACTGTAAATGATATCACATCAATATGTTATATGATACACTATCATATTCATCTATTTAAGTCTTAATCCTCCACTATTAAAACCATTATATCATCAATTACCACATACATTCTTAGATTTAGGTCCTAGAATAAGATTAATACCACCTAAATATCATCTCCTTGCTTTATCAAATAAGTATATTGAAATACTAATTACTGAGAAAATTTTCATGTGGTCCAGTAGGTAATTAATTCATGTTTATCATGGAAAATTATTAAGGGATGATCTAATATCACATTGAGATGTCCACACCACCCACTATAGAAAATCAAACACACATAATTTTATTGTCCTTGTCTACTATAAAAATAAAACATAAAGGTAGTTTTTCCTCTAAAAATACCATGATTTTCCATTTTCTATGATGTACCTGAATGAGATATGAGGTAGACCCCTCATAAGTCATATCATTAATCTTATACATAAATGTAAACTCTTCTCCATAGCTTTTACAAAAGGATGTGTTTAGGAATATCGTTTTGAATTGAATCAATGAATTAAATAATGTTATCAATAACCTTGACTTTTAAAGAATCTATAGAATATTATTGATTGTTAGATATATTTAATAGGTAATAAATCTCTAGAAACAAATATCAATAGAAATTTGAGTCTATGAAAATAAAATATTTTTGATTCCCAGGGTAAAAAATATTATGGGTTTTTGAATATAAACACAAAATATCATAAAATTAAATTCAAGTTCTAGATGGAGAGTAGATCTTACTCTGACACTATATTATGCATTTGGGGGAAGAATCATCACCCTGAGGTTATTCTTAAACATTTCCCACATGACACTAGAATCATAAAAGTAAAAAATCCTAAGAATCCCCCAATTTTGAAAAACTACTTATAAAAAATTGAATATAAATGAAATATAATGATTCTTCTATATAATAATTTTTCCAAAATTAATATCAACCTTCTTTAGTTAAGTCCCCATTTTTAGATAAAAAATGTGTTCTTCGTACAATTGTTGATTCCTCTACTATAAATCATGTAGGTTCACCCTCATTGATTATCTTCCCACAAATATATCAATCTATGAGAAATATGATTTTCTCATTACACCACTTCTATATAAATTAGTTGATGTCATTTTCTTTAAGAAACATCTAAAAATATAATTAAAATATCAATAATATACTGATAATGAATTATTTTAATAGTATTTAACATGATTCATTAATGTTTTTAAAATAATGACTAAATTCAAACACCTGGGATAAGAAGGACGATTTATATACCAAAACTAGGTTTTCACCCCAATATTTGTAAAACAATGCTTGAAAATGTTTAGTAGAAGAAATACTTTCTTTGTTTTATTAGAAAAGGTACCCTCTTAATCTTTAGCTGACCAATATAGTTTACATCACACACTAATCTATACTAAAACATTTTTGTAACCAATCTAATTTAATATTCATATATTCATACTCTAAACACCATTAATAGCATAAGTAATCAAATCATAACATAGGAATAATACATGAAATTTGTGGCGTTAACATTTTTTTATAACTTTGTTAACATGTTTAACTAGAAACATGTTCACTCATTAATTTATGGACATGAAATCAGGCCCCCAGATCAAATTATGGACGTGAAACAAGGTCTATAAATAAATTTTAAAATGAATAATCTTGTTTATGAACAACCTAATGGATTTGAAACCAGGAACATGTATAATAATTAAAACATATAATTAAGTTAATTCATTACATTGTGAACATGTAATCTGGTTCATGAATACCCTTATGGACATGAAACCATGTCCATGCGTAATATTGTGAACACATAATATGGTTCACTAATAAAATTGTGAACATGTAATAATTTTAATTTGTAAAATTATGGACATGATTCCGGGTCTATGAATAACATTATAAACATGTAATCATGTTCACATATAACATTATGAACGTTAAATCACATTCACACATAACATATATACTCATACATCATCCATCATTACCCAATACACTGGGGGGAGATATTGGTCATGCCAATCACATAATGAAATAATACATGCATGTGCCAAAAAATATTTATCATTTCATAACCCATGAAAATATATGAGTTCTATAAACATCAGATCATAACCCATTAAATAAAATGTTTATCATTAATGTGTTATCAAATCATATCATATTGAAAATAGATCAGCTTCAAAACAATTTCCTCAAATTATAACTTTTGGAAATAAGTAGGTTTCCTAAACATATAACTGAAGAAAGAGAAATTAGTTTCATAAACATATAACTCATTTAATAGAAATGATTTTCGTAAACAAAATGACAATATTACAATAGCCTTTCTTGAAAAGATATGAATGAAATATTTGGATTATTTACTATAAAGGAATGAGTAACATCAATGGATATAATCATAGGAGTAAAATAACTACAATCGATATTCTGAAATATTTATTTGAGTAATAAATACGTTCTTCTTTGAAAAAGGATCATTAAAACATAACAATAATTTGAAACCCATTTTCTTAAAAATAAGCTTAAAATATTTGAAAAACATTTGGAAACCTTTTTCATTGCACACAAATAAAGTGAGATTGAGAACATTTTGAAAAATATTTCTATGAAAATTAATTTTAAAAACATTTTCATAAAAAGAATCCTTTTAAACATGATAATAGAGGTCCATAGAAATTATTGTGGGTAAATTTGTTCATGATTCATAAGGTAATAAGGACATTCCTTTTACAAGGTAATATATTAGAAAAAGGGCATATTTAGTAAGTAATAAGAAGATTCCATTTAAGAAATATGTAAAAGAAAAAAATGCCAAAAATATCTTTTAATTAATATCAAATTATAATATAATATTCTTGGATACCTATTTCAGAAAATATGGTTTTGGAGGAATATAGATTTTCGACCGAACAAACAATAAATAGGGGGTTTCTTAAAAACAATTTCATAACAAAATTATATAAAAAAGTATAGAAAAATGGTACCAATACCTTAATAAATCAAAAATAATGAGGGGTAAGAAAATTCATGAATAGTGTTGAGATATGGATCATAATAGTTCATCAAAGGAAGCATAAACATAAACAATATTGATTAGCGCTGAGATTATTTCAACAAACTCTTAACCCTAGGTAACATTGAAACATAATTACCATTTAAGATGTTGAAATTAAATTAAGATTAGAATATCATAGAAAGAATACAATTAATTATATAACTTTTTCAAGGTAGTATATACACCTCATAGAAAAACATAGGGCCATAACATGGCAAGTGTCTCAATGTTAGAAAATTAAGAAAAAACTATCACACTGATTTGGTAACTTTTGAAACAAACTATTATAAAATAAAGATAATAGAATGGATATGTAAGTACCCATAAATTTAATAATAATAAACATATAATTCATCCTTTGGTTTTATACACACCACAGAAATTAATTGAGTGGTCATTAAGGCATGTATCTCCGAGAAATAAATAGGGGACATGAAATCCCCTTACTGGTGTCTTGAATCTATTTGTACTCATAAAATCATCCTATTTTATATATTTAAGTTTATTATACATCATTTATGGAAGAATATTATTATATCTAACACCATATATGATTTTATTATGACATTATAATACCTACTTATTAGCATTTCAATGTTAAAATTTCAATTCGGGTAATATTCTCTTCGTTTTTCACATGTGTCTTAATTTGTTATATATTTAGTCCTTATACTTATATCATGATTTATAAAAATTAAATAATCACATAAATATAATTTGTATTCAGTAAATTTTTATTATAATATTATACAGGATAATGAATTTTGACTTGGAATACACCATTCATGGAGATGGTAGGTTGTACGTACGCATGAACACTGGTTCTGTTTCATTGACGTTTTGAAAGAAAGAAGATAAATGACATATATATATATAATTTTTCCAGTAGAATTATTATATAATATATACCATATATCTCCACTAAAACGATCCTTAATAAATTATATATAGTTTTTGAATAAATCACATCACATTGAGGGGGTGGTAGTCCATACTTCCTGTAACACAATTATCATATTTACATCAATTGGAAAGTGTAAAAATATGTGTTGTAAAATTATTGTAAAATCTTAAATAAAAGATAAAATTTAATATCTAACACATATAAACATATTTTATATCATAATATCCTTTATGATAGGTGGTAAGGATAATTGAACAATCATCGTTTTGTGAGGCGGTAGTTCATTATACACAAAAACAATATGTTTGTTACCCAGAAGATGGATGTGTGTGTAAGTGTAGAAAAAACTATTATCATAAAAAAATAGAATATTTAAGATAATATTTTTTTATAAAATCAGGGAATAAATATATTTTAGGGTGTTGAGAATGAAAATAAATGAAATGATCTTGAGGAAAGGTGTTACCTCTTAATCGGGTAACTCCCTTTGGTTTTTGACAAAAATATTCCTCTGAAATATTTATTCCCAATGAGAGGCTTATAAAAGTAAGGTAGGGATGTTTTTATGTATATTGGGAAGATCCTTTCCTAATAAAATTGTTTTTATACATGTGAAGAAGTGGCAGGGGTGGTGGCCTTTTTTGGGATGGGAAATGACAAACAAGGAATTTTTGAAAACAAGTTAGGTGTACCCATGTTTTTACCATAAAAAGGTAAAAAACAAACAGATAATGGAATGTTAATTGATGGTTAATTTCCTTCTAATTTGTGTTGAAAATGTTTATAGGTTGCTTTGGGTCTTAAATTTAAGGTTCAGTACGTTTTAACCTAATTGTTCTCTTAATCATTGTAATTAATTTTCATCACTTTCACTAATATTTTTCATCAAAAAGATTTAAATTATTATAAAATAAAAATATTTGTTATTATAAATATTTAATCAATTTTCATAAATTATAATCACATAAGTTCCTGAAATTTATTTAAAAATAATCCCGCAGATGGGACAACAAAGTAGGTTTTTAGTGTAAAAACATTCAAAATATATCTAAGTTCTTATAAACAATTTCAATGTAAAAATGATTAAAATGAACTAAAATATATTAATTTATAAAATTATAATATAATTATTCATTAAATATAATTAAATATTTACTTTATCTTTATAATTTAATTACATGAAAAAACAATTTTGAATTAAAATTAGGTATTTTTATCAATTCCTTAAAAAAGTAACCATATATAAAAATAAAAATAATTATCCTAGACTAAATTTTATGTTTCTATTTCAACAATAAATTTTATTTTTACAAATTAAATCTAGAAAATTTCCAAAAAAATATATTTCAAATGAGTTCACAATTAAAATTTTTCATACTTAATTTATAAAAATATTGGTTCTTAAGCATAAAATTGAGTTTGTTCATATCTTATATCTGTAAAATATATTAGATGATTATCAAAAAAATTTGTTTGAATATATATAATATAAATATACTTAATATAATTTGATATTTTTAATTAATTTAACCTTTTAATATAAGTTGTTTTTTTAAAATAAAAGTACACTTTCATAAAATAATACCATCTATATTCATTTTCTTTTTATATTATTTTACAATTAATGCGTAAATAATTAATTAAACTATATTTATATCAGTATGTAACAAGATCCAGAAATATTCAATTTAATATCCATGTTATATAGTAATATTTTCATAAGAAATTATTAAACCGTAACACATGGTCTTGCGTGTTACACAAGACATTAATGAATTTCAACGTTGCATGTAACATAAGCTATCCTCGGTGTTCAATGTAGAGAAAACTAAAATTTATGATGTGTGTAGATCATGATCAAATTTGTTTTCCCATTTAACTTAATAAAAATATAGTTCTATAATATAAAATAATCCATATTTTGTCTAGTGTAAAATAAAAATATTAAAATGCTTAAATTAATTTGGCAAAAAATATTTCACAAAATCACATGGTGTTACATAATACCCTCTTAAAATTAATTTTTCCTCTAAATTCATTAGGTTTATCAAATGATTAATACTTGTAAGTTCCTTTTATCAAAACCCACATCATGAAAATTAATACTAAAACTTATCTTAAAAAAAGAATATTGGAACCGTAATGGTTTCCCAAAGTAACATATAACTAGGCTTCCACATGGGAGACCATGGGTTGGGAGTGAAAATTAGACATAAATAAAAAACATTAGTATTTATATTGAGTGATTGATGTCACCAATAAAAAATAATTAAATTATTTAAAAAAATTTAGGACCTCAAATTCATAAATCTGTGTTGTTTTATTAGGCCATCGGTTGAACAAATATTATGGTATTAGGATAACATTATTTTTATCATTATCTTATCATTGAGTAATTCGTTTATTGACAAATAATATAAGGAAATATACTTACTTAATATATTTATATAAATAAATTACCTCATTGGTTGTGATTTTAACTATTTCTAATTAATCCATTACTTCAATAAACGGATGTCCTAAAATTAAATTTGATGACCAAAGCACTAAAATACACTTTTATAAGATATTAAGGCCCATAAAGGAAATAATGTTCTAACTATTTATCTATAACTCTTCTTTCAAAGGAATATGTTTAATTGATTAATCTCTGAACATAAAAAGTATCACAATTTTTGATTAATTTATATTTAATCATAAAAAATAATTAGACAATAACCATGACATTTCATATGCTATTATTAGGAATTAAACCCTTATCACCCATCGGTAATGGGTTCAAGATCTCTATCCTCGCCAAAGATGATTGGTTGTAACCAAAAATCCATGATGTTCTTTTCTAAAATCACACTAATATAATTTGCAAAATAAAAATGATGGACATCCTTGAAATAAGATCAATTATTTAATATCCCTTTAACCAATGTTTTCAATAAAATTACAATACATAAATACTTCCTCCAATGTTTAACATAATATATTCATGAATGGTTATCCATATAACACATCTTAATGATTAAAATACAAAACATTAGAAATAAATTCATGAAATAAACTTAACATGAATCCCCCAAATATCACAAAGTAGCTCTTGGTTGTCACATTCAGAAAATGTTAATACCCTCATCATATATTCTATTAAAATATAAAAATAACCTGAATTACAATAAATAAATTTGTAAAACATGTATTCTTAATTATTACAATTTTTACTAGATATATTCTTTAATTCGATGATGTTGAAAACTTCATCTTTGATGAAATATACAACTTTTTTAACAATTAATTTTAGGGTAATCTATACCATCCAATTTACTTATTCATATAAAACATATCTTTATCCAAATATCACTTCCTCAAGATGAAGCATTAATAAAGGATTAACTTATCTTAATCAAGATATAAAATTTTTATAAAACAATGATTAAAAAATCATTTTTAATGAATTTTTTTTATGAAAATAAATATATATTTTAGGATTCATATAACATAATCTTCAACATCAAAATCACAAATACCTCCTTCATCCAACATTATTCTTAATCCATTACTCTTTCTTGATAAACTAATTCTTTAATACATATTTCATATAATATGATATATGAGTTATGTATTGAGGTTCCTCATCCTTAATCTAATCGTACTTCTTATGTTTAATTTAAAAAATACTAGAAGAACAACACATAAATTCCAGATGTCATTTGTGGTCTCTTTCTCTTCAAAAGAATAAGTAATACTCACACCACATTTCTGATTCTCTTTATCATATTTCCACATGGGAAATTGATAACCATAATTCATAAACATTACACATCTAAAACATTAAATGTTAGCAATGTTATTTATAGTTCTCCATACTAACTAAAACCATAAATCAAATGGTGAGAAAAATATATCATAAAAGAAAACCATAAAATAATGAAAAATTACTTATAGAATGTCTAAATTATTAAACCAACTTTAGTATACGACACCCTATGTTTATCCTATGTCATTCATATAGAATATCCACATAAATACATCATTATGGTTCATGAAGAGATTGCGAATTCCCTAATCATATCCTCCGGGAGTGTCAAAAAAGGTGTGTAGCGAGGAATTTTATTGTATACAAGATTACACTATGTTAGGCCCGTGACTTCTTTTCTGAGTTATTACTTCAAGGTAAATGTGTGCCAAAGTCACATCCACTTTTAGTATCTAGATGTGGATGTATTTCTAGGAAAGCACTCACATTAACCTTTAGCAAAATTCTAGGACATTTTTTCTAAATTTTAATATTTCCTTATACATATCCTTAGAGACATCCCTAGACATTTTATTGTAACACCCTAAGATTTTATGAAAAATTTTATTTTTAATTTCATTGATGTCTTGTGTTTTACACTATGCCAAAATAATCTTTCACTACACGCATTCCTGAATTGGATTGCATTATACGCAATCGCTACCTTCAATAATAGTGTGTGTTGTACGCAATACCGAGTTTCGCTAAACAACGTTTTTTTATATAAACTAGCCATTATAAATAGTAATACCCAATTTTTGAAATTTTATAAATTTTATCTTTTGAAATGGAATTAATTTTTTTATTCTAAATATTGTAATTATCCTAGGGTGAATTTTTATCATTTTTCTGAAAACATTCAATTTTTGATGAATAGTGAAAACACTAGGTTACTATCTAAAAAACGAATTTTTATTTAAATAATTATTTATTTTATTTAAAATTATTTGAGGTAAAAATTGATAGAGAATACCGATATAAGTTCAATATAAATCATTGGATTCATTTTATAATAATTTTCGATATATGAAAATTTTATTGAAATTTTCACCGTCTTTCACCTACCTCATAGGAGCTTTTTGTAAACTTGCATAAAACATAATTTTAACGCTTCTATGAGTGGTATTTCAAAAATCAAAGGGAAACAGATAATATCAAGGAGTAAAATGTGGTTCAATAAGATAAAAATAATTTTTCTTGAATAGTGACTTTTTACTTTTATTTACCACGGTTAAAAGTAAATAGGGTAATTAAGGGTAAAAATGATATTATTATTACCCTAACACTTGTAATAATTCTATTGGATAAGTATAATTCGACCAAAAAGAACCTTAGGAATAAAATATGACCATTTAGGTCCACATGGATTAGATTAGGACATTTATTATTAATTTATTTAAGGAAGGGTTAAAATAGTAAAAATCAATGTTTAATAAATAAATAATTTTTAATATAAGGTTATAGATAAGATAAATTAGACTATAAATATTAATTGGAAAGATAAAAATATTTCCTACATAATGGTATTTTATTTTTAAATTTTAGACATTAAATAATTTAATTTATTTATGACACAATGATGATGCATTAATTACCTTACTTATGAAATATTAACATAAATGATGTTTTAAATACACAAATAAATACTTCTTATGAGTTCCACTAATTTTCTAGGTTAATATGACATGTTATTATTGATTTAATTAACTTTTTTTGAACTAATAATTCCTTTATTATTTCCAAAAAAATCAATTTCCAAATAGTGTCGAAATTGACATAAAATAGTTTTTAAAAGAAATATTATATTATTAATTGTTATTATATTGGTAAATATATAAGGTTCGACCAAATGACTTAGATAATGTTATATATATTAATAATTAACCACTTGGAGTTCGTTTGGATTGTTATAGTATGTTTATTAACCATATAGTGTAAGAAAACAAGAAGGCACGGTAAAGGTTAAATTATTTAACTTAGAGTTAAATAAAAATGATAAGGTTAAAATAGTAACCTAAACATGTCTAAAACCTATTGGTTGAGAGGATTTAGACCCATTCCCCACTTTAGCTTCTAAATAAATCAATTTGGAGCTATTATAAACCATAATGACTTTATTATAAAATAATATTTTATGTTTTTCCTAAAGTTCCCCTCTCATCTCTTATAAAAAGGGCACCACTTCCCTCTTCTCTTCACACCCTTTTGAGCCTTGAAGCTCGGACAACCCCTGCCCATTTCCCTTAACATATTCCCTAGAAACATTATAGTGGTTCTAGTCTCCTCAAAAGACTAACCCTAGTGCCTTAAGAAGAGGTTAAGAAGAGGCGCGTCAAAGAAGAGGAGGTTCTGATACGTATGAAGCATATCAGACCTAAGGTAAGGGATAACTATTCCAATCTCACTCTTATCTGAGATTGTTTATTCATAATTATTTACTGGGGTTATATTTATCATCCATGTCCCTATTTTCTAAAAATGGTTTCATGTATGTTTAATGTCCTTTTTACACATTTTTGACTTTTACCACATGTTATGGAAGGAATATTTCTTTTGTTTACCATACGAGGACCTTTTTGACTTTTCTGACAAAAGTAAGAGAAGAATATTTTTTTAACTTACACAGCAAGAATGGATTTTTACGGTTTCATAATGCCTCATTTTCATGAAGCAAACTCTACAATATTTTATGACTATTTTCAACAAAATGATTTTCTTTTAAAATTTCATGGAAGTTTGTGAAAATGAAATGATTTTGGAGAAGAAAGGATATTTTTCTCAAGAATTAATTTCAAGTGTTTTATCAAAACCATCTTCCATCTAAGATTACATTATTTCATATGTGTATGTTCCAAGTATAATGTCTCTATGATTTACATGGTTTCACTTTTATTTCGATTAAATATCCATTTGTTTTATATGGATTATGTTATGATGGGATGATGTTTATGAAACCCATTTGATTCTTTGGGTTGTGATGAATGATTTATGTTTATGTTGTGGAACAAGTAAGAAATATTTCATTCTAAGATGGGTGGGACCTATATCTCCCTCCAATGCATTGGGTAAAGATTTATATCTCATGAGATAGACATGGATGGAATGGTAAGTTAATCCATTTCAGTGTTACAGGACTGAAATGAGGAGAGAACTCGGTTCAAAAAGGGACTTTGTCTAATAAGATGGTCTTAGTAGTATTGCCTTGTCTATTATAGAAATTATATCACATACTTAAAGGTTTTCCACAATTACATGTTTTATTCCCATGCTATTTTATCATTATTGATGTTCCTTTATGATATATGCCTTACATACTTCCAAGATTTATGTCTTTTCTCAAGATTTTGATGTTTAGAATTTGTGTTAATGTTTTTGCATTCAAATGTTTATAGATTGTTTTATGCTCTCTATGATTTCCCTTACTGAGAATTTGAGCTCACCGTTTTTATGTTTTATTTTCCCCAGGATATAAATAATGGTTTTAGGTAAGAAAACCAAAGGAGAAGATCTTTATTGGAGATGTTGAAGATCTTTCACCATGATTATAATATTATATTCCGAGTTTCCAAAGACACTAAGTAATGTAATGTCTATTTACATCAAGATTTGGGTCTCTACAGTTGGTATCAGAGGAATGGTTTAGTTAACCTTAGGAAACTAGGATGTGAAAACTTTAGTGAGATCCCTAGAGATATATCTAATGTATGTCTAGGGATGTACCTGAGGTTAAGTATAAGTATAGGTTATAGTCCTAGAATTACAGTAACAATATTAGAATTAACCCTAAGATGTTATATATTTAAGGTAATCCCCATTTATTATGTTGTTTTCCCTAGCATGATTTTTTCCTCTCATGCTATGCTTTTTGGGTTTTAGAAAATGGCTAGAAACAGGTTGATTCACGATAATGGAGGATATGATGGAAAATGGAATGATATTCTTCATGAGAAACCAAATGAAACGGGATTCAGAAGTCAAAACATCGTTATTATGCCTAATCAGAAATCTCATAATATGATCAATAATCTCAACTTTGGTAAGTTTCCCGACTGAGCTAATAAGAGAAAGATGGAGTTTCATGATGATCACAGAGGAAGGAAAGTTCAATTTCACTCATGTAAATCATGTGGGAAGAGGCATCAAGGAGAATGTTTCAAAGGAACTGGTAGATGATTTGGGTGTGGAAAGGAAGGAGACAAAGCCAGTATGTGAAAAGGAAAAGGTTCAGTTAACACCATGGAGAAGGATAATGGTATTTCTACGACATCAACAATGATTAGGTGTTTTAAATGTGGAATGAATGTGCATTATACAAACCAATTCCCTAAGGGAAAACCTCATGAAGAGAATCAACATGGTCATATGGGTAGTATTAATATGGATGATGATGAGGAGACTATAAATGATATATGAGATGAACGAATTGTTGAAGCTTGGTCAATGGTTTAAGAAGGTAGTGTAATGATTGTATGTTTATCAAGAGTTATGTTGTATAGGTAATTTAATGGTACTATAGAATAAAAAAACATCTAAGGATTGTTACATTACTGTTTTTCCTAATGTATTTGAAAGTATATGTTGAATGGTACCGGTAACCATGAATGTTTATTCAGATATTTTTGGAAAGAAGATGATATGTGCATAATGAAGGGATAAAGAGAAAATGAAATTTTTCTAGTATTCATGAGCTCATGATTGATATAAGGACTAAGTGATATCATGGTCTGAGTATATAGATTTTTTGGGATTTTTGGTATGTAGAAAGAGATAACTTTTGACAACATTCACGTTTTTACTAAGCTTCAATGGGTATTCACTTTTCAAGAGAATACATGATTAAGGTATTCACATGTTTGGAATGTGACCAAAAAGATATATCTTATGATATATGGGGGAGAAATGAAGGAATTCACATGCTCAGTAGATTAAAATTTTTAATAATTGGACAGAAGTATTTTCGATAAGCCTAAAGGATGGAATGGACATCATATAGTATTGGTTAAGGATATAATTTTTAATATTTAATTGTTATGATAGTTTTAGAAAAAGGACAACCAATAGGATGGGTGACAACCCATCACGTCGGACAAGGCTGTGGGAATTGAACCCACAACCAAAGTGCGACAAGACATTATCGCCTACCACTGGCCTACAGGAAGTCCCTGGTTAGTAGAAGCTATTTTTATTATATTAAGCGGTATGATATATGAAGAATAAGTCCATTTTAGGAACCATATATGATTAATCTCACTATAGATGGACTTATTCATATTTAATAACTTTTACCATCTTTTTTTTTTGAGACAGATGGAATGACCTATCATTCTATCGCATGATCTACTAACACTTCACGGAAGATAAATTCAACTTTATTTCTTTATGATATGATGTGGAAATTGTTCAAGGCACAAACAACAGTAATATTGTACCAAAATCAAGTAAGTATTTCTTTTAACTCAAAAATTCTTCAACTTTTGGGAAATAATCTTGAATACAGAAAAATATTTCCCTAGTGTCCTAATATCCGATGAATCAGATTGTACCTTAAATCCTCACAAATTTATGGCTTTGTGATCGTTGGATTTTTCATAGCCATGTTCTCTACCACTCTCCATCAGAATATGATGGTTAGATTTATATTCCATATCCATATTTTCACCTATGTTCTCCTATGTAAAAACCCAGTGATTAGTTAATTTGGGTAACCATTATGTTTCATACATTAGTTTTTAAAGATAAGTTTTTGTATTCCTTTTTACGATGTGGGTTTCTATTAATGAAACTTTCGAGTAGTAAACCATTTATAACCTCGAGGAATTTCGAGGGAGAAATTCATTTTAAGGGGGTAGAATGTAACACCCTGAGATTTTATGAAAAATATTCTTTTTAATTTCATTGATGCCTTGTGTTGTAATCTATACCAAAAGAATCTTTCACTATATGAATTATTGACTTGTCTTGCATTACACACAATCACGACCTTCCACAATAGTGTGTGTTGTACGCAATACCGAGTTTCGCTAAACAACGATATGTTATATAAACTAGCCGTTATGAATAGTAATAACCACTTTTTGAAATTTTATAAATTTTATCTTTTGAAATGGACTTCAGTTTCAGATTCCTAATATCAAAATTAAACTAGGGTGAATTTTTTGTATTTTTCTAAAAACTTTCCATTTTTGAGGAATAGTGAAAACACTGGGTTACTATTTAAAAACGGAATTTTTATTTAAGTAATTATTTATTTTAATTAAATTTATTTTAGGTAAAATTTGATACAAAATACCTATATAAGTTCAATATAATTCATTAGAGTCATATTATAATAATTTTCGATATATAAAAAGTTTATTAAACTTTTCACGGTCTTTCACCTACCTCCTAGGAGCTTTTTTCAAACTTACATTAAACATAATTTTATCGCTTCTGTGAGTGGAATTTTGAAAATATGAGAGAGAAAATTAATATCAAGGAGTAAAATATGGTTCAATAAGATAAAAATAATTATTGGTGAATAGTAACATTTTACTTTTATTTACCACGGTTAAAAGTAAATAGGGTAATTAAGGGAAAAATGATATTATTATTACCCTAACACATGTACTAATTCTATTTTATAAGTTTAATTTGACTAAAAAAACCTTATAATTAAAATATGACCATTTAGGTCCACTTGGATTAGATTAGGACATTTATTATTAATTTATTTAAAGAAGGGTTAAAATAGTTAAAATCAAAGTTTAATAACTAAATAATTTTTAATATGGGTTATACATAAGATAAATTAAACTATAAATATTCATTGGAAAGATAATAATATTTCTACATAATGGTATTTTATTTATAATTTTTAGACATTAAATAATTTAATTTATTTATGACACAATGATGATGTAGTAATTACCTTGTTAATGAAATATTAACATAAATGATGTTATAAATACAAAAATAAATACATTTTATGATTTACACTAATTTTCAAGGTTAATATGACATGTTAGTAATAGTTTTACTAACTTTTTTATAACTAATTAATATGTTACTATTTTCACAATAAACAATTACCAAAGAGTGTCAAAATTGACATAAAATAGTTTTTAAAACAAATATTATATTATTAATTGTTATTATATTCCTAAAAATATAAGGTTCATCCAAATGACTTAGATAAGATTATATATATCAATAATTAACCACTTGGTGTTCTTTTGAATTGTTATAGTAAGTTTAGTAACCATATAGTTTCAGAAAACAAGAAGACATTGTAATGGTTAAATTATTTAACTTAGAGTTAAATATAAATGATAAGGTTAAAATAGTAACCTAAACTTGTCTAAAACCTATTCGTTGAAAGGCTTTCGACCCATCCCCACTTTAGCTTCTAAATAAATCAATTTTGAGCTTTTAAAAACTGAATATGACTTTATTATAAAATAATATTTTATGTTTTTCCTAATGTGCCCCTCTCCTCCCTTATAAAAAGGGCACCCCTTCCCTCTTCTCTTCACACCCTTTTGATCCTGGAAGCTCAGCCAACCCCTGCCCATTTCCCTTATCATCTTCCCTAGAAACATTATAGAGGTTTCGGTCTCCTCAAAATACCAACCCTATTGCCTTAAGAGGAGGTTAAGAAGAGGCGCGTCAAAGAAGAAGTGGTTCGGATACGTACGAAGCATATCAGACCTAAGGTAAGGGATAACTATTCCAATCTCGCTCTTATATGATATTGATAATTCGTAAGTATTTAATAGGGTTATATTTATCATCCATGTACCTGTTTTCTAAAAATGTGTTCATGTATGTTTAATGTCCTTTTTAACCATTTTTTACTTTTACCACATGTTATGGAAGGAATCTTTCTTTTGTTTACCATACGATGAACTTTTTTACTTTTCCGACAAAATTATGGGGAGAATGTTTTTTTAACTTATACGGTAATAATGGATTTGTATAGTTTCATAATGCCTCATTTTCATAAAGCCTACTCTATAATATTTTATGAATATTTTCAACAAAATACTTTTCCTTTAAAATTTCATGGATTTTTTTAAAAAGAAAATGATTTTTAAGAAGAAAGTATATTTTCCAAAAAAAATCATTTCAAGTGTTTTATAAAAACAATTTTCCATATAAGATGACAATATTTTATATTTGTATGTTTCAAGTATAATGTCTCTATGATTTACATGGTTTCAAATTTCTTTTTATGAAATATCTATTTGTTTTATATAGATTATGTTATGATGGGATGATGTTTATGAAACCCATTTGATTCTTTGGGTTATGATGAATGATTTATGTTTATGTTGTGGCACAAGTTAGAATGATTTCATTATGAGATGGGTGGGACCAATATCTCCCTCCAATGCATTGGGTAATGATTTATATCTCATGAGATAGACATGGCTGGAACAGTAAGTTAATCTGGTTCAGTGTTATAGGACTGAAATGAGGGTTGAACATGATTCAGAAAGGGACTTTTTCCACTAAGTTGATCTTGAAAGAAATGCCTTGGATACTATGGAAATCATATCACGTGCTTAATGGTTTTCCACAATTACATGTTTTTTCCCATTCTATTTTATCATGATTGATGCTACTTTATGATATATGACTTACGTACTTCCAAGATTTTTGTCTTTGCTCACGATTTTAATGTTTAGATTTTATGTTCATGTTTTTTCATTCAAATGTTTATGGATTGTTTTATGTTCTCTATGATTTCCCTTACTGAGCATTTGAGATCACCCTTTTTATGTTTTCTTTTACCCGGGATATAAAGAAAGGTTTTAGGTAAGAAAACCAAAGGGGAAGATCTTTATGGGAGATGTTGAAGATCATTCACCATGATTAGAAGATTACGTTCCGAGTTTCCAAAGACACTAAACTATTACGGTCTTTTGGTGTCTTTTTTTGTTATGTATTAAGTATTCTGAAAAAGTAATGTAATGTCTATGTACGTCATGCTTTGGGTATCTATATTTCATTAGAATTATACCTGGGGATGTCACTAATTTTTTCTCATCCATATATCCAAAGTATGACTATTCCTTTACTTTGAAACCAACCATAGAGATCCAAGATTATAAAACATGGATATTAAATCATTTTTGATGAATATATAGTATATTAGAAAAATACATTCCCAAGGACTGTAATAGTTTAGTGTCTATGGAATCTTGGAAACAAAATATTCTTTCTGGGGGAATGATATTAGAAAACTCCCATGAATATCCCCACCTTTTTTACTTATACATAAAACCTTTATGCATATCATTGGGGTAGGAAACATAAGAAATTGGTGATCTCAGATTCTTAGTAAGGGTAAATAAATAAATGAATAATCATAACATTTAAAAAAGTTAATAGAACTTGAGTATAAAATTTTAATATCATAACCTTAATATTAGAGATCATAATATATATTGGACAATTATAAAAAAAATGGATCCTATGAGAATTAAGAGCATAATTCATGAAAGAATAACAAAGGAATAAGACATGGAATTTTTGGAATGCACATTTTTTCATAACATTGTGAACATATATATGTATAAAAAGGATTAATCATTACGTTAAGGACATGAAATTAGGCCCCACATAAACTTATTGAAATGATGTAAGACCCAAATGTAATCAGGGTCACACATAACCTTATACACATTAAGTTAGGTCTATCCATAACATTTTGAAAATGTGATTTGGTCCATCCATAACATTGTGAACATGTTTTTAGGTTTACAAATAAACTTATGGAAATGAAAAAAGGACAATGAAAAATATTGTGAACAAATAAAAACGTTCAATTATTAAATTTTTAACCTCATATCAAGTTAACTCATAAACTTATAGACATGAATTGAGGACTATGAATAAAATTGTGAACATTTTATCTAGTTTATGCATAACATTTTGAACATGAATTCATGTTCAAGCATAAAATTTATACTTATGATTAAGCCATCATTACCCAATGTGTTATAGAAAGGTATATGTACTATAGATCAAATGAATATATCATACATGCATGTGTGAAAAAATATTCAACATATCATAACCAATGAAAAGAGTTGTATTCTATAAACCTCAAATCACAACCCATGAAATGAAATGAGTATCATAAAAATTTAATCACATAATAACCTATAGAGAATATATAGGTTTCATAACCATTTACTGAAATATTAACCATTGAAAATAAGCAGGTTTCATAAACATATAATCCATTAAAAAAAACAGGTTTAATGAATATATAAATTGTGAATGAGAAATATGTTTTATAAACATCATGCCATGAAAAAATAAACCATTCATGAAAGGATATGAGTGGGACCTTTGGATCATTTCCTAGAAGGGTAAGAGTAACATCAATAGATTTCATCTTTGAGGGAAAAAATTAGAATGATACATTGAAAACATTCCTTGAGGAAAATACCCTTTCTCATTGACTATAGATCGTAAAAACATAAACACCTTTTCAAAATCATTTTCATGAAAATTAACTATAATGATTTGAAATTATTTTGGAAGCCATTTTCTATTAAAAAATTTAAAGAGAGCACAATAATGTTTTGAAAACCATTTCTTTAAAAATTTATTTTAAAAATAATTCATAAAAAATTACATATTAAACATTTATATGAAGCTTCATGAAAATTATAGCATGTAAATCCATTCATGTCGTATGAGTTAGAAGAATTTTTTTTGCACAATGAATGGTTATAAAAATGAATTATTCAAAAAGAGACAATAAGATTAATTTCAAAAATTTGTAAAAGACAAAAAGAGTGAACATTTACTATAATTAATATTAGATGGAATTTGAATATTATAGGAGACCTTCTTTATAAAACATGGTTTGGAGGGAACACAAACTTATCACTGATGAGAGGGTAAGGTATGGCTTTCTTAAAAAAAAAATTTTAACTAAATTACATAACAAAGTGTAAAAAAATGTTAATATTACATGAATAAATCATGAATAACTAGTCTGGAAGAGATTTTATGAATTTTCTAGATTGATGGATCCTAGGATTTAATCAATGAAAGTGTAAACAAAAACAATCCTAAAAAGTGATGAGATTGTTTTAATAATATCTTACCACTTGGTAAATTTGAACCATAATCCCCATGTAAGAAGAAAAAATTATACGAAGATTAAAATATCATGTAAATAATTGTATTCAATAAATTAAATTTCAAAGGCATTATATACACATCCTTGAAAAATAGAGGTGCATAACATGGCATGTGTCTCAATGAAATAAATTTTAGACAAAACTACATTACTGATTTGGTTATTTTTAAAATAAAAAACCATGAAATATTGATCATATAATGGATATTTAAATATCTATAAATTTATGAATAATAATCATAGAATACATCATTGGGACGTATACACAACACACACAAAAAACGAGTGGTGATTATGGCATGTGCCTCAAGGAAATAAAATGGTGAGATGAAATCCCATTACCTTGTGTATTGACTCTATATATACTCATACAATCTTCCTGTATAATAAATTTATATTTATTATAAATCAGATTAAATAATAATATTATTATATCTAATAACAAATATGGTTTCTTCATGTCATTATATTTCACTCTTATTAATGTTTTACGTTATGGTTTCTCCTTGGGTAATATTCACTTGGTTTTTCGCATGTGCCTTAATTTGTTGTATCTTTTCTCATTAGAATTATATAATTATTTAAATAATTTAAAAAATGATATAAATATAATTTATATTTATTATACGGGTATTATAATATTCTATATAATATATAAGTATAAAATGTAATACACAATTCACGGAGATAGTAGGTCGTACGTACGCATGAACGCTGCTTCCAATTTATTGTAGTGCAGAATGAAAGTAACTAAATGATATATATATATATATGTGTGTGTTTGTATGTATGTATATATATCATTATTAAATTAGAGTTATTGTATAATATATATCATATAATTTCACTAAATTCATCCTTAATACTTTCAATTTAGTGTGTGAAAAAATCACATCTCTTTGAAGAGGCGGTAGCTCACACTTCCTCGAACAAAATTATCAAATTTACACTGAATGGAAAGTATAAATCAAAATTTTATAAAAAAATAAAAAAATATTAAAGATAAAATAAATATAATATATAACATATATAATCATATTTTACATTTTATTTTTCATCATGTGTGGCCAAAAAGAATAAATGAACAATCATAATTTTGTGAAGTGGTAGATCACCGTACAAATAAATAGTATATTTATTACCCATTAGACAAAGGAGTATGTTAATATAGGTTGAAACCTTATAATAAAATATAATATTATATTTATGATAGTATTTATTCTATAAAATCAAGTAATGAATACAGTTTAGGGGTTGTATAATGAAAATAAATGAAAGGATCTTGACAGAAGACATTAACTTTTATTTGGGTCACCTCTCTTGGTTTGTGAAAAAAGGATTCATTGGATTGCTTTAATAAAAAGCGTGTATTACAGGAGAAATTTGAGGATGTTGGTATGTTTATTGGGAAGATAAAGTTACATTATAAGTGGTTTTAGAGGCGTGAAGAAGAGAGAGATGTGGTTTCCTTTTACACTAGAGGGAAAGGACACACATGAAAATTTCGAATAAAAGAAAGTTATACCCATGTTTATAAAAAAAATTTTTTATAAAAAACAAAAATAAACTTAATAATGGAAGTATATTGGCCAATTAAGTGGCATAGAATTTTTTTTGGACAAGCTTCTAGGCCGTTTTGGGTCTTAAACTTATGGTTTAGTACTTTGTTAACATAAGTTTTCTCTTAATCATTGTAATTAATTTTATTCACTTTCACTAATATTTTTGGAAAAACGTCGACCTTATTATAAATTATAAATTATTTGTATTCCAAATATTTAATCCATTTTTTTAAATTATAATCAAATAATTTTAATAGATTAATTTCAAACTAATCCCACTAATGGGATGACACTACATGGTTTTAAAGTAAAAACCTCCAAAAGATAGATAAGTTTTAAACCCAATTTCAAAGTGAAATTGATTCCAATGAACTAAATTGGATTATTTTATAATATTATTATCTAAATAAACTTTTAAAAAAATTTAAAATATAATTTACCCATATAAATTAATTATATGGAAAATTAGTTTAGAATTTAAATTCAGTATTTTTAACTATTCATTAAAAAATGAAACCTTAGAGAAAAATACCAAAAATGTATCACATATTAATTTTTTTGTTTCAATTTCAATTATTATGTTTATCTAGTCATATTATATCAATAAAAGTTTCAATAATTATGTTTAAAATGGGTTCTCCATTTAAAGAAGGGAAACTACAATTATAAAAGTATAAGTTTTTAAGCATAAAAATGCGTTTGTTTTTATCTTATATCAATCAAATCTATGGATTGATTATAAAAAATATATGTTTAAATATTTAACATATAAATTTCATTAATATCATTCAATACTATTAATTAATTTTAAATTTTAATTTATATCATCTTTTCCACATAAAAATACACTTTTATAAAATAAGTCCCTTTATATTCATTTGGAATATCTATTAATTACTAATTAATGGGTAACCAATGAATTAAAATATATATATTTATATATTCATAAGTTAGTTAATCATGTATTCTTCAATTTAATTCCTTGTTCTATAACAATAATTTAATAATTAATTATTTTTCTGTAACACTCAATCTTGCGTGCTTAGAAACCATCAAGTAATGTCAGTTTTGCATGTTATAAGTGCTAACCATCTTGTTGTCTGTAAAGGAAGATAAAATTTATGTTGAATTTTGTGAATGATTAAAATTTTTTGCATATAAAATAATCCACAACTAGTGATGTAACAAAAAATAAAATATTTCTAATGTTGAGTAAAATGAAAATATCAAAAAGATTAAATAAATTCAAAAAATAATAATTTAGAAAATCTCGAGATGTTATAGCTATGAATATACAATATATATTATTATATTAAAAAATATCTTTAAAATATAGATAAATATTGTATTGATGTTTGGGTGAATATAATTAGTACTCATTAAATGACTTTCCAAGAACTCTCATGTCAATGTGGATGAATAATAATTATTATTAAAAGGATAAACTATTAAAAAATCACATTATCTCATTCTAGGCCATCCAAAAAAACAAAACACCAAAATAATACTATATAAACTCAGTGTTTAGTAAATGGTAATAATTTAATGAGAAAATAACAAAGGTAAAATAGATTCACATCCCCAAAAATCATATCTCCCTGACATACTAATATAATATTTCTATGTACTCAAATCCAATATCATGTCCAAATATAATATAAAATCAAAAGAAAAATATCAAAATATTATAACAGCATTATATCAAACATAATTCTATGACTATATATCTATAACTAAAAAATTATCACTAACACATAATGAAATAAAAAATCAGGGGAGAAGTCTAAAATTTATTCCATATCATATAGAAAATTAGGGTGGTACATAATTCACAAAACTATAAGGGAATTATTTATATTTTTTAACTCAAGTTATTGTGGATATCAATGGTGACTTCCATGTTATCCAATAATGATATAAAAAATTGTGAAATAATATAGACACATTAATATTAAACCTCGGTTATGTATCACTTAATGTACATACTTTACCATATAATCAAATTTATTACTCCAATATAAAAATTACAGTGATTATGTAATGAAAATTGTACAATTAAACAAATTAAAAATCTAATTTGAGTTTAAAAAATTCCCACACCAATCATGCAATGGGAAATATTTTACAAATTACTGTACCATCCATTTTACAAATTATATAATTATATCCTTCATTTTTCATGCCAAACTATAATGGATGTGTATTTCTGTTTTCTATTTTAATCTATTTGTTAATTTTATATCCTAGACACATCAAACATCAAATTTATAATTATAGAAACCTCAATAAATATCCTCACCTGTGTCACCATAACACATGAAAAACATTCCAGAATAACTACCATAGTTTAATTCCATATAGTCATGAAACTAAAAACATTACAAAAACTATACAAACTATATTTTCCTAATAGTGTGTGAAATAATTTTATATGAGTAAATAAATATTCAAAATTAATTATATGAATCTAAATAATTATAATTTTAAATTATATTAAATATAATCGAGATAATCCCCAATTTACAGACAAATCTTATTTATGGTAAATATTGACTTAAGTATTTTATACAGATGTATATTGTTTTTATAAGATTTAATAATTTTTTAAATTTTACATTTAATTTTATAATCCCATGATAATTATATTTCTATAAATTTAGAATCACTATAGTGTATTAATCATAAAATGTTTCATGGTACTAATTATAATATGAAATTTTATAGATGAAATGTAAAATAATTATCCATTTTTTTTACCATGCTATATGGATCTCGTGTTTGAAGAGTGAAATGTGGCCATGAATTCAATTATTATATGGATTTCATAGTTTATATCATTCCTCAATATTTCTTCAATTAAATTTTCATCCACTCTTAATTTAAATTTAAATTATTTAAAAAATTAAATATATATTTTTTAAAAATTTAATTCAATTGAAGTGACATCTTTTTCACATTGGAACATGGATAAAAATTATGTTCATTAAGGGGTAAATTTTAGAGGAACAATTATGATCTTTAACTAATATTTTGTCAATACCAATCTCTTATTGACTTTAGTTATATAATTTTTTACAATTTAAGAGTGTTGTTTCTTGTCTTAGGGAGTGATTAGTCTAAGAGATTTCATCCATTCCACTTTTCCAAAAAAATTGGATAGTGAAACCATAAAAAAAATCTTTTTGTATACATTAATATTTTTATTATTTCTAAATTCATTATTTTTTCCCTTATAGTTATAATTCATTATATTCCATAAAAGTTTCATTTAAATTGATTAATGAAATTTTATTCTATTTTTTTATTTTATTGGACTCAATGAGAGAAGATGATACCGGGTCATACCCAACTAATATTTTTTATTCGATAACTCATCAACCCATGGAAGCATAAATATTTATCAATTAGCCTAATTACACCTTAATAAATTTATTATTTTTGGCCCATTAACCTAATTGAGTTAATTATAATATTATAAATTAATCGGGTATAAAAAATTAAGGAACTTTAGTAATGAAAACATTCTATAAAAGTTTGAGTTTCTATGATTTGTGATAGATAATCTTCAGCTTTGAAATAAAATGAACTGATGACTAAATTATAATGTTTTAATATAATAAAAATATTATGTAATTATTATTTATATTTTTTAACAGTTTTCTTATTTTTTAGTAAAACATATGTTGAGTGTGGAATACTTATAACACCATAGTGATACAGTTTGATGTTCTATAGTTATCCAAGTTTTCAATAATATCAATTTTGTGGAAATGTTAATTTTTATAGGGTTAATTGGATGATATGAGTTAGGGATCATAATTTAATTAATATTAAAATTTTAGATAATAAAAAATTTATGAAGTGGATTAGATTTGTTTATATGTATTAACAAAAAATTTCAACAAAAAATATAAAATCTTATATTTCACACAATTTCATTTATATCATAACCAAAATTTTATTTTATTTATCTTATTTATTATTTCATAAAAATTAAAATATCCACCTTAATTTTCTTCTCCCTTATATTAATTTTTTCCATTTAATTTGTTACCCCAATAAATATTTTTTAATTAAATTAATCCTAATTTGTGTAGCCATGTCCATCCACTATGATGCGCTTAGTAAAAATTAAACATTTATTTTGAGAGTGGAAATGAAAACATTTATCAAACCAAAAAATATTTCAAGGGAGAATAATGTTTTTATACTACATTTAGGTATGTTATTTTACTCTCTATTTATTTAGTTTTGTTTCTTATCTTTACCTTTATTCTCACTTTTTCACTTTTTCTTTCTCCATAAATTCCTCTCATTGAACCATTAATTGAAAACTATTTTAATGATATTCCATTACCAAATTATGATTACATATTTTTACCTTTCATTGAATAAATTATCCAATCATAACATTATTTTTTGGACTAGGAATTTTTGCTAATCATCACTTCAAGATGAAATAAGATAATATATGTTTACAAAAAATAAAACTATTTCTCAATTTGAGGATTTCATAGATTTAATTATAATTTGAACTATTAGAAATTATATATCTATGTAATAAATTAAAATAATGAAACATAAAAAAAATTATGAATTTAATATAAAAATTCATGAATTGGATACACCTGATGTTAACTACTAACCAAAATGTATTTTTATTCAAAAATCATGAATTAAACAATTAACAAAAAGATATGTTAACTCCCATTTTACCAATAATTAGAATTCTATTTGGTTAAGAAAAAAATAATTATTAAAAAATAATTCAACATAATTTGTTCAAAAATGAATCTAATAACGTATCTTGAAAAAGAATTAAAACTATGTGCATTCCCAATTTAACTTTATGGAGCACTGAGGATTGGATATATTATTTACAACATGAGGATCAATGAATATTGAATGATATAAAATGAATTTTCAAATAGATATTAATTCATGAATTAAAGGTTTACAAAAATATATGATAGATCTTTGACCACTATAATATCGAAGGTTTGTTAATATGGTACCTTGACAATAGGATTGTCATCATTTTTTGAAATAGAGTAATTATACAGCCTCATGTTCCCTTCCTAAAACACAAGAGGATATTAAGTAGTTGTGAGTTCCTAAAGATTTTTTTTGAAGAGTATTCCATACATATCACAATAATATATCACAACGTATAATAAAACATCATTCACATAAGAGTACAAAAAAATAATAAACACCACATCACTTATATGATTATATCAATTAAAAAAAAGTTTCTTGACCTCCAGTTCCCTCGCATATAAATATTAAACTAAAGATAAAAAACATGAACAATGTTCTAACAATGATCCTCCAATATCATTATATTCACCATATCCTTGGTCCACGATAGCTTGATTAACTACATTTCTCATGCGAAAACTGAAAATAAAACATAAGGTTCTCTTATGTGTCGAGCGGTGCATATATAGTGTGAAAATAAAACTCATTAGGATATCACCATGAACCCTTAATATATACTAAAATATGAATATTTATTTTCGTGGAAAATAAATATACCATACACATTCTTATGACGTTATCATATAATCATGTCACCAAGAATTCCTACACATTTATTTATCACGTGCTAATCGACCACCATGACAATAAATCCTAATTTCTTTGACATAATGCTGAAATTTCACTTCATCACCTGATTTGGTGTCATTATACCAATACCTAGCTCATACATTAATTTTAGAGTAGGGAAACATCCAAACTCTTAGCCACTTCTTTTAGTTTCCATGGATAGTTTTACATCCATATCTTGATTCACTTATTTATGGCACACGATAGTGTCCACCAGTGTAACATCACATCACATCAATCCATAATCTTAAAAACCAGGATGTAATTTCCAAATAATACCTATCACATAATATAATTCATGAAAAGTAACCTAATAAAACTAATGGGAATATCCTCTAGCAAACACCCAATGGAATATGGAAGAGTCATCACACAGACCCAAGCTACTCATGGAAAGATCCTTGACCCAATACATGAAGTAACATGTCATTACCTACACAATGAATCATCCATGTAGACACCAAGGATGTACATATAGAACATAGAACCATCCTCATAGACTATGTGGTGGTCCATAATCTTAGTTCAGCACATTAATGGACTAAAATATGACATCCCAAGTTTTATTACATAAACTATTCATTACATCGTACAAAACATAGGATATTTTAATGATTAGTTATTTGTAAAGAGAGAAAACAATGCAAGAAAATATAAAAATTTAATCTAATCCACTTTAAAGTATTATTAATAGGTTCATATTATATACATTTACAATACCTCGTAACCTGGGGACATGTATCAAATGAAAGGGGTGATTCTAAGGCCCAGTAAGGGAAATATTTACATATATTCATGAGGAATATCAATAAGTTCATGAGGAATATAACTGTAGGACTAGATATCAAAATCATGAATAAAATAATAAAAAAAATTAATCATCACATGGAAAAATGTATACAAAATTTAATTTAGACATTCATAATCATATCATCAATGTTAATCATCATGCTTTCGTAAATGAAAATTACCAAGGATATTCACTAAGCTATCTTAAAACATGTCATATCTAGAGATTAAATTATTAACCCAAGGAATTATAATTATATTAGTTAACACCCTTAATATGTATTATTTAATGTTATCCACATATTTCAAAACAAATAATTCATAATTAATCCTTCTATAATTTAAAAAATTGGGTTCATATCAAAATAGAGGTGTTGTAAAAGTGGAAGAAAACACAAACATTATGTAATTTTCATCCCATGAAAGGGGAATGAGGGTTTCATTTATGTTAATAAAAGAATTAAATAATTAATTTTAAAACCTAGTTGAATACAATTGGAAAATACAGTGGATTAGTTGTTAATAAAAATAAAATAAAAGAGAATTTCCTGGGAAGAAGAGGAAAATCTGGAGAAGTAATTTAGAAGAAGAAAAGGTATAAATCATGGTTTTGAAAAATGATAACATTAATGGTGAAAGTGTATAAAATTTATAAAACAAGATTTTACATGAAGGGTATTATAAAAATGGTATCAAAATAGACGAAGCATAAAATTTAGAAGACATATTTGAAAAGAGGTTCTTGAATCGAAAATAAAAGAAGGATAATTCCATTACCTTGGATACATACTCATAAATCATGGGGAATGGAACCTCGGTGGATTGATAAAAGATATAAGAGAAACCTTGGGAGGTAAAAATTCCAAATATTATAGGTTCATGGATTAAGGGTTAAAGAAAAGGGAGAAATGTATTGTTATTTATAGAAAAAGTGGAGGATTTGTTTTGTAATTAAAAAATATAGGCCTAAGAAATCTATGTTATAGAAATGTACAATCCATGGGATTTACCACTTTTTCCCATGTTTTGTGTTATTTGGGACAAAATTTATGTTATTTCAACCCAAAAGAACCATGAATCATACAATATTACTTATTTTGGAATGAAAATTTAATGTTTCCTTAGATAATATTTTTTAATGTTAATGTTTTCTTCTTAGACTTTGGAATGTATATTATAGATTTGGAAAATGATTTAAATCTATTAAAAACATGATATTAATAAAATAACATATTTTAGGTCTTATATTGTGGTAAATATTTGTTATATCATTATGAAATAATTACGACGTCATTAAATATTCCAAAAACCTAAAATAATATTTTTATTATTTGTGATAATATAAAGTATTTTGGAAAAATTACATAAATTCAACCTAACATAAATTAAACATGATTATTTTAAAAATGAAATTTATTTTGTCATAATAATTATAAAAATATGATAATTTTATCTTTTAACTTCAAAAATACATATATATTTTAAATAAATTTCTGGTTTAAAAATGCATAGTAATAATTTTAAAATTAAATTTTTTAAGGTCATAAAAATTTATTTTATCATTGATATTTAAGTAGAAGTGACTTTGTCATAAAATTTTATAGAAAAAATTATTATTCATAATACATAAATTTATTATAAATATTTATATCTTTTTTGGAAAGTATAATTTTGTTCAAAAAAGTCTGTTTTTTAAATTCTATCTCAATTAATCATATATTTTATTATGAATTTATTTGATTAATATAGAATTCATGGTGTAATAATTTTATTTATACATATAATTTCAATTTATTTAACTTTTTCTAGGAAACATAACCCATTATAACACCTACGTATGACCCAATGTTAAGGTGTGTGATGGTGATAGATTAATGGGGTGGCTCGACTAATGTCGAACGAGTGTTAATTTTCATGAATGATAACACCCCCATATGAGATTTTTCTAAGAATCACTTATTGAATTTCAGAATGGTTTTGGCCAAGGGAGAACCCTGATGATGCTACCACCCTCTCATGTTCATAAAAATGGGCTTCATACAACATGCCATTATTTGTTGAACCCATCGCTTCTCCATTATTCATTAACTATCTTTTGTTATTTTTATATATAAATATTAATTATAACATTAAAATTATTACCAAGAGTATAGTTCCTAATAGAAATATTGACCAATGGTCCTTATTTAACAACGATCATATAATGGATGAATCTAAATGTCACCATTTCTCTTTATATTCACTTCATTTTTATGGATTCATGGTTTTGTTGTGTATATTTTAATATAACAATCATTTTTAAGAAACAATTATCATTCAAAAGTTATAGTTTGTTACAAAAAATTTCTAAAACACATAGGATGTTATTTGGAAGCTGGTTACTCATGATCTCATTTTTCATCTCAAACAAATCACACATCCCCCTTAAGGGCATCCGCATTGTTCTCCAAACCTGTCACCCTTTCCTCTCATCGATAGAACCAAAAATAAAAACCTAGAACTCCAGGTCCAGTCCAACATAATTGAAAAAAATTATAGTTCCTATTCTAACTACATAGTGATTGACATAATTAACCTTGTTTTATTCGAACAAAGAATTAATAATAGTTTTCTAACTCTTATCTGTATCCCCATTATAAGCATAATTCTATTTCATAACTATTTGAAGAACACAATCCTAGGTGTCATCCCAGATCTAAGATAGGAGAACTCTTACCTATCCATCGAGAGTAAACCCTCCCCATCATCATTCTCTATTTCTTGACAAGATCTTATTTTTCAAAATACACATTAAGATGCACCTCATTCCTAAGAGGGAGGTCATCCTCACTCTTGGGGTGTAATATTCTTATCTAGTTTGGTTATATAAATAATTTCATTTAATTTACACCATTATAGGTTTATATATAAAAATTAATCAATTCTTAACTAATGAATCATTCATCGATGTCTCGTGTAATCAGGCTAGTGCACAGTGTCCCAATATGGAGATTTGAACTTAGATTCATTCCATGCATTTCATTTATAGAGAATATAAATTTAAAAAAATTACTCTCCCTAAATAGATATACCACATTTTAGATTCCATAAAAATATAGTATCATACCCATTGGTATACATACAGGAACACTTACCTCAAACAAATCTATATCCTTCTTGAAGTATTCTCAACCATCCTCATCAAGACACTATCATTATTGTATCATTATTTCAAGCGCATATGTCCTGATTGTTCCTAAAATAAATAATTATAATCAATTTATAATTAATTATATACCTAAATTATAATAATTAAAAATTAATTTATTTTTTAATTTTTATTATGAATAACACCAAAAATATCATCGAGTGGTATCTCCACACAATAAAAATAAGTAGTGGGTTAAAATATTTTCCAGAAATAAACTTGGCCATAATAAAAAAACCCCAATACTGACCAATAATTTTCCATTATTTTTTTCATATTTAGATGAAAACACAATAATAACCCATACATGGACATACTAAAACTGATACAATGTGCGATGTTTTGCATACATTGTATCTTTCTTTCCACTATATATGTTATATGAAAGACCATTTAACACTAAGAGATTTTACCATGCTATATTGGAATCGTATCTCAAATCCATTACAGGTGATTTTTAAAATAATTATCTAACCAAATGAATGAATAATATAAGATAATTTATGAAAGACATACATCAAATCAATAAATAGTAACACTAAAAACCAACCCAATCCATGGTGGAATAGTGTAGAAAGGGTAATGGTCAGAGGAATGGAGCATGAATAAGAATGAATAAAAAATTATTGGGAATCATATTTAAAACCTAAGATGGATAATGTAAATTTTCCATCTATTAAGGAATCTAACAATTTTGAAGCATTATTGTCTATATCATTCACCAAAAAGAATATCCTTAACTATATAAGGCCATCACTCCCACATAGATTTGTCATAGTGTTTTCCAATAAAATTCTCCAAACATGAAGATGCATTCTATAAGAAAAATACATTTCTCACATGGTTGGTCAATAATTGTGTGATGATCACACAACAACCCTTAGACCAAAACCATGCTGCGTAGTTTATCCCTATTGTTTCACCTAACCATGGGTTATTAGTTCTGAAAATAAAGACCATTGAAATTTTCAAAAAGTAATCTCAATGATTATGAGACTCACTCGGGAACCCAGGGGACCTATTAGGCCTCAATCAATTTCCCCAAACACCAACTCATGATAGTTTATCTCTTTGTGTTAACATCTAAGAAAATTAAAAAATTGTAATTACTCAGGAAATCCAAAAAGTAAAATTCCATCTTGAATTAATAACTCAAAAAATAGAGGGGTTTTACATAATTTTATAAGAGGTTTTAAATAATGGGGATGAAAAATTATCTTTGATAAGTAATTTTTATACCATCTCATATTCTCAGTTGTTCATGCCTATTGAGGTTGTTCCAAAAGAAAACAAATTTCATGATTTTAAAACTAAGAAGAAGGTGTTCTTTCTGATGATGGTGAAAAATATTTTTTATTGTTTCATATAATATAGAAAGATAAATCCATAAACTGAAAAAATTAAATTCCCATTTATTTAACATACAATATTCTTGTGATACATACAATATAAAAAACTATTTATTATTTGGATGGGTTTTCTAGATTCTTTTAGATCAGTATTAGAACATAAGAGAAGGAAAAAAACTATATTGAAATGATCATTAAGTACATTCGAATACCAAAAAATTAAATTTAGTTATTTTAAGTCCCTTGGTGCCATCATGATATATATGATTTGTTTTTTAATATAATTTAGAACTGACATAGTGTATTAATGAATGGAATTAATATATTTATTTCCTCATTTGATAAGTTTATTTTTAAACTGGGATTTTTATTTCAAAATTGTAATGAGATAATCATGGTTATTAGTATTGATATATCCTTTTTATATTAGAATATTTCACTTTCATAGGGAATTTATTTTCTATACATGGTAATATAGTGGATAGATATATGGTTAACATTTTTCCCAAAAACCATATCTGACATTGGTATGTGATATTATTTCTTTCCTAGGGAATGGTTGTTTATATTGATGTTTGGTAAAATAATTTAGTAATAGTTCTCTAATATTATATTAATTATTTTTAGATAATTCTAATAATATTTTTTATGATTATTATATGGTAAAAGTAAATTATGTGAGGAATAGGCTCTGTAATCCATTGATTTTACATCATCCAACATTGAAGGATTATATGTTTTTATATGTGTGATGATTCAAATTATGTAGTTGGAGAGATATTGTAACCTATGGTGATTTTCCTACTATATTTGACCTATTATGCCTCCATGTAATTGGATTGGACTTTGGATAAGTATGTGAAAATAGAAAAGAGGTTTCTTCATGGTATACATGAATTTTTTAAATAAATATTGGGTTCTAATTTGATTTATTATTTTTCTATGTTTGTTTGATATACCTATATGTGATTAAATTTGTAAATACATGATTTATACATATTATACTACTAAATTAAGAACATTAAAATGTGCTAAATCATAAGGGATACCCATAGATTGTAGAGGCCACCCACATAACTATGATCTATCACATATTAGAGCATGACAACCCTAGTCATTGAAAAGCTAAGGAAACATTTTCTTATAAGAATATCTATTCACTCTCATCTACACACCATCGATATGTTTATTTTTTGAAGAAATTATTTTCATATAAAATTATGACAAACATAATCAAACACTATGTAAAGAATGGATGATGGGGTCTGAGAATTTTATTTGAAAGAATAGGTTCCATTTTTACTTATATTGTGGTTATTTTATTAGGATATTTATTGTTAGCTACGAGTTTGAGTCTATTATAAAACTTTCCAAAACATATGCATATTAATGGATTTTTTTAAACAAAAAAATATCTAGTAAGGTCATAGTCATAGGTTTATATTGTCTAAGATTTTTCATTAGTACCCATATATTTTTTATTTCATATTAAGATTCTAGAAAAATTGGAAATATTTCATAAAAACCTAAGAAGTCCCATATACCTATATTTTTATATGATAGTTTTTATGTTTGGGGAAAATATGTTTTAGGACAATTTCATATTTTATTTGGATTCATATACATTGAAATGAAATATAATTATGATAGAAAATTGGTATATGAATGATCAACTAATACTAATAAGTCTAATGTTGTAGTGTTTTTTTATCAAGGATCACGTTCTATAAGGCCTTTATTTCATAAAGTTATCATTAGTGAAAAAAATAGGATACTTCTACAATACAATTTATGATTCATACCTTTAAAAGTATAGATTTTCCAATAAAATATCATCAAATTAGAAACCCAAAAAAATGGATATTTAAATGTTTAAAATAAATTGTTGAAGTTGATTTCGGATAATATTATCCAGGTGAATTTGAATAATTTTGGAATGTTCATAGATAATATGATATGTTCATATAGTAAAACATTAGAACTACAAATTTTTTTCCCTCCATGAGATAATTTTTGTACAAGCATGTCAACATCCTGTAGAAGTCAGACCTCATGTATATTGGGATAATATAAAATTTATCATTTATTTCGCATAGGTAAGAGATCCAATGATGTTTAAAAGAAAAGATCTGTAGGAGATCATATTATTAACATATGAGAAATTAATGCTATAGAATTAATGGTCTAATGAAATCCTTGATAAGATCATTCAAAATATTAGTTTCATCCAGGAGGAAAATTCTCTCTCTATAGTTTATCACGAATTTTTCCCTAATTTGATAAGTTTTATATCATTATTCCCTTATATTATAACAAATTTTCCCTTATCTTATAGTAAATATCACACAACATTCCATGAGAAAATTATTACAGTCAAAGGATAGTGTAAAAAATAATAGAAATAGGGATTCAAAGTAGTTGTACCTAAAATCATCACACTATATTAGCTCGACATCACTTAAGAACATTATGTTTTCCATTATTCTCTCCATTTTCATTAATGTGTTTTAATTTATATTTAGTATATCAAATTAATAGATAATTTCAAAGGGTCACATTATGAAAATTGGAACATATTATATATAGAGAAGAGGATAGAATTTTGGGAGGATTATTTATGTTTCTGTATATTTTTATTTCTTGATTTTTTTCTTTCATGAACGGTAATACAAAATTAATAATCATTAAAAAAATTCACTCTTGATTTTTTTCCAGAGATTTGAATTTAATTTTGAATTTTTTTAAATGGTTTTTTAAATTGAATTAGATTTTTTAAATGGGGTTTCAAAATATTCTTATAAATTTGAATTATTTTAAAATCCATAAATAAAAATTAATAACAATAATTTTTTTCCCATATTATTCTAAACCATTTGGATTTAATGCTTCTAAAACCTTCACTTTATTGAGAGAAATTAATAATTTTTGTGAAATCTAGAACATGTTATAATTTATATTTTCATACAATTGGACTTCATCAATTTTTATTGAATTGATTGAGTCACTTTTTGGGAATCCCACTTTTTATCCTTACACCTACAATTTATAAAAAAACCTTGTTATACCTTAAAATTAACAGAATTTATATTGGTTGAAGCCATATTACAAGAACATTTACCCTTCTTTACAATAAATCATAATATAATTACAAGATTATTTTATGTTTGAGTGTGGGGGAAGATCCTTTTAATTGTTATTTGGGATCTTTAATCATTCCCAGATGTGAGGCATGCTTTATTTTTATCGGAATATTATAGAGTGTAATGGTATTGAGATAATTTTCTCAATATTGTACTTTATTTATTTAAATATTATTCTCCTAAATAATATAATAAGAAAATAATGAAATAGGATTAAATTTTTCATTAATCTTAATATTTTGAGACATGAACTATAAAAAATTAAAGGGGTTTTGATTTTGTTACATTCAATTAACTCTTTTTTCACCCCATATTACTTGAGAAAAATACTAAGGGGTAAATAAGGATGAATCTATTAATTATATTTATGATTTATAACATAGAATATATCATGAAAAGGGTAGTTTGGTGTAAAATGTTTTAATGTGAAATAGAGTGAGGTATATTTACATTTGTTCCACATTATTGTTTATGAAATAATTTACAAGTGTAAAGCTAATTATTTTTTGATATAAATATTTATCTGATTTCCCCACCAATAATTATCCACCAAAATCACATTGAAATTTTCTTTATGATTAAAAAAATGTTATATCACATGGTGTGGAGAAATAAATAATTTCAAAATAATAGGGTGGGACATGAATTTTCCATGATTGAGAATAACTCTAGAGAATAGTTATCATGAGGGAGTAGTGACCAAAATTTCCATGTGATGTAGGTTATGATAGAGTTATAGATTGGTATTTTTGGTTGAACACATGTAAATTAGGTTTAAATAATGAAAAAAAAATTAATTTTCATAGAGGAGATATTATTTATTCTTTTTTATGAAATGATTTATGAAATTTTCTCATTATTGTTTTTTATTTGAATTTAAAATTGATATTTAATAATTCTTTACATGGAATCAAAAGGATGTGTATGGGGAAATTTATTAATCATGTTTTTTAATATTTAGTTGATAATATTTGATTTAATTACTATACATGGGGAATAATTTGAATTTATAATATAAATTTGAAATTTTAACTACAAATTTTTAATTTCATGAATATATTACTAATAGAAAACGACATATGTCAACAGATTTGAGCTATTATAATAGGTTGGAGAACTACTATTATTTCCCTTACTAGTGGTCCAAATGAACATTCTTTATATTAAAATTGGTATTATAATAAAATATTCTTATTATACATGTATATTACATCATTTGTATGAATATTAATTACACTACAAAAACACATGTCTAAGTTATATAATAGTTCAGTTCCACTAGGAAAGTTCATAAATTATGAAAAATATTCAATGTGTCCCATAATGATCTTACCCTTTAGTATTACTAAATTTTTTTCATAACATAGGAAAAGGAAACATAATAAATGGTGTTCTCAAATTATCATTAAGGGTAAAAAATAGATACATAAACATAAAAAGAACATAAGTGTTTGAGGGCATAGGCATTACATTTGCAACCCATTCCCTACATATCAATGATCATAGTCATGAATCATGGAATTATGATTGGATGCTAATAATACATGAATCATATAAAAATCAAATAAAACGATCCATGAGAGTATAGAATTTGAATAAGATATAGAATTGATTCATTAAAATTAGCATAGATAATACTCTCCATAGTATTCAAGGATCATTTTCAAAACATAAAATTGAACTCTATGGGTGGATATACCACTGGGGAGGCACACACCGCCTTACCTCATGCTATTACTTCCCTCGCAGTGTAACGGGATTACTCCCCAAACCATTATAGTAGTCAATGTTCATTTCTAAGACTGTCATAGTGGGAAAATTACCTTACTGTACAATGTTCACTACTCATTCTAGTCCTATCTATGCGAGGAGATATAAATCATTACCCAATGAATTGGAAGTATATATAAGTCTCAACCATATTTGTATATGACATAACCACCATCAAAATTTTTATGATGTAACTACCTTCCTTGGTAAAAATTTAACCACTATCAAATAATAGAAATCATACATATGTGTTCCATAAGATAAGAAACAATTCATCATATCATATCCCATAAAGTGAAATTGGTTTAATAAATAATTCATCATATGATAATATGTGGAAAATAGTAGGTATCATAATCATTTCATCATTTCAAAATACAATAACTTATGAAGAATAATCGGGTTTCATAATAATTCTATCATGGTATAACTCATGGACCTGAAATGGGTTTCCTTACCAGCTTATTATAATGAACCATTTAAAGAAATAATAATAATGTTATACTTGGTTTATATCCACAGTAAATCATTGGTATATAAAACATTTATCATCATATTTGGAAAATAATTTTGAAAGATCATTAAAAACATTTCATGAGGAAAACAATTTTAATTTTAAATGTATTTATTTAAAAAGTTAATCCATATTGAAAATTATCTTCTTTGAGACTAAACTAAATGTATTAAAAATTAATATTTTGAAAATAATTTAAGACATTTCAGGTGGAAAAAATTCTTAAATTTTTTTTAAAAAATAGAATTTTTTTGATACATTTTAATAAAACATTGTTTTGGAAGAAAATTAGATTTCAACCGATAATAAAAATTTTCATAAAAACATTACTTTGAACTATTATGTACATAAAGAGAGTAAATAAAAGGGGGAACATTTATTAAAAATAAATAACCCTAGGATAGTAATATTGTTGAATTTTGAGAGAGATATATATATATATAATAGTATTTCATTTTGGGAAGCATAATCATATACTATCCCGTTAAAGGGTCAGATTATAATGTAAATTTGATTCTACTTTGAAGACAATGAATTGTAATTCACAAGAATGAATAAAAAAACATGAATATTAAAATATCATTAAAATAATTATATTCATGAAAGAACATGTCAAATGAGTAGTATGTACACCTCATGGAAGAATATAGGTGTATGTTTTAACTTCTGTCCCAAAGAAGGAAAATTGAGACAAAAAATACGTTATTAATTTGTTAATATTTATATCGTATACCCCATCAATGAGAGATCCTAATATGGTTATGAAAATAAAAATAACATTAAGGATAATAATCTAAAAATTAAATCATGTTTATTAGATACACCACATAACAGAAATAGGTGATGAATATGACATGTGTCTCAGAGAAGTAAAAAGTTAGAGGGAGATCCCTTACCTTGGGTCTTCACATACTTAATACAAATAAAAATACTCATGTATATTAATTATAATTTTTTTAAAATATTTAACAGAATATTATTCATTTATATATTATCATTTATGGTTTCTTTATAAACATTTATTACCTATGTATTAATAATTCCATGTCAAAGTCACATTTCAGGAAATAATTGATTTTTTTTTTCATATATGTTTTACCATGTTATTTTTGTTCCTATTTCATAAATCATGGTTTAATCATATAAATAATTTCAAAAATAATATATATATCACACACAGATATATATATATATATATATATATATATATCTGTGTGTGTGTGTTTATTATTTACTTTTTTAATTAATCCATAAAAATTAGTGATAGAAAATGAAATACACTATTAATCAAGGCGGAAGGCCATACATATGAATGAACGTTGTTTCCCTTTTATTGTAACATTGATAGAAAAAGGGTAAATTATATATTATAAATTTAGAGTATTTTTTATTTCAATTATAAATCATATATAAAATACATACTTCTATAATAGCTTCCATGTAAAGTGTGAACGAATCACGTCACTTCAAGAGGTGGTAGCCTACCGTACACATGAGCGACATTATTGTATTCCTAAAAAATCTTTAGTAAGAAGGTTTTTGTGATATAATAATTCTAGAATCATTATAACATCATCATTATAATATTTAAATAGTAAAATATCATTATTCCTAACCATTATTGGTGTTAGTGGAAAAATGAATGGCATAATTTCGTTAAGTGGTTGTCCACCATACACACGAACGATGATTTCTTATCCCATTTTAATGAATTAGAGATGGTTTCAGTTAATTAAAATATCATAATAATTTCTTAGTATATTTTATATACTATTTTTATTGTATAATCCATGTTTAAAAAAAATTGAAGGAGGTGCTGGAAGAAAAAAACCGAAAACGCTCATGGATGAGTGTTACCTTTTCATCGGGTATCCTCATTATTTTTTCAAAAAAAAATCACATTATATTTGTTTTATATGAAAACTTAGTCTTATGGGATAAATATACAGATTTTTTCATGTGATTTTTTATGTTTATTTCATGAAAAATAACTTTTGTGGTGTGATGTTTTGAGGGGAGTGAGTGCCATTTTTATAGTTGAAGAGGTGTGGAAACTTTTTAAATACCAAAAAGTGTTCACTACTTTGAGGTCACTACTACCTCACATAACTATAGAATTTATATATAAATGGGTGGTGTGATTATATAGTCATTCCAAACATCCATAACCTAATAAAATACATTATTAATCAGTTTTTTTAACTTCTATGCTTATCTGTTTTTACCTTTTTTGTTTTTTTCAATATGGTAACTAGGATTTTAACTTAGTTTATTTATAATTTAATAATAAAATAGATTGGAAATTTATAGATAATTTGAAACCAATAATTAAGAGTTATATTTTATTTGAAAAATAAAAAACCTATGTGTGTTGAAAATTATTTTTTCAACCGGTGAATGTAACGTGTAAAAATACTATTTTAACCTTAACCATGGAAAATGAGTTTATACTATTTATTAGTCAATATAAGAATTATAAATGATAATTTTTTGTAGTAATGGAATATCATTGATATCTATTAACATTTAAAATCATATTTTAGGAATATTGTATTTTTTAAATTTAAAATCATTTAATAAAATATCATTTATCATAAAATAAAAATATAGTCAATTTTAAAATTATTCAGTTTATTTTAATTTACAAATATAGAGACAATAATAGAAATAGAATATATTATAAACATTCCAAATTAAAATGATATATGCATAAAAACTATTGAATATAATAATTCATTTAATTTACCACCCTTCTAATATTTTTAATATTATTTATTTTATTTTATTAATTACTAAATAAATTATGTGTTCGAGAATCTATTAA
The DNA here is from genome assembly GCA_963277665.1 of Viscum album. Taxonomy (NCBI): domain Eukaryota; kingdom Viridiplantae; phylum Streptophyta; class Magnoliopsida; order Santalales; family Viscaceae; genus Viscum; species Viscum album. Next base: position 673,253,086 of record OY728131.1, on the reverse strand, counting down.
ATTTAATCATATTATTTCCAACAAATAAATTTTAAATAAATTGTCATGATAAAAAAATATTTTATATTGGAAAAAATAATAATGACCAAATTTTCTTATACCTATCACAGTGGTTTATATATATGAAAAGAAATGTTGATTTTTTCTCTCTCTTTACATAACATATCATATATGTCACATTCCAAGGAACATATTCTTGAAACTCATAAAAATATGTCATAGTATTTTAAGGATATAATGATATGAATGTAATTTGTTTTTTGATTATTTTTATTTCTTTTTGAACCCTTATATTATTTTGTTAACCCCTGTTAAATCCATTTTCACCGTGAAAATGATAATTAGTTTTAAATGCACTCACCATTCATTTTTGTTCAAAAATTATGTTTCCCTTATTAGATAATATAATATAATTTGATTCCAAATATGGAATAATTTTGTTCAAATTAGAGTCATAAATGTTGAAAGTTTTAATTTTAAATTAAACCTATAGATTTGATGACAAAACAAGTTCATAACGATAAAATATTTCACAATTTAAAATGTTTTTATATAAAACATCAATAATAAAATTATTAGAATGATATAAATTTAATTAATAAATATATTATTTAACTAATTTTACATCACAAATAATTTAAAATATGACTTATCATTATATGTAATTTAAATGAAATGAATATTTTCAAATAAAATTCAGTATTATTCAATATTCATTAAAATTAAAAAATTTCAGAAAAATCCAAAAAATCGACACAAAGGTATTTTTTAAATTATTATTTAAAAAATTTGTTAATTTTTTAAAAATCATACGTGGAAATGTTTTTAATATAAGTGAACCAATGGTGAATAAATGCCATTTCAGAAAAAAATAGTTTTTTGCATAAATTTTGACTTTTTCTTTTTTTTATATAGAGAAAAAACATATGAAAATTTATTAAATTATATATATATAACATAAATTTTATTTATATTATTATATATAAGTGAATTTATTAATTGAAAATTGAAAATTCATTGGTTCATATAAACATAGTATTTTGGAAAATGACTTCTCTTATATTTGAAATGTTTTTATTTTCATATCTAATTTACTGGCCACCAATGAATTCATTATATAAACATGTGTAAACAACATTTTCATTATTTAGTGAGACTTATTTTAGACCCACTATTCCAATTTCTAGGTATTAAATATTACATTAAATAATAATACATTAATAAAATGTTGTGTTTTATTTAAACTCTGTGTTTACATGCAAAAAAAATATTGAGAATATTAACTTCGTTTGAAAAACATAAAATTCACAAGAAATATGGGTGTTACATTTGAACCCCATTAAAATTAATTTAACATTAAATTTTTTTCTCGGTCATCAATGGTTTAGAATTTTAAAATTTTATCAAATAAATCCACATCTTATAATTGAATTATAAAACATAAATAAAAAAGGGATAGTTAGAAACATACTGGTTACATAAATAAAATCATAAATATATTTCTAAATATGTGAAAATAGTTGAGAAGTGAAGACATGGACATTGAAGAAAATTGAAAATAATTATGAAGAGTTATAAGGATCATTGATCATAAGAAAGTGGGTGATCAATAGAATGTTAAAAACAACAAAAAATAAACCAAGGGACATGAAAAATGTTATTAACATCATTAAAATTGACGATAATAGGAAATCGTTTTCTTCCAATATCATTTTCCAAAATGTGAATAATTTTCATGAAACGATATACATAGTTGATTTAATTCTACATCTTAAACAGAATCTTACCACTGTGTTATGCCTTAATGACTTTCCACTTTATCTTTTACTATATGAAATGAATGAGGATTTTTTATGGATAAAGAAATAATAAATCATACAATTCATATGTAAAAAATGATTAATTTTATATATCTTTATTTATCATCAGAACATAATTGTTAGCACAGATTTTCCTATATGTATAAATATTCATTTGGTAAAAATAATACATTAATAACTAAAATCCCATTCAAGGTTCGAAAAAACCATTCCTACAATGATTGACCTTATGAACCATTCAAACGATCAAAATATGAGTCATTAAAAAATCTAGTCCAAAAATTTACAAAATGAACTTATCATTAATCCCCCCAAAAGAATAAAATTGTTTTTAACTATCATTTACCAAACATGTGAATATCTTAATCAGGTGTTCTCTTGATAAAAAAATTACTATATCATGAAAAGGAAAACAATCATACTTTTTTGTTCCTCGAATAAAACCATATATTATTGAATATACTCTATAGAACAAATAAAATTGTACACTCTAAATTATACCATAAAATACTTTTTCAAATAATATTTTAGTTGTTCTGAGTTAAATAATACTACAAGATTGACATTACCCTTATCAATATTCTATTTATCTAAAATATTATAGGGCCATGAAAACTTTTCAAATGGGAACTAAATACACCCATAAATTTGGAAAAGGAATGAAAACAAATTGTATGGAGGATTTAGCAAAAAAATTATTCAAGAAACCAAGTTTAGAAAAGGACCCATAGTGCTCTGCATACCAAATCTCATGAATATTTTGCGAGAGGTATCGCCCATTAACATAGTAGTATGAAGAACAATGAAAATGGCTCTGAAAGTCATCGTGAACCACATAATTGGTGAAATGGAGGTGGAGAATTTCACCTCCATGTACGAATCCTTCCATAAACTACATAATTGGAAAAATGGAGGTGGAGAATTCAACCCCTGAATACCGTCCCTATGAACCATGTTGTTGGAAGAATTGAGGTAAAGAAATGTTCCCCTACATACCATCACTAAAAAATCAACATTTCGCATATGAGGAAAAACCAACTGAGCCCTGTGAACAATACCAAGTCATTTGGGGGATTGAGGTAGTGATTTTCACCACCGTGAATCCCAGCCCCATGGGCCTCTGTTGACCAAGTTGTCCATGAGCCAGATAATCTCCCCATGGGATACTATTACATGTTCCCAGAGACCCATAAATCTAGCTTCCCCAACAATCTATAAAGGGACCTTGAGTGGAGATAGGAGAAATAAGGTCAAACTTTGGTGGGTTGGACAAAATTGTAAGACATATTTCTAAAGAGATATATCGATGAGGAGTGAACAAATTATGATAAATTCTTGTAGGTATAAACCAGATGCATATCATAAAAATGTGGAAACATAATATTAATCAGGAAACCACAAACCTAATTGGTAAACCCTGAACCATATCCTGGTAGAGGATAAACATCCTACAAATCGAAAGATCAATTCCCATTTTTCAATCTGGCTCCCCACTAAGTACAAGGCTATATAGTTGGAACCCCACTTCACATAGTACATCACTATGAGGAGGAAGTAGGAGTCGTATGACATGATTATATGTGTGCATAAACTAGTCACGTGTTGAAATAAACTACATGAACTTTCCACAGGTCTGCATACCATCATGGAACATATAAGGTTCCTCCACCCACGTCGCAACACACTACATGGGGAGTCCCCTATTGTGCATGAAGAAACAATTCACAAAATAGGGTACCTTTAGATATTCCACTCTTTAGCTTTGATCATATCCTTCCATTTTCATCATCTCATCCACAAACCCTTCACTAACTAGTCCAATGGTATTATACCTAGTCCACTTTCCAAGTCTCCAGACCCATATGATAAAACCACTATGAAAATCAGTATGCCCTATTTAGTTTACACACCCATGGTATGAAGGGACGCGTGGTTAATCCTAGAAATGGTTGGGTACCCTGAAATATCCCTGGGTTTACATTCCCAAGTTAAGATGGGGACCGACCTTGGGATACTCACATGTACCTCCCCAATCTAGGGATCAAGGGTAATCATTGGATTTTCTATTCAATGAGGGACATGGAAAAGTCAAATGAACCATGACTAACATTCAATTTGATGAGTAAATATGACTCTCCCCTTTCAAAAAACTCATTTAAGGGCACTCCTTAAGAGGTAAGTCCATAACATTTCGACAGGAGGTGGTCCTCTTGATCCTCTTAGGCTCAGTCTGAGATATATCTAGATAGATCGTCATAGATATCCTGGATATCAACATGGGAGAAGAAATTGGTACATTCAAAGCCACTCTCTCTCACTTTCCCTTTAGGATCCAATACCATATATCAGTAGATAATGTGGTATGTGAAATCTTTAGATTCACTACCTCCTCTTGTTTCTCACACAGAGGATAACTCAAGTGGTAATAGAGGTTGGGGCGATCATGACATTCACATAACCCCAAAGCAAGGGCATCCACCTATGTGTAATCCCCAACCAAACCACCAAATTTTCACGAGTTGAGATCCAAATCATTGTTTAAGAAACATATGACTCTTATTAGGTACAATACCTAAAAAGAATGAACTTCAAGAACTATGATTCCTTCACTGATTAGGATATGTAGGATGCCTTCCAAACTCCCAAGTTCAAGAGAAATTCTCCTTAGAAGTTAGTACCTATAAAATTACCCAAACCCTATTAGATATTCAATTTAAAGAGTAATCTCTGATTTATTTGTATCAAATGGTAAGGTCCCATGTGAAAGCCCAAATCATGCAGCCACAAAAGGGTTGCCTCAAGGGTGTAAGCCCCAACTCAAACCAAACTACAAGGTCTTTGATACACGACATACTAGAATATATAGGAAGCCTCTCTAAGGCCCAAACCTACCACCCAAAAAACATGAATGTTTTCAGGGTCTTTTCCTTGATAGGGTCACATCCACCCAAGATACCATATCTCTTTTAGGAATCTTGGGCCTCCTTGGAGTAAGTCTCAAATGAATTTTTTACTAAGCATATTACCCTGTGACATCCTAGCTATATGATATTAATCTATATTGATGTTCCCTTGTCATATGAACATAAAGGTGACATGTCAAGAAAATTTACACTGAACTACATGGAATCTAATTCCTCTCATGTGGATATGTTGGAAGCCCCTATTATTGGTTTGATATTAACATCAAACAATCCCCAACCCCTGGATGATAATAAACTATGGAGTTCCTCATCACATTGATTAAACTAGAATTGTTTCAGTAATTTCAGATGCATGTATACCAATTATTCATTTTTCAACCCATGGGTAATCCATAAACACATCATTGGGAATGAACCCAGGATTCTCAAACATATGAACATTGCATTAATCAATAAGGGAGTCTTAGAATAGGAAACAATACCCCCAAAAGGGTATGATGAGCCTGACCTCCCATCCTCTTGACCAATGGATTCCTTAAGTTTTGTTGGACAATTCATCCAATGATAACCTTCCTTTGGAATAAAGTTCAATGAGTCATAGATAAAAGAGTCATTTGGTGTTTTTGGATCTATAAATAAACCCGTTGGAGACCATCTGAGGAAACTGTATCCGACGTGGGCTGATTGTATGAACACTTAACCCCTTGAAATCACCTTCTTAGACCATTCAACTATGGAACCTATTTCACAACATAAAAATGAAAATTTACTAGCCCCTGAGGGATCACATCCTATTGAACAAAACCTCTATGTAAAGAGGATATTTCATGAATGGGTTAGAGTGAAAAATGGTAAACCCTTTGTGAGACATCATAAAAGGTGGTGGGTTACCCCACCTCAAGCCCCTTTCGCTTCCCAAAATGAAGTGGTCTAATCCATATCATTAATTATACATGTAATAGTGAGATGCTACATTGATGGTTTTCTTGGCATTATATGTCATATCTATCTTAGGAATTACGCATAGCATCATTGAATCCAATCGCATCCCAACATTTTGCTCAAACAAGTTCATCATCAGCCACATAGGTAGTCGTGTCTCCAACACATAAGATGGCTCCATCACATACACAATATCTTCAATATTGTGTTTCAACTCTGCTGATAAAATAGATACACCAAAAGGGTACATTCCCTATAGTGGAGGGTTTAAGATAGTCCCCACAATTAGTAAAATCTCACAAGAAACCTTTTCATTGGCAGCCAACGTCCTCGTACAAGGCAGCCCCAATGACCATCTCAAATCATTTTGAGATCCTATGACTAGAACATGATAACAAGTTCCTTTTATGCCTTAGGGAGGAGAATGAGAAATTCACAAACTAATTATTTCCTACTACACAGGAACCTCGCTCGAGGGTTCCTACCAGAGGATATCTCCACCCATGGAATACAAACCAATATCCTCTCTTTGAGGAGGATCTCATGTCAAGGGAACCTGATAAATTCCAATGGACATGGCCCCCTGGGATTCCTAATCATGGTGGAGAATCCACATTCAGTAATTGGTCATTGCCCTAGTTCGTGAGGAGGAGATCCACCATAAAAAAAATAGTGGAATACCACAAGAAATCATTGATATTTTCCCCTATTCTAAATCCCACCATAGAAATATGGTGGTGACCTATGAGCAGACACATATCCCCAATCCCAATTATGAATACCACCACAAAAAATGGTGGAACATTATGATCCAATTCATATTTCGTCTAATTCTCTCTAGCCCTGAAGCACAATCAGGGGAGTAAAGTATAGGTGGATGGAAATCCCCACCAATGCGCAATAATCCCACCATCCAAATATAGAGGCAACCATATATAAACAGGAACAAGTCCATGATCACACACAATAAGTCTGCCATCTAATTAGGGAGGAAAACTATGGTAATTCATATAAAACATCCAATTCATCTGAATCCAACCATTCAGATATGGTGGCAATGAACATGCAAAGGAAATTATTACCTACCAATATAAATCCAACCAGTAAAATGCAATGGCATGTAAATGTAATAAGATTCAAAATCCTGTGGATGCACATCAAGATCATGAGACAAATACAACATAAAATGAGAAGATAAAAATTCCTACTTGAAAATATTAATCCCACTAACCAAATACATTGGAAACTAAAAAATGTAGCTAGATTAACCGAGCTACATGTTGGGGGAAGACTCATTCTTCTACCCTAACGGAGGAGAACTTCCATTACCACTAAACACACATAGAGGATCGATGTAGGAATATACTCTTGATACAACATCAAAGTGAACATTCATACCCATTCTATCCAAATACGCATCTAATAACATCCTTGAAATGGTGGTAGATAAAACATTGATTCCAGATAATATCATCCAAAGCTGTCAAGACATCATCTTTTTAGTAACAAGTGCGAGTAGTCTGGCCCACAATCCCATCTCCCCAGGCATGGGATTCGTCCAAAAAATAAAATAGTTACTCTAGAGTAGACATGCCTTAGTACTCTAATCTAGAAGGGTTGATCGCTACATTCTGTGATATAAGGACAACCAGATTGAGAACATACACATGTTCTAACTAGGGGACACTAGTCTAACAAGGTTTCCATTTCAGGGAAGTAATATATTCTTACCAAACTTCAATATTCTCATTAACATATCCTAGCATCCTTAGAAGATCCAACCAAATAGGGACCCATATATGAAGTATGTTACCAATAGTAGCCTTCCCCTGCTACCTAAATAAGAGCACCCAAAAAGAAATGGCACCATAGGCAGTTGCCAAATGAAAATCACATTCATGATTCTTCTCTTTTGTAAGACAGAGTTCCTGATTCCATAAGACATCTATCAATTGAGGCTCAAGTTACTATAAATTCAATACCAAATTATAGAAGTGATAGTAGAAGTTGTAAAAGGCCCCCCCCTACAATATTGCTACAAGTAGCTATAAATTTCGTCCTCAGAGTAGACACTAGGGATTAATCCATGGTCCAGAAATGATTGATCATGAGACCCTATCTTCTGTTGAATGTTTGGGTACCCCTACCCTAGACCAGTAGATCAAATAGCCTGAAGGTTCTCCACATTCTATCATGCACCTTGATAGTCCTCCAAAGGGTATACGCTGTAGATATTATTCTCCATGTAGTAAGATGTCAATCTATGATGGTAGTCCTCACCCAGATGGATGTCACTGTGATGAACCTCCCCATAGTGACATCATGGAATTAGAAGGTCCTCCCCTCATTACAACACATTCTAACGATCCTCCCAAAAATTTACACTTTAAACATTATCTCTGTATCCTGACCTTAATCCATAATGGTAGCACATTCTATAATGTTAGTCGCTGTGAATGTCCTCCCTGTAATCACAAAAAATAGTAAGAAGGTCATCCCATTGCTTCAGTCTACTTTGGAGGTCCAATCTAAGGTACACACCATAGAGAATCTCTTCGTACTCAGATTCCAAGCTGTGATGATACTCCTCAACACCATAGCCTCGGCCATGAAGGTTCTCCCCAACTCCCAAATACACACCTATAGGAATGTCCTCCCCCAATTAAAATACAAGAAAGCCCTCATATTCTGAGGACTTGTAAGGACAGGGTTAGATACCATAGAAACTATGCAATTACATGTTACTTCTTTTCTCATCCAAGAGACGACCTAAGTCCATGATCATTCTCCAAGCCACCCTCACACCATTCATTCATCAATGAAATCCCTACTATCCCTACAAGTCAGTATGAAATCATCACAAAGCATCCAAGTTGGCAACACCAAGTAGAGGAAGCCCTAAAAAAAGAACAAAATAATATGTTTCTCATGAGAAGAGAAATAGATAAAAAGGACATACTAGCTAGGTTATGGACTATAGCCACTTCTCAGTTCAACATTCCAATAGAGTTGTTTGAACAATGTATTAACAACATTCTTCGTAATGTCTAGAAATCTCTCTGCTAGTTGAAAATTAAATTTATACCAAATGATAGGTATTCCAACCATTTCAGTATATTGGGGGAGCTTCGTCGTCAAATTGACCCAAAATCTCTACCGTCTACATGAAATCCACAATCAGAAACGAAAAGGAAAAACCATATGTTGGTTTGCCTCCACACATTTCTCAAATTGTGTTTCCTCATAGGTGATTCCTTGTCTGGTATTCACATCTGAGGGTGGGGAAAACATGGATCTCTACACTTCACCCCATGTACTATCTAGTAAAACCCACTTGAAATTAAATCTCGCAATGTCATCATCCCAATATGACAACCAAATGAAGTACATATTCTGAAAAAGTGGCCCTCTTTACAAGAACCGACCTTGAGTAAGTCTTAATAACATCAGGATGAACAATGGAAGGCCATCAAAAAAATCTTGAACCATGATACTGAGAAAAGTCATAAGTCTTATTCACAAATGAAATCCAACCAATGAGCATTCATATAGTCCTCGAACGAAAATAATTCACATGAAGATCTGGAACCATATCTAGCTCATGACCATATTGGAATTTGTGAGATCTAGAATCAAACAATAGACAAATCAAATGCCACAGTATGGAAGTAACCCCACCCACTAGGCTGGGGGAATTTTTAACACCACGTTCCCCCACAAGACCAGAAAATATGGCCCATGACAGATCAATGGGACCATGGGAATAGCCCAGCCCATAGGCCTGGGGTCATTTTTACCCCAACCACATGCTCAGCAAAAGTTAGCCTTTTCCCGCCTAGGGAGAATAAAAAATAGAGATGTTATTGATTCTATCAGTCCTCACGACTCATGTACCCAATTGAAGAGGCATAATACAGTGTAAAGTTAAGTCTACCATCAAGTTACTCTTCACTGAGAAACTCATAGAGGGTCCCATAATGGAAGGAGAAGATCCGACAAGGGATGCAAGATTCCCTCCTACAATTTGGCACCCTGTATTCCACTCTTATTTTGGAATGCATTAGACAAAGTTGTGGATGCTAATCCCATGAACATTATTGATAATAACCCTAATGGGAATGATACAAGAGAATATATTTCCCTTCAATAGGTGGTCAAAACCAATAATGGAGGTGTACGTAACCCGAAACAATGGGCTGCCTTAAATTTTGGCTCTACCTCAGCTAATCACTCATTTCCTCCTTTTTAAATCCCCAATAAGGAGAATAACATACAAGGGTAACATCAAACCTACCTCCTCCTCAGAATGATAATGTTCCCTTCCATCTTGAAGAGATATTTTCTCAATAAGAGGATGACGTGAAAGAGATAAAGATAATAAATGTTTTGTTGTTTCAAGAAAGCTATCCTATCAGATATGTTCCTCAGGTAGAGCATCAACACACACTTCCAACATAGGTGCCTCTTCCATGAAGACTTCTCCGGACAAATGATGAAATGAATAAATTATTGTTCAATATAGCACTGGGATCGTTAGTCTCTTTGAATATATTCCTAGAAGGATTCCATGATTTTACTTTGTTGGGGAAACAACCAGAATAGATTTATAAAAATCGACAAAGGATTCCCCCAGCTTCATAGCTGCCTCATGTTTCAGTAGTTTCGACACATATAATATTTCTTCCTACTGCACCTACCCATGCTTAGGTTCAAACATACATGAATCAAGGTTTATTAATATCATATATTCATTGATGAACCGATTATAAACCATGGAAGGGTGGACCACTCCAACACAACCAAAATGAAAACCATATCCTGACTAGGTAAGGAAGGTTATACAACCAAAAAATTTTTGAAACCTTGTATTTCTAGTTCTCAATAGCTCAGATGACCAAGAATAACATCTAATTCACTACCTAACATAATTTTATCCCATGATGGGAACCCATAGTAATAAGATGTTGTGAAACTGAAAGGCATTGTGTGAACCCTACAAGGTTCAACCATTGTGTGGTACACTAGTTTTCTAGCTAAACCAATAAGAGGATGGTAGGATATCTGGCACTAGTTCATGTTCCAGTTCAGCTCAACATTGCAAAAAACAATAGTAAATGACCTCATGAACTACAAAAAAATATAATGAGAGAGTTTCATACATCATTTCTAGATGGAAGGGTTTGACTCACTCCATGAACCAGCCACTCCGCCAAGAGGAGATTCTTGCCATGTGCATCGATAATCATTGTGATGATATACAAAGACCACTCATCATGGTGAAATATATAAGCGGGTACCAAGAAATCATTATCATTGTTAAAATAATAGAATATTCCTTGAAAAAGATTAATATCATCTCATGAGAATCTTCATCAGATCTAGTAGGAAGACTGGGAAGAGATGAAGTGGCTTTTATAAGGCTCATGCCACCCCCTACACTAGCTTTATTTGCTATGGCAACACAGAATAGAGCGGGGCTACATGGATGTCAGAAAATACCACCTGAATCATCAAGATGTGCAAAGAGAATCAAGATGAAATAATTTTTAGTGGAGAAATAATAATGTTTACTCATTCCGGGATAACCAAGTTTGTAGCTACTTTGTATCTTTTATGAATTGAAACTTGCTACAGCTTCCTTAACAAAAGTTTGATGATGAAGTAGGTTTTGATGAACAGTCATACTAGTGGCCCTTCAAATAGATATTTGAAAAAAACCTCCATGAGTGCATCATCCTCATGTCACTTCTATAAAAGATGATTTATTTTGGACAAGTGAATATGGGAACACCGCCATCGAAAGTGGTATATGTTTCCACCACTAACCCATATGAAGAAGGGGAGTGGGAAAAAATTGTAATGAAAAAGGATAAAAGTTATATAGTTGGATGACTTACAAAATAATCAACAGAGCCCACAATATCCTCCATGCATAACTAATGAAACCGACTATGCCTCTAGCAGCTCTTGATGCAACAAAGATGAAATCCTCTTCCCCACCATCCTCCAAAGGTAAACCTCACAAAAAAAATTCCAATCAGAAGGGTAAAGATGATCAAGTAAAAGAATATGAAATTGCAACAACTCCAATGTTATATTTGACTCTCTCAGATTTCATGCCAACATATATAATGATATGGGAACTGCCTCCACAACTGATATAATGGGAACCACCCGGAAAAACAGTACCACCAGAGGTAGATGATGAGGTAGAGTAATCATCAAAAGTGTGACTGATTTTGGGATCCATCAATGTCATACAATTTATGGACCCCTTATCTGAAGTTGAATATGTCTATCAATAATAATTTTCCAAACCCAATTGGGAGGTTAGAGGAAGAATCTGTAGAATATATGGATATCAATGGAGACACAGCCATGGAAGAAATCTAGTTTTTGGTCATACCCCCACAAAACCTCCAGTGTTGCAGAATCCCATGGAAGGACCCTCTAGTGGATCCAACAGGGATAGGAAAACTATCCTACATCAATATGAAGTCACCCAAGCCCAATATTTCTAGAATGTCCATTAGATTCATAAAAAGTGGCTAATTTCCCTCAAATAGTGATCATACTTTCCCAACCCAATCTACAAAAGACAGAAGTTCCCCTGGATCTGATCCCAAGGGCCAACCTATCTTCATCAAATATTAAATACCATAAAGCGCTTGAGAAAGATCATTCCAAAGATGGAAAGTAATGGAATTTAGATTATAAATATTATATTCTAAAGGATTTATCTTACATACCTGCTAAGCTATAAATCATTGATTCACTGAATCTATCAAGAGATCTTAGGGAAGTTCTCATATAATATTTGCTATGTCCCAAGGAGTTTGAAGCCAAAGTAGAAGCCACATAATTATAAAGGACAAAAACAAATCCTATATAATTAAAAATTGTTATCTCCTTTATAGTTCATGTTGAAATCACCATCATGAAATGACACATCAAACCCTTATATGTGTCTGGCATGATAAATAGTGTTGATATCTGAAAATTCCTCATTGACAACAGCTCTAGATTTAATATCCTCCCACTATGGGAACTATGTTTGCTGGGCTATAATGAGGATTATCTGAAAACCTACAACCCGACTCTATTGGGCTATGAGAAAATAAAGGAAGATACATTTATCCATATTAATATTGAATCCTAATTAGGTCACCTCGTAGCTCAATCAAAATTTATGGTGGTCTGATATAATACCACCTTAAATCCCCTGATAAGAAGGTCTGGATAGTATCAACATAGAAAAATCCCCTCCTCATATCATTAGGGACTCATATATAGAATTAATGGACAGAGTGGGACAATTCATTCTAATAAGGACCCATTAAACCTCTATTAATCACACTATATTGATGTAGTGTTCTACGAGAAATAAGTAAAGTGAATTCTGGTCAATGGTGTTGATTGGATTGCCATATAAAATGGGTTAGAAAAGGTTATCACTTATCTCCTTACGCAGCTTAGGGATTAATACATACTTCCCATCAATCAGATTGAGTAAAAAAATCCATATTCATACGTGTATTTAGAAGTCCTCATGATTTTAGTTATGGATTCTAATCCTGATAATGTTGAAAATCTAATTGAATCCCAATATACTATTGGTATTTCATATAAGAATGTACCCAAATGATCATAAAAACTATAAAAAATATCTTCATCACACACAAAGGCTATAGAGAGTGTCTTGTCACTCAAACAAAACAAGGAATCTATTTTACCCCTCACTGCAGCTTCTCCGGAGAAGCCCCCGCCGAAGGATGAGGCAGAAGAGGCAACTTAAACTCCCAGAGAACAAAACTACAACTCCTCCATCAACTATGGATTGATCATCTCAACAACTATTACCTTATTATAAGATAATGTGGAATATGGTGAGGATGCGTAGGAGGAAGAAGAAGATCATAGGGATTCCTTTCTAGTATTTGAGGAAGGCATATCTACCATGATGGATAAACTCAAGGTGATCAACTAGGGTATGAAAGAAGATATAAAACCCACTAGGATTAGAGTAGCCATTCCTTATAATGATCAAGAGGTATATACCTGTTTCTAGATACAGATCAAGATGTTTTTCCTAGAACTAGACAAAAATGTAAGGCCTCTATCATGAGGTTTTCACTCAAAACATGGGTATGTCGGAAGACTATCATGGTTACAAGTTGGCTACCAGAAGGACACACTCGACACACATAGCCAAAATAGAGGCTGATGTCTACAAGATCTTCAGGGATAACATCATTCAGGATGGTCAATAAAAAATCTAGATAGAAAACATTGTCCCCATCAAAATAAAAAATGGACAGATCAGAGTCTGTGTCGATTTCAGGGATCTCAATCGGCATTGCTTGAAAGACAATTTCCCAGTCCTGATCATAGAATTTCTAATCGATGAAACTACTAGATATGATTCTCTCTCTCTCATTATATTTATTCAGGTTATAATAAAATCCAAATGGCCTAAGAAGATGGAGAAGCCATTACCATCATGGATCCATAGGGATTGATTTTCATTAATGTAATGCCTTTCAGTTTGAAAAATACAATCACCACATATCAGTGCACCATACAACACATTATCAAATGATTCTAAGGAAAGATATTTGAATTCTATGTTGATGATCTATTGGTTAAATCCCAACAGAGATCAGATAACCTATTAGATAATGAAACAGTTTTAAAGAAACTATGATAGCACTATCTAAAAGAGAACCACCTAAAGTGTGCCTTTGGTGTTACCTCATGAAAATTTCTCACCACTGTCAAACGCCACTGTGGCATTGAAGTTTACCTTGAGAAGAAAAATTTCATCCCTAGCATGTCACCTCCCCACAACCACACTGAGTTGTGAGGACTTTAATGATATGTCGCCTACATTAGGCAATTCATAGCCATCCTCAAAGAAAAATTCTTTCCCATCACCATATTGATGAAAAAATGTGTAGAATATCAATGGACATAAGATTTTCCTCAAGAATTTGACAACATCATGAAATACCTCTTGATCCCACCAGTGGTAATTCCAATTATTTATGTAATTCCACTTATTCATTATGTGACTACCATAGAACAATGTCTAGGTGAATTAATTATACAGAAAATTGATGCCGACGGTGAGAATATTCTCTATTACCTCAGCCGGACCATGATCAATGACCAGACTCTTTATTTGAAAATAAAGAAGTGATACTTTTCATTAATAATTGTGGTGTAGAAGATGAGGCATTACTTTCAACACAAAAAATTTATTTGGTCTCATGTAGCAAACCATTCAATTTTATTCTCTGTCATCCAATGTGAACTGGATGCCATTCATAGTGGGTGATCATCCTGCAGTAGTTCGATATACAGTTCATACTATTGAAATCCATAAAATGATATGCATTAGTATACATTCAAATCGATCACACCTCGATCGACATAACTTTGGTGGATGATGAACTACCCGATGAAGAGGTATTGTATGTACAAGAGGGTTCCCAGACATGGGATATGTATTTTGACGGTTAATCGAGAATCCCAGTAGAAAAAATAATGATAGACCCTAGACTCAACAAAGTAGGGCTAGGATCCATAATAATATTCCTACAAAAGGAAACCTGGCCTCACTTATTCCAATGGTCAAAAGGTTGTAGAAAAAATGAAACATAGTAATATACCCTCATTGTAGGCATATAGTTGGAACTCCAAGTGAAAGCCAATAACCTGAAGATAAAATTCAATTCAAAACTATTCATCAAGTAATTTGTTGGTGACTATGATATCAAAAAATAAGAGTATATACCTTTGATGAATGATTTTTTAGCATTAATGACAGAATTACTGTTAGATCCCACATTCAATTATGTCTCCTAATTGAAAAATGTGCAAGCCAATGTATCAAAAGATCCATCCATAGATGTGGTCGACCCAAATCAGAACAAAATAGTCATTAGTATTTCCCACTGATGGATGGTCCAACCATTAATTTAGGACTGCATGGATGAAATCAATCCCCTCTCTGATCTGTATGGTCCATCCATAAGATGGATGATTCCTATTGCAGGTTACCATCAAAGAGAAGATATCACCCTAGATAAATCATGAAGGGAATATATCTAGAGATTGGTAATTGACATCCTCCTATATGATGGAACAAACTAGAAAAAAAATTCTTATAAGATAGGGCTTGATGGAGTCCATCTTAGGTGCATTAAATGAGAAGAGACTGCCACTATCAAAAGATGATTTAACGCCAAAAATTATGTAGCACATTAATCATCATCTATGTTCTCACAGCAAATTCGATGGCCTGGGTACTGTTGGACCACCATGATGCAGGATAGTGCCACATTCACCATGAAGGTACATTCCCTCAATGTTCATGAAAATATCACCCACTGGCCTTAGGAGTTTCTTTAGATAATGAAGTACTCCGAGCAATTTTGTGTAAGGGGAATGGACGTCATGGGACAATACCCTCCCACTACGACCAAATAATTCAAATATATTCCAACAAAAAATAACTTCTTTTCTAAAATTTCATAAGACACACCACTTAATGAAGGCAGTATAAGAATCACTGTACTCTTTATAAATGCCAGAATCACCATAAAATTTTGTGTCCCTCATTCAATACTTATAGAAAATTCAACCAATTTCTTCTATGTGGAATTGGAAAATCTATATCAGGAGCATGGAATCAAAGCCAACCATCAATACCACTACCATAAACCATCTAATGGGAAGATAGAGGAACTCAACATTAACCTATCCTATATACTTCATATCATGGTAGACAAGGATAATAAATTGTGGATGGATAAACTCTTCCATGCTCTGTGGGTTTACCAGACCACAACCCACACCGCCACTCAAGAAACCCCATCCACATTACTAAATGGGATGGAGGTGGTTCTACACGTTGAAGTTCAAATAATATCGATCCACATGGACATATGCGATCAACTATCCTCAGATGAGAATTCCCAAAAGCAACTTGATGAGCTATAGTAGTTGGAAGAGAAAGGATTTCACACTTTGTACCATTTGGACGTTTACCATAATTGGATTGACCAAGCCTTCCATAGAAAGGTTCTCCATAGATTTTTCTTTAATGGATAGATGATATTGGTCTTTATAACACAGGTGGTACATATAAAGAAACCTCCAAAATTAGATCTTAAATGGGAAAGACCATATTTCACACATAGGGTCTACTCCAACAGAGCATATTCCTTAATTTTAATGGATGGACAACTCTACACAACTCCCACCAATGTGAGGTTCCTGAAGAAATACTTTGTGTATGTATAAAATATTCATATTAGATACAAGATGTTAAACTATACAGTGCCACCTACTTCCATGATGTATGAAATTAAACTTCATAGAATCTTAGTCTTTATTGCATGAAGTTAAACAACATGTTGATCATTTTGTCCTGAATAGTGATTTTTTTTACATGAGTATGATTTGTGTGAGGGAAAGATAAAAATGACTCCCCTTCTTGTGTATCGGTTGGACCAGAACATTAAGTGTATCATGAAACTATGTGTTTTATGATTCCCATTCATCAATGGGATACATAGTTACACCTGGATCCGTCATCATAGTCAAGCCACCAACATAAAAAACAAACAAAAATAACCCACCTTCTAGGAGGGCAGGTCAAACCGATATATGGAACATCTTTTATAGAAGTACATTCAAATAGATTCCCATTCATCAATGGGATACACAGATATTCCTAAATTTTAGATCTTTTTCCATCCATAACATGAAATGAAATACCTCTATTATATCATCTATTTTCCCAATACTACATGGGAAATCGTCATCACTTCTTGTTTTTCACACTGAGTATAACTCGTGTGAGATTAGGAATGGTGTAGGGGTTTTTATGTGTGGACAATGTATATATGAATATGATAAACCCACCATCATTAAATAATGTTATAAAACGACCCCCTCTATGTGAACATGTTATACAGGGCATGGGGAGTTAGCATGAACTACGTGTGTCTTGATTCCTCCCTTTTTAGGATGCATAGTGACACTCAGATCATATATCCGGGTCCATAAACCATGAAAAAAATGCATCCCCCAGTGTATTGGTTATACTTGTGTAGGGAAGATCATGAGTCCAAACCACTTGGTGTTAAACTACATGGCCAAATAACTACTAACCACACGACATTAAACTGTATGGTTTCTCAAGAACTATGTGTGACTTTATTCCTACCCTCGCAAGATAAGTAGTGACACCCAGATCCTTCATCCTACTCCAGCCACCATTCTAGAATAAAATGACCCCTCCCTCTACATGGGTCATACAAGTACAATGGAATGTTTTCAAAACAATATGGACTTTGACTCCAAAATAAATTGAATACATAAAAAATATCCCTATGTTTTAAGCCCAGCACTACACCCAACTCATCATTTTCTTGTCGATTTAATACCATCCTTACCTTATGATGTTAAACTACATGGGATACAAGGACTACATGTTTCTTGATTCTTATCACCATAGTATACATAGTGACACATGTATTATATATCTCAACCCAACCACCATTCAAAAATAAAATGTTTCCCCCTGTACACCATTTAGACAAGTACATGAACATGTTTTTATAACTACATGTGGCTTGACTATTTCCATCATAGGATATGTAGTAACACTAGGATCCCATATCCCGATCTATAAGACATGGAAAAAATGATTTCCCCAATATAAAGGTCAAACTTTCCTAGGGAAATTCAGGATTCCTAACCACCTAACATTAAACTGTATAGCGAAAGAAGTCTGAAATACATGACAATTAACTGTAAGGTATCTCAAGAACTAAGTGTGGATTGATTATCGACATAATGAGATATGTAGAAGAACATAGACTGAAAATCTAGGGTCCTACCATTTAGAATAAAACAATAATTTCCCCAATCTCTTATATGTGAAATTAAAAGACATTAAAGATATTCCAACCCTATATTCAAGTATCCAGACAGTGTCAAAAGACCATGGTTCCCCTTACATACGAATCATAACAATGTATAAGATCTAGAACCGCATAACTAGTCATGGTATGGATATTTCTCAAATAAAAATATATCTCTTTTTCATCCATTAAACTCCTTTCCCTGATAAATTTTGAATCCCCATAATCATCCATGGCCATCAAATATGAGAGGCATGTTTCTAACGTACACCTTTTTTTGGAATATGCACACAATTCCCCAGCAGCTTTTCATATGTTCCCCATAGAAATGGCATGTCAAAAAATGGAAAATTCTTTATTTGGAGAGGCTTTTTCATCTTCTATATTCCCATTCGATCCATGACTCACATCATCATTCCTGATTCGAGGGATCCCAAAATCGTGGATTACAATTTCTTCCCCCGCTCACCTCCGGCAAGTACCGGGGATATCCTAACTTGATTAGCCTATATTTAAACATGATTCCTTTGATTTTTTTCCCTAAAAACTAATGTTAAACTATGATTTAAATTTCCTTTCTAACATACTTAAAACATCAAGGACCCACAATAGTAGTCTCGCTCACGTCGAGCCACCCACCTCCTCACCGTATGGCGTTAAACTGCATGGCCCAACAATTTTATCTTCATTGATTATTTCCTCCCTATGCGGTAGAGTGAAACCCTTGATACCCATTGTTTCACACACCAATCATATCTCATGTGGGAAAAGGGATTTTGGTTTGGAATTCCCTAGAGAGACTGGTAAAATCCATCAAAAATGACTGATCCAACTGGAATGACTTTGAAAGGAATATTAGAGTTTTCCAATTTATATTAGAAATATTAAAGTCCTAAACATGTGAAATTAAACTATATGGTGCCCAAAATATAGTTAAAATTCCATAATTCATGAAAACAAGCCATTCCTATGCATAGAGCCAAATTTTTGGGCCCCTAGAAGCATTCCCAACTATATAGGTGATCACAACATGAATGATTCTAACATATCTAGACACATCACTTCCATCTATCAAACTATGTGATATGAGTGATTTAGGACCATCATATACCTCCCTGACCATCAGATATGGTAGTCCAGTGTCCCATTGACACCATTGTTTGACTATTCACACAATGCCCTGGTGTCTCTGTGTATGTTTCCACAAAAATGTCATGTCAACCAAATGAAAATTCATCCTCATGAGAGGTTTTTACTATTATTGTACACTCAATGAATTTCAAGCCCCGTATCATCTCTCCTGATCCTAGAACCCATGGAACTATAGCTTATACTTTCCTCTCTATCCACATATTAGAAATGTTGGAACACCATGGCTAGACAATCCTCTAGTCAATCAGAGCATTTTCATTAATGTCCAAATCACATGACATTAAAATCTCGTTATTCTAGATGATAAATGTTTATTCTTGAACCCAAACACCCCAAATAATTCCTTCCCCCATGTTCTTATGCATAAAAAGAATTTCCATGGTAATGTTCAATATGAATCCTACATTATTGGTAACATTGTTTGAAAATAAAAAAATTATTCCCTATTCATATGCATGACCCATACTCACACATAGAAAAACCTTTAAAAATCTATGACCATATCGATTCTTATCATCATAGGATACATAGTGACACATGAGTCTCATATTTTTTGTCCATATAAGAAACAATATTTTCTAGTTCTTTCCTATTAAAGGGTCATACATGTGTGGTGAACCTACCCACACCTATATGGGAAACACATCTTGACCTATTTCTAATAGACTTCATCTTGAAATTCCCCTTTTCATGTTATGCACCCCCTCTTCACACACGATACTTTGATCATATAATGGTATGAATCCCCATAACCATCCATGTCCAGAATAAATGGACTACGAGTATCCTATGAACACCTTTATTTGACTATTCACAAATTCTTTGGTGGATCTGCATTTGTTACCCAAAAAACGACCTATCAAACAAATGAAATTTTTTTCTCATGAGAGACTTTTACTACCTCTTTACTCCCATATGAATTTAACGTCTCACCTCATTCCCTTGTTTCAGAAACCTCCTACGTTAAATTTTACATCTTTTATCTCATCTCATGCCTGGAGATGATATAACATTTATGGCTAGAATACCATTAGAATGGAAAATAATTTATCCCCTGGTGGGAGTAAAACTAATTCAAATAATAAGTCTCAGATGTACCATTTTTTAAAAATTAAACTATATCCTTCTCTAGTCCTCCCTTAGATAATTCAAATTCATGTGTGAGAGGTTTCATGTAACACCCCAAGATTTCATAGTGTGTTATTTCTTCAAAATAATTCAATAACTTTCACTACACGCAACACCGAGTTCAATTTCACCATGACTTACCAAAAAAAGCCATTAAAAGAGGTCATTAATAGTATTAACTAAATTTTAAACTTTATAATTTTAGAATCCATATTATGAGTTTCTTAGTCATAATGCAAGAACAGATTCATTTTCAGTATTGCACTTTTATCAACTTTTAGTGAAACCTTTTTAAATACAATATTTTAAACTTTTTGACTAAATGGAGACATCAAAAAATTTAAAATGAAACTTCCCAAGCTTCCACGGTACGCTTTCCTTTGAATAAAATAGTAGCGTGTGTTGTACGCAACTTCGAGTTTTAACACACACCACAACCAATCAAACTGGCCGTTATGAATAGTAATACCTAAATTTTGAAATAATATATATTTTATATTTTGAAATGGACTTCATTTTTGTATTCGGAATATCGAATTTATCCTAAGGTGAAATTTTGGTACTTTTCGGATAACTTTCATATTTTGATGAATAGTGAAAATTACTAAATTTTAATTAAAAACAACTTTTTTAATCAAAATAATTAATAGTGATAAATTATGAATTTGAGTGGTTTTAAAGTATATTTAGAATATATTTTTACCATTTAATATAATTTTGGTCATTGGACATAATTTTACAATTAAACCGAACATAAACAAGTGTCAATCTTTTGATAGTTATTACCTCTTAAAAACACGCTTTTTGTTTTGACAGCGGGAATTAATTTTAAATTAATTTCTGCCACTTCTGTGTTTTGAATTTAGAAAAATGGATTCCATATTTGGAATCAGGATGTCCAAATTGTGTAAATAGGTAACTTTTATTTTTACACATTTTGAATAATTACTGCGGTAAATATTTTATTTACCATGGTTAAAGGGTAAATCCGGTAAATAAGGGTTAAAAAAATAATATTATAATAATACTAAATTACCCTAAAACGTGTCTTAACCCTATTGGTTGATACATGGTCGACCATGGGCATCTTTGGGTCTGTTTTGGGACCCCATAGATCCACTTGTAAGTGATAATGACACATTATATTAATAAAGTTAAAATAAAAATAAAAATGGCATAAGATTACATCTTTTAGAAGAACAATTTTTACATAGGGTTATACATGTTGGATTTTCGATTATAAATATTCATTAGAAAGATAAAAAGATTTCCTACATAATGATATTTTATTTATAATTTTTAGACATCAAATAATTTAAATTATTAATGACACAATAATGATGCAATGTTTACCTCATTAATAAATCATTTAAATAAATAAGATTATAATAATTAAAATATTTTCTAAAACCTGTCCAATTCTTATTGGTTGATGTTATTTAGAATATGAGTCATCTTATATTCGACCTCAATGATTTTTGGACCATTATAAACCGAATACAAATATATTATAAAGTAATACTTTCACACTTTCCTAAAGAGCCCCTCCTCTCCCTTATAAAAGGAGACCACTTCTACTCATTCCTCACACCTCTCAAGCCACTTGGCTCGTCCAAACTCTGCCCAACTAAGCTCCCCACATCCCTCTCCTCCTCCTTGAAGCTTCCCCTTAGGCAGAAATCATTTCAAGAAGTCCTTTGGTTCCAACCAAAGTGAGTTACCTAAATTAAAGGTAACGATTTCTCTTAAATTATTTTCATTTATTTTGCTTCTCCAACCCCCAAACTCTTTTTATTTCATTTCTTTTGTAACAACACCAGTATCCAAAATATACTAGGATGTTTTTATAAAAAGGATTCAAACTACACATACACACAACTCCATCTAATGGATGATGAACATAATGTTTCTGTGGATGGCAAACTAACGCCTCACGAAACGATGATTGTTCAAATACATCTTACCGCCTCTCATGGTGGCCATTATGATGGAACTGTAATTAAATATGATATTAATGATATATATTTTATATATAAGCTTCTGTAATTCCATTTTATTTCATACCATTATTCGTTTCATGTTGTATATACATACGATAATTTCATTTGAGGAAGTGCGGACTACCGCCCCCTTAAAATGATATGACTCGTTCATACCACACATGGAACGTATAAAGGATGGTGTTAATGAACATAAGTAACATATATAAAATATTATATTATACTGGAATAGTAATATACCTATGTATCATTTGGATTATATTCTTTTAAAATAAAAATTAAATGGAAGTAGCGTTCGTGCGTACGTACGGACTACCGTCTCCACGAACGCGATGAGATTCATTCTCCATCGTATCCATTCTAGTATAATTATCATTTAATGATTTAAAAATGATGTTTAAGGACTTGATATCATTCTGGATATGAATAAGATACAACAAACATGGCTTATGTAACAAAACATATAAAAGAAAATGAGTAAGTTAACACCCGAAACGATGATAATTCTAAGATATTATTAATAAATCAATGTTAAAAGATCATATATGATATCATATTAATATATATGATTCTTGTATAATTTAATAACAATTATTTCACCATTATACAGGAGGTTAACCTACCCCAACCAAGGAAAAGTACAAGGTAAGGGTTATTTCACAATCTCTTCTTTATCCGAGGTTGTTTATACGTAATAATCTACTGGGATCTCGTTATCATCCACATCCATGTTTCTTCAAAATGTATTTCAAAACATTTTTACTATTTACAAGAATATGGGTTAAAGTCATTTATACCCTTGTTTGACTTTTTATAAGAGGTTTATAAAGGAATCTTTCCGTCGTTTTCAAAACAAGGTCCTTTTTAACCTTTTCGACAGAATTGAGGTAAGAATGTTTTTTTAACTTATACGGCGGGTGCGGTTATTTTACGCCGTTATAAAATCTTCAAAGCTTCCCTTACAAGATTATAAGAATATTTTCAAAGAAAATGTTTTATTTTATATGGATCTTAAATGATTTCAAAATAAAAGGAGATATTTCTTTTAAAAGAATTTTGATTTCATCTATGTCAACATCCTTTGATGGATTTTAAGATTATTTGAAGTTGATTTATTATGATACAAAACTTCTATATTGTATTGAAGGTTTTGTGATATGTTTGACTGTGGATGTGCTATTTTATACCATTCATAGTTTATGGTGAAAGTATTGACATTTCGTATGCTAGTTTTAATACGAATGTTTATATTATGTTTAAACCTTTTCATATGGGAATGCATTGGACTTAATAAGTGACGGGTGGAGCCCGCTATAGCTCCTCGATGCATCGGTAGGTCTCATGATACAAACTAGTGTCTTGGCACAAGGCCTTGACAAAATCTTATTTGTAGTCTTGGCACGAGGCCTTGGCTATGTGGTTATGATAGTCTGGCATTATGCATTCCAACATTATGAAAGTGGTTATTGATATTGCATGTGATTATTCGATTAGTAGAATATACATGTGAACAAGTAAATGGCATTATTTCATTTTACTTTTGCCATACCATGTTGAAGTTCAATTTTAAAAGGCTTTTGTTTTAGTAATTCATTGCCTTAAATGTTTATGCTTATTTTGAATGTTCCGCTATATTGTTATCCTTACTGGGCATTTGAGCTCACCCCTTTTCTATGTTTTATTTTTCCCAGGTAGTGAAGAAGTAAATTATGATTGACTTGCAGGGATATTATGAGGGGATTATAGTGTGGACGTTGGAAACATTATGTTGTTGTAGTAGTTTTTCATTTTATGATGTAATGTAAAACTTATGAATGTATCTAGTGTTTCCAAGGCTACTAAACAAATCGGTCTTTCGGGATTTGATCTTTCTTGTGATCATGCCAATGTTACGAAGTAATGCACCGACTCTGCGTAGCTGGGGTCGGGGCGTTACAGTTGGTATCAGAGGAAGTTTAGTACAAACCTTGGAAGCTAGATTTAGATAAACTCTGATTAGAGCACGTAGACCTAAGATGATCTTTGAGGATTAGTATAGAAGAACTTCCTAGAATTTTGGTATTGTAGAGATTTTGTGAGTTTTCCGAGCAATAAATCCCTGTCTGGATACGAGTAGGTAGAGGCGGCTCTGGCACAGATGTACCTAGGGGTAAAACCCGAAAACACCGCTTTGAGCTAGACTCGAACGGGAACTGGTGCACGACAACGGGCCTTGCTGCACTCTTGGTTACGACACTCCTGGGGGATATGCTTAGGATAACTCTCATTTTCTTTACAAATCATTATGAAGGGTTTATGAGTATATACATCCTCAAAGAAAACATTTTTATGATTATGGATTATATCCATAAATAGTTCAATTTATGTTAAGTGTTTTATAAGTATGGGATTATGTATTTTGATTCATAAACTGATCTAGTTTATGCCATTGTTTAGAAATGGTGCCCAGTAGAAGGAATGAGAACTCCGGAAATACACATGATCCAAAGAGAAGGAAGGATCATATCTGTCATGGTCTTAAGCTAGAATTTATAAGAGAAATAGTCTCCCATGTATTATCATCATATGAAGAAATAATATCATGTATTGATAAGATAAGTAAAGAGATTACTGAGTCCTATGGCTTTGAAGGGAAGCAAGAGAAGAAAAGGATAGAAGAGAGAAAGATGGATAAAGGGAAGAGGGAAAAGAAGAATTTTCCCATATGTGGTAACTGTGGAAAGAAACACCCTGGAACTTTCCTGAAAGGAATGGGAGTTTGTTATAAGTGTGGAGGAAAAGGGCACAAAGTACGTGACTGCAAGGGTAAGAAAATGGTTTCAAATGTACAATGCTTCATTTGCAAGGAGTTTGGACACTACGCGAACCTATGTCCCAGTCATCATACTATGACGCAAATGATGCTATTGGATAATAATAAAGTTATGATACTACCACAGATGAAGAGGAATGATTAGAGTTCTTATGTTGATTATGTCAATTGAGTGTTGTATCAACAATGTACTTGTTGTAATAATTATGGAGTATATAAGGATTGTACTGCAGTACTATTTCATTAAGGACTTGAGATTGTGTGGAACAAAGAAAAGTGACTCAATAGCAGGATAAATTTTTGGAAAATATATGGTTGAGAGAATGATAAACCATAATATAGTTCTGATACCGAGGTAGTGATTTTCGAATAATACATGATTATTTTGGAAAAAATATATTGGATATTCTTGACTACCTTGAAGCTGATTAATGATTTGTATAATCCATCATTGTTGGGGTTTAAAACATTTTTGGATTAATGAAGTATATCCAGCATTCTATATGGAATAAGGGAGCATGAATGTAATCAATAAGGAATATGGTAATACATGATGAAGGTATTCATATTCTATTACGGGGTAAAAAGGATCTATATTATGTTTACCTTCCTTATAAATGTTGGACTGTGAGTTTAGACAGAAGTATTTTGGATAGTTCTAGTTTGGATTATTTTGGATTGCCATAAAAGAACAACCCGGAGGTCGGGCGGCAACCCGTCGCGTCCGGCAAGGCTGCGAGACTTGAACCCGCAACCGAAGGGCGACAAGGGTGTATCACCTACCACTGGACCATGAGATGTCTTGGATTAAATAATGTAGTTTTTATTAAAAGATCATGTAGATGAATTATAAATTCGTTTATTTTGGAACCCTATACGAATAGTGTAAATAGAATTTTTTTTACATTCTATTATCTTTTAGAGTGAAAGATGAGTTTGTGGTAGAAATTTATTAATGGATAAAACTCTAATTATAAAGTAAGTATATCTCCTTATGATCTTAGCCAATCTCATAAATAAATTCCTCAATATTAAGAAAAGCAACTTTGAACAAAAATGTTTTCCTAGACGGTACCTTAAATCATCACTAATTTATGGCTTTGGGATTGTTGGCCTTTTTATAGCCATGTTCTCTACCACTCTCCATCAGATAATTGATGGTTAGATTTTTCTTCCATATCCATATTTTCCTACATGGAACCCTAGTATGTGTTATTTTCGGTAATCTTCATACTTTCGACTCTTTATTTTAAATAGAGGCCTCATTAATTCATTTTTCGATGTGGGATTTCAACTAGGATATTTTGAAATGTCAAAAATGTGTTATCCCAATACCCTATATTTTGTTGAACCGATGGTACTTCAAATCATCATAGATTGATGAGTTTAAGGACCTCAATTATACACTTGTTTGTGATTGATGACCTCAATCACTACCTATAAATATTTACGTTTTTCCTCCGATTATATGTCTCTAATTGCCACCAATGTTCTCCTAATCGAGATCATAGTTGGTGGTGACCCTTTGATTTCTCTTTTCCACATATTAAGACTAAATTTTAGTAACCCAATTTCCGATGTGGGTTTTCCCACAAATATATTTTCTACTTTCAACCTTTTATTTTCGAAGAACAATTTCAAATTGCGAGGACGCAATTTATTGAAGGAGGGGAGAATGTAACACCCCAAGATTTCATAGTGTGTTATTTCTTCAAAATAATTCAATAACTTTCACTACACGCAACACCGAGTTCAATTTCACCATGACTTACCAAAAAAAAAGCCATTAAAAGAGGTCATGAATAGTATTAACTAAATTTTAAACTTTATAATTTTAGAATCCATATTATGAGTTTCTTAGTCCTAATGCAAGAACAGATTCATTTTCAGTATTGCACTTTTATCAACTTTTAGTGAAACCTTTTTAAATACAATATTTTAAACTTTTTGACTAAATGGAGACATCAAAAAATTTAAAATGAAACTTCCCAAGCTTCCACGGTACGCTTTCCTTTGAATAAAATAGTAGCGTGTGTTGTACGCAACTTCGAGTTTTAACACACACCACAACCAATCAAACTGGCCGTTATGAATAGTAATACCTAAATTTTGAAATAATATATATTTTATATTTTTAAATGGACTTCATTTTTGGATTCGGAATATCGAATTTATCCTAAGGTGAAATTTTGGTACTTTTCGGATAACTTTCATATTTTGATGAATAGTGAAAATTACTAAATTTTAATTAAAAACAACTTTTTTAATCAAAATAATTAATAGTGATAAATTATGAATTTGAGTGGTTTTAAAGTATATTTAGAATATATTTTTACCATTTAATATAATTTTGGTCATTGGACATAATTTTACAATTAAACCGAACATAAACAAGTGTCAATCTTTTGATAGTTATTACCTCTTAAAAACACGCTTTTTGTTTTGACAGCGGGAATTAATTTTAAATTAATTTCTGCCACTTCTGTGTTTTGAATTTAGAAAAATGGATTCCATATTTGGAATCAGGATGTCCAAATTGTGTAAATAGGTAACTTTTATTTTTACACATTTTGAATAATTATTGCGGTAAATATTTTATTTACCATGGTTAAAGGATAAATCCGGTAAATAAGGGTTAAAAAAATAATATTATAATAATACTAAATTACCCTAAAACGTGTCTTAACCCTATTGGTTGATACATGGTCGACCATGGGCATCTTTGGGTCTGTTTTGGGACCCCATAGATCCACTTGTAAGTGATAATGACACATTATATTAATAAAGTTAAAATAAAAATAAAAATGGCATAAGCTTACATCTTTTAGAAGAACAATTTTTACATAGGGTTATACATGTTGGATTTTCGATTATAAATATTCATTAGAAAGATAAAACGATTTCCTACATAATTATAATTTATTTATAATTTTTAGACATCAAATAATTTAAATTATTAATGACACAATAATGATGCAATGTTTACCTCATTAATAAATCATTTAAATAAATAAGATTATAATGATTAAAATATTTTCTAAAACCTGTCCAATTCTTATTGGTTGATGTTATTTAGAATATGAGTCATCTTATCTTCGACCTCAATGATTTTTGGACCATTATAAACCGAATACAAATATATTATAAAGTAATACTTTCACACTTTCCTAAAGAGCCCCTCCTCTCCCTTATAAAAGGAGACCACTTCTACTCATTCCTCACACCTCTCAAGCCACTTGGCTCATCCAAACTCTGCCCAACTAAGCTCCCCACATCCCTATCCTCCTCCTTGAAGCTTCCCCTTAGGCAGAAATCATTTCAAGAAGTCCTTTGGTTCCAACCAAAGTGAGTTACCTAAATTAAAGGTAACGATTTCTCTTAAATTATTTTCATTTATTTTGCTTCTCCAACCCCCAAACTCTTTTTATTTCCTTTCTTTTGTAACAACACCAGTATCCACAATATACTAGGATGTTGTTAGAAGAAGGATTCAAACTACACATACACACAACTCCATCTAATGGATGATGAACATAATGTTTCTGTGGATGGCAAACTAACGCCTCACGAAACGATGATTGTTCAAATACATCTTACCGCCTCTCATGGTGGCCATTATGATGGAACTGTAATTAAATATGATATTAATGATATATATTTTATATATAAGCTTCTGTAATTCCATTTTATTTCATACCATTATTCGTTTCATGTTGTATATACATACGATAATTTCATTTGAGGAAGTGCGGACTACCGCCCCCTTAAAATGATATGACTCGTTCATACCACACATGGAACGTATAAAGGATGGTGTTAATGAACTTAAGTAACATATATAAAATATTATATTATACTGGAATAGTAATATACCTATGTATCATTTGGATTATATTCTTTTAAAATAAAAATTAAATGGAAGTAGCGTTCGTGCGTACGTACGGACTACCGTCTCCACGAACGCGATGAGATTCATTCTCCATCGTATCCATTCTAGTATAATTATCATTTATTGATTTAAAAATGATGTTTAAGGACTTTATATCATTCTGGATATGAATAAGATACAACAAACATGGTTTATGTAACAAAACATATAAAAGAAAATGAGTAAGTTAACACCCGAAACGATGATAATTCTAAGATATTATTAATAAATCAATGTTAAAAGATCATATATGATATCATATTAATATATATGATTCTTGTATAATTTAATAACAATTATTTCACCATTATACAGGAGGTTAACCTACCCCAACCAAGGAAAAGTACAAGGTAAGGGTTATTTCACAATCTCTTCTTTATCCGAGGTTGTTTATACGTAATAATCTACTGGGATCTCGTTATCATCCACATCCATGTTTCTTCAAAATGTATTTCAAAACATTTTTACTATTTACAAGAATATGGGTTAAAGTCATTTATACCCTTGTTTGACTTTTTATAAGAGGTTTATAAAGGAACCTTTCCGTCGTTTTCAAAACAAGGTCCTTTTTAACCTTTTCGACAGAATTGAGGTAAGAATGTTTTTTTTAACTTATACGGCGGGTGCGGTTATTTTACGCCGTTATAAAATCTTCAAAGCTTCCCTTACAAGATTATAAGAATATTTTCAAAGAAAATGTTTTATTTTATATGGATCTTAAATGATTTCAATATAAAAGGAGATATTTCTTTTAAAAGAATTTTGATTTCATCTATGTCAACATCCTTTGATGGATTTTAAGATTATTTGAAGTTGATTTATTATGATACAAAACTTCTATATTGTATTGAAGGTTTTGTGATATGTTTGACTGTGGATGTGCTATTTTATACCATTCATAGTTTATGGTGAAAGTATTGACATTTCGTATGCTAGTTTTAATACGAATGTTTATGTTATGTTTAAACCTTTTCATATGGGAATGCATTGGACTTAATAAGTGACGGGTGGAGCCCGCTATAGCTCCTCGATGCATCGGTAGGTCTCATGAGACAAACTAGTGTCTTGGCACAAGGCCTTGACAAAATCTTATTTGTAGTCTTGGCACGAGGCCTTGGCTATGTGGTTATGATAGTCTGGCATTATGCATTCCAACATTATGAAAGTGGTTATTGATATTGCATGTGATTATTCGATTAGTAGAATATCCATGTGAACAAGTAAATGGCATTATTTCATTTTACTTTTGCCATACCATGTTGAAGTTCAATTTTAAAAGGCTTTTGTTTTAGTAATTCATTGCCTTAAATGTTTATGCTTATTTTGAATGTTCCGCTATATTGGTATCCTTACTGGGCATTTGAGCTCACCCCTTTTCTATGTTTTATTTTTCCCAGGTAGTGAAGAAGTAAATTATGATTGACTTGCAGGGATATTATGAGGGGATTATAGTGTGGACGTTGGAAACATTATGTTGTTGTAGTAGTTTTTC
Source organism: Viscum album (assembly GCA_963277665.1). NCBI lineage: Eukaryota > Viridiplantae > Streptophyta > Magnoliopsida > Santalales > Viscaceae > Viscum > Viscum album. Next base: position 673,221,953 of record OY728131.1, on the reverse strand, counting down.
ATTTTATGATGTAATGTAAAACTTATGAATATATCTAGTGTTTCCAAGGCTACTAAACAAATCGGTCTTTCGGGATTTGATCTTTCTTGTGATCATGCCAATGTTACGAAGTAATGCACCGACTCTGCGTAGCTGGGGTCGGGGCGTTACATTTCAAGACAAAATCTGATATAAATACCCCTATTACTCACAAACACCATTCCCTAAACAAGATTACCAAGGTGGTATCACAAAAATAAAACAAGTTGAAATATCTATAAAACATCTTAGAAATCGAAAATGGTAATCTAGTGTCATATGGACACCTTTTTTAACTAATGCACCCAATACCCTGGTGTCCCTGCATACGCTACCCACAAAATTGACTATAAACCAAAGGAAAATTTATCCATATGAGAGGTGTTTCTATCTACGTATTCCCCATGGCTTCCATGTCATATGACATATCCCGTGGTCCATAAAATTTTTTCAATTTCAATAAAAATCCCTTATCTATGTTTGAAAGCTATTGGGACATTCTCAATTAATGAGTCGTCTTGGTTAACAAGTCCTAAATTGGACCTCTCCATGCAAATTAGGGTCCAAACTATTTAACATAAATTATTAGTAATGGTAGTTTTGTTTTTAAGACTTTAAACTACCCATGAAATAGACAATACTCACCAGGATGAAAAACCACAAAAGGAATCTTAGAAAAAAGTCGAGTACTAACTCTCCATTCCTATTCAATTGGTGGTTTAGGAAATTTGTAGAGAAAAAAAATAAAAGATAAAAAAATAATGAAACAAAAATTTTGATAGTTTGAAAACCCTCAAAGGTAGGCCTACGAAAAATTCTTGTTATACCCGCTTATTCCACACCATAACAAGCTTTAGAAAACAATGGGCTATAATAGAAAAGATACAATGTTTTTGGGGTTTTCTGTTAAACTCTATCAACAGTCAAACCACACTCAATGATCCCATCAACACGGGAATAAATAAGAGCACAATTTGATTATTTCCTATATCCCGTATTGTGACTCAAATCGATATCTAGTTGAAATTATGGTTTAAAATAAATTTGATCATGATCAATTAGAATTGAAAAGATAAAATGAATGAGAATAATTGGAGGGAAAAATATCCTCATACCATTATATGAAGATAAGGTGGGGATCCACAATCCAATGCCTCTTCATATGGGTAGTGAATGACCATTAGAAATGATGTTTAGTGGACTCCCAAAGTTATATCAAATCCTAATTCAAATCTTAAATGGAATGGAAAAGATTTAAAAATGTTGTGGTCTCTGCCTTCGCACCTTATCACAATGCCCCCATCTCCAACACTATGTCAAGGCCACCCTTCTCCCCTTCCTCCACTAACTGTTGTCCCTCGTTAACTGCGACCGTGACACATGACCATTCTTGTTTATTCCAATCATGTTATCTACTCCACTACTCCACTTCCTAATCAAGATGCACCGCTAATGACCCTTGTTTCAAGAGTTTTATCTTATGCATTGTGACCACTTCAACATTCTCAGTAGATTCATTTATAAGATTATGTCTGGATGCATCAAGATGATCACTAGACTCTGCAAAAAAAAGATGGGACTTAAATGCACCATATTTCTCTCTGTCCAGAACCAATTGCTACACCATATCATAAATAACATTGTAGTCCAATCCTCAAAACCCAAAAATATATAACTGGTGACATAATTTTGGATGCTTGGTCAGAAAATCGACAAGTGCTGTTTGAGATAATAATTTCCAAATGTTTTTTCATTCCCTATGGAGGTTGGGACGAAGGTTTGTTAGTCCCTCTACATTAGTCTTGAAATCACTCCTAGATGATAGAACATATTTGGGAATAAATGTCACCATGGGAGTTTGTGACTCAATGTATTTAGCTTGACATGACCCTGTGGAGCTGAATCTCTTGCCGTTTTGACATGAGGTAGGACTGTGGTGTCATCTAAAGTTACAAGTGCATGTGGTTGTGATCCTAATGTCAAAGGTGAGAAAAGTAAAAATTGTCAACTCATGAATCTAATATATATTTATATATATACATGAAATGGTTGGAATAATGGGTAATTGACGGATACCTAATAGAGAATTAATATCTTTAGCTTCTATTATGGAATCACCACCTGATGTAGATGGTACTGCACCTTCAGTATGAAAATAATATTTTGGTTCATCCAAAGGAACCAAAGATTTGGGGACATGCATGGATAGATCAGTGTCCTCTAGGATATTTCATACAGAAATCAGGCTCACTCAGATAATTATATTGGAAAAAGGTTCAATGGACCACTCTGAATTACCGAGATCTAGGATCATGGCATATCATGTGGCTGCGGAAAAAGGCACAATGGCTTGTTATAAATTTTTTGCAATTGGAATGTGGCCTCCCCTATGGTAGTGAATTCTTGGATAATAGGGTCAACATTTTCAATTAGGGCATCGACCTTTGGGAATGGTCAATCTATAAGGGCGGGGACCATCAGTTTTGGGGTGGTCGACTCCTCAAGACTTGGAACCCCTCTGATATCTTCAGATAATTGGTTCCCCCTTTCTAGCTCGGCTATGGATATCAATATTTTACATTAATTATCTATTATAATGGTACTTACATTCTTAGTTGGGGATTCAATCTCCATATATTCCCCCACCTTAAGGATAGAGGCTACCTCATACAAAACAAGAACCCTCTAAGAGATAACAGCACCATGAACATCCTTAGCTGGTGTAGCCTCTCTTACCTATTTAACAAAAATTTTCAGTGGTACTTCCTCTACCACATAAGGAATTGGAGATGAATATGCATGGGAAATTTCCTCCTGATTACTTATTGGTTATATATTAAAATATGCACATGATAATTGATTAGTAATGTGAAATCATTTAGTTTGTAAGATAGATAAATATATTTGGAAGTTACTTGTAATCCCCAATATTATGCATACCGACAGTTGAGATGCATGTTGTTATTTTTTGGATCTCCATGGTGATGGATCTTTAATGAGAATATCATGAGAAGATATAGGGGGAATTCCCTGACATGATTCTTAATTGCTGCCTCCTTGTGTTCAACATCACTAGGAGAACCTTATGTAGTGACCCCTACTTTTAGTGGGACACTTTCCCTAATGGAAGTACCTCTCGAGGTGTACACTATAGAAGGTATCATCTCAAGTGTCTCCTCTGACTCCTACAAGAGTACCGAAAGATTTAGGGTCATTAAAATAATGAAAAGTAAATGATAATGTTATCAAGAATAGTTACCTCTTCTTCTATATCAATCGATTCCGAGTATATCTCCATCTCTACTACTCGATCAAACTAAAGAATTCAGTCTCTCGAAGAATGATGGAACCTATCCAATTTGTTCAGTTATTTGGCTACTTCATCAATATAGTAATGAACACAAAGCCACAATGGATCAATTAATGCTCCAATTCTTGAATGTTCAAATATTTTTTCTTAGAGCAGCTCCCAAATTGTTTCATTAGAAAAATTTTACATAATGTCATCCCAGACCTTCCACGCCACTGGAATGGTAGCTGTAATGGGAATAGATAAGTGTGGAGGGTTAGTCCAAGGAGGTGAAAAACGTTCCATAAACAGTAGCTTCTTCTGGGGTGCCTCTACATCCCTGGAGCCCTTTCGGATGGGATATTGTGAGATTTCGGGTAGAGATGATGACTTTCCCCAGCTCCTTCCACAGCCCAAATCATAGAAAGGTGAGATTTTCTAGAGGTATAATCTTCACCCACATTGATGTTGGGACTTATGATGGCCATCACTCGACAAGAATATTTTTAAAGACCCTCATGAGCATGAATCAATGTCTCATGCTCCCATAGGTAAAGCTATAACTTTGTGAGATCTTCACCAATAGAAATGTCAGCAGGCGCCAACACATAACTGATTATAGTAATGGAAACTTCAGTCCACTAGATAAATCAACACGATGCATGAGGGGATTGAGCCCAAAATTATTGGTGTCTCCTCAATGTATCACATTACCTCTAGGATACTAGAATGATAGCATCATGATGAATGACCATATGATTCTCGGTGGTAGCACTCACATTTTAAATAGCTTGGGAGGTCACACACCATGTTCTCAAGACCTTCATCTGGGGTTTTTAACCACGAGAGATCCAAAGAGATTTTCCTATTCAAGAATGATTAACAGTTTACTTTGGTTTCCACTAATCCCCAATTTCCTTAGTAGTTATTACAATGGGAACTAGGTCTTCCATCTTGACATCTAGATACAATTAAACCCAGACATCAGCCTAACCATTTGTGATGAAGGGTACAATACCCTCAGAATCTAGAGTCTGGATCTTACACTGATTATCCTTTTGGGTAATCAGTTTCCACAACTATCGAGATATCATAATATTTTTTTCCAGGAACACCCTATTGAGAGAAGTTTAAATAGAATTTGAACAAAGTTAAATTGATGACTAAATATACAGGGTGCATAACCTTCATAGATAAGTTCCCCATCAATGGTGGATACTAAAATACCCTCTCTAAATGAAAATAGGTATCCTCTGTTGATAAATTTCTCCTCTTCAGAATTCAAAATGGTACCATTAGGGGAACTATATGGGTTATATGTAACGAAATTATGATATTATATTCGAGTCAAAAATTCTCATTCATTCCATTCGGTCAGTTCATTATAATTATATAGTATGGTCCAAACCGCCAGCGTAACCCCACTGATACTTTGAATATACAGTCAAAGAACAACATGTGGAATTGGTAGGGTATTTTATATAATTTATCCCCTATGTGGGATCCTATCCCACCCTACAGGATATAGAAACGTCCAGTCACCTGATAAGTTGGCCTCTACATTCTATACTGACCTAGTCAGTGGTATATTCATTCTAATACAAGAATGGTGAGGTTAATTCATTTTATAATATCCATTTGATCCACCATGACGATGGTTGTGACTCTCACACCGCTAGAGTCTCATATTGGTAAAATCAAACTACTCAAAATCATGGACAAGAAGGCTTCCAATCGGAACAATTAATTGAAATTGGGGACAAGTTCCCATCCCCTACCACGAAACTGGACCTCCTCTAAGGTATAATAGTAAGAACCTACTCACCACTGAGTTTTCTTAGTTGGGTAGGACATGGGTCTACATGAAATCGGCTCTGGGATTCTTCTATTAGAAAAGGAATTAATTCAATCTGATAAATAAATGTATTCTTTTAGGAAACATTCAATGGCCATGGAATGTTTTTTTTCTTGGGAAATGAGCCTCTTATCCAGAGAAGGATTCTTCTCCTCATCATCCTAGGTGGAAGGGAGATGTAGAATCTCTTTATACAGATCTCCAAAAAACGGTTACTCTTGAAATTAGTCAAACATACTAGAGGCTAATGTCGACCTCCCCATTGACAAAATTAAAGTTATTAGTCTTTGAACTCCATCTACTCTAAAGCGATGGGATAGGGGTGTCATTTAGATGATCATAGGTCATGGATACCTAAATAGCCTCATATAACCCCAAATTCTATAATTCAACCTCTAATTATTCATAGATATGACATACCTAGAAATGCCACCCCAACTCATACCAAACAAACAGCTAGAATGAAGTTCCTGCTTTGATAATGAGTCACATTGTTCATTTACTATGGCCCTTCATGCAATGTTTTCTTGGAAATGGGACATTTTATTTTTCTTCCATCATATACACTCTAAATATTGAGGGAAATAGTTTAATACATACCAATCAACAATATTCTTATATATGAATCATCATTTTGATGAATAAGGGCTTTTTGAATGGTGTTTTCAAATATCTAAGCAGCATGTTGGCTGGTAAGACATGGTGCCAGAATCACTATATCAGATAGTAGACAAAATATAAAAAAGGGAAGCCCTTCTGAAATTGAATAATCCCTCTTACCCACAGTAAGCCGATTTGCTAAGGATTGATGTAATGTAGCAGCATGGATCTTGTCATCAACAGAGTTCTCCATATTCATCTACATTTCATCAACAATTGAAAGGGGAGTTGAGGCTGCACCGACCATCACAATATCATCAGTAATTCCCTTTTGAATTCCCATACCTTTTCTGCAAAAAAGAAACACTAATCCCAAAGGTTATTCTAATTTAAACATTGGGGAAAAGTCAATTTTTTTAAAGAAGTACAAAAAGAAGTGTTCATAGAAATGTGGTCCATGTTCTGAACCCTATAAATGGTTTGCAGAAGACATTACATAAGAACAAATAGTATGTAGAATGAACCATGAGGAACTAGCCCATTAAGTGTTGGATAGAAAACTACATGGTTTGTGGATTGGGCAATCCACGCACCCATCATTGCTACCTGATTATCCATAACTTACATTGTGAAGACTTAATGTTTAGTTTGAAAATAAATGACCAGTATGTGTATTTAAGGAATTTAGTTCACATAATAGGGAATTAGTGAAAGGTTTTCGGTTCACAGAATGCATGGCACAATTCATGGTTGAAGGATTTTACAAAGTGTATTTGGTATGCGGAAGCAAGGAGAAACAAGAGTAGTATTCATTGTGCATTTTCCCAATAAGTATAGTAATAAAAAAATGACCTCGACCCCCTATATATAGGTGTGGTCCCCATATGAGTCCACATTTCTACTATAAACTAGTTCATTTTATAACCATTTCATACATCAGAATAGCCTCCACTTCATCCTGAACAGAACCCATTCCGATGGGAGTAATTTTTCACATCCTAAAAACGTGTCAAAGGGATAGTAAATACACCAGTAATTTTTGAAAAGGAAGGTAAAAAATTGGAAGGAGAATTTTTTGAAAATTGGTAAAGAAACCAATCCTGGAAAAGGACCCAAAGTGGTTCATGTACATGAATCCTACAAATGGTTTGCGGGGTGCATCTTACAAGAAATGAGTAGTATGTAGAATGAAGAAAATGGTGCCAACAGTTTGGAACAAACCACATCATTTGAAAAATAGAGGTAGAGAATTACACCCCTGTATACCATCCTCTCAAACATTGTTGGTGGTGGAATTGAGGTGAAGAAACTCCCCCTTGTGTACCGTCCTCAAGAACTCAATTGTTCGCAGAGGAGGAAAAACTAGCAGCGGATAAAAAATAAATAATATTCACTCGAGAGATTAAGGTGGTGATTATTATTTTCGTGAACCTCATCCCTACTAGCCTATTTTAACCAAGTCTTGCGTGGGATGGATGACCTACCTATGTTCTCCTGTAAAAGGATCTAAGAGATCCATAGATCCACATTTCTCCACACTACATAAAAGGTCCCTAAGGGGATCCAAAATTAAGGAGAACAGAATTTAGAGTATTGGAAAGACCTGTGAGGTTGATTTCAGAAGAGATCAATCAATGCGTCATGAACCACTTCTAATGAATTCCCATAGCTACAAACCTTATGGATAACATAAAAATAGGTAAACACAATATTAATTGGTAAACAACAAGCCTAATTAGAAATACATGAACCATATATTAGTGGATGATGAACTTCCCATAAACTGAAGGATCAATGAACCTTCTTCACTTTGGTTCCAAGTTTAGCACAGGGCTATGAAGGTAGAATTCTGCACCACATAACATCATTCTACGCAGAAACAAACTGTTCCCACATAGAAAACCACTATGTGGACCACATACATGTTTTGTACCATCACGATACATGGATGGTCTATCCACCAGTATAGTAACACACTGTGTTGGGAGGCCCCTATCCCGGGTAAAGAAATAATACATAGAATAGGGTACTCTTAGATATTCCACTCTCTGGATCTGATCATCTCCTTCCATTTCAAATTCCTTGTCTACAACCCATAACAGAACCAGTCCAACAACATCAGGCCTAATCCTCTTCTAAAGCCACTAGACCTATTTGATAAACCATCACACACATTAGAATTTCAGTTTATGTTTACATACCAAAGGTAAGTGTGGAAGTGTGGGTAATTCCCGCAACAGTTGGGTACCCTGGAATGTCTCTAGTTTTACATTCCCATAGTAACCAAGGGAATGAAAATGCGATACTCACATGTTTATCCCTTTTATAGGGATCAACTGTAATCACTAGATTTTCTATTCAATGAGGGATAGTGATTGGTCAGAGGGATAACATATGCTTTTTCCTTTGATGAGGAGTGGACTCACCCCTTTTCCAAAACTCATTTTAAGGTACACCTCCTGAGGTATGTCCCTAACCTTTCATGAGAAGTGATTCACTTGATCCTCTTATGCTCATCCTGATATATGTCTTGATTGATCATCATGGCTATCCTGGATATCTATATGGGATATGAAATTTTCACATTCAAATCACCCCTCTCAAATCCCATTGGACTCCAGTACCATCTATTAGAATATGATGCAGGACGTGCAATTTTTAAATCCACTTTATCCTATTTTTCTCACATAGAGAATCAATCATGTGGGATTAGATATTGGGTGGATCAAGACATCCTCATAACCCAAATCATGGACATCCTCCTAGGTTTAATCCATATCCAACCCTCTAAATCATCATGATTCAATATCCTTCTCATGGTTCTAGAAACATGGGGCTCCTATTATGTTAGATATAGAAAATAAATGAAATACAGGAACTCAGATTACTAATCTGATCAGGATATATAGGATTTCATTATATGGTTTTTCCTCAAGGGACATTCACCATAGAAGTCATTCTAAATGAAATTCCCCCAAACATTCTAGGGCATCATCATCAAGAGTACACCCCAATTATTTCTCTCTAGTGGGAAGATCCCATGTGAAAGACCAAATAATTCCTCAAAAAATGTGCCAAATAAAGGGTGTAAGTCCTAAATCAAAATGAGATATGATGGATTTTATTCCCATATAAACGGGACACATAGGAAGCATCTCAGAATTCAAAACCCGAAACCTAAAATCACCAAAATCACCAAAATATTTTCCAGGAAACATCCTTTGTAGGGTCACATCCACCCAGGAGACCATATCTTTTTTGGGAATCCTAGGACACCTCAGTATATATCCCACATGAAATTTTGACTAGGGATCTCCCCCCTAAAAGTCGTGTCCACATGATGTTAAACTACGTGGATGGGTCCTTATCACACGACCTTAAAAGGCAACGTGTCTATCAATGTGACACTGAAATACATGGAATCTGAGTCTTCCCATGAGGATACATAGTAGGCCCATATTATGGGTTAGATATAGACATAAAAAAAATATCTATACCCCCTAGATGATAATAGTATCTAGAGCGCCTCATCACATGGATTAGCCTAGTGTTTTCTTAGTAATTCTTGATCAATTTATATCCATGGTTGATTTCGCAACCATGGGTTAATCCTCGAAAAATTCTTGGGAAAGAGACAAGGATTAAAGATCATATGAAAATTTCATAAATCTATAAGAGTCCAGAAATATTAAATAATTCTTCTAGAAGGGTGTGATGATCCATACCTTCCATCCTCTCAACTAGTAATCTCCTTAAGTTTCATTGGCCAAATCATCCAATGAAAAATGAAAAACTGCCCAGTCCTGAAAGGACCACTTACTCTCAACCACAAAATATATGTAAAGAGGATATGATGTGAATCGAGTGAAAAATACTACAAATCATTTTCTAAATATCAGGAATATATTAAGGGTCAACTTCCCATAATCAAAATATCACATTTATAGTGAATCACTATTCCTAATAATCAATATCATTCAATATATTATTTTAAATACTTAACTTAATAAAAATGAATTTATTTTTCATGATTTATATAAATTAATATCTAATTTTCAATATTCAAATAAATAAATAAACCCACATCTTTCTCAAACCATTAACAGTGATTTATTATCCCACTTCATAGTAACTCTTTCCATTCATATTTCATTTTTAGGCTGTTCATCATAAAAATATAACCATTACTCATACAACATTGTTTATTTTATTCATGTTATTTCCTATTCAGACATTTATTTGTATAATGTCCATAATTTCCACATTTAATGTATTCAATAGTTTATGATATCTTAGAGAGAACATTATTCTCATCCATTTTGTTAACTACAATTTTCTATTTCCTGTTGTTGTTACATTATTTTTTTCTTTTATTTTCATTAATAAAAACATATTATCATTCCTCTAAGACAACCAATTTGGTGTTTCTTCCCACATTATCGACACATATCAAATTTAATAATCTTTCCTCCATGATATCCACTACCTAAACTCTCTATGAACTCTTTCCTTATATACTTTGTTGAGTCTAAGAATTATTTATGTTACACATTGTTAATCATGTTCCATGAATACTAATTTGGCTTAATAAAAACATCTTTCAATCCCACCATCCTCTTGTTTGGATACTCATCCAAAAAATATCAATGACATTAAATGTTATCCTTGCTTATTTTGGTTCTCTCTATTGAATAAAAGTAAAAACAATAGTGAATGTGGCACTAACCATAGAATAAATCAACATAATCAATGATCAAAATAAATTATAGTATATATATATCAACACATCTAATTTTTAATCAATTTCTCCTTAGGTATACGATAGGTCCTTCATAGAAACAATCTATTTAAATCCTAATGATGGTCCATAAATAGTTGGTGAATTTTAAATGGATATCTTATAGGATTTCCAAAACAGGTGTGCAGCATGGCCCGTTGTTGTGCACCATGTAATGATCGATTATAGCTCAATAACCCCTTTGGAAGTTTTACCCCTAATTACCTCTGTGAAAGAGCCACATCCACAAGTAGTATCTTGATAGAAATTAAATTTCATGGAATACACTCAATATATCCATTACCAAAATTCATGGATATTTCAATTTATCAAACTATCCTAATACTTATCGTTAGAAATATCCATTGAAATATATTTTTCAATAACTCTGGGGATCTCAATCCAACATTGTCATCCTAGTTACCTAAGGTTAATAAAAACACCCATTTGATACCAACTATAACAACCCAGGATTACCATAAATGTTTATTACATAATTTTTATGAGTATTGATTATATTATACAAACACGTATCTGAGGATTGTAATAGTTTTGCGACTTTGGATACTTGGTACAGAATATTATTCAATTATGAAATAACTTCAATTTCTCCCATAAATGTGTTCCCATTTTTCAAAAATAATTAAAATATTTCTTTATATCATTGGTACAGAGAACAAAATAATTTTTGATTCAGATTCCCAATAAGGGTAGACAATGGATATACATAAGAATAACACGACCAAAAGTTCAGGTGAACATGAGAATAACATTTGAAAAGAATTCCTTGCATAACAAATATCATAATCCTTCATAAAGGTATAATGATTGATTGTTCATATGAAAATAAAAAACATGATTCCTGGGATCATAGAATTTGAAAAAGACATGTAATTATGGCATACAAAGAAGCAGAGAATATAATTTCCTTAGCAGTCTATGACCATTTATATTAAATATAAGGGATATCTATGTAGAGATACACCTCTGGGTGGAACACACCATGTTCTCCAGTTGAACCACTTTCTTCATTATGTACTTTTTTCAATCTCCATAGCATTATAGTAGTTGAGGTTCACTCACAAGACCATTATAGTAAACAAAGTCCCTTATTTAACCTAGTACACTCCCTATTGAAATCCTTTATATATCATGAGATTTAAATCTTTACCCAATGCATTGGAGGCAGATATAGGTCCCAACCATATTTGGTAATAATGTGACCACAATCCTTGGTTATAAAATTACTAATAACCATGGTTATAATGTAACCACCATCACATAATATAATTCATACATATGTGTTCTATAAGATCAAAAAAATCATCATATCATAACCCATGAAATGAAATGTGTTTCATAAATATTTCACCACGTCATAAACTTGAGAAAAAAAATATTTCTTTCTTAATCATTTCATATTTTTTTAATAGCATGTATCCTATAAATAAGTTGGTTTCATTTGAATTCTATCATGGTATAACTCGTGGAAGAGAAATATATTTCATAATCATCTTCTCATAATGAACCATATAGAGAAAAAATAGGATTGGTAACCTTGGATCATATCCCTTGTAAATAATAGGTAATATCAAGTTATTTCATATTATATGTAAAAATTTTGAAATATAATTTAAAACATTTCTCTGGAAAAATAATTTGTATCTTAAAATAATTTATTTTGAACATAAATTATATTTTTAAAATAAATTTCCTTTAAAATAACCTAGAATGATTATAAAGAATATTTTAAAAAGAATTTAAATAAATTAAGGAGGAAAATAACATTTTACTTTAGAAAAAAACTTTTTTAGAACATAAAACATTAAATTTTCTTTTGAAAACATGGTTTTGGATGAAAAGTGTTTTTGACAGTAAAGTTTTATTTTTATAAAAAAAGTAATTTAAATAATTGATTACATTATGAGAGGAAAATGAATGGGAAAAATATTATTCTCATGAAAATAACAAAGTATAATAAAATTCATGATTTTATTTAGATAAATATCACAATATTTCATCACTGGAATCCAAACCATAAACAATCCCAATAATTGGTGAGATTATAAAATTAAACATATACAACTTTCGTAAATTTGAATCATAATCCGCATTAAATAATAAAATTTATTTTTTCATAAAATATCATGATCAGAATTATATTCATGGAATAACATTTCAAAGGGGATATATATACATGTCATCGAATATGATAAGCATATTATGTAACTTATGTAACAAAGATGGAAGATTGAGGCAAAATCCCCTTAGCAAATTGGTAACATTAGAACTGTAAAAACCATTAATGATATATGATAGAATATTTATGCATGTTACCATTATTTTATGTATAATAATCTTAAAATTCATTCATGGGAATTAAAAATAAAACATAAAATAAATAGGTAGTAAATCTGGAATGTGTCTCAAAGTAGTAAAAAGCGATACATAAAACCCTTACATTAATTGTTGAATTACATTGGAAATTTCTAACCAGTTGTATAATAAATATAATATTATTAAAAATCTATTAATAATAAAAATTCATATTTATCATACCATATATGATTTTCTAGTGACCTTTTATTACCAATTCGGAAATAATTCTATCTTGATGTCATGTTTTGGGAAGTAACTTCTTTGTTTTTCTTATATATTTATTATTATTATTATTCGTCTTATTACATAAATCATGGTTCCATAATCTATATAATTTTAACCAAGATAAAAATAACATATTTATTCACTAAATACATTTTTATTTTAATCCCTAAAATTTATTTATTGAAAATGAAATACACCATTCATAGAGACGGTAGGTCGAACATACACATGAAAATTTCTTCTCCTTTACTTTCAGTTTAAATAAAAGAATTGAAAATGACATATTATCTTTATAGAATCATTTTTATTTAAAATATATCACATATTTTAATTAAATACATCTATAATACCATCCACATAACACGTGAATGAATCATATCTCTTCGCAAGGCTATAGTCCACCACACACATGAGTGATATTACCATATTTCATAAAATTGATATTATGAAGATATCTATAATATAATAGTTTTTAAATAATTACAACGTCATAATTATATTACATAAATAATAAATTGATCTATATTTCCAATTGTGATTGGGGGAAATAGAAAAACATATGACATCAGTTCACAAAGCAGATGACCGCTATACACACAAAATTTGATTTTATAAACAATTTGATGGAAGTGGTTTGGTTATATTTCATTCATTTAATTTAAAAATATATCATTATATTTATTATAATGATATTATTATATCATCTTTGTATAATAATAATTATATTTGGAGGAAGATATAAAAGATGATGTGAATGGATGAATATTGCCTCTTCCATGGGTATCCTCCATATGTTTGCACAAACAGGCTTACTAGATTAGATTTATATTCAAAATTGGTAATAAATTATGATAAGAGGGAATATGGGAAGTGAGTTTTCTAATAGATGATTGATAATAATGTCTTGTGAGGTGTGACAATGTTAGGGGAGTGAGTGTCTGTTTATAGTTGAGGAGGAGTGACATTTTTTAAAATACACAAATGTATTTAATATTGGTAGGTCACTCATACATAATCTACCTCCAAAATTAATAATTAAACTGGTGGAGGGATGATATGGGCGATACATTGATCCACAACACAATAAAGAACATGTTCTAAACTTGTTTCACATTAAAATATATCTTTCCTTATTATTAGGATTTTGGTTTTTAGTTCACTATGGTAACTAGTCTTTTGAACTTGGTAATTTATCCATTATAAATAATGAAAAATGATAATTTATAGATAATTTGTACAAGAATAAAATATATTAAAATGAATTTATAAAATAAAACCCTATTTGTGTTGAAAATTAGTTTTACCAAAAGAAAATCTAATCTGGAAAAATAGTATTTTATCCATAACGATGCTAATAATATATTTTATTCAGTTGTAAATATTTTAACGTTAAAATAATGTACCATAAATGGAAAAAATTTAATATTTATTATAATTTTTAAATAACTTTGTAAAAGGCATTATTTTTAGTAATTTCAAATCACTTAATAAAATATCAATCATTATAAAATAAAATTATTGTCAATTTGGACATTATTCATTTTATATAAATGTCAAAATTTCTATAAAATATTGTAAATAGAATATACTATTCAAAAACATAATTCACATGATATATTCCTCTAGAAATTGTTTTTAACACATTAATTAAATAATCCTTCTTCACTTTTAATATTTCTGTTAACATATATTTTATTTAATTATCAACTGAATAATTAATATTTTGGAATTTCTTAAGAATTATAAAAACACATGTAATATAAAAAAACAAAATAAATTATCTTGAAAAAAACACATTTATCATTCAAAAAAATCAATAAGTTAACTTATGTTTTTTCTCTTATCACAAAGCTTTATAGATTAAAAAAGCAATAAAGGTTTCATTTTTGTATTTTTCATTACCTTAATTATTATATTCATAAATATCAATGAAAAGTGTCCCAGAATCAAATAATAATAGAGACTATGGAGATAATGGTTGAAATATAAATATTAAATATTTTTTATAGATTTCAAGGAAATTTTTATGCTTATCTTATAGGTTTAACCCCCGATAAATCCATTTTACTTTAGTCGTAGTAATAAATTTTTTATTGGATTCATTATTCATTTTGGTAAACAATTATGTTGGCCTTATTAATTAATATAACCAATAATTATTCTATATACTAGATCAATTTTAAAAATTAAAATGATAAATGTGGAAAAATATAATTTAAATTAATATTGTAGAGTTGATGAGAAAGCAAGAGTTTAAAGAGAAAATGTTCAAATGTTTACAATGTCTTCATATGAAAATTCAATATGAGAATAATTTAAATGGCCAATATTTAATGAATATAAATATAATTGATCTAATTGAACATTAAAACCAATTTATAATACATCTTTACTTTATAATTATTTAAATGAAAAGTTTGTTTACAATTTGAATTCAGTATTTTCACAACTTATCGAAAATAAAAAAGTCCAAAAAAGCTCAAAAAATCACAATAAGAGAATTTTTAGAAGAATATTTCAAAAATTATGTTTATTTTTAATATAATATTTATCAAAGCGGGAAAATTAATTTTAATATAAGTGAACCAAAGGTGATAAAATGACTTTAAAAAGAACGATTTTAATAATAAAAATGTATTTATTCTCATCTCTTATCCTGAAAAAGATATGAATAATATTATATTGAACATATAATATATATATTTCATTAAAATCATTAACCATAGATGATTTTTAAAATTATTGATATAAAACACATTAGTGCGTATAAAAATGGTTTTTCAGAAAACAATTTCCTTTACTTTCCAATGGGTTTTATTTTCATTTTTATTTAATTTGTCACCAAAACAATTAAATATCTATACATATGTAAACAAAATTTTCATAATTTATCGAATCCTAACAATACCCATGATTCTTATAAAGTGTTTATAACTATTATATTAAATAATAATATTTCAATAGTATGTTTGGTTCTATTTAAACTGGGTGGTTCATGTTTGAAAATTTATGGACAATATTACATTTTTATGGAAAATTTTTTCACAAAATATGAGGGTGTTTTAGGTATATATCTATACCGTCCATTTTCAATAAAATATTGGTATATTTTACATTTTTTAAAAAATTTACGAATGGTTTGAAAAAAATTTTGTTTCACATTTTCCTCACTTAACTCTTTTCTAATGGTTTAAAAACCATTTGTATAGACTTAACTGACATTGGAATCTAATCTACATTCCACCATGGAAAAAATATATAAATTTATTTATGCATTTATGCGGCTTTTATCCAAAAATACACAAACAACTGCAGCCAACCCACTAGATTTAAATATAAAAAATTCGAGAAACTAATTAATGTATTCAACTCGTGATAACAAACATTTAATATATCCCATATATATACTCACATATAATCGTCGAACATCATGTTTCATAAATAATAGTAATAAATATTATGGATCAATCTCTATATTATCAAAATGATCATCATCATCAACACCATAATCACTATCATCATCCTCAACATCATCCTCAACATCACCACCACCATCACCATCACCTGGAATTTTATCACCCCAATCCACTATAAATACATTCACCATTATCTGTTAATGAATTATATAAATAACATATTTTATAAATATATTTTTAAATTACTATGGCCATATCTGGTGGATGTGATACCCATAACGCTACCATAAATTTCATAAATTCATTATTGGCCATTTTCTCTGTTCAAAGTCTTATATAGTTATTTTTTTTGGCTTCTTCTATCTTTGGGTGAGCTTCTGCTACCACAATATGAGTTGTTTCAAAATTAGAGCTTCTAGAACTAGATTTTGAATTGGGATAATATCTCATTGTGAAAAAACACTTCCATGTTTGAAACCATACTCACCCATATAACTCATATGCTAATACCAGGTGAAAATAATCATTTGGCCAAATGTTTTTAGCTTTATACTCATCAAGGGCCTCTAATGGAATCTGTTTCATATATAAATAATTTATTTAGTATAAAAGTAAATATTAAAATAGTAAATTAAAAATAAAATAATTAATATATTACTTTATGAATGTTTTTTTAACACAATTTCTTATTTCTTATTTCAAATAGAGGAGAAAAAAATCATGAGTCACATGTTCTCCAGTATTCAATATGAACCTCTATAATTATATTGAATATCAAAAACCATTGTTTGAATATTATAGAACATAACTCAACCTATGAAAATCAATGTAACTAACAGAAATTGAATTTTTTATAAGTAACCATATAATGAACAATGATTATGAAAGTATACTAAAATTCCATCTAACTAAGTAGACATAATTTCTTTCAAAAAATCCATAATATTATCAATTAAAATTTGGAAATATATATTTTAGTGTTTAGAAATATATCAGCTATATCATAGTCTTTTAAAAAATGATCAATGAAGGATGAATAAAATATATTATGGACCCATCATGTACAAGGATGATAAAGATTTAAAATCCCCCCCCCCCCGCCAATTTTAAATCAAAATCATGTGATTCTAATATAGATTAAAAACCTATTTTAATTGAATAATGTTTATGTTTTGAGAACTATCAAATAAAAAATTAGAGTGAAAATAAATATCCATTTATCTTAATCTTATGTCCTTTGGTTACCCTTTAATTAATATATGACTAAATGGTTGACAAGGAATTTATTTTTTATAACATTATCTATGGTTTTATTTTTGGATTCAGTTCATATAAAATTATGTTATTATTTAATTTAATAAAATTTATATTTATATTTTATAGTTATTTAATTCATTTTTTGTTGATATTTCTGTAGTTTTCATCTCCCAACATGGGTGGCATTAGTGAGGCAATTTAGGGTAGAATTCCAGAATTTATATTCATTAAACATATTATATTTTGTTCTATAGGAAATGGGTTATGGGTCATGTTTTATAACATTTTATATTTTATACTAATTTCATTAAATTTATCATCATTGACATTTTTCATGAGAAATTATTGAATAAAAAATCAATGTATTAAGGTAGGTCCTTTGATGTTTTTGTGTTTATCTAATCCAAATAACAATCATAATTTTATCCTTCTTGGTAATTTGATTTTTTTGTAATTTATTTTAATTTAAAATAGTTTGAGCTGAATATACCCATTGATTAGATCCCCATGATCAACCTAATGATCCCAATACTGATATAGGGGCTATATAGGGTACCTAATTCTTTATATTTTATTTCTTAATCTATAAAATACTATGTTTTTTGTAATTTTTGTAATATATGTTAGGAAGTATTTGAATTCTTAATGAGATTTTTTTATTGTAGTTGGATTGTAAGTGAGATTGTTGATCCAATGATATGTTTGAATGTAGTTGGATTCTTAATGATATTTTTATAAAATGAAGTTACTAATAAAATAATGAAATTATATAGAGAATATGTTTTGGAGAATTTTGATATGGATGTAATTTTTGTGTTTTATTACATTGTGAACAAAAAAAGTCACATTCAAACTAATGTGGCATTTTGGGAACCATTTCATCTGATGTTCATTTAAATATTTATGTAGTGTTTGATGATTTCTAATATTAGTTCTGAATTTTTTAGAGTAAATGTGGTTGTATTTTGAAATTTGGATTTAGTTTAAAAAAATTCCATGTCTAGAGGTTTGTATGAGTCATCTTAGAAGAATATATAACTCATTATTGACATACATATGAGTTATTGTGAGTTGTGTATTAGTTAATTGACTACTCAGTGAGTCATTTTGAGTTGTGTATGAGTCATTTGACTTGAATAGAACTCATTTTTTCTAATTTTAGAATCATTTTACATATAATATGTGTCATTTTCCACTATTTATGAGTCATTTTTCTCTTGTATAGGTGATTTCAATATTATGTATCTGTGATCCATACATTCTTATGAAACAATAGTTAGAAAAATTATTTTATTATAATGATTACATAGTAAAATTCCTATAATTATTTAGAGGAAGTTAAATTTATTGGGATTATTCCCAATCTTTTAAATCATGGATGAAATAGCAAAAATGACATTTTATGTGTAGTCAGTGGAGGTAGAATCTTCCAACATTGATGATTATGTTACTTTTAGTGATGTAGGCTTAATTATAATGTAATCACTAACTATATAAAATTATAATACACAGTATTATACAAGGAATAGAGTTTTAAAATAATAATAATAATTATAACGAATAAGAAGAACAAGAATAGGTTTATAAATAGCTGAAAATGTTATATAATTGGAATTTTTTTTTCGATATCAAATTTGAATTATTTTTTTATTGATAGTGCATGGTATATGTTGTAATTTTTGAATGAATGTTTTCAGAGTGATGTGTTATAGAAAAATAAAAACCCTTATTACAATTTATTGAAGATATAGAGAATATGTTTGAGTGAAAAAAATGTATATGTGTTGGTAGATTACATTTTGAGAAGAGTTATCCTACAACTATACATGTTGATGAAGATTAAGAATATTGATTACTAAAATAACTTGAATGGAATTATAGTACAATATGAGGCTCTGTTATTTATAACAACCAAATAATTTATCATTATATGTATTATAATAAGAACTAAAACATAGTCTATAGATCAATATAATGAGTATGAAGATATTCCATTCATGATTTTATATACAGGTTAATACTAGTGGGTTATTTGATATTAACTTCATGTTTCATGTAACTGAGGTTCCTTAAATTACAGATTATTTTTTGTAAGTTTGTGGATATTACCAATATTTTATTATCTACATTAGTAGGTAGATATTACAAAACATTATCACTATTGGGGGAATATTTACAATGACATAATGTTAGGATGGTGGATTAATGAAATATAAAAAAATCATGGATTTTAGTTGGATTTCATCTATAGTTTCTTCATTTCCTTAAATGAAATTATTGATTCTGTACATTTTATATAAGAAGTAATCAGTGAATTACCACACTCATGATGATATCAGGTGTGATATAAATGTAAAACTATGGTTGTCATTTTGAGATAAAACCATTATGTCCCGAGTGTGGTGATGAAATATTTTGTATGAAAATAAACTATATAACCACAAAGATCCTTGATGACAATGATCATGAGATTAAAGAATATTGGATTAAATCTAATGAAAAATGGATATAATTTTCCTATTATGTTCATATTTAAAGAAATAGTTCAGTATGCCTATCAAATTATGATGAAGAAATGTAAAAAAACGGTTACTAATAGGTTGAGATAGATGGGAAACATATTAGTTCAAAAAATCACAATAATTTTGTTAATCAAACACATATTCTAAGATGAACTATTCCACTGAATTTGTACAAGTACAAAAGGAAATAACTTTTTCTCTTTGACAAATAAATAATCATACTTCCCTATCAATGGGATCCTCCAAAGTAAATTCATTCCCACCTCAAATGGGAATATTTTATATTATTATTATTTCAATATCAAATAGAAGCTCTATTTAATGTTTTTGAAAATCCCAGAGTAATTATATTTCTTATTACCTTTTTTAGAAGGATATTTTACTTCATTTTCATATAAATTTCAAGATATATTCCATAGTAATGGTGGACCTTTACTCTATATGTTTTTCCTTATGACCTATCTTGTAGTCACCATGACACAGTGGAAACATATCCCCAATGATGTGAAACCATGATATTTTAAAAATAACATATTATCCACCCACCCTCATTGTATTAATCAAGGTGATTTTGAAATTGTTATCACATAATAGTTTTAAAAATAATTTATTCTAGTATTCCCAATATTTCATTATAAAACTTAGTGTTATTCTAGTTTTATCACTACACCCACATAGAACTCCAATATCCATGTTCCATGTTCACAAATGAAATCAGCATTATGAATCCACTATATATGATTTAAAATACAATTTTCTTTACTAAGAACCATAAAAACCATAACAATAAATATTGAAATTATTTTTCTAAACCATAGTGGAAGTCACCAATTTGTTTATCAAAATCCCTTGTTTTCAAGAAAATTATCATCTTTCAAAACAATATTTTTTTAAATAAATAAATAGTAAATTCAAGAAAAATAATCAATTAAATGAACAATATAATTATCCAAATAATTAGTGATTTCAAATCCACTTATAATTTTATAAATGAACTTATTGATTTTTCAAATTTTTACTATAAATACGCCACACCTAATGTGATGTATTTCAATTCCATATTAGGGGTTACGAAAATTATGAAATAAATTACCTTATATTTTAGTTCGCATAATATCCTTGTTAACATTATAGGTAAATGGGATGATATAAGAGTAATTCACACTGCCAAATTTTATTATTAGAAAATATGAATATAAAAAACAATCCTATATTAGAAGTCATCTAAATGAGGGTGATAAATCCCCGAAATTCATCCTTGGAGTTTCCTAGGGATTTGGGTGTTCCTATAGATTGAAATAAACCTATATATAAGTTAAAACTAATTTACTATAAAAATAATATTTATAGAATCATTGAATTATGTCTTTATCTTGAGGGGATGTGATTTTATGTAAATACACATGTTAGGAGAACATATATGAGGAACATAATTAGTCAAGTGTAATAGAATATAGTTAGTGTTTTTTATATGTCCATGATTAATGAATATTAAAAATATCAATTTTGGACAATGGTTTGAAAACATTTAGTAATATGTTTTCATGGAAACATTTATTATTAATTATGTTACATGTAATATTTTAATAGTCTACCTAAGTTGATGGATTTAAATGAAATGAATATAATTTAAAATAAAAAAAGAATGAAGTAAATGGGTGAAGTTTATTTAAATAACTAATGGTGGATTATACGTACAAAACATATTAACTCATTAAAAATGAATGTGACCATAAAACTAACTAGGTAAATATCTTACACTACAATTAATGTTTTTGAAAAATCTGAACGGAATATTAATCAAAATTCCTATGTAAATCCATCAACAAAATCTTTAATATGTTTTTTCTCATCAATATATTAAATTGTTCATAAGTTCCCAAGTACATCAATATAGTTATTTAGAAAAATTATGGTGAATCTATAAAATTTACCATTGAAGAAATTTTATTCCTATAATTAATTTTCAATAGAAAAAATAATATGATTTTCTTAGAAAATTACTTCTTCATCTCAAGATTTGGAATTATAGTCCACCACAAACTGTAGAGGTATTTCATTGAATCCTTAATTTTTTATTTATCTCAAATTCTTACTAAAATATAAATTTTAATAGTAATGACTATATAATTAATGTAAATAATTATAGTTTTGTTTAAAAAATGTAAATTTTATTATTACCAATCAATAGATACTTTTCCAATGAGAAACCATTTCAACATAATTGGAATCTAGAACATCATTCATCATAGTGTTGGTATCTAATTCCATTACAACACTAGAAACCTATCATCTATAAAACTAGTTCTTATATGATATCCATAGATCACCTAGTCCCTTAAGCCAAGAAATCCTCAAAGCCTCACCATCAAGAAAATTATAATAAATATGGAACCATAATATTAAGTAATATAATATAATAAGAATATATCATTACATCTAATGAATTTTTATATATGTATTTGCAAAGAATAATTATACATTACATCATTACGATGGTTTCTATAGGATAGTTCCCTGATGGGAATTAGTTTAGTGTATTTTTAAAGTGTATCTATTAAACTCATACAATCTCACCCTATTCTAAAAATCTATTTATTATCCAAATTTTTCTCAATAATAACATATGGATGGTGGTTTCACACAACATGAATTCTTTAATAAAAACACAATATATTGGAAGATCTATCTAAGAAAGAAAATAATATTATACAAATTTATATTATATTGAAAATAAATTATGGGAAAAGATTTTCCCTAGGGTTCAATAAATATACCTGAGCTGAGAAGATCAATGGATTTTGTTTATTTCCTATTCTCCAGGGATAATTATATTGTGTAATAGATGTAGGGTCCAAATAATTTTCATGAGGACTAAGATTCTTTTGAGTAGATGTCAAAGGATAATGAACATTTATTTCCAGGGAGAATTACTTATATAGAATAGAAACATGGATACGATAATATGGAAAAGTATAATATTGATGTTGAGTGGGAGAAATAATTGGATAAGAGAAATTATGATGAAGAAGATAAGATATAAATATTGGGGAATATATAAGCAGAAAAAATATATAAGGTTCCCCTAATGATAATGTGGGATATAAACTTATTGTATATGATATATCTAATTAATGGAACACATGATATCATATATGATGAGTGGTTCATGTACCTCTAGTACCACCCCCTCACATCTTCTAGTTGATCACCGCTATAGATAGGATATTAGGAGAATAATTATCTACATAGTGGTGGATCTTAATTAAAAGACAAAATAAAATTAACTAAATGAAATTATATGTTATTGATATATATATTTGAAATAAAATTTTCACCAAATGAAGATGATAACGAATTCAAATATCTCTTATATGAAAATTATTATTTGAGTTCATATTCCTTCTCACCTATTCAATGTTGTTCATTTAATCTATTTGTAAAAAAATATGTATTTAATTAGAAAATAATAAATAATTTCTATGAAAACAAGAAATAAGATGTTGCATGACTTAAATAAGTAACAAAAATCAAGAATTATAATTTAAAAAATAAAAAAATTCAATTTAAATATAACAATATACTATATACATATAAAACCATGATGTTTAATTAAATTATATAAATTAGAATCTAGAATGTTTTTTATAGAAATAAGTATTTTTTATAGGATAATAGAGCCTCATATAAAGTTTTTATAATCTAAATTATGATTAATGAAAAAATCCATATCTATCCATTCTCTTTGATAAAAATTACATCTATTGATAAAAATTTAATTGATTTGAAAAGTAAATCATAATTTTATATTTTCACATTAAATTATATTAGTTTGAATCACTAGTGAACTATTCATAAAATAGTTAATGTTCAACTCCATCAGATAAAATTATTATTGTAGGAAAGATCGATTTTCTAAAACTACCCTTGTAAGTGAAAATCATAATATAAAAAATGATGTGTAAAAACATTCCAGTAGAGTCAATTATGGTTCCCCACATAAAAATCCCAATTTTGGTAGTTATAGTAGGAAACAAATACCTAATAAATTTCCTTATATGTTTTGAGTTATGAAAATAATCCAATGAGAAAGTAAAATTAAAATTATATATGTTTTCAATGTAAAAAATATATGAAATTAAAAGAGTTAAAAATAATAAGATTATTAAATTATCATTCAAAAAAAGTATGGATATCCCTTGTTTCAATAGAACACTGGCCAAAAAACATCTCTAGAATCAAAGTATATATAACATGAATATTAGACCCATTCTAGAAAACTAGACCACCCCTTATAGGGAGAGAACAATAGAAATATATACAAATCCACCCACCCCCCAACATTCAAACATTAACCATGCCATACCAATTCCACCACAACAAACACATCATCCTTAAAATTCTAAAAAAAATTAAATGTCTGATTGAACTCTAATAATAGTTAGAATAAAAAATAATTATTTAATATAATATTAATTACTATATTCTATGTGTAATAGTATTAACCCTAGTTCAACTAATTTGGATGAATAATTTAATAAAATATATAAGTTTGTTTTTTATTCATGGAAAAGAATCAAAATGATTATTGTTAGAAATAATTAATGGTTAGGAATTGGAAAAATTTAATTATGAAGAGAATTTAAAAAATATAATGATCGATGAGATATTACCATAGATTGAGAAGAAAATGGATAACACTCATAGAGTTCAACCTGGATGTGAGTAATATATAATTATGGGGAGGCCTGTGGTTGGTATTTATGTAGAATAATATTCTGATGTTTATTTAAAACATTGGTATATCTCATCTATACCAAATGTTAACTAAACCCATTGGTATAAAATTATTTTTTGTGGTATATATTAATTATTATATATAACTGTTTGTATAGAATTCCACAAAGTCAACTCTATACCAATGGTTTGATGAAAGAATTGGTATAACATTCACTATAGCATTATATAGTAATGTTTAATGTAAACCATTGGAGTATAAGAACATATAATAATGGTTTTAGAAAACCATTTGTTTAGCTACATTAGTATGGGTACCTTTTATATCAGTGATTCAATTTTTATCCTATTAAGATAAATTTTTTAATTTTATCACATATTTTTCTACATAACGAATTTTATGTGGATATTTTAATTATGAATTAAAAAGTAATTTTCTATAATTTTTTATTTGTATAGTTTTATAAATATCTCACCTTTTATGAGAAAAATGTGTTCATGAAATCAATGAGAACCTGATATTCTATATTTTATTTTACATCAAGATATAGGACAAACATTTTTCATATATTTATTAATTAGGATAAAATTTTAACAACTATTAAAGAAATACCTTTCATATATTTAAATCATATGGAGTGATAACATGCTTATATTAAAACACAGTAAAAAAATTTAGAATGGAAAATTTAATTTTTGGGGAGGAATTATTCTTGTAAAACTAAATAAATGATAGTTAATAAACTATCCCACTAGGTTTATTTTATTTTATTTTATTTTTAGGATTGGAGTTTTATTTTTCTATGAGTGAATAACAAAAGGGATTTATTATATTAAACTATTCTAATTAGTTGGGAGAAGGATGGATTTTTTTCTTTGATCAATTCGAAGCTAATTTCAATTTCTCATAATAAAATTATTTTTTATTGTCATCATACATTGTTTCCAATTATTTTTTATACTATACACATTTTTGTTTTCTAATTTCCTTTATTGTTTTCTACATTAATAGTGGAGCTGATATTGGGCCTTACCCATCTAGTCGTTTGTATATAAAAAATGTCTCAATGATGATCCATCCACCCATTGAAGTGTAAATATATATTAACCCAAATATTAAAAACCCAATACAAAGGATTATTTTATATCCATACATATAATTAAAGTCAGAAAAATATGATAAATTATTCTAGTCAAAAAATTTATGGAACTCAACAGACTGAAACATTAAATATTAGGTTGGTTTCTGTTAATTATATGGGATAAACATAAATTTTCAAATCTAACCAATTTAGAATTGAATATTAGGATGAAAATATTTTCCTAGAATTCAATTAATTCACATTTATAGATTTAAAATAATTTATAAATTTGTAAGTCAATATAATTTCTCTCATGAATGATTATCAATTGATGGTTTCATGATTTAATGTCATAGAGTTATTATAGAGTTCAATATTATTTTTTTCTTATTGTGCTATGTTTTATAGTGTTCTGGGGTTAAAAATATTAATAGATCACAATTGAATAAATTATAATATTTAATATCCAGATAAATAATTAATTTTATTGTTGGGATAGATCAATGACTCTTTATTGGGAAATTTCTTTAAAAAATATATAAATATAATCCTTACTGTAGTTTCATTCATATTTTGACCAAGTATTCATTTAATATAACCTATTTTATTGTTTCACATACATTAATGAAATCCTTAAAATTTCCATTACCATTATATATATATATATTAACCTATTCACTCCTTGAAGTGATGATTATTTCACCTAGTAATAAATTTAATGACATAGGTCATATAATTTGACACACATAGTCAAAGAAAGTTTAATATTTTGACATTTATCATAATAGCATTCAGCAGCCATACAATTATATCTATGTATAAAAAACCATCTTTTTAATATAATGGGAACACAATAATCAATATAAATCATCAAACAGTTTACTTGAATAATGTATGTTCTATCATCTCATATAAATTTCAAAATATAAGAATAAATAAAACACCTCAGAAAATTTCGAAATATGATAAAATAAGATATCTGGAGTGTAAATTAAGTTATTATTACCTTGATTCACATAGACATAACCAAATGAAATGTGGGAAAATTTTAATTAAAACATAACACAAATATGGGATTGAGATCATATTTCTTTCCAAATTGATCCAATAATATAATAAATCATTAATTATAGGGAATATACAACTTAATTTAAAAATAATTTAATAAAAAAATATAATTTTACAAAATTCCATATAATAGTGAAATTTGTTTTAATCTAATAGGATAAAAAAAACCATGGCACAAATAATTATAACCTTCATTAAATCTAATTGGCCATTATAAATTAAAATTTTGATGGTTTCCAATATATTATGGTGAAATTTCTCTTATTGTGTAGTTATTTTTTTGGTGAATTAATTGACGAGAAATTTCATGATTTTTCAAATTTATCCCATAATTATATGAAATCATTATTTTTTAAATTACAAATTTTTGAAAAAAATTATAATTTAAGGAAAAATATGATAGGGTAATAAATTAATATCTCCATAACCATGCCATTTTATTATGTTCTTTCCTCATACATTATAATTTCTAACTATAAAACAAAAACTACCCCAATATCTCAACATAATGCGATTTAAAACACTATGTCATAATATTAAAATCTTGACAATAATTGATAAGTTAAATCTCCCTGTGATGTCACCCTTTCTCATCTATAACTCATTTTCATTTTCTGTATCTACCCATAAAAAATTATAAATTAATTTTAGAATACAAATAATATGAATTATTCACTAAATTTAATGTCATGGCAAAATCAACTCATTTTTTTGCATCCTCTGACCCCCAAAAACATGCATAAGATGGGTTATGCATCGAAAAAATGAAGCGTTAAATTTTATAACTAATAAATTAATATCATCCCTAGTAATTGAAACAAAACAAAATATAATCAAGTAAATTCCTAGAATAATTTTGGTAACATGATGTTCCACTCAATCATTACCATCAATTTAAATAATATTCAACCATGATATTTTAACCAGCAGAAAATCTAAAAATAAAATCTTCAAAAAATTCATTATTCCTATTCAATGGTTAAAATGGATCCTTATATTGAATTTATATACATGAACCTAAATCCCATGGAATTTTAACTTAAACTCTATTATGTTAAAAAATTCCTACCAATAGAACAATTCTACCATGGAATACCATCACGGGATGATCTTGTATCTCTACTTGACACTCCAATAAATTGAATTCCTCATTATCATTTTTATTACCATAGCAAATGAAATAAGATTAATTTAAAGTTTTCATTTATGTTTTTACACATGGAAACTATTAGTCACTCTATCTATTTAGATTGGTATTTGAAAATTGGAATCATCATTTCTAAGTCACAAAAATACTTTGAAAGGTTAAATAAATTATAATGAAATTTATCTACAACAAATGAATCTATTCTTATGTTAATGTTGATATATCATTAAAATTCTACATCCTAAACAAAAAACTATTAAGGATAATACTCTTATTTTTAAACAATATATGATTATCCTATGAACCATTCATCATGTTTCAAATATCATAAACCAACTTTGTTATAAAGTATAAAATTCAAATGTAATGGCTATTTTCATACCAATTTTTTTTACATAATAGTAGTCTGTAATGATTTATGTACATAACCTAATAGGACTACACTAGAAAGATGAGTTATAGACCATAAAAAATATAAAACCATTTAAGAGAGAATTATTACTCTAATATCCTAAAAAAGTATGGAAACAAGATTATATCTGATGTAAGACCTATTGTGGAACCCCAATTAACAATGATTTCAGATCCTAGAATGTATCAGAGTAGATAAACATGGTTATGCTTATGATGATATGAAAAATAAATTAGTACGCCTACTAAAAATATTTTCTTTTCTATCTTAATTTAAAATAATAATATTAATTAAAATGGTATGTTGTGTTTCAGAGAGTTTCGAAATTATGAAATGAAAATAAGATGCAATAAGAATGGTATTAAAATTTTTCTAGATATATAAGAAATGTATTAGAATAATAATAATAATAATAAAAATAAAAATAATAATAATAATAATAATACTATATTTTACTTAAATCCATTATTTCTTAGGATCATATTATAGTAGCACAAAGTAGGAAAAAGTGTTATATTGACAATCAGGGAATGGATTTACAATTTCAACTATGATATAAGGTATTTTGGAAGTATCTCACTAAAAGGGTGACTTATGGTTCTGTAAGAAATGGAAACTTGTCCCTTGATAAATCCAAACATTTGAACGTCTGAAACATATTGGATTTGTATTTTACTGATTATAAATGCCACAATGTCTCTCTTAAGTTCGCGATGTGTTCCACATGTCATTTTTAATGAAGTATGTGCATGAACTGACACATGTACTCACCTAAGAAGAAATAGAAATAAAATATAACTTATCTTACTGTGAAAATGCTATCGAGATTCTTGAAACAATAGATAATTTATTGAAAAATTAAGAGACTTGAACACCAAATGTTCTTTGAAGAAAACATAAAATGGAATAAGTAATGTGGGAACCTAAGGATGTTATGAAGAACAACTATACACAAATATTTAGAAGAAAATACTCAAGAAAAATATCAAGGATGAAATTTTTGAATGAGGGAAGAATATAAAAACTTAATATTTTTTGATATGTATCCTAAATAAATTCAACTCATTCAATAGATTAAATTGTGCACAACACTAAGCCTAAAAAATCAGTGATATAATATTAAATATTAGCATGACCATTAGAATAGTAATGCAACCATAATGAATAGTAAACCAACAAATAGAATAGTAACATCCTCTATGAAAAATAAGTAATAATTAGGTATGTAATAAATTAAAATAAGATATATTTATACTATATAATAAGTAAAAAATGTTTTAAAAATTAAAAATTAATTGTTTTCTTTTTGTGAATCCAAACTATTTATTTAAAAATTAATAATTAATATAATATTTAAAAAAAATATTTTATCAAAATTGAATCATAAGGTGATGCTTTATGGACTTTTTATTACAAGATAATTTTATGATACATTAATTAAATTTTCTATATTTTATAAAATTAGATATAATTTTAAAAATGGTATTTTTTGAAAAAATTATTATCTAATTAAAAAATAATTTTCTCATATATATAAAATTATCTTTAAAAAGTGGCATATATTTTTTAATTCCTCTAGTCAAAAAATTTTTAGGGTGAACATTTGGTTTTTTTAGAAAAATAACTTAATTTTTTGTTAATATTGAAATAAAGTATTTTATTGTAAAAGAAAAATACAGGAATTATTGAGTCATGGATGGTGTGTGGCTAATATTGGAACCATTATTTAAAACACTCAAGCCCTAGTAACTTTACATAGTCAGGAGAATCAAAATTATTTATAGTCTTGTCCCATGATAATATAAAAATTAATAAAATAATCAAAAAACACCCCTCTCATCCACTTTAAATATAAACGCTCACCACCCCTTCTCCTGAAACCTTTCAGAGATTTAAGCTTATATAATTTTATCACAATCATCATCCCTTGTCACTCCCCCACATACAAGAGTTTTTTGTCTTAGCAAAATACCAAATCTAATTTCCCTAACTAGGTTCTGTAGGAGAAGATATTGAAGTGGTAAAATCCTCTTTCATTTTCCTTTATTTTATTTTCAATTAATTTTCTTTTATTATCTTCTCCTATCCTCCAATCATCTATGTGGAATGTCAACTCCATTATAATACTGATAAAGTAATGTTATTATTTTAATGGTCTATTCCTAAAAAACTATTCTTATCTCTTTTTAGTTTAAAAAATTAAAGCATCATCCATGAGGTGTCGATTTACCACCATCATAGTGGAAGAGTATTCATTTTTCAATTACGCAATAAAAATGGGTTATAAAAAAATTTTATAGACAAAATAGATTGATAAATTTATATTAAAGATTATTATGTTTTCTCGAACAAATATATATATAATAGTAATTAATAAAACAAAAATAGGTTTTAATGATCGAAAAAAACACCAAATTAATCGAAATGGTTATCATTAACAACTATTCGGATGAATCATACACATATATGAAAGAATGATATATAAAACCATTTTATATTCTTTATTTTCATTAATAAAATCTAATTTCAATTATGTATCACTATTACTATTTACATGATCTTTTATAAAGGTATACTAGTATACTAATCATGAAAACCAAGGAAAGAAAAACTCTTGAATGATGATATTGAATCTTATAACTCACAAAAAAAGGACATAAATGAGTATAAAAAATTATAATAAATCAAATAAATGTTTATGAGATTATAAATTATATTATTAATTAATATAATTTAATTATGAATAATATTACATTAAAGTGAAGAACACTTTTGGACATAAGTTAGGGGATTCCCCTAAAACCTCTATTTTTCTTTTGTGTTACAATTTCTCTCACATTACCCCTATGTATTTATTAATTACTCTTATGTACTCCTCCTATAAGCTATTTGTATGTTCCAAATATATATACCTAGATCAATTATTATTTCTTTGAAATGGAAATACGTGTCTTATAATTTTCATTTATCAATTACTCTCAATAACAAATATTGATTAAAGGGAACTTCCCAATTTTATACCCATTTTAAAGTACAATACATAATATACTTTAAGACATAAATATTTTTCTAAAAAAAAAAATTTTAATTATGAAAACTATTTTAGTTCATTTCTGGTTTTATGACAACAATTACGTCTTTGACCATCTTAAATAAAATTTAATATTTTACCTTAAACCACACTAAAGTGGCTCATTTCAAAAGTTTATTAAACATAGTTTTTAATGTTTACATTTTAGATAGACATCATTTATAATGATCTATACCTATTTCTTCTAATTAATATCCATGTATGATTTATATATATTTTTTTCATGGAAAACTTTATGATATTCCCATTGGGTATTCTATAGACACCACCTATTCCTTGTTTTTGGTGTACACATACTTCTATTTTATTTATAAACATCATTAATTGAATATTTCATTGAATATACATATTAATTGAATCATGGATATGATTATTGACTTATATGTATACCATTTTTACATATAGTGTTTTAATATTTTTTATTAAATTTAATTTATTTATGAATACTTCTTGGGACTTTATGTAATGGGTCAGGTTCGGTTATAGATAGCCCCTCGATGCATCAAAAAGTCTCATAAGACAAAACAATTAGCTAGATCCCGTTTGTTTCTAAGTATAATCAAATGGTTTTCTACCCATAGACTTAAACTGTCTTCTCAGTATAATGGTACATGTTCTAGATAAAAGACATCCAATAAATATGCATTTTATTCATTCAATGTTAATTTATTACCTTCCATAGGGATTTCAATATGAAAAAAATATGGATTCATTTTCATCCTCAGTGTATTGATTCCATATGTTTTTCATATTATTTACCTTTATATAATAATTATACCTTATTGAATTTTTTTATCTTATTATTTATTTATGTAACACTTACTAAGAATTTTTATCACCCTTTTATTTTTTTCCTTCCTTGGGTTATGAAGATTATTTTTTTGATCACTTTTAAAGGAAGAAGTTTTTTTTCCTTTGTTATGATCTATGTTTAATTACCAATGTAATATTGGAACAATGTTTATACCTAGTTCTTCAAGACTACTAAAGTGATCGATGATTGGTGATATAATCTATTATATTTATCACATTGTAACAAAATATCCACTGAATCTGAGATACTGGCGCCAGGGTTGTAATAAAATTCATCACCATACCCTTGCCAGATTGGCGGTAATGCAAAAATTAATGATACTGGATTGGGGAGAGGTTTTCTGCCATACACATGTAAATTGATTTCGTAATCCATTTGATTTAATTGGTAATGTTTGAATTCCATTACATTAACATAACAAAATTTAAAATTATTGAATATAATGTGGATATTATATATTTTTAATTTAAAAATAATTGATGTAAGTGGGTGAATAAATATAATAAAAATGTACTTTCAAGAACGTTTCTTCTACTTTGGGTACATACTAATGTTTTCACCAAAATACTTCTATGTTAGGATTTATGTTCAAAATAAATATCATTTTATTATATTAGTGGGTTTTTATGGAATTTCGGTAGCCCTTCTGTGAAGAAAAATGGTTTTAAGGTGTGAATAAAATATATGATGGGTTCTCCTTTTATAAGTAAGATGAGTGGCATATTATTAATGTTTTAAAATGTAAGAGGAGTACCCATATTTTTCTCATTCTAAAAGGATTGAAAATAGACTACTATATATAATTAGAGTTTATATGATCTAAATATTTCCATATAATAGATATCAGACATGTTTTTAAGTTAATTTATTGATAAAATTTTTAATTTAACGCCCGATAAACCAATTTTTACCTTAATTGGGATAATTAATTTTCAATATTTTATTGTTTTTTTGTAAAAATATAAAAGAACATAATAAAAAAATATAAATAATTTTTATTACAAACATTTATTTAATATTTAAAAATTTATTTCAAAGAAGTGTAAAATTTTAATTTCAATTTAATCCTGCTGACATGATGATTAATCTGGTTTTGAAAGAGAAAATGTTTCAATGATTACAATGTTTTCATATAAAACATAAATATAAAATTTATTATAGTGTAATTAATTCGATTAATATATATATTTAATAACTTATTTTTCTTAAAAATTAATTTAAAATGTAATTTATCTTTAGAAATAGTTTAAACAAAAATGATGATTTGGATTGAAACCCAATATTTTTCTCTATTAAAAAATTAATATTCTTACAAAATATTAAAACGTTAACAATAAGATTATTAGGAAATTATATTCTCAACAATGAATTTCATTTTTTTAAATAAATTTTCTAATATTTCAAAATTTTTAATTTTAAAAAAAACCCCCACAAACATGATAAAAACAATGATATCTAGAAGTGTATTATTCATGTAAATATGAACTTACATTTACTATCTATAAAATAATAATCATAATATGAATATTTATTAAAATTTATTAAAATATAATCTAAAAATTTTAATTAAAATATTTCTTAGTATATATTATTTTAATTAACTATAATGGAGAATCATTATTCATATTGAAATAGATTTAAAAAACCCCATTTTGAAACCAAAAAATAAACTCATTATAAAATACAATACATAAATTATTGAAAAGTTATTAATTTGTTTAGATATAACTATTAAATATTTATGATATTTTAAAATATAATGGGTTAATTTATATAAATTAATTTATTGAAAATTAATTATATTTTTTAAAAAATAGGTTTTGTCACTAGCTAATTAAAATCAATATTTTCCAAAATATCTCTAAATTTCACCATAGGTTAATTTCGAAGTGATGATGTGAAAATTAAATTTTATTTTATCAAATAAAATTTATACTACCCTGAATTTTTTTTATTTCTTCATAAAAATAAAAAATTATATCTGAATAAAACATATTTTTTTTTAAATTATAATTATTTTACTAAAAATTAATTGATTATTTATGAATAATATGTAAATATATTTATATTGAGTGTGAAATTTATATTTTTATTTAAAAAATTAAATATTACTATTCTTACCTACATATTTAATAACTATTTTATAATGGTCAAAATTATAATAATGTTATTTCATGGTTTTCAA
This sequence comes from Viscum album, assembly GCA_963277665.1. Lineage (NCBI taxonomy): Eukaryota > Viridiplantae > Streptophyta > Magnoliopsida > Santalales > Viscaceae > Viscum > Viscum album. The sequence continues at coordinate 673,187,079 of OY728131.1, read as the reverse complement.
AAATATGTTGTTTTGTGGTATGCAAACTAACGAAGAAACTTATTATTATGTGTATTGGAAGAAATATAAAAAATGAAATTAATTTGAAAAAAATATTTCATAAAACCTCATGTTTTCCCATTCAACCCCCTTAAAATTAACTTTACCCTTGAAATTGATCTCAGTCTCCAATGGTTTGAGATTTTAAAATTCATTCATAGAAACACATATCATACAAATTATTAATAAAAAATACTTTAAAAGGGAAATTTGTAAACATAAATGTCATTTAATTTAAATAATAATGACTTTTTAATACAGTAGGAAATATATTGGATGTGAAAATTTGGACATGTTTTAAAATAATAAATAATAATATAGATTGATAAAGATCATTGATCATAATAAACAAGGTGATTTAGAGATGGTTAAAGACCACAAAACCATAATCAAAAGAGTCATGATATAAGTCATTGCTATCATAAAAATGATAATAACAAAAATAATGTTTAATTCATGATACTTTTCAAAATTTTATTGATTTATCATAATAAGATATACTTACTTGATTTCAATCAATTTCATATGCTAAATCTCACCCTTTTGTTATTCCATGTTCAATTGTCACTCAATATCTTACTCCTTGAAATGAAGGTGAATATGTTACCCCTGATGAACTAACGTATCATATGATCCATAAATATCATTATAATTCATTCTTTATATATTTAGATATCATCACAATAAATTGGTTAGAACATATTATCTAATATCTATAAATCTTCATATGGTTATGTAATAAATTACTTTATAAAACCATATCCAAAGATCAATATAAACCGTTACATAAATGTTCAACCTTATAACAATGAAAAAATTAATAATTAATAAATAATGTTACTAATTTCATAATGATATCATAACATTAATACACCATATATAATAATGTGTCTCTTTTTTGTCACATAAAAACCATGTGAATACGATTCATCATGTATTCTTTTGAAAAATAGTAATAAACTATATTTCCATTAAAAATTATTGAAAACATATATTATTTCTTTATCATTTCATAAAACATATATTATTTCATGTAATCCATAAATCCAAAATGTTATAAAATTCCTCAAATGATAACATAAACTAAAATTTTTATTAATCATTAATCAATTCTAGGGTCATCAATAAAATATAATTTACATTATTCATATCATTTATCTCTTTATCCCCAAATAATTATCTTAACATCATGAATATATTAAGAATTATCTTTCCCTTAATCATGTGTTTTCTATGAATATAACCTTTCCATTAAATCACCTATCATGTTCATAAACATCTTTAAATATATTAATTCATTTCCCTATTGAAAAATATATATTGATCAATCCTTATAAATTTCACAATTCATAAAAAATAATTCATGATTTCTAATAAATAAATAATTTAGTCAACTCACATACTTATAGAATCATTATCTCAATTTCACTATCTAATTCCATAATATTTTTTTTTGTTTCATATGTCTCTTGTAGTCTCCTAATCATCAAAAGAAAACAAATTACTTGTACAGACTTGGTGATGTCTTCATGAGCATTCCCCAGAGGACATCAATTTGAATAATCCCCATACACTCCACAATTGAAACATTCCAAAAGTGAAACATTCCATATTGGAGGATACTTTACGGAGACTACAATTCTATTCCATTTCATTTACTGAACATTTAATCCATAAATTTTAATTACATTATTTTTTCTATTCATATCCAAATCGAAAAAATCATCCTGTCACTCTAAGACATTTTTTTGGGTTTCTTCTCCCACATTCTTGACATATAAGAAACTTAATCTACTTTCCCCTATTGTCTTCATTATCAAAAATCCTTGAAAACACTATCCTTAAATTCTTTTGTGAGACTGAGAGTTGGTTAATGTTCAAATTTTTAATCATATACAATGATTACTGGTGAGGAATATTCACATGGAATTATTCTATAGTCCTAATCCCATTTAGAAGATAATCATCAAATTTTCTATCACATACAATGTTACCCATATTCCTTCTGGTTTCCACCACTATGTAAATAAAAAAAGCATAGTGTGAGTAATGTTAATCATAATGGTAAACCAAATTATCAAGAAAACCACATAATGAATGTCTAAATATTAAATTATTAATTTTAATTTATGACACCATAGGTTTATTCTAGTTTATTCATTGTAACAATTTATTTAAATTTTTCGCGATTTTATGAAATGATTTTGTGAATTTTGAAAGCATATCCATCGAGAGATTAAAACTGCGTTTTTTTTCAAGTCTGATTTTCCAGAATCAATTTTCAATTGAGTTCATATCAATGTTATATTTTATTATTTATTACACTTATTTACCTGTCTGCAAGATACATATCCTCATGATGTGTTTGAAAAAATAATTAATTGCATGGAAATAAGTTTCTATATCCTTTACCAACATTCTAGGATATTTTCATCAAAATTGACTCATCTTTATAACTATTCTTAGATAAATCACCATAAATATCCTTATAAATATCCATAGGGATCACAATAATATTTTTTCATTCCTATTTTAAAGTTATAAATAAATATTTCTTATTATACCTATTATAGAGAACAAGTGTTATCACACATATATGTTACATAATTTTTTGTTAATATTAAACAAATTATACAAAAAAGACACATAAGGACTGTAATAGTTTAGTGTCTTTGGAAACATGGAATAATAAATAGTTGGTCTATAAGTAAACTAAATAAACTCCCACTATGATCATAATAAATAGAAACCTTCTTTGAAATATCTTACACAAAACATTTGTTCATTACCAGGGGAAAAGGGACTTAAAATAGAAGTAAGATCATATTCTATTTAATGGTAAACAAGGGAGCTACATAAGAGTAAAATATAAATCATGTTTTGAGGACATGGACATAAAATTTTAAGACCATACCATAGATATCATTGAAAATAATCATAGGTCAGGGAATAAACATTTCTAGTTAATAAGACATAAATCATAAGTGAATAAAATAACATGATCCATGAGAGAAGAGCATTGGAATAATACATAGATTTTTAGCATATGCAAAATCATATTAAATAATTTTCTAAATTTTCAGGGGTCATTTCACTATTTATAATAATAGAATCAGTTCGATCCCAAAACCATTATAGCAGTCAAGGTTCTCTACTAAGAATATCATAGTGGAAAAAGTCCCTTACTAGACCGATTTCACTCCCCTCTCACGTCATGTCTATATATTGTGATATAAATATCTACCCAATGAATTATAGGGAGATATATATATCCCAACCTCCACATAATATGAATCATACATATGCATCCCACAAGATCATAAAATATTAACCATATCATAATCTCTGAAATGAAATGGATTTCATAATAATTTAATGATATAATAACATGTGGAAAAGAGGTATGTTTGAAAATAATATCAACAGTTCATCATAACATAATCCATGAAAAGAATCTAGTTTCATAATCATTTTATCATCAAAGACCCCATGGAAGAGTAACTAATTAAAAATAAATATTATCATAAAAAACTAAACCATTCCGGGAAATAATAATAATAGTATCGTTGAATCATATCAAAAGGAAATCATATGTTATATCAAAGGATTCTATATTAGAAGGATAATGAATTTTAAAGATAAATCACATGGATTTTTTCTTGACTAAGATAAAATTTATTTAAAATTCACTATTTTACAATTATACTTTCATAAAATATTTTGGAAAACATTTCCCTTGAAAGTAAAATTGAAAATATATAACAAAATATTTAAAAATCCATTTAAAAAATTTCACGAGTAAAATATACTTTATTCTCTAACAAAATAATTTTGAATGAATAAAATATTTTACAGATACTTTTCTTTAAAACCCATAGAATTTTATAAAGAATGATTTAAATAAAATAATGGTCATAATGACGATGAACTTCATTCATTATATACATGTTAAAATAATTATTATTTTTAAATTTTCCTTAAAATATAAATGAGCATTTATTGGAAAATAAAATTTATATTCATTTAAAAAATTATAATAAAGAAAAACATGGGATAAAAATTCTATAATATATCAAATTAATATTAAAAAAAAATTAAGAAAAAATGGTTTTAGATGAAATACTAGTTTTTGACCGAAGAGGGAAATAAAGATGATTTAAAGAAACATATTTTGAACTCTTGAGTTATTAATCATTTCAAATAGAGAGAAAAATTTATTATCCATAATTAAATAGATTATAATAGTGGTAATTATTTTATTGAGATATGAGTCTCAATATTTCATCATTGGAAACATAATATTAAATATACCCTAAAAATGATAAAATTGTAACATATAATATTTACCACTTGTGTAATAATGAATATTAAACCCCATCAAGGAATAAAATTAAATTAAACATAAAATATAAATAGAGTAAAAAAATTAATTATAATATTTGTTGAAGGGTCTGTATATAAACCATATAAAATAAGATAGGTTAATAAAATAAAAAATGTATCATGGAATTAAAATTGAAAAATATCTTTTACCACATTTGTAATATTAATAATTATAATCTACATTAAATAATAAATCTAAATAAATAATTAAATATCATGAATATAATTTGATTCATGATATAACAAGTCGAAGGGGATTTATATAAACCACACAAAGGAGATCTGTGGTAAATTTTCATATGCCTACTAGAAATAAAAGAATTACTATAATTCCTTTAACGTAAGTTTCGATTTACCCCATACTCATTAAAACATCATTTATAATAATTATATGTATATTATACTGATTTAGAAGAACCATAATTATATATATCATACTATATAGGATTTACTTTTTTCCTTTTATTGCACATTTTGGAAAATTTCCAAGATAAAGTGATGTTTTTGGTACTGACAACTTTAGTTTTTATATATGTTTGGATTTTTAATTTTCCGTCCACCTATATCAATCATGGATCCATAAAATTTGGAATAATAATCATGAAATAATTATAATATTTACATGTAATTTATACTTTTTATACTAGCCGTGAAATATTATTTTGAGAAATTAAGTATGTCACCATCATGGAGATGGTGGGTTGTACAAACACAAGAGTAATGTTTCCATTTTCGAATTATTATTATGGAAAAGAGGTAAGTAACATATTAACATTCCATAAATAAAATGTTATCATAAATAACATATTATTTCTTTAAATATACCTATTCATATCATATATGGGGTTTTGTGATGAAAATATGGTCACATCGCTTCATGGAGAATGTAGCCAGTATGTCTAGGAATGATATTAACATCTTTCAATGATTGAAAAAGTAATAAATAAAATGATATATAAAATTTTCAGAATAATTAATATTAAATTAATTTCTTAATTATATCATTTATATCACAAATATTTATTTAAATTATATATCATGTAACATTTTAGTGGAAAAATTATCATAATGCTACGTGAGTTGGTAGTTTGGCATACACACGAGCGAAATTATTATATCCCACATAGAGTAGAAATTTAAAATATGTATAATAAATAATGAAAAAATAGGGATAATATTATTTTAAAGATTATATGAATACTTTATTTCCATCTTCATACCCATTCAAGAGAGTTGTTAATGGAAAAAATGAATGACATTGGTTCATGATGTGGTTGCCCGCTTTATACACGAATGATTATTTAGTAACCCATTTGATGGAAGTGGAGGTGGTTTTAGGAAATTAATATTACATAAAAATACCACAGAATTTGTAAGATACTAAGGTCATAATATAATAATTTTTGAAAACTAATTGATGGCGGTGGGGAAGAAATAAAATAAAAATTCTCTTTGAAGAATGTTTCCTCTTCTTCTGGCATCCTCTATTTGTTTTCACCAAAAGGAATCTAAGGATTGATTTATGAAAAAACAAAGGATTCTTGGATAAGAGGAGGAATATTTGGAAGGTATTTGGGAATGTATAGGAAAAAAACAAAATGGTTTTGAAGATTTCAATAATATAGGAGAGTGGGTGGCCTTTTATAATTGAGGTGAGTGTCAAACTAGTAATGATTTGAAATAAAAAATGAGTATCCAATTATAATTATAGAAAACAAAAACCCATTATCTTAGATCTAGTTTAATATTATTACATAAAAATAATATAAAATGAATCACCTCCCAAATGTACAAATACATTATTATTATTGGATAAACATCATACATACTTGAGAATTGCATTATATTCAAAAACAGAAATCAAAATATATAATATTTTTATAATTCATTTAATTGACAGAGATTATCCCCCAATAAAAATTATTCTAATATTATGGAATCCTATATAAAAAATAAGGGTGATATGGTATTATTAGTAAATATTATGTACAATTTTCCTTATAATTAATCAATAAAAAATTAAATTTGGCAATGTAAATAAATGAACCTGAATACCATTTATATAAATTGACCACACAATTATATAATTAATAATAAATATGGAAATGAAAATACATATAAATTCATTTAATTTTAAAAATTTATATATAATTAAATTTATCTATAGTTGTTATCATTGTGATAATATCATAGGTAATTATAACAATATTATTAATAAATAAAAAATTTAATTATTAGACATTATATCTCTAGAACATGATACCTATACTATCAATGGAATTCACAAGAATATTTAAAACAACGATGTAAAAAAGGATCTATTTTGGAAAACTATACCTCAACTATCGAAACCTTTCACATGGTTGTTTAAAACAACTAGGTGCAAACTCATAAGTTTTTTCCAACTGATTTGTCTCATAAGACGGGTCGATGCATCGAGGGTCTATCCATAATCCGGACATATTATTTACTTGTATGACTAAATCATTCCTAATATATTGAATAACAATTTTAAATCATAAAAAATTTACCTTATCATGTATATTTATAGAGTAAAGAATATGGATTTATCATTATTTTCCCATTTATTTAAATATATTTTAAAGTAGAAATTATTTGTAAAAAATGGTATACCGTTAATAAAATAATCATATCTATCACACAATAATATGGAAATATAATTTAAATTTTCTTTATAATGAAAAATGATCACAAGAAATTGATGGTTTCAATTGAAATTTATCAATCACAAAATAAAGTGATATTTCACAATAACATTTACAACATGGAAATTTTATATTAAGATCCCCTTGGATTAAATGATTCATTGTTCACTTTAAATACCTTTAATTATGAATGAATCATTATATTACATGTTCATCGAGTTGTATATATTGAACTTATAATAAATTAGGAATATAAAATTACAATATTCAATAATTGAGATAAATTTAATATGAAGTCCCTCACATCATTTTTCCATTTGGTTGAATGTGATTTAACCTCCTGTATTTAACACCGCGAGTTTTTGAGAAATTTATTTTTTCAAATGAATTTAATCTTTTTGATATTTTTCATTTTATGAAGCACTGAATATATATATTTTATTTTTTTCTAATTTTTTTAACAGACTACACAAAAGAATTATATTATCTTGGGTTACACAAAACACTATCTTGGATAGTGTTACATGTAATACCTAGATTCTAAAAATTATCATTTTATTATTATAATTTTTTTTAAAATGATAGTTATTACCTAGATGTTAAAAATATTAATATGAATATAAATAAATAATATTAAAAAATTATTTATAATCGTTTTATATAAATAAAACATATTGATATTAAAACATGTAATCTTGGTAATGTATTTTTATGCTTGAAAATACAATTTTCTCAAATGAAATTATATTTATATCATACAATGAATGATAATAAAATTATTATTCAATAATATTAGTGATTTAATTTTATAAAATAAAATGAATTTTTAATTCATATTATTGAAAACATCCTTGGGTTAATTTTTTATATTTTCATGAAATACTTAATTCATGGATGAATAGTGAATGTTATTGAATTTAAATTCAAAAATAAATTTTCATCTAATTAATTTATAGTGTTAAATTATATTTTAATTTGGTTTTAAAGTATAATTAGATCTTTTATAGATTAATTAATCAGATTTAGTTTATTGTAACCAATTTCAAATTAAAATTGTATATAAAATCATTCCAATGTTTTAATAAGTTTATATTAAAAAACTGTAGTATTTTCTTACTAGAGGGATTATTTTTAAATAATTTCTACCACTTATATGTTTTTTACATAATGAAATACATTCCATATTTTTAATCATCATATTTTATAATTTATAATAATTTCAATAATGTTTTTTACCAAAAATATTAGTGAATGTGATTAAAATTAATTACAACAATTAAGAGAAAAACTAGCTTAACAAAAGACTAAATCATAATATTAAGAACAAAACAACCTGGAAATTTTTTTAAATTCCATTTGATGTAAATATTTAGACCATATAAATTTATGTCTCGAATTGGGTCCATTATTGGATCCACTTTTCAGGGAACATATGTTGTGGAATTCACTTTTTATAAATTTTCAAATATGCCACTCCTCCTCTAATATAAAAACAAAATTCATCTGTCTCGCATCCTCACACCTCTCAAGACCGTTGGCTTGCCCATAATATGATAAAATAAGTTCCAAAACCCCCCTATATAATTACTTTAATACATTGTTATGGTAGTAATCTAACCAAATAAAAACTTTGGAGCAAACCAATAGGAGTTACCCAATGAAGTGGTAACATCCTTTCTAATGCTACATTATTTTATTTTCATTATCCATTGAAAAAATTATTATTATTATTTGATTAAATAATAACCCCAATATATTATATATAATAATATTTTTTTATATTAATAGTTAAACCTACACATATACACACTTCCATCTAATTGTAAATGAACTTTCTGTTCTTGTGCACAGTGAATTACAGGCTCAAGAAAAGGCGTTGTTTGTTATTTCTTTACCACCTATCATGTGTGTGAATTATAATGGTACATATATATTTATAATATATACATGATATTTATGGTGTATTTATTCTACTTTAAATTTTAATATAGAACATACCTTCAGGAGTTTCATATTACGGATATGCGATAACATCATTTGTGGATGTGTGGACTACTGCCTCTTCAAAGCGATGTGATACATTCACACATTACCTGGAATGTATTAATGTTTTTTTTAATAAATACATTTGATATATATGAAATAATACTTGTACTATAATGATGTTATATATATATATATGTACAAGTCCATTACTTTCTTTCTTTCAATATGACAAGTAAATGGAAAGAATGTTCATGCGTACCTATGGTTTACCGTCTCAATGAACGGTGTATTTCATTTAATATTTGTATATTTTAATTATTATTATAAACACATATATATGAAATATATAGGATATTTATATCATTTATTTTAATCTGAAATTAATTAAATAATACTCTATCTAATATGATAATGAATATTAAATTAAAACATGTATGAAGAATAAAACCAATATTACTCGAAGCGAAACCTTAACATAAAATTATTATTAATTTTGTAATATAAAGTCATAATAAAATAATATATTGTATTATATTTTCAAATAAGGTTATATAAAATATTTATAACTATTTTATATTTATTATACATTAGGTTTTTATGAGTACGATGAGCGTTAATGAATAATGTATTTGAATTTCAGTTCAAATTTTATTTTCATGATATACATTCCTTATTCACCCTTCATTTATTTTATGTTGTGTAAATACTACCCATGAATGTATTAAATGATTTATATAATTATATTTATAGTTATTTAAATATTCATTTTATTATAGTTCATTTCATTGGGTTTATGGTTCAAAACTTACCAAATCAGTAAAGTAATTTTGTCACAATTTTCATTCATCAAGACACAAGTTTTGTTACACACCATTGTTAGTATATAAGGTGTCTATAATAGAAATTGATATGTTATATTGTGAATTTAGTTATTTTATTTATATTTTAATATCTATTTAATTTCATTTTCTTAAATGGGGAGTATTATTAAAAGTTTCCATATTGTAAGAGTTTATTTAAATAATCTCATCATTTATTGAAATTGTTTGTGATTATTCTTCCATTGAAGAAAAATGATGATCCAAATATTAAAAAACTTCATGAATTTTATTTTATAATGTTTATTCAATGTGTATTACTATATTAGTACAATTTTATAGTATTAGGTACTTAATATAATTAAAAAATTATTTAATAAAATACGAATCCCATTTATCCTTTCACTTGAAAGTCAATATCAATTCAAAACCGTGTTTTCAAGAAATAAATTTTCAAAAATGTTTCAATATTATACTAGGATGATTAATAGTTATTATTACCCATGTATTTAATTTTTAAAAAACTTTTTTAGATGGATTTTTTTTCATTTTCTCATCAAGGTAATTTTCTAAAATATTAAGTTGAAAAGGAATGTTTGGAATGAATGGACTTACCTACCGTCATGACCTTCATTTCATTGATTCTTCGTATGTAATTTTAAAAAAGTTAATTTTTAAAATAAAATGGTTTTACTAATATTCTATAAATTTTTATATTAAAAAATTTGTTATATTGAAAAAGTTTTTTTTAATTATATTAAAAAAGAATTTTAAATTATTTTCAAATCTCTGTTTATAAGTTTTTAAAATTTTGTTTTCAAAAGGAAATGATATAAATGATTAAATTTATTCTTCTTATATGTTTTAAAATTAGTTTTACTAAAAAATGTTCCAAAAATTCTTTCAATATTCTTTTATATGTAAAAAAACGTTTTAGAAAAAATTTCTAGATTGTTTTATATGTTTTCAAGGAAAATGTTTTTAAATGTTTTTTCAAGATTTTTTTATTTTTTTAAGGAGAATGGTATTCAAAAGTTTTTCTAGATTATTTTATCGGTTATCAAGGAAATGGTTTTCCAAATGTTTTATTTTTTAAAAATAATTTTATTCAATTATGAAATGATATATTCACTCAAATATTTTCAAAAAACATCTTGCCAAATTATTTCCCATATAAGATGACATCTGTTGTTGTTACTCATTCATTTATAAAAAATTATCCAAAGGTTCCATTCATAATATTTCCATTAATGTATTATGTTTTATGGTATAAAGTTTATTAAATCCATTTCCCTTGAACATGTTATATGTTTTTGAATTATTTCACTCTTTCAAAGGTTATAAGATTACAAAATCTATTTATCTTTTAGGTGTTATATGCTTATGAAAACAATTTATTTTCTAGGGTTATTATCTGATTAAATGATAACGAGACCTATCATTTTTTATAGGTTATAATATGATTACATGTTTATGATATACTTCTCAATTCACGCGTTATGATATGATTGTTTATGTCCTTGTTTAATATGTATGTATGATTTCATTATGAGGTGGGTGAGAACTATATCTACCTCCAATGCATTGGGAAATGATTACTATCTCAATATATAAATATACAGGAAATTTTCTGATATGTTGGTCTTGGGAGTGAACCTTTACTACTAATATGGTCATGGGAGTGAACCATGTCTACCAATATTGTATACAGAGTGAACCCATACATCCAATATTAACATGGCACTGATTCATTGACTAATATTTAAATCATTATTATATTATTATTATTTCGACCCAATTCCATGTTTTGTTGAATATTAGGATTTAATGTCTTATACTCTTTATTTATTTATGATTAAGGTCATATATCCTATCAAAATTTATTCCATTATTCTTATTTATAATCATTTATATATTAGGTATGGTATTATATTTTCAATAATATTTTCTCATACACTTATTCTAAGTATTATTTTTACATATATCCCACGTTTACCCTTACTGAACATCTTACCTCACCCATTTTAATGTTTCATTTACCCGTTGTTTTCAAGATATATATTATGTTTGATGTGTCTAAGAAGGGTACTAATCAAGAATAACCTAGTGTGACATATTGAATCTCACTCATGTACCAGTGTTTATGTCTCCAAGATTAAAAGGAACTAAACTAATACATTCAATGTGTGTGTGTTTTTATAGAGTTTCATTTATTCCAAAAATCAAGGTTATGATAATGCATGAAAAGATAGGTTCTCTATAGTTTTCATCAATGTGAAGGTATAGTAAACTGTTGAAAACTAGGTTGTGAAAAAATTAGTGAGATCCCTTGTAATATTTATAATATAATGTATATGGATTTCCTTATGGATAAATATTAGTATGTGGAAATGTAGAGAAAATATAATAGAATTTTTGTAAAGTATAGAGTGATTTATTTCCTAGAAATAATTACTTTTTTGGATACTAAATGTGGATGTGGATAAGGAATAGATGTACATTGGGGAAGAAACTCAGAAATGGTGTGTCGGGGCTAACTCAGTATAACCTGTATACGACAAAGAGCCTCGTTACACACCTTCATTGTAATAACAAAATCTTTCATTAATGGAAATTCTTCTTAATATAATTAAATGTCAAATTATGGTTATATAAAATGAAAACATCATTGGTTTTATGTTTATGGATTTTCAAATACTATTAAGAATTGTGAAAGTTGCTAATATAGTCGTTCAACAATGATCGCGTGATTATTATAAATATAGGTTTTGAACAATTCCAATTTACTTAGATAAAGGAAGTGATTGCCTCATCCAGTAGGCTTGCCCTGTACAAAGCCCATTTGTCAGAGCATGGAAAGAAGGTGGAATTATTGGGCTTCGCTCTTGACCATGCCAAAGCCGAGCTTGAACACGTTAATCTTGAGCATAACTAACTATGGGAGAAGTGGAAGTTAATAGAGATTACCACCCAAGCGATGTTATCCAAGCCGCCCAAGAGTATGTCAACATCTCACACCTTACCCTTCAGTCTTATGCTAGTGTTATAATGGGTTATTTAACAATGTCCTAGCTCTATGACTATGTACATTATTTTTTTATAAAGAATGTGTATTTATTTTTTTATTATTACTTTGTAAATAGTTTTTAAAGTACAAAGAGTATTTTTAGTTAATATTCAACTAATACATTTATTTTATTGAATAAATGGATTTTTTAATTAAATTATATTTTAATTAAATAATATTATAATTAAATTAATTTTTATTAAATATAAATGAATATATAAATTTATGAATGCAATTGTAATTTTTAAAAGCTGTTTTTGTCAAAACATATGAATTTTCGGTAAATGTCGATTTTCATTTTAAAATATTTTTAATTAAATAATATTTTAATTAAATAATATTATAATTAAATTAATTTTTATTAAATATAAATGAATATATAAATTGATGAATGCAATTGTAATTTTTAAATGCTGTTTTTGTCAAAACACATGAATTTTCGGTAAATGTCAATTTTCATTTTAAAAGAAAAAATTCACATATTTATGAAATTTGTTAGATAAAATTAATATTACTTTCGGTATTAGGATGTCTAAATTATCAAACAGTGAATTTTTACAAATTTTCTGAGACAGTTGAATTTTTTGGTAAAAATTAAATACTATTTAAATATATATCCTATTTTATGACATCATAATGACCAAATAGTGGTGTAATATAATAATATAAACATTATATTCATCCAATATATATATTACCATTAAAATAATGTGCTTTTTTGTTTTTTTGATTTATTTTACAAAGCTTTACTGGACCCTTCAAGACTTCTAAATCATTTCAACTTTTTAAATTGTTTTCCTTGAGATTGTAACTCACCTCCACATTAGAAACCCTATTATTTTAATAAGTTAGGACATTTTATTTATAAAATATTTTTTTCCCCTCCCCTTTGGAAAATAAAATGGTCAAAAACCATGTTCTTGTTTGTGGTATTGATTAGTTTTATGTGTGGTGACCCAAACCTTAATAATAAAGGATCCCCTCTCATTTCCAATTTAAACCCACCCAAGCTTTCACTTCCTCTTCAATAAAAGTCTTTGGAGTTAAACCAACCTCTAACCTTCTCTCTCTAGATTCTTCCCAAGGTTCCCCATGCTCCCAAGAATCCTCTCTCAAGCCTCTCCCAAGCCATTGGTATCACACTTCCATGTAAGAGATTTATTCCTTTCTCATTTTTTCAAATTTTCGTTAAGTTGTTATACCCTTTTGTTTTCAATTACAACATCTCAGGTACAATTTAAAACCTCCCCATACTTCCATCATTATTTTTGGATGATGGGAGACCCCTTTCTATCTCATTAATGCCTCTCATGTACACCCATTACTATGCTGAAATTCTGTGAAGGATTTCTCTATCCCCATTTACATCCAAGTAATTTTTTTCTATTATGCATCTAAATTCCATTGTGTTTGTTAGGACATGTACTTATATGTACCCCTTACTATCCATTTCATGTATGTATGTTGATACACCCATTTCTCTCTCATAATCAATTTTTTATGAGTTTTTATTTCACGCCGTTATGCTTTCGAAATTACACAATGATTTTCTAAGCCAATGTTTTTTTGTAGTGATTACCATGCCCATTTCTATATCAAGGGTATTCAGCTGTATTCACATTTACCTATTGATTAAAAAGCTTCATGTATGTATGAAACATCCCTTTATCTTGGAATAACTTATCATGTTGATTGATTCTATTTTATATGATCCATGTGGCACACTTATGCATGAAATTAAATTTTTAAGAAGGATGTGCCCTGATAGTACTCCAATGTATTGGGTAAAGTATTGAATCACGATACATCATGTGAAATGGGTATTGACTCATGGCAATTAAATTGCAATGAGGTTTCACTCGTTCTTCATGTATAATGAGGGTTTACTCATGCTCCATGTGCAATGATATTTGGCTCATTCTAATTCCATGTTAAGTGTTGTAGTCACATTTCAATGTTATGATTATCAGGCTTTACCATGCCTTTATGTTCATGTTTCTCTTGTGCTCCATTGATATTCCTATTTTCTAAAATGTATTTTATTCCTCATGTTATTCCATTTTTATTCCCTTACTAGGCTTTATGGCTCACCATTTTCATATACATGTCCTCAGATTATCCCATGCAATTCTTAGTACGAGGGAATGTAGTGGTAATGTAAAGGAAGATTTCAATAAGATGTTGTGTTTTTTATGTTCTAAGTTGTTATGTAATGTTCCTAAGCCCCAAAGAAACTATACCTCTAAATCTTCTATGTTGTATCAAGTGAAGTTTATATATAATAAATCGGGTTTAAGTGTGTAAGAATGATCAGGGTTGTTATAGTTGGTATCAGAGAATATGTTTAATTATTTTTGGGATTTGGATTAGAAAACCCTAGTGAAGACGTAGAGACAAGAATAAGTATAACAAAAACATACCTAATTATTTGTGAATATTTAGTAAGTGGTTTATCAAGAAAATACATCCCAGCCTGGATACAAGCAGGTAGAGGCTGCTCAGGAAAAAATGTATCCTAGGGGTAAAACCCAAAAACACCGCATTGAGCTAGACTTGAACGGGAACTGGTGCACGACAACTGGTCTTGTTGCACTTTTTGTTATGATTCTCCATGGTTATATGCTTTGGTTAATTTTCAAGCTTTGCATAAACCTTTATTAAATGAAATTAAAAAAATGACCCTAAAAATATATGTTAGATAGTATATCATAAATAACATAGAGTGAAGCATATAGATTCATAAGTCATGGAAAAAAGTTATTTCTAAGTCATCTATTTTTGTCTATGGATTACATTTTATGTGTTACCCCTTAATTTCCTTTTATTCTATCCAATGGTCAATAATAGGAGGACACGAGCTAACAACCGATGTGAAGATTAATGGGATGATAGTGCTAATGAGATGCCCAATCCAATGGGAGCAGGAATCACGAACTTTTATGTGCTTCTATCTTAGTGAACTGAAGATTTGAATAGAATCATTGGTCAAGAGGAACTTTCAACCCCCTATCCCTATGAAATAATACGTCACGTTTAGGGGAGCTTCATGAGACAAAGCCCTCTTACTTTTAATGGATCATCTAATCCCTTAATCGCTGAACACTGGATCAACTCCATTGAAAAGATCTTATCCATCCTTCAAAGTTGTGAACAAAAGAAGGTTCTTCTTACTGGTTATCATATAGAGGGTGAAGCTGATCAACGGTGGACGTTAATAAAAAATATGAATCCTAGGGAGGAGATCGAGGTATTAGATTGGAAGGATTTCCAGAAGATGTTTTCTGATAAATATTTTCCGCGCACCCTCTGAATTAAGATAGAAATGGACTTCCTTAACCTCATTCAAATGGATGATGAATATGTCAGAGAGTATGAGGAAAACTTCACAAGGCTTGCACGATACACCTCCAACTTTGTTATGACCCTCGAATGCAAGGTTGACCGCTTCTTTGGTGGGTTAAAACCAAGCCTATCGAAATTTATGGCGATCCGTGGCTTCGACAACTATGAGGAAATTGTCTGATGTGCCCTCATGGTCGGAATGGAGATCAGAGAGTCTCAGGGGTATCATGGTGATAAGAACCTTAAGCTGGAATTCAATGCTGGTGGTCTGATGGATAAATCCAATGATTGTAAGAAGATCCATCACCCCACTTTCCAAAGGTTCGGAAAGAAGCTCCCTGGAAATTTCCTGAAGGGGATGAGGAAATTCTTTAGGTGTGGAAGAGAAGGGCACATATCAGTTAACTACCGACAAGAAAAACCCCCAGCTGAAGTAGAGGAGAGGAATTCTCCATTCAAACCTCAACACACTGTTCATTGATACAACTACAATGAAACATGGCATCTTCCAAATCAGTTCCCTATGATAAGGGTTTTTAGAGGCTACCAACAACCTCCAAGGTAGAAAGGGAGAGATTTATCCATCACTAATATCAAAGTGAACCCCAACAACAAAGTGGTGATAGGTAAAATAGTTATTCACTCAATAATAAAGAACATAATTTTTTATTCATGTTCTATAGATTCTTTTATATCCAAAAAGATAAGTAGAACAATTCTAGAACCACCACAAATTGTGGAAGTAAAGATGTCGGTGAGTACGGAAAACTGGGAAATCATTACATCCCATGAATATAACTCCTCCCCTATCGTAATCTGTCGATTGAATTTCTCAAAATACCTCATCATACTCCATCAGGTGGAATTTGATGCAATTCTTGGAATGGATTCACTTTCCTTATATATAGCCAAAATAAATTTCCATGAGAGGTAAATCACTCTCCATGTGGAGAATCGACCCCTGATTCTGGACAATTGCAAGGAGGTAGATGAATCTTCTTTTGCTCCATCATCTCAATCGGGGATATTACTTCCCTATGAGAACGCATATCTTTCTCAAATGATTGAGTCTAAGAAGGAAACCTCCCTTGGAGACATGCCTATTATGAGGGAATTCACTAAAGTATTTCCCAAGTAATTTCCTAGTCTTCCTCCTAGAAGAGATGTCGAATTATCAATTGATCTTATACCTAGGGCATTGCCAATATCCAAGATATAATATAGAATGTTGGTTGTGGAGCTTGAGGGGCTGAAGAAACCACTACAATAGAATCTGGATAAAGGGTTTATATGCCAAAGTGCTTCACCAAGGGGTGCACCAGTACTCTTCGTCAAGAAGAAGGATGGACCAATGCGCCTTTGCATCGATTATCACGAGCTTAACAAAATCATGATAAAGAAAAAGTATCCTCTCCAACGAATCGATGACTTGTTCAATCAGCTTCATGGAGCACGATAATTCTCCAAGGTGGATTTGTGGTCGGGATATTATCATGTAAGGGTGAAGAAGGAAGATATCCCCATGACTGCTTTTTGTACAAGATACAGGCACTATGAATTCATAGTAATTCCTTTCAGACTCACTAATGCTTCAGCAATCATCAAGGACTTGATGAATAGAGTCTTTAGGAATTACCTCGACAAAATTTTGGTTGTCTTTATAGATGATATTCTGATATACTTTATAACCAAGGAGGATCATGAGGATTATCTAAGAACTATACTATACAACTTGTGAAAGAAGAAGCTCAATGTAAAGTAAAAAAAGTTTCAGTTATGGTTGAAGGAGGTATCATTCATGGGTCATATCATCACAATAAATGGGATATCTTTGGATCCCTCCAAAACAGATGAAATTGAGGGATGGCCAAGGCCAACATTGATAACATATACCCATATCTTCTTGGGGTTAGCTGGACATTATCGATGATTTGTGAGAAATTTCTCACGATTGTCCAACCCTCTTAACTTGTTATCTCAGAAGGGAGTAAAGTTTTCATGGATTGATGAATGCGAAGAAAGCATCAAGGTGTTAAATGAGTTCATTATCACTGTACCCGTGCTCACTTTACCCACAAGTGGAGAACTTTTTGGGGTATTCAGTGATTCTTTGATGAAGGAAATGGGATGGGTGTTGATGAAAAATGACTATGACATTGACTATGCTTCAAGGCAATTGAAAGTTCATGAGAAGAATGATCAAACACATGATTTGGAGTTGGCTGTGGTGATATTCTCTTAAAAAAATTCTCTACATTATCTCTTTGGGGAGAAGTGTGAAATATATACGGACCACAAAATCCTCAATTATATATTCACACAGAAATAGTTGAACATGAACCTATGAATATGGTTAGAGCTGATCAAAGAATATGACTACTCAATCCATTACCACCCTAGGAAAGAGAACTAGTAGGAAGATGCTCTAAGTAGAAAGGACCCGACGATTTTGTCATGGATGAGAATTGAGAAGTATACAATATTCAATAGAATTGATGAATATGGACATGGGAATCATAAAGAAAGGAATATCATCAATATTTTCACAACTTATTGCTTCACCATCTCATTTGGAAAGGTTAAAGGATGCTGAAAAAGATGATGTTATAATTCAGAAGAAAGTGGAAGCTATCGGAAAAGGGAAATCCTCGGAGTTCAATGTTAATGAAGGAGGAATTATCAGATTTGGTAGAAGAAAATGTGTTCTATCAAGTCCATAGATGAAGAAGAAACATTCGGATGATGCACATGGTTCAAATTTCCTTATTATCCTATGAAACACAAAGATGTATCGAGATCTCCAAGAGAATTATTGTTGGGATAATATGAAGAAGGAGATCGATAAATTTACATCAAAGTGCATGGTGTGTCAGAAAGTGATGGCTGAGAGATAGAAGTATAAATAGATGATGCAACCATTGACCACACCAGCTAGGAAATGGGAGAACATCACCATGGACTTTGTCACCAGACATCTAAAGGAATCCAAAGGAAACAAGGAAATCTTTATTGTTGTGGATTGTCTTACAAAGTCTACACACTTCATTGCAATTCATATGGATTTATCATTGGATCAACAGACATAGATATACATCAGGGAAGTGGTAAGACTATATAGAGTACCATTATATATTGTATCTGATCAAGATCCAAGATTCACCTCTAAGATTTGGAAGAATCTTCATCATGCTCTGGATACTGAACTGAACATTAGTACGACCAATCATCCTCAAACTGATGGCCAATCTGAGTGAACTATTCAGATACTGGAGGATATGTTAAGATCATGTTCTATGGAATTCAAAGGTTGGTGGGACAAACATCTTACATAGGTTGAATTCTCCTATAATAACAGTTTCCACTCGAGCATCAGAATGGCACCTTATAAAGCCCTGTTTGGGAAGAGGTATAGAAAACCGGGATGTTGGAATGAAGTTGGTGAACGTAAGCAGGTAGGAACAAAAATGGTCAAATAAATGGTGGATAAGGTGAAAACCATTCAGCATCATATCAAGGCAGCCCATAGTCGATAGAAGAGTTATGCCGATAACCATCGACAAGACCTTGAGTTTAATGTTGGAGACCTGGTATTTCTATGCATATCTCCCTGGAATAAGTTCATGAGGTTTGGAAAGAAATGGAAGTTAAGTCCTAGGTACATCGACCCCTTCGAGAGTCTTGATTGTGTTGGGGTTTTGGCCTATAGACTAAAACTTCCACCCACCATGGCCAAAGTACCTGATGACTATCATGTATCTCTCTTAAGGAAGTACATACCAGACCCTGCACATGTAATCTATTCAGAAGTAGTACAGTTGGAGGATGATCTTTCTTATAAGGAGAAACCGGTGAATATCTTAGATCATAGAGAAAAAGTTATACGAAAGAAGACAATGTCTGTACTCAAGGTGTTGTGGTGAAAACATAAGTTTGAAGAAGCTATGTGGGAATTTAAGGAAATGATGAAGCAGAGTTACCCACGTTTGTTTTAGAGTGGGAAAAGTATATTTCTAGTGAAACATTTCTTAAGTGGGGAATATTGTAATGACCCAAACTTTCATTAATGGAAACTCTTATAGACTTAATTAAATTTATTATTATGGTCATATAAAATGTAAAACTCTTTGGTTTTATGTTTCTATATTTTAAAATACTGTTACAAATTTTTACCATTGCTAATATAGTTGTTGAACAGTGACCACATGATTAGTATAAATATAGGTCTTTAAAAAATCCAATTTACTCAGACAAAGGAAGCGATGGCCTCATCCAATAGACTTACCCCGTTCGAAGCCCATTTTTCATAGCTCAGAATATAGGTGACATCATAGGGATTCATTCTTGTCTAAGATCAATCCAAGAATAAACATGTTAAACATGAGGGGAACCAACTACGGGAGAAGTGTAATTTAATAGAGATTACTGCCTAAGTGATGTTATCTGAGCCACCCCAAGAGTTTTTCACCATCGCACACCTTACCCTTAATTCTTATTCGGGTGTTATAAGGGGTTATGTAACAAGTACCTACTACTACGACTATGTATATTATTTTTTTATAAATAATGTGCATTCATTCTATTATTCTTACTTTGTAAATAGTTTTAAAGAAGAAATAATGTTTTAGTTCATATCAACTTAGAAATATTTTTTTTAATTAATGGAATTTTTAATTAAATAAAATTTTAATAAAATATAATTATAATTAAATTAATTTTTATTAAATATAAATGATCATATAATTTTATGAATGCAACAGTAATTTTTAGAAGCAATTTTTGTCAAAACCTATGAATTTTCATTAAATGCCGGTTTTTATTTTAAAAATAAAAATTCAAATATTTATAAAATTATTTAGATAAAATGAATATTTTATTTGGAATCGGGACGTCGAAATTATCCAATGGTGAATTTTTCATAAGTTTCTAAAATAGTTGGATTTTTGGGTAAAAATTAAATACCGTTTAAATATATAATCTGTTTTATGACATCATAATGACCCAATAGTGATGTAATAAAATAATATAAACATTATGCTCAGACAATATAAGTTTCAACATTAAAATAATGTGATTTTGGGTTTTTTTTTATTTTTTATAGAATGTTTTAGTGGACCCTTTAAGGTTTAAAAACATTTAGTATTTTTAAATAGTTTTCCTTGAGAGTGTGACTCACCTCCACATAAGAAACTGTATTATTTTAAGATGTTCAGCCATTGGCCTTATAAAATATTTTTTTCCACTAAAAATTGACAAAAACAATGTGAAAAATCCATGTTCTCATTTGTTGTATTGATTAGTTTAATGTATAGTTCCCCAATCCAAAATAATTAAAAATTCCCTCTCCTTTCCTATATTAACCCACCCAAGCTCCCACTTACTCTCCACTCAATGCCTTTGGAGTTAGACCAACCACTTCCATATTATATCAATAATCACCACAAGGTGCTCCAATCTCCCAATAATCCTCTCTCAATCCTCTCCCAAGCCTTTGGGATCACACTTCCATGTAAAGGATTTCTTGCTTTCTCAATTTTGTCCAATTTTCATTAAGATGTTATGCCCTTATTTTTTTCAATTACAAATGTTAGGGTATGATTTCAAACAGTAGCAATACTGCCCTATTTATGTTTGGATTATTGGATACCCCTTTCTCTCTCATTAATTCCTCCCATTTACACCTGTTACTATGCCGAAATTCTATAAGGGAATTCTCTCTTCTCATTTACATCCATGGATTTTTTTTATTATGCATCTAAATTTCATTACATTTGTTGGGACATGTATCTATATGACCGCCTTACTGTCCATTTAATGTAAATATTATGAGATGATCATTTATCTCTCATCATCCATTTTGTATTAGTTCTTATTTCATGACGTTATGCTGTCGAAGTTACACTATGATTTTCCAAACCAATATTATTGTGTAGTGAATACCATGCCCATTTCTCTATCATGGGTATTAAACTTTATAAACATTTTCTTATTTATTATAAATCTTCTTGTATGTATTACCCATCCCTTTATAATGTAATTACTTATGATGTTGATTGATTCCATGTTATATAATCAATGTGGCACACTTATTCATGAAATTAAATGTTTAAGAAGGCTGCGCCCTGATAGCGCTCCAATGCAATGGGTAAAGTATAGTATCATGATACGTCATATGAAATGGGTGTTCACTCATGCTAATTTATGTGCAATGATGGTTTACTTGTGCTTCATGTGTAATGAGGGTTTACTCATGCTCCTTGTGCAATGAGCCTGGGCTCATGAAAATTTAACATTAAGTGTTGTTTCCACATTTCCATGTTATGATTATCATTCTTTATTAAGACTTTATGTTTTTGTTTCAATTGTGATCCATTTATATGACTATTCTATAATGTTTATTGCATTCCTCATGTTATTCCATGATTATTCTCCTATGGGGCTTTATATCTTACCCTTTTCTTATGCATGTCCTATGGTTATCCCATGCAATGCTAAGTACGAGGGAATGTAGTGGTCATGTAAAGGATGTTTTCGATAAATATGGTGTTTGTTTTATGTTATAAGATGTTATGTAATAGTTCTAAGCCCCCAAGACACTAGATCTCTTGATCTTCTATGCTGTATCAAGTGAATGTTTTTATTTAATAAATCTGGTTTAAGTGTGTAATAAAAAGAGGGGTTATTATATTTATTAACACTACCAGAGGACATGCCTTGTGAATTGAAAAACACTTCATGAAAAATCATGAAGTCTTTAAAATTATGTCGTGAATGAATAACCAAATATAATCTTTAGGTGTCATATAATGAAAAAAAATCATGATTTTGATATCCTATAAGTAATCAATTTTTTATTATGTGATTTCAACTATGATAATTGTTTCTCATGCTATGTTTTCTGGTTTTAGTCAATGGCCTGAACCAGAATAAAATGGGTTGACATGGAGTGTGATTGAACTTCTTTTATTGACCAGTCAAATGGGATGATCACATGAGTAATGGATTTTTTCATCATGAATAATCAGTGTTCATTGGACATGATTAACAACATGTACATTAAAAACCTATTGGAATCACCAAAGAAGATAAGAAATGAGTTTACTAAGAGTTCAGGTAATGGAGACCATAGAGGAATGAATATTTTTTTCCTGTATGTTGAGAGTGTGGAAAGAATCTCTCAAGTGATTGACTTAGAAGAAAAGGAAGATGCACTGACTATAAAAAATAAGGAAAAAAGGATTTAAATTCAAAATAAATAATGAAGAGTTCAGTTAATGAAATGGAATTGAATATCATCCTCCCTAAGACATCATCTAAGGGTAAATTCTTTATGTGTGGAATAAATGGTCACTATGAAAATCAATGCCCAATGTGGAAATATCAAGAAGATAAATAGCAAGGTGGAATGAGTAATTGATATATTAATTATGATGAAGATACTATAGATTAAATATGAAAGGAAGGTGGTATTGTGTTATAGGATAATGTATCCTTTTAGTGTCCTCATTAAAAAGTATAAGAATAAATTTTTTGTATGTATTCATATTCAATAATTATGTTATATTAATGGGGAAATATATATGGATTGTTCAGTTTATGTTTTTTTCACTATGAATTTACAAGAATACATTGAATGGTCTTAATGGAATTGAAAAGTGGTTTAATATAAAGTTTATTTTCTTGGAAGAAACATGATTAATTGAATGGTAAACATAAATATGTTTCTCATGTTAAGATAATGTTTTTTGGAAATTGTTTTGTGGGATATGAATAAGTAAATGTCATGGTACTAATTACTTTGGAACTAATTAAGGACCTATTTAAAATTATCTTTTTTCTATTATTAATGAGGTTTAAAACATTTTTGGATTTAAGATATCTATTTAATACACATTAGAATGAGGAAAACATGAATTTTTTTAATACGGGTTTTTGGGCATTCTTGTTATTACAATTCTTCATAGGAATAAATGATGAATGTATTCACATTTTTTGAATGTGAAAACCAATATCTACATTATGATACATGAGGGATCAATTTAAGTATTATTTCATCAAATGATTTTGTATATTTTAGATTTTCATAATTTATAAGGGTTATAGGGTTAACCATTTTTTAAAATTTTAAGATAAACATCAGATGAGGTATTTATATATTGATGTTGTATTGAAAACCTTAGTTAAAATGATATTTAGGGGAAAAAATTCAAGGATATCCATAAAAATTATTTTGTAAATTATATTGACATGGTTTTGAAAGAGGAAGGAATATATGTTAGATGACAAGTCATAAATTTTAGAAAGGTTATGGGTCTTGAACCCATTAATGATGGACGATAAGGGTTTCACACATAACACTAGCCAACACGATATCCTAGTTAATGTGTAATTTTTTCGTTAAACATTTTGATGAATAAATACTAATGGTGAACTAGTAGTTTTATTATTCATATTTATCGATTAGTGAATTTTCCATATTAATTTTGAATAATTATTAGAGACAAATAGTTAGACTTTTCATTCTTTTATGGGCCATGGGATCCATTAAAAGTGTTTTTTAGTTCATTATGAATCAATGTTAATTAATAGATATCCCATTATTTGAGTAATAGATGAATTAAAAATCGGTGAAAGAATTACCAAATAATGAAATTGTGTTTTTAGAAATATATGAAGTAGGTTTATTTCTGTATATTCTTGGTCAATAAGAGAATTACTCAATGTTTGGAAAATCAAAAAAAGTTTTTTCAAATACATGAATTTTCAATAGAACTATACCATTTTAAATCATCATAGATTTATGGATTGGAGGCCATAAAATTTTCATTTACCATTTATTTTTTTGTGATAAATTACCTTAATCACTCCCTAAGAATATTTATGTTTTTTCTCCAAGTCCATGTTTTCAATTCCCACCTGTTTTCTACTACGTTGAAATCTAGATATGAATTACTAAAGGTAACTATTACGGTTCAAACTTTTCATTTTTAAAGTAATATTTAGTGTTAATTTTTATAATGTGGGTAATATTAATGGAACAATAATTTATTAATACATTGATAAACAATATTAATTTAGTGGAAAAATTATTTTAATTGGGGTAGAATATAACTCTGTGAGTTATTGTGAAATATTTTTATCATTAATTAATTATTTTTGATATTTTTAATTTCATTAAACACTAAATATAGTTTTTTATATTAAATTACTACTTGTGTATTTCATACACCACACTCAAGACTTATATTATTTGCACTACATGCAACACTGACCTATATTGCGTTACATGCAATACCATGTATCTACAAAAAATCATTTGGTAGATATAATTATTTAAACTAGATAGTTAAAAATTTCCATTAGGCATCATATTATTAATAAAAATAAAAAATTTAAATTTTATTTATAATGGTTTTATATAAATAGAATATATTGATAATAAGACATGTAATATTCATAAATTCTTTAGATTGTTGGATATACTATTTTCTCAAATGAACTGCTATTTATATCCGCATATGAATGATAATAAAATTATTTCTATAAACTAATCGATACTTAATTAGCTATAATAATATTCATTTTTTAATTAATATTGTAAAAATTGGCATATGGGGAATTTTTTAGATTTTTTTGAGAAACATCATTTTTTTGGATGAATAGTGACAAATAATGAAATTTAATTCATCTTTCTTTTCATATAATATTTTTATATAGTTAAATTACATATTTTTTAATTTTAATATATAATTACAAAAAATATACTTAAATTAATCAAATTTAGGCCATTGAAACCAATTTTACCTAGAAACCTAATATGAAAACGTAATAAGATTTTCAACATTGTTTAGATTAAAAATCTGCAGTATCATCCCTTCTAAGGGATTAAATTAGTTTTCAATAGTTATGTATTTTGAATTTGAAAAAATGGATTTCATATTTTTTTTATTATAATAATTTATAATTTCTATTAATAACAACATAGTTTTTTACCAAAAATATTTCTGAATGTGATTAAAATCAATTAAATTTAAAAAAATTATATTAACAGAGGACTAAACATTAAACATGATTCCCAAAAAACCTAGAAACATTAAAAAATCCATTTTATGACCATATTTAAACCCTATATTATTTTTTCTCTAATTGTTTCCCTTATATGACCCATTTTCTATGGAAAATAAATGAGCGTAATTCTCATTTAAAAACATTATAAAAATACCACTCATCATCCGCTATAAAAATACACTCATCATTAACACTTCCCCAAAAATCTAAATCCCAATATCTCACCAAAAATATACTCGAATAATCTCACAAAATTATACCATTCATCGTTGAATCCAATCATTGGGTTGATATCCAACCATGGAAGACCATTGGTTCAAACCAAAAGAAGTTACCCAAAGAAGAGGAGACATTCTTCCTCAAGCTCCTATCATTAAATTTATTTCTCCATCACATCACTATTTATTATTATCTAATTAAATATTATCCTAATTATCCTAAATTTAATTATATGTTATTATGTGATGTTTTCTACCTATAAATACACACACATCCACTTATTGGTACCAAACATACTGTTCTTGTGTACGATAAATTACTACCTCATGAAATGATGTTGTTCGTTCTTCCTTTACAACCAATCATGTGTTGAAATTGTGATTGAAACATTGTTTTTATAATATATATAATATATTTTTGATTTATTTATTGTTCAATAATTTTTTATATTAAACACACCTTTATTATTTTCATATTTCTTATATACGATAACTTAATTTGGGGATGTCTGGACTTCTGACTCTTTAAAATGATGTAATTCATTAACACATTAGAAGGAATGTATTAAGGATTGTTTTAGTATACACTTATGATATCTATGAAATATAAATTATATTCTAATGATGTTATATATATATATATATATATATTCATTCATTTCCACTACTTACTTCAGTATGATATGTAAACATAAAGAACATTTATGTGTACGTACGACCCCCCATCTCTATGAATGGTGTATTTAGTTTAATAGTTATATATTTTATAGATATATAGAGATACATATATACTGAATATATATGATATTTATATCATTTTTTACATTTTTTATGTTTTTAAATCATGATCTGTGTAAGATGATCAAGAATAATAAGTCAAAACATATATGCAAAACAAAGCATATATTACGAAAAGCAAAATATAAACATAAAATTGTTGATATGCGAGTAATGTGAAGTCATAATAATATAATAATTGGTAGTATATATAATAAAATGGTTCTGTAAAAAATTTATATTGAACTTATATTTAATATTCAGGAGGTTTATACGAGTATGAAGAGAATCAAGACATAACGTAATGGAGTTTCATCTCTATTTTTATTTCCACGAGATACATGACTTATTCACCACTCATTAAATTTATGTGCTGTATATAATTCCCATAATTTTATTATAGGATTATTTTAATTAAATTAATTTTTATTTTTATATCTATTTTATTTTATTTTATTTCATGGGTTCATGATTCAAAAGATACCAAATCAGTAAAGTTATTTTATATGAATTTTCTTTTTTGAGAAAAATGTTTTGTTATTCTTTTATATTCTTTTATGAGGTGTATATGATTAAAATTGACATAATATATGTTGAATTCCATTATTTCCATGATATATTAAGCTATTTTTAATTTATTTTTCTTACATGGGGAGTATGATTCAACATTACCAAGGGGTAAGAGTTTACTGAAACAATCTAATAGTTTATTGAGATTGTTTATGATTATCCTTAATTTAATGAAATATTAAGATACAAAACTCAATAACACTTTTTAAATTTTTCTATAATATATTTATTCTGGATTTTTCATGTATTAGTACCATTTATTCACTCATTGGTACTTCTGATAATCAATAATTTTTTTTAAGAATATCTGAATCTATTTTATCCTTTTGTTCAGAAATATATGTTCTTTCAAAACCATGTTTTATAAAAAATGGTTTCAAAAAAAGTTTTATTATTATCCTATAATGGTTTATAGAAATGTTTACCCATGTATTTACTTTAAATAGAAATTAAAAGGAATGTTATTTTATTTTTCTAATCAAGGTACTTTGGTAAAATTTTTTGGAGTAAAAAAGAATGAATAACATGTTAAGACTTACCCACCATTACGACCATCATTTACTTGATACTTCCATTGAATTTTTTAATGTATTTTCAATGAAAATGGTTCTAGAATTTATTTCAAGCTTCTTTTATAAATTTTTAGTGAAAAAGGATTTCTAAAATGTTTTAAAAATTCATTTATAAATATTTAAGGAAAAACATTTTTAAAAGGTTTTCAAGATTCATTTTTAAATTTTCAATGAAAATCAGTTTCAAAATATATTCATAGTTATTTTATAAGTTTTGACGAAATAGGTTTTTAGAAGGTTTTATGGCTCCCAAATAATTGTTTTCAATGAATAAATGATATTTTCACAAATAAAATGTTTTTAATGTGTCCATACAAATTATTTCCCTTTTAAGATGACATCTGTTGGTGTTAATCATAGATTTTTGGGAAATGATCCAAAGTTTCCATTCATATACTTTTTATGAATGGTTTACATTTTTTGAAATGATATTTATGAAATAATTTTTTCCTTCATATGTTATATGTTTATGAAATCTGTTTCTAATTATTAGGATATATGTTTATTTAACCTATTTATCTTTCACGAGTTATATTCTTATGAAACCCCAACTCTTTTAACTAGATTTTATATGATTATGAAACCCAACTCTTTTCACTAGTTTTTATTTTTTGAAATTCTTCTGAAACATATCACTTTTCCACATGCTATGACATGATGTTCTGTTTATTATACCCATTTCAAATTATGGGTTTTAAAATTATTATTTATTATATTCTGGTGAATGTACGTATTATTTAATTATGATATGGGTGGTACCTATATCTCCCTCCAATGCATTGGGTAACTATTTTTATCTCATGAGATGGACATAAATGGAATTATCCTATATGATTTTATTTGGAGTGAATCTTGAAAAATAATATGGACATAGAAGTGAACCAAGAATATAAAGATAGAATGGGGAGTAAACACTTATGACTAAGATGACCTTGGAAATTATTCCCAAACTACTATATAAATCAATTTTATATTTTTATGTTTTTTCCATAAGTCCATGGTTTATCCTAAAGTTATGCTTTCTTATCTTATGTTCTTTATTTAATTTTGTTTCATGTCTTAAAAACTACCAAGCATTATTCCATGAATATGATATATGATCATTTATATACAGGGTATGGTCTTTAATTTTCATGATCATGTTATCATACCCTTATACTCATGATTATGTTTGCACATTTCCCTTATTTACCCTTTTTGAGTATATGAGCTCACCCCATTTTATATTTACAACCCCATTGTTATGAAGAAATTTATTATGTTTGATGTGTCAAAGAAGGTTTATAGTGAATAATAACCTATATAGTGATAATATAGCTCACTCATGTACTACTGTTAACGTTTCGATGTGTCAAATGTAACTAAACTAATATGGTCATTGGGAATCTGTTTGTATTATGCAATAAGTATTCTGACAAAGTGATGTAATCTTAATGTATTTAAACTGAGTGACTTTATTTGTATAGTAGTTTTAAGAATTTAATTATATTATAAAAAAATATATTAGTATTTATAATTATATATATGATCCGTATATAATATATTTCCACCTATTATATAAAAATATTTCATTATTGTAATTGTTTCGAGGGTTATCTTCCTTATTTTCTCTTGCATGTTCTGTAAAAAAGATCTGATTCTTGTGTATATTATAGAGTTACATTATCTATAGAATTATAATCAAGAAAAAATATCTTATTTATAATCAATTATACTTTTAAAAAACTAAGTTGATAATGTTATGAAAATTGTACTATGTTATAGTCATGGTGACAAATGGTCGTACATATGCATGAGTTACATTTCGATTTTTCAATGTTCATTATCGAATGTAGGTAAGTAATATTGTTCTATTCCATATTATAATAATATCACATATACTATATTATTCTTCTAATATAATTATATATATTTTCTTTGTTGTTTGGTGATGAAAAGAGATTCACATCGCTTCATAAATGTAGTAGTTCACACATATATAAAAAATGTTTTCATCTGTAAGTGAGTGAAAATGTAAGAAATATTATTATATTTTTTTAATGATAAATATGTTATCAAGATAATAATTAGTTAATTTAATTCCCATATATGTTTTAATATTAACCTTATTATATTCCATGTAAAGAGTTAGGGGATGAAGAATCACAAAGCATCACATGGAGATAGTCTGTCATACACATGATTGACATTTTTATATAGCCTATAGAATGGAATGAATATATATATATATATAATATAATTATTATAGGGGAATAATTACGTTATAAAATTTATATATATACATTATACTCATCATCATAACCAACCTTGAAAGGGTGTACTAGAAAAACAAATGATAATAGTTCACGAGGATGTTGTCCCCCTCACACATGAATGTTAATTTCTTAACTAATAAGATTTATGTGGAGGTGTTTTCAAGTCATTAAAATGATAGAAAAAATATAATTATATGGAATATATTTAGGTTTCTATATTATCATGGTTCAATAATAATTGAGAGAGGTTTAGGTATAAATAAAATAAAAAATCTCATTGAACAACAATAGATTTTTCATAGATATTCAATCATACCCCCGTTAATATCTCTCCAAAGGCTTCCAAATATGTCAATTATATAATATATAAATTATAAGTTACAAATAGGTCAATAAAATGTTATTTTCTACCATTTCTATGGTCAATTTATACCCTCATCATATTTTTTAATCCCCTAATAAATCTATATTTTCCTTAACCAGAGTAAATAACATTTTACTATTTTCACTATTATTGTTCGTTAAAAATTAATTTGATAGTATAAAAATTATATTTTACGTAAATTAAAAATATGGAATTCATTTTTTCAAATTAAATTCATATAGGTGTAAAATTTGAATATAAATTTAATACTCAAGAGGTGATGAGAAACAGGGTTTTTAAAGAAAACATTATATAAATATGATAATATTATTATATCAAAAATAAATAACATAATTATTAAAATTTACTAAATTGGTTTAAATGATATAAATTTTGTTTAATTTTACTTTATAACCAAATAAAAATAAAAATAAAAATTATATTTTAATTAAATGGAATGATAGTTACCAATAAAAAATTAGTATTTTCCCTATTAATGTAAAATATGAAACTTTTTAAAAAAATGAAAATATATTAAATTTAAGATAAATTTTTTTTTTATTTTTTATTTTTTATTTTTTTGAATTTATTTTTATAAAAGTTTTACAAATTATTTAAAAATAAATTTTTCAAATCATGGATAAATATTTCTTTAAGGATAAATTCTGTTTTTAGAATACATTTTTGACTTTTTAAATAATTATTATCATTATTTTAATTATGAATATACAGCTATATTTTCATAATTTAGGTAATCCTACTCATACCCAACATTATAGCGGAATGGTGATAACTATTAAAAAAATACCAATATTTTAATAAAAGTTCACATCATGTCAAAAATTAATGTTGCGAGTAACATAAGCTATTGAAATGATTGAATATATATAAAATTTACAAATCATTATATATTATATTTCGTTCCATGATTGCTGTTTTATGTAAGTGTAATGCCTCAACCTCAGAATTTGAGGGATGGTGCATTATTTTATAACATTAGCATAAATAAAATATTTAAATCCCAATGGAAAAAATAGTTTAGTAGTTTTGGAAAACCAGATTACATACATGATACCATACTACATTTAGAGAAAGAAAATAAAAACATAATAACTAATAATTTGAAATAATTAGAATCATTGAAACTCATTTAAAGGGTTCTTATTAATAACATATGCACTGAAAACATAATTAGGGTGAGTGAAAATGAGAATTAAGGGTTTTTAATTAAGATGTAATATTGAACCAATGAAAATATATCTACATTTAAAGAATAATAGTTGATAAAAAATTCCATTTAAATTAATAAATAAGGAATAATAAATATTTCAAGGTATGAAACTGAAAACAAATTCCATTAAATCAATAAAATAATAATGAAAAGAATCCCTAAATATTATTATATGAAAACGACATGGATAATAACATCGATAGTTGACATATATATGAAGGAAATTATTAATTATTGGAAATCATGTATATGGAACATAAAATCATACTCTGTCAAGATCCATCCTCTAGGTAGTTTTAATCTATATGTAGAATCCTTTTTTATTTATCCAAAATAATTATCTCATTATAACCTATCGATGCATCTAGGGGATATATAAATTTTGAGTTCCACCTATCAATGAATTTTCTATGATTTGATTTTATAAAATAATTAATTTATTCTATCGACAATATTACAAATCAAATATCTATATTGAATAAAATATACATATTTATCAATAATTACTGAGTTGATTAAATAAATATCAAACTGAATATGGTATATAAAAAGGATATTCATTTTAGGAAAAAATTATATCCATCACCTATGTTTGTGGATATTTAAATGATTAAAATAAGGTGAATTTTTTATAATAATGTTAACAATCACAAATAAAGAGATATTTCAATTATAATCATTAAGAAATGTTTTTAGGAGAATAATATTGAAACATTCCAAAGTGTCCCATACCTCTACAGAACTTTTGAATTATAATATCCCTAAATGAAAATAATTAAATGAATCATAGAATATCATAATAATTTTATAATTTTTTATATAATATGTCCAATGGATCTATATAAACCATAAAAAAGAATCCAGTCACATAACAATAAATTAGGATCAATGGAATGAAAATAGAGACGAAATCCCTTACATTACTCTTCCTTTTGGGGGATCGTCCATTATCCTTGTGTATAATGGTTTTAATAGTGTTAATAACTTATTATAGACCATTATTAAAATTTATTATATAATATATAATCATATTATAATAACTTTTAACCCATTTGTTAATATTCCTTTTCTACTTTCACTATTTCGGGTGTAAATTTCCTAGTTTATCAGGTATGTTTTGAATTGTTATTTGTTTTTACAATTACATAGACCATGATTTAATAATCAAAAAAATGTAAAAAATAATTTAATAATCATATATATCTAGTAAATTTCTATTTATAACTATATGAAATCTTTGGAGATAATAAATGAAATGCCTTATTCATGGAGTCAGTAGGTCGTATGGACGCACGAACGCTACTTTCATTTCATTGTCATATTAAAATATTTATATTTGAATAATAGATTATATTATTAATCTTTTATAATATATATTTAAATTTTTCACATATTTTTATTAAAATTATCCTTAATACATTCCATGTATTGTGTAAATGAATCACATCGCTTTGAGGAGGCAGTATTCCACACATCTCCAAATGATGTTATTGTATTTAAATATAATGGAATGTATAATAGTTTGTGTTATAAAATAATGAAATAATGATAAATAAATATTAAATACCATATATAACACATATAAATAATGTTTCTATCATAATTCTAAACCATGAAAGTGGGTAATGAAAAAACGAACAATCATTGTTTCTCTAAAAGGTAGTTCTTCATACACTAAATATAGGATTGTATCGCATTAGATGAATGTGTATGAAATTACAGGTAAAAATCATATCATAATGAATCCTAGTTTATTAAAGAAAATTATTTTATTATTTAATCATGAAATTATATTATTTTAATTATTTTAGAATGAAAATAATTCTAAATATCTTGAGGATGGATATTACATCTTATTCGAGTAAATCTTTTTCATTTTCACAAAATGGATTCCCTAAATGGATTTATTCTCTAGGTGAGGCTCGTAAGATTAGAGGAGGGTTTTTGAGGAACCATTTTGGAAGATCATGGTCGAGCCAAAGTGTATTTATTAGTGTGAATAAGTTGGAGGAGAGGAGGATTTTTATAACGGAGGAGGTGTAGAACACTAGTAAAATTTTGGAAATGGAATTCCACACATATTTCTACTAATGAAAGTTGTTTCAATAATAGTTCAAATTAGATAAAATTTAGGATATGGTCTATATATGGCATGAAAATTTATTTTAATAAATTTATAAGTCATTTTGGCCCTTACGTTTAATGTTTAGTCCTTTATTAATCTTACTTTCACCTAAACCATTGTAATTAATTTTTATTACATTCACTTTTTTTTTGGTCAAAAAATAAGTTTATATTTTTAGAAATTATAAATTATCAGGATTTAAAATGTGTAATCCATTTTTCCAAATTCTAATAATATTATTGGAAAAAATTAATTCAAAATTAATCTTGCTGATGGGACAAAAAGTTGGCATTCTACTGAAAAAATGGTCAAATGTTATCTAAGTTTTTATATAAAATTACAATGTGAAACTGATTCTAATAACCTCAATTGGGTTACCTAACAAGAAAATATAATTAAACTTTAAAATCATTTAAAAATATAAGTTATCCTTATATAAAATTTAAACCAAAAATAAATTTTGAATTATAATTCATTATTTTTCACTATTCAATAAAAAAATGAATCTCCGTAGAGAGATATGAAAAATATATCCTAGGATAATTTGTAGGATCTGATTTCATATATGAATTTTACTTAAATATATAATTTATATAAACATTTAAAGATATATATTAATATAGTTACTCCATTAAAAGGTGGTAAAATTTCCTTTATAAAAATGTTCTACTTTTATGTGTAATATTGGGCCAATTCTCATATAATGCCTATAAAATGAATTGTATGGATATAAAAAATATTTTATTGCATAAAACGTATAAATTTAATTAATATCATACAATTATAGTAATAATTTTATCTCATTAGGATAAATCACATTTTTCACATAGAAAATAGTCTTTTATAAAATCACACCCCTTATAATCATTTGGTTTACATATTTAACACTAATTAATTGGTAACCATTAAACTAAAATATACATATTAATATTTTTGTCAATACTAACCATAATTTACAATATAATTTCTATCTTATATCATATTATTATAAATAATAATATTTTTAATAATATATTTTTGTTTGATAAAACATTGTCTTACATCTTACACAAGCCATCGAGGAAAGTTAGTCTTTCATGTAACACAACATAACCTCAGTGTTACATATATAAAAAGATAAAAATTATGTTTCATTTAACATATTCATAACATATCGTTTCATATAAATAAATCTAATAATAATAATCAAATTTTTTCTAAAAGGAAAATATTGTAATTTCTTGGGGTGTTACATTATACCCACAAAAAAACTTGAATCCTTTGAATTTAAACATGATCTCTGTAATAAATGGGATGATATATCAGAATAAACTATTTTTAAAAAACAAATATAATCAATAGGTTTAATAACACTTCTTTCTAATATGGGAGGAGTTAAATTAAAATTTCCATTTAACTAAGTTCTCTTGTAGAAGAACATAAGTGGGAAATGTAAACATTGATACTAAAGAAAAATGTAAAAATAAATTTCTAATTGAGAGTTATATATAACATGTTCTAATTAAATTTAATAACCATAAAAACGTAAACATTAGATATGAAAAGGTTATTGATATCACAAAAAAATGATAATAACTAGACAACATTTTTGTGAGAATTCCATTTTCATGTAGGTGAGGAAAAATTTTACTCTATATGAATTCATGTAAATATACGTTTCTATTTCATAAAAACTACATTATCCCTTTTTTTGTTTCTAGAACTATTTTCTAGTTCATATCTTAGCACATGATTTTTTATATGGTGAAGAAGCACATCAATATATATAAACAAATTCATGGATCATCCTAAACAATTTCATAAGTTGATAAATTTTCCACAAGTTTATGATCCAACAATTTTGAAGGAAGATCACCAAATTTTCTAAAGTGAACTTATAATTAGACTTTAATCAACATGAAGGAGATCTAAATTGTCACGTTCAAGTCATGTGAGTAGATTCATCATGAATAATCTTAAAATTTGGTAATAACATTAATTACCATAAAATCTTATTAGAAAAATAAATTATTTCATATTGCATAAGTAAGACACTTGTTATTAGATATATTCCATAAATCCAAAAATTATATAAAATCCATTAATGATAGAAGAAAAAACATTGTCAATAAATAATTACACAGTTCCAAGGGAGTCAAAACTTCTCATATTTATGTTTCACAGACCAATCATTTCTTTATCTGAACGTCATTTTCATAACATTAAGAATATATTAAGGGTTATCTTTCCCTCATAAATGTGTTTTTTCAAAAGGTTTTACTTTAATTTTAATATATTCTCTTAGAACCCATTAGAATATTATCTGAAATCATTAATAAAAATTTTCTACAGTATAATCCTTATATATATCAGAAATCATATGATGAAAACACCATAAAATACATTACAACATATTTCATAGATTATAATATTGATTAAAGTAATTATAACTCTTTAGTTGTGTAAATAACATATTATTGA
Organism: Viscum album; assembly: GCA_963277665.1. Taxonomy (NCBI): domain Eukaryota; kingdom Viridiplantae; phylum Streptophyta; class Magnoliopsida; order Santalales; family Viscaceae; genus Viscum; species Viscum album. The sequence continues at coordinate 673,150,141 of OY728131.1, read as the reverse complement.
CCTTGATCTATTATTCTATTCAGAGGTATATTCCCATGAGACATAAGGAATCCATTTGCATAGTTCTCCATATCCTTTCAGTTCTAACATTGAATAACAGTTTTTTCTTTCTTCCCATTGCATTATTTTTTCCTTATGACCCTTTTATCAACTCTTATAAGAATCCACCAATACATTAAAGAATTTACTAGGGTAATTATTTTATGTTTCATATATGGACTCTTATTGTCTTTGTTTCCATTGATGATATTTATTCTAGAAAATTTCATCTCTATCTTGCTTGTACATAAAACTATTTCTCATATGATGAAAAATTCTCAGACACCAATGACCTTCAGAGATTTATATTAATACCTTCAAATAATTGGTCAATATCTCAGTCCATATTTCATATGAAATTCATATCATACAATGATAAAAATTTAAAGGTATCATTATACTATGAAAAATGTTCTTCCTCATTTTTATTTGAACCAAGAAACTTTATCTTCATCTCAGTTTATTGATCATGAGGGAGGTATTAATCAATGAATGTATCCATAAATTTTATCCAATCCATGATTTATATTTTATATTAACACTCATAATATAGATAAAAGACCACCATCGATCAAAATCATCATTCATAAAATATAATGTAAGTGTAACCTTTCCCTTTTCACAATATCTTAATTCTGAGAATATCTTCTCCAATGAATTAATCCATTTCTCACCTACTATTGGCCAGCAGTCCCAATAAATTAGGGGGGCCTATATTGGATAAAATGAACCATCACTGGACAATCTCATTGTGGAATATGTTTCCCTATCTAGGAAATGTTATACATTACTACCTGATTATTCTTCCCTAATATTTCCATCACACTCTTAGTTCCAATACCAGCTATATTAGTTTCCTTAACAGTGATATATCTATATTTCCATGAGTAATGATATCGTTCTTCCTTCCATGTTCTATTAATAAACAATATATTATACTGGATTAGATCATTACATTTCTAAAAATAATGTATAATCCCAAAAAAAGTGAAACACTAAACATAATGTAAAAATATTTTCAATAAATAATCTCATAATAAGAAGCATGGTTTATTTTGGGATATCCTTACATTCAAATCACCCATAATGGTTTGTAATAAAAATGAGAATTGACCTAAGAGTATCCCCTAAGAGTGTCAAATTATGGTTTAGTAAGGCCTATTGTTGTATACTAGGTTACACCGAGTCAAGAACAACATGACTTATTGTAGTTGTTACCATTAGTACATCTCTGCCAGAACCACATCCATCTATAGTTTCTAGAGAGAGATATATTACTAGAAAGACCTACAAAATCTATAAAAAATATATTCATATAATTAATTTTATACTTATTCTCAACTTATAACTAAGGTTTATGTTCTCTAATATATATTTTTGAAATCTAGTTTCCAGGTTTTCCGCTAAACCAAATTTTGTACCAACTATAATTCCCCAAGAACAGAAGCCCAAATATGGTGCATTATTTTATTACATTACAATACATACAAACTTCATATTCCAAGTGACTGAATTATTTATCAATTTTGAAAAACTATATTATATACATTATTCTAATGATTTATTAGGAATAGATAATAAATACATGATACATAATAATGTGAAATAAAGATCATTTTTGAAACTCAATCAAAGGATTTTTCTTCATAACCAGGGGAATGGAAAAAAATAAGGATAAGCTAAAAATAATAGTAAGGGTATATAAAGCAGAAAAAATAATAAATAAACAATATAAATCATCATGGAAATGTAAATAGATGAAAACATATTCCATTCATAAATATATATATATATATAGCATTATCAATATAGTATCATAAAAAATTAAAAACGCATTCCTTTTAATCAATAAACAGGGAATGAAAAGAATCTATAGATTGTATCATATGAGAAGCTCTTATATAGTAATAATGATAATGGAAATATCTATGAAATAATTTCCTAATTATAGGACATCATGCCTATAGAACCAGAAAACCTATAATGTCAAGATCCATCCTCTTGATAGTTTAAAACTATAGGTAGAAACATGTTTAATTTGGCTGACTTCTTTGTCTCATGAGAACCTATCAATTCATAAAGGGGATATATAAAGTATGTTTCCCACACAAAATTTCATGTCAAAATAATTCATTATATTTAACAATCAATTCAAGAAATCTACAATATTACTTATTAATTATTGTTATAGAATAAGAGATATAGATTTATTAGTGATTCCCCTTATAATCCAATAATAGTCAAACTGAACAACATATGTAAAAATAGTATACAGTTCAAGAAATAATGATATCCATCACCCAGGAATATGGAAATTTATATGATTAAAATATGGTTATTGATTAAGGATAAATTTAACAATAACAAAGAAAGTGATATTTCTATATTATTCATTAAAAACTTTCTTGGGGATAATAATCATTAACAATCAATAGTGACCCATATAACATTGCAAGATTTTAATCCTAATATACATGAAGGAAAACCAATAAATTAAACTTATAATATCATTATAATAATATTATTTCAGATATAACATATAAAATTGTATTTTATACACCATATAATATAATCGAGGTGCATAATAACAAATAAGTCTCAATAAAATAAAAATTGAGATGAAATCCCTTAACTTATATTTATTTTTGGGTTACTGTTCTTAAAACCCTTTTATAATGGTTTTAATATTGTTAATGAATTTTTACATAACAATACTAATATTTATTATATCATATACTGTGATATTATAATATCTTATTATATGTTTCTTAATATTGTTTCATTATTTTCACTATTTCATGCGTTAATTTCCTACTTTCTTGAGAATGTGTTGACATTTAATTTTTTATTACTATTAGATAGATAATTATGTCATTATCTCAAATGTTTAAACCTTGATGTAAATATCATATATATTCATTGGCATTGTATTTAGAATTATCCATTTTATTGGATATAATAATTGAAATGAACCATTCACAGAGACTACAGTTCATACGTGCGCATGAATGTTGCATTAATTTCTTTTTCATATTAAAAGACTGATAATTAAATGAGAAATATTTATATTATAACTCTATTATAATTTTAATTACCTATATTTTGATTTTTTTATCAAAATCATCGATAATATGTTCCACATATAGCGTGAACGAATCACATCTCTTTAAGAAAGTTTTACTCCACACTTCCATAAACGATGTTATCATATTAATAAAATATAAGAATTATAAGGGTATGAGTTATAGTGGAATCATATAAGACTAAAAAAATATAAAATGTATCATATATATCATATATAAACAACATATCCTTTTTAAATTTTTTTTCTAGAAATTGTGGTAAAGGAAAAATGAAGAATAATCATTTCACGATGCAGTAGTTCTCTGTACACGAATGGTATGTTCGTTACCAATTAGTTTGTGCCCAATGACTGTATTAAAGGAAGAGGGTAATGATTTTTAGAAGCTATCTAAGAAAATCATGGTTGGGAAAAATAGGCATGACATGTGTGAGGTAGTGAGAGGAGATAAGTCCTTTTATAGTGGAGGAGGAGTGGGACTATTGTATATTTTTTGAAGGGGAATTGCACCCAAGTTTTTTCGATTGAAAATAGATCCAATAATGATAAAATTTATATATAATCTAATATATCATTTAAATATGTAAAACCAATATCTTATTTATAAGTTTATATGTCATTTTTTCCCTTATATTTATAGTGTACTCTTTTGTTAATCTTAATTTCACCATAATCGTTAATATTAATTTTATTTATTTTTTATAATAATTTTGGTCAAAAACTATTTTTAAATTATAAGAAACTATTAATTATTCTGATTCCAAATATTTAATCCATTTTACCAGATTCTAATCACATAAGCAGCATAAGATAATTTAAAATTAATCTCGCAGGCGAGATGAACATGTGGGGTTCTAATGTAAAAAGGTTCAAATTTTTTTATGTTTTATATCCAATTTAAATGAAAAGTTGATTAAAATTACATAAATTGGATAAATAAATGATCAAATATAAATTTAAAACAATTTAAAAATATAATTTATCTTTATATATAAATTAGAGGAAAAATAAGTTTCGAAATATAAATTCATTATTTTTCACTATTTATTAAAAATGAATGACACAGAACTATAAAAAATATTTATGGTAAGATAATTTTTATGTACCTAATTCATGTAATAAGATTATTTTTACATATAAAATTTATAATTTTTTAAAATTTAGATATAAAATTGGTTCACCATTTAAAGGTGGTAAAATAGCCAATATAAAAATATAGTATATTTATGTGTAATACTGGGTATGTTCTCATATTATTCCCATAAAATTTATTAGATGAATATAAAAAATATTTTATTCAATATAGAAAATTTAAATTTAATTAATATCATTCACTAATAGTAATTAATTTAAAATATTAAGATAATTTTTTTCACATAAAAATAGACTTTTATAAAATCATTCCCATTCTATTCATTTGACTTATATATATATTTATAATTAATATGTAAAAAGTTAGTTGAACTATATATTTTTATAAATTAGTATACCATACTTATAATCATAAATTTAATGGATTTTTATATTATATAATATTAAATTAAAGCATTTTTATAATATATTTATGTTTGATTGATGTGTGTCTTGGATGTTACAGAATCCATTGAGGAAAGGAAGTATTTCATGTAACACAAGAAAACATCGGTTTTCCATGTAGAACAATATAAACAATATATTTCCTGTAACACAAGATTAAATATGTGTTTGGTAAAAATAAATATAGGAATAGAAATTAAATATCTTCTAAATTAAAAAATAATGTAAAGTCTTGGGGTGTTACAGTCATATATTCTATTGAATATGATGTTAATAATTTAAAATATTGGTGGTTTACAATATCCACACATTAAATAAATTTCATCCTTTTAAATTAAAATTGACCTCAACATTCAATGGTTTGATATTTGAAAATTAATTTATTGAAAATACATATCATGAAATCAGTTAATATAATATCCTCATAAAAAGGGAGGTAATGGGAGTAGAAGGATCAAATTTAATAACAGATAAATAATTTTCTAAATTGGATAACATTAGTGGAATGTGTTTATATGGATATGTACATAAGAAAAAAATAATTTGAGAGAGTTATAATGTTCATTGTTCATAATAAATTGGGTTGTAAAAAGAATGGTAAGGGTTTGATAACCATAAATATGGGATGATTTAAAAGACTATATGATTCACCATATTTGAATATAATAGTGTGAAATTTTTGTTTGAATACGCTTCCTCAAAATACGAGGAATATGTTTACTATATAAAAATATATGTAACTATAATTACTCAATACATTTCTATTTCATAAGAATAATTTTTTCCTTTAGTTGTGCTTCAATTGATTTAAAATTTATCATGTACTCCACGAAATTAATATCCATTAATGGTTTTTTATTATTGAAGAAATAAAATTAAATTCTAATTAATTTTACGATCCATAAAAGAGTTATAAGATTTCCATATATCTTTAATTATTCTCTAAAACAAATATGGTTAGAATAAGTTATCTAATAGGAATAAATCTCTATATAGTGAAGTAATACATTAATTTTTATAATTTCACCCAATGTTAGACTTAAACAATTTACTAAATGGTTTAAATTATGTCCCATAGAAAATATTATGATGAAAAACATTATAAAAAATGATTACGAATTCCCGAAATGAACATATCATTAATCCCAACATAACATGAAGTGGATCTTAATCGTTGTATTTAATTCATTTGAATAAATTCAACATGTATTCTTTTGAAAATTGTAATAACATGAATTACCACAAAACCTTATTGAAAACATGCATACATTAATTTTCCTTAAATGAAACATATAAAATAGGATATATTCCTTTATTATAGAAATAATTTTACCTCCATCAATTTTATAATAATTAAATTTGTCAACAAATAATTAATTAATTCCAAGGTATTCAATACTATCCAATTTACATTATTTAGATTGATAATATCTTCATTCCTTAATCATTATCTTAACATCATGATTATATTATGGGTTATACTTCCATCATTCATGTTTTTTCTAAAAATTAACTTTTCTCTATATCATTTTTCTTTGTCATAACCTAATCTTTCAAATCCTTTATGAAAAAGTACGCATGTAAAATAATTATACATTTCATAATTCATATAACCATGAATACTTTTATATAATAATATAATGACATGTTTTTACAATCCAAACACAAGAACATTAATCATTTCTATTTTTTATGGTAATAGTATATGTCTTACTATGATATATTAGCATCTCTTGAGGTATATTCCTTTTATGCTTGAGATATTGATTTGTGTGGGGTCTAATATCCCTAAAATTTAATAATTGAATATTAGAAATCATTTTCCTTCCCTTGAAATCATGTACATGGTATCCTTTTCCCAAACATGAAGGAAACTATTCTTCCTTTTAATAATATCCCAAGTTGATTCCTTCAAAAATTGTCACTTGTGGGAAATGAATCTTTAATTTCTTCCCATTGTCTTAATTTTTTTATTATGTCATCTCCTTCCCTTGCATCCCCTAAAATCTATAATAGTTAGTTAGTTATTTCTCTATCATGTTACCACATGATAATTTTTTACTCATATGATGATAATGTTTGGGAGAATAGTTCCCTTCCAAATATGGGCTTGACGGAATCAATTATAATTAACATTTTTGAAATTTGGATTACATGCATCTATGTGGTTCCAATTACTTCTACAAGGACCCATGAATAAATGATAGAATATAGTAGATTAGATCATATCATTATGAAACACAATTTATAACCCCAAAACTATTTTAATACCTAAAATAAATTAAAAAATTTATGCGTAACTAATTTCATAATTATAAACATGGCTTCTTTGTTGTATATATTAATTTTTAAATCCTTCATAATAATTTTTAATAAAATTTGAATTATCCAAAGAATAACCACCAGTAGTATTATACTAGATTAGCATTAATTTATATTGTTAGGTACCAGTTGATAATCATGTTAATCCCAATTTTTACTTTTCTGGGTTACTACCCTTAGGTACCACTATTCCAGAACCAATTCTTCTTTTAGTATCTATATAGGGATGTATTTCTATGAAAAAACAACTAATAATAACCAAACTGATACATTATGATGTTCATTAATGAATTTTCTAAATGTATATCACATGGCTATGTTCCATAATCTATTCATTCTTTAATTTAGATTCCACAGTTTTTATTAAACATCCATTGATATTAACTATAGTGACCCTAACCCCATTATCTTAGACTAGGTTTCTGCATTATCACATAATCATAATATTTAAGGAATTACATCTTAATGGACTGAATATTTTAGGAGTCTGCATAAACTACATACATGCATGATTATTTAATTACATTTTAATTCAAAAAGTAAAACATAATATTTTTTCAATATCATTTTTATTCCATCTAGAATATATTGGTATATAAATCATTGTAAACTTCATAGAATCGTTGGGAAATGAAAAAAATAAGGGTGATATCCAATGCATAGTATGTGTTAAATATAATAGAAGTAATCATGAATTAATAAATCATAATCAATATAGAAAGATAAATAACTATATATGCATACAATTTATATAAATTCACCACGTAAATATAAAGTTAATATTCAATATTCCAATGTAAATAACTCTATAAACATTCCATTTAATCAATAAAATGACAATGAAATGCATCCAATGATAATATCTAATGAAAAATATCATGAATAATAATAAAATAATTATTAATCTGAGAAATCAATAATTATTGGACATCATGTCTCAAGAACATGATACCTCTACCATAAATGACCATGAAAATTGGGTTTAAAACAATTAGGAACAAATTGATCCTATTTTCAAACTATATATCTAATTCCAGGACCATTTAAAATATAGAATAAAACTACATGGTAAAAAATTATAGGGTATAGAAGAATGATTAGTCTCATTAGATTTGTCGTTGCTTCGAGGGTATTTCTTGAACAAATCCTCACTCAAGTCGTTCATTTCCAAATAATTCCTCAAATATAAACTAATATATTAAATTCATAAACAATTTTTCTTATCAAGTATCCGTAAAGAGTAAAGAATATAGATTTATCAATATTTACCAAGATAATCAGAAGACATTCAAAATAAGCATTTATGTAAAAATGGTAATTTTTTTATGAAATAATCATATCCATCACATAATAATAGTGATAGTTACAGGAAATTTAATTTTGAATGAGAATGGATAACAAGAAAGTGATTCTTTCAAGAGAATGTTAAAAATCGCATAAGAATGTGAGACTCCACAATATCTATTACCACATTGAAATTTTAATGTTAAATCCCCTTCGATATATTGATACCAATTTGTAACCCACCTAAATCTTTCACTCTCTCATGTGGCCAGAAAGGGTTGGTTAGGAGAGCTCATGTGCATCTCCCTATATGCCAGATGATGCTGACTAATAGCAGTGGTGTGAATTGTATAGTGGGGAGACTGTACTCCCTTGTATGAAGTGTCACAAAAGATGAAAAATTTCATAAATAAGGAAAGAAATCATTGTAATGACCTTGAAGGAAATCATAATAATGTAAAATTAAGTTATCTTATAAATATATAAGGATTAATTTAATGATGAGATTTAATATAACTCAATGTCATCTTATAAAAATACAAGAAACGACTATCATACTCATATAATAGAACCAAATTTTTAGGATGAAATCACCATATCAAACCAATCTCCAAACTCAATTCTAATAGTAGAGAAGAAATCAATAGAAAAGTCTATTCCCTGGTCAAAACATGAATCCACAAAATATGCTCGGGTGCCAAATGGTAGCTCAAATAGCGTGTGGGTAAAAATTAGTAGTTCGAAACCACCGTGTCTAAAATAACCATTCAAATATAAATTTTATGCAATAAAGTGATAAATTTGTTTATTAATTAATTAAACACTTAATAAAATTAAACCATTACTTTCTTTGGATCCACACTGAAATATATCTATCATATCTTACAAATATTCAACCCATAACCATATAACCAAGGTAAAATAAACTCATTTGGTGAAGCTCCATATTATCTATAAGAAAGTCTTACAATTGTGAAAACCACAATAATATAATCATTTTATATTCACAATAATCTCGGCCGTATCCCTATAAGAATTACAACATTCCAGGTCAGTTCCCTATAATCATTAACCATTCGGGGATAAATCCCTATAATAATTATAGGAGGGGACTTTTCATAACACTCTCTATATAAGCATTAATGTATGGTCCTCGGTTGATCACACTTAATATAAGTATTACAACATAAATGTGTGAAGGTGTTAGGGACAAGCCTATTATTTAAGCATTACAAGATTTAACATGTTCCCTCTCTTACAACATGAATTTCACAATATCATATCACAATTATCAATGGTTAATAATTTGGATTACCATTATTCTCACAAAATCTACAAAAAATACAATCCATAATTGATAAAAAAATTATATCAATAATAAATAAACCTAAATTTAGGGATTCTATAACAAAACATCATCCTAGGTCACATATAATGCTAGACATACTTTATCCATTAACCAATTCAATTATATTCAGATGATTTCTCACCCATTGGGTATCCATAATCAAGGTAAGAGGCCAATTTAAAACAATTTAATTCAAGGAAAAATATCATTTTTATTTGTTCAATTTTGGAAAACATTTGATTGGATCCATCACAATATTGAATAAACTTTGAAATTATCAAACCATTATGTTAATATTTATAACCCCTAACTTTAATCGACAATCAACAAATGCTTCCAATGAAAATTTCCCCAGAGGAAGAAAATAAAAGTAATCTAAAATAGGTTACTAGATCCAAACCGATCAAGAAAAAAATAAACCATTAAATTGGTTAAAATATTTCACTTTAATGGGTTTTAGAATAATGAAGAGAAGGGAGGAGTATGACCTAAAAGACATACCAAGGATCACTTGCACAAATGGGAAGTATAGAAGTGATTTTTTTACACAAATCTTTTTTATAGAATGCTATAGGGTCATGAAGAGAAGAGATGAAGGGAAATAGAATGAATTCAGCCACATAGAATTTTTAAAAGAATAGGTCGGGCATTTACATGATGTGTAATATGGTTACACATCATGTAAATATTTTTAATGTAATTCACTAAAATAAAAATTTCCTAAGATTAATTTAATTAAAGTCCTTGAACAATAACACAACCTAAAATCCCTTTACATGGCTGTAAATGTTCTGTATTTTATTTTTCATCCAATTCTCTTTTCAAAAACTAGAACCCTTTTTAATTCCTTTAAAATTACCATGAACCCATGAAATACAAAACCCTTTTCTTCCTAGACTGTAATAATTTAATGAAGCTTGCATACCCAAAAAGTATATCATTTTATCTAATAATGGATCACCATCTAAAACAATACTTGGACACCAAGGATAAAATGAAAATCATAGAGTGGGACATACATCGAAAGAGACGAGATCTTAAAACATCCCCACCATATAAAAAATCATCCATGATATGCTTCAAGCATCACATTGAGGTATTAGTGAACATGTCTAGTCATTTTGTTCACATATTAGACTCCCTATCCATGGTCTCCTCCTAAACTCACCCATGCTACCAATGTACTCGAACTAATTGTATAGTCCAACCCCGGATAAATTTCTCACTATGGTCCATAACCTATATCATATTCTACTCAAAGGACCCATCAGCATGATGATTGACATCTGAAATATCTATCACATGGTAAGGTATTTGATGTTACGTTTTTTGTTGAAACACATAGAACATGTCATTCATGACATATTAGCTCTATATAAGGGATAAATGGTACACCAATGGACTTACCCTTTCCAATATTTCAAATTGTTTGATGTACATAGGTTATAGATTTCTCTTCTTCTTGATAAGAAACTACACCAACTAAGGAGCTATTCGAAGGAAAACATAATGAACATACTTTAACTCTAGAGGTTACCTTTTATGGTCAGTATATGATTTATATCTTATCTGTGTAGTCTCTAACTACTACCTAAACAAATAAACAGATTTAGCTATGTCTTTAATGAGACTAGGCCCCACAATTGCAGACTCACATGCCTCTAGACAATAAATAGGTGAACAATATGGTCATCCATAAAATCCTAAAAAGGTTCCATTAAGATCTATTATCGAATGATATTATTAAATTAAAACCCCACGAGTGTAGTATATTTCTCCCATGAACCACCAAAATCCAAAAAAATAGGCTCATAAAATATCTAAAAAAATATAAATAGTCCACTTAGATTAACCATTAGTCTATGGATGATTATCTATGTTTGAAATAACTCGTGATCCAATGGATTTCTGAAGATCCTACATGAAATTCACTTTAAAATGAGGGTCTCTACCACAAATGATACTACTTGGAACACCATGCTACCAAACAACCTAACACACAAAAATATTTATAAAATAATCCACTTTAAAGGTCTTCCTAATAGGTAAGAAGTGGGATACTATAACATTTTTTTCCAAAAGACCCATAAAAATCATTCTTATATGTCATTCTGTGTAATATAATCGCAAAGTCCATTGAGATATCATTATATTTCTACTAAAGTATTGGTAAAAGATGCAAAACCTAGCTGGCCATTGATGCTCGATATTGACCTGTTGACAACTGAAGCATATATCCATGAATCTTAACACATCTTTCTTGATTACTACTCATCAATACTATCTATGGAGGTCATGATACAACATTGTAAAACTATTATACACCACCTATCTAGAATCATGAAACTCTATAATCATATCCACTCACAATCACATATGATCCCATACATAGCCATAAAGAAAAATGTTTTTCCACTACCAAGAGATAATCAAAATAGTGTCCCCCACCATATAAGTTTTCTCAAAGAATTGTTCCCTCCAAATTAAAAAAAAATCTCTATCTTAATCTAGTCCAAAACAGTTGGTATAACTAATATCAATGTAAGAGCTACTCACCCCTGAGATTCATGAATATCAAGATGCATGTCTACAAAGAGGGCCATTATTCACAACTCAACACAAAACTCCTCTAATTCCCCTATCTATGTCTTCAATCTCAAAGCATCAACAATGATGTTTTCCTTTTCTAGTGTATAATCATATTAAATGTCGAAATACTATAGATAATTGACCCAGCTTCTCTGATGAAGGAGTAGGTCTCACGGGGAAAATATATACTTGAGTTTCTTGTTATCCATCTATACCAAAGAACTCTCACCTTTGAGATATTTTCTCCAAAATATATAGTAATTAAATACTAATGGTAACTCTAGATTAGGAGTATGTTAATTCATCTCATGTGGTCTCAACTATGGGGAGCCATAGGAAAAAACATGATCCTCCTAAATTAGAACTGCTCGGACACTATCTATGGTTGCATTAAAGTGTACAATATATGCCTCACCAAGAAAAAGTAATATGAGGATAGGTTCTGAGGTCACCCTACATTTCATCTCCAAAAAATATCTCCCACAAGCATCAAAACAAACAAACCTCTCCCCATTATTGGTCATCCAAACATTAGTGATTTAAAAAGGGATAAATCATTGATAAAATGACGATAATAAACTTTTAAACCAAGAAAGCTACAAATTTAGAGGATTTTCATGGGCTATTCCAAATATATCATAGCTATAAATTTTTCTGGGTGAAATCGCACTCCATCCTCTAAGATTTTTGGTAGGAATATACCTCCCTAAAGCTGTGGTGGGCCTCTTATACTTTATCTCATTCTCTTGTCCCCATTCTTTAGGGTTGTTGGGTGTGGTGGTCTCCCCCAAAATCTAGGCTTAAGATGAACACATATAGATCTTGTTGCTCCGGGATCATGCATGGTGGAGGAGTTGTGAAGGATTTAATGGGTAGTGTGTGGTTGACCTTGACAGTGTATTATGGATATGGAACCTCCATACTACCAAAGGAAAAACATGTTCTTATTAGTCTAATTATTTTCAACCAAGAGTGCATACATCTATCCTCGGATGAAAAAGACTCCACAATAATTTATGACTCATTAAAGGATAGAGGACCCTTCCCTTTTTCCATTTCCTACATCACCAGGAAATGCTTGAAGCTTCTAAATAGTAATGTAGAGGTCACCCACACTTGGCGCGAGGAGAAAAATGTAGAATATCACATGGCCTCTTTGGTAGATCAAAGCTCTAATGTCATGTGCTTGGAGAATGATTATTCCCTTAAACCATTGGGGTTGAATCTAATTCGAGGGGGTGCCCATGGTATCTACTAGTTTAGTCCTCCCTAGGAATTGTTCTCCCATATTTACCTTTTTCCTTTACTTTTGAATTAAATATTTAACATTGATAATGATAATATACATTAAATCCATTAATATATCATGTGAATTAGTCAACCCAAATGATATCACTATGAATTCATACAATCCATAGGTTCTCTTATAAGTTTGATGAGGTATGTATGATGGTTTCACCCTTAACAGATGATATCTTGATATCAATTAAATGATGGAGATGATCTTAGAACCTCTTAAATGATGAAAAATATAACCAATTAATGGAAGAGGATATTGGTTCTTTACCATCATCTGGTTCAATGATGGATAATACACTTGTATGTGAAATTATCTATTATCCTTCATGGTGAAGAGAACTGAAGAATCACAAGGATATGTACTCTACCGTATGAATACATTATATTCTAGATCATCCATCCGAACCTTAAAATCCTAAAGCTTGGCTAGTTCCATTGAATATGGTAGGATAGAAACTATTTCTTTTCTTGGCACCAACTAGATAGAGGGATAAACCTATCATTTGGGTTGTGAGCCATCAAAATCATTGAAGGAAGCTTCCCAAAAATAGTATATGACTAATGGAAAATAATCCTCTATCATTCCACCATTATATAAAGAAAGACCATATATTTATGTCATGAGAAAATCCAATATGATCTGAACTGGTACATCATGACCAGCCTGAAGATCCCTATAACGACCCATACTTAACATACATTATTAATACTTCAAAATTGAAGCACACTTATTACAACATATGACAAAAACACAAAGTACCGTATAGGTATAGTGTCTTTAGAAACTGGGAAACATAAACAACTGGTTCATAAATCTTCTACAGTGTCTCCCATTTATTTCATTATATCTAGGGTCCCTTTTTAGCATATTCTACTTAATATCCATCTTCCTGACCTGGGGAAAAGAAAACATAAAAGGGTGAGCTCAAATGCTCAGCAAGGGCAATAAAGGAAATAAAAATCATATCATATCTTTTTGAAAATCATAACCTGCAAAAGAGATCATAATATCTTAACATGGAATAAATCATAGAAGTGAAAATGAGATCCCCATAATCATAAAATAAAACTTGAAACTTTGTGGCATGCACACATAATCATGGAAAATCATTTCTTGTTAGTCATGACTCATTGCCAAGACTATCTTAGTGGACAAAGTCCATTTCTGAACCGAGTTCACTCCTCGTTTCAGTCCTGTATCACTGAACCGAAATAACCTTCCGTTCCAGCCATGTCTATCTCATGAGATATAAAATCTTTACCCAATGCATTGGAGGGAGATATAGGTCCCACCCATCTTATAATGAATCCTTTCTTATGTGTGCCACATAATCATACATCATCGCATAACACATGTAACAAAAATGGGATTCTTGAAACATCATGACATCATAAATAAATTCATATAAGATAAAGGAATTCATAAAAATAATTCCATCACAACATGATCAAATCAATGTAATAATATGGATAAAAACAGAACCCTTTATTATCTTAGATGGAAAATAATTTTGATAAAACACTTGAACTCCATTCTAGAGGAAAATATCCTTTCTTCTTCAAAAACATTTTTCCTTTCATAACATGTCATACTACTTTAAAAAAAAGAAGTTGATTAAAAATAAACTTGAAAACTTGTAAAGGAAGCTTCTTGGAAATAATGTTTTAAAAATCCATTCATGCCGTATAAGTTAAAAAAAACATTCTCCGTACTTTTGTCGGAAAAGTCAAAAAGTACCTCGTACGAAAAAAAACGACAAAAGATTCCTTTCATATTCTTTACTAAAAACTCACCGAAGGGTAAAATTGGATTTAAAATATTGTAAGTGGATGGAAATAATATAACATATTGATGAAACATGGATGTGGATGATAAAATACACCCCAGTAAATACTTACGAATAAACAATCTCGGATAAAAATGAGATTGTGATATTTCCCTTACCTTAGGTCTGATTTTCTTTTTACGTGTCCGAAGCTCATGTATAATGGTTTAAATAATGTTATTGACTTATTCCAGAATCATACATATTGATATGATATCATATATGGTCATATTCTTAGCTTCTTGTTAGTAATATTTCATTGTTACTTGTTACTCGGGTCTTTATTGCCTTTTGTTCTTATGCGTGTTTTGTCGAATACATTCTTATTCTTCTTTTATGGTTATAGATACCTTATATCTAGAATGTTATTAGTGTAACATATATCATATTTATTCATTCAATTAATTTATATAATTATTATGTAATGATGATCATGTAGAACGAGTCGCATCACATCGTGGAGACGGTATTCCGTACGTACGCACGAGTGATGATATCATTCCTATGATCGTGGAACTGTATTGGAGTATATATATATTATTTCAGTATCAATATTACTTTATAATAATCATAAATAGTTACTCATTACACCATTATACCCATCCTTGTAAAGTGATGGTGGAAAAAAGATTACACCACGGCGTGGAGACGGTATTCCGTACGTACGCACGCGCGGTGATTTCATTTTTCC
Source organism: Viscum album (assembly GCA_963277665.1). Classification (NCBI taxonomy): domain Eukaryota; kingdom Viridiplantae; phylum Streptophyta; class Magnoliopsida; order Santalales; family Viscaceae; genus Viscum; species Viscum album. Next base: position 673,134,125 of record OY728131.1, on the reverse strand, counting down.
GTAGGATGGATAGAAGGTGAATTAGGGTTGTTTCATATTTATAATAACATATCAGTATGTAAGTAATACTAATGTTATTACTTTATCATGAAACAACTAAATAAGAAGAAGTTGAAGAAGAAAGAAATTGAAAAGATCGGTAATAGATATTACCTCTTCTTTGGAACGCTTCTTTGGATCCTCCACTTAGGGAACTAAGATTGGTCTTTGAAGAAGACCAGGACCTCTAGGATTATTATAGGGAAGTGGAGAGGAGAAAATGGCAGGGGTTGGCCGAGCTTGAGTGCTCAATTTGGTGTGAGGAGGAGGGGGAGGAGGTGCCCTTTTATAAGGGAGGAGAGGGGCACCTTAGGAATATCTCAAAATATTATTTTATATTAAAGTCAAAATCGGTTTATAATGGTTCCAAAGGGTATTATTTAGAATCTAAAGTGGGGAAGGGTCGAAATCCTATCAACCAATAGAATTTAGACAAGTTTAGGGTATTATTTTAACCTTATCAATTAGATTTAACTCTAAGTTAAATAATTTAACTTTTACCATGTCTTTTTGTTTTGTTTCACTATATGGTTAATACACTTAATATAACATGCCAAACGAACCCCAAATTGTTTATTATTAATATATATATCCTTATCTAAGTCATTTGGCCGAACCTTAGATTTTTAGGAATAAAATAACAATTAATAATATAATATTTGATTTAAAAACTATTTTGTGTCAATTTTGACACTATTTGATATATGATTTTTTTGAAAGTCATAACAGAATTATATGTTCGAAACAAGTTGATTAAATAAACACTAATATATCATAGTAACCTAGAAAATTAGTGGAATTCATAAAAATTCTTAAATTGCATTTATTTTGGTATTTATATTATCAATTATGTCAATATTTCATTAATAAGATAATTACTGCATCATCTTTGTGTCATAAATTAAATTATTTGATGTCTAAAAATTTCAAATAAAATACCATCATGTAGGAAATCTTTTTATCTTTCTAATGAATATTTATAGTCGAATTTATCTTATGTATAACCCCATATTAAAAATGATTTACTTATTAAACTTTGATTTTAACTATTTTAACCCTTCTTTAAATAAATTAATAATAAATGTCCTAATCTAATCCAAGTGGGCCTAAATGGTCATATTTTATTCATAAGAATGTTTTTGGTAAAATTACACTTATCCAATAGAATTACGACATGTGTTAGGGTAATAGTAATATCATATTTACCCTTAGTTACCCTATTTACTATTAACCGCGGTAAAAAAAGTAAAAAGTTACTATTCACCAAAAAATTATTTTTATCTCATTGAACCACATTTTACTTACTGATATCAACTGTTTCTGTCGGATTTTCGAAATTCCATTCACAGAAGCGGTAAAATTAAGTTTTATGCAAAATTCAGTTTTTAACCAACCACTTATTGGTTTCACTATTCATCAAAAATTGAAAGTTTTCAGAAAAATACCAAAATTTCACCCTAGGCTAATTTCGATATTCTGAGTCTTAAAATGAAGTCCATTTTGAAAAATAAAATTTATAAAATTTCAAAAAGTGGTTATTACTATTTATAACGGCTAGTTTTAATAGCATATTGTTGTTTAGTGAAACTCGGTATTGCGTACGACGCAAGCTATCGAGGAAGGTCGCGATTGCGTGTAAAGCAAGCCAAGCAAGTGTTGTGTAGAAAAATATTCCTTTGATGATTTATATAACATAAAAGTCTCTGGTGTTACATTCTACCCCCCTTAAAAAGAATTTCGCCCTCGAAATTCGTCACTTTGTAACAAACAGATGAGGATACTTCTCCCTCATCATATCCTCAAGCTCCCATGTAGCTTCTTCAAGTTGGTGGTTCCTCCATAAAACTTTCACCAATCGAGTGGTCTTGTTTCGTAGGACTTTTTCGCTACGATCCAGAATCTCTATCGGCTGTTCTTCATAAGAAAGATCTTGCTCCAGCGGTACAACTTCTGAGCTGAGTACATGTGAAGGATCTGGTATGTACTTTCTCAGGAAAGATACATGGAACACATCGTGAACTTGAGAGAGATTCGGTGGAAGCGCCAATCGGTAAGCTACCTTCCCAACACGATCCAGTATTTCGAAAGAACCGATATATCTAGGGCTCAACTTCCCCTTCTTTCCAAATCTCATAACCCTCTTCCAGGGAGATATTCGTAAGAACACTTTATCACCCACTTCAAACTCTAGGTCTTTTCTTCGGTTGTCGGCATAGCTTTTCTGTCGACTCTGAGCTGCTCTTATGTGTTCTTGAATAGATCTGACCTTTTCTGCCATTTCATCAACGAGATCAGGTCCTAATAGCTTTCTTTCCCCAACTTCATCCCAGTAAGTTGGAGTCCTGCATTTCTTTTCATAGAGAGCTTCATAAGGAGCCATCTGAATACTGGAGTGAAAGCTATTATTATATGAAAATTCCACCAAAGGTAGGTGTTGATCCCAACCTCCTTTGAAATCCATAGAGCAAGCTCTCAACATATCTTCTAGGGTTTGAATTGTTCTCTCAGACTGACCGTCTGTCTGGGGATGATAAGCAGTGCTGAAACTCAACTCTTTATCCAGAGTATGCTGAAGACTTCGCCAGAACTTCGAGGTAAATCTCGGATCCCAATCAGATATAATAGAAAGTGGTACTCCATGCAATCTTTCCACTTCCTTTACATATATCCTGGCAAGCTGATCTAGAGAGAAATCCTCTCTAATAGCAATGAAGTGTGCAGACTTTGTAAGACGATCAACTATGACCCAAATAGCATTATTGCCTTTGGATGTTTTAGGAAGTCCTGTGACAAAGTCCATAGTGATGTTTTCCCATTTCCATTCGGGTATGGGTAATGGTTGTAACATCCCCTTAGACTTTTGTCTCTCAGCTTTAACTTGTTGACAAACCAAGCATCGAGAGACATATTCAGTAACATCTCTTTTCATGCCATCCCACCAGAAGTACTCTTTCAGGTCCCTATACATCTTCGTGCTTCCAGGATGAATAGAGAATGAAGAACTATGAGCCTCATCCAGCAGCTCCTTCTTTAATTCGGGGATGGGAGGAACACAAACCCGATTCCTGAACTTTATTACCCCATCACAATCAAGGTTGAATTCAGGAACATTTCTCACCTTCTTTTGTAACTCGACATCTTCTTTATGTGCCTCCTTAATCTTCGCATGTATAGATGGTTGAACATTCATTTGAGAAAGATAAGATTTTTCCCCTTCCATTATAATTACAAGATCCATCCTTTGTAAATCCATAAATATTGGATCTTTTGTGATCCTCATCATGGATAAACTAGCATGGTCTTTTCGACTTAATGCATCTGCCACCTTGTTTGCTTTCCCAGGGTGGTAATGGATTGAGCAGTCATAATCCTTAATCAGCTCCAACCATCTTCTTTGACGCATATTCAACTCCTTTTGTGTGAAAATATACTTTAAACTTTTATGATCAGTATAAATATCAAACCTTTCACCATAAAGGTAATTCCTCCAAATCTTTAATGCAAAGATTACCGCAGCCAACTCCAAATCATGTGTTGGGTAATTTTGCTCATGGATTTTCAACTGTCGTGAGGCATAAGCTATCACCATATCATTTTGCATAAGAACACACCCCAATCCCTTCTTGGATGCATCACTATAGATCACAAACCTTTCTCCACTACAAGGCAGTGTGAGCACAGGTGCACTAGATAACCTTCTTTTCAACTCCTTGAAATTCTCTTCACATTCCTCTGTCCAGACAAACTTAACTCCTTTCCGAGTCAACCTGGTGAGTGGATTAGATAATCGTGAAAAATCTTTTACAAAACGTCGATAATATCCAGCCAAACCAAGAAAACTTCGGATCTCAGTTACTGTTGTTGGTCTTGACCATCTTTTGATAACCTCTGTTTTTGCTGGATCCACAGATATCCCCTCTTTTGAGATTATGTGACCCAAAAATGCAACTTTTTGAAGCCAAAATTCACACTTGGTAAATTTGGCATAAAGCTTCTCCTTTCTCAGGGTCTTCAATATAATTCTCAAGTGATCTTAATGCTCTTCCTTTCTCTTTGAATAGACACGAATATCGTCTAAAAAGACTACCACAAATTGATCAAGATAGTCTCTAAAGACTCTATTCATTAGATCCATGAAGATAACAGGGGCATTAGTAAGACCAAATGGCATCACTATAAATTCATAGTGTCCATACCTTGTACGGAAAGCCGTCTTTGGTATATCCTCCCTTTTGACCCTTAATTGATGATACCCTGAACGAAGATCAATCTTGGAAAAGTATTGAGCTCCGCGTAGTTGGTCAAATAAGTCATCAATGCGTGGGAGAGGATATTTGTTCTTGATAGTGATCTTGTTAAGTTCTCGATAATCAATGCAGAGTCTCATTGATCCATCTTTCTTCTTAACAAATAGAACAGGTGCTCCCCAAGGTGACGCACTAGGGCGTATGAATCCCTTATCAAGATTCTCTTGGGGTTGCTTCTTCAATTCTTGTAACTCAATTGGGACCATTCTATAAGGTGTCTCTGAAATAGGCAAAGCACCCGGTACGAGTTCTATTGAAAACTCAACTTCATGATTTGGTGGAAGACCCGGTAATTCCTCCGGAAATACATCATCAAACTCCCGTACAATGGGCATATTCTTAATCGTGAGTTTCTCACCAACCATTTGAGATAAATAACCTTCATTTAGTGGAATCAATACCCATAAGATGGAAGAAATTTCCACTGGAAGATTATGTTCATCCTTGCATTGATATACGATCGTAGATAGATCTGGAATATGAAATGTGACTTCCCTTCTTTGGAAATTGATATGAGATCCATGTAGAGAAAGCCAATCCATGCCAAGAATCACATCAAATTCCACTAAAGGAAGGATCACAAGATTTGCAGGAAGAACTTTCCCACAAACTTCGATCGGAGAAGAATTATAAACTTTTGATGCGACTGTTGTGCCATTAGGTGTTGTCACAGCTAACTCAACATCTAATTGTTGAGGTAATACGGTGATACCCTTAGAAAATTCTTTAGAAATAAAAGAGTGGGTGGATCCAGAATCAAATAAAACATTTTCTACTTTAGAGTGGATGGTAAGTGTACCTTTCACCACTTCGTTATCATACTCCACATCGCTGATAGAAATTGCATGTGACTTTCCTTTGTCTTTAGCCTTAAGATTTTGTTGACGTCGGCCATCATCATCAACCCTTGGATTTGGGCATTGATTGGCATAATGCCCCATCTCCTTGCACTTGAAACATTGAAGTGTAGTAGGTTCATTCTGTGTATCCCTTCCTTTGTTTGCGTCATTAGACATCTTCTTCCCATTATCACGGAATTCAAATGCCCGATGACCTTCCTTTCCACATTTAAAACATTTACTTGTCCCTTTAAGACAACTCCCTCCATGTTTCTTTCCACACTTTGAGCATAAGCGAAAGTTCATATTCTTTTCAGTGTGCTCTTTAGATTTTTCTTTGAATTCCATCTTCCTCTTCTTATCAAACCCATGTGACTGATGGGTTACTCCAATCTCCATCTCGACTTTGAGAGCACATCGAACAATTTCCTCGTAGCTATTGCAGTCCCTTATGGCCAACGCCCTTCGAAGACTTGGTTTTAAGCCACTAAAGAATCGATCGATCTTACTCTTAGGTTGGATAATAATACCAGAAGCGTACCTTGCAAGTCTTGTAAAATTTTCTTCATAGGTACCAACAGATTCATCATCCCTTTGCTTCAGTTCAAGAAACTCTTTCTCCATCTTTGTTCGGAGAATACGAGGGAAGTACTTATTGAAAAATAAGTTCTTGAACTCGTCCCATTCCATAGACTCAATTTCATCCCTTTGCCTCATATTCTTAATAAGATTCCACCATTGATCAGCATCTCCTTCCAAACGATACACTGCTAGGATGACTTTATCATGCTCAGAACATTGAAGAACTGAAAATATCTTTTCAGTAGTACTAATCCATTGTTCAGCAACTAATGGATCAGTAGACCCGCTGAAAGAAGGTGGACGCTGCCTCATGAAGGATTCAACAGAATGTTGCTCCTTCCTTTGCTCGTTTGGAAATCATGCATGATTCATAGCTTGAGAAATTTGTGTGAGCATGGCTACAAGATTTTTCATTCCAGCTCCCATATCGTTTGGTTTCTCAGGGGGACAATCATTGCATTGCCCATCACATTCCGCATTAACACGGTTCCTTCGGGTTCCAGCCATTGACTAAAACCAAGAAGAATAGTGTGAGCAACACTAATTATAATAGGAAAACCACATAATTAAAGAATAAAATTTTCATGCTTAAGGTCTAATCCTAGGTTATTCATGGCCATTTCTAAAACACTAAGATTGTGTTCTATGCTTAGACTTATCCTTAGGGTTCTTACTAAGGCTTTCACATCCTAGTTTCCAAAGGTTGACTGTACCTTTCCTCTGATACCAACTATAACGACACATACTTTACATACATTATTAATACTTCAAAATTGAAGCACACTTATTACAACATATGACAAAAACACAAAGGACCGTATAGGTATAGTGTCTTTAGAAACTGGGAAACGTAAACAACTTGTTCATAAATCTTCTACAGTGTCTCCCATTTATTTCATCATATCCAGGGTCCCTTTTTAGCATATTCTACTTAATATCCATCTTCCTGACCTGGGGAAAAGAAAACATAAAAGGGTGAGCTCAAATGCTCAGAAAGGGCAATAAAGGAAATAAAAATCATATCATATCTTTTTGAAAATCATAACCTGCAAAAGAGATCATAATATCTTAACATGGAATAAATCATAAAAGTGAAAATGAGATCCCCATAATCATAACATAAAACTTGAAACTTTGTGGCATGCACACATAATCATGGAAAATCATTTCTTGTTAGTCATGACTCATTGCCAAGACTATCTTAGTGGACAAAGTCCCTTTCTGAACCGAGTTCACTCCTCGTTTCAGTCCTGTATCACTGAACCGAAATAACCTTCCGTTCCAGCCATGTCTATCTCATGAGATATAAAATCTTTACCCAATTCATTGGAGGGAGATATAGGTCCCACCCATCTTATAATGAATCCTTTCTTATGTGTGCCACATAATCATACATCATCGCATAACACATGTAACAAAAATGGGATTCTTGAAACATCATGACATCATAAATCAATTCATATAAGATAAAGGAATTCATAAAAATAATTCCATCACAACATGATCAAATCAATGTAATAATAGGGATAAAAACAGAACCCTTTATTATCTTAGATGGAAAATAATTTTGATAAAACACCTGAACTCCATTCTTGAGGAAAATATCCTTTCTTCTTCAAAAACATTTTTCCTTTCATAACATGTCATACAACTTTAAAATAGAAGAATTTGATTAAAAATAAACTTGAAAACTTTTAAAGGAAGCTTCTTGGAAATAATGTTTTAAAAATCCATTCATGCCGTATAAGTTAAAAAAAACATTCTTTGTACTTTTGTCGGAAAAGTCAAAAAGTACCTCGTACGAAAAAAAACGACAAAAGATTCCTTTCATATTCTTTACTAAAAACTCACCGAAGGGTAAAATTGGATTTAAAATATTGTAAGTGGATGGAAATAATATAACATATTGATGAAACATGGATGTGTATGATAAAATACACCCCAGTAAATACTTACGAATAAACAATCTCGGATAAAAATGAGATTGTGATATTTCCCTTACCTTAGGTCTGATTTGCTTTGTACGTGTCCGAAGCTCCTGTATAATGGTTTAAATAATGTTATTGACTTATTCCAGAATCATACATATTGATATGATATCATATATGGTCATATTCTTAGCTTCTTGTTAGTAATATTTCATTGTTACTTGTTACTCAGGTCTTTATTGGCTTTTGTTCTTATGCGTGTTTTGCCGAATACATTCTTATTCTTCTTTTAAGGTTATAGATACCTTATATCCAGAATGGTATTAGTGTAACATATATAATATTTATTCATACAATTCATTTATATAATTATTATGTAATGATGATCATGTAGAACGAGTCGCATCACATCGTGGAGACGGTATTCCGTACGTACGCACGAGTGATGATATCGTTCCTATGATCGTGGAACTGTATTGGAGTATATATATATTATTTCAGTATCAATATTACTATATAATAATCATAAATAGTTACTCATTACACCATTATACCCATCCTTGTAAAGTGACGGTGGAAAATAGATTACACCACGGCGTGGAGACGGTATTCCGTACGTACGCACGCGCGGTGATTTCATTTTTCCGTAGGATGGATAGAAGGTGAATTAGGATTGTTTCATATTTATAATAACATATCAGTATGTAATTAATACTGATGTTATTACTTTATCATGAAACAACTAAAGAAGAAGAAGTTGAAGAAGAAAGAAATTGAAAAGATTGGTAATAGATATTACCTCTTCTTTGAAACGCTTCTTTGAATCCTCCACTTAGGGAACTAAGATTGGTCTTTGAAGAAGACCAGGACCTCTAGGATTATTCTAGGGAAGTGGAGAGGAGAAAATGGCAGGGGTTGGCCGAGCTTGAGTGCTCAATTTGGTGTGAGAAGGAGGGGGAGGAGGTGCCCTTTTATAAGGGAGGAGAGGGACACCTTTGGAATATCTCAAAATATTATTTTATATTAAAGTCAAAATCGGTTTATAATGGTTCCAAAGGGTCTTATTTCGAATCTAAAGTGGGGAAGGGTCTCAATCCTATCAACCAATAGAATTTAGACAAGTTTAGGGTATTATTTTAACCTTATCAATTAGATTTAACTCTAAGTTAAATAATTTAACTTTTACCATGACTTTTTGTTTTGTTTCACTATATGGTTAATACACTTACTATAACATGCCAAACGAACCCCAAATTGTTTATTATTAATATATATATCTTTATCTAAGTCATTTGTCCGAACCTTAGATTTTTAGGAATAAAATAACAATTAATAATATAATATTTGATTTAAAAACTATTTTGTGTCAATTTTGACACTATTTGATATATGATTTTTGTGAAAGTCATAACAGAATTATATGTTCGAAAAAAGTTGATTAAATCAACACTAATATATCATAGTAACCTAGAAAATTAGTGGCATTCATAAAAAGTCTTAAATTGCATTTATTTTGGTATTTATATTATCAATTATGTCAATATTTCATTAATAAGATAATTACTGCATCATCTTTGTGTCATAAATTAAATTATTTGATGTCTAAAAATTTCAAATAAAATACCATCATGTAGGAAATCTTTTTAGCTTTCTAATGAATATTTATAGTCGAATTTATCTTATGTATAACTCCATATTAAAAATGATTTACTTATTAAACTTTGATTTTAACTATTTTAACCCTTCTTTAAATAAATTAATAATAAATGTCCTAATCTAATCCAAGTGGGCCTAAATGGTCATATTTTATTCATAAGGATGTTTTTGGTCGAATTACACTTATCCAATAGAATTAGGACATGTGTTAGGGTAATAGTAATATCATATTTACCCTTAGTTACCCTATTTACTATTAACCGCGGTAAAAAAAGTAAAAAGTTACTATTCACCAAAAAATTATTTTTATCTCATTGAACCACATTTTACTTACTGATATCAACCGTGTCTGTCGAATTTTCGAAATTCCATTCACAGAAGCGGTAAAATTAAGTTTTATGCAAAATTCAGTTTTTAACCTACCACTTAGTGGTTTCACTATTCATCAAAAATTGAAAGTTTTCAGAAAAATACCAAAATTTCACCCTAGGCTAATTTCGATATTCTGAGTCTAAAAATGAAGTCCATTTTGAAAAATAAAATTTATAAAATTTCAAAAAGTGATTATTACTATTTATAATGGCTAGTTTTAATAGAATATTGTTGTTTAGTGAAACTCGGTATTGCGTACGACGCAAGCTATCGAGGAAGGTCGCGATTGCGTGTAAAGCAAGCCAAGAAAGTGTTGTGTAGAAAAAGATTCCTTTGATGATTTATATAACATAAAAGTCTCGGGTGTTACAATCCCACCCACCCTGCTAAGAAAAACTACTTTCTTCAGTTGATAGGAAAGTAACTATCCTCCAATAAGGTAAAATAAGAGGCTGGTATGGAACAAATCATCCTATTCCAAGAATCAAGCCGAATACTATCATTTTAACATTAACAGTCTTGAAACTAAATGGTAACCAATAATCTCTAGAGAACATGCCTTGCCACATTTGATTTTTTTATAGTTCTCCCAATGGTCTTTCAATAGTGAAATGACCATTTAATCATTCAAAATTGATGCCCAAAATATTTGAAAAAAATAAAAGAAAAAATAGAATGTGATTCTCCTATATCGAACAAAATAGAATATATGGAAGATGATACAAAATTTGTACCTCTGATGGTATATGGTGCATCCATATTTGTTAGAGTAGTCTACACAATGGAAAACTAACATGTCCCTCTACCATAGGCTCTAGTCTAACTACCCTAAGCTATTTCCCTTTCTTCGTACTATTTCTCACACACTAGAGTACAACATCTCGTAACGTAACTTGACAGATAGTAGAGATCTTGTTACCGACCATCCGAGTGTTAGTTGGTCTACTTCCCAATTCTAGTTATTATCTTGATCCTCTATTACTAGTCTTCTAGGGAAAGTTCACATAGAACATCACCAGATGACCAAGTCTATTGCAGATGAGATTGTCAAATACATGGTAAAGACACTACTGGTGCTTGTGACCAAACAAGCCACATTAATCTAACAGGAATGGAAAAAATATTGAGAGGGTTGTAAAATTCAATGAATGCTCTTCCCACTACTTCTTTGGAAGAAAATGTCATAAAGGCACTTCTTACCACTTGAAGAAGAACTCCCAGATCACCCTACTGAAATAGCATAGCCGCTACTTGGAGCCCCTCTCAAATTACCATTCATGATGATTGTATAATTCATATATTATTGAAAAATAATTAAATGGAAAATTTTAACCTGTTACCTGATGTTATAATGATGAACATCCTAGAAATGTCTCTCCCAGGAGATCCCATCAGCTCTAATAATGGAACAATGTGTTTTAGGTTAGTAGAAAGTGTAACAATGTCTGCCATTAACAAAACCTCTTGCATCATATGTATGAATTATCAATATTTATCATCCCTCAAGGTCTCAGGATTGAAATGGATTAGAGACTTCATCTCAAATCCCTTCTATGATATCTCATTCTACTTCCCAGCTTCCTCTAATACATCCAACCAATGCTTGGAAGGTCCAGGAAGCATATATGTAGTAGGCTTCAACCTCTTATTCATGGGTTTCTTGGTATTCTAGAATACTTTTTGGACTAACAAAATTTAGAAATATACATTCTCGGTTCCCCCTTCCCTAGTAAACACTGGTGGATAATAAAGTTAACACTTTCTTGTCAGTGCAAACATCGATGAAATGATACTAATAGTATCCATTTTCATGGATATCATGACCCTCGGGAATATTTTTCAATGCTGAAAATTCATATGCTTCTATCTAACTATTTGAATATATAATTTTGTAGTGTTAGGAGCATTATTATTTCCACTATATTGACTATCAAGGTGAAGATGACAAGATTCATATTCTTTAAAGATAGACATACACATTAGAGAACTTGGTCGAAACAAGTTCGACCCCAACAAATGACTAAGACTAACAGACACAAACTAGTGGTCTCTCTATAAATGGCTTATAATTACTTTAGCATGCCATGAAAAATCAATTCATTTGTCCAGTGAAATAGATATATCATATTATATTTCAATAGGAATGTATATATTATATGGAAAAATAAATATTCCCCTATCATGAACAATGCATGTCAATATATCCCTATGTTCCTATTATAATTCATCTATCCTTATCTCACACCATACTTAGACGTGGGTAAAAATATCAAGAAATAGTAAGACAAAAAATTTGTAAACTTACAAAACATGTGAATTTTCTATGGTAAAATGACATCAACAACAAAACAACATAACACAGAAAACAACACCATCCCTAGGCACTCTGATTTTCCCATATACATGGGTTAGCTAATGCCATTCATAATCTCATTAACAATTCTCAAAATATCATATTCACATTAATATCTTTCCCAAACTATAAGGAAAATGAAAATAAAAGTTCATGCTCTGATACCACATTGTAACATCCCCCAATCTCGCAATCTCATGTGACTAGAAAGGGTTTTTATGAGACCTCAAGAGCACCTCCATGTATTTTAGAGGCTATTTAATAGCCATGAGGGTGTGAATAATATAGTTTAGAGACTATAACCCCTAGTATAGTTTTTCATTCCATAAGTAAAAATTCAAAAATAAACATAAATAATCAGAATAAATACATTATAGAAGACTGTAATAAAAGCTAGCAAAATAATACAATAAATATATGAGAAATAATATACAGATGTGTTGGAATGTGACTAAACTTCCTGCGAGAAAACATAAAGAATATGAGGATCAAATTAATGAATCAATGTATTTGGTCACAAAACCCACATTTTTCCCTTCTCCATACTCCATCTCAGTAATAATCAAGCAGTAAATAGTAAGGTACATTGCCCTTGTCCAAATGAGAAACTAAAAAATATTCTCTAGGGAAAAAAGGTAGCCTGGATATGGTGTGAATATAACTCAGTAGGATAACCCCACCATGTATAAGATAACTGGGATGATTGTAGCTTTATAAAATAAAGGAATATACTTGTGTATTAATTAATTCGACATTTAATTAAATGCAACCAAACATGCTACAGCTCAGTGGAAGAATATCTCTAAAATGTTCTTACGACCATGCCAACCACAACCATATAACTAGGTAAAATGAACTTCTTCAGTGACATGCTGTAATATCTCAGAGTATGTCCTAAAACCATGACATCCAAAACAATATAACCATGGTATGATAACAAAAATCTAGGTCTAATCCCAATAAGAAATAAAACATTCTAAGTCTATCCCCCATAAGTATTAAAACATTCTCAGTCAATGACCTATAAGAATTATGAAATGAGACTTGGTATAGTTATTCCTTTATAATGATTATAGCCTGATATTAGGACTATCCTACTCAATATGTTCATTATATCATATTACTGTGCAAGTCCCAGGGTTGAGCCTAATATATATGCAATACAGCTTCGAACTCTTTCCCCATCATATGACATGGATATCACAATATCAATTCAAATTGGTTAATTATAGGAATTACTATTCTCCTTTCATAATCCATTTTAAACTTAATTTAAAAATTATTAACAGTTATATCAATAAGAAATAAGCCATACATCTAGGATTATATAACAGGAAATCACCCATAATCACATGCATTGATATACAAAATTTAAGACATTATAAAATTCAATTATATTCAAAGGAATTATCACCCAATGGGTATCTACAATCCATGTTAGATACCAATTGAAAACAAAAGAATTACATAAAAATCCCATCTATTTTTTGTTCAATTTGGGCACACATTTCAATGGTGAAATCATAATACTACACAAACATGGACATTATAAAACCATAGGGGAATGATTTAGACCCCCTCCGTTTAACCAAAGATCTAGCCATGCTTCCAATAGGAATTCCCATGAGGTAGAATGTACGAATGATCTAAAAAGGATCCCATATCAAAACTGATTAAGAGAAGAATGAACAACATAGTTGGTCAAAGGATTTTAGTGAAAATTATTTGAGAAGAAAGAAGAGAATAGAGGAATATGACAAAAAAGTATTATTGGAAATCTCATCAATATAAAAGTTTCCCAATAGGGAAGTTATCACCACAAAATTTCGTAGAGAATTCATTATATTTAAGAGGAGATGTAGTGAAATGTTATGAATTTCAAAATCACATCATGTTAAAAAAAGTAGGTTGGGTATTTACACAGCATGTAATGTAGTTATACACTGTATAAATTATTTAATGGAATTCACCAAAAACTGGATACTTTGAATATTTTTTTTAAAACCCTTTAAACTTTAGACAATGTAAAATCCCATTACACCATGTGTAAATGTTCTACAATGGATTTTTCATTCCATTTTCCATTTAAACATCCTAAAACCCCTTTAATACCTATCAAAATACCAAGATACCATGAGATACTTAAACAATTTATTCTCAGATTCCATTAAATTAAATAATCATACATCCTAAACATTAGTTCATTTTTTCAAACAATGTCTCTTAGTCTCCGAATATGAATTTTCCACCATGAATAAAACGAAAAAAAGTAGAATGGATTATAACTAGAAAATGATATTATAAAAAAATTGAACCTAAAAAACCATTAAGTATACATGAATCATGATTTTACATGTCAAAAGGGAAGTATATACCCCCCAAAAAACAAATTCAGTGCATAACATTATAATATGCTTCAATGAAGGGAAATTGAGATGAATACCTTACCTCATGCTTAATTTTCATTTAATTCTAATAAAAAGACTATATGATTTTTTCAAAATTTCATTATATTAAAAACAAAGAAAATTAATATTTATAATTTCATATATAATCCACATAAAACTTATTATCACCAGTTTTTCAATAATCTTTTATTATTTTCCTTGATTTAAGTGTTAATTGTCTTGTTTTCTCATACATGTTTTGTCATATAAAATCTTATTTATTTTATGTTATATAGTTCCTTCATCGAAATAAAAATAATAATGATATTATTATCAAATATATACATCAATTATACTTTTAAAAATATTCATGAAACATCATTATGAAATATGGAAAATGATACAATCATGGGGATCATAGACCATACATACACATGGGTAATGTTTACCTTTTCCAATGTTTACTATGGGACCCATGTTAGAAATATCTTATCATTATAGAATGATCATAATATTATATATACAATATTTTTATTAAATACCATTATATATTATCAATGGTTTGCGGTGTGGATAAGATAGTTACACCGTTTAGTAAAGGAGGTAGTCCATATGTACTCAAATGATGTTATCATATTTAAGTGAGTGAAAAGGTAGGAAATAATATTTTATTTTCCAAATGATAAATATGTAATGAATATAATAATTATTTAATATATATTAAAATTTATTTATTAAGTTAAATTTTATTACATTCATTGTAAATCATCAGTGAAAGAAGAATCACATTGCATCACGAGGCGGTAGTTTGTCGTACACATGAGTGACATTATCATATCTCAAACAGAAGGGAATATAAAAATATTAATATGATATAATGAATTAAAAGGTATATTTATTTCATAAATATAATATATATTATTTATTACCATAATCATACTATAGACACTATAAAATGAGTTCTATGGACTTCTCTGCAAAATGACTTAATGGAGGCTTAAAGAGATCGTTGTGCTACTCAACATTTTTAATGGGGTTCTGTGATGGTATTAAAGGCACCAGCCAAAAGGCTTGAGGCTGCAGCTCGACACTGATCCCAAGAAAGGGTGTGGGGGAACAGTCCCTACTATATGGAGCATAAATTTGGCTAAGTCATCAAGGAGTCTCCCATAATACATGAGTGAAAACACCTACGCATGAATGTCATGGAGAAGGATGAAGTTATTATTTTTTTCTAAGTCCTAAAATTGATTCCTTAGTTAGTAAAAATCATAGGCGGTGTAGAAGAATACTTGGGAGCCATCCATCTGGCGTGCAACCACTTGCAAACCAAAGAGTTTGTGTGCAAACCACTTTCGCAACCAAACTCTTTCCCCCTAGGGTCCTGTTTTTTTTGAATAAATAGACTCTTGGGGCCTTCATTTGTATGGATGAATTTTCCTGAAGCCCAATTGTTGCTCTGGTCACCCTAGTGCTTTTACTAAGTCCTACGAAACATTAAAGGTAGATATTTAACACATAAAGTAGTGGAATTGAAGGAGGGTCATAGGAATTTAGTCCATTTAGTGATTGAAATTTCGGACACATGCATGCCTAATGTGCCCAAACTCCCTAAAATCAGAAACACTTGCCCGCCACCTATTCTTTTCAAAGGAACTTAAGCACCCCTCTTATGGGATCACCTATGAATACTCTTGAAGGATTGAGCTTGGTATCGCCCAAGTATTACGATATAGGTTGTTAATAGCTTAAGAGAATATCAGGTCACCCAAGCCTACTTGTACGCCCATACATGTGCGTCCTTATCTATATAGAATCCCCTCTTTGATTCACCTACTCTCTCTGGTCCACAATACATCAATGCCTCTTCAAATCCATTCATGGAAAGGCTTATTATTCATTGGATCCCCTGTTTGAAAGGTAATCTGATATGACATTCACCAAAACCTCATGAATTTTCCTTCCATTAGGAATGGCACATCAGTGTGTCTTCTATTTGGGTTTGTATATCCACAGTGAAAGGTTTTCCACATTTGTTTCACAATGGGGTTATGATTCTTGAAGTGTATGTGGGCTTGTATATCCAATGTCACTTGGACCTTTCTCCCAGGAATAGTGCTAGGAAGTTTTGGGTTTTGAGGCCAAGGGTTGGGTACTAACATATCCCTTCTCAAAGAGACGGAACCTCAGATCTCTGGTAGGGAAGGTAAGTCTCACACATGATTTTCCATTCAAGTGAATTAAATGTCACCCTCCCCTACCAAGATAAATATTAGGGTAGCCATCCAACTGTAAGCACCTAACCTTCAATGCTTCTTCCTTTCAGTGGACCCTTGTATGATGTAAAGTAAAGAGAAGGAGGGCGCGTCACCACTCCCTCTTCTCAGGTTGCCATTACCTCAACCATTTTCACCGCCGTAGGTGCACCCTCTTCCAGCAGCGGAGGAGTAAAAGTATATGTGTCATTTTTGAATTGTTCACATCCTCTTGTTTCTCACACATATCATGACTAATTTGGGCTAATATATTTGTTATGATTACAACATATACAAAAACACTCACTGTGAATGAACTATGAGAACTCTGATTCCCACCATAATTGGGACACGTAGGAAGTCTTCTCAGGGTCTGATCTCCCTAGATATCATCTTTAGGAATCCAACCCTAATTCCCTTAATATGTGAATACTTCTTAAGAATAATCCCCAAATTAACCCCCCAAAATAGTAAAAGCATCCTTTTTGGAAAGTAATCCCAAACTCATTTATGTCAAAGGACTATACTCTCTTATGTGATTCACCGAACTAATTGGGAATTAATTCCCCTGCACATGGGATACATTGGAAGTATCCTTGAGGTTCAAACCCAACACATCAAATCAACCCTTTTCTCCTTGGCCCATATTCCCAACAGGTTCTACTCTTACATGGAAACCAACATTCATTCCAAGTTCTTTGGGATTCTTAGGCATAAGTCCCACACCAAAAGTTGACTAAGAACTATTTTCGTAGATGTCTTTACTACATGACATTAAACTATATGGTTAGGTCCTTATCACTTGAACTAAAAAGGTATGATGTGTCCCATTAAGCGGTACTGAACTACGAGGGTTCTGATTCCTTTCACAAGGATATATAGGTATCCCATTTCATGGGTATGATTCCAATATCAAAACAATCCTTCGTCTCCCTAGATGAAAATAAATTCTAGAGTGCCCCACTAATTGTCTTAAAACTAGTGTCATCATAATGATGATTAAAATAAACTTCAAATAGTATACAAGAGGATACCATTGATGGAGAACCTAGAATACATAAAAATATCTCCATTAATAAAGAACCTTGAATACATATTGATGATTATAAGTTTTATACATGTTAATAAGTGATTGAAAATTCAATGGGAAACATATTTTATACTTTTTGAATTAATAAGGATTCATGAAAATATCATAAATTTATAAAGAGAGTCTCAGAGTAGACAATAATTCTCTCAAAATGTTGTGATGAGTCCAACCTCCAATACCCTCAACAAATGTACATTTCTAAGTATCGTAATGTTCAAACAAAACGAACACCTACCTTTGGAAAGCATGTGCATTTTGTATAATGAACTATGTGATGTTTTTGGTTCCATGAATAAATATAATGGAAACCACCTGGAATTAGTGATTCTTAAAACTAGAACACACGTTTCGAGGAAATACGAAATAAAAATGGTGAACCCGATGTGAATCCTCAACCATGTTAATAATGTTACACACCAATCAGGACCCTATCAATTAATAATGGAAGGCCAGACAAAGGAATCAATCATGCATGCATCCATTCAAAATATCTCTCTTTAATGGAGTTTATTTTTGTTTTCTGGTTTCTTCTCAGAACTCTCTTTAGTCCAAACAGGATTTCTTCCAGATGAAATCTATGAACTTCTCAAATGCAACTTAGGCTCGATCCTCACCCATGGGAAGGACGTTATCACCCACCCAATGTCTTCATAGATGGGTCTCAAATGTGATGGTAAAAAAGAATCATCACCACAACACAATCCTAACACAGGAGGCTGCCCAACATGCCCTCTAGGTCAATAAAAATCTTTGATCATCTAGCCAAAATTGAATGATGATCAAGAAGAAGACGATTTCAACTAACATCTTCAACGGTTTCAGGTCCTTATCCCTTGAACATAACATCTATATCCTCTCGTACTATAGGTAGGTGGATCAGTAGGTCACTAAAGTCCTCAATTTAAAAATCAAGGATCCTTCCTAAGGATTCTCACTAATAATATCTGCTAGTAGAATTGCGTAGTAGTGATCCCCCAACAGGATAGGGGATTTGTCTCTGGATGTTCGGCCTTGGTCTCTCAGACCTGGGAATGCAAGACAAACCTTCAAGGAAAATGTCTAGTCAATAGGGATCAGGTTCTTAACTCTTCCCCCTCTTGATAATTCCATCAACCAAACTTGATGGTAAACAATGAGTAGGCACATACACCCATCCATCCTAATTTTGCTGTCAAGAAGACTCGTCTGCAAGAAGCCCACAAATCCCACCAGATAAATATTATACAGTATTGTGAATAGGAACATACACCTATAGACAAGTTATCATCTAGTCATCTGGCTCATCTGACTACATTTAAAGAAACTCGTCAATCCAATGTGGTAGAAAATAGTAAACCAGAATATACACCTGCTTACAATCACTTTTTTTCAGCAGTCTCGTCTTCTAGTTTTGAAGGATGTCTGTCAGCCATACATGATGAAAAACAACCCAAAAGCACATACACCTACCAGTGTTAATCAATCCTTCCAACAGTCTCATTCAGCATCACCTAGAGAAGGTAGTCAGAAATATCTGACATGAAATCATGGGCAGAACCAACTCTCTTCCCCAATACATGTGTACTGTCAATACCCACTGATAAGAAAAAATGGACAGGAGCAGACAAGTACACCTAATCCCAATATGGGGTGGACATATATTCCCGTTTTGGCTGCTGATGTCACCAAACACATATTATCAATGGTGAAAGGGAAGACACAAATTCCCGCCCATATTCTGGAAGCATGCCAGAATATTACAACAACTACTTCAGCAATACCAGGGGACCAAAAAAATAAATCTTTCCCCACACCAGGGTTGACACATAGACATTCCATCCCAGAGTAGATACAGACCTCTTTTACTATCCAAGAGGGCCATGGGGCATACTCCCCTATATCATATAGATAATAAGATCGGGAACATTCACCCTTTCTAAATGGACATAATCGGTCCGTTCTGGTTTTCGCTCCATGGCAGGCACATACACCTCCCCACTTTCCCTAGAAAGAGGACCTAAATAAGTTTAAGTGATCATCCAAGAATAAGTCTCACCATATATTTTGGGAATATAATAAGTGAAGCTACAATTTGGCTCCTCCTAATGTTAGAGTTCTTGAAGTACTCAGACGTTTATCAATTATAGCTCAAGATCCTACCCTCTCATTACCAAATTATGGGAGTAGTATGATAAATTCTGAAGTTTCTCATTGGATAATTCAACATTAAGGCTTTCTTCATGAAAAATTGGTCAATCCAGAAATCATATCTCCAGATGAGAGCCATAGCAAGCCTCCATGTGGCCAGAAGACCAAGGAGGGAGACGATTTATCCCTTGTTGTAATCCACCTTGATGATCCTCCCTCTGATGGAATTCACTATGAAAGTCCCCTATACTGTAGTATTTCACATTTTCAAGATAATTCTATAATTGATAATGTAGTGATGAGAAATACCTTTATCTTGATGCACTTTCCAAAACAAATCCAGTCATGACTGATGCCTTTTCATTGACGAGTGGAATACTTTATCCACCAAAAAACATCATCAGGGAACAATCATTTTACAAACCTCCCTTGGGTCAATTGTCTTCTAATATAGAGCATCCTCTTTGGTTATACTATGTATAGAAACAAATAGGGAAATATGATGAAGATATGTTAAACATGAGAAAAAAATTGGCTAAAGGAGAAATACCAGTCATGTTCTAGCCTTTTGAAAATTATTAGGATAATATTCTAGAATTGATGGTAGAAGATTTCATTCATGATATCTTCCTCAACATATGAAATTCAATTCGTCATTTGAAAACAAATGTTTTACCATATGATGAATATCAAAATAATGTAAAGGTAATAGAAGGGTTGCAATACCAAATTGAATTGGTATATCTCTCAATTTCCTAAAAACCAAAGGTTGAAAAAAAGCAGAGAACCCTTCAGTGTGAATGCCCCAATGCTATAAAGAGGCTACACTAATTAACTCATAACACCCCATATGGTGTTCGTATCAGAGGATAAGGTGCACATTGAGTATTGAATTTTACTTCACTTCAGAATCAGCAAAGCCCGCCAAAAGTGGTCTCATGAAATGTTATTTCCCATAGCTAGCTACAATCAACACATTTTGCATGTAATCAAATTTACTCTCAAGAACTGGCCTAAAAAAGATCTCATCAGAGTCAGGCCCAAAGAAAACATGTTTTTGAGTTAATTTTACATTAGGCATCTGAGAATCATGATCAGGCCTCTCGGTTAGAGGATGATAGCCATCAGATACAAAAATCTCTGAAATAGTACAAGGATATTCCGAAATTAGTTATTTGAGTGGTTTTATGATAATTCATCCAACTAATGTCTGAACTAATATTCACAAAATCAGAAGAGAAATTGCACGAATCTCATTCGTAGTATTTCAAGAACCACCCCAGTTTGTAGGGGTGGGGATCATTTAATTAAACCTTCAAATTCATCAAATAAAGTTCAATTGTTTGAAGAAGAAGAACAGGAACTGACCCAACCTAAAATGATGGGGGATTTTTCACATCAAAAATCCCCTCCATAATGGACGTCACTTTTCTCCCAATTAGGGAAGACCCAACAAAGAGATCGCACATTTGAACTTTTCGAGGATTCCCAACAGGTTACTGTTCATCAAACAGTTCCTAAGAATCTATCATATAGGAGAGAAGAGTGTCGTGATAGATATAGAAAGAGATGATCTTAAAAAGATACTGATAGAATCCCATCAATGCATCATTCATCAGAAAATGTAATTAACACCATTACAGAAGATCTTCTAGAAAATGAGTCTAGTTCAGGGGAATCAGAAGATGAAGTTGTTATCTATAATATGGTACACACTGAGGAAAATGAAGAAGTTGTACCTACCCGAAATTAGAGGCTTACCCAGAATCTAGGTATGCCTTCAAACAACCAACTCCCACCCATCCGAAAGGCATCTAACAAGGGGAAAGGTAAAATCCAGATTACATCTCACATTTCCACTAGAGAAGTTCATTCTCATTAAATTTAAGAGATATTTTCATAGAAAGAAGAGCAGATGAAAGAGTTGAAAGGACTCAATATAGAGTTACTTTGAAGCATCATTTCTGATATAAGTACATCCCAATGATATCCTCAACTTTAACATCATGTAGGAGCCCCTTAGAAAAGAGGATTTTTGGTAACTATAGATGCAGATAATGAATTACCTCATTTGGTTACACATCTAGAACATGATCAGACACATCCTTTTGGCTTGTTCTTGTGGGTTACCCATGGAAAATACCAACACAACCATGGGTGGTTTTCCTAGTCGTTGCACATGTTCATGATCCATCTGTTGTTCGTGTATTGGTCCCAACACATATGGATATTACCCAAATTCTTATGAACACAATTGTGGAATTAACAACTCTATTGGAATCCATGGATGAATGACATTTACCAGTTTAGTCGGAAAAGAAAGCTTACCTTGAATCAGTGGACCTGATTCCTCTCCCACTAAATTTTGTGAATACTACATTCCAAATAATTAATGGTTTAGGAGACACAGAACAACACTTAATACATTTTGTTTCTCATTGTGATCCCATGATGGGAACTCCTCAACAAGAAGAAGAAGTAAAGCATAGGTGTTTTGTGCAGTCTTTACAGTGACCATGTTTTGAATGGTAGACAAGTTTGAAATATCGATCAATTACTGGATGGGAAGATCTCTATCAGAAATTCCTTCTTCAATTCAGCTCAATATTACCAAAGACAATAGTTTTTGATCTTACAAATTGAAAACAAAGGTAGACTGAAAGAGTTTCATATTTCATTGCTCGATGGACCGAATTAACATATTCCTTAGTTCTGGAACTCCCCCAAGAAGAGTTGCTGCCAATTTGTGTGGAAAATCTATGAGATGAGTTATGCACACCACTAATCCCTATGAAATACAAAGGAGGGTTTCAAGACCTTACATCAATTTCTCAATAGATAGAAGTTTCTATTATAGAAACTAAATTTAAAACTCATGTAATTTCATCAGCTCTGGGAAGGAGAATAAGGAATGTAGTTGATACTACCGTTACACTCATGAAAGAAAATGTACCTACTTCCAATTCAAAACCATCACCGTATTTAAGGGATCTACCTCTAGATAATTAGAAGAAACAACTACCACATCAAGATGATCAAATAGATTAAAAGTGGAAACCATTTGATGAATTAAAGAGAAATATTTTTTCCTTTCAGAATGAACAAGTTCTCGGTTACTTTATATCAACTATGGAAAATAAATTGGTTCAGTTTCCAAGTCCGAAGAAACCAAAAAAAAGGGAATGAAGATATTCCAAATTATTTTACATTTCACTATATGTTGGGGCATCCCATTCAGGAGTATTCTGTTTTCATGGACCTCTTGGAAGACATGGTAGAATCTGGACAAGTGAAATTGAAAATTTCATCTGATCAGGTAGCATGTGTTACTGCTATTTGTCTAGAGGAATAAAGTGAATGGTAGGAAACCAAAAGAAAAAATGTGTATAATTAAGATGATTGGATGATCATAAAAATGATCAACCAAACTCATGCCATTCTCCAAACATAGTTGGATCAACCAATTGTGTCTTCCACCACTCCTGCCAAAGGAAAACCACCTTTATCAAATGTTCAATAATCAAATAAGAAATGTGATCAGAAAGATAAAGATTAGTTATAAGAATACGAGATCATTTTATTACCAAAGTTGTCTTTGAAACTGGCGGATTTCATGCCATCTCTTTCAAATTCCGATCCACTACACCTCCAAATGGCACAACCAGATGTAACATTTCAAGATGAATCCTCATTATATGAAGAATTTATACTTGGTTATGTCAACATTATCAACTTAAAGAATAATTATGCCAATGAAAATTCTGATTATAATGATTCAGAGATCTTTGTACCTAACTGGTGAACTAAAGGATGGGGCCAAGGTCGAGGATATTGGGGAATACGTGGCTATTCTAGAAGCCACTATTTTTAGTATACTAATCCTAAAACTGTATATGTGGGAAGAACTCAAGTAAGAGCCCTTCAGAAGGCTCAACTTGAATAAAAAGATTGTTCCACACAAGATTGGTTCAGTCCTAACATGATTATTTTGGAGGACCGATTAGAGGCTACAACATATTCCTCTTACTAGGTAGATAGACATAGTTTTTATAATCTACCTAAACCAAGAGTATTTCCAGATTTCACTCTGAAATAGGTTTCATCTACATCAATAGCGTCAATTTCCAAGGTACCTAAAAACCCATATTTCCATGCTGGGAAATGCTAACCGTTGGACCAAAAGTACGATATCATGATACAATTAGCCCAATTTCAAGAAAAGATTTTGATTTTGGATGCCATAAATCTATCAAAAAATCTTTGAGAAGCACTTATTGAGGCTTCTTTAAGTCCTCAAGAGTTTGAAATTGATGTTTCTAGTGATGAGGATTACCGTATTGAGAATGATCATACAGAATTTCATGCATTCATATCATTTAAGGATGAAGATGACGATGATGTTGTACATTGACATATTAGTCTCTTGTATCTATTTGGATAGGTCAATGACATAGACATCTGACAAGACTTTATTGATAATGGCTCCCAAGTCAACCTTATTCCCATTCGTACACTTCATCGATTCGGCCTGACTGAATCTGACGTATCTCCTTCTACTTTAATTTTGCATGGATTTCGCAAGAATGAGTAAGAACTATAGGGTGAGATTACACTTAGAACTTAGTTTGGAGATCTTTTGTCTAATTCAAATTTCATGGTTGTTCATCAAGACACAACCTCCAACATTCTTCTTGGAATGCCTTAACTACATCAACATACGAAAATACCTTCGTCATACCATCAATTTCACAAAAACTATTTCAACAGTCAAATCGAGACATTGTATGGAGACAAGGCTTCATTCAAAACATGTGAATCAAAATACATTGATGCATATTTTTATCACATGAAGACAACAAGTTCTACGATAAATGATGTAAACAAAATCAATACGCCGAATGGCTTGGAAAAGATCCCAAAAAACCCATTCATATATTTGAGTATAGACTTTGTATTAGATATCAATGAAATTAAAGGGTAATGCCAAATCCAAGCACTCATCCTGTAATTTCCATAATGTCAATTGCGGAAATTGAGCCTGATAGCACGAGAGAAATTATTAATTCACCATGTACTAATGGAACTTAAATGGAAATTTTTTCATTTCATATGTTGAATTACACAAAGCTTATACTTCGTCAATCAGAATAAAAGATGTCGTAGAAATTCTAGAAGAAGACAAAATTGTCAATTCCCAATCCACCACCTCTTATTTATTACCCCAGGAAGACTCTTCATCATCAGTGGGGTTAGAAATGGTGTCTTCTTCTTTGGGATTTTCAAATAATGAATCCTCTCCTAGCTGTAGAAGTTTTTCTTCATCATCTACTATGAATATGGGAAATGAAGAAGCAACACATAATGAAGAAGAAGAGGAAGATCTCAGGGATGCTCCTCAAGAATTTGACGAAGGTGTCTCTACCACTGTGGATGATTTAGGGTATAGAAGAAGATCCACTACCCACTCTAATTAGTCTTTCCATGGCTTATGAAGAAAAATAGGTGTATAATTAATTTATAATGAAAAATTCAGATATATTTACATGAAATTATATAGAAATGCTAGGACTTAATCCTAATGTAGCCACTCATCATTTGGGTTTTCGAGAAGAACATCTCGGATTCAAGATGGAAGCAAGAAAAACACACCGAACTCATGCCTATAAAATTTAAGAATATGTTGATAAACTCATAAATAATAATTTTTTCACAGGAGTTCATCATCCTAAATGGGTTTCCAACAATTTACCAATGTAAAAGAATAAAGGGAAAATTAGATTTTTCCGTGATTTCAGATATCTTAACTGGAATTTCCATAAATATGCCTTTCTAGTTCTGATAATAGAGCATTTAATTGATGAAAAAAATGTCTATAAATCTATTTCATTCAAGTATGGATACTCTAGGTAAAATCAAACCCATATATCCCTAGAGTATGAAGAATCTACAGTTTTCATATCCCCTCAAGGTGTGTTTTTCTATAGGGTAATGTTCTTTTGTTTAAATAATGTATCTACAACATACCGATGTGACATGCACCATATCATGAAAACCTTCTTAGGAAAATTTGTTTAATGTTATGTGGATGATTTTGTGGTCAAATCCAGACAACATTCCTATCACTTGGATGATCTGGAGACCATATTCAATAAACATCGGTAACAAAGTTTAAAGATGAACCCTATGAAATATTCTTTTAGGGTAACCTTGGAAAAGTTCCTTGGATTCGTTGTATGCCATCATGGTATCGAATTTGATCCTGAGAAATCAAAATCTATTCTTGGCATGTCACCTACTAAATATTTTAATGAATTAATAGAACTCCAAGAACGCTTAGGCTATTTTCGGTGCTTTATCAGCTATTTGGCTGGAAAGTGTTTTCCCTTCAATAGATTAATGAAGAAGGGAGTTACATATCAATGGACTAAATACTAAAAAAAATCATTTCATACCCTTATTAAATATCTCTCAAGTCCACCAGTATTAATTCCACCTATTTAAGGAAGACCACTCATTCTCTATTTGATAGCTTTAGAGAGATCACTAGGTGCCTTCCTTTCCCAAAAGAATGATGATAGGAATGAAAACAACCTTTAAAACATCAGTAATACTATTCATGATGCAGAAACTTGGTATTCATGTATTGAAAAGTGATTCATGGAATTAATATTTTCAGTTCAGAAATTGAGGCACTACCTGTAACATCATGAGGTCCAATTGGTTTCTCACAGTTTCCCACTCAAATTTAACCTCAGTCATCCTATACTTACCGGCCATCAGGAACGGTGGGTAGTTATTTTACAACAATTTGATATCTAGTTTGTTCCTTAGAAAGAAATAAAATGTCATGCTCTAGATGACTTACTTACAGAACATCCATCTGAGGAGGAAATATCATTAAATACTGAACATCCTGATGAAGAGGTCTTCCTTATTCAAGATAATACCCAAACATGGGAGATGGGCTTTGATGGTGACTCTAGATATCCCACATGGAAGTGAATGGAAAACCCTGAACTCAACAATGTTGTGTTAGGAATTATCCAAATCTACCCATAAAAGGAAGTGTTTCCTTATTCCTTCCTATTATCGGAAGGTGGAACTAACAATGAGAATGAGTATCAAACTCTCATTGTAGTCTTGGAATTGGCACATCAGGTGCAGGTGAATCAATGGAAGGTGAAATTTGATTTAGAATTGGTAATCAAAAAAATAAATGGGGAATATTCTATAAGAAAAAAAAGAGTTAATCCCTTTGTGTGATTATGTTAGAGGGTTAATGGATGAATTTCCCTTACTGCCAACATTTTCTTATGTCCCGCAATCACAAAATTCTCAAGCTGATGCACTGGCTAATGTATCTACAGCCTTGGAAGATCCAAATTGGGATGAGACAGTCCTCAATATAGCTCATCGTTGTGTGGTCTCACCTTTTTTTCAAACCATAATGGTGGAAATTGATGATATTTTCCCTATTTCTGAACCATATGGTCATACCACATAATGGAGAACACCCATCATGTAATACCTTCAACATGGAGTACTTCCACCAGATAGGTCTGAAAAAGAACATTTCCAAAGATGAGCTACCAATTTTACCCTTTATGACAGTCCAAATCACCAAAAAATCCACTAAAATAGAGGATTTAATGGAATCCTATTTAGATGTATTTATGGAGAAGAAGCCACAGATGTCATGACAGAATTACATTCAGGATCTTAGGGTGCTCACCAATCCGGGCATAGGATTTCAGATCAAATCTGAAATCTTGGATATTTTTTTCCTTCAATGATGCCGGATTGCATAGTTTTCACTAAAAAAATGTCATCTCTACCATGTGAATTCCAAATTCATTCATCAACCCCTGGAGTTACTACATACATCTAAATACTCTTGGCCATTATCCACATTGGTAATGGATGTAGTAGGGCCTTATCCCCCAGCCACGGCTAATAAGTTCAAGTATATTCTTTCTACTACTAACATATTATCCAAATGGGTTGAGGAAATACCTCTTAATGAAATATGAGTAAAAAGCATTGTTAGTTTTGTCAATAACAATATCATCACTAGATTTGGTGTCCCCATACTATATTGACAGATAACAGTACCAATTTCTATTCTGTTGAGGTAAAGAAGTTATCTTCGGATCACAATATCAAGTACAACCATTCATCTCGCTATCATGCGGCGACCAATGGATAGTTAGTGTCTTTAAATAACACCCTATCAAATATACTCCATATGATGGGGGATAAAGATAAATAATATTGTCCTAATGAACTTTTTCATCCTCTATGGGATTATCGGACTACTACTCGTACTTCCTACTAGGCCACTCCTTATTCATTATTATACGAAACAAAAAAAATCCAATTGAAATGAAATTTCCTTCACTTAGAGTTAAAATCTATGGTCAATTTTCTATAGATTAATGTTCTCAAAACAATTTAATGATCTAGAATGATTAGATGAGAAAAAATTGCATACATTGCATCGTTTAGAAGTCTATAAGAATATAATAATGGAATCTTTTAACATGAATGATCACCTCTGTTCATTTCATTAATGATAATTGGTATTGGTCTTCAGGTCTCCAATGACACCAGGATTGAAACCTCCAAAGCTAGATCCAATGTGGGAAGGACCTTATTCCATAGATAAAGTCTACTAAAAGGTAGGATATGTTTTAATGTTAATGGATGGAGAGATTATTACGACTCCAACCCATGCGAGATTCATGAATGCATACTTTGTGTAATTTCCCCCTCATCCTCACTGAAAGACTTAAAACTACACAGCCCCACATCCTCAATGCAAGACATAAAACTGCACATCCCCCTCGTCCTAATTTCAAGACTTAAAACTGCACAAATCCCCTTGACCTCATTGCAAGATATAAAATTGTACAACCCCATCGACCTCGCTGTATGACATAAAACAGAACAACCCCCTCCCCTTCACTGCAATATATAAAAATGCACAACCCCCTAGTCCACGCTGCAAGTCATAAAACAACCCATCCCCCCCATCCTCGCTACATGACTTAAAACTGTACAACCCCCTTAATCCTTGCTGCAAGACTTAAAACTGAACAGCCCCCTCATCCTCGCAGCAAGAATTAAAATTTCATAGCACCCTCACCTCACTGCAATATTTAAAACTGAATATCCCCCATGTCCTCACTTAAAGAAATAAAAGGGCACACCCCCTCATCCTCGCTCCAAGACTTAAAACTGCACAACCCCCTCATCCTCGCTACAAGACATAAAACAACACATCACCCCCAATCCTTACTGCAAGACTTAAAACATAATATCCCCTCATCCCCGCTGCAAGACATAAAACTGCAAAGACCCTCGTCCTTGCTTCAAGACTTAAATCTAAACAACCCCCTCGTCCTCACTACAAGACTTAAAACTGCACAGCCCCCTTTCTCTCACTATAATACATAAAACTACAAAACCCCCTCATCCTTGCTACAAGACATAAAACAATACATCCCCCTCATCCTCATTGCAAGACATAAAACTGCACAGCCCCCTATTCCTCACTACAACACATAAAACTACACAACACACTTATCCTCGCTGTAAAACCTAAAACTTTGCATCCCCCTCATCCTCATTACAAGACTTAAAACTGCACAACCCCGTCATCCTCACTGAAATTATGAAGTCCTATTTGCAATACATTAAACTACATAACAACCATAAGTTTACATGCTCCAGTACGTTAAAATTTGTAGCAACTTTGTCCTTGTCACACTATGTGAAGCAACATTACACCATTTGTCCTCATTACATGACATTAAATTGTACGGTTTATATCTTCTATACTTGAAGTTAGGAGCTTCTATATGAATGAATCATTGATATCATTGATTATACTTAGTGGAACATCAGTCCTTTTCTTCTCTATGTCTGAATCAAATTTTCATAGGGGCCTCATTTCATGAACTATGTTTGTCTTGATTCTCTTTTATTTGAGATATGTATGGATGCCTGGATCTCCAATCATGTGCCCACCTACTACCATAAATTTTTTATTTCCTTTAGTCTTATCCTATATATTAATTAGATATATACATAGTTCCCTTTTAAGATTAATTATTTTGTTTTCACACCATCTTATGTCTTAAATATAATCATTATTCTAGAATGTTTAAATCCCAACTCTCCCAGGTCAAACTCGATTGTTGTGGGAAATGAACGTTTAAAGAACTATTTATGTCTTTATTCTCATCGAATGAGATACATAAAGAGGCCTAGATATATAATGTTGGGCCCAACCACAATATAAACCCCCCCTTTATTCCTTATATAAGAATCAAACCCGCCAAAAGAATTTTTAAATAACCACGTATGGATTGATTCTTTCCCCCATCAATATGCATAGTGACACTTGGGTTTTATTCCTTAGTTCAGTAACAATATGTATTTCTCTTAACATCGGTTCATCTTCATCCTTACCATATGACCTTAAACTACATGAAAATATAATACCCCTATTCATTACTTGTGTCACCTTTGTGTTATAAAAAAACCCTTACTGCTCCTTGTTTCTCACACCGATCCCAGCTCACGTGGGATATGGAATTGGGGAAAAGGATTCTATATAAAAATAAGGTGTATTAATTTATTATGGGGTTATCAATGTTCTCATTACATGAATTTAAACTACACATAACATTATTAATTCAAAGGAATTAAACAAAGACTCCATTTTACATATGAGTCAGATCTATATAAAGGATTTCAAACTTAAGGACAATATTGATTCAAATAGTTCTCATGTGCATTGAGCATAACCCCCATCCATATTTCACAATATAAATATGGAATATTTCCATATCTTCATAATATTTCTTACGCTTTATGGTGATAGAGTTTATAATACCTAAGAGCTCTTTTTCATGATTATGCAACATGTGCCCTTACATGGCCTTGCATAAGTTTCTTACATAATGGTCCTGTCAATCAAAAGATGACACTATAAGGCTTTTCAGAATATTCCGTAGTTGGCTCTACATAATACAACACACATAAAGGGTTTAGAAAATGATTATAATTTCATTCATGGTTATAGTGTCTTTGTCTCCTTCAAACATTGATGACAATATAAAAGAATCTATATTTTAAAACAATCATTCATGTATATTTTTCCCATTATCATTCTCTCGATCTAAAAGACTTCAAGACCTTGGTTTGAACATTTATCCCCCCATGTGTTCAAAGTAATATGAAATAACCTTGGAATCACTTGGCCACATATCATATAGTGTTTCCATTTTGTGGTCCTAGTTTTATGACCTAAAAATACAAACACCAAACTTCCTACGTTTGGTTCAAACCATTGTAGAAATATTATTCATCTGATACTTTTGATATCATGATTGTATATACTCTCTCCATATCAAGGTACATTTCTTCATAAACCAAACACCGTGCTATGGAAAATCTGAATCTCTATAAACTTTCATAATATTTAAGCAAAATATAATGTCAAGCTTCCGAAACCTCTTTTGCCTGAATATGCAGTACGTGACCTTTGGTGGCCTTGCATAAAATGGTGACATAATTGGCATGTCAGTAAAATGATGCCACTATTTGGCTATGTAGTATATTCCCTAGTTTTCCCTCCATAACACATCTCCCATAACAAGTTTTTCAGCTAATGGTAACTTTACTCTTGGAAGATACATCCTCTAATTATTTTATCTTTTTTACCATATCATTCCTCAGTTCCATAAATTCCCAAACCATAGTTTACAATTTTCCCTTCCATGACTAAATATTTTAGTATGTTACCAATAAAATATGATGAAATTAGGATAGTCTCATACCTTTGGTCAGAAATAAATATAAAAAATTAAAGCCACACAATGTTCTCACTGCCTGACTTAAAACTGCACAGTACAATGTCCTCACTACATGACATAAAACTACACAGTGTGATATCCGAAATTCCCCTTTCTGATAAATTTTATCCATTCCCTATACACCAAATTTGTATAGAAATGGTTTTCAAATTCATGACATATGTTGGCATAAAATATCGATTTATTGTTAAAATTCATATCTTTTAAAAAACCACCCATTGTGGTCTTAAGTCACCCAAATACTATTTTCCCTTGTCAATCAACAGTAAAATGATAAATTCCTAGGAACTCTTTTGATTGACTTTGTAGTACGTTCCCTTAAGTGGCATTGCATAAAATTTTCCAGCATAATGGACATGTCTGTCAAATGATTCCACTATTTAGTTATGCAGCATATACCCTAGTTGGCCCTATATAATATAGTTCTCATAAAAGATTTCTCAAATAATGGTAACATTTTTCTAGTAATATAGTCTCCTTATGTTGATACATGTTTTAAATTTGGTGACCGTAAAAATAATGGTTCAACTTTTCCCATGGAAATATATAAAGAATATTAAAGAAATTCATAGCCACTGAGTCTTGTTTTGGATCTAATTTCAAAATTTACAGTCAAATCTATTTGACCTTAAACATTATCCCTTTATATACCAACATGCATGACTATAAACTATCAACAACAAGAGATGTGGTACTCACTAGATTGGAAGCCCTCAAAGGAAACTCTAAACAAAAGTCGAGTCCCAGCTCCCTAAAAGTACATTTTCTATGATTTAGGTACTATTGACCAATAAAAAGTCAAAAGATAAAATTTTTGTGGGGTTTTCTATAAAACCCTAATAAAAATAAAACAATGCTCGCTAGGCCGCATGGATTAGGAAAACATTTGAGCATACTTCCAAACCTGACGTAGCTACAAATTTTTAGAATGATGTTGGAATGCATCAAAGATCCCTACATTTACCGTTGAACATGATTATTTTCATTCAGAATGAATCAAATTCTATGGATGGGATTTTTTAGACACTATGAAATGAGTTCCATGAACTTCTCTGCAAAATGACCTAAAGTGAGCTAAAAAGTTCATGGTGTGACTCTCTATTTTTCATGGGGTTCAGTTACGGTAGTGATGGAACTAGCTGGATAAGTCAAGACCACAGCTTGGAACTGATCCCAAAAAGGGGTGTGGGGGCACAACCCCTGGTGAATGAATCAATAAATTTGTCTAAGTCCATAATAAGGCTCCTAACGTACCTGCATGCAGACACCTACGCACCACCATGATGGAGAAGGATGAAGGTATTTTTTTGCTATGTCATCCAAGAGGAACCCTTGTTAGGAAAAATCACTGATGGAATGGAATTCTACTTGGGTATGACCCATCAGGCACATATCCACTTGTGGACCACAATGTTGGAGCACAACCCACTTGTGCGACCAAGAACCATTTTCCCAAGGTCCTATTTTTCCCTATAAATAGTCCCTCAGGGCCTTTCTTTTGTACAAACAAATTTCCCTGAAGACCAATTGATTCTATGGTCTCTCTAGTGCTTCTCCCAAGTTTTCTAAAACATTAAAGGTAGTTCTTTAACACCTAATGTAGAGGAATTTAAGGAAGATCATAAGACTTAATTCCTTTTAGTGTTTGAAATCCATAATACTTGCGCGCCTAAAGCCCCAACCTCCTTAACATCAAAAACACTTGTGTACCACCTATTCCTTTCACAAGAACTTGAGCGCCCCACTTCTGGGATCACCTATGAATACTCCTAAAGGCTTGATCTAGGTCTCATCCAAGTATTACCATACAGGTTGATCATCACATAAGTGAATATCAGGTCACCCAAGACTATGTTGTGAAGCCATACTTGAGCTACCTTATCTACTTGGGAGCCCCTCATTGATTCAATTACTCTCTTCAAACTACAAGTCATCAAGCCCTATTCAAATCCATTCATGGCAAGGATTAAGTTTCATTAGATCCCTTATTTTAAAGGCATTCTATTAATACCCCCACTAAATCCTCGTGAATTATCAAATATTTTGGAATGGAACATCAATGTATCTCCTATTTGGGTTTGTATATCTGCAATCATTTGTTTTGCAGATTTGTTTTAAAATGGGGTTAGGATTCATGGAGTGTCTGTGGGTTTTTATATCTACAGTCACATGGAAAATTCACCTTGGAATGGTTTTTGAGATGTTTCTGGTTTTGAGGATATGGGTTTGGGTCCTATCCTCTCCCTTCTCTAAGAGCCGGAACCTCAGATATTTGGTAGGGAAGGTAAGATTCAGGCATGGTTCTCTATTCAAGAAAATGAAAAGTCTTCATCCCCTACGAGGATCATTTTTAGGGCATCCATCCTAGTGTAAGCCCCTAAACATCATCCCTCCTTCCAATCATTGGACCCTTTTCCAATGTAAAGTGAATAGAGGAAGGGTTTGTCACCTCTCCCACTTCCCGAGTCACCTTTCCCTCATCCACTCCCACCGTCGTAAGTGCGCCCTCTTCCACGAGTAGAGGAAAACGGTATGTGTCATTATTGAATCTTCCACATCTTGTTATTTCTCTCACCGATCATGACTCACTGGGCTTAGAGATTCATGATGATTACAACATGTGCACAAACACTCACGGTGAATAAACTACGAGAACTCTAATTCCCACCATAATTGGGATATGTATGAAGCCTTCTCAGGGTCGGAGCTCACTGGATATCCTATTCTGAAATCCAACCCTAATTCCCTTAATATGGGAATCCTACTTAGAAATAAGCCCCTAATTAAACCTCAAATATCGTCAATACATCCAATTCAGGAAGTAAGCCCGAACTCATTTCTTTTAACGAAATATACCTCACCTATGAGATTCATCGAACTACGTGGGATTTAATTCCTATTGACATGGGATACATAGGAAGACTCCATGAGGTTAAAACCTAACACATCAAATCAGACCTGTTCTCCTTGGGAAATATTCCCAACATGGTCTAATCTTACTTGGAAAACCATATTCTTTCAATGTTCCTTGTGCTACATAGGCATAAGTCCCACACCAAACATTGACTAAGCATCTTTTTCTTATATTTCTTTACTATATAAAATTACACTGTATTGTTATGTACTTATCACATGACCTTAAAAGGTATGATGTGTTATATTAAGTGGAATAGAACTATGAGGGTTCTGATTCCTTTCGCAAGGATATCTAGGTAACCCATTTCATGGGTACAATCAAAATATCAAAACAAACCTTCATCTCCATGGATGGTAATAAATTCCAGAGTGCCCCACTAAGGGTCTTAAAAACTAGTATCATCATAACGATTATTAATACAATATTTAAATAGTATATGAGAGGACACCATTTATGGAGAACGACAAATATATACGAATATCTCCATTAATGAAGAACCTTGAATGCAGATTTATGATTCTAAATTTTATACATGTTAATAAGTGATTGAAAATTCGAAGGGAAACTTATGTTATACTTGGTGAATTAATAAAGATTCAGGAAAATATATTAAATTTACAAAGAAAGTCCCAGAGTATAAAATAATTCCCCCCCAAATGGTCTGATTTGTCAGACCTCCCATCATATCGACCAATGCATGTTCTTAAGTATCGTAAAGTTCAAACATAATGAACACCTGCCTTTGGAACACATACCCCTTTTTGATAAAGATTTTTTGGATGTTATTGGTCCCATTAATAGATCCAATGGCAACTGCCTGGAAGAAGTGATTCATAAAACTAAAACACTTGTTTTAAGGAACTATGAAACACATACACAACTATGAATCCATTTTTACCAGAACCATGATAATTAACTTTTACTATTTTCACTAATCATTTTGTTCAAAAATCATGGTAAAATTATTAGAAATTATAAATAATGGTGAATCCAAATAATGAATCCATTTTTACAAATCCAACTCAATGATTTTCATAATTTAATTTATAATTAATCATGCAGATGGGATGAGAATGTGGTTATTTAAAGAAAAAGTTGTCCAAGTTTTTATAATGTTTTTATAACCAAACTCAATATAAAATTTTTTCAAGAAAATAAATTGGATTAATAGATATAAAAATTATTATAGGTATATTAAAAACCAATTTAAAATATATTTTAATTATATAAATAAATAAAAAATGCAGTTTACAATTATGATTCTTTATTATTCAATATTCATCAAATAATGATACTATTTTAAA
Organism: Viscum album; assembly: GCA_963277665.1. Lineage (NCBI taxonomy): Eukaryota > Viridiplantae > Streptophyta > Magnoliopsida > Santalales > Viscaceae > Viscum > Viscum album. The sequence continues at coordinate 673,098,087 of OY728131.1, read as the reverse complement.
AAAATAAATAAATAATTATATTAAGATAAATTTGATATTTCAATAAGAAAAACAATTATTTTTATGTTAAATAAATATCTAAAAGAGATAATAAATAATTTTAAATTATGTTCACAAAGCACGACTAAAATTAGTTTTAGGAAATATATTGTATTTAAAAACAATTTATATTTCTTTTGAATTATTAATTTTTTATTTATTATAAATATATAACTATATTTTAAAATATAATTTATAATTTTTATTCCCACCCTTACAATGACTATGTGATAATAATTATATTAAATATAATTGTTTTAATAATATTTCACATTTTATTTAAACTTGGGGTTTTGTGCAACAAAACCTATTAAAAAGATCATATATATTTAAAAACCATAATGTGTCAAGTGTTTATATTCCCTTATAATCATGGTTTTTATTTTCATATATGTTATGAAATATGATGTATATATTTTAAAATTATGATGGGTTATATTTTTATCATTCCACAAGGCTCCAAAATGGAGTATTCTCAAGCCTAAATCATTATAGGGACAATATATCTCTAGGAAAAAGATATTTTAAAGGATTTCAAGTCATGTTAACAAAAAAAACGTTTAATTTTAACCACTAGTGAACCCATTTTTTACTTTAAACATGATAGTTACTTTTTATTGTTTTCACAATTCATTTCGATCAAAAATTGAGTTGGTCTTATTAGAAAATATAAATTATTATGATCCAAAATAAGGAGTAAATTTTGTTAAATTCAATTTATAGAATTAGAAACAAATAATATAAAATTAATCCCATACACATGACACGTAATCTAATTTCAATGGGAATATGATCAATGTTTTATATTGTTTCTATGTACAATATAATGATGAAATTTATTCCAATGACCAAAATTGGACGAAAAGATATATAATTTTAATTTTTCTATTTAGGATTATTTTTAATATAATTTAACATTATATATAATGTAAACAAAATGTATATTTTCATTTAAAATATAGTATTTTTCATTATTCATATAATTTTTTAAAAAATGAAGTCTAAAAATTTAACCGTAATAAATTTTTTACACGATGTTTTAATAAATGATTTTTATTTTGTGAAAAAACATTATAAAACGAAAAAATTAGTTTTAAAATAAAATAAAATGGTGTGATGAAAAATCTAGTTCTTGGGATGAGTATTTCTCTAGAACAAAGTTATTTTTTATTAACTCTATGAATAATAATTATTATTATATTTTGAATATATATTAAGATATATTAATATATAATAGAAGAATTTAATTTAAAACATTACTCATTATTTATTATTCAAATTAACTATAAATGAGAATTCTTATGCACATTAAAACATATTTGAAAGAAACAAATTTATAAACAAAAAAAAAATAAACTTATACTAACATTCAACATGAAGTTGATTAAAAAGTAACTAATTAGATTATATATAAATAATTAATACATATGTTTCATTAAAAAATATTGGGGAATAAAAATTACTAAATTTATTGAAATTAAATTATCGATTTCACAAAAAATATATATGTTTCACTATTCAATGAAAAATAATTTTATTTCTAAAAATTTTAAAATTTTCTCCAAAAGTTAATATTGATATGATGATTCAAAAAATAACGTTCATTTTATCAATATAAATTTATATAATATCTATAAATTAGTTATAATATTTCTCTACAAAGATCAAAGAAAATCATTTTCAAAGAAAACATATATTTTGACGAATATTACTACATTAATAAAAAATGGTTTATTATTTACTAAGAATTTATAAATAAATTTTTTAGCATTGTAAATTTATATATATATTTCATAAAGTAGATAGTATAATTCATTCCCACCAAGGTTGGGTTATAATGGTATAATTTAAAATAATATTATTTCATGGTTTTCTGAAACATGGTCTCTTGTGTTAATAACACCACTAAAGAAACTTATTATTACACATATTGACCTTTATTAAAAAAAATTAAATTACTATTAAAAAATATTTCATAATATCATTGGATGTTACACCCTTGGGAAATTTCATTTATCAAGAATAATTATGGAGGTATCCCAAAGATGGTTTATTTATCAGGCCATCATTGAGGGCTCTATTTTTCCCTTGGGTCATTAATGATATGATAAGTTTTATAGGGTTTGTGGTAGAGTCATTTACCCATTTAAAATAAAAATATTAGAGTCTTTAATACTCTTTTTTTCTTGTTTTCATGTGGATGTTAGTGTATATACCCTAGCATCCTGTATTCATGAATTTTCATGTAGACATATTGGAGATCCATTGCAGATATAACAGTCAGTACAAATACTGTCTAAATGGTTCATACATATTATAAAATTTTTTTGGTTTGGGCCTGAGGGAGGGTAGTTTGACCTCAAGTGTTACACTAGAACATATTTTTGTCTTTTTTCATTTTTTTATCCCCCATTATTTGTATATTGTTTTTATTTTATTTGATCTATAATTAGTTTTTGGATAGGATATAAATATAAAATTTCATTCACATGGTATGAAAGTAGACTATAGGTTCCCTATTGTGGTTATCAGATTGAGAGTTATGTATCACCCCTATATATGCACCATGGTTTTCATGAAAACCATTTTTATTTTTTCATATATCGCATATGATGTAGAGTAGATCAGGGGTAATCCAAATGGTGCTTGGTCAAGTAGGGCCACTTGTGTATAGTCTTATAATCGGGCTGGTGCCGCTCGAGAGGCAAGGAGACCATGTATGTAGTTTTTATTGATAGATTCTAATGTATTTATATAATTTATTTATTTTTAATATCTTTCTATACCATTGGGAGAACGACTATTGATTGTTTTTCATGCCTTCATTCTATCAAATTATATCCCATGTTTAATTAGTTGTGAAAGTTTTTGTTTCAGTTTATTAATTATGTGTCATATAATTTTTATCCATGTGGATGTTCTGGTTATATCAACTTTTATTTTTTTCTAACTATAGGGTATCATCAACCAACTTTATCAGTTAGAATCTCATAGCTACTGAGCAGGCTTTGGCATATCATGAGATGTACTAGAGGACTTGTGGAGGGTTGGATGGGGTTATGTGTTAGGTTTACCTATGAAAATTCACTATAAATAATATTATACATAATATATTCGTTATTAATATGAGTTTGTAATTCCACTTATTATCATTTCCCTTTTCCAACATGACACACATTAAATTTTCCCATGTCTATGTATTTAAATTTATGTTATTGGATAATTTGATCAAATCATAAAAAAATTATAAATTATGGGAATCACTTAAGGGTTTTTGTGATAATTGAGCCACAGGTGTTGGAACATTAAATTTCTATCATAGATTTATTTTTAACTCTTACTAATGAATTTTATATTAAAAACTCACCCAATCACTAAGTGATAACATTAACTCTAGAAAAATTTAGTCGAATCCAAATTATATATTTCTCTTCATTTCATATGAGTTATATGTATTTCATTTTATTTTACTTCAAATGGTTTTAATTGGTTATAAATAGTAATTCAATGGAAATTGAGTTCAATAATACAGTTTAAATATGTCAAAATATAATCATAATAAAATTATTATTTTTAAATTACATTACCCTAGTTCTATATAATATTTCCCATTTCATCATTGTACCTTTACAAGAGAGTTAAAATGATCTATATATCAATTTAGTTCAAATATTAATAAATATATAACTAATAATATAATTTTAAAAATATTATTAATTTCAAACAATTGACTCTTTTCACTTCCATAAAACATAATTTTTACTAACCATTGATTAAATCTACAATTTAGTTTCCACAAAATATGAATTCATATTAAGAAAAAATTAATGTCAGTAAACAAAAAAGAATGATAATTACAATTAGGATACTTGAGTTAGGCTCCTATTAGCTACCACATGAATACATATGAAAAAAACATAAGTAATTTATTAAAGAAAAAACTAAAAATAAATAATTATTAGAGGGATTATTCATTATTTGAACCTGAAGATGGTTGCAGTGTTGCGAAATTATATATCATGTATCTTAATTTTTTTATATTTAATTTGATAGAAGATATGTTTTATTTGATACAAACAAATACATATTATTCTCTATCTATATTTTCTTATTTACTACACCCTTTAGAGTCACCATTTAAACTGTATTACGGTCTCACACTTATCATGTGTATATTCATCTTCTCAATGGAGGTAGTGAATGATTTTTATGGATCCCACATGTAATTTTGATAGATTGGGTAATATACTAATCACAAACCAATTGTAAAAATATGTTCCTTGTCTATAGGTTTAGATCGATTATTTTATTCCAATGTTTTTTAAATTAAATCTTGATAAATTGTCTTAGTGGAAAATAAAAATTCATATAACATTATTAGGTCTTTCTTATCAATATAGAGGAGTTAATTCTTGTCTCTAAAAAAAATTATATATTACATATCTAATAAATCTTATCCTCACCAGTTTGTAAGGACCCAAAAATATATAAATGAATTTACATTTTTGAATGAATAAATCCCGGATTAAGTTAAGTAGTTATAGAAAAAACATACACTACATCAGTTATTTTGAATCATTATAAAATATTGAATGTAAAATTTTAATGATGATTGAGAATCATATTTTTTATATTACATAAATTTTAAACAGATCATTATGAATTTTAAATATTAATGGTTATGGTATAGTCCAATTTCCACAAATTCCACATTTAAATTAAACATATCATTATGAATTTTACATGAGGATATTCCATTGACAAATTCCACATTTAAATTAAACTACTAAAACAGGAATGATACCATTTAGAGGATAAGTTAATTCTTTTCTAGATAATGACCCTAACCATTTTTTCTGAACCATCATAATAATGTATGGCTACTGCACACCATACACAGAGAATGTACACAAGTTTAATGAGAAGTTATGTATCTAGACTATAAAAGTATGAATTAAAATTTTTCACTATAAAATGACGATTATGTATATCAAATTTTATTAACAGTTAACAAATTATTATATAATGACTTTCATAAATATATTTTTTAAAACAAATATAATAAAATTATAGATTTGGGAAATATATTGTTTCAATTAGAACACTCATATGATAAATTTATGATTTAAAAAATATTTGTTATATTATTTATATAAATAATAGGGTTAATAAAATTTAATGATGTCCAATGGAATTTTTATAAGGTCCAAAAATTTACATGTGTCATTAAACTAGTTTTTATCATTCAATAAATATTTGATATATAATACAAACATATTATCTTATTTAAATTTTTTTTGAATAAATATATGATTTTTTAAATTAACATACAAAAAATATCAAATGGTTAATAAATCATTATTTTTTATATAGACATATTTTTGGAAAAAAAATAAATATGATATAAATATATCGTTTTTATTATGACATCACAAAACCCAAAAGTGATGTAATAAATTCTATAATAGTAATGCATGACCAAATATTTATTTACACTTTAAAATAATGTGTTTTCAATGTTATTTGATTAAATTTTAAACTATTAATTAACAGTACAAAATATATATTATAATTTATGGGTATAAAATTCATTCTTAATGAACATGAGTAACATCCACATCACTAATGGTATTATTTTATTATGTTTAGTTTTTTCATTATAAAATTTATAAGTCCACTCCACTATGGTAGAAACCATGGGAAAATGGAGTGTCTGTTCTATGATTTTTATTATTTATCATATAGGTTCTATAAACATTGTCTCAAGATTAATGAAGAATTATGTTATCTTTTTATAAAAATATCTACCCAACCAACCACTCCTCTTCATTCATAACCCATTGAAAATGATTTTCTTATCCATTACCATCACTAAATAACTCACAAGGTGGTCATAGGATATTATGAAGGTGCACCTACAATTTCTAATTGTCATCTCAAGGTAAAGGGATTCACTCCTCCGTTTTTTTCAATCACTATGTTGGTAGTTTTCCATTTGATTTCAAAATCTTCATGTTGGAATATGTATAAGGACCCGGCCTTAAAAAATTACATAATCTTGAATTAAATGAGTAATTCACATTGAGGATCTTTTCAGGTTTAGATTTTTATAGAATTAGGACATAACCATTAAATCTTAAAAGATTACAAAGTAGATAATTCTACTCAGTTTCCGTTTTTTCATAAAATAAAAACTCCCGAAAAAAGATTCATGTCTAATTCCATGTTTTATAGATCATGAATTTTCCTTGATCCCATCCTTGACCCTATTCGACTTTATGTACTGTGAAAAACATTTCAAAAACTAGGGATGATCATAAAAATCTCAGTAATGAATACCCAAAGAAGGAAACTGTTAGTTTTTTCAAAACAATAAGTAAACCATGAATACCAAATGATAAGTAATACTTTTCACCTATATGCAGTAGTAAATACTCTTCACCGAAAAATATCATTTCTTACCCTTTTTTAACCAAAATATCACCATAAAAACCATATAAAGAACACATAACATATAAAGGTAACTTGGAACATAAACATAATTCAATGGAATAACCATATGGTCGACTTCCACACATGTCACTAAATGGAATAGCCATATGGCCGACTTCCATACCCAATGAATTGGAGGTTATAATGTAACCACCCATCCTGGTATTCACAACACCACCCGTTATTTGGTTTATCATGAAGCCACTCGTTAACTGTCCAAGTACCATTATAAAATCATAATTTAAAAAAATACAACGGAAATAAAACATTTCCAAATTTCAATCAAAATATATCACATTAATATATTTATATAACAAATCCATTATCAAAAAAAATTTCAATACCAAAATACATAAAATATTATATGTTATTTATTCTCTTTGAAAAACATTACGGCTTGTTGAGGAATCCAAAGATCATATAATACTCGCGGCAGTGGAAAAGGTCATTGTCACCGCATATGTTAAAAGAAACATTGTTTTTGTCATTTAGTAAAAAAATTTATAGAAAAATATTACCTTTGAATGAAATGAAAAGGAAAATGTGTTTATATAGCATATAAATGAAAGTCTTTTATTAAAACAAAATATGCCTCAATGAAAGGAGATTGAGACAAAGTCCCTTACCTCGTGTCTGACATGACTTGATCGTTCTTTAATCTCCTCAATAATAAACTATAGTAAATTTATACTTGATTATGAAACTTTATGAAGTTTATTATTCCTTTTATATCACTTATTACTATGTTATAAACATTATGTAATCATTTAAGTTAATAATGTTTGTTTTGTGGATATTTGGTACTTGAGTCAAAAATTGACTTCTTATAATTATTTGTTGTTCATGTGGTCAAAGGTTCATTATATCTATTATGATATTCATTATTCGGATATCATAAATATCATATATATCTATCATATACACGTATTTATAATAGTACATAACAATTAGAGGTAAGAAATGAAATGCACTGTTCATAGAGACGGTAAGTCGTACGTATGCATAAACGCTACTTCTATTTCAATATCACATTTAATGGAATTAAAACATAATGATACAAAGTAGTATTATAATTCCATTTATTTTATCATATATAATATCATTAAAAATATTCTTTATATGTACCCCATATGGTACGAACGAGTCATATCACCTTGAGGGGGCGGTAGTCCGCACTTCCTCAAATGAAATTATTGTGTTTACCCATAATGGAAACAATAAAGGTATGCTATAAATGAGAAATACAGAAGAATAAGTAAAAATAAAAATAAAATATAACATATATAAATACAGTGACATCTTAATGGAAAGCATGAGAAGTGGTAGGAGATAATTGAACAATCATCATTTCGTGAGGCAGTAGTTCGCCGTCCACAGAAACAGTATATTATTCACCCATTAGATAGAGGTGTGTGTATTTGTAGCTCAAATCCTTCTGATAAAAACATCCTAATATATTTTAGATAATTTTTTACAAAATAAAGGAATAAAAATTGTTTAAGGGGTTGGACATGAAAAATAAAACAAAATAAAATAAGAGAAGACATTACTTTCAAATCGGGTAACTCCCCTTAGTTTGAACCAAAAGGGTTTCTTGAAGAGCATTCTGCCTATAGTAAGGCTTCTATGATGAAGAGAGGGATATTGGGAGCTTATTTTATTAGAGTTTGGATGAGACAAAGTGCTTGATAAGTGTGAGAAATTGTTAGTAAGTGGGGTTTTTTTATAAGGGAGAGGAGGGGCTCTTTTGGAAATCATGAAAATATGATTTTATTATATAATGTTTTTTTCGGTTTCTAAAGGTCCAAAAATAATTAAATTCCAAGATAAGGTGTCCCATTTTATAAATAGAATCATCCAATATTAATTGTACAATTGTAGTATATTGTTTTAAACATTATATTCTTATTTATTTAAATTATTCATTAATGATGTCAACACAACATCATCATGGTGTCATAAATAATTTTATTTATTTGATATCTAAAAATTATAAAAAAAAATTAAAATGATGAAGGAAATCTTTTTATATTTATAATGAATATTTATAATCAAAATGAAAACTTATATACCCCCATGTAAATTTTTTTTAGTAAAACAATACATGTTTGTGACAATTTTATTTTTACATTAAATAAAAAGGTATTAATTTCACTATCTTACCCAAGTGGCTCCATGGGGTACCAAAATTGACCCATGGATTTTCATGGTCGGTCATGACTCATCCAATAAGGGTAGGAAATGTGTAATGGTATTTTTATATTTTTATAATATTATTTTTACCTTAAATTACCCTAATTAACTTTAATCGTGGTTAATAAAACTCAAAAGTTACTATTCACCAAAAATTATTTTCATCCCATTGAACCACATTTTACTTCATAATCAAAACCATGTATATCGGATTTTTGAAATTTAATTCACAGAATCTGTAAAATTTGATTTAAACAATAAAAATCAATTTATAACTACTACTTAGTGGTTTCACTATTCATCAAAATTGATGTTTTTAAATAAAATACCAAAAATTCACCCCAAGCTATATTTCATATTCCAAATTCAATAATTATTTCTATTTTACCAAATTAATAACAGAAATGTTGCGTTAATTAATTTTATAATTAATTCCTGCTGTCAAAATAAATAGCTTGTTTTTAAGAAACAATATCTATCGAAAGATTGACACTTGTTTATGTCCAATTTCAATGTGAAATTAATTCCAATGACCACCACTAGATTAAATGGTAAAAATATATTCTAATTACACTTTAAAATAATTAAAATATAATCTAACCATATAAATAAATTAAATTAAAAGGAGGTTTTGAATTAAAATAAATCATTTTTCACTATTCATTAAAAAATGAATTTTATCGAAAAAATAACAAAAACATAGACAAAGTAAATTTTGATGTCCCGATTATAAATAAGAATTTTATTTTGTCCAATAGAATGTATACGAGTGACCAAAACTATATTTAAAGAGGGTTCACCATCAAAAGGTGATAAATCGACCTTTTAGTGAATATTGGAGTATTTATGCTTAAAATTAGATTCATTCGTATTTTAAGCCTCTAACATTATTGGATAAATTTAAAAATATTTAAAAAACATATATAATATTATTTTTGTTATTTCTATTCATTCCCTCCAATACAACGACTATGTGTGAACTACAATTTAAAATTATTTTTTTATATTATTAGCATGTAACGTAAGATTTCAATGCAATCTGTTGTTGTGTATCAGGTACTCCATCGAACATAGCAACCCCATTATATTAAAATTAATATTTAATTCAAAAATATTAATAAATATGAAAATGTATTAATCATTATTTACCTAAGATGTTACATCCTTCCCCCCTTTTGGGAATTACGTCCTCACAATTTTATTCACTTACAAAATAAATGGGGGTATTTATCTCTAAAAGCATTTTTAGATTCCCACGTTGCCTCTTCGACCACATGGTTTTTCCAAAAAACCTTCACCTGATGAATTACCTTATTCCGCAACACTATCTCTCTATGATCAAGAATCTTGACTAGTTGTTCCTCATAAGAGATATTCTCTTCTAACTAAACTATTTCTGGGCTAAAAACATGAGATGGATCTGGCATATACTTTCTCAAAATTGAAACAGGAAAAACATTATGTACTTTGGAAAAACATGGATATAATGCCACTCTGTATGAAACTAATCTATCTTTCTATAGGATTTCAAAAGGTCCAATGATCCTCAGACTCAGCTTTATTTTCTTCCCAAAACGCATCACACTTTTCCTTGGAGAAACTTTGAGAAAAACATGTTCACCTACCTCAAAAGAAATATCCTTCCTCTGGTTATCAACATAACGTTTCTGCTGAATCTGAGTTGTTCTCATGTGCTTCTGAATCAAATAAACTTTTTCTGCCATATCTTCTACCAATTATGGTACCTTTAGCTTCCTTACCGCTACTTCATCACAAAAAGATAGAGTTCCACATCATTCATCATATAATTCCTCAAACGGAGCCATATGTATACTATAATGAAAACTATTATTATAAAAAAATTCAACCAAAGAAAGATGTTAGTCCCAACTTCCCTGGTAATACATCGTGCAAGCACGTAACATATCCTCCAAAGTCTGAATTTTTTGTTCTAACTGCCCATCTAATTGCAGATGAAAATTTGTACTGAAATTTAATTCAGTACCCAACGACTTTTGAATGAATTTCCAAAAGTTAGAAGAAAACCTGGGATCACGATCATATATAATAGAGAGGGGAACTCCATTTAACTTGACTATCTCTTTAACATACAACTGAGAAAGTTGATCTAGAGAGAATGTATATCTAATAGGAAGGAAGTGAGCATATTTAGTCAATCGATCAACAGTAACCCATGTTGAATTATTATTTCGAGATGTCTTTGCTAATCCCACAACGAATTCGATGGATATATTTTCCCATTTCCACTCTAAAACTGGTAATGACTGAAGCATCCCTTTCGGTAACTGCCGCTCTACTTTACCCTACTGACAAGTCAAACACTTCACAGTAAAATCAGCAATAACTCTTTTCATTCCATCCCACCAGTAATACTACCGCAGATCTCTGTACATCTTAGCACTTCCAAGATGAACTCAAAACAAGGAACTATGAGGCTCACATAGAAACTCATTCGTCAACTGTGAATCACAAGGCACACATAATCTCTTCCCAATCCTCAAAACTCAATCATTATCAATTTTGAATTCATGCAACTTCCCCTTCTGAACCAGCTCTACCTTGTTCTGCAACTCTCTGTCTTTCTTCTGTACTTTCTTAATTCTGTCTGATAGAGATTATCCTACTGACACTTGAAACAATACAAAAGAACATCCTGAACCAATAACTTTTATGCCAAAGTTCATCAAATCAAAAACCGAAGGATCTCATTCCAAACGTATCATGGTTAATGAAGCATTACTTTTTCGACTCAAAGCATCAGCCACTTTATTTTCTTTTCCTGGATGATAATGAATTGTACAATCGTAATCCTTGATTAATTCTAGCCACCTCCTCTGTCTCATGTTCAATTATTTCTGAGTGAATATATACTTTAAAATTTTGTGATTGGTATATATTTCACACTTTACTCCATACAAATGATGCCTCTTAATTTTTAAATAAAAAACAACAGAAGCTAATTCCAAATCACATGTAGGGTAATTTAACTCATGAGTTTTCAACTGACATGAAGCATAAGAAATTACCTAATCATTTTGCATAAGGACACAACCAAGACCTTTCAACGAAGCATCACTGTAGATAACAAACTCACCATTTCTGGAAGGCAGTGCCAAAACTAGAGCATTCATCAATCTTCTTTTCAATTCTTGAAAACTATCATCACATTATTTTGTCCAAATGAACTTAACACCTTTTCGAGTAAACTTAGTCATTGGACTAGATAACCGTGAAAACATTTCAACAAACCTCCGGTAATAACCTGCCAAACCAAGAAAACTATGGATCTCGGTTATATTTATGGGTCTTGGCCATTCTTAAACAATATTTGTTTTAGCAGGATCAACAGTTATGCCATTTTTAGTAAAAATGTGACCAATGAAATAATATTTTTTTAACCAAAACTCACGCTTTATGAATTCACCAAATAGTTTCTTTTCTTTTAAGGTTTTCAAGACAACCCTTAGATGACTTTCGCGCTACTCTTTACCTTTTGAATAATCCAAAATGTCATCAATAAAAATAAGTAAAATTTTTCACCAGAGTAAATTGATCCATCACTACAACAAACTGTTTGGTTCTGATTCTGACCAACTCAGGATACTGATTTTAAAGGTCATTTCCCTATGTATGCCTTCCCAGAAATGTTGTTCTATTTCCTCTATGAAAAACCATTATTAACACAGAAATATCTTAGGTGAAGAAACATGGTAATTTGTATGTGCTATATCATTTCAATATTAACATAAATTACTTTATGGATGTTAATTTAACACTACCCTAACTCCTAAAGTTATCTAAACTGACCTTTGATACCAACTATAAGGACCCCATTAAAGCATTACAAAATCTTGAATTAAATGAATAATTAACATTGAGGATCTTTTCAGGTTTAGCGTTTTAGAGAATTAGGATATAACTATTGCATGTCAAAAGATTACAAATTAGATGCTTCTACTCAGTTTTTATTTTTTTCATAAAATAAAAACTCTTGAAAAAAAGTCATGTCTAATTCTATGTTTAAGAGAGAATGACTTTTCCTTTATCCCATCCTTGACCCTATTCCACTTTATGTCCTATGAAAAACATTTCAAAAACTTGGGATGAGCATATAAAGCTCATTAAGGAATACACAAAGAAGGACACTGTTTGTTTTTTCAAAACAACAAGTAAATCATTAATAACCAATCATAAGTAATAATTTTCACCGATATGAAGTAGTAAATACTCTTCACTAAAAAAATATAATTTCATACCATTTTTTAACCAAAATATCACCATAAAACCCATATAAATAACACATAACAAATAAAGGTAACTTGGAACATAAACATACTTCAATGTAATAACCATACGGTCAACTTCCACACATGTCACTAAATGGAATATCCATACGACTGAATTCTATACCCAATCCACTGGAGGTTATAACGTAACCAACCGTCATTTGGTTTATCACGTAACCACCCGACTAATGTCCATGTAACATTATAAAATCATAAGACAAAAAACAAATATAAAGGAAAGAAAACATTTCCACATTTCAATCAAAATATATCACTTAAATATATTTACATAAAAAATCAATTATCAAAACCATTTTCAAAATCAAAATACATAAAAGGGTATATGGTATTTATTATCTTTTAAAAACATTACGGCTTGTTGAGGAAGCCAAATATCAAATAATACTCGCGGTGGTGGAAAGGTCGTTGTCACCGCGTACGTTAAAAGAAATATTCCTTTTTGTTGCTTAGTAAAAAACTTTGTAGAAAACGATTCCCCTTGAATTAAATGAAAATTCAATGGTGTTTATACATCATATAAAAGAATGTCTTGTATTAAAACAAAATATTCCTCAATGAAAGGAGATTGAGACGAAGTCCCTTACCTAGTGTCCGACTTGACTCGATTGTTCTTTAATCTCTTGAATAATAAACTAATGTTAATTTAGACTTGATTAATAACATTTTCAAGTTTATTATCCCTTTTATATCACTTATTACCATGTTATAAACATTATTTAATCATTTATGTTAATAAAGTTCATTTTCTCGATATTTGGTACTTGAGTCAAAAATGGACTTCTTGTAATTACAAGTTGTTCATGTGGTCAGTGGTTCATTATATACATAATGATATTCATGTTTTTGATATCATATATATAATATATATCCAGCATATACATGTATTTATAATAGTATATAACATTTAGAGGTAAGAAATGAAATGCACCGTTCATGGAGACGGTAAGCCGTACGTACGCATGAATGCTATTCCATTTCAATTTCATATTTAATGGAATTAAAACATATTGATACATAATAGTATTATAATTTCAGTATTGTATCATATATAATATCGTCGAAACTATCTTTTATATGTACCACATATGGTATGAACGAGTCATATCACCTTGAGGGGCGGTAGTCCGCACTTCCTCAAATGAAATTATCCCTTTTACCCATAATTGAAACAATAAAGGTATTATATAAATGAGAAATACATAATCATAAGGAAAACATAAAAATAGTATATAACATATATAAATACAGTGACATCTTAATGGCCACCATGAGAGGCAGTAGGAGATAATTGAACAATCATTGTTTCATGAGGCAGTAGTTTTCCATCCATAGAAGCAGTATGTTCTTCACCCATTATATTGAGGTGTGTGTAAGTGTAGCTCGAATCATACTCATAACAACATCATAATATATTTTAGATACTGGTTTTGTTACAAAATAAAGGAATAAAAATTGTTTAAGGGTTTGTAGAAGAAAAATAAAACAAAAGAACATAAGAGAAGACATTACCTTTAAATCGGGTAACTCTCCATGGTTTGAACCAAAAGGGTTTCTTGAAGGGCTTTCTGCCTAAAGTAAGTCTTCTATGATGAATAGAGGGATATTGGGAGATTATTTTAGTAGAGTGTGGATGAGAAAAATGGCTTGAGAAGTGTGAGAAATGGGTAGGAAGTGGGGTCTTTTTATAAGGGAGAGGAGGGGCTCTTTTGGAAAGCTTGAAAATATTATTTTATTATATAATGTTTTTTCGGTTTATAAAGGTCCAAAAATAATTAAATTAGAAGATAAGGTTTCCCATGTTCGAAATAAAATCATAAAATAATAATTGGACAAGTTTTTAATATTTTTTAAACATTATATTCTTATTTATTTAAATTATTCAATAATGACGTAAACACTGCATCATCATTGTGTCATAAATAATTTTATTTATTTGATGTCTAAAAATTATAAAAAAATTACCATGATGTAGGGAATATTTTTATATTTCTAATTAATATTTATATTCAAAATTACAACTTATATAACCCCATGTAATTTTTTTTAGTAAAACAATACATGTGTGTGACATTTTTATTTTTACATTAAACAAAAAGGTATTAATGTTATTATCTTACCCAAGTGGATCCATGGGGTCCCAAATTTGACCCATGGATTTTATTGGTCGGGAATGGCTCATCCAATCAGGTTATTATATGTGTAAAGATATTTTTATATTTTTATAATATTATTTTTACCTTAAATTACCCTAATTACATTTAATCACGGTTAATAAAACTCAAAAGTTACTTTTCACCAAAAATTATTTAATCCCATTAAACCAAATTTTACGTACTAATGAAAACCATGTATGTCAAATTTTTGAAATTAAATTCACAGAAGCGGTAAAATTTTATTTAATAAAAATAATCAGTTTTAACTACTACTTAGTGGTTTCAGTATTCATCAGAAATTGATGTTTTTCAGAAAAATACAAAAAATTCCCCAAAAGATATATCTGATATTTCAAAATTTAAAATGAAATCCATTTTACCAAATTCAAAATATAAAATTTTCATTTATTAATTTTATAATTAATTCCCGCTGTCAAAACAAATAGTGTGTTTTTAAGAAACAATATCTATCGAAAGATTGACACTTGTTTATATCCAATTTCAAAGTCAAATTAATTTCAATGACCACCACTGGATTAAATGGTAAAACTATATTCTAATTACACTTTAAACCAATTAAAAGATAATCTAACAATATAATTAAATTTGATCAAAAGTATGTTTTGAATTAAAATACAACATTTTTCACTATTCATTAAAAAAATGAACTTTATCAGAAATATTAAAAAACATACACAAAGTAAATTTTGATGTCCCGATTCAAAAGAAAAATATTATTTTTTCCAAAATAATGTATAAGAGTGACCAAAACTATATTTAAATCGGGTTCACCATCAAAAGGCGAAAAATCGACCGTTTAGTGAATATTAGAGTATTTATGCTTAAAATTGGATTCATTCTCATTTTAAGCCTCTAACATTATTGGATAAATGTAAAAATATTTAACAAATATATATAATCATACTTTTGTTATTTCTATTCATTCCCACCAATACAACTACAACGTGTTAACTACCATTTAAAATAATAATATTATATTATTAGCGTGCAATGTAAGATTTCAAAGAAATTCGTTGATGAGTATCAGGTAAACCATCGAACATAGAAACCTTGTTAATGTAAAATTAATATTTAATTCACAAATATTAATAAATATGAAAATGTCTTAATCTTTATTTAATTGGGTTGTTATAATATGTTTTTAAACATATATTTTACTTTGGGAATTATTTCCATGTAATGGGAGACTATAATTCAATACCATTAAAACCATTTGTGATTATTTATGTAGACCTATAATGATGTCAATTTTTTTTTATTTTCTATAAAAAAATTATTGAACTAAATACTCGTACCCATTTCATCTCAAAGGTATTCACCAAGGTCTAACTATAGATCATTGATTAGTGACTCATATTAATGTAACCCACACCCCTTAATCGCACGATCAAACATTATCAAAAGTGTTGTTATGTTGTATAATATATTTTGCACACTAATTAATGTACATGATATTAATATGATTAGGGGACCCGAAAATTTATATCTCTATAATGGAATGGGTAATATTTTTCTCTCAAGAGATACCATGTATGGAAAAAATAGGTTTTCTTATATACATCATGTTTTGAAGACCTCATGCTTATCCTTGACTTATGATTTTAATATTATATCTTATATTATTCCTAAATTCCAATATTACCATGTTATTATAAAGTTATTTCATTCTTCATTGTTCATGCTTATGATTCTCACTACGTTTATGTCTCCTTTATATGCCTCAAGAATCACATGTATTGATTTCATCTTGTCATAAATTTATAATTCCATTACTAGGATTTATAAATTACCCCTATATTATGTACAACCCAAGGTAATCTTGTGTAGTATACAAAGATCAACAGAATATTAGGACAAGTTATTGGATTTTTTAGAATACTATTGTATCCATATTTCATGTTATTGTTTTATGTATATCATTGCCTAATATCACTAGGCATTATGATGATTTTTTTAATTTTTTAAGATAATATTTATTTAAAAAATAATGATATAATTTTTGAAATTTACATGGGTTTTCATAGTTGTCATCCAATAAAGGTATAGTTTTTTAAGGCATAATTATTATATAAATTTTCTAAAAATCATAAGGATAATACTAAACAAAGGGAAAAAATAATAATGTGTGGTATATTATATAATAAGTTGTTTCAAAGAGACATAATGTTTTTATTGATACTACATGTCGTTATGGATCAGAAGAATTTGTATCTATTGTTGTTAACCCTGAAGAAATTACTTTGGGTATTAACTTTATTTTTATATTAGTTATTGAAAATTATGAATTCCTAAATTATTAGTTATAAACTCATAGGGTATATGGTTTAATAGTTTCACATGATCTTTTTGTACCATTATGAATGGAATAAAAATTGATATGAAATTTTATGTTAGGAAATAGACCATGGATAATATAATATAAAACCTTGAAATTCATATGTTAAAGAATTTATGTTTTTTATGAGTTATCCCCTCAAATATTATATTTTGGATTTTATGTGTGTAGTATTTTTAAAATTCCTAGCTCAATGTATATTTTGGATTAATTAAATGAATTTTAAAAAGAATTAAATGGTGAAATAAATGATTATTTAAAATTCATGAACATTAAATGTATTATTTGACTATGGTTATATTAATTCATTCATTTCATAAATGTTTAATAGAACTATTAAAACAACACATCAAACATGGAAGTGGAGATATCAGTGGAAATACAAAATAGGGAAATAATTTTATTTGATGTATATATCTCCTCCTTTTCCTTTTTTGTGGGATGAATTTGCCAATGATCCTTATGATACACCATTTAGTGGAATTCAATGTTATTCTATGTATGTATGAGATTTACTTATATAGAGCCAATATAAATTATTGATAAAATGAAATCAACATCTATATCAAAAATATCTCTCAAATTCCATACATGTACAAGGAGGACAATGGATAACCATTAGAATAATTATCTCATGCCTGGCTATTATAACCTTTTAGTAATGTTTATCGTGATCTATTGATTTTGGGTTTGGAAAAGGGTATTCTTGAATAAATTTCCAATATAAGGTAATATAAATATGTATTATTTGAAGAATTTAATAGTCTTCCCCCAAGATGAGATTATTAGTTAAAAATCAATGTTTTACACATAGATTTTATAATATCGAAGACTCTATAAATATTAACCACTTTTGATCTTGAATAGAAGTAGAAGTATGTAATAGAGAATAAAGATAAAGGGTTCCATTCTCTTGTTCTTAATGATGGGATGCATTATTTATATTACATAAAACAAAGGATGGGTCAATGTGACTCTTTATAGATTAACATGATCCCAACAATACCATGATAAAGAATATGTATCCTCTACTGCATATTGAAGACATATTATTTTTGATACCGAGAGACCAATACATCACTAGGTGGATCATTAGATTAGAAATTATCATGTAATAGTGAAGTTGGATATCATTATGAAAACTTTTCATATATAGTGCGACTAATATGAGTTCATAATAATTTCATATAGGCACAGTAATGATTCAAAAATCTTTATGGAAATAATGAATAGAGTCTTCTGGGGTTTCCTTTTAAAAAATTGACAGTATATAAAAATGTTATTTTTTCCTATTCCAAAAGTAAAAAAGGAATATTAGGATCATTCAATAGTTATAGCAATGTCTAGGTGAAAAAAAAAAATTGTATAAACTATATAGAAAAATAATGTTTTCGATGGAGTAAGAAAATTTTTTGTGGCATGTTATCACTAGAAAAGAGACGTTTATGGATCCTTCCCAAACAAAGGCAATTAATGGGTCACTTAGACCAACATATGTTATGGTGATCCATAGAATCCTTCAATTAATAGGGTAATCTTATCAATTTTTGAGAAATGTCCCACAATTTTCAATCTCATAGAAATTATATCTTGGAAGGAAGGTATGTTTTTCTCTGATGATTATTGTGCGGAGAAATTTAATGTGTCAAATAATATAATAATCACTACACCTATTATTATGCTACCAACTACTATAAAATTATTCACAATGTCAAAAAAATCATCTAAAAAGTGATGATTTTGTGTACTCATGTATGATCCCAATGTGATATACCACACATCCCGCCAACTGAATATCCATGATAAAAAGTACAAAAATAATGATATGGAATTAACTATAGTGATATTTTCACAAAATATTTGGTGATATTATCAATATAGGGAATAGTTTGACATATATAATGATCATAAATCCTAATGTATATATTCACACAAAAAAAGATCAATATTTCCCCTATAGAAGGTTATTGTTGATCAAGGTATATTATTTTTTAGTCAATTAAAACCTTATTAATGTGAACAATGTGGTTGATTATATGATTATAAAGGACCATGAAACCCTAACCTAGATGAGGATTTGAACTAAAAAAATATTCATATATGTGAAATAGATGGACATAGTAATAATAAATGTATCTTCATCTAACATTTCATAGTTAACTACCCATCCATCCATTATTGGGAGGATCAAGGAGCCCCAAAAAGAAAATAAGGAGATACAACCAATGGAAGTGAATAATGCAGAATTCGAAATTGTTAAATATGGATTTAAAAGGTTGGTAGATAAAATATAATTCCCATAAATTTAAGAATTGGAGTGGGAAATTTCAGTTTATACACATAGATCATCCTTACCTATTCATCCAAGAAGCACTAATATTATAGATATTTGCTGTAAAAATTATGGCTGAAGAACATGAAAAGAGAGATAGTAAAATATGTATTGCTATAATTTCTTATCACGGATTTCTCTAAACAAGTGCTTTGATCTGGTTCACCATAAGACCTAATGCATCACTCCTCATATGTAATTTTTTTCTTTTAACAATGGTGTATATGTTTGATCTATCTGTAGACTATATCCCCATATCATATTTTGAAACTAGAAATAAATATCCAATCATCTAACACAAATGAGTACACGTAAAGAATAAATAAAATGAAACTAAATAACTCTACAGAAAATTGGAATACAATAAATGCTCGAACATCAAATCAACACATAAAACATCGATAACCCAACATTATAATAACATGAATAAAATAAAAAATAAAAAAATACATCAAGATCTAATGCCAACTATGATCCATGTCACATACACAATCTCTATTACCCTGTTGAGATACTCTATCTTGATCATTAAACTATACATGAGAAACCAACTCAATACTATAATCATATACCTTCTCCATATCTATCTTGAATCTATTATCAATACAAAATTAGTCATAATTCATTAATGAAAAGTGAGGTGCACTTATAGAGGGTGATAAAAAAACATTTTATACCACCCAATGGGGAACCTATATCATGATTCTATAAGGTCAAATCCATGAAATATTCTCATACTTTTATAAACACAACTGAAATAAAACAAGTTGTTCCATTTTTTATGCTTAGGTCAATGGATCTGATCTACCATACTTTCATTATCCAATGTCAGGGGTCTCTAACTCATCTCAAATAATGTGCATCCCAAATAACCTGAAAGATCCCACCCTATGGTAGCTGCAACCAAAAATCATGACCTAAATGTTTATCTCTTACTTGGTATGTAATGCCCCGACCCCAGTTACCTAGAGTCGGTACATTATTGCGTAACATTGGCATGATCACAAAAGATCAAGTCTCGAAAGACCGATTAGTTAGTAGCCTTGGAAACACTAGATACATTCATAAATGTTACATTACATCATAAAGTGAAAAATCAAAATAACATAGTCTCCATAGTCCACACTTCTATCCCCTTCAGACTATCCCTGTAGGCCAGTCATAAAATATTTCTTCATATCCTGGAAAAAATAAAACACTGAAAGGGGTGAGCTCAGATGCTCAGTAAGGATAACAATATAGCAGAAGCTTTCATAAATAAACAAAAACATTTAAAGAAATTTATAACTAAAAGAAAAGACTTTTAAACTTGAACATCAACATAATATGAAAAAAGTAAAATGAGATAATGCCATTTACTTATTCACATGGATATTCTATTGGTTGAATAATCACATGAAATATCAATAACCACTTTCATAATGATGGAATTCATAATGCCAGACTATCATAACCATGTAGCCAAAGACTCATGCCAAGACCACAAATAAGATTTTGTCAAGGCCTCATGCCAAGACACTAGTTTGTCTCATGAGACATGCCGATGCATCGAGGAGCTATATCGGGCTCCACCCGTAACTTATTAAGTCCAATGCATTCCTCATATGAATAGGTTTAAACATATCATAAACCATAAGATAATCGTATCACATAAAACATGCATAAATGAAACATAACATTTCCACATTTCAATCACAATATATCAATACAACACATTGATATAATAAAAACACCTTCAAAACCATTTTCAATATCAAAATAAAATAAAATTAAAACATTGTATTTATTTATCATTTAAAAAAAAAGTTATGGCTTGTAGAGGAAGGTGAAACTCAAATAATGGTCATGGCGGTGGAGAAGTCGTTGTCGCCGCATACGTATGAAAAAAAACATTCCCTTTTTTCCTTTAGAAAAACGATTCATATAAAAAAATATTCATTTTGAATAAACGTAAAATTCAATGGGGTTTATACACCATATAAAAGAAATTTGTGTATAAAACAAAATATGCCTCAATGAATGGAGATTGAGATGAAGCCCCTTACAAAGATCATTTTTAAATAAAATAGATTTATTATGTGTACTCACTATAAGTACACATAAAGAAATTACAAATAAAATATAGGAAAAAATAATATCATGACATAATTTGAAAGTAGGAGATTAACCCAAAGAATGAAAATTGTGTTAAGAAGTTACCATACCTCGTGTCCGACTTGACTCGACCGTTCTTTAACCTCCTGAATAATAAACTATAGTTAATTTATAATTTCTTAAGAACCTTTCTCAAGTTTATTATTCATTTTAAATCACTTATTACCATGTTATGAACATTATGTAATTATTTATGTTAATAACAGTCGTTTTGTCGATCTTTGGTACTTGAGTCAAAAATAAACATCTTATAATTAAAAGTTGTTCATGTGGTAAAATATCTATTATATCCAGAATTATATTCATGATGTAGATATCATATATATCATATATATCTAGTATATATTTTCCTTTATACTATTACATAACATTTAGAGGTAATAAATGAAATGCACCGTTCATAGAGACGGTAAGCCGTACATATGCATGAATTCTACTTTCATTTCTATTTCGTATTTAATAGAATGAAATTATAATACTATAAAGTTATATTATAATTCCAGTATAATATCATATATAATATCATTTACTCCATCCTTTATACATCCCACATATGGCATTAACGACTCAAATCACTTTGAGGGGGTGGTAGTTCACACTTCCTAAAATGAAATTATCGCGTTTACCCATAATGGAAATCATAAATTTATGCCATAAATGGAAAATAAATAAGCATAAGGAAAACATAAAAATAATATATATCATATATAAAAAATATTTTCATCATAATGGCCACCATGAGAGGTGTTAAATGAAGATTGAACAATCATCGCTTCGTGAGGCAATAATTCACCACCCACAGAAACAGTATGTTCTTTAATCATTTGATGATGGTGTTTGTAAGTGTAAATAAAATACATCTCATAAAAACATACTAGTTAATTTAAGATACTGGTGTTGTTAGAAAATAATATAATAAAAAGAGTTTAGGGGGTTGGATAAGCAAAATAAAACAAAACACTATAAGAGAAGACATTACCTTAAAATCGGGTAACTCTTTTTGATTTGAGACAAAGGCTTCCTTGGGAAGACTTCTTCCCAAAGTGAGGCTTCTAAGAGTAATATAGGAAAGTTGAGAGAGTATTTGGGTGGAGTTTGGCCGATCCAAATGGCTTTAAGGTGTGAATAAGGTGGTAGAGGTGGGGGCCTTTTATAAGAGGAGAGGAGGGGCACTCTTGGAAATATTGAAATGTTACATTATTATGAAATGCTCTTAAGATTATAAAGGTCCCAAAATGATATATTTGAATGATAAGGTGATAAGGGTTCTAAATATGCTCATCCAATAGGTTTTTGACAAGTGTAATCCTTATATTTAACAATATAGTTTCATTTTATTTAAATCATTAATTAATGAGGTAATCACTGCATCATCATTGTCTCATAAAATATTTAATTTATTTAATGTATAAAAATTATAAAAAAACTATCATGATGTATGAAATATTTTTATCTTTCCAATTAATATTTATACTCAAAAAGTTAACTTATATAACCCCATGTAATAATTGTTTTAGTAAAACAACACATGTTTGTGACAATTTTATTTTTAACATTAAATAAAAAGTTTTTAATATTATTTTCCTACCAAAGTGGCTCCATGGGGTCCCCAAGTTGACCCATGGATTTTCTTGGCTGGATATGACTCATCAAAAATGGGTAGGATAAGTGTAAGGGTATTTTCATATTTTTATAATACCATTTTTACCTTAAATTTCACTAATTACCTTAAATCGCGATTAATTAAACTTAAAAGATACTATTCACCAAAATATTATTTTAATCCAATTGAACCAAATTTTACATCCTAATGAAAAACATGTATGTCGGAGTTTTGAAAATCAAATCATATAAGTGGTAATGTTTCATTTAAACAAAAAATCGGTTTTTTAACTACCACTTAGTGGTTTCACTATTCATCAAAAATTGAAGTTTTTCAGAACAATGCAAAAATTTCACCCTAAGCTATAATTGATATTACGATTTAAAAAATGATTTCTATTTTTCAAAATTCCAAACATATAAGTTGCATTAATTAATTTTATAATTAATTCCTGCTATCACAACAAATAGCGTGTTTTTAAGAAACAATATACATCAAAAGATTGACAATTGTTTATGTCCAATTTCAAGGTGAAATTAATTATAATGACCACCATTGGATAAAATGGTAAAAATATATTCTAATTATACTTTAAAACAAATAAATAGTATAATTTATCACTATAAATTATTTTTATTAAAAAAGTATTTTTAAGTATTTTTCACTATTCATAAAAAATTGGAAGTTCTCAGAAAAATACCAAAAATTCAACATATGCTAATTTCTATATTCTAAATCAAAAAATGAAGTCCATTTTGAAATATAAAATATATATAATTTCAAGAAGTGGGTATTACTATTCATAATGGCTATTTTGATTAGTCATGGTGTGTTAGAATCTCGAACTTGCGTACAATGCAAGCTATTGAATTATTAAAAGAGAAGCATATCGTGGAAGCTTAGGGTGTTACATTCTCACCTCCTTCAATAAATTGTGCCCTTGTAATTTGAAATTCTTCTTTAAAATAAAAGTTTTAAAGTAGAAAAAACCTTTGTGGAAAAACCACATCGGAAATAAGGTTAAAAAAATTTAGCCTTAATAAGAGGGAAAGGGAACTAAAAAAGTCACCACCAAATTATGATCTCGAGTAGGAGAACATTGGTGGAAATTAGAGATATATAATTGGAGGAAAAATGTAAATATTTTTATAGAGTGATTGAGGTCATCAATCACAAACAAGTGTAAAATTGAGTGCCTCAAAGCCTTTAATCTATGGTGATTTAAAATATCATCAGTTCAACAAAACATAAGGTATTAGGATGACACATTTTTTGTTTTAATATCCCTTTCCTAAAGTCTGATAATTAATTTATTCATACAATAAGAGGTTGGTATATATATATATATGTTTGACAAGTAGAGTTTCATACTTCAACTAATTTATACCACAAACTCATCTTTCACTCAAAAAGATAATAGAACTCAAAAATATTTTATTTATCCTAATAGTACAAGGTTCAAAGTATTAACACATACCATTTATATTATGAAAACTATTTTGTAATAACCGGGGACTTCCTGTAGGCTAGTGGTAGGTAATAAAGGCCTGTCACACTATGGTAGTGGGTTCGATTCCTGTAGCTTTGTCCGACGCAACGTGTTATCCCTCGACCTGCAGGTTGTCTTTTTCGTAAAACTATAGTATTATATTATTCCAAAAATATTCTTCAGAAATGTTTTAACATTAAATAATACAATCCAATGTTACACTTAATCCATTCTAACCTTTATAATTTTCCAAAATACCTCTGTCCAGACATTCTCTAAAAGGTCTCTAAATTCCAAAATCAATTGTTACATCAGATTCCCCAAACAAAGTAATGATTCTCTTATTGTCACATAATAAAAATATGATTACCTTAATCATATTAAAACCTTAATGAAAACAACAAGTACTGCAGTACAATCCTTATATATATCACATTATTCTTATAACCAGAATATAATCCTTGAGTCCAAAAGCAACAATACCTTAATTATTCTACTTCAACTGTAGTAATAGCATAAGATTTTCCTTGATCCCTTGGACTTTTCTGAGGTAAGTTTCCCTGATGCTTAGGACATTTATTTGCATAATTCTCCATTTCCCTACAATTGTAGCATTCAACATTGATAGCCTCTTTCTTTCCCTTGAAATCACGAGCCTGGTGACCCTTTTTCCACATTTATAACAAACTCCCATTTTTTTTAGGCAAGTACCAGGGTGATTCTTCCCACAATTATCGCATAATGGAAAATACTTCCTTCCATTTTTTCCTTTATCTGTCTCTTGCTCCACCATTCTCTTCTTCTCTTGCTTTACTTTATTGTCATAAGATTTTGAGAATTCCTTTTCTGTCTTGATAGAACACGAGACTATATCTTTGTACATTGAGAATGATTGTGACACTAAAGCTCGATGGAGAAATGGTTTTAACCCATCAAAGAAACGATCAATCATAATTCTTGGGTTACATATATAATCTGCAGCATGTCTTGCTAACCTTGTAAAGTTGGCTGCATACATTGCGACATTCTTATCCTCCTTCTGCCTCAGACTCAAGAAATTTCATTTCCATATCTGCTCGATGGTCATCTGGAAAGTATTTTTCTAGGAAAATTTCTTTGAACTCTCTCTATTCCATACTTGATACTTCTTTATCTTCCTTTGTGTTTTGAATCAGCGACCCCCATTGATCAGCATCTCTAGTGAGGCGGTAAACTGCCATGACAACCTTCTCCCTTTCACTACTCCCCAAGGCGTGGAATAATTTCTCTAATGAGTTTATCCATTGCTCAGCTACTAATGTATTTGTACCCCCATTAAATTTTGGAGGTTGTTGCCACATTAAACGATCTAACATTGATCCTCCACATTACGGATCAAGGTGCTTCATACGAGTAAGGTTATTATTCATATCCTGAGTGAGTTATCCCACTATGGTGATAAGGTGATCAGCACCAGTTGTACCCCCAGCTCCACAATAATTATCTTGAGCAGGAGGGAAATCCCTACATGGAGTGCATGAATTTATACAATTTCCATTCCTCCCACTAGGTTCCATTTCTAAAAAATGGAATAAACTAGATTAGTTTATGAATCAAAATACATAATTCCATACTTGTAAACCACTTAACATAAATTGAACTATTTATGGATATAATACATAATAATAAAAATGTTTTCTTTGAAGAAGTATATACTCATAAACTCTTCTTCATGGGTTGTAAAGAAAATGGGAATTATCCTAAGCATATCCCCCTGGAGTGTCGTAACCAAGAGTGCAGCAAGGCCCGTTGCCATACACTAGTTTCCGTTTGAGTCTAGCTCAAAGTGGTGTTTTCGGGATTTACCCTTATGTACATCTGTGCCAGAGCTACCTCTACCTACTCGTATCCACACAGGGATGTATTGCTCAGAAAACTCACAAATTCTCTATAATACCAAAATTCTAGGAAGTTCTTCTATACTAATTATCAAAGTCTATCTTAGGGCTATGTGCTCTAATCAGAGTTTATCTAAATCTAGCTTCCAAGGTTAGTACTAAACTACCTATGATACCAACTGTAACGCCCCAACCCCAGTTACCCAGAGTCGGTGCATTATTGCGTAACATTGGCATGATCACAAAAGATCAATTATCGAAAGACCGATTAGTTTAGTAGCCCTGGAAACACTAGATACATTCATAAATGTTACATTACATCATAAAGTGAAAAATCACAATAACATAGTCTCTATAGTCCACACTTCTATCCCCTTCAGACTATCCCTGTAGGCCAGTCATAAAATATTTCTTCACATCCTGGGAATAATAAAACACTGAAAGGGATGAGCTCAGATGCTCAGTAAGGATAAAAATATAGCGGAAGCTTTCATAAACAAACATAAACATTTAAGGCAATGTATAACTAAAACAAAAGCCTTTTAAACTTTAACTTCAACATAATATGGAAAAAGTAAAATGGGATAATTCCATTTACTTATTCACATGGATATTCTACTGGTCGAATAATCACATGCAATATCAATAACCACTTTCATAATGATGGAATGCATAATTCCAGACTATCATAACCTCGTAGACAAGGCCTCGTGCCAAGACCAAAAATAAGATTTTATCAAGGCCTTATTCCATGACACTAGTTTGTCTCATGAGACCTGCCGATGCATCGAGGAGCTATAGCGAGCTCCACCTGTCACTTATTAAGTCCAATGTATTCCTCATATGAATAGGTTTAAACATATCATAAACCATAACATAATAGTATCACATAAAACATGCATAAAAGAAACATAACATTTCCACATTTCAATCACAAGATATCAATACAACACATTGATATAATAAAAACACTTTCAAAACCATTTTCAATACCTAAAAAAAATTTAAAACTTTGTATTTATTTTTCATTTTAAAAAATGTTATGGCTTGTAGAGGAAGCTGAAACTCAAAAAATGGTCACGGTGGTGAAGGTGTCATTGTCGCCGCATACGTATGAAAAAAAACATTCCCTTTTGTCATTTAGTAAAACACTTCTTATAAAAAAATATTCCTTTTGAATAAACGTAAAAGTCCATGGGTTTTATACACCGTATAAAAGAAATTTGTGTATAAAAAAAATATGCCCCAATGAATGGAGATTGAGACAAAGTCCCTAAAAAAGATAATTTTTAAATAAAATAGATATATTATGTGTATTCACTATAAGTACACATAATGAAATTAAAAATACAAGATAAGACATAATAATATCATGACATAATTTGAAAGAAGGAGATTAACCCAAAGAACGAAAATTGGGTTAAGAAGTTCCCTTACCTCGTGTCCGACTTGACTCGACCGTTCTTTAACATCCTGAATAATAAACTATAGTTAATTTATAATTTCTTAAGAACCCTTTTAAATTTTATTATTCCTTTTATATCACTTATTATCATTTTATGAACATTATGTAATTAAATATGTTAATAACGGTCGTTTTGTCGATCTTTGGTACTTGAGTCAAAAATAAACTTGTTATAATTACAAGTTGTTCATGTGGTAAAATATCCATTATATCCAGAATTATATTAATGATGTAGATATCATATATATCATATATATCCATTATATACTTGCCTTTATAATATTACATAACATTTAGAGGTAATAAATGAAATGCACCGTTCATGGAGACGGTAAGCCATACGTACGCATGAATGCTACTTTCATTTCTATTTCATATTTAATGGAATGAAATCATAATAATATAAAGGTATATTATAATTCCAGCATAATATCATATATAATATCATTTACTCCATCCTTTATACATCCCACATATGGCATTAACGATTCAAATTACTTTGAGGGGGCGGTAGTCCACACTTCCTAAAATGAAATTATCGTGTTTACCAATAATGGAAATCACAAAGGTATGCCATAAATGAAAAATACATAAGAATAAGGAAAAAATAAACATAATGTATATCATATATAAAAAATAGTTTCATCATAATGGCTACCATGAGAGTTGTTAAATGAAGATTGAACAGTCATCGTTTCGTGAGTTAGTAATTCTCCACCCACAGAAAAAGTATGTTCTTTAACCATTTGATGATGGTGTGTATAAGTGTAAATAAAATCCTTCTCATAAAAACATCATAGTTTATTGAAGATACTGGTGTTGTTATAAAAGAAAATAATAAAATTATTTTAGGGGGTTGTAGAAGCAAAATAAAACAAAACAACATAAGAGAAGACATTACCTTAAAATCGGGTAACTATTTTTGATTTGAGCCAAAGGCTTCCTTGGGAAGACTTATGCCCAAATTGAGGATTCTAGGAGTAATATAAGAAATTTGAGAGAGTATTTGGGTAGATTTTTGCCGATCCAAATGGCTAGAAGGTGTGAATAAGGTGGTAGAGGTGGGGGCCTTTTATAAGAGGAGAGGAGGGGACCTCTTGGAAAGATTGAAATGTTACATTATTATGAAATTATTTTCATATTCTAAAGGTCCCACAATGATATATTTCAAGGCTAAGGTGATAAGGGTTCTAAATATGCTCATCCAATAGTTTTTTGACTTGTGTAATTCTTATATTTTACATTATCTTTTTATTTTATTTAAATCGTTAATTAATGAGGTAATCATTGCATCATCATTGTGTCATAAAATATTTAATTT
Organism: Viscum album; assembly: GCA_963277665.1. Taxonomy (NCBI): domain Eukaryota; kingdom Viridiplantae; phylum Streptophyta; class Magnoliopsida; order Santalales; family Viscaceae; genus Viscum; species Viscum album. The sequence goes on along the minus strand of OY728131.1, from coordinate 673,068,285 downwards.
ATTTAATGTCTAAAAATTATAAAAAAAAATAATGATCTAGGAAATATTTTTATATTTCCAATGAATATTTATATTCAAAAAGTTAACTTATATAACCCCATTTAATAATTGTTTTAGTAAAACAACAGATGTTTGTGACAATTTTATTTTTAACATTAAATAAAAAGTTTTTAATGTCATTTTCCTACCAAAGTGACTCCATGGGGTCCCCAAGTTGACCCATGGATCGTCTTGTTCAGCGATGACTCATCCAATAGGGGTAGGATAAGTTTAAGTGTATTTTCATATTTTTATAATACCATTTTTACCTTAAATTTCACTCATTACCTTTAATCGCGATTAATTAAACTTAAAAGTTACTATTCAACAAAAAAATATTTTAATCCCATTGAATCACATTTTAATTCCTTATGAAAACCATCTATGTCAGATTTTTGAAAATAAAATCATAGAATTAGTAATGTTTCATTTAAACAAAAAATCAGTTTTTTAACTACCACTTAGTGGTTTCACTATTCATCAAAAATTGAAGTTTTTCAGAACAATGCCAAAATTTCACCCTAAGCTATAATTGGTATTCTGAGTTCAAAAATGATGTCTATTTTACAAAATTCCAAACATATAAGTTGCATTTATTAATTTTATAATTAATTCCTGTTGTCACAACAAATAACGTGTTTTTAAGAAACAATATATATCAAAAGATTGACAATTGTTTATTTCCAATTTCAAAGTGAAATTAATTCAAATGACCACCATTGGATAAAATGGTACAAATATATTCTTATTATACTTTAAAACCACTCAATATTATAATTTATCACTATAAATTATTTTTATTAAAAAAGTTGTTTTTAAGTATTTTTCACTATTCATAAAAAATTGGAAGTTCGTAGACAAATAACAAAAATTCAACATAGGATAATTTCAATATTCTGAATCCAAAAATGAAGTCCATTTTGAAATATAAAATATATATAATTTCAAAAAGTGGGTATTACTATTCATAATGGCTATTTTGATTAGTTGCGGTGTGTTAGAATCTCAAACTTGCGTATAATGAAAGCTATTGCATTATTGAAAGAGAAGCATATCGTGGAAGGTCGAGGTGTTACATTCTCCCCTCCTTTAATAAATTGTTCCCTCGCAATTTGAATTTTTTCTTTGAAAATAAAAGGTTGAAAGTAGAAAATACCTTTGTGGAAAACCCACATCAGAAATAAGGTTAATAAAATTTAGCCTTAATAAGAGGGAAAGGGAACTAAAAAAGTCACCAAAAAATTATGATCTCGAGTAGGAGAACATTGGTGGAAATTGGAGACATATAATTGGAGAAAAATGTAAATATTTGAATGGAGTGATTGAGGTCATCAATCACAAACAAGTGTAAAATTGAGGGCCTCAAAGCCTTCAATCTATGGTGATTTAAAATATCATCAGTTCAACAAAACATAAGGTATTAGGATAACACATTTTTTGTTTTAATATCCCTTTCCTAAAGTTTAATAATTAATTTATTCATAGAATAATAGGTAGGTATATATATATATATATATATATATTTGACAAGTAGAGTTTCAACCTTCAACTAATTTATACCACAAACTCATCTTTCACTCAAAAAGATAATAGAACTCAAAAATATTTTATTTATCCTAATCGTACAAGGTTAAAAGTATTAACACATACCATTTATATTAGGAAAACTATTTTGTAATAACCAGGGACTTCATGTAGGCTATTGGTAGGTAATAGAGGCCTTTCACACTATGGTTGTTGGTTCGATTCTTGTAGCTTTGTCCGACAAGACGGGTTATCCCCCGACCTGCAGGTTGTCTTTTTCCTAAAACTATAGTATTATATTATTCCAAAAATAATCTTCATAAATGTTTTAACCTTAAATAATACTATTCAAGGTTATACTTAATCCATTCCAACCTTTATAATTTTCCAAAATACCTCTTTCCAGACATTCTTTAAAAGGTCTCTAAATTCCAAAATCAATTGTAAAATCAGATTCCCCAAAAAAGGTAAAGATTATCTTATTGTCACATAATAAAAATATGATTACCTTCATCATATTAAAACCTTAATGAATACAATAAGTACTACAGTACAGTCCTTATATATATCACATTATTATTATAACCAGAATATAATCTTTGAGTCCAAAAGCACTAATACATTAATTATTCGACTTCAACTGTAGTAACAACATAAGATTGTCCTTGATCCCTTGGCCTTTTCTGAGGAAAGTTTCCCTAACTATTAGGAAATTCATTTGCATAATTCCCCATTTCCCTACAATTTTAGCATTCAACATTGACAGCCTCTTTCATTCCCTTGCGATCATGAGCCTAGTGACCCTTTTTTTCACATTTATAACAAACTCTCATTCCTTTTAGGAAAGTATCGGGGTGATTCTTCCCACAATTATCACATAATGGAAAATCGTTCTATCCCTTTTTCCTTTTATCTGTCTCTTGCTCCACCATTCTCTTCTTCTCTTGTTTTACATTATTGTCATAAGATTTAGAGAATTCCTTTTCTGTCTTGATAGAACATGAGACTATATCTTCGTACTTTGAGAAAGATTGTGATATTAAAGCTCAACGGAGAAATGGTTTTAACCTATAAAAGAAACGATCAATCATACTTCGTGGGTTACATATATAATCTGTAGCATGTCTTGCTATCCTTGTAAAGTTGGCCTCATACTTTGCGACATTCTTATCCTCCTTCTGTCTCAGACTCAGAAATTACATTTCCATATCTACTCGATGGTCATCTGGAAAGTATTTTTCTAAGAAAAGATCTTTGAACTCTCTCCATTCCATACATGATACTTCTTCATCTTCCTTTGTGTTTTGAATCAACGACCACCATTGATCAGCTTCTATAGTGAGGCGATAAACTGTCATGACAACCTTCTCTCTTTCGCTACTCCCCAAGGCGTGGAATATTTTCTCTAAGATGTTTATCCATTGCTCAGCTACTAATGGATTTGTAACCCCATTAAATTTTGGAGGTTGTTGCCTCAATAAATGATCTAACATTGATCCTCCACGTTGCGGATCATGGTGCTCCATATGAGTAAGGTTATTATTCATAACCAGAGTGAGTTGTCCCAGTATGGTGATAAGGTGATTAGCACCAGTTTTATCTCCAGCTCCACAATAATCATCTTGAGCAGGAGGGAAATCCCTACATGGAGTGCGTGCATTTATACGGTTTCCATTCCTCCCATTAGGCACCATTTCTAAACAATGGCATAAACTAGATTTGTTTATGAATCAGAATACATAATTCCATACTTGTAAAACACTTAACATAAATTGAACTATTTATGGATATAATCCATAATTATAAAAATGTTTTCTTTGAAGAAGTATATACTCATAAACTCTTCTTAATGGTTTGTAAAGAAAATGGGAATTATCCGAAGAATATCCCCCGGGAGTGTCGTAACCAAGAGTGCAGAAAGGCCTATTATCATGCACTAGTTCCCGTTTGAGTCTAGCTCAAATCTGTGTTTTCGGGTTTTACGCCTAGGTACATCTGTGCCAGAGCTACCTCTACCTGATCGTACCCAGAAAGGGATGTATTGCTTTGAAAACTCACAAAATATCTATAATACCAAAATTCTAGGATGTTCTTCTATACTAATCCTCAAAGTCTATCTTAGGGCCATGTGCTCTAATCAGAGTTTATCTAAATCTTGTTTCCAAGGTCAGTACTAAACTGCCTCTAATACCAACTGTAATGCCCCGACCCCATTTACCCAGAGTCGGTGCATTATTGCGTAACATTGAAATGATCACAAAAGATCATGTCTCGAACGACCGATTAGTTTAGTAGCCCTGGAAATAAAAGATACATTCATAAATGTTATGTTACATCATAAAGTGAAAAATTACAATAACATAGTCTCTATAGTCCACACTTCTATCCCCTTCAGACTATCCCTGTAGGCCGGTCATAAAATATTTCTTCACATCCTGGGAAAAATAAAACACTGAAATGGGTGAGATCAGATGCTTAGTAAGGATAACAATATAGCGGAAACTTTCATAAATAAACATAAACATTTAAGGCAATGTATAACTAAAACAAAAGCCTTTTAAACATGAACTTCAACATAATATGGCAAAAGTAAAATGAGATAATGCCATTTACTTATTCACATGGATATTCTACTGGTCGAATAATCACATGCAATATCAATAGCCACATTCATAATGATGGAATGCATAATTCCAGACTATCATAACCACATAGCCAAGGCCTCGTGCCAAGACCAAAAATAAGATTTTGTCAAGGCCTCGTGCCAAGACACTAGTTTGTCACGTGAGATGTAACACCCGAGATTTTTATGAGTAATATTTTGTTTTTATGTTATATATATATATCATCAAAGGAATCTTTCACTATACACTACCTTGGCTTACTTTACACGCAATCGCGACCTTCCTCGATAGCTTGCGTTGTACGCAATACCGAGTTTCACTAAACGACGATATGCTATTAAAATATTATTTAAAATAGCTATTATGAATAGTAATAACCACTTTTTGAAATTTTATCTTTCAAAATGGACCTCATTTTTGGATTCGGAATACCGAAATTAGCCTAGGGTGAAATTTTGGTATTTTTCTGAAAACGTTCAATTTTTGATGAATAGTGAAACCACTAGGTGGTAGGTTAAAAACTGAATTTTGCATAAAACTTAATTTTACCGCTTCTATGAATCGAATTTCGAAAATCTGACAGACATGGTTGATATCAGTAAGTAAAATGTGGTTCAATGAGAATAAAATAATTTTTTTGGTGAATAGTAACTTTTTACTTTTTTTACCGCGGTTAATAGTAAACAGGGTAACTAAGGGTAAATATGATATTACTATTACCCTAACACATGTCCTAATTCTATTGGATAAGTGTAATTCGACCAAAAACAACCTTATGAATATAATATGACCATTTAGGTCCACTTGGATTAGATTATGACATTTAATATTATTTTATTTAATGAATAGTTAAAATAATTAAAATCAAAGTTTAATAACTAAATTTTTTTTAATATGGGGTTATACATAAGATAAATTCGACTATAAATATTCATTAGAAAGATAAAAATATTTCCTACATAATTATATTTTATTTATAATTTTTATACTTTATATAAATTAATTTATTTACGACACAACGATGATACAGTAATTACCCTTTTAAGAAAATGTTAACATAATTGATGTTATAAATGCTCAAATAAATTTAATTTGAGACTTTTTATGAATTCCATTAATTTTCTAGGTTACTATGATATATTAGTGTTATTTTAATCATCTTGTTTTGAACATATAATTCTGTTATAACTTTCAGAAAAATCATATATCAAATAGTGTCAAAATTGACAAAAAATAGTTTTTAAATCAAATATTATATTATTAATTGTTATTTTATTCCTAAAAATCTAAGGTTCGGCCAAATGACTTAAATAAGGATATATATATTAAAAATAAACAACTTGGGGTTCGTTTGGCATGTTATAGTATGTGTATTAACCATATAGTGTAAGAAAACAAAAGTCACGGTAAAAGTTAAATTATTTAACTTAGAGTTAAATCTAATTGATAAGGTTAAAATAATAACCTAAACTTTTCTAAATCCTATTGGTTGATAGGATTTCGACCCATCCCCACTTTACCTTCTAAATAAGACCCTTTGGAACCATTACAAACCGATTTTGACTTTAATATAAAATAATATTTTGAGATATTCCTAAGGTGCCCCTCTCCTCCCTTATAAAAGGGCACCTCCTCCACCTCCTCCTCACACGAATTTGAGCACTCAATCTCGGCCAACCCCTTCAAAAATCCCTTATCCACTTCCCTAGAATAATCCTAGAGGTCCTGGTGTTCTTCAAAGACCAATCTTAGTTCCCTAAGTGGAGGATTCAAAGAGGCATTTCAAAGAAGAGGTAATATCCATTACCGATCTTTTCAATTTCTTTCTTCTTCAACTTCTTCTTCTTTAGTTGTTTCATGATAAAGTAATAACATCAATATTACATACATAATGGTATGTTATTATAAATATGAAACAACCCTAATTCACCTTCTATCCATCCTACGGAAAAATGAAATCACCGCGCGTGCGTACGTACGGAATACCGTCTCCATGTCGTGGTGTAATCTATCTTCCACCATCACCTTACAAGGATGGGTATAATGGTGTAATTAGTAACTATATATGATTATTATAAAGTGATATTGATACTGAAATAGTATAAATACACTAAAATACAATTCCACGATCATGGGAACAATATCATCGCTCGTGCGTATGTACGGAATACCGTCTCCACAATGTGATGCGACTCGTTCTACATGATCATCATTACATAGTAATTATATAAATGAATTGAATGAATAAATATGATATATGTTACAGTAATACCATTATGTATATAAGGTATCTATGACCTTAAAAGAAGAATAAGAATTTATTCAGCAAAACACGCATAAGAACAAAAGCCAATAAAGACCCGAGTAACAAGTAACAATGAAATATTACTAATAAGAATCTAAAAATATGACCATATATGATATCATATCAATATTTATGATTCTGGAATAAGTCAATAACATTATTTAAACCATTATACAGGATCTTTAGACATGTACAAAGCAAATCGGACCTAAGGAAAGGGAAATATCACAATCTCATTTTTATCCGAGATTGTTTATACATTGGTATTTACTGGGGTGTATTTTATCATCCACATCCATGTTTCCTCAATATGTAATATTATTTCCATCCAACTAAAATTGTTTATATCCAATTTTACCCTTCGGTGAGTTTTTAGTAAAGGATATGAAAGGAATCTTTTGTCGTTTTTCGTACGAGGTACTTTTTGACTTTTCCGACAAAAGTACGAAGAATGTTTTTTTAACTTATACGACATGAATGGATTTTTAAAACATTATTTCCAAGAAGCTTCCTTTACAAGTTTTCAAGTTTATTTTTAATCAACTTCTTTTAGTTTAAAATGTTATGACATGTTAAGAAAGGAGAAAGGGTTTTAAAGTAGAAAGGATATTTTCCTCAAGAATGGAGTTTAAGTGTTTTATCAAAATTATTTTCCATCTAAGATAATATAGGGTTCTGTTTTTATCCCTATTATTACATTGATTTGATTATGTTGTGATGGAAGTATTTTTATGAATTCCTTTATCTTATATGAATTGTTTTATGATGTCATGTTGTTTAAGAATCCCATTTTTATTACTTGGGTAATGAAAGGATGTATGATTTATGATTTTGTGGCACACATAAGAATCTTATCATTATGAGATGGGTGGGACCTGTATCTCCCTCCAATGAATTGGGTAAAGATTTTATATCTCATGAGATATACATGGCTGGAATGGTAGGTTATACCGGTTCAGTGAAACAGGACTGAAACGAGGGTGACTCGGTTCAGAAAGGCACATTGTACACTAAGATAGTCTTGGCAATGAGTCTTGACTAACCAGAAATGATTCTATATGATTATGTGTGAATGCCACAAAGTTTCATGTTTTAAGTTATGATTATTGTGATTGCATTTCAATGCCATGATTTATCCCATGTTATGAAATTATGATCTCTTTTGCAGGTTAAGATTTCCAAAAGTTATGTGCTTATGTATATGATGTGATTGATATTTCTTTTTTTTACCCTTACTGATCATTTGAGCTCACCCTTTTGTATGTTTTCGTTCCCCAGGCCAGGAAGAAGGTTATTAAGTAAGATATACCAAAAGGGACTATAGATATGATGAAATAAATGGGAGACAGTGTAGACGCTTTATGAACCAGTTGTTTATGTTTCCAAGTTTCTAAATACACTATACCTATATGGTCCTTTCGTGGTTTTGTTATATGTTGTAATAAGTATGCTTCAATTTTGAAGTATTAACAATGTATGTAAGGTATGGGTCGTTATAGTTGGTATCAGAGGAAAGGTATAGTCAACCTTTGGAAACTAGGATGTGAAAGCCTTAGTAAGAACCCTAAGGATATGTCTAAGCATAGAACACAATCTTAGTGTTTTAGGAATGGCCATGAATAACCTTGGATAAGACCTTAAGCGTGAAAATTTTATTCTTGAATTATGTGGTTTTCCTATTATAATTAGTGTTTCTCACACTATTCTTCTTGGTTTTAGTCAATGGCTGGAACCTGAAGGAACTGTGTTAATGCGGAATGCGATGGGCAATGCAATGATTGTCCCCCTGAGCAACCAAATGATATGGGAGCTGGAATGAAAAATCTTGTAGCCATGATCACACAACTTTCTCAAGATATGAATCATGCAGGACTTCCAAACGAGCAAAGGAAGGAGCAACATTCTGTTGAATCCTTCATGAGGCAACGTCCACCTTCTTTCAGCGGGTCTACTGATCCATTAGTTTCTCAACAATGGATTAGTACTACAGAAAAGATATTTTCAGTTCTTCAATGTTCTGAATATGATAAAGTCATCCTAGCAATGTATCGTTTGGAAGGAGATGCTGATCAATGGTGGAATCTTATTAAGAATACGAGGCAAAGGGATGAAATTGAGTCCATGGAATGGGACGAGTTCAAGAACTTATTTTTCAATAAGTACTTCCCTCATATTCTCCGAACAAAGATGGAGAAAGAGTTTCTTGAACTAAAGCAAAAGGATGATGAATCTGTTGGTACCTATGAAGCAAATTTTACAAGACTTGCAAGGTACGCTTCTAGTATTATTATCCAACCTGAGAGTAAGATCGATCGATTCTTTAGTGTCTTAAAACCATGTCTTCGAAGGGCGTTAGCCATAAGGGGCTTCAATAGCTACGAGGAAATAGTTCGATGTGCTCTCAAAGTCGAGATGGAGATTGGAGTAACCCATCAGTCATATGGGTTTGATAAGAAGAGGAAAATGGAATTCAAAGGAAAATCTAAATAGCACACTGAATAGAAGATGAGCTTTCCCTTATGCTCAAAGTGTGGAAAGAAACATGGAGGGAGTTGTCTTAAAGGGACAATTAAATGTTTCAAATGTGGAAAGGAAGGTCATCGGGCATTTTAATGCCGCGATAATGGGAAGAAGATGTCTAATGATGCAAACAAAGGAAGGGATACACAGAATGAACCTACTACACTTCAATGTTTCAAGTGAAAGGAGATGGGGCATTATGCCAATCAATGCCCAAATCCAAGGGTTGATGATAATGGTCGACGTCAACAAACTCTTAAGGCTAAATACAAAGGAAAGTCACATGCAATTTCTATTAGCGATGTGGAGTACGATAACGAAGTGGTGAAAGGTACACTTACCATCCACTCTAAAGTAGAAAATGTTTTATTTGATTCTGGATCCACCCACTCTTTTATTTCTGAATAATTTTCTAAGGGTATCACCGTATTACCTTAACAATTAGATGTTGAGTTAGCTGTGAAAACACCTAATGGCACATCAATCGCATCAAAAGATTATAATTCTTCTCTAATTGACGTTTGTGGGAAAGTGCTTCCTGCAAATCTTGTGATCCTTCCTTTAGTGGAATTCAATGTGATTCTTGGCACGGATTGGCTTTCATTATACGGAGCTCATATCAATTGCCAAAGAAGGGAAGTCACATTTCATATTCCAGATCAATCTATGATCGTCTATCAATGCAATGATGAACATAACCATCCAGTGGAAATTTCTTCCATTTTATGGGTATTGATTCCACTAAATGAAGTTTATTTATCTCAAATGGTTGGTGAGAAACTGGCGATTAAGAATATTCCCATCGTACGGGAGTTTGATGATGTCTTTCCGGAGGAATTACCGGGTCTTCCACCAAATCGTGAAGTTGAGTTTTCAATAGAACTCGTACTGGGTGCTTTGCCTATTTCAAAGACACCTTATAGAATGGCCGCAATTGAGTTTCAGGAATTGAAGAAGCAACTCCAAGAGAATCTTGATAAGGGATTCATACGCCCTAGTCCGTCACCTTGGGGAGCACCTGTTCTATTTGTTAAGAAGAAATATGGATCAATGAGACTCTGCATTGATTCTCGAGAACTTAACATGATCACTATCAAGAACAAATATCATCTCCCACGCATTGATGACTTATTTGACCAACTACGCAGAGCTCAATACTTTTCCAAGATTGATCTTTGTTCAGGGTATCATCAATTAAGGGTCAAAAGTGAGGATATACCAAAGACGGCTTTCCGTACATGGTATGGACACTATTAATTTATAGTGATGCCATTTGGTCTTACTAATGCCCCTGCTATCTTCATGGATCTGATGAATAGAGTCTTTAGAGACTATCTTGATCAATTTGTGGTAGTCTTTATAGATGATATTCTTGTCTATTCAAAGAGCAAGGAAGAGCATGAAGATCACTTGAGAATTTTATTGAAGACCCTGATAAAGGAGAAGCTTTATGCCAAATTTACCAAGTGTGAATTTTGGCTTCAAAAAGTTTCATTTTTGGGTCACATAATCTCAAAAGAAGGGATATATGTGGATCCAACAAAAACAGAGGTTATCGAAAGATGGTCGAGACCAACAACAGTAACTGAGATCCGAAGTTTTCTTGGTTTGGCTGGATATTATCGACAATCTGTGAAAGATTTTTCACGATTATCTAATCCACTCACCAAGTTGACTCAGAAAGGAGTTAAGTTTGTTTGGAAAGAGGAATGTGAAGATAATTTCAAGGAGTTGAAAAGAAGGTTATCCAGTGCACCTGTGCTCACACTGCCTTGTAGTGGAGAAAGGTTTGTGATCTACAGTGATGCATCCAAGAAGGGATTGGGGTGTGTTATTATGAAAAATGATATGGTGATAGCTTATGCCTCACGACAGTTGAAAATCCATGAGCAAAATTACCCAACACATTATTTGGAGTTAGCTGTGGTAATCTTTGCATTAAATATTTAGAGGCATTACCTTTATGGTGAAAGGTGTGATATTTATACTGATCATAAAAGTTTAAAGTATATTTTCACACAAAAGGAGCTGAATATGCGTCAAAGAAGATGGTTGGAGCTGATTAAGGATTATGACTGCTCAATCCATTACCACCCTGGGAAAGCAAACAAGGTGGAAGATGCATTAAGTCGACAAGACAATGCTAGTTTATCCATGATGAGGATCACAAAAGATCCAATATTTATGGATTTACAAAGGATTGATCTTGGAATTATAATGGAAGGGGAAAAATCTTATCTTTCTCAAATGAATGTTCAAACATCTATACATGTGAAGATTAAAGAGGCACAGAAAGAAGATGTCGAGTTACAAAAGAAGGTGAGAAATGTTCCGGAGTTCAACCTTGATTGTGATGGGATAATAATGTTTAGGAATCTGGTTTGTGTTCCTCCCATCCCCGAATTAAAGAAGGAGCTGCTGGATGAGGCTCATAGTTCTTCATTCTCTATTCATCCTGGAAGCACGAAGATGTATAGGGACCTGAAAGAGTACTTTTGGTGGGATGTCATGAAAAGAGATTTTGCAGAATATGTCTCTCGATGCTTGGTTTGTCAACAAGTTAAAGCTGAGAGACAGAAGTCTAAGGGGATGTTACAACCATTACCCATACACGAATGGAAATGGGAAAACGTCACTATGGACTTTGTCACAGGACTTCCTAAAACATCCAAAGGAAATAATGCTATCTGGGTCATAGTTGATCGTCATACAAAGTCTGCACACTTCATTGCTATTAGAGAGGATTTCTTTCTAGATCAGCTTGCCAGGATATATGTAAAGGAAGTGGTAAGATTTCATGGAGTACCACTTTCTATTATATCTGATCGGGATCCGAGATTTACCTCGATGTTCTGGCGAAGTCTTCAGCATACTCTTGATACAAAGTTGAGTTTCAGCACTGCTTATCATCCTCAGACAGACGGTCAGTCTGAGAGAAAAATTCTAACCCTAGAAGATATGTTGATAGCTTGCTCTATGGATTTAAAAGGAGGTTGGGATCAACACCTACCTTTGGTGGAATTTTCTTATAATAATAGCTTTCACTCCAGTATTCAGATGACTCCTTATGAAGCTCTCTATGGAAAGAAATGCATGACTCCAACTTGCTGGGATGAAGATGGGGAAAGAAAGCTATTAGGACCTGATCTCGTTGATGAAATGGCAGAAAAGGTCAGATCTATTCAACAACACATAAGAGCAGCTCAGAGTTGACAGAAAAGTTATGCCGACAACCGAAGAAAAGACCTAGAGTTTGAAGTGGGTGATAAAGTGTTCTTACGAATATCTCCCTGGAAGAGGGTTATGAGATTTGGAAAGAAGGGGAAGTTGAGCCCTAGATATATCGGTCCTTTCGAAATAATGGATCGTGTTGGAAAGGTAGCTTATCGATTGGCGCTTCCACCGAATCTCTCTCAAGTTCACGATGTGTTCCATATATCTCTCCTGAGAAAGTACATACCTGATCCTTCACATGTACTCAGCTCAGAAGTTGTACCGCTGGAGCAAGATCTTTCTTATGAAGAACAACCGATAGAGATTCTGGATCGTAGCGAAAAAGTCCTACGAAACAAGACCACTTGATTGGTGAATGTTTTATGGAGGAACCACCAACTTGAAGAAGCTATATGGGAGATTGAGGATATGATGAGGGAGAAGTATCCTTATCTATTTGTTACAAAGTGACGAATTTCGAGGGCGAAATTCTTTTTAAGGGGGGGTAGAATGTAACACCCGAGATTTTTATGAGAAATATTTTGTTTTTATGTTATATATATATATCATCAAAGGAATCTTTCTCTACACACTATCTTGGCTTACTTTACACGCAATCGCGACCTTCCCCGATAGCTTGCGTTGTACGCAATACCGAGTTTCACTAAACGACGATATGCTATTAAAATATTATTTAAAATAGCCGTTATGAATAGTAATAACCACTTTTTGAAATTTTATCTTTCAAAATGGACCTCATTTTTGGATTCGGAATACCGAAATTAGCCTAGGGTGAAATTTTGGTATTTTTCTGAAAACTTTTAATTTTTGATGAATAGTGAAACCACTAAGTGGTAGGTTAAAACCTGAATTTTGCATAAAACATAATTTTACCGCTTCTGTGAATGGAATTTCAAAAATCCGACAGACACGGTTGATATCAGTAAGTAAAATGTGGTTCAATGAGATAAAAATAATTTTTTTGGTGAATAGTAACTTTTTACTTTTTTTACCGCGGTTAATAGTAAACATCGTAACTAAGGGTAAATATGATATTACTATTACCCTAAAACATGTCCAAATTCTATTGGATAAGTTTAATTCGACCAAAAACAACCTTATGAATATAATATGACCATTTAGGTCCACATGGATTAGATTATGACATTTAATATAATTTTATTTAATGAATAGTTAAAATAGTTAAAATCAAAGTTTAATAACTAAAACATTTTTAATATGGGGTTATACATAAGATAAATTCTACTATAAATATTCATTATAAAGATAAAAAGATTTCCTACGTAATTATATTTTATTTATAATCTTTAGACTTTATATAAATTAATTTATTTATGACACAACGATGATGCAGTAATTACGCTTTTAAGGAAATGTTAACATAATTGATGTTATAAATGATCAAATAAATGTAATTTGAGACTTTTTATGAATTAAACTTATTTTCTAGGTTACTATGATATATTATTGTTGATTTAATCAACTTGGTTCGAACATATAATTCTGTTATAACTTTCACAAAAATCATATATCAAATAGTGTCAAAATTGACACAAAATAGTTTTTAAATAAAATAAAATATTATTAATTGTTATTTTATTTCTAAAAATCTAAGGTTCGGCCAAATGACTTAGATAAGGATATATAAATTAATAATAAACAACTTGGGGTTCGTTTTACATGTTATAGTATGTGTATTAACCATATAGTGTAAGAAAAAAAAGTCACGGTAAAAGTTAAATTATTTAACTTAGAGTTAAATCTAATTGATAAGGTTAAAATAATAACCGAAACTTGTCTAAATCCTATTGGTTGATAGGATTTCGACCCATCCCCACTTTAACTTCGAAATAAGACCCTTTGGAACCATTATAAACCGATTTTGACTTTAATATAAAATAATATTTTGAGATATTCCTAAGGTGCCCCTCTCCTCCCTTATAAAAGGGCACCTCCTCCCCCTCCTCCTCACACCAATTTGAGCACTCAAGCTCGGCCAACCCCTGCCAAAATCCCTTATCCACTTCCCTAGAATAATCCTAGAGGTCCTGGTCTTCTTCAAATACCAATCTTAGTTGCCTAAGTGGAGGATTCAAAGAGGCATTTCAAAGAAGTGGTAATATCCATTACCGATCTTTTCAATTTCTTTCTTCTTCAACTTCTTCTTCATTAGTTGTTTCATGATAAAGTAATAACATCAGTATTACTTACATACTTATATGTTATTATAAATATGAAACAACCCTAATTCACTTTCTATCCATCCTACGGAAAAATGAAATCACCGCGCGTGCGTACGTACGGAATACAGTCTCCACGCCGTGGTGTAATCTATTTTCCACCATCACCTTAAAAGGATGGGTATAATGGTGTAATGAGTAACTATATATGATTATTATAAAGTTATATTGATACTGAAATAGTATAAATACGCTTAAATACAATTCCACGATCATGGGAACAATATCATCGCTCGTGCGTACGTACGGAATACCGTCTCCACGATGTGATGCGACTCGTTCTACATGATCATCATTACATAGTAATTATATAAATGAATTGAATGAATAAATATGATATATGTTACACTAATACCATTCTGTATATAAGGTATCTATAACCTTAAAAGAAGAATAAGAATTTATTCGGCAAAACACGCATAAGAACAAAAGGAAATAAAGACCCGAGTAACAAGTAACAATGAAATATTACTAATAAGAAGCTAAAAATATGACCATATATGATATCATATAAATATTTATGATTCTGGAATAAGTCAATAACATTATTTAAACCATTATACAGGAGCTTCGGACACGTACAAAGCAAATCGGACCTAAGCTAAGGGAAATATCACAATCTCATTTTTATCCGAGATTGTTTATACTTTGGTATTTACTGGGGTGTATTTTATCATCCACATCCATGTTTACTCGATATGTAATATTATTTCCATCCAACTACAATTGTTTAAATCCAATTTTACCTTTCAGTGAGTTTTTAGTAAAGGATATGAAAGGAATCTTTTGTCGTTTTTTGTACGAGGTACTTTTTTACTTTTTCGACAAAAGTACGAAGAATGTTTTTTTTAACTTATACGACATGAATGGATTTTTAAAACATTATTTCCAAGAAGTTTCCTTTACATGTTTTCAAGTTTATTTTTAATCAACTTCTTTTAGTTTAAAATTTTATGACATGTTAAGAAAGGAAAAAGGGTTTTAAAGTAGAAAGGATATTTTCCTCAAGAATGGAGTTCAAGTGTTTTATCAAAATTATTTTCCATCTAAGATAATATAGGGTTCTATTTTTATTCCTATTATTAAATTGATTTGATTATGTTGTGATGGAAGTATTTTTATGAATTCTTTTATCTTATATGAATTGTTTTATGATGTCATGTTGTTTAAGAATCCCATTTTTATTACATGGGTTATGAAAGGATGTATGATTTATGATTTTGTGGCACACATAAGAATGGTATCATTATGAGATGGGTGGGACCTATATCTCCCTCCAATTCATTGGGTAATGATTTTATATCTCATGAGATAGACATGGCTGGAACGGTAGGTTATACCGGTTCAGTGAAACAGGACTGAAACGAGGGTGACTCGGTTCAGAAAGGGACATTATACACTAAGATAGTCTAGGAAATGAGTCTTGACTAACAAGAAATGATTCTATATGATTATGTGTGAATGCCACAAAGTTTTATGTTTTATGTAATGATTATTGTGATTACATTTCACTGCCATGATTTATCCCATGTTATGAAATTATGATCTCTTTTGCAGGTTAAAATTTCTAAAAGTTATGTGCTTATGTATATGATGTGATTGATATTTCTTTTGTTTACCCTTACTGAGCATTTGAGCTGACCCTTTTTTATGTTTTCTTTCCCCAGGTCAGGAAAAAGTTTATTAAGTAAGATATGCCAAAAGGGAATATAGATATGATGAAATAAATGGGAGATAGTGTAGACGCTTTATGAACCAGTTGTTTATGTTTCCCAGTTTCTAAAGACACTATACCTATATGGTCCTTTCGTGGTTTTGTTATATGTTGTAATAAGTATGCTTCAATTTTGAAGTATTAACAATGTATGTAAAGTATGGGTCGTTATATGAGACCTTCTGAAGCATCGAGGAGTTATAGCGGGCTCCACCCGTCACTTATTAAGTCTAATGCCTTCCTCATATGAATAGGTTTAAACATATCATAAACCCTAACATAATCATATCACATAAACAATGCATAAAGGAAACATAACATTTCAACATTTCAATCACAAGATATCAATACAACACATTGATATAATAAAAACACTTTTAAAACCATTTTCAATACCAAAATAAAATAAAATTAAAACTTTGTATTTATTTTTCATTTAAAAAAAAGTTATGGCTTGCAAAGGAAGCTGAAACTCAAATAATGGTCACGGCGGCGGAGAAGTCGTTGTCGCCACATACGTACGAAAAAAAACATTCCCTTTTGTCGTTTAGTAAAACTCTTCGTATAAAAAGGATTCCTTTTGAATAAATGTAAAAGTCAATGGGGTTTATACACAATATAAAAGAAATTTGTGTATAAAACAAAATATGCCTCAATGAATGGAGATTGAGACGAAGTCCCCTACAAAGATCATTTTTAAATAAAATAGATCTATTATGTGTATTCACTATAAGTACACGTAATGAAATTACAAATACAAGATAGTACATAATAATATCATGACATAATTTGAAAGTAGGAGATTAACCCAAAGAAAGAAAATTGGGTTAAGAAGTTCTCTTACCTCGTGTCCGACTTGACTCGACCGTTCGTTAACCCCCTGAATAATAAACTAGAGTTAATTTATAATTTCTTAAGAACCTTTTTCAAGTTTATTATTCCTTTTATATCACTTATTAACATGTTATGAACAGTATGTAATTATTTATGTTAATAACGGTCGTTTTGTCGATCTTTGGTACTTGAGTCAAAAATAAACTTCTTATAATTACAAGTTGTTCATGTGGTAAAATATACATTATATACAGAATTATATTCATGATGTAGATATCGTATATATCATATATATCCAGTATATACTTTCCTTTATAATATTATATAACATTTAGAGGCAAGAAATGAAATGCACTGTTCATGGAGACGGTAAGCCGTACATACGCATGAACGCTACTTTCATTTCTATTTCATATTTAATGGAATGAAATCATAATAATATAAAGTTATATTATAATTACAGTATAATTTCATTTATAATATCATTTACTCCCTCCTTTATACATCCCACATATGGCATTAACGATTCAAATCACTTTGAGGGGCCGGTAGTCCGCACTTCCTAAAATGAAATTATCGCGTTTACCCATAATGGAAATCATAAAGGTATGCCATAAATGAAAAATAAATAAGAATAAGGTAAACATAAACATAATATATATCATATATAAAAAATAGTGTCATCATAATGGCCATTATGATAGGTCTTAAATGAAGATTGAACAATCATCGTTTCATGAGGCAGTAATTCGCCACCCACAGAAACAACATGTTCTTTAACCATTTGACGACGGTGTGTGTGAGTGTAAATAAAATAATTCTCATAAAAACATCCTATTTTATTGAATATACTGGTGTTTTTATAAAATAAAAGAATAAAAAGCTGTTTGGGGGTTGGAGAAGCAAAATAAAACAAAACAACATAAGAGTAGACATTACCTTAAAATCCGGTAACTCTTTTTGATTTGAGCCAAAGGCTTCCTCGGGAAGACTTCTGCCCAAATTGAGGCTTCTAGGAGTAATAGAGGAAAGTTGAGAGAGTATTTGGGTAGAGTTTGGCCAAGTAAAATGGCTTGAAGGTGTGAATAAGGTGGTAGAGGTGGGGGCCTTTTATAAGAGGAGAGGAGGGGCACTCTTGGAAAGATTGAAATGTTACATTATTATGAAATTCTTTTCAGATTCTAAAGGGCCCAAAATGTCATATTTAGAGGCTAAGGTGATAAGGGTTCCAAATATGCTCATCCAAAAGTTTTTTGAAAATTTTAATCCTTATATTTTACATTATCTTTTCATTTTATTTAAATCATTAATTAATGAGGTAATCGCTGCATCATCTTTGTGTCTTAAAATATTTAATTTATTTAATGTCTAAAAATCATAAAAAAATATCATGATGTAGGAAATATATTTATCATTCCAATGATAATTTATAGTCAAAAATTTAGCTTATATAACCCCATTTAATAATTGTTTTAGTAAAACAACACATGTTTGTGATAATTTTATTTTTAACATTAAATAAAAAGTTTTTAATGTCATTTTCCTACCAAAGTGGCTCCATGGGGTCCCCAAGTTGACCCATGGATTTTATTGGTCGGAGATGACTCATCCAATAGGGTTAGGATACATGTAAGGGTATTTTCATATTTTTATAATACCATTTTTACCTTAAATTTCACTAATTACCTTTAATCGCGATTAATTAAACTTAAAAGTTACTATTCACCAAAAAATTATTTTAATCCCATTGAACCACATTTTACTACATAATTAAAACCATGTATGTAGTATTTTTGAAAATAAAATCACAGAAGTGGTAATGTTTCATTTAAACAAAAAAACAGTTTTTAACTACCACTTAGTGGTTTTACTATTCATCAAAAATTGATGTTTTTTCAGAACAATGCCAAAATTTCACCCTAAGCTATAATTGATATTCCGAGTTAAAAAATGTTTTCTATTTTAAAAAATTTCAAATATATAAGTTTAATTAATTATTTTTATAATTAATTCCTACTGTCACAACAAATAGAGTGTTTTTAAGAAACAATATATATCAAAAGATTGACAATTGTTTATGTCCAATTTCAAAGTGAAATTAATTCTAATGACCACCATTGGATAAAATGGTAAAAATATATTATAATTATATTTTAAAAACAATCAATAGTATAATTTATCACTATAAATTATTTTGGTTAAAAAAAATTTTATTAATTATTTTTCAGTATTCATAAAAAATTGGAAGTTCTCAGAAAAATACAAAAAATTCAACATATGCTAATTTCGATATTATGAATCCAAAAATGAAGTCCATTTTGAAATATAAAATATATATAATTTCAAAAATTGGGTATTAATATTCATAATGGCTATTTTTATTAGTCGCGGTGTGTTAGAATATCGAACTTGCGTACAATGCAAGCTATTTCATTATTGAAAGAGAAGCGTATCGTGGACGCTCGGGGTGTTAGATGGTACATATAAATACTAGTCTCATTTATTCATATGATTATAGATTAAAATCAATATCTAGAGAGTCAATCGAACATCTAACCCATGTATCATCAATAAAATTTCATAGTGCATTAACAATGAATCTTACTATACATAAAAACAATAGTTCTTGGATCATGAATTCAGCACATAAAGTATGTTTTGGAATAAAATTTCTATCATATTAATCCTTGGATGTGGAACACCATGTGCCACACCATATACCTTCGATGAGGTATGCCATGTACTACACCCTAAACCATAAATGAGGAACTCCATAGCCCACACCCAAAACCATGGACGAGTAATGTCATGTCTAACACCCTAAGAAAATATATGAAAACATTTCTAGAAGCATAATTTATAGTTTTGGATCTCCATCTCCACTAATCTCATCCAACCCTATGGAACCTCATGTCCATTGATCTCTAACATACTTATGGACCATCTTGTGGGAAATCAGAACAATATATGTGGAACACCATATCCCCAATCACAACCATATATATTGAACACTATGTCTATTATCTTTAACATTATCAAAATTAAACCTTTCATGGAACCTAATCCCAACACCAAAACCAAGAACAATACTATGAGTACTGATTTCGATGGTCCAGCCCAACAATCTAATTCTTATATATCTAGAATCATATATTTGGATCCTCACTTCCATCTCTCTATCTCAATAAATCATACCATATCAGTAAGCCATGATCCAAATATGGGAACAATACCATGTCATATAATCCAAGTTCGTGTAAACCAAGACTCAACCTTGATAAATAGATAGAAATATTATGGGAAACAGAATTCCCATGTACATCATAAATATATCAAAACCACTGGACCATACATAAATTTTATTTAAGAGGGAATAACCATAACCAATACTACTAAAGCACACACACCAACTAACTGTAATTTTCTCAATTACAAAACTAGTTTCCCCTCTAGGTCAACATTTATATTGAGTCATCTAACCTGAGATCCTTAGAACTATTACAAAGGTCGAGGAATCGCAAATTGGATCATATGGGTTGAATCATAAAAAACAGAATCCCTCTCAAAATACATGGTAATGACCAGACTATCTGGACAACAATCAACTCTCAGTAATCACACATACCACTTTTCGACCATTATAATCTCACAAACTAACATGCCTCAATGAATGAAAAACTCTTATTGGATATGGACTCAAGCCCAACTGATTTACAAGTCACTATAGGTTGGCCTATAAACCAAACCTATCCACCAACATGAGTATCATATCAGTCCATCTAACCAAGGAGTATCTTATTTCAACACTAATAATAGTCTCTAAAAAATGCATACAACATCTATCAATAATTCTCACGATACACACCTATATCTCATCTCATGCCTCCCACACAAGAGACTTCTAAAAACACATTCTAGATAAAAACAAATTTTTCATAGCATTGTTTTCCCAAACCAAAAAAAAAATATATCCTCAAAATAATCAAAGGGTTTTGCCATTATTCTCTATGGGAAAAAATAAAAAAGTATACTCTATTGTGCCCAATTTCTACTATATCATCAAAAATCACTCTTAACCATCAGAAAAAGAACTAAGGGGAATTAAAATACATGTAAACTTTGTATATGATGTGTAATCCATGATATATTACATGGACTTTTAAATCTACACATCCTAGCACCCATGGGATTTAGACATGTACTACTACATGACTAAGGCATACATGGGGTGTATCTATGTACTATAACACTTCCAAGATTCCCTACATGGGTTGTATTTTAATATACCTGACCACATGGCCATGTCCTAGTACATGGAATCTACTCTAAGTCCATGATGTGTAGATCGAAAATTTCATCATCCTTTCATGATGGACATGTACCGCCAAATGGTCCAGTATTAATATTCAACATGAACTCCATGTACACAACATGAACTTCAGAAAATTCTATATTCTTAGAATTTGAATAACAAATTGCATCTTTTCTTCAAACCACATGCTATGTAGTTGGGGTTTCCAAATGCCAAACCCCTAAGAAATACCAAAAACTCCCATTTTCACAGATTAAGCATAGATCAACCCATGAGGTTTCCAAAATGTCATAAATGGGATGTAAAACATGAAAAATGTTATATAATGGTATTGTGGAATAAAAATCTAAATTGACCTACCTTGTGGAAAAAATGCAAACCCTTCGCCAAAAGCAGTTGAACCTTGATCTTGTCCCAATCTCCTCTATAGACGATGTTCGATAACACCTCATCCCCCTTACCAATTTTTTGTGTCATCATGTGCTTGAATAAGACCCATCACCTATCTTGTAGTTCAATGTAATCCAAATGAGGGTATATACTTTTAATTAGATTATTAATTTATTTATTACCATTTTTAAAACTCATCTCGTATCTCAGAACATGAAACTAGTTTACACATCACCATATAAAATGTCAATATTTTGAACTCAACCACAGAGTCACCATATATGTGGTATTCCGACCACATATACAAACCCACCTTTTTTGTCAAATCATTCTCATCTTATTTTATTCTACTTGAGGATGAAAATTCTGTTCCTCTGTATAAATTCAAATACATTGTATATAACCCATCAAATGCCACCACACCACATTCAATCATTGGGAAACTACCATGACGGTAATAGACCAAACCCTTCCAACCCGAGACATCACAACATAATCCAAAACTCATCACGAGGCTCATAGTTCCCCCATAATTGATGCCCAACTAAAAATTCCAATTCTAATACACAAAACATCCTACCATATGATTCTCCAATCAAAACACATCCTAAACATTACATTTAACACCTCTATTTGATTCAAAAAGTATCCAAAATCCTACCTACATAAGGTTAACATAACCACAATCCATCTAGTACCCATGGCATTTTATGACATGTAATTCCTCATAGGGACATCAACTATAGATTAAAGATGGTTCCCTACCACAATAAGACATGACATAAACTACTCTCTGAGGGAAACATCCCAAGAGGACCCTTATTAACCTAAAGTGACACCTATATTTCTCAGAGTATTACTCGTGATTTATCAATGTACATTGGATAATTATAATATATTGGGAATGATCATCTTTAGACTTTTATGAAAAATCCCATAGGGCCTGTGTCATGAATACTCTAATACTGCCTTCCATAGTCTAGGGGATGGCGACTAGCACCGACTTGGCATTTCCCATAAAGGGGAGGTATTTTCTTATAAACATGTACACACACACCCATCCACAAGAAAATTAATGAAACTAAAAACAATGAGTAATCATATATGAAAGTCACTAAGGAAACCACTAAGAGTAATAGAAAAAACTGAAATGAAAATAAGCTAGAATACAATCCCAACATAAATAGAAAATTACATTCTCCTAGATCTCATCTACAAAAGAACCTGCATATGGTGTAGGCACAGTAAGTTTTCTAAATGTCACTGCAAGATACCCCTTCTATCAGATAACCTTAAGGAAACAATATTTCGGGCCCACCAAGGACTCTGTCAAAGCTGTCTATCGTCTACACAATACATGACACATGTGAGAGAAGCCCATGTAGGGTTGAGTAAAACAATACTCAGTAGGGAGAACTAACCACAAAAGAATGACACAAATTAAACCACACGGAATCACATGAAGTATACTAGAATGAAGATAAAAAATAAAGACATAGGGAAGAATACCAATGAAGTACACAGACTGTATCATCTAAGAAGTACAATAAAGAGTTTCACTAGTGTCATCTCACACCATTTATAGGTCTATGGTACGTAACCAAGATTGTCATAAAAATCCAATGTACCCTCAAGTAGTAACATGCAGAGAATTGGTAACACAAGTAGATTTGGTATCATAGGGAGTGTCGGTAACATGAGGAGTGTAGGTAAAACACTGAGTGTAGATAACACACATAGTCGTGGATACTCATTGAGAATAAATAACACATAGAGTGTGGTCAAAACTAGAGGACCCACACTATAGTAGGACATGGTAGTACCGTCTTAGTCTTGGTAAGACAGAAAGTCCATATTAGACATATTGTCTAGGTATGACACATAGACTAGGTAATCACATGGCTTCAAGGTCATAGCTAGACATAGGATTCCTTCTATGGCATGATTGTTATGGTAGCACCTTCCCCTCAAGCTAATGAGACATACTCCAACATTCATGGAAACTCACTCAGAGTATATCATTATGACCGCCTCATCGCAAGGGTCCAAACCCCACAAACAACATGTCAAATGTACACAATGTTTGATAGTTAAGGTCTTTAATGTAAAAAAGGGGCTAGATGAGTTTTGATCCAGTACTAACCAGGTGGGATGACATGACCCGAACCACCGAGTCTGACCCAACCCATTAGTTCTGTCCTGCTCAAATAAGTGGGTTCATCCACCTTGATTTGGTGTCTTCCGCATCCCCTCCTACTCTATTCGTCGAGTAGGTCACCTATCCCCAGGTCAACATGGCCAATCTGCATGACCAACACACACATCCGTCTATGCCACAGGTCTTCCATTCAACCTTGCATAGGGAGACGTTTCCTCCCACTTCAGGGGCTTGTTACCATTACATGTGTATCCACCACTATGGGGCCCCCTCCACCAGTCGTCATGCCAGTGGTCATCTCCTATCGGGCGATGATCCACATTATGCATGTCACTGGTCACAATATGGAGATCCATTTTTTAAAATAGATGAATGCATATGACCCTAGTTTCATTCTATTGATCTCCATGGGATTGAACTCAACTTTATGTTTCTACAAGTGTGTTTCCATGTTCAGAACCACCCAGAAAAGTATGACATGACCATAGGGATCTGTCGATGAAGAATGAAAGAACATGGAAGAGAGATAAGCACTAGAACACCCTTATAATGAACCTTATACTTTTCCATATCAGCCCTGGTCCATTCATTTTTGTATAAAAATGAATGAGGAATAAGAGAATATTTAATAAGATCCATCCCCTTTAATCCTACATTTTTAACCATCCTGTAAGAATGATCGAACCGCAGATCAACCTATTCATTGGTTAGCCTTCATTCATCATTCAAAACTAGAATGGGGAAATGAATCATGAAGAAAAAATATAAACCACCTAAATGGAAGCTAGATCTGTCGGATTAAAGAACTCGTAATTGAAGGCAATTCGTCCCTGAACATCCTCTATCTGTTGTTCGTCGGTGTTCATCGTTTGTCTTTGCTGGTGAGATACCTTCCCTAGGTTCTATATAAATCCTATTGTATTATGAATTCTAATGCTAGTCCCGAGATTAGATTATAGGAGGAAGCACATTAATATGCTTCATCATTATTATTTCTCTTTGAAAGAACATCGCCACACTATTTCATTTATGAAAGGGAACAACTTCTTTGTAGATGGGTCACATTATTACTGCGTCGCAGTGTTTCTATGTCATCATGATACATTAAAAAAGAAATAAAATGAACTTTTTGAGATTATTTTTATTCTTATTTAAAATATCTAAAAAATATTTTCCACAGTTGATGTACGTCGGTCAATGGTAGTTCCTACCTAAGCAAAACCCCCAACTCTGAACACAATGGTTCCCTCAGATTTCAAATTCAAGAACTCATTTATAAGTCACTAAAACTGAGAACATGTGCTGTTTTTAATAAAATTAAAAGTATTTTGAACATTTATTCCAGGAACCTCGTGCCTCAGAATCACGTACTATCTTAGTTCCTGGTCTCGAAATGATCGCATATAATTTTAAAAAGTATTACATAAAAAATTCGGTGACATTAAATTCTTCCAACCATTGGGATTAACATCCCCGAAAGCCAAAACAAGAGAAAACCCATCCAAAGTGGCACTAAGCACCAATATGAGCCTCCCACTTCAATTTTCTCTCATAGAGATTCCTATGCTTCCACTAAAATTCCACTATAGGAATCGACCATCCACAAAAGATCCTCTATAATCGATCCTTTAACTCCACTTGGTACTCCACAAATGTCTCCCCATCATCAACATCCATCTCGACCCAGTTAAAAACATGTGAAGGGTCGTTTATGTATTTCCTCAGCTAGGATACATGAAACCACTCTAATAGCAGAGGTAGATCCATGCATTATGCCACCTTCTGATTAACCACGCAGATAACATAACACCCCAACCAAATCTCGTTATCTCTAGTAGAATAGAGACATGAGGTAACACATGGTATCCCTACTCGAACTCCAAGGGTCTTTGTCTCTTATCAACATAGGACTTATGATGGCTCTGTACAGTCTTCATCCACTCCTAGATGACCTACACATTCTTCATATTATCCACTAACAACTCTGAGCCCATGTATGCTGACTCTCAGGGGTCAATCCAACAAAGTGTATACCTATAGGGTCAACCGTACATGTACTCAAATAGTTCAATGCCAATGGTGGAGTGGTATATATTGTTTCATTCCAACCCCACCAAAGGTCGTTGATCCTCCCAACTGTGTCCAAAATCTCGGATGCAAGAACATAGAATGTCCTCTGAGACCTGAATAGTCCGCTCCATCTGGCCATCTATCTATTGGTGGAAATATTTAGTCAAGAGAATTTGTATCCCAAATGCCTCCTTCAATCCCTTACAGAACCGAGATGTGAAGCATATATCTCGATCTGAGACTATCGTCAATGGGACTCCATGGAGTCCAAATTTCTCCAGTACGTAGAGGCTTCCCAAGCTCTTCAAAGGACTCTGCTCCCAAATCACTAGGAAGTGGGATGAAATGGCGAGTCATTCAACAATAACCCAGATGGTAACATGCCCCCTATATTTCTGTTGTAGACCTTTCGAGAATCCCATCGATATTACATCCCACTCCCACTCTGGCACCCCAAGCAGTTGAGTTAAACCCACTAGAAACTGGTGCTCATCCTTCACTTATTGATCTGTGAGGCATCTAGAGAAAAAAAATATTCTATTTCATTCTTCCTCCTCATCCCCCAAAACTGATATGAGAAGACCTGGTAAATTATTTACATGAATGGTTGTACCGCTAAATGGGATTTATAAAACTCCCTCAACACCTCCTCCAGTAAAGTCATCGGTACAACTATGCACCCTCTGAAGAGAATGATGTGTTACCCACCTTTTGAATATCCATATTGAGCATGTATTCTGAAAATCTGAGCACATACAAACACAAAATCGGTATGTACATGCTACGCCTCCCTGTATATATTTAGGATTGGAGGGGTGAAAACAATCGAATGAAGATAAAATTTTCTATATCTATCCACAAAGGATATCAAAAGAAAGGAAGAATTTCTTGGAGGCCTAATTTCGTAGTTGTAAACTTGATTTACTACTGATCACATCCTCCAACACATTAACCTTCCCAAGAGTATAGTCATTTTCAAAATCATAGTCCTGGAGGATCTTTATCCATTATATATATCTGAAGTTAAAATCCTTATGATAGAATATATACTTGAGACTCTAGTGGTTAGAGTAGATGATATACCGTTCACCCATACAGCGGTGTTTCCACATATTCAATGTGAGTCTACTACATTGAACTCAAGGCAATGGGTCTTATATTTCTATTCATGTGGTCTCAAGTGATGAGAACCATAGGCAATCACTACACACCCCTGCATCAGGACACAAAAAAGTCCAGTTATGGAGGCATCACATAACACCACACAATCAACACCCTCCTTAGGAATCCTTAGGATATGTGTGCTTTTCATGATCCACATAAACTATGTTGAAACCCTTCTATCCACACGAATAGTCTCCCTTTCTTCATCAAAGAAGTTATTGGTGCTGCAATAGTGTAGAATTTAGGTACAAACCTCTGATATCACTCAACCAATACAAGGAAACATCTCACCTCTGTAATGATCTTGGGTAGCTCCCATGAATGCACATCCACTATTTTTTCTAGACCCACTACAACTATAGCCTCTGATATGACATGTCTTAGAATGAGGACCTCTCGAATCCATAAAATACACTTAATGAGCTTCTAGTAATGATTGTGCTCTCAGTGTTTGTCTAGGACCGTCCTCAAGTGTATTGTGTGATCCTCCTTGGATTATGAATACACTAGAATTTCATCAATTAAGGACACTACAAGCCGATCCAAGAATGTATGGAATATCCTATTAATGATTCCCATGAACATTTCTATGTAGTTATTCAAGGAAAAAGAAATCACTAAGTTCTCTTTGTGACTGTACCAACATCTAAAACCCACTTTCGGGATGTCCTATTCATATACACAAAGCAAGTGATAGCCAGATCTGAGGTATCTCTTTGAGAACCTTCTCACTCCCTTCAATTTATCAAAGAGATAATTGATCCTAAATAGAGGATAATTTTTTTCATGGTCAACTAATTTAAGCACTGCAAGTCCACACATATCCCCAATTTCATGTCTTCCTTCTTAGAAAAAAACTGGGGCATCCCATGGTGAAACACTGGGTCTCACTATGGTATTCCTACGAATGTCCTACAATGGTACCCTTAACTCCGAGAGCTCCTAAGGATCCATGCGACATGGAGGTGTAGATATTGGTGCTATATAGGGGTACAAATCAATACAAAAAATACCTCCCTATGAATAGGTGATCTTGTGATATCATCAGGGAATAAATCATCAAACTCTTCCACCACCACTAGAATATGAGGACTCATCTCATCCACTACACTAACGGTCATACCAGGAAACTGGCATGAGATCAACTACACCCTCTTATGTGGGAGACCATTCTACACTATATGCATTTACTTTTCACTAGTAAAAGAAAACCCAGTCTCATCTCTGTAGACACACCACACTGTACACCTAAAATAGTCGATCTGATCATGGACTATAGATAACTATTCCATACATAGAATGAAGTTTTAAGGCCTCGACGCTGCAACTAAGAGATCCCAACAGAAGCTCTCACCCCCAAGAGTAATCTCACATTGCCTACACCAGCGTGTGAGTATCGAATCCCCTCCCATAGGAGTTTTTAACCGCAAGTATCATGCAAAAAACACCACTATAATCTTCGTGTCTCGAACTATGAATGTGGAGAGAAATGTGTGACTAGTACCCATGATTATCAAAATCGAAATTCAGGTGGAAAAGACATATATCATACCTCTAATCATCTTGGGAGTCTTAGTATCATAATCCTTTATCACCTGAAGTTTCCCTTGCCCCTATCCCCCAGCTTCGTGAGCTTGAGGTAGACCACATCAAGGTGGTTTTGGTAGTTCCTCAAACATTCGTCCACCTCATGTCGCTCATCCCAATTTTCTACCATGTCTGCCACTGAGTGGACCTCCTTGTTCCAACCTACACTGCAACCTAGGTGGTCCCTCGACCATCTCTGGGTTGGTTGTATGACAGGTTAGAAAATTTCTAACTAGATTCCCTCAACCACCACACGAGTAGCATAGTATGTAATTTAGCTAACTCACCCTATCGTAGGAGGCTTGCAGTGCTATGCATGTATCCTAGGTTCATCAACTGTAGTACTTTACCATCTTGGTTCCCTTCTTCATCGATTGGATACCTGCTACCAAAGACTCCACTCTCTGTTTCTGGGTGGTAGCTCCCACTACTGGTGACTGATTCACAATAAAGCTTTATACTAGTAGATCACTCTCAAGAACACCAAAATGTGTTGGGATAATAAGGGATATCATCAAAACCCTGATCTCTTGGTGTAGTCCCCGATTGAATATACATGCCATGAAGAATGGGCCGCACACCATGTTTGTAGAGTAGCAAGAAAGATATGTGAATATCACTCAGTACTCTACTAATGACTGGATGACCTATTATAGGTGAAGTAGCTCATGTATAAGGAGGCTCCCCCACTAAGTGGAAGACTTACATAACCACCTCCAGAAACTCCTTAGATATTTGAGGATCTATCTCACCTCAGAACATGGTAGGTCACTTCCTACATAAATCATGGAATGGACTAAGCATACATGCATCCTCTACAGGTAACACCAATAGGAACTACTACTCTCTATGCGGTGGTATCACTAGTACACAACCAAGAGGTGCTATATCTATAAATGTTACATATACCGATACCTCATCACTCAAAGGTCCATCCTCATGGTCACACCCATGATTCTTAACTAGATTCTTCTATGGAAGCATCCTGAAACAAATCATGATGAACCACTATCAATACATTATACATGGTGAGTTGAATCTAACTCAAGAAGGACATAATAACATACTCAATTCCTATAATATGTATGGACCATTAATTTCCCATGAAATTATTATTTTCATTTAATAAGTTGGAATAAATTATTCAAGTTCCTGGTGTATATATATGTCAGAATCCACACCAACACTGGGTTACCTGGCCTTAAAGCCGAACTTGAAACACATAACACTATTTTCTCCAAACCATGAGTAAAACCGACTTCCCTTTGATACCAATCTGTCAGGCCCTATCCCCTGGGGCCTCTAATTAAGTAAGATTGATGTACAATAACATTAAATTTAATTTTTGGAATACTTAATACATTATAGAAAATATATTCCCAAAGACAGTATTAGTTTAGTTTCTTTGGAAACTCAGAACATAATCTTCTAACATAGTGAAATATCTTCAACATCTCCCATAATGATATTACCCTTTGGTTTTACTACTTAAACCCTTATTTATATGCTGGGGCAAAGAAAAAATAAAATGTGTGATCTGAAATTCTTAGTAAGGGTAATCATAAAACAAACCATAAACATTTGAACGTAAAAACATGAACATAATGATTAAACATTAAAATCGTTTGTCATGAAATAAGTTGTGGCAGTTCATAAGGGATAAAAAATAAATGAAAATAAACCAATTTGAAATAGAATTGGTATAAAAAATGGAATTTTGGAACACAAATAAGCACATAATATTATTTACATAGTAGAAAAGGGATGGTTTCAAAGAACGTCACAGTGGACAAATTCCATTACTGAAACGGGTTTACCTTCCATTCTAGCCATGTATTACTAAGTCAGATTTACATGTCGTCCCAACACTATATTACTGAACCATATTTACTTCTTGTTCTAGTAATTTCTATCTAATGATATTTTAATCTTTTACCAAATACATTGGATGGATATATAGGTTACACCCATATCATAATCAAATCATTCTTACATGTTCCAAAAAACATAAATCATTCCTCATAAAATTACCCATGAAATAAAATGGGTTTCTTAAATATCATTCCATCAAAAAATAAAACATATAAAAGATCACTCCATAATTAACACAATAAAACCATAGATATAATAGTGATATAAAAAACCCATTTAATAGATTCATCTTAGATGGAAAATAATTTTGATAAAACATGTGAACTTAGTTATTGAGGAAAATATCATTTCTTCTTCAAAAGTGTTTTTGTTTCCCAAAATGTCGTGAAATTTTAAATAAAAAAAGTTTATTTGAAAATAAACTTGAAATAGTATAGAGGAATATTTGTGTAAATAAGTCTTCATGAAACTATAAAAATCCAGTCAAGCCGTATAATTTTAAAAAAATATTCTCCTCGTATTTTTTTTCAGAAATTTTGAAAAGTACCTCATATGTTAAAAAAATTACGATTCCTTCCATACCATGTAGTAAAAGTCAAATAGGGTAAAAATGACCCAAAACATATAGAGAAGAATCGTAAAAATTTTCTGATAACTTTTTCCAGAAACATAGACATGGATGATAAATATATTCCCATTAAATATTTACGATTAATCAATCTCACATAAAAACAAAATTTGCAATGTAATCCCTTACCTTAGGTCCGATTTCTTCTGTATGTTTCCAAAACTCATATATAGTGGGTTTAAACATATTATTAACTTGTAATATACCATATTAATATTTATGATATCACATATGATTTAATTATGACTTTTTATTACTCATTTTTTTTTCAATTCCATGTTGAAGCAACATTTTGGGTAATAATCGTTTTATTTATCATACGAGTTTGGAATTGTTATTCTTGATACTATTATTTAGATCATGATTTACTTACTTCAAGAATATAAAACATGATTTTTATGGCATATATACTCTAAATATAAATAAATAAATATAATATAATATAGACAAATGAAATGGAATACACCGTTCATGGGGACGATAGGCCGTATGTATGCATGAATGTTGTTTTCGTTTCCTTATTGAGTTGAATGGAAGTAAGTAAATGACATATATATATATATATATGAATAAATAAAGTTGCATAGTTATTCCATATATTTAATGATTATTTATTATATATAATTTATAATCATTCTTTAATGGTTAATGTGGAGAATGAATCTCTTCACGTTATAGAGACAATAAGTCGTACAAACGCACAAGCGACGATATCATTTTCATAACTGTTGAATGGAATTAAATTGGATGGTGTTTAATATCCTAGAATTAGTATCAAGTTATAATAATCATATATTGTTATTATTTATACAATTATACCCACACAAGTAAGGTGGTGGTAAAAAATAGATTACACCACGACGTGGAGATGGTAAGCCAGACGTACGCACGTGTAGTGATTTTGTTTTTCATTTGATGGATAGAAGTAGAAATAGGGTTGTTTCATATTTATAATAAAATATCAATATATTAGTGATATTGAAGTTATTAAAATATAATGATACAACTAATGATGAGAAAGTAGTCGAAGAAAGAAATTAGAATGAATTAGTAGAAGAGATTACCTCTTCTTCAACGTGCCTCCATATAAATTTCCTCCTAGTGAACTTGATTTGATCTTTTGAGAAGACCCGCACCTCTATAATGTAATTGGGGATGTTGATAATATAAATGGGAAGGGTTTGGATAAGCATGAAGGCTCAAAATGAAATGCAGAGGAGGGGGAGCAGGTTCCCTTTTATAATATAGGGGATGGGTACTTTAGGAAACTCACAAAATATTAATTTATTATAAATTCAATTTTGATTAAAAATTGTCCAACACTCATTTAATTAAAATATTGGATGATTTTGGTTTGAATACAAATAAAAAAAAAATTATTCAAGTTTGGAATATTTTTTTATCATTATCTATTTAGTTTAGCCCTTATTTTTCCCTTTTTTATTTTACAATGATTTCATGTTATTAACACATTGTGGGTTAATTTAATTACAATATCATTTAAAATAGCCCAAGAAAATTAATTTATGTCACATGTGGACATTTATTAACAATTTGGATGAATAATATATTTTTATAAATTTAATATCAATCAATATACTATTTTATGTTTTAAGATACGAATTATGTCAATTTTGAACACTATTCATACTTGACTTTTTTTAAATTTTATAAAAACCTGATTCCTTCAAACCAAAGGAATTAACACAAATATAATATGTCATTATAATAAATAAAAATTTATTATGGTCGAAAATAATAATAATAATATTTATTTTAGTATTTATACTATCATTTAATTGAATCCATTATTAACGAAGCAATCGCTATATCATCATTGTGTCATTATTATATTTATTTATTTAATATCTAAAAATTATAAATAAACTATAATTATATAGGAAATATTTATATATTTATAATGACTATTTATAGTTTAATATATCAATAAGATAAACCCATATAAATATTGTTTTAGTAAAAGAGACATGTTTATATTATATTTCTATTTACATTAATTGTTTTTATAAAATGTCATTTTTACATACAAGTGGCTCCATGGGGTCCCAAAATCGACCAAATCATGCCCATGGTTGGACATATCTCATCCTATTGGATTAGTACTAGTGATAGGGAAGTTTATTATTATTATAATATTATTTTTTACCCTTTTTTACTAGATTTACCATTAAACGAAGGTATATATAATAATTACTGATGTTACTACTCGTAATTTCCAAAATAAAAGGTATATATTAAAAAAATTTGGACCTTATGATTATAAATATGGAATCAAATTTTCCAAATTTAAATCACATAAGTTGGAGTAATTAATTTAAAATTAACATATATTGTCCAAACCAAAAAGTGGGTTTTGCAATGTAATAACTATCAAAATATTGACATGTGTTTATATC
Organism: Viscum album; assembly: GCA_963277665.1. NCBI lineage: Eukaryota > Viridiplantae > Streptophyta > Magnoliopsida > Santalales > Viscaceae > Viscum > Viscum album. The sequence goes on along the minus strand of OY728131.1, from coordinate 673,034,653 downwards.
CAATTTCAATGGTAAATTACTTCTGATGAAAAAAATTGGATTAAATTATAAAAACATAATACAATTACATGTTAAAATATATTTATAATATAATATTAATATTTAAATAAATTAGATGAAAAATAAGTTTAAAATTAAAATGCAGCATTTTTTGGTATTCAACAAAATATGAATTTTATCAAAAAAAAATCAACATAAGTAATTTTTTATGTTCTGCTTCAAAATACGAAGTTTATTTTGTTAAATTTAATATATAAAATTGTTAAAACTAGATTTAAAAATGGTGATCCATCAGAAGGATGTAAAACTGCATTTTTTAAGAATACTTCTTTTATCTGAGAAAATGAACTTGTTCATATATAATGTCTAGAAAATACACAAGATGAATGTAAATATTATATAAAATTAAAAATATGGTTATTACTATTCGTAATGGCATGTTTATATCCCATTAAATAATAACATCTCAACAATATATAATTATTTCGTGAAACTCTGTATGGCGTACTATGCAAGTTGTCGAGGAAGGTCACTCTTGTGTGTAACACAAGCCAAGAGGAGTGTTGTGTATACTGCATGCTAATAAGGTGTTGTGTATAGAACAATCTAAAGTCAGTGTATCATATAAAACAAGTCATCAAAAAAATAAAAAGAATATATCACATAAAATCTTAGGGTGTTATATTGTACACCACTTAAAATGATATTATCCCTTGAAATTCATTGGGGTTATAAATGGTTTACTACTTGAAAGTTTATTTAATGGAAACCCATGTCGTAAAAAGTAATACTAATACTTAATTTAAAAAATTAAATTTTGAAACCTAATGGTTACAAAATGTAACTCATCACTAGGTTTCCACATTGGAAAACATAGGTGGGAAGTCAAAACATGGAGATGGATGAACCATTTAACCATCAAGTTCTGATATATAGTGACAGAGAAAAAGGTTTGGAGAAATTTAACTACTAGAAAGCCATAAATATACGATGATTAAAGGGACCATATGATTTATTGGATAAAAAGGTACTAGGATAACATTTTTTGTTTCATGTTTTTTCCCAAAATTTGAAGAATTTTTTATGCGGAGAAATACTTACATGATTCATTACAATATCACAGTTCGTCATTCCCAAAAAAATTTCTTCTTCATCTATTATTTAAATAAATAAAGGTTAATTTTTCATTCTTGAAGTGTTAGAAAATCGTGAGATAGAATTATTGGTCATTAAATCTGTCTCAAAAAAAAAGGCTAGAACAAGTTATCAAATATGCCTAAATCCAACTATAGTGAGATAATACATTAATCTAGTAAGATTCAATTGGAATGTAAATTATACTATACATAATTGGATAACATTACAATCCATCCATAAACAAAAAATATAAAACATTAGAAGGAGGTGAACTAAATCGACTGAACATTTGTATCTCATATCTCATTTGGTAGATCTTGGTTATCATATTACAAAGATGTGAAGACCTTAATCTTGTAATTTCTTTAAAAAAGATAATAATATGAATTACCATATATCCTTAGTGAAAACATGCATTATATCAAAATTAACTCCTTCCACACTCCAATATACCATAAATTCTATATAATAAAACTAAAATATCCCTTGGTACTTATACCAGTGATGAGCTCATTAATACTATAAAACATCTGATTATATAATTATCCCTTTATTATGTGAATATCATGTTCTTTATAAAAATATTTCAATCAATTTTTATAGTTAATGATACATTATAATTATTAAAAACCACAATAAACCAGTACATAGATATTACATTATTTCATAATACTATAAATGAGATTCAACAACACTATTTTGGAATCCCATTACATTAACACTTAATCATTCCACCACTTAGTTGTCATACTCTACATCACCAAAAGTGATCACATGTGACTTTAATTTATCATTGTCTTTAAGAGGAACTTGATGTCAATCATGATCATTAACCTCTAGATTTGGTCATTGGTTAGGATAATTCACAATTTCCATGAACTTGTTGCATTGAAGTGTTGGTGGTGCGTTCTTTATGGACTTTTCTCTATTCAAAACATTAGAAACATTTTTCTTGTTACATCAGCTCTGAACTACTCAATAACCTTATTTTACACACATGAAACATTTTCTATTCCCGTTCTGAAAATTTACACCATGATTCTTTCCACACTTTGAACATAATAAAACATTTATCTTATTTCCACCATTTTGTTTTTCAGATTTTCACTTGAACTTCATCTTTCATTTTTTGGTCAAGAAAATGGGATGGATATATATCACCAACTTCCAGTTGTATCTTGATATCACAATTTAGAATCTATTCATAGCAACAGAAGTCTCTTATTTTTAATTTCCATCGAAGACTTGGTTTTAAGCCAGTAAATAATCAACCAACATTACTTTATGGTAGGATGATAATTCTAGAAGAAAATGTTGCAAGTCTTGTAAAATTCTCCCTGTATGTGCCAATAGATTGATCGTACATTTTCTTAAGCTCAAGGAACTCCTTTTCCATATTTTTTTTAAAAAATATGAGGGAAGTACTTGTTGAAAAATAAATTCTTGAACTTGTTTTATTCCATGGATTCAATTTAATCTTGCTTCCTTGTATTCTTAATTAGAGTCCACCAGTGGTTTGCTTCACCTTCTAATAAATATATATCCAAAATGACATTTTCATTTCATGAACCGAAAATTATTGAGAATATCTTTTCAATAGTACTGATCCATTGTACAACAACAATTGGATTAGAATACCCACTAAAAGAAGGTTGATGTTGCATCATAAAGGAATCAATAGAATGTTGTTCCCTTCCCTTCTCATTAGGATGTCCCAAATGATTCAAAGCTTATGTAATTGTAGAAATAAGATTTTTTATTCCATATCTCATAACATTTAGTTGTTCATGTGGAAAATAATTTCATTTACTAGTTAATTTATCTTTAGCATAGTTCCTTCAGGTTCCATCCGACTTCTAAAACCCAAACAATAGTGTGAGATACAAAAATCATAGTAAAAAATTAACATAATCAAGGGGGAGTAATTTTATTCTATAATATATTAGGTTTAATCCTTGGTTATTCATGATCATTACAATAATTATAAGACTATAAGCTATTGTTTTTCTTAACCTTAGGGACATCTATATACATACCTTAGGAATATCTCTATAGATCTTACTAAAGTTTTCGCATCCTAATTTCCAAATGCTGATTAAAACATTGATCTGATACCAAATCTAATGAACCGAGATTGACATACATGGACCTTACATTTCTTTTTCAGAGTACTTAATACATTTCCCAAAATATATTCCCAATTTCTATATTAGTTTTGTGTCTTTGGAAACTCAGAACATAATCTTCTAACATGGTGAAAGATCTTAAAAATCTCCCATAAATATCTTCCACTCTTATTTTCATACCTAAAAACATTCTCTATATAAAAAATAAAAGAAAACATAAAATGGGTGAGCTAAAATTCTCAGAATCAGTAAACATAAAACAAACCATAAACATTTGAATGTAAAAACCTGAACATAAAGATTAAACATAAAAATATTGAGTCATGATATAAATCGTGGCAGTTCGTAAGGCATAGATCATAATGGAACATTATCCATGATAAAATAGCATTGGTATAAAACATGGAATTTTGGGAAACAAATAAGAAAATAATATGATTTCCATAGTAGAAAAGGCATTGCTTCCCAGAACATCATAGTGGACAAAGTCTATTACTGAATCTGGTTTAGTTGTTGTTCCAGTCATGTATTACTGAACTAGATTTACATACCGTATCATCACTGTATTATTGAACCTAATTTACTTTCCATTATAATCATGTATATATCATGAGATATAAATCTTTACCTAATTAATTGGAGGTATATATAGGTCCCACCCATCTTGTAATTAAATCATTCATACATGTTCCACAAAACATAAATCAGTCATTATAGCATAAGCCAAGAAATAAAATGGGTGTCATAAATATCATTCCATCGCAACATAAACCATATAAAATATCGTTCCTTCATTAACACAATAAAATCATATTAATAATATTATAGAAACAAAACCCTAATTAAGAGTGTTATCTTATGGAAAATAATATGGATAAAACACTTGAACATAGTTCTTGAGGAAAATATCCTTTCTTCTTCAAAAATGTGTTCTTTTCTCAAAATTCCACACAATTTTAAATGAAAATAATTTAGTTGAAAATAAAAATGAAATCGTGTGCAGGATACTTTTTAGAAATATGTCTTCATGAAACTGTAAAAATAGATTCATGCTATATAAGATAAATAAAAATTTTCTCCTCATATTTTTGTTAGAAAAGTCAGAAGGTACCTCGTATAGTAATCAAAAGTAAGATTCCTTCCAAACCATGTAGTGAAAGTAAAAAAGCTGTAAAAACAATTTTGAAAATACATAGAAAATTAGTTAACATTTTGTGAAAACATTTTTAGGAAACATGTAAATGGATAATAAATATATCCCCAGTAAATACATACAAATAAATAATCTCGGATAAAAATGAGATTGGTAACGTTATCCATTACCTTAGGTCTGATTTCTTCTTTATGTGTCCAAAACTATTATATAGTGGGATTAAACATATAATTAACTTTTAAAAGAACTATAATAACATTTATGTTATCATATATTATTTACTTATGAATTTATATTACCTGTTCATTTGTCAATTCCATGTTAAATAAACGTTTTGGGTAATAATCGATTTATTTATCGTATGTGTTTGGACTTTTTATTTCTGATATTACTACTTATAAAATGATTTAAATAGTTACCAAATTTAAAAAATGATTTATATAACATATATATTCAGATTATATATATATATATAATAGATAGACATATGAAATGGAATACACCATTCATAGAGACGGTAGGACGTATGTACTCATGAAATTTGTTTTCGTTTTGTTATTGAATGGAATGGAAGTATGTAAATGACACACACACACACACACAAATATATATATATTCATAAATCCAGTATAATTATTATGTTATATATTTCATGATTATTTATTATATATACTTTACAATCATTCTTGAATAGTTAATGTGGAGAATGAATCTCATCAAATCTTGGAGACAGTAAGTTGTACGTACGCATGAGCGATGGTATTGATCCCATAAATGTTTAATGGTAATAAATGTTATTCTATATAATATCTCAGAATTATTATCATGTCATAATAATAACATATATTTATTATTTACACCATTATACCCATTCATGTATGATGGTGGGGAAAAACAAATTGCACCGGAGTGTGGAGACAGTATGACGCACGTACATACGCGTGGTGATTTGATTTTTCATAGGATGGATAGATGGTTAAATAGGATTTAGAAATATTTATAATAATATATCAATATTTTAGTGATATTTATGTTATTAATTTATAACGAAACAACTAATTAATAGGATGTAGAAGAATAAATAAATTTGAAAAAATTGGTTTAAGAGATTACCTCTTCCTCGACATGCCTCAATTAAATGTCTTCTTAGGAAACTAGAGTTGGCCTTTTGATAAAAACATAACCTATATAATGTAACTAGATAAGTTTAGAAGACAAATGGGAAGGTTTTGACCAACATTAAAGGCTCAAATTGGAGTGAAGATGAGAGTGAGGAGGTTCCCTTTTGTAAGGGAGGAGAGGGGTACTTTAAGAAACTCGCAAAATATAAATTTATTATAAATTTAATTTCGATTAAAAAAGGTCCAAAAATAATTCAATTAAAATATAGGATGATTTTGTTTTGAATACCCATCATCCAATAATTTTTAGACAAGTTTTTATTTTTATTTATTTTTGTCTTTTTTGTTTAACCCTTATTTTACACTTTTTAATCTTATAGTGATTTCATGTTATTTAAACATTGTGGGTTAATGTAATTACCATATCATGTAAAAAAACCAAAAAAATAAATTTATGACATATATGGACTTGTATTAACCATTTGGATGAATATTGTATTTTCTGAAATTTTATCATCATTTAATAAACTATTTTATGTTTATGATATGAATTATGTCAATTTTTTGACACTATTCATTCTTGAATTTTTTAAAAATTTAGAACAACCTGATTAATTCAAACAAAAACAATTAACTCAAATATAATATGTAAATATTTTCCATATAATTCTAGTAAGGCCTAAAACAAATCAAATTACATTTAGTTTATTAATTAAAATATCATTTATTTGAATCCTTTATTAATGAAGCAATCACTCCATCATCAATGTGTCATAATTAAATTTATTTATTTATTGACTAAAATTTATATATAAATTATCATGATATGGAAAATGTTTTTAGATTTATGTTGACTAATTATAGTCAAAGAGATCAATTACCAAATATATACATTGTTTTAATAAAAGATACATGTTTATGTTATATTTCTCTTTCCTTTAAATTAATTTATATAAATGTCATTTTCAAATCCATGTCACTCCATGGGATCCCAAAATTGACCCAAATATGCCCATGGTTGGAAATATCTCATCCAATTGGATTAAGACAAGTATTTGGGTAGTTTAATATTATTACAATATAATTTTTTTACCCTTATTTCCCAGATTTACCATTTAACCAAGGAAAATTAAATAATTACTGAAGTAACTACTCATAATGTCCAAAAATAAAAGGTACCTATTCAAACAATTTAAAACACATGAATAAAAATATGGAATCCATTTTTCAAAATTCATAACAGATAAGATGAAATAATAAATTTAAAATTAATTCTTGTTGTCAAAACAAAAAAACAGGTTTTTAATAAGTAATGACTATCAACAGATTGACATGTGTTTATGTCCAATTTAAACCGAAAATTACTTCGAACGAACAAAAAAAATTAAATTATAAAAAATAATCCAACTACACTTTAAAACAAATTAAAAAGATAATATAACTATATAAATAAATTAGATGAGAAGGTTGTTTTAAATTAAAATGCAGTATTTTTCACTATTCTTTAAAATATGAATTTTATCTGAAAATTACCCAAAATAAAACATACATAAATTTTTTTGTCCCACATTCACAGAAGAATTTTATTTTGTAAAATTAAATATACAAGTGTTAAAACCTATATTTAAAATGGGTGGGCTATCAAAAGAAGGAAAAACTACATTTTCAAAAAAAATACATCTTTAATCAGAGAAAACAAACTTTCTCTTATATCATGTGTAAGAAATACATAAGATTAATTTTAATGATATATAAAATTAAAAATGTGGTTAATATTATTCATAACAGATTTTTTATATCCCATTAAATAATATATTTTAACAATATATCCTTTTTAGTAAAACTCTGTATGGTGTATAATACAAGCTATCGAAGAAGGCTGCTATTGTGTGTAACACAAGACAAGAATAATGTTGTGTATACTGAAAGATAATACGGTGTTTCTTATAAGGAAATATAATATTGGTGTAGCATAAAACACATTAAATTAAATAAACCAAAAATAATTTATCTGATAAAATATTGGGGTGTTACATTCTACCCCCCCTAAAAATGAATTTCCTCCTTGAAATCAATCGATTTTATAAATGGATTACTACTTGAATGTATCCTTCATGGAAACCCACTTCATAAAATGGAATACTAAAAATTATTTTTTAAAAATAAAGTTAGAAACATTAAGGTTACCAAAAGAAACTCATCACTGGGTTTCCGCATAGGACAACATATGTTGGAAGTGAAAATATGGATATAGAAGATAAATCTAAGAATAATGTTCTGATGGATAGTGATAGAGAATTAGGTTGGGATAAATTTAACTACCAGAATTCTACAAATTTGTGACGATTTAAGGGACCATATATTCCTCAGATAAGAAGGTATTAGGATAACATTTTTGGTTTTAAGATATTTTTCCCAAATATGATTAATTTTTAAATGAGGAGAAATATTTACATGTGTTCAGTCTAATCTCACTATTGTGCATTCCCTGAATAATTCACACTTCATATCATATTTATATAAATGTAGGTAATTTTTTCATTATTTACGTGTTAGTAGATCATGTGATAGAATGATAGGTCATTCCATCTGTCCCAATAAAAAGGTTGGAACACATTCTCCAATATGAAAAAGTACAACTATAGTTAGACCATACATTAATCTAACAAACATCAACTAGAATATAATGTATACTATACATAAATTTATATTTTTTCAAACCTTACATAAAGTGAAAATATAAAACATTAGAAGGAGGTGAACTAAATATACTTAACATTTGTCTCCCATATCTCATTTGGTAGTTCTTGGATGTCACATTCCAAACCTGTGAAGACCTTAATCATTTATTCTATATAATCATGATAATATCATGATTTACCATAAACAATTTGTGAAAACGTGATTTCTATCCAAATTAACTCTTTAAAAAAACCAAAAATTCCAAAAATTCTATATACTCAAACCACGATATAACTTTGTCTATATATCAGTTATGAGCTTATTAATACTATCAAACATCTCAATACCTCATTTTCCATTCATTATGCGCTTATCAATTTCTTAAAAAAAATATTTAAAAAATTATCATGGTTACCAATACCATATAATTTATGAAAACAAAAATAAACCCAAATATATATATTCCAATATTCTATAATACTATAAATAAGATTCCACAACACTATTTTGGAATACAATTACATAAATACATAATCATTATGCCACTTTGTTGTCATAATAATCATCACCAATAGTGATTGCATGTTATGTTTCTTTATCTTTGGGTTTAAGAGGATGCTAAGCTTGATCATCATCATTAACCCTTGGATTTAGGCATTGGATAGCATAATTCTGCATTTCTTTGAACATGTAGCGTTGATGTTTTAGTGGTGCATTCTATGTTTCCTATTCACATCATTAAAAACCTTTTTCATATTAATTAAGAACTCAAATACTCGATGAAATTATTTTACAGACATTGAACATTTTCTAGTCCCTTTCAGATAATATCCACCATGATTATTTCCACACATTGAGTATATGGAAACATTCATAATATTTTAACTATTTTTTTTAGATTTTCCCTTGAACTCCATTTTTCATTTCTTTTCAAGACCATGAGATGGATATGTAACAACTAACATCCAGTTAAACCTTGATATCATAATGAACAATCTCTTCATAGCTACTTAAGTCCCTTATTGATAAATCACTTTGATGATTTGGTTTTAAGCCAATTAAGAATTGATCAACTTTACTTTTTGGTTGGATGATAAAACCAGAAGAATACATTGCATGTCTTGTAAAATTTACCTCGTATGTACGAATAGATTCATCATCATTTTTCATAAGCTCAAGGAAATCCTTTCCATCTTTGTTTGAAGAATAAAATGGAATTACTTATTGAAAAATAAGTACTTGAACTCATACCATTCCATGGATTTAATTTCATCATGCTTCTTATATTCTTAATTTGGGTCCACGACTATTCTACTTCACCTTCAAATTGATAGACAGAGAAAATGACATTTTCATATTCTGAACAATGATGGATGGATAATATCTTTTTAATGGTATAGATCAATTTTTCAGAAACAAGAGGATCCAAAAACCCATGGAATGAAGGTCGACTTTGGCTCATGAAGGACTAAATAGAATGTTGTTCCCTTTTTTTCTCATTTGGATTTCCATAATGATTTATATATTGTGTATGTATAGTAATAAGATTTTTCATTCCATCTCACACATAATTTGATTGTTCACGAGGACCATCATGGCATTTTCCAATGCATTTATCTTTAACATGGTTCCTTCAGGTTCAAGCGATCATCTAAAACCCAAAAATAATAGTGAGAGAAAAAAACATTATAGGAAAACAACATAATCAAGGAGGATTACTTTCAATATGTAACATAATAGTTTTAATCCTTGGTTATTAATTATCAGTACCATAATTCTAAGACTGTAATATATAGTTATAATTAATCTTAGGGTCATTTATTGACATACCTTAGAAATATATCTAGGGATGTCACTAATTTTTTCACATCCGAATTTTTAAAGCTTGACTAAAACTTCTCTCTAATACCAAAGTTAACGATCCATGATTGATATATATGGACATTACATATTTTTGCAACACATAATACAATACACAAAATATATTCCTTAATATCGTATTAGTTTAGTGTATTTTGAAACATGGATCATAATATTCTATCTTGGTGAAAGATCTTCAACATCTCCTATAAATATATCCCCCTTTAGTTTTCCTACCTAAAAGTATTCTTTATATCATATGGAAAATAAAATAGTAAAAGTGAGAGATCAAATGATCCTTAAGGGTAAACATAATACAAAACATAAAAATTTGAATGTAAAATTATGAACATAATGTTTAAACATCAAAATCACGAGTCATGAAATAAATATTGGTAGTTCGTAAGGAATAGATCATAAATGAACATTATTCATGATAAAATAGCATTAGTATGAAACATGGAATTAGAGAAAAGAAATAATAGCATAATATTATTTTCATAGTAGCCAATTCATTTTTTTCCAAGACCATCATAGTGGACAATGTCCATTACGGAACTATGTTTACTTGTCGTTCCAACCATGTATTACGAAACCAGATTTACATGTCATTCCATCCAACTATTTCTGAACCAAATTTATTTGTTGATTATATATTGTCTATATCAAGAGATATAAATCTTTACCCAATGAATTGGAGGGAGATATAAATCCAACCCATCTCATAATGATATAATTATTACATGTTCCATAAATCGTAAATCAGTCATCATTACATAACCAAAGAAATAAAATGGGTTTCTTAAATATCATTCCATAACAACATAAACCATATAAAATATTATTCCATAATTAACACAATAAAATAATAGGAATAATAGGGATAGAATCATAACACTATTTTAGATCATCATCTTATATAGAAAATATTTTTGATAAAACACTTGAACTTAGTTCTTGAGAAAAAAATCCTTTCTTCTTAAAAAATGTTTTATTTTCTCAAAATGTCATGCAATTTTAAAAGAAAATAATTAAGTTGAAAATAAAATTAAAATAGTGTAAGAAAATATTTTTTTAAATAATGATTCATTAATCCTTAAATATATATTCATACAATATATGTTAAAAAACATTCTCCTCGTTTTTTTGGAAATGTCAAAAAGTCACTCATATGGTAAACAAAAGAATGATTCCTTCCATAATGGGGAGTAAAATTCAAAAAGTGGTAAAAATGACTTATAAAATACATATAGTAATAGTAAACATTATATGAAAACATGTTTTGAAAACATGGACATGGATGATAAATATATCCTCAGTAAATTCTTACAAACAAAATTTTTGGATAAAAATGATATTTGTAAGGTTATCCCTTACCATAGGTCTGATTTATTCTGTTTGTGTCTGAAACTCTTGTATTGGGGACTTAAACATATTATTAAATTTTAATAGAAACATAATTTTATTTATGATAACATATATTATTTACTTATGACTTTATATTACTCGTTCATTTGTTAATTCCATGTTAAATCATTGTTTTGGGTACCAATCATTTTATTTATCATACGTGTTTGGACTTGTTATTCATGATGTTATAAATTAGATTATTATTTACATACTTATATAATTTAAAACATGATTTATATATCATATATATTCATTATATAAATATTTGTATAATATATTGACAAATGAAATGGAATACACCGTTCGTGGAGAAGGTAGGCTGAACGATCGAATGACCACTGTTTTTGTTTCGTTATAGAATTGAACAGAAGTAAGTAAATTATATATATATATATGAATAAATCCAATAGAATTATTATGTAATATTTTTCCGGATTATTTATTATATATACTTTATAATCATTCTTTAACAGTTATCGTGGAGAATAAATCTCATTGCGTCGTCGAAACGTTAATCCTTACATATGCATTAGCAACGATATCGTTCCAATACTTGTTGAAGGGTATTGAAGTGGATGGGGTATAATATAACAAAATAAAAATAATTTTATAACAATAATATAGTTATTATTTCCCCCAGTATACCCATACAAGTAATATAGTGGTGAGAAACATATTACACCACATCGTGGAGATGGTAAACTTTACATACACAATTATTGTGATTTCATTTTTTTATAGGATGGATTGAAGGTGAAATAGGGTTGTTTAATATTTATAATAACATATCATTATATGATTCATAATTATGTTATTACTTAATAATTAAACAACTAATTAAGAATAAGTAGAAGAAGAATGAAATTTGAAAGAATCGATAGGAGTGGTTACCTCTTCCTCGACGTGCCTCATTTAAATTTCCACATAATGAACTAGAGCTTGTATTATTAGAAGAAAAGAACCTATATAATGTAAATATGGTAGTTTATAATAGATTAGTGTAGGTTTTTTCTAATATTTAACGTTAAAAATGGAGTGAATTAGAGAGGGAGGAGGTGTCCTTTGTAAGAGAGAAGAGGGCCACTTTACGAAACTCTGAAAATTTTAATTTATTTTAAATTTATTTTCTATTGAAAATTATAAAAAAACTAATTTAATTCAAAAATATGATTATTTTTGTTATAATACCCATAATAAAATAATTTATAGAAAAGTTTTGAATATATTTTTATCCTTATATTTTTGAATTAACCCTTATTTTTTCCTTCTTAATCTTACAGTGATTTCATGTTATTTACACATCGTGGGATAATGCAATGACCATATCCTGTCAAAAGAGCCAAAAAAAGTCATTTATAAAATATTCTTTCTTCTATTAATCATTTTACCGAATCTAATATTATTTTGAATTTAATATCATTCATTAAACTATTTTTTTATGTTATGATTTATGTAAATTTTTAACACTATTCATACTTGACATTATTACAAATTTACAAAAACTATATTCTTTTGAAACAAAGGCATTAACACAAATATAATATTTCAATATAATCCATAAAATTTGTGTATGGACTAAGACAAATAAAATAACTTTTATTTTAATATATTTAATATCATTTATTTGAATTCATTATTAATTATGAAATCACTACAACATTATAGTGTCACAATTATATTTATTTATTTGATGTCTAATAATTATAAATAAAATATCATGATATAATAATTTATTTATATTTCTATTTACTATTTATATTAAAAGAGATAAATTATATAACCCCATATAAAAATTGTTTTAGTAAAATATACATGTTTATGTTATATTTCTTGTTCAAATTAATTCTCACAAAATGTCATTTTTACATCCAACTGGCTCCATGGGGTCCCAAAATCAACCCAAGGATTTACATGGTCAGAAAAATCTCCTTAAATAGGATTAAGACATGTATTAAAGTTGATAAGTATTATTTCAATACCTTTATTTACCATATTTACCCTTTAACAAAGCTAAATAAAATAAGTACTGAAGTTACCATTCATAATATCCAAAAATAAAGGGTACCTCTTCAAAAAATTTAGACCATATGATTAAAAATATGGAATCAATTTTTAAAAATTCAAAACACATGTGTTTTAGTAATTAATTTAAAATTTATTCTCGTTGTCAAAACCAAAAAGTTGGTTTTTAAAAAGTAATAACTATCAAATGATCAACATTTTTTTATATCCAATTTCAATGGGAAATTAGTTACAATTAAAAAAATTAAATTAAAATATTAAAATTTATTCAAATTAAACTTTAAAAAAATATAAAGGTAATATAACTATAAAAATTAATTATATGAAAATTCACTGTTTTCACTATCCCATAAAAATATGAATTTTATCTGAAAAATACCAAAAATTCCACAAAAGTAAATTTTTATATATTGCTTAAAATAGGAAGTTTATTTTTAAAAATGGAATATATAACTGTTAAAAACTATACATAAAATGGGTTCCCCATCAAAAGACTATAAAAGTACATTTTTTGAAAGAATACTTCTTTTATCTGTGAAAATGAACTTCTTATTATATCATGTCAAGAAAATACATAAGATTAATTTTAATGATATATAAAATAAAAAATGTGGTTAATAATATTCATAAAGTCTAGTTTATATCCCATTAAATAATACTATTTTAGTATTATATCACTATTTACTGAATCTTGGTATGGTGTACAACACAAGCTATCGAGAAAGGTCGCTCATTCATGTAATGCCCGACAAGAATATTGTTGCATATAATACAAGATAATAAGGTGTTGTGTATAGTGAAAGCTAATATTGGTGTAGCGTACAACATAATAAATTGAAGAAAATATAGAAAATCTATCCCCTAAAATCTAGGGGTGTTACATTCTACCACCTAAAAATGAACTTCACCCTCCAAATCCGTTGGGTTTATAAATGGATTAATACTTGAATGTTTGTTTCAAGGAAACCCACATCGTAAAAAGAATTACTAAAAAAAATTTCTAAAAATGAAGGTTAAAAAAATTATGGTTACCCAAAGTAACTCATCACTTAGTTTCCACATGGGATAACCTAGGTGGGAAGTGAAAATAAGGATATGGAAGAGAAATCTAACAGTTATGTTCTGATAGATAGTATAGAGACTAAGCTTTGGAGAACGTTAACAACCAGAAAACCTTAAATCATTGATGGTTTAAGGTACAATATGATTCATTAAATAAAACTGTACTAGGATAACATTTCTATTTTCAAGATATTTTTCCCAAATTTGATGAATTTTTACAAGAGGATAAATACATACATGATTTCTGTACAATCTCACCTATGGTCATTCCTTGAACAATTTCAACTTCCTCTCTTATTTAAAGAAATGAAGATGAATTATTCATTCTTGAAGTGTTTGTAGATCACGTGTTAGAATGATAGGTCATTCAATCTGTCTCAACAAAAAAGTTATAATAGGTTATCAAATATGAATAAGTCCAACTATAGTGAGATAATACATTAATCTAACAAACTTACACTTTAACATAACTTATAGTATACATAAATGGATAATAATACAATCCTTCCATAAACTGAAAATATAAAAAGTTATAAGGTGGTGAACTAAATCGACTTGACATTTGTATCATATATCTCATTTAACTGTTCTTAGATGTCACATTCCAAACATGGGAACACCTTAATCATGTATTCCCTTTAAACATGATAATAACATGATATACAATAAAACCTTTGTGAAAACATGAATTATATCAAAATGAACTCTTTACACACACCAAAAAATCCAAAAAATCTATATACTCAAACCTTGATATAACTTAGTCCTTATATCAGTCATGAGATCATTAATATTATCGAACATCTCATTATCTCCTTATCCCTACATTATGCGCATATCATGTGCTTTGGAAAAATTATTTCAATCACTCAGCATGGTTATTGGTACAATATAATTACTGAAAACCACAATAAACCAATACATAGATATTTGAATATTCCATAATACTACAAATGATATTCCACAACACTATTTTGGAATCCCATTACATAATTCCATAATCATTCCACCACTTCATTGTCATACTCAACATCACTAATAGTGATCGCTTGTGATTTTCCTTTAACATGGTATTTAAGAAGATGTTGACATTGATCATCATCATTATCCCTTAGATTTGGTCATTTTTTATCACAATGCCCCATTTCCTTGCACTTGTCGCATTGAAGTTTTGGTGGTGAATTCTCTATATTCTTTTCTCTATTCAACTTATTAGAAACCTTTTTACCATTACATCGGCACTCAACTCCTCGATGTATTTATTTTCCTCACTTGAATCATTTTTTAGTGCCTTTAAGAAAATATTCGCCATGATTCTTTCCACACTATTAGTTGAATGAAACATTCGCCTTTATTTCACCATTGTTTTGAGATTGTCCATTGAAACCCATATTTCATTTCTTGTCAAGACAATGAGATATATATGTAACTCCAACATCCAGTTCAATCTTGATATCACAACACACAATATATTCAAAGATACTAATAACTCTTATAGCTGAAACCCTTTGAAGATTTGGTTTTAAGGCAATGAATAATCGATCAATGTTATTGTAAGGACCCAACCTTAAACCTTACTTAATCTTGATTTATTTAAAGAATACACATTGAGGATCTTTTCAGGTTTTGAGTTTTATAGAATTAGATCATAAATCATACATTACATTCCACATTTAAACAAAGTGGTTACATAAAATGTATTATTCATTTTTTCCCATCAACAGAAACATATTTAAAATAAAAAATGGATTCTTTCTTGACACTTCTTTGACACTATCATCATATCATGTACCTTTCCCTTGACCTGTGAAAAATATTTCAGAAACATGGGATGAGCATAAAAAGCTCAGTAAGGGATATAAAAATTTGGAAAGGAAACATTAGTACATGTATACATAAGAATCAATGAAATCATAGTATACACATAAAACATAAGCACGTTATAATACCTCATGAAATCATATAATTTATGAATAACTCATCGAAATCATAAGACATAAAGGTAACTTGAGGCATTTATAACATTCATACATAGGGAGTTACCCTCATGGTTACGTTTGGAGTACCCATCACAGTATATTCCCTAACTCTCTTCAGAGAAACCATAACGTTTAACCCCTTCGTGTTACCCAATGCATTAGAGAGCTATATCGGGCTCACCCGCCCTTAGTTTATCACGGAACCACCCATATTCATAAAAAATGCCCAAGAACCATAACATAATCATAACACATAACTAAAGCATAAAGGAAAGATCACATTCCCACATTTTAATAACAATATAACATTTTAAGATATTGAAATAATGAATCCATTCTAAAAACAATTTTCAAAACCATTTAAAAAAATTAATAAAGAGATTTTTGAATCAAAGTGTCCCATACCACTTTGAAGCTTTTAACATTTTAAACCATTAATATCCAAATAAATAAATCCTTAAAACCATTTTCAAAACTTGGATATTAATGAAAAATATTTATAAGAATAAATCATTAAAACATTTAAAATGATATTTTAGTTAATGGTTTTTTAACAAAATGAGAGACACTTGAATACAATAATTGAGGAATAAAATTTAATGTGAACTTTATAATATCATGAGAATAATTGGATTCATGATATAATATTCCAAAGGACAGTATATACACCATATAAGAGTGAATTGGTTCATAACAACAATGAAGTCTCAATAGAATTGTAAAATGAGATGAAATCCCTTATAAAGAAGGTATCCTTAAATTAAGAATAAATCAATCTCATAATTATGTGTGAAAAATATAAATACACCCAATATAAGTTGATATTAATTTTTAAAAAATCAAAGTTCATTCACACATATTCAAAGGATGACATGTTCAATAACTACAAGTTGAACCCAAAGAAATCGAAATTGGGTTAAAAAGTTCCTTTGGTAAAATTCGACAGCCTAACGACCTAACATTAAAATTCATAACATTAGTTGATGAGAGATAAAATGGTATCTCATCACTTGGAAATAAAATATACATCAATAAGGATATATAATAACATATCCCAACATAAAAATATGTAAATTAAAAGACATAACAAAATAAGACTTTTAAAAAAAGGAGGGTGCAAGGTTCCCTTACCGATTTTGGTAACTTTCAAAACGTACACCCCATGAAAGAAGGGTCATAAAATGAAGATTTAAATACACATAAATGAGATTATATTATACAAATATTAAAATAATGGGCATTAAATACACCACAAAAAAGTAAATAGTGGAAAATGTAGCATTAATCTCATGAGAATAAAAAGTGAGATGAAAATCCCCTTATGAAAATTCGGTAGCCTAACGGCGCCACATAAAACATCCCAAAATGGATTGATGAGATAAAATAGGGTCTATAATCATATTAAAATAAAATTTACAGAATTTGTAATATAAAATCACATCCCCCAACACAAGAAAGAGGAGCTTAAAGTAAGTTACATAAAAAGAGTACTTAAAAAGAAAGACAGAGGTGGGACCCCTTATGAAAATTCGGCAGCCTATCGACGCCACATAAAAATTCATAAAATGAATTGATGAGAGTAAGAGGGGGTAAATCATCATATGAAAATAAAAATTAAAATATGGCGAATATTAAAGAACATCCTCCAACATAAGAACATGGAGAATAAATGAAATGACATAAAAGAGGGTACTTGAAAAGAAAGAGAGAGGTTGGGTCCCTTACCTCAAGTCTGGCTTGTCTTGTTCGTTTCTTTATATTCCTGAATAATAAACTTTGGTCAATTTATAATTTCTTAAGGTACTAATTTAAAGATTATTATTCAGTTCATAGCACATATTACAATGTTATAATAATTGGTTAATAATGTGATTTCACGTTAGACGTTTTGGTCGATGTTTGGTACATGAGTCAAAAATGAACTTTTTTAAAAATGATTGTCCATGTAGTTATAAGTAAATCATATAAATAATAGTATTAATGATTTAAATATCATATATATCTATTAAATATTCATTTTATACTATTCCATAACATTTGGAGATAAAAATAAATGAAATGCACCGTTCATGGAGAAGGTAGGCCATACGTATGCATGAACGCTACTTTCATTTCTTTGTCATATTAATGGAATTAAAAATAATTGAGAGATATATATATTATAGTCCCAGTAAAATATATATGTTTTATAGTGCACATATGTTCCTTAATTTCATTCTTTATACATTCAATTTAATGCATGAACGAGTCACATCACTTGAGGGGGCAATAGTCCACACTTCCTCGTATGAAATTATCACAATTACACAACAAGCAAAGCATAAAGGTATGTTTTAAATATAAAATACAGAAGCATATGGGAATCATAAATACCATATATATCATATATAAAATACAGTGACATCATAATGACCACCATGAAAGGTGTTAAGAAAAGATTGAACAATCATCGTTTCGTGAGGCAGTAATTTGCCATCCAAAAAAACAGTATGTTCTATAACCATTAGACAGAGGTGTGTGTAAGTGTAGCTCGAATACTTAACATAAAAACATACTAGTATATTTAATATACTGGTTTTGTTAAAGAATAAAGGAATAAAAAGAGTTTATGGGTTTGGATAAGAAAAATAAAACAATAGAACACAAGTGAAGACATTACCTTTAAATCGGGTAACTCCTCTTGGTTTGAACCAAAAGGGTTTCTTGAAGAGCATTCTGCCAAAGGTGAGGCTTCAATGATGAAGAGAAGGATGTGGAGAGATGAAATGGTCAGGGGTTGGACGATCCAAATGCTTGAGATGTGTGGGTAAGGTGGTGGTGGTGGGGGCCTATTATAAGAGAAGAGGGGGGGCACTCACGGAAAGTTATAAAATAATACTTTATTATAAAATGATTTTTGGATTTTAAAGGTCCCGAAAGGATATATTTCGAGGATAAGGTGATACGGTTACAAACTACACCCATAAAATAGGTTTTTTACAAGTGTAAGACTTAGATTTCACCCTATCATCTCATTCTATTTAAATCGTTCATTTATGAAGTAATCCCCGCATCATCATGGTGTCATAAATAGATTAATTTATTTAATGTCTAAAAATTATTAAAAAATATCATGATTTAGGAAATATTTTTATATTTCTAATGAATATTTTTAGTAAAAAAATATGACTTGTATAACCCCATGTAATTTTTTTTATTAAAACAATACATGTTTGTGACATTTTAATTTTAACTTTAAATAAAAAGTTATTAATGTCATTTCCAACCAAAGAGGCTCCATGGGGTCCCCAAGTTAACCCATGGATTTTCTTGGTCGGCCATGACTCATCCAATCAGGGTAGGAGATGTGTCAAGGTCATTTCATATTATTATAACATTATCTTTACCTTAAATTACACTAATTACATTTAATCGCGATTAATAAAACATAAAAGTTACTATTCACCAAAAAATTATTTTAATCTAATTGAACCACATTTTACCTCTTAATGACAAACATGTATGTCAGATTTTTGAAAATCAAATCACAGAAGTGGTAAAGTTTCATTTAAACGAAAAATCAGTTTCTTTAACTTCCACTTAGTGGTTTCACTATCATCAAAAATTGATGTTTTTCAGAAAAATACCAAAAATTCACCCTAAGCTATATTTTATATTCAGAATTCAAAAATGATGTCTATTTTAAAAAATTAAAAATATATAAGTTGCATAAATTAATTTAATAATTCATTTTCACTGTCAAAACAAATAGCGTGATTTTAAGAAACAATATCTATTAAAAGATTGATACTGGTTTAAGTCTAATTTCAAAGTGAAATTAATTAAAATGACCACCATTGAATTAAATGGTAAAAATATATTCCAATTACACTTCAAAACCAATTAAAAATATAATCTATCCATATATTTAAATTAGATGAAAAATCTTTTTTGATGTAAAATGCAGTATTTTTTCACTATTCATTAAAAAAATGAACAATGTCAGAAACATACAAATAATTTAACAAAAGTAAATTTCAATGTCCCAATCATAAATAATAAGTTTATTTTGACAAATATAGCTTATAGAATTGTCAAAAGTTATATTTAAAAAAGTTTCACCATCAAAAGGCGATAAAACAATCTTTCAAAAATATTAGAGTATTTATTCTTAAAATTGTATTCATTTGGATTTTTAGCCTCTAAAATTTATTGGATAAATTTAAAAATATTTAACAAACATATGTGTCATTTTGTAGTTATTTATGATCATTCCTTCCATTACAATAGTTAGTCGTTAACTATTATAATATTATTATATTATTAGTGTGCAACGTAAGATTTCAAAGAAACTCGTTGTTGCGTATTGGGTACGCCATCGAGAATAGAATTACCATTAAAGTAATATTAACATTTTATTCACAAATATTGATAAAAATTATAATTTAATACTATTTATTTACCAGGGATGTTACATCATTCCCCCTTTTTGGGAATTGCGTCCTCTCAATTTCAAAATTGGGATTCGAAACTTCATTGAAAGTCCCACATCGGAACAAGATTCAATAAAAATATCACTTTAAAAGAACGGGAGAGAAGTACAAAGGTCACCTGAGTTAACCCATATTAAGATTCCAAGTATGAAAATATGGATATGGAGGAAAAAAACAAAGGGTCTTGTTCTGATGGAGAGTGATAGTAAACATGTCTAGCAGAAATTTAACCACAAGAAAATCACAAACTTGTGATGGGTTAAACGATATTCGATTCCCCGGTAGGAAAATTTAACAGACAACATTTTTGTTTTAAGTTACTCTAAATTGAGGAATTTATTTTTTAGCTTAACTAAATCATAATGAAACATACTTACCTGTCACGTAGACTTTCAAATTTTACTAGATTCTTTAATCATACTCATATTTTCTCCAAAAGACGAGTATTTAGGAAGACTTGTTTTCATTAAGAGTACTATAATAAACTTATTGAGAATCACCTAATCCACAAAACAGAACTATATATTTCCGATGTATTAAGATCTCAACCACAACCAAACCAAAAAGTTTAGTACAAGATCAGATAATACCCAAAAAAATATTTTTTTTACAAAAAGAAAAACCACTCCTAATCTCCAAAAATTTTCAAACAAAACCCAAAGTTCAACGAAGACCATTCAATAAACAATTTGTCCATAAAATTCATCAAGGTAAACCAAACTAAGATTGAAACCCAAATATTTTAAGGATTTAATCACATAGTCTCCCGAGGTACAAATTAACATTTATCTCCAAATAACATCAGTTGCTCTTAAAGTCTCATATTGAAAAGTAATTAACCTAATCACATATCCTCCATGATAGGTTAATAATTTCCATAGATAACCCAAAATAAACTTACTCTGGATTCATAAAATAATCTAAATAAAAAAGATAATTAGTCAAACTAACCAGGGACTTCACGTAGTCCGGTGGTAGGCGATAAATACCAGTCTCACTTTGGTTGTGGGTTCGATTCCCACAGCTTTGTCCGACGCGACGGGTTGTCACACGGTCTGCGTATTGATCTTTTTCCAAAACTATATAATTCTTAAAACATTCCGCAATAAGAGATAAAATCTTCAAAAATAACCTTAACATAATTTAACCTCAATTTTACCTCATGAATTTCATCTTCCATCATAACATATAGTAACCCCTAATTACCTCAAAAGTAAGGATCATATAAACTATAATGGTTACCTTTATAATTATCACATGATCTTTCACATCGAGATGGTTCTCTCGTACAAGAGGCATTAGATAACTCACCAAGGTTAAAGTTGTTGATCATAAGTCCTGATAGTTGGTTTAGAATAACCACGAGATTTCTCATTGAATCCCCCATTTCATCCAGTCTCTTAATCAGAGAACCACCATAGTATCCTTCAAACCCTTTGTCACTTTGGTGCCTGCTAGATCCATCCATTTACTAAAACAAGAAATGTTAGTGTGAGTATATCAACAAAATCATTATGTACTAAAGAAGAAGATAAACACTAAGATATACTTATCCAAGTTATCTCAAACTCATTCCAACCTTCAAAAATAACAATGACTCTATCTAATATAATAACCATTGTGGTTATACACAACATTTCACTTAACACTCTAACATCTAAAGTTATCTAAATCATCCTTTGATACCAACTATAAGGACCTGGCTTTATACCTTACTTAATCTTGAGTTATTTCAGGAATACACATTTAGGATCTTTTCATGTTTAGATTTTTTGAGAATTAGATCATAAATCATGCATTACATTCCACATTTAAACAAAGTGGTTACATAAAAGATTGTGTTCATTTTTTTCCCATCAACGGAAACATATTTAAAATAAAACATTGATTCTTTCTTGACACTTTCTTGACACTTTCTTGACACTATCATCATATCATGTACCTTTACCTTGACCTGTGAATTTTTTTTCAAAAACATGGGATGAGCATAAAAAGCTCAGTAAGGGATATAAAGATTTGGAAAGGAAACATTAGTACATGTATACATAAGAATCAATGAAATCATACTTTACTCGTAAAACTTAAGCACGTTATCATACCTCATGAAATCATAAGATTTATGAATAACTCATAGAAATCATAAGACATAAAGGTAACTTGAGGAATTAATAACATTCTTACATAGGTAGTAACCCTCACGGTTATGTTTGGAATACCCATCATAGTATATACCCTAAATATCATCGGAGAAACCATAATGTTTAACCCCTTTGCGTTACCCAATGCATTGTAGATCTATATCGGGCTCACACGCCCTTAGTTTATCACGGAACCACCCATCTTCATAAACAATGCCCAAGAACCATAACATAATCATAGCACATAACTTAAGCATAAAGGAAATTTAACATTTCCACATTGTAATAAAAATACAACATTTTAAGATATTGAAATAATGAATCCATTCTAAAAAGAATTTTCAAAACCATTTAAAACATTTAATAAAGAGATTTTTTAATCAAAGTGTCCCATACCACTTTGAAGATTTTAAAATTTTAAGCCATTAATATCCATTTAAATAAATCCTTAAAACAATTTTGAAAAAATGGATATTAATGAGAGTATTTATAATAATAAATCATCAAAACATTTAAAATGAAATTTTAGTAAAAGGGTTTTTAACAAAATGAGAGACAATTGAATACAATAATTAAGGAATAAAATTTAATCATAACTTTATAATATCATGAGAATAAATGGATTCATGATATAATATTCCAAAGGACAGTATATACACCATATAAGAGTGAATTGGTTCATAACAACAACGAATTCTTAATTGAAATGTAAAATGAGGTGAAAATCCTTATAAAGAAGGTATCCTTAAATTAAGGATAAATCAATCTCATATTTATGTGTAACAAATATAAATACACCAAATATAAGTGGATATTAAGTGTATAACTATCAAAGTTCATCTACACATATTCAAAGTATGACATATTCAATAACTACAAGTTGAACCCAACGAAATCTAAATTGGGTTAAAAAGTTCCCTTGGTAAAATTCGATAGCCTAACAACATCACATTAAAATTCATAAAATTAGTTGATGAGAGATAAAATGGTATCTCATCACTTGGACATAAAATTTACATCAATAAAGATATATAATAACATATCCCAACATAAAAATATGTAAATAAAAAGACATAACAAAATAATTCTTCTAAAAATAGGAGGGTGCAAGGTTCCCTTACCGATTTGGGTAACTTTCGAAATATACACCCCATGAAAGAAGGGTCATAAAATGTAGATATAAATACACATAAATGAGATTATATTATACAAATATTAAAATAATGGTCATGACATACACCACACAAAAGGAAATAGTGGCAAATGTAGCTTGAATCTCACGGGAATAAAAAGTGACATGAAAATCCCCTTATGAAAATTCAGCAGCCTAACGGCGCCACATAAACCTTCCAAAAATGGATTGTTGAGATAAAATAGGGTCTCTAATCATATAAAAATAAAATTTACACCAAGAGTAATATAAAATAACATCCCCCAAAACTAGAAAAATGAGCATAAAGTAAGTTACATAATAAGATTACTTAAAAAGAAAGACAGAGGTAGGATCCCTTACGAAAATTCGGCAGCCTAACGGTGCCACATAAAAATTAATAAAATGAATTGATGAGAGTAATAGGGGTTAAATCATCATATGAAAATAAAAATTAAATTATGGTGAATATTAAAGAACATCCTCTAACATAAGAACCTGGAGCATAAATGAAATGACATAAAAGAGGGTACTTGAAAGGAAAGAGAGAGGTCGGATCCCTTACCTCAAGTCCGACTTGTCTTGTTCATTTTTTTATATTCCTGAATAATAAAATCTGGTCAATATATAATTTCATAAGTTCCTTATTTAAATATTATTATTTAGTTCATATCACATATTACAATGTTATAATCATTGGTTAATAATGTGAGTTCATATCAGACGTTTTTGTCGATGTTTGGTACATGAGTCAAAAATGAACTTCTTTGAAAATGATTGTCCATATAGTTATAAGTAAATCATATCCAGAATATTATTAATGATTTAAATAACATATATATCCAGTAAATATTCATTTATACTATTCCATAACATTTGGATATAAAAAGAAATGAAATGCACCGTTCCTGGAGACAGTAGGTCGTACATACGCACGAACGCTACTTTCATTTATTTGTCATATTAATGGAATTAAAAATAATTGAGATATATATATATTATAATTACAGTATAATATATATGTTTTATAGTTCACATATGTTCCTTAATTTCATTCTTTATACATTACATGCATTGCATGAACGAGTCACATCACTTGAGGGGGCAGTAGTCCACACTTCTTCGTATGAAATTATCGCAATTGCACAACATGAAAAGCATAAAGGTATGTTTTAAATATAAAATACAGAATCATATGGGAAACATAAATACCATATATATCATATTTAAAAAATAGTGAAATCATAATGTCAAACATGAAAGTTGTTAAGAGAAGATTGAACAATCATTATTTCGTGAGGCAGTAATTCGCCATCCCCATAAACAGTATGTTCTTTAACGATTAGACGAAGGTGTGTATAAGTATAGCTCGAATAAATAAGATAAAAACATACTAGTATATTTAAGACGCTGTTTTTATTACAAAATAAAGTAATAAAAATAGTTTAGGGGTTTGGTGAAGAAAAATAAAACAAAAGAACACAAGTGAAAACATTACCTTTAAATCGGGTAACTCCTCTTAGTTTGAACCAAAAGGGTTTCTTGAAGAGTATTATGCCAAAGGTGAGCCTTAAATGATTAAGATAGATATTTGGAGAGATGAAATGGTCAGGGTTTGGCCGATCCAAAGGCTTGATAGGTGTGGGTAAGGTGGTAGAGGTGGGGGACTTTTATAAGAGAAGAGGAGGGGCACTCATGGGTAGTTATTAAATATTACTTTATTATAAAATGATTTTTGGATTTTAAAGGTCCAAAAAGGATATATTTAGAGGATAAGGTGATAAGGTTTCTAAATCCACCCATAAAATAGGTTTTTTACATGTTTAACACTTAGATATCACCCTATCTTCTCATTTTATTTAAATCGTTCATTTATGAGGTAATCATGACATCATCATGGTGTCATAAATAGAATAATTTATATAATGTCTAAAATTATAAAACAAATATCATGATTTAGGAAATGTTTTTATATTTATAATTAATATTTATAGTTAAAAATATGACTTGTATAACCCCATTTAAAAATTGTTTTAGTAAAACAATACATGTTTGTGACATTTTAATTTTAACTTTAAATAAAAAGTTATTAATGTCATTTTCCAACCAAAGTGGCTCCATGGGATCCCAAAGTTGACCCATGGATTTTTTTGGACGGCCATGACTCATCCAATCAGGGTAGGATATGTGTCAAGGTCATTTCATGTTATTATAACATTATTTTTACCTTAAATTACACTAATTACCTTTAATCGCAATTAATAAAACAGAAAAGTTACTATTCACCAAAAATTATTTTAATCTCATTGAAAAAAATTTTACATCCTAATTAAAACCATGTATGTTGGATTTTTGAAAATTATATCATAGAAGTGGTAAAGTTTCATTTAAACAAAAAATCAGTTTCTTTAACTACCACTTAGTTGTTTCACTATTCATCAAAAATTGAAGTTTTTCAGAAAAATACCAAAAATTCACCCTAATCTATATTTGATATTCCGAATTAAAAAATGATGTCAATTTTAAAAAATTCAAAATATATAAGTTTCATTAATTAATTTAATAATTCATTCTCGCTGTCAAAACAAATAGCGTGTTTTTAAGAAACAATATCTATTAAAAGAATAATACTAGTCTAAATCCAATTTCAAAGTGAAATTAATTTAAATGACCACCATTGGATTAAATGGTAAAAATATATTCCAATTACACTGTAAAACCAATTAAAAATATAATCTATCCATATATTTAAATTAGATAAAAAATAATTTTTGATGTAAAATGCAGTATTTTTTCACTATTCATTAAAAAAATGAACAATGTCAGAAACATACCAAAAATTTAAACAAAGTAAATTTCAATGTCCCAATCATAAAGCATAAGTTTATTTTGAAAAATATAGCTTATAAAATTGTCAAAATTTATATTTAAAAAAGTTTCTCCATCAAAAGGTGGTAAAACAATCTTTTAAAAATATTAGAGTATTTATTTTTAAAATTGGATTCATTTGGATTTTAAGCCTCCAAAATTTATTGGATAAATGTAAAAATATTTAAAAAACATATGTAATAATTTTTTAGTTATTTTTGTTCATTCCCGCCATTACAACAGGTATGCATTAACTATTATAATATTATTATATTATTAGTGTGAAACGTAAGATTTCAAAGAAACTCATTATTGCGTATTGGGTACGCCATCGAGCATAGAATTACCATTAAAGTAATATTAACATTTTTATTCACAAATATTTATAAACATTAGAATTTAATATTATTTATTTACCTCGGATGTTACATTTATATTCAAGTTGGATGAGAAATCCATAGGCATACCTTGCAAGTATGGTATTATTTTATTTGTATATATGAATAGATTCATCACCCTTTTTATTAATCTCAAGGATCTCCTTTTCCATCTTTGTTCAATGAATATGAGGGAAGTGCTTATTGAAAAATATGTTCTTGAACTCATCCAATTCCATAGATTCAATTTCATCTTACTGACTTGTATTATTAATTAGTGTCCAACACTAGTCTGCTTCACCTTCTAACCGATAGATATCGAAAATGAATTTTTCATGTTCCAAAAAGTGAATGATGGAAAATATATTTTCAATGGTACTGATCCATTGTTCAAAAACAAGTGGATTATAAGACCCACTGAAAAAAGTGGATGTTGGCTCGTGAAGGAATCAATAGAATTTTGTTCCATTCTCTACTAATTTGGAAGTCTAGAATGATTCATATCTTGTGTAAATATAGAAATAATATTTTGCATTCCATCTCCCATAACATTTGGTTGTTCATGATTACAATAATTTAATTTCTCATTGCATGGATCGTTAACACAGTTCCTTTGGGTTCCAGTCACCATCTAAAACCCAAAAAGAATAGTGTGAGAGGCAAAAATCATAGTTGGAAAACAACATAATCCTAGGGGAGTACTTTCAATATTTAACATCATAGGTTTAATAATTGGTTATTCATGATCATTATAATATTTCTAGGAATGTACGATATTGTTATACTTAACTTTATGTAAATCTCTAGAAATACCTTAGAAATATCTTTAGGGATCTCATTAAAGTTATTGCATCCTAGTTTCCAAAAGATGACTAATAATTCTCATTGATACCAACTATAACAAAACAAAATTTACTTACATAGAAATTTCATTTATTTTCATAACACTTAATAAATTAGACTAAATATATTCTAGAATACCATATTAGTTTACAGTCTATGGAAAATAAGAACATAATCATCTAACTTGGTGAAAGATCTTCAATATATCCCCTAAAGATCTTCCCCTTTTGTTTTCCTACCTAATACCATTCCTTATATCCAAGGGAAAAGAAAACATAAAAAAGGTGAGCTCAAATTCGCTTTATGTGTAAACATAAAACCAACAATATACATTTGAATGTAAAAACATGCACATCATGTTTAAACATCAAAATCACGAGTCCTGAAATAAATCTTGGATGTTTGTAAGGCATAGATCATAAAGGAACATTAACCATGATAAAATAGCTTTGGTATAAAACATGGAATTGTGGAACACAAATAAGAACATAATACGATTTCCATATTATCCAAGGCATTGTTTTTAAGACCATCATAGTGGAAAAATTCCATTACTAAAATAGGTTTACTTGTTGTTCCTTCCATGTATTATAGAACTAGATTAAATTTCCATTCCAGCCCTTTATTGTTGACCCAAATTTACTTTTTATTACTATAAAGTGTTTCTCATGAGATATAAATCATTACCCAATGAATTGGAGGGAGATATAGGTCCCACCCATCTCATAATTAAATCATTCTTACATGTGCTTGAGAACATAAATCATTCATCGCAATATAACCCAAGAAAAAATGGGTTTCTTAAATATCATTCCATCATAATATAAACCATATAAAATATCATTCCATCATTAATGCAATAAAATAATAGTAATAATAGGGATAGAAACATAAGACTACTTTAGTGTGTAATATTATATGGAAAATAATTTTGATAAAACACTTGAACTTAGTTCTTCAGCAAAATATCATTTCTTCTTCAAAAATGTTTTTATTTTCTAAAAATGACGCACAATTTAAAAAAAGTATTTAGTTAAAAATAATTTAAATAGTTTAATGGAATATTATTGTAAATAAAGATTTATTAAATCATAAAAATCCATTCATGTCGTATATCTTAAAAAATACTCTCCTCTAATTTTTGTCAGAAAAGTCAAAAAGAACTTCTTATTGTAAAAAAAATAAATATTCCTTCCATACCACGTAAAAATAGTGAAAAGGGGGTAAAAAGGAATAAATATATACATATTAAAATAGTAAAAATTATATGAAAACATTTTTAAGAAACCTGAACATGGATGTTATATATATCCCCAGTAAATACTTATGAATAAACAATCTCTGATAAAAATGAGATTTGGAATGTTGTCCCTTACCTTAAGTCCGATTACTTCCATATATCTTTAAAACTCTTTTGTAGTGGGTTTAAACATATTATTGAACTGTAAAGAAACCATAATAATATATATCATATCATATATTATTAACATATGGCTTTATATTACCTGTTCATTTGTAAATTAAATGTTAAAGTATTGTTTTGGGTAATAATCGTTTTATTTATTGTACATTTTTGGACTTTTTATTCTTGATATTATTAAATAGATTATGATTTAATTACTTTTAGAATTTAAAACATGATTTATATATCATATATATTCAGTATATAAATATTTGTATAATAGAGAGACTAATGAAATGGAATATACTATTCATGGAGATGGTAGGTCGTACGTATGCATGAACGCTATTTTGGTTTCCTAACAGAATTAAATGGAAGGAAGTAAATTACACACATATATATATATATATGTGTGTGTGTGTGTGTGTGTGAATAAATCTTTTAGAACAATTATATAGTATATTTAATGATTATTTATTATATATTTATTATATTCATTCTTGAATGTTTAACGTGGATAATTAATCTAATCGTGTCGTGGAAACGGTAACTTGTACGTACACATGAGCTATGATATCATTCCCATAATTGTTAAACAGTATTAAAGTTAATGGGGTATAAAATCTCAGAATTATTATCATGTTATAATAATCATATATAGTTATTATATCCACAATTATAACCATCAAAGTAAGGAAGTGGTGAAAAACAGATTACACAACGGTGTGGAGACGGTAAGTTGTACGTACACATGCAGATTGATTTCATTTTTAATATGACGGATAGAAGGTAAAACAGGGTTGTTTAATATTGATAATACCATATATTTATATTATTAATAATTATTTTATTACATTATATTGAAATAACCAATGGAGACGAAGAAGAAGAAGAAAGAAATTTGAATGAATCAAAAGAAGGGTTTACCTCTTCCTCGACGTGCCTCCTTTAAATTTCTTCTTAAGGAACTAGAGTCGGTATTTTGAGAATACCACAACCCCTAGAATGTAAATTATAATGTTTCTAAAAGAAATGGTTAGATTTTGGTTGATCTTGAATTCTCAAAATGGGGTTAAGCAGAGAGGGAGGAGGCGCCCTTTTATAAGAGAGGAGAGGGGAAATTTAGGAAACTCCAAAAATATTAAGTTATAATAAATTAAATTTCAATTAAAAATTGTCCAAAACTCATTTAATTAAGAAATATTATGATTTTTGTTCGAATAAAAATCATAAAATATTTTTTAGAAAATTGTTGGATATTTTTCTATCATTATCTTTTTGGTTTAAACCTTATTTTTTCCCTTTTTAATCTTATAGTGATTTCATGTTATTTACACATTGTTGGTTAATGTAATTACCATATCTTGTATAAGGATACACAAAAAGTAGTTAATGACATATTTGGACTTATATTAAACATTTTTACACATCACATATTTTTAGGAATTTAATAACATTTAATAAACTAATTTATGTTTTACGTTATGAATTATATCAGTTTTTGACACTATCCATACTTGACTTTTTTACAAATTTATAACAACCTGACTCCTTCGACCAAAGGACTTAAACAAAATATAATACGTCAATATAATCCGTATAATTCTTTTGTGGCCTAAAAAAATCTAATTAAATTTATATTAATATTTATAATATCAGTTATTTTAATCCATTATTAATGATAGAAGAACTGCATCATTATTAAATCATTATTAAATTTAATTATTTAATGTCTAAAAAATTATAAATAAAATATCATGATATAAGAAATATTTTTATATTCCTAATTTGTATTTATCATCAAAGATATCAATTATATAACCCCATGTAGAAATTTTTTTAGTAAAAGATAAATGTTAATGTTATATTTAACATTACTTTAAAAGTATCATTTTCACATCCATGTGGCACCATGGGGTCGAAACATATACCCAAGGATTCACGTGGTGAGAAAAATCCAATCCAATAGGATTGGGATAAGTGTTACGATATTTTAATATTATTATAATATTATTTGGTTTCCCTTGTTTACTATATTGACAATTTATCCAAGGAAAATAAAATAATCATTGAAGTTACTATTCATAATATCCAACAATAAAAGATACGCATTCACACAATTTGGACCATATAATTCAAAATATGGATTCTGTTTTTTCAAATTAAAAACACATAAGTTGCGCTAAGTAATTTAAAATTAATTGATACTTTTAAAACCAATATTTTGGGTTTTAAAAAGTAATAACAATCAAAATATTAACATGTGTTTATGTCAAATATAAATTGGAAATTACTTCCAATGAAAAAAAATGGAATAAATGATAAAAAATTAATCCAAATACACTTTAAAAAAATTTAAATTTATAATTTAACTACATAAATCTATTAGGTGAAAAGGTAGTTTTTAATTAAAATACTGTATTTTTCACTATTCTTTGAAATATAAAATTTATTAGAAAAATACCAATAATTCAATATAAGTAAATTTTTATGTCCCTATTCCAAATAAGAAGTTTATTTTTTCAAAGGGAATATATGGAAGTGTTAAAAACCGGATTTAAAATGGGTGCACCCTAAAAAGGTTGTAAATGTTTTTTTGAGAAATATTTATTTTATCTGAGAAAATGAGCTTTCCCTTATATAATTTCTATAAAATATATCTGATTAATCTTAATATTATATAAAATTAAAAATTTGGTAATTAATATTGATACTAAGTAGTTTATATTCAATTAAATATTAATATTTTAACAGTATATCGATGATTAGTGATTCTCAGTATAGCATAAAATACAAGCAGTCGAGGACGGTTTCTCTTTTGTGTAACAGAATCCAAGAATAGTGTTTCATATACTAAAACCTAATACAAAGTAGCTTATAGAACATAATAAAATTTGTGTAGTGTACAATATGAGACATCAAATAATATAAAAAGAATATATCCCATAAAAACGGTGTGTTATAGGGCCCGAGACATGACTACCCTAAGCCCGCCAACCATAGACCAATGACTAGTGACTAGAATTGAGTAGGTATTTCTCAAAAAGTGTAGGAATTTTCCAAAAAAACATACAAATCTACACCCATCCCCAAGAAAATTACTGAATCTGAAATCAAAGAGTAAATTGATATTCAACCCAGTAAGACAACAATTGAGAGTAATAGTACAAACTGAAAGGGAAACAGGATAGAAAACAACTCCCACTGAAATAGAAATGGACAAGTTCTTGGATCTCGTCTATAGAAAACCCTTCCTGAAGGGTCGATACAGTAAGTTTTCTGAATTTCACTAAAGCGTACCATGTCCGTCTGGTCACCCTAAAGCACCCTTGTCTCCGTCCCACCATGGACTTTGCCATAGTTGTCGATCATCTACACAAGACACGACACAAGTGGGAGAATCCCGTGTAAGGGTGATTAAAAAAATACCCATTAGTTTTCCCAAACCAAAAAGTAATTACACATATTAAACCATAAGGAATCACATGAATAATACATCAAATAAAATAAAAAATAAATACAAAAGAAACAATACCAAATAAGAAAACATCGCAATGCCTATAAGAAGTATAATTAGGATAGCCACTAGAGTCAAATCACACCAAGTAAAGATCTATTGTACGTAAAAATATTGTCATAATAATCCATAATATCCTTAAGTAGTAACACTTGTATCATTGGTAACACGTGGATTTTAGGTGTCACATAGACTTTAGGTAAGAGACCGAGTATTGATAACATGTTGAGTGTATGTAACACACAGAGTGTAGGTAAAACAGGGAGTGTTGGTAACACATGGAGTGTAGATACCACATGGAGTATCATCAAAGAATAAAGGACCAACACTCTGGTGGGAAATGGGAGTACTGACTCAGTCTTGGTAAGACAAAAATTCTAGATAAGGAACATAGTCTAGGTAAGACATGCATTCTAAGTAATTATGTAGCATCTAGGTCACAGCTAGCTGCAAGATTCCTTTATTAACAAGACCATTCTTGGAGTACACCCTCCCAAATCCAAAATTATATAAACCAAAATCCATAGAAACTCACTCAGAGTAACTTATAAAGGACCTCCCTATCTCAAGGGTCCCAATGGTGCAAACAGACCCTCAAACAGACACACAGTTTGGGAGTAATGGGATTTTAAGTAAAAATGTGAATGTCGGGTTCGGGTCTTGTCTGAAAAATTCCATCCCAACCAACTTGAGCCGGTCAGCTCATCCACCAGGATATGGTGGCTAATGTGTCTTCTCCAGATCCATGTACCTAGCTAGCCATGTTTCACATGGCCGGTCCGCGTGACCTGCTTGCACCTGTAGCTCTACAGTCGGTCCTCCATCTGACACAGCCTGTACAGTTGTGTTCTCCCACCACTATGTCTCGCTGCTACAACTTGTTGCTACCATACACAGTCATACCAATGTGGGCCACTCCAACACCGACCATCGAGCTAGTGGTCGTCTGGTACTGAGTGGTCATACCACCATGCGCCACCACCGACACCATTGCACGCCACCATTGTGCACTGCCAGTGGAAGCTCTCCTTCAAAAGGTTGTCGTTCGCACAAAGATGCTATGTTTTTTGAAATGGAATCATGCTTGCAAACCATGGGTCAATATATTCATCTCCATGGTCTTGAAATCATCTTACTATCACTCTGTGGGGCCTATTCATGTTTGGAACCACCAAGAAACGCTAAACGCGACCATATGGTTTTGTCTACAAAGAACAATAAAACAGGGATGACAGATACGCACAATAACAAAATTTGAATAGACATTGTCCAAGTTCATGCCAACCATGGTCTATTAAAGTCATTGGAATATTTGAAAGAGGAAAATGATAATGTTTAATAAGATTCATCTCCTTTAATCCTGCATTTTTAACTATCCTACAAGAACGATCGAACCTTGGATCAACCTATTCATGGGTTGGTCTGCGTTCATCGTTCGAAACAAGAATAGGGGAAAGAATTAAGAAGAAACAATATATACCACCTACTAGGAAATAGGATTAGTTGGATGATATAAATCATTGTTTATAGTGATCTGTCCATGAAATTCCCGGATCTGTTGTTTGTCGATGTTCATCATTCGTCGATGCCGGTGAGAGAGCTTCATCGTGTTCTAGAGAAATTATCCCACATTATGAATTATAACACTGGTCCATACTCCTTTTTACATGAGAAAATTCATTATTATGCCAGTGTATTACTGTTTTTATTTGCAATAGAATCACCACACAATTTCATTTATTAAAGGAAACTACTGCTTTGTTGTTATGTCACAGCATTATTGCACCATCACGAAACGTTAAAAGAAAAATAAAATACACTTTTTATGTTTATTTTTATTCTTCTATAAAATGTCTAAATATTGTTTTTCCATAGTTGACCCACACCCGTCAAATCTAGGTCATTCCTATGAAAAACATGGTGCTCTGAATAGAACGATGCCCTCTAATTTCAATTTTGAGCACACATTTAAATGTTACTAAAACCGAGCACACACATTATTTTTAATAAACTTAAAAATAGTTCAAACATTTATTTCTATCAACCCATGCCTCATAATATTATCTCATCTCACCACATGGTCTCAAAATAATCAAATATAATTTTCAAAAATATTACATTAAGAAATCTACGCTATTTCATACACAATAACTAATCTAATATGTCTTCAAGGAATTCCAAAAAAACTCACCCATTTATGAAAATCATTATTCTATGTCGAGAGATTATGGTAACCATGTGAAAAATCTTCTTGTCACATGGAATTTGTCTCTTAGTCTACTCCTATATTCCTACTCAACCAATGAATTAGAGGTGTATTCTCCCATATTTCTCTATCCAAATGAAAAGTGACATAGTAGGTCACTAGTGACCATGTAATCAAGAATACATTAATTCATAACCAATGTGCAGTCTTATGTAACCCAACCAATAAGCTCGATTATAACTCTACTCAGTAAAATATAATTAATACTAGGATCATAAGACATAACCACAAACCCTAAATAACCTACTATACTCATAATACAACTCATCCCCACATGAAACAAACCACTTACTCATCCATCACTAGGTCTAGGATTCTGAATGAACTTTCCCATCATGAATGATACGACATATTTGAAGCAATATGACATAATTACTCCTTCTAAAAAACAAAATTCATCAAAATTTATAGGACCTTTACCTGAATTCACCCTTAATACACCATTTTAAAAATCCAAAAATATCAACTTAAGCCCCCAAAAACCCAAAATTTCAGAAAACTCAATCGACCCCTGGAATGGGCCAACCTTGAACTCAGATGGAAAGAGGACTCAACCAGAGTAATTTCAAAAAGGTCACTATAATCTCCCACATATCCCCGCCATTAATGTCTTATAACAATACACTAGGTCTAAACACTTATATTTAGGTCATCTTGTAGAAGGCTGCTTCTCATGAGCTATCAAACACACTCCTATTCAAATATCACATGACGTTAACATATCCAAACACTCATCAATAGGGTATCACATCTGAAATACATGAATCCTAAAACTGAATACCCCAAACAAGGGAACCTATCTTATCTGACCAACTAAATATCATAATTATCCTAAAAATACAAATCCATATAACCACCCTCAAACAAAACAACCCATAAGGGTTTAATGACTCACGATATTCCTCTTAACTATACAAGGCACAAGTCACAACAAAATCATTTTCCTCATACTAATGGGATTAGTATCAGAAATCTATAATAAACCAAAACAACCATCCATCATGTCTATAGAAAAGTAGAAAATCATCTGTAACTATAACATCACAATTAGAAGATAAATACCACTCAAGGTGTACTAGACATCACACCATAGTAGGTGTTCATAATGAACAAGTTCAATATCCATCAATAGCTCTGAAGAATAGATATATCTTGTAATTATCAAATCTGAAAGGGTGAAATAATAATGCGTATACTCGGATTCCACTTTGACTCTACTTGGACTGGATGCCACTAAACTAGTTCCCTGAGATGGTCCACTACAA
Organism: Viscum album; assembly: GCA_963277665.1. Classification (NCBI taxonomy): domain Eukaryota; kingdom Viridiplantae; phylum Streptophyta; class Magnoliopsida; order Santalales; family Viscaceae; genus Viscum; species Viscum album. The sequence goes on along the minus strand of OY728131.1, from coordinate 672,997,803 downwards.
TACCTCAAACACACCTCCTCTCAAGCTAAGGGTTGTTGATATGCATAAGTGGCCTATGGTGTAATTTTTATGAGTCTATACCCCCATATAAGATTTCAATGCAAGGTCCAAATATCCAAGAATTGTAAATATCATAGTATATAGAAAGAATAAATATACTAAAATAGATGAATGATTTAATAAAAGATAATTTAGTGAATTCCAGAACAACTATTCCATATAACAAAATTTCAATTTAAAACTTATGAGATCATAAATAAATAATATGAAACTAAAAAATTAATACAATAGGATCTACATCCAACTAAATGTAATCTCATATACCTAGTCTCTAATAACATGTGATGTTTTCTCCAACCCTGCCATTAGTCTCTAAATTAGAAACCCGAAAAATCATCCAATCATGTGCCTTATCCTTATATATCATGCATCTATTCTCAACATGAATGCAGAAATATGGTCTTTCCACAACCCAATGTGCATGTATTAGGGTGAGAAATAAATCACTATTGTCCAACCTCAATAGTGAACTTATAAAGCATTTTTATAAGACAATGCTTGTGTAATATACTTAGATTAGAATAATTTTGAATAAAATAATGAAAAATAAAATCTTCAATGATACTTGGGTTCATAAAATCGATCATTAGAACATACTTTGTCCATTACTAACTATCTTTAAGGTATCGAAGATCATGAATAACATTGAAGTATCATCAAACATGGACATTATGTATTTTTAGATGAGTATTCATTACATTATATAAAAACATACCTTATGAATGTAATGGTTTAGTTACTTTGGAATCATAGAACAAAATATTCTTAATTCATTAAAGATAATCAATTTCTCCCATATATATATATTACACTTTAGTATTACTAAAAAACCATTACATATGGCATGGGGAAGGAAAACATTGGAAAAGATGAGATTATATGCTCATTATGGGTAAAAGAGGTAGATATGAATGTATGACATGATAATAAGGGTGTGATAGCATGGGAATAACAATCCAAAATCATAAATTACATATATAATATCATAATATTGAGTTATGGATTCAATATTGAATGATTGTATGACATGATTCATAATAGAATCAATTAACATGATCCATTAGTGAATAATATTTGAATAACATATATAATTTTGAAATAAAAAAAATAATATAAAATCTTATCCTAATGATACCCACTAAGACATTCAAAACATGTTAAGCTTCCCTAACCACTACTGTACCTATTTTGGGAATGTGACGACCTCTTGTGTAACCTCTTTTGGATATGTGATGACCACCCTTGTACCGGTTTAGGTCATAAAATATTAATCATTACCCCATTAATTATAGAGATATATAAGTTACATAAACCATCAAATCCATCCATTTATGTTCTGCAAGATCATAACTAAAACCATTATAATAAATGGGTTTCAGAAAACATTTCATAATATCATACAAACGTGGAAGATAAAAAGGTCTCATAACCATTTCATCAATTAGTCATAACATAACCCATAAAAAAGATATGGGTTTCATAAAAATTTCATAATATCATAACATATGGAAAATAAACTATTTTCATTATCATTTCATCACCTCATCAATGCATAACTTCTGGAAAAACAAAAAAATTTCATATGAATGTTTTCATGGAATAACCCAAGTAAGAGAAATGGGTTTCATAAAAATCATGTCATCATAAATTTTTTTAGTAATGAATAAGTATTTTATCCTTCATTCATATTTCTTGTAAAGAAAATGTGACATCCAAGGGTTTCATATTATTTGTAAATGGATTTTAAATGAAAAAATCATTTGGAATGTTTCATTAGGAAGATAAAGTTTCTTATAAAGTAATATTTCAATATATAAAAAATTTAGAAATACATTTCATTAAAAATTTACATGAATATTTATGAAAGAATATTATGGATTCTCTAATGAAATTAATGTTTAGTGTTTGAAGAAATTTCATTCTTTTCATACAAAAACATTTATTTCACAATATCAGTAATGTCCTAATATGAATTTATTTGGAAATTGACATAAATATTCTATTTATTTTTTTTCAAAACTACATGATGATTAAAAAATTAATTAATAAATCATTTTAAAAAACTAAAAAAAGTTACTTTTTTTTAAATGTTTTGGATGAAAATTGGGTTTCATACTAAAAAGATGGGTTTTTAGAAAAAATATTTTCGAAACCCTCAGTAAATAATGAGAAAAAATGAAGTCAAAACATGTATTCTCATCACGCTGATATAATAGAATAATTTTTATGAGTTTCCTGAGGAATTTATTATAAGATTGTATCATCATAAAAATATCAATAAAAATTTCTGATAAATGATGAGATTGTGACATAAAATCATCACCAATTTTTTGTCTTCGATATGTAAGAACCATGAATGAACAAAAATAAATTACACATAATTTATCATGAGGATAAATAATTTCATGATATTACATGTCGAAGGGGTTTTATATACACCTTTTATAAGAAAATTGTTTCATAACAAACTCAAGTGTTTTTAATGAAAAATGGTGACATTAATTCGTCACCCAATTCATGCCTCAATGTAATTTATTAAAAGAAAAATTCACATTACAAGAATTATGTGTAATGATTTTACACGAAAAATTAATTGAGGGGATACAATGTAATAATTTCAAGAGAAACACACCAATTTCCTAAGTTAAATAAAATAGTTCTGAGATAATTTGTCCTCAACTTGACTTAAACAGAAAGGAAAACTATTTTCCATTAAGGGAATAATAAGCAAAAATACCAAATGAAACAATACATAGATATTTCCAAATAGATGATTGAAAATTGATAAAGAGATAGGTATTTAGAGATGGAATAAAATCCTTCACTATATCTAATGATCAATACTGATTTATTAATAAATCATTAAGAAAGACAACTATTATTTCATACAAGAAATCCTGATAAAATGTCATTTATAGTCAAGCATAACACAAAGTGTGATCCAAATATAGAAAAATGATAATAAAAAATACACATCCTAAATGATGTGAATAAAGTATGATAAGTCATAACATGGATGTGTTTAGGATGATAAAACCCCATGAAGCATGCTTAAGATGTGGGAGAAGCAAAAATAATAGGATCCAAAAATCCAACAATGAATTTATGAGAAGTGCAGAAAAAAGGATCACAGAAAATAGGAACCAACATCATGATAATGCTGATCCATTTTTATTGAATATAATTCAAATTTAATTTTGGATGTTTCATAAAATCTTCCACCACTTTGATAAACATAATTATTATAATTTCAAAGGAGGTATCTATTGACATATCACCATTTTGGTACAGATAGAAAGAATATTTATCATTCTCTTCCATTAAAGGTTTATGATCCTATAAGAAATATTTATCATCAATTTGGTAAGAAACACAAAAAGTGGGGTCATTTTCATTTTCATCTTCAATGGTAGAGACTTTTAAGTGAGTTTAATCAGAGGATGTAGACCAATGTTTAGTAAGAAGAGACTGCAGGGGTATAATTTTTTTTATTTTGAGTAGAAGATAAGGATCACATGATAATGGTTATCTCAATGTTAGAATGATCCAAACATTTTTGGGTTTTCTTATCACTCAGAGTGATGAAACCATCAAAATCAATCATTTATTTATTCCCTTTCTTATCCCTCGATTTCCAATATTCTTCCTCAAGATGGATATAGTTTTCAATGTCATCATGAACAGACTCTCCAGAATCAAATTGTTATTTATCTACGTCTCTATGATCAATTTACTTGATCTCTATATCTAAGGTATTGTTTTTAAGACGAAATTACTTATCCTATTTAGTAAACCATGCATTTTTCACATCCTCTAAAAAGAATGAAAGGTTGTTTGGGGAAGCTGATTTTTAAGAGAACCTGAATAAATCATGTTGGTATTGTTGTCAATAGGGTTCCCTTTATGAGAAACATAAAACCCTTTTCAAGATTTATTTTCAACCAAAATTGATTTGAAATGAGAAATAGGCATGAATCAACTAGTTCATTCTCACATTCTATTACAAGGTGTCCAATTCTAGAACATATTTTCCAATAATCTATAATATTTTTGAATACAACCTCCTGATTAAAGCCATTATATACATTTTGAATCCAAATTCACTATAGAGTATCCTATGAAAAACAATTTTCAAAATTTATTATAGGAACTGAAGGCCGAGAGAGATTCAGCATAGCAGATTCAATTTTAAGGGGATGACTAAATAATACTATCTATTGAAAAGAGGGAATCATTCTTAAATATATCTAATGAAATTCCATAGAAACTCAAATATATGGGGGTAATATGTATCTCTGAGTCAATATAAATGTCCAAGAACCATTTTGAAACCATTATCAAACAACCACATAAATATGAGAACCCTCTTATCCAAACCCTATAATAATCGTTTTCAAATGATAAATTAAAAAGAACATGTGAGTAATTTTTCAAACCAATGAAAAAATTACCAAATCCAATTTTTTGTGTCATGTAGATGAAGGCTATTGAGGGTATTATTTTACTAAATTATCCAACCAAAAATGAAGGTATGAGGAGAGAAGATTTACCTACTATTTTGATTGGTAAATATCTAAAAGGATTATATGTCGGTGTTTCATTAGATCAATGAATTCTATGGTCTTTGAATCACCCAGAGACAAGGGATCTCTTCCCATGAAGACATATGCGAATGATCGGGAATTGGCTTTAGGGTTTGTACTCTATTCTCACATGATGATATCTACAACGGGTGAGGTAAGATAGGGTTTATACTTTGTTCTCCCTAGGGAACTATCACATGCGTGGATGACATATCCTTCCCATAATAAACCCTTGTTTCTCAAAGAAGTTATATTTGGTAAAAAATACCTTACTGGTTTGGTTTATTTTGGACCATAAACACCATAGAACACTAAAAATAAAATTGATGTGTCATTACCAATTACTTTTTGTTTAATCACTATAACATTAATTCATGTGTAGTATATGATCCACATACAAGAAACATTTGGGGAATATATCCTATGTCTCATAGAAAAATGTGAGACAGAAATCCATTACCACATTAGTAATATTTAGAATCATAATCTCCAATAATGAAATGCATCAATTGAAAAATTAAATCTCATGAATGGAAGTTTTATCATGACATAAAATTTCATAGGGAAAGTATATACACAAAAAACGTGGGTTGAATCAGTCTATGTTTCCCCGAAATAAAAGAGAGACTTGAAATCCTTTACTGAATGTCCTAACTTTCTTTATACTCATTTGAACCAATTGTATAATAAATTAATTTTTTTAAAATATATTAAACAAAAATACCAATATAAAAATACCATATATTGTTTAATTTTTTTATATTATTTTCTTTTATAAAAAATTCCATTTTAAAGTCACATTATGGGTAATTAGCACTTTTATTTTCATATATGTTTTTATTTTTTATTTTATGTCCTCTTAATTAGATCATTTTATGATAATATCTTGATTGATAATAATGAAATAATTTTAATAATTATACATCACTTATTCTTTTAAAACCAATGTAGAAATATTATTTTGATAAATGATGTACGTTTCAATCATAGAGATGACAAGCTATACTTATGCATGAGTAATTTTTTCATTTTTCAATGATCGTTATCGAGAAAAGATTTATAATATTTTATCTTCATAGAAATATCATAAAATAATAAATAAAATATTATTTATATAAATATTCTTATACATATCATATGTGTGGTGTGGTGATGAAAATAGAGAGTCATATAGCTTCATTAAGGAGTTATCCCACTTGTACATGAACGACATTATCGTCACTCAATGAGTGAAGAGGTAAGATATAAAATGATATATATTATCTTTTAATAATTAAATATATTTCATTAATTTCAAAATTATATATATTATATAATATATCTTTATTATATTTATCTTTATAATTATCATTGTAAAGCATTAGTGAAAATGAATCACATCACTTCATGTGGCAGTAGTCCGTTATACGCACAGATGAAGTTATCATTTCCCATATGGAATGGAAATTTAAAGAATGAATATTTGATATAATGATTCAATATGAATATTTATTTTATAAATAACATATATATACTTTATATCCATCATCATACCCAACCATGAGAGGTGGTAATGGAAAAATGAATGACATCAGTTCCCAAGGTTATAGTGTTCTGTACAAATGAAGGATGATTTCATAACCCATTTGATAGAAGGGTAGATTAATTTAGATTTTAAAAATAAAATACAAACATATTAGTATATAGAATATACTAAATTTTTTATATAATAACTATTTTATTATATTTTTTGGATATGGGGGATGAAAAATATATAAACAATCATTGAAAAACATTTCAACTTCACCAGGTAACCTCCATAGGTTTTCACAATGTTCTTTATAGGGATTGATGTATGAATAATTTATATATTATATTAAGATAATAGTAATTTTGGTAAGTTATTTGGGTAGGTATTGGATGAAATAAAAGCGATTGAAGAATTAAATAAGAGAGGATATACTGGCCTTTTATAAGTGAGGTGAGTGACACACTTATAATTATTGAAATTCAAGAAGTTTACCCATGTTATCAATATTTAAAAATCATAAAAATTTGAGTATTATAGATATTCGGAAATTATAGGATCTAAATATTTCAATTAAATATATTTTTCAAATGTTTTGAGGACATTTTAACTATTATTATTTTAGTTTAACCCCAGGTAAACCCATTTTTATCCTAAATGTGATTATTAATTTCTTTATTTTTCACTATTAATTCTATTCAAAAATTAATTTAAGAATATTAGATAATAAAAAATATTATTATTTTAAAAATGGAAACAATTTTTAAAAATTTAATAAATATAAGTGGAATAATTTTATTTATACTTATTGCTACAGATGCGATGGGAAAGCGTGTTTTTAAAGAGAAAATATTGAAAATGATACAATGTTTTTATATCCATACTCCATATGAAATTAATTTAAATTATATAAATTAAAACAATTTATATATAATTGGATTTATTTTACTTTCAACCAAATTAAAATAAAATTGATCTTTATAAATAATTTAAATGAAAAGGTAGTTTTAAATTAAAATTCAGTAATTTTTAACTATTCATCAACTAATTAATATTATTAGGAAATTATAAAAAATCCACCCTAATATAATTCCAATATTCTGATTTAAAAGTATTTTTCTATTTTCTAATGAATTTTATAAACTTTGTAAGAAATAGTTTAAAAATAATTGAATTTAAATGAAACAAAACTGATTTTATAAAATATAGTTTTATGGGATCATTTAGATTTATTCTTATCATATTTAAGGTAAAAATATTATGAATATTGAGAATTTTATTCAATATATAAAATATAAATTTAATTAAAATCATATCATAAAATTTATTTATTTAATTTATTTAAGGTATAATATGTTTGTGCCCATAAAAACAGATTTTAGTAGGTGATTTACTTTATTTTCAAATGGTACTTTTCATTACTAGTTAATTTTTCACAAAATAATTTATTTTATATACATTTTTAAAACAAATGTTACCATAATATAGTAAATACTATTCATATCAACCAGTGAATTGTCCAGCTGATAACAATCATAATACACGAAAATATTTTCATTTTATGTAGTGTTTCTTTTAAACTCAATGTTTCATATAGCACAAACTAAACATAGTTCTATGTGTAACACAATGTTTTTAAAAGAAAAATTTTATTTAAAAAAATATTTCAAAAAAAACATACATTTTACATTCTAACCCCCTTAAATTTAATATCTCCATATAAATTCATCTTGGTCATCAATGGTTTATAATTTTAAAATTCCTTCATACAAACTAACATCGTAAAAAGGGATAATAAAACATCATCTCGAAAAAGATAATGGGGTGTGATAAATTGATCTGTAATAACACATATATTATTTAAAAATGTTATAAATCGGTTGGGATGTTAAAACATGGATTTATTAGAGGAAACTGTAAAACAAATATTGATGGATAGTGATATAGAAAATGGACATGAGAATGCTAGCCATCACAGATCCATAAACCAACAAGGCTTCAAAAATGTCATCAATATCATCAAAAATGATTCTAACACGAAAAAAATATTATTTCATGATACTTTTCCAAATGATGGGAAATTTTTTTCTATATATAATACATAAATATGAAAATATACTTACATCATATCTTTTTATTCCATATGAACAAATTCATATTTTGGTTATTCCTTATTCAATTTCCACAATATCTATTACTCTAAGGGATGATATCATCAGATCTGAAGAACTAAATAAGAACCATCAAAGAATTATATAAAATTCATTCTATCTCTTATTATTATCAAATAAAAAATGTTAGCAGAAGTTAGACATAAATCATCATGTCGTGAAGGAAGACATTAATCCTTAATGTGTCTTCCGAATTCCAATTGAAACTATTTCATAAATGTTTATTTTTTTGACACTTACAAATTATTTAAAAAACATTAGATAAATGATTAATAAATTTATAAAAAATAATCATATCATGCATCCCCTATACAATTCAAGTATCTTATAATTTCTAGATATATTTTAAGTAAATACCTTATCATGTATTATCCTGATACCTAAATAACCATAAAACCTTATTGAAAGAATAATTGCATTATATTTGTTATTAGAAATCAAATTTTAATATCTTTATTAAAAACAAAATTATGTAAACAAAATTAATTATTGCATAAACCACCTTTTAAACAAATCATTATTTAGTTCTTTGGAAATCAGTGCTATCCAATTAACATTATCTAAATAAATCATCACATTATCCAAACATCGTTATATCAACATAATGAACATATCGAGTGTTATATTTACATTAATAAAATTTTCCATTAATATCACCATTCCAAAAAAAATATTCTACATTACATCCACATCATTCAACATGTTCTTTCACATACTAAAAGAAACATTATACCAAAAAATCATCATAAATTTCAACATTATTTAATTAAAATACATAAATAATTCAATCATATCACTAAATTATAAAATCATTAACTGAGATTCATTATATTATTGCACAATACCACTTTACTTTTATATGTAATTCATAGTCTCAACATTATCATAAATATTACGATTATTCATAAAAATATTATGATATCCAACACAATCCTTCCACCTAATACATTTATTTTCATAATTCCCATACATTATACATTTAAAACATTCATCTGTTGATAATAATTAAGGGATACCGATATTCCCATGCATCTTCTAAATTAACTTTTCTTTTTCCCTCCAAAATTACTCACATTTTGTTCGTCTTTTCCACACTAGAATCATCTTTTCTATTATTTGATACATTACCTGGACCACTTCTTCTAATATTCTAAATATATAAGAATATGAATATTTATTCCTCAGTGGTATCTATTAATAAAACTCCTAGTTAACTCTATCTTTGACTTCTTCAGTGAGTCTAAGAGTTAGCTATAGTGAATTTTATTAATCATATAGCCTAAACAAATTATTGGAATAATAAGAATAGACTTCACTTCATTCATCATATAGTTTAGTTTTTCATCAACATATTATCTATCACATTCAACATTAATCATGTTCCTTATTGTTCCCACCATTGACTAAAATCAAAAATCATAGTGTGAGAAACACTAATCATATTGAAAAAAAAATCATGAAAATCACTTATATGATGTTTGATTCATGACACCATATTATTCATAAACGAAAAAAGGTTTACCCTATATAATTATTAGTTATGATATATTTAATTTATATTAATTGTTTGTAAATAGTTTTTGATATTTTTAAGTACATCACATAGGAGGGTCAAACAAGGTTTATAATATAACCCATTTACATTCACTAGGGGATGATTGGGTATAGTTTATAATCTCTTTACAAAGTTATTACCACAATCCAATTATATACTACAGCCAAATCTGCATGTAAAATCATGATAGGGATTCAATTTCATGAAAACCACATTCTCTATCCTTTACCAAAATTAAAAGATATTTTCTTATAATTTGACTCATATTTAGAATTATACTTAGGTAAATCCCTAGAAATATCCTTTAAAATATCCCATTGGATAACACTAAATTATCCCCATACTAGTTTCCTTGATGCAATAAAAATTTACTATAATAAAAATAATAATAACCCATTCTTCTTATAAATGGATATAAATTTTTTTTAATGAATATTCATTACATTACATAAAAAACACCTTGTGACCATACTAGTTTAGTTCCTTTAGAAACCCAAAACACAATATTCTTAATACATGAATGATCATTAATTTCTCCCATAATTTTTTTACGCTTTATTAAACTTACATAAAATAATTCTACATAACATAGGGAAAGAAAACACAGTAAATATTGAGTTAAGATGCTCTATAATGTTAAACAAGGGATATTATAACATTATAAAACCATACCTTTCTTATAAAAGATCACAATCATGAGTCATGCCATAAATATTGGATGTTAATATGATATGAATCATTATAGAATCAATGAACATGAACCATGAGAGTGTAAATCTGGCATAAGAAATAGATTTTTAGAAAACATATAATAATAAATAATCTTATGTCAAGGCTACCCACCATGAAAATGAAAAAATTAAATTCTTGGGTTAACCACTCTGGTAACTACTTTAGGATTGATATGACCTCACATGTAACCTCTTTGGGTCTTGATATAACAACTCATATGTCCTTTGAGTTCATATAACATTAATCATCAACAAATTAATGGGAGGGAGATATATGTCCCAACAATCACATAATCCATAAAATTTTGTTTCATAAGATAGTAGAACATTTAGCATATCCTGGCCCATGAAAAAAATGGGTATAATAATACGTTTAATCATATAATAACCAATTTATAAAAAATTTGTTCTATAATACTATCACCAGTTCCTAATAACATAACCCATGGAAAATTTATGGGTTTCAAAAATCATTTAATCATATTTTATCTTATTGAAAAGAGATAGGTGTAATATATATTTAATAATCTCATCAATGTATAAACTGTGTAATAAAAACAGGTATTATAAAAAAATTCTTCGCACAACCCATGGAAGAGAAACTAGTTTCATAAACATCTTGTCATCATAATAAATTTGAATAATGAATATGTTTGGTATTATCAGTTCATATCTTCAATAAATAATAAGTTATTTCAAAGGGTTTAAATTGAGTTGGACAATTAATTTGAAAGATAAATAACATGTAATGTTTTTTGAGGAAGATCAAATTTTTTGACATTAAATTTTTAAATCATATAACATTTTGGAAGTTAATTTCTGTAAAATAAACATGAAAATTTATAAATGAGTATTTAAAATAATTAAATAAATTTATAAAGAAAATATGATATCAGCTTTCAATAATTTTTTTTTTAAAAAAATTAAAATATTTTACCATAAAAATAACATTGAAAATTTTAAATTAATATTCAATGAAAATAATGGTTTTAATAACATGAAAATCCATTCTATACATACACATAAAATCATCTTACATTTTCTATTAAAGACAAATGATATTTTTTTGAAATTAAAATGTTCCAATTTAAAATATTTTGTATGTAATTAAATATGGGTAAAATGATAATAAAAAACATAAAAATAATGATAATAACAATTTAGAAAACATTTTTAGAATACATGGTTTTGGAAGAAAATGGTTTCTAGCCAAAAATATGATTTTTCTAAAAAAATAATTATGAATAATTGAGTTCCAAAAGAGAGAGAAATTATGGAAAAACATTTATTATCATGACATAACTAGAGGATATTTAGATTAAATATTTTCTTTATGGATTTATCATAATTTTAAATTATTGGATGTATAATCATAAACAAACCTGACAAATGATGATATTGGGACATAAAATCATTAACACTTTGGGACATCAAAAAGTAATCCCCATGATGGAATATCATTAAATGAAACATACATTATCCTAATGGAAAATAAATTCATGATATTACATGTCACGAGGCTGTATATTCACATTTTATATTAATATAGGTTCATAACATAATCATATGTCTCAATGAATGAAAATAGAAAAAAACTATACGAATTTTGTAACCTTTGAACAATAAACCCTATGAATGAGAGATTGTAAAATTGAAATTTAAATAACAATAAAATTATTTATAATTATAATAATTGATATTAATGGGGAGTATATAAACCACCTAAATGAAAAATTTTATTATTTTGGAATGTGTCACATAGAAAATTAAATATTACATGGAAATCCCTTACCCCGTTAGTAATTTTTGAATCATAATCCCCAATAAAAATAATATAAAATGAAAAATTTAATATCATGTAAATAAGGTTGATAATTATATAAAATATATATCGGTCAGTATACACACCAAAAAATTAAATGATTTTTTAATTGGCCTATGCCTCTATGAAATAAAAAAGAGACTACAAATCCCTTACCAGAAGTCTCAAATTAATTTTTACTCATTCAAACCACCAGTATAATGAATATTAGAAAATAATAAATATATAAAAATAATTATATATATAATTCCTTAAATTATTTTATTTCTTTCTATAATTACCTGTTTATCAATAATTCAATGTTAAAGTCACATTTCGTGTAATAACTGCTTAGTTTTTCATACGTGTTTTGATTTGTTATTTGTAATCCTCTTACATTGATAAGGGTTCCATCATATCCATAATAATAATCAAGAAAAAAATTATAATATTTATTAACAAATTACAATTTACATATGAATAGTTAATGATTGTTTTGATAAACTAGTTATGTTATGATCATTGAGATGGTAGGACATACATACTCATGAGTAACGTTTCAATTTTTGAACGATTTTTATGGGAAATGTGTATGTAATATTTTAAATATATTTAATTAAAATAATATTATAAATTCATTTTTTCAAAATATAATTATAAATACCATCTATGTGGTGTAATGATGAAATTAGAGAGTCACACCACTTCTTTATGGTGGTAGTCAAAACATACATGAACTGCGTTATCATATTCAAGTGAGTGAAAAGGTAGGAATGAAAATGTTATATAATCTTTTAAGAATTATAATTGTTTAACTAATTTAATAATTTTTATATTTTAATCATAATTAGTTATATTATATTTATCTTTATTATCATCCATGTAAAGTTCTAGTGAAAACAATTCACATCAATTCGGGAGGTGGTAGCCCACCATACAGATGAATGAAGTTTACATATCCCCTACAGAATGGAAAGTTAACGAATGAATTTTTTATATATTGACTCAATAGAAATAATTATATTTTAATTATCATATATATACTTTAAATTAATTTTCATACAAAACCATGAGGGGTGGTAATGGAAAAAATGAATGACATTGGTTCGTGATGTGGTAGTACCCCATAGACATGAAGAATGATTTTTTAATACATTTTATAGATGTTAGGATGTCATTAGTTAATGAAAATTACATAAAAAAATCTCAATATATTTTATATAATCAGTTTATTATATTATAATTGTTGACTTAGAAGTTAATTGCTTATATGAGGAAATAAAAAAACTCATTGAAGATCATTACCACTTCTTCGAGTTACCTCCATATGATTGACCAAAATCCAAAGAAGGAATGATTTATGAAAAAAATAAGGGTTATAGTACGCGATAATGGATATTGTGAGGCTATTTGGTCATGTATAAGCCAAAAAATGTAATTTTAGTGTGAATTTTAAATGATAGGGGTGGTATTTTTTAAGGGAGGTGACTCGAACAGTTATAATGTTTAAAAATAAAATAGTTTAACCACATATTACTCATTTCAAAAGGCTCCTAAAATATGTATTGTTATGATGTAGACATTATAGGGATGAAATATTTTAACAATATATATTTTTGAGTAGTTTTAGATCATTTTTACCCTTATATTTTTAGTTTAACCCCCAGTAATCCCATTTTTTATTTAATCATGATAATTATTTTTTAATATATTCACTATTAATTTTGTTCAAAAAATATGTTCACCTTATTGGAGAATATAAATTAATATTATTAAAAAATATAAATTTATTTTTGAAAATTATATTCACATGAGTTAAGAAAAATGATTTAAAATTATTCCAACAGATTTGATGAGAAGACGATTTTGAGGGATACAATTTCTAAAAGTTTAAAAAGATATTAATCCAAATTCAATATGTAATTTATGAAAATGAAATAAATTGTAATAATAGAAATATAGTTTTAATAATTTTACTATAAAAAAATTTTAAATATAATTTATTTTTGTGAATAATTTAATAAAAAATGTAGTTTCTTAAAAAATTTTATTTTTGTTACTATTCAAAAACAATTTATCTTTAAATAAATTATCAAAAATTGATCATAAGATAATTTTAATATTCAGATTTTAAAAATGATTTTTTTTCAAATAAATTTCCAATAATTTTCATAATCATTTTTTATTATTACAACAAAAAGGGGAAAGAAATTATTTTTTTAGTAAAATATAGTTTTTATGTGTATAATTTAATTTATTGTTATATATTTTCTAGAAATCACATAACATGAATGTTAAACATTTTATTAAATATATTATATAAGAATTTCAATAAAATAATTTAAAATAATTTATTTACTTAATGTTTTGTGGAAAATTGTCACGACTCGTCCTCGGGACCTGTGCCGTGACTACCCCAAGCCCGCCTCCCATAGGCCAGGGGCTTGCGACTAGCACAAAAGGCGTAAATCCCGATAAAAGGGGAAGGCATTGACTTTATAAAGTAAACTAACACCACAGAGTAAGCCAGTAGAAGTAAACACTAAGAAAAACTGGGTACAAAGGTACGTACGGAAAAGTAAGTGGGCCAGAATACAAACCCAAACTGAAAAGTGTAGTACAACGAAAAGTAAAGTACATCTAATAGAGAGTACAACAGCAGAAAAGTAAGTAGCAAGTCCAAGCTGTCTTATGGAAAATCCCACCTGAAGGGTGGGTACATATCATCTCCTCTGCTCCTCGGCTCCAGTCGTCTGCTCCAAGTACGTCCTGCTCAGTGGTCCACCTCTAGGTACTGTCTTGCTCTCCAAGTCTCAACCACGATTAGCGTTGTCCATCGTCTGCATCCAACACAACATAGTGTGGGCATAGCCCATGCAGGGGTGAGTATACGCTACTTAGTAGGGACCCCGAGACCCCAAAGGTCTCCTAGAATCCACATAGGATAATCCACAAAGGAAAGAAACAATCACAAAGTAACAACCAACACTACTTAAGTATATGCCTATACATATTCCTAAGTCACCAATTCCAGTTTGGCCCCAACATCCGAGCCCAAGTTCGTTCTAGTCCACACAGGATAGCACAACCAACCCACACAGGATAACACAACCCAATAAACATAGGAAACAAAGACAATCATATTGAAGATATTGATTGAATAGTCAAGACTCAGCTCACACAGGTATACTTCTTTGTAAGGTGATAGAGACGATCAGATGTAGCCACTGATTCATCTAAGCTGGGACCCACGTAGGATACTAAACCAGCTAAGCTGTCGGACCCAGGTAGGATAAAAGACCATACAATCTGCCGGACCCACGTAGGATACAAGTACAGAGTCAAACATTGTCGGACCCATATAGGATACAAGAACAGTAGTACTGCCAGACCCACATAGGATACAAGAACAGTAGTAATCATCGTTGATCCCACATAAGATTTCCGTATGGTCGTCATCATTGCTGAACCCACAGAATATTTTAGTACAGTCTTCATCACTACCGAACCCACAGAGGATTTTAGTGCAGTCGTCATCGTCGTCGCAGTCGCAGCCAGCTCTAGGGTTCCCGCATACAGCATGATCGATTCTGGGAGGGTCCGCTCCACAAGACAAGGGGGGTTGATACATCAACTAACACGTAGTCCGGAGTTGATATATCCCAAAGTTCCGTCTCAATGATAGGAACTCAACGTGACAGAGAACGCGTCAATCGGACGCCCAGTCTGAGAGTTATTGGCCTTTTCGTTCCAGGGGCCCGGTTGGTTTTTAAGTCAAAACCAACCCGACCACACTACAAATGCATCCAAACCTCAAGAGTAATAATACAAATGGTCCTTCCCACCTAGAGAAATCCAACAAAGTTGACGGAACGTCAATCGGACGTCCGGAGCATAAGTTATAAGCGTTTCTGCTCTGAGGGCCCGGTTAGTTTCGTGTTCGAACCAACCCAACCATACCCAAGGTTCTCAGAATCCTTGAGTGTAATATACCAAAATAACCATCTCAATCCATGGATCCCAACGCAACTAATGATGCGTCGATTGGAGGTCTGAAGCCCATGATATGGGAAAATGACTGAAAACAGTCCGAAATGGGGGGTTTGGGCCAGGCCCGGCTGGGCACGACCCGGCCTGGTCCGCACGACCCACCCCGGCTCGGCCAAGGTGGCACGCTGGCTCGGCCAACAGGCCGAGCTGGGGAGGAGGACGTGGTCCCCCCCCTTCTTCCGCCGTGCCGGCGAGGTGCACCGGCGTGTTGCTCCGCGGACCACCGGACGAGTTCCGGTGGTCGAAAAAACGCGCCGTCTTCGCCAATGGCCCCCCTGGGGCCCTTCCTTCACTGCAAGGACCTCACATCGCCCATGCGTCTTGTTTTTTCATCTTCCTCCGTTCCACACACCAAGAACGAAAAGGGAGGTGGGTTCGGACTTGTTCGTTAGTCCGCACCCACCACGTTAGCGGTTTTAAAAGTCTCACAACAAAAATTTAAGCATACGTCGTGGGTATAAATCACAAAGATTTAAATGAATCAAACCCCTACCTTGTCGTAGTGGTCGAACGTGAGTTCTTCGCGGAATTGACCGTCTCTGAAGAAGAGGATCGTCGTGTCATGGAAGGGGCATCGCGTCGTCGTGGTACACGGCGTCGCGTCGACGATCTCCGAGGGTTAAAGAAAACATACAGATTTAATTGCACCAATTAAACCCATATTGAGGATAAAATCCACAAAGGAAATTAAAAGGTCCGTAATCCCCTACCTCAATCGGTTGATTATCGAAGATTTTCGCGGGGAAGGATCATCGCGGAAGAAACGTCGCGGAAGGAGGATCGTCAGCGTCGCGTTACACGACGTCGCGTCGTCGATCTCCGAGTGTTCGGTGTTCTTCCCGTTCTTCGCGTTCTTCACGTTCTTCACAGAGGAGGATGAAGAACTTTGAGTTTCTCCAAATCCTCTCAACAAGCCAGCCACATGTGTTGGTCTTATTTTATTCTTATGCAAACAAACGAAAAACAAAGTTAAGAAATGAACCATTAATTCGATGAATTAATGGTAATGACTTAACTGCCCAATTAATAGGGGCGTTTAGAATTTAAGAAAATGCATCGGTTGACTATCATTTAAAAGAGTTTTTCGCGTGTGAGTTACTTAGAGGGAAAGAAATGGTGGGGCTCGTGCAGGCCCCACCTCTCAAATATCCTACCAAGTGGGTAGGATATCTTGGGTCCCACCTTATCTGCTTAACCTTTCTTAAGAGGCTTTAAGTGGCTTTTAAGTGAAATAAAATAAATTTTTCGCACCACTTTATTTTATTTCTTAACTTAACCCCAAAAATTAAAAACCACACCCGAGGAAACACAACTCAGAAAAAAGCATTTCTAAGCAAATACCGGCACTGCAATTCCATCGGTGCCCTCAGAATTCGATTCCGAGCACCGGTTCAAAATTTAGAAAAACCCACTCGTTCATTCACTGAACGTACCCGAGCTAAACTTTGGAAAATGATTTCGGGCACACCGGGCCTCAGAATCAGGTGCCATCAGAAACTGCGTTCATGTAAAATTACAAATAAAATTAAGAAAAAAAATTACTTGAATTTTAAGGGTCTTTACATCACTCCCACCTCAAGGGTTTACATCCCCGTAAAGACACATCATGAACTAGGGAAACAAATGTGGGTACTAAGCACGCATATGAGCCTCCCGCTCACATGTGCTCTCCTGGAGGTTCCCGTTCTGCCATCTGATGCGCACAAGAGGGTTCAATCATCCTTATAGGACCCGCTCCTATTGATCCTCAATCTCCACTGGGACCTCTGCAATAGTCTCCCCATCATCAACGTCCAGCTGCCCATGGTCAATGATATGCGTCGGCTCGTGCACGTATCTCCTCAACTGAGATACGTGGAAGACGTCGTGCACCCGGTGCAACTGAGGTGGTAGATCCAAGTGATAGGCCACATCGCCAATCCTGCTGAGGACCTGGAATGGTCCAATGAAGCATGTAGACAACTTGCCACCTCATCCAAATCTTCACAATCCACGCCGAGGTGAGACACGCCAGAAGACGTGGTCGCCATCCTCGAACTCTAGCGGCCTCCACCTCCTGTCAACATAGGAATTCTGCCAGCTTTGAGCTGTCCTCATCTACTCCTGGATGATCTGAACCTTCTCTATTGTGGCCTGAACCATCTCCGGTTCCACAAGTGCTGACTCCCCAGGGTCAATCCATCACAAAGGAGATCTGCATGGTCGGTCATACAACGCCTCATAAGGTGCCATCCCGATGGTGGAGTGGTAGTTTTTGTTGTAGGCAAACTCCACCAGGGGTAGGTGGTCCTCCCAGATGCGACCAAAGTCAAGGACACATGCACGGAGCATGTCCTCGAGAGTATGAATGTCCACTCCGTCTGACCATCTATCTGAGGGTGAAAGGCGGTGCTAAGATGTAGCTGCGTCCCGAACGCCTCTTGCAACCCCTCCCAAAGCCAGGAAGTAAAGCAAGAATCTCGATCGGAGACGATAGATGATGGGACACTGTGAAACCGTACAATATCCTGAACGTAGATACGTCCCAAGCTCTCCACTGAGCCCTGCTCTCTGATGGGTAGGAAGTGAGCCGACATGGTGAGTTAGTCGACAATCACCCAAATGGAGTCATGACCTCGGGAAGTGCGTGGAAGCCCAACCACGAAGTCCATAGATATCATGTCCCACTTCCACTCTGGGACCTCCAAGGGCTGTACCAAGCTTGCTGGTACCTGATGCTCTG
The DNA here is from genome assembly GCA_963277665.1 of Viscum album. Lineage (NCBI taxonomy): Eukaryota > Viridiplantae > Streptophyta > Magnoliopsida > Santalales > Viscaceae > Viscum > Viscum album. The sequence goes on along the minus strand of OY728131.1, from coordinate 672,978,623 downwards.
CCTTCACCTGCTGGAAGGTGAGGCATCAAGAAATGAACTCTGCCACAACCTTCTTCATGCCCGACCACGAGAGCTATCGTCTGACATCCTGGTACATCTTCGCCACTCCAGGATGTACCACCAAAGGAGAAGTGTGAAACTCTCTCATCACCTCCTCTCGTAATGCAACTGGTACAATGGTACGTCCTCTGGAAAGGACGTCGTGCTCTGCTCCAAAGGAGAAACCATCAGGTGCCTGTCCTAATGATATCTGCGCACGCCACGTCTCATAGTCGGCATCCCCACGCTGTTCCTCTCTGACCCGCTGCAGTAGTGGAGGGGTGACTGTGAGAGACTAACAGAAGGCTGCTCCATCTCTATCCATGAAGGATATCTGCAAAGTGGCCAGCTGCTCTGTCACCTCCTCAAAAAGCTAAATTCCCATCCTCCTACTGAGAGCATCAGCTACTACGTTCCCCTTCCTAGGAGTATAGAATATCTCGAAGTCATAGTACTGGAGGAACTCAAGCCATCGTCGCGGTCTCAGGTTCAGGTCCTTCTGAGAGAAGATGTACCTGAGACTCTTATAGTCATAAAAGACTTTAAAGCGCTCGCCCATCATATAGTGTCGCCAGGTCTTCAGAGCGAAGACCACTGCTGCTAACTCCAGGTCATGGGTGACGTAGTTATTCTCATGCGGCCTCCACTGACATGATCCATAGTCGATCACTGCCCACTCCTACATCAGGTCACATCCGAGTCTGGTCCCTGATGCAATGCAGTAGACTACGTACCCTACTCCCTCCTCTGGAAACTTCAAGATAGGTGCGCTGGTCAATCTCTGTCTCAGTTCCTGGAAAATCTGCTAACATCTTTCTGACCACACAAAGGTTTTACCTTTCTTCGTCAAAGATTAGAGTGGTTCCACAACTCTGGAGAAGTCTGGCACAAATCACTGATAGTATCCATCTAGTCCCAAGAAACTCTGCACCTCCGTCACGCTCCTGGGTGGCTCCCAAGCTAGCACTGCCTCGATCTTCACAGGATCCACTGCAACTCCCGCCTCATAGATGACGTGCCCCAAGAAGTGGACCTCAAATATCCAGAAATGACACTTCAAGAAATTTCCATAAAGCTGGTTCTCTCGAAGTGTGTCCAGTACAACCCGCAAGTGGTAGGTGTGCTCCTCCTCAGTGGTCGAGTAAATCAAAATTTCGTCGATGAATACCACGACAAATCGATCGAGGTATGGCTGAAAGATCCTGTTCATGAGTCCCATGAACACTACTGGAGCATTGGTTATGCCAAAGGGCATAATCAAGAACTCATAGTGGCCATACCGACATCTGAAGGCCGTCTTCCGCACATCCTCGTCCCAAAAACTGAGCTGATGATAGACTGACCTGAGATCTATATTTGAGAACCACCATGCTCCCTTGAGTTGATCAAAGAGGTCATCAATCCTCGGTAGCAGATACTTGTTTCTTACTGTCACCTGGTTTAGGCGATGATAGTCGGCATAAAGTCGCAGGCGCTCGTCCGCCTACATGGAGAACAAAATCGGGGAAGCCTAGGGTGAAACACTGGGTCAGATGAATCCCTTTCCCTACAAGTCCTCCAACTGTACCTGTAGCTCTCGAAGCTCAGCAGGGGCCATATGATACACCGGAGTTGATATCGGGGATGTCATAGGGTACAGGTCAATATAAAAGTCTACCTCTCTGCGAGGAGGTAGCTCTGGGACGTCGTTAGGGAAAACGTCTGCATACCGATCCACCATTGTAGGAAAACCAGGACTCCGCACATCAACTGCTCCTAGTATGAGGCTATCCAACTGATGATTGATGGGCTGTCCTCTCCACTGTGAGAGTCCATCATGTGCTGCGAAGGCTCCCTTCTCGCCGGTGAAGGTGAACCTGCTCTCGTTGGTGCGTAAAAATCACACCTTGCGCCTTATACAGTCAATCTGAGCATGGACTGTAGATAACCAATCCACACCCAAGATGACGTCGTAAGGCCTCGACACCGCTACATGAAAATCCCAGCCGAAGCTGTCGCCTCCTAGAGTAAGCTCACACTACCGGCACCAGTGTGTAATCATCGAGTCTTCTCCCGTAGGAGTCTCTAGCCGTAAGGATCGAGCCAACGGCTCTGTCAGAATCTCCGTGATCCGAACAAGGGAAGCGTCTACGAAAGTGTGACTCGCTCCTATGTCTATAAGAACTACAGAAAGGGTGTAATAGACACAGATAGTACCTTGAATCATATTAGGCACGCCGTGGTCGTAGGCCTCCACTGCCTAGAGCTGTGCCTATCTCTGCCCGCCAGCTCCTTGTGGTTGGGGTGGACCTCCTGGTGGTGGTGGTGGTAGAGCCTCAAAGCGTCTCCCACCACCTGCTCCTCAGCCATCTCCTCTGCCTCGTCCGCCTGCTCCCTGCGCACCACCACGGTCGACCCTCTCCCTCTACCTGGGTGGCCCCTCAACCGTCTGCTACTTCTCGGCATGGAGGGTCGGGTAGTCACGAGCCATGTGGCCCTGCCCTCCGCATGCGTAGCACTTTCTGCCTCTCGAAAGACTGGATCTGCGCTGTGTTCCCCACAATACTGAGCTAGTGTCCTGAGGTTTTCTGCCAGAGGGTCTGGTCTGCCTGGACCCATGAGTCATCCGTCGACTACCTGATGCAGAGGACTCTGCTACCTGCCGCCCTGCAGTAGGTCTCGCTGCTGATGTAGACTCAGCAAGAAAGCTCTCGATCAGAAGGGCTCGCTCCAGTACTCCTGCCTGGGTTGGAATGCTGAGGGAGATCAGTGATGCCCTGATCTCATGCCTCAATCCCTGCTTAAAGGTCTGGGCCCGGAATAATGGGTCTCGTACCATGTCTGTCGAGTAGCGCGAGAGATCGGTAAATCTCGCCGAGTACTGGGCGACTGTCAAGCTGCCCTGTCACAGCTGAAGTAGCTCCTGGATGTGCACCGCACGAAGGGTGGCTGGGATGAACTCCGAGCGGAAGAGGCTCTCAAAGTCCTTCTAGAGGAGAGATGCCTCATCGTGCACCTGGAGCATCAAGCTCCACCATCGGCCCACTGCCACGTGTAGTAGGATCGCTGCGAGGATCACCATGAGGTCTACTGGTGTGCTCACTAACTGAAAAACCCATACCACTGCCTCCAGCCAGTCCTCGGCTGCCTGGGGGTCTGTATCCCCACAGAACCTGGGCAGTCGCTGGCGCTGGAACTCATTCAGTGCACTAAGGCGACGTGCATCATCAGCGGCTGGGGCTGGAAGCATCGGTGGCTCGGCGGGTAGAGGTACCGTCGGTGCCTCAGCTGTCACAGGGCCCTGTACCGAGGCCTCGTCGCTCGGTGGGTTGTTTTCACGTACAACTCTCGGAACCCTAGCTGGTTGCCGTCGTAGGGCCATCCTGAAAAGAAACAGTTGCGCCATGGTCAAACAAAATACCTGGTGAGATGACATATAGTAATCACAAGAAAACATGAAACACACATGCAATCAATGTTTTCGTGCATTATGTCGGAAATCAGAAGTCAGGGTCCTGGTGTACGGATACGTCATCCGCCGCACCAACACTGGACTCCCTGGACTGATAACCACACCCAATACGGTTAACACTATTGCTTTACACAGAATAAAGATCAGAGTCAAAAGTTCTGCGGTAGAACCGAACTCCTTTTATACCAATTTGTCACGACCCGTCCTCGGGGCCCGTGCCGTGAGTACCCAAAGCCCGCCTTCCATAGGCAAGGGGCTGGAGACTAGCACCAAGGCGTAAATCCCATTAAAAAGGGAAGGCATTACCTTTGTAATGTAAACAAACACCACTGAGAAAGAAAGCAGAAGAAGTAAACACTAAGTAAAAACTTAGTACAATAGTAAGTGCGGAAAATTATGTGGGCCAGTATACAAACCCAAACTGAAAGTAATGTACAACTGGAAGGGAAAACAGAAACTGAAAATTAAATCTGCAATGTCGAGATCTCCACTTGAAATCCCACCTGAAGGGTGAGTACAGATAGCCTCCACAGCTCCTCAGGTCCAGCCGTCCGCTACGTGAACATCCCGCCCAGTGGTCCACCTCCAGGTACCGTCCGGATCCGCCAGCCTCAACCACGATCAGCGTTGTTCGTCATCTGCAACCAACACAACGTAGTGCGGGCATAGCCTGTGCAGGGGTGAGTATAAGATACTCAGTAGGGACCCCGAGACCCCTGATGGTCTCTCAGAATCCAAAAAGAATAATCCACAAAGGAATGATACAATCACGAAGTAACATTCGACACTACTTAGGTATATTCCCATACATATACCTAAGTCATCAAATCCAGTAAGCTCCAACATCTGAGCCCATGTTTAAACCAGTCCACACAGGAAAGAAAAACGTAAATCCACACAGGATAGCACAACACAATCCACAAAGGAAAGAAAAACAGGATTCAGCTCACACATGAATACTTCTTCGTATGACGATAGAGATGATCAGATATATCCACTGATTCATCTAAGTCATCGGACCCATAAAGGATCAAAAGGTACTAACCCCCGCAGTGACCCACAAAGGATCTGACCCACAAAGGATCGATAGGTAACTAACCCCCGCACTGACCCACAAAGGATCTGACCCACAATGGATCGATAGGTAACTAACCCCCGCAAAGACCCACACAGGATCGGACCAACACAAGATCTGTAGGAGCTGGCCCACACATGACCGCTGAGCGCTGACCCACACAGGACCGCTGAGCGCTGAACCACACATGATCTGTAGCCCTGATCCACGTAGGATCGCTGAGGGCTATAATCGTCACCGTCGAATCCACTGAGGATCTCTGAATAGTCATCGTCGTCGTCGTAGTCGCAGCCAGCTCTAGGGTTCCCGCACACAGCAAGCTCATTCAGGAGGGTCTGCTCCACGAGTCGAGAGGCTGATACATCAACTTACACATAGTCCAGATTTGATGTATCCAAGAGTTTTGTATCGTTAAAAGGAACTCAACGTCGCAGACGGCGCGTCAATCGGACGCCCGGTCTGAGTGTTATTGACCTTTTCGTTCTAGGGGCCTGGTTGGTTTTTAAGGAAAAACCAACCTGACCATACCCCACCTGTGTCCAAACCTCGGGCGGAGTAATCCAAAAGATCCGTCTCACTTAGAGGAAACCAAAAAAGTCGGCGGTACGTCAATCGGACGTCCGGGGCTCATGATATAAGTGTTTCCGCTCCGAGGGCCAGGTTGGTTTCGTGTACGAACCAACCCGGCCAAACACAAAGTACTTCAAAACCTTGAGTGCAATATACTGAAACAACCGTCTTGATCCAAGGAGCACATCGCCGCTGACGGGGCATCGATCGGAGGCCCGTAGCTCATGTTATGAGTAAAATACCGAAAAGGTCCGAAAACGAGGGGTCTGGGCCCGGACCGACCCGGCCCAACCCCCCCTGGGTCGGCCCGAACCGGGTCCGGGTCCGACCTGGATGGCGTGACCCGGCCCAGCCAGGGTGGCCTAGCCCGACCTGGGTGCGACCCGGCCCGGACGGCGGGTCAGCTCGGCCGGTTACGGGCGAGCGGAGCGGGGGGCGTGATGCCCCCGCGTGATGGAGCCGCGGCCCCGCGTGGGGCCACCCTTGCCAGCGGACGCGGCTGGCTGCCGCGTTCCGTCCTTCACCGGTCCCACGCAATCGTGGGACGGACGGCCTGCCACGCGGCTTCAGCCATGGCGGTTCTCCACGGCGGCGCGCCGGGCGCCGCCGTGCCGGCGAGGCGCACCGACGGGTTGCTCCGCGGACCACCAGTCGAGTTCCGGTGTTCCGAAAAATGCACCGTCTTCGCCAATGGCCACCCGGGGCCCATCCTTCACTACAATGACCTCACAATGCAAGTGAGGCTTGTTTTGTCGTCGTCCGTCATTCCGCACACCAAGAACGAAAAGGGCGGTGGGTTCGGACTTGTTCGTTGGTCCGCACCCACCGCATTAGCGGTTTTAAAAGTCTGACAACAAAAATTTAATCATTCACCACGGGTATAAATCAAAAATATTTAAATGAATCAAACCCCTACCTATTCGTAGTCATCGAACGTGAGTTATTCGCGGAATTGACCATCGTGGAAGAAGAGGATCGTCACGTTTCAGAAGGGGCGTCGCGTCGTCGCGGTACACGGCATCGCGTCGACGATCTTCGAGGGTTAAAAAAAACACACAGATTTAATTGCCCCAATTAAACCCATGATGAGGATAAAATCCACAAATGAAATTAAACGGTTCGTAATCCCCTATCTCAATCGGTTGATGATCGAAGATTGTCGCGGGGAAGGATCGTCGCGGAAGAAACATCGCGGAAGGAAGATCGTCGGCGTCGCGGTACCCGGCGTCACGAAGTCGATCTCCGAGGGTTCGACGTTCTTCGCGTTCTTTGCGTTCTTCGCGTTCTTCGCGGAGGAGGATGAAGAACTTAGAGTTTCTCCAAATCCTCTCAACAAGCCACCCACATGTGTTGGTCTTATTTTATTCTTATGACAACAAAAGAAAAACAATGTTATGAAATGAACCATTAATTCGATGAATTAATGGTAATGACTTAACTTCCCAATTAATAGGGGCATTTAGAATTAAAGAAAACGCATTTGTTGACATTCATTTAAAATAGGTTTTTGCGGATGCATTACTTAGAGGGAAAGAAACGGTGGGGCTCATGTGGGCCCCACCTCTCAAATATCCTACCGAGTGGGTAGGATATCATGGGTCCCACCTTATCCACTTAACCTTGCTTAAGAGGCTTTAAGTGGCTTTTAAGTGAAATAAAATAAAGTTGTCGCACCACTTTATTGTATTTCTTAACTTAACCCCAAAAATTAAAAACCACACCCGAGCTAATGCAACTCTGGAAAAGGCGTTTTTATGAAAATATTGGCGCCGCGATTCCATCGGTGCCCTCAGAATTCGATTCCAAGCACCGGTTCAAAAGTTAGAAAAACCCGCTCGTTCATTCACTGAACGTACCCGAGCTAACCTTTGGAAAATGATTCCGGGAACACCGGGCCTCGGAATCAGGTGCCGTTAGAAACTGCGTTCAACTAAAATTCCTAAGAAAATTAAGAAAAAAAATTCCTTGAATTTTACAGGTCTTTACAATTGAAAGGTGGGGGATCATGTGGGCCCCACCCCAACTCCCTCCCAAGGATGTTAACCACAATATATAGAGAAATTAAGTAGTGAAACACCTTAATTTCACTTAAACCGCTTAGAAAAGAAATAAAAATAAAACATTTATATTTTTATTCCTCAATTTTTTTAACATCACCAGTCGAGCAAACACACCTTTGGATAAGGTGTTCCTAAGCAATTACCGTCATTGTGGTTTCGTCGGTGCCACCAGATTTTGATTCCAAGCACCAGTTCAATAGGTAGGAAAAATTTCTCATTCATTCACTAAACGTACCCAAGCTAAATTTTGGAAATTGATTCTGGGCACACCGGTCCTTAGAATCAGGTGCTGTCAGATACTGCGTACTCATAAAATCCCAAGGAAAATTAAGAAAAAAAATTTCCTTTGAAATTTATTGGTCTTTAAATTACTCCCACATCAGGGATTTACCTCCCTGTAAAGATACATCACAATCTAGGGGAAAAAATGAGGGTAATGAGCAAGCATCTGAGCCTCCCGCTCCCAAGTGCTCTCCTGGAAGTTCCCGTGCTACCACCTAATGCGTACTAGAGGAATCGACCGCCCACATAGGACCCGCACATGTCGATCCTTGATCTCCACCAGGACGTCCACAAAAGTCGCCCCATCGCCAAGTTCTATCTAACCATGGTCGATGATATTTGTTGGGTCTTGCACGTATCTTCTCATCTTTGTTACGTGGAAGACGTCGTGCACCCGATGCAACTGAGGTGGTAGAGCCAGGTGATAAGCCACTTTGCCTATCCTCCTGATAACCTGGAATGGTCCGATAAAGCACAGAGATAACTTGCTGCCATGGCCAAATCTCCATAATCCACATCGAAGTGAGATCCTCAGAAAGACGTGGTCTCCACCTCGAACACTAGTGGTCTCTACCTCCTTTCAGCATATGACTTCTGTCGGCTCTGACCTATCCTCATCCGCTTCTGGATGACCTGTACCATCTCTTTCATGGCCTATACCATCTATGGTCCCACAAGTGCTGACTCCCTAGGGTCTATCCAGCATAGAAATGATCTGTAAGGTCGGCACTACAACGCCTCGAATGGTTCCATCCCGATGGTGGAGTGGCAGCTGTTGTTGTACGCAAACTCCACCAAGGGTAGGTGGTCCTCCTAGCTATGACCAAAGTCGAGGACACATGTAAGAGGCATGTCCTCGAGAGTCTGAATGGTCCTCTCTATCTGACCATCCGTCTGAGGGTGAACGGCAGTGCTCAGACATAGCTGTGTCCCTAATGCCTCCTGAAAACCCTTCCAAAGCCAGGAAGTAAAGCGAGCATCTTGATCGGAGATGATAGATGATAGCACACCATGAAGTCACACGATCTCCCGAACATATAGGCATCCCAAGATCACCACCGAGCCCTGCTCTCTGATGGGTAAGAAGTGGACCGACATGGTGGGTCGGTTGACAATCACCCAAATGGAGTCGTGACCTCTGGAAGTACGTGGTAGTCCAGTCACAAAATCCATAGATATCCCATCCCACTTCCACTCGAGGACCTCCAAGGGCTGTACCAAGCCTACTGGTACCTGGTGCTCCGCCTTCACCTGCTGGCAGGTGAGGCATCGAGAAACGAACTCTGCCACAACCTTCTTCATACCCTGCCACCAATGCTATCGTCTGAGATCCTGGTACATCTTTTCCACTCCTGGATGTACCGCTAAAGGGGATGTGTGGAACTCTCTCAGAACCTCCTCTTGTAAAGCAGCTAGTACCATGGTACGTCCTTTAAAAAGGACGACGTGCTCTCTCCCCGTAGAAAAACCATCAGGTGCATGTCCCATGGAAATCTGTTCACATTGCATCTCACAGTCAGCGTCCCCATGCTGTGCGTCTCTGAACCGCTGCAGTAGTGGAGGGGTGATTGTGAGTGACTGAAGAAAGGCTGCTCCATCTCTATCTACAAAAGATATCTACAAAGCGCCTAGCTGCTCCGTCACCTCCCCAAGTAGATGAATGACTGTCCTCCTATTGAGAGCATCGGCTACCACATTCCCATTTCCAGCAGTATATAATATCTCAAAGTCATAGTCCTAGAGGAACTCGAGCCATCGTCGCTGTCTCTGGTTCAAGTCCTTCTGCGAGAAGATGTACCTGAGACTCTGGTGGTCAGAGTAGATTGTAATGTGCTCGCCCATCAGATAGTGTTGCCACATCTTCAGAGTGAAGACCACTACTGCTAACTCAACGTCATGGGTAGCGTAGTTCTTCTCATGCTGCCTCAACTGGCATGATCCATAAGCGATCATTGCCCGCTCCTGCATCAGGAAACATCTGAGTCCGGTCCTTGATGCATCACAGTATACTACGTACCCTACTCCATCCTCTGGTAGCCTCAAGATAGGTGCGCTGGTCAACCTCTGTCTCAGCTTTTGGAAGATCTGCTGACATCTGTCTAACCACATGAAGGTTTCACCTTCTTTGTCAAAGCTGTGATCAGTGCCGCAACTTTGGAGAAGTCTGGCATGAATCTCCGGTAGTATCCAGCTAGCCCAAAAGAAACTTTGCACCTCCTTCACACTCCTGGGTGGCTCCCAAGATAGCACTGCCTCAATCTTCGCAGGTTCCACCGCAAATCCCACCTCAGAGATGACATGTCCCAAGAAGTGGATTTCACGCAACCAGAACTGACACTTCGAGAGCTTACCATAAAGCTGGTGCTCTCAGAGTGTGTCCAGTACAACCCGCAAGTGGCAGGCATGCTCCTCCTCAGTGGTCGAGTATATCAATATGTCATCAATGAAGACCACAACAAATCGATCTAGGTATGGCTGAAATAACCTGTTCATGAGACGCATGAACACTGCTGGAACGTTGGTTATGCCAAAAATCATAACCAAGAACTCATAGTGGCCATACCGACATCTGAAGGCTATCTTCTGTATGTCCTCGTCCCGAACTCTGAGCTGATGATAGCCTAACCTGGGGTCTATCTTCGAGAACCACCGTGCTCCCTTGAGCTGATCGAAGAGGTAGTCAATTCTCAGTAGCAAATACTTGTTCCTCATGGTCACCTGGTTTAGGCAACGATAGTCAACACGTAGTCGCAAGCTTCCATCAACCTTCTTGGCGAACAAAATGTGGGAAGCCCAGGGTGAAACACTGGGTCGGATGAATCCCTTATCCTCCAAGTCCTCCAACTGTACCCGTATCTCTCGAAACTCAGCGGGAGCCATCCGATATGCTGGAGTGGATATCGGGGCTGTCCCGGGGTACAGGTCGATATAAAAGTCTACCTCTCTACGAGGAGGTAGTCCTGGAACATTTTCAGGAAAAACATCCGCATACAAATCCACCACTACAAGAAAACTCGGACTCTGCACATCCACTGCTCCTAGGATGAGGCTAGACAACTGATGAGTGATCGGCTACCCTCTCCTCTGCGAGAGTCCATCCTGTGCTGCAAAATCTCCCTTCTCGCTAGTGAAGGTGAACCTGCTCCCATTGGTGCTAACACACCGCACCTTGCGCCTAATACAGTCAATTTGATTATGCACTGTAGATAACCAATCAATGCCCAAGATGACATCATAAGGCCTCGATGCCGCTACAAGAAGATCACACCCGAAGCTCTCGCCTCCTAAGGGTGGAGTAGACACAGATAGTACCTTGAATCAACTCTGGCGCACTGTGGTCGTAGGCCTCCGCTGCCTGAAGCTGAGCCTGTCTCTGCCCGCCTGCTCCCTGTGGACGGGGTGGGCCTCCTGGTGGTGTTGTTGGTAAAGCCTCAAAGCGTCTCCCAGCATATGTTGCCCAACCAAATCCTCTGCCTCGTCCTCCTGCTCCCTGCAGACCACCACGGTCGACCCTCTACCTCTGCCTGGGTGGCCCCTCAACCGTCTGCTGCTCCTCTGCATGGCGGGTCGGGCAGTCACGAGGCACATGGCCCTGCCCATCACATGCGTAGAAATTTCTACTCCTCAGAAGGTTGGCTCTGCAACGGGTGCCCCGCACCTCTGAGCTAGTGTCCTGAGGTCGTCCACCTGATGGTCTGGTCCGTTTGGGCCACTGTGATTTCCGTCGACTACCAGCTGCAGACGACTCTGCTACGTGTCACCCTGCGGTAGGTCTCGCTGTTGGTGTAGGCTCAGCAAGAAATCTCTCTATGAGAAGGGATCGTTCCAGTACTCTTGCCTGTGTCAGAATGCTGAGGGAGGTCATCAATTCCCTGATCTCATGCCTCAGTCCATTCTGGAAGGTCCAGACCCTGAAGAATGGGTCCCGTACCATGTCCGTCGAATAGCGCGAGAGATCGGTAAATCTCACCAAGTTCTGGGTGACAGTCTTGCTGCCCTACCACAACTGTAGTAGCTCCTGGATGCACACCGCACGGAGGGTGGATGAGACGAACTCCGAGAAGAAGAGGCTCTCAAATTCTATCTAAAGGAGAGATGCCTCATCATGCACCTGGAGCATCAAGCTCCACCATCTGCCTGCTGCCGCGTGCAGGAGGCTTGCTGCAAGGATCACCATGAGGTCAGTTGGTGTCCCCACTAACCTGAAAACTCGAACTACAGCCTCCAACCAATCCTTAGCTTCCTGAGGGTCCATCTCCCTGCGGAACCTGGGTGGTCTCTGATGCTGAAACTCGTGCAGTGCACTAAGGCGACGTGCACCCTCAGCGGATGGGGTTGGTGGAATCAGTGGCTCGGCGGGTAGAGTTACCGCTGGTGCCTCCACTGAAAAAGGGCCCTGCACCGAGGCCTCGTCGCTCGGTGGGCTGTCGTCTCGCAAAAAGCTCTGAACCCTAGCTGGCTATCGTCGTGGTGACATCCTGAAAAGAAACATGTGTGCCATGGTCAAAACAGTATACATGGTGAGCTGACATAAAGTAAGTGCGGAAAAGTAAGTAGGCCAGAATACAAACCCAAACTGAAAAGTGCAGTACAACGGAAAGTAAAGTACAACTGAAAGAGAGTACAACAGTAAAAAAGTAAGCAGCAAGTCCAATCCATCTTCTGGAAAATCCCACCTAAAGGGTTGGTACAGATCGTCTCCTCTGCTCCTCGGCTCCAGCCGTCCGCTCCAAGTACGTCCCACTCATTGGTCCACCTCCAGGTACCGTCTTGCTCTCCAAGCCTCAACCACGATCAGTGTTGTCCGTTGTCTGGATCCAACACAATGTAGTGTGGGCATAGCCCATGCAGGGGTGAGTATACGCTACTCCGTAGGGACCCCGAGACCCCGAAGGTCTCCATGAATCCACATAGGATAATCCAAAAAGGAAAGAAACAATCACTAAGTAACAGCCAACACTACTTAGGTATATGCCCATACATATACCTAAGTCACCAATTCCAGTTCGGCTCCAACATCCGAGCCCAAGTTCGATCTAGTCCACACAGGATAGCACAACCAACCCACATAGGATAACACAACCCAATCTACATAGAAAAGCAAGTCAATCATATCGAAGATATTGATTTAATAGTCAAGACTCAGCTCACATAGGTATACTTCTTCATAAGGTGATAGAGATGATCAGATGTAGCCACTGATTCATTTATGCTAGGACCCACGTAGGATACTAAACCAGCTAGGTTGTCGGACCAACGTAAGATACAAGACCATCTACTCTGCCGGACCCACGTAGGATACAAGTATATAGTCAAACACTGTCGGACCCAGGTAGGATACAAGAACTGTAGTACTGTCGGACCCACGTAGGATACAAGAACAGTAGTCATCATCGTCGAACCCACGGAGGATTTCAGTATGGTCGACATCGCTGCCGAACCCACAGAGAATTTTAGTGCAGTCATCATCGCTGCTGAACCCACGGAGGATTTCAGTGCAGTCATCATCGTCGTCGCTGTTGCAGCCAGATCTAGGGTTCCCGCACACAGCATGATCGATTCCAGGAGGGTCCGCTCCATGATCCATGGGGGGTAGATACATCAACTGACACATAGTTCAGATTTCATTTATCCCAATGTTCCGCCTTGATGATAGCAACTCAACGTGACAGACGGCGTGTCAATCGGACACTCGGTCTGAGAGTTATTGGCTTTTTCATTCCAGGGGCCCGGTTGGTTTTTAAGTCAAAACCAACCCTACCACACTCCAATTGCGTCCAAAACTTGAGTGGAGTAAGCCAAAAGGTTCATCTCACCAAGAGGAATCCAACAAAGTCAACGGTACGTCAATCGGACGTCCAGAGCTTATGTTATAAGCATTTCCGCTCCGAGGGACCTGTTAGTTTCATGTTCGAACCAACCTGGCCGTACCAAAGGTTCTCCAAAATCTTGAGTGTAATATACCAAAACGACCACCTAAATCCAAGTATCCCAACACAACTGACGGTGCCTTGATTGGAGGTCTGAAACCCATGATATGAGCAAATGACTGAAAATGGTCCGAAATGGGGGGTCTGGGCCCGGCCTGACCCGACCCAACCCCACCCCCCGGGTCCGACCCGGCCTGGTCCGCATGTCCCGCCCCGGACTGGACGGGGGGGCATACTGGCTTGGCCAGCGGGCCGAGCTGGGGGAGAGGACGCGACCCCCCCTTTGCCAGCGGACGCGGCGTTGGTCGCCGCGTCTTCCCCGGATCCTACACGGCCACGAGATCTGGTCTTCTCGCCTCCGCCACGGCTCCTGCCGGTGGCGCGCTGGGGCACCACCCTGCCAGTGTGGTGCACTGGCAGCGCCTTCCGCGAACCACCAGATGCGCTTCGGTGGTCCCTTTTTGCCACCGTCTACGCCTGCGGCTCTCCCGGGACCCATAGATTACTGAGAAGGGTTCAAAATGCTTTTGCGGCCCACTTCTTCATCACCCGTCATTCCGCACACCAATAAACAAACTGCGGAGGGTTTTCGGACCGTGTTTTTCCAGCCCGCACCCTCCGCGTTAGGTGTTTTTCAAAGGAAATCATTAAAAGACATGCTTTAGACGATGATATATTTTATTCAAGGTAAATTATTCAAAAACCCTGAAATCAAAATACGCATGCATGAGGAGATAATTCACATATTCTTTATACGGAAACCCCCTACCTGGAAGAAGTCATCGAACGAGGATCATCCCAGAGAAATGGCGTCATATAAAGAGGCCTCGTACATCGTCGTTGTTCGCCTGATGAAGGATGTGGATTCTCGCATCCATCGACGTGGGAAGAAGACGCAAAGATGAGACGACGTTCTTCATTGAAGCTTCGGTGTTGTTTGCGTTCTTCAAGAAGGAAGAAGAAAATCTTCGAGAGTTCTCAGCTCCACACAGCGAACCTCCCTAATAAAATAAGACGTTGTCTTATTTAATTTACACACACACAAGCCATTATTAATTTGAAATTAAAAATCAATTCATCAAATTAATTAACGCATGTTATCCAATTAAATAGGCATTATATTAGCATGAATTTAATGTGAACGAATAACTGCTTGAGTTGACTTGACATTAAAACGGTGGAGGTGCGGGTGTGTTACAAAAATTAAAAGTGATTGGGTGATTAATGGGGAGTTAGAGAATTGAAAGGTGGGGGCTCATGTGGGCCCCACCCCAACTTCCTCACAAGGATGTTAACCACAAAGTAGAGAGAAATTAAGTTATAACACAACTTAATTTCTCTTAAACCGCTTCGCAAAGAAATAAAAATAAAACAATTATATTTTTATTCCTCACTTTTTTTTAACATCACCACCAGAGCAAACGCACCTTCGGATAATGTGTTCCTAAGCAATTACCAGTGTTGCGGTTTCATCAGTGCCCTCAGATTTCGATTCCAAGCAATAGTTCAAAAGTTAGGAAAACCCACTCATTTGTTCACTGAACGTACTCGGCCTAAACTTCGGAAATTGATTTCGGGCACACCGGGCCTCGAAATCAGGAGTCCTCAGATACTGCGTACTCGTAAAATCCCAAAGGAAATTAAGAAAAAACATTTCCCTTGAAATTTACGCGACTATAAAAAAATCATCTTTTTATGCCTAAAAATAGTTTTTCGGGTGAGGAGTTATATTTATTTCAAATGGTATTTATTTTTATTTATAATTATTTGGTTACCAATGAGTTAACTATATATACATTTTTGAACCATATATTTTAATTATATATTTTGTCATATTTATAACCACTATGTATGTGATAACTATCATATTAAATAGAAATAGTTTAATTATATGTCATGTTTCTGTTAAACTCAGTGTTTTTGGTAACTAAAGATAATATTAGTATTACATGAAATGAAAGGTATCAAAAAGATAAAATTATTTTGAAAATAAATTCAAATAATATTATGTTGTTACAATGTGTATCCTAAATAATATTCGGTCTCCACCTCTATGGCAGCACCAACCAAACCTCAAGACCTCACTCATTTTTCTTACATAGTACATATACACAATAGTCTCAAGTAATCATACCATCCTAAAGTACATCTTGTAACTAGATCATGAGTCTGATATCAAAGAAGCACATCATAAGAAAATATTCCCAGATAATTAATTTTATATCTATTTATACATAACAAAATAGTTCTAGGAGCATCATTCCATCGAATAATATATCTATGAGGAAAGCCAAATCCATCACCCAAACTGTTTATGAGGAACACTAGTTATAGCACCCTAAAATATGGATTGGAAATTAAATCTCTAACATCCTATACCATGGATAAAGAATTCCATGTCCAACACTATGGATGATAGATAAGGAATTCCATGTCCATCACCCTAAACCATATATATAAAAACAATTCCATCAACTGAATTTATATGTGTGGAACTCCAAGTCCTATAATCTCATCAAAATATATGGAATTTTCTGCCCACTGTCTCAAAAATATATATAGATCACCATGTCAACTATTTCCCTCATATCCATGGAATTCCATGTTCTCTATCATTAACTATATCAAAACATATCTATTCCTAGAGCCTTGTCCTAGCACCCGAACATTTAAAAAAACTATCAGTAGAAATAAAGAGGGTCCAATCAAACATTATCAATTTTGAATAACAAAATTAATACATATGGACCATCATATCCAAATCTCACTCAACATATCATCCCATATTTGTAAACTAAAATCCAATTCTAGAAAGTCAACATTTTCATAACACCCATGTGGGAATAAACCAAATATCAACATCAATGAATGGTTATGCGTATCTAGGTCTAGCCAAATTCCAATTTCTTTCATCAACATCTCTGCTCCATCAAATCATATATCAAATCCAGCCCCAAGGGAACACCCCTAACCAAAATTACTAAAGAAAAATAACCTACTTAGGGAAATTTTATCAATTAGGCACTGATAGGGCCCTCCATGTCAATAAGTAAAAAATGATTCTATAAAAAGATCATATGAACTATAATATATTTAGTGGCATAAAACTTTGGGTCCAATAATTCAGAACATATGTGGCGCCACCACTCTCCTAATCCATGGTAGAAGCCAAACTCTTAGCACAATACCCAAATATCATGGCTCAAAAATCCCAAAATAGGGTCCATGTCATCAAATACATTTATAGGCCTAAAGGAAAGAATTATTCATAATAGAGATGGCCTTATACACAAACCCTATAAAAGTGACCCCATGTTTCCCTGTAAATCAAAACTATACAACACCCTGAGTTGAAAATCAGCCACTTTAACAAGGGACTATCCCACACCAACACTAATTGAGGCATTCTAGAAAATCACACTACATACTCCAATCATTATTAGGTCCCTCTCTCGGGTCTCATATCATGTATCACAATGAGGAGATATCTGATTTTACTTTCTGGAGGAAAACATATTCTTCATAAATCAATCACCCCAAAGAGCTTCTTTGATGTCCTCAAAATAAAATAAGGTTTCCACTCTCATGTTATTTATTTATAATCAATCTAAGTCAACTCAAACTACATATAATTACAACTATAGGGTGAAAAATCACCCAAAACGCTTATAAGGGTAACTAGGGTGTAATACACAGTGTGTACCTCCCTACGCTATGTGTACACCAAAACCACCACCAAAAATATTTATTAAAACACATCTTGACCGACATGAAGTCTTTTCAAGTTCTACTACATAGATAGCTAACACATGGGGTATTTTGGGGTACTTTCACCAGACCATATCCCCCTATTTTGGGGTGTTTTCCTATGTAATTGGTTTTATGGACATGGCCCACTAGATGATGTGTACTCCATTTATAGGCATGTAGTAAAAAAATTCCATATTCATAGCTACATGACCACATATAGAAAATGGAAATGTATAAAAAAATGTAATATTATCCTAGTACATAGAATGTACAACCAAATAACTCATCTTCTATGAATGGGAAGAACACATGTCATGTGTTCCTAAATTCACATGTTGTGTAGTCATGGTATCTGAACCCAAAACCCTAAAAATCCCAAAAAAAAAATGTTCCCATGATAATGAATATATCATCCCACATGGGGTGTGTAGTAGTTATATAAGTTCTCTAAAAAATTATAAACACAACTATAATGATAGGGGAATAATACTAAAAATCATTTTAACTCATGTTGAAAGCATATAAGATTCGAGTCCAAATATGCTCCTGAAAGTTACTAAATCACGATTGATATCAATTTCCCCCATGAATGATTTTCTACTAAACCTCCTCCATATTCCCCCATAGTTAAATAATCCTGCATATGCAGAGTCCCCCTAACCCATCCTGTTATGTGTGGGAATCAGAATTATGGTGGAGTCTTTTAATTAATTAATCAAATATCTTTTTTAATGGTCATACTAATTCCAAAAATCCAATGTGATTTTATACACCACCGAATAAAAAACCCTATTCTAGAATCGAACTGTAGAGTGAGAATGTAAATCCAATTTTCTATTAAGTATCCGAATAAAAAAACCCTATTCTAGAATCAAACTGTAGAGTTAGAATGTAAATCCAATTTTTTATTAAATAGATATCTCCCCATGAACCAACATGAATAACTTTATATTTAATTTAATAAATATTAAACAATCCGCTAAAACTCCAATAGATCAGAATTCCACCAAATGCCTATCATATGGAAAATTATCTAGTCTAGGATGAATGAATTGGTTAGAAAAATTAAGTGAGACTATATTCTATAGAAAAATTATTGTTTCATCTTTCATGAGAATCCTAAAAAAATAATATTTTTTCTCAAATTCATAATCAAGGGTAACACAAGTCCTTACAACCTCCACACTATAAAACATCTCTTTCTCATGAAGCCTCTTCCATCTTCATCAACACATCCATACCCTACATGATAATCAACTCCAAATAAAATAATTACATTCTACATCAGGAATGAAATAGAGTTCCTCTGCTAATCTCTAATGATAAGGCATATAACATTTTAAAGGAAAATCCACCCCTTACTGTCCTAAACATACCACTAGGACTATTCTTGACAACAACGATCAATCCCAGTACATTAAAACATCACAAAAATCTCATCATAAGAATCATGTTGGTCCCCATAATAAAACAAAAACTAAAATATACCATTCAGATAAAAAAGACTTCACACCATATGATTCACATACTAAAACATATCACATGTTGTCTACCGACTAATATGACGTGATTTCTAATACATAATTAACCCTAACTGAAAAAAGGGTAACATAACAACAACTGAATTGGTGCTCTCCATAAGAGTATTATCCTTTATATCACCTCATATCTGAAAACCATACCCTAATCACAAAAAAACCTCAGAACTGGACCTGGTGATCTCGATCCCACCAAAGTGACAAAACATAACATCAATAGTCTCTTATTACTGAACTAGGAGAATGGAAATCATGGTAATCGTGGACAACTTATACACCATGAGGACCCCAATAATAGATGAAATGGGATCCAATCCCACCATATAACTACACATATCCCACTCCATGTGAACAACATGCTAAGACGCCCCTTATGATCCCAATGTGACATATAGAGAGATTTTATATAGCCAATAGTCTACCAAATTTCGATGATGTTTTGATAATGGGAATGATCATATCTGGACTTAGAGTAATCAATGTATTCATTGACGAACACCACTACAACTCAACCATTTCAGAATATGACAACTCTAACTCATGGGAATCAGGTTAGCATGCCTACAATCCTCTTATCATAACCACATCAGTTCTCATCCGATTCATAATTTCCTAAATAACATTAAAATTATAGAATTGTACTCCAAAATTGACCAATCCAAAAAACAAATTACGCATCACATCACTAGTGATCAAGTACCCATGATTCCATTAATTCTTAATTGTTACACACACTTGTGTAAGACAACCACAGAACCATATTCTAACTATAAAGAGTTGCAAATCATGAAATTCTAGCTCCCATGGCCTATCAATAATCCCATTAGCACCTCATATGATTTAGAAAAAACAAATAAACACCAGGAAAATCTCATCGGTATAACCACCACCTATGGTTGGAAGCCAAATGATTTTTCCTTCTTGAAAGAGAAAAAATTTCTGATGCACTAGCCCACATGTGGACCTTCATAAAAAGAAAAGGCCTGCAATGTGTCTATGACCCATACATTGGCACACAATATGTATATAATTTTTAAAATCCCAAAGAATCTAACTTTTATTAATTATAAAAAATAGACAGAAAAATCTGTCAACCCCTCTCATAGATCATCCTTGAAGTTAAACGACACTAACTCCCTAAACTGAAGTTAGGTAAAAAAGTTCATTGAGATCTTCCACCTAGCGTCATTGGTCTCGTCCCATGAAAATTCACTATGCACAAGCACGTAGATATAGTTCAACTCAAAAAAAGATAATGATCAAGAAGTTTTAAACATGATCCCATCCAAAAATCATATGAAATCAATATATAAAAACCCGCATTTCTTTCATGTCAAATTCAAAAAATGTAAAATGTCAAACCAACCAGCCCTAACTGGGAATTTTTCCTCTCTGATCCTCATCATAGTAGACTACTCCCTGGATGACCATGCCAAATAATCACCCTAAGAAAACGACCCACAAGATAACCACAATAAAATACCCATGTCATGGTATTCTATTAGGTTCACTCCACATATTGTGCATAAGGAATGCATCAATATCCTTATTGTTGAGAGTATCATCATACATCTACATTAAATTCCATCAGAATTATATCAATATACATGTCAGTGAAACTGAGTATTATTTCATCATATACTTATATAGGAAAAAATTATGATTAGTTATTTAAATTTAAAATAATTGATCCTACCTTATAAGAAAATTCACATAATAGAAGGCTTATAACATGTGGATCCTATGTGAAATCAATAATTCATGAGATGCCTCTTTCCTATATAATATAAGAGTCAAAACCTAGTAAAATTCCTATTTAAAATGGAAAAATATCAAAAAAATACATAATAAAACAATCATTAAAAACACATATGTTAAAGGAAAAGATCATATACAAATGTAATGTCAAAATAAAATATAATTTCAATCCCCTATAACCTATAAATTTGACTAGAATACATGTTCATGTAGTGACATTGTAATATTCATTACAGAGTTTGAAAAATTCCTATATCTATAGTCTATCAATTCCCATAAATTTATATAGTAATGTAACTACTCATATACCACTTTGTAACATCCAATCCTAGATTCCACAAAACTGATGCCCCGAGTTGGTTCACCAAAATACATTAAGAGAAACACCTAACACTCCAATGTCTTCATACTAGTAGTAGGTGTATACGGTGGATCTATGTCAAGACTATACCACCATATTATATTGAGAAACTGAATGTAATAAACAAAATATCATACAAATTAGAGAATACATAAAGAATAGATAAAATGAAATTAAACCATGATTTAATAAAATAAAATACATTAAACGCCTATTAATCCATACAAAACATACAACATCAATCACAAAATAGGGACATGGCATATAGAAAATAATAATCTAAAAAATATATGTCTTTCACAAATACCATATCTAACACAGGTCACATTCCCAGTATCTAGAACATTTTCTATCTACCTCAGCTTGATAACCTGAATACACATAAGTGGCTAACTCATGAAATACTAGGTATTCTCCCTATCCATCATTCAAATTTGGTAAACCTGAAAGCATACAAAAGAACTTTATATACAATGATGTGCATATACATTGGGTGATAAATAAACCTTACTAGTTCACCCCTTATTCGGAACCTATAACATTATTCCATAAGTGCATACAAATGAAATATGCTCAGACTAGATGAAACATAACTAAAATAAAGATAAATAAAACAATTTTAATTCCTTGGTTCTATGACTACAATCGACCAGAGAAGCGTTAACACGTGTTGCGTGTATCTTACCGCAACTCATTAACTGTGAGTCCCAAATAACATGTGAGCACCGCCTATATATTATCCCCAACTAAACCGCACAATATCAAACTATAAATCTTACATAGTACCAAGAAACACTAGTATCAAGTATTCATACCACTATATTGTACCACCAGTACTTAGAGAATCTACCTATCTTTGAACCCATTTCTCATAAATTTTTTCCATAATATTAATCATTAATATATCTATACATAAAAACAAAATTTCTTGGAGCGCCATTCTAGCACCAAAATTAAGTTTGAGGAAATCCATGTCCATCTCCCTAAATAGTGAATGATGAATTCCATGTCCTACAACCAAACCCATGTATAAGGAATTCCATTCACAACACCCCAATCCATGGATGGGGAACAATGTATTGATACATAAATAGTATATGGGGAACAACATATACAACACACCAACCATATATATACAAACATATCAATTAACATAATTTAGATCAATGAAATTATATTTCCACTCATATAATCTATGCATGGGGAATTTCTTGTACACTAAGCTTAACCTTCCTTTGTAATTCCATTTCCCGTATCTCTACCATATGTTTGGAATTCCATGTCCAATATATTAACCATATATTTGGATCACTATTTTCAAAATCCTTATCTATTTGAAAGCCCCAACATGCCCAAAACCTTGGCCCAACAATCAATCCATGAACCAAACTGCCAGTTCCAATACATAGAATCCAATCTAACATTTTCAATCAAGTATACCGAGAATCATACATGTCGATCGTAATGTCTATCTTTCTATCAAAAAAGTATCCCATATTATTTAACATTGCTCCAAATGTGGAAAATTGGCACAATGAAAATATCCATGTGTCCATAAACCACGTCTCAACATCAATGAAAAAATATAAATATCATGGATGACCTAAACACTGATACCTTTCATCAACATGTAAGCCCCATCTACTCATACAAAAATTGGGGTCCCTAGGAACACTCATAACAAATAATACTCAATAATACACACTCAATTAAGGATTTAATATTAGTAAGTCACCCATGTGGCCCTCTATGTGTACACATAAACGGATCCATCCATATTAGGATCCATAGAAATAGTACAAAGGCAAAGACACCCAAATTTAAAACCTCTTAGTCGAAATATATGTAGAGACATGCCTCTTCCAGTCCTTGGTAACAACAAAACTCTTATAATGACCCATGAATCTCATGTTTCAAACATCTCATGACCCGTTATCTAGTATGAGATGATCTAAAAGGAATCAATGGTTTATCTTTTAATAAGGGAGATGGCCTCAAGTCCATCTCCTTTCCAAGACACCCTTTGTTGTCCAATTCACCCAACAAATCAACCACCTAGAGTCGCAATGCATCCCCACTAACTAGGGTGAACCATGTTTCAATGCTAATAGAAGTCTCCAATAAATTGATAGTACATCCTCCAATCATTCTCATGACCCTTTCATCATCCCTACAACATAAATCACCCTTTGGATACATTTAAACTCACTTTCTAGAGAAAAAAACTTTGTCATCACTTACCCACCCTAGTCAGCTTATTATATTTCCACAAACCCCCCAGGGTTCCCCCATATTGTTCTACATAGAAAAATAATAATATTAGAATTTTATTGTGTGAAATTTCTACTTTGGGGCATGAAATAACGTAAAAACATTGAAACAATAATAAAGGTGTAGTACAGGTTTCATACCCTAAGTACATGACATGTACTACATAACCTCTTTCCCGACCATGTACATATGAACGAACATACACACATGGGTTCTAGCCATGTACTACTATATTTATTGGGAATACATTGGGTATTTACTTATACAATAAAATGACCTTGGTCCACCCCAATAGAGATTCTTCTCATGAACCTGGACACATGCCCATGTCCCACTACATGGTGTGTTTGATAAATACTTGAAGAGTAGTTCCAAAATTTCATTTACACAGAAACATGACCATCTAAAACCACATAAACATGTACCACCACATGATTTGTACTCCCAAAAAATAGTTTGTACTTTAAAAAATTCCATATCCCTTAAACGAGAAGAAAAAAATCTATGTTCTTAAAACCAAATTTTTTATAATCATGGTATAAGAGTGGGAAATCCCTAAAAATCTTATAAACCTTAGTTATTTCTAGATTAAGAATATATCAACCCTCATGGGGTCCATAAAAGTTATAATGTTGGAATTTTACATGAAAATAACTCATCTACGAGGGCCAAGGAATACAAAGAAAAATTGGACTGCCTAGTGGTGAAAATTCTAAAGCATCATGTCCAAATCATCTCCTAGAATATTTTTGACATCGATATTTTCTTATTCTAGTCCACAAAAGAATTCTGGCCATACCCACACCCTTCCACTCTCTTCAAATGTTACACATTGGGAAAATCCACTACCCATTCCTTTATTATGTGGGATTCCAAATGAGAGGGGTGTATTATAATTAATTAAATAATTATCCTTCTTCAATACTCATTTGGAATCCTGGAACCTAAAGTGGGTTTCTACCATGATTAATAAAAAAACCTCATTCTAGAATCAACCATCGAGTGTAAATATGAATATGATTCTCTGTTCAAAAGATATCAACAGGCGAGTATGAATAAATAATTTAATATTACTACTATTAAATATTAATTATTACACATAAACATGAATAGCTCTAAATTACTCAAAAAACAATAATTTTGGTAAATTCCATATTTTGGGAGAATCATAGTGGTCATAAAAATTAATCCAGATCATACAAAATTTAAAAATGACCATTATACAAATCATAAACCCTTGAAAGGAAAAACATCCAAACTTCATCTCAAATTCTAAATCTAGGGGAACAAAATAATATATAATCTCAATTACTAATAAGACAATCAGTACAGTATTAATTATAGATGTATAAGTGTCTGATGAAACCATTTACCAAACCAATATAGAAAAATAAAAACCCATAGATTTTGACATAGGATTCCCACAAACATCTTAACTAAATAACTATATCCTAGTGGCAGTAATAAAGTCATCATTTTTCATTTCTATCAGGAAATTTTTCTATACTGAACAAATTTCCATAATTTCTATAATTTATGTTGTAATATTCTATTAACATCCATAATCCGTAGTATTTATTTGAGGTAAAAGGTTTACATCAATGATCTGGAGAATATATAATATAGCATTGGATAGAGAGATATGATTTTATACCACATAAAACCCTTAGATAAACAAGAAATTTTCAAGAACCATTAATAATCTAGGAAATATTCCAATATAATGTTCAATGGATTTCCAAGAATGTTGTGTTTGAAACCTCCTTGTAGTGGATTTCTCATATAACACTAGTTCTATTCTAGAATTAAAATGACACCTTATGAGGATTTTTATAAGATATGGTGTTAGAACCCATAATTTTGGGAAGAAGTGGGAGAGAATTATCATTTGCGACCTTATATTATCAAATATATTAAAGAGAAAACTCAGACCATTCAATGTCATATGCAATCCGTACGTGTTCAGTAGAAAATATATAGAGTGAATCAGGGATAATACCTAGAGTATGATGGTAGAGATAATTTTTTTCCTTTATATATCATCATAGTTGAATGTATTTTGGTTTGTATAGAAGTGAAATATTAGTCCAAGCTATATTTATCAATTTTATATTCTTGATCACATTAGATCTTTGGTTTAATAACTATAACTCTAACCCAACCTATCCCAAGTACATGATGGGCTCTTTGTATCCCTTTTGAGGAAGTATATACTGGACTCCTCACATGTACTAAATCTTGAGTTCCTATCCTTTGAGAATTATTGTTTATATGAGGAGAAGATGGTGATGATCTTAGATGATAATGAAATTATTCTACACGGTAAGATAACTCACCGAGTCTATGTGTTATAGTGGAACCACATGTTTGACGAGGTAATTTGGGAACTATAATAGGTGATGAAACAGAAGTAACCTACTATATTTTAGTGTAAATAATGAAATTAAAATAATGAAATTTCTATATTGGGGATGAATGTATCAATTTATACTTTTTTAAATAGAATTCACTATTTTATTAAATAAATTCCCAATTATGCAATGTATTTATAGAAAACATATTCACTACATTTATTATAATATAATATTTTAAAATATAGTTTGATATATTTAAAAAAAATCCCAACCATTGATAATGGTGTTATTGTCTTGATATCATTATGATTATTATATATTAAGGGTTATCATAAATTCTAATTGAAACTGGTAGAAAAAGATTTGTCCTAGATAAGTTTTATCATACAATATAAAGCCAAATTATCAGATCATCCAAGGTAGTAGGCATCATTGAGAATTTTCATGGAAAATCCCATGATGATATTCAATAATGTAAAATTATTGAATCTATTTATTGAATATCTTCAAGCATATAGAGATCGTGGTTAAACCATGTTCGCTTAACAACCCAAAGAAAGTACCACTATTTCACACCTCATCTTAGTGAGTACGCCAGTGTAATAAGGTATTATGTATCTTGACCCAATTAGTATAGATATTTTATTTTGTTTTATATAAATTTCATATTATATTTATCCTATATTATTATTAAATTAATAATTGTTATGCAATGATTTTCATTAAAACTATATTCTAACATGAAGAAAATAATATTTTATTTTTGGAAATATATAGCTTCAATGAATTTTTTTTAAAATTCAATAATTTTATAATTAATTATATTATAATAAAATTCACATGTTAAATAATATTTATTTAAATATAAACTTCAATATAATTTATTAATTTATAATATAATTTTTATATTTTTCAACAAGAAGTTCATGTTTTAAAATATAGTATTTCATTATAAAAATGTATTTATATTCAGACGTTTAAATTATCATAATTAGAATTTATTTAGTAATTTTGAAATTATTTTTGAAATTAGATTAATGAAATTATTGAATATGGAATTCTTTATAATTTTCCAAGTCATTAGATACTATGTGAAAAAATTGAATATTTTATAAATATATCATCACTATTATGAGATTTTAATAAACCAAAAGTGATATAAAAAATTATAATAAAGGTATCAATGATCAAATATTTATTTTTAATTTAAATTAATATAATTTATTGTAATTTGAAAACAAAAATTAAACTTTCAATAAATACTCAAATACATTTATTCTATTCTATTATATTCGAATCATTTCATGATGAAAATGACTCACTTCAATTTTATTAATGGTATTATTTAAACAATATTCTTCATGGAATAATAAATTATTTAAAAATACACCTCATTTGTATTATCCATCATCAAAATACATGGAATGATTTGTGGTTTTGATTATTTTATCATATATTTTCTAAAACTGATGTTTAAAAAATAATAACAAATTCCCCTCCATTTTTTAGTAAATACACAAAACACATCCCAATATACTTGAATAAACCCACATTTTGAATTAATTTCTAATCACTATACAAATCTAAATACCTAATAAGGTGTTCATACTCCATTAAGAGGATCCTCTATAATATACCTATCAAGGAAATAAGATATTTTCCACCTATTTATTCAAGAACATTCTTTATATTATTCCCTTTGATATCCAATTTTTCTTATCATAATTTCCTTATGATAAAAACGTAATAAAAAAATATTTCAATATCATTAAACCCTTATATTAATTGTAATATACACTCATTAGGCGTCTAAAATTATCCTATGATTTTCCATGAAAAATATTTGTGTAGTGAATATTTATCCCCATTTATACTCAAGGGTATTATGCTATATGATACTATACTTAATTTATTTGGGACTACCTTGTATGAAACCCAATCTTCTTAATATTATTATCAATTATAATGATATGTGTTTATATGGTGCATGATTTATGGGGAACACTAATGCATGTACTTCATTTAAATGTGATGGGTGGGCCCAAAATTATATATCCTCTATATGAATTAGGTAAGGTTTCTCTGTCATGAGATATTATGTATAGTGGAAAAGATGTTATCAAATGAAGACTCTGTTATGAAGAATCAATGATAATCCTTGAATTATGCTTATGATGTTTTGTTTTTTGTTGTTTCCACATTCTTATGCTACCATGATGTTATCATGTTATATCAGGAATCTAGGTTCATTTTTTTATTCTCACTACATTTATATCTCATTGATATTAATATTGACACAAATTTAGTACATTTATCATGTGATTCACTTATTACAACCTTACTTGGATTTTCAGATCACCCCTTTCTTATATGCATCCCCATGTAATCCCCTATAGTTTTAGAATATTTATAGATTATATGGGAATGTTATGACAATTTTAAATAACAGTGTTGTGTCCCTATTTGAATTCATTGTTTTATGTATAGTATTTTAAAAATACAGTATTCCTTTTCATATTTTTGTATACAATTTTATCTATATTAATGTAATAAATCATGATATAAATTGTGTTAAAGATATAGGTTGTCATATCAATGCTTTTAGCTATAGAAAGATTTCGTCCTATCAATATTTCTCGAAGAACGTATATGATTGGATATATTGTATTATAAATTTTTTATGCAAAAGATTTGATTTATTCCTTTTTTAATTTAGAAATTTCACATCTTCTTCAATGTCCTTATAATTTCCCAACTCAGGTGCAACTATTAGCTGCCCCGTGATAGTGGTTTACATGGCCTATAGTGAATCTTCCCAAACAGTAGAAGCTGCGAACTAGAACCAAATGACTAGGGTGTGTTTGTGGGTGGAATATGTCTTAATTTCATATTGTAAAACAAGCTAATAATAATAACTATCAATATAATTACTAGTAAACAAAAAATTCAAAATATAAACATCCAAGAAAAGAATATAAAAAATAATAAAAAGGTAATCTCAAATATAAAATGATGTATCATGTCTTGTCTCTACGAAAATAGAAAATATGTATATAGAAAACTGGTAAAATAAATGTATCAAAATGAAAAAACACAGTAAAAATAAGTTTCTCAGCTAGATTTACAATCTTGGCTTGGTCTTGTTCTCTAGTTCTCCAAAGCAACAAGAAAATCAAGCATCGTAATGTGGGAACATTCCCCAATCCCTACTTACTTCTATATAGTCTTTCCACGTAACCAATGACATCCCCAAAATGGGTGAGATAACTCTATTTAGACCTCCAACATTGGTGACTATAAAAATTCAAGGAAGTTTATAATAACAATAATAGTGTGAAAGTTTACAATAGGTATAGTAGTAATACTTGTGAAAATCCCATAGAAAAAAGTAAAACAATAAAGTGAATATATAAATCCAAACTAGGATCCTTGTTAAAAAAACTATGTGGATCCCAGAAAGAAGGTATAAGGTAAAAACAATAATATGAATTTCATATATTCTAATCTACCCACTGGAGTCAAAAAATGATACAGTTCAATTTCCCCACTATATTCAAATACTCCTACTGGGGGCTATCTATAAACAGATAAAAATTATCCATCGTGGACACACCATATAATCATGTGTATATTATCAACCATGACCATTCCATATAATCCCAAAACATAGAATCATTGTTTCCACTCCATATATTAAGTTTCAACCACAATGAGCATTCTTTGTAATAAAAGGTTTCATACCACGAAGGTGCAAATCCACGACACAAAAGACTAGGGCATCCACATAGGGTCCATGGAGTATCTTAATGGAAACTCATTAAATACCTTGGTAGGGTCTAAATAGAATTTAAATATACCATGTCCACTATGAGACTAAGAAATACAGCTCTATGGGGAAGCAATGGCCAAGGAATCCCACATTACAATGACCCATGTAGTAATGAATTCGAAGGTATCCACTACTGAAAAAAAATATCCATGGGAAAAACATCCATGGTATTTAATGGGATTAGGATCCAAAGTGTACCAACCAAGGCATATAATACCACATATAATCCTATTTTTCATTTCATTGATGAATTAAAAAACAATTACATTCCATGACTTCATCCAAGTCATAGAAAAATTCACATCGAAATAATTAAAACAATTTACATCAAGTTATCACATGGAAAATGAGGAAAACAATTTTTGAACATGGAGATTCTAATATCATCATGTTAAAAAGTGATTCTTCTAATTAGGAAAGCACACAAGCACCCCAACTATGGTATATCAAAATGAGAAATACAAAGGCACACCCAATTGGTGACCCATGTAGGGGAAATAGCCTCCAAAAATCTCAACAAATCTGTTGGGAATCAAAAACATGTTCCAAACCATTCAATTCAACAATTTAAATAACTAATGGAGAACCTACCAAAATATGGAATGTATAAGAATATAAACCACTCTTATAAAGTATCAAACCATTATGTAATGGTATTTACTACCAATCGAGGGTTATTAATAGAGACCCCATAAAATATCGAGATCTAATTCAGTCTAGATTGGAAAAAAATTTAATTAACCAAAATCAAGAAAACATGGATTATTTTCCTACACCTAAATAACTCTTCCAATACCCAGAAAATTGACTAATGACAAAAGATTAATGAAAAAATCCCTAGAATGTATTCAACTAGTCTGACGATGTTCTAATCTGATTTGGGATGGAGAAATGGTGGCAAATGCTCTAGTTTATTCTTAAAAGGGAGCTCCCAATGTGATGCTGTTGTCCGTAGGAAGAAATATAAGAAATTATTATGTTATAAACTCTCAAAGGGATAAATAGTCATTTTTGACACAAAATATTAGGCCATATTTTTGGAGAAACCATGAACCAACCATGCACCCCTCACTATGCTAAGTGATGAACCAAATAGTTTAATGAGTATTGTATGAGAATCTCAGTCCAAACCATGTCTCATCATCTATCAAAATTTGTAGATACCCTCTCATGGTAATTCAATTTTGTCGGAACATTTTCTAAAATCTGTTTCAACTCGAACACCCCACATTCATTTCCAATAGAGTTAGGAGTCATAGTGTAACCTATCATGCATTGTTTATTCTAACCATTTGGAATTCCTTGTATTTTTTAAAACCCGAGATCTATGCTCTGAGTAAGCTCTTAAAACCGTTGATATACCCTTGATCTACTTGGGTACTAAAATTGGGTCTTTAATAATAATTTCAATAGAAAAAAAATAATTTTACCACGTATGAAAACCCGGAATCATACAATATTCCGCGTTAGAGAAATTATTCCTTGAATTACCCTTCTAAGGATGGTCAAGAATCTCTGGAAAATAGGACCATCCACTGGGCACGTATTTTGGCCTCCCACTCCCAATTCTCATCATCTAAAAGACCACGCTTCCATATCACATATACCATTATAAAGGACCATCCTTGGAGAACCTTTACTCTCTCATCAATGATAAAAATAAGATGATCCTCAAAGGACACAAATGCCTATAAATCAACCACTTGAGGATGAGTAATATGAGGGGGATCAGAATGGTAATGGAGCAGCTAGGGTACATAGATGATATTATGAATATCCTATTAGCTCTAATGTTACTACATTCAATAGGATACCATCATAACTCTACCCAAGATGTAAAATGGCATGACATATCATGATGGAATATTACCTTGTCTCTTGATCTGTCTATATCCCAACCTTGGTGAGACACGTATAAAGACATAATACCTGACCTCTAAATTTATAAGTAAATGACGGTGATCATCATAATATTTATGCAGTGATTGTGATGTAGGAATCTATTTATTGATCAACTGGACATGCTTAGAAGTCATCATCCCGAGATGTTGTCCCAATAAAGCTCCATCACCTACCTCTAACCAACATAAGGGTGATTAAGATTTCCTACTATAAAAATAATCATATGGTTCCATCTGTGTAGTTGACTGATATTCATTTTTTCTCATGAACTCGAAAAGGATTATATTCATTTACTAAGATCCCCCAAAATCTTGTATGCATGCTCACATTATGTCATTGAGTTCCTGAATCGTGTGCTCAGACATTCCATTAGTCTATGGGTGGTATGTTGTGCTTAGAGCACCTATTTAACAAACAACCTATATAGACACTGCCAAAAACAAGACAAGAACCATGTATCCCTATCTGATACAATGATTTGAGGAATCCCATGATGTTGTGCTATCTCATGGATATATAACATCAAAAGATCATATACAATGAAGGCCTTCCTAATTGTAAATAATTAGGATACCTTCATGTTCCAATCAATATAAACCTAAAATGAGTCACTACGTCATGGAAACCTTGGATAACTGATCACCAAACCCATCGCAACATCTTTTAGTTTCTACTCAAGAATGGGTAACTACTATAAACTCTAATCTAGTCATTGATGTTCCACGTATAGGTGATGATTAGTGGAATGAATCTTAATAAAACAATCTAACTCATGTTTATTCCCTAATAACAAATATGGGAGATGTAAATCAAAATAATTCTTATTAATTTAGGTATTCCAAGCCCAATCTCTGACATGGAACTCCCACATCAGATCCACATTTATATCTACTAATACCCATACTTGATAATGAGTATGAAAAATTTTATCCTAACTCACGGGACCCACACACTATGATTATACATGGCCCTCAAAATAAAATAAATACGTCATCCTTACTCTATACACAATAACAATGGTCACAAATAAAGATGAAAGATAGGTCTTATCTTGACCAACCTATATGTCTAAAAGCATCTCTGAGAATAAAAACAATAAGATGTCACCATATTTTTTAATCAGGAACTTCTTGTATATGAGTTTTCTGGATCAGTGAATTAGAAAAAAAAATCCCCTTTATAGAAATATAGGTAAGATTGAAGTCAAATTATTGTAGGTACTCAACCCACCTTAACATCCCCAAATTATGATCACACCGTGTGAGGATAACCATGAGGTTTTGTTTGTCTCTATACACTATGAAATTATCTCAATGTAAATAATTTCTCTAAACACATAGAGAATCAACTACTATAGCCAACTCAAGATCATGAGTTAGGAAGTTCCACTTGTGTGGCCTAATCTAGTGAGACCTATACTCCATGAATCTATCTCCCAACAACAGAATTTTTCCTAGACTGATACCATATCCAATTAAATACACAGTGTCTCTTCTACCCCACTCTGAAATAATAAATATCATTACTAAAATTAGACTTCCTTATAACTCATGAAAGGTTATTTCATTGTTATCCATCAATAAAATGTTCACAGATTTTTTAGTCATGCACATTAGAGGTTCTTTGAAGAGAGACCAGTCCATTATGTGACACCCTTAATATTCACATATCTCAAAGAAAATATACATGTTAAATATTTTATGTTGATGATCCTAGAAAACTTAAACTCCTATCTTTTATGGTTCATATGATACACATTTATATGAGATAATTTGGCCTAGGAAGTGAATTTTATCCATCCAAATTTTTTATTTTGAGCTTAAAATAAAATTAATATTCTCTTACTGTATCTAAACAATTATCTAGATTAATTTTACGATCATTTAAATTGCGAGAAAAAACTAATGTATCATCAAAAAAACCACCATAAATAAATCCAAATAAGGATGTAAAACTCATGTCATCAACTCTATAAAATATAATGGCTCATTCATGATACTGAATGTCATAACTATAAAAATTTATATTCCAAAATTATATGAAATAATGTACGAGGTATGTATTTTTGTCTAAAATTCTACAAATGATAACTGAATATAAAATCAATTTTCATGAAATCCCTACCTCCTCTGAGATAATAAAAAAATTTATCTATCCATGTAAAAAATACTGATTCATAATGTTCTGATGGTTAAATTTCAAATAATCAACACATAAAATAGGGTACAGTATCCATTTTCCAAAAATAGAGTAGAGAAACTGATAGAGAAGTACTGGGTTGTATAACCAATTTTTATCTAAGTCCACTAGCTGCGTCTTGTGATCTTCCAACTCTATAATAGCCATATTTTATGTTGGAATGGATACTGGTGTAGCTCATAGAACATTCTTGTTGAATAACTCCACCTATCCCTTAGGTGGTAAACACAAAAATTCATCAGTGAAAACATACTGAAAATGATCAACCACGGGAGGGATATCTTCCAAATGTTATCCATGATAATCTGAACATAAACTAGAAATATGAGATGTCATCCCACCTATACCATAATGGTCTTATGTAACATATATCACAAGGACATCCAATTAACCCTTGTGAAAAACCACACTACCCTTCGTTGGTGTGAAGGTAACCCTCTATAGATTACAATAAATGATGTATTGATATGAAACTAGCTAGTCTATCATTAGAATAATGTCAAACGTTGTCAGTTAGAGGAAAAAAGATCCCATTAAAAGTGACATCGACCAATCATAATAGGAAACTCAAGGGACTGTTTCACACTCCATTCTAATTCCCAAAATAGTATCCAATGTTATAACCACATCAAAAAATTGAAAATCATGCCTAATACATTTCACTGTATGTAAAAATATGAAACTATGTGATCCACCTATATCATAAATTGAAGATATAGTAGTTGATGCTTCTAATATCTTACCTCCCACTATAGATGGCCTTGAACTCTTCTCATTTGGGGTTGTTC
Source organism: Viscum album (assembly GCA_963277665.1). NCBI lineage: Eukaryota > Viridiplantae > Streptophyta > Magnoliopsida > Santalales > Viscaceae > Viscum > Viscum album. The sequence goes on along the minus strand of OY728131.1, from coordinate 672,944,466 downwards.
AAAAAGAATATTTCTAGCATGAACCCCAGACTTTTTACACAATTTCACTACTCAAAGTAATATCAATATGATGTCTAGGTACTACTGGTTCATGGATACCTCTTCCATGACCACCACCTCTGCCTAAATGACCACTACTTCTCTAAAACCAAGCCTTATATGGAACTTTCAAACCCAATTCTTAACCTATTGGTAGATAATCACCCCTTCCACTACCTATTGGAGGGATGATAATGAAAAAACATTGCCTTTGGACCATCCTATCAGAAGATCAACACACAACTAGGTCACTATCACAATGATTCCTCACATGCCCCTATCTTACATACTGATGAAATGAAACATATCTACTAGTTCTAATAGACTATATGGTACTCCCCTTATGAGAGGCTTAGAATGACTCATCTTTCCATTACAATATAAACCACTAGGTGGAGTAGATAATTTTTTCTTATCATCCCCCAATATTCCCTTAGGTTCTAATCTAAATCAGCCTCTAATTTTCTATCTCATTAATAGTCATCATCTAAAACACATTTCCCTATAATTGAAAAGTATTTCTAATACCATCCTAGAAGTTTATCTCTGTTGATATCTCCTCAGCATGACATATTGGCATAGAACACTGGATCCTTATAATGTGTGTTGAATATCCATAGTTGTCATCATTTACTACTCCTGACATATAAACATAATTGACTACTCTACTCTTAGTGTCTCAGTGAAAAATTATTCTTATTTACATGATTGTAAATTTGTATAAACCATATATCATATTTTATTATGTTGGTTCAAAAAATTCCACTAGCGCTTTTCTACTCCTCAATGAATATATGTTACAGGATTCACTATCTACTTAGGATGTATTTTGATGTTCTCAAATATCAATAAAGTAGTCTTAATCAACAACTCAACATCCTATGGACCTCCATACCATAAAAGATAGGGATGTCTCTACTACTTGAAGACAAGAATCAAATCTTTTATAGATGTGGTTGGTTTTGTATTACCTAAAAATTTGGTATATAGCGTAAAAAATAATCTTGGAATTTTTTGTCAGCACGAGTTTCAAATTAAACCGATGTTGCCACAACTGGTAATATAGGAGGATCAATAGGTATGTCATATCCCACCACCACTAGAGCATTTGTTTCGCCACCCTCTTGGTGTACAACTAGGGTAGATGATGGATAAATTCCCTTACAATGAAAAACGCATTCATTAAAAAATTGATTACTAGAAAATATCATATTTTAAAATGAAATAATGGTTAAAACAATCCCATAAAAAATACACACCCCTCTTTTCACCCCAAAATCGAGGACTGGGTGAAAGAAAAAGACTTATAAATAAATAGACAAACTTCATATTACCCACTCAAAATCCATGTCATGGTCAAATTCACTATTTCAAAATTTCAATTTCATTTCAATTATCATTCATTTCAAGAAATGAATTTTAAATGGTTGAACCAAATGGTTCAACACTTATGATTTTTTTGGTCCTACACACATCATCAACTGAGGTGTGTCATCCAATTTATGCATACCATAACATGTTCTAGTCCATGTGATCGATGTTTCATTACTCATCATTCCATAGTCGACATCTAAGTGTTTTTCAAGTAGCTTATGAATAAAAACACTATTTTGGATATGGAAGTCACTATGAGTAACAACTATGATTATCATTACACTACTCAAATCACTTATTAAATCACAAATATATCACAAACGGGGCATATCAAAAAGTAATGTAGTCTACCAATACACCTTATATGGCATGAAAAAATACACGAAATGAAAACTCTTTGTGGTTTATAAATGATTCATGATATACATACCCTCATCTCATTAAGAAATAGTAAACAAAATCCCATGTCATATTAATAATTACATCCCAATTCATGTGAATCACCTCATAAATGAATCAAAACAATAGTAATAATAAAAATCTGGTAAATATAAATTTCTATTTGAGGTAATTTGGATTTTCTGTTTACATTGGTTAGGTATTTCTAGGAATATCAGATTAAAATATTCCAAAACATTTGAAACCTTTTTCAGTTGACTCTAAATATTGAGGATAAACTGAAACCTTCTTTTGATTCCAATTTTTCACATCCCTTCCTGGGTTTGAATATCTAATTCCCCATGCTAATAGATCACATTGCCTCAAGCACATATCCTAAAACTCCAGAGGCTACCTACTAGTAGAGATGGCATAGTGCATGTGTGTGGGGAGACTATGACTAATTTTCGAGTGTTACACTAGAAAACAATAAAAAATTTCAATAGTATAAGAACTAAAACATATAGATAGTATATAAATATCTAAAATAAGAATGTTTAAATAATACCAAATGTAATATCACATACTAAATGATTTATCATGTAACATCTCCACAAATATAGAAAACTATTACACATGCATCCATTACAATACGTGAATCAAAATTCTAAAAATACAATTAAGAACTATACCCAAAATCATCACAGGCCTAACTTGGTACTATGATGACATACTTATAACTAATAAGAAAATCAAGAATCGTACTATGGGAACATTCCCTAATCCTGTACTGCATGAATATAGTCTTTTAGGGTACCCAAATTTGGGCTGAATAGGGTGTGAGATAATACTCTATAGGTCACCGACAATGATAGCTATAACTGATCATGATTTTTTATAATAATCTAAGAAGTGTACTATTATACACATGAAAAAAAAGTAATATTATAATGTGATACTATCAAGACAAATAAGGATCCATTCCAAACAATAGCCAGGCTCCTATAAAAAATGAATGTGATAAAAGTAAGAATAAGCCAGTGATACTGTCTATTCTAACTAATATACTTAGACAAATGATACTGTCCAATTTACCCATTGGAGTCAAATAACCGAACCAGGGCTATCTGTAAACATGTAAAAATACCAATCAGGGGCACGATGTATTACCACATGATTGTCATCCATTATGAGAATTATCTATAATAAAAAATTAAACATCCACTATGAACACTTTTTATAATAAATTCCATCCACAATTACCACTACGTGTACTCAAAAGGGCCATACCAAGAAGGGATAGATCTAAGGTAATGAATAACAAGGCATCCATGTCGAGTCAGAGGATCATCTTGATAAAATCTCAATAAAGCCTTTGGTGGGTTCTAAGGAGCTGGTCAATAGACTATGTCCACTATGATCCACTTTAATTCAGATCTAATGGATATAAATAACACATGAGTCCTTTGGAATAAATACCCATGGGGAAAAAATTTCAAGGAATCCACTGCCAAAAAACAAGGTCAACAAGAGAAACGTCATTGGAATCTAGTAGAATTAGGATCCCATGTATACCAACAAAGTAATATAGTACAATATCCAATGCATCAATTCATTTCATTAATCAATTCATAATAAATTACACCCCATGAGTTTATAAAAATCATATAACAATTCCCTTTTAAAAAATTAAAATAATTCACATCAGTTTTCACATGGAAATAGAAAGAAATCTTTTCCAAACAACTCAATTACATTTTCATTGACTTTTAAATAGATTAATCTGAATAGGAAACTAGACACTCACTACACAAGTGGTATAGGAAAAAGAAAAATACAAAGGAAGAACCATTGTGTGTCCTTGAATGGGGAAAATCTCACAAAATGAAAATTGAACTAGTGGCCATCTATGATAGGGTTTAAACCACAAAATTAAATAATTTAATTAATTGAAGGGGAACTGCTAAAAGTCTTGTGTGATTAAAAATAGAAATATGCTTAAAAAATAGAAAACCTTGATGGAAATTTAAATACCACCTACAATAAGCCCATAGTAGAGAACTCATCTAGAATATAACTTCGATTTGGTCCAAATCAAGAGGAAACATGTTTCTTGTCCCACACAGCTTCTTCTAACATTTGTGTCTATCCAGATTTTTTTTAAAAAAAGGTGGATCTAAGCTTCGAATAATCCCAGAACACCTCGAATACAACCATGATATCATTAGATGCTCACATTATTCTGTAAACAATAATTAAATCCAAAAACAATGCTCTTTACCTCAAAAGAAAACATGTGGTCTTACCATCCTTTTATAGGGGTTTCTCTATAATGATTGATTATATTTATGATAACCTATCTTTAGTTATTGTGTCTCTTCAAAAGTACAATGAGTTCTTAGTTCAGCTCATGCTATTAGAAAGCTGTATTTTAGAGTTGTTGTTGTGGTTTTTTTTAATTTACATTCTCTGAAATAATTTTCAATTTGTCCATTTTCTATCTATAATAATGCACTAAATTGTAAAAATATTTTTATGAATCATCTTAATATCACCCAGTTTATAGATTATTAATATGCATCTGTGAACTATCATATGAGTCAGTGTTTTTATTTTATAACGTAGGTATGGAAAAATAATAATATCTCCCATTTAAAAGTTGGTTTTGCTTATTATTATCAATTTGCAATAGTTAGTGGATTTTTATTTTACATATAAAGAATGAAATAGGCATTGTGATGAAATTGATAGAAATTTTCAGGAGTTGTATCCGAAATACCAAGCCTTATCAAAAACATTTCTAAAGTGATATGAGGCTTCTAGGGGGCCTTGAATCAATAAAATTTATACACCAATAATATGCAATATTTTTAGTCCAATTTCATATATTAATGTGACTTTATAAACATATTAATACTTATAATAAACTTATTTGTTGTTTTTATTTTATATTTTTATTTAAATGAATTATAATAATAAAATAGAAAAAATTTGTGTTTATAGTGTATAAGTATATAATTGGAAACATCATGAGTACCAATTTTTATTTATAAATGATTAAATAATTATAGTGCATGGAAGAATATTAATGAAAAATAACATGGATCAAATAATAATATGAATGATGGAATTTCATAACATCATAAACAAAAAATTTATCATTGTGGCCTTGTGTGATTACATTAGAAAAAATGGTTAAGGACCCTACCCATGTCCTATAATAGCACTCCAATATGATGTAGCACTAGAATAAGAGGTTAAATGAATATATACACCACCCATAATATTAAATTCCAATTTATTTGATCAAATACCTAATGATTATATAAAAAATATGGAATAAAGTTCACAGATGAACATATGAGAAATATATGAAACATTTTCCTAAGGTAATATATCATACATTAAATTTTTATATAGAATAATATATTATATGAGTCATTAACATATTTCCACAATAAATTAACTAATAGGAATGCACATTGGAATTTCCCAATCATATATAATGGATAAATAGGGATTAAAAATTCCACAAAATACTGAAAACTAGATATTTAAATGATGTTTTTGATAGAATTTACTTATAAACATTATAAATTATCAATGAGTTTAAGGATTGTATTTGAATATCTAGGGGGTCAATGAAATAATTACATTATATAAAACCATATAAATCCTTTATTTTCATTTATATTGTTTATGATAATTATCCATAACATATCCCCCCTGAGTGTGTCAAATCATGCGTGTAGTAAAGTCTCATTCCCTATGTCTAATGATGATAACATAGATATACATGACAAACTCTATTTAGGGTTATTAACAAAGATTTAAATATACCAAAATGACATTAACTTTTCTATATCTATGAAAAGATATATTTTATAGGATTATCACAAATTTTTTACATAAATAACGTATATAATACCTATCCCAATATGGTGGATTTTAAATTAAAATTTATTAATAATTTCTCATAATGTGATTTAAAGGATTTATAAAATGGTTTAGACATCATAATATTGAAACAAGAAATATAAATTAAAAATTAATGTGATAATAACTTATTGATTAAAAATGATACAAAAATAGTAATTTAAATTGTAATTTTAATGTTTGTTAAAATCATCCTTTATGCCAGCATAATAACATCTTGAAGAAGTGTGTAATGTTAGGAAATTGGGTAGTGTATCCATGATAATAGTTCAATACAGAGATAATAATATGGATACATATCAATTAAACATATCAAATTTAAATTTAATAGATTTTACAAATAAGAGATTTCAAATATGAAATGGAGAGAGCGAAGTAGGAACCCTTAGCTCTAATGATTTTTGTAGTTTTAACCCAACCTTATATATAAATAAACTCATTATGAATAAAGACAGGGGTATGGGTGGGAATCCTTAAGATATAATTTAATAGGGAACATTGAATTTGGTGTGTAATTATGAGAGGATTTGGTGATTATTTATTGTTGTGTGGAGTTAAATTTCATTGAATTTTTTTATATTATTTTTTACACATTGCATTAGTTCCCAAATATAAAAATTATATTCCACTACTTTACTTAAAGATCCAAAATAGTGCTATTATAACTCAAAATAAAATGAATATTTGTGGTAATTATAGACTCAATTTGAAAAAAATGGATTTCATATTTTTAATCAATATTATCCCCTTAAATTTGAAATCCTGATTCAAAATATACAAACCACTTTATCAATGATATTTTATAATTACCACCTTTTTACATTTTATATCTGTATGATACAATCATAGAAAAAACATTATTATAGAAAATGAAATTAATTTTAATAAAAAAATTTACAATATGATACTACTAATCCCCTAGATAAATAACTTATAATTAAACCAGCATAATTTCAATTAATATGGTGTGAAATGGTTGTACATTCATTGGTTGGTTCAACAAACACTAATTGAGGGATGATATCCATTGAATTGAATATCTTACATGAATAGTTTCGTTCTAAATTCACTAGTGGGTGTTCTTACTGGTTTGGTCAATGGTGAACCCCAGTGATTATAAGTAATTCCCAATTATGAACCTAGTGATTCTACATCATTCCAAATCTCTGATAAATAAATTTCATTTGTGATATTCCTATTGGATGGAGATATAATTCCACAATTCTATTATAATTAACTATCATCATTTCCTTTAATAATGAATAATTATAACCATTTTTTCTTAATCACAATTCAAAAAAAAAATGACATAAATCCAAATCATGATAAATACATGTCATATTTCTCAATTTTTATATTTGTCGATATACTAATTGATAGATGATATATAATTACCAATGATATTATTAATAAAAATATATACACCAGTATCTAAATCCCATCATATAACTCTCCATGTTCTTTAACCATTTTAATTCCAAAGTTTATTTTTTTACTTCATAACCTTGATGTATCTCATATAGATGTTTTTATTCATCAAGTATGATCCATTGATGAGAATAATTTTGGTGTTTCATAACACTGGTACATGATTTTGTGTTATGGTTTTATCTTTATTTATATATTTAATTACATAGTTTTATTATTGAATCAATATGTGTTTTAATATTATGAAAAAATAAATAAGTGTAAATTGTGCATCAATCCTATGGCCAAAAGATTATTTAATATTATAGAATCTTATTTTCTAGAGTTTACCCCCCATTAGATAAAATATAAGGAGATATGTCTCAAAATGGGGAATGATAAATATAGTAAAATAATAAAATAACATATAATCCAAAATGTACATATAAAAATATTTATATTTAGATATATGTAATCCCATAATAAATTTCCTTAAGGAAGGTTACTCTATTATCATCTACTTATCTCAAAATTGGTTTATATGATCAATTATTAATGGATTTATTCACCTCTAAGTCTCATGGGATTGCATTTTAGTGTTATGGATCCTTCCATCTTATCATTCAATCATTTGTCTCCATCTAGACTTTTTATCATGAATTTACCCAATGTGGTTCGTAAATTATTTACAGAATCATTAATAGCCCCTTAAATCATTTCATATATAAATGTAAATTCAAGTCATTAATAATGTTAAATGATGTTGTGAGATTAATATCTCAATAAATTAATCAAGTAATAATCATAGAGGTAGTAAGCGGATATAAGATCAACTTCCAAGCATAATTTGTGTTTTCCCTGCGTGGTTGGAATAAAATGAGATCACCATAATAAGAATGAGATCTTGAAAATATTCATTGGTTAATATAATCAAATTTAGAGCAAAAGTTATTATTTTTTATTTACTTTCAATAAAGTATGTTTCTGAGTTTTCACTGGTAAGGAATAAAATTTATTATCACATAATTATGGACATCTAAAAATTAGAGTACAATAGGGAAGAATAAATTGAATGGATGTCAAAAAAATTTGTTGTAGGTTGAAAGACTACAAGACGGGGTTTTCAAGCCTCATTTGAGACACATAATATATTTTTAATTGATGAATGATGCATTGATGAGTGTTAATATGGCATCAATAGTAAGGAGTTCTAGTTAAGGAGGAAAGATTACATCAGTTGTATTTGGTAGTATAGGATTATGTTCATAGTAGTATGGGTGTGGTAATTCCATAAGGGGTGGGGTGATATTTTAGTGTATGTTTTATGGTTTTCACATTATTAGGGTCTTATGTGAGGTTATATTTGTAGAGGATGAATCCTTCAGACCTAACACAATTTTATTACTTCCTTGACATATCCTTGACTTACAATGCGATTTAACATTAATGATTTAATGGAATGTATATTTAAATGTAATTTCCTCTACAATGAACAATATCATCTTTCCATTCTCAAAAGACCTTAAATCCATACATTTTTTCAACATAAAATTACACAATTTAATATGTAGACATGATAATTAAATAATAATCCCGAAATAAATCATTAAATTCATCATTTAAGGCCACGTTGAGAATATTTTATTATTATTTCAAATTAGAAATATTTTTTTAATTTATTTATTGAATTAAATCATAAAATTTTGTTATTATGTGGTTTAAATAATTACCGTTTCCACTAATTATTGGTTTTTTAAATTATTTTCTCATCCATATATGTACGGAATAATATTCTATGGTATAAATGAGTTCCAAAAAATCATATTAATAATTTCTATAGTAATATTCTATAATGTATGGATATTTATTTGAAATATTAATCCTAATAATATAGTGTATATTTAAAACATATTACATATAATTCCACTTCATTGTGTCCATTATTCTTGACACCCTTTCCCCAAATTGATCTAGAATAAATTATATATAATAATTTTATATTAAAAATAATGTTAATTTTTATAAAAAAAACATGAAGATATGACCTACCTTTCAATTACTATATATATATAATGTATAATAATATAGTATAATCTTGAATATCACCATGAAATACCATACATTTATTGAATTGAGACAAAATCTACACAAACAAAACTAATTATAGAGGGATTAAAAATATTCTTCCTAAAATAATGATGCATTTTGGAAGTACACTATTATTATTACAATGATGATCTATAAAACACTCATAGATAATAATTTCATGTATCTTTTATAAAAAATAAATCCCTTGAAAAACTCTAAATTATCATATTAAACTATCAATATATTAAGATTATCTTCATTAAAAATTTGATTTCTTATAAAATATAACTTTTGATCTCTTAGATAATATTAACTATCGAAATGAATAAGAGTGATTACATTATCAATATATATATATGAAAATATCTCCACTAACGACATTCCAATCCAAATTCAATGTTTTTGGTTACATTATTATTCTCTATTCATTAAAAATTTTGTGAGTAGTATTACTACATTATTTCCACATAGTGAATCAACTGCCACAATTATTTTTCCCAAAGAGTATGAAATCATGAGTGTGTAATATTATAAATACACCCAACCATAACTGATGGTTTAGGATCAGACCCTTCAGAGAGAAGATATATCACAACCATATACGAACCATGTTGTTCTAAAATAACTATTAAATAATTTAATTAATATAAAAAATTAGATAAATAACTTGATAAGGAAATCAAGAACATAAGTGGAATAGTTTTTTTTAAGTATGTGTCTTTCTAGAACCATATTATATAATCACTCTTTAATGTGTCAATATAGAGACCAATACATTATGGGATGTATAATTATAAATGAGTAACATGAATCTATCTTTGGGAAAGTAAAGGATTGGACTTATGACTAGCTCATCATTCGTATACTAAAATATAGATGAAAAATGACCCATCAAAAGGAAACCATAATCAGTTTAACCAATGTAGTAAAATGAATTATGAATCATATAAAAGCATACATGAACCTTATATAAAATGATATCAAAACATTAATAATTCATACTTCCATAATATTTATTAGTAGTTTCAAAAAAAAAAATTGAATCGATCTACCATGTACCTACAATAATTAATTTTTAGGATATTAAATTACAAATGAATTCACTTCACCTATATATAACATACACATTAATGACAATCCATGAATATAATTTCATTAAAAATTACCTAAAATATCTCTAAATATATATACAGGTTTTCATTGGTCCTTTTGTACAACATAATAGATTCCACAAACAATACAACTAGTTTATCTTGGAATTTATGAAAAAAATGAGTTTATGAACCAAATTAACACCACTATGTAATCCAGGACTCCAATGGGAATCACCACAAATTTAAAAATATTCCAAAGGAAAACATTAATGTTTTCATAATGATGTTTACCTCTGTTACCCCAATTAGGCGATAACATAACTATTGATAAATATTTAAGAACTAACTATTTACCTCCAAGGGATTGAACTAGTAATAATTTATTCTAATTAGATACTTGTTCAATTATATCCCTCATCTCTGTAATGCCCCAGATCTGAGTACCTCCCAAATGTGACCTGAACTTGGTTACTCACATAAACTCAAGCACATTTCCGTAAATGCTAGAGGAGGCCGACTAGCAGTGAGGTCCAAGGTGTGAAAATGGGGAAACTATTCCCTCATTAGAAGAGTATACTCAATGGAAACAAAATAGTAACAATAGTGGAAGCAGTAATACAATACAATAGAAGTAAATAATGGAATACTGATAGTAATAAAACAACTAAAGCATATATATATATATATATATGATGCATGTCACATGTGTCTAGGAGAGTGGACAAAAAATCACAATAATTGAAATACAATATATGAACCAAAGTATATAAAGAAAAAAAGAAATCATCAACATCATAGAAAGCCTTAGCTTGGTCCCATGCTCTTCATCTCCCATAGCAATCATGTAACTGATGTAGAAAGGAAATTTCCCCTATCTACACCTACAATCATATAATCTGTTTGGCTCCAAAGCATGACCCAAATAGGGTGTGGGTTGATTCCAAGTAGGGGGTCCCCAAAAGATCTGTGCCTAAATATGAGTGAATATATATAGAATATAATAATAAATAATGAATCAACACACTAAGAGTAATGTAATGTAAATAGTCTTAGAGTGTTTAGCTAAATTCATTTGAATTTATTATTTATCCTTTGAATAATGTGATCTCTAGATCTATCCTAAGCTCTTATCCCCCTATGTATTAGTAACCAAAAAGATGTCTCATAAGACCATCTAAAAAATAAAGTAAGACTGAGTCCAAGGTTGTTCGTTGGCTTAGAAGACTCATCATAATCATTCATTCATGCATAAAAACTCCTCTAGGAAAGCTCTCACGATCTAACCCCTTCTATTTAACATAGCACCAATTCATTAAATAATTAATGCCTAGGAATCCCTTATGGTCAGTATCCATGGGTCATCATGGAATCAATAAATTATAAACAACTTCCTATGTAGCTCTCATGGTCAATACCCCTAGTTCAACATAACATCAATAAATTATATACAACCTCCTGGGTAGCTCTTACAGTCAATACCTAGAGGTCAACATAACATAAAAAAATTATAAATGACATATTGGATAGATCTCTAGGTCAATATCCTTAGGTAAAACATCTACACCAAGTCTCTCATGGTCTTATTTAAATAATTTGGAATTCTTTCTAGTCTTCCTGGTCTAAGGCTCCCATGGTCCATTGAAAAACTTGTGCATATAATGTAAAAGAAGCTCATGAAATCTGATACTACTACATGGTTAAACATTCACAATTTATATCAAATACATTTCATATAATCAATCAGAATCCATCCTAATCAACTATTTCATGGAAAAAGAAGTAGCCTAATATGCATCCTAAGAAAAATGACCATAAATAAGAAAATATGGGAAACACAACAATGGGGTGTACCATAAAAAAGGTATCACAACTTACACATAAGGAACTACTCTTTATCAATTAAATAACCCATATAAGGTGGTCAATAGGGTTAAATTACAAATTAATAAGTACACAAAACGTGGTTATGTGACACATTAAGTTTATATAATCCAAGACAACACAACGAAAGGCACAAAACACCTACCTTGATGTTGTACGATCGATATACTTGAACATCAGCCCTTGAATAGAATTAAAATGGTGTAGATAAACAAAAATGTTAAACAAAAACCAATCATGAATAACTCACAAGATAAGAGGAATCAAGAAGACAAGATATAGGGGTTTGAGAAATCACTAGTACGATTCCAAGACACCTAAGGGTGTCTTAGTCACTGCCTAGATGGAGAATCGGGAGGGGTTTGGAGTTCATCGATCATTTCCTCACTCTCTTATATGAACCATGGGGAGAAAAAGACATATATGGACATAAGATGAAACCCTGCTCAGATATATAAAATAAAAACAAAAGCACAATACATGTTCATTAAAACTATATGTTGTGTATGAGCCTTAATCGTCCCCCAACTTAAACAGTCTACCAGGTCATCACCTGACATTGTAATAAGCTGTTATACGGCTACTACATGGCTGTATGCAGCAACCAAGTACATGGAATGTTCATTAAAGTACATGATGTGTACTTAGAAAAACCACATTTCTCTCTTTTTCCTAAAAAAACCCGAAAGCAGGATCCATACCTGAAACGAAGATTCAGGTTCATACAAAATTCCCCCAGTAAATAAATTTATCTATGAATTTCCCTTAAAATGGTTGTGATGAATAATCTATGAACAACTCTAGCCACTATGATCGTATATTGGCATAACTCTCCCAATTTTCATCCTAAACTCACCTATGCTTCCACAACACCAGTAACAAAGGATCATACCGACCACATAGCACCTTCGTGTTATTATCTAAAGTCTAAATAGGGAGATCCTGCAAGAATGAATCCACCTCCAACTCAACCTCCATGGGTTAAAAAACAAGACATGGGTATGAAAAGTAACATTGTAGCTGAGAAACATGAAAGATGTCATCCTTATCCTGGTATCTACGAGGTAACTACAACCGATAGGAAACCAGCCCGACTCTCTCTAAAACCTCAAAAATCCCAATGTATATCTATGATAACATCCACTGTCTTCTAATACTCTGGGGTCCTAACCTCGGTGTGATGCATAGGAAAACCTAATATTTGACTTCAAACTCTAGAGGTCATCTCTTTCGATCAGTATAAGATTTCTACCATGAATGTGCATTATCCATCATCTTCCAAATCAACTCCACCTACTCACTAGTCTCTTGGACAAAGGAGGCCTAGGCATAACTACCTCTCTTGACTTAAGCCAACATAGGGGTGATTGTCATGGCCTACTGTATAAATCCCCCTAAGGTTCCATCTGAATTGTGGCCGTAAAACCATTATGGTACGAAAAATTCTCTTGTGGTATGTGTATCTCCCAATAGCCACATAAATCCAAGATGAATGCTCAAAAAATTTCCTCAATGACCTGAATTGTGCACTCAGACATTCCGTCTATCTAGGGATGGTATGCTATACTCAGAAGTAACTGTGATCCCAAATCCCTATGTATTCCCTACCAGACCCAATAAGTAAACCGGTTGTCCATGTCTGAAATGATAGATTTTGTAACCCTATGAAAACGTACTATGACTTGGATGTAAAACCATTCAAGATCATCATTATTGATGATTTTCTTTATTGGTAGGATATGTGAAACCTTTGAGAGTCTATTGATAACAACGCAAACTGTATCATTCCATCAAGGTGACTTGGGTATTCCTAGAAACAATTACATTGTAGCACCATTCCACTTCTACATGGGAATGGGTAACTACTGTAATATCCATTATGGTCACTAATGTTCCACCTTCACCAACTAATAGGTAGAAAACCTCAAAACTAAACAAGCTACATCCTTATTCACACCTAGCCACCAATACTGATTGTGTAAGTCTCTGTGCATATTGGTGAAACCATAATGAACTTCCCTTAAGGGGGAATGAAAATCCTGAAACAACTCATCACATATTCCTGTTGACACCCATATGCATCCATGAAAAAAATCCTCATCCTAACATATGTTCCACCCAGGAGTAGGGTCCATGCATGACACACTCTCTCGTAGGACTAGGCCCTCATAATCTGATAGCTTCCTTATTCACACTCGATCCATTAGATTATAGGCAATAGCTATAGAATAAAGAAACATCTTACCCTATTTATTGTGCACCTCCAAATGAATCTCATAGAATACTTCCATAAGATTCTACTCCCTGATGGTCTCATGAACTACATGTAATTCAATTATGTGAATAAATTTATCAGACACTGTGGTATAATTCCCAGTCATGTACACAAGATCAACGTCAAAAGACTGAAGGTACTCAACCCGCCTTTTCTGTCTCAAATTCGAATCATGCTAAGTAAAGATATAATTGAGGCTTTTGTGGTCAGTGTATACCGAACAATTATCTCCCAAAAGATAATGCATCCAATAGTACAAAGAATGAACAACCACACCTAACTCAAGATCATGCATAGGGTAATTCTTCTAATGTAGCCTCAAATGATGAGACCCTTATGGAATAACTACTTCCCCCTCCATAATCACTTCTCCCATCCCAATACATGATGCGTTATAGTACATTGTTTAAATCATGCACGATTCCAGAAAAAATCCATATCGGTGCTGAAGTCAATATCGCTTTCAGCTACTGAAAGGCTGAATCACATGAATCTATACACATGTAATTTTCACCCTTAATAGTCAGGCCCATTAGTGGAACTTATAAGAATTAAATTTCCTTAATAAAGGGTCGATAGTAACCATCCGGACCCATAAAATTCCATACCACAAAGAAGTTCTTCAGTAGCTCCTAGAAAACTACTGCTCTCACCCTATCTGGGTCTACTGATACTCTAATTTATGAGATTTGATGACCCAATAAATGAATTTGATCCATATAAAAGTGGATCTTTGAAAAATTAAAATAAAATTTATGCTCTCTCAGTGTACTCAATACGATCTCAAGATGGATGGCATGGTCTTGTCATGTGTGAGAGTACACTATGATATCATCCATGTGGACTGTCACAAAAGAATCAAATTACGGATGGAAAACTAAGTTCATCAGTTCCATGAAATCTTATAGTGTTTTTGTGAGACCGAATGACATAACCAAATACTCATATAGACCATACCAGATCCAAAATGTCGAAGAGCTACATCTGATTGTCTAACATGCAATTGATGATAAACAGATCTGAATCAATTTTCGAGAACACTCGTGCTCAGTGAAGCTGATCATAGAGATCTTAAATACTCTGCAAGGAATATAGGTTTTTGACTATCAATTAGTTTAACATCCAATAATATAGACAAAGTCTGAGGGTACATTCTGCCTTCTTGATAAGTTGGATAGGTGAACCCTAAGGATAAGAATTGGGTCATATGAAACCCTTTGCCTATAACTCCTCTAACTAATTCATGATCCCCTATAAATGAGGTGTTGTTATATTATGAAGATATATGGACAATGGTGCCACTCCTAGTATAGGCTCAATAGAGATATCCACCTCTCACTCTGGGGGTAAACCTGAAAATTTAACTGAGAGGAGTTCCGCGAAATGATCCACCACTGCAGGAAAGTCCACCTGTGAATTTACCAGATCATCTTGATATAAAATTGAAATATGGTCTATAATTCATCTTAATCCATGATGTTATGGTCTAGCTCTACTCAACTGGACATCCCATTTTCCCATGCATAAAAAATATCCACACTCTGGTGACGTGAAACTCACCCTATAGAGGTAGCAGTCAACAAAGGCTTGAAAGAAGACCAACCAGTCCATTCCAGGAATGAATTCGAATCCTATCATCTCTAAGGGAGAGGGGTACCATAAGAAGTGAAACATTCCATCTTCAAAAAATCAGTCCTTAAACTAATTTAAAATTTCCATTCTTATCCCCAATGGAGTGTCTAGAATCATAACATCACTAGAAGTAATGATACAGATCTCAAGACTCTCCACAATGGAACCCTATATAAAACTACGGGAATCCCCTTGTATCAAAAAGAGAAGAAGCTAAGACCGAGGAAACTAGAATCAAACCTATAACCGTAGAGGGTCTGGGATCATGCACCTACAAGTTTTAATCCATTGAAAAATTATAAATTATAACACAACCCTAAAACCCTTCTTGGATACCCTATGTTGGTCCACCCAACTATCACTGATAACCTTTCATCTGGATAAAATGGTTGTGACCACCTCCTTGAACTGAAAAACCATAATTCCTTGACAATGAAAAACATGTGGTCCTCATCATTATCATGAAGTCATAATAGATCTTCTCTCACTAGCTTCTAGTGAGAAATTACTGCAAAACTGTTGAAGATGGCCCATCTTTCCTGAAGATCAGCACTCAACTGGGTCTCCCGGTCACTAAGGTTTCATGTTCCCACTCTTCCCACATAGGTAGAACCTCACCTGGATACCTGAAGATACATCACTACTACTAAAATCACCATGTTAAGGATCCCTATGGAAATTCTTGGTACCAAATGAAAAAGTTCCATCCCTGAATGCTAAACTATTGTGGCTCACCGCTCAAAACTCCCTCAGATTACACATAATAATAAGCATCTAGAATACTTTGGCAGTCAATGAAGTCAATATGAAATAATTCACCTATGATCCTATGTCATACCTGATACCATCCTCAAATCCCCTTATTAGTGACAACTTGTCACCCCCCAGAACAAGTGTGAATCCTTGATGCTCTGTAAAGTGACAAGAATAATCCCTCATTGAAAGAGCACCCTACTCCAAATTCATGAACTCTTGGGATCGGTCGACCCTCAAATTCTTGGGGTGGAAGTAAACATAGAATTTCCTATAAAACTCTTCAGAAACCATATCCAGATGACATCTTTCCTATGAGATAACATCCCACCATCTCTTAGTAGAATCATGTAGCATGTAAGTTGCAAGATTTACCTTCCTCTTAAGAGCTGTCTTCATATGCTTGAAGATAGAAATCATGGCCTCCAACCATGAATTTCGTAGTCAGAGTGTAACGACCTGAACTTTTTAATAATTTTTGTTTCCTAATCTTGGGTGTTATTTTATTTTATACTCAAAAAAACTATTTCATTTATTAAAATTATTATAATTAAAATGGTACCGTTGAGTTTCGACTGTTATATGACCATTGGTCCATATGACCGTTGGTAACTAAACTCTTAGTGTTGTGATTATTGTTTATAAATACAAGTGATCTTGGTTAATTAATACAGAGAGAAGATTTGATGGCCTCCTCTAGTAGACTCAGGCCATTCGAATCCTATATAACCGAACTTGGGAAGGAGGTAGCACCACTGGGATTTGCACTAGACCAAACCCAAGTCGAACTTCATCGTGTGTAGCTAGAGCAGAATCACCTTCATGAGAATTTCAAGAAAATATAAATCACCACTCGAGAAATGTTGGCTGAGCCGCTCTAAAATTTTATCACCATAGCACACCTTACACTTAGGTCCTATGCTGGTGTTATAAGGGTCTTTGTAACAAGACCATAGCTTCTTTATGTAATCCTTTGATATAAATAAAAATTGTGATTTCTTCTTATGGTGAAGTTTGTGAATTTTCAAATGTCTGGATAAAATAGTATGCATATTTTTAATGAATTTTAGAAAAATGATATTTTAAAATATTTATGTAAACCTTAAATAATTAATAATGTATAAATATTTTAAAAAAATGGTCTTCTACAATAATGTTCAATGAGAAATTTAGAGTCTAATAGGATCAACATAATTTTTGATGAATAGTAAATTATGAATAGTGATTTAACACTTATGATTTGTAATGTGATAAAATGGATTAAGTAACCTGAGTTATGAAATTATTAATATAAATTAGGCACCTTGATCAAGTAATGTGATTCAATAAAATAGGTAAATAACTGTTTCAGAAATTATTTGTTAAGTATTAGTATTTTCGAGTGAATAGTTTTTTTTTTTAAAAATTAAATTAAAAATATTTAGAAAAATATTTTTATTAAATAAAGTTCATTTTTGAATTCAGAGCATCGATATTAGGTTAGTGTGAATTTTTGGGGTTTTTCTGAAACAGTTGAATTATCAATGAATAGTGAAAATGCAGTTTTGAGGTTCAGGTGTTCAATGACATCATTTATGATGTAATAATGATTTAAGATTTCTGGTCGACTTATGGATAGTGAGATATTCTATGAGGTTTCCCATGTGGCCAATACCATGGGAAAATACCATGGTCAAGCCCATGGTTTTTCCAATACCACCGATGAGAGTGTCCCTTGGAAATTATTAATTTAATCACTCATTTTTACTATAAATACGAAGCCATTTCCCTCATTCATTTCATTCCAAAAAACATAATCAGCGAATTTTTGGTCTCCATACCTCCCAATTAGTCCTCCCAAGGTTCCCTCAAGCCTCTCAAGGTCCCGACATTCAAGTGTTCGAAGTTACTCTTCAAGGTAAGGGATCATTTCACCCTCCTCTTTTAAGTCAAGACTTCCTTTATGTTGTGTCGTATAGTATCCATCTATTTATGTTTATGGTATGTCAAAATATGTTATCTTTACTTTCCATTTCATGCTTGACTGTTGAGATACCCTTTCCGCTCTCATCAATTTTTTTTTCTGAATTGTTATGTGACGTTGTTAGGCCGCCAAATTTCTCGTAAAAGAAATAAAATCTTCTCTTTTATTTCATGTTTCATTTTCATGTGGAATGTCATTAAAATAACCATACCATGATCTTATTCAGTACCCATACTTCAATATGAATTATTTATGAGTGGGTGACCATTGTCCCCTCTCTTTTCAATGTTTTCTAAAACCATGTTATATAGCCGTTGTGTTGCATAAATTTAGTCTCAAATTTTTGTCTCTTTCTCTCGAGAAATTCTATTGTTTATTTATATGAATACCCAGACCTATTTCATTTTTATGGGTATAAATATATATATATAAAGATGATATTTTTGATTCTGTAATTGACATACACATAACCCTCACACCCTTTCCATGGGTTATAAATGACATAATGATCTTATTTTTATGCTCTTTTTAAATGTCACGATTTTGACATGAAACCCATTTCATGGATTCTATTTGGGTTATTTATGAAATTTTTTATTATGATTTATGTGCCTCACATGAATGTAAATAAATATTAAGGGTGGTCCTTAATAGTTTTCGAATGCATTAGGTAATGACTTAATCTATAGAGATGGCATGTTTTACAATACCTTGGTGAATAACCTTGGTAATTTTTATGACACCTTGGGGATGGAACTTGGTGATATGTTCATGAATGTCTAAATGAAATTTTGTAGCCACATATTAATTTTATGTTCCAAGTTCTCTTCATTATGATATTTCTATAATTCCATTTCTCATGTCTTTATGTTTTTATTTAAGTTCTTATTGATATCACAGGTAAACTGATTCCCTTGTTTACCCCTTAATGGGACTTATGCTCACCCGTTACATTGAATGTATGTCTCCAGGTTATGAGATGCAGTAATTATAATTAGGATGAAATTATTATTAATCATTAAAAGTGAATTAGAAGAATGTTTTATGTTATATTCAAGTTTTATTGTTCCTAAATTCTAAGACACTATACTTTAAAGATCCTTTGTTTGTAAAATGTATTTAAAAGTTATGAATTAAAAAGGAGGGATGCCATAGTTGGTATCAAAAGAAAAGTTAGTTATTTTATTCTATGAAAACTTTAAAAATAACCCTATAGAAAATTTTAAACATATTAAAATTTCCTTGTGTTTTGGTGAGTATTAAGCAAGTGGTTTATCAAACAAATACATCCATGTTTGGATACGAGTAGGTAGATGCGGCTCTGGAATAGATTTACATATGGTTTAAACCAGAAAATGACTCTTTGAGCTAGAATCGAATGTGAACTGGTGCACAACAACAGGCCTTGCTGTACTCTTTGTTACGACACTCTTGTGGGATATGTTTGGTTAATCGCAAGCTTTTTATGAATCATTATGAAGGAATTATAGAGAAATGTAAGTGTTTAACAATTATGTCATAAGACATAAAATCCTTTATAGTTAAAATATTCATAAATGATATAAGTTTCTCAATAAGGTTTTAATCATTTAGAAAAATGGTGGGCAATAGGAGGAACCTTGCAAATGGTGACCACAATGGACCATGTGTTGAAAACCCTTCGATGGAAGCTGGAATGGAAAAATTCATGTAGATGATGAACCAAGTGACTCAAGTTATGGGAAATAACGTGAATCAAACTGAGAGACCGATATCACTGCGAAGGGAACAACATTATATTGAGTCTTTTATGCATCAATGACCACCAAACTTTAGTGTATTGACTAAACCATTGATTTATGAGCAGTGGATCAGCTCTATCTAGAAGATCTTTTCTATGACCTACTATTGAGAGTATGTGATGGTCACCCTAGCTGTCTATCACTTGGAAGGAGAAGATGATCAGTGGTGGAAGATGATTAAAAACACGTGGCAAAGAGTGGAGGTTGAAGATATGGAGTGGGAAGTGTTTAGAAGGATTTTCTTCTGTAAGTATTTCCCTCGATCCATGAGAACAATAATTGATAAGGAGTTTCTCGAGCTAAAACAGAAAGAGAATGAATCTGTGGGAAGCTACGAGATGAAATTCCCAAGGCTTTCCCAATATAACTATAGATTTTTCATGGATTCAAATGGTATGGTTGATAGATTATTAGGTGAACTGAGACCTCATTTGTGGAAGAATCTAGACAACCGAGACTTTTATAGGTACAAGGAGATCAGGGGGAGTGTGATTAAAAGTCGAGCTAGAGTTAGGTGAGATGCAATGGTCTCATAAATCAAATGATAAAAAGAGATCAATGAAGCCCAGATTAGGGAGGAACTTTGATCAGGGAAGAGGAGGCAAGAAAGTGAAATGTCCCATGTGTAATAAATGTGGGAAGAAGCATTCGGGGAACTACCTTCTCGGGAGCAGTAAATGCTACAAGTGTGAATAAGATGGCCATATTCTGAGGAATTTTCGTAGTGAGGTGAAACCTCAACTTCCAAAATCTAATGAAAAGGGGAAGATGGTGAAGGCCCTACCTGATGTCCATTGATTTAAGTGTGGAAATCTTGTCCATTTTTCCAATCACTATCCAAATCCAAGGGCAGTGGAAGGGAACCACCATCAGCCTCAGCAAAGGCCAAGAGGGCAAGGTTGTGCTTTTTCTATCACGATAATGGAAGTTGAAGCTCAAAATAATGTGGTAGAATGTACTCTTGTTGTTCTCTCAAAGATAGCAATTACTTTGTTTGATTCTGGTTCTACGCATTCCTTTATTTCCTCAATCTTTTCAAAGAATTTTGGATCAACCCCTAACTTGGTAAAGTAGAGTTATCGGTCAAGACTCTTGGTGGGATTATGCAATAATCATCAGTGTTTAGAAACTATAGTATTTACATTGGTGAGCACAATATTATCGCAAAGACAATAGTCATTCCCATGCTAGTATTTGAAATTATACTAGGTATGTACTATCTCTCAAAGTATAATTCTAAGATCAAATGTAGAAGTAAGGAAATCTCAATAGTATTGAATAGAAAACCGACAGTTATCTTCCAAGGAGAGATATCTCAACCAGATATTTTTCTAGAAGAACCTCCTATATACTTATTTATGGAATTGATCGGTGAAGAAGAATAAGTAAATGGCAGTTTGAGGATAGAAAATGTACACATCATCCATGAATACATTGATGTATTTCCTGAGGAGTTTCCTGGACCTCCCCCAGAAAGAGAGGCAGAGTTTTTCCATTGAACATGTATCTGGATCTCATCCAATATCAAAGACCACGTATAGTATGAATAATATGGAGCTGGAGGAATTAAAGAAACAACTCCAAGGTCTTTTGGAGAAGGGGTTTATCCAGCCAGGTGTGTCTTATTGGGGAGAACCTATTCTCTTTGTGAAGAAGAAGTTTGGATCAATGTGGCTATGCATTGATTATTGAGAACTGAATGGAATCACAGTAAAGAACAAATAACATCTTCTATGAATTGAAGACTTATTTGACCAACTTCATGAGGATCAATTCTTCCCTAAAATTGATCTTCAATCTGGTTATCATAAATTGAGGGTGAAGATTGAATATATTCCATATAATGCCTTCTGATCAAGATATGTGAATTATTAGTTTGTTGTTATCCCCTTTGGACTGACTAATGCACCTGTATTTTTCATGTATTTGATGTATAGAGTCTTTAAGGACTACATTGATAACTTTCTGGTAGTTTTTATTGATGATATTCAGATATATTCCAAAAGTCGTGAGGAGTATGAGGATCATCTAAGGGTTATTTTTCAAACACTACGAAAGGAGGGTCTCTTTGTAAAGTTCAGTAAATGTGAATTCTGGTTACAACAATTGTCTTTCTTGGGGAAAATTATAACCAATGAAGGAATCACAATTGACCCTATAAAGACAAATGTTGTAGAGGAGTGGCCTCAACCTACAACAATAATCGAGATTTAAAGTTTCCTTGTGTAACGACCCGATCCTAGTCACCCAGAGTTGGGGCATTATTACATAACATTTGCATGATCACAAAAGATCAAGTATCGAATGACCTATTAGTTTGGTATCCTTGGAATCTCTATATACATTCATAATGTTTACATTACATCATAAAATGAAAAATTACAAAAACATCTTGTCTCTATAGACCACACTCATATCCCCTCGTACTATCCCTATGGGTCATTAATAAAATATTTCTTCACATCCTGGGTTAAATAAAACATAGAAAGGGGTGAGCTCAGATGCCTAATAATGATAACAATACAAATGAAACTTTCATAAATAAGCAAAAACATTTTAAGCAATGTATATGTAAAACAAAATCATTTTAAACTTGAACTTCAGCCTAATATGGAAGAAATAAAATGAAATAATGTAATTTACTTATTGACATGGATATTCTAATAATCGAATAATCACATGAAATATCAATAACCACTTTTATAATGATATAATGCATACTTCCAGACTATCATAACCACATATTCAAAGCCTTGTTCAAGACTACAAATAAGATTTTGTGAAGGCCTTGTGCCAAGACACTATTTTGTCTCATGATACCTAACGATGCATCGAGGAGCTATAGCGGGATCCACCTGTCACTTATTATGTCCAATTCATTCTTCATATGAACAGGTTTAAACATAATAGAATCATTCATATTAAAACTAGCATACGAAATGTAAATACTTTCTCCATAATCCCGGAATGGTATAAGAATATCACATCCACAGTAAAAAATATCACAAATCCTTCAATACAATATGGATGTTTTGTATCATACTAAATCAACTTCAAATAAACTTAAAATCCATCAAAGGATGTTGACATAGATGAAAATAAAACTATTTGAGAGAAATTTCTCTTTTTTTAAATCATTTAAAAGTCACATAATTATAAAAGGAAACATTGACATTGAAAATATTCTTATAATATTGTAAGGGGATCTTTGAAGATTTTATAACGGTGGAAAATATCTGCATCCACCGTATGATTTAAAAAAATACATTCGTACCTTAATTTTGTCAAAAAGGATAAAAAAAAACTTGTTTGGAAAATGACAGAAAGATTCTTTTATAAACATCTTATAAAAAGTCAAAAAGGGTATATATGACTTTAACCCATAGTTTGTAAAATAGTAAGAATGATTTTAAATACATTTTTAAGAATCATG
Source organism: Viscum album (assembly GCA_963277665.1). Taxonomy (NCBI): domain Eukaryota; kingdom Viridiplantae; phylum Streptophyta; class Magnoliopsida; order Santalales; family Viscaceae; genus Viscum; species Viscum album. The sequence continues at coordinate 672,920,432 of OY728131.1, read as the reverse complement.
GATGTTGATGATAAAGAGGTCCCAGTAGATAATTACGTATAAACAACCTCGGATAATGAAGAGATTGTGAAATAAACCCTTAACTTGTAGTTTTCCTTTGTCAAGGGTAGGTTTACCTCCTGTATAATGGTGAAATAGTTGTTATTAATTTATTCAATAATCATATAAAATAATATGATATCATATATGATATTTTGACATTGCTTTGTTAATAATATATTATTATTATTATCTTTTCAGGTGTTAACTTACTCATTTTCTTTTATATGTTTTGTTACATAAGCCGTGTTTTTGATGGATAGGTTGTATCTTATTAATTTACAGAATTATACCAAGTCATAAAACATTATTTTTAATCATAAAATTATAATTATACTTGAATGGATATGATGAGAAATATATCTCATCACGTTCGTGGAGACGGTTGTCCGTACGTACGCACGCGCGACAATATCATTTTTTTGATATTAAAATAATATATAATTGGATGGTATATCATTTATATAGAATAATTATCATGTTATATTTATTATTTAAATAAATTTCACATCATTATCATACCCATCCAAATAATAATGTTTTGAATAATAATTACACCATGACATGGAGACGGTAAGCTCTACGTATGCACATATGATGACATGTCATTCAAAGGATGGCTAGAATACTGAATATAGTTGTACCATATTTAAAATAACATCATAGTATATATAAGATACTGGAGTTATTATTTTATAATGGAAATGAAAAAGAATGAATAAGTGGAAGAAGAAAGGAACTTGAAAGAGGGTGGTGAAATTATTACCTCTTCTTCGGGTTTTTCTTTTTGATTTGATCAAAAAGGCTCCTTAGGTTGGATTTCTAATCAAACTAAGGCCTCTAGGATTAATTGAGTGATGTTTAGAGGATATTAGGTCAGGGTTTGGCTGAACCAAAAGGCTTTGAAGGTATGAATTTGAGAGAAGTGGGAGTACCCTTTTATAAGAGGGGTGAGGGGCACCTTAGGAAAAGATAGAATTATTAATTTATAATAAATTAATATTCGGTTTATAATGGATCCAAACTGATTTATTACTAGTATAAGGTGGGTTGGGTCGAAAATCACTCAATTAATAGGTTTTAGACAGGTTTGGGTCACTATATTAACGTTATATTTTAGTTTTAACTCTTAGTTAATTAGTTTGAAATTTACCACGTCTCTTGTTATTTTTATATTATATGGTTAATAAACATACTATAAACTGCCAATTAAACCCCAAGTGGTTCATTAATGATACACCTATCATTATATAAGTCTATTAGCCAAACCTTAGATTGTTAGGAATAGAATAACAATTAATAATATAATATTTCGTTTAAAAACACTTTTATGTCAATTTTGACACTATTTGGAAATTTATTTTTGTGAAAATTACAACAGCATCATTACTTCAAATAAAGTTAATTAAATAAATACTAACATGTCATATTATCCTATAAAATTAGTGGAATTTATAAAAGGTCTCTAATTACTTTTATTTGAGTATTAATAATATCAATTATTTTAATATTTCATTAATTTTGTAGTTACTCCATCATCATTGTGTCATAAATAAATTAAATTATTAAATGTATGAAAAATAAATATAAAATACAATTATATAGGAAATCTTTTTACCTTTCTAATGAATATTTATAGTCGAATTTATCTTATGTATAACCTTATATTAAAAAAAATATTAGTTATTAAAATTTAATTTTAACTCTTTTAACTCTTCGTTGAATTAAATAGTAATAAATGTCCTAATCTAATCCATGTAGACCAAATAGGTTCATATTTTATTCCTAATTCTGTTTTTGGTAGAATTATACTTAGCCAATAGAATTAGGACATGTGTTAGGGTAATAATAATATCATTTTTTCTCCTTAATTACTCTATTTACTTTTAACCATGGTAAATAAAAGTTAAAAGTTACTATTGAACAAAAATAATTTTCATCTCATTGAACAAAATTTTACTTACTAACATCAACTATGTCTCTTGGATTTTTGAAATTCAATTCATAGAAGAGGTAAAATTATGTTTTATGTGAATTTAAAAATTCTCCTAGGAGGTGGGTAAAAGACGGTGAAAAGTACAATAAAAATTTTATATATCTAAATTAATATAAAATGACTCCAATGAATTACATTGAACTTATATAGGTATTATTTTTCTATTTTGACATAAATAAATTTAAATAAAATAAATAATTATTTAAATAAAAAGTCGTTTTTAACTAATAACTCGGTGTTTTTCACTATTCATCAAAAATTAAATGTTTTTAGAATAATACAAAAAATTCACCCTAGGCTAATTTCGATATTCAGAATCCAAAAATAAAGTCCATTTTGGAATATAAAATTTATAAAATTTCAAAAAGTGGGTATTACTATTCATAACACCTAGTTTGATTGGTTGTGGTGTGTGTTAGAACTCAAAGTTGTGTACAACACATGCTACTGCATTATTCAAAGAGAAGCGTACCATGGAAGCTTGGGGCGTTGCATTCTCCCCTCATTCAAATAATTTCGTCCATGAAATTTCTAGAATACTACCGCATGAAAAGACTCGGGTGGTTCTTCATCATTAGTTCCTCGGGTTCCCACGTTGCCTCTTACATCTTATGGTTTCTCCATAGAACTTTTACCAGACGAGTCGTCCGGTTTCTCAACACTTGTTCTCTTATATCAAGAATCTGTACGGGCTCATTGCAATAAGATAGATCAGGTTCTAGTTATAGTTACTCATAAGTGAGTACGCACGTTTTTTCAGGAATATATTTTTTCAATAGTGATACGTGGAACACATCGTGAACTTTGGTTAGATTTGGCGGCATTTCCAAATGATAAGCTACAACCCCAATTCGTTCTTGAATTTCGAAAGGTCCTATATACCTGGGACTCAATTTACCTTTCTTGCCGAAATGTATAACTCCATTACATGGAGATTCCTTTAAGAAAACATGATCTCATACCTGCAATTCCAAATCCTTCATTCGGTTGTCAACATATCTCTTCTGTCAACTTTGATCTGGTTTGATGTGGCTTCAAATAACCTTCACCTTTTCCATCGTTTACTCCACCAGTTCTGGGCCTACGATTTTTCTTTCACCAAAATCATCCCAATAGGTTGGTGTGCGACATCTCTTTCCATATAATGCTTCATACAGTTCCATATGGATACTTGAATGGAAGCTATTGTTATAGGAAAACTCTACCAGATGTAAATATTGATCTCAGATACCTTGAAAGTTAGGTGAGCATGATCTCAACATGTCTTCTAAGGTTTGAACAGTTCGATTTGATTGTCCATCAGTTTGGGGGTCGTAGGTAGGGCTCAAAGGAATTTTAGTATTCAGGTCCTTCTGAAGACTCTTCCAGAAATGTGAAGTAAAACATGGATCATGATCAAAAACAATCGATAAGGGTACTCCATGAAGTCGCACAACTTCATTAATATATAGTCTTTCTAGACGTTCAAGTGGTAGATCTTTCCTTATAGAAAGAAAATGTGCTGACTTGGTTAGATGATCAACAATGACTCATATCGCATTGTTCCTTCTAGGAGTCTTTAGTAGTCCCATGAAAAATTCCATCGTGATATTATCCCATTTAAACTTATGTATGGGAAAAGGTTTCATGAATCTTTCAGGTTGTTTCCTTCTAGATTTCACATGTTGAAAAACCATATATCTTGACACAAAATCAGCAATCTCCATCTTCATGTTGTCCCACAAAAAATGTTCCTTCAAATCTCTATACATTTTGGTGCTCCCAGAATGTATAGAGAAATTGGAACTATGAGCATCATCCAACAATTCCCTTTTTAGATCAGGTATATCAGGAACACAAAGTATCTTCCCAAATTTCAAAATTCTTTCTTCATACACAAAGTCACTCAATCTCCCATCATTCACAGCTTTAATCTTCTTTTGAAATTCTTCAGCATCGGTCTGAGAACTCTTAATCTTTTATAGTAAAGATGGTTTGGAAACCATTTGAAAAAGTATCAATGTTTCAACATCTATGGTTATTCCCATATCCATCTATACTAGATCCATGAAATTTGGATCCCTTTCAACTATCATTTTCTTCAAAACTCTATGATCCTTTCTGCTCAAAGCATCTGCCACCATATTTGGCTTCCCCGGGGTTGTAGTGTATCATGCAATCATAATCCTTTTCTAGTTAAAGACATCTCCTTTAACTCATGTTGTGTTCTTTCTGTGAGAAAATATACTGTAAACTCTTGTGATCAGTATAAATATCACATTTTTTACCATAGAGATTGTGTCTCCATATCTTAAAATAAAATATTACAGCAGCTAACTCAAGATCATGAGTAGTATAGTTTTGCTCATGAATTTTCAGCTATCATGATGCGTAGGCAATAACCCTATCATTCTACATAAGGACACAACCAAGTCCTTTCTTCGATGCATCACTATAAATAACGAACCCATCATTCCCCGATACATTCTTCACACTCTTTTGTCAAAATAAATTTAACCCCTTTATGTGTGAGCTTTGTTAATGGGTTAGCCAATCGGGAAACAAATCTTGACCAAATGCCGATAATAACCTGCTAAACCAATAAAACTACGTACCTCAGTTATAATCGTTGATGCTGTCCATTCATGGATTGCCTTGGTCTTAGAAGGATCAACAGAGATTCCATCCTTAGAGAAAGTATGTCCAAGAAAATAAATCCCTTGAATCCAGAATTCACACTTTCTAAACATCCCATATAATTCGTGTCTTCTAAGAGTATTTAGAATGATGCGCAAGTGATTTTCATGATCTTCGCTGCTTTTGGAATATACCAAGATATCGTAAATAAATACCACTACAAAATGATCAAGATATTATTTGAAAACACTATTCATTAGATCCATGAAAATAGAGGGTGCAATAGTCAGTTCAAAAGGCATTATTGTAAACTCATAATGCCCATACTTGGTTCAAAATGCTGTCTTGGGAATGTCTTCCTTCTTCACACACAACTGAGGGTATCCAGATCGAAGGTCAATCTTTGAAGAGTATTGAGATCCATGCAGTTGGTCAAATAAATCATCAATGCGAGGTAGGAGATACTTTTTCTTTATTGTTATATCATTGATATCCCTGCAGTCGATACATAAACTCATAGATCCATCTTTCTTTTTAACAAAAGGAATAGGGGATCCCCTTAGAGAAACACTAGGGAGAATAAATACCTTATTACTCAATTCCTCTAGTTGTTTCATTAGTTAAACTAATTCCACAGTGGATATTCTATAATGGGTCTTTGATATAAGCCATTAACCAGGAATTAAATCAATGGAAAACTGAATTTCTCATTCAGGAGGATGTCAATGTAAATATTATAGAAACACATCTACATATTCTTTCACAATATGTACATACTTTATTTGAACATTCCATTCCTCACCCATAGTTATTTCATTCTCTTCCTCCCCAATAATTGAATTTAGTTGAACTACTGGGGGTGGATCTAGATAAGAATTAGGTGGTGATGGTTCTTCTCTAATGATAAGGTGTTATTTATCACCATCATTAAAAATATTAACCTCATTCTTCTTAAAATAAATCATTGCATCATGGTTCGAAAGCCAATCCATAACGATGATTATATCAAACTCAATCAGGGGTATGATGATGAGATTGACAGATAATGTAAATTTATATGCTCTAATGGGGACTGATTGAAAAAACATTGTTGCGATGATACATCCATTAGGAGTTTAAACTGACAACAACCTTGTTATATCAAATTGGAAATATCTAATTTCTTAGCAAACTAGGAAGATATGAAACAAAGCGATGATCCAGAATCAAATAATGCATTTTTCTAAACCTGAGGAAACCATTAAATTACCTGCCACCACGACTTTCGGAGCTTCAACCTCAGCAATAGTGATATAATAATCCTAGGCTTGATCCCTTGGCCTTTTCTGAAGTATTTTCCCATGACTCTTAGGAAATTCTTTTTCATAATGTCTCATCTCCCTAAAATTGTAGCATTGAACATCGGTAGCTTCCTTATTCCCCTTGCAATCACGAGCTTGGTGTCCTTTTTCACCACACTTGTAATAGACTCCCATTCCCTTCAGGAAAGTACCTAGTGTTTCTTCCCACATTTACTACAGGATAGATAATCAACATTTCCCTTCATCCCCTTATTTCCATTCCCAGAGTGATCAGCAGATCTCTTATTCTGTTGCTTTTCTTTAAATTCATGAGACTTAGAGAATTCTTTTTCTGTCTTGATAGCACATGAGACAATATATTCTTACGATGAGAAGGATTGTGAGACTAATGATTGATGGGGAAATGGTTTTAATCCATCAAAGAAATGATCAATCTTACTTCTTGGGTTACGTATATAATTTACTACATGCCTCACTAACCTTGTAATGTTAGCCTCATACTTTGTGACATTCTCATCCTCCTTTTGACTCAAACTCAGAAATTGTCTTTCCATATTTCCTCGATGGTCCCAAGGAAAGAATTTTTATAAGAAAAGATCTTTAAACTCCCTACATTGCATATTTGATACTTCATCATCTTCCTTCGTGTTTTGAATCAATGACCACCATTGACCAGCATATCCAATGAGGCGGTAAACTGCCATTAAAACTTTTTCCATTTTTCTACTCCCCAAGGCGTGGAATATTTTCCCTAAGGAATTTATCCATTTCTCAGCTACTATTGGATTTTTACTCCCATTGAATGTTGGTGGTTTTTTCCTCATGAAGCGATCTAACATTTATCCTCCATGCTACGGATTCTTGTGCTCCATACGGGTAATGTTATTATTCATAACCTGAGTGAGTTGTCCTAGTATGGTGATTAGTTAATCAGGACCAGTTGCATCACCAGCTCCACTATAATTATCTTGAGTAGGAGGGAAATACTTACAAGGAGTGTGTGAATTGATACGGTTTCAATTCGTTCCACTAGGTTCCATTTCTAAACAATTGGATACACTAGATTAGTTTATGAAAGGAAATACATAAATCCAAACTTGTCAAACACTTAACATAAATTTGAATAGTTTATGGATATAATCCATAATCATAAAAAGATGTTTTCTTTGTGGAAGTATATACTTATAAAACATTCATAATGGATTGTAAAAAATGAGAATTATCCTATGCATATCCCCCGGGAGTGTCGAAACCAAGAGTGCAGCAAGGCCGATTGTCGTGCAGCAGTTCCCGTTCGAGTCTAGCACAAAGCGGTGTTTTCGGGTTTTTCCCCTAGGTACATCTGTTCCAGAGTCGCCTCTACCTGATCATATCTAGACAAAGATGTATTTCTTGGAAAACTCAAAAAATATCTACAATACCAAAATTCGAGGAATCTCTTCTATACTAATCTTCAACATCCATCTTAGGTCTATATGATCTAATCAGAGTTTATCTAAATCTAGCTCCCAAGGTTTGTACTAAACTTCCTCTGATACCAACTGTAAAGCCCTAACCCGAGTTGCCCAGAGTTGATTCATTATTACATAACATTTGAATGATCACAAAAGATCACGTCTCAAAAGACCGATTAGTTTAGTAGCCTTGGAATCACTAGATACATTCATAAAGTTTACATTACATCATAAAATGAAAAACTACAACAACATAATGTATCCACACACCACACTCATATCTCCTCATACTATCCCTATGGGTCATTCATAAAATACTTGTTCACATCCTGGGAAAAATAAAACATATAAATGGGTGAGCTCAAATGCCTAGTAAGGATAACAATATAGTGGAAACTTTCATAAATAAGCATAAACATTTAAGGAAATGTATAACTAAAACAAAAGCCTTTTAAACATGAAATTCAGTATAATGGGGCTGAAATAAAATGAAATAATGTCATTTACTTATTCTCATGGATATTCTAATAATTGAATAATCACATGAAATATCAATAACCACTTTCATAATGATGGAATGCATAATTCCAGACTATCATAACTAGATATTCAAGGCCTTGTGCCAAGACTACAAATAAGATTTCGTCAAGGCCTTGTGCCAAGACACTAGTTTGTCTCATAAGACCTACCGATGCATCAAGGAGTTATAGAGGGCTCCACCCATCACTTATTAAGTCTAATTCAATCCTCATATTAATAGGTTTAAACATAACATTAACATTCATATTAAAACTAGCATACGAAATGTCAATACTTTCTCCATAAACCATGAATGGTATAAAAATAACACAACCAAAATAAAACATATCACAAAACCATCAATACAATATGGATGTATTGTATCATACAAAATCAACTTCAAATAATCTTAAAATCCATCAATGGATGTTGACATAGATGAAAACATAACTATTTGGGAGAAATATATCTTTTTTTAAATCATTTAAAAGTCACATAATTATAAAAGGAAACATTTACATTGAAAATATTCTTATAAGATTGTAAGGGAAGCTTCAATGATTTTATAACGGCATAAAATAGCCGCACCCGCCGTATAAGTTAAAAAAGACATTCATACCTTAATTTTATCGAAAAGGTTAAAAAGGACCTTGTTTGGAAAAGGCGGAAAGATTACTTTATAAACATCTTAAAAAAAGTAAAAAAAGGGTATAAATGACATTAACCCATAGTCTGTAAAATATTAAGAATGATTTGAAATACATTTTTAAGAAACATGGATTTGGATGATAAAGAGGACCTAGTAGATAATTATGTATAAACAACCTCGGATAATGATAAGATTGTGAAATAAACCCTTACCATGTACTTTTCCTTGGTTGAAGGTACTTTAACCTCCTGTATAATGGTGTAATAGTTTTTATTAAATTATAAAAGAATGAAATACATTAATATGATATCATATATGATATTTTATCATTTTTTTGTTAATAATAGCTTAGTATTATTGTCGTTTCGGGTGTTAACTTACTCATTTTATTTTATATGTTTTGTTACATAATATGAGTTTTTTATGGATAGGTTGTATCTTATTAATATCCATATTTATTTCAAGTCCTCAAATATTATTTTTAATCATCATATGAGAATTATACTTGAATGGATATGATGGGGAATGAATCTCATCGCGTTCATGGAGACGGTAGTCCGTTTGTACGCATGAGTGACAATATCATTCTTTTGATATTAATATAATATATAATTTGATGGTATATAATATATTCATAATCATTATCATGTTATATTTATTATTTACATCAATTAAACATCATTATCATATCCATCCAAATGATAATGTTTTGAATAACAATTACACCACGACGTGGAGACAATAAGTTGTACGTACGCACATATGGTGACATGTCATTCAATTGATGGATAGAATACTAAATATGGTTGTAACATATCAATAATAATATCACAGTATATAGAAGATAATGGAGTTATTATTTTTGAATAGAAATAACAAAGAATTAAAAAGTGGAAGAATAAAAGAACATGAAAGAGGTGGTGAAATTATTACATCTTCTTCGGGTTTTTCCTTTTGAATTGATCAAAAGGGATACTTAGGTTGGATCTCTGATCAAACTAAGGCCCATAGGAAGAATTGAGGGAGGTTGATAGGATATTTGGGTAGGGGTTGGCCGAACCAAAAGCCTTTAAAGGTATGAATTTGAGAGAAGGGGGAGTACCCTTTTATAAGAGGGGTGAGGGGACCTTAGGAAAAGATAGAATTATTAATTTATAATAAATTCATATTCCATTTATAGTGGCTCCAAAATAATTTTTTAGAGGATAAGGTGGGTATGGTTCTAAAACCACTCAACCAATAGGTTTTAGACTGGTTTGGGTCTCTATATTGACCTTATCTTTTAGTTTTAACTCTTAGTTAATTAGTTTGACATTTACCATGTCTCTTGGTATTTTTATATTATATGGTTTTTAAAATTACTATAAACTTACAAGAAACCCCAAGTGTTTCATTAATGATACACCTATCATTATATAAGTTTCTTGGCCGATCCTTTGATTTTTAGGAATAGAATATCAATTAATAATATAATATTTGGTTTAAAAACTCTTTTATGTCAATTTTGACACTATTTGGAAATTGATTTTTGTGAAAATAATATCAGAATCATTACTTCAAATAAAGTTTATTAAAAAAATTATAACATTTCATATTAACCAATAAAATTAGTGGAATTTATAAAATGTCTAAAATTACATTTATTTAAGTATTTATAAAATCAATTATTTTAATATTTCCTTAATTAGGCAATTGCTGTGTCATAATTGTGTCATAAATAAATTAAATTATTTAATGTCTAAAAAATATAAATAAAATACCATTATGTAGGAAATATTTTTAGATTTAAAATGAATATTTATAGTCGAATTTATCTTATGTATAAACCTATATTAAATTTTTTTTATTTATTAAACAGTGATTTTAACTCTTTTAACTCTTCTTTAAATTAAATAATAATAAATGTCCTAATCTAATCCATGTAGACCAAAAAAGTTCATATTTTATTCCTAAGGTTGTTTTTGGTCGAATTATACTTATCCAATAGGATTAGGACACGTGTTAGGGTAATAATAAAATCATTTTACCCCTAATTACCCTATTTACTTTTAACCGTAGTAAATAAAAGTAAAAAGTTACTATTCACCAAAAATTATTTTCATCTCATTGAACCACATTTTACTTACTGACATCAACTATGTCTCATGGATTTTTGAAATTCAATTCATAGAAGTGGTAAAATTATGTTTTATGTGAATTTAAAAATTCTCATAGGAGGTGGGTAAAAGATGGTGAAAAGTACAATAAAAATTTTATATATCTAAATTAATATAAAATAACACCATTGAATTACATTGAACTTATATAGGTATTATGTATCTATTTTGACCTAAAATAAGTTTAAATAAAATAAATAATTATTTAAATAAAATGTTAGTTTTAACTAATAACTCAGTGTTTTTCACTATTCATCAAAAATTTGAATGTTTTTCAGAAAAATAATAAAAATTTACCCTAGGATAATTTCGATATTCTGAATCAAAAAATGAAGTCTATTTTGAAATATATAATTTATAAAATTTAAAAAAATGGGTATTACTATTAATAACAGCTAGTTTGATTGGATGTGGTGTGTGTTAGAACTCGAAGTTGCGTACAACACATGCTACTATATTATTCAAAAACAAGCGTACCATGGAAGCATGGGGTGTTACACCTTGGACTAGCTGGATACTATAGGTGGTTTGTGATAAAATTTTAACGAGTTTCTAATCCATTAACCAAGTTAACTCAAAAAATGGTCAAGTTCATCTGGGCAATGGAGTGTGAGGAAAGTTTCCAAGAGATGAAGAAGAGATTGGTTACTACACCTGTGTTAACACTGCCCTCTAGTGGAGAAGGATTCGTTATTTCTAGCGATGCATCTCTGAAAGGGCTTGGGTACATCCTCATGCAAAATGACAAGGTCATTGCTTATGCATCTCGACAGTTGAAGACTCATTAGAAGAACTATCCTATGCTTGATCAGGAGCTGGAGGCGGTCTTTTTTTCTCTAATGATATGGAGGCACTATATTTATGGGGAGAAATGTGATATATACACATACCATCAATGTTTGAAGTATATTTTCACACAAAAGGAATTGAACATGAGACAAAAGAGATGGTTGGAACTCATTAAAGACTATGATTGTTCAATTCATTATCATTTCTGAAGAGCAAACAATGTTGCTGATGCATTAAGCAGGAAAGACCCAGTTCTTCTTTCCATTATGAGGATTCAAAGAGATCCTTTGATCAATGACCTAGTAAAACTAGAAGTGGGAATTATAAAGAAAGGGGCGTCGTCAACCCTAACCCAAATGATTTCTCAATCATCATTACTGGATAAGATCAAGAAATCTTATAAGGAAGATCCTTTGTTAAAGAAGAAGATTGAAGCTGTGAAGGATGGGAAGTTTCATGAGTTTAATATTGATCAAGAAGGTGTAGTGAAATTTTGTACAAGAGTATGTGTTCCATCTATTCCGAAAATAAAGAATTAGCTGATGGATGAAGCTCATAGCTTTACTTTCTCTATACATACTGGTAACAAAAAAATGTATAGGGACCATTGTGATAATTATTGGTGGGATAATATGAAAAGGGAGATTGCTGACTACACATCAAGGTGCCTCGTATGTCAGAAAGTGAAGGCAGAGAGACAAATTCCTAAAGGGGTATTGCAACCACTACCCACACCATCATGGAAGTGGGGCAATATCACTGTGGACTTCATCACTGGTCTCCCGAGAACTTCGAATAGAAACAATGCAATATGGGTTATTGTGGACCGTCTCACCAAGACTACCCATTTTATCTCCATTCGAGAAGATTTACCTCTTGATCAACTTTCCAGGATTTACGTGAAGGAAGTTGTAAGGCTGCACGGAGTTCCACGTTCTATCGTATCTAATCGTGATCGAAGGTTCACATCAAAATTATAGAGAAGTATTCAACATGCTCGGAGAACTGAATTGAATTTCAGTATGGCCTATCACCCACAAACTGATGTCCAATATAAAAGGACTATTCAAACACTCGAGGACTTGCTGAGAACGTACACAATGGAATTTAAGGGTGGATGGGATCAACATATCCCTTTAGTTGAGTTCTCTTACAACAACAGCTTCCACTCGAGCATTCAAATGGATCACTAGGAAGATCTATATGGGAAGTGATGTAGAAATCCTACTTGTTGGGATGAAGCTGGGGAGAGAAAGCTTCATGGGCCAGATCTTGTGCAAGAGAAGACAGAAAAGGTCCATGTCATCCAACAACGCATTAAGGTTGCTCAGAGTCGGCAAAAGAGCTATTCCAACAACCATCGAAGAGACTTGGATTTTGATGTAGTTAACAAAGTCTTTCTTAAAATTTATCCTTGGAAGAGAGTCATGAGGTTTGGGAAGAAAGCGATGCTCAGCCCTAAGTACATTGGCCCCTATGAAATCCTTGATCACGTGAGAACAATGGACTATCGACTTGCACTTCCTCCAAATTTAACACAAGTTCATGATGTCTTCCACATATCCCTCTTGAGGAAGTACATACCTGACCCTTCACATGTACTAAAACCAAAGGTGGTACAACTAGTACATGGCCTATCTTATGAGGAGTAGCCGGTGGAGATATTGGATTGTAGAGACAAGGTTCTACGCAACAAGACTAACCACCTTGTTAAGGTGTTGTGGAAGAACCAAAAATATGAAGAAGAAACATGGGAACCAAAGGAGTCTATGAGGCAGAAGTACCAACACCTTTTCTCCTCTAAGGGTACAAGTTAATAATTTCCAGGGCGAAATTTATTAAGGGAGAAATAATGTAACGAACAGAACTTTTTAATAAATTTTTTTTCCTAATTTTGTGTGTTATTTTATTTTATACTCAACAAAACTATTTCATTTAATAAAATGAGAATAATTAAAATGATATCGTTGGGTATCAACTGTTATATGATCGTTGGTCAATATGATTGTTGGGAACTAAACTCTTAGTGTTGTGATTATTGTTTATAAATACAAGTGATCATTGTTAATTAATACTGAGGGAAGATTTTATGGCCTCCTCTAGTAGACTCAGGCCATTCCAAGTCCATATAATGGAACATCAGAAGGATGTAGCACAAATGGGATTTTCTCTAGACTAATCCCAATCCAAACTTCATCGTGTGAAGTTAGAGATGAATCGCCTTCGGTAGAAGTTCAAGCTGATAGAAATCACCACTTGGGAAATGTTGGCTGAGCCACCCCATGATTTTATCACCATAGCACACCATACACTAAGGTCATATGCTGGTGTTATAAGGGGATATGTAACGAGACCTTAGCTACTTTATGTAATCCTTTGATATAAACAAAAATTATTATTTTTTCTTATGGTGAAGTTTGTGAATTTTCAAATGTACGGATAAATATATTATCCATATTATTGAAGAATTTTAGAAAAAATATATTTTAATATATTTATGTAAACCTAAAATAATTAATAATGTGTAATGATTTTCAAAAAATGGTCTTCTACATTTATGTTCAGTAAGAAATTTAGAGTCTAATAAAATCAACTTAATTTATATTGAAATGTAAATTATGAATACTGATTTTAGGCTTATGATTAGTAATGTGATAGATTGGATTATGTAACCTCACTTAAGAAAGTATTAATATAATTTAGGCGCCTTTATTAAGTAATGTGATTCAATAATATAGGTAAATAACTATTTCAGAAATTATTGGTTAAGTATTAGTTTTTTTGGGTGAATAGTGTATTTTATTTAAAATTTAAATTCAAAATATTTAGAAAATTATTTTTATAGAATGGTGTTCATTTCTGAATTCAAATCATCGATATTAGGTTAGGGTGAATTTTTGGGAATTTTCCGAAACAGTTGAATTATTGGTGAATAGTAAAAAAGAATTTTTGAGTTTCGGGTGTTCAATGAAATAATTTATGATGTAATAATGATGTAAGATTTTTGGCCTACTTATGAATAGTGAGAGAATCTATGAGGTGTCCCAAGTGGCCATTACCATGGGCAAGCCCATGGTTTTGCCAATACCATAGATGATGTGTCCCTTGGAAAATAATAATTTATTCACTCAATTTTCCTATAAATAACAAGCCATTTACCTCATTCATTTCATCCCAAAATAATCCTCAACGACGTTCTGGTCTCCTTACCTCCCATGGAGTCCTCAGAAGGTTCCTTCAAGACTCTCAATGTCCCGACATTCAAGCTTTCGAAGTTAATATTCAAGGTAAGAGATCTTTTCACACTCTTATTTTAAGTCACAGCTTCCTTTTTGTTGTTTCCGAATAGTATCCATCTCTTTATGTTGATGTTATTTTCTTATATTTTCTCCTTACTATCAATTTCATGTATAATTGTTGATATCCCCTCTCCGCTCTCACCAATTTGATTTTTGAATTTTTAAGTGATGTCGTTAGGCTGGAAAATTTCTCGTAAAAGAAATCGCATATTCTCTTTTCTTTCATGTTTCATTTTCATGTGGTATGTCATTCAAATACCCATACCATGATCTTATTCAGTACCCATACTATAATATTAATTATATATGAGTGGGTGACCCTTTTCTCCTCTCATTTCAATATTTTCTAAAACCATGTTATATAACCATTATGTTTCATAAATTTCGTCTGAAAATTTCTATATCTTTATCTCAAGAAATTCTATTGTTTATTTATGTGAATACCTAGATCTATTTCATTTATATGGGTGTTCATATATATATAGATGATATATTTGATTCTGGAATTGACATACCACTACTACAAAAACAGGCAATATCAGCGCTAAAATCGGGCTTTAACAGCGCTAGAAAACCGCTGATAAGGGGGGGGGGGCCTTTAACAGCGCTAAAAAAGCGCTGTTAAAGGACACCTTTAACAATGCTAAAAAAGCGCTGTTAAATGTCACCATTAACAACGATAAAAAAGCACTGTTAAAGGTCTCCTTTAACAGCGCTAAAAAATCACTGTTAAATCCATGACTTAAAAGTGTTTTTCAGCGCTGTTAAAGGTGTCGTTTAACAGCGCTTTTTTAGCGCTGTTAAAGGTGACATTTAACAGCTCTAAAAAAGGGCTGTTAAATCCCTGCTGGCTACAAATTAAAAATTTGCATCAGTATATCCAGCCAAATAGACCTGCAAAAAAACCAGTATATCAACCCCAAACATGTCATCAACCAATCACAACCCAACCATTAAATACTTACATTGCCCCAAACACCCAACAACCCAACCACAACCACAACCTTCATCTCAATGTACTCAACCGATCTAAACACTTAAGATGGATTTTACCCAAGACTATCTAATTCAAAATGCTGATCATGTCATCAACTGACCACTTAATTTCTATGGTGCTCCCCACTATATGCTTTAGCTCACAAACACCACCATCTGATGTTTAACACCACCATCATCGGGAAAGAACCACTAGAACCCCACATGATATAAGGCTATTGCATGATGTTCAAACATAGCGAGAGGAGAAGAGAAGGTGAAATTCTCGTAGATGAACATCAACAATGAAAATCCACCACCTTTTCACTATATACATCAAAATCATATCTTTAAGAACGTCCATGTGAATTTCTATCTTACTTCCATCGAGGATGATGCATGTTGGTCAACTTGTTTTCGAAATAGTTTATCTTCATCCGTACCTTGTACTTGCACCCATGAATTTGAATCTGAGTATGTGTACACGATAGATGAGGTGGGGTTGACTCTTACACATCACATATGACCCATGAATCGTCGTCCTAAAGTGTCAGCACAATCCGAAGGTGTTTGGTCAGTTTCTCGTATGTCATTTGTTGATTTCACTTAAAAATAAGTCCATTTTGAACAAAACAGAGGCACTTTGAGTGGAGTTACCCACAACGGGCCTCGTATTGAGTCGTGGTTAACTCATACACATCATATTTGACCCATGGATCGTTGTCCTTAAGTTTCAACAGAATCCGAATGCATTTGGTCAGTTTCCCGTATGTCAGTTGTTGATTTCTCACTTAAAAATAAGTCCATTTTGAACAAAATTGAGGCACTTTTAGTGGTGTCGGCCACACCGGTCCTCGGATTGAGGCAGGTTTGACTCATAGATGTCACATTTGACTCATGGATCGTTGTCCTTATGTTTCAACAGAAACCGAATGTGTTTGGTCAGTTTGGCGTATGTATGTAAAATATTGTCCATTTTAAACAGAATACATACACTTGGAGTGATATCGGCCACACCGCACCCCGGATTGAGGCAGGGTTGACTCGTACACGTCACATATAACCAATGGATCATTTTTCTAAAGTGTCAACACAATCCGAAGGCGTTTTCTCAGTTTCCCGTATGTCAGTTGTTGATTTCTCACTTAAAAATAAATCCATTTTGAACAAAAGAGAGGCACTTGGAGTGGTGTCAGCCACACCAAGCTTCAGATTGAGTCAAGGCTGACTCATAAAAGTCACATTTAAGTAATGGATCGTTGTCCTTATGTTTCAACAGAATCCAAATGCGTTTGGTCGGTTTCCGGTATGTCAGTTGTTGATTTCACTTAAAAATAAGTCCATTTTGAACACAATAGAGGCACTTTAAGTGGTTTCGGCCACACCAGGCTTTGTATTGATGTGGGGTTGAATCGTACACGTCACATTTGTCCCATGTATCTTTTTTCTAAAGTTTCAACAGAATTCGAATGCGTTTGGTCGGTTTGTAGTATGTCACTTGTTGATTTCACTTCAAATTAAGTCCATTTTTAACAAAAACAGAGGCACTTTGAGTGGTGTCGGACACACCGGGCCTCCGATTGAGGAGAGGTTGAAATGAACACGTCACATTTGACTCAGGGATCGTTTTCCTTATGTTTCAATAGAAACAGAGTGTGTTTGGTTGGTTTGGTGTATGTATGTAAAATATTGTCCATTTTAAACAAAATACATACACTTGGAGTGATACCGGCCACACCGCGCCTTTGATTGAGGCAGGGTTGACTTGTACACGTCACATATGACCCATGAATCATTTTTCTAAAGTTTCAACACAATCTGAAGGCATTTGGTGGGTTTCCCGTATGTCATTTGTTGATTTCACTTAAAAATAAATCCATTTTGATCAAAATAGAGGCACTTGGAGTAGTGTCGGCCACACCGGGCCTTGGATTGAGTCATGGTTGACTCTTACACGTCCAATTTTACCCATGGATTGTTTTCCTTAAGTTTCAATAGAATTCGAATGCGTTTGGTCGGTTTTCCGTATGTCAGTTGTTTATTTAACTTAAAATTAAGTCCATTTTTAACAAAACAGAGACACTGTGAGTGGTGTCGACCACATCGTGCCTCGGATTGATGCGGGGTTGAATCGTACACTTGACACATGAGTCATGGATCGTTGTGAAAAAGTATCAACACAATCAGAAGCCGTTAGATAGATTTTGCGTATGTATGTAAAATATTGTCCATTTTGAACAAAATACATACACTTGGAGTGATACCGGTCACACCGTGCCTCAGATTGAGGCGGGTTTGACTCATACACGTCACATTTGACCCATGGATAGTTTTCCTTAAGTTTCAATAGAATAAAAATGCGTATGGTCAGTTTTACGTATGTCAGTTGTAGATTTCACTTAAAATTAAGTCCATTTTTAACAAAACAGTGACACTGTGAGTGGTGTCGGCCACACCGGGCCTCAGATTGATGCGGGGTTGACTTGTACACGTCATAAATGAGTCATGGATCATTGTGCAAAAGTATCAACACAATCAAGAGTGATTAGATCAGTTTGGCGTATGTACGTAAAATATTGTCCATTTTAAACAAAATACATACACTTGGAGTGATACCGGACACACCGCGCCTCAGATTGAGACGTGGCTGACTCGTACACGTCACATATGACTCATGAATCATTTTCCTAAAGTTTCAACACAATCCAAAGGCATTTTTTCAGTTTCCCATATGTCAGTTGTTGATTTCTCACTTAAAAATAAGTCCATTTTGAACAAAACAGAGGCACTTGGAGTGGTTTCAGCCACACCAGGCCTCAGATTGAGGCGGGGTTGACTCGTACACATCACATTTGACGGTGTGTATGCATACACGATAGTTTACCTTCTTAGATAAGATTTTCTGGAAGAGTATAAGAGACATTAAGCAATGAATATCATTAGAGTGTTGGAGCAAATGTGGTTGCTACAAACAATGTGGCAATCGGCTTGTGCAAGGCGGCCTAAGTTACAAATTGCAGGTATTGTAATTTATTTTTTTCTGAAGGGTTTCAGTTTAAATGCATTTTGGAATGATCATTACAAGCCATTGTCTTTTAGGTTTTTTAGAAAGCCGAGGGGAAAGGGTGGGGTCTGCAGACATTGGAGGATATGTCGAAGGGTGATTTTGTGTGTGAATATATTGGAGAAATGTTAACTCACGCAGTTCTGAAAAGAGTCACTATTTAAAAGAAAGTCGCAAGTTTAGATACATCTCAAGATAGTCAGTTTAAAGACATTTTTAGGGACACTACTAAATACATTCTCAAATATGCACACATCCCCCACTTTTAGAACGTTGTCTACTACAATGATCTTCCAACCAAGATATGCATTAGAACACTCATGATACATAGACAAATTCACTACCCACATAAACATGCGACTTTATTTTAAATAGTGACTCTTTTCAGAACTGCGTGAGTTAACATTTCTCCAACATATTCCCAGAAAAAATCACCCTTAGACATATCCTCCAATGTCTGTAGACCCACCCTTTCCCCTCAGCTGTCAAAAAAACCTACAAGACAATGGGTAGCAATGATCATTCCAAAGTACATTTAAAATGAAAACCTCCAGAAAAAAATAAAGTACAATACCTGCATGTTGTAACTTAGGTCGCCTTGGACAATCCGATTGCCACATTGTTTGTAGCAACCACATTTTCTCCAACACTCTAATGATCTTCATTGCTTCATGTCTCTTATACTCTTCCAGAAACTCTTCTCTAAGATGGTCAACTATCGTGTATGCATACTCACCTTCAAATGTGATGTGTACGAGTCAACCCCACCTCAATATGAGGCCAAGTGTGGCTGAAACCACTCCAAGGGCCTCTATTATGTTCAAAATAGACTAATTTTTTAGTAAGAAATCAACAACTGACATATGAGAAACTGACCAAATGCCTTCGGATTATGTTGACACTTTAGGAAAACGATTCATGGGTCATATGTGATGTGTACGAGTCAAATCGGCCTCAATCTGAGGCGTGGTGTGACTGGTATCACTCCAAGTGTATGTATTTTGTTTAAAATGGACAATATTTTACGTAAATATGCCAATCCGATCTAATGGTTTCTGATTGTGTTGATACTTTTGCACAATGATCCATGACTCATGTGTGACGTGTACGAGTAAAAATGGACAAATGACCCATTAGAGAAAGAATGTTTTATTTAATAATAATTACAATTTTTCTACAAACATTTGCATACAAGAATGTTTCATCTTTTTATCCCCATGAACCCCTCTCAAAAATTTCCGCCAATTATACGTTTCTGCAACTCTTGCAATAAAAGTCATATCTTCATGCTATTTCTGGACAATCTTGAATCAGGTATGTGGCCCACTCGTTTCTGAACATATCTACATCGTCTTGTGAATATGACGCTTTTCAACATTCATAATAGTACTGAAAAATATATAAATAAATAATTAATATATAATTTAAATGAAATTGTACTTGTTTTCGAAAATACCTCTTTAGGGATGCTAGTTTGTTCATTGACAATGATATCTCTCATGAATCTGCAAACATAATAACCGCAATCTTTGTCGTTTGTTTGTTTTGGACACTGCAGAAACATTGATCATGAGGCGAGTAAGTAACTTTTTTGGATATATGTTTGGATAGTGAAATTTTTATATATATACCATGATATTTGTTCAGACGTAGTACTTACTCGTCTCCTTATGCATAGCCCCTGTCCTGATACCATGATTTAGACGATATTGGTACACCACCCTATCATAACAGAATCCTCAGTAAAAGATAATATATATTATATAACTTGGTGTTTAGACCTAAAACGTAGGATGTAGTGTCTTACAGATTGACAAACTTCTTCACATGAGGTCGGTTTGTTGGATATCCGTTCTTTTAATACAGAAAATAAATCGTGGGAGTATCCAAATTCACCGCAATTAGCAACCAATGTTTCCTAAATACACAAAGAGGAATATGTAATTAATGAAATGAAAATATAATTGATATGCTTTAATCGTAGAGTTTTACCCCTGCATGGTTGGTATGAGGAAGAGTCTATCATCTGTTATATTGCTGTCAAATGATTTCATCAAAGTAGTATCTCTTTCTTTATTTTTTGATTCTGATAATTGTATTTCTTGTTTTGATGTAATATGAGGACTGAAGAGTCCGAATTTTGGCTCATGAGGAAAACCCTTCAACTGCTTTTCATATATACATCTGCCAATAATATAAAATTTATTTAATCTTAATTAGCACAATATATCAGCTTTTGGAAAAGTGACGGGGTTGAAAACATACCTCATATACACATTTACACTTGTGACGCCGAGCCACCCATACTCAAGGATCTCATTTACATTCTCAGCTGTAACAAAATCTTGTATTTTGTCTCCATACATATTCTCTTCAAAAACAACTACATGGCTACTAACATTTCTCAACTTTATATCCACATGAGTCTTCAATGTAATTAAATGTGGATAGAGAATAGGCGGTGTAATTCCTCTTTTAGTAGATCTTTTGGATCGGCTGGTCGATCCTTTCGATGCTCCCATGTTTCCTTTCACCTCATCCCCTTTCTTTGTCAACAATAAAATTCATTGGTTCAGACCTTTTTTTGTTAAAGGTTTTGCTTAAAAATCTGTAAATAAATACCTCTTTTTTGGCATGTAGTCTCACAAGTTGTGATGGCCATGCAATGAATGTCCCAATAGCCTGATCGACTGTACAAATATCATCATCATCAAGTGGAACATGTAGTTGTGTTGTTGGCTCATGAGCTACCACAATTTTCCCTTTCAGATGATCTGTTGGAAGTGGTCTATTGTGCAGTGTGTCTTCTGAGATGTTGAATACTGTAGCCCTCGCTACAAGGCGATAGGTGGGTGTTGAAAGATATAAATCACAATCATTATCACCCTACAAAAGATCAGTATAGGAAGAAATCAGTGTTTTCATGATTCACATTTTATCAAAACAATTAATAGAATATTGATTACCACGACTAAGACAACTCTTTGAAGAGAATGGCTCGCCTCAAAGCTGGTGGGGTGTGGGGCAGGACCTTCATGCACTGGTTGTTGCTGAGTTGTCTCTTCTCTTGGCTTCTCACCCATTAAAGTTGCTAGTAACTGTCCCTGCCATTGAAACCGTTCTTCAAGAGTTTCTAGTCTATTTTTCATTGCTGTCATTTCTTTATTTTTTTCATCATCTATTTTTTTTCTCATAATATACTCAGGGTGTCACCCCAAACCCCCCAGCTCTCACGCGACTGTATTGTTCTGGTCGCTTCAAAGCTGTCGCTAATATGTCTGCACCAGCTGCAGGAGTACCTGACTCCTGTGACTGTTGGATATAACAAAATAAGTAATTATTATTATGTAATAGAAATTTAAATCAAAACTTTTTATCATGTCATACTTACACATATTTCCCACACTTTTTGTGTGTTTTCATCAACTAGATTCCCTTCCTTATCCCCATGTGCCTCCTTCTATAGAACATGACGAGGGATGGATGTGTGTTTGGTTTCAGAGGTATCAATCTACATATAAATAGAGAAATATTTTTATAAATTTTTTTGTTGACACATAACAATAACACTGTAAATTTAAAATACGCACCATTTTCTTTTCTAGTGAGTCGTACCCCATCCTTGCTTTACGATAGGGGTACATCGGTTTTGATGTGCGTTCCTTGTTTTCATTACTGAGTTGCTGTTTCATAAATGAAATATTGACAATCAAACTGATGAATACATTTATATCCTCAAACAAAATATTATCAGTCACAATGTACCTGAAACGTTTGATCCCCATGATGACCAACAAATGAATCCCATGATTCGTGGGATATCAAGTGAGTGTAGAAAATGGGTGGGTGCGGGTTTATTTTACCCTTGGAATCTTTCAGATGATATTTTGTAAGAAGAGTGTGAAAACCTCGATGACACATTCCCTCAATCCTTAGTACAGAAGTCTTGTGTGAATCATCTACTATAAATGCACTCTGCAATGGATTGTGAAGAGTAAGACATTGTTTCATTATTTTATTTTCTAGTAAATTAAAGAAATGAAATCAAAATGTTACCGTAATTTCTTCCCACATCACAGCCTTCAGGACAGATGCAACATGATGCCATGAAGCTATGTCAATCGGCACGCGTTGCCGAGTGACGATTCCAATGTAATTTCTAAACATTACCTTGTTGGGGTTAACGTGTTGGCCCCATGAATTCCACGCAACATCAAATTTGATTCCTTTTCTCTTTTCCTTCATAACATTAGCCAACAATGTTAAACTACGACGCACCTGTTTTTTCTACGATGCCGCTCCTTTATCTCTGACCATTTCGTCTATATCAGTATCATCAATGTTTTTATCTAAAATGCTAGCATCAGCAAGTTCATATGGTTGTTGGACCTCAACAAGAGGAGCACCAATAGCAGCAGCAGCACCACCAACAACAATAGCTTGAGGATGAGAGGCTTGAGAGCTTGAGATTCTTGTTCAGAAGCAGCAGCTTCAGAAGCAGCAACAGTAGCATGAGAGGTTTGTTCAGCCTCGAGGATAGGAGCACCAGAACGTGCAGAAGACATTATCTGCAAAAAGGTTTAACACTTAAGTTGGATTACATAAATGCAATAATGATAATATAATAACATGAGATAACAAGTTCTATATTACAAACAAAATATAACATGTTTATTGAACTCTCTTTTTTAAAAAGGCTGAAGGGATTTGACACCTCTATCGATAATCTGAATCCCTTCATTGTGGTCTCCTCAAACATACAAAACGTCGTCTTAATTGGGACCACTACAAAATTATTGCGACATCCCACTGAAAGGAACATCCTCAATTGAATTTTCTTCACACCCTTCCGTAGTTTTGGACGATAACAGAACAATCGACCACTTTCGGGTTGCGGGGTATGGCACATAAAATACTTGTACCTCTTGTGATGCCATTATAAATTGTTCGTCTTTGTACCCTTATTTAATGAAATCAACTTTCACAAATCCCAATTCATCTATTTTAATACCACAATTGTTATCAACCCAGTTTCATTGAAAAATCGGCAATTAGAATGTCGTATAATCCATCTCCCATATTCTTTTGATAATGCCAAAGTATAACATATTCGCATAAATTGGATTTCTATCCTTACTACCAGAAACATGCATCGCTTCAGCCACATGTGTTACTCCACTATTTTGCATGGTACTATCTTAATCATGTTTTTCTGTATAGAATGTATAAACATTAATTACATAACCACTGTAAGATAATACATACATGCTTGGTCTGGAAGTTATCCATCAAAGTCGTTCTGAAATTGAATTCGGACTTTCATTTCACTCCTTAAAAATATGGTCTTGATACCATCCTATAAACTAGTGATTATGTGTATTTGATATCCATTTTTCATCCCTTTATGGATTCAACTATCTCAAAATTTCTTTGTGGGTTTCAATATATGGAGCAACCTCCCAACTGTTATGAAAATCATAAAGGTGGGCCTGCTCCCGATCTGTAATATTGATTGTCGCAACATCTATTCCAGAAATTCCCTCACCCTCAATGTGTCTAGTGTGATGAGATTTCGGCAGACCAATGCTTTCCACATCAGATAGGTATTTGGTATAGAATTCAATGGCTTCCCCAACAATATATCTCTCCACAATACAACCCTCTGGCTGACTTCGATTTTTGACATACCCTTTCAAAATATTCATATACCGTTCAATGGGGTACATCCATCTATAGTGCACAGGACCACAAAGTCGAACCTCTCTCACCAAATGAACCATAAAATGAACCATCATATCAATGAATTTTGGTGGGAAGAACATTTATAATTCACCTAATATGATGACAATTTCTCTTTCCATAGATGGCAATTTCGGCGGGTCTAAAACTTTGCTGCATATAGCTTTGAATAAGAAACAAAGTTTGGTTAACATATTACGAACATTATTGGGCAAAATGCAACATAAAGCTATAAGAATTAAATCTTTCATCAAAACATGGTAGTAATGTGAATTCAGACCTTTTAACTTCAAATCATTCATTGACACAATGTTTTTGATATTTGATGAATACCCCTCTAGAACCTTTACATCATTGATGAAGTTGCAAAACTGATATCTCTCATCATTGGAAAGAGTGTAAGCAGCTGGAGGAAGAAATGTTCGATTTTCACCCTTCACGAGAGCCAACTCTTCTCTTATTCCCATATCAACCACGTCCAACCATGCCTTAATTCCATCCTTTGTTTTTCCAGGAGCATTTAGCAATGTTCTAATAACAATGTCACATACATTTTTTCAACATGCATCACATCAAGAAAATGTCTGAAATACAAACATTTCCCGTATGGTAATTCAAAAAAATTGACCTCTTTTTCCAACAAATTTTCGTAAGGTTTTTCGAAAATGGTTTACCGAAAACAGTGTTCACGTATTATACTTTCTCAAATAGTTGATCACCTTTTAGTGGAGATGGTGTTTTTCATTGTTCTGAACTTCAATTAAATGATGTCGTCCAAGATCGGTACTTATGTCGGCAGGGTAGAAATCTACGATGTCCTAGAAACACATATTTCGATGAATGTTTCAACCAAATTGATTCTGTGTATTCTCCGCACACAGGACACCCTTGAGTTCCTTTAATGCTATAGCCTGACAAATTTTCATAAGTAGGGAAATAATTTATCATCCCACACAACATCGCTCTCAATGTGAAGTTTTCTTTTTCATAAGCATCATACATCATAACACCTGAATCCCACAGTAACTTCAAATCCTCGATCAAGGGATCCAAATATACATCAATATCATTACCTGGTTGTTTTGGTACTGATATAAGCAAAGATAACATAATGAATTCCCGTTTCATGCATAACCAGGGTGGTAAGTTATAATTTACCAACATAACAGGCCAAGTACTGTGAGTGCTGGTTTGAAACCCAAAAGGATTCACTCCATCGGTAGATAACGCAAGAAGCATGTTTCTCGGCTCATATCCAAATTCTGGATACTCATGATAAATTCTCTTCCATTGAGGAGCGTCGACCGGGTGATGTAACTTTCCATCTTTATTTCTTTTATCTTCATGCCACGATAATTTTCTTGCAGTTTCTTCACTTCCATATAGACGCCTAATCCTTGGAATGATTGGAAAGTACCATACAACTTTCGTAGGACTGCGTTCATCTTTCTTGTATCGAGAAGCACCACACTTTGGTCATTCTGTAAGTGATTTGTTATCCTTGCGAAACAATATGCAGTCTTTTGGGCAGGCATGTATTCTTTCAGAAATCATACCCATTGAGCGTATCATTTTTTTAGCTTCATATGTCAGGCTTGAGAGATCATTATCTTTTGGAAGAATGTCATTCAAAAGAGAAAGTAGTTTCGTGAAACTGACATCACTCCATCAGTTGCCTGCATTCAATTTATACAACTTCAGTACGGATGAAAATGCAGTTTATTTAGTGCAACCAACATACAATGACATATTTTCTCAACTCTTTAACTTCTCAAACAATTTTGGGCAATCACGGAGTTCATGTTCAACTGTCCTTGTCATTTCCTCAATACGATCTTCATCATCATTGACATCTTTAATCACATCCTCTATAAGGTCTTCTTCATTATCCATATTTGTAATCATATCTGATGATCCATAAAATATAGTTTTATTCCAGCCAGAAGCTACATTTTCTTTTTCCCCGTGTTTATTCCAACATTTATAACTCTGATATATTCCGTGTCATATCAAATGTTCTTCCAACTCCTCTAGAGTAATTACTCTAGAATAACAACAATGTAAACACGGCCAAAGGATATGAGAAGGATCCTTTGCATGATACTTTTAAAACATGATGAACTCTTTCACTCCGTTCTCATACTCTATTGTCAAATGATTAGAATCCTTCCAATATTTATTCATCTACATCCTATTTGAATCTGAAATATTATTATTTATGATTCAAATACACAAAACAAGACTTCCAAATACAAAGTAGCAGAGAACCACATCCTTATAAAAATAGATACTAATATAGCCTAACCATTTTCAATAATGATTTGGAAATCAAAAGAACCAGGATAAACCCCCATCAAAATGAACACACTTTCCCGCCCCCTTACCAATAGTTCTAGCACCCACCACCCTGCAACAAAACATTAAACATCCTTTTAACCACTCATACTAGTCACCTCATTCATAATAAACATTAAACATCTTGGATGAGTCTTGGTGGATCTTGGAAAGGGGTTAAATCCATTTTTAAGATATATGTTCCCTATAATATAAAGTCATATTCTTGATTATGGATGAGTCTTGGTGGATCATGGAAAGAGGATAAATCCACAAGACACATTTATAATTTTCAACCAATCCCATTATCCAAACCAAAATCCAACCATTTCTATAATTATTAAATAATTATTATTTCACTACCTAGGCTTCTAGAACAAAGAAACCATACAAAAAACGTAGATCATCATTCCCATTGAATCATCGCCTCACCGCCCCAAAATAATCACCAAACAAATCATTACCTCACCACCCTAAAAGCATGTCCAAACAATCCATCACCTTGCCACCCAAAAAGAAAAACCAAATGAATCATCCCCTCACTACCCAAAAAGAATTGCAAAACAAAACATCACCTCTCTAAACCAAAAGCATGGAAAAAAACCATACATCATCCCACACCACATAAAAACAAATTATCACTACCCCCACTAGCATGACCACACATCACAACACATCAAAGACCATTTTATATATTTAACAAAGGGACTTTTATCACATTTCACTTTCCTTTAAGAGTGTTATCACACATTCCATAAATCTAGGGGAAAGAATTTCATTAGCCAAATATAAGCGGTTATCCAATTTCCATTTTGGGGTGATATCCCAACAACATGAAAAAAGGCATCCATGTGACAACAAATACAGTGCAAGAAAGGGCGCCCAATATCCATGATTTTTAGTGGGGTATTCAGTCCATACAAACACAAAATCACAATAATATCAAAGCTGTAAGAGTACAAGAATCATTAACACTTCCCCTTGAATTTAAATTAATTTATTAATTTATCTTAATTAGGCTAGTGAAAACCATCCCCAATGATAGACAAGAGTAAACCCCTTCTGCATGAAACAAAAAAGTGAGAAATGAAGGAATTCCAAACCTCAAAGAAGGTTTTCCAACTCATTGTGAACATGAAATTCCAATAAATGACAACCGCATGAAAAACCTAGAGATCAACCTACACTGCAAAACAATACTTAGGGCATCCGCTGACCTTGGGTGAAGAAATCGGAAGTCCAAGGAAAACTCAAGGTGAGGGAGCCTTCTGCGCTGCTTGGAAGACGCGACTGCCGGAGTGGGGGTTCACGGGAGGAGCCTCCAACCATTAAAGAGGAGTAATAGGGTTCGGAAGGGAGGAAGATCCGCGGAAGAGGGTCGAGGATATGGAGAAAGAGTACGGTGGAGGTCCGACAAAGGGAAGATCAGGGGGAGGGAAGAAGTCGTAAGCGTACAGTACCGCTAGAGCTTGGGGAACGATAAAAAATAAGAGACTGTCTACCTCCTTTTAATAAAATCAGAGACATGTTTTAATAGCGCTAAAATTTTAGCATTGATAAAGGGTGGCTTTATCAGCGCTATTAAAAACTATCCTTTATCATCACTAGAAAAGCGCTGATAAATCATCACTTTATCAGCGCTTTTAAATAGCGCTGATAAAGATTTTCCTTTATCAGCGCTTTTTGATTAGCTCTAATAAAGTTTGCACTTTGCTTGCCTGTTTTTGTAGTAGTGTACACATAACCCTCACTCCCTTTCCATTGGTTATAAATGACATAATGATCTAATTTTTATGCTTTTTTTAAACATCATTATTTTGACATGAAACCAATTTCAATGATTCTATTTGGGTTATTTATGAAATGTTTGATTATGATTTATGTGGTTCACATGAAAGTAAATAAATATTAAGGGTGTTCCATGATAGCACTCTAATGCATTGTGTAATGATTTAATCTCTAGAGATGATAAGTTTCACGATACCTTGGTGAATAACCTTCGTAATTTTTATGAAACCTTGGGGATAGACCTTGGTGATATGTTAATGAGTGTCTAAATGAAATGGTATAGCCCCATATTCATGTTATGTTCCATGTTCTATTCATTATGATATTCTTACACTTCTATTTCTCATGTATTTATTCATGTTCTTATTGATATCAGAAGTAAATTGATTCCCTTTTTTACCCCTTACTGGGCATTCTACTCACCCTTTCCATTGAATGTATGTCTCCAGGTTATGAGATGCAGTAATTGTACTTAGAATTAACATATGATGAAGCCTTACAAGTGGATAAGAAGAATTTTTTATGTTGTATTCAAGTTTTATTTTTCCTAATTTCTAAGAAACCAGACTTTAAAGATCCTCTGTATGTAAAATGTAATGAAAAGTTATTTATTAAAAAGGCGGGATACCATACAAAGGTCCTACACACACTAAATAAGTGGCAGGATTCTACTACTAGAACACCCACGTCAATTCTGCCATAGTTGGGTAGGATTTTTTGCCCTCTGAAAGGTATGTATCATCCTCATGAATCCTTCACATAAATGTGCATCAGCACCTGTATAAAGTATAACAGCTGGTGTTATGACGATAAGGATGGGAGTATTCACTGGTTGTCCCTAATATACAATGTTCAATGTTTTATAATTTCCATATAACTGGCATACAACCGGAGGACGTATCAGTTGCATGACTCTGCAAGGCCAAGCACAAACCCTGGTACAAGATTATTAAGGGATGCAATATAGAATTGAAATAATGGAACAAGAGAAGGAAAACATTCATGTTTTACAATAGATGTTTACATTACATTTAGAACCACTACATGTCATGTTCTGTTAAGCCTTAACATGGGCATGTACTCCTACCATACTGGTCATGTAACACCCCATACACTCGGCGTTTTCCTCATCAAACACAGCATGTACATGAACATTCTCTCCTAGCCAAGTACATTTACATGGATAGAACTACATTGTTCTACTGGTGTAACATTACATGGAATGCACACCCATGACATGGCATGTACAACTAATGTTCCATCCAACACTATCGTTAGTCACACGGCCAGATACATGGACATCTATAGTATGGCGTGTACTAAAAGTACATGGTGTGTTCTCCAAAGGGTTTACCAACCCCATGTCTCTACTCAGACAGTGAGTCACATGGTCAAAAACTACAAGGCATTTACATAAGGTACATGATGTGTATTTAAGAAAAGTCATTTATTATAGAACATAAGAACACATGTCGTGTGTTCATAACACCACATGTTGTGTTTTCTGGCATTTTCGGATAGTAAGCCTCTAAAACTTCTTAAGAAATCTGAAAATCATAAAATTTGTACAAGGCATGCCACATTACAATATTTTAGAGCCTATTCTCCCCACGAAACAGTGTTTCACAGCCTTATTAATCTCATATCTTAACAGGATTCCATTAAAGTTCAAACATGATCCACAAAATTCTGATCCAAGAGAGCCCATAACACCCTAGTGACCAAATTGTGGTGTTCATCCAAAAGAAACATAAAATATAGGAATACCCTATCAAAATAGAATTATTTATATCATGACATCAATCAAAACAATAAGCTTATTTAGCACAACATCTACCACAACAACAAGAAATTAGTAATGCACCATATATGGCATGCCATTAATGCTTGACATGTGATCTCTAACAAGTGCCTATATGATGTATGAGATTGTATTCCCTCATATAATAAGGTTGAAATAGAAAAAGATTTTTAATGATATCAATCATAATATAAAAAAACGTGTTAATCACCCAACGATGAAATAAAATCAAATGTAACAATTGCAAAGAGAAAATAGCAATATTCGAGTTAACTTGGCTTTTCCCTATACATGTGTTAGCTACTCCCAAGAACATCTTATTACTAACTACCTATTTCTGTCTATCCCATTGAATTAGACCCAAATAATAAGCTACAACAGGAATGAAAATCCTTTGATACCACTTTGTAACTCCTTTTTCTTATTTTGTAACATCCCGGATCTAGGTGCCTCCCAAAGGTGCCACAAACCCGGTGGGTCACATAACCTCAAGTGCATTTCCCCAGACTCTAGAGGATTCCAAATAGCAGTGAGGGACAAGGTGTGATAATGGGGAACCTATTATTACATTGGATGAGTATACACAACAGAATAAAAATAGTAACAATAGTGATATCAATAATACCATTCAATAGAAGTAAAGAAATGAAAGACCGGTAGTAATAAAAAACTGATGCATATATATATATATTTATAAATGATGCATGTAAGATGTGTATAGGAAAACATACAAACAAGTCGCAATGCTAGAAATACAATACTAAAACCAAAGTATAGAAAATACAAGTAAAATCCAGAAGCATTTCAAGCCTAAGCTTGATCCCATGTGCTCTAGCACCCACAATAATCAAGTACCTGATAAAGAACAGTGATTGACCCTATCAATACCTATAATCATAAAATCTATTTGGGTATAAAAGAAAGAATCAAACAGGGCATGAGATTAATTATAGTAGGAAACCACCATAATATATATGCCTAATTGTTATTGAATTTATATAAGAGGTAATATGAATGAATAAAGATATAAATTGGGAGTACTCTAAAGTAAACAGTCCTATAGTTTTCAGTTACATTCATTTACATTTCTTATTCATCCTTTAAATCATGTGATATTGGGATATAGCCTAAGCTCTATATCCCCTTTTATAAGAGTAAAAAAATTTATGTCTTAGAATACCAAATAAAGAATCATGTATGACCGAGTCCAAGTTTGTATTTTGGCTTGCCGACTCATCACAATCATTCAATAATTCATAAACAACCATCTCAGAAATCTCTCACAGTCTAACCCCTTTAGTTTAAAATATCACCAATTCATTAAATAAAGTCCAATTGGGTATCTCTATTAGAAAATACCCCTAGATCAACATGGTATCAATAAATTATAAACTACTTCTTGGGTAGCTCTCACGATCAATACCCCTAGGTCAATATAAAATCAATAAATTATAAACGACCACCTGGGAAGCTCTCATGGTCAATACCCCAAGGTCAGTAGAAGATAAATAATTTATAAATGATTTTCATGGTAGAAATGGTCGTCAATACCCCTGGGTAAAACATTTACACCAACTCTCTCAAGGTCCTGTGTAAATATTGTGGATGTCTCTATAGTTTTTCTGGTCCAAGGCTCTCACAGTCCATTGGAAAACATTTTCATATAATGTCAAAGAAACTAATGTAATCAGAACAATTACATGGATAAACATTAACAATTAACATCAAATTAATTTAATATATTCAATCATACTCCATAATATTCAACAAAGGCATGGAAAACAATGCATCCTAACAGGAATCCTAGAACAAACGACCATAAACATGAAAACTAGGTAAACAAACCCATGGGGTGTCCAATTTACAAGCTATACCACCTTACACCTAAGAGACTACCCTTTATTAATTAAATAACCCACAGCAGGTGATTAACAAGGTTAAATTTAAAACCAATCAATACCCCAAATGTAGGTATCCTATATTTTATGTATATATAATTCTAAAATGCACAATGATAGGCACAAACCACCTACCTCGATGTTGTACGATCGATATACATGAACTTTTTCCTTTAAATTAGCCTAAACCGGTGTAGATCTACAAAAAGGTGAAAATTTCCAAACATGAATAATTCACAAGAGAGGAGAAATTAGGAATAATGGATTTAGGGATTTTGATAACTCATTGGTGTGATTCCAATGCACCCAACGTTTTCTTCATCGATGCTCGGATGGAGAATCCTAAGGGGTTCATAATTCATTGGTTTCTTTATCACTCTTCTATATGAACCAAGGGGATAAGAAGACATATCCAGACATAAGATGCGACCTTGCGCCGATATATCAAATAAAAAGAAATGTACATAATGTGTTTATTAAAACTACACACCGTGTTGTAGCCTTAACCGACCACCAAAATAACCGGTCCACCAGGTCATCACATGACCATGTAGTCGGCGATTACACGGTAAGTACACGATTGTACGTGATAACTAGGTACATTTCGTGTTTATAGAATTACACATTGTATACCTAGAAAATCCCCAATTTTTCCTTTTTCCAAAATACAACCCAAAATCTCCATCCATACAATAAAAAAAGGTTTCATGTTCTTAAAGTCTCAAATTCCATTAATCTATAAAAAATAATTTTCATATATTAAATTTTCCTCCAAAATGTAGTCAATCTATCCATCTAGACACACCTTTTTGGATGAATATATTTTAATATTTATAATCAACGAGGTTTTAAAAATCATGATACTTTGAATGTAACATCGAACAAGGGATACATATAAATAGGGAAAATTTTGGTTAACTCTATCCCCAACATATTATCCTATCATGTGGGTAATGTTGCAGAATTTTATAAAAAATATGTTTTTTCTTCTCTATAAGTCTCATAAGATCCCCCATTCCAACCCATCGATTTCATTATCAATCCCAAAAGATGTAACAAAATAGGATCGTTGAATGTCATTCTCACTAAAAAACATCACATGTTCTCTTTTTTATACGAGGGATGATCACTCATATATAGGATAAAATAATGAATTCTATCCTTGAGTACAACCAAGCATTTTGAATGATGAATCTAATTGGTTATATCTATATTAAAATACATTATAATATACATATAGAACCCAATAAACTTCTCTTACACCTGATATACTAATATCAAACTAAATCTCCCTCATAAATTTTCTATATAAATCCAGGGGTGCTAGAAGCATGTCCCCTGTAAATTCCAATGCCTCAAATAAAGATAGTTAGATCATGGGTACATCCAATATTAATCCATTCCTATGATGGGGTAGAATATAAATATGAAATATATATAATTAAATTATATCATTTATGTGTTTAGAGATCCATTTCACGGATCAATTAATCTCCTACACTGATACCCCTTCATAATATATTTCAACAAATACCTTATTCTCACTCCTCTTGAGGTCAATAGGGATGGGGTACATCCTTTATCTATAACCAATTTTAATTATATAATTTTTTTATTCTAATATCTAGATTGGCTAGCCAATCATTTACTTTTAATATAGAAAATTGATATTTGGGTAGCAACAAGTACTATCGAGGGCCGTATTCTATAACAATTATAGATCCGTGGAATGTAAAACCTGTAATAATACTAATTAACTCATCAATTAAAAAAATTAATATGACAATATGAGTTCCTTGATCTATATTGTGAACAACATGATCAAATTAAATTAAAGATAGAGGACATAGTGTTACCCCTCAATAGAGAGAACCTAAAATATATTTTGATAAATTTGAACACCTCTTCACATTTATTCTCTATGGGAACTTCATGTTATATTTAAATTAAATAAAATTAATTAACATTGGAGTTTTCTAAATGACATATACTATTAAATGAAAATATATTTATATTATAGTAGTATAGATTATAAAGTGTCCCAAGATATAAGGAATTAATTATTAAAAAATGCTCTATTCCCATATACATTCATTTATGAGTAGTTCAACAATTCAAAATACATGGTCCATAAATTATTTCCCAATAATATAATTTTGTAAACTCCCATCTCAATTTGGGAATAACTTTTACAACTACACCATCGTAAAATGTGATTATTAGAACAAAATATTGAAATAAATATAAAAAGTTTCTTATTTTACCAGTAATATTTTTAGTCACTCTGGCGGAGAATGTACAATCTTATAGCTTCCCCTTGATGAAAAAGGAATTCCAGTGGAAGAAATTTCACCATGATTACATGATTCAATCCAAATAAATATTGTTTACCTATATTATTTACTTCATATCTTAACTATAAATGAATTCATTATAAATAAATATATTATAAAACAATAAATTATTTGGATGAAAACCCTATCTATGCTACCCTCCTCTGAAAATAATAAACATTTAACAAATCTCTTAAAACTATAAATACACATTTTCATCATAAGTGATCCATGATTATAAATATAAAATAAACATTTTCATATTATTATTTGAAAATAATGAAATATATTTTAATTTAATCCATTATATATATCATTAAAAACTATTAAATTCAACCATCAATGTAAAAAATGATGATACAGATACCACAACTGAGTTTCTACCCCACAATTATTTTAATCAATCATAAATATGTTTAGCTGACTAAACGTAGTTCTTGATTTCGATTATAGTTGCACTGAATATCTTCAATTGGCCTCCTAGGGTAAATCCTATCCTATAATAAAATTAAACTATTTATCTAATAACAAATTGAAATCCTAGAAACGTTTTACTCTAAATGAAATCAATTATGAATTTATCCCTATAATATAACTACACTATCATTAAATAACAACACAAGGACCCAACCCATATTAATGATGATATTATGAGAGACCAATGATGTTAACTATAAATAGAAAATATATTAGATATTACAACTATGTGTATTAAATAGTCATATAAGAGGAAATAACATTTTAAACATATGTAATTAATGAATACAATAATCACTTTTCAAATACAAAACATAGAAAACTCCTTCAAAAACATACAATGCTACAAAATTAGTTTAATTTCATACACATAAAGAGTAATAACTACAACAAATTCGATACCCATAAATCAAATTACACCTAAAGAAAAGATAACTCCCCTAATAACTAGGAACTACTAAGTTCTCATGATTGTATAGAATATCACAATCTACAATAATTAGATTCAAATTTAACAATAAAATATACAAAACTAGGGTCAATATAGTGTATAAAAGGTATGTTTTACCAATCAATTCTAGTGATCTATAATAAGTCTCTAGTGACTAAATTATGAAATTGATATGTTATCCAAAACCAAGTAATATAGAATACCATATATCCCCAACCATACAGTCAATTATTTTTTGTTTTATTTAATTATTTGTAGTTAAGAAAACATATCAATAACATTGTCTTTTAACCACTTCCTCAATGATATATTGACCCTCATATCCTAATATTGTAGCACAAAGAGTTTTTATGAACCTTTTCTTAAAATAATTTTTTTTTCTATGTGTCTTTTATTTTATTTTACACCATGTTACAATTTTGTTAAATAATAGATCAATATAATATTTCACTATACACAACACCGTCTTGGATTGCGTTATATACAACAGTGAGTTTCTATGAAATAACATTTTATTATTATTATTATTATTTAAATGTGATAGTGAGAACATAATTGTTAAACATAATAATATAAATAGTTATAAATAAATTTTAAATATCATTTATAATAAATTCATAAAAATTGAATATATTGATAATTTAGTATAGTAGTTTT
The DNA here is from genome assembly GCA_963277665.1 of Viscum album. Taxonomy (NCBI): domain Eukaryota; kingdom Viridiplantae; phylum Streptophyta; class Magnoliopsida; order Santalales; family Viscaceae; genus Viscum; species Viscum album. The sequence continues at coordinate 672,884,097 of OY728131.1, read as the reverse complement.
GGTATAGCCTTTATATGATTGAAGACCATATTTTCGCAGTTGAACTAGTTTTATATCCTTTTATAAATAGAAAGAATATTAATTTCATACCCTATAGATATTGAGTTTGATAAAATAAAATTAATCTGTTAATTAATTGTTTCATTTTTATATAAGGGTTAATTGTTTTTTTTAAAAGAAAGCATAATTTTTGGATCAATACTAAAAAATATTGAATTTTCATTTGAAATTAATGTTTTGTAAAATTTATATTTATAGTTAAATTATTTTTTAATTTGGTATTAATGTCTAATTAGATGAATTTTGTAACAATTAATCCAATTTAGGTAATTTTTTCCAATTTCCCCATGAAATTGGATATAAAACATATCATTAATTTAAACATTTTCACATTAAAACCCCGTTGACGCGATACGTCAGCGAGATTAATTTTAAATTAATTTCCTCCCATTCTAAGATTAAAATTTTTTATAATAGATTCCATATAATTTAAAAATAATAATTTATAATTTATAATTAGTTCAACATAGCATTTCACCAAAAATATTAGTGACTTTAATTAAAATTAATTTCAATGATTAAGGTAAGAACACGATTATCTATTGGTTAAACATTAATATAAAAGGGACATATAACTTATAAACATATCCGAAATCCACTGTATGAATATATTTTGACAAAATAGCCTATTTTATAGTGTATTTAAAATAATTGGAGACACATTATGTATTGGTGACCTTAAAATAGGGCATATATTTTTATATTAACCAGAATGCCACTCCTCCCCCACTATAAAAGGGACGTCACCACACTCACATCTTACACATCTAAAGAAATTTTTATCTCAATAAATCTATCCAAGACTCCACCAAATATTCCTATATTAATACTATAATCCTAAATTTTTCAATAAATTCATCCAAGGTATCCATTAAATTCAAACCAAAAGGAGTTACCCAAAGAAGACGTAACATCCTTCTACAAGAACATTTGTTTTATTTTCATTTTACACCCAAAAATATTTTTATTCCATGAATATATAATACCATCAGAATCCTATATATAATGATATTTTTTTATGTTAAGGTTTTTACCTACACACACAAATACTTACTTAAAATGGTACATGTAATCATCGTCTGTGAATACAGAAGACTGCCGCCTCATGAACTAGGGTCGCTCGTTATTCCATTGTCATCTTATTAGGTTGGTAATAATGATGGAATTTATGTTTTTATATGATATATATTATATTTTTTACTTTATTACACTTATTTAATTATTATATAAAACATACCTTTATTCTTATAATATTTTTGGGAAATACAATAACATCATTTGTGGATGTGTGGAGTACCACCTTCTTAATGCGATGTGAATAATTCCCACATTACATGGAATGTTTTAAGGATGGGTCTAGATAATTTATATCATATTTATGATATAATAATTATAATTAAAATACAATATATATATATATATATATATATGAATATATTTAATTTACATACTTTCATTCAATGCAACAAGAAAATGGAAAGAATGTTCATCCGTACATACGACCTACCATCTCAATGAACAATGTATTTATTTTTTATTTTCTATATTTTATCGGTTATCATTATTAAATGTATAATGAAATTATATGATATTTTTTCATGTTTATAATTATAAATATAATGAAATAATGATATAAGTATGGGGAACAAGAATATAACAAAGCTAAACACATGTGAAAAAAATCGGTTATTACCTAAAACGTAACATTATCATTGAATTATTAATAAATATGTAATAGAAGTTCATATGTAAATCATATATAGTTTTATATAAAGTAATATTGTTCTATGAAATAGGTACAATAATTCAAAATTTATTATATAGTAGGGTTGAATAAATACGAATATAGTCAAGACATTAGGTAAGTTGATTTCTAATTTATCATTTATTTCTTTGAGTCTTTTTCCATATTAAAGAAAAATTTATTTTGTGTGGTATAAATTGTACCCCAAAATGTGTTCTATTATTATTTTAATTAAAATTTTAATTATTTTCATATCAATTTTATGATCACTATTTCATTTCATTTTACGGTTCAAAAGTTACCAAATTAGTAATGTAGTTTTTTCTCAAATTTCATTCTTTCAGATAGATGTTTTGTTATGCCCCTATATTCTTTTACAAGGTTTATATAATGAAATTTGACATGTTATATCAGAAATATAATACTTTTTAGGATATTTTATGCTTCATGTAATAAATGTTTCTTACATGGGCTATTTGATTTAATGAAACCAATGTGGTTAGAGTTTATGGCAATAATCTTATCATTTATTGGGATTGTTAATGGTTTTGAATCCACTGATGAAAAAATATGATCCGTATCTAAATAAAACTCATGAATTTTATTCTAATATTATTATTCATGATATATTCATGTATTAGTTTCATATTCTGGTAATTTTAACTTATGATATATCAGAAAATGTTTTTATGAAGATCTGACCTTATTTCTCTCTTCGGGCTGAACTCATTTTTATTAAAAAATCAGGTTTTCAAAAATGTTTTCAAAAAGGTTTTATATTTTATATAATAATATTATTTATATGGAAATGGGATTATAAATATGGTTTATGGATTTTATATCTTCCTTTAAATGTTTTCAATTCTATTATCAACGAGAAAATTGTTATAAATGAATTATGGATTTAAAATCTTTTTTCAGAGAAGAAAGTATATTTTCACCAAGAAATTTTTTTCAAATATATTTTTGTATTATTTTATATCAAATATTACATCCATTGGTGTTACTAATTATTTTTGGGAAATTATCTTACCATTCCATTCAAATTATTTCTCAGAATGGTTTAGGTTTTTATGGCATGATGTTTACAAAATCTGTTTCTTTTCACGGGTTATTGGATTATGAAACCAGCTTCTTTCCATGGGTTATGAATTAATGAAAAGAATATGAAAAATAAATCTTTAACATACTTTATTATATGATTACATGTTTATGATTCCCATTTGATTTCATGGGTTATGATATGATGAATGTTTAATGTTCTAGTGGCACACAAATGTATGATTTGATTAAGAGATGGGTGGGGCCTATACTCCATCCAATGAATTGGGTAAGTATTTATGTATCATGATATAGATATGGCATGAATAGGGTGATAACTCAGTTCAGTTAAGGAATTTTTTTGATAAAATGTCCTTGTGATGAAAACTTTACTACTAATACGGTCATGGGAGTGAACCATGACAACCACGGTGGTTTGGCGAGTGAACCTGTTCGACTAAGATGGCCATTGAATTAAGCCTTTACTACTATGTAAATAGTTTTATTTTTTTATGTGTATTTGAAAATTCCATGCCTTATTCCTATGTTCTGTTTTCATAGCTGATGCTCTTGATTACCTTATGATTCATTTCTTATGAACTACCAATATTTATACCATGATTCATATGCATAATATTTTTTGTAGTGTAGGATTTTATAATTCTTTGATCTTGTGATCATACCCCTATGCTCATTATTGTGATTACATATCTTACTTTTTTTAACCTTTCTTAGCATATGAGATCAACACTTTTTGGATCTTATCCCCATGTTATGAAGATTTGTATTATGAATGATGTGTCTATAAATGGTACATGACCTGATGAACCTAGTGGGTGATCTTGTATCTCTCTTATATACCACATATTAGGTTTCCATGATACCAAAGACACAAAACCAATATAGAATTTTGGAATCTATTTTTTTTGTAATATGCATTCCAAAAAAATGATGTAATGTTAATGATTTTTATCTGAGGTTCTGTATAGTTGGTAATAGAGAAAAGATTTATTTAATCCTTAGAATTAAGGATGAGAAAACCATAGTGAGAATACTAAGGACATGTCTAAGGATAAGTCTATGGATAAATTCAATGTATATGAAAATGTACTAGATTTTTGGTAATGTATTGAGTGAGATGATTCATATAAATACATCCATGTCCAAATACTACAGGTTGATATGGATATGGAAAAGATATACATAGGGGTAAATACCACAAAATCACGGTATTGATATGGACTTGGTCAGGAACTGGTGTAATACCATGATCTTTAATGCACCCCAGGTTTGACACTCTTGGTGGATATGTTTTGGAATTCAAAAAAAATTCAGGAACCATCAAAAAATATTTAAGAATAATATTCATGTGAATAAACTATGATAACCCTAAGGTTTCATTGATAAAATATAGTGTAATAATTTATACATCTTATAAGTGTGTTTTTTGGATTTTGTAGTTCCCCGCTATGATTATTATTTCTTACTCAATAAATATTTGATATATTCAATGGATGGAATATAAAAAAACAATGATAATCCTTTGTGTGATATAAAATTTAATGATTGTTCCCCTATGCAACTGAATACTATGGGAGTTGGAATGAAAAATATAGATGATATTCTTACCCAATATTCCCAAGATATAAATCACGATGGACATACAAAAGAGAAAAGGATAGAACAACATTTTGTTTTGTACTTACTGAGTCATGTCCACCTTATTTCAATGAGTCTTCTAATAAACTTTTTGTTGAAAAATGGATTATTACCACTAAAATGATGTTCTAAATTCTCTAGTATATCTTGACATAAGATATTCATTCAAGATATTTATCAGTTATATTGAAAAGAATACCAGTAGTGGACTCTATCCAAGAATACAAGGCTATAATATAAAATTAAATCCATGGATTGGGATGTGTTCATGAACATAATTTTCATTAAGTAGTACCAATTTTTCCTAATAAAAATATGGAGAAAACGTTCCCTGACTTAATGAAATGGGTTGGTGAATCTATTAGAACCTGCGAGTCTAATTTCAGAAGAAAAGTGATGTATGCTTCGGGTACTATCATCTAGATTTAATGTAATGATGAGGGGTTAATTACTATCTTCAATCTATGTTATAGAAGTCCATTGGACATAAGAGGATTTAGTATCTATTGAGAGATTGACATTTTTGTTATCAAAGATAAAAGGGAGGTTGTACTTAGGTATAAGTCCCATTGTTTTTAGAAGAAATAGAATATGTATTTAAAAGGAAAATTTATAAAATATGGAGGGAAGATTAGGATATTTAATTAATTATATAATAATAGGATAAAGTAGGGGGTAAATTTTCATACGGGTTATAATAAATTTTTTATGTGTGAAAGGGAAGGTCACCATAAATTTGATTTTTGATGTAATAGGAAGAATTTATCTAATAATGAGAATCAAGAGAAAGCTGAAGATAATACACCTCACAAGATATAGTGGTAAAAGAATAAGGAGAATGTGAATTATGAAAACCAGTTCCCAAACATGAAAGTTAATGGCGATGATCAATATCAAAAACCTATTATACTGAAGAAAATGGGAAAATATATTGTGATCGTTGTTTCTAATGATTGGTGTTTTAATGATGTAGTGAATAGTAATGTTAACATACACTATAAAAATTTTAATATATTATTTGATTATGGATCTACCGACTCATTCATATGTAAATAATTTTCTAATTGTATTAATATTCGACAAAAATTATTTGAAGTGTAATTTGAAGTGAAACCCCATAATGGTACAATGATTTCATCTCATCTCTATGATTCCTCTATGGTTGATGGTTGTGGGGATGTTCTTCCATAAAATCTTTTCATTATACATATAGTTTAATGTGATATCATATTAGGAATGGATTGGTTTTCTCTACATTAATCCCACATCAATTTTCAGGAAGGGAAGTTTCATTTGAGATTTCAAAAAGAATTATGATCTTCTATCAATGTGACGATATGTGTAATCATATACTGGAGATTACATCTAGTTTATGGGTCTTAATTACCATTCAAATTGATTTTTTTATCTCAAATGTTTTGGAAGAAAATATATATTGATTATATGTCTATTGTTTAGGAATTTGTGGATATATTCTCGAGAGAGTTTACTATGATTCAAGAAAATGTGATGTTGGGTTCTTGATAGAAATAACACTTAGTTCCAAAATAATTTCAAAGACACCATATAGAATGACCACCATTGAGTTTCCATAATTGAAGAAGAAACTCTTATAAAACAATGATAAGGAAATCATTTAGAAAAGTGTGTCACATGCGGCTGAACCTATTATTTTGGTGTAAATTAATTATGTTAGAGTTGGTGTCCTGAGAACCAACTGTTTATACTTTGATTACAAGAATGTACAATTATTATATATTGTTCGTTGTTGTGAATGACTATAATATAATAATGTACTGGAATATTTGTTACATTAATAAGGTCATGGAATATCCCCGCTATGATGAGAACCTTGAAATGCTATAAAAATATTCTTAAATAATGTTCTACGGTTGGATGACATACTATGATAGGAAACATAGTATACATACCATCCTATGAGAGTACTCGTAAGAAGACAAAACTCTCTCTCATGGAGTTCACACTTGGTAATCTCCAAGAAGGGAGATTATGAGAAAAGACCCACCAGTAGTAATTCCACATTCCTTGGTGTTATTGGACATTTCTATATATGAGTGTGTTAATGGTCGTTTGACTGTAAGATTATCATTAACTCATGTCATGACTCGCACACTTAGATTCACTGATGAAAACCGTCACGAAGACAGTTGGCGGGAAGTAGGGTACATTGGGTGCATCACGAATGACATGTTTTTAATGGATAATTCAAGGAAGGATTTGTCCCTTCAATATTTATAGAAGTAGATATCTCAGGCCCTTTGATTGAAATAGAAATGTCACCCAAGTACCATGACCATGGTGTCACAATGAGTTTATTTTTGGAGGTCAAAGAATGAAGGATCAAGCATATAGGTTTATGACAGTGCCATGAAACTTGCTTGATGAGATATTAAGACAAAGGTATTAAATTACATGGTAAGCGTTTGTATGAGGTGAGATGAAAAGGCGTCATCAAATTCTTTCTCATGGGTTCCTTGACCCATTACTAGAAAATAATCTCAGACTTTTGGCAAACCCGCCTAATACCAATGAGAAAGAGACCTAGAGGGTCACACATTAAGTTTATCCAAGTATCTCAAGTAGAATAAAGATTATTCCCTTATGTGGTTTAATAATTATTCAAGGAGTCCTAAATTGTTCTAATGTTTGAAGAAAAATAAAATGATAAGAAGAGATACACGCCATGTACATTGAATATACACGCCGTGTAGTTTTCATTTTGGAAAGGAAATGATAAATGAGTACACGCCGTGTATTAATGATTACACACCATGTAGGTTTTCCAGTATGGATTTTGATGAAATAATATCATTTTATTAAATGATATTTATTATAATCGGTGTGGGAACATGTTAAGGAATTAAGGATTTGATGTGGGGGTTTTCAATAAGAGTTAATGAAATAAATAAAACACGTAACACATTAATTTATTGTCATAACTCTATAACCTCAAAACTGATTATAAATATCCACACAACCCAACATTTTTCCCTAATCATTGTTCACAACAATTCTGCAGATTTATTTCAAGGCCGAAATAAATCCTTCCTCTAAGAATGCTCTTAAGACCAAGAGAGATCCTCCTTCTTTAGATCAAGGATATCTAAGGGGGACAATGCAAGGAAAGGATTCTCCGTGCTAGCACCCGGAGATTCCTTTGGCGACGTCTAGAGATACGTGGTGCACATGTGGATCACCACTAGAGTAAGTATACAATCTCCTTCTCTGACGCAATGACGAATCACATCAGAACATGATCAGAAATATCAATGAAGAAAGATCGCCATAAAAGGTACTTCTTTTCAATTAATTAATTTAACTATAATTAACTTGTGATGGTCCTCCTTTGTGGTTCTGGGACTATTATTATTATTTGTCTATTTCTATGATTCGATCCATAGAGTCTGGTGTTTATCATCGTATTGATCCTGGATTTATCATTTCTAATGACAAAAAGTCAAGTGAGCACATCCACTCACAATCTTCCACTGCACTAGAGTCCTTCAAATTATGGATCAATGAGACAAGGTATTAATTATCAATAATTTATCAAGACATGATATATAACTAGTATCCCCTTCCTCGTGTTGATAAATTTTTTGATCAACTAGGGTGAGCTGAATACTGTTTAAAGATTAACCTTTAGTCTGAATATTATCAATTGAGGGTCAAGAAGGAGGGTTTACCGAAGATTACATTTTTGTACAATGTATGGAAACTATGAATATATAGTGATGTCATGTGGTATTACTAATTCCACTACTATATTTTTGGATTTGGGGAATAGTGTCTTTAGAGATTTCATATATCATTTTATGAAGGTCTTTTTTGATGATATTATTTTCTATTAAAAGTGTAAGGAAAATAATTAAGATGGCTTTATAATTATACTAAAGACCTTTATTAAAGGGAAATTAAATTAAAAATTTTAAAATTGTGATAATTAGATGTAAAATTATTCCTTTTTGGGTAATATAATCTTAAGAGAGGGTAAAATAGTTGATCTATCAATGATAAAAGGTATTAAATTCTGGAATACACCAACCATGGTGATGAGGATCTATATTTTTCTTGGATTAACGTTATATTATCAATTCATTATAGAGAATTTTTAATGAATATATTATACCTTGAACTTGTTAAATCAGAAGGGTGGAACGTTTCTCTGGATAGATCAACATGAATAAAATTTCAAGGAATGAATGAAAAAGTCAGTTATCTCTCCTGTTATTATGTAACTACATAGTGGAGGTGTTTTCAATCTACAGTGATGCATCAAATAATTTTTTTTGGATTTTTTCTTATTCACAATAACATTGTTATATCCCACGACTCATGAAAATTGACGATTCATTAGAAAAATTACCCAACTAATTATATTGAGTTAGTTGTGGTAATTTTTTCATTAAATATATTTAAGGAATATATTTATAGATAATTGTGTTATATAAATATAGGTCATGAATGTTAGAAATAAAAATTAGCATATAAGGAGTTAAACATGTTCCAGAGTAGATGGTTAGAGTTGATAAAGGATTATGACTGCTCAATACATAACCACACTAAGAATGTAGACAAGGTGGTCATTGCTTTGATTTGAAAGGATAATGATACCTTTTCCATGATGAGGATCACAATATATCCCTTATTTATTGATTTTTGAAGGATGGATCCAGAATATTGATGGAAGAGTATACATATTATCTTTCTCAATTGAATGGTCAACCCCCTATCCTTGTGAAGATTAAAGAGGTGTATAAGGAAGAAAAAATCTTGAAAAGAATGTTAGAAATTTTATAGAGTTTAACAATGATAATTATGGAATGGAAAGGTTCAAAAACCATATATGTGTTACATATATACTGGATCAAAAGAAAGGGATATAAGAGGAAGCTCATAGTTCTTAATTATCTATTCATCCTGAAAGTATGAAGATTTATATAGACATGAAAGTATATATCTGTTGGTATGGAATGAAGAGTGAAATCAGTGATTTTTTATGTTGTTACATGGTATGCTAACAAATTATAGATGAAAAAAAATTATAAGGGTATGTTTCATCCTTTACACATGCCGGAAAGAAAATGTGATAAAATCACTATGTATTTCTTCATTACACTCCTCAAAAATGATAAATGGATTTATACTATATTGGTGGTAGTCAATCACCCTACTATGTCAAAAGAAATCATTTCTACAAGATAATATGTCTCTCTAGATCATCTTCCTAGGATGAAAATTATTTTATGGGTATGTTTCATCCATTCCCAATACAAGAATGAAAATTAGATAAAATCACTATGGATTTTTTTATTGGGCTCCCCAAAACCTCTAAATGAATTTATACTATATGGGTGGTATTCGATCACCTTACTATGTCAATAAACTTATTTACTACTAGATAATACATCTCTCTTGATCATATTTTTTAGGATACACATTAAGGAAAGGTAATGTTTCATGGAGTACCATATTCTATTTTATATTACAATGATTTGCAGATTAACACAATTTTTATAAGAACTCATCTTGATGTCCATGATAAGGAATTGAGTATTAGCACTACATATCATACCTAGAAGGATTGTTAGTCTGAAAGAATAATTCAAACCCAAGATGTTTTTTGTGACATCATTCTCTAGATTTATAGAGAAGCTGGGATTGACACCTTCCTCCAGATGTGTTTTATTAAAATAATTTTTCACTCAATAATTCATATGGATACTTATGATGACCTATATTTAATGAAATGTTTATATAAAATGTAATGGGATAAAGGTATAGAAGGAAATATATTGGGACCAGAGATAGCTAAATAAATGGATGGGAAGGTTAGAACTATTCAATAGCATATGAGGGAAGCCTAGTGTCGGTAGGAAATATATGTTGATAACTGTCGGTGTGATCTAGAATTTGAATTTAGTGATAATGTTTTTCTATGAATCTCTTCATTGAATAAGTTTATGAGATTTAGGAAGAAATTAAAACTAGGAATATAGTATATTAATGTTTATGAAATTATTGATCCTAACTTGATAGTAGCCTATATCATGGTTCATCCTCAAAATCTCTCTAAAGTCCATTATGTATTCCATATATCTCTCATTAGTAAGTACATACCTGACCTTTCATATGTACTAAACACAGAGTTCATACTACTAAAGTAGAATCTTTTTTATGTGGAAAACCATTTGAAATTGTGAATCATACATAAAATGTTATCTGAAACAAGAACACTAAATATGATAATGTTTTGGGGAGAAATCATGTTATAAGAAGATATGTGGGATCTTTAGTATATGATGAGTTATAAGTATCCCCGTTTGATTGTATTAAAATGAAAAATTTCGAAGGAAAAATTCATTTTAAGGTGGTAGAATGTAACACCCCATGTTTTTATACATTTTTGGAATAACTTATTCTTATTTCATGTCCTAAATTTCATGATACACAATGTTATAATTTTTTTTAATTAAAACACGAAGATAATCTTGTTTTATATGTATCACAGACATGGCTTACATCCCACGTAACACAATGTATCCATTGAACAATATTGAATTATTATAATTATTTAAATGAGTTAGTTATAAAATAGACATTAAAAATATTAATATTAGTACTAATAAATATTTTTGAAATATAATTTATAATGGTTTTATTAATAAATTATATTTGATAAAGACAATCATATTTTTTAGTAAAGTTTCTATATATTTGAAAATGTTACATTCTCAAGTGAACATATTTTATGTACTTATATTAACAATAATAAAATTATTTTTATAGAAAAATTTATAAATTTAATTTTATAAAATATTCTTAATTTCTCTATCCCTAATTTCAAAAAATATTTATGGTTATTTATTGAGATTTTTATGAAAAACATGATTTTTGGATAAATATTTAAAAATAATTAATTTTAATACAAAATTTCTTTATTTATAATTTATTTACATACTAAAATTAAGATTAAATTTATTTTAGGAATAATTCTATCATATATAAATAAATTTAAAAAAATTAGATCATTGGAAACATTTTCAAATTGAAATTTTATATTATAAAATTATAATATTTTATTCATTTTCACTTAAAAAACCTAATTTCAGGATATGCATGTTGGGTTAATTTTAAATTATTTAATGACCCTTATTTGATTAAAATTTTGAAAAACTGATTAAATATTTGTAATAAGAATGATTTATATTGTCGAATAAGGTAAAATTAGTTTTTATAAAAATATTAGTGAACAAAATAAAAATTAATTATAGTGATTGAGGTAAAAACAATATTACTCTATGGTAAGACATTATTTAAAGGGATAAATAACCTAGGAATAGGTACAAAGGGAATTGTTTATAAATATTTCAAAAAATTCCTTAATTTTATTAATTAGTAAAAATTATTAGAGACACATGATGTATAATATAACTCTCAGTAGTGTTTACCTTTTATATTTAGAAGAATTCTACTACTCCCCCACTATATATAGGAACTCACTCCTCTCAATTATTCACACCTCAAAACTGTCTTTATGGGACGTCTTTATCAAAAATATCCTCCCAAATTCCCTAAACTCATCCTAGTATCCTACTTGTTTTTATAAATACAACCAATTAATCCATTTGGTGCAATCTAAAAATAGTTTACCAAAGAAGCGGTAACATCTTTCAAAAGATATTTCTTATTATTTTCATTCTACACCCACTAAAAGATTATAAATACATGATTATATGATAATTTAACTATCCTAAATAATCTAATATATTATTATGGTATGGGTCCCACCTACACTCACACACACTTCCATCAAATGGGACACACAATAATTATCCATGTGTATGTTGGGATCTTGCATTGCTAACCGATGTCGCTCATTATTCCATTTCCACCATTCATGGTTGGGAATAATGATGGAATTTAATATTATATTAGATATATATGATATATATCATATATTTAAAAATTTTAAAATATTTTATAACAAAAAATCTTCATAGTTTTTTTGGAAAAATGATAAAATCATTTATGGTCATGTTGACTACTGCCGCCTCAAAGAGACATAATTTATTCAAAAATTACATGGAATGTATTGAGGATGAGTTTACTAAGAATATATATGATATTTATGACGTAATAAATGTACTATAATTCTAATATATATACATACATAAAATTAATTTTATTTCATTCAATGGGACATAAGATTCACATCAAGAGGAAGATTAATCAAAAACCAAACACGAAGAAAAATATCAATGAGATCACCAAAAAATAAAATCATGAACACTATAATAAACTCTAGATGAAGCTATGCAGAAAATAAACTTGTCCAAAACAAATCCCATCTCCACAATCAAGCTCGCTCGTGGAGACCACAAATCCGCCAAAAGAACTCACAACCAAACCAGAAACATGACTGAAACCTTAGACCAAAACATACCAGATACTTATCTAATAAATTCACCAAGCCTACATTAGGATAACTGATCCCACTAAAGATCACAAACCCTTGATGATTCAGAATCTGAACCCACAACAATGCCAGATTAACCCGTGAACCCTCAAAATATTGGAACCTAAACCTATGACACTACTGAAGCCTGTATCTCATACCACAAAGTCACCGTAGTAAGAGGAGCACACCATGAGCTCACCAAGAAGATCCTACGATCACATCCATAGCGGACCGAGACTGAGGAAGGATAACAGTGATGAGGAAACCATAACACTATAGATCCCCTTACGGTCTAGTCCCTATGTCAATTTTATTCATCAATATTCTTTTTTTATGTGTATGTAATTACCCTAATACATTTTATATCATTAATTTTAAAAATATAATGATATTTGATATATTTTTAATGTTATTCTATCTTATGGAATATGATTCAATTAAATACAATGTTATAAGGGTTTGTTTTACACACTCATTATTATTCAATATTCTTTGAGTTTAAGTTTATGTTGAGGAATATTTATATTCCATGTCCATTATTTCTCCAAAAAAAAATTAATTGTTTTTTCTTAATTCAAAATTATTTTCCAAATTCATTTTTTCACTTTTTGAGTACTTACAAAAAAAATTAAAATGAATATTTTCATCTTTTTCCAAACATGAGACTCTATGAATTTTCTTATGAACATGTGAAGAGAATGTTTTTTAAATAAAACATAATGAATAGAATTTATCTCTATCATATTGACATAATGTTCTGAAGATTCATTTATTTGTTTAAGAAGTGATTTTCTATGAAAGTTATTTCTTTATTATGTTCATTGTATTTAGATTTTAAAAAAAAATTCTAGTAAAAATAAAATTTTTCCTCAAGAAATATTTTACTAATATCATGAATTTGTTTTCATATATGATAAAATTAATTTTTTAATGTTATATTGAGAAATTAACAAAATTATATTATTCACTATATTTCTATGGATGTTTTATGACTCTTTAACATTGGTTGTGTTGATATTCTGTATGACTAGTTCTTCCAAAATGGATAGTTTTTTATTTTGGTAGGGTATTTTGATTCAGTTGTATTATTTATTCATATTAGAAATAAAGTGTTCTTTGTATTTGATATGAAGGGCCTACTATAGTCCCTCTAAGAATTAGTCAGTCTCATTATAAAAACTAGGGTGACTTTTGTCCAATGACTTATGCATTTTTATTTCAGATGTCTTGGTGAGCCCACGACTGTAACTTTTAGATGTATATAATTATGCATTCAATCATTATGAATTGAGTTATTGATATTCCATGTTATTATTAGATTATTTTAATATCTATTGTTATGTTTAATTATCATGTGATTATTCATATGTAATAAATTTATCATATTTTATTCCCTTTATATGATACTCAATTTATTGATTAAATGAAATTGTTTTAGTTATTTACCTTTCCATATTTTTATGACTTATATATTTTTATCTTCTATTGTATTCTTACCATTATTGATCATTTGTTCTTACCCCATTAATATTATTTATTCTTCCCTAGGATGCCATTATGTATTTTACGATTTATTATATAGGGGTATCCAAGGGGATAATGGTGTTATCAATTAAAATACATGGTTTATTTTATTTTTGAAATATAATTTTAATATCTTGTATGTATCTAGTTCTCTAAGACGACTAAACTATTTTGTCCTTTGGGACACAATTCCATACATTTCTTAAAATATAACAAAGTAACCACCGAATTTGGGATTCTAGGGTTGGGGTAATTACATTTGGTATCAGATAAATTTAAGTATAATCATTGGAAAATAGATTTAGAAAAAAAATATTTGAGAAAAAAATATGGAATATTTGGATATATATAAAAATAACTAATATTATGATTTATATATTAGTTATATATAAATTTTTTAGTTAATGTAAACTGTATAACTATTTATGAGATCAAAAAAATTTCTCATAATTTTGGGATACGATATATTGTATTGAATTTTTTATAAATTGAGTATAGACGAATGAATGGAAATCATATCCATGAACATAATCCAAAGATTAAGAATTATTATTTCATTGAAAGGGCTAGGAGAATATTTCAAGGGGAACTAATCTCCTAAAGATTATCATCTTATGAGTAAATAGTATCATTAACTATTAAGACATAGAATAAATTCTCCAATTATTATGACCTCTATGGGAATCAAGAGAAGATAAGGAAATTAGGGTAAAGGAAGAGTAAAGGAAATAATTTAATGAATTATTTTCCTAACATATGATACTTGTGAAAGGAAACACATTGGTACATACATAAAATTAAAATTAGATTCATTCATTGGTGGGTATATAATCCACTATTATCATGATTTCAAGGGAATTACATAATTTTACAACGTCAAATTCTTTCACAATAATGATATGGGTAACTATGTAAATAATTTCCCTATGTATCAAGGGAATATAAATCTGTATAAGCATAAATATCAAGGTCACGATTATGTTATTAATACATAAAATGAGGAAGAATAACTGTGAATGTGTATTTTTATCCAATAAATATGTTATAAAATTACTTTTTAATTATCATTTTAAGAATAAAAAATATTAGTATTAAACTACAGCACAAGTTCATTATGTATTTAGAGTTATGTAAAGAATATTACCAGTAACAAAAAGAAATGGTGATGTGTAATGTTGATCTTTTACAAAACACATGATTTGTTGAGGACAATAATAATATGTTATTGATGTTGAGATAATATTGATAAGTATATGATTATGGGAATTTATTTGTAAACATAACAGTGTTTAGAGATTTGATGATGTATGTTACATTTACTAGGATTTTAAAATGTTTGGATTTAAAGAATATTTTCAACAACCTAATATTTTATTTTTTAATGAATTCATGTTTTCAATAATTTGTAAAGGTAATTAATGTATTCATATATTTGATATGTGAAAATAAGAGCTATATTTTTTTATTAGAATCTAATGTTAATTTGATTTTGAAAATTTAGTGACATTTCATCAATGTTTTTAGATAAATGTCTTTTGGATATTATTGTTTGGGGTTAATGTATGATTTATCATAATAGATAAGATATAATGGAAATTTTTATTTTGGTAAATATTTAATGGTAAAAGTGACTACTTAATGATATTTTGATAAAAGTGTTTTAGGTATAAAAATTTATATTGAATATCTATCTCTTGGAGTGAGAAATGATGCGGAGATAGATTAATGTATATCAAAATGTTGAGATTATGTTTATGAAATTGAATGAAATAAATTAGGTTTATTTTATAATTTTATTTATATGGTTAGTAAATTAAATAATCAACTATATGAAAATTATTTTGGAACAACAATGTTACCTATTTAATTTTATTATAGTGAAATCAAGGGTCTTTTAATAGATCTATAACCTATGGTTTTGTGATGGGTATCATTATCAAGATCATGTATTCTATTAGACACCTTTTAGGAATTGATAGTTATATTTCCCTTCCATGCATATGTTTTGACATCCTAATAATGTTTTCATATTTTAAATCCATGTTTTTTGTGACCTTTGCATTTTTCTTTCTAATTTTTTAAGTTGAATTTTTTTCAACCCTATTTAAGGTGTGGGTTCCCTACAAAAAAAAAATTCAAATAAAAACCACTAAATTCCAAATTTCAATTTCATATTTAGAGGATTAAATTTATTGATGCATTAGTGAATAAAACACCCCTTAATTTTATAGTATGTCCATTTTTAAATAAATTTAATATCTTTGATATCTTACTTTACACGAAACACACCAATTAAATGAAAAATGAAATATTAATATTTGATCTGTATAATTGAACTGTTAAATTGGAAGGAATCAATTGTAAAAAACATTATAAATATATAATTTTCCCACTTATTTTTAATTTCTCTACTAATTATTTGTGAATAAGAACTTAATTTTAAGTAAATTCAATTAATTCTATCAAAAAGTACATTTTATAAAAAAATGGTTTTCATATTTTTTATGTGTAAATATTAGACTCATGTTATGGAACATATACAAATTAAATTTTATAAAAAGAATACAATTTTTAAAATCATAATATCAATGATTTCAGAGGGTGAATTTTTGATAATTTTCAAAAAAAGGTTTAATTTTCAATGAATAATGAAAAACATATATTTCTATTGAATTTTTTATTTTATTTTTTGGTATTTAATAATAATAATTTTTTATATTTTTTTAAATTTTAATTTGTTCATATAAATTTTGATTAAATAATTAGGTGTTTTAAAATAAATTTCATATGTAAAATTATTATAAAAACATTTTATTTTTGAAATGGGGATTCTTCTAAAAAATATGTTTTCGTTGGATTTTACAGATTAAATTTTAATTTAAAGACATGAAAACTATGTTTTTAAATTTTAAAAATATATTACATATTTGGAATCCTAATTTCCAAATATAATAAATAGGTCGCTTGTATTTTTGAACACAATGAATAGTAACCTTGGTAGTTCTAGATACCATGGTAAAAGGTAACAAATGTAATGAAGGGTAAAAAAAATCATAAGGGATATAAAATTACACAAATTACATCATCAATTTGTTACTATGAGTTATTTTCAACCAAAATCATTCAGGTTTAGAATATATTACCATTTGTTTCTTTAATGAAGTGATTATGACCCCTATAATATCTTTATTAAAAAAGGGAAAAGATAACACATTCATGATATGTAGAACTGTAACATTTTTAATAATGTTTTATCCAGATGAAATATTAAACTATATTTACTATTTGGAAATAAAAATATGTTTTACTCATAATGGTAATTTAATTTTAATTTCTAGTCAAGAAATATTTACCTTAAATTCTTTCACAACGATAATGAATTAATTAATTCATTTAGGAAAAAAATAAAATAAATTATATTAAAATTTTGAAAATTAATATTATTTCAGATAATTAATGTACTCTACGAATTTAATAGATGATTTTTAAATATTATGGACGTATTTTTTTTGTAAATTTATCTTATTTTATTTCTGTTTAAAAGTCAATTTAATAAATAGTTTCAGAATTTCCATTTATGATATTTTAAAATAAATAACATTTTATTAATTGGTATAAAATTTAAAAAAAATTCATCCAAGTGGATATTATATTTTTATAATTTCAATCATAATCCATTAATTATTATTTTTTAATTTTATATTTACAATATTGACCCTTAAAGTGTATAATCCATGTTTTCATTATAATTGTTAAAGAGTTTAAATAAGGGTTAAAACTTAAAGACACAGGTGATAATGTGACCTATGATTTTATAAAAATTATTTAATGATAATATTTCAACCCATCATAATATTATATTCAAAATAATTCATTGTGGTTTTATTTTTAATTAAAAAATAATTTATATTAATTTAAATGTTTGATAATTTTCAAAAGTTTTCCTAATATAAATTATATAAGACCACCCCTTTCTTGAATTATTTACATAACATGATGCCATAAATCATGACACGACCCTACCAATTTCAATTAAAAAATTCATTATCTATGTTTTGGATGTACTATCCATCCCAAAATACCAACCCTATGGTCCTTTCGAAGAGTTCCAAATAAGTATTCCAAAGAATATGTAATCATCTTTATCGGGACTTTCATGTTTATTAATTCTCCTACACCCTATTACAGTTTTGATTCCATAATAGAAAACAATCACTCCAGTATCATCTATATATTTATATTTTATTATTATTATGAACCATCCTTATTCTACCTTTATCCATCATTGTGAAAAAAATTATTTCACCGCACCAACATACGTATAGTTTACCAACTCAGTGTAGTGGTATAATTCATTTTCTCATCACCACATTACAAGGATGGTGTTAATGATGTAAATAAAGGATGTAGAGACCCAAAGCTTGACGTACATGGTCATTACATTACTTTTTCGTAATACTTAATACATAACAAAAAACAAACACACAAGGACCGTAATAGTTTAGTGTCTTTGGAAACTCGTAAAAATAATCTTCTAATCATGGTGAAAGATCTTCGACAACTCCCATAAATATTTTCCCCTTTTGTTTTCTTACATAAAACCTTTCTTTATATCCTGGGGAAACAAAACATAAAAATGCTAATCTCAAATGCTCAACAAGGGTAAACATAGAGAACATAAAACAATCCATAAACATTTGAATGTAAAAACATGAACATAAAATCCTAACATCAAAATCTTGAGCAAAGACATAAATCTTGTAAGTACGTAAGGCATATATCATAAAGGAACATCAATCATGATAAAATATCATGGGAATAAAAAAATTAATTTTGGAAAACCATTATGAACATGATATGATTTCTATAGTAGACAAGGAATTTCTGCCAAGACCATCTTTGTGGACAAAGTCCCTTTCTCAATCATGTTCACTCCTTATTCCAGTCTTGTATCATTGAATCAGATTAACTTACCATTCCATCCATGTCTATCTCATGAGATATAAATCTTTTCTCAATGAATTATATGGAGATATAGGTCCCACTCATCTCATAATTAAATCATTCTTTCGTGTGCCAAAAAATAAACATACATCATTCATAATAACCCAACGAATAAAATGGGTTTCATAAACATCATTCCATCATAACATAATCCATATAAATCAATTGGATATCATTTTATCATAAGAAAAGTGAAACCCTGTAAATAATAGAGACATTATACTTGAAATATACATATATGAAGTAATGTCATCATAGATGGAAAACAGTTTTGATAAAACACTTGAAATGAATTCATGATGGAAATATTATTTCTTATTCAAAATCATTTTTTTTTTCACAAAATGCCATCTAATTTTAAATTAAAAGAATTTTGTTTAAAATATTCATGAATTATTGTGGAGGAATATTCATGAAAATATGGCTTTATAAAACCGTAAAAACCCATTCATGTCATATAATTAAAAAAAAATCTCCTCAAACTTTTGTTGGAAAAGTTAAAAAGTACCTTGTATGGTAAACAAAAGAAAGATTCCTTACATACCATGGAGTAAAGGTAAAAAATGGGTAAAAGGAATTTAAACATATATGTAAGAATAATAAACATTTTTTGAAAACATTTTGAGAAAACATGGACATGGATGATAAATATAACTCTAGTAAATACTTACGAATAAACAATCTTGGATAAGAATTAGATTGGAATAATTATCCCTTACCTTAGGTCCAATTTCTTTTGTATGTGTCTGAAACTCCTCTTCCTTGACATGCCTCTTTTATACTTCCTCTTAGGGCACTAGAGTTCATCTTTTGAGAAGACCAAAACAACTATGATATAACTAGAGATGTTGAGAAGATAAATGGGTAGGGGTTGGCTGAGACAAATGGCTTGGGAGGAGTGAAGTTGAGAGAAGAGGGAGTGCCCTTTTATAAGAGGGGTGAGGGGCACCTTAGGAAAAACTTAAAATATTTTTTTTATAATAAAGTCATATTCGGTTTATAATAGCTCCAAATTGATTTATTTAGAATATAAAGTTTGTATGGGTCGAAATCCTCTCAACAAATAGGTTTTATACAAGTTTTGGTTACTATTTTAACCTTATCATTTAGATTTAATTCTAAGTTAAATAATTTAACTTTTACCGTGTCTTCTTGTTTTCTTACACTATATGGTTAATAAACATACTATAACAATACAAACGAACCCCAAGTGGTTCATTAATAAAATATATAACCTTATATAAGTCATTTTTCCGAACCTTAGATTTTTAGGAATATAATAACAGTTAATAATATAATATTGGTTTTAGAAATAATTTTATGTCAATTTTGACACTATTTTGTAATTCATTTTTGTGAAAATCATAAAAACATTATTATTTAGAGAAAAATTAATTTAATCAATAATAACATGTCATATTAACCTATAAAATTAGTGGAATTCATAAAAAGTTTCAAATTACATTTATTTGGGTATTTATAACATCAATTATGTTAATATTTCATTAATTAGGTAATTACTACATCATCATTGTGTCAAAAATAAATTAAATTATTTAATATCTAAAAATTATATATAAAATAATATTATGTAGGAAATCCTTTTATCTTTATAATGAATATTCATAGTCGAATTTATCATTTGTATAACCCTATATTAAAAATGTTTTAGTTATTAAACATTGATTTTAACTATTTTAACTCTTCTTTAAATAAAATAATAATAAGTGTCCTAATCTAATCCAAGTGAACCTAAAGGGTAATATTTTATTCCTAAGGTTGTTTTTGGTCAAATTACACTTATCCAATAGAATTAGGACATGTGTTAGGGTAATAATAATATCATTTTTACCCTTAAATAACCTATTTACTTTTAACCATGGGAAATAAAAGTAAAAAAGTTACGATTCACCAAAAAATATTTTTATCTTATTGAACCACATTTTACTCCTTGATATTAACCATTTCTCTCGGATTTTCAAAATTCCACTCACAGTAGTGGTAAAATTATGTTTCATGTAAATTTTCAAATTCTCCTAGGAGGTGGGTAAAACACGGTGAAAAGCTCAATAAAATTTTTATATATCTAAAATTGTTATAAAATGACTCGAATGAATTAAATTAAACTTATATAGGTATTATGTATCAATTTTGACATAAAATAAATTTAAATAAAATAAATAATTATTTAAATAAAAAGCCAGTTTTTAAATAGTAACCTAGTATTTTCACTATTCATCAAAAATTGAATGTTTTCAGAAAAATACCAAAAATTAACCCTTGGATAATCTCGATCTTTCGAATCCGAAAATTATGTCCATTTTAAAATATAAAATTTAGAAAAGTTCAAAAAGTGGGTATTACTATTTATAACAGCTAGTTCATAATAATATTATAATAATATCTCGTTTAGTGAAACTTGGTATTGCGTACTACACACGCTATCGAAGAAGGTATTGATTGCGTGTAATGCAAGCCATTTCAGGGCTGCGTGTAGTGAAATCTTTGTTTGGTGTTCTGTATAACTTAATCAAAACTTATTTCATATATACATTAAACAAAATCTATACATAATGTCAGCTAGAATAATTTCCACAAAACTAACTTGAAATTGTGTGTAGCACGAGCCAAAAATACTGTTGCATATACTGAAAGCTAATAAAGTGTTGCGTATAGTACAAGTTAATATTGGTGTAGTGTATAATAGAAGACATCAAAAAATTAAAAATAATATATCTCATAAAAAATTGGGGTGTTACATTCTACCCCCCTTAAAATGAATTTCCCCTCAAAATTCGTCGGGGTTATAAATGTTTCACTACTTGAAGGTTTCTTTCATAGAAAACCACATAGTAAAAAGGAATACTAAAAATTAATTTTAAAAAGGAGCTTTAAAAACATAATCTATACCCACAGTAACTCATCATTGGGAATCCACATAGAAGAATATAAGAGAAAATATGGATATGGAAGAGAAATCTAACCATCAAGTTCTGATAGAGAGTGGTTGAGAACATGGTTATGAAAAAGAAATCAATCACAAAGCCATAAATTTGTGGTGACCTAATATACCATCTGATTCATCGGATATAAGGGAACCATGACAATATTTATGGTTTTCAAGATCATTTCCCTAAAGTTGAAAAATTGGAATTAGAAGAAACACTTTCTTGATTTTGGTACAATCTCACAGTTGGTCATTCCTTGGACAATTTCCACTTCATCTCTTAAATAAATTAAGTTGAATTTCTCATTCGTGAAGTGTTAGTAGATCATGTTATAGAATGATGGGTCATTCCATCAGTCTCAAACAAAAGGTTAGAAAAAGTTATCAAAAATACATAAGTCCATCTATAGTGAGATTAATCATATATGGTTCCGAAAATGGACTTATACTTCATATATCAAACTGCTTAATATATTAAAATTATTTTCTACTAACCAGTGACTTCTTGTAGGCTAGTGGTTGGCGATAAAGGCCTGTCGCACTTCAGTTGTGGGTTTGATTCCCATAACCTTGTCCGAAGTGATAGGTTGTCGCCCGTCCTGCAGGTTGTCATTTTTGTAAAACTACACTATTATAACATAAGAGAAATTATATTGAAAAAAAGTTATAGCTTTAAAAAATACTATCTTATGTCTAACATAATTCATTCCAATCATTAGGATTATCCAAAATAGTTCGGTCTAAGCTCATAGTATAAAGAAAATGATTACTAGAAAGGTCACATAACAAGCAAGTAAATACCATCATTTTCCCCCATATATCATAAGATATATCATGTTGATCGCATTCCAAACATGTGAATACCTTAATCATGTATTCTCTTGAAACATAAAATATCATAGAACCATAGTGAAATCATGAATTCTGTCAAAAGGTAACTCTTTCCACATACCGAAATCCCAAAATTCCTATATACTCAATCCATGATATAACTTTGTCATTATATTAGTCATGAGCGCATTTCATTTTTTTATTTATCGCTTTATTATGCGCATATCACCATATTTCCAAAAATATTTCAATCACTTTTCATGGTTACAGGTACCATATAACTATTGAAAACCAATATATCGATATTCAAAAATTCAACGGTGCCATAAATGAGATTCCATGATACTATTTTAAAATCCCATTACATAAACACTTAATCATTACAGAACATCATTGTCATACTCAACATCACAAATAGTGATCATATGTTACTTCCCTTTATCCTTTCCATTAAGAGGTTGCTCACGTCGATCATCATTAACCCTTGGATTAGCGCATTGATTAGCATAATTCCCCATTTCCTTGCACTAGAAATATTGAAGTGTTGGTGGAGCATTCTCTGTAGTCTTTTCTCTATTCACGTCATTAGAAACTGTTTTCCCAATAATTTGGCACTCAGCTGCTCGATGACCTTCTTTTCCAAACATAAAAAATTTTCTAGTCCCTTTAAGACAATCTCCACCATGATTCTTTCCACACTTTGAGAATAAAGAAACATTCACCTTCTTTTCACCATTTTTTTGAGATTTTTCCTTGAACTCCATCTTTCATTTCTTGTCAAAACCATGAGATGGATATGTAACACAAACTTCCAGTTCTACCATGATAGCACAACACACAATTTCTTCATAGCTACTGAAGCCTATAATAGCTAATGCCCTTAGAAGACTTGGTTTTAAGCCACTGAAGAATCGATCAACTTTACATTCAGGTTAGATGATAAATCCAGATGCATACCTTGCAAGCCTTGTAAAATTTGTTTCGTATATACAATCAAATTCATCATCATTTTTCTTAAGCTTAGGTAAATCTTTTTCCATCTTTGTTTGAAGAATATGAGGGAAGTACTTATTGAAAAACAAGTTCTTGAACTCACCCCATTCCATGGATTCAATTTTTTGGGGCCTTGTATTCTTTATTAGAGTCGACCACTGGACTGCTTCACCTTCTAAATGGTAAATAGCTAAAATGAGCTTTTCTTATTCTGAATAGTGAAGTATAGAAAATATCATTTTAATGGTACTTATCCATTGTTCAGCAAAAAGTGGACCATAATACCCATTGAAAGAAGGTGGACGTTGCCTCATGAAGGACTCAATAGAATATTGTTCCATTCTCTTCTCATTTTGAATTCCAGAATTATTCATAGCTTGTGTTTGTATAGCAATAATATTTTTCACTCCATCTCCCATAACATTGGTTTGTTCAAGAGGAAAATCATTTAATTGTCCATTACATTGATCAATACGGTTCCTTCGGGTTCCATCCATCGTCCAAATCCCAAAAAAGAATAGTTTGAGAGGCAGATATCATTCTAGGGAAAACAACATATTAAAGGGGGAGTACCTTCAATATATAACATCATAGGGTTAATTCTATGATTGTTACCATAATTATATAAATATAACTTATACTTATAATTAACCTTAGAGACATTCCTAGACATACATTAGAAATATCTCTATGGATTTCACTAATGTTTTCTCATCCTAGTTTCCAAAGGTTGACTAAACCTTTCGTATGATACCAACTGTAGATAACCAAAGCCTGACATACATGGACATTATATTAGTTTTGTGGAATACTTAATACATAACAAAAACAAACACACAAGGACCGTAATAGTTTAGTGTCATTGGAAACTCGAAAAAATAATCATCTAATCGTGGTGAAAGATCTTCAACATCTCCCATAATGGTATTCCCCTTTTGTTTCCTTAAGTAAAACCTTTCTTTATATCCCGGGGAAAAGAAAACATAAAAAGGGTGAGCCCAAATGCTCAGTAAGGTTAAACTTAGAGAACATAACACAATCCATAAACATTTTAATGCAAAAACTTGAACATAAAATCTTAACATCAAAATCTTGAGCAAAGAAATAAATCTTGGAAGTACGTATGGAATATATCATAAAGGAACATCAATCATGATAAAATAGAATGGGAATAAAACATGTAATTGTGTAAAACCATTAATCACATGATATGATTTCCATAGTAGCCAAGGCATTTCTGCCAAGACCATCTTAGTGGACAAAGTCCCTTTCTGAATCGTGTTCACTCCTCGTTCCAGTCTTGTATCACTAAATCGGATTAACTTACCGTTCCAACCATGTCTATCTCATGAGATATAAATCTTTACCCAATGCATTGTAGGGAGATATAGTTCCCACCCATCTCATAATGAAATCATTTTTTCGTGTGCCAAAAAATAAACATACATCATTCATAATAACCCAATGAATAAAATGGTGTTCATAAACATCATTCCATCATAACATAATCCATATAAAACAAATGGATATCATTTCATCATAAGAATACTGGAACCATGTAAATCATAGAGACATTATACATGAAATATATACATATGAACTAATTTCATCTTATATGGAAAATGGTTTTGATAAAACACTTGAAATGAATTGTTGATAAAAATATTCTTTCTTCTTCAAAATCATTTTATTTTCACAAAATGCCGTGCAATTTTAAAAGAAAAGGACTTTGTTGAAAATAGTCATGAAATATTGTGGAGGAATTTTCATGAAAATAAGGCTTTATGAAACCGTAAAAATCCGTTCATGGTGTATAAGTTAAAAAAACATTCTCCTCATACTTTTGTTGGAAATGTCAAAAGTACCTCGTATGGTAAACAAAAGAAAGATTCCTTACATACCAGGTAGTAAAATTAAAAAATTGGTAAAAAGGACTTTAAACATATATGTAAGAATAATAAACATTTTATGAAAACATTTTGAGAAAACATGGACATGGATGATAAATATAACCCCAATAAATACATATGAACAAACAATCTCAGATAATAATGAGATTGGAATAATTATCCCTTACCTTAGGTCCAATTTCTTCTATACGTGTCTGAAACTCCTCTTCCTTGACGTGTCTCTTTTATACTTTCTCTTAGGGCACTAGAGTTGGTCTTTTGAGAAAACCAAAACCTATATGACATAACTGGAGATTTTTAGAAGAGAAATGGGCAGGGGTTGGCTGAGCCAAATGGCTTGGGAGGAGTGAAGTTGATAGAAGAGGGAGTTCCCTTTTATAAGAGGGGTGAGGGGCACCTTAGGAAAAACATAAAATATTATTTTATGATAAAGTCATATTCTGTTTATAATAGCACCAAATTGATTTAGTTTGAATCTAAAGTTGGGATGGGTATAAATCCTCTCAACCAATAGGTTTTAGGCAAGTTTAGTTTACTATTTTAACCTTATCATTTAGATTTAACTCTAAGTTAAATAATTTAACTTTTACCTTGTCTTCTTATTTTCTTACACTATATGGTTAATAAACATACTATAACAATCTAAAAAAAACCCCAAGTGGTTCATTATTAATAAATATAACCTTATATAAGTCATTTCTTCTAACATTAGGTTTTAGGGAATATAATAAAAATTAATAATATAATTTTTTTTAAAAAAAACTATTTTCTGTCAATTTTGACACTATTTGGTAATTGTTTTTTGTAAAAATTATAACAAAATTATTAGTTCGAAAAAAGTTAATTTAATCAATACTAACATGTCATATTAACCTATAAAATTAGTGTAATTCATAAAAAGTCTCAAATTACATTTATCTGTGTATTTATAACATCAATTATGTTAATATTTCATTAATAAGGTAATTACTGAATCATCATTGTGTCATAAATAAATTAAATTATTTAATCTCTAAAAATTATAAATAAACTATCATTATGTAGGAAATCTTTTTTATATTTCTAATGAATATTCATAGTCGAATTTATCTTATGTATAACCCTATATAATTTTTTTAGTTATTAAACTTTGATTTTAACAATTTTAACTATTCTTTAAAAAAAATAATAATAAGTGTACTAATCTAATACTAGTGGACCTAAAGGGTAATATTTTTTCCCAAGGTTGTTTTTGGTCGAATTACAGTTATCCAATAGAATTAGGACACGTGTTAGGGTTATAATAATATCATTTTTTCCTTTAATTACCCTATTTACTTTTAACTATGGTAAATAAAAGTAAAACGTTACTATTCACCAAAATATTATTTTTATCTTATCAAACCACATTTTACTCCTTTATATTAACCGTGTCTCTCGGATTTTCGAAACTCCACTCACATTAGCGGTAAAATTAAGTTTTATGAAAATTTTAAAATTCTTCTAGGAGGTGGGTAAAAGACGAGGAAAACTTCAATAAATTTTTTATATATCTAAAATTATTATAAACTGACTCAAATGAATTACATTGAACTTATATAGGTATTATGTATCAATTTTTACCAAAAATAAAATTAAATAAAATAAATAATTATTTAAATAAAAAGTCAGTTTTTAAATAGTAACCTAGTGTTTTCACTATTCATAAAAAATTAAATGTTTTCAGAAAAATACCAAAAATTCAGCTGAGTCTAATTTCGATATTCCGAATCCAAAAAAGAAGTCCATTTTGAAAGATAAAATTTATAAAATTTCAAAAAGTTGGTATTACTATTCATAACGACTAGTTCATAATAATATTATAATAATATCTCGTTTAGTGAAACTGGGTATTGCGTACTATACATGCTATCGAAGAAGGTCTTGATTGCATGTAATGCAAGCCAAGTCAGGGTTGCGTGTAGTGAAAGCTCCATTTGGTTTTGCATATAACATAATCAAATATTATTTCATTTATACATTAAAAAAATATATACTTAATGTTGCGTAGAATAATTTCAACAAAACAAATTTGAAATTGTATGCAACACGAGCCAAGAATAGTGTTGCGTATGATGCAAGCTAATACGGTGTTGCGTATAGTACAAGCTAATCTTGGTGTAGTGTATAATAGAATACATCAAAGAAATTGAAAATAATATATCTCATAAAATCTTGGGGTGTTACAAAGGATATATATATTACATATGGCATAATATTGATTCTATAAAATTAAAATAAAATCCCATACCATTTCCCCCAGTAAAAGAATGATTTATTCTTGCATATGCATGACCTACCGTCTGTATGATGCGATGTGAATAATTTTCCATGATCAACATTCAGGATTGATTTTAGAAATATTTAGAATGAATAAATATTATTTCAATAACATTATTATCATTATGAATATGGTGGTACTATATCTTATACACAAGAGATAGTACTCACATGACAAAACATGCATAGAAAAATGAACCAGTTGACCCCAAAAACAATGGTAATTGAAAATTATTATTAATAAACTGTTGACAAGATGATATTAGTGGATTATATATGATATAATAAATATAGATATTGTTTAGGTATAAATTAATATCAATATTTAGACTATTATACATATTTTTATAGAACATTCAACTAATCGAAAGAGAAATCTAAGGTATTTTTTAACTCAATTTTCATTTATTGGGTTGAACTTCTATTTCATTGATAATGTCATTCTTAGATTGTGATTGAACTTAATTTTTTATTATCTTATGTTTTAATCCCAATTTTTTTAATATGGATTTATATATATGACACATGATCTTTTCATTTTCAAAATGATATGATATTTCCATGGAACATTGTCTCAATTTTCTTTCATTGAAGAACATTTTCATTTTATGCACCTATATTATTTTTTGAGTGGTATATAACTCCCCATTGAAATGTTATATCATGAATTTATTTTTTATCCTTAGATATGATGTTTTTTATACGGATTTATTTCACGGGGTATATGATTCATCTTTTTACAAAGTGGTATGTATTTATTTTTTAATCTCATTATTGTTTGAAATTGTTTAACCTTGTATCGCAGAAGAGGAATATATTTCATCATTTTACATGTTTTATAAATAAATTTTTTCAATTTATTTTACAATTCAAAAATGATTTTTTAAATTCATTTTATTCCTTTCTTTTTGACTATTTAGAAGAGAAATTAAATTCAATATTTCTGTAATTTTTTATAGAATGTGTTTAATGAATTTTTATAAAAAATGTGAATATAGTGTTTTTAACTTATACGGCATGAATGGAATTTATCAAAATCATGTCACCATAATTTCTTGAATATTAGATTACATTTTTACAATGTAATTTTTAAATATAATGATTTCATTATTATATTCACAACTTTTACATTTTCGAATATTATTTTCTATGTAAAAATGGAAATTTTCCTCAAAAATAATCTAGAAATATCATTAATGTATTTTAATGTATGTAAAAATTATTTGTTGAATGTTATGTTGAGAATGTGTGATAACTATACTATCCAACATATTTCATTCTTGGGTTTATGAACAGTTTGACTGGGGATGTTTTGATATTCTGTATAACTAGTTTTTCCATTATAAATATTTATTAAATTTTAAATGCATATTGAGTGAGTTATATTATTTATTCATGCAAGGAAATAATTTCACATAGTATGTGATGAGAAGGTCCTACTATATCCCCTTGATTCATTGATAGGCCTCATGAGATAAATGAGCCTACATTTTTATTTAGGCCTTATCCATTAATTTTTTGATGTCATTATCAATGATTCGATAGAAAGATTAAACTATATGATATTATGCATTATAACATTATGATTTTAGTCATTGATATTCCATGTGATTATTCTATTAGTTTTATATCCTGGGTTATTTTTCATTATCATGTGATTATTTATATTGAATTATTAGATCATCTATTAATCCTACCATATTATACTCATATTATTGATTAAATGTAATGTGTTTTATTTATATACCTGGACATATTTTTATGCCTTAAGAATTAATAGATTCTACTATACTCTTTCCCTTACTAATCATTTGATATCACACCATTATTATGTTTTATTTTTTACTAAAATACGAGGACATGATTTTTTGATTTATTATTCGGGGTTATGCAAAATGGAAAATAGTTTTCCTAAAGGAAATAATTTATATATTTTATATTTGAAAATTAATTTTAATTTCATGTATATATATAGTTCTATAACGATAATAAAATATTCAGTCCATTGGGTTGTGATTTCATTTAACTGATGTTAATGAAATAATGTAACCATTGAATCATGGTAATTGAGGTCGGGGTCTTTATATATTAGGTATCTTAATTAATGACTTGAATTTATAAATCCCCTTTGGGGTTTTAAGGAATAATAGAGGTATGAGGGTTTTGTGTCTTTTTCCATTATATTTGTTTATATCTATTCTCACAGTCACTCGATTCATTAATGCTATAACATTTTTATTCATTCATTTTGTGTCTTGGTCATGATTTTAGTTGAAATTATTACCTCTTTCTTTTTTATGGTAAATAATATGTTAATAAGCTAGGTTGTTTGGTTGTGTGTTCATTTGGAAATGTAAATTTTATTATTTTTTATCTAATTGTATCCTTTTTCACTTTTTTATTCATACAGTGCTTTGGGTAGTAGTTTTTTTGGTTGGCATGGCCACTTGTTTACATTGTGTGCTCAATTGTATATTCACAAAATAGGTTGGTTGGTCATGCGGTCGATTGGATTGGTCACATTTTCTACTTCATGCCAAAATGTTTTTGTCCATGTTTTTTGTTAGGGTGTTTTGAGGTCAGTTGGAATTTCCAATTTCTCCTTTCATGTATTAATTTTTTTTATCATGGTGGGTTGGTTGGCCATACAGTCAGTTGGAATAGTCACTGGTTTCTATAATTGGGTCACATGTTTACTTCATGCAATAACGTTTCTATTGAAAATATGATTTTTTCCAAAAATTAGTAGTTTCTCTGTATTGTTGGTTTCTTAAAATGGCATGTTTAGGATACTTTTTTTATAAAATTTACTATTTTTTAGAGAATACACGAAAAATTCATCCATATGACAATTTATAAAAATTTTGGTTTTAATGATTTATAAATAGGTTTTAATGTAATTTTGAGGAGGATAATTATATCATTTAATTTCCTTGATGAACATGGATATTAAAGAGTCTTTCCTCATGAAATTTAATGAGATATACAATAGTGGTTAGTTAAAATCGCATCTTTCTTCTGAAATATGAATTAATTCATAGAAATAATTATAAAATTAATATTATCCATTTATTATTTCATATATTCTTTATCGTGAGGTGGTAGGTTCCGTATAAGTTTCCATGGATTCATGGGACCCTGTTACTCTTTCTTTTAATTTGTATTAACATGATACTATCCTATGTTCCCCACACCTGTTTCAGTATAGTAGATAATATGATTCTTCTTTCTTCCTAGAATGGGATGATTTGTTTCCCATATAATTTTACCTATAGGAGGGATCATTATATTTTAATATTATGGGAGGTAGTATGCTTCAACATAATGATTCCATTAAATTCATTTAATTGAAATTAAAGTGGAGCTGGAATGTGTTTCTTTCTTTACAACCTTTGATGTTATAGTTATTTATCTTACAGAGCCTTTATTTCACTAATGAAAACCATAGATGATAAAATAACTTATTTTTTTTGTATTTGATATTATTTTGGATCCTTGTGTTGTGATTTTTGATATCACAATTAATTTACCAGAAAATAACATATATATGGAAAAAAATTTGGATTTCCATGGAATGTTTTGGTTTCTATAACAATACACCTGAATGTAAATTAATGAATTCACATAAACTTGATTTATGATATATATGGGATCCATGTTATATTTCATGGTATATTGGTTATTTATGTGCTTAATTGTAGGTTGTGGGATATTTTGATGCAACAGTAGTGATTGGATGAGATGTGCTATGTGTGGGGTAGTTATGTGATGGTTTGTTGGCATGGGATATAAAATGGTATTGTCTAAGTAGTGCTTATGATGATGCTGACTGTCATTTGTCTTTGTGAGGTATTATGTTAGTTGTTATATAGATATTTAATTTAAAAATAACGAAGAAAATATAATTTCAAATTATTTTGTAATATTGAAATAAGTTATTGGATTAAATTGTAATTGAAGGTGTAATATGGATTGTTGTGTGAATTTATATTGTATTGTTATTATATTATTGCTGATTATGAAATTATATGATTTTTGAGGACTTGTGGTAATGATTTATATTGGTATTAATTTTTTAACCCATATTTTGGGATTTTTTATTACTATTATAAATAATTTTTAATTCATTTTTTATAGACACACTCCACCCACATATTATACCTTGTTATAATAAGAAATTTCTTTTGGGGGTTGTTTTTCCAAATTTTGTGATGGAAATGATAGAATTATGGGTAACCCCTTTTATTGATATAACATTTATGTGTGTTTTATATGCATGATTAGTGATGGAAATAATTTAGAATTGAAGTTTTGGTGAATAATGTTGTGAAGGTGAGTTTGATATAGTTAGGGTCGTGCATGTATAGAATTTGGAACTAGGATAATGTCCTTTGTATTAATGATAACCTAATATTTTATTTATAAAAATGTTTTAGATGTGATTTGATAGAAATGGTGTCTTTGGTTGAGGTGTGTTTTGATTTACCATATTCATTTAGGAGAGATGTGATGGGATGGTTAAGGTGTCCTTGAGCAAGATGTTGTGTGAAGGACTAGGTTTCCTGAATTTGGGTTATTATATAGAAGACACGAGATTTCTAATATGCATACCATTGGGGTGTGATAGTATAACACTAGTTGTAAAGTGTTGTGGGGGTACATTTTATAAATGAGCTCCATGTTATGATACTATATTTTTATTTTTTATTTGGATAGCATGACTCGATGAGCATATAATTTGTTAGTTAACCTTTCTTAGTGTTGTTGTTTCTAATATTTACTCATTGTTTCATTAGTATAAACTTTTCACATTTACATGAGAGACATTGGTTGTGATCCTATTGAGTATAAATTTATTTTCATTAAATTTTAGTACATAATATTTTTTAGGATTGTATGAGGACAATGTGGACTGTGATGGAAATTTCTAGAATAGACTTGGAGATGTTTTTGTGCATCTTTCTTGGGGGTTTTATTTTTGGTATTTATTTAGAGACAAATTGTATTTTTTATAAATATAAAATAATTATGTGATGGTTTTTGTTTCCTTTCATTTATATTATATCATTGAGTTATTTTATGGATGATATCTTATGTCATAATCATAAACTACATAGAGGGTAATTCCTACTATATGTGACAATTTTATACACTCGGTGATAGTAGACAATTCAAGGCATATTGGATGTGGGACTGATGGGTCATTATATATCTAATATCATATCTAGAATATTATGGGTATCATTGTATGGAGTATATCATGACATGAGTAGTATCCTATAATTTAAAAATTTATCCAATTGGAGAAGAAACCATACACGGGGAAGGGTTTATCATTTTTATAAATAAAGGAAGGGGTATCCAAACATGGGGTATTATATTATACAATGGTTTAAT
Organism: Viscum album; assembly: GCA_963277665.1. Classification (NCBI taxonomy): domain Eukaryota; kingdom Viridiplantae; phylum Streptophyta; class Magnoliopsida; order Santalales; family Viscaceae; genus Viscum; species Viscum album. The sequence goes on along the minus strand of OY728131.1, from coordinate 672,850,207 downwards.
AAGGTGTATTCAAAATTCAACTTAATTATTTGGTTGAAAAATACATATATATACTGGAATCTAATAATACATCACCTTTTCATATGTAACAATTTTTAACATTTTGTAAAGGTCATTTTCCTAATTAAAACATAATATCTTTTCAAAATAGTTTGATTTGAAATTTAGAAAGTACTTTAGATTTTTTATATAACTCCCTAACCATATTACCTTTTAAATTCAAACTTATTTTAAATTCATCAATATATCAGAGAAAATATTAGGATATAAATAATTAATTTATCAGAAACCATGATTGAATATTATGGTCAAAACGTTTTCCTCATAAGGATGCACTAAAACAGTAAATTTACTTTAAATATAACTATAGATTTATTTTATCTCCCATAGTTTTTTATTAATAAATATTATACCATGACTTTTTAATGATATCCAGTAGTTTAAAATTCTACCATCCACAATAGTTACACTAGGTTGTTTCCTCCAATAAAAATAATAGTAGAGTTGTCTTTTACATCTTATTCAAATTATTAACAAACTAAATTCCAAATCCAATTTCCCCATCATCATTACCCACATGAACATGATGATAGGGTCATGAAAATAAAATATTAACCTTTATATTTAATAAATTATAATATTATTTTATTACAGGGGTAGCCACAACTAGGAAATTGATAACAATATAATTACTCAATTATTTGAAATTTCCTTTTTTCATTAAGATATCTTTTGATAGTATAACATAGAAACCTAGAAATTATACCAATTATAAGTTAGGAGGTGTTTCAATAAATTATCCATTAAAAATTTGATTTTTTTATGAGAAAAAAAAATGGATAAATTTTAAATATGAAGGACTATGAGAATGAAAGTGAACCGTACATCATTTTTTTAGAGGAAGGTCCTAACATAGTATCATGCCCTTTAAATACTTGATAATATTTACTTGAAAAGTTTGTGGGGAACATGATATAAGATTCAACCCATAAAATAATTTATTAGAAATATTGTATCAGATATCATGAATTCTCTAAAACAATTACATTGTTATATGATGGATTAAAATAAATAATGTTAAATCCTTATATGATGGATCCTCCATATATAAAACACCATTTAAAATATGGGGATGAAAAAATGTCTTAGCCACATCCCCCTCAAAAAGTCTTCTTGGTAGAGGTATAACCATAAAAAATAAAATACTCAAATTCATATCATAGTCCAAATACATAGTATAAGAATAATGTTTTAGTAAGTTAAAAAATTCACGAATGAAAATGTTGTTTATATTATTTATTAACAATCTAGGTTTCAAATTACTTCATATTTTCTATGGAAAAGAAAAAATTAATAGATAAGGATAACAAAATGATGAAAAAAACAATAAATCCATATTACATCCTATGTCAATAATTTAATGATAATATGATGTTGAGATAATAACGAAAAATATATTATTATAGAAATTTATTTTAAACATAATGGTGTTTAGAAATTTGATTATTTATGTTACCGTTACTATGATTATAAAATATTTGGATTTAAGGAATATTTTCAAAGACCTAATATTTTTTTATAAGAATGCATGTTTTAATTAATTTTTAACGGTGATTAATATATTCATATATTTGGTATGTGAAAATAAGAGCTATATTTTCTTTTTTTGAGAATCCATTGTAAATTTTCTTATTAAAATTTAGGGACAGTTCTTTTAAATTTTTAGATAGATAACTTTTGGATATTAATGTTTGGGGTTAATGTATGATTTATCATATTGGATAATATATAATGTAAATTTTTATTTTGGTAAATATTTAATGTAAAAAGTGACTACTTAATGATATTTTGATAAATGTTTTTCAGGTATAAAAATTTATATTGAACATCTATCTCTTGAAGTGAGAAATGATGTGGAGATAGATTAAAGTATCGCCAAATGTTGAGATTATTTTTATGAAATTGAAAGAAATAAATTAAGTTCATTTTATAATTTTATTTATTTTGATAATAAATGAAATCATCAACTATAAGAAAATTATTTTGGCCCAAAATTGTTACTTATTTACTTATCTTATAGTGAAATCAATGGTCTTTTAATAGATCTTAAACCTATGGTTTTGTGATGGGTATCATTATCAAGATCATGTTTTCTATCACACACCTTTTAGAACATGATAGTTATATTTTCCTTTCAGGCCTATCTATTCACATCCTAATAAATTTTTTATATTCTAAATCCATGTTTTTTGGTGACCATTTCATTTTTCTTTTCCAAATATTTAAGAGGATGTTTTTATCATCCCTTTTAGAGATGTGGGTTCCCTACAAAATATTTCAAATCTAAACCACAAATTTTCAAATTTCAATTTCATATTTAGAGGATGTAATTTTTTGAAGTATGGGTGAATGAAACACCCCTTAATTTTACTGTATGACCATTTTAAAATAAATTTAATATATTTTATATCTTATATTGCATGCAACACCCAAGCTATGTGAAAAAAGAATTATCAATATTTGATCAGTATAATAAAACTGTTAAATTGAAAAGAATCAATAGTAGAAAAACATTATAAATATATAATTTTCCCACTTATTTTTAATATTTCTACTAATTATTTGTGAATAAGAACTTTCTTTTAAGTAAATTCAATTCATTCTATCGAAAATTACATTTTATTAAAAAATTGCTTTCTTTTTTTTATGTGTAAATATTAGACTCATTTTATGGAACATATAAAAATTACATTTTATAAAAAGAATAGAATTTTTAGAATCATCATATCAATGATTTCATAGGGTGATTTTTTGATAATTTCTTAAAAAATTTAATTTTTCTATAAATAATGAAAAACACATATTTTTATTGAAAAATTTATTTCGTTTTCTGGTATTTAAGAATAATATTATTTTATATATTAGCTTTAAATTTTAATTGGTTCATATATTTTTTGGATAAAAAAATTAGTGGTATTAAAATAGATTTTATATGTAAAATTATTATTAAAACATTTTATATTTGAAAAGGGGATTCTTCCAAAAAAATGATTTTAATTGGATTTTAGAGATTTAATTTTAATTTAATTAAAAAAACTGTGTTTTTAATTTTTTAAAATATATTATATATTTTGAATCATGATTTAAAAATATAATAAATAGGTCGCTTCTATTTTTTGACACAATGAATGGTAACCTTGGTAGTTTTAGATACCACGGTAAAAGGAAAAAATTGTAATGAAAGGTAAAACTAAAATCATAAGGACTATAAAATTACACAAAAACCATAATAAATTTGTTACTATGAGTTATTATCATCCAAAATCATTCATGTTTAATATATATTACCATTTGTTTCTATTATGAAGTGATTACGACCCTTAAAATGTTTTTATTAAAAAAATTTCAAAGATGAAAATTCATGATATTAATAATGGTAACATTTTTAATAATGTTTTATCCAGAATATATATTATAATATAAATACTATTTTCAAATAAAAATAAATTTTACCCATTATGTTAATTTATTTTTAATTTCTATTCAGAAAATATTAAACTTAAATTCGTTCACAACACTGATGCAATAATTAATTAATTTATGGAAAAATATAAAATAAATGATATTACATTTTTTAAAATAACATAATTTTATATCATTAATGTCATGCAATAATTTAATAGATGATTTTGACATATTATGGATGCATTATTTTTTTGGAAATTATCTTATTTTATTTATTTTTAAAACAAATTTTAATAAATAGTTTCAAAATTTCCATTGATGATATTTTAAAATAAATAATATTTTATTAAATGATATAAAATTATAAAAAATAAAAAATTCATCCAAGTGAATATTATATATTTTATAATTTAAATCATAATCCATTAATTATTATTTTTTAATTTTGTAGTAACAATAATATACCTTGAAGTGTAAAATCCATGTTTTCATTATAATAGTTAATGAGTTTAAATAAGGGTTAAAACATAATGATAAGGGTAATAATGTGACCTAAAATTTTATAAAAATTATTTAATGACAATATTTCAACCCAAAATAATATTATCATCAAAAAAATCCACTATTTTTCCATATTTAATTAAAAAATAATTTATATTAATTTAAATGTTTTAGAGTTTTTAAATGTTCTCCTAACTTAAATTATAAAAGATCACCCCTTTATTGAATTATTTACACATCATCATACCATATAGCTTGAAAAAACCCTACAAATTTCAATTAAAAATTAATTATCATAGTTTTGGATGTACTATCCTTCTCATGATACCAACCCTATGGTCCTTAAGAAGAGTTCTAAAGAAGTATACCAAAGAAGATGTAATAATCTTTATCGACACATTCATGTTTATTAATTCTTCTACATCCTATTCCGGTTTTGATTCCACAAAAAATAGTCACTCTAGTATCATCTATATATTTATATTTTATTATTATTATGAACCAAATTTATTATACCTTTATCCATCATTGGAAAAAAAGATTGCACCACAAAAACAAACGTATAGTTTACTATCTCAGTGTAGTGGTATAATTCAATTTTCATCTCCACATTACAAGGATGGTTATAATGATTTTAATAAAGGATATATATGTTACATATGACATGATATTGATTCTATAAAATTAATACAACTCCCATACCATTTCCCCCATTAAGGTAATGATTCATTCATGTGTACGCCCAACCTACAATCTCTAGGATGCGATATGAAAAATTTTCCATGATCAAGATTATGGAATGATTATAGAAATATTTAAAATGAATAAATATTATATCAATGAAATTACTATAATTTTAAATATGGTGTTACTATATCTTATACACAAGAAAAACTACTTACATGAAAAAACATGCATAAGAAAATGAAGCAGTTGACCGCCAAAACAATGGTAATAACAAAAAATTATTAACAAACTATTGAAAAAATGATATTAGAGGATTATATATGATATAATAAATATAGATATAGTTTAGTTATAAATTAATAACAAGTTTTATACAATTATACATAATTTTATATATCATTAAACTAATCGAAAGATAAATCTAAGGTATTTTTTAACTCAATTTTCATTAATTGGGATGAACTTCTATTTAATTGATAATGTCATGATTAAATTATGAGTAAAGTTAAATTTTATTATCTTAATTTTTAATCCCAGTATTTTAATATGGATTTACATATATGACACATGATCTTTTCATTTTATAAAGGATATTATATTTTCAAGGAACATTGTCTCAATTTTCTTTATTTGAAGAACATTTTGATTTTATGCAACTATATTCTTTTATGAGATGTATATAAAACTTCATTGACATGTTATATAATAAATTTATTTTTTATCATTATATATGATGTTTTTTATATGTATTTATTTCATGGGTAACATGATTAATATTTTTACAAAGTGGTATGTGTTTAATTTTTAATATCATTATTCTTCGAAATTATTTAACATTGTATCCCAGTAAAAGAATATATGTCCACATTTTACAAGTTTTCTAAATACGTTTTTTAAAATTATTTTACAATTCCAAAATAAATTTTTAAATTAATTTTAATCCCTTTTTTGACTATTTAAAAGAAAAATTAAAATCAATATTTCTGTCATTTTTCAGAGAAGGTGTTTTCTGAATTTTCAAACAAAAATGTGAAGATAATGTTTTTAACTTATACAGAATGATTAGAATTTATCCAAATCATGTAGCCATAATGTCATGAATCTTATATTAAATTTTTACAATGTTATTTTAAAATATAATGATTTAATTATTAGGTTCACAACTTTTACATTTTTGAAAATTATTTTCAAATTAAAAAATGATGTTTTCCTCAAAAAATAATCTAGTAATATCTTTAATGTATTAAATGCATATAAATATTATTTTTCGAATATTATGTTGGGAATTTATTATAACTATACCTTTCCAACATATTTCATTTTTTATGACCAGTTTGATAGGGGGATTTTAGATATTCTGTAAAACTAGTTTTTCCAATATGGATAATTATTGAATTTTTAATGCATATTGAGTGAGTTATTTTATTTAATTATGCAAGGAAATAATTTCACATAGTATGTGATGGGAAAGTCCTAATCTATCCTCATGATTCATCAATAGGTATCATGAGATAAATGAGCCCACATTTTTATTGAGGATTTATCCATTAAATTGGATGTCTTGGTCAAGGATTTGATAGAAAGATTAAGATATATGATATTATGCCTTATTACATTATGATTTCAGTCACTGATATTCCTTGTGATTATTCTATTAGTGTTATATCCATGGGTATGTTTCATTATCATGTGATTATTAATATTGAATTATTTTACCACCTATCAATTCTACCGTATTATACTCATGGTATTAATTAAATTTACTGTGTTTTAGTTATATACCTAAACACATTGTTTATGAATTATTTATTAATAGATTCTAATATTCTCTTACACTTACTGATCATTTGATTTCACACCATTCTTATGCTTTATTTTTTACTATAATACTAGGCAATGTTTTTGTGATTTATTATTCAGCGTTGTACTAAATAGATAATAGTTTTCTTAAAGAAAATAATTTTTATATTTTATGTTTGTAAACTAATTTTAATTTCATGTATATATCTAGTTCTCTAAGGATAATAAAATATTCATCCAATTAGGTTCTGATTGCATTTAACTAATTTGAATTAAATAATGTAACCATTGAATCATGGTAATTGAGGTCGAGATCTTTATATAATAGGTATCTAATGTATTATCTTGAATTTATAAATCCCCTTTGAGTTTTTAAGGAATAACAGAGGTATGAGTGTTTGGTGTCTTTTTCCAATATATTTTTTGATTTCTATTCTCAAATTTACTTTATTCATTAATGCTATAAATTTTTTATTGATTCATATTGTTGCTTGGTCATGAATTTAGATGAAATTATTACCTTTTTATTTTGTATGGTCACTAATTTGTTCATAAACTTGGTTTTTTGGTTGTGTGTTTAGTTGGAAATGTATATTTGTTTATTTTTTAGCTAATTGTATCTTTTTTCACTTTTTAAATCATAAAATTCTTTGCCTAGTTGTTTGGTTGGTTCGCATGGTCACTTGTTTACATTGTGTGGTCAATTGTTTGTTCACAAAACTGGTTGGTTGGTCATGCGGTCGATTGAAATGGTCATGTTTTCTTCTTCATGCCAAAATGTTTTTGTTCATGTGTTTTATTAGTGTGTTTTAAGGTCAGTTGGAATGGCTAATTTATTCTTTCATGCATTCATTTTTTTCAATATGGTAGGTTGGTTGGCGAGACAATCAATTGGAATAGTCAATTGTTTTTATAGTTGGGTCATATGTTCACTTCATTCAATCACTTTTCTGTTGGAAATATGAATTGTTTCTTTCCAAAAATTAGTAGTTTCTCTATATAGTTGGTTATTTAAAATGGAATGTTCAAGATAAATATTTTTATAAAATTTACTAATTTTCCAAGTATACACATAAAATTCATCAATATGACAATTTATAATAATTTTGGTTTTAATTATTTATAAATGGTGTTTAAGGTAATTTTGGGGAGGATAATTATATCATTTAATTTCCTTGATGATTGTGGATGTTAAAGAGCCTTTCCTCCTGAAATAAAATGAGATATACATTATTGGTTAGATAAAATATCATCTTTTGTCTGAAATAAGAATATATTCATAGAAATAATTCTAAAATTAAATTCATCCATTCATTATTTGATATTTTCCTTATCGTGAGGTGGTAGGTTCCATATATTTTCCCTTGGATTCATGGGACTGTGTTACTCTTTTCCTAGTTCATATTATCATGATACAATCTTGTGTTCCCCACCCTTGTTTCAGTATTGTAGATAATGTGATTCTTCTTTCTTCCTTGTATGGGATGATTTGTTTCCTTTATAATTGTACATATAAGGTGGATCATTCTATTTTAATATTTTGGGATGTAGTATGCTTCGACATAATTATTCCATGAAATTCATTTAATTGAAATTAATGTATATGGGGAATGTGTTTTTTACATTACCACTTTTGATGTTATTTTCATTTCTATTATAGAGTCTTTATTTCACTAATGAAAACTATAGATGATAGAAGAACTAATTTTGTTGTATTTGATATTATTTTGGATCCTTATGGTGTGTTTTTTGATATCAAAATTAATTTACTAGAAAATAACATATATATGGAAAAAGATATGGTTTTCCATGAAATGTTTTGGTTTCTATAAGAATACACCTAAATGTAAATTAATGAATTCCCATAAACCTGATTTATGATATATATGGGAGATATGTTATATTTCATTTTAGGTTAGTTCTTTATGTATTTAATTTTAGGGTGTTGGATATTTGGATGTAATGGCAGTGGCTGGATGTGATGAGTTATGTGTGGGGTAGTGATGTGATGGTTTGTTGGCATGGGATATAATATGGGATTTTTATGTAGTGGTTGTGATGAGGGGGGATATAATTTGTCTTTGTGAGGTATTAGGGTAGTTTTTATATAGATATTTAATTTAATAATAATTAAGAATTTAGATTTTATATTTATTTTGTAATATTTAATTAGGATGTTGGATTAAATTCAAATTGAAGGTGGAATATGGCTTATGTTCTTAATTTATATTGTAGTGTTATTATATTATTGCTGATTATGAAATTCTATGATTTTTTAGGACTTTTGATAATGATTTATGTTGGTATTATTTGTTTAACCCATAGTTTGGGCTTTTGTGTTACTAATATAATTAATGTTTCTTTCCATTTTTTATAAATACACTCAACCCACATAGTGTACCATGTTATCATAATAAATTTCTATTGAGGATGATTTTTCCAAATTTTATGATGGTGAGTATAGATTTATGGCTAACCCATTTTACTATTATCACTTTTATATGAGTTTTATGTGAATGGGTAGTGATGGAAAAAATATAGAATTGAGGTTGTGGTGAATATTGTTGAGAGGGTGAGTTGGATATAGTGGGGGTCGTGCTTGTTTAGAATTTGGAACAAGGTTAATTTCATTAGTGTTCATTATAACCTACTATATTATTTATAAAAATGGTTTAGATGTGATTTGATGGAAATGGTGTATTTGGTTGAGGTGTGTTGTGATTTACCATGTTTCTTTATGAGAGATGTGATGGGATGGTCTAGGTGTATACGAGCAAGATGTTGTGTAAAGGACTGGGTGCCTAGTGGTAGGGTTATTATATAGAAGACATGGGATATCCAATATGCATAACATTGTGGTTTGAGAGTATAAAAATAGTTGTAACGTTTTGTGGGGTACATTTTTTCAATGTGCTTCATATTATGCTACAATATTTTGATTTGTTAATTGGACAACGTGACTTGATGAGCATCTGATTTGTATGTTAACCTTTCTCAGTGTTGTTTTTCTGATATTTTCTCATTGTTTCATTAGTATAAACATTTCACATTTACATGAGAGACATTGGTTCTGATCATACTAACTATAAATTTATTTTCATTAAAGCTTAGTTTAAACTATTTTTTAGGTTTGTATGAGGACTATGTGGACTGTGATGAACATTTCGAGAATGGACATAGAGATGTTTTTCTACATCTTCCTCAGGGGTTTTATTTTTGGTATTTATTTATAGACTCGTTATATTTTTAATCACTATATAAGAATTATGGGACGATTTTGGTTTCCTTTATTTTATATTATATCATTGAGTTATTTTATGGATGATATCATATTTCATAATCCTAAACGACATAGAGGGTAATTACTGCTATATGTGACAATTTTATACACTCGGCGATAGTTGAAAAGTCAAGGCATATTAGATTTGGGACTCAGGGGTCATTATAAATCTTATAACATATCTAGACTAGTAGGGGTATCATTGGAGGGAGGATATCATGACTTGAGTAGTATCCTATAATTTAAAAATTCATCTAATTATTGAAGCAACCATACATGGGGAAGGGATTCTAATTTTTATAAATAAATGTATTGGAATCCAAACATGGGGTATTATATTATATAATTTTTTAATTAATTTTATTCAAATAATTGGTTAAAAAATAAATATATATACTTTAATCTAATAATCCATCACCTTTACATATGTAACAATTTTTAACATTTTTTAAATGTCATTCTCCTAATTAAAACATAATATTTTTTCAAAATGGTTTGATTTGAAATTCATTATGTGCTTTATTTTTTTATAACTCCATAAAAATAATACATTTTAAATTCATACATACTTTAAATCCATCAATATATCATAGAAAATATTATGAAGTAAATAAATAATTTATTAGAAACCATGATTGGGTATTATGGACAAAATTTTTTCCTCATAAGGATGCACTAAAACACCAAATTTACTATACTTATAACTATAGATTTATTTAATCTACCATATATTTATATTTATAAATATTATACCATGAATTTTGAATGATACCTAGTAGTTTAAAATTCTATCATCCCCAATAGTTACACTAGGATATGTACTCCTAGAAAAATACTAATAGAGTTTTCTTTTAAATCTGATTCAAATTTTTATCAAATGAAATCCCAAATCCAATTTCCCCTTCAACATTCCCCACTATAACATTATGATAGGTTCACAAAAATAAAATATTGAACTTTATATTGAATAATGTATAATATTATTTTATTACATGGGTAGCCCACTACTAAAGATATGTTAATAATAACATTATTTGATTGTTTGAAATTTCATTTTTTCATTAAAATATATTTTTATAGTATAATATTGAAACGTAGAAATTGAACCAATTATAAGTTATTAGGTGTTTCACTAAAGGATTCATTAAAAATTTGAGTTTTTGATTAGAAAGAAAAAATTGGATAAATTTTAAATATGAAAGACAATGAGAATTAAAGTGAAACTTACCTTATTGTTTAGAGGAAGGTATTAACATAGAATAATTCCCTTTAAATCGTTGATGATATGTACATGGAATATTTTTGGGGAACACGATATAAGATTCAACCCATAAACTAATTTATTAGAAATATCATAGTAGATATAATGAATTCTCTAAAACAATAGCATTGTTATATGATGGATTAAAATAAATAATGTTAAATCTTTATATGATGGATCCTCTATATATAAATAACCATTTAAAATATGTGGATGAATAAATATCACATCCACATCCCCCTCAAAAGACATCTTCATAGAGGTATGACCATAAACAATAAAATACCAAAATTCATGTCATTGTACACATACATAGTATGAGGAACAAGTATTAGTAAGTTAAAAAATTCCTGATTGAAAATGTTTTTTTATTATTTATTCAAAAATTTGGTTCCAAATTATTTCATAATCTCCATGAAAAAAATAGATAAAGATACCAAAACGGTGGAACATACAATTCGTCCATATTACTTCCTATATCAATAATTTAATGATAATATGATCCAATAATTCCTTATCACCATGAATTTGATTCAAAAAATGGTGGATGATTATGGAAATTAATTGAAGAAATCCAAGATGTACGTGTATCATATACATCCCTTATTCTCAAAGAGGATAGGGCAGAATCACAAGAAGTGTTGAACAATGCTATGCAGAATATGTATAATATGAAGAGTCATTTTTTTATTAAATCAAGAACATAAGATTATTTAGGATTATAAGGACCAACCATTAATACCCTTTATATCCCTATAAACCATTTTAAAATTTCCATTGATATTTTATTCCTTTAAGAGTGAGTTAGTATATATATCCGTCATAAGTAAAATTAAGTGTAATTTAATACTCCATCTTTTGATAGTTTTTCAAGTCAGTGAAATTCCACATGACCTCATGTTTTCCCCCAATTTTTATACGTTAGTGACTTGTTTTTATAGACTAATGAATCTCTTAGGGACTTCTTTACCCCTTAATTAATAATAAAAATAATCTTATATAATTTCAATGTATCACATACAATAATTAAGAAGGTTATAAAAAGTGAAAATTGAAACTTCAAAATATCCCCATTATAAAAAAAGATGAAAAAAGACAAAAAAATAATCATATTACAACAGATTAATTATAATGTAAGACAAAAAACACAAACTAAATATTTAAAAACGAATTGAACCCTATGAAGATACCATTAATCACTTATGGAATCATCAATGTCATCACTGACTCTAAATCCCATATACTCACGGTCCCTTAAATAACTATAAAAATGTTAAGTGAAAAATTAGATTTAGGATATGTGATGATAAAATTTGTGATATATAGTCCTTAAATTGATACCACTGTAAACCCATATGTGTTCAAAATTATAAAAAACATATTATTTTATGAAATATATTCTATCAATTTAACATAACTATATATCACACATCAAATATCTTTATGTTATCAACATTCCTCTAGTGAGTTTTTTACAGACATTAAGAAATTGTGATTATGGATATAAATTATTGTTATGAAATTAATATAATATAATAAGACTCTTGTATTATCCCTATAATATATATTTTACATTTCACCTGTTTTTGAAATCAGTAATCTATAAAACTCAAGGAATATTACTTCATTTTATAAAAGCATCATGAATCCAAAACCATGGAACATATCAATAAAAAAATCCACATGATATATGTAAAATTATAAAAAAATTAGGTTATTTAATAAAAAAACTATACTATTCCCATGGAAAATAACTCAGCAGATTTTCTTTTAAATTAACATAAACCAAAAAAATTTATTTTATTATAACAAAATACCCAATAAAATTAAAACTTTTATATGAAGTATAAAATTATCAATTAATATTAACGTATGACATAAATCATCGCATTATAGGATCAAATGAATATAAAAATTTAAACAATAATCAATTTTTCATTAAACTAATACAATAGTATTACATCCTTACATATTCCCCTTCTCAACTATTTTCTAGGGGACTTCAACATACTGGTTGTGTAAAAAATCCTTTTTTAATTACCGAAAATCATAAAAAAACAACCACATATCATTTGATAATCATGATATAATTACTTCTATTTCAAATATATTATTTATTTCAATTTCATCATATAAATAATTTTTAAACATCCCAATCATTTACAGAAAAAATTGTTCACATTTGAAAATATCAATAAACACTTGAACAATCTTACCAATTTTAGTTTTATTCTATAAATATGATTTTTGAATGAAAATAACCCCATATATCAAACATAAATAAGTAAGATTAAATTTTTTCTTCTCAAGTACAGTTATTTATTTCGCTTATAAGTATTTATAATATATTATGAAATATTTTTAAAGTTAGACACTCAGACAAAAAAAATATTTTCTGGCCCAGTGATCCAAGAATTGATATTATAAAAATATTAAATATATTAATATCACATGCATTATTTTTTCTTTATATAATAGAATAAATACCAAAATGAATACTATATAAAATATATGAGACCACAGATGTGTTTGGAATGCTGGGTTTACCCTATGTTTGACAGATGTTTGGTCAGTGTCGGACGTCCAGTAGAGAGGGCTATTGGCAGTGCGTTTAATTATATAAATAATTAAATTTAGATTTTTTATTGTAAAATCTAGTAGCATTATTTCTTATATTAATAACACTACATATAAAATTTCTTGATTTGGCCACATAAACCCTCAGAGGATTGAAAGGATCTCTTAGTGTTCTTCTTTCGAAAATCACATTTTATGATGAAAGGATATTAGATCGAGGTTGAACTAGAGGAAGTGAATGTATTAAATCATCCTAATTTATGGATAAAACATTATTCAATAATAATAAATCCAAATCATGTTAGGACACTTCTATTTTTTTCACATTTGATTAAATTGTTAAAGTATGGTCTTTCATGTATTTTATTTGTGTGGTGATTTCACATCCTTTTAATGATTTAGGTAAATAAATTAATCAGTTTAATTAATTTTATTCTTGAGTCACCATGATCTCATCCATGATATCCCTAATTTATGACTTTTTTCCACGAGAAATTTTCCAATTTTGTATTCACATTTTATTATGTTCCACTCACTCAATCGTTCATAACATTATTGAATTTCAACCAACTAGGGCCATTGTTCGACATTTTTAGAGTGGGTTCATGTATGATTAGACCATCTTGATTCATGATGGTTTGGTGAAATATGAACTAATAAGCGTTTTACATAGGGATGTGCATAGATTTTGGGTGATAATTCATAGATCTGATTCTGATGAGTGGCGATAGTTTAAAAGAAGTAAATGCGATACATGGTGGCTTCAAGTGGGTAAAAAGATTCTATTTTACAAGAACCAGAGGATCGGACATGATAGATAGATTTTACATATTTCATTTGGGGGGGGGGGAAGTTATAAGATGATATTAATGGCTAAGAGGGTCAATTTGAAAATGTAACAACCCGATCTTTAATGAATAAAGTTATCTTTCATTTAACATCATATTGAACACATGTGAACTATTTATTTATTTATTTACTTATTATTATTATTATTTTGTTCAAATAACTGTTATGTTTCATTACTATTGATAACATAACCATTTAATAGTGATCACACGACTGATATAAATTTAAGGTTTTTAAAAAGAATCTTTTCGACGCAGAGAAAGGACAGGTTGGACTCATCGATTAGATTCAGTTTTTATAAAGCTCGTTTGTCAGAGTTTAGAAATGAGGTAGTGTCACTAGGCTTTGCTCTTGGACAAGTAAAACTTGAGCTTCAACACATTAAGCTATAACGGAATCACCTATGTGAGAATTTCATGTTAATAGATATTACCACCTGAGCGATGTTATCTGAGCTACCCCAATAGTGTGTCACCATCACACACCCTACCCTTAGGTCTTATGAGGGTCTTATAAGGGGTTATGTAATATAGAATTAGTTAATTATTTTGTAATTTATTTTTATAAATAAAAGTCTCATACCATCAATTATTTTATGAGAATAGTTCTTCTTAAAAATATAATGAAATTGGTAAATTTATTTTTTTTAGTAAAATGGTTCATTTTAGAAATATAATAATTCTTATACTAAAGTTTTATTATTTATTTTATTATAATTATTTTATAAGAACAATCATGTTTATTATAATTGATGATTATATTTGATTTTTAATTTTTTTACACTATAAATGATTATGTATTTTGTTTTATAAGAATTATATTTTCATACGGTAAAAATAATGTTTTAATTTTAATTAAAGAATTTTTTTGATGAAATAATGAATTTGAGGAATTAATAATATTTTAATAAAAATTTTATTATTATATAATTTTTATTAAATATAAATTATCATATAAATTTTATGAAGTCAAAATTACATTTTTTAAGGTTTGAAAACTGTTTTGGTCAAAAGCCATCGATTTAAAATATATGATGGGTTTATTAAAAGTGATAATCCACATCTTTAGAAAATTATTTAGATATAATGAATATTTTTTCTGGAATCAGGGCATTGAAATAATAAAATGGTTAATGTTTCAAAAATTTCTAAGATGGTCAAATTTTTTGTGTAAAAATTAAATACCGTATAAATATGTAACGTGTTTTATGAAATCATAATGACCCAAGAGTGATGTAATAAAATAATATAAAATGTGTATTCATCCAAATATAAGTTTTAACTTTTAAATAATGTATTTTATTTGTGTTTGATTGTTTTTATATTTCCTTAGTGGACCATACACGACTTATAAAATATTTTAACATTGTAAAATGATTTCTTTGAGAATTTAACTCACCTTCACATAATTATGCATAATATTTTAATATGTTCTGAACTTTTCCTTATAAAATAATATATACTACCCCCATTTGGTAGAAACAATGGGAAAATACCATGGTCTGATTTTTGGTTTGGAATATTTTAGTGTGTATTGTCCAAAACCTAAATAATAAAAAACGCCTCTTCCTTTCCTATATAAATACACCCAATCGACCATTCCTCTTCACTCAAACAAATGGGAGCTCAAATAAACTATTATTTATACTTTATGAGACCCCCAAATTAACCCTAATCTCCCATGAAGCCTCTCCCAGGCCTCTCCCAGGCCTCTCCCAATCCTTTGGGATCACACTTCCATGAAAGAGAATTTTATTCTTCTCATTTCAATTCCAACTCCTCTTTTACATTGTGTTTATTATGATCCATACATATATATATATATATATTGTGTTATGATGTTCCATAACCCTCATACTTTCCCTTCAATTCATATATGATGAGATCTTCCTTTCACTCTCATCAACCCCCCTATGATACTTTAATCACACCCATTACTATGCTGAAATTCTATAAGGGATCTTCAACCCTCATCTTCTATCAAACATTCTTTTCATGTTATGTCATTTAATTACATTTATTCCTATATTAGGATATGTTAATAAATATCCTCATTACTTACCATTTGATTTATAAATGATGATAGCCATGTTTAATCTAATTCATTCATCTAAATAAACATTATGTGCACCCATTACGATGCCGAATTTCGATAAGGAATTCATTTTTTTTCATTTTTATCACTTCTAGAAATTTAGGCTGTAGCCACCGTTCCAAAAATTGTCTATAAAACAAAAAAAGGTGCTTATAGGTTATACCCAAGGGTCAATGAATCATGGATAGTATTGGAGGGGCTATAGGGAAAACCAATAGCTATGGTTTGAAATTGTGGCTAAAGCGTAATCCATATACATGTTATAGCCACAGTTTGGAACTTTGGATATAAATATTTATCCAAGGTTTGAACCATGGATATAGTTCTATATCCATGGTTTAAAAATGTGGTTATACCACTTCCCATTTCATTAAAAAACACCCCCTAGACAGAACCCCCCAGACAACCCCCCCCCCCCCCCAAGCACACCCAGTTACACACCCTCCTTCCTGGACAAACCCCCCTTATTCTAGGATAGCCCCCACCCTGAACAAACCTCCATGTAAAGACCCCCCCCCTCCGATAGACCCCACCCCTCCCCCTACACAACGCCCTCCCAACTTCAGACCCCCTTGTACCCTATGGACATCCCCCAACCCTGATAGACACCCCCTGGACAACCCCCCCCCCCTCCTAGTCACCCCTCCCTCTTGGACACCCCCACCCGGAATATACCCCCTAGACAGACCCCACTTCCCCTTCACCAAGACAACCCCCCTACAGACCCCCTAGATAGCCCCCCCATGATAGGCCCTCCCTACATTCTCCCTCCCCCCTATAGAAACCCCTTGCACCCCCTCTGTCCTAGTTAAACCTCCTCCTTCTTGGACAACCCCCACCCCAAACAGATCCCACCCCTCACTGGTTAGCCCCCCCCCCTCCCGCGCTTCCCCCTTCACAACCAGCTCCCCCTACATACCCTCAAACACCCCCTAAACATCCCACCCCACCCCGCCCCTATACAGACTTCCACCCCTCCTTGGAAAGACCCCCTATTGACCCCATCCCCTACATACCCCCTTTCACGCCTCCTTCCTAGACAAACCCCCATTCTTTTGGGATATCCCCCACCCTGAACAGAACCCCTGGTAAACCCCTTGGACAGACCCCTTGCACCCCTCCCTCATGGACACCCCCTATAAGACCCCCTAGAACCCCCCCCCCGACTTCCAAGATATAACCCCTCCCCTTGTACACCCCCTTGTACCCCATCCTTCCTAGAGACACCCCTCCTTACAGGACAAACCCCCTCCCTGAAAAGACCCACCCTCCCTAGACAAACCCCCCCCCCCCACAGACACCCTTGAACCCCCTAGAGAGTCCCCATCCCTCCCGGACCCCCCCCCCCCCACCATCATGGAAACCCCCCTCTTATACACCCCCTAGATATCCCCCCTCCCTCCTGGACACCCCTTGGACAATAGCCCCCTCGTACACCCCCTCCTGAAACCCCATCCCTCCTAGACACATTCGGAAGGACAACCCTATAAAATACAAAGAGATCCCTAATATACATGTTTCAATGATATAAAAAAAATCCACTGGTCAAATTAAATACATCCCTGACTGGTTAAACAGAGTACATGATAGAGTTTTTGAAAACATGTATCTAAAGTGATATTCAGTACAAGTATAAGAAACTAATAACTGAGATTAAATAAAATGATCCACCTTTCCAAAATATTCCCTAGATTTTGTGTTTCATGATGCGGTATTTCTCGGAAATCCTATTATGAAAAACCATGTAACCTAGATTTCAGGATCAAAATACTGCATTTCATCCATCTGAAAAAAATATTACAACTCAAAAAATTTAATCTAGAGTTCAAAAAATATACATTAATACTCAAAATGTAATACATTCATAACATATGTTTCAGTTTGAAGATAAAGGTAGAATATGTTTTAATGTTATTTAATTAATTGAAACTTCTGATTTCAAAACAATTTAGAATATAGTACCAAAGATACACATTGGAGGGAGACATTTCATAATGTTCTTATTGTTTATTGATAATCCTTGAAAATTCAACCAGGTTAAAACCTTGTTTTATCATGCAAGACATTCTTGATGTTTCATCTCATTTATTTCGTATGTCATAATTATTACCTAGAATGTGTTTTTTACAACTCAATGCATACCCCACCCCCTGAACACCCCCTTTCACCCCTTCTATGTGAATACACCCTTTTCACCACCCAACAGACCCCTTTCACCACTCCCCTCTTTTCTGGATAGACCCCCTATACACCCCTTGAATCAACTTGCTGACCCCCCCCCCCCCCCCCGAAACCCCCAACAGACCCACCTTACACCCCTCCCCTACTTCTTGGAAAGACACCCTTCTTCCTGGACATACCCCCACCCTAGATAGACCCCCACCCTGGATAGACCCCCACCCCACCCTAGAAAGACGCTCCCTACCACTCCCCCTACCAACCCCCATTAACCCCCTAAATACCCCTCCCCCCAAAGACCCCCCTCTTGGACACCCCAAGCCCCACTCCCCTATAGACACCCCTGACCCCCCCCCCCAACCGACCTGCAGACCCGCCACACCCCCCTACTAGACACCCCTCCAACACATTCCTTCTAGACCATAGTTCCTTTACAAGTTATGTGGAAAAGGTTCATATGGAGTCTAATTCACATGATGAGGCATAGAGTTAATCGCATCAGCATAAAATGCCATTCGGAAATTAAAATTAACATATATTCACATGGATCTTTCATTCAACATAAATTTTTTCCATTATGAAACACTACCCCATCTGGTGTTTTAGAATAATATTTTCCTTCTAGATTCCATTCATCCAATTGAATGTATGGAAACCACCTCCTCCATACTCACCTCTATTTTTAGACCAATAGAATTCAATCTTTATTCAAATCTTACCAGCCTCCAAGAATCTATATCCAATGAATGTATGGAATACATAAGACTTCTAATTAGGAAATAAACCTAAATAGTCTTTATAGAATCATCATTTATGGAAATATAATATTATTTCCCATATTAGATCCAATCAGTGTTAATTGGTATAGATCCATATAAACCATATTGATTTTCTTATTTATGGGTGTCTATCCATACATGTTGAAAGAAACCTTCAATATCTAGCCTTGGATGTTTCCCTTACATGTTCGATAATCCATTTTATAAAGATCCAAAAACTATATAGTACCCAAGGTCCATAAAAATTTCTTTCTGATGTGACAAAAATAATCCTTCCATATCTTTTTAATTCTAGATGTTTTTTCTTTAGCTCACATGTTAAATTCTAGAACACTATTTTGGTACAAGGTTCCATATTTCCATCATTGGACACAACAATGGAACCTCATGTGATTTTAAAAAATCCTACAAAAAACTATTAAATAACAGACAATAACAAACTAAACAATGGAAATTAATTTCTTCCATAAACCAAGGATATTACAGGTACCTTTAAAATAAAATAAACACTCATCACTCATTCAAATTCTTACATCTCTTTTTCTAATAATCTAATGATCATATCAATTTATAAGATAAATAGTTTCATGGCATATAGACCCATAATTATGTTGAAATAAACATTAAATATATGAATGAAATTAGTGTGCAAAACCATAAATCCATCACTCTATCAAAGAAGGCACATTTAGAACTGAAGAGACACTGTCGTTATTATCTATAGTGCTTTCGGATGAAGCATAATCGTTATTTTCATAATTAACACGCATATAATTGAAATCCTTTCATAAAAGTCCATTCCTCTAGAAATCTTGACATGTGTAGTCAACATGACCAGCTATTATCCCATGGATCTTACCTATTATATTTTCTTTTCATCTCTTTTGAATTATTTGGTTAGAGTGTGCCTTTAATTTCGTATTAAAATCACTTATAATAGCACCTAAATCCAAATTCATCATGATCCCTTCAATTATGACTATATCATGGTTCTCATTGGTGGAAAAGTCAGAACATCAAATGGAATTACTGACTATAGTCACCATCACATCCCTGGATTCCAAAAGTGGTGAAAGAAGAATGAACTCAAACAGAATTAGAATATGGTTAAGGAAATGTACATTATGTTTTATAGAAGACACTCTCTATGTTATACCTTGGAACTATGAACCATGATGCAATACCACTTGTTTCATTAAAATCAATTTTCTATAAATTTAAAACCTCTTTAAAATCAATAAATGGAAAAAGGATTAATGGTTTTAAAGAAGTTAATTTTATTGATTAGTGAATCTGGAATCGAGAAGCCACCCACCTCAATAACACATCATCTGAGCCTCTTATTAATGCTTAGGGAAGACACTGAAAATGAAAATTAATAAATGAAGATATGTAAAAAAATAATGAAGGAAGTTGTGGAATTTTTATGTTATAAAAAATTCCTAATCCATGTGAAAAAACATCACTAAAAGGGAAAATGGATTACAATGGAACAATTGACTCCCAATCAAAAACTAATATAAATTTCGGCTTAATATTTTCTTATACACACCCACTAAAAGTATACCATAACTGAGTTTTTAGCAAATAAAATTTTGTAATTCCAATTCGACTTCTAATAGATCTTTGGGGAAAATGATCCACTTAATCTTGACTATTGAAAAATAGCCAGTACCTTATCTATTCCTATAATTAAAAAATTATTTCCTTAAGAAACATTGAAATTTTAATCAAACATAAAATCAAAATTTCTTTAATATGTCTATAAATTCTACCCTTATTAACTTTTTTTGCATGTACACACACCTATATAGATCCACTCTCTAGAACATGTAACATATATTTAATATTTATATTAACCAAATTTATCGACACCACTACTCCTAGTTCTAGAATTTGGGTTTAGACACTTAGCATTTAGTCAATGTATAATGTTAAGAAAGATAATACTTTCCAAAATCATTAATACATATCTAATAAAATATCTTTTAACATCATTCTCAACATGATCAAGGTAGAAGAAAAAACTATAAAGGGTAATTCTAGGTATGAAAATCCTTGTGTTTGTCTCAGGGATGAGTAATGAATAAGGATTTGTGCATCTATAATTCGTTTTGATTGATGACATGCCATAAAATGGATTTTGTTTTATGAGTATTGATTTATAGAAATTTTTTTGATGTTCCCATTTATGAATTGATATGGGTTTGTTCTCAGGTAGGATGGTGGATATTCCAATTATACTATCAGATATCGTTTTCTAGTTCAAGTTAGTTGATGATTGAATAAGGATGTTTTTATAATTAATATAACCACATTGATGATGTTCCCTTGGTTTGTAAGAGCTTAGAAAGAGATGAATCAATATATATGAGAGATGGAAAACTAAAAAGAGGTAATATTATTGAAAAATACATTTCATATATTATTGTATGTAAGTTCTAAATTATATTTGAAATAAATGGATAAACTATAAAGCTCAGGTGCATACCCTTGGGGTTCCTTTCAGTCTAGATAACTAAAATCATTAATTCTACAACTCCTCTATTGTAACATGATGTTATAATAACATCATGCGCCTGTTAAAAATTAAAATATACAAAAACCGATTATTATGGGTAAAAATATGAAAAATATATAAGACAATATGATTGTAAATAACAAATATTTTCCCAAAATAGTAAAATTATTTCCAAAAGTCCATGAACATACATCAAGACTTATACATGATTACAAAGTTTCAAAGTACTTTTATATTCTGTGTTGAAAATAGATATATTTTTTGATATTTTTTTACATATTTAGTAATAGATTCTGCACGTATCTGGGAAAAAAATATGTATATTAAGTAAATTTAACTGCATTCATATTGAATGTAAACTGCACTTTCGGTATATGGTAATTCATAAAGGAATATGGATTCAACACTAGAAATCCACTGGTATATTAATATTAACTAAAATATATAGTACTATGTAAACAAAAAAGTAATTGCATTTTGAGTACATGATAATGCAATTTAAGCTTCAATATGAACCACCATAAAAAATTTATTTAGACGGTGTTATAAATTGGAATTTAATCATGAAATTTCAACAAAATATAAAATTTACTAAAAATTTATTATAAATTTTTATATAAATTTTTATATAAATTGTGATATAAATGAAAATATAAATAGAAGTTTTAGATCATGATAAAGTAGGGAAATGGAAATTCGGTTCTGCACCATAAAAAACAAGTATATTAATATACACTGTAATATAATGAATTGAGAATAATTTATATAATGATAATATAGAAACATCTTGTAAATTATGTTATTGAAATTTCATGCATAATGATTGTAAACTAAAAAATTAGGAAAAAACTACATATATAAGCAGAAATTGAGACTCCATGAATATTAAATAAATGAAACTACAAGCATATTCAATGTAGGAAAAATCAACATATGAATTTACAAATTTAATAGATTTAAAATTTATTATACATATATAGAATCATAAAAGTTGTTTTAATTGAATGTTCCTTGAATATTTATAGAAACCCTATATATATAAAAGAACGATAGGAAATAAGAAATATGAAGATACAGAAAATCATGTTGGATATAAATTAAGAACAAATAAGTTATTAATGTACAAAATTATAAAACATAAAGTGCATTATAAACGTCTTCTCCAAACCTTATACTGAAGTGGAAGCACAGACCAACCATGATGATGATTGAAAAAGACCCCTGGGGTTTGGGGTTAATTGACTTTGCATTAAAGGATAAAAAAGGATGTAATTGAAGCTATCAATGTGAGGAAAATACAGAATTGATATCGAATTTTCTTTATATTATTGGAATTTTTTCATCCACGATATTATGGTAATGATAAGAAGGATTTTTTTGACAATGTAGGGTTCCTACAAATGGGGAATGAAAAATTAGTAAGAAAAATTTGAAGGAAGGGGAAACTGAATGAAAACATTCCATGACATAAATTTCATTCCAAAATCATTATGTTGTGAGAAGGTTTTAGAATCGGCTATTTGGATGTTGAGGAATGGTGAGATAGAAGAGATAAGAGGTACATGAAACCCTAGTTTAAGGCGGTGGAAATTTTCATTGAGGGGAAGTGGTGGTTCAAGAGAGGTAGGGTAGCCGCATCGAATAGGGGGGCAGTGTCAGAGCATCATCACCAATGAGGTGAAGGGGCCACATTGAAGCTGTATCAATAGGTTGGTATAATGTCTATGAAATAGCCGCATTAGACGAGGATCATCCTGAGAATATTTGAGGAGGGCGATAAGCGCTGGTCGGGAGTATCCGCGAAGAAGGAGGATTATTGAGAACATCCGTAGAGGAAGAGGTGGGATCGATCATGAGGGATAGGGATGAGGGATCGAAAAAATGTTTGAGAATATCCATAGTTTCAAACATACTATAGAAAAAGATATACTATTTCCATGGTTATAAAAAACTGTGGAAATTAATGTGTGGCAATGGGGTGACTTCTTAGTTGTGTGTCCACATTTCATCATGTTGTTATAACCTTTTATTTTCCAATAAAAATGATAGGGTATGATTTCAAACATCCCCCATACTTCTCTCCATATGTTTTAATTATGAGATACCACTTTTTCTCTCATTAATGCCTTTTGTGTATTCCCGTTACCAGGACGAAATTCCGTAATTGATTTCTCTCTTCTTATTTTCATTCAAGTATTTCTATAATATTATTCATCCAAATTTCCTTTAATATGTTAGGATATTATGTTCTATGATCCCCTTCCTATCTATTTCATGTATAAATGATAGGAGACCCCTTTACCTATCATCAACCATTTTAATGAATTTTTATGTCACGTCGTTAGACTACCAAAATTGCGCCATGATTTTCCATACCAAAATCACCATGTAGTGAATATCATACCTAATTATCTATCAAGGGTATTTCTCATTATGAATATATACTAATTTATTATATATATTCATGTATATATTCCACAATCCTTTATCATGGAATAAATGATTGTGTTAAATGAATCTATGTTATGTAATCTATGTGGACACATAAGCATGATATTGAAATGTTTATGAAGGGTGCACACCGATAGCACTATATGGCATTGGGTAATGTTTAGTATGATGATATTTCATGTGCAATAAGGTTTTACTCATGATAATTCATGTGCAATAATGGTTTACTCATGACAATTCATTTCAAATGAGTGTTTACTCTTGCTAATCCATTTGCAATGAGCCCTTGGTCATGCTAATATCATGTTGTATGATGTTTCTACATTTCATGCTATGATATTAATTGTATATCATGACTTTATGTTCATGTTTATGTTTTTATCTGTTGATATTATTATTGTCTTACATTTATTGTATTCTCCATGTTATTCCATGTTTACTCCCTTAATTGGATTTATCTCTCATGCTTTTCTTATGTATGTCCTCGGGTTATCCCATGAAATGCTAATTAAAAAATAAATTTTGTTCTCAGGTAAAAATCATTTTTCAATAAAGAAGTTTTATATTATGTATTAAGTTGTCATGTAATGTTCTTAAGACCCAAATAAACTATACCTCTCAATCTTCATAGGTTGTATTAGGCACATGTTTATATAATAAATCATGTTTATGTGTGTTATAAAGATTAAGGTAGTTGTAAGAAATCACATTAAGATTTAAGGGATTCTCCATAAGAAAATGACTAAAATATGTTTAGTTGGAAGAACATATGTGTAACACCCGAGACTTTTATGTTATATAAATCATCAAAGGAATCTTTTTCTACACAACACTTTCTTGGCTTGCTTTACACGAAATCGTGACCTTCCTCGATAGCTTGCGTCGTACGCAATACCGAGTTTCACTAAACAACAATATGCTATTAAAACTAGCCGTTATGAATAGTAATAACCACTTTTTGAAATTTTATAAATTTTATTTTTCAAAATGGACTTCATTTTTGGATTCGGAGTATCGAATTTAGCCCAGGGTAAAATTTTGGTATTTTTCTGAAAACTTTCAATTTTTGATGAATAGTGAAACCACTAAGTGGTAGGTTAAAAACTGAATTTTGCATAAAACTTAATTTCACCACTTCTGTGAATGGAATTTCGAAAATCCGACAGACACGGTTGATATCAGTAAGTAAATGTGGTTCAATGAGAGAAAAATAATTTTTTGGTGAATAGTAACTTTTTACTTTTTTTACCGCGGTTAATAGTAAATAGGGTAACTAAGGGTAAATATGATATTACTATTACCCTAACACATGTCCTAATTCTATTGGATAAGTGTAATTCGACCAAAAACAAACTTAGGAATAAAATATGACCATTTAGGCCCACTTGGGTAAGATTAGGACATTTATTATAAATTTATTTAAAGAAGGGTTAAAATAGTTAAAATCAAAGTTTAATAAGTAAATCATTTTTAATATGGGGTTATACATAAGATAAATTCGACTATAAATATTCATTAGAAACCTAAAAAGATTTCCTACATAATGGTATTTTATTTGTAATTTTTAGACATTAAATAATTTAATTTATTTATGACACAATGATGATGCAATAATTATCTTATTAATGAAATATTGACATAATTGATGTTATAAACACCGAAATAAATGTAATTTGAGACTTTTTATGAATTCCACTAATTTTATAGGTTAATATGATATATTATTATTGATTTAATAAACTTGGTTCGAACATATAATTCTGTTATGACTTTCACAAAAATCATATATCAAATAGTGTCAAAATTGACACAAAATAGTTTTTAAATAAAATATTATATTATTAATTGTTATTTTATTCCTAAAAATCTAAGGTTCGGCCAAATGACTTAGATAAGGATATATATATTAATAATAAACAATTTGGGGTTCGTTTGGCATGTTATAGTAAGTGTATTAACCATATAATGAAAGAAAACAAAAAGACATGGTAAAAGTTAAATTATTTAACATAGAGTTAAATCTAATTGATAAGGTTAAAATAACATCCCAAACCTGTCTAAATCCTATTGGTTGATAGGATTTCGACCCTACCCCACTTTAGCTTCGAAATAAGACCCTTTGGAACCATTATAAACCGATTTTGACTATAATATAAAATAATATTTTTAGATATTCCTAAGGTGCCCCTCTCCTCCCTTATAAAAGGGCACCTCCTCCCCCTCCTCCTCACACCAATTTGAGCACTCAAGCTCGGCCAACCCCTACCATTTTGTCCTCTCCACTTCCCTAGAATAATCCTAGAGGTCATGGTCTTCTTCAAAGACCAATCTTAGTTCCCTAAGTGGAGGATTCAAAGAGGCGTTCCAAAGAAGAGGTAATATCCATTACCGATCTTTTCAATTTCTTTCTTCTTCAACTTATTCTTCTTTAGTTGTTTAATTATAAAGTAATAACATCAGTATTACTTACATACTGATATGTTATTATAAATATGAAACAACCCTAATTCACCTTCTATCCATCCTACGGAAAAATGAAATCACCGCGCGTGCGTACGTACGGAATACCGTCTCCACGCCGTGGTGTAATCTATTTTTCCACCATCACCTTACAAGGATGGGTATAATGGTGTAATGAGTAACTATTTATTACTATTATAAAGAAATATTGATACTGAAATAATATATATACACTCCAATACAATTCCACGATCATAGGAACGATATCATCACTCGTGCGTACGTACGGAATACCGTCTCCACGATGTGATGTGACTCGTTCTACATGATCATCATTACATAGTAATTATATAAATGAATTGAATGAATAAATATGATATATGTTACACTAATACCATTATGGATACAAGGTATCTATAACCTTAAAAGAAGAATAAGAATGTATTCGGCAAAACACGCATAAGAACAAAAGGCAATAAAGACCCGAGTAACAAGTAACAATGAAATATTACTAACAAGAAGCTAATAATATGACTATATATGATATCATATCAATATGTATGTTTCTGGAATAAGTCAATAACATTATTTAAACCATTATACAGGAGCTTCGGACACATACAAAGCAAATTGGACCTAAGGTAAGGGAAAATACCACAATCTCATTTTTATCCGAGATTGTTTATTCGTAAGTATTTACTGGGGTGTATTTTATCATCCACAGCCATGTTCCCTCAATATGTAATATTGTTTCCATCCACATACATTAGTTTAAATCCAATTTTACCCTTCGGTGAGTTTTTATTAAAGAATATGAAAGGAATCTTTTGTCGTTTTTTTTCGTACGAGGTACTTTTTGACTTTTCCGACAAAAGTACGAAGAATGTTTTTTTTAACTTATACGGCATGAATGGATTTTTAAAACATTATTTACAAGAAGCTTCCTTTACAATTTTTCAAGTTTATTTTTAATCAACTTCTTTTAGTTTATAATTTTATGACATATTAAGAAAAGAAAAGTGTTTTTGAAGAAGAAAGGATATTTTCCTCAAGAATGGTGTTCAAGTGTTTTATCAAAATTATTTTCCATCTAAGATAATAAAGGGTTATGTTTTTATCCCTTTAATTACATTGATTTAATTATGTTGTGAGGGAATTATTTTTATGAAGTCATTTTCCTTATAAGATTTGTTTTATGATGTCATGATGTTTTAAGAATCCCATTTTTGTTACATGTGTTATGCAATGATGTATGATTTTTGATTATGTGGCACACATAAGAAATGATTCATTATAAGATGGGTGGGACCTATATCTCCCTCCAATGCATTGGGTAAAGATTTTATATCTCATGAGATAGACATGGCTGGAACGAAAGGTTATTTCGGTTCAGTGATACAGGACTGAAACGAGGAGTGAACTCGGTTCAGAAAGGGGCTTTGTCCACTAAGATAGTCTTGGCAATGAGTCATGACTAACAAGAAATGATTTTCCATGATTATGTGTGCATGCCACAAAGTTTCATGTTTTATGTTATGATTATGGGGATCTCATTTTCACTTCTATGATTTATTCCATGTTAAGATATTATGATCTCTTTTGCAGGTTTTGATTTTCAAAAAGATATGATATGATTTTTATTTCCTTTATTTGCCCTTGCTGAGCATTTGAGCTCACCCTTTTATGTTTTCTTTTCCCCAGGTCAGGAAGATGGATATTAAGTAGAATATGCTAAAAGCGACCCTAGATATGATGAAATAAATGGGAGACACTGTAGAAGATTTATGAACCAGTTGTTTATGTTTCCCAGTTTCTAAAGACACTATACCTATACGGTCCTTTGTGGTTTTGTCATATTTTGTAATAAGTGTGCTTCAATTTTGAAGTATTAACAATGTATGTAATGTATGGGTCGTTATAGTTGGTATCAGAGGAAAGGTATAGTCAACCTTTGGAAACTAGGATGTGAAAGCCTTAGTAAGAACCATAAGGATAAGTCTAAGCATAGAACACAATCTTAGTGTTTTAGAAATGGCCATGAATACCCTAGGATAAGACCTTAAGTTTGAAATTTTATCCTTGATTATGTGGTTTTCCTATTATAATTAGTGTTGCTCACACTATTCTTCTTGGTTTTAGTCAATAGCTGGAACCCAAAGGAACCGTGTTAATGCGGAATGAGATGGGCAATGCAATGATTGTCCCCCTGAGCAACCAAACGATATGGGAGCTGGAATGCAAAATCTTGTAGCCATGCTCACACAACTTTCTCAAGCTATGAATCATGCCGGACTTCCAAACGAGCAAAGGAAGGAGCAACATTCTGTTGAATCCTTCATGAGGCAGCGTCCACCTTCTTTCAGTGGGTCTACTGATCCATTAGTTGCTGAACAATGGATTAGTACTACTGAAAAGATATTTTCAGTTCTTCAATGTTCTGAACATGATAAAGTCATCCTAGCAGTGTATCTTTTGGAAGGAGATGCTGATCAATGGTGGAATCTTATTAAGAATACGAGGCAAAGGGGTGAAATTGAGTCTATGGAATGGGACGAGTTCAAGAACTTATTTTTTAATAAGTACTTCCCTCATATTCTCCGAACAAAGATGGAGAAAGAGTTTATTGAACTGAAGCAAAGGGATGGTGAATCGGTTGGTACCTATGAAGCAAATTTTACAAGACTTGCAAGGTACGCTTCTGGTATTATTATCCAACCTGAGAGTAAGATCGATCGATTCTTTAGTGGCTTAAAACCAAGTCTTCGAAGGGCGTTAGCCATAAGGGACTTCAATAGCTACGAGGAAATCGTTCGATGTGCTCTCAAAGTTGAGATGGAGATTGGAGTAACCCATCAGTACATGGGTTTGATAAGAAGAGGAAGATGGAATTCAAAGGAAAATCTAAAGAGCACACTAAAAAGAAGATGAGCTTTCCCTTATGCTCAAAGTGAGGAAAGAAACATGGAGGGAGTTGTCTTAAAGGGACAAGTAAATGTTTCAAATGTGGAAAGGAAGGTCATCAGGCATTTGAATGTCGCGATAATGGGAAGAAGATGTCTAATGATGCAAACAAAGGAAGGGATACACAGAATGAACCTACTACACTTCAATGTTTCAAGTGCAAGGAGATGGGGCATTATGCCAATCAATTCCCAAATCCAAGGGTTGATGATGATGGTCGACGTCAACAAAATCTTAAGGCTAAAGACAAAGGAAAGTCACATGCAATTTCTATCAGCGATGTGGAGTACGATAACGAAGTGGTGAAAGGTACACTTACCATCCACTCTAAAGTAGCAAATGTTTTATTTGATTCTGGATCCACCCACTCTTTTATTTCTGAAAAATTTTCTAAGGGTATCACCGTACTACCTCAACAATTAGATGTTGAGTTAGCTGTGACAACACCTAATGGCACAACAGTCGCATCAAAAGTTTATAATTCTTCTCCGATCGAAGTTTGTGGGAAAGTGCTTCCTGCAAATCTTGTGATCCTTCCTTTAGTGGAATTTGATGTGATTCTTGGCATGGATTGGATTTCTCTACATGGATCTCATATCAATTTCCAAAGAAGGGAAGTCACATTTCATATTCCAGATCAATCTACTATCATCTATCGATGCAAGGATGAATATAACCTTCTAGTGGAAATTTCTTCCATCTTATGGGTATTGATTCCACTAAATGCAGGTTATTTATCTCAAATGGTTGGTGAGAAACTCACGATTAAGAATATGCCCATTGTACGGGAGTTTGATGATGTCTTTCTGGAGGAATTACCGGTTCTTCCACCAAATCGTGAAGTTGAGTTTTCAATGGAACTCGTACCGGGTGATTTGCCTATTTCAAAGACACCTTATAGAATGGCCCCAATTGAGTTGCAGGAATTGAAGAAGAAACTCCAAGAGAATCTTGATAAGGGATTCATACGCCCTACTGCGTCACCTTGGGGAGCACCTGTTCTATTTGTTAAGAAGAAAGATGGATCAATGATACTCTGCATTGATTATCGAGAACTTAACAAGATCACTATCAAGAACAAATATCCTCTCCCACGCATTGATGACTTATTTGACCAACTACGCGGAGCTCAATACTTTTCCATGATTGATCTTCGTTCAGGGTATCATCAATTAAGGGTCAAAAGGGAGGATATACCAAAGATGGCTTTCCGTATAAGGTATGGACACTATGAATTTATAGTGATACCATTTGGTCTTACTAATGCCCCTGCTATCTTCATGGATCTAATGAATAGAGTCTTTAGAGACTATCTTGATCAATTTGTGGTAGTCTTTATAGACGATATTCTTGTCTATTAAAAGAGCAAGGAAGAGCATGAAGATCACTTGAGAATTATATTGAAGACCCTGAGAAAGGAGAAGCTTTATTCCAAATTTACCAAGTGTGAATTTTGGATTAAAAAAGTTGCATTTTTGGGTCACATAATCTCAAAAGAGGGGATATCTGTGGATCCAGCAAAAACAGAGGTTATCGAAAGATGGTCAAGACCAACAACAGTAACTGAGATCTGAAGTTTTCTTGGTTTGGCTGGATATTATCGACGTTTTGTAAAAGATTTTTCACGATTATCTAATCCACTCACCAAGTTGACTCGAAAAGGAGTTAAGTTTGTTTGGACAGAGGAATGTGAAGAGAATTTCAAGGAGTTGAAAAGAAGGTTATCCAGTGCACCTGTGCTCACACTGCCTTGTAGTGGAGAAAGGTTTGTGATCTACAGTGATGCATCCAAGAAGGGATTGGGGTGTGTTTTTATGCAAAATGATATGGTGATAGCTTATGCCTCACGACAGTTGAAAATCCATGAGCAAAATTACCCAACACATGATTTGGAGTTGGATGCGGTAATCTTTGCAATAAAGATTTGGAGGCATTACCTTTATGGTGAAAGGTGTGATATTTATACTGATCATAAAGGTTTAAAGTATATTTTCACACAAAAGGAGTTGAATATGCGTCAAAGAAGATGGTTGGAGCTGATTAAGGATTACGACTGCTCAATCCATTACCACCCTGGGAAAGCAAACAAGGTGGCAGATGCATTAAGTCGACAAGACCATGCTAGTTTATCCATGATGAGGATCACAAAAGATCCAATATTTATGGATTTACAAAGGATGGATCTTGGAATTATAATGGAAGGGGAAAATCTTATCTTTCTCAAATGAATGTTCAACCATCTATACATGTGAAGATTAAGGAGGCACAGAAAGAAGATGTAGAGTTACAAAAGAAGGTGAGAAATGTTCCTGAATTCAACCTTGATTGTGATGGGATAATAAAGTTCAGGAATCGGGTTTGTGTTCCTCCCATCCCCGAATTAAAGAAGGATCTGCTGGTTGAGGCTCATAGTTCATCATTCTCTATTCATCCTGGAAGCACAAAGATGTATAGGGACCTGAAAGAGTACTTCTGGTGGGATGGCATGAAAAGAGATGTTGCTGAATATGTCTATCGATGCTTGGTTTGTCAACAAGTCAAAGTTGAGAGACAAAAGTCTAAGGGGATGTTACAACCATTACCCATACCCGAATGGAAATGGGAAAACATCACTATGGACTTTGTCACAGGACTTCCTAAAACATCCAACGACAATAATGCTATTTTGGTCATAGTTGATCGTCTTACAAAGTCTGCACACTTCATTGCTATTATAGAGGATTTCTCTCTAGATCAGCTTGCCAGTATATATGTAAAGGAAGTGGTAAGATTGCATGGAGTACCACTTTCTATTATATCTGATCGGGATCCGAGATTTACCTCGAAGTTCTGGCGAAGTCTTCAGCATACTCTGGATACAGAGTTGAGTTTCAGCACTACTTATCATCCCCAGACAGACGGTCAGTCTGAGAGAACAATTCAAACCCTAGAAGATATGTTGAGAGCTTGCTCTATGGATTTCAAAGGAGGTTGGGATCAACACCTACCTTTGGTGGAATTTTCTTATAATAATAGCTTTCACTCCAGTATTCAGATGGCTCCTTATGAAGCTCTCTATGGAAAGAAATGCAGGACTCCAACTTGCTGGGATGAAGTTGGGGAAATAAAGCTATTAGGACCTGATCTCATTGATGAAATGGCAGAAAAGGTCAGATCTATTCAACAACACATAAGAGCAGCTCAGAGTCGACAGAAAAGTTATGCCGACAACCGAAGAAATGACCTATTGTTTGAAGTGGGTGATAATGTGTTCTTATGAATATCTCCCTGGAAGAGGGTTATGAGATTTGGAAAGAAGGGGAAGTTGAGCCCTAGATATATCGATCCTTTCGAAATACTGGATCGTGTTGGAAAGGTAGCTTACCGATTGGCGCTTCCACCGAATCTCTCTCAAGTTCACGATGTGTTCCATGTATCTCTCCTGAGAAAGTACATACCTGATCCTTCACATGTACTCAGCTCAGAAGTTGTACCGCTGGAGCAAGATCTTTCTTATGAAGAACAGCCGATAGAGATTCTGGATCGTAGCGAAAAAGTCCTACGAAACAAGACCACTCGCTTGGTGAAAGTTTTATGGAGGAACCACCAATTAGAAGAAGCTACATGGGAGCTTGAGGATATGATGATGGAGAAGTATCCTCATCTGTTTGTTACAAAGTGACAAATTTCGAGGGCGAAATTCATTTTAAGGGGGGTAGAATGTAACACCCGAGACTTTTATGTTATATAAATCATCAATGTAATCTTTTTCTACACAACACTTTCTTTGCTTGCTTTACACGAAATCGTGACCTTCCTCGATGTCTTGCGTCGTACGCAATACCGAGTTTCACTAAACAACAATATGCTATTAAAACTAGCCGTTATGAATAGTAATAACCACTTTTTGAAATTTTATAAATTTTATTTTTCAAAATGGACTTCATTTTTGGATTCTGAGTATCGAATTTAGCCTAGGTTGAAATTTTGGTATTTTTCTGAAAACTTTCAATTTTTGATGAATAGTGAAACCACTAAGTGGTAGGTTAAAAACTGAATTTTGCATAAAACATAATTTTACCACTTCTGTGAATGGAATTTCGAAAATCCGACAGACACGGTTGATATCAGTAAGTAAAATGTGGTTCAATGAGATAAAAATAATTTTTTGTTGAATAGTAACTTTTTACTTTTTTTACCGCGGTTAATAGTAAATAGGGTAACTAAGGGTAAATATGATATTACTATTACCCTAACACATGTCCTAATTCTATTGGATAAGTGTAATTCTACCAAAAACAAACTTAGGAATAAAATATGACCATTTAGGCCCACTTGGGTTAGATTAGGACATTTATTATTAATTTATTTAAAGAAGGGTTAAAATAGTTAAAATCAATTTTTAATAAGTAAATCATTTTTAATATGGGGTTATATATAAGATAAATTCGACTATAAATATTCATTAGAAACCTAAAACGATTTCCTACATAATAGTATTTTATTTGTAATTTTTAGACATTAAATAATTTAATTTATTTACGACACAATGATGATGCAATAATTATCTTATTAATGAAATATTGACATAATTGATGTTATAAACACCGAAATAAATCTAATTTGAGACTTTTTATGAATTCCACTAATTTTCTAGGTTACTATGATATATTATTGTTGATTTAATCAACTTGGTTCGAACATATAATTCTGTTATGACTTTCACAAAAATCATATATCAAATAGTGTCAAAATTGACACAAAATAGTTTTTAAATCAAATATTATATTATTAATTGTTATTTTATTCCAAAAAATCTAAGGTTCGGCCAAATGACTTATATAAGGACATATATATTAATAATAAACAATTTGGGGTTCGTTTGGCATGTTATAGTAAGTGTATTAACCATATAATGAAAGAAAACAAAAAGACATGGTAAAAGTTAAATTTTTTAACTTAGAGTTAAATCTAATTGATAAGGTTAAAATAATATCCCAAACTTGTCTAAATCCTATTGGTTGATAGGATTTCGACCCTTCCCCACATTAGCTTCGAAATAAGACCCTTTGGAACCATTATAAATCGATTTTGACTTTAATATAAAATAATATTTTGAGATATTCCTAAGGTGCCCCTCTCCTCCCTTATAAAAGGGCACCTCCTCCCCCTCCTCCTCACACCAATTTGAGCACTCAAGCTCGGCCAACCCCTGATATTTTCTCCTCTCCACTTCTCTAGAATAATACTAGAGGTCTTGGTCTTCTTCAAAGACCAATCTTAGTTCCCTAAGTGGAGGATTCAAAGAGGCGTTCCAAAGAAGAGGTAATATCCATTACCGATCTTTTCAATTTCTTTCTTCTTCAACTTATTCTTCTTTAGTTGTTTCATGATAAAGTAATAACATCAGTATTACTTACATACTGATATGTTATTATAAATATGAAACAACCCTAATTCACCTTCTATCCATCCTACGGAAAAATGAAATCACCGCGCGTGCGTACGTACGGAATACCGTCTCCACGCCGTGGTGTAATCTATTTTTCCACCATCACCTTACAAGGATGGGTATAATGGTGTAATGAGTAACTATTTATGAATATTATAAAGTAATATTGATACTGAAATAATATATATACACTCCAATACAATTCCACGATCATAGGAACGATATCATCACTCGTGCGTACGTACGGAATACCGTCTCCACGATGTGATGTGACTCGTTCTACATGATCATCATTACATAGTAATTATATAAATGAATTGAATGAATAAATATGATATATGTTACACTAATACCATTCTGGATATAAGGTATCTATTACCTTAAAAGAAGAATAAGAATGTATTCGGAAAAACACGCATAAGAACAAAAGGCAATAAAGACCCGAGTAACAAGTAACAATGAAATATTACTAACAAGAAGCTAAGAATATGACCATATATGATATCTTATCAATATGTATGATTCTGGAATAAGTCAATAAAATTATTTAAACCATTATACAGGAGCTTCGGACACATACAAAGCAAATCAGACCTAAGGTAAGGGAAAATACCACAATCTCATTTTTATCCGAGATTGTTTATTCGTAAGTATTTACTGGGGTGTATTTTATCATCCACACCCATGTTCCCTCAATATGTAATATTGTTTCCATCCAATTACAATAGTTTAAATCCAATTTTACCCTTCGGTGAGTTTTTAGTAAAGAATATGAAAGGAATCTTTTGTCGTTTTTTTTCGTACGAGGCACTTTTTGACTTTTCCGACAAAAGTACGAAGAATGTTTTTTTTAACTTATACGGCATGAATGGATTTTTAAAACATTATTTACAAGAAGTTTCCTTTACAAGTTTTCAAGTTTATTTTTAATCAACTTATTTTAGTTTATAATTGTATGACATATTAAGAAAAGAAAAGTTTTTTTGAAGAAGAAAGGATATTTTCCTCAAGAATGGTGTTCAAGTGTTTTATCAAAATTATTTTCCATCTAAGATAATAAAGGGTTCTGTTTTTATCCCTTTAATTAAATTGATTTCATTATGTTGTTAGGGAATTATTTTTATGAAGTCATTTTCCTTATAAGATTTGTTTTATGATGTCATGATGTTTCAAGAATCCCATTTTTGTTACATGTGTTATGCGATGATGTATGATTTATGATTATGTGGCACACATAAGAAAGGATTCATTATAAGATGGGTGGGACCTATATCTCCCTTCAATGCATTGGGTAAAGATTTTATATCTCATGAGATAGACATGGCTGGAACGGAAGGTTATTTCGGTTCAGTGATACAGGAGTGAAACGAGGAGTGAACTCGGTTCAGAAAGGGAATTTGTCCACTAAGATAGTATTGGCAATGAGTCATGACTAACAAGAAATGATTTTCCATGATTATGTGTGCATGCCACAAAGTTTCAAGTTTTATTTTATGATTATGGGGATCTCATTTTCACTTCTATGATTTATTCCATGTTAAGATATTATGATCTCTTTTGCAGGTTTTGATTTTCAAAAAGATATGATATGATTTTTATTTCCTTTATTTGCCCTTGCTGAGCATTTGAGCTCACCCTTTTATGTTTTCTTTTCCCCAGGTCAGGAAGATGGATATTAAGTAGAATATGCTAAAAGGGACCCTAGATATGATGAAATAAATGGGAGACACTGTAGAAGATTTATGAACCAGTTGTTTATGTTTCCCAGTTTCTAAAGACACTATACCTATACAGTCCTTTGTGGTTTTGTCATATGTTGTAATAAGTGTGCTTCAATTTTGAAGTATTAACAATGTATGTAAAGTATGGGTCGTTATAATATGAATTGTATCTTCCACTAGCTACGACTCTAGGGTTTCAATCATAGTTAATGATCACATTCCATGTGATCAATCCCACACACTGTGTTACCCTCTCTAGGTGTCGAAACCATGTGATAGCGGGAACATTCCAAATACCTCATGTGAGACGACACATTTTCTACTTGTGAAGTACATGGGAAATAGGAATCCCCAAGAAATGTACTGGAACATGGTCAAGTACACTAGTATTACATTAAGTTCATGGGCCCATCTATGAGCGAAAATGTTGTCCTTGAGCAGCTGTGATATTTTATGTACCACCCATACACTCCCTATATGATTTAATAGCTTTGTCAATGGTTCTAGATAAGAAAAATGCCATGAAGTGATGTGGGGATACCCACCATGTAGACCCATTTTTATACCATATATTCTATCTTTTGAATTCTTCACCTTGTATCTCCTTTGTTTATATTTGTATTTTGTCTTATAAGTTGCCTACATTGGGATTTTTCACACAGAAAGTGAATTTTCCCTTAATATTGTTATTCCATATTTGATGTGAGGTGTAACTATTATAAAAATTCGTTAAGTGATTCTTTATGATAACACTAATCAAGGATATGTCTTTAGGGAGATGAAGGGTACAATATGCCCCTAACACACCAGGGAATTAGTTTTCCATACTATTTATATAGCTAGATTTAACACTACCCTACATTGGTTGTGGGCCCTATACCTACAGGATAAACACTCCCCGATCTCTATTCATCGGTGGTGAATGGACCCACCATGGGGGTTTTGGCTCCCTCAATAATGGCATGAAGTAATGAAGATCATGGCACCCAAAACATATTTTGGGGAGGTTATGTTTGATGATTCACAACAGTGATGGAATTTTGGTTCTACAGGATTACTCATCAACTTTTCATGGTTTGTGAGATATAGTTCCCATTTATTCATTACTCTGTAATTATTTATAATAATATATATACATATATATTTTTGTGTAAATTAGTTCATATTTGATTCCAAATTTCATTATGTCCAACTATCTTGCATAGTTTTATCTACACATTGATCCCACTATGGTATCAAAGAATCATACTTGGTATCTATATAATCACTCCATCACAATATTTTCCTACATGTTTCATGTATTATGCATATGAAAAATATATTAATGATAACATTCGTGGAGCTTAGTTATGGTTATGTACATTTAATGTATATGGTGGTATTCTTTGGAGATCTGGAGTAAATATCTCATCGAATTATTTATCTTTAGTACTTGTTAGGTTAATACTTTATTTCATAATGGATATGTATTTTTCAACTTTATATTTTTTTATTATGTCATACTCAAATGTATTCCTTAGAGGTTATTTCAGGTATGGTTTAAAAAAAGATTTCCATATCTTTATTATTTATCTATAATTCACCACAGAGACAGATGGGTGTGTTTGTGTGCAAATTTACATTAGACAAATGACTCAAATTTTATATTTTTCATCCAAAGTGCTAGTTTTCGTCCCTTGACCTATTTTTTGTGGTCTTGGGGTTATGTAGGCCTGACTATCCTTGATACAGGTGGTCCCTGGTGGGTCGGGTAGTTACAGAGTTTTTTCAGAGTAGTTAATTCATCATGGCATTGTTCATATTTTTCTAGTTATGGGGAGTTATTTAGCACATTGGGTAACAATGTTAGAGTGTCTCAAGTTATTAATTCAGGCTAGGGAGTATTATTTTTCTATAATAACTAATGTATAAAATCACTAGGAACTTGACTACCTTCTTTCCAATTTAGAATACTGATTCATAAGTTACATGTAAAAATGGGACATACATAATTATAATTCATGAGTCACCTACCCATATATTTATATGCTCATCCAGTCATGTTACATGATTATCACTTTGGTGAGGCCTCTATAAATTCATCTAGTAATATTAATTATTCAGGATCATAACAAACATCTGATGATTGATGAGACTTCAATTCAATGTCCATGTCATGAGGGTTTTACTTAAGGATGTCTGGGAGAAACACCCAAACCTTTTGATAAGTAGTTATTACAATCATTTCACATGATGATGCACACATGCTTAGTGAAATCCACATTTGCTATCATCAAATTCCAAAGGATCCCTTGAGAGATTGATCCACATGTAGTAAAGAATTGTCTTGAGTTGGTGAACCAAGTCTTCAGGATTGTTATGACACTGAATGATCCGATGTTTTTTTATGGACGCTAGTATTTTCCATAGAAAAGATGTTCAATGGTTGTGTATGGTTATATACACCCATGATGACTTGATTATCCCATGGTTCATCATATAGTTGCTATATAATTAAGAGTATTATCATTCATGTTATCACACATTTCAGATCAAGGAGATTATTAAGTTACAATAGGGTAGAATGATACTTTCTAAGTCTTCCACAATGTTCACTGACTATATACAATACTATTATGATTTGATGAGAGATGTCTTATTCCGGGTGAGGATATTAGATCAAGGACCCCATAGTGACATTATAGATAGAAATGTCTCTTCATGCCTACCAAATTTTTATGGAGTGATGGAGAAGAATATTGTAGCTGATAGATTCTTAGAAGATAAATAAAAACCCATTATATCTAGTGGGGGGAACCATGTGTCTTACTTATCTAGATGTGGTGGTTGTCGTTAGGCATTGAGGTGTTAGAAGGAGAGTAATTAACACTATCAGACACACATGTATGGATTTAGGGATCATTGAACACATAGTGGTTCTAGTCATCCTAGAGATGGGTGATGCAATTCTTAGAATGGTTTAGGTAACTTAGCCTCTTGATTTAATGGGTCGGTCATTCATATTAACGTAGGAAGACAGTTGATAGACACCCAAAATAGTGGAAAACCCATGATCTGTGATATCCCAATTATGGATAGGGTAGGCCTTATTGAATAATTTTGGGAAGAAGACTCATAGGAGCTCTGGAGTGATGATTATTTGGTGGTGGATGATGCTAAAATATCCTTCAACCACCACTACAAGGTGTCCCATATCAATCAATGGGAGATAACAGTTAATGATATTTTTAGTTTCAAGCCATAGAGCCCTATCCAAAATATAACATGAGATTATCTAATATGTGATATATGATTTTAATACTCTTTCTATATTACTAGTCATCACAGGTGTGAGTATATCCATTACCTCTTTGTACCTACTTAAAGATATGGATCTTATTGTAGTGATATTATACTAGAAGCAATGGTGATAGGTTGTTATTATGAGTGATTTGTTGATATCACATATCTTCCTGAAGTAAATTCTATCTCTTTGAGGAATGTGTTTCATGTGGGACCTACTGTCCATTATGTTGAATCCTTATGAAATCATATTGAGTATGGAATGGTTGTTCATTGTTTTGTCCCATATTTATTTTCATTGTATATGTTTTAGATTTCTATGGTAAAATTGAATGAGACCCCCTTTGTAGGATAGATAGATCTCTTCGTTGAGTGTGTGGGCCTTTTAGGAAGAAAGATGCTACCCACCACCCATCAGTTGGAGAGTTTATCCCACTGTGTATCAATCTCTTAAGGTGTGGTAATTCCTTCAATTATAAATTAATTTATGGAAAAAATCTATGAGGAGGTTCTAGGACTACCTCCATAGTGGGAGACATTATTTTTCATTCAATTCCATCCCATGATCATGATGATATAGTAAATATTAAATTATGTGGAAATTATTGTTCTTTGTGAGTTGAGGGTTTATTTGGAGGACATTAAAGAGAAGGTATTTATCCAAAAAAGTGTTCCACCAATGTAAGATCTAGAATTTCATATTGGGAAGGAGAATGGGATCCTAAAGAATTATATTATTTCTTGTATTATGAAATAGGTAATGATAAATAACCAGTACCATTTTCCAAGGACTAATGAAATATTTGGTTGGGTGGGAGGACCCAGTTGGTTCTCAAAGAACTGACCTCTAGTCTAACAACCACGAGTTAAGGTTTCACAACACAAATATTTCAAATTCCTTATTCTAGTGTCTCAAAAAATAATGATTTCATACTATTTTCTTTTTAGTACGAAAAATTTCCCTTAATTTTCTTGTATTTTTTGAACCATGTATTTAACACGTGAATGGTAATATTTTTTTCTTCTTCATTTTCAACATACTCATTTAGAATATGTCAGAGATTGAGAATATAGGGAACTAGAGCATGGTCCTAGAATAACGTTGGGAGTAATTCCTTTGTGGTACGCTCTTCATATTCCAGTTTTGGGTTAGGGAGGTTAAATATTTATGGAATATAATATCTAAAATTGTATTAGTGGTGGACCTAATAATAAATGATGTAATGTTTGTCCAACTTCCACCTAAGTGTTTCATAGAGGTGCATATATTACATGGATTTTCAGGGTTAGATAGGAGGTTCATTCCTGAATTTTCTGGAGTAGCAATCCCATTTGTCACCTTGATATAGAAAAAATTTTGTTTACCTTTACCAAGATGTGTCCTTTATCTATTAAGAAGATGAGGGAGGGGATGACTAGAGATACAATCTTGAGACTACAAGTGGAGGACATGGATTACGTAGAGTTTTTTGGACCAACAATAAATGGGTTGGACAGCGTATCAAGGCCAATATGGGAAGTTATTGCATATGGGACATGTTATTTGAGGACCCATGAGTAGAACTATGTGACTCAAGAAAAATATTACCCAATTTTATTAATCATTTTAAAGGTTTAAAGGCACTATATTATTGTAGAATGTGTTTTTGTTTTCTGAGACCCTTAGATTATCTATTATACAATTTTAGTGAGATATAAACCTAAGGCTATACCATTGGTTGGAGTTCATACATGAATATGTCTTTTAGATACTCAATACACGTGTTATTGTTAACATGTTTTCAAATTACATTTGTAGGATGACCCGTTCATGCCTAGTGGAGGAGGATTCTGAGTAGTTAGATTATATTTAACTAACCCTAGCCGTGGGGAGGGGTGAAGGTTTTCATCATTTGATGGTGATGAATGATCCTATCATTCATCATGTTTTAGAGGCTCATTTTGGATACATCATAAAAAAGGTTCTTCATGATAAATATATCCTCATGGGATTCATCTGATGGTTTCTATGTAGGAGGGGATAACATCATCATTTTTAATTGTTCTAGTTATAATGGGAGAGGAGGTGATGATGGAGTTTCATAGTTTTACTTTATATATAGATACCGATGTGTAAAATATATAGAAAAAACATTAAATATATTTTTGGTTGGATTTCATAAGATGGGTCCTTATTTCGATATTCTAATGGTGTCTCACAAGTTAATAGGTGATGCATGAGTACTAGGTACATGTTGGTTTTATAAATCCTCATAAGAACCGGTATGGAAAATGGGATGACAAATACATTAAATTTATTTTAGGTATTATGATGTTTTTACGATTCCACTATTCTCGATGGGTGATTGTTGACTGCCTTAACATTTCATCACACTTCCCTGTTATCAGTGAAGAGAGTATGGTTGAGAGTATAAACAAGTTCTATGTGTTGGAGATCAAATGTCT
This sequence comes from Viscum album, assembly GCA_963277665.1. Lineage (NCBI taxonomy): Eukaryota > Viridiplantae > Streptophyta > Magnoliopsida > Santalales > Viscaceae > Viscum > Viscum album. The sequence continues at coordinate 672,807,464 of OY728131.1, read as the reverse complement.
CTATTAGGTACTCCTGAAAATATTTTTTAACCATGAAGCGATGTTTTCATCATGTATTTGGAGAGGCTTTCATGAGGACTTTAGGACACAATTTATGACTCATATATCATTTAAACCATATATGTATGGGAAAATTGAATAGACCATCTTGGTGTTGGAGGATATTCTCACGTATTTCTTATGAGACTTTTTCCATGGCTAAGAGGACCACTTTCAAATAGTACAGATTTATTATATTAATAACTATAACTAATATATTGGAATGGACCCTTTTTAGGCCGTGTACATGAAACCCTGATAGTATCCAATTAAATTTAATGAAATTGGAGAGACATATCTTATTTTGGTAGAGATGGTTCGGGATATGACAAATAATTTGTAGATGATCCTTGAGTTCATGAGGAAAACCTAGAGAAAACAAAATTCATATGAAGATCGATGTCGTAGGCTTTTGGAGTTTGACCAATGATACAATATTTCATTAATACTCCAATTATGATGAGGATTGTGGTGGTTTATTCATGGATAAAATCTTTCATTGAGGGTTTTTGGGCCATTTGAGATCCTATGAAGGGTTTTTGAGGTTTTCTACCACTAATCGTTAACCCCATAGTTGAAGAATGTGCCTGAAATATTCTATGTGTGACAGTATACATGATACACAAATTCTCCAATATATGTTATTCACTAGGGAGAGATGGAAATCAAGGATGGGGAAACTATTTTAGATTACTTGGTTGTGACCGAAGATGAGAAGGTGATGATCTTGAGACGATGAACATTTCCCATGGTACATGTGTCGTGGAAGTATAAGATCATACAAGAGAGATCCTGGGAGAGACATAGTTAGATGCATGCTCAGTATCCACCCCTTTTTTAGTTGTTTCTATTCATGGTAAAAATAACATGAATGATTGGATAATGTAGTGATTTTTTAATCATATTAATACATTGGAATATATTATGAAATATTTTCATTGCATGGAAGTAAGACGACATGAGATTTCAAAGCCCTATGATATGGGAATTGATAATATAAAAATATAAAATATATTAATATAAAACATGATTATTTTTCTAAAAATAATAGAATAAATGATAAAAAAATTATCATATCTATATTTGGAGGTTATGGTTGAGTATAGAAGGTGGATTTTACCCTATGCTTGGAAAAATGATGGTAGGTGACAAATGTACCTTTAAGACAGTCATTAAACATGAATTTAATTAAAATTAAGAAAAAATTTCCCTATATAATCTAAATTACCATGAATTAATTAACTCTATAAATACTTATTTATAGGAATTACCATGTTTTAACCACATAATCCTGGGGAGGATTGAGATGATCTCATAGAATTCTATATTTTTTAGATCACATCAGAGGATTGTTGGAGATCTAATAAAGGTTTCTTGACATTCCGGGAACATAACAGATAATCAACATCACAAGAAAATGGGTTCGTAACCAATGATTCATTCAAATAAATATACTGCTCACAAAATTTGTGTTTTTCAGTTTTGGTGTAATGGGTAAATCCTGGATTTACATCTACATTATATGTCTCATGGTTTTATGTCCTTCACATGATCATAGTAAATGAATTATTCTTTTTAAATCATATTCATAGTTATATACCATCATCTCTTATTATATAAAATAGGTTTACGATCTTTTTCCAAGAACACATGGACAATGATTTCTCACTATATTTTTTGTGCCTTTCCCCCACCCATTATTTTCATTCTTCTCAATTTCCCCATTGTGGTCATGGATTGAAATTTTCAGGATGGGTTAAAGAAATAATGAACCCCAACATTCATGATGGTTTGGATAATTATAAATATATTAGAGTTTTTTTAATGCATTAGGATGAAATTTTGGGTGATACTTCTTGTATCTAGGATCCACAAGTGGTGACATGAGGCATGACATGCACGACACATGTGATAACTAGGATAAGATAATCATGTTTCAATTTTTGACAACCAGAAGCTGGATAATGTTGGTCAAAGGCTTGTTCATTCAATATTGGGTGGTCAAAAAGCTATATCCATGTTCATGAGGATGGATATAGAAAAAACATGATGAATCTTAATATTCTATGTAAAACAAAACTAAATTCCTTGTAATAAAACCAATACATGGTTTTTAGTTCTCTATGTCTATGTAACTAGTTTTTCCAATTTAAATAAAAACTATATACAATGTGTTGAAGCCCATTCTCTATGTTTCCATCCATTAGTGGCCATGCCATCTTCCAGTTGGTACTCACATAGGACCCGGTGTGGGATGAAAAACCATCCAAATGTTGTGTACACATGCACGAGGTGTTTGATGAGAATTTATAGGTATACATGTATGACATGATGTACATGATAATGACTAGGAGCACACTGAAAGGCTCAAGTGGATGAGAAATGTTTTTTTCCACTCATACATGATGTATATGACGTCATAGATTCCATGTCATGGCTAGATGACATCACTACTAGGAATTGGGGTGGGGTCACATGCTAGATGGACCACCTTGTACACAATGTATTCATCCTTGGACATCATTCTATCATACTCCTTCATTTGGAATTGTATTTAGGCTGCCATGCAGCTTATCGAGACATTTTTTTCAAATAGAATGTGATAGATTCCTTTGTGTTGAATATGGGATATTATGTGGGGTGTTTTATCCAAGATTCATCATTAGGGGATGCATGATGACGACACCAATTATCAAAGTATCACCAAAGATATTCTGAGGTTAGTACTCAACTATCACACCTAGGTATGGGTTTCTCATAGTCTTTATATTGGCAGATTCATAACAAACATACATTAGGCATGGGTCTATTATCTAAAAATCTGGTAATCCCATTTTTTTGAGCTCTCGTGGTGTAAAGGTCCTCTATTTTAGTTGTGTATCCCTCGTCTATGGAGAAAACTAGTGTGGATAGGCCCCCTCCACGCATATTCTTGTGAGTTTCCATTTGATTATCCTCATGGGTGATGGACATTTGGAGCATCAGTCTTACCAACCATCATTTTTTGGCTATGAGATGAATATCCCCTTTCTATCTGATATAGATTTATTTATATGCATATGTGTGTGTGTGTGTATTTGGATTATTTCCTCTATTCATTGAGTTATTTTGACTACATTTTTTTATCTCTATATCACACACTCTTTAGTTTTATGGGTGTCAAGCATTGAATGTATATACTCACACCTATATTGGATTTTTCGACACACCTCATGTTATATGGAAATAGAGGATAGATTGATGGTGACTTTTTTGGATCATAGTGACACCTTGGTTCGTTGACTATGTACGGTGGTCAATATTGGAGATCAAGAGTTTCTCTCTCACATCTTTCATTACTTTAAGTTCTTCTCACGATGATACATTATTTATAGTTGGACATGAATTTTTCCACTTCATAATGTTTTTATACATTCATACAATACAGTATTACTTAAAAGTTTTCACATGAATAGTTTACTATATAAATTATTTCATTTTTATTTATTTTCATGTATTTATAGAGAAGAAAGGTTTCATGAGTAAAAGTACTTTAGGAAAAGGCCTCTTATTTTAAAAAATGCCTTCTCAATGCATCTCACCAGCCCCTGGCCTATTGATCGAGGTCATGGGGTTGTAGTGTCCTATCATTACTCTTACATGGTGCGACTCTATGGTTTTTTCATTATATAAATATTATAACACAGATCAATATGATTTATATTCTTATTCTATAAATAGTTTACATAATTTACAAAAATTTACTAAATATTTAAAATTACCCAATTCTTCAAAAAATGTTGCTTTTCGAAATAACATATTTCAATAAAGATCCTATTAAATAAGAAATTAATACAATTGAACAAAACACATGATTTTAAAAGAAAATATTACCTTGAATACATTAAATAAAATTTATCATAAATCTTAAAGAAAAGTATTTTTTTCGTTTCTAAATTACTATATATTCATTCTATATTTCACCATTTATATGTATATAATAAATAATATAATTAAATAACACATCATCATTATTTGACCAGGTTTATAAGTTCTAAAAAAATTCCATCATAGTTCATGTTTATAAATAAAACATATTTCATATGATAACACATTTTATATCACATACAGATCTGGATTTCTTTTTAAACATTTCTATAACACTGATGTTTTTCATCAATGGAAATTATATATTTTGGATCATCAGAACATATTTTCAATAGATATATAAAATATATATCATATTTAAATCATATATATATGTATTTTTTTATCTTATTTTTATACCACATAAATCATTTAATACCATAACTGATTTATTTTTAATGTAAATCCATTAAACCAAAATGAATAATTTATAATAAGTAAATATATACTTCCCAAATGTGTATAATTTAGTTTTAAAACTATCATTTATATATCCCGTATTTCATATTAATTAATCAGGATGAATTATAACTTAATAATGGTTATTATTCAACCTAACATAAAATGGTATTTAAAAAAAATCATAGTAGGTAATTTTTTGATAAATTCCATAACAAATTAATATTTCCTTCCAATATAAAATAATTTCTTTCAATAATAAAATTTTAATTGTAGGAATGATAATCCACTTTTGATAATTATGTAATCATAATAGAAATATTAAATTTTGAACTCATTTACATTCATATAAGTTTTTCAAATCCCATAGATACAAAGGATCATATAAGAGTGTTTTTGGATATATTTGAGCATCCCTTGTCGATTTTTAATTATTTTTAATCAAGTGAATGTTATCAAGTGATACAAGGTGAGTTTCATATCATTTGTTCTATTTTTAATCCCTTATTGGTTTATTCTATCTTATAATCCATGGTATTGGTTTTTTTTATATTTCAGGGTCTTTGGTCAGGTTTTTTATGGTTTTAGTTTTTTGATTGTATATCAAGGGATTTTGTTTGGTGTATTTATGGTGATATCATTTTTCTAAATTCCTAAATAGTTATATTCAAATAATTATTCATGGTAGGTGAGTCAGAACCTTTATCTAATTAATAACATTAAAATTTGGATGATTTAATCAATGGAGAAATTGAATTGATTGACCTAATAAAAATCAAAAAGTGGTTTTAATTTAGCTTAATAAAAATTGAGGTGAACCAAATGACGTTTCTAAAATATATAATTTAATTTATTTGTTGATTATTTTTGAATTATATGTTTTTATGTTTAGAAACATTTTAAAACTATTTGAATGAATGTATCACCATCTATAAAAATATAATCACTGAGAGTTAGTAATGTACCAAGATCATGGAAATATTGGATTATACTCTTATACAATATTCTTAAGATTATATATTATTATTGATGAACATTTAAAATGGGTATGTTTGATTTTTATTTCTAAAGAATCATGTTTATTAATACTAAAATGTTGTTTTTATCCTTTGGATAGAGTTGGCATGGTTATGGTTCAAATATATGGTAAGTTTTGGGGAAAAAATATTGCATAATGAAATTTTTTAAAAATGTGGAATTAGTTATAGTAGTTGTGGTGGTGATGTTTTTTTGGAGTATTTTAGCATTAGTATTACACTGAATGTTGTATTGTTTGCTATAATTTTTTAAGTTGTTCTATAGTAACCTGGTGGGGTGGAATAAGGTTGGATGAAATTAATTTGGTAAAGGGAATATATAGAAATTAATTTCTAATGGGGTTCATAGTTGATGATGAAATAAGTGGTTGAATGTTAAATTATAATGGGTAACATTAATTATGAAAATGATATTAATACGGTATATAATAAATTTGGATAATAAAATTATGAATGTGTTTACATTAGATATATACAATAAAATGTAATGTGAATGGTAGTGGAAAATATACAATTTAGTGAGATCAAAAACTAATGTGAAGTTTTTTTTACTATGATAGTATTCTATATGATTTGGTATGGTGGTACAGTAATTATGGAACTTGTTGTTGATATGTGGTGGCCATATTGATATGGAAGATACATAGATGGATTGTTATTTTTTAGTTATACAATGGGTCTAGTATTTTTTGGACAGTTAATTTTGTTTTTGAATCTCATTAAAAATAAATCTTAACCATTGTAGGATAACCTTACCAACACCTATATTGTTTTTCTTATATATATGTTCCCAGATATACAGGTTATATCAAGAATGTTTAGTTGACTAATCTATTTTTCCTATAATTTTTTCCTTACATAGTTTTGGTTGTAAAAACAAGAGGTAATTCTGAAGAGGGTATAATGTCTTGAGGTTAATGAAACACTGTTTTGATGTGATTTTGTGGAATTATAGAGGTTGGTATGTAATTCATTGTAAGAGATGTGAATTTGAGGAAGAGGGCATGGGGTTTAGGTCCTTCATTTTCATATAACCCTTAACTAATTGGAATGTGGAGTGATGTTATTATATAGTGATATCACATGTTATAGTGTTTTTAGTATGAATTTGATATATTATAGGGTGTATTACCATAGATATGTGTATATGGTTATGATGTGAAAAACTCCCCACATTGTGCCACTATGTACTGCCCAAGTTGAGGCTTTCATATTTCTTCAATTGCTCCACCCCATATGATTGAGGTTTCCAACTAGAAGTGAGGGACTAATATATACAGTGGGAAGACTATGAGCTCAAATTAGAGTCAACCTAATAATTGAAAATAACCAGGTTCTATACATATCAATGAAAAAAATAAACACATAAAAAGATAGTGTTATTTGAAAATGATTATTTCATAAAAAACACATTCACCATCCTCTATAATGAAAATATATTAAATTAAAAAACCATGAAAATGTGGTATTAAAATCCCAATGGCTCAACCCAATTTAATAATACCCATGAGTTATCCTTGATTAATAAAGTACACATTTAATTCTCTAAGATGAAAATATACACTGGTTCTAAACAAATACTAAAATTCTCATGTTGGATGTGAGAATATAACTAATTATTTTCTCACCAAGAACCCCAAATATATATCTTCATATTCATCTGTATAAAATAATAAAAAAATAAAAAAAATAAGCAAGATCAACTTGTTTAAAAGTGTTAACTCGACCTCCACGATACTTCACAAGGTACACATGCATGTCAAGTCATTAGGGTGAATCCAAGATACCCAAACCCTATCTTTTTCTACAATAAAAACTTTTTATAATCCACTATTCATCTCATATCATGTCATCATATCTGATTACCAACTTATAAATGAAGACTCATTGTAAGGAGACATCCAAAAATTTACCAATTTCATAAAGGAACGTGGAATGGTCTTATATCGATACCTCATCCAACACACCAAATGATGATGGAAGGTTCTATTGGTCTCACTAAGTAACACAATGTTTCCACCACGAGGATGATCCTCAACACAAGCCTATCAATGAATAGGATCAATTAATTAACATCAAAACCATCCATAAACACTCAAGGGAGGCCACAACACTTTGACCCAGCACTATAGGATATAGGTTAGTCCAAATCACACCAACCCATACTTGATGACTTTGGGGAGGTCCAATCACACCAACCCACCCCTAAAAACTATGTGGATGTCAAATCACACCAACACTCGCCTAATAATCCATTTTTATACAGAGAAAAAATGTTTGTATCCTACCACACATCACATCAATTTATGTTGGGGAATGGGTGGTTCTATCCAAGACATGTGATGTAACACATCCCAACATTCATTCAGGGTTTCTAATGGTTCGTTTAGGTCCCTAAAAATCACAATTCATCACTACCATCTCGTGAATTTAATCAAAAGTTGCCACAAAATACAATCCTCTCCACCTACATAGAACAAATTTTACATTCCAAATATTACATTATCCTCATAACTCTTGATCCTACTATAATAAAATAATCACATTTCATGACCTTGAACCCCAAGACATCATATTCAAAATCCTAAATGATTCACACAACCCTATATTTGGTTCCATCAAGCATCTTATAAGGTATATGTTTCATACCATCACCCAAAGGAAATCCCTCTCCATCAATAATACATTGTAATAAGTGTCTCCTTTCACTTTATTTTAACATGAAGACTCTCCCTCAATAGCAGGAGGGAGTTCCTCATCACATCTGAAACACACACACACACACGCACTCACAGACACACATATATATCCCCTCACTACTCTTCCCGAATCATCTCATTCATAATAATTATCCCCTATAACCCTACCAATTACACATTGGGTCAACTCATACATACATAGACCTGTTAGAGGTATCTAGACTTCTCAATTAAGTCCATGGAACCTTAGACACATTGTATTTACGTGATACCAAATTCCTAAACACCAAAATAGCATGTTTTTACATCTCTTTAGGCTCAAAAAACCATACCATCTCAATTTTGATTATAATAGGTCCTTACATACCATTCCCATCAATATGAACTTTTTTAGGCATGTATTCTCATAAATATACATACATATGAATCTATATTAGAGTATATACATTCCTCAATCCATTATTTTGAACCCATGCTAAGATACAATAACCCTCAACCAAACCTATCAATTTATTCACCCAATCTGGTACTAGATCTCAAGCTCCTATCCCACATCACAAAACATAAATATTTAGGTTTATAATTTTATAATTAATTTTTGAATTAAATTAATATATGTGTACATGAAAAAAACACAAATCACTCATTAATCAACTAAACCACCACTATTTACCCATGAATGGTCCATGAAACTGCATGAAACCATCCCAAACAAAATCCATATCATGATACACACATAAAACCTTCAATATAATCTTTTATTTCAAAACAAAACCTTATTAAATACTTTAGCATCATACATAAACCCAAAACAGTTCCAATGGAAGCATAAATTATCCTTAAATATCTTCTACCCAAATAAATTCCCATAATCCCCAGTCGATTCCAACATGACCTGGTAGAATCTACACAGAAACCAAGCCTAATTCACACAAAATTAGTGATAAAAATGAATCAAATAAGGATGAATTTTTATAGGGAATATATGGGGGTTTCGTTTCTATGGAGAATCTATTGGATCAAAGTACACATTGATCAAGAAAATAATTTTGTTTCATGAGCTTCAAGAAGATGAAAATTCATATATTACCGATTAGAAGTATATAGGGATGAAATGAGAGGGATTAGGAGAATGTCCACTATTTTAAAATAATAGACGCAATAAGAAATATAATTTCACCTCAAGAAAGACACATTGAGTATTTTAATTTTCAGGTTGGAACCTCCTATGAATCCTAACCTACTGAATCACTTCAAGACACAATATGACACATCATTAATAGCCAGATAAAAATCATAAATAGATTCATTACACTCTTAATACCCATAAAAAATATCTTCAACTCTCATTAAAATATTAAAAACTCAATACATACCTAAAAAGTGTTTATATTCTTTCAAAACATTAGATTCCCATTTTGAGTCCCAGTTCTCAAAACAAACCTTCCCCCATATAGATGATTCTTCTTCATTTGAAAATGTAATAAATTTAAATACATGGAGTATTAGAATCATCGAAAAATAATTAATTATATCAATAAGAATCAATGGTAGTCCATAAACCTCAATTTTTCACCTATACCAGCCAGAATACCACTAAGAGCTCACATTATACCAGTTTTACCACTAAACACTATTTTACTACTAAACTCAAACAACCAAATACATCATTGTCTAGAGTCCTATCCACACACCACAAACTAAATCAAACAAAAATATAAAAACTACATGAAACCATATATGGGAAAATTTATGGAGAATTTAAAGGAATGAACCCAATGATTATAGTGATCCCTACTATAAGGATCCCCTAAAGGGGTTGATTCAAATCTATGGTGTTATGCACTATAGGAATAACTGTGTAAATGTTTTATTTTACTGGTCTACTGACCCACCAAAAATGATCTAAATAGCACTATTTATACAGTTTCCACATCACTATATCCAAAATCACATAAACAACAGTTGAGACACCTCTTTTTTACACTTCCTAAAGTGATATGTATCACCCACTAACACATCTTCAAAAGAACAAATAAATCCTAATCAAATTGTTTTCTAATAAAACGTGTACATAGGAGTATGATAGTTCCAAAAATCGCAATACTAATAGTCCATTCCTTATAAAGAATTATACAATCAAGAAACACCTGTACTATGTTTTCTTGTGATATTTATCCATGAATAATTCAACATAATATGTTTACCCATAAATCAGATAATGACACCAATTCAACCAAAATAACATGCCATGAATCAATTGTTCACAAAATGAATCCCTCATTGAATACAATTAACTGATCCAAGACTATCTTTAATATAAAAACTCTAACCGACTAATGATATGAATTTCAATATTATTTATTACAAAAAAAATCAAATACTATTGGATTTTTTCATGAACATGAAACTTGGTGCCTCCTTGATCATCCACATATAAGTCTCACCTCTCCCATTATACATTATACAATAAATGCATTAACTGAAAATGAAAAAAACCCCTCACATAATATTATAGTTATCATCACTCAAAGATCCCAAAATTTCAATTTCCAAGACCCATGCTCTATCAATTCCCAAAATAAAACCAGACATGGTCATCTCATACATACCTAATCACCAAAACCCATACAATGATTGTTTTACGGTCCCAACTAATGTAAAATAACTACCGCAATTTTGAAAAATCCACCTATAACATCGATCACATTCTGTAGTGCCGAATTGTGAACTTCCAACCATACAGAACACCTATTACTATTTCTATCGAGCATTAACCCAAATTGGTCCCAACAATTTACATGTTTCACTCAACTAGTGTGAGGCTTATAACTCCATTAAAACACCTATTTAAGATAAATCACGATCAATCCATTGATCAAAAAACATTAATAATGTTTTTACTAGTGATTAGGTATATATCTAGCACATCAAACACTTAGAATTATTTATTTTGAGAACCTCTAAATGTACTAACACTGTAACATCAGTTGGGTTCATCCACATCCCAACTCATTTAGAATTGTTTAGAACACCAATATTTTGGTGATTTTCAACCAAAACAAGAACTTTGTAAACTCAAAATCCACTATCCCTCACACACAAAAACTTTTACCAAAATCCTCAACATTATCACCCTTCTCCATCCATGGTAGAGTGACTATTCATGAGTCCCATTTAGATCTAACATGTGATATATCCTAGTTATAAAAGATAAAAACAAATGAATTCTCCCACACACCACAATCACTCACCCGAACCCAAAATACCATGTGAAACATTACAATTAACCTAAGATCATGTTAATAAGAAACTAATCATGTCCCACATCATGGGAGTTACAACCATGTGCTATGGAATTCCACATTCCTTGTATTAATACATGATCATCCACCACATGGTAATTGATACTAAACCACAAGAAACCCCACCTACTATCACTATTCTATATGAAATCCAATCCTAAAAACTATGGTCATATAAAAAGTTATACTCTAAAAATAATCATAGATACCTAAAACAATTCAAGATCATTTAATTTTCAATACCCAAGGAATTACCCATGTAATTATTAAACTGTACTATTAGTTATGTAGAATTATACTAATAAACTATATGGGGAAACCCCTATATGTTATTCATGGAACAATAAATATCCTAACATACATTCTAATCAGCCAAATGGGTCCATTATTCTCTTGAAAACTCATTCCCATCCTTAAATAACTTGTTACACATTCCATTCCATTATCAAGAAACTACCTAAAAACATCTTCATTTACTAAACCACAATTGATTTCAACATATATATTTATAAAGGGATTAAATTTCCATAACAGTAAAACTCACAAAAATAAAATCTACAAGACATTACATCAAATGGATATAACTCGCAGTCGAAGTTAGTAGAATACCAACAACTGATGAGGCAAAAAAATTTATATGTTGTTTTTGTAACATGAAATTGTAAAACTAATAATCATTCAAAAACCACATGAAAGAATTATAAAATTATTTCAATTCTATATTCCCACTATGATTAATGAATACTAACTCTAATACATTGTTCAATATCCCAAAATAACAATATTATATAAATCCAAAAATTCCATGTGCAGCACTAAATGTTAAATAAAAAAACAATAAAATTAAAAAAATACAACAATTACTTGACTTGGTATCCTAGATTTCCCAGAAAATATGAGATCTTAATGCCCCTCTTTGATATCATTCACATTATATGAAATATTCCAAGACTAGTTATATACAAACTCCAAAATCATAAAAAACAAGGCTATGATTATATTTTGTAAGGGTACTCCTCAAGAAACTTAGTAGATAATGCGATTAGGATTCCATAGGGATTTATTCATCCCTTAATGTATGATAGAGAAATACAAGTAGAAGTGAAGAAATAATACATATATTCAAGATACTATTCCCATAAATTAACATCATAAAAATAGTTGAAATAACCAATCATCATTAAAATCTATAAATATTCATGAAAACAAAAAACTATTCAAAATTCTATATCAAAATAAAAACATTATACAAAATATAATCATGGATCTCTCATTGATTCAATCACATATAAAAAACACACTATTAACCCTGTATATAATTCCATCGTTAAGCCTCATCATAATTTCATTATACCATCAAGGTATCACAACTCAATCCACTAAACATCTCATTATCTGACATGAAAATAGAAATAAGTCATTTCTGTATTCAAATATTCCCATGATGTGTGTGAGTATAAAACTAAGTAGGGTCTATCTTTAAGCCCCTGATATACTTACTTATATGTGTGTGATTGATATACATAAGGTAATTCCAAAACAAAATTTGTTGGATGAGTTTTTATATGCTAACCAGGCTTCCACAACACTCGATGATGTAAAAATTCTTTTCAGATCATCGGTTTCTAACCAAGACACCCCAACCAAGATAATAGCTACATTTTTTCGATAATAGAATAAACACTTAATCTCATCCACTATTACAATAACCAATTTCCAACATGTACCTGAAGAAAAAGGGTAGGTCATTATCCAAACCACTACTAAATACCCATACCCAATAGGCATGGTCATATGTGTATATCATGACCGAATACATTTTCTTTCAATGAATGGTAAATCAGTCTCTTTTATCCATACCATGATCCAACCAAATGGAAGGTCCTAAACCCATTCATAAATAAGTAAATGTCTAATTAATTCACGTTTCCTATATCCATAAACTATAGGGAGGTAATTTCACAACATCGCACCCTCATTAAATCTAGGAAGATCCGAATGACACACAAGACTCCCTAAAAAAACTTGGATTTTCCAATCACATAGAGAAATATATAAAGACTATGGGAGTTTACTATCAAAATTAATCACCCCCACAAACTCTAGGTAGGTCCAGTCACACTAAACCAAGCCTCTAAATAAAATATAAACCATGAACATGATTAATAGAGGCTCGTAGCCTAACATAATTTTCACTGACTGATCCTAGTGTGGTTTAAACTTGAGGCCTAGACCCTCAAAAATATTAATCCTAATGATCCCATAAAATCTCCTATTGATAATTATAGAATGGTCATGGTCTATTTTTGCCAATACCATCTCAATTAAAACATCATATGGTGACCCACATCCTTTATTATCTACTTCCAAACACCACACTATTCAGTCCAAATTTACCAAGCCCCTATTATCTTCTGCTGCTAGTACCTAGTGACCATCTATTTTCTTCACATATAATCCCTATGGAATCAAATTCAAATACCTGAATGATTTACATGACTCCAAATAATGTCTAATCACACATATACTATGGGAGACCTCACAACCTATCACCCAGATGATGCCCCTTTCTATAATGTATTCCATTTTCTGAAGGACTCCTCATATTATATCATCAAATACATACCCACCTATGACAACAATAGGGAGTTCCATATCACTCGTGGGGTATAAATCTTTATCACCTATCATTACTCAACCAAAATAATTTCATGCATTACTAGAAGACCTAGGAACGCATCCATGGTAATTTTGGTTATATTTTGACATAATTAGTCCACATGAAGTTATCCATAAAACGAAACCAATTCCTTTTCCCATTTGTGATATTTCCATCAAGTTATCCCAAAACTCCCATGTTGAAATTCCCAATAAGTTTTATACAAGGAGGCTTAAGGCCACTAATATCATCTTATTTATGGTAATTAAACTCCATTTCATCACATTCAAAACCATATTAAATAATAATGCAATGAAATCTTGTAAATTGAAAATCATATGAATGTATATAATTTTGGATACTTAGAAAAATCAAGGATTTTCGACCCACGCTCAGCAACATAGATCCCTAGCGAAGATTGTCTTCACATTTTTCAATTTCATACTACCTTCTAAACACCAATTTCATAGAACATAATATGACTAATTAATTCGAAAATTTCATAAAAATTATCTAACGAAAATCATAGAGGCACATTGTTTGAAAAACACAAAGAGCTCTATTACAATAAGAGGAACATGACTAACCACCCATGATAGGACAATAACACTCACCCATCACCATCTAGAGTAGATACCCTATAACACAACATGATAAAACAAATGAATTTCTTCATATTATACTAGAAACAATTTATATTATAGGTTAGTATTTATCCTCAACCAAAATTACTAAATAAATAATTTTCTTTTATAAGTATCTTATAATCATATCTCACTATCATGCATAATGTCTCCATCAGCCTTAGTTTAATAGACTTTACTCCAAAGGAATTGATACAAAAACCTAACTTGATATGCACCAAATAACGGAGAACACATAAAAGAGTGATTACATGATCTAGGTAATATACCATGTTTTCTTTAGAAAGAGGATTCAACTAGATCAAGTGAAAATTTTATTTGGTATAAAATGAGGTCATATGAACTTTCAAAACAAGAAAACCACCAAAATAATAAGAGGAATCTAGAGGGGAGGAAATGAGGGGCTCCCAAACAAGTAACATAATTTAAGTTAAATAAATAACTATCCAAAAATAGTTTAGTGTATGAAATAAATATCTATTCTATGAATGTTTAGTTTGGAACCTCTCTTCAACCCTAACCCTATGATTAAGGGTGTGATATAATCTGTCACATTTTGAATGGATTTATGTTGTGAAAATATAACTAGAGGAAACTAAAAATACTTTTGAACCCACTCATGAACAATCCAAAAAAAATGAATTACACAAAGATTACTTAAAATAACATTTAGATGTGTTACAATTAAAAAATTTCTATTCTAAGACCCAGTTCTTATGAGGAACCATCCACCATGAAAAATATTCACATTCCTCTATAAATATAGTTATATAAAATTTACTTGCAATGTAACATCACAGGTAAATAAAGAATATTACGTTTTCATATTTATTAATATTTATGAATAAAATATTAATATTACTTTAAAGGGAACACTATGCTCGTTCGTGTACCCAATACGCAACAACAAGTTTCTCTGAAATCTTATATTGCAATCTAATAATGAAATAATATCATTTTAAATTGTAGTTAACACCTAGCCACTTTAATGGCGGGAATGAACAGATCTAACTACAAAATGATTATATATATTTGTCAAATATTTTTACTTTTTTTACAAAAAATGATAGAGGATTGAAATGCGAATGAATCCAATTTTAAGCGTAAATATTCTAATATTCTTTAAAAGGTCGATTAACCACTTTTTGATGGCGAAGCCTTTTTAAATACACTGTTTAACAATTTTATACATTATATTAGACCAAATAAAATCATTCTTTAGAATAGAGACATCAAAATTTACTTTTTGTGTGTTTTGTTATTTTTTTTGATAAAGTTCATTTTTAATGAATAAGTGAAAAATGTTGAATTTTAATTATAAACCAATTTTTAATATAATTTATTTATATGATTAGATCATATTTTTAATTGGTTTTAAAGTGCAATTAGATTATATTTTTTCCATTTAATCCAATATTGGTCATTGGAATTAATTTCACTTTGAAATTAGACTTAAACTAGTGTCAATATTTTGATATATTTTCTTTCGTAAAAACACGCTATTTGTTTTGACAATGGGAATTAATTCTTAAATTAATTAATTCAACTTATATGTTTTGAATTTTTTAAAATAGACATCATTTTTTAATTTTGAATATGAAATATATCTTAGGGTGAATTTTTGTAATTTTTCTGAAAAACTTAAATTTTTGATTAATTGTGAAACCAGTAAGTGGTAGTTAAAAAACTAATTTTTTGTTTAAATGAAATTTTAAATCCTCTGTGATTTGAATTTAAAAAATCCCACATACATGGTTGTCATTATGATGTAATATTTTGTTCAATGGGATGAAAATATTTTTTTGGTGAATAGTAACATTTATGTTTTATTAATCGCGATTAAAGGTAATTAGTGTAATTTAAGGTAAAGATAATGTTATAATAATATTAAATTAACTTGACACATGTCCTACCCTTATTTTATGAGTCTTGGCCGACAAAAACAATACATGGGTCAACTTGGGGACTCCATGGATCCAATTGGGTGAGAAAATGTCATTAATATCTTTTTATTTAAAGTTAAAATAAAAATGTCACAAACATGTACTGTTTTATTAAAAAACATTTTACATGGGGTTATAGAAGTCATCTTTTTTACTATAAATAGTCATTGGAAAGATAACAAGATTTCATACATCATTGTATTTTTTTTATAATTTTTATACATTAAGTAAATTAATTTATTTATGACACCATGATGAAGAAGATATTACCTCATTAATGAACAATTTAAATAAGATGAAAAGATAATTTAAAATCTAAGAAAAAACATGTCAAAAAACTATTGGATGGGTGAATTTAGAAACCATATAACCTTATCCTTGAAATATATAATTTTTGGACCTTTGATATCCAAAAATCATTTTAAAATAAAATTACTTTTCACGACATTCCAAGAGTGCCCCTCCTCCCTCTTATAAAAGGCCCCCAACTCTACCTCCTTTCCCACACCTCTCAAGCCATTGGATCGGCCAAAATCTGATCATTTTATCTATCCAAATCCCTCTCTTAATCCAATAATCCTTCCCTTAGGCATAAATCTCTTCTAGAAACCCATTTGGTTCAAACCAAGGAGAGTTACCCGATTTAAAGGTAAAGTCTTCCCTAATGTTCTTTTGTTTTATTTTGCTTCTCCAACCCCGTAACTATTTTTATTCCTTTATTTTGTAAAAAAACCAGTATCTTCAATATACTAGTATGTTATTATGATAAGTATTCAAACTATACTTGCATACACCTCCGTTTAATGATTAAATAACATACTGTTTCCGTTGATGGCGAATTACTGCCTCACGAAACGATGATCATTCTATATTCTCCTAGAACCTCTCATGGTGGACATTATGACTGAACTATATTTATTTATGATATATATTATATTTATTTCCTCTCTATTCTTTTTTATTTTATATTTAATACATACCTTTATTCTTTTCATGTTGTGCAAATGCGATAATTTCATTTGAGGAAATGTGGACTACTGCCCCCTCAAGTGATGTGACTCGTTCATGCAATACATGGAATGTATAAAGAATGAAATTGATGAAAATATGTGACCTATATAAAATATATATTATAATGGGATTATAATATATATATATATATCTCATCTAGTTTTAATTCCATTAATGTGCCAAAGAAATGAAATTAGCGTTCTTGTGTACTTACGGCCTACCATCTCCATGAACGATGTATTTCATTTCTTTTTATCTACAAATGTTATGGAATAGTATAAAATGAATATATACTGGATATATATGATATTTAAATAATTAATACTATTCTGTAGATGATGTACTTATAACTACATGGAAAATTATTTTCCAACAAGTTCGATTTTTACTCATGTACCGAACATCGACAAAAACGTCTGATATGAACTCACATTGTTAACCAATTATTATAACATTATAATATGTGATATGAAATGAATAATAATATTTAAAGGAGGTAATTACACAATTATAAATTGACAAAAGTTTATTATTCATAAATATAATGAAACGAACAAGACAAGTCGGGTTTGAGGTTAGGGATCCTACCTCTCTTCTTTTTAAGTACTCTCTTTTATGCCATTTATTTTAAGATCATATTTATTATGTTTGTGGATGTTATTTTATATTCCCAATTCTGTAATTTTTATGTTCATATTATGAGAGACTCTATTTGATCTCATAAATCCATTTTTGGAAGTTTTATGTGGCGTCGTTAGGCTGCCGAGTTTTAATAAGGGATTTTTCATCTCACTTTTATTCCCATGAGATTTATTCTACATTTTTCTCCATTTACTTTGAGTGGTGTATGTACTTCCTATTATACTACTCTTTGTGTAATATAGTTAATTTTATGAGTATTTAGATCAATGTTTTATATTCCTTCTTTCATGGAGTGTATGTTTCGAAAGTTACCCAAGTCGGTGAGGAAACCTTTCACCCTCCTCTTCTTAAAAAGACTTCTTTATGTTATGTCTTTTAATTTACATCTTCTTATGTCGGGATATGTTCTTCTATATCCTTATTAATGTAAATTTTATGTCCAAGTGATGAGATACCATTTTCTCTCTCATCAACTGATTTTATGAATTTTAAAGTGACAATGTTAGGCTGTCGAATTCTTGCAAGGGAACTTCTTAACTCAATTTCAATCTTTTGGGCTAAACTTGTACTCCTTGAATATGAAATGCTATGAATATGTGTGAATTACTCTGATTGTTTTACACTTAATATCTACTTATATTGGGTGTATTTATATTTGTCACACATAAATTATGTAATTGATTTATCCTTAATCTAAGGATACCATCTTTGTAAGGGACTTCGTCTCAATCTCCTTTCATTGAGGAATATTTTGTTATAATACAAGACTTCCGGTTATACTCTGTATAATACACCTTTGACTTTTCATTTCCTTCAATGGGAATCTTTTTCTATGAATCATTTTACTAAACGACAAAAACTAATGTTTATTTTAACGTACACGGTGACAATGTCCTTTTCTGCCACCGTGAGTATTATATTGTCCTTGGATTCCTCAACAAGAAGTAATGTTTTTAAAATTAAATAAATACCATATAATCTTTTATATATTTTGGTATTTAAAATGGTTTTTATAATGGATTTTTAATTTCAATATATTTAAGTGATATATTGTGATCAAAATGTGGAAATGTTTTATTTCCATTATATTTGTTTTATATCTTATGATTTTATAATGGTACTTGGACATTTGATAGGTGGTTATGTTATAAACCATATGACAGGTGGTTCCGTGAATACCAGGATGGGTGGTTACGTTATAACCTCCAATGAATTGGGTATGGAAGTCAGCCGTATGACAATTCCATGTAGTTATATGTGTGGAAGTCGACCGTATGGTTATTCCATTTAAGTATGTTTATGTCCCAAGTTACCATTATATGTTATGTGTTCTTTATATGGGTTTTATGGTAATATTTAGGTTATAAATGATATGTAGTGATATTTTATTCATTGAATAGTATTTACTACTTCATAAAGGTGAAAAGTATTACTTTGATAAAGTATTCATTGTTTATTTGTTGTTTTGATAAACTAACAGTTTTTCATCTTTGTGTATCCTTTACAGGGATTTTTATGCTCATCCCAAGTTTTTGAAATGTTTTCCACAGGACTTAAAGATGAATAGGGTCAAGGATGAGATCAAGGAAAGACATGCTATCTAAAACATGGAACTAGACATGTTTTTTTTAAGAGTTTTTATTTTATGGTGACTTAGTAGAAGTGTATACTTTGTAATCTTTTGAGATGTAATAGTTATGTCTTAATTCTCTAAAACTCTAAATCTGAAAATATCCTCTATGATAATTATTCATTTAATTCATGATTATGTAAGGTTTTAAGGCCTGGTCCTTATAGTTGGTATCATAGGTTGGATTAGATAACTTTAGAGGTTAGGGTATTCTCTAAGCATAAGTGACATTACCATAATGGTGAGAATTTCAGAAAGAGACATAGTATTAGATAAAGTGAATGAGTAAGTATATATTAGTTTTTATCTTCCTCACTAGTACATGATAATTTTGTTGATATACTCACAAAGAAAATTTTGGTTTAAGTAAATAGAATGATCTCGCAGGCACCAAAGTGACAATGGGTTTGAAGGAAACTGTGGTGGTTCTCTGATTAAGAGACTGGATGAAATGGGGGATTCGATGAGGAATCTCGTGGTTGTTCTAAACCAACTATCAAAGAGTCATGATTAATCACTTTAAACTTGGAGATTTCTATGATGCATCATGTACGATAGAACAAAATCAGTTTGGAAGTTCAGGTAATAATTATAATGGTAACCATTAGGGTTTATATGGTCCTTACTTTTGAGGTCATTATTAGTTACTATATGATGGAAGATGAAATGCATGAGGTAAAATTGAGGTTAAATTATGTTATTGTTATTTTTGAAGATTTTATCTCTTTTGGGGGAATGTTTTAAGAATTATATAGTTTTGGAAAAAGGACAACACGCAGACCGTGTGACAACCCATTGCGTCGGACAAAGCTGTGGGAATCGAACCCCCAACCAAAGTGTGACTTGCATTTATCTCCTACAACTAGACTACGTGAAGTCCCTGATTAATATGAAAAATTCTTTTTAGTTATATAAATTTATGAATCAATAATAAGTTGATTTTCGATTATCTAGGAAAATATTGACCTATCACGGAGGATATATGATTAGGTTAATTACTTTTCAATATAATACTTTAAGAGCAACTGATGTTATTTGGAGATAAACTTTAATTTTTACCTTGGAAGACTATGTGATTAAATCATTCTAATATTTGAGTTTCAATATTTTTTAGTTTACTTTGAAGAATTTTATGGACAAATTTTTTATCAAATGGTCTTCGTTGAACATTGGGTTTTGTTGGACAAATTTTGGAGATTAAGAATAGATTTTCTTTTTATAAATGAATATCCTTTTGTGGATTATCTGATCTTGTTTTAACAATTTTGGTTTTGGTAAGGGTCTAAATACATGATAAATTTATAGTTCTCTTTTTTGGATTAAGTGATTCTCTATAAGTTGATTATAGCGCTCTTAATGTGAACAAGTCATCCTAAATACTCATATTTTGGAGAAAATATGAGTTTGTGTAAGAAATATAGTAGGAGATGAAAGTATACATGACAAGTAAGTATGTTTCCTTAGGATTTAGTTAAGTTCATCAATAAATTCCTCAATGAATAGTAACTTAAAACAAAAATGTTGTCTGTTAACTTTTCCTACTAGGGAATCAAATACCGTTTAACCCATCACATATTTGTGATTTTCTTGTGGTTAACTTTCTCCTAATCATGTTTTCCATCACTCTCCATCAGAACATGACCCTTTTTTTTCTCTTTCATGTCCATGTTTTTCTAGATGGAATCCTAGTATGGGTTATCTCGGGTGACCTTTGTACATCCCTTTATTTCTTTTAAAGTGGCAGTTTAATTTACTCATTTTCCAATTTGGGTCTTTAAATGAAGTTTCCAAGCCAAATTTTAAAATTGCGAGGACGCAATTCCCAAAATGGGGGAAGGATGTAACATCCGAGGTAAATGAAGAATATTACATTTTCATATTTATTAATATTTGTGAATAAAATATTAATATTACATTAAAGGGAATGCTATGCTCAATGGTGCACCTAATACGCAACAATGAGTTTCTTTGAAATCTTACATTGCACTCTAATAATGAAATAATATCATTTTAAATTGTATTTAACGCCTAGCCATTGTAATGGTGGGAATGAACACTGCTAGAAAAAATAATTATATATGTTTGTAAAATATTTTTACTTTTTTACAAAAAATGTTAGAGGATTGAAAAGCGAATGAATCCAATTTTAAACGTCAATATTCTAATATTCATTAAAAGGTCGATTCACCGCCTTTTGATGGAGAACCCTTTTTAAATCTACTTTTTGAAAATTTTATATGTTATATTAGACCAAATATAATCCTTCTTTAGAATTGGGACATCAATATTTACTTTGTGTATCTTTTGTTATTTTTTCAATAAAGTTCATTTTTAATGAATAAGTGAAAAATGTTGTATTTTAATTCAAAAACCCTTTTTAATACAATTTATTTATATCATTAGATCATATTTTTAATTGTTTTTAAAGATAAATTAGAATATATTTTTACCATTTAATCCAATGGTGGTCATTGGAATTAATTTCACTTTGAAATTAGACTTAAACTAGTGTCAACCTTTTGATATATTTTGTTTCTTAAAAACACGCTATTTGTTTTGACAATGAGAATTAATTATTAAATTTATTAATTCAACATATATGTTTTGAATTTTTTAAAATATAAATCATTTTTGATTTCAGAAAATCAAATATAGCTTACGGTGAGTTTTTGGTATTTTTCTGAAAAACATCAATTTTTGAGGAATTGTGAAACAACTAAGTGGTAGTTAGAAAAGTGATTTTTTGTTTAAATGAAATTTTACCACCTCAGTGATTTGAATTTAAAAAATCTGACATACAAGGTTGTCATTAGGATGTATAATGTTGTTTAATGGGATGAAAATATTTTTTTTGGTGAATAGTAACTTTTAAGTTTTATTAATCGTGATTAATGGTAATTAGTTTAATTTAAGGTAAAGATAATGTTATAATAATATGAAATTACCATGAAACATGTCCTAACCTTATTTTATGAGTCATGGCCGACCAATACAATACATGGGTCAGCTTGGGTACTCCATGGAGCAACTTGGGTAAGAAAATGTCTTTAATAACTTTTTATTTAAAGTTAAAACAAAAATGTCACAAACATTTATTGTTTTACTAAAACAATTGTTACATGGGGATATACGATAATATATTTTACTATAAATAATAATTGAAAATATAAAAAGATTTTATACATCATAGTATTTTTTTAATAATTTTTAGACATTAAATAAATTAATTTATTTATGACACCATGATGATGCAGCGATTACCACATTAATGAAAGATTTAAAAAAATGAAAAGATAATTTAAAATCTAAGACATAAACTTGTCAAAAACCTATTGGATGGGTGAATTGATAACCCTTATCACCTTATCCAATAAATATATAATTTTGGGACCTTTGATATCCGAAAATAATCTTTAAATAAAGTAACTTTTCAAGACTTTCCAAGAGTGCCCTTCCTCCCTCTTATAAAGGGCCCCAGACTCTACCTCCATACCCACACCTCTAAAGACATTGGATCGGACAAACACTATTTGTTTTATCTCTCCACATCCCTCTCTTCATCCTATAAGAATTACCTTAGACATAAAGCTCATCAAGAAACCATTTTGGTTCAAACCAAGGGGAGTTACCCGATTTAAAGGTAAAGTCTTCCCTAATGTTCTTTTGTTTTATTTTTCTTCCCCAACCCCCTAAACTATTTTTATTCCTTTGTATTGTAACAAAAAAAGTATCTTCAATATAATAGGTTGTTTTTATGAGAATTATTTGAGCTATACTTACACACACCTCTGTCTAATGGTTAAAGAAAATATTATTTCCGTGGATGGTGAATTACTGCCTCACGAAACGATGATTGTTATATCGTCTCCTACCACCTCTCATGGTGGCCATTATGATGGAAAAATATTTATTTATGATATATATTATATTTATTTCCTCTCTATGCTTATTTATTTTATCTTTAATACTTACCTTTATGCTTTTCATGTGGTGAAAATGTGATAATTTCATTTGAGGAAGTGTGGACTACCACCCCCTCAAGTGATGTGACTCATTCAGGAAATACATGGAATGTATAAAGATGAAATTGATGAACATATGTGACCAATATAAAATATATTTTATACTGTAATTATAATATATATACCTCTCATCTAGTTTTAATTCCATTAATGTGCCAGAGAAATAAAAGTAGCGTTCATGCGTACGTACGGCCTACCGTCTTCATGAACAGTGCATTTCATTTCTTTTTATCTCCAAATGTTATGGAATAGTATAAAATGAATATATACTGGATATATATGATATTTAAATCATTAATAATAATCTGGAGATGATGTACTTATAACTACATGGAAAATTATTTTCCAACAAGTTCGATTTTTACTCATGTACCGAACATCGACAAAATCGTCTGATATGAAGTCACATTATTAAACAACTATTATATCATTATAATATGTGATATGAACTGAATAATAATATTTAAAGGAGGTCCTTAAGCAATTATAAATTTACCACAGTTTATTATTCAGGAATATAAAGAAACGAACAAGAAAAGTCAGACTTGAGGTAAGGGATCCTACCTCTCTCTTCTTTTTAAGTACTCTCTTTTATGTCATTTCTTTTAAGATCATCTTTCCTATGTTTGGGGATGTTCTTTTATATTAATAATTCTGTAATTTTTATTTTAATATTATGAGAGACCCTATTTGATCTCATAAATCCATTTTTGGATGTTTTATGTGGCGCCGTTAGGCTGCTAAGTTTTCATAAGGGATTTTTCATCTCACTTTTATTCCCATGAGATTTATGTGACATTTTCCACCATTTACTTTGAGTGGTGTATGTACTTCCCATTATTCTACTCTTTGTGTAATATACATTTTTTATGAGTATTTAGATCAATGTTTTATAGTCCTTCTTTCATTGGGTGTACGTTTCGAAAGTAACCCAAGTCGGTAAGGGAACCTTTCACCCTCCTCTTTTTAAAAAGACTTATTTATGTTATGTATTTTAATTTAAATCTTATTATGTTGGGATATGTTCTTCTATATCCTTATTGGGTGTATTTATATTTTTCACAAATAAATTATGTAATTGATTTATCCTTAATCTGAGGATATCGTCATTGTAAGGGACTTCGTCTCAATCTCCTTTCATTGAGGCATATTTTGTTCTAATACAAGAATTTCTTTTGTACTCTGTATAAAACACATTTCACTTTTCATTTCATTCAAAGGGAATATTTTTATATGAATCATTTTACTAAACGACAAAAAGGAATGTTTATTTTAACGTACGTGGTGGGAACGACCTTTTCCACCACCGTGAGTATTATTTGGTCTTTGGCTTCCTCAACAAGTTGTAATTTTTATAAAATGAAATAAATACCCTATACACATTTATGTATTGTGGTATTTAAAATGGTTTTTATAATGTATTTTTTATGTCAATATCTTTAAGTGATATATTGTGATCAAAATGTGGAAATGTTTTCATTCCATTATATTTGTTTTATGTCTTATGATTTTATAATGGTACTTGGACATTTGACGGGTGGTTACGTGATAAACCATATGACAGGTGGTGCCATGAATACCAGGATGGGTGGTTATGGTATAACCTCCAATGCATTGGGTATGGAAGTTGGCCGTATGGCTATTCCATGTAGTGATATGTGTGGATTTCAACCATATTGTTATTCCATTTAAGTATGTTTATGTCCCAAATTACGTTTATATGTTATGTGTTATTTATATGGGTTTTATGGTAATCTTTTGGATACAAATGATATGTAGTGATCATTTTTTCAGTGAAGAGTATTTAATACTTCATAAAGGTGAAAAGTACTACTTTGATAAAGTATTCATGGTTTATTTTTTGTTTCAAAAAACTAACAGTTTTCCTTCTTTGCGTAACATTTACTGGGCTTTTTATTCTCATCCCATATTTTTGAAATGTTTTCCACATGACTTAAAGATGAATAGGGTCAAGGATGGGATCAAGGAAAGAAATTCTATCTAAAACAAGGAAGTAGACATGTTCCTTTTTAAAAAATTTTATTTTATGGAAACATAGTAGATTTTTCTACTTTGTAATCTTTTGAGATTTAATAGTTATGTCCTAATTCTCTAAAACTCTAAACCTAAAAAGATCCCCTATGTGAATTATTCATTTAATTCATGATTATTTAAGGTTTTATGTTCGGGTCCTTATATGGAAATACAATGTTGTTATATGAATATTAATAGGTTATGATCACCATTTATAATTTCTTTAGGTTGTGACTATTACTATATTTTTGGGGAATATGATATAGTGTAACTTTCAGGATATATTATTTTATATTATGTTTCAACACATGGATGAATTATTAGGCATGAAATACATAGTATGGATGTGTGATAATGGAAATAGTTTAGGAGCTACCTAGTTATTCAATCTATTTATTAATAATTAGTATTCTTCATAAACAATTACATAATATTTTTAGGGATAATATCACTATTCATACATATATTCTTACCCCTTTCTATATATTGATATATCTATTCTTGTTTTTTACATATGGGTGTTATTCCCCAATGGAGACATAACTACACCATGGAGTTTGTGGGTTGGGTTCATGGGTTGAATCTAAATTATTAAAATTTACATTTTTTGTTTACTGTACATATGTAATTACAATAATTTTATAAAATATAAGACAATAAAGTGTGATCGGAGGTTAATTGGGGTTTTCTAGTGGATAAATTCGCTGCTAAATTGTTTGAAATTAATAATTTAATAGAGGATAAATTTTAATAGCAATACATTCATCAATATCTCCCAAAAAAATAAATAATAGTAATTAATAAAACCCTAATGAATTAATTATGTAATAAAAAAATATCATTGTATCGATCTGCATGTAAATTGGGTTTTTTATTTAGAGGTTGTTTTTAAATTTAATTTTATTTTGAATGTACTATATTTATTTTAATGGATATTTATAAAATTTTCACAATATTATTTATATTTATATCTTATATTTTTATGGTTTTGAACATGACTACATGTGTATGGGTGGTTAAATCTAATTCAAAATTATTAATGGTGGTTAAAAGTGAAAATATTCTAGAATTTCCCTATTCCAAGAAAAACATATATTATTTCATCCTACAAAAAGAATGTACTACAATATATAATGAATATTTCCCTATATATTAAACCATAAAAAACTCTATCAAATATTCATATAAATAATTCAACTTTAAAAAATATAAGTACAAAAAAATATAATTATCAATATGAACTTTTTATGTTTATAAGTAATAGATTTTTTTTGAAATGTCAATGGACAAATGGACTCTCATTTATAATGAATCACCTATACTATCCATATTTGTATTAAACTACTCTTAAAAACATTGATTCTCTTAACCTGTAATCCCTACATGTAAATTAAATAACAATAAATTAGTAATGAATATATTCAATAAATATTAGTTGAATTATAATTCAAACCCAAACCAATAGTTCAAATTAAAAACATTAAAAAGAACAAATTAGATAGATAAAATACTTTCAAAAATGTTCACACAAATCCATCACATTATGTAACATTTAGCCCAATAAATAATGGGATTAATAATAAAAAACTATAAGTATGAATTTAAATCAAGTTTAATGTTTCCAAAAAATCTATATTGACACCCTATAAGTGAAAAACCATATTTACGAATCATGATTAATATATAACATATACAATAAACACATTATAAGCTAAAATATATTCCAACCAATACAAGAAGCAATTATATAACAAAAAATTCTATAATAAATCTTTGTAATATATTACATTTGTCTCCTACTATTAACATCTTTTACAGAATTCCACATATCATTATAAATCAACACTATTACATGAACAATAAATAATAATTAAAATTGATATATAATCATGGATGGAATACAATGAAACTATAATTTGAAAATCATTTAATTTCCCATAAATGTAACCCTTAATATAAAAAACATTCAAAAAAATTATCGAACAACCTTAAAAACCTTGAATTTTATAATAATGTCATTTAATTTCCCATGAACATTTCAAATAATTATTTTACCATTTAAAATTCATATCCAAAGTCACAAATCCAAAAACAATAAATAAATAATACCAAATAACATATTTATCAATTTAAAAATAAGAATTATTATGATTGATCAATAAAAATACATAATAATCTAAAATCAATAAAATAAACTAATCAATTTTCCATTCATATTATGATGATATAATATTCTAAAAATTAAAAAAAACCTTATTACATTGAATGTTAATTTTTTATTTATTGAAAATAGCATGCCAAAAAAATCATAACTACCATTAAGTAAAATAAAATTTCTTTATTTCAACTTCAAAAACATTTTTTTCAAAACAAAACCAAATAAAATATAAATATAAATATAGTATATGGAATGTAATTGAATATTTATGACACATACTGATCTTGAATATCTTATGGGTTCTAAATACTTTTTAATACCACTAACCATTATCTTAAACATAGAAGAAAATACAATATAAATTTTTTAGAACTAATCTTACAATGATTTAATATTTTTTTCAACGTTATTATATTTTCATTGAATGAATATTATTTTGTGAATTATTATCCCCATATACTATCAAATCATATTTCTAGCTTCTTTAAATTAGTTTTTATATCACAATCCAAAGAACATAAATAGTAATGGAATACACCCCCCCCCCCCAACATGAAAACAGTTTTCCATTCATAAACCCTGATCAATAATATCCTTTGGGGAAAAATGATGAAAATAAATGGTTTTCATCCCACATATTGATGATTTATTTGTGTAGTTAAATAACATAAAATTACATAACATCATTTTAATATTAATTAATATTTTAAAAAGTTTACGAAATTTATTTTCATAGAGGGCCATTATTATAAATAAAATAACTTTCATTCACATAAATCCATAAATTTTCCCTTCCATCATACTGACCAAAAAACATAAAACACATTGAATATTTCATTTCTATGAATTAGAGAAACTATATTTATTTAATTTTTATTGAAATATCATGTATTTAATTAAAGGGAACCTTGGAATTTTTATTTTAGTGAATCTCATTAAACCATATATAATGTGAAATAATTTATAATGTAGATGAAAATAATTTATCATATAAAATATTTAATGAGATTATAGGTCAAAAAATGTGTTATGAAGATGATATTATTATAATACATATAAAATCATACCACATTTGATTTTTAATAATGAAAAAAAATCCTTATAAGAGAATTTAGGAACTTTATAATGGATCTTCTCATATATTTTTGGAAATGATAATTACGTTTCATTCAATTATTCTATAATATCAAATTGAAATCTTTAAATTTTCTTTCAAATTATTTTTAAATTCCTTGGACAAGAGATTACATGAGGCATGTGAAAATAAAACAACAACTACAATTAAAATATATAAATTTCCGTATGTTTTTAAAATATTATGAATGTGTTACTATTTTAATCATTTATAATTACATAATTTGTATAGTTCCCATACTTGAGTATCAAAAAAATATTTATTCCATGAAAAAATAATATGACTCCATTATGAATAATTAATGTCATGGGATTCCTTCTAAGAAGATAAATTAACAAGGATCTATCAATAAAATTCCACTAAAACTAGATGGTTACCTTATAGTCATAAAAAGGGATAATTTACATTATGATAGTGAAATAAAAATAAGAACATGGCTATTTATTTTTATATTTATTATACTATTATTCATACCTTTATAAAATAATAATAAAGAATTTATATAAACATTTATGAAAATTATTTTTCACCTGAAATGAATTACTTATGATTCTAATGAGCTAGTGAACACTCGATAGTATCTGGTAGAAGTTTAATTTTTATAATGAGGCATCATAGAATATTTTCTTTAAAACTAATATCTTCAGCATTAGGGATACCTAATAAGGAATGAGTAAAAATATAAGATTAAATGGAACTAAACTAATTATACAAGGCTTGTAATGAAGTGTAACCATTTTCAAAAGGGTTGATTGAAAATCATATTGTCTAGAGTGGGTTATGTGACTTTCCCCAATGATGATGGAATACCTATTATTGTATTTCAAAACATCTATCTTAAAATAATTCATAAAAAATATTATGTTCATGGTATGTGATAATTTGTACCAAAAAATATATCATTTTTTTGGATAAATTGTACCCATATTTACTAGGCCCATATAGGAATCATGTGATATTGTGATAATCATCTATGTAAGTTGTAATGAAGATGACATACCAATAATAAATATTAAAAAAATAAGTACAAAAAATAAATATGAAAAAATATTACATAATGTTATGCTTAACATAAAAAAATTAGTGAACTAGAATAAGTATTCACGGTATATGATAATTTATTCATGGTTATATTAGTTTTAAATATGATTAATGTGATGTAGACTAGGTCATGTTATTAAATCTGTTTGAGAAACAAAAACATATAAAAAATTTAAAAAAATATGTAACTAAAAATAATAATTCAATTGAAGATAATAGAATTTATAATTATTAATGAAAACTATAAATAAAAAATATACTTTAAATCTAATAATATTAAAAAAACATGAAAATAAAATACATGGTCGTTCATACAATTATCAACATTCATTATAAGAATTAAATATTCTCCATAATTTTCCTTTCCTATATTTATTCTTCTTAAACCTCCCTTGCAATAATGAAATATTCAATATATTTATGGATAAAAATTTAAATCTATTATTCTTTATGGGGATCCCATTAAAAATTTACTCATGATTATTCAACTATATCTTACATGTGTCTCGGTTTTATATTGAAACCAATATTCTTCCATTCTCTACATATATCATTGACATAATATACCTTTTTTGGAAATCAATCTATAATCATAATACTTTTACACTTTATAGTATCTATTAACTAAATTGCTTGGATAAAATTTTATAATATGGAATATTTTGATACGTTTATTTTAATATTAATCTCTATGTATTTATAAAAATTGATACAAATTTACCATGATAATTAAAATTAATAATATCAACCAAAATCCTTATTAACATTGATATGAAAATATTAATGTACAATTATTTTTTGTTTCAAATTATTCTCCATGATCTATATTATGAATCATGAATCCATTAGTATTATAATTAATAAATCACTTAGAATTAATTAGGGGACCTCAAGATAAATTCTAAAAATCTTCATATAATTTGAAATTTTATCATCATTTATTACATACAGTAGTTGATATAATTAATATTACATAAATATGATAATTATCCCAAATTCATTCCATATATTAGATATATAACTAAAAAACAATAAAACCAATGAATAATTCAATTTAAAAACAATTTTGTTATATATATCTCATTTTGAGTTCAAATCAATTAGAATATCTTCATTTGAGTAATTATTATTTGAAAATTTTGATCAATAACATCAACATTGAGTAGAACATATATGTTTTTCTTTCCCTAAATAAAAATTAGTCAATGAAAATAAGGGTAATTCTCCAACTTATCGACATATGGAGAAAAACATTGATGACTTGTTTTTTAGAATATATTTGACTATCATTATCATACCTCTATAAATTAATTCCTTTCTATATTAATTAAAAACTACAACATATAAGGCATGACACCCTTTAGTAAGGTAACCTTCCATAATATAGTCTTTTTCATGAGATTTATTTTTGTAAAAAAATAATTAATACCCTATATAATAAGTGAAAAAACGTATGAAATTAATAAATAATGTTTATAAGATAATATTAGGGAAATTATATTTTATTAGTGAGGAAAAAATAATAACAAAATACTTTTCTATGGGATACATAAATTGTTATTGTATGGGACCTACAACATTAGCTTCTTCGAAAAAATTCCCATCCATATAAAATATCATACTGAAAAATTATATTGGATGAGACATCATCAAAGAAAATAATGTTCATGTAATTATTCTATAATGTTCTTTTATTTTGGTCATATTGAATGTCTTCTCACCAAGCTGTCTAAAAAATATCAATTCGATTTATAGAACTAAGGGTATTTTTATGTAATAATGT
Source organism: Viscum album (assembly GCA_963277665.1). Classification (NCBI taxonomy): domain Eukaryota; kingdom Viridiplantae; phylum Streptophyta; class Magnoliopsida; order Santalales; family Viscaceae; genus Viscum; species Viscum album. The sequence continues at coordinate 672,775,377 of OY728131.1, read as the reverse complement.
ATTCACTACTAATGTTATGAAATAATCTATCAATATATTAGAGTCATGGATTTCCAATAAATTTATTTTATGTGTATTATAAAAAAATCATTAAATATTACATGAATATCCATCAAGAACGTTTACATTTTTTAATATTCATGTAAATACATATTTTTAATAATTACTTATCACTAAAAATACTTCTTTATACCGCCCAATATCATTTTCATATAAATACAAATTTTTAAATAGTTATTTTGGGTATTTAGAAGAATTTAAATGATCATTTGAATTATACTCTTCATTAATAAATGTAAAAAATCATATAATCAAATAAATTATTTTCAATGTGTATAGTTTTATTATTATTATGAATCAAATTAAATTCCCAATAAGAATGATTAAAAAATATGTTTTTTCATTCAGTGTTCACATAGATTCATATCTTATGGTGTTATAATCATTGTTTCACATTAATTTAGTTTAATCAATTTTCCAAACATTCTAGTGACATTTGATAATTATTTCATGATCTATGGATAAATAAATTTAGTGGATTCCTGAAATGTAATTTTCAATTCAAAAATAACTTATTCATATTAAATATGTAACACCACGACCCCACTATAATGGAGCCAAGGCATTACTTGTTACATTGGAATGGTTAGAAGTAATGAAAATACTGAAGGAACTTTCAGTTTAGTAATATTGAATAAAATATATACATAAATGTAACTCAAATTATATTGGAGAAGGTTACATAATACAGTACATAGCAAAAACTAAAAACTGCATCCACATGAACTCAATAAATGATCTCCTTTTCGTCACCAATTGAAGGTAAAAAATGAATGGGGAGAGCTCAAATGATTAGTAACAATTACAAATAGTGGAATCATGAGTCAATAATAACTGAATTGTAAACAATTATACATAATCAACATGGCATGGTGAATAAATGAAAAACTCATGCCATTAATAAACTGAGAATGAAACTGCATCCAAAGATTTTTTCATAGTGAAAACCTCATGGATTGTAATAACTAATAATGAATAAAGAGAATTATTATAAATTGGATGTCATGTATCTTGAACATGATACCATAATACCATAAAAACGGTTTAGTTCTGTGTATAGAAACCCGTCTGAATTTTGGAAACAAACTCAAAGGGTTTGTCACCAACGAATTTGTCTAATGAGACCTACTGATGCATATAGGGGCTATAGAAGGCCCCACACACCACTATATGTCCAAATAATTCTTTATAATTTGATTCAGTAAAATATAAATATTCCTTTTCAATATCTGTATAGAGGTTAGTATTCAGATTCATCAACATTTCCAAAGTTAAAATAACATTCCAATTAAACACCGTATGTAAAATGGTATACAGTTTAGAAAAAAACATATCCATGATATGATATTATGGATAATTGATATAAATATAATTTCAAATTAAAATTGATATAAAATGGGTTGTAGGTACACAACATAAAGATTGTTAGGTGACCCATACATAGTTAGTCACAACATAATAGTAGTTGAGACAAAGTCTCTTACCACAATGTAATCGGTCGAATCATATGACCAAAACTAAATAACTATCAAATGGATCATTGAATAACATGAATATAAATAAAGTAATATTATTTTTTATTAAATATCCATACACATATACGACATACAATAAATAAGTGGCGAATAATGAAAATCTCACAAAAATGAAAGTGAGATGAGAAACCCCTTACCTTATGCTCGAGTGTGTCCTTCATTTGTTTTAATGACCTGAATAATAAAATGTTGCATCATTTATTTACATTTCCAGAACCTCATATACATTTAATTTGTTTAATATAACCTTATTTGGTTCATTCAGGGACCTTTTAATGGGTTTAAGAGGTTCAATTTTATTGGCTTGGAAGCATTTTCTTCCTTGGTTTTCATGATTAGTTTACTTGCTTTCATGAATGGAAGTTCATTTGAAATGTGGTTAAACAGATAGAATTGTTAATATATATTATTTTTGAAATTAATTAGATATAAATTATCTTATAATCATTATTGGTTATATACTTGAGGATGAATCATTAGTTAAAAGTTATTGATAAACACTTGGATTAAGCTTGGCAGTTTTGTGAACAATGAACTTGTTTTGTATTATTATTCCATATCATGACTGTGTAGGGATTCTAGAACATTAGTGAGATGAAATAAATATATTTTTATTGGTTTCAACTGAAAATAGTTTTATAACCAGAATTGGAAAATGAAATGAAAATTGAGAACCTGTCATCCCTGAGTGTGATAAATTTACACATCTCGGACGGTGTTTTCATTTTTGGTATAAGATGAGGGGTAAATAGATATGATGATGAAATATTACATTAGAATAATATAATTCTAGTTCATTTAAGGTACTGTAATTTTCATTGAATTTGGGTGAGGATATATGGGGAATGAAGTATAAAAGAAAGGAACTCAAAATAGGAGAAAAATTGAGAAATCTCTTTCGAAAATTTGGAATCCTACCGACGTCACCTAAAATTTAAAAAAATAGTTTTATGTGAGAGAGGGGGTATATCATAAATCTTATATAATATGGGAATTAAGGGTAATATGGAATGAAATATCCCCATATTATCCAATTGAAAATAAAAGAGAAAACATAAAATGAAATATTTAAGAAAAGAGAAGGGTGGTTGATTCTCTTACCTTGTAGAGTAACTCACAAAACATGATGGTTGGGTCCTTGGGGGTTTTAGCACACCTTGTAAGGACTCTTAGGGATGTAATTCCACCATATATTCGAGAGTATTTATTTTTTAATGAAATAAAACGAAGGGGGTTGAGATGGAATTTATTGAAATTAAGAGAGAGTTTTTTATTAATTAAAAGGGACACCTCATTAGTGGTTTTTGCAAATCCATGGGCTTACCGATGGTATTTTACCATGGTTTTAGCAACATGGGACACATAATTTCATATGTTACTTTAAAAAAGTATACCATACTTTTATTTTTAATTATTACATCATTATTATGTCATTAAACTATTGAAAACGCCAAATAATATTTTTACTATTCATTAAAAATTCATGTTTTATAGAAAAATTCAAAAAACTCACCCTAATAATTTTTAAACGTGTTGAATTCAAAAACTAAACACCACATTTAGAAAATAATTTTCTATGTATTTTTAATTTAATTTTTAAATAAATTCATAGTTAATTCGAAAAGTATCAATTTAAAGGTATAATTAGTTTTGTATTACATTGAAAAATTAATTAACTTCTCACTATAATATTAACTTAAGAATATAAAATATTGTCATTATTTACTATTTATAAGGGTCATATTAGTATTCATATAATAATTCATAAGGTTATGTTACTATTCATAAAAAATTTGAGTTGGTTCTATCAGACTCAAAACAAATTACTAGTCACAACTCTAGATGACCTTTCTTTGAAATCCAAAACATAGAAGTGGAGAATATATGTTTAATGGCTAGGTTTTGACTATTTCATAAATAACCAAGTGTTGTTTCAATGAAACACATTGATTTAGGACATATAGGATATGAATAGAATTTATTTAAGAGAAGCATACCCCAAAATGTTTGGGGAGTTATATTATTCCCTCATTTAGAAATTTTGTCCCGGAAATTTTATGTATAAAGCCCACCAAAAAGATGTGTCTTGTTCTTCTTCATGAAATCCTATGGTTCCCAAGTTTCTTCCACCATATTTTGGTTTCTCCAAATATCCTTTACTAGAAGAGTTTTCCGATTTCCCAATACCTTATCCCTTGTTTCCATAATCCCAATAGGCTTTTTACAGTATGATAAATCATGTTCCAGTTCTATTTCATCATATGTGAGTACATGTGTTGGCTCTGGCATTATTTCTTTAACAATGACACGTGAAACACATCATGAACTCTGGAGAGATTTTGAGGCCTGGATAAATGGAAAGTTACAGATCCAATTCTTTCCAAAACATCAAATGGCCCAATGTACCTAGGGCTCAGTTTCCCTTTCTTAGAAAACCTTTGGAAACCCTTCCATTGAGTTACTTTAAGAATGAAATGATCTCAGACATGAAATTACAAATCTTTTCTCCGATTGTCAACATAACTCTTCTACCTACTTTGGGATTCTTAACTATGGGCTTGGATTTTCTTTACCTTTTTCGTGGTCTCTTCAATATGTTCTAGGCCTATATGTTTCTTCTCACTAACATCATTTCGAAAAGTTGGAGTTATACATATCTTTCCATGTAATGCTTAATATGGATCCATTTTAATAATAGAATGGATACAACTATTGTATGAAAATTCCACCAAAGGAAAGTATTAATCCCACATACCTTGGATGTTATGAGAGAAAGACCTCATCATATATTCTAGAGTTTGAATATTCCTTTCGTACTTTCCGTCAATTTGGTGGTGATAAGTAGTACTCATACGATGATCAGTATTCAAAGCCTTCTGGAAACTTTTCTAGAATTTTGATATAAACCAGGGATTTTGATTAGACACAATCGATATATGTTCACCATGAATTCTTTTAGCTTCATCAATATAAAGTCTTGTTAGGAACTCAAATGGTAAATCCTCTCTTATAGGAAAGAAATGTGCTGACTTTGTGAGACGATCATCAATTACCCATATTTCATCGTTCCTTCTAGATTTCCTTGGTATTCCGGTAACAAAATCCATTGTAATGTTATACCACTTCCACATTGTAATAGGTATAGGTATCATCACTCCTTTAGGATTTTTTCTCTTTACCATCACTTGTTGACAAACTAGACACCTGGACTCGTAGTCACCAATTTCCCACTTCATATTATCCCACTAAAACTATTCCTTCTGATCTATATACATCTTTGTGCTACCCAGGTTTATAGAGAAATTTGAGATATGGGCATCATCTAATTGTTATCTATTTATCTCAGGTACTGATGGAATACATAACCTCTTCCCAAATATTATAACTCCTTCTTCTTACACAGAATCAGCCAGTCTTCCATCCTTAAGAGCATTACTTTTATTTTGTAGATTCTCTTCATCAGATTGAATTATTTTTATATTCTCTTATAGATATGGTTTAGAAATTATTTGAAAGAGAAAATATGTTTCCCATTCCTTAACAATTCCCATATCCATCATTTGTAGATCCAAAAATATAGTATCTCTCTCAATCATCATTTGAGTCAGAATTCGATGATTTTTTTTTTGCTCGATGAATCTTCCAACTTATTTTCCCTTCTTGGGTGGTAGTGTATTGCACAATCATAATATTTCAGTAACTGGATCCATCTCCTTTTCCTCATGTTGTGTTCTTTTTGTGTGAAAATGTATTTCAAACTCTTGTGGTCCGTATAAATATCATATCTTTCTCCGTATAGATAATGTTTCCATATTTTCAGAGCAAAGATTACGACTACTAACTCAAGATCATGAGTTGGATAATTTTTCTCATGGGTCTTCAGCTGTCTTGATGAATAAGCAATATCTTTATCATTTTGCATAAGGATGCAACCCAACCCATTCATTGATGCATCACTATATATCATAAATCCATCACTTCTAGACGGAGGAGTCAAAATTGGAGCATTGACTAATATTATCTTCAATTCACTGAAGAATTACATACACTCTTCTATACACACAAAATTAACTTCTTTACGTGTGAGCTAGGTTAGCAGGTTAGCCAGTTAGGCAAAATTCTGAATGAAACATCATTATTTACTTGCTAAACCAATAAAACTATGTACGTTGGTTATGTTTGTTGGTGTTGGCCAATCATGGAATTCCTTGGTCATAGCAGCATCAACTATAATTCCATCCTTAGAGACAATATTTCCTTGAAAAGAAACTGATTGAAGATGGAATTCACACTTCCAAAACTTCCCATATAATTTATTTCTTCTAAGAGTTTTCAGAATAATCTGCAAGCAATCCTCATAGTCTTCATAGATTTTTGAGTAGACCATGATATCATCGATGAATACCATAAAAAATCTATCAGGATATTCCTTAAAAACTCTATTCATTAGATTCATGAAAACAGATGGTGCATTCTTCAGTCCAAAAAGTACCACTGTAATCTTGAAATACCCATACCTAGTTCAAAAGTCTATCTTTGGAATATCTTCCTTCCTCACACGTAGTTAATGATATATGGATCGAAGGCCAATATTTGAAAATTATTGATCTCCCTGAAGTTGATCAAATAAATCATCAATCTGCTGTATAAGATACTTATTCTTTATTGTAATATAATTGATTTCCCTGTAATCAATGCATAGCCTCATGGATCCATCTTTCTTCTGGACAAACAAGACAGGGGATCCCCATAGAGAAACACTAGGTTGAATAAATCATTTGTTACTCAACTCCTCTAGTCCTTAACTTAGCTCCACTAACTCTACAATGCACATTCTATTGGTGGTCTTTCATATAGGTCTTGCACTAGGAATTAAGTTAATGGACAACTCAATTTCATACTCTTAAGGATGTCTAGGTAAATCCTATGGAAATACATCAATGTATTCTTTCACTATGTTCACATCTTCAATATTAATATTTCATTCCTCACCCGTAGATATTGGGTTATCTTCCTCTCCAAGAATTGAAATCAATAGAGATACTGGGAGTGGGTATAGATAAGAATCAGATGGCGAGGTCCCCGCTTTAAATATAAGTGATTCTACACTATTTTCAAAATTTGTAACTACTTTTTTCTTGCAATAAATATTCACATCATAATTTGGCAGCCAATTCATATCGAGAATTATATCAAATTTAGTCACTATTATGATGATAAGGTTAGTAACTAAATAACATTTATTTGTCATAAGGGGGACTTGTCGACATGCCTTTGTTGCAATGATCCATCCCTATGATTGTAGACTGATAAACCCTTTATTAATTCAAATTGGACATGTCAAATTTTCTGGAAAAACTGGGAAGATATAAATGAATGAGATGATACAGAATCAAATAAAGTGTTGGATAAGTTTGAGGAAACAAATAAAGTACCTCCGACCACACCATTAGGAACATTAACTTCCGCTGTTGTAATCACATAAGCTCTCCCTTGTTATATTGGCTTTTTCTAAGGCATGTTTCTTTGGCACTATGGACAATCATTTTCATAGTGTCCCATCTCTCCAAAAGTGTATCTTGAACATCATAAAATTGTTTCTTCCCCTTGCATTCATGATATAGATGACCCTTTTCTCCACAATTATAGAATACTCCCTTCCCTTTTAAGAATTTCCCGAGATGATTCTTTCCACATTTTTTGCATAATGGGAATTTCTTCTTTCCTTTGTTCTTCTTTGTCACTTCACCATTCCCTTGGTCATTGGATTACCGATTCTTATCTTTGTTCCCCTTGAACTAATTTGATATAGCAAATTAATTCTCTGTTTTGATGTCACTTGATATAATTTTCTCATATGATGAAAATGTTTGAGAACCATGTTCCCTTTGAAGGATTGGATTATAACCATCAAAGAAATGATCAATCTTGTATACTGAATCAAGTATGTAATCTATGGTATACCTTTCTAGCCTTATAAAGGTGTACTCATACTATGCAACACTTCCTTCTTCCCTTTGTTTTAATCCGAGTAATTTCATCATCATTTTAGTATGTTACTCATGAGGAAAATATTTTTCGAAGAATATTTCCATAAAATTTCACTTTTCCATATATTCTATTTCTTCTTCCTCCAAGGCATTCTGAATCAAGGACCACCATTGATCAACGTTCCCCTTAAGACAATATACTTCCTGTACTAACTTTTCATTTTCATTGCATCTTAATTCCATGAATATCTTTTAAAGGGACTTGATCCATTGTTCAAAAACCATTGGGTTTGTATCGCAGCATAAAGATAGGGGCTTTGCTGTATAAAACTATCCAACACAGTTGTGGAATGGTTATTCATTACAACCTAAGTATGTGGTCCCAATATAGTCATGATCTGATCTGCTCCAACATTGACTGTGTTGACATGATCAGTGTGGAGATCCCTATGTTTCCCATAAGTATTGATTCCCTTTATTACATGAAACTCAATTTCTAAATAACGACATAGACTAGATTAGGATATTATTTATAATGTATAATATTAACTTAACAAAATACATGGCATAAATTTTTATCATATGCATGTCTAATCCCATAATCAGAAAAATGGTTTCTTTGAGGAATAATTTGCATTTCAATCATTCATAATATATTGTAAAGAAAACATGAATTATCCTAAGCATATCCCCCATGAGTGTCGTAACCAAGAGTGTAGCAAGGCATGCTGTTGTGTACCAGGATACCCCGGGTCAAGCCTAAAAATCCTTATTGGTGCTTTCACGCCTAGGTAAATCTGTGACAGAGCCACCTCTACCTACTCATATCCAGACAGGGATATATTTTCTAGAAGGATTAACATAATATATTCCATACCAAAATACAAGGATATTCTTATACATTTATCCACAAATACTACCTTAGGAATTTTTTCCCTACTATACATTTGTTACTCTAGTTTCCAAGTTTTCTACTAAACTCTCTCTGATACCAACTGTAACACCTCGACCCCTATAGATCTGAGCTGGGGCATTACTTGTTATATTGGAATGGTTTGAAGGAATGAAAATCCTAAAGGAACTCTCAGTTTAGTAGTCTTGAAGAATCTATATAAATAAATGTAACTCGAATTACATCGGAGAAGGTAACAAAATATAATAGATAACATAAACTAAAAACATCATCCACGGGAACTCAATAAATGATCTCCTCTTCATCACATGTTGAAGGTAAACAATGAATGGGTTGAGCTCGAATGCCCAGTAGGATTTAAAAATGTTGGAATCATGAATCAATAAAAAATTAATTGTAAACAATTTGACATAATCAACATGGCATGGTGAATAAATGAAAAACATACACTATTAATAAACTGAGAATTAAAACTACATCCAAAGATTTTATCATAGTGAAAACCTCATGGATAGTAATAAATGATAATAAATAAAGAGAATGATTATAAATTGGATGTAATGTATCTGGAACATGATACCATAACAGTGTAAAAACGGTTTAGTTCTGTGGGTAGAAACCCATCTGATTTTTACAAACAAACTCAAAGGGTTTTTCGCCTACTAATTTGTCTCAAGAGACCTACTGATGCATCAAGGGGCTATAACATGCCCCACCTACCAATGCATGTCCAAATAATTATTTATACATTTATTAAATAAAATATCAATATGCCTTTTCAATATCTATATAGAGTAGAGTATACAGATTCATCAACTTTTCCATAGTTGAAATAACATTCCAAATAAACACCATATGGAAAATGGTATACGGTTTAGACAAAAAACATATCCATGATATGATATTATGGATATTTAATATAAATATAATTTAAAATGAAAATTGATATCAAATGGGCCATAGGTACATGAAATAAGGATTTTTTGGTGCACCATACAATGTTAGTCAAAACAAAATATTAGTTGAGACAAAGTCTCTTACCACAATGTAATCGGTCGAATCATATGACCAAAACATAATAACCCTCAAAAGTACTACTGAATAAAATTAATATAAATACAATCATGTTTTTATATATCAAATTTCAGTACACATATACCACATATAATAAATAAGTGGTGGACAATGAAAATCTCACAGAAATGAAAGTGAGATGAGAAACCCCTTACCTTATGCTCGAGTGTGTTCTTCGTTTGTTTCAATGACTTGAAAAATAAAATATATCTTCATTAATTAATAATTAATTAACCTCATATATATGTTATTGGATCATAATGACCTTATTAGGTTCATTAATGGCCCTTTTAAGGGGTTTAAGAGGTTCAACTTTATTGGTTTGGAAGCATTTTCTTCCTTGGTTTTCAGGATTTTTTTACTTTCTTTCATGAATGGAAGTTCATTTAAAATGTGGTTAAACATAAATAATTGTTAATATATATTATTCATGACATTAAATTGATATAAAATATCATATAATAATTTTGGGTTATATACATGATGATGAATCATTAGTTTAATGTCATTGATAAACGCTTGGATTAAGCTTGGAAGTTTTGAGAACAATGAACTTGTTTTGTATTATTATTCCATATTATGAGTGTCTTGGGATTCCAGAACACTAACGAGATGAAATAAATATATTCTAATCTATTTCAACAATAAAAATTGTTTCATAACCAGAATTGGACGTGGTAATGAAAATTTAGAACGTGTCCTCCTTGAGTGTGATAAATTAACACATCTCGAACTGTGTTTTCATTTTTAGTATAAGATGAGGGGGAAAGAGAGATGATGATAAAATATTCCATTAGAATAATATAATTCTAGTTCATGTATGGTACTCAAATTATAATATAATTTGGATGAAAATAGATGAGTAAAGAAGTATAAAAGAAAGGAACTCAAAATAAGAGAAAAATTGAGAAATCTCTTATGAAAATTCGACAGCCTAACAACATCACCCCAAATTTAATAAAATTTTTTGATGAGAAAAAGGGGTTATATCATCAATATGAAATAATATGTGCAGTAAGGGTAATATGGAATTAAATATCCCCACATAATCCAATTTTAAATAAAAGAGAAATCATAAAATGAAATCTTTAAGAAAAGAGAAGGGTTGTCGATTCTCTTACCTTGTAGAGTAACTACCCAAACATGAAGGTTGGGACCATGGGGGTTTGAGGACACCTTAAGAGCACTCATAGGGAGGTAATACCACCTGATATTTGAGGATATTGATTTTTTAATGATAGAAAATGAAGGGGGTGAGTGGGTATTTATACTAATTAAGAGAGAGTTTTTTTATTAATTTATAGGGACACCTTATTGGTGGTTTTTGACAAACAATGGGCTTGCCCATGGTATTTTCCCTGGGTTTTAGCCAAATGGGACTTCTATTGTCATAATTTATTGTACACATTTCGACCATACTTTTATATTTAATTATTACATCATTATTATGTCATTAAAGTACCAAAAACTCAAAACTATATTTTTAATATTCACAAAAAATTCATTTATTTTAAAAAAATCCCAAAAATTCACCCTAACAATTTTATGACTTGTAGAATTAAAAAATTAAGTCAATTTTTAGAAAATAATTTTCTATATATTTATAATTTATTTTTTAAATAAAATAATAGTTAATTCAAAAAATAACAATTTAAAGGTATAATAATTTTTGTATTATAATGAAAAATTAATCAACTTCTAATTATCTTATTACCTTATGAAAATAAAATATTATCATTATTTACTATTTATAAGATTCATATTTCTATTCATATTACTATTCATAAGGGTATATTACTATTCATATAAAAATCATGCTGATTCTATCAGACTCCAAATGACTTACTTGTCACAACTCTAGATGACCTTTCATTGAAATTCAAAACATAGAAGTGGAGAATTTATTTTTAATGGTTGGGTTTTGAATATCTCATAAATAACCAAGTTTTGATTCCAAGGAACATAGTTCTTTATGACATATAGGCTATGAATAGAATGTATTTAAGAGAAGCATACCATAAAATTTTTGCGGTGTTATAAAATATGTGATATGTATCAAGGAATTGATGAAGGAAAAAAGAAACACAACATTATTTGATATGGTAGTTCTTTAAGATCAAAATAAAACATACAAACTAGGAAAGAAAAACCTATGTGTGTATTCCATCCAGAAAAATTTATTAATCACAAATTTCACCTATGGTCCACATTCATGAATCAATAATTCTTTAAAATTTTCAAAGTAGATGATTCATATTTTCATACACCATCATTCCATAACACCAATAATTTCAAAATAATATGCCGAAGTTTGCTAATGTCTTCATTACATGAATTTTGTTTCCATGAAAAATTATCAACCACAGGAATGAATTTTTCTTCATTGAGATTTATTTTTCTAGAATATGTAGGAATAAAATTAATATAAATTTTCTTCAATTTCAACATAAACTCCCGAAAAAGATTCTTCCATTGGTTATCAATCCCAAAATGATATTTCTAGGATCATAGTTGAAATATTTCTATAATGAATCGATATTATTTCCTTATTTTATGTATTTTTCATGTTGCATACTCTTATCATTAATATTATAAATATAAATCCACTTCATATATTTAAATAATTATGATGTTGTAAATAGTCTTATCAAATAATTTTTTTTAAATGAATGTAGCATAAAATCCTAAAAATAATTTTCATTTTTTGGAGTACTAGTTTATAGATAATGACTAAAATCAATTTTTTTGGAGTTCCTTCTATATGTACAATTTTTTTTTCAATCTTCCCTAATCAAATCTTCTCCTTATTAAAGAATACAATAATTTGAAAATGAATATATCTTTGTATAACTAAGTATATGTTTTTAATAAACATATTATTATCATTAAAATGACACATGGATCATAGATTTATAAAACATTTCATGAAAATATTCCAATATCATTTATATTTTTATATTATTTAATTCATTATATGAACTATATGTGGTACATATTTATCAAAAAGATAATATTTTGAATAATTGATAAATCCTTCATATAAATTTAAATTTCAATACACTATTACCTCAAAAAGATTTTATTTTCAATATTAGGTTTTCCATTTTATTTGTATCAAAATAAAAATTTATTATATTTTTATCATATTCATTAGGTTTCCCTTATATTATGAAATCATCATTCATATTTTCAAAATGAACTCGTGAATAAACTAATGCGTAATTATCGTTATTGTGAGACTACCATGTATCGAACGAATCATCTACCAATTTCTATATTTTGTTATAAAAAATTTGGCGATTGACCCTTCCAATAAGATTTTTGACACAACTAATCAATCATTTATAACATTTTATTCTTCATGATAAGTCCACCCAACATATTTAGGAAGAAACTTTTTCAGTATAGAGTACTCCAATACATCATCTCTCTTTCAATCATTATTTTTATTTACATTTATATTATTGATTTTTTATTATTAGGTACACAAAACTCTATCAATTGTAAAATATAATTACATCTCAAAACACTCAATATATAAAGACTTTATCTTAGGTAACATAATCCAAAATTTATCAATATATAATCAATTTAATATACATTGAAAACATAGTATAATTAAATAAATTAGTAAAAATAAGAAAATAAAATAAATTTTAAAATTCATGGAAACTATATTTTTAAATAAGAAATGTTTTGATACTGTAATATAAAACTAAATTTTAAATTTAAATTCAATTTTAATTTGGTATTTTTTTGAAACACAACATAATTGAATATTTTTGTGAATATTTTTATTTTCACAAAACACTCGTATAGTTTATGTTTTCATTATTATGGTATTTTAAAACCATATTTTTATCACTAAAATACTACATCCATGTAAAGTAATTTTAATTACACATTTATATTCCTATATTCATTTACAACATGTCCATACTGAGGCAATCATCACACAATAATAGTAAAAAATAATTAAACCAACATATTTTAAAAAATTATTTAATTTCAATCTAAATCCTAAATTATTTCAGCGTAATCCATGAAAATAATCCACACAGTCCCTTGTAATGTTAATTAATCAACCACCACAACAAGAAATTTCATCACCATGTTCTATATGATGAAATACCGAGCACGCTATTATCACCACTATATTTGAAAATAAATAATAATATAATGGTAAAAAATATAAATGACATAAAGATTCACTATTAATATAATAATTTATTATTAACCTAATTATAGTAATCAATTTTTATGGTATCCCTTTGTAACAATTGAATTATTTTATTTAATTTTCAATTACGGGCACTCTGATCAAAAAATATATAAACATTTATAGTGACATGATCATACAAAAAATATATAAATAATATCATGGATTTAATGTAAAGAAAAATGATTCACGTTCCAATTTCAATTTCATCAATCAAATTAATTACATTAATTTGGTTATGCCCAAATTTTTTAGATGATTTCAGTGATTAATAATCCCAAATTAGCACCAATTATAAAAGATAAACTCTAAATCCCTTACCATGAAATTTATATACGAAATATTGTATCATGTAGTGGAATGAAACAAATGATAAATGAATAATGATAAATGACTAATGATTTAACTTGAAACAAACAATGTACTATAACATATCATACACCACCAATACCTTAAGCAAACTATAAAAAATTAAAAATACTATAACCATGATTATATGAGAAGAATCAACAATTGGAAAAAAGACAAAGCTACCTTATTTAAAATAAATATCGAAGTCACAAATCCACGGTATTTGTGGGAATGGGTGATGGTAAGGGCTTTCTCATGATGGTCAGAATACAATGGATATGATTTAAGGTATTGTGAGTGGGGGGAATGTGGATGTAAGGTGGGATTATGATTAGGGAATAGTGGGTTCAGTGAATATAAAATTCTAAGGGCTCATGATTAGGGTCGATGGTAGATGGTATTGGTGATAGTATGGGGTTTTCTATTAAGGGAAAGGGTGATGAAAATGTGTGTACAGGTGAGGGAAAGGGAAATGCGAGGTCCTAATTCTTTTGAAGCATATTTTTTAATACTTTTTCAAAATCACTTGAAAAATATAATTAATGGTAGTTTTCTAGACCATATTCAAATGAATATATTATAATTTATTTATCAAACCCACCCAGATAAATAGAATACGAAATCATTGTATAAATTTTTTAGTAGTTCTAAGAAAATAGTTATGAAACATCCACTAGAAATTGATTTTCATATAGTAATACAACATAAGTTTCATTTTATTTTACACTCATTTTTTATTTGTATTCTATATATGTTCTTGGAATACATGAGGTAATTGCCTCCCATTATCTTTATTATAAAAATTCATTAGTTTTCACAATCCCCTAGGGTATCGAATGTTGGTTTTTTGACCACTCTTAAATTAACTACCAGTATAAGAGGGAATCTTGTGGGGTATGGTCATGAAATTATTTTTCATTTATTAATGGAAAACGAATAAAAAATAATTAAATACTAAATTATTCAATAAAATACTTTCCCTATTTTAAATTATTATGTAATATCACCAAGTATTATGCTATTTCAACACACATGAATTAATTTTAAAATTCAACTCATAATATATTTTCTTGAAGTATTAACTAATTCCAAAAACAATTCACAACCTATTCATGAAAATATCATTGATTTTATTAAATTAATTTGTATTTAAGAATATATTTAATAATAGACAATATGTTTTATAATTGAATCTGTTAATTAAAATAAATACATTATATAAGATAAATATCCTAAATAACCATAAAAAATTGAAAAAATTTATTTCTAAAACTGTTATAATGATACATTTTCCCACTAATATGCTCTCTAAATACATGTATATAACATAACCCTATAAAATATCATTAATTTTAAAATTGTTAAATCATTACTTGTCAAAATCTATAAAATTAAACCGATGTATTCAATGATACTTGTAAACTGAAAATGTGTTTTCTAGAAAGGAGTAAACACATACACAGAGAAAATATTTCCATAAAATGTCTTTACCTATTTTATTATTTCTTCGAATTTTAAAAAATAAAAAAAATAATATAAAATAATAACACTCTGATACCATCTTACAGAATCCCACCCTATGGTGGAATGAAACATTTCCTGAAGCTTTATCATTGATCTTATGAGTTTACTAATTAGTACTGAGGGCCTAATGTTTCTCTCAAAGATAAGTTTATTATAAAAAATCGTGATAAATAAAATTTACAAATTCAATGTAATGTGAAGCACAATTAAAATATATACTAATTATAAATATATGTCTCAAAAAAATAATAATAATTTACGACATGTTCAAAAACCAGACAAATGGATGGAAAGTCCAAACACATGTATTTTATGGAAACAAAACATAATTAATATAAAAATAAAGAACAAAAAATCTCTTTGAAGATTCTTCCAAAATAATTCAAAATTTTCTTTTTGATTTTATATTCCAACATCAAAAAACATTGCAGCCTATGAATTCCTATATAATGTATTATTTAGTAGCACATTCCTGGGATGCGAATATACAGAATGTGAAATATATATCCTATTTTGATACCCATAGTGGTCAAAAATATGTCTTGGATCCAAACATAATAATAAATCTATGTGAAATAATAGTTATGAATTTAAAATAATATAATAACACAAATAAAAAACTACAAAATACATTCCAAAGACCATGAAATAATTTTTTTATCTCCTTAAAATGATATTACCATCTCAAAATTTCTTCTATGTTATGTCCTAGATAAAATCTTAAATCATATAGCTTCTCATTCAAAACAATGGAAAATTTTATTTAATTAGAAAAATTACATTATTTAAAAACTGATGTTCGAACTCATCTATTACTGAATTTGAAGCGTATTACAATCAACGAATCTACTCAAACATAACATATTACTAGGATAACCACACATTAAAACCAAACTCATCTTTTTGGGATAGTCTAAATAAATGATTTTACTATCAATAAATTTCATAAATATATTAGGAAAATATGTTTTACATGTCTCAATTTTTTGAAATTATTATAACAATAATAATAGAATTTCTTATACTATATAAACCATATGATATTCAAATAATGATAAAAAATTAAAACATCACACTATGATATCCAAGGAATAAAATTTTTCAAACATAATGATATATGTCCACAGAAATTCAAACAACATACGATAAAATATATTTATCCCTTTACTCCCCGTGAAATTATAGTATATGTGTTATATAAAAACTTCTTATTTATTTACATAAATTCTTATTAGAATAGTCACATATCATTTCAAAATAACAAAATGACAATAAATATTGAAAACAAAACATATGATAAATCTTTAACATATAAATAAAAATAAAATTTATGATTCATTTAACTAAATATTATTATTCCCATTTTATAATTTAAAAAAGGCATTGAATTATAATAACCACCATTCCTTGAAATTGAATTGTGATAATTCATGTAGATAAATTTCCACTAATCTATCCCACATAATTTATTTCACATTTTTTCTTATCAATGACATGAAAGAACACAATATCAATTATTTTCCAATTTATAAATCATTTAAATGATCCCCAATATTTAATCACAAAATAAAAAAATTTGATTAACATTAAAAAACCAATCCAAAATTCTATATTTACATAAAGAACAAAAAATATAATAATTTATCATCATTCGCCCGAAATTACAATTTTAAAAAAAATCACTTTTAACAAATTGATGAATTTTCAAGCTAAAATATTACCCAAAGTGTATTATTATTTATTTTAATGTAAATATATATTTGTCCATATTTTTCATATTTTCATATAAATTCCATTTATAATTATTAAATAACTCTTCCTTAAGGGTCAACCAGTATAACACATTTATTATTATTTAAAATGTTATTTCACACTTATAAAATCAATTGGTTTAATTTATACCCCACTTTAATGTCATTTAATGTTCTTATAGCACCAAAAAAATCATTTTTACTGATAATTAGTTTTTATTATCTATGTCACACTGATTTGAGTTTCAATAAATTATTTTTAGTACATATTCCTTATGAAAAACACTTATAAACTCATTCATTTTCCCCATTTATCCCTTTATTTATGCATTTTACATCATTAATATATTAAATTATTTAATCAATTAAATAATATATAATTAACCATGATAAAGAATTTAATATAATATAAATAAAAAATATGTCCTAAATTAGAAGGATTCACCAATAATTTTTTTAAATTTCATTCAATTGATGACACTATGAAGAAATATAAATGAATAATGGTTATTATTAACTAAAAGAAAAATACATAACATCATAATTTTAGAAAGTATGAGGAATTATAATTTAATTTCATCTCCTAATAGTATTTTTTCATTATATAATACAAAATTGAAATTAATAACATTTAATAAAATTGAAGGGTGACCCTATAGTCCATAATAATTATAAAAAATAAAAAAATGACATGCATTCCATACAGATATCATATTATAATTCAATATATTAATTCCTTATTGAATTAATAAGTAATTTAATTCCATTATTTTATATCATGAATAAGTTATTACAACACATTAACCACAATTCAATTATATTCATAATTATATCCATAGAGATGTTCAAGATAACCTATTCCATGTAAAATTACTAATTTTCTCATTGATTATATACCTAATTAATCTTTCATTGAATAAATCATATAATATATTTAAACATTGCAGAAAATAATGCGTTTTGAATAAGATAATATGCGAATACATGATCAATTCTAAAAAATAAAATGTAAAATTTTGTAATGTCTTAGATTTTTTGGGTATTATTTTTAAATATTATATGAATTAATTTGGAGACTAGGTTTAGAGATGATGTGTGATTAAAATCCTTAGTTTTCCCATAACAAATGATTGAAAAATATTAATCTATTAAATACCATGTATGAATGACTTTATTAAAAAAGAAAATATATTCTAAATGGGTTCCCATATTAGAAATATGATGGAATAATGTATTTTTTCATAATAAATTTACCCTAGTAAAAACTTAACATTTATCAGTGTGGGGAATTTTTTGAAAATTTGTCGTGGGATTAAAATGAATAAAATTATTTAAAACAATTATTTAAATTAATTATGTTGAATTAGAGAGAATATTTTATTTAAATGTATCCTTATGTTAAAATTATAGGGATAATCGCATAAGCCTAGAAATTCTTCTGGATCATTACAAAGTGATCAAGGAACCGTTTTCGATAAATGATGACTAAACAGGGATCGACGGTTGACAATATCAATTTTGAAGGATATCACCAACGAACAAAATGAAGCTTATGTCTTCATCGGAGATCAATCCAAATCATTGTAGGGAATGTGATTTTTCTTTTATTTTCCCCATTATTGAATTCCATGATAAATGAAAACCAATCAATGAATAGATTGATCCATAGTTGGATCGTATGGCAGAATGGGTTTTTTTGAGATTTTATTGGAGATTAATCTTTATGATTATTTGTTTCATTAATCAGCGTTCTAACTAAAAAGTAATTAATATTGACAAAAAATTAATCAAGGTTATTTCATATCTTTTGTTCATTTGACTTTATCTCCACCATTCGTCATTCATCACGACCATTCTTCTCTTCGCATACGACTCAACAAATATCCATCAATCAATTGTTTCACACCCTATTTTTGTCACACTGATCTGATATCAAAAACTTGTAATTGGAAAACAAAATGGGGGTTTGACAATAGAGATTATGTTATTCAAATAATGCTATATCCCTGAGTCCATGTTATTTGGTGTTCTTTGGGAAGTAATAAAGAATCATGATGTATTCCATTTTTATACCACATCAGAAGATGAGATGTTGATTTAGTGATGGAATGACTTGATGAGCTTGGATATAGAGTTTTAAGGTGAAACTGTCATCAGAATGGAATCTAGGGGATCAACCTTCTTGAGAATGAGGAAGTATATTGGTACTAGAAATCCTTGATACACACAGGGTGAAGTACTCGACTACATGGTGTATAGTTCACTCGGATGAACTCAGTGTGTACTTTGGATAGTAGATAGACATGGGGTGGAGTACATGGGTTTCATACACATCATGTAATCCCCCACATGGCTTGGACATCACCATGTACAAGAGAAAACCATGCACACTGGTAACAGAGCATGAATACATCGGATAAATCTATGTACTTCCACATAGCTAGAGTACATAGGTGGACATTGAATACAAGGAAAAGTAATGTAATGCATTTATAGTCTTTTTACACTTCCACACAACCTGTGTTGAATGACATCTAATGTTTTACATGGGCAGTACCTAGGGTCATGGGACATGTCGTGTACCCATACTAAACATTGTGTACACCTCTCTACGCTGATTGAATCTCTTGTCCTCTGTTTCATGGAGAAGTTACATTTGGGAAATACCTCTTATCATTTCCCTAATGACTGTGTGAATCGTTTCCTACTCCAAGGACTATGATCCCTTCGGCCGGACTTCATATATAGAGTTATTTAAATCCTCCCGAGTGTCCTAGAGTGGGAATCTCTATTCATCTTTGTTCCCTATGTGGTATTTTTTTGTCTCGGTGTGACTAACACTACGAGGGTGAAGATCCACTACTTTGTAGGTTAATCTAGATTGAGTTGTTGGAATCACCTCGTGGCCCAGGCTATGATCCCCATCTTTTTATCATATTATCTTCATACAATCATCATATCTTCTTCTTGGTGAGACCTAAAAAGCAATACCTCTAAGACAGATTCCACCAATTCTATCAGATTCAAGAGTTTTCTCTCCATGATGTGTGCTTCATGGAATATTAAAAATGAAATCCTATGGCTGGTATATTATGGTTCAGGCTTACCTCTAGAATATGTGCCTTGGATTGAGTATATCTAGATATTTTTTATATGATTTATAGACATATACCTATGTAGATCTGGCAGTACTTTCTTATTATATAATTCACGGTGGTTTCGATGTGTCCTATTGAGTATTGTTATAATCACCCATGAACACACTTCTAACACGTGTCATGTCCTGCATAGATGATCAAAATTTTCATATAGTCTTAGGTAGACTATGACAAGAAAGTTCTTAGTGAGACCAGACAGACCGAGGTGTGTTCCTGTGGCTTTTAGGAAGGAAGACTAAGTACATTTTTCATATAGGATGGACTTGTGTTACAAACACTTTGTGGTGGGATTTTATTTGGCTCTATTTAATTTACATTAATTCATACCATATAATGGTGGTGGGATATAGATGTATTCATGGATTCATTTCTAATTGGTTTTCACATTTCATCTTGCTGAGGTATTATAAAATGTCTATATGTGTATAGAAACATATGAAATCACTCCCATGCTAGTGATATGCCTACTATGTTTTAGCCACCTACCCATAGCCTATTGGAGGTGGTCTTGGGAATTCATCGCAGAAAACCCACTAGAAAAGGTCATGACAGAGTGGTATCAGAGCTAGGTGGGTTCTAATTTATGACCAAGAATCTATGAGGCTCGTTTGGGGAAATAGTATTAAGTGTTTCAAGTTTAGTTTTCATGTTAGGGACTCTAGTGTTGGTGCAGCGGATAATGTATCTGCACAATAGGAATTTGAACACCTTCTTTTTTGACATGGTACATGATAACAGAAGTTGTAGAAAAATTAATGGTATGTGAATGATATAGGAATGGGTTGTGGTTTAATTGTTCTTCTTGAGTAGTAATATAGATATACTCATTGAATGTGGTAAATATTTTTTACTTTTAAGATGTATCCATGACACATACCATCTAGGATTCAACAACCTGATTGTGAGGTTGAACCCCTCAATGATGAGGCTTTGATACGTGGGCCATTTTCTGAAATGTGACATCTAGAAGGTCCACTAGACATCCCTCTGATTGTATAGTAGAAACCAGTACCTACAGTACCAATGAATGAGGTGGGATGGTTGAGCGAACATAATGAGATTTAGTGGAAGAGACTCCTCACATTTAGAGCTGAGCCCGACCCACAGGCGGCTAAGGACTTACATGAGACGATGGCCCAAGTTTTCTGTCTAGTTAGGACACGAATAGACAATATGGTGGGCTAGGAAGCGATACGTATTTACATATTAGTTGGATGATGGTTGTGTTTAGTTACCCATACACAAGAAGAGTCAAATCATTTTTGGAAAGAGTTAAAATTCATCTATAGAGTGGAGTTATCACTACTTATGATAAGGTTTATGTGTATCCAGGATCTTTATTAGCTCTAGTAGGGAACCATGTCAAGGGAAGATTATTCATCTAGGTCTACCAACATTTATAGTTACCTTATGGATATGCTTCAAAATTAGTAATTTAGGGATCATACTTTAGAGAGAGGTCTATATATATACATCTGATATAGTGTTATCCCTTTTTTCAATCCTACTTATACATGGGTGCTTTAGTGGGATTTTTTGGTTGATTTCTTCTAGGATGAGAAGATACAAGAGGTTACAATCAATAGTTGGTATGTAAGATCCTTTACCTCTGCAGCAGGGAGCCGAATTCATTCTTAGGGACTTGGATGTGGGAGACGTTTCTTGAGGAGGTCACACGATAGAGGATTTGTAGTTCAGAGTTCACAAGGTGGGTCCAGTCATCCTAGATAGAGGCATTGGTACTCATCTGGTGGTATGGGACATCTCCCTTGAGATTTTCTAACCCATCATATAGTTGATGGGGAGACTATGTATTAACCACCAATGTAGAGGCAATGATAGGAGAAGGAAAATTTGCAAGGTGGAAGCCTTGACAGAGGAACTGGGAGAGCAGTACGAGGTGGTTAACATTTCAACTAGTTTCCACCCCAGTGAAATGAGGTCCATGTTAGGCTCATGTAGATTGAGGAAATAGGATAGGATAACTGAAGGTGGATGAGTCTTATGAAATAGGAGATTTTGGAATGCTTCGAGGTATGATATGTGTCTTATCTACCTTAGTTGCAACATTGATAGACAATTGTCCATGTCATTCATTTATTGATACATACCTTGTATGAGAGTTAGATATTCTGAAAAACTATTGACATTACCCCTATTCTTCGACTCTCTTACTGGAGACGACTCATATATCACATACTTTTGCTGATAGTGTGATCTAACTCTTTGAGACGGGAGTTTCTATCATAATCTCTTAATAGTAACATAAATGCCTTATGTCATCATCCATGTAATGGATTGGTTATCTATATTTCATTCCCATATTAACTATTTTAGGAGAAGGTTATGGTGTTTCTGCAATGAAGGATTAGGTTTTCATTTCTCAGAGGCAATGGAACCCATGCAATGCAGGATAGATGCATGCATTGGATGGTGAATATAATTATTCATCATTTGGCTAGCCAAACCCTTAGTGTAGTGGATCTTATGTGTTCTTAGTTTCCAAAAATGGTGTCAGAGTTCGAGGACATCTTTCCTGAAGATGTTCTAGTTTTAATATCCCATCGAGATATAGAATTTTTAATTGATCTACACTTCATGATCATACTGATATCTACGCATCATCTCAGATGGATCCCGTAAATCATTGTATTATAAGGTTGTAGTTAGAGGACTTGTGAAGTAAGGTAATAATAATATCTAGAGTTCCACCCTATGCATCCCCAGTTATTCATCTATGAAGGTAAATGGGATTAGGTTCTTGTGTGTGGACTACCGATACTTGAACTATGTGACAGTGAAGAACAAGTATCCTCTATCGAGGATCAATGTCATCTTTGATCAGTTTAGAGGGTCATGATGGTCCTAGAAGGTTGAACTTATATTAGACAGTCACCAACTATGAGTATAGTATGAGGATATATCAAAGAAATCATTTCTATATCACTAATGTTACTATGTGTACTTAGTGATTCCATTTAGCATAGCAGAATCACCAGTATTTTTCATGGGACTCATGAGTGGGATCTTTCAACCTTACATAGATGGGTTCATGGTGGTCTTCATCAATGATATCCTTGTGTACTCAACATCTAAAGATGATCGCATGAAACACTTATGTATGGTTTTAAATGTACTTTGATAAAACCAAAAATACAAAACTATCTCAAAGTTATAGCTATAGAATCAAGTGGTCCATATTCATGGAAACATTTTCTTAAAATAATGAGTTGTAATTGACCTTTATATTATAAAGTTATTGTTAGAATAGGAGCCACCTAAGAGCATGATGAAGGTGTGGAGATTTTTGGGATTGGAATGATATTATCAGAGATTAATACAAGCGTTATCTAGGATAACATCACCCATGAAGGAATTGACTCAAAAATGGTATCTGTTTGTGAAGATAGATAGGTCCCATTAGATTTTTTAGTAGTTGAGGTAGTGTTTGATAGGTTCACCCTTCTCGAGATAGCTGGAGGACGGTTTTGAGTACATAGTGTCCTGTGATGTGTCAAGAACCGGGATTGATTGTTTTCTGAAGTAGAGGTAATAGGTAATTGCATATGGTTCATTCTAGATAACACAACATGGGATGAATGAAAAAAAACATGATCTTGAGTTAGAAACAGTATTCTTTGCTTCAAATATGTGGTGATACTACCTAATTGAAGAGTTGTTTATT
This sequence comes from Viscum album, assembly GCA_963277665.1. NCBI lineage: Eukaryota > Viridiplantae > Streptophyta > Magnoliopsida > Santalales > Viscaceae > Viscum > Viscum album. The sequence goes on along the minus strand of OY728131.1, from coordinate 672,751,117 downwards.
GTCTACTATGATAACAAGAGTCATAATTATATCTTCATCTTGAAGGATCTTATCTTTAGATTGAGGAGATATCTTGAGCATCTCGTGGATAATAACATCAAAATTTTCAATACTCCTTGGAATGGTAACATGGTAGAAGATTCTCTGAATATGATATCTAGTTCTTAGTTGTCGAACATGGTGTTGGAGTAGTTATCCTCATTGTAATTATCTGTTTTTGATAGAAATGGGGCATCATACCTCAATTCAATGGTTGTCACACCACCACTATTATGGAGAGATAGCAAGGAACTACTTGATGATATCGACATTGAGACATTATGTGCTCACATGTTCACAAAACATGCTCTTGGTAGATTTTTTAAAGGTGGGGAGTACATCCTTATTTTAAGAGGACACATAATTGTACTAGTGATGTTGTGGGAGGAGGTTCTCATGTAGTATTATATGTCCCCATTGGAAATACATCTGGGTGTGTAGAAGATGTAATAAGACCATCGATATCAGTTTTGGTGTCAAGGGATGAAGAAAGAAATTTTAGAGTTTGTTTCTCAAAGCCTTAGTTGTCTGCAAGTGAGGGAAGGGAGCCACCTTCCAATGGGGGTCTTCTCAACACCTCGAGGTTCCAAAGTGGAAGTGGGTTAGGATATCTATGTTATTCATGATGATTTTACAATGTATATCCAAGGTAAATGATTTCATCTAGGTGATAATTGAATGCCTCACCAAGTCATCCCACATACATTCTATCCAAGATAATAGTTCAATAGAGAGCTTGGTATTCTTATAAATGCCGAAGATAGTTCGACTCCATGGAGTTCCATCGATTATTTATTTAGAACATGATTCTCTCTTTATATCTTAGTTTTGGAAGGGATTGTGGGAGACATTTGGAACCCAATTAGTCTTGGGTATAACGTTTCACTAATAGACTGATAGCCAGTAAGAGTGGACCATTGATATTCTGGAGGACATGCTATGAGGTTTTATGTCTGAATTTTTTCCATTGTTGGGAGGATCATCTAACACTTGTGGATATTGCATATAACAACAACTAACATTCCACCACTGTTATTTCACCATTTGAGGATTTTTATGTTCAACCCTATAGGTCACCAATTTTCTAAACCAACAAAAGAGTGTGGGAACGAATGGGACCGTAGTTGGTTTGAGCTACAATAGATAAGGTGTTGATCATCTAGGAGAAGATGAATACTACACATAGTTTACAAAAGACTTATGCTGCTAGGTGACAGAGGCTATTGGATTTTGAGTAAGAAGAACATGTTTTCTTAAGGGTTTAACCTTGACACGAATTCAATAGATTTGGTCTATGTGGAAATTTATTTTTTAGGATCATTGGAACTTTCCATATACATTGTATAGTTAGTGTTATGGAATACTACATAGTAATACCTCTATAGTTATACTGGGTACATGACGTCTTCTACCTGTCATAGCTAAGTAGGTATGTGCATGACCCATCAAATGACATCGACTTGGGAGAGCTGGAAATTGAGGATGGCACAACTTTTGATATGTACCTAGAGGAGATCATGGATCGCCATGATATGATCCCTCATGGGTAATTTATTTGTTTGGTTATTATTCTATGGTAACAAGAGAATCCCCAAGAGAGCACTTGGTAGTGGGAGTCTCAGATTCATGCTCAGTACCCACATATTTTTGAGTATCCCTTATTTTGAATATTTGGGGACACAAATCCCCACGGTGGGAAGAATTTAATTTATCATATTTTCCTTGTGTTATTATTAAATAGTATAGGGCTTAATTTTGAGACTAACTACTAAGACAATGTTTTATTTTGAGTCCTGGAGTGCCAACAATAAATTTTTGAGAAATATTAAACTATTAAAAAATATGTGTTCCCAGATTTCTTAAAGAGGTAAAATATCTTATAAAAGGGTGAATAAATAAGAAATTCAAGGAAGCATTGATTTTAAAGTGATATTTTTACCTTAGGTGTGGCCTTATGTGGTTCTGAATGGTTCCTTTGTGTATAAGTAGTTTCAGGATTAAAATGAATAAATTAATTTAACAAAATTATTTTCATTATTTGTGTTGACGTTGTGGCCTAATTTTCTATAAATTTATCCTTATGTCAGAAATCTATGGTTAGCTACATGACCTTTGAACTTATGAAGGATAATCGTAGAGATATTTGGGTATTCTTTTGGATTAATGGAAACAAATTGGGGATCAATGATCAATACACATATATTTTCAAGGATCTCACTAACGAACACAACACTACTTCATTATTCATAACCAAATTATAAAAATCTAGGTAGGGAATGTAATTTTCATTTTATTCTCCCTTTTCTTGAATTTCATGATGAACTTGGACTAATCCCTGAACAGATTAAACTATGGTTTGATCCTAATGTGGGATGGGTAATTATTGTGGGTTTTGACAGGCGATTAATCTTCACGATTTTTTTATTGAATCATTTTTTCAAGATAAATCAATATAGATCATTGTGAACATAGAACAAGAATTATTCATCTCTTAGTTCCATTTTCGTTTCTCCAACCTCATTTATCATGTTCAAACCAGGTTTATTATTTTCTGGAAAAGGGGCATGGTTTGTGTTTGTTCTACATCCTCTAACGGATGATCAGAGATATTGTAAGGAAAGGGATCATACAAGTCAAGCAGTAAGCAGTTTTGAAGGAGAAGTCATTTCCTGGTGTTTGATAAATTTTTGGTGTCCAAATTTTGGAGAATGGAAGGAATTGCGAAAAGTGTTTCTTCATGAAGGCCTTAAGAAAATATTAAAAATGAAGGAGTTTCGCAATGATAGAACTCATGAAGTGGATTTTTCAGATAATGTAAGAATTGAGATGGTGTGCTATGAAATTATGAATGTTTGATCATTGAAAATCATGAAAGGTATTATTTTAGAATCAAAATTTCATTTTTATGGAAAAGGCATGTATTTCATGAAGACAGGTATGAGAATTTCTATGAAAAGAGGCTTCACAATTGGACACCGTGTTTCTTTGTGATTACGATGAGTATCACAAACAACAAAGGAAAGGAGAACTATAGTGGTGAATTGTGGGGATGCAAAGGCTTTTGACAGAGAGCTATGAAGTTATGATGATCTCTGCGAATCCAAAATTTCAGCGAAGCTGTGCGAGATAGAGGATGTGTCGTGAATACATTTTGAAAAATCCAGATTTTGCGCCTGAAGAAGCAGAGCACTGTGATAAACGGTGACTATAAGAAAGGGACCACCCACATCATTGTAGATAACTTTGAGAGAGAAAATGTGTGTTGTGAATTCCTGAGTCAAGGGGTGCTCTGCAAAGCAGGATGTTATAAGTGAGATTTTTCTTCGCGAAGAGACTTCCAAAGTCGTGAATAAGGGTTTTTTCTCTTAAGGCATATGGGGTTTCCAAATATAGGTGTTTCTTGTTTCCTCAGTGAGCTTCACGAGGTTGGTTTCTTTGCGAGGCAGTGAGCATCAAGAAGGGTTGTATACCATGAGGCAGTGGGCTTCGTGAAGGGTTGAGAATTGATAAGTGGCATTGCCAAGGGTTGTTTATGAATATAAGTTCAGAGTGATCATGAATTCAGTGATCATCTACTCAGATCCTTGATGAAAGAAGTTTATAATGATAGATAGAGACAAAGACTCCAATGAAAATATTTTTAAGTGACCTTCATGTTGATAAACTGAGTTAGAAATCTCTCACAATAGTGAGCTAGGGGGAGTTTATGAAAGTGTTTCAAGGGAATTGGTGTGTCATCCCTGAACTTTTGTAAGTTCAGTGTGCCTGGAACAGAGTTTGAGTGAACAAACTCTTTTACACTAAAATGGGTTAATATTAGTGGATTTAAGTACGAGTGATACATTGTTGGCTTATGCTACTTGGACGTAGCCCTTTATGGAGAACAAAGTAAATGTTTTGTGTCATTTTTTTATTTTATCTGATAGATTTAATAGGTTCCTACCAACATGGGAACAATATCCACAACTTTAAGAGGAAAAATTTGACACCCTGATTCACCCCTCCCCTCTCAGGGTGTTCTGGTGTCCTTCACATCATTCGTCGTGGATGTTTTTCATTTTCCATGTGACTCGACACATCTCGAATAGTTGATCAATGCACACCCTATTCATGGCACATCGATACGGTATCGCAGATCTAGGATCGACATAGTAGAATGAAGGTGTGGAGGTAATTAAAGAGTGATTTTGATGATTCTGGAATCTGAAATTAATTTTTTTCATAATCCTTCAGCAAGGATTGAAGAATGATCATTTAATCCATTTTGAGACCGTTTCAGAAGGTGAGTCGTGTTGACATAAAGATGTCATGACTCTACAAGCCTGGATTTTGATTGTCTAGGTGAATATATCACTAAACTGGAAGCTGAGGGTTCAACTTATGTGAGAGGGAGGAACAATATGGGTTATATAAAATGCTAATATACACGATGTGTATTCCTTAACTACACATTGTGTAGTTCCCTTGGATGAACTCGACAAGTCATTCAATGAGTACATGGACATAGGGTGGAGTACATGAGTTTCCTACATAGAATTTACTCCCCCGCATGGCTTGGCCTAGGCCATTCACATAGGATACCCCATACACTGATACATGGGCACAAATACAGTGGATGGCACCATGTACTGACACATAGTTGGAGTATGTGGGTGGACCCCAGATACTGGGACACAACTTGTAATAGATTCACATATTGTACTCTTCTACATGACGTGGGTTGATTGATAGAAGCCATTTTACACTGGAAGTAAATGGGGTCAAGGGACAATGTGTGTATCCCTACTACATGCCCTATGCCCCATTATACTAGGATTTAATAACATATCCTCCATATCATGGTCATTTTTCATTAGTGTTGTTCACTTTATCTTTTACCTTATGGTTTGTGTGAACTACTTTCTACTCATATGACTATGATCCCTTCAATAGTAATTACTTGATAGAGTTGTTTAAATCCCCTAGAGAGTCCCATAATGGGATCCTATATTCATTTTACAGCCCTAGGGGGAGTTCTTTGTATCGACATGCCCAAAACATTGTGAGTAAATACCCTCTACTTATTGAGGTAATCAATATTGAGTGGTTAGTGTCACCCCATGGCCCTGGTTGTGATCTTAATTTGTGTGTCATATTATATTTAGACTATTAGCATTTATTCTTCATTGCAAGACCTGACAAGAAGTACCTCTCGAAAGAACATCGTCATTACTATCAAACATAGGAGTGTGTTGTCCTTGATGAGTGATCGTAGAATCTTTGAACAGAAATCCTATGACTAGAATACTATGGTTGTGGAATACCTCAAGACTATGTGTCTTATATTATGTATATCTAGATATTATTTTTATATTTCCTATATACATTTACCTATGTGAATGACCACTGAACACCCTAAGAGGGGAGGGGTAAATCTGGGTGTCAACTATTTCTTCTTAATGTTTTGGATCTTGTTCTCAAATTGGTCAGAACCTGTTAAATCTGTCAGAAAAAAGAAAGCTTGGAGATGACACAACAGTTTTATTTTATTCACCACAAAGGGCTACATCTAAAGAGCATACCCCAACAGTGTGTCAGTCATACCTATATCAACTATTATTTAATAGTTGTGAAGTACAAGAGTTTAGTCACAATAATTATATGACACACACACATCCCTTAAAAAGTCCAAGCAATACTAACCACTTCCCTCAGATAACTTCCACAAACTCCCCCTAGCTCACTACTATAAGAGAATTCTTACTCAATTTATCTACATGAAGGTCGCTTCAATAGATTGGAATTGGAGTATTTGTCTCAATCCAGCATGAGACACTGTATGCATCAACGTCCCCGGTAGATGCTCACTGAAATCCCGGATCACTCTATACTAATAAAAGTAAACAACCCTTTGTAATTCCACTTCTCAATTATCAACCCTTTCACGAAGCTTACTACCTTGCAATGAAACCAACCTCGCAATGCCCACTAGCTCATGGTGCACAACCCTTCACGAATCTCACTACCTCGTATAGAAACCAACCTCACAAAGCTCACTGAGCCAACTCAGAATGCCTTATCTTCATGAACCTCGTATGCCTTTAGAGAAAAAGCCATATTCATGACTTTTAAAGTCTCTTTGTGAAGAACAATCTCCATTATGACAACCTGCTTCGTGGAGAACCCCTTTCATTACAAAGTCACAATGAACACAGATTTTCCCTCTCAAAAGCCATCCCAAATGAAGAGGGGTGGCCCCTTATTTATAGGCACGGTCGATCATGGAGCTCCGCTTCTTCATGCATGAAATCCAGATGAGTCAAAATTTCTTCGCAGTACTTTATCCATCTCTAGAAGCTCTTATAACATTTATAGTTCGCGATTCTTGTCGTAATCACAAAGAATAACCATATCAAATCACGAATCTTCATTTCATCAAAATTATCATGCTAGTATTCATGAAATCCATGCCTTTTCCATTAAAAAGAAATGTTGATTATATAAGAATACCTTTCGTGAATCTCCTTGATTAAACTTTCATAATCATAGAGAACACAGCCTAAATTCTTAAATTCTCTATGAAATCTACATCATGAATCATATCTTTGTGAAAATCCTTCCTTTTATATATTTTCTTATGGCCTTCAAAAAGTACTACTTTTCACAATGCATTTCATTCTCCAAATTTTGAACCCCAAAGATTTGTAAAACACTAGGAAATGATGTTTCTTTCAAAACTCATTTCTACTTGACCTGTATGATCCCTTTTATTACAATATCCCAAATCATCCATTATAAGATTGACAACAAACATAAATCATGCTCCTTTTTCAGCAAAGAACAACATTGGTTAGAACAATCTCCCCCTTTGGATTTTTTGGCAATATCCAGATAAATTCACTAATGAGATGACTATTATCAAAACCAGAATCGTTAATAAATAACTCAGCCATCACTCTAAGTCTACATGAGTAGTACATGTTGTAGAAAATAATTGATAAGACATAAACTATGTTCTGGTGTGTTCGAATGAAATCTCTCTTGAAGTGTGATTCTCCACATTTCCCTAGTGAACTTTGTGGTTTCTCCCCCATTGCCAATAAACCCAAAGACCAATATTTAAACATTTTATAGCTCATAACATAGTCCCCTTAGATCATATCTCCCTCGTAAACCTGCAACGCATCCAAAAAATAGATTAACACAGTTAAAAAAATTTGAGGAGAGGGGGATTTGGTAACCTCCTTATGTACTGGGAGGTGGATGAACACTGAGGTTCAGCAGATGTTTCTCAAACACAGCCACTTATAGTGGCTTGGTCAAGATATCAGCCACTTGATTTTCAGTTCCCACATGATCTAGTTTAATCATGCCTTGTTCAACTTTTTCCTTGATGAAGTGATATCTAATTTCAATATGTTTTGTATGACAATGATGTACAAGATTCTTCATAAGATCATTTGCGCTCTTGTCATCCTAGTCGATCACATTTGGTTGTTTCACCTCATCCCTAATGTTATTCATTTACTGCTTCATCCAAAGTAATAGAGTGCATGCCTTTGTAGAAGATATATATTCAGCTTCTGTGGTACTATATGATGTACTTTTCTATTTCTTGCTCAAAAATAATATAGATTTTTTCCCAATATAGAATTATTCACCACTGATGGAATTTCTGTCCAATATATATCTAGCCCCATCAGTATCAGAAAATGATGATAATTCACTATCTCTTCCCGCATCAAATTGTAACCCATAATTATGTGTACCTTGAATATACCTCATGATTCTTTTCATGACATTCATATGTTTTTTCTTCGGATTACACTCAAACTAGGCCGCTAGACATGTTGAAAAGATGATATCTAGCCATGTGGATGTTAGGTATAGTAGGTTCCCAATAATCATTCTTTTCATGGTGGGGTCTATAGAAGTTCCATCTGCATTCTTTCCAAATTTTTTCCCAACCATAATCAGAGTGGAAATTGGTTAGGAGTCATGAATATTAAATTTATTCAAATATTATATTGTATAAATTTTGTGAGAAATGAATGTGTAATCCCTCTTTTGTATCTCCTATAACCCCAATAAATATGTGAGCTCCCCAATCATAGGCATTTGAAATTCTGATTTCATGTGATTGGAAAATTCATCCACTGATTTTTGCATTCTTCCACCAAATATAATTCCATCAATGTAAAATCAAACCATGAATTGATCTTTTGGAGAATTATTCACCTAGAGATTGTGATCGACTTCTCCTCTTTTGAATTCCAGCTTCTTGATAAAATAATCCAATTGAGAATACCATGCTCGTGGTGTCTACTTCAAACCATAGATTTCCTTATTTAGTTTACAAACCATTTTTTAATTAATACCTAGAAGAAAAACCACTAGTTTCTCAATTTATAATTCATCATCGGGAACACAATTCAATAATTTTGTCTTGACATCCATTTGATATACATTATATCCCCTTTGTATTTCCATGGAAAGAACAATCCTGATTGACTCCAGTCTAGCCACTGGAGAAAAGGTTTCTTCAACATAGACACCTTCAATCTGTGAATACCCTTTACATATCAGTCATTCCTTGTTTCTAATAACACATCCATGCTCAGCAAACATGTTCTTGGAGATCCACTTTGTACGAATCACATTGTGACCATTGAGTCACTTGACTAGATCCTATGTATGATTCTTGTCAATCTTTTCATTCTATTCATTCAAGGCTTTCAACCTTTATTCATCATTGGCTGCTTCTTCAAATGAGGATGGTTTGACCATAGATAAGAATGCATATTGTGTATTGTTATTAATTATCCTTGTGAGTGTGGGTACACTCTTCTCCCCAATTATTTTTTATGGATCAATCTCAGCTCTTCGACTTCTCCTGTGAGGTTCAGTCTAAATCTCTCCATCCATGGTTTCATCTTCATATTCTTCTTCTGAGTCAACACAATGATGTGACACATTAGTGTTTTATACACTTTACTTTATTTTTGTATTTTTCATTTACTCCATGTTCACTTTATTCCCCTTTTTCAATCACATCATCATATGACATCCTTGACGAATTTGTGGTTTTATCTTCAATGATCGTAACAGAACTGCTCAAGAAAATCCATTCTATGTGCTTAATGAAACACTTGTAGGCCTTAATATTCATTTAGTATCCATGGAAAATTCTCTCATCTGCATTTTCACCATACTTACCTTGGTTTCCTTCTTTGTTTCTGACAAAGCATTTACTTACAAAAACATGAATGTATTTTAAAGAGGGATTCCTTCCATGCCACCACTCATATGGTGTCTTCTTCTCACCCATATAAATCCCTATTTGTTTTTGAATATACACTGCATCATGAACGGACTATTTTTAGTAATTTCTGGGCATAAGACTCTTTTCCATGTTGTTCACATGTTGATGCCGACATTCCACACTACCATATTGCTGTGGATTTATCACAATAGCTACCTCATTTTGTATCCCATACTTCTCCTAGTAATTTTCAAATTCAATGGATGTGTATTACCCTCCATTGTTAGATCGCTCCACTTTGATTGCTCATCCAGTATCATTCTAGGCGATTTGACAATATGTTTTCATGAAGTCAAGCACATGTCATTTTCTATGTATAACAATCACACATGACATTCTATTACAATCATCTATTAAAAGGAAGAAGTAATTTTATCCATGAGTTTCAACAACACTTATTGTTCCATAAACATCTGTATGAATGAGATCAAGATGATGATATTCCCTTTTATTATGTAGATGATATGAACAGTAGACCAGCTTACCTCGCATGCAGTCATCATAAGATTTTTCACATTCATGCTTCAGGTTGGGAATATATATGACAATATTCCATTTTGATAACTTCTCCATGACTTGTTGATTGATGTTCCCCAGTCTCATATTCCACTAGATATTTTCTTCTTTAACAGTCATGTAGAAAAAAATTTCATTATTATCAACCTGATACAGGTTTCCTTCAATTCTGCATCCTTTCATAATTGAATTTCCTATCATTCCCTTAAATGCAAATCCTTTTTGTTTCAAAGTAACTATAAGTCCCAAGTCACCATTTGGATCATGATGAGGAGGTTATGACATAGGACATCCACAAAAAGGACTTCAGTTTTCATTAGAACCCCATTAGCATGTTCATTACTTCCATTACCATTGATTTTCAGAGCTCTATCATTACCAAACAGTATTGTTCCATCAACCTTACTCTTGAAATTAATCAACAAGTCTGTATTACCTGTCATATGGGAAGAACAACAACTACCCAGAATCATAGTGCTTCTTCTATTTGTAGCTTTGAGGGCTACCTCTACAAGGTTGGATTTCTCAATTTTCTTTTTTTCATTCCATGAGACATTCAATTGAGTTTAGGACACTAATGGACTTTCAATTATCTCTTCCATGTTCATGGGTTCATTATAATAAATGACTTCTCCCAGAGAAGAAAACCTATTTGAAAGAGAAAAATTGTCTTGTTTTCCGAGCTCTAACTTGTCTCGGGCTCCGATATAAGGTTTCCATGTTCTTCCTCTACCTGAAATCAATGACCTTGTGACCAAAGTTAAAACAATAAAAACAATATCCATAAAAATTACATCTTATGTTATAGGAAGGATATGAGTTTTTTCTCTTATTTTGAACTCCAGGATCACCCCAATTCAGATAGATCCTTGCCGCTACACAGTATGACATAGTATGACCTAGATATCCACAGATCTGACATTTCATGAGAGGAAATTTATTCTCACTTCTATTGGTCCCCATAACTTCTTCCTTGGGAAAAATATCTGAATGCCAGTCATTCCTAGAATATCAAGGAAAGTCTTCCATTATCTTTTCAGTTTGATGTAAGGGTCTATTTTTTAGCACTTCTGGTGATTTTGAAACATTATCAACTTTCAACTTGCCTTTATTTTGGCCCACTTTATTTGCAGCATTTGATGTTTTGGCATCACAACAGATTCCACTTTTTCCCATGTGTATGGGTCTTTGATCATTCAAAATCATTTGAACTCTATCAGACCCTCATTTTTCACTCTCAAACATATCATCATCTGAGAACCTACCATATTGTATATTCATTATTTCTTCTATTAAACTTCATTCACTTTTGATCCTACTCCTATGCGTAACAACTTCTTCTTCGAGTCCATCAACATTTTTGGTCTTCTCCTCTAGCCTTGATGTAAGGTCATTGATGTACTTTTCCTGTTCTGTGATTTTGAGTTTTAGTTCCACTATATCATTTTTACATTCAAGAATTTATAATTTAAATTTCACAAATTCTTCTAGTCATTCAATTTCAGCTTCAACTTGATCAACGTATTCTGATGAAACCATTTCGTGCCACTTACTTCATCTCTTACACTTATTCTCAGTCTTACCAAAAGCTTCCAAACATAGTAACTTGGGATAGATAGTACTTCTAAATTGTTTATCTCTAGCTTTATTTGCTGATGGTTTTGTCTTTTCAATAGTATCCATCATGGATTCATGGTTTCTAGTTTTAAATTATTGTTCTTCTTCTTCACAGAATTCATTATCACCATCATCTTCTTCACAAAAAAACTCTTCTTCATTATTTTCTTTCTAGATTTGATGTATCCCCGTCTGAAAAACCCTGTCTTAGTTTTCTCAATGTGTTCATCTTCACTTTCATCATTGTTGATCTTTCTTGAGAACTGAGAGGCAATGTTCCCATATTTTTCATAAATAAAGCAAGGTAGAGGTAATTTCCCATTAAAATTCATTTTTCTCTTCTGGAACTTCATGGAAATTATGGAATGAATTTTTTCCCCCTCTATCTTAACCACTAATATCCTTTGAAATTTTCAGTTTTTCCATGGCTTTGAATGCCATTTCCTTTCTTAGACAAATTGCAGCATCTTCTAGCTTGACTCTCCTTTCATATGCCACCAGACTGCTTAAGAGATCATCAAAAGAGAGTCTGGAAAGATCTCTTTCCTCAAGAGATGACACCTTTGTATTGTAAAGGGTTGGAAGTCTACTCCATATTTTATTCAAAATGTCAGTGTATTTGGTTTCTTCATCTAAACCTTGAATTTCTCAAATAACTTCAGTAATTCGATTGAGGAAAAAGTTTGCTTTCTCATATGGATGGATATTAAGATAATAAAACCTATTGTGAAAGGCTTTTAGTTTCGAATCCTTCACTTTTATATCTCCTTAATAAATATTTTCAAATTTATCCCACATGGACTTTGCTGAGGCGTAGCTCATCAGCTTTAGATAAATCTAATCAGAAAGGGCTGCAGTGAGAGCATTCTTCACTTTAACATCAACATCAAGAATTTTCATATTGGCATTGGTCATAAAAATCCCTATTGGATCAGTAACTTGTCTTTATTGCATAGTACCAAAAAGAACTTTCATTTAATGAGATCTTAGATGAGATCTCATTCTATTCTTCCATATCGGGAAATTAATTCCATAAAAGAGGGGGACTCCCCTAACATTGGTCGAATTCTTCATGATGGTATGATAGATAAAACACTAATAACTTCCCTCTAATACCACTTGAAGGACCTTAAAACAACCTTATATGGTATTTGTGAATCAGGGTGTCATATTTTTCTTCTTAAAGTTGTGGATCTTGTTCTTTTTTTGGTAGGAACCTGTTAAATCTTTCAGACAAATAAATCAGGGATATGACAAAACACTTTTACTTGATTCAACACAAAGGGATGCATACAAGGAGCATATGAAGATAGTGTGTCGTTCATACCTAAATCCACTAATATTTACTAGTTGTGGGGTACAAGAGTTTGGTCACAGACAGTCTGTGCCAGGAACCCAACCCTTAAAAAGTTCAGGGAAAACTTTCCACTTCCCTCAAAACACTTTGTTAAACTCCCCCTAGCTCACTACTATGAAGGATGCCTAACTCAGTTTATTGAATTGATGTTTTCTTCAATATAATGGAATTGGAGTCTTTGTCTCCATCAAACTAGAGATACTACTTTCATTGAGGTCCTGAGTAGATTCTCCCTGAAATCCCTGATCACTCTATATGGATAACCAAAAAAAACCTTTCACAAATCCCCTTCACAATGCTCAAACCTTCATGAAGCTCACTACCACATAGAGCAACCAACCTCGCAAAGCTCACTACCTTGTGATGTACAACCCTTAGCGAATCTCACTACCTCGTAGAGTAACTAGCCTCAAAAAGCTCACTGAGCCAATGCGGAACCCCTATATTCGCGAACATCATATGCCAAAAGAGAAAAGGCCTTATTCAGGACATTAAAATTATCTTCATAAAGAATAATCTCATTTATGAAAACCTTCTTTGCAGAGCACCCCTTGTTTCGTGAAGTCACAACAAACATGGATTTTATCTCTCAAAATTCATCCCAAATGAAGAGGGGTGGACTCTTATTTATAGGAAAAATAGATTTTGGAGATCCGCTTCGTCAGGAGAAAAATAAATATTAATCAAAATGTCTTCGTGGAACTAACTCCATCTCGCGAAGCTCTACTGAAATTTCTAATTTTCAGACCTCATCGTAATCTCAATGAAACACCTTATAAAATCACAAAGCTTCATTTCATTGAATTTGTCACTCCAGTCTTTGTGAAATCCATGCCATTTCCATAAACATAAAATGTTGATTTTAAAAGAATACCATTCATGAAAATAAAAGATCAATCATTCATAATTGAATAGCACACCACATAAAATCTTCTAGTATCTGCGAAATCCACGTCATGAAGCCTATCATCCTGGAAATCTTTCCTTTTCCATATTTTTATAAGGCCTTCAAGAAGAACCACTTTTCTTAATGCTTTCCATTCTATAAATTTTAGACCCCAAAAATTGGTTCTTCTTGATGGCCTTATGAAAATATAGAAAAGGAATGAGTTTCACAAAGATAGGGTTCATGAAGTCCATTTTGTAGAGAATGGAATAATTGAGGTGGTGTGCTCTGTGATTACAAAAGTTTAATCTTTGAACATCGTGAATGGTATTCTTATAGAATCAACATTTCATTTTTTGGAAAATGCATGGATTTTATGATGTCTGGCAGGATTATTTATATGAAATGAAGCTTCGTGATTCGATACATTGTTTCTTTGTGATTACAACGAGCATCGCCAACCAGAAATTTTAGCACAGCTTCGCTAAATGGAGGAAGCACCATGAAGATGTTTTTACTGATTCAAATTTTTCGCGTAATGAAGTAGAGATCCATGATCGAACAGACTTATGAATAAGAGGCCACCCCTCTTCATTTGGGATTACTTTTGAGATATACAATTTACGATCATTGTGACTTCGCGATGCAAAGGAGTTCTCTGCGAAGCATGTTGTCAGAAGGGATCTTGTGCGTCATGAAGATACTTCCAAAGTATTGAATATAGATTATTATCTTAAGAAATATGATGTTCGTGAAGAAAAGGGGATCCGAGTGGGATCAGTGAGCTTCACGAGGTTGGTTTCTCTACGAGGTAGTGAGATTCACGAATGGTTGTGAACCGCGAGGTATTGAGCATCGCGAGGTTGGTTGCTCTGCAAGGCAGTTAGCTTCACAAAGGGTTGATAATAGATAAGGGGCATTGAGAAGGGTTGTTTTTTATTATCAGTATATAGTGATCAGGTATTTGAGTGAACATCTACTCAGTATGTTGATGTAAGCTGTGTCTCGTGCTGGATAAAGACAAAGAATCTAATGCCAATCTATTGAAGTGACCTTCTAGTTGATAAAATGAGTTAGACTTCTCTCACAGCAATGAGCTAGGGGAATTTGTGAAAGTGTTTTTAGGGAATTGGTGAGTCTTCCCTGGATTTTTTTAAGGGATGTTTGTGTGTCATAGAGTGTCTATTTCCAAATAATTTAACTTTACAACTATTTAAGATTAGTGGATTTAGGTATGACCGAAACACTGTAGGTGTATGCTCCTCGGACGTAGCCTTTTTCCGTGAACAAAGTAAGAGTGCTATGTCATCACCTTGGTTTATTTTTTCTGACTGATTTAACAGGTTCCTAGCCATGTACGAACAAGATCCAAAACATTAAGAAGAAAAAGATGACACCCTCATTTACCCCTCCCCTCTTAGGGTGTTCTGGGGTCCTCCACATAAGTATATGTATATAGCATATAAAACAAGAATATCTAGATATAATTAATATAAGACACATAGTCTTGAGGTAATCTACAACCTTAGTATACAAGCCTTAGAATTTTAGTTCAATGATTATGTGAAGAACTCAACCAGGAGAACACACTCCTAAGTCTGATAGAAATGATGACGTTCATTCGAGAGGTACTTCTTGTCAGGTATTGCAATGAAGAATATATTCTGATAGTATAAAGAGAATACAATACACAAATTAAGATCACAAATAGGTCCATGGGGTGATACTAACCACTCAATATAGATTACCACGATAAGTAGATATAGTTTCTCACATAGTTTTGTGCATGTTGATACAAATAGCTCCACCTAGGGATGAAAAATGAATATAGGATCCCGCTATGGGCCTCTCGAGGGGATTTAAACAACTCTATCTTGTAATCCCTATTGAAGGGATCATAGTCATATGAGTAGCAAGTAGTTCACACAAACCTTTAGGGAAATGAAAAATTGAACAACCCTATTGAAACATGTACATGATATGGAGGATAAGATATTAAATCCTTGTATAAAGGGGAATAGGGCATGTAGTAGGTGTACACCCCATGTCCCTTGACCCCAAGTACTACCAGTGTAATATGGCTTGTGTCAGTCAACCCAAGTCATGTAGAAGTGTATAATATTTGAATGCATTACACGTTTTGTCCCTGTATCTGGGGTCAACCTGCGTACTCCAACTGTGTACCAGTACATAATGTCAACATATGAATTTGTTCCCATGTACCATTACATGGGGTATCCTATGGGAATGTTCTTGGCCGGACCATGTGTGGCTGTAAATTCTATGTAGGAAACATGTGTACTTCACCCTATGTCCATGAAATCTCTAAATTACAGGCCTAGTTCATCCAAGGGAACTACACGATGTGTAGTTAAGGACTATGCATCGTGTATATTGGGATTTTCTAAAACCCATCTTGTTCCTCCCTCTCACATATAATGATCCCTCGGCTTCCATTTAAGTTATATATTCACCTAGAAAATAAAAATCCATGCATATCGGGTCATGACATCACTATGTCAACATGAATCGCCTTCTGAACCAGTCCCAAAACAGATTAAATTTTCATTCTTCATTCCTTGCTGAAGAAGGATGAAAACCATTAATTTCGAAATCCAGAATCATCAAAACACTCTGTATTTATCTCCAAACCTCTATTGTACTATGGAGATCCTAGATCTATGATACCCGATCGATTTTCCATGAATCGGGTGTGCAACGATCAACTATTCCAGATGTGTTGAGTCACATTCCAAACATTGAACATCCACGATGGATGATGTGAAGGACCCCAGAACACCCTTAGAGGGGAGGGGTGAATCAGGGTGTCAAATTTTTCTTCCTAATGTTGCGGATATTGTTCCAATGGTGTTAGGAACGTGTCAAATTTGTTAGATAAAATAAATCAGTGATATGACACAACACTTTTACTTGGTTCACCGCAAAGGGCTACATCCATGGAGCATAATCCGAAATTGTATCAGTGATTCCTAAATACACTAATATTTACCATTTGTGGAGTACAAGAGTTTGTTCAAAGACACTATATTCTAGGCACACTGACCTAAAAAATGTTTAGGGATGACACCCCACTTCCCTCGGAACACTTCTACAAACTCCCCCTAGCTCACTACTGTGAGAGAAGTCTAACTCCGTTTATCTACTTAAAGGTCACTTAAATAGATTGGAATTGGAGTCTTTATCCTTATCGAGCATGGGACACTAATTTCTTCAAGGACCTAAGTAGATGATCATTGAAATCCCTGATCACTCTACACTTATAATAAAAAACCCATTTTCATTTCCCCTTCGCCATGCACAACCCTTCACAAAGCTCTCTACCTCAAGGTTCACGACCCTTCACGAATCTCATTTTTTCATAGAGAAACCAACCCCAAAAATCTCACTGAGGAAATGTAGAACTCCTATATTTGCGAAACTCATATTCCATAAGAGAAAAAGAATTATTTAGGACTTTGGAAGTCTCTTCGTGATGCAAAATCTCACTTATGAGAACCTGTTTCACGGAGAACCCCTTGCCTTGTGAAGTCACAATGAACACGTATTTTCTCTCTCAAAGTCATCTAGAATATATATGGTGGCCTCTTATTTATATGCACTACCGATTTCAGAGCTCCTGTTCTTCAGGGGTGAAATTGGGATCGGTCAAAACGTATTCATGACACTTCTTCCATCTCATACAGCTCCGCTGAACTTTCTGGTACACAGAGCTCGTCGTAATCGTGGAGCTCTCCATCAAAAGCCTTTGCATCTCCACAAAACCCCACTACAATTCTCCTTTACTTCTCTATTCGCAATGCCTATTGTAATCACAAAATAACACCGTCTCTAATCATGAAGCTTCATTTCATTGAAATTCTCATTCCAGTCTTCATGAAATCCTTGCGTTTTCTATTAAAATGAAATGTTGATTATAAAAGAATACCTTTCTCAAAGCTCCAAGATCAAACTTTCATAATTTCAAATCACACTGCCTCAATTCTTCGAGTCTCTACAAAATCCACATCAGGAATCCTATGTTCACGAAAATCCTACCTTTTCCATATTTTCATAGGACCTTCAAGAAGAACCACTTTTCGAAATGCATTCCATTCTCCAAATTTTAGAGCCCAAGATTTTTGGAAAACACCAATAAATGACTTCACCTTAAAAAATGCTTACTTTTTGACCTGTATGATCCCTTCCCTTAAAATAGTCCTGATCATCCATTAAAGGATTGACAACAAATAAAAACTACGCTCCTTTTCTATCAAAGAATAACATTGGTTACAACACTATGTAGATATTAATATACATTCCATTATTATGCTTCTTTTTGGTTTTGGGGTTTCCAACTGTGTATTGTTATACACAACCCTATATGGGATTTTCCGATACATGTTGCATCTTATGAAGACTATATAATTTTCACAGAGTATTATGTGTACCTAGACTAGACAATGAATAGTGAGACCATATAGATCTATGAGTGTTCCTCTATCTTTTAGACTATAGTCCAAGTACCTATTTCTTACATGTTGGACTCGTGTCACAGACTAATTTGTTTGGACTTGTATTTGGACCTATTTAATTTAATTCATTTTATACTTCAATTGTGGGATATAGATTCATTCACATATTGGTTTCTTAGTGGTTTTTTACATTTCATCAGTTTTTTCTTATTGAGGATGTGTTCATGTGTATAGGAATATATGAAATGCCTTGAATTTTATGTATATGCATACTCAGTGCTAGTCACTAGTCCTTGGCCAATTGGAGGTAGGCTTGGGGAGTCACGACCTGAGCCCCACTAAGATAGGTCATGATAAATGTTTAATACATTATCCTATCTATAATGAATTATATAGAATATAAATCAATTTACAATTTTAGAAGTTATGAACATTGGATGATTGGATATAAAAAAGAGATATTTTATAAAATTGTATTGATTTTGTCGTATATGAGAGAATGAACATGTTTAAATGAATTTTAAAAAGAAAATGAACTAAAGGAAATATACAATATAAAAATGAGTTTGATATTGGAAAGGGTACCTCAGGGATAACCATAATATACTTTCATACACATGAATTGATGATGAGAACAACTGGCCACTAGATAGACAGTCATGAGTGATCTCTCTCCTTTTTCCATAACCACCATGTATCTAGTTAGTTATAACACATTACTGGTGGTTCCATTATCTATATTTCAACAAAATATAAATTTTATTACTTAATCTATATAGACTCTTATTCTCAATCATAAAAAATAAATTAATAATTATAAATCTAAATCCTAAACACTAAATTAATATTTTAAAATCCTTCTAAGTGATCTATATTCATTTTAATGAAAACAGAACAAGTCGCGACTTGTCCAAGTTGGTTCTATGGCATGACTACCCCACACCCTTCACTAGTAGGATAGGGGTTGGTGACTAGAGCCATGTATGCATATCTCAAAAATGGGATGCCTTTTACTATGTACATGTACACATACACGACTAGAAAAGAAAGCACCAGCAACCATGCAGGAAAACACTAACACCAACCACAAGGTACATCAAGAAGTAAATCCCAAAAAGGTAAACTAGGAAAGTGTAAATTCCCAAAAAAGGGAAACTAAAAATAATAAATTACTCAAGTCACTAGAAGTTCATCAACAGAAAACCATACCAAAAAGTGTAGGTGTAGGTCAGCTGTTAGAAGCCGTAGGAGATCATCTCATCCACCAAATAACTCTATGAACCACTTGGTCATGGAACCCATATTTCGCCATCAAAACATCAGTCGTATGCACAGGATAGGACATATGCAGGAAAAGACCATGCAAGGGTGATTAAAATAGTACAATGTTGGTCACCCATAAACCACAAAGGAAGAACATAAATGAAACATTCACATGAATTATTTTAAGCTCATGCGGGTATAAGTCTATGATAATAACAACATTATTATATGACTTAGTCCACTAAGCACCCTATATTGATGAGACACATAGTCTTAATGATACATGTATTCTTGATGATACACTATGTCCTGATGAGAAACTTAGTCCTGATGAAACACATAGTCATAGTTAGTTACGTGGACTCTAAGTTACAAATCAACCATGTCATATAGTCACTGAGTATCTTCTAGAATTAGGACTATGTACATAGTGCTCCTGTTCTTGGAGAACACAATCTTAAAGAATAATGTTTTACGTCAATGTATACAAAAAACTCACTTAGAGTATTTCAAAAGGACCACATCCCCATGATGGTCCACACACTCCAAACAGCTCATTAAACATACATACAGATTAGAATTTATAGAAATTTAGGTAAAAATGTGTCCTTGGGGTCTGAGTATGGACCGAACCGGTCGGACCAACTTACCCCAAGCCAGTGGGCTCAGACCAATACCTTTATCCTGGATTTCTATAGCGGTCCAGTTCGTACACCCCGGATGTGTCGGGTGTCGCGTCCCTACCTGGTCAACGCGGCTGACCATCGAGTCAACCACTCTTCCTAGATGCATTCTATGAGACCAATTGCCTACTGGTCAATGTCGCGCTCTACTGCATCACCAGTCCACACCCCTCAGGACTTGGCACCCATTTCTACCCATGATAGCGCCACTGCATGCTCTTCTACTTATGGTTGTCGATCCGGCCTCCGCCTATAGCCAAGTAGAAGAATAGACATGCAC
Source organism: Viscum album (assembly GCA_963277665.1). NCBI lineage: Eukaryota > Viridiplantae > Streptophyta > Magnoliopsida > Santalales > Viscaceae > Viscum > Viscum album. The sequence goes on along the minus strand of OY728131.1, from coordinate 672,730,703 downwards.
TACTGTGTTCCACCATCAGTTGAAGCCCTCGTTATGTGGGCCACCACCACTTTCCTACTACACCGTGTTTCAAGAGATAAATCAGTTTTTTGATCCTTAGGTTGAAACCTCCACTACTTTGGCCTTATATCCTTCTTACCACCACTCTGTGGGTCTGACCGCATTCAGAATCTCCCAAAAAAACAAACCATGACCATGGAGGTCCATTGGAATAGAATCCAAGAATTGGGAAAGAATAATTCTCCACAAAATCCTGAACAAATAATGTCAGCCTTGTTCGTTCTTCTAGTTAGAAAAAGTTAAAGAACAAAATAATTCATGTAGATTGTTATCCATTTAAAATCCAATTGCTGATAACCCCATACCTCAAGAATGGTCGACTCATGGATAAACCTGTTAATGGGTTGATCCATATTCATCATTTTAAATAATTAATAAGAAATAAATAACTCAGAAATAAACCCCAACCTCATGGTTGGATCATTCCTTGATGAAGATAAAATTTTACATCATTTTTCATTGATCTGTCGATCTATAATCCTAGATCCAATCTCTAATCCTGATTCCCTGATGAATATTGTTGAGTGATCCTCTCATCTTTATCTCAGGGAAACTCTAGTGTTGTGGTGATAACCCTAGATTTCTGAAAATGCTTATTTAAAAAAAGTAAATATTTTCCGCATGAAAATATTTTTATTTGATAATATTTTCATGGTTTTTAAATCCATGAATTATCTTTAACCCACGACTAGCACCAGTAGATCTTAGGCCCTAGAAAAGGTAAATTCGTCCATCATGATGCAAAGGTGTCCTCATATTCTGGATCCGGGAACCCACATAAATGATATTAAATTAAAAAGATAGATGTGTGAGCGCTTTTAATTATAAATTGAACATTATTCAGTCAATTATTATGTGAATATCAGGCCTCATAATTTCATGTTATCTCAATAATAGGTCACATAATTTATGAGATCAATTTGTAAAAAAAATGGGAGAAAAATCTGAGTAATTAGATTCTCCCCACCATAGGGTTTTATGTTCCCAAAATCCAAAACTAGGGAAACTCATCAAAAAATTGATGGTTATGAGAAAAAATATGAGCCTCCTACTTCCATGTGATCTCTTGTATATTCCTTTTCTACCACCGAATCTGCACTAGAGGAATCGATCGCTCATGAAATATCTTCTCCTGTCGATCCTTTATCTCAATGGGGAACTCCACAAATGTCTCCCCTCAATTTACATCACTCCCCACTCGATGATGTGTGATGGATAATGCACACACAACCTAAACTATGATATGAAAAATACATAATGCACCCAATGTATCAGATGGGGTAGACCTAGGACGTACACCACCTCACCACCTCTACTCAGAATCTGATAATTTCCAATGAATCTCGGAGTTAACTCTTCACCTTGGGAAAATCTCTACAATCCCCATCAAGGTGATACCCAAAGAACACATGGTCTCCCTCACCGAATTCCCAGTGCCTCTTTATATAAAATTTATACTTGATCTGTGCAGTTCAAATCTACTGCTAGATGATCTACACCTTCTCGATGGTAGCCTATTCTAACTCTAGAGGCATGAGTGTGGACACCCCTAGGTCTATCTAGTATAATAGTAACATGAATGGTCTTCTATATAGGGCTTCGAATGGTTCAATACGAATGGTGGAGTTATAGCTTTTATTGTACGTAAACTCCACCAGAGGGAGGTTATCTTCTAAACTACGACCAATGTCCAAGATACCAGAACACAACATCACTTCTAAAACGTAGATAATCCTCTCCATCGGGCCATCCTTCAAGGGGTGGAATGGCATGATAAGGCACGACTAAGTCCCAAACACCTCATGAAATTCCCACTATATCTGGAATGTGAAGTGCACATCATGGTCTGAAATGATCGTTCAAGGTACCCCATAAAGGCAAACTATATCCTGAATGTAGAGGTTTCCTAAACTCTACCGATCCATACTCCCAGATGTGTAGGAAGTTGGGTGACATGCTGAGACAGTCAACCATCACCCTGATGGTATCATGTCCACGGGAAGTGTGTGGTAAGACCTTCACAATATCCATCGATATTATATCTCACTTCCACCATGACACCTCAAGTGTCTAAGATAAGCCTGGTAGGTCCTATTTCTTTTCCTTCACTTACTCAAAAAATGAGGCATCGAGAAATGAATTCTGCCACAGCATTCTTCATCCATGGCCACCAAAAATGACTTCAGTGATCATGGAATATATTTTCCACACCTGGATTCACTACCAAAGGGGATTTGTGAAACTCACTTAGATCCTCCTCTAACAAATCCACTAGAACAATAGTACATCCTATGAAAAGGCAGAAATGCTACCCAGCTAACAAATATCCATCAGGGGCTCTCCCTATAGATAAAATAGAACATCTAGTCTTGTATTCTATATCCCCAAGGTGTGACATCCTAAATCGCTATTAGAGTAGATGATTGGAAAACATTGATTGAATGTAAGATGATGCATCACCATCCATGAACGATATCTACATCACGACTAACTGATCATATGCCCCACTCAAAAAATTCATGGTGGATCTCCTGTTGAGTAAATCTACCCCCACATTCCCCTTACCAAGAGTATAGACAATCTCAATGTCATAATATTGTAGGAACTCTAGTGACTTCATCTCTCTCATGTTCATTTCCTTCTCGGATAATATATAATTTAGACTTTTGTGTTCGGAGTAGATTGTAAACCATTAAACCATTAAGTAGTGATTCCACATATTAAATTTGAAGAAAACATCCTCTAGCTCAAGATTATGGGTCGCATAGTTCCACTCATTCTATCTCAACTATCATTAATCGTAGGTAATCACTACTTTCCCCTATATCAGGACACAACTTTGCCCAGTCTCTGTTTCATAACATAACACTACATACTGGATGCTCGACACTCATAGTATCATTATGGGGGTTCTTGTCAGCTTCTTCCTTAGCTTCTAAATGCACTATTGACATGCCTCCATCCAAATAAAGGGTTTTCTCTTCCATGGAAAAGCCTGTAGGGGTGTTTCTATCCTGAAAAAGTTGGGAAAAAATTTTCGATAGTACTTCCCCAAACTCAATAAACTCTTCTTGTTGATAACAGTATTTTGTGGCTCCCAAGCAAGAAAAACAAATATATTTTCTAGATCCACCGCAACTATAGCCTCCAAAATGGGTTTTCCCAAAAATAGGAAATCTTGAATCTAGAACTGATAGTTTGAGAGAAACACATAATTATGGTTCTCTTGGAGTGTATCTAGGACAATATTTATGTGTATCAAGTGATCCTCATATGCTGAGTATAACAGAATGTAATCAATGAAGACCATGATGGACCAGTCAAGGTGAGGTTGGATGATCCTATTCACGATTCCCATGAACAGTACTAGGGAATTGGTTAGGAAGGATGACATAACTATGTACTTGTAGTGGCCAAACCATAATCTATAGGCTATATCTAATGAGTCATATTATTATACATGATGTTGATGATATTCGAACCTATGGTTTATCTTCAAGAACCACCTATCTCCCCTTAACTGATTGAATAAGTCATCAATTATTAGCAGTGGATATTGGTCCATCGCGATCCCTTGATTCCAGCACCAGTAGCCTTGACCCAGCCTCAATCTCCCATATACCTTCTTGGAAAACAACACTAGGGAAACCTAGTCTGAAACACTGGGCCTCATAAAGGCTTTCATCTATTGGTCCTATAGTTGTACCCTCAACTCATGATGATCTGTTGGATCCATCTAATATGCTGGTGTGGATATTGGTGCCCCCCTGGGGTACAGATCAATGAAGAAGTCAACCACCCTATGAGGAGGTAATCCCAAAACATCATCAGGGAGGAAGTCCTTGTACTCATCTCCCATTGTAGGAAATTGAGGAATCCTCTCATCTAATGCACCGAGGGTAATACAAGTCAACTGGTGAGTAATCTATTGTTCCCTCATTTGAGAAAGTCTATCCAACACTTTATGTGCTTCATTTTCACTATTAATGGAATACCTAGTCCCATCTCCATGGATAGACCACATTATATGACTAAAACATACAATTTAAGAATAGAATATAGATAATCATTGAATACCCAGTATGAAAATATAAGGCCTCAACTTTGCTACTAGGAGATACCAGCCAAAGCTCTCACCTCCAAGAGTAAGATAATACTGTAGGCACCAGTGTGTGATCATTTTATTCTCTCCCTTATGAGTTTCTAAACATAATGATTGAGCCAATGACTCAACCAGAATCTGCGATCTTCGATAAAAATCTATTGGAATTAAAGAGTGACTAGGACTTATGTCTATGAGAACTACATCTAGGGTGGAGAAGACTCAAATCCTACCTATAATCATATCTAGATCATCGGGATCATAAGCCTCTATGACCGAAAGTGTGTCCCACCCATATCCCCCATCTCCCAAAGCCAATGGTGGACATCCTGGGGGTGGTGGTTGTAGTACATAAAACCTCTGTCCACCACCTACTACTCAGTCTGCACCCCTGCCACATCTGCCACCCATTGGACCACCTTTCTCGAACCTCTGTCTCTACCTCAACGGTACCTTTACCATCTGCTTTTAATTTGTGTGGTGTGTCATTAAATAATGAAAAACGTGTCCCTCACCATATAATGTGTAGTAAAACCTATATTTCAACTGACCCCCCCCTTCCCTGGGAGTATCATACTACCAACCCTGTATCATGTGGTTTTCCACTAGTTTTCTTGAACCATTAGGATACCTGCATCTGCTGATGGATACCTACTACAGAAGATTCAGCTACTTGGTTTCTTCTGGTAGCTCCAACTATTAGATCCCACTACACCAAAAATATCTCCAAGAACAATGCTCACTCTAGAACCCCAACATTAGTTAGAATTATAAGGTGTATCTTAAATGCCCTTATCTCCTACAATTTTCCCTGTATTATCTTCTGTGCCCTGAAGATCATGTCTCATACCATATTTTTGGAGTAGCAAGATAAGTCTATGAATCATGCCGAGTACTCTTCTACCATTTAGATTCACTACTACAGATTCAAGAGCTCCTGTATACCCAAAGATCTTAGTATAGCTAGGACAAAATCCTCAATGAAGAGTCACTCAAATTCATCCCAAGAGAGGGCCACCTACTCATGTGTCTGGATCACTAAGCTCCACCAATTTTCCACTAATCCATGAAAAAGGCTTGTTTCAAGGACTTCTAGCTGGTTAGGCAATGTACTCACAATGTGGAAGAAACGTGTGACTACCTCCATCCAATCATAAAATATATGGGGGTTAGTCTTCCCCATGAACTTGGGAGTTCAATTCCTCTGGAACTCATGTAATTAAATAAACATGTGTGCATACTCTACCAGTAGATTTTGTTGTAACAACTTATCAAATGGTGGTGGTATCACTTTTACACAACCCTGTGGGCCTATCTATGGTACTGGTCCCCGTACCAACACCTCATATCTAGGTCTACCATCCTTGTGGTCACACAAAGAAATCACGGTTAACTGGATATGTGGAGGCATCCTGAAATATATCCAGATCAAAGAAGGTCAATAGAGTATACCTGGTGAGGTAAGTCAAGAAGGATATGAGGAAACACTCAAAAAGCCTTTATAATTCATGTACCATTTAATTCCCTACAACAAATGTTTTCATTTACCAATTTGTAATCATGTTTCTAGAGTCCTAATGTATGGATACATTGGTCCTTGCACTAGTAATGGAGTCCCTGGCCTAAATTCAAAAATCGAAGAACAAAACACTATTGACCGAAACCAATCTCATAGGCTCTCAGTCCAAATGTTGAACTAAACCATCACTTGCGATACACCTCTATCCCGACCCATTCTAGTGGGGTCCATGGCATGACTTCTATATACCCAACTTCAATAGGCTAGGGGTTGGAAACTAGAGTCGAGTAGGCATATCTCTCAAATGGGAGGCCTTTTCCTATGTACATGGAGACACACACACAACTAGAAAATAAACCACTGAAAACCTTGCATGAAAACACTAAAACCAACCAATAGGTATAGGAGGATATAAATAAAAAAGGTAAACCGAGCTAGTATATAAGCCTAATAAAAAAGGGAAACTGATCACAAGAAAGTAGTCAAGTAACTAGATTCTAAACATAAGAAAACCCTACGTGAAGGTAGGTATTGGGCATATGTTAAAATACTTAGGAGCTCACCTAATTCTCTTGATCACTCTATACATAACATGGTCCTTTCCCACCTAGGCCTCATTTAAAATATCATTTGTCCGCACAAGATGTGGCATGTGTGGGAAAATACCATGAAGGGGTCAGTAAAATAATAATCATTTGGCCACCCTGAAACCAAAAAGGAAAGATCACAAAAGAAAGGTACACATAATGTAATGTAATCTCACACATGTATAAGTATATGAAACTAGAGAGATGATTATTAATCATAGTTCATATAACACCAAGTATCGATGAGTCACGTAGTCCCAATGAGACACCTAGTCCAGATGAGACACTCAATCCAAATGAGTCAGTCAATCTTGATGAGACACCTAATCTTGGTATGTCACATAGACTCCATGTCACAAAGATAACAATTTGTATTGTCACTAACCCACTTTTAGTAATTTGGATTCTATTTTTAGCACACTTAGTCATAGAGAACCTAGTCCTATAACCTATGGTTGTACGTAAACTTCCAGAAAAACTCATATAGAGTTTCTCAAAAGGACCACCTCATCGCGAGGGTCCCAATATAGAAAAAATATAATTATATGGACTTATGATTTGGAAGGTATGGGAATTTCTATAAAAAGGGCCCAGTTGGGTCTAGGTCTGGTCCCAAGCAGTCAGAATGACCTGAGCCGTCGGGTCCGACCCTACCCACTAGGCTCATTCCGCTATTAGCCCAACCTGCAGGCTCTAGCTCGCCCTGTCAGATCCATCCCAGCCTGCCGGCTCTAGCCCGACCCTTCTGAGTGGGTGGGTTTTTTCACCAAGTATACAGTTGGTATCTCTTCCCTACATGGTCAAAAAAACTAACCATCGATCTTGATTATCCTCCCACATGTAGTCAGTTGGACCACATGCTATCCGGTTGATGCGGCACTCTGTCATCTCACTTGTACACACCTCCATGCCCTGCCCTGGCCACAGCTCCTGTCGTTGCCCGTGTAGGCACCATTGGTGGCTCCTCCACCATTGGTCATAGAGCAGGCATCCGTTACCTGCATGGTGGTTGCGCCGCCACCATCAGTGGATCCCATTCTTCTGTCTTCCACCGTCTCCATACTACTCCATTTTTCAAGACAGAAGCACCATTGAGATCCTTAGGTCACAACTACCTATGATTTTGGCATTCAATCCTTCTCTCCACCAATTCAGGGGGTCCAACCACGTTTGTAACATCTCAAAAAAATGTTCCACAACCACAACAGGTTTTCAACAAAAAATTAAATAATGAGGATAAAATAATTCAGCAATAAAACCTAAAGAATGAACATATGCATTCTTCATTCATCCTTCATTAGTCTTGTTTGGAAATGGGGAATAAAGAAAAGGTATTCATGTATATTAATCATCATTTAAAATATTATAACATAATACCCCGTCCCACCAGAACAATCGACCAACGAATAAACATGTTCGTGGGTTGATCCACATTCATAATTTGAAAGAATTAATGGGAATGAAATCACTAAGAAATAAAAATCTTACATCAGGCTTGGATCGATCGTTGATGAAGAGAAGAAGTTCCATGGTCATTCATCAATCCGTTGATCTTCAATCCTAGATACAACCTCCAATACAAATTTTCCAAAAATATTCCTCAAGATAGCTTCTCTTATATGTCTCATGGAAACTCCAAGGCTTTGCTTATAACCCTGGATTTATGACAGTGATTACTCTCAAATGATAAAATCTTTGATGCATAAAAATACCTTTATTCTAAAATACATTAATGATGTTTACGTCCAAGAATTTAATTTTACCGTCGACCCGTGTCAGTCGAGGTTAGGCCCTACCTAATGTAAATTCATTGTTCTAGATGAAACAGTTCCCTCATATTTTTCATCTGAGAACCCATTTGATATATATTAAACTTTAAAGTCAGATTCCAAGTGATTTTAATTAAAAGCTGAACATTATTGAATGATTTTTTTCGGGAACACTAGGTCTCGTATTTTCATGTCATCTGAATGCCTGGTCTCATAATTTTATCAATTATTTTATGAAATAAATTCAGATAAAAATACGAGTCATTACATAACATATCCTAAATTATTTACTCACTATAAATTCATTACAAATAATTTAAGAATGTATTTAATGCTAAATTAATAGTTGGATTTATCTAAATTGATTGGTTAACTCCTTACTTTCATCAATTACATGGGTTTAACATACATACACATGTAGACACATGATAATATATATTTAGAAACCCTCACTTATATGTTTTCATTGAAATTTATATGAAGAAAAAATAAACATCAAGTAATGTTTTGTAGTCAATGACTTTCCATGATAATTTTAAAATGATGTAAAATATAGTTTTTATTGGTTTTTATATTGGAGACAACAACTATATTGTACAAAGTATGTACTGAATTTCATATCCCAATATGATTATTTTTGTTATTATATGAGGCAATGTTTTCTTATAGCTCTCAAACTTTTATAAATTAAAATCATTATAGCCCTAAAATAGAAAAAATCCCATATTAAACAGTATCAGAGGACCATGTAATGGTCAATAAAACCATTTCCACCATAATCCATATGATGGAATCATTTTATAAGTCATAAAAACAAATAAATTAATTTTATAATTTCTAAAAGTATTTTTACCTTCCCAACATGACATTAATTTTTTAATTATATTCAAAATGAAGGGGATGTTTTTGGGGCCTTATTTGGGATTTTATAAATCCTTAGATTATTTATATTGAGATGGTTGTCAGTGATTATTCACATAGATAATATAAAATAAAATTTCAATTTAGAAATATAATTTCCTTTTTTTGAAAAAATATGATTGTAGAACTGTACAAGGAAATATTTTTATGGGTTTCTATTGATTAATTAACAATTAAAAGCATGCCAAAATTTATTATAGATCACATTACCATGATCAACAATGATTAACAATGGAAACCATGTATATTATAAAATATAGAAGTCAAGAACATTGAATTAATGAACATCAAATATTGGCTTCATTGTAGAGATTTTAGAACGATACATTAGAGGTAATTGAATGAATCCCACCCTATTTGATATATCCACCTATTAAATGTATAATAAAAAATTTTGGTGGAATTCTACTACACTAAATAAAATAATACTATCTTACAAGTTAAAGGATTTAGGATATGAGAGTTTTCTAAAAAGGGATAATTGGTATGAGAAATGATAGCCTCAAAAACTCAATTTATATTTTTCTTTATACTAATATAGGCTACAGGGACATTCTATAATTATTTATATAATTACTTATAAATTATAGAATATATGAGTCACTCATGGAACATTAATTCATTTGTAATTTATAATTTTTTTATTTCAATATAATTTTATGAAACATTTAATTACAAAAAATATTAAATTTTATATGAAATTTAATCATTTAAACTTCAATATACTAATTAATTATATGAAGTGGTATGATATCAATTTCCATGACATAAACTATCCCATTACAAAGTCATAGACATACCTTAGTTACTTTACTATAATAATATATAGAATTCATATATTTTATAATATTATATGACCCTATGAATATCACAATTTCATGAGTGTTAGGGTATATATCCAAAAATATTACACTTTATCAAAAGACACATCAACATTTTCCCATTTCCTATAAAAAAAATTGTTATATATTAACATATAATACGATATAAAATTTTGTTCTTTATATCATTTTAAAATATTTTAGGGATCTATCATTAATTTCATATTTTTTTCAAATCACATGCTATACCTTTTGTATTCTTAATTAGAACTCCCTTAATATTAACTCTAAAAACATTTAGAGTATCTATCAAAGAAATATTATATACACACGTCAACAAAAACTTTTCCAACATGATTCTTTATAAAATGTAATATTAATATTAAACCCATAATTAATAAATGTAATCAAAGAGTACCCAATATAAAACAATTAGTGATACTCAAGATATAAAGGTATCTTTCTTGATCTCCATTAAAAAAAGTATCAATATATTAATGTCAATCAACTATATGATATAAAATAATTCATTTCGATATAATCCCATTGTCGAATAAATGGAGGGAGAATAGGACACTGGTAATTGAAACCACATATAAACCCCTAATTAATTCATGATTCTCAAAATATAAAATGAACATGTTAATTAATATATCACATGTCCTTTCAATTTTTGTATAACCACATCACATGAATCAAACCAAATTTATAATAAAATAAAATGTTATATCTTGGTATGTTCACAAACTTATTAAGTAAATCATAATACAGGGACCAAATGTTATAACCATATGTGAATATGAGATATTACCTCTTATTTATGATCTGACTGATGAAATGAACAAAAATATAAAAAAACAATTATTTAATAGGAAAACCTCAATGATTGTGTATGAATGTTATCATAGTATGGGGTTATAATTATCTCAATTTAACCAACCTCTCAGATTAGGGAAATATAAATTTGAAACATAAAACACATATTTACTATGTAAATACAGTATTTATTTCAATGTGATATACATTTTTATTATCTAGTGAATAAAAAATATTTTTTCCCCATGAGAATATTCTGAAACCTAATATAATAGTTTTCGAGAAGATAATATTATAATCTCATCAAAACCTATTATTCTTTATAATAATCAGTAGTTATGTATTTCTCAATGTTATAATTTGAGATGTAAATTATCTTCTCACATCCCGATAGACACGCACGTATAAATGAACATGAAACATATGCGAAAGAATGATATGGAGGAGATTGATTTTTTTATAACATACTATATTTCATATTCCTAAACACCTTCTGAAATATTAATAAAACCATAAATAAGATCCCATATTATCATACCTCATATGAAAGATAGCTAGATCCAAAATATATTTGATATAATTATTTGTACTTACTAAAATAATAATATTATATGTATATAATACTAAATAATATTAAGAAAGTTTAATAAAACTCTTATGATAAAATCATTTAGTTATTTAAACAATTGATGAATTCTTATGTGAATAATTTTTAGATGCTAGAAATGTATTTCGACTATTAAACACTTTGAACATAGTATTCATTGTCATTTAGAAAATAACATAAAATGTTTAATGATTAATCAATTATATTTTATATTAATAACAATTTATATGTTTATTTTCAATATCAATATTGGAATCCAATTCGATTAATGTTTTTATAAAATAATTTAGTACAAATCTAAAATAATACATTAATATTATATTGATAAAACCAAAACCATTTTAGTAACTCCAATGATTCAGTCATAGAAATTGAACATTTTATCTTAATGAAAAAATAGTACAATTCCCATTTTAAAAATTCATGGAACAAAAATTATAATTTGATAGGTTGAATATCGATTTGGATTATACTATGTCATGGTAATTAAAGAATGAATTTGTGATATTTTAGCTTATAAATATACATTTATGAATAAGTGAATATGAACTATTTAAATTATCAAAATTTTATTTGTAATTTTATTATTTTTTAAGATGAAAAATATATTTATTCTTACTTTTATGGATATAAATACATATAAACAAGAATTAAAAAGGTATATAATTTTTTAAAATCCATTTAAAATTCATAATTATTTTAAATATAATTAATATAAATAATCAATAACTATGAATGATTCAGAATAGTTTTATAGATTATCTATCTAAATATAGGAATTTATATTTATATAATGATCCTTAGTATCGATATAGTTAATGGAAAAAAGTCTAATACTTGAGAAATGATTTTAATGGAAAACTGTTTTACATCATGTTTGGTAAATTTACATTTAAATTATGTTCTAAAACATACATGAATTGAATTCTATAAAAAAATTTCCATGTTTTCAATCAAAATTATAACGTTTTTTGGGATTTACAATTCATTTCTTGTTATTATTAGTAGAAAATTCCATAAAAAATGGTCACCATAGTTTAGGTGAAACTGTTTTTACTAGGGTTTAATCTAAAATGATAAGGGTTAAACTAATCTAAAACCATAATTAAATCATATTGTTTGAGTTTATTTATCTCATAACATTATAAAATTATAATATGAGTAATTTTTGAGCCCTTTTTACAATAACGTGAATAAATAATATTTTAATACATAGAAATATTAGAAGCGTTCTAATCAGTACACATATTAATAGGTGCCTCCACCTATAACATCACCACTCCACTTGAGATATTGAGTTAATCCCAAACTTAACAAAACCTCTATCTAGTATCCTTATACACGTTCTAGGGGATTCGACCTTTCCAAAAGACTAAACCTATGTTCATTAAGATTTATTTAATGTAGACCTATCAAATATGAGGTAATCATGTTGACCGAACACTTTGATTTTTATTCCTTTTTAGAACCATAAATTATATTTTAGAAACATATAATAAAACAAATATAAAACTAATAATGAGATGATTTTATTTTTATGTAATTATATTAATCCATCTCCTACTCAAATAAATGGGAAACAAAAGCATTGCTCTTGTGTTTGGTGGACAACGAACATGTGGACCAATTATTTTTTTCCATCACAACCACACATGGATTTTCATAATGATGAAACTAATGAATATACATAATAAATTTAAAATTTTAATAATTATTTAAATTTTATATATCATCTACATCCTTATCTTCAAACCTATCAAAAATTTTAAATGATTCAATGTTGTACGTGTAAACTTTGACCTCCAAGTAGTGAAGTGATTAATTTTCAGTGTTTAAATTTAATGAAAGATTATAAATACATAAATAATAAATACCAACTATGTTTACATGTTGACTAAAATTATAATGATAGAAAAGCCATGATTAAGTCAGGAGGACCATGAGTGTAAAATCTAAAAATAGAATCAAGATGAATCAGTTAAAAATCAAAATTATGATAACATTGAATTATTGTTAACAAAATATTGAAAATATGATGTAATTAGATCATATAATACATTATAAATATGTATATGGTTTTTTATAATGAATAATAATTAATATTAAATGATGATAAATCATGTTTATCTAAGTAGAAGCATGAGGTAAGTGATTTCACGTCAATTTACACTTCATTGAGACTGATAGTTTATCAGGGGATTATTTCCTTTGATATGGTGTATATAGTTTCCATTTTATATATTTAATATGACTCGATTTGTATTCATGGTTATTAATTTTTCAATTCATGATTTATCTTATATTTTTTTATAATTAAAATGTTTTCAATGATGTAAGAATTTATTTTCCAATCCCATTTTTAGGGTCGATTATATTTTTTTTGATGTAATTTTATAATATATCTTTCATAACAGCATATATGCCCTTATTCTTTATATATTTATGTAAATTAAATGTTTTCTCTGAACTTTTTCTATGTTTAGAAATTGAATCAATCCATGTAATTTTAGAATATAATAGCATCAAATTTTTCCAATTGATCACGTATATTTTTATTCCTTGTTAACAATTATTCAAAATTAATTAAAAAAATTCTTTGTAATTTATTGAGAAGATTTATTATAAACATTTTATATTATCCAATAAAATTTAAATGTTTTAATGGAATATTTTTAATTTTTTTTAAATGGATAAATTTCTACTTTTATTATAAAAAACAAAAAGGAATGTTTCTTTTTAATTAATGTGGTGTTAATGTTTTTTTAAACATTAAATATTTTATTCTATTTAGATTAATGTATACATTTTCAAAGGGTTTAAAATGAAAAATAATTAAGAATTATTTATACTAAATTTAATTATTTAGTTTTCATATATTCTACAATATACTTGATTTTATTAAGAAACTATTGTTTCTGATGAATTAATGGCCTTAGTTTTCTATAATTAATTTCAATGTAATTAAAATCATATGAACCATTCAATATTTTTTTTAGATTTCACAAATTATATCTATATTCTGTGTATCATATATTTGCTTCATTTTTAAACAATATACCATTTCTATAAAGGTATTTTAATATTAATGATAGTTGATTGACTGGTCAAGTATTTAAATTATTTTTTATTAAGTCAGTATCAATAATTTTTTATAAGGATTATTATTTATGAATTACATTCACCATTCATTAAACGAGGAAATCATTATGAATGTTGTGAAATGTGGGGATCTTAATTGTATTCCCCCCCAATGCATTGATAGGTATAATGAGACATATCAGTTAACTAGAGATATTAGGTGTTTTTTATGTAAACCTACTAATTGAATTAAAAATTATTAGTATAAGTCCTTAATATTAATATATCGTGTTTTCTTATATAATGAAATCCAAAAAATATCAAATCATCATTGAAAATTACGCTATTATTATCTGTGAGACTATTAATTTGAAATTATCTGTTGAATCCTTTCATGATAAATATATAGATCACGTGGAATGAGTATTTTGTTATATACATCTACATATTGAATATTGTGTATTGAAAAATGATATATTCAGCTGTTTGAACTCATTATTGATCATTTTTTCTCACCCTTATTTTTTCCTTCCCTTACATCTGACAAATGAACCTTTGAATTGGCCAAATGATACTGAAGGGTTACTATTACTATGATTAATATATTATTACCAATATAAAATGGGAATAATAAATGAATCTAGTTCTTAAAGTCCACTAAACGAAATAATAAATCCTGAGGTAATCTCTTGTATCTTATGACAATGTTAAAATGTTGGAACCCACTCTAGGTTACATGATTTGGTTGTTGTTACATTTTCCATCAGAGGATGTTTAGTGAAAAATAAGGTAACTGAATTTACTAAAACATATATTAGGGATAAGAACCTTAGGAAACACATAAGTTATATGTCATATTGTATAGTAATGTCATAAATTGTTTACTAATGTAGTTATTATGTATTTTTCCAAGAAATCAATATAATTCTAGATACTATATGTGGGTGTGGATTAAGAGAAATTCATATAGGTATAATAGCTATAAAAAGGAGTTGTTCGACTAAATATAGGACAATATTATTATTCATAGGGAATGATCCATTAATTAAAACATGTATCATCACACCCATGGGTTATGTATAGGTTAACAAACATTTTCCATACAAACAAGTGTGAATTATTTGAAAATGTTTTTATGGTTCAATCATATTCTCCAAAAATCATGTTTATGATTTTGAGATTATCTATGAATTAAATTTCAATTTTTTTTATTTATAACACTTATTAAATACTATTATTAAAAATTAATAATGTTATTCTATAATTCAGTATATTATATTTCTTAAAAATGGATCTATATTGAAAAAATTAAATTAATAATCATGGGAAATATAGATGTTTTCCTGATGATCTCACCAATAAAACATGGGTTAGAGTTGATATGTCACGACAATATTAAAGCTAATAACCTAGTTTATAATTAATAACCATGCAAATATGAAAAAATATGACGTTTTGGGACATGATGCACATATTTTGGATCATTTCATGTGATATAATCCTCTATATTTAAGTTTATATACTATACTAGTTGAACATAAGAAAGAATTATACCCCTTGAAATGATATTTCTATACATAGGATGAAATTAAAAGGAAATTGTTGTGAATTTAGTGTATTTTCTTAATATTTATGTGGATAAACTATGGTGGTTGGTCTATAACACTAGATTGGATGAATAAATATATCATACATAATGAATTGAATTTAATTTAAACCTATATGATAAATATTTCCTTCATAAAAAATGAACTAAAATGAATAGAAAGTTACATAGTTTAGTGAAAAATGAATATGGGAGTGTTTATGAGTGTTATGATACATTTAGAAAACTGTCCTAGTATTCTATGGATTACATAAATATTATAGATGAAAATATTTAGAATATCATTAAAGATATTAATCCAAGACTCTAATGGAAAGTGCTTTCTCTATATTTTTCATCATATGATGAAATGGTATTTTGTTCTATCAACATAAAGAATCAATTTTCATTATTCTATATCTTGAATAGAAATAAAGATAAAAACGGTTGGACTAGCCACCATGATAAAGGGAACACATCAAATAAGATGAGGGAATGCTGTAATTTCCATCATGATAAATTTTTTGAATGAAACATGCTGGAAAATCATTTAAGGTATTGGAAGTATGTGACAAGTGTAGAGATAAGGATCATCTGAAGAATATAAGAAATAGGAAGAAATAATCCACTACTATCAAGTGTATAAACTACAGATAAATGGGTAATTATTCCAAAAAATCCCATTTTAATCAAAGGATCCTTGAATATAAGAGGTTAAGGGGAGAATTCCAAGATTATATTATCAGTCCAACTAAGGTTTAAGTACCTAAATATGTGGTGGTTGGTTCTTTAATTATAGTCAAAAATTTATCCAATGATTTATTTAATTATAGACATTTTCATAGTATTATTTATTCTATTTTTTATTAAAAAATAAATTATTTCTATATACATTTAATAAGTGTATTTTCATATATAATAAAAAAGGGAATTGTAATATATTGACATATTATAAGATGTCTATATTTGATAATGTAGTGGATAAAAAATATTGAGATAAAAAAACTACAGAATATTTTTTATAAAAATACAACCATTATAATCTAGCCACCCAATAGGAATATAATAATAATATTATCAACATTATGAAAAATATAAAATTACTTTAATATATTCAAATTTATTGATTTATTATAAGGAAATTTTCAACCATTTATATAAAATTTATTTTAAACGTAAATAAATATGTTCCCAGTCGAAATTGGTTTGATTACTTTTTGTGAGAGAAAATAATAGTTAATATTATAAAATTTTAAATATTATATTTAAAAAATATGATATAAATTTTGAAATAAATATTTCAATATTATATTACATCTAATATTTTAGTATTATCATAAAAGTTTCATTTTCCAATTAATATTACAATATATATATATATATATATTATCGAAAAGTCTATTTGGTTTTTATTATTTTTAAAATAAATATTTTCATTAAATAGTTATTAAAAAATAAAATCATTTATTTTTAATTATATAAAACTCAATTAAATTAATTTTATTTAAATTTATAAGGATTTTGTTTTAATATTTGTGTATTCTTATGAAAACATTTTTTCTTGATAACATTTTTTCAATGTGTTATGTGGGTACTTATTAATATGAATTTATTCAAACTTTGATGATGGTTTAAAAAACAATATATTCCATATTTTTAATTTGGAAGTTTGAATTTGTTAAATAGGTCTCTATTATATTGAGGAATTATTAATAATTACCTTGTTAAAATTGATGACCTTGGTAAAGTGTAAATGAATTCAATTGTATTAAAACTAATATCACACGGATTTTTTTTATAAAAAAATTCTTTTACATCATTTTATGTATATATTTCATCTGTAATCATGAAAACATATAATGTATTACCTTTTTTCCATTTCAATTTTATTTTGAACTTCTTTATATTTAAGTTAATGATAAATTAGAAAATTTCACATGTTGACATTTAATATAATTACATTTTTTATAGGGATAAAAAGCACTTATAAGTGATTATATATTATTATATTAAAAAATTATTTTTTATCGTTATAATTTTTTTAATTGGTTAATGAAATAGTTTCATTATATTTGTACTGAAAACAGAAATAGTGCTTTTTCAAGCAAAACAAAAATCTAGAAATTTGATTTTATGATCAATAAAAATAAATAATGTTCTAAAGATTTAAACAGTCCCATGAATTTTTAATAAAAATATATATTATTGTTTATTTATATTGGGTTTATATTGGAATTACATTACATTCATATTTTTTTAATTTCCATTTATTGTAATTTTTATTAAACTTAAATTTATAGTATTTTTGCTACAAATATTTTATTAATATATTTAGAAATAATAAAAATCTTGAAAGATAAAAATTAGGAATATAATTACTCCAAAAATTTATTAATTTTATATTTATGGTCTAATATTACCTTATTAGTAAAAGTATAAACCATAAATATTTTAAAAAACATCATAAAGGATTAGGTCAAAATCTCTTGACCAATTGTTAAAAAACAAAAGATATTGTTTAAAATGATATCTAAAATTATAAAAATTTTATTTTATCATTATATTAATACAATATCATAACATTATTTTAATATATATATTTTTTAAACAATTTTACATCATATATAGACCTGATATATTATACTATTTCGTACATTTTCAGAAGAAACATTCATGATATTTTATAACAAACAACATTTTATGAAATGAATTTAAATTAATAAAAATATTATATTCATATAAGTAAATACAATGTGTTCTTAAATAATAAACAAGGCCTATTTATTTGTGACTTTTCATTTTATTATTACTTTCATGACCACTAAATTTTCAAAAACATTTTTATAATGATAATTGTAAAAATGGTTAACAAGAGGGATTAAATATAAGAGGCAATGATAAGAAAATAAAAAAATAAAACTTTTAAATTTCCATTTTAAGGTTATATAGTCTCATTTTTATATTCTATTATTATTATTTCTTTTTAGATCCATTTTTTCTTGAAAAATAAATTTTTATAATTTAATACTTTATGAAATTCCAAGACTTCCCCACCCCACACTTTTAAACAGACACCCTTTTTTATTTTAATTATACCTACTAGAGAAACTTATCATGGCCAAACAAATACCCAATTTTATTAAATTATTTCATAAATAAGAATTTTAGGTTATTATATTTTAATCATGACATTCATGAGGTCCTTAATATGAGATCTAAAGAACGTTTTCTTGAGAAGATATAGATATCTTTACAAAGTCTTTCATGTTTATTTCATCATTACATTCCCTTAACATTATTTTTAAAATACCAAAATAATAAATACATTATCATAAATATAATGATATATTATTATTATTATTGTTATTATTATTATTATTATTATGTTAAAAAAACCTTTCAATGATTTTAAATTCCATCAAATGTGAAAATGTCACTCATGTAGACATATGACTTACCAAATCCATATAATGGTGTATCTCATATTTCATCATCACAATACAATGATGGTTAAAACAATTTAACTATTGAACATATATTATATTCATTAAATATTTATTCATTTTAATTATAAAATCATATATACCATTTTACATTTCCATTTATAGGAAAATGATAACATCAATTGTGCGTACATGCAGACTACTACCTCCATGATGTAATATTATTTGTTTTTTGATTACCAAATTGTGTGAATAGAAATAAAGATATATTTTATCAATATATAATATATATATATATATGATATATAAAGAACCATATAATAGTTATTTATAATGTAACTCTTATTCATTCCATCTATAGAAAAGTGAAAACAATGTTTGGGCACATGTACATCCTACTATCTCAATGAATTGTTTAACTAAAATTTATATATATATATATTTTATGGATGAACCTAAATATATATTCTATATATATGAGATTTATATGATTAATAAAATATTCGGAATGATAGAACCATGATCATGATGCAAAGACTGAATCTACCAAATAAAAACACAAATTAAAAGAAAAATAGTTAACATCTGAAATAATGATAATAATATATGACTGTTAATATATGGGTGATAAAATTTTATACATGAAAAATATATGGTTTTGGTATTTATTTTATAAAAATATAAATTTATTATACATGTGATTAAAAGAATGTACCAGAAATGTTGTACTTTAGGTAAGGGGTTTCAGAACAAATTATTAGGTTATATAACTTATTCATTGATTCTATTAGGCCATGATTATGTTCCAAATGAAATTTTATTATTTTTATATTTTATTTCAACTTATTTTGGGTTGATTTAAAATTTTTGAAATTAATATTTCCATTTATAAATATTATTTTTAGTGATATGATCTTTTCAAGAAACATTATCTCAATTTCCACCCCATTGAGGTATATTTTTTGTTATGAACCAATTTCAATTTATTTAGTCTATATGATACCCCTTTGAGGAATTTAAAAATAATATATTATTATTATTATTATTAATGTTCAAATTTATTTTTACTAATTCATGGGGTTGTAATTTGAATGTTATCAAATTGGTAAGAATTTAATTTATAATCCCAATTTTTAAGATTAATCTTATTTTCATTGAATAAATATTATTATATAACTTTCACATACACCATTTATTTTCTTATCATTTATATATTTATGGAGTATCAATATTTTCTTCCAAGGTTACCTCTAATTGGAACAAGCATCAAGAAATTAAATATTTAAAATAAAATAAAATCATATTCATATTTTTGATCAGATATAAATTTTTTCATATCTGTCCATATAATTAAAAAATATTTTGAAATATTATTAATATTTAAATAAATGATTTATTATATATTCTTGAAAATATTCATTATATTTTTATGGTTCAGAAATTATTTTTTCAAATATTGTTCAAAAGGTTCAATTTTTATTTTTTTTAAAAAATAATAATTTTGTATTTTTGTATATGGATTTGAAATTTTTTACAAACACCATTGTATTTAGATTCATCCAAAATTTTAATTATTTTATAAAAAATTAATATATTTAATGAAAAATTATTTTAATCTTTCACATATATTTTTTATTTTACAAATTAAATAAATTTATTTAAAATAATTTGATGAATTTATTATCATATTTTATCTTTAATTAGTTTTCTGTTAGTTAAATTTATCTTATAACATTAACTTTCATATGATCATTATTCCATTTTACATGAAATTTATCATAAATATAAATATTCTTTTTAATGTTGTATTTGAATAATAACTATATCATATAACATTTCATCACACAATATTTTACTATGAATGTTATTTTATTGTCTAGGGAGATCATCATATTCCTTATTATATACTCAATAAAAATATTTTTTGATAAGGGATATTACCTATGAATTAAAATGAACATTAAATATGTGAGTACTAGATTGGAAATGTAGGGATGGGTGGGGTCTAGAATATATCTCGTCAATCTATCATCCAGTTTGAAGAGTCAGAGAATATAGCTAGCATTATTGAATGGGTTTTGTGTGTATACCTACCAATTGATTAAAGTATATTAGCATAAGACTTTTATTGTAATGATATCATGATTTCAAAGAACATGATGTCTAATTTTAATCATTTCCTTAACTGATAATTCAGTTATTACTATCAATGATATTTTTTCTTCTATAGTATCCATAAATCACTTTCATGGTATAATCATTAATCAATTGAAGGTGTTTTCATATACGTAACTTTCTTAATTTATTTTGAAATATTTAATCATGATATATTCCACTACATGTACCCCTTACTAAGAATGTAGGATCACATTTTATTTAATTATCATTCAATGGGATAATAAAAAGGTTATTATTAATAATATGAAGGATTCGATAATGTAATTATGTTATGTTTTTAATATTTTAAATGTAATAATAGAATCGTTTATATATATCATTACTCAAGACTACAAAATTTATTCCTCTTTTGTGATGTGATACCTTTAATATTGTCCCATGTTAATAATGTAGACAATGGATCAGTGTTACTAGATTTGGGTCTATTATAGTTAATAATATAGCATGATTAGTAGAAACCTTAGAAAGCAGATTTAATAAAACATACGTTATTGAACATAACCCTATATCAGACTTTTAGGATAGGTCTATGTAAAAGATAACATCATAATGGTATGGTATTGTATAAATTATGTGGGTCTCTAAATAATACATCAAAATTTACATACTACATGTGGGTGTGGTTTTGGATCATATGAAACTTGGTGAAATAACACCAAAAAAATGTTTTTTTGAATATATCATATCCAATATTCTAGTGCCTGGGGAATGAGCCCTTAAGATGCATCTGTTTTACCACACCTAAGGGATATTCATGGATTAATTAACATTTATTTATGACCAATTATAATAAAAATGAATAAATAATAATCACATGTGAACCAAGATAGTCCTAAGGTGTCATAGAGTGAATCAAATATTAACTTATATTGAGATATATTTCCTAATAATATTACTAAACTTTTGGTGATCACACTATGATATTATTTGGTTTTATTCAATTTCTATAACCTATATGAATGATTTTAATGATTAATTTTATGGATAATTTGATGATTGTGCTTCAGATAAACCAAGTGACATGGGATCTATAAGGAGAAACCATGTGATTTTTTTGAATCATCAATAAAATATATATGATGAAAAAAATATAATGTGAGTTTTGGAATGTATCAGATAATATAAATATGGTATTTTATGAATAAATATGAGGCCATTAAGGAATGAAAATTCAATTACATTAATTTATTAAATGTTGGAAAAAGAACCATGGATAACTCATCAAATAGTTTTAAAGATGTTTTATAACTGAAAATTAAGGATATATTGTTTTTATTTTCGATGATAATGTCACATGATCAATGGAGGGATTTGAAGCTGAAATAAATGTACCATTTATAGTATGATGTGTTTGAAACATGTGAATTATATTATTCAACTCTTTAATCTTTGTGTTAACTCCTAGATCATGGAATGACTTATGTTACATCATTGTAGGGAAAGGATTAAAGTGTTTGTGAATTAGGATTAAATAAATATATTAAAGAAGATTTATATTAATTTAATTATTTTCATAAGAATCATGAAACATATATGTTTTATTATGAAGTTATTTATGTTGAAGTATTTGAAAGAGTATATTGAATGGTACCAATAAGAAAGAAATATTATTTATTGCAAGAAACTTATTTTTTTAGAAAACCAGATTAATGTAAATATAACCCTAAATATATACCTTTTTTTTAGTAAATAATTTTTAGTTTTAATATATAATTGATTGAAATTAATGAAATAAATTTTATAGTAATGGATATCTAGAAGCTTATTAGTGATTTTATGTAAAATTTATTTATAATGGAGTTTAGTGTATTTCATTTTATATGGAATATATTTGATATTATGTGGTTTTATTAATGGAACAAGGATAAAAATAATTTTTTTAATTAGTTATATTTTCCATGATTATTTGTGTTCATTAAAGTTATTAGTGTATTTTATGGTATTACCATGTTTGGGAAGTGATATTATGAGATACTTTATGTTTTTAGGGGTAAATGTTAATTTTTATCTTGAAAATATATCAGGTTAAATAATTTTGATTTTTCGGTTATTCAATTTGGTCAGAAAGATTGTATAGGAGTCTTAAGGATACATATTTATTTATTTAATTATGTGAAACACTGGTTGTTATTGTTGATTATTTTGAGAATAGTTTTTTTATCTATATAGGCTAAATGTTCTAAACATTTTTTGTATTTGGAGAAATAATGAATGTCCTATCATTATTTTATAGAAACTACGATCCACTAATACTTATTTTTTGGGCTTTATCCATGAAAAATTAATCTTTAATATTCATTTAGTAGTGTAATATTTGAATTATAATACCATCAAATCATATCTAATGGATTAAGTGTGGATTATGAAATAAAAAATAAATAATGTAAGTTCAATTTATTGTTTTCCAAATGAAGATATTAATTTAATCTACAAATTATTTGAAAATGAAAATAATATAATTTTTTATCATTTTTCCTACATTTATGATGAATTGATGTTCTTTTCAACCCTCATGAAAATATGGTTTTATGGCCATTAAATTTATTGTTTCTGTTTTCTCTATTACTCTCTATTATTCATTCTATATTAGTCTTATCTTCTATATATATATATATTAACTTACCATCAGAATTATCATTTTCTATGAATCCAAATATGTTATATTTGAGGTAACCTTTATTATTCTGAGTTTCCTTTTTCAAAAGAAGATTTATTATCTCCCAATATAATTGGGGTATTCAATAATTATTGAAAATTAGTTAATGATGATAAAATTTTGAGGACATAACGTATTTATGTTGAGATAGGGGGAATTTAATATCCCGAGATTTTAATAGAACAGTATGTTTGATGGTGTTCAATATAAAAACCTCTGAGAAAAAATGAACAACAAAATAATATTATCAAAATATTTCAGTTAAAACCAGACTATTTACTTTTTATTTATAATTAGATTAGACATATCAAAAAAATATATAATGTTCCGACTCCATAAAAGTTATTAGATTATCTCTCATAAATTAGTCATTTTATTTTTCATAAATTTATTTTATTCTATTAATAAATAAGTTTCCTAAAAATAAATTTTATTTAATTTTTTTGAGAGAATATTTTAAATATTTTTGGTAATGAATTGAAATTATAATTTAAAATTCACATAAATTATTAAATAAAAATAGCAATATTAAATTATAGTGATTTTTTAATAATTTACATAAATTTTTATATTTCAATGAGTAGTAAAAAATACAATTTTTATTGAAATTTTTATTATTGAAGAATTTCAAAAAACAAATAATTTCAAATTGTCTTAAAAAATTCATTATTTCCATTAAATTTTCAATAATCCATTTATATTAATTTTAATAAAATCTATATGGATTTAATTAAAAATCACTATATACATAAGAAAACATGTTTTTATAAAACTATTATCAACATGTTTTTTTCAACTCTTTTAAAATGAATTTATACTAATTAAAAAGATTAAATATTGAAAAATTGATTCCATATTAGTAATGAAGAGGTTCAAATTTGGAAAATAAGTCCATAAAATTTTTATATATTGTAAATAGTAAATGTGGTAAAATTAATCTCTATTGACAAGAGTTTATGGGTTTATTAGGATTAAAACAATGTGGTATTCCAGGAAATTAGTTCTAAAACATTATTTAATATCATTTGATAAATATATTTCATCAAAAATTAATTTTCTAGATTTTAATATCTATAATTTATATTTACGAGGATTAAAAAATATTTTTTATTATAAATGATAATTTGAAATATTAATGAATTTTATTTAACTTTCAATTTTTTTTAAAAAAATTACTAAATAAATTATTGAATTAAATTCTTACAAAATTATGGTATAGATCTTGTGGAAGTAGTATAATAATCATGTAAATGATTTATAAAACTCTAGAAGTTATTTTTATGAGTATGTTTCTGTATACGAGGAGTTATAAAGATAATGATATCATATTATTGAATTTTTAATTATTTATATTCTAATTCCTTTAATGTGACGTTTTTTCAATGTAAAATCTTGTGCAATATGCTTAAAATTTTATTAATAGTATTTTGTGATCAATATATATTATTAAATTTTCTTACAAATAATAAAAATTATGAAATATAAAAAATAAATTTTTTAATGGTATATAATTTCTCATATTTTACATTTATGATCCAATTAAAACATTTTTAATAATATTATCATATTTCAGTGTTGAAAATGTCACTACCACGATTAAGGTTAAAATTGGTTAACCAAGCAGTTATGAAAAACAATACTGTCTAAAATTCTATCTAAAGCTATGAAAATTATAATGGATGATTAAATTAATAAAATACCTTCATTTTCATTAAATTCACGTCATTTTGTATTGATTTTTCTTGAGTTAGAAAGATATTATATTATAAAATTTTATGTATTCCCAAATATAATGTTAATGATATTTTGATTTGATCTAAATTTTTTTACATGTTTTAAAATTAATAAAATTAATAAAAGTAATATATTATCTAATGTTAATTGTTAATGGTTAAAAATATTTACCATTTTCCATTTATGTGTCAGCTTTTCTATTATAGTTGATTTCATTTCCCAGAAGGTGGAAATTAAATTGTTATCATGGTAATACATAAAAGATTTTATAGGGGTAAAAACTAACATATAAGGGTAATAACATAACCAAAACATGTCAAAATATTATTTAATGTTATTATTTTGAATATTAATAAAATAATATTCTAATTAATTCAATTTGGATCCATTTTTCAAATAAAATTACATTATGTTAATTTAATATTTTATATAAATTCAAGAGTAGCCCTCCCCTCACATCTGAAAAGACACACCTTGTCTCTTTTCATTTCACCTTATTGAGAAAACCATCTCATCCAAAAACTATACCATTTTTTTAAATTATTATCTAGTATTTATAGGTTATTTCCTTGTTAAATTACATTCCAATTGTTAAAATTACATTCTAAGGGTCCTTATTAATGGATCTGAAGGAAGTCTTCTGAAGAAAAGGTAATAATCTTTGATTACTCTATCATGTTTATTTTTTCATCGACATTCCTAAAATATATTTTACCCATAATAAAATATTAAATCTATTGTCATAAATATAATTTATATATAGGAAAACCCTATCCCAACTCTTTTCCATCACAAGAAAAGTGAAAACACCATTCATGTGAATGTATGACTTAATGTCTCCACCTTATGGTGTCACTCTTGTTTACATCAACCATTTACATAAATCAATATAAATATTATTTTAAGGAATATATATGATACATATGAAATAATTATTATATGTAATTATAATATAATATATACCTTCTAACCTTATCATATATTGGAAATTAATAATGTCTTTTGGTTATAATTGTGGACTACCACCTCCACGAACCGAGGTGGTTATTTTTTTCTTTTCTTCATTACATAGATGGTAATAAGGATAGATTTAATGATAAATTATGTCATATTTTAGATAAAAAGTATACTTTAATGTTGAATAATTATTTCTATAATTTTTTACATGATTCGAAAAATGAAAACAAAATTCATGTGTATGTATGACCTACCATGTCCACAAATAGTGTAATTCATTTTTATATCTCTATATTTTATGGTTGAATATATATATAAATAAATATATATAAATATATATACCATATATATATTTTATTTCTATCATGAAAAATATTGTAGAGTCTATGGGCCAATGAGAAATATTTAAGGACTGATACTACCTAATCAAAATACTCATGAAAATAAAATAAGTAAAAAACATAAAATATAGATAAAAAAATGATTATTAAAAATAAGTGATAAAATGTTATATATAGTTCAAATATGATATTATAAATATGTATATGGTTTTATTATTTAATTATAGTAAATATTAATTTATTATACAGGAGGGTAAAATCTCTCATGATACAATTCTAACATGATGTATGGGGGTTTCAAAACTCAAATTCATTTTAATGGGTTATATAACTTTTTTATTGATTGTATTATGTAAATAATAGCTATCAAATTTACATTAATTTTTTTATGTATTTATACTTTTATTACATAGAAATATATTTGTTTCACATATTTTATTGATGTACTAATTCTCATTTCTATTATATTCTATTTTAAGGGATTTTATCAAAATTTATTCTCATGTAAGTCATATATGGTATTATACACCTATTTATTTTTAATATTTCTATATATGAACCCATTGATATATTTAAAATAAATATGTATTTTTGAATTACTATTAGATTTTAAATTTAGGTTTATACTTTTAATGAGATACAATTTGAATGTTACCCAAGGGGTAAGAATTTATTTCACAATAATTTTTTTGGGATATTTATTATTATAATTGAACTATTATTTTAATACATAGTTCATAAATTCCATTTATTTTTTTATCCACTAGATATTTATGGATATAAAAATTTTATTCTAAGTTGGACTATATTTTTCATATGAGCCATGAAATTTAATATTTGAATGATAATAATAACTTATTTTCTTCTTCTGATCGAGTATATTTTTTCATTCATTACCATATATTTCAAAATTTCTTTTTAAAATTTCTTTTCATTTACTAAAATTGTATATGAATGAAATTTTATGTTATCCTTACCTGTTATATTGTTTAAAATTTTCCATTATATTTTTTCCAATACTTCCTTTTTAGTCCTTCTTTATATAATATCATATAGAATGTTTTTAACATAAACAATGTTTGAATGTTTTCCATGAACAATATATATTTTATTATATTTATCTTATTAGCAATGTTTTTAAAAGGTTTATGAGTAAATCTATTTAGTGAAAATATATTTTAATGTTACACTTCAATTTTAATTTATTCCCCAAAATACATGAATTTATTTCAAACCAAGTATTTCTAATGAATTTATAGTAATCTTTTACCACCTAATAATTTTTTATTGTTCAACTTTTAATTGATGAATTCACACTATAATGATCATTTTTAACTGGGAATAAAATTTATCATATTATAAAAATTCCTTGTATTGGGGTTTTGAATATTTCCTAATTCGTACAAAATTTCTACATATGGTTTTTTACATTGAATTTTATTTTATTGAATAGGGGAATGTTAGTATTTATTATTCATTACACAATATAGACATTTATTTCATAGGATTGTATTTAATTATTAATATATCTTAAAATATATGAGGAATGAATTGGATATACGGTGAAGGGCGCCTAGAATTATATAGCTCCTCAATGCGTCAACACATATTAATAAGAAAACAAGTTGGATAAAATTATTAAGAGGAATATTAGGGTCTACCATCCCATTGATTAAACTGTATTTAAATATGGATATAGTGCTAAATATAACACAAGGTTTGAGATCAATATGTCCAAAATTAATTATTTCCATTACTGAGAATTTAGTTATTATTATCTATGACATTATTTCATTGATATTATCAATGAATCCATTTATTTATCATGTTATTAATTAAAAAGAATGTCTTTTCACATATTTCTCTTTTAATATTAATTATTCATTATTTATTCAAGATATCTTCTCTTGTACATCACACATACCAAGTTTCTTAGATTACAATTATTTTTAATTGATTTCAACAAGAGAGGATGTATTATACTACGATTTATGTAGAGGATGTGAGATTGTTTTTTATTCCCTACATTTTATATTTCAATTCAAATATGGGAATAATAAATAAATATTTGGTTCTTCAAGACTACTGATCCAATCATTTTTTATTTTATGCGATCCTTTATATTAAATTCCATTGTAGTATCATGTAAACTGACTCTGGGTTACTGGATTTGGGGTTTTTAGAGATGTATTTCTCCCAAAATGGTGTGTTAGTCAGTCTATATTATGAAAGATAAGCATACCCTACATATAAAATAGATTCTTATACCAATATAGACATTGATATATTCTTGGGTATTAATTAGCTTTAAAAATAATAGGAAAATAAGTTGTCATAAGATATGGAAAATAAAATTTAGGATGATGATGTGATGTTTATTTTGTTTAAAGGACATACTTCATCATAAGGTTATATATATATACCAAACTTATATCTATTATAAATTATATTCTTGGGTATGAATAATAGAAACCATATAAGGATTATAAAGGTAATAATATAATTTATGATTTAATTATTTTATATGAACATTTTGATTTATCTTTTAAGGTATTACCCAAAAATCCACAAGAAAATGACATTTAGTTTTCTATTTATTTACTACCTAATGTAAGACCTATATCAATTAATCTATATATAATGCCTATTATGGAATATGTAGAGTAAAATAAATGAATAGATGATTTTGTAATAATGGATTGATTTTCCCTAGTGATTCACATTGGAAATCCAATGTTCCATTTATTAAGAAGAACGATAGATTTATTAGATTATTATTATTTTTAGGAAAAAACTAAAATTAATATAAATAGCACGTATTATTTTTCTTTCATTGATGAATTATCCAATTAAGGACATAGAGTTCAATATTATTTATTGATTGAAATTTTCTCTTGGAATCATAATTGTTTAAAAAAATTAGTAATACATTTTAAATACATCATTCCATTCAATGTATATATATTATAGGTTTACATTAATTCCCTTTGAAATGAATAATAACACCTCTATTTTTATGGATCAAATGAATATATTACTCAAGGAATATCTTGGTAATTGTTTTGGGTATCTATGAATGATATATTAGTGTATTATAAAATCTATAAAGACTATAAGAATCACATATTAATAATTATTGAGATAATAAAGGGGAAAACGATATATAAGAAATTTAGCATGTGTCAATCCTATCTTCAAAATATTTATTTTCATGTCTATATTTTCTAAAAGGATGGAATCATAGTTTATGATAGGAAGAAAAATGTTTCCAATGAATGTATCGCCACCAGTTTCAAGTAATAAACCCTTTATTTATGCCTTCTATGAATACAAAGTGTTTTGGTAAGGATTGGGAGGATTTTGTAGACTATTAGAATGTTTTGTGGTATTTTATAAAGGTGTGTGGATGGAGCATGGTTAATAGAAAATGTGGAACTCCTATTGGAAAGAATACCATGTGAAACATGTGTTTTGGTGAGAGTACAGAGTTTGCACAGACTGTGCGACCACCTAAGAGAGTCTGTGCAACATGGGGAAAGATCATTTCAAAAATTGGTGCACATTTTTAATCCATGTCGGAAAACAATGTGATTTGATCCCTAAAGTAGAGTTTGGTGAGTGGTCGGCACATAATTTTCCTAACCATTCCACTAAATATCCACTATTTAAACATTAGATCTTCAAAAGGTGGTTCTGCATCAAAATTATATGTAATCACCTTTTGATTCTCCATTTCATCCCTAATTTGATATTTATTTATCCCAAAGGCTGTGGAAGCTTTCCCCATTGATCCGGAGCCAATTTTAAGGCTTTTCATAGTGATTCGAAGCCTGATTCCCTCGGAATGTCTCATTTTATGGTAGTTTTTTGGTTGTTCATAGATCAAAATTTATCGCCCTTTTGGTTTCATAGATCAATGCCACTATATATAGCTATAAGGTGGTTTTTGAAAATCAAGGTTACATTTGGCCTTGTCTATGGTAGGGGGAGAGATATATGGTCGGTTTTAAAGATTCAACCCATTTTTGTGAGTGTTTTCATTCCATTCTTCCTTTTCTCCGTAATTTCTAAGGTATGTGGGATGACACTCAACAAAAAAATTTTGAACATGAATTATTTATTTTTCATTGATTTTTTTGATTAAATTTGATTCTTAAATTGTTGTGAAAATTATTTTAGAAACCTTCTATAGTGATAGTTTGTAAAATTGTGATATTGTGGTGCAAAGTTCATTGATGATTATTTTAAAATTGTTTCACATTTTATTCATAGAAAAATATTTTCTAAAAGTGGTTTAAATAAATGTATAGTTTAATTGAAATGGTTTTTTCATGATTTAAATCGAATGGTTATTGGGAAAACATTGTGGTTTGTGTTCATATTGCATATGGGCATTGGTTAAAATATGATTTGGTGCTAGGTTCATGTAGTTTAATGGAACATGGGATATTGGTTTCTTTTTCACAGCTTGGTAGATCGATGATAGGCCACTCGATATTGTGTATATGTCACCTAGGAATGCATGTGTGGGTGTGTGGATATGTGGATTTGAATAGGTTATACAAAAGGAAATTGAGAAATGTTTTCAAAATACTTGTTCGGTTTTTTTGATAGAAAATTGTTTTGGTTTGAAAAGATTCATTACTTAGAAATGGTTATGGTAACATGACTAACTACGTTATATAATTTTTTATAAATTATATTATATAAATTTTATAACATGTCCTATAATAGTTGTGTGAGTAGAGAATCCATATTTTAAAATATTTTTGAGTTTCACAACTCCCCACTTATTTGGAACTTTGTTTATATTGTAGATATTTTTTATCAAGACATATAAAAAGGTAAGATATTATACATATTTCATGGTTTATCATTATACATGGGTTTTATTGTGGAGTTGGAGCATGGAAAATGTTTTTAGCTATGGGGTAAGGTCATTGGAGTCCTTGGGTTTTTATGGTTTTGTATTCCCCTTTTTACATTGATATTTCTTGTCTTCCAATGTTGTACTATTTTATATTCTGGCTTTGATATAAGTGATATTGCATGGAATTTTTTTTACATTGTTATCTTGAATAATGTTGTGGTATTTTGGAAGGGATTTATTGGTTGGGCTGTTTTATTTCCAAAATAGAAAACCATCAACCAATTATGTTGAACCCCTTGGCATTTATTTCTATCCTTTTTCACATTATATATGTCACTTAAAGAGTAGTAGTAATTCTAAATCACCTCAATAAAATTAGTAGGGTCATGATGTTACAAATGGTACCATCTTTTTAAGTCTATAAAATACAAGGGTATTAGTCTTGGCATGCCCATAATTCATTTTGGGAGATGTGGTATGCATTTTTGGTATTGGAGTTGATATTAAATCTTCTTTATTACTTTTGTTAGGATGGTATAATTGAGCATGCTTGTCAAGACATGAAATTTAGAGCATAAAAATAAGTAGCCAATGTTCTTATTCTAAATGTAATGTTATTGGGTAGTTGGGTACATAAGGTTTTTAGAGACACTTATTGGAGAGTAATCTAATTGTCATGGGATTATCCATTGAGAAAAGCATGTCATGAATTATAGAAATAACTTCCCACTAAAAGTTAATATTTTTTTTCGGTTTCTGATTTTTGATTTATTTAAAACTTTTTGTTTTTTTTAATATTTAATTATTTTTTCAAAATGTGATATTTTTTAAAGTGAATGAAAGTGAAATTTTTAAAACTTTGTGATTTTCAAAAGCAAGGTGGAATTTTCATAAGTTGCATGAAAGTTGAAATTTTCAAATTTTCAGAAAGAATGTTTTGATCAGTGTGATGTGGTAGAGATTGAAATTTTTTAGACTTTAGTTTATAAAGAGTGAGACTTATGGAATATTTTCATTTTATTGAAAATGGTAACTAGTAGGTATCATAGAAACCAATCGGTAGAATCTTTTGAGAATGTGGTTGCAATAGAGCCAAAGGTGATCTAAATACTAGTTCGTAGTTTTATCTCAGCTTTTTTGTGGGTATTAATGTTTGGAATAATCATGTTGACACCTATGGGAAATGTTGGGAACTCAAATTTTGGAAACAAGAAGAATAGGGACACAAATTTCAAATGTATTGTGATGACTCTCAGTAAAATGACGGGAGCAATGAATCATCCTTTATAACCATGGAGAAAAAATGGTTGTTTTCAATGTGGTTCATCTGACCACAAGAAGTGATATTGTAAGGCACCATTTAGAGAATTCTATAAAAGAAATTATATTTTACATATTCTATGATATTATCATAGTTCTCCAAGGTCGAGTCTTCAAGACACTTCTCGGGTGTCACGGAAATCATATGCTCAAACAAGTAGAGGTTAGGAAAACTTCTATCATAAATGGAACTATTTTAGACATAGTGATTCGTGGAATACCATGAATCCTTTATAAGGTATATCTCAATAGGAAAATATGGATAAAAGTGCCGCAAGTAAGAAGTTGTATTGAGATGAGAAAGTTATTGGGAATGATCAATTTGGACCATCGATGGTGCAAGTTACAATTTTTTCAACTTCTAATGTTATGCATGATTTATTTGATATAGTTTCATTCCATTTGGTCATTTCTTCTCATGATATTAACTTTCTTGTTTTAAATGTTCAGATTATTCCTTCAATTTGAAAATTAAAAAATCTTCTTGGTCAAATTTATTGTAGAGCCTTTATTTTCAAATCTTGTGTTATAACTATTAATAGAGTTGAGTTGATATGAGAGACCTCCATGATTTTGATTGATTTCGGTTATATAATCCATGCTATGTATTATTTTACCATGTCCATGACCCATATCAACTATTATACATGATGGGTCTGTTTAATGATTGAGGATAGAACCAAGGATAACTTTAGAGGATACCAGAATGTAAATGTAGGT
Source organism: Viscum album (assembly GCA_963277665.1). NCBI lineage: Eukaryota > Viridiplantae > Streptophyta > Magnoliopsida > Santalales > Viscaceae > Viscum > Viscum album. The sequence goes on along the minus strand of OY728131.1, from coordinate 672,696,619 downwards.
GCAACGAGCTTATTGTCCTTATAAGATGGAATGATCTAATACCAAGGGAAAGTGGTGTCTTTGGAATCAATTGAAGAGATTATGAATAAATGTTTTCCAATAGTTGTTGATCATTTTCCAAATGTTTTTTCCCATAATTCCTTTGGGATTCCACCCACAAGAGAAGTGGAGTTTACAATTGATCTCATATAGGTACCAATAATATTTTCTTTACATCTTATTATATTTCACCAACATAATTATGGTAATTTAAAATCAAATTGGAGGAGATATTATAGAAATGGTTCATTTGGCCTTGAACAACTCCATGGGAAGCACAAGTATTTTTTTTCAAAAGACGGTTCGAATGTTGTGGTTATGTGTGGATTTTCAAAAACATAACCATGTTATAATAAATAATTGGTATCCACTTCAAAGCATTGAAGATATTTTTGATCAATTAGGAGGGGATCATTGGTTCCCTAAAATTGACATACGATCAGGATATCACCAATTGTGGGTTTAAAATGATGATATACCAAGAAAATATTTTAGGAGTAGATATGGATAGTATGAATTTGTGGTAATCCATTTCATTCTAAAAAATGACCCTACAGTCCTTGTTGAACTAATTTATTATATATTTCATCGATATAAGTATTCATTTATAGTGGTGTTTGTAGATTCCATATTGGTGTATTAAAGTACAAGGGATAAGCATAAGGAACACATGGTGACAATTTTAGTAATCTAAGGAGACTATCAATTGTATTAAAAACATTCATAATGTAGTTTTTTTGATACAATATGTATATTAGTTGGGATATGTAATCTATGATAGGGATTTTCTAGTGGATGTAGGGATGATAGATTTTATTATCTCTTGGAATCCTACAAATAATCTATTTGAAATACATAGTTTCCTTGGAAAATATAGTTATTAATGAAACTTATTTCATGATTTATCTTGACTAGATTCAACAATTATATCACTGAAAAGAAAAATATCCCATTCCAATAGAATGAGGAATTTAATATGTCTTTGCAAGAGCATAAAGTTCACCTTTCATCATCACCAATCTTGATTTTTCCAAATTTATGTTAAGGGTATGTGGTGTTTTGGGATTCTTCATGATTGGGGTTTGGATGAATTCCCATGCAAGAGATAATGATAGTTCTTATGGGTAAATGTAGTTATGTTTGAATAAAATGAACTACCAAGAAATGACTCAGATGTACCTTATGAATTCTATGCTCTCCATACATGGCATCATTACCTCTTTAGTGAGAAATTTTCAATGTTTATAGATCCTAATAGGTTGAATCCGAATTTCTCAAAAACAAATTTGAAATTAAGAAAAAGGAGATTGATGAATTTTCTCTAAATTTTTGAATTTGACACGATGTATACATCAGGGAATGAAAATTCATTTGAAGATGTATTAAGAAGAAACTCATATGCTTAGTTGGAAAAAGAGTCTTCTAATCAGTGGTAGTTGATGTCGACCATGGATAACATACACATAGAATGTGAAGAATGAAGTGATGTTGTGGCTTTCATTCATGTTTTGATGGTTCCTAATTCGGTGAAGATAGTTAAAGTGGCATGAACATCCAATTGTGAATGTGTTTATATAAGGTCAATACTAAATGGTTTGGAGACCACTAATTTTTGGAAGAATGATGGAAATTTTGTTTTGTGTGTTTGAAATAAGATTGGTTTATATTTGGGTGGTTGGGAATAAGTTCTTCATGCAAACAACCATTTCAGATGGGTTGTTGATCCTAGAATAAAAAATACATAGAATAAGTTTAAAGAAGAATTTTTGTGGGTCATCATGAAAAATAAGGCAGATTACTATGTTATGAGATTATTAAATTTTAGGAAAGTTAAGGAATATAATCGGTGACCATAAGGTATGTTGTAGTCTTTACCTATCTAAGTTTAGAAATGGGAACATATAGCTATGGATTTTTTATAAGTCTCACAAGAATTGTTTAGAAACACATAGCCATATGGGTGATAGTGTATTGGATCACTAAGTCTTCTCATTTAATCCATATTTTTTATTCTCATATGGTGGAGTACTTTTCAAAAAAACCATGAGGTGGTAAAGAAGATTGGAATACCAGTTTTGATAGTGTGAGATTGAGATTTTAGGTTTACTTCTTGAATCTAGAAAATATTTCAAAAATCCTTGGGTACTCAATTGACTACGAGTGTGGTGTATCATACTCAGATGGACAGATAGTCCAAAAATATGATTAAAACAATGAAATAAAAGTTGTGGTCTTCTATAATTAATTTTTATGGCTCAAGGGAGGAGAACATACCATTGTTGGAGTTATCTTATAACAACAGTATTGAGGCATCAATACATATGGATCCTTTTGAAGAATTTTTTAGGCATCCTTATCAATATCCACTCTATTGGTTAGAAAATGGAGATACATCAATCGTCAGGCCTAGATCTGTACAGGAAAAAATTGAAAATATTCGTTTGATCTAGATGTGAATAGAGATAACTCAGATTCATCAGAAATCTTATGAAGATCATAATCGAAATTCGTTGTCCATCTTGGTGAGTTATTTGGTTTTTTTAGGTTCTCTCTAAAGCGTGGTCATCATATTTTTTTGAATCATGGAATGTTTTCTATTTTATATACATGAACATTTGAGAAACATGAAAAAGTGGGTGAGGGTGAATATCAGATGGTTTTACGCCCACAGTTTAGTGCATTACATAATGTCATTCACATATCTCAGTTGAAAACGTATTAGCCAGATCCTAAAAATGTGATATGATAGGATCACATTTACCTTGATCTAGTTTATTTATTGTTGGATGTACCAGAGAAAATTTGGGATATTAAAGAAAATTTCTCCCATCGATAATGAATTGATCTAGTGCAGGTTTCCTGTAAAAATGGCCAGATTCAAGAAGAGACTTGGGAACAAGAGAAAGAGGTGGTCGAAAAAAGTTCAAATCTATTTCAGGGAAAAAATTGATTCCGACTTTTCTACAATGAAACGTCCAATGGTGGGGAGAATTTAAGACCCCCCAGTTTCAATGAACTATCCCTTTCTTTATTCTTTTTACGTATTTAAATAATTTGGGTGAAGTTTGCGTGGTTTTAGAATACTTATGGAATCTTTTTGGGATTTCTTTAAATGTAGAAGGTTGGATCATGGTTAGTAGAAACTATGAATATCCAATATGAAACCATGCAAATTGAAGTAAAGGCTTCTACGTGGGTGTATGGGTTGGCGAGACTATGCGGCCATCTAGGTGAAGCTGTGGAAAGTTGGACATAGATATTTTTCATAGTTAGAGCATGGTTTGTCAAACTATAATGTCCAACCATTCAAGGTTTTCCTTTAAGTAGATGTTGGAAAATGGTAAGCACATTATTATTTTTAATTGTGAGAGTAACCGTGGATGGTTTAAAAAATAGATCCCAAAATTGTGGATCCAGGTCAAGAATTGCTCTAAACCCCACATTTTCCTACATTTCATCTCTATCTCTAGATTTATTCCTCCCAATGGCTAGGAATTATTTCCCACATCTATCCACAGTTGATCTAAATGAGTTTCTTGTTTTCTTGAAGCCATATGCCCTTAGTATGTCTCCTTTTATGGGTTTTTATTTGTTTTTATATGATCTACATTATTCCCTGGATCAGTTTCATAGATCTAGTGCATTGCAGATAGATCTAATGAGGATTATGCCAATCAACAGTAATGTACCACACTTCTTCAGTGTTTTGTCAAGTTACGTTAATTTTATTTTTGAGTTGGAACATTGATCATGATTAGACTTGTGGGGTTATATCCTTTCATTCCTTGTTCTTTTAGGTATTTTCTTCAACTTTTTACTTTTATATTTGTTTCCTTCCATTGTAGTAATCTTACATAGTTTTCTTTTGGTATCTATGGAATTAATTTTAGTTTTTTTTCATTTTTATATAGAATCATGTTGTGGTGCTATATTAGGTCATGTTTGGTTGGGTTGTTTTATTTTAAAAAGATAAAATCATGCACCTATTATATTGAATCCCTTAGAATTTATTTCTAGACTTTGGTATATTAGGGATGTCTCTTAATACCTTGTCAAAGAATTTCATAAACTCAGGCCAATGAGGGGGGGGGGGAATATGTTACAAATATTGACCTATACTAATAAACTTAATCAAGGTATATAGTTTCCTAGTATTGATATGACACCATTTGTGATTTTTTCCATATATTTACCCATTTCACATCATATTAAGCATGTACACATATTAAGAGGATAATATTATATAGACTACGGTGTGTGAATATATTATCCAAAAATATAAGAGGAAATAATTCAATTATCCAATATTGATTCTACCATCATGAAAAAAGGTATTTGTAATATATTTTAGTTATTAAAGAATAGAATTGACTACATCCTTATACAGATTGATAATGTTATTACCTATATATCATGGAAGTTAATAGAAAATGAAAAGAACTATCCAACCCATGATCTTGAGTTGTAATACATATATTATTGATTGATTATATTGATACATTATATCTATGAAAATATATATGAGATATACAAAAATCATAAGATTATAAAATACATCCTTTCATAGATATATCATGGAGTCATTAATAAAATTAGGATTCATAGGGACCCCAGGTTCATATATTTACTAAATATAGTTATGGGAATTATTAAGGAAATAAAAATGACATTAAAATTAAAAATTATTTCAAAACAATATTTGAAGGTAAAAAATAGAATCTTCTTATATAAAGGATGAGAAATTTCAAAATAAACTTTCAACTATGAATAATTGAAAATTATAAGACTTCATTTTTGAATACGAATTTCTAAAATTTGTATATAGGATTTTCTTCCATATATATCTAAGATAAAAATGTAATTGTAAATTGATTTTTATAGCATAAATTTCTATATACACCATGGTATCACTAAGATGTATATGGATTGGATGGAACTTTTTGGGGGGATAATATGAATTGAAAAATTGATGATTATGTAAAATTTTGATTCGATTTTCAATATCCAATAGCTAAGAGACAATATTGTGAATGAATCATGAAATATATAGAAGAATATATATGTTAAAATGATATTAAATTAAAAAGAAATTTTTCACTTGATTATAATGGAAAACTATAAAAAATGATACCATATAAATTATTGTTGATCTCCTGAACAAATCTAAAAATTTATTCATTGTAGGAGAAACTTTTATTCTTTTTCACCACACAAGTATATCTAATTATTATTTTTAAGATATAACGGTAGACCATGTTCAATTTTGTGTGATTTTGATCCTTGGTTTATATTAGAAATATGGAAAATTATTCATAATGATCTGGACACTGAGCTTTATTTGAGAAGCGTTTATCATCCTAAAACTGATGGACAATCAAAAATTAATATCCAAAATATAGAGAGTGATTGAGTTCTTTCTATCTCTAAATTCAAGCTATATGGGATTAGTCTTTAACTATTATGTATTTTTCTATATCAATTTCTTCAATTAAATTATTCAAATTGAACTATATTAATGAAGATAGAATGAGATGATGTATTTTAACTTGTTGAGATGAAGTCAGTGAAAGGAAATATTGTATGACTAGAACATGTTGAAGATATATTAGAGAAGGAAAAGAATATTAATAAAAATATTAAAGTATCTCGATGTAGGAAAAAAAGATATGATGATATTTGAATCAAATATTTGTAATTTAAAATGGGAGAACATGTTTTCATGAATTTATATCTATGGAATGGTCTTATAATGTTCATGGACAAAGGAATATTAAGGAACAGTTACAGCATAAATTTTAAAATTCTAAAAATAAATTGATATTTTTTCTATTTTAAATGTACAAAATCCATATCTAATGTAAATATATCTTCTATATGTCATTTTTAAGGAAATATCTAGTAGACCGAACACATGTTCTCACCTAATAAAAAATAGAATTGATAGTTGAACTATAATACTATAATGATCGTATCTAGATTTATGAAAAAATAGAACAAGTGTTATAGAATAATTAAAACTTCAGTCATAATAGAAAATTATAGACATCATAAAATGGAGGAATTATAGTGAGAATAAAAGGATTTTATGGAGAAGAATCACCACCATTAGTTTAAAAATTTATATAAATGAAAAATATGGGGGTGAAATTTTTTCGGGAGGTAAAAATTTAATATCCAAAAATTAATTTTAGTAAAATATCATTTTATTAAATTAATATAATAATTAAATAAACAATTTAATGATTCATGTCTTAAAAATTTGAACTTCATAGGATGAATATAAATTTTGGGCTAATAATGTCAAAAATTACTTGAGTGATTTCTTAAAATTATCCCTTTAAAATAATATGTTATGATTAATTAATTTTTTTTGTATTTATATGATCAATATTTTATTTAAAATAATTTTTTTATATTTTTTTATTATACTTATATTTATTATCAATTTGATAAAAGTACAAGAAAATATCATTTCGAATAAAAAATATATTTTTTAGAAAACAATTTGTATGTACGTAATGATTTTCCAATTAATTAATTAAAATAATCCATAATGATGAATGATTTAAATTAATTGTAAATATTATTTTCTTATATATATGAATTTAAATTATTATAGTTATTAAAACTGGTCATATATTTTATATAATGTAATATTAAACATGAGAAATGAATTTCTTGATAAAATTGTTTTTCATTATGTTTTATGAGTTTATTTTTAGAATAATTTATTCCACATGTAGGAATTGAGTATGAAATTATTTTTTCATATTTGGAATCAGAATTTAATTTTTTTAATCATTTAACTTTCATGTATTGTAATTATGAATAAGGAAAGTGGAAAAATGTTATTACTACAATTAGGATTAAACCAAATTTACAGTTGTTTAATCAAAATATTTATCTCTTAAAATGATTATATTTCTAATAAGTCGTTACTATATTCAAATATTACTCTTTTGGGATAAATTATTTTTTATAATGTCTCTAAATAATTATTCAATACATTGAAATATTACATGTGTTTCAATAACCACATATATAAAAGGGCACATCCTCCCATTAATTATCCATAACTCATGATGTGTTTATCATATAAAATCTAGTGAAATATATCCACCTAATTTACATATTCAAATTCTTGAGGTTTTATACTTCACAAAATACCATCCAATACGTCCATAAGAGGTTTTTTTATGAAATCTTTCATAGAAGTGCTGATCATATTAACCTGACACCTTCCTTTTTTCCACTTTTACCACATTAAATTATTTCATAACCATTACAATATAATAAAACCAATACCTACCATAAAATAATTTTTTAAAATTTTTAATAATATTAATCCATCTCCTTATACATCAAATGCGTAATGAAAAAATCACACATGTGTAACACAAACTACCGCCTCATAATCCAATGAATGTTTTCGAACCCCATATCACATGAATATTCATAACAATTGATATACTAAATGTATTTGATAAATTTATGATCATAATGATTTGGTAAATATAATATATCATCTACCTCATTTCTCTTCCAACCATTAATAAATTATATCATCACTCAGGTGTATGTGTGGACTACCACCTCAATAAAGCGATGTGATTCCTTTTTCATGGATTATTTTCACAGATGATTAAAAATAAGAATAAAATGATTATATATGACTTCAATATGGTGATTTAAATTATATATATGATATTAACATGATTATAACTCAAGGACCCTATTTTTTGTAATGAAAAGATGAATAATAAAGAAGTTGACACCAGAATAAGTGATAATAATGAAATATTATTACCAATTGAAAGATAAGATATTGTAAGTATGTAATGTATGATGTTATTAATATATATATATATATTATGGAAAAATAATAAATCTAAATATTTTATAAATTACTTTAAATAATGTTCAACTTAGTTGAAGAATAATGAATGTTATTTTGTCTAAATGTCAACATAGTTGAGAAATATTTTGTATTAGGGACCAATATTATTTTATGTTTTTTATAATGCATAATTTTTATATTTAAAATTAATAATTATTTTTTCATGGTGATAAATGTTTCAATTCATATTTACTCTTTCATGGGGGTTAAATTTAAAACATACCAATTAGTTAAAAAAACTATTTTACAGACTCCATTATTAAGTCTGCTAAAATTTTTTATTGAAGGAAAAATATAATATTTATATAATAAAATCCATATATTTTATTATTATTATATATATATTGGTTTATTTTAAATTTTATATATAAATAATTCCGTTCTATGGAACATTAATCATGAAATATATTCTTAAAATAAAAAACAATCTTATTTCTTTTTAAGATCATGTATATTTTTCATCAATGTCCATATTTTTTCCAAATAAAAATACAGACACATTTTTATTTTCTCAAATAATATATTTAGGAAAATTAATGTTATATTAAAAAATTTAAATGTTTTAAAGGAATCCATGAAATTTATTCAGAAATATTCGTCTTTAACATTATAAATAAATTGTTGAACAAAATATTTCTTTTTAATGTATACAATGTTAAGGTATTTTATGAATTCCATTATAACTTTATCTAATTTATATTCATCTATTAGTTTTAAATGTATTTAAAGAATATTTATAGAATAATTGTTTTAAATTACTAGTATAAAAACTATTTATAACATTGTTGTTTTCACATCTATTATTTAGAACTAACATCAAAATCTGGGAATTTTAATTTTTTACATCAGTTTTCCATTAACTAACAAGGAAAAGGCATTTCTCATGCCGTTTTTCATATTACCGATGTGAAAATGGATATTCACTGCTATTTCATGTCATTTAAATGAAAAAACTGATGTTGAAGATTGTTTTTATGTATGTAATAATATAAATGATAAAAAATCATTTAAAAATGTCAGAATTGATGGATGATATAATATATTGTACTCCATTATCACAACACATGTCTTTTTTCACTATTTCTCAAGCTTTAACTCTCTAGTTTCTTTCATATAGTGTCCAATCACACATTATTATCTTAATCAAGTATCTGGAAAAATTAAATTCATGTTATACATCAAATATGGATCTGATGTAGGCATTACACATTTTTGTTTCTGTCATTTCGGCAATTATATAGAATGTAACCTCTAACTAACGATTCTTCAATTATATTGACTTTTTCTCACATTTGAATCTTCATACCGTGGGTTTTTTCATCAATATCATTTCATGTTCAATTATAGATCTTTTCATCACCAACTAGACTTCCTAACCGATTTCATATATTTTATAAAGTGTTAATTAGTCGTTTCAAATATTATTTCTAGTATTAATTAGTTGTTCTCATTCAATACATTTCTCCTTCTATGGATTACATTAAATTTATTTTATAGAAAATCTAATGATAATGAGTATAATTTCTGAGATAAAATCAGTGGATCATGTATGTCTCTAAATTATCATGCATGGTAATTAGTTGGGTTTTAAATTGATTAGGTTTTCATATCACATTGGGTTAATGTCAATTCTAATAATTTTGGAACATGGGACAGTTGAAAAATTATTTTTCATGTAATTTCACATCAGTATATGGGTTTTTTAATGGATTTTTTTTCAAAATATGGAATGTTTGTATTGTAGAATAGAATGTGATTTTCTGTTAAAAACTAGTTGGTATTTTAAAGTTTGTAAATAGAAGTGAAAAAAATTTTATTGGATAATCAAGATTAAAGGGGTCATCATATATTCTTCTTATTAATGAGAATACATATGGGGTGGAGTTTATTATAGGGAGAGTCATTACAGGTTAATTAATTTAGTGAGATTGAATTCCTTGTATGGATTTATGGATTATTTGATAAATGGAAATGATATGATAATTTTGAGGTAATAAACATCTTTATGTAGTGTTTTTATGCATGGGAATGTGATTCAATAGTACTCTGGGGAATTGCAAAATGTTAAATGCATGATGGGTCTAAATGATAAAGTAGTAGAACAACCAGGTGCCTAATTATAGAAAAATATGTACCATGTGGAATACCATGAAACAATGTTTAATGTTACATTTTTTTAAAATATGAAAAAATTTAGATTTGAATATATAGCTAATTAAAAAATAATTTTATTTTTTTATAAATAATAACATATTAATTAGTTATTATTATTCTATATATTTTAATTTATATCTTTGTACGTATTTTTTAATAATTATATAATGTTGTATTCATTTATTTTTACTTGAGAATTTTTTGAATGAATCTATTTTTCAATTCCAATAGCATGAATGAATTTTCTCTATAATATTTTCTATTTTCATTTTAATGCTTCCATTCTTTTTTTTCAATATTTTTTTGATTTCATTTATAATATCAATATTATTTACATTACTCCCTTTATTTTTTATATTTATTTATATATTTTTTATATATAATATTGAAATATTGTTTGATTAATACACCAAGAATAGTACTGAATATGAGGAAAGTGCCAATGCTTTTTTGGAATTTTATAAATGAAATGTTCCAAACAATAAAAAAAATATCCATAATGAAATGTTTAAATTTTAAGAATTTGGAAAGAAGATAGATAAATGATCATTTAATTTGTCATCATTTTATTAAGAGATATAACCATTGGATTTTTCCTTGTGAAACAGAGCATAATTTCATATTTATTAATAAAGGTTCTATGAAAGATGATAAATCTGATCAACATGATGATATGATTCATGATATTGAAGTAGAGGAAGTTTAGAAACAAACAAAAATTGACTGTTTATGTGGTGATGTCCAAAAACCATTATATATTTTTTGTATAGAATATATGGTTTTATTGATGGTCTTATGATTGATTAATATGAAGGAAAAACATGGATGCATTGATAAGAGTATTATATAACTACTCTAATTGATGAAAGACATTAATCTTAAAGACAAAGATCTTCATAATTCACATTATATGGCTAATAATATATTATTCTGAATTGGATTGTGGTTACAAGAAAATATATGTCTACTCGAATGATTTTATGCTATATAGAAAAGAAAACAAATTTCTTTTATAGTTTCTAAAAAAGATGGACAACGCCAAATATGTTTAAATAAAAATCATAGGATGATTTATATTTTACAGAGACCCCCTACAATGTCATTTTGGTATCATCCTATAATTAATTTTTGAATAATTTATTTTCTAATTCACATGATTTAAAAAGGATAATATGGCTTGGTAAAGAGAGTATATGTGAGGAAAAAATATTTCATCCAGCTGATTGTCCACAGTGGAAGAATATTGATCGCCAGATTCCTACATTCAGAAATGAATTTATATTTCTCAAACATGAACTATTCATGGATTGAATTAATCTATATAAAATCCTTAGTGTTCACATAGTTCGTGGAATAATTTATTAGTAATTTAAAACGTATCACCATAATTAAGTATGAAGTGAAAGTATGTCATGTTCAATTTAACAATCTGTGGACCAGAACAACCTGGAATGGATATTGATGTTTTCCAATCACGATTCATTTATGATTTGATATTTTTGTTGTAGGATGGTATAAGGGTTCATGAATGTTGTAAATTAGAATATTTTCAATAGTAATCATTGAATATTTTTACTGTTAATGACTTCCCAGCATATAGAAATATGTCTTGATATAGTTTTAAGGGGCATAGATCTTTTCCAATTTGTTAACAATAGACTTCATTTTATCAACTACCTCATGGGGGGAAAGCATTATACATGGGTCATAAAACGTTTTTTTTCTATGGATCACTCTTATAAAAGATTAAAAATTATATCAATGACTCACATGAACATGATATTTATCATAATCCTTTATCCACTGATCAGTGTTTTTAGAGGTTACAAATAATTTATGTGACATTCTAAAGGACCCATAAATGTGGTAATTGTAGAAATATTTGGATGAGACAATCAATATTTTATAAGCTACCATATTGGAGATATCATGAGGTGAAACATAACATTTATATAATGCATGAAGAGAAGAATATCATTGAATTTGTTTTGGAACACTTTTATATATTAATGTAAATAATAAAGATGAGTTGAATGAAATTATAGATTTACACTCAATGGGAATACATTTGGAGTTGGCACTAACTCAGGATAGAAGACACACATTTTTACACACAACATTTCATACCTTATCAAAGTGGGATAAAATTATCTTTTTTAAATATCATCAAGATATCAATGTTCCAAATGGTTATTCTTTGAATAAAAAAAGTTTCTCCATTAAAGGATTTGAATTTGAAAGGTAGGAAATATCATGACTATTAAGTCATTTTGCAACAACTCTTATGAGTTTCATTGTGTGGAATATTTCCCACCCATGTTTTAATGACTATCATAAAGTTGGGTTATCTTTTAATTCAAATTATAATATGTTTACTTATTTTAATTCATTGATAACATTGGATAAATATGTTGTTTTAATATTTTTTAATTGGAAATTTTTTCCCCCATCTTATTTTGATATCATGGTACATTTAATAGTTCATTTGGTACGAGGAATAATGTGTTATATACAAGTATATCTACCTTTGAAGTATAATTTTGAAAGGTATTTGAAGATATTGATTAGATATATTAAGAATCCTTATTAACCAAAAGCTTACACTTTGGAGAGGTATATTAATCAGTAGGATGAAGAGATTTTTACAAGATGTTTTCTTAACATGGAGAAAATCAATTCACTTAAATCTCACCATGAACAAATTAATTTTGTGCGAAAGGTGAATCATGGATTGAATTTCAAATTTTTTATATATGAATTTATAAATAAGGTAAATTTATACATATCAACTTACATAGATGATGCTTGTTAGGCCTAATAGGTTGGATACCCTAATAGGGGTGAATCAGGGTATAACAGATTAAAACATTTCCCCTTTAAAATATTTATTCATTGTTAGACAAAACTAAATTATCTCTCCCTCCCATATAAATATATGAATAAATATTAAATCATTTACAAGACACATCATTTTTTACATGGTTCACCTTCACTGGGATAGGTCCAAGGTGTATAAAATGGCAGTGTGATGATGTACCAAATTCACTAAGGCTTATTGAAAATAATGAGTAAAATGTTCAGGATAGAACTTCTATGCCCAGGCTCACTACATTTACAATTATTAGAGTCTTTTCACTACATTCCCAAGGTTTACTCCCTATGCCTCTTTCTTTGGCTCCTTGCCGGTGGAAAGGGGCTTCGTCTTACTCTTCCTAAGCTCACTACTATTTGAAGGGAATCTACATAGAGTTTATAGACTTGTAAGTTAATCATAGTTTATGTACATATAGGTCCCTTTATTTGTGTGAATTCATGCCTCCTCAAATGTTGGTATATGCTCTATTGAAGTTCATTTTTCTCCTATAGATGGAGTCCACATGCCCGAGTACTACGAGATACAGGAAAATACTTTTGCACAATGATTTAAATCCATTATAATACTCCATGTGTAAATTGCAAACCACATTCCTCTATCACATACTGAGTACCGATTTTGGTACCTAGAACACCTCTTTCTCAAACCACTTCCCCATATGTGAACCTCCCTTCTTCCAATGACACCCTCTTCCTTCGCTGTCATGTACCTCCTCTATGTACCCACTCTACGAACCTACTCTGTGAATCACCCACTGCCCATAAACTATTCTTTGTTTGTGGAATTACTTCACTAACCACTAGTATACCACAACTTCTCCCTCATAGTTAATTGTATTATGCGTGTTATAATTATCTGCAAAAACATTTGGAAGAATTTCTTCCACGCGAACCACTTCAGCTTTCGCATAATTCTCCCTCACGAACATCCTTTGGAATTTGACGAAATACAAGAGAAAAAGATGTTCTCTAATGATATTCAGTCTTCTTTCTATATGGTGGGATTATATATTCTTATATAGTAAATGATATCCATAATATATTATAATCCAATATTTAATAAATCTCAAATTCGGTACATCCTCCATGTCATACCGATCATCCTGCCACCGCGATCAACAAGCCTTCCAGTGACCCATTTTTCATACATAGTCCATGTACTGCCATTTATCCTAAGTGATCAATCTACTCTTCCAATGACTAGAAATCCTTACACCACACCATCTTCATCTGCGAAATGCTCCAGGGTACTGTTCCCGCTGCATGGTACGTGACCGCGTACTCTTCCCAGACATGGCACACTATGCATGTCACGGGCTCTCTGTTTCTCGTCTTTTGAGAAATTTTTTCGCCACCCTTCACACCAATAATTCTTGTGAATAAATACTTACATTTACATAATAAATTCCTGATTTTTATGTTCAAATATTTGGAAAACACTGGTAATCTAAGATTCCTTAAAACTTGTTTTTGGCATATACAAACCATAATCATTTGCAGTCATTTGGATTTGTCAAAAAACACAACCACACCCAAAAAATAGCATGAGGACACCATGAGGGATCATTCCCCAAAAATAATCAACCATATATAATATATAATCTTAGTGATTATAAATGAAGTCATCTTAATAAGAAATACATATGGATTTTAAATGAGGGATAAAACATTTTTTTCATGGTTTAAAGAGATCGTGCTTGGTAAACATGATGAATCTGAAAAATTGAGATGGTTAGTTTGTGATCTATGTTTAAATTTTATATCATGGTCCATGTATGACATTAATGACTATAATATTCTTATGGATGTTCATGAAAATATAATTTCTATTTATAATAGTAGTTTTTTGGTGTTTATAGAAGCAATGAATTTTTATGTGCCAAAGAAAAAAACCCAATCTATGCATCAACAACATATTAATTATTAATTGAAAATATATTGTAGCTTGATTAAATTTTATTTTAGGTTTAAGTGTTTATGTGTAAATAGATTGTCAATACCATCAATATCTGACATGATGAATTTTCAATAAAACTAGTTATTCCAAATAAATTAGAATACCCAAATGATCCATTTATCATCAAATCACATGGAAAAATTATACATTCTCGATCAATTACATATATAGAGACTTGGCCTTAAACATTACATAATATTGAATTAAATGAATAAATCAAATTGAGGATCATTTCAGGTTTAGAGATTTAGGGAATTAGGACATAACTTTTACATTATATATCAAAAATACAAAGTATACACTTCTACTCAGTTTCTATTTTTTTCAAGAAATAAAAACTCTTTGAAAACAAAGTGTAATGTATAGTTATAAATTTTAGATATAATGACTTTTACTTGATCACATCCTTGACCCTAATCATCTTTAAGCCCAGTGAAAAATATTTTAAAACTTTGGATTAGCATAAAAAGATCAGTAAGGGTTATAAAATAGAGAAATCATTAGCCCATCAAGACATAAAAAACATAAACATATTTAAATACCTTATGAAAACATAAGATTTATGAATAACACATGGTAATCAAAAATAATAATTGTATCTTTTTTCATCCATAACATACCTATGTTATAGATTTCATAGCTACGTAGGGAGTAACATTTACAGTACCCATCAAAGTATATTCACTAAATCACATAGGAGAATCATTCATGTTTACCTCTGTCATGTTACCCAATGCATTGGAGAGCTATATTGTGCTCACCAACCCTAGGATTATCATGGAACCACCCATATACGTAAACAATTCCCAAGGACCATAATATAATCATAACACATAACATAAGCATAAAGGAAAGATAACATACCCAAATTGAAATCACAATATAACTTTTCAAGATATTGAACAAGATATTGAAATAATAAATCCAAAAACCATTTTCAATACCAAAATATGTAAAAGAGTATATGGTATTTATTTTTATTTTAAAAAAATTATGGCTTGTTAAGGAAGCCAAAGATCAAATAATAATCTTGGGGGTGGAAAGGTCGTTGTCACTGCTTACGTGAAAAACAAACATTATTTTATTCATTTAGTAAAACACCACATAAATAAATATTCCCTTTGAATGAAATGAAAATTAAAATTTTTTTATACTGCGTATAAAAGATATTCGTGTATAAAACAAAATAGGCCTCAATGAAAGGAGATTGAGACAAAGTCCCTTACCTCTTGTCTGACTTGACTCGTACGTTCTTCAATCTCCAGAATAATAAACTAAATTTAATTTCTACTTGATTAATAACCTTTTTCAAGTTTATTATTCCTTTTATATCACATATTAAATAGTTATAAATATTATGTAATAATTTAAGTTAATAACGGTCATTTTGTCGATATTTGGTACTTGAGTCAAAAATGAACTTCTTATATTTACAAGTTGTCTATGTGGTCAATAGTCCATTATCTCCAGAATTATATTCATGATTTAGATATCATATATATCATATATATCCAGTATATATATCTAATTATAATATTACAAAACATTTACAGGTAAGAAATTAAAATGCACAATTCATGGAGACGGTAAGTCATACGTTCAGATGAACGCTACTTCCATTTCTATTTCATATTGAAATGTAATTGAAACATAATGATCTATAAGTATATTATAATTATTTTATAATATCATATAAAATTTCATTAACTCTACCCTTTATATGTTCCATAGAAGGCATGAACGAGTCATATCCCTTTGAAGGGGCGGTAGTCCACACTTCCCCAAATGAGATTATCGTATTTACCAACTATGGAAACCCAAAAGGTATTCTATAAATGAAAATACTGAAGAATATAAAGAATATAAATATATAATATATATCATATATAAATAAATTTCTATCATAATGGACATTATGAGTGGCGGTTGGAGATATTTGAACAATCATCCTTTCGTGAGGCAGTAGTTCACCGTCCATAGAAACAATATTTTATTTAACAATTAGTCGGAGGTGTGTGTAAGATTAGTTAGAATCCTTCTCATAACAAAATAATATTATATTTAGGATACTGATTTCGTTATAAAATAAGGGGGTAAAAATAGGCTAGAGGGTGGAGAAGTAAAAAAAAATAAAATAAGTTTAGAGAAACCGTTACCTTTAATTTGGGTAACTTCCTATGGTTTGAACCAAAATGACTTCTGGAAGTGACTTATGCCTAAGGCATGGCTTCTAAGTGGAACATAAAGATCTTGAGAGATTATTGGGGTAGGTGTTGGATGATCCAGTGGGATTGAGAGTTGTGAGGAAATGAGTTAGAAGTGAGGGCTTTTCATAAGGGGGAGGGGCTCTTTTGGAACGTGGGAAAATATTATTTTATTATATAATGATATTCTGTTTATAAAGTCCAAAAACTAATTAAAGTTAAATATAATTGACTAAAGGTCAAGGTAAAATCATCCCATAAAAATTGGACAGGTTTTGGATAAGGTTTTAATATTTATAATCTTATTTATTTATATCATTTATTAATGATGTAGATACAACATCATTATTGTGTCAAAAATAATTTAATTTATTTTATGACTAAAAATTATAAAATTAATACCATGATATAGGAAATATTTTTATCTTTCCAATGAATATTTATAGTCTAAAATATGACTTATTTAGCCCCATGTAAAAATTAATTTATAAAAAGATATTTTTATGTCATTTTTTAAATTTATTAAAATAATGTGTCATTATCACTCCCAAGTGGCCCCATGAGGTCCCAAAATCGACCCAAAAATTCCTATGTTTGGATGTTTATCAACTAATAGAATTATGACACATTATGGGGTAATATTAAATTTTTATAGTAATATTTAATTACCCTTATTTACCAAATTTATCCTTTAACCATGGTAAATAAAATATTTACTGAAGTAAATATTCATAATGTCTAATAATAAAAGGTACATATTTACACAATTCGGGACTCCTAAGTCAAAATATAGAAACCATTTCTCGAAATTCATAACACATAATTGGCAGAACTTAATTTAAAATTTAATCTCATTGTTAAAACGAAAGGCGTGTTTTTAAGAAATAATAACTATCAAAAGATTGACAATTTCTTATGTTCAATTTCAATGTAAAATAAATTAAAATAACCAAAATTGGATTAAATATTAAATAAATAATATAATTACATTTTAAAACCAATTGAAAATATTATCTAACCATATAAATAAATAAGATTAAAATGCAGTTTTGAATTAAAATACAACATTTTTCACATTTCATAAAAAATTGAATTTTATCAGGAAAATATCGAAAATTTACCCAAAGTATATTTTGATGTCCCAATTATAAATAAGAATCTTATTTGGTCAAATAATATTATATTATTATTGTGCAACATAAGATTTCAGAGAAGCTCTTTGTTGCGTATCGGGTAAGCCATCAGACATAGAAACCCCTTTAAGGTAAAATTAATATTAAATTCAAGAAATAATAATTAAAATAAAATTTTATTATTTCTTTATTTACCTGCGAAGTTACATCCTTCCCCCCTTTAGGAAATTGTGTCCTCGCAATTTTATTCACTCATCAAATAAATGAGGGTATTTATCTTTCACAGCATTTTCAGGTTCCCACACTTCATCTTCAACCATTTGGTTTTTCCACAAATCCTTTACCTAGTGAATTACATTATTCCGTAATACTTTCTCTCTTTGTTCAAGAATCTGGACAGGTTGTTCCTAATAAGAGAGATTCTCTTCCAAATTAACTACCTCTGGGCACAAAACATTAGAGGGATATGGAATATACTTTCTCAACAATAAATCAAGAAAAACATTATGTACCTAGGATAAACATGGAGGTAAACCCACTTTGTATGCAATTGATCCAAATTTCTCCCAGATTTCATAAGCTCCAATAAACCTCAGACCCAACTTTCTTTTTCTTACCAAAACACAACACTCTTTTCCATGGAGAAACATTGAGAAAGACATGATCACCTACCTCAAAAGATAGATCCTTCCTCTGGTTATCTGCATAACGTTTCTGCCTTCTCTTAGCTATTCTCATGTGCTTCTGAATCAACTGAACTTTCTCAGTCATCTCTTCTACCAATTCTTATCACATCATCTTTTTTTAACCTATTTAGTCCCAAAAGCTGGAGTTCGATAACACTTTCCATATAATGCTTCCAATGGAGCCATATGTATAATGGAATGAAAGTCATTATTATAAGGAAATTCAATTAAAGAAATATGTTGGTCCCAACTTCCCTAGTAATCTAGTGAATAAGCACGTACCATATCCTCCAAGGTCTGAATGTTTCATGCTGACTACCCATCTGATTGCAGATGAAAAGCTGTACTAAAATTTAATTCAGTACCCAACGAATTCCGAAGGCATTTCTGAAAGTTATAAGTAATCCTGGGATAATGATCACATACAATTGAGAGGGGAACACCTAGAAACCTGAAAATCTCTTAAACATACGACCAAAAAAGTTGATCTAGAGAAAAGGTATATCAAAAAGGAAAGAAATGAGTAGATTTAGTCAATATATCAATAATAACCCAGATTGAATTATTACCTCGATATGTCTTCGGTAATCCCATAATGAATTCCATGGATATATTTTCTCATTTCCACTCTAGCAATGGTAAAGACTAAAACATCCCTTTCAGTAACTGCTGCTCTACATTAACCTATTGACAATTCAAATACTTCACAGTGAAGTCAACAATATCTCTTTTCATTCCATCCCACCAGTAATACTCTCAATGATCTATATACTTTTTAGTACTTCCATGATGAACGGAAAATAGGGAACAATGAGCTTCATAAAAAAACACATTATTCAAATGTGAATCACAAGGCACCCATTATCTACTTCCAAATATGAAAACACAATCAATATCAAAGTTATAATCAGGATACTTCACCTTCTAAACCAACTCTACCTTTTTCTGCAACTCACTATCTTCCTTCTACACTTGTGTAATTCTGTCTCATATATATGATCGCACTGACACCTGAAACAAAACATAAGAATTTTCTGAACCAACAACTTCTATGCCAAAGATCATCAAATCAAAAACCAAATGATCTTTTTCAAAACATATAATGGTCAACGAAGCATAATTTTTTTGACTCAATACATCGGCCACATTATTTTCTTTTCCTGGATGATAATGAATTGTGAGATAATAGTCCTTCATTAATTCCAGCCATCTCCACTTTCTCATGTTCAATTATTTTTGAGTGAATATAGACTTTAAACTTTTGTGGTCAGCATATATTTCACATTTTAATCCATAAAAATGATACCTATAAATTTTTAATGAAAAAACAACAGCAGCTAATTCCAACTCATGTGTAGGGTAATTTAACTCATGAGGTTTCAACTGATGTGAAGCATAAGCAATTACCCGATCATTCTGTATAGGGACACAACCAAGTCCTTTCAATGAAGAATCACTATAAATAACAAACTCACCATTTCTAAAAGTTAGTTTCAAAACTTGAGCATTCACCAATCTTCTTTTCAATTCCTGAAAACAATCATCACCTTCTTTATTCCAAATGAACTTAACACCTTTTCGAGTTAACATAGTCATTGGATTAGATAACCAAGAAAAATTATCAACAAACCTCTCGTAATAACCTTCCAAACCAAGATTACTATAGATCTCGGTTATATTTGTCGTTCGTGGTTATTATTCAACAACTTTTTTAGCATGATCAACAGTTATGCCATTTTAGGAAATAATATGACCAAATAACGAAATTTACTATAACCAAAACTCACACTTGTTGAATACCCAAATAGTTTCCTTTCTTTTAATGTTTCTAAGACAACCCTTAAATCACTTTAATGTTCCACTTTACATTTAGAATAAACCAAAATATCATCAATGAACATAACCACAATCTTAGCCAAGAACTCATAGAAAATTCAATTCATAATATCCATGAATAAAGAAGGTGAATTGGTTAAAACAAAAGTCATAACTCCAAATTCATAATGGCCATATATAGTATGAAACGCGGTCTTTGGAATAGATTCTTCCTTTACATTTTATTGATAGTATCCTGACCTCAATTAAATATTCAAAAAATACTGATCTCCTTTGAGATGATCAAACAAATCATCGATATGAGGCGAAAGATACTTGTTTTTAACAGTGATATTATTCAATTTCTTATAATCAATACATAGTCTCATTGAACCATCTTTCTTTTTAACAAACACGAAAATAGAACCCCATGGTGTTTTTATTGGTTGAATGAAACCTTTATCTAATAACTCCTGTAATTTCTTCTTTTACTCTAAAAATTCAATTTGAGCCATTCGATAAGGGGGTTTGAAATTGGCATAGCATCATGAACAAAGTCAACGATAAATTCAAATTCCCAATCAGGTATAATACTTGAAAAATCATCAGAACAAACATCAAGATAATCATTTAACACTAGAACATCATTAATATGAACAGTTCCTTTGTTTTCAATAATATCTGGAAGGTAACATTCATATCCATCTGTTACTAGTTTCTCAGATTCATGATGTGTTATCGAAATTAAGGGTTCATTTTTGTACACAAACTAAAAATTGTTCTGAAAAGAAACCTCTTTAGCTCTGCCATCAATCATAGAATGATAAACAGATAGACAATCTATGCCCAAAATAAAATCAAACTCTACTAGAAGAAAAACAATAAGGATTACAAATAGATTCTTTCCACACACAAAGATATGAAGGTTCTTATAATTTCTTTTTATCTCAACAATTCTCGTGGTGTTTTTACCACAAGTTCAGGATTCATATATTGAGATGGAATTCCCAATTTAATATAAAACTTATCAGAAATGAAAGAATGTGTATAACCCAAATCAAACAAATCATTGTCTTAATCTAAATACACAAACAATGTACTTGATACTACTTCATTTGATGTCCCAACATCTGGTGAAGTAGTTTCAAAGGACTTCACTAACCCTTTCTACTTGTAGTCTTTTTTCATTCCCTTAGTTGATTTATTCACTGAAAACTCATTTGCATAATGATCTATTTTATTGCACTTAAAACATCTTACCACTAGATTTTCATTTCCTTCTTGATCATCTTTCTTAGAGTTACGAGCAATATGTCCAGACTTACCATACCAGAAGTACTTTCCAAACATTGATAAAAATTCTCCAGGATGATTTTTACCACACTTCTCACAAGATGTATATTTAGTTTTCTTACCTCCAGTCTTCATTGATGAATTATTTCTCTTTTACATCCAACTAAACATCTTATTATATTATTTTCTAAAGAACACCTGATCATCTACAAACTCCATTTCCACCTTATCCACACATCAAACAAGTTATTCAAAAAATTTGATCTCACACGAGGCTAATTCTCTTCGATATCGCGGATTCAGTCCTAAGTAAAATTGATTTATTTTACTGTCAAGATCTTAGATGAAATTTGGGGTATACCTTTCCAGTTGAGTGAACTTTCCTTCATAAACATCCATTGAGTCATCCTCCGGCCTCAATTCCAAGAATTTTTTTTCCATCCAAAGTCAAACAATAATAGGAAAATATTTCTCAAGGAATAAACCTTTGATTTCATCCCAATAAAGAGCATCAATATCCGTACTATCCCTGATATTTTTCACAATCAACCACCACTGATTAACTTCAACATCAAAATAGTAAATAGTGAGACTAACCTTTTAATGTTATGAACACCCCATGACATCAAAAAATTTCTCTAGTTCTTTAATCCACCCTTCATCTAGAATAGGTCCATGTGATCCTTTAAATGATTAGGGATGTTGCCTTATGAAATGCTCCACTACTAACACGTTCCTCTGTGGTTGATCTGGCTAAACTTGTGCATGGATACCTCCACCATTTATAGCTTGAGTAAATTGTTCCATCACTACAAAAAACTTTTCAGATCTGATTCCAACAATCTCAGGTTTTTGATTTGAATGCTTGTCTTCCTCTTAATTTCTTCCCAACATAGCTGCCTTATTTCCATTGGAGAAAACCATTCTAAACATAGAAATATCTTAAGAGAAGAAACAAGTTAATCTTTAAATCCTTTCATTTCAATATTAACATAAATTAATTTGTTGATATTAATTTAACAATACCCCAACTCTTAATGTTATCTAAAACGACCTCTGATACCAACTATAAAGACCCGTCTTTAAACATTAAAAAATAATGAATTAAATGAATAATTCACATTGAGGATATTTTCAGGTTTTTTGTTTTAGAGAATTAGGCAATAACTATTACATTACATCTCAAAAATTCAAAGTAGACAAATCTACTTAGTTTCCAATTTTTTCACAAAATAAAAACTCTGAAAAAAAGTGTTATGTCTAGTTCCACATTTTAGATAGAATGACTTTTACAAGATCACATCCTTGGCCCTATTCATCTTTAAGTTATGTGAAAAAAATTTCAAAACATGGGATGAGAATAAAAATCTCAGTAAGGGTTATAAAATAAAGAAAGAAATCATTAGTCCCTTAATAAATACAAAACAAAAACTCTTTTACATACCTTATGAAAACATAGGATTTATGAATAATGCATTGTAATAAAAAATCATCAAGGTATGTTGTGGCATCCATAACATACTTACATTATAGATTTCATAGCTATATAGGGAGTCACATTTGGAATACCCTTCAATGTATATTCCATAAATCTATTAGGAGAAAAATTCACGTTTACCTCTGTCATGTTACCCAATGAATTGTAGAGATATCTCGGGCTCAACCTCCCTAGGTTTATCATGAAACCACCCGTATGCATAAATAATTCGAAAGCACCATAATATAATCATAACACATAACTTAATCATAAACGAATGAAAACATTCCCAAATTTAAATAAGAATATATCTTATCAAGAAATTGAGAAAGATATAGAAATAATAAATCCAAAATCCATTTTCAATACCAAAATACGTAATAGAGTATATGGTATTTATTTTTCTTTTAAAAACATTACATCTTGTTAAGGAAGCCAAAGATAAAATAATACTTACTGTGGCGGAAAGGTCGTTTTCACCGCGTACATTAAAAACAAACATTGTTTTTGTCATTTAGTAAAATGACTCATAGAAAAAGATTCCCATTGAATGAAACGAAATGCCAAAGGTGTTTGTACTGCGTATAAAAAAAGTCATGTATAAAACAAAATATT
Source organism: Viscum album (assembly GCA_963277665.1). Lineage (NCBI taxonomy): Eukaryota > Viridiplantae > Streptophyta > Magnoliopsida > Santalales > Viscaceae > Viscum > Viscum album. The sequence goes on along the minus strand of OY728131.1, from coordinate 672,672,475 downwards.
CCTCAATGAAAGGAGATTGAGACGAAGTCCCTTACCTTGTGTCCGACTTGATTCGTTTATTCTTTAATCTCTTAAATAATAAACTAAAGTTATTTTATACTTTCTTATGAACATTTTTCAGTTTTATTATTATTTTTTATATTAAATATTATAATGATATAAACATTATGTAATCATTTATGTTAATAACAGTCATTTTGTTGATATTTGGTACTTGAGTCAAAAATGAATTTCTTATATTTATAAGTTCTCTATGTGATCAATAGTCCATTATCTCAAAAATTATATTCATGATTTAGATTTCATATATATAATATATATATACTATATATATGTATTTATAATATTACATAACATTTAGAGGTAAGATATGAAATGCACTGTTCATGGAGACGGTAAGCCGTACGTACGCATGAACGCTACTTCCATTTCTATTTCATATTGTAATGGAATGAAAACTTAATGATACATAAGTATATTATAATTCCAGTATAACATCATATAAAATTTCATTAACTCAACAATTTATATATTCCATATAAGGCATGAACGATTCATAACACTTTGAGGGGGCGGTAGTCTGCACTTCCTCAAATGAGATCATCGTACTTACCCACTATAAAAACCATAAAGGTATTCTATAAAAGAAAAATACCGAAGCATATAAACAATATAAATATAATATATATCATATATAAATATATTTCCATCATAATGGCCACCATGAGAGGTGGTTGGTAATATTTGAACAATCATCATTTCGTGAGGCAGTAGTTCGATGTCCACAGAAACAGTATGTTCATTACCCATTAGACGGATGTATGTGTAAGTGTAGTTATAATCCTTCTCATAACAGCATAAAAGTATATTGAGGATTATGGTCTTGTTATAAAAGAAAGTAATATAATGATTTTAAGGGTTTGAAATGTAAAATAAAAGAAAATAAGTTAAGAGAAATTGTTACCTTTAATTTGGGTAACTCCTTTTGATTTGAACCATAGGACTTCATTAAGTGACTTCTGCCAAAGGTATGGCATCTAGGTGGAATATATGGATATTGAGAGATTATTTGGGTAAGTTTTGGATGATACATGGATCTTTAGAGGTGTGAGTAAATGAGTTATAAGTGAGGTATTTTTATAGGGGCTCTTTAGGAAAATGTGAAAATATTATTTTATTATATAATTATATTTGGGTTTTAAAGGTAAAAAACTAATTAACATCAAAAATAATATGACTAATGGTTGAAATAAAATCATCCACTAAAAATTGGATAGGTTTGGGATATTTTGTTAATATTTATAATCTTATTTATTTAATTCATTTATCAATGAGGTAAATACAACATCATTATTATGTCATTTTTGCCTTTACTTTATGTTAATTAAAATATAGTGTCATTATCACTCTCAAGTGGCCCCATGAGGTCCCAAAATCGACCAAACGATTCCCATGGTCAGATATGTATCCACCAATAATAGTATGACACATGTTACGGTAATTTTATATTATTATAGTAATAGTTTAATACGCTTATTCACCAGATTTACCCTTAAACAATGGTAAATAAAATATTTTCTGAAGTAAATATTCATAATGTCTAAAAATAAAAGTTACATATTTAAACAATTTAGAACTCCTGGTTCAAAATATGGAATCCATTTTTCCAAATTCAAAACATTAATTTGTAGAAATTAATTTAAAATTTATTCCCGTTGTCAAAACAAAAGGCATGTTTTTAAGAAATATTAACTATCAAAATATTGACACTTGTTTATGTCTAATTTCAAAGGGAAATAAATTCTAATAACATACATTAGATTAAATGGGTAAAACATAATCTAATTACACATTAAAACCAACTAAAATATAATATATAAATATAAATAAATTAGATTAAAAGGAAGTTCTGAATTAAAATACAACATTTTTTCACATTTCATAAAAAATTTAATTTTATCAAAAAAAAATAAAATTTACTTAAATTATATTTTGATGTCATGATTCTAAAGAAGAATTTTATATGGTCAAATAAAACATATAAAAGTGAACAAAATTAGATTTCAAAAGGCTTCTCCATCAAAAAGCGGTAAATCAACCTTTTAAATAATGTTAGAGTATTTGTGCTTAAAATTGGATTCATTAAAATTGTATGACTCTAACATTTTTTGGATAAATGTAAAAACATTTAACAAACATATATAATCATATTGTAGTTAGTTTTGTTCATTCCTTTCAATAAAACCATTATACGATAACTAACATATAAAATAATAATATTATATTATTATTGTTCAATGTATGATTACAATGAAAATTGTTCTTACATATCGAGTAATCCATCAAACATAGAAACCCCTTTAATGTAAAATTAATATTTAATTCACAAAATATTAATTAAAATTAAAATTTATTATTTCATTATTTACATAGTATATTTCAAGATATGTAGAATTTTATTCTTTTATAGGGAAATAAATTGTATGGTAGTGATGATAAACATGAGAAAGATGATTATTTATGGGAGATCCCTACTTCTGTGAAATGATTAAGAAATAATTTTGATGATTATTTTGTAGAAATAGGTTATGGAATTTGAAATGATCATGGATAATGAATTTGAATAAAAAATCATTAGTAAATTATTTATATTATTTCTAGGATACGTTTAATAATGGTTTAATTTTTTAAATTTCATAGTTTAGATATTTTTATTTGATTTTCCTAATTAAAAAACATATTATAACTAATAAGTTAAATTGTTTGTTTATATTATTTTAGTTTTGTTTAGATTTCCATATTTACCCTTGCGTAACATATATATTAGTTGATTTTCTTGGAAATACATTATTTAAATTTTATCATTTTAAAAATAAAACTATTTTTTAAGTGTTTATTTTTATGAAGTATGTTTTTGTAAAAATGATTTATTAGGTTAATGAATAATTATTATTATTTCATTTCATTTATCATTAATTTTATTTAGTTTTCATTCATTTATCTCATTCAATCTCTCATAAATATGGTTATAATTTTAGTTAACTGTAACAAATATGAATAAGAATGCATTACATTGTGTTTAGTTTTTGATAGATAATTGCAAATTTTTTATTTACATTTGTATGTAATTATTGGACTTGTATATTTTTGTACCAGTTGATATTTCTTTGATCTGTAGGATAATTAAAGCTTAATAATATGATCCAACACATATTTCTAGATAGGATCATACTTATAAATCTAAGGAGGAATCTGAACAAGATCATATTGATGAGCCTACACATCCTTGTTTACATGAGACATATACTTCAATGGGGGGAAAAATACATAGAGCGTTTGTAAACATGGACCCACATGTTTACAAAAATTAATAGTTTATCGTATCTAAAAATAGATGACACTAATATAAATTGATTCTAATGATATTTCAAGAGGTAAAAATTCAAAAACATTCCAAAACATTGTTATTAGTATAGAAAAAAAAAGAAAATTAAGTATTTTTTTATGATTGGAAAAGTGTTGAAAAAATAAAGTATCACAATTATTGGATAACAATTTGGGAAACTTTATTTTCATTATTTTACTTATATTACAATGTTTATAGTAGTATATGTTTTTCCTTTATTATCAGATTTCATATGATAAACTTGATTCTTGAAGATTCAGGAGGAAATGTATATCATTGTCTACTAAGACATGGAATGATTTTAAATCATCCCTCACATCAAAGATTACTATGAGAATATGGAGTATTAAAATCTATGTGATATGTATCAATTTATATAGGAAGACCTGGAGAAGAAATTTTTTTAAATTATATGATGAGAAGAGATTTTGGTAGGTGCAATGTTACCTTTCTAGAATTTTTTTATATTAATGATAGTGTTAATGGTTTAAGTATTTTAAATTTTTAATTTAAAACAATCATGGAGAAATCATTAAGTGTTTCATGCTAGAAATGTATACCCTCATACACTATCATGGGGAGGGTATACCTTATTGGATGAAAAAATGATAGTAGAAAAAATTAAAAAGTTGTGTGTGATATGTCATCAGGGTCTGCAGAGGTTGTCATCCTCCCCAACACTAGACATGAAAAATGATAGAGGGATTAGATGATCAAAAAAAATCTCTTATAGAAGAGTCAAGAGTTGTTAATGATATGATTGTAATATATTTATTTATTTATTAAAGTTAAATCAAATATTAATGTATTTTCATTCATTATAGATTTCTTAAAATATTTCATATAGGATTCTCTTAAGGAGAAGAGCACACATGGGGTCCTTATTTTTTAGGGTAGAAAGGATTTTTTAGCTATTGTGTTTAGATAGCCCGACCACCCAAGACATGTACGAGGATAACCGGTAAGTGTATCGATAAAATAAGTGTTTCCATGTTCAGATGATTATTGAAAGGATAATTTTTACCTATAAAATAGAATATTTTGATGTAATAGTTCAGGATATTCAGTTGACGATGGAGGAAAAGATCATCACATTGGTACAGGAGATGTTTGCAGCATACAAGGATAGTTTTTTAATGAAGATATGACTTCTCCACATCCACCTATAGATACCACTCTTCCTTATCCTACTCACTCATCTCTATTTCCTAACCCCACTCCTAATAATCATACCACTACACCCCCTCCTCTACAACATTCATGCTTCTATGAGTTATATGTTTGTGATCCTCATCATATTGTTCTTTATTGTATGATATATTATATTTGCGATATTATTAATCATTAAAAAATTGAGAATTGGGTTAATAAGTAACTATAGAGGATATTATAGATATATCAACAAAACTACTATGTCTTACAGCTGAGGTGAGTATAGTTGGAGAATGTATCAGGCATTTTTTAGTTTTTCTATCGAGACTATTTTTACATATTACCATATAGGTGTATATATATTTCATTTTTCATTCATTTGGTTACTAATTTATTAATACCTAAGTGATAATTTCATTAATTCAAAATTAATTTACTATTATCCATTTGATAATTTCATAGATATTATATATGGATTATATTGGTTGACCAATTATAATGATTAAATGTCTTCTGTTTTTAATTATTTACCATTACATATTTTTTTATTCTTTATTTAATCTTGTTATCTTCCATTGAAAAGAACCCTTATCAATACTTTAATATTAAAAATAGATTATTTATATTCCCCAAGATATAATCAATAAATATTTTTAAAGAGTTCAAGGATGCATAATATTTACTATTAGTAATTTTTTCACTTTATTTCAAACATAAAAAAAACATGTACGTATCTAGATTTTAACAACTAAATAACTAATATATCCTGGGTGATGTTGTGTCCAGTATCATAAGATAATGTAATAAAGTGTAAAAATATATTTTAATTATTGGATTCTGGGGTTAATAATGTTTTTTAAAAAATAATCAAATTCCATAATAAAGAATTTAATAAAATTTTATTTTTTACATATCAATCTTCTCAAAGTCCAAGCATACTCCCAATGGAATCTTATACAATATATTATTTTTTTGTATTCGTAAATGATTATAAAACTCAATTGTATATAACAAATGACACCTATTTTTGTTAGTTGGATCTTTTAAAAAACAAATAATTAATCATCACATCTTTTATAGTATTATTTATGTGTGGAGAAATATTTGAGAAAGAATGAATTATTATTTAAATGATTCTTTTAATGGTGGGATAAAATTCCTATGATTTAAATAATATTATTGATAAATAAATTTATCCCAATGAAACAATTTTCTCCAATATATTCCAATAAAATATTTCATATATTTTGATGAATTAAAAACATAAGTATTATCTAATTTTATTTTAAATAAATAATCATTACAAGTATGATCTCTTATCTTATTTGTAACCTCTCTAACATTGATTGTTAATTTCATCAATGAATGAAATAAATTACCAGATAACTATATGAAACAAAATTAGTAAAATTATTCATTGTATAAAACCAAAAATAACAAACAACATGGATAAAAATCTCATCCCCATGGTCTACTAGGTAGATTATACAACCAATGATATGTGATGAAATAATAGAGCACATGAAAAATATAATAAAATTTTTAAAAATGCTAATAGATAATATGATGACTGATTTTAGATATGTATGTATTGATATATATAGGAATGTAATGTGACCATTATATATTTGATTGTTTGTTATATAGTTATTGGATATATGAGAATTAGTTATATTTTGGTTTGATAAATAGTTATTATTAATTTGGTCATTGTGTAACATTTTATCCAATAGTTATATTTATTATTATTTTTTATATATAATTAATTTACTACACATAATATATTTTACAATTAATTAATATGATATTTTTAATGTAAAATTAAAAAATGAAATTCATATAAGAAAATATCAATTAATTTTGGGAATTTTTGGAATATATTGTATTATAAATTTTATTTACTCATTTTAAAGTACATTTAATGAAATGTATTTATTTTTAATAGAAACAAGAGAATAAACTATTAATTATTATTATGAATATTATATAATAAGAATAATATAAAATTTATGATTAATATAAAGTTCTTCGAATGTTATTTCGTATATATTTTATGTTTCTTAATGAAAAGTAATTTCAATAAATTGTAGAAATGAAATATAATAAAATTGAATTAATTTTTTATTTTAGAGAATTGATATTATGTAATATAGTCTATTTTAATTTTTTTAATAAAAATTTATCATGGTAAATGTTTGTTACCATGGTCGTGGGTAATATTAGACAAATGGGTTAAGATATGTGATATATTAATATTATATAACAATATAGTATCCCCAATTTTTTATTAAGATAAATCTAAAACATCACACTTTTTCTATCAATGCACCACATTGCAAGAAAAGTTTTTTCATTTCCCATTAAGGAATTTATAGTTGTGAAAATACCCCTGAATCTCACAAATTAAAGGACTCCACCACATTCCATAACAACCCACTTCGTATTTTTTGTTTCCTCTTAGATACGTACCATACTTCTTACCCTAATAAGTGTATCCAAAATTGGAATCATCTAGTATCTAGTCTTCCCCTAATAACATACATATGATAGTCAAGAAGTGAATAATCGCACCTTCAACATATGTGTAATCCCCACCAAGACCATTCATCATTATATTATTCATCCAATACTTCTAAAATCTAATTTTTCAACACAACAACAAGTTTATAAAATAATTATAATTATATAAACATGATATATTTATTATACAAAAACAAGATCGTACTCATTAAAAAGTTATAACATAATCTGGTTTGGGTCAGATTTACCAAAAATAAGAATAATATTATTATTTATACATCATGAAAAAAATAAGAAAACACAAACACTATAATAATAAATAACCTCACATGTTTTCATAATTTTGTATTGTAATATGAATATTTATGTTCACATATATGTTTATTTCTTTTATAAAACCATTAATTATTAAATGTAAGATTATAGGCATTTGTTATGAATTATGAGCATAACATCCATGAAATGATCCTCAGGTTCCAAAACTATATAAAACAATTATATTAGATCTTCATGAATATTATGGATGTGTGGAACCCAATATCCTGGAAAATGGATGAAACGTCTAAACTGATGAATTTATAGAAAAAACAAAATATTTAGAATCCAAATATTTTTATTATTAATAATCAAATTATATTGGGATAATAATGAATTATAAATACATTTTATTAATGAAATTAAAAATAAATATGGATAATATATATATATTTAAAATGACCAAAAATTTATTACAATGGGAGTTAGATCATGTCTAACATAGTAAAAATATAAGGTACTTGTCTCTTTTCCAATCTTACTATGAAATTTAAATGGTTCATGTCTAAATTTAAATCCTGGGAAATTATATGTTTTTATATGTAAGAATTTATATATTTTTCCCCCTATTTATATATTGTTTTGATATTTCATATGACCATTTCCAATCCCTTTGGTATATAATTAAACTAGTGTGATTGTTTACGTGGAACTGACCATATCTCTTCTTTTTGGTCGATTATTTTATTCTCATATTTATATGACTTACATTTTAATTTATGTATATCCTTATACCTAATTTCTTAATTTCATAAGTTAATTTTCAATTAAAACTGAAATTAAGTACAAAAGTGTGAATAAAATCATTTTTAAAATCAATTACACCATTTCTTTCTTTAGAAAATTTATTCCATTTTCTTAATGAAGCATTATTTCCACATATCCATGATTTATGAATGTATATTTATTTAAATTTCTTTTTTAAAACAATTTTTAATATATAATTTTTCTACAAAATTAATTATATGTCAAAGTTTATTCCATATTATTTCATAAATAAATTTTCAAAACATTATCTAGAGTGTTTCTTATCTATATAAAAATTAAATAATTTTATTATATTTCAATCAGGATTTATTTTCATAAAAATCATCGATATTATCTATACAGGGGGTATATATGTTCATTTTAAAAGTATTTATGGAACCTATTTTCTGATATGGGTTATATAATTTATGGTTGAATTTTGAAAAGTTTCATGTTTTCTTATTATATATATCTATGGGGATTTATTATAAAAGTGGTGTTATAGTAACAATATATCCCCCAAATTCAATGTTAAAAGAATTGTATCACATGAAATAACCACTAAATAACTAGTGAGTTATCCTAATTAGTAATGTTGATGGGTGTTGGGAGATAACACAATATACTATGATATGTTACCTTATTCACTATGTGATGGTAGACATGGAATTGAGCCTCAATAAATGAAATTATTTTCTATTCTTATTGTTATGAAATATTTATTTTTTGCAACATATTTCAATGTTATGTTTTCATTTATATGGAATATTGGATCATATTTTTTGTCTCATATAGTCTATTGATTTTGTTATTCTGAATTATATACTTTATAATTCTGGATAAATTTTTTATTAGACATGCTAACCTAATGGATGTTCAAATACCGAGATAATATTTTTTGTACCAACATTTTCATATTATTCTCACTTATTATCGTTGATTGATATCTCCAATGTATACTATAATGAGTATATAATATCTCCCATTTTTATATTTCCATTCTATATGTGATTAAGTATAGTATTATATGTGACGTGTCTATCAGGGTGTAATTAGTGACGATTATTGATGTGAGATAATGGATATTTTTTTAAAATAGTTTTTTATATAGCTAATCAAATTATACTCTAAACCTACATCTATTGGGTTGTTCTATATTTTTATATTTATTGAATATTCCAAAAAACATATATAATACGTATGCATTTTATGACTGTGCTATCTTAGTTGGGGTTAATGTGGGGATTAATTATTTTTTAGGATTATGTTTTGTAAAAATAAAAAATATAAATCATTTTAGGATTTCATTGAGAGGTTAATTGGTTAAACAGTAATTAAGTTTCATTAGTTTCAACAAAACTAATATAAGTTTAAAATGATGTGAGTGTCATATGATTCACCAAATATAACAAAGGTTGAACCTAATATTTTAGAGGTTTAAAAGGAGAAGTCATAATTTAATTCATATTCGGATTTATTTTCATAGTCGTATTATACATTATCATTTTTATTATTGTTTAACACTCACACAAAACATTTAATATTTAAATAAATATTTAGGACCATATTCAAAAAGAAATAACTATTATTTTAATCCATTCATAAAATTAAAATGCCGTATATGATTATTTTTCAATTAAGTCCTTTATAAATTTTTTTTTTCAAATTTGTTAGTTCATAACCCTAATGATGAGATATTAAATTATTGAAAAACCATATACTACGAGGAGGATCAAGCCACATGTCAATAAGTATACATTTATTAGAATTTTTGAGATCATTCTCATTTTGAATATTTTTATTTATAATTTGGATGAATTTATGGATATTTTTTTCATGGATTATATCTACGAAAATAGTTCCCATATCAGTTACCAATATAGAGAAATAACATTTCATATAAAAAATCATCCTCATATCATTTATTAATACAATTATTACCTTGAAAATTATATAATTACTTATACCAAATCTAAGGTCATATTTAGCTTAAATAGTTATAGTGAAACACTATATCAAATATATTAAAATATTATAGTAAAATTTTGATGTATTTATTTAAATTTTTTTAGAACATTCAATGGTTCATGAGGATCAGTCATAAATATAAATTATTCTGGGTTCATTGCTAAAATAAAAGAGTCCTTATAGAATGGTCTTGATTGAATTGTAGGTATTAAAGAAGAAACTCAATAAGAATCTAAAAATACATTTTATATTCCCAATTTCATTAACACTTGGTATTAATTTACCCTATATATGAAGATTAATATATCATTATCTAACTGTATTAATTATTCTGAAATTAATCCAATTTTGATCAAAAAAATATTCTCTACCTTTTATTAATGACATCATTGATAAAATTTTAGGGGACTAATATTTCAAAAGTACATGCCTTCAATCCTAATAACATCAACTAAATGAGAAAATAGATTATATAAGTATAGTATCATTATGTAAAGTATATGGACATTGAAATAATTTTGTTCCCCTTTTATAGTTATAGATTTCCCTAATATATTCATTAGACCGATGAATAGAGTCTTCAAATTTTTTCATAACCAATTTAAGGTAGTACATACAGATTATATTATCATATAATCCAAGGGAAATGAATAGCATGTAGAGTATTTGAGAACAATGATTAATATATTAATAATGGGGATGTTTTATAGAAAATGTATCAAATTTATTTTCTGGATATAAAAAATGAAATTCGTAGGTGATATAATTACAAAAGTGTGTCACTATATAGTTACATCAAAAAACTTGAAAGTGATTGATGAAAATCCCAAACTAATAACTATAATATCGATCATTAGTTTTCTAAAATTGGCTGGACACTAATGAATCATTTTTAGAAATTTTTTACAATAGTCAAATACATTATCCATGTTAAACAAGAAGGGAGAAATTATTCATTGAAAATAAAAGAATTATTATAATTGATATAAAATTGACCTATATAGGCTACATGCACATTGTGTGTGCACCCCAACCCCTACTCTAGTATTCTAGGGTTTTGTGCCTCGAACTGGCTAGAAATATCTAAAAATATTGGTGTCCTTATAATATAAAAACCTACAATAAGCACATTTCTCAAAGGAAAATGTTATGAAAAAACATGAGCATAATATATAAATGAAATAAATAACCCCAATATAAATATTCCGTAGGCATAAAATATAATAGTAATATATATGTAGAATGAGTTATATAACTCACAAAGTGGAAAAATACATTCCCACAATCCAAAATAGTTTACAGATGGACAAAAATTCAAATTTTTCTATCAGTTCGGGCTAGCTCCAAAAAATACACATCAACTCCACATCCATAAGACCATCTCTAACATGAGTTTCATATTCACAAATAAGAAATTTTTTGGACCAATTATTTTGAATGGGGTATTATAATTATACTCAGTAAGATTCCATAAAAACCTTAAATATGAATAAAGAAACTACTCATATCAGAACTCATGACACCAATGACATTGGGAAGGATGTTATAAATAATTGTCCCGATATTATTCTCCCTTGGAGTATCAGGTACACAATGGGTCCCCATTAATTTCAATATCAAACCATGAAATCCACATCATATTACAATATGGATATATTCAGATCACCTGAATTTCTATAAATCTATATGTTGATAGCCAGTTATGTACCACATCTCGAAGGAATCCCTCTTAGTGTTTAGGAGGCACTAATCATAATGACGTACTTGATACATAATCCTCTTGTAAACATACGACCACAAATTCCAATGATGTAGATCCCATTCAACCCTTATGTATTATCACCTTCTAAGGTAGAACACAATATTACAATGTATTCAAAAACCTGAATTTCCACATATGAGGGGCACTATTTATCATGTAAGGTCTCATAGATCTCATGTAATTACTAAAGGAATGAATTAAATTCTATATGAAACCAAGTTTGAGGTAATTCAACTCACATGTATCGGGTAACACCCTAGACATAGGGGGTAACTAACAATTTCAACATTAGAATCATTAATGATGATCATCCCATGGAACCTAGTGTGATTTTTGAATTGATATATAATGGCTAGTGAACAATATTAGATGATCATGAACATATTCTCCATAGGGGGACAGCTTAATGTATCCCTAATTGAACCATAAATAATGGATCATGCATACTATGTTTCAGGTTTGGATACTTAAACTAATCTAGTGGTAATATAGGGTATACTATTACATCCCTAATGTAGTAAAATAATTGAATGATCCCTATAACTTCTTAATTGAATATAATGTAATGTACATGATGCGTATGGGAGGGTATAGATTTTTTTACCATAATTGAACAACATGGACATATATCTCTAGTCAATATGTTATTTAAAATGAAAACTAAAACAACAAGATTAAGAGATTATGGAAATTATTTTATTGATGAAATTTAAGAAACTATCTATGAATGTATAATGAAAAATGCTCATACATTTGTAGAGGAAATTTAAATTAGTTTGTCAATATATTATGTTTAGAAATTATTTTAACTATAATCAATTATAAATTATTATTTGGGGGATATAGGTTCAATTTTCACAAAATGTTTTCGAATGACCCTCCCTCTTTCTTCGTTGGCCCTGACTATAAAATTTTAACCTGATACCTACAACCATAATTTTTGCCAATATCCTCCCCATGTATGATCATTTATTTACTCTTCAATTCCTATAGATTATTTCTGTATTCCTAAATCCAAACACCTTAAATACCCAATTTCTAGAACATTCCTCCCCTCTAAGACATCAACAACAACTCTATGACTCCCTGAAAAACATAGAATCATTTCTATCACTTACAAGCCATCTCATATCGTGTCATTGTGAAACCCACACCATTTTTGGAATTTTTCATGTATTTATTTAATTGTATTATTATTCAATTATCCCTGATATTTTTCAAACAAAAATATAAATTTTATAGGGATAAAGGATGACCAATGGATGAATCTTTGTTAGTAGATATTATCCAATGACTGAAGGGAGATATGGGGATTGGAAAGTTGAATGAGATAACAACACTTTTAGTGGAATGGTTAGTAAGTCCATGTGGATCAAACAATTTTTCCACCTCCTATTGGGAAATATTAACCCTCTTTTATGGAACATATTTTTTTATACCGATTGTACCAAATGCATTGATGACCCTATTTAAAAACATAATAATTTTCAAATTTCCCCTCCCTAATTATAACCCATTTCACACCTCATTCCCACCGTTTTAACCACTCTGACCTAGGTTTTCCTCCACTATTATCCTACAACACCATTAGTCCACATCATGTGTAATTTGACATTGGTTCCTCTAGATATATTCTTGTAAGTTTCCCCTCTTTCTGCCTCTGCGACTATTCTTTCATCATTATTCCTTTCCCTTATAATCGGTAGTCGTGGTGAGTGTGGGTGGAATCCAAATTGATTGGAATTTTTATTAATGTTTGTTGTGTGATATCCCTTATAGTAGATTTCCACCACTATAGGATTCTATTTTTCAACATGCTAGTGATAATTTAGAAGGAATAGGTGGTCGATTATTTTTTTGGGAATTGTTGACATTATTCAATTATATAAATGAGATTTCCACAATTTCTAGTTTCATTATAAATTTTGTGTGTTAAAATGTTTTTTTATTATGGTGTAATTATGTATGATGAATTGAAAATTATTATCCCAAATAGATATAGTTTGAAAGTGTTTTCATTGAATATAATATTCGGTATATAAAAAATATAATTGATGTGGATTGAACTTAGAGTAATCAATGTTGGAACCCTACGTACCAAAGATGGTGGACTAGGAAAGGTATGATGGAAATGTTGTTAGGGTGTCTACCTAGTCTTTCTAAAATGATTACAATGTATTGCTAAAATAACTATGTAAACATGGACTATTAGGGTTGGACCTTAAGGTTTTACAGTTTAATGTTTCATTCAAGGTAAGGGGTATTTATATGTTAGATTAGTTATACTATAAAGAACCATATAACCCCAATAACCTCCATACCTAGGGGTTCTGCATACTACTATTGCTATTTTTTATCTATATCCATATTTATTGCACTATTCAATTTTCATTCAAGATTAATCTATATTTATAAATAAAATTTTTTATATTCCTTTTGAACTTGAACATTTATTTATCTTAAATAAGATATTAATGGAATAAATAATGCGATGGTACTGTTAAATTGATATCACACAATAGATATACCCAATGGTTATGTATATATATCTTCATATCTTATTCATGTAATGGAAATTGATCATTTAGTGCATGTGGGTACACTTATTTGTGGCATATTTTATCAAACGGGTTGATAGCGGTGAAATGGTGGGTTTCAGGACTCATTTCACAAGGAGGATCAAGGTCCCTTTGTTTTCCCCTCTTCATTTTTATAATTCTGGTTTTGGTTATAATTTTAAACTAAAATTTGATACTTTTATACGCACAATTTTTTATAGTTGTGATGGATACGTGTTATAATGCATTATGTAAATATTGGATTGTTATTATATATGGATATTGTTTTTTATTATTATATAAAAATAATTCCAAAATTAATTATATGATTCTTGGGAATTAGTTTCTATCACATGTTTCTTGGGTACACCATTCAAGAAATTCCATAGGTGAAGTTGGGTATCAAGTTGGATGGAGGCCCTTAATGGTTTGTGAAAATTTTTCATCAGATGAGGATTTTCCAATTTTTTTTGAACATTTCATTAGAAATTTTTTTAATAGATAGGATCTTGTATTGGAATTTCATGAGGATCTAATTGTGTTTATTATGTGTATCCAAAAACCCCATGTTTCACACCTGGATTTTGATGTCTTTGTTTTGGTCCGATTCATTGGAAATCCTGATCCTTTTCCTGGGTCTCAGATAAGATTAATGTCGAGTTATTAAGTTTCATATATATATAATCATCCGTATTTGGGTGCCTCAATTATTTTTTTTGAGTTTTTGTAAGAAGGGTGGTTACTTTATGAATGGGGCCAAACCGTGAGCTCATTTCCAGATTTAAAAACACATTTTGTTTCTTTTATAACTCTTTATTTTTTTATCATTTATTACACATTACATATTCTATTTTTCTTCCGATGACATATTCATGCTTAAATATTCTTTTTGACCCATTAATAATTAATAAGAATTGTGAATTTGGGTTACTTATTTTTGTATTAGGCCAGCCAGTGGGCCCATTTCCAGTTTCTAAAAAATAAATTGTTTCTTTTATATCATTTTTATGTTTTTAAATTTTTTTGGTGATTCAAACTCCCAATATAATACCAAATACCTATCCTCACCCCCATTATCTATTTTATCTATTTGGATCTAATTTTAATCAAATACTAGAGATAATGGTATCAGGTTTCCTCAAAACATCCAGAATTGATATGTTAAATCGTTTCATCCTTAAGTCATTCAATTTGAACTCTTTTTCCCAAAAATCATTGTTCTCTGGTTTTTATAGACCATTAGAGCCTCTCCAAAAAGTTTCAATCCATTACCTTTTCTCTATGGGTGCAGATCTAATGGAAGACAAAGAGTTTTCTAGGTGGCGAGGTGAGATTCCTTCTCCTTTCTCCTACCTCTCCTCCTCATTTAATTATTTCATGGTTTTTATTCTCCCCTAGTCATGTCAGACATAGGGTTCCATTATCACATGATTTTTTAAGGGTGTTTTTGTTCATTTAGGTCTGGTATTTATAGTTTTATGGTTTATAAACCCTCGGATGGTGATATTGGGTGTGCGTTTCCATTACGCTAAGGATATATGGTATGATATCCCTTGAACATGCCTTTATTATTTATGTTTACTCATTTTGTTATTTTTTATATGATATATATGTTTATTATTTATTTTAATCCTTTGGATAATTTTATTGGTGTGAAAAATTGTTTTTAGGCCTTGTTTTGTGATAGGTAGAGTTATTTTGTCATAAAAGTGCACACCAAGTGTTTGTTTAAATGGTCTTCTATATTTCTCAACTATTTTTTAAGTTTTAAAACCTAGTTTCATGTATTCTAGACTTTTTACTATATCTCTAATAAAATATGGAATGATATTGGTTTTCTATTCCTTGTCATGTTCTTAAAATAAATTGTTTTGTTTAAAAAGGGCATGTCATGTGATCAGTAAATTGTCTGGTTGGATTTTATGTGTGATGTGTGATTTAAAAGTTATCTATTGGGATTTATAATTGAATTGGAAGAATGATAATTTTTTTGGGTCCTTATATGGATTTCAAATTTGGATTTGGTTTTACAATCAAATGTGTTTTGGTTTACAACATGTTTTGGCCCGAGTTGTTGGAAAATGGAATGTTTCACATCCTTAAGAAAATGATTGTGTTTTGAATATGTAACTTGAGTGTTTTAAGGGATTTATGAATGTGGTTTTATACTATAAATTGTGTGTATACACCTCCATAATAAAATTTAAATGCATACATTGGTCAAATTTTAGTTTCGAGAAAGGCTTAAAGGCATGTTTGGCATTTGTTATGTAAAAATGGTTTTCATATGTATTTCATGTTCTATCTTTTTAGTCCATTTTATGGTCAATTAAAGTAATTTATTAATTTGTTTTGGGGTTTAAAACTCTGGTTTTTTATGTTATTTATGGGTTTTTTTCCTTAAAAGAGAATTTTATAATGGATTATATGTGCAAGGCCTCGTTATACTCATTGAAATTGTTTTACAAAACTTTTTAATAGTTTATTGATTCCTGAAAAAAAAGGTGAAGAATGTTTGCGAGATATTTCTGTGTTTCTGGTTTGGTAATTAAATTTTGATGTGAAAATTATATTTGATAATATGTGTAACTTGATTGAGCACAAAAGGGAATCTCGGGTATCTAGGTGGGCAGACGTGTACAAGTATGCTAGTGATCTCATGGGGTTTGGCCCCTGTTTCACGTAGAAAGTTTGAAGATGAAGACACTAACTAATCTATGAATATGATGATTTTGGAGGACCACTAGGTTATGGTTATGCTCCCTATTAGTGGCTCGTGTGCATTAGAACAAATATTTTTTATAGTTACTTTCACCGAGATACGAGGTGCCTAGGCCTCACAACTAACTAGTGCCTAGGTATGTTTTCATGAGTTGTTCTCATTGGATATTTTTTACTCACTATCAGAAAATGGTGTGTTTAGTTGATTAATTCATTAGTGTGTGTGATTTATTTAATAGTGTAAATTATTTACAGATTACCTCTTGAAAACGGCTTTCATTTTTAAGTTTCACCTTTTTAAAAAAAATTTACTAGCATTTCTCTTTATAAAACAAGAATGTTTTTGTCTGGTAATTTTTTTATAGCATGGAACCTCATTTAGAAAAAATAACTTTATATTTGTATTTAAAACATGAAATTTATGTTTTTTTTATTTTAAATGATGTTAATTTGGAATAGAAAATCAGGCTAACCTACTGAGTTTTAATACTCACAACTATAGTCTTCTTCTCTTTTTAGCCCTTGTGTAGGTTTCAGCTTGAGTTCGATAACCTTAGGCGACGTGTGATCATTATGTTGGATAGTGACCAGAAGGGTCACATGGATTTAGTTGGTTATCAGTTTTGTTCAGTTGATATATAGGTTTAGTTGTATTTTCATTTTCTTGTACAAATAATGTTCAGTTCAGTTTTTATAGAAATGTATTTTGGGCTTCCCATTTATTGATGCTATTTTTTTGATTGTTTATATATGGGTGAATTCATTCCATTGTGTACTATATTTATGCCCTTCATGCTTTTCTCCTTCCCAGAAGGATCTAGAATGCCTCTCAGGACGTGTCACGGGCTAGCCATTTTGATCAGTTCAGGGTCAACTCGGGTCGATTCGTGAAAAAATGGTATCAAAGGAGGTCGGCTCTTAGAAGACATTTTTTATAGATCCCTTGTTATTTGGGGGATTTCAAGCTACATAGAGTAGGATTGTTGTGAATTTATGGGTAAGTGCGGGAAGATCATCGTTAACTCTTTCTCGTTCTGATCCTCGAGTTTCCATGGGATGCCTCGTATTATTAGATTCCTTTGTTCTTGTTGATTGTTTTCTATTGGGATATGACAAGGGGAGTCTGACTAATGACCTTCTTGAGCTCACAGGGCCTAGAAAGCCATGTGGAGCTAGGGAATGACCCTAATAAGTCTCCCTGTGTTGGTGTTTTTTTGATATATGGTCGCCAACCATATTATCAAGTCACCCACCGACACTAGTTCCCTTTTTGGGTTTCATGGACCTTAATTGAATTATAATTTTTTTTATGAAAATACTTATGTTATAATTATTTAATTGGGTTTTAAATGAAGGGTTGTATTTTTAAAAGAGGAAAAAAGGGATTTCAAAATTTTAATATAAGAATGGTTTTGGAAGGTGTTGTTTTTTAACAAATTTTTGGGAGGAAGTGGAAAAGATTTAACAGGATTAGATTTTTCCAAATCTAATCTTTTGGTTTGTTGAAATAAAAGGTTTTCAATGTGTGAATCATTTTAAAGTAATTCGAAAACATTTTTTTCAATGGGGTTTTTTGTCCTGTTGAAAAGTATTTTAATATAATGAATATGTTATGGAAATTTGGTTTTGAGCAGCTAGTGTTTTTTTAGAATGGGGTTTTGGCCTTTGTGATTGTCGAATTATGAAAATATAACTTACAGATTTTTTTTCTTAATGAGAAAGGGCTATATAGAATAGAATGGTTGTTTTGGATGTTATATTAAATGAAATGGATTATTTTTTTAATCAAATGTTTTTTTATAAAGCCCAGCTAGTCTTGTGAAATCTGAATTTTTTTTTGATTTGGTGGTTAATGTGCCATTGGAA
Source organism: Viscum album (assembly GCA_963277665.1). NCBI lineage: Eukaryota > Viridiplantae > Streptophyta > Magnoliopsida > Santalales > Viscaceae > Viscum > Viscum album. The sequence goes on along the minus strand of OY728131.1, from coordinate 672,653,460 downwards.
GGTACATGATTATTTTTGTAACGATGAAGTTTTGTTTTTTCATTTAGTGTTTTCATGGGTTCTCACATGAATGGTTTTGTGGATATATGGATGAATGGATAGTATGGGATGGTATTTGAGAGCCCGGGGTGGCACATAAATGTTCATATTGGCGAGACAGGATGAAACACAATTGGTGAATGTGAAAATCCACCAAGTTAGTTTATTTCTTTTTCAAAAGTTTTTTGAGATGAAAAAATGTGTTTTTTTTATGAATTTATGGTTATTTTGATGGTTTATCCTATGTCTTAGAAGTTATGTTAGTTCGTTATGCTTCCTTATGATCTAGATGTCATACTCCTGTTGCATAATGAGATGGGATCTTGTTGGTGGCTCAGTTTTGGTGTGATGTTCAGTGATTTTCTAACGATATGTTGGATGTTGTGATGTGGCCACAAATGGTTTCCTATTGGCATGTTTTTTATTTGATCAACCTAATTATTTGTTTCAAATGTTATATCCACCTCTTATAATGATACCTCAGCTCGTTTGCTAAAATATAGAGCTGTTTGGGCTCGATTTAAAGTGTCTTTCCTTTATGGAGATTCTCTCAGTTGTAGAAGCTGTGCTCAGTTATGTTTAGTGGGTGTTTTTGTGTGCCTTGTTCATTCTAATACCCATTCAGAGTGAGAGAAAATAGTGTTGTGCTTTCCATGTTCTTATTTGGATAAAAATGTGTTGTTGAGGAGGAGAGTTTAATGGTCTCTATTGATCTGTTGTTTCTTCCTGGGAGTGTTATGTGGTACTATGTGGAACTAAGTAATGGAGTACAAGTTGGGGATTATCAAAGCCTGACTGCGAGTCAAGAGATGCTTCATCAATCAGAGCTCCATCTATAGGTTTCAGAGTGAAGCTGGCGCGTAGTCAGGAGTCCTAGGATTGTGGGTTGTATTGCTAAGATCATACCTCTACCATTTTAGTGAGGTAGTTACTTGGTTTTTTTTTGTGGTTTCAATGGATCAATTATTTAGTCCCCTTCCCTCCCCTCCCTAATTGTTTGGGGTTCGGATCCATGCTGAGAGTGTTTCCCAATTTCTTGCAACCTCCATTGGAGAATGGGTGAATTAAATGTTTATGTTGTGGTCCACTCAACATGGTTTGGTAGTTTGTTGCTGGAGATTTTTAGTGGGCTAGCTTGAGTGAGGCCCAATTGTAGCTCATGTTCAATTCTTGTATGTTATTTTCATGTGGGGTTCTAATGGTGGGGAGACCCACCACGGGTCTCATTTACTTTTTATTCCTAAGAACTTATCTAGTGCTATTTTTTTCTTAATGGTGGGGATTACATCACATAATCCAATAGATTCTTTGGTTTTTGTGAGTTCTCATTAGTTTTGGTGATTTTTTGGTTCATTGGTAGAAGGCCCAACAACTGGGTTCTTGGTTTGGTTGTGGAGGTAGTGACTCGATATTTCGGTTGATTCTCAGGAAGTGGTTGAGAGTTGGTGTTTTGGTTTAGGTAAGAGTATTAAGATCCATTAATGGTTCCTGGTGTGTCATTTGATTTGGAGGATGGACCATATTTATAATTAATCCTTAGGTGTTAATCAATTATATGGAATGTGCTATGTCTTTCTAGGGGCCGAAAGCTATAATGGTGGGGAGAATTGTCACACCCGGTTTTTCATGTCTTTGTTTTGATCTGGTTTATTGAAAATCCTGATCCTTCTCCTAGGTAATGGTTGAGATTAATGTTGATTTTTGAAGTTTAATCTATACTTAATCTTCTATCATTAGGTTCCTCAATTCTTTTTTTGGAGTTTTTGTAGAAAGGGTGGTAACTTCATGATTTGGGCCAAACCGTGAGCCCATTTCCAAATTTAAAATCATATATTTTTTCTTTTATAAATCATTCATTTTTTATCATTTCTAACTCATTAAAAATCTTATTTTTCCTCCCCAAACCTATTAAATCCTAAATTTCTTTTTGTACCCACTAATAATTAATAATCACGGTGAGTTTGGGTTACTTATTAAGGTCTTGGGCCAGCCCATGGGACCATTTATAGTTTTAAAAATATAATTTGTTTCTTTTATATATATTTTTTAATATTTTTCTTTCCTTACACCTCCGATTTTAATCCCAAATAACTATCCTCATCCACATTATGGAGTTTATTTCTTTAGTGATCATTCGAATCAAATATTAGGGTGAACATTCTCAGGTTTCCTCAAAACGTCCAGAATTGAAAAGTTAAATTTTTTCATCCATAAATCATTCAATTAATACTATTATTTCCTAAAATATTAATTAACTAGTTCATCTAGACGATAGGAGACTTATAAAGAATTTAAAATCCATTACCTTTTCTCTGAGGGTGCATATCTAATGGTAGACGAAGAGTTTTCTAGGTGTCAAGGTGAGATTCCTTCACCTTTCTCCTGCATCTTCCTCCTCCTATCATTATTTATTTCTTTTATATTCTCCCCTAGTAATTTTATAACAAGGGTTCTGTTATCCCATGATTTTTTATGGGGGTTTTGTTCATTTGGGTCTGGTTGTCAAAGGTTTAGGGTTTATAAACCCTCAGATAGTGATATTGGGTGGGTGTTTCCATTACACCAAGGATTTGTGGTAGGATATCCCTTGAACACGACTCTATAATTTATGTTTCATAATTTTATTATTGTTCAAATATTATATTTATATATATATATATTCATACTATTTATAATTTAATTGGTGTGAAAAAATTTGTTGTTAAACCTAGTTTTGTGAAAGGTAGAGTTGTTTTGTCATTAAAGTGCTCACCAAGTGTTTATTTAAATGTTCTAATGTCTTTATCGACTGTTTTTTGAGGATTAAAACCTATTTTATGGTATTTTTAACATGTTACAGTAGATATAATAATATATGGCATGGAATTGGTGTTCTATTCCTTGTCATGTTCTTAAAATAAATTGTTTTTTAAAAGGGCATGCCATGTGTTTAGTAAATTTCTTTGTTAGCTTTTATGTGTGATGTGTGATTTAAAAATTATTTTTTTGGATTTATAAATGAATTGGAATTATGATAAATGGTATTTTTGGGTCCTTATATGTCTTTATAATTTGTATTTGGTTTTACAAACAAATGGGTTTTGGTTTACAACATGTTTTGGCACGAGTTGTTGGAAAATGGCCAGTTTCACATCCTTATTAAAATGGTTGTGTTTTGAATATGTAACCTAGGTGTCTTAATGGATTTATAAATGTTTATTTATACTTCAAATGGTGTTTATATACCACTTTAATAAAATTTAAATGCATACCTTGGTTAAATGTTAGTTTTGAGAAAGGCTTGAAGGCCCATTTGGCATTTTTTTTAAAATGGTTTCCATCTATATTTGATATTCTATCATTTTGGGCCATTTTAAGGTTCATGAAAATGATTTTTTAATTGGTTTTGGGGATGAAATATGGTTTTTTATGTCATTGATGGGTTTCCAGCCATAAAAGATCATTTTTGAATGGATTTTATGTGTAAGGCCTTATTATACTCCTTGCAATTGTTTTACGAAACATTTTAGTGGTTTATTGATTCGTGAAAAAATGGTGAATTATGCTTGTGGTATGTTTGTGTGTTTATGGTTTGTTAATGGAAATTTGAAGGGAAAAGTGTATTTGATATTATTTTAACATGATTGAGCACTAAAGGGAATCTTGGGTATCTAGGTGGGCAGACGTGTACTAGTATGCTAGTGATCTCGTGGGGTTTGCCCCCTATTTCAAATAGCATTTTTGACGATGAAAACACTAACTAAACTATGATGATGATAATTTTGGTGTATCAATAGTTTATAGGTATTCTCCATACTAGTATCTCATGTTCACACGAATAGATATTTATTATGGTTACTTTAATCAAGATATGACGTGTCTGGGGATCACAACTAACTAGTGCCTAGGGGTGTTCTCGTGAGTTGTGCTCATTGGCTATTTTATACTCACCATAGGTATATGGTGTGTTTGGTTGATGAATGAATTAGTGTGTTTGATTTATTTAAAATTTTAAATTATTTAAATCCTCCCCCCTGAAAACTATTTTCGTTTTGAAGTATCACCTATTTGAATATTATTACTAGCATTCTTGTTTATAAAACGAGAAAGTTTTTATCTGGTAATTTTTTTTATAGCATGGGACCTCATTTGGAAAACATTATTTTATATTTTTATTTAAAAAATGAAATTGATGTTTCTGTTATTTTAAAGGATTTTCATTTGGAATAGATATCAGGATAACCTACTGAGTTTTAATACTCAGACCTATATTCTTCTTCTGTTTTTAGCCCTTGTACAAGTTTTAACTTCAGTTCGATCTCCTTAGGAAACATGTGATAATTATGTTGGAGACTGACCATCAGGGTCACCTGGAGTTAGTTGGTTATTGTGTTTGGTCAATGGAGATGTTGGTTTAGTTGGAATTTCAGTTTCTTGTACAAATAATATTCTGTTCGGTTTTTATATAAATTTGTTTTGGGTTTTGCATTTCATTCTGCTGATTGTTTGACTGTTTATATATGGGTGAACTCATTCCATTGTGTACTCTATTGATGCCCTTGGTGCTTTTCACCATCTCGGGAGGATCAGGAATGCCTCTCGGGACTTTTCATGGGTTGGAAATTATGACTGGTTTAGGGTCGAATCAGGGTGGGTCGTGACACCATGAAAGGACAGGGGTACCCTGTGATTTAGGGAATTTGATTTGAGATCTCATTCTAGTGTAATTCCGAATATGTAGTTTGGTAATGGAAACCAGGGATGGATTTTCTTGTATGAATTTTTATTTTATATTAGATTTTTTATGATCAATATGTTTTTTATAATGATTATTTGATTCCCCATGGGATTATGTATAAATACATTCATGTGTTTTATATGTGTTTATCATCATAAATCCCCATGGAACTCCTACACAGCAACCAGAGGAGGTCAATGAGAGTTTTCAATTATCTACTGATCAGAGATTGGTAGAGTTGTCATTTCTAGATGTTTGGGGCCTAGATTAAGGAGTGTACTTTGGTCCTACACAGTTCATGAATTCCAAATTGCTTTCCATAAAGGATCTATATTATGAGTTTCTTAAGAATAACCCCATTCTATAGAGGAATTGATGAATCACTATGTTTTAGTAGGATAAGTGGAGAAGAATTAGTGAATATTTGGGTTCATTGTGAGACTTTATGATATTAAGGTAAAGTGTGAAACATTTATATTGGGAGTTCATGGTCATAAGTGGTGGGAATCAATGGTTCATGAATATAAACATGATTAGATGTGATAGATGGTCTTGGAGAACATCTTCCTTGAGTATAAATGTATAGATTTGTTTTAACAAGTCTTGTCTTGAAATTATATAAACCTTCTTTAGAAGGAGAGTATAGTAAAATATTATTCCATTCTCTTCATAGTGATAGTCTAACTTTCTCTAGGGAAAGTTACTAATGATAAGATTAATTCCCACCAAATTTAAATGGGGTTTTGACTAGTATTTTCCCTAAGGTCTCATTGATTATGTTGAAGTAAAATTTTGAGTTTGTCGACTGCGATAGAATGATAGATATTTACAATGATATTATGTGAAGTTGAATGGAATGATTCAAACACAAATATAATGTATAATTGGCTCATATCAAATGTTAGGAAGAATGAGAAACATGGGAGAATGGTAGTAGTATATATGCATATTCACCCCAACCACCTTCATCAGTAGCTATAGGTGGTGGATATATTTTTCTTCATCATTATGGGAAATTTAGGCACATGTGGCCCACATTCTAGACCGCACATGTTACATATTATATCTATGGAAACATGATACATATGATAAGGATTTATAACCCCCCCCCTTCTAAGAGTGATGCACACTCTATATTTCCCATGGGAAGAACTACCTCATTTGATTTATTTAGATATACACAGTTTAATTCTAGTAAATTTTGGGGAATACTTGATATTTATTGGGGAGATGATATATTATCAATGAGATGTATGTTAATTGGTAACCATGATCATAGAGGGAGGCAATGTTCTATTATTTTTTGGATCATTCACCCATGGAATATGATGTAATTCATACGATCTATTGAGTTATTTTTCAAGTACCCTAATCCATAGTAGTTTTGTAGATTGACACAAATTTTTTTAACTCATTAATTTATAGTAATTTTTGGGAATTTTTGAAACATTTGATAATGATTTTGATGTATTCTATAGAGTTAGTTACACCTCATAACTGGAGAAAAGAGAATGATTTACAATGAGCATCTTTTCTGGTCTCCTTGTTAGACATAAAATTCAAATGTAATTTTCTTATCCTAGAGATAAACCTCGATGATGTGTTTATAGGGATGAAATGGATAACACACTTCAATTGTCAGATAATTTTTTTTAATATTACTTTTACTACCCCAATGTAAGAAGCTACATTTTTAGGGATAATGGAAGCTAAATTCAAGATGATAAAGACCTCAAATTATTATAATATATAGGGTTTCATTTCCAAAATAATATATTTTTTATAGGGTGATGAGTATGTATAGAAGAGTGGAATTCCTCCCTTAGTGAGTTAGTTCCCAGAAGTATTCATAGAGGATTTCTTAGGTTTATGTCCTAAATTAGATGTAGAGTTCACCAATTAATTTTCTCCATGGAAAAAACTAATACCTATTTCATCATATCACAAGTATCACATTCAAGTTATTGAAATTTAGATTTAAATGGAAGATTTGGAATCCAAAAGGATTCATTCTTCTATGAGTCTATCATTTTGATACTATAGTTTTTTTTAAAAAGTTGAAGGATACCATCTTCATGATATAAACTACCAAAATTAAAACTAGTTCATGATAAAGTATAAATAAAAATTTCGTCATATTTATTATTTATTTGACTCTCTAAAATAATAATTAAGGTTTTCCATGATTGAATTCTTTTCAGAGTACCGCCAGGACTATTTGAGAGAAGTAGATAATTCTTTGTCTTATATTAGATGTATTTATGGAGATTATGACTATTTTTTGTGTTTTTTGTGTTGATAAATTGTAAAATTATTTTTTGGATATGATGAACATTGATTTCAATAGATACCTTAAATACTTTATCGTTGTGTTCGTAGATGACATCATGGTTTATCTATGGTTGGAAGAGGATCATAAGTTGAATTTGTGGATTTTTCTATGGATACTATGAGATCACTTCCTTTATAAAATTATTTCAAAATAGCTTTTCTATATCCTTAAATATATGTTATTGGGACATGTGATCTTGGAAAATGGTGTTTCAATTTACCTGGATATTGACACCTTTTTTGATGTTTTGTGGAAGACCCATGTAATATATTTAAGATAAGATGTATTCATGGAATAGAAGGGTATAACATGTTTTTTCTATGAACTTCTCTAAAAAATAATCTCTAATGATATCCAATTCAATAGAGGTGTATTTATATTGGATTAAATAATTAAAATAATTTTTCATGACGCTTTAGTTGATGTTGTGAGCCTCTACATTAATAATTTTAGAAGAGGATCGACCTGGTTATGTGGTTTATTGCGATGATTTAGGGTTTAAATTTATGAAGGGTGACCATGAGGTGGTGTATAGATCTCAAAGTCTTTGACCAAATAAATATAATTACCCAACCAATGACATTGAGAATTTGGAATGGGTATATTCCACTAAATGATGACCTAAATATCATTTTAGGGATATAATTATGGCTTAACTTGACCAAAAATATCAATTTATATCTTATACTAAAAAAATATAAACACGAGGCATTGATTATGGATCAAGTACCTTTATGGGTACATCTACATTATTTTATATATCATAGTTATTGAAAATGTTCATTTTGATTGATTAAGAGGAAATTTTCCAATGTAATGTCTGAATGAGTCATCTGATGCATAGGTTTTAATGGGGGTGTTTTCTTAGATTAACTTGAATGTTTTATAAGATATGTTTTTCATGTTTCTGTCTAAAATGCAGTTGGAACCTTTGGATCATGGTCTGTTAATACATGTTGTTGGGTTAGGAAAAGACACTTGTTCTTTATTTGTGAAGTTTTTGTGCAAGTAATGAATTGTAATTGTTTTCAGTTTCATGGGTGGATTTCAAAAATATAAAATTATATTTTTGAAAAGGGGTTATAAAAATGGAATATGATATTTGGAGTGGAATTTTTTTTTTAAAATGGAAATGATTATTAGAAATAGTTTTCTTTTAATGGACTGAGTGGATTTTATGGGAAATTATAAGGGGCTTTGGAAATTGTTTTGAGAATTTGAAATGGTTTTTTTAATGACAATGAGAGACATCAAATTGGTTTGGAAATATTTATTTAGATTAAATAACCAATTTTGGAAATGAAAAATGTTTTGAATCAACCCTTGGTGTTTCTCTGAATTATCACATGTATAGATGTACACATGTGGGATTTGGATAATTTATGGTATCTGTGGATGATTTCTTGTGATTTCCAAAGGATATATATATATATATATATGATATTTAATATAATACCAATGGTTGGTATTTATGTTGTTTTTTAGGTTGAAAATGTTTTTCAAAAAGGGTGATTTCAATATTTTGATAAGTGAGTGAGATATTTTTTAGGGTTTTATTTTCATAATTGGAATTCTCTTTCATGGGATCATGGTTTTGAAATGATAAAATTTGGTCGAAAAGGTAATTTCTATTAGGGTGTTGGTTTGTTAGTAATTTTTAGAATTTTGGTTTATGAATATTTTTAATTTGGATTGGAGATTCTTGTTTTTTGTATACATCACAAAAAAGTACAATATGTTTCTAGTGAATCCCTTCTAGTGGTTTATTCTACCTAGACACTTATAGGAGTGGTGATATTGAGTCCTTATTAGTTTTTCTCATCTGACATGGTGATCATGATCCATTTGAGTCAGGGTACTGACTTTATGAAATCATTATTGTTTTCATGTAGTAGGGAACTCCCAAAGATTTGAGTGTTTGTGTTGTTTCTGGTTGGTTTGAAAGATCAACTTCGGATTGGTTGATGTTGATCTCCTAAAATTTTCTACGTGATGGTATGTATTAGGAGGAATTTAGTACCAAATTTATCGGATGGTTTATATTCAAAGTGTTTAACGTGAGAAAAGTATCATATCATGTGAATTCTCCGCAATGTCAATTGATAATGAAGGCCAACGTTGAGAATTTCAAGGGGTTGGTTACTTTTTTGTAGATGTAGTATTGTAGAAATAGATAAAATATCCTCTTATGCGGGGACCCCATCCAGGGTTCATGGATTGTTTACTTTTGGTGTTTGGGAAGGATCCCCATATAATGAGGAGAGTAATTGGAGGAACTTGTTTTGGACACGTCTTCTTGTCAGTTCAATATTTTAATTTTTCGGGAGACTCTATTTTTTGATTATTGTGTGGTCTGTCTGGTGACATTATGTTATCTTTTTATTTTCCACTAAATCTTTCCCATCAGTGTGGTTATATGGGTCACTTGGATGATTTCTCCAAGAAGAATTGTGAGAAGGAGTCTTGGAAACATGATGTAATCTTCTTACTATGAGGTAGTCGATGCTTTAGACATCAAGGATTTAGACATAAGCCCCTAGAAAAAGCATGGGGGCATTAATGAATTCAAAAGGGTGTAGGGATCCTTAAATCAAGAGTAGTTGAGTTTTTCTATTTTGGTGCCCTTGAATATTATATGTTCTTCCTTGTTGAGAAAATTTGGAGTATTTTTTCTCATGGAGTTCAAGTGATTGTTTTGTTTTTTGAATGTGATATTTTATTTTTGGTAATATATGGTGTATTCTTATCATTGACGAATCATTTTTGGTTTTGGGTTTTCTGTGGTGCTTGAATTGGGGATGTTAAGGTTCTGTGGAAATAAAATTCTTTGTTTGATCTGCTATTTGGTTTCAATTTCACTTTGAGATCCCCTTATATCAAGGCTATTGGTTTGGGTATAGAGTTCCAAATTTTGATGATGGTGTTTTTAGCTCGGGTTGAGAATCATGGGGTTGGTTTTTGTTGTGAGTTCCCACATTGTTCATGTCTGTAGTAGTGCCATTGTGATATTTGAGTTCTTGTGGTGGGTTTAAACATCCTATTTTATATATGTTTCCTCTCATTTACTTTCTTTATAGAGGTGGTTAGGTGAGACATGGGATGTCAAAATGTCCCCCCATAGTTCTTATTTTTATCTAGCTTCATTTTGTATCATATTGATCTTTGTTTATCGTAAATATGGGTAAATGTATTTACATAGAATGTGTTCGTGGTGGGGAGAATTTTCACACTCCGACCTTGGAATTTAAATTATTTTAAATTGATTTTTATATTACAGCCTTCCATTTTAGTTTTTTTAGTAGGGAGGTCTAATTTGAATTGTGGGATGCTTATTACCGGATTAATGATTAGTCAACAAAATTGTAACCATGCGGTGCCCAGGTGGGGGAGTGGTGTGGAACATGACTTGTTCATGGTTTGTTAAACTATGAAATAACTATAAAAAATGGATCTGTCAAATTAATGAGCACAGTTTCATAGATGACACGAGGTTTCTCAAACTGTACAACCAACCCTTGTGTGTGATCCATTGTTCCTATAGGGTGCGCATAGTTCTCACATAGTCTAGAAGAATGCGACGCGAAATGGTATGTCATTTCAAGTAGTCAAAAAAAATAATATAATAAAATAAAAACAAAATAAGAAAAAATAAAATTAAGTAAAAATAAACTCTTTTATTAATAATAATATTGATAATATTATTACTATGATTATTATCATTATTTTGATTATGTTTATTGTTATTATTACATTTTCTATTATTATTATTATTATTATTATTAGTTTTTTCCTAACCCTAGAGGGGTTCCCCTTTCCCCCTTACCCCATACATGACACACCCCTCCACTCCCTCTTACTACTTCTGCGAAACCACTCATGGAAGAAGGCCTTTGTCAAGCCATATCCCTTCCTCTAAAAGCCACTCCTCCACCCTAACCAAACGTGACCCCCCATGGCTGGATCTCCCCCCGCGATGCTCCATCGCCTCCTCCCCTCTCCTTGTAATGCCCAGTTTCTTAGATGATCCATTGTGAAGTCCCATTAAGTAGGGTTTTATTCTTCTCATCATCTATTTTTTATTCTGATAAGTGGTTTTATTCTCTTCTAGGTGGTAATCATGCCTTGGTTGAACTGTAATGCATTTTAGGAATTCTTTTTTTGGTCGATTCTTGAAGAATCATGTTCATCATCCATGTTTATGATCGTTATTTCTACAATTGACCAAGGATGTGAGTTTCACATTGATTATGGTTAATGGAATTCAGTTCCACTGCATTGGTTTAATTTTAAATTAAAGGTTTTTTCTTTTGACTTGCGTGTAATTTTTCAAGAGATATTTGGGTCACTTTGTTTTGGTTTTGAACTATGGTAATTGGGAAAAGTTACATGTACATTAATAGGTAAGGAATATATATATATATATGTATGTATATATATGTATGCCCTCTTTGTACATATTCTCTCAAAGAGAGTGTAATATGTGTAATTTAGATTAGGGTATATATATATTTATTTATAAATCCATATGCATGTAATAATGAAAAGTTGGTTCAAGTTTTTGTCATAAAAAAGGAGAATGTTTCAGGTAGGTACCCTATTTCCAACTCTTCAAATTTAATTCCATTATTTATTTATTGTTTTAAAAATATGTTTTATATTTATGTAGTATGTATATGATATATGAGCAGTCTTTGGTTTTTAGAAATGAATCTGCATTTGTTTTTCATAATTAATCTAGCTTCTGATGTGTGTTCTAAAGGTTGAAATATTCTCTAGAACTTATTTTGTAATACATAATGTAGTTATTATTCTCAATTTTTGAAAAATTACATTTCTTTAAATGTGGGTTCTTTAATGGGTTTGAATGTGTAATGGTTAATTGAAATGTTGTTTGGTGTACGTATAGTATTTTTGAATGAAAACTTAATTAAAATTGGGTTTATGTGTGGTTTTAAAATGGGGGAATTCTTTGTTTCTGTATTTTTAGAAAGGGTCATGAGTTTTGGTTTGAATTTCAGTATTAATGGTGATTTCACACTCTTAAATATATTTATCTTTTAGAAGAATGTTTTCAATATTGTTTTTAAATGTGTGGTTTCATGGTTTTGTAATAGGGAATTTAAATGGTTTTAGAACTTAAAATTGTCTGGTGTTTGAGATTTCTAAAATGTGAATTATCTATTTAGTGTAATAAAGCATGTTTTTGGCACTTTGAGAATTATTTTTTAAAGTGGAAGACCCATCTTAAGGAATACCCCTTGTTTATAACATGTGATGTAAGTGTTGATGTATGATTTGTGATATGTTCATAGTGAATAGGCCCATGCATTATTATGTGATGTAAAAATGGGGATGTGCTCAGGGAGGTAAATTATTGGTGATTATTTTTATTTTTTAGTAAATAAAATCATATGGTCATGTATGTTATTTTAATAAAAACTCGCCACCACATGAAATAGAGAACCTGAGAAACTTGGATACCTAGGTGTGCTATGTAGAACATGTATGCTAATTGACTAGGATGTGTAATGGATCAGATTCATATACTAAGTTTATGATTACAAAACTAACTAAATTATGATAATGAAAAAAGACCAATAGGCCCCTAGGATGTTCCCTCCAAGAGGCTCATGCATGATAATGCTTTTGGTTGTGGTTGTGATACCACATTTCACGGAGATGTGATGTTTTTAGGGTCCTACTTATGCTAGTAAACTATATTTATTTCCCATGGTGCATTCTTATGACATGATACTCATGATTGGATTTTTTTTCAGTTGTTGTATTATTTTTTATCTTTTATGAAACCCATTTTTTAATCAAAATAGATTCCCTTTCATTTTAAATTGTCTATAAAATATAATAAACTATTCTTAAAATTTTATTATAACGAAATGGTTTGTCATGAAAGTGGATTCTTGTTGTTTAATTTTAAAAGAATCTAATATATTATTTTGTTATGGTATTATGTTCTAACTATCATGACATGGTTTTCTTTCTAAAGTCAAACAATAGGTAATAGTTTATTTGGGATCACCTTCTGAGTTCTAATACTGATGATGTTAGTTTCATTCTTGTTTATAGTTTTCAATGTTGATTTCAAATTTGTTTTTATTAGGGACTGAGTGTAATCCCATGGTTGTAGGTGACTCATGAGGTCACATGGTGGTATGAGTGTAGTTTTATTTTATTTCTAATAATATAGTTTAGTTTAATTGTTCTATATTTTTTTTTCATTTGTTTATGGTCCAAATCCTTACCAATTTATTTATTAAATTGGGGATAGTAGTTTCCATCCCATGGAGAATGGGAACACCCTTTAGGAATTATCCTTGACTGACTCGGGTCATCAGTTCAGGATTTATCTAGGTTGGTTTGTGAAACAAATAAGGGATAAATAAATTAATAGTCATAGAGGATAGAAGTTATTTCTAATTAATATAATAGATGTAGATATAAAATATAATAATAGCTACAAAAAAACAATATAAAACAATATATATTATCTTTTTTCATCCATTATATGAACCCCAATCATGAAGTTATCACATTTATCATAGTCATGGAACTATTATTGATTAATCATTATTCCACTATACACTACAATAATTAACAAATCTCATAGTAGATTTTGTTTCATCTTAAATAATTACTACAGTTTTTTTAATTGATGAAATTATCCAAAAATACTAAATGAAAAAACCACCCAATTTAAAACTCCTTAAACTATCCACTACATCCCTATTAATTAAACCATAAAACTTCATGTTTCATTTTTTTCTATAGATATATAATTCATTTAGGTATTCTATGGAATGAGATTATTTGACATTATAAATTTAGTACTACAATAATATTGTGCAATTATATAATATGGATATTATTTGTGTTAATAAAAAAAAGTCCACAAACACAATATAGTTCATGAAAGGGATACTATATGTGGTTAAATTCATTAAAGATTATATACCTATACAAGAAGTCTATAAACTCTCCACTTTATTTTTAAAAAATAAATAATCAGTTTTTCTGTAATTTATAATAATAATAATAATAATAATAATAATAATAATAATAATAATAATAATAATTGATCAATAAATTAATGCTTTATATGATAACACATTAATTTTAAAATTTATTAAATTACAATGTCCTTATCCTGGGCTCCCGGAAATGATTTGAGTTAGATGTTCCATGTGATGTAGGGCCTGATATGCTATACCTTAAAGGCTTACAATAGGTAATAAGTTCCAAATAAAAAAATTTATGATATTATACCAAATTGTATCATCAAAAAAATAAAAAAAATAAAAAAAATCATAATAGGATTCAAATCAATATTGATAATAATGAATTATAATAGATTGAAAACCATAGAATATAAATATATATGTTATAAAAATGAAATACATGTCATACTATTTGAACATTTAGTAACATCCCCCATTGTGTTGATGATAAACAATATATCAATAACTAGAAAAATTGGAACCTATCTACCATAATCAATATATCCTATCATTGTTATCTACAACACCACATTATAATTCCTTCTTATCTAAATTTACTAGTTTCATCTATCAAACAACCTTTTCTACCATATGATCTATATACATACCAATGTCCCCCTATTTTGTGTCAGCATAAAACCCTATCAGAAACCACTAATGAATATCCCTAATTATATATATATATATATATGTGTGTGTGTGTGTGTGCATTCATAAACTGATGGAAAACAAACCTATAAACATCACTCATGTTGTAGAGTTTGTTATTCAATGTGCCTCCATGAGGATAAAGTCATACCATCATTGATGGGTGCTTATTAAATATATAAATATATAATATTTAACATTCATGGGTAGTTAAAAATCTATCTAATCATAATTAAAATATTTTTATGGAATTATGTACCATCTCATAGATTGTACCAAGGGTGAATTGGCATAAAATCCCTTGATATAATCATCTTAACACACTATATCACTATTTGTATGTTTTACAAAAAATCATATCATTTGTGTTAGTATACTAATTACCACAAAATAATTTGTTGAAATATAAAAATACTCTATGTATCATAGGAGGAAATATAAGAATTCATCATAGTATGAGAGTCTGAATAAATAAATTCTATATAATAAATGGTTTTATTAAAAAACATTATATATCACATGTATAAATGTATAAATACTCACTAAATCGTTGTTGGAAATATAAAATACCCAATATTTCACAATAGGAGGTGTAATGAAACTAACCATATCACTATTAGTTCGGTAAAAAAAGAAGATCAACTTAAATAGAAATTTAAACAGGTGGGAATAACATCCCTAACCAAAAAAATATTTATATAAGAATAAATTAGAGCAAAATATAAGTGAGTCGGTAGAATATGCTTTTGATTTTGGTATCTATAATCCTAATTACAAGCATAGTCATTTCATTTAAAGTGTTAAAAATTGATCCATATATGTGTGTAGTTTCTCCATCTATGGAAATATCATATATTGGTAAATAAATCCCTTTTTCATAGTAAAATATGAATTAATTCCTTACTATCTTATGGAATATATATATAATGAATGTGGGGAAGGTGTATGTTTTATATAATAACACAAATAGATGGGAAATGTGGCCCATTTTTATACCAATCAATTCAAAAATATCCATATCTTCCCATTTCATAATAATTATAAGAATATAACAGAATGTCAGCCAATACCAATGGAATCATCATATAATGGGAATGGTATTGATTTTTCTTGGAAACATCATAGTAAATGGTCATATATTCTTATAGTCATTGTGTGTTTCATCTTATTAAAACCATTACAAAAGTTAGAAACTATTTCAACCAAATGATACAATGATTTTTTTTAATAGGACTATGTATGATTTTATTTTTGTTATGTGAAGATGTTTTGGGTTGAGTTGAAATGGTGCAATGATGATTTATAATGACAGAATGTTGATTTATTTGATTTTATATGTAATATGAAATGGTATAGTCACACCATGAGGTAATGGGTCATGCCCTGAATTGAGTTAAGGAATGAATATTCATATATCTATTGTAAAGACCTGGAATTTCTATGGAATGTTTTTTATTACTTGGTAATTTTACGAGTTTTCAGTTTCTGACGGCGTGTGATTCCGTGGTACGGAGTGCCCGAAATAATCTGTCGAGGTTTTGTTAAATTTAAATTAACGCGCGCATGCAGTTTTACAGAATATGTGGAATAAATCTTAGACGGTTACTCATATCAGAAATATGAGGCCACCGTTGCGCTCAGGATGGTGGGTTTACCCTAGGCGTGACTTAAGTTTAGTCGGCGCTGGCCTCCTATGAGAAAACCCAAAAATGGAATAACCGTAAATAAAATAATTGAATAAAGTTATTTTATTTATCAAATGATTATAACTAAAAAACGGCAACTCAGATTAAAAATCTGAGACCGCCGCTAAACTGGTGAGGGAATTCTTTCATTAAGCATATACTAACTTGGGACGACGAGGGCTACTAGAGAAAGTTAGTTTTTGGTCGCGAATAGAATTTTTAAGTGGCAATTATTTTATTTTTAAATTCATAAATTTTAAACGATGACTTGGATTTTAAATCCAAGGGTACTGTTGAGTTTGTTTGGGCGTGTTTCACCTAGGAAGACCGTAACCTCGATTGCAGTGGATGGAGTGTGGCTGTTAATATTTTTCCGATATTTTTTTCAGGTACGTTCAGTAAACATGCAAGCAGCGTTTCATAACTTTTGAACCAGTGCTCAGAATTGAAATCTGAGGGCACTATTGAACTTGTAGCACCAGTATTATCTTAAGGAGTCCTTCACCATAGTGGTGTTTTAATGAGGTTGGAAGTTAGTTTATTGGATTTTTGAATAAGATAAATGAAAATAAAAGTATTACTTTTATTTTTATTGTGGTGGGTTAATCCTACAAGGGGAGGTTGGAGGTGGGGCCCACCCACGTATAACCTCTCTTGGGAGGATATTAGGCAGTGGGCCCACACGAGCTTGAACCCCCTTTAACACCTCATTTAAGTGTGATAAATCTCTTAAACTCTCCTTGAGTTTAATGAAGCTAAATCTCCCTTTATTTATTTTGAAACTTTCCACCTTCCTTCATAATGGTGCCAACACACCTAGAAATTAATTAATGCCACAATTAATTAATATTCTTAAATTCTTTTGAATTATTTTTGGAATGCATGGCAATAAAAAAATAATGGAGAAGCTATTATTTTATTTTGGGTTACTGATTCTCTTGGTGGAGCCTTTACTCTCCAACAAAGAACGATATCCTCACAATGAGGAACATCTCTTCCACCGTCAAAGCACGACGATGACATCTTATTTTTTGTTCTTCAACCAAGGAAAAGAAAGGGAAGCGATGCCCACGACATATCCAACAACCTTCATCCACATCAAAGGAGAAGACGTCGCCTGCGAAGAATGTCACCAAGGATGACGCCACCTCCGAACGCTCATCCGTCAACGATGAGTACCCTTCTTTCTTTCTGATTCATGATCGTGAGAATTGGAATTGCGTGATGAATGTGGTAATCAACGAATCTACATCCGCCCTTTTTTTGAGATCGTCAATGGAGGACAAATTCAAGAAAGGGGTTTTGATTATTTTAATGTATGAATTATACCCTCGTTCCCTGTCGTTATTCTAGTTCCATGATGGCCAAATGTTATCACCAAATGTGAAGGGAGTGGGTCAAACAAACACAACCCAACATCCCTCTGTTGAATCTTGTTTGGTTGGTGTCAGAGGCAGAAACAGAAGGAAGTGGTGTCATCGCACCATGCCAGACAAGAACTGTGGATGGGAGGGTCGTGGTGGATGAAGAAGCGGGGGTGCCATCGCGCCGCGCGGTGGAGCCAAAGGTCGCGGCCAAGTCTGGACACGGAGGGGGTGGCATAGTGCTGTCAGGCCCCGCGAAGAGGAGGAGGATTGTGGCGTCGTCACTCCGTGGTGGAGGAGTTGTGGCTGCTGGCTGGGCGGGCCGCCATCAAGCCGGACTAGCGGGACCAGCCAGGTCCCGTGGCCCCTGAACCGGCGCAGCGCGCCGGTTCTGTTCAACAAACCGCGGAGGGGTGCGGAACCCCCACCCTCACGCGGCCAGACGGGCCACCACGGCCTCCCTCGGCTGGGCCGCCCAAGGCCGGGCCACACAAGGCCAGTCCGCCCAAGGCCAGGCTGCCCACCGCCGGGCTTCCGTCAGCCGGGCCTCCTTCAGCAGGGCTGCCCTCGGCCGGGCCGCCCATGGCCTAGTCACCATTGTCCAGGCCTCCCTCTGGCCGGGCCACCCTCGAGTCGAGCCGCCCTCGGGCCAGGCCACCTGTCGGTCTGGGCCCTCTTTTCCAGTCGGGTCGCTTCCTCAAACCGGGTTGAACCGGCGGACCGGGTCAGACCCCATTTCATACCGGGTCGAGCTGGGTCAGTCCAACTGGGTCCGACCGGACCAGGACCCACTATGGTCGTTTACACCTTTTCACCCGCATCTAGGGTTATGGGTGTCTGATTGACATACCTCCTGTGGCGATGGAATTCTTGGAGCGAGGAGATTCTTTTGCAATACTCTACTTGAGGTTTGGAAATAGTTGGGTTATGGTTGGGTTCGTTTGAACATAAAAACGAATCAGGACCCTGAAACGGAAATGCCAATAACTCACAGATTGGTCATCCGATTGACGCACTTTCTTTAGAATTGGGTTCCTTATAATAAGACGGAACTACGAGATACATCAAATTAGGACATTGTGTCAGTTGATGTATTGACACATGGCTTGAGGAGAGGACTACTATACCAGAATCCTCCTTGGGTTTGACAGTGATGACTACTGTACCAGGATTCTCTGTGGGTCTTACAATTCTGACTTCTGTTCTTGGATCCTGTGTGGATCCGATAGAATAGCTGGTCATATATCCTATGTGGGTCCGACAGCTTATCTGGTCTTGTATCCTGTGTGGGTCCAACAACATTGATGAATCAATGTCTACATCTGATCATCTATATCACTCTACAAAATATGTATACCTTTTGTGAGCTGAGTCTTGACCTTCAGTCGATATCATCAAGATGATTGACTTTACTTCCATTGTGGAATGGGTTATGCTGGGGCACGAGAGTTAGAGCCTGACTGTGATTGATAACTTAGGTATATGTATGGGAATATACCTAAGTAGGGTTTGTTGAAACAACGTGATCATATCTTTCTTCTGTGGTTTATCCTTGCTGTATTTTATGAGACCATGAGGGTCTCGGGGTCCCTACTATGTATCCTTATACTCACCACGATATGGTCTTTTCCCGCACCTCATTGTGTTGAATGCAGACAACATATAGCACTGACCGGGATAGAGTGTACGAGGACTAGACGGTACCCGGAGGTGGACCACATGACTAGTCGGTACTCGGAGGAGGCTGACGTACATGGAGCACTGAGGAGGCTATATGTACCTACCCTTCAGGTAGGATCTGTGGTGACGATCCATGTGCCACATGTCACCTTCTAACTATTTTTTCTTTTCCTTGTAATTTACAGCTGGGCTTTTATTTCCGGCCCCTTTACTTTGCAGCACTACTTTTTTAAACAGTTTCTACTTAGTGTTTTGCTTCCTGTTGTGTACTCAGTTTAGTGTGTTTATTTTTATAAAGGTAATTCCTTTCTAGCTTAGGCATTTATGCCTTTGGTTCTAGTCGTTATCCCATGGCATATGGAATGTGGGCTTGGGGTAGTCATGGAACAGGTCCCGAGGATGGGTCATGACATCTATGTTTATGTACGTGTATTTAAAATTCTATATAAATTTAAACTGAATAAATTCAAGGATATATACATTATATTTTTTAAACCAATTCTATTCCGGTAAATATTATTTATTGCATGAAAAAGAACCTAGTGATTTATAGTGTCCATGAAACTATTAATATATGAATTCTATGGAGGGGAATTAATGATAAAATATATATAGAGTTTACAATAATTTTTTAATGGAATTTCCATAGATTCTAAGTCACAACATAATCTATTTTGATTGATAAATGATATCTTTGTGATATATAGATGGTGGAAACTGTAAAATTCCCTAATTTTTATAATTTAATATCTTTATAAATAAAATAATTGTTTTCACTAGTAATATTAACTTCACTAGACGACTCATCAGGATGTTGAAAACTAAAAATGGGAAATCAACCAATAGTAGTGTGAATTAATAATATATTCAATGTATACTTATTTTTTATAAAATTTGAACATATGGAATTCAAAAAATAGTTGGATGTTAAAAAGGTCTCAATTATCTAGAAAATCAAATTCAATGGTAAACATGAACAACCAATATTTCTAATGTTATGACATGATGTAGATGTTAAGGAATATGGTTGATGTTTAATATTTAATATTTAAATTCTCTAGGTATATTGTAATATATTAAATATAATAAAATATATACACACACAATAATATTGTAAGAACATTTAAGATTTAGAGTATGTGTGTATTAAAAGAGGACTTCATTTAATTTCTATATTAATAAAGTGAAGAATGACAAGTTTTACTCGCCAATAATATGAGTCATGTAAGAAATATTTGTTGTTTATGTCATTTCCCATCATGAATTGATGAACATAGACTCATAGTGAAAACCCATTATAGTTCAATGTTTTATTTATATATTATATCATTGATGGTTTTATCTTTGTAGTTAAATTACACATTTTGACATCATTAAAAATTAGCTATTGGAATAAAGGATGATGTTTTGATCCATGGTTGAGAATTTATATTTTTTCATATGATTTTAATAATAATGTTTGAAATATTTTTTTTATTATAATATAAAAATAATATTAACATGTGCTCGTTGGATTCTTCTCAAGTGTATGTAAATGAAGTCTAAATTATTTGGTCAATTTTTTTTATTGTATCTAGTTGTTTATTGTTTTGATAATAATGATAGATATGGGTATTCTTTTATAATATTATTACATGATCAAAATAATGTTAATTTAAATAAAAAAATTCAAATCCCAATAATTAACCACCACACAAATAGGGTGTTTAATGGTTCATTAGATGATAAGAAGTGGTATTGAAGCCACATGTTACTTTATAAAGAATCTGATAGATGAATTTTTTAATTATAGGGACTATATAAGATGAGAATGGAGTACGAATATGTTATGGGTTACAATATCAAATATAGATGAACAAAGATAGATCACATCAATGATATCCAGGGGTGCATTTTTATTTTGCATTAGGTCATGTCATTCAATTAACTTATTTCCTTACAAGGTTGATGATGAATGGATATTGGAATATGTATAATTATGATACCATTATTATTGATGATTTATTAAGAGAAGTGTTGAGTTAAATTTAAAAAATTTTATAAATTTCCCAAATGGAAATATAATTTTTGAAAAAAAATCCAATATTGGTGAAATTGATTGGAAAGGGAAATAAGTGAATCAATAATTATTACAATATTGACTTAATGTTATTAAAATAAGTTCATTTCAAAAATATAATAGTTTCAAAAACCATATTATAGAATTTCTTACATGCATTCATGATAATTCTTACGATATAAACTATTATGATATTTTAAATAAAATAACAAATATATTAAAACCATTTTATTTTTCAAAAAATTCAACATATAATGAAGTGTATCTTACTCAGTTATATTTGGATGATCTAAAAAAAATCTGGACATATAAAATTTTAGTTATGAAGTAAATTTAATTATAACATTAATTAAAATTAATGTTCAGTAATGTTTTTAGAAGATTGAATTTTAGATATTGATGTTAATGAAGAAGTTAGTGATAATTTTTACCACTCATTGTGATGAATATTAATAATGGCAGTGTTATAACGGAAGGAATGTTTCTTTTAACACTTTTATTTAATGATTGTGTAATTCAATAATATTACTCCAAAATGATTATATATATTGGTTGATGTGCTTTGATTGTATCACCAAAATTCATATCCACTTTAAGTGACAATTATTTCATGTATTGGAATCTAAATATAATTTATGTGAATGGTGTTGGTATGAAAAGTGGAATTAGATAATGATGATGATCTATTTTGAGGCATTAAAATAGAGTTAATTACAAACAAATATTATTTAACGGTTCATTTAGTCGAATAATATAAAATAGACGTGGAAGAGGATGATTGACTAGATTGATTGGTTGATGTGAAGGTAAAATTGGATTTCTACCCTAATGAAATTGATTTATAGAAAAAGGAAAATAATAATTTTATATTAAATATGAAGGAATCCTTATATTATTTTGATGAACACGTATACGGAATTTATCAACTTGAGAATGGGATAGATTATAATGAGAAAATTCATGTGAAATTATAATATGTAGGGAAGAATATATTGAATATTGTGGATCAGATTATGATAATTCATGATCTCAATATCTCTGTTAGGGAGAATGTTACTAATATAATAATTCATGGTGTGTAATATTTAACATTGATAAAGAATCATTCACCTAGAATAAAAATGTTTGGATAAAATAAAATGTTTAGGCCTGGAATGTTTCAGAATAATTAGTAAAGAAAAATATATATCAAGGAACATCAACATTCAAATATGTTTTCTTACCCCAGGACCTAATTTCATGGGAAAATTTGGTAATAAATAATGTTTATGAATATATATTTTAAAAAATAGAATGTTTGATGTGAAAATTTAGACGATTAATGGATTAATTTGTCAATCATCAATATAATACATATTATCATGGAGTTAAAAAAATCAAGGGATTTGTTTATATAAGATAGAAAAGAGATAATTTTATTAATAAATTTTAAATTATATGGATTCTAACTTCACATAATATCTTATTTTATATATGAAAAAAATTATTTGAGAGGAGAAGTAATTGGATTATATTAAAGGATAAAAGGAACACATCATTTATATTATAATATTAAAAAATCGAAGGATATTTTTCTAAATAATCTATCACTAACATAAATCTATCAACTCTAGTAAATAAAGTGGTTTTTTATTTTTGAATTTGAAATATTATTTAATGAATGAAAATCTAATTCAATTTATTTAAGAAAAAAATATCAATTAGAGGAAGAGAAATATTGTATCATTAATCTTTCTGATGATTTTTTATAGAGTCATAGATAAATATCATTTAATTTTTAATTTAAAAAAAATAATAGGATGACCATGAATGATAAATATATTCTAAATGATATAAATTTTAAGGAAATAAGCTATATGATTAGGTGGATACATGATCATGAGAGTTCCTCTTACATGACATTTAACACGAGGAATGAAAAAAATGTGAATGGATTATTTAATTTAATAGTTTAGTTCTAAAATCATAGTAATTTTAGATTTAGTGTGAGTTATAAGAAATAATTAAATAGTGATGAGGTGAATAACACTTAAGTTTTCAATGATTATATCCATCATCATATTCTTTTTTTATGTATGTCACTCTTGATATTAAGGTTTTGAAATATCATTCATTAAAAAATAATTAAAATCTAAGGAAATTAAAGAAACTGTATTTCAAATGCTTTCATCAAGGCATTCCTCCAAGAGTGTTTATTTGTGGTAGTATCACAATTGTGGCCCCAAATTCTCTTTTACAAAGGAAGGGTATAATTAATCCCATTCGACAGTGATGTATGGTACTTGATCAAAACTAGATGATGGGATGTCAGTTCCCCATTCCCTAGATTCCTCTTAAAATTTCATCTCCTATAATGGTTCTCCCTCATATATTTTAATAATGTTCATTAAAATCATTACTGATGTCATAACATTTTAGATACCTGTTAACTACAACTATTTTTTTAGAAATTTTATGGGGGTATAGATGGTGAATAATCCATCAGCCAAATAGTAGTCACAATGGGTATATTTGGTATGTTGGTATACTAGAAACATTGGTAAATTATAATATTCATCAATACACAAAATATCATGGAGTCATATTTAGGTATTGAGCCTAAGGCATATCATATGAATCCTGAGTTATCTAATGAAAATGGAATATTGTCAATTTTTTTACCTTAGGAATCCCATGTTTAACATGGGGTAACTGATGCAGTAGGTGCATATATTCCTAGACATTCACCTTAGGCATCCCATGCTCAATATGTGGTTTAATTATGAGACATTTTGTGAGTTTAACATCTTCTGGAGTAAGAATGATACTTATCAGAATGGCCCAAGGAGAACGATCAATGAGGTGAAACACTAGGAGAGATCTCTTGGATGGTTTATCGATGGATGGATTAGAATTCCCCATGGAGGTGGATCTGGTAAGTGTGTCCTATAAAGGGAATATGACATATTCTGATGTTTTATTTTGAAACCTTTGGAGGTGGATCATGGAGGTGTCCCCTAGTAGTGGGAGTATGGGGTTACCAATGGTTTGGATTGACCCTTAAAGAGGTGTCTCATGTACCCTATTTAAAATAAAGTGATCAAAATGAAATTGTTCTATGGATGGTGTGGGGCTTACACATGTAAGAATCCCTTTTCCTGAGTATTTATCTTTGTTGGATGGTGTCAGTATTATGAATGTATATTTCTAGAGTATGTGGATTGATCATACCAGGATATGGATGGTGTGGTAAAATCAAGATGGATGTGTATGACATAGATGGTGTTGATGGAGTAGATGGAGTTATGGGAGCTAGTTTTTTGACCATAGGGAGGCTTTAAACATATCCCAATTAATTTGGAATAAAATACCATATTGTTAAAAAATGGTTGGGGATTATACCTGAGGAGGAGGCCCTTTGGGTTGGAGCATACACATAAAATATTCCCATTAAGTGGACATAAGTTTATTGGGGATTACGCATAGGAGTGTACCATGGGGTATTTTTGGATGGGACTTAATATATGAGGGATTATCATTATAAGGGAATGGATTTCATATACACAAATAACCTATAATAATATGTGAGTAATTAATATTTTGGGAGAAATTTGGAGGAAATACACCCAATGGTCATATCATTAAATATGTTTCAATTAGTTATGGTGATGGTATTGCACATGGAAGCTTCTTGAAGATGATTTCATTCCATGTTAAAAGGGTCTAAATCCATGTGGGGAAGATCTCATTCTCTGTGAGTCGTTCATGGATCATCCTCTAGATGTTGTGTGTGGTTGGGGATTACATATGAATGAAAAAATTTCAATATTTGGGTTCATGTGGATTTAATGACCATAGCTATGATGTATGCCCACATGAGTCCTGATCAGTGTGAGAAAAAAGAGGGAGAAGTAAACCTAACAGTCACACGATCCTCGCTATTTGATGATGATTAAGGTGTTGAAACCAATAATTAGAGGTTGGGGGTATTGAATGTTCCCATGTAATATTTTATTTTCATTTCTAGGATTGTCAAATCTGATGAATTATTTAGGTATGTCTTAGGCTGAGGTGAATTGGAGGAAGAGTACCACCTCCCGTAAGAAAGTATATAATATTTCAGAAGATTGGAATACTTGGAGGATATCATTTAATGTGGGTAGGATTTAATTCTCTATGGGGATGGGTAGTTTGATCGTTGTCAATAACTAGTCAAAGATAGAGCTTCAATTTACTTTTTCATGGGTTATGGACAATGATTAACATCATGTGTTGAGGATGATAGAATTGTGTAGTTTTATATTATACATCTCTTGCATGGGGAAACCATTCTTTACCACTCGTGCTTACATAACCTCTATTCATTCCCCCTTAGGATGGGCATGTATTTAGAAATTATCGATTTGAATGGTTTGGTTGAGTGTTTAATCATGAGGTCCATATTAGAATCCCAATGTTGATAACAAAATGGAATTGGAACACCCTTATTGAGAAAAAAAATATAAATGAGAATCTTCTCCCACACATGTGATGGTGTTTGCCACAAGAAATAGTGGCACATTTCTTGTGGGAACTTGAGGTATGGTTGGATTGATCCTGGATGATGTGGGACCCTAGGGTACTTAACCTTTTTGAAGATGTGTCAAAAAATGGGGGAACATGGAGCATCCTAGGAGTGGGGCTTTATAAAACATGGGGCCCCTCCTAGGGGAGAATCCTAAAGCTCAGGTTATTTTTATTGGTCATGGGGTTCATGAAGGAGAGGTATTTATGAAACATAGCAACCCTACCTTCAGATTATGTCCTTACCCACAAGTGGAGTTCTCTATGAGGTCATAATGATTCGTGGAGCCTCAAGTACCCCTATTGAATTATTTATTTGATAAGGGAATATGAATTACCAAAAGGAACCCCAACCTTAGGTGGAGGTATTTAAGAACATGTGGAAGGGGGTGTTACAAAGCATGGATACCTTGGATGATCCATTTTTTATTTGGCTCGTGATGCTCTAGTTCTTGATGAATCGATAGGAATTCTAAAGTCAAAGATTTGGGAAACCATCATCTAAAAGTCATAATGGGTTTTGTATTTAATAGAATAGGGTTCTGTGAAGCCGGGATGTGGTGTACAAAGTAGATGTGGGATTGATGAATGGTCATGCCCGTATCAGACTCATTTAGCATAGTTTTAACACTTATCATAATGATGGAGTGTCATCAGACTCATAGAGCTTACCATTATGGCATCATGAATTTGGGGAGGGGGATGGGTCTCCATGAATTGGATTCTGAAAGAAAACTATGACAAGTATTTTTGGGCCATTCAATATTAAATTAGATCTCTAACTTATATGGCTTCCCCATCTAATCATGTGAAACATATTTTGGTTTGAAAAAATACCCATAGAATGGAAGAATATAGAAAAAGGAAGTTTTAATTATGAGGGAGAATTTTGATATTTTTTTGACAATTTCCCCACTTTCATGAAGTTCAACCATTGGGGTCACTCATGATGATAATGCAAGGTGATTTTACACACTATGGTCATCATGAAGCACGTTCTATCTGAAGCATATAAATAGTGTAGGTGGGGGCCCTCATAGGAACCTAACTTTGTGTGAAGAAAACCTACATCACTATCTTCTCAATTACTCAATGATTTTTTCATCATGAATTTATCCTTTGAAAAGAGGACCACTGATATTTTTCTTTATGGAAACTACTTTGAAAATAAGACTACATGAACCACATCCTCGTGAATCTCCTTCTATAACTCCGACCTCTATGAACCAGTATCCTTGAATAATATTAATGAACAACTTCAACAAAATCTCGTTGGAAAAAACATATCTCATGAACTCAATGTATTCTCAAGGATTTCCTCAAGAAGTTCTTATAGATGATGCTCAATAATAGGAAATAGAGGTCAACATCTTAATTGGGGAGTGTATTTGTAATTCCAGAAATCGTGAATCCATTATTGAGTTGTTGTTAGTGGATTAAAAATATTATACTATATTCAAGATGATAATACTATATGGATTTAGATTAATATATGATGACCTCATCTTGTGGGTGAACTGAGGTGAACAAGCCTACTAGTTCAGGGGACTACTGGGGAAGTAACACTACCATAGAGATGATGTCAGCCATTAGAGTTGTATAAATTTAAAACAAAATTAACAATATCAATGGGTAAGGATAGATAAAATTTCTTATAAACCACAGTACCAAATGATCATTAATAAGGTCATGGTGAAAATAGATAAAGGACGTACTGATGTCTAGGATCTATACCATGGAGGTAGCTTCACTAATGAATGGGCCATGTCCCACTAGGCATGTGCATCAGGCATTGAATTTGAGGTATATATGCAGTTGATAAAAACCTATGAAATGGTGTGGGATTTTTAGTTCCTTGTTTGTTGGATACATGATATCATGTTAGATCTATTGATAAGCTGGTCTCCAAGGAGAAACACATTCCGCCTACACCCTAGGGAGGTCGACATCATCTTTGAGACCTTAATCTAATCTTCATAATCCCAATTATGGAGGTGATTTATGAAGATTTTCTCCCTTTAAAGAATGTATGGGAGGATTAAGAGTATCATCCTTCTTTGAAAAAGGTTAGGTGAGACCTGGTGAGGGCATCGGTGAGGTGAAGCCAGAGATAAGAGAGGTCCACTTCTATAATGGGTTCAATTATTTTTGGAATATCCATAAAGAGAAGCCCGCTGAGAGTGATGAAGAAGATAAGAAACTACTGAAGAGACAACACACATTCCCATAGAGGTACCAGTGGGGATTGAAGGGTTACTAGTAGACGATCCTTGAGGAATTTCAATAGAAACTATGGGGATACAACATCAAGATAGAGCCTCAACCAATAGTCTTGTTGGAATGATTTTTCATGGATTTAATCTATTAGAGGATAATCCTAGTAACAGACGCACACATGGGTGAGATGCCAAGAACGTTCATAACAGTGATGTTGATGGAAACAAGGAATAACTTCAATACGGAGGTCCTAGTTCTTGTGGGGTTCTATAATGTACCTTGTCACATTTGGGAGGGGAAGACACCACATCATGTGTGTGAGCTATTCCACTTCTTTTATAGCTATGTGACCACACACATGGGGGATATGAGTCTCCAAAACATATTTACACTATTAAAACAAACTTTTAGCTGGTGATTTTGAACATCATGAGATCTTACCCTATCAAGATGGGTTTGACATACATGATAAATAGGGTCAGGTTGGTAGATTATTTTAACATTCACTCATTTCCTCTATGAAGGGGTCGATTTCCAATGACTAATCATATACTAGGGATCAATGATCATATATTATAGCCTTATAATGTGGAATACTAAATGAAAGCATTGACTGTGAGTTATTCTACGAGTTGTATAACCTGCACCGAGTTGTGAGGCAGTTCATATAAATAAATAGGTTGACACCTATTATGTACTCAAGGGTTCTCCAATAGAAATATTCATTACTGATTATGTTTATTTGGATTATGGTCTCATGGTAGGATGGGTAGATGAAGGATGAGAAACAACCACCTACCGTTATGTTGGGGATGAACCATGACTATGCACAGAGCTAGGTGATCATCTACCATGGGGAAATTTTGAATTAATGGACCTTTTAGGAATATGATGGGGTTACCCCTCTCCCATGGGTATGGTGATGAGTAGTGGCAAGATTTCACTATAGTGGTAAATACATAGTGTTAGGAAGGGAAGCAAAAGAGGGATTAGTGGTTAGTGGGGTCACACATGCATATAAAGAATAATGAGGATAATTAACATAAGGCCTAAGGTTCATGGGATGGATAACATGGGTGGAAGGGATGCAATCCAGGGATGTCCCAAGAATGGTTTTCCCACTCTTAGAAAGCCTTTATGCCATGTAGACATTCCCACCGATTTCATATTTCCTGAGGCTTAGTAAAACTGGATATCATTTTGTGGTTCTCCAACATTCAAATGATATGTAAGAATCACAAAGGAAAATGGCTGTTTCATGAAAATAATGGTCACACCAAGACTGCTTTGAGTGTTCCTTAGGGAGAATGGAATATGTAAATGATGGAGTTGGTGGACCTGGGGCATTCCCAAGTCAATGTGCATCTGCTGATTATTCGGGTGAGGGTGACACTATATAAGACCTCTAATCCACAACTATTAGTGACTAAACTGGATATGCATGCTCCCATTCCCAATGAATCAAAATAATCTTGGGGAAAATACACTTATCAACGGATACCCCTAAGGAGTGGTGAGATACCCCCTCAATTGGAGAACTAGTTGACCAATGTTGGGTAAACTCTAACTCACATTCTTAGGATGAAGCCTCTCTCTACAATTATCTATATCCTCTAAAAGAAACATATTTATTATAAGAGAATATCAAAAAGGGGACACCCAATAGTGGGGATGAAGATGAACTGATAGGTGTAGAGGATCATACTATGAGACATGCACCTGTGTTAGAAGTAGTTAATGGGATGAGTAAATTTGAGGAGGTTAGGGAGACCATCTCTGGATCACTAGGGATTCTGGTCATCAACAAGGTTGAATGCCCTGACGTCATAATGGGGGACACCCAGTAGCTCAGTCTATAACTTCTCATTTCCCATAAGTCTCCTCTATTTATAGTGTCTTCATAGATTTATAACCATGATTTTCTGATCATACTTGATAACAAGTACATTTATTTAATAGTGATGGAGGTACTCTATGCCTAGCCATTAGAAGATGACGTGGTATCCTAGGTCTTTTTTCTGACATGGGTTCTAGTCCATGTGGGGATACCCATCTGATATCATGATCTATCCATGTTCCCAATTGAATTGTAAGTTGTGGATGTGAGTGAGGCTACTGGTGGTGATAAACATAGGGATTATAGAGACAATATTGTTGAGGTGGGACCAAGTGAGGACCGGCAACATAATGATATAGATTATATCCCATCTGAGTGGATTTTGAAATAGGATCTTTTTTTTGGGATTCTTATGGCCTTTTCGGAATATGAGTAGGTACCACACAAATAGTTGGAGGATTCTCACTCTGAGGTGGTTGAAGTGAACTGTATCATCCATCATATGGCGAAGAAACACATCCAAAATTTTATCTATCAAAATCAAAAACCAAACCTCATTTTTTGGATGGGGTCTCTTTTCCACTAGTTTCATAACCTGTGTCCTAGTGGGGAAGATACTTGAGGTCTTACTGCAATAATCTATGACATTATTACTAGAAAAATGAGTTAAGGAAGACTACATTATAATTTTTCCTCATGTCAAGAGTGGACCAATAGAATTTTAAACTATCAGAAATCTAAAAAATAAATCTAGTGGTTAGAAGAACATGTTTAAAATCACTCTTCCTTTATCGAGACTTCATCAGAACTCTTCATTCAAATGAGCCCTCAGTTGGAGGTGGCAGATGTGTAGATATGTTATGCGGGATGTCAAATGGCCAATATTTGAGTTAATTAAGACCAAACACATATGAGATCCAACAATTTTCTATTGTTGGCTGATGTGGAGTAATTAATGCTCCTGAAAAAATAACATGCCATTGAGTCCACACACCAGATCTTGGTGGAGCTACAATGATCAATAAATTGAATAGAACTTGAGGGTATATTTTTTGAGAACTTATAAGAGAATCTAATATGTACATTACCCTATAATTTTCACAACATGATTGTTTTCATTAAATCATTCTTTTGATCATGAATCAATATAATTTCATAGATTTTATTGTCACTATTCAATCATATATGTGATACATCCCATAGAAAATCCCTAATATCATGTAGGTCATGCCCAATGTGAGAAACAAGGGACAAACACTTGATTATCCATTTGAATTAGAGTATCATATAATTATCAAACACTCAGATACTTCATATTTGTACTTAAAACCAAGAGTGTTCAAGCTGAGAGAGGTTGCCATTGGATAACTTGGCTCATATAATATCCAAATTTACTCTATGATGATCTTTAGATAATGAATTAAATAACACCACATGAATTGGAATATATCATAAAAAAGGTTAATGAGTGGTTTGAATCATGATTCCAAAAATGCAGAATACAATGAGTGTGGCCTGGATATATAGCATAACTATGGATTGTGATCGAGACACATCATCAATACTATTATCTTAAAATGGGTCAAAACACATGAGGTTCGATAGATAACCATGATCCAAACATGGAACCAATATTGGAATGTTTCCCAAATCCTTATAGGGTATTTCTCTAAGACAGTATGTGAGATAACATTTCTATGAAACCATGCAATTATGGGGTCCCATTATATGTGGGGGAGGATGATGATCCAAATAAAGGGACACAAAGCATGGAAGTCGAGTGATAAAATTTTTGAATTGATTTAAGAACTCTCAGAATTACACCATCATGACTTAGAATATATTGTTATTTGTGGAATGTTTTGTACAAAGATCAAAACGATTTTATTGCGAAGCTCTATCTCATATTCCAAGTGTTAGTAAGGAATTTGAATTATGTTGTACATTACCATAAATATATTAGAGGGACTCTCAAGTGAGGTCCTAAGATGAATTGATGTTTTAAATCCTACAATGAGGAATATAGAGGCATTGTTTAATGTCATACAGTGAGGATGATTGATGCTACATTTCAATTATTTGTGATTAGGATGTGTTGAAAAGATTAATGTCTATTTATCCCGCCATTGGGAACTATTTTCAGGATATATGGCATGGACCAGGTAAAATAGATTAATGTCTTATTGCATAGAGCATAAAATACCCTATTCCAATCATACTTGTGTGGAATAGAGAAAATAAATCGGATTTGAATGAGATGAAAGAGGCTTGAGTACCTAAAAATTAATAGAAAAAAGATGGATTTTGTTATGAATAAATGCCATGGAGGATAGGAATCCCAACATCCATAAAATATTTTCACATAGATTAATGTTAGAAATTACAAAGAATTATAGTTTATGGTTGTAGAGTTTTTTCCAAGGAGAGGATACATCAAAAAATAGATATATGTGCTGGGGTGCAGTGGGAAACCAGACGTGAATGAGAGCCGACGAGGACCAATGTTTCTCTCTAGTATCACAAGAAGGATCACATACAATTTATTGTCATGATTCATAGACTATAACTCTTATTAAATTCATTGATCTCCGAATAGTGAGTCTCTATGTTTGTAGTCATAGATTTTCGACCATAAGCCCCTTTTTATAGTTGGACAATGCAGATATACATTCACCAAAACACTTAATCCCAAATAATCCTTGATCGGTTTTGGAAACAACGAATGATACATGAGATATTCCTTAGATATGGTAGTTCAAATTGTGGGTGAAACCAAATATTCGTATCTCCACTATGATACTATGGAGTGGAAATTATGTAATTCGAAACATTCAAGATCTATATAATGGGGTTACGGTTGATCTGGGACTGTCTATTGACCATGTTCGATACACCAGGTTCGTGACCGCATTAGTTAATAAGGGGGGAAACAAAAGAGGGATCAACCATTGACCATGTTAGAAATATTGGATCTTTTTTCTTCAAGAGATCCATTAGGATGTTGTCCCATCATAATAGGTGAGACAAAGGGTCATGATACCACCACTATTCACGGGTCCTTCTATATTTTAATGGTAATGGAAATCCTAATTGGGAAGGAATCAAAGAATTGAACTGGTCACATTAGAAAGTGGGATCTAAAACAAGGAATTGGAAATAGTTAAAATTTACATTATCAGGACCATCTAGAATGTAACAAACAGAGTTTCTGTTTTAATGGAATAGACCATAAAAAATAGTTTAAAGTTTTTTTCTTGTACTATAGGGGAAATGTTATCTCAATGTATATATATATATATATGTCACAAATGAGCTAAAACCCAATGTGAACAAAAGTATCAGGAGGCTCATATATAATAGAAACACCTTAATTGAAACTGTATATTTAATTAGATAATAATTCCTAGAGTGTAACTGAGGAATAGTGTCTAAAATATTAATGAACATATGGTCGATCCCAAAGATGAGACATCTGATATTTGTAATTTATCTCTTGAGGATGGGAATAAACCCATATTTATTTATTAAAAATTCCATGGAGTAATTCAGAAACTAGTGAAAATTATTCACTCCGATAATGGGAAGTAGATAATTCCTGGTATAAAATGGGATGGAGTCATAGTTTAACAACAGGCGTTAAGGATGTTGCGTTATGTAGTTTAAATTTATATGACATAGACTATAGGGGTTTCGATTAGTTTTTGGTTATAATTATTGGACTGTGGGTTCAAAAGTTTATGGTCAAAGAGTTTGGACTATGGGGAAAATGGGAATTCAAGGATGTTTATGCAGTGGATGAGTTAACAGCTGATGTGAATGAGGTCTAATGGGACCCAATATAACATGAAACAATCCTGATTCTAGTTAAACATTGGTTGAACTAAAATGTTCTGCATTGTGAACATGTCCAAGGGGATGAGAGTTTGGTAATATTGTGGTTCGGCCCAATGATGAAAATATCGAGCATCGTCACATATCATAGGAGGATTGGAATAATGATACATGTATTTCATGAAGAAAAATATCCATGAATAGTTCTAACCTTTACATACAGAGGGGGGCATTTTTTTTTTGTTTTTGGAATAGTTGGACCAGGATATAGAATATAGGTATAAGTATGTATCCATTGTAGACATGAATGATGTAGTAAATTGTTCTACAAAAAGGCATGGTAGATGGCCATTTATAATAATGATGTCCTTTGAGATGAGAATATTATAGTGCACTTCAGTTTCTAGTTATGTGGCTAGGATGTAAGCATCACTTTTTAACATCATGATTCAAGGAAAATGTGGAGAAAGTGTTCCATGGTGGTGTGTATAGAACAATTAATATAAACCGATGTGAATGAGGAACAAAGAGGCCAACACCACAAAAAACACCCCTAATGACTACATTCACAAAATTTGATGTGCTAATTCAGGTAATTGAAATTTTAATTAATGGTCAAAAATCTCATATGAAGTTACATGTTTAATGTTGTTTGCCTTGAACAATGATGTTGACTAGTTTAAAGTCAATCATCTTTGACTATTGGGGAACAAATAATTTATCTTCATAATTCATGGACTAGTTTTGAATAGTTTATAGGAATATCACATTGAATATGTGGTCTATTAGTTTAATGTAATAGTCTTTGGACAATGGGTGGAAGTAACCGAAAGGGATATGCATAGAGAGATAGGGAAAACCTCACATGAATGGGGGGGCTTGGAGGCACTTTACACATAACAAGGTCACAAGGAAAATCCAAATACAGTTTAAAGTCACTTTGTTCTGACATGGGGATCTTAGTTTATGGTCAGAGAGTATGGACCATGGGGGAATGGTTCCTCCAAATGGGTATAGTGGCACAATGGAGTTACCAAACAAACATGAATGGGAGATAAGGAGACCAAATTCTATGACACACACATTCAACAAGAGTTACACATAGTTTAATTTCCTAATTCTTGGACTATAGAAGCAAATTTTAATGTCATTTTGCAAGGTCCCAGTTACAGAGTTTAATGTAAAATGGTAGGGATGATGCATGAAATGCATTTTATCATAATTACACTAGGATTATAATTTCCATATTTAATATCATATTGTGGAGATGATGGTTCCAATTCACAATAAGTATTTATTAAGGAACTTACAATTGATTGGAGGAGTGATACAGTCTCCTCCCAAAGTGATCCAGGAGTAAGTGACATTAGGATAGACCATGAGAATGATGAAAGGTCCTTACAACATGGGTTCCAAAATTTTAATATTCCTATCATGTATCATTGGAATTTTGATATACAACATCATGTTATCCTGGAGGAAGGATTGGTGGAGATACTTATTGATGAAAGATCTCACAACCTTATTCTAGTTCCCCTCTAGACCATGGAAGTCATAAATTTTGTTCACTTTTAGGGATTCTAGATCATCATTTTATAAAAATACCATTATATCAAGAACCTAATGATCATAGATAGATTTTTGGATTTATTTAAACTAAATGTCAATGTGTAAGATTGTCTATGTTCTATAAAAAAAGAATGTGGAGTCACCTTGGTGGAATTGGAAGTTGTCAAATGATAATACCCAAGAGTATTGAAGAACTTTTCTAGCCATCCATTCATATTCTGGCCCACCATCATCTACAAGAATATGGGATAGTGTTTTTTTAATTCCTTAATCTATCAAATTTCTTGTTCATGTTAGAATTAAGTGTGGTTGGATCAGATGTCGTACTTATCGTACAACCTCTTTAACTCACATGCCCAGAATTTGGGGATTTTTTTGGTGATAATGGAATGAGGAACCCTATATTTATGGATGAAATTGGAGCTCAAGAATTATGCTACCAGTTGAATATTTCTTTCTTATAGTGGAATTTCTTATTCCCACAAGGAAAATAAGTTATCTACTATAAGAATGAACCTACACTAGTGATATATTATCAGTGGATACAGTCCCACAACATTACGACCTCATACTATAATGGGCCAAGGATACATGGTAGTTTGGAGGGTCTTTGATGGTTGTTGCAAAATGTTGGCATGAATCTTAAATTCTTGGATCCTCTTGGAGAACTCGATGCAATCATGGACCATTGTGGGATAGATGTTTCCCATCATATAAATCAGGTGGGAGAGCTTAAAACATTCCTAATGATAACCATAGGACCCGACATAACCCTTCTACATAACCTAGTAAATATAATATCTCTGAATGAGATGAAGGGGAATTCCATCAAAACAACATCTATAGATACTATGTTTGATGATGGGCCCACTCATGAGGGTGAACTGAGAGGAGAACAGATGGATTCACACATTTTTAGCTAAATTAGTTAGAAGAATAATATTATAGAGATACTCAATAGAAGGATTTGTCCAATTTGTGGCTTCTTATACTGTAGGTTAATCTAGATTTCCTGATGTAGAGGAATTGATAGTCAGGTCATTTACCTGCGGGCCATCATCATCAATTAGAATGAAGGGACAGATGAATCACTACTGTACCACCTGAATAAAAATATTATCCTGTTCAATATCTTCAAGAAAAGAAGATAGGTTTCCCTTGTTATTAATTCAACCATTTTCCACCAAACTAAATGAGTCATCTCAAGTAGATAAGGGAACTTGGGGTGAGTGCACTCTAGTAGGGCCATGAGATTAGGATTACTTGCAATGTAATCACCATTTATTTTCATGATAACTAGATTGGAGTCTCATATTGTATGAAATATTGGGAAATCAATCATGATAGATAGCTTAAGACTAGTCACTAGAGCCTAATTCTCTACCACATGGTGGGTACAAACCTCCAACATCAATAATGAGTAGGTAAAAAATCATGTGTAGGGGTGATTAAGACAACCCCCAAAATATTATCTATTATACTTGGGGTCATTTACCCCTCTACCAATTGGGGTATAAAAGGAACCACCAAAATGAATCTTCTAGCACATGATTTCCTGATCTACTAAGAATATAGCTTCATCTCTGATGTCAACATATAGAGGAAATTATTTAATAGAGGTATAGGATTCCAAATTGTATACTAATGTTTAGACCTTGAGAACCTTCTATGGAATGAACCAGATGTCGAACTACTGAAAGATATCCACTTAGTGTGGTAGCCATTCTATTAACATGAAGAAATTCAGAATATAATTTATTATATCCACACGTGACACCATTTTAATCATAGGATGAATTAGATAATTCCAGAAAATTTACACTATGAAAACTAATGGGAGGAAACTCTTCTCGATATGAGAATACATGTAATCTATGTAAAGGAGAATGAAATTGAGACATTATAAACTATTTTATGTAACTTTATTATTCTTATGATAAATAAATGTGTCGAGGGAACTCTGTAGTGTATCCACATAGAGGAAAATAGGCTTCCTAGACATAGGTGGCATCAGAAACAAAGGCTATAAAAAATACTACTTTATTTCCTAAAATGTGACCTATCACACATCATCACATTGGTATATGAAACCATTATTCATGAACTTGAACATGGGAATAAACATGATGTTTAGATTCAAATTGAATCGATGAATGAAGGATATGTGTCCATGAAGGACTCATTCTTGATGGATGCTCGTATGAGGAATATGGCTGACGGATTTGATCATATCTGGTTCGATCTTGATTCTCTTCTTTCTGAAGAATAAATTTTGAAACATAATAGAGGTATCCCCAAAGGCATATAGAAGGGGTTAATTTTTAGATTCTAGTAGTTAAGTAAGATGAGTAGTTTCTCATGATATATGATATTGTCATAATGATATCGAGATTTGACCACCAATACATCCATGTACCATTCCACTAGCATCATGAAGTTCAAATTGAAGATTCACTTCATGGCCCACTGATAAGTGTATATTTTATTCTTCAAAACAAAATGCATTACCTAATAGAATAAGGTCCCTTATAGAACTCTAAAGGAGGTATATTCCTCGTCTTTGGGGGCCATCCAGATTTGTATATATCAAGAATATATCCTTGAAAAGGGTTCATATATGTTAGTTGTGGCATCAATTAATAGCTTAGTATCTAGAATGGTAAAATCGTCCTTCAAGTAATGATGGTTGACATCTCTAAAAACAACACATACTTTTATATGCACATTTTAGCTTTCTTATATGAATTATTTTTGTTCGAAACATGGGGTAATGAACATCCTAATCAATAATTCCTTAATAATATTATCAATTAAAACCACAACCATGACACCCTGAGAAGGTTTCATCTTCTAAGGAGGCTAGTTAAACCCATGATGATTCATTGGGATACCAAGAGTGTGGATGGAAACCTGAGGTTCTAGTCCTACAATCTCATCATATCACCATGAAAATACTTCATTCTAATGTTTTTATTAATCCATGTACTTATGTTGTTCCTCTGAAGGAATGGTTATAATAATCATCATTTCCCTCAGTTTATCCCAAGGTTCACTTGAACCAACTCATCTACAGTGGTGGAAATGCCTTCATAAATTTTAGGAGGAGTGTCTTCAAAATACTCTTAATTATCAAAGGTAAGGGAATTAGTGGTTGGAGATGGTTTATCAGGGATGACTGTCTCTCAGGGAACACTAGTTCCTAGTTTGGAAAATGTGGAATAATGGATAGGAAAATCCATCCTTGATGAATGCATAGTGACAGAGGCTGTCAAACCGATTTGATCAGGCCTTCTACTCTGGGGTCCATTATTGAGGTCAATGAAATGGCTTTGGGTTTTTTTCATCGATTCATCTAATCTAGGTGTTACATGCAAGTATGATTTAGTGTTTTATCTATTTTTAGAACATCTCAATACTTTACAGTGGTATGACCCTCATATATTACCTAATCATTGAAAATATAAGAGTAGGAGGTAACCTTTTGACATGACTTATACCTTGGTACAACACACCATTTCATCCTAATAATGAAAATAAATTTTAACATGTATGACATCGTATCCTCTAACCGATGAATCAATAGGATGAATACTCTATGAAAATCTATACATGGGATGATCAAAACTGTGGTTTTCTCATCATTGTTGGACTAAACATGCTTGTATTTACTCTTATAATAGTTGACATCCACATAGATGGAATCACAATAATCAAGGGGGGGGGGGCATCACCATGGAGCATGCCTACTCGAATATTGATGGAGTACATGTGTCATTGGTGACATGAGGAAAGAACTTCTACATAAATATGGATAATTGTCATAGTATCCAATGCATTGTAGGAGATATCTTATGATACAACCATAAATAAGATATTTGCTACCAATTCACTAAACTGGGACTTGAAATAGATTCCCCCACATAGTCTTTACTCACTCCTATCATAAACCTGAATCTTCAAGTCAGAAGGGATCAATTCTTCTTTAGTCATCCGTAGCCTGACAAGTGTGAATATCACGATGATATTGATCATTGAACCTATGTTGACTAGATAACTACGGAATTCAATTCCATTGAACTGGTCAGTGATATATAGTGGGTGAAGGTTCCCCTTCACATGGGATCCCTCATCTTCTCTAGAGATAGAAATGATTTCTTGGAATTCAGATTACTTATCCTCCTTAGCATATACGGTCTCTATTTCTCGTACCTCTGTTTGGAAGTATATGGGAATATTCAAGGCCTCTTTGAGGGCCTCACACATCTCTTTTGATAATCGGAGGGCCTCAAGGATTTATTTCTTCATAAAGATGTGGGAGAGGTGGTTCATGACATAATTATTCTATTCCAAATTTCTATTTCTGTCTATAGAGTGTTGGTCATTGGAATGAGAAACAATGGAAAATAATATTTGAACCAAATGATTCTTGATGGTGATATAAATGTCTTTCTTCTCACCTGGTAACTCTCCTAGAACCACTACCATCTGGCTGTCAGTTCATAAGGCATGGATTTAGTTGGATGAGTCTTATCATGATGTGACTACAAATATTATTCTTGGTTAGTTATCATTTTCAACAACTAAGGTATAAAAAATATAACGTGTTGTGAGGATTGTTCATGCTGAGCTCTACGATGAACATGCTTCTTGGCCATGGTAGCATTCATATAGTGGCTTCAATCAATTGCCTGATTGTTTCAATGATCTCCATGTCATCAACATCTTCTTTGATGCCTTCACCTAGAGATACTCGGAATGATTACACTATTTTCCTCATCCTTGAGGCCATATAGGGGTTTACTAACTTGAAAATATTCATAGTGTCAAACCCCAAGTCATTATCAAATTTATATTTCAATATAGGATAGACCCTGGGAGAAATTGTAAACTCTTGGGGTATGATGTCACTAAGTGTGAGGGATGGATTCAGTATCGGTGGTGGATTTTTTCTTTTCATTTCATCGATGGAACCTGAACTTCTTAGATGTAGTAGGATATGTGGTAGATGTAGAATAATTATCAAAGGAATGCGTAGTGAATTTTTGATGTTAGGGATGACATAAGTGGGCATAGAGGATTCCATGGTTGTGAGAGAATACCCTATAGGCCAAGCAATTGTCATACATCTGAGTCCCACTGTTGGAAACCAAATTCAATTCATATTTTTTGTTTCTATCACTGTCGGGATCGATAGAGACACATAAAAAGTATGACGGGACATCTCCAAACCTGAACATAAAATTTTACCCATGATCTTGGAGCTAATCCTAGAACACATGGATCTTTTTGATGAAATATAAATGGATATCATGGTTGGGGAAATAGTCAAGGAAATTAGTGGTCTTGGCCCCTTGTAGCTTCTATGACTATTTTAGCTTCCAAATACCCTACTCAAGACACTGTAGAAACTATTCAGAACATGTTTTTCCATGAATTAATATTTCAAGTATCTCTGTTCCATGAAAGGATCTCTAGGAACAGGGGAATGTTGAGGTGTTGGAGCCTGACATGAGGTTAGAGTCACGTTCTCCCATATAGTTAGTGAATCTTGGATAGGAGGCTCTAAACCAGTATATAATAAGAAGTGCTAGGTTGTATGTGGCTGCTACACTTGGTGGGGCTTTGCTTGGTGAGGCTCTTCCAGAAATAGCTCTAGTAGATATAGAATCTCCACTAGTACTTCAAAGGTAGACTCTAACTAAGAATGGTTTTTAAAATCAAAGAATCCATCAAGGATATTCTAAGTGATGAGTGTGGGTACATGTTCAATCTTAAAATTCCCCATTCATATCATCAACATTATCTATAGGTTTAGAAAAATATCAAGTAAATGCATGAGTCTCTTCCACCAGGTGATAAAGTGTACAAAATGAGTAGTTGGTTTCACATGAAGATATTAGAAATGATTATCTTTCATATGGTGGAGACAAACTTGATGATAAAAATACTACAAAGATAATCACAACTAGTGATGGACCCTATTAGAAACTACCTATAATAGGAAAATGTAGGCCCTTTAAAAATATTAAAAAATGGATCTTTTCTACCTATTACTGCTCTAGGGTTCCCAATAGGGCTGTACACCATGAGATGATGTGAGATAGAATCTTATTGTGGGTTTCCCATCAAACTAAAGTCGGTGAAGGTAGGATTTCAGAAAGTGTGAGTTCGTTCTTGTTAACAACACATGCAATATAAAATTATCCATTAGGAGGGATTGTCACATATCGTGTATCATGAGATTCATGGTGAGTAGTGAGAGAGGATGTCTAGTCATGGTAGGGGTTCTAGTCTTGGTGAGAATCCTTGAACAATGATGTGTTAAAAGAATCATCAACATGATATATATGCTCTGAAACCCATTGAGTGGCTTGTGGAAGAGCATGATGTGGTTCCATATAGAGGCTATCAAGATGAAAATTCAGTTTCAGTGACAAATATTGTCGTGGTTTTCCATAAAACCGTACCACAGCTCTATTAGGATACATGAGACCACTAGGTTCTATGGGGGAAAATAGGAAAAGAATAACTTGTGGCGACCCCTTCCGGTCTAATGAATGAGGAACATGATCCTATCAAGGATCATCATAATCCGAGTGCTGCTCAACAAGGATATATTCAATGAATTTTTTTTTCTATGACATTATGGATAAAGTCAATGATTAAGGGATCAACCTCTATCTCTTACAAAACATTAGATAGATAATATTTCTCAGGAGTTCCCTTGTTCATATTGGTGTTTTGACTGGAAGGTAGTGATGAACAGGGATCCTGAGGCTGAATTCCCACACTTAAAGGTAGGTACAACAACATTTATGGGTGTCCACTTGATACTGTACTACACCAGGGGGTGGGTTTTATCTATCGAACCCTATATCAATGTCTTTATTCTTGGATATTTCAAGGACAACCATGTTCACTATGATTATACCAGGTGGATATCCTCAATACACTGATGGAATCTAGGATGATGAAGGATAAGGCTGAAGTGGAGTGTGAAATAATGTCCACATCGCCAAATATTTACTTGAGGATAACCATCCTCAATGATTTCATGGAGCACTATAAATCTATATAATAATCTTTTATAGAGGTTCTAGTGATAACCAATTGATGTAGGGTGTTTTTGACTAGATGTTCTACTAACTCGACCATACATCACGACTCATCGATTTCATCATAATGATCCCAACATCTAGGATAGACTAGCTGATTTAAATGGGGGGGGGGAGGATTTCTAAGAAATTCTAGTGGATGAATGTAATCTTTTCCTCATTGAATGACTTTGGGATATCAATTTTGGAGGTCACATTCATCCCTAACAGTAATTAAAACTAATTATTACCCATATCTTCACTTATAATTTCTTATAAACA
Organism: Viscum album; assembly: GCA_963277665.1. Lineage (NCBI taxonomy): Eukaryota > Viridiplantae > Streptophyta > Magnoliopsida > Santalales > Viscaceae > Viscum > Viscum album. Next base: position 672,610,551 of record OY728131.1, on the reverse strand, counting down.
AGCAATATTTTGACCTTAGTTTACCATGTTTTAGTCAGATCAGGCTAAGAGGCTAGCAGTGGTACTGATGTGGATCAGTGTGGTGGTTAGTTCTTGGTGGGGGAACTACTATACAGGATGATCGGTCACAACACTGTGGGTTGTCTCTTGAGGGTGGTACCAACTACATCATTACAAGCTAATAGGATATGTTTTCACCACTAAGAAATTTGTAATAGAAATAGAATTCATTTGAGGGTACACCATATCTGCATCTTCTATTAAATTCTATAATAACTCTTCATGACCATTTGTAGAGGTTGAAAATTAAACGAGTGATGACAAATATGATTGTACTATAAAACCATGGAAGGGAGGAAAATTTTCATCCCCTTAACTGTACATATGATGGGATTTGGGAATAATGTGGATCTCATGATCTAGGATGAAAAATTTCACATGTTGGTCTCTTTTTGTAGACTCTAATATAAATGAATAGGGTGAGGGCTCCATCATTGAATATCACTCAACCTCCGAATCTAAGAAGTGAGAAAGCCGGAAAATGAATTGGCACTTAATGTAATAATTCTTTTAGTGTTGGTGGTTCATCCTTCTTCCTTTGGATGGTTCTTCAGGGTGGGTATGTTCAAAACTAGGTGATCCTCCATGCCTATTGGGTAATGGAATGGGGAGGACAATCGCACTGGTTGTTTGGGATATAAGGATGGAATCTATATTGGTAGTTATAGAAGCATGGAGGATCTCCACTTTGGATACTGTAGGGGTGGAGAGTACCTCCAATCTATATGGTGAAATATTAGATAGGACCTCCTCTTTGGTAGGCATGGACATGGGGAGGGCCTCCATATTGAAAATGAGAGTGGGGAGGACCTATGATTTAAGGTGTTGGAGTGGAATGAGGGCCTTTCCACTGACCAAAATTGAGATTGGGATGAACTCCATGTTGAGAAACATGAGCACATGGATGAATTATATGCTGGTTGCTGAATGTGTGGGGAGGAATTACACTTGGGATTATTCTGGAGAATAGAGGATCTCCTCTTATACTAGTGGAAACATGGAGAGGGCATTAATGTCTATTAGTGAAGGAGTGGGTTTAATTTCAACTCCAAATATTTTTGTCACTCTAAGGACCTATGTGTTGGTCAGTGGTGAATTCATGGGGAGGACTTCCGTACTCATCATTGATGAAGCTTGGAGGAACTATGTGTTGATCGGTGCTAGAGTGTGTAGTTCCTCCACTTTATCTTGGAAAAATATGAGGAGGACCTTAAAAATGATGGTTTGTGGAATGAGAAGGACCTCCGTATCGAGAACAATAAGTATTTGGAGGGCCTCTACAATGAATATTAACAATGTTGGGAGGAAAACCATTATGGTCTATGATGAGCACATGGGGAGGACCTTAATGTTAGCTATAAGAGAGGGGAGGACCAACACCTTTGTTGGTGAAAACATGGGGAGGACTCTATACTAAACGTCGTCATTATGGAATATCCCTTAATATCTACTGAAAATTCCAGCATTTAATAGAGTCATCCCAACCTATATGTAGGGTTTTGAGGTCTCAACCATAATCAGTTGATGAAGAGTCCATGCTATATATTGGAAGGGATCTGGTATTATGCTCCTTGTGTGTAAATTTCCACTAGTGATGTGGAGGAAATTAACCATATTATACATCCACAAGAGATATCTCACGATGTTGGTGTCAGTTCATTCGAACCCAGATGGTTGAGCAAGGTTATATGCCACATTTTACTCATCACAGAGGTTTGGTTAATCATGGATGTTTTGGTTCCTTTTGGGACCACTCATGAAAGCTCCTCAATAGTAGTTATAGTCGGGAACACTTTGGCATATCCCACATGGATGGCATAGGAAATAGAGTCGTAGGATTGCTCTATGGAGAATCTCCTAAAGTGGTTTGTTGTTAGAGTGGGGAGTAGTGGATGCTTGTGTAGATATTATGGAATGATATTCCAATGATGTGTATAATTCTCTAGGTCCTAGTGGTCCAGTAGCCATAGTCACATCTTATGTCATGGAAGAGGTGGAGTCATGTAGGATTGGTTCATTGTCATTTATACTACCCTTATGTCTATGAGTATTGAGTGGTTGTTTTCATTTGGCATGGGTCTTGAAGAGTAGGAAGATTATGCCATCAATACGAGTATAAGTAAAACAATTCACATTTCCCCAATGTCATCCATTATTCCATTGTTGGATAGGTTCATTTGGTATGATGATGTCATAGACCAGAATACCCAGTTTTTAACTACCCTAATTTCTAGTGACTTCTATTTTGGGCCCCCTATTTTATTGGTGTGTCCAAGAACAAGATAGCTATATCAGGTTGCATTCTAATCTATTAATTTCTTTAGTACTACTAGTCCACATGATGAGGAAGTGGTTACATATTAGTTTTTTCATTTCTATTTTTAGTGCTATCATTGGGGTGAAACTCTGAGTGATTTTATATCTGATGATGTCATAATTATATTCCCAGATTCCCAATTTCAATAGGTGGGCAGCATTAATCACTTTATGTAGTGATGTATTCTCATTGATCACAATGGTATGTTGGTATATTAGTTCCTAAATTCGTGGATTCATCATCATAATTTTTCACCTAGTTCAAGTCTCCATCAACGATTTGGGTCAGAATCTTAAAACCTATTCTGAATTACATATCTTTATTGATGTATGTTAATTAGGATTATTTTTCTTGTACATTCCATGTGTTCATGATAGGGAATCAAACAATAGTCAAAACTGTAGTCTCATTGGGAATCGTTGGCTTGTCTGGAAGCTAGAAACATTGGTCACTTGTAATCTTCATCAATAGAGGGAATCTCATTGAGGAATCGTCATGTGTAGAGCCAATGGAATCCCATGTCTGTCGAGAGGTGTCTAATGCCAAAATATTGTATTTCAGTGCTTTCACCTCATGCATCCAACTCTTAGTATGAAATATTTAATTCCATAGGTACATGTCTTCCAATACCCCAACCTTAGGAATCCCATGTTCTTATTGAGGTAGCATTACTTGGAAATTCATGATTTTCACATATTGCAATAACAGAATGAGATTAATAAGAAAACTCCTTAGATATATATCAATGAGGTATATCCATAAGAGGGATCACATGGAAGGTATACTGATGAATGGATCAGAACACCCTATTGGGGTATACCTAAGAGGTGTGTCCCACAATGGTATGATGAAACACCGTGAAGGTTGATCTAGACACCCTTGGATGTGGAACAAGGAGACACACCCCAGTGATATGGGTACCTGGGTTTACCCTAGGATAGGATTAAACCTTAACTAGGTCTCCCACATACCATGTTTAAAGGGCATGGTTGGAAAACCACATAGTTCGATGGATGGTGTGGGGATTATTAATGTATATAGCCCACCACAAGGGGATTTCTCATAGTTTGATGGTGTCATGCCTATGCATGAAAGCTACCCAATTGGGTGGAATGATCTTATTAGCATGTGGCACCCCATGTAAATCCAGGATGGTAGTTTATTAAAGGGATGGGGTGGATGGAGTGGATGGATTATTGGGTGTTAGGTCAGGACCTAGGGGAGGCTTCCTACATATCCCAGTTATTTGGGGAACAATGTTGTCATATTTTGGGAAGGTCTAGGGATTATACCTATGTAAGAGGACCATATTTTTGGGCCTTACTCATTGAATCATTCCATTGAGGGGACATGATGTTGTTGGGGATTACACATATGTGTGGCTAGTGGGGTATTTATTGATTGGGCTTACACAATGAGGGATTCCCATCAGAAGGGTTTGGATTTTATATTCACTACTAACCTTTAAACCCATGTGAGTCACTCTTAGTGGGAGAAACAATAGGATGTTGTAGAATAGACAGTCATGTCATGAAAGAGAACTAATGAGACATGGTGTGGGGCTTATTCATAGAAGCTAACTGAGAAGGAAGTCATTCCATGTAAGGAGGATATAATTCCATGTCAGGAATATATCACTCTCTATGAGTCATACATGGAGGATCCTTTGAAGGGTGTATGTGTCTGGTCGTTACAAATAGAAGCATCCCACTCAATGATTTTTGGTTGTGTGTATTTCATGACCGGAACTAACCTCAAATCCCATATGAGTCGAGTTAAGTGTGAGAAACAAGAGGATGAACTAGACCCGATGGTCACACAATACACTCTATCTACTAGTGGATGAGGTGTTAAAACCACAAGGGATAGGGAGAGGGAATTTATTGTGCATGTATCCCCTTTTATTTTCATAGATATGATTTTCACTTATGATGATCTATACGGATACATCCTGGGATGCAGTGAAAATGAGAATGATGGTTTCCTCTAGTAAAAAGGTCTAGAAACTTATATTTTAATAGATTCCTAATAGGAATTAATTCTTTGTGGTGAGGATGTCATTTCTTATGAGCACGGGTGGTGTAAAGACCATCCCTTACCAGTCACAGATAGATCATCATGCACCATTTTCATAAAAGAAGTTCATAGTTTAACGTAATATATTTATGATGCTGGTAAAATTTAATTTAAAGTCATGTAGTTGGGACGTCGAGCCTAAAGAACACAACCTAATAGGATTTCATTACTTCTGGTGAGGATGTCATTCCCTATGAACAAGGGTGGTGTAAAGACCATCCCTTTCTAGTCACATATGGATCATCATGCACCATTTTCATAAAAGAAGTTCATTGTTTAACATCATATATTTATGATAATGGTAAAATGTAGTTTAAAGTCATGTAGTTGGGACGTCGAGTACATAATATTTACCCCTTGGGTATATATAACCACTACTCAGAAAACCTTGGTAGGGGCATGACATTATCAATTCATGATTGGAACAATGTGTAAGAGTGTTCTATCATGAGGTGTACATTATTCTACCTATTCTAAGAGAAAATGGTGTTAACATTCCTTTTTTAAGAAGAAATAAGTAAATGGGAATATTGAGATACACATGATATGGAGTGTTCCATGGGAAAGGTAGTAAAAAATCAATGTGGTATATGAGGTGTGGCTTTTATAATCTTGGATAGTTTTTGGAGCCTAAGGCACAAAACCTTCATGAAGAAGTGTTCGCAAATTGGACGGAACATGGAGAGGCCCGAGAGAGGGGATACACAAAGTATATTACCTCCCATATGAGAGATTTGGGAATCTATGTTGATTAATATAGGTTAGGGGCTTCGTGAAGTTGATGAACTCACGAAACATGGTGGCCCTACCTCAGGAAATAGTTTTGGCATAAGAAATGAGTTCTTCATGAATTATTAATTCATTGTGGAACCTCAAGTACCCCAAATGGATTATTCCTTTGAAAATAGTGTAGAATTTTTTTAACAATATCCTCACATTAGTTATAGGAATTTAAGAACATTTCGTAGGGGGGTTTTAAAAAGATAGGATATTATGGATGATCAACTTCTAGTTTTCCTCATGATGCTCCAGTGGTTCATGAATTTGGAGAAATTACAATGTCAAATTGTTGGGTAACTATTTTTTACAAATTTTTAATGTATTGGTTATTTAGAAGAAAAAATGATTTCTGACATTGGGATGTAGTTTGTGAAGTAGATTTTGGCATTGTGAATGGCCACATCTGCATCTAACTCATAGAGTGTAACATCAAACCTTACCATTTTCAGGGAGTGTTTTCTAGCTTGAGGATTATACCATTAAGGAATCAATATATTGTGGAAGGAGAGGGGTCTTTGTGAAAGGGATTTTGGAAGAATACCCTTAACAGTGTTTTTGGGCAATTTTAGCTTTGATTTTCTCCTGAATGGCTATGTCCTCCTTGACTAATCCCATGGAATGTATTTCAACGCAAAAAAATTCCTTTATTCATAGGCTGAGATAAAAAATGGTCACCAATATCGTCTAAAAAATACGTACTATACTTTTCTCTTAATTAAAAGAGAATAATAATTTATGGTACCAAAGGCAGAGTAACATTAATCAATAGAGTATATATAATCATTCAATGGTGAATCATGCGGTTGATATTACATCAATAAAGATAAAAATTGATTTTTTAACTAATTATTTTTGGGAATGATGGTTAGATATCCATATCCACTAAGGGATTATTGATAACCATGTTTGTCAAATGTTTCCACACTAATGTCTATGGTGTCATTTGTTTGGATCAAACATTAAGTGAGAATAATTACTTTATATTTTTTGATCAATATAATATAATCAAATGTATAATGTATATGTAGTCAAATATGGAATGTATACACTACATAAAATGATTATGAAGGAGAGTTAAAACTAATATATGAATAATAATTAATAAATTTTTTTCATATAATAGACAAAAATATTCATCTGTTGAAGATGAAAATTTTATAGTGAAGATTGTATTGAACATTAAAATTTTAAGGTCAAAGGCTCCTAAACAAATGAATTTGTGGAATTTAGGTACCACATGTTAAATTATATGGTTATGAAGTTTTTCATAGAATATGTTACCCCTTTCCACTATTTTATATATGCATAGAAATTTAGTTTTCACTGTTACAATTGTATATTTATTCATCTTGGAGGATAGTGGACACCATATTAAATTTATCATGGTATGAATTACTCTTTGAAGAATATCATATTATTCAAAACAAACAAATCGATTTGAATAATTATAGATATCCAAGAAGGTATGTTGATAATACTGATGAAGGTATATTTTTTGTCTACACATTAAAGAGTAAATCCGTTAAGTCTTATATAAAGGTATAAAGATAATATGTGAGATATGTGATGTTATTTTCTTAGAACGTGACTGTTGATAATTTATGAAACATTTTCCTTGAAGAAGTAATTTATGATAAAAAATTATACAATTATTGAGTTTCTACAATATCATAATTTATAAATTAAAGATTGATTTGATATTGAATTAGAATAAGATAATGGTTATGAAGGGAAACAACTTATGACTGAAATAATAAGGAGTATAATAATAATTTATGTATTTAAATTTATTAGAGGTAAATATACTCTTATACATAATCAATGAATAATGTGAATAGTGAAAAGTAAACTATTTTCAATGATAGAACAAACATCATTTTACGTGGAACTAAAGGAAGAATACTTAATTAAATTAATAAATAATGTGTTTGATAATATTTACATGAACCAATCAAGGATTACCTTTGATAGACATAGAAATCATAATATTACTTTTAGGAATTGGATCCCCGAAACATAATTTTATAATGTGGAAGTGATGTCTATAATAAAATGGGAATTCTTTATAAAGGATTTCCACATGTTAATGATGTTAATATTGGAGAAATGTTTTCTCAATTATAAATGTTGGAATATATCTTACTTTTTCTAGTTAGTGTTTTTTAATGGTTGTTTAGTGTATTTAAAATGCATTGAATAAAAAATATATAAAACATTTTTTAATTAAACACACACGCACACACATATATATATATATATTTAAAAAAATATAGTATTTCTCATTGATAAAATTCTTTCAAAGGTATTATTATTTAAGAAGACATTTTAATGTCTACAGAATGATCCCGTAGTTCATATACATTGATATATTCACATATGAGGATGTTAGAGTTTAACTATGCTAGGGTTGATTTTAATATCTATATGAAAATCACAAATGAAGAATAATTTAGTATTATTTTGTAAACATATGTTATTTCTTATTAATACAATAATACGAATTTAAAGGATTGGTTTTAATTGTTTATGTGTTAAGAATTAAAAATTTAAATGATTATGTAATTAAATTATTTTCATGGGATACTTCTAAATTTAATGGAAGAACACATATTATTTTCAATAGTACAATATACATAGGATGTATTAATGTAATTCAGAATGGAGGAAATAAAAATTGATGAAGCACAAGTAGCATTTTGAATAAAAAATGAATGCATGAGGACAATAAGAAATTGTGTCTACATTATTTAAAATAATTATTATACACTAACTATATCTTATAATGACTTTACATAATATTTTGAATGCAATATTCATGATAGAATGATATTAATGATATCAAATGAAATCATTTGTCCTGGATGTAAAATGGATATAATGTTATATTATGGTAAAACTAAATTATGATTTGTTTTTAAGGATATATATATTATCCTGGATTTCATAGTTTATTTTGATACATGTTGTTCTAGTTAGATTATTGATGAAATATATAAATGTCATGGAATTCAACATTTTAAGAAACTATGTTAGATGTAATACCCATATAATGTATTTATTATACCCAAATATAATATAATAATAATATATTAATACATTCAGTGAATAGGAATTATTAGTATTGATGAAATAATAGATGGGTTGTTTTAAATTCATGGTGTATAAATCGATTAAAATAAAATTCTTGAACAAAATATTTATTGAGTTGATATTGTGTTTGATTTAAATATCTATTATAATTTTTATTGAGTTATGGTATCATTTTATAATCAATAAAGTATATAAAAATATTATAAAATTAGAATTTTTTTGGATGATATTTAAAATTATTGATATTTTTACTAAACCAGCCCCTATTGTAACATTACTGAAGCATAGGATGAACCGTATAGTACTACTAAATACCTAAAATTATGGGATTTCATTAATTACCTCTCCCTACTATATATAATGATTTATTAAAAATTGTTTCTTCTTAAAGGGCCATATTAGTTGCTATGAATTCAATATTTGGGGTTGATAAAATATACGGGGTTGCAGAAGTAGAATAATTGTATTTTCAATAATTATAGACAATTTTGTAGAAATTAATTCATTTCATGGCTTAATACATAGTTCTATTTCTCACATAGAATTTCATTAAATTTTATAATGAATTTTTTGTTTAGTAATAGTCTATATTTCATAAATTATTAGATATGATTTGAACAGAATAGTATAACCCTTTGAATACAATTCTCATGGATGGATAAATACAATATAATACAATATTACAATTTATATGAGAATTATTATAATAATATAAGAAGATAAAAAATATTGGACTAAAGGTTGGTTATGTTTCAAATGAATAGTCAACACTCTTAAATAAAGACTTTTTTTAATTGAAAATTATAGGGATAGAAAAATAAAAATGGAGATTCTCTTCCATCCAAATGTTGAAAAAATTATGTTTTTGATAAATTAGAAGTCAAATGTTATTATTAATTGTATGAAAGATGTGTTGAGTTGATTTAAAATGGATGAATATTGAGTAGTGATATATGACTGTTTACATTACTAATCCTAGTAGTAGTAGAAAAATTTGATGTTTTACTATGATATATTGAATCATTATAAGAATATAGTTGTTGTATGAAAATAAGGAACTCTTATTTACATATAATATTAAAGAAAATGAAACATACGGGTATCTTAGAGGAAATATATGACTTCAAATTTTTCATATATTTGAATAGTATGTTCTACTCTAAGACATATAATTCATGTTTAAAAAAAATTCTAGTTTTTATTGGTTATTGAAATATGAATTCACACACATCAGGGAAAGGGATTGATTTTATAATTAGATTAGAGTACATCAGTACTAAGAAAAGTCTAAAAAGTTATTTAATCACACCATGGTTTTATTTAGACATAGAATTACCACACAATGACATTTTAACCATGAAAATGATATAGTTGAGGGATTTAAATACATTATTTGATTTTTCTCTAAAAATTAGGAATCCTTTATGAGTGTTTGAATCATTCAATGATTAATATAAATTTTATAGAATTTTATTATAGGAGATAACTTGTCCCATCTGATTTTTAGATAATTCATCACTATTCTGAATATTTAGAGAAATTTAATCGCATTCCATTATTAAAAAATTTATGTTTATTGAGGGAAAATGTAACTACCTATCATAATTCCATTTGTGGAACTTAACATAAAAATGATCTAATGGTATCATTTTAAGTGGAGGTTATATAAATACAATTATGTTTTAAATTATCAATGCTAAAATTACCTAGATATATAGTATTCTAATACATTTATGAAAATATATTCACAAATTACTAAGATTTACATTCATTGATGATTATAATAAATGTAATATTAGTAATAAAAATAATTGAATATCTTGTCTAATGATGTGAAGTTTGATGTTTTGTAATTATCTAAAATATTAATCATAGATAAAAGACTCATTATTCATATTATTGATGAACTATAAGTGATGAAATGTGTATAATTGAAAACATTGATATATGTTTCCTGATGTATATTTGTTTTTGAACATCAAGAGTTTAATTTAATTATTAATGCTATACATTTTAAAAATCATGATATTTAGTGTGTGGAAGTAACTAAACATGTTAATTGGATGAGTAAGGGGATTATACAAATTTTCTAATATAAACAGGTAATGCAGGTAATAATTGGAATATCGATTTTTGGATATGTTCTTCTAATGTTTAGATATATGTGGTAGGATTGAGTAAACATCATTGATTACTTACTTTAATTAGTTGATGATTTTTTAGTGATTTTATTTTATCAATTTGGATGTTTTTATAGAAATACAATGTAAAAATACATTTATAATGAATGTAAAAATTTTAGAACATCCTAATTTACCAATGTTATAGTGTTCATGGAACATTATCTTATAATAGTGATAATATGTAATGGGTACCCATAAATGTGACCATATATAAGGAAAATCTAAATAACAAAAATATGTATAAAGTATATATTTAAAAATTATGTTCTCATAATATTAATATATATCTCATTATATGTCAGGATTGTTCCAGATCATACAAGACACCTTTCTATTGTCTAATCCATATACACAATCTATCCAAAATCATCTAAATCTGAAGGAAAACATCTCAGACCAATTAAACATATTATATAATCCAAATAGTTATATGGTAACTAAAAGATTCACTACATTTCCACCAACATGTTTTCCCCTAAATATGAAAAACAATTCCCCATATAAATAGTGCTAATTGGCACATATTAATGTCTATTAATTCATTATTTACCAATGGTCAATATATATTCAACTCCAAAAAATATCCAAAACACCATAAATTAGTCTATAATACCAATATTCATCCTCAAAACAATAACTCTAAAATAAACTATTGATGAATTATATTTATTTTCCCCAATAGAATGAAAATTATCAATATGGTTAATTTGATGGAAGAATCATAGTATTTTTTTTAGAAATTCAAATCCTTACCTGATATTGTGTAATCCACTCTATGCACACACTCACGTATAGTTCCAATCAACGCCCCCTTAACTGATATATTAACACCAAAAAAAATCATCCAAAATCGATGAAAATTTAAACATCATTAGTTATTGATTTATTAGCAATAGAACGACTCATAACCATGTTTGATTACCTCATCTAAGACTCATCTAGACATAAAAATAAAAAAATACATTTTTTTACGCAATTCCATTATTAACAAGGGGAATTGTATGGATACCATTTATTTATTTTATAAACATTTAATTTCATAATAAAACATTGAAAATATAGATTTTATTATGTGGATTAGCGTCTTGTAAATAAAAACAGAATAAATGAAAAACATAAAAGTTAAATATTATTATAATCCACTTGATAGTTTTATTCATAGGTTCATCCAAATTTACTCTTACTACATCACATAACTCATGATTATACACTAAACAAAGGGGTGAGAATAAATCCCAGTAAAGGAATAAATAAAGGAGACACACATATTTCAACAATAGGGCATATCAGTAAGGTTTGATAATATTAACACGAGGTATATCATAACAGAAATAAAAAGAATAATAACATGGAAAAGTTGTAAAAACATAAAAATTAGACATTCATAATAATATCAAAAAGGTTTAACACTAGGTTTTCATAAATCATAATTAACATTGTTTTTACCAAAATAACATAAAATAAGTCATCTGAAAAGATTAATTCTTTAACCAGTGACCTCGAGTGATATAAGGGTGAAAAAATAATATTAAAAATTTCTTGTGTTATTCATAGACCATAATAACACATTTCATCAATTATTAATTTAAATGAAATAATATGTTTCATTTAAAATCAATGAGTACATAAATGGTTCAAGATATGAAAATTTAATGAATTTTAACCCAATATAAGGGAATTTGGAATTTCACACATGAATTTATTTGAGTAAATATATTATGTTTACAAATAGGGGAATTATAATGGATAATGTAATGATTTGGGTATTTAAAATAGAATAATATTTCACAACAAGATAAAATTTCATAACATGTTTTTGATAGCATAATGGTATACAACAATGATTATGTAAAGGTAGAAATAGTGGAAAATGAACGTATAATTTTTTGAAAAATATGTTTTAATATAATGTGATGATAAATAGTGAATGAAAAGGATGAATCTTGAACATTTCAAATACTCTGAAAATAGTGGTACATGAATGAAAAAAGTAACGAGGATAATTCACTTACCTTGAAGATTTCATTCCAAAAACATGAGGGTGGAACCATGAAAACATAAGGGAACCTTGGTTGGAGTACATGGTAGTAGAGTGATGAAATAATCATGGATTTTGAATTTAGGGTGGGGATAAATGGGAAATTGTGGTACTTATAGTTTAGGAATGGTGAGGTTTAAAGAAATAAATATTGGTTATTTTTTGTTATAAGATAACAAATTGAGGATGAAATAAAATATAACCATTTTCCAAAATAATAATGTGTAGAAGTGTGTTTATATGTTCATACCCTTCCAAAACATAACAATCCCTTATATCTATCTATATTAATGAGGATAATAAAAAAAACACATTTTATTTCCAAATCCTCATTTTTGTTTCAAAAAAGTGATGTGTACATTTTTAAATTAAAAATAAAATTTATAGAATTTTTTTTATAATTATTAAATAAAAATAATTTTAATTTCTATTATTTATATAGTTTTTAATCACGCTGACAAAATTAGGATATCAAAAAAACAAAGTTCTCCAAAAGCGAAAATTTTCAATTTTTTTCCAAAAATGATCAACATGGCCAGAAAATTAACAAAAAAATTAATCCTAAGATAATTGTGATTTTATGAGGCCAAATATGATGGTCATTTCATCAAAAAAAAATTCCATACAGTTCGAAATTTAATATTTTAATAAAATCCTTATTTATTGAAAATTTTCAAGTATATTTAAAAATAATCATTCTAACAAATATGAAACTTATTTTGGACTTCATTATGATAAATTATCACTTTTAAATGAGTTTTATAACATTATTTCATGAAAATAAATTCTATTTAAAAACATTAAATTTTTCATAAAAAATAATTTTACTATAATATGATTATAGTGATTAAAAATAGAAAATTTCTATTTATATCATTAAATAATCCTAACAATAAGATAAATGTGTTTTCATAACCATAAATAATAATGAAAAGATTTTATTATTTACTAATTATCATAACATTGATTTACTATATTTGATAAAAAAAATTAAATGTAAAATATCATACTTCTCTATAAATACACTGTAAATCTTACAATTCCTCATTCACTTTCATTTAATCAGTGGTCATTATCATTATCAAAATGAATATTTTATTACTAACAATATGTTTATCTGTAATAATTATGTTCATGTGGGAAATGTATCTTGGGGTCAGGATAAATTTTTTTATTTTACTTTATTTAACCTTTATTAGTCTTTCCATTTTAATAATCAATGTCATTTTAGGTGTTGTTATCAACTAAACTTGACATTTTGAAATAATTAAATAATGTGTTTTTGGTTTCAATAATTATATAATAACATCACTACTTCACTTACCTAGGTTCAGACACATCTTATTATAATGTGTACCATTTCATTTTGTGTTATTATGGTTTTTAAAATGATTATTTTTTCTTCTACTGAAAAATATAATAATGATGTTTGTGAGAGGAAAATGTTTCTTTAATTAATAAAGGGTTTTTTGGGATTGTTACAATCTTTCGAGTTTAAAATAATGTACGTCCTCACAATTTTGTCATATTAATTGATATAATTAATTTAATTGATTAGGGAAATCATTAACATTGATGAAAAAATGAGGCCTCTACTCCAATATAGAAATGGTCAAGTCCTTGGTGGTTATTCCATTCATAAATGTGATGATAAAATTGAGTTTTTCATTTTATTTTACAAAAACCAGAGGATCCATATATTTTTTTTGAGAAATTAAAAGGTTGGGAATAGATCAAACAGTTTCTTAAAAGATATTTGAATATTTTAAAAACTATTTAAATCATCTAAAGTAGTTTTATAAATAATTTTTATAATTAAATCATCTTGATAAGATAATACAATTTTATGGGATTTAATTCAATCCATTTATTAAATAATATTTTTTCTATGGAAATGAAAAAGTTAAAATGTAATGTTAATTATATATATCAAAGTTATGAAATGTTTGATTACCTCTTATTTTATTTTTTATCAAAAAGATAAAAAAAATAATAAGAATGGGTCTTTTAAGACATGATAGGTTAATAAATTTAGATGGTGAGTTTAAATATAATTTTTAAATTAACATAGGGATTCTAATGTCATATTCTTTAATACATTCAATATTTTTGGAGTAAAAGATCTACTTTATATGAATCTATTCTTGTGAAAACCAAAGCATACCCCCTAGTAGTTTCACTCTAGTCATGTAATAAGGCATGTTTTCATTCAACATTTCTTGATTGAGTTTATCTCAACACCCTATTTTCATATTTGTTACACAATATAAATACATGATAGATCAAATTACACATGTAGTATCTGAATAGGAATGTATTTTCATCGAATCCACATATTAAATACTCTGCAAAATACGAGGATTCTTTCCTATAGTTAAATATATCCCTAAGATTATTACTAATTTTCTATTTTCATAATTTCAAAAAACATCTAAACCATCATTTGATGCCGTATAAAATTTTATTTGTTTTTGTTTCATAGACTATTATTTTTATGGTACAATATTTTACAACAATAATATATTTTTAGGTTTAGTTTCATTGAACTATGAATTTAAACATATAAAAAAATAACAAAAATTGATTCTCTAAAACTTAATATACTTCTCTATAGGTTTATTATATAATACATTTACCACATGTCATAGCCTAGGGACATATTTCAATGAATTGTGTGATCATGAGGCCTTATTTGGGAATAAGAAAAGAAGATAAATAAAATATGACCAAAAGTATAATGAATAAGAAATGATCATATTAAATAGGGTGAAATAATAATATATTTTCTTTGAATAATAACATGGAAATGTGTCTAAAATATAAAAATGAGATATTTATTACCATATCACCAATGTTAATCTCTGGGGTTTCATAAATCATAATTATAAAGGTTATTTACCATTGTTTTTTAAAACATGTAATATCTAAAGATTAATTAATTTCCCAATTCATTGGATTTATATCAATTATCACCCATTAATATGTCTAAATTCATGTGTTCCCCATATAAAATATTAAAATATTAATTATCATTCTTTTAAAAATAAAGAACATGTATTGGATAAAATCGTTGAGTGAATAAATGTTTTAATACAACAACTTTTAATCATATTTATCCCATAAGAAAGGAACTTGGGATTCATGCATATAATTCCCATAATAAATATACAATGTTTACATATAGTTTAATTCCCATGGGTAAGGAAGAGGTTTCTGTATTAACAATATAGGAATATTTCATGAAAAGATAAAATTACATAAAATGATATTGAAATCATAATGGTATACAGTATGGATTATGGAAAAGAAATTGTCAGAGTGAATAGAGCTATAGAATTAGTAATATATAACATTGGATGTACTTGGAAGATTAAGATTTCATGAAATTAATGAAGCTTTGATATTTAGAAGACTCAATAAAGGGATCTACATGAATTTAAAATTCAAAAGATGATAATTCCATGACCTTGAATATTTTAATCCTAAAATATAATTCCTATAACTTGAAAACCATTTTGGAACCCTTGAAATAATATATGGGTGGTAAAATGACCAGAACATTGTGGCCTATGAATTTAGAGTAAAGATGAATTGAGAAAAGGGTGGTATTTATACATGAAGAGGGGATGGTTTTAATGGATTAAATATTGTGTGTTTTATTAAATAACATAACTAAATGTGGTTGAAAAAATTTCGGACCATTTTATTGAATATTAAGTAGTGGAATATTTTTTTATGTCTTATGCCTTTTTTATCACAAAAAATATTTTTATTCAACCAAATTAATGCATAAAATCCAAAAAAAAACCTTTTATTTCAGAAACTCAACTATTTGTTCCAAAAGTAATTTATAAATAGTGTAATTATTATTAATATTTATAATTATATTTTTGTTTTTATAAAATAACTTTTTTTTAGAATTTTTTTATAAATTTTTTAATGAAGATTACATTATAATGACGTAATAAATTTGCAGTGCACATAATGTGTAAATTTTCCCATTATCTTTAAAAAAACATTGTAAGAAATTTATAAAAGATTCCCTCTAAGATACTTTTGATGTGGTGAGTCCAAAAATATATTTTTTTCGTCAAAATAATATACTATTAATATTAATTTTTAACATTAAAAAAAATACTATTTTATAATATTTTTCAATTTTATTGAGAAATAATAATTCTACATATTATAGAAATAATTATAGAATTTGATAAAATTTATTAAAATTTTAAAAACTATTTATGATATTATTTCATTAAAATAATATTTCCCTACAACTTATATATTTTTCATAACAAATATTTACTAATGAATTTGTTTATAGTCTCCAAAAATAATACAATTTTGATTATATCATCACATAATCTCAATGATCACTTAAATGAATCTATGTTACCACCAATAATATTGACCAAATATTTTATTAACTAATGGTCATAATTACAATGATGAATATTTTCTGAAAAATAGAAAGGTTTATGATCATTATTCCCTATGAATATACTATCATTCTTACACTTCATCATTAACAGTGATTCTATCCAGGTTCAATATATATTTTATAATTAATGTTATATTACTAACTCTTTATTCTCACATTATATTGTGGTTCATGGGAGAAATAAATATAGGACGTTAAGGTGATCCAAATTTTTTTTACTTTATTTGACTTTTATTAGTCTTCCAATTGTAATATTTGATTTTATATTGGTAATGTTTTTATATTTAATGAAATATTCTTAAATAATGAAATATAATGTTGTTGGTTTCTAGAGGAATAATAAAACATGGATACTTCTCTTAAAATGGTTTTTATATATCATATGATAATGGTGTAATTTAAATTTGATTAAAAATTTCATGAAATTTTTTTTATACGATTGTATTGTAAAATAAAATTATGATATTGTTGAGAGGTATTTCTTCATTTAACTGAAGAAGAGTATAATTTTGGTCATCAAATATTTACACCAATTAATTCTTCTAAATACATAAAAATTATATAACATGGGATAATGTGTTAGGACCCGACCCACTTTGGCCTTCCTAGACAGTGATAAACCAAGTCTAACCACAGAAATCCCATCTCTAATAGGGCATGGCTAGAAATAAGAACCATATAAAAAATATCAGATTCAATAGATCCATTATCCTATGGTTAATGTTAACATAGGAACACATCCATTACCTTGAATAAGTATATAGGAAATTATATAACTAATAAATAATTCATGAGTACATATATATGTATCAGCTAGAGTGAAAAAAGTATTTGAAGCAGGAAATAGAAAATGAAATTCCCAACACAAACAAAAAAGTACTTGGGTTACTCAATAGGAGGGGGCTCATGTAAAAACAACCAACAATACACATATCAGTCTATCTATATCATAGTGATTTTCCTAATACATGTCCACCCAGAACTGCATAAAAATAACAATAATATTAATTATAAATGACATGGGTGGGTAAATCCCATTCATACGTCAATATAAAAATACCCATTATGTGCCTCAAAATTCCAAAATAAATGAAGGATGTGAATGAAAAAACTCATCATAGCCCATAACCACAGTGCGATGAATCCAAAGTGAGAGAGAACATGAATCTCAATCTCCACAACTCAGCTATACTTAACTATCCATCTCATCACAACTAGAAACCTATATCTAGATATAATAGATGACAGTAAGGAATCCTAGAATGACATAAATATACTCATCTCTGAAATTATATGTCAAGGGATACCAATATAACCGTACATATTATTCTACATGAGGCTCAAAGGTATTTCTCATCCAAAATAACTCACAACATTATCCCTTTCATCCCTGATGGAACTCCTCATGGAGGTCAAACTAACTGGGTATCACCTTGTTGATGGAACATCCCCACAAACCCTAATGTAATATACTTGGGAAAACATTAACACCAGTTAAATCCATGAAAAATGTCAATTTATAAACCCATAGATAGAGATTCTCAGATAGTGGATCCCAACCATTTTTCAATGGGGACAACACAAATCCTAACGGAATATATTACATTAGAACTCATTAACAAAATATCCCACCTATGACTATTTTGGGACACCAAAAATCAATATAGTTATCAATAGATTACAATTCATAGATACGGTATCACACCGAGGATCATAGGGGGACACTGAAAACCCTAACCGGAACAACTATCCAGACAGGGGATCATATGAACAAATATACCATAAACTCTAATCATACCACACACTATATAGAGAATAAACACCCATATATGTGGGTTATGCCAATGCCAGAAAATAAAATCTAGTGTAGATAAAGAGTTGATAGAGGATCCCACCATTTTCTAAAGAAGGCATATAAAATACACTATCCAAACCAACCATGTTGAGTGGATCACAGTCCTATAATGAGGATGTTATACCATAGTGTACCATGAAGGGGTCATACCAAGGTATGAAACATCCATAATAAAATTCAAGCATAATAAAAATAAGTTATCCAATGTAATCACCTCACATCACATATCAAATTCAATAACACTAAAAATGATCACATTATATATAGAAATCATTTCAAGATAGGACACTTAACGGCCTATAAATATGTCATAATGAAATATACATGATATGAATAATTATTGAATGTGATTATATAGAGTTTACACGTAGGAAATAATGTTTCTCTTGAGGAAAAATCATGGTAATGCACCTCTTGGTACATTGGGTGAATATGGAACATACATGGAATTTACATCCGGTTACATGATGTGTAACCACTCATGACCACTTGGTTGAGTCTTTGCTCAAAATTTCCATGAATGGCCATGTCTCCCATAAAATCATGTAAACTATATACATGGAATATATCTATTGACCATCCTACGATCGTGTCTTAGGTTGTGCCCATGTAAATGTACATGTAACCATGTAAGTGGCAGTTTAATGCATCCATTGTAAACTGAGGGTCCTTGTCATATGCTTCCACACAACCATTCCCACTTTTTATGTAGCATTTTCATATGTCGTCGGTCTCATTGATAAGCCTCACTGCATGGTTTTTACCCAATGTATAATGCGTTTAGTTCTAAATTATCATATTTATCAAAATGGGAAAAAATTTTGGGCTGTTCTCCTTTACTACATTTAATTTTATGAATTTGAAATCCATATGTGCCTCCCAAAACCCTTTATTGTCTCCAAATATGAAAATATCTTACCCCATGGGAACTCTATTAGTCGTAATGGGTCTATAAAACTGTAAAAAAAACATAAAAACGTGGATGAAGATTCATGATTATTAATACTCTGCCCTCATAGTGATGCAATGATATTTTGGGTCGAAAATTGTGTCATAAACCCGTTGCACCATGATTTTATATTGATTTCGGTAATGGATATAGTTATTTGTTTCCTCTTATATCTTCCTTAGGTAATCTATCCATCACTTCAAGGGGTTCAACCATTTCTTATATGCATGAGAAATGATCCAAATGGTGGTTTTGTTTTTTAAGTAGAGTTTTATTTAAATAATGAACCACCTTCATTAAATAACACAGCTACGAGCTCCTCCGACCATGAAATTGATGCCACCAAAATTTATGTCATACCTAGGGTAAGACTCATGTCCCAAACTCAGCTAACGTATTGTATTTCTATTATGAGACTTTAATTGATATTTATTCTACATTACATGAAAAATGGAATGCATGTTATTTAAAATATCTATCTTTTTTAAAAAAAACTCCACATATAGGCTCTTTGGGCCCTCAAATTCTACACCAATTAAACACATGAAATTTCAAATATTACTAAAAATATTTCAAAGTCCGACACAACAAAACAAGACATGCTACACTCCCCACACCTTCATAAATTTTTCCCCCAAAAAGAGAAATCATATACAAATTTGACAAAAACTCATCTTCCAAATAGTTCACCCACACTAGAGAGCTCACCATAGGGTCTATGTGATGTCAAAAAAACACATAACCTGGTTAAATACTTACCCATGGAGTTACTCTACATGTCTGTTCAAAACCACCATCTAATAACTCAAATTGGAAACTAGTTCCCCAATGCCCATTAATTCTAATTAGAAACCGTGAATCATGTTGTGGACCAATATATTCAGTTGTAACATGTGAAAAAATCACCTTGTCTAACTATAGTCATAGGGTCTATTGGTACACCTCCTTTCTACGACACTATAAAAACTAGAAAAATGGCCTAAAATCATAGTAGTTAGACTATATACCTATATAAATCCCCAATATTCTCTACTCCTAGATGGTTATGAAGAAAACAAAATTGGTTAGTAGTCCTTCAATCATTATGATAGTTTTGTGACCACTTTCTAATCATATAAGACCCATAAAAAATTAAACTTTCCACCACGTTTCCGCAATCATCTAGGATCCTCTGTCTCCACCTACTGATATGTGAGTCCTAAAATGTTTACTCAACCATAATCCACCTCAAACTTTATGACTACAAGTTATACAAAAAGATATAGGTATAACCACTCCTACCATGTATATAATAAAAGGTAAAAAACACCCTCAAAAAGTCCTCTCATAGTGTGACTGTTGTCACCATCTGCCCCCTATGTTTTATGTACTCCCCTACATCATAGTATCTATTGAGAAAATTTCCAAAATAAATCGAGTCATTTATAAACTCATGAACAATATCACTAAGTTATTACTCCTAGAACCAATGAAAAAGAAGAGGGATAACATCCATAGACTAGATATATGATTCACCAACCTCATATACAAGGTACAACTGAATATTGGTCAACTTCTTTGTTTCACCGCTCAAAATTTGTAGACATTAAACTGCACCATTAGAATATATTATTATTGCCACAACATTGGCTGACTCTCATTCTATAATTAATTCATCTTCTGGTTGTTATAATGGATACCAATTTTGTGTTAACATATCAAAAAATGTAGAAATCTTAAATACACACCTAACACAATGAGAGTCCCCAAGAAGAAGACATTCATAGAGAATGTCTAGAACCATCCTCAAGTGTCTCACAAGATACTATGATGCCTATATCATGATTATACTAATGAAGACAACCTTTAAATGATACAAACTAGGTTGTAGGACCAGGTTCACAAGTCCCTCATCTGCCACCTAGGTGGGAAACACATGGCTTCCCAATCGAATACACTATGTCTTATAAAGACTACATTTTGAAAATATCAAGATATACCACACTCCATAAATCTCAGTGAAAAAAATAATATATGACTGTTCCTATATCAATGTAGTCCATAAGATCCAATATGTGAATAATACATATATTTGTGGAAGGTAAGCCCAATGAATCCTCACGAATGACTTACACACACTCCCACACCACTGTAGGGGTTCATAATACTGATAGCATCTACTACTTGAAGGGTTATATTATCCACCTACAAAATTTTGACGGTTTTCACCTACACTTGTTCTCACCCTTCTCGGCCTGTGATCACTCCACATCAATGGAGGAAGTCCATATAAAAAACCACTAACACTTCTACTTGCACTAAAGACATCCAATTAAATATTGACAGTAGGAAATAAATCAATACTGAGTCAAATATCTTACATTATATATTCCACTAGAAAAATATTATATGAAAGAATTTTTCCTCAACTGTTAGGTCACACTATAGATATGTGTTAATGAACTATGATTCTCTCTATAGGTGTTTCTAGTAATAAGGGGTGATCTAAAAGGATCAAATTGTATCATTAATCCTCATACAAGTTATATTCCTTGGGAAAAGTGGATTAGGACCGATCTTACCATAAACTGGGTAGTAATGTCACATTTCAAATCTTAAACCAAATTAGACACGCAAATCTAGTATCCCGTTATTCTTAAATATAATCATTTCCACATACCACCTTTTCATCACAACCATAGCCTTCTCTATCATCTCAAAAGAAAGTCCCAAATAGAAATACCAATGACACTCATCCACCCAACGTCAAAACTATCCTATTTTAGTTGCAATAACTCTCCTATGTAGTATTGTATCATATCATGAGAATATATATTCATGGGAGAATCTACCTGCTTCATCATGATTCACAATCCATGTAAAACAATACCATCACATGGAACCACTGATACCCCATGTAACCCTATAAGAACATTAAAGAATGAAGGGTCTATATGTGAATATATCATACTTGTGTCTAACAATAATAATTTCAAATTGTAAATATGATCATACGTAGAACCTATAGAAGAAATTACTATATATATTGTATTTCTCTTCACTCATATCCACTAGCTCCTCCTAAAAATTTAAATTATGATCATCCTCAAAACATATGGAACAAATTACTATATATCATGTATTTCTCTTCAGTCATGTGCACCAGCTCCTCATGGCAAGCGTGGAACTCCTAATCTTGGTTGTAGAAACATATCAAACTATCTCCCACTCTTGAAATTCTCCCTCATACTCTAATACAAAACCTATCATTCAAATATAAAGTCTATTTTTTCCCTCATGTATATGGAGGAACATTGACAATATCCCCATCAATGGAATGTATATTTTGAAAATCATGTTTGAGATGTCCCTTTACATCATAAGAAAAACACATCCACTCTCATGGAAGACTAAAACTAGCTTAATATCACTGATCTATAGACCCTCCATAATGGGATATTCTACTAAAGCTTCTCAAATGTCCATATCCCAATTCTTTCCATTAACTAAAATTTTATGATTTCTTTAATGCATTTGACAATGTACCAATAATTGTTGTCTTCTCTACTTGAAATCTCTCTAGTACAAAGGCCCATTTGAGCACACCAGTATAGGTGTGAATTAATATAGATACAACTAATGACCTAACATTGCAGTGTAATTCCTAATAAAAAGTAAATTACCTGAAAAAGATTATATTAGGGAGTATCATGATTGGTCAATGAAGATCTCTAAATAATCTAACAGGGTCATGATACTCTACCGAAGCTGTAGAAGCTCCTTTTTATTCACTGTTCTCAATTGGTATTGATAAAACAATTCACTATAGAGTAGATCAAACTAAATCCAATTGAGAATCATCTACCCATGGGTATGTATCATCAAACTCAACCATATGCTTGTGGAATACTATTTTGTAACTCTTTCTAGGCCCTCCATCTAATTCGATGGTTCCCTTACAAGGGAAAAAGACACTTGACTACCACAATCCCGTAAGAATAATTGCGTGGGTCTAGATTATAAAAAAAATATAAGAGTACTTTTTATCTAAAACCCATATATCACACTCATCATATGATTATCCTCATATGGATCCACTCACACAACCTGCAGATCAATTGGTTGTTGGACAACTAGAAACCCAAATTGAAGAACAACCACCTATGAAAACCCCTAAATCAAATTCCTATCACTAGGAAGATCATCATAAAAATACCACTGTTGAATAGTATATTCCTTACATAAATGTGGAATCTTAAAATAATCAATATGTATAAAATTTTATTATTATAGTTGAGGAGATAACTCAAGGACATGGAATCCACAAACTAGTCATACAGGATGCTTGTACTAATGTCTTCTTATAACCAGCGCCCACATGTATTGGTCCAACAAGTAGGATATTTGAGTCCTAGTGAATGGATGTGGGGTATGATACACCAAAAATAGAGCCCCAAAACTGAAATAAAATCTAAGAATACTTAAACACACATTTACTTGTTCCCAAACCAATTTCATATGTATGAAATCTCAATACTCCAATTTCAAAGATGAAACCTACCTGATACCACTTTTTCCTGACATGAATCATCGGGGCCTTATTAGCCAGTGAAAATCATAGTGTGACCACCTCAAGCCTAATTGTAACAGGTCTGGGTCTAGAAATAATCACTGAGGAGGCATATATCACATCTAGGAGACTATATCCTTTGGGACCAGTACAAAATTTCACATATTCATATCTTTGGAAAACTCTAGTGATTGTAATATAATTGATACAAAATTCATTCCTAAATATATACACCATAATAAAATTATAGAAAATGTTTTGAAATTAAAATATGGGAAAATAAAATCCCACTAGAAACAAATAAATGTGACCACCCTTGTTAGTAGAAGGGGTGGATGAAAAAGATCCCAATGGTATACAAAATGATGTTTCTAGATTATTATGCTCAACCTACTTCAGGTCCTCCCATTCCTATAAAAAAGTAATTTTATAAAAATAGGAAACAAAATATGTGGGAACATCCCATAAGGGGGTGAGTATAAAAATACCTAGTGGATTCCCCCAAAACCCAAATTAAAAAGTAGAAAATGAAATGAAATAGTAAGCTCATCAAATACCTACGGTGTATAGAAACCCATGAAAGAGATTAAATGAATAACTATCTCCACACTGTGGTTATATATAAATAACTGGCTCATCAAAACCTATAATTTCTATCATCATATGAGATGTAATCACAAAGAACCCCAAATAACCCAGATATACTCAATAAAGACTATAATTCTTGTGGTCCCAACTATACAGCCTGCCACAAGATTATACTCGAGGATTAAAGTTAAAGATTTTATGGGAGAACTCACTCCATGATCCATTCCATCCTTAATGGAACTAATATTTTATTTATCACTAATTGAGTATAAAAATTATTTTGACACATCCATGGAATCCCTTATGAAATCCATCAGAGATAATATTCTCATATTCTATTTCCATGATGAAAGTTGTGCTATAACCTAGAGGACCAATATACTCATACTAGGGATCACAACCATATCTTCTAGAGGAATCCATAAAACCCATTGGAGGAAACAATATCAAAAATCATAAATAGGGATTCGCAAAATGAACCCCACATGGATACTATGATCTCAATCTGGAACTATGAAGATCATAATTCCCAAATATATATCACAAGTAAGACCAATGGGTGACTTCAAAAAACCCACCTAGAACTACCTGCCATGTTGTGGATCATATACATGATGATACCATAAACCTTAAGTGAACCACCCATAATTTAGGTATTCATTGAATTTATATGTGATTCTTGAATATACCATCAAACCCCACCTATGGTAGATGAATAAATCATAGAGGATTCTAGCCGGGTCTCATGAAGGAATACCAAAAACCCTATATAAACCAATCCCATATAAAAAAATAAAAAAATTTAATGAGTATGTGATTTGAAAAAATAACAAAAAGGGGAAAATATAAGAGAACTATCACAAATGATACTTCAAAAGAACATTTTAATGAAAGCCCCCTCTATAATTACCTCATGTCACATCTCAAACACCATAACTATGGAAACCATCACATTCCACATGGAAAACTTCTCAGGATAGGTTATGCATCAGACACCTCCAATTATTGATGATGAAGATGATCAAGGGACCATTACTTGAGGAATTTACATGGAATGTAAATATAATATAGAACATGTATCTTGAGGTAAACCTCTATTAATGTCCCACATGTTAATAATTGTGCATAAGAAAGATACAAAACATGTAATTTTGGTTATATGTGGTGTAAACCCACCTAATACCCTAGGCATGTCCTCTCCCACAGATATCCTAGCTTCCATGTCACCATAGATAGTGTGAAAAATATTTACATAACATTTTCTTCTTTGAATAAACTAATCCCATTTTCATAGTAGTTCTTATGTACAGGTGATCATTCATGTATACATATCCTTGTACTCTAGCATGTGTAAACATAGTGTCTTAGTCCTATGCCTCTATAAAACGGGGTCCCTATTTGACATGGAATCCTTCCACATCCTCATCAGCATTTTGATGCCTTAAGACATGGTATAAAAAACATTAACATAACATGTAGTTACAAAATATCATCTTATAGGAATAGAAAGTTAAAAACTTGTGTTCTCCTACCTTACATGATGTGTGATCTGGATTTTCAATCATGAAAACCCTAAGAATTGCTCGAAAACCCTATGTTTAAACAAAAACCAGAGGTGTACCCCTAGTGGATATCTAGTAGTCATAATAGGTTTATAAAACTTATTGATGTTTCATAACTGGGTATTTGTATGTAATTCTAGTAAGACAACCTTCCTTGTGGAGAAACACTGAATATGTTGGTCTAACACGATGCGTGAAACCTAATAAACTTCCATCTAGTATCGATTACCATCAATAATAGTGTTCAATGAAGGATCCACTCCCACCCTTAGGTCGTCCATCTATTTCTGTAATGTGGTTCTCCCCTTTCCTCTTTTGGTGGGAAACAATAAAAGATGGAAGGTTTTATGATTACTAATTATATTTTTCTATAATTACACACACTCTTATATTTAATAATCCATCAATGGTGTCCTATAACTAGGAACCTGATTTTGAAATAATTTATGACACAAAATTATATAAACCGACATTTTATACTCAACCACAGTCTCAAATTTATAATCCAAGAGTTTATTCATGAGTAATTCCACATTACTAGAAAAAAAAAATTATGGGATAAAAAATATTTATTTATTTTACATATATTAAATGTGTCTCTATGTGAATTAGATTTCATCCGTGAATCAGTTCCTAATATTGGAAATATTCAATGAAATACACAAATGGCCTACATGGAAAAAATGAGTAACTATTGGATGAATTTAGAGTTGGAATTACCATATAAAATTAACTTTATATGACAAATAAATAAATTCAAGACACCATTGATAAATATGTAAAAATAGAGATATATATATAGAAAAATTTGAATGATCATCAAAAATTAAAAAGGTTGACTAAACTCAAAAAATTATGAAGGGGTTTCAAGAAGGATGGGCGGTGGTTAGAATTATCATTACATATTTTGTTTCAAAAAATAATTTTATGTTAGATCGTGTAATAGGTTCACTATAAATAGGAAATGATTTCTTTTCTAGATTACTATTATAATGAATCATACAAAAAATATCCCCCAATAATGTGTTATAATAACAAAAACATTAATATGGAATATAACTCGTCCATATCTAGTATATGGATGGCTTTTATCCTATGTGACCTCCTTTTTTTTACTTACAGAACAAATCCACTTCCACTTTAGGCATTTCCAAAATATTATTCCACGATGAAAACTTCTTCTTAAATATTTAGAAGCCATAAAGTGTATATATTATTTAATAAAAATAAAAAATAGAAAAAATTATAGGTTCCACCCTCTTCATAACCAGACATTTCCATATCTCAACCTACACACTCTAGTGCTAATTGTTACAACCTCCCTATAATGACACATATAGTCCCTAAGAAGTTATATCACACAACTCATGTAAACCATGTCAGTTGCTAAAACTAAATTAAAACTCTAATTGTAAATTTAATATTACTGATAGTCATTTCTACAATAAACCATTTCCTATAGAACAACTAAATATTAAAGGACACCATCTTCTCTAGTGTAACATATATTTTAGGTGTTACTTAAAAACACATTTATATCATTTCTGATTCCTTTCACTCTATGCCGTATTAATTATTCTATATTTTTTCCCAAAATAACCAATTCCTCTAAATCATAACTCCCAATTACAATGATTCAAAACAAAAATTCCAAAAAAAATTAACATCTTTGTAATATTTGTATTTTTTCTATCTACTGACATCATACAGCAAAATTTGACAATAAAATTATAAACTAAAATATCCTATGGATGGTTATACCCAAAAACAAAACTATAACCCCTTTTTCTCTGCCACATACACTCACTCTGATGTCATAATCATATTAGTTCAACAAATATAATTTTACAATTCATCATACTATGAATTTTAATTGACATTCCAAAAACTAGATCACCCAAGAATATATGCCAAAATAAATATAGATGGTCTTCCTCTAGAACATATATTTCAATAGATATATTCTTGTTACTAGACATATTATAATCATTAATTATCATATTCAAATTAAAATATATTGTTCTCCAAAAAAATCGGATATATATATGTGAAATACTTCCAAGAAACATTATCCCACCACATACATCACTAGTTTTGGTTCCTCATATGGATCAACCTCGAGTTTATCATCAATCCACTTAAAAAGGATAAAACATTTCATAACCCTATGGTATACTCTCAATCATAAGATATTACTTATCAATAATCAATTATTACAATGTTAGTTATATTTTATCTTTATCCAAAAACAAATTCTTAATTTCATCACTCATACTATCCCAATTGTCCCATCCCAAGAGCCTCTCTCAATGGTGTGGGTTACCATGATAATGCATTCCTCTTAGTAAAAATTCTAATGATGATTCACCATAAAAACACCAAAATAGTTATGAATTATTTATAAAACTATAGCCTCTCTCCATACCAGGTGATAATCACGATGTAACATTATGAAAATGATACATGAACCCCCAATAAAAACTAATAATATCAATGAAATATAACTAAATATTATTAGGGAACTCAATGAATAATAAATTAAAACACGAAACCAATTGGGAAATTGATTTCTCAATACACTCAAAAATAATCATCCAATATTCACATTCCTTGAGAAGTTAATGACTCATATTCATACAATAGGACCAATTTGTCTACTTTTAATTCTTATTACCCTTATCATATCATTAAAAAAATAGAGATCATTTCACATAAATGGGTGATACAATAATGTAGTATTTATCACTAGCCTATTATAGATGAATATCCCCTTGAGAATCCCTTACCCAGACCAATAAACTATTTTAATATAAATCAATAACATTCTTATAAGATGAAATGTGCCTCAATCCCTTCCAAAATCAAATTTTTATTCATAAAAAATAAATGTGTGATGATGTTTTGACTTCCATATTTAAATCCTGACATAGATTTAAGTATTCAAGGAATCTCAATTTTGATAGACACAATCAAAATATAAATGAATGATGCATTTCCTTACACCATATACCTAACTTATATGAAAAATTAGATGCCCATATCTCGCAAAACAATATTCTTCTAATGAATCAAATGAATTGTGATCACATCTACTAATTCAATGTAACCTATATCCATGAGTTATGTGCCTCGATAACACATCATAATTAATTATGATAGTTTCCCAAAACCCATAATTCAACATATACAACATGACATTTAGATATAATAAAGGTTACCTATAAACTATTATCATTAACCAGTGGTTCTGAATAAATAAGACTATTTCCACATCCATGAATATAGTATCAAAACAACTCTCTTATTCCAATATCATGATATATAATAAAATAAATCAATGTAAATTAAAAACATGCCCCATTTTCTAAAAACAAATCATACCAATAATGGCATACACCACTATTCTATCCTTCCCAATAACTCAAATCATGTTACTATGAGTATCCCATTAGTTTTAGGATCACATGCCTAATCCATTGAATAATTATCCTAAATATTTTAGTTTTACCAATATAAATGTAATCACTCATGCATACATACTCATTAATATCATGTCATCTCTTATGAATATGCATACAAAAATTAAAAAATTCATTTTTTTTAAAAAATATGAACAATACACCAATTCTTTACTTATATAATGCATAAATATACCTACTTTAATACATCACTATTTGTTTATATCATAATATATCCCAGGAATAGAAAAGGAAAAACACCTCTATAAATGTATAATAATAAACTCATGAATATAATGAGTTGGAATTTACAATGATTGGGCTCTCATAAATAATTTATAGGTAATATCTAAAATGGGTTATATCCGATCAAAGAAGATGTGATGCTAATATATCAAAGAATGTGAGGAAAATGTTGGACCATTTCCTTATTCTCTATCATTATCAATATCTAGTGTCTAAATAGTCATACAAACCATAAATTGTTGGATTTTGATCCTCAATAGGTACTAATATATCATTCAATTTCTTAATCAATCACTTTAATATCAATAATCATATTAGTGATGTTAACCCTAAACCACACATCTCTTTATGTCATAAAAAATATTAAAAACCGAGTATAATATTATGTTTAATTATATATCATATGTACACTATGATATAATGGTCCAACATCACTTAGTTTCATCTGTAGCTCAATCTACCTACTCCATGGATGGGTATTAAATACACATAGATCAATATATTAATTTATAACTACAAAACAAAAGAATAAGTGAACATTGTTTAGTAAAGTAGAGTGTTACCTAAAATTGATATAGTAAAACACTATATAATTTTTAATTAAAAAATTGTTCAACTGAAAAATTTATTATAATTACATTATTAATAACATGTAGGAAAATAGGTGTGATGTGAATAAAATTTGATTACATTGATGCATGACTAGATGTCTCTTACCACAATATTCCATCAGTCGAACAATAAATAAATTATCAAGAACATCATAATAAGAAAAATATTGAATCAACTAGAATTGAAGAAAACTAGGAAAAATATTATAACCTCCATGAAAACATGGAATACGAAAGAGGAAGATGTCATACAGGCTCATGTGTAGGCTTAATCATACATTATAACCAATTATATCTATGTTTAAAAAATCAAAAATAGTAAGGGAATGTAGAAAACCACATTGGAAAAAAAAATTAATTTTCACAACTGATATATCCCATGTGATTATAAGATACAGGTGGAATATGAAATCATGAATGTCCCCCCATATTCAAGCGGATAATAATAACAAGTGATGGTTTTACAATCCTTTTGTGGATACAATAACCTCTAACCTAATCTCATAAATAACGAAATATTATAGAAAATCCATAATGGGTATCTCATTAGAGTGAGAAATATATAATAACATCATAAATTCTACAATGAAAATAACATATCTATGACATAAAAAATGATATATGTGTTAAATTTTCATACAAAATAGACAGATCTCTATATGGGATTATTAAAAATATAATGGAAATAATATTATACAATTCATGACAAAACACCACACTTGACATCACTATAGACATATCATTATACCACCATAGACCTAAATTTTCCCATACACCTATTCAAGGTTCATAAACTAGACCTACATGTTTTTTAAATGATCTAAACACAAATGATATTTCTTATAGAAAGTGATATCATATACCTCTATAAGGTAAAATGAATTCCTAATCTAATAAAAACTATAATATTTATTTATATGTATTGATTAAGATAAAAGGATGTGGAAAACCGCACTTTATAAAGCATGTTATACCATTGTTCACTGAAGAAGGGATTTTAGGGTCAACTGAAAAATTCATTAGATAATAGTAGAATATTTTTTAAAGAAACATGTTGTATTTAATGGTCTATATAATATATTTATTATCAAATTACTAAGAATTACCCAACCCAAATTTTTTTCCACATTTAATAGATCATGGTATAATTGACATGTATTCTCAAGATATACTTTTCTGACCTATTCATATCACTAACATAATTTTTAGAAGAACATACCATAACTTTTGATGATGTGTAAAAACACTAACCATATAATTAGAAGTAGTTTATTGGTACATGAAATTTCACCAATGGTATCATTAAAATACTATTTATTTCTTCGGTGAATGTATATCAACCCCTTCAATATAGTTAGTCATATTATAAAAATACTCATCATATATCTTTTGAAAAGGTATCGATAACCTATATATGATTTTTGTCATAGTAAAAATACCAGACAT
The DNA here is from genome assembly GCA_963277665.1 of Viscum album. Taxonomy (NCBI): domain Eukaryota; kingdom Viridiplantae; phylum Streptophyta; class Magnoliopsida; order Santalales; family Viscaceae; genus Viscum; species Viscum album. Next base: position 672,578,302 of record OY728131.1, on the reverse strand, counting down.
ATCAATAAAGATAGTGCATTTATACTCACTAAATCACTAGTTGTAGTGTAAAAAATTGGAAACTCATCCACATCAATGAAAATGAAAATAAGTTGTTTTAACAATATTAGAAATGTGAATCGTTGGATAATAGAAAATAATACACATAATCATGAGCACAATAACATGATCCAAAATATTCCATAACCATGACCATAAAGATAAGAGTTTGTATGGAATTACCTAACATAAGAAATAACCTATATATGGGAATAACATCCCCTTTCCATTAATTATAAAATAGTTGGTCTAATATCAACATTTTATATAAAAAATAATATGGGAATATAGTCCAATGAAATATTCATTTGATAAATGATTGTATATTTTCCCATGGATAAAATAATATAAAGTAAAAACCTTAATTTCTTACATTGGTTGTGATAATCGTATATTATTCAGATATTCCATCCCATGTTATAAAAATTATTTGAGTATTTAAGCATATTGTCCTAGGATTTTTGATACTTCAAATAATGGTTTTAACATCCCCTGGTCTATGTAATACTAGAGTAAATATAAATTTCATACCATACTCAGGGGGATATAATGATTATGTGGATTATTGTTCCATATATTAGTATGACCCATAATAATTTTTTATGGAATCCCATAATAGTAACCATGTAATTGAACATGAATATAATATATATATATATATATATATTGTATAAAATTATTATTAATGATTTTTTAACATGTAACTAAATTTTATCATTATTTATATTGGTTCTAGTACAAAAAAAATAACTTTTTATTTTCTAAACCAATGGTAATAAATCTATGGAAAAATATTAATGTAGTGGTGGAAATATCACACATATTAATAACCATAGGTATTAAATAATATTATATTATAAAATACCAAATTGAATACTCAAGTAAATAGCTACCCAATCCGATCCTGACTTGGCAGGAATGATGATCCTCATCCTCACGGGCTTGTGATTAGTGTGAGGGAATCAACAAACAGTCAGTGGGAATGATTTAACCCCAATAAAAACAATAAATATTTTATAGTGAATTAAAATAATGTAAATACTACATTATATATGACACACACACCTAACACATAACATTATACCATTTGAAGAAAAATATACCAAAGTAACACATCATCCAATAAGTGGAAAACAAAATTAAGACATGTCTCAAAATCCCTGTGTAACAGGTGGACCATATCCCCAGAGGTCACCACCACCACTCCAGGGTCGTGTTAATCATTCAGACTAACCGCCTTCATGTTGATATTTCTTATTTCATATTTAGGTGATAAACAATATAAAATAAAATGAATTCAATGGATGGGTGTAAGAAAAATTTGTCACATGGATTCCACATAATCTTCTATAAGTAATTCCTATAATATAAAAACATTTTCTCTTTAATTTCAAAAAATACAAGAAAAAGAAATGGATTTCAAATTTTCAATGAAAACATTCTCCCATAAAAGGAAGATTCTAGGTATATTAAAATAAGATTAAATTAAAATTAAAATGAAAATTTAAAAAGATGGCCATGAGTAAATAAAGGTTTTCGAAAAACATATTTTATATAAAAAATAATAATTATAATTTAATGATAATATATAAATTAAAATATATTTCATTCAATTCATTTTTTCAGTACAATAAGTAAATAGAAACATCTTTCATGCATACATATGGCCTACCATCTCCATGAACGATGTGTTACATTTAATATTTCTATCACATGTATATTATTAAAAATACATATATGGTCAATATATATTATAATTATATCATTATTTCTATTATGAAAATAAGTAAATCCTGATATAAGTAAGAGGATGAGGAATATGAAGAAAAGAAATATATGAAAAACAATGTGGTTACAACCCGGAATGTAACATTAACATTGAATTATTAATAAAATAATAATACAAAGTAATAGTATAATTTTATATGGTATGATATTGAATAATATTGTTATGTTATCTTTGAATGAAAAACTTAGTTTTATTATTCAGGTATTGTAAATGTGTACAAATAAATTCTAGACATAAGTTAAGGGTTTCCTCACCTCGGTTTTATTTGTCTGGAAAATATTATATATTCAACACTTATTCTTATTATGTAGTTTATAGAATTCCCAATGAAATTTAATATCATGAATTTTATTAAATTAATATTTCCAAATTTTCAATTGATGTTATTATTTCATGGATCCCATGATCCGAAAGCTAATCAAGTAGTAAGTGGATTTATTTTCTCACTTCTATTTCTATGAGTCTTATGAATAATTCACCACTCATTTGTTTTGTGTTGTGTATACACTAATAATGAATGTATAATATGATTATTATCCATAAATTTATTTTTATACACATATCCATTTAATTATAAAAATTTCTTGTGGTTTAACGGTTTAAATTTCACCGAATGAATAAGGAAATATTGTCTCAATTTTCTTTATTTAAGACACTTGTTATGTTATGAACCTATATTCTTTCATGAGGTGTATATAATGGAATTTTAAATTTTGTATCATGAACATAATTATTATCATGATATTGTATGCTTCATGTAATATTATTCTTTCATGGGTATTTGCTCTAAATGTTACCAAAGTTGTAAGAGTTTATTTCTACAATATCGACAATTTTTAAGATTTGTTTTATTATGATTCTATTGATGAAATATTTTTTTCCATATCTCAAGAATTTTATTGAATATTAATCTATAATTGTTTATCATGATATGTTCTTCTTTTTTTGTTCAAATTTCTCTTATTATGTACTTAAGATAATTTGGGAAATGTTTTTTTAATATGAATTATCTCTCTATTCAGTTGTAAATATGTGTTCTTATAAAACCATGTTTTGTAAATAAATCAAAAAATTACTACCATTATCCTATGATATCTAATGAAAATGTTGACCCATGTTTTACCTTTTTAAAAACATATATTTAAAGAATAAATTTCTTGGAGTCTTCCAATTGAGGAAATTTTCTAAAATTGTAATGGAAATAGATGAATATTTAGAATCTATGGGTTTATCCACCACCAAGACCTTAATTTCAATAAATATTCCATTACATGCTTAAATGTTTAATTTTTTATAAAAAATTTTCAATTATTTTAGACATTCATTTTTTTAAATTTGGTTTTAAATAATTTTTTTTTCTATTTACTTTTTTTAATAAAATTAATTCTTATTTTTTATTTTTTTTATGTTTATTTTAATGTAAAAATATTTTCAAAGCATTTTTAATATTTCCTTATATTTATTAAATTAAAAAATTTTCAAAATGCATTCAATATTCATTTATATGTTTTCACGGATTTTTTTTCAAAATATTTTCATGATTCCATTATAATATTTCTAGAAAATGATTTTCAAAATGTTATCATGATTACTTTATATTTTTTCAAGGAATATGTTTTCAAAATTATTTCATGATTCGTCTATAATATTTCATGTAATTTGTTTTTCCAAAGGATTTGAAGATTCTATTTTATATTTACAAGGTAATTTTCAAATAAAATAGTTTTCAAATGGTTATATTTTTTAATGACTTTTTTAAAATAAAAAGTGATATCTTTTATAATAAATTATTTTAAATGATTTCATAAAATTATTTTCAATCATATATGGCTTAGTTCAGCATTACTCGTGACTTATTGGGAATATTATCAAATGGTTCCTTTAAAATTAATTATCCTAATGGTTTATGTTTTGATTTCATGATATTTATGAATCTTGTTTCAATTTCACAGGTCATATATTTTGTAATTTTTTTTCTATTTAACCAGATATATACTTATAGGGTACAAATTGATGATATTATTAGGAAACTGGTATCTTTTCCATAGGTTATTTTATGATGAAATGTTTATGATAAAAATTTCAATTAATGGGATATGATATGATGGTTTATTATATTTGGGGACACATATGTATGATTTTATTATGAGATGTGTAGGATCTATATCTCTCTACAATGAATTGGGTAATGATTTTTATATCATGTGATATTCATGTCCAGAATGGAGAGTGATATATGTTTAGTAAATGATGTTTTTCCTTAATATGGCCTTGAGAGAACCTTGAGTCCTAAAATAGTATTGGGGGTGAACCATGACAACTAAGATGGTCTTGGGAGTGAACCACAACTACTTAGATGGACATCAGTGAAAACATGGAATATTAATGTTGTATTGGGAGTAAAACCTGAAAACTAAATGTTTTGGGGAGTGAACTCATACCACTATAAGGAAATGGTTGCGAATAGAGATAGTGGTGTGTCACACCTAGAAGATGTATCTCCCAAGATGTTTCCTGATATGTTTTCTCAGTTATTATTGACTTATATAGAGTTATTTTACATGAATATATATATACTAAAATTTTATGTCTTAATATTATGTTATTATTGTATGGAATTTTCTATTATTTCCCTTTGGATTCATTATTTTTAACTTCTAATCTTTATACATGAATGTTGTATGTGATCTTTGATTGGTATGGTAAATTCTTTGAATATCATGTTATCATACCCTTATTATCATGTTATTATTACATATATACAATATTTTTTCTTAATGATAATATGAGATCACCCATTCTTGTAAATCATTTCCCTATGTTAAGGAAGGTTTTATATAGGAGTACTAAATGAGTAGATATTTTTGGGAAACATTAATGATCATTCACCATACTAGAACATTTTGTTCCATGATTCCAAAGACACTAAACTATTAGTGTTCATGGAAATTTACTTTTTTAATATGATGAATATTTTTATAATATGATCTCAAATCCATGTATGTTAATCTGGGTCACTATATTTGGTATCAATGGTAATTATTATTCAACCTTTGTAAAATAGGATAAAAATATTAATTATATCCCTATGGTTATTTATAAGTATATGTCTATGAATTTAAATATGGGTGAGACAATTCTCTCATAGATTTAATTGTAGGTGTCATGATTTAGGCATCCTATAAGTAGTATTTCATGATTATGTGGATTTATTTTATGATGAGTGCTTCTCACCCTATGCCTTTGGGTCTTAGTAAATATTGGGAAGCATAAGTAACTTTGTTATCATTGAATGTTTCCTATTTCAGAATTAAGTGAATTTTAAAAAATTATTTCCCACATGTAAATAATAGGAAATTAATTATGAAGGTGGAACAATTATTGGTGATATTACTAAATAAAAAGAGAATACAAATGACATACGAATGGTATAAGATAAACAAAAAGTATTGTCTACATTAAATGCAATAATTATAATTATATTGATTTTCACTAACCCAAATACATGATTCATATTTAATATTGTAGGAAAGGGTTATTAAGGAATATTATGATGAAACATGAATGCATGTTTAACAATAATGTTGGATGATTGAAGTGTATATTTATTGGAATTCAATAATATTGTTTACTAAATTATGAGGTATAACTTTTCCAATAAGGATTTATATATATATATATATAATGGAACTGATGACCTAGACAATTTATTTATTTTTGAGGTTATATATTCTTGAAAACAAATGATTATGATTATGGAAATGACCCCCTTATTATATTCTAAATGATTAGAAATTTATGCTTAGTATATATAATGTGATTATTTATATAGATATAGTAAATTGGATATTATTGATGACATAATTACAAATAATGCATTTTCTGAAAAAGGGGGTTTCTACTATCATGGATGGAGATTATGTCATTTATATATTTACATAATATATCTATTGCTCTAAATAATAGGAAAGAATGTATGTTTTGAATAAGGATGTATGGTGATAGAATAGATGATAATGTTATTAACATATTTGGAATATGGAAACAAATTTCTACATTATAATATATGGGGGATCAATGTTAAGATTATTTAGTGACCTTACTTATAATGATTTAGATATTTATATTTCAAAAGGGTTATATAGTTAACCATTTATAGAATGGTTTATGTTAAAAATAAGATGATGTTTTAATGAGTAATGTATTATCTCTACACGTGAAGGTTATATAAATATTTGATAACATTTCATTACCATTTTATGAGAAATAAATAGGGAATGACATATTATTATTATTATTATTATTATTATTATAGATTTCGTGATCTATTAATGTTTCGAAAATAAAAATTAACATTGATTTTTTGGAATAAGAGATTAAGTTAAAATTTATTAGGGAACAAAAAAGTGTGAGATTATAAAGAAATAAATATGTCTATCTAATCATAAAAATTAGTCAACATTAAAAAAAGTGTATTGAAATAAAATGTTTTCGTATTGTATTGATTTATGAGGATATCAATTTTCTTTTTCATCCGTAATTGTGTTTTGTATTTTTGATTGGCAACATTACCCTAACAATGATATCTATTACTCTTCATTGGAACCTGATAGTTAGATTTATTTTCCATGTTTACATTTTCAGTTTCCACCTATTTCCCACTCTATAGAAACCTATTTATGAGTTACTTTAGATAACTATTATGCTTCAATAATTACCTTTTAAATGAATGTTTTAGTATTCTTTTTTGTGATGTCGGTTTCTCTGAATGTTACTTTTAATTTTTAAAGCATTGATAATAGAGATGAATTTCAAGGGAGATATTCATTTCATGTGTTCTAGAATATAACACCCCATGTTTTTATGAATTATTTTTTTCTAATTTAATTTAATCTTTTTTATATTTTTCATTTCATAAAACACTTATTATAGGTTGTCTTATTTGAAAGAACCAATTCATTCATACATTTTTTGGAAAAATATGTTGGTATTTCACTATAATGAACACTTATATTTGTTTTCAGTACACACAAGAATATAGTTTTATTGTGATACCCACAATTCTGAGTTCATTCAATTACTTTCATGACATGCATGAACTAGTTTTAAAAAACTACAGTGTACTATTAATAATAATATTATCATAATATAAAATTTTTAACCTAGCCATTAAAATATTGGTTATTAATATGATAATTTAAATTATGAACATATGGTTTTTATATGTATATAATGATAATAATTTTGTGACTAATTAAATTTAATTAAAAATAAAACCATTAAAAAATATGGGAAATCATTTGGAGAAAAAATATATTTATGAAATCAAACATGTTATACTTAAATATAATTATTATACCACTTTTGAATGAATACTTTACTGATATATATATACACATTATAATTAGTGAACAATTTAATGTTCATCATATGTGTTTTATAAATAAAATATAAGAATAAATCAAATTTTAGGTACAAATATATATATTAATAGTAAGGGAAGATTTTATAGACATTTAATGGGAACCAGTTTAATACATACTTTTTGAAACTTTTATCAATTTGATTTGAAAAAATAATAACAATTTTTAACAATTTTTTAAAAAATTTACTTCTAGTAAATTTTTTTGAATTTTTAAAAGATGTTTCATTTTTTGATGAATAATGAAAAATCACTAAATTTTAATTGGCAAATATATTTTTTATAGTTTCTTTATATAGTAAAATGGTATATTAAATAGGTTTTAATATATATATTAAAAAATAAAACACATATTAATACAAATTATTTCATTTCAAATACTTTAAAATTGATATTTTTAAAACATAGATATCAATCTTTTGAGAATTTTCACTTTAAAACCTATCACATCATCATGCCCCAGGAAATAATTTTTAATTAATTTCTATAAATACAGTGATTAGAATTTGGTAAATATATTCCATAATTGTAATGATAATATTTTCTAAATTATAATAATGTTAACCTAATTTTTGGGCAATGTAATTAGAGAATGTATTTAAAATTATTTACAGCGATTAAGGTAAAAAAAGTTTACCAAGTGATTAAACATTAACATAAGTAGAGAAAAATATTAGACAAATTTTCAAAATCAATATTATGAAATCATTTAGAAAATATCCTCTATTAGACCAAAAAATAACCATTATTGGAGCCACATTATATAAGGGATACTTCTTGATATTGTTTATCTTTTAATATTTACAAAAATGCAACTCCACCACCACTATATAAAGGGTACTCAACACCCTCATTTATTTAGACCTATCAATAAAATTGGGTTAACCAAACCAAACATAAATCTCCTACCAACTTCTCTCCCTTCATCTTAGAGGCCCTATATAAGGAATAATGAAAACCAAATAATCAATCCCTTTTTTGAAAACCAAAAGGAGATGCACAAAGAATATGTAGTACCATTCCAAAAGTACTTTGGTCTTATTTCATTATTCACCCCAAAATTATTATTATTAAATGAATATATTAAAAACTCAGTATCCTAAAATTACAGATATTTTTTAATGTTAATTTTTATACCAAGATTTACACACAATTCCATCAAATGGGATACACTATCATCGTTCATGTGTACAGTAAACTACCTCCTCATGAACTGATATTGTTCTTTAATTCAATTACCACCATTAATGGTTAGGAATCATGATTGAAATAATTTTTTATATGATATTTGTGATATTTATAATGTATTTATGCTACTAGAATCATTATATCACACATAAATTCTTTTTTTCCATTTTTTTGGAATATGATAACTTCATTGGAGGACGTGTGGACTACCACCTCCTCAAAGTGATGTGATTCATTCGAACATCACATGGAATGTATTAAATATAGGTTTAATATACATGAATAATATATATAAAATAGTAATCCAAGTAGAATGAATATATATATATATATATATTCCATTCACATTCTTTCTTTCAATATGAAAAGAAAAAAGAAACTACATCCATGCATACATACAGCCTACTATATCCATAAAAAACATATTGCATTTCATATTTCTATATTTTATAGATTATTATAAATTATTATATAATGAATAATTATGATATTTATATCATGTTTTAAATTACATAAATAATTAAATCATGATCTATGTAAGAGGTTCAATAATTACACGTCAAATCATAATAAAAAAATCAGTTATTACCCACAACATAACATTGACATGGAATAGATAATAAATGGTTAAAATTCATAATAAAAACATATATGGTATGATATATTAGAATAAATATGAATGATATATTTATAAGAAATTTATTTTTTTTATAAAGTTGGTTGGAACACGTACCAATAAAGTCATGACTTAAGGTATTAGTTTTATTATATCCCATTAATTTCTGTGAGATATATTTTATATTCACAAAATATTCTTATTGTGTTATATATATACTGCCCTCTGACATTCTATATGATGAATTTATTTATTTCAGGATATAAAAAGTTTTAATTTATGTTATTCTTTCATGGATCCTACCAATCCAAAGTCAATCAAGTAGTATGGGGATTTCTACTCGCCCATTTATTTCTGCATGACAAATTCCTTTATCACATATCGTTTCTTTTTAATGGGGTATACAGTTACCATTTATTAATTTTATGATTATTATTTTTTAATTCATGGGTATTAACATATCGATTCAATGATATCTTACTCATTAGGTTTTACAATTAAAAATTTAGTAAATGTGTATGGTAATTTTGTCTCAATTTGTCTTCTTTGAGCTACATGTTATGTTATGCACCAATATTAGTTTTATGAGGTTTATATAATACCCTTTGAAATTTTATATCATGAATATAATTATTTTAAAAATATTATAAACTTTTTATAATTTTATTCTTTCATGGTAATTAAGATTCAATGTTACTAATGTGGTAAGAATTTGTTTTTACAATTTCATTATTTATTAGCATTATTTTTTATGCTTACATTTATAAAATAATTTTATCCATATATCAATAATTATAATGAATTTTATTATCCTCTGATTAATCATTGTATATACATGTATTTGTACCATTTTCCCTCAAATTGATAGTTATGATAATCAAGAAAATTATTTTAGGAAAATATGACATTATCTCTCCCTTTGGTCAGAAATATTAGTTCTTACAAATCCATGTTTTCAAAAATACTCTCTTGTTAACCTATATTATTTAAAATAAATTTTTACCAAAGTTATAACATTCTGAAAAATTGTTTTTAAAAAATGAACCTTCTTTTCATTTTCGTATCGAATCATGTTTCTTTACTTTTTATATTTAATAAGGAATGTTTGACATGTATGGATTTATCCACTACCATGAATATCATTTCATTGAATTATTTAAAATTTAAATCATTTATTTTTTAGAGAAACGTTTTCCTAATATTCTAAAAATTCAATGTTTTTAATGTGGGATTTAATAAAAAAAATTCAAAGAAATTTTCTGTTTAAAAAGTTTCTTAAATTTTTATAAAGATTATTTTTTATGTTTTCAGGGATAATTTCAAATAAAAAGGTTTCAAAAATATTCTCAAGATTCCTTTATATATTCTAAAGGAAAAACATTTCCACAATGTATTCATTCTTCCTTTATATGTTTTTGAGGAAAATGTTTTTCAAAATTTTTTCATGCTTCCTTTATAATTTTTCAAGGAATTAACTTTTCAAAATATTTTCAAGATTAATTTACAAGTTGTCATGGAAAATCATTTTAAATGTTTTTAAGATTCTATTATAATTTTTCAGTGAAAAAGTTTTTCACAATGATTTGAAGGATCATTTATAAGTGATAAAGGTTATTTTCCTAGAAAAGTGTTTTCAAAAGATTTTAATTTCAAAAATAGGTTTTTTAAATAAAAATATAAATATTCCTTAGTAAATGTTTTTGAAAGATTTATCAGAATTATGTAACATATAAGAGACATTTGTCGATGATAGTAATCCCTTAAAAAGAATATAATTCTAGGGATACATTCATATTCATTCTCTAGATGATTTATGATTCGATAGTGTGATGTTTGTGAATGACATATCTATTTCAAAGGCTATATATCAATAAAAACAATTTCTCTTTCATAGGTTATATTCATATGAAACCAACCTATTTTACCAAGTTATAATTCTTTGAGATAATTATAAAATACTTATCTATTCAAAATGATTTTATATAATGACATGTTTAGGATACCTATTTCATTGGATGGATTATGATAAGATTTTTTATGATACTTTGGTACAGATATGTATGATTTCATTATGATATGGGAGCGACCTATATCTCCCAATATGAATTAGGTGATGATTTATTTCTCATGATGAAATGCCTGGATCAGTTGTGATCACTGAGAGGGGAGGGGTGAATTAGTTATAACTTTTTCTTTTTAAGAATTATTCCCTTTGAATGATAAATTCAACCTCTGTGGCTGGTTAAGGCCTAGATCTACTCATTTAGTGGTGTAGTGATAATGAAAGAATAGAACACAGAGATTTAAAAGGTTTGGTACAAAGACCTACTCCCTGCCATGTTGGTTACAATCCCCAACATGGATTCTTCACTATACCAAAAGATGATTACACAGTAATTGTTTATACCCCCCAATTACAATTTGGTTAAACCCCTCAACTTCAGAGCATCTTCTTCTTCATAGCATCACTTCTCTTCTTCAACTGTGTGTTCAATTCTTCAAGTAGCTTCAACAGACTTCAGGAGAACTTGTTGGTCTTTCTCAACAATACTATTCACTCAGAATTATTAGTTCTTTTGCATACACACACTTAAATGTGTTCTTTTCTTATTCTTAAAGGGTTCACACCTTTTACTCGATGTGTATTCATGTACATACATGCAATCCTTCCCTCTCCACTTGTGCACACACAAAATCTTGGCCTTCTTCAATTGTTATGAACACACACAAAATGTTTAAATTTCACTCATATATGTGCAAGCTTTAGACTTCTTCTTGACACACACCCTCACAACCTAAATGGTTGGGTGTGGACTTTACTTCACCCAAACTCACTTCAAAATAGGGGGTGCAAGTGTGAGGCCTTCTCCTATCTTCTACCGCGAAAGATCATGGTTGCAATAGCTGTGTAGGGTGCGAGAGCAGCGGGCGCGCAAGTGGAAGTAACTCCTTCTACCACGCAAGTGGCGCAGTAGCCTCCTCCTGCCGCGCAAGTGTGTGGGTAGAGAGGGTGCATAGGTGTGCGTGGCTCAGCCTCTTCCTGCCACGCAAAGGGAGCGTGCAGGGTTTCCATGTACTCTTTCTTTCGTGCAGGGGTTGCGTGGATAGTTCCCACAGAGCCTCGGGTGGCTCTGGCCTTTACTGTTTCACTCAGGAACGAGAGTTGTTGCTTCGCATTGCGTAGATATTCGTGGGACGTCTCCTCAGGCGATCAACAGCCTCTTCAAGATTTGGGCTGCTCCTTTTAAAGATGAGGAGTGCGTTCAAAATCCATCCATGAATTGTCTTAGATTCATTCCTTTGAATAATCGAGATATTCGGTTCTTTAAAAACATTCAACCCCCATTTATGATATGTCGTGTATCTCAGGTGTTTCCTTGTTCCAAATGTGGGATCCTATCTTCTTGTATGGATTCAAGATCGTATTCCAGATTCTCGAGCATGAATATTGCATGGATCCACATGGCCTCGGCAACTCCATCTTCCTTGTCTGAACCCTCTTCCTCGAGATATATCATGCATTAAAGATGTAGATTTTATGCATGGTCTCGGTTCGATCAGATGATCACCATGTAGTTTTTTTAGCATCAACGGTGGTTAGGAATTCGACCATGGTGGATCGGAAGTGGCGACGATCAACTGGTTCATGTCCGGTGAATCATGGGTGTCCGGAGGTTGAAGACATCCTCGGTGCCTCTCATTAGCCATTGGATCCACGTTTAATGATCACGGATGGCCAGGATTATAATGTGGGTCGCGGGACGGATCGTGCATCTTAGATCAGTCGCGGGATCAGATGGATGGACAAGATTAAATCTACGACATTAAAATGTCGTCCCACATCGAATCAAGCCTCAGTTTTCTCGCAGTTTAACAAACAGCTCCTCCCGAACATAGCTCATAATTCTCCTGTCCCCACTCCGGTGCTGCCCCGCACCAGTTCTCCTGCGGGCGCGCTTCTGCGCCCCCTATGCCTCCTATAGGCGCGCTCTTAGCGCCAACGCTAAGCAAGCTTCACCACTGTGTGGCTCGGGCTTATACACGGCCCAACCTCTTTGGACTGGCCCATGAGGTTTTCCCATGGGCGTGGTGACCACGGTCCCACATGTTCCTTGGGTTGAGGCCTTAAGGCCGGCCGATTGGTTGGCATTCTTTTTATTTTTTTGTATACTTGGTTCAATGAACAAGTAATATAACCAAAAAATCTTCCTCTCCTCTTCAACATCTAAGGAACTCCATATCACTTCTTCAACATTTCTTCTTCTTCTTCAAATAAGAGATTGAATCCCCAAGGATCTTCATCAACCATCAATCAGGAATCACTGAATATTCAATTTAGGCCCATCTTTCTATTCCTCCTGCATACTAGAAAAGCATGGCCGTCCTTAAATGTTGTGACATCATATCATATTAATACAAGGTCTTTGAACTTAAGATTAGTTCTCCAATGGTCTGATTTTATGATGCTTCTTCAATCATCATTCTTCAAGCTGTACTTCAACAGTTGGCACACATTGACAGGTTATTGACAACAAATGAAATCACTTGGGCAAAACAATCTCCCCCTTTGTATTTGGTTGTCAATAATCCTAAGCACACTTTGAGAATGTAACAATGTGTGTGTTGATGATTTCTTCCCCTTATTGGAAAACAAATGCAATGGGATGAATGGAATCCATACCCAAAATGTATAACCGCTTGACCCTGCACAACTTCAACTACCAATGGTCCACCTTAAGGGATGCACTCATCTCCTTCAATTCCCTACATATAAGTACAAAAATATAAATATTTAGTGAATAAGGAGGGACCTTTTTATTCATCAAGAGAGAGGAGAAGGTTGAACATGAAGTTTCAGTCTTAGATCAACAAATATTTCTATAGGCATAGCTTTGGTGGAAATATCTTCCACCTGATATTGAGTAGAAATGTAGTCTATCTTGATGTCTCCATTAACGACCCTTTCTTTGATGAAATGATATTTTATATCAATGTGATTGGATATGTAGTGTTGTATATGATTCATAGACAATCCAGATGCACTTTGATTATCACATAAGATCCTCAATGGTTTTTCATCTTTAATTATCAAATCTTGTAGCAGCACCTACATCCAAATCATTTGTGTACATGTATGTGTAGCTTCCACATAATCTACTTCGGTTGTGCTCAATGTTACAGAATTTTGTTTCTTGTTGTACCAACTAACACATCCTTCTCCCAGAAAGAAGGTTCCACCAAATGTGGATCATATATCTGTACAATCACCAGCCCAATTAGCATCTGTGAATCCCAACAACTTTATATTTGTATTGTGTTTGTATAAGAGTCCATAGTTTAGGGTTACATTCACATATCTCAAGATTATTTTAGCTGCTGATATGTGAGATTATTTTGGGTCACTTTGAAATATGGCACACAAAGTCACTACATAAGTTATATCTGGCCTTCAAGTCGTGAGATAAAAGAGACTGCCAATAATTCTCCTGAACTCTTTCTGATCAACATTGTTGCCTTTTTCATCCTTGCATAGCTTGGTTCCAATAGAAATGTGTGTTGAGACTTCCTTTGAACTCTCCATTCCGAACCTTTTCACTAAGTCCATTGCATAATTTTCTTGTGAAAGAAATATGGAGTTTTGTCTTTGTTCTGCCTGAAATCCTAGAAAATATGTCATTTGACCAAGCATAGAAATTTCAAATGTTCTTTTCATCTGCTCAGCAAATTCTTCACATAGTCCTTCCTTTTCATGAGAAAAAAATGATATCATACACATAGATAATTACAATGAGGGTACCAATGTCCATTTCTCTAATATAGAGATTACTGTCAACTGTTCCTTTGACAAAATTCATGTTCTTGAGACAACCATACAATTTGGAGTACCATTCTCTAGGGGTCTACTTCAATCCATACAATGGTTTTCTTAATCTGCATATCATACTACCATCTTTTTCTAGCACAAATCCCTCTGGTTGTTCTATATAAACCTCTTCTTCAAGATCACCATTTAGGAATGCAGATTTCACATCCATCTGAAAGACCTTGTACTGCTTGTGTGCTGCAACTGCTATGAAGATTCTGATAGTTTATAGTATTGCAACTGATGAAAAGGTTTCTTCAAAGTCAATACCCTTTTCATACGAGTCTATCCTTATTTATGGAAACTTACTCCTTTTTATTGAGATTGTTTCTAAAAACCCACTTTGTCCCAATAAAATTTTTATTTTTGGGCCTTGGCACAAGATCCCAAGTGGAGTTATTTTATATTTGATTGAGTTACTCATGCATAGCATGTATCTATTCCTCATGTTCAACTACTTCATCCACTGTGTGAGGTTTAACTTGAGAAACTAGTGAAGTCTGATATTCCAATCTCAGTCTTCTTCTAGTTCATTCTGAGCACTGTGGGTAACCAAAAACATTTTCTGTGTCGACATGTTTCGTCAATTTGTTGTATCTCCTTCATCCATTTTCATTACCTTCCTCTTCATCACTGGTGTGTTCAGAGTTGATCTCACCAGCAGTTGGTGTTGGCTCAGTTAATTCTTCATTCTACTGTTCCAAGGCTGTTTCATTCTTTGAGTCATCATTATCCATAGTGTATGGTTTGGTGTGGTTTTCAATTATTCTGACATCACTGCAGTCAATCATTTTTTTCATCCTCTTATTCCAACATCAGTAGCCTTTTACATTAGGTAGGTAACCCATGAAGACATCTTCTTCTGCTTTTTCTTCAAACTTTCCTAGATTAATGTTTTTAATCTTGATGATACTAGGACTGCCAAAGACTCTAAAGTATT
Source organism: Viscum album (assembly GCA_963277665.1). Classification (NCBI taxonomy): domain Eukaryota; kingdom Viridiplantae; phylum Streptophyta; class Magnoliopsida; order Santalales; family Viscaceae; genus Viscum; species Viscum album. The sequence continues at coordinate 672,562,445 of OY728131.1, read as the reverse complement.
TGATAGTTGTTTTTATATTAAACCACATTTCATAGGTTGTCGTTTGTGTTTCTGGTCTCAGGAGATATCTATTTTGTATGTGTATGGTTGTGCATACCACTTATCTCCAGAAAAACTTAGAGATATTGTGCTCTGCTAACATAGTCCTCCCCATTTTGACAATGCATTGATTCTTTCTTTCAGCCACTCCATTATGTTGTGGAGTATATGGTGTACTGTATTGATTCTTGATTCCATTCTTGACCAAATAGCTTTCAAAGACATCACTAGTTTATTCTTTTCCATTGTCTGATTTTAATTTCTTGATGTAGAGTCCTAGTTCTTTCTCAGCCTGCCTTCTGAAATTTTTTAACATTGTGATTTCCTTTGACTTATGTTTCATGAACATGACGTTAGTAATCTGAGTGTAATCATCAATGAAGGTTATAAAATAGATATTTCCTCTTGTATAATTCTGTCTCATCGGTCCACATATGTCTGTATGGATGAGTTCAAGAGGCCTAGTAGACATGATATCTACTCTGTTGTGTGAACTATGGGTCAATTTTCCTGTCTGACATGTGTCACAAATTTCATCTCTTTCTCTCTTTAATTTGGGTAGATCTTGTACAACATTGTACTTTAGAATTTTACTCATACTCCCTTGACCCAGATGTCCAAGTCTTCTGTGCTAGAGGGTGTTTCCATCCTTAGAACTAAGATAACAAGAATTGATGGTTTCACCAATTTGAAATAGGTTTCTAGTGGTTCTTCTTCCTTGAGTGATTATTTTTCTATCCTTTGAGATCTTGATGATGCATGAATCCTTCTTGAACAACACCTCTTGTCCATCATCACATAATTGACTTACACTCAGCAGGTTTTTCTTTAATCCTTCAAAAAATAACACATCATTGGATTTTAGATTTGTTGTTTCAATCATTGTCTTTCCAACTCCCTTGATTTTCAGAGAACAATCATTTGAAAACACCATGGTTCCTCCCTCATGACTTTCTATGTTGCGGAGAATTTTTGTATCACCAGTCATGTGTGATGAGCATCCACTATCAAGAATCCATGACTCGGTTTTACTATTGGATTTTAGAGCAACTTCAGCAAAGTATGTGATTTCTTCATTGGGTTTCGGAATACCTTTTCCTTTCATATCTTTGACTCTTTGTTCAGGAAGAATAGTTATACATTTATCAGTTCTATGACCTTGTTGGTCACATCTTCCATAAACTTCACCCACGCAGTCATATTTGTTCTGAATTAGATGTTTTAATGCTTTCTATAATACACTATGGTTTTCAAGATATCTCCCCCTTGACTCATGCCTCATACTTGGAAGAGATATGTTATACCAACATTCATAGGCCTTGTGTCCATACACACCACAACACCAGCAGTAGCCTCTAAACATTGACCTTATCCGCTGATAGGATTCATCTTGTAATTTTCTGTCCAAGATTTGAGTAGTCCTTACTGGGGATTTCCTTTCTTCCTTTGAAGATGATTTTTCTCAATTTTTTTCATCCCATGTTTGTCTCAATTTTATCTTTGAACCTGCATTGTTAGAAATAACATATGTATTTTGATATTTACTTAGTGGTGAGTTGACCTGCCTATGAGAACAAGTGTGAGATGATTCTACCTTGACCACAACATCCTTGTTAAAGTCTTCTCTCATCTTTGTCAAGTTAATATGTTCTTAAATCCACATGGATTGTGTCACTGATTTCTATTCTTCTTTGAGGTGAATTTTCCCTTCAATATATTTTTCTATCTTGTCTAGCTCATATATCTTTAGTTTGTGTCTCTTGATTTCATTAATGTACATTGTCTCTTTCTTCATCAACTCCTCAATCATCCTTTTGGTCTCCTTTTTTAACAATTTCTTCTCTTTCTTGAGTTTATTTTTTTTCTCATGGAAAGCCACTAATTCATCATTCAATATGTGTCCAAGATCTGTTCATTCACTTTCATCATCTTCACTGCTGCAGGTGTCAAACCCTTTTTCCACATGAGCCATAAAATTCCTTTCTTCTTCTGATTGACTGGCTGAAGTGGAGTCTAATTATTTCTCATTGCTTACATAGCTTCTTATTTCACCTAGAACGAACCTTTTCATTCTTACACTAGATCTGTTTCCTTCTCTTGGGTTTCTACTCCATTTCTTCTTTTGTGACTTATCTTCTTCAATTTCTAGAGCACTAGAACTTTTCTTGGTGTAGTTAACAACAAAGTGTCCAATTTTATTGCAGTTGAAACACCTCGATGGTAATTTCCCTTTTTCCCTTGAATTTATTTTTTCCAAAAATTTTTTATAAAAGAGAAATAATTTTGTAGAAATCTTCATCCTTTTCTTCATTTTCAGACTCACTTGATTCTAATACAACGTCATCTCTTATCTTGAGTTGTCTCATGGCCTCGAAAGGCATCTCATCCTTGATCTTCTTTTTGAAGACCAGGATCATCCTCAATTAATATGCAATGAGGATGTTGTGTAGTTCATCAAGAGAGAGATCATCTCTCTCTTTTAATGATTAGACATTGGGGTCAAACCTACCAGGAAAGATTCTCATTAGTTTTTTTAACGAAAGTTGAGTCCTCCAACTTTTCTCCAAAGCCCCGAATGTTACTAACAATTTCATTGACTCTTGTGAAATAATAATCAATATTTTCTTCTTCTCCCATCATGATATCTTCAAACTGGCTTCTCCAAATTTGTAATTTGTATTACTTTACTTTCATGTTGCCTTCATAACTGCTTTCCAATTTGTCCCAAATTTCTTTAGCATTCTTGAGTCCCATGACTTGTGTGTATACTTTTTCTGAGAGTAACATAAGGATGGCATTTTGAGCTTTACCATAAACTTCCATATTTCTTTTCTCAGCGAGTGTCATAGAAACGTCATTAGTAAGAGAAGGGAATCCAAATAAGGCTGCATCTCTAACTTCAATGCCTAGAGATTGAAGGTAGGGTAACATCTGATTCTTCCAGCTATGGTAATTCTTACCATAGAATGTATGAACACCCCTACTATTAACAGAATTCAGATTTTCCATCTTCTTAGAACTAGATCCTAACAGAGGTAACCTCACTCTAATACCACTTGAAATTCCTAGATCAGTTGTGATCACTGAGAGGGGAGGGGTGAATCAGTGATAAATTTTTCTTTTTAAGAATTATTACCTTTGAATGATCAATTCAACCTCTATGGCTGGTTAAGGCCTAGATATACTCTTTTAGTGGTGCAGTGATAATGAATGCGCAGAACAAAGAGATTTACAAGGTTCGGTATAGAGACCTACTCCTTGCTGTGTTCTTTACACTCCCCAACACAGATTCTTCACTATGCCAAAATATGTTTACACTGTAATTGGTTATACCCCCAAAATTACAAGTTGGTTAAACCCCCCAACATCACAACATCTTCATCTTCACAGCTTCACTTCTCTTCTCCAAATGTGTTGTTCAATTCTTCATGTAGCTTCAACAGACTTTAGAACATGTTGGTCTTTCTCACCAATACTAATCACTCAGAATGATTAGTTCGTTTTCATACACGCACTTAAATGTGTTCTTTTCTTCTTCTTAAAGTTTTCACACATTTTACTCAACATGCATGCATGTACAAACATGAAATCCTTCCCTCTCCACTTGTGGACACACAAAAGATTGGCCTTCTTTACTTGTTAAGCACACACATAAACTGTTTAAATTTCACTCATATATGTGCAAGCCTTCGCCTTCTTCTTTGTTCGCAACCTCACAACCCAAATGGTTGGGTGTGGACTTTACTTCACCAGAACTCACTTCAACAGAGGGCGTGCAAGTGTGTGACCTTCTCCTTTCTTCTGTCGCGCAGGATATTCGGTGCAACAGCCGCACAGGGTGCGGGAGCAGCGGGCACGCAAGTGGCAGAAACTCCTTCTAGCACGCAAGTGGTGCGGTAGCTTCCTCCAGTCGCGCAAGTGTGCTGGTAGAGATGGTGCTCAGGTGTTCACGGCTCAGCCTCTTCCTGCCACGCAAAGGGAGCATGAAGGGTGGTCTTGTACTCCTTCTTTCGCGTAGGGGTTGCGTGAACAGTTCCCTCAGAGCCTCGAGTGGCTCCAGCCTTTACTATTTCACTTAGTAACGAGTGTTCTTGCTTCGCGTTGCGCAGAGATTTATGGGACCTCTCCTCAGGAAATCAGCAGCCTCTTCACGATTTGGGCTGCTCCTTTAAAAGATGAGGAGTGCGTTCAAAATCCATCCATGAATCGTCCAAGATTCATTTCATTGAATAACCAATATATTCGGTTCTTTAAAAACATTCAACCCACGTTTAAGATATGTCACATATATTGGGTGTTTCTTTTTTCCAAATGTGGGATCCTATCTTTGTGTATGGATTCAAGATCATATGCCTGATTCTCGAGCATGAATCTCGCACGAATCCACGTGGCCTCGGCAACTCCGTTTGCCACGGCCGAACATTGTTCCTTGAGATATCTCATGCATGCAAGACGTAGATTGTATGAATGGTCTCGGTTCGATCATACGATCACCATGCAGTTGTTTTTTAGCATCAACAGTGGTCAGGAATTCGACCATGGTGGATCGGCAGTGGTGATGGCGAAATTTTTCACGTCGTGTTAAGCACGGGTTTCTGGAGGTTGAAGACAACCTCGGTGCCTCTCATCATCCGTTGGATCCGCGTTTAATGATCGCGGATGGCCATGATTATAATGTGGGTCGTGGGATGGATCGTGCAGCTTATATCGGACGGGGGATCAGATGGATGTCCAAGATTAAATCCGCGACATTAAAATGAATTCCCACATCGAAACGAGCCGTGATTTTCTCGCAGTTTAACAAAGTGCTCCTCCCGAACACAGCTCATATTTCTTCTCTCCCCACTTCGGTGCCGCCCCGCAACGGTTCTCCTACGGGCATGTTTCTGCGCCCAAATTTTCTTTTTACGTGTGCGCTCTTAGAGCCCACGTTGTGCAGGATTCACCACTGCGTGGCTCGAGCTTATACACGGCCCGACCTCTTTGGCCTAGCCCACAAGGTTTCCCCATGGGCATGGTGACATCAGTCCCACATGTTCCTTGGGTTGAGGCCTTAAGGCCGGCCCATTGGTTGGCCTTCTTTTTATTTTTTTGTATACTTGGTTCAAAGAACAAGTAATATAACCAACCAATCTTCCTCTCCTATTCAACTTCTTAGGAACTCGACATCTCTTCTTCAACATTTCTTCTTCTTCTTCAAATAGGAGATTGAATCCCCAAGGATCTTCATCAACCGTCAATCAGGAATCCATGAATATTCAACGTAGGCCCATCTTTCAATTCCTCATGCATACTAGAAAATCATGGACGCCATTAAATGTTGTGACATCATATCATATTGATATAAGTTCTTTGATCTTAAGACCAGTTCTCCAATCGTCTGATTTTATGATGCTTCTTCAATCATTATTCTTCAAGTTGTACTTCATCATTTGACACACATTGACAAGGTATTGAAAACAAATGCAATCACTTGGGCACAACACATGATATATACATGGATGGAATGAGGAGTGATGTAATATTCATAATACATTTTTCTTCTAAGATTTTCTTTGTAGTGAACCTTTAATTCTAATAAGTTTTTAGGAGTGAACCATGACTACAGAGATAGACTTAGGAGTGATCCTTGACTACTAAGATAGTCTTGGGAGAGAACTTTGACTACTAAGATGTTCATGGGATAAATCCATAACTAGTAAGTTGGTTTGGGGAGTGAATCCATTGTTATATAAGGAAGGGGAAACGAATGGGATGGTGGTGTGTCCCTCCAATTTTGTGTATCCCTGATGATGTTCCCTGATTTGTGATAGAAATGATTACTAACTTATAGGGAATGATTTTATATTCTTATATGTATTCAATAAATTTATGTATTATTCCTATATAATGAATTGATGTATTATAATAATGACTACCTTTTGATTCATGTCTTATGAACTGCAAATATGTATGACATCACTCGTGTGTATGATCTTTTATTGGGAAAGTATGATTTTAAAATGTTATTATCATGTTATGATACCCCTATTCTCATATTATCCTTATTTATATCTATTTTTATCCAAAATGTGGTTCTCATCTCAACCTTTCTTATGGGTCCTTTCCCTAGGTCATCAAGATAGCTTTAATGTATGATTACTAAATGGGTTGATCTATATTGGAAACATTGAAGGCCATTCACCAGAATAGAAGACTATATTTAAGGTTTCCAAAGCCACTGTGCTATTATGGTCCTCAAACATGCACTTTTTAATACTCTTAATATTTATCTAAAATTATTTAATATTCATTTATTTTAATCATGGGTCATTATAAGGACAAAAATAATCTATATCAATTTTTACACCAAATAAAACACTTATTAAAATAAAACATGTATTCTTCTCTTTCTTGAGTTTATTTTTTTTCTCATGGAAAGCCACTAATTCATCATTCAATATGTGTCCAAGCTCTGTTCGTTCACTTTCATCATCTTCACTACTGCAGGTGTCAAACCCTATTTCCACATGAGCCATAAAATTCCTTTCTTCTTCTGATTGACTGGCTGAAGTGGAGTCTAATTCTTTCTCTTTGCTTACATAGCTTCTTCTTTCACCTGGAATGAACCTTTTATTTCTTCCACTAGATCTATTTACTTCTCTTGGGTTTCTACTCCATTTCTTCTTTTGTGACTTATCTTCTTCAATTTCTAGAGCACTAGAACTTTTCTTGGTGCAGTTGACAACAAAGTGTCCAATTTTATTGCTGTTGAAACACCTCGATGGTAATTTCCCTTTTCCCTTGAATTTATTTTTTCCAAAAATTTTTGATAAAAGAGAAATAATTTTGTTGAAATCTTCATCATTTTCTTCATTTTCAGACTCACTTGATTCTAATACATCATCATCTCTTATCTTGAGTTGTCTCATGGCCTCGAAATCCATCTCATCCTTTATCTTCTTTTTGAATGCCAGGATCATCCTCAATTCATATGCAATGAGGATGTTGTGTAGTTCATCAAGAGAGAGATCATCTCTCTATTGTAATGATTAGACTTTGGGGTCAAACCTACCAGGAAAGATTCTCATTAGTTTTTTTAACGATAGTTGAGTCCTCCAACTTTTCTCCAAAGCCCCAAATGTTACTAACAGTTTCATTGAATCTTGTGAAATAATCATCAATATATTCTTCTTCTCCCATCATGATATCTTAAAACTGGCTTCTCCAAATTTGTAATTTGGATTCCTTGACTTTCATGTTCCCTTCATAACTGCTTTCCAATTTGTCCCAAATTTCTTTAGCATTCTTGAGTCCCATGACTTGTGTGTATACTTTTTCTGAGAGTAACATAAGGATGGCATTTTGAGCTTTACCATAAAATTCCATATTTCTTTTATCAGCGAGTGTCATAGAAACTTCATTAGTAAGAGAAGGGAATCCAAATAAGGCTGCATCTCTAACTTCAATGCCGAGAGATTGAAGGTAGGGTAACATCTGATTCTTCCATCTATGGTAATTCTTACCATCGAATGTAGGAACACCCCTACTATTAACAGAATTCAGATTTTCCATCTTTCAGTAATAGATCCTAATAGAGGTAACCTCACTCTAATACCACTTGAAATTCCTGGATCAGTTGTGATCACTGAGAGGGGAGGGGTGAATCAGTGATAAATTTTTCTTTTTAAGAATTATTCCCTTTGAATGATCAATTCAACCTGTATGGCTGGTTAAGGCCTAGATATACTCTTTTGGTGGTGCAGTGATAATGAAAGAACAGAACAAAGAGATTTACAAGGTTCGGTACAGAGACCTACTCTTTGCCGTGTTCGTTACACTCCCCCACACAGATTCTTCACTATGCCAAAATATGTTTACCCTGTAATTGGTTATACCCCCCAAATTACAAGTTGGTTAAACCCCCCAACATCACAACATATTCTTCTTCACAGCTTCAATTCTCTTCTCCAAATGTGTTGTTCAATTCTCCATGTAGCTTCAACAGACTTCAGAACATGTTGGTCTTTCTCACCAATACTAATCACTCAGAATGATTAGTTCTTTTTCATACACGCACTTAAATGTGTTCTTTTCTTCTTCATAAAGTTTTCACACCTTTTACTCAACGTGAATGCATGTAAAAACATGAAATCCTTCCCTCTCCACTTGTGGACACACAAAATATTGGCCTTCTTTACTTGTTAAGAACACACATAAACTGTTTAAATTTCACTCATATATGTGCAAGCCCTGGAATTCTTTTTTGTACACAACCTCACAACCCAAATGGTTGGGTGTGGACTTTACTTCACCAGAACTCACTTCAACAGAGGGCGTGCAAGTGTGCAACCTTCTCCTGCCTTCTGTCATGCAGGATCTTCGGTGCAACAGCCGCACAGGGTGCAGGAGCAGCGGGCGCGCAAGTGGCAGCAACTCCTTCTAGCACTCAAGTGGTGCGGTAGCTTACTCCTGTCGCGCAAGTGTGATGGTAGATAGGGGGAGCAGATGTGCACGACTCAGCCTCTTCATTCCACGCAAAGGGAGCATGCAGCGTGGTCTTGTACTCCTTCTTTCGCGTAGGGGTTGCGCAAACAGTTCCCTCGGAGCCTCGGGTGGCTCCGGCCTTTACTATTTCACTTAGTAACGAGTGTTCTTGCTTCGCGTTGCACAGAGATTTGTGGGACCTCTCCTCAGGCAATCAGAAGCCTCTTCACGATTTGGGCTGCTCCTTTTAAAGATGAGGAGTGCGTTCAAAATCCATCCATGAATCTTCCAAGATTCATTTCTTTGAATAACCAATATATTCGGTTCTTTAAAAACATTCAACCCACGTTTAAGATATGTCACGTATCTCGGGTGTTTCCTTTTTTCCAAATGTGGGATCCTATCTTCGTGTATGGATTCAAGATCATATGACTGATTCTCGAGCATGAATCTCGCACGAATCCACGTGGCCTCGGCAACTACGTTTTCCACGGCTGAACATTCTTCCTTGAGATATATCATGAATGCAAGACATAGATTGTATGCATGGTCTCAGTTTGATCATACGATCACCATGTAGTTGTTTTTTAGCATCAACAGTGGTCAGGAATTCGACCACGGTGGATCGGCAGTGGCGATGGCAATCTGTTTCATGTCGTGTTAAGCACGTGTTTCTGGATGTTGAAGACAACCTTGGTGCCTCTCATCAGCCGTTGGATCCGCGTTTAATGATCTCGGATGGCCATGATTATAATGTGGGTCGTGGGATGGATCTTGCCGCTTATATCAGACGCGGGATCAGATGGATGGCCAAGATTAAATCCGCGACTTTAAAATGCATTCCCACATCGAAACGAGCCGTGATTTTCTCGCAGTTTAACAAAGAGCTCCTCCCGAACACAGCTCAAAATTCTTCTCTCCCCACTTCGGTGCCACCCCGCACCGGTTCTCCTATGGGCACGCTTATGCGCCCACCTTTTCATTTTAAAGGCGTGCTCTTAGCGCCCACGTTGTGCGGGATTCACCACTGCGTGGCTCGGGCTTATACACGGCCCGACCTCTTTGGGCTAGCCCACAAGGTTTCCCCATGGGCATGGTGACCTCGGTCCCACATGTGCCTTGGGTTGAGGCCTTAAGGCCGGCCCATTGGTTGGCCTTCTTTTTATTTTTTTGTATACTTGGTTCAAAGAACAAGTAATATAACCAACCAATCTTCCTCTCCTCTTTAGCTTCTCAGGAACTTGATATCTCTTCTTCAACATTCCTTCTTCTTCTTCAAATAGGAGATTGAATCCCCAAGGATCTTCATCAACCGTCAATCAGGAATCCAAGAATATTCAATGTAGGCTCATCTTTCAATTCCTCATGAATACTAGAAAAACATGGACGTCATTTAATGTTGTGACATCATATCATATTGATATAAGTTCATTGAACTTAAGATCAGTTCTCCAATCGTCTGATTTTACGATGCTTCTTCAATCATTATTCTTCAAGCTGTACTTCATCAGCTGACACACATTGACAAGGTATTGACAAAATAATGCAATCACTTGGGCACAACACATGATATATACATGGACGGAATGAGGAGTGATGTAAGATTCATAATACATTTTTCTTCTAAGATGGTCTTTGTAGTGAACCTTTACTTCTAATAAGTTTTTATGAGGGAACCATGACTACAGAGATAGACTAAGGATTGATCCTTGACTACTAAGATAGTCTTGGGAGTGAACTTTGACTACTAAGATGTTCATGGGATAAATCCATAACTAGTATGTTGGTTTGGGGAGTGAATCCATTGTTATATAAGGAAGGGGAAACGAATGGGATGGTGGTGTGTCCCTCCAATTATGTGTATCCCTGATGATGTTCCCTGATTTGTGATAGAAATGATTGCTGACTTATAGGGAAGGGTTTTATATTCTTATATGTATTCAATAAATTTATGTATTATTCCTATATAATGAATTGATGTATTATAATAATGACTACCTTTTGATTCATGTCTTATGAACTGAAAATATTTATGACATCACTCGTGTGTATGATCTTTTATTGGGAAAGTATGATCTTAAAATGTTATTATCATGTTATGATACCCCTATTCTCATATTATCCTTATTTATATCTATTTTTATCCAAAATGTGGTTCTCATCTCATCCTTTCTTATGGGTCCTTTCCCTAGGTCATCAAGATATCTTTAATGTATGATTACTAAATGGGTTGATCTATATTGGAAGCATTGAAGGCCATTCACCAGAATAGAAGACTATATTTAAGGTTTCTAAAGCCACTATCCTATTATGGTCCTCAAACATGCACTTTTTAATACGCTTAATATTTATCTAAAATTATTTAATATCCATTTATTTTAATCATGGGTCATTATAAGGAAAAAAATAATCTATATCAATTGTTACACCAAATAAAACACTTATTAAAATAAAACATGTATTCTTTTAATGACATATCATATAAAATTTGGTATTGAACTCATCCATATACCAAATATTCCTTCAAATAATTTGATTAAAAAATCAAGGATTACTGCAAATAGAACTGAAAGGGACATAATGGAGGGAATATTTTAGTCCAATAAAATCCCATTAAAACATTTTCCTAGAAACATACAATTTTCTACTAAAAATGATAAATCTTTTAAAAAATATCAATATTTTTCCTTTAAAAAATCAATGATTTCCATGAAAACTCATTATAAAGAACATAAAAGATATATAAGAAACATGGGAAGTAATTTTTAAATATCACTCTAAAAAATTGAGTAACCAATATGGTCAACCTCTAACTCTAGAGTACCCAATGCATTTGGAATTATAATGTGACCAACCATCCGTCGTTAGTCACAGAACCACCCATCATTGTTTAATAACATAACCACCCTTACAAGGTTTATGATAAAACCACACTTCATTGGATTATAGCATAACCACCCATCATTATCAGAAATTTGTAATAACCATATCATAATCATTATAGATTAATAGTTTCACGATAACAATTTCTTATGTAAAATTACATTTTCCTTTTTAAATAACATATTTAGAAAAAAGTTCTCATAAAAATGAAAACAGTTTCATTAATAATATCAATTTATATATGTAATGAAAACATCAATTCATTAATTAATAATCATGGTGGAAAAATCTACTCAATCTATATATTAACAAAATCATTCATTTTTTTATTTTTTATGAGATTTAAAAGTGGATCGTTAGAATATAATTTCAAAAAGAAATCTTCTTACATAAAAAAATAAAAAAGAATAATTTTTCATAAAAAATTAGAGATGGAGATATGAACTTTTTAAAACATTCAAGTCCATATAAAAAATTCAAAAATTAATTTTATGAAAAAAGACCTGATAGATAAATATTTCGAAAGTAAATTTTGAAAACATTTAAAATGATGATTTTTAGTTAAATTATGTATTAAATGTTGTAGAAATAATCACATACATTCATTATCACCATAAACAGTTAAAATAGGTTAATTTGTTCTTGATTCAAGAAAATTATCAGGTTTATTATTCATTTTATATCACTATATTATTTTTCATATATAATGACATAATCATATAATTTCACATCTAATGTTTTAATGATATTCGATTCATATATCCAAAATGATTTTAGTCTATTGAATATGTAAAATGGGTTCATTATTCACCCATATAAATTACAATAATTATAAAATAATTATATTTTTATACATAAACTATTCTCTTAATTTCAAAAATTAGATTCAGTTATGAAAAATTAACCACATTACAATCATATTGATGGTAGGTCATACGTACACATGAGTAACGTTTTCCATTTCCAACGATCATTATAGTAAAAATAAATGTAACATTTTATCTTTAATTATGGATTATAAAATCATAAATATAATATTACTTATTTAAATATAAATATTTATATCATTAAAATGGTGTCGTAATGAAAAAAATATCGCATCACTTTGTGGAGGTGATAGTCTATACAAACACAAAAATGAAATTGTCAATTTTTCAATTCATGGGAATAGAAGAGATTAAGTGGTATATTGTCTTTTTATAATGATAAATATTAAATATATATATATATAAACCTTATTTATATCATTAGAAACAATTTTAAGAATTTTTTTGTGAAAACAATTTATATTGGTTTGAAATATGGTAGCATGTCGTATAAACGAATGATAACTTCATTTCCCATTAGATGGAATTGGAGATTGATATATACCATCAAAATAAAATAAAAAATATCACTATATTAATGATACTAAATTTTATATTTTATCATGGTTGAAAAATATTAATATATGGTTGAAGAAGAATGAAAATGGAAGTACTTCGTTAAAAAGATTCATCTTCTTCAGACAACCTACTTTACTTAACAACTTAACAACCCCAAGGGTTGTGTTATAGCTAAAAAAGCACTCTAGAATGAGTTTATGGATTATATTAAGGAATATTGGAATACATTGGATGAACCAAATGGGTTATGTAATGTGTAGAAATTATAATAATAGTCACCTTTTAGATGATAGGGGAGAGGCACTATTAGAATTTCTTAAAAACTAAAATTAATATAAACAAATTTTCAATTATAAATGGACCAAATTTTACTTATTTAGATTTGTTATTTTTATGGGTAGAAATATTATCATCCAATAATTTTTATATTTTATTATGTCACATTCGTACCATTATTATTTTGTTTTGACACATAATTAATTATTTTAACTATTTCTGTGGAAACATTTATTTTTACTTTTTAAGGGTCAATATTTTCATAATAAAATTTTGGAAGACCCATAATTAGATCATGGATGATTTTTTAAATAGTATTCTAATATTTTATCCTAGTTTTTCTAATTTATAAATCATTTAATAAAACATTATTGATTTTAAATATCATTAATGTCAGTTTAAACTATCAATTACTTTGACCTTTAAAAGGTTCAACAAATAAAAGGATATCATGGTTCAAAATATTGTACTAAATCCAAATAATTTTAAAGTAATATATAAAATTCATGGATTTTATTAATTATACCATATTATATTTATTTTATTATTTTTAATAGCTTTTATTTTATGTTATATTTTAATTACATAATTATCTCATTAGTGTTATTCTAGAATTTATGTTAATTATTTCATCACTAAAAATTAAAGAAAATTAAAATGTTGAATATTAATAAATTATATTTTAGAAAAATATTTATATTGTAAAATACCTTCTCAATTACAACATTTTAAAAACATTATACATATTAAAAACAAACATGTGACATGTTTGTATTTTATTTTAATAAAATATTCAATGGTAGTAACTTAATCTGAGTGGCCATAAAATTTAATATAACAAAACATTAATTATTATGGACTAATATTACTCATAAAATAATATTGGTGCAAGTTACAGGGTCATTTTTGCGTCATTATCATTTTATTTTTACTCTTAGTTAATCGATTTACCCTTTACCATGGTAATGAAAATTACTATTTTTACTATTAATATTTTCCAAAAATAAAAGTGAACTATTTACTACATTTGTTAATCCTAATTCAAATTATGAAATAATTTTTTTTTTAAAATCAATAAGGCATACATTTTAGCATTTAACAAAAAATTAACTGGGAAAGTCAAAACTAACAACTGTTTTTTTAAATTCCCTTTTTAGACATAAAATGTTTTATTACTAAAATTATGTATAATTATATCTCAAAAACCTTAATTGTATTATTTTAAATCAAAGTGAAAAAATAAAATTTAAAACTAATAAAAAATATAATTTTATTTTGTAAATAATTGAAAATAAACATCATTATTCATCTTATATCGGTATTTTTATATTCATTGAAAATAATACTTTTCTGAAAATTTTAAAATTTTCACCATAAGATAATTTTAATGTGATAATTTACAAAATTCTATTTATTTTATAAAATTTAATTTCTAATAGTTATGTAAATTAATTATATTGATCACTCACAAAGGAAATAAAAATCCTTCTGGAAGAATGTGTATTTGAAGAATCAAATTAGTATCCTAAAATTATGTGTTTAATTGAATAACCATTATATAAGACATTAGTAATGAGTGGAAACATTTTATTTTTCCAAATTCATTATATATCATTCATTCCAAAATAAAATATGACTTTTTTACAATTGTAAAATAATAAATATATTTAGTTGTTTGTTTAATCTTGGTGATGTGTATATTGTACGCTATCAAACAAATTATTTCATTATAAAATTTTTTATGTGATAACAATTGATACAAAAAAAATTACTTATTACTCCTCATCCTAACCAATCAAAAAAGAAACATAATAAGGGTGATTCCAAATGATTAGTAAGTGGTGTCATAAAATAGAAGTTATTAATAAATAAACTAATCATGATTATTATTTATGTAATAAATTTAAATAAAATAATTACATATACCTCATAAAATGATCATATAATTAGGGGAAAAATATTCATTTATGTCACATATAATCATGAAAAAAATGATTGTGGGCTAAATTAGGTATCAAATAAAACTATAAAGAAAATGATAATATTCATCATTTTTTCAAAAAATTATTTAGTCAATTGAATTTTATGAAAATATGTAAATGTAGATTCATGTTCATCTGTAATAGAAAAAGCCTTGTAAGGTATTATTTCAACACAAAATAGAATTCTTTTCAAAAATTAAAAGAAAACATTCTTAAGAAAATAGACGATGCACAAAGAAATATTAGAGTTCCATTGAATCTTCAAACATAAACAACCTAGAATTTTTTTCATGAACTAGAGAAATTATTCACCTAACATTATTATTAATTTATATCTAGCCAAATTTTATAGGATGGACCTCAATAAAACATAGTTTCTTATTCCAAATATAAAAAGATATATCATTAAGATATTTTAA
This sequence comes from Viscum album, assembly GCA_963277665.1. Classification (NCBI taxonomy): domain Eukaryota; kingdom Viridiplantae; phylum Streptophyta; class Magnoliopsida; order Santalales; family Viscaceae; genus Viscum; species Viscum album. The sequence continues at coordinate 672,546,995 of OY728131.1, read as the reverse complement.
ATCTAGTGAGGCTAACATATTAATGAAGGTGAAAAATGATAAAAATAGATCACATAGACCTTAAATATATTTTCTTATGTTATATATTCATTTAAAACTGTTCTTTGATAAATAAAATAGTTTCCAAAAGAATTGAAATCATCTTAAAACCTCAATCTTACAGGAAAACCCTTTAATGTATATCATTGCAACATAATATTTACAACTCCCATGGGTTTCCCAAACCCAAATATGATTTAATCTAAAACTATATGAAAAACAACATTAGGGACCAAAATAGATACTTTAATTAATCAAGAATATTTTCATGATTGATGAGTTATTAACTCATTTAAAATCCATATTCATAAATTTAATTGTGGAACACAATATAATGTGAACTATAATGAGGTCTAAAGTGAAAAATATTCATTCTTTTTACCTTATAATAATAATTTTTCAGTGAATATATAAACCTAAACAATTTCATTATTGAGTGAGACCACCAATATTCCTCCTTGATTAGAATATATATAATTCATGTATCATTATATCCTCACATCCTAACTAAAACTAGGATACATAATGTGTAATATTGTTATAATTATATATTATCACCCTATTTTCATGACCTATTATCCTCAATCCAAGATCATAAACATCAGCTAATAACCTCAGTGAAAGGAATTAAACTACAACCCAACCTATGATGTGTTCATAGGATTCCCACTATTATAAGAACATGATTCCATGTATAACAAACATAGGTTATTTCATGTTATGAGTATTATATGAACACCATAATCATGTATCCCAAATTAAAAGACATAAACCATCACTATATGCTACTCCTTCCACAAGAGAAGAAAATGTACTACATGAATTTAAATTGAATTTTATATTCTTAAAACATAAAATTAAAGTGTTCCCCTCATACTACATTTGTATTTATTCCTATTAAAAATAGGATACATAAGATTCATTTAGGAGGTTCAATAGAAAATCTATAATTTTATTATTTTGGTTATTCAATGTGAATCCTTGGGTTACATTCCCAACAAGATTTTATCAACACCACATAAATATCCCATTACAATTTTACATCCCCTCAATATGTGGTGTATCTATATCTATATAAAAATTCAAGAGAATACAATTCCTCTCATAATACTATCATATAGTCCCCCACTAAAATTTAGTATCCTCAGTATATAATAGACATGTTACAAACCCACACATGATAATAATATGTGGAACCATCCCCAATAGACATTAATGACATAAAAAATACAACATTAAAATAATATGTATGACATTCCCCTATTAAATTTAAATATATGATTGACCCATGAATTATTAGGGTATATTGTAGCATCAACAAATGAAATTAATAATTTTATAACCCATATATGTTAATTAATTTAGTGTAAACCATGAATCAACATTAAACCTGTGATAGACTCATATAGGTCAACTATATATTAGACCTCCCTTAGGAGAAATTAATCATGTATGTGGGCCATAAATACAGAGCATATGTGTGACTGTACCAAATAGAAATTAAATATGTGGTTTGCCCATAAATTATATATATATATAGGATCACCCACACAAATCATTAATTAGGTTCTTGAACCATACATGTTTATTAAATTTGGAACCATCCCCACGAGAATTTATTCATGTTACTTATACATATGTGGAAATTATAATCATGAATATTTCCCATAGAAAATAAATCTATGATACTATATTACAAGAAGAGTGTATTTAGAACCCCAAATGATGCATTGGAAATTGATACCTATGTGATGATCCTAGGGAGCCTTTTGTGATGAGAAATAAAAGCATATATGATTAGTTAAACATATCTTATTCCACTAATTTTTTGATAATCATATGATGCTGAGTCCTGTGATGAGTAAGATATGAATTATGTTATTATAATATTCTCTTTCCACCATTTTATTAGGAGAATAACCATTGATTTTGAATATGTAGTGAGAAGGTGATGCATTATTTTTTTGCGAATGATAATCCTATGTGATGATGAGGGGATATTTCCATTATATCCTTAGGTGATAAAAAAATTATTCATACATTATTAATTTAGAAAAGTGTAACAATAGTAATGAGGAATGTATGTTGTAGGATGGCATCATTAATTTCCTTCTGCGAAAAACACATGATGTGTTACTTGAAAAATATGAGTAACATATGGTGGTGATATTGGGGTTCCCTAGGCAATGATACTTAGATGAGTTATTAATTAACCATATTTATCTTCTTTAGAACCATTGTATTCCTCCAGGACTGATCATACTTTTCCATTCGGGATTAAAATAAGATTCTATTATGGCATATCCTGAATAATATAATGACAGATGAGCAATTTACATAAATATATATGGTAGAAAGAAAAGTATAATTCTGAAAATAGGTATATTTTACTTTTCTATGGAATCATGTTATGTAATTCACAATGGTCAACCTTATGATTTTGAAAATAACAGGATTTAGGAGAATGTGTCGAATCAATTTGGTTAACCTTTAATACACGATAATTTCTATGGAGGAATACTTAGATGGATGGCATGACATCCCAAAATACAATTAGGATGATAGAACTGATACCACTTTCCGAAATGATCATACATTCCATCCTTTGGAATGTATGAAAATATCACTTGGTGGATGACAAGTAGTCAAAATATGTATATCCATTTTGAATGTGGGTCCTAATTGAAGTGATAAAAAATATAATGGTGAACCCAACATGGATCCCATATCCTTTGATAAAGATAAGTTATGTTTTTTTAAAAGGATTGGGTCGAAGCTTCATTTTATTTCTAAAGAAAAGATGTCTTTTTTTCTTGGTAGAGGGAGACCCGTTACATATCGCCAAGGCCCAACTCTATGTGGCCGGAATAAAATGCTTGAATAGCCATTTTTTGGCCCAAAGGGCCCTTTAGTGAACAGTAATGCTACAGTACTTTGGCTGCTACATTACCACCACCACTACAGTAGCAGTGACAATGTCACGACCCGACCTCGGGGCCCGTGCCGTGACTACCCCAAGCCCGCCTTCCATAGGCCAGGGGCTGGCGACTAGCACCAAGGCGTAAAATCTCGGTAAACAGGGAAGGCATTGCCTTTATAAGTAACAACCACCACAGAGTCAGCAAGCAGAAAGTAACTACCAAGTGCAGAAAAGTAAAGGGGGCCGGAAATACAAGCCCAACTGTAAAGTACAACTGAAAAAGTAAAGAACAGCAACTGAAGAAAAGACGGCGGCCTCGTGTCGTCCACTGGAAATCCCACCTGAAGGGTGGGTACAGATAGCCTCCAGGCTCCTCGGATCCCACGTCCGCTCCGAGCACGTCCCGCCCAGTGGTCCACCTCCAGGTACCGTCCTGCTCCACGCCCCAACCGTGATCAGTGCTGTCTGTCGTCTGCATCCAACACAACAAGGTGCAGGCATAGCCCGTGCAGGGGTGAGTATAAGCTACTCAGTAAGGACCCCGAGACCCCCGAAGGTCTCCCGAAATCCACAAAGGATATAGCACAAAAGAAAGATGCAATCACGAAGTAACATCTGACTCGACTTAGGTATATTCCCATACATATACCTAAGTACCCAATTCTAGCTCTGCTCACGAGCTCAAGAACAACTCAATCCACAAAGGAAAGCAAGACTCAAATCCACAAGGAGAGTAAACAGTAAATCCACATAGGATAGTTCAACACAATCAACAAAGGAGAGTAACAGTAAATCCACAACGGATAGTAACATAAGGTTCAGCTCAACCAGGTATACTTTTTCAGATGACGTCAATGATGATCGCTGATCCATCTAAGTCGTCGGACCCACGAAGGATCGATAGGTACTAACCCCCGCAAAAGACCCACATAGGATCGGGCTCACACAGAACCTGTAGGCAGTGGCTCACACAGAACCGGTAGTAAGGACCCACATAGGATAGGGCTCACACAGAACCTGCAGCACTGATCCACGTAGGATCGCTGAGTGCAGTAGTCGACGCAGTCCACTGAGGATCTCTGCACAGTCGTCGCCGCAGTCCACGAAGGATCTCTGCTCTGCCGTCGCCGCAGTCCACGGAGGATCTCTGCTCTGCCGTCATCGCAGTCCACGGAGGATCTCTGCTCTGTCGTCGCCGCAGTCCACGGAGGATCTCTGCTCTGCCGTCGTCGCAGTCCACGGAGGATCTCTGCTCTGTCGTCGAAGTCACAGCCAGCGCTAGGGTTCCCGCACATAGCGAGCTCGTTTAGGAGGGTCCGCTCCACGAGCCGAGAGGCTGATACATCAACTGACACGTAGTCCGAAGTTGATGTATCCAAAAGTTTCGTAACGACAACAGGATCTCAACGCAACAGACGGCGTGTCGATCGGACGCCCGGTCTGAGAGTTATTGGCATTTTCGTCCCAGGGGCCCGGTTGGTTTTTAGGGCAAAACCAACCCGACCGTACTCCGCCTGTGTCCGATCCTCGGGCGGAGTATGCCAAAAGTTCCGTCTCACTTAGAGGAAACTACCACAGCTGACGGTACGTCGATCGGACGTCCGTAGCTCAAGTTATGAGCGTTTCTGCTCCGAGGGCCCGGTTGGTTTCGTGTACGAACCAACCCGGCCGAACCCAAAGTCTTCCGAAACCTTGAGTATAATATACCGAAACGACCGTATCGATCCAAGGATCGCGTAGCCACTGACGGTTCGTCAATCGGAGGTCCCAGGCCCAAGATATGGGCAAAAGACCGAAGAAGGCCCGAAAACGGGGGTTCTGGGCCCGGGGCGACCCGGCACGAACCCCCCACTCGGCTGGCCGAACCGGGCCGACCCGAACCGGGTCGACCCGACCCGGCCCGAACCGGCTAGGCCGGGTCCGGTCCGGCCTGGGCGCGGCCCGGCCGACCGGACCGGCCGGCTCGGCTTCGGCCGAGCGGCCGAAGGAGAAACCGCCGCGGGTTTGACCCGCGGCTTGGAGGAACGCGGCCCGCGCGGGCCGCGTGCTGGGCGGCCGGACCGCGGACGCGGTCCGGCGGTTCGCCGCCGCCGCGGCCGAGCCGTGGCGGACTCCTCCGGCGGCGCGCCGGGCACCGCCGCCTCCGGTCGCCGGCGCCGCCGCGCCGGCGACCCGCGCCGCTGCCACTTTCCGCGGGCCGCCAGAGTTGCTCCGGTGGCCCGTTTTGCCTCCCGCCTGCGCCTTTGCTCCTCCTGGTGGCCGATCTTCACTGCGGAATCAACGGATCGCCCTTGCCGCACGGTTCGTCATCGTCCGCCAAATCCGCACAACAAAAAGATCGGCGGAGGGTTGCCGGGTCTTGTTCGTTAGACCTGCACCCTCCGCGTTAGTCATAAACAACGGGAGGAAAAGAAAAAACCAATCAACAATTTTAAATAAATTAAAATTGTTTCGTGATCGGGTTCTTTATTTCAAAAGAATAAACACAGGAAAGAATTATCAAGAAAATAAACCCCTACCTTGTCGTCGTCGGACGTGAGGTCGTCGCGGAATCGCTCGTCGCGGAAGGGACGTTCGTCGTACCGCGGGAAAAACGTCACGCCGATGATCTCCGGATCTAGAACAAACGGATTTAATTAATTAAATCTGTTGTTATTGAAAATAAAAAGGGAGAAATAAATGATTCGTTTCTCACCTTAATTGCCGAACGAGGATCGGCCGCGGAAGAAGAGGCATCGCCGAAGAACGTCGCGGGTAGAGCTCGTCGACATCGCAGATCACGGTGTGCGTCGTCGAATTCCGGTCGCCGGCGTTCTTCGCGTTCTTCGCGTTCTTCGCGTTCTTCGCGTTCTTCGCGAGGAGGGGAGATGAAGAAACAAAGGTCCTCTCAAATCCTTTCAAAGGATTTTTTTAGGTTGGTCTTATTTTATAAACATGCCAACAAACGCAAAAGCGTAAGTAACGACCCATCAGTTCGTTGAATTAATTCAACGAGCGAAACAGCCCATTTAATTCACGAAATAAACCGATCAATTAAATGGTCTATTAAGAATTTAAGAAAACGCGTCGGTTGACTTTTCAGTTACTTTGACGGGTTTTTGCGGGTGCGTTACTTAGCGAAAGAAACGGCGGGGCTCGTGCGGGCCCCACCGCACAAATATCCTAACAAGGGGTAGGATATTTCCGGATAGCACCCTATCCGCTTTAACTCAGTTCAAGTGGCTTTCAAGTGACTTCCAAGCAGCTTAAGTGAAATAAAATAAAGTTTTCGCACAAATTTTATTTTATTTCTGACTTAAAGCCCCAAAATTTAAAAACCACGTCTGAGCAAACGCAACTCCGGAAGAGGCATTTTTAAGCAAATACCGGCGCTGCGATTTCATCGGTGCCCTCAGAATTTGATTCCGGGCACCGGTTCAAAAGATAGAAAAACCCGCTCGTCCGTTCACTGAACGTACCCGAGCCAAACTTCGAAAATTGATTCCGGGCACACCGGGCCTCGGAATCAGGTGCCGTCTGAAGCTGCGCTCTTGTAAAATTCCAAAGAAAATTAAGAAAAAAATTTCCTTGAAATTTGCGGGTCTTTACATTACTCCCACCTCAGGGCTTTACGTCCCCGTAAAGATACATCAAAAACTAGGGGAACAAATGGGGGTACTGAGCACGCATCTGAGCCTCCCGCTCCCAAGTGCTCTCCTGGAGGTTCCCGTGCTGCCATCTGACGCGCACAAGAGGAATTGACCACCCACGTAGGACCCGCTCCTGTCGATCCTCGATCTCCACTGGGACCTCCGCAAAATTCGCCCCATCGTCCACGTCCAGCTCCCCAAAGTTGATGATGTGCGTCGGGTCGTGCACGTATCTCCTCAGCTGAGACACGTGGAAGACGTCGTGCAACCAGTGCAACTGAGGTGGTAGAGCCAGACAATAAGCCACCTCTCCTATCCTACTGAGGACCTGGAAAGGCCCGATGAAGCGTGGAGACAACTTGCCGCCTCGGCCAAATCTCCGTAAACCACGTCGAGGTGAGACACGCAAAAAGACGTGGTCGCCATCCTCGAACTCCAGTGGCCTCCGCCTCCTGTCAGCATATAACTTATGCCGGCTCTGAGCTATCCTCATCCTCTCCTGGATGATCTGGACCTTCTCTGTCGTGGCTCGGACCATCTCTGGTCCCACGAGTGCTGACTCCCCAGGGTCTGTCCAGCACAACGGTGATCTGCAGGGTCTGTCGTACAACGCCTCGTATGGTGCCATCCCGATGGTGGAGTGGTAGCTGTTGTTGTACGCGAACTCCACCAAGGGTAGGTGGTTCTCCCAGCTACGACCAAAGTCGAGAACACATGCACGGAGCATGTCCTCGAGTGTCAGTATGGTCCTCTCAGTCTGACCATCCGTCTGAGGGTGGAAGGCTGTGCTCAGATGGAGCCGCGTCCCGAACGCCTCCTGCAACCCCTTCCAAAGCCGGGAAGTGAAACGAGCATCTCGATCGGAGACGATAGATGATGGCACCCCGTGAAGCCGTACGATCTCCTGGACGTAAAGACGTCCCAAGCTCTCCACTGAGCCCTGTTCTCTGATGGGTAAGAAGTGTGCCGACTTGGTGAGTTGGTCGACAATCACCCAAATGGAGTCGTGACCTCTGGAAGTGCGTGGAAGTCCAGTCACGAAGTCCATAGATATGCCGTCCCACTTCCACTCCGGGACCTCCAAGGGCTGTACCAAGCCTGCTGGTACCTGATGCTCTGCCTTCACCTGCTGGCAGGTGAGGCATCGTGAAACGAACTTTGCCACAGCTTTCTTCATGCCCGGCCACCAGTGCTGTCGTCTAAGATCCTGGTACATCTTCGCCACTCCGGGATGCACCGCCAAGGGAGAAGTGTGAAACTCTCTCAGCACCTCCTCTCGTAAAGCGACTGGTACGAAGGTACGTCCTCTGAAAAGGATGTCGTGCTCTGCTCCAAGGGAGAAACCATCAGGCGCCTGACCTGAGGATATCAGTGCACGCCGGGTCTCACAGTCAGCGTCCTCACGCTGAGCCTCTCTGACCCGCTGTAGAAGTGGAGGAGAGACTGTGAGAGACTGAAGAAAGGCTGCTCCGTCTCTATCCACGAAGGATATCCGTAAGGAGGCTAGCTGCTCCGTCGCCTCCTCAAGTAGCTGAATGCCCGTCCTCCTTCTGAGGGCATCCGCTACCACGTTCCCCTTCCCAGGAGTATAGACTATCTCAAAGTCATAGTCTTGGAGGAACTCAAGCCATCTCCGCTGTCTCAGGTTCAGGTCCTTCTGAGAGAAGATATACCTGAGACTCTGGTGGTCAGAAAAGACTGTGAAGCGCTCGCCCATCAGATAGTGTCGCCAAGTCTTCAGAGCGAAGACCACTGCTTCTAACTCCAGGTCATGAGTGGCGTAGTTCTGCTCATGCGGCCTCAACTGACGTGATCCGTAGGCGATCACGGCCCGCTCCTGCATCAGGACGCAACCGAGTCCAGTCCCTGACGCATCGCAGTAAACTACGTATCCAACTCCCTCCTCAGGCAACCTCAAGATAGGTGCGCTGGTCAATCTCTGTCTCAGCTCCTGGAATCTCTGCTGACATCTGTCTAACCACACGAAGGGTTTCCCCTTCTTTTTCAAGGCTGAGAGTGGTGCCGCAACTCTAGAGAAGTCCGGCACAAATCTCCGATAGTATCCGGCTAAGCCCAAGAAACTCCGCACCTCTGTCACGCTCTTGGGTGGCTCCCAAGCTAGCACTGCCTCGATCTTCGCGGGATCCACTGCAACTCCCGCCTCAGAGATGACATGCCCCATGAAATGGACCTCACGTAACCAGAACTGGCATTTTGAGAGCTTTCCATAAAGCTGGTGCTCTCGGAGTGTGTCTAGCACAACTCGCAGGTGGTAGGCATGCTCCTCCTCAGTCGTCGAGTATACCAAAATGTCGTCAATGAAGACCACGACAAATCGGTCGAGGTATGGCTAGAAGATCCTGTTCATGAGGCTCATGAACACTGCTGGAGCATTGGTTACGCCGAACGGCATAACCAAGAACTCATAGTGGCCATACCGACACCTGAAGGCCGTCTTCTGCACGTCCTCGTCTCGAACTATGAGCTGATGATAGCCTGACCGGAGGTCTATCTTCGAGAACCACCGCGCTCCCTTGAGCTGATTGAAGAGGTCATCAATCCGTGGCAGCGGATACTTGTTCCTCACTGTCACCTGGTTCAGGCGACGATAGTCGACACACAGTCGCAAGCTCCCATCCGCCTTCTTGGCGAACAAAATCGGGGAAGCCCTGGGTGAAACACTGGGTCGGATAAACCCCTTACTCTGCAAGTCCTCCAACTGTACCCGCAGCTCTCGAAGCTCGGCGGGGGCCATCCGATATGTTGGAGCAGATATCGGGGCTGTCCCGGGGTACAAGTTGATGTAAAAGTCTACCTCTCTACGAGGAGGTAGCCCTGGAACGTCGTCGGGAAAGACGTCCACGTACTGGTCCACCACTGCAGGAAAAACTGGACTCCGCACGTCCACTGCTCCTAGGATGAGGCTAGCCAACTGATGAGAGATGGGCTGCACTCTCCTCCGCGGAAGTCCATCCTGTGCTGCAAAGGTTCCCTTCTCGCCGGTGAAGGTAAACCTGCTCCCGTCGGTGCGAACACATCGCACCTTGCGCCTAAAACAGTCGATCTGGGCATGAACCGTGGATAGCCAATCCATGCCCAAGATGACGTCGTAAGGCATCGACGCCGCTACAAGGAGATCCCAGCCGAAGCTCTCGCCTCCTAGAGTAAGCTCACACTGCCGGCACCAGTGCATAATCGTCGAGTCTGCTCCCGTAGGAGTCTCTAGCCGTAAGGATCGAGCCAACGGCTCAGTCGGAATCTCCGAGCTCCGAACAAGGGCAGAGGCTATGAAAGAGTGACTCGCTCCTGTGTCTATAAGTACTACATCAAGGGTGGAATAGACACAGATCGTACCTCGAATCATCTCTGGAATGTCGGGGTCGTAGGCCTCCACTGCCTGGAGCTGGGCCTGTCCCTACCCGCCAGCTCCCTGTGGTCGAGGTGGCCCTCCTGGTGGTGATGGGGGTAGAGCCTGGAAGCGTCGCCCACCACCCGCTGCTCGGCCAGCTCCTCTGCCTCGTCCGCCTCCTCCCTGCGGACCGCCACGGTCGACCCTCTGCCTCTGCCTGGGTGGCCCCTCCACCGTCTGCTGCTCCTCTGGTCGGCGAGTCGGGCAGTCACGAGCCATGTGACCCTGCCCGCCGCAGGAGTAGCACAGCCTGCCTCTCGGAAGGCTGGCACTCCGCTGTGTGCCTCGCACTGCTGAGTCGGTGTCCTGAGGCCGTCTGCGTGGGGGTCTGGTCTGCCTGGACCCGAGAGTCATCCGTCGGCTACCTGCTGCCGAAGACTCAGCTACCTGCCGCCCTGCGCTAGGTCTCGCCGCTGAAGAAGGCTCTGCCAGGAAGCTCTCGATCAGGAGGGCTCGCTCCAGCACTCCCGCCTGGGTCGGAATGCTGAGGGAGATCAGCGACGCCCGAATCTCCTGCCGCAAGCCCTGCTCGAAGGTCCGGGCCCGGAAGAAGGGGTCCCGTACCATGTCGGTCGAGTAGCGGGATAGGTTAGTGAACCTCGCCGCGTACTGAGCGACCGTCATGCTGCCCTGGCGCAGCTGGAGAAGCTCCTGGATGCGCACCGCTCGGAGGGTGGCCGGGACGAACTCAGAGCGGAAGAGGCTCTCGAAGTCCGTCCAGAGCAAGGATGCCTCATCGTGAACCTGGACCATCAAGCTCCACCATCGTCCTGCCGCCGCCTGCAGGAGGCTCGTCGCGAGAATCACCATGAGATCCGCTGGTGTCCTCACTAGCCTAAAGATCCGTACCACCGCCTCTAGCCAGTCCTCGGCGGCCTGGGGGTCCGCCTCACCGCGAAACCTGGGTGGTCGCTGGCTCTGAAACTCATGCAGTGCCCTAAGGCGACGTGCATCGTCAGCGTCTGGTACTGGTAGCATCGGTGGCTCGGAGGGTAAAGCTACCGCCGGTGCCACTACTGGCAAAGGGCCCTGCACCGAGGCCTCGTCGCTCGGTGGGCTGCCGTCGCGCCCTACACTCGGAACCCTAGCTGGCTGTCGTCGCGGGGCCATCCTGAAAGGAGAACAAGAGCACCACAGTCAGAACAGTATACCTGGTGAGCTGGCACAAGTAATCACAAGGAAAACATGAGACTTTCATGAAGCAGATCAGTATACCCGGTGAGCTGACACAAGTAATCACGAAGAAAACTTGAAACACACACGCAATCAATGTTTTCATGCATTAAGTCGGAAATCAGGAGTCAGGGTCCTGGTGTACGGATACGTCGGCCGCCGCACCAACACTGGGCTCCCTGAACTCATAACCACACTCAATACACTAAACACTATTGCTTCATATAGAAAGAAAAGACGATCAGAGTCTGCGGTAGAACCGACCACCTCTGATACCAATTTGTCACGACCCGACCTCGGGGCCCGTGCCGTGACTACCCCAAGCCCGCCTTCCATAGGCCAGGGGCTGGCGACTAGCACCAAGGTGTAAAATCCCGGTAAACAGGGAAGGCATTGCCTTTATAAGTAACAACCACCACAGAGTCAGCAAGCAGAAAGTAACTACCAAGTGCAGAAAAGTAAAGGGGGCCGGAAATACAAGCCCAACTGTAAAGTACAACTGAAAAAGTAAAGAACAGCAACTGAAGAAAAGACGGCGGCCTCGTGTCGTCCACTGGCAATCCCACCTGAAGGGTGGGTACAGATAGCCTCCAGGCTCCTCGGGTCCCACGTCCGCTCCGAGCACGTCCCGCCCAGTGGTCCACCTCCAGGTACCGTCCTGCTCCACGCCCCAACCGTGATCAGTGCTGTCCGTCGTCTGCATCCAACACAACAAGCTGCGGGCATAGCCCGTGCAGGGGTGAGTATAAGCTACTCAGTAAGGACCCCGAGACCCCCGAAGGTCTCCCGAAATCCACAAAGGATATAGCACAAAAGAAAGATGCAATCACGAAGTAACATCTGACTCGACTTAGGTATATGCCCATACATATACCTAAGTCCCCAATTCTAGCTCTTCTCACGAGCTCAAGAACAACTCAATCCACAAAGGAAAGCAAGACTCAAATCCACAAGGAGAGTAAACAGTAAATCCACATAGGATAGTTCAACACAATCCACAAAGGAGAGTAACAGTAAATCCACAAAGGATAGTAACATAAGGTTCAGCTCAACCAGGTATACTTTTTCAGATGACTTCAAAGATGATCGCTGATCCATCTAAGTCGTCGGACCCACGAAGGATCGATAGGTACTAACCCCCGCAAAAGTCCCACATAGGATCGGGCTCACACAGAACCTGTAGGCAGTGGCTCACACAGAACCGGTAGTAAGGACCCACATAGGATCGGGCTCACACAGAACCTGCAGCACTGATCCACGTAGGATCGCTGAGTGCAATAGTCGACGCAGTCCACTGAGGATCTCTGCACAGTCGTCGCCGCAGTCCACGAAGGATCTCTGCTCTGCCGTCGCCGCAGTCCACGGAGGATCTCTGCTCTGCCATCGTCGCAGTCCACGGAGGATCTCGGCTCTGTCGTCGCCGCAGTCCACGGAGGATCTCTGCTCTGCCGTCGTCGCAGTCCACGGAGGATCTCTGCTCTGTTGTCGAAGTCACAGCCAGCGCTAGGGTTCCCGCACATAGCGAGCTCGTTTAGGAGGGTCCGCTCCACGAGCCGAGAGGCTGATACATCAACTGTCACATAGTCCGAAGTTGATGTATCCAAAAGTTCAGTAACGACAACAGGATCTCAACGCAACAGACGGCGCGTCGATCGGACGCCCGGTCTGAGAGTTATTGGCATTTTCGTCCCAGGGGCCCGGTTGGTTTTTAGGGCAAAACCAACCCGACCGTACTCCGCCTGTGTCCGATACTCGGGCGGAGTATGCCAAAAGTTCCTTCTCACTTAGAGGAAACTACCACAGCTGACGGTACGTCGATCGGACGTCCGTAGCTCAAGTTATGAGCGTTTCCGCTCCGAGGGCCCGGTTGGTTTCGTGTACGAACCAACCCGGCCGAACCCAAAGTCTTCCGAAACCTTGAGTATAATATACCGAAACGACCGTATCGATCCAAGTATCGCGTATCCGCTGACGGTTCGTCAATCGGAGGTCCCAGGCCCAAGATATGGGCAAAAGACCGAAGAAGGCCCGAAAACGGGGGTTCTGGGCCCGGGGCGACCCGGCCCGAACCCCCCCTGGGCTGGCCGAACCGGGTCGACCCGAACCGGGGTGACCCGACCCGCCCCGACCCGGCTAGGCCGGGACCGGTCCGGCCTGGGCGCGGCCCGGCCGACCGGACCGGCCGGCTCGGCTTCGGCCGAGCGGCCGAAGGAGAAACTGCCGCGGGTTTGACCCGCGGCTTGGAGGAATGTGGCCCGCGCGGGCCGCGTGCTGGGTGGCCGGACCGCGGACGCGGTCCGGCGGTTGGCCGCCGCCGCGGCCGAGCCGCGGCGGACTCCTCCGGCGGCGCGCCGGGCGCCGCCGGCGACCCGCGCCGCTGCCACTTTCCGCGGGCCGCCGGAGTTGCTCTGGTGGCCCGTTTTGCCTCCCCCCTGCGCTGTTGCTCCTCCCGGGGGCCGATCTTCACTGCGGAATCAACGGATCGCCCTTGCCACACGGTTCGTCATCGTCCGCCAAATCTGCACAACAAAAAGATCGGCGGAGGGTTGCCGGGTCTTGTTCGTTAGACCCGCACCCTCCGCGTTAGTCATAAACAACGGGAGGAAAAGAAAAAACCAATCAACAATTTTAAATAAATTAAAATTGTTCCGTGATCGGGTTCTTTATTTCAAAAGAATAAACACGAGAAAGAATTATCAAGAAAATAAACCCCTACCTTGTCATCGTCGGACGTGAGGTCGTCGCGGAATCGCTCGTCGCGGAAGGGACGTTCGTCGCACCGCGGGAAAAACGTCGCGCCGACGATCTCCGGATCTAGAACAAACGGATTTAATTAATTAAATCCATTGTTATTGAAAATAAAAAGGGAGAAATAAATGATTCGTTTCTCACCTTAACTGCCGAACGAGGATCGGCCGCGGAAGAAGAGGCGTCGCCGAAGAACGTCGCGGGTAGAGCTCGTCGACGTCGCAGATCACGGTGTGCGTCGTCGAATTCCGGTCGTCGGCGTTCTTCGTATTCTTCGCGTTCTTCGCGTTTTTCGCGTTCTTCGCGTTCTTCGTGAGGAGGGGAGATGAAGAAACAAAGGTCCTCTCAAATCCTTTCAAAGGATTTTTTTAGGTTGGTCTTATTTTATAAACATGCCAACAAACGCAAAAGCGTAAGTAACGACCCATCAGTTCGTTGAATTAATTCAACGAGCGAAACAGCCCATTTAATTCACGAAATAAACCGCTCAATTAAATGGTCTGTTAAGAATTTAAGAAAACGCGTCGGTTGACTTTGCAGTTACTTTGACGGGTTTTTGCGGGTGCGTTACATAGCGAAAGAAACGGCGGGGCTCGTGCGGGCCCCACCGCACAAATATCCTAACAAGGGGTAGGATATTTCCGGATAGCACCCTATCCGCTTTAACTCAGTTCAAGTGGCTTTCAAGTGACTTCCAAGCAGCTTAAGTGAAATAAAATAAAGTTGTCGCACAAATTTTATTTTATTTCTGACTTAAAGCCCCAAAATTTAAAAACCACGTCTGAGCAAACGCAACTCCGGAAGAGGCGTTTCTAAGCAAATACCGGCACTGCGATTTTATCGGTGCCCTCAGAATTTGATTCCGGGCACCGGTTCAAAAGATAGAAAAACCCGCTCGTCCGTTCACTGAACGTACCCGAGCCAAACTTCGGAAATTGATTCCGGGCACACCGGGCCTCGGAATCAGGTGCCGTCTGAAGCTGCGCTCTTGTAAAATTCCAAAGAAAATTAAGAAAAAAATTTACTTGAAATTTGCGGGTCTTTACAGACAATGCCTCTTCCTCCACAATGTCACTACTGATCTAGTCCCACCACTTCTATAGTACAACTACAGTGCCCTGCTATAGCACTACTACAAGCCCAAAAATTCATCCATGCTCATATTTTATCATGGATCCTATGGATGCCATGTAGAAACCTGTATGACTTGGGTACATTATCATTGGAAACAAGTGCGCAATGGTAATTCTCATCTCCCACTGGGGGGCCCCACCATTCCCAGAGCATGCTGCATGTTCCCCAGCTAGGCAAATGGCTTTGAATCACCATGTGCATAATATGTATAGTGTCAGTGTCTAGTTGGACTCGATCATGTGCTAGTTCCAATGGACATGTCCTCATTATTAGATTCAAATGTTATTATAGGGTTTAAACCCTAATTAATTCTCAATAGCCTACCTTATACATTTCCAACTGATGATGGTGTATATGATTCAGCCATGTGGAAATCCCAAACACATATGCTGAAGTAGAAATGACTGCATATATAATGGATCTTGTTCACACTTGGACTATCTATCAATCAAATATCTTCCATCAGATATTTATCGATGCCCTTGTTGAATGCTATGATTAAGAGGGGTATTTACCTTTTAGAGACGTCACATTATATTTTATAAACTATAGTGCTGCATCGATGTTGTCCCCATCAAGAAACGGGTAAGGGGATATCTCTATGACCCAATTTCTAGTTTTTACCATTTTTGAAGGTTTTCCCCAGAATTCAAAAACTATATCATCCCATACAATGAAGATGTAGATACATTAATAGTGGTGGCATGCCCTACTACCACTGGGAATTTCCATGATAGGCTCACACTACAAGATGTGATAAATTACATTGGGATGCTATTTTAGGAGAAGAATATGTCGATGTATCCCTACTCCACATACACCATTCATTATTGTATTATTCTCACACTATGATTCATCCACCAACAACCCCTAGTGGAATTCCAATCCTAAAACTCATGTAATCCCAAGAACAATCAAATAAAACCCTACCATGCTTAGACTAATAATGGGATATTTGTTTTATATACTATTATTAAGACCATAGAGTCACTCCATGCTTGCTGATAATAATATCCCCACCTCTAGACCTATCACCAACCTCAATAGAGTTCCTCCCCATATTAAAGAGGTCTAGTATTGTAACACTGCAAGACTATAACAAATGATTAACTCTAAATACGTTAATGTGTTTGATAACTATATCCTAATGAAATATTAAAACTAAAAAAATCCATCCTATATTTTGATATTATATAAATACTTAAATATATACATTAAAAAATTGCCTTTGAATTGATGGAAATAAATAGGAGTAACTAGTTTATAAAATTTAAAAAAAATGAAAATTAATACTATTGTGAATATGAATGAATGTTAATTGACATAGCTAAAATGAAAAAAAAATCTTTATAGGATTTCAAATGTATTTTAAATAAAATTTTTCATAAACATGCTATTCTTTTTATTTGAGGAGATTTGTGATTAACTAATTGAAATATATATTATTTATGATGTTGTCATA
Source organism: Viscum album (assembly GCA_963277665.1). Classification (NCBI taxonomy): domain Eukaryota; kingdom Viridiplantae; phylum Streptophyta; class Magnoliopsida; order Santalales; family Viscaceae; genus Viscum; species Viscum album. The sequence continues at coordinate 672,530,481 of OY728131.1, read as the reverse complement.
AAACACCTCATATAAATTTCATTTTTCTATATTCTATATTAATAAACATAACCACCTTGAGAGAGACACTGTCTATGGGGTCCATATTTTTATCCTCGATAATGTCGTACACTTATATATTTTATGCAATTTTATTAATGGTCATTGGTGGTGTTCTAAATAGTCTTGTAATCACACCCTAATCATAAATGTTGATAATATTATAGACATCATGATTAGGGATATGATGAAGGGTAACATCCCTATGGTGGATAGTTGTAAAGATGAAGTGGGATAATGCATACATTGTTAGATGATGTTCGAGTGGGGACCTCATCTCTTTTTTTTATTTTAGTGGATTACCACATACCTCAGATCCAAATTAGTCTGGTTATTTTATCATGTATTCCAGTATTCAGTTTCTATATTTATTACTCTGGTTCTTTATTTTATTTAAATAATTATGTTATTATTGATCAGTCTTATGACATAATGCATAGGGTATAGTCTCTCACTACTCTATTCAAGTCCCTCTATATTATTCAAAAACCATTGACATAAGGGGAGTCATGTTTCATATCATGTGGAATTTCTTCTAAGCCCCAGTTTTTTGGGTCAAGATGTCACAATAGTGACCTAGTTTTTTATTTATTTTTTTGATTTTTACATCTTTTTTTAGAAAAAATATAATATTAATAAATAATTAAATGTTTGAATGGTTTAGGTTTTTTGAATCTTATTCTCATACATCATTTGTATATAATAAAATGTAATGATTATTTAACTCATTGCTGTTTATGATTCAAAAACTCTCCCATTATCCTTAGTATATTTATAAACTATAGGATATACATAAAAGAAATGGGTAAGCTAAACACCCATTATGGGGAGGAATAATGAACATGATTCAATATTATAATGTGAGTATAATCACCATCATCATATAACAAACATTTGATCATAATCGTAACCATGAGGGAAACAAATGATAAATTAATTTAATATGGAATATACCTAATAATGGATCATTATAACATATTGTTCAAATACAACAAATATTTGTGAACAAATATGAAATAATGTGGATGCAAACCATTTGTACATAAATCGTAATATCATAATTTTGAATGAAGATTGAGTCATGTTTATAAAATAATTCATATAATATCATGAGATATATTCCAAAAACAAATATATTGTATAGATATATGAATATAATACCACCCTTAACATCAAAAAAGTGTCATAGTCGTGAAATCCATAGAGAAAATGAACATATTGACATAAAATAAACCCATAAAAGTAATGGGATTCATGAAGGTTTATAAATTATTCCATCATTATTAACCACCAGGGTTGAAATATCAATTTTTAATGTCCCATTATTTCATGAAAGATTATTTTTATTTGAAGAGGAAATAAATCAAGAGGATTAGATAGGTGCTTTAAAAAATGATGTCCCTTTTCCAAAATTCATTTTAATTGTCTTAGAATGTTTTTTGAAAGCGTAAAAACATTTTATCCAAAAAAAATAAAAGGTAATGAATATTTAAAGGAAAATTTAATGATATTATAGGAAAATACACTTTTAAAATGATTTTAAATATAAGATTGAAAAAATAAGGAATTTTCTATGAGATTCTACATATATTAGATCCTGTTTTATTTTATCACATTTCCACATCCTGATTAATAATCATTGATTTCTTTAGAAATTGAATGATATGTGAATTATTTTAATTTAATTCAATAATAAATGATAATAATAATTTGAAGTTATTCCTTTATAAAATTGGTTATTGGTGAAGCGTTTAGATATCATGTTTTCCTTAAGAATATCCCCAGTTATATCGACTTCACAACTCTATGAAAGGTTATTTATAAATAAGTATAATGAATTATTGAAACATAAAATATAAATATTTATAAATTTATATATAATTAATAATTAATTATAAAAATCAATAATGTTTGTGATATTAATTAGTTGCCCACATCCTCATTGGATATTAACTGACTAATAATAGGCCATTATCGAATGAAGAAGAATGAGAAGTATGAGACATAAATATTTATAATTTTTTTTACAATATGTTATAAACAATAATGTAAATTTTAAATGATAGTTTAATAATATTAAATGATTGGTATTTTTAGGAATTAGGAAAAAGAAAAAGATATTAGGAAATGAATGGGTTTTTAATAAAAATATAATCTTTTCTTATTGTTGTATCTAATGTATGAAACTAAAAACCCTTGATTCATGGATTATGTTTAATATAGATCCATACTTAGGGTATTATGATTCTTATTATTGACGATTTGTGTTTATTTTTAGTTTCTGTACATTAGAGAGGAGTGGTTTCCAATTGTATGGGAATGTGTTTTTTATACATTAGAAGAGGGGTATCTTGAGTTAAAATATTGAATAAAATAACATATCAATGTTAAAATTTATAATAGTGATATTTTTTACATTATAATTAATTTTTTTATAAATTAACATTATTTTATTACTTATAGATAATTTATATTCCGATTTTATTAGTTTAATCAAAATTATTGGTGTTAAAATTATAAAATATTTTTTAAAGGAATACATTAGAAATTACATTTTGGAAAATACATTCTAGGTTTGGAAATTTCGTTCATATTTTTAAATTAAGTATACATGATATTAAATTGATTTTGGTATGTAATAACATATTTATATATTTTTAAGTCAGTATTTCGACATCATTATGTCATAAAACATATGGGATTGGAAAAATTATATTTTTACTATTTGCATAAAAAATGAACTACTTCAAAAAATTGAATAAATCACCCTTCTGGGATTTTGACATGATGATTCCAAAAAAATTACAATATTCTTTAAAATATATATTTTTAATAAATATTGTTAATTTTTCATTTTTTTCAATATTTATTTTTTAATGTACATATAATAATTATATTTTCTTAAATTATTCATGAAAAATATTATATACCTGGTGTTTTATTATTTTGATGAAAAATTACTATTCTAACATTCGAGTTACTATTCTCAATGGTATGGTTTCTATGCCAAATTATTAGGTTAATATTTTAAAAGTAACATTACTTTTCCAATGGTCAAATTTACTTATATAAATATATAAAATTTCCTCACACAATATTTAGTAGAATTCCACTATGGTATTATATTTTAATTTTAAATTATGGTTATTATTTTACTATTTTTTTTATATAGTGTTGTTAGTGGGTAATATGATTCTATTAGACTGTAAGGATGTGAATTTTTCCATTCAAGTAATCTTAGTTTATAAATTTGTCTAAACATAATGTTCATAATTTCTTGAGGTTCAGTTTCTTAATAATGTAATGATTTATTTTAGTTAAAATAATGTATTTCTTGTTTCTTTATGTGTTTTATGTGAATTATATAGTATACATTATAATATTTAGAATATTTACCCAAAAAAAATACATTAAAAACTATATTTAGTTATATTCATCCAAACATCATAAATTTTATTCATTACATTTCGATACATATTATTGATAGATAATATATGAGGGTACTTTTTTTCCATCACTTCCACTAGATCCCATATTACCTTATCAAATATATAGTTTTGATACATCACTATTACATGGTGTGTTTTCTTGTTTCATATAACATTTTCTATGTGGTCAATGATCTTCACCATCTTCTCCTCGTAAGAAAAAAAATTCTCCTGATGTACCATAACAATATTTTGCATATGTGATGGATTTGGTTTGTAAATACTTATGATTAATACATTAAAAAATAAATATTTTGTCCTATATTTGGTTGTAGTGATACCCTATATGACACATGTCATGTGAAAACAAGTATCTACATGGGTTAAATATAGCTATGTATAATCTTCCCTTTCTCCATAAAATTCCATACTCTACTACATGGTGATATTTTAAGAAAAAATTATCTACAAGACAAATATATAAATCCATATAATTTTTTTTAGAAAATATATTTTTATGTACATAGGAAGATTCTATATGCAATTGAATAGATTGAACATTTTCTGTCATTTTATACACAATATCATCTCAATGTTACTTTCAGTCACTAAATCGACTCCAATAATTATGTGTTCTACATCCCTTCCGATAAAAAGCCTCAAATGGATCTATTTTTATAATTGAGTGGAAGAAATTTTTTAATGTGAGGTCAAATAATATGATAAATTATGTAATCCCCAATTAAGTTCAATTTAGAAATCCCATGTTATTTATTTGGGTATTTAAATCTCCCATTCAAATTTTCATTCTGTTTAGGGGTGATAGGCCATACATAAATTCAATTCAGTATTCAAATAATTATAAAGGCTTAAACATAATTTATAATTTAACCTTGAATAAAACTTAGATACTATATAATGTGGGGAACATACAATATTACCACTACATTCAATTATATGATATCAAGTTGTTCGAGAATGAAATTTAACTAAATTATAATGAATTGGGCAGTTTTGATGAGTCCATCCACTAAAGACCATATTTAATTATTTCCATTAGAATTATTCAGGAGTCAACTAAAAAATTAAATTATGATTTTCTCCATTTCCATATTGGTATTGATAATTTTTTAATAAAACACCTATAATTTTATCACTCTTTGTTAAAAATGGATGTATGATGAAATTTGAGGTGTAATCAGGGATGTACTTCATCGAATCCCCTCGAATGTTATCTCAATGATTATTTTAAATATTTATTATTCCAGGATGGTTGTAGAATGATGAGATATTTTCATTATCCTATAGTAATTTTATTACCATAGATTATTCATGTAAACAAATTGTAGTTCCAAACTGGGCAACACCATCTTCATTAATGAGACTTTCATGAAGATTCTACTCCTTTACCACTTCCACCATCTTATGATGCTTCAGGTCATCTATTTATACCTAATTTATCATCTATTAGATAGATTATTAGGAAATATTTTTGGAATGGGGATATGTAGTTTCTATAACTATGATTTCATAATCGAACCTCTAAATATTCGTGAATATTTGGTCTTTCTAAATCTGAATCATGGATACTGTATCATGATCAGTTTATCTAAGATCATTGGCTATCTTTCTCCACATTCCATGATGGTTGTGAACTGGAAAATCATAGTCCTTGATTAGCTCAAAAAATCATCATTGACACTTGAAGATATCATTCTATTTTAATATATATAATAGACACTTATAATTCGTATATATTTTAAAATTCTCACAATAAAGGTTTGGAAACCAAATCATAATGGAATGTATCATTTTTTATATTGTTAGATTAGTAATTCTATAATTATTCTCCTGGATATTCATCTATCATGATTCACATTCAAGAAATTTTTTAATACACATGATAATACAACCCAATACATTCATTAATAAATCACTATATATCAAAAAACATTCTCAACATTATGTCTATTTGAGTAGGTGAAAATTTTCTCATAATATCTCAATACTAAAAATCTAATAAATTAAATTTAATAATTATATAAATACTAGTGTGTTTGTTAAATTTCTCAATTTCTATTTAATTTGATGTTCCCAAATAAATTTCTTCTACAATATTCACATGCATCAAGAATATGAATCTCCCTATACAATGTTCAAAATTTATGAGCATAGAGTATATTATATCCTCTCTTAATATTACTAAAAGAGCCCATAGATGTTCATCATGAAACATATCAATCTTGAAGTAATGATAATATCATCGATAAGGACTACCAAAATGTTTTCAATGTAGTGTCTATAAACACTATTAAAAATATCCCTGAATATTGACTTGGTTTTAGAAAGTATGAAGAGAAAAATATTGAACTCTTAGTGCCCATACGTTGTATAGAACATTTCATTAAGATTATAATCCTAAATAACATTCATATGATGATATCTAGAATGACTATCCACCATTATATATTAATGATATCTTCATGGTTGATCATGTCGGACAACAATCCATTGTAGGGGATATTTTTTATTATGGTTAACTTGTTGATCTCCCAATTGTAAATACACATCCATATTGTTCCATCCTTTTTAAGATAATGTTAATAAGTTCCCCCTAGGTTTATGAACAAGAGATTAGGAATCCTTTGTCCAAATGATCTTATATTTATTTATTTAACTCCTCTAATTTTATCATGGACTTCCTATGGAGGAATTTACACATAGGTGTGGCTCTAGGTAAAAGTTATATTGAGAAATCGGAAAAATAATCTGGGCTAAGTCTAGGTAAATCTTCAAGAAATACATTATTGTATTCTCTCACCATGAAAATATCTACATGGTTAATACTTTACTTTTACTTAGTATTTTTGTAATGGGATTCCTGTTGATTGGGTATCAACACCCAAACCCTTTATGTATTTTACTAAGGTTATTCAAGATCTTCGATAAATTTTTACAAGATCATGTTATGGTTCTGAAAATAGTAATACAATTTTTTTTCCAAGTGTTTAATGGGATGTCTATATAATTATATGAAATCTATGCTCAATATAGAGTAAAATTCTACCAAGAAAATGTTTATGATATTTTTTGGATGATTATTGTCACATATACTAAATGGAAAAGAGTCTAACACATGGGTTTCGTTGATCATGAAATAATTTGTTCTTATAATTATATTTACATCAAGGTATTATGGATGTGATTGAAAATTTATAATAATTGGGCATGAAATAAAATAATATATAATTCTAGGATAAAATAAAAAAAACATCCACTCTTGAGTCAATAATAAGTGTACTGTGTATGAATTCATTTTAATTTTTATCCATGGATGTAGTGATGGAATATTCCTTAAATTTCACCTTTCGCTGTGGTGGTTATTAAATTTGATTACCTCACTGCCATAGGGTTCATTTCCCTGGCCTACATAGTATCATTTATCCATATAGTTGATGCAATGATCCATGGATGGTACATTGGGTTGTTCCAATAATTAATACACTTCATTTTTCAGATTCATCTTGTCTCATCAACATTATGATATTTGTGGCCTTATATCAGACACATAAATCATTGCATTGTCACTTTTGTGTAATTCCCATGATTCTTTTTCAAAACTTTTTGATATCTGGGAGGTTTGACTTCATTCCTAATTTTTTCTTTTTTCTACAAAACTGTAATGTCATATTTTATTTAATATCTCCATTACCTTGAGATCATTCTCCAAACTCAATCTCTAATTTTAGAGTAGATAGAACTATTTATTTTTAATACCCAATGAATTTGATTGGAAAAACCTTTTAATGGTTTGGTTTTGAATAGAAAAATAAATATGAAAATTTTTATCATTCATAATGAAAAAACATGATGTGTATATTATAAGACATAAATCATTTACTCTATCATTCATAAAATATTAAACCTACTTTTCATAATCTATAATAATTTCCTCTTTACCTTTATTTTAAGAGTTAATGGAAAATAATTATTATGAAATTACTTCTTTATGTATTACAACGGAATTTTATCCAATTCCTTTTTCATAGGGTTTATGTTGACAATGCACATCATTTATTTGGAACTCCATCATAATTTTAGTTATCTAATGTCACATTATAATTATAATGATAGTATCGAACATGAATGATCTTCTACACTATGTTAATCCATTAATCCCTAAAAAATATATCACAAGAACCATAGAATTATGGTGATCATTTCCACATAAAAGACTCCAATTCTAGTTTCTCTTCAGATGATGACAGAATATATTCCACAAGTTTCAAGTTATATTTCATAGAATATGAATCTTACGTAATCATATAAATATTTGTTTAAACTCCAACAACCATGGAATTGATGTTATAGTTTGTAAAATCATTTGATTTTCCATCACATGGGTTATTTACGTGGTTTCTCCATTTTTTCAGCATTCTCTAAATTAAAAAATGTTTGAACAATAAAAACTAAAAAAAGTTTGCATAAAGTTTTTTTTTAATATGTTTTAATTAACTCTGAAGTAATATATTTGGGGTTACCTATAATTTTCTTTTTTATAAAATTATATTTCTAGATTCATGTACTTTAAACCTTTTAAAATATTAAGTTAAAAAATAAAATTAATTATTCATCCTCATTAATAGTTTCTATAGAGTTTATGATTAAAAAATATCCCCAAGACCATCTTGTTATATGTTTATAAATTAATTTTTATATTATCCTACATGAAAATCGAGTCGATTCCTAGTTCTCTATTTTAATGGTTAATACAAATAGGTACAATTATTCTAGATCCATATTCAAATGTATTATCCAAAAATGATATTCATTATCTAGAAAATAAAATCTCTAAAACATTAAAAAATAAGAATATATTTACCTATACTTGTGCTAATACTTAGTTTTTCCCCATTACATTATCAAATCTTAATTCCCAATTTAATTAAGAAATATCTCAAATACCATCTATACAGATGCAAATAATCCGTATATGAAAAATATATTTTTTTATGAAAAACAATATAATAGAGATACATTCAATGATATAAACCCTTTGTATCATCAGAAACATAGGCTCATACATTAGTTATATATAATGAAAAAATATATATAAATAAATCATATTTATACGTCTATGGATATAACATTTTATATATTACTTGTTTTCACATGTGGATATACATCAACGAAAGGGGTATGTTAAATCCCAAAATGTGGAGTAATAATGGAAATAAATAAAATTTATAAGGGTGATAATTATCAATGTAGTCAAACCATAAGAATAGAATCATCATTATAATCATGTGGGAAACATTTGACAAAGGCATGGAACATGGAATATACATTGTAATAAAGCACCACAACATAATGGTCAAATAACACATATAGTTGTGAAAATATCTATCATCATGTTCAAGAATAATCAACATAATATAATGATATATATCTCTTTACACAATTAATTAGAGACCTATATAATTTTTCTCTAACCATCTCACTGTAAAATGATCATAAACATGATTTTTACATGAAAACGAAACATTTAGTCCTGAAATACACACATGGAATGAAATGTGTAGTATCACTTTTTTATAGGTATTCCCCTCTTTGATTTCTTTATTTATTTTCTTCTATTTGGGTTTTAAATTGTATTTAATCTGAGTTTCATATGTCTTACTTGGATATGGATTTCCATTGTTGGGTAAAATTACCTAATATTCAAGGATTTATCCCTTTTTGAATTAAAGGAGGTCATGTAAAAGCATGTGAAATGGGATTATGAGGATTAACAATAAGATTAAAAGGTTTTAAAGGTTATTCATAGTTTTTTTTGAAGAATGGAGCTTAAAATATCTACAAGAAATTTACACTTGGTGTACTTTTTAATTTAGGCGTAACTGCTAGTAGAAAAATGTCATGATCTGGTTACACATTGTGAACCTAATTCTCGATGTGTAAATCTCGGTAGGGTTTTAAATTAAATTGATCTTACAAGTTATTCAATGTAACTCAAAATTATTTATTATACAATATGTAAGATATATATAATCCATTTAATTAAAGGGATTGGAAGTTTGAAGGACCTGCAGTGCCTATATTTTTCATTAACCCACAAAATCTTTCAATCATCTCAATCCCTAAGAGAATTCAAGGATTTTTTGGGGACCTTTTCTCCTTTTAAGAAATCGTGATTGTGCATCTAATCCATAGCGAGTGTTTCTTCTTATTTTTCCCTTCTATTATATCATTTCTCTTTGTGTTTTTTGGTTTTCTTTTTTTTATTGGTTGGTTTGTAGTTTCGATACTAATGTTGTGTGATCTAATTTCCATCTCATGATCTTTATTGGCTCTATTTTTGTAGGTTAATATTGATGGAATGATTTATATATTTATGACTAATTTTATCATGTCTAAACATTAAAATATATTCAATTACATTTTTTATTATGTAAAATACTTTGATCTCACAATAACGATGTACACATCGATTAATTAAATAATGAATGTCGATAAATTATGTAATTTTTAATTTATTAGATACTATTGGATTTAATCTCTTTCACAACTTACCTTGTGGATTCCCATTGGTTTAGGGTCACTATGGTTCATGTTTAATATGTCAATTAATTAAAGTGATTTAACTATGACCGGAGACTTATGTGATTTATTCATATAAATTCTCTATAAAAATAACATTTTTTATTGAAATTGATGGAATATTAATGTTTTAAGACCAAATTGATAGATAAATTTTATAATTGAATGATTATTTTTAATATGTAGAATAATGTACTAGTATATATGATAGGATATTGTTATATCCTTTTTGTCTTGTAATGTATTGTGATTTATACTATAATTCTAATATTTCATGGGCTCTCCCCATGACCTTAATTAAATTCATATATTGATTATGATATTCCCAGTCCTATGCTATAATTCATATATTGAGTGGGATCTTCATAGTCCCATTCCGTAATGATTATATTGAGATATAACTACCCAATAATTTGTATTAATTATTATACTATGTATGTTATACCTATTCAAATGTTGTAATACTTATTTTGAGCATGGTCTACCCAATCCCATACAGAAATGCTTTTGTGGAGTAGGATATGCCAAATCCTATGCAGAAATGATTCTATTTTTGGATTTCACTAGGTTTTTAGGATTTTTCCAAGTATATATGGTTATTTTTTGGAATTATCTTTCTACATTCTCACATATATTTTTTTTATGGTGTTGAAGATGATTTATTGTTACATTTTACCTATTATTTAATTATTACACATATTTGTAATTTTTAATATGAACATTTCTATTTGGTTTATTTTGTTAAAAACTTTGGAGTCCATGTACTCAATTTTACTCATATACTATTCGATAATCCGTTTATTACCTAATAAGATTACATAGATGCATGTTTGGATAAGGGAAAGGGAACCCACTTCTTATTGTTTCCTTTTAGGTGAGATGGAGTTTGAAGATAGACCGATGTGAGGTTCGGGAAAAAAGTATCTTGTGTTGTTAGTGTCAACTTGATATTTTATTTTTATTATTTTTAATATGAAATTACATTCATATCATTATTTTATTTCATGGTTCACTATCAATGTATTATTGGTTCAAATTTTATGTATTAGATAAATGATATATTGTTGCTTCTCTTTTTTGTTTCTATGATATTTATTGGTACCATTATATTTTCACTATATTGTAACTCTATTTTAGGGGGTAAAATCTGCTAACTATATTTATCTAACCCCATAACATTTTGACAGACTCTAACTTATTAGGAGGTGCACTATTGGTCTCGTAACCAACCTGATTTGGCCACCTAAGATAGTAATAGACCATGGAATGTTACCAAGTGGTATCAAATTTGGTTCTTAATTTCCATTAATTTACTATATGGGAATGGTAGAAAAGAGACTTGGTATTTTCAGTACATGGTAATGAGATTGGGCATTGGGGTACCAATCCCATATATAGGGGGAAATCTATGTTCCTAGGAAACATATTATTGTTCATGATAGTCACATGTTACAGTTGATGTTATTTCACCTTGAGTGATTCACAGGTTGTGTAATGTTATTTTATCATGAAACTTATAATTATGGTCTGGTATGGTATACAATTAATATGAATGAAACATGATAGGAACATTGGTATATATATTGACATGCATTGTTTATTAAAGGGATAAATTTTTTACATGTGATAAAATTTCTTATATGAACTCTTAACTAAGATATATGTTATGTTGGATAAATAAAAATGTAATAAACATTTATTTCATGCTATGTAACTTGTAATACATTTTATAAAGAACAAGAGTAGTTATTATCTATTTTTTTCACCTATTTAGGTTTACCTTATTGATATAGATAGTCTTTTAAGGGTTTTATTTTCTTGTAGAGTAAATGAATCCTCATCATCTTTGAGTTGAGATTTATGAGAGTATAAATAAATATTATTCTAACACAACTTATCTTAGGATTAATTTTTCTCTTAAGAATCAGATGGATTCTATGTTTTATGATTCTAGAGGGCCATGCAATCCATTGAGATAGATATTTATCTCACCGTTCATTTTCTTTCTCAGATAATGAAGGAGTTTGTTTGTAGTATCTACTATGGTCAATGGAGAGGGAGGCCCCTAGGATACGGAGTTATGGATCATGTTATTCCAGAAAATCATCAACCCTTCAATAATCCCATTGATAAGAGAGTCATTATTTCTTCTTAATTTATTATTGCCTATAGAAAGCATTGTTGGGATACTCCTGAGCATGAAGTTTAGTAGGAGGAGTTATGTTGGTAAGAAAAAGTTTAAGAACCACTTCTATTAAAAAGATGTTGTTGAGTGAGAAGGCTCAAGTGTATATACACTTGAGATAGGAGGGCATGTTATTGTTGGAATATACTGGAATCTTCACCAACCAGAAGCGCTTTACACCATATTTAGAAAATGACGAGATATTTAGGGTGAGTTTATTTTAGGAAGAAACTCACTATGAGATAGTACAATAGGTGAATGGTTTATTTCTGAGTGGCATTTAAAATATGATTAATTAGGCACTCATTATAAAAGGTAAGTACATAGAGACCTTGAATAGTGTCCATGATATTAAATAGGATGAACTCGGAGATATTCTTTGGCAAGAATGAAGTGCCTTTATGTATTATATCACCCAGGAAATTGTGTAAAATTAATTTAGGACAATGGGACATCATTATAGGATCATGTTCCATAGTAGACATTTTAATGTCAACATTTGGTCCACAAAAGGCCTTAGTGTCCATCCCCCTATTTGGGGAGACATGCATGTGGTGGGATGGAACAAATGTAGAGCTATTTTCAAGGAATGTAAAAGAAGAGTAGTGTTATTGGATAATGCTAGTATTAGTGTCTATTAAGGACTTAACAACTCATCAGTAGACTGGTAGTTGGAGTCCCATTGGATGTTCAGGTTGAGTTACGTGATGGGTTACCCCAGAAAAGTATTCAAAGTTTCACCGTGATGGAAAAACACAAGGGAGTCAAATTATATCCCATGGTATAGGTTATAGTGAGAATCATACCAAGTAGAAAACTATAGATATTTTAGATTTTATAACTTCCACCATTAGAGTTATGATTCATGTATAATTTACCATTTCTTACAATTGTTTCATACGTGAGAATCAAATTCATTTCTATCAATTACTTCTGAAAATGGATTAATAATAAATTTGAAAAACCTGGCTAATATTTTGACCATTGATTCATTGTGGGTAATTTAGTAAGAGGATATAAAATGTTTTATGACGTCTTCTTTAGAGATTCATGGTAAGCATTTCTTTAGGAAATTTATTTTGTAGGAAATGAAAATATTTAAGTTGATTCATGGTATAGATTGGATATTTCTATTATATGATCATATCGACTATAATAGGAGGAGATTTACCTTTATTTGACATGAAGGAGGAATCTATTCTCACTAGTGCGAGTGGGAACATCATGTTTGGAATGCAAGAAGAATTCATTGTAGATTAGATTTTCTATCGAGCTAGATAGAAAAACTTATCAATGATGATGGTGGAATAAAACATGATTATTTTCATCCAATGGTAGAAAATTTTAAGGATTTTATTACTAAATTGATATATCTTTCCACCCTAGAGAGATATTGAGTTCACGGTCAATTCGGTTATGAGAGAAATGTTAGTTTTATCCCACATTACAGGATTGAATCCATAGATCATCAGTATTTTATTATCTAGTTGAAATATATCGAAGATTAATATTCTATTCGGACTAGTACATAAAAATTGGGATCTATAATTCTTTTACCTAATATTATTGATGGTACTATAAACATACATGCAGATTATCCAATATTGAACCATATAATGGTTGAGAACTATTATCCTCATCCATGTATTGATAATATCAATCCTGAATTTAAATATTTTAAGATCTTTCCGAAGATATATTTTAGATCAGGATACCACTAGTTTAGGCTAAGACCATTAGAAATACCTAAAACAACTTATAGGGGAATTTATTTCCTGTATGAGTTTTTTGTGATTCCATTGGGATTGATGAACACACTAGTGGTATTCTTGGACATTATGAAACAAATATGTTTTCCTTTTATAAAATGGTTTCTAGTGGCTGTTGTTAATGATTTATTAGTGCACTCCAAATAATTTATTGATCATGCCAAAGATATTGACATCATATTGATTACATTCATCGAGAATCATCTTTATTCCAAGATAACCAATTTCGATTTATGGATTGATAAGTTGAACTTCTTGGGACAATTCATATTAGAGGTGGTTGTGTTAATGGACATAGTGAAAGGTACATCCTTGGTATCTTGGGAGCGTCCCACTAATGATGTTATTATTTTGAGTTTTTTGGGTTTTGGGGATATTTTATCAGCTTCATATAGTACTTCCACCATTTGGAAGCACTGACTTCTATGATTATAAAATATGGGTGAACTATGTTTGGTTAGATGATTGCAAGAGATCTTTTCAGGGGCTGGAGAGTGGGATAATATCAGCTCTATCATCACATTACTTATCCTCTATAATGAATATTTCATTTTCAATGATTTTTCTATAGTAGTAATAGGATCAGCTATGATATAAGAGGATCAATGGGGTTTTTATTCCATCAGTCAGCTGCGACCACCCAAGAAAAATTAGCTTTCTCGTGATATAAAGTTTGATGTTATGGTACATTCAAAAATATTTTTAATACACTATCATTTTTTTGATATGTTTGTGGAATACATGGACCAAAAAGATACTCAAATAAATTTTTTCTCAATGAGACCAGAAACTTAGTAGATGAGGATGGACAAGTGTAGGTGGGTTTTTTATTTTTTAGTTGGATTATACACTATGAGGGGAAACATAATTTCAAATTCCTTTATAAATAATAATTATTTATAAGTATTTTGGGGGTATTGTGACAAGTATAAGATAATACAAATCATTTTAGACACGAATCTAGATTTATAAGAGTCCATAGGAAGAGTTTACCCTCCTTTTACATCTGTTATACCCTTGATTCTTATCGATATAAAGGTAATGAAGTTATCTTATCTGAAGGGATTATTTCTATGACATAGCCTATATTGTGGGGAGACACTTGTATGATCTATTGTAATAAATATTTCTTTTATTCTCCATGGTAGGGTAAGGGTTTTTATGAGATAGTATGAGGAGTTGATGAGAGAGTCTCATGCTTCTATATTGGTAGTATATCTTGGTTTGATAATGTTGTATTGTGATATCCCTTGAAAGTACTCATTGTAAAAAAATAAGGAAGGATGTAGTAGGAATTTTGGTGAGATATATCACTTCTTTCCAGTTGAAGGAATGGGATTAGAGAAAGACTTGGATTTTAAAGCCTTTCACATTCTTGAGTGGGAATGAGAAGATGTTACTATGCATTTTCTGATAGGATAACATGGGAAAACTCATATAAATTATTAAATATGGGTGATAATAAATTGACTAAAAAGGTATACCACTTATGTCATATCAAGGAAATATTCACCATTTATGATATGAGGTGTTTATATGTGTGTGATGTTTTTTGAAAGCATGTTGTTCTGAGGAGTATCATATTTTAGAGAGATACTTGTTCAACATCGTGGTTGTGGTAGGGTCTTCGTAAGGCTCTTAGATCATAGGTTCTTTTGAGCCCAAAAAATTGTCTTCTATCTAATGATAAATTAGAGTGTAATATTAATGTTATGTTTGATATTTTATAATAATGTGTTTTCTATTTTGGGGTTTTATTGGAGCAACATATGGAACTCATGGATTTTTCATATAATAATAGATTTTATGAGTCAATCCAAATTTCCAAATTTGAAGTATTATTTAAAAATCTAGGACTTTCACATCCATATTAGATGCAGGTATGTAAGAAAATTCTATTGGACCTAGTCTCATACATGGGATTCTTGAGTATGTTTTGTTGATCAAGGTATAGTCAGTGAAAATGCATAAAAAAATAAAAATTATTCATACTATCGTATAGTACCTATAGAGTTCAAGGTTAGACATCGTGTTTTCATTCAGGTGCAACCTAGGTTGGGGAAACTCCATATCTAGAAACAAGGGACGTAAGCATGCATGCTACCATAGCACCCATTACAGAAGAGATTTCCTACTTCATAAATTCCATATCATCTGATTAATGATACGAATAGGATACTCCTCAAAAGAATCATCAACCTCCAGACCCACATTAGCATGAAAGAAAACATGTGATTGTTCCTGATAATAATGATTTAATTAAGAAATGTTGAACATGGGACACACACACACACACACATATGTATATATTATGGAGTTATATGTATTATTTCAATGATCTATGCCTTTACAAAACCGAATATGGTCAAAAATAATAATTCAAAGGCCTACCATACAGCCTGAACCATAAACTCACCAATATAATCATTGCAAGATAGAATACTCACTCCTCAAAATCAATTATTGGAGTTCATCGACAACTATTGAAATATAAATTTTTCATATACTAGGCAATAGAAAATCAATTTTTGGTCATCTAAACCTACTCTAAAGTCACCTGAATCTGATGATGTCCAAGTAGTGTGTCCTACTTTTCCTCTAACTAGAATTGAGGTGATATGGTTGGACTACTGTGTAAGGATTCATAAAGAGCCATATTATTTTTTTTCCTAAAACCAATTATTGTAGTAAAACATGTATGGGGTTTTATTTTTACCTAAAAACCTATAAAATGATGTATTTATTATATTATAATTTCCTTTAACATCTATATCATCTTCTCGATCAACCCATCAGTCTTAGGGTGGTGCAACGTACTCAAAGGCACCTGTAATTCTAACACATTCTACATCCCTTTCCAAAATGAATAATTAATATGATCATCCCAATTTTAGTCAAAATTTTGTCAAAATCTATGAATTCAAATAATATATCAAAAATAGAGACAGTAATGATCATCCAATGAAGAGGTCTCATTAACATCTAAGACATGGGATACCATTATAAGACTATCAACCATCACCCATACCACAGCATTTCTTCTATTGTTTATTGGTAAGGTTGTCAAAAATTTCACAATGATGTCATCCCATTTCCTCTGTGGAATGGAAAATGACTATAAATGAACTAATAGTCACAACTTTCTCACCATCATCTTATCATAGTTGGAATACCTAGTAAAAAATCACGAAATTTTCCTCTTCATACCATGAGAACATTATTTTAAATGTTGATCAAGATAAATATTTGTATTACAACTTTGTACCAGCATCGCAGAATCATGAGAACATTTAATCAATTCATCCTAGATGTCTATATGATCTTAAATTCTTCCATGGATGTGAATGACATCATCCCTATCTTCGATTCATCTTATCAAAAGGTTTTCATTTGAAACACTCTCTATGAGGACTGGGCCTTTAGGTTCTGATAGCTTATTTATCTTTACTCACCCCATGATTGAATATGTCACTATTATAACTATATGGGTTTGATACCCTGGTTGATACAAGTCCATTTTTCTCATCTCAGATAGTAGTTCATATGTACTACCAATCATCAATAGCCTCTTGAATGGAATTTTTTTATGTTCCTAATATCAGATATACTGCTAAAAAAATTCCCTTGCGAGATGTATAATAAAATTCAAAATGATATGTATATCAGTATGCACACCACCATATTATCTCAAGCCTTAAGTCATCATGAATAATGAAAATTTTAAGGTATTATGTGGTATAAAAATACCACAAAAACACTCCTAGAAAATAATTCCTCCATAAACATAAGGCATGCACTATGGAATCCATCCATAGATCATTCGATGTGTAATTTCTATATTGTTTCCTCAACTAAAGAGACATGTATTCTAGTACATGATTCTCCTACTTGATTAATACTCCTATAATAATACCTAATGATTAGTATTTAATAATATAAATGTTTAATATATATGCTGGAATCAGGATATTTAATAAATCCATTATGGCTTTCATCCCCTCAAATGCATTATCATATGATTCTTACCACAAGAACATGCACTCTTATTAGTCAAGAACATAATATGTTCATCTATGGATGATAATTCCCAAATTTAAAAAATTATTTTTCATACAATGCAAAGAAACTATGGATGTCAAAGTAATTTTGGGGATTCTCTCAGGAAACTGTGGAACTCACCATCTCTAGGCCAACTAATACTCATTCCATTGAGATAATATAATCCATTAATTAAACCATTTTATCCAAAAAAGTATTTTGGTGATATTGGAACATAGTTGGTTCCCTATTACAACCTTATGTTTGACTTGAAGAGATTAAGAAAGGTTTTGTTGTCAAAAAAATTATATTTAATTAAATCTAAAATAATAAAAGGTGTTTTCGTGATATCAAACAGAATAAAATAATACTCATAAGGAATATATCTACTATGAAACATTATAAGTGGTATGTATGAAGGTATAAATCATACCTGATGATATCTTATTTTTATAATGATCTTCAAGAATAGTATAACTCTTTAGAGTCAGTTGAAAATACCATATATGTGAGGAAATGCATAACAAATATTAATTTTAATCTTGTTTAACCATCAGTAATCAACACATATCATAAGGGTTCCATCTGAATTCTTAGAAATAACATCACAGAAACCCTAATATGATTTAATGGTCCATATAAAACTTGTATTATCCATTTCCACTTTCCATCTCTGGAGATCCTCTAGCTATGTAGAAGGAATATTATAAGGTGGGGGGATATTGGTGCTACTCCTGGAACTAGCTCAATAGTAAACTCTATCATTCTCTTAGGTTGTATTATAGAATAATCATTATGGAAATATCCTTGAAATGATCTATAATATGAGAGGAATTAGTCTGACATGTCCCATTATCATCAATATGATGCTTTTTGATCTGGGTTATCACATATCCCTTCCCCCAATTATCTGGTCTAGTTCTACTTTCCTGGACATACATATTCATCATTCTGAATAAATCTACAACCATTTAGGGATGTAAAAGATAGCCTATGATGATAAAAGTCCATATAAGCATGAAAAAGAACAAACTATACCATCTGAAAAATGAAAACAAAGATTATCATATCTTGGATGAAGATGTGTCATCAAAAATGATATCAACCTAACTGAAGGATTAATTCCTTATATTGATATACAATCTCTTATTGTACTCTGAAATAGACTATAAAGGGTTGTCATCCCGGAGAAGTACTAAATTTAAACCCCATGATATTCTATAATTGATACATAAATAAATTATTTTGAATCACCATTATTGAATATTCTGGATATGATAGTAGAGACATCATGAATAATACATCATACAGTAGATATCCAGGCATTCAACACCTAAATTATAGGTTATACTACATTTATCTGGCCTTATCCATTACCATGATTTTCATCCTAACAAATCTGAGTGGGTCCACTCAGTGAGTTCTACATATCCTGAGACTATCCTCATCAACCAGATCGGCATCATTATCTTATACATCCAGTGTTAGTTCTACTTCTAGCCTAGTGTAGAGCTATTTATCCTTCTTCAAAAGGTGGATTTGGTGTGGATTATCATCCCCATAAAATATATATAATGGAATAGGAATGGATATTTAAATATTCCCAATTCTTATATATTCTGAATTCTCAAATGGTTCTTCGTCGCATTGAGGTATTATAAGACCATAACTCTTATATTGATGGAATGTAATCGAATTAGAAGTGTGGAAACTATGAATTCCACTACTAAATCGAGAATCCTTCAAATGGAGATTCACATGAGTGAATGAACTAAGAAATTATATTATGACTAAATTATTGTGAGATGTACTATTATATTCTCAAATATTATACTTATTAATAATGTCTTTATTCAAAATTCTTGAGTTAGTGGTCACTCGAAAAAGAAATTACCAGAGCTCAGATGGTATACATGAGACCATTCTCACGGAGTATCACTCAATATTTTTAAATAGAAATGAAATATGGAACAAAATGGGGATTCTTAGTAAAGGTAGGTGAATAATGAATAACTAATACAAGTACTAGCTTGGGATTCTGGATCTCTCTAGCTCAACAAACTCTCAGTATCTTCATAAATAAATTATCATGGAATGAATCTTGAAAATAAATCTATCCCATATCCTAATACTAGTAATGATGTGTACTAATATAAAAAAATATCATCAAATAACCATGAATCATATAAGTTGAAATCTTGATTGTCGCCTCTATAGTCATCTCAATTTCTTCAATGATTGACAGTATGACCTCTAGAAATGTCTCAATGGCTTATGGATAGTTATCCCCTGAATATTTCGATTGTTGATTTTTCAAAAACTCTCACATCAACTCTACCATTTTAGGGGTAGGATATAGATATACCTAAAAAGTAAAAAAAATACAAAGCCTTCTCAAATATGAGAATTAATTCTCATTAAAAGAATAAAATCAGGTTCCACCAGTGGAAATTCAGGTGGGTCAGGTCCCACCACCTTAGAGACATTGTCATCCCTTCCTTATGGTCAGTTTACATGAGAACTTCATGGTGGCATACATATTAAAAATCCAAAAAAAAAACATAAATAATATTTTAAATGAAAACATCATAGATACAATAATTATATAGGTATTACACTTAATATATAATAATCAAATCTCTATTCCATATCATAAATCAAGACTTAGGAATTATGTGAGACCAAGAATAATTTCATGATATATTGAATACTACCCACTACTATGGTTGGGTCTTGGTGAAGTTAAATATTTTATATCAGGGTTCTGGTATAAATTTTTTCAATTGATAGTTATGGAGGAACACAACTTTTATGTTAAAATTAAAATCAACCTTTAGCATTAACAATTCCAATTTAAATATTAAACTCTATAGTCCTCATATATGTAATGACATATATACATATATTTATCATGGTCTATTTAGATATATCTATAATTCCCATGTTTTAAATTACTACACCATATAAATTCAAAATGGTTCTACATGTTAATATATCCAATATTTTAAGATGAATCGATTAGATGGATCACCACAATCAATTTATTGAGGAGCACACACTAAAATTAGAATACAAATAATTTAAAATGGTTATTGTTTTAAATATTGAAACCAATGGTTCATGGATCATGCTCAATATACATTCTTTATTAAGGTTCCATTATTAATCCGTATCATAAAACATCATTTAGGTTGATAAAAACACATAAATTATTCCAATTATAAATCCCTATATGAAATGTTAGTAAAATTTCAAATATAACTATCATGTAGAAAAAAATATAGAAAAAATGCAATATGTAAACATGGAATTATGTAATTAAAGATGTATCATTCCTCCCATTCAAAAAATGGTGCAAGAGACACTATCTCATTTCTGTATCGATCCAAGGGTTAGAATAGACTCCAAATTAATTATAACATTCCTAATCCATGTGTGTCACCCAAATGTGAAATTATTTAAAATCTATCATGAAATATCTAGAACAAAATCCCCATCTTAGATAATTTTTCCCTTTACCCATATTTGTATCCTATACTCCCAGTCATTTGATCATTACCAAATTCCAACAGATCCTAATCCCATGTCTAATAAAACTCATAATAAGAAAAAATTGAATGTATCTTATAAAAATAATTTATGATCTCATGTTTCCGGCCTACTCATATATAAATGAACATGGTTGGTCAAATGTCTCCATGAATGCTTCCCCTTATACAGAAAGCTTCCAATCGACATCAATGGTCTATAATGATGTAGTGAAGAGATAATAATCTCATTACTAGAGTATCAAAATAGAATAAAAATTACTATATAGATTAATATTATTAATTTTTGAAGATCTATGAAGGTAAATAATACAAATAGTAATAATAAAAAATCCCAAGGTGATTTCATATAAAAAATGATATTTTTTTCCGGGATCTATACATAAGGAAGGAATAATTGGTAGTAATAATAAATTATATACATGTATATCAATGGAAACCAAAATAGGAAAAATTAAATCTCTAATTTTGTTGTCATTCATGCCCTGATCCCATTTTCCCAATATCCCATTCAATAATAAATCATGCAACGAAGATCAGGTGATTTCACTTATCCGTACCTGCACCCATGATGTTTTTCAGGAACAAATTGAAGGCTTAGACAATGTCTATGATATAATCAATGGTCCACTAACAATATATTATATAAAAACAAATTCCATGAATATAAAGGATTTATGGTGAATATATAAATATTGAATGTTTCATAACATGCATGAAATAATATTCATATCGGACTACGATGTGTCATGGGATGCTTGAATCACTGTACATCCTTTATCTCATACAATATTTTTTGAATAAATGACTTATAATAATTTTGGTCTTAACATGTGTAACTAATTGGTAATTATTTAATTATTTATAATGTTGGACCCAATGTGATACAGGGGTTCCCCCATTATAATAATAGAAATAAATGATCTAAGAGGAAACAAATAATCCTTTACCTTAGATGGTTGAGCTAGCTCATAATACATAAAACATGAAACCTAGATACATGGGGATAAATGTAATACAATGGAATAAACCATGATATTCCACTTGAAAACCGTGTATCTGATTACATGGATCATATCCATTGTAAATATTGAGTTATGCATTACTGGGGCCCTATAGAAGAATCAAAGGTGCCTTATATCCTAAGACATCAACATAATAAACGGAGTGTATCCGATGGATTATAATGTCTAGAATTGATTTGAGTGAGTTGTTAGTACTATTCCATGGAATTTAGGTATAATAAGCAATGGCCAAATTCCAAAGTCTGTATCTCACTTGGAAATTTTCATAATGAATCATTGTGGCATCCTCTGAGTGCTCAATTCATTCCATGAGAAATCCAAGTAAGAATCATGTGTGAAAACTCATATATAGTTTATGCATAATATCAATAGCCACCATACCTTTAATGAAATAGTCATTTACATGTGATATCTATTAATATTCATCCTCTTGGTATATATAATTCTATTCCCTACATTTTCGTTCAATAATGATAAAGGATATGTAGGTTTTAATATGATTAATAATTTAATTTAAATATTACAATAACCCTGATAAATATTCTATCTCATTTACATGGGTCAATTGATGCACTTAAATTAAATAAACAATTGAGTATGCCAAACCAAACAAATCAATCGTCATTTCAATCCCATTCATGAAAATCATAATAAAGTCACATGTATGGAATAACCAAGAGGTGGATAATGTTGAGTTCCTTGACCTCCAACAATAATTAGAGGGACTAATGGTGTGTTTGAATTCATATTTAAATAACTATTTTAATGGAAATTAATTTTAGTTTAAAAGGATTAGTGAAACCACCATGTGGTATAATTAAAATAATTATTAATGGATGAGACATAAGGGAAAAGTACTCGAAAATATACCATACGGATATAAAGATTTATCATATAGTATCATCCAATTGGTCTGATCTAAATAAAAATATATCTAATTAATAGATAGATACCCTTAAAATTGGTCATATTATATCACACATGGATTGTGATTACAATGGTGATATAAATAGTTAAATGAAGTGGATAGAATATATTACTAATATTAAACCAATGTGAGAAAATGTGGTCAGACCAGATTCCATATGAGGGGGATACATAATATACAAGGGATATTCCATGGAGAGTCTCATGTAGTGGTTGAATTCTATACAGAAAGAGAGGGAAAAGATATATTTATCTTTAATATGGAAGGAGGGATGAATCCTTAATACACACTTCATTAAAATGTAACATGGTTTTGATAAAAAAATTTCCAAACCATACTCAAATCATGTAACATGCACTGTTCATGGCACCCCATCACACTAAGATAATGGATTAACAAATAATTAATTTACCTTGAAAAAAACTCACAAATGATGCCTAAATCATTCATATAGCCATGAAGTCTAGGAAACATGGCGATAAGAAAATCTAGGATGCCCCTCTATTGTGCAATGTAATTCCCTACAAGGTTTGAAAAAACCATAAAACCCACCTAATTCTACCAAAATACAAGGATTCTGGATTCAAACAAGTAATTGTCACCCTTGTAACCATTTTTACCTCATTAGGCAATACCACATGCATAAAACTAATGAAATAAAATAAAACTAATATATTCAATAACTTATTGGGAATCCATGATCTTACAATCCACCACTATCATTGTCTTCCCCAATCATATTTTGTGTATATCTATAATAACTATTCAAATTACATTAATATGTAAATATATATTTTTTGTTCCTATAATTGAATTTCTTTCACTAAAATTACAATCATCAATGGACTTGGAAAAATTATTATCATAATCATATATCATCTCTATCTATATTATTAATACTATATGATTTATTACTTTAATTGAAATGAATTTACCTAGAACTTTTCTTAGGGTCCCATTTATATTCCATGGGTTTATCATACTGTGATTAATTTATGAATTATTTACTTATATGAACCCTCTCTAAAGGGATATGGAACCCATTTCCTTCTATGGGGTCTTAAGATTTGTTTAATTCGACCCATTTATTACATTGATTCATTATGCACTAAAATGTGAATTATTTTTATTTGAATGTCCTAGTAAACCAACAGTTATTCATGTATTTTATTGAACATATAAGTAATATTTTCTTTAGGTACACACATGTAGGATTAATAATTATATGATGGGTGCGACCTAAATATAATTCCAATTAATTGGGAAAACCTTTAAATTTCATTATATAATGGTAAAGTAAGAAGGGTTTCTCAATCAAGAATCAAAACACATAGTAAATCATAATCTTTCAAGGGAAATATTGAGTGAAACATAATACACCTGGGGGAAAAGTGACTCAAGCCTAATCGAATAAGAGAAATAGGTTATGATAACTAAAAAACTATGTTATTATTTCAAGGCCTGTATATATTCAAAATTTTCAATATATTACTTATTTATATGATATATGGAATTTTTATAATTTATTCAAATGTTATAAAATGACTTATGATCAATGATTTGGTTCGTATAACTCAATTATATATCTTTGTTATACGTATATACTCATATTAAGCCCACTTATGATCCAAAATTCATATCACTTATGATTAAACCTATTGAGAATATTAGATCACCCATTTCATATGTTACACTTTCTGGGTTATGAGGATGGTTCTATCTTGGGAGGCATATTGGAGAAGATCATATATGATCATATTTTGAGGAAAATTACAGAATAATTTTTGTATTATTATCCCATTTAAATATTTTACAAACACAATAGACATATAATTTATTATGATGCTGCGATTGACAATAATTTTAACATTTAAATTATTGAAATAATTTACAATACACACATTTTTATTGGGTTATTATAGTTGGAATCCTAGGAAATGTTTAGTTATTATTGGACATTTTTTACCGTGTGTTTTACAATAATATTCCCTTATAAAAACTATATAAGGTATTATATATTTGTAATGATATCCTCCAATATTGGGAATATCTTTTGTATGTGATTTTCCATGAAATACAACACTGTTTGGATACTAGAGAGTGGACACAGCTATAGAACATATACATTTAGGGGTAATGAATATAAAAAGGGTTGGCTGAGAACTGAGATGATCATTTATCTAATTTATGAAATTTTTGTCTACAAATCCACACCTATATAGACACACCCATTATATTTTTATTGGTCAATCATATTCTATTTAAAAACCACTATGATAGATTAAATTCCTTGTTACATTGAAGGAAATAGTTATGATGTATGAGGGAATAAAATAAAAAATAACCTAGATTCAATAATAATTGTCATAGGATTATCCAAGCGTGAAATTTTTTAAATGATGTTATCATAATTTGAGATGAATCCATCATTGGAGAATATACCATTTTATTTTTTTAATATTCTAATGATAATATGCACATATTTAATTGAAAATAATTTTTGGAATTTAGTGTTTTCTTGAAAGAACATCATGAGAATAAAGATGAGAAATTTATGTATCTAAAAACTATAAAATCTGATAACAAAACAAGATAAATATAGAAATTTTTTAAAATATTTTTAGATGATTTTTTGGTAAAAAATGTGAATTTCCATGTCTTAACTATGGTTAGAAGGCTGATATCTTAATAAATATTTAATCATTATAAACTCAATAGTTTTCAATATTCAGTGATATATATCGATTATATTCAAAGATTTTATAAAATTAATGAGGAATATATGAAACATAAAAGGGTTTTTATTTTATATTTTTTCATTATAGGTTTACAAACACATATTAATTAGTTTTGAGAACATTGAAAACAAATTTTATGATAAGTTTATATTATTGATAAAAATTATTGAATGTAATATGTTTGTGGTATGGATATCAATTATGTTTATTATATTCATGATGTTGAGGTAATAATGGGTTGTTTTGTTTTGATAAAAAAATTTAATTTATTTATAATATTTGGATTGATAATTGATTCAGGTTTCTTTTGTTGAGGTCTATTGTGTTTTTGAGATATTTTTATATATAGGTCTGTGTGTGATTTTAATATTTTTGGGGCTAATACTTTTGTAAATATTTGGATTTATATATGATTTTGATGTGGACTAATGTATTAGTTATTCAAATACTTTTTGTAAATGTATGTTATGGAAAATATATCATTATGGTATATATATACATGGGATTATAATCATGTTAATTATTAATATTATTCAAATAAATATAAGAAACATGATATATCTTAATAGTGTAATATTAATCTCATATAATAGGTACAATACCTAATTATTTTATATAATTTCTCTTTTAAAATAAATATAATATCTTCAATAAATTATTTGTCACCCAACACTAAGGATAAATGAACCACAAAATATAATTATGACCAACATAAAATATGCCTTAAAATGTCATGTGAGAATATGATTGACCATATAAAGAAATATATGTATATATATATATATATTAATCAATACAAATTTATTTATTAATTATTCATATGTAGATACTCAAATATTAATAAAGTGATTTCATACCTATTGTTCAAATTTAATTTTGATAAATATTTATGAGAAAATAATATAAATTATTTTTTAACTATTATAAAATTAATTATAAAATGAACCTATTTTTTGAAATCATTATTTCACAAATATATTTGAGTATTTTTTAGATTTTTCTATAATGAATTTTTTTCTAGTGAACAATCAAATAAAATTTATTAAAAATGTATTTTTATTTCATTATTTTAAAAAGTTTTATTTTATATTAAAGTAGTTTAGTGGTAAAATTATTTTTATTTTTTATTATTAAATTATTTTCATTAAAATAAATTTCATTTATGAATTTGGAATGAAAACAATTTTATCCCAATAAGGTCGTTTTTCTGAAAAAAAATGTATTTCATTAAATTTTTATTGTTTAATATTACAATAAATTCTGCCAATTATGTGTTCTGAATTTTGAAAAGTGCAATACATATTTTTTTAATGTGGTAAAAATTCAGTAAATTGGCACCTTTTATTTTTGGAAAATATGATTAGCAACCTTAACACTTTCTCTTATCAATATAATGTTTTGGTCTAGTTATTCAAGTTAAAAATAAAATTATAAGGAATACATAATGACCCTATGGCTAGACTAAATCATATTTGATGATTAAAATTTGACTATAATGATAATTTATTAAGTTATATGGCATTTTATAGCCATTTGGATTAGATTATGACATTTAAAATATTTTATTTGATGAATATTCAATCATGTCACACTATTGGTGTTAATAATTGTAATATTTTTAATATGGTGTCATTCAAAAGAAGTGTTTAAATGTGAATATTATTTTGAGGGAAAAAATTTCTACATCATGGTAAAGTGTTTTTAGTTTGTAGTGATTAAATAATTAACTTATATTCTTACACAATGTGGGCGCAATAAGTTTATATATAATAGAATATCAAATAAATGATATTTGAAATATTAAAATCAATATAGTTTGAGAAATTTAAAGAGATAAACTATTTCTATAGAAAAAAATTACATGTTTTATAAATAATAATATAGTTTATTATAATTTAATTGTTTTATTTATGCTTTCAAAGTCAATGTAATGAATAGTATCAAATTTAAACTAATGATTTTTATTGGATAAATATTTTACTAAATTATATAAAATCATAAAAATATTAAATAAGAAAAAAGATTATAATATATGGAATATAATATAGAAGCAATTTTCTATAGAATTGTATTTTTATATTTTAATATTTTGAGAAATTCCAAATTTTCCCAACACCACAATTATGAAAGGTCATCATTCCTTCACTTTCTTACCCCATATTCAGCAATATATCATGACAAAAATCTACACATTTATCTTTCAAACATCATTATCCATGTTATAGTAATTTTTTATTCCAATAGACCTACCATAGGTCAATTTAGATAAATCAAAAATGAGATCCTTCATTGAATACACAATCATCCTTATAGACTATTTAAATTTTCATTTTATTACACAACCTCATAATATGTTATACCAATACTAAAATAATAACTCATATATCTTATATGTACTGAGATTTTATTATGATAATGATACAACAATATTCCATTGTTTTTCAATATTATTAAAAACAAAAGTACCGCACATGTGTATATACGACTTACCTCCTCCACGATGTTGTGTAATGAATTTTTGTTCACTATTTCAATTGTATTATTATAATTAAATAATTTAAAAACATATATTGAAAATATTATATTATATTAATTATTTATAACTAATATATAATCGACTTATTTATTATATCACCAATTAATGGAATGATGTCCTCAATTGTGCGTATGTATGGCCTACCATCTCCAGGACTTGATGTGATTCATTTTTCCAAGTAAATATTCAATAATGGTTATAGTAATATATCTAATTATTAAACATAATATTTATGTAATGAATATAATTCTTGAAATGATGGATATATATACATTACAAGATTAATTTGAATTTCATATCAAAACATACAGAATAAAATATGGTAATTTAAACCCAGAATAGTGAAAATAATGAATTATCATTAATTTATAGAAAGAAGATGTTAAAAAAGGATCATATAAGAAATTTTGACCAAAAATATAGTCCCAAAAGATATTAATAGTATTATTTAAAAATTATAATGGAGGTTAATGTATTCACAACTAAATATAAGCGTGAGGAAAGGGAATTAATCTCAATTTACCTTCATCAGTCATATACTAATATTATGAACTTGGTTTCATTTAGATTTTTAATATAATGAAACATCGATTTATTTTTTATCATTATTTATTTAATTATAATTTATGTTATATATTGATATTCTTTTATCATGGATATGATTAATTCAAAATCTATATACCATTTCAACATACGATGTAACATTTTTAATGTATTTGATTGACTATGGAATTACTTCTATAAATCATTAATTTTTATTCAATAGAGTTAATTTTTGATATTAAATATTATTTCATGAATTAAATAGATCATTTTGATATAAAAAGATTTCATTGGAATGGTAGTGATGGAAGAGACCAGAAATATATAGCCCCTCGATGAATCGGTAGGTCACCCGAGACAGATTATTTAGAAGAATTAAATTGGATTTTACCTATAATGATTGAACTATATTGTGAAGTTCATAATAGTATATATACTGTAATATCTAAGATTATTGTTTCCAATATTATTTATTTCCATCATTAATAACCATGTTATTTATATCAATGAAATTTTCTCTATGATATTCTCCAAATATTTTATTTGTTCCTAAGTTATTAATCAAATGAAATGTAGGATCATTTATTTACTTATCTATATGTATTATTACTTATCTTTATATGATCAAAAAATATATTAATTAAATGCGATTTTTTTAAGTTATTTACCTTTCTATATTGATTATGCATTTTTGATTCAATATATCCTTAGTAGTATGTATTTATTACTCTATATTTAAGCACAACCATTACTATGTTTCTATTCTGAAATATATGAAGTAGAATCCATTGATAGAGTTCATGGAAACTGAATGTTTTACATTACTATTCTTTATATTTTTTCATCATTATAATAAGGATATTTATTATGTATCTATTTTTCTATAATCACTAATGTTTTCAGTCCTTCAATATGTGATTACATGTATATTATGCTAGAATAGTAAATTAAACACCAAATATGTGCTACTGGAGTTGGGGTTTTTTTTCATATCATATGAATTTTAGTAGAAACCATAAAAACTAGATTTAAAAAACATATTTATTCTTAAATATATGATAAAACAATATTTTATTTGAGAATTTATAAAATTATTGGGATTTTATTTTATGGATCAGTATTCATGATAATTTTGAGAAAACACTATGTGTACCATTATTTACTGATGAAACCTTTTGGAAGAAAGTGAATCAATAGTCAGGGTGAATGTATGTATTATTCCATTAAGGAATAGAATACATCTAGTGTTGGTACTAATCATAACATAGCAATATCATGGAATAATACCATGTTTATGTCTAGTAGCATTTCACTCATATACCAACATGATTCTCCATGGAAAGATACACCTATATTGGATCATTTTATGTGATAGAGGCCTCCATCATTCAGTGGAAATATCATTCCAGTGGTAGATGAGAAGTGTATCATATCTCTAGAGAAGATATAAGTTACCATGGGATGAAATTAAAAGGATATAGTTTAGATAAAAATTATTTTTAATAGATTAAATTCATTTCAATGGTGGTTATTGATCTAGAATACTAATGAAGAATTGGAAATTGAACATATGGAATGGATAGATTTTAATGTAATATTCATAAAAAAATTCCCTCTTGAACAAATTAAACTGAAATGAAGTTAAAATTACTCAGATTAAATAGAAAGGAAGATAACAGTGTTTTGAAATATGGGCCTACCATTACATGACTATCTAGAAATTATATTGACTATATACATAATCTATAGAGCATATTGATAATTTCTATAATGGGTTTAAGACAAACCATATATGGGAACTAGTTTTCAAATGTTTCTCAACATATTATTAAATATTATTATGTTACATAAACATATAGATGTGATGTTATAAGTTTTATATCTTCAATGGAAATAAAAAAAGAAGAGGTTAGATGAGAATCATTAAAAAGGATAGGTATTAAATAATACAACGTGAAAAAAATTCTCATCATGTGAAATTCTGGGAGGAAACATCTGGGGAATTTCCTAAAGGGGAAAAGGGTGTTCTATAATGGTTCATATAATGGTTATATATCTCATTAATGAAAGGTGAATAAACAAATTAATGAAATTTAGTGCTTCAACTTCAATGTAATGTTGAATTATTCAAAACAATTTCTAAATTTCCTAGGTAATCTACCACAAAAAGGTTAATGGGAGAATTACAATTTTTTCAATCATTATAGATGAATTTTGAGTCCCCAATGATATTTTGGAGGGTAGTTTAAAAATAGAATCAAATTTTACCAATTCATTATACTATTATGTATCCACACACTCAGTTATATCATCCATTTTTTCAAATACAATTATATCTTTCCCTTATACGTTTAAAGGGGATTTATCCATCTAAACTCCTTGTGGATGTATGACAATGTCAATGATGTGTCAGGATGTTTCAATTATGACACATAAACATGATCCATTTTCAATCATTATTTTCATACCAATGATTGAATTTCATATAATAAATGGTATTGATTTTATTGAAATGTATGATGTGATTTTTTTTTGCAAGAAAAAGGAAAATATCATTCATGATAAAGTATCAAAATTACATATCTTTTAAAAGTATACTTCATCAATTTACCCATATAAAAAAACCTTCAATATAAATTTTTCATGACATTTCTATTGAAAAATAGTGGATTTTTTTAAAATGTAATCTCCAGGTTTAGAATGTATATACTTTATATGAATAAATTGATATATTTCCTAAGGAATGCCAAATCACAAACTATAGATTGAAGTTGGGTTTTCCATTTATATAATCCATGATGAAAAACATATATCTATAACTATCAATATAATGGACACTAATGTATTATAGTTGTTAAAGACACAACTATAGTATTTATCTATTAAGTGATTTATATACCCTTTTGTGTCTCCGTAGGGATCCCATATTATAGTAGTTAAATGGAATGATATATTTAAGAGGTTTTCCATAAACTATTGTGAACTCAACTCTATTAAAACATATATTATGTTTCCTTTTCCTTACATTGATGATTTATTTGATTAACTTCACAAAGAAACTTTTTTTAATATATTGAACATTGTTCAGGGTATAAAAAATTAAAATATTGGAATATATTACAAAAAATATATTTTGAATTGGATATAGACATTATGGGTTTATAATAATTCTATTTGGACTAACTAATTAACCCTATATTTTCATAGATATTATGAATAGAGTATTCAAGGAATATCTTTATTATTTCTTGGTGGTATTTATTGATTATATCTTAGTGTACACTAAAAACAATAGAGACCATGAGAATGACATGTAGATCATTAATGACACTATTAGAATAAGTGTTCTATATAGTAACGTTTTCCATTGTGATTTTTGGCTTCAGGAATTTTATATTCATGGTCATATTTTCATTAAGGATAAAATCTCAGAAAATCATGTGAACACAAATGAAATCCAAAATGATCTACACCAAAAATATTAAACTACGTTTATTGTTTCATTAGTTAGGTAGGTGATTATTATTTCTTCATTTATAAATTTTCATGACTTTATTACATGTTAATCAAAATCACATGTAAAGGGGTTTTGTTCGTATAGACAAATGAATGTGAATAATGTTTGGGTGAATGTGAAAGAAGATTGGTTATTATTCGAATTTTTACTCTACCATTAATAAATGATCTATTTATGATATAAAGTATTTCATAAATAACATACTAGATTTTTCCCTTATAAACGATGAAAAATTTATTACATAGGGATTATGGATGTTCAATACTCATGAATAGTATTATCCAATTCATGCTCTTGAGTATAATGTTTAATTCTTTTCTATAATGATAAAGAGAAATAATCTCTATATGAATGATATGATAAATATATACGGATCAACAGTTATTGGAATAAATTTTATCACAAAAGAACTCAACATGAGGAAATGATAAGGGATTTATCTATAGAAGGATTATTATTCCAATATACAGTACCACCAATGGAATTAATATAAAGAAACAAATGTATTAGGTATGAAATATCATGGAGTTCTGACCCAAATGAGGATTGAGAAGGATCCAATGTTCATGGACTAAGTAATGATGGACATTATAATTATTAAGGAAAAGGATACATCAGTCTGTTATCCAATGATTTTGATACCATATTTCATTTCAAATATAAAATGAACTCATTCGTATGATGAAAATTTTTAGAATAAAATTAAACATGTGAATTATTGAAAATTTAGAAGGCATTTTTTGTGAAGATGAAATTCTGAAATTTTAATTGAGGTTATGTGTTCCCTCAGTACCTTATATTAAATTGGAACTATTAGATGAAACTCATGGTTTAAAATTATCTATAAAACTTATCAGTATATTGATGTATATAGAACTAAATGAAAATTTTGGGTGGGATAGTATGAAGCAGGAAATTGATTACTATGTGTCATGATGCTTGTTTTTCCAAAAAGTGAATTCTAAAATATTATAGAATTGGGGATTAATAGAACCTCTTTCTATACCTATGTCTAAATGGAATGATATTATGATTGACTTTGTTACTTGGCTAGAAAAGACTCCTTGAAGGAATTATTCGATATGGGATATTGTTGATCTGTAAACCAAATTTTCACATTACCTTTCTATAAGAGATGATTTTACCCAAAAGTTTCTTCTATTAATATATATTAATTATTTTATAAGATTCATGGTTCAACTCTATATTTTTTTGGATTGTGATCTATAAGTTTTCCGGAATTTTGAGAAATTTCTTTAAAAATCTCTTAATACTGAGCATCATTTGAGCACTACTCAGCATCCTAAAACTATTAGTTAGTTTAAAAGGACTATTAAAACATTTTAAGACATGTTAATTTCATTATATCTTCATCTTAATGTTATTAGATATCAGTATTTACATTAGATAGAGTTTTCATATTACAATATTTTCAATTTATTTATTCAAATGGAATCATATGATTCATAATATGGAAAAGGTTAATGTACCCTTAATTTTTTGGGATATAGTTGGAAATATGAATCTAGTAGATCTAGAACTTTTGGAGGGGTAAATTAAATAGTTAAATAATATTCAAACCCATATCAAAGAATCTCATTGAATGAAAAGAGTTAAGCTAATAACTAGAGAAATGATATGAAATTTCATGTGGGAGATTATATCTTTATGAATGTACTCCATGGAAATGTTTCATATGGTTATGAATAAATGGTAAAGTGAGACCCAAATACATCATACCATTAAAATTTTTAAAATGAGTTGAGCTCTGACGTACCATCTAGAAATTCCACCAAGTCTCTTCAAACCTCGTGATGTGTTTCATATGTCATTGTTATGGAAGTGCATGTCATACTCAATACATGTTCTAATTAATGAGGGAATTTAATTGTAACATTATTTATGTAACTACGAAGAAAATATATAGATTATGTACAATATATAACATATTTTGAGGAATCAGATTAATTATATGGTAAAGGTACTTCAGAGGAATCAATAGATAGAATAAATAACATGAGAACCTTAGGAAATTATGAAGAAGAAGTACCCAAATATATTCATTAGAATAAAATCATGAAATTTACAATTTTAAAATATTTTTATGGAGAGAATAATGCAACCCCCATGATTTTTTGATATGTCTATTTTAAAAAAAATGATCTCTTCAATAGCATACATTTTACACAACACCGAGAATAAAATAACCAAAAAAATTAATATGAATGAGATAATGTTCATGTTATATATATATATATATATAAATGTATTAATCAATAAAAATTGGTTAACCAATTCCTAGGAAATAAATACTCAAATTTTAGATAGGCCAGTTTATACATTTGGATAAAAATAAATGTTATAATTGTTTTCAAAAAAATATTAAAATTAATTACTGAAAAACAAATAAAATTTATTTGATAAATAAAAATTCATTTTTTAAATCACCATATCAAAATTATTTTGGGGGAATGTATCAGATTTTTTTTAGAAGATTTATTTTAGAGGGTATAATAAAAATTACAGATTTTTATCCAAAATTATTATTTTATTTCATCCATTTTATAAGTTCCATTTTAGTTTAACATGGTTTCAAATAAATATCACCCGTATTATTTATAATCCAATTTATTTTTTTCGAATTCAATTTCATGATTTAAATTTCAATTAAAAAATTATACTTAAAAATGATTTTTTTGGAAAAATTTGTTGCATTTTGTTTTTCATGCTTATTTTTCGATTAAATTAACTGAAATTTAACTTTTGAATATTGAGAAAAACAAATCATTTGTGGGTTCAGGAGTCCTGAATTTATAAAATTATAACCACATGTATTTTCCTAATATGAATAGTAACCAAAAAATTTATATTACCATGATATAATGAAAATATGTTAAGTAATGTTATAAATAAAGTTATAACAACTGGAAAAAGAAACTAATACATATAGAAATTTTTTCATATGATTAAAATTAATTACAGGTCATCCAATATTTGGTTTTATGGGATTTTATGGCCAATTGGATGAGATTACTACAATTAAAATGTTTTATTCCTTGGAATGTCAAACACATTACACTTTTCTTTTTAATAATTAAATTATTTTAAATATTCATTCATAGTGCCGATAAGTTACTGTGTAAATTTTCTACGAAAATATTAATTATTTTAATAATTCATGGTAATTTATTTATTTTAGGGAATAAATTATTAACTTAAATTACTACACAAAAATGATGTAATAATTATATATATAATGTAATAATCAAATAAATGATATTAAGATTTATAAATGTAACATAATTTGTTATATTTTAGGTGATCCCAAAATTTTTTAAATAGATATTACTTTTTTTGGATTTTATATAATATTTTTTGAAAATATTTACATGTCAAAATTTTTATAAATTTTAAAGTAATGAATATTATCAAAATTATGAATATTGTTATTTTATGGGATTAATATTTTATTAAAATAATTTAAAATTATAAAATTATTCAATAAGTATAAATGGGAAAATATATTGTCAAACATGTAATACCATATGCATTTAGGTCCAATTTGGATGAATTTTGTTCTAGAATAGTCCTATTATGATTTCATATTCCATAAATTCTCAAATTCCCCATATCCTCTACTATAAAATGACACACCTTTAATCAATTATTTACACCACATTAAGCCATATAACACCAAGAAATATACAATTTATTTTCATAGAATATATATCCATGTTCTATGTGTTTTTTTTATTCCAAAATACTAGCCCTTGGTCCCATATGAGAGGTCATAAAGTTTCTCCTTTATAGAGGAGGTGATTATCTTTACCAACTATTTCAAATTTTTCTTCTTATACTTATTCTTAATATATCATACCCATCATTAAAATAATAACTCAAATATAATCTATATTTTTTCATGTTATTATTATTATGATATAAAATCATTACCCTATTTATATGTCTTATAAATAACGAAATCACATTACGTACGTATGTATGGTTTAACATCTCCAAGAAGCTGTGTAATTTGTTTTTCATCACTATTTGAACATAAAAGTTATAATGATGGAAATTATAAATATATAAGACCCATATTAAATTATAATAGTTCTTATAATTAATATATAATTCAATTCGTTACTGTTTCCCTAATTAATGGAATGCTATCATTGCTCATGCATACGTATGACATGTCACTCATATGCCAGGATGTGATCTCTTTTTCATGGTCAACATTAAATAATGGTTCTATAAATGTATTTAATAACTAAATAGTATATTTTTAAATTTCATTTCATTTTTTATATGATGGGTCAATATATTATAGAAAACAACAAGGAGGTTTAGGACAAATCAAGGAGGAGAAAAAAAGGTAATTAACATATGAAATATTGAATATATTGTCATATTATTAATGATTGTGTGGTAAAATGTTATAAAAGTATCATATAAGATATTATAAATATTAATACAGTTTATTGATAACTTAATAGAATTAATTAAATCATTATACATGAGTTTAATGTGTGAACAAATAATGTGAAGCATAAGGGATGGGAATTCATCTAAATTTCACTTCATTGAGTAATATTTTAATAATATTCACCTAATTTTTTTTATATTTTTTATATGATATGATTTGATTAATCTCTAATAATAATTTATAGTAATTTTAACTAATATTAAAATAAAATATTCTTTTATCATGGATATGATTTTTTCTAAAATGTATACCATTTCAAAAAACCATGTTACATTGTGTAAGTATTTGATTATATATGGAATTACTGATTAATCTATTTTTCTTAGTCAATATGGATTTTTTATATGTAATATTTATTCCATAATTCAATTTACTATTTTTATAAATGAGTAATGTGAGTGGATTATAGTTCTGGGTGGGGCCGGAATTTATACTTCTCCTTGATGCATCGGTATATCTCGTGAGACAAATCAGTTGGAAAATTTAAATGATATTTTCGCATAACGATTAAACTATCTTATGAAAGGTTTAGATATAATAGATACCACTATGTCTGGGATCCTTGATTCCAATATTATATATTTCCCTCTTTCTGCATTCATATAATATTATATATGATATTTTCACTGTAATATTGCCTATGGATTCTATTCGTACTGGCGTTATTGATTAAAATGGAATGTTTTCTATATTAAATATCTTATATTTTTATTCTATCATATCACATCCTAATAGACAATTTATTGATTAAATTCACTAATTTTTAAGAAATTTACCTTACCATATTGATTATAAATTATTGATTCAAGATTTCTTCCACTGTATATAATCCTTACAAAGCATTTTAGATCAGCCTTTAATATTTTTCCTTTCTTGGGGATGTAAATGAGAATCCTCTAATTGAGTTCATTGATGCCAAATTTTTTCCATTACTACTTCTTATGTTTTATCATCAATGTAGTATGGGTTTCATCATGTATATGTTTTTCAAATACTAAAATATTATTTAATCATTTGGAATATTAATCCTTGTATACTATGCCAATGTAATAAAGTATACACTAACTCTAAGATACTATAGTTAGGGTTGTTACAATAGTTTTTACCACAAATAATGACTTTATAAATAACCTCACATAATTCCATTAATGTGTAATAATTTAAATTATGAATTCATAATTTATTTAAAAGGAGATAATTAAATTACAGGATATTTCATTATAAATTATCCTATGATATAATTTTTTTGATATCATCAACAACACACAATAGTAAAATAAAATGAAACAATGATATTTTTATACCACTAAAATATGGTGAAAAAATTAATATGTATTCATACAGTTAATAAAATAATAAAATATATTAATATATATATATTGAATTGTTATTTTTTATAGATTAAAAAAAAATAATTGTAGTGATTAATAAACTATGTTTTCATGCATTTTACTTGTTTTCAAATAAAACTATGTATATTAGTTTAAAATTATTTAGTTAATAAAATATAATATTTGATTATTGATAGAATATTTATTTTTGTTTCATAAATATTAAGCGAAAATAATATTATAAAAAGTAATCTTCTAAAATAAATAGGTTTTAAAAATGAAAAACAATTTATTATAAAAAGATTTTTTTTTCTTGAATTGATAAATTGGAAAAATAACCATCAATAAATAATTTATTATATCAATAAATAACTAGAAATTTTTTTACACTAATCTAAAAAATTTAATTTTTAGTTCAATATGGAAATATAATGTTTCTACAGATACATCATAAATTTTTAAATGATTGGATTACCAGTGTGACTAAGATATCTAAGAATCATTATTCTTGAATGAATATTAATATTATGATTTATATTAAATATAAAATAAATTTTTATTTTTTACAACCCAATATTTTTTAATTTAGAGTATAAGAAATGTTTTACTCACATTATTAATACATTTTTCTTTTATTATATGAAAAATACTTATTTAACAAATATATTAATGAAACTAGAATAAATAGACTTGAAATTTAGATTTATTATGTTGACAAATATCTAATATTTTACCCTTATATTTAGGTATAGATATTGTGTTTTTGTTGGTAAAAAATAGTTTTTTCAAACAGAAACTAAAAGATAAAAAATAATAACAGATAACGTATAGGGAATGAAAGAAATTTGAGCTACCTTTCATTATAAATATTAAAAAGGTATGGGTATTTAAAAAAAATCATCCCTTATCAATTGCAAAATGGGATCTCCTCTAATCACATCACATCAAACAAAAACCCCAATTTTTCAAAATATATACATAAAAGTCTCCTAAAACCTCCAATACACCTAAAAGAGATTATTTACTTCACAAAAGACCATCCCATAATGGATTAACCCTCTTTAAAAAGAAGATAATCAAAGAAGTTTGGAGTACATTAATAATCCCATCCAATATCATTTATAATTCTTTATGTGCATTTATTCTCTATGAAAATCTATCATACCTTTATAAAATGATAAAATAATTATCATTATTTTAATATTATGATATTATAATGATTTTAAAATAATTAACTAATTTCACACCATTTTATTATGAAAAATAAATATGTTAATCTCGTATATTGAGTACCACTGCATCCATGTGGTAATCTGTTTCATATTCATTCAATAATATTCAAGGTTTTTATATGTAAGAAAATTTAATATATAGTTATGATATTTATTAGATGATATTTTTTCTTAAATTCTATAAATTAGTTATTTATTTTCTCGATGTAAAATGTAATCATCATCTATACATGTGTAATGACTAATGCTTGCTTGCAACTATGTATTTAGTATTTCATTATGCCAATTCATGGATGGTTATATGTTTGGGATTATGTGATAAATCCTATTTTTAAAAACTGTTATGGTTTTTTATCAATTGGAAAACATTCTGAAAATATAAACAATAAAACCCAATATAAATTAAATCGTAAAAATGAGAATAATAATATAAAATATAGATTTTTTACATTTTTGAATCACTTCATACAAGTTTTCTTATTCAACTACATATTTAAAATTATGATATTTTAAATATATATATACAAATAATATAATTATGTAACTCTTATATGTCGATTTCAACTTAACCTTATCATAGTCATCCACTAATTATAGTTGGTTCACATTTGGTCAGTTAAACCATTATCCCGAACAATGCTATAAATAGTTATCATCAATTTTTATTGAAATAAATAAAACATATATGATATAATATGTATATATAGAAAATATTTTTTTTCTATAAGGGTTAAATCAAAATTTATTTTTTTAATTATGAAAATAACCTTCATTGGTTAAGAATCACAAAAATATGTATGTGGTGAATCTCATCTTCTTAGTTAACGACTATATGAGTCATGAATGTAAATTTAAACATGATAAATACTTATAAATCATTCCATATTTTAACTTTATTGATTTTAGAATTAAGAACATTTTTTTGAATAAATAATAACACTTCTTCTTTTAAACGAGTATAAACAACATAAATTATACAATCGTAATGTAGGAAAATATGAAAACACTGACTAGAGTATATATGAATTGAATGATTTATAGTATGGTGTATAAATGTTTATTTATATGTTTATGATTTTTGTGTTACTTAGTAACAAAAAATTTATATTTTTTGTAATTTTTTCCCATGTGTAAAATGAATTACGTCCAAGGTTTTGGTATTCCTTTCAAATCCATCTTTTCAAAAAAAGGTTATTTATTAAGAACCTATTTTATTTTATGTGATTAATATTTTACATAATTGAATCATTATATTAATAGAATTATTTTAATTTTTAATATAATATTAATTTAAATATTACTCTTTTAGGAAGATTTGATTTTAAATGCTCCTTATGTTTTGGAGATTCTATTAACTGAATTTCTCGATGATAATGTCAGAATTATTCTTCATAAACATATAATATATAAGTTTGTATTTTGATCCCTATAATTATATTAGGTGATTGTTCCCCTTTTATTTTTTGTTTTACATATTTAAAAAATATAAATCATTGGAAAAAGTATATTACTTCGTTAACATTGATATCCATAAAACTATATGGTAACTGATATCTCTTTCTTTGAGTAATATGGTTTATTTATAACAATTAACTTCAATTATAAGTTTATTAATTTGTTTCAGATTTTATATTATGTTCTAATTATTCATTTTGGGATATTTATTCTTTTAAATCAAATTAAATTTCTATGTTTTTCCTGCACATAATGTAATACATTATCTCCGACGAACCTTCTTATATAATTTTCTCTCTTTTTAATGCCTATATTTTCCATCCCACAAATGTTATATATTATAATTCTGATTGTTAATATTAATTATTTCATATGATTATAATAATTAAATTTACCCCATTTCAAATAGAAAATATAATATTATTTTTATGTTGTGGGTTTTCAAAAATATGTGTTTTAATATATTTTCTATAATTTAAAATTAATTTGTTTCATCGGCAATAAATTTTATATTTTTATTTTTTTATTTATATGAAAAAAATTCTTTATTTATCTTTTATGAGGGTAAATGTTTTTCATTTTTTTCACTTCACCATTTAGAAAATAACTTTTTGAAGTTATTCATAACATCTTAATTTTAAAAATATATTGAAAATGATGTATTTTAAAATCTCCTATAGAAAGACACCCTTCCCCTTCACTTTTCATTTTCATTGAATCTTAATCTCTAGGTTTTCATGGTTTCTAAAATTCTTATGTGTCTATATTATTTAAATAATTATCCTTTTCATAATGATTTAAAATAATAAATGATATTTCTAATTTAAATTGTTATTTTAAAAATTACCTTAAACGTATTTTTTATCTAAATTGTTTTCCATTGACATGTATTATGATTAATCAAGGATGTTTTTCAAAATTAACCATCTAAATTAATTTTAAGATGTCATGTCTATTTTTATACTCATTGGGAGAAATGGTCAATCCCTCCCTTTGTCTAGCCTAATCTTCTTGGACGTATAATATTAAATTTTATTCTAATTCATTTCTTACCTGAATATCCTATTTTGGATTCTTTGATTGAATGGTGTTCAGAAATATTCCATACATAAATTTATGGGTTAATATTATATCTAAACCATATAACCATTATCTATATGCTGTAAATACAATGTTACTATTTTACTTGGTCTAATAAAATTTACATAGTATTTAACTGATGGCATTAAATTCGCATTTATAATCTGTGTATTTTTTATTCAATGATGGAGATAAAAAAAATTCAATGTGTTATTAAATTTAGAAATGATATGAAATTAATTTTCATTAAGGGTTAATTAATTATTTTTTTAATGAAATATAATTTCATTTCAATTTTTGATAATGTTATAATAAATGGATTATTTTATAAAACCTCATGTTCGTACATGCATTCTGAGTTTTATGGAATTATTTATTTTACAATTAGAGGGTGATTAAATTTTATTTTTTGGGTTTAAATAAGGTTTTGAGACATTTAAAACCACATATGTTTTTCAACTATTAATGGGGTTTAGTATCCATTATGGGGTATGAGAGGTGTCTCTGAAGAGGTTTGGTGGCTACAGTTACAAAAGGTGTTACATATGAAATGGCCCATATCTAGTGTATAACAATAGAAAAAACTACTTCTAGTCCCCAATATCATGTGGGTGTCCAATTAATGGGTAATAATGATTATTCAACCCCATTGAATTTAGCATCAGTGGCCCCCTCTTCTCATTATTTGGATTGCTCAAACAGGGGTATGTTCCCCATATTCACCCCTTATCACCCATAGTTTTGTGTAATATTAGAAGGTGTTCTATTGAAAATATGATGTTTGTTCTCATATTATCTAACCTCCATCGATTTTCTCCTCTATTCCTATTAATTTTTATTTATTGGTTTTAGTAATTTGTATTAATTCCATCACAGGTTGATTGAATAAACCATTCATCTTGTGGTTTAAAAGTTTCTCAAATTGATTGGATCATGTGATGATGTCTTCTCATTTTCGAAAATAACTTTAATTTTGGTAAGATATCAACTGCATTTGTTTTATGTTTTTTTAATTTTTAATTTAATATAAAATGAAATTGGGTTTCTTATTTAGGAATTTTATCTTCTTGCATATGGAATATCATGGAATGGCATCTACATTAGGTTATGCATTGTCCAATTGTTTTATGTTAGAGAATCTAATTTTATTAAATTTTGGAGTCAGATTTAAATTAAAATAATCATGGTGTCTGAGATTCAAATTTGGGATTTTACCATCCTAGACATAGAGTATGTTCTGGGTCATTTTTTATTAGTTGGTCCTAGTTATTGTTTAATGAGGTTGTTTGGTGAGTATCTTTGAATTTATGACCATATAAACCATAAGGTAAATATGTTTTAAAGTATTTGTGTAAAATTAATTATTATATACAAATTATTATTAATTAATTTTTTTGTTTGGATTTGAGATGTTCCATAGGTTATTTAGATAATCACTGGATAGTATTAATGAGCATTGATAAGAGTTTCTTTGAGAAATTAAAAATGGGTTTCAATTTAGTTTACAGTATGTGGTCCTTATAAATCTTAGTATCAGTATTATTCATTCTTAATATTCATGTGTTCTAATTTTACCCACCATATTTGGGGGCATTCATTCATTTTTTTAATTCGTAATAAGAATTCAGTCCCCTGATTGAAATTCATAGTTTACTAAGGTCCCTGATCGAAATTTGTGTACTATATGTACATCTCAGTCATCGATGGATGAGGATATGGACTAAACCAAGATCCTTGGTATATACAGTCCCTATGGGTTAGTGAAATAAATAAATTAAAAATGGAAGAATATGGAGTATATATTGATTGGTGACATGGTGACCACTATCTAGTATGGGAAGAGGAATCCAGATACATGGATAATGGGTTGGTCTCAATAGATACACTAAATCTCTAGGTATCAATGAAAAAAACATGGGAAATTTATTTCTCCTAACTAGGAATTGGTGGTTTGGGTTGTATGGCCATTAGAAAATGGGAACATGGTTCAAGTGTTTGGGATGACCTAGGCATCATAAGAATTGGAGTGGGAATATGGTTATATCCATAGTGTGACAATACAATGAGGCCATAATATGACATTGAGGACTCTTGATAGGTTCTCTTGAGACTGTTGACACTAGTGAGGGGGTGGACATAGGATCATTTAGAGACGGTAGTGGTTGACTCCTTGGAACCCAAATGTATTTTAAATATATATGGGGTCATGATGGTGAGTTGGGTGGGGGAGATAGAAAAACATTTATTTAGGTATATATTACATATTTATCTTTTTGACATTATGTAAAAGCACAAGCTTCTGATACATTAATATTAAATATTAATATATGAATATTCATAACATGACATAATTATTGATTCCTAAATCATTTTGGTCTAGTTCCTTTGGAAACATGAAAATGTAAGAAAATTGGTCAATAAGTGAGCTAAGTC
This sequence comes from Viscum album, assembly GCA_963277665.1. Taxonomy (NCBI): domain Eukaryota; kingdom Viridiplantae; phylum Streptophyta; class Magnoliopsida; order Santalales; family Viscaceae; genus Viscum; species Viscum album. The sequence goes on along the minus strand of OY728131.1, from coordinate 672,485,570 downwards.
ATATCCCACTATGGTCTTCATAACTATCTCCCTTCTCAGACATATCATAAACAATACCTTTCATCATAACATGGGGAATGGAAACATAACAAAGTGTGATCTAAAATTCATCATATGGATAAAAAGTTGAGGCATCAATATATCTTGTGTATAATGATATGGTAACATGAGAATTATATATAAAATCCAGACTCTATACATCAAGTATCATAAAAATGATTCATAATATAAATCATGGTATGTTTTATAACAGTAATAAAAATTGAATGAAATACCCTAATCCATTGGAAAATAATTTTGTCTATTTGATATCAATTTGTGTCAAACACATATGTTTATTACATTCTATAAATTTATAAATATAAATATTCTCACTTGTTATGTAAAGGACATGAAATCAGAACCTGACATAATCTATTAGGAACACACCCAATTCCAAACATAACCTTATGAAAAATAAATGTACACCCACCCATAACATAGTGAAAATTAATCAGGTTCTCATATAAGATTACGAGAATCTAATCACATTTAGACATATCATTGTTAACAAATAAGTAGGTTTATGGATGAAAATTTTACATAAGAGTTATCTATATTATCCAAATGCATTAGAGGGATATATAGGTCCCACTAATCAGAAAATCTATACATCTATGTTATAGAACATCATAAAACATTCATAATATCCTAACATGTGAAAATTATAATGGTATCTTAAGAATTTCATAATAGTATATCCTAAAGAAATTAATGGGTTTTATAATCATATTTTCATCATAATCATAAACTATGCGAAGAAAAAAATAAATTTGGTGTTATTGAATCGTTTCCCTAGTAAATAATATGTATCATTATAGGATTTCATCTTTGATAGAAAATCATTTTGAATAAAAAATCACTAAGAATATTTTTCAATTAAAATAATGATTATTTGAATATTAATTATTTGTTACTTGAAATTCATAACATATTTTTAATTTTCTTTTGATTGAAAATATATGTTTAATCTCATAAATTAACATTGAATACATTTATTTCCCTTAAATGTGTGATATTTTGTTCATGCCGCATATATTAGAACAATGATTCCCTTAACATCTTCAATAAAATCAAAATATGTTCTTTTTGAAAATTTAAATAACATTAATATATATATTTTTGTTAAAATGTAAAAACTGGGTAATATTTTAATTAATAATTCATTTTTACACTATTAAAAGGTTTTTGAATTTTTTTTGAAGATATATATTTTGATGAATAATGATTTTCTACTAAAAAAACAAATGATGTCATATTTTCTTTAAAACATTTTTCAATCATTTTATGTACTATAGAGTGGAAAAATGTAGTTTTACATGACATTTTAATTAATAAATAGTGGATAAATAAACATATTGGGATTTTATTGAAATGAAATATCTTTCCCCAAGGGAGAAATGAAAAAAATATAAACAATCTATAATAATGGTGAGATTATGAAATAAACCATTACCACTTTGGTAAATATTGAATCATAATCCACATGAAAGAAATAATATCAAATAAAAAATTAGATTCCATAAATTGAAATATATTCCTTCTAAAAAATTTCAAAATGGGTATTATATACACCAAAACATTAATAATTTTTTAATGTATCATATGTCAAACAGATGTAAAAGTGAGATGAGAAACTCTAACCTAATTTCTTCACAGCATTTACACATGTTCCAAAATATTTGGAAATATATATTCCTTTATTATAAATGTTTTTAAAAACCATAATTATATATATATACCATTCCATATATTATTTTCTTTTTAAATTTTTTAAACTATTATCAATAATTCCCCATTGAAATAACTGTATGGGTAATAACTGCTTTGTTTTTCATGTGCGTTATGATCTGATATTTTCTATCTACGTATATTTATTACTCATCCAAAATCACCAGAATGTTAAACAAACTTAAATATCATATATATTAAGTATATATATATTTATATTAATTGATAAATATTAGGGATAGAAAAGGAAATATGTTTTTCATTGAGATGGTATATCATTCGTATGCCTGAACATGTTTCCAATTTACTGATGGATTAAATTAATGAATGTTAAATAATATCTTACTTTTTTAGAATAAATTTTAAGAAATTTATATATCAAACATTCCTTACATTTACCCTTATTTAATTCCATGTATAATTCTGTGAAAAACAAATTACATCGCTTCGTGAGGCGATAGTCCACCGTACACACGAACAACCTTATCATATCTTCCATAGAATCAAATATAATAATTAATATGTAAAATAATAAGAAATATATATATGTTAAAATTTTAATATGTATATATATATAATATGAATCATCACACACTACCAAAAAAGGTTTTTATGGGAAATGTGTCACAGCAGTTCATGAGGCAGTAGTCAACTGTACACAAGAGAAACATTATCATTTAAAATTTGATGTAATAGGATATGGATGTATGAAATCACCATATTATTATAACATACATGTAAATATATGATAATATGATTAATATATTATCATAATTTAATATTATTTGAAGGAGGTGGTGGAATAAGTAAAATAATGTGCCCGGTTATGGATGTTACCTCATGTTCAGGAAACTTATTTTGGTTTGCACCAAAAGCCTACATAGGTTTTTATTCTAGCCAAAAAATGCCTTTTTTTAGAGGATGGATTTATGGAAGTCATTTTGGAATTTATTGGAAGAACCAAATGGTTTTAAAATTTTAAATAGGTGCGTAGATGGTGTGGAATTTTATAAGTGAGGTGAGTGGAATACTTGTCATTTTTGAAAATAAAATGGTGTACCCATGTTTTTCTAATTCCAAAAGGCCAAAATATAGAAATTATTTGATTATATAACATTAAATATTCAAATATGGACTTCAAAAGGGTTTTATAATAATATATAGGCCATCTAATTCCTAATCATTTTAGTTTAATCCTTGGTAAACTGATTTTCACCTTAAGTGTAGTAATTATTTTTTGACTGATTTCGATATTCATAATGGTAAAATATTTGGATGAAAATGTTATAGAAATTAATTTGTTTTTATTAAAAATATCTATTATATTTTATAAAATGTCATTTACATTAGTTGAAAAATTAAAATTTTATATTAAACCACAAAATTTAATGAAAAAGTTGTTCTCTAAAAAAGATAATCCTCAAATTTTTAAATAGTATTTGAAGTCAAATTCGATAAGGAATTTATTTGAATGAACTGAATTAGATTAATAGATATAAAAATATCTATTTTTATCTTTTAAACAATCATAAAACTATTTTTATGTTTTTGAAACAAATAAAAGGAATGAAATTTCATACTAAGAACCAATTTTTTCACTCTTCATGGAAAACATTATTTTCATATAAAATACTCAAAGAAAAAATCGAATTTTGAAATAATGATTTTAAAAATTAATATAATTTTGTAAAATATATTTGCAATTTTTGGAAGTTCATTTATTAAAAATAATGGTAAATTGTGATAAAATGGATTTTTAGAAAAATATAAATTTAGGTGTAAAATTAAATTTATTCATATCTCATGAAGATAAAACAAAAAATATGAATTTTAATAATTTTATTGAAAATATAAATTATAAATTTCATTAGAATAATTCACCAAAAGATATTTTTTTATTTATGGATGTAAAATGTGTTTGTATGCATAAAAATGTTTTCCTTTATTTTCAAATAGTTTTAAATCTCAGTTGAAATTAATTAGTAATCTAAGAATTAATTATATATTCATTTCTAAACAAAATATGTTCATAATTATGTTATTAATATTCATACCTTGTATTATAATGGATAAGTAAAAAATATTATATTGAATTATAATATTTTAATACTATGTCATGTTTTATCAAAACTCACTGTCGCATGTAATGCATTCTAAACTCTACATTATATGTAAATAATGTCAAAACACTTTTTTTGAAAAAAAATATATAAAATAGGTGATAAATTTTATGAAAAATATAAACATGGTTAAATTTATTTGAAAAACATAGATATCAATATCACATGTTATTACATTCTACCTCCCTTAAAATTTAATTTCACCCTTAATATACTATACAATGGTAGAAAACACGATTGATACATCTACTGAAATACATCCTAATGCTCCCATGTAGCTTAGTAAAGCTATTAGTTTCTCCATAAGACATTAAATAAATGAGAGAGCCTATTTTACAAAACATTCTCTATGAGGTCCTGATTATCCATCAGACATTCTTCACAAAAAATGCCCCAATGATATGACCTCTGAGATCAAAAATACTCATGAATTTGTTATGGACATTGTTAGGATAGATACATGTAACAATAGTAAACATTATAGTGGTCTGGTGGAAGATCCATGAGATAATCTATGGTACTTATTGTCACAAACCGTCCCCCAAGGCTCGTGCCATGACTACCCCAATCCCACCATCCATAGGCCAGAGGCTGACGACTAGCACCGAAGTTGTATTACCTAAAACTGAGAAGGAATTTCCTTATAACCTATAACACACACAACCAAACACACATAGAGATACAAACTCAAGTAACCTAAATAGTATATAGAGTGATTACAGTAAGTAAAAAGCAGCCATAATACAAGTCCATCTAGAAAGTACAAGGAAAACTGGAATGTAAAAGATGGTTGATAGGTGAAAAGCAGCTCCTGGATCGTCCACCACGAATCCAACTTGAAGGGTAGGTACAGATCACGAATGGCCATCTCTATAGTTCGCCTCATCTAACATCCACCTCCATGCTCCCTCCAGTCCTGGTACTCTCATCCTCAGTCAGCATTGTCTGTCGTATACACCAAAGCCAATAAGGTGCGGGCATAGCCCGTGTAGGGATGAGTATAACGATACTCAGTAGGGACCCCAAGACCCTCAAGGTCTCACAAAATTCACCAAGGATAAACCACACAGCATGGAATCAACTAAAACCCCTACTTATTTATATGCCCATACATATACCTATGTTATCAAGTAAACCCATATCAATAATGAGGAACCACATAGTCCAATAAAAAGCCCAAATCTCAACTGTTCTACAAAAGAAGTAATACCACGAAGGCAAGTACCACAAAGGTAAGCCACACAGAAAAATACCACCAAGGTATTACCATGAAAGAAAATAACATAAGGTACAGACTTATCTCACAACATGTATTTATTAGGTACAATAGTAGTGATGATTATATGTTACTACTGAATCAACTTACTCTGTTAGGCGGAAGACCCATGAAGGATCCCTAAGTGCTGACCAACACAGGATCGATCGGTGTTGGCCCACACAGGATCGCTCGGTGCTGGCCCACATAGAATCCCTAGGTGCTGACCCACAAAGGATCGCTCTGTTCTAACCCACACAGGATCTCTAAGTGTTGACCCACACAGGATCGCTCGGTGCTACCCACACAAGATCGCTCTTCATTTTTCACATCACATCCAGCTACTGGGATCCCACATTAGGATTTCTCTTCTCTGGGATGGTTCTCAACTAAAGCCACTAGTCAATAATACAACTGCTATGAAGTCCAACGAATATGTATCTCAACAGACCGCCATGCCATAAGGGTCTCAATGCAATAGACGGTGTGTTAGTCGGATGCCCGGTCTGTGAGTTACTAGTCTTTTATTCCCGAGGGCCCGGTTGGGTTTATACATGATCCAACCCGACCGTTCCCCAAATTTATCCAAAACTCTAGTGGGGTATACTAAATGGACCATCTCGCTACATGTCTTACAATTTCATTGACGGTTTTCCAAATGGATGCCTGGTGCCTATGTTATGGCCAAAAGAGCGCAAATTGGTCGAAGTGGGTCCGGGTCTGGTCTGACCCGATTGGACTGACCCAGCCCGACCGGGCCTAGGTCAAATCGTGCTGGCTCTGGCCTGACCCGTACTGGGCATCCTGGCCTGGGTGGTGCGGGGTGGCCTGGAGGTCGCGTGGGGGCCGTTAAGGTCGTGGGAGGCTGCAGTTGTCACGTGGTGGCGGAGGCCGCAGAGCGGCACATGGCTGCAGGATTCACGGGGTGGCACGAGGTTATGGGTGTCACTGGGTGGTGGAGGCCGTGAAAGTCGGGGGGACGACGCAAGTCTGTGGGTGTCGCGGGACGGCGGAGTTCGAGGGTGCCATGGGACGGCACGAGGCCACGTGTGTCGTGGGGTGGCAGAGGCCATGAGTGTCGCGATTTGATGGAGGCCACAGCGGCACGGCGGTCGTGGGGCAGCGCCGTTGCACCGTCTCCTTCGTCGCGACCGGCGGTGGTGTCAGATTCCATTTTCATACCGCACTGACGATAACTTTCCAGCCTCCTCCATCGCGATGAACACACCGAAAAGAAGAATGATGGAGGGGTCGGGCCATGTTTTTTTCGGCCCACATCCTCCATGTTAGAGTGGTAGGAAGCAACTCAAGAAAATTTTTAATGAAGAACATCACACTCTATAACCACTGGTAATTTATTTTTCCCAAAACTGCAAAAGAAAACATCTGCAGATCAACTAATTAAAGAGTTGATCCACGTTCTTTGTTTTAGTTAGGAACAACATGTAAATATAATCATACATAACTAAACCCCTTCCTCTGAGATTTTTCAACAGAGGTCGCAAGGAAAGAGATGATGGCGTTGGGGATATATGGATGTCGGTGACATCAGAGTTTCCCCAATCATCGGTTCGTTGTCTTTGAAGACGTTCATCATTGGCAGGAACGTTCTTCATTAGAGGATTAGTTTCTCAACGATTCTCCAAAGCTTTTCCCTTTCCCCAATTCCACCAAAAAGAAAAGGTTTCCAACTTCTTAATTTAGTCTTATCAAATTAAATTATGTTTTCACAATTAATTGGCATCATTAAATGGGTTGTGTTGGCATAAATAAAATAATGGATACCAAAGGTCACCTCTCTAATTAATGAGGATGTTCAAGAGGCTTCTCTCAATAAATTATGAGTTAGGTGGAATCGGTTGGTCCCCACCCTCAAATGCAAATTGGAAGGTTGTAGTTCATGTGGTCCCCACCTTTAAACCATCCACATGGGAGGTTTCAACTAAATAAAAATAAAATAAAAGTTTATTTTATTTTATTTCTATTTCCACAAAAGACCCAAATTATACCTTTCACCCTCAACCTGCTGCAGTCGAGGTGAAGGTTTCCTTAATTGAATATCAGCACTGTGAGTTCAACGGTGCCCTCAGATTTCAATTCCGAGCACTGATGCAAAAGTTACAAAACCCCGCTCGCACGTTTAGTGAACGTACTTGAAAAAAAAGTTCATAAATTCATTCTGGGAACACCAGGCCTTGGAATCATGCGCTGTAAATTTTTGCAGACTCGATAAATTCCCATCTAATTAATTAAAATAGATTGAAATTATGGGTCATTACATTCTCCCCACCTCAGTTCTTTGCATCCCCATAAGCCACAACTCAATTTAAGAGAAAAAGTGGGAGTAATGAGAATGAATCTGAGCCTCCTGCTCCCATGTTCTCTATTGGAGGTTCTCGTGCTGCCAAAAAATGTGCACCAGAGGTATCGACCACCAATGAAGTACCCACTCCTGTCGATCCTCAATCTTTACTAGAACCTCTGTAAAATTTTCCCCATTGTCGACATCCATCTCGCTGTGGTCGATGATGTGAGAAGGGTTATGCACGTATCTCCTCAGCTGCGATACGTGGAAGATGTCGTGCACTCGAGGCAACTAAGTTTTAAGAGATAAGTGGTAATCCACCATGCCAACTCAACTGAGGAATTGAAAGGGGCCAATAAACCTCATACATAACTTTCCACCTCAGCCAAATCCCCACAAACCTCATCGAGGTGAGACCCATAGAAAGACATGCTCGCCATCCTCAAACATCAGAGGTCTTCGTACCCTGTCGAAAAATGACTTCTGCCTAATTTGTGCAGTCTTCATCTGCTCCTGGATGATCTGCACCATCTCCATGGTAGCCTATTCCATCTCTGGTCCAACTAGTGTTTACTCCCCTGGGTAAGTCCAGAACAAAATTGATCTGCAAGGTTGCCCGTACAAAGTCTCAAAATGTGAAATTCCAATGGTGGAGAGATAGATGTTGTCAAATGAAAACTATACAAAAGGAATGTAATCCTACAATCTATGACCAAATTCAAGGATGCAAGCATGTAGCCTGTCCTTGAGGGTCTGAATGGTCCGCTCAGTCTGGCCATCCGTTTAAGGATGGAAGGCGGTTCTCAAACAAAGTTCTGTCCCGAAAGCCTCCTACAACCCCTTCTATAGCCGAGAAGTAAAACATGTATCACACTTGGATACAACCATCGAGATTAATCCATGTATCCGCACAATCTTTTTCACATTGAGGCATCTGTAGCTCACTATTGAACCCTGCTCTCTGATCGGTGGGAAGTGAGAAGAATTGGTTAGTTGGTCGACGATCACCTAGATAGAGTCATGACCTTTGGATGTACGTGGAAGTCATGTCACGAAGTCCATTGATATCCTATCCCACATCCACTATAGGACCTCTAAATGCTGATCCAAGAATACTGGTACTTGATGCTCTTCCTTCACTTATTGACATGTGAGGCACCAAGAGACAAACTTGGCTACTGATTTCTTCATTTCTGGCCACTAGTGCTGTCGTCGGAGATCTTGGTACATCTTCGCCACTCCTGGATGTAACGCTAGAGATTATTTGTGTAACTCCCTCATCACTTCCTCCCAATGTAACATGGGTACCATGGTACATCCTCTAAAGAAAATGACCTGCTCTACACCTTCAAAAATTTCATCAGGTTCTTAGCCTATGGATATCTGAGAACATCCTTCCTCGTAGTCAGTGTCCCCATATTTTGCCTCCCTTAATCACTAAAGAAGTGGGGGAGTGACTGTAAGAGACTGATGGAAAGATGCTCCATTGCAATCCACTAAGGATATCTGTATAGTGGCCAACTGCTCTGTTGCCTCACCTAGAAGTTGTATACCAGATCTCTGGTGGAGTGCATCTGCTATAACGTTCCCCTTCCCAGAAATATAGACTATCTTGATGTTATGTTATTGGATGAACTCAAGACATAATCATTGTCTCAGGTTCATGATTTTTTGAGAGAAGATATACCTGAGACTCTTGTGATTAGAGTACACTGTAAAATGATATTCTAACTAGTAATGTCGCCAAATATTCATGGAGAAGACTACTACTACAAACTCTAGGCCATGGGTAGTGTAGTTATACTCATTTTTTCATAGTTGTAGAGAACCATACGCGATAAATACTCAATCCTGCATCAGGAAACATCCAAGCCTGGTCCTTGATGCGTCACAGTAGACTACATACCCTACGCCCTCCTCTAGAAGCCTCAAGATGGGGGCACTAGATAGCCTCTGCCTCACCTCCTAAAATATCCTCTAGAATATCTCCAACCACACGAAGCGTTTCCACTTATTTGTCAATTCGGATAAAGGTGCAGCAACTCTGGAGAAATATGGCACAAATATCCTATAGTATATGGCCAAACCCAGGAATCACTGTATCTCTGTCACACTCCTAGGAGTCTCCCAACAATATACCTCCTCAATCTTCGCTGGATCCACTGAAACTCTAGCCTTTGAGTTGATGTATCCTAGAAAGTGAACCTCTCAGATCCACAACTGACACTTCGAGAGCTTACCATAAAGCTGGTGCTCTCAGAGTGAGTCCATTACTACCTGAAAATGATACGAATGCTTCTCTTGGGTAGCCGAGTAGATAAGAGTGTCAGCAATTAAGACTACTACAAAGTGATCAAGGTATGACAGAATGATCTTGTTCATCAGTCCCATGAACACTACTGGTGTGTTGGTTATGCCGAATGGAATAACCAAGAAATCGTAGTGGTTTTACTGACATCTAAAAGCCGTATTCTGCACATCCTTGTCCCGTACTCTGAGCTGGTGATAGCTTGGTCTAAGGTCTATCTTTGGGAACCACCGTACTCCATTCAGCAGATCAAAAATGTCATCAATCCTCAGAAGTGGGTACTTTTTCTTCACGGTCACCTGGTTCATGCTCCATAGTCAACACAGAGTCTCAATCTCCCATATTTATTCTCACCAAACAAAACTGAGGAGGCCTGAGGTGAAACACTAGGTCGTATGAATCCCTTCCACTCCAAGTCCTCTAGCTGTACCTACAGCTCACGAATATCTATGGGATCCATCCGATATTCTGGAGTAGATATCAGTGTCATCCCTGGGTACAAGTCATTTTAAAAGTCCACCACTCTGTGGGTAGGTAGACCTAGAACATCATCAGAGAAGACATATGTGTACTGGTCCACCACTACATGATAACTCGGACTCTGTATATCAACTGCTCTGAGGGTAAGGTTATCTAACAGATGAGTGATTAGCTGCACTCTCCTCCGGGGTAAACCCATCCTGTGCTGCAAAGGCTCCCTTCTCACCGGTGAAGGTAAACCTGGTCCCATCTGTGCAGACAGACCAAACATTGTTCTTAATACAGTCAAACTAACCATGGATTATAGATAACTATTCTATACCCAAGATTACGTCATAAGGCCTCAACGCTGCTACTAAGAGATACCAGTTGAAGATCTCGCTTGCTAGAGTAAGTTCGCACAGCCGGCACCAGTGATTAATCATCAAATACGCTCCCATAAGATTCTTGAGACATAAGGATTGATCCAAAAACTCTTTAATAATCTCTGAGCTCTGAATGAGGGCAGTGGAAATAAAATAATTACTGGCACTTGTTTCTATAAGTACTACAGCTAAGGTGGAGTAAACACTAATCATACCTTGTATCATCTTCAGAGCGCCATGATCATAGGCCTCAACTTCCTGGAGCGGAGCTCGCCCCTGTCCACCTGCTCCCTGCTATCGGTATGGACCTCTTGGTGGTGGTGGCGGTAACATATTGAACTATCGCCCACCGCTAGTTGCACGGCCTGCTCCTTAGCCAGGTCCGCCTGCTCCCTGCGGACATCCTCGGTCAAACATCTATATCTTCCTGGGTTCTCTTTTGACCGTCTGCTGATCATTCGTATGGAGGTTACGACAGTCATGATCCATGATACCCTACCTTCCTCATGTGTTACACTACTATCTCTTGGAATCACTGGCTCTACATCGGGTGTCCCGCACAACTGACACTGAATCATGCAGTCATCCTCCTGTAGGTCTAGTCCTCTTGGACCTCCGGAACATCTGTCTGCTGCCACCTACAGAAGACTCTACTACGTGATGATTGGTAGTGGGTCTCGCTTCTGGTGACCACTCAGCAAGGAAACTCTCCACTAAAAGGGCTTTCTCTAACACCCTCTCCTATGTCGGGATGTTGAGTGAGATCATTGAAGCCATGATCTCCTTCCTGAGTCCCTACTCGGAGATCTGGGCCTGGAAGAATGGGTCTCGTACCATATCAGTGGAGTAGCATGATAGTTCAGTGAACCTTGCTGAGTACTGAGCCACAATCATGTTTCCCTGATATAGATGAAGTAGCTTCTAAATGTGCACTGTGTGAACAGTCGCTGGGAATAACTCTACATAAAATATGCTCTTGCAGTCTATCAAAAGAAGTGTAACCTCATCATGATCCTCTAATACCAAACTCCACCATCTGCATGCTGCTGTCTGTTGAAGACTAGCGGAATGGATCACCATGAGATCAGCTGGTGCCACTACCAGTCAGAATAATCTCACCACAGCCTCCAACCAATCCTCAACCGCTTTTGGGTCCATCTCTCCCCAACACCTAGGTGGTCTTTGGCACTGGAACTCATGAAACGAACTCAAGCGGTGTGGACCCTCTGCAGCTGGGGTTGGTGGAATCGGTGGCCTCATGGGTAATGGTACCGCTGGTGCCTCCTCCGGTGCCTCTACTAGAAGAGGGCCATGCACCAAGGCCTCGTCGCTCAGTGGGTTATCAGTGCATACCGTATGTGAAACCCTAGGTGTCTATCTGCGTGGAGGCATCCTAAAAAGACACAGGTTCTCCACGGTCAATAAGTTATACCAATTTAGTTGACTCAAGAGATCATAAGTAAAACTCTTAAAAACACACACGCAATCAGTGTTTTTGTGCACTGAGTCAGAAATCAAAAGTCAGGGTCTTGTTGTATGGATACGTCGGCCGCCACACCAACACTAGATTCATTAAATAGATAACCACACTCACTAAACAAAACACTATTTATTTTAAAAATAAATATCTGAGTTATATGATCTATAGTAGAACTAACTCCTCTGATGCCAATTTGTCACAACCCGTCTCCCGAGGCCCATTCCGTGACTACCCCAAGCCCTCCTTCCATAGTCCAGGGGCTGGAGATTAGCACCAAAAGCATACTCCCTAAAATTGGGAAGGCATTTCTTTATAACCTGTAACACAAACAACCAATCACACAGTAAGATATGAAGTAAAGTAAAATGAATAGTAAAAAGAGTGAGTACAGTAAGTAAAAAGGTGCCAGAATACAAGAACAACTATAATGTACAAGGAAAAATGGAAAGTACAAATTGGCAGATAGGTAAAAAGAAGCTCCTATATCGTCCACCATGAATCCTACCTGAAGGGTAGGTACAGCTCACAAACGGTCGTCTCTGTAATTCGCCTTGTCTAACGTCCACCTCCAAGCTACCTACAGTTATGGAAATCTCGTCCTTAGTCAGCGATGTCTGTCGTCTGCACCAAACACAACAGGGTGAGGGCATAGCCCGTGCAGGGGTGAGTATAACGATACTCAGTAGGGACCCCGAGACCCTTAAGGACTCTAAAAATCCACCAAGGATAAACCACAGAACATTGAATCAATTAACAACCCAACATAGGAATATGACCATACATATACCTAAGTTATCAAGTAAACCCATCTCAATCATGAAAAAACACTAAGTCCATCTCAAATCCCAAAGCTCAACTATTCCACAAAGGAGGGAATACCATGAAAGAAAGTACCACACAGGTACGCCGCACAAAGGAATACGAACACGGTATTACCACGAACGAAAATACCAAAGGTACAGAGTCATCTCACACCATGTATTTCTTAGGTACAGTGGTAGGGATGATTAGATGTATCTACTAAATTAACTTACTCTGTTAGGAGGTAGAACCACGAAGGATCCCTAAGTGTTAATCCACACAGGATCATTCAGCCCTGACCTACACAGGATCACTCGATGTTGACCCACATAAGATTTCTAGGTGTTGAACCACACAGGATCACTCAGTGCTGACCCACACAGGATCACTCGGTGCTGACCCACACATGATCGCTCTTCATTCATCACATCACAGCCAGCTACTGGGTTCCCATACTAGGCTTTCTCATCTTCGGGAGGTTCTGCTCCTCAATCCACTGGTTGATACTCCAACTGCTATGAAGTCCCACTAAGAAGTATTCCAAAGTATTTCCACAACATAGGGGTCTCAACACAATAGACAGTTCATCAATCCGACGTCGGGTCTGTGAGTTATTACTCTTTTAGTCCTAAGGGCCCGGTTGGATTCATGCTCGATCCAACTTGACAGTTCTCCAACTTTATCCAAAACTCTAGTGGGGAATACTAAAGCGATCGTCGCATTCCATGGTTTATTGTGTCATTGACGGTTGGTCAAAAAAACACTTGTTTCCAACGTTATGGCCAAAAGGGCAAAAATTGGTCGAAGTGGGTCCGAGTCCGGTCCGACCCTGTCTGTAGTGACCCGAAATTTTGAATAAATCTTGATTCCTAATTTTTTGTGTTTTTTTATTTTTGATAATCAACAAAACTATTTCATTTGATAACATGAGTATAATTAAAATGAGACTATTGGGTTTTGACTATTATATGACTGTTAGTCAGTATGACTGTTGAAAACTGAATGTTTCATGTGACATTGGTTAATTAATATAGATTTGATGGCCTCATCCAGTAGTCTCGGGCCAATCAAAGCCCATCTAATGGAACTTGGGAAGGAGGTAACACCACTGGGCTTTTCTCTAGACCAAACCCAAGACGAACTTCATCGTGTGAAGCTAGAATGTAATCGCCTTCGTGAGAAGTTCAAACTAATAGAAATTACTACTCGTGTGATGTTGGCCGATCCTCCTTCGGATTCTCCCACCTTAGCACACCTTACACATAGGCCCTATGCTGGTGTGATAAGGGGATATGTAAGGAGACCGTAACTACCTTGTGTAACCTTTGTTTTAAATAAAAATTTTGATTTCTTCTTATGATGAACTTTATGAATTTTCAAATGTCTGGATAAATATAGTATGCATATTTTTGATGAATTTTAGAGAAAGGATATTTAAAAAATGTTTATGAAAACCTTAAATAATTAAAAATGTGTAGCTATTTTCAAAAAAAATGCTCTTCTACAATTATATTTAGTATGAAATTTAGAGTTTAATAAGATCAACATAATTTTTGATGAATAGTAAATTATGAATAGTGATTTTATGCTTAGGATTAGTAATGTCACCAAATAGATTAGTAATCTCACTTAAATAAAGTATTAATATAATCTAGGCACCTTGATTAAGTAATGTGATTCAATAAAATGGTTAAATAACGGTTTCATAAATTATTAGTCAAGTATTAGTTTTTTAAGGTGAATAGTGTTTTTAATTAAAAAATAAATTAAAACTATTTAGTAAAATATTTTTATAAAATTGATTTCATTTTTGAACTCAGAGCATCGATATTATGTTAAGGTAATTTTTTGGGGATTTTTCTGAGAAAAATGAATTTTCAGTGAATAGTGTATTTATTGAAAAATTAAATTAAAAATATTTAGAAAATTATTTTTATAAAATGGAATTCATTTTTTAAATAATAGCATCGATATTTGGTTAAGGTGAAATTTTGGGATTTTTCTGAGAAAGTTGAATTTTTGATGAATATTGAAAATACAGTTTTAGGGTTTCAGTATGTTTAATGACATCATAACTGTGTAATGATAATGTCATGAGATATTTTAAGGGTTGTCTGACCAAAGATGATGAATAATTGTATGGGGTGACCCATGTGTCCAATACCATGGGCAAATACCATGGGAAAGCCCACAGTTTTTCCAAAACCAACAATGAGGTGTCCCTTGGCCATTAATGCCTTGTCCCCTCACTTTCCCTATAAATACCATGCCATCCTCTCATCAATTCGAATCCCAACTCTCCCCCAGAGAAGCTCTGGTCTTATTACCTCCCAAGGAGTCCTCCCAAGGCGCCCCCAAGCCCTCAAGGTCCCAACCTTTGAGTTTTAATAGTTATGTTTTAAGGTAAGGGATATAACCTCCCTCTTTCATTTCAAGCAATCTCTTTTATGTAATTTCTTTTATGCTCCAGGTTCTTATGTTGGAGGATGTTCTATTATATTCATATTACTTCCCTTTTCATGTTGATATGATGAGATACCCCCTCTTTCTCTCATCAATTCGTTTTACGAATTTTTAATTGGCGTCGTTAGGCTGCCGAATTGTTTAAGGGATTATTTCACCTTTCTCATTTTTCAAAGTTCTACTTTCATGTCAAGTCTTTAAAGTTCCTTTTTATTATGTTTGGTTATGATCTATATATCTATCATACTGAACTTTTATGTTCATATTATGAGAGACCCTATTTGATCTCATCATTTCATTTTTTTGTTGAAGTTTAAGTGACGTCGTTAGGCTGCCGAATTTTCATAAGAGAAATCTAAGTTTTGTCTTCCTTCCATGTTTTTCATTTCAATTGGTATGTCATTCAAATTTCATTACCATGTTCATATATCCTTAATATTCGGTCCCTCTACTGTTTTATGGGTCATTTATGAATGTTTTACCCATTTCCCCTCTCTTTTCAATGTTTTCTATAACCCCGAAACATAGCCGTTATGCTAAAGAATTTCCGTCTCAAAATGTCTCTCTCTTTTTCTAAAGTTATTTTATTTTATTAAGTGATTACTCAGAGCTCTCTCTAATATCGGGGTATTCACATATATACCAATTTTTTCTATTTTAAATTCTAGGATTTACATACATGAGACCTTCTTTCCCTTTCTGTGGGTATAAAGTGACATAAAGATCATGTCTTTAAAGCAGTTATTAAAACATTATGATTATGAAATGAAACCCATTTCTTTTATGCTATATGGGTTGTTTATGAAATAATTTGTGATGATATATGTGGATCACATGATGATAAAGACAAATTTAAGGGTGTGCCCTGATAGCGCTCCAATGCATTGGGTAAAGACTTAATCTCTCGAGATGACCTTTTAGACTGATACCTTGGTGAATAACCTTGGTAATTTTTACTGACACCTTGGGGATGGACCTTGGTGAAACGAAATTTATGGTCTTTGTTAAATTTTGTAGCCACATCTTCAAGTTATGAAATACGTTATTTTTATTATGATATTCCTCATGATTTCATTCTCATGCCTTAAAGTTCTTATCATGACTTTATTGATGTATCTCAAGTTCACATGTTAAATATTTCCCTTGTTTCCCTTACTAGGCCTTCTTCTCACCCTTTATTTTGATGTATGTACCCAGGTTATGAGATGCAGCAATGAACCTAGGATGAACATAAGAAGAAGCCTTTCAACTGCTTATGAAGAATGTTTTTTTGTTTCATGTATTAAGTTCCTGGTTTCCAAGACACTAATCCTTAAAGATCCCCAGTTTTGTATAATGTAATGAAAGTTTATGTGACAAAAGGAGAGATGCTATAGTTTGTATCAAAGGACGGTTTAGTTATTTGTGGAAATTAGGATTTGAAAAATTTAGGAAGAACCCTATAAAAAAGTTTAATTAATGAAATCTTCCTGGTATTTTGGTGAGTATTGAGTAAGGGGTTGCCAAGAAAATACATCTCTGTATGGATATGAGAAGGTAGAGGTGGCTTTGGAACAGATGTAGATAAGGGTAAAACCCAAAAACACAGCTTTAAGCTAGACTTGAACGGGAACTTGTACACGACAACGGGCTTTGCTTCACTTTTGGTTACGACACTCCCGGGGGATATGCTTTGGTAAATTCATAAGCTTAGTAAGAACCATTATTAAAGGAACAGACATAAAATAAAATAAAGATTCACATAAGAATATATAATCATCGATAACCTAGTTTGAAACTTAGGGGATCACAATTTAGGGTATACTTTTCTTCTACAAGTTATCCTTATATGCTTTAAGTTCCTTTTCATGATTATTGGCTAAGTATTTAAGCCCCTAATTATACTTTCTTTTCTTAGTTAATGGTGGGAAATGGAAGAACCTGTCCCAACAACCAATGTGATAGGAAATGCGATGATTGTCGTATTAATATGACAGAGATGATTAGGGGATTAAAATATGATTATTATTTTGGAAGACGTTCACTATTTTGGGGACCCTATATGATCGAGGTAAATATATTACTACGGTATTTTCGTTGAGGAGTAAAGGCTGACTTATATTTTGAAGAATCGATGAATTTAAGGTAGACTTATAGTAATTTAGGTTACTTATGGAAATGATTAACCTATATTGGTTAAAATATTTTTAGGTTAGCTACTTTTTTTATAATATGTTAGGAGTGGTTGATGTTGTTTGGAGATGAACAATGAAGTTTATTTTGGAAGACTATGTTATCAAATCCTTCTTGTATTTGGGTTTCAATCTTAGTTTCGTTTATTTTGAGGAATTTCAAGAACAGTTATTTATGGAATGGTCTATGATGAACTTTGGGTAGTACCGTGGAACTTTGAATATTTAAATTAGTTTTCCTTCCTCTAGGGTTATTTCTTTTGGAAGAGTCATTTTATCTTACCCTTTCTGTTTTTGGGATAATTTTTAAAGATATAAGAAATAGATAGTTAATCTTTGGTGGATTATGTGATTCTCTATAAGATGATTCTTCTGCTTTGATGAGACAAAGTAGTTTCGAATGCTCATCATTTGGAGAAAAGATTAGTTTTGGTAGAAACATATTAATTGATGAAACTCTACTGGAAGGAAGGTATATTTCCTTATGTTTTTGTTCTATGTAGTAAATGAATTCCTCAAAATTATAAAAAAGAACGTAAAAGAAAAACGTTGTTGGTAAAAGATTCTAACTGGGTAATCCAAGACCATTTACACACATCATAAGTTTGTGATTTTCTTGTGGTTAAATTTCTCCAAATCATGTTTTCTATCACTCTCCCTCAGAACTTGACCATTTGTTTTTTCTTCTATATCCATGTTTTCCTACATGGAATCCTAGTATGGGTTAACTCGGGTGGCCTTTGTACTTCCTTTTCATTCTTTTAATGTAATAGTGTTACTGAATATTTTTCCGATGTGGTACATTCAATGCAATTTCAAAACCCAATTTTAAAAATTGTGAGGACACAATTTATTAAGGGGGGAAGATTGTAACGACCCGAAATTTGGAATAAATCTTGTTTCCTAATTTTTTGTGTTTTTTTATTTTTCATACTCAACAAAACTATTTCATTTGATAACATGAATGTAATTAAAATTATACTGTTGGGTTTTGACTATTATATGACCATTATTCAGTACGACCATTGAAAACTAAATGTTCCAAGTGACCTTGGTTAATTAATATAGATTCGATGGCCTCATCCAGTAGTCTCGGGACAATCGAAGCCCATCTTACAGAACTTGGGAAGGAGGTAGCACGACTGGGCTTTTCTCTGGACCAAACCAAATCCGGACATCATCATGTGAAGCTAGAACGGAATCGACTTCGCGAGAAGTTCAAACTGATATAAATTACTACTCGTGTGATGTTGTCCAAGCCTCCCTCAGATTCTCTCACCTTAACACCCCTTACACTTAGGTCATATGCTAGTGTGATAAGGTGCTATGTAAGGAGACTGTAACAGCCTTGTGTAAGCCTTTGTTTTAAATAAAAATTTTGATTTCTTATTATGATGAAGCTTATGAACTTTCAAATGTCCGAATAAATATAGTATTCATATTTTTGATGAATTTTAGTGAAATTATATTTTAAAAATGTTTATGTAAACCTTAAATAATTAAAAATGTGTAATTATTTTCAAAATATTGTCTTCTACAATTATGTTCAGTACGAAATTTAGAGTCTAATAAGATCAACTTAATTTTTGATGAATAGTAAATTATGAATAGTGATTTTATGCTTAGGATTAGTAATGTGACCAAATGGATTTGTAATCTCACTTAAATAAAGTATTAATATAATCTAGGCATGTTGATTAAGTAATGTGATTCAATAAAATGGTTAAATAACGGTTTCATAAATTATTAGTCAAATACTAGTTTATTGGGGTGAATAGTGTTTTTTAATTAAAAATTAAATTAAAAATATTTAGAAAATTATTTTTATAAAATAGATTCCATTTTTTAACTCAGATCATCGATATTATGTTAAGGTAATTTATGGGGATTTCTCTAACAAAAATGAATTTTTAGTGAAGAGTGTATTTATTTAAAAATTAAATTAAAATTATTTAGAAAATTGTTTTTATAAAATGGTGTCTATTTTTGTAATCAGAGCATCGATATTTGGTTAAGGTGAAATTTTGGGAATTTTCTGAGAAAGTTGAATTTTCGATGAATAGTGAAAATACTGTTTTTGGGTTTCAGAATGTTTAATGACATAATAACTGTGTCATGATGATTTCATGAAATATTTTAAGGGTTGGACGACCAAAGGTGATTAATAATTGTATGGGGGGCCCATGTGGCCAATACCATGGGCAGATACCATGGCCAAGCCCATGGTTTTTCCAAAACCACCAATGAGGTGTCCCTTGGCCATTAATGTTGTGTCCCCTCACTTTCCCTATAAATACCAAGCCATCCTCCCATCCATTCGACTTCCAACTCTCCCCCAAAGAAGATCTGGTCTCATTACATCCCAAGGAGTCCTCCCAAGGTCCCCCCAAGCCCTCAAGGTTCCAACCGTTGAGTTTTAAGAGTTTAGTTTTAAGGTAAGGGATCCGACCTCCCTCTTTCTTTTCAAGCAATCCATTTTATGTCATTTCTTTTATGTTCCATGTTATTATGTTGGATGATGTTATTTTATATTCATCTTACTGCCGTTTTCATGTTCATATGATGAGATACCCTCTCTTTCTCTCATCAATTCGTTTTAAGAATGTTTAAGTGGCGTCGTTAGGCTGCCGAATTTTTTAAGGGATTCTTTCACCTTTCCCATTTTTCAAAGTTCTACTTTCATGTCAAGTCTTTCAAGTTCCTTTTTAATATGTTGGGGTATGATATCTATATCTATCATACTTAACTTTTATGTTCATATGATGAGAGACCCTATTTGATCTCGTCAATTCATTTTTTTGTTGATGTTTATGTGACGCTGTTAGGCTGCCGAATTTTATAAGAGAAATGTAAATTTTGTCTTCCTTCCATGTTATTCATTTCAAATGGTATGTCCTTAAAATTTAATTACCATGTTCATATATCCTTCATATTCTGTCCCTATACTGTTTTATGGGTCATTTATGAATGTTTGACCCATGTCCCCTCTCTTTTCAATGTTTTCTAAAACCCCGAAACAAAGCTGTTATGCTAGAGAATTTCCGTCTCAAAATGTCTCTCTCTTTTTCTAAAGTTCGTTTATTTTATTAAGTTAATAATCAAATCTCTCTCTTCTCTAGGGGTATTCACATATATACCAAGTTGTTCTATTTTAATTTCTGGGATTTACATACATGAGACCCGCTTTCCCTTTCCGTAAGATTAAAGCGACATAAAGATCATGTCTTTAAAGCAGATTTTAAAACGTTATGATTATGAAATGAAACCCATTTCTTTTATGCTATATGGGCTGTTTATGAAATTATTTATGATGATATATGTGGATCAGATGATGATAAATAAAAATTTAAGGATGCTCCCTGATAGTGCTCCAATGCATTGTGTATAGACTTAATCTCTAGAGATGACCATTTAGACTGATAACTTGGTGAATAACGTTGGTAATTTTTATTGACACCTTGGGGATGGACCTTGGTGAAATGAAAATGATTGTCTTTATTAAATTTTGTAGCCACATCATCAAGTTATGAAATACGTTATTTTTATTATGATATGCCTCATGATTTCATTGTCATTCCTTAATGTTTTTTCATGACTTTATTGATATATCTCAAGTTCACATGTTAAATGTTTCCTTTGTTTCCCTTGTCGGGCCTTCTGCTCACCCTTTATTTTGATGTATGTACCCAGGTTATGAGATGCAGTAATGAACCTAGGATGAACATAAAGAGAATCCTTTCAAGTGTTTAAGAAGAATTTTTTTTGTTTCATGTATTAAGTTCCCGGTTTCCAAGACACTAAACCTCAAAGATCCTCAGTTTTGTATAATGTAATCACAGTTTATAAGAAAATAATGAGGGATGCTATATGGTCAGACCAACCCAACCTAGGTCGACTATGTTTGGGTCATCCCGGCCAAATGGGTCCGGCCCGGCCCACGTGGGGCGGCATGGGGCGGTGCGAGGTGGCGTGATGGTCGCGTGGGCCGCGGGAGGCTGCGAGTGCCATGGGGCGGATAAGACCATGGAGCTGTGCAAGGTTTTTGGTGCCATGGGGAGGCATGAGGTCATGGGTGTCGTGGGGAACTAGAGGCCGCGGGAGCTGTGGGACGGTGCGAGGCCGCAGGTGCCGTGGGACGGCGGAGGCCGCGGGTGTCGTAGGATGACGTGAGGCCGCAGGTGCCACGGTACGATGGTGGCCATGGGTGCAGCGGTCGCGGCGGTGCGGGGGCCACGGGGTGGTGTCATTGTGTCGTCGCCTTCATTGTTTTTGGAGGTGGTTCCGGCCGCCGTTCTCATGCCCCACTGCGGATAACTTGTTGTCCTCCTCTATCGTGAAGAACACACCAAAAAGAAGAACGGAGGAGGGGTCGGGCTATGTTTATTTAGCCTACACCCACCGCGTTAGAGTAGTAGCAAGCAACTCAATGAAATATTGAATGAAGAATGTCAAACTCTACAACCTCCATCAATTGATTATTCCCAAACTCACAAAAGAAAACATCTATGGATCATGTAATTAGAGAGTTGATCCACATTATTTGTTTTATATTGGAAGAAAATGGAAATATAATCATACACAACTAAACCCCATCCTCGGATATTTGTCGATGGAGGTTGCGAGGAAAGAGCCGATGTCATTGGGGATAGATGGACATTGGTGACGTCGTCGTTTCCTCAATCGTCGGTTCATTTTCAGTGAAGACATTCCTCATTGGCAAGAGCATTCTTCATTGGAGGATGAGTTTCTCCATGATTCTCCATAGCTTCTCCCTTTCCCCAATTCCAACAAAAAGAAAAGGAATTCAACTTCTTAATTTAATTTTATTGAATTAAATTATGTTGGCACCATTAATTGGCATCAATAAATTGGTTGTGTTGGAATAATTAAAATAATGGATTCCAAAGGTCACCTCCCTAATTAATGAGGGAGTTCAAGAGGTTTCTTTCATTAAAGTAGGAGTTAGGGGGTTCGTGTGGTCCCCACCCTCAAATTAAAATTGAGAGTTTTTATTTAAGGTGGTACCCACCTTTAAATCATCCACATGAGAGGTTTCAACAAAATAAAAATAAAATAAAAGTTTATTTTATTTATTTTCTACTTCCACGAAACACCCAAATTCTACCTATCACCCTTGACCTACTACGGTCGAGGTGAAGGTCCCCTTAAGTGATTATCTGTGATGCGAGTTCAACGGGGCCCTCAAATTTCAATTTCTAGCATCGGTTCAAAATATACAAAAACACACTCGCACGTCCACTGAACGTACCTGAAAAAAATGATCAGAAATTTATTCCGGGCACACCGATCCTCAGAATCATGCGCCATTAACTTTTTCAGACTCGTAAAATTCCCATTTAATTAAAAAAACATTACATAGAAATTTGGGGTCTTTACACTGATATTATGAAAAATTTTCTACGGAAAGATATACCTAGTTATTATTGTAACACCATGAAATTATAAAATAAGTTTATTATATTTCATATCATATGTAAAGCACAACATGAATCCAAAATGATTAATTAAATTATGATTTTTTAACAAAAATATAGAACAATTATATAAAAATTAATCTAATTTAGTTCATTGAAATAATTTTAATGTTGAATATTTATATAAAAATTTTGTAGACATTTGAACATTTTTTTAAAACTTGCTTTCACATCACATATTTAAGAGTAATTTTAAATTAGATATTCCCAATTATATTAATTGAATTGGGAAAAAATCCCATATTTTTAACCATTATAATTTATAATGTCTAAAATTTTTAACATTATTTTTTTCTTAAATGAATAGTGAAAATAGTAATCATTAATTACCATAGAGAATGTAAAAATGGATATACCAGGGGTTAAACTAAGAAGACACATGTTAAAAAAGAAATAAATAATTTTAAAACATCCTTTGTA
Source organism: Viscum album (assembly GCA_963277665.1). Lineage (NCBI taxonomy): Eukaryota > Viridiplantae > Streptophyta > Magnoliopsida > Santalales > Viscaceae > Viscum > Viscum album. The sequence goes on along the minus strand of OY728131.1, from coordinate 672,462,137 downwards.
TGTAAAAATATATGATTTTATCTTCTATTTCTGATAATTTCTCAATTTTTATGCTCATGAAATGAAAATACATGGATATGATTGACTCTTATCAAAATTTTACATGTGTACCACTCCCCTCACTTATGAAAGTATGCCCCATATCCACTCTTCTTCATGAATTTATACCTATTGTGTTCCACCAATACCTAAATATTTTACTCCCCAAAATCCATCATCACATCCAATAAGAATTATTTTCAGTTTAAATCCAAGCTATAAAGGCATTGGTTGTAACATGGGGAGGATACTTGAAAAAATGTAATTTGAATCATTATGGGTCTTTATTTTACTTATTTATAAACATCATTTAATTTTTATTAAAAATTTATTTTATTGTAACCTCAATTTATTAAATATACATTCATTTTTTGTAAGAAGGTAATAACATATAACCACCTCCAATTCCATTAAATGGGTTACACAAACATCATTATTGTTTATGGCAGACAACAAGTATGAGAACAAATGTAATTTATTCAACCTTTATCACATATCATGATTTGTTTTGATGATGGATCTAAAGTATATATATGATATTTATTACATAAATTTACCTATGGATAATTTATACAGTATATTAAATTTTAACATATGTTCTGTTGTCGATATAATAATTTCGCTCTTGTATACAGTGGACTACCGCCTCATGAAGCAATTTGATTTTTCTTTCACTAAAAATTTTCAAGGAATATAATTTGGTTAATTTTACTAAATATTTTTAATATATATGAAAAAATAATTATAATGTGGGATTATGACTTCTCGAAGTGATGTGACTATATTTTCATCACCACACCACATGGATGATATATATAAGTACATTAAAGGAAATTATATGATATATATATATATATGATATTATGATAATTATTTACGGTAAAATATTACATTTCTTTATTTGAAAATGATCATTGAAAATGGAGATATTTATCATGCATATGTAAAAGCTACCATCTCCATGATCATAATGTACTACATTTTTCATAACCATAATTCATATATGGTTTTAGAAGTATAATCGATTTAAAAATATGGTAATTTTTTAATAAATTATTTTTTATAGAGGATAGAAATATATTATATGCACACTAAATGGAATATACAAGGAAAAGTATGAATGAGAAAACATTTCCATTAAAAACCAAAATAATGAAAATAATGAAAGTTTTTTATTTAATGGGTTATAATATGTTTTGAAATTATAAAATATTATATTTTACATATTAATATGATTCAATAATAAGTTAATAACATGTTTAATACCACTATAATTTTAGGTTAAATCATGTTCAACCAAAAGGAATTGTGAGGTATGGGATTTCATAACTCAATTTCCATTCAATGGGTTCAACCTCTATATTGATTGATTATGTCGTTATTAGAGTATGTGATTAATGAATTCTGATTAATTTTTATTTTATTTTAATTTTTATAGTGGAAATTATAGTATAAACACATAATATATTCATTGATTAATTAACACATAAATGTTACATTCATAGTAAGGGTTCATTTCACAATATCATTCTATTTGTGATTATTTATATATATATATCAGTTGATGTAAATTATCTGACCATTTCTGAATGAAACCATTTTATTTTATTTCAATATGTCTATTAATGATATAATAATGTAATATTACATTTTCTCATCTAATATTTAATTATTTTAATTGATGGAATTTATATGAACATCTGTATATATTTCATACTTTAGTTAGTTTTCTATTTTCTTCCAAATCGATGTTATCTACAAATATTTTCAGAAATGATTTTATCATTTAAAAATTATTAATTAATTAAGTTTTTATACATTTTTTCTTTTAAAAAATTAATTTAATATTATGACTTTTTCAAAATAATAACAATTTTATTTTACCAAAAATGTGAAAGGAATGTTCTTATCATTGTCTAAACAAGGAATGTTTCTAACCATTTTATAGTATAAAAAGAATATTATTTTCCACATAAATTAAATGTATTGAATTATATTACATCATGAATGTAATTTATTTTAATCATTTATTTCAGTTTTTCTAGAAAATTAATAAAGAAAATGTTTATTTCTTAATAATTTATAAATTCATAATTTTACATTGTGATTTCCATAGAAAAAGGTTTTCTAAATGTTATATTTTTTAAAAAGTGATTTCCAAATTGAAAAATAATATTTTCCTCAAGATGTTTTCAATTATATTTTTATGTTACATCTATTAATCAATGGTAGAAACCCTATAATATTATACCAATGGTTTTATATTTTATCAATATCATCCATATTCTTACTATGGATGGTTTGTGATCATTATGACCAAGGAATGTACTAAAATTAACCTACATGATTCATTTTTGAACTCATTATATTTCCATTGAATTATTTAATATCATGTAGACATTAAATTTCTCCTATATGACACTATATTTTAAATAATATATTTATTTTATAAACCACATATCATTTCTATAAAAGATTTTATAATTTTAGAGTTACTTTATGGAGTTGGGAAATATTGAAAAATTTATATCTTTTACTATATTTATATATTGTGTATATAGATCATTTTTCATAAATTAAATTGATTATTTGATATATAAGAAATTATTTGGAAATGAAATTTATAGTTGGGTTATATTTATAGAAGTCCCCTCAATGTATTGATAGGTCTCATGATAAGAATCAGTTGTCCAAACCCTATGGGTCTACATAAAGTTGTTTTATTTTTTCTTGTGAATAGTGTTGAAAGTTGAGATAAAGTTAGCCATTCAATACTAGTTTCTACTAAGTAGTTGTAAATTTTCATGTGAATGGTCCTAAGGGTATATCTATCTTGTATTTAAGATAGGAAGTCCAATTATTAAACATTTACTTCATTAATGACATAGTTATTATTATACCTTATATTTTCACATTGATATTATTTCTAGATATATTTCATTCTCATTTTATTGATTAAATGGAATGTCATTACAATTTTTTATCTTTCCATATTGATTAAAACTTATCAATTTATATTATAATTTTATTTAAATATAATTCATGTTCAGTTATTTAACCGTCCTTATTGATTATTCTATATATATTCAAGTTAGGTTCTATTATACTTAACCCTTATTAAGAGTTTTAGGTCACCCTAATTTTGTTTCATTTCCATAGGATTACATAAGTTTTACTATGATTGATATAGATGGACATACTATATGTAATAATGTTATTATGAAAAAAAATATGTTGTATTTTTCACAAATGTAATACAAGACTCATGTATTTATCATGTTTACAAATACTACTAAACAATTCGGCCTTTAGGGATGTGATTCCTTGTATATTATGAAAATATAATAAATCAGAAAACAGATCTGAACTATTGGGATCTAGGTCATTATAGTTAGTATAAATAGAAGGATAGTTAAAAATTATAAGATTATTGAAAATATATATTATAGATATTAACCATATGACAAATTTGGAGGAAAATAATAGATGAAAATGTGAAGTTTTTTGTAACATAGATAGTATTTGGTTTTTAGGTATAATACATCATGGTCTAGAAAATAAATGTGGGTGTGGTTATAGAACAATGGTATCTAAGATAAACAACTACAAAAATGGAACATTGGGCTAGCACGAATCGTCACCCAGTTCATGAAAATGTGACCTACTCTATATATTTTTTGATAATATTGTTGGATATTCAATGGATAATTTGATTTTTTAACCAACCATTATTAAGGATATGAAAATGATTTTATCCCCTAGTAAACCATATTTTTGAATTTTATATTTTCTAAGTATATTTTTCCTATTTATGTTATGTATTTAAATGTTTTCTATCTTATACATTATATTTTATATTGATATGATCTAATATAGTTTATTTCATCATTTTTAAATGGTTCCTAGAAGATGGAATGTGAACTACATAAACTATGGTAATCTTAATAGTAAGAATGATCATTTCATTGATGGGTTTAAGCCAATCATTCAAATGGAACTAGTCTCCCAAACATTTTAATCATATGAGGACATAGTGTCATGTTCTAATAATATAATGAAAGAATAATCTATGTTTTATAGCCTTGGATGGATGTATGAAGTGAATAAGACTATAGGGAAATAGCTGGATAATGGGAAGAATATAATTAAGAATTTTCCAACATATTATAATTTTGTATGGAACACATTTTTGAATCCTCATAAGGAATGATATTATGATACAAGTGTTGATAAAATGGAATCCATGCTTACTATTTTAATGTTAAGATATGTTTTTTCAATGTAAAATGATTCATATATAAGGTAATGGGAAACTATAGAAATATATTCCTAAATCCTAAAAGGAAAATACCTTAATAGAGGCTAATGGATCGTGGTCCAAACTATTATATTTCAACATGAGAAGTGGAATAAATAATCAGCTTGTTTTTAGATTCATTAATTACACCCTTTTTATATTTTATCAATTATTTCCTGGTTATAACAGTTATGAAATGTAAAAGGATTATACTATTGAAATTTTTTATTAATGATTTCAAAGCCTATGTTACGACCATTACAAATAAATTGGTGAAAAGATGAACTTCTAGGAAAATAGATTATTAATCGAAATATAACCCTTAATATTTTATTGATGTTGAGATAATGATATTTCAATGTCGAGATGATGGATGTGGATAATATAAATTTGATAGTACTAAATACCATAGAACTAATTAATGATTCATCGAATATTTAAGAAATTTATACAATAATCGATGATCACTTTAAAAAATAATTAAGAATTCGTGTCTAAAATATAGAATAATTTAAATTCATGTCATTACTATGTTTCAGAAAAAATAAATTACGATGTTGTTCACATGTTTGGAATGTGATGATTAAGAGCCACATTATTTTTTCTCTCGTATATATTCCATATTTAGTTTCCTTACATATATATTTTCTCATATATATTTGGATGATCAATAAGGTTAACCATTTATTAAGCGGTTTATGATGATCTTTGGATCATGTATTATAGATTAATGTATTACTTTACTATATAAACATTTATGCATATTGGATAAATATTGATAAATATATTGGTTTTGAAATCATTGAAATCATTTTCATTGAAAATTTCCATTTTGAAAACATATAAATGGAGTTTTTAAAATCATTTAAACGTGTTTTTAAACATAAATATATTTTTTAGGAAATATTTTTTATTTGAAAAAAATATAACTTCCACAGGTCTCAAAAAAGTTTGATATTTGTTTAAGAAAATATCCTTGTAAACATAGAAACAAAGAATCATGGATATGACTTTCATGGAGATGGGTAAGTATTTACATGGCTTAGATTCCTTTTTCACCTTAAATGATTATAAAAGTTCCTTAAACAAAAATTGGAAAGAATAGTACATTTAAAATATATTTTTTTGAATTGTGAATCTTCGATAAAAATGTGCTTTAATCATTATAGGATAACATTAAAATATTTTTAGAAAACAATTTTTTGAAAGAAGACAAATATCTAACCAAAATGGGAAATAAGATCTACTTTTCATAAATTTTTTATTAACTATATTTTATAACAAAGAGTGGGAAAATGGTGCAAAAAATATAGCTTTAATAGATAACTAGTGGATAATAACATACATGAGTTTTCTTGGGGGATGGATCATAATATTTAATCAATGAAAGCATAATTACAAATAACCATGGTAAACAATGAAAATTTAGAAACTAACTAATACCATTTTGGTAACATTGAATCAAAATAATATGGAAATAATAATGTTACCTGAAGATAAAAAATAAAAAGAAGTAGATTTATTAAATAACATGTCAATTTATTTATACAAACTTCATGACATACTATAATTTAAAAACAAGGCATGTGTCTAAAGGAAGGAAAATTAAGACCAAATTACATTACCAATTTGATAACTTTTGAAACATAAACAACACAAAAGTATGATCATTTAATGGATATGTAGTTGACCATAAATTTAAATATATGGATAATATAATACATTAGTTTTTTGTGTAAAAACACATATATGGAATATAAAGATAACATTTCTTCTTTTTCATGGAAAATAAAAGTGAGACGAGAAAACCCTTATTAGTTGAGTAACAACAAAATAATGATACCCATGAGAGAATAAAATCATCTAAATTATTTAATATCATTTAATAAATTAAATTAATTATATTGCTCATAATAGGGTATTATATACACCGCAATAAAGAAGTGATCAGTGAATATGGAAAGTATCTCATTAAAATAAAAATTAAGATCAAATTGTCATAGCTTGTGTACTGAATTTCTTAACACGGTCATCCCTCCTGTATAATAAATTTAATTTTATTATAAATACACAAAGGAACCATATTATTATATCTTATACCATATATTAATTGTTTATGAATTTATATTACTGGTTTATTAACAACTCCTATTTAATCTTATGTTTCGGGTAGTATTCGCTTTGTATTTCATATATGTTGCGACTTATTATTCTTGATCATCCTACATAGATCATTAATTAACTATTTATGAAATGTAAAAAATGCTATAAATATAAAATATATTCATCATACATGTATTAATAATAAACTATATAATAAAAATTTATGAAATGGAATACACTGTTCAAAGAGACAGTATGTCGTATATACCCATGAATATTATTTCCATTTTATTATCCTATTGAAAGATACAATGTAAGTAAATGACATATTTGGGAATATATATATTATAATTCCGATATATTTATTATTTAAAATATATCATATATGTTAACTAGACACGTCTCTGATACATTCTATGTATGGTGTGAATGAATCACATCACTTTGAGGAGGCAGTTGTCTACAATTCCACAAACTAAGTTATCGTATATCCCCAAAATAAAAATATTGAATGTATTATTTATATAAAAGTTCTAGAGGTATAAATAAATAATAAAGATTATATATATCATATAAAAATATATTTTCCATTATAATTATCACTCATTTGGGGATGTTAAGTAAAAAACCAACAACATCATTTTTGTGAGGCGGTAGTTCGCAACATATAAGAATGGTGTGTTCGTTACCCAATTGATGGTAGTTTTTGTAAGTATAGGTTTAACAGTTATAATAAAAAAAATCTATGTATATTTATAATAATTATTTTATAATATAATAATTTAATAATATAATTTTCATAGCTGGGGAATTAAAATAAAACAATGGAGCTTAAGGAAGGAGGTTACCTATTCCTTAGGTATGGTCTCTTAGTTTTCACAAAATCAATTTTTTGATGGATTTATTCCAAAATGGGGGATCAAGGAGGATGAGATGGATGTTGGTATATTATTTAATTAGATTTTTGTCGAGGAAAGTGATTTATAGGTGTGAATAATTTGGAGTTGTGAGTGCCTTTTTATTGTGGCGGAAGAGGGGTATTATTGTAATTTTATAAATTGTAATTACACCCACATTTTTCCTATGAATGGTGGATCAAATAATGGAAGAATTATAATATAATTGAATATAGGGTCTATATATGCCCATATAATAGGTTTTTGAAAATTGTATTGGTCATTTTGGCCCTTATGCGTAAGGTTTAGTTCCCTATTAAGATAATTTTCCTCTTAATCATCGTAATTGATTTTAATCACATTCATTAATATTTTTAGTGCAAAAATATGTTGAAATTATTAATAATTATATATTATGAGGATTAAAATTATTGATCCATTTTTACGGATTCCGATCATAGAAGTGGAAAAAATTAATATAAAATTTATCCCACAGATAGGATGATAAGGTGTGATTTTAAAGTTAAAATGTTCAAAAGATTATTATGTTTTTTATAAAATTTCAAAGTTAAATTGATACCAATTATCTAAATTGGATTAATTTATGAATAATTGATATAATTATACAACAATTAAAATTATAAATTTAATTTATCTTAAAATTAAATTTTATAAAGAAAAATTTTTGAATTAAAATTTGGTATTTTTAATTATTCATCAAAAAATGAACCTTTATAGAAAATAAAAATAAATCACCATAAACTAATATTTATGTTTCACGTTAAAAAAAATTATTTTGAAATAAAAAATTTCTAAAAATTCTATAATTAGATTTATTTTTGTTTCAATTAGAAGGAGATAAACTACTTTTATAAAAAATATAGGGTTTTGTGTGTAATATTGTTCATATTACTATCTTATGCCTATCAAAATTAACTTGTAACCAATGAATTTAACCATGTATTTTCATAATTTAGTTAATCTCATTAATTAATTAAGACTTAAATACTTTTTTATATCTTATTATATTAAACAATTACATTTTTAGTAATATATTATTGTTTTGTAAAACTCGGTTTGGCATGTTACAGAAGATATCGATGAAATTTTTTCTTGTGTATAACATATGATATACTAGGTGTTCCATGTTTATAAAGATAAAAAAATTTATTCTTATAGTCCATGATTAACATGGTGTTTCATATTACACAATCCAATCATAGTGATTTGATATAATAAAATATTTTATGTTATGCATGAAATAAAAAATATCAAGAATATTAAATTAATTTTAAATATAGTAATTCTCAAAATCATAGGGTGTTACATCAACTTCCTTATAGTTATCTTCCATTCCATAAAATTAGACATCAAGATAAGTGTATTTTCTTTTCAAGGGATGAATAAATACATTCTCAATGGGAATTCTTGAGGGGTGTTTCCATATTGATCATTGTATATATCATTAGGTTGTGATTCCAAGGAAGTAGTGGATGTTGATGAAAAAGGGTATTCATTATCTATATAGAATGAATATTGGGTGGCACATATAGATCCCTTGTATAATATCATTGAATTATTATTCAATATTTTGATAATGTAAATGATGTAACTAAATGGGTGTGTTGAGTCAATCTCCACTAATCTGAATTATGATTCAGGAGTATATTTATTATCGATAATATTACCATCCATGGAATTATACCTCTCTTAGTATGGTATGGACACTATCATGGCAACTATTTTCAGGTTTCTACAGAAAACATGATTATATTATACAAGGAAACCATATTAATTATGAGTCAATTTATTAACATGATGAATGGGTATCACATATTCATTACAATGTTCCCTCTATGAATTGGATTCATCAGACTTCAAACCATTTTGAGTGGCGATCTAGACAATATCATACATCACCAGGTATATTCATTCTTTTCTGAAGAAGGTTTCTAAAATACATTTGGTCTCGCATGGGTTGAATGGATATATATCACTATATATAACATCATCTCATATGTGAAATAAGTATTTTAAGAAATTAATATATGATAAATGTAATATCTTGTGCATGAGGGGAACTTTCCATTCCCATGTGATGTTAAATTAAATTTCTAGGAGGTCTAAAAAGAACTCAGATTTTCGGATTCATTTAGAAACATTAGTCATTAATAGGATCATCCAAATATGTTTTCTTAACGTTTATCATACCCTTGAATCATACTCATTTATGGGGATAGTTCAGTCTCACTAATATCGAGGAACAGAATGGTGTAGAACAATATGATTTTTATCTTGAAGAAGTTGTTAACAGGGTCATTTAAGACATAAATATAATTGAACATTTATGTGAGGTATAATAGAAAGATGTTTCCATATAAAATATCAAACTAATTCTATTCTATTAAAAAATAATCATTCTACATTTAATAGGGATATTTTTTACTGAAAATCCTTAAAAAGGGAGACCTTAGAATTATACTCTTATTGAATTTTATTACTATCAATCAATACTTCATTCTACTCCAAAGATAGATTAATGTTTTGTAGAAGATATATCCTGATTGAAGAACAATACAATTTCATGAAAATATCATATTTTCATGCCAATGGTCTATATCACCTCGTGGGATGTTTTTCTTTATGGTGTGGTTTTTGAGACCCATGATGATTTTGACGACAAATTATTCTCTTGTATCGTTGTAGTTGAAATAAAAAACTCTTGTGGTCCAGTTCATCTAATGTCTAAAAATTGTCATCTTAAATCATAATATTGTATCATTCTTAAGAAATATACTTCTATAATAATCTTTTAAAGGTCAATAGAAAAATGTCAATTGGATCCATACTCACCTCGATCATGCTCATGATTTTTTATATAGATTTATTATATATGTGTAGATTCTATGAGAATCATAAACTATATTGTGGATGACTACATAACCTTCATCACTAGCCTCCCCATCCACTTTATACACTTTCCAGGTCATATATATGGTATTATGGATCATGTGTTTTTTATTATCTGATAAAGGAATAGTTTGATAGATGGAATTGAAAAAATAAAATAATATTTCTTTATGAGATGATCTATAAATTTTTTTGGGTGGTTCCTTTTATATCAGGGAATAAGGTACCATTTCTTGACTGATCTAGTCATATTTTTTTATAAGATTTGTTTCTTCATCATCTGATTTATATACATGATTTCCTCTCCATTAGTCACACCTACTCATAGGGCTTCCTGTGGAAAAAGTAGATGATTCATGAATTTTATAATGGATGAAGAGTATAATTAAATTATTTACATAAGTCATGATTATGAGATCTTTTCAATCAACTCTTCTACAAGTCATAAAATTTATAAACTTTTGAAATCATCTATTTAGTACTTGATCGAATTTTCAATCTGCTTGAGGTGTGGTGGAATTTTTTTTACTTTTTCTAGCATCTACCTAAAATAAAATCTCAATATTCCACCATGTTATAATGAATGTAACTGAAGAACAATTAGTCATATATATTGTTTACAAACATTAATTTTTTTTGGAAATAATCTGGTTAGTCATGATGATAATCTTTATAAGGTTTTATTATTCCTTTTAGAAAAAATAGATCATTTTCTGAATATGCCTTAAATAATCCAACTATATTCTCATTTCAAATGTATTAATTATTATTCCATCTATCGCCAATGTTTTGGTGAATCCATTACATATCTCCTTCCTAATATGGATTTAGTTATTGTTTTGATCATTCATGAGGGATTTGTTCATGATATGGAAATGTTTTTCGAGATTAAACTAAAAATAGGAGTGAGTGGAGTGTGACAACTATTGTATCATTTTTTAGAGACATCCCTGATGGGTCCATAGACATCATTCAGTATTTTGACTTATGATGATATATAGTATCTTATAGGTGTTGGGATGTTACAATTATCTATATAAACCAACTTCAAAATATTACAAGGACAATAATTGTTTATTTCTCATTCATGAAGATATATATGAAATCATCAGGAAAATGTTCCTACGGTGGTTTCATTTTGAAGTTAAGAGGTTGAGGCTATAAACATGAATATAATAGATGATAATATAAAATTCCCATTTTTTAATACAATTTTATTGGTCTATGCTATTTATCTATCTCTTGGTTGAACTTTATTGGTATACAAACTAAATTTCCTGAATTGATCATAGACTATGATCTGATTTGTATTATACTATAATAGACAAATCTAGATCCTATTAACATTTTTACAAAGAAAATTAGAATCATAGATTATATTTTTGTATCATACATTCATAGCCTTATAGTATGATATAATTATTTTCAAATATTATCAAGGTCTCCATTTCTAGAAGAAGTACGGTAAGTGGTGTTTCCAATGTATAGTCCCAATGGGATATCATACCATCTTAGTATAATGTAATATTTTTTGGCTGAATCATAGAATCAATTATCTCTATGGATTACCTGTATGTCATTAGAAAATAAATAGACTAATATTTATCTACTGTTATAGTAACCTTAGTAGGTAAGGGATGATATGGGTAACCTTCCAATATTGGTAGATGGTAGCTCATTTTCCCTAATTGGGGATGACTTACCAGAAGAAATTCTATTTGTGGTCCTAGAAAAGAAAAATCCTTATAGGTAAGGTCTAAAAGGGTAAAATATATCATTGATCATAATATAGTGGAAATGAGTTAAATATATTGTAATCTCCATTTTTTATTTACCATTTCTTGATAAATCATTATTATTAGAGGAGATATAATGATATCAATTGGTAGATTATTTTTAGTGTGAATGTTTCCCCTAAACAAGAAAACCATTTATCATTGAAATTAAAATGCCTTGTCTTTATACCTATCTATATATTCTTCAACTATGAATTTTTTCCCTCCTAAAGTGGTTGACTGAATTTTGATATTACTTTTAATTTTTCTTTTCCTATGGTGTGTCACAAAGGTGATAACTGATATTTGGGTGGTAGTGTGTTCTATGTTAACCTTTTATTCTAAGTACATGGTCCCTCTTCATTTAGGTTCAGTTTCTCCTATTCATCATCCTACATTTCATCATTTTCATTTATAGAGTACACTATATTTAGAATTGTGTATAGGCCCAATGGGTTCAAATAATAATCTACCAGTGAGTTATTCAGATGATATATTCATTTATAATACATATTAGTGGACATGTATAAACTATTATTGAAATTAACATTTTTGAAAAATAATTTGGGAATGTAAACCATTTGGGGGTTTATATTCCCAACTCGTCACTCCCTAGGGATTGTTTTTATAAGGTTACCAATAATTACTATCCTTTAATCAAAACTGAGAATTTTTTCAATAGAGGCAAGGTTGTATAACACATTTATGGGAATGAGTCGGATATATACTATAAATTTCTCCATATACTAGAGATAATAAAAAAAACTAATATGTTAGGAAATGGTCATATCAATTCCCTTATCCTTATAGGTTTCAATCTGGCATTTCCCACCACTGCTACATCTATATTTCATCATGGTTTTGATTATCTAAATGGAATATAGAATGGTAAATTTTATATAAATTCAACAAGACTTGTTGTATTCAGTTTACCTTTGATTGTTTATTTTGATTTAGAGTGTGAAATCCACAAGATTTCTCACACTGTTACCCACATATGAGTGGGGTACGATATTCATTCTCAGTGTGAACCGTACTATTCCAAGGGTTACACCCTATTAAATAGCCTTCCCCTTATCAGATGAGAATCATGTTTAACCCTATTTGAATCAATTTTAATATTATGTAAACATATATCTCTTGGTGAGTACATCACACGAGTTGTTTACATATAGTCGGATTTTGGTGAATGGCCATGTCGGTATACAAACCTTCTTTTATTGAGACATTTCTTAATGATATATTATTACATCAAACCTGCCTTTGAAGACTGTTATGGAATGAGAGTTAATCAAAAAAAAATTTAAGGTTTATCCCATTATTTAATAAATATATTGGATGTACCTTCAATGATAATTAGGTGAAGGGTCCAAAAGACATAAGGTAATCTATTTTGAGATTATGATTTTTTATCAGGCATTGGGTTTTGTAACAAATATAGGGGTGTCGGATCAAATCGTATTCAATGTATGGAAGTTATTTCAACATTCTCATTATGTTGTTGATAGGGCAGATATTTCACCTTAATATGATGTTATGTCACCCATAGGATATACCACATGTAATGTGTACATCAGGTCTTTATTTCCCCAATGATATGATACCATGTGGTGGTTGGGGGTCAAAAAATGGTATATTAACCATATCCATCATTTACACTTATCCAAAGTGGATTCCTCTTCAAATATGATAAAATTGTTAGAGGTTATGAGCTCATTTCCTATGTGATTCCTCAGTATGGTTAAGGGTATTACAAATAATAGAAGTCATATGAGCCTATTTTTAACTGTATATTTAAATTTATCATCCATAAATAATTATAAAAAACATTCCTATGATTTTAAGATGAAATCCCCATTAAACTTTTCAACATACTACTTTATTAGGGTAATGAATATAACCATTATTTTTTATAATTTCAAAGTAATGATTATATAACCCTTATTAGTTAGATTAGGAATGTGTTCATGATATCAACTAACTGTAGGAATAAGATGAAAATTATATCCCATAATCATGGTCATAATATATTTCTTCGTTTATGACATATGGTTAGGGATATAGGCCTTTTATCAGTCAAGAGAGGGGTTTGTTTACATCCTTTGGTTTGGTTAACCATAGGTATATTCTGCTAGATTTTGATTCGGATATATGCATTCCTTGTTGTAGTTATTATGTTAATTGGTTCTCCTTGAGTCATTTAAATAATATAATCATAGTATTTTTACTTTATCATTATCAAAATATATTGATAATACTCATAAGAATGAGAAGGAATATGTAGTCCACCTAGGAATGTTTTTTAATAATTTTTATTATGTTATTTAACCATTATGGAATTAATAATTTGGATATCTTATTTTTCAAGTTTTATTGGTTGATTATAATGACTAATATACTCTTTCACTACTAGGATATGATTTATATTCTCTAGGGTCACAGTAGACATATTGTCATGGCCACATGTAATTTCATGGAAAAAATGAAAAACATCACTGATTGAACTTGGGGTATATTTAAACTCTTATCCTCCTATCATCATCATAATATTCCTATGGGATTCATATGATGGAACTGATATTTGATCCAAATCCATTGATACCACTAAGACATGGTATTATTAGTCATATACTGGTTTGGGGTTGTGATAAAACTCGTGATATACTAGACGGATATAGTGATTTTATTTATATTTAAAACTTATGATATGAGCCATTTTTTGGGGATGAAGCTATGATAAGGTGGTGGTATTGATATGTTGATTCTAGGATATGAATTGACTTATTGGGAACTTCTAAGAGATTTTTTATCTATTTTTGGGATCCATAATATAAGATGACTCTAGTGGGATTGTTGTAATAAACATGTAATGTCCTTTAGGGGTGATATATGTATGTTTCAAATTAACTATTATAATATATAAGATAGTATACTAACAGGAAAAATGGATTCTTATCCTACCCTATTTTTTTTGTATGTCACCATCCCTAAAGAGTTCATAGAGAAATTAAATACATGATTTGGATTTGAAAACATTTTATAAACAAATGTCATTAGTGGACTTGGTATGATATTAGCTTCACACTATTGGAAAAAAAAGTTGAGTGATATGGGAATTCATAAATATCTCCTAATAACCATCAATGAAAAATCAGAGTATTTATCCAACACCCTTTGATCAGTGAATATTAGTTTCAATTCTATACAGATAGAATCTCAAGGTTTTCAGTGGTGGAAATGTGTAACTCCTATTTTTTTGTGTCATTTCTCAAATGGTTTTGATTTATTCTATTTATGATAGAGAGTCCTTAATTTGTATATTATGGTGTGGTGTTGGTATTTCTAAGGAGTTATTGTAATATAATTCATTTGGAAATGAACTATTGATGTTTCCTAGTTAGTGAAACATGCTCTTAGATTATGGCGATGCTTTATTTATGGAGCCAGCACCATGGGGGAGTTGTTATTAATTGGGACCAATTTTATATGATTAAAAAGATTTTTTACTACTATTTCACTAGAAAATCATAATAAAGGATACCCTTAAATAAATATTCAAAATTACAAGTTTATATCTCATCTATGTTTGAGATTGATCATTTTCAACATCAAAGGATTCATGTTGGATCACCATTTTTGATTCAATGTGTATGTCATTGAATGGTGATCATTAAGCTCTATACATCCCATGTATTTATTTTAATGGGAGTGAATTCTACCATCAATGATTGTATGATTACAAGATTCATGTTGGGTTCTTAATTTTTTAGAATTCATATTTCATCAAAGTGTTTAATCAATGCTAAATACCACAACAATATTCATTATTAGTGGTGTGGAATAAACAACTGACCACATAATGACTATATGATTCATGTTAGATTCAATTTATTAACCTAATTAATTTTTTTTGTTAAATACTAATCATATCCATGATTTCTATTTGTATGAAGTAACAAGGAAATTCCAACTAATCCTAGAATATGAGTTAAATTGAGAGGATAATATATTTGGATAACCCGCAGCTTTATTAGTGGGTATTTTTTCATACTCCAGGACTCTCTTATTGATTTAATATATATTAAGGAATCTTACACAAGAGTGATATTAATGAAAATTCAACCCCGATGAACAAGCTATATCATGATTTATTGAATATTGGATCACATCATTATGTATAATACGTACTCCAACCTCTCTATAATGAATAATTTTGAATATAATAGAAATGAGGCCCAGTGGGCATAATTTATGTTCTCATTATTGTTAACCCTTATTGGTGATAATAAGAATACATAAAGCGAATATAGATCTTAAATAAAGGTAATAGATATCAATGAGTAATGGGGTATTATGTTTTCCATATATAAAACATAGTTCAATGAGAATATGAGATATAATGACATAGATATTGGACATGAACCTTTGAGTGGTATCCTATATTTTTTTAATAAGAGAAGTCAGAGTATGCATTTTTCATAAACACAAGGGGCTATTTGATTCTTTGAAAAATATATATCCATACTAAATTTGAAAATATTAAAAAAAATTATAATAGTACATTGGCCTTGGAATGAAAAATTCTCCCTTCTAAACTATCATGATTCCCAAGTAGGTGGGAAGAAATATTTGATAGAAAATAAGTTTTATTACAAGATGGATTGGTAATTTCATAAATGATATTGCCTCTGATGTGATAGTAATTTGAATCTAATGTCGAATGTGTCTCATGAAATGGCTATATACCATAATGTAGAATGTAAGAGTTGGAATTATATATTATTGAATTTGATTATAACAATATGAGGGATCATAAACTCCATTATGAGTATCACAATATAAATAATAACATGCTAAAGTGTATAATTTGGGTTATTGGGATTTAGAGAGGCTATATTTATATGCTGTGAAAATTGGAATCGGTGTGATCATAAATCTTATGTTAACTATAATGTTTATCAATGAATGTTGAGGATTCTTACCATTCATTTTATATGTGTATGTAAAATATGACCACCATGCATTTTATCATCTTATAGTTTTTATGTTAATAATGAATTTTATCATCATATTGTATGAAAATTAACCATTATCATTATCATCATACAGTTTATATGATAATTTCAACATAAGATATAACAATTTAGAAATTTTGTGATATATGTAAGTTATTATGGTCTTCACTGGGAATATGACAAATGGAAAAACATGATATTTAAATATTTATGCTCAATTTTTGATATTTGATATGGGGGTCAATCTATGAAATAAAATTTAAGGCATCTTATTTATAATATTAACTATTGACCTTATAGTGTGTATATATATTGTGTGGGAATTATGCATTAGCTAGCTGATATATTTTATATATTTTCATCTTGATTAAAAGGATGGATAATTGAAGTAACTTTTAATATTTCATTTTGATCTCGAATAGTTAATGGATCACACCATATTGGATTCCTATTATATTGTAATGACTCATGAAAAATACAAAAAAAAATTTAAAAATGTTGGGGATTCACCTAATAATTAAGGGAATCATTCATTTATGTTAATTTTGATAAAATCATAGTCATATTTGATCTAGGGGAACACATGATTCATATTGTGTCTGAGAAACTAGAGATAATGAAATATCAAAAACATTGAACAGTTCTATTTTCATAGGACTTACAGGTGATGTGTATGACCATGATATGAGTATAGATCATGAGGAATATGGTTCAGTGTGTAAGATAATGTAGATTACACTAGATTTGACTATCATGATGGATATGGATGTATCCCAAAATGGGAAAAACCATTTATGGAATATATTGGGGATTACACAAAAATAGATGACCATGAGGGATATGGTTATTGTTCATAAGGAATATAATAATGTGTATAATATATTGGAGTTTTTAGAAAACTATATTCTACTATTTTGGATATGAATCATGAAGAAAATCTATTAGATGAAAAAGATTCAAATTACACCAGATTGGATACCCAATCTGTGGTTATTATGTTGGGTCATTTGGTTTATCATGGAATCCAGCTATAAAAGGTAAATACATGATAGAAAAGGTCTACGTTACAATTTCATTAAAGGAATATGAATCATGTTTAGGTTAAAATATTTTTGTTTCATGAAGAATATGGAGTTATGAAAGAAAATAATAAATTTGAGTTCCTTAGATTGAAAAATGAATGTGGAGTCATCTGACCACTTGATGGGATTGGGGTGATGTGATCACAAAATTGTGATGGGTTCTAGTGATCTCTATAATTCTACTCGATGAGGAAGTTGTGTGAGTATCATATAACTGGCCCACCACATGTCCAAAAAATTCTTAGGTGACCACATGATCTGATATCTATTCAAGAATTATGATATTACTTATGTAATTTTAAATTATTTATCCCCTCATAAAGTATGAATATTTCAATTTTACTCATTTAAATTTGACATGAACGTGTTTGGGGATTCAACCTTCCCCTTATTTCCTCATCAGGTTTCATAATTTCTTTTATGTTCTTTATCACCTTAATAATGGAAAAAAATGTGTATTAATATTCTATTTCCTCAGATATCAATACCATCATATATAGAATATATTACATGTGGAATTTTATGGGGGTGGATAATTTCTAAAAAATATTAGCATCAGTTCATGGCCGAGAACCATAATATATTTACAATCCCATGATGATGGTTTTTTCAGAAATGAAAAACTATAGATTCATCTGATCGTCAATGAATTCAAATGGGTCCACCATTGATAGTTATTACTATAATTTTCATATATTAATAATGAAATTTCATAATTGATCATGGATCTCATATATACCAAAGAGTCTAAATTATTTCATCTATATATTTTTATACCTAGTTTATTGGTTGACTATACTCATTTTTCTTGAACATGCACAAATCTCTTGATGAATTTTAAGCATAAGTACCTCATTCCACGATATCATCTTTTGAATTAAATTATATGTGTTTTTAGATTTTCTATATCACCAATATTGGGGGTGCGTCATTATCAATATAAATCATGAAAATTTATATGACCGACAACCTTTTCAAGTGGAATTGCATTCTCACATGAGTTTAGAGTCATCACATGATCAAAAATCATGAATTTCATTATGAGATATAAATATATTACTTGTGTAAAAAAAATTCATCCTTTATAAAACAATATTAGCATTTAAAAATTTTAATATATACCATATATCATTCAAATAGGATTATTCTTTGAATAATCCCAAATGAAAGTGGAGTCTCACTCATAGAAACTAGTTAGAGAGAAGAGAAGCAACCCCACTAATTTCGTTTTATCAAATTATCCATATCACCTATTTTCATTTCCCAAATGGATATCACCCTAAAATCCATATATGTGACTTATGATTTATAGAAATTGATTGAATGACATTACTCTAATTATTAATATCGATTCCATGATATAGGATTCATAACATATTATTAAATTATTTGTGAAAAAAAATTATAATGTATGAAGAGATCGCATATATAGAAGTTTTGTTCCAAAATTATAAATATGATAGGTATACGCACGTGGATGTAAAAAACAATTCATGTACACCTATATTTTTTTTCTAATTTGGATGAATCTCCACTCTTTTATAGTGGTTCTCGGTATGAAATATGATACTCGATGGTGTAAGTATATCTGTGTGTAGAGGCCAAGCACCTGACAATTCTGCATCGAGTGACTTATGATGCTGAATATAATACATATATGATTTTTTAGAGATAATTTTTGAAGTATAATAATTATCTCAGAATATAACTTAATGTAAACATTAAGAGAAAGAAAAATTATGTCCCCAAAATTTCAAATGACATATAATGTCATTTAATCATATCCAACATCTAAAATCTAAGATAATATCATGATAATTCTTCAAATCATTTCATCCTAATTTAAAATATATTTTATCAAAATAATATATTTAATAAAATTATAATTATATTATCAGTCATTTATATCACCTTTAGTACAATTAAATCAATATGCACTCCAAAACCCAGATCATGTGACGTGAAAAATAAGACCGTCCAATAATATTCACTTTTTTCCTTATATGGTAATGTGAAGGACACATGTATAGGAGTCAAAAAATGGTTTTAATAGATATTTTCTATATTAATAATTTAATTTTGGTATTAGTAAGGAAAATTACATAACATGCTAATTATATGATCAATATATGATCATCATTAACTTATCATTTAAAATAAGAATACTAAGAGGGGAAAATTAAATTTAATGTTTTTGTATACATTAATTTTTTTATATTTCTTTCAAATTATGATAAAAAACACAAAAAATAAAAATATATATTCATTATATATTTTCATATTGATATGACAACAAATAAACCAAATAATCATCCAATAATATTAGTATACACATGTCTCAGTTGTTTTTAATACCTATGTTAATAATGTAGTGAATATATATCATAGATGACTTAGGTAACATGAATAAAAATAAAATAAAATATAAATATATTTTTTGGAATGTTAAAATTCCTTTTAAACTCAACTCTAATGAAAACTTGTTTTTTCATTGAAAATCAATGATATAAGATCATTTTCATTTTCACCTTAATATATTGTAACCAAAACTACATGGGAATGAAATTATACATTTAAAAGTATAATAAATTATCAATTATAGCTATTTTATTGTTTTAATATTGGTGAACATTGTAACATTAATGAATACAAACAACTTTATTTTGAGACATTACCAAAATTATCATGATTAATTACATATGTTATCAAAAATAGGTAATATATAACACAAATTTATATAAATAATGATTATCAATGAATTGTAAAAATGCAAATAAATTAGTAAGGTTATATAATTATTTATTAAAATGGATATTTTTCTTATAAAGGTGGTTATGGAGGGTTTATTAGAAGACACGATACAATATAAGGTTTTCTTTGTGTCAAATTTTTTTACACTTACTATATTTTGTGGACCTTGTTATTATAATATGGTTTATTTTATACTAGTTGATATATTTTTATCAATAAAATTAATGGGATATAATAAGACAACTAATATTCAAATTTTTCAATTGTTATTGATTTAATTATTAACCGATTAGTATGTATTTTCTATAACTTGTCTTTCATTCATTAAGTTATGAAAATTATCTTAAACCACTTTAGTATATGTTAGGTACATTAAGCTTTTTATTTAATTATTTTGTATTTTCCTATTTTTTCAATAGAGTTATATTCCTACAAAATAAATATATGTCAAAATTTTATTACCAAATGGAGTATGTTTCTTGTATGTGAAATTGATAGATTAAGTCTCATTACATTGAATTAAAATGTTTTTTCATGGGAATTTTACATCTAATATTGAATTATTACACTATAATATTTTACTATATGTTGTTTTATAATCACCTTCGGGAATCTAAAATTTTGATTCAAATAAGATTTTCTTTCTCCCATTACAATATGTTTTTCCAATAACGATATTTTCAAAGTATTACAAAATTTCCTTTAATTTTATTGCAAAAACATTTATCATTGGATGCACCATTCATATTGAAAACATTATTTTATTTGAAACTATCCAATTTTAGATATGATTTATAAAATTAAATGTATCAAAAACCATTAAATTCAACTTTTTAATATTATTTTTAATGTGATATATAAGATTTTATTTTACATCACAATGATAAATGATTTAAAAAATATCTTTAATATATTCACACCCATTTTCATTTTATTATTATAATGTATATACAATCACAATATTTATGTTACATTAATTATAAATATATTTATAAATATATAAAACATTTTTTGTTGAACATGTAGTATCAAAATATTCAATTATTGATCACATTTGATGTGATGCTATTAAAACGATTATATTAAATAGATGGTTTAATTTATATCAACATCCATATAAGACTACATTATTATAAATGGAAATGATAAATTTTTGTCCATCCAACTTGAATTTATTGATGTTTTGGGAAATGTTCATTTCTATCATATTGATGATCAATCAATTCTTTTATCTTTTATATATATTCATCTTGAATAGGTATAACTTTTCTCTAAATTTATTTAATTTTATAATAACATGATTTTCCATTTCCATGATACAATAGCATTCAAAAAGATTCCATATGATTATTTATTTATGAAATACTGAGAATACATATAATTTTTAATCATATATTTATGTTCATTGATCATCAATGAAATTGAATTATGTATTTTTTAAACATTAATTAATATGATAAATGAATTTGTATTAAATCAGTAATGAGAACAGAAATACATTATATATCCCCACAATTCATTGGATAGTCTCATAAGAAACATATTTTTTGGTAATTGGTTAATTACAACAAAATTCAACAATATTTATTCAATAGAATTTTGAATATAAAAATGATGTATTGGCTATAGTCTTGAGTCAAAATGATGTATCAAATAAGGCCTTTAATTTAAGATGAAAATGTTTGATATTATATATTTCATCACAATGAATTTGATTATTGTTATTAGTGTAATTTAATTATTTTAGTTGTTATACCTATATATATTATGATCTTAAATTGGTCCATTATAAGATGATTAATTATTCTTACCATAACATTTATGCCATGTTTATTCCATAATTTCATTAGTTTTATGTTATCCCTTACTATAATATTGAAATCACTTTATCATTTGGTTTCATTTTCCAATGTAAGGGAGAAATTTTTTATACATTATATTACCAATAATATATGATGTCTGAATAATTAATTATAGGTTTCGATAATTTGTTATGGATTAACAAGGTCATCGTATAATTTTTGAATTATGTCAATTTGATTTGATTTATAAGTTAATGGTGATTCAAATATATCTAATGAAATAAACCTAAAATGAATATTCAGATATAAGAGATTCAACAGTACTTATTCAATATTTAATTAAAGATTGATATATCAGGGAATTTATAGTGTTCACCAAAGTGAGTGTGTTATAAGTGTATTTATGGCTTCTAGATATAGTACCAGGGTCAACAGAAACATAGTTGGTATGAGAGACCAATTTCTATAACATTCAAGATTTCGATGAATCATGAGTTTTATTTGATGGTTTATATGTTTAGGGTGGTCATATTTAACAATTTATTGATAAAACATTGGGATATAATATGATTTAATCTTAATGTAATAAATGAAATTTTATGTTGGGAATTTGTATGAGAGGAAATTATTAAAGTGACCGATTATATGATAATAATCTATATTTTTTTGAATGATTTGAGTATACAATTTTCCAAAAAATTACATCTTTTTCTTGATAATACAAGTGGATATAGTATATAGAAAAAATATACATAGTGGTGTTAACCTCTATAAGAGTGAATTTGGTATTAAATTGATTATCAACTAGTGAATAAAAAATATTCCTAACATGACACTTGGATTATCACACCCAAAACATTTGATTTTTTTAATCATATTCTCTATGAAAACTAGAATTAAGGATTAATTCACATGTAATTTTAGTTGATTAGGTTAGTATTATTGAGAAAAAATGATTATAAATAATCCATAGATGAATCATGATATATATAAGTGGAACTAAGAGTGATAAAAATAAACTAAATTTTCTGAAATTAAGAAGAAATTTTAGGTTGATATTTGTAAGTAAGAGAAAAATGTCCATCATTTTGCTGCTTATAGAAATAGAAATGAGTAAGTTAGAGAAGAATCACAACATCAGGAATAGATGGATTCCTCAGTGAAATGAAAAGGTAAAAAACCATTGATTCTGACTAAATAGTTATCTCTAAGGTTTTTCACTTTTTTCCAAAGCTAATTGTGGATAATGAAGTCTTTAAACTTGTTTCTTACAAGAAAACACCATCCCCAGTTGTTTCCCAATGAGTGGTTGTGCTATCTATTATAGAAGAAATGAATATGCTAGTCACAAAATATTTTTCTCCGGACAAATGCATGGAAGAAATAAAGGATAGCTCAGGTTATGAGAGCACTGAGGCTGAGACAATTTATGGAAGACGTCAAGAGCTCTCAAGTAGGGCATATGCTAGTAGAGGGACATAGAGGGGTTAGGGACATGAGAATGGAAGAGTGGAGCTGGATGCAATTAGAGATAATAAAATAAGGCTAACTGAGAGATAGTTGAAAAAGATAAGAAAATAGTTTCTCTTTTTTTGGGTTTTCACTATTTTCCATTTCCCCCTCCCCTTGGTTAGTATCTTTTACTTTATATTAATAAAAGAGGCATAACTTCTATCTTTAAAAAAATTAACTAAATTATGTTTATATTAATTTGATAGTATCATAAAATAGGACATGTTGTGGTTAAATATTCTTGTTTTACTTTATAATATTAATGATAAAATTGTGGGAATTAATTGATATTGTTATCCCTACATGGTTTTAGTAAGAGAATCATAAATAAAGAGTCATGTTAATATTGGAAGTGAGGGTGATGTAGTGACTTCTTCAATAATAAACCCCTATAAATGGGATATAGATTGAGAAATTTAGTAATTATTCCAAACAAAAATTATGAAATATGATAAACTATAGTAATATAAATAAAACACCCAAAAACACCAATAAATTGAATGATGGTGTATTATTGATATAATTATAGTAACAAAAATGGTGGAAATATGATTTGATTAACTACATGTCCAAAATGGGTAAAGAATCATGTGGGAAATGGAACTAAGAGGATATATTGATGCTATATGTGTGGAAATGAAGATCACCATATCATAATATAGAAGGAAAATAGAAAATATAGAAAAATATATTTTTCAAATTGAAAGGGTTTGGGCCCTTATATTACTTAACATCCCATTCCTAAGAAATATAAGGCAAATAGTCACCAAAAAATATGTGAACAAATACATCCTATGACACTACTGATAATTTAGTATAGAATGTTTCTTTATTGTATTTTTTTGTTATTTCATATGTAATGAATGTTTTCATACATAGTTGGGTATGAATTAAAAAATAAAAAATGTATTGTTGTATTATTATTATTTAATCAACTTAAATGTTTGTTAGAGGTTATTACCTCTAAACCCAGCTATTATTCCCATAGTATAATCTTATTTAGAATTAGGATTATATAATATCCTTTTATAAAGTGATTATATTAATTTTGTTAAAGATAAATTTCACTCTATATCAAAAGTAATCCATTGATCATGTAATAGTGTATTTCCAATTAGGGGTTCAATATAGAAATGAATTTGACAATTTGAGGGAATCTATAAGGACTTATATTGTGTAAGGGACCATTAACAACTAATTATTTTAATATATAATTATATTTTAAAATATCAATGTTTTCAATAGCTTTCTCCCCAACAAAGAACATTGAACATAAATGAAACCAAGATAGATTTAGATAAAAAAAATAAATATTTAGACATGGACATTAAAACCATGAAATTAAATTTATCATAACAAATAGGATTAACAACATTAATAAATATTTATTGAATATTATTTAATGATACTTATAATATGGATAATATTATATTAGTATATCTGTAATGACAAAAATTTCATGGTAAGCGAAGAAGTGTATTTACTATAAAAAATCAATTTTTACCTTATTGTTTTTTATCATCGAAAAAATGGTCAATTAATGGTAGTATATAATTATTTGTATAATATTTTATATTTAATTTTAAATAATAAAAAAATAAGAATAAGGATATATTGTTTTATAAATATTATTTGTCAAATTAAAAATAATTATTGATTATATTTTATAATATAATATATAAGTTAACATTCAAATTGTTATAATTTTAATTTTAGGAAATGAATTTTTTAAATTATTTATAGGAATATTTTCTATGATTATTTTTTGGAATATGTCCGAAAATATTGATTTGAAGGTAAATAATGAACAATAATTTTTTTAAATACCATGATTTAATGACATTATTAGTATATTAGTATGTTTTAGAAATCTGTGAAAAAATTTATAATAGGGATTATTTATTTTATAAGTGACATTATAAAAAATATATTTTCTCTTATTTATAAACTTATAATTGATATTTTATAACCAAAATAAGACTTGTGAAAAATAATTGAGATAGATTATACATTTATGAACATAAGATGATATTTTATTATATTTGTAATTTTAATCAAATTTAATGTATATAAATTTTGGAATCATTATATAAAAATTATGTAGAAATTATCACATTATGTTGTTTCATAAAGGATAAATTACTTAGGTAAAAACTAATAACCATGGTAAGAGTGAATTTGGGATAATGTTTTTAATCGAGTGATAATGTCAAAAAATGTAAAAAATGAGATTTATTATATGATGAGCCCATGATTGAACTTTTGTATTATTCAACATATTATTTCTAAATTTTGGATCCCCTATACTTGAGAGACATTACCCATTATTATAATTTTAACAGTATTTAAAAAATTGCATCCCTTCTCAATTATAAAAGGTTTATCTCACTACATCTTTAATACAACTCAAAAAATTAGGTTTCCACCTACAAAAAGTATATTTTCTCCATCCCAAGTAATCAACTTATTAATTTGTGTCCTTATTTTTACATGAAATTATCATGTGACCTCCCTTTCTACTAAAATATCCATGGAAAAAATCCTTGTTTTCAATGTGTGTAATCATCATTCCTTATATCCTTTAGTTTATATCTTACCTTTACAACTATAGTACTCAAATACCAATATAATGAAAAAAATATTGGTTATATAATAAATATAGTTAATCAGAGGGAATAAATACTAACATCGATTTTCTTAATCTCTTTTGAATAAAGAAACCATGAATGGGTCATATGTTTATACTACCTCCTCCATAAAGAAACATTATATTTTTTCATCCCCACCATAATTCAGGTTTAAATTATTTGGTTTAATGTATAAATGTGATATATATGATGTTATTAAATTTAGGTCATGATAAATTAGAGGACCTATTAATGATTTGATGAACTAATGACCGCCCATAAATAAATATTTTAAAACAACCACTCTCAAAGGAAAATAATTTTTTAATATTATCATATCCATTATATCATATTTTAATAACTTTTATCCAGTTCCTTAGAAATCTAAATTCGAACATTTTATTTGGCACTAAGTGCATAAGGGAATATAATATCCCCATAATTTATAATATATTTACTATTTTAAATAAATTAAATATATTTTACAGCTTTCAATTCATGCAACACTAAGTTAGAATACTTCTCACTCAATACCATGTTTCTTCAATTGATTATATTATATACAAGACCTAGTTTTACCAAATATTAATATATTATTAATATATTATTATTTTATATAATAAAATATAATCATAATATTAAATTATTTATTAATAATTGGATTAAAATTTTTATGAATATATTTTTTTTTTCAAAAATATGAAATGAATTCATTGGTTACTATTTGATTATAAATGAACATAAGAACCAGTTGAATATAAAGGAAATATTTTTATAAAAAATGATTTTTATGCTCTGAAAGATTATTTATACTAATAAATTAAATTAATTACAATTAGTTAGTGATATTAATGTAATATATATATCTATATAATATTTAGTCAAATTATTTTTTGTATTAATCGAATATATTTTATAGGCATAAGATAATAATACATCCAATATTTTACATAAAATAAATATTTTTATAAAGGTGGTTTTACTACCTTTTAATTGAGAAGCTATTTTAAATTTAATTTTTGGACGATTTATTAATATTATACTTAAAAATAAACTGAATATTTGAATGAGGAATATATAAATTAGTCTAGGATGAATTTTATGTATTTTTATGTGAAGTTTTAATTTTTAATGAATAATGAAAAATACTAAATTTTAATTCAAAACTTATCTGTCATATAATTTATTTATAAGGTAAAATAGTATAATATTTTTTTAATGTTTAATAAGATAAATTATTTATTATTTAATATAATTTATTTAATTTTTATCAATTTCAATTTAAAATTCTATATAAAAACTTATGAAACATGTTGAAATTTTTACATTAAATACCAACATTGTCGTCCAATCTGTGGGATTAGTTTGAAATTAATTTCTATAAATTTTACGATCATAATTTGGAAAAATGGAATTGATGTTTCTGATAATAAAAATTTATAATTTCTAATAATTTCAACATAGTTCTTTTTACTAAAAATGATATTGAATATGATTAATATTTATTATAATGATTAAGAGAATGTTTTGCTTCAAAAAGGACTAATTCTTAATCAAAAGAGCCAAAATGACATGTCCCCTTTTCCAAAAGAAATTTGGTGGAAATATATCGATACTATCCTCCAAAAGATAAAATTTATTGCAATATTTGATCCAGTTTCATTGGAAAAAATTTGGGTGGAATTCTCTTTTCCAAAATTTACCAGAGTGCCACTCCTCCTACACTATAAAAGGAACTCAAGCCTCCAACTTCCTTACACCTATCAAAACACATTATCTGGACAATGATATTACCAAACATATTTTAAAACTACCTCCTCTAATCCATGAATACTCTCATTATAAATAAATTATTCCAAGTAAGACCTTTGTGCAAACCAAAAGGAGATACACGAAGAAGAGGTATCATCTTCCCATAAGCTATTGAGTTTTATTTTCATTCTCCATCATTTAATTTCATATAATTACTTGTTAATTAAATAGAACAATTTTTATAAATATGCTTTTTTTTATATTATGGGTTAGACCTTCACTTAAACACTTTTACATCTAATGGGTAATTAACTTACTAGTCATGTTTGTGGCGATCTTCAACCTCACGAAACGATGAATGTTCTTCCTTTACCACATTTCATGGTCGTAGTTATGATTGAAAATCTATTAATATATTATATTTATGATATTTATCATGTATTTATGATCCATTAATTTTTATATCGAACATAACTTTATGATTTCCATCTTCTGGAAATATAATATCATCATTTGTGGAAGTGTGGACTACCACCTCCTCAAAGTGATGTGATTCGTTCATAGAAAAACATGAAATGTATAAAGGTTAGATTAAATAAACCTACTCAATATATATGACATATATAAGATAAGATAATTATAATATATATGTATACATATATACAATTTAATTTTAATTATTTTAATACCAAAAAGAAATGAAAGTAGTGTTCATGCGTAAGTATTGCATATCATCTCCAAGAACGGTGCATTTAATTAATATAAAAAAAATATCATCTATTATTCTAAACAAATATATACAAGATATATATAGTATTAATATCATTTTTTACATTCTAGAGATTATTAAACAATGACATAATTAATAGGAATAAAAAATAACAAGTCGAAACATACTTGACAAACAATGTAATTAAATCCCAAAATATGTAAAATAATGAAAGGATATTAACAAAAGGGTAATAACATATTAAAATAAGATTATATATGATATTATAAATATTATTATGGTTATGTTATAAGTTGGTAACATGATATAAATTTCATATTCACCTCTTACTTATTTTTTGGGGTATCTAATACAAATTTTTATAAATTATATCATTATTCCTTTTATCTTTGTTGTATTAAAACATTTAATTTAATGTTATTACTACATAAGGATAAAAATTAAAACTATTTCAATGTGTTATGAAACAATTTTGAATTATTAAATATTATGTTCCTCTAGAATATTTTTTAATATCATTTATTTCCATTCAAGGAAATTATATAAAAAAATTTCAATAAAACCAAACATTTTAATCCCCTCTAGTTATTCATTATCTTTGTCAAGTATTAGTTTTATGTTTCTACACTTATGTAATAAAAATTAATTAGAAAATATTTTTAAAAAACCCCCCAACATTATTTATCTCTTTATTCATAGAACCTATTTTTTTATGAAATCTGTGTTTCCTAAATAGGTTTTAAAGAATCATTTTTTATAACACCATGAAATTCTAATGTAGGAAAATTTTATTTCATATCGGGTATCACACGAATCACCAAGCATGGAAGGGAATATAACACGCCGAGACATTAAAATATATTTATAATTTTAAATAAAATAGATCTACAATATTTTCTACAATGAACTTGATATTGAGTTGGAGTATGTCACACACAACAACAAGTTTCTTAAAATGGCTTGTGTTACATGAAATATTGATTTTTACCAATTAACCAAATATTATTAAAATATTATTTAATATAATAATATATAACATAGATATTAAATTATTAGTTATATAAATGGTAAAATAAGTTATCTAAAATATTTTTTTAAAATAATATTAGTTCATTTTTTACAAAATAATTAGAAATAAATATGAAAACTGATTTAATATGAAGTAAAATATATTTTTTTATGCTCAAAAATTTGATTTACCCAATTAAATTATATTAATTACAATTAATGAGTGATATTAATGTGACGTATATATTATATATTTAATAAAACATTTTCTAATTAATAGAATTTATTTGATAAAATAAGTTAAGAACAAACCCAGTTTTATTCATAATATAAATTTTTTATTAAGGAATTTTTAACACATTTTACTTGAAAACCTTTTTTAAATCATAATATTTTTACATTAATTTATTTAATATCTCAAAATAATAATAATTATTACATAAAATTAATAAAATTAGGATACTTTGATTTATTGGTAAATTAATGTGAAGTTTAATTCTTTAGTGAATGGTTTAAAATATTGAATTTTAACTCAAAACTGGTTTTTTCTCTATTTTATTTATAGGGTAAAATTACAAATAGCATTGGTTTCAGTGTAACTTTATATAAAATATATATCAATTAATTAAATTTAAATCATTAGGTTTCATTTCACTTTGATATTTAATGTCACAAAATATCAATATTTTGTATGTTTTTACTATTACATCATTTCTTGTCATCTTGCCCGTGGGATAAACATTAAATAAATTCCTTCAACTTCTATTGTTTTAAAATTTTGAAAAATTTATTACAAATTTTTAAATGGAATAATTTATAATTTATAATAATACCCACATTGTTTTTACCTAAAATATTAGTGAAATTGATTAAAATTGATTACAACGATTATGGTTAAATTATGCATAATTAGGGACTAAACCTTAATCTTAAGGCCCAAAAAGACCTATAAATGCATCCATGATATATTTTATGACCATATTTCGATATTATAGCCCATTTTATAGAGTTTATTCTAGTATTGGATCGAATTGAAACATAAAAAATGTTCTATGAATTCCATTTCAAAATACTACAAGAGTTTCACTCCTCCTCCACTATAAAAGGCCACCACTTATCCACATCCCTCACTCCTCTAAAACCAAATAGGATCCACCATGTTATGACCTAATAGATTCAAAAAATCCCTCCCTGATACATCGAATCCTTCTTTTAGGCATGATTCCTTCCAATGAATCCCTTTGGTATGAACCAAATGGAGTTACTTGATTTTTAAAGTAGTTCTTTCAAGCAATCTCTTTTCATTCATTTACTCCTCTACCACTTAAATTATATGTAAATATAAATTATATAAATAAACCAATATTATCAATATAATTTTATTTTGATTTATTATGGTTTCTAGCAACACATACACACACCACTATCTAATGGGTGTTGAACACACTATTTATGGCAACAGCGAACTATTGCCTCATAAAACGATGATTATTTTTCATTATTTTACCGCCTCTAACATTGTTCCTTATGAAGTAAAATATAATTATATAATATATAAATTATATTTATAGTATCTATATTTTTTTATTTCTTGTTTATAACATAACTCTAAAAATTCCATTGGGCGTAAATACGATAACATTGCTTATTGAAGTGTAGACTACAACCTTCTCAATGCGGTGTGATTCATTGGAAATAAACATGGAACATATTAAGGATAATTTTAATAAATATTTATTATATATATTATATTAATAAATTAATATATTTATAAAATAAATTAATATACATATCATTTACTTTTCACTCTTTTAAAATATGCCTATGAAATTGAAGTAGTGGTCATTCATATGTACGAATTACCATCTCCATGAATGATGAACTCAATATCATATCTCTAAATATTATAGATTATACTATACACATGTATAATAGATAAAAATGATATTAAAATCATGGTTTACATTATGGATATTATGTACCCATTTTATATTCAATAAGAACAACAAAAAATGTTAATAGATAATCAACAATCTTGGCAATTAACACCCAAAATAATTAAAATAATGAATGGTTGTTAATAAAATTAAAAATAAGATTTTATATGAAGAGGATATATTAGATTACAAACATGATTATGGTTCCATTTTTAGTTATTAATAAATTATAAACCACTCTAAAGGAGTATAAAGAAAACACAAAAAGAAGAACGTTTAATGTAAGGGATTTTATCTCAATTTATTTTCTATTGAGGCCTATTTGTAGTTATGCAGCTAGATTCTTTTTTTGGTTTATTTACATTTATTTGACACATAATATCATTAAAATAATTATTATCATGATATTATATGTTTCATTTAATTCTATAACTTCATGATTATTATGATATATTATTTCATTGTTGTATAGGACACTTTGGAATGATTAATTATTATTCTCCTCAATAATGTTATAAATGGATACCAATGAAATTTAAATTTCATTTGTGATTGATATAAGTATCTGGACACAATAAAAATGTTGTAGTAATTTTTATTTTAAATTTAATTTAATATCCATATTTTAATATAATGTATATTAGTACAGCCTTAACCGTATACAAATTTTAAAAATTGATTTTCACATTAACACATATTTGATTATTAGGGGAATTATAGATTAAAACATCTTTTTTATTCAATATGGATATTTGACATGAGTTATTATTTATTTTATTATTCAATATGAGGAATATTTTTGGCTAGTAATAATGGGTGGGTCTCATATATTATATAAACTTTCAATGTATCGATAGGTTCTCATGAGACAAATAATTTTTCCAAATTAAAAGGGATTATATCCATAGTTTTAAATCATCATATGAAAGGTTTTTATGGTGTAGTTTTTCATGTGAATTATACATTAAGTCCTTTCATAAGTAATTTCCCTCATTTAGATTTAGTTATTATACATCCATGATATTTTTCATCAATATATATATGGATACATTTCATTTTACTTCATTTATTTAATTATACGTGTTTCAGTTTCATACCTTCCCATATTTAGTTTTACTTACCTTCTTATAAAAATGGAATGGTTTATTAGTTATTTACCAATCCATGTTAATCTATTCACATTTATTCATTATTTATTCATCTTTACATACCCTGACTAATATCCTGAGGTCACGCTATTTATGTTTCATTTCTAAAGTTTATGGAGAATAAATCATTGAATAACGTTTCAAGGTGGCCGTTTATTTCATTTTATTATGTATAATATTTTAAATATATATTTCATAATTTATCATGGGTATCATGTCTGTAATCTAGAATCCCAATACTACTAAATAGATTAGTCCTACATGATTTTATTCAATATAATCATGCTGATGTAATAATTTAATGCAATGGATCCAGAATTATAGTTTTGGGGCACCAAATTTGCTACTAATGTAAGTATAACAACAACATTGGAAACTACAATTCAAAATAAAAGATTATGGAACACAAATCTAAGATAGAAATTGAATATTATTATACAAGAACATCCTATAATATTGGTATGGTAGATATTATCCATGTATTCCTAGAAATACATTAATGTCTAGATAATACATGTGTACATGGTTCTAGAATAGTTGTACCTAAGAGAAACAACTCTGACAATGTATGTCGGCCCCGACCCAATTTAATTTGGAACTTGAAAATTATCCTTGATACAAACCTGGTTTGGAAATCATAGGGGTTATGATTAAGATGATTAATATTTTATTTAACTACCACAATGAATGATTTAAACATAAGGATATTTCTAATATAACCATCATGTATGATTTTTGGATTTACAATGTATATATTAATTTTTTATTTTATACCATATTTAGAGTTATAAAAGATCATAATTTTATGAGCTAATATTGTATGTGACATTGTTTAGAAATGGTACATAGTACAAGGAATTGGAACTCCACCAATGCACATGATTCAAAGTGTAAGAGTGATGTTAAATTTTTAGATATTAATAAAACATTTCGAAGGTAAGAATAGTCACATGTATTCTCATAATTTGAGGAAATAAAATCATTTGATAATGAGATAGGTAAAACATTCCCTAAACCTTATGGATTTTAATATAATTATGAGATTTAGAGTATGATAGAAAAAAATATAGATTAAAGGAAGAAGGAAAGGAAGTATATTCCGACATTTGATAATTATTGAATGAAATAGGTTAGTACTTTAGTAAAAGAAATGTTAGTTTTATAATAGTTATGAATGAATGGAAACCATTCATGTGATTATATGGGTAAGGAAAATGATTCCAATGTATAATTCTTAAAATGTAAGGAGATGGTACACTATGAAAATAAATGTCTCAACCATCAAAGGAATATATCCCAATTGACTTTATTAGATACTAATCAATTTATGGTACTACCATAGATGAAGAGTCATGATTAATATTCCAATTCAAGAACTATGAAATTTGATTATTTTATGAATTTTTTTATAATAATTATAGAATATATGAGTATTGTGATGTAGTAATTTTTCATTAAGGATTAGATATTATATTATGAATTGTACCAAGAAAAATTATTAAGTTTATAGTTAAAATATTTATGAATCACATGATTGAATGGAATATAACCCTTAATAAATCCTAAGGATTATATAATGATGAAGAAATGACTAATTTTAAAAAGAGTTGACTGACATCAAAATGATTGATGACTGGTCAACAAGTTCTCTATGGTAACATTTATGGAGTTTAAAAATGGTTTGGATTTATGTAATATGTCCAATAACATGTCTTATATATAAATAATAAGGAATAATCCTTGATTCCTATAATTTTTATGGTGATTTTAGTTATTAAATTATTTAAAGAGGAAACATTATGGTGTTATTCCATGGTTTTGAATGTGATAGTTTAGAGCTTATTCATGTTGATTAAAGAAAATTGATAATATCATATGTGAAATCTAGTTAACTTCCTTCCAAAGTAATGGATCATAATATTTTGGAAAATTTAACCTTTTAAAAAATGTTTTATGATGATCTTTGGGCTAGGTTTTAAATAATGATGTATTAATTCACCCTATGATACTACTTGGTCTATGAAGAGAAATAGAAATAATAAAAAGAAAACCCAATTGATAGGATGATGTTTATGAAATAAATACATTTATTTAATTATAATTAGTTAAATAATAACTCAACCATATAGGTAAATGCCTTGAAAAAAAATGTGTCCTATTATAGTTAATTTTTATGATATCAGGGACCTTTATTCACCCATCCAGATTATGGATTTGTGGTCTAAAAATATCAGATAAACATGTTCTTTTTCACATTCCATTAAAACTTTATTGTTAGAATTTTGTTCTGTATTTATGTTTCTATTTTCCACTTATGTTCTCCTACTAGGGGACCCAATTTTGTGACCATTGTACTTTCTTTTATGTCTTTTTATAAAGGTGTTTTATTGACACTATCTACGATGTGGTTTTTTCAGCATTTTTCTTTTCAAATATCATTATATCAACTACTAATACCATTTATTAAATACGAGGATTCAATTTAATTGATATGGGTATAATGTTACACCCCATAATTCTAATATAAGAACATTTTTTTGGATATTGTGTATCACACGTGTCACCAAGCGCATAATGGAATATAATACTCTAAGACATTAAAATATATTTAACATTTTAAATAAATTAAATCTGTCATATATCTTCCAATTAATTTGATGTTGAGTTAGCGTACATTTCAAGCAACAATGAGTTTCTTCAAATTTCGTATGTTACACATAAGATTATGTTTTACCAAATAATGATATATTATTAAAATATTATTAAATATAATAATATATAACCTAGAAATGAAATTAGTAGTTATGAAAAGGGTAATATAAATTATCTGAATATATGGTTTACTTGAATATAATATTATTTTATTTGAAACAAATTAATTAGAAATTAATATTAAAAATTATTTAATATAAAGAAAAAAATTATATTTTTATGCTCATAGAAGTGTTTTCCCCTCATAAATTTAATTAATTACAATTAGTGAGTGATAATTTTATGATATATATATATATATATTATATGTCAAATAAACTATTTTTTATATTATTAAAATATATTTGATAAGCATATGATTATAAAAAACCCAATTTTATATATAAAATAATATATTTTTAATTGAGGGAATTTTTGATTGTTTTCTGGGAGAAAATATTTTAATTATTTATTTTTAAACATTAATAAAATACTATTTCAAAATAAACTTCATTTACTAAATAAAACAGGAAAATTAGGTTAGATGTAATTTTTTTAATTTTATGTGAAGTGTCATTTTTGTGAATAGTTAAAAATACTGAATTATAATTGAAAACTGCTTATTCATCAAATTTAATTATACTGTTAAATTATATTTGGAATTGGTTTTAAATTTAAATTATAATATATATATATATATATATCAATTTATCGAATTTTAGATTATTGATTTCAATTTCGATTTGAAAATGAAGGTATAAACTTGTCAATCATTTTAATGTTTAAACTTTAAAAACATGTATTGTCATCCTTCCTCCAGGATCGATTTTAAATTAATTTATAGCACTTCTATTATTGGAGTTTGAAAAAAAAAATCAATATTTTAAATATTCATAATTTTTAATTTATAAAAAAATAATATTTCTTACTAAAAATATTAGTGAATTTTATAAAATTAATTACTACAATTATGGTTAAATTAATCCTAACAATCGACTAAACCATAACCTTAAGGACCAAAATGATTAATAATGTTATCCAAAAGATATTTGGAGACACTACTTCAAACATATACTACCTTCTATCGAATGTTTTCCATTATTGGATCCACATTCATTATTAAATTTGTGGTTTTAATTCCTTGGTCAATATATTACATGAGCGCCACACCTCCTCCACTATAAAAGGACACCACTTCTTCTCATTCTAGACACCTGTCATGCCTCTTATGATCACGAAATATTGGAAAAAATAGAATCCTAAAATCACTTCCCATGACCTTTAATCCTCCCTTGGGGAAATAATCCTTCCAATGAAGCCCCTTTCTATAAACCTTAAAGAGTTGCCCTATTTTTATGTTGATGCTTACAAATAATCTCTTTTATTTCATTTACTCATCCAACCTGGTAATTGTTTTTAAATCACACTTATATAATTACACCAATATTATCAATATACTTTGATGTTTATTAATTAATTGTTCTAGCTAAAATTATATACACCTCTATTCTAATTGTTGATGAACATACTATTTATATTAACGATGAACTACCGCCTCACGAAATGATGATTTTGTGTTCTTCCATTATTATCTCTCTTGGTGGTCATTATAAAAGAACTATATTTATATATGATAAATATTATATTTTTAATATTTTTTACTATTATATAGTAATTTTATAACACATAACTATAAACATTCCATTTTTTATAAATACCATAACATATATTGTGGAATGGTGGACTACAGCACCCTCAATACAATGTGATTCATTCATACTAAACAAGGAACATATAAAGGATAATTTAACATATATTAAATATATTATATAAATATGTTACTAGAATTATAATATATATTTATATACATATTATTTAATTTTGATTCATTTTAAATATGACAAGTAAATGGAAGTAGATTTCATGCATGCGTACGACTTATCATCTCCATCAATAGTGCATTCCATTTATTATCTCAAAAAATTATGGTTTATTCTAGATACATATTATATATATATATATATGATATTAAAATAATGGTTTAAATTCTTGATATGATGTAACCGTGTTATATTTAACTATTACAACTAAAAACAAGTTAAAACATACTCGAAAAACTAGGCAATTAACACCCAAAATAGTTAAAATAATGAATGGTAATTCACAAGTGGGTAATATAATATTATAAGTATAAAATATATGATATTTTAAACAATTTTATAGTTCTTTAAATAGTTAGTAACATATTTTGAACCAATATATAGGGGGGTAATGTCCACACAAAAAATTATGTGGTTAGGGTAAGGGATTTTATCTCAATTTATATTTCATTGAGACTTATTGGTAGTTATGCACCATGTTTCTTTTATATGGATTATGTACCACCATATGAAACATAATAAAATGAATATAATTATTATAATTATATTTTTAATTTCATTTAACATCATAAATTCATGGTGATTATGATTAAAATGTTTCAATGTGGTATAACACACTTTATAATGTTTAAAGATTATTCACCTCAACAATTTTATTAATGATTATATTTACAATATTGCATCATTTAATGATTATAAATATTATCATAAAAATCACATTATTTTATTTATTTTCATTGGAAATTTACTTGAATATCCATATTCTCAGACAATATATATTAATATTCTATTAAACATATATCATTTTTTACATACAATGTTCACTTTGATAGTTATTTGATTAGTTGGGGATTTGATGATTAAATTGTATTCTTTATTCAATAAAGATATTTGATAAGGCATATTATTTATTTAAAAATTAGATATTTGTAATTATTTGGATGGTAATTATAGGTAGGATTTAGACTTTCTATATCCCCTTTGATGCATTGATATGTTCTCATGAGATAAATAATTTGGAAAAAATAAATGTGTTTATATCCATAGTTTTAAACAACCTTTTGAATTGTCTTGAGGGCATAGGTTTTCAGGTCCCTTAGACTTGAAATAAAGTAATAAAAAAATTCCCCTCGATTATTTTTAGTAATTATTCAATCATGATATTTTTCATCAATATATATATGGATAAATTTTATTCTAGTTAAATGATTAAATGTCATGTGATTCAGTTTCTCAACTTTCCATAATGATTTTTCATTATCTAGTTATTTGAATGGAATGTTTTTTCAATTATTTACCATTATATCATAATTTGTTCTTATTGATTCATTATATATTCCATACTACTTAACCTTATAGATAATATGATCTCACTGATATTATGATTCATTTATACAGGTTATATAGAAGAAATCAATGAAAAAGATTCTATGGATGAAGTTTATTTTATTTTATTTTTGTGTATCATGTTTATAATTTCTATTTCCCAATGTATTATGGGTATCTTATATATAATCTGAAATTCTAATACTATTAAATAAATCAGTCCTTTATGATTCAATTCCTTGTATTAATGCCAATCTAATAAATTAATGCACTCACACTAGGCGTCTTGGGTTGGGGTGATACCTTTTTTTACTTTAAAAAGAATTTATTATAGAAATTTTTAACATTTTTTCTTTTACTCTTGTTTTAAAAATAATATTTTGGTGACTTTCTTAAAAAACATTTCTCTAAAAAAATTATCGTGTAAAATTATTGTTTTTATACCTCACGAGACATGCGTGGATTTAACCACCATATCTTCTATGAAGATTACGTTTATTGTTTAAAAACATGCATTTTAAAGAATATGTTTTGTAATGTGATTTTCGAAGAAAATATATTTTCTGAAGTTTTTTCAAAAAAATTTTTTTCCTCTAGAATGTTTTTAGAACAACTTTTCATACTATTTATATTCATCAATGTAAATAATACATTATTTTTAATCCACTTGTAATATATTTTATTGATACTATCGTTATTCCTCCTCTAGATTATTAATGATTGATTTTTATGGGGATAATATTGACATTCACTACCTTGATCCCTTTTAGTACCATTGAAATATTTAATTTCTAATTAAACTTTGAGTTTTTGGTAATTATCTATACCATTAATCATTAATATATTCATTACCTAAGCCATGTATCATTTTTACATATGTCCATTACATTTAAAGTTATTTGATTCACTGGGGAAATATTGATAAATCCATATTCTTTACTCAATAAAAATATTTTTTAAGGAATTATGATTACTTAAAATAATTATTCAATATATGGGGATTTTTTTGGACATGAACTACATGGGATGGAGACTGTTTAACACAATCCCTATAGGTTGGGTACTCGTTAAGATAGTCCCCTAGATGCATCAGTAGTCTCATAAGATGAAATTATCTAGGAGAAAACCTTTCATGTTTTTTCAAAGAAGAGTATATAGGGTTCTACAAATATACTTAAGCTGTACTAGGGGAATATCATCATCATATAATAATTCATGTGAAAGATACACGACTTCCAACAATTATACATTACCTTAATTTAGATTCACTTATTATTCATCTATGAGATTTTGCGTCGACGTATCTATGGATGCATTTTATTATCAGTTCACTAATTAAATATAATATGTTTTAGTTTCTTACCTTTCTATATTGGTTGTTACTTATCTACTTATTTTAATGGAATTTCATTATAGTTATCACCATACAATATTTTAATGAAATTCCTTCTCAGTTTTTTTGATTATATTATATGTTTATTATGTTATTTACCATTCTATAATTATTATTTTCAGTCATTCATTATTTATTCCTATACACATTACCCTAACTGAGCAATACATCTCACCCATGTTATGTTACTTTCACTATGAATCCAAAAAGAGTACTGAGGAATATTTACAAGGATATAATATATAGAATAACGTTATTATCCCCAATAATGAAAAGATTGTATTATAATTGGTGTATTTTTTTTAAAAGGCTCATATTTGTATCTAATTTACCATGACTACTAAAATATTCATCAATTTGGTATGATTTTTAATTGTATATTATGTCTTTATAATGATATCATGTCTTTTACTCTAGGATTTCTAGTGTTTGGACACTAAAGTTGGTATCATACAACGATTAGTAGAAACTGTGGGAACTAGATCTAAGAAATTAGAGATTATAGAACATAATCCTAGGGTAGAATTTAAGTAAACGTATTGAAGAAAATAATACAATGAATGTATGTTAAAGATTAGGTGGGTATTAATATAAATAAATCCCAATCTTGATACTACCTGTGTCCATGGTTAAGGCGCTAATGTACCTAGGGGAAAATCCAGACAATGTGAGTTGAGCCTAAACTGGTATAACAAGGTTCGTAAAAATGGTCCTTACTACACACCTTGTTTAACACACTCTATGTATACTCTTATGATAATTAATATTTTCTTTAAAAACTATTATGAAGTATTTTAAAAATTAATGACCTAAGTTATACCAATTGACATTTAGATTGAAGATAAGGTTTCATTATTTATAAATACTATAAATGATATTATAGTTAAACCATAGATTAAAGAAGGAATTGTCTCTAAATAAAATTGATGAAGTATTAATGTATTGAAGTATTATAAAAAAACTTAGTTAAATGGTTATTTAATGATTAAATTTCTAGTATGTCTATCATATTTATTTTTGAAACTATATTAATATGGTTTTATAAAAGGAAAATATCTAGGTCGTGTGACGACCAATCAATTCCTATAAGGCGGTATGTATTAAACCCATGAACAAAGGATGATAAGGGTTTCACACCAACCACTAAAATAGTGAATAACATTCTTAATTTGTCTTTGTTTTTTGTTAAAAATATTGATCAATAAATATTAATGATGGATTAGTATTTTAATTTATGGATTTTTGAGATTAATGTATTAAACATATTTTCTTTAGAAAATGTATAGAGAAAAATACAATGACATTTCACTCATTTATAGGCTTTATGATCTGTAAAATATTTATTTTACTATTCTTGGTATCAAAGTTAATTTTTGGATACCCATTTCTTGAATAATGGGTTAAATTATAATTTGATCAAATCACAATAAGAAGTTGACATTTTTCTTATGAAATATAAATTTATGAAGTAATTATATTTACATATCATTTTAGGAAGTACAGTAATATCTCAACTAGAGGAAGAGGATCCTAAAAAAATTGTGTCCTAGTGTGTTAATTTTTTTAACTAATGGTTTCCTAAATCATCATAGATTTATGGCTTTGAGTCCCTCAACTTTCTATTGACCATGCACTTATTTGTGATTAATGACTATAATCTCTCCGTACAAATATTTAATGTTTTCTTCATGTACATATCTCTACATTCCACTAATGATCTTCTATATAGAAGCCTATTTATATGTTATTCTGTGTGAGCTTTATAATTATCATTATCTATTATCCAGAGTATTTCATATAAAATATTCTCATGATGTAGTATTTCAACATAAGAAATATCAACAATATATTTCCAATGTCATGTTTAAATTGTGAGGATGCAATTTAATTCTGTTGGGGAGATTATAACACATCAAAAATATAAAGTAGGATCATTGTTGTTGATATCTTGTAAGACACACCATACCATGTGTGACGTCTTGGACCCGATTGCCACTCAACTGGTGTACCGAGCCCAGTGAGACACGTGGCCTCAAGCACATCTTTCTGAATAGTAGAGGATTTTGACTAGAAGTTAGGGCCTTTGGTGTGTTTAAGGGAGACTACGCACTCGTTGCCAAAATTTTAGTGTAGATGGTGATATTAATCATTTGATAAATAGTGGAATAAATCTAAGTAAATAGAAGGAACAACATAAAATCAAGACAATATCAACAATAACTGAAATAAATGGAGTAACATTGAAGCATACAATAACTGATTACGATATTTCATGTCACAAGAAGTCTAGAAAACATATATAAAAACCCTCATGAATAATATGTTCAATAGAGTATAACAGAATAAAAAGACTATCCGAAGAATCACGAATTCCAACTCGGTCCTCTTCTATCAAGCTACATACTAAACAACAAGCAATCAAGTGTTTGAATCCATATTCTTCTCTTTTTCCACAACTGTAACAATGTAATTCACCCCGTGTACCAAAGGGTGCCCA
Organism: Viscum album; assembly: GCA_963277665.1. Lineage (NCBI taxonomy): Eukaryota > Viridiplantae > Streptophyta > Magnoliopsida > Santalales > Viscaceae > Viscum > Viscum album. The sequence continues at coordinate 672,418,966 of OY728131.1, read as the reverse complement.
AATAGGGTGTCCGATAAATATCAATGGGTCACCGTCAACAATTTCTATAACATCTGGTCATGTAATAAAAATGTAACAGTGTGTTGGCATGTATACATAAAGTAAATAAATACAATGTAACTAAATACCCAAGTACCTTCTTTAGCCCTCAGCTAGTGTCTGAACATGTTACCAGTTCTTTTAGTTATGTAATTACCAATTTTATATTGGTAGGTATTGTAATGTATTTCCAACACTCACATCACCTTGTGATAGAATAAATATGAAAGTTCTCTGATGTAACAAGGCAACCATAGTTTATGATATATATTAATGAAGTCCCCATGTATTAAACAAGGTGTTGTAGACCTCAAGGGTCACCAAGTCAGTAATATCTATATCCTGGAATGAGAAAATAGTTTAATCCAAAGATACTAGCCCATGGTATTCCATAATGAGGAACCTACTGAGTCCAAGGTGATTGACCTCGGTAGAAAGAGGCTAACCAATGACTTGGCCCAATGGGATTTAACCATAGTACCAAATTGTCAATACTGGATCCAAGTAGTGTATTCTAGGAATCCTAAAATGATATTAAATGTATCCAAGGATTTTTTTACACTGAATCTTATAGAACTAAATTATGGATCCTACGGTATCATACAATGCATCCAAAAAATAGACAAGGATCGAGATCTTGGTGGGCATCAACCTATGCAAGCCATATCCTTGAATCAGAATGGGGTTCCCGATTGATCATGGAATTACGTGATCATAATCCAAGAAGATCTCAAGTTAGAACATTCATATTTTATTATGAAGTCATGTAATATTTGTTTGTTTCAAGTCATTCATTTCATTAGTGTGATATGGTCATGTAGCATGCAACCATTGGTTCATGACATTCCATTCATTAGTGTGGTATGTCCTAGTAGCATGAAACCAATCATTTCATCAATTTAAGAATGTTCCGTATTCAAGGTTTATTCTCATATGATCCATTAATGTGGTATAGGATGCTATGGATATGAAATCTTATATTTATTTTCATTTAAGGCCATTTCATATACTCAGTAGAGTTTCCAATTCCCATTTAACATTTCATTGTACAGTTGAAGCACACACCATAGGTGGGTCAAGTGGTAAACAAACCTAGTACTTTAAATTATAAAATTCACAATATACGCATTCCATTTAATATAGAAAATCCTAACAATAGAGTGGTTATGACAAGGCACATGTGAACAGTGGCTCAAACTTGTCAAAACACTAATAACCCAAATATGGCATAACCATTAACATGGCGTGGATTGAGTTGTGGGTGTGACCACTAACAACTAATCACATATTTGGAAAGAGAATAACTAAAAGGTTCTAAAAATTGTAATCATGTCATATAAATTTAATAAATGGCACCCAATGATAATATTTGGGGTGACACGACAAATATATAATCAACGAACATTAAGGATGACTTATAGAACACACACCTTAGGCTTGTATGGCACTCCTCCTATGGTATTGGCCCTTGACTTTTTTCAAATAGATGTAAATATATGAAAAGGATAAAAATTCTCATATCTTGATATCTCAGATGAGGGAAAAAGAGAACAAGAACATCGTTAGAGGTCTCCAGTATTTATTGTTTGTCATCCAACGTGATGAGAAGAAGCTTGATCGGATCACGGATGAAGTAGATCATTGAATCCATGTATTTTCCTTCAAGAATATCAGAATTTAGTGAAAGATATGTTATTTCGGCATAATCTCGGATTAGGGAAGATAGATGTTTCTTAAGAAGATCATTAAGAGAAAAATGTCTATTTACCCTTAAAATAAAATGTGCATGTTGTGTCTTCCTATTTGGATAAACTATGATCAAACCATGAATGGGAACATAGGAGTAAGGGGTTATCACATGGTTAGGTTGCACTACCATGCACTAACCATGTGAGGTGGATCTGTCTAAAAAAACCACAATCTGCATGGTTTTTTACACCATTTGGAATTTCTATAGGGTTTACTCTAAAATGTGTGCCAAGACTGTTTTTCCCATAAAGATCTGTTTCGGGCTGTAAACATTCCTTGAAAACCCTGATACTATTACTAACCCATTATGCATCTATATTATGAAAAAAGTAAAGACATAGACCAAAATGTAAAGGATCCATACCAGATTGAAAAACCGGGTTCTTATAATCTTCCCCCATAAAATAATTAATCCCTGAGTTTACCTTCTAGTTTGGAGAAACATTTTTGGAGAACAACTATTTCTATTGGGAATGTATGCTAGATTCCTCTCTAAAGTCTCATTCTAAAAATAGTCGTACTGCAATATCACCCGTACTAGTGGGACAAATCTGCATTGGGGACCCTTCGTGCTCTGATCGATCATGCACACTGAATACTCCTCAAATGTAGCATCAACATCTAACACAACTTCATCATGATTAGAAGTATGAGAGGATCGGCATGATTTTGGTCAATCTATGAAACATGAAATAAGTCATGCATGGTATTATACCTTCGAGGTGGTAGCAACTGATAATCTACTAGCCCAAATCTCTCTAAAATATTGAACGACCTAATATAATGAGGTGACAACTTTCCCTACTTCTGTAACCGCTAGTTCCCTTGCTTGGGAGATACCCAAAGGAAAACAATTTCCATCAACATGAAATCAAGAGTTCATCGATGGCGATCGGTATAATATTTCTATCTAGACTATGTAGTAGTCATATGTTTTTTGATCAACTGAAGTTGGTCTTGATTTTACTAAACAATATGAGGACCTAGAATGGATGACTTACCTACCTCTAGCTATAATAGGGGTGAAAGACATGACCTAACATTCAAAACCACAAATAGAGCAATCAGAATTGTGGCCTGAAATATTTTATTATAAGAGAAACTAATGAAAGGGATATACTTCTATCATTAAACGTCAAAATCAAGGATGCATGCTTGTAGAATGTCCTCTAGAAAGAGTATCATCAGTTCCAATTTTTCGTCGGTCTAAGGGTGAAAATATCTTCTTAGAAGCACCTAAGATACCAAAGATTTAGTCATAAACTTCCAACACCATGATGTGAAATGAAAATACCTATCTAAAATGATTGTACAAGGGAGCCAGTTTCATCATATAATCTCAAAGACAGACAGTCATCCCAGCTCATTAACTGATAATGTCACTTATATAGGAATGAAGTGGGCTTATTTTGTTAGTCAATAAATGAAGAACCAGATTGCATCACTGGCCCTTGGAGACCTAAGTAATATGATCACACAATCCAAAGCAACAACTTTTTATTTCCATTTCTAGACTGGAAGCGGCTGTAGCACACTTGTAGGCTTCTGGTACTCTGGCTACACCTGCTGACCGGTGGAACACCTAGTGATAAATTCTTTTATTTGAGACTTCATCCCATGACACCAATATTGGCGTCACATATCTTGATAAATATTCAATATTCCAAGATGAACTGACTATTGAGAGTAATGGTAATATTTCATAAACTCCTCTATCATGTTTGTAGGATCTTAGATATGTTCACATAGACACAAGACATCATCTCTATCCATAGACCAATCCATAGGTAGGTTATCTCTTAATACACTCTCATGGATTATCAAGACATTATGATAAGATAATTATATACTTGTCACCATATCACGGGGGAAGAGGTGACTCTTAAATATGAGAGGTAAGACTACTCATTACTATTATGAAACTCCAGATGCATCTTAGAAAAAATGTCCACTAACATCCTTTATTCACTGGTTTCCCATACGACTGGTGCAAGCGCTTTCTGACTTAGTGCATCAACAACCACATTTCCCTTCATAGTGTATTGGAAATCTAAAAATCAATGGATTATAGATGTTTTACCCAACTCTAGTGTCTTAGGTTCTAGTCATGTTGAGAAAATATATATTCTAGGATCTTTTGGCCCATGTACAAAAAAAGTTCTCACCCATTAGATAGTGTATCTAGTAACATATGGCCTAATCAACTACTACTAGATCATGGTCTTGCATTGGGTAGTTTCTCTCATGTGGCCTTAACTATCAAGATCTGTACAAAATGACTTTGTCCTCCTATATCTTCACTACTCTTATTTTTATTATTGATGACTCACAAAATATGGTATATCCTATACCTGACTCAATAAGAATGAGAATGGATGTAGAGACAATCCACCATTTCATCTCATGAAATTATTTCTTGTATGCTTCTTACCACATGAACATGACAGCCTTCTTTATAAGACTAGTAAGGGGTGAAGCAAGATGTGATATGTCTTATATGAAACACCTATAATATTTAGTTGGCCACATGAAACACTAAATATAAAACATATTATTTACATCCTCCTAGGAAACTACAACACTAACCTTTTCATGGTCAACTGATACTCTTGATTATGAGAAAATATGACCCAGGAAGTGAACTTTGTCGATCCATAAGTGGAACTTAGAAAGCTTGGAATAAATATAATTCTCTATAAGTATACTATAATGATCTCTAATTGTTTGGCAGAGTCTCTTAGAGTGTGAGAATACCCCAATATTTCATCCACAATGACCATGAAAAAGGAATCCAAATAGGGTTGGAATACACAATTCATTAGAGCCGTGAAAACATTGAGTGCATTTATATGACCAAAAAATATAACAAGGTACTCATACAGACCATAAATGCTATGAAAATCTATATGAGGTGTGTTTGAGGGTCTAACATGTAACTGATGATAACTCGATCATAGGTAGATCTTAGAGAAGACCTTTTCTCCTTAGATCTGGACAAATAAATAATATATTCAATTAAGTGGATACCAATTCTTGACTATAAGTTGGTTCAACATTCTATAATCCAAAAATAGACATAAAGCTCAATCTACCTTCTTAATAAGAAGAATGGGGTAACCACAAGATGATGTACTAGGCCACATAAAACATGTGTCCTCTAAATACTCTAACTTATTCTTAAGCTCCCTAGGCTTTATAGGTTCCATCTAGTATGGAGGAATGGACACTGGAGTTTCACCTGGAACATTCTCGATATTAAAATCTACATCTATCTCAGGAGGTAAACATGAAAATTCACTGGGAAAGACATCCCTGATTAGACCCACTTTTGGTGGGAAATAAAATTTAAGAAAACCAAGATCCTCCACAAAGATATTGGAAATCATGGTGGTTACCCCACCTAACCCATGATGCTTTGGTCCAGCTCTCTCAACCTAAACATCCCACCCACCCTTATGTATATAATTTCTTCCTTTAGTTCATGTAAAAAATATTCTACGTTTATAGCAGTCTACAAAAGTGTGATAGTTAACCAAACATTCCATTCCATAAATGACATCGAATCCTATCATCTCAATAATGAATAGGTTTCATAAGGAAGGGTACCTTCCTACCTCAAGGTGACAGTCCCTATATTGGTATATGCCCTCTATTTATATCTCTAATAGAGTTTCTAGTGTCATTACACCATAGTGATACTATATCTATAGTTCGAGATATTCTAAAATTGATACAGATATAAAAGAGTTTGAATCAACTATATCAAATAAAGTAGATACTATAGTAGTGGCTACTAGTATAGTACCTATTTCTGTAAAAGGTCCCACTACCTAATCCTTGGGTATTGGTTTTATTTCATGAAACTAATCTAATTCATATCCTTATGCAACATATATACTTCCACAATCATAATAGATCGATTGGTGCTTCGGGTGATTAAGGGTCTAGCTACCATGGCCATGACTTCCTCCTCAGCCAGTCCTACTGGTTCTAATCCAACACCCCTTCCCACATGGTGTAAAAGAACTCTCTCATGAAGGTGGATTTAGTGAAAATAATTTTCAACACATAGAAAACAAAAAATAACTACAAAAACACATGGAATTCCTCATACGATCGTAATCCCAACACTCTAGTGGGTCTCAATCACACTTAGGATTTGAATTCCCCTATTTTCAACACCGATGAAACACTTTAGATCTATCAAAATGGATACACTTGGTTCCACTAATCTGATGAGAATCATCAAGAGAACACATCCTTTAACTAGAAAAACTACTAGCCAGATGGGACACTATTCTTCTACTCTTGGTATTATTGTCATCCATCAGGTTTCACTTAGTGATAAGAGCCCTTTCAATTATTAGATAAAAGTTAGCAAAGGAAAAGACTTTTATCTATGTATGGATGGCATAATGGATCCCATATTCGATGAATCTAGCATGTGAAAGCTCATCGCCAGATAGAAGTGGCGTAATGTTCTACAACTTTGGGAAACACACTAAATATACCTTATTTGACATAGAACCTTGATCTAGATGCAAAAACTCTCTAGATCTGTTATCAATTATCATTTCATGAATTAACTGATCATAGATGTTAGTTTGGATATCATCCTATAACATGCCCTGATGACAACTATTTTGGGTAACCACATCCCACCAATTCTGGTCTGAATCCCGAATCATGTATGTAGAAAGAATGACCCTATTCTTTAGAGTTGTCTCCAGATGATCAAAGATAGATATGGTGTCATATAGCCATGACTTAGCATCCTTCGGACTGCCATCCCCTAAACAGGTAAGAGAATGTTACTGCTAAAACACAATATTCTGATCAACCATTGTAATTGCAAGCCAGAGAGCACCATGCATGGATTTCATTAGACATAGGAAACTATCCCGAACATGGATGTTAGTGCACAAATAATGTACTCCAGGAGGTTCCTCAAATGGAAGTCCTATAGGTAAGACTATCGGGTCAAAGCCCACCATGTCTAGAACATGGTCCTTGCCACCCTCCTGTCATATGATACGAGGATGTCATGGGGGAATTGTTCTACAATATCCTAGAAAAAACCTCAAAAAATAATAAAAAAAAGATAGCATCCCTAGTAGAAGAGAAATGTATTTAAACTCACTACATAAGGCACACTACCCCAGCTACCATCTTATACATCTAGGTACCAGTAAGTTCTCAAGTATATGTTTCATTTAATTTTAATTTTAATTATCAGGTCCAATAATTTACATTTCATTAGAATGACACGGTGAGATAATGATTTGAAACAAATTCATTTTAGATGTCATGATTCACTTCATAATGGATAGCCATTTCAGATGAAACTACACCCATACAATTATCACCATAAATGACTACCATTTCTTTATAGAATAATGGATTGACTTGGTAAGTTACACATCCAAACCCCAAAGGTCCTATACCCCTCATGAATTGATAAAGTAAATCACTCAATAATTTCCAAAAGTAATAAAATCATCAGCTAACTATCAAAACATCACTCAACAATCACAAGCACATAAATCAATGCAAAACAATGAAATGCACCTATATAGTATGGAAATATGCATGACTTGTGAATTCTAGGTGCCTATAATGATGCATATAATAAAGCTCCTTTCACTCATATCGTCGGACCAAGGATGAAATAAAAGCATAAAATTGAGTAATAATCAACAACACCACAAACCCTATGCATCCCCAATGGTGAAATAATATCAACTATAATAGGAAAAATAAGAACAACATTTATAATTTTATTCAACCTGGTTATACACAGAATAGGGGTTCACGAAACCCAAGCATGACTTATGACCAAGTCCCAAGCCTTATTAAACACTAATCTATTGTCTCTGAATAGTCATTAAATAAAAGAAACCACTGTTAATATAACATTGTGATGTCTCGGACCGAGATTCCACTCAATGGGTGTCCCGAGCCTTGTGGGCCACATGGCCTAAAGAAAATCTCCCCGAATAAGAGAGGTTTTTGACTTGTAGTGATGGCCTAGGGTGTGTATGTGGGGAGATTATTCCCTCATTACCAAAGAGTTGGGATGTAGGTGAGAGTAAAAATAAGGTAAATAACAGAATCAATATATTTTAATAGTAGACAATACATAAAATAGAAACAAAAACAGCACTAACTGAAATAACTATAATAACATACAAGTATACAACAAATGATGATGATATATCTTGTCACTAGAAAACTGGAAAACATGGATACAAGATAGGATGAATTATATCTTCAATAGTGTATAAAAGAATAAAAAAGACTATCCCATGTATCCTAAGTTCCTACTCTATCCTCTCTAATAAATCTCCATACTAATCATCAAGAAATCAAGTTTTCGAAGCTGTATGCTTCCCTTTTTCAACACGTACAACCATGTAATTTTCCCCAATAACCAAACAGATCTTGAAGAGCGTGTGATAAAAATCAATGTGGGCCATTACCAATGGCGTCTTTAACATCCATACCATGTAATGGAAATTTAATAGTGTGTAGGCATGCATACATTATGTATAATATTATAATGAAAATAAATACCCAAGTACCTACTTCAGCCCTCAGCTGGAGTCTGAACATGTAACTAGTTCATTTCATTATATAATTACCACTTTTATATTGATAGATCTGGTGACGTATAGCATGAAATTAAATCACATCATGATAGTATAAATAGTTATGGTTCCAATATGTAACAAGGAAACCAAGATTTATGATATTTAATTATCAATTCTCAAGGTAATAACTATGGAGACGTACACATCAAGGGTTTCCAAGTGGGTAAAAACTCTATATTAGCATAGGGTAAGAGTATAATCCATGGATTATAGTCCAAGGAATTCCACAATGAGTTGCATACTGAGTCCAAGGTGATCGACCAAGGTAAAATAGGGCTATGAAATGACTAGGCCTGATGGGTATTAACCATGGAACACACTTGTTAATGATGGATCCAAGGAGTATATCAAAGGCATCCTGTAATGATATTTAAGGGAACCACTGATTGTATCCATATAATCCAATAGTACTACATGAGGTATCCTATGATATCATATCTGTTATTTAATAACAGACAAGGATCGAGATCTAGGTGGGCATGAACCTATGGAAGTCATATCCTTGAATCGGAATGGGGTTCCAAAGTTTTCATTGCATTATCCAATCAGAATCCAAGGCGAGCTTGATTGAAGTCATTCCTATTTGATTTTTAAGTCATGTAATATATATTTGGTTCAATCCTTACTTTTCATTAATGTGATAAAGTCAAGTAGCATGCAACTGTTTGTTCAAGCCTTTCCTTTCATTAGGGTGATAATGCCAAGTCGCATGAAACCATTCATATAATCCATTTAGGCATGCACCATATTCAAGGTTCATTACTCTACCATCTATAAATGTGGTAAAGGGAGATATGGATATGCAATTTCCTATTCATTTACATTAAAGTCCATGTCCTAGACATAGTATACTAGTTATTTCATATTTCACATTTCGTTGAACAATTTAATCACTTACCCTAAGAGGGTCATGTGGTAAGCATACATGGTAATTTCAATTATAAAATTCAAATTATACACATTCAATTTAATAATGAAAATATTTCCCTTAGAGTAGTAAAACCATGGCACACCGGAATGGTTGTCAAACGAGTCAAAACACTAAAAACCCAAATATGGCATAACCTTCGACAAGGGGTGGATTGAGATATGGTTGTAACTGCTAAAAAATAATTTCATATTTAGAAATACCATAAACATATAGTTATAAAAAGTATAATAATGGAATATTAATTCAATAAATGACACCTGATGAAATTGGTGGGCCCAACATGACAAATCCAAAATCAACAAACTTAATGAATGAGTTATAGACCACCCATAACAGGCCTATACTACTCTCCTCCTCTGGTATTTTCCCTTGATTTGGATCAGATCAATTTATATCTATTAAAAATAGAAAAACACTCATACCCTGATATCTCGCTCAAGATAAAAAGAGGAGGAGAAAAGCTCTAGTGGACTTGAGTGCTTGTTGTTGTGCATCCAACGTGATGAACATAACATCAATCAGATCCCAGATGAAGGTGATCTTTGAATTCATAGATTTGGCCTTAAAAAAGATATAAATTGAGAGAAAAATAGTTTAATCCTGTATTAGCTTAGATTGTGCAAGATTGAGGTGGCTTTATTAGATTATTATGGGAAAAAGGAAATGTTAACCTTAAAATAGCATGTGCATGGTTTGTCTCCACGGTTTGAGAAAGAATGGGAAATCCATGAATGGGTACCTATGAAAAAAGGGTGATCATACGGTTAGGCTGCACAGTCATGCACCAACAATGCAAGGTGGCTCAGTAAAAAAACACAATCCACATTGTTTTCCAAACCATACGGAATTCTTGCATGGTTTACTCTAAACTGTGCGACAAGCGTGTTTTTCGCAAAAATATGGGTTATGAACTCTGAAAATCCCATGTACACCCATAAGACGTTTACAAAACCATTCGGCCTCCATAGAAGGTCCAACATAATAATTTAGACCAAAATTTATTGGATCTATACTTGGGAGAAAATCAGGTTATTACGCTAAGCACGTAAGTGAATATAACATCCAATGTATTTATAATACATTTACAATTTTAATTAAATTCAACATGTTTTATATCATTAAATACACAATACACTGAGTTAACCAACCTATATTAAAGAAACTAGTTTATTTAGTGTCATTCATTACACGCATGTCCAAGTTTAAATGAATAATAATATATTATGAAAATAAAATAATTTAATATAATAGATATTACCTAGCCATTAAATTTGAATGTATTAATAGGATTAACAAAATTACAGTAATATATGGTTTATAAATATATTAAATTAATTCATTGGTAGGTATTTAATTAAAAATTAATATAAGAACCCATTGAATATAAATGGAATGTATTTATAAAAAAACTATTTTTATGATCATAAATCTCTTTTATCCTAATAAATTAATTTAATTTAAATTACCGAGTAATAATAAATTAATATATATTACATATTTAAAAAGTATTAATTTTATTCATGCAGTAGTTTTGATATGAATGAGATCAAAAAAAACCCAGTATTTCGAATCAAAACCAATATTTTTATTAAAGAATTTTCACCACTTTTAAATGGACACCCAATTTTAAATCCAATTTATTGAAATTTTATACCTATTATATGTCTAAATAAATTTTAACTTTTAAATATATAAAATTTAAATTATGTTAGGATGTTTTTTTTATTTTTATGTAAAGTTTCATTTTTTTAATGAATATTGAAAAATAATGAATTTTAATTCAAAACTATGATTTCATATAATTTAATTATAGGGTTAAATAATATTATATTTTGCATTTAAACTTTAATAATATAATTATTTTAATATTTAATGAAATTTAGGTCATTGAAATCAATTTCTATTTGAAATTTCATATAAAATAATTGTAATCGTTTGGATACTTTTACCTTAAAACCCAGATATTTTCCATTCTGGGGTATTAATTTTAAATTAATTTCAGACAATTTTTTTATTATAATTTGTAAAAATGGATCCAATATTTTTAGTCAGAATAATATATAATTTCTAATAGTGTCATCTTATTTTTTGACCAAAATTATTTGTGAATGTGATTAAAATTAATGACATTGATTATGAAAAAAATTAACTTATCAAAGGAATAAACATTAAACATAAGATCAAAAAAGGCCTATTTACATGGATAAAATCCATTGGATGGACATATTTATACTCTATACTAATATTAATCAAACGTTTACATTATTGGTTCCACATTAAATGATAAAAACATGGTTGTAATTCCCTTTTCTAATATTTACAAGAGTGTCACTCCTCTCCCACTGTAATAAGGTACTCAAGCCTCCCACTTACTCACACCACTAAAGACACATTGGATCAAACAATATCTAGCAAAATATATCCTAAAAATACCTACCACAATCCTTGAGTCATATTATTGGGTAGAAATCAATCCAAGTAAATTGTTTTGTGAAAACCAACAGGTGCTATCCAAAAAAGAGGTAACAACATCCCTTATGCCCTTTATCATTTTTTATTATCCATCTTAATTAATTCCATATAATTTAATAACTATATATAAAAAAATTATCCTAAATATTCTGATATATTTTTATACTAAGGGTTCCAACTACAATTACACACACATCCATCTAATTGGTAATGGTGTTACCATTTATGTATACGGAAAACTTATACCCCACGAAATGATGTTTTTTCTTTCATTCTTTATCACCTCTCATGGTGGTCATTTTTATAGACAATATATTTCTATATTTTTTATTTTATTAATAATTTATTTATTTTTCTATAATTTTTATATAGAACATACCTTTATTTTTTTATCTTGTGGGAATATGATAACATCATTTGTGGATGTGTGAAATACTTCTCAAAGTGATGTGATTCATTCAACTCATACATGGAATGTATAAATGATGGTTTCAATAAACATATGAAACATATATTAAAGATATATTATATTGGAATTATAATATATAAATACATATATACGATTTACATTTTATTATTTTAATATGATAAATAAATAAATGTAGTGATCATGCGTACGTACGACCTACATTCCCCATGAATGTTTCATTTCATTTCATATCTCCAAAAATTATAGATTATTAAAATTACATATAATATATATATATATATATATTATTTTTAAATCAACACTTTCATTCAGTATATGATGAATCTATGTTCTAATTGTTAGAATAAAATAACAAGTCAAAACTTACTTGAGAAACATGGAAATTTACTACTGAAATAGTTAAAATAATGAAATTTTAATACCAAAAGAATAAAAATATGTTAAAATAAATTATATATGATATTAAAAATTTTACTATGGGGTTTTTATATTTTATTATGATTTTTAAACCTCTTATGTAGGAGGTAAATGGATGTTCACCAAAAAGGAACTGCATGGTAAGCGATTTTCATCTCACTTTTTTACATTTGTGAGATAAACATCATATTAATCACATACATATTTTTTGTGGTTTGTATTCCACCCATTTTGATATATTATATAATCATTCCTTTTATATGGGTGGAAATTAAAATTTTCACTTATTTATATTATTTCATGAGGCTAATAATTTAAAATGTTTCAAAATTTCATGGGAGACTTTAGAATGATTAACGATTATTTTCATGTATAATAATTTTAAAGGTATTAAATTTACATTAAAAGAAATTATATATCCATTTCTCAGTAAACCACTTAATTTTTCTATCCTCTAGTTATTCATTTCAATTTTCAAGTATCAATACGTTTTTACCACTTGTCAGTACCCAAAATGTTTTAGAAATGTTTTTAAGAAAACCATACATTATTTATCGCTTTAGTAGGAGAACATGTTTTATTCTAAAAATACTATTTTATAAAAATGTTTTTACCCTTTTCAATTTTATTTATTAAATTCAGTTTTACCTTTTAGTTCAATTACTCATGTTTTCAATGGAATTTTCTCATCTCTTCATGAACATGATATTTTCCTAACCTTTTTATCATGAAAAATGAATGTTCTTCTTACCTCTTATGACATGTACAAATTTACCTAACATAATTTTTTTGAATCCTACTTTTTATTTTTAAGGAGTTTATTTTTAATGAATTTTTATAAAAGTGATTTTAAAATTAAAGGGGTTTCAAAATGAAAAAAAACAATATTTTCCTCAGGAATGTTTTTAGAAGTCATTTTTATATTATTTCAATTAATAATTGATAACAAACCATATTTAGTCCACTTGGGATGTACTGTATTAATACCATCCTTATTCATACTATGGATGGATTATGATAGATCTAGGAAAAGATATTATTGACATTCACTTCCTTGATTCATTTTAGTCCCCTTAAAATTTTGTATTCAATATTGAACATTGAATTTCTCCTAAATATATAGATCATTAATCAAGAATATATTCATTTCATAACAATATATCATTTTGACTTATGGTATTTCCTCGAACAGATATTTTATTGAATATGGAAATATTGATAAATTTGTATTCTTTACTCAATATAAATATTTGATAAGGGAAATTGTTTATTTTAATCGATTATTCAATATATGATGAATTCTTCAGACATACACAGCATTGATTGGGGATCATTTAATGTAATACATATGGGTTGAACACCAGTAAATTCAAGACCCTCAATACATAGGTAGTCTCATGATATAAATTTGGTTGGTGAAAACCCCTTCATATTAGTTTCCAGAAAGAATATATGAGTTTTTACCCATATACATAACATATCTTGATGATAGATCATAACGATATAATGGTTTATATGCCAGATACATGGTTTCTAATAATTAATCATTTCATTTATTTAGATATAGTTATTATTCATCCATGATATTTGTTATCGACAAATCTTTTAATTAGTTCATTATCATTTCATTGATTAAATGGATTGAGTTTTAGTTTCTTAACTTCCCATATTGATTTTTATCTACTTATTTTAATTGCATGTGTTTCTGTTTTTTACCATGATATATTTTATATAAAGGTCATTCTTAGTTACTTGATTAAATGGTTCTTCTTTTCAGCTATTTACCATCCTATAATTATTATTCTCACTGGTTCATTATTTCTTCCACTTTACTTTACCCTTAAGGTGAATTTGAGATCACCCTTAATATGTTTCCTTTCCCAAGAATCCAATATGTATACTAATAAATATATGTAGGATACACCAAATGGAATAAATTCATTATCCACTATAAATAAAAAGATATGAAATAATTATTGAATTATTTTTTAATACAAGAAACATGTATGTATCAGGTTTACCATTACTAGAAAAATTTCCAGTCCTTTGGGACATGATTTACTTCCATATTATAGCAATGAAATTGTAGCATGACACCATCTCCAAGATTTATGGCATTATGTGGTTACATTTTTATTATAATATATCTCATTTTATAACCTTAAATAAGATAATATTTCTTTTGGTATAATTATATTATGACCAAACCACCATATAATCTTCCATGAATCATGAAATGGATATTTCTCTATCGTTTTCACCACCTACATGAACAATGTTAAAATTTATATTATAGATAACTATGGGAAATTTTTTTCAAGAATAATATTTTACAAATACATAAATAAATAAATATTTTTATATTTAATGTTAATAGTTTTATTAAACTCAATAATTAAGAAAATATCATTATTCAATTAAGAATCATTGAAAAATTATCATCATTAACTTCACCTTCAAGGATAATAACCAAAACAACCATGTAATAAAATTAGGTCTTTATAAATAACATGTAAATTATATTATATTACATTTATTGATTTTGGTGTGATTATCATTGTATAATGATTGAATACCAACTCCATTTTCACAAAAAAGAAAATCAATGTGATCATTACAACATACAGTTAGTTTTGAACCTACAT
The DNA here is from genome assembly GCA_963277665.1 of Viscum album. NCBI lineage: Eukaryota > Viridiplantae > Streptophyta > Magnoliopsida > Santalales > Viscaceae > Viscum > Viscum album. Next base: position 672,403,633 of record OY728131.1, on the reverse strand, counting down.
AATGAATTACTATAATTAATATAGATACTAATTATAAATAAAGAGTATAAATTTAAATTATGTGAGTATAGATCTAAAAAAGTTATTAATATAGTTTTATTTTTAATATAGTTTTATTTTTAGTATATTTGGTTGTGGGGCTTCATAAAGTATATTGTTTAATGTATATTTTTTCATGATCTCAATATGGATTTATAAATACATAATACATTTTTTTCACCATGTATCTATTATATGGTGTATATACTAACCATGGTTTTATTTAAATAATTTGAAAGTATTTAATGTTATATATTAATAAAAATAATATTGCATTCTTGAAATTCATATTTATTTTGTTGTTACACCTACAATATGTGTTTTTGTATCATTACATTAATTTATTGAATAATGAATTTTATATTAAAAGGATTTTTTATAATTTACGTACCTACTAACCTTGAATTTTTTATGTTCAATTCACTGATTTAAATTTTTTGAGATATATTCTTACGACATTATTTAATTTTTAAAATTTTTTCCATAGAGTCTTTTTCAAATAAGATATACTGATTTATCAAATCATTATTCAATTACTTCTAATGTTTTATCTTTAAAAGTTATCTTCCATGTTTGGGTTTACCCACCATAAAATTTTACTATATATTACATAATAACTAACCATGGGGGGATGATTTGTTAATATAAATAATTATATATTACAGTTTTTACAATATTAATTTTCAATAATGTTGATTTCATTTTGATAAAAAGGTTATTTTTATTTCCTTAAAAATAATTTTATTACTAAATCCACATTTCTTATCGTAAATATTATGTCTTCACCAAATCTCTAAAATTAGATAGTTATTTTAAATGTATTTTATTTTATAGTATTTCCCTTCACCTTTTAATTTATATATAGAATCTAACATGTATGATGGTATTTTATATCAATGTTATAATTGTTACCTAAAATCTCTCTTATGTATTCACTGTCATTATTCATTTCATACACAATAGGATTTAAAATCAGATGATTTAGGTTAAATTTTTTACATTTAGAAACATATAATTGAGATAATGGGGATTGAAATTTTTATTTAATAATATTTAACTCATGATCCCTTCTTGGCTGATATCATTAAGATAATTTTTTTTCAAGGTTGTTTTGATTTATTCAGTAACAGTCTAAGAATTCTTTATAGCACAAGGGATATGTTCTTTTACAACCTTTAACCTTATTCTTATGGTTGGATTCTTAAATTTATATTTTTTAGTTTATAAATTATCAATCACTAATTCCTTTATACCCATCCATCAATCGTGAATAGGTATAATATTTATTCGAATTCTATTACAACATGGATATAAATTTTTCAATTTCATTAAATGAAGGGTTTTCAACATGATGGCATTCATTGATTGATTTGAAAATTATTTAGAATCCATATACATTTATATATATATATATATATATATATTTTATAATAACACAAGAATGTTTATAATGTATTTATTACTATTTATCATATATCAAAAATTCATTAGATTTAAAAAATAGATTGTGAGGACCTATATTATGTTGCGCCTTTTTGAATCTATAAGTCTCATGACACAAACATGTTTGTGTATTTTGTGTATGCCTTCCTAATTCATCAAAATGTATAAATTGTGGTCCTGATGGAAATATTTATGTCTTGGTTATGAACCATTTTTTATAAGAATGATGTCATGGATCATGCCTTGTTAACATCATCAAATAGTTTGGAACTATACATTACTTCACCAGGAATTTAATTAATGTTTCCCATATAATATGTATATTCTAATTTTATCAATGGGTTTATTATGATCTCAGTTTTCATTTATTATTTCAATATGAATATTTATTATTACTATCATAATATAAAATATATATATATATATATATATATATTAAATGAATGATCAATTTTGTTGTTTCCCTTTTTATTTGTTTGATATCACCCCTAAAATCATGTAATTTCCTTATGATATAAATATAATCATTATACATTATGTGTATAATAATATATATTTCATAGATAATTTTTGGTATTTTTTTTATTTTTTTTATAGATTAATCGGTTTTGAGTATAATGGGGGAACAATGTTCATTTAATTACTAATATTAGGTAATGACGTGTAAAAAATAAATTTCTCAATAAACCTAAAAATATTATTGGGTTTTATAAGACTAAATATTAATTGTTTATTTCCTTCTTAATTATGGTAATATCATGGCTGATAAATTTGGTACCATTATCATTATGTAGAGAATGTTATTATAGAACTATTGACGAGAGTGTTGTTCTAGAGATCTATAAATTTATAGAATTTTCTTCTATTGTTATAGGGTTTACCTTTAGCCATAATGGTCTTTCCTCTAACACTAACATAAATGAATATATAATATCAATATTTGAATCTCAAACATTCATTATTTTGGAACATATATGTAATACATACCACATACATGACCATTTAAATTACATGAAACAATAACAATATTTAATAATGATACAATGCTCAGTCCTTTTAGATATAGTGTCTTATAGAAATATAAAAAACATCAAATATAAAAGACATTCAATTTTATAAAGTGGTAAGTTTTTCTACTATGAGAGTAACTACATAATCTAAAGTCAGTCTTCAATATTACCATAAAATTATATTCATAAGAAACTATTCTAGATATTACATACTTTTCTCATCTTTATAACTTCGGGATAATAACACAAATAATGGGAGATCCCCAATACCCATAAAGGATATATATAACTATTAAAAATCAAATATAATAAGTGAGCATTGCGTAAGAATATAGATATAAACAATATACAAAAAGAATTTCTATCCAAAAAATAATGGATAAAAATCATTTCAACATGATTGGAATATATTAAAATATAAATAAAAATATTTTGGAAACATGAGTCATGAAACATGATCAATGGGAGAATAATAATTGTTATGATTCATGAAAAAGAATCATTTGAAACCTTAAAATGAAAATATTTTTTAAAAAAACCTATGAATGGGAAAATTCTGACATTATAAAAAAATTCCCATTTTTCATGTTGTGACTAAAAAAATCTCCATGTTTCGTATTGTTAAAAAAATTACCATGATTTATAACATTAAAAAATAACATTTCAATGGTGTAAGTAGTGAACAAACTAAGTATTCATCCATAATATTATAATAAAAAAATTTCATGGTTTATATTTAGGTTATTATTTTTTCACTCATAAAATCCATGTATCATGATATTAATGTCCTTAACAAATGCTTTTGATGGATATATATGACACCACCCATCAATAATTTACACATACGAGTGCCACTTGAAAAAAATAAATTATCGTATTATAAATAACCCATTGAAAAATAATGGGTTTGTTTAACATTTAAAAAAATAATATAAGATGAAGTTAATAAATCGTATTATAAAAAAATATCAAATTGAAAAATTAATCATATAACAATAACATATATAGGGTGATCAAAATATTTCTTCATGATAAAAAATCCTTTGAGGGTAAATAGAAGCGAAATACAAAATTAGTCACAAAACCATTTAAGGTGTTCATGTATATACCAAATAAATAAATTATAAGAGAAATAGAAGAAATTTTAAAAAAATTTATATCATCATTGACAATAATATACCCTTCATGTAATACAATGATCATAGAAAATATTTACTCATTGGTAACAGATTTTATTTTTTTAATGATGAGTTTCCATTATAAGATTTCTAAATAACATTTTTTAAAATCAGAATTATAAAAGCACAAATAAAAACATTATTTTAATCTATAATATGAGATATATCTATTTAAAATTATTAAATAGATATTTGGGTCTACTTAGATGAAAATTTTGGAGGGGTAATGATCATGGAAATTGATGAGAACCCATATTTAAAGGCGATGTTATTTTTTTGATTAAAACGATTCACTTTTTAAAAAATTTAATCATTTATAAATAATAGTTGAGTAAAAATCACATTTCAAAAAGGGATAAATGATTAAATATCTTATAATAATAGAAAATATAAGTATTTATCAAATATAGAAGAGTGAAACTCAAGGTATATTAGTCTAATATAAGTAATGGAAATTAATCTTAACAAAATCCCAGATTGATACAAAAATTCTTAAAGCTAGTAAAATTTATAAATCGAATAAATAATATAAATTTAAATCCCAAAAGAAAACTCAGAAATAAAAAAAATTAAAATAAAATTTAAGAGTATGATCAACTTACTTGAAATATAATAAAGAAGAACATTCCAAAATTAATTAATGGTAATTGAGTTTCCAAAAATACTTATGATAATGCTAATGATTGATTTACAGGGTTAATATGAAATTCAATATCATGTATCATGATGTGAGAGATATAAATTATAATTTAATTAAACATTATTTGGAATTATACATATAAAATAAATTATTGTGCACAATATGAAACAATTATTATGTATTTGGAAAGGATACAACGAAACACATGCTTTATTTCACTACTTCATTAAATATACACTATGATACTGTATAAAAATATAAATTTCTAAATAACATATTGAAGAACCATTTTGATATATATTTTATTTTTTGAATTTTTTTAATTAAACTTTTAATTAATACAAGTTAGTTTATATTATATTTTCAATATATGCTGGGAGTAATCTTTATTGTTCTCAATTATTTTCATAAAAATGGAATTTTTATTCATTCTTGTAATAATTTTTATCAATACAATACCATTAAAGGTTTATGAATATATATTACATGATATTTTTTTGGTTAAGTTTTATTTTATTTTATTTTTGGTTATAATATATGAATATTAAATCTATGGTTATTTGGTGTTTGGGGTTTAAAACAAACAAATCGTATTTTTTCAATTAATAATTCTATTAAAAACATTACAATAATTAACCCAATAAAAATGGGTTTTTCAAAAACACCAACATATATGTTTATATATATAATATATCATATTATATGACAAATTGAGGTCCCAAAATCATCTTTTATATAAATATAAATAATTTTTTAAGTAGGTTGTTAATCATTCCCAAACAAGAGATACCATGTTTTTTGCATGATTATATGGTGGTTAATAATATTATACCTATAGAATAATCTTAATGGTCTTAATTAGTGACTATTAGTATTATCTATTATAATAGTAATGATTTAAAATAATAATTAATAGGTATTGAAATTGTATTACCCATTTCAATATGGTGAAACCTTTCTTTTTGGCAGACTATGTGATTAGACCTCAATAATTAATCATTCTTGTTCAGGGGTACCTTTTCAGATGGGTGACATCATGGGATGTTACCTCATCATTCTATGAGTGATTAAAAAGAACAATGAAAGAAACATTGTTTTCCAATATAAAATTGTAATAGTATAATGACTTGTTTGAGCATGTGGGTGGGCCCTAGGTAATGGACCATGATCTTGTGTGGAAACTGGTGGTGCATAGATATTCTTTTCTTAATGACCATGTTATGGAAGGGTGCCTTTTATGTTATAGTGGACCATTTATTTAATTGATATCCAAGTGGGAACACTCCCATAAGTTTTGTGTCACAACCTTGGTTAAAATATTTGGTCCACAACGAGGGTGTTTCACTCTAGTGGTGGTTGGGTGAATATAACATTCTAAATTATTGAGGGTTTAAAAAGGATGAATCTTACTAAAAATATCATAAAGGTGAAAAATTATTTTTGGTAGACATCTAGATTTGAACTCCACTTCTAATCACGATTAGACTATAATGTTTGTTAGGATGGGTTTCCTCATTGGATTTTTTTCAAAAGTCATTGTGACTTAAAAAAAATGACTGAAAGTGTGTTAGACTCTTAATAAATTCATAAGTATGATGAACATTTTATGAAAATAAGTGGGCCTCGGGATGGGTATCATGTGTTTACAGGGCTACCTGTGGTTCCTAGTGGTCAATGACCAAACAACTATGTTAAATCGGGGTGTTTCAATAGTCTGTAGGTCCTAGTTATTACAGAAAAACATAATGATTTCTCTATTATCAAATTTTCCCTTTAACCCATTCTAATGACCATAAACATATGTCAATGATGAAGAGTAATATAAAAATAAAGTGTTTCATGGAGGTGGTATTCCACATATATATAGGGATGATGATTTCTTTTTTCTTTATAATTGGAAAAGGTATTATTATTGTTCATCATTTTAAAATCCAAAATCTATCAATAATATAATAATTTTATGTTAAATAACTTATTTTTATGACCCTTTTATGGTGGTTAAGGAAATATAACATGTTACGTGGTGTAGTTAGTAATCCACCCAGCATATAAATAATAGTATATTTTTTCATAATAGAAATGAGATACATGATGTTCGTGATTTCAATATTACTATAATAACATAAATGTCTACAAATAAAAAAAAAATTCATTTCTTGTTGTGGAAATGAATTTTAGGAAGAATAATTGAACATTAGGAAATTCAAACAAGAATGAATTACATAAAATTTATACTTTAATACATGAATTATTTCCTTTGACATGGGGCTTATTCCATAAAGGGATGGTATTTTGTGAAGGCTAGAACCTCTAAATGGTGACTAAGAGGATTTGTAAGATTATTGAATATAGTTTGTGCATTAAATAGAGAATCTTGTTTTGGGGGATTTGAAAAGATGGGTGATTCATTTATATGTGAAATTGGATGGAAGTCATCAAAATAAATAAAAAATATCAAAATTCAGATGTCAACATCATTAAAGCGTCCCAAAAATTGATAAATAAGGGAGTGAGAGAGAGATAAAGACAATTAATGAATTAAAAACTAAATTAAAAACATTTTATGAAAATATTAGTCCTTTTATCCCTTAGGTTACTCATTTTACCCATCTTGTTATAATGATAACATGTATTAATCATTGAAAATTTTCCTTTCTGACCCAAAATAAACTGGTCTTTATTATATAATTTGGAAAAATTGATTCATAATATGAAATCTATATAATGATATTAAATATATAATAGAAAAAAATTATATTTTTTATATTTTAGATTTTTAATATATTAAATTCAATTTTTTTATGAAAAAAGAATACATAAATTCTAAATTGTTGAATATGTGTTTTGAAAATTTAAAATCATTTTTAAAATTATACATTCAAATATAAAATATATTTTTTTTCAAAAAATGGTTTCCTTAATTTCTATCTCACAATAATATAATAATAATTTAATAAAATTCATGAATATTTAAAAATATTATTTTAGACTATTCACATAAAACCCAATTTTTAGAATGATCATGTAATATTACACAAATATATTAGTATTGTATAGATTCCCAAAATAATTTTGATTTTTTAAAAATTTAAAAATAATAATTCAAAAATTTAATAATTAACTAAAATGAGGCCATACATTGGGAACTATTTACTAAATGAAAAAAACATTTTATAATTTCAATCATTTTCATTCATATTTGTTATCATTTAAAATTAAAAAATAATTAAAAATAATTCATAAACAATATAATCCATCATTAATAATCACATGTTTAGTGAATTAGAAATGAATATTTCATAAAAGACTATATTTTTTAAAATACATTTCTATTAATATAATGATTTAATTACGAATTTTTGTTATAAAAATAGAATTTCATTAATATTAAAAGTAAAATTTAATTTTTCATTAAATGTTTCATTAATTGATTACAATTATTCATTATCACTACTTAATTATCTCATTTTTAATAGTTTAAAAATATCTTGCTTTAATTTTAGTTTACTTTCATATGTGGAGTAAGCTATCAAAGACATTCTTTAGTTTAGGAAAATATCTTGTGAAATCATGGGTCATTACAATGAATATGAAATAATGGTAGGAAATGTGTAACCAAAATGTGATAAAATTTATCATTCAATATATGGGATGATCATTGATAATAATGATTTGATAATGCCTCGATCACCATTCCTAGGGACATAAAACAAATAATTTATGAATCACATCCAAGAGTTCATGGCCCACAATAACCAGCAATCATTATGGGAAACATTCATGTAAATTGTTACCTAGATTCCATTCAGGAAAACACCGTTCAATAATCCAAATATCAAATATCATAAAATCACCCCAAATCCATTTTCAATATAGGATAGATATTTTTGTTTTTTTGGCATCCTGAAATGATGTAGTCTATTCGATTGATCCTGGACATCTCAATGAACAACCTCTACAAAAAGAGGACACACACTTATTTCCCTAAATTGATATAATAATGAAGTTTGTTTTCCACTGATGTTGGTGGATCCTCCCTCAATAGAATTTTATTCATAGTGGTCATATTCATCTATCCTAAATATTATTAGTACAAGAGGTCTATGTAAATCCTCCTATGAATTCCAACTTGTCTAATTTGGAGAGTAAGGTAATCAATAGAATGCATAGCCATATAATTAGATAAATGAGGAATAATTATGGCAGATAATCATTTACTTCAATGATTAATGAGTGTAGTTTTTTAAGACTATAATCCCTAAAATTCTCTTCCCATGTCTTAACAATTAGATCCACATAACTTGCCTCTAGTAGAATTTTTGTTTACATTCCTCAACCTTTAGATCCTTCATCTATTATTCTCAAAAAAATCAAAAAAATCATCAATACCCATAGAAATATTATAGATATATTTATCATACCATTCATATGGTATCCTATAATACTATCTCATATGGTTTGTTCTACATATTTTAATAAGCCTATTTTATGAGACTCAAAGTGTTATGTTGGGTAATTGAAGGTAATATTGCCATAAAATGATAATTATTGGGTGTAGTATTCCACCCTTCAATTTATTCCTTTCCTATAACAACCGATGTTTTCTTATGTTAACCCATTATGAAATTTTTCAGCTTTTCACAACCGACTACCACCATAGTGAATTCTCTCACAACCAATCCTTTTAATTTATTGGAACATGATTTAGGTGATGTGGAATGTGAATATGATAGACCATGGAAAGTGAATCATTAGCATCAAGCAATAAAAACTAAAAAATGTTCATAATCTTAAAAAAATTAATGGATATCAAATGACCTACTAATAAACTTTTAGAAAGTTTTTGGCACTATGAAAATGGTGACATAATTTCATAATCCCACAGTTTCTTTGAGACCATGCAGAGAATATAAGTAGATTCCAAGACCATTATTTAAAAAATCAGTGAGCGATGTAGGAATCATAATTAAAAACATTTTATAATGTAATGACATGATAATTATTGTGTCTCAAATGAGCTTATCATGATATAAATAGAATTTAGGAAGATGACATACCACAATCAACTCACTATGAATAAAGAAAAAGGTTCTTCCCATCAAACTAGAAGTGATCCTTGAGGATCTTCTCACCTACTACACAAACTTGTGTTTCTATAAATTCCCAATATTATGGATCATTATGACATCCAACATTTAGATAACGGAAACCAACAACATGTGGGAATAAAATAGTCAAGGTGGATAGGCATTCTATTTCACCAATTATTTTTTGCATACTGGTGTTAAAATATGCCTAAATTATATAGAGTAACATTTGTATTAGTTTCTCCCAAGAGGAATTCATATTCAACTAGAGTGGTTATACACTACTAGCAATATAATTTTGAAACCCGTTCTTCACCTCCTTCAATGGAAAATGTGAACCGAAACAACACCTTTCCCACTTTGTGAGTCAATTTCCCATGATGTTGTGAACAATAAATAAGTGGGATGACACATAGATCTTGTTATATATCTAATTATTGTAGGGAAATTATTTATTTTAGTACTTAAATATAAAACTAGGATTCATCAGCAACTACAAGGATCATAGTTTACTATTCATTTTTCAGTTCAACTACACGTTGTATAGGTTTAGTATAAATAACCTTTTATTAGTCATGAAATTTTGATGATAAATGTATCATTTAATTCATTTCTGAATGGAATGGATTTATGTACTCTCAAGATTTATTAATTAACAATTAATAATTTTTGGGAATGTGTGTGAGGAATTTTTTGGATGTTGTGGATTCGAACCTCTTTTCCCTAGTGAACCTAGGTGGATATGGAATTCACTAAGAAACGTTAGCATCTTGAGGAATCCATAATATAGACAAATGAGATGTCCCACCGATTACATCCGGATAAATTATAATGAAATAATTATAGATTTTAGAAAATAATATTGTATATATTTGTTTCCCTTTTTTTTATCTAGTTGCAACCATCCCAATAGAGTAGGACCCATTAGGAAGAACCATAGAATATATTTCATTAAAAAACAAACCCCATTAAGGAAAAGATCCCAAAATTACATTCTTTAAACAAAGTAACATAGATAACTCATACTTGTCTGAACAAATACCTAAGATCTTAATTTCCACTATGGAGATGAGATTTTTAATACTATCATAAATCATGGTGATATAAGAGGTAAACATGAAAACCAATCCATATATTTTCCAAAAAAAAATTCCATGGACACATAGTAAAATTCTATTTAATTTCCACCAAATGGATCTAGGATTTTTTGGACTATGTTTTAGTATAATTGGATAATTGTAAAGTGACTTTTTTAGGTATTTCCATCAACCTCTATTTTAACGAATATGTTAGTGAATAGATGATGGTCTAGATCGACATATATTAATTTTTAATGATTGAATAACTTGAAACTCAATCATTTAATCATATGACTAAATTTTATTTTACTAAAATAAATTAGACCCTACGATTTTAATCATTACCTATCCAATGGCCTCATTTGTTTTACTACATTACATGGATCCAAATATTAATCGTCCAAAATATAAAGATGATAAATATTCATTGCTTGTGTTGAAGACTATATTGACTATCATAGAGGTCATTCCCCTACTTGAGAGAAGTTTACATGATGTTTATGATCATGGTGGACTTATATATCACCAATATGGTATGAAATTCTATCAATGCATTTAAATTTATGTATTTTTTAGTTCCAAGTAATAAAGCATGATAGTTTTCCGATTTAATCACATGTGGTGGATGCAGTCTCAAAAAATGAAAATCATCTCTGGGGTGAAGAATACTCGAAGAAATATCCATAAAAGTGTGCTATATAATTTTTATACCTTAATTAATTCTATTTTAAGGATCAAAAAAGATAATACCTCAATAATCATGTCTCCTAGGGATCCCCCATAACCCATTTTCTTGGTTCATCAATGGGTTTTTTCTATAACCATCCATAGATCAGCCAAACATTCCAATGATTATACAATACCAGAAAACTAAATTTCAAATAAATAAAATACCACTTTAATCCTTCAACATATATAATTTTACCCTCCATAATTTTAGATAATGAGAAGACACTTGGGGTCAATAATTTTCTCTTATCTCAAATGTATAATGTGATAAAACAAATACCTATAACTAAAACATTAATAATAATCATGGATATACTTTTCCTATCAAATTATATTTTTGAACCCCTTATCAAGGTCTTGATGATTCTCCACATGTCCAATGCTATGGTAACCATGTCATGAGCCTATTTTAGGGAATACTATGTATAAGGCCCCAGCCTTAAACCTTACTTAATCTTGAGTTATTACAAGATTACACATTGAGGATCTTTTCAGGTTTAGAGTTTTAGAGAATTAGATCATGAAACTTGCATTACATTCCACATTTAAACAAAGTGGTTACATAAAAGACCGTATTCATTATTCCCATCAGCCGAAACATATTGAAAATAAAACATGGATTCTCTCTTAACACATCCTTGACTCTATCATCTTATCATGTACCTTTCCCTTGACCTGAAAAACATTTCAAAAACATGGGATGAGCATAAAAAGCTCAGTAAGGGATATAAAAATATGGAAAGGAAACATGAGTTCATATATACATAAGAATGAAATCATAATTTACCCATAAAACATAGGCACTTTAACATACCTCATCAAACAATGAATAAATCATTGAAATCATAAGACATAAAGGTAACTTGACGCATTCATAACACTCTTACATAGGGAGTAACCCTCTTGGTTACGTTTGGAATACCCATCACAGTATATTCCCTAAAAATCTCTTTGGAGAAACCTTAACGTTTCACTCCTTCGCGTTACCCAATGCATTGGAGAGCTATATCGGGCTCACCCGCCCTTAGTTTATCACAGAACCACCCGTTCTTCATAACAATGCCCAAGAACCATAACATAATCATATCACATAAACATGAATAAAGTAAACATGACATTTCCACATTTCAATCACAATATAACATTTTAGGATATTGAAATAATGAATCCATTTAAAAAGAAACCATTTCCAAAACCATTTAAAACATTTAATAAAGAGATTTTTGAATCAAAGTGTCCCATACCACCTTGAAGCTTTTAACATTTTTAACCATTAATATCCATATAAAAAAAATCTCTAAAACCATTTTGAAAACATGGATTTTAATAAGAACAAATAATTAAAACATTTAAAATGATATTTTGGTTAAAGGGGTTTTACCAAAATTAGAGACACTTGAATACAATAATCGAGGAATAACATTTAGTCAGAACTTTATAATATCATGAGAATAAAATTAATTCATGATATAATACTCCAAAGGTCAGTATATACACCATATAAGAGTTCATTGGTGCATAACAACAATGAACCCTCAATAGATATGTCAAATGTGATGAAATCCCTTATAAAGAAGGTATCCTTAAATTAAGGACAAATAAATCTCAAAAAAATGTGTGAAAAATATAAATACACCCAATATAAGTGGATATTAAGTGTAAAACAATAAAAGGTCATTCACACATATTCAATGGATGACATATTCAATGACTATATGTTGAACCCAAAGAAATCGAAATTGGGGTAAAAAGTTCCCCTGACAGCCTAACGGCATCACATCAAAATGAGTTGATGAGAGATAAAAAGTGTATCTCATCACTTGGACATAAAATCTACATCAATAAGGATGTATGAGAACATATCCCAACATAATAATATGTAAATTAAAAGACCCAATAAAAGAAGTCTTTTAAAAAAGAGGAGGGTGAAAGGTTCCCTTACCGACTTGGGTATCTTTGAAAACATACACCCCATGAAAGAAAGACAACAGTTCATTGATGTAAATACTCATAAACGAAAGCATATTACACAAAGAGTAGAATTATGGGCAGTACATACACCACTCAATGGAATTTGTGGCTAATGTAGCATAAATCTCACGGGAATAAAAGTGAGATGAAAAATCCCTTACGAAAACTCGACAGCCTAACGACGCCACATAAAACATCCAAAATAGATTGATGAGAGAAAATAGGGTCGCTCATCATATGAACATAATAAGTACAGTAGGATTAATATAAAAGAACATCCCAATCATAAGAAAGATGATCTTTAAAAGGAATGACATAAAAGTGTGTACTTAAAAAGAAAGAGAGGAGTAGGATCCCTTACCTCGGGTCCGACTTGACTCGATCGTTCTTTAATCTCCTGAATAATAAACTTGAGTTAATTTATAATTCCTTAAGAACCTTTTCAAGTTCATTATTACTTTTATACCACTTATTACCATGTCATAAACATTATGTAATCATTTAAGTTAATAATATTTGTTTTGCCGATATTTGGTTCTTAAGTCGAAAGTGGACTTCTTACAATTACATGTTGTTCGTGTGGCCAAATGTTTATTATATCAAGAATTTTATTCATTATTTAGATATCGTATATGTCATATATATCCAGTACATTCATGCATTTATAACATTACATAATCATTTATAGGTATGAAATGAAATGCACCGTTCATGGAGACAGTAAGCCGTACGTACGCATGAACGCTACTTTCATTTCTATTTCGTATTTTTATAGAATTGAATAATAATGGTATAAAGGTATATTATAATTACAGTATAATATCATATATAATATCATATTTCCATCCTTTATACATCCCACATATGGTATTAACGAATCACATCACTTTGAGGGGGCGGTAGTCCGCACTTCCTAAAATGAAGATATCGCGTATACCCATAATGGAAGCCATAAAGGTAAGACACAAATGAAAAATACAGAAGCATAAGTAAAACATAAACATATTATATATCATATATAAAAATAGTGACATCATAATGGCCACCTTTTAAGGTGTTAAAAGAATGTTGAACAATCATCGTTTCGGGAGGCAGAAATTCGCCATCCACGGAAACCGTATGTTCTTTAACCATTTGATGTAGTTGTGTGAGAGTGTAGCTCGAATAAATCTTATAACAACATCCTAGTATATTTAAGATACTAGTGTTGTTAAAAAAGAAATAAATAAAGAGTTTAGGGGGTTGGAGAAGCAAAATAAATCAAATGAACAAGAGAGAATGAATTACCTTTAAAAGTGTAACTCCTTTTGATTTGAGCCTAAAGGCTTCCTTTGAAAGGATTCTGCCCAAAGGGAATCCTCTAGGATGAGTAGAGGGATGTGGAGAGAGTAAATGGGCAGGGGTTGGCCGAGCCAAAGGCTTTAGGAGTGTGTGAAATGAGGTAGAGGTGGGGGCCTTTTATAAGAGGAGAGGAGGGGCACTTTTGGAAAGTAATGAAATATTACTTTATTTGAAAATGTGTTTCGGTTTCAAAAGGTCCCACATTGATATAATTCGTGGATAAGGTGATACGGCTTCTAAATCCACTCATCCAATTGGTTTTGGACATGTGTAGTTCATAGATTTTATATTATCTTTCCATTTTATTTAAATCATCAAATAATGATGTCATCACTGCATCATTATTATGTCATAAATAATTTAACTTATTTAATATCTAAAAATCATAAAAAAAATACTATGATGTAGGAAATCTTTTTAGATTTCCAATTACTATTTATAATCAAAATTTGTACTTTTATAACCCCACTTAAAAATTGTTTTTTTAAAACATATTATGTTTGTGTCACTTTCACTTTAACATTAAATAAAAAGTAATTTATGTCATTTCCCAACAAAAGTGGATCCATGGGGTCCCCAAATTGACCCATGGCTTGTCTTGGTCGGACATGACACAACCAATAAGGTTGGGACATGTGTCTAGGTCATTTCATATTATTAAATCATTATTTTTACCTTAAACTACACTAATTACCACTAATCGCGATTAAAAACTTAATAAGTTACTATTCACCAAAAAATTATTATAATCTCATTGAACCACATTTTACTTCTTAATGACAACCATGTATGTCGGATTTTCAAAATTCAATACACATTAGTGGTAAACTTTCATTTAACTGAAAAATCAGTTTGCTTGATTACCACTTAGTGTTTTCACTATTCATCAAAAATTGAAGTTTTTCAAAAAATTACCAAAAATTCACCCTAAGCTATATTTGATATTCTGAATTCAAAAATGAAGTCCGTTTTAAAAAATTCAAAACATATTAGTCACATTAATTAATTTAATAATTAATTCCCGCTGTCAGCGCAAATAGCGTGTTTTCATAAAACAATAAGTATCAAAAGATTGACACTAGTTTAAGTCTGATTTCAAAGTGAAATTAATTCCAACGACCACTATTGGATTTAATGGTAAAAATATTTTCAAATTTCACTTTAAAACCAATTCAAAATATTATCTAATCATATAAATAAATTATATTAAAAAGAGGTTTTGAATTAAAACACAACATTTTACACTATTCATGGAAAAAATGAACTTTATCGGAAAAATACAAAAAAATTACACAAAGTAAAATTTGATGTCTCAATTCTTAATAAGAGTTTTATTTGGTCCAAAAGAATGTTTAAGAGTGAACAAAACTATATTTAATGACGGTTCACCATCAAAAGGCGATAAGTGAACCTTTAGTGAAAACTAGGGCA
The DNA here is from genome assembly GCA_963277665.1 of Viscum album. NCBI lineage: Eukaryota > Viridiplantae > Streptophyta > Magnoliopsida > Santalales > Viscaceae > Viscum > Viscum album. The sequence continues at coordinate 672,387,685 of OY728131.1, read as the reverse complement.
TATATGCCTAAAATTGAATTCTTTCCGTATTTTAAGCCTCTATCCTTTATTGGATAAATGTAAAAACATTTAAAAACATATATAATCATATTTTAGTTATTTCTATGCATTACCGCCAATTCAACGGCTACATGTTAACTACCATTTAAAATAATATTATTTTATTATTAGAGTGCAACGTAAGATTCCCAAGAAACTCATTGTTGCGTGTTGGGTACGCCATCGAGCATAGCATCCCCTTTAAAGTCATATTAATATTTTATTCACAAATATGGACAAATATGAAAATTTCATATTCTTTATTTACCTGGGGTGTTACATCCTTCCCCCCTTTTTGGGAATTGCGTCCTCGCAATTTTAAAATTGCGCTTGGAAACATCCTTGAACGTCCCACATCGGAACAAGAGTTGGTAAAACAATCACTTTAAAATAAATAAAGATAAGCACATAGGTCACCCGAGTTAACCCATAATAGGATTCCAAATATGAAAATATGGACATGGAGGAAAAAACAAAGGGTCATGTTCTGATGGAGAGTGATAGAAAACATGTTTAGGAGAAAGTTAACCATGAGAAAATCACAAACTTGTGATGGGTTAAACGGTATTCGATTACCCATTAGGAAAAGTTAATAGACAAATTTTTTGTTTTAAGTTAATTTTTATTGAGGAATTTATTCATAAGGAAACATAATCACTTATCATGTTGACTCTCAACTTTTATTAGATTCCTTACACAAACTCATATTTTCTCCAAAAGGTGAGTATTTAGGAAGACTTGTTCACATTAAGAGTATTATAATCAACTTCTAGAGAATCACCTAATCCACAAAATAGAACTATATACTTCCCATGTCTTTAACCAAAACCAAAACCAAAAAGGCTAGTACAAGATCAGATAATCAAGAAAAGGATAACCCTTTATAAAAAGAAAATCTATTCTTAATCTCCAAAATTTGTCCAACAAAACCCAAAGTTCAACGAGGACCATTTGTCCATAAAATTCTTCAAAGTAAACCAAACTAAGATTGAAACCCAAACATTTGAAGGATTTAGTCACATATTCCTCCCAGTTAAATCGTAACATTTATCTCCAAACAACATTAGTTGCTCCTAAATTCTCGTATTGAAAAGTAATTTTCCTAATCACATATCCTCCATGGTTGGTTAATCATTTTCATAAATAACCCAAAATCATCTTACTCTTAATTAATAAAATCATATAACCAGAAAGAATCAGTCAAACTAACCAGGGACTTCACGTAGTCCAGTGGTAGGCGGTAAATACCAGTCGCACTTTGGTTGTGGGTTCGATTCCCGCAGCTTTTTCCGACGCGACGGGATGTCACATAGTCTGCGTGTTGTCCTTTTTCCAAAACTATATAATTCTTAAAACATTCCCCAAAATGAGATAAAATCTTCAAGAATAATCATAACATATTTTAACCTCAATTTTATCTCATGCCCTTCATTTTCCATCATATCATATAATAACCCATAATTACCTCAAAAGTAAGGATCATATAAACCCTAATGGTTACCTTAATAATTATTACCTGAATTTCCACATCGAGTTGGCCATCTCGTACATGATGCATTAGAGAACTCACCAAGGTTCAAGTGGTTTATCATGACTCCATGATAGTTGGTTTAGAAAAACCATGAGATTCCTCATTGAATCCCCCATCTCATCGAGTATCTTAATCAGAGAACCACCACAGTTTCCTTCAAACCCATTGTCACTTTGGTGCCTGCTAGATCCAGCCATTTACTAAAACCAAAAAGGTCAGTGTGAGTATATCAACAAAACCATCATGTAATAACGAGGAAGGTAAACACTAAGATACACTTACTCAATCACTTTATCTAAAACTAGGACTCTTTCTGAAATCCTAACCATTATGTTAATTTCACTTATGCTTAAAGAATACCCTAACCTCTAAAGTTATCTAAACCGACCTTTGATACCAACTATAAGGCCCCAGCCTTAAACCTTACTTAATCTTGAGTTATTACAAGATTACACATTGAGGATCTTTTCAGGTTTAGAGTTTTAGAGAATTAGATCATGAAACTTGCATTACATTCCACATTTAAACAAAGTGGTTACATAAAAGACCGTATTCATTATTCCCATCAACAGAAACATATTGAAAATAAAACATGGATTCTCTCTTAACACATCCTTGACTCTATCATCTTATCATGTACCTTTCCCGTGACCTGAAAAACATTTCAAAAACATGGGATGAGCATAAAAAGCTCAGTAAGGGATATAAAAATATGGAAAGGAAACATGAGTTCATATATACATAAGAATGAAATCATAATTTACCCATAAAACATAGGCACTTTAACATACCTCATCAAACCATGAATAAATCATAGAAATCATAAGACATAAAGGTAACTTGAGGCATTCATAACATTATTACGTAGGGAGTAACCCTCTTGGTTACGTTTGGAATACCCATCACAGTATATTCCCTAAAAATCTCTTTGGAGAAACCTTAACGTTTCACTCCTTCGCGTTACCCAATGCATTGGAGAGCTATATCGGGCTCACCCGACCTTAGTTTATCACAGAACCACCCGTTCTTCATAACAATGCCCAAGAACCATAGCATAATCATATCACATAAACATGAATAAAGTAAACATGACATTTCCACATTTTAATCACAATATAACATTTTAGGATATTAAAATAATGAATCCATTTAAAAAGAAACCATTTCCAAAACTAGTTAAAACATTTAATAAAGAGATTTTTGAATCAAAGTGTCCCATACCACCTTGAAGCTTTTAACATTTTTAACCATTAATATCCATATAAAAAAATCCTTAAAACCATTTTGAAAACATGGATATTAATAAGAACAAATAATTAAAACATTTAAAATGATATTTTGGTTAAAGGGGTTTTACCAAAATTAGAGACACTTGAATACAATAATCGAGGAATAACATTTAGTCAGAACTTTATAATATCATGAGAATAAAATTAATTCATGATATAATACTCCAAAGGACAGTATATACACCATATAAGAGTGAATTGGTGCATAACAACAATGAACCCTCAATAGAAATGTCAAATGTGATGAAATCCCTTATAAAGAAGGTATCCTTAAATTAAGGACAAATCAATCTCAAAAATATGTGTGAAAAATATAAATACACCCAATATAAGTGGATATTAAGTGTAAAACAATAAATGGTCATTCACACATATTCAATGGATGACATATTCAATGACTATATGTTGAACCCAAAGAAATCGAAATTGGGTTAAAAAGTTCCCCTGACAGCCTAACGGCATCACATCAAAATGAGTTGATGAGAGATAAGAAGTGTATCTCATCACTTGGACATAAAATTTACATCAATAAGGATGTATGAGAACATATCCCAACATAAAAATATGTAAATTAAAATACCCAATAAAAGAAGTCTTTTAAAAAAGAGGAGGGTGAAAGGTTCCCTTACCGACTTGGGTATCTTTGAAAACATACACCCCATGAAAGAAAGACAACAGTTCATTGATGTAAATACTCATAAACGAAATTATATTACACAAAGAGTAGAATGATGGGCAGTACATACACCACTCAATGGAATTTGTGGCGAATGTAGCATAAATCTCACGGGAATAAAAGTGAGATGAAAAATCCCTTACGAAAACTCGGCAGCCTAACGGCGCCACATAAAACTTCCAAAATGGATTGATGAGAGAAAATAGGGTCGCTCATCATATGAACATAATAAGTACAGTAGGATTAATATAAAAGAACATCCCAATCATAAGAAAGATGATCTTTAAAAGGAATGACATAAAAGTGTGTACTTAAAAAGAAAGAGAGGAGTAAGATCCCTTACCTCGGGTCCGACTTGACTCGATCGTTCTTTAATATCCTGAATAATAAACTTGAGTTAATTTCTAATTCCTTAAGAGCCTTTTTCAAGTTCATTATTACTTTTATACCACTTATTACCATGTCATAAAAATGATGTAATCATTTAAGTTAATAATATTTGTTTTGCCGATATTTGGTTCTTAAGTCGAAAGTGGACTTCTTACAATTACATGTTGTTCGTGTGGCCAAATGTTTATTATATCCAGAATTGTATTCATTATTTAGATATAATATATGTCATATATATCCAGTTCATGCATGCATTTATAACATTACATAATCATTTAGAGGTATGAAATGAAATGCACCGTTCATGGAGACGGTAAGCCGTACGTACGCATGAACGCTACTTTCATTTCTATTTCGTATTTTATAGAATTGAATAATAATGGTATAAAGGTATATTATAATTCCAGTATAATATAATATATAATATCATATTTCCATCCTTTATACATCCCACATATGGTATTAACGAATCACATCACTTTGAGGGGGCGGTATTCCGCACTTCCTAAAATGAAGATATCGCGTATACCTATAATGGAAGCCATAAAGGTAAGACACAAATGAAAAATACAGAAGCATAAGTAAAACATAAACATATTATATATCATATAAAAAAATAGTGACATCATAATGGCCACCTTTGAAGGTGTTAAAAGAATGTTGAACAATCATCGTTTCGGGAGGCAGAAATTCGCCATCCACGGAAACCGTATGTTCTTTAACCATTTGATGTAGTTGTGTGAGTGTGTAGCTCGAATAAATCTTATAACAACATCCGAGTATATTTAAGATACTGGTTTTGTTACAAAAGAAATAAATAAAGAGTTTAGGGGGTTGGAGAAGCGAAATAAAACAAATGAACAAGAGAGAATGAATTACCTTTAAAAGTGTAACTCCTTTTGATTTGAGCCTAAAGGCTTCCTTTGAAAGGATTCTGCCCAAAGGGAATCCTCTAGGATGAGGAGATGGATGTGGAGAGAGTAAATGGGTAGGGGTTGGCCGAGCCAAAGGCTTAAGGAGTGTGTGAAATGAGGTAGAGGTGGGGGCCTTTTATAAGAGGAGAGGAGGGGCACTTTTGGAAAGTAATGAAATATTACTTTATTTGAAAATGTCTTTCAGTTTAAAAAGGTCCCACATTGATATAATTCGTGGATAAGGTGATAAGGCTTCTAAATCCACTCATCCAATTGGTTTTTGACTTGTGTAGTTCATAAATTTTATATTATCTTTCCATTTTATTTAAATCGTCAAATAATGATGTCATCGCTGCATCATTATTATGTCATAAATAATTTAATTTATTTAATGTCTAAAAATCATAAAAAAATACTATGATGTAGGAAATCGTTTTATCTTTCCAATTAATATTTATAATCAAAATTTGGACTTGTATAACCCCACTTAAAAATTGTTTTTGTAAAACATATTATGTTTGTGTCACTTTCACTTTAACATTAAATAAAAAGTAATTTATGTCATTTCCCAACAAAAGTGGATACATGGGGTCCCCAAATTGACCCATGGCTTGTCGTGGTCGGCCATGACACAACCAATAAGGTTGGGACATGTGTCCAGGTCATTTCATATTATTAAAGCATTATTTTTACATTAAACTACACTAATTACCACTAATCGCGATTAAAAACTTAATAAGTTACTATTCACCAAAAAATTATTATAATCTCATTGAACCACATTTTACTTCTTAATGACAACCATGTATGTTGGATTTTAAAAATTCAATACACATTAGTGGTAAACTTTCATTTAACTGAAAAATCAGTTTGCTTGATTACCACTTAGTGTTTTCACTATTAATCAAAAATTAAAGTTTTTCAGAAAATTACCAAAAATTCACCCTAAGCTATATTTGATATTCCGAATTCAAAAATGAATTCCGTTTTACAAAATTCAAAACATATTAGTCACATTAATTAATTTAATAATTAATTCACGCTGTCAGCGCAAATAGCGTGTTTTCATAAAACAATAAGTATCAAAAGATTGACACTAGTTTAAGTCTGATTTCAAAGTGAAATTAATTCCAACGACCACTATTGTATTTAATGGTAAAAATATTTTCAAATTTTACTTTAAAACCAATTCAAAATATTATCTAATCATATAAATAAATTATATTAAAAAGAGGTTTTGAATTAAAACACAACATTTTACACTATTCATGGAAAAAAGGAACTTTATCGGAAAAATACCAAAAAATTACACAAAGTAAAATTTGATGTCCCGATTCTTAATAAGAGTTTTATTTGGTCCAAAAGAATGTTTAAGAGTGAACAAAACTATATTTAATGACGGTTCACCATCAAAAGGCGATAAGTGAACCTTTAGTGAAAACTAGGGCATATATGCCTAAAATTGAATTCTTTCCGTATTTTAAGCCTCTATCCTTTATTGGATAAATGTAAAAACATTTAAAAACATATATAATCATATTTTAGTTATTTCTATGCATTCCTGCCAATACAATGGCTACATGTTAACTACCATTTAAAATAATATTATTTTATTATTAGAGTGCAACGTAAGATTCCCAAGAAACTCGTTGTTGCGTGTTGGGTACGCCATCGAGCATAGCACCCCCTTTAAAGTCATATTAATATTTTATTCACAAAAATGGACAAATATGAAAATTTCATATTCTTTATTTACCTGGGGTGTTACACTATGTATGAAGAATATCAATCCATCATCTCCCAATATTATGATTAAAATGGTGTAATCAACTAAGTTCACATATACCCCCTCTACTTATATATAAGTAATAGTTTTATTCATCACCACCATTTATTGGTGGAAAATAGCCTCATGATTAGTTTCATCATATCTTAAAAACTCTTCAAGTTGGGATACAGAGTAGATGATTATTCCCCAACTATGCCAGCATTCTAAATATATTATAGGAGCTAGTAGAATCCAGGTTGGATTATTTAGCTGAGCACCATATTTTGATATTATATATCATATATAAAATTAATTTTTTCACACTTTACAACACCTTCAATGTATTTCAGGGAAGGCCCTACATCCACTCTTATATTGAATTCACCCTATCATATAACATGTGTTTCTTCTCACCATCAATGGAATTTTGTATGTAGTCTATTGTGATTCATCACTACTAGAATCCTATGAATCCATGTATAATTATGATAAGAATTAAAAAATTGAAGGAATTTCATCACATATTAAAAATGTGGACCATGTTAATTCTCCTATTAACTTGAATCTCGTTCCAATACATCCTTAGGATAATTTGAAAATTAATTTATTATTGTCCATAATTTTTTTGTATTTAGAAACTCTACACCATGGGAAATGTTTCATAGTCCCCAAGAAAAACTATTTGACTAAAATAAAATAATAGTATCATAATGTATGGATGACACTATATCACATAAATACCACTCCTATTTCAAAACATATAGTACACAACTTCTTCATTGATCATTGTATCTAACACAAATATCTGATATTAGGATTTCCCAATTAGAGGCCAGAATGGTAGTATTTATTTCATAAAAATAGTTGAAATTTTTTGGGACGGACACATGAAATTTTCCCTTCATCCTTTATTGGAATGTTATATTTTATACAAGATTTAGAATAATACAATTTTGATAATTCTTCTTTTAAAGAATAAGGTGATGTTTTCTCTAATGTTCCCAATAGTTGTGGAGACATCTCCACAGTCAAATTTTATTTTATTGAATTAATAGGACCTTTAAAAACTCTTTTTATAAAGGTAAAGGGAGTCTGCAATAGTATTAATGATCTGGTATTTGTGAACTTTTTTACTCTATAATATCTAAGGATGAAAATGTGGAATCCCATCATTAATATCAAAATATAATAAAATTTAGTTGCATTAATGTGATAATATTAATGTCAATTAATTTAATTACAATGTGATGATGGAGATTTCCCCCATGTCATTGTACAATGTCCTAATCTTAACCACACACTCCAAGGATTCAATCAATAATATATAAAAATACATCTATCCCATTCATTAATTGTTGAAAATTAATATAAAAAGGTGGTCAATGAAAAATTCACTATGTATGTGTTCAGTCCCAAGGGTCTTTCCAATAATTTCCAATATATTAAGAATAACATATAGTTCAGACTATTCATCAACTTCTAAGTCATAAACTACCATCGATCTAAAAACTCATTCCTTGCCATGGTAACATAACTTCTTTTCAATACAATATATAATATTGATTATCCCTCCATCAGGAAAAAATATTATAGATATAAAAAATAAATATAACTCTAAACTATGATAATTAAAATGAAATTAGAGAACCTGTGTAGATATATTTATATTAATTAAAGCCTTTTTGTTTAAGTAATACTAGTTAATCCTATCCAAATTCAAAAATCCATTTCATCCAAGAACTCCCTAGAACATTTATGATGTTTAATGACGATGATTGATTGACATAAAAAATTGAAATTTTATATAAACAATTTAATATCCCTGAAATATAATAAATTTTAAAAAATCAAGGGTGACTAATGTGATATATCTAGAGGATATACTCATTAAAATGATCCGTACAATTTGAAGGATGCGAACATAAACTCAAGTTGATGATCAGATCCTCCCTTTGGATTTCTTTTTATTCAAGGAAATTTATTCCATAATTTCCCTTGTTCTATATATGTGACATATTTTTCCATAGATTGTTCATCCATATACATTTTCTAATGATATTCAAAATGATTTTGTTACAAGGTATATTAACCAAAAAATAGATAATTGATATACAATCCAAATCAATTATGAAGAGAGACATATGATTTGATGAGAAGTAGAATAAACTAGAATGCAGTTCATGGGCCTCGAAAATTATTGAATTTCATTTTTCCTATAATGAAGAAAAATATAATATAATAGAAACAGTAAAATCACGAATAAGACTCCCATAATACATGAATATAAAAAGACAATAGAAGTTACTTTTCATCTTGAATTGTATACAAGGTCCAATCCAACAAACCAAATGGATTGATCCTAACCTGGATTCTTCTTCAAAAGATTAAGGCATGAAAATATAAATCCTCATTGATATTGAAGAAGATGAGTCAATATATTGTAGAGATAAATTATAATCCATGATGGAGAAGTGTTTTGCCTTAAACTATCCAACCATATCTATAAATTAATGATTTGAAGAATCATTGTTTAAATACTTGATCTACCAACACCCTATAATAAAATATTTCCCTAGAACTATGAAATCACTATAATCATAATTAATTTATAAATATTAGTAATTACTAATTGTTCATGACAAAAAAAGAACAATGAAAAATCCTCATAGCTTCCCCGAAGATGGATCCAGTGAGTCTATCCCATTCCCCTTTGAGAAAAATATGATGGATTGATTCCACTTTATCCCTCTCAGAGTAGAAACACACTGAAGAAAATACAATTTCATTCATTTTCACATCAATAAGAATATTTAAAGCATGATTATTAAACATATATTTAATAAATTTCATTTTACAGGGGATGGATTTTCACCAATGATGGTCATTCCACAAATCATATCCTTTCTAGGAGAGATGAAGACATTGATAACATAAAATTATGAAAGTGACCGATTGATTTTGAGTGAATACAAAAAAACTATATAATTATCTAATTTAATTGAGGATTGAAGATATTCTTGATAATCATCAAGAAATACATTGAGGAATTTTGGACTCTACATGGCCTTCTAAAAACTAATATTTGGAACTAGTCATCTAGAGAAGAAAATAGACGGAACAACCTAATTTCAATTCTATAATTAAATATTTCCCATACCAAAAATCCATGATTAGTACTCTCGTATAATGGGAAAAGGGTTGTAAAATATTTTAAATAGTTGAGATCCATAATAATCATACAAAAGACTATTCACTAGGAGATTCCATTATTTTTCATTAATAAAAAAAATCATACATAGAATAAAAAAAAATGTTTTACATCCTAATTTAAAATTAACTCGTTACATAAAATCATTATTTACATTGATTTTAATTCTTCACTCTTTATAAGGCCTTCCCAATTTGAACCAAAAAATCTTAGTGATGCTTCCCTCCTCATGTGCATCCCAAATGATGTTATTTTTTATTTTTTAAATAAAGATGTTGAAACAGATTGGGGCCTGAATGAATGACATGATATTAATGAAAATGGATGTAATAACATTTTTCCTTGGGGTTCTCCTGCTTCCAAATTAGAGGATGAAACTCTTCCAATACATAATCTGTCCATTAATTTGTTGAGGATGCCTTCAAATATTTAGATAATATTATTTTATTAGAAAAAGGAGTTCAAAAACAGTCAATATGGTGATATATTATAGTAATGATAATCATATATTCCATCACATTATATTTTTATTGAGTGAGTGTTTTAGGAATGTAATGACCTATCTTGTTGAAAATGAAATATTTCGCACTCTTCTACAATAATAAGTATGTATTCCATCAAATGTATGGATGTAGTTTACTATAATGATATTTAATAATATCATATCATCTACAAATAATAAGAGATAAATCCTAATCAAGTCATATCATCCTCTAAACTAATTAACCTTACCTCTACCATTGACACCTTTGATATTCTTAAAAAGAAGATCCTGGAAATAATAATAATAGTAAGAGAAATAATATCTCCTTCATGGATACCACAAATAGATTTGAAAAAACCAAATATTTTTCCCATTATAGAAGGAGACAACCTAGGTGAAGAGATGAAATTAAATAAAATGTCACATATCCATTTAGAAAAACTATATAACCATAGAAAAATCATGATGAAATGAATTTAATTTTCTTCATGGGATTTATCCATCATGATTTTAATTATGAAATTAGAGATGACATCCAACCTATCAATGTCTGTATGTATTTCATGGGTGAGGATGATATCCACAGAATGATCATACCTTTTGGAAAGACATGTTATTAAGATGACATAATTTAATGTAAGATGTAGGAAATTTTATTGTTACTGTATGATTAAATTACCTTATAGGATAAATTTCAATAGAATATATGAATAAATAATCCAAATATACTTAGATGAAAAAATTGGGAATGTGATAAATGATAGAAAAAATTTGTGACAAGAGGAATTGGACAACCATTATATAAATATAGAACCACCCATTTTAGTTCATTATTTATGTAATCCTTTATCACAGTGTATAAAAATCAATGAAAACCAATCTGTTCTTGGGGATCAATACAAATTTTGACGTTTTATTGTATCTAAAATTTATTCTTCCTTCACACATTAAACAAAATAATTTATAAAATATGTAGGTCCACCATATTTCCCACTAAAAATGAATAATTTGTGTGTATTTCTTCTTTGATTGAGTACTTATAGTAATAATATCTTCCAATATAATGATAGAATGATTAGATCTTTGAGTTTACATAAAATGTGTTCTTATCTGGTTTCCACAACATAGATCATCCCATTAAGAAGAATATATTTTATCCTATTATTCAAAATAACATAAAATTAATTGAAATTTCCTAGGTTTTTCTGATAATCTATGTTAGATCATATAGGGATCACCAATCATTTTGGAAGATATCAAAATATATCCAATGATTGAGCTACTTGTATTCCATTATAGCATGACATTTTATAGAAGCCATATAGATCTTTCAAAAAAGATAAATTCAAAATAACAACATGAATCAACCCCTAGTTATTCTCTATACCCCAAAATACTATTCGAATTTATTTTGTATGGGAATTTGAAATCATGAGTCACTACCCACTATCCAAAATATGATTGTAAACATTTTTTATTACTATAAACGAATACATTTCATTATTAGTTGAATTCATTAAAATCAACGAGGTGAATGAAATGTGTATGATATAGTATTAAGGGACCCCACATTATCCGTTAGTTATGGATCCCCCACACCATTATTTTGGAAAATAATACAGACTTGAAAGGAACAATTTTGAGTAATTAGTACATTGATTAGTGTTTTGAGCCCAACCATACTTCCCATTAGTATCCATGAGAAAATTGAGTATTCATAAAATTAAAAATAACCTTTGTTCCATTAAATTGAATATAGTGTACTAGAAAAATAATAGTTTTCTTAATATGTTCTGAAATAACCTATGGGATTACAAGTCAAAGAATCATAATTTTACACAGAATATTTCATACACCATTATACATGAAACATACATAGTTCTTCTCATTGACACCCTACCTCCATTACACTAGATAGTATTCTAAATTCAGATTTAATTGGGAAAAATTCCCATATCTATCCAATCAAGTTTGATTCCCTTAAAAATAAATATTTCCAAACATTGAACAACATCATGGTCCATACAACCTTTCTCACCCATTAAGTCATGAGGAACATTTTACATCATTTCTTCCTTATACAAACCTTGGCAATGTTTTTGATAACAATGATGATAGTCAAAATGAAATCATCAATGTCATATTCAAAGTGGAAAATATTGTTCTCTATTCAAAAGGTCTACTCCAATTGTGAATACTCATTGATCACCAATTATTGGGAGAATATCCCACCTCCCACTAATGTAATGTTTCACCAGAATTAGTTTTTATTTCACTCACATTTATCCTTACATCCTAGAAACATAATGTTAAAATCCACAACATTACCATTAATATTTTATGATATATAATTGGGGGACTAATAAAACTACATGAAAACCCACCTATACCCACGGTTTAAAACTATGGGTATATCCCCTAAAATAGAGGCCTCTTGAGGCATCAGTATGGACCTATACCCATTGTTTTATAAAAATCATGTGTATAGGTAGAAGAAATTCTCCCTTAAACACAGTTCTAATAAAAAAAATGTATAAAAATATAACCAATGTTTAAAAACCATGGGTATATCTTTTCCCATCAAAGAACCTATACTCATTATACTCAAAAGCATGAGTATAGAAAGATTCTTGCATTTGCAGCAGAACCAACACATATTCCTCCTACTCTTCCTCAAGATCCAAAAAATATAAACCAAATAAAATATACAACATATTTTCAATGTAATAAAAAATTTCTATTATACCCATTATTCTCAAAACCATGAGTATCGGAAGATTCTTGCATTTGCAGCAGCACCAACACATGTTTCTCCTACTCTTCCTCGAGATCCAAAACCTATAAATCAAATAAAATATAAAACATATTTTCAATGTAATAAAAAATATCTACATTTATCCTCCCTCCACCTGCTTGTAATAGTTTTCAAAACATATAAAATACTAAAACAAAAATATATATCCAAAAAACAAATCAAATCAAGTCTTTACTGAACTGCACAAGTATCCATCCATCTAATTCAAAAATGGAGGGGATTAATATCTTACCCATCACCAAAATCATCATCCTCATCAATATCAACAAAAACATCATTATCAGCAGTAGCAACAACAACATCATCACCAACAACATCATTTGAAGTAGAAACATCATCAACAACATCATCCCCACCACCTTCAGCTTGATCATAACTAGGAACCTCAATAGAATTAGTTATGGAATAATTTATAGAATGAAAATTTGAAATATATGAATCAATAGTTGAGAAATACTATTATTGAAGTGATTAAATTTTAACTGACATAGCATTCAAGAATTTTTTAGTGATAATATTACTTATTTCCCCCTTCTGTTTACTTTTATCACACTCCTCTAAAGATATTTTTTTCATCAGATACTTATATATGAGTACTTTGTAGCTCAAAGGTCCAAAAAGGCTTTATTGGATCCCGATGAAGATGAATACCTATAGTGTATAATGTTTTCTTTGGTTGACATCAAACATTTCCTTGGTACTAGTCACTTAGTACCTGAATCAAAATATCATCCGTATTGAAGATGACATATTCTTATCATCAAGGGCCTCCATGGATATCTATTAGAAATATAAATTAGATATTTAATTATTTATTTCATATATATATATTTCAAATATAAATAAAAAACATACATTCCATTCTTGTGTTTGTTTATTTGCTTCACATCCATACTTTTTTATTTCCTCTTGGGAAAAAAAATTAGCTTGAGGTAAATGAACATTGATGTCTAATATAGATTGACTTAAATGATATTTATTAGTATACACATATTAAAAATGTCAAAATTTTATTATATTGAACACTAATACAAGGGACTGCTTATTTAATGAATGAAAATCTATAAATTTCAAAATTTGATAAACACTAATAAAAAGTATTCGTATAAAAAAGATAATCATAACCACTTTATAACACTATGTACCCATTATGAACATTATATAATCATGAATATGAATTATTTTTATTCATTTTATAATGATAAATTTTCATATAGGCCAATTACCCATTAGTCAGAATGGCTAATGGGACTATATTCTTAATGGCCAATTGGCTTATAGGCCTAGTGGCCAATTGGCCCTTATGATTAATGGCCAATGGTCTTCTAGGCATAATGTACAATTGGAACCTACCCATAATGTAAAATTATCCCATTGTACTAATCGGAAATTTTCCATTAGACCTAAATCCCAACTTCCAAATAGGCTTATCAGAGAATTAGCCTCTACGATGAATAGTCAATTGAATTCTAGGCCTAATTATGAATTGGACTCTAGGCCTAATAACAAATTCTCCTATTGGCCAATTGGCCATTACACAAAATGGGAAATTGGCTATTATTCCTCGAGTCCAATTTTCCTGTAGGCCTTGAAGAAAATTGGCCATTAGGAATAGTGGCCAATTATCCATTATGCATTGTGAACAATTAACCATTAATCCTAATGGACAATCGGGATATTGGCCTAATGATGGTTAATTAGACTCTAGGCCTTATCGAAAATTTTCCAATTTGAATATTATCTTAATTTCCAATTGGGCTCTAGTCCTAATGATTCCAATTTTCCTTTAGGCCTAATGTCCAATTGACCTATAGGCCTAATTATGAATTGAGCTCTGGGACTAATGATATCCAATTGTACTCTAAGCGTAATGTCCAATGGGATCTTGTCGTTATAGGAAATTTTACAATATGATTATATCCTAATTTTCCATTATTCGTATAGGCCATTTTCCAATATGTCATAGATGACAATTGGCCATTAGTCCTAGAGGACAATTGGACATTAGGCCAAGAGGAGAATTGGACGTTAGGCCTATATGATAAATGGAAATTATTCTTAGAGGAAAATTTCCCATTTGGCATAGAGGAAAATTTTCCATTAGGCCAACCGGCCAATTTTCCATTAGGCCTATATTCCACTTGGACATTGTGCATATAGACCATTTCTCTATTACGCCTAGAGGCCATTTGGACATTAGAGATAATGGAAAATTGGCATCTAGGCCATTAATCCCATTATCATATAGGAATAATGGTGAGTTAGAAAGGGGTATTTTAAGAGTTATATTAAATGTATTAATGAAAAAAATACATATAATTCAGCATTCAAAGATAAATAATTATCAATATAAATAATTACATTATTTTAATTCAGATTATTCTACCTGGCGCTTCTAATGCCCATGAATTTTAGTGCACCCCAATGTGTGTAGAAATGTTGTTGAATCACGGTTCTTTTTTTACATAATGAGTCCTAAATAAATATATACATGTAATAAGAATTTTATTTTTTTATTAATCCCATTAAATATTTGGAATACATTAAAATCATCAGTCATCCAATAGGAAATAATTTTTTGATATTGAGTTTTTAGACTATTGGGGAATATGTGTACACCCTCGAAATCAAAACCAACTCTTATATTCCAACAAACATACATCTCATTCTTGTATAATTGTCATGACTCTTGAAGATCCATCAACCTTGACATTCAATAAGCTACACTATCCAGCAAGTTAAATCGACTCTACAATTAAAATGTTATTTCATATAAATACAATAATAATATAAATAAAAATTTATAAAATTTCATTACCCATATATGCACTGAGGATTTGTACATGATGTCATTACTAATATGTCTGAATGAGAATAGATCAAATATAATGATATCGTGGTACATGGATATAGTGGCCATAATACTTCTACAGTGTCAAGACTTTTAACCTACAATTATCTTATCATCATTTTAATCAACCCTTATCAGTGTTTGGTGATTTTTGGCTTACTGCATACTTGTGTGCCAATATTTCCTTCTATAATACCCAACTAAGTTAGATAATAGGGGGAAAATAATAATTATATCATAGTACGATAGGAAAAAATGAAGTGATATAATTTCACATTGTTATAATAAAATATCCAATGAAGAATTCTTATTAAGATGTGATAGATAAGTGGGTTACCCTTCATTAATAGCCTATAAAGCAAGTGTTTGTTCCAATGAATTGTCTTTGTGATCTCCATGCACTATAGAGGAATTTAATGGAACAAAATCATTAGATGTTGGATGGATTGTAGGAAAAGGAGGTGGTGTAGACATGGAAGAATATGGATAGTATGTTGGGGGATAAATCAATGAATATGGATATATTAAAGGTGGGAACATCCATCTAGGTGGAAATTCATTGTATGGGAAGAAGATGGTAAATGATATGATGGAGGGATAAGTGGTAATGTCCCTAGAGTCTCAAGTGAAGGATGGAAGGTTTTGGAAAATGATGTAACTACCGGTGGGTCAGTGTGGGATCAGGTATGATGGGTGATCCATCTTGGTCTAAGAGCATCTCCGCTCGGACCCTTGTTAAAAGGATGAGGAATAAAATATGGTGGAACATAATGTTTCTAAAGAAATCGTAATTAATATTTACCTAAAAATATATATAATGCGGAATCAAAGTATTACAATTAGTATACTCACCAAGAGAAGTAAAGTAGGCAACACATGGTCATCAACTTATCGATCAATATCAAATAGCCACTTCCTTCAATGATTTGATGTATTTTCATACTATACATTAGAATAAAAATTTTATTTTCTAAAAATAGTTTTTAAAAATCAAGCATACAACATAGATGTAAATGAATGTATAAGCAATGGAATAATATCCTTTAGTTAAACCATGTTATAAATGTCTTAAAACTCATCTTAAACCCAGATATATGAATTGAAGTAAATAGAATTAAATGAAGGGAAACCATAAAATATTAAAAAAAACATATCCATTCCAACAGAAACTGACTGTAGTAATATAAACACTATAAAATCTCATCAACATAAACTGAATGAAAATTGATCATATATGGTTTCTTCTATATATTTCCCACCACTAACTAATGTTAAAAATATACTCTCACAATGGGATAATTTGAGTCAAAAATGAAATATTTTTGTCAAAACTAGTGGGGGCATCAATGGTGGAAATTTCATCACCATCATCATGAAAAATATTTCATTGGATTACTTCATTAAGGACACCGTAAGTATTTCTTAGATGATCTTTCAAATAAAACACTTTTTCTATTGATTCAAAAGTGTTTGGTTCATCGGTAAGAAGTAATCAGATCATGATAATAAATATAGATCCACAATCACAAAATCATTTACCATATCACATCATGGAATCAAAACATTTATATATCAACATAGTTACTTGACATTGAGAGTAGTAATACAATAAAATTATTTTATCAACATGTCCATAATAATAAACATCTTCATATTGAGGTTGTCTATTTTATGCATTGGCATAACAAACTATTGTAGAAGTTTCCATAATTCCATCATGTTTTGTTCTCATTTTCACCACTCGATTAGTTTTAAAAAATTTATACCCATTTATTAATATAATATGAAAATTACGAAACAATGATTTGTGACCAAAAGACAATTCTATTAATTCTTGAGAAACAGATTCAAGAGGTAAACATCATACCTGATATATATACGAATAATATATTTAAATGGAAGATATGGATGGTGTGCATCAAACCATAGTTAAAAAAGATTGTGTGATGTGTCATATATTTATCTTTAAGGATAAATGTAGACAATTTATAAGACCCCATAACTACTCTAGTTTAGGGAAGATATGGAAATTAGGTCACAATTTCCCTATAAAATTCATCTTCATTACTCATTCACCGGTTATGTATTTTGTAAACATATGAAATATATATCAAACAAAAATACATACATTCTAGAATTATATAACCACTCACAATAGATCCTACAAGATAATTCTTATTTTTGATAAATTATTCCATTGTGAACATGTTTCATTAAGTAGGATACATCTACTGAAAAAAATTGGTTACCCAAGAAGTGTTTAATATGGATGATGGATGGTTAAATGTTTCATATAGGTGAAAAAGGATGGATGAGTTTTTTTAAAAAAATCACAAAAAATCTAATCGTTCTTAATGCAGTATTTTTATCAAGAATACCTTGGATAACCTTTTAGAAAAAATTTCTCTAAAAACATTGAACAAACGAATCACTATAACCCATACATTATTGGATATCAAATTTCAAACTTCCGTTGGAATAAATTCATGAATAATGATGTGATAATCATGAGTTTTTTGGAATTTTAATTTCAAACCCCTTCTAATAACTCATTTTGAAATGTTTATAAAATATCCACTATGAACCTTGATATTCTAAAATACATACAGAAATTTATATTTCTCTAATGCTGTCATCAAATAATCACACAGAACATTCCATTTGTTTTTACTAATACCCAAAGGATGCAGTTCTAGTAAAATAACCCAATCTAATAAGTCCCGATGAGATAGTATGTCATCATCGTTCATCCCCTATAAATTTATAAGAATTTAAATATACATTTCACATATATTTTTTTCAATTATCATTATGTATAAACATTGACATAACAAATTTTTAGACCACTAAAGAAACTAAAAAATTATTCTTCTCTTTTTTCAATTTTAATTTGATTCAGTGTCAACATTTTTCAACTTTTTTTATTTCAGATGAACTATTTGTAACTAAAAAATGAATATTTAAATTCATTAAAAACATCACTACCTAAAAAAAGTTGAGGTAGTTCTTTAATTTTAACATTAATATCAAAACTCATATGATTCTTCTTGTATTTATGATCAACGGGAAATAAATGAAGACGCCCCATGAAATAGAAACTATAAATATATTTAGGCCTTATCAGTCGTTTTTTCTTCATCCATACTAGACTTGATATTTATCCTTTTGGCCTCAGACCATATGTCATTTCATAATCTAGAACTCATTTATAGTCTATATGTGGGATTCAGACATCAGAAAAATATGTTTTGAAGAAAAATTTAATGTCTACACACCCATATACCAACGATTCTTCAACACTCTTATTGAAGGACATAAGTAGATTCCAATATCATTGGCGGGATAAAAATTTCTAGATATTAGTATACCCAAGAAATTGATTGTTTTTTATTACTCACCTAATTTGGAAAATATGGATGTTGTGCATCAAATTTCCATCATGCTAATACATCTATAGGATGAAAAAACTCATCATTACCTTTAATTCTATCAAATTCATGAAATAAATTATTGGATGATACTTCTACAGACATGAATAGATTTTAATGTCTGTGAATTAATGGAAAGATCCACATGAAATTCTTTGGAACACAATATCGTGTTCCATCTAAATTTTCCATCTATCAAGATGGACCACATTCATTATAGTCTTTAAGGATACCGTTTTCCTCCCAAAATAAATAGTAATCTTTTGGAAAATCAGGATCATTATTAATAGAATATCTAAATATCTTAATTAACTCTTATGTCTTTAATTATTTAATGGAATATCTACACCCAAAGGAATCATGTCTTTCAAAAAAATCTGAATATAATCAATGGAGGTATTAGGTATTAAATATATGGGTTTTCAATTATATTAATAGAAAAATAAATTTAAATTTGACATTTTAATACACTCCTCATATGTTGGAGTCTAGAAACATTGATTAAAATTTTCAATCTCTCAATATCATCATCTTAAGTCATTTACTTAGGTCTAAAGAACTCTTTTCCCACTCGAACTAGCATACTATCTCTCATATGATGATTAAAAAATGGAAAATGATTAAATAAAATATTCTCTATATAACTTATTTCTTTTCGTTAATAAATTTTATAATATTGTCTCACCACTACAAACATAACAGTTTTTTTAAAATATAATATTCGTTAAACGGTAGATTACTTCATCCTAGATTAACCACGGTCTTCGAACATAATTGCAACATGTACACTATATGTAACCTCCATCTAAGGAATCATCAAATGAAAAGTCTTAAAATACTTCCAAATTATTTTCATGCATGGTTGAAATATGATTGGTATAAAACATCAGTCTTCTATAATTTCTATTATTATGAACAAAATTATCTTCCAATCCAAAATTCAATCCATAAATAAAAAATTAATTCTAACAAAATTTAATATGAATGTCATCAAATAATACCAGTAGTTAGAAAAAGAAAAAATAAGGGAACTAAAATATTCTATAAGAGATGATTATAAATAATGAATCAATGTGGGCATTAAAAAACAATTATAATTCACTATCATGGTGGATAATTTGCAAAACATTGACACTATATTCCATATTATTCCCTTGTACTCACTTTTGGTTTAATAATACAAACCTATCTCTCTATCCGTATACTCAATATTGTATACCACATGGATTAAATTTCATTATTGATCAACAAGGTCTTGGAAAAACGTCCAAATACATTAACTAACACAGTTGAAATGGAATCACCATAATAAAAATGAAATAAAGTAAATAATTTCATTAGGTAACCTAGGATGAAAACTTCATATATTTTTTATTATTACATATGAAATAATGGTAATTGAAATAAAGAACATTCAAAAATAGATTAATGACATAGTGAAATATTAAATGTATTATAATATATAAAGACATAAAATATTAACATTATCACTATCTTTTAAATATATCCTACATATCATATAAAACATCAAATTTTTTTTTTTAAAAATAGGACATTCTGTTTTGAAAAACATATAAAAATAACAACCATCTAATTATATGAAATAAATGTAATAATGTAAATTCACATAAAATCAAGTTTACTCAATAGAAAATATTTATATATAAATTTTGATATCATTCCTCATTCCAACAGATCATATTCCTAATTTTCAAATTAGTAATGTTTTTCAAATAACCATGTTCCAATTATTTATTCATTTGATGACTCTTTTTATTTATCGTTTGATTATTCTTTACAAGAATAGAATGTAAAACACTAATATTTGAGATATTTTAATAATAAAAAGATAATATATGATAAATTTCATACATTTTTCTATCATACATACAAAACCATTTAATTTAAATTTATTAATATTGAAAATTTGATTCCACTAATGAAAATTTTCATTGAATGGAGTTCATTGAGAGTTGAAGTGTATATGAAATTTTGTATGTGTGGTTGGATGTATGTTTTCTATATAAAAATTCATTAATGTGAAGGGAATGAAATTTTAAATGAATATGTCCCAATAGAGCCATATGCATATAGAAAAGTTCTTAATTATCTCATCGAGTGGCTTCATACATAACATAGAGTGAAATTTATTTTTTAAATACATCAAATGCCTATTTAATGAGAAAAATAATATCAGACATTAACGAAACATTTATATAATAAAATAATTCTATTAAATACTATATTTTTCTTAATTTCTTATCAATTTGGAATTAATTTTTCTTCAAAAAAATACACATTATTAATATACATATTCGTTAAATTCTTAGATAATGACCATATATTGAATGAACATAGTCCCAATGAC
Source organism: Viscum album (assembly GCA_963277665.1). Taxonomy (NCBI): domain Eukaryota; kingdom Viridiplantae; phylum Streptophyta; class Magnoliopsida; order Santalales; family Viscaceae; genus Viscum; species Viscum album. The sequence continues at coordinate 672,365,924 of OY728131.1, read as the reverse complement.
CAAATTTTTAGGCACATATGTAAAGTGATAAAATACTCAATGTTTTTATTTAATTTTGATATACATCCTTCTATATATTTATAAATTCTTTAATCATTAAAAATTTTCATTTTATTCATTCCCAATATGTCTATTATATTTCTATTATTAATGGTTGAAAACATGGGATGAATGATCAAATAAATTAATGTGATTTTTTTTCCAAAAAAAATATAATTTATAATTTAATATCATGTATCATTAATATAACATAGTTGAAAAATACTAAAAAATTATAGAGAAAACAAGATAATTTTTATAAAACTAACTCATGCCCTGGAAAATTCAGGATCACAATAGATGAAATAAGAGCTAAGAAACATATATTTCTTCTCAAATACCCCAACATAAAAATTTCCAAATTTAGACAAAGAAAACCATCGGATCAGTGTAGTACCACCTATAGGGATGCCAAATTATCTCTAAATAAAGAACAGGGAGGCCTAAATCATCTAATGAGGGGATGGGGATGCCAAATCTACTTTATTAGGGGTGGGAGGAGGCCAAAATCAACAGACGGGTGGGAAGAAGTGATGACACATGAGTGCCTTAGGTTTTGAATAATGATGATGGGAGGAGAAGCCTGAGTGGGTCTCAAATATCAAAACATATATTCAAAATTATTTATAAAACTATTGGTATAGACCATGATATCCCCATGTTTTTTTAAAAACTAATGGTATATCCTATGATAGAAACTCTATACCCATGTTTTTATAAAACATGGGTATAGCTCCATGGGGATAGATGTATTTTCTAGTAGCGTAACCACATTTTGGAATTATTAAATAATATAACATCTTCATCCTTCATGAGCCTCATAAAAAAAGTATTATTTGTGTCATCTCAACATGAAATTAATAGGAATTCCACCATTTAAAATCTACAAGACATTAAAAAATTAGTGTAATTATATTATATATTAATGTAAAATACATATATTGGACCATCATCACATGAACCTAATCAATACAAAATATTTGTATTATCATATGATTTGTATCCCTATGATAAATGTCTCGATTGAATGATGTTAAACTACCCAATCCTTGGTCCTACCATTATAGACATAAACTATGTGCAAAATTACTTTATAAATATTATTAAACTAAATAAATGATTCATTTTCCAGGACCTAGAGGGAAATCACAGCTTATTGTTAGCCTCATACTACACCATTTTGATAACATTATGTTTAAGTTGATTCCCATTCTATGGGATTTTTAGGAATTCAAGACTTAGTAATACTTTTACCAACCATGGTTTACCATTTGAAAATTTATTCATCATGAACATTTAATTATTATCAAAACCTCTCTAATAGGTTCCCTTCTCAAAATTGATACTATGATGAGGAAATTACCATGATACTAGTTTAATACACACCTATGTTGATAGACCATGTGATATGATCGACATATTCCATGTTAACAACATGATCTTTGAACTCTACCCTAACATCATACTCAATTTTTCTTTACACTTTGGGTCTTCATTAATTTATATCCAAATTATCACCCATGTATTAATGGTCTCTCCACGGGTTATGACCTAATGATCTATTGTCTCTTATCCCATCCAACGTATATTCAGTAGAGAATATACCCTATTAATATGATAGGAACCAATTATCAAGGTTGTGGTCAATGGTATAATGTAATTTCACTTACCCCAAATATTGATAGTGTGGTAGGGGATCCATTATATCAATGACATGGTCAGTATTTACCCTCAATCTACTTTTCACCTACCCTGTTGTTATTTATATATTAATTTTTATGAATTATATATTCCACTCACAAATTTTTCTAGTTAAATTAAATATTCTTATATTAATCTATCACATGGAATCTCTCATGATTCTAAAACAAGTCTATCTCATGTGGTCATTCCCTCACACACGTCCACTATTCATTGGGTCACTTCTGGAAGCTAATGAAATATTCCTACCCTGACACATTTACATTGATTTTATACTCTCGTGTAAGAACAAACAACTATAATTGTAATTATTTCTTATAGTAATGATGGATAACATGGTATTTCAAATGTTTTACTATTATGTACATTATATGATGTAGACAAATTGATCCTTTCTTGTCCTAGTATAAAGACTATAAAATAAACATCCCACTTTCTACTCTGTTGCGTCACTATATTGAAGAAATAGAACATAAAAGTTAGGTGGGTTTTTCCATCACTATGTCCTATAATGACTTCCTCATTTTTGGTATATGTTCCTAGAACCAAAATTTTGAACCATCTCATCTGATTCAATCATCGTTTACATAAAGTCTCTTTCCATGTTGATATGTGTTTCCTTCAATCCATATAAACTACATTAAACCTTGTCAAATAACCATGTCTATAAAATGTATTTCATTTTACTAAGTATAATTTTTTAAAAGTATAATAAATTATATTCTCCCTCTCCCTAGTTGTATGAAATTGAACTACCCATCATTTTGTAGGAAGAACATTCGGACAATAAACTGTGTGACTCCACATTATGACATGTCCTATCCTAGAATCAATACATTTTGATACCTCCCCTACTTTTATGTCTTGTTTCTTTATATATATATAAATATACTATTTCACCCTTGTTTTTACAATACCATATTTTTATAAAGTATTAATCATCCGTTAGTTCAAATAATTACAATCGTAAATGTTCTTCATACCCCTTAAGATGATTTGTATGTGTTGTTGAGCACTTTTTCACCCTATTCATGTGGGATTTATGATAACATTAATTTTAGAATGACCTCCTCACCCCTCATATTAATTTAATGATAAATTAAATTAATCATTATAATTTTCACACATTTTCCATATTGTATGATGATAAATAGTGTGTCCCATTCCGATTCTAAATAATTTTCAACCCAAAAACGAATCCCATATCAAACAAAATTATGAAATATTATATTAATGATCATACCATGAAAGGATGATCCATATTAGTGTTGGTATACTACTATAAAATCTCAATATATGATTTTTGGATAATTCATATTTCATGAGATAGATGGTGATGTGTAAAGATTTCATTTTTTCCAACTTATATTATCAATTACTACTCCCTTAAATTGTTATTAATTATGGGAATTTTATAAATTCCTACTATGTTATAGAAAGTTTTTATCACAAAATGAACCATTAAATTATTTACCCTATTCTGTTCTTGGATTCATAATGTAGTATTTGATCAATTAGAACTTTTTTTGTTTATTATCATTCCCCGTGATTGTTAGTTATTCATTGATCACTTATATTATCCCGACTCATAAGTCTTCCATCACCACAACCCTATACTGACACCTAGAACTTATTTTATAGGACTCGTTATCCTCAAATGTGTTAATCAATCACTACACCTAGATGTAATTAGTCTCATATATACACCTCTAAACTCAGGAACTACCTTGGGTCCATGCATCAAGACCCTAAAAAATCTAACTCTCCACCATATGTCATCTTTTCTAATATTGGGATTTCCTATTCACATTTTTTAGTTTATTTATTTTATTCTCTATGTAACACCACAACTTTGGTTCAATTATCAATACCATAATCTATGTTATTTAGTAACTGAATTTAGTTAAAATAATAATGTTGGTTTTCCAATTCAAATTATGGTTTTCTCTTTTATAATTCTATATGAAATCATATGTATATAGTCTGATTTAAACAACATAAAATTTGTAGAACCCTCATGGTTATGTATTAAAACTGTAAACTCCATCATCCATCATATAAAATGAATACAATAATAAAACACTTCCATAAATATCCCCACTAGAATGACTATAAATGTTTATTTGAATGTCGATCAACAGATCATTATCTTGGAAATCTATAAAGAGAGACCTATGAAAATGTTGACCAATCACTCACCTATTCATTTAAATCGATGAATTAGAAAAATGAAAATTGGGTAATATTTGTTTGTCTTATCAATTATCCCTAATTGAAGCCTTCTTTCACTTTTTTGGTTGCACTAGTCCAAAAATTTAATGGAGTTGATATATATGACATTTTATTTTTCAATGATGAAATATATTAAAAAATATTATTCCCTATTACGTTTTTTATTATACTGAATGTCACATCCTTATTCTAGCTTGCATGACTATAATATGAACAACCATACGGTTTAAGAATCAAATCCTTAATATTTTTAAAGAATGTGTACGTTTTGTCTATTATAACATCAATTCTTGAATTTTTTTATGGGTTCTACAACTCTTTTATCAGATAGATTGTCCTATATTTGGTATATTCATCATAAAATTACTAGTCATGGGATTGAAATTAAATATTATCTACACTTCCATTGGGATCTCTATCTCACATAACGATTTGATTTCTATTTTTTCTATACTGACTAAATCCATATTCATTCATTTTAATCTCAATCACATAAACAAAGTGTTTTTCATAGTCCATGATCCATGACTCTATAATGATAATACCTCAAGATCAATATATATTCATTTCTAAAACATAATGTAATTAACTAGTCCTCACCATATCATGATGAAGCATTATTCCCCATTTCCATTGTGGGTTAGACACTATACCCACCATGGTGAGTCCCTTCATTATTCCCAATTCATGAATATATAGACACATAATGCACTGGTAACCCATGGATATTTACCTTTCATCGATGAACATTGGGTGTCTATAGTTTTGAATTGCATCATCACTTATTAATATATGAAAAGACTCCCCTAGAGTGATTTCACAACAATCTAATGTCACACCTCTTGTTATAGGTATGATTTACCGTAGAAGTATAAAGATCCATAAATTTTGAAGTCATGTTCAAAAGTAAACACCCATTTTCTCACCAATATTATAAGTTATATAGAAGTGGAATACTTGTTTGTAATGTGTTCGATAATCTTTTGTAGTCAATCCATCACTTCCACTATGATTCTGAAAATGTAATGGAGAATTTATCTTCACCAAATCCATTATTCTCAGAAGATGTCTTTCCACCCATGTGTGTCCAATTTGTGTATTAGGTTTGGTTTCAGTATTGATAATCATTAGGGAATTTCTTCCAAAAAGTATTATATTTATTAATGACACTTTTGGTGGTCACCACATCATTCTTACCCAAACTATTTTATCTTTTTTGTACAATATTGTGACATGAGTATCTCTCCACATCTTCTTGTTTCTGAAATCAAGAATATCCCAAAAATTGTTAGGAGATTAAGAGAGGTTCACTTGTTAAAAAAATTGAAATTCCTTCTATTTCATATTCAACATGTGATGTTATATTATTTTTTCAATATATGTTCTAAATGATTTTTCACTCTATGATTCCATCCCCAGGATAAGACTTCAAAACATTTGATACCTTGTTCATTTCTAAGGGGAAAAAACCTCTATAAAATGTAATTTAATTATTCCAACCTCTTATAACTATTTATTTATTGATTAAAACATTATTAGGTATATAAAATTATTTATAAAACTATTTATTATAAACTCTCATCCCGAATACTGCTAAATCGGTTTCTCAGAGCCATTGGGTCACTATGCCTCATGCATTCCTCCTTATATGCCAGAGGATCTCTACTAGAAATGTGTGAATTAGAGGTGATATTGGGGAGAATATGGCCACATATTAAAGTATAAAATAGAAAAAATAGCTAAGTATCATGCACTAAATAATGTAAACAGAGTATAGAAGTAGCAAACAATTTGAATAAGAGCATGTTATAATAGTAAGATGTTTTAAAAATCCCAAACAACTATACAGTACAATAAAACACTAGTCACCCACTAGGCCGACCATATAGATACAGAAGTATAAAAGAAACTGAAAGAAATAGTACTAAGCTATAATACTATCTCCGAGCTATACCACGTAACTGGTCTCTAGATACTTTAAAACTACACTATCCCAATCAGAAGAAAAACATGAGCTACTCCGCTCAATCATGAAACATTGGGCCTTATCCCTATCCACCATGTAACTAGTTCTTAACCCAAATATCAGACATAATGTCTACACATACACCGAGAAACACATGCATGGGTGAGAAATAATCTAAATAGGCCACCCCAACAAGAAACCTACAACTACGCTGCTATATGTGTATGAAACAAAATTTTGCACTGCCTCACTAAGACACAAAAAAGAAGTAGAACCCCATGTGTATCCACAGTCGAGTCCAGGGTCAATAGTCATTGTCAACTAGGAAATTTCCACCATGGGTGTACAAAAAAATATACATATACATGTTTATTCCAATACGTATAAATATATACATAGATATAAATAGTAATTGGTATGTGAATCAATAACATGAAACTACAACAACATTCGATCCATGAGTCTACAATCCCTATAAACTAGATATCTCAGGTAAGAGAACTGGTTGGACATCGTGCCACTAAATCCATGTTCTAGTAGTCTATCAAAGAGTCTATAACCCCAATTGACATATACCTGCTTCAAGAAATTATTGAAAATTATCTAAGAAATGTATATAACCATACAATGATACATGTCTTACCTTGTCTTCTCATGTACTTCCCTCCAATCAGCAAAACATGGATACCATATATCTATGGTCAATACTGTAAAGAATGATTTCTAGAAGAACCATCTTAACATCTGTGGATATTCCATGCTACCCAATGAGTCATGTAACTGATCTGGAAGAGCATTGTATTTCTGATAAATGAACAACCAGCCAAAGATATCATCCAATCACTCAAGAAGTGGAAGCCAACAACCATATGATTCCATCCAACAAATCCCTCAAAGGGATCTATGTATCACATTGTGCTCTCATGTTATTACCCACTTAGTCTATCCAAGGAATCCCAGAAATGAATCCAATTATCTCTATGGGTATAACTATAATAATCTAGTGAGTCCATCCATGGAATCTCTCACATGGATCCAAGTATTTTTCAAGTATTAATCACAACCCACAATTGATTTTATCCCTAGAATACCTCAATTTGATCTATGTGTCACTAAATGTATACAAGTCATCAATCCAATGATCTATTCATAGAATTCCTCAACAAAATCAGTTATTCACTCAGGGATTAATTAAATGTCCATTGTTTCCATCGAAGATACCCATCTACTAGATTCGAGTATCACTGAGGGTGGAAACACCAACCCACTAAGCCTGTTCAAGGCACACGTCAACTGAATTCAAGTGCCACTCAGGGTAAGATACCAAACCACTATCTCCATACTTGGAATCCCTTAAAAAGATCCAGGTATCACTCAAGGTTTAATTATAATTCAACATAGGTATATAAATCAACAGCCTACTGAGCCCATCCATGTCATTCATACAGTTTGATTCCAAGTATCACTCTAGGAGAAACAAAACGTAAGGCTCAACAACTAAATGCCATAAATATTATATAGAAATCCCAACCAAAATATACATCACTATATATATATATATTTTTGTGTGTGCGTGTGTCTGTATAATCAGGATAAATATCCATCATCTAGGTAATACGTCTAGGTATACAACAAATATCAGAAATAATCGGGCTCAGAAGCTGGATCCTAGGAAAGCATGTTTGATCATCCTATTTAGCAAAACAGATCCCACGGAGAACATTTAGGCATCCAAATAGAAAAAAAATCCTTCATTTAGGATCAACTACCACTGACATGGGAGCACCTATGGTATCCATTATTGAATCATAAAATACCATGTCATGATATAAATAAACAAGTAAAGGTGGACCAGATGCCCAACCCAATGCTCCAGACACAACATTATGGGATTACCAGTTCGACATGGGTTCTAGGTGACATTCGAACACCATATCAAGCCAAACATGATGTAATATCTCATGTTTTTGTTCAAAAAATGGGAACTTTATAGGTCACTCAATAAAAACACTAATAGGAATCCTACTCGGTATCATTTAGGTAAACAAGAGTAAAGGAATCCCACACGAGATCTGTAGCTATAAAACCATGGGGGGAATCCTAATCAAGATCCTCAAATGTTAACAACTAAGGTATCCTAAATGGGATCCCAAGATTGATATATAGGTACATGGATCCTACAAGGGACTCCCAAGAACATCATGTATGAAAAGGAATCCCTCGAAGGATACATAGATGTAACCGGTCTCACAATCTCATAGGCAAGAAGGGCGCATATAAAAAGGGGAAAATCCTCAAAGAATAGGTTATGGGAGATATTTCATCGCTCATCTTAAAACAATATCTCAACTTGGTTGGTCTGAACACCCAACCGATCACTCACTGCAAGTCACAATCTCATGTGTCAACTGATGATAACAAATGGAGGAAGAACCACACTATTTAGATAAAATCCCCAAAACACCAATTAGGATTCCTTAGATCACTCCTTGGATTCCACCATCATGATCTATGTGGAAAAGTGATCATAATGGACTAATAATGTGTCCAAAACTAACATCATATATGGAAAACATGGAAAGCCCTCAATAGTTTACAAGAAGACACTACACGTCATGTACTCCCGCATCCCCACAGGGGCGTGTTCCTCCACCGACCTAGGCATGTACAAGCCCTAGGTTCACAGCGTGTACTTGACACATTGTACATTCCTATTTCCCTCAAACTGTATGGTCATTTCCCTACCAATCCATGTTTTTATACACGATGTGCTACCCACGTGGGGTCTGGCAATGTACTAATATAGAACCATGTTCACCTAAATGACTAGACATGCCTAGGTACTAGGCTACAAGGATGAGTACTAGTACACGGTGTCTATAACCAATACAGGGTGTTTACCCCTTGAAACATTTTTGTTGCACAACAGGAAGAACACATGGTGTGTCACCTCAGACTACATGATGTGTAATCTAGTTTCCCCAAATAGGAAACACATGGATCACACAAATTCCCCTTTTAAACCCCCAAAACTATATATCGGGCCTCAAGATGCCACCAATAAGCAATATACAGATATAAAAGGGAAAAGAACCAATTTAAAGGGGATTTCTAGAAAATCTAAATATGGGAGTAAATTTGAAAAGAAACCACCGAAGATTTGGTTTATTTCACCATCCGTTGACACGGTGCACTGAACTAGTATGTCAAGGGATTCGTGGTGTTACCCTTCCTCCCTTATCTATCAATATTTATCTCCCACTCCCTTTTCTCCCATAGGTCATAGTGAATGATTATCCAAAGTAGGAATCCATGATATGGAAGAAGGAATAAGATAAAAAAAAGGATGAAAATAAAAAGTCATAGGAAAAATAAGAAAAAGGGGCCCAACCCGGCCCCAGTGCCTGACTCATGTTTATGATTTTCCAATAATAAACACCCCATTTTGGACTCAACAATGGAGAAGGAATCTCAATATAACACTTCATTCAAATGTTATGATAGAATAGACCTATGAAAATAATTTAACATTTTATTTAATAAATATTTATTATTAATTATTCCACAAAAATTTCAACGGCTCATAATTCTACCAAACACTTGTCCTGGGGTAAACTACTGATTTCGTGACTAAGAGAGTTGTTAGAAAAAATATCTAAGATCATATGTGAGGATTAAAAGTCCATTTTACCCCTCATTATCATATGAAAAAAAACAAAATTAAATTTCTGCTCAAAATTGTATCCTCGGAAAACACAATTTCTTACAAACTCCCCATCATAATCATTCTTGTGCATGAGAATCCTGCTGAAAGAAGAAACTACCATGCTCTCATCCCATGAATTTTTACAACCAAGCTATTTAGACCACATACTCAGCCTACAGAAACTATTGAACTACACTAGCCCATTCAGAAGAACATCATGAGAAGCTCTTCTAGATCATCTGTCACTTGGCCTCAGCCTTGTGTACTATTCAACTCTTGCTCAATCTGAAAAGATAACATAAGTTCTACAAATACACCGAGATTCACCTAAAGGGGTGAGAAGGAATCTTAGTAGGCCACCATAAAAAGAAACCTGTAACTATTTTACTATAAGTGTATTCAAAAGAAACACACTCTGCCTCACCAAGACCCAATAAAAGGTAGTAAAACCACACATGTAACCACAATCATGCCAAGAATACATAATCCTTGTCAACTTGAAAAATGCCACCAGGGTATTCATAACTATATACATACATATGTATAGTTCCACACACACACACACACACACAAATATATATATATATATATATATATGAATATTCATTTTTATGTGAATCAATAACATGAAACCACATTAGTAGTCAAACCACAGATCAATAATCATGGTCAACTGGATATCCTGTGTAAGGGCATTGAGCTAGACATCATGCCACTCAAGTTGTGTACCATTAATTCAATACCAAGGTCTATAACCCCAATAGAAATATATCTACATTAGTAAATGATGGAAATGTCTCTAGTCAAGGTATGTAACCACAAGAGGATACATGTCATACCCTAGGTTATCATGCCCTTGCCTCCAATCACCAAAACACAGATATCGTATACCGACGGTCAATCCTATAATGAAATATTTCCAGAATAACCATTTTGACATCCAAAAGGACTCCATGACTCCCCTCAAGTCATGTAACTAATATGGAAGAGTATTTTCATTCATCTCAAAGAATAACTAGGGAAAGAGCCCATCCAATCACTCAAGGCAAGGAAATCATTAGTCCTCTGAGTCGGTTCAAGGCATCAATCAAGTGGATCCAAGTATCTCTCATGGAACTCAAGTTATAACCCCCTGAGTCCATAAAAAGAATTCCTCAATTATATCCCAGTATCACTTAGGGTATAACTATAATCAACCAGTGATCCCATCCATGGAATCCCTCACTAGGATCCATGTATCAGTCAAGGCTCCAGCACAAACTACCATTGAGTTAATCACTGGAAACACGCAAATGGATCCAGGTGTCACTCAAGTTATACAAGTCACAAATACAATAATGTTCTAATGGAATCCCTCAAAATAATCCATGATTCACTTAAGGATTAATTAATCCTCCAATGATTTTTTCCAATAAATTCTTCAACATGATCCGAGTAGAACTCATTGTAGAAACTCAAACCCACTGAGACTATTCAAGGTATTTGTCAATCAGATTCAAGTGTGACTCATGTTAACATATCCAAACATTATTTCTATACCTATAATCCCTAAACTGGATCTATGAATCACTCAAGGTTTAATGATCATCCCACTCATGGATATTAATCAACAGTATAAAGAGCCCGTCTAAGGCATTCCTACAATGGGAATCCAAGTATCGGTCTGGGTGAAACAACACGTATGGCTCAACATCCAGATGCCAGGAATCACCTCTATATATCCCAACAGAAATATATATCACAATAAATATATTATCATTCTCAAAAACCAACTCCCTAGTAATACTTGTATCTATACAAAAAGTATCAGAAAAAAAATCTCTCAGAAGCTGGATCCCAAGAAAGCATGTATGCGCATCCCAAATATCCAAACAATTCCCAGGGAGAACATCTAAGAATCCCAAGAGCATGAAATATGCCTTAAGATAGGTTCAATAGCCACAAACTAGGTAGCACCTCTAGTATTCATTGTAGCATCAGTAATAACCATGTTATGATATATACAAATGAGTGAGGGGCACAAATGCCAAACCCGATTCTCCAACCACATCCACATGGGATTACATGTTTGGAAAAAGTTATTGGTCACACCCAAACACCATATCTAACAAAACCTGATATAACAGATCAGGGTTAGTCAAGCAACGTGCACCTACTGGGTCTCTCATGTCAAACACTTAAATAAATCCAACTTCGGATTTTCTATGTAAACATGAGTGAAGGAATTCTACACGGGATCCTTAGCTATAAAGGCAAGGAAGGAATCATACATGGGGACCTTGAATAATAACAATAAAGGAATCCCACAAGGGAACCTCGAAACAATACATAGGTACATGGATACTATAAGGGAGTCCCTAGATCATCATGTAAAAAAGGCATCGCTCAGGGTATCCATTGAAGAAATAGGTCTCATGGATCCATTGACAAGAAGGGCATGTCTCACAAGGGGAACGACCACAAAGAATAGGTCATAAGAGATAGATCATATCTCATCTCAGATCATGATCTCAAATAGATTGGTTTGAACACCCAATCAATAACTCAATCCAAGTATCACTCTCAACAGACAACTAATGTTAATAACTAGAGTATAACCTATCTTTTAGATAAAATCCCCAAAACACCCATTAAGAGTCCTCAGATTGCTCCAACGTTTCCACCATCATTATCTATGTGGAAATATACTCAGTGTGGACTAATATCAGGTCAAAAACATTCATCAAAGAAAGAGAACACAAAAAATACTAAGATGGTTACAAAGTAATTGTACATGGAATTTACTGCCACAGCCCCTCATGGGCGTGTACCTAAATCTTCCTGGACGTGTACAAGCCCCAAGTACAAACCATCTTAAACATGTACATGATGTGTACCCCACACAAAGTTACTTGCCCATGTCCCTCAACTGGCTTGGTTGTTTACTTTTCCAAGTCATGTACTTCAACATGGCATGATACCCCCATGGGGTTTAGTCGTGCACTCTTATAAGAATATGTACCCCATCATGGGTAGGCATTCCCAGGCACTCAGCTATGTGGTTGAGTACCAATACACGGCACGTATAACCCATAAATGGTTTGAAACCATTAAAAAATCATCTTCCCCAAATGGGAAGAACACACGACATGTCACTGAACACTATATGTTGTGTAACCTAGTTTCCCCAAATAGGAAACCCTCAAATATCCCAAATCATCCATTTAATGTCATGAATCTACAAATCTTGCATCAAGAGGCCACCAAAAAAAAATATATGGATCTAAAAACATGAAAACCCCAATTTAAAGCAGCTCGTCGAAAATCTAAAAATGGGAGTACCTTCGATAGGAAACCTTCAATGCTTCGTTTTCTTTCCCCATCCACAGATGTTGCATGCCCAACCAACAGGCTGAGGGCTTCATAGAGGTATCATTATTCTCTTCCATGCCCTTATTTGTTTTCCTATCCATTTTTCCCTTAAGTCATAGTGAAAGAGGATCCAAAAGAGGCATTCATGATAAGGAAGATGGAAAAATAGAAAAATAAAATAAAAGGAAGACAATAAAAAAGCAAAACTAAGAAGAAGAAAAAGGGACCCATGCCAGCCCCAACACCCAAAATGAGTTTATTCCTTCCTTAGGATAAAATCCCTATTAAAGACTCATCTATGGTGGAAAAATCCCAATATGAAACTCTGTTCAAAATTTATAACAGAACGGAGTAGTAGTAATGATTTAATATTTACTTTAATAAATATTAAATATTAATTATTCCTCCAAAATTCGAATAGATCATAATTCTACCAAACTCATGTCCTAGGTCAAAAACCCAATTTTCTGACCACAAAAGTGGTCATAAAAATTGTTTGAGATCATCCTCTAGGGGAAAAGTCCATTTTCCCCCCATAAGCATGAGAAAGTAAAAATTCAAATTTTTTATCAAAAATATAGTCCCGAAAAACATGGGTTCTTAAATTTATAAAACCCAAAAAAATTCAATGTTCAATCTGAATTGACTCAATAAATAAAAAATTCCATTTCACTATGAATGAGATGGAAATATGTGAAATCATTTATGAGTTATGCACTTTTCACCGGAATATAATAGAATTCATGTAAAATTATCTTTTCTAGAAGTGAATTTCCATTTCTATGATTCATTCTCTATATCTATATAATGGTGTAACTGGCCTATCTATGAAAACCCTAAAATATGCCCCCTCTACATTTGTGAGAATATATAAATTAGTATTTTGACCCCAAATTTTCCATTCATTCAACTCATTTTTTTCATTGGATATAAATATTCTCACACATTCTAATGTATAGGCTATATGATTATAATTGAGAGAAACCAATTTTCTAAGACATATGTCATTAAGCAGGGAACTCTCATCTCTGATACCAAAAATTTAATGTAACAACCCACTAGTCAGAGATGTATGAAACTATAACATAATGAAATATTTTTTTTTCATGTTTTTTGGCCCTATAATGATTGAAATTAGACTATAATTAATAAACAAAACGTATTCACACCAATTGGTCACAACAATATGAAGATAAATTCAATAAATTTCCCTGTCTGAGCTCGAAAAACTAATTATCTATAAGAATACCCCTAATTAAATACTAATGAGACATATGATGTTAAATCTAGAGAAATTTATTATTCAATTCAACATTATAGTCCAAATGAACTCATAGTCTTAGCTAAATGACTATATATAGTACACAACCTTTTTTTCTTATAGACTGACCTTAAATGATGTTCTCCTATAGTATAATCTTATTTTCATTAAAAAATTTCCTTTTTAGTTCAATTTAATGTGACTGTACACTATTATTCTTTATGATAAAACTTAATATTTTTCCTAGATCATGATTTATCACATTTTTATGCCTCCCACTCATGGTTTGTATTCATTTTTCCCTGAAACCAGAAATCATTGAATATAATTGAAATCATAATCAAAATTTATTATATATAACAGTGTAAAACAGTGTGTACATGAACTCTCCATGATAATATTTCTCTTTAAAAAACACTAAATGTGTAAAATGGTATGGACTAAAACTTATTCATATTTTTAAATGGGCTTCTCGACTATGGTTACACAATGATCCAAAGTCTAACCACCAATCTAGGATATACAACCTATATGATTCATCCTCATTTTATTTGAATATAATACTATATATTTATAATACATTACTCAAATGGAAATATACTAATCTAGGGTTACCATCAACAATGATTCCCAGTCTGTTTTATTGTAGTGTAATCCATGTATTTTATGTTTTCAATGATCATCCTCAACCAATCTACCTAATTACTCTATTTATAAAGAATCAGAAGGTCATAATTTACCCTACATTATATGTTCCAAACAATATGGGTAAGTTTATGCCCCTTAGTGTTTAGCCATCAGTATTCATGAACATTTTTAGTAAAAAAATATTTGTGGAATAATTCCAACCTAAATGCAACATTCTCATTGGTTTTTGGTTGTGATAGATGAAACATTTAAACCCCACTCAGATCTCCAGTACATCACTCATGTCTAACTAGTTGATATTCTATACATATACTACATATCACATTGATGTTGACACAAATGGGATTATAAATTTTTTATTTGGCATTTTATTAATCAAACTAAGATGAAAATTTCAAAATTGAATATTTAAACTAGTGATAATGTTATTAATTGTAAATATAAAATGGAGGTTCATCAACATATCAATGAATATATCATATAAAAAGAGACCTTATCATATCTCCTTATTGATGGACTACCTACGGTCTTCCACCATTTTTGAGTTGATTTAGAAACTCATCGTCACCTCTATGATTCCTCTAACTCTATAATATTATGTAATAATGTATTCTTCATGAATAAGAAGTAGTTTATTTTAAATCATATTTAAAACAAGGATATCTTATATGACCTAAATTATCCTTGTACATCATTAGTTATTCCACGAGGAGGTATATTACTTCTTCTTGGTTAGTGAAAATGATCCTATACTTGTATTCTCATTCATCGAGCCAACAAATAACATGTTTAAATACAAAAAAATTAAAACGAACAGATATTGACCCCTACTGAGTCAATATGTTCTCTCTCCACTTAATATACTGAAAAATTTGTAATAATTCTTGATAAAGTTTATTTAGAAATTGATATTCTACCCCAAATAGTGATGAAGAGATCTCATGAAACCTAATAATTTTCTCCATGGCATGTGATATTGTCTTAGATTATTTTTCATGGTATGTGTCAGCTCACCAGTTATCCATGATAACATCTGTCAGCAGGTTTCCTTTTTTTATTATAGTTTTATTCTATTCTATATTGTGTGGGATTCAAGGGGGATGGGTTTTCATTTTGTTTCATCTCTGATTTATGAGGTGCCTTGTCAGGGTGATGAATCAAATCATTGAACCCCCAATCATCATTTTTCATCATTATTTTCATGACATATGGAGGCGATTCCTCTACTATCCCCTTAGTTTCCACTGTTAGTATGGATGCCTCATTTGGTAAGAGAAATTTTTTCTCCACTTCAGAAAAAAGAACCTCTAGTGTTGGTGGTGGAACCTATATAGTATATGGAACATTATCTTCAGTAGCATGTTTTTCAGTTATAGGATCCAACCCTCTACCCATGGGTGTGGTAGGAGGAGCCTTCAAGACATTCATGGAATCTAGTTATGACCCCTTTGTATGTATCATATTAGAAAAAAAATGCAAAGATTTTTTGTTAGACTAGGAAATATAAATATCAAAGTTAATTATTTATTACATGGATAATATTTAATTTTACAGAATAATGTATCCATATATGTTTTTGTTAGTGGTGTTATCCAAAAAACTATTTTTCTTTCACCATATAATGTGTCGAAAGAGGGGTTGGGATCTGGTATAACAAAGTTGATATCAACTATAGGTGACTAACTTTTACTATTAGAAAACCTCACCATAACCAAGTTGCTTTCTAAGGTAAGACGTGACTCCTCAATTCAATGAAAAAAAAGTTATTTAGTTTTGAATATTAAAATGGAATTCGATATTGGGGATTTTAGATATCTGTATGAAAATATTTATAACTTGGTTTTAAGGGGTTATGGATGATCAACCATGTTTCCATCAACATACAACAAGAATAAAACATCTATTGATCACACTTTCTGAGTTTTTTATTTATTTTAATGAGTTTTCATTTAGATGAAGAGGGATCAGAGTTGTGTAGTATTTTTCATTTTTGTAAAGTATTCCATTATTTGAAAAATAGGAATCTCGCATCTTGTGTGTGAAATTAAATTAAGTTCATTAGGATTGTAAGATACTTATTGGAAGAATTGGTTTACTAATTTTTGTAATTACATTAATATTTTATACGAGTCCTTAAATAAATATATGCATGAAGAATAATATTTGAAATGTATCACGAAAAAATATAAACAATAATATTTGATATTTTGTAAAAAAATTTAAAGTTAATGAACTCATTTTTTCAATTTTTTTGAAAAAATGTGGGCATACCCAAAAATAAAATTTTACAGCTAAACGACCTGAGACTATTTCCAGCATAGTTAGTTCAAGGTGGTAGGTGAATAGAGTAGAGGTAGAGTACTTGGAAATGAAAGAGGGAGTATCCACACTGTGTTCATAAATAAACTAAAGAGAACCACTATGTGTGGTGGCATTTTGAGGTATGAGAGGAATCCTAGATGAGATATAAAAAATCACATCTCATTAGAATTGGATGTAAAGTTTATTATTTTTAAGATTATGGTGGGGGGATCATCAATAATGATATTATGGACTATGAAATATATATTACTCTATAATTTAATTTATAAACATCTCAAGTGAAATAATTAAAGGATTCCAAATCTTTATATTCATCCTAAGAATAAGAATTTTACCTGTATAAAAATAATTTAATAACTTTTTCATAGTTTCATATCTACCAGATGTGTCATAGAAATTGACAAAAATATTATTTTTTGGATTGAACATAGAGTGACCAACTCTACATGTTATAATAAACCACATAAAAAAATTATTGATTGTAAGTTATATGGATCAACTATACACATATATCATACTAATCATTAGATCATTATTTAGAAGGAAATATAACCCCATGAACATCATATCAAACACATGATCTATACCACGTTTTTGATTTATTCTTCTCAATCTAGCATGTATTTTTTGACAATTTACTATTTAAATCAACTATACATTCATCTCCTAGATCTACTATGCATGATTAAGATATGATGTTTCTTGAAATGGATGTGTTTGAATGTTTTTTAATAAAAATTATAAACATCAAATGTCTATACTACACTAAATTGAGTAACATGATTAATTTACCAAGATTTTAATTATAAAATATGATAATAATGTTACAAGTAATTTAAGAAAGTTGATATGGGTGTTCTTTGTAGTGTAAAGCAATGATATTCTACTTAACACAAATATTTTTGTGAATGATATCTAAGATTATATAAAATGATTAAGGGTGAGTTTGACATAAATTCATGATGATCCACATGATTTCCTATGATTCAAATAGAAAATGGGAAGCAATTTCTTCCATTATAGCTATATATAACCTAGAAGGAACAATCCATCGTTTTAATGTATATGTTGTCACGACCCACCTTCAACAAAAGGAGGGAAGGGTCAGTAGATTATCAGGCCCTTCCTTCTTCAAGTTGAAGGAGAGATAATGACCCCCGAAACCCGCCTTCAATAGGTCCCCGAGTGGCGACTAGCACCAAGGGTAAAGATACACACACTAAATGGAAGGCATTACCCTTTTTCTTTTAATAGGATCAGGATATAAGATGGTAAATCCCAACAACACCAAAAGAGGAATGTAAAAGTAAAGCCAAGTACAATTCCCAATGAATGTTACAAAAGTAAAATCCACAAAGTACAAAGTGACTACAAGGGTAATGTACCAAAGAATGAAAAACAGTAATTGCAACTGCCCCAAAGGTCCAAGCTAGTATGGTCTCACACGATCCCCTAAGTCCTCCTAGAAACATGAAAGAAGTTTTATATATGTAGGGTGAGCATACAAGTATACTCAGTAGGGAAAACCAAATACTCTCGTGCAAAAGTGGGGGAACATACTAATGTCCCATGAGAAAAAGAGTAAACCAAACACCTAACAAGGTAAACTATCCACCCAAGCCTCACCAAGTCACACTCCCCAAATAATGCAAGTCAAGTAATGTATAGTAATAACACATCGATGTTTGGGTACCCCGCACCACTTTCCCACTGGTTATTGAAGACATCCTACGCATCGGACCAATCCCGCCATTCTCACAGCAGTCCCACTGCCACACCCCGCCCGCACACACCTGGTCCATAACCACATGCAGTCCCACTGCCAAACCCCACCCGCAAACACCTGAGACACAATTGTCTCACGTAACCACGCCTGAAAACACTTAGGCCAGAACAACCACCGTCACGCCCGAAGACACCTGGGCTAGAAGTTCCACTGGCACGCCCGAAGACACCTGGGCCTCATGCCGAAGACACTTGGGAAACCACCTGCCCGCACACACCTGGGATAACCACCACATAACCCTGCCTGAAGATTCTTGGGCTAATAATGGACTTCAATCCATCACAGCCTGCCCGAAGATACTTGGGCTATCTGGGGAAGGGAGCAGAAAAGAGCTAATAACCAGCCACTAATGGAAGTTTTGGGAAAAACACCCTCTCCAATGAAAGGGGGGTGTTCGGCACTATGTTCTCAACTTGGGTGGGGCATGAATAAGAAACAAAAAACTACAAGTATATGTATAGGTAGCAAGAACTCGCCCAGTTTAGGTTTTTCCTCAACCATCCTAAAGAACGCAAACAACACCATGTCCAAGTCAAAACCCACACCAAACCAACACCCATTTCTCCCATCCTTGTTTACATGTTCGGTAATAATGTTTAAAATAAGTTTCTGCAACTACTTGGGTAACTACCAAGTATAAGCATAAGCCAAGGAAAGAGTATGTTCAATCATCAACTTAAACATTCACACCCAGTTCTCTTGTAAGGTCACAACAATAAAGGGATAAGTGAGATCCCTCGAAGTACTAGAACCAAAGGAAAAACCCCAATATATAGCACCGTGTACCCAAGATCTAGGAGCCAACGGTTTCTCCACAATAGAGGATCCCTCCCCAATTAAGGATATAAACAAGGTAACCACCCATCCTTAAATTCACAACCACTGGAAGCATATCAACAGGGGATCACATCCCAAATTTCACAACGACCGAGAGTATAATAACATGGGATCCCATCCCCACCCACATCACCCAGCAATCAGCCTGTGAATGAAAAGAAAATAACAACCCACTACCATCATCACAAAGCAGGACCATGTGGGTATTTTCAGATTTAAAAGATTCACCACACTCCATGATTTCAATTCCACTGGACATAAACTGGGGTTATCATAGAAAGAAATTGATCCTAGTGATTTCAATTTGTTTAAAAGAATATAAGTAATTACACAATTTAAATTTCATAGCTAGGGTTCAAAACCATAATACAATTCATTTAAACATCATCAGAGGCAAGGGTTTGTTAGTGTATAGAGAAAGCCCAAAAACGGCCATGATTCTCAGTAGGCATAAGCCTGCACAGTTCAGAAATCATTAATCATGGATGATCATAAAGAAAAGTAGCATCATAGATCACACCCTCGCCCATCATTCTTTTGAATCCTTTTATTATCTTCATTAAGGTTCGGTCCATCCAATTATATAGAATCAAAAGCACACCCACCTCACAAGATGCACAGAAAGGAGAGTCGAAGGTGAAACCCTACCTGTTGATCAATGATCGACGCCAAGCCTTGGTGTGGAACTCCACGGATAGTGATGAGGATCGTCTGAACGAAGGGTAATTCTAGCACAGGGTGATTGAGAAAATAAACCTAGGGAGAACCCCTAGGTTATAATGTTAGGGGACAGTTGAGATAAGAACGCGAAACTGTGTAAGGGGCGGGGTCGTGGGTTGACCGTACGACCCCACACGTCATTAAAGGTCCCGCCATTTTGGGGTGGTTTAAACCCACGCACACACCAGGTTAGTTCATTAAATATTTAATTAAATGACATTTATGGGTGTTACTCGGCTCTAAAACAAGCTTAGAGGGGTCGAAATAGGTTTTTGCGTAAAAAGGAGGCACTACTGTAAAATCGTGAGGGTAGCTGGGAGTTATTGGTAGCTGAGGGCCACCCATAGGCTAGGCCTAATGGTAGGCCGTGGCTACCGCTAGGAGTCATTGAGACGGTGGGATGGCCTTCTAGACCACCCAGAACACCTCAACATCAGATTTTTCACTAAGTAATGGACCCCAAAACCCAGGCCATTACATCAGATACTTCTCAAACTATTCTCACCCTCGAGAATATAAGACCAAACCAGAAAGTAGAAGAGTGGGGTTCGAACAACCACCCTCTAAAGATACTTCCCAGGGGAAAACCCCTCTGTTCGAAAGCTGGAACAGAACCCCCCCCCCCCCCCACATCCAGAAACACTCGCCCAAAAGCCACAAGGATTTACACTGTCCAACACATGAGTTAGGGAGTCCCCTCCAACATTCGAGGATATTATCCGCTTTGGGAGACATTGACTCGCTTGCATGGGTTTAATCGCATCCACATTAATGTTTCCTAATTAGTAGTTAGGTTTCCCAATCATACACATTCGTGCACACACACACAGAGAACAGGGAATAAAGCACAAGCATCCCATATATATTAAAGCACAAATTACAACACCAAAAGGATCAAAACAAAACATAAAGTCAAAACAGCTCTGGGTACTGAACGCGTAACTGGGATTCCCACTCCCATGTGCTCTGTTCGAGCCCACCATGCCTCCACATCACACGAACCAAGGGGATGGTTCATCCACGAAACACTTTCTCCTTATTATCCTCGAACCTGATTGGTTGTTCTATGAAGGTCGTATCGTATTCGACATCTAACTCTACCCAATCGATGACGCGAGAGTCATCATGTAGATATAGAAAAATATGGGACACATGGAAGACGTCTTGTATCCTCAGTAGTGGCGGTGTTAACTTTAACTGATAAGACACTTCGTCGACCTGTCGCAACACATCGAAGGGTCCGATGAACCTGGGAAAAAGCTTACTCCCATTGTCGAACCTCTGTTCTCCATGCCAAGGGTATATCTTCAAGAACACGTGGTCTCCAACCTCAAACTCCAAGGGCCTCCTCATGGTATCAGCATACGACTTTTTTCAGTCCTGGGATGCCTTCATCCTCTCTCGTATAAGCTGAACCTTCTCTATCGTGCTCTGCACCCCCTCCGGGCCAAGAACACCTGCTTCCCCAACCTCAGTCCAGCACACTGGTGAGCGACACGGCCTTCCATATAGGTCTTCTAACAGAGCCATTCCAATGGTAGAGTGATGGCTATTATTGTAGGAGAACTCTACCAGAGGCAAGTGTCGCACCCATGATCCCCCAAAGTCCAGAATACATGCCCACAGCATATCCTCCAACGTATGGATGGTACGCTCTGTCTGCCCATCTGTCTGGGGGTGGAAAGTAGTTCTAAGGAGTAGCTAGGTGACAAAAGCATGCTGAAGACCCCTCCAAACTCATGAGGTAAAACGTGCATCCATATCTGAGATTATGGAACTCGGGACTCCATGAAACTGCATTACCTCGTCCACATACTTCCATGCTAGAGAGTCCACTACACTCGACTCCTTAATCGGAAGGAAGTGGGCCGACTTCATCAAGCGGTCCACTATTACCCAGATGGCATCACACCCCCCTTGCATCTTGGGTAGTCCGATGATGAAATCCATCAAGATGTCATCCCACTTCCACTCGGGAACATCTAAAGTTTTCAACAACCCGCCTGGAACACGATGTTTAGCCTTTACCTGCTGACACAAAAGGCACTTGTCCACAAACTCTTCCACTTCTCTCTTTACTCCTAGCCACCAAAGTTGTCTCTTCAAACCCTGGTACATCTTAGAAACATCTGGGTGTACCGCTAGGGGTGATTTGTGGAACTCACTGAGAACCTTTCCGCACATCGCATGTGGAACAAACAGCTTTCCCTGGAAAAGCATCTGGTTTTTTCCATCCTCCATCCATCCTTCCGGAGCATTACTCTGGTCAACATGGTAACGCATCACTTCTCACTCTAGGTCTCCCCACTAAAACTCCTACACTTGCTGAAACAAATACGACTGCACTGTCATCTGATACAGGCAACCTCTACCGCCATCCATCCTTGCATTCAGGTGCAAGGCAGCCAACTCCTCCATCGCCTTTCAAGCGTCTACCGACTCTCGGACTGCATCCTTCTGCGACCTCCTACTCAAAGCATCGGCCACTACATTTCCTTTTCCTGAAGTATAGGAAATCTTGAAGTCGTAATCCTGGAGGAACTCCATCCACCTTTGCTGCTTTAAGTTTAGGTCCCGCTAGGAGAAGATATACCAAAAGCTTTTGTGATCTGTGAAGACCACAAAGCGTTCACCAATGAGGTAATTCCGCCACAACTTTAGTTTGAAAATGACCATTGTATGTTCCAGTTCATGGGTGCCATAGTTACTCTCATGGGGGCATAGCTGCCTAGACCCATAATAGATCACCCCTTGCCGCTGCATCAACACACACCCGAGGCCTTGTCCTGATGCATCACAAAACACATCATACACCGTCCCTTCTTCTGGTAGTTTGAGCACTAGGGCATGGACCAACCTCTCCTTCAGACAGCTGAAGGCTGCCTTGCACTGCTCACTCCACATGAAAAGATGATCCTTCTTGTTCAAGGCTGTCAAAGGGGTTGCAACTCAGGAGAATTTGGGTATCAACCTATGATAGTAACCTGCCATCCCGAGGAAACTACGAACTTATACCACATTCTTGGCTGCTTCCCAAGAAACAACTGCTTCAACCTTTGATGGGTCCATCACTACCCCCTACTCGGACACTTCGTTCCCAATAAAGTGCACTTATCGCATCCAGAATCTGCATTTCGACAACATACCATAGATCTGTTGCTGTCGAATGACCTCAAAAACCATCCTCAGATGCTCTGCGTGTTCCTCCTCTAATATTGAATACATCATGATATTGTCGATGAACACAACTATAAACTGATCCAGGTACTCCCAGAAGATGCAGTTCATAAGCCCCATGAACACATCCAGGGAGTTCGTAACATCGAAGGGCATGACTATGAACTCTAAGTGTCCATATCTGCACTTGAACGCCTTCTTTAGGATGTTTCCCTCTTTCACTCTCAACTGGTGGTACCCAAACCGTAGGTCGATCTTCGAGAACCACCCTGCCCCTTTCAGCTGGTCGAAAAGATCGTCTATCCTCGGAAGAGGGTAGCGATTCTTAATTGTTACCTGATTCAGCCTCCTGTAGTCTATGCACAACCTGAGGCCACCATCTCCCTTCTTGCCGAACAAGACTGGAGCACCCCACGGTGATGCACTTGGTTGAACATAACCCCTCTTCATCATATCGTCAATCTGAATCCATAACTCTCGTAGCTTCGAAGGTGTCCTCCAGTACGGAGCCATCGACATCGGCCGAGAACCAAGCTGCAAGTCTATCCCAAACTCTATATCATGTCGAGGGGGTAGAGTCGTCACCTCCTCAGGAAATACTTCCATAAACTCACGAACGATATCTGGCACCTCTGCAATTTCGGCATCTACTGACTCTACTGACAGCTCAGCTAGCAAGGAGAGGAGGGGTTCCTCTCGCTTGCAACCCTTCTGACTGCTCCGCTCATCGGCGAAGGTAACACGTTGGCCGCCCATGTATGAGAACAAAACCTTTCCTCAGAAGCAGTCGATGAAGGCACAAACAGAGAAAAGCCAGTCGATGCCTAGGATGACTTCGTATGGCTGTATCTGTAGTAGTAGTAGATTATGACCGACTGATGTGGCCCTATCATCAGTCTGCATCCTCGGCAAACATATAACAAGTAGGTCTGACCTCCGACTCATGTACTCATCACCAAGGGCACTAGAAGTCTCTCAATATCTAGACCCAATGCACGGGATAGTCTGTGTGAAACAATGGAGTGTGAAGCTCCGGTATCGAACAAGGCATAAGCAAGAGTGCTAAACAAACTGATCGTACCTCGAACGACCTCCAACCCTGCTATAACTGCTACCTCTACGGCGTGAAACTATCCACGCCCAGCTCCTCTGCCCCTTGGCTGTCAGCCACCTCCCCGATTATGTCCCAATAGAGGTCCCTGAAGAGCACGCTGAGGTCGGCCTCCTCCTACAACGTCTTCCCTCGGAGGAGCGGGAGATCGCTTCCCCTGTTGCTGCTGCTAGAAAGGCCTAGCTGGAAGCTGCTACCGGGGCGGGTTCTAGGCTTGTCTGCCACCACCGTACTGTACTCAGTCTGGGAACTGACTCCGGAGATGTCCATGGCTCCCATAGATGAAGCACCGCAGTCCTAGGACCGTAGGAAAAGGGTGAGGACCAGGGGACCGGAACTGAAACTACTGCGGCCTGCTTCCTACTGGTCAGAACCGAGAGGGTCCTGATGCTTGTGGTCTGGTGCTGACAGCCTTCCCCTTCGATGATCCCATCTAGATCCCCTCTCGTGTCACACCTCCTAGAGCATTCATCCTATCAACAACTTCGGCCTTCTTCTGGACCTCCAAGTACGTCGGTAGGGTGAAGGGGGTAACGACATACTAGAGGGAGGGTCAGAGCACCTCCTATAAATGTCTTGCCTAAGACTCCTCATCTGGAAAGAGGTCTGGAGAAAAATGTAGGAGGTCCTTGAACTTGATTCCCAGCTCCCTTACTGACATACTCCCCTGCTGGAGGGAGAGTAGCTCCTGCCTCTTCTCTACCTTCATTGTAGAAGAGAGGAATTCCGCCCGGAACTCCTTCTCAAAATCAGCCCATTCCACCTCGGCCTCTCTCCTCTCCCACAGGTAAAGAGTCCACCACTGACGTGATGCTCCCCACATCTGGCTAACAGCCAGAGGGCCCAGTAGTCTGTCAGAGCCCAGATCAAGCTGAAGGCTATCACTAGATCCTCTACCTAGCCATCCGTCTTCATATCAGAGGTGATGCCCTCATACTTCTCGAGGGTCTGTCGCTGGAAGGCCCGAAGCATCTTTTGCCAGTTGTCATATTCCTCCTCTCGGTTATCCCTCTATCGATCATCTAGGTCGACCTCCTTATCCTCGATTGGTCGTATGACTCAGGGTCATATTTTGGGTGCAATAGATGGAAGGTAAACAAGGAATGCCTGAGCCCAAGTAGTGCAGAATATTGTTCTTAAAATTTCTTAAACATCTTATTGATTTCAATTCCCAAAACACCCATGAAACACGATAACACAAGTCATTATGATTCATGTACATTTCCTAGGGTCTCTACCTTGCAATCAGTGTGACCTCACTCAGTCGTTCGGTAGGTCTAGAGTCCTTACATTGGATCACGAGGGGCCCTAAAATCCCGTGTCCTAGCCGGTCTTCCTAGGCCTAATTCACGCACCAAGGTCATCCTACACTATCTCCCTACCATGCCATGCAATCCTCACTGTGCCTAACTCCAGAATCCATCCTATATCTAAAACCTTGTGCCCTCTGATTCCATTCTGTCACGACCCACCTTCACCAAAAGGAGGAAAGGGTCAGCACATTGCCAGGCCCTTCCTTCTTCAAGTTGAAGGGGAGATAATGACCCCCCGAACCCCACTTTCAATAGGCCTCAGAGTGGAGACTAGCACCAAGGGTATAGAATCACACACTAAATAGAAGGCATTAACATTTTTCTTTTAATAGGATCGGGAGATAATATGGTAAATCCCAACAACACCAAAAGAGGAATGTAAAAGTAAAGCCAAGTACCATTCCCCATGCATGTTAAAAAAGTAAAATCCACAACGTACAAAGTGACTACAAGGGTAAATTCCCAAAGAAAAAAAAAATAGTAACTACAACTACCCCAATGGTTCGAGCTAGTATGATCTCACGCAATCCCTGAAGACCTCCTGGAAACCTAAAAGCAGTTTTATATACATATGGTGAGCATATAAGTATACTCAATAGGGAAAACCAAAGACTCTTGTGCAGAAGTAGGGGAACGTACTAAAGTCCAGTGAGAAAAAGAGTAAACCAAACTCCTAACAATGTAAACTATCCACCCAAGCCTCAACAAGGCACACTCCCCAAATAACACAAGTTAAGTAATGTATAGTAATAGCACATCGATGTTTGGGTACCCCGCGCCACTTTCCCACTGGTTAGTGAAGAAATCCTACACATCGGACAAATCCCGCCATTCTCACCGCAGTCCCACTGCCACACCCCTCCCGCATACACTTGAGCCATAACCACACGCAGTCCCACTGCCAAACCCCACCCACAAACACCTGGGCTACAACTGTCTCACGTAACCACACCTAAAAACACCTAGGCCAGAACAACCACCGTCACTCCCGAAGACACCTGGACTAGAAGATCCACTACCACACCCGAAGTCACCTGGGCCTCATCCCGAAGAAACTTAGGAAACCACCTGCCCACAAACACCTGGGCTAACCACCACACAACCCTGCCCGAAGATTCTTGGGCTAATAATGGACTTCAGGCCATCACAGCCTGCCTGAAGATACATGGGCTATCTGGGAAAGGGAGCAGAAAGGATCTAATAACCATCCACTAATGGAAGTGTTGGAAAAAACACCCTCCCCCATGAAATGGGGGTGTTCGGCACTATGTTCTCAACTTGGGTGGGGTGCGAATAAGAAACACAAAATTATAAGTATATGTATAGGTAGCAAGTAATCACCCTTTTTAGGGTTTTCTTCAGCAAGCCTAAAGAACGCAAACAGCACCATGTCCAAGTCACAACCCACACCAAACCAACACCCATTTGTCCCATCCTTGTTTACATGTTCAGTAATAATGTTTAAAATAGGCTTTGAAAACTACTTGGGCATCTAGAAAGTATAATCATAATCCAAGGAAAGAGTACGGTCAAACATCAACTTAAACATTAACACACTGCTCTCTTGTAAGGTCACAACAACAAAAGGATAAGTGAGATCATTCGAAGTACTGGAACCAAAGGAAAAACCCCAACATACAGCCTCATGTCCCCATGATCTAGGAGCCAACGGTTTCTCCACAATAGAGGATCCCTCCCCAATTTTTTAATAAACAAGGTAACCACCCGTCCTTAAATTCACAACCACTGGAAGCATAACAACATGGGATCCCATCCCCAATTTCACAACCACTGATATTATAATAATAGGGGATCCCGTCCCCACCCACATCACCCAGTAATCGGCTCGTGAATGAAAAGAAAAGAAAAACACACTACCATCAACACAAATCAGAACCATGCACGTATTTTCAGATTTCAAAGATTTAGCAGACTCCATGATTTCAATTCCACTGGACTTAAACCAGGGTTATCACATAATGTAATTGAACTGAGTACATCCGATTTTTTTAGACGAATATAAGTAATTAACCAATTAAACTTTCACATCCATGGTTATCAACCACAATACAATTCATTTAGACATCACCAGAGACAAGGGTTTGTTAGTGCATAGAGAAAGACCACCAACGACCATGATTTTTAGTTGGCGTAAGCCCGCACAATTCAGAAATCATTAATCATGGAAGATCATAAAGTAAAGCATCATCATCAATCTCACCCCTCCCCCTTCATTCTTTATAATCCGTTTATTATCTTCATGAATGTTCGGTCCATCCAATTCTACAGAATGAAAAGCACACCCACCCCGGAAGATGCATAGAAAGGAGAGTCGAAGGTGAAACCCTGCCTGTTGATCAACGATCGATGCTAATCCTGGGCGTGGAACTCCACGGATAGTGATGTGTCTCATTTGAATGAAGGGTACTCCTAGCACAGGGATATTGAGAAAAGAATCCTTGGGAGAACCCTTAGGTTATAATGGCTGGGGACGGTTGAGATAAGAACGTGAAACCACGTAAGGGGCGGGGTCGTGGGTTGACTGCACGGCCCCACACGTCATTAAAGGTCCCCGCCCTTTTTGGATGGTTTAAACCCATGCACACACTAGGTTAATTCATTAAATATTTAATTAAATTCCATTTATGGGCGTTAATGGTCTTTAAAACAAGCATAGAGGGCTCGAAATAGGGTTTTTCCCAAAAAGGAGGTGCTACTGGAAAACCGTGAGGGTCACTGAGAGCTACCGGTAGCTGGGAGATACCTGTAGCTGGGAGCTACCGAGATCCCCACGCTACCTATATCCACACTCCACTAGTAGCCGAGCGCCACCGGTAGCCCTGAGCTACCGGTAGCCCGGTGCTATAGCTTGTCCGGAGCGACCAGTATCCCGGAGCTACCGGTGGCCTGGAGCTACTGGTAGGCCGTGGCTACCGCTAGGAGTCATTGAGAAGGTGGGATGGCCTTCTAGACCACTGGAAACACCTCAACATCAGATTTTTCACTAATTAATGGACACCAAAACCCAGGCCATTACATATGTACCATACATATATATGATATTCCATATACCTATTTGGGCTTGATAATGTAGGTTTCATGCACAAAGATAAAATACCACATTGTTGAAATAGGATGATTTTTCATGGTGATAATTAACAATAAATACATTACTATTATTTATTAACCTCAAATCGCATTAAAAGAAAACTATTTATTTTAGGTATTTTTATGTGTGATGATACTGGGTATACCTTTTCGAATGACACAAAAATAATATGATAACAAATTTATGATTCAAGTAGTAATGAAGGAAAAACATCTAGATAATTCACTATTTCCTATAATTAATTTATGATATGCGTGTAGTAGTATTTATGCTAAATTTTAAATGTATAAGGTTATAATGGACATATAATAAGAAAAATTCCTTGATTTGTAGATTCTTTAAGTTTAAATTGATTTGAAATATTCATGTGTTATTGTGAATTTAAATTATCTAAAAAAGGGGTGGATAAGAATGACCACTTCAATTATTTTACATTCATATTAGTGTAGACAATAAAATAATAAGTATTTTCTATGAATATATTATGAGGTCAAGATTTATGGATCTAGTCCATAGAATATGATAATGATTTTTGAGGATTTGAGTTATAATATGACATGGAAATTCAATTACAGTGTTTGTGATTGTTTTTAAACATATTAATGATGAAGTGATAATAAATATATGTAACTAAAAATCTATATATGTATAATACATGAATATTTTTAGGAATTCAATTTATATAAATGTTTTTATTAAAATAAAAAAATCAAAGAAGCTATTTTTCAATTTTGAAAAACAAATATGGAGAACAAACATCGAATAATTCACATATATCATAAATACTCAATGAGTAGGTAGTGTTTTAAATATTTGTTTACATAGTAAGAATAAGTATAGTTATTTGTTTTGAGAATATAGGAAAGTTATGAAATATATTAGAAAGAAGAAATTGTAATAATAATAAGCCACGATGGTCATGAAGAGAAGATGAAGAATTAAGATGTGAACATAAATATTTATATAATGAATATAATGAAGTAGAAACACTAAAAATTTCAATAATGAAGAGTGTATAAACATTTTTTCATACTAGTGAAGGTATACCCTGTATTTGGGTGTGAATATAAGTGAGGATGGATAAAGAACATGATGTACACCAATAATCATCATAAGTTGTATGAGGAACATGTTTACTAGGAATCACTAATGAATTATTTAATTTATTTTCATACATTACATATTTACTGTGAATAAACTGTGTTTTTTATCTCACAAGATTCTTTTTAGTGGGTTAGGTTATCAAATATTGTCACCCAGTTTCCCCATAGGATAGCCTTTATTTTTTATATGTGTACCTTGTAAATTTACTATCCATTATATAAGTGTGATAATGAACTATAAATTGTCAGTGAATTGGAGTTTCATGATCTTAACTATTTATATAGTTAATGTGATAAAATGATTAAATTCATTAAAATAGTAAAAAAAATTAATTCAATGCCTCTCAGTTTTGAGTATATTTCATGTGGTCCTATAAATTGTTATTTGGGATTTATTATCCATTATTGGGTTATATACATTAATGTTGTACGCTATTTATTGTTTTACTCCCATTATTACTTAATAATGAATGTCAATTTTGTTTATGAATTTTTTATATAAGATCAAAATTCATTTTCTTCGATTAGTATGCCTAATAAAAATAATCATTTGAAATGAAATAATAAAAAATATTCATCATGAACCAAGATGAATAAATACCACCATAATCATTCCATGTCAACAATAAAGACACGAATATATTCAAAAGAAAATAACATGTGATTTAGTATTCAACCAATAAAATTGGTGACCCTTCTATCTTAAAAGAGTATGATAATCACATGGTATGTATAAATTGATGGGAAAATTTTCTTCGTGATGAAGAACCAAGAAGATGTAGTGATTAAAATATATCTAATATTCCTGATGAAATAATAATAAAATAATGGAAAAAATAATAATTTATTGTTTTTATAAAGAAACAATATACTTTATAATGTTCTTAAAATAATTTGGGAAGAAATTACCGAACCTGAAGATAAAGTAGAGAAAATGAAGATCATTTTATAAGAAAATATTATCGAATGTATGAATCATTACAAGATTGATTGATTAGTAATAACAAGTAATATAGATCTTTAAATAAGTTTCTTTAAAGTTTAATAGAAATATCTCAATGATGTTATTGAGAATGATGTGGTGAAAATTACTATTAAAGAGTATATCTATGAACATAATTAAAAACTAATAAATAACAAATATTACAATATTATTCAGTAAGAAAATATATTAATGTAGATCAATGATCTAAAATAGTGTTATTAAAATTATATAAAATTCATATATATGTGGTTTCAAGGATAGAAAAGGAGTGTGAATATATTTCATACTAGTTAAATAAAATAATAATACCCCCAATATGGCATGATCAATGTTTTTTGGTAACATTTGAAAATATATAAATTAAATATATTGAGTCTTCAAAAAAGAAGGAAAATATATTGAAAAGAACTATTCAAAATACATGATTCAAAAATTAAATGAAAACTAATGTGTGACCATAATATCATGTAATCAATTGAAAATATATCATAAGTATCATTTAAATAATGGGAATAATATATTATGTTTTTTGTTGAAACATATATTTTTTTTCATGAATACTATATATAAAAAAATATAATCTGCAAAAGAATGGATTAATAAAAGTGATGAGAAGTCATCTTATATATTATGGATTGTTAGAGGAGACATAATTTTTGTTGTTTCTACATGTCTAGACAATCCTATGACTAATGATTTATAAAATAATCGTGATCAAAAATATAGATAGCTAGCCGAAGGATAATGATATATAGGTTTTTATTGGTGCTGAAATACATTCAGTCATTTTATATTAGATAGGAGGAAAAATACATTTAATTCTAAAATAAAATTGAGGACCATTTCAAAGAGAGTATACTATTTTATAATAACATATTCCAATTACGAAGACTCTTTCTATATCAAGTAGGATTGAAATTTTTTATAATATTTTTATCTTTGCAATAATAGTTTTCATATAAGTGGTTCATGTATATATCAACATGTATTGAAATAAAATTACAATAAAATACCACATGGGATAAAAATTAGATATAGGGTACCTTGTGAAAGAATTAAATGATTTTGGTAAATAATAATTCAACAATATGTCTTAGAAGACTATTCAATTTTCATAATACAATGAGTGGAATTAAGGGCAGTTACAATAAATTTACTATAATATCAGAGTTTGTGATAATCACATAAGAGATTATGATAATAAAATATCATATTATATTCTGTGAGTAAAATAAAAAAAGGCTATTAATACACTCAAATACATTTTAGTAAACTAGATATTTGGTTTGGGGTTAGTAAGAACGATTATAGAAGCAGAATGAAATTAATATTCCACAGGAAGATAATATATTCCATATGGAGAAGTTGAAATTCATGATTGGAAGTTAAAAAATGACAATTATTATGGTAAAAAGATTATGTATAAGAGTTATAATTTGATTGGGCACAAGGAAATAAGTTACAAAGGAACAATATTTGAAGAATAGGAATCCATAAAAATATTGATGATTCCATAATTATTTTCATATGTTTTTAGTAAAATTAAATAATTCTAATATCTTACAATTGAAAAGATGGTGTGGGGAGATTCATGATTATGTATACAAGTCCAAAGATAATATAGAGATGTGGTATACTCCTAATATAAACCTTACTTTTCACATTGTGAAATAATTTGATCGACCTTAGTCCAATAATAAATATTTATTTTATTTTTTCAAACATTATATGGAAGTAAATAAAATGTATTCTATAAGGGTGGAGAACCAATGAAAGTGTGATATCTATTAATTATATGCTATCTAGAGTAGGATTTCCCTATCTATAATTTATCTCCAAATTTATATTTTTCACTATATTATTTTTCAAAAAAAATTCTAATACCATGATGTATATTGTATTAATCTTCACTTTATATAAAAATGAATAATACACTACCTTATTTTTATCTAATATTTTTTATTATTTTAAAAAAATCATTTAATATATCCATCCATAAAGATTGGGTTGATATAGAAAAAATGGGGAACCACTAAAATAATGTCAATTTTTATTTTTCTAAATATTAATCATTATGTGACAAATATTTTGAATAGATTACCAATATTAATATCATGAGTAATTTCTTATTGATGAAGAGGAAATTAAAAAATGTTTAAGAAGCTACCTAAATCATTATCTTATAAGAGATTTTTTATTGATTAGTGTGATTGAATATATTTTCATTTAATTTATATAATTTTCTTATCTACAATTATTGATTTATTAAATAAAAAACATCAAATAATGGAAGGATAAGTTGAATTATTAAAATTCATTGGAAATGATAAAAGATGGACATGTACCAATGATATTAGTCAAAAACATTATACTGGAATTCATTAAACATACTTTATTAATTGAATGTAAGAGATTTTGGAGGGTTTATTATTTAAGTGTATTGTATCATAATTAGTATCTTCATACTAGAATATAGTAAAAAAACATTGAATATAACATTCTGAGTTCTCATTTCAATTTGTATCATTTTTATTTTGTTATGAATACATTTTTTTCTAAATCAAATACTCTTATTTTTTTAAAAAATTCATGGATCACATAGACTTGGAGAGAAACAATTTATGGCACAATTATTATCAGTGAAGAGATACTTTTCCCAATTACTGCGTAGTTCTAATCAACATGGGAGAGTGAATTGGTATGGTTGATTGATATAAAAGTTGTTGACTGGTTATATTAAAATTAGATTTAGATAGTAATAGAATTAATACCAACAAATAAAAAAAATTGATTATTGATCACATATTGGGTGAGACATATTTTATTCCACGATATACTAATATGATGAAAAGAAATTTGGGTGAAGATTTATCTTGAATTTTTATTTAAGGAACCATAGAATAAGGAAGTATAATATCTCATTTATTGATAAAAATCATATCAACTAAATTTGGACTAGAATACACATCCATGAAGAAGTGGTTTGAGGATCTGATGCATTTAATCAGTGTTTCATATGATAAATTAAATACTTATATAAGAAAAATAATATATTTGGGTCATATGAAAAAATATTTTAGGAAGATATTTCAGATGAACATATTGTATTTTAATATTATTTGATACTATTTTCACAAGATTTCAATAAAATATCATGATAGAACCTAGAAATCCCATGGGAAAGATCATCCACACTAGAGAAAACCCAAGATATCCACCATGAGGATACACTTTAGTATAGTTTAGGAATATAATCAACCCCAACAAGTGGGATCATGAACAACACAATTACATTAGATCCTTGGAGAGACACAATATGGGGATGAAAAATGATGGAGGAGTGGAATCATATATAAATCCTAGATATTCATATATATGTCGTAATGGATAAATTATGTATTATTAACATGTTCGCGGTAGTGTGGTCTTTCGATGTTGGATCATGGAGTAGCATTCCATTGATACTACATCAATTTCATGACATATATTCCATATACATGAATTAGAACCCTCTATATCAGCATCATACTTCTTTAGAGAATATGTCATTTTATGCAAAGAAATAATTAAATCGGTCATTCCTTATTTAAAATTTTTGATATGATTAATTCCAATAGACCACGTGATATAATTTGAATTGACCATGGAATGATCAAACCTACATGATCTAAGTGGACATGGGAAGAAATCATGATAAACCTCAATGTCTTTGGTTGATTGAGTACAATGATCAACTACCCCACTTGATTGACCATACTAAGATAATTTACAGAATAAATATCACATTGACTATATTTTCTAGACAAACAACATGTAATATGCTTATTTATTTAGCACATAATGATCAACCCAATGTTTGTTCATTCAACTACATGACCAATACTTGGACTTCATGTGTAATATAGGGCTACAATGTGTGACGAAAACAACATTGTTATAATGTGAGTGCATATATAATTTAAAATCTTAATGGTCTCCATATCACTTTATTAACATAGAAAATTTTTTATAGGCTTCCAAATAAATACTATTTCTCATAATTCAAGTAGGATAATGTGAGTGTGATTTACACTTTAAAAAAATATATGATGATAAATATGAATATTTATGTTCACAATACATGAGTTTCAATTGATTAAGGGAGGGTGAGTTTGAGATATATCCTTGTATATTCACATGGATTTATATTATTCAAACATTATATAGGATTTGGAAAAAACTTGTATGGATAAAACACACAAAGAATAAAAAATCAATGTATTACATGTTTTCTTACCATGTTAAATTTCACATTCTATCTACATGTTTTAATTTGTTAAAGAGAAGTACATGCAAGAAGATACATTATCATGCTGATGAAATAATAAGAATACTTGTGATGATATATAAGGAAATATAACATTGCATGATTTATTAAACTCATGGAGTTGTTCAAGGCATCAATATCTTTTGGGTATTTTTAGGAGTGATTATTACATGTATAACATTCATAAATTCCAAATGATTCATAGTAATAAATATTAGATATTGATTGATATGATGAAATTATGTGTGGAAAATTATTTTCCAAATATGATGAATCCATGATGAACATTCATTCATATTTATCTGAAACTATAAATGTGTAATGTAATCATGTATAAATGAATATGGAGAAGTAGAGATTTATAGATCTCTTAAGTGATCTTTTAATATTTAGATTCACATTTTTTTATTATTTAGAAATATGTGAGAGAGATAAGGGTTAAAATAATAATGAAATATATTTTAGGATATTATAGTTACATATAATTGACTTATACATGGTTATTAGATGAATAATAACATGTTAAAAATTATAATATAGTCACCGAAATATTATTATTATAATTTATGAATTTTATTATGG
The DNA here is from genome assembly GCA_963277665.1 of Viscum album. Lineage (NCBI taxonomy): Eukaryota > Viridiplantae > Streptophyta > Magnoliopsida > Santalales > Viscaceae > Viscum > Viscum album. The sequence continues at coordinate 672,329,669 of OY728131.1, read as the reverse complement.
TTATAATTATTTATTATATTTTTTAAACATATAAACTATGAAAGGGAAAATTTATATAACCAATGATGTAGTGTTAATATTAAGGACACAGAAATATATATACATATATATATATATATATATTAAATATTCAATGAATTAAAATATCAATGATCTAAATAAAAACTGAAGTGAATATGTTAATAGAATCAATGATGGATAGGGATACCTATCTCAAAATCATTCACATACATTATATAGTGTCAAAGAATATTATATTATGTATATATATTTACAAAAGATGATGATTAATTATAATTAGAGTACAAAAAATTGGAATGTTTTGATGATCTTTTTCATAAGAATAATAATAATAATAAAACTGTTGGGCCATTATGTTTACAATACGATGAAGGATCTTAAATTTAGTTTCCATAAAAATATCCTGATAAAGGATCATCACTAAAAATTACTATTATGAAGAGTTTTAATACAATTGGGTTTATATAAGAATTTGGTTCCTTATTGATTATTTGTTTTTATATATGGATGTAAAATAACTATGTAGCACTCCAATACACTTTACAAGGTTCCTAAGACACCTATTTATAGAGGATCATTGGAAACATTTCTAAGAGACAATTAAGTAATATATTTTTCAATGATATACCGTGTCTATTTGGATGTCACAAGATTATTTCTAATGGTTTTTGTGATGAAGGATTATTTACTGGTTCCAAAAAGGATTTTCATTTCTTATTGAACGGTATACTATGTAAATATCTAGTAAACATTGTCTGTGTGATGATGAGTTGTAGAATGGTAAGACAACTAGATAATAATTTACATAAATGTCCGGATAAGTAAAGATAAAAATTATATATATATATATATATAAATTAAATCAACATGGATTAAATCCATACCAATGTTGAGTATATTATATTTTTTCATTAAATACTTACTCTTATATTTGAGGTTGTGACCCAATATTGATTTATGGGAGATCAATTTAATGAAAATATTACCTCCCTGTTTTTTTAAAATCTTCCCTACTAGGTGGACCTCTTTGGATCCAAAGGAATACTCCAAATTAGATATATTGGAATCCAAACCTTCAGTATTATTTGTATTATACTCTTTAAAAGATAGGGTGATTTCCTCCACATAAGAGGGTTTATTCCCAAAACCATGAATAGAGGTCACCACTGCTTAGAGTTTTCTATAATTCAGAATTGAGAAACATGAGAACTAATTGAAAATTCGATTTCATTCAACAAATATTAACGATTTATCTTAGTACATTTTTCTAGAGAATCTCTTTTTGTAGTAATACCATATGAGTCCATATGAAAATACTCAACCTTTTTTATCTCATGAGGTAACACTTCTAGACATGGACCTTTCAATGTGGGCACATCAAGATCTAGAAAATATAGATTTTAAATATGTATATCTAGAATAAATTGGTCTATAATGTATATGGTTTTCCCTCTATTGGTCTACTAAAAAACATTTGAACCCCATATCCGTGTAATTCCAAACCACATTATGAAACGGTATTATAACATTAAACTAAGTCATATTATCATTGAAATACTACTAGTAAACCCTCGAATAGATTCAAAAGTTCCAAATAAAAGGTCACTCAACTCCATATCTTAAATCCATACACTATAGTGGTTATATTTCTAGGGTATTTCATATAGGGTACCTCCCCTCCAAGTGTTCATGGTAAATTTCATCATCTATAATTTTTATCACATGGCATAAATTTTTTTAGCTTCACTGATCCAAATTACTATTGAACTAGTGGTTCCACCGTTCAATAACAATATCATCCATGGGATCAATATAGTATTAAAAGTTATGAATCTAGAAGATTTAAATAGAATATAAATGGGAGACCTTGGAGAACCATTATCTATTATAGCCACTCCCGAATAGGTTTGTATTCTCATATAGAGAGAATATATCATGTTGGAACACTTTATTCACTACTACCCCTAATCCTTACCTTGTGATTTTTCCGTTATCAAATGAATGTTTTAATACTATTAATACATTACAGTTCATGTTATAATTGAAAAAATAGAAGTATATAAACCATACAAACACAACTATTCCTATAACATTAATAATCTCCCAATGAAATAATATTTAAATGATTAACCCATACCATGAGTCAGGTATTATTTCATCCATGCTAAAACATAAATTATAATAAATAAATATTTAGTATAAATTAATTTATAAACCATATAATAATACATATTAATATATATAATTCGATTAGAATTTCATATTACCATTTTGATGATAGAATTTTGTTAAAATAATTATTAGTCTAAAAAAATGGTTTGTTTTCAATTCATGTTTTAGTTTCAAGTTTCTTGTTCATTCACCTTGATCCTAATTTCATCATATAATGAATATTAATGATTTCATAAGTAAAATATTTATAAATTATATTTAATTTTTTAATAATTCATATAAAATTGTTATGTAAAATTAATTACATTACTTCATGGAGATGATAGTTCATACACACACAAGTGTGTTATTTGAAATTTTTGATTAATGGGGAATTAAAACAGAATATAATAATTAAATATTAGATATTAATAATTATATAAAATTTTTAATAAATAGCCTATGAATATTACCATATTAACATCCTTATAATGGGGAAATGTAAAATTTTTCATATCAACTCATGGAGGTTGTAGTCCAGATGTACACATGAGTGAAATATTAATTTTACAAAATACGGGATAGATATATTAAATTTATATACCATTAATAGAAAAAATCTAATTATAATAGAAATAATGATTAAATCATGTTTATATGAATACATGTAATTTTACATGGTATATTAAAAATAAAACATGAAAAAGATAGGTCAGACCATTTACATCATTTAAGAGTATCCTCCCTTGAGTAGTTCATTAATGATTATTCTATGGTTATTTTGGTAAAATGGGAACCTCATGGTCTAGGATAATGATTTTTGGAGAGTATTTTGGTATGTTTTGGACTATATATTTGACCCATGTGTTGTGTATAAGTTATTATCGGATATTCTCATTTATAAGTGATGTATGTGAAAAGATTTCAAATATTAAGAAAATTAAAACAAAACAATTTTAGCCTCATGGGTAGCATATCCAATGATGATCAAGTAAAAATATGGTATGGTATATGATCAAATTACATCATCCTATAGTAAATAGAAAAGTTTTTTGGTCATTCAATCCCTTATCTCTTTAGTTTAAACCCTGTTAACCCTTCTATACATTACCATAGTAATAAGGTTTTTAACATGGTTACTATTTATTTGGAACATAAATTAATTTTAACTTCTATCATAAATTATTATTTTTTATTATAATTAAATAATATTCTTGAGAATATTAAGGAATAATATTTTCTCACAAAATAAAAAACCCTCGTTTTTAAAGAAAATGTATTTTAAGCATAAAGATGATTTTTTTCACAGTAAATTCTTCATAAAAACAATTAGATGAATGATTATTTATTTAAATAATTACATTGTGTTAAAATTAAATTAAAATAATTAATAAAAAGTGATTAATTTAAAATAATATTATAAAAATACAATATGCCTATAAAAACAATTTCATAAAAAATTATCTATTTTTACATTCAATTGATCTTATCAACACATATAAAAAATTGATAATCATTATATGAATACATAATTAATATTATATTAAATTTACATATATTAAATAAAAAAACATTTATTAATATTTATCACTCTATATAATATTTTCAAAAAATTAAAAAAATGAAAATTTCACCTCTTTACATAAAATGAAATTATTTTTAATATTTAAATGTGAGAAATTTTTTAAAACTAATTAGTCAATAAATTTTCATTATAGATGAAATTTATATACATATATCATAATTTATGTATCTCTTTTAATACCAATCAATAATGTAACCTATCAACTCAGGTGCTACTAATATGGTTCCCCAATCCAGTTCGTCGTGGGTATCCCTATATGCTAGAGGCTTCCAACTAGCAGTTAGGGTAAAATAGAAAATGTTTTGATTCTATACCATATTAATAAAAGTAATCCATATAAGATAAGATTCCAAATTATGGGTATAAATAAAATATAAGCATTTACGATGAATTAATTTCCCAAAACTAGGTATAATCCCACAACCAAACAAAATATTAACTATGTATTGTCAAAAATTTCCATGTTTAAGGAAAACCCAAAATAAAAGAAATCTGAAAAATACCAAAATGGGTCTTGATTAACCTATGGATACATCATCTATTCCCACCCCATACCAAAATCTACCATTCATCATATTTATTTTTACCTTGTCCTGCCTACAACCATGATGTCTTCTCGGGCACCAAACGGGTGCCTGAACAGGATGTGAGTAGATCTCTTTATGACCTCGCCATTAGTTTCTATGAAATATATAGTCTAAACAATTAGTTTATGTAGGTACATAATGGACAAAAAGATAAACTGAAGATAAACTAGGTGCCATTATTTATCATGTTCACCATACCAACTTTCACAATTTGTTACATGGGTAATCCATTTTCATCAAACACAATTTGAACTATGTTGGTCATATAAACTATGCATAATGGTGGAATCATGTTACCAACATCACTAAAAAAAATTATAAAAATAAATACATAACACATACCTCTGATCCTCAGTCTATTTAGTTTTATAAAATTAATTCTTCATGGACATATAGCCCTATTCCAAATCATAGTCTCATAAATTATAGTGGTGGGGATTACAACATCATCCAACCCAATACGTTTTATTAGAGCCTCAATTATAATACCCAAAATATACCACTAATTCATGTGTACATTTTATTTTATCCTTTGAACAATTATATTATTTAAAACCCATTATTCATAGATCAAATTTACTATTTACAATATGTAGTTAATTTACAACATGCACGATTATCATGACTTAACCCATTAACACATTTTCATTTCACTAATCACCACATAATGATATGTTATCATCTAAAACCCAAAAAAAAATTTAATTTCACACTCCATGGTAATAAACTAAACAAAATTATAATTTTTTTCATTTCAGAACCTCGTTTTAACATGATAAACATAACTATCATATGTTACCTCACATTAAAAGTTCAATTTTAAATTTAATATCTCAATCCTAGGTCTAGGAATATGGACCATCCCATGGGTATCCTCTTTCTATATCTTATTAAACTCAATTTTTCCCACTAGGATCATGAGGTGTTAAATTCATCATTTAACCAACCAATTGATCAATTCTTACTATGTACATCAAAATTCCAATAATAAGGTTTTATAACACAACCACATACACAAAACCTAAATATCAAGACTATGGGATATAACATGTCTTCCACATATCTCAATTATATAGATTAAAACATTATTAACCGTGGAATTTGAATATATATCAAACCACCATCAAAGCCCCATCCTATAAACATCGATTAAATGTAGTTTTTGGAGCTCTAAAATAAAAATATCGATTCCCAAAGCCCTATGGTAGAAATATGAAGTAAGATGAATGTTATACACAATAAGAGGTTTTATCCACACATAAAAATACTCCAAACTTCTTAGAAGAGAAGGAAATAAATCCTAGGGGTGTTTGTGAGGAAGGGTTCATCACTCTAATCTATAGTAGGAATTATGAGATGAAAAATAGTGAGAAAACATAAATAACAAAGGGGAAATGCTAATTTCCCCATATTTAATTTGGAGTTTGGTTTTCTTTCATAGTAGTCCAAGCCAAGGGCCAACCATGTAAAACCTTATATCTAAGTGGGGATAGGTCACATAGCCTCTTTGGAATCCAAAATTGTTTTTAAATACATGTGGTAACAATTGTGGATGGCTTTGTCAAAGTATTCACCTTTTCATGTTCCATCTTGCATGATCTCCCCAATCATGTGCCTCCTCCTAATCCTGTAATGCAATGTTATTCTATAGTGTTACTACTAACAGTGTTCCAACCATGAAAACTACATTGGATTGCTTATTTTCAACTTCATGCATGTCATGAAACCCAAGGAAACCCCATTGTTTCTTGATAACTAGTGAAAAAATTATTCAACTGAAAAAAGGTATTTAAAACAAAATTTAAACTAGAACGTAACTCATTATATGATTGGGGAATTGCAACATCACCAACATATAACTAGATATCCTTATGTGGGACTCCCAAAAAATCATAGATTCCACAAGGTAAAAATATCAGGCCAATATGGATTAACATCGTCTTACAATGACTAGCACCACATCACATAATAATCATATCAATAGATTACATGATGAGAAATCCCTATAGGTAACTATTATAAGTTGGAACATAAAAACATTATACCTTTGTGATTAAAATCCTCCAAATAATATGCCAACAATATTTTCATGCATGAGAAACTAAAGGGGATTCAATCCAATGTTCTATTAGTATCCATATGATAAGCCAAAATAACTGAAATACAATGAAAAAGAAACTAGAGAGGATTAATACAATGTTTTATTAGTGTTCGATCACATAACTTTTTTATTTGAATTTGCATCATCAATATTTTTATATGAATTTGGGCCTCATCCTCTATTGAGTCAACTAGTGTTCCAGTCGTAGTCCACTGACGTAGATTTTTTATATTAAATTTTTTCTCAAATAACCATTTACCAATAAAAATCATCTATTACATATAAACATGCCATGCATCACAAGAACCCATGGAAATCACCACTTCACATTTTCACATTGATCTCATGATTAAAACTTACATGAAAATTTCCCATTTATATAAAGAAAACCAATTTACTTTTTTCTGCACACACCAAACCCATTTAAAAACATAACTAGAATAGAACATTATGATATCCAACAATTTCTATGGAAAACCCCCATTCAAATAGATACTCACATCGACACCAATTTATAACTTTCATCACATCGCCTTCAAAATTCAAAGACAATTTTTTGGTGAACAACAAATAAAAGAACATGCAACAAAAACCAATTTCTATAGGAAAATAAACCTTCAAAACTATCAATCCATGAAATCACATTGAAATAAAATTAAAACATTTCAAACATGGAATAGAAAATGTTCAATAAATACCATAACCAATTACACATGAAATATGGCCCCTTTACTTTATAAATCCCATGTTCATTACATAGTGATCTCAATGCTTCTCAAAAACACGATTGAAAGCAAAAAAATTATCCGTATAGAACTTTTAACCAATCAATAAGGATATATAAAATCATATAATAAAGTAAAATCATGGAACCACATACCTCAACCTTGTAAATTTTTTGAAACTGGTGTGAAACCATAATCTCACCTCCTTAAGACCCTATAATGGAAAGGCTAAAAAACAAATAAAAATATTTCTCTAAACAAAATAATAGAGGCCATTTATATTATCATAAACCCACTGGAAAAAGGAACAAATTTGATAGGGAAATAGAAACCATAAAATAAGGGGGATATCAAGAGAAAAGTTAGTTACACGAATATTCCATGAAGTTCCAATGCTGCGAACACCCAAATATTAATACTCAATGGACCCAAGAAGGATTATAGGAACCTAACATCATTGAAATCCTATATGGGGAGGACGATAGGGTTTTATAATTAATATTTAAGAGGTTTCAATAGTAATTTTTACATTTTAATTAGCTGTATAAATCCCAAAATTATCCATCAAGTTTTTCTAAATTGTTTGGTGATTGTGCATACATCATTATCCAAGAGAAAAACATTGCATGGTTAGCCCACATGGTTTGAAAAATATTACGCCAACAATGTGGTATCCATTTACCAAAATTATTATTTATTTCATATTTTTGTGGGTGGGGGTGCATGCTTTCCTCTAATAGTGAAGCAATCGAGCGAAACCTACTGTCAATCCTAGAAACACTATTTTTAACAAAAACTAATGAGAAAACCCAAGGATCTATGATAGACCATAGATAAGAAAATCATATCTCAAATATTTCACATATGTGACATTATTTATGTATTTATAATAATCTATAATTTAGGAGATATAAAATCAAATTCACCATTCAAGGAGATAGTAGGTCATACGTACGTGTGAATACTTCTTTTATTTCTTTTCCATATAAAAATAATAAAGTTTAAATGATTTATATTTTTATATTTTTATATTTTGATTATAATTAAACTATAATATTTATTTCATACAAGTCACTTTGGTTTATTAGAACCATTTTTTCATTACATGTTTAGTGTGAACGAATCAGATTTCTTTGGGGAAACGGTATTCTATAATTCTATAAACAGTGTTATCATATCTACAAAAAATGGAAAGCATGAAGGTATAAGTTAAAAAAGATTTACATAAAATTAAATACATTATAAATATAATTTATATCATATATAAACCTTTTTCCATCATAATTCCCAACCATGAGAGTTGGTAAAAAAATAATGTATGACATCATTCTATGAAGTGATAGTTCGCCGTTCACATTACTGGTGCATTCATTACCAATTAGATGAAAGTGTGAATAAGTGTACCTATAACACATGGAATAAAATAATTTTTTTATATTTAATATATATATTTTATTATATAATCATGGAATAATAAATTTTTATGGAGTAGATAATGAAAATAAAACTAATGAGCATGTGGAAGGATGTTACCTCCACTTTGGATAACTCCATATGTTTTTCACTAAAGGGATTCATTGGATGGATTCCATGTCAAAGGGGTGATTATAAAATTATGGGAGGTATTTTGAGATGTTATTTGAGTAGATATAGGGTGATTAAATGGTCATGATATGTGTGAATAAGTGGGATGAGAGAGTGCCTTTTTATTTTGGAGGAGGAATGATATTCTTGTACATTTTTACATGACAGAATTCCACAATCATATATCTGATGAGTTTGACTCAAATAATGGACCCAATTCAAGAAAAGGGAGTATAGGGTCAATGTAGGGATAGTGAATGGATATTTTACATGTTTCTAGGCTATTTTGTCACTTATGTTTAAGTTTTATTCCCTTATTAATCTATTTTTCCTATTAATTTCTATTATTAAGTTTAACTACATTCAATAATATTATTGGTCAAAAAATATATTGACTTTTTTAGAAATTACAATTTATTCTAATTAAAAATATTCAATCAACTTCTAAAAATTTTAAACATCGATGTGGTAAAAATAAATTTAAATTTAATCTCATAGAAGATACAACAATGTGGGGTTTAAAAGTAAAATGATCAAATGTTTTCTTTGTTTTCTTTTTATATTAAATTTGCATGTTAAATTACATAAAATGGTATAAATTAGATTAATTAATATAAAATCAATCTAATTAAACTTTAGGTTAAATCAAATATGTAATTTATCGTTATAAATAAATTAGACAAAAGTTGTTTTGAAATAAAGTTCATTAATTTTTTATATTCATCAAAAAATAAAACCACACATAAAAATAACAAAAACTCACCCTAAGATAATTTTCATGATCTTAGTTAAAAAATATGTTTTAATTTGACATATAAAATTTATAAAATTTCAATACATTTTATTTAAAATATGTTCTTCATTAAAAGGAGGTAAAATTCCCTTTTAGAAAAATATAATTTCAATGTATAAAACAAAACTTATTCTTATATTATGATTAAGAAACATATTGTATGAATATAAAAAACATTTGATTTAATTTATATCATATTTAATTCATTAATATAATTTAATATTTTTAATTAATTTATTTTATTAAAATATAACATCATTGGGGCATACAAATAAAAACATGTCCTTTATGTTCAAATTGTTTATGTTTTAATTTATAATTTATTGATAACCAATTAATTTATATCATATTTGTGTAAATAATATATTTTCATTTGTTAATTAATACTCTTCAAGACATATACTCTAATATCTAGGTTAATTATATTTTTTAAATAATAATATTTTAATAATCAATAATTTTTTTGGTAAAACTCGGTCTTGAGTGCAACACAATTAATTGATGAAACTTCTTGTTGTGTGTGACACATGATAACTAAGTATCATATTAATTGAAATATATATCATATATTTTATTTATTTAAAAAACTATATATATTATGAATTTTTTGGATATTATATTCTATTATTCACCTTTTGTTGCGTGTCATACCCGGTATCGAATAAAATAATGTTACATTAGAATTTTAGGTTTTCATATTTTTCCAACCATAAATAAAGTGCATTCATTCAATTGAAACATAGTCTTGGTAATATATTGATTGATATTTTTTATGTTTAAATGCCACATAATTATAGGGTTCATAAAACAACATCTAGAAAATAGAGAATAGAATATAAGAATATCATGTAGACTGACTTATAACTAGGTCTATAAGTACCAGAAGAATAGTGGTTAGTATAGATACATATTTGGAGGGAAAAAATAAGTATATATAGTTAATTACTGAGGTTATCAATCAAAAACAATTGAATTGTCATTTTAAAGTTTATTGTCTCAAATTCATAAATATGTGAGGATTTACAAAACCATCAGTTCAATAAAAATTAATGTATTATAACAAAAATATTATAATTTTCCCAATGTTGAATATTTCCATTACTAAATAATAATATAATGAAATATAATTACATAACATATTTCTATAAAAACAATTTTTATCCTTTATTTTTTCTTTGATCAAATTCTAAATCACCAAAAAATTAACATTGTTGCGTAAAGTAGTAAAATAATCCCTTTTAAATCATAAGGCATATAATGTCTTTCTATTTGTCTCTAATGGTTCTCTAAATCCAATATGTTTGACATGTTAATCTCTAAAACTAAAATGTAAAAATACATATTATTCATTGATGAATATTAATCAAATTTTTTTTCTAAATAAATAGAATATTTCCCATGGAAATGTGTAGGTCAGTGGTTGGAATTAAACACTTATCATCCTTCAGTCATGAGTTCGCACATCGAGGCCTTGCAGAACATGATGGATTTTTGCCTAAAATATAGGTATTGATTTTATAAAAATATATTAACATAATTCCAAAATATTCTTTATTGACATCCTTGAAGTAGTCTTAATAACTAACACTCATTTTAATGATGATTTTCGTTATAACCTCAATACATAAGTTCTTAGTGTGTTTTATTCCCACGTGGTTCATTATTTCATCTATGTTTTATCCTAGGTCATTCATTTTCACTAAATATTAAATCATTCATAATGTATTTTAAAGAAAATTTGAATAATACAATTCATATCCCCTGAGAGTGTCAAACTAGGTGTGCAGAAAGGAAGGTTTTCATGTACCAGGTTACGCTCGAGTTAGGTTGTACTCGCATTTTAGTGTTGTTACCCCTAGGTACATTTGTACTACAACTACATCCAATTTTAGTATCCAAATGGGGAACTACTGTTAGGAATATCCAAAAAATCTATATCTTACCAAAAATCTAGTATATTCTTCTATTCGGTCAATTAAATTTTTATAAAGGGGGAAAGGGAGAAACAATTGACAAAACAAGAGAGGGAGGAGAGCATATGGTGGTCTAAAATGGTGGAGACCAAGGGTGTACCCACTGATTAGGTTGACTCCTTTGGGATTGAGAGTGAGTATGATGTTTAGATATACCGGGTCGGGACTGATGACCTCAATTTAAGCAAGGTGATTCACAACATGGTTTCCCTCATGCCAAGAGTGCATCACTTTTGGTATTGTTGGTGATCATGCATCTGCATTTTCTAGTGATGTAGGTGATGGTCCATGGAGATCGACAAAGACCGAGAAAGGTGTCATGAAATATTTTTGAGTCTATTTCATCCTCTTAAATTGAAATATCCTTCTACAGGAAGAGTATTAAACCCAGAAGGAGGTCCTTAGCTTTGGCCTGAAGTGAGGATCTGTGTCCCAGGTATGAGGATAAGGCCAAGAGGGATGATCCTGGAGAATTACAGATAAACCCAAAACCTCACAAGACCCCCAGGTAACAAGACCCATCCATATTATGTTTAAGGACCCCAAAGGGGGGTTCCAGCAGAACCAATGGCCTCTAGTACTACTGATGTTAGGATGGGTTCCATGATACAGCGTAGGCATCCTTCAGAGAGAGGGAGCTTCTTTCCTGTTGTTGATGAAACATGCCAAATCAATGAGGATATTCTACATCCTGATGATGATAGAATTCCTATAGTAATGCATTCCATCATGTCTCATATTATTCCTTGGTTTCCAAATACACTAGCACCTAGCATGAAAAATGAAAGAGCTAGGCACCTTCTCGAGACCACTATCTCTCAAACCATGAAACCACCTATCCAAGAACAGGAGGTCTGCCATGTTTTCAACAAGTAGACCAGTGAACTCCCCAAAAAAACTACACACTACCAATGCCCAATCACCATTTAAGAAATGGTGATCAGAACTTTCCTCCTTGTAAGATTTAGAACAAGTGCATCAAGAGACATTATGGATTACACATAGTTTGATATTCTCATCAATGGGAATGGAATTGCACCTCACCCACAACAACAAGACGATATATTTTGTGGGGATGGATTTGGATCATAAGGTATCGCTCCATTTTTCGGCATACTTTGGATGATCTCATAGGTGATGGTAATCCCAAATGGTGAAGGTCCCTAAGGAGGAGGGGTTAACACACACCTATCAGGGTTCCATTTTAGGTAGATGAGGTGGGAGGTGGCCCGCTGCTCCCCATTAGAGACTGCCTTGATAAGGGACAGATGCATGCTGGCTTCCTTGAAAGTGAGGTTGGGGGTGGGGTAGCTAGGAAACACGATCACCTTCCCAATCCAGTTATGATTACAGATGGATATTTATCCCCTCCTGATGATCCATTGTGAGTGGGTTGAAGCTCAGGGATGACATGAGTGATGATCAAACATAATGTAGTTCCATGACCCTCCATTGAGGTTTGATGACCGAACTATGTGTGCATGGATTTTATCCATAGCATGTGCTATTACAGGACTTTTCATGCCAACTTTGCGTACATGCACTTGCAAGTATTATCCAGGCTATACACATTAATACCACCTTCCCTAGAGGGTCTTTCCATCCTCTACCATGATTCCAAGTGGAATTTACCTTCTACAAGTGGATTCTAAAAGAAGTAATCCAGGAGATTTTCAACATTGATAATGACACTTTCTGGGGATTTAATAGCCAAATGATCCGGAATGGGGTGGGTAAAAGAAAGTTTTTTATGTGGGAGATTCAGCAACCAAAGGGCAGGTACCTATTATTCCAATTGGTGATACGATTCACAATATTTTTAATGAGAAAATTGATGATTAATACTCATAATATTCTAGGAGAGATGGGGGGCCTAAGGTAATCCATGGGGAAAGAGATGTTATTCATGGTGAGAGTGTGCTGAACAACAGAGGACCACCTAGGCATGCATTTTCTAGAGATATAGCAGAGACTCTTATATTGGATAATAACTTAGCCAGTCTTGTGAAAGTATACTTCTAGCAGGGTATTGAAGCCTCTAACCGAAGACTTACCTACATTAATGAAAATGGGGGTGTCATCTGTGAACATTAGTTTGAAAATGGGATGGGCTATCATGATCCTCAAATAGGCCAAAATCTCCCTGTTTCTGGTGCTCATATGGATGAGGTGGTTGAGAACATCTTGGGGCATGATGAAGATTCTAGAGGAGATCGGGTCACCTTGCCTCAAACTATGAGTGGGATTTAAGAAACTGAATGACTAACCCATGAATGAAACAACCAACCATGGAGATCTGAAACATCTGAAAATGATATCGATGTTCCAAGATGAGAATCCCATACACACTATAACCTTGTTTATGAATCCCAACTTCACATGATCAAAGGATTTGTTCATGTATAACTTGATAGCAGTGTTGGATTTAGGGGTTTTGTAATTAATATCTCTTATAATTTCTTTAGCGAGAGCGATGACAAGTTGAATTGATCGACCCTTCAAAAACCCATGTCACTCCTTCGAAATCCACCATGGAAGACGTGAGGAAAGCATAGAATTAATGTTGCTCTCCAGGATTTTTTACATAAATTTTTACAGGAAGATCAGTCTGTACTACATGAGGGAGGAGGGGTTCCTAGTTTTGGGAAGAAGAATCATGGTGGTGGCACATGCAACCCACAGAAAGCTACCTCCCTTATAAAAATCATCAATGGCCAAGACAATGTCTTCTTTAAAAAAATCACATGAGTCCTTATAAAAGGAGCCTGGAAAACCATTTGGTCCTAGGGAACTCTGTAGATGATGGCTCAACATTGAACTAGAGACATCTTTTTCATCAAGGATAGAACTTAGCCTCTAGTTTTCCCCATTAGAAACGCATGAAGGAATAACCTCAAATATCCCATTATACCATCTAGTATACCCATTGGGCATCTGTGAATTGGGACCAACGAGGAGTTCTTTGAATTAGGATAGGGTTAAGTCGATCACTACATATATTCCATCTGTGTTTGAATTTTCATCCAGAAAAAGGTTGGTTTGGGTTGGCCTCTTTCTCTCTTTGATGCATGTGTGAAAGAACACAATGTCTTGTCTCCCTCTATTAGCCATTTTATGTGATATTATTCCCTTGCTTGTCATTCTTGGGATAGTAGCATTTTATCTAGAGAAAACTTTCTTCTAGAGATATACTCAAAAGTTCACTCATCCCATGCCACTTCAAGCCTCAACTAGAGGGCTTCCACATCCTCTATGACCCTGTTTATAGAACTATAAATGTGTGGAACTTCATTTTTCAAAACATGATGGAGGGTATTGAGGCACCTCAATTTCACATGAATAGAAACCCACATGCGACCCTGTGAGGGTTCGTTCCAAATTTTATGGACCATGTGCTGGTACCCCGGGATGTTGGCCCACTACTTATGGAAGTGAAACCATTCCTGAAGATCCTGCCTGAAGGAGATTGAAATGGAGAGGGGGAGTGGTATGAAATATTATGAGAAATATGTAATATCATAGTATTTGGGAACAAGGTTGTAGCATGCACATTGTCCAAACACCTATCCAAAAGACTCCACAAGTGGTAAGGGTCCTTATAGTTGTTGCACCAGGTAAAATTATCTCCTGATAAGGTGAGATCAATGAGGCCATTCTTAGCCATGAATTGGACGAACTCCCTGTTAGTCTTCCTCTAGAATGGGCTTCTACCTTTCATTTCATCTAGGTTGGAAAAGACATTAAAGTCACCCCAATAAAACCATGGATGATTTTGGATATCGATGGTCTTCAGGTCCCCTTAAATAGATTACCTTTTAAGAGGGTAATATCTTTTATAAAAAAGATTCATAAGGAAGGAGGTGTCACCCTGGGACACCTTGGTAGTGATGAATTTATTGCTAGCTTGGACTGGCTCAATAGTATAGTTCTTATTCTAAAAGACCCATATCTGTATATTGTAGGGGTTGGAGTGGAGAGAAACATGCAACATAATGTTACAAGAAATGTATATGATTCAAGAAGGGTTTTGTATGTGTTGGATGATGGCAACAACATCATCCCTATGATTTCTTAATTCTATGGAGAGGAAGTCTGATTCGACCCAAGCACCAAGGTTGTGGGCGTTCCATGTGAGGATATGATTCATGGGTAGGAAAGGGCTCTAGAGTTGGATCCAGAGCTAGTATGCTTCATGAAGTGGTAGAGAGATCTCTCTTTGAGGTTCCTTGATTTTGAACGTGAGAAAATTCCCTCCTGGTAGGGTAGCTTCATAATAATGGTGGATAAAGATTGAAAGGGGAAGGGGAAGGAAGGGTAGATAACCTTAGGGGTCATGGAGGGGGTTCATTCAGGATAATTAGGGGTAGGTATTGGATGATTGGGTCAGAGTATGGTGAGATAAGAAAAATGCTGCTAGGAAGGGCATGTTCACTTCAGAGATGCAATTGGTGACCTTACCAAGGGATTGGGAAGAATCTGGAGGTGGGGGTGGCAACTCAAAAAAATTGGTGAATTAGGAACCAAGACATGCATAGGCACCACCAAGAAAACTCCCTGAGAAATATAGGAGGAAAAGAGGGGGCAAGAATAGAAAAATCTAGATAGAAGGAAATGAATTGGGATGGATGGGATAATGGAATGGAAGAATGTAGTGGCATCACCAAGAGGGGAGGAAGACTACCTGGGAGCTCGGGTAGGGTTTAAAAGGGACCCCTTTGTTCGAGCACCATCTGAGAGCAGGGAATCCATCTGAGACTAAGTAATCCCTAAAATAAATACACATACTATAACAAAAAAAATTCTTCAAGGATATCATTATTCAATCTATGATGCTTTTGCATATATTTCGTTGTACACATCATTGATTCCTAGGGAAAACAAAATAATGTTGAGATAAAATGATTAGTAAAGTTAAAGTACATTAGAAGGAATAATGAATCAATTAGAATGTCAAATATGGAGAGGAAATATCTAAAAAACATTCCATATAATCAATATATAGATTAAGAAGTTCATAAATAAAATAGAAAGGTAAATAACTTGGAAAATTTTATCTTTAAATAACTATAGAAAAAATATTCCATATAAAAAGGTGATAAATAGAAAAAAAATTTCTAAATCAATATATTGAGAATGTAATTCTTCCATTGATTTTTTCCTACTGAAAATATCTTATATTTTAGGAACTAAATCAAAATAGGGGTAATGATTAATTATTTGATGTCATGTCTAAGGAACATGAACTCTTATACCTACTCGAAAATTTAAAAGATGATTTAAAACTATTGTTAGGATAATTTTTAATTTCCATAAAAAATGTTTCTCTTGAAAACATATAGATGCATTTATGGGATATATAAAGTTCAGGCCCCACCCGTCACTACCTATATAAAGCATTCTTCGTAATTAGTAATACATTTAATTAATAAAAAGTATTACTGATCAAAAATCAATATTTAAATAACAATAAAAATATATAAATTATTCCTCAGTGGATTATCACTTGTAAAATGGTTTGTTGGCATTGATGAATGGGGATACAAATAAAATATCATTAAAATTTTATTGATGAAAATAATCTTTAAAAATTACAAAGGGTCCCATGACACTTCAAGACTATTGAATCATAATTTCACATGCATGAAATGAAACCCATAATATCATGAGAATAATGAGACTAATGACATTAGATGTCAAAGTAAATGTTGTATTTAAAAATGATATATAGTATAGGAACTAAACATATACATGATAAATGATATGGATAATTAGAGGAAATTCAATTTCAAATGATCATTAGAAATTTATTATTTCAAAATGGATTGTCAAAGGAATAAATAAAGAGAATTTAAATAATAACCTTAGATAAATAAATCATAAACTATATAAGGGATGAATAAGGATTATATCATTACAAAAAATCCCCTGTGAATTATGATACATGGTTATTATCATTGATGATTTTAATTAAGAACATTAAAAAAATTCTTGAGGAAATATCATTCTATTTTGAAAAATAATTAAAAACGTTTTCATTGAAAATTGATTTTATAAAATTATTAAAATTTAATCCTTTTAAATTTTTAATTTAATATTCAAAAAAATGACTATAGCTAAATATATAAATATTTTAAATTTTAAAAAGTACATTCCCTTTGCACGATAGACTGTTAGAAACATGCCTATTCAAAAAGACAGAAAAATATTCCTTTGAAAAAAAATTAGAAAAGAAAAATGGTAAAAAATTGATAATTTATTTTTAAAAGGCTAAAAAATGTTTTATTTTTTTCAAAATATGTGGTTTTCAGAAAACAAAATATATATATATATATATATTCACTGACTAAAGAGATAAATTAAATCATATTTTCCTAAAAACATTTTCAAAACATTTTATGTACCGATGAGTGAAAAAATGTAGTAATAATTATAAATATCATGGATATCCAATATATAACAAAATTAATTGGTTTATTAAAAATTGATCCAATAATTTCCTTTGATGGAAATTCATGTGTAAACAATTCAGAAAAATTGAAATTGCGAAGGAAGCCTTTAAAATGACCATAACATTGGTGTGATAATCAATAAATAAATAGATTATTTATGTCAAATGTAATTACAAATAAAACAAGTTGGAATAAAAATATATATAATAAAAATTTATTACATCGATAATCTTATAAAATTGGTGAAAACAACGATGTAATATAACCCAAATAAATGATATTGTATTATAAGATAATTTTCGAAATTTTAATGTTCAATTAAAATCCCCATAGATGAAATGATTCAAATTTAAACTCACAATTTCACAAAGAATGAATGAATAATGATATGACATGTAAATGTGTAAGTATAAAAACCAAATTAATATATTATGTGCACAACAATAACATATGTCTAAAATATGAAAATCAATACAAATTTTCTTACTATATAGTAACATTGGAAACATAATCCATAAGAATGTGATAAAAAATTCAAAATTTAATAAAATGAACATAATATAATTAATGATATAATATATGAAAAGGGGAATTAGATACCCCCCCCAAAAAAAATAAATTGTTGAAAATGGAATATAGATCAAAGAAGGAATTGTATGATAAAAATAAAATAACTTTTGTTTCTATTATGGTGAACATTATTTAAATAATTTTATAATGGTTTTAAACATGTCACTAACTTATTCAAAAACAATAATTGTATTTTTAATTTCCTATATTATCTTCAGAAATTATCTTATTTTCTACTTTTTAATAATGTTAAATTATTTTCACTATTTATTGTTTTAATTTCATAGTTTTTTATTCAAAATATGGTTCTTTTGGAAGAAATAAATTTATGAATCAATAAGGGGAATGGGAATGCTAGAGACACCCTTTAACTGGGTTGAAACATAATGTGGATGGGTTGTGTATTGTATGATCCATGGAAGGTTGAGTGTTTTTTAGGTATGGAAGAAGATCCATTATTTTGGATTTTACTTCTTATTATGGAATATTAAATTCTCTTAGATAAAAGGTATGTTATTTGATAATAGCCTCCAATTACGAAAACTATATTACATCAGGCTCACAGAAGTTGAAAATGGTTCCAATTTTCTTATTGGGATATTATAAGGATGGAATCATACCCTATGGGAGTTGTAATATCTCACTAATAAGGGTAGGGGATTATTAGACCATAGGGAAATAGTTAGCCACAAAAGGAGAGCACGTAACTTGGTGGCTCATGCTTTATCTAGTAAAGAGTGCTTAGACGCCACTTTCAGATTTTATAATAGTATGGGATCCATTCCAAATAATTTTAATCTCAATGTTAAGGGGGACTCAATATACCTACACTATTTACTACTACCATAACATATAAACCATTCCCTTTACAACAATAAAAATTCTAATTTTCAGTAACTTTCCCATATTTTTTAGTATTTTTAACATGTTACACGTTTCTCCTAGTAATTAAATCATAGATTAAACATCCAAAAAATGAAAAGAAAAATATTTAAATATAAAATATATTCAATATATATGTATTTACAATGAGAGATTCTCTTTTGAGATATAAAATTAAATGCACCGTTCATGGGGACAGTAGGTCGTACGTATGCATTAACTCTACATTCATTTCATTGCGTATAAAAAAAAGTAAATGATATATATAATTTTGTATATTATAATTAGTGTCATATTTATTTTATATATTTCATATATGTTTATTAAAACCATACTTTATAAATTCAATGTACACTGTGAATGAAACACGTCGCTCTGAGGAGGCGGTAGTCCACACTTCCACAAACGGTGTTATCACAATTTCACAAAATGGAAACCATGAAATTATGAGTTATATGAGAAATAATGAAGAATAAATAAATTATAAGTATCATAAATATCATATATAAATATTTTTCCCATTATAATTTGAAACCATGAGTGTTGGTAAAGGATAAAGGATCGAAATCATTTTGCAAGACTATAGTTCTTTATAGACATAAATGGTATGTTCGATACACATTTGTTGGAAGTGTGCAAAACTATTTTTCAAATACATTGAAAAAAATAAATCTCAGTATATTTTGGATTCTTATAATATTATATAACCTTGTAAAAAAATATTTGAGGGGTATATAATGATAATAAATCAAATGTGCTTGAGGAAGGATGTTTCCTCTTCTTTGGTTAACTCTTTCTTGGTTTGCACCAAAAGTATTACTTAGATATATTTTGTTCCAAAAGGTAGGATTTTTATAAGAGGGTAGAGTTTTTGGTCTCATATTTTATTATATTTTTATCTACCAAAAGGTCTTTAGATGTGCAAATTAGTGGGAGGGTTAACATCCTATTCATAGCGGAAAAGGAGTTGTATTCTTGTAATGTTTTTCAGTAAGAAATTACCCCAAACTTTATCCAATGAAATGTGGATCCAATAATCTAAAAAAATTATATAACAGACTATAGTTTAAATATATGTCTATTATATTGTTATTGGACATGTTTCTAGGTCATTTTGTCTCTAATGTTTAAGTTTTAGTCCCTTGTTAAGAATTTATTTTTTGATAATTAGTGTAAATAATTTTAATTATATTCACTGATATTTTTGGTAAAAAAACATGAACTTATTATACATTATAAATTATTATTATTAAAAATATAGACTCTATTTTTATAAAATTAAACTACATATGATGCATATATTAATTTAAATTTAATTTTGTAGATGAGAAAACAAAGCAGGTTTTTAAAGTATAATGTTCAAAAAATTTATAAAAATTTATATTAAATTTCAAATTAAAATAGATTAAAATGAACTAATTTTTTTATATGATAATAAATTTATATATTTATTATTTAGAAGAAATAGAAATTAGAATTTAAAATTTTAAATAAATTATTGGAAAGAGAATTTTTTTAATTTATAGTCTTTATTTTTCACTATCCATCATAAAATAAAACCTTAAAAAAATAATAAAACATCCCTATTAGAAAATTTTTCACTAAATTTTTAACAATTGAATTTATTTTGAAATATAAAATTTATAAATGTTCCAAATAATATTTTAAATATAGGTTGTCTATTAAAAGGTGGTAAATTTTCATTTTTAGAAGAATACAATTTCTAAGAATTAAACTGGATTTGTTCTTATCAAATTTTTATATAACCTATTGGGTTAATATCAAAAATATTTTATTAAAAATATAAAATATATTATTTTTCAATATCATTCACTAATTTCAATTAAATTATTTTTATTATATTAAACACATTTATTGGCATAGAAATAAAATAAGATGTTATTTATGTTCAACTATTTATATTTTTATTTCTAATTTGTTAGAAACCAATGAATTCATATTAAATTCTTGTGATGAAAATATTTTCAAAAATTAGTCAATAGTATTCATAACCACTAATTTAACTACTATGTTAAGTCATATTATTTTAAATAGTAATATAATACTAATATATTGTTGTTTGGTAGAACCCAGTCTTGTGGGAAAATCCAGCCATTGAAGAAATATGCAATTGTGTACGACACACACTAACTCAGTGTCGCATGAAATCAAAGATATGTCATAGATTGATTTTATTTAAAATATTAAATATATTATAATGTCTCTATATAATATATTTTCTTATGTGATTGGTGTATCATGTTATACACACTATCAAATACAGTGTTCTTACATTTGAATTTTGGTGTACCACATTGACAAAGAAAATTTGGATTTTTTTTCTTATACATAAAATTATTTAAAAGGACATACTGATGGGGAAAAATCACCATATAGTGGATTTTTCATTATTTCTAATATATGGAATTGTTGGAAAACAATGAATTGATATTCTATAACATTAATTACAATTGAGGAAGAATTTTTCGATACAAGTCATTCTACACCTCAGTTGTTGTGGATTAAATCTATGTTGGGTGTTTGATGGTATGTGTAAAGATTACTCTTCTTATTTATTGTGATAATTAGAGTGACAATAATTTTTCAAATAATCTCATTCAATATTCTTTGAGTAATAAAATTGACATTAAATATCACTTCATCATAGACCTTGTGTAGAGAAATTAATTTATGTTGTAGTTTATTCAAAAAAGAGGGAATATAATTGATACATTCTCAATGATAGTTTCAAAATATGCACTCCAGATTCTAAGGATGAATTTGGGTGTTCAAAAACACCCACTAGAAGGCTATTGTAGTTTAGTTATATTCCTTTTATCATCCATTTTTTTATATAGTTTACAGAGGATACAAAATTGACAACATAATATATACATAAATATGTTTTTTTGAATTCATGTAGGGTATATATCTTGGAGGGTTTAAATAGAGTATTCATTGATTTCATCATGATTAATATGTTTTAAGAGATTTTTTATTTGCATGCAGGAATAGTTTTGTACATGTTTATGTGAGTACCTATTATAATGGGTTTTAAATGAATGATTGGGTATAGATCAATATTTTATTTAAATGATGGAATTTTGGTCCAATAAATATTATTTCATACACAAATTATACTCACGTAGTCTTGTAAATTCTGGATAATGATCCATTCCATTTGATTTAGAGGATAAATGATTTATGATTCTTGGTTGAGAAAAAAAAACAAAAGGAGTATATTACTGAGACCATGTGGTTGTTTATTATTAGTTATGGCTAAGAAAATGTTAAAAATGAAATGGTTTGGGTTATGATGGTGTATATTTATTTCCTCAATTTTGATGTATTTTTGAAGAACATATATCTTGTTGTTCATGTAACCATGAGTAGGATACATTATAAATAATTTTGATATACATAGATGTTCATCTGACCATGAGGAATTTTATGAATTAATTAATTTGGAAACTTATTTTAGATCAAGTTACATTGAGAATGTGACCAAATTTATACAAGTGGACACAGATGTTAGTTCTAGTGACTATGTAATCCCTTTGAAGGTTATGTTATTTATGTTTTAATAGATGGCTGACTGGACATATGAACAACCTCATTGGAAAATAAATAGAAGAAGAAGGCGATTTGTTAATCAGTTTATGAGAAGTAATGGTATATTATAGTGATTAAATATAATGATAATATATATTATGATTCCTGAAAAGTGTTCTTGAATTTTTTTTGAATTAATTAATATAGAATTTACCTGAGAAATATTATTTTTTAATAAATTTTATCGAATGTATAATGAAGTGTATAATGGTCACATTGCAAACCCAAATAGATAAAAGATTACATTATTAAATTACATAGTCTAATGGGAGAATACATTATTCACCTAGAAAGTTTATCAGTGTAACTAAATAACATTTATAGTTTATAGAAATAATAAAATCCACAAATCCAAAATGTTACATTGAAAGTTCAGATATATGATTAATCCACATTTCATATTAACATATTTTAAGGGTCTCATAGGGGTTTTCTTCTACACATGAAATGAATTGTGGTTAATATTTAAGGAGGTTTAGTTTCATGTAGATATATGAAAAGATTGAATCTGGTATGGTTGCATATATATATCACATATAAATCTATATACACAACTTTTTCCCTTTTGGGCTTATTTTAAGATAAAAATATAATGAAGAGTATATGTTATTTCTATATGGTATGATGTAGGTAAAATCAACTATGGATGTTGTTTCTCATGGATTTTTTTTTGATGACATTTTTTGATGATTCATGATGCTATAATTAAAATATATTTATATGGTTTTAACAATAATAATATTTAAAAGATGCATAATAGTATAATTATAAATCATTAAAAAAATTAAATGTGGTGTTTTCATATTTTATTAGCTGCATATGAAAGAATACAAATTTAGAGAGAGGTTTTTGGTTATAAAAGTTTTTTTCTTGAAATGTTGTGCATATATATAGTAGTTAATTCATTACCATTAATTATGTTAAGAAGAAAAATAAGATCCAAATACATTGTCAAAATTTATTACTGTCTATTAGAGGAAGAAATATCTATTGCCTCTTATCATTTTAATTATATATTAATTTGGGATTCACTATAAGTATAGGCAGAAAAAAAATAATGATGAGATGTTTATGCTAGTTATATAAATTTTCTACTCACATTGTGTTCTAATTATGATTTTAGGAGGTTTCATGTTCACTAGTTTTACCAAATCATGATAATCACTAGATAATCACATTTATTAGTGGACATTGTAAATCTCTTGTTCTCTCTATTCTTCTGATTGTGTTTCATTTAAAATACATATTCATTCTAAGTGGGGGTGACGGTTTTTAAAATAAAATTAATTAATCCCTAATTCACCCATCTTTGTGATTCCTTGATTTTGTGATCCCGGAGGTTTATATATGGTAGATAAACTAATTACTAAATAAAAATGAAGAGATAAAGATGAATAGTAAAATTAAATGGATTTTATCATTACATAAAATTAATTATCAAAAATATCAAATTGTGGAAAATATGTATTCTAAAATGCAATTCCCAAATAGAAGGGTTAATTTAGATTTTTGGGTTAAAAAATGTCCATCTCAAATGGAACAATGTAAAATCCTACTATAATATTTTTAGATTTTAATAACTATATGTTTAATAGCATATAAAACCCAAAATACTATGCTTTAATGAAGGTGAAATAATATTATCTCTCCACTATAAACAGGTAACCAAATAGGATGTTATGAATAGGAGTATCTAAATTTTGAAATATATATAAAAATTTCCTTCCCAATAATTTTTTTGATTAATACATAGTAAATAAGCACTCAATTTTCAGTAATTTGATTTTATTCTTTAATAATAGGTGTTCTTATAAAAATGGGTTTTAGATCTTTTTTTGAAAAATTTATTGACTCGTTTAAAGACACATTTACATATAAATATTTTGAAAAATGATATATTTATTAAAATAAAGATATAAAAATTATCTAAGGGTGATATTTTGTGATTTTTTTAAAAATGATGAATATTTCATGAAAACTGTTGAATTCTAATTTTTTTAAAACATTCACATAATTTCTATAAATAAATTTTTTTAAGGTCATATTTATTGTTAATTTATCATAATAATCCATTAATTATTTATAATAAAATTAATTACATAGGTATTTGTATTATACTTGATTTTGGTATAACTTTATTTTTAGGCTTAGAAACATATTTTTCTAAAATTTATTTTTTTTTGTGGTGTGTTACACTATTGTATGAAGAATGATTTATCCCAATTAGAGTAATTCAAACTCAAACATTGGATAAAATATTTGTATCTAGGGTTTTCAAATATTTTTTTGACATTTCTCTTTTTGTTTTATCAATTATGAATAGTAATCATGGTAAATATTTTTCACCATAGTATGTATAAATTTTGAAATTAAATTTCAAAAAATATTTTAATGCCTAAAAATATTTAATAGGAACGACGTTATTATATTTTATATGTGGTTTTCAACTATAATAATATAAAATTCTCAAATATGGGAATTTCTGAAAATTTTACATTTTTTATAACGTACATATTATTGCATATAAATGAATAATGAAAAAAATATAAATTCATTGCATTTAATATCTTTGATAATTTTTTACAAATATGAATGAAATATTTTTTTCTAAATACATATATTAAATATTGATTATTTTTTTAGTATTTTAATTTTCTTAATTTTTTGTTTTTAAATAATTACATTAGATGATTACACAACATGGACAAAATACATGAGAAATCTGTCATAATATAATTTAAATTATCCAGTAAATCAAAAATATAATAATTATTGCATTAAATATAGTGCCCCATGATTTTTAAAGATATATATAAAATAGAATGGTTTGTTAAATTATTTATATTTAAAATACAATCTTATCAACTATGTGAATAGTACTAAATATGAGTTTAATGGTTTGGTATGTTAAATAATATTTTATTTAACGAATTAATATAAATATAAATATTATCATCTTCCATATTACTGGGATGTGGTCTAGAATATCAAAACATTTTAATATATATTTCACTTTTCCATTGGTAATAACATTAAATACATTTTATGGTTAAAATACAATGATATCACTATAATTTTCAAATGGGTTAATATAGGGGTTTAAAAATAAAAAATGGTATAAAGATATCCTAAACATGCCTATATTTTATTGGATGAGTTGATTTTCACTAATCCTAATCATATTCATAAAAATATAAATTTGGTTCTAATTTTCTCTAAATGTTAATTTACGGTAATTTAATGATTTGTGTAATTCCAAAACTACCCCTCCCATCACATATAAAAAAGAAACATCCTCTCCTCTGTTATTTAAAACATTTGAGATCTCTAGTTCAACTAATCAGTTCCAAAATCGACCCTATCATCCTTTTTCACATCATAGTGGTCTTTGTCTCAATTAATTTCCAAACCTACAAGTATTATAGTGTAATCAAAATTGTTTTTCAAATTATAAGGCATAACAATGATATAGATAACTATTACATGTTATGTGAAGGTAACTTTCTGGTAGGCTTTCTAGATACCAGAGCTTCATATGATCAACCTATCATGATTTCTTCTATTGATTTCTCTCTTCCCCAAAGTTGTGAGGACATTGTGATTGGATATTTCCTTGTACTTCACTTCTACTGGCCCGCATGACTATTTTACATACATGTTTCTTTTATATAAAAAATTTCTCTTCTGGTGTCAACTAATTACATGATTCTTTCTCATTATACCCTATATAAATATTAATAAACAAGGATGATTGAATATCATCAATATATCCACTATACTGAATTTTTATTATGAATATATTACAGCTCATTTCAAATCCTTTTCAAATAAATGGGTAATGAAAACGTCATTTGTACATAAATGTTGACCACTACATCTATAAAGTGATGTGTTTTTTTCCAGAAAAAAATATATCATCTACACTTTTAATGATGTATTTAAAGTAATTATATGATATTAGTGACTTTATTATAAATCATAAATGATAATATATCATATATTTTATTACCCTTACATTTATTGTCAAATGATATTTTTGGTGGTGTGTATGTGTGGTTTTCCATCTATAAAAAGCAATGTTATTTTTTACAATGTCCAAAATTCAAATAATGTCCTAAAATTGTATTTAATGTATAAAAATTAAACATTCATCATTATTATTTTTATATAGATAATGGAATAATTTCGTTTTTCCTTGATTAACATACCAAATTTAGTATGCAAATATGAATCAGACATCCTAAAAAAAATATGAAATAGAAAAAAATTATGTAAATTAATTTTTATGAATGAAAAGAAAAAATATTTTAATTATAGTTTTATAAGAGATGAAAATTTTAATATTAATGAAAATAATTTATCAATTTTTGTTATACATTATTTAATGGACATAAATAATTATTCTTGACTATAGGTAAGGGGTTTCTTATCCAAATTTCTATAAGATAGTTTATATTTTTATATAATTGAATATGTTATGCCAATATTATGGGTGATTTGACCACTAATTATATTATGTTTTATTTCCACTTTTTTTACATTTTTTATATACTATCAACTAATTGATTGGTTTCAAAACGTATTATATGATCTTTTTACAGATTATTAATCTCAATATTGTTTTGTTGTGATATTTATTATAATATGCACATACTTCCTTTTATAATGAGTTTATGTTTCCAATTAATATATTTTATTAGGAATTAGTCAATTATCATGACATTTAATTTTCCTTTTTTTCATTCATTATGGAGATGTTGATTCAAATATTATAAATGATTCAATGGTTTTCACTGTATCAAATTAAATACTTTGAGACATAATTCATGTTATGAACCAAGATTTATTTTATATGGTCCACTTATTTCCCCAAAAATGTTCTTTAAAATATTTATCCTTGGATATTATTTGTTTTATTGAATCTTTTTTTGTCTCATTATTTAATAGTTTTTTATTAAAGCATTACCAATGTTTTTAGGGCTTCCTGTCTCAAAGTCCCCTCATTAAGGAATGTTTTTAATGATGAAAATATACTGGTTTATATTGTGAATACACTTAATCTTATCATATAATATCATTTAAATTTTTTATATTCATTGTATATTAGGTTCTCTATTTTTTAGGGGGGTTAATATTTTATAATAGATGTTTCATTAAAAATAATGATTAAATGAATTTAAATAGTTTATTAAAAGTCATCCACCATGCTCGTTAACTTATTTGAAGAATGTTATTTTATAAAAAAATGTTTCTATAAATTTATGTCCCATGATATTTAATATCATTTTAATTTGATTGAAAATATATTTTATTAACATTTTCTAAATGCATCACTTTTGACCCACCTTAAAAAATATGGGAAACAATGTTTATTTTTAATATTTTTGATATATATGAAATTTACTGACATCAAAACCATTATATTATTCGAATAATCATTCATAATTTTATGTGGTTATTTTGAGTTTAATTTTTTCAGAGGATTTGATTTATTTTTTATATAATATTAAAACATGAAAATGGAACATCCCCTATTTTGAAAAAAAATTAATTTAATTTTAATGGTATATTAATCAATGTAAAAAATAAATTATTTATTTATTTTATCAACTTGGAATATTATTTTATTATACCTTTTATCTTTTTTATTTTGATAGATTATGATGATTGGTTTAATTTTATTCTCTAGAAAACCACTTCATTTCAATGGGTAATTCGTGTTATAAAATAATGGATGGGTCTGTTTAAATATTTATAATGAAAATGAACTCTTACATGTGATATATTCATATATTGTACTTAGATATTATTTTTATTAATGGAATTTTATGATATTTATCTTGATGATAAGTGAGCATGATACAACTTTTATGATAGTCATTCATGATACAACTTATTCAGAATTTTAGTCAGATATAGTATATATAATGGGATTCCCCTATATAGATCTCTATGGAATTATGTAATTCTTTTAGTTTCTAACAGTAAAAATATTGGAGTTTCCCAAGGAGGCTTCTCTGATAGATTTAAATAGACTCTCCATACTTCAAAGATGACTGAACAAGGGTTATTATAATAATGTTCATAGATACAAATGTGTTTTATCTATTGTTTCTATGTGTTTTTAATGGTTTCATTGATAAATATGGAAATCAACTTGATATTGATTGTTTACTTATATGACTCTACTGTTTTGATAATGAGTTGTGTTCTATCTCTTTATTAATGATCCATATTTTTATAGGTTTGAATTATTTTATATTATGCTTATTCACTTTGATTATTTTATCATATCATCATTACAATACCATTATCATTGATTGAATTAAATTATTAATAATTTTTTATGTCTATACTGAGCATTTGAGCTCACGATTTTTATGTTTCATTTACAATGTTTATAATGAATTATGATAGATGAATTATTTATAGAATTAATTCATTTTTAATTAATTATTTATAGTTATTGACTATTTTTTATGAAATTATAAAATAATGGTATAGTTGGGAAAGAAATCACTAAAATACATCAGTATTCTTATGTAATATTTTCTCTTAATTCTGTAAAATAATAAACTAATTTTGTTTTTAGAATGTATGAGACCAAATATTTATTTTAAGATTTATATTTTTGATGTATAAAATTGAATCATGTTTATCATTATCAAACATATTAATGTATTGATGATTTTTTTAGCATAGGTTATGGGAGAGAGTGTTATGGGTGTTTACACCTATGAAACCACAACTACATATGTGAGTTATCATATTAAAGTTTAGTAACATTGATCACTCCCTAAAAGACTACGATAGTTTTTTATATACCATTAACTCAAATACTTTGTAACATTTATTTTTTCTATCAACATTGAATAATTGTAAATTATACTATATGATTAATATTTAATAAATATCTTACTGGAACATTGTATCCTGTATTTATGTATATAGTAAATTGAATAGGGAAAATATTAATTTCCTTTCATTAAGAGAATTTGATATGGTTTTGGAAATGATTACAATATCCATATAAAGTCTCAATAGTAATAAAATAGTGTGAGAATATTAAATATCATAAATAATCATAATTAAATTTATTTGAACAAGGATCATTGTGAAATCTCTAGGAAAATAGATTCCATTATATTATAATTCACCCTACTTTTGTGGAATGTTTATCACAATTTAATTTTGACACAAAGGCCTATGTCACAAAATACTACATGAAACAAAACATGCAATGATTGTTGATTTCTTTTTAAAATTATAATAACACAAGTAACTAATACTTTTTGAAGTGCATATGGTCTAATCTAAAGAGGATTCTATAATTATAAAAAATAATGGGGGTGTTAAATGAGATGGGTAATAAACATATTCAAGGAAATTAATATTCATGAAGGAAATTTATGTATATGTTTCCAATATAGAGGATTATGGGTGAATTTTTTTATCACACACATAATATTTCTATAGTTTTTAAGTATGCAGTTATGAAATAATAATAAAAAACAATCAAACTAAGGGTGGGGCATCATCTACCTAGATATGATGCACCTCAATAATGGCTATCTGAGTAGGTTGTGAGGTGATTAGGTGATCCAGAATAATGATGAGGGAATGTTGTTCACATGGAACATAAGGGGTACTAAACAAAAAAATTGTATGGTGTGTCCCATATATTAGGGATTGTTTCTAATGTGGGCTATGATACGAGATTCAAGATATTACTCACCATATCATGGCTAATATACCATCACCATGTTCACCAGCTACAGTGATTTTGGATATAAATAAGTCATATAATAATTCCAACACTTATAAATATATAAATAAGATACCAGTAATTCTATTTGATAAACTGATACCATTCAATAAAGGTGTAATCATCATTAACCCATAGGACCCTAGTATAACCCTTTTTGATACCACATGTTCATCTAGATGATAGGTTCACTAATGAAAATCCATATCGAAACCTGTTCCATTATCCTACATACTTTTAGATTTAAAAGTGAATCAAAAGGTATGATAAAATCATTAATGTTATCACTATAATGGATAAAAATTTTCCCTAGTTCCCATGAATATATAATATAATGGTTTTAATGCATGAATAATCCCTAAGGATATCAATGATGAACTATTTAATGGTAAATCTAGATCATGCGATGTTGTGATATGTGATCAAATAAACCAAACAAGTCCCAAATACTGATTATGAATTATTTTTTCATTTTTAAAACCCATTTTTCTTTCCATTTACCATGTGATATTCCCCATAAATGTGATAACCTTACACCATCAAATCTTAGAGACCCACATTTGAAGATTCCATCAATGAAGGATATATTCAAGGCCATTGTGGATCGCATGAACCCCCCAAAACATGATCACACCTAAATATGGAAGGACCACACAACTAACTCATTACTATTTACCATGATATATATATCTATATATTATATCTCATGGTTATGAGATGATGTCAGTATGTGGAACCACAATTGGTTAAAGATGAAAGTAGGATGAGGAGTCAATTATGATATTAATTATTGTTATGAGATACAAATGGGGGAATCTTCCACCACCTCAAAACCATATAAATTTACCTAAAACCTTATGAATTATAAAATATATTGAGATAGATGTCAATATAAACCATGACCACCATTTTCAAAGACATGGTGAAGAAAAATTAAAAAAGAAGATGATAAAGGATGAAATGTAGTGTTAATATTATTTCAGGACTCTCATTTTAGAATTCAGTGAGTAATGATAAAAATAGATACATAGTCATGGGATAAAAATTATAAAATCCTATATATACTTCCAGGTTCTCTGATTTCATATCGGATCATGTTTTCATATAGTTGTTGACAGAAAATATGATTGCCTCTTATAATCTCTTATCTCTATTTTTTATACAATCACATTACCACTCTATTATGTGACTCTAGGACCCCTAAATTATGTTATTGTGGGACGTTTCCTCCTTTAAAAAACAAAATTACCCTATATTCATGATGAGATAACATAACTCCCCTCCAAATTTGATATGTTCTCTTTTCATTGGAGCCCATTATTATTGTAATCCAAAATCTCTTCATCACATTTCCATATCCTCTGTGAGTTATAACCATATAAATAATGGATATAAAGTCATGTGTTATCCCCAACAAATTTCTTCACATGAATATTAACATTAGGATTCACAACTGCATCCCTCATGGTTGTCCAACCTAGTTTAAGAGCTAATATATTTTGTACATGGCTATATCCTATGTGTTTTAAAAATATAGCCTTCATGGGAATCTAATATTTTTTACTCTATATATCATATCCTCACATATCTATATCCCTTGTTAGTTATAAATATATATCATCTATATATCCAATAAGTGATATCCCCAATAATTTCTTTTCTGGGTTATATCCCTCACGAGTAATAACTATAAACCTCCTAAGTAACCAATATGATATACGCCCCAATATCATTATAACATGCACATACTCATATGAATTACTAATAAATTGAGCATCCTCTACTTGCGTAAGAATCATCCAAATCAACTTGTTAAATTTCCCTGATTATCTATTATCTCTTATTTCTAATACAAATAATGAATCAATTAGGAATATATATTTGAGTTTGTTATGATTATATCAAAAAAATATCATCATTCATCTTCTATATTTGGTGTAAGAAACTAAATTTTTCTCACATGGATATATTCCATGTCAGTCAAATGAGCAGAATTATATTATAATCTATTTTATGGACCTAATTACTCTTTAATATAGTGAAATATTCCCCATAAATTAAATTATGAATATATGGTGAATTTTCCCCCAGGAGTAAATTATATTTAAGAGCTCAAGAATAATATGCACATAATATATAAATGATCTATGTAGAGACTGATTCCTATTATAAATAGGACACATATGGTTCCACTTTAGGACTACATCCCTATATCTATTATTGATATTACCTTATTTACTTTTATGAACAATGTCATTCCATGTGATGACATTCCCTTTTGGATTCCATTATACATTCCATATAACATATATTTCAATATCACTATATCCCTTTTAAGAATAAATTTTCTCACGATATGAAATAAAATAAAATGTTTCATTTTTATGTTATATGATGTTATACTATATTACATTTGAACTATGAATACATTGATTAGTAATTATTATGGTTACAAATTCTGCATATTTTTGTTATGAGACCCCATCTGATATAATATTTTATTTTATTCCCCATATTTATATACTTTTTTAGAGAAAATAATTCCATCAGGATTCCCACATATAGGTTCATGTCACAATATTTTATGTAAAGGTACATAACATATATAAATAAAAATATTATATATTGGATCTATATTTCTATACTCTATGAGGGAATACGATTCATTAATTCTTTAATCCCTTAAGAAATATAAATTGTCAGAAATGAAAACTTGTTTTCCACACTGAGTGTTACTCCTGTTGAACTAAAATTTATATTTATTTATTTAATATAAAATGTATAAAAATAAATAATTAATAGATCTCCATATTTTAATTTTTCATTCTAATTTTTATGATTTATAGTGCCACATATATTTGAGAACTATATGGACTAAAATACATGTGATCTTCATGATACATGGGACATCTCTGAAACGTAGAATCCCAACATTGAAATCATTATACCTCATCTTATCATAGGGATGATGTCCCTGTATGGAAAATAAAATATCCTATATCCTAATGATTCTAGGAACCTTCCCTGAATGGCAATGCTCTGTATTAGAATTTATATTAATTCCATTACACTGTATACCCGAAAATGACATATATTTTTTCACTTTTCTATATTCAAATTATATTTATAACAAAAACTTATTTACTATAAAAATAATGTGGTTTCTTAAATTTCATTTGGGGCCTATGTTTCATGAAAAAAAATCCTCCCACGTTGATTGATATTCTATTTGAGGAGGAACCCTTAACTAGGGAGTTTCATTTTGTGATTCCCAAGAACTAATCCTCATATTAATTTAATTTTTAATACACAAAGAATGATTAGTATATACGTAGGTTACATAAGTATCCTCTCCATGGATAGATCCACAAAATAGTATAAAACTATCACCATAATAAATTATCCTTTGTATAATATTTCAAATTCCACTTATACGTCTTGATTTCTTCTAATTTATTTTTAATAAAAATTATCCTTTTTTAGGGTTACGATAGTATTAATATCCCTATTATGTAAAATTCATGAATACATTATAAATATATAAGAGATACCCTTAGTAATAATAAAATTATCTTTTAAAGGTATAGTGAGTGAAATCTTCAATCCACTCGATGGAACCTATTTCTAAAATGTGGGTAGTCAATCCTAATGACTTCCTTCCATTAAAAATTAGAAATTGAACTAGAAAAAGCTATAATGAAATGAATTCTAATTTAAAGAAAAGATGATAAACCCCATACAAATCTTATAATCATGATAATTCTCAGTCATTTCTTACAAAAATATAATACTATTTACTAGTGTAGTTTCATGTGTCTACATACCCTATTAAATTAATATACATCAGAATATGGTGAACCAAAGATGAATCATATAATCGTGAAAATTATTTATATAAATGTTATATTATGTATAAAAATATTCTTCTAATACATCACTAACATGTATTCTTTATTTTTTTAAATGGAGGTAAATTCTTAATAAATCACTTCAATACTACTGAAATTCCCTATGTATTGAACATGGTCTCTCTAACATTTTTTTTATCTAATATCACAACATCATCAATCATGGATATTTTTTCACCAATTCAGAATCATAATTGATTGGCATCTAACTAACAAATATGTAAATACCTCTTGAATACATCACCCATGTAATGTAAGTTTCACATGAATGATTTTTCATCCGAAGGATTGGCATTCGATCACATTAGATGACTGTTTTAGAAAAAAACACATAGCATCCATTTATAAAACCAATCACTTCTGGAGTCTATATATGAAACATGGAATACGATGATCCTTTATTTTAGAGAGGTTTGAAAATAAAATTACATTGAAATAATGATTCCAAGGAGATATTGATGAAATTCCCAATCACTTTTCCTTATCATGAGAATAACACATCCCATATCCAACTATATCTTCCTGAGATGGTTGTCCATCAATTGTTACCCAAGCTTTTTCAATCTCATACATTCCAAAGGACACATCTAGAATTGAATGTGTTACAATCATATGCACCTTATAATTTCATTTATCATTTTATTCTTATAAATTGAACATTCCTATATTTAATATATAGTGAACTGCTATTTTTTCATCTACAAAAGGTTATCACCATTATATTGTGATGATACCACTTTAGTTACATAATGTTCTATAACACAAATATAATTCCCATAGCCCTATATTGGAGGAATCAACATTGAAATATTTTACCCATAATCAAGAATTTAATCCTACAATAATATCCTAGTGGAATCCTTGGAGATGGCTTATATACCAAATTTGGAAAATAAATCATACTACATATTTTTTCAAATTTCCCTAAGGTCGATCATATTCCATCTCCCAAATATGGTGTTTGGCATCATAGGGTAAAGGAATCACAAGAGTTGAATAATATACCAACAGTGATATATGATGGTGGTCACCATATCTTTGTGGAATCCTAGGAACTGGATTATATTATAGTTCTAATATATGAAGCATGTTGGTAATTCTTATAGAGAGAGGAGGAACAGAGTTTGGAAAACACTTAACTAAATTGATAATGTTTATCATTATATCTAATAAAAATTTAGTGAGTAATACAATATTCATATCCAAGACCTCCAAAACTAAAGGCATATCTATGATGTAATAGTGGAGATTCCCAAACAAATATTTCAAATGACACATAGACATGAACATTAGCCTATTCCAATGTCCAGGGTAGTGAAACATCATATTCTACATTATTAAAGAATAACCTCATAGAATTTCCATACTCATACTACTAATCATGAGGATTATAATCATTTTATGATAAAGACTACGACCATGGACAGTGCTCATATTCCCTCTCAAACTATGGACCAATGGAATATTCCAACAGCTACCTTGGGGTTGGAACATGTCTTTTCCAAAAGTGAGTGGCATATATAATTGATAAATGAAAATATTTGGTGATTTCATACCATTTTCACAATTGATGTTCAATCCTATATCTTATCCCAAATATTACAAAGAATCCAACATATTATAGATGCATAAGTGGAATAGAGCTTCCAAAATATTTCAATAGTTAATAGAGAGAAAGAACATATTATTGAAAATGATGATGTGGGGGCATGTCCACATACCAAAAAATCTATTTATAATACATAAAATATACCTTAATCTAATATTGACTACTATTAGAATATTTTGATTAGGGAATTCATATCATAATCGATCATACATTCCACTTAAAACTAAATATGAATGATATATTCCAATAGCCACGTGAAAAAATGGTCATAACCCAACTATTTTTGTATATAATCAGTTTCATACTTTATAAACACTAATTAAATGGCTTTGTACATACACAAAAGAGAATAGTGATTGGTTTCATATTCAAATGATGGACAAAAAGTAGTCCTGCATCCCTAGTCAAACTCATATTAAAGGATGAAATATCCCAAAAATAATTTATAATGATGCTTGTAACAAAAAAATTGAATTTTAACATTATTAATGTTATAAAATGATTATATAATGATTCTCGAGGTTATACTGACTATTCTTGTAAATGATATGTGAATAGTAACCTCAACAGTCCTACCAATAGTTTTATAGATGTGAATAATTGGAAAAAAATTTCTAATATCCCATGTTGACACACTCCCAATGTTATTATTCCACCCATATAAGGAAACCCTCCCTTGTTTTAGTAGCTATATGGTGATAGAATCTCTAGAAGAAATATTATATAGAGGAACTCTGAAGTCTAGAGTCAACAACATACAGTACCAAATATATATGGGTGTGTGTGTGTGTTTGTGTGTGTCCGTGTCTCTGTGTGTCTATATATATGATAATTCCTTTTATAAATTAGTGGACTACTCTTAGTTGTGAAAACCATATTTTTTTTTCTAGAGATATGGAGATGGAGCCAAAACTACACATAGACCACAAAATATAGGCCTGGAGTTGGCGACCAGTACCTAGTAGGAATATAACACTCCGTGGAAGAATTAACCTAATGAACATGTACAAAACAACATATCTAACAAAAAAGTTTAGGATCGAGCGTACTCTTTCCTGAAATTTATTACGAAAATAAAAATTCATAGAACATAAAGACGTGGTACATGACATCACCAAAACAAAAATGGTGGCCTAACACCACCCAAAGGAAATATCTCACAAAATCACCCAAGATATCCATATATCTTCTCCAAATCCTGCCAACTAAGAAGCCAAACACCCACCATGGATCCAAATCATCGTGCCTCATTAAAGCGCACCAGCTGTTGGCAATAACCAACCCTCATCCCAAGGCCTTCACCCTAGCTACGTCCTCAATTATCTAAAGTCAGGTAGACTAGCCCGAAAATCCCGCATCTCACAGTGAACACAACACACCGCCCACCCATGTCACTGCTCCGCCCATAGGATTACAGAACTACGCTCCATCCACTCTCCACACCGAGGTCAACCCCGGCCCACTCTAACCCATACGCTGTCGGCACAGCACCATCATCTCATCGGAACCCGAGCATCGTGTCCCCGACATCCTCCCGTGCGCTGTCATCGCTGGCATGTATTCCCCAGCCCTCTTATTGAATGGTTTGAGCCCCCCCCCCCCCCCCATGTGTCAGATCCAAGACCAAGTCGCGCCCAGGATCCCATATCGGTCATCGGCCTGCTCCCCGCATCGCCCTCCAAGCGATCGTCAGGTTCATCAATGCCTCCTGCTGCGCCAACATCTAAAAATATATATCTATGGCCTTGCATGAGATCCGGATGTCCAGATAGACCCACCTTAACACCTTGAAGTACGTTTTAACACTCTTTTCCTTCTTATTCCACTTGTCGCAGGACCTAGTGGCCATGGCAACCGATCTCTTCCTCTTTCCAACAGATTTCACCATAGACATCTTCATCACATCAAGATTTTTCTCCACCTGTAATGAAATACCCAACCTCACACACCCTAGTTCATCCTTAACTAGAGAAACATCCCAATCAGTATCATTAAAAATTCTATCTTTTTCATTTCAAATAACCACCTCATCATAATTCCCCTGATGGTGTTTGACACCACATGCCGCAAACAAATCGAAATTCCTTACAATTTCTTCAATTGGGGCATGACGTACCCGGTTGAGATTATCAGGATAATCCACCGGAGAGAGAAGCCCTTTATCGTAGAGAGATGATCTCTCCATCTACAAAACCACATATCTCTTAGGGTATAAAATGATAAAAGGTAAATAAACTTCCTATAATGGATCCATATTTATTTAATCCCAAAATCAGTGTATGAAATAAATTAACAAAAATCCAATAATGTGGAAAAATCAAGCCCACCCTAAACTAGAAAATAATGACCCACATGAACATAATGAGGGGAATTCCATCAAATGAAACACCAGTATATCCCTTATATTTCCTAGAGAAAACTAAGATCCACTATCTCCTGGTCCTCCAAGTACTATATAAAATGGTTCATCTTCTTCATAGGACGTGACATGTTCTCCAAGAGCCCTTACGCTGGTGTTTATAATAATACCAAGCATGACACCTTGACATAAACATTCCATAATCATCAACACTAGACAGCTGATAAGAAACTTTTTTCCATAAGATTTTGGGATATAAAAATAAACAAATATATCATAGATATACTCATAATTAATTTAGTTCTCAAAAGGTCTCATATAAATCTAACCATAAATCCACTATGTGGTCTCAATGTATTACTTATCCAAGAGTTCTTACTCAACATTCCCTACCATCCTTGATGGAAATCAACCGAGATATATAACCCATCCAATGTCACTGATCTAATTAAACATTCTCTTGATCATAGAGGCTACACACATCTAGGAGAAAATTTCATTGAGTTATATAACCACTTATAACCCTTATCTAACAGGTCATGCTCTTCAGTTCAAGACTTGAAGATGAATATAGGAATCTAAGATGGTTTTTCTGAGATACGCACTTCCATAGACTAATAATCTTTCAAAAAGAATATATCTTGATATTAATTTTGGGGTTTAACAATGAGGGATATTTATGGGTAACCACAACATATTATAATCATCATTCTAAATAGGGTATTGACAACCTTGTTAGTGTTACTCACTCCAATTTCAAAGAAAACATATATGTGGAAACATGAATTAAATGAGGATCGTTCTAGTCCTCTCTGAGGAATATAAGATATCATATATTGAGAAATATAGATGATTAATACCAAGGCAACTCACTCAATAATAAGGGAACTCAAAATAAATTGCATTGATAATCAAGAATCTACTGAGGTGTCACCATCTATGATGGGAACTTGATGGCGCACTAAACCCCCCAATGTAAGGATGAATGGAAGACACTCAACTGCTACTAGTCAAAGAAATCTCCCATAATCTCACAAATAAGAATGACTAAAAATAATGAAGACATAAATGTATCCTCAATGGGGTACATTTCATTAACTTGAGGTTATAAGAGGTGTATCTAAAATCCTATAATTACCCATGTCTCATGCTTACATGATAAGAAACATTCCAAAATATACATCATTTACCAATAGTACATTGTGTGTATATATAACCATGATACTTATAAATTGTTTCTTCCTATTCCCATGTACATCGGGATGTACCCATTTACATGGTCATGTCTACAAACATGGATCATCCCTATATTGCATCCCACCCATGTACATCCCATGTAAATTTTGTGTGGATCCATATGCATCTTGGTCATATAATCCCTACACAGACAAAGATATATTCCTTGTGGTAAATGGAGTGTGACTTGGTAAACATGGTATGTAAGACTTCATGGCCTCCTAGGAATGTTCCTCCAGTATACATTGAGCTAGCCAGATATGTGTCACACAACATGTGAAAATAATCACACAATGCGTGAAACATATCTATATGCAAAAACCTTGGCTCCACATTAAGTGGAGTACATGTTGTGCGTTCATATGAATAATCACCATGTATATTTTATTTTCATAAAAGCTATATAAGAATCACGTGTCTTCCAATTTTGACACCATTGCTATAAATTCCACCCACGGAACGCATATATAGTCAAAATGAGCCCTATTGTTGCTTTATCATTAGATTCTGGTAATGAAATCTTCAAAATTTCACCTATCTTCACTTCATGTTGGTACTACATGAAACAAAATCTACCATGAACCCTAAATCAATCCATGGTGATATTTGCATCTTCATGTATTGGAATCTTGACATTGGGACTCAATATTAATCCCACAAAAGTGATCCATTATGCCAACGACCGAACACAAAATGATCATTCACCATGTATTCATCAAATTTTAGTATAAAAACAAAAGTTAAATACATAAACACATAAAAAATGGATAGAAAATGAAAAAAAATTAATAATCAATATCATCCAACGTTCATGTTGGTCTTGATTTATTTTCATATAAATATGAATAAAGATATGTAATTAAATAAAAATTATATCAATTCTTATAGTATATGAGTATAAAACAATTATCCATAAGAAATGATTGATCCATGAATTAATTTGTTAGGTGATTAATATTCATTATTCGTGGATAAATAAAAATAGGAATAAATCCAAAAAACAAATGTCATACTATAATTTATATCTATTGAGGATGAATAACATTCACATGTCATTGTCATTTATGAGAATAAAATAATATGTTTGTGCATGATCATCAATCTGACCTCTATTCTATGTTGTTTTCCAATGATCCTCCAATAATTCCACCCAAATCTCTAAGGACATGGATCTAACCCTATTATTTTTCCATAAGCACATTTTTATTGAGGTTTTATATGTTTTGGATTTAAATGAAACATTAAATTCATAATAATTTACTTATTTAATTGTTTCACCACAATGGATCTCAATCCAAACACTTGACACTAACGTATGTCATGTGGATCCTAAAATAATCACAAATTTCTAAACTAAGTAGTTTTATCATATTTATCTTACAAAACTTTGTTTAGGAAATTATTCTAATTATTCAGAAAACCTATATGATGTTAAAATTAATTTTCTTAATATTTCTGTAATATCAATTCTAGGGTCAATGAACCTCAGAATATATTTCCATACCAATTCCTAACTCTTGAAATATTTGTATAAATATTTGGATGTATTAAACTGAAAAAACAATTAAATTAAATTCACCCCCCCCCTTCAATAATATTCATCCACAAAAAATTAATGCTAAAACATGCTTAAGATACTAATATTTCATCTTTTTTACCCACTCCAATGATCTATCTTGATGGTTTTAGGTGCTATCCATAGGCATGAATCTGAAGAAAACACTTACCTGTGAAGGTATTATATCTTTCAGTTAGAAATGTTGTATCTTAAATAATAAATGGAATCAAATTCTCATAGACCATCATATCGGTGATGATATTGTATTATTAGTCATTTATATTACTCCTCACATATGACATATGTTGGACATGAAGAAACCAAAACTACAATAGTAATGGGGTTGTGTGTTACACCGCCTTTCATATGTGACACACTAGTAAGAAAATGAAATATCCCAAGAGACCCAAATCATGCTAATATTCATAGATAAAACACACAAAAAAATTAAAACTACAATGGATTTTGTAATTTTTTCAAAAAGAAAACTTGGAATTTCTTTTTTGTCATCATTATCCCCTTGATGAAATTCACTCGTACAAATTTCACTAGATCCTAAAATTAGATCCTATTTTTTAAACCCACTATATTTGAGTTGTATAATAGTTTCCCAAAAAATACATCACATATTTCCTCAAAATGTTTCTTTAATTATGGTATATTATCCTCCCTTATATGTCCCAAAACTGACATGCATTCCTCAAACATGTTCTTCCAAACATGAATAGTCCAAACTGCTAAGACAGTTGATTAAGGTAAAACATTGTAGTCAAACGAAACTATGTCCCCAAATTCTTCATTTAACCTCTACCTAATAGTATTTATAATTAGTAAT
The DNA here is from genome assembly GCA_963277665.1 of Viscum album. Taxonomy (NCBI): domain Eukaryota; kingdom Viridiplantae; phylum Streptophyta; class Magnoliopsida; order Santalales; family Viscaceae; genus Viscum; species Viscum album. Next base: position 672,287,366 of record OY728131.1, on the reverse strand, counting down.
TATATTCTACAATGATCATAATGTTAATTCCATGAATACAGACTACCTCATTCACACACCAGTGTCCTGAAATCTTCACAATGATTTTTTGGTCCTCAAAAACATTAATTAATCATGAAAACATGATGAAACTCCCATGTATTACAAACCAATGATAAGAGATCTTGATACATCCTCAACCACATAAGATTTAATAATAAGGGAAAATAACCTCCTTAGCACATCCTTCTTCAATGTGACTAGTGAAAACATCCATCTTCAAAGTATGATGATGAGATTACCACCATTGGGAAATCCATGAGGAACATATCCATATGATATATAGTCATAAAATATCTCAAAATATATATCAATGTGGAATACCTCCGTATAAATATAACAATGTAGAGGGATACTTATTGTCTATAGGATGTAAATAGTATCGTACTTAGTTGTCTTACAAGATCTCCCTTGAGTGCTTAGTGCAAATGGAATACATCCAATTAATCAATAGAGATATAATCCAAGAAGGTATAAGTTTCCAATATATAATTCTCAACATTTTTATATAGTGTAAACCTTTTCAATGTGTGTCACCCTAATAAAAAACAATTATAGTGTCTTTAGCATGCCACTTCTTGTATATCATATTCCAATACCATATTTGGTGATAACTTGTTCCTTGGTCAATCCTTATCAAAGAATAAAAACTCCATAACAATATAATAGAAGAACTTCTAAACCCACTAATAGAAACCAAATGAGAATAGATGGTAGGAAACTAGTCTATATTGAGAAAACCATCATAGGTTCTCACCTCATCTATGAGGAAATTTCATGTGAGGCTCTATCTCTCCTCCTTGAGACTTGTCACATTGATGGTAGAAGTGTTTAATCATAGATCCAAAATTATAGAGTCTCCAAAAAAACTTTCATGAAAAGTTTTTCCACTGTTATAACAATTATGGAATAAGATATAGGCTCAGGTATTTTTATCTTCTTAATCCACGTGAAAATGGACACTAGGGCTGTTAAAACATACATTATAGCTCAAACTACACTCAAAACCTCTATGATGTCCTACTAAATACAAGTCCTTCATTCCATTTCCCACCTAATAACAATAACCAAGTATTTATCTAACACCTTATAAAATAAAAATTTTCCCAAAATTCACATTTAATCAGAAATCATCAGCTAATCCTTGAAAATATCTTCTTTGATTGGAAGAGACTCTCCTATACAGTTTTGGATCATGTCTCAAGAACGTATCGTGGTGGGTGAATTTCCCCTCTGCAATGATGTTCAAATTCAAGACAAACATCACTAAATTATGTCTCTACTAATTCCCTATGTCTATCCAGAATAGAATTGAACAATGGAGCCAAAAGTTTTCCTCATACCTATGACTAAGAGTATTAAAACAAGATTAGATGGAAAACATATCATACCACAAAAAATATTATATCCTCTAGATAAAATGACTCCAGCACCATGAGTTATCCAATATTCTAACCAACTTCTACTCAGATTGGAGTGGTCTATTTAGGGGTGGTGGTTGTAGCATAAATAGAAAGAACCAACCACCTCTTAGTGCTAAACCATCTCCTCAATCATGAAGACCGCCCTACAAACCACATATCTCCAACTACGGCCTCTGCCAAGGCAGTTCATTGACCATCGATTTGACAACAACATGATAGGTATGATAATATAGAATTTATTCCCTCTCTAATAAATAGAATAAAATATAACAATGCATCGAGAATATATATACCCCATATATCTTAAAATAAAACTCATGTTTCTTGAATTTCATTTCCCATCTCCTATAAGTATTTCCAACTCACCATGTATCCATGGAGATCCTATGTAACAATCGTAGTTTTTTGTGATTTTTTTAATTAAATCAATATTTTTGATATTTTTAATTTTATATAACACTAAATATTTTTTTTAATGATTTACTATGCTTGTTTTGTGTACAATACCCTGAAGACTTTGATTAACATTCACTACAAACAGCACCTTCTTGGCATGCAGCGCACGCAATATCGAGCTTCTACAAAACATCATTTTATTATTATAATTATTTAAATGATATAGTTATAACATAAAAATTATACATTATTTTATGAATAAAAATAATTAATTTTTAAATATTATTTACAATGGTTTTATATAAATAAAACATATTGATAATAAAACATGTAATATTTGTAAATTCGTTAAATATTTGAAAATATTATTTTCTCAAATGAACTGATATTTATATCATTCAATAAATGATAATAAATATACTTTTAGACACTTTTAGAGATTTAATTTGATAACATAATATTATTTTTTAAATTAATAAAACCAAAATTATCATAGATTAAATTTTTGAGATTTTTATGAGAAACATAATTTTTTGACAAATACTAAAAAATAAAAAAATTTAATTCAAAAATGTTTTTTCAACAGAATTATTTATAAATTTATATTTTAATTTAATTTTTTGAAATTATAATTACTTTAACTAAATATAAATTAATCCATTTTTATTGATTAGAACCAATTTCACATTTAAATTTGTAATAAACACTTTGAAAACATTTGAATATTTTTACCCTAAAAACCCATAGTGTCGTCCGGTTTGGGGAGTTAATATTAAATTAATTTAATTTTTTTATATGATTTTTAATTTGGAAAAATGTATTTCATATTTAAAATCATCAGAATATATTTTATATTATATGTTAAACAATGTATTTTTACAAAAAAAAATATTAGTGAAAGTGATTATAATTAATTAAAATTATTAAGAGAAATATTATCTTAACAATAGACTAAACATTAAATAAAAGATCCAAATAAACCTATAAGATCATCCAAAATCCATTTTATAAACATATTAAGAACATATTCTCTATTTTCTCTAGTTTTTTCCATTTATATATCCATTTACAATAAGAAAAACATGGGTGGAATTCTCTGAAAAAATTAAGAAGAAAGCCACTCATCCTCTACTCTAAAAATGAAATCATCCTTCCCACATCCTAAAATCTCTTAAACCATTTGGATCACCCAAAATTTTCTAAAATAATCTCTCAAAATATCTAAATTTTTCAATTAATCCTCTTATTATGAATAAATATATCCCAGGAATCCCTTTGGTGAAAACAAAATGAAGATACCCAAAGAGGTGGTAACATCCATCCTCAAGCTCTTTTCTTTTATTTTACTTCACCTCCATCCAAATTCATCTTATTATATGAATAAATAATAACCATTTTATACAAAAATATATATATTTTTTAATATTATTTTTTTCACCTACACATAGACACAATTTAATGAAATGGGCAACGAACTTACAGTTCTTTTGTACGATGAATTTGGGTCACATGAAAAGATGATATTCGTTGTTCCTTTAAGAACTCTCATGTGTGGGAATTATGATGTAAACTCTATGTTTATAATATATATATATATGATATTTATGATTTATTTATGCTTCTAAGGTTTTTTATATTAAACATAACATCATTCTTTCCATATTGTGTATATATAATAACTTTGTTTGTGGACGTGTGGACAGTCGCCTCCACAAAGTGATGTGATTCGTTAAAATATTACATGGAATGTATTAATGACTATTTTATTGAAAAAATATAAAAAATATGAAATAATAATTCTAATGTAACTTTAATATTTATATATATATATATACATCCAATTCACTTTCTTCCTTTCAATAAGATAAGTAAATAGATACAGTGATCATGTGAATGTACAACCTACTGTCTCCATGAATGGTGTGTTTTGTTTAATATTTATATCATTTTAAGATTACTATAAATACATATAATGTGAATATATATGATATTTATATCATTAATTATGTTCTTGATGTATTTAAATAATTATCTATGTAATATGATCAAGAATAATAAGTCAAAACATATACAAAGTACAGAGTAGATATTACCTAAAGCGAAATAATAACAAAGATTTTTTAATACGAGAGTAATAAACACTGATAATAAAATAATATATGGTATTATATATAATAATATGTATATTTAAATAATTTTTAATAACCTTATATTTATTATATAAAAGGTTTCTATGAGTATTATGAGAGTAGACATAAAATGAGGGAATTTCATCTCACATTTCATTTCCATGATATACATGCTTTATTCACCACGTATTTATTTTATATGGAGTTTATAATCACCTGAATGTATTATTTAATTATTATAAACATATTTATGGGTATTTACATATTGATTTTATGATATTTTATTTCTGGTTTTTATGGTTCAAAAGCTACCGAACCGGTATAGTAATTTTGTCTCAATTTGGCTTCACTGAGACACAAGTTTTATTATGCATCTATGATATTTTACAAAGTTTATATTCTAAAAATTTTCATGTTATATTCCATATATCCTTATTTTAAAGATATTTTATGCTCCATGTAATTACATTTTCTTACGTGGGTATTTTGATTCAAATTTACCACGTAGTATGAGTTTATTAAAACAATATTATCATTTATTGAGATTTTTTATGATTATAATTCCTTTGATGAAATCGTATGATACACCTATGAATAAAACTCATTAATTTTCTCCTAAACTGTTTATTTATGATGTATTCACATATTATTACCATTTTCCAGAATTTTGTCTTATGATAATTAAGTTTTTTTTTCCAGAAAATCTGACTATCATTTAACCTTTTGATCAGAAATATTTGTTCTTTCAAAACTATGTTTAAAAAAAACCAAAATATTTTTCTATTAACATTTTAATGGAAATTTTCACTTATGTAAAACTTATTTAAAAATGGGTTTGAAAGGTATATTCCTTTCTTTTATCGATCAATATACTCTTCTAAACAATTATGGTGAAAAAGAAATGTTTGGAATGTATGGACTTACCCACCATCATGACCATTTTTTCCTTCATGCTTCTATTATAATTAAACTAGGTTATTTTTTCAAAATAAAATTGTTTTCCTAGTATTCTATAAATTTATTGATTTTAAAAATATATATTCAAATTAAAAGGTTTTAATTTTTTTTAATTTAAATAAATTAAATGATTTTTTAATTTTCCTTTATTATTTTTAGAAATATTGTTTTCAAAATGAAGGATTCAATGATTTTTAATATTCTTTTTATATGTTTTGAATGTATTTTTTAAAAAACATTATCAAATTATTTTCAATATACTCTTATAAGTGGGGAAGCAAAAAGGTTTTCAAAAAAATTTCATGATTCTTTTTTATGTTCTCAATAAAATGGGTTTTCAAATATTATTCAATCTTATTTTATTTGTTTTAAAGGAAAAAAATATTTATAATATATTTTTCATCATTTTTTATTAATTTTCCCGGGAAATGTTTTCAAAAGATTTTATGTTTTCAAAAAAAATCAAATAATAATGGATATTTTCCCTCAACAAATTATTTTAAAATATAATTACAAATTATTTCCCTTCTAAGATGACATCTGATGGTGTTACTCTTGAATTTATAGGAAGTGATACAATGGTTCCATTCATATTCTTTCACTAAATAGTTTAAATTTCATGAAATAATTTTTAAAATATTTGTTTCTCTTTCATAGTTTATGTCTTTATAAAATCCATTTCTATTTTATTGGTTATATGTTTATGAACTAATTTTCACTTTCATGAGTTATATTCTTACAAAACCTGATTCTTTTCATGGGTTATGCTTTGATGAAATGATTATGAAACCTATATATTTTCCATGGGAATATGATATGATTATATGTTTATGATAGCCATTTCAGTTCATGGGGTTTGGTCTGTGTGTTTATGATCTTATGGAATGTGTATGTTTGATTTAATTTTTTTATGAGTGGGACTTTTATCTCCCTCCAATTCATTGGGTATAGATTTATATCTCACTAGATAGAGATAAATTACTTTTTCCACTATGATGGAATTGGGAGTAAACATTGAATACTAATACGGTCATGGAAGTAAACCATGACTACCAGGACTAAATGGGGAGTGAACCCATACTACCATGATGGCCTTGGTTGTGATTCCATTACTACTATGAAAATCATTAATATATGCTAACGTGTCTGCAATAATTCCATGTTTTATTTCTTTATTATGTTTTCATGTATTATGTTATTTATTTCCTTATGATTTTGGTCTTATAAACTACAAATATTTATGATATTATTCTTATTTATGATCTTTAATATGAAGACTATGGTTTTTTATTTTCATGATCATTTTCACATAAACTTATCATAATTATTACATTCACATATCTCCATTTTTACCCTTACTAAGCATCTATGAAAACCTAATTTTATGTTTTCATTCCCTAATGTTATGAAGATATGTATTATGTTTGAGGTGTCTTATAAGGGTTCTAGTTAATAAGAACCCAGTGAGAGATAATATAGCTCATTCAAGTACAAGTGTTTATGTTTTCATATTTTAAAAGTAACTAAACTAATATGGTCCTTGGCTATTTGTTTATTGTAATGTATTAAGTATTCCACAAAAAATGATATAATTTTTATGTATTTTAAATGTTGTATTCTATTATAGGTATCAGAGTGATGGTTTAGTCATCCATTAGAAAATAGGATGAAAAACTTTAGTGAGATCCCTAGGAATATTTCTAAGGATATTTATAGGGTTGTCATGAAAATGTCCTAGAATTTTGTTAAAGGGTATAGTAATTGGTTTTCTAGAAACAAAAATATTTCTAGATACTAAAATTGGATGTGGCTCCACAATAGATTTTCCATGAGGTTACAACTCTGAAAAGGTGTGTCGGTCATAACCCAGTTGACCTGGTACACAACAATGGTCCTTTCTACACACCTATTCTGAGACTTCTGGGATATATTCTTTGGGATTTGAGGAAATATTCACAAATCATCAAAAAGGAATTAAAATTATGTTGGATATGCATAACATAGTATAAAATTAGGTTGTCATAGATTAAGTATGGTGTCATGATATAACATCCTATAAGTAATGCATTTCACGATTATATGATTTTCCACTATGGTATGTGTTTCTCACACTATTATTTATAGTTTTAGTCAATGATAGAAACCATAAGAAATAAGTTTCCCATTGAATGTGACATAACATTTTTTTGATGATTATCCAAGTGGATGATCAAAAAATTTATTGATGTTCTGATCATTCCAAATATGTTTTCATGGAACACGATTAATAACATATAACAAAACCAACATTAACACTCACCAAGGAATATAATGAAGGGTTTCACTGATAGTTTTGGTAATTTACACCACAAAGGAATGATGATTAAGGTTACTACATTCTGAGATTTTCTATAGAGTCATCCATGTGAATTTCTTAAAAGAACAAGAAGATGTTTTGAATATAGAAAAGAAGGACATAATGGAACTGACTATAAAGGAAAATTTAAGATTTTGGTTAATCAAATAGAAATAAATATTGGCCTCTATAAGACTTAATCGATGGTTAAATACATTAGGTCTGTAATTAATGGTCATTTTTTAAATCAATGTCAAATTTGGAACACTCAATAAGAGAATCAACAAGGTTTTATGGGTGATGGTTACATTGATTATTATGATGATACAACAGGTGAAATATGAAAGGAAATAAATATTATGGATTAGGATGAGGTATCCATTTTAATGGATTAAGGATGTAGTGGAATAATCTATGTTTTTATGTATTTGGATTCAAGATTTATTTGATAAGATTGGTGAAATATATATTGATTGTTCAGTTTATGAATTTTCACTAAGTATTGACAATAATACATTGAATGGTCCTGATCATATAGAAATTTTATTTAATAGCTTGGAAATGTTCATGGGAATCACATGATTAAGAAAATACACCATTAAATTGTACCTTATATTAAGATAATATTTTTTTGATAAATATATGATGGATGTGCATTTTTTAATTGGATTTTTCTGATTACCATGGAACTAATCAAAAAATTGTTAAAAGGTAATTTTTTCTACCATTTATGATGTTTACAAATTTTTTGGATAGAATAAATATATCAAATACACATTATAATATGAAAAACAATTCATGTTTCCAATAAGTATTTTTGTAAATTTTGGTTATGACCATGTTTCAATGGAATGAATTGTGATTCTGTTCACATGTTGGGAATCTGACAAGAAAGATATACATTTTGATATATTGGTGATCAATGATAATATGATTTCCTGAAATTATTTATAAACATTGGAATATTCATATTTTAGAAGGTTTACAAGGTCATATATTTATGAAAATCACACGTTAATCATAGGAGGATGTATTTAGGTATTGAGGTCATATTGAAAAACATAGTTAATAAGAAATTTAGTGATTAAATTTAGTTCAAGTATATCCATCAAATTTATTTTGAAAAATATATCTATGTGGTTTTAGAAAATTAAAACATTTATGTCAGTTGAAAAGTCATCAAGTACGGAAAGGTCGTGTGTCTTGAACCCATGACTGAAGAACAAGAAAGGTTTCCCACCCACCAATAGCATACATGATATTCTGGTTAATTTGTAATTTTATTAGATAAAAAATTGATGAATAAATATTAAGGATGAACCAGTAGTGTTACTTTTTTTATAGATTAACATATTAAATATATTGATTTTTAAGAATTGTTATATAAAAATATTTAGACATTTCATTCTTTTATGGGCCTTAAGATATGTTAAAAGTGTATTTTAGTGGTTCAAGAATCTAAGTTAATTTCTAGATATTCATTTCATGAAGTTATAGATGAATTCAAATTTTATTTAATAAAAACCACAGAATGAAATTATGTTTGTTAAAATATATCATGTTAGTATATTTCCTTATATTCATGGTAAATAAAATAATTACTCAACATTAGGAAAATAAAAAACAATGTTGTACTAATACCTTTTTTGAAATTATTTTTATTCAAATCATCAAATATTTATGAAAATGAGCTCCTAAAATTTTAATTTATCATTAAATTATTTGTGATCTATGACCTCAATCACTCGTTAAAAATAATTAAACATTTCCACCAAGTATATCATTTTACATCCAACTATGTTCTCTTACATGGAAACCCAATATAAGTTATTCTGTGTGACTATTATGGTTCCAACATTCCCTTTTTAAAGGAATTTTTAGTTTTATTTTTTATGATGTATGTTATATGAAATTACTATAAATTAATTAAATCATTGATAACCTAGATCAATTCTGAGGGAGAAATTCATTTCCAAGAGGGTATAATATAACATCAGATGTTTTTGGGAAATATTTTTTTCAAATTAATTTAATCATTTTGATATTCCGAATTTAAAGAAACAAAAAATATATTTTTTATATTAAATTACTTATCTTGGATTTAATACACTATACACAAGACTTATATTATCTTTTGATTCATGTTACATCGACTTTTCATGCATTACACACAATACTGAGTTTCTACGAAACATCATTTTACTATTATAATTATTTAAATGATATTGTTATAAAATAGACAATAAATTTATTAATATAAATATTAAAAAATACTTTTAAAAATAATTTATAATTGTTTTATATAAATATTTCATTTTGATAACAAAACATGTTATATTGGTAATGTTGTTACATGATTGAAAGTATTGTTTTCTGAAATGAAAATCTTTTTAAATCCTTCTATAAATTATAATAAAATAAATTTTATGTGCTCATACTGATTTAATATGATTAAATAAACTAATTTTTTAAATTTATAATGTCTAAATTATCCTTGGGTGAATTTTTTTTGGAAACTTCTTCTTTTGATTAATAGTGAATAAATACTGAATTTTAATTAAAAACATATTTTTCATCTAATTTATTTTATTTTAAAATTATTTTTTAAGTTTTTATTAATATATAATTACATAACATATACATAAATTAATCCAATTTCAATAATTTTAACAAATTTCACATTGAAATTTGATATAAAAACATAACAATCTTTTGAACAATATTACTTTTAAAACCTACATTGTCATCTTATCTACGAGATTAATTTTAAATTAATTTCTACCACTTATGTTTTTTTAATTTGGAAAAATGGATTCCTTTTTTAGAATAAGCATAATTTATATTGCCTTGTCAACTTAGTTTTTGACAAAAATTATTTTTGAATGTTATTAATGTAAATTACAATAACTAAAAGAAACATTATCTTAATAAATGACTAAACAATAAACTACAGACCTAAAAAGACATAAAAAATTTCCACGATCCATTTAATATAAATATTTCGAATGAATAATAATTTTTATCTATTTAATTCCATTATTGGAGTGACTATCCAGGTTGAAAATGTGGATGGAATCCTATTTTAATTTTTTTTCAAAAATGCCACTTCTTATCCAATATAAAAGATACTCATTCTTCCAACATCGTCACACCACTCAAGCCCTTTGGATCCACCAAAATATATTAAAATAATCTCCCAAAATACCTTCCTTTTTTCTTTTAAACCTTTATTTGTGTAGAAATCTTACCAAGGATTCCATTTAGTGAAAACCAATAGGATTTATCCAGAGAAGATGGCACATCCTTCCTCAAGCTCATTTCTTTTGTTTTCTTTCTCCACCACCATAATAATGCATATTCCTTTATTAAATTATATCCTTACTATCCTAAAAATACTTAATTTTTGTTATATTAATATTTCTACAAAGAATTTTACACACTTCCATCTAATGGGTAATAAACTTACCATTCTTCTATATGGAGAATTACCGCTTTACAAAATAATGGGGTTTGTTCTTCCTTTACAACCTATCATGTGTGGGAATTAGGATGGGAACTACACTTTCATAATATATATACTATATTTATGATGTATTTATTCTTATTAATTTTTTTTATTTAAAATACCATGATGATTTTTGAATTGTGGATATATGATAACTTTGTTTGTGGATGTGTGGACTACCCCCTTCTAAAAGCAATGTGATTTAGTCACACTACACAAGAAATGTATTAATAATTGTTCTAGTAAAAAAATCTGATATATGTTCCATAAATATTATACTCTAATTATAATATGTATATATACATGTTATTTTCTTTATTTCATTCAATACAATAAGTAAATGGAAAGAGCGTTAATGCATATGTACGACCTACCGTCTCTATGGAAGGTATATTTAGTTTAACATTTATTTAATTTAAATATTATTGTAAATAAAAATATAATGAATATATAAAATATTTATATCATGTTTTACATTCATTATGTACATAAAAGATTACCTTATAAAGATGATAATGAATAATAAGTTAAAACATGCATGATGAACAATGTAGATATTACCTGAAGTGAAACAGTAACATAGAATTGTTAATTAGTGGGTAATATAAATTCCTAATAAAATATTATATGGTATTATAAATAATAATATAGTTCTATAAAATATTTATAATAAAAATATTTTTTATATAGGTGGGTTGTACGAGTACGAAGTGAGTCAAGGTAGAAGTTATAGTAACTTCATCTCACTTTTTACTTCTATGGGATATATGCCTTATTCACCATGAATTTATTTTTTTATTATAATACTCATAAATTTATTCTATGATTTATATAATTAAATTTATGTGTACTTACATATCCATTTTTTGATATTTCATTTCATTGGTTTTATAGTTCAAAAGTTACCAAATTAGTAAAATAATTTTTTCTCAATTTTAATTCTTTGAGAAACTTATTTCATTATGCACATATGTTCTTATAAATGGTGTATTTCCTACCAATTGACATGTTATATCATAAATATAATTCATTTCATGATATTGTAGGCTCTATATAATTTCATTTTCTTAAATTGGGAGTTTGATTGAATGTTTCCATGTGGTAAGAATGTATTGAAAAAATATAATTAGTTATCAAAAAGTTTAATGATTATTCTTACATAAATAGAATATTATGACACATATATCAAAACAATTCATGAATTAGAAACTAGTATAGTTTTTAATTATTAATTATTTTATTTTATTCATTTCCAATATATTACATTTATGATAATTCATAAAATGTTTTAATAAAATATGTATGTCATTTTTCCTTTTGGTTTAAAATCTGTGTTCTTTTAAAAACGTGTTATCTAAAAAATCAAAAATGTTTGGAAATTATATTTTTCTTTTTAAATTAAATTTTTACCTATGAATTACCTTTTAAAAAATTAATCTTAAAAGTAATCTTCATTTTGTTTTCTGATCAAGGTAATTTTCTACTCTTTTATGGTGAAAATGTTTTGTTTACCATGTTCGAACATACCCTATATTACCACCTTTATTTCCTTGATGCATAATTTGTAAATTTAAAACTTTTTTTCTTAAAATAAAATATATTTCTTAATATAACGAAAATTCCTTTATTATAAAAATCGATTTCAATGAAAATGTTTTTTTAATTATTATTATATATATAAAAAATTAAATGATTTTCAAATATTCAATTATATGTTTTCAAAATGTTGTTTTTGAAGGAAAGTGTTTAAATGATTCAAGGCTTATTTTTATAATTATTCAATGTGTTTTCAATTAAATGGTTTCTCAAAAATATTTCAATATTCTTTTATAAGTCTTCAAAGAAAGATTGTTTTAAAAAAAATTCATGATTCTTTTAAATGTTTTAATGGAAAAGGGTTTCAGATTATTCTGAAGAATATTTTATAATTTTTCAAGGAAATATATTCCAAAAAAAATTATGTTTTAAAAAAGTCATTGAAAAAATTATATATTTCTTAAATGAACATTTTTTATATCTTCTTAAAAAAATTCCCATCTAAGATTACATCGGTTGGTGTTACACATTCCTTTTCATGGAAATGATCCAAAGGTTTCATTCCTATTCATTCTATTAATGGTTTATATTTTAGGGAGTGATATTTATGAAATATATTTCTCTTTAATAGGTTATATAATTAATATTATTTTTCTCATTCAGGCGTAATATTTTTATAAAATTGATTTCACCTTCATGGCTTATATTATTATGAAATGTCTACTTTTCACTAATAATGCATTGATTAAATGATTATGAAAGCACCCCCTTTTCCATGGGTTATGATATTATTACTTCCTTATGATACCCATTTCAATTCATGGGTTATGATATGATTGTTTTTGAACTTGTGGGACATGTATGTATGATTTTATTATGAGATTGGTGGGACCTATATCTCCCTCCAATTCATTGTTTTAATATTTACATCTCATCAGATAAACATAAGGGAAATTCCCTAGTAAGATGGTCTTTGGAGTGAACCTTGAAAACTAAGATGGTTATGGTAGTTAACCATGACTACCAAGATGGTATAGGGTGTGAACCAATACTACCATGATGGCCTTAGAGGTGATTATTTGACTACTATATAAATAATTATTATATTCATATGTGTTTTCCATAATTTCATGTTTTAATCATATATTATATTTCCATGTATTATGTACTTTTTTTCCTCATGATTAATGTCTTATGAACTATAAATCTTTATTCCATGATTCCTATTTATGATTTCTGAATGCATGTTATGGTCTTTTAATTTCTAGATCATGTGATCATACCCATATGCTCATGATTATTTTCATATATCTCCCTTTTTACCCTTACTAAGCATCATAGACGACCCATTTTTATGTATTACGTTTCATTTCCCCCCGTCAGTGAGGCCACATCACTCATTTAATTAAATTATTGATGTAGATTTGGAAACGTCATTGGAAGTCAACATTAATACATCCTTAAAAAAGATAAGATGTACCATGATCAATGAGTATATAGCATGAGCTTACTCATGATAGACATGGAAATAAAAACACATTAAAATTTTATGTGTGTATCCAGTTCTTCCCATAAAATAGTTTCTATATATATTGATTCAATATGCAGGTCGTCAGACTCCTGATGAATGGATACATGAGCCACCACACAAAATCAGGATTTCTTGTCCTAAACGTCATACTTGAAAAAGATAAAATTATTTCAAAAAACTTAAAACAGAAGTAAAATCTAAAAAAAATTAAAAACTATTTTCCTAGTATGAAAACCACATATGAAAATAGTTTCTCAGGACTCAACCTGATGGGGCTCAAGCCACAGAAACCCCAATCCATCCTCCATTAGGCCAGCAGCTGGTGATAAGTGACAAGTAGTCATATCAAATGCATTGGAGGCCTTAGAATAATATACCTATACACATTAACATGTCTCCATGCCAATAAATTAATGAAATGTAAATAAACTAATAACAATTCATGAATCCATCAATAATCCCACTATCGGAGCATGAAAAAATGTACTGGAAAGCTTAAAAGTGATTTAAATACAAGCCCACCCAAAACAAAAAAATAAATACCATCCCTGTTTGAAGGAGGGTACTACTATTAAATAAAACACTCGTATAAATATCATTTAATCTATCCAAAACTATGCTCCACCTGCTCTAGGTCCACCAAGGACACTGTAAAAGGGTAATCATCTGTATAAGAAAGGAAATGTGTGGGAATATACTATAAAGGGGTGATTATAACAATACATAATAGGACACCTTGAAATCGCTAAGATTAAATCATCATGATTATTCATCCTGTTAATCATAGTTATTTTCTACAAGATATCAAATAACTAATAACAAATGATATCTTAGATATACTCATAATGGATTTGAATTAGAAAAGGCCACAACCACTACCATCCATAAATCAATATTTATGTTTCAAGGAAATAATCATCTTGGAGACCTCACTATCTAAGACATAAAATCCATAGTGGAACTCAACCAAGAGATAAAACACATCAGGTATATCATGAAATAGAAGTTGTGTCCCCTCCATCTGAGAGGTCGTTCTCATCTGGGATTAAATACCCCTAGAGGTACACAACCACATATTGTACACATTGAATTTGTTATGATTTTTTGGTCTTATTAAGGAGAATCAGATAGGAATCTAAAAGAGTTCATCCGAGATAAACCCTCCATCAAAATAATAAACAATAAAAAACATGACATCTCGATATATAGTTTGGGGTCCAATGCATATAGATCACTCTATGTGTAACATAGATGGTAAATAAAGAATTTTAAAATTTCATAATTATTAATATTAGTGAATTGAATATTAGTTTTTCTTTATAGTGGATGTTGTGTTCAATGGCGTACTCGACACACAACAATGGGTTTCTCCGAAATCTTATGTTGTGCACAATGCTGATTCATACTGAAAAAATTCTTAATATGATATTATTATATTATATAGTAGTTAATGTCTAGTTGTTGTACTAAAGGGAATGAACAGAACTATATATATTATGATTAAAAAATTTTATAAATTGTTTTTATATTTATCCAATCAAATTTAGATGCTCAAAATGAGAATGAATCCAATTTCTAGTATAAATACTCTAATTTTTTAAAAAGGTGGTATTACCACCTTTTGATGGAGAACTATTTTTAAATATCGTCTTTGTAACTTTTATATGTTCAATTTGACAAATTAAATTTATTCTACAAAATAGGGTCATCAAAATTGACATTGGGTAAATTTTTTGAATTTTTATGATAAAGATCCTTTTAAATAATATTGAAAAATACTTCATTTTAAGTCAAAACTGTATTTTCATTTAATGTATTTATATGAATATATTTTCTATTTAATTTGTTTTAAACTATAATTGGATAATATTTTTGTCATTTAGTATAATTTTTGTCAATGGAAGTAATTTCAATTTGAAATTGGAAGTAAACACATGTCAATTTTTTGGTAGTTTTTACTTCTTAAAAAACAAGCTTTTTGGTTTTCACAATGAGAAATAATTTTTAATTAATTTATGAAACTTTTGTATTTTGAATTTGGAAAAATAGATTCCATATTTAGAATCATTAGGTCCAAATTTTTTAAATATGTAACTTTCATTTTTAGAAATTATGAATAGTAACATTAGTAAATATTTTATTTACCAATGTGAAAGGGTATATCTAGGAAATAAGGGTAAAAAATAATATTATAAAAATATTAAATTACCATAACATGTGTCCTAAAACTATTTTTTGAGATTTTTTCTACCATGGTCATCCTTGGGTCTATTTTAGGACCCCATAGAGTCACTTGTGTGTGAAAATGACATTTAATTACTTTCAATTTAAAGTTAAGTAAAATATAACCTAAACATTTATATTTTACTAAAAATTATATATGGGGTAAAATAAGTGATATATTAGACTATAAATAGTAATTAGAAGAAAAACTATTTAATATATCACGGAATTTTATTTATATTTCGTAGACATCATCTAAGTAAATATATTTATGACACAATGATGATGTAATGAATACCTTATTAATGAATTATTTAAATAAATGAGATTTAAAAAAATAAAATAAAGTTATTTTTAAACTTTTTATGCCATACATGAATTTTAGGGATAATAATAACTTTCTATATTTTAAATAATTATGTTTTTTCTAATGAATCATTCTATAATATAATTTTTTAAAAATTCATGATATGAATAGTATAAAAATAAACATAAATGTGTTTAAAAAAACTATTTTATTAAATGATATAATTGTCCTAAAAATATATGATTTGGACAAATTACTTAGATAATATTTTTAATATCATTATTGAACCAATTGAAGTTTTATTGTAATAATATGGTAACATTATTAACCATATAGTATGAATATACAAGAAGACATGGTAATAGTTAAATTTTTTAACTAAGGGTTAAAGCTAATTGATAAGGTTAAATTTGAAACAAAAAAATTTCTAAAAAATATTGGTAGAGAGGATTTGAAAAAATCATCATATTATCTTTGAATTAAATGAGTTTTTGACTATTTTAAATAGCAATTCAGTTTACAATAAAATAATATTTCAAGACATTCCTAAAGTGCCCACCATCCCTCTTATAAAAGGTCACCACCTCTAACCCTTTCTCACACAACTAAAGCCATCATGGCTAGTCCAAAATCTTTCAAAATATGACCCCTAAACCCTAATATTCCTTTTATTATCCTTACCTTGGGAATAAGGAAATTAAATAAGGCCTTTTAGCTTAAATAAAGATGAGTTACCCGATTTGAGGTAATGTCTTCTCTCAAGCTTCTTCAATTTACTTTTCTTCTCCAACCCGCTAAACACACTTTATTTAATTATATTATAAAAAAATTGTATCATAGGTATAATATAATGTTTTTATGATAATTATTATACCTAAACTCAAACATAACACTATATAATGGATTTAAAACATACTATTTCTGTAGATAGGAAACTACTTCCTCACGAAATGATGATTGTTTAAATATCTCCTACCACCTCTCATGGTGGACATTATGATTAAACTATATTTATATATTATATTTATTATACATATATTATCTTTTTTATTATGTATTTTTCATTTACCTCAAACCTTTATTCTTTCCATAATGCGTAAATACAATAATTTCATCTAAGGAAGTGTGGACTACCACCTCTCAATGTGATGTGACTCGTTCATGCTATAATTGGAACATATAAAGGACATAATTAATGAACATATTAAATATATATAAAATATGATATTGTACTGGAATTATAATATATCTATGTATTATTTAGTTTTCATTCCTTTAAATATGAAAAATAAATAAAAGTAGCACACATGCATACGTAGGACTTACCATCTCCATGAAGAGTGATTTTCATTTCTTATCTCCAAATGTTATGTACTTTTATAAATAAATATATAATATATATATATATAGATGATCTATATTATATATATATCATTAATATCATTCTGGTGATAATTTACTTTTGCCCACATGGGAAGTTTTTAATTATAACAAGTTCATTTTTGACTCAAGTACCAACCATCAACAAAACAACTGATATCAACTTGAATAATTATATGATTATTATAGAAATGAAATAAGTAATATAAAAGGAACAATAAACATTAAAAAGGTTCTTAAAAATTATAAATTAACTTATGTTTATTAAGCATGAAGAACAACGAACATACGTGACGAGTCAGACCCTAGGTAAGGGAACCTTTCACCTTCCTATTTTACTCAAAGACTTCTTTTATGTTATATATTATAATTTACATTTTCTTATGTTGGGGTATGTTATACTATATCATTATTTATTTACTTTTTATGTCCAAATGATGATATCTTCTTTTATCTCTCATCAACTCCTTTTAGGACTTTTTATGTGACACCGTTAGGCTGCTAAATTTTCGTAAAAAATCTTCTTAACCCAATTTTCATTCTTTGGGTTGATCTTATACTTTGTGTTTATGTCATTCTATGATTATGTGAGAAATCAATTTTCATATCTTATCTTTTATTTATACTTTCTTTATGTGTAATTATAATTAATAAATATAATTGATCTATTTTTTTTACAAAATGATCTTTTTAAGGGACTTCATCTCAATCTCCGTTAATTGAGGTATATTTTGGTTTATACATGATGTTATTTTATAAAGTTTATAATTATAACAATTTTCTTTTCATTTAATTGAATATATTTCAAAATAAATCTTTTGTTTTATGACGCATTTTACTAAATGTCAATTTAAATGTTTCCTTTTAAAGTACATGATGAAAAACAGATTTATGCCGCTGCGAGCATTATTTGATATCTGGATTCCTTAACATGTCGTAAAATTTTATAAAAATACGAAATATGATTTTCATGTATTTTGGTATTTAAAATGATATTGAGAAAGTATCTATTATGTCTATATCTTGAAATTTTATATTATGATTGGAATGTTGAAATGATATCTTTTCTTTATAGTTGTTTTATGTGTTATGATTATGTTATGGTAATTGGGAATTATTTATGTATACAGGTGGTTCCATGATAAACCGAGGGAAGATGATCCCAAGATATCCCTCCAGTGCATTTGGTAACAAGATGGAGGTAGACATTAACGTTTCTCCAAATATAATTAGAGAATATATTATGATGATTATTCCAAATGTAACTCCCTATATAGCTATGAAAGCTAAAATTTAAGTACGTTATGGATGCCACAATTTACATTTATGATTTATTATTTCTATGTGTTACTCATTAATCTTATGACTTCATGAGGTATGTTAAAGCTCTTATGATTTATGATTGAGAAGTATGATTTCATTTATTTGTATGTATTGATAGCCTAATGTTTTCTTTCCTTATTTTATAACCCATACTGAGATTTTTATGCTCATCCAAAGTTTTTGAAATGTTTTTCATAGGGTATAAGGAAGGGTAAGAGAAAAGAAGTATTCCAGAAGATTTATATCAAGAAAATTACTCTTTTTTTATTTAAGGAGCTTTATTATTGTGAAAAAATTGGACAGAGTAGAAGTGTATACTTTTAAATTTTGAGATGTAATGTAATAGTTACGACCTAATTCTCTAAAACGCTAAACCTAAAATGATCTTAAATGTAAATTAATTACATAACTCATGATTATGTGTTGTTTGTGGCAGGTGGATTATAGTTGGTATCATAGGATAGTTTAGATAACTTTAAGAGTTGGGATATTGTTATATTAATATCTATAAATTAATTTATGGTAAGATTGAAATGATATTTCATTTTAAGATTACCATGTTGTTTCGTTACAATTTTTCTTAGTCTAATATATAATTCTTCAGAATGGTTTTTCATAGAGGAAACATGGAAACTGTGATGGGAAGGAATACAGAGGGAAATGTCCAACCTAATCAACATCTAATATGGTCATAATCTGATTAAACAATGTGTTACAGTGATGGCTCAGTTGACTCAAGTGATAAATGGTGGTTGTGTTTATAGATGATATTTTATAATATTCTAAAAGTAAATAGGATCATAAAAGTCATTTAATAGTTTCCTTGAAAACCATAAAAGAAAAGAAATTATATTGGAAATTTATCAATTATGAGTTTTGGTTACAACGAATTTCATTCCATGGTCACATTCTTTCTAAAGATGGCATGGCTATTGATCTTGATAAAATAAAAGTTTTTAAATAATGGAAAACAACCACAAATATAACCGATATTCGTATTATTCTTGGTTTAGCAAGTTATTATAGAAGTTTTGTTGAAAATATTTCATGGTTATCGAGTCCAATGACTATTTTAACTCGAAAAGGTGTTAAATTTATTTTGACAAAATAATGTGCTGATTGTTTTCATGAATTGAAAATAGGATTGGTGAATGCTCCGGTTTTGGGACTACATTCTAGAAATTGTGAGTTTTTTATCTATAGTGATGCTTTGTTTAAAGGACATGGTTATATCAAAATGCAGAGTGATTAGGTAATTTCTTATTCTTCACGTCAGTGAAAACCTCATGAGATAAATTACCCTACACATGATTTGAAATTAGATGATCTTTTTTTCACTAAAAATTTGAAGTCATCATTTGTATGGAGTAAAGTGTGAAAATATATACTGATAAAAAAAGTTTAAATTATATATTCACTCAGAAGGAATTAAACATGAAATAGAGGATATGGGTATAATTAATCAAGTATTATGATTGCAAAATATGTTACCTTCTGGGAAACACAAATTAAATGGATGAAACTTTACGACCAAAGTGTAATGCAACATTAACAATGATAACTTTTTAATGAGATCCTTTGGTCTTTGATTTGATGAATTTTGGATTTGAAGTTGTTGGTGTAGGTAATTCCTCTATTTTGTTTCAAGTGGAAGTGAAATCATCTCTAGTAGACAGAATAATTCAAGTGTAGAAAGAAGATAGTGAGTTATAGAAAAAGGTAGATTTGGTTTAAAAGGGTAAGTGAATTGAATTTAACATTGATAAAGACATTGTTTTGAGGTTTGAAAAGAGATTATGTTTCATTCTGATTCCCAATTGAGGAAAGAGTTATTATGTGAATATCATAGTTATCCAATTTTAGTTAATCTTAGAAGTACTAAAATATACAGAGATCTTCGGGAGTATTACTAGTGGGATGGAATGAAAAGAGATACTTTTTACTTTACAAGGAATTGTTTTAATTATCAAAAAGCTTAAGCAGAGCGATAGTTACCAAAAGGGATGTTTCAGCCTTTACCTGTGTCAAAGTGGAAACGGGAGAATATATCCGTGGAATTTATTGTGGGATTACCGAAAACATCTCGAGGTAAAAATTCAATCTGGGTTATTGTTGATAAATTAAATAAATCTACTCATTTCCTTTCTATTAATGATATTTTTTCTCTAGCACAACATTATCGGTTGTATGTTAAATATATAGTCAGGATACATGGAGTTCCCCTCTCCATTTTATATGATCATGATCCCAGGTTCACTTCTAACTTCTGTATGTGCCTTTAGAAATAGTTAGGTAATGAATTAAATTTTAGTACATCTTTTCATCTGAAATCAAATGGGCAGTCAGAATGAACAGTTCAGACCATGAAAGATATGCTACATGAATGTTCAATGGATTACTAGGGATGTTGGGACCAACATGTATCTTTGATTGTGTTTTCTTATAATAACAGTTTTCATTCCAGTATAAAGATGGCACCATTTGAGGTATTATATGGAAAGAAGTGTCGAACTCTAGCTTTTGGGAATGAAGTAGGTGAAAGGAAGTTGATGGGACAATAATTGGTAGAAGAGATGGAAAAAAATTTCAGCTGATTCAAAAGGATGTAAGAACATTTCAGAGAAGGTTGAATAGTTATTTGGATAAATAGAGGAAGGATATTTCTTTTGAGGTATGTGATTATGTCTTTCTATATGTTTCACGATGGAAAAGTGTGATGCGTTTTGGTAAAAAAAGAAAGTTGGGTCTAAGGTTCATTGGACCATGTGAAATCCTAGAGAAAGTTAGATCAGTTGCCTATAGAATGTCTTTACCTACACATTTATCCTAGGTACTCAATCTATTTCATTTTTTAATGTTGATAGTTTATATTCTAGATCAATCTCATGTTTCGAGTACCAAGGATGTTCAGTTGGAAGAGAATCTTTCTTATGAGGAAGAACTAGTCCAGATTCTTGACCGAAGAGATCAAGTGTTGCAGAATAAATAAATTCATCAGGTAAAGGTTTTCTGGAAAAACAATATGGTTTAAGAGGAAACATGGGAGTCTCGTAATGCAATGAGAAATAAATACCCCCACTTATTTGATAAGTGAATAAAATTGCAAGGATGCAATTTCTAAAAGGGGGTAGGATGTAACATCCTAGATAAATAAAGAATATTAAAATTTCATATTTATTAATATTTTTGGATTAAATATTAATTTTACATTAAATTAGATTCTATGTTCAATGGTGTGCCTGACACACAATAATGGGTTTCTCTGAAATCTTATGTTGCACACAATGCTAAGTCATACTAAATAGTAAAAATATAATATTATTATTTTAAACGGTAGTTAATGCCTAACTATAATAAAAGTGGGAATGAATATAACTGAATATATTATGATTGAACATGTTTGCTAAATGTTTTCACAATTATCCAATAAACTTTAGTGGCTTAAAATGAGATTGAATCCATTTTTATGCATAAATACTCTAATATTTTTAAAAGGTGGGTTTCTCTCCTTTTGATGGAGAACCCTTTTGAAATATAGTTTTTGTCACTTTTATATACTCTATTTGAAAAATTAAACTTATTATTAAGAATCAATACATCAAAATTTACTTTGGGTAAATATTTGGTATGTTTCTGATAAAGATCATTTTTTAAGGAATAGTGAAAAATACTGCATTTTAAGTCAAAACTATCATTTCATATAAGTTATTTATATGCATGTATTATATATTTAATTGGTATTAATGTGTAATTGTAATATATTTTTATCATTTAATCCAATTCTGGTAATTGGAAATAATTTTGTTTTGAAATTAGACATAAACACTTGTCAATCTTTTGGTAGTTTTTAAATCTTAAAAACATGCTTTTTGGTTTTCACAATGTGAATTAATATTAAATTACCTTCTAAAAATTTATTTTTTTGAATTTGGAAAAATGGATTCCATATTTGGAATCAGGAGTTCCAAATTGTGTAAATAGGAAACATTTATTTTTAGACATTATGAATAGTAACTTCAGAAAAAAAATTTATTTAACATGGTTAAAGGGTAAATCTATTAAATAAGGGTAAAAATAATATTATAATAAAATTAAATTACCATAACATGTGTTATAATCCTATTGTATGAGATATTTTAGTCCATGGGAATCCTTGGGTCTATTTTAGGACCACATGGAGTCACTTGTGTTAAAAGGACATTTAATTACTTTTAATTTAACGTTAAGGAAAGTATATCCTAAAAATGTAACTTTTACTAAAACAATTTTTATATGGAGTAATATAATTGATCTCTTCGACTATAAATATTCCTTATAAATATAAAAACTTTTCCTACATCATGGTATTTTACTTATATGTTTTACACATCAAATAAATAAATATATTTATGACACAATAATGATATAGTGATTACCTTATTGATGAATTATTTAAATAAATGAGATTATAAAAATAAAATAAAATTTATTTTTAAGATTTTTATGCCATACAATAATTTTATATATAATTATAGCTTTTTATATATTAATTAATGATGTTTTTTTGAATTAATCAAGTTGTTATGGATTTTTTAAAAAGTTGTGATATGAATATTATTAAAATTGACATAAATGAGTTTTTAAAAATATACTATTTTATTAATAGATATAATAGTCATAAAAATATATTAATTGAAAATATTACATAGATAGTGTTTTAAATATTATTAATTGACCCCTTGAAGTTCTTTTGGCATTTTATGATGACTATATTAACCATATAGTATGAATATACAACAATACATTGTAATAGTTAAATTTGTTACTGAGGGTTAAAGCTAAATGATAAGGTTAAATTTGAAACCCAAACTTGTATAAAACCTATTATATGAGTGTATTTAAACAATTAATCGTCATATTTTTGAATTAAAAGAGTTTTGGACCTTTTGAAATTTAAATTCTGTTTATAATTACATAATCGTTCAAGGCATTATTAAAGTGCCCCTCTTCCCTCTTATAAAAGGCCACCACCTCTAACCCTTAACCACACCTCTCAATACCCCTTTCCTTGTCTAACCTCTGACCAAATAAGCTCCCAACATCCATATATTATTCCTTGAAGCCTTACCTTGTGAATAAGTCAATTTAAGAAGGCCTTTTAGCTTAAAAAAATGAGTTACCCAATTTTAGGTAATGTCTTCTCTCAAGATTCTTCTATTTCTTTACCTTCTCCAACCCCCTAAACTCTATTTATTAAATTATTTTATAGGAAAATAGTATCTTCAGTATACTATGATGTTTTTATGATAATTATTCTACCTAAACTCACACCCAACCCCATCTAATGGTTTTAGAACGTACTGTTTCTATGGATGGTGAACTACTACCTCACGAAAAGATGATTATTTAATTATCTCTTACTACCTCTCCTGGTGGCCATTATGATGACACTATATTTATAGAATATATATATTATATTTATATTTTCTCTATTATTATGTATTTTTCATTCATTTCATACCTTTTTGCTTTCCATAACGCGTAAATACGATAATTACATTTGAGAAAATGTGGACTATCACCCCCTCAAAGTTATATGACTCATTCAAGCAATAAATGGAAGGTATAAAAGATGAAATTAATGAATTTATGTAATTTATATAAAATATTATATTATATTATAATTATATTTTACATATGTATCATTTATTTTTCCTTCCTTTAAATATGAAAAATAAATGAAAAAAGCATTCATGCGTACGTACCGCTTACTGTCTCCATGAACGGTGCTTTTCATTTATTATCTTCAAATGTTATGTACTATTATAAATACATATATACTAGATATATATGATATATATGATATCTAAATAATTAATATCATTCATTATATAATTTACTTTGGACCACATGGACAATTTCTAATAATAACATGTTTATTATTTACTCATGTACCGAACATCAACAAAACGACCAATATGAAATTGAATAATTATATGATTGTTATAGAAAGGTAATAAGTTATATAAAAGATATAATAAAATTTAAAAAGGTTCTGATAAAATAATAAATTAACTTAATCTTATTATTCAGGAATTGCAAGGAACATACGTGATGAGTCAGACTCAAGGTAAGGGAACCTTCCACGTTCCACTTTTAGTCAAAGGCATATTTTTTGTTATATATTTTAATTTTCATTTTCTTATATTGGGTTATGTTATAATATATAGTTATTTAATTCCATTTTATGTCAAAATGATGAGAGACTCTTTTTTCTCTAATCAATTCATTTTTGGAATTTTTACATGATGTCGTTAGGCTATCAAATTTATATAAAGGAACTTATTAACAAAATTTACAATATTTGGGATGATCTTATTCTTCTTGTTTATGTGATGATATGAACATGTGAGAAATGAATTTTGATATCTTATCTTGTATTTATATATAATTTAGGTGTTCTTATTTTTAATACACATAATTGATTTATTTTATTTACAAAATGATCTTTGTAAGGAACTTCATCTCAATATCTTTTCATTGAGGAATATTTTTGTTTATACATGACATTATTTTATACGATTTATAGTTATTCCCTTTTTATTTTAGGATAATTCAATGTTTTTGAAAAAAATATTTTATTTATGAATAATTTTACTAGATGACAAAAGTAATGTTTCTTTTTAATGTACATGACGAGAATGACATTTCCACCGCCGCAAACATTATTTGATATCATGAATCCTTAACAAGCCATAAAATAAATATTTTAAAAAAGAAAAGAAATAAAAATTACCCTTTTAATTTATTTTGGTATTGAAAATGATTTTGAGAAAGTATTTATTATGTTAATATCTTGAAATATTATATTCTTATTAGAATGTGGAAATGTTATCATTCATTTAGGATTATTTTATATTTTATGATTATGTTATGGTTATTGGGAATTGACTACATATACATGTGGTTATGTGATAAACCTAGGCTAGGTGAGCCAGATATAGCTCTCTAATTAATTGGATAACGTGAAAGAGATAAAAATTAATATTTCTCCTAAGAGATTTAGGGAATATACTTTGGTGCGTACTCCAAATTTAACTCCCTATGTAGTTGAGAAATATACAATGTAAGTATGTTATATATTCCACAAGATACTTTTATGATTTGTTATTTCTATTTGTTATTCATAAATTTAATGATTTCATGAGGTATTTTAAGAAACTTATGTTTTGTGATTGAAAATTATGATTTCATTGATTTGAATGTATTAATGGACTAATATTTTATTTCATTATTTTATTACCCACACTGAGCTTTTTATGCGCATCCCATGTTTTTTAAAAAAATCACAAGTTCTAAGAAAGGTTAAGAGAATTGAAGTATTCAAGAATATTTATATCATTAAAAGAACCCTTGTTTTATTTAAGGAGTTTTATTATTGTGAAAACAATTTGGATATAGTATAAGTGTCTACATTGTAACTTTTTAGATGTAATGTAATATATACAGCCTAATTCTCTAAAACCATTAACCTAAAAAGATCATTAATGTGAATTATTAAATTAACTCAATATTTTGTAATGTTTAAGGTTGGGGCCTTATACTGTGGAAACCAAAACCTACAAAAAGAATATAAAAAATATGAGTTTGATGTCTGTGTAAGTGTTGGTTATGAAAATTCCACAACTCCTACTAAAGGAAACATCACTGAAAAAGTGATCACTTTAAGTATCTTGATAAAATAAATTCTCAAATCAATTGAAGGATCGTGTATGAGATAAATTACTCTACAATAAGTGAAACCCCCCACACATCACTGATCTTCATAAATATATAGAGGGTTTACCATCTATGATGATAATGGTATTTTTCATCCAAACCTCATAGGAATAGACCAGGTTAATACATTGAACCAATAACAGTCCAAGGAATTATACACAAGATCACAATGAAGCTAAAATAATAAAAGGAGGAATCAATCCTATCCCAAAGAATTATATTTCATGTCCCATAGTTTACATTTTGATGTTTACAAATCATATAACTTCTAGTGTTTAATTCATATAAATTATGTACCTTAAAAAATACATGGTGTGGCCAATGTGTATATGGTTTGTAGATTTATCCCTGGAACTCATCATGCCTTTCTTCCTATTGCTTTACACCCTGGTTTATTCTCATGTACATTTCTATGTCCATATACATGACTCTATCTTTCTACTCTGACCTACCCATGTAAATCCTATATGTATAGAATATTGGGCCACATACCCACCTATTCATGTACTCCCTTTATACTCTAGGTCATTTGTCATTTGTAACATGATGTGTGACTAGGAACACAAATTGTATAACACTATATGGACTCTTGGGAATTTATCCCCTTGTACACCATAATTTGGATGGATTAAGGCCACATGGAATGTGATATGTTCCATGTGCCATGTGAAAAATATATCATTGTAGAAACACTAGCACCACATAGTGGGGAATAAACGATATAAGATTATAGGAGTACATGTCATGTAGTAGGTATTTTCATAGAAATATAGAAATACTCATGAATCTATTTATTTCAATATCACTTATACGTATTCTACCCATGGTTCTGTGATTTTTTCGAACCGAGTACCATCGTCAAATGCTTATCATATTTCAGCTATGAAATCATTATAATAAGTCACCTCATAACCTCTAACTGGTATTGAATTCTCAAAAATATATAACAAATACCAAATTCATCAGTGGATGTAATGTTGTTTTCTAGTACCACAGTCACAAATTTAGATCTCTCTCGTAATCATGTGGTTTCAATCCATTGCACCAATGGTAGAAGGAATGGCAATCAATAATTGGTTATTCTTTGAATCTTAGGCCAAAAGAAAATTCTAATGATGGATAAAAATTGAATTGGGATATATAATTACCTAAAAAAAAGTAATAGTTCTCATCAAATTTTCATGTTGGCCATGATTCATTTTCTTAGGGTTATAAATAAAGGTAATGTATTAAATCAAAATAATATCAATTCTAATACCACAAGAAGATGTAGTAATTACCCATATGAAATGATTGAAACATGATTTAATTAGTTATATCACTAAGTCATGTTCATAATGGATAAATAGAAATTTGGATAAATTTATAAAAGAAACACCCTACAATGATTTTTATCTCTCACTGATGAAGAATGATTGCTCATCATTGTTTTCTATTCAATCCACATGACGCACTGGATGATGATCCATGAATTAATCATGGTCTAATGTCACAGGCCAATAATCCTCCAATGGGTCCTCTCAAATATCTATGGTTTTTTAGATAACCTTTTGGATTTGTAATTGTCACATATTTATTGATTTTTAATAAGTTTTATTTTTAAATTAAATAATTAAATAAATACTAATTTATTTATTTAAAATTTATCCCATGGGCATGTTAAAGCCAAAGAGGTAATTTAGACCAAGGTTATGTCACACAAAGGGTAAAAATAGAATTATAAATTCAATGGAAATCTCAAAATTATTATTTGAGAAATTTATTGAGTGTTATTCAACTTTTTCAGGAAAACTAAATGATCATGATATTAAAATAATTAATATGTTTAAAATAGTAATTCTGGGAACACAAGGCCACGGAATCCAATGTTTTCTAAGTTTTAGTATCCATATATATTCATTTTAATATTCTAACATAATAAAAAATATATTAGACCATTCTTGTATACCATAGGGAATATATATTATTTTTCAATAAATAATCCATTTTGTTACAACCATGTGGACAAGAACATATTTGAAGTGGATGACTCGATATATATATATGAAAAGGGATATCTTTGGATAAAATTAAAAATGAAAATTAACTCCCACAAAAAAACTAAATATTAAATCCTTAAGGATATTAAGGGATAATATTTACATTACATATGATTAAACATATTGGTGACAAATCAACATCTTAAGAAAAAAAACTCCATAATAAGAAATATGTTGAGAATGTAGAGATAACAATTGAGCTTTTAGATGGCTGGATCATGTAGCTATAATAGTTCCAATGGAAATGAAACCTAGTTAAAAATATATCAATATCTAATGTACCTCCCATATGTACATCGGGATGCTTATCCAAATGATTAATGATGCTGAAACTGATGCAGGAATCTAAAGATGGGAAGAATGTGGTGAATTATATTTAATATCAATCATATGATAACAGAGTCTTCTAAAGCATGTGTCTTGAATATTTATCACATATGTCCAATTCATGGGACCACAAACTAGAGAATTTAGAAATATCAAACTACCTCTAAAGATCAATGTTATATACTCACCTAGAGATATACATTGATTGACTATTTGAACATGAATCTCAATATATCAATTATGCCACCCACATGATAGAGAGAGGTCCATCTATTAAGGAATCTCTCATTAAGTCCCACAGTTTTGTGTTAGAAAATATGTTTCACCCAAATCATACTCATGTAATTTAATAATAAATCACAATGATTTCAAAAACCAAAAAAATAATAAGTAATTTATGATCAACTACAACCCATAGGGTGGGTGTATTTATTTCAAATTTTCCATTTCTTCCACCCCTCAGATACCGAAAACCCTAATGATATTTATATGTAGTATCATGTTTTGAGAATCATAAAAATGATCACTAACAAGTATTATGGGAGAAGAAACCATGCATATTACTATGAATATAATGATGAAATGGAACAAATGGAATGATATGATGTAATTAATATGGTTTTCCCAATAAGTGAATGTTATAAAAAATATGAGCATGAAGATCATGTATTTCAAACAAATCTAGAGGGTGTACGTAATAGGAATCTGAGGAAGTATCATAACTTACAACATCTCAATAATCATTCACCAAGATTTTATACCTCAACAAAAGATAATGGAAAAAATTCACATCTAGTTAGAATCCTAAGGATGCGGATACAACAATGGATGAAGAACAAATGTATATGTATAAATCTATGATAGAGGAATTACAATGATGAAATATGTTGTTTATATGGGGTTACATTTCCATAGTGGATAATCCTTCAATATTGGAAAATAGGTCTCCTCCAACATCTATAATTCAGTCAGTATGTCTTATTCATATGTTATGAATTTTTTTAACAATTAGAATATGGATCAAGTTACATAACATATCTGACCAAAATGGTCCTAAATTATAGAAAATTCCATCTTCATTGATTTTAAATGTTATTATTATATGAAATCAATAATATGTTCCCAAAAAATGTGGACCATAAACAAATATATGAAGTTTTTTCATATCAATACAAACCAACTCATGTTCTAATTCTACTTCTTTTTAGTCCATTCAGTCTGTTATAAGATGGTTGAAATCCATATAGGGTTGGTGTGCCCCAATTCATCTAAAATATAAAACTTTTCCTGAGTTGGTGGATGATACCCCTGTATAAAAAACATTAAACACCCCATATTAATAGCATTTAATGGAACTGGAAATCATGATAGGAATTTGTTACACTTTTGTCCCACATGGTTTCAATGATGGGGATGAAAGTCCCACAGTAATCTTCTATGCTAAGTTAGTTTTTAAAAAACATGATAGAAGTAGTATTTCCCTGTTATAGTTTAATGTTATCTAGATCATTGGACAAAAGGGACGGATTAGATCATCAGTTTATATATAAATTTAACTCTACCTAGATAATGATAATGCTTATAGAACACTAAAATAGTAAATAAAATTAAACTAAGAGAGTATGAAATTTTATCATGGGGTGGAAGGTACTTATTAACGTGAAATACAACCCCCACAACAACAACATTTGGAAATTTGTATAAAAAGTTCCAGTAATTACATATAGAAACCACTAGTCATAAAAATATTATCATGTGGTTCTATAAATCTGGATGAATTTTTCAAATTTCTATAGGTTACTCTCTAACACAACAACATAAATATCTCATCCAATTTAAATATATCTACTAAGGTGGATTAAAAATGATAAGATCTAACAACCCAAATATTTAAAAATAAATTCAAAATATAATTCATGATACACTAAGTCACTATGATACAACACCTTATTATGACCCATCCAATAAATATAGTATTTTTTCTTTTGTGATTTGAATTTCAAAAAGAAGACATACACAGTTACATTTGGTAAGATATTTAGAGTCTGATATGATCAACTATTTTTTTTTTCAAATATTTGCATAACACTTATAAATAGTAAAATACCATTATGAATAGTTAGGTTGCCCTTAACAATAGTAATATGACCCTTTTGAATTGTAACCTCCCCATAAAAAGTATAAATAAAATTTAGGTACCTTATAAATGAAATAGAATATTTGAAAAATTAATAATTAGGTGTTGTTATATATGAGAGTAATAAATATTTTATAATTAATAAATTTATTTAAAAGAAATTTAATTTTCATTAAATGTATTCCTAATTCAATATTTAGTTCTCTTATGATTTTAGGATAATTTAATCAGACCTGTGTTAATTTTTAGGGTGTTATAAAATCAGTTTTAATTTTAAAGGTGATAACTTACGAGAAAATAATGATTTTATTTAAAAATTAATTACATCGTGTTTAGAAAATTATTTTTATTAAATGGATTACACTTTGGAATTATACACATCAAAAAATGTTCCTGTTGATTTTTTTTGTATTTTTCTAAAATACAAGAATTTTTAGTGAATAGTAAAATATGATAATTAACGATAAATGCTAAATTAATGATTTATTAGATCATAAGTAATTTTTGGATGATGTAAGAACAATTCTTTCAAACTCACATGAACTTATTAATTTTTTTCTTCACAGGAATCAACACAATTTTTTTTCTTCAGTAAAATAATAAAATAATAAATAAGATATTAAAAAACCCTCTCCTCCACTATAAAATCCACCCTAACTCCCTCTTCTCATTACTCCTATAATACTTGAATCATATTTATTTACATCACATGTACTCTTTCCTTGTATCTCTAAATTTCTAAGGTCTCTAGTTATTTCTGTGTGACTAAAACCCTTTCCCTTAATGAGGTTCTCAAGGAGGATATTTTAAGAGGTTCGCCCACTATTTTTCTATTACTTTCATTTTCAATTTGATTTATATTATTATATTATCCTCAAATCCCCCATAAAAATGATACTTATAAGTCTAGTATAATCAATATAGTGTAATTATATCATTTTAATTTAATATTTTCATTAATGTCCTTTCTCTCTCTCTCTCTCTTTAATTTTAAAAACTAAATCATCTTCTAAGAGGTGCGGATTTACTAACTTGGTGGATGATGAACCATCATCCTTAAATTTGTCCTTCATTCCTTTTCTTTAAACCATTTTATAGTTTAACCATACTACAATATATTTATTAATCCCTAATAAATATTTTGGAACTAGTATATTTATCGAATATTTATCCATATGACAATTTAATTTGTAATAATCGTCATACCGACAAAATAATCTAAATTATTACCACTAATGTATTATCCATTGATTCATCTTAATACCATGTAAAAATGATATATATATATATATATAAATTTACACTTATTTGTTTTCACTATTAATATATAAATTAAATTCTATGAAATTATATCCTTCTTATAAAAACGTCTTTACTCATATATAAGTATATAAATCATGAAAACCAAGGAAAAAAACTCTCCCAAGTGATAAATTTGTATCTAATAACTCATACAAAAGGAAATAAATGAACATAATTAAATGATACAAAATCTAATATATGTAAAAATGATCTTAATTAATTAATTAATTTAATTTAATCTTATCATCCTTTATATTATGGAGAAGTGAAAAACTCATTCGAACATAATTTAGGGGTTTTCTCATCTTCATTACATTTTTCTGAGATATTCATTATTCATTACTATTTCTAATGTATGGTGTATTTATAGGTCACATTGATGTATCATATCATGAATATATTCAATTTCATGATATTAAATTTAACATTTTATGATTAATAATTTTGAGGCATATGATTCGATTGATTAAAAAGTGGCAAGGGGTTCCACTCGAACCTTCATTTTTTCCTTCAGGTTATCCATTCACTATTATTACCCAAATAAATTATTATTTATTTATGTTGACATCTCCTATATTTTGTTTTTATCATCCAAAATGATATATTTAGGTAATTTATTATTTCTTTCAAGGGGATTATATGTTTTAAAATAGTTCCCTTTTTAATTCTTCCTGATAAACAAGGCCGATTCAAGGGAACTTCTCGAATTCATTCCAATTTTCAAGTGTAATATATAATACCTTTTACGCCATCATTTATTTTTTGTAAAATCACACCTTTTATCCTAAAAACTATCATGGTTCATTTTTGGTTTTATGAAAACAAATATTCCTTTCTGCTTTAACATATATTTAATATTTTAATTAAATAGCACATAAATGTTTTATTTCTAAAGAATCACTAAAAACTCTTTTTACATAATTGCACTTTGGTTGGAAAAATCTTAGGTCAAAAATATAATTTCAATTTATTTTCCTTTTATTTTCTAGGTTATACATGTTTAAAATATGATTTTATTAAAAATAAAAATTGTTTTCCAAAAGAACGGTTCTTTCCAAAATAAAATGATTTTTCTCATCTAATTATAAATTATATGAGATTTATTACTTTCTCACCACTAATTCTATGAATATGATGTATGTAATTCCCACTAATATATAAAATAATTGGTCTTATTATTCTGTTTATATTATATTGAATTAATAATGAAATTTTTCAAAGTGGTATGAGACACTAAGGAATTTTTAATGATCATTTTCCTCAAGAGTTTATCAATGATTTAATTAGAGAATTTACATATATGATTATGATTAAAATTTGTCAATGTTTTATGGGAAATTTTATATAAATATATCTTTTATTAGATAAATGAGGAATGAATTGTACTTAACATGTGATGGGGGGAGATATAGCCTCTCGAGGCATCAGTAGGTCTCATGAGACAACAAAAAATTTGGTTTTGGTCAAGGACTTACCCTAGTATTTTTAGAAGTCTTGGTCAAGTCCTCGATGAAAGGTTTATGATGTCTAAAATTTACATTCAATCATTTGATATTATTAATATTTAAATAATGTGATTATTCTACTAGTATAATATCCATGGTGAAGTTTCATGTGATTATTTATATGGAATGATTGATTCATTTTTTGTTCCTAAAATATTATGCTGAAGATTATGTTTTAGTGTCATAAGTTATTCACATTGACTTATTATTTATGAAATCTTCTAATATATCACCTACCCTTACATAGAATATGTGTTCCCACCTTTCTTGTGTTTGCATTCCATAGGTTATAATGAACCAAATTTTGATTAAACTTTCAAAGATGCAGTTTATTTCATATAATTTCTTATTCTATTTTCTTTTCCCAATGTATTATGGGTATCATGAATGTAATATGTTATTCGAAGACTATTAAACAAATAATTATTTCAGTATTTTATTCTGTCTAATCATGTTGATGTATTAAAATAATTCA
This sequence comes from Viscum album, assembly GCA_963277665.1. NCBI lineage: Eukaryota > Viridiplantae > Streptophyta > Magnoliopsida > Santalales > Viscaceae > Viscum > Viscum album. The sequence goes on along the minus strand of OY728131.1, from coordinate 672,252,738 downwards.
ATAGCTCCAGGCTTCTAGGGTCAAGGAATTATATATGGTATTAGACTAAATTTAGTAAAAAACATGGAAACTAGATTTAGAAAATTTAAATTTTTTAAAAAACCTTATGATTGAATTATGTGGAAATGGATTCAAGAACATCCTTGAATTTTGGCAAAGAAGAGATTATATGGATATTCCTAGAAGATACATTCATGCCTCGATACTACAAGTGGACATGGTTCTGGCACATATGTAACTAGGATTAAAAACTCTAACAAGGTGTTTCGAGCTTGACCCAGGGTAAACTGGTACATGACAATGGGATTTACTGTGCAACTGTTTGGACACTCCTGTGGGATATTTTTAGAAAAACTCACATTTAATTTACCTACAATTATGAAATATTTATTCCCCCAATGTAACAAAAGTATATTTTTCTAGGATTTATGATGCGTAAATTTATGTTACATGTTATACCATGTTTAGAGTTATAGAGAGTTCATAATTTTATGACCTAGCATAGTATATGGAATATATTATAAATAGATCCTTGTAGATGGAGTGATTACTACACTAATGAACTTGATGCAAAATGTAAGAAGTATCTTATCCCTTATGGTCTTAAGCTATTATTTCAAAGGAAGATAGTCTCCCAAGTATCATAATCATATGAGAAAATATTATCATGTGTTAACTAGATATGTAAAGAATTTTATGATTCCTATAGCTTTGAAGGGAAGAAAAAGAATAATAAGAAGGAAGAGAAAAATACGGATATAGCGTAGAAGGGAACGAAGGGTTTTCCCACTTTTGATAACTATTAAATGAATCCACCTGGTAAAATATTGAAGGGAATGGGAGTTTTTTGTAAGATTAGAGAAAAAGGAAACCACATTCATTATTTCAAGGGTAAGAGAAAATTTTCGAACATACATTTCTTTAACTGTATGAATATGGGACACTATGTGAATTAATGTCCCAAGTGTCAAAGGAATATACACTAAATTATGTTACTGGATAATGATCACATTATGATATTTTCATAGATGAAGTGGAATGATTGATATTTGAAGTCAAGAATCATTTTATTTGAATATTTTATTAGAAATGTACTGGTTATATGAATAATGGAATAAGTGATGATTGTACTGCAATACTTTTTCGTTAAGGATTTCAGACCATAAGTTGAATGGTAACAAGAAAAGATATTCAGTGGACAGTAATATTTTTTGGAAAAAAAATATTGAGGGAAATAAAACGCTACATATATTTTTGACATTAAGATAATGATGATGAAATGATTGATTTTGATAAGTGCTGACTACATTGGAACTGATTATTGTCTTTTAAAAAAGTGTTCTATGATATGATTTATGGATTTTACAATACTTTTTAATATAAATAATATTTCCAATAACTTGTGTATTACTTAAGGAATAAAAATGAATTTATGTTTCAAATAAGGTTTTATGGTAATTCGAGTTAATAAAATATTTCAAGAGGTAACAGGATGATGTTTTTCACTTGCCAAATAGTGAAAATTTATAGATTCTTCATGTTTATTAACAGAAAATATAGTAGTTCATGCATTGAGAAGGTTTGATCATGGAGTTCTAAACATAGTGAGGATTTCCGAGGACTCTTTTTTACATGTATCTAGTAAGGATGGATATGGTAAATATTAAGGAAGTGTGTTATAATATTTGAGAAGAAAGGGAAACTGTGCCCCATTTACATTGGTCCTTTTTAAATTATAGAGAGAATTGGAGCCATGGATTATTATGTGGAAATGCTTCCTGGCCTTTTTAAGGTACAAAATGTGTTCCATGTCTATTTTTTGAAGAATTACATGCAAGACCCAACACATGTACTCACTACTGAAGGAATATAATTGGAAGTTGACTTATCTTGCTTTGAAGAGAATATCTATATTTTGTACACTGAGGAACTGGTGTTGAAAAATCAGATGACTCTGCTTCTAAAAGTTCTTTTGTAAAATCATAAAATTGGATAGCCGATGAAGGATCCCAGTGAACCTTTTATAAAGAACTACACAAATATTTTTTTTGTGATGAAACATTATGAAATTTCGAGTATGTAATTTTGGTATAGGGGAAAGAATGCAACACCCCATGGAATTACATATTAATTTAATATAGAATTCATGAAAAAATGATCCCTTACAAAATAACTCGTTGTTATAACCTATCCAATAAACATATTTTTTCCGCTTCTGTTATTTGAATTTCAAAAACCGGATATACATGGTTGCGTTTAGTGAGATATTTAGAGTCTGATGGGATCAACTTACATTTTGGTTAATAGTAACTTTACCCTTATGATTAGTAATATACCCTTGTTAATAGTAATATTACCCATATAAATAGAAATATTACCCTTATCAATAGTAACATCACCCATGATATATAAATAAAATCTAAGAACCTTATAAATTTAGTAGAATATTTTCATAATTAATAATTAAGTATTTTTATTTTTGTTAATAATTATTATTATATAATTAAAAAAAATTTGAAATAAAATTAATTTTTTTAAATTGTATTCCTAAATAAATATTTTTTGGTCCAATGTTTTTGGGATATTATAATAAGACCTTAGTTAAATTTCAAGGTGTTATAAAATCAATTTTAAATTTAAAGGCTATATATTTCAGGTGAATGATGACTTTAATTAAAAATTATATTTTATCATATATTAAAAATTATTTTGTTAAAATGGATTCCATTTTTGAATTCTACACATTGAAAAATGGTTATGGTAAATATTTGGGGTTTTTCAAAAATGCTATATTTTTTAGCGAATAGTAAAATTTGATAATTAAAGATAAATGAGAAATACATGATTTATTGAGGCATAGGTGATGTATGGATGATATAAGAACACTTATTCGAACTCAAATTTAATTATTACTATTTTTTCACATGAATGAACACTATTTCTTACCATGAGAAATATATTAAAATAATTAATAAAATATTCCAAAATCACCCTTCTCCCCCACTATAAAACCCACTACGCATTCCCTCTTCCCTTAAAACCTCTAAGACTTTAAGAATATAAATTCATATACAAAAATACTCTTCCCTAGCCTCTCCCAACTTCAAAAAGATCTTAATCCTTCCAAAATACCAAAACCCCTTTCCTTAATGAGGATCTCAAGGAGGATATTTCAAGAGGTAAACCCTCTCCTTTTTTTTCTTTAATTTCATTTTCAAATTTTTTATATTCTTATATTCTCCCACATCCTCTCTCCAAATTATCATGATAACTCCAGTATAACCGTTATAATGGAATGATATCATTTTATTATAAATTTTTTCATCAATAACCTTTCTATAGCTCTCTCTCTCTTTTATTTTTAATAAAAACACATATTTTGGGAGGTGTTTCTTTATATCCTTCATGGACGACGAACCTGTGTTCATAAAATTCATTTTAATGTATGTTCATGAGAACATTTTATGGTTAAAACAGACTATAATATATATATATATATATATATTATGACCTACTTGATGTTCTATAACAATTATATATATATACATAATATTAATTCATACGACAAACTAGTTCGTAAAAATTAAAATGCCAAAAAAATAATCTAAATGATTACCACTAATGTCTTATCCATTGATTTATCCTCATAAGATGTAAAAAATGACATATATAAACATTTAAAATTAGATATGTTCATTAATAATATATAAATTCTATTCTATAAAATTATATCCATCTCACAATAACTTTCATACTCATATAAAAGTATATAGATCTTTAAAACCAAAGAAACGAACTCTCCCAAGTGATAAATTTGTGTATTATAACTCATCCAAAAGTCAATAAATGAATGTAATTAAATGATACTAAATATAATAAATGTAAAATTTCATCTTATTTAAATAATTATTTCATTTAATATGATTATATATGACCTTAATGTTATGTGTTGAACTCATTCAGACATAAGGTATGGGTTTTCTCATTTCAGTTCCATTTTTGTGATATATTTCGTATTCACCACAATTTATTATTTATGGTTTATTTGTAATAAACATTGATGTATTATATAATGAATCAATTTAGTTTCATGGAATTAAATATATCATTTTAAGATTATTAATTTTGAGGCATATGATTCGATTGATTAAAAATTGGTAATGGATTCCAGCTGATCCTTCAATTTTTTGGGTAATTCCTTCATTATTATTCCCCAAATTTAATGATTATTCTTTTTGTACAAATTATATATTCTGTTCATATATTACACAATCATATATTAATATAACTTAATCCTTCTTTTATAGTGATTATATTTTTTTAAATAGTTCACGTCTTATTCCTCCTAATAAACACGCCCGATTCAATGGATCTTCTCAAATTCTTATCCATTTTCAAGTGCCATATATAATATAATTTAGGTCATCATAATTTCTTTAAATTCAAAAATTTCATCATGAAGAAATTTCTTGGTTTGTTTCTTGTTTTATGAAAATGAATATTCCTTTCCTCTTTAAAATATCTTTAATATTTTCCTTAAACCGCACTGAAATGTTATATTTGTAAAGCTTCATTAAAAAATATTTTTAAATAATTTCACTTCAGAGTGAAATAATTTATGCATAAAATATAATTTCAATTTATTTAAAATTTCTTTGTTGGGCTATGAATGTTTACAATCTTATTTTATGACAAATAAAAATGATTTTCGAAAGAACTCTTCTTTAAAAAATAAAAGGTTTTTTCATATCACATTTAAATTTTTGTGATTTATGAATAGTTCATCCATTATTCATTTCATATGTTTTCTGTAATTCCATTTGATATATAAAATCATTAGTCTTATTATTCATAAAAAATTATGTGGAATTAAAAATTAAATGTTTCAACGTCATATGATACACTTTGTAATGTTTAATGATCAATTTCCTCAAGAGTTTATCAATGATTCCATTTGAGTATTTACATATATGATTGTGATTAAAATATTTAAAAGTGATATGGGACAATTTTATCTAAAAATAAATTTTAGTAAACATATTATCAATGCATTGAACATATCATGTGATGGGTGGGGCCTGCTATAACCCCTCTAAGAGTCAGTAGGTCTCACGAGACAAAAGAGAACAGGTATTTGGACAAGGCCTTACCCAAGTATTTTCAAAAGTCTTGGATGAGGCCTCTATAATAGTTTTATGATAACATGCATATGAATTACCACATTATGATATCATTAATAGATAAATCATGAGATTATTCTACTTGTATAATATCCATCGTGATGTTTCATGTGACTATTTATAAGGAAATAATAAATATGTTTTTTATTCCATCCATATTATGCTAAATATTTTGTTTTAGTGGAATATGTTATTTTCATTTCTTTATTGTTTATGATATCATATTTTTTATCACATACCCTTATTGACCCTATAATATCAACCCTTTATTATGATTCCTTTCCCGAGGTTGTGAAGAAGAAATATTTGAATAAGATTTCAAAGATTCAGTTTATTTCATATTATATCATGTTCTATTTTATTTTCCCAATGTATTATGGGTATTATGAATGTAATTTGGTCTTCCAAAACTGGTAAACTAATATTTACTTCAGTATTTGATTCCTTTTAATTATTATAACGTATTAAAATGAATCTTCGTCTTAAAGATCTCGGGTTAGGGTGTTATATGAGACAACCGTTTTCGTAATCAATTCACAACCCGTGATAACTTTGGCATCAAAACTCACTCCACATTATAGGATCATACCCAATGAATGATCATAACAACCAACATCCCCAACCCCCATAGTAGGAAATAATTCATATAGTCTCCTATGAATTGAAGAGAAAAGTAATAGTAATTACTACAAATAAGTGTATGTACCACGAGTCTTTATTGGAGATTTATACCATGATCTCTTTATACATCCTAAAATAACGAAAACTATGAAATACTTTCATAACTATAACACAGATTATTGGAACTACCATTAAATGTTAGGAAAAAATATCTATGACTAATTTTTATTCAAATCCCCACTTTACAATATAGTCGACTCGAGAAAAGATAAGCTTGGTAGACACCCAACACAAGAATATTTAGTTTTCAGTAACCATATAGTTTAATGGGAATGAAAATATTTTTTGAATATACCCATGAAAATGTTTATCAATTGGATGACTCAAGGAATGTTTATTTGTAACATTCAACCCTCAGGATCTATATAAACTCAAAATTTGTAGTCACAGTCCCCTATGAAATTCATTACATATCTTAATCATCATTAAAAACACATAGGAATAAGTTTTACTAAAAAAGAATAAAATAAGTACAAAAAGAGGAAGATTGCTCTGGGGTATTCCGAAAATATGTCCAATCCATTCAAAAAATCGTATCTATAGTAATGAGAAAAAGGAATGTTTAAAAAAATGGAAAATGAAATTGATGAAGATTAATTATTATCATCCATAAGCATTGTCCATCAAATAGATTATTTTATGATGAGAAAATATCATTGATCAAGAATTAAATTCCTAAAATCTTGATTGATGGTTAATATGATGGGGAGGATGACGTTTCTGAGAATTTCAGGTAGGATAGGTATGGAGTCAGATAGGATTCCTGGAGAAGTTATTTATATATGTCTTAATCTGATAGGAAAGCACTTCAACAAGAATGCTGGGAGCATAGATATATTCTTGACTCTTCCTAGCCTTCCTTATCCAAATCACATTATTTGATCACTTTTTAGGAATAAAAATTCATGAATAAAGTTATGAATTGAAAGACAATATATTTAATGGTCTGTGTATATCAAGAATTCCCACAGATTAGACTCATGGTTATGCATCGCCACCATAATATGTTTTTTCAATTTCACAAGAATGATAGAAAACTACCATTAAAAAGTATGATATATTAAGTCAATTGGATGATACTCAGTCCCTTTTATCTCTATTGTATGACCTATAACTATCCAAGGAGAATCAAAATGTCTAGATTTCTGAAATTTACAATACAAAAACATCAATTATGAGGTCTTAAAAGACAATTATTATTAGGAATAAACTATCCCAACAAAATTCCAAAAAGTTATTTCTAGTACATAATAAGATCTATAGGATTATATATAGGGAAACATATCACCTATATATGAAGAAAAAAAGGTTGATGATAATTATTTTAATTATTCTTTATCAATAATTGATCTATGATCAACATCATATCAGTCACAACCAATTAATGTATGGGTTTTGGTGTTACTGTAATATCCCCATGAAAGATAATAATTCAAGGATATGAACAAAATAATTTGAAACATCTTGTGAATAGGAAATTTAGGACTCAATTCATTTAACTACTCTCAATATCAATATTTGTGGTTCTATTCTTGGATACATCATTCTGTGAGATACTCATAAGTTCATGGATCCACATGGTCACAATAGTACCTTAATCATACAAATAATGTTTAAATATGTAAACAATGGATGGATTAGGGTCTTATATATTGATTTCACCCCATTCAACACATGTGATGCATAGTACATAGAATCATCCTTTTATAGATGTGTTGGAAACCCAGCAGTGATAGATGAAATTTTCCAGGTCATTGCCCCATTTTTTTTTAAAAACACATTATCCAATCTATAGAGACAACCTGGTGGAGAATATGTGCTTCCCATTAACAGATATAAGTTATTGTCTTGGAATCAAGTTTGGTTTTAATACAAATAAATTCTTGATGGATAGGGAACATACTTAAATATCTCTATAATAAAGGACAAACTATAAAATGAGGGACATGATTTCCTAGAAATTATTTTAGTCCAAAATAATGATACTCTTGAATCATACATGGGATTAGAAAATCCCACCATAATACTTCACTTTATTGAGATCCATGTCAATTTATAAATTTATAATAATAATCTTCACATGTTATACATTGTGTATCTAGGTTCCGCCCATGTTTCATTATAAAAATAAAAAAAATCCATTTTGTATCAGTACTATTATGCTATTTTGAATCAAAATGGGGTGAAATATATTATGATCAAGATGTAAAATCCACGTATTCTTCCCCATAGACCTAATTCCTCATGATAACTTGAAATTAAAATCACACTATCTCTAATTCTATAATGTATTCCATGGAATATGAATATAAATACTATAAGGCACGTGTTTGAATGTATTATATCTTATATACAACTAGAATACTTGAGAATAGAATCCATGTACAGTTGATGAATTTATAAAACTGAATATTGTTAAAAAAAATAGATATGAAAACTATATTTTTCAATTCCCTGATGTTTTTAGAAGAAAAAATATAAAAATAATCATGAATAAAATTTAATCTAGAATTTTTTTGGGGAATTATACTAAGATCATTATACTATAAACGACTGTGTCCACCAATTATCAATGGATAGATAAGACCAGCATTTTTTTAAAAGGGTGTGAGGATAATATAACCAACCCAAGTTTCTAATGTGAATATAGTGGTGGATGAGTACATTAATTCAAACTTTATTAAGTATATCCAATACCTAATGTGGCTAGCTAATATAGTGTCAGACATAAAAAGGAATAGGTAAATCCAAGATGACATTAACATCATATATAAGAAATTAAATTTCAAAATTGATTATTTTATATCCCTAATTAAAAAATTATTCTTCAATAACAGAGTCATTTTTTAATCCCTATTGTTAATTGATGGATATTTAACATTAATTTATTTTCTATAGATTATAATGTTGATGAATCCACCACGTTATGAATATCACAAGGTTCATATTACTATCAGTTGACTTCATTTATACCGAAGAATGTCACTACTGTATATTAACAACTTTTGAATTATATATTCAACCCACTTCTAGAAAATATAGTTAAATAATATGAGGTTGATCCAATGGTTATGTATCAATAGCGTTGTGATCTGCATTCTGACCTCATAATATTTTTTTAAAAACATGGAAATTAATATATATATATATATATATATATATATATATGAATCTTATCAAATGAAATTTCAATGTAACATTATGAATTTTTGTTAGAATAGTTATATTCCACAATAAAATCCATTTAGATATTGAAATCATTTTCTAAATTACCAATATGCCACCACTTCAAAATCAAAAGGATTTGAGGGGATATCATCGGCATCTCACCAATATTCATTAATTAAACCCTATTTATAACAGAAGGTGTTTTTGGTTCACCATATTAATGACTAAAAGAGTCTCCTACAAGAGGTGAGATTTCTATTAAAAAGGTACTAGTAGTCTCACAATGTTCAATTTTCATCCACCTATATAGATTTTATTTGGAAATATATAAAATATTTTCGATCCCTTTTATCATCAAATTTTTCAATCCAATACATCAAAAATGATTCATACAAATAATAAATCATATATTTTATTATAATTCAAAATATTGATTCTAATAAAACATTTCGAAACATCTACAAGAGTTTTCTTGTGAAGAAATTTGTAGTAAAAATATTTAGACATTAATAACAACACCATGATGACTATATGGTTTCTATTATAAACACAATGAATTATGTCCTCTTACATTAAATGTTTATTAGATATTTAGAATATTGAGAAATAATTTTACCATAATATTTTATCTTATTGAGATCATATATGTTAGTCAATGGAAATTCATTCACAGATATACTAACAGTGCATCCCACACTTGTAATTAAACTGATGGATACAAGACTTCCAGATGAATAGTTTTTTTAAATAACCTCTACGTGTGTGGGATATTAATATTCATAGATACCATAGAAGTGTAAGTGTATCCATTTCAAATTAATTTTATCTGAAGAATTATATATGTATTGAGTCAAATACCCGGCCATAATCGATATTCTAGATATGGATCTCCAAATCTTATTAGTCCAATTATATATAAAATATGATTTAGAGGTGGTGATAAAATAAATTAATAGTTGAAATTTTATAATGAATTAGTATATAGAATATAAGAATGATTATACTAGGGAACTAATAGAACAATTTCACATCAAAATGACTCTAAACATTTTCTAGTGATAAAATAATTTGTATATTGATGCACTATATAATATAGCTACAACTCTGGCATACATGGATCAAGACTAGTTCAATGTTATCCTTTCTCATTGATGTTTCATAATTCTATTTATCACCCCCAATGTAGAAGAAATTATTGAGGAATATATTTTTTCAAACAATAATGAAATTCTACCATAATTTTCCAAAAAAAACTATTGATTAAATGTCCTCAATCATAAAATATCTCTCTAATGGGAAATACTAATCCAATATACAAAAAAATGAACAAACATGTCACTACACGGTGATCATCACCCTTCATGATATTTCTAGTACTTATAATTTATTCTATTAATTGGGAATTTAATTAATCCTGCTCAGATGTATTGTGGGATATCATGCTCCTATCATCATACACGTGGTTCGTATTGAACCATACGGCACCAATCAAGTTGAAGTTGAACTCCCATGTCAAATTTTTAGTCCATGATTATTTTGTAAAATAATGAAAATTGATCACATGGAATTTCTTAAATTATTCCATTCATGTTAGATAAATTATAAATCTATCAACCAACCCCGAAATATATTTCATACTATAAAAAATATTGGACATTTTTTATATATGTTATCGAGGTTATGGGTCCATCTCCACTAGCTATATATCAGTAGTTCATGTATATCCTTACTTCCCCCAATATCTTCCTTATGCGGTAAGATTTTATACCCTACAAGGGATTTGGAACAAATTATGTAATTATATTTTTAATGTATAATATTTCCTCTATAGTTGGTTCTCTCACACGATATTGAGTGGAAATGGAATCAATTTGTTTTATCCATGATAATGGAATTAAGTCTGTTTTATAGAATATAGTATGATCACTCTACCCTTTACTAAACTTTTAAAATGATTGAAAGTTAACTTCCATAATACATTTTAAAAAAATCACATAATTATATTTAATTATAAAAATTATTCACAGAATATTGTGATGTATGATTTTTGGGAATATCAAACAATAACATTCAATATTATTAAGTAAACAAAAAATTATATTGTGTTTGTGACAGAGGTGGTGTTATAAATTGAGGCATATGTACCCTTACAGTAAGGTTCTATTAATAGACAACTATATGTAGATGAATATTCCTTGAAGTGACATGATTTTTCATAGTGTATTAAAGAAAATATTATTAATATGTTACACAACCTACAAATAAAACAAAATTTCGTTTCTATAACTTTTAATAAAAATATTCTAATTTATTTATTTGTTGATATTAAGTCACTTTTTGCCTTTAAAACCGTGATTCTTAAACGAAAGAGCCTCTAAATTTTATGATAAATAAGAGGGGCCTATTTCATAGGAATGGATTCATCCCGAGAAGAATATTCTCGTGTAATTATGTGTATGGAATTCATAAAAGCTTTCATAATTCCAAGGTAAATAAATAAATAAATTTCACAATAGAATATAAATGGATCGATATTTAATGATGTAAATTACAAATTAGAAGGTCTGAGATGCATTCCCTAGTCTATAGTTAACATGTTCTAAGCTATACGCCCCCAAAATATAAATCAAATTTTCTTAGATTTAGTTATATAAACAATAATGATCACAATCTGACATTTAATAACCTAAACTAATAAAGCACAAGTTTTGAGAATTAAGTCTCTAAAATTATAAGTACATTGTCCAAGATGTATGGGAATAAACTGAAAATAACAATGCCCAAGATGTAAGGACATAAAATACCATTCATCAGGTATTATATATAAGAACTTATTATACAAACCACAAACAAACTCCATGTGTGAAGATAAGAGACATGTAATTATTCCTAACTAACATGACATTAAATATCACAAAAACTCATTATCATTATAATGATAGACTAGGTGGTGTGAGTGTATGATATTTACTTAATATCTATCTGTTGTACTAAATAAGATGAATCAACACATATCAATATTAATCTCATATTACACCCTCTATTATGAGCATTCAACACACTTTATTTACAAGTATATATTCCATATTTAATTCCATATATTGTCTTGTTGATTCTTGTTCTCTGTGTATCCCATAACTGCATTCCTCATAAGGATTCCACATATACATAAGGAATACATGATCCTTAATTTCAAAACCACTCACAATACATACATCCATACCGTGGGTCTCTATATGTTTATAACACTATCTTGACACATTACCCAAAATAATATTATTCAAAATTTCTACGATTGGATTCCCATTTTGATTGAATATTTAGGATTCCTCTTCCTGGTTTAATCCGATATTCCTTACTCTAATATTAGCATCCTAATAAGGAAATATACAATATGAGCCCACTCATGTTCACCATTACCCAACCATTTTTTCATGATCATTGATGTCCTTTTATCCATGTTTCTGTCCTCTATTAAACCATTCCCAATGATCCAAATTCATAATTATGAGACAATACCCTCACCTATAGGTCCATATTCAATGAAGGTATCTTTATATATTTTTATGAGGAAATATCCATTATAAATTAAAAAATGATATGTTCTATATTAATGAAATCCATCCTTATCCATTATAATTGCACAATATTCCCCCATAGATTAACAAGAATTGGATACTCACACATTTTCCTAATATTAACAATCGATAGGTATTATTTTCAAAATCATCTAATCCACATGTTTTATAATTCTGTGATATCATTTGTGTAAATTTTATTCATGTGATGCTAAATTACATGATAGTCCTTTGCATTCCTATTCAGTATATATTCTCATAATGTATGGTAAATCTCCCAAATTACGTTTTCTGTTTTTGCCATTACTATTATGAGAATAGAGTCATTTTTTAGATTGGATACCTTTTTAATAACTACACGAAATTCGGATACCCATTTCCATGGGATACATAGTGATATCCAATAGATTCACCATATATTTATCCCCTACCATCATATACAATTGTATTAATGGTTCCCTTACTCAATTATACATGAGATATATCTATATAGGAGGTCCTTATATTATATATTTTTTACATGCCTAATTCAGAGTTATTTGTTTATATAAAGACGTTTTAGTGCATAATGTTTGGAAAAAAATGTGAATTTCCAACATGAAAATAATTTCACCCACCTATACATGAGAGTGAACAATGTAGAAAATATTTATTAATAAATGTGTTTTCCTCGATTCCCCTCTTAGAAGATATAATGTTACATCCAATTTTTTTACGTTATACCCACCCCTTAAATATCATTCAAATCATTTTTAGAGACAAATCACTTTTCCTTATGAGATTATGATAAATTCTCCCTTTACCTAATGAATGAAATAGATTTGGATAATGGGGAATTTATATAATAATTGTATGTGTCTTTTTTCTTATTAGTACATGATATATATTGAAAAAATATATTATATCATGATCCCTGATATAATTTCTAAAACATTTTTTCCCATTCAAATGATATAAATCTATGTGGTGGATTTTTATTCAAGAACTATGTGTCACTTGAATCCTATTTCATAGGATACATAGAGATGTTATTTCCTTACCTTAAATGCCCAAACATTAGCAATTTAAAATGATCAATGAAAAAGAAACTCCATCAGTAATGTGATAAAAATCACCTTCCCATGTGCATGAATTGTGTATTTCTGGGAAGAGCATTCACATGATCGATGGATAAATTTTGGATCTCCTAATACACATAGTTATATCCAATCTTTCTCAAATCATTGAGTTTTATTTTTATCCTACAAAAAACATCCATATTCAATCAGTGTTGTATGACCATTAAACCCTGATTGTGGTCCAAGTTTAATTACTTTAAATATCATTTAAAAGAGATAAAAAACATGTAAATTTAAATAATAATTTCAATAGACTTGAAAGAATCCCCTTCCAGTGCTTAGTAAAATTCTATGATATGGTATTTACAAATAATAGAGAATAATAATAAAAAATTAAAAAAACCTTTGGGTCACTCATAGGACCATCGTAAAATGCCCCATTATTCTTCATAAACCCCTAGATTGGGAAAAAGTATGAGAACTGGTTTATTATTTTCCATCACTTTAATATTTTCTTTAATACACACTAAATTAACATCCAAGGTACTAAAACCCATCTTCAATAGCTCTTAATTTTATAAACATAATTTCATTAAACGTGATTGGCTCACCATCAAACCACATTAGATATAAAAAAAGTTTATCTAAGACTTGGAAGGAATATTTTATTGTTTAATACATACATACCCAAATATAACTCTTCATTTATTCCCCTCATGGAAAACTAGATAAATAAATTGTTGTTAGGAAAAGATGGACCCACAATCCTATACCCCTGGAATCTACAGGAGATGGTCAACCAAACTAGTTATTGTTAGTAACCATCCCCTACGTCCACATCCAATCACATTATTCTCTATTCAAAATTTCTGAGACATGAATTGAACATACTACAATCATCCCTAATGGTGATTATTTGATATCCTTTTTTCACTGGTATATATGATGCTTTCATTTTTTATGAGAGGATAATTAAGCATTCATTGGAATTCGTGTGGACCACATAATGTATCAATGTAAGCATAATTACAATAAATAGTAGTTCCATTTTTATATGATGTGTTTCCATAGAAAATACTAATGAAATTTATATTGGTGCAAAAATTATATATAAAATATCTCAAAATAAAAATACACACAAGGGGGTTTGATAAAAAGAAATGTTCATTCTTACATTGTCGTCCTCGGTATGAGATACATAAAAAAGTAATTTTAACAGTATATAAGGAAAAAAATATTATTTAGTTCAATATAATTCAATAGAAAAAATCATTCTATGCATACTAGTCCCATTTTCATAATAAAATATTAAATAAAATCTCTCATCAACCATACCTCTCTGACTGTACCATTTCATGTCATAAGATCATTATACATAACATATAGTCCATCCAATTAGACCAGAAAAAACTATTACTGGCCTTCCCTATATAGCCAAAAATATTGGATCATATTCATGAAACCCATAAAATTAGCATGAATCTATATCTCTTGCTCAGTAAAGAAATTAAAATTCCCCTCTTCAATGTCTGATCTAAATATACATATGAAATATTTTCATAGAGGTCTTTACTAATAAACTAATGATGAATGTTACATACAATTGAAAAATAGTGTGACAAACATTCATAACCACTAATTAGAACTACATGGGGAATCATTCCCATCCTCGCCGGATACGTAGTGACATTCGAATATACTATCATGTATGAAGCTGAAAATTCAAATTCATTCTATCACATTTTCCATCATATAATTTATACATTCTAAAATATTGGATATTGGTACCTTATGTTAATATTTTCCTCTTAGTGAAAATAAAATCTGTGAGTCGACAGACTTCTTTTAAAAAAATCTTATCATTGGGTACACTATATATATATATCCACAAGATGTTTGAGTATGTTGTAATGTTGTGTATATTTCACATAGAATAAAATTATTTTCATTCTATATTAATACACTACATTGTTAGGTAACTTTTTTTCACTCAAAAATATGTTCCTTTCCTATTTAAGTATATTTTAACATATGATGACTAGTGATAAGTTTTTAAAACTGTAGGAATAGATTCCATTAAAACTTTTCAAATTTTACATTATTAACTCTATATAATATTCCATCATCTTTTACAATAATCATGTATTTTGACTACATTGAGCGTTTTTTATAAACAATGATTATGGACGATGAGGAGGAGGTTAATTATTTGAGCTCATATGGGATCTTTTAACATTATACACATAGAGTAAACTGAATTATAAAATATAGATTTATGAAAACAAAATAGGCCAATCCATTCCAACCATGGGAGGTAGATATAATGCCTGTAAAAGATCAAACTCAACCTAGACATGATAATAAAGAAAGGAGGTGCATATGTGATCCAGGTAATATAAGAGGAAATTAATCAATCATGGAATGAATTTTTTCACTAGATATTTCAATGGGATCATGGATCCTACAGATAAATTATGGTTTTTGGGGAGGATTGGGTTAATATCTTCTAACTAAATTTCAATTTATCCTAGTTAATAAACCATTACTATGTGAACCCAAAACATATTTTTTGGGAACACATAAGTTCAAAATCTTTTCATTCGATATTAAATATATTGAAGACATCCTATAAATCCAATTTAATCACTTGTTTCTACTCATTAAAGGTCGTATTTTCATCCTCCTACAATAGTTGCATCTAAAAATTCTTGATGATATTGGAATATCCACACAATAGGTTCACTGCCACAGTCCATTTTATACTGGATCCACCATATAATAGAGTTCTAAATCAAAACGTGAATCATGATAAATGTGGTATTAATTCATGATATATTCATGCACACATCCTCAATAACATATAAGAGCAAATTGGGATTCCTGTTCGTAAGATATATAAGTATTTTTTGACATTAATAAACTATAAGGCTATCAAAAATTGAGTAGTTCATTGTTTCTCTTGATCATTTTATGTTATTATATTTTATCACTTGACATTAATAATAAAAAATGATCTCATTTGATAGAATTATTTCAATGAAACTACATATTCTAATCTCTATTGATCCTTTATCATTTCATGGATATGTGATCACTTGAACCCAATATATTGTATATACCTATGATAGATAATGTTTTAGATGATATATTAATTCTTGATCAAAATAGATTACATCTGGCCCCAAAAATATGTGGTCACAAGACATCAATATAATCTCATGAATAACTAAAAAAGGATTTACTCAATAGAAAAATGTGTGCTAATTTATAGTCATGTGATACAGTCAACATCCATGTCCACAAATTATAGGTGATTTAAAAGGAAAAAAGAATCAATACTATGTTCCATTGAATTATTATGATACACAGGCAGGCATCATCTACTGCATTAATCCAATTCATGATGATATCATACATTTATAATAGGTAGAGATATCAATGAAAACATTCAATAAAAACCCATGACACTAAATAAAAATTTAACTATTTCAATAAAAAAAGGTGATGAAAAGGAAATGAAATTAGTGTTCATAATACTCAAAAACACTTTTCATAGCATTTGGTAGACAACATTAATAGAATAAAACATTATGGAAGGAAACAAATGTTAAAATTAGATATGTAATTAAATGAATCATGATCTCATATAAGATCATTTTTTAAACTTACTATTTTATGAATACATGGTCACATAACTCCATTTATTTTATAAGATTTCATGAACCCCCCTTTACATGATAGTATGACACCTGCTTTATGTGATCGCATGACACCACATCATTTAAGTGACGATATATATCATGAATTTTAAAATAAAACCCTTATAACTAGAATTTTATCTAGAATGTAGAAAGCCTCTCATTGTCTTCCACATTCCATTAGGATAGAGACTAGCACCTGTACATCGAACAATAAATAGAGGGAATGATATGACTAATATTAAAATAGATACATGGATTATATACATATAAAAATAATCATAAATGAAATATTCTATTAAAATAGGGATAATTGATGTGATAAATTACAATGTAGAAAGATAAAAATTGAGATATATGTCCTAAAAACATCCCACAGAAATGAAACCAAGTCCAAGTACTACTCCACTATGTGACATTTGGGCCATATCCCACCATCCAAACACTAGATACCCATACACGGAAAAAATATTCCCAACTACCTCATTACAGAACATTTCCCTTTTCCGTATAAGACATAAAATATTATACACACCCAAAAGGGAGTGTGCATGGTGTGACATAAACAAAATCAATAGGATCCTAACCTGGTGTTACATTACATGTATATATAAAATAATCCTAATATTCTCAATTTCCTGAAAACATGGAGTCGTATGTTATCACATAGTTTTATATAAAATATATGGTCAAAAGTTACACTATTCCAAACCTTTTATAAACAATGTGATATATTTGCAAGGAATATTTTCCATATACCATTTATATTTATCTAAATATGTTTTATATTATATCAAATACATAGTATAATGGTACAAATCTTGTGGAGAACTGTAGTCTAGAGATCTTGGTCACTCATCCCTCAATAATTAATAATTTTCTAGTATATAGTCATGTCCCTAAAGGCAATGAATAAATTAAATAGGGATACATGAACACCAAAAAAATTTAACCCCTTATAATTTCAATAAAGTTCTTAAAACCAATGTATATGAGATCTTGTAATAAAAGATTTCCCTAGATGGTGGACCCATTTACAATTCAAATAGATAAGGCATAATGTTAAACCCTACAACTAGTTATGAAATTATCCCTCATGAGGAATGTATAAAATGAATTCCAATGGTATTATCATGTTTCACAAATAATTCCAAACATCCTTTAATTAATCAAAAATAAATATCTTCAAATCAATATCACAATTCATTCATAGAAAACAATCATTTAGCAAAACTTGTCGAAAAACATCATTTTGGGGATCCCATTTTTACACATAAAAATAAATCAATAATTAATCAATCTAATTCATTTTGGACACTATTTAAAAAATAAATTGCATTTTAATCCATATAACATATGATATATATTGAAACACATTCCGTAATCATGGGTCCCACACCAACCTAAATGATATCTATAAACCTGAATGGAATTTAAGTCATGATAAATTAAAGGATGTCCCAAAAAATGATCCCATGATATGGTGATATACTATGATATATAAAATTAATTTAATAGATTCAATCAAACATATTGATATGAGGATAATCGATCATACCTATACTAAAATACCATCTCTATGAGTTACGATAAAGGGGGATCACCCAGAATCACCAAAACAATACCTAGGGGTTAAATAAAGGAGAAGGGTGGAAAATGATAATAGATCTTGTTTTAAAAAATATTTATTCTACTAGAACATACATGATTTATTATGTGAATAATTTCATCACAATGTGATTGTTCACAGTGAATAATATGCCAATAAAAATTTCTCATTGGATTATAATCTAGAATTCATAGTTCATGTTAAGAATAATATGTCACATCATCAGTAGTTTTCAAATCATAAACCCAAAATAATGGATTCTTCCAAATAGCAAGTTTTATTATCAATATTAATACACATTATGAACATAATAATGTTGCCACTAATCATCGCATGTTCTTAATAAAAACCCTTTATTCACCTTTTTTGTTACTCAAGACCAAAAATAAAACTTATAATCATAAAATTATGGAATACCTTACTCATGATGTCACAAATTTCCCTACCATTGGATCATATTTCATAAAAAATCACTGAGAATAAGTAACCATCAAACTCACTTAGTGATCAAAAACTATCTAATGTATCCTATAACAAATAATCCGTGACCACATATTGGTGACTCAATCATAAAGACCTAGTGACCAATGGAAACGTATGATGATCGATGCTGATTATTCAAATTTTATTTCTAATAACACTCATATGTAACCATATATTAGGGTATATCATATATCTTATTCATAGTTTCTAATGAGAGACATGATCCCATAAGAGATCCATAAACCACCTATTACTGTCAAATATGTCCCCTTAATGGGGGGGGGATATCCTTAAAGGGATCCATTTTGTCAATAACCATTAACTATTATTATAGGTGAACTCAACCAATCATATATGGATATCCCATGATCCACTAAAATTTATGATGTAGGAACACAATATAACTTCTATGTTATATATAAAACACTTTATCCTACATTCCATCAATGAATGGTATGTTGAACTAAATATGACATGAGTCCCCATCACCACATGGAGACTCCTACAGAAGTGGGATGTAAATATAGGATC
Organism: Viscum album; assembly: GCA_963277665.1. Classification (NCBI taxonomy): domain Eukaryota; kingdom Viridiplantae; phylum Streptophyta; class Magnoliopsida; order Santalales; family Viscaceae; genus Viscum; species Viscum album. The sequence continues at coordinate 672,232,752 of OY728131.1, read as the reverse complement.
CTGGTAATTGATAATGGCCTAGGGAAATCCAAAAAATATCCTATTTCCCTTCACATATTGCATACCATGATCATAAAACATGGAACTATCTCTAATGAGAATAAAATTAGATTATTTAACCAAACAAACATTCACTGAAAAGATAATATTCCATCCTCCAGTATTCCATGGTAATTTTATGACAACGTCGATAGAAAAATAATTTGATTTTCAAATTACCACATGTAAACTCTAGATTATATGAGTTGGAATCGGATTTTCATCATTTATTTAATAGAAGGTGTTACAGTATGGCACATAATTTTATTTATTATTATTATACCTGGACACTAGTAATGCATTCTCACTCATAATATATCATAATATTTCTTGGGAGAATGTATCATGAAGAACTATATTACTCATGAAACCCAAACATAATTATTGATAATATTTTTAAAAATTGATTCCTAAATTATATAATTCAATCCAGATAGATAGTCCAATAATAAATGGTCTCCTTAAAATATTAGGATTCCCTAATCCCCTTAGAATCATTATCATTATACTAGTATTAATTAATCGACATAATGAAAGGTGATGAAAATGAAAGACTAATAAAAATATACCTAAATCATTAAATTATATTTCCATGTTTATATGGTTGAAAATCCCCAAAATTATCAACACACATTTCGATAATAAAACATTCGTACATAGTTACATCTTAATTATAGAATAAGTGACAACATTACCCTTGTAGAAGGTGTAGGTGATGTCCATGTAAACTATTTTGATCTATGTTGCACATCATCTCATTAGAGATTTTGGTCCTATGAAATGATGGACCATAAAATCTTATGATTATAAATTACTATGAACATATTCCTAAAAATATTCTTTCAACAACAGTTTTGAACATAAATAAAAATATATATCTTAAAATCATGAGTGGGAAAATTATTATAATGTGGATGAATATGATGATACATGTACTCGAGAATATGATCAAACTGCACATGGATTCATCCAATATCATCACATGAAGCCTGAAAATATACCTCATATCACTCATTAGGATAAAAAAATATTAATAAGATCACAATGTTAGATGAAATTATCATTCCTCAATATAAGTCTAAAATTTAGTGCCCAAATTAATTTCCACCCCTTGCAAGGTTAGATTAGTCAATAGCGATGCTAGATTTTAGAAAACCAAGAAATATCATCAATAATGTCATGCCATAATTACGAAGATCCATATTTTCATGATGTTTCATGAATCATCCCAGGAGAAGACAACCATAACCTTATCATGGTTGGGTTAAATAATATGTCCTAAAATTATATTCCCTAATAACATCCTTTCATGGATGTATAAATTACAATGGGGTGTCACCCTATTAAGTTGGTGGAACCTCAATATTTAAAAAAATAAGATAGTGATGATGATCATTCTTATATATAATATAAACTAATATATCCCCCTCAAATAACATTAGAAATGTGAAATGATACTAATAGAATGTCAAGTTCACACATAAAATAAAAATAACATATGCATTACTCAATCTCTAATTAATTATAAGATACTCAAAATAGACATAAAATAAACTTAAATTGGACTTTATTACATTTGTTTCTCGATATCTGATCAGTTGATATCCTGAAAAAAGATCAATCATTAAAAAATATCTTTACCCCATTACGATATTAAAAATATCATCATCATAGGTAATAGAATATTTATTCTTAATAGTATTAAAGTTCAAATATTGGTAGTCTTCGTATAGATCCAAATAACCCTAATCCATCTATTAAAATATCATGCAGGAAAGAATGGTGGAACATTGGGATGAATTAATTTCTTCCTATAACGATAGTCGAACTAAAACATGATCATTTTTTTCTCCATAGGTACCATACAATATGCATATACAATAATTGGCTATGTACACAATAGTATATTGATCTATAACATTACCACCCTCTCTAGGGAATAAAAGATATGTAGTATAGATAAAATAAATGAAATCATAAACACACAATAGAAGAATAGAAATATAGGATACAACATCAGTTTTAACTACAATAGTAAACAATAGACTCCTAGCATCTGTGTGATAAGATCATAGATGTTTGGAATTTAGATCCCACTATCCCTAGAACAACCATGAGATCCCATTAACAACATATAATGAATCATAATGGTGGTAAAATTCATCCATTTTTTATTCAAAGATGACAACCAATACATCTTGATGATGACATCCAAATGATCCAATTTTAGAACCATGAATTCTTATACTAACTCCTCAACTGCTATCAAATGAGAAGAAGATAGACTATGAAACTACCTTAATAATCTATCCAATAATCAGAAATAAATTTACAAAAAAGTACATGATCTTTTTTAGATGTTTTTTCACATATATCAAATATGTGGATATGGAAATGTTCAAAGATAATATATAAAAAAATTAGTTTCTAGAGAATATGAAATAGTTATTATTACTCTTACAATATATGGACCCACATCAAGAACCTATAGAAACTCATACACTACATGATGTTTCTTCACTACTAATACCTTTGGATTGTACCATGTGGAACTTGATGTTTCTGAACACACAACATTTTCATTTTTTGCAGAAGAAAACATACTATAAAAGGTCATTTAAAAATCATAGAAGAACCTCTGCATAAAGACTCGACATCTACAACCACTACAATAAATTGTTGGTGTGGGAAAAGACTATCATTTGTGCCCAACTTTTCGACATTGATAAGAAGGTAGTGTATTAGTACTAGGTGTTTATGATGGATATGGGGATGCTCTCTTTTGTGAAAAAACATGACCACAACTATGACATTCATTACACTTCCTATTCAATATAGATGCACCTCTAAAATTACCACTAGGTAGAAGTTATGATCTATAGAATATAATACTTCCCACTATATCCATGTCATCAATCATTTCCATATTTAATGTATTTGGGTAGTTGGTGTCCTTCACCATGTATACCTATGATCTTATGTTAGGTCATAGACCCTTTAAGAATTTATGATCTTTTAGATAATCATTCATCATCACCACTACATAAAAAAGGACCACCTCCACAAAACATATAGTGTACTCTGAGAAAGAGATATCCATACTACAAGGAGCTGAAAACCAAGGAAATAGCTATCATTAGAGTTTATGGATAGAAAAGTTGAAATTGAATGGTCTTTAATCCTTCTGATCAAAACCCACATACTATTTTTTAGATCCATGAAATCCCACCCATACATTCTAGTAAAATTTCATTTTAATATTATATATCTCGGATTTTAATATTTTTTGATTTCTATATAGTCCAATAAATGACTTTTCTTGTCATGAATTCCCTTATCTTATTTATGGTTAATTTGTACCATTAATGGAATAGGTATTCTTGCATATAAACTCTCATTCTCGATACATATCTAATTCATATTCTTCTTTTTCCTTAATAGTTATGTTCTCCTACCCTATGGTACATTCTAGTCTAGGATAATATCTACATGGATGAAATAGTCTTGTAAATTCCGATATAAAGGAGGATTCCATTAAGGAGAATATACAACTATAGCCACCTGATGAACACATTGAATATGTATCAGAACAATGCCTATATTTAAAAAATTTATAAAAAATGATCTAACAAAAATATAATATCATTTTCATCTAGAACAACTCAAGAAGAAAATATGATTACTGAAAAATCTGAATATTTGAAACACACATCCCAACATCTAGTGAAAACATAGGCATCATCTTGATATGAAATTTGAAGCCAATCCTCACAATATAACATTAATTCCCAGACACCCCCCCCCACCTCATGCCTACAAATTTCTAATAACTGACTGTAACTATCCATTGATAGAAAATTTTCATGACCTAGACATGAGAAAGAAGTCATACATTCTATGAACATGGAAACAAAAACTTATGAATGTTGTTCACAATCCCATGGCATGGATACTAGCACGAGGAAATTCAAGAACTACCAATGGGAATGATTTTACCAACATGTAACAAGAGGAGTGATAATAATATACCAAAATAGATCTATAAAATAAACATACCATTATAAAATAATTCCAAATATAGGTATATAACCAATTTAGTAAGATAAAAATTAAGGTACATGTCCAAAAAAACAAACAATACAAACACAAAACCTAACAACTTCTACTCCATGTGACATGTGGTAAACACCCCACTATATCAAACTCAGTTTCTCATTCTCCGTTGATATAGTCCTCTCCTCTATACCGATGACACATTCCCATTACTAAATTTTATAAAACATGAAATCAATACACCTAAGAGATCTTGAAATATGTGATACAAATAGAATCTATTGGATCCCAACTAGGTGTTCCATAACATGTCTATAAATAATAATCCCAATATACTCAATTAATTTTAAATCTTGTAATGATGTAAAGTAACATCATTTTATATCAAATGCATGGTAAAAATATCCCATTTTAACAATTCATTCACAAACTAGGCGATAAATTTTCAAAGAGTATTTCACATAACCAATTTATCTCTATCAAACCATGTATCATATCATATAAATTCCAATATAAAACCAACCCATATAATTAAATTAAACACTCATAGGATAAAATATATAGGGTAACATGTTCTCTATTACATATATAACCAATAAATGACTAGTGTATAATCATTTCCCAAGATTAAATATATCCATAAACTAGAGAGGGTGTAAAAATCTAGAAAATGAACCCACCTTAAATGCCAACAATTATGTATTATCCTGATTGTTTAAAATGAAATATTATGTTCGATATCATATAAGATACACAAAAACTAGAAAATTTTCACAAAGAATTATTATTATTATTATTTTATGTTTATAACATAGAAATTAAATTGGTAGGTATTAAAGGAATTAAATTTCTTTGAAAAAAATATAATTTCCTTTCTCATTTCTATAGTATTAATTATTTCATTCAAAATAAGAACTCAATTTTTCGTAAAGTCATTTTATTTTTCAAAAATAAATTTTCATCATCAATTATTTTTATTTCATTTTGTATGAAAAAAATTTAATTAATTTATATAAAATTATAAAACTAATTTCATAAAATGAACATTATTTTTGGAAATAAAAAAGAGAAAATTATCTTAGAATAAATTTTTGGGTAGTTTATTGAAAAAATCATTCTTCAATGAATATTGAAAAATAAGATTTATTATAATAGTTTTATGTTATATTCAACGTAAAATTATGCTTTTGGATTATTCTTAAAATTTAATTAGATCAATTTTATTAAAAATAATCCATTCATTTTTAAATGGCTTTTATACTTGATGGAAATGTGGTTGAATGTAAGTCGATACCTACTCTCATCTCTCTGATCATATTCTGTGATAAACTAGGAAAGATGTTCACCCACCATCATTAGAGGGTGGATATTTTCCTACACCTTTTCATTAGGATCAGACACCTTATTTACCACCACTCTTTATTCTCGATTACTTTCCTACTTTTCTATCAAACACCCTTTTCTTAAAGGGTCCTAGTATCTTCAATGGAGATCCATAGATCATAAATTCACCTTTAGAGTTCAAAAAATTGTCAATCATTCTAGATATTATTATGGTGGCTTGATTTTAGTTTCATAGTCCTTCAGTTTCATCTTTCAACTAGTTTTTATCAGGTAATTGGGGTTGGTATGAATGTTATATTGTGTATATTATGGACAACTAGTGCTTTGTGGTTCAATTTTCTTCATTGGAGAAAATGATTCAATCATGTTCCAGTGCTCGGAAAAAGATCAATGGGAGTCACTTTTTCCTTTTCCAATTTCCATATAACTCCCATATGAATCAAGACACTCATTTTAAGGAATTTTGTGTACAATTTCATATAATTTGTTTACCCTTTTCAAATCTTACTATTATTTATGTGACTGGAATCGTGGTTCAGTGGTTTTTGGGTGTGTATAGTATAATAATCTTAGTATCTCATCTAATTTACCCTATATATTTATTATGGTTTATGTTTTTAAACCTCCAATGGAATGGATTTGGATTGAATTTGTGCAACCGTTTATATGGAAACAACATGTAGTCTTCATATCTTTGTTAGATTACTATATTTCCTATAAGCATATAGGTCTCCATATTTTGAACTATCGTTGAGGATGTAAAGTTTGTTTTATATCTCTAAATTCAATGACCCATTAGTTTTATTGAAAGAATAATGAATTTTCCCATTAGTGGACATGTTGGGTGATTCCAGTTCTATTATGGTCATTTCTACTAAGGAAGTTCCAAGACCCTTAAAAGACTAAATGAAGGGCACATACATATTCAATTGTTTGAGGAATGATCTATAATTTCCTAAGATATTTTTTCATGATCCTTAAGGGATAGTCAAAAATGAGGTGGTGATTTCGACTACTTATATTGATTCAATCCAGACCACATAAAATTATAACTCATGTGTAGGGGATGTGAGGTATGGTTGTAGAAATGTTTCCGATGTGGTGAGTCAAGAATCATGTAAGGGTGGTTCAATGGGATGTAAGGGAAAAGAGACCGCAAAACATTGTACTCGTATCATGGTGAATGTTGTGAAATGGTCCAATCTAAAAGGATATTTCCTAGTATTAATCTGAGTAACTATTTTCATGGACTAGAAACTAAAATGAATGTTTGATACTAAGGTGAGTTTCATGACAACAATAAAGAAGGGTTAGGACTGAGTTGTGGATAATAAATTTTTGGGGATTTCTTTCATTTTAATGGAGATAGTGAAGAAGAATAAAATAATATAGGGAATATTTTCCTAAGAAGGAATATGGAAAGGAAAGAAATATATGCCTCGGGACTACATTCTGGATATGGTAATAAAGTCAAAATTTTGGAAGGATTATTCTTACTGTCCCAAAACATTGTATGAATGATCTTTATCAAAGAATAAGGTCAATTATTTGGGACTTTTATCCACTTCTAATGAGTAAGAAACAAATGGTTGAGTTCTTAAGGAACTATATACCTCAATTAGTGTGGTGTAAGATCCCAACTAGATGTAGGGAGAACCGATGGTTGAGGGTTTTGATAAGAATAAGGCTTTGGCTAGGATGGTTAACCAACCAAGAGATATAGGAAATGAGAATTCACATAAGGGGAAAACATGGAAGTTTATCAGACATTCATAAAAAGAAATGTTGGTGTGGAATTTCTGATTAAGGCCACTAATGAGGTATCAGAACAGATATCTGAGAGGTTAATGCTCATAGACACAAATATAGACCAACACAATTAGATCAACCAGAAAACCATATTTTGAAAATAGGGTTCAATGAAAGGAAAATAAATTCAGAGGAGTTCATCCAAATGTGGGACATATGGCTTATTGTTTCAATGAAGTGATCAAGGATTATCTTGATATAATTTTGTGTGGTATTCTATAAATATTATATAGGGTTTCTGCTTCCAATAGTCTCAAACATGACTTTAACTATTTTAATATTTCTTTTAGTAAATGATGTTATGTGGTTTGAAATTGTGAATTTTATAAATTTTTTAATAAAAATGTGTGAAAATAATTATGAGGTAAATTATAGTTAGTTTTTATACTTGAATTTAGAATAATAAAAAAATCAAAGGGAATTTTTCTGAAAACATTATTTTCATTAAAATCTTCCAGTTTACATATAAATTATATTATTGAACATCTATTTTTTGAATTTTGAAATATAGATTCTTTATTTTCATATAGTGCATCCATAATTAGAAAATATTTCCCATTAAACTATGATGAACAAGAATAGTTACATTCCTAATTTTTGTTCTAACTATAATGGGATAATTGGTTATTTAAGATTTCAAAAAGATCAGATAATTACTATAAAATAACCCAAACACTTGACATAATTTTATTTTATGATTAAAGATGTAGCATATACATCCTATGGTAAAATTTATGACCATTTATACTATTTGGATTTGATAATGACCTTTATAATATTCTTATTTATTGAAAATTAAAAAAAAAGTTAGAATCTTGTATTTAATAAATATATTATTAGAAACATTGATATTTTAGGATGTTACGATTGGTTATAAATTTTTATTGAAAACAAAAAAAGCTTATATTAATTATCATATTTAATTTTTATTTTTTATTGATGAAATAATTACCATAAATTATTAAAAATGGTGATGTTGTATTTATTCAATTAATAATACAGATCAAGTTAATGATTTTAACATTATTAATGTATCCACTCAAACATTTATTATAGTAAATTCCTCTTAATCTAATTAGATGTATTATTATGTAAAATGGTTATATAAAACATATGTTATTCCTTGTTTTTATGTATTTTGGATTTTAAAATACCATTAATAATTGTAACTGTTGCTAATATTTCCATTGAACAGTAGTCACATGATAAGTACAAATATAATGCTTTAATAAATCCAATGTACTCGGAAAAATAAATTGATGGCCTCATCCAATTGAATATGTCGATATAAAGCGCATTTTTTGTATCTTGGGAAGGAGGTAGCACCACTAGACTTTGCTCTGGACCAATCCCAAACTAAGATTCAATACGTTAAGCGTGAATGGAATCACCTACAAGATAAGTGGATGTTAATAGATATTACCACCCGAGCGATGTTATCTGAGTCGCCCCAAGAGTATGTCACTATCACACACCATACCATTAGGTCTTATGCTTCTGTTATAATGGGTTATATAGCATGACCCACAGACTATGATTATGTGCATTATTTTTGTATAGAATAAAGAGTATGCATTCATTTTATTATTGTTACTATATAAATGGTTTTTAAAGCACAAATAGTAGTTTAGTTAATATTCAATGATGAAATAGATTTTGATGAGTTAATAGATTTTTGAATTAAATAAAATTATAATAAAATATTATTACTAAATTACTTATTATTAAATATAAATTATTGTATAATTTTCATACAATTTTAATTTATATTTAGGTTTGAAAGATTTGTTTTTTCAAAACCCATGAATTTTCAATAAATGTCAGTTTTTATTTTTAAAGTGAAATTTTAAATATTTAGTAAATTATTTATATTAAATTAATATTATTTTTTTATTTAGGATGTTGAATATATCTAATGGTTCAATTTTTATAATTTTATGAGATAGTCAATTTTTTGGGTAAAAATTAAATACCGTTCAAATATATAGTGTCTTTTATGACATCATAATGACCCAATAGTGATGTAATAAAATAATAATAAAGGTTTATTAAAATAAAATATTTTTCCCCTTTAAAATAATGTGATTTTACATTTTTTTGATTACTTTTTCAATGCCTTATTGGACCAATCTAGACTTATAAAATATTTTAACATTTTAAACTGATTTCCTTGAGAGTGTGACTCGCCTCTACATAATCAAGCCTATTATTTTTTAAGTTCAGCCATTGGCCTTATAAAATAATGTTTTACCCCCCCCCCCCCATTGGAAAAATCCATGGTAAAAACTTGGGAATAGTTTGTGGTTTTGAATATTTAATTATATTGATTCTGAAACCTATGTTTGTGAAATATTAAAGAATTCCCCCTAATTTCCTACATAAACCCACACAAGATCTCACTTCTATTTACTAAAAATACTTGGATCATTTCTCTACTCTTCCCTCCTCTCACTATAATCTTTCCATGGTGCCCTAAGATCTTAGGAATCCCCTCCTCGTGCTCTTGAAGTCACTCACTCAAGTAAGTGATCTTCATTTTCCTTCCTTCATTATTATTGTCCAAGTTTCCTTATATTTTCACGCCCATTTATTTTCAATTAAAAATTTTGGGGTGTGGTTTCTCACCTCCCCTATACTTCCCTCCTTATTATTTGATTTTGATAAACCCCTTTCACTATCATTAATTCCTCTAATGTACACCTGTTACCATGTCAAAATTTCGTAAGGGGTTTCTCTTTCCTCATTTAAATTCAAGAAATTAATTTATATTATGCATCTATATTCCATTAAATATGTTGTGATATTATGTTCCATGACCCCATTACTGTCCATTTTCATGTATATATGATGAGAGACCCCTTTCTCTATCATCAACCCATTGTATGATTTCTATTTTCTGTCGTTATGCTGCCGGAGATACTTCAAAATTTATCATGTGAAAACCGTCATATAAGTAAATACCATACCCATTTCTCTATCAACGATATTAACCAATATAAACATGTACTTTTTGATTTAGTACTTGCATTTATGTATTCCACATATCTTATTCTTGGAATAAATTATGATGTTTAATGAATCCATGTTGGTTGATTTTTATGGCACACTTATGCATGAAATGAAATTATTAAGAAGGGTGTGCCCTGATAGCGCTCTAATGCATTGGTTAAAGAATATTATCATGATACATCAAGTGAAATTAGTGTTGAATCGTGATAAATCATGTGCAATGAGGGTTTACTCATGCTAATTCATGTGCAATGAGGGTTTACTCATGTTAATTCTTGTTCAATCAGGTTTTACTCATGCTCTATGTGCAATGAGCCTCGGTATATGCTAATATCATATTAAATATTGTTTCTACATTTCCATGTTATGATACTCATTCTATATCACGCATTTATGTTCATATTTCTCTTATTCTCCATTGATATTTTTATTTCCTAACATGTATTGTATTCTTCATATTATTCCTTGTTTACTCCCTTACTTGCCTTTATATCTCACCCGTTTATTATGTATGTCCTCACGTAATCCCATGATAAGTTAAGTATGAAGGAATGTTGTGGTCATGTAAAAGATGTTTTCAATAGATTTTTTGTATTTTAATATCTTCAGTAGTCAAGTAATATTCTTAATTTCCCAAGACACTATACCTCTCGATCCTTAGTGTGGTATTAAGTACAATTTTATGTAATAAATAATGTTAAACTATGTAATAAAGAGCAGGGTTGTTATAGATGGTATTAGAGGATAGGATTAGCATTAGGATTAGAAAATCTTGTTGATAGCCTTAGAGATAAGACTAAGTATAATAAAAACATCCCTAAATTTTGGTGAGTATAGAGGAAGTTATTTATCAAGAAAATACATCCATGTATAGATACGAACAAGTATACATGGATCTGGAACATATGTATCTTGGGGTAAAACCTAAAAAACCACTTTTTGCTAGACTAAAATAAGAATTGGTGCATGAAAAATGGCCTTAATGCACTCTTGGATTGATACTCTTGGGGATATGAATTGGTAAATTCATAATATTAATATGAACCATTATTAAGGGAATAAAAAAATGCCCCTAAGAATATATGATGGGAAGTAGATCATGGATAACATAGGTTGAAGCCCATAAATTAATAATTTAAGGAAATAAATATAATTTATAAGCTATACCTTTTTGAAATAGTATTTCCCTTATGTGTTACCCCTAAATTTACTTTTATTCTAGAAAATTGCCGGTAATAGGAGAACTCAGGCTAACAACTCATGAGAAGATAAATGTGTTGATTGTTCTAATGAGATGCCCAATTTGATGGGAGATAGAATCACAATACTTGTCATGATACTCTCTCAGTTAACTCAAGTTATTAATAAAATCATGAGTGAATAGGAACATCCATCCCCCCCTCCCTAATGAACAATCCTCAATCAAGAGAATCATTAGACAAAGGCCTCCTAATTTTAATATATCATCTGATCCATCAATCAATGAACAATGCATCAACTCCATTGAGAAGATCTTCTCCATCCATCAATGTTTCGAAAAATAGAAGGTTGTTCTAGATACTTATCATTTAGAAGGTGAATCTGATCAATGGTGGACATTTCTCAAAAATAAAAAGCATGAGGAAGAGAGCGAGTCTTTGGAATAGAAGGAATTCTAGAAAATGTTTTTCGATAAATAATTTTCATGCACCCTCCGACATTAGAGGGAATGAGACTTCCTTGACCTTGAGAAAAAAGAAAATGAATCCATCAGATCATATGCGGATAAATTCATAAGCCTTTCATGACATGCCTTTGGCTTTGTCATTACCCCAGAATGCAAGGATAATCGGTTCTTTTGTGGGATAAAACCCAGCATACAGAAAGCCCTAGAGATCTGTGACATCGATAATTATGTGGAAATTGTCTGATGTCCCCTCATAGTTGAAATGAAGATCCGATAATATCAAGGGAATCTTGGGGACAAGAAGTGGAAAGAGGAATTTAATTATGGTGGTCTAATGGATAAATCCAATGGTGCTAAGAAATTATAGCACCCCACTTTCCAATGGTTTGGAAAGAAACTCCCTAGAAATTTTATGAAGTGGGAAAGAAAATGCTTTAGGTGTGGAATAAAAGGGCACCTTTTCATTACTTTATGACAAGGAAACCCTATTATTATGGCAGAAGATAGGAACACTCTATTCAAACCTTAATGAATTGTTCATTTTTTCAACTACAAAGAACCATGGCACTTTAGAAACCAGTTCCCTATGCTAAGGGTTTTCAGAGGCTTCCAACAACCTCCAAGGCATAAAGGGAGATCTTTCTTCATCACTACTACTGATGAAAATCCCAACAACATATTGGTGATAGTTAAGCTGGTATTCAATCAATAATTGAAAACATAATTTTTTATTCTGGTTCTACACATTCTTTTGTATCCTGAAAGATTAGTAGAACAATCTAGACACCACCACAAATCATAGAAGTAGATATCTTGGTGAGAACAACAAATGGGAAAATTATTTCATCCCATGAATATAACTCCTCCATTGTCATAATTTGTGGATTGAACTTCTTGACAAACCTCATCATATTCCATATGGTATAATTTGATGCAATTATTATCATGGATTAGCTTTCCCTATATAGATCCAACATAAATTACAATGAGATGAAAATCACTCTCCATATAGAGATTCAGCCCATGGTTCTATACAACTGCAAGGAGGAGGATGAATCTCCTTTAGCAAAATAATCTCATATATGGATTTTAGTGCCCTATGAGAATGTGTATCTTGATCATATGATTGAATCTAAGTAAGGAACCATCCTCTAAGACATTCCTATTGTGCTGTAATTCTATGAAATGTTTCCCAAGGAATTTTTTGGTCTTCCTCCGAGAAGAGATACTGAATTCTCGATTGATCTTATAACTCGGGCTTTTACAATATCTAATAATTCATGTAGAATAAGTTTTGTGGTTCTTATGGAGTTAAGTAAATAACTATATTAGAATATTGATAAAGGGTTTATATTCCTAAGTGCTTCACCATAGGGCTTACTAGTCCACTTCGTCAAAAATAATGATGGGTCAATGCGCCTTTTCATTGATTATAGCGAGCTCAACAAAATCAAGACAATGAATAAGTATCATCTCCCATGAATTGATGACTTGTTATATCAGCTACGTGGAGAACAATACTTCTTCAAGGTGGAACTATGGTTGGGATATTACCAAGTGTGAAAAGGAGGATATCCCCAAGATTTCTTTTTGTACAAGGTACATGCACTATGAATTCATAGTAATTCCTTTCAGACTCTCTAATGATCTAGAAATATTCATGGACAAGATAAATACAGTATTGAGAGATTATTTTGACAAATTCGTGGTATTATTTATAGTTTATATTATAATATACTCTAAAACCATTGAGGAGTTTGAGGAGCATCTAAGCCCTAAAATAGAGACCTTGTGATAGGAGACGCTCTATGAAAAGTACAAAAAGTGTGAGTTCTAGTTGAAGTAGGTCTCATTTATGGGACATATCGTCACAATAAATGGGATATTTTGGGATCCCTCCAAGACAAATGAATTCGAGGGATGTCTGATGCCAATATCTGTGACAGATATCTATATAATTCTTGGGTTAGATAGATATTATCGATGATTTTTGAGCAAATGATCATTATTGGGAATCCCTTTTACCAATCTAATTCTGAATGGATTCAAGTTTTCCTAGAGTGGTGAATTTGAAGAGAGATTCAAGGAGAATAAAAGGAGTCTTATCACTCTGACCATGCTCACACTACCCACAAGTGGAGAACATTTTGTGGTATTAAGTAAGGCTTCAAAGAAGGGACTAGGCTCTATGTTGATGAAAAATGAAAAAATCATTTCCTATGACTCAGGGTAATTTAAAGTTCATAAAAAAACTATCAAATACATGATCTAGAGTTGGAAGTAGTAATATTAACATAAAAAATGTGGAGACAGTACCAATTTGGGGAGAAATGAGAAATATATTCGGATCACAAATGCCTCAAGTATATATTCACACATAATGAGTTGAATATGTGCCAACGAAGATGATTAGAGCAGATCAAAGACTATGATTTCACAATCCATTACCCCCTAGGAAAGAAAACAAGGTGGTGAATTTTCTAAGAATAAATGACCCAATGATTCAATCATTGATGATAATTGAAAAGGATCCAATCATCTTATATTTGATGAAGATGGACATGAGAATCATAGAGAAGGGAACATCATAAAACCTTTTAGAAATGAGTGCTCAAAAAACATTTTTAGAAAGGATAAAGGATGCTCAAAATGATGATGTGTGAATTTAGAAGTGATTAGAAACTATCATAAAAGATAAATCATCATAGTTCAATGTTAATGAAGAAATCATTGTGATATTTGGGACAAGATTGTGTGTTCCATCAAATCTAGAGTTAAAGAATGAACTTTTGGATGATACACATAGTTAGAATTTCCCCCTTATCCTAGGAAACACAAAGATGTATCGAGATCTCTAAGAGAATTATTGGTGAGATAACATGAAGAAGGAGATCACTGAGTATACATAAATGTTCCTGGTGTGTCAACAAGTGAATGATGAGATAAATAAGTCTAATGGGATTATGAAACCATTACCCATACCAACATGGAAATGGGAGAACATCACCATATACTTTTTCCCAGGTCATCCAAAGACATCTAAATTTAATGATGTTATCTTGGTTGTTGTGGATCATCTAACAAAGATTGAACACTTCATTTCAATTTGAGAATATTTTTAATTGTATCAAATAGAATGGATATACATCAGAGAAGTGGTAAGTCTAAATAGAGTACCACTATATATTGTTTTCAATAGAGATCCATGTTTCACCTATATGTTATGGATGAGTCTCCAACATGCCATGAATACTGAGCTGAACTTTAGTACGACTTATCATCATCAAATTAATTTCCAATCTGTGCAGACTATCCAAAAAATTAAGGACATATTAAGAACATGATCAAGGGAATTTAAAACAGGATAGAATCACCATCTTACTCTAGTGGATTTCCCTTAAAATAATAGTTTCCACTCAAGAATCCAAATATCTCCTTATGAACCCCTTTATGGGAAGAGGTTAAAAAACCCATCATGTTGGGATGAAGTTGGGGAGAGAAAAATTCTAGGTTTAGAAATGGTCAATGAAATGGTGGTTAATGTTATTACCATCCGATTTCACATTAATGTTGATCAGAGTTTACAAAAGAGCTATGAAAATAATCATCGACAAGACCTAGAGTTTGTTGTTGGAGACATGGTTTTCCACCCCATATCACCGTGGAAGAGTGTTATGATATTTGGGAAGAAGGGAAAGCACAGTCTAAGGTACACTGAACCTTTTATTATCCTTGATCACATTGTATCAATGGCTTATTGACTAGCACTCCCATCGAACTTGTATCAAGTACATGATGTTTTCCATGTATCACTCTTGAGGAAGTACAAACCTGACACATCACATGTATGCAATCCAGAAGTGGTACTATGGGATAATGACCTCTCATATAAAGAGAATTTAGTGAAGATAATATATCTTAAAGAAGAAATTCTATGAAATAATATAGTTCCCTTCATCAAAGTGTAGTGGAGAAACCACAAGTTTGATAAAAGAAATGTGGGAATCAGAGGAAGTGATGAAGCAGAGTTACCCTCGATTGTTTCAGTGTGGGAAAAGGAAATTTTAAGGGTAAAATTTCTTAATGGGGGAAGATTTTAATAACCCCAAATTTTATTAATGAAAATTATTCTTGATCAGATGAAATGTATTATTATTTAAAATGGTTATATAAAACAAATTTACATCCTCAGTTTTATATTTATGGATTTTAATATAATATTAAGAATTTTTACCATTTCTAATATAGCCGTTGAACAGTGATATCATGATTAGTATAAATATGGGGCTTTAACAAATCTAATTTACTAAGATAAAGGATGTGATGGCCTCATCAAGTAGAATTGCTCTATACAAATCCCATTTGTCTGAGCTCGGGAAGGGATAGTATCACGGGGTTTCACTCAAGACCATGTCCAATGAGTGCTTCAACATGTTATTCTTGTACTTAATCTCCTATGGGAGAAGTGGAAGTTCATAAAGATTACCACCCGAGCGATGATATCTGATAAGCCCCAATAGTATTTCATCATAGCACACCTTCTCCTTAAGTATTATGTTGATGTTATAAGGGGTTATGTAACAAGACACTAGCACTATGATTATGTGCATTATTATTGTATAAAATAAATAAAATAAATTCGTTTTATTATTATTACTTTGTAAATGGGTTTTAATGAAAAAATAGTATTTTTATTTAATATTCAATTCAGAAATATATTTTGATGAATTACTGGATTTTTTAATTAAATAATATTTTAATGAAATATAAGGACTAAATTTATTTTTATTAAATATAAATGACCATATAATTTTTATACAATTGTAATTTTTATTATGGTTTGAAACATATTTTTTTCAAAACCCATGAATTTTCAATAAATGTTGGTTTTTATATTTAATGTTAAAATTTATATAATTAGATAATTTTTTAGATAAAATTAATATTATTATTGGATTTATAATGTCAAAATTATCTATCAAGTAATTCATTATAGTTTTCTGAGACAGATTATTTTTTGGGTAAAAATTAAATACTGTTTAAATATATAATGTTTTTTCTAACATCATAATGACACAATAATGATGAAATGAAATACTATGAAAGGGTTATTTGGCCAATATATGGTTTACCTTTACAAAAAATATGGTTTTATATTTGTTTTATTAATTTTAGAATGCTTTAGTGGAACCTCCAAGAATTATAAAATATTTTAGCATTTTAAATTGATTTTATTGAGAGTGTGACTAACATTCACATATGAAAGCCTAATATTTTAATATGTTAGGCCATTTTACTTGTAGAATAACATTTTCCACTCCTCTTTGAAAAAAAAATGGTTGAAAACCATGGTATGGATTGTGGTTTTAAATATTTAATTATATAGAATCCAAAACCTATGTTCATGAAATATTAAAGAATTCCCCTCTCATTTTCTATATAAAACCACCCACGATACCACTTCTCTTCACTAAAAATATTTTTAGATATTCCATACTTTCCATCCTCTCTCTATAATCCTCCCAAGGTTAATTAATCTCTCATTAATCCCCTCCTAAAGCTATTGAATTCACACACTCATGTAAGGGATCCTCACTTTCCTTCATTATTTATGGCCAAATTTCTATATATTATTATGTCCTTTTATTTTTAATTACAAATGTTGGGGTATGATTTTTATCCTCCCTTATACTTCCCTCCTTATGTTTGAATGATGATATACCCCTTTCTCTCCCATTAATTCCTCCCATGTACACATGTTAACATGATGAAATTCCGTAAGGGGTTTCTCTCTACTCATTTACATTCAAGAAATTAATTTATATTATGATCTAAATTCCATTACATATGTTGGGATATTATTTTAAATGGCCACTTAAATTCCATTTCATGTATAAATTATTGTAGACCCCTTTTGTTCTCATCAAACCATTTTAAAATTTATATTTGATGTTATTATGTTGTCGTAGATACATCAAAATTTCCCATTCCAAAATCATCGTTTATATGAATACCATACCGATTTCTCTATCAAGGGTATTCACCTTTATGAACATGTACATTTTTATTGAGGACTTAAATTTATTTATTACATATCTCTTATTCTTGGAATAAATTATGATGTTTAATGAATCCATGTTGTATGATCTATGTGGCACACTTATGCAGTAAATGAAATGTTTAAGAAGGGTGCACGCTGATAGTGCTCTAATAAATTGGATAAAGAATAGTATCTTGATATGTAATGTGAACTTTGTTTTGAATCCTGATAATACAGGTTCAACGAGTTTTTTCTCATATTAATTAATGTACAATTAGTGTTTATTAATTCTCCATGTGCAACGAGCGTTGGCTCATGTTAATATCATGTTAAATGTTGTTGCTACTTTTTTATGTTATGATAATCATGATATATCACACCTTTATGTAAATTTTTATCTTATTATCCATTTATATGCCTATTTTTTTAACATTTATTTAATTCTTCATGTTATACCTTGTTTACTCCCTTACAATGATTTATAGCTCATGGTTTTCTTATGTATGTCCTCATGTAATCCTATACAACGATATGTACGAAATAATGTTGTGGTCATGTAGAATAAGTTTCCAATAAATTATTTGTATTTGTATATCTTAAGTTTTCATGTAATGTTCCTAAATTCCCAGGACAATAGACCCCTTGATCCTCAAATTTGTCTTAAGTGCATGTTTATGTAATTAACAAAGTTAAATTGTGGAATAATGAGTAATGTTGTTATAATTAAAAGTAATATAATATTAGTTAAATAATGATTTAAAAGACTTGTATAGATGAAAATATGTATTTAGGGATATTATAAAGTATTGTTTTTAAATTTTACATGTTTTCTTTTTGTTAGTAAAATTAATGTAATTAATTTTTTTTAAACTGAGATTAATGATATTTTAAAATAAATAATTTTTAATTAATGATATAAAATTTATAAAAATATTAGATTGATCAAGGTGATTATGATGGGTTTTAAAATTAATCCAATTTTCAATTTATCATAATTTCTTTTACCTTTGTAGAAACTATATTGACCATCTTTGTGTAAAAATACTAATTTCCATGGATGGTTTAAAAAGGGATAATGAGGGGTTAAAACCAAATAATAAGTGTATAAATGTGAAATAATCCATAAAATAATTTATTTAATGACAATATATTGGTCTATAAAAATCATATAATTGAAATAAATCAGTTCAGGTCATTTTTAAATTAATAATTAATTTATATAAATAAAATATTTTTGGAAATTACAACAGTGCTTTTCTACTCTCCTATGAAAAGGATCATATTCTCCTCATTTCATCACAAATAAAACACTAATTATTTTTTGTAATTATCTAAAAAAATAACTTACTATAATTTATACCCTATTTATATTGTTATTTTTTGTCTATAATTCTATTTTAACAGTTTATGAGGAGTTAATTAAAGTATAATTTCAAAATAAGAGGTATAATTTTTAAGAAAATGTTTTTATTTTGTTTCTTATTCCAATTATATAAAGTATGATTTATCTATTCTAAATGAAAAACACCATTATAATAAAAATTATTTTATCTTATCATGGAAATTTAAAAACTTATATCCATTTCCATCCTCCATTAAATGGGAGAGTAATTCATCCTTCAGGTGTACGACCAACTAATTCCTCATGAAAAGATGTAACTTTTCTCTATTAGTATCCCTTAGAAAATGTTTTAATAGTGAAGTAATGTTTTATATATTATATTTTTTACATATTTATCATTTTAAAACTATCTCATTTGATTTACATTCTAATTATCCCCTCACTATAAAATGCTATTGTCAATCATTAGTACGTGTAAACAACACCTCAGTGAAGCAATGTAATTCATTTTACATGACCATGTCTCATGGATGAAATCTATAAGTATATTTAGTTTAGTGATATTATAATTATGATATTATGATATTTATGGATATATAAAATAATATATTCCATCTGCACATAATTATCATCCCAAAAAGAAAACATTACTTATTTATATGAAAGGAATACCATCTTCTTGATCGTAAGATAGTTCAATTTTTGTTACCATATTCAATGGATTAAAATTTAAAAGATTTTATTAAATTGATATTTATTTAATAATGATTATTATTTATATAAAGGATCAATTAACACTTTTACAATAGTCAACATAATTAAGGTGGATTTGACTTATGGGCCGAATATGATCAAAATGACTAATGTGAGTTTAATTGGTTATATAAATAAATATATAAAGGTAAAAGATAAAAATTTTATAATGAAATTAAAAAATTAAATATTAAATTCAATAAATCACATATTTTTATAATTTATCATGATAATGAATGTATATGATGAGTCAGATTCAAGTCAGGGGACATTATATTAAAAATCTTCATTAATGTATCCCAAAAAACACTTTTTTCTTCTATATGGAATGGAATTTCTTCTAAATATGATTTAATGAAGGTGTTATTTATTAATATATAATTTTATAATTTCATTATTATATATTATTTAACTAAAAAAACTGAATGAATGGGATATTTTTTTTATTTTCCAAATAATGAATATTGTGACATTTTAGGTATAAATACAAACCAAATTTTTTACCTTATATGAAATGAGTAGATTTTTCAAAGTCCATGACTACTCATTTCATTAAATAAAAACCTTAGTTGTTTTCAATTTTATTTGAAATAAGTATTTAAGGTTCTCAAATTTATTTATTTTAAGAATTGATCTAAAAATTAAAATGTTTTTTCCTTCATGAATGTTTTTATGATAAAAATTTTTTTTGAATTAATTCATCGTTCAATGTATTTTTTATAATTAATGGTGTTTATGTGATAAGAAAATTATTGGTGGGTCCATGACATCCTTCTACTCATTGTTTGTATCTTTGTTGGATGTTTTCCATTATGGTTATTCCAACTGTAAATATAATTGCTTCTCCAAGAATTATTGAAAGGGTTATTTCAATTATAATAGTTAAGGTTATTTCATTTTTAAGAATATGAGATACTCCATTTATATTCATTATGGTTAATACCTATGTAAATAGATATTAAAATGATTTCACAAGTTTACAATTTTCTTTTTCTATTCAAGTTATTTTTTTTATGGAAATATTAATATTTCTCATGGAAATGAAAATGATAAGATAATTCATAAGGGTTAACTATATAATGTTTTCAAAATGGTATTATACTATTTTCAGGATTTTAAACAAACTACTATGAGTTTTAGTTTTTCTTTATGATTTCAATTGAATGTTTTATGAATGGTTTTGGATAGAGAATGTGATTTTATTTAGTATGAAATGTTTATTTTTTCTTGAAGGTTAATTTTTAATGGGAAATTTTAGTAAGTATTAATATACTAATAATTTAACTCATTATTTTTTTTGTCACTGATTGAGATTTTTTACATCATCACATCACTTAAAATAATTTTCACATGGCATTATATTGTTAAGGAAAAGGTTGATGCCATGTTGACAGAAATAAAATTTTTTAATTAAATAAACTACAATTCATTTTAAATGTTTTATATTATTGATAAAATGGATACAGATTATAATTTTCCACTTTGTATAAGTATATATTAGTTATGTAATATTTTTTTCCCAATTATTTAAACATATAATTATAATATATCCCTAGGAATGAATGAATGTGAATTATGGTATAAAGAATCCAGAATATGGAATGTTTAAGGTTGGGTACTTATAGTTTCTTATTGTTATTGGTTTAGACGGTATTGGTGATTATGATGTTTTTCTTGTTTTTTTATTATGGGTTATATATAAAATCATGTATTTATATGTTAAAGTTTATTATATGTTCAAAGTCATAAACATCCTTTTTTTGTTTGAAGTTATTGATTTGAAGGGATTAATTATAGTTTTAGAGATTTTATTTAAAAGGATAATCATATTATTTATAAATTAATTGAATGTTAATGCATTTCATAGTTTCAAAATGTGATTTCTTTTAAATTAATATTTTCATGTTAACATGAAATAATTTATTTTATATTTTAATGGTGTCTTTTTGAATAGATTAAATTTACTTAATCAAGAAGAAAGGTAAATGAACTCACACAACATTTTTATTGACAATATATGAATTAGTCATCAACATCATGTAAAACATTATTCTAATTATTTGGAATTATTTTTTGACATCTAAATCACCTGTATGAAATTTTTTTATCTATCTAATAACTTTTTATTTTCTATAATATTTATAAGTATCATATAGTCTATCTCGCTATATTTTAATTATCTAATTATCCATATCATTTGAAAATTTAAATAAAACCATGGAATTGAAAAATTATTTTCATGATGAATGTCATTCATGCTGGATGAAAAGAGGGATATCAAGAGCATAATATAGTATAGTAATGTATGGATATATCGGTTGAATTATTTTATTATATTCTATATATGAAAAATTGTTAAATTCAATTTTAATGAATAATAAGGATATATTTCATATATTTTATTTATAGAAAAAAATTATTGAGGAATATTTGAATAAAACATGGTCAAATGTTTAAGAAGGATATTGATTGAAGGGTTTGATTATCCTGGATATTATGATATATTCAAAATCTCATGAGAATTATGATTAAAATATGGAATTTTATATATTAGTTTTTTATTTAAAAATGTTGAATAATATGTCAGATGGAATTGATACCATTGAATATTGGTGTAAAGAGAATGTAATAATTTTCACATGACATGTATGATTATTGAGAAATGTTTGAGGCACATTTAACCATTGAATTTAACATGTGTTAATGGATATTTTCGGATGAATTCATTTATAATTGGTGGAGATAATTTCAAAGGTATTTTTTCCATTAGGGTTTGTATGATTTTTGATTTTTAGTTAAAATGGTTTATTATAATTTTGGGGATGCGAAAATAAATAAAAGTGATATCATTTGATGTTAAAAAATTATTTAATGTTGAATATATTAAGGCTATTTCCTTCAATGTTTCTAAAAATTTTAGGACTGATAAATTAATTATATTAATTTAGGATTATAAAAAGAGAAAACTATAGATAAAATCTATGTTCCTTTTGGGAGATTCTGTTTTCTTAAGTAGATAACCAAGAGGGTGAAATATGATTGGTTATTAAGTGAATAATGTTATTTTGTAAAATATTCCTTATTTTAGGGAACCTAATATTATTATGATTAAGGAAATATTAAATGTTTTAATTTGAGTAATAACAGTTGAATTATCTTTTGTAATCATATATGATTTTAATTTGTCTTTATTGGTGATTTTTGTTATTTATATAAACAATTAGCATATTTGGGAGATTATATGATTAGGTCATATACTTTTTGGAATGACTTAGTAATAGTGAATGAAGATATATAAAGATAAATGTAAATTTTATCATGGAATAATATGAGATCAAATTTTACTAATATTTATTTATAAATCATCATTTAGAATATTTTGAGTAATTTTAGAGATAATTAATTATTGATTGAACTAAGATGATAATTGCGTATTAAAACTATAATTTATAAATTAATTAGGTTTATTTTATCTGATGTTTTAATAATTTTTGAATTCATCTTACCTCTTCCTAAACATTTCTCTTTAGTTAATGTCTAATGAATTTAGTAATTCAATGTTATACTTTTATGGAATTATAATATCTGTTATAATTTTATTTTAGTATAGAAAACACACAGAAAAATAATCTTCAATACTCATAATTTGAACCAAGATATCAGAATGTGGTAGAAATAAATAAAAGGAAAAAAATTAAATTTTCCAAGTAATTATAAATCCATATGAATATGCACAGATGTTAGAGTAATTCCTCAACAATAGAAAAGGTATTTTGAATAAACAGTTATCCATTTTCTTTTTTTAACATCTCTTGATCTTGAACTCTCTAATATGTAGATGTATGGTTAGTTACTGATTCTCAAGAGAGAATACTCGTACATAAGAGGTTGTTAAGTGGACATGGGGTGTATGGAATATAGTGGGGTGATTATATCTCCTTGTATATAATTATAATGTAATAAAAATAAAAAATATTAAAAAATATCATAATAAAATAAATTACAGAAACAATACTGTATACAACTGGAATATAAAGGAAGAACTAAAAAACTAAAAAAATAGTGAATTGTGTAATGATAAGATGGAATATATCTAAATGAAAAAAAGTAATATAAATAAAAGACCATTATGAAACAAATAACATAATGACCATGGTCATGAACCCCATGTATGTATCATCTCTTATCCCAAACACATATTTTCACATACAAGACTTATTTTAAAGGTATTTTTCATATAATTTACACTTCTACTTAGTTTTGGGTGTTTCTCATGATTTTTGGTGGAAATGGTGGGTTTTCAAAATTTGGGTCAAACCGTGAGCCCAATTCCATTTTTAAAAATAAATTTTCTTTATTTTATAAATCCTTTATTGTTTATCATTTTTCATCCATTCCAATTCATAATTGGCCTCATCTGACGTATTAACACCATCATATCAATTTATAACCTTTATAAATCTATAATCATGGTGTATTTGGGTTTCTATTTAATGAATCGGGTCATCCCTTCAGCCCATTTCCATTTAAAAAAATTGTTTATTTAATATCTTATTCAATTTTAATGATTTTTTAGGTATTCAACCTCTTACCCGAGCCCAATTAACCTAGACATGCCCCATTACCTTATCCCCCTCTTTGGAGCTCATTTTCATTGGATATTAGGTCAAAAAATCTGAACCTTCCATAATTCATCTAGATTTAAAAAGGTAATTTGATTCCTTCATAATTCTTTCATTATTCACTCTTTTCCCCCAATTTTAGTACTCAATGAACCTTCTCTTCCTTATTCCAACCCCAATTTCATTTTTGGCTATTTGAAAATTCATCTACTAGTGTATTTAGGGAAATCTAATCCAAATTCCTTAAGTAATTGGGTCTCCTCCATTCCTCTTTCAATTTGCTTAGGGATTATTCTTTTATCCTTGATGTCCCTGTTGATCAGAGGGTATAGTTTCAAACCTAGGGTTTAACTTTGGATTTTCCTAGTTGAATCATCAATTTTTACTCTTGATCTACCCCCATATAGGTGTGATGGTGGTGCGATTGAGTTTTTGCACAAAGGATTCACGGTTTTAACTAATTTTGTAGGTGATTTCATTGTGTATGAAATCCATGTGACTACATTGTTGTGTTTATAGTATTTTCATGTTTATGGCATTTTATTATTGGTGTGAAAATTGGTTTTAGAGGTGTTTGTAAATAAAATGAATTTTTAGTGCCATTTTTATGTGAAATTGGTGTTTTTTCAAGGGAATCTTCTATTGATTCATTTGGGGATACCATATATCTAATTAGTTTATTTTATTTAAATTTATTAGGGCTAAAAATAATATTTTTAATGTTTATCTCATATGGTTGTCGCTGTGAGAATCTGTTTTAATTGTTTTGGTGAATCATATGAACTATAAGTTCCATGTTTTTGTGAAAATGGAGGTTTTACAATGATATAACTCCTTAAATCATATGGTGTTTCCCTAAAACATATTTTCTTTGGTTTCATTGAAAGTGTTCTAGCTTACATTTCTATTTTGGTGACTTGTAAGTATACACATAGTGTGAAAAGTGGGGTTTTCATGGAGTTTTGGGTGCAAAATAATGTGATATTTTGAGAAGTAGTTTGATTGAAAATCAAAATGTTTTTTTGTGAGTTTTTAGTTGTATAAAGGGTGTATAGCTATTTTATTTTTTGTATGTGACTAGTAGTTGTGTATTTATATTCAAATGGATGTGTTTTTATTGCTGAAATTGTTTGAGTACAAAGGGGGAAGCCTAGGTACCAAGGTGGTGGATTTGTACTAGTACAACAAGTGATCCGGATGGGTTTTGTCCCTGTTTCACTAGGAAAATGGATAAATAAAACTCTAAATAAACTATATGGATGATGTTTGGGAACCAATAGGTTATCGGTATGTTCCCTACTAGTGTCTCTTTCACAGGAAAGGATTTGTGACATGGTTACTTAACACCGTGGTACGACGTACATAGGGCCCAAGACAATCTAGTTGCCTAGGGGTGTCCCCGTTTTGGTGATCATTTTATTTGTGGAATTTTCCATTGTATTAGGGTATGTTTGGTTGTAATTTATAGTATCTAACATGTATTATTTAACTGTGTTAACATTATGAATGTTTTAGTTTGAAGACTATTTTCAATTGAATGTTGGATTACTTGGAATTTATCATCGTTTTTCTTTACATAGTGAAACTGCATGATTTTCACATTATATTTCATACCCTTTGAAATAATTGGGTGTTAACCTACTATTAATAGGTTCACACCATACTTACAACCATTGGGTGTATATTTACTTGATTATGTTTGACTCAGGTAAAGGCAAGGCCTCGTGTGAAGGCGGTTCTGGTTGTTAGTCCCCTCGTATGGTGTGGTGTTGTGGAGATGGCTTGGGTGTGACAACTTCTTGTCATATAGAGTCTTTGTAGTTTTATTTCTACTGTATTAATTGGTTTTTGGACCTCTTGTACTCTATTTAAAACCATGTTTTCAGATCTGTTTTTGTTAACACTTGTTTGGCATGAAAATTTAAGATTCTTCTTAATGACTGTTTTTAAAATATTATGTTTTCATACTCAGGTAAATCATTCCCAAACCTAATTTATTGCTACCTAGACACTTGTGAAATCCTGTGGGGATAGGGAACTCACCTTGGTTATTGTCATGGGATGGATTTTATTTCAGTATTAGTGGAGACCAGATTCAGTTCGTGAGAAAATGGTATCAAAAGGGGGAAATGTTTTTGGGTTATATTACTATTTTGGGATTATTTGGGATAGACAAGAGCAAGAAATATCGAGTCATGCAGTTTTGGCCATGATTAGGGTTCTAGGACCACACCTCTCTTGGTG
Source organism: Viscum album (assembly GCA_963277665.1). Classification (NCBI taxonomy): domain Eukaryota; kingdom Viridiplantae; phylum Streptophyta; class Magnoliopsida; order Santalales; family Viscaceae; genus Viscum; species Viscum album. Next base: position 672,205,831 of record OY728131.1, on the reverse strand, counting down.
GACCATGAGTCACTAGGGGATGTTGGAATTGATTGATTGACTTCACATCCAGGTGAGACGTGTGGGCTGCAGACCACATGTGGGCATCGGGCGGGGGTGGATTAGTTGTTTATTTTATTACTGTAATGTGTTTAGATTATTAAGATTTGATGTATTTGATTAATTTTTTCAGAATTGTGGTATTGACTATTCTTTTTGGGATTGTTTCATTTTGTTGCATCATGCCTCCACAGAAAGATCTCAGGCGCCCATGGGAGGAAGCCAGAGAGAGTTCTTCCTCACCAATTGATCTGAGGCTAGTAGAGACTATGGTCTAGGGTGTCCATGATCTAGGACATGGACTATATCTTATTCTATCTCTTATTAGAGAGGATGATACTAGTTCTATAATGTTCAAGTCCCATGAGTTCATTTAAAAATGACCCTCCCACCTTCCAAGGCAGTGTTCAACCCCAGGAATTAGTGGAATGGATTGAGAATATCGAGAGCATGTTCATGTTCCTAGATACACCTGAGGAGATCAGGGTGAACTGTTCCTCCTTTCTGTTGGAGGGTCCCATCTGTAGGTGGTGGGAATCAGTTCATCCGACTGGGAAGAATGAGTAGATGCACTAGGGAGTTTTCAAGGATGTCTTCAGCGAGAAGTACTGCCTTGAGGACTTGGAATATTCTAGGTCCTGAGAGTTCATGGATCTTGTCCATGGGAATATATATGTGATGGATTACAGCAACTGTTTCACTCAATTGGGTTTGTATGTTCCTAAAATTGTCTTCAATGAGCAAACCAAGGCCTAAAGTTTTGTGAAAGTCTTGAAATCAGAGATAAACTCCCATATGTACTTTTTTAAACTGGGGACCTATGCTGAGGTCATTGACTGAGTGTAAATGGTGGAGATTGACCAGAAAGTTAGGGATGGTTTCCCTGGATCAGTATTAGTAATGGGAAAAGGAATCTCTTCCAAAAAGTAAAGGAAGAGGGAGGACAAGATGAATAAGGGAGGTGGTAGTTCATGCCACTCCTCTAGGAAGTTTTTTTCTGCTGATTCTAATGCGGGATCACTCATGTTTCACCAGTGTAGGAACCCAAGGTACATCCAAACAGCATGCCCACTTCCTCTGAGGCCTTGTTACCAATGTGGAGGTATGGGGCATATGCAGAGCTTCTGGGGGGTCGCACGTCCACTTCTGAGTGGGGCAGGTTCAATGGCTTCAAGAGGTGTTCCAGCACAGTCCCACTAGTCAAGGACTGGGGGATCATGTTTTGGTGGTCTTGGTGGGAGGGCTAGTTCATATTTTGGGAAGACCTAGTTTAGGTCATAGCCACATACTTGAGGTCATCTGCATGTATATATTGGACATCCATATGCGGGGGATCAGGCACCAGCTGGATCAGAGGTGGGATCGTCGACAATTCGAGGTACCGTTTTGATTGCACCATCTATATCATATGTTATTGTTGATACCGGTGCCTCTTCATCTTTAATTTATTCCCATTTTGTGGACACTTTGAATTTACTAACTGAGTTTTTGTCTTTTTTGATGGAGTTGGTGACACCTTTGGGAAAGAAGAAGGAGCACAGTCTTAGGTTCCCATCATGTGCGCTCTCGGTATCAGGGATTGAGATGGGGTGGGACCTCTTAGTCATAGATATGTATATTTTTTACATGATACATGGAATGTATTAGTTAGTTATCTTCTAGGCACAAATTGATTTCTACAGGCAGTGAGTGAGTTTCACGGCACCTGATGGGAGTCGTCAGGTTTTTTGTGGAGAATGGGATCCTCAGTCGGGTCATGCTGGACCTCCAATCCCATAGTTGGGATGCATTATCTTCTTCATCATCATCATATATATATATATATATATATATAATTTTGGAAAGAAGAAAAAGAAAAAACATACATGGAGAACAAAGAGGCGAAGGAATACATGTTATAGAGGCCTAAATTAGTAGACACCTAGAGCATCACATCTTAGGATGTTAATCCCTATTGGTTTAAGACTTTGGAAGTCATGACAAAATAAGTTCTCAATTTCTGGAAAGACAAGAGAGGACAAATAATTCGCTGCCATGTTACCATCCCTCCATGTATGGGACACTTTTCTGTGGGTGATGAGAAGAATACAACACTTACGGACAATGTATTCAATCAACCAGAGAATAGCTCCTAGATCCTGAATAGAGTTTTGAACCACCATTGAGTCTATTTCTACATCCAAAAGATGTATACTTATTTGTCGGCAAATGGAGATCCATGTGAGCATGGCCTTTGATTAAGCCAAAAGCGAGGTACCATGCCCCAACCGGGTAGAGAATGCCAAGATGACAGGGCGAGTATAATGGTGAATAATCCCTCCTCTGCTCATGACTCCATATTTTCATGAGCCGTCAATATTAATTTTTAAACCATAAAAAGGATGGAACCACCTTACCCATTAACCTAAAGATATGCTAGCGCAGAAAGGGATGTCCTTGGGATTAAGGTTGAGACGCTACAACGTGGGAGCCTCCATGCAAAAGATGAGTGCCATGTTCATGTCAAGACTGACTGAAAATTATTTTTTATTAAGAAGGACACTTTTTGGTTAAAAGTGAGAAACTATAAGTTCCAACAAAAACCAAACATAGCCCAACAGAAAAAACTCGAACCAACCTCTTCCAAGAAAAAGCAGCAACCACTAGCGTCAAAGAAGGACCACTCGGCGATCCCATGCAAGCATGGTCCATCCCAATGGAAAGCCATACCTCTGAATCAACCACATCCCAAATGACCTTCAGAGGAAGTAGCAGCGTGCTCTAACCCACCGGATCCAATCTGGCCCTCCAACATTTCCACCCACAACAAGGATTGTAACTCAACAATGCATTAGTTAAGGAAGAAATAAACAGAATCATGGAAAACCAATTGAGTTCTACCAGAATTAATATCCCTAAACATTATCTAGGTTAAGTTAGAGACCTTTAAAAGTGGATCCCCCCTTATCAGATCTTCAAAAGAATAGGTCAGCTTATTCCAGATCTGCATGTACTCCTCGAGTCTGATCAACCCCTTGTTGAAGCCTCCAACCAGAATCATGTCATGTTTGTCAACCCATAAATATTGTTCTTCATTAAGGTCCACTTCCAGATTCTGGCCCATCATCTTGGCCACATCCTCTTCCAATGCATTTAGAAATATCACCTGCTCTGTCACTACATCATCCGAACATAGAACCAAGTCTGAGGAAGTTTCCTGTTGTTCCCATGATTTTAGTGGACACCTGACCTCCTTGTCCAGTTTCTCAACCATTATCTTCCTTGCTGACTGGGTCCTCAAATGAGGAGGTAAGGAGGAATAATCCCTCCTTCCCCTTATTCTCCTCTTAATCCTGTTTCTTCTTGAACCAAGCTCTTCATCAGAAAACCTCCTACTGACCTCGTCAGTTTCTGTCTCCCCTCCACTGAGAGCACACTCTAGGTGAACATGCCCCATGGTCCGACCTCCCAGAGTGAGGCCATCGATGCTCCTTCATGTCAAGAAGAATAGAAATGGTTCTGTAGATGATCACTTGACCAGACATCACCACCCCATCAAAAATATAGTTGTTATACACATTCCATAAACATCAGAGTCATACCTTTAGAACAAGGGTGAGCTCCTTTCTCTCTGAACCTGCCTCGCCCGAGTCGTGGAACCAGTGAACCATAAAGGGATCATCATCCATGTTTGTGATAGAGACTACTGTAAATTCACAAAATAAATCCCAGGCCGCTTGTTCCCACTCACTTTTAATGAATAGGTGAACCATGGTCTCTTCCTGCTTCCTCCAACTGCAAACGCATCTGGAATCCATACTCGCACTACTTCTCCTAACGTTTTTGTTAGTGGACAATGCTATATTATGAACTCTATATAAAAGAGATTTGTATTTAGAGGTGATGAGTCTATCCCCCCATTCCAGACATCTCCTCCAGGATGCAAGGGAATCATGTGGTGGTAATCCCTAGTGGAGAACATCCCCAAACATGACAGAGTGTACACGCATTAGTCAAGGACAGAGGAAATATCAATCAGACGGAATGGGTTGTGGAGTTTTAGATTGATCTGGCACTGGGAAACAACTAATATATATTCTCTCATATCGCATAGACCCTACCGAGATGAGGGAATTAAAGATACTATTGGACTACTTGTAATCCAAAAGATTCATTCACCCGAGTATCTCTCCTTGGGATTCTCCTGTGTTGTTCGCGAAAAAGGCCGACAGATCCCTCGGGTTATGAATTGACTATCGGAAGCTGAATCAGTTATCAATTAAGAACAAATACCCTTTTTCCATAACATATAATTTGTTTGATCAGTTGAAGGAAGAAAAGTGGTTCTCAAAAATATATCTGTGTTCAGGATACAACATCTCAGGATGAAAGAGGCAGATATCCCAAAAACATCCATCCAGAATAGGTATGGCCACTTCGAGTACTTGGTCATGCCCTAAAGATTGACCAATGCTCTAGAATTCTTTATGGAACTCATGAACATGATGTTCCATCAGTATCCCGATTCTTTTGTTATGGTGTTTGTGGATTATTTTATCATATACTCTTCTTCTAAGGAGGAACACGAATATCACTTGAGGATCATTCTCAGTACTTTGTGGGATCACCAGCTCTATGAAAAGTTGTCAAAGTGTACTTTCTAGATCAGGGAAGTTATATTCTTACAGCACGTGATCTTAGATCAGGGGGTCTTAGTGGACCTTGAGAAGCTCATTTTGGTCATGTCATGGGAGAAACCAAAGAATGTGTTTGATATTAATATTTTCCTTATCCTGGTGGGTTATTACAGGAGATTCATTCAGGATTTCTCTCGGCTGGCTTTACCAATGACCACACTCACCCAGAAAGGGTTTAAGTTTGGAAGGGGCCCAGAATGTCAAGAATCCATTGAGGAGCTGAAGTATTGGTTGACTACCACCCCTATGCTGATTTTTCCGGAGTTTGGTAAGGGGTATGTGTTCTATTGTGATGCTTAATGGATGGGTCTTGGGTGAGTGCTTATTTATGATGATTATGTGGTGGTGTATGAATCTCTCTAACTCTGACCACATGAAAATAATTTCCTAACCCAAGACTTGGAGTTGTTTTTGGATATTCATGCTTTGATGACCTTAAATTGCTACCACTTTGGGGAGAAATTTTTGGTATACTCGGATCATAAAATCATAGCCTATATCTTCTTACAGAAGGACCTCAACTTGAGGAAGTGTCGCTAGATTAAGTACTTGTAGGGGTTCGACATTGACATTGTATATACCCAAGGCATGGGTAATTTAGTGACCGACGCCTGGAGTAGAAGAGTTCCTGTGAAGGCTTTGAAGAAGTCTAGTGATGAGTGGACTTTGATGGGACTCCTTTCTCATATGCATGTAGAGACAAAGGAGCACAATAGAGGGGTGTTCTTATTGAGCGTTCAGTTGAATCCTCTCTTGGAGTTGATTCAGATGGAATAGACTAGTGATGATATTTGTCAGTGGTCAAGGTAGTTTCATCATGGTGGGGATACATCCTCTGACTGGTCGTCATCTCCTAATGGCATCTTGTGCTTCAACGACCGTTCAGTAGTGTCGTTATCTCTACGGAAGGTGGTGATGGAGGAGAGCCACCAGTCTTAGTGGGATGTACATCTCAATGAAACAAAGATTTATTACGATGTGAGATGACTGCTCTGGTAACCAAGTATGCAACTGGACATAGAGGAATTTCTTTCAAGATGACACACATTCCATCACATGAAAGGAGAGCATCAGAGGCCCTCCGGTTTTCTCCTACCATTACCTATTCCTACCTATAAGTGGTATGAGGTTTCCATGGACATCATTATTGGCTTTCCTCATTCACCTCAAGGAAATAATGAAATTTTTTTGGTGATTGATCATCTGACCAAATCATCCCACTTAATTATGATAAGAGATACAGCTAAAGTGGGTGAGTTGGTTCGTTTGTATCTTTTGAAGGTGGTGAGACTCCATGGAATTCCATTAGTAGTTTTCTCATATAGAGACATCAGTTTCACTTCTCGATTCTGGGAAGGCCTTGATATGGACTTTGGGTACTTGATTAATATGATCATGGCATACCACCATCAGACAAATGGTCCAAAAGAGCAGTCGAATTAGATTTTGGAGGACATTCTCTGTGCATGTGTCCTGGATTTTGGATGTTCTGGGGATAGCCATTTGGGATTGGTTTATTTGGATTATAACAATAGTTACCAATCCTTGATACAAATGAATCATTTTTAGGTGTTCTATGGTCGGCCTTATCGTTCCCCTCTATGTTGGGCTAAGGTAGGTGAGACCTCACAACTGGGGCAGAGTATAGTGCAGGAGGCTTCTAAGAAAGTCAAATTGATCAGGCAGTGTTTATTGACAGCTGAGTGTCACCATAAATATTTTGCTAAACAGGTGAGTTGAGACTTGGAGTTTTCTGTTGGTGACAGGGTATTCCTGAATGTTTCCCCTCATTTAGGCCATCATCGATTGGGAAATCAAGGGAAGAGACGTTTCGGTATATTAGACCATTTGAGATCACTGAGCATTTTGGAAAGGTGGCATATACGTTGGCATTAACTTTTTAGTTAACATCAATCAATATCGTCTTTCATGTCTCCTAGTTGAAGATATATAACCTGGATCCATCCCATGTACTAAATTGGGAGGAGTTGGATATAGAGCCTGATTTATTTATTTTTTGGCAGTCAGTTCAAATAGTGGACTTCCAAGAAAATGTGCTTTAGGGGAATTTTATTCCACTGGTTTGGGATTTTTGGCAACATGTAAATGATACACATGAGACATGGGAGGAGAAGACATGGGTTGATGAAGATTATCTGTTCATGTTTTCTGATTAAGCTACAGGTGGAATTTTCGCGATGAAATGTTTTCATAGTGGGGATAATTATCACATACATGACATATTTTAAAGGTATTTTTCATTTAATTTTCATTATTGATTTTTTTAGGTGTTTCCCTTTCATTTTTGTGGAAATGGTGAGTACTGAAAATTTGGGTAAAACCATGAGCATAATTCCGTATTTAGAAATAAATTTTGTTTCATTTATAACTTCTTCATTTTTCAAAAAATTTCATCCGTTCAAATTTCTACTTGGCCTCCCCTAACCTATTAACACCTCCATGTCAATTTTGAACCTTTAAGAATCAATAATAATAGTTTATTTTGGTTTTTATTTAATTAATTGGGCCAACCCAGAAGCCCATTTCTAGTTTAAAAAAATGTTTATTTAATATATTATTCAATTTTAAAGATTTTTTTGTGATTCCTCCTATCACCCAAGCCCATAGAACCTAGTAATTCCCCTATTCCATTCTCTCCATCTTTGGAGCTCATTTTCGTCTCAGAGTAGTTCAAAACATCTGAAGCTTTCCTAATTAATCTATATTTAAAAAGGTAATTTGATTCATTTATAACTCCTTAATTATTCACTCTTTTCCCCCCATTTTACTTCACAACTAACCATATCTTCTTTATTCTAACCTCGATTTCTTTTTTGGATGTATTAAAATTCATATACTAGTATATTTGGGGAGATTTCATCAAGATCCCTTAAGTAAGGGTGTCTCCTTCATTCCTCGTTCAATTTTATTTGGGTTTATTCCCTTTATCATTGAAGTTCCAAATAACCAGAGGGTGGGATTTAGAATATAGGGTTTAACATTGGATTTTCTTGGCCCAATATTCTATTTTTATCCTTGATCTACCCTCCTTGAGGTGTGACAATGGTGTGATTGAGTTTTCGCACAACGGATTCAATGTTTTGACTAATTTTGTGGTGATTTCCTTTTGTATGCAATCATTGTGACTAGAATGATGTGTTTATGGTATTTTCATGTTTATTTCATTTTATTATTGGTGTGAAAATTGGTTTTAGAGGTGTTTGTAAGGCAAATGAATTTTTAGTTACATTTTTTGTGAAATTTTGGGTTTTTGAAAGGAATATCTTATTGATTCATTTTGGATACCCTATAATTTCTTATTTGATTTAATTGAAATGTATTATGGATGAAAATACTATATGGAATGTTTTTCTCCTTTGGTTGTTTCTGTACAATCCTATTTTAATTGTGTTTGTGAAGAATATGAACATTAAGTTTCGTGTTTGTGTGAAAATGGAGTTTTTACAACTATATAACTTCTTAAATAATATAGGGATGACCTAAAACTGATTTTTTTATTTCATTGAATGTTTTTGGGAATCCATTTATACTTTGCTGACTTTTACGTGTGCACATGGTGTTAAAAGTGTGGTTTTCAAGGCGTTTTGGGTGCAAAACAATGTGAGATTTTGAGAAGTTGTTTCACTGAATATCATAATGTTTTGTTGTGTGTTTTAAGTGGTATAATAGGTGTATAGCTACATTATTGTATTTCTGTTACTATTAGTGGTGTTTTTATATGTAAGGGGATGTTTTTTTCTTGCTGAAATTGTTTGATCACAAAGGGGGAAGCCCGGGTACCTAGGTGGGTGGATATGTACTTGTACAACTAGTGATCCGGATGGATTTTGTCCATGTTTCAATGAGAAAATGGATAATGACAACTCTAAATAAACAATATGGATGATTTTTTGGGACCAATACATTGTGGGTATATTCCCTACTGGTGGATTGTGCAAGGGAAATTATTTGTGACATGGTTACTTTACACCGAGGTATGAGGTACATAGGGCCTGAGAGTATGTAGTTGCCTAGGGGTGTCCCTGGTTTTGGTTCTCATTTTATTTTTGGTATTTACCCTTGTATTAGGGTGTGTTTTGATGTAATTTTTAGTATCTAATATGTCTTATTTAATTTTTTTAACATTCTTAATATTTTAGTTTGAAGACTATTTTCAATTGAATGTTTCATTACTTGGAATTTATCGTTGTTTTTCTTTACATGGTAAAACTGCATGTTTTTCACATTGTATTTCATACCCTTTGGAATATTTGGCTGGAACCCTATTGGGCTAAGGGTCACACCATAATTACACCCCTTGGGTGTAATTTGACCTGATTATGTTTGACTTAGGTAAAGGCAAGGCCTCGGGTGAAGGCGATTCATGTTGTTAGTCCCCTCTTATGGTGCGGTGTTGTGAAGATGACTCGGGGGGGTGATGACCCCTTGTTATGTGGAGTCTTTTTGGATGTATTGATGTTATGGTTATTTGTATTTGGACGCATTTTACTCTATTTAAAACCATTTATTCAGATCTGGTTTTGTTAAGACCTGTTTTTCCTGAAAATTTTATATTCTTATTAATGATTTTTTTAATGTCTTATTCTATCATACTTAGGTAAATCATTCCCACATAAAATTTATTGATACCTGGGAACTTTTTCTAGCCCGTGGGGATAGGGAACACCCTTTGGGCCTAGTCATGTGGTGGATTTGGTGTCGGTATTAGTGGCGACCAGATTCAGTTCGTGACACATCTAGTAAGAAACTATCAACTATAAGGACCCTTTACCTTCTCTAGTACAACATCTATGTAATCATTTTGGGTACCAAATTGAAACCTAAGTTGGGTTTGAGTAAATAATAGTAATTTAGAACCACCATGTATAATAAAAAATATCCTTATAAATTAGTGCTTGAAATAAATCATTAATCAAGATAATTAATTAATCAATTAACACCACTCAATAATCAACCATCTTTGAAACCACGCAAGAATATCTCTTAGAATATAGGAAAACCATTAAAAATGTAACCAGAAAACCACAAAATAGTCACATAACTAGGTCAAATACTATAATAATTATATCATAATGAGACCAAGTCATGAATATAATAATTTGAACAAAACTATGAAAATCCCTATAATCACTATATTATAACAAGGACAAAATTATATATAAGGAATTCATCCTTACTAGACCAACCCATATCTATTCTAATATCTTATTAACTAGGAAAAACCCTATATATAATCATTCATGTTTCATTAAGAATAAACTTTCATATAAGAATTTTGGCTCGAACACATCACCTATAAATGTATCCTAAAAGACATACCATACTACCACAATCCACAATTGTTACTTCGTCTCATTGCCATTTTTATTTCAAATACTCATTCCTTAATTGAATCACATCTCAAGACATTTACATGACATTTTTCACATGCATTTTTTATCAAATACCCACCAGTAATTCTATAGTCCCTCAATCCATTTTCCAAGGTGAATTTATCAAAATTGATCATATGATATTTCATGTCATTATAACTGTAACTTCCTAGGTAAATAAAAAATAATGCATTTTCAAATTTATTAATATTTGAGAAATGAATATTAATTTTACTTTAAAGGGGTTTCCATGTTCGATAGCGTACCTGATACGCAACAAAGATTTTCTTTGAGATCTTATGTTGCACACTAGTAATAAAATAATATTATTTTATATGGTAGTTAACACGTAGCCGTTGTATTGGAGGGAATGAATAGAAAAAACTAAAATATGATTATATATCTTTTTTAATTGTTTTTACATTTATCCAATAAAAGATAAAGTCTTAAAATAAGAAAAGAATTCAATTTTAGGCATAGATACTCTAATATTCACTAAAGGTCCACTTATCGCCTTTTCATGGAGAACCTTCTTTAAATATAGTTTTGTTCACTCTTATACTTTCTATTGGACCAAATAAAATTCTTCTTTAGAATCAGGACATCAAAATTTACTTTGTGTAAATTTTTGGTATTTTTCCGATAAAGGTCATTTTTTAATGAATAGTGAAAAATGTTGTATTTTAATTCAAAACCTCTTTTTAATATAATTTATTTATATGATAATATTATCTTTTTAATTGATTTTAAAGTGAAATTAGAATATATTTTTACCATTAAATCCAATAGTGGTCGTTTGAATTCATTTTACTTTGAAATCGGACTTAAACTAGTGTCAATCTTTTGATACTTATTGTTTCATAAAAACACGCTATTTGCTCTGACAGCGGGAATTATTTATTAAATTAATTAATGCAACATATATTTTTTTTATTTTTTAAAATTTAATTAATTTTTTAATTTGGAATATCAAATGTAGCTTAGGGTGAAGTTTTGGTATTTTTCAGAAAAACTTCAATTTTTGATGAATAGTGAAACCACTAAGTGGTACATAAAAAACTGATTTTTCGTTTAAATGAAATTTTACCACCTCGGTGTTTTGAATTTCAAAAATCCTACATACATTGTTGTCATTAAGAAATAAAATCTGGTTCAATGGGATTAAAATAATTTTTTGGTGAATAGTAACTTTTATGTTTATTAATCACGATTAGAGGTAATTAGTGTAGTTTAAGGTAAAAATAATGTTTTAATAATATGAAATGACCTAGAAACATGTCCTACCCTTATTGGATGTGTCATGTCCGACCAAGAAAATCCATGGGTAAACTTGGGGACCCCATAGAGCCACTTTGGTAGGAAAATGACATTAATATCATTTTATTTAATGTTAAAATTAAAATGTCACAAACATGAGTTGTTTTACTAAATCAATTTTTAATTGGGGTTATACAAGTCATATTTTCTAATATATATATTCATTAGGAAGCTAAACAGATTTCTTACATCATGATATTTTCTTTATAATTTTTAGAAATTAAATAAATTAAATTATTTATGACATCATGATGATGCAGTGATTTCCTCATTAATGAACGATTTAAATAAAATGAAAATATAATGTGAAATCTAAGACATACACTTGTCAAATACCTATTGGATGAGTATATTTAGAACTCGTATCACCTTATCCTATAAACATATAATTTTGGGAACCTTTTATCTGAAAATCATTTTATAATAAAGTATCTTTTCTTAACTTTCCAAGAGTGCCCCTCCTCTCCTCTTATAAAATGCCCCCACCTCTACCTCCTTACCCACACCTCTCAAGCCTTTGGTTCGGCCAATCTCTGATATTTGTGTCTCTCCAAATCCCTCTATTACTCCTAGAAGCCTCACTTTGGGCATAAGGCTTCCCAAGGAAGTCTTTGAGCTCAAATAAAAAAGAGTTACCTGTTTTAAAGGTAGTGTTTTCTCTTGTGTTCTTTTGTTTTATTTTTCTTCTCCAGCCCTCTAAACTCTTTTTATTCCTTTAATTTTTTTAAACACCAGTATCTAAAATATACTAGTATGTTTTTATAAGACGGATTCGAGCTACACCTACACACACCTCCGTGTAATAGTCAAATAACATATAGTTTCTGTGGTTGGCGAATTTCTGCCTCACAAAACGATGATTGTTCAATCTTCTTTTAACACTTTCAATGGTGGCCATTAAGATGTCACTCTATTTATATATGATATATAGTATGTTTATGTTTTCCTTATGCTTCTGTATTTTTCATTTGTGGTATACCTTTATGGCTTCCATTATGGGTATACGCGATATCTTCATTTTAGGAAGTGCAGACTACCACCCCCTCAAAGTGATTTGATTCATTAATGCCATATGTGGGACGTATAAATAATGGATTTAAAGTTATTATATATGATTTATGTTACATATAAATGATTAATATAATTCGGGAATTAAAATATACATACCTCTCATTTAGTATTAATTCCATTAATATGACATAGAAATGAAAGTAGCGTTCATGCGTACGTACGGCTTACCGTCTCCATGAACGGTGCATTTCATTTCATACCAGAAAATGATTATGTAATATTATAAATACATGTATATGATGGATATATATGATATATATGATATCTAAATCATGAATATCATTCCGGATATAAAGAACCTTTGACCACACGAACAACATGTAACTGTAAGAAGTCCACTTTTGACTTAAGAACCAAATATTGACAAAACAAAAATTATTAACTTAAATGATTACATAATGTTTATAACATGGTAATAAGTTATATAAAAGTAATAATGAACTTGAAAAAGGTTCTTAAGGAAGTAAAAATTAACTCAAGTTTATTATTCAGGACGTTAAAGAATGATCGAGTCAAGTCGGACCCGAGGTAAGGGACTTCGTCTCAATCTCCTTTCATTGAGGCATATTTCATTTTATACACAACTTTATTTTATACGGTGTATAATCCCCTTTGAATTTTACTTTTATACAAAATGAGTCTTTTTCTATGAATCATTTTACTAAACGACAAAAAGGAATGTTTCTTTTTACGTACGCGGTGACAATGACTTTTTTCACCGCTGCGAGTATTATTTGGTCTTTGGCTTCCTCAACATGGCATAATGTTTTTAAAATTAAATAAATACCATATACTATTTTATGTATTTTGGCATTGAAAATTGTTTTTATAATGGATTTTTTATGTCAATATATTTATGTGATATATTTTGATCAAAGTGTGGAAATGTTTTCATTCCATTATATTTGATTTATGTCTTATGATTTTATAATGGTACTTGGACATTTTATGGGTGGTTATGTGATAAACCATATGACGGGTGGTGCCGTGAATACCAAGACGGTTGGTTACGTTATAACCTCCAATACATTGGGTATGGAAGTCAGCCGTATGGCTGTTCTATTAAATGATATGTGTGGAAGTCGACCGTATGGTTATTCCATTTAAGTATCTTTATGTCCCAAGTTACCTTTATATGTTATGTGATCTTTATATGGGTTTTATGGTAATCATTGGGTTACAAAAGGGTAAGTAATGATCTTTTATTCATTTAAGAGTTTTTACTACTTCATAAAGGTGAAATGTATTACTTTGATAAAGTATACATGGTTTACTTGTTGTTTTGAAAAACTAACAGTTTTCATTCATTGTGTATCCCTTACTGAGCTTTTTATGCTCACCCAAAGTTTTTTTTAAATGTTTTTCACAGGACTTAATGTGGAATAGGGTAATGGATGGGATCAATTGAATGTCATTCTATATAAAACATGGAACTAGACATGTTTCTTTTTAAGAGTTTTTATTCTATGGAAACTTAGTAGAAGTGTCTACTTTCTAATCTTTTCAGATATAACTGTTATGTCCTAATTATCTAAAACTCTAAACCTGAAAATATCCTCAATGTTAATTATTCATTTAATTAAATATTAAGTACAGTTTAAGGCTGGGGCCTTATAGTTGGTATCATAGGTCGGTTTAGACAAATTTATGAGTTAGAAAATTGTTAAATTATAAATTAATTTATGGTATGATTGAAATGATATAGAATTTAAATATTACCATGTTGCATCACCTAGGATATTTCTGTGTTAAGAATGGTTTTTCATAGAGGAAATAGAATGGCTTTTCTAGGAAGGCATATAGTGGGAAATGACCTTTCAAATTAGTATCCTGAGATGGTCAGAATCAGAACTAAACAGTTTTTTGCAGTGATGGCTCAGTTGACTCAGGGGTTGAATAGAAGATTGGTGAATCCTCCAGTTTTGGAACTTCCTTCCAGGAATGGTGAGTTTGTTATCTATAGTGATGCTTCATTTAAAGGACTTGGTTGTGTCCTAATGCAGAATGATTAGGTAATTGCTTATGCTTCACGTCATTTGAAAACTCATGAGGTAATTTACCCTACACATGATTTGGAATTAGCTACTGCTGTTTTTGCTCTAAAAATTTGGTGGCATAATTTGTATGGAGTAAAGTGTGAAATATATACTGATCAAAAAAGTTTAAAGTATATATTCACTCAGAAAGAATTGAACATGAGATAGAGGAGATGGAAAGAATTAATCAACTATTATGATTGTTCAATTCATTACCATCCAGGAAAAGAAAATATAGTGGCTGATCCTTTGAGTCGAAAAAGTAATGCTTCATTAACCATGCTACATTTGGAACGAGATCCTTTGGTTTTTGATTTGATAAACTTTGGCATAGAAGTTGTTGGTGCAGGAAGTTATTCTGTTTTTTTTTTCAGGTATTAGTGAGATCAACCCTATCATACAGAATTAAAAAAGTACAGAAGCAAGACAGTGAGTTACAGAAAAAGGTAGAGCTGGATCAGAAGGGTAAGTTTCCTGAATTCAACATTTATAATGATTGTGTTTTGAGGTTTGGGAAGAGATTATGTGTGCCTGGTGATTCACATTTGAAGAATGAGTTTTTATGTGAGTCTCATAGTTCCCCGTTTTCATTTCATCCTAGTAGTACAAAGATGTACAAAGATCCGCGGGAGTATTACTGGTGGGATGGAATGAAAAGAGATATTGCTAATTTTACTGTGAAGTGTTTGACTTGTCAGCAGGTTAAAGTAGAGCGAAAGTTACCAAAAGGGATGCTTTAGCCTCTACCAGTGCCAGAGTGGAGATGGGAAAATATATCCATGGACTTTTTTGTGGGATTACCGAAGACATCTAGAGGTAATAATGCAATCTGGGTTATTGTTGATCGATTGACTAAATCTGCTCATTTCTTTCCTATTCGAGATACTTTGCCTCTAGATCAACTTGCTCATTTGTATCTTAAAGAGATAGTCATGTTACATGGAGTTCCTCTCTCCATTGTGTCTGATCGTGATCCTAGGTTTACTTCTAACTTTTGGAAAGGCCTTCAGAAGTCGTTGGGTACTGAATTAAATTTTAGTACATCTTTTCATCCGCAATCAGATGGGCAGTCAGAACGAACAATTCAGACTTTGGAGGATATGCTACATGCTTGTCCGATAGATTATCAGGGAAGTTGGGACCAACATCTTTCTTTGGTTGATTTTTCCTATAATAACAGTTTTCATTCTAGTATACAGATGGCATCGTTTGAGGCATTATATGGGAAGCGGTGTCTAACTCCAGCTTTTTGGGATGAAGTGGGAGAAAGGAAGATGATGGGACAAGAATTGGTATAAGGGATGGGAAAAAAATTATTTGATTCAGAAACACATGAGAACAGCTCAGAGAAGGAAGAAGAGTTATGCGGATAACCGGAGGAAGGATCTATCTTTTGAGGTAAGTAATCATGTTTTTCTAAAAATTTCACCGTGGAAAAGTGTGATGCGATTTGGTAAGAAATTAAAGCTGCGTCCAAGGTTCATTGGACCATATGAAATTCTGAATAGAGTTGGATCAGTTGCATACAGAGTGGAATTACCTCCGATTTTATCTCAGGTACACAATGTTTTTCATGTTTCGATGTTGAGAAAGTATATGCCAGATCCATCTCATGTTTTGAGCCCAGAGGTAGTTTTGTTGGAAGAGAATCTCTCTTATGAAGAAAAACCAGTCCAGATTCTTGGCCGAAGAGAGAAAGTGTTGTGAAATAATGTACTAGGTAAAGGTTTTGTGGAAAAACCATATGGTTGAAGAGGAAATGTGGGAATCGGAAAATGCTATGAGGGATAAATACACCCACTTATTTTGATAAGTGAATAAAATTGTGAGGATGCAATTCCCAAAAGGGGGGAAGGATGTAACATCCCAAGTAAATAAAGAATAATACAATTTCATATTTATTAATATTTTATAATTGAATATTAATTTTACTTTAAAGGGGTTTCTATGTTCAATAGCATACCCAATACGCAACAAAGAGTTTCTTTGAAATCTTACGTTGCACACTAGTAATAAAATAATATTATATTAAATGGTAGTTAAAACGCAGTCGTTGTATTGGCGGGAATGAATAGAAATAAATAAAATATGATTATATATGCTTTTTAATTGTTTTTACATTTATCCAATAAAATATAAAGGCTTAAAATAAGAAAAAAGAATTCAATTTTAGGCATAGATACTCTAATATTCACTAAAGGTCCACTTATCACCTTTTCATGGTGAACCTTCTTTAAATATAGTTTTGGTCACTCTTATACTTTCTATTGGACCAAATAAAATACTTCTTTAGAATCGGGACATCAAAATTTACAATGTGAAAATTTTTGGTATTTTTCCGATAAATTTCATTTTTTAATGAATAGTGAAAAATGTTGTATTTTAATTCAAAACCACTTTTTAATATAATTTATTTATATGATTAGATTATCTTTTGAATTGGTTTTAAAGTGAAATTAGAATATATTTTTACCATTAAATCCAAGAGTGGTCGTTGGAATTAATTTCACTATGAAATCGGACTTAAACTAGTGTCAATCTTTTGATACTTATTATTTCATAAAAACACGCTATTTGCTCTGACAACGGGAATTAATTATTAAATTAATTAATGAAACTTATATTTTTTTAATTTTGTAAACTGGAATTCATTTTTGAATTCAGAATATAAAATATATCTTATGTTGAAGTTTTGGTATTTTTCTGAAAAACTTCAATTTTTGATTAATAGTGAAACCACTAAGTGGTACTTAAAAAACTGATTTTTCGTTTAAATGAAATTTTACCACCTATGTGTTTTGAATTTCAAAAATCTAACATACATGGTTTTCATTATGAAGTAAAATGTGGTTCAATGGGATTAAAATAATTTTTTGTTAATAGTAACTTTTATGTTTATTAATCGCGATTAGAGGTAATTAGTGTAGTTTTAGGTAAAAATAATGTTTTAATAATATGAAATGACCTAGACACATGTCCTACCCTTATTGGATGTGTCATGGACGACTAAGAAAATCCATGGGTCAACTTGGGGACCCCATGGAGCCACTTTGGTAGGAAAATGACATTAATATCTTTTTATTTAATGTTAAAATTAAAATGTCACAAACATGAGTTGTTTTACTAAAAAAAATTAAATGGGGTTATAAAAGTCATATTTTTTACTATAAATATTCATTAGGAATATAAAAATATTTCTTACATCATGATATTTTTTATATAATTTTTAGACATTAAATAAATTAAATTTTTATGACATCATGATGATGCAACGATTGCCTCATTAATGAATGATTTAAATAAAAAGAAAAGATAATGTAAAATATAAGACTTACACTTGTCAAAGACCTATTGGATGAGTAAATTTAGAACTCTTATCACCTTATCCTCTAAATATATAATTTTGGGACCCTTTTTATCCGAAAATCATTTTATAATAAAGTATCTTTTCTTAACTTTCCAAGAGTGCCCCTCCTCTCCTCTTATAAAAGGCTCCCACCTCTACCTCCTTACCCACACCTCTCAAGCCTTTGGTTCGGAAAATATCTGATATTTTTGTCTCTACTCATCCCTATCTTACTCCTATAATCCTCACTTTGTTCATAAGTCTTCCCAATGAAGCCTTTGAGCTCAAATCAAAAAGAGTTACCCATTTTAAAGGTAGTGTTTTCTCTTGTGTTCTTTTGTTTTATTTTGCTTCTCCAACCCTCTAAACTCTTTTTATTCCTTTATTTTGTAACAGAACCATTATATTAAATATACTAGGATGTTGTTATAAGAAGGATTCGAGCTACACCTACACAAACCTCCTTCTAATTGTTAATGAATATACTGTTTTTGTGGTTGGCGAAATTATGCCTCACGAAACGATGATTGTTGAATCTTATTTTAACACCTTCAATGGTGGCCATTAACATGTCAATCTATTTATATATGAAATATATTATGTTTATTTTTTCCTTATGCTTCTGTATTTTTCATTTTTGGTATACCTTTATGGCTTCCATTATGGGTATACGCGATATCTTCAGTTTAGGAAGTGCGGACTACCGCCCCCTTAAAGTGACTTGATTCGTTAATGCCATATGTGGGACATATAAAGGATGGATTTAAAGTTATTATATATGATTTATGTTACATATAAATTATGAATATAATTCGGGAATTAAAATATACATACCTCTCATTTAATTTTTAATTCCATTAATATGACATAGAAATGAAAGTAGCATTCATGCGTACATACGGCTTACCGTCTCCATGAACAGTGCCTTTCATTTCTGAACTCTAAATGATTATGTAATACTATAAATACATTTATATGATGGATATATATGATATATATGATATCCAAATCATGAATATCATTCTGGATATAAAGAACCTTTGACCACACAAACAACATGTAATTGTAAGAAGTCCACTTTCAACTTAAGAACCAAATATCGACAAAACAAACATTATTAACTTAAATGATTACATAATGTTTATAACATTGTAATAAGTGATATAAAAGTAATAATGAACTTGAAAAAGGTTCTTAATCAAGTATAAATTAACTCAAGTTTATTATTCAGGACATTAAAGAACGATCGAGTCAAGTCGGACCCGAGGTAGTGACTTCGTCTCAATCTCCTTTTATTGAGGCATATTTCGTTTTATACACAACTTTCCTTTATACGGTGTATAAGACCCTTTGACTTTTACTTTTATACAAAAGGAATCTTTTTCTACGAAGCGTTTTACTAAACAAAAAAAAGGAATGTTTCTTTTAACGTATGCGGTGACAACGACCTTTTTCGCCGCCGTGAGTATTATTTGGTCTTTGGCTTCCTCCACAAGCTGTAATGTTTTTAAAATGAAATAAATACCATATACTCTTCTATGTATTTTGGTATTGAAAATTGTTTTTATAATGGATTTTTTATGTCAATATATTTAAGTGATATATTTTGATCAAAGTGTGGAAATATTTTCTTTCCATCATATTTGTTTTATGTCTTATGATTTTATAATGGTACTTGGACATTTGAAAGGTGGTTACGTGATAAACCATATGACGGGTGGTGTCGTGAATACCAGGACGGGTGGTTATGTTATAACCTCCAATGCATTGGGTATGGAAGTCGGCCTTATGGCTATTCCATTAAGTGATATTTGTGGAAGTCGACCGTATGGTTATTCCATTTAAGTATGTTTATGTCCCAAGTTACCATTATATGTTATGTGATCTTTATATGGGTTTTATGGTAATCTTCGGGTTACAAAAGGGTAAGTAATGATCTTTTATTCATTGAAGAGTTTTTACTACTTCATAAAAGTGAAAATTATTACTTTGATAAAGTATACATGGTTTACTTGTTGTTTTGAAAAACTAACAGTTTTCATTCACTGTGTATCCTTTACTGAGCTTTTTATACTCACCCCAAGTTTTTTTGAAATGTTTTTCACAGGACTTAATGTGGAATAGGGTCAAGGATGGGATCAAGGGAAAGTCATGCTATATAAAACATGGAACTAGACATGTTTATTTTTAAGAGTTTTTATTATATGGAAACTTAGTAGAAGTGTCTACTTTGTAATGTTTTGAGATGTAATAGTTATGTCTAAATTCTCTAAAACTCTAAACCTGAAAAAATCATCAATGTGAATTATTCATTTAATTCAATATTAAGTAAGGTTTAAGGCCGGGGCCTTATAATAACCAAACATTAATCCATTAGAAAAATCATTATTATTCTAGGGTAGAATCTCCCAATGGGTATCTTCAAGCTAGCTCTCAACACCATTGAATCCAACGAAATCAAAATAGTAATCCATCAAAAGATCTATCATAACTCATTATTCAATTAATAAGTGTGCACCATACCTTGTCCCAATAACTATATTTCATAAACCCATAAAATTAAACTAACCATAATTATTGGTTTTAGACCACCAACATCGAATATAGAGAAGGTGTTGATAAATCCTCATGTATAAGGTTGTGATCGATTTATCCAATACCTTAAAAATAACTAAAAACATCCATAAAAAATGGATCTAGAAGAGGATAGAAAATTTGAATTCCAATCTTCGTTCTTATAATCTTTAATTTCATGACTAATCATGGTCATTATTCCACATAAGAATGTATTTTGAAATATTTTCCAAAGATGGTTAACAATAGAGGGGAAAAGGAGACACATTACCTAAATGCACAATTCTAGGGCATCAATTTAAGGAAGACTGAGATTAATTCATGACCTAAATTTCTTTCAGATCATGAAAACATTGTATCCCATAAACATCAATAATTATTTCACATGGACTTAAAATCCAAAATAAACTATTTTCATCGTCTGAATATATTACATGATGTGAATAATTGATTCATGTATTACCTAATAGGAATTCTCGATTCATAGATTTCCTGACAAGAATTCCTGACTCATGAATTAAATGATTAGAATTCATGATTCACATATTACAAAACATGATTTCATGATTCACATATGAAATGATATGAAATCACTATTCATCTCTTTCTTGGAACCATTCATGCAATGTATGGTTTTCTGGAGTGGGCCTCTAATGTTTCATGTCACTAATATAATTCAGGCTATGAATGATTTATGTAGGTATAACTCACCATTATTTCCATGAACATACACAACACAAATTTGGAAAGAAAAATAATTTATTTACAGATTTTTAGACCATCACATATCATTTAGGGACATATAAAAAAACTAAAGAGGGGTGAATATAAAAATTATAGGATCTTAAAACCTTCCCTCTATAAGACAAAAATTCCCCAAGATCCTGGAAACATCACTTTGGGGTCCCATTTAACAATTATAGACATTGTGATTTCATATTAGATTCTGTCTCCCTAGTCTACTATTGAACACATTTGTGATGCCACTCTACTCAAACTAGTGGTATAATCTTTTCCTGAAGATACCTCTCACTATAGAACACATTATTTATTAGATATCCACAATGGAAAAATATACACCAAACTTGTTGTCATAATTTAATAACTTATGAGAAGGCTTAGGATGATATCTCTAAAGATTTGATACATAAAAAACATTGTGAATGGAACTATATCACTATCGAAGGGTTATTCGGCATTCCACTAGAATAAAGATTTCCACTATCTCACATGGATTGACAAGCCTAGGAATTACACTACGGAAAAAATGGGTATTTGCGACAGGTTATTTGCGACGGGGATAAATCCCGTGGCAAATAGGTAGCCTTTTGCGACGGGATTGTTCTCCCCGTCAGAAAAGAACTGACGCGTTTGCGCGCCAAATCGCGGGAAACATATTTGCGACGGGCAGTTATTGCCTGTCGCAAATAACCGGCGGCGGTAAAAGGTATTTGCGACGGGCATATTCCCCCGTCGCAAATAGTATGTCGGCAGGTCGTTATTTGCGACGGGACCCGTCACAAATAACTATTTAACCGTTGACCGTATTAAATGATGGCTAAGGTATTTGCGACGGGCACCGTCGCAAATAATATTATTTGCGACGGGTAGCACGTCGCAAATGGACCCGTCGCAAATAATCTAACCTATAAATACCCCCATCCGTTTTTTTCAATTCATTCTCAAACTCCATCTTCTTCTTCTCTCAAAATTCTAGTTCTAGAATTGAGCGTTTCTAAAGTTTAATTTTTTTTCTTCGGAGTTGATTTTGATGTTTTCAGGAACGATCAAAGATCAACCTCAGATCAAGTTTCAAGGTATTTATATTCATTTTAATTTAATATTTATTTTAAATTTTTTATTAGTTTCAATTATTCTTAATTAGTAGTAATTTAATTATGTTTACATTGTTTTGTTACTTAATAAATTTAAATTATTAGTATTGTTCATAGTTAATGGTAATTAGAAATAATTAGTAATAATTTTTAATAATTAAGAATAAATATTAATAATTTGTAATAAATACCAATAATTAGGAATAATAACATTATTACATTATTATTATATTTTATTATTAATATTAAAATAATATAATTTTTTATATTATTTATACAATTCTCTTTTCATCTGTGTGTTTTCTGTCTCCATATGTATTATTTGTATGTGGAGAAAGAAAACACACAGATGAAAGGAGAATTGTATATAATATAAAAAATTATATTATTTTAATATTAATAATAAAATATACTAATAATTTAATAATGTTATTATTCCTAATTATTGGTAATTATTCATATAATTACTAATAATTAGTAATAATTACTAATAATTAGGAATAATTACCAATAATTAGGAATAATTATCAATAATTTGTAATAATTACCAATAATTACCAATAATTAGGAATAATTACCTATAATTACCAATAATTACCGATAATTACCGATAATTAGTAATAATTAGTAATAATTAGGAATAATTTGTAATAATTACCAATAATTAGAAATAATTACCAATAATTAGGAATAATTAACAATAATTAGGAATAATTACCAATAATTAGGAATAATTACCAATAATTACCAATAATTAGTAATAATTACCAATAATTAGTAATAATTAGTAATAATTAGTAATAATTACAAATAATTAGTAATACTTAACAATAATTAGTAATAATTACCAATAATTAGGAATAATTACCAATAATTACCAATAATTACCGGTAAATAGTAATAAATAGTAAAAATTAGTAATAATTAGGAATAATTACCAATAATTAGTAATAATTAGTAATAATTACTAATAATTACTAATAATTAGTAATAATTAGTAATAATTAGTAATAATTACCAATAATTAGTAATAATTAGTAATAATTAGTAATAATTGCCAATAATTAGTAATAATTACCAATAATTAGTAATAATTAGTAATAATTAATAATAATTACAAATAATTAGTATTAATTACCAATAATTCGTAATAATTACCAATAATTAGTAATAATTACCAATAATTAGTAATAATTACCAATAATTAGTAATAATTAGTAATAATTAACAGTAATTAGTAATAATTACCAATAATTAGTAATAATTACCAATACTTAGTAATAATTACCAATAATTAGTAATAATTAATAATAATTAATAATAATTAACAATAATTAGCAATAATTACCGATAATTACCAATAATTAGTAATAATTAGTACTAATTGCCAATAATTAGAAATAATTAGTAATAATTACAATTAATTAGTAATAATTAGTAATAATTACCAATAATTAGTAATAATTACCAATAATTAGTAATAATTAGTAATAAATAGTAATAAATAGTAATAAATAGTAATAATTAGTAATAATTAATATTAATTAGTAATAATTAACAATAATTAGTAATAATTAACAATAAATAGTAATAATTAACAATAATTAGTAATAATTACCAATAATTAGTAATAATTACCAATAATTAGTAACAATTAGTATTAATTAGTAATAATTAATATTAATTAGTAATAATTAACAATAATTAGTAATAATTAACAATAATTAGTAATAATTACAAATAATTAGTAATAATTACCAATAATTAGTAATAATTACCAATAATTAGTAATAATTACCAATAATTAGTAATAATTACCAATAATTAGTAATAATTAGTAATAATTAGTAATAATTACCGATAATTAGTAATAATTACCGATAATTACCAATAATTAGAAATAATTACCAATAATTAGTAATAATTAGTAATAATTACCCATATATAGTAATAATTACCGATAATTACAAATAATTAGAAATAATTACCAATAATTAGTAATAATTACCAATAATTAGTAATAATTAACAATAAATGGTAATAATTAGTAATAATTAATATTAATTAGTAATAATTAACAATAATTAGTAATAATTAACAATAATTAGTAATAATTAACAATAATTAGTAATAATTAACAATAATTAGTAATAATTACCAATAATTAGTAATAATTACAATAATTAGTAACAATTAATATTAATTAGTAATAATTAACAATAATTAGTAATAATTAACAATAATTAGTAATAATTAACAATAATTAGTAATAATTACCAATAATTAGTAATAATTACCAATAATTAGTAATAATTACCAATAATTAGTAATAATTACCAATAATTAGTAATAATTACCAATAATTAGTAATAATTACCAATAATTAGTAATAATTAGTAATAATTAGTAATAATTACCAATAATTGCCAATAATTAGTAATAATTACCAATAATTAGTAATAATTAGTAATAATTACCAATAATTAGTAATAATTACCAATAATTAGTAATAATTAACAATAATTACAAATAATTACCAATAATTAGGAATAATTACCAATAATTAACAATAATTAACAATAATTAGTAATAATTACCAATAATTAAGAATAATTACCAATAATTACCAATAATTAGGAATAGTTACCAATAATTATTAATAATTAACAATAATCAGTCGTGTATGATGTAAACACTATAATTATCCTAGCTTGAGTGTTTTTTCTAACAAATTATTCAAAACTAGTAATGCATTTATATTTTATAGAAAAATATGGAACATTGAGGTCATCAAAAATCATTATTAGGTGACCGCATATGGATATATCAATGTAGAAATCCAAACGATTCTGGTTTAAATCCAGTATATGTAGAGGGTGTTGATACTTTTTTATCATTTGCGGCATCAAATCCAGAATTTGTTTCAGAAGGCAAAATAAAATGCCCTTGCAGAAAATGTGCATTGAGAACGTTTGACACGTTTGACAAAGTGGGGGAACATCTCTTGCATTTTGGTTTTCAACCAGATTATGTTTTTTGGTATCAACACAGTGAAAGCAGTTCCAGAGTAGGTGATACCAACTTGATTCCGGATCCATCCCAGTTTCAAGATTTAGTACATGATGTTGCAGGTTCATCTGTTCAACATAAAGAAACTCTGACTGATATAGCTTCAAATCCTGAGTTGGCACCGTCTGAATTTTATGAGTTGTTGAGGTCTGCTGAGGATGCATTATATCCTGGCTGCAAGATGAGAAAATTAGAAGCAGTTGCAAAATTTATGGCTATCAAATCAGATAACGGAATGTCAAACACATGTTTTGACCAGATATTTTCTTTGCTTAAAACACTGTTACCCGAAAGAAATGTTTTGCCTGCAAATTACTATGAGAGTAAGAGGCTGGTTCGAAATTTGGGACTTACTTGTCAGAAGATTCATGAATGTTCAAATGACTGCATTTTATATTCTGGGGAAAATGAGTCGTTGGATAGTTGTCCCACATGTGGGAAACTGAGATATAAAGAAGGACAACACGGGAAGTCTGGTTTGATTCCTATAAAACAGTTGAGATATTTTCTGCTTACATCCAGACTTCAGCATTTATTCATGTCTAAGAATATAGCGACAATGATGTCATGGCATAAAGAGAATATTTCAACCGATAAAAGCTTGAATCATCCAGCCGATGGTGATTCATGGAAATATTTTGATAGAGTGCATCCATCCTTTGCTTTAGAAGCTAGAAATGTTCGACTGGGCCTTTCCAGTGATGGTTTCTGTCAGTTTGGATCTTATGGTAGTCAATATTCATGTTGGCCTGTTTTTTTAACTCCGTACCATTTACCTCCATGGATGTTGATGAAGGAGCCATATATCTTTTTGACTTTACTAATTCCAGGACATCTGAAGAAAAATATTGATGTTTATTTGAAACCATTGATTGATGAATTAAATTTATTGTGGAGTACTGGTATCAGTACATATGATGTAGCAACGAAACAGAATTTCATACTAAGAGCAGTATTGATGTGGACAATTAGTGACTTCCCGACTTATGGGATGTTATCTGGCTAGAGTACACATGGTCAGAAATCATGTCCTTACTGTATGGGAGAGAACAAATCATTTATGCTCATTCATGGAAAGAAACCTTGTTATTTTGACTGTCATCGAAGATTTCTTCTAGCTGATCATCCTTTTCGCAGAAATAGATCTCATTTCAGAAAAGGAACAGTTGAAAGGGATGGATCTCCAAAAATGTTATCAGGTTCGGAGTTAAAATCAGTTGTATTTTCATTACCTCCCATCACTTTTGGTCCCACAATAAACCAACAGAAAATTTCTAGTTTTGGGAAAGAACACAATTGGATTAAACGTAGCATATTTTGGGATTTTCCATATTGGTCTGATTTGTTGGTCCGACACATGTTAGATGTCAGGAATATTGAGAAGAACTGTTTTGATAATTTGTTTCATACAGTTTTGGATACTCCAGGAAAGAGAAAAGACAATGTAAATTCACGTTTAGATCTTGCCCAAATTTGCAGGCATTCAGAATTGGAACTGTTTGAGAATGTCAGAACAGAAAGGTTACTGAAACCAAAATCAGCTTATACACTATCTAAAGAAAACCGTTTATTATTTTGTTAGTGGATTGCAGATTTGAGACTTCCAGATGGATGTACTTCCAATTTGGGTAGATGTGTAAAGAATGGTCATATTACTGGATTAAAAAGTCATGATTGTCATGTTATAATGGAAAGACTTCTACCCATTGGATTAAGAGGTCTGTTGAATTCTGTGATTTGGGATTCCATAACAGACATATCTCATTTTTTTCGGGAAATTTGTGCGGCTACAGCAGATAATGATGCTTTAGGAAAACTTGAAAAAGATGTTGTTGTAATTATATGTAAACTAGAAAAAATATTTCCGCCATCTTTCTTCGACTCAATGGAACATTTGATGTTACATTTTCCATATGAATCCAATTGTAGAGGTCCAGTACAGTTTCGATGGATGTAACCATTTGAAAGATGCATGCAAAAATTGAAAAGAAAAGTACGTAACAAAGCATCTGTTGAAGGATCTATTGCAGAAGCTTATTTTCAAGAGGAAAAATCTTTTTTCTGCTCCCATTATTTTGAATCTGACTATCCATCAAAACACAACCGAATGGGATGAAACGAGAGGAATATTGATGAAATTGACATTCAATTATCTGTTTTCAACCAGCCAGAGCTTGGTTTTGATGGAGTTTGTGAACGCTAGCTTTCAGATGATGAACATCATAGAGCACATACATATGTTCTGCTCAACTGTGAAGAGATGACATCAGTTGTACTGTAAGTGTTTATATCACTTATTCTATCATTTATGTTACAGTAAATAACATTGCTTTTATAGGTTGTATGATAATCATATCAAGAAACAAATTCCACAAATTACAGTAGCTGCTCTCGAAGAACGTCGACTAAAAAATTTCTCTCAGTGGTTTCAAAAACTGTTAAAATAAATTCTTTATCTTTTAGCAACTCATTCAATGTATAGTTTACTATATTGATAATTATTTCACAAATTTTCAGGTGTCTCGACATGTTGCTAAAATTGACAAACGACTGTGCGTATTGAGTAACCCACCTTCCAAACTTGTTAAAACTTAGAATGCATATGTGGTGAATGGATTTTTATTTCACACACATGAATATGGGGAATCAAAAAAAAAACAATGAACAGTGGAGTTAGTTTGAGAGGATCTCATCATCGAGAAAATGAAGTTGACTTTTATGGCATACTTGATGAAATCATTGAACTCTGTTATCTTGAACAACATTACATAACCATGTTCAAATGTCAGTGGTTGGATACAGAGAGAGGCATGCGTGTTCATCTGAATCATGGAATCATCGATATTAAATGTAAAAGTGTTCTCGCAGTAAATGAACCATTCTTATTGGCTCAACAGGCACATCAAGTTTATTATGCAAAGTACTGTGCTACATCATGAGACTTGACTGATTGGTGGAGTGTAATAAAAATCAAAATTCGAGACAATCAGTTTAGTCAAAGTGAATGTGCTTTCACTGATGTGCAAAGAATTATAGTTTTTCAAGAGAGTACTCAAAATCAATCTTTTTTACAAAGAGACATGAGTATCGATGACGACACCCCACATTTAAGAGTCAGTGATGACGATGATGTTAATAATGTCACATATGAATTTGAAATGGTAAGAGATGAAGCAACTGTAACTTGAATGGATATCGATGATGTTGAGGAGGAATATGAAGATGACATTGACATATATGAAGATGATGATGCAGATGAACACTGATAGAATTCCATGGTATTTATATACAATCATAATATGTATATATGTATATATAATAGTAATTATCAATTATATGCTAACAAAATTAACATTTTCTATTTTAGATGGACGACGCCACATTTCGTGAGTTCGCGGATGCTGACCTGTCTTTCGATGCGGATGAGTTGCTGGCAGATGACCCTCATCCTGCATGCGCTCTAGGGAGTACGCAGAGGGGGTGCGGTCATGCATGATTGATGATTCCTGACCCCGTCCCCGAGCAACATCCACGTCCTGGGTTTAATCCACGCACATGGAGGTGTGATAACCTGTGGATTTGACTAAGATTTCATTAATCTATTCACATAATAAATGTTTATTATTTTTACAGTTTTCCGCATATAGCAGTCGGACAGGGCAGCGCTATTTTGCGCAACTATTTCTCTCAGTCGTGGACCACATGGGAGCAGATTCCCATTGATGTGCAGCAGGCCATGTTCAGCCATTGGTTGGTACGTACGTAAATAAATAATTTTTATTTTGAAAATTATTTCATTTCTAACTTGATATTTTGATTTATTTGTAGGGTTTATGGTATCCGATTGAGGATACCATGCGTGACGCCATCCACGAGGCATGGGAGGTGGCCATGCGTGATTTCCTTCGTCAGTTTTTGCACAATTTAAGAAAAGCTGCCATGAAGAAAGTAGGAGTGTCAGATTTTGACGAGTCATGTAGAGCACACCGACCAAAGTAAATTTCATCCCATGTATGGGATGGATTATGTGCGCACTGGTTGAGTGGTGCCTTTCAGAGGAGATCATCAGTGGGGAGGCAGAATCGGGGGAGACAGGAGGTGACTCATTGAGCTGGGATTCGTTCTTTCAGTACTCATAGACAGCATCTGGTACGTACATTATTTATAAATATTTTATATAACTATAAATATTAACAGTTTATTTTTTATTCTTATAGGCTGTCGAGCACCCCGATATTACAGAGTACGACGTATATCGGAGGATATATAGTTATCCTGCTACTGGGGAGCTCAGAGGTGATCGTCAGCATCACATCGTGGTCAGTATTATTTGTTTTCAAGTTTAAAAATTAACTGCATATAATATATTCACAATTAAAATTTTAAATTGCAACTACAGGAGTCATATGAGGCCGCAACGTCATAGGCCCGGCCTGAGAGTCAGGCCGAGTCATCAGATCAGACCACTGGCCGTCATTTTGATGAGGCGGCATGGATGCAGGCCACCCAGTATGCCTTCGAGAAGGGCTGGGTAGTTGGTATCAGCTCTCGACTGACTCCTGGAGATTATTATGGCAGTGTCGCGATGTCGGCGTCCAG
The DNA here is from genome assembly GCA_963277665.1 of Viscum album. Taxonomy (NCBI): domain Eukaryota; kingdom Viridiplantae; phylum Streptophyta; class Magnoliopsida; order Santalales; family Viscaceae; genus Viscum; species Viscum album. The sequence continues at coordinate 672,175,876 of OY728131.1, read as the reverse complement.
CTCGAGAGGAGCTCGTGCATCTTCTTCTGCTACACAGTATGAGGATCAGTTGCAATCTCAGACTGCACTGATAGAGAGTATCTGACAGGAGCAGGAGCAGATGCGTCAGCAGTATGATGAGGAGCGTCGACGCCAGCAGTAGTTGTACGAGGAGCAGACGAGTCGGTGGCAGCAGCAGCATTAGGAGCAGATGGAGTACATGCGCCGACTCACTCATGCTTTAGGGATGGAGTTTCCTCCACCACCATCTGCAGACCCCCCCTCCCCCCCTCCCCCCTACTTCATATTAGAGTCTGTTTTTATGATATAAAATTTGTGAAATCAAAATATGATTTTTTTTCTATTCATAGTTTCTGTCTCATTATAAAATATTAATAATATGATATTTTGAAATAACAATATTAATATGAATAATAATATTATTTATATTTTATAATATTAAATTTTATATATATATTAAAATTTTATAATATTATAATTTAATTATATTTTTTTTTGTAATACTTGAATTATTTTAATATTTGAATGTAAAATAATTCTATTATTTTTATATTAATTAAAATAACTTATTAATATTTTTATTATTTATGAATTATAATTCTAATATTATTATATTAATTAAATCATTTATTAATATTCTATTATTTTTTATTTTTGAATTATAATTATATTATTATTATATTAATTAAAATAATATATTAATAATTTATTATTTTTATTTGTGAATTATAATTATATTATTATATTAATTAAAATAATTTATTAATAATTTTTTTTATTTTTATAGTATTTGCGACGGGATACTATGCCCGTCGCAAATAGTATTATTATTATATGCATTAAAATAATTTATTAATAGTTTTTTAATTTTTTTTAAATAGTTTTTGCGACGGGACCCGTCACAAAAACTATTTGCGGCGGGCCCGTCGCAATAGGTATTTGTGACGAGGCCCGTCGCAATTACTATTTGAAAAGTTTTTTACAAATATACGAAGTACTTGTAGAGACCCAAAGCTTGACTTACATGGACTTTACATTACTTTTGTGGAATACTTAGTACATAACAAAAACACACACACAAGGACCGTAATAGTTTAGTGTCTTTGGAATCTCGGAATATAATCTTCTAATCATGGTGAAAGATCTTCAACATCTCCCATAAAGATCTTCCTTTTTTTATACCTAAAACCATTCTTTATATCCCGGGGAAAAGAAAACATAAAAGGGTGAGCTCAAATGCTCAGTAAGGGTAAACAAAGGAAATATCAGTCACATCATATTCATAAGAACATAACTCTTGTAAATCTTAACCTGCAAAAGAGCTCATAATATCATAACATGGGATAAATCATAGAAGTGAAATGAAATCCCAATAATCATAACATAAAACATGAAACTTTGTGGCATACACACATAATCATAGAGAATCATTTCTTGTTAGTCAAGACTCATTGCCAAGACTATCTTAGTGGACAAAGTCCCTTTCTGAACCGAGTCACCCTCGTTCCAGTCCTGTTTCACTGAACCGGTATAACCTACCGTTCCAGCCATGTCTATCTCATGAGATATAAAATCATTACCCAATGAATTGGAGGGAGATATAGGTCCCACCCATCTCATAATGATACCATTCTTATGTGTGCCACAAAATCATAAAACATACATCATAGCATAACCCATGTAATAAAAATAGGAATCTTAAACATCATGACATCATAAAACAATTCATATATGATCAAGGAATTCATAAAAATAATTCCTTCACAACATAATCAAATCAATGTAATAATAGGGATAAAAACAGAACCCTTTTTTATCTTAGATGGGAAATAATTTTGATAAAACACTTGAACTCCATTCTTGAGGAAAATATCGTTTCTTTTTCAAAAACATTTTTCCTTTCATAACATGTCATACGACTTTAAAATAAAAGAAGTTGATTAAAAATAAACTTTAAAACTTGTAAAGGAAGCTTCTTGGAAATAATTTTTTAAAAATCCATTCATGCTGTATAAGTTAAAAAAACATTCTTCTCGTACTTTTATCGAAAAAGTCAAAAAAGTACCTCATATGAAAAATGACAAAATATTCCTGTCATATCTTTTACTAAAAACTTACCAAAGTGTAAAATAGTATTTAAACAATTTTAGGTGAATGGAAATAATATTACATATTGAGTAAACATGGATGTGGATGATAAAATACACCCCAGTAAATACTAAAGTATAAACAATCTCGGATAAAAATGGGATTGTGATATTTCCCTTACCTTAGGTCCGACTTGCTTTGTACGTATCTGAACCTCCTGTATAATGATTTATATCATGTTATTGACTTATTCCAGAATCATATTCATTTTTATTATATCATATATGGTCCACTTATGACTTTATATTACCCGTTCTTTTGTAAATTCATGTTAAAGGTGTGTTTTGGGTAAAATCGTCTCATTTATCGTAGGTGTTTGGACTTGTTGTTCTTGACATTATTATTACTTATATCATAATTTACTTACTTCCAGAATATAAAGCATGTTTTATATATCATATATATTCAGTATATATATATATATATTAGATAGATAAATGAAAGGAAACACACCGTTCATGGAGAGGGTAGTCCGTACGTACGCATGAACGCTGCTTTCCTTTCCATATTGTCTTGAATGGAAGTAAGTAGATGACATATATATATATACATAAATCCAGTAGATTTACCATGTCATATATTCCATTATTATTCATTATATATACTTTATAATCATTCTGGAATGGTTAACATGGATAATAAATCTCATCGTGTCGTGGAGACGGTAGTCTGTACGTACGCACGAGCGACGATATCGTTCTCATGGTCGTGGAATTGTGTTTAACTATATGTATACTATTTCAGTGTCAATATCAATTTATAATAATCATATATAGTTACTCATTACACTATTATACCCATCCTATTAAGGTGGCGGCGGAAAATAGATTACACCACGGCGTGGAGAGGGTATTCCGTACGTACGCACGCGCGGTGATTTCATTTTCCTTAGGATGGATAGATGGTTAAATAGGGTTATTTCATACTTATAATAACATATCAGTATATTAATGATACTGATGTTATTACTTCATAATGAAACAACTAAAGAAGAAGAAGTTGAAGAAGAATGAAATTGGAAAGGATCGGTAATGGGTATTACCTCTTCTTTGAAGTGCTTCTTTGAGACCTCCTTTTAGGGCACTAAAATTGGACTTTTAAGAAGAACAGGACCTCTAGGATGATACTAGGGAAGTGGAGAAGAGATTTTGGCAGGGATTGGCCGATCTTGAATGCTCAAATTGGTGTGAGTGGGAGAGGGAGGAGGTGCCCTTTTATAGGGGAGGATAGGGGGATCTTAGGAAAATCTCAAAATATTATATTATATTAAGATCAAATTCGGTTTATAATGGTTCCAAATGGTCTTATTTAGAAGATAAAGTGGGGATGGGTCGCACTCCTCTCATCCAATAGGATTTATACAAGTTTAGGTTATTATTTTAACCTTATCAATTAGATTTAACTCTAAGTTAAATAATTTAACTTTTACCGTGTCTTTTTGTTTTCTTACACTATATGGTTAATAAACTTACTATATGAAGCCAAAAGAATACCAAGTTGTTTATTATTAATATATCTATCCTTATATAAGTAATTTTTACAAACCTTATATTTTTAGGAATAAAATAACAATTAATAATATAATATTTGTTTTAAAAACTATTTTATGTCAATTTTGACACTATTTAGTAATTGATTTTTGTGAAAATCATAACAGAATGATAAGTTCTAAAAAAGTTAATTAAATCAATAATAAAATTTCATATTAACCTAGAAAATTTTTGGAATTCATTAAAACTCTTAAATTAAATTTATTTTGGTATTTATAATATCAATTATGTCAATATTTCATTAATAAGATAATTACTGCATCATCTTTGTGTCATAAATAAATTAAATTATTTGATGTCTAAAAATTACAAATAAAATAACATTATGTAGGAAATATTTTTTATCTTTCTAATGAATATTTACAATCGAATTTATCTTATGTATAACCCTATATTAAAAATGTTTCAGTAAATAAACATTGATTTTAACTCTTTTAACTCTTCTTTTAATTAAATAATAATAAATGTCCTAATCTAATCCAAGTGGGCCTAAATGATAATATTTTACACTTAAGGTTGTATATGGTCGAGATACACTTGTCCAATAGGATTAGGACATGTGTTAGGGTAATATTAATATCATTTTTACCCTTAATTACCCTATTTACTTTTAACCGTGGTAATTAAAAGTAAAAAGTTACTATTCACCAAAAATTATTTTCATCTCATTGAACCACATTTTACTTACTGACATCAACCGTGTTTCTCTGATTTTTGAAATTCCATTCACAGTAGCGGTAAAATTAAGATTTATGAAGAAAAATTAATTTTTTAACTACCACTTAGTAGTTTCACTATTCATCAAAAATTGAAGTTTTTCAGAAAAATGCCAAAATTTCACCCTAAGCTATAATTGATATTCCGAATTCAAAAATGTTTTCTATTTTACCAAATTCACAACATATAAGTTGCATTAATTAATTTTATAATTAATTTCCACTGTCACAACAAATAGCGTGTTTTTAAGAGATAATAATTACCAAAAGATTAACACATGTTTATGCCTGGTGTAACTGTGAAATTACATCCAATGACCAACATTGTATTAAATTGTAAAAATATATTATAAATATACTTTAAAACCACTCAAATTAATAATTTATCACTATTAATTATTTCTATTAAAAAAGTTGTTTTTAATTATAATTTAGTAATTTTCACTATTCATCAAAATATAAAAGTTATCCGAAAAGTACCAAAATTTCACCTTAGGCTAAATTCGATACTCCGAATCCAAAAATGAATTCCATTTTGAAAAATAAAATTTACAAAATTTCAAAAAGTGGTTATTACTATTCATAACGGCTAGTTTTAATAATATTTTAATAGCATATCGTTGTTTAGTGAAACTCGGTATTGCGTACTACACACGCTATCGAGGAAGGTCGTGATTGCGTGCAAGGCAAGTCAAGGATGTGTGTTGTGCAAGCTCCTTTTGGTGTAGCGTACAACACAAGTCATTAATAAAATTAAAAAGAATATTTTTCATAAAATCTCGGGCTGTTACATTCTACCCCCCTTAAAATGAAGTTCGCCCTCGAAATTCGTCGGGGTTATAAATGGTTTACTATTCGAAAGTTTCTTTAATAGAAATCCACATCGTAAAAAGGAATACCAAAACTTGGCTTTAAAAACTAAAGTATGAAATGTAACGATTACCCAAATAAACTAATCACTGGGTTTCCACATAGGTGAAAATATGGATATGGAAGAGAAATCTAACCATCATGTTCTGATGGAGAGTGGTAGAGAACATGGCTATGGAAAATCCAGTCATCACAAATCCATAAATTTGTGATGATCTAAGGTACCATCTGATTCATCAGGTATAAGATCACTAGGACAACATTTTTGGTGTTCAAGATCATTTCCCTAAAGTTGAAAATTTGAATTGGAATAAATACTTACTTTATTTTGGTACAATCTCACTGTTGTTCATGCCTTGAACAGTTTCCACTTCATCTCTTAAATAAATGAAGTTGAATTTGTTATTCGTGAAGTGTTAGCAGATCATGTGATAGAATGACGGGTCATTCAATATGTCTCAAACAAAAGGTTAGAAAAAATTATATGCATAAGTCGATCTATAGTGAGATTAATCATATATGGTTCCTAAAATGGAATTATACATCATATATCATACATCTTAATATAATAAAACTAGTTTCTACTAAACAGGGACTTCCTGTAGGCTAGTGGTAGGCGATAAAGGCCAGTCGCACTTCGGTTGTGGGTTCGATTCCCACAGCCTTGTCCGACGCGATGGGTTGTCGCCCGTCCTCCAGGCTTTCCTTTTTCTAAAACTATATTACAATAACATCCCATAAATAATATCGAAAAAACTTCTATCCTTAAACAATACTAACTTATGTCCAACATAATCCATTCCAATCTTTAGGCTTATCCATAATACTGCAGTCCACTATCATAGTGAAAACGATTACCAGAGATTTAATACCATCGTTGATCCCCATATATCATAAGATATGTTTTGTTGGTCACATTACAAACATTCAAAGTCCTTAATCATGTATTCTCTTGAATACCATTAGTGAAAACATGAATGCAGTTAAAAGTTAACACTTTCCACATACCAAAATCCTCAAAATTCTATATACTCAAACCATGATATCACTTAGTCCTTATATCAATCATGAGATCATGAATACTATTAAATATCTCAATCACTTTGAATACCACATTAGACCAACACGTAAATATTCCAATACTTTATGATACAACATTATTTTAGAATCCCATTACATAAACACTTAATCATTCCTCCACATCATTGTCATATTCAACATTTCCAATAGTGATAGCATGTGACTTCCCTTTGTCCTTTGCCTTAAGTGTTTGCTCATGTTGATCATCACTAACCCTTGGATTAGGGCATTTATTAGCATAATTCCCCATTTCCTTGCAATTGAAGCATTAAAGTGTTGGTGGTGCGTTCTCTGCAGTGTTTTCTTTATTCACATCATTAGAAACCCTTTTTCCATTACTTCGACACTCAGCTGCTCAATGACCTTCTTTTCCACACTTAAAACATTTTCTAGTCCCTTTAAGACAATCTCCACCATGCTTTTTTCCACACTTTGAGCATAAGGAAACATTCATCTTCTTTTCACCATTATTCTGAGATTTCTCCTTGAACTCCATCTTTCGTTTCTTATCAAAACCATGAGATGGATATGTAACACCAACTTCCATTTCTACCTTGATAGCACAACGCACAATTTCTTCATAGTTACTGAAGTCTCTTATAGGTAATTACCTTCGAAGACATGGTTTTAAGCCACTGAAAAATCGATCAACTTTACTTTCAGGTTGGATGATAATGCCAGATGCATACCTTGCAAGTCTTGTAAAATTTGCTTCGTATATACCAACAAATTTATCATCCTTCTGCTTCAGATCAAGAAACTCCTTTTCCATCTTTGTTCTAAGAATACAAGGTAAGTACTTACTGAAAAACAAGGTCTTGAACTCGTCCCATTCCATGGACTCAATTTCATCTCTTGACCTCGTATTCCTGATAAGATTCCACCATTGATCAGCATCACCTTCCAAATGATACACTGCTAAGATGAATTTATCATGTTCAGAACATTGAAGAACTGAAAATATCTTTTCAGTGGTACTGATCCATTGTTCAGCAACAAGTGGATCAGAAGTCCCACTGAAAGAAGGTGGACGTTGCCTCATGAAGGACTCAACAGAATATTGTTCCCTTCTCTGCTCATTTGGAAGTCCATAATGATTCATAGCTTTTGTAAGTATAGCAATAAGATTTTTCACTCCATCTCCCATAACATTTGTTTGTTTAGGAGGACAATCATTGCATTGTCCATTGCATTGATCAACACGGTTCCTTCGGGTTCCAGCCATCGTCTAAGACCCAAAAAGAATAGTGTGAGAGGAAAAAATCATGCTAGGGAAAACAACATAATAAAGGGGGAGTACCTTCAATATCTAACATCTTTGGTTTAATTCTATGATCATTAGCGTAATTCTAGTACTATAACCTATACGTATACTTAACCTTAGGGACATCCCTAGACATACCTTAGAAATATCTCTAGGGATCTCACTAACGTTTTCGCATCCTAGTTTCCAAAGGTTGACTAAACCCTTCCTCTGATACCAACTGTAGAGACCCAAAGCTTGACTTACATGTACTTTACATTACTTTTGCGGAATACTTAGTACATAACAAAAACACACACACAAGGACCGTAATAGTTTAGTGTCTTTGGAAACTCAGAATATAATCTTCTAATCGTGGTGAATGATCTTCAACATCTCCCATTAAGATCTTCCTTTTTTTATACCTAAAACCTTTCTTTATATCCTGGGGAAAAGAAAACATAAAAGGGTGAGCTCAAATGCTCAGTAAGGGTAAACAAAAGAAATATCAATCACATCATATTCATAAGAACATAACTTTTGTAAATCTTAACCTCCAAAAGAGATCATAATATCATAACATGGGATAAATCATAGAAGTTTAATGAAATCCCAATAATCATAACATAAAACATGAAAATTTGTGGCATACACACATAATTATAGAGAATCATTTCTTGTTAGTCAAGACTCATTTCCAAGACTATCTTAGTGGACAAAGTCCCTTTCTGAAACGAGTCACCCTCGTTCCAGTCCTGTTTCACTGAACCGGTATAACCTACTGTTCCAGCCATGTCTATCTCATGAGATATAAAATCTCTACCCAATGAATTGGAGGGAGATATAGGTCCCACCCATCTCATAATGATACCATTCTTATGTGTGCCACAAAATCAAAAACCATACATCATAGCATAACCCATGTAATAAAAATGGGAATCTTAAACATCATGACATCATAAAACAGTTCATATATAATAAAGGAATTCATAAAAATAATTCCATCACAACATAATCAAATAAATGTAATAATAGGGATAAAAACAGAACCCTTTATTATCTTAGATTTAAAATCATTCTGATAAAACACTTGAACTCCATTCTTGAGGAAAATATCCTTTCTTTTTCAAAAACATTTTTCCTTTCATAACATGTCATACGACTTTAAAATAAAAAAAGTTGATTAAAAATAAACTTGAAAACTTGTAATGTAAGCTTCTTGGAAATAATGTTTTAAAAATCCATTCATGCCGTATAAGTTAAAAAAACATTCTTCTCGTACTTTTATCGAAAAAGTCAAAAAAGTACCTCATACGAAAAATGACAAAATATTCCTTTCATATCTTTTACTAAAAACTTACCGAAGTGTAAAATAGTATTTAAACAATTGTAGGTGAATGGAAATAATATTACATATTGAGTAAACATGGATGTGGATGATAAAATACACCCCAGTAAATACTAATGTATAAACAATCTCGGATAAAAATGAGATAGTGATATTTCCCTTACCTTAGGTCCGACTTGCTTTGTACGTGTCTGAACCTCCTGTATAATGATTTATATCATGTTATTGACTTATTAAAGAATCATATTCATTGTTATTATATCATATATGGTCCACTTATGACTTTATATTACCCGTTCTTTTGTAAATTCATGTTAAAGTAGTGTTTTGGGTAAAATCGTCTCATTTATCGTAGGTGTTTGGACTTGTTGTTCTTGACATTATTATTACTTATATCATGATTTACATACTTCCAGAATATAAAGTATGATTTATATATCATATATATTCAGTATATATATATATATATAATAGATAGATAAATGAAAGGAAACACACCGTTCATGGAGACGGTAGTCCGTACGTACGCATAAACGCTGCTTTCCTTTCCTTATTGTCTTGAATGGAAGTAAGTAGATGACATATATATATATACATAAATCCAGTAGATTTACCATGTCATATATTCCATTATTATTCATTATATATACTTTATAATCATTCTGGAATGGTTAACATGGATAATAAATCTCATCGCGTCGTGGAGACGGTAGTCCGTACGTACGCACGAGCGATGATATCATTCTCATGGTCGTGGAATTATGTTGAAGTGTATGTATACTATTTCAGTGTCAATATCACTTTATAATAATCATATATAGTTACTCATTACAATATTATACCCATCCTATTAAGGTGGCAGTGGAAAATAGATTACACCACGGCGTGGAGACGGTATTCTGTACGTACGCACACGCGGTGATTTCATTTTCCGTAGGATGGATAGATGGTTAAATAGGGTTGTTTCATACTTATAATAACATATCAGTATATTAATTATACTGATGTTATTACTTCATAATGAAACAACTAAAGAAGAAGAAGTTGAAGAAGAATGAAATTGGAAAGGATCGGTAATGGGTATTACCTCTTCTTTGAAGTGATTCTTTGGGACCTCCTTTTAGGGCACTAAAATTGGACTTTTAAGAAGACCAGGACCTCTAGGATGATACTAGGGAAGTGGAGAAGAGATTTTTTCAGGGTTTGTCCGAGCTAGAATTCTCAAATTGGTGTGAGGAGGAGAGGAAGGAGGTGCCCTTTTATAAGGGAGGAGAGGGGCATCTTAGGAAAATCTCAAAATATTATTTTATATTAAGATCAAATTCGGTTTATAATGGTTCCAAATGGTCTTATTTAAAAGATAAAGTGGGTATGGGTCTAAATCCTCTAATAAAATAGGATTTAGGCAAGTTTAGGTTATTATTTTAACCTTATCAATTAGATTTAACTCTAAGTTAAATAATTTAACTTTTTCCGTGTCTTTTTGTTTTCTTACACTATATGGTTGATAAACATACTATATGAGGCCAAAAGAACCCCAAGTTGTTTATTATTAATATATATATCCTTATCTAAGTAATTTGGCCTAACATTAGATTTTTAAAAATAAAATAAAAATTAATAATATAATATTTGTTTTAAAAACAATTTTATGTCAATTTTGACACTATTTAGTAATTGATTTTTGTGAAAATCATAACAGAATGATAAGTTCGAAAAAAGTTTATTAAATCAATAATAACATGTCATATTAACCTAGAAAAGTTGTGGAATTCATAAAAAGTCTTAAATTAAATTTAATTTGGTATTTATAACATCAATTTTGTCAATATTTCATTAATAAGATAATTACTGCATCATCTTTGTGTCATAAATAAATTAAATTATTTGATGTCTAAAAATTACAAATAAAATACCATTATGTAGGAAAGCTTTTTAGCTTTCTAATTAATATTTAAAATCGAATATATCTTATGTATAACCCTATATTTAAAATGTTTTAGTAAATAAACATTGATTTTAACTCTTTTAACTCTTCTTTAAATTAAATAATAATAAATGTCCTAATCTAATCCAAGTGGGCCTAAATGATAATATTTTACACTTAAGGTTGTTTTTGGTCGAGATACACTTTTAAAATAGGATTAGGACATGTGTTAGGGTAATATTAATATCATTTTTACCCTTAATTACCCTATTTACTTTTAACCGTGGTAATTAAAAGTAAAAAGTTACTATTCACCAAAAATTATTTTCATCTCATTGAACCACATTTTACTTACTGACATCAACCGTGTCTCTAGGATTTTTGAAATTCCATTCACAAAAGTACTAAAATTACGATTTATGAAGAAACATTAATTTTTTAACTACCACTTAGTAGTTTCACTATTCATCAAAAATTGATGTTTTTCAGAAAAATCCCAAAATTTCACCCTAAACTATAATTGATATTCCAAATTCAAAAATGATTTATATTTTAAAATATTCCCAACATATATGTTTCATTAATTAATTTTATAATTAATTTCCACTGTCACAACAAAAAGCGTGTTTTTAAGAGATAATAACTATCAAAAGATTAACACTTGTTTATGTCTGGTGTAAATGTGAAATTACATCCAATGACCAACATTGTATTAAATTGTAAAAATATATTCTAAATATACTTTAAAACCACTCAAATTAATAATTTATCACTATTAATTATTTCGATTAAAAAAGTTTTTTTTTATTATAATTTAGTAATTTTTACTATTCATCAAAATATGAAAGTTATCCGAAAAGTACCAAAATTTCACCTTAGGCTAAATTCGATACTCCGAATCCAAAAATTAATTCCATTTTGAAAAATAAAATTTACAAAATTTCAAAAAGTGGTTATTACTATTCATAACTGCTAGTTTTAATAATATTTTAATAGCATATCATTGTTTAGTGAAACTTGGTATTGCATACTACACACGCTATCGAGGAAGGTCGCGATTGCGTGCAAGGCAAGTCAAGGATGTGTGTTGTGCAAACTCCTTTTGGTGTAGAGTACAACACAAGGCATTAATAAAATTAAAAATAATATTTTTCATTAAATCTGGGGCTGTTTCAGTACTATTTGCGACGGGGAGAATCCTTGTCGCAAAAAAAGGATTTAGCGACGGGCCCGTCGCAAATAATTGTTGTTGTGACACCGTTTTCAGCAACGGGCCATTTGCGACGGGCCCCCGTCGCAAAAATCCATTTGCGATAGGATCCAGTCGCAAATGACCCTTCACAAATACCTTTTTTTCTATTAGTGTTAGGCTTCTATGTTTCCTAATACCATTTCTCTCAAACCTAGGCTACCCTTAAAGAAAAATAATTTACAAAAATAGAACTCTATAGGGAATATGCATTGATCAAATTGATATTTTTTCCTTTCCCATATGATCACAAACCATTTCTCCACCAACTTAACATTCTCAGATGTCTCCATCATGAGACAATTGTTAATAATAACTGATTTATCTAACTCAAAACAAAATGTATGAAATTGGTATGACCTTCAATATAAATACTCAAAAGGAGCAAGTTGGATTAGTTCCTGGATGTTGTTATTATAATAAAACTTCATAGGTTATAAATGATGCTCCCATGATCCACTAATATCCAATACAATGGTTTGTATACTATATTCTAGAATATGAATTTTATATTTAGAATGTTTATTATTTTGAGGATGATAGTCTATGATGATATGAACCAATGATCCCATACCCTTATAAATACCCTACCAAAATTGGGATTTGAAATGAGGGCCTCCATCAGAAATGATACACCTTAGAACAGTGTGCTACCAGACTATCTCATGCATGTTACGACAACCCAAAACATCAAAGGTGAAGGTATCACTTGTAGTAAATAAGTGGGATCCCATTTTCATTTTATCTATGATAAAAAATAATTCATTATTATTATGTTTTTATGTGGGTAATCATATCAAAAAAACCATAGTGACAGAATCCCATCTCTATTCTAGATTAGGAAGTGGATGAAATAGGCCAACATGAATCAAATTCTATGAATTCCCCTATAGTTAGGTGAAACATATCTCCGAAAATCCCAGTACCTCATTTTTCATTCCATCCCACTAGTATAATATATAGATACCATGATACATAATTTTTCATACTTGTATGTACTAATAATCTAGAAGAATTAAGCTCTCTGATTATCTACTCATAAAATCCCATAAGAACCAATATATGTTCATAGAAAGGAAGAAAATTCTTAGCAATAATATATTATATTAATGGCTTCCCCCTATCGTGTATATTATCCCAAAAATCTAAACCATTAGACCATGTAGCTATCTCGTCTAAATCTATTCAAAATCACATGTATAAGAGTTTTTGAAGTCATAAACAATCATTCCTTGGAATATTAATTATCTAGATGCATGTTTATAGGGATTTCCATCAAATAAAACTCATCGCAAGAATTTTTCACTACCTCTGTATGTGTCTTACAAAAAATATAATACAAACAATGTTTCTATTTCCAAGTGTAAATCCAACTAGATGTGGAATGTTTGAAATACTCATCCCACCTCCTCTGTTAAAGGTTCATGTCTCATTGGGAAAATATGTACCCTATGATCTTCTATTATATTTACATCACAATCCTCTTGACCACAATATAGAATCCTGATCAGTACACATCCTAAACCAACGCATTTACCTGTAGTTATGTGTAAGATAATTCCTCTCATGATGTCTCAGATGTTTGAATCCAAAAGAAATCACTCAATCCAGCTGCATCAGAACTAATCTGATTCCAACATAAAATGAATTACACGTCATTATATATTCTTTACCCAGGATTAGTAAGGTTTGTATTATTAATGAGGTCATTATTCACATGAGATCCTAAAAAATATATCTAACAAGTGTCTCACCAAACAATATTCACCCCTTTCTTAGTCCACCAAGACATCGGTGTTGCATGATGGGAAACAACCTAGATAAAACATTGATATAAAAATAATAAACCAATAATTCTATGTATCTCAAATAAATTATTTTTATTAACTAGTGAGTCCATGGTTTAAACGTTATTTATTCCTATGAAAATCTAGTATATGAGATGACATGCCCCACTATGTTAAATTTATCAATCCAAATTCTATATTTGGTTAGCATTGAGAAATGATGTTTCTATCTTAATATACTCAAGATTATGTCATGATGTTGGATAATATTTTATATTCACTAGTAGTAAACTAATATTTTTTCAATGAAATTAAAAAAAAATAGATCTATAAAATCATTAAAGATCATATTCATCAAGGCCATGTATACCATTGGGGAATTTGTCAAACCAAATGATTTCAATACATACTCGTACATGCCATAACATCTTCTAAAAACAATTTTATATATGGTGGTATCTCCCTCAAATGGAGTTATCGTAATCCTAAATTGATTGTGGAGAATATATTTTCATCTCTCAATAAAACAAAGATATTTTTGATACAAAGAAGGGGATATTATTTCTTGACTGTCAACTTGTTCAGTCTCCAACAGTCTATAGATATGCACAATGGCCAATAATACAAATTGATAAAAATTATTTGAGAACTCCATGGTTATTTAATAGGCCATATTAAATGTTTATATTTTATATCTATGATCAATGATTTAAAATCTCAATTCTCTTCTCATGACATCTTGTTAAGTGGAATAAAAACTGGATCTGTTATCGATACTATCTCAATCGTGAATTCAATATTCCACTTGGGAAGTAATCCATATAATATATTAGGAAAGTAATAATAAAAGTTTTCTACCACTAGTGGAAAACAATCCTACTTTATTCTATCATCTGCAAGAGAAATACAGCCTATCTGAGCCATGATTCAATCCAATATTCACTGAATTGGTCATGGACAACTAGCGAAAAGATCCCAATCACCCTTGTGAAAATAGATATCTTAATCTAGAGATAGAAATATAAATATCATTTAGTATTTATTGAAATGATACTAGTATTGATATAACCAATTCATACCATGAATAAAATTAAAATCAATCATTTCTTAAATGAACATTTTTAAAATTATATAGTAGCCACAAATTTTAAGATAATCCACCGTGCAATATTAGATATTCTCTGATCTCACTCCCAACTATTTTTCAATGGTCAATACGATAACTATGTTTCCTTAGAAAAATACAAAAAAATAGAAAGAGTAGATATAATTGAGTGTTATTATTAAGTATCAAAAAAGTTCATGGAAGGTTAGATGATTCTAGAAACATATCATTAT
This sequence comes from Viscum album, assembly GCA_963277665.1. Classification (NCBI taxonomy): domain Eukaryota; kingdom Viridiplantae; phylum Streptophyta; class Magnoliopsida; order Santalales; family Viscaceae; genus Viscum; species Viscum album. Next base: position 672,160,620 of record OY728131.1, on the reverse strand, counting down.
TGGTAGAAGTTCGTTCATCAAATCTTGCTAGAGTATACTACATAGCGTGCAGCTAACTGACCCCTCTACCTTGGGATCCACTCTAACACTAATGGAATATTCTATTTTTGTTTTAATAACACTCATTCACTAATACAACACTTCACATACATAAATATGAAAATTTTTTGGAACTCCAACTATATGTATTCTATGTGGTAGATATATCATTTTCACACTCTAGTGCCTATTTCGGTCTCCTTCCACTACACTTCTACAACATTAACCTAAAAAATAAAATGGTGGACTAACCTACTAATAGTATGGAACTCAAAATGTGGGTATGAACATTGAGGCCTCTTTTTGTAAAACTTGACACACTAGTAGTACATAAATAAGACGCATTAATAAGATTTACTCCCATTACCCTGACTAGTCATCTAGATTTGTCCATGGTGATAAATGTCATAGTGGAACATTGTACTTCCAAAATAAGATTCCTCAATTATCCATATTTAAATTGGCTATCTTCTGCTCATGACCTCTCTTATTTTCTCTTTCATGATGAGTTAATGATACCTTACCTCTGAAGGGATACTCATGTGAAAGTAGTTCACTTATGACTTGATATCATAGAAAATCCCATCCTAAAAACAGGTCTCCCAAGAAAACATGTCATCTACTATTGATGGAACAAAGTACTACAAGTCAGTGAAACATCCATCAAAGTCCATCACTTATATTCCCTCTTTACTTAGTTTCATAAACTCAATATCCTTATCATACGTCAACATTTCAGGCTAGAATTGGATTAGAAATGACACCAATAATTTCATCAGGGGTAACACCACTTTCTTCCTAGTGTTCTCCAAAATGTCCCACCAAAACAAGGTAGGTCCCCAAATCAAAAAATATGAAAGCATATACCTTCTACATGCAAGTGTCTCAAGATAATCTTAAATATTCAATAATTGCACAATTTAGATTTTGACCGAAAGGGTCCTCCCTTATAAATAATTATAGGCATATGTTGTAGTTAAAACTCTCTCATCAACTAAAAAATAAAAAAAACTGTTAAAAAATTCTCCAATTACAAGGATAACATGATCTTCTAGAAGCTATCATGACACTGAACATCCATATAACTCATAGGTTATATAGGACTCTATAGTTTATCTATACTTGGAACATGGTAATTACTACCCTCCTAAATCTATATTGGAAGATGATGAAAATTCATTTTCATTAGAAGGAAAAGAAACACCATAACACACTAGATAATGAAAATGTCAATGACAACATGTCATGAAAAAAATAACCTCTAGTTCATGATCTCTGTAAAAATGTACTATTATGTATATTAATTTGAAATAGTAGCTCTATTCATGTCATTTTCCGATATTATAGTTTTATAAATTCATATTTCACATTTAAAAACATATCACCTAAAATAAATGGTTCCCTCTCTTGAAAAATGAATGTAAAAAATATATATCATTATGTGCCTATCATGGTTTATATATATTCATATTGTGCCAAAACAGTCGATGAGTATAAATCATCCTAAAATAATAAAATCAACAAACCGGTGAATCGCCTCGGGAAAATAATAACAAATGTAACATGAGAACATTATAAAATTCAATACCATCACTGGGTACTCAATTATTCCATCATATATGGTTCTGCTACACCAATGTAGAATTCTATTAAAAATTCATACAAATTTATAGTATCCTTTATAAATTTCTTAAATATTATAATATTATAAAGTAAATAACCAGAATCATCTATTATATATTTATAACAAAAATTGATCTGGAACCTTCTCACATGGTTTACTCACATTGTTTAAAGGACCTTAATAGTTCTTCCCCACATGTTAAGGGGTTCTGGCTAATAGATTGGGAGTAACTAATATTTTCATGGAATTATAAACTCATGTATTGATATATAATATAGAGGAAATAATAAATAATAATAAATATCAATTTAAGTAATATTGTGGAATCAATACAACATACAATTAGATGATAAAGGAAGAACAAATAATTTAATTTATGGTGAACCATGTCACGTTAGGATAGAATCTATCTATATTTATATGTTAAATTAATAAAAATAAATTTCAATGATGATACGAATAAATCAATTTGCCCAATCCTGAACACCATGTTGGTCCTGTCTACAATCTCCAACCCATCCAATAAGAAAATAACAACTACAGGGTTTGTTTTCCCTTTCCAAACCTACATCTATGTAATCTGAATTGGTACCAAATGAAAACCTGAATAGGGTTTTAGTAAAACACAGTAGGTTGACACCACTATGTGTAAACAAAATTTTTCTAATAAGTATGTGAATGAAATAGAGTGATAAAATTTTTATTAATTAATATATTAACATGATGAAAAAATAAAAAATATTTGGCATAAGGCTAGAATATCTTCTAGCATATAGTACAATATTTCCAAATGCAACCACAAAACCATGTAATAATCACATAACCCATTGAAGTCCAAAAATAATTACAACATAACTATGACAAGTCCTATATATAATCATTTCAAAATAAACTAGAAGATACCTATAAAATAAAGCATGAAAAGTAACATCCCACCATATAATTATGTCTATATATAATGTACCAAACTGGGTGCCACACACTGATGCATCGATCCGGTTTGTTACATGACCTTAAGAATGCCTCTCCATATGCCATAGGCTTATAGATAGTAGTGAGGGTCCATTATTGATCATGAGGATACTATACACTCTCTATCAAAGTATCACAATAGTAGAAATAAAATATAATAGACAAATGTTATAACCAGAAACCAAAACAAACCATTATGACATGATGAACAAAATCAGAAATACAATATACAAAACTAAACTGTTGATATGTCATTCCAAATATGTTTCAGGAGTCAATATGAAAAACATTGAATAAATAAAGACACTAAAAACTCCCATGTGGGTTTAGAATAATATTTGGTTATATCACCCATTCTCCATCCCAACCCAGCCATAAAACATTTTGCATTTTCCCTTATCCTTCCCTACAAACACGAATTCTATTCAGGCACCGATCAGGTAGCCTAATTAAGGTGTGAGTAAAACTCAGTAGGCCACCACCAACAATGTATAAAACAACATCCATTCAATAAATGTGTCTGTAGTTATGAAAATAATCATATATAGGAAAAATGTTAAATATTTTACATAATAATTTATTATTTATTTAACTGAATAAGCCCCTCATGTTCTTAAGGACACTAGACCCCTCAATTCCTACTTCAGCCCTCAACATTCCAAACCATATCAAATAGGTACTACCATAATTATGTGTAATAATGTTCTTTCAATATCCATTAAATTTAAATTCATAACATGGATGATTGTAACTATAGTCCAATGCTAATATTTTGGGACTAGAACATCATATCTAGAACAAAGTGGGAATATGATGTAACAGTCCGTGACCCATAACTCATTTATCTAAAAACAAATCAAGTGTAATTTTGAAGTAGTATTATATTCCACCACACTCATTTATCACTGTGGGTTTGTGAAGCAACAGTCCATTCCCTATGTATTTTAATCAATAAATCAAAAAAGAGGGCTTTTGATGTTGTAGTATATGTCCCAAACTCTTTTATTAATTTATCTATATTGTATTTTGAAGAGAATTATATGTCCCACATAAAATTCATCAATGAATCACATGTATATAAGATATATCACATCAATCAATATTAATCATCATTAATCCCTTTACTAATATTTCACATCTAGGTACCATCATAATTTAACATGGTAAACATGTCATTCTTTTTAATCACATGGAATAATATAACAATTCACTATAAAATCATTTTTCATTACAATACCATATAAATATTTAACCCCCTATGGAAAAAATAACCATCTCATAATCCTCATTATCAATTAATTATAATCACATTTATTGTCCAATAAAAAATCCCAATATCCCATCAATTCCATTTTCACACATTCCATCAGTTAATACATCAAATAATTATTCCAATTCAACTAATTGAAAATTCAAAACATTCCATTGATTAACTAAACAATTAATTAATACAATTCCATGTTTCAGTAAATTTATTAATCAATTACTTTATTAAATTCAAAATCCAATATAAAACCATCCTATTGAATTATACAAACATGTACATGCAATCGGAATCGAGACTATGGGAATTGAATTTAGACCACTACCCTAAAAATTGATGATGAACGCTGGCCAATGGAAACCCCTACTAAATATGGTCCCCCAATATCATGATGAATAATGATATATATAACCAAAATCTATATCTGGGATCAAATAAATCAGGATCTAAAAAACATACATTTAGATCCATCACAACAAAGGAAAACATCCCTCCAAAGGATGATAGAATTATAAGAGAGATGGGGGAAACCAAACGAGATGAGATTATTTTTCCAAGAAAGGTGAAGACATTAAATATAGGCATTGAATCATCCTGAATGAAATTCATAATCCACCTGAATCTATTCGTGAACCTAAAAAAATTAGATAATATATCTAGGGTAGAATTAGAATGAGTTAGGGTGATGTTTAGAGGGTTTGTAGATTTTTAATCAAATTTTATATGGATTAAAATGTTGTATGAATGGTTTCCTATATAGGACATATGGTTGAAGTTAACCATGATCCTAATAATGAACCTCCTCTCATTGAGGCACATGGTTACTCTATAAGGGATCAAGGCTTGAAAAACAATTTTCCAGATATGTTAATCCTCTGTGTTTTGGTTCACATAGTTTTTTTAACATGGGCGCACAGTTTGGGTATATTATGTGCCAACCATGCACTTCCCCACTTCCATCCCAAAACATTAAAATTTAACCCAAAAGAACCCAAGATAAAACCAAAATATGATATACTCAATATAAAGAAAAATAATACATTAAAAGGATCACGATGAATCTTAAAAAAGGTTAGGATATAAAAATCACCCCAGCTTATAACAGTTCATCCTCGAGAATTACTCCTAAGAATCCCTAGGATTCTGAGGTAAAATTATCAGACCACTGATCCTGAATATCCTCTTATATTTCCCATGTCTCCTCATTAACACTCTAATAATTCCATTATATAAGAAATATAATCATGTTCCTTCCATGTTATACTTTCTTATTATATACCAACCCATATATCAAATGCTCCTCAATGGACTCGTTGGTCTGAAGCTCAACATAAACAACATCAATCACCTAAGCATTATTAGGGTGATACCATTAATGATGTGACACATGAAAAAAGTCTTGCATAGCACTATGCCTCTCTGGAAAATCCAATTAGTATTACACATTCCCTATTCTCCCCAAAACTGAAAACACTCTAACAAATGTTGGGGCTAGCATAACTTGTCTTTGTATCCTATGGTGACCCATTCTTGGTTACACCTGATGGAATGATCAACCATCCTATTTAAAATCATGGATTCATGGACATCTATCTATAGACTACTTTTACCTACTCTGAGTTGTATCCATATGCATCTGAATCAGCTAAAAATACTTCAACATCTCCTGTACAAGACTCGGTCCCAATAGATCAATCTTTCCATCCTCCATGAAACATATATTTTATCGTCATGGAAATCCATAAATATTCTCTTATGTTTTTGTCTATATAGTTACCTCATAAATATTTTTTATGTAAAATATAAAAATAATACATGCTTCTCCCAGGACCCTCTTAAGTCTAGGACACATGCCCGAAAGATATCCTCAATCATCAATATATTATGCTCCAATTATCCATCATTATATGTCTAGAAGACCACACTCATTATAATATACATACCAATATCCCTCTATAATCCATTCTATAAAAGTGGTGTATTACATTATTCGTGATCTAAAACAATACTTCATGGAATATGGTGCAGATGGAATAACTCTTTAATTTACATGTCTTTCAAATGCTCCACTAAGAAATACTACCATATATGCCAGAAATGTGTCTTTTTTGTCTACCAGTCCAGAACACCCCAAATTGCATAACTCTTTCAAGGATCCCTTGGGAGACCCACCATAATTTCCATACTAAATTCATCCCACTTCCATTAATGAATGTGAAATTATTATTGTAAATCAACAGATCATTGATTCTTGGATTTTACCTATTGAGAGGTGTAACATCATTTCACTAACCCGGAAATATCATTTTTCATGCATGGCCACCAAAAATATAATTTTATGTAACGCTACATCTTGTTCACACCTATAAGCACCACCCATATTGATGTATGAAATTAATGCATATGATCTTCCCAAATAATCTTAGCCAAAAAATTATGATTCCACCCATAATTATGATCTAAATATATGGTCTAATATGAATTTAACTCCATATCATCAAGGAATTCCCTTAATGACAATAATTCAAGATCCTTATACATTCGATCTCTAACTCATCTCAAAAGTGTATACTCCACTGAAATTAATTTTAGTGTCATATTCTATTATCTCTCTTGAACCACAATAGGAATCTCAACAAGTAATGTCATCATCTCTAACTCAACACTAGAATCTTAAAAATCCTATGTCTGAGTATTCCAACTTAAAGCAGCACCAATATTATTTCCCTTACTGAGAATGTATGATAGATACATTTTTAATGAATGAATATACTCAACTTGTCTATACTTCTAAAGAATAAATACGCATTGGAAAAAAGATATACTTTAAGCTATCATGATTGGTATATAATTTAAAAATTTCACACAAAATAGAAAGCCACCAAAAATTCAAACTATAAACCACTTCTGAAAAATCGAGGTCATATATAGGTTTGTTCCATTAATGTTTCCCAAACATCCCTTACCCATATTCTATAACTTGATATCCCTATATCAACACTACTCCAAGCTCAATCCCAATACTATCACAAGACACCATACACTCATACCCTACCTCAGGTAGAATCAATATTGGTCCCATTTTCAATCACTTCTTCAAGTCATGGAAGTAATTATCACATGATTTTATCCTTTAAAACATTTACACTCATTGATCAAGAAGGAAAGAGGTGAAAAAAATGTGAAATGTCCTAGATGAACCTCAGATGATATCCAGCTAATCCCAAAAAATTTACGTATATCGAAAACATTATTGGGATTATTCTAAGAAATACATTCTAGTACCCTATATGATCCAACATAAACTCCTTCCTATGAGATTATGAGACCCAATAAGTGTACATATTACTATAGTATTGATACATAGACAGGTTGGTGTTTAGATCATGCTCTCTCATTATACTCAGAATGATGTCAAGATGTTGGTAATGATCATCTTGTGTCTTGTAGTACACCAATATGTCATCCACAAATACTACCAAAAATGATCCAAGTATTGGTGGAATTTTCAATTCATCAAGGCCATAATCACTGATGGTGAATTTGTCAATCCAAACGACATCAGAAATACTCATAAAGGCTATACCTACATCTGAAATAAGTCCTTAGTATGTTAGAAGGTCTTACTCTCAACTAATGATACCTTTATTTAAAGTCAATCATAGATAAAAGTATAGCTCCTTTAAACTGGTCAAACTGATCCTCGATATGCAGAAGAGGATACTAGTTCATCACATTCATTTAGACCAACTTCGGGTAATAAACACATAATCACACAGTATCATCAACCTCCTTTACAAAATACTGGTGATCCCCAAGGAGATGTAATTGGATGGATAAAACCATTATCCAAAAACTCCATCAGTTGGGTATTGACTTCTTGAAGCTCTGTAGGTTTCATTCTGTATGGTGGAATGGAAATAACCTCATCCCTAGGTATAAGATATATAAGATCCTAACCTTTTATGGAGTTGTATCGAGCTTGTTTTCTGGTACTTTTTTTAATTATGTTTACTAATTTTCATTTTATTTTTAAAATTGGTTGTTTTGGGTGAAAATATCAGAAAAATGGAAGAAATGGTGCAGCAAACAGTTGGTGCATGATTTTTCCTAATCGTACGCTTCATCGTAGTGAACTGTGGAACCTCGGTTAGTGAATTTTTTCATAGTTCGTGCATGGTTTTTCAATTAGGTGTCCCCCTTAGTATTATCCATTTCACACTATAAAAGAGGTGCATGGTTTAGCAACACAATTAGAAGAAGTCGTTAACCCTAACAAACAAACTGTGTGTGAGAATTTCATTAAACTCAAAATTTGTTTTAAATATATTAAACCACCATTTAATCTACTATTTGACCCCCATTCAAGCCTTGATGGTATTTAAAAAATTTTGATCCTCCAAGATGGATTACATTCCTACCCAACATCCATTTATCATGGGTCAATTCTAGATCAAAGATATGCACCGATCCTGGTGAATCAATCCCTTCGAATTTATTTTTTTGAATCCTTTTTTATTCATCTTAAATTCAATAAATTTGACATTATTTCTATTTTGATTATATCCAGATCTATGATTGTAGATCTAGATCTAGATTTTAATTATCTTGGTTTATTCAATTTTTTATGTTATATATATGGATCTCATTCTAAGTCGGTACATCATTTAAATTAGGTGATTTCCATTAGGCAATTGGTCATCAACAAATCGAGGTAGTTGGTATATTTTTCAAATCACATAGTCTTGATATAAGTTTCATGCATGTGATTATAGAATTTATAGGGTTCTTTTATCAATCCACATTTTTAATTTGATTAATTATGGTATTCAATTAAAGAATTTAGGAATTATTGATTTTAATGTATAATGTAAATTATAAAATTGGGAAAATTAATTGATGAATTAATTATCAAATTATTTAATTTGGAAGTTGGGGATAATTAATTGTTGATTTAATTATCAAATTATTGAATTTTGAGTTATGAATAATTTATTATTGAATTAATTATTATGTGTTGAGTTGTGAAATGATTAATTAATTATTGATTTAATTAATGAAATTTATATGGTGAATTAATATTTTAATTAATTAACAAAATAGGTTTGATTAATTAAATAGTGAATTAATTAATAGTATAGATATGGTTAATTAACTTATGAATTAATTAATGTAACATTGGTGATTAATTAATTGTATAATTATTTATTTAAATATATGTGATTAATTAATCACTTGGTTAATTAAAGGAAATGGATGTGGTTATTTAATTATAGAATTTATTAATATAATTATTAGTGTAATTAATATTGGTTTTGTGCTACTTGGGTATGATTACGATGGTATTGGATATCAAAAGGGTTAACTGGTGTGTGAGTGAGGGATTACATAAGGAAGATCGTGTGAGGTTCTATTGAGATTTTTGAAGGACCGTGAGAGCCTTCAGGGAAGAAGACAGTGAGAACATATTTTATTATTTATGAAGGACTATGAGAGCCTTCGAGGAAGAATACCATGAGGGAATATATTTTTAATTTCCAAGGGATAATGACAGCTCTTGGAATTGGTCCATGGAAAAGACTGTGGGTGCTTTCCCTTTTTCCCAGAATGATTTTATGCTTTGTTTTGTATAAAACACATTACACCCTTGAGATTACATCCTTTTTTCGCATTACACATGATGGATAGATTTACATGTTTTATTCATTTTTATCAAGATATGATTGTTGTTAATGAACAGTAGTCATGACATTCTTAAATGTGATATCCCTAGGGGATATTTTAGACTCCATAACATGACAAAGATTGTATTAAGGATCGAGTTTCCTCATGAACCTGAGGGGGTTATGTAGTTAAACAAGGAGTATTTGAATAAATTTAAATTTTTAGTTTATTTTTTAAATTTTATTCTTTATAAGATCAAAAATAGTATTATTGACTAGATTTTTTTAGACACTATATGTCGCACTCACACCCTACTCATGATACCTGATCCATAACCAAATATATTTCATGTTTACATAATATGATAATGGAAGGTCCATATGTTATATGGATGTGTTTGGAGGGATCATGTTTTTATTAACCATATGTGGTTTGGGACCCAAACATGATTCATTCATGTCTTTAATTTTGGGTTTTCATTTCAAAAACATGACCCATATATTGGCATGTAATATTCTCTACATTAGTATTGATATTGTACCTATAGTTTTAGATATCTTGTAATATTTCTACTATTTTATTTGTGGTTATATTTTATTTTGTTATTTTTTCTTTATTATGGTGTATTAATCTGATAAAATGATGGTGTAGTCCTTCTATGATCAATAATATTACTAGTTAGTAGCCTGTAGAATACTTGTAGGAGCTCCTGAGGTCATGTAGTAGTCCGGCTCAAGGTACTAGCATGTGACGCTCGATTCGGGACATTAAAAACTAGTATCAAAGCACATTTAATTTTATATAACATTTTTATAAAGGTATACATATGAATTGTAAGATTCAGGCCTTGGTTATGAGCTCATGCATGGGAGTTGAAAATCTATGTATGATGGAAAATAAATGTACCTATGGTGGGATTAGTGTTATTATTGTTTCATGATACAATTGGATATTATTTTACCATGGGTGATGCAATTTTAGTGTGACATGATTATTGTTTGTAAACTTGTTGAAAATTTACTTGTGGACCAATATGGAATGATAGTGGAGTTTCATTCATCTTTTTAGGCACTCGGGATTAATTTTATGACATGGATCATTTTAGGCACACATGAGAAAACATGTTTTCAGTAAGTTGTTGAACAAGAATGTTTTTTTTGTTTATTGTGAAATTGAACATGGTAAAATCAAGAATAATATGAATTAATTGGTGTTCAATGGTATTTTAATAATATAAAAAGGTTTACCCTTGTTAACCATAATGTAGGTGTTTGATTGTTAATGGTAGTGATAGCACATTGGATTTATCTATGTGATGTGGTTTGGGGAAAATATGTGATTCAACATTTTTTGATTTCCAACTTAGGTAAATGTTATAAAGTTGTGTTATGAGTCATAAGATGTGTGTTTCACAAAATAGAGGTATGGCTTCATGATGATACTTATTGATGGATGACTAGAGGAAATGGATAAAGATCTTCCACTAGTAGTGGAACCTAAAGCATCAATAGATCCGGTTGACAAAGTTTGGGATTAATTCTAAGAGAAAACAGATTACTTCATCTAGTTAATCAAGAGAGACCCAGGGTGAGTTGTGAAAATCAAGTTTGATCTTATTATGGAGTTCCAATTTAATCACACTCGGACCTTTACAGGAGTGTGTGGACTAGAGAGATATGTGTTCTTGATTTAGTGTATTCAAAAAATAATTGAAAACATCAAGAAAAATTTTGAGAATATATTAAAGTCAGATACCTATATGTTATATGGCCAAGTTAAGTGATGGTGGTACATCCATACTCGGTATGGAATACTAGAAACTACGGAATGTAAGGACATTAAAGAGAGGTTCCTAGAGCACTTTTATCTAGACACACTAAGGAATGAGGGAAAAGCTGGGTTCATGAGGTTTATTCAGGGGAGTATGTTCGTAATGGACTATACTGGACACATAACAAATTTGGAGAACTATTCCACAACATTGGAAGCAGATGAGGCTATTGTGAAAGGAGGGTTTATGAGAGACTTAACTGTAAAATTATATCCCAGGTGAATATCTTCAAGATGATGAAGTTTTCAGATATGGTTAATTATGATCTCATTGTTGAGGGGAACCAGAAGGATGCTTCCAATAGAATACATGTGGTTTCATCTATTCGATATGTAGGTATGATGTCTGAGTGTCAAATGCATCATTATGAGAACATTAAGTGGATTAATGTTGAGAAAATTGGACAGTCAGGGAGATCAGTTATTCAGGATCGTAACCAAGTGCTTTTCCACTTGTGTGGAAGGTGAGGACACTTTCGAAACCATTTTCCCTAACCACTAGTGGAATGTTGAGGCTATGGAATGAAGGGACATCTATAGAGGTTCTGAATAATCCCATGGTAGATTGTTAGTGATAGAGGATCTAGATAGAACTAGATTGCAGTAAGTGGGTCATCAGTTCAATATCAGTCTTGAAACATGGGAACCAATGGCCAAGGAAGTAGAGATTTAAGACATGGTTCTTCTAGTCAAGACATCCCATGTCAGCAGAGTGGTGTAGTTTAGGGGAATCAGACAGTATTACATGGAAGATAGGTAGGACAATAACATGAATTTCAAGCTACACTTGTGGATAGAGAGGTTGAACCATCAGCAGTGAGAGTTTATTTTCATATAGCATCTAAATTATCTAGTTCCATATTTGATACTAGTTCCTCAAATTAAATTATATCTATAAAACTTGTTCATGGTTTGAGGCTGGCAGTATAGTTTTTTAATGGGATAGTAACGATGTATACATTGTTGGTAGTTCAATCTAGATACATCTCTGTGTGGAAGGTGTGTTCTCTAGAGATTGAGGAGTATAATTTTCTTTAATATCTTTATATCCTTGAAATTTCAGGCTTCAAACTATTTCTAGGTACGGTCTAGTTAGTGTTATACTGAACTTACATTTACTATTACCGCTTGAGAGTGAGTTTTATGTCTCATAAGTGTGAAAATTATATTCATCAAGGAGATTGGGATATCATGGAATGCGGAGAAGGGACAATTTATTAGTAGTTATGAGAGATCACATCCCAGGATCCAATTTTATTTGTTGGATATTGGTGATATGAAAAAGGTTGTTTTTCACCCATATTGGATAGGTTTTAGGACATGCTTCCAGAACACTTCTTAGGGTTTCCACCTGAGAGAAATGTTGAATTCACTACTGATCTCGTTCTAAGGGATAATCCAATTTCAATTTCACCATACATAATGTAACCAAAATTTCTTCAAGATATCAATAATTAATTGGATTATTTGTAGTATAATGGTTTTATCTTCCTGAGTGTGTCCCCATGAGGTTCATCAGTGTTATCTACAAAGAAGGATAATGAGACTCTATTATTCTGTGTTGATTATCAAAAGTTGAACCAAATGATATTAAAGAACTAGTTTCCTCTTCCAAGTATCGATGCTCTATTTGACCAGTTTGAGGAAATTGTTTATTCTAAAATATTGACTTGAGATCGGGGTATCATCCACAGAGAGTTTAGAAGTATTTTATAATGAATAATTCTCTCAAGATTATTTATGGCCTTTATGAGTTCATTGTAATTCTTTTTTTATTGATGAATTCACCTATAGTTTTTATGGACCTGATGAAAAAAATATTCCATCCATACCTGGATTAATTTGTTTCAGTGTTTGTGGATGACACCTTGGTGTACTCCAAGACGTATGATGATCATGACCAATATCTTGACATTATATGAAGTACACATAAAGATAATATTATATATGCAAATATATGTATGTGATGGTTTTGTATTGATCAATTACACTTCTAGGGTCCCATCATCATGGAGTAATGTGTGTTAGTAGACTCAAAGAATGTTCATGCAGTTGTATCATCGGATCGGCCCAAGAATGTTTCTGATATTCATAACATTATTGGGTTCACTGGATATTATTAGATATTTATATAGGATATCTTATGTTTGATAGAACTAAATTTAAGCTTGGACAAAAAGTGGATAAATCATGAATGGTCGGAAGCATTGTAGAAGGTCTTTCATGAGTTAAAGAAGTATTTGACAGTGGCACCAACCTTGATCCAACCTGAGCTAGGTGAGGAGTATATGGTGTATTGTGACACTTTTGGGATCAGACATAGACCAGTTCTAATTCAAGGGAATTGAGTTGTGGTGTATGGGTCTCAGAAGGTTATGCCTCATGAAAATAACTACCATACTCACAACCTCATGTTGGCTACAGTTTTTTATTCTTTGAAGTGTTTGTGGCATTATGTATTTGGATACAAGTTTACTGTGTATGCATATTATAAGATCATGATGTATATATTTTTGTTGCGAGGTGTAAACATCCAGTAGAAAATATGGTTCTATTATTTTTATTCATTTGATTTTGAGATACCATATATGAAAGGTAAAGGAAATAGTCTGAATGATTCATTGAGTATGAAATATCATACTCAAGCGGATCAGGAATCTAGTGTTGATTGGAATAAGATAGCTATCAAGCCAAATTCATGTTGTGGTTCCGGAATGTCAGGAGTAGATGAATCTTGTATAAGTTGTGGTAGAGTCTATTCTCTTTAGATAGATCAAAGGAAATCATTATGTGAACCCAGAGTGTTTTTCCTTGAGCTAAATTCTTGAATGTTTTGTTCCACCTTTAGATTAGTGCATAGATGAGGATGAGATCATTAATTTCAAGAATCGGTTTATTGTGCCAATGAGCATGCAAGAAGATTGGATGCAAGAATTTCATGCCTCTAAATGGTTGGTACATCCAGTTGTGACTAAAATGTACCACAACTGTCAACAATAGTTTTGGTGTCTAAGAAAGAAAAATGAAATAGTAGTTTTATTGACAAGATACTACACCTATGGGCATGTGAAGTTAAATCATTGAACACATAGAGTATCAAAACAAATGTTAACCATTCCAAAGTGGAAGTGGGATGATGTCACCATGTAAATTCTAATGGGTCTCTTGAGGATGCCTGAGAATAAGGATTCTATTTGGGTGAATGTAGATCACCTTATCAAATTAGAATATTTCTTTCCTATATGAGAGAATTTCTCAGTGTACAATCTATGATATTTGTGTGTTTGAGTGATATGATATCTTCACGGGGTTCCACAAACTATCATTTCAGACCATAGATCATTATTTACATCATGCTTCTCTTAGGGATTACAGAAGTTTCATGGTACAAAGGTTTTATTGAGTACATCTTTTGACCCATAGATAGATGAGTAGTTTGATAGTATTATACAGGTGCATGAGAATATGTTTTGAACATGTGTCCTATAAATTTGAGGATATTAGGAGAATGACCTAGATTTGGTGGAGCTTTCCTATAAAAATATTTATCAAGAAATGATACATACAGAACCATATGAGGAACTTTATGGTAGGTTATTCTAAGATCCTATTTAATAAATTGAGGTAGGTGAGTAAGAATTGTTGTGACCGAGTTTCATGTAGGAGATGTCGGAACAGGTTCAGCTAATTCAGAAACATATGGCTATGGCTCAGAGTAGATATAATTTGTATGTTTATCAACATTGATGGCCCCTAGTGTTTTAAAAGGGTGATCATCTACTCCTTATGTTGTTGCATATGTTGCATCACCATAGGATATTGAGACATGGAATGTTAGCACCCAGTTCTATTGGACCATTTGAGGTTATGGTGAGAATCAGTCTAGTGGAATAATAATTGTATCATCCATAGAAATATAATGATACACATGAAATTTTATATGTTTCAAAACATCTATAGTATAACCCTAACCCTTATAATGTGATTGACCTAGATTTTATTAAGATTGATATTGATGGGTCCTTTGAGGAGCATCCCATACGTGTGTTGGATCACAGTGAGAATATGATGCTAGGAAAGACTATACTGATTGTTCATGTATTGTGGAAACATGGGAGTGTGTAAGAGGAAACATGGAATAGGGATGAAGATATATGGTCTCATAGGAATATTCCTTTTGACTTGATATCTTAGAGGTTCTTGGGACGACAGCTCAAGGATAACCTCTTATAAGTTGGAGAGATTGTACGATCCTGACAATTTCTTGAGTTGTCTCAGACTCATTTGTAGGTACTCTTATTTCCTTATGTTGATTAAATTTCATTTAGATTTTACCATGGTGTGTGTTTGTGTAAAAATTTGAGAAAATGGATGGAATAATGCAGTGCACAATTTTTTAAAGGTTTTCTCTAATCGTGTGCTTTAGCCCAACAAACTGTGCAACCCTAGACAGTGGTTTTTTTCATGGTTGGTGAATGATTTATCAAAATATGATCC
The DNA here is from genome assembly GCA_963277665.1 of Viscum album. Lineage (NCBI taxonomy): Eukaryota > Viridiplantae > Streptophyta > Magnoliopsida > Santalales > Viscaceae > Viscum > Viscum album. Next base: position 672,144,730 of record OY728131.1, on the reverse strand, counting down.
CAATTATGAGTAACTATGAACCCCTATAGAAGAGTTTCATGGTTTAGGATCACTATTTGGGGAAACTGTGAGACCCAACATAGAAAATAGTGGATGCGAATTAACTTAAATATAAAATCAGTTTTATAAATTCCTGAAACCCAATTTTAACACTTATCCAATCCCCATTCAACCCAATATAATATTTTACAATTTTGGACCCTCTTAGAAGGATTTCTATACTTCTTGACCACTTTTATTCATGATGTGAATCTAGTATTGAATAATTTCACCCTTTCTCACAAGTCAATCCTATTTTGTTCAGTTTTCTGATTCCTTTTCCATTCTTCTCCCATTATAGAAGGTATATTCTATGTCTTCTTATTATATCCAGATCTCGGATTGTATATCTAGATATATTTTTTTATGGATAATTATTTATTTGATCTTGATATAAGTTATAGATTTGGATCGTGTTCTACATCTTTATTCCCTTGAATTGTGTTGATTTTTGTTGGGTGATCGGTCATCAAAGAATTGTTAAATTTTGTCTATTTTTTAACTCCTATAGTCATGATATCAATTACGTGTATGTGAATATATAATTTATAGGTTTTAGTTACAACTTTTAATTCATAAATTAGATTAATTAATGTGGTCAATCAATGAATTTAGGAACTCTGGATTTTATTAAATAATGGAAATTGTGGAATTTAGATAAATAATTGTTGAATTATATATCCAAGTATTGAATTATGAAATTGGGGTTAATTATTTATTGTTATAATTATAAACTTTTTGGATATTGAATTATGAATAAATATTTGGTCATTAAATTATTATATACTATGTTTTGAAATGATTAGTTAAGTTTTAAATTCATTAACAGACTTTATATGGTAAATTAATTGTTGAATTAATTAATAGAATATGTGTGAATAAGTAATTTGGGAATTAATTAATTGGATAGATGTGGGTAATTAATTGATGAATTAATTAAAGGATCTTATGTGATTAAATAATTATGGAGTTAATTTATGAATTTTTTTGATTTATTAATCTTTCGGTTAATTAATGTAAATGGGTATGGTTAATTAGTTTTGGAATTAATTAATGTACTAATTGGTGAAATTTATATTGATTGTATGTTACGTGGTTGTGATTATGGTGGTATGAAGTATCATACGGGTTCATCGGATTGTGATAAAGGGATTACCTGAGGATGAAAGTGGCATCTTCCAGTATGATTTTTGAAGGACCACGAGCGCCTTTAAGGAAGAAGATCATGGAAAATTCTATTATGATTTATGATGGACTATGAGGGCTTTTGAGGAATAATATCATGAGACATACTATTTTTAATTTATAAAGGAACACGATAGATATTTTATTTGGGATAGTTAAAAGACCGTGATAGCTTTCCCCTTTGCATAGAAATAATTTATGATTAATTTAGTCTTACTCACATTAGACTGTTATGGTTAGATCCCTTTTTACATTACTCATGTCAAACTAATTTACATGTTTTATTCATTTTTATCAAGAAATGAATTGTGATAATTTATGATAACAATGAAACTTAAATATGTGATATCCCTATTGGATAGTTCTTGACTGTAGTACAAGATGAAGCAGGTATTGAGGATCAGGTGTCCTTGAGAACCTGGGATAATTATATGGTTAAATAAAGAGTATTTCAATAAATGTAAATTTTTTACTTTATTACATTAATTTTGTATATAACTTCATACTCTAGTATTGACTAGATTTTTTTGTTCAATATTGGTGGTGTCCAATTGATTCGTACTCATTCCCTATTTGGACTACATGATTGATACCCAAATTGATTTTATGTTTATAGGACAAGATAAGGACAATGGACCTATGTTAGATGTCCATGTTGGGATGGATTGTGGTTAAGGGGGCTGGAGGTGGTATAGGACCCATGTGGGAGTAGTTATTTTCTTTACTTTTGGGTTCAAATTTTAGAAACATGACATGTATATTGGCATGAAATATTTTATGATTTAGTTTTAATATTTTATCTCCAGTTTTTGTCATCTTGTGATCTTGGTACTATTCTGTCTATGGTTATATGATATTCAATTAATGTTTCATATTTTAAAATAATTTATTACTCTAATGAAATTTAGTATAGTCTTAAAACAATAAATAATTGACCCTTTCTACTAGTAGAAAGCCTCTAGCATATGGGGAGGCACGCTTGAAGTCATGTGGCAGTCCATCTAGAGGCACTGACATGTAGAACCCGGGTCGATATGTTACAATATGAATTGTAAATTCTATCATTATATCAAGTGGCAAAAATGATAAGTCCTCTAGAAATACATCATTGAACCATTTCACTATGGGTATAAATAAATCATATTTGACACCCCCTTCATCCAACAACTAACAAGAAACCTAGGTGGTGAGCTCACCCAGTTTCTGATGAAATGTCTCTACATGGCCTTATTGGATATCTTATTCCATATAGTGAATATAATTTTCACCATTTATAGATTTAAAAAACACCCTCTTTGGTAATAATCGATGTGGGTTTTCTATACTGATGACCAGTTCATGCCCATAACTAGGTCAAAGTCATAAAAATCTATAATGTAGACGTCCCAAGGAAAATTATACCCCCCAACCTATTGAGAACACCCCTTTCACAAATAGATTTCTCTCGATCATACTCTCAATGGTGTATTTAATTTCATCACCCCACTCAAATACTCTACATACATACTAAAATGATTCACATGATTCACATATGTAATTAAATGAGATGTACTGGTATTAAATTAGTCACTAGAAAGTGTATAATATACAAGAATAGTACCTATAACTGATAATTGTCTACCCTCACTATCCAAAAGTGTAGGCTGAACTACACACAACTATCATACTTATCTTTCCTATGGTGAATTTTGAGTCATATGATATGAACCACTATACAGATATGGGTTCTCTTTCTAGAAGAACCACATCCACTACCTCTATCTCTAATGCTTGTAAAACTCTATCTTCTAGACTGATACATTATAAAATATAACATTACTAAACTATGATTGTTTCTAAATTCTCCCATCTAAATTTTTTTTGAGTGTTCCTACAGAACCTCCTAATATTCCCGATATTTCTATATGATTGGAACTCTACCATTGGTTGGGGTCGCTACCCATGAATGTGGCCTGACATGTTACACTAGTGGAAAAAAACTCTGATAAGATAAAATGTTACTGAACCTTCCTATATCCACTCATACTTCCTAGGACCTGGTGAACATTATAATAATTATCTTATATGTCATAACTCCTAACCATATAGAAGATATCATATGCTCTCTACTAGAATCCTCATTCAGAATCACCTTAAGGAAGGGAACCTGATTCTTTATTTTGAAAAAAAAAATCAGTTGAATGATATTGAAATGGCACATAATCTAACAATTAATTTCACCCTAAAATAGTTTTTCTATAGTATCCTCACATCCTTACCATTTTTGATATATTAATTAAAATTCAGTAAATCATACATCATAGTCCATCATTAGAAAGATCCCTTGATTCGACATCATGAACTATGCATCCCTCTGCTATCTCAGAGTCTCCTGATAAATGTGATCTGGGAACATCTCCTGAAATTCCAAGTAATCCATATTCTCTATCTTTCCACCCTAATTATGAATTTCCTTTCAATGCTTCACCTGACCATGTAACATATAATCTACCATCTTGATTTGTTTCTCAGAAAGAGTATCTAAATTTTCAAGTATAGTCTAGATGGACTAGATCCAAAACATCACTATTTGAATCCCACCCACTCTAATGAATTTCATAGGGTTTTGTAACCGAAACTCCCATGTTAGTTTCAAAATACTCTTCACCACATGCTCTGGGTCTCTCCCCATAATATTCCTGAAGTGAGAAAACTTCTCTCAGAACTACTCTTTGACATCCTCACAATAGAAATTTATATGCCTCCGGTTCTACTGATTATGGATCATTTCTATCCATAAACTATTTTTATCATCCTAGAAAGATTAATCATTGAGGAAAATCTCTACAATGCCAAAAACATATCGTAGGACATATAACATAGATTAATCTCATTTATATAAGAGGGATTCACAATAAGGCAAAAAAAGTCATTCTCTAAACCCAACCACACAGTCAAAACTGGGGTGCCATCACTACCCTTATCGATTATAAATATAGTTTCTGGTTAAAATAGTGTAAAACATTTTCATTATTCATTTTTTATCATTGGTAAACTATTTTCCATTTTAATTTTTAATATCTTGCACCATTTCAAATATTTGAAATTTGATATTAGGCACCATTTCCACTTCAATTAAACAATTAGAGGAAAAATATCAAATTTAACAACATACCCAAAAACCAATATTTCTTATTCATTCATAAAATGATGCATATATCAGTAGATTCTGAGGGAATATAATTATCCATGAATACTCAAATATCATATCATATCCGGTCATGAGTAAAGTGTCAAAGAATATTGGAAGAAATAATCATATCATAGAACAAGTGCATCACCCAAGGTGAATTAACATCAACTATAAAACCACATATCAATAACAATAGTCTCACCATGGGTACTTGGATTTTACCCCCATACATGGATTATATTCTCTGATGCATGATTTCTTGACCAAGTCCTAACTCATCATATACACCCATATATATTTCAAAAATAGTAAGAAAAAATAAAAATAATAGAAATCTCATCTGATGCCACTTTGTATCATCCACAACTAGGTGAAAAACACTGATTCCTCAAGCTAGTGGGTAACATAAACTCAGGTGAACCCCCCCCCCCCCATATCTAAGAGACCACTAAAACGAAGGGATGATAAAATATCAATCATGGGGTGACTATTAAATATAAAAGTAGCATAATAGCAGAAATATATATGAATAACCAAATAATATAATCATGTACCAAACGAAACTGGTTTTATCTGATGACCAAAAAAAGAAATACAATATCCAAAACTAAGTAGTGGATATGTCATTCCAAATATGTGTCAGATGTCAATATGAAAAACCAAAAATAAATACAGACATTAAAAACTTCAAAGACGGTCCCAAATCACATCTGATTCTCTCATGTATGATCCATTCCATGTTAACCATCTAATTAAGGGAATTTTCAAATATTCTATCTAGAAAACATGAATTCCTTTTAGGTACCGATCAGGCATCCCGAGTAAGTGTGAGTAAAAATTAGTAGGCCACAACCAACAACATATAAAATAGTATCCTATAAATAATATTTTATTCATTTTTATAGATAAACAAATTAGAGAAACAAGTTGAATAGTTTATATAATCAACTATTCATTATTTAACCATATAATTTCCTGAGTTCCATAGTACACCCAAACACTCAATACCCACTTTGGCTCATGCTTAAGTCTAAACCATATCACATAGGGATAATCAAAAATAATTATATTTATGGTATTTCATTATACATTAAATTTTAATTAATAATATGAATGATTGAGACCATGGTATAATAAAAAAATTAGGCCAAGAACATCATGTCAAGCACCCCATGGGTATTTGGTGTAGTAGTCCGTGACAAAGAAATCATTTATCATACAATCACAAAAGTTGGATTTTGAAGGATGGAACAATGTCCCAAACTCATTTATCACAATGGTATTTTCAAAAGGTTGATCATACCCCATACACCATTATAAATAAATCACAAAAGTGGGGTTTTTAAGCAGTAGTCCATGTCCCACAATAATTATTCAATTTATTGCTAATGGATTTTGTAGTAGAAATCCTTATCCCATATAAGAATTATATTTCAATAAAAAATATATCACATAAATAAAATCAATCAAGATTTATCAAAATTAATCTCTTTAACAATATTCCACACCAATTAACCATAATAAAAAACTCATAACAAACATGGATCCTTAAAATAATCGCATGGAATAATATAACAATTCCCTTTTAAACCATTTTTTATTATTTAGCCATATAACTCATTAGCCATCTATGGTTAATCTATCCATATCATAATACATATTATAAAATAATTCATAATCAAATTTATTAACCTATTAAAAAATTACAATATCTCATCAATTCCAGAATCACACATTCAATTGAGAAATTCACTAATTAATTAAAACAAATTCCACCAATTACATAATCACAACAGCATATTAATTAATTCAGTAATAAATTAATCAAATTCAATGTTTCCAAAAATTAATTAATAAATTAATTTATTCAATTCAAGATTCAGTTTCCAAATATTCCAATTTAATTCTAACAACACATACATGAAATTAGATCAAAACTATGAGAATTGAATTTAGACCACATACCTCAAAATTGATGACGAACACTCACCAAGATAGAACACCAATTGAAGCAGAACCACCAAGATCATGAATAATAATGAGATCTATAAATGAAACCTAGATCCAATTTCAAATGAATCATGATCCAAAAATACTAAATATATATCCATCGCAACAGAGGAATAAATCCCTTAAATGGATGATAGAATTACGTGGGGGAGGACTACACGGGATGAGAACCTCTTAATGAGATAGGTTTAGATCATCAATATAGAATTTGAATCATCCTTAATAGAGGTTTGAATTCCTTGGAATTCATCTAAGACCCTCAAAAAATGAGAGAATATTTTTAAGCTTGAATTGGGTTAAGATAGGGAGAGGACCAAGGCATTCAATATGTATTAATATAATTTTAAGGGTATTAAATTATTGTATGCGTGATTTCATATTTAGGTAGCACAGTTTCCCCTCATTGTGTACCTAACCATGTAACTCTTCTTGAGGATTCTCACTGTTAATACTAGAAGGGTGTAAAATTTGAAAAACTGTGTTACATCCATCAGAATCCCATTGGTTAGGGTTTTTATGTATTTTATGAATGGGAACACGGTTTGTGAAAACTTTGCACCAACCTTACACTACACCACATCCCACCAAAAACATCCACATTTCACCCAAATGCACCCAAGATAAAATCCAAACAAGATATAATCCAAACATGGAAAAAAAGATTACTTGAAAATGTTATTGAGATATCTCAAAAAGAGGATGGGATCATAAAAAATATAACCTATCCAATCCCTTTATATAATCATATGATCATAACTAGTCTAATCCCTATATATTATCATTTTAACATCACTGGGAAGATCCCTTAATATATGAATTTCATCATCATGAACAATAGAAGTCATAACGACATGAATAAAAAAGCATAATATCACAATCCATAGTTTTTAATTCATCCAAGTACAATTTTCCTTTTAATTATTTATTCATTCATTAAATCATATATTAATAGAATAACATGCCAATTTACAGACCCATTTTATATCAAATAGCCACCAGTCATTCTACAATCCATTATTCCACTTTTAATGGTTAGTCTATCACATGAAATCACCTACTATTTCATTTCAACTTAACCACACTTTAAGGCCTTCTTCAATTCATTTTTATTCCATGGTAGGACTTGAAAACAAGTATCTACAAGCTAGGTAAAACCACCATTGAGTCTAAATGGATCTAAAGAGTAATCCAACAGATGATCTACTATCACCAATTAATTTATTAATTAACACACATGTTATTATAGTTTAATCAAAATATTTAAAATATATATAAATCTAAATCGACCATAGGGTTATATTTTGACCACCTATAGAAAATAAGAGAGTCTACTATAAAATCCTTATGTTTATGGTAAAGATCAGATTCACCCTACCCATCAATGAGAACTAGGAAATCCCACCAAAAATAGATCAAGATGTTGATGGAAAATCATAAGGCTTACCTTCAATATTCCCGTATTTAATTCCATGATCGAATGTGGTATTTTATTTGGATTGAACGGTGTGTTCATATGTGATATGAAGAACTTTTGTAGGGGAGAGAAATGGGAGGCATGTTACATAAATTCCCTACACTGAAATGGGTTTTAATGGTAGAACATTGATAATTCGTGATGTGAATTTCATTTAACCTCATAAAAGTTACATATCATATAAACACTAATAAAACTATTACCATGGATTGAAAATAAAGAATAAACGAATTTGAAAACATGAATCTATTACATGATTTGAATTCCAAATTCACCTCTTACATAATGTGAAATCATGGTTCACATATTACAATATCTGAATTTAAGATTCACATATCACATGGCATGAATTCATGATTCATTTATTACTCAAAGTGAATTCATGATAAACATCTTACATAGTGTGAATTCATGATTCACACCTTTCCCAAAACAATTCATGGAATGTATAGTTTCCATTGGTATGCCGAAAATATTTCATATTGTAAATATGATTCATGATGGGAGTGTTTTATAGAGGAAAAAATCACACATTCTCTATCTGTATTCCCACAACACTTAGTCATGTACATCATGATTTTAAATATGTGTTTTTAGACAAAAAACTAACCTACTTGGGATATTTATAAAATAAAAGAGGGATATACCTAGAAAAATTAGTCTGATAGTACACATTTCTCATTGAAAAATCAATGTCCTTTTAACCCATCAAACATTTTCAAATTTCTGATGGTTTGAGATCTCTTGACCATGTTCTCTATAATGATCAATGTATCCCTGAGATTTAGGTTTTTAATCCATATCCATGGTTTCACTTCCAAATTTGTTTTCCATATGTGGATTACTAATTTACATTATTCTATTTGACATTTTTTCTTTATATTATCTGTTTTCAAAATGTTTTTTATTATCCTTTTTAACATTGTTGGTTTTCAAAAATGGAATTTTGAAATGTCATACTCTGATTATGAATCAAATTTCAATTTTTTGGGATGTGATTTTAAAATGGGAGAGACAATAATATTTTTATTTTATAAAAATAAATACTATGTTTTGATAGCATTAAATACACACAATACCGAGATTAAATTAATGAAAAGTTACTATTCTTTTACTATGGTCATTTTACCCTATGAAATAAATTGTTTAGAATGAATAGGAATTACTGATTCAAAAATAATATAATTATCCTAGTATTTTAAAATGTAATAATTAATTCTTTCTAAATAGTCTCTTGATATTTAGTAAAGTCATTTTATTATTCAACAACACATTTTCATCCATAAAATATTTTTTAAAAATTTGTTGAGAAAATAATATAAATAATTTATTTAACTTTTATAATAATTATTTGATAAAATGTAGATCATTTTTTAAATCGTTGTGTCAAAATTATGATAGGATAATTTTTTTATAATATTCTAAAGAAAATTACTTTTTAATGAATAGTAAAAATACATATTTTTTGGAAAATTTTATTTAATTTACAATGTAATATTATATTTTTAATGATTTTTAAAATAAATGTTTTTTTATCTTTAAAAATCAAAAATATGGTTTTTATATGTAATTTATTATTGTATTTTTCATAATGGAATTTTATATTTTAAAAGGTCATTTTTCAATGATTTTTTTCATTTAAAATGTAATATTATAGTTTGAATGATTTTTAAAATAACATTATTTATTTTTTATCCATAACAATCCAATTATTGTTTTTTATATGTAATTTATTATTTTATTTTTCATAATTGAATTTTATATTTAAAAATGGATTTTAAAAATCTATTTTTTCATTTTCAGGTTTAATTTTATATTAAATTATAACAATTAATAAATATAACTTTTTAAATTTGGATTCAAAATTTTAAATACATGGGTTCAAATGTTTTAAAGAGGTAACATTAATATTTTAGAATGAATTTTAGCCTTATTAATTTTTGTTTCTGTGATAAAGTTTAAAATATATAATTAAGGTTTAAAAATGAATTGATATGGACTATAAATTTACCCAAACACATGAATAAATTATATTTAATTATTATATCATTTCCATAATTATAAAAAGTTAATATATATAAACTTTTCTTGTCATATGGATGTGATTATAGCTTTACAATATTTTATTTATTGAAAAATAAAAAATGGCACACTCTTGTTTATTATAACTCTTATAATTTAAAATATTTTAATATCCAAATGAAATATTCAGTTATAAAAAATAATTTAAACATAAAATATTTATATTCATTATGATTATTTATTTTTTATTTTTATTGAATATATAATAGGATTAAATTGTTATACAATGTCAACAAAGTAAATAAATTAATAATAAAGAAATAAAATTATGATATTAAAATTATTAAAATAACATAATATTATATAAATAATGTGACCCATAAATTTTATTGATTAAAATTAAATTTTAGTGGTATAATAAAATAATTTTTTCTAATTTTACTTTTCGTGATGTTCTTAAAATTAATGTAATTGATAGTTCTAGAATTTGGAATTAATGACATTTTATAATAAATAATATTTTACTAATGATTTAAAATTCATAAAAATTTTATAATCATGAAATTTATTATAAAATGGTTATTATATTATTCATTATCCATTTATGGAAATTTTTTCTTTTATTGTAAGTACATTAACCATCATTGTATAAAAATTTATGTTATTAAGTAATGTTTAAAAAGGGTTAATATGTTGTTAAACCCAAATAGTAAGGGTAAAATGGAACAAAAAATTCTCCCAAAATTATTGGAATAGACTATTTCAAACCATAATCATCCTATAATTTAAGTAAATCAGTTTGGGAATAATTTTTTTATCAATTTAATAATTTGATACATTACAACAGTTCCCCTCCATACACTTAAATGATTCCTATAATTTTCATACATTAACACTTTAAAATCTATTTAATTCAAAAAATGCATACAAAAATACCATTCTATAACCCATATCATCAATATCGAGATACCGTTTTGGCAGAATACCTACAATAGAGTTCTTAATTTTTTATTCAAAGGAGACTTTCTAAATAATATGCATAGTTGTTAGTGAGATGTTTTAGTTTTTTATCTGAATGAACCTCTTTGAGGTTGTATGTAATAATTAAAAAGTAATAAAACTAGTATACTCCACACTCATTAATGTTATAATGTTTATGTAATAACCAATATTCATCTCTAACCTTTATGAAATGGGAGCGTAATTCATTGTTAGAGTGTAGGGTAGACTAGAGCCTCAAGGACTGATATATTCATTTTCGATAATCATCTATGAAGTCATGTTTTGATGATTGAGTAAATTATTATATTTCTTATTCATGACATACATATCAATATAATCAAGTAATATTTCTTTTATCTACTAACCCACCCTTCACCAAAAATTGGTAACTTTGTTTCTGTGTACGTGTGTACTACCACCTCTAAAAGGCTAGTGATTAATTTTTCATCACTATGTCACATGGATGATATATATAATTATATGTCAATAAATACAGTTATATTAATGATTTTTCTATCATTCCTCAAAAATAAAATAATACTTACCTTTATTCTGTAACGATCGTCGAAAAATGGAAACATTTTTCATGGGTACCTACGACCAACAGTCTCCCTGATCATAATATAACTTATTTTTGATTACCACATTTAATAAATTATAAATCATAATTTATTTATAAAATTGGTAATTATATCAATATTAATATTCTAATTATTTTGTATTAATTACCAATTTTATTATAGCCAAAACACCTAATTCATTTTGGACATATGAACTAAATATCATCAAAATGAATGAAATGAATTTTATTTATTAATGAATCAAATATATCAATGAAACAGTTAAATAAAATTAATATTAATCCTACTTAAAAGTTCCTAAATATTAAAATAATTAACATGGGATTATTATTTTTGATAATAAACAAAGTACATGACGAGTCAAACACATGGAAAAAGACATTCTTTTAATAATCATATTTAATATTTCCCTTAAAACATTAATATTCATCCATATCCATATGATTGTTTATAAAAATTGATTAAAATAAGGCTTTTAATATTATTATATTTATTTTTAATTTCATTTCTACCCAATTTAACTTTTTTTATATTCGGGAAAGGAATATTTTTTCTATTTTTTGAATAAAAAACTTCTGAAAATTAAAAAATAAATTTGGAAGTAATGTTTTTTACCATACATGGAAGGAAAAAAATTTCAAAATTCTAATTATAACATTTTTAATGAATATTAAATTATTTTTAATGATATTATTTTAAAATAATATTATTTACTTTAATATGTGAGTAGTTTTTATATTTTATGGAGTTTTTACATAATAAAAAGATTCTTCTATACAAATAATGATTTTATGATGAAATATTTTTTATATTATATTATGGTTATTGGGGATATTTTATGATGATAGGTGGTTCCATAATAAACCAAATATATATGGGTCTAGGATATCCCAATAATTCCTTGGGTATGATTATTTTGTAAGTTGAACTTGATGGTCATTCCAAGTGTAACAATGATGGTTACTCCATTTATGACCATGAAGGTAATTTAAAATAAAATCTTTTGGTTATCTAATGTGTGACGATGGGGGTAAATATATTTTTTATGTGATGGTTTCTAAATGTGAAAAGATGATATTAAAATATTTCACCTTTTTACCTATGTTATTTATCTATGATTTATATGGTTTTTTATAGAAATATTATGTTTTAAAAATTTAATGTAAATTATATGAGACTTCATAATAATGAAATGTATACCTTTTTATAAAATTTGTTATTAGTTATTTATCATTTTAGGAAAAACCATATGAAATTTATTTTTTATTTTTTATTTCTGGTGAAATAAATTAGAGTGATATTAGGGAATAGAAGATGATTTTCTTTTGTAAAAAAATATTTATTTTGAGATCGATGTATATTTTGAGAAGGTATGTTTTTTATAATTATTAATATATTAATTATTTATTTCATTATTATTATTTTCCTTAATAATATATTTTTTATCATCCCAAGTTTTAAAGTGGTTTTCATTAGGTTTATGGATGGGTAAGGTAAATGAACATTTAAATTTGAAATTAATTTAGATTTGACATGAATATACAATGTTTTTCATTTTAAAATTATTATACTATGTGTAAAATTGATAATTATTATATGTTTCCACTTTTTATAGATATAGGTTTTCTATGTAAACCAAAAAGATCATTGGGAATGAATGACATTGAATTATAGTGAAAATAAATTAGAATATGTAATGATTATGGACATGGCCATATAAATGATCCTAGATCCAATTTTGATATGGGAATTTAATGGATGAGAACAACATAATTGGAATAAATGATAAATTGCAGTGGATAAGACCAATACAAAACCCTCCACCGAGGTATAAAAGAAACACATGTGAATAAAATTTTAAATAAATTTAAAAGGTATTACAAAATTTTCAAAACTGCTCTAATCTACAATTTATTCATTAAAACATACTCTCAAATACAATTTATTAATACATTTAACAATTATTTCAAAAACCACATTCTTTTACCAAAAAAGGGTAAAACCATCATTTCCCAGGAAACCTATTTTTTAAACAAATATATTCATTATAATGGATATTAATTTAGAAACCAATTTGAAAATTTAAGTGAATTATCCATTCATATAACATATTCTAGAGAGTAAACAAACAAGCTAAACCTCAGGTCAAACACCAACAATGATGTCATATACACACCAGATGGAAAGATATTTTTATAAAAATGAGCAGAGGCCCTAAATAATTATTCCCAAAACATAGAATCATAATTTCAAAAATGGATGGGTTATAAAAGAATATATATCAACATATACAACAAAGTAAACACATGAAAAACAAAAATCAACAAGATATATGTCTTCCGTATAAAATTTCATGATAGGTAAATAAATTATATAGGGAGATCACAACATGATCAATATATTCCAATATTATAGCTTCTAATGAGAGATAATAAAATTGATGAATCTGGATTAGAAGATATTTGAAAAATCACACCAATCAGATGACAACCAATCAATCTAGTATAAAAACAAAACGGGTATATGTTTATATAGAGATGAGAAACCCAAAATCACATTGAAAATTACTATGCTTAGGGGAAAAGAGAATGGTAGGGAATGAGAAAATAAATGGGTGACCAAACCATATAAGCTACTAGAATAGACTTGATTCATGATTTGAATGATTTTTTTGAGAATAGAACTTTTATAATGGCTAACACAGTAAAAAATAAGACATCATGGTTCATAATTATAAAACACAGTTCCTAACTTGAATAATATATGACTTCATGAAAATTTTCCACATTCTAAACCCAAAATCATGGATTATTACTTGAATCTATTCAGGTCATGTATATAAATTCATGATATGAATTGAGTCCTATATCCACCAATCAGACAATAAATACATGGAAACCCATTAGTTTTCATTTAACACCGCATGGACCTAAAAACCATCTTAAGCATAAAAATTTATACCTTATCCTGTATGTTACAATATGACCTATATTCTTTAACTAATTTCATAATATCTATATAAATAATATATTTCCTCCTATAATGTGAATCCATTTTTCTATAACTCCCAATATCATCCTCATATATCCATTTCCCCTTTGATTTATAACAACATAACTCATGGGAATATAATATAGTATAACAACTAAAAATTTCTCCCATTAAATTATCCCATATTAATCATAACTATATTAATATCAAGGATCAAAAATAGTGTATTCCCTAATCATTTTCTATCTTTGATGTATCCCTTTTTAGTCCTAACCAAATACCTCATGGGAATAAATTTTTTTTAAGCACTAGACATTTCACTCACCTGGTTATATACATTTTGATTTAGTGAAATATTTCTCATGGGTATCCATTCAGGTGTAAGTCCCAATTGTTCCATCACTTGTATATATGATTTATTTATGATAATAATATCTATCAAGGGTATCCAATCTTATTTAGTCTACAATATTTTCCTCACATATATATACTCATCCTGGTCCACAGTCATATAATGGGATTCCCTTAATGGTTAATTTCTTATTTAAATAATTTAACATAATGGTTATGATATTCCATTATATCTTATTTCTAACACGTAGTGTGAATCGTTAGGTATTATTTATCTTTATTGATTATGCTATTAGAAAAATAAAAATATATCCATGACTGGACTACTTATTTGGTGTAACAAATGAACTTTTTCAAACTTTTCTATATGTATCTTCTGACAAATCCATAACATGGGGGTCTAATATAGTTTAAGAGTCCATCATTACAATATTATTGGGTTATATTACCTTTAAATTCAATTATCAACACTTCAACTTCATTGTGGTAATAGTAAATTAAATTTTGGAGATCATTATTATGATGAACACTATCTATATTTGAACTATATGAACTCGGATTCCTATTATGAATAGGAAATATAGGATTCCTATTTAAGTTTTGATACTAATATCTAATAATATAATTTCATCATACATACTTCTATATCCTATTTTTTACAAATATTTATTCACCATGGAGACTATAATTCCTTCCATATATCATATAATCTACACATTTCTATATCATATATTGAAATTTAAATCCTATCTATATTAAAATAAAATTAATGGAGGATATACTCTCTAAAAAATATTTTAAAAAATGGATAATGAAATTGGTATATGAAATTAAATTCTATGGAATCTGAACTAAGAGGATTCTAGTTTATGTTTTTATTGGATACATGGGATGCCAATTTGTGGTATGAGCCCCCATTTCTAATACATCAATATTTTATTATTCATGTGGGGAAGACCTTACATATTCCATAATTCCCTCATAGTACCCAATATAACATTAACAGTACAATATTCTATTTGATTTCCCATAAAATATCCCCAGTGCTATATTCTCTATAAGATTAGAATTATTATCCTTCACGAGGGAATAAAATTAATGAAAAAATAAATCCTTCAATCCATTTAAATAGTTATATATGAAATAAATTTCCCACCCCAAGCATGAGAAAATTGTGATTATATGTTATGGTTATTCATTCATGGGATTTCTCAAACCTACACTACTTGATATGGTTCAATAAACAAATACAATACATAGTAACTTTCATACCATCTAAAAAATCAGGGACATAACCATCCAAAATTTAAAAAAAAACTAATAATGATTACTGTATCTATTGCATCACAATAATAATTTTTAGTTCATATATTTATATATATTTTTACACATTATAAAAATAATAATAAAATCAATTTCCCAACTAATTTCAATTTTTAAATTATTTATATGAAACTACTAAATTCATGATATGTCTTCAACATACCATTTAAAGTCTTAGATGTATTTTATAATTCTAATAATTTTTTGTGTGTGACATTTATTCACAATGTGGGGAATTGAATAATAATAAATTTTTGATAACAATCGCTTGGTACATGAAGTACTCAAGGAATAAATTTGGAATAAATATTATGTCAGTAAAAGGTATACAACATGAATCTTTAATCAACATGAAACTAGGACAATGATATAGCCTCTATAAAAAGGAATACAAGGATATCAATAATAATATTCTCATAATTATGTAATTAATACCAAAATATATCCAATAAATTTTTTAAATTCCTTGTACCAAGATATTTAATTGTTTTTTAGACTGTATTCAAGACAACTTACAGAATGGGAAGGCATACACATAATATGAAAACATTTTTTCTCATTATTCCCATAAATGAATCAATGGGATATATAATTTTTAGATCTATAAATCACTTTATTAATTCTAATTAATTCACTATAATTGTCAATAATAACTTACATATCATCCCTATGAATCCTATGGACAAATAAAAACATGGAAATCCATATAATAAAAAATATAGAATATAAATTTATGAAAAACTGGTGTCAACAACCATTAATCCTAAAGAATGTAAATAATTTTCCCTATCATAATCAAAGGGATAACATGATCATAAATAATTATATAAAATAAGGTTGATGGTAAAAAATTACATAGTTAGCATGAAAATAGCCATCCATAGTATAATAACTGTGTATGTGGGAATATATTATTACCCATGTAAAAAAATATTCTTTTTTGACAACATCATCAATTAATAATTATGTAAAATGTGATGTTCACACCATATTGATCAATACGTATATTGAATTTTCAATACATCAATAAAAAATCATATGACGTCCAAATAAAAAATATGGACCTCCTCGTCATAGGGGTCTCAACGCAACAGACGGTGCGTCAATCGGACGCCTAGTCTGTGAGTTATTAGTCTTTTCGTCCCAGGGGCCCGATTGGTTTCGTGTGCGAACCAACCCGTCCGTTTCTCAATTGTACCCCGAATTGTCATAGGATATACTCAAAGGGACCGCTTCTCAACAAGATCACCAACGTCGCTGACGGTTCGTCAAACAGACGTCCAGTCTGAAAGTTATCAGCTTTTCCGTTCCAGGGGCCCGGTTGGATTTCAGGTACAATCCAACCCGGCCACTATCCAACTGCAACCAAAACCCAGGCGAATTTTTCCAAAAGTTCCGTCTCATCAATAGGAATCCAACAAAGTCGACGACACGTCAATCGGACGTCCGGAGCTCAAGATATAAGTGTTTCCGCTTCGAGGGCCCGGTTGGTTTCGTATCCGAACCAACCCAGCCGTACAAAAAGTTCTCCAAAACCTTATGTGTAATATACCGAAACGACCGCCTCGATCCAAGGATCGCTACGAAACTGACGGCGCATCGATCAGAGGTCTGTGATCCATGATATGGGTAAAAGACTGAAAATAGTCATAAATGGGGGTTTGGGCCCGGCTCATCTGGGCGCGGCCCGGTCCGGCTCAGCGGGTGTCGCGCACGCTGAGCGGACGCGGGGGTGCGCTGCCCCGAGCCCTTTGCACCAGACGTGGCGCGAGCCGCCGCGTCTTCCCCGGATCCCGCGTGGCTGCGGGATCCGGTCGTCCCGCCGCCGTCGCGGCTTCAGCTGCGTCGGCTCCTGCCGACGGTGTGCCAGGTCACTGCTGCCTCCAGGCGGCCGGGCGGTGCCGGCCGCCGGCCCCGCCATGCTAGTGTGGCGCGCCGGCAGCACCTTCCGCGGACCATCGGATGCGCTCCGGTGGTCCGTTTTTTCCTGCCGTCTCGCCAGCGGTTCTCCCGGGATCCACAGTTTACTGCCATGGTTTCGAAACGCCCTTGCGGCCTACTTCTTCGCTCTTCAATCCACGCACAATGATCAACCAGCGGAGTCTTCAATCGCCTATATGGACCCGACTCCGGCCGCGGTTCGTTCGGCCTCAACGGCGCAGCGCGATGGCGCCGCGCTTCTTTGCCGCATTCTTTCTCGTTTCTGCGCGGTGCCGTTGAACCGTGTCGCCTTTGTTCATGCCGCAACGAATCAAAAAAACAAAGGGGGAGGAGAGTCGGCCGTGTTCATGTGGTCCGACCTCCTCCCGTTAAGTTGGTAACAAGCGGCCCAAAAGACGAAGAATGACAAGGATTTTTTACGAACAAAAGAAATCAACCCAAACAGTTTTTCCCGCAAATAAATATTCCCAACCCGCAAAAGAAATCATTCACGGATCAACTTGAGGATGAGTTGATCTGAGTTCTTTGTTTTAAAAGGAAGGAACCACGAGAATATAAACTTACACAAAATTAACCCCTACCTCTCACATAGTCATCGAACGAGGTTTGTCGCGGAATTGCACGTTGCAGAAGAAGGCGTCGTGGAAGGGGGATCGTCGCGTCGCAGAGAAAAGATTCATCGGCATCGCGTCGTCGATCTCCGATGATCTGACGTTCTTTTCGACCTTCGTCAAAGGTCGGTGTTCTTCGCATTCTTCGCGTTTTTCAAAGAAGAACGAAGAACTTCAAGACTTCTCTTACTCTCCCCAAAAACTCAACACAACAACCCATCAATAATAAAATAAGGGTTACCATATTTTATTTCTCACGCCAAACGTTTTAAAAATTCAAAAACGAATCAAACAATTAACTCAATTAATTGCAATGTTTTAAACCGCCCAATTAATAGAGGCATTTTTTAAAAAATTTAAACGCAAGAGTTGACATCGTTTAATAGGGGGTGTAGGTGCGTTACCTTAATCAAAGGTGGGGGTTTCGTGGAAGTTGAAAAGGTGGGGCTCGTGTGGGCCCCACCCCACAAATATCCTTCCAATTGGGTAGGATATTGTGGGTCCCACATCATCCACTTAACTTAGGATAAGCAAAATAAAATAAGAGATCAGTTGCACCACTTTATTTTATTCCTTAACTTTACCTGAAAAATTAAAAACCACACTCAAGCAAACGCAACTCCGAAAAAGGTGTTTCTAAGCAATTATTGGCGTTGCGATTCCATCGGTGCCCTTAGATTTCAATTCCGAGCATCGGTTCAAAAGTTAGAAAAACCCACTCGTTCATTAACTAAACGTACCCAAGCTAAACTTCAGAAAATGACTCCGGGCACACCGGGCCTCGGAATCAGATGCCGTTAGAAACTACGTTCTTGTAAAATTTCAAAGAAAATTAAGAAAAAAAAATTTCCTTGAAATTTTCGGGTATTTACATATACCACAAGATGAAAACTGTACACTTTGGTACATACCCTTTATTACATAAAGGAATGTTACATGGAACAGTGATATTCAATTTAAATCACAAAATCGAAAATGTTTTGTATGCATTGGGGAAGATATGAAAGCTTCATTCCATGAATTAAATTTCTATAAAAAACCCATATTTTGGAGATAAAACACATTCATATTAATATCTTACTATAAAAATTATATTTTAATTTGTCACTTTAATGTAAATAAATGGATTAATAAATTATAGATATAGATAAATAAATGAATATGAAATGTAAAATTTTATTTTATTAATTTTTCAATAGAAAATAAATATAGATGATATACCCTCAATATATTTCAGTAAGGATAAAATATGAATATTATTGAATATAAACATCATATATAATGAAAATTATTATTATTTAATTATTAAGGGAAACTATTAAAGATACACTTCTAATAAATAAAATAGATAAAATGAAACAATATAAGAGAAAATATAAAATTAATTAGAACAGTAGATTAAAATGAAAACTCTATATTATGAAAATGAGTATTTGTATAAAATTACATGTTTTTCATAAGAATTATGATTTCGTTTATAATTTTTTTATTCTTTTAGATATATCCTTTATATAATTATTTTATTAGTTATATTTTTTCCTCAAATAAATATGATACATATTTGAATAACTATGATTAATATGATTAAAAAATAATTTTTCATTACTCAAATAATAATGGATTTGTGAGGTATAATAACTAATAGAAAATAAAAAATGTTTCCTCTATTTAAAATATATATTTTTATGAACATTATTATTTACTGAATATCATTAATTATATTTTTAACATTCAAATTAAGATTTAGAAAATTTGATTAATTTAATTATTAGAATTATTAGTAAAATAATTTAACAAAATCCATGAAATAATTATATATTGGGAATAATTATCTTCAAATTCATGTAAAATAAGTAATGATTGGTTTAATTTCATTATTATTATTTTTCATATATATATTTCAAAAAAAATAATTTTCTATTTTTAGAGTCATAAATTCATGTACATTTATTATATTTATGTATTAATTAATAATCCTTAATTATTGGTTTTTTATTGGTTATAACTAATGATTAATTAATTTAATGTAAAAAATGAGTTTTTTAATAATTTTATTTTGTTTTTATTGAATGTTTTTTCAATATGTAATATATTTTTCAGAAATGAAGTATGATTTTAAATATATGTTCTGAAAATAAACACGTTATAATAAATTAATGATCTTTTAATTCTTATTAAATGTAAATTTTTAACAATAAATTAATTTTATTCATTTAAATAAATTTTTTATCGAAATTGTTTTACAACATTGTTAGTTATTAAATTAAAACTCTATTTTCCTCCATTCAGAAATTCAATAGAATAAAATAGATATAGAATTTTGAATAAGGTTTTATAAATTAGTTTATGTGTGTTATTGTATTTTTTACAAAAAAAATATTTCATAAAGGGAAAAATTTATATACATCTGTAATGGTAAAAGAAGTAATTGTTAAAAATTAAAGGGAAAGAAGATAAAATATATAAAAAATAATTTATTAGTTTTATAAAAGTAAGGTTTATAATTCATGTAACATTATTTTAAAATCATTGATGGTAATCATATTATAACATGTTTGGAATAATAAAAAATGATTGGTTATTTGTGAATTTCACACACTTAATTTAAAAGTTGTCATATACAAAACATATACTAAACAAAGCATAAAATTATAATCATTCTGAATAGTTGTTCATATTTTATTCCCTTATAAGCCACCTGCACATTTTTTCGATCATGTTTCCTCATTATTCTAAAATTTATTCTAATAGATTCAAAGAAAACATATAATCTCTTCTTTATAAGTTATCAATTATTATCTTCTATTTTAATTAAATATCTTATTATAACTAATTTAAATTCATATTTTCAATTTAAATAAATTAAAATAATATTATTATACATAATGAATAATATTATTTTATAAAAATAACTTCCTAATCACACATTTCTAAAAAAAATAAACTTGTTTTTGTTTTGGTTGCTTCTATATACTACATTGATGATGCTATATATTTTTATCATGGATGGATATCAAAATATAAATATAGTTAATATAGAAAAAAATAATTAAATAATTTTTTACTTTTTTCAAAGTGTTATATTGATATATTATATTTTTTTAATATACCACATGTAGTTTAATATAAATTACTAAAACAAGTGTGTTATGAATTCCATATTCTATAATTATTCCCGAATATCACATGGAATGAACCTGGAATATTATAAAACATAATGGAACATCCACTATAGTACCATCACTATTATATAGATAATTATTTTAATAAAATAGATTGATTATAAAAACGGGTATACTAAAGCAGATATGGAATGATTTAAACTATTAACAACTGATGATAAGTATCAAAAAAAGAGTAATAATCATGTAATAAAATTATATAATTGATTAATATAAAATTTAATAAATATTAATAATTCTCATAAATATATTATTAACGAGTCTATGATTGTTATTAAGGATGATAGAGTGTGTTTGATCATGAAGGATTCCATGGTAAGGGTTTTGATGTACTAAGTCACCACTAATTGATTTATACACTTTATTCATTGATTATACTCCTCTATGTAATATTTATTCAATTTGAAAAATTAATTATATTTCTATTCATATTAATTTTATATTGGTTTATATTTCATTCTCATAACTTCATTTTCAATTGATTCTTACTTCATCAAATATAACATTGTATAGTTATTGGCCTCAAATTCTATTTATATTGGAAATTTTATATGTTAATAATCTATAATTATTTGACATGGTGTATTTATTGATCTATTGAGTAATTTTACAAATTAAATTATACATTTTTTACATGTAAATTTAATAGTGAATATTCCCTGTAATTTTGTTTCATATATTTCTAATGGTGTAAGGGTTTCTTTTTTCAATATAAAATTAATTGGGATATGATCAACATTCATCAACAACCATATTTTGGGTAGTGTATATAAAGATGAAGATTGTATTTAATAATAATATTCATGAAATTCATTGGATTTATAGATTCACCTCAGGGTATCTCTTTCAATGGAATCAGATTCAAGGTTTCCGTAATTAGTATGGGTTTTTGACCATTCTCATTTTAGATTTTTTATTGTATATGTATGAAATTATACTCAAGGAAAATATCTATTATTAATATTGTAAAAATTTATTATATAATTATCGAGTTATTTATTTGGTTTACATGTATTCTTACCATTTCACCTTTTTTAGTTGACAATTTCACTAAAATTTACATGTTAGAGGGAACAACATTATTTATTTGATTTTTAAGTGTATATTTTTTGAACATGTTTATATTTATTAATTTGTTTTATAAGATTTATTATATATATGATCTCTATTTTTAATTTTCTATTAAATAATATTTCTATATGAATTTTTTAATGAATATTATTTAAAAAATTTATTGTTGAGTAATTTTTCACTTTACTAAAATTTACTTGAAACGTGTGAAATTTATCTTCTTTTTAGCATTTTCTATTAGAATTATTTTTTTTCTTCCATATTTTTACAATCCATTATAATAAATATTTTAAAATTTTTAAGTTCCTCCAATAAAATTTATATTGCATTATTTTTAATGTTTCATCATTTATAATGTATGTTATAATATATATTATATATTTTCCCCATATTTTTAAAATAAATATCCATATTATCAAATAAATTATTTTTATCTGCGATAATGTCCTTATATGTTTACTATTATTCATTGGGGATATTCTCTCTAAATACCATCAACAATACTCCTTCATACACATGACAATGTCATTTCTATATTTTCATGAAAGCTTATTATTTTCAATAGTTCAAATAATTTTTGACATAATTATGATTTTTTTATGTTCATGTGGAACAAATAGGTTTTTATTATCATTATGTCATTGGTGGGATCATTTTATCCTTCTTTAGAATGGGGTAAATCCTTATTTCTCTATATAACTATGAATGGGTAATAAACAGAGACCTTTATGTGATTCTATCAACTAATCTACATGTAGATACATAATTATCAAAGCCTACAATGCATTGGGTATAGCCTGATATCTCATAATATGATACGATATGGATTGATTAGTATATATATTCTATTATGGGAAACTATAAACTCTCTGATAAATATTATAGTGGTGAATATTAAATTTGATATAAATATTATTTTAATACATATATTCTATACTCATATGTTTTTATGGCTTGAAATTATTGACTCACATTTCCAGGAAACTATTATTCTAATGCAAGGTTATTAAAAAAATATCATTCCATGAATCTTCATTTATGATCTATTTTTTATTTGATATGATTCAATTATATTACATTTATTGATGTTGATACTTTTTTCAAACCCATATTATCATTTTCTAATCACTTACGATCTTGTCCTGTTATATATTCTATTTACTATCACATAGATTATGAGATCAACCACATCATATTTCGGTTCCTCAAGTTATAAAAAATAATATTTTATTATCATGTTTTGTTTTTTATGTGTTAGTTGGGGCACATCTGCTTGTATTCACATGGTTTCCCAATATGGATGCCTTTTTTCTTTGTATTATTTTTTTTGCAATGGTGGATGACATACATCACATTAATTTTGTTATGTCTTCTCGAAGATTGAAATGAGATGATGGGATCTTGGTTCCTCCTTCAATAGATTCCTCTGTTTAAATCGCCACCTAGTTCAGGTCTCCCTTATAAGTTAAGTCATGTTCTCGGAACTCATTTCTGGTTCCATCTCTTTGTGGATACCTGTTAATTACACTAATTCAATCTTGATATTCTGTTTTTCTTGAATGGGTAAAAACATCATCTTGGAGAGTATTTATGTTGGACATCACTAGATTGTATAGATGGTGGAAACATTGGTCAATTATGTTATACCACTTGGGAGGGAATCTCAATGAGGAATCATAGGCATAGAACCCAATAAATACATTGTCGATCATAAGGTAATGATTCCATGGGCATGAATCCTCTAAGGATTTTTTACATCGGTCATCCCATGTTTTTCATGAGGTAGATAATGTCATGGTTGAATTTATTCCATGTCTTTTACCTCAATAATATCATGTTTTTCATTAGGGTTGAGTTTAGTCAAAAAAACATTCTATGTCCTATGGAGAATTATCCGATTAACATGTTATTATAGATCGAGGAATGAATTTAATGTCTTATGGAGGTGACATGAGATTGATCTGGAAGCCCTATAGTGGGGGGTCAAAGAGATGTGTCCCTAGGAGGGATGCTTTCACACCTGTATGGTTTACTGATTTTTGGGAATTCCCCATGGAGGTGTACCAATAATGATTATATCTAATCTACATGGATACAGAGACATGATGGTTGGATCCAATGCCCCATAAATATTGAACCAGGATGGTTGGATCTAACACCCCATTGAGGTAGATCCTGGATGGTTGGATCTAATGCCACATGGTGGCATAGTAGGGAGACATGTTCTTTATGAGCTAGAACCTATGCTTACCATTGGTTGGGATTAAAGGTCATATAGGCATCCTATGTACCCTTTTTAGAATACCAAGATCAAAACCCACATAGGTTTATGTCTCAGTTTAATTTCATTCGACAGGACCTATCCATATGATTTTACATCACACAACAAGTAAGATCATGTTACAGACAGAGCATAAAAAGGGGATGGTGTGTGTATTAGGCATGAAATGTACCCCTCTCAAGAGGACTGATCTTAGTTGGAGTTATTTTGGATATTACGCATCGAACTACTAGTGAACTACTATGAGATGTGATTTTGAGGATGGGGTGTATATGTGGGAGCTGCCTGAAGGACCCGATTGAAATGTTGTCTCCAGGTGGGTGCATGGTAATCCTAGGTATGCTTCCCTTTGAGAGTTTGAGTTTATTTAGATATTAGTTCTAGACCATGAGGTGGATTCCTTCTTATCTTTTTTATTCGGGGGTCAAATCCCAAGTAGTTCAGAATTGGATGGGTCATACAGTCAGTAGGATGCCCGTTAGAGCATGGATGTGTATTATACCAAATAATAGGTCCATTTGAGGTTTGGGATCATATATATATCCTGATCACCACTTACCTATATGCCCACATGAGTCATGTTAAGTGTGAGAAACAATAGTATGTATTAGATCTGACGATCACACGATAAAGTTTCTCTCCTAGTGGAAATTTGTAGAATCCCAAAGGGAAGTGAGAGGGTGAGCTCTGGCACCCATATTCTATTTTAATTTTTTTACTAGGATAGTAAAAACTAATTCCTTATCTGGATATGAATCAATAAGAAAATATGAGAAAGAGTGTTTTTTCCCATTGAAAATACTAGAACTTACTCCAAGGGGGATGCCCAGAGGCTCTCATTCCTTTTAAGGGTAGTAAGTGTGGGTATTACCCCATTATACTCTTATAGGGATCATCCTATGATTATTTCACAATGTAAAGATAATTTTTAACTTCATGGGATGAGGACATTGGGATAATGTAATTTTGTTTCATGATGGTCGGATGTAAGGGGACTCACTCTAAACCCTTATGGATTTTGTGATCTCGTCTATGGAACCTTTTTTTGGGGCATGGATTTGGAACTAAAAAGGTATAATGATGGGAGGATTGTACACTAATGATGTCAATCTTACGGTCCTCATGATGAGAATAAATAGGGTTTATTTTATATATGATGAGAATAAAAAGATAGGTGGTCAGATCTCGACAAACTCAGAGTAGAGTGAGTAGACTCAATAATGGGTTGTATAGGTTTCAATGGGACATGCAGTTAAGCTAGACCAGTGTTGGATTGGTATGAGGCACTTAAAAATAAACCATTGTGAAGTAGGCTCAGTAGATGTAACACCCTGACCCCTCTAGACAGGAATCGGTGCATTACTCGTGATATTGGCATGGTTAGAAGGAATGAAAATCCTGAAGGAACGATCAGTTTAGTAGTCTTGAAGAAACTAGATACATAGATGTAACTCTGATTACATTGGGAAAGGTTCCAAAATACAATACAAAACAAAAAATAAAAACTGCATCCACAAGAACTCAATAAAAGGCCTTCTATTCATCACCTGTTGAAGATAGAAAATGAAAGGGGTGAGCTAAAATTCTCAATAAGGGTTACAAAAAGTGGAATCATGAGTATAGTAAATATTGAATCATAATCAATCTGACATAAACAACATGGCATAGTGAATAAATGACAAACTAATTCCATATACAAACTGAGAATAAAACTGCATCCATAGATTTTGTTATAGTGAAAATCTTGTGGATAATAATAATAACTGATAATGAATAAATAGAATTCTTATTAATTGTACGTCATGTATCTGGCACATGAAACCATAATACCCTAAAAACAGTTTATTGTTGTGGGTAGAAACCCATCTGATTTTTGGAGACAAACTCGAAGAGTTTGTCACCAAACTGTTTTGTCTCATGAGACCTACTGACGCATCAAGGGAATGTATCAGGCCCCAACCTCCACTTTATGTCCAATAATTCTTTATACATTGATTCAAAACAATAGAAATATGCCTTTTCAATATTCGTATAGAGTATAGTATACAGATTCACCAATATTTCCATAATAACTTTCCAAATAAACACCATATGTAAAATGGAATATGGTTTAGACAACAATCATATCCATGAAATGATATTATGGATATTTAATATAAAAAAAATTTCAAATGTAAAGTGATCTCTAATGGTTTGTAGGTACACCACATAAGGATTAATAGGTGCACAATAAAAAGTTAGTCACAACAAAAAGGTATGTAATCTGTCGAATCATATGACCAAAACTTAATGAACATCAAATGCAACATTTGATAACATGAATATAAATATAATCATGCTATTATATATCAAATTGAAGTACACATATACCACATACAAGGAATAAGTGGTGAACAATGAAAATCTCACAGAAATGAAAGTGAGATTAGAAACCCCTTACCATATGCTCGAGTGTGTTCTTAATTTGTTTTAATGACCTGAATAATCAAATTTATCTTGAATAATTAATATTTACAGAACCTCATATACATTTAATTGATTTATTATAACCTTATTATGTTCATTCATGGCCCTTTCTATGGGTTCAATTGGTTCAATTTTCATGTTTTGGAAGCATTTTCTTCCTTGGTTTTCATGGTTCGTTTACTTGTTTCCATGAATGGAAGTTCATTTGAAACATGGTTAAACATCCAGAATTGTTAATACATATTATTAATGAAATTATGTAGATATAAATGATCTTATAATGATTTTGGGTTATATACCATGATGATGATTCATTAGTTAAAACATTAATGATGTTTGTTTAGATCGTTTTAATGGTTCTTTGATAATATCAACCTCATTTTGTCTTATAAATTAGAACCATGAGTTCAAAATGATTCCAGAACCATGGGTGAGTTATAAAACATATATTATAACCCGATTCATCCATTTAAATTTTTTCATGTCTAGACTTGAAATAATTAACGCGAATCAAAAATCACATCCTCTACGATGTCGGTAATTCTACATGTCACGGATAATGTTTTTAATTCCTTGAAAAAGTGGGGGAAAGAAGAAGATTCATGATGAATTTCTCATGAACATTAGAACATCCAGAATATAAAAGATTATAGAGATTTCATTCCTCTTGGGTAAGAAGAGATGAATAAATAATAAATAACGAACTCAAAATAAAAGAATAATTTTAAAATCGCTTACAAAAATTCGGCCGCCTGACGGCTACGCAACATGGTTTTAGAAAATAATAAAAAGAGAGGGGACAAGGTTCAACAATACAGAAATGAATCATAATATAGATTAGATCAAGAATAATAAGAAAAATAAGATCATGGTATGGAAACTTGAAAGATATACCACATAAAAGAGAACTTGAAAGAAAAAAAGAAAGAAATTGAGAATTTTCTTACCTTGAAGAGTAACCATTAGAACATGAAGGTTGGGACCTTGGGGGCTTGAGGAAACCTTGGGAGGACTAATATGGAGGTAAGGAGGCCAGAAAATTGTTGAGGGAGAATTGGTAATGAATTCAATGAAGGGAAGAGTTGGTATTTATAGGAAAAGTGAGGGATTATTTTAATAATTTCCAAGGGACACCTCATGGGTGGTATTTGCAAAACCATGGGCTTTACCATGGTATTTTTTCATGTTTTAAGACACTTGGGACACCTCAAATATTATTTAACTATACACAAGTCGACCAGATTTGTGACATCATTATTACATCATTAATGATGTCATAAACACACCGAAACTAAAAACTGTATTTTTTTTACTATTCACTAAAAAATCAACTATTTCAGAAAAATTCCCAAAATTCACCCTAACCATTTACCGACGTGTAGATTTAAAAAGTGAAATCCATTTTTCAAAAATAATTTTCTAAATATTATTAATTTAATATTTAAATAAGTTAAAAGTTAATTCGAAAAATAACAATCTTAAAGTGCAACTAGTTTTATTTCTCATTGAAAAACTAATTAAGATCTCATTATCTTATTTCATTAAGAAAATAAAATATTATTATTATTTAATATTCATAAGGGTATGTTACTATTCATATTATTATTCATATGGGTATGTTACTATTCACCAAAAAAACATGTTTTTTCTATCAGACTCCAAATGACTTACTGAACACAACTCTAGATGACTATTTTTTGAATTTCAAAACATAGAAGTGAGAAGTTTATGTTTAATGGATAGGTTTTAACTATATCCTAAATAACCTAGTTTTGTTTCAAAGAAGCACAGTGATGAATAGAGAAACATAAAATAAAATGTTTGGGGTACTACATTATTCCATCCATCAGAAAATTTCATCCTCAAAATTTACAAAATATTACCTAAAAATATTTGGGTATGTCTTTAACATAAGCTCCTCAGGCTCCCATGTTGCTTCCTCCATCTTATGGGTCATCCACAGAAACTTTACCAGATGACTTGTTCGATTTCTAAATACTTTCTCTCTAGTATCAAAAATCTTGATAGGCTCTACACAACAAGATAGATCTGGATCAGGTTCCACTTCTTCATAAGTGAGTACATGTGTTGGGTCTGGCATGTATTCTCTTAACATTTAAATGGGAAACACATTGTGAACCATGGAGAGACATGGAGGCATTTCCAAATGGAAGGCTACAGCTCTAATTCGGTCCAGAATTTCAAAATGTCCGATGTACCTAGGACTTAACTTCCCCTTCTTACCGAATTGTATAATACCCTTCCGTGAAGATACCTTTAAGAAAACGTGATCACCATCGTGAAACTCGAAATCCTTCCTTCGGTTATCTGCATAGCTCTTTTGCCTACTTTGAGCTATTTTGATATGGTTCTTAATAATCTTCTCCTTTTCTATTGTTTCTTCAACAAGTTCTGGTCCCACGAGATTCTTTTCATCAACTTCATCCCAACAAGTTGGTGTACGACATCTCCTCCCATATAATGCTTTATATGGTGCCATCTAAATACTTGAATAGATGTTATTGTTATAGGAAAATTCCATGATAGGTAAATAATGATCCCACATTCCTTGAAAATCAAGTGAACAAGACATCAACATGTCTTCCAATGTTTGAATAGTCCGTTCTGATTGTCTGTCAGTTTGTGGGTGGTAGGTCGTGCTCAAACCAAGATTAGTATCTAGGGCCTTCTGAAGACTTTTCCAGAATATTGATGTAAAACGTGGATCACGATCAGAAACAATCGATAGGGGTACTCCATGAAGTCTCAAAACTTAATTAATATATAGTCTTGCTAGACGTTCAAGTGGTAGATCTTCTCTTGTAGCAAGAAAATGTACTGACTTGGTTAGACGATCAACAATGACCCATATTGCATCATTCCTTCTAGGAGTATTCGATAGTCCCATGACAAAATCCATCATGATATTATTCCATTTCCAATCAGGTATGGGAATATGTTTAAATACTCCTCTAGGTCATTGCCTTCCAGCTTTCACTTGCTGACAAACCATACATCATAACACAAAATCTGTAATCTCCCTCTTCATGTTGTCCCACCAAAAATGTTCCTTCAAATATCTATACATCTGAATGCTACCAAGGTGTATAGAGAAATTGGAACTATGAGCATCATCCAACAATTCCCTTTTTTGATCAGGTATATTGGGAACACAAAGTCTCTTCCCAAATTTTAAAATTCCATCTTCATATATGAATTCACTCAATCTCCCATCATACATAGCTTTAATCTTCTTTTTGAAACTCCTCATAATCAGCTTAAAAACTTTTTATACTTTCTATTAAAGATGGTTTGGAAACCATTTGAAAAATCATTGATGTTTCACCTTCCATGATTATTCCCATATCCATATTTACTAGATCCATGAAAATAAGATCCCTTTTAACACTCATCTTGTTCAAAACTACATGATCCTTTCTGATCAAAGCATCTGCCACCTTATTTATCTTCCCTGAGTGGTAGTGTATTGTGCAATCATAATCCTTGAGTAGTTCAAGCCATCACCTTTGCCTCATGTTTATTTCTTTCTGTGAGAAAATATACTTCAAACTCTTGTGATCAGTATAAATCTCACATTTTTTCACCATAGAGATAATGTCTCCATATCTTCAAAGAAAAGATTATAGCATCTAACTCAAGATCATGAGTAGGATAGTTTTTCTCAAGAATTTTTAGCTTTCAGGATGCATAATCAATAACCTTATCATTTTTCTTAAGGACACAACCAAGTCCTTTCTTTGAAGCATCACTATAAATAACAAACCTGTCATTCCCCGATGATAGATTCAATATAGGAGAATTGGATAATCTTCTCTTTAGTTCATTGAATCATTCTTCAAAATATTTTTTCCAAACAAATTTAACCCCCTTACATGTGAGATTTGTTAGCAGGTTAGCCAGTTGGGAAAAATTCTTGTACGAAACGCTGATAATAACCTGCTAAGCCAATAAAATTGTGTACCTCAGTTATGTTTTTTGGCATGGGCCATTTTTGGATTTCCTTTGTCTTTGCAGGATCAACTAGGATTCCATCCTTAGATACAATATGGCCTAGAAAAGAAACTAACTGAATCCAGAATTCACACTTTCTAAACTTCCCATATAATTTATTCCTTCTAAGAGTTTTCCGAATAGTTCGCAAATGATCCTCATGGTCTTCATTGCATTTTGAGTATACCAGGATATCATCAATGAATACCACAACAAACTTATCAAGATATTATTTGTAAACTCTATTAATTAAATCCATGAAAATGGAGGCTGCATTTGTCAGTCCAAAAGGCATCACTGTAAACTCATAATTCCCATACCTGTTTCAAAATGCTATCTTCAGAATATCTTCCTTCCTCACACACAGTTGATGATATCCAGGTCGAAGTTCAATCTTCAAAAAGTATTGAGCTCCATGAAGTTGGTCAAATAAATCATCAATCCAGGGCAGATGATACTTATTCTTTATTTTAATAACATTGATTTCCCTATAATCAAGGCAAAGCCTCATGGATCCATCTTTCTTCTTAACAAAGAGGAAATGGGTTCCTTATTGAGAAACAATAGGTCGAATAAATCCTTTTTCACTCAAAATCCTCTAGTTGTTTCTTTAGATCTACTAATTCCATATTTTCTATTCCATATGGAGTCTTTGATATAGGTCTTGTATCAGGGATTAAATCAATAGAGAACTCAACTTCCCGCTCTGGAGGATGTCCAGGTAAATCCTCTGTAAATACATCAATGTACTCTTTCACTATGTGTACATCTTCAATTTGAAGATTTATTTACTCTCCCATAGATATTAGTTTATCTTCCTCTCCAAGTATTGCATTCAATAGAGCCACTGGGGGAGGTTCTAGATAAGAATCTGGTGGTGAGGTTTCTCTCCTAAAGACAAGGGATTCTACACCATTTTCCAAAAAATTGTAACTTCCTTTTTCTTGCAATAAATCCTCGCATTATAATTTTATAGCCAATACATATAAAAAATTATATCAAATGAAATCATGGGTATGATGATAAGGCTACAAACTAAATCACATTTTGGTGTTTGGAGGGGGACTAGTCGACATGCCTTTCTTGCAATGATACACCCCATGGGTGTTTTGACTGACAACTCATTTCTTAAATCAAATTGGACATATCTAATTTTCATGGAAAACTGAGAGGATATAAATGAATGCGATAATCCAGAATCAAATAAAGTGTTGGATAAGTTCAAGGAAACAATTAAAGTATCTTTCGACACATCATTAGGAACTTCGACCTCCATAGTTGTAATTTCATAAGCTCTCCCTTGATCTCTTGGCCTTTTCGGAGTCATGTTTCCTTGTAATTTAGGATACTCATTTGTATAGTGTCCCATATCTTTGAAATTGTAGCATTGAACATCATTTAATTGTTTCTTCCCCTTGCATTCATCAGATCGATGACCCTTTTATCCGTAGTTATAGTATACCCCCATGCCTTTCAAGCATTTCCATAGATGATTCTTTCCACAATTCTCGCATAATGGGAAAAAATTCATTCCCTTGTTCTTCTTCGGTGCTTCTCCTTTTCCTTTATTATCAGAGTACCGCTTCTTGTCTTTGTTTCCTTAGAAAAGATTTGATCTAGCAAATTCCCTCTCTTTTTTGATGGAACTTGATACAATTCTATCATTTGATGAAAATGTTTGAGAATCTAGTGCCCTACGAAGACTTGGCTTAAGACCTTCAAAGAAATGATCAATCTTGTCTACCGAGTCACGTACGTAATCTACAACATGCCTATCCAGCCTTATAAAAGTAGCCTCATACTCTGTAACACTATTCACTCCCCTTTTTTCAAGCAAAGGAATTTCCGCTTCATTTTCAGTTCATTGCTCGTGAGGGGAATATTTCTTGAAAAATATTTCCTTAAAAGTTCTCCACTCCATATCTTCTATTTCTTCTTCCTCCATGGTGTTCTAAATCAGGGACAACCATTGGTCAGCATCACCCTTGAGACAATATACTGCCAGCACCACCTTCTCATTTTCATTACATCTTAATTCCATGAATATTTTTTCAAGTGACTTGATCCATTGCTCAGCTACCACTAGATTAGTAGTCCCACTGAAAGATGGGGGCTTCTGCCACATGAAACGATCCAACACAGGTGTGGAATGGTTATTCGTTACAACTTGAGTAAGTTGTCCCAATATTGTCATGATCTGATCTGCTCCAACGTTGATTATGTTGACTTGCTGAGTAGGTAGATCCCTACCTTTCCCACGAGTATTGATTCCCCTTCTTCCATTAGACGCTATTTCTAAATAATTGGATACAATATATTAGTTTATGAATCTCAAATAGAAAATCACTCAACATAGATTGAAATTCTATGCATAGATAATCTTATAAACATGGTTCCTCTACGGAAAAATTTACATTAACTCCTTCATAATGGCTTGTAAAGAAAACATGAATTATCCTAAGCATATCCCTGGGAGTGTTGTAACCAAGAGTGAAGCAAGGCCCGTTTTCGTAAACCAGTTCCCGTTCGAGTCTAGCTCAAAGCGGTGTTTTTGGGTTTTACCCCTAGATACATCTGTACCAGAGCCGCCTCTACCTGCTCGTATCCAGATAGGGATGTATTGCTTAAAATATCCACATAATATATTCCTTACAAAAATACCAGGATTCTCTTGTATGTTAATCCTCAGATACTACCTTAGGGATTTGTTCCCTACTATACATTTCCTACTCTAGTTTCCAAGTTTTATACTAAACTTCCTCTCATACCAACTATAACACCCCGACCCCTATAGACAGGATCTGATGCCTTACTTGTGATATTGGCATGGTTAGAAGGAATGAAAATCCCGATGGAGAAATAAGTTTAGTAGTATTGAAGAACCTAGATATATAGATGTAACTCCAATTACATTGGGAAAAGTTATAAAATACAATACAAAACAAAAACAAAAAACTGTGTCCACAGGAACTCAATAAAAGGCCTTATCTTCATCACCTGTTAAAGATATACAATGAAAGGGGTGAGCTCAATTGCTCAGTAAGGGTTACAAATAGCGGAATCATGATTACAATAAATCTTGAATCATAATCAATCTGACATAAACAACATGGCATAGTGAATAAATGACTAACTAATGCCATATATAAACTGAGAATGAAACTGCATCCATAGATTTTGTCATAGTGAAAATCTCATGGATAATAATCATAACTGATAATGAATAAAAATAATTCTTATTAATTCGACGTCATGTATCCGGCACATGAAACCATAATACCATAAAAACGGTTTACTTCTCTGGGTAGAAACCCGT
Organism: Viscum album; assembly: GCA_963277665.1. Taxonomy (NCBI): domain Eukaryota; kingdom Viridiplantae; phylum Streptophyta; class Magnoliopsida; order Santalales; family Viscaceae; genus Viscum; species Viscum album. The sequence continues at coordinate 672,109,701 of OY728131.1, read as the reverse complement.
CTGATTTTTGGAAACAAACTCGAAGGGTTTGTCGCCAAACTATTTTGTATCATGAGACCTACCGATGAATCAAGGGGATGTAGTTGTCCCCACCTACCACTTTATGTCCAATCATTCTTTATAAATTTATTCAATACAAGAGCAATATGCCTTTTCAATATCCGTATAGAGTAGATTATAAAGATTCACCAATATTTCCATAATAACTTTCCAAATAAACACCGTATGTAAAATGGTATACGGTTTAGACAAAAATCATATCCATGAAATCAGATTATGGATATTTAATATAAATACAATTTCAAATTTAACATGATCTCAAATGGGTAGTAGGTACACCACATAAGGATTATTAGGTGCCCAATAAAATTTAGTCACAAAAAAAAGGTAGTTGAGATGAAGTCCCTTACCACAATGTAATCCGTCGAATCATATGACCAATACTTAATGAACAACAAATGAAACATATAATAACATTAATATAAATATAATAATGTTATTATATATAAAATTTCAGTACACATATACCACATACAATGAATAAGTGGTGAATAATGAAAATCTCACAGAAATGAAAGTGAGATGAGAAACCCCTTACCTTATGTTCGAGTGTGTTCTTCATTTGTTTTAATGACCTGAATAATAAAATTTAGCTTCATTAATTAATATTTACAGAACCTCATATACATGTAATTGATTTCTTATAACATTATTTGGTTCATTCATGGCCCTTTATATGGGTTCAATTGGTTCAATTTTCATGTTTTGGAAGCATTTTATTCCTTGGTTTTCATGGTTCATTTAATTGTTTCCATGAATGGAAGTTCATTTGAAACATGGTTAAACATCCATAATTATTAATACATATTATTAATGAAATTATGGAGATATAAATGTTCTTAAAATGATTTTGGGTTATATACGATTATGATGATTCATTAGTTAAAACATAAACGATGTTTGTTTAGATCGTTTTAATGGTTCTTTGATAATATCAACCTCATTTTGTCTTATAAATTAGAACCATGAGTTCAAAATAATTACAAAACCATGGGTGAGTCATAAAACATATATTATAACCTGATTCAACCATGTAAATGGTTCCATGACCAGACTTGAAGGAATTAATGCGAATTGAAAATCATATCGTCTACGATGTCGGTAATTCGACATGTCACGGATAATGTTTTTAATTCCTTCAAAAAGTGGGGAAAAGAAGAAGATTGACGATGAATTTCTCATAAAAATTAGAACATATAGAATATAAAAAATTCTGGATATTTAATTCCCCTTGGGTAAGAAGAGATGAAGAAAGAATAAATAAAGAACTCAAAATAAAAGAATAATTTTGAAATCACTTACAAAAATTCGACAGCCTAATGGCAATGCAACATGGTTTTAGAAAATAATAAAAAGAGAGGGGAAAAGGGTTACCTATCCAGAAATGAATCATAATATAGATTATATCTAGAATATGAAGAAAAATAAGAACATGGTATGTAAACTTGAAAGATACACCACATAAAAGAGAACTTGAAAGGAAAAAAGAAAGAAATTGGGAATTTTCTTACCTTGTAGAGTAACCCTTAAAAATTGAAGTTTGGGACCTTGGGGGCTTGATGAAACCTTGGGAGGACTAATATTGAGGTAAGGAGTCTAGAACTTCATTGAGGGAGAATTGGGAATTAATTCAATGAAGGGAATAGTTGGTATTTATAGGAAAAGTGCGGGATTATTTTAATAATTTCCAAGGGACACCTCATGGGTGGTATTTGCAAAACCATGGGCTTTCCCATGGTATTTTCTCATGCTTTAAGCCACTTGGAACACCTCACATATTATTTAACTATACACAAGTCGACCAGATTTATGACATCATTATTACATCATTAATGATGTCATAAACACACCGAAACTAAAAACAGTATTTTTTTACTATTCACTGAAAAATGAACTGTTTCAGAAAAATTCAAAAAAATCACCCTAACCATTTATCATAGTTTATATTTCAAAAGTGAAATCCATTTTTCAACAATAATTTTCTAAATATTATTAATTTAATTTTTAAATAAGGTCATAGTTAATTCCAAAAATAACAATCTTAAAGTGCAACTAGTTTTTTTTCTCATTAAAAAACTAATTAAGATCTCATTATCTTATTTCCATAAGAAAATAAAATAATATTATTATTTACTATTCATAAGGGTATGTTACTATTCAAATTAATATTCATATTACTATTCATATGGGTATGTTAATATTCACCAAAAATCAAGTACGTTCTATCAGACTCCAAATGACTTACTGAACACGACTCTAGATGACCATTTTTTGAAATTCAAAACATATAAGTGAGAAGTTTATGTATAATGGATAGGTTTTAATTATATCCTAAATAACCTAGTTTTGTTTCAAAGGAACATAGTGATGAATTGAGAAACATAACATAAAATGTTTGGGGTACTATAGTAGAAGGTAGGAACCACAGGGAATAATAGGAAAGAGAATTCATAAAACATGGTCCCTTGCAGAGAGGTTATGTGCAAAGAGAAGGTGCCTCTCACAGGTTAGGGGATTTTTGAAGTGGTAGACTTTTCGAAATAGGGAGACCCTTCCCAGAGAGCGGTCTTAATTCATGGATAGCTATTTTTTGAAAACTAAATTCATAACAATTCCTAATGTTCCTCATAGGGACTTCTTATATTGAAAATGGAATAAAACTTCACAAAAGGCATTCCCACATTTGGTGGGGGCTTCCAGAACACATGTAATGGGGTTTTACAAAGCTTATATACCATGGATGATCTGTTTCACATTGGTTTGTGATGATTAGGAGGTTCGTGAATTGGGAGTAATTCATAAGATGAATATCCAGCTAACTATCCATGAAACTTAATAATGAAAGGGGGTATTTATATGATATAAGACTCATGATGATTGTAAGAGGTTAAGTAATAATTAGTGGGATTCATGAATGGGAATTTCACTATAAAATTCATGAAGACATCATCATCTATTCACTTGTTCGTGAAGCTCTAAACAACATCAACAATTGTTTTGTGGAGGATAACCATAATATCTTCTAGTGTTCACTAATGAAACCCTAAATATAGGTATATTCATGATCTATGTCCATCCATTAAGGAGATGGACTTTGAAAATCATACACCATAGAAGGATTTTGGGTCATTTTAAGTCAAATTTTCTCCATACTTGTTGTTCCTCCCTTGAATATTCCACCGGAACACAAATTTTAGCACCAAAAAATTTCAAGAATAAAATGAGAGCCAATGGGGAAAAGGAGGGTTGAAATATGGGGGAGAATAACCAAATAATTGTAATAACAACATTTCAAGAATATTATTCATGATTCTAACTCACAATAGATGGTGGATTGAATCAATCAAAAATCCCAGCAGGAAGTATAGCTCTTTATATTGCTGGGGGCCTGTGAAATCCACCTAACTTCATTTGAAGAAAATCCTTTTCACTCTTTTCATGAATCTATTTATCCTCAACAATGGTTCTCTATGAAATCTTCTTATCAGAATAGACATCAAGACCTTTTCTCTATGAATTCTTCACAGTGAACTGGACACCACAATCTACATCTTCAGGAAGAATCTTATGCAAGATATAGATTCCTGAATGAAATCTGGGAATGCCATTCATGAACCACCGTCAGAGAAAAAGAAAATTTCTCCAATCGAATGACTTCAAAAGTATTTTTTGATGACACTACTAGGAGAGAATAAATGGTTAAAAACATCATGATCGGGGAAATCATTCATATATTTTTAGAGCATGAATCATTTATCACACTTTTTAAAAAATACCTAAAATGAATATCCTCTATAAAAGATAGTACATCTTTATGGCTTCAGACTAAGAGGGGAGGAATCCATTTCAACTCCGAGTAGTGATGAGAAGCTTTTTAGAGGTATTCCATGGAAATACGAATGTAATAGTGTTGTTTCAAGGCATATCTAGAAGTATCACGTTCTACATAATAATGGATGTCCCTTAGAACACATCAACAATATCGATGTGGATAAGATGGAGGAGGATGCATCCCAAATTTAAAATGAGATGATCAACAAGGAGGGTTTTGGGGATCCAAAAAAGGGATGGAATAACAACTGGTATTTTTCTTGAGTGGAAATATCATGGAAGAGTGGTCTTGAGGCTATATGGAATGTGAATCATATCACAAATTTGAGGTTAAGATGAAGAATGTAGGGCACTATTCACATTTGCATGTCTAACATCCATAGGATATCCGTCTAGAGTTGCATAGAAGATGGTCACTAGGGACTAAAATATCTCATATTCATCATAGATTAGTTGAAGTCAGCCTCAATGACCATCATAATATAATTGAGATCATGATCCCGGGGGTGAATTATGATGATTTACTCCCTAAAAATAATGTGTGCGATGGTCAAGTAATGTTTTGGGATTTAGAAAATGGGCTACTATATCTTGTGCAGGGAACCAATGAAGAGAATCCAGGGATGAGTGATGTTCCCATTAAGATGTGGTTCATATATTTTTTCAATGAACTAATATTTCATCCAATTTTGGAGGTTGATCCATTAAATAATTTGTCAATGAGGTTGTGCACATGTTGTACAAGATAACTTTAGGAAATGTAGTGATCTTACTCGTATATTCTTGAGGTGAGACGGTGGTAATTTTGGGTATACAGAATCAAGAATGATCTTCAACCAATAGTTTGGCAGGTGGGTTTCATCATTGTGGTCATCTATGGTTGTATTCTAACAATGAGGGATGTGAATAGGGGGTGCATCTGAGAACATAATAATGGTTGTGATTCTTGTGATGGTGAAGTGTTTCAAACATTTTATCCATGTACTAGTGATATTTTACAAGGAATTTCTTTATATAAGTGAAGTGAAGAAACATTTGTGTGTGTTGGACTTTTCAAATTATGTATAAAAGGGTGGATGCACATATGTGAGGCTATGTGTAAAAAACCCATTTACACACCCACAACATTTTTCTATCCACCAATCATGAATATCACTAGATGCATCCCATTTAAGTTGGGTCATGTGGAATTGCAGGAGAATGTTGGGTTGGTGGAGAACTTCATATTTCATCTATTACACTTTCCAAAGGTGGAGGAGACCGATGATTGTATATAAACCATTGGGAAGATATCATAATTCCTTGAATTTAGTGGATGATTACTAGTGTCCAAATTCAACTATGATAACAAATAAGAATTGTATAATCAATATTACCTTCAGAGGTAATTCAGGTTCCTACAGAGGAAAACACCAATGGTGTACTCGTAGGTGCATCAGGATTGTCACCCTTTTGTGATGAGGTAGATTTGGCACATGTTTTTGTGTGAAGGTGGAAATATACAGAATGAGATATCCCCACTAACCTCCCTATACAGACTAATTCATGAGTTTGAAAAATGCTAGTAGAGTGTATATCTCGGGTATATAATAAGGGGGTGTGCCACCCAATCCCATGAAAGGGTGATCCCTCAACCATGAGAACTAAGCAGAGTTGTGATCACAATATTCCATGGTGGATAAGCTATCCTATTAGGAATGGATGAAAAATGGTCTAATGGTTTGTAGTCCCTGATAGTCGAGAGCTATAGGGAGAGGACTAATAACATGCTAAATTATTATAGGCAAGAATACATAGAATGAAAGGGTGACATTTGGGGTATTCTCGAAGAAATTTTTCCATGATCTTAGTAAGTGGTTATTCTATGTGAATATTCCTAGTGATGTTATATTCCATGAATTGTAGGAAAACTAAGATGTCTGCATGTAGTTTTATCGTGATCATGGTATGTGTTAGAATATCAATTGGGGGATGATGGGCCTCGGTGGTATTGGTCACGCTGGGGATGGATTCCATGACTATCAAGAATATGAGGGAAAATATGTAGGGGTGTTAGAGGACATGGTACATTCTCATGTCGTTTTTCATACTCTAACTGATCAGGTGAGGATACTTCTCAACATGAACTCTCTTCCTCCATTTTTAGCAGCTGAGATGGCTATGTGTGAACCTCTCAAAAAGGACTCAAGAAATTTTTGGCGAAGTAATTCCTTTCCAGAATATTCTGTACAAGAATAAATTGTGGACAACTAGGTAAATACCTAGATCTTATGTGTTCCTTATATAACATGTTCTTATAACAATTTCCAAAATCTATTATCTACCTTCACTAGAATCAAGCATGGAAGTGGAGGAGGACCCTAATGTACTTGAAAATGAGGGATATGGGACTCTAACCCATTAAAGAGAAAATGTGTTGTCCCTCCCCGAAGTTGTGGTTGTGAGTAACTATCCATCAATGTGTGCATCTAATGTGGTAGTTGTAGAAGAAACCATACTCATGCGGGAGCATTACCTGTGAACCTGTAGGATCTCCTCGATGGAGTATATAGTTGGTGGAATTATCTTCCTTTTATACTCCATTGACCACATTTACATTTCATGTTAAGATTGACTATAGGGTTTCATGGAATGGAAGTTTGAAATATACTCACGACTCAACCAATTTTGACAATATTCGCATTAGATGCATCTTAGGATAATTTGGTGATGAAAGATGTTGGTCTCTCCACAGGGATCACATGAGAATCCCTGGATATCGAACCAATTTTGGAGGATCCATTAGAGAGGACTGTTGAGGCCTCAACCTCTGTAGTTTGTGTTGAGGTTAGGCTCATGATAGTTCTGGACACTACGGGAAAATGGGCATTTGCGACGGGGATAAATGTCGTCGCAAATAGTCCCGTTAGAAACTTATTTGCGACGGGGAAAGCTAACCCGTCGCAAAAGGACTGGCGCGTTTGCGCGCCAAATCGCGGGACAGTTATTTGCCACAGGCGGTAACCGCCCGTCGCAAATAACCGGCGGCCGTAAAAGATATTTGCGACGGGAATATACCCCTGCCGCTAATAGTATGTCGGCAGGTTATTATTTGCGACGGGTCCCGTCGCAAATAACTATTTAACCGTTGACCGTAATAAATGCGGGCTAAGGTATTTGTGACGGGTATCCCGTCGCAAATAATCTAACCTATAAATACCCCCCATCCGTATTTTTTTCATTCATTCTCAAAATCGATCTTCTACTTCTCTCAAAACTCTATTTTTAGAGTTCAGCGTTTCTTGAGATTAATTTTTTTTCCGGAGTTGATATTGAATTTTTCAACAATGATCAGAGATCAACCTCAGATCAATTTTAAATGTATTTTTGTTCATTTTAATTTAATATTTAATTTAATTTTTTTATTAGTTTCAATTATTCTTAATTACTTGTAATTTAATTATGTTTAATTTGTTTTGTTACTTAATAAATTTAAATTATTAGTATTCATTGTTCATAGTTAATGGTAATTAGGAATAATTAGTAATAATTACCAATAATTAAAAATAAATACAAATAATTAGTAATAAATACCAATAATTAGTAATAATTAGTAATAATTACCAACAATTAGTAATAATTAGTAATAATTAGTAATAATTACCAATAATTAGTAATAATTACCAATAATTAGTAATAATTACCAATAATTAGGAATAATTACCAATAATGAGTAATAATTAGTAATAATTAGTAATAATTACCAATAATTACAAATAATCAGTAATACTTAGTAATACTTAGTAATAATTAGTAATAATTAGTAATAATTAGTAATAATTACCAATAATTAGTAATAATTACCAATAATTAGTAATAATTACCAATAATTAGTAATAATTACAAATAATTAGTAATAATTAACAATAATTAGTAATAATTACCAATAATTGGTAATAATTACCAATAATTGGTAATAATTACCAATAATTGGTAATAATTACCAATAATTAGTAATAATTACCAATAATTAGTAATAATTACCAATAATTAGTAATAATTACCAATAATTAGTAATAATTACCAATAATTAGTAATAATTACCAATAATTGGTAATAATTACCAATAATTAATAATAATTAGTAATAATTAGTCATAATTAGTAATAATTACCAATAATTAGTAATAATTAGTCATAATTAGTAATAATTACCAATAATTAGTAATAATTAGTAAAAATTACCAATAAATAGTAATAATTTCCTATAATTAGTAATAATTAGTAATAATTACCAATAATTAGTAATAATTACCAATAATTAGTAATAATTACCAATAATTAGTAATAATTACCAATAATTAGTAATAATTACCAATAATTAGTAATAATTAGTAATAATTAGTTATAATTAGTAATAATTAGTAATAATTACCAATAATTAGTAATATTTACCAATAATTAGTAATAATTACCAATAATTAGTAATATTTAGTAATAATTACCAATAATTAGTAATAATTAGTAATAATTAGTAATAATTACAAATAATTAGTAATAATTAGTAATAATTACCAATAATTACCAATACTTACCAGTAATTAGTAATAATTGGTAATAGTTAGTAATAATTGGTAATAATTAGAAATAATTACCAATAATTACCACTAATTAGTAATAATTAATAATAATTACCAATAATTAGTAATAATTAGTAATAATTACCAATAATTCGTAATAATTAGTAATAATTAGTAATAATTAGTAATAATTAGTAATAATTACCAATAATTCGTAATAATTACCAATAATTAATAATAATTACCAATAATTAGTAATAATTAGTAATAATTAGTAATAATTAGTAATAATTAGTAATAATTAGTAATAATTAGTAATAATTAGTAATAATTAGAAATAATTAGTAATAATTCGTAATAATTACCATTAATTAGTAATAATTACCAATAATTAGTAATAATTACCAATAATTAGTAATAATTACCAATAATTAGTAATAATTACCAATAGTTAGTAATAATTAGTAATAATTAGTAATAATTACCAATAATTACCAATAATTAGTAATAATTACCAATAATTAGTAATAGTTACCAATAATTAGTTATAATTACCAATAATTACCAATATTTTCCAATAATTATCAATATTTTCCAATAATTACCAATATTTACCAATATTTACCAATATTTACCAATATTTACCAATAATTAGTAATAATTACCAATAATTAGTAATAATTACCAATAATTAGTAATAATTACCAATAATTAGTAATAATTACCAATAATTAGTAATAATTACCAATAATTAGTAATAATTACCAATAATTAGTAATAATTACCAATAATTAGTAATAATTAGTAATAATTAGTAATAATTAGTAATAATTACCAATAATTAGTAATAATTACCAATAATTAGTAACAATTAGTAACAATTAGTAATAATTAGTAATAATTAGTAATAATTAGTAATAATTTTCCAATAATTACCAATATTTACCAATATTTACCAATAATTACCAATAATTAGTAATAAATACCAATAATTAGTACTAATTACCAATAATTAGTAATAATTACCAATAATTAGTAATAATTACCAATAATTAGTAATAATTACCAATAATTAGTAATAATTACAAATAATTAGTAATAATTAGTAATAATTACCAATAATTACCAATAATTAGTAATAATTACCAATAATTAGTAATAATTACCAATAATTAGTAATAATTACCAATAATTAGTAATAATTACCAATAATTAGTAACAATTAGTAATAATTAGTTATAATTAGTAATAATTAGTAATAATTGGTAATAATTACCAATAATTAGTAATAATTACCAATAATTAGTAATAATTACCAATAATTACTAATAATTAACAATAATTAGTAATAATTACCAATAATTAGTAATAATTACCAATAATTAGTAATAATTACCAATAATTAGTAATAATTACCAATAATTAGTAATAATTACCAATAATTAATAATAATTAGTAATAATTAGTAATAATTAGTAATAATTACCAATAATTACCAATAATTAGTAATAATTAGTAATAATTACCAATAATTAGTAATAATTGCCAATAATTAGTAATAATTAGTAATAATTACCAATAATTAGTAATAATTACAAATAATTAGTAATAATTACCAATAATTAGTAATAATTACCAATAATTAGTAATAATTACCAATAATTAGTAATAATTACCAATAATTAGTAATAATTACCAATAATTAGTAATACTTACCAATAATTAGTAATAATTACCAATAATTAGTAATAATTACCAATAATTAGTAATAATTACCAGTAATTACCAATAATTACCAATATTTTCCTATAATTACCAATATTTTCCAATAATTTCCAATATTTACCAATATTTTCCAATATTTACCAATATTTACCAATATTTTCTAATATTTACCAATATTTTCCAATATTTACCAACATTTACCAATATTTACCAATATTTACTAATATTTACCAATATTTACCAATATTTACCAATATTTACAAATATTTACCAATATTTACCAATATTTATCAATATTTACCAATAATTAGGAATAATTACCAATAATTTGGAATAATTACCAATAATTTGCAATAATTACCAATAATTAGTAATAATTACCAATAATTAGGAATAATAACATTATTACATTATTAGTATATTTTATTATTAATATTAAAATAATATAATTTTCTATATTATATACAATTCTCTTTTCATCTATGTGTTTTCTATCTCCACATGTAATATTTGCATTCTTTTTTAAAATTATCAACCTACTCGCTAATGGAGAGGTGAAAGTGAATGCAAATATTACATATGGAGACAGAATGTTAAACACACAAATGAAAAGAGATTTGTATATAATATAGAAAATTATATTATTTTAATATTAATAATAAAATATACTAATAATGCAATAATGTTATTATTATATAATTAATATTTGTGAAAAAATTATATTAGTATTATTAAAAAAATAAAAAATAAACATAATATTAAAATTATCAATATTTGTAATAGGGTTTGCTTTATTCTCAACATATTCAATCCTTTCTTGAGTGTTTTTTCTAATAAATTATTCAAAACCAGAAATGATTTTATACTTTATAGAAAAATATGGAACAAAGAGGTCGTCAACAGTCATTATTAGATGACCGCATATGGATAAATTAACGTAGAAATCCAAATGGTTCTGGTTTAAATCCAGTATATATAGAGGGTGTGGAGACTTTTTTATCATTTGCGGCATGAAATACAGAATTTGTTTCAGAAGGCAAAATAAAATTCCCTTGTAGAAAATGTGCATTGAGAACGTTTGACACGTATGAAAAAGTGGGGGACATCTCTTGTGTTTTGGTTTTCAACTAGATTATGTTTTTTGGTATCAACACGGTGAATGAAGTTCCAGAGTAGGTGATACCAACTTGATTCCTGATCCATCCCGGTTTAAAGATTTAGTACATGATGTTGCAGGTTAATCTATTCAACATACAGAAACTCTGGTTGATATAGATTCAAATCCTGAGTTGGCACCATCTGAATTTTATGAGTTGTTGATGCTTAATGAGGATGCATTATATCCTGGCTGCAAGATGAGCAAATTAGAAGCAGTTGCAAAATTTATGGCTATCAAATCAGATAACGGAATGTCAAACACCTGTTTTGACCAGGTATTTTCTTTGCTTAAAACACTGTTACCCGATGAAAATGTTTTGCCTGCAAATTACTATGAGAGTAAGAGGCTGGTTTGAAATTTGGGACTTACTTGTCAGAAGATTCATGCATGTTCAAATGACTGCATTTTATATTTTGGGGAAAATGAGTCGTTGGATAGTTGTCCCACATGTGGGCAATTGAGATATAAAGAAGGGCAACATAGGAAGTCTAGTTTGATTCCTGTAAAACAGTTGAGATATTTTCCGCTTACTTCCAGACTTCAACATTTATTCTTGTCTAAGAATACAACGACAATGATGTCATGGCATAAAGCGAATATTTCAACTAATAAAAGCTTAAATCATCTAGCCGATGGTGATTCATGGAAACATTTTGATAGAGTGCATCCATCCTTTGCTTTAGAAGCTAGAAATGTTCGACTGGGCCTTTCCACTGATGGTTTCTGTCCGTTCGGATCTTATGGTAGTCAATATTCATGTTGGCCTGTTTTTTTAACTCCGTACAATTTACCTCCATGGATGTGGATGAAGGAGCCACATATCTTTTTGACTTTACTAATTCCAGGACATCTAAAGAAAAATATTGGTGTTTATTTAAAACCATTGATTGATGAATTAAGTTTATTGTGAAGTACTGGTGTCAGTACATATGATGTTGCTATGAAACAGAATTTCATACTGAGATCAGCATTGATGTGGAAAATTAGTGACTTCCCAGCTTATGGGATGTTATATGGTTGGAGTACACATGGTCAGAAACCATTTCCTTACTGTATGGGGGAGAACAAAGCATTTATGCTCATTCATGGAAAGAAACCTTGTTATTTCGACTGTCATCGCAGATTTCTTCCAGCTGATCATCCTTTTCGCAGAAACAGATCTCATTTCAAAAAAGGAACAATTGAAATGGATGGACCTCCAAAAATGCTATCAGGTTCGGAGTTAAAAGCAGTTTTATTTTCATTACCTCCCATCACTTTTGGTTCCACAATAAACCAACAGAAAATTTCTGGTTTTGGGAAAGAACACAATTGGATTAAACGTTGCATATTTTGGGATTTTCCATATTGGTCTGATTTGTTGGTCCGCCACATGTGGGATGTCATGCATATTCAGAAGAACTGTTTTGATAATTTGTTTCATACAGTTTTGGATACGCCAGTAAAGAGAAAAGACAATGTAAATGCACATTTAGATCTTGCCCAAATTTGTAGGCGTCCAGAACTGAAAATGTTTGAGAATTTCAGAACAGAAAGGTTACTGAAACCAAAAGCATCTTATACACTGTCTAAAGAAAACCGTTTTTTATTTTGTCAGTGGATTGCAGATTTGAGACTTCCATATGGGTGTGCTTCCAATTTGGGAAGATGTGTAAATAATGGTCATATTACTGGATTAAAAAGTCATGATTGTCATGTTATAATGGAAAGACATCTACCCATTAGATTAAAAGGTCTATTTAATTCTGTGATTTCTGATTCCATAACAGACATGTCTCATTTTTTTCGAGAAATTTGTGCGGCTACAGCAGATTATGATGCTCTATGCAAACTTGAAGAAGATGTTGTTGTAAATATATGTAAACTGGAAAAAAAATTTATGCCATCTTTCTTCGACTCAATGGAACATTTGATGTTACATTTTCCATATAAATCCAAATGTGGAGGTCCATTACAGTTTCGATGGATGTACCCATTTGAAAGATGCATGAAAAAATTGAAAAGAAAAGTACGTAACAAAGCATCTGTTGAAGGATCTATTACAGAAGCTTATTTGCAAGAGGAAATATCTTTTTTCTGCTCCCATTATTTTGAATCTGATTATCCTTCAAAACACAACCAAATGGGACCAAACGAGAGGAATATTGATGAAATCGACAATAAATTATCTATTTTCAACCATCCAGAGCTTGGTTTTGGTGGAGTTTATGAACGCTGGCTTTCGGATGATGAACATCACATAGCTCATATGTATGTTCTGCTCAACTGTGAAGAGATGACATCAGTTGTAATGTATGTGTTTATATCACTTATTCTATCATTTATGTTACAGTAAATAACTTTGTTTTTATAGGTTGTATGATAATCATATTAAGAAAAAAATTCCACAAATTATAGCAGCTGCTCTCGAAGAACGTTGAAAGAAAAATTTCTCTCAGTGGTTTCAAAAACTGGTAACATAAATTATTTGTCTTTTAGAAACTCATTCAATGTATAGTTTACTATATTGATAATTATTTCACAAATTTTCAGGTGTCTCGACATGATGATAAAATTGACAAACAACTGTGTATATTGAGTAACCCACCTTCCAAACTTGTTAAAACTTATAATGCATATGTGGTTAATAGATTTCGATTTCATACACATGCATATGGGGAATCAAAAAAACAATGAACAGTGGAGTTAGCTTGAGAGGATCCCATCATCGAGAAAATGAAGTTGACTTTTATGGAATACTTAATGAAATCATTGAACTCTATTATCTTGGACAACATTATATAACCATGTTCAAATGTCGGTGGTTGGATACAGAGAGAGGCGTGTGTGTTCATCCGACTCATGGAATCATCAATATTAAATGTAAAAGTGTTCTCGCAGTAAATGAACCATTCTTATTGGCTCAACAAGAACATCAAGTTTATTACGCAAAGTATTTTGCTACATCAAGAGACTTGACTGATTGGTGGAGTGTAATAAAAATCAAAATTCAAGACAATCAGTTTAGTCAATGTGAATGTGATTTCACTGATGTGCAAAGAATTGAAGTTTTTCAAGATAGTACTCAAAATCAATATTTTTTTACAAAGAGACATGAGTATCGATGACGACACCCCACATTTAAGAGTCAGTGATGACGATGATGTTAATGATGTCACATATGAATTTGAAATGGTAAGAGATGAAGCAACTGGAACTCGAATGGATATCGATGATGTTGAGGAGGAATATGAAGATGGCATTGACATATATGAAGATGATGATAAAGATGAACAATGATAGAATTCCATGGTAGTTATATACAATCATAATATATATATATGTATATATAATATTAATTATCAATTATTTGCTAACAACATTAACATTTTATATTTCAGATGGTTGACGACACATTTCGTGAGTTGGCGGATGATGACCTGCCTTTCGATGTGGATGAGTTACTGTCAGATGACCCTCATCCTGCAGGAGATCCAAGGATTAAGCTGAGGGGGCATGGTCTTGCATGAATGATGATTCCTCACCCCATCCCCGAGCGACGTCCACGTCTTGGGTTTGATCCACGCACACAGAGGTGTGATAACCTGTGTGATAACCTGTGGATTTGACTAAGATTTCATTAATCTATTCACATAATAAATGTTTATTATTTTTACAGTTTTCTGCATATAGCAGTTGGACAGGGTAGCGCTATTTTTCACAACTATTTCTCTCAGCCGTGGACCACATGGGAGCAGATTCCCATTGATGTGCAGCAGGCCATGTTCGGCTATTGGTTGGTACGCACGTAAATAAATAATTTTTATTTTGAAAATTATTTCATTTATAACATGATATTTTAATTTATTTGTAGGGTTTATGGTATCCGATCGAGGATACCATGCGTGACGCCATCCATGAGGCATGGTAGGTGGCCATGTGTGATCACTTTCATCATTTTTTGCACAATTTAAGAAAAGCTGCCACGAAGAAAGCAGGAGTGTCAGATTTTGACGACTCATGTAGAGCACACCAACCAAAGTACATTTCATCCCATGTATGGGATGGATTATGTGCGCACTAGTTGAGTTGTGCCTTTCAGAGGAGATCATCGGTGGGGAGGCAGAATCGGGGGAGATAGGAGGTGACTCATCGAGCTGGGAGTCGTTCTTTCAGTACTCATAGACAGCATCTGGTACGAACATTATTTATAAATATTTTATATAACTATAAATATTAACAGTTTATTTTTTATTCTTATAGGCTGTCGAGCACCCCTATATTACGGAGTACGACGTATATCGGAGGATGTATAGTGATCCTACTACTGGGGATCTTAGAGGTGATCATCAGCATCACATCGTGGTCAGTATTATTTTTTTTCATGTTTAAAAATTAACTGCATATAATATATTCACAATTTGAATTTTAAATTGCAACTACAGGAGTCATATGAGGCCACAGCGTCACAGACCTAGCCTGAGAGTCAGGTCGATTCATCTGATCAGACCACTGGCCGTCAGTTTGATGAGGAGGCATGGATGCGACCACCCAGTATGCCTTCGAGAAGGGCAGGGTAGTTGGTATCAGCTCTCGACTGACTCCCAGAGATTATTATGGCAGTGCTGCGATGTCGGCGTCTAGCTCGAGAGGAGCTCGTGCATCTTCTTCTACTACACAGTATGAGGATCAGTTGCGATCTCAGACTGCACTGACAGAGATTATCCGACAGGAGCAGGAGCAGATGCGTCAGCAGCAGCAGCAGCAGCATGAGGAGGAGGGTCGACGCCAGCAACAGCTGTACGAGGAGCAGATGAGTCATTGGAAGCAGCAGCAGCAGGAGCAGATGGTGTACATGCGCCGACTCACTCATGCTTTAGGGATGGAGTTTCCTCCACCAGCATCTGCAGATCCCCCCTCCCCCTCCCCCCTCCTTCATATTAGAGTTTGTTTTTATGTTATAAAGTTTGTTAAATCAAAATATGAATTTTTTTCTATTCGTAGTTTCTGTCTCATTATAAAATATTAAAAATATTATATTTTGTAATAACAATAGTAATATGAATAATAATATTATTTATATTTTATAATATTAAATTTTATATATATATTACAATTTTATAATATTATAAATTAATTATATTTTTTTGTAATATTTGAATTATTTTAATATTTGAATGTAAAATAATTCTATTATTTTTATATTAATTAAAATAACTTATTAATATTTTTTTATTTATGAATTATAATTCTAATATTATTATATTAATTAAATCATTTATTAATATTCTATTATTTTTTATTTTTGAATTATAATTCTATTATTATTATATTAATTAAAATAATTTATTAATAATTTATTATTTTTATTTTTGAATTATAATTCTATTATTATATTAATTAGAATAATTTATTATTTTTTTATTATTTTTTATTTTTGAATTATAATTGGATTATTATTATATTAATTAAAATAATTTTTTCATAATTTATTTATTTTATTTTTTTTATAGTATTTGCGACGAGATACTATGCCCATCACAAATAGTATTATTATATTCATTAAAATAATTTATTAATAATTTTTAATTTTTTTTTAAAAAAATAGTATCTACGACAGGCCTTGTCGCATATACTATTTGCGGCGGGCCCGTCGTAACCAGTATTTGCGACGGGGCTCATCGCAATTACTATTTTAAAAGTTTTTTTTACAAATATACGGAGTAATATTTGCGATGGGAAAGATCCTCATCGCAAATAATGTCTTTAGCGACGGGCCCATCGCAAATAATTATTGTTGCGACACCGTTTTCCGCGACGGGCCATTTGCGACGGGCCCCCGTCGCAAATGACCCGTCGCAAATACCTGTTTTTCTAGTAGTGGGATGAAGGAGTTGTGGTGTCTAAAACATTCATAGAGGAACCACTAATGGTGGCTTCTGGAGTTGATGTTGTGATGTAAGAGGTAGAAATTTTGGTAGCAACAAAGGTTATTAGGGATCCTTTATTGAATTCCCCCATCCCAAAACTGCCACTAGTAGAGGATATGGGAGATTATTTATAGGTTTTAACATCAACATGGGTAACCAAGGAAGTTGGGAAAATGGAGACCACCTTAACAATTTCGTAATTTGTAGGGGAGGCCTCTACCATAGGTGGATATGATCAAGGTGAATGCACATAGTTTAAGGTCATATGGTCAGGATTGTGAGAAGAAGGAAATTAAAGGATGCTCATGCAGTGAATGATCTACAATTTTGTGAATGTTAAAAAAAGGTCATACACCACATGAGGCCTTTCCAAATATTATTACACTGATTTTATGGTCATATGGTCTGGAACATGGAATATAGTTTATACTTATGACCCTTCGACTGGGGGAAATCAGTTTAAAGTCATGATGCATGGAATATAAATGGTGTCTTTTATAATAATTCATTTCTAGAATGAAATAGGTAAAACCCATGGTGAATGAGACAATGGAGGCTCATGTACTATATAAGTATCAAGATGAAAACAACTTATAGTTTAAAGTAGTAATTTTTAAACCATGAATGCCAAAATGGTGGATGAATATGCAGTGGGAGATAGAGATGAAAAGTTTGGGAATCTCCACATTACCCATGGGTATGTAAATCAATCCACACATAGTTATGAGATAATACAAGGTAAGAGACTGTCATCAGTAGAGGTGTTCCTCACTGGTAAGGGAATTTGAAGCATCCCACAGTTATTATTAGGCATCCCATATTCATGAAATGGTTTAAAATGTTTCAATCAGCTCCTAATTATCATGACTGGATTCCAAATATGAAATGGGGTAAGAGTATTTTTTTATTAAGAGGAATACCAATTTTGTATTTGTATAAATGTTGTTTAACGTTGCTCATTGATAATTCTAGCATTCGTAGTTTACAGTCATAAAAATTAGACTATACGGGGTGAAAATTGTTTATGGTCATAATTATTTGACTGGTTATTGATAGTTTGTGGATATATCACTTGGACCATATGATGGAAATTATTATATTGTTATAATTCCTAAACCGATGAGTCTCTTGGTTTATAGTCATAATGATTTGACTAGTGATGTGGGCGTCTCAAATGGATATGTGTCGTGTGGTCTTATGAAAAACCATACATGAATGAGGACCAAGGATGCCCAAAACCACAAAATAGAATCCTAATATAATCCCACATAATGTTTAAAATAACGAATCATGGAATTCTGGCACTTAGATTAATTTTGTAGAGCTTATAAAGTAGAGGGGATTCTTCTCAAATGGATATGTGTTTTGTATTAGTGTGATAAACATGATGTGAATGAAATTCTAGTAGTCATAGTTCCATACTTCATATCCATAGTGGAATCACGTTTTATTGAACATTCTTAACTATTGAACATTGAATCTTGGTTTAATGTCATGGATTTGAGACCCTCCACTTCCCTCTATGAAAAGTACTATATGAGGAACATGGAATTAGTGGGAAGTGATACACTCTCCATTTTTAGTAATCAATGAGTACGTTACCTTGGAATAGACCTTTTGAAAGATGTAAGGTATATACCTATCAGATTCCAACATTGGTGGGTTATTGAAAGGTATTATCAGGGTTATAAGAGCCATTACCGTGTCACCCAATAGGATGAAGTGGAGGAAAACCATCATATTAAACACTCTCATTATCTTGTTCTAGTGCCTCATTAGATTGTGGAATGATTTTATAATATTTTATTAAAGGAATTCCAATTCTATAAAATGAAATTATACTACTTTTTCTAGCATACTATGGTCGTAGACTCCTATTTGGAGTAACAAAAAATGAACCTTAATAGTAAGTAATTCCTCTATTCCATATAGTAGGGATGATAGAGTCACCTAGTTGAAATTGTGAGCTATATTCCAATTGAACTAGAGGGAATTGGGGTTCTTTTCTGACAAATTATTCTTATTATGGCCCACCATCTTCTACATAATACAAAATATTGTCTTCTTGGATTCTTTGATCTATCCATTTCTAATGAGATGATAGTGATAAATTTGGTTAGACCATATTCTATACTTGGAATGGAACCTCTTCATTTAGACATCCAATACATTGGTTCAATTATTGGTGAGAATGGATTGAGGGACTAAAAATCAATGGATCATGGGGGATCTCAAGAATTTGGTCACAGAACATGACTTTACCTCATTGAGGGGAAATAATTTTGCCTAATTGGAGAATAAATTTATCATGATTATAATAAACCATCAATTTCAAGTTTTCACTGGAGGATATGGTCCCATAATATAAAGTCCCCATATGAAAAAGTGATAATAATACATTGTGGTATAAAGGGGGACTAGTGGTTGATGCACAAAAACATTCATGGATATGACACGTGTGACACAACTTGAAATACTCAATGCAATCATAGGACATAGTGGGATAGAAGTATCCCATGGTATGAATCTAGTGGGAATAATTCAGTCATGCATGATGGGAACAACATGCCCCATTTTGAAAGAACTACATAAACTAGGGAACATCATCTCATTTAATGAAATAGGGGAAGATTACATCAAACCATTATCTATAGAGCGTATTTTTATTAGGTACCGGGACATGCAGCAGAAGCTACTGGGCCGGGAAATTAAAATTTTCACGTCACCAGATTGATGTAACAATTTTGACCCAGGAAATCTTATCATGTTACAATCTGAGGGCCATGCATGGATTTAACAGAGCACAAAATAAAATTAGAACATGTAACTTGTTCGGATCTGACGTGTCAAAGTCTGTCACGAGATTTCTGAGACCTTTTCTTGAAAACTCTGATGTTTAATCCCTCTAGATTGTCTACACATGCCTCTTAAATCTACTCTCACATCATTCGTCAGAATTCAGGTTCTTTCATGGTACATCGATGACCACTTCGACGCAGCGATGATCACTGCAAGTAAGCGTCTTCGATCCAAGAAGACAAAACTTGAATATCTTGTTTTCTTGAGAGAATCTCTCTCTAGAATTTCTGAGGAGTGAGAGGATCTTAATTCCAATGCATGAATAGTTACATGGGAAGACCCTCTCTCTTTCTTATATAGTGAAGATCTAAAATATCCAATATGGTATCATATCCCCCATGTAACAGATATTTACAACATAACTGTTATAAATATTTATTTATGATAAATTAAATTATGCCATAAATAATATTTATAACTTTATCACTAAATACAATATATATTAAATATATATTGCGTGATAAACATGAGTATTTATCTAGACCCGTGCCTCCTGAAAATATTAAATGAACTCGGGATATTTAAATCTGTTTGAATAATATTTAATCCTTGTATTTACTTAATAACTTGTAAATAAATGTTATAAATAAACTCAAAAAATTATTCCAAAATTAAATAATTAAATAATTTAATTATTACTTGGTGATCCATAAAACATGGATAATACTCAGACCCTATGGTGGGTCCCACTAAGTTCTATATTCCTATTCCATAGAATATGGAATATTCTCAAAGCACTATACTATGTGACCCTCTAGGACTTTATCTTAATAAGAGTGAAAAATATTCACCATCCAAGATAGGGGTATAGCAACCCATCGAGGCCCCTAAAGAGATAATGTAAATTAAAATCAAGTACTACCTTCTTATGAATATTGTATATGTAATACAATCACTTTTTCATTTATATATCAATAAAGTAGAATTCACACTAGTGCCATCATCCCCTATCTTGAATAATTTTGTCTTTTGATATGTTCAGATGGTCTTACCTTCCACTACTATGACCATGTGTTTAATGAAGGTGCTACCATACAAATAAATCAGTCCCGAGATATCTATTCCTCATCTCATAAGTGAAAAATATTATCTTGATCATTCAATCAATGTCATGTCACCAATAGCATACCCAACGCAAACTAACTCACCACAACTTCATTTCCATTTTTTCACCTTGAATCAATGTATACAATTAAAATACATACATTGGTAATTATCTCAAGTCTAGAGACCATTACACATGTCTATATATGGGAATGAACAATGACACCAAAAATATGTGGTGTTCCTATTATGCGGGTTAGTCCTCATGATCTCAAATACTTGAGATTATAAAGTGAGAAATTCATGAGATGATGTATAAATACTTATGAACCACCAACAAATGATAGTATCACATCATATGTGTCCTTTTAGAATTATTTAACTGGACTATAAGAGAGTACATTAAGGTTACTATCATGGCATATTGAGGTTCTCATTATAGCATGTGATCTGATATAACCCTTTCATACGACATGTAATTTACGGACATTGCCATAAACAAAGTGAATGAATATTTATCTACACTGTTATGGAATGATATACACAAGTATATATAAAAAATTTCATACATATAGTGGTAATCAATTTACAATGCAATTTGGGTCTAAGGAACCAAATTTCAACACCCACACTTTCACTAGAGCGAACTACTAACATGTCTCATTCCGATAGCTCTCGCATGAGAATCATGCTTCTGTTGAAAAGTGGCTTTAGTTAGCGGGTCTTCCACATGGTCCTCTATTGCTAATATATTAATTACAAAATCAATTATTCAAGTAAAACCCCTAAACATTTGAATCTTACAATGAATATTCTTTGTACTATGGTGTGACATGGTCTCCATAGAAAGCACCACTGCAGCAATATTATCGCAATATACTGGAACATGGTCTGCACTTCTAGGAACAACACCAATGTCTAAGACAAAGATATTCTTCTAGAATACTTCATTTGCTACATCAGAAGCTGAAATATATTTGGACTCTGATATAGAATCGACAACCATAGCTTTCTTTAAGCTTCTCCAACTCCCTGCACCACTATTCAAGAAAAAGATGTAGGCTGACTGCGATTTCAGATCATCATGATATATCTTAAAACTAGCATCAGTTCATCCTATAACTACTATTTCTTCATCTTCTCCACACATTTGGAATATATTCTGTATATGGATCATGTACTTTATGATTATTTTAATAGTTTCTCAATGTAGCTCTCCTAGATTTGATTGATATCTACCCACTATGATTAATGAAACAGAAACATCAAACCTAGTACATATCCTGACATACATGATATAACCTACTACTAAGGAATAATGTATTCTACTCATTCTATCAATATCATCCTATTTTTTTGACACATTTTCTTGGAGGGATTAATACCATGTTGCATTGGAAAAAATATTATCTTGGATTATTCTATATTTTACCTTTTGATTACCATGTCAATATTTGTACATTGACTTAGCCTATGCAGCCTTTGAGATTTATCTCAATAGATCTTGATCCCTAGAATTTAGGCCTCTTCCCCTATGTCTTTTATGGAGAAGTATTTATTTAACCATATATTAACTGACAGTAAGATTTTCAACTTGTTTCCTATAATTAATAGGTCATCCACATATAATACTAGGAAAAAAATTTCATTCGCATCATCCATTTTATAGAAACAAGGATAACTTTCATTTTTGACAAAACCAAATTCTCTTATGGACTCATAAAAACTAACATTCCATGACCATGATGCATACTTCAACCCATAAATGGATCTCTACAGCTTGTATACCTTATTGGTGTTCTATAACTTGACAAACCCTTCAGGTTGAGAAATATAGACATCTCCAACTAACATCCCATTTAGAAAATAAGTTTTGAAATCCATTTTTTAGAATCCATAATCATGAAAGGCTGTTATTTCAAGAAATGTTCTAATGGAGTTAAGTATTGTTACTGGTGAGAAGTTTTTATCATAGTCAATGCCTTGATGTTTCTTGAAACCCTTTGCAACCAGTATTTCTTTAAATGTATTAACCTTACCTTCCATGTTCATCTTCCTTTTAAATAACCATTCGCATCCAATGGGATTTATATCAGTTGGAGGGTCTACAAAAATCCAAACATGATATTGGTACATGGAATCCATCTCAAAATTCATGGCCTCTTTCCATTTATCTGCTTCTTTTTCTTCTACATCTTCCTTGTAGGTTAAAGGTTCATCCTCCTAAAATATTAATGTGTCACCTAACTTAGTGACAAGAAAAACATAACGTTCTGGTTCCCTAACCTCTCACATAGACCTATGTTGTATTTTTGTCTCATAAACAACTTCTTCTTCCACTTTTAATTGTAGAGATTGTTCCCATACAAACTCATGTGCATCTGGAGAATTAACTTCATCAATGTCATTATTGATCCTAATATTTTCAATAAAAATGTGTCACCTTTCTACAAATATAGTGTTTCTTTAAACAAAATTTTTTTTATATAAGGTGTTATATATGTAATATCGTTTTTTTCCTTAGCATAACCTATAAAGATTCAATTTGTGCTTATGGATGCTAATTGTTCACTATGTAGAGTTTTGAAAAATTCCTCGCACCCCAACACTTGTATGTGTGTTAGACTGGTTTTTATTCCATATAACAACTCATATGGAATCCCATCTACAACTTTATATGGTACTCGGTTAAGGGTATATGCATATGTCTATTAAGTGTATCCCCAAAAGGATAATGGAAGAGTTCCATGACTCATCATTGATAGGACCATGTCAAGTAAAGTCATATTACTCCTTTCACTAACATCATTCCATTGAGGTGTACAAGGAGGAGTGAGTTGGGATATTATCCCACACTTCTTTAAGTGAAAAATGAATGATTAGTTATGATATTCTATGCCTCAGTCAGAGCGGAGTGTTTTTATCTTCTTACCAAGTCGGTTTTATACTTGGTTTCGGTATTCCTTAAATATATAAAAGGAATCATACTTATACCACAATAAGTAGATATATCCATAACAACTATAGTCATTGGTAAAAGTAATGATGTATGAAAACCCACCCCCATCATCTACTGGAAATGGACCACATGCATTAGTATATATTAATTCTACTACTACCTTGGCTCTTTCCCCCTTCCTATAAAAGGGTTATTTGGTCATCTTTCCTTGTAAAAAATCTTGAGATACATCTAAGGGTTCTAACTATACTATGTCTAAATACCCTTAATGATGTAATCTTCACAATCACTTCTCGTTTACATAACCTAGCCTAAAGTTCCATAGGAGAGTGATATATGAGTCATGTTTTATAGTTTTGTAATTGATTTCCATTATGAGGTTCTCTAGTTCAAGAATGTATAATCCATTGTTAATATGTTCCATACCATAATAGTTGTTATACCTATAAAAAGACAAAATTTACTTCCAAACATGAAATAAAATCCCATAGTGTCTAAACTCAACACATAGATTATGTTCCTTGTTATAGAAGGAACATAATAACAATTTTTAAAACTAAAAATAAACCACTAGGAAAGGTTAAGGGATAGTATCCAACTTCCGAGGCTGACAAATATGCACCATTTTCTACTCAGATATCCACTTCACATTTTTCTATCTTCTTGAACGTACTTGGTTCCTGTATATGAATAAAAATGTGTGATCCACATGTCGTATCCAATACCCAACATGTAGATAATGATAGACTACATTCAATAAAAAAAATACTTAAAGTAGAAGCATCAGTTTTCTTCTTCTTCCTATTTCTGAAATTATTCTTCCATTGGTCATTCAATCCAAATTCAAAGTAGACATCCTCCTACTAATTACTCTTCCACTAAATCTTTGTCTTATTTTCAAGATGATGCATTGGTGTCTTTTTCCTTGACATGTACTTATACCACTTTTCCTTTCCCTTGTTTCGTTTATTCACCATAAGGATAGATGAATTTCTATTTTTCATATCCCTGTTAGCTTGGATAACTAGAGCCAAAAGGTCTAGGAGATACTTTTTCATATCATTCATGTTATAATTGAAAATGATGGTCGAGAAGCTTGGTAGTAAAGTGGAAATAATGAGATCTATTGATAGTTCTCTGTTCCATTTGAACCCAAGGGATTCAATCCTATCAATATACCCAATCATCTTGAGTACATGAGGACTAGATTTATGCCCTTATGCTAGTCTACAGTTATATAGGGAACTTGAGATCTCATACATTTCTTGGATTTCCCTCTCCTCATATAATTCTCGGAGATGTGAAAGAATCTTGTACGCATCCTCATCCTCATGCAATTTTATGCAATTGGATGTACATAGATGAAAACATGATGCATTAAAAATCAAGTGAATCCTCTACATGCTTTTTCCAATTATCTTTTTCCACCTTACATTCTCTATGAGGAGGATCTACAAAAAAATAAGGATTCTAGCATATATTGATTCCTTCTTGGCGTAGTACTATGTGAAAGTGCATGTACTACTCCTCGATTTTATTGTCGGTCAAGATATTTTCTTTATCCAGAATTGATCTCAGTGATAATGTACTTCTGGTGTTCGTGATTTTCATTTTAAATCAACATTAGGTAATCAATAGTAGTTAGTAATTTATCATTATTAACTTTTGAAATTTATGATTAATTAATTATCATATCATTTTAATGTCTCCCGCTATTTTATTGAAACATAATAGCCCTGACTATTATATTTGGAATACTCTATCACTTGAGTACTCTACTGGAAAGGATTCTCAAAACCTCCCTCATAGTCTACAAGCTATGGCTACACCACTACTCAGAGGGTTTCAAGGTAGGCACTAGACTATCCAACCACTTGACTTGTGGCTTCTTTTATTGTTGAGTAAAGTCTCAGATTTTTTAATCTGAACCTGATTCCCTCAACATCTTTCCTCAAAAGTGATAAAAATTTATCCGTGGATAATCCTTGACTACTCAATTTAGTGAAGTCGACCCATTTCACTAATAACAACACCCTGATAGTAAAAGGCACTCTCAACTATGGCTGAGGAGAACCCCAAACACCCAGTGTTGTTCAAATCTGAGTAATGGAAGGCATTAAGACTTAATATATATTTGATGGTTTTTGATATTTATAGAAGAATGTAATCATTTTCTATTTATATGTTCAAACTAGATAGTCATACTCACAACTGAACATGAAATAGAAATGCATTTGTCACTTTTTTATGCATTTTTATCTTGTCTTCTATTCTATGTGATCAAGCAATAATCATGCACTCTCATAAAACAATAAACAATGAATAAATGTAAATCCCAGAATTTGACTATTCTTGAGAATTAAACTATTATTGATCCGTAACATATCAATCATGACCTAGGGGCTATCTTACCTAAGTCGAAACCTGACTTGTATCACAACTTTCCCTTAGTGAAAAGTTCTCGGCTCCCATCTATATTTCCACCTCAACATGGTAGAAAAATGTTACTATCATTTTTTAACAAATATACTCTCCCACAATAGAGGGGTTCTAGGGTTACAAAATACAATTGATGTATTGTATGTGCATTCCCTTATACATATTTCAATTAAAATACAATGCACAGACCATTATTTATCTAATTAATTATTACAATCAAAGCACAGAATGAATAAATAATTAAATAAATAAAACCAGTCATGCACATGTCGGTCAGTATCTCATAACTAGTTGGTATATATAAAGAGAAATTGAAATTAAACTGCAATATATTTAAATAGTATGAGGGCTGAATCACGATGTGAATGCGGAGTGATCGCGTGGGCCAGCAACATCCCCGTGGCAACCCTCCTGGGAAAAAGGATGGTTTGGTCGGCTAGGGTTTGAGACGCTGGATCCGAGTAGTGTTGATGATGTCCGAAAACTCCGGCGAAGTAGGAAGGGTATCAGGGTGGCATCCTTAGCTGAGGTGTGATAGACAGGTGTAGTGGTGCGCTGCTCTAGGACAGTGTGAGGGTTCCAGACCACTGCTCCAGGATGGTGTGAGGGAGGAATCTTGCTACTCTAGGATAGAGTTATGGTTGTGGATCGCTGTTCAAGGATGGTATAAGGGTAGCGACTCACTACTCAGGGATGGTGTGGCTCAGATGAGCTCTGAGGGAGGTGTGGTAGTTCCCTGTGGCTGAGACAGTGAGGCGGCGACGTACCGGGATGATGTGGTGGTGGTCAAGGGAATCACATGGACGATAGCTTGGACAAGGCCATCGTTCTTGGCCTTCGGCGATCTTATGGTGGAGGTGACCTAGGGAGGAAGGTCAGGGTGGAAAGCGTGGCGGGAGGACAGTCTGATGTTGGTCCGTCCGCGATGGAGGAATGAAGGTAGGGTTGGAGGTGGTGGGGGCACTCTATGTGGAAGAAGACCTAACGTGGTCTTCTTATTTCGCCCTTTTTTAATGAATTGTCTTCTGAAAAAACACACCTAATCCCCTTTTTTAAAATGAGTACCAAATTGGTTCAAGGTCACTACCCTTTTTTAAAAATGAAGACCCAATGGGGTAAGGTCTCTACCTTTTTTTTAAATTTAAAAAGTATAAAAGACTCAAAAAAGGAGAAGACATGACCAAAAGTTTAAAGAACATCACTTTTTTAATTGAGAAAAAATAAATTAATATTATTTTATAATATAATTTATTTACAACCTAAAAACAATTCTAGTGGAAAAATTCTAGTGACCAGATTCCGGAAAAAATGTGGCCATATTTTTGTTGTATGAATAACACATAAATAAATTTAAAACGCATTCTTCAAAAATATTAATCCAAAGAACTATAAACCGAAGACATCGATCCAATTAAAATTTTCAAATGGCCATATCATGACCATACATAAAAGGATCGATGTATGGTTTAATCTGTAGGAACTAATTTAATACCCCATAAACAAGAATTAATTCTATTAAATTTTTGTTTTACTTTGAGAAACCACGCATTGCTCCTATGCCACTGTTATGTACCGGGACACGCTGCGGAAGCCGATTGGATAGAAAATTAAACTTTTTTCATAACCAGAGTGGCGTAACAACATAACTCTTGTGATATTATCCTACTTTGGTCTGAGGACCACACATGGATTTAATAGAGCTCAACATAAAATATGAATAGGTACCTTGTTCGGATCTGACATGTTCATGTCCATCGCAAGATGTTGGTGACCGTTGCTCAAAGACTCCAATGTCATATCCCTCTTGATCATCCACACATTACTATTAAATCTTCTTGCACGTCATTCATCAAAATCCAGGTGCTATCACGGTACAATAATGACCACAAAGATTTAGCAATGCTCATCATAAGCAAGAGTCTTCTATCCAAGAAGAATGAACTAGAAGAGATTGATTTCTTGAGAGAATCTCTCTCTTGAATTCAGGATGAGCGAGAGGTTCTAAATTCTAACACATGAATAGTTAAATGGGAATATCCTCTCTCTTATATATATAGGGAATATCTAAAATACCAAGTATGGGTTCTTGGACCATGTGTAATAGATATTAACAGTATAAGTATTGTAAATATTTATTTATGAATAATTAAATTATTCCATAAATAATATTTATAATTTTATCTCTAACTAAAATATATATATTGAATATATATTTCCTTATAAACTTGAGTATTTAACTCAAATAAAGTCTCCTAAAACAATTAAATGAAGTCATGATATTTAAATCCATTCAAATAATATTTTATCATTGTATTTACATAATCACATGTAAATACATGTTATAAATAAACTCAACTAATTATTAAAAACATGAATAATTAAATAATTTATTTATTAATTAGTGATCCATAGAATGTGGATAATACTCATACCTTATGGTGGGGACCACAATGTTCTTTATTTATATTCCACATAATAGGGCAGATTCTCAAATATCTATAGTGTGTGACCCTCTATGCCCTTTTCTCAATAGCAGTGAATAATATTCCCTGACCAAGAGATGGTTCTAGCAACCCATCAAGGCCCCTGTAGATATAAGGTAATGTAAAAGTAATGAATATCTTCCTATGAACACGGTCTATGTAACATAATATTTCTATCCTCGATATCTCAGTAATTCAGAATGCACACTAGTGTCATCATCCTTTATCTTGCTTTATTTTATTTTTTGATCTGTCTGGGCGGTCTTACCTTCCAACACCATGGCCATATATTTAATGAAGGTTCTATAATCCTAATAAACTATGCCCAAGATATCTCTTACTCAACTAAAAAGTGAAATATCCTATATTAATCATTCAATCAATGTTATGTCACCAATGGCCTTCCCAACACAAACTATCCCACCACGACTTCATTCCCATGGTTTTTTCCTTTCATCAAAGTATGTAATTAAATGACAAAATTTGATAATGATATCATGTCTAGAGACCATTACACATATCCATATATAGGATTGAAAAATGACACCTGAAACATGTTGTGTTCTTATTATGCGGGTCAGTCCTCATGATCTCAACTATTAGAGAACATCATGTGATAACATTATGAGAAGAAGTCTTAATTCGTATGATCCCCCAACACCTAATAGTTGCACATAATTTTTTTCCTTTCTTAATGATGTTACTATACCATAGTGAATTACATTATGATTACTTTCATGGAACCTTGAGGTTCTCATTATAGATTGGGATCTTCTATAATGTTTTGATACAACATATAATATAAGGACATTTCCATAAACAAAGTTGATGTAGAATTATCTACACAATTATGTGAATATAAACACATGTATATATAACAAACTACATACATGTAGTGGTAATCAAATTACAAAACTTGTTGGGTCTAGGGAGCCCACTTTCAACATATTCTCACAGTTGGTCCCCCTCTAGAGGGTAAACTTCACTACAACCTGATGGATTTGATCACGTTTGGATTGCTTTAACAAAATGACACCATGTTGTAGGTACTCAGTGGAATTAGTTTTCCAATAATAGGTTTACTTAGTGGAATGGGAACCCATAGGACTCTGTGGAAACATTAGTGGTCAACTAGTTTACCTACTACCCGTCATCATCATCTAGATTAATGATAAAGATGAATATCTGATCTTCCATGTGAATGAATAGATACTTCAGTTCAGGAAATACAAGAGATGCATCTAGGATATTCAGGGTCTTGGCTAAATGATTCAGTGATTGAGGGACATGATTCGCCTCTATTTGAGAGGGTAATTTATCTATTAGCCCACAATTGTGCACCGATTGGGGAACGAGCTATGAATTTATGATGATTTAGTCAAAATTGATCAACTTAATGACTAATTTGGAGTCACCATTCACATATAGTCAGGGTACATCAATATATATGGCCATCTTGAGACCATTGATGGGATCACAATACATTAAATCATTTTTGGGGAATCCTTCTGATAAAATTGATGAATATGAAAGAATAGATAGTGTAGTAATGACGAAGGCAACCACCAAACCTACTCTATTGAGAAAGGGATTATCAAGGCTTCTACTAGTTAGAATCTAGTATGCACTATCAAAATAAATATTTCATCAAAACATGGCCTAATATACTGAAATTATGGCCTCATTTTTAAAATTGACATCCCAAGTAAAATCTTCATGTGTGGGATGAGTGCCCAGAATGGTTTTTAACTGTGGAACCTTTTGGGATTTTTGTGGGATGAACCTGATGTCAATTTTTTAAAGGATGACCTCCCACCATTCCAAGCATCCTTTCTACATAAGGAAATTCAAGGTACATATTAGGAGATCCATGTAGGAAACTAAATATATCTCATTCAATTGTAGATAATTCCATAACATATTCACTACAAAATCCATCACGAGACATATCTTCTTAGTGGGGGATTATCTTGCCTCCATGTCAAGGAACATGTGAATGAGGTGGTAGAAACAATTATATCTTACCTTAATATTCTTATATGAAAGAATTTCTCTATGTGACCATTCTAGGGAAGTCTTGTAGAGGACCAATTTATTTTTTAATAAGGGTGGAATGAGAACCAGAGGTCTCCCTAGATACATCTTGATTTCCTCAAAGGTGGTATGGAACTCCTCATCCTACTAGTAGACAGTACCATTATTAATTAGGCTATAAAAAGGCTTACACATGGAATATAGATTCATGATGAATCAACATATATAGGTTATATAGACATTAAGGATTCTTAGCTCCTGAATGTTGCTCGGGGGAGGCATCTAGATGATGACATTGATATCCTACAGGTGGATCTCAATGCCTCTATAATAGAAGATGAAGTAAATAAACTTCCTAAAGGCAACCCTAAAATAATTCTTCAAGTGGTTTATTTATAAATTTTGGGAGAGAATATAAGATAAAACAATCTCAAAGTCAATGAGATGGTCTTTATGCTGATGATATTTGACCACCAATCCATATGCATATCATTCCAACAGCATCCTGAGGATTATTTTGAAGATGTGATACATTGCCCACTAATATTTGGCTTCTAAATTATTCAATCCGGTGGGACTCACCTAATAGTATAAGGTCACATGGGTTACCCTGAAGGTGGTGGATTCTTAATCTTTGTTGGAAATTCAAATTTTTTTTGTACCCAAAATATCCATATATGAATGAGAGAGCATGGAACACTATTGTATCAACGATCAACATATTTGTCACTAGATATGTAAAATCATCATTTGGAATATGTTATTTGATGTCTATCATGTGAATATAGAATCTGATCTTTCCATTCATATTCTTTAATAAGGTGATGTTATCTATCCATTTGAGGTACTATACTTCCTTGACTCAGTTGGCATTAATGATTTTTTCAACCAATTCCTTAACCATAAAACCATTAGATGGTTTGAAAATACTAGATGTTACATGAAAATTCATTAACTCACTAGGATGCTAAGATGGAACACAACTTCTTAAGGGTCTATTCCTATAATCTCATAGTAAATAAAAGAAAATGCATCGCTATTTTGTTTCAAAAAATCAATGTACTACAAATTCTCCTCTGAATGTGTTGCTGCATCAATCAGCATTGACCTTGATTCTACCTTAGTACCAAGGTTAACATGAATAAACTAATCGATAGTTGTAGAGACACCATGTTCGATTCTTCAAGGTGCATGTTCCAAATATTCCTTAACACTTAAGGCTAGAGAATTAGTAGCATAAGGATCATCCAATCCAATTGAGTAGGGTAGGGAGGGAAAACTATGGAATTCTTGGGTGGATATAGAACCCTTCGTAAGGGGATCCTATTATGTTGTAATAGAGGAGACATAAGGTTTCAAAACAATTCAATCAAGCCTTAGACCATATTGACCATGCTCAATGTCAAAGAAATTGTTGCATTTCGACTTTCATTGATTAAACCCTACTATGAGGAACATGCAAGACTATTAAGAAATGGTGGTCAAAGGGAGAACCTCTTAATACTTCACAAGTTTAGGGGATTGTGATATTAATTAGGCCTGACCTATGTAGGAGTATGTGGTAACATTCTAATATTTCTTATACGTATTAATGAAGCACCCCTTTCACTTGGAAATGATAAAGAAACATCCCGTGTCTAATGTTGTGTCCTCCAACCAATGACTTGGGAGAATGAAAGTGTCATCCAAGTCCACCCATGGATTGGTTATGATAGTTTTGTGCTCAAAATCATTGTTCTGTACTTTAATCCCCTCCCTATTGTAATAGTTGGTGTCCAAATAGCATGCTTCACTAGATCCAATTGGGGACTCGTCACCTTGAAGCATTTCTATTTAACTGTAAAGGGAGTACTTGTAACAACCTAAAACAATTTCAATGTAAATTCCCTTCTAATGATTATTTCATAGAGTATAAATCACATTTAATTATAAATATAACACAATAATAACATTATAAATAATTAATGTAAGTAATAATAGGTATTTCTAGATATTAATAAACCTTTACCAATGAAATATTAACATGGAATATAGAATAGTAATGCGAGCCTTATAAATAGTAAACCATAAAATAGAATAGTAAACTCACCTGTTAAAGTATAAACAAAATCTGTCCATATTATAATGGAAAATATGATATAATTATATATTATTTGAAGTAAATAACTATTTTAAAAATAATTAGTTAAGTGTTGAATTATTTATAAGACATAAATATTCAATTAAAATTTTATAATTAATAAAAACAATTAAAAGATAATTTATTTTCATAAAATGTATTAATAAATTAAAATTTTTATGTCTTATTATTATAATATAACTTTATGAGACTTTAATAAAATTTTCAAAGTGTTATAAAATCAGTTATAATATTAAAATATGTATTTTCCAAGTAAATGATGAATTTTACAAAAAATTAAATTTAACATATTTAGAAACATATTATAAAAAATTTTAGTTCACTTTTAAATTGTAACAAACAAAAAATTGTTAGGGTTACTTTTTTTGGATGTTTCTAAAATACTTATTTTTTTGTGAATAGTAAAATATAATAATTTATGATTAAAGAAAAATACATGACATATTGAGTCATATATGACGTTATAATGATGTAATATTAACATCTCAAAATCTAATTCATTATTTTAATTTATTAACTGATGACAATAAAGATATTCATAGTATTGATCCAAAATAATAAACTAATGAATAAAATATTGGGATAACACCCCTCGCCTTCCCTATATGTACCACCCCTAGCCACTTATTATCCTCACACCATTAAATCATTGAGACTTTTCAATGTTCTTCGAAATAATCTTACCAATACCTTCCCCTATATCTATAAGATATTTTTCTTAATACGAAAGACTAAATCCATTTCCCTATGGAGGTTTTCAAGGAATAGAATTTCAAGAGGTAAACCCTCTTTATTTTCTTTTAAATTTATTTTAAATTTCAAATGTTTTATTATCCTTTTATAAACTTCACCTATATATATGTGTCAAGATAACTCTAGTTACTTTTATATACTATAATATTAGTATGTTAAGTGAATATTTAATCTTCTAAATATCTTCCCTTTTTTCCTTTATTCTAAAAATGGAGATATTTTCTATGGTTTATCGATTCACTACAACTATATATGATACATTTTATTTTTTTAATACAACCTTCAAGTATGGATATAAAACTATCATTATGGTTAAATAATATTTCGTTATACATATTATATGTTCTGTAACAAATATGTAATAATAATTTTATATAAAATGATACAAACCCATAATGATCATGAAACCCCCCCAAATAATTTAATCATTCCATTAACTTTTAATCTAATGATTCATACTCATACCATATAACTGATTGTAAAGTAATACAAAATACAAATTTTTATGTTCATTAAAATCATATAATTTTAGTTCGTTAGAATTATTCTCATTTTACATGAAATTCCATACTCAAGTACACACAAAATGATAACGAAAACCAAGAACAAGAACACTCACGAATGATCAAATTGAACACCATAACTAATCAAAAAAGAAATTAATGATCTTAATATAACTATAATGAATCAAAAAAATATACCAAATGATATGGATTTTTAAATTGATGAATTTAATTTTATTATATAGGATATTAATATGAATAAATCTTTCAATCATATGGTATGTGTATTCTCGAACCCAACTCTCTTTTTTTGGGGATTCCCTCTTTCACACCAATTTCAGTATGAATGGTCCATCACTGTTCCTTAAAAAAAATTATTTTTCCCTTCCATTTTTTATTTGGGATTTACATTCTTTCAATTTTATTTTATGAAAAATTTAAATTCTTTTCAAAAAAAACTCTTTTCTCCAAAAAAAAATCTTTTAACTTTTGTGAGACCGTTTCTTCATCACTCAAGATTGATGATTAATTTACTGACTATGTTATTTTATCTTTATTTTGGGAATAAAAATGTTTATTCATGAATTCATTCTTTAATAAATGAAACCCATTCATTTCCATGGGTCATATTATGTCTAATATTTAATTATGTTCTATGTGGCATGCATGATAATGTAAATTTTATGATGTGATGGGTATGTAAAGAATTATATAGTACATGAACATGATATGTTTTTATGTATGTTCCTATAAGTATATAGAGCTTCAATTGATTGGATAATGTGATGAATTTCACGAGACAATGTATGTGTGAACATGATTCTACATTTGTTCACAACTATGTGTTTTATTTGAACACTAATACACGATGTTTCATTTTTATGCTTTTCCTCATTCCATGCCATTATATAATGATTCCTATAAGGATTATGATTATTATCCATTAAATATATTATGATGATTATTAATATATTCACCAATTATTAAATAATCTTATCTATATTTTTATTGGTCTTTTAGATCAGCCATTATTTGTATAGTTATCCTCAGGTGAATACCTATACTAAAGAGAACATGATGGCTAATAAAAAGCTAAAGAAGAATGAAATAGATGAATATTTATGTATAATTATGTAAAATTAATGTATTGACCGGGTTTCCCCAATACACTAAACCATTAGATCATAGATTTATAGCACTATTATGTTGTTTATCATTAATGTTATGTAATAGTAATGTCAGAAAAATGAGGTCACAAAAGTACTTAATGCATTGGTGATAAGAGCAGGGATATAGCGATTGTATATGAAGTTGAGGACTACCCATCAATGCCTTGTAGGTGGAATATTATGTCACTTAATTGCACTAATGTTTTTCTATGAATCCCAAAAATGGGTTCTTTGGCCAAACACTACAATATAGTTTCTATTCAGTCTTCTCATAACCCTAAATCATTAGGGAAGAGGGACTGAAACCTACTTTGTTTAGTTCTAGCTTGCAGATAATCTAGGTCGGGAAAAGGTTAATCCAAGAACATGTGACCAATATAAAATATCATATATCTACACTATTGAACTTCCATGTGATATAAAATGGGTGAATGTTCCCCAGAATGAGATGTCTATCATCTTAGCTGGAGAATAAGAGGATTTCCAGACATTCCTCTTGATCAACCACCTCTAAATAGATAGCCAATGCGGCTGCTATAAATACTTTAAACTATTGGGTTAACTTCAATGCTAATTGTGAGATTAAGATAACTCTTATGATAGTAGAATTTCCTTGAGGACCAAGATCCTTGATGGATTGTTGGATAGGATCTACAAATCATCTTAAATCCATGAAAAATACATTTTTTTATTCATAGGGGGTCACTCTTTAGTTGGAGGCATAAAATGTGATAATGGTTGTACTAATGGGTTTTGAATACTGTATGAAATATCTTTATACTCAACACCTAAATCTCCCCAAACAACTATCATATGATTTTCAACTAGTTAATTCCTAGATTTAGCATGACATGGCCAATCACGATAAGGTTGTGGTGTTTCTTATCAGTTAGTTAAAACTGTCAATTTTTGTGGTATGTGTGATAGAGTGTGCTGGGAGGATTACACCCACTGATCTATACAGAAAACCACCTTCTTGGTCTCATTATTAGGCATGAATCGACTTTGTATACTAGATTGAGTATCCTATCATATTTCATGTCCTCGACCTCTCCATAGATGGTGTTTTCTAAATGTACTCTAAGAACATTCCAGATATTCCTCATCCTCAGGAACTGTGATTCTATCTATTTTCTCAATAAAATTCACATAATAATACTTTTTTCATCATTATAGGATAATTTTAATGATGCGAAGACCCTGTAAATGATTACAAACATTGGAGGTGAGAAATCACTGAGGGTGTTAGACATCTTTCGCACTAGTGGGGATTTTTTCTTCCCTTTCACCAACGGTTCCTACACTTCTGAGACCTGATCAGCTATTTTTTATGAGGTAGCATAATATTGGTATGGAATTTCCAATTAGGGTGCATTGGTCCAACCTATATAGGCATGGATGACACCATGTTTATGAGTGACTACTCTATAGGATAAATGGTTATCATAATTTTTTGTATTGCAGTTAGAAACCTACTGCCATTCACATGAACCCTCATTGTCACTACCAATCGTGATGGAGATATGTTCCACTAGTGATAAGACATTTACTAAATTGACCATATCAATATCCAAATTGTCTTAGATCCAATACATGAAAACATATAATTCATTGATTGTATGTCCAAATATCATAGGGTAATGGTAGTGACCTAGGTGGTCAGTACATTCAGATTCATGGGTCTTCTTTCACTCTGGATGCATTAGAATTCCCATCTCTATGGCCCTATGGAAATAGATAGGAAGCGATTAATATTTGAGTGAGTAGGTATAATTCATTCTGTAGGGAAGGTAAATCTTTTTGGCCAGCCCCAATCAGGGTTTGGATCCTTATGAGGTGCTAGAGCCATATTCTCCCATCTAGATGGTTATTCATGGAATGGATGTGCCTGCTAATTATGCACTATGGGAGGATGATATTGATGTGTAAACTATACTTGTCAAGGATCCCATGGAAATCGGTCCAACAACTCTAATTTCTAAGGGACCTATTCTTGTACGACAGTGGAAGTTTATTCATTATTCCAATCATCTCATTAGAGTTGGACGAGGAAAAAGATTCACATGGATAGCCTACTGTATGGATTCCTCCAAAATATGGGACTTTTCAAAAATATAGGAACCAACCTTGGAAATTATCAATAATAAGGGTAGGTATATATCATTCATGTAATTACCCATGAACATGGTTAGCAACATATATTTAGATAGTTTCATGTCGAGAGTGTTTGTGAGGCCTTTCCACCTCAAGAAAACAACATAAAACACGATCAATAGGTAGTTTCTTGGACATAAAGAGTTAAAAAATGATTGTCTTTCATGTGGTGGGGATGAACATGTAGAAGAAATACATGTCAATGTCTTCCAACTAGTAATGGATCCGATTGTAAAATCGTTATACCAGATGAATGTAGGTGCATACAATGTCTAGAAAAAAAATATAAGATTTAAGGGATCCTTATCTAGGGTTTGAAAAAAAGAACCAAACCATGAGATTATGGAGGCCAAATGACATATTTGGTCAACCATACCAGTGAATAGGGAAATTCTAGGTATCCTAAAATCTAGGGGTTCTTACATTTCATCCACCCATGCTGTGTAAGGCTTCCAGTCTGGGGAGATTTCCACATGGAATGTCTTTATAGCCTCAAGGTGAGTGGTGATAATGGCTATTAAATATTCTATATGAGGGACCCTGTCATGGAGATGGTTTGAAGACATTATTGAATTGAAATGCTCAACAACTCAGTAGGTGGGGTCAATGGCTTGTGAAGTGACATGAAATGGATCCCAATGAGGGTAATCACACTACTCATGAGGGTTCGAAAATTCATATTGTGCTGGCTTTCCACATGCTTTTTCATCATTTTTTTAGATGCACAAGGTTACTGAATTGGGAAAATTGGACCAAAAACATTTAAGGATTATCTGCTGGAGGAGAATTGGGATATCATTAGGATTCACTATAATCCAGGAACTAACCATCCATAATGTTAGAACAGGTCTTGTTTTGTTCCATATGATCTAGGATAGAGAAGGTTATATTGGGATCTTCATATATTTTTATCCCATAAATGGATATAATGTAGGGATCAGCCTTATCTTTACTCTTGTCGATGTTTTGATGAGTATGAATTTTTTTAGAAGGATATTCAAGAAATGAAAATGAATTTCTAGTGGGTATGGACACCTGTGTGAGGGTTAACTAAGAATTGTACTACCCCATCAGGGATATATTCACCATCAATCCCTACATTGGAGTCCACATCTTAGAATTACTAGAAAAATCATAATTACCATAAATATATCCAGACAAAAATCCTAAATTTCAGTGGGTAGGTCAGGATGCCACATGGTAGGAATGAAGAGGAGAGTAGTTTACAGTCACCAACCCCTAATTTTAAAGTGAGGAGATGCCTAATTCTTCATTATGTAGATAATTGTGACACTCTTGGTGAATCTATGTTGGAAATTTGGGATGTAGATTAGATATCTAGGCCGCTGGGAACTGGGATTAAAACCAACTTAAACTTTCAAGACTACATATCAATATAATCGGGGTGTCTCTGGCTTTCTTTATAGATCAAAAAATGACTACAGATGTAGTGAAGCATCTCCCAGAGGGTCTGGTTAAAAAACATGTCCTGGACCTTTGTGTGGGACTACATGGTAGTTATTTTTGAAGTTACATTCATCAAAAACACCACTGAAAATTAATAATCATCAATAGTATATAAATAGACTTCTTTCTTGTATTTGGTCACTATTCTTGGTCATTTAATACTCTGATCAGAACTGACCATGAGATAGGTGGCAACACCATTGTGGATCAGTGATGTGTCTTATATGATGACATTGGAGAAATAGTGTGACCTAATTTTTCACTGCATGTTGGGTCATCCCTTAATGGTTACACATAGAAAATCATTATTTAATTCAAGAAATATGTGATAACCCCTACCTCATGTGAAATTGTGGTGGCTCTCGTAGGTTGGCCTTTAGAAATCTCACCATCTAATAGGTTCAACCCAAACCGGATTAAATCTCCAATATCATAGGGAGTGGTAGAGAGGGAGACCGAAAATGATGGATATAGATGCACCATTATCCCATGAAAGAGAGATAATAATTCGTCCAAATACATGTATATGAGGATGGATATAGAGACCCTATGGATCTCACCTTTTGGGAAAGTTTATTTCACCTGTTGGAATATTTCTCCAGACTCTATCAGTCTAGGTGGAAACACCATTACCTAGTCATATATGTTCTTAGAGTCTGATATATTGATGAGGTCATTGACAACATGGAGAATACCATTATTTAAACTTTGATGGTGGTTTCCCCTCTTCTTGGGGATGGGTTTTCAAGTAACAATACATCTCTAGGATATGGGGGAACTCTACACTGGTTAAGTTTTAATTGGATAGGTCCTCTGTATTGATAAAAAAATGGTATGACCTCCATGTTGGTTAGTGGTAAATCCCAATGAGGTACTCTGTACTAGTTCATTGGAGCATGTAGAGGACCCTCATGCTGGTTTAAATGGACACATGGAGTGAATACATGTTGAGTAGATGGATTACAAGGAATACATATGTACTAGTTTTTGAAGTCATGGGGATGAACTCTACTATAATTAATGGGAACATGGGGAGGACCACCATGTTAATTATTGAATAAGGGGGTATGACCACCATTCTTATTAGTTGCGACACTGGGATAACCTCTGTGTTTTCAAGTGGTGATAGTATGAGGATGACCTTTATACCAATTATCATTAAACAGAGATAACCTTTTTGTTAGTCAGTTTTAGAGCATGGAGGAAAACTACATGAGATGATAATGACATGAGGAGGACCTTAAAGCTGATTTGGAGAGAGTGGAAGACTTTTTCTTGTGTTGGTGATGGAATAAGGAGGAGCTTCGCACTGATTGGGATAGTGGGGAGGACCTCTTATTGGGTTTGTGATGCCATGATGATGACCTTCTTGTTCATTTCGAGTGTAGGGATGTCCTCCACTTGGGGTGGTGATAGTTTTGAGAGAACCTATTTGTGGTAACTTCCCATATACCATTATTGAGAAGTAATGATGTGGATGGGGCTTATGCATGGTAGCTTAACATGGGAATATAAGTATATGTGGTATCCTGGTTGGTGGAATGATATTACTGGGTTTTGTTCCTGAAGATCATTAGGGAGAATTTAGATGATTTGTTTGGAAATTAGGAGGCTCCATACATATATTAGTTTGTTAGAAATTAAATCCCATGTTGTTCATAATCAGTTTGGTATTAAACTCATGAGGGTGGCCATTATAGCATGGTTGGGTCTTATATATAATAGGAGTAACATTCCATGTTTGAGATCATGTAGATGTCATGGATTCCATGAACAACTATGTCCACCTGAGTCATGATCTGTGTGAGATACCATAGAAAATTGAAGATAGAAAGTTCATATGATACAAATTGTCTTCTAGTCGATGGATACTGGATCCAAAAGGGAAATGGATAGGGTGAGCTCTATCTCTTATCTCCTTTTTTGGTAACTAATATAGTCAAATATGATGATTTTTTCAGTTACATCTTGAGCAGGCTAAGATAGGTTTGATTGATGCCTCTCACAGGAAGGAATGGGGATTACTCAAGGATTAATTCCAAGAGTATGTCATTCCTTGTTAATGGTAGGATGTGTGGGGACCACCCTAACCCACTCATACATGGACCAATTGGTGCTAATTTCACAAGTTAATGCTATTTTTTAAAAACAATTTGTTGAATACATTGAGATAAGGTTGTTTTACATCATGAATTTTTCAATGTAGGGAGACTCACTCATCACCATAGAGGCTTACGTGATAACTTATAATGTTCCCTTGGGAGGGGCATGGCTTTTCCATAGCCAGGGTATAAAGACAACATGAGTGGGATCTTTGGATTTCATGTTATGGTTCTTATGTTGATAGGAAGTAAGGGTTACGATGCATATGATGAGAAGAAAAAGGTAGGTGGTAGTTTAAGTCCACACATAGAGTGGAGTGGGTGGACACATTCACAGTTGGTATAGGTATTAATGGGACTCAAGGTGTAGCTAGAGAAATCATGTAATGGTATGGGGCACCAGGCACTGAACCTTCGTCAAGCAAGCTTAGCAGTAGGGAGGAGCCCTAAATAAGACCAAGAAAAAGGTTTTACGAATCCTGGGGACATGTAGAGTGGTTTTCTGAAAATAATAGGTACCTTTTGATGGTTATTGGCTTCATGATGGAGTTGGATTTGTGAAACAGGGTGACCCAGCCTTGGAGGGAGGTCCTGATTCTTATTTAGAGAGATTTGGAATGGTTGAGAACTTCGCAGAGACTAATGTCCCCTTAATTCATTCTTTCTTTAGGAAGGGAATAATACTTAATGAAAGTAATGAACATTAGTGGTGGAGAATTGAAGAAAACATGAATGTGGTTTTCCTGAGGCTGGGATACCTTGGATAATCTATTTTTCTTTGTTTCATGATGATCGGTATGATCATGAATTTG
This sequence comes from Viscum album, assembly GCA_963277665.1. Lineage (NCBI taxonomy): Eukaryota > Viridiplantae > Streptophyta > Magnoliopsida > Santalales > Viscaceae > Viscum > Viscum album. The sequence continues at coordinate 672,067,541 of OY728131.1, read as the reverse complement.
GAGTAATTGAGAAGTTTAAAGGTCATATAACCATTCCTAAAACGTCAAAATGAAAAAGGGGTATTTATATGAATGGAGATTCATGATTATTGGACGTGGTTCATGAATATTTAAGGGGTTTTGAGAATGGTAGTAGCTCTGTTGGATTCGCAGAGAAACTACCAACCATTCAACTAATAACGATGCACTCCATGACTCCGACAGTCATTGAGTATAGGATTACTGTGTGTTCTTCATGAGTTAACAAAGGAAACCCCATGAACAAAGACTTTCATGGTATCTATAAATTCATAAAGTATATAGGCTTTATTAATCAGACTCCATAGAACAATTTTGGGCTATTTGATCTCAAAATAGCTCCACACTATCTATGCTTTCCTTGACTATTCCTGCCGCACACATATTTCGGTGCCAACATGGGTATCTATAATTATCATGTGAGAGGACTATTTTTTTGAAATAAATATTATTATATAAAATATTTTTTTTATAAATCAAATATCTAATTTCAATAAACTATTTTATTTTTTGGTGTCATTTATTACGAATAATAATGAATATTCATGTGAAATGATGTATTTGTATATATGATATTATCTTGTCACCTCACTAGGTATCAAATAAGGGTTTAGTATTTTTGTGGATTATAATATTGATATTATGATGGAAAACAAATATAGAAACATGGTTTAGGATAAAATATTTAAATATTGATCTATTTAGTTGAACCAAAATTTTCATAACATTAGTTGTCTAAGGATTTATTTTTCTTATTCATAAAATTTTTTCAATAAATTTATTGTATTTTATTATAACTTTTTTTGAAAAATTTATTGAGTGGGGGAAATATAATGAAAATAAAGATGGGAAATATATATATATATATATATATATATATATATATATATATACTCTTATGTCACATTACCCAATAAATAGGAATATTTTGAACGAATGAATACGAAAAATTAAATCCAAGATATATATATATATTATGATGTAAATTATTATATTCCAATACATAAATAATATATTTGGTTTATTATTTCATTATAAATAATATCTTGAGTTAATTCAATATAATGGACACCATTAACAATTTTCTTTAGTGGTTAACCAATATAATTACTATAAGATAATTAATTTAGAGGGAAAAATGTAACAAAAATTTATTTTAGATATATAATCCATTAGTATTCATGTTTACATGAATAACAAGACTTCTCATTTCACTTGAATGAAACTAATCTATTTATATAATAATTTTATATTTTAACAATTTCATATTATATGAAAAATATTATTTTATTGTATTTTCAATGGAATGAAAATTTATATTTTATTTAAAAATAATTTCTATTATAGGATAAAATACTAATTTTTTTTATTATCATCCTCTCCAATAATAAAATTTATTATATATTATAGTATTGAGGAAAATAATTACCCTTTTAAGTGATAATTGGAAATGAATCAATTCATTTCAGGGACATAAAATCATTAAAATGTGAGAACTTGTAAAAATTAATAAATAAAATTGTATTATAAGAATCGTGATTGATTTTATCAATTTTATATATTTGATTAAATATTTTTGATAATAATAAATAATTATTCATCATTCATTTACTAAATAAGGCACTTTTATATATAATAACTATATTATAAGAAAAATGTTTCACTTCATTCTAAATTTTTTTTAAATATTTTATGACTTTAATTAAATAAATTATAAAATAAATTGAATTTACTTTATAAATATATTTACTAAATTTTATTAATTAATATAAAATTTATTTACCTATATCCATCAAATAATTAATATATATAATGAATAAAAAACTATTGATGGATAAAAATTTACTTTTTTATAATAAAATTATTTTTATTATAATTTTTTTCATTTATTTAAAAAAATAACTAAAATTTAGAGTGTATCAACCTGATATTTTAAAAAATATTTTTAATTAATTAGTTTTATTTCTTCGATAGCTTGTGTTACACACAACCCAAAGTTTAAACAAACTTGAAAAATATTATCATAAAATAAATTTGGGAACATTATAACATAGTCATTAAATTAAAGGTTTTGAATAGGGTTTAATAAAATATAAGAAACATGAAATTGATATTATAAATTGAAATGTATTGATTAATTCATTGAATATATGTATTCATATTTAGAAAAGTTATATTATGCTTAAAAAATGGATTTTTGTCCAAATGTTTTTGTTTTTTCTTTTTGTGAGAAAAAATTTAAATATAGTTTTCCCCACTTATAAAAATTTTATTTCAAAAAAATAAATATATTTTTTAAATCATTATATTAAAAATATGATAGTTTCAATTTATGATATTTTTCTAAAAAGTTTAAGTGTCTCATGAATATTGTAATTTTTTAATTTTTTATTGAAACATGTATTTTTGTTTCATGAATTTTCAATGTTAAATTTTTATTTAATATAGTTCAAAAGTAAAATTAGATCTCTGTGATTATAAAATATCTGATTATGTTAGGTGGAATAAATTTTATATTTGAAAATGGGGTCAAAACACTTTTATACATAAAATGGCATTGTTCTGAAAAACTATTTTATGCACACAATGTATTTTTTCATTAATAAAATAATTTAATCACTAATTGTGAAATATATTGATGATATCCAAGTATAATATATTTAATAAAAAGTCTTATATTCATTATTTATTTATTTATTCACTGGATAACAATAATAAATTTTTTATATTTATAAATGAATTATTTTTTCTAAAATGTAGTTTTCCCACGTTTTGTGGCCTTTTTATTAAATTACTTTAATCCAATCATATATATATTGATTTTGAAAAAAATTATTCAATATTAGTAATCAGGGTGTTCAAAAAAATTTAAATATAACCCTTTTATTTTTGAGCAATATGAATAATATCTGTGGTAAATTTTATCACCTAGGTAATGGGTGAATCATATTAATTTAGGCTAAAACTAAGTGATAAAGATGTAATATTTCATCCTAATTCATTTTTATGAATTCATTTTTTCCCATAAACCTTACTGTATTAATTGAGTTTTTAATGGAAAATTTTCCTTGAAAAAACTAATATATTATTTTAATCAATGAAAGGTTCAAAATGAAACTCTCTTAGTTTTAAATATCCTTTATGTGTTTACATATTGGAAATAATAGTTATGAATGAATATTAATATAAATTTTCTTAATAATTAAATTAAAATTAAAATTATAATTTATTTCTAATTTTTAGGTATTTTATAATTATCATACATTCATATACATTGACAACCCAAAATTTATTCAGTTAATAAAAAATTAAAATAAATGATATTGAAAATAATGAACATGTTATAATTTTAGTAATTTATAGTTTTATATGAATATTATTGGTAGATATGAAATATTAGTATTACTTTAGAATATTATTTTCTAAGTAAAACCTTTTTTATGTTATTTATGTCAAATTAAATGAATAGTGTCAAAAATCATCAATAATGATATTTTATCAAAAAGAATATTTTATTAAAATATTTTAGAGTAATAAAAATCATTAAATAATACTAGTTTGATATTATATGGTCTAAAATTATATTAAATTATCATTTACATGTTAATTTTCACCTTATATGTAAAAATTAAAACACTTTGTTATTGAAATATTGTTACCATTGTTAAAATTAATATTTTATAACTATGTTTTAACCAAAATGATAAGATTTAAAAGGTTAAAAATAGTATAAACTCTATTTTATAATGGAATTATAACCCTACCAAACCTAATATTTTAATTGATTATCATTTGGGTGAATTTTGATTTTGAATAGTTTTTTTATAATTTATTCTTTATTGAAACTCCAAATGTCCCTCTCACCTCAATTATAAAAGAGAATATCCACTCTCCAATAATTACACCATAGTGAGCCTACAAGATTGAACAAACTCTATATATTTATCTTATAAACATCCCTTAAAACCATTGAGATGTTCTATTATTTCCCAAATACCATCCCAATATTCCATTAGAGGAGGCCTAAGGGGGTCTTTTAAAATAATTGATAATCACTCTAAACAATAACATTCTTTTCTACTCGTATTTAACTCATATAAATACATGGTAAATATCATAAAATATTAACTACAATATCATAAATATTATGAACCGTTATTATAATTATTAAAATATCATTTTAGACACCCTTTCCTATCAAATGATAACTGAATATATCGGTCATGCCTATATATGACATAACATTTCAACATAGCGGTATAATTCAATGTTTTCTATCACAATCATTTATGAATGTGTATTATTATGTTGTTAATGTTTATAAATTATATATATGAAATAATTATAATTCCAGAATTGTAATATAACATCTACGTACTAACCTTCTAAACTAGTGGAACACGATAACATTGATTATGCGTATGTGTGGACTACCATCTCGATGAAGAAATCTTTTTTTTAATTTTTATTTTATATGGATGCTAATATTTATGGATTTAGTTATTATATATGATAAATATTATATAATAATTATTCTTTGAAGGGGTTTTATTATTCACATTTCTTTAATTCTTTCTCTCGTCAAATGGAAACATCGCTCTTCTTTATGTACGACCTACCATCTCCATGAATGGTATAGTTAATTTTTTATCTCAACATTTATTAACTAAACTAAAAATATATATGATTAATTGATATGGTTTTTTCATTATTCTGTGAAAAATAATCATAACTCAAGAATTAAAATCACCCAACAAACAATTCATGAGAAATGAAAGTACATATCGCACAGAATAATGATTTTCTTAAATATTTGTTAATAAAAATGTGATAAAAGGTCATAAGTTAATAATATATGATTTTATATAATATATATGATAATATTTATTAAATATATTTAAACAAAATCTATATTATAATATTAGAGTTTATAATGAATATGAAATAATTCAAACATAAGGTAATAGATTTATGTTTCACTTATATTTCTATGGGGCATATTCAATATTCACCACTTTTTTCTTTTTTGTGGCATAAATGATATTCTTTAACCTAATGTAATATTATTATTTTAAGTTTTATAAGGATTTAAATATCAACATAATGTTATTTCTTTCATTTGGATTATAATTAAAAATTTACCAGAACGTTAAGGGATTTATTTTACAATCCCATTTTCTATCATGCTGTATTATGACTATTACATCGACAAATAAATATTATTATATATATCTAATGAAAAATATTAAATTTTATATCCTCTAGTTATTTATTAAAAATAAATATTTTAATCTCATTTTCTACATCTCATGTGTTGAAGTGATAAAAATATTTATATTTAAGGAAAACAAACATAATTTCATCTTTTGGTTGAATACCCTTTTTCTTCTATATAAATGTTTTATAAAAAGTTTTAAATAATATTTTTTCTATTATCCAATGAATTCTTATGTTAATTTTAGGAATTTTTAAATTTTTACAAAATTGTTTGAAAGGAATCATCTTTTCCATTTAAAAATTTTATAATTTGTGACCTTTCCATGAAATATATTAAAGTGATGATTTTTTATCTTATATGACATTAATGGATTATCCCAACAACAAAAAAATTATATTAATTTACATTTTTAGAAGGTTCCTTTCAAAAATTATTTTTACTATTTTATTTTCATTGTATTTTTAAAAAAAATAAACAATTTAATAACAGATGGTTTATTTTCATCAAAAAATATTTAAGAATATTATAATATTTTCAATATTAATCAAATTTATAAAACATTTATTTTAGATATTATTTACTGGTAATATGATCCAGGGATACAATACTTATTCTTTTCATGGATAGATTATATTTATGATGACATGATTTTTATGACACCTATTTATTTTCCATAGGTTATAATATGATGAAATATTCTAGAAACCCATTTCACTTCCATGTGTTATTCTATGATGAGATGTCTATGAAACATATTTCTTATCATGAGTTTTGATATGATGAATTATTTATGATATTGTGTAACATATATGTATGATTTTTATTATTTAACAGGTGACACCTATATATCCCCAAAATGAATTTTTTATAGTTATATATCTCATGAAATAAACAATACTAAAATGGGTACCCAACCCTATTTAGTAAGGGAATATATCCACTAGGATATACTTTTGGGTGAACCTTGACTACATCGATGGTTTTGGATGTGAACCCCTTCCACTGTCATAGTCTTGGTATACCGAAATGACTTATATGGAACTTTTTATGCATATTTGTATTGAAAAATTCTATGTCCTAGGAAAATGTTATTCATTTATTTATTATTTTATTTAATTAATTTAGTATTAATGTCTTACGAACTATTATGATTTATTACATGAATCATAATTATGTTTAATGATATGAAGAATTTTGTTTTCAAATATTATTATTATATTAAGGTACTATGTATGATATGCCTATGAAGGGTTATTGTAATGAGATAAACTTTTATAAATAAATTTCCCCTTATAATTTTAATAAATTGCCTTGTTTTTTATTATGAATATAAAAATAACATGCACTTATTTGGTTTTATGACAACATATTTGATTTAAAATACTGATATGCATCATAATTATTGATAATATTTCTATTGAATAGTGATCATATGATTATTATAAATATAGGGTTTTAAAAAATCCAATTAAAAATGAAAAAGGAAGTTATGGCATCAACTAGTATAATCGTACCCTATGAGGCCCATGTATTGGAGATTATAAGGGTGAAATAATCATTAGGATTTTCCCTTGAACATTCCCAAGCTGATATCCATCAACTTAAGCATGATAGAAACTATTTATGGGATATGTTCAAGTTCATCGAGATCACAACCCCAACTATGTATGTGAACCACCCCATGCTAATCTCACTATTTCACACCTTACTATTAGGGATTTTTTGTTGTGTTAGAGGGATATGTATAAAGGCACTAAAAATATAAAAATATATATTGTATTTTCAATATATTATTGTTTACATTTACTTATTATCATTACATTATAAATGATTCTTATTTTGATACAATGAAACACAAGTTGTAATTTTGTGTAATATTGAATTTCAATAAAGGAATTTATTTTTATAAATTAATGGATTTTTTTAAAAAATATTACTATATTGAAATATTATTATTTAATATATTTTTTTTTAAATATAAATAATCATGTAATTTTTATGAATGGAAATTTAATTTTATTACAAGGGTTCAAAAAGGTTATTGTTAAAAAAACCCAGAATTTATCAATAAATATAGATTATTATTTTAAATGTATAAACTAACATATGTAGAAAATTATATAAAAAATGATTTTTTTGAATCATATCAACAAAATTATCAAATGTTGAATATTTTATTATTATCAACAATATTATAATATTTGAGTAAAAATTAAATACCGTATAAATATTTAGTGTGTATTAAAAAATCATAATGACTCAAATGTGATGTAATAAATACTATAAAGGCTATACATGACCAAATATATGTTTTAACTTAAAATTTTTGTCATTTTAAGTTTATTTGATTAATTTTATAAATTTTATATGAGTCCACCAAAAGTTATAAAAATATTTAAGGTATTATAATCATTTCTTTTAGATTATGACTCACCTCCACATTAGTAATGGTATTATATTAATAATTTCATCTAGTGTAATTACCAAATAATAAAACTCACTCCACTCTAGAAGAAAACATTGGGAAATCATTTGAAGGTTTATGGTTTATGGTTAATTTATTATATAGATTTCAAAACCTATGTTTTGAAAATAATAAATAACTTCTCTCCCTTTTCTTATATAAACCCACCCAGCATCCCATTTATCATCATCCAAAAACTATGTATAATTTCCTCAATCTACCATCACCTATCTAGATTCCTCCCAATCTTCCATAAATCTATATTGAATTTCCTCCCTAGAATTTGGAGTCACACTCTCAAGGTAAGAGATCCCTTCCTTCTCCTCTTTATTTACGAATCTCCTTTATCATATGTCTTTTATCATCATTTTATTATATTGATTTATTTTCATACATATCCCCTTAATGTTCATTATATTTATAAATTATTATATACCTCTTTCACTCTAATCAGTTATTACCGTAAACATTCATATTCATTTGTTATGGTTCTTAAATTCCATCACGATTTTCCATGAAAAAAATTCTGTATTGAATATGCGAACCCATTTCCTATCATGGGTATTCACTATTTTGAACATATAATTCCTTATTTTGGACCCATATGTATTTTTACACACTAAATTATCTTAGAATAAATTATTATGATGAATGTTTCCATGTCTTATGATCTATAGGAAACACATAAGTCTAAAAATGAAATTAAAGTGATGGGTGTACCCAAAATTCTATAGCATTCCAATGCATTGGGTAATGTTTTAATCTAATGAGATGTCATGCAATGGATTTTAGAGTGAAAACAACCCATCTTGAGACGTTTACCATCATGATGTCTTGGAGGTGATCATTGTCCAAGGATTATTTTTAAAATTTTTATGTTGTTTTTATATTTCCTAGTTTTCTTTTACGATTATCAGGCTATACCATGCCTCATTATTTATGTATATGATTATCACTCCTATTATTACCCAATGTTATTCCTATTATCTATTTTATATTAATTTATTCATGTTTTCTATTTTATTACCTTACTGGATTTATATCTCATTCATTTTTATATATGTCCCGAGGTCATCCCAAGAAATTTTAAGTAGAAAATATCAATATGAGCATGTTATGGATTTTTTTCTACAAATTTGATATATTTCCTTGTTTAATGTTTTAATGTAACATACCAAATTACCAAAGATAGTAGAAATATTTATATTCCATGTTTTATTATCTGTAAAATTATATATTAAATCATGAACTAACATGTAATGGAGAGTAAGGTTGACATAGTTGGTTTCAATGGAATGTGTAGTTATTTTTAGGATTAGGATTAGAAACATTTATATAAATCCTTAAGAATAAAAATAAGTATTTAAAAACATACATACATTTTTCAAAATTATAGATTAAGTGTTTTATCATGAAAATATATCCATGTGTAGACACTATATGTTGATGTTGTTCTAGAACATATGGATAAAGGGGAAAACCCAAAAATATCATGTTGAGCTAGACTCCACCGGAAAATAGTATAAGAAAATGGACCTTTGTGCACACCTAGGTTAACAATCCTAGGGTATATTCTTTATTAAATTCAAAATATCCTTACAAACCCTTAGTATGGGAATAAAAAATAAGAAAAATTTTATATGTTGTGAAATAAATCAAAAATAACATATATTGTAGCCTATAAATCATTAGTTAAGAAATATATTTCATTTATAAGTTTTTCACTAATGTACTTTTAATCCTATTTATAGTTTTAATTTTTTTAGAATACACATCCGTATTTTTTTCTTTATTTTATCCAATGACCATAAATATTAGGAATCGGTTAAACAAACAGTGTGATGGGAAATGTGATGACTTCACAAATGTGATTCCTAGCTCGATGGGTGAGGGAATCACAAACATTGTAACAATACCCTATCAATTGAATTATGTTATAAATAGAAACATGTATTAGTAGAAGATCTAAAATTCTCGGAATAAATAACAAGCTACAATTGAAACCTTTATGAAAAAAATTCCTCTGACTTTCAATGGATCATCTAATCCCATAAAAAACAAAAAATGGATCAACTCTACTGAGAAGATCTTCTCCATCATTGAATGTTACAAAAAAGAGAAAGTTATACTGTCTATTTAAAATATAAATTGATAACCTGACTGTTGATGGACATTGAATAAGAATATTAAGACCTTGGAATATATCGAAGTGATATGGTTCAAGTAATTTGGAGAAATGTTTTTTGAAAAAATTGTTCTCTCTCTCTGACATAAAATGGAAATGGATTTATTTTCCCTCATGAAATAATAAAATGAATCTACTTGGAAATATGATGAAAATTTCACAATACATTCACGATTTTCCTCTAACATTGTTGTTACCCATTAATTAAAGGTTGGAAGTTTCTTGTGTGGGATAAAACCTACTCTATGAAAACCCCCCATGATCTGAGACCTTAAGATCTATGACGAAATTTTCTAATATGTTATCAATGTTGGAATGGATATAGATAATATCAAGGGTATCATGAGGAGAAGAATTCAAATGTGGAGATTAATTATGTATGTTCAATGGAGAAATTTTATAGTGCTCTGAAATATCCATATCTAAGTTGTTAATAGTGCATAAAGAGGAAACCCAAAAATTACCTATGATGAACAAGTAAGTTATTTATGTGTAGGAATGAAAAATAGCAAGATAGTGATTTACAATTCAAGAAACACACTAATGATATGGTGGAATGGAATAATATAGTCATCCCTCAACGTATTTTTCATTATGTTAAATGCAAGGAACTATGACAGCTTTCAAATCAATACACAAAGAGAATGGTTTTTAGATACAACAGACATCATTCATTTCCACAAGGGTTAGATTATTCTATCAGTGTTGCAAATGTGGTTCCAAAAAATGAATTGATGACATGTATGCTAGTTATTCATTAGATATTTTCGAATGTACTTTTTGATTCTAGTTTTAGGCATTCCTTCATATCACAAAATTTCAGTATATCTATTCAAACACAACCAAAATTCATGCATGTAGTGATGGTTGTGAAAATGAAAAATGGGAAAATTATTGCACCCCATTTATATAACTCCCCTATCAAAATCTCTCTTCTAAACTTCTCAAATAACTATAAAATACTCCATTTTTTATAGTTCTATTAAATTCTAGGTTTGGATTTTATTTACCTATATTGATCTAACATATATTTCGTTGAAAAGGAAATCTATATCTATATCATGAATCATCATATAACTCTCTAAAAATGAAAGGAGATTGACTAATATCATTTATCACCAACATCTCCAGAATGGGTATTATTTACCTGAAATAAATAATATCAATCTAAAATGACTGATTTGAAGGAAACAATCATCCTTGAAGACATTCCCATTTCCAGGGAATATGATAACTTGTTTCATAAATAAATTCATGGACTTCTTCCTAGTTGAGAGTTTTAATTTTCAATCGAGAATCTACCTAGGGTGTTTCAATTTACTAAGACATTGTATATAATGGTTGTGGTGGATCTTGATAATATCAAGTAACTACTACAAGAAAATTTTGAAATTTTTTTATACACTAATGTGCTTCACCATGGGGTCCACCATTTCTCTTTCATATGAATAATTATTGGTAAATACTCCAACACATTGATTATCATGATGTAAATAAGATCAATGTAAATAAAATTATCTTTTACAAAATATTTATTCAATTTAAAATCAGCTATTTGGTGTATAATAAATCCCCAAGATAGTTCTATGGTCAAGGTATTAAAAAATAGGTTAAAGAAAGAATATATCCTTGGAGAAACATTTTGTGTAGTGTACAAGAACGGTTAGTTTATAGTAATCCGATTTTCACTCTATAATTAATTAGAAATCATTATGTAGTTGATGAATAGAGTCATTATTGATTTCGTAGATAAATTTGTTGTAGTATTTATACATTATAATCTAATATAATTCATAATCATGGAGGATCATGGGGATAATCTAAGAACTATTATAAAGACCTCACGAAATGAGAATATTTAAGCAAAGTATATAAAATTTGTGTTCTAGTTGAATTAAGTACCATTATTAAGGAAAATTATCATATGAAATGGGATATTGTTATAACATTCAAAGATATAAGTAAATTAAGGATGGATGAGTCCAATATATGTGATAGAAATCTATAGATTCTTTGTATTAGCATGGTACTATATCCAATTTTTGTGAAATTTCTCATGATTATCAATCATGAAAACCAAGATAATAAAAAAGTGATTAATGTGTGTTTGGATTGATGAATAGGAGGATGGTTTCATGGATTTGAAAAAGAGTCTTATCATTGTGTCATTACGTACTCCACCCACATGTGGGGGACTCTTTATATGGTATGGTGATGCTTTAAAGAAGGTCTTGGGAAGTGCGTTAATGAAAAATAAAAAATTGATATCATATGTCTCAAGTAAATTGAATATTCATGAATAGAACAACCCAATGCATGATCTAGAGTTTTCTAAATATATCATCATATAAAAAATCTAGTGGAATTATCTCTATTAGATGAAGTGTGAAATATACTCAGATCATATAAGAATCAAGTATATATTCACATAGAAATAGATGAATATGAACAAATTAATTTGGTTAGATATGATCAAAGTCTATGAATTCTCAATCTACTTCTATATTGTGAATGATAATAATTTATATGTTTCTCTAAATAGAAATGATCAATTGTTTTTATTGTTGATGACTATTGGGATGGATCTGATATTCATAGATTTGAAAAAGATTAACATGGGAATCATGAAGGAATTAACATCATCAATCCATTAACAAATGATTTTACAATCACATCTTATAGGGTGGATAAAGGATGATGAAATAGATGAAGCGAGAATTCAGAAAAAAATAGTTTCTATAAGAAAATTTAAATCCTCAGAGTTCAATGTTAATGATGAAGTAGATGTGATATTTGGGTCATAAATATGTGTTCTATTAAATCCCTAGTTAATAAAAGAATTGGCTATATGATTCACAGATATCTTCCTTCTCCATCCATCCAGGAAGCACAAAGATTTATCAATATCTACAAGATCTTTATAGGTGGGACAATATGTAGAAAAATATTATTGAATATACATCAAGATGTCTTTTATGTTAGCAAGTGAAGGTTAAAAGCAAAAAATACAAGGGGATGATGCATCCATTACCCACAACTATATGAAAATTTTAAAACATCACCATAGACCATATCACTATTCTTCTAAAGACATAATGATAAAATAAAGATATCTAGGTTTTGGTGGATCATCTTACAATGAATACACACTTAATTGGAATCCGAGTGGACTTTTCACTTGATCAAAATATAAGGATATAAATTACAGAACTGGTGAGGCTACAAGGAACACCACTATCAATTGTATATGATCGTGATCCATGATTTACCTCCATGTTCTATACGATTCTACAAAATAATCTAAATACTGATATAAGCATCAGACCAACTTATCACCCTCAAACTGATGGTCAATCTGAGGGGAATATCTTGACACTTTATGAAATGTTGAGATCATGCTCAATTTACTTAAGAGGATGGTGAGAAAAAAATATTCCTCTAGTATATCTCTCATAAAGCAACCATTTCCACTCTATCATCCAAATGATTCCATATTAATCCCATTATTTCAATAGGTACCAACGACCTACATTTTGGTCTAAATTTATTCAATGAAAACTAATTGGTTTTAAAATGGTGTAAAAGTCAAGACCATTCAACAACACATCAAGTATTCTCAAATAAAAAAACAAAATATTTATGATGAAAATCATTGAAGAGACCTAATGATTGATAATGGATAAAAGCTATCCCTACGCATATATCTATGGAATTATGTCATGATATTTGGGTAGTTGATTGATCTTAGTCCAAAATAATTATATCCCTTTGAGATCCTTGATCTCATCAGATCGGTGACCTATCGAATTTAAATATAACCTAACCTATCTAAATTACATGATTTATTTCATTTATCCCTTTTGAGGAAGTACATAGCATACACCTCACGTGTACTCAATCTAATGGTGGAGCAATTAGTTAATTAACATTCATATAAGGAGCATCCAGTGATGATCTTAGATCATAGAGACAATGTTATAAAGAATAAGAAAATGTACTTAGTTAACATGTTGTGGAGAAACCAAAAGTTTCATGAATCGACTTGGGAATAATAGGATGTGATGAAAAAAATGACCATCATCTATATTAGTGTGTTAAATGAAAGCATAAAGGGTGAAATTTCTGAAGGGGGGGAGATTTCAATGGCCTAAACATTTATAAATAAACTTCCACTTATAAATTAAATAAATTTCATATTATTAATAATTTTTATAGAAAATACATGCACTTATTTGGTTTATTATATCCCATGGTATTTAAAATACCATTAATCATTAAATTTTTGAGAATATATCAATTGAATATTGATCATATTATTAGTATAAACACAGGGTTTTAAAAAAGTAAATTTGAAATATATAAAAGAAGTGATTTCCTCAACTAGTATGATCATAGCCTATAAAGCCCATTCATTAGAGATTTCTAGGGAGGTAGAATCTTGGGTATTTTCCTTTAACCAAGACCAAGCTGAGATCTAGAAACTTAAGAACAAGGAAAATGGTTCATTTGATAATTTCATGAGAATCAATATCATGAACCAAACCATGTAAGATGAACCGCCCAATAAAAGTATTACTATCATAATGATTCTTATTTATAATAAATTATCATATAATTATTACGACGTCAAATATAATTTTTATAAGGATTTCAAAACTATTTTGTCAAAAAACCCACCATTTATTAATTAATGTCAATTGTCATTTTAAAAGTATAAATTAATTTTTTTGAAAATTATTTTTATAAAATGAATATTATATATGGAGTCATAACATCAAAATTATCAAATGGTGATTTATTCATAATTTATTAAGACTATTGAATATTCTGATAAAAATTAAATTCTCTATAAATATACATTATTTTTTATGACATCATAATGGCCAAAAATATATGTAAAATTATGATAAATGGTATCAAATTAAAAATATATTCTTATATATAGAATAATTTTATTTTAATTTTATTTTATTAATTCTATAATTCTTTTATTAACCCTTCAAAACAAATATTATAATTTATGGATTTAAAATCATTTATTTAATAGTGTGATCACATCCACATCAATAAGTGTATTATTTTAATATGTTCGTACCTTTTCCATATTAAATAATGAAATTCTACCCACCATGGTTGAAACCATTGAAAAAACCAAGGTATGTTTTTTGGAATTGGTGATTTTAATATGTAGAGTCGAAAACCTATGTTTATGAAATAACAAAGATCTTCCCTCTCTTTGGCTATATAAACCCACAAAATCTTTCATTTATATTAACTAATAAATATAAGATCACATTATTACTTTTATATTACCTATATTGAGTTATCCCAAGGACCTCCCAAGCTCTAAATAATCTCCTCCCAAGTATTTAGATTCACACTCTCAAAGAAAGGGATCATTTCCTTCTACACTTTATTTAAGTATTTAGTTTACCTTATGTATTTTATCATCATTTATTATTATTATGATATGTTCTTCAATATCCCCCTTACTGTCCATTTTATTTCTAAATGATGAGATAACCCATTCAATATCATTAATCCATCCCATGTATATTCATATTCCCCAATTATACTGATGAAATTTCACAGTGATTTTCCATGCCAAACAATTATGTAGTGAATAAATGTACCAATTTCCTATAAACGGTGTTCAAATTTATTCATTTATACTAATTTATTTCGTAAATACATGTATTTATTCTGAACTCCATTATTATGGAATAAATCATAACGATGAATGAATCCATGTTGTTTGATATATAAGGAAGACATAAGTAAGAGATTGAAATGAAAGTGACTACTGTGACCAAAATTATATAGTTCTCTGATGCATATAGTACTGGTTTAGTCTTCTGATACTTCATTCAAAGTGTTTCAGAGTTAAATTGATCCATCAATGGAATTTTTCCATCATGATTTATTGGATGTTATCGTTAACCTATGTTTATGATGTAGTATTTCATGTTTTTTCACATTTTCTATGATTCATTTATGATTATCATGTTATATAATGAATTATTGTATATGTTTGTGATTATATCTCATTTTATTCCCCAATTATATACCGATTTTCTAGAAAGTATTACTGTATTAATGTTGTACCATATATGTTCTGTTACTGAGATTTATATATCACAATTTTTTATTTATATCTCTTTGTTATCACATGAATTTTTATGTTCTAAGGAATAATATGAGCATGATATGGATGTTTAAAATAATGATGATGTATTTCCTTGTTTTTGTTGTTGTTATGTAATATACCTATGACACAATGAAACTAGAATTTTCCATCTTTCATGTTTTATTATATGTGAACTTATTTATTAATCCATGAATTAATGTGTAATAAATATAATGGTTTTCATAGTTCTATTTATAAAGAAGTTAGTTGGGTATAATGTAGATATTTTAAAAACCTATTGAATATATGTCCATGTTCCCAAATGCGCTATTATTATAAAATTTTGGAAAGGATCTTTTTTGTTATGGAATAAAAATTCATCTTTAAGATGTGATATCTATATATGATAACTATTTGTTATTTTAGTTGGTATCAAAGAATGTATTATCTACACAATAGAAACTATTATGAGAAAACATCCGTAAGAACCCCATGGATATGTCTATGTATTTGATATAATATTAATGGGTTTTTAAATATCCTAAATTACTTATATTAAACCAAAGGAGTCCTAAAATTAGTTTCCACAATATAGAGATCCTTTAAATTATTTTTAATGATTATTCAGTTTCCCATAATTGTTATTTTTTCCCACACTATGCCTTATAATTTTAGTCAGTGGATGGAACCTTAAGGAATCGAGTAAATGTTTAATGTGATCATAAATGGATTTACTATACTCATGGGAAAAACTAAAATAATATATAGAAAGAAATAACTTATTATTTTTCTTAATCAGATATCTCATTATATGATTTACAGTCTCAACTTTGATGAGTTTCTAGATTGTCCTAATTAGATAATGGAGTTTCATAAAGTCCAAAGATAAATGAATATTCAACTTCAAAAATTTCATTATAGTGGGAAGAAAAAATAAAATTATTTTCTAAGGTGAATGGGGATATTTTTTGAATCTGGAAAAGAGGTAAAAAAATAAAATAGTTTTTAAGGAAAAATAAAAAGTTCAGATAACATAATGGATGAAAATAATATACTTTCTATGGTATCATTTATTATTAAATGTTTTTAATTTAGAATATATTAGAATTATTTAAATAAATGTACTAGAAGGAAATATATATATAATATAACCAATAATGTTTTATAGTTAATGGTTTTACAAATGATTGTGAAGAGATAAAAAATGATGTATCAATGTCATGGGATGTTTTAACAGTATTTATTACGTTAAAGTTAGAATCCTGAATAAATTGAAGTCGATGAATGTGAAGTAAAATATTATATTTTACATTATTAGAAAGACGTATTGGGTAGTATGAGGATGATTCCAAGTTATTGTTTTATAAAGGATGTGGTATAATTTAATTGGTTATGAATTTTGATTCATGATTTATGTTCAATATGTGTTATAATAATATTTTTCTGGTTATAATATCATGAAACATATAAGTATTGTTCCACATTAATTTTTATTTATGTATTTTAAAACATATTTTAATGATAATAACAACAAAAAAATGTGAATTGGTGATAAGGTAATATTTTTTTATGCATTCATGATTGATTAAAAACCATAATTTGTGTCTAATGTTGATTTAATGATGTTTTATTTGGATAAATAGATGATTAACATTAATAGTGTTTGTTTCCTGAAAATTTATTTATGAATTTATTAGAAGTGTTTTAGGACATTATTAATAAAATTTATAACATTTTTTCAATTATGGAATAAATTTAATAGTTATAAAGTTATTAACGAATAAGGATTTTGTTAATTAAGGTATCATATATGTTTCTAAGTGAGGCTAAATTAAATTTTAGGGATACCATCACAGGTTTATAAGTTTAATATTTATCTTATGATTAAAGGAATAAACACCTAATTAAGAATTTTTTGTGTTGGGATTTTTCTACTTAATTGAGGTTTAAATACCCCATGGGGTTGGAATATTATTTTATGATAAGTAAATTCTAGATTATAAGATAGTGAAATATAAATAATCTTGATGGTTGAAATTTTTTTCAATGTTAATCTAATATATTCATATATACTTATGGTCTTGTTAAAGATTTAATTTCAAGTTTTTATCTAAAATTTATTTATTTTCATTCTATGAAATTCACAAAGTCACAATATTAAATAGTAATTAATCGTGAATATTAGGGATATATGGGAGATGTTTAATTATGTTGAGGTATATATAATCTTATTGAATAACATGTGATTTGTGAAAAAAGTTCATTTGGGATGAATGTAATTGTTTTTTTAAGATATTTAAGTGGAATGGTATTATATAACCTTTTAGAATAATGAATTATTTTTTATTGAGGTTATTGAGGTAATTATGGTTTTATAGAATAATTTTATTTTTTAAAATATAGTGGTTTATTAATTTTTATTATTATATTTTGATAAGAAAAAATTGGCCACTTATTATTCATATTTTAAATATATTTATATTCTTTTTTATAAGTTATCAAATGAATTTAGTAATTAATAAAAAGGATTCTACTTAAATATTCATCATTTGGTTCAATAGATTAGATTGTGTTGGAAATTAAATAAAGGATAAAATTAAAATTTTCAATTAAGTATATTTTCATATGTTCTTAGTCTAGATTTTAAACAAGTGACACATTTTTAGTAAAATATTATTAAGAAAAAAATTCTTCCCAATAACGATCAATTATGATGATTTTTTTGTCTTTTAATCCCTCAGTGATTAATTATTTTGTGTATTTTAACATTATCCTCATCATATCCTATATCAATCCCTATCAGTGATTGTGAATTATTTTTCTATTTTATTTCCACATTTTCACTTCCCATTGATGTTATATTATTTGAAAACCTAGTTTTAGGGTGACCATAATACATCCATTTTAGTCTTTTTAGGGAAATTTTAGTGTCATATTTTATGACGTCAAATTTCAAATGAGGAATTTTAAAATATAAAACATTTTATTTTCAAATAAAATTTTAAATTTGGAGGATGTATATTGTTAAATTGGAGATAATTTATCAACCAAATATTATATAAAATTATACGCTTTAGTTAATTTTCATTTTTTATAGCTTGTGTCACATGCGACAATGAGTTTATACAAACCATGATATATTATTATAATATTATAATATATCTTTTATAACTAAGATGTTAAATAGATAGGAAAAATATTATTAACTAATTTATGAGATATATAAAAACATAGTACACATTATCTATGTATAGATTAATATTTACTTAGAAATAATTAAATTTCCTTTAAAATTATATTACGATGAAAAAACATATCATTCAAATTTGTTTTTATTAATATTTCTCAGAAAAAATGATATTTTATTTTAAAATATCTTGATTTTTTATCTCAGAAAAATAACTACATTATTTAAATAATCATATCAAAACTAGATTACAGTTAATTTCTATGAGTTTTCTCTAAAGATTGATTTTTGATTAAATAGTTAACAATATTTATTTTTATATAGAGAACTATTTATTTAATGAGTGTAAAAACATCATTATTTTTTTAAAATGGATTTAAAGGAAACAAATTATAATATTTATTAAAATAAATTTATATTAATTAGATTAAATTTTATATTTTAATTTGGTGTAAAAATATTATATATAAAAAGTTATTTTTTTGAAAAATATTTTTTATACAAAAAAGGTGTTTGGGCCACTTCGGTGGTGGTGTGGTGGTGAAGGAGAGTGGCACAACAACGCCCTTCTTTGGGAGGTCCATGGTTCAAATCTTAGGAGTCTACTTTCAGGGTGAGCCTCTCCCCCGGGATCCACCCGTCTTGCCGGTTCACTCGGTCTCAACTTGTAACACCCCAGGTAAATAAAGAATATGACATTTCATATTTATCCATATTTGTGAATAAAATATTTAAATGACTTTAAAGGGGACGCTATGCTCGATGGCGTACCCAACACGCAACAACGAGTTTCTTGGGAATCTTACGTTGCACTCTAATAATAAAATAATATTATTTTAAATGGTAGTTAACATGTAGCCGTTGTAATGTCGGGAAGGGATAGAAATAACTAAAATATGATTATATATGTTTTTAAATGTTTTTACATTTATCCAATAAAATCTAAAGGCTTAAAATACGAAAAGAATTAAATTTTAGGTGTATATGCCCTAGTTTTCACTAAAGGTTCACTTATCGCCTTTTAATAGAGAATTGTCATTAAATATAGTTTTGATCACTCTTATACATTCTTTTGGACCAAATAAAACTCTTATTAAGAATCGGGACATCAAATTTTACTTTGTGTAATTTTTTGGTATTTTTCCGATAAAGTTCATTTTTTAATGAATAGTGTAGAATGTTGTGTTTTAATTCAAAACCACTTTTTAGTCTAATTTATTTATATGATTAGATAATATTTTCAATTGGTTTTAAAGTGAAATTATAAAATATTTTTACCATTAAATCCAATAGTGGTCGTTGGAATTAATTTCACTTTGAAATCGGACTTAAACTAGTGTCAATCTTTTGATACTTATTGTTTCATAAAAATACGCTATTTGCTCTGACAGCGGGAATTAATTATTAAATTAATTAATGTGACTTATATGTTTTGAATTTTGTAAAATAGACTTCATTTTTGAATTCGTAATATCAAATATAGCTTAGGGTGAATTTTTGGTAATTTTCTGAAAAACATCAATTTTTGATGAATAGTGAAACCACTAAGTGGTACTTATAAAGATTGATTTTCCGTTTAAATGAAATTTTGCCATAATTGTGTTTTGAATTTCAAAAATCTGACATACATGGTTGTAATTAAGAAGAAAAATGTGGTTCAATGAGATTATAATAATTTTTTGGTGAAAAGTAACTTATTAAGTTCTTAATCGCGATTAGTGGTAATTAGGGTAGTTTAAGGTATAAATAATGCTTTAATAATATAAAATGACCTATACACATGTACCAACATTATTTTTTGTGTCATGGCCGACCAAGACAAGCCATGGATCAACTTGGGGACCCCATGGAGACACTTTGGTTGGGAAATGACATAAATAACATTTTATTTAATGTAAAAGTAAAATTGACACAAACATGATATGTTTTACTAAAACAATTTTTAAGTGGGGTTATACAAGTCATATTTTTGGTTATAAATATTCATTGGAAATCTAAAAATCTTTCCTACATCATAGTATTTTTTTTATAATTTTTAGACATTAAATAAATTAAATTATTTATGACATAATAATGATGCAGTGATGACATCATTATTTGACGATTTAAATAAAATGGAAAGATAATGTAAAATCTATGAACTACACATGTCCAAAACTTATTGTATGAGTGGATTTCGAAGCCTTATCACCTTATCCACGAATTATATCAATGTGGGACCTTTTGAAACCGAAACACATTTTCAAATAAAGTAATATTTCTTACTTTCCAAAAGTGCCCCTCCTCTCCTCTTATAAAAGGCCCCCACCTCTACCTCATTTCACACACTCCTCAAGCCGTTGGCTCAGCCAACCCCTGCCCATTTACTCTCTCCACATCCCTCTCCTCATCCTAGAGGATTCCCTTTGGGCAGAATCCTTTCAAAGGAAGCCTTTAGGCTCAAATCAAAAGGAGTTACACTTTTAAAGGTAATTCATTCTCTCATGTTCATTTGTTTTATTTTTCTTCTCCAACCCCCTAAAATATTTTTATTTAAATATTTTGTAACAACACCAGTATCTCCAATATACTAGGATGTTTTTATAAGATTTATTCGAGCTACACTCTCACACAACTACATCAAATGGTTAAAGAACATACGGTTTCCGTGGATGGTGAAATTCTGCCTCCCGAAACGATGATTGTTCAATACTCATTTAACACCTTCAAAGGTGGCCATTATGATGTAACTATTTTTATATATTATATATAATATGTTTATGTTTTATTTATGCTTCTGTATTTTTCATTTTTGTCTTACCTTTATGGATTCCATTATGGGTATACGTGATATCTTCATTTAAGGAAGTGCGGACTACCGCCCCCTCAAAGTGATTTGATTCGTTAAATACCATATGTGGGATGTATAAAGGATGGAAATATGATATTATATATGATATTATACTGGAAGTATAATATACCTTTATATCATTATTATTCCATTCTATAAAATACAAAATAGAAATGAAAGTAGCGTTCATGCGTACGTACGGCTTACCGTCTCCATGAACGGTGCATTTCATTTCTTACCTCTAAATGATTATGTAATGTTATAAATTCATGCATGTACTGGATATATATGACATATATTATATCTACATAATGAATACAATTCTGGATATAATAAACATTTGGCCACACGAACAACATGTAATTGTAAGAAGTCCACTTTCGACTTAAGAACCAAATATCGGAAAACCAAATATTATTAACTTAAATGATTACATAATGTTTATGACATGGTAATAAGTGGTATAAAAGTAATAATGAACTTGAGAAAGGTTCTTAAGGAATTATAAATTAACTCAAGTTTATTATTCAGGAGATTAAAGAACGATCGAGTCAAGTTGGACCCGAGGCAAGGGATCCTACAACTCTCTTTCTTTTTAAGTACACTCTTTTATGTCATTTATTTTAATCTCATATTTCTTATGATTGGGATGTTCTTTTTTATTACATTTACTGTAATTTTTATGTTCATGAGATGAGAGACCCTATTCTCTCTCATCAATCCATTTTGGAAGTTTTGAGTGGCGCCGTTAGGCTGCCGAACTTTTGTAAGAGATCTAACCTCTCTCTTTCTTTTTAAGTACTCTCCTTTATGTCACTTCTTTTAAACTCCTCCTTGAAATGTTGGGGGATTTTCTTTTATATTACACTTACTGTAAATTATTTTGTAATATGATGGGATACTCTATTTGATCTCATCAATCCATATTCGGAAGTTTTATGTGGCGCCGTTAGGCTGCCAAGTTTTCGTAAGGGATTTTTCATCTCACTTTTATTCCCGTGAGATTTATGCTACATTCGCCACAAATTCCATTAAGTGGTGTATGTACTGCCCATTATTCTATTCTTTGTGTAATATACTTTCGTTTATGAGTATGTACATCAATGACCTATTGTCTTTCTTTCATGGGGTTTATGTTTTGAAAGATACCCAAGTCGGTAAGGGAACCTTTCACCCTCCTCTTTTTTAAAAGACTTCTTTTATTGGGTCTTTTAATTTACATATTTTTATGTTGGGATATGTTCTCATACATCCTTATTGATGTAAATTTTATGTCCATGTGATGAGATACACTTTTTATCTCTCATCAACTCATTTTGATGTGATGCCGTTAGGCTGTCAAGGGAACTTTTTAACCCAATTACGATATCTTTGGGTTCAACTTGTAGTCATTGAATATGTCATCCATTGAATATGTGTGAATTATCTTTTATTGTTTTACACTTAATATCCACTTATATTGGGTGTATATATATATATGTCACAGATATTTTTGAGATTTATTCGTCCTTAATTTAAGGATACCTTCTTTATAAGGGATTTCATCACATTTGACATTTCTGTTGAGGGTTCATTGTTGTTATGCACCAATTCACTCTTATATGGTGTGTATACTGTCCTTTGGAGTATTATATCATGAATCCTTTTATTCTCATGATATTATAAAGTTTTGACTAAATGTTATTCCTCGATTATTGTATTCAAGTGTCTCTAATTTTGGTAAAACCCCTTTAACCAAAATATCGTTTTAAATGTTTTAATTATTTGTTCTTATTAATATCCATGCTTTCAAAATGGTTTTAAGGATTTATTTATATGGATATTAATGGTTTAAAATGATAAAAGCTTAAAGGTGGTATGGGACACTTTGATTCAAAAATCTCTTTATTAAATGTTTTAAATGGTTTTGGAAATGGTTTCTTTTTGAATGGATTCATTATTTCAATATCCTAAAATGTTATATTGTGATTGAAATGTGGAAATGTTATGTTTCCTTTATTCATGTTTATGTGATATGATTATGTTATGGTTCTTGGGCATTGTTATGAAGAACGGGTGGTTCCGTGATAAACTAAGGGCGGGTGAGCCCGATATAGCTCTCCAATGCATTGGGTAACGCGAAGGAGTGAAACGTTAAGGTTTCTCCGAAGAGATTTAGGGTATATACTGTGATGGGTATTCCAAACGTAACCAAGAGGGTTACTCCCTACGTAAGAATGTTATGAATGCCTCAAGTTACCTTTATGTCTTATGTTTTCTATGATTTATTCATGATTTGATATGCCTATGTTTTATGGGTAAAGTATGATTTCATTCTTATGTATATATGAACTCATGTTTCCTTTCCATATTTTTATAACCCTTACTGAGCTTTTTATGCTCATCCCAAGTTTTTGAAATGCTTTTCACAGGTCAAGGGAAAGGTACACGATGTGACGATAGTGTCAAGGATGTGTCAAGAAAGAATCCGTGTATTATTTTAAATAGGTTTCCATTGATGGGAAGAATGAATATTGTCTTTTATGTAACCACCTTGTTTAAATGTGGAATGTAATGAAAGTTTCATGATATAATTCTCTAAAACTCTAAACCTGAAAAGATCCTCAATGTGTAATCTTGTAATAACTCAAGTTTAAGTAAGGTTTAAGGCTGGGGCCTTATAGTTGGTATCAGAGGTCGGTTTAGATAACTTTAGAGGTTAGGGTATTCTTTAAGCATAAGTGACATTACCATAATGGTTAGGATTTCAGAAAGAGTCCTAGTTTTAGATAAAGTGAATGAGTAAGTGTATCTTAGTGTTTACCTTCATCATTTGTACATGATGTTTTTGTTGATATACTCACACTGACATTTCTATTTTTTGTGAATGGATGGATCTAGCAGGCACCAAAGAGACAACAGGTTTGAAGGAAACTGTGGTGGTTCTCTGATTAAGATACTAGATAAAATGGAGGATTCAATGAGGAAACTCGTGGTTGTTCTAAACCCAATATCAAGGAGTCATGATCAACCACTTCAACCTTGGTGAGTTCTCTAATGCATCATGTATGAGATGGACAACCCGATGTGGAAATTCAGGTAATAATTATTAAGGTTACCATTAGGGTTTATATGATACTTAATTTTTAGGTAATTATGGGTTACTCTATGATATGATGGAAAATGAAAGGAATGAGATAAAATTGAGGTTAAAATATGTTATGATTATTCTTGAAGATTTTATCTTATTTTGGGGAATGTTTTAAGAATTATATAGTTTTGGAAAAAGGACAACACGTAGACCGTGTGACATCCCGTCGCGTCAGACAAAGCTGCGGGAATTGAACCCACAACCAATGTGCGACTGGTATTTATCGCCTACCACTGGACTACGTGAAGTCACTGGTTAGTTTGACTGATTCATTCTAGTTATATGATTTTATGAATTAAGAGTATGTTGGTTTTGGGTTATTTATGAAAATTAATAACCTATCATGGAGAATATGTGATTAGGTTAATTACTTTTTAATACGAGACATTAGGAGCAACTGATGTTGTTTGGAGATAAATGTTACGATTTAACTTGGAAGACTATGCGACTAAATCCTTCAAATATTTGGGTTTCAATCTTATATTGGTTTACTTTGAAGAATTTTATGGACAAATTGATTATATAATGGTCCTCGTTGAACTTTGGGTTTTGTTGGACAAATTTTGGAGGTTAAGAATAGATTTTATTTTTATAAAGGGTTATCCTTTTCTGGATTATCTGACCTTGTACTAACCTTTTTGGTTTTGGTTTTGGTTAAAGCCTAAAGAAATTGGATATATATAGTTCTATTTTGTGGATTAGGTGATTCTCTAGAAGTTTATTATAGTACTCTTAATGTGAACAAGTCTTCTTAAATACTAGTCTTTTGGAGAAAATATGAGTTTGTGTAAGGAATCTAATAAAAGTTGAAAGTCAATATGATAAGTGATTATGTTTCCTTATGAATAAATTCCTCAATAAAAAGTAACTTAAAACAAAAATGTTGTCTATTAGCTTTTCCTACTGGGGAATCGAATATCGTTTAACCCATCACAAGTTTGTGATTTTCTCGTGGTTAACTTTCTCCTAAACATGTTTTCTATCACTCTCCATCAGAACATGACCCTTTGTTTTTTCCTCCATGTCCATATTTTCATACTTGGAATCCTAGTATGGGTTAACTCGGGTGACCTTTGTACTTATCTCTCTTTATTTTAAAGTGTTTGTTTTACCGACTTTTGTTTCGATGTGGGACTTTCAAGGATGTTTCCAAGCGCAATTTTTAAAATTGCGAGGACGCAATTCCCAAAAGGGGGGAAGGATGTAACACCCCAGGTAAATAAAGAATATGACATTTCATATTTATCCATATTTGTGAATAAAATATTTAAATGACTTTAATGGGGACGCTATGCTCGATGGCGTACCCAACACGCAACAACGAGTTTCTTGGGAATCTTACGTTGCACTCTAATAATAAAATAATATTATTTTAAATGGTAGTTAACATGTAGCCGTTGTAATGGCGGGAAGGGATATAAATAACTAAAATATGATTATATATGTTTTTAAATGTTTTTACATTTATCCAATAAAAGCTAAAGGCTTAAAATACGGAAAGAATTAAATTTTAGGTGTATATGCCCTAGTTTTCACTAAAGGTTCACTTATCGCCTTTTAATAGAGAATTGTCATTAAATATAGTTTTGATCACTCTTATACATTTTTTTGGACCAAATAAAACTCTTATTAAGAATCGGGACATCAAATTTTACTTTGTGTAATTTTTTGGTATTTTTCCGATAAAGTTCATTTTTTAATGAATAGTGTAGAATGTTGTGTTTTAATTCAAAACCACTTTTTAATCTAATTTATTTATATGATTAGATAATATTTTGAATTTGTTTTAAAGTGAAATTAGAAAATATTTTTACCATTAAATCCAATAGTGGTCGTTGGAATTAATTTCACTTTGAAATTGGACTTAAACTAGTGTCAATCTTTTGATACTTATTGTTTCATAAAAATACGCTATTTGCTCTGACATCGGGAATTAATTATTAAATTAATTAATGTGACTTATATGTTTTGAATTTTTTAAAATATACTTCATTTTTGAATTCGTAATATCAAATATAGATTAGGGTGAATTTTTGGTAATTTTCTGAAAAACATCAATTTTTGATGAATAGTGAAACCACTAAGTGGTACTTATAAAGACTGATTTTCCGTTTAAATGAACTTTTTCCATCATTGTGTTTTAAATTTCAAAATTCCGACATAAATGGTTGTCATTAAGAAACAAAATGTGGTTCAATGAGATTATAATAATTTTTTGGTGAATAGTAACTTATTAAGTTCTTAATCGCGATTAGTGGTAATTAGGGTAGTTTAAGGTATAAATAATGCTTTAATAATATAAAATGACCTAGACACATGTACCAACATTACTGTTTGTGTCATGGCCGACCAAGACAAACCATGGGTCAACTTGGGGACCCCATGGAGACACTTTGGTTGGGAAATGACATAAATAACATTTTATTTAATGTAAAAGTAAAATTGACACAAACATGATATGTTTTACTAAAACAATTTTTACGTGGGGTTATACAAGTCATATTTTTGGTTATAAATATTAATTGGAAAGCTAAAAAGCTTTCCTACATCATAGTATTTTTTTTATAATTTTTAGACATTAAATAAATTAAATTATTTATGACATAATAATGATGCAGTGATGACATCATTATTTGACGATTTAAATAAAATGGAAAGATAATGTAAAATATATGAACTAAACATGTCCAAAACTTATTGGATGAGTGGATTTTGAAGCCTTATCACCTTATCCACGAATTATATCAATGTGGGACCTTTTGAAACCGAAACACATTTTCAAATAAAGTAATATTTCTTACTTTCCAAAAGTGCCCCTCCTCTCCTCTTATAAAAGGCCCCCACCTCTACCTCATTTCACACACTCCTAAAGCCTTTGGCTCGGCCAAACCCTGCCCATTTACTCTCTCCACATCCCTCTCCTCATCCTAGAGGATTCCCTTTGGGCAAAATCCTTTCAAAGGAACCCTTTAGGCTCAAATCAAAAGGAGTTACACTTTAAAAGGTAATTCATTCTCTCATGTTCATTTGTTTTATTTTGCTTCTCCAACCCCCTAAACTATTTTTATTAACTTCTTTTGTAACAACACCAGTATCTTCAATATACTAGGATGTTGTTATAAGATTTATTCTAGCTACACTCTCACACAACTACATCAAATGGTTAAAGAACATACGGTTTCCGTGGATGGTGAAATTCTGCCTCCCGAAACGATGATTGTTCAATACTCATTTAACACATTCAAAGGTGGCCATTATGATGTCAATATTTTTATATATGATATATAATATGTTTATGTTATATTTATGCTTCTGTATTTTTCATTTTTTTCTTACCTTTATGGATTCCATTATGGGTATACGCGATATCTTCATTTAAGGAAGTGCGGACTACCGCCCCCTCAAAGTGATTTGATTCGTTAAATACCATATGTGGGATGTATAAAGGAGGTAAATATGATATTATATATGATATTATACTTGAATTATAATATACCTTTATATCATTATTATTCCATTCTATAAAATACGAAATAGAAATGAAAGTAGCGTTCATGCGTACGTACAGCTTACCGTCTCCATGAACGGTGCATTTCATTTCTTACCTCTACATGATTATGTAATGTTATAAATGAATGCATGTACTGGATATATATGAAATATATGATATCTACATAATGAATACAATTCTGGATATAATAAACATTTGGCCACACAAACAACATGTAATTGTAAGAAGTCCACTTTCAACTTAAGAACCAAATATCGGCAAAACAAATATTATTAACTTAAATGATTACATAATGTTTATGACATGGTAATAAGTGGTATAAAAGTAATAATGAACTTGAGAAAGGTTCTTAAGGAATTATAAATTAACTCAAGTTTATTATTCAGGAGATTAAATAACGATCGAGTCAAGTCGGACCCGAGGTAAGGGATCCTACAACTCTCTTTCTTTTTAAGTACACTCTTTTATGTCATTTATTTTAATCTCATCTTTCTTATGATTGGGATGTTCTTTTATATTACATTTACTGTAATTTTTATTTTCATGAGATGAGAGACCCTATTCTCTTTCATCAATCCATTTTGGAAGTTTTGAGTGGCGCCGTTAGGCTGCCGAACTTTCGTAAGAGATCTAACCTCTCTCTTTCTTTTTAAGTACTCTCCTTTATGTCACTTCTTTTAAACTCCTCCTTGCAATGTTGGGGGATTTTCTTTTATATTCCACTTGCTGTAAATTCTATTGTAATATGATGGGATACTCTATTTGATCTCATCAATCCATATTCGGAAGTTTTATGTGGCGCCGTTAGGCTGCCGAGTTTTCGTAAGGGATTTTTCATCTCACTTTTATTCCCGTGAGATTTATGCTACATTCTCCACAAATTCCATTGAGTGGTGTATGTACTGCCCATTATTCTACTCTTTGTGTAATATAATTTCGTTTATGAGTATTTACATCAATGACCTATTGTCTTTCTTTCACGGGGTGTATGTTTTGAAAGATACCCAAGTCGGTAAGGGAACCTTTCACCCTCCTCTTTTTTAAAAGACTTCTTTTATTGGGTATTTTAATTTACATATTTTTATGTTGGGATATGTTCTCATACATCCTTATTGATGTAAAGTTTATGTCCATGTGATGAGATACACTTTTTATCTCTCATCAACTCATTTTGATGTGATGTCGTTAGGCTGTCAAGGGAACTTTTTAACCCAATTTCGATTTCTTTGGGTTCAACTTGTAGTCATTGAATATGTCATCCATTGAATATGTGTGAATGACCTTTTATTGTTTTACACTTAATATCCACTTATATTGGGTGTATATATATTCGTCACACATATTTTTGAGATTTATTCGTCCTTAATTTAAGGATACCTTCTTTATAAGGGATTTCATCACATTTGACATTTCTATTGAGGGTTCATTGTTGTTATGCACCAATTCACTCTTATATGGTGTGTATACTGTCCTTTGGAGTATTATATCATGAATCCTTTTATTCTCATGATATTATAAAGTTCTGACTAAATGTTATTCCTCGATTATTGTATTCAAGTGTCTCTAATTTTGGTAAAACCCCTTTAACCAAAATATCGTTTTAAATGTTTTAATTATTTGTTCTTATTAATATCCATGCTTTCAAAATGGTTTTAAGGATTTATTTATATGGATATTAATGGTTTAAAATGTTAAAATCTTCAAGGTGGTATGGGACACTTTGATTCAAAAATCTCTTTATTAAATGTTTTAAATGGTTTTAGAAATGGTTTCTTTTTGAATGGATTCATTATTTCAATATCCTAAAATGTTATATTGTGATTGAAATGTGGAAATGTTATGTTTCCTTTATTCATGTTTATGTGATATGATTATGTTATGGTTCTTGGGCATTGTTATGAAGAACGGGTGGTTCCGTGATAAACTAAGGGCGGGTGAGCCCGATATAGCTCTCCAATGCATTGGGTAACGCGAAGGAGTGAAACGTTAAGGTTTCTCTGAAGAGATTTAGGGAATATACTGTGATGGGTATTCCAAACGTAACCAAGAGGGTTACTCCCTACGTAAGAATGTTATGAATGCCTCAATTTACCTTTATGTCTTATGTTTTCTATGATTTATTCATGATTTGATATGCCTATGTTTTATGGGTAAAGTATGATTTCATTCTTATGTATATATGAACTCATGTTTCCTTTCTATATTTTTATAACCCTTACTGAGCTTTTTATACTCATCCCATGTTTTTGAAATGCTTTTCACAGGTCAATGGAAAGGTACATGATGTGACGATAGTGTCAAGGATGTGTCAAGAAAGAATCCGTGTTTTATTTTAAATAGGTTTCCATTGATGGGAAGAATGAATATTGTCTTTTATGTAACCAACTTGTTTAAATGTGGAATGTAATGCAAGTTTCATGATCTAATTCTCTAAAACTCTAAACCTGAAAAGATCCTCAATGTGTAATCTTGTAATAACTCAAGTTTAAGTAAGGTTTAAGGCTGGGGCCTTATACAACTGGGCGGGCAAAATGAGGCGCGACCCAATGTGCTGACGAATTGCTTTGAAGAACCATCGCTGATTGGGATGTCACCCTCCAAGACGCTTTTCCATCTCGGCTGGCAATGGATCATTCCCCGCCTGGGGATCTACCTTAGGGAAGTGACCTCTTCGTGTGGGACAGGGGTTACCATGTGTGGAGGGTTTAAAAAGGCCACACAAAGGAATTCCATTTTAAAAAGAAGAAAAAAAGGTGTTTTGTAATAAGAAATTAAATTTATAAATATTAATGAATTTATTTTAATAAATAAATAACTTATATATTTAATAAAATATTTAAACATTAAATTAATATTTTTTGAAGAATGGCATGAGGATAAACCATGTTTTAGGATAGAAAATATATTTTTCAAAAAAGAATGTTTTTTTTGAGTTTTACTCACTTTTTTGTAAAGAAATATATTATTTCTACCACATATATATTTAGTATGATAAAAAAATTTATATATTTGGAATCAGGATTTTAAAATTTTAAAGATAGGCCATTTTTATTTTTAAATAGTATGAATAGTAACCATGGTAAAATTTATCACCTCAGTAAAATAAAAATTTGGTTAATCTATGTTAAAACTAATTAAGAAAGAAAATGATTTCAATATTAATAAATATTTGATGAATGTAATTTTATCATTAGCACCTTAGAGTCTAAATAGAGTTTTTAATGGAACTTTGTCAATGAAAACGACTTATATATTATTTGAATCGATAAAATATAAAAAATTTCATTCTTTTAGTTTTAACTATCCTTTATATATTCAATTATTGATAAAAAATATTGAATAAATATTAATAATATATTTAATAAAAATTATATTATAATAATTATGTTTATTTATTTATAATTTCAATATATTTTATAATTACATTAAATTCTTGCAAAACACCAAAGAAATATTTATTCAATTAATAGAATTATAAAATATTTTTTGAGAATATTGAAAGATATTAACAAGGATTATTTTATAGTGTTTTATAAATTTTCTATATGGATACGACATATCCACATTATTTTATAAGATTATATTTTAATTAAAACATTTAGTATAAGAATTTGAATTCAAATTTAATGAATATTGTTAAAATAGAAAATAATGTTATTTTATAAAAAAAATGTTTTATCATATTATTTAAAAATCCAAAAATATTTAAATAAGTCTAGGTGTATATTATATGGCCTAAAATTTCATAAACTTTCTATTAATGGGGAAATATTCATCTTATAATGAAAAATTAAAACACATTATTTTTGAAAAAGTTATTATTATAGTTAATTGTAAATTTGATTAACTAAGATTTAATAAAAAGGATACAACTTATAATATCCTACAAATATTCAAACTATATTGATTACAATGATTACTACCCTAGCCTAACATATTTTAAAATCCCTAGTTATTTGGAGGAATTTATATTAATAATGAATTTATTATATTTTAGTCCTATGAGAAATTCCCAAAATATACATCATCTAAATATTAAAAGGGAACATCCTCCCTAACATAATTACCCAACAATGAGTCTTATATATGTACCAAAATCTTTGAATTTGTATTCTACACATCCCTATACACATATTTTAGGTTTTGTCCTTTCTTAATTTCTACCAATAGAGCCATATCGAGGAGATCTAATGGAGTCATTTCAAAGAAGATGTTATAGCCGTAGTCAATCACTTTATTTTACACCCCTATTTGACGCCTCTAAATAAATTTTATTTAAGATAAAACAAGAAATTAAATTTTCTAGAGATGATTAAATGTTATTATGACTATGAAAACACCATTATACTCTCTATTTTCCATAAAATGACAAGTGAATGTGTCACTCATATGTAAGTATGACTTACTGTCTCCACATAGCAAAACAATCATTTATTATTGACCATATATTTTAGATGGTTATTAGGATGAAATTAATTTTTTATAAATAATATTTATTATATAATTATAATAATAAATTTATATTACCACCTCTACCTACCTACATTCCATTCTTTTTGAAAACGACAATGTTCATCGTGTGTATGTGTGGAAAACCAGCTCTAATAAGTGATGCGATTCATTTTTCATATATATTTTAAAATGATTAAAATATTGATGAATTCAATGATTATATAATGTATATATGGTAATAATAATGATTTTTATAGGTTTTTATTTATTAACCTCAAATTCATTCTTTCTATTTTAAAATGGAATAAAAAATCATGCATATGTTTGGTCTACCATCTACCTGAATGGTGTTGTTAATTTTTCTATTAATACCATTATGAATGAATCTACAAATATATGTATTTAAAATTTATGATATTTTTTAGGATATAAATTAAACATTATCAAAATAAACATATAGAACCGACCAAACCAAAATATACATGAAAATGAAGTAGATCTCATCTATAAAAAATATTTTAACAAAGAATTGTTAACAAAAGGGTGATAAATATTTATAAGAAACAATATATGGTAATATATATATGATTATGTTTATTAAATATGTATAAAATTAGTGTATATTTATTATACAGGGTATTCCAATGCGTAAGAAGGAATTCATGCATATAGTAATAGATTTTCGTTTGACTTTTATTTCTATGGGACACATGCCATATTCACAAAAGGGTTATTTTGTGTGGTGTATATAATACAGATGGATTTAATATATGATTAATATTATAAATTTTATAGGGATATAAAAATCTATATATATTTATTTCATTCATGGGGATTATGGTTAAAATCATAGCTATATAATAAGGGTTTTATGTCACAATCTCATTGATTATTGAGACTGATTATAATTATGTCGAAGATAATGAAATAATATGATATATAGCCCAATAAATATATTAATTTTCAACTACTATAGTTATTTCATTGAAATTAATGTTTCATTTTCTTTTTCCTCATCTTATATACTCAAAATTCCAAAAATATATTTTTATGGAAAATCATCTTCATTTCCCTATTTGTTCAGAAAACCTTTATCTTCCAAAACGTTTATTTCTAAAAAAATCAAATAAGGTTTTTTATATTATTTTTTTATTTTAAAGTCATTTATACTTATGAATTAATTTTTAAAATATGTTTTGGAAGTAATATTTTGTGTATTCTTCTAAAAAATACACTTTGTAAATTTTACAAAAAAAAGTGTGCAGGGAATGTTTTTTTTAACATATACATTATGTAAAACAAATACAACTATAATGAATAATTTTTTCTTTATATATTACATTAAAAGTTCACATGGTTATATTAAATGAAAATTTAATGATTTTAATTTTCTTAGTTTTTATTGAATAAGTGATTTCAGTGTAGTAATTTTATTTTCCTCGAGAAGTTTTTAATAATATTTTAATGGAATGTCAATTCATTCAGGATAACAACCATTCATTTAATATATGATTTAGTATGGATGTGAACCAGGTATATTATAAAAATTAATTATTACTATGTTAATAGTTATGATGAGTTTTCTTTTATGAAACCTATTTATTTTTTGTGGGTTATGCTATGATGAAATATTTATTAAACCCATTTTTTTATTTGTCATACTATGATGTAATATTTATGTTATTTATTCATTTTCAATTATTCTAATATGTTGAATGCTTTATGATATTTTGGAACAGATATATACGAATTACATTATGTGATGGGTGGGAAAAATATATCCTTTGAATTCACTACGTAATGATTGATATCTCATGAGATAAATAGGACTGGAATGCGAAGTGAACTCAGTTTAATAAAGGTATTTTCCCACTATGATGGTATTGGGAGTGATCATTGTCTACTAATATGGTTTAGAGAAATAACCCATCTCACTATTTTTGAAAAATATTCTTTACTACTAAATAAATTATATTTGATTCTTATACTTATTCCAAAATTCCATCTATTATGACTATGTTAAGCTATTTTGGAATATGTACTTGTTTCCTTCATGATTCATCCATTTTAAGATTTTTATATTTCTTCCATGAATCAATATTATGGATTTTTATTTATATGGTATTATTTTAAAATATTATTCTCATATTATCATTCCCTTTTTTTCATGTTATTCTCTACTGACTATTAACATATCTCTTGTTTGCCCTTAATGAGCATATGAGCTCACAAATTCATATATTTATTTTCCCCATGTTGTGAAGGAGAGTACTATGTACGATATATCTATTAAGGGTGATATTCATGAAGAATATAGCAGGATATATTGTAGATATTTTTGGAACATTTATATATATATATATATATATCTATTATTCCAAAGGCAATTGACATATATGATAATATCGTGGATCTATATGATATTAAATGGAAATTCATATATTAATTTTTGATTTTTATATATAAATTATTTGGGTTCTTATACAGATTATTTAATTTAATTTAAATTAATTTATATACATATATAGAAGTTAATAGTTATTGATACATTTATTATTAGTTAGTCAGAAATGATGATAAAATAATTAAATTTAAAAAAATAGATAATTTTTAATTGATTTTATCTGTGTGTAATATATTTTTATCTTCTGAAATACAATTATATAATAATATATATTAATTTAAATTAATTTTTTATATAAAAATAAATTAAATTATCCTTCAAATTTTATTTTTTAAATTGTAATGAAATTTAATAACTTCATTTTCTATTTTATTTTAAAAATAATAATAATTTCTTGTGTTTTATATTATTATGGTAAACCTGGTTTTATTTAATTTTTGATATTTAATACAATTAAATTTATTTCATATTTTGTATCATAATTTTAGAATTATATCATAAGATAAATGTTACATTTAATCATAAACATATGTTGATCAGTAATAATTGAGTTATCACGCTAATGATAAAAGAGGGGTAGGGTTAAGATTAAGGTATGAATGATTAAAATTTAAGACAGATAATGACTAAAATTTCAGAAGATTACCTACATAGAATTATTTTTTTATAATCCTTTTTATATTCTTATGCATAGTTGGATGTCTTGTAAAACAAGGAAGGTCCATTTTTAAAGATTCCTCTCCTCCTCACTTATAGAAGGACCCTTTGATAACCACATAAAAAAATAATTTCTGAATTAATCCATATACAATAAAACTTTTCTTCCAAAATAATCATATATCATGTTGGGTACATCATGGTATAATGATTAAGAAATAATGGCTTCAAAACCAAGAAGGCTACGAAGGGAATATATGTTCTCTTCATTATTGGTAATCATTTTACATAATTAATTTTCATTAATATTATTCTTATAATACCATGTAATTAGTATCTATTAAGATAATAAGATATAAATAATATCATTATTCCAAAATAATGTATATTTTATATGAACTACTTAATATTAAAACTCTTCTATTATATATAGCATGATTTCCTATGATACATTATTTCAAACTACATAAGTGATGTTATAAATTTTTTTCATGGATGAATGCAAGAAAAATTACTTTTAATATATGATGTTAATATGAATTTTTTTCTTATATATAAATATTAATATTTTCATCTCATTAATATACCAACATATAATTATTAAAAATATTTAAAACAGACATGTTATGCAATTTATATTGTATATCATATGAGATGCACCTTTGAAATGAAACTATATGATAAGAAATATTTGTTGAACATAAATTCTAGTATGATTATTATTCTAAAAATAATTAACTCAATAAAATGGATATATGACTATATTATTTATATAGAAACAAAAATTGAATTGTTAAAACTACTAATAATTTATATTCTTAATTAACTTAATATAACTAATAACTATACAATTAATAGATATCAAATATTTAAACAAACCCTATTAGATCGAAATAATTCTTATAGATAAATTTTTATTAGATTTTAATTATTATATATAATATATAGTACATTTGATAATGTGAGTTTCCAAGGTATATAATTTTATAGACTGTTTCTCCTTTCTGGGAATAATGTACAGCCTTTATTGTTTATCTTCTTCTGTGATTTTTTAATTCTACAAAATGACTTTATAAAAAATTAAATCCTTCTTTTTATTTACATTTATTTTTAAAAAAAATAATATCTAGATGATTCTTATATTATGAAATATAAAATTTTAATTAATTTCACCTCAATTATCCTTCAAGGAAGAATATTTTCAGGTAATTCAACTATTATTCATTAGTGAAGTATGTATTATATTGCATTTTAATATTTTATAATAAATCAAATTTTAATTATGTGATTTTCATGTTTATTTCATACTCTAACTTTTATATAACTATATTTTATATAATAATAATATTACAAGTGTTTTTAATCTCAATATTACTTTCAATGAGATATGTTCCATATTAACTACCTATCTTATTTTTTGCAGTCTATATAAAACCAATGGATGTGTTTCATCATACTAACAATTGAATTTATTTTATTTTCAAATTAATCTCATGTTCTTCTAATGATGGTATCTTTTATTTAAAAATTACCAATTATGTAATGATTTAGTTCAAATCTAACATTAAAATAGATATTGTATGTGTTCAAATTCATATTTTGGGATGAAATTTTTTATTATATGTTTTTCTTCTTCTGTATTTAACCCTCAGTAATTTTAAAGGATTATATGTCATATTTTCATTTCATTTCTCCTTAGATAAAAAATCAACTAAATGGTTTCATATAAGTGGTACCATCATTATGATTTCTATTTTAATCTGATATATTTTTATTCCATGTATATATTATTCATTTTTTACAAGTGTCATGATTTACACTTCATTTATTTTTTATATCCATATTTATAAACATTTAAATTATTTTTAATAATATTAATGATATTTTTTAAGTATATTCCACATGGGTGATATTCCATTATCAAGACTCTATAGACAAATATTATGTATATTTTTTTAACATTTTCCATTACAATGTATTTTCATTACTAAATATTGAATTTCAATTAAAAATATTCCTATCTATTTATTCCATGATTTCAAAAAAAAATATTATAATTTTTTAAAATTATTTCTATTAAAATAAAATGTAAAAAAATGAAATTATTTTTTCACCATATTTATCAATGAAATTTAGTAATTCTATTTTAAAAATGTGTCCATTAATGTAAACTTCCTTCATTATTTATTACACTTTACTCAGGATATTCTATAATAATAGATCCTCCATCATTCTCTGAATGTCTTATGATAATTTCATATGGATGTATTCATGGAACCAGATTCATATCCATATTTTAATTATAAGATCGTGGAATTATTAATATTTTTATGGTCATTTGAATACATATTTTTGATTTATCATTTTTTGATTGTTAGTCCAATTATTATCCTACAATGCATTAGGTAAGAATTATTTTGATTATATAACATTGAATTGGGAGTGAAGTAAGAACACTAAAGGGATTTTTCCAATAAGTTATGGGTGTTTCATAAATTATACAACCCTCTAATGCATTTGGTAAATCCTTATATCTCATTAGATGATAAGTTAAAGATTTAAGAGTAAACATAATCTATTAAGATATTATATCTAAAATTTCATTAGTGTAATGGTTTTGATCCTTAAAATAATAAATGAATTTATAAGGTAGTATATATTCAACCTTATACAGATTCCATGTCTAATAATTAATATTTCATGATTCCACAGCCCAATTACTCATTAATTTTTTGATACAAAAATACATATGCCATCAATTAGAATTTTTAATTAATTCTTAATTATCTATGAATAGCTTATATTTTTTCATTTTAAAAGGATTCTATTATTATACATACAAGATCATTTGAACCTCAATTATGATCTTCAATTGTTTTATCTTATGTTAACATATATTGAGTACATAGACCCACCACTTTCTTATCGATACATACTCCATTGAATATAGATGAATAATATTTTTATAAAAATAATAAGTGAATACATAATTTTTTTTCATATTTGTAGATGTTGTAAAATATATTTTTATGTAACTAATCATAAAATATATTAAATTTTATTCTAGGGTTTAATTTATTTTTATTCATATTGATTATTATGGTTACATGATATAATATATTTTTATGACATAGTTTAGTCCCATATTTTCCCCCATTTATACTGAATATATATCTTTTAGTCCTTATTTTTGAATTCCTTCCCCCATATGACAATTAGCACAATTGAATTATTTACCTAAAAATACTAAATCAATTAATTAATTACTAAACATGATTACATTAAAATCATATTTGGACTACTAATAATAAAAAAATTATATTCATATAGGGATCTGATTAATATAGAAATTTACCATACAAACAAAGCCATTGATCATATATTTAAATTATATAACTCAAAAAAAAAATTTATATACCTCACATTTAACACCTCACAAAAATTAATATGAAGAAATAATGTGATATGTATCATTTGAACAAGATAAAGTGATATGGATAATTTTTATAAGAAAATAAAAAATTCTCCTTACATAGGACTCAAATATCTTCATTACTAGGGGAGGCATACATGAAATGTTAAATTAATTTTTTTTAAACCATCTATTCAACATTATTTTTCATCACATTCAATAATAAAATAAATTTTTTATATAAAGAATACAACAATATAATAATATATTTCTCATTGATTCATCATTATTTCAATTGATTTTTAATATAAAAATAAATATAAAAAATAACTATTATGTTTTTAATTTTTATATCATCACCGCCATTACTCTTAGTGGGGTGAAAGAGTTATAATCATAAATTATCTTATATAGACATTGAGTGAGTAATAATTATTATTTGGAAAGTTTTCAAGATCCAATCAGTATTTTTGGATGGTTTCATTCTACTTTCAAATAATTTAGGATCCATAGTTGAATCTATTCTAAAAGATATTGTAGTTTTTATGAAAATAATATTTAATAAGAACATACATCTTGATCCTCATAAAATAAACCTCATAATTTTATGAAGAAGAGTTTGATAGATAAAATATACCAGTCAATTTCATATATGATGATTTGTTTGAAAATAAACTAGAATACTATCTTACATACCGTCATCTATTAAAACTGTTTAAATTGATTTTTAATGGTCTCTTACATAACCAAAATATTGGTTGGTGATTTTGAGTTCCTCTAGAGATAACTGATCTAATGTATAACTTCTCTCAGTAGTACATCTACCTTGAGGATACAAACCCAGAAAAGGAAGGATATCATAATCTTAAATCACATTATTAAGAATAATATAATTCATAAAATAGGATGATTAGTTCTTAATAAATTACAATGATGTACGTATTTCATTTGAATACACAATATAGAGTTAATATCACTACTGAAAAAATACAGGTTTATGGGAAAAACTAGGATTGGGGAAAATAATTCCATTGAATGGGAATTTATAAGATTATATATTGAATATGTGTATATCCACTAAAAAAGGATGGGTAATCTAGATTCTTTCCTATATAATATTGGAAAAAAATTAAATGTTAAAATAGGTGACCTTAAAGGGGATATTGAGTGAAATAATTGAGGAAGGATTTGAAGTGAATATTTTTTTTATTTAAAAATATTCTTTCAAAATTAAATTGAAACCAATCAAGGAGTTCACTAGAAATTTATATATCCACATATATGTTCTTGTACATGTTTTGTAACAATATAACCATTTGAAAATCACATTGGAAGAAATTGTTAAATTAATTTTTAGTGCACCTAAGGATAGTTTTGTATTCAATCAGAATCAAAACTCTTATATGGTAAAACAATATAAATATAATTGAATTATATTTCTATTTATTAAAATATAATTCCTATCATTGGAATTAAATGAAATTGTATAATATGCATGACACTTTAATGAAAAAATAATAAAAATTCCTTCATCTCAAGTGAAATAGGTATAAAAAAGTATTCAGAAAAGTACAAAAAAAATACCTGATATGATATCAATATTTATGAGTGAAACCACTATGAAAATAAGATCATAGGGAAGAAAAAAACCAAATATATTGTTAGGGATATAGAATTGAATCATATAAGATTGTAAAAATTGGTGATGGGAGACCAAAATATGGTAGAAATTAAAAATTACTCTAGCTTTGGGTGAGATTTTAATATATGAAAAAAATCAGAACTACGAAACTTTGAAATGATGAAAATATCACTGACTATTCAAAATATATTTGAACAATGGAAAATTGGAACTAGGTTATTTTAAATATTAATGCACTAGGGGATCATCTCAACTAAATGATGATAGGTGGAAAACATTGTAATTCATTTTTGTATTTCTAATTGGATTGACCAATTGAGAGTGGGAGAGTTCCCCATGATATATTAACGATATGATATTAATTTTCATTAGATAAATATCAATAATTTTATCAATAATGTCCCATAAGTTTCATTATATTAAACAACTATAAAACAAAATCAATTTCATATTCTTCGTACGTGTTTATGTGAATCTGTGAGAATTAGTCACAAATAAAATATTTTTTCACTATATTGGTATAATCCTAGATCATGGAATGTACATATAATAATAAAATTAATAACCTCATTATATTTCATTCACCCATAAATATAAAATTTAAATTTTACATAATATCAAGTTTTGGGATTCTCTTTATTTTATATGATCAATTCCATGATAGTTTCATTAAAAAGTTCATACTAAATAGTTGACTAAGTTTCGACATGTTTATCTTTATATAATAACATATATTATTATCCTTACTCTAGTATATAGATATAACTATATTTTAATCCATCATATAAAGAATAAGTAAATAATTCCTACCCATTAAGGACACATTGTACCTCTAGGCATTGGTCAGCATGCCCATCTATATATCAATCACCTCCCAATATATACCAATAGGGGACCTAACTTTAATTTGCATAAAATGAAAGACATTAATTAAATATTTTAAAATTTTTATTTGAAGCATGGTTTGTTAATAATTTTTTAACATGTTTTATTAATGGAGTTCCTAGGTAGTGTTAGGTTTTATTTTTTTTAAACTATCATGGATAGAAATTTCACATTGGTTAAGATTAGAGAATGTTTATTATCATTCAAAATAATGGATAATTTGTGAAATTAATTTATTAATTACTTAAGAATTTGATTGAAAATAATCATGTAAACACACCAAATCAAATCCATAGTTAATAAATCATTTAGTTAAAAAAATTATTATATAAAATAATAGCTGATTACATCAATCATATCATACATGTATTATCTAGAAAGGAAATAAAAAGTGAAAAATATTCATATAACTCAAATATTTTATATTGTTGTTCAATTTTCAATAATTTAAGATAGACCCAATAATAATTAACCTCTTCTTATATAAAAAATCATTCATGGAATCTATCCTAGATCACCTCCCAAACATTACATCTTCATGTCATTATGGAATTGAGGATCGATGAATAACTGGGGATGGATGGGTAATTGTAATGATGTTAACATATATTAGTTAGGGATAATTTTCTTGAGCTTAATATAAATATAATATTCTTCTATATGATAAGCTATTTATTAATGGATATTTCCATCCATGTGTGGTTTTGTGTCTATTTAAATTGCTGTGATAAAATATACATCTGAATATAGAGAATAATATGTTATTAAAATAGATAAATCCATATTTTGACAATATATTCAATGATATGAATCATTGAAGTTGTAATCCAAGAATATATAATTTTTTTGGTCATGTGGATAAATTATATAATTTTATTTAGGTTCATCACTATAAATCATTTATTGGAAATATTATTTCAAACAAATAATATTAAGATGGGAATTTTTTATGAAAAAATGCAATATAAAAAAGAACTTCTGTTAAAAATAGGAAGAATGAATTAAAGGAAAAAAATGTTAGGAGATATTAGAAAGTAATAATTTTAATATATTTATAACATTTTTTCATATAAAAGTTATATATATATATATATATATAATCTCATAAGTAGAACTTTTGAAAATGAATTTGAGTTTACACACAAAAGATAAAGTAGAAAAAAACATAATAAATTAAAATGTGTAATTATTTTAATTTAGGAAAAAATTTCACATACTTATTGAATTTTAAACTGATCATGTGTCCACATAGAGTAAAAAATCCATATATAAATATATGAATGAAATATTTATTTATACGTTTTTATGAAAAAAGAAATAATATTTAAAAAATATATTCATTATACTTCAGAGATACACTTTTGATAACTATAATGAATCATATTCTAAG
Source organism: Viscum album (assembly GCA_963277665.1). NCBI lineage: Eukaryota > Viridiplantae > Streptophyta > Magnoliopsida > Santalales > Viscaceae > Viscum > Viscum album. The sequence goes on along the minus strand of OY728131.1, from coordinate 672,024,029 downwards.
GGGTTACTAGTAAATAATTAAAATTTATATGACACATAAATTATAATATCCAATCAAATCATTGGTCTTCATATAAAAACTGGATCAATTAAAATTAATTATTTATATCTTATAAGCATTTAACATGTTGAGCTTTTATAGAGATGTGTAATAATACCATGAATACTTCTATATATAGAAAATAGATATCCTATTATCATATAATGTATAATAATTTATATTAAATAATATATTTTATACAATATTTAATATGGGGACTTAAATAACAACATGAAATAATCAATAAAGTAAATCAGTTGTAGGGGCACATAATTCAAACTAAATTGATATTAGAAAAAACACATATATGAATTTATAATAATGAAAATTTATGGCACCAAGTTGAAAAATGACTTCTTAAAATCTTATCAACATATAATTTTCATCAATTCCCATTAATGAAATTTGATTTCAAATAATTTTATGACAGCGGTGATAATATTTAAACATTTAATGTGTCTTATATGATATAAAACTTTTCATATTTTACCATAAATTGCTTGTCATTACTCCATGTTTGAAATCATACTCTCAACTCAACAAACAAGTAGAACCTCAGAATTTATTTTTATCTTAAAAAATAACATTACCTCATGGTTGTGAATGATTTCTTTATGATGATTTTCATAATGGTCTTACATTTTTAACCGCATGCATGACCTAAAAGTTATCATTTCACTTATATATTGAGTTATAATATATAAAATTCAATTTCTATATCCTATAAATGTCACAATTATTTTTTTAAATTAAATTATAACCTCTTTAAGTCATCACCCTTCACCGATTTTTCCTACATAACCTAATACCATGGGTATCCTTAGTATAAGTTTGGATAATACACTACTCTCCTCCTTAAAGTATCCTTAATCTATTGAAATTTGTTTAATATAATCTTATTTTTCATATTATCCCCACATAAGATCCACTATTTAATGTAATACCTTGTGTTTTTATATGTATTCCCTTTGAAATAAATTTAAATTTTTTTATTTACTGCCTTACACACAATCTTGCACCTATAAGAACTATAGAATATTAAATAGTTATAACCTAGATGTTACATTGGTAGGTATTATTAATAATACCCAATTTATAATTAATATTTATAAATTTTTTAATCAAAGAAAAATTACATTTTAATTCATAATAAATAAGTACTCAATTTTCATTAATATCATATTATGCATAAAAACTTTGTGTCTTAAAAAATGGGTTTTACTTCATTTTTTGAACATGAACATTATAAATAATCCCTAATATTTTATATTTTTCTGTAACAAATAAATAACTAAATTGAAGCCAACATATCAATATTATCTTAGGGAGAATTGATAGGATATTTTTAAAATTATATATTTTTCAAATAATTGTGAAAATTTAGATTTCTTTAAAACTATCATTTCCATCAAATAAAATATCCAATTTTATTTTTAATTTGATTATAAATTAGAATATGTATAATATAAATAATGAGAATTAATATAATTTAATAATAAAAATTGTTTTAATTTATTTAGGTATATGTTTATTTTTTCCATAAAAAATATTTTTCAAAAATTTATTTTTATGTGCATAATGTGTTTATATAAAATGAAAATAAATTAATTTCATTTTATAATTTATGTAATGAGATTTATATATTATATATTAAATATAATATTTTAACATTTGTTTGGTTGTTTTTATTAGGAGGTGAATGGTTGTAAAATGTTTTTTATGAATAAAAATTCATTTTTAGAAAACAAGATTTCAGTTTTGGTAGAATGGGTTTTTAAAATTAAATAATTCATCTTATAGAAATTGAAATTGGAAACATAGATTCCATGTTTTGAGTAAAAATAAATCATATAATATTATTTTATTTACCTAATTTTTTTCATAATAAATATTAAAAATAGTATTAAAATTTAGTGCAGTCATAGCTATAATGGGTTTATTGTGGGTTAAACCAAGAGATAAGTGTTGAAATGCATCCCCCAACATCATATATAACATTTCATAAGATATATCAACTATATATTATCATAAATTCAAATTGATGACCATTTGTTGACACTTTCCCACGATAGAGAACTTATATCTATGAAATCATTTAATAAATTAAATGTTAGTCCATCCCCACATATAAAAAGGGCACCTCTTCTCCTCCCATATTAACACAATTCGACCTTTGTATATAAAAAAATAATAAATTGAAAATATTACTCTAATCGTTACATTTATCCAGTATGTATCACCCTTTATAATTTATGGATTCTTGAATTCATATATTTTTAACTTCTTTGATAGCTTGTGATACATGCAATTGTGATTTTAAGAGAACGATGGTATTCTATTTAAAATATTATTATTAAATTCATTACATTGTAGTTAAATCGGATATTATGAATAGTAATGACTAAATTATTAATTATACAAAATTTACCTATTTAATATAAATACATTGTAATTAATTAGTGAACTTTTCATAAAATAATAGTTTTCATCAAAAATGCGTTTTGTAAAAAAAATTGATTTTTTTTATTTCTGAGAGAAAATATTAAAATAAATTTTTCAAAAATATAAAAAATATATTCGATAAAGTTAAATTCAATATTTAAATTAGTATATAAAAATAAACTTGGGGTAAATTTTTTGTATTTTTTAAAAATGATCGATTTTCCAATGAGTAGTGAAAAATTACATTTTTTAGGAAACCATGATTTTATTTTAATATAAAATTTAACAATGATAGTAATTTGATAAATAAGTAACAAAATTATTTGTTTCATTATATATATCCAAATTACAATTATTTGAATCATAATTATATTTTGTTTTGCTATAAGTACATTTTTGGGTGCCTATAAATGAATTTTTCTAAACACTCTTATAATTTTAAATTTCAAAATTTATATTAAATATAATTTCCTCTATTTATGGAAATTACTTCTTGAAATATTAATTATACATTCAGAATCACAATATTAAATTTTTTAAAATGGTTCGCTTTTAATTTTGGTTAATGTGAATAGTAAATAACGAAAAATTTATCACCTCGGTAAAGGGATAATCAGGTTAATCTTGGATAAAAGTAAGTGATGTGAACATTATTATTCATCCTAATTATAATTTTATGAATTAAATTATTACCTTAACACATATGGTTCAAATTGGAGTTATTTAACAGACTCTTTTCAATGAAAATGGATAATATATTATTCATACCAAAATAAGTTACAAAATGTCACACTTGTAGTTTTAAATATCATTTATGACTTCACATAAGGAAAAAATATTTAGGAATGAATATTATTATTAATTTTTACCAAATTATATTTTAATCATAATGGTATTGTATTTATAATATTTAGTAATTAAACAATTATCATAAATACTTACACAACACAAATTGAGTAATTATTTAATTAATGAAAAAGTCAAATAAATTATATTAACAAAAGTAAAAGTATTATAATTTGAGATACATAAGGTGACACATGAATTTCATATGTTAAAATGATTTTTTTTATGTTTTAAAATAATTGGTTTGAATTATAGTTTTTTTTATGTTGTTAATGTCAAATTAGTGAATATTGTAAAATTTGAAATTCATGATATTTAATGATAATATTATTTTGATAAATTCTTTAAAAATCCTAAAAATAATAAATAAGGAAAAATTAGATAAGATATAGACAAATATTTTATCCCTTATCCATTTATGAGTCAAAAGGTAACATTTTTGTAAAATTATAGCCTTTTAAGTGTAAAAAATTTGTTACCATGTTTTATGTTAAAATAGTTTAATTGGGATGTTAAATTAATGAACGGTCACAAATAGAACATAAAATTTCCAAATTTTATTTGTGTATTATATTTAAACCATATCCTACCATAATATCAAATTCATTACCATTTCAATGTATTTATCTCTAGAATAGTTTTATTTTATTTTATTTTATTTTTCAAATTCCAAAAGTTCCCCTCACCCAAATTATAAAATGAATCTACTTACCTCACTTAACTACACCACAATAAGCCTTATATCTCAATTATCCTCTTGAATTTTCTCCTAAACATATCTGGAAACATTCTAGAGTTTATGATCTTCTCAAAAGTCTAACCATATTTCCCATTAGATGACAAAAAAACGAGACATTTTAAATAAGGGATAATCACTCTAACTGATCACTTTCATTTTCCATTCAAATTTTCATCCCCTAAATGTATTATATTGATCATAATATAATGAATATTGTTTTATCAATATGCATAAAAGTTATTATGATTATGAAAAATCCATTACAAAACCCCTTTCCCCACAAATATAAAATTAAAATATCTCTCTTGCATATGTACAACTTATCATATCCATATAGAAATACAATTAATTTTTTTATAACCACATTCTTTTAATGTAAATCATGTTGGGATTGATAATTATATATTATATTTATGAAATAAATAATTTCTCTTAATGATAATACATTGTATAAAATTTTATCATCCAATCTTTTGGGAAACGATAACATCTCTCATGTGTACGCATGGAATACAATCTCCATGACTAGATGTGATTATTTTAATATATATATTTCAATGGAATCCCATTTCTCTATTCAGTGCCAATTGAACCTCATTTTCCTTTTTCAGTAATTCAATATCTCCTTGGGACCTTTCTCAATAGTCATCCATCTCGAACTTGAACATGTGTTCCTTTAGCATTTAATGATTTTATCAAAAATACATTGTGAAATCATTATCTTATAAGGGTAGAACCTCTATTAATGATCATTGTCTTCTATTTCATTGCTCAATGGATTTTCATGTCAGCTTGGATTCTTCTTTTGTGACAGTGTGTATTAGTCAACCTAGCTTCTACTATATTTTTTCAACCCTTCCTTTATTAAATGTATTAGTGATTCCCTGGGATGATTTCATTTTGATGAGGATGCATCATTGAATTTGGAGGATTCTTCAATGGCTTACATCTGTGTGGAGTTTATCCCCTGGATTAACTCCATGAGCTCTCACAATATCTGGGTAATTATCACAAAAACTAACATATTCTTTCTCCCCAAGGGATCTCATGGTCCCTAGGCTCCCGTTCATATACAAGTTTTAACCATTCACAACATATCATGCAGGAATCATCTAACCTCTCTTACATTTTATTAGCCCATTTCAAATTAGATATATTCAAGCATATTTACATTTATAATTACAGAAAACCATCATAAGTATTTCAATTAAATCATTAACATGGGATTCTCATTGAACTCAATGACATGAGTCAAGGGACTCTCATTAATCTTATTTTCTATACTGAAATCTAGTTGTTAACTCAAAAATTAACTATGTTCACAAATCCTATTAATCAATTAATTAATCAACAACACAATTCATATGTAATAATTAATTTTCCATAATTAATTTTCTCATTACAAATCTCAACTCTCCATAATAAATTCCACTATTAAATATCAATACCATAATATAAATGGAAAATAATTAATTCACAATTAATTATCTCAAATTATCCAATTCAATATCTCATATTTAATCCCCTGATTAATAATATATACCCTAATCTTAAAGAATATAAATAATTCACTATTTATTATCTCAAATTAACTAATTTAATTTATATCATAATAAATCCCCTGATTAGTTATCTAAATTAAAATTTTCAAAGAAGAAATTTAATTCCCAGTTAATTATCTCAACTTATCTAATTTAATATCTCATAATTAATCCCTTGATTAATTTTCTCAATTACATTCCTTCAATGGTCATAATAAATTCCTAATTAATTATCTAAACTTGGAAAATTTTATATCTCATAAATAATCCCCTAAATAATTATCTAAATTACAAACCTCAAAGAACAAGACTAATTCATAATTAATTATCTCAACATATCCAATTTAATATCTCATAATTAATCCCTTGATTAATTATCTCAATTACAATTCTCAAAGAACATAATTAATTCACAATTAATTATTTCAATGTAGCCAATTTTATATCTCATAATTAATCCCAATATTAATTATCTCAATTAAAAAAGTCTAAGAGAAAAATTATTTCACGATTAATTATCTTTACTTAGCCAATTTAATTTCTCATAACTATTTCCATGATTCGTTATCTCAATTACAATTCACAAGGCCCAAAATTAATTCACAATTAATTAACTCAATATATCCAACTCATTAATTCATAATTAATTATCTCAACATATCTCTTCGAATAGTCATAATTACATCTTTACTCAAGTGCATCAATATGTAAGGGTGGTAGAATAAAAACACACAACAGCACGCTAAATAAATATATTAGCCTGATCAATATGTTTTTAGCTGGAAGGTAGTGCACCACCGTTGGAGGGGTTTTATTACAGAAATTTGATTTTGTAATATAATAAATTATTTTATACCAATAAAAAATTCATTCAGCATTTGAAGAATAATTTACCAATAATTGAAATAAAACAACTACTATTTTCTTTTAATTAAGCCATGATGAGGACCCTACCTCAAGGAATTGGCTGAACTAATTCTTTCTAAATTAAACTTCCATCTACTCATGTAAATGCACTTAAACAATAGCATATGCTTTTAGAATTTATCGCAACACCTTATAATAATAACCAGAACCAACAATTAGTGCGGTGAGGACCAACATACACCCAATAATTAACTACAAATCAAAACATCCATAAGAAACTAGTTCATGGGGTGTGAAACCAATTATTAGGTATAAGGCCTGACCTTATTTTGATGGTTGTGACCAAATAGAGATGAACCACCACGCCTTAAGTGGAGGTTGTCAAAATATGGAACAATGGGTCTTGAGATATCCTTCGAGTCACCTAGAACTGGAATAAAGGAAGAAACTGAATCATTTCTTCAGGTAGGGTTTTGGTTAAATTGAATCGGTGAGAATGAGAATCCAAACAGCTGGTGCGAATAATGAAACACATGGAGATAGACTCACCTCCCCAAGATGAATGATTTCTATGAAGAATCTAGGAGAAAATGGCGCACGGAGAGGGTGTCGGGTCGAGGGGTAGTATGCCTCACCATGGGGTAAAGGGGAGGTCACGCCTCACATTGGAGAAGAGAGGGGATGGTGCGCCTCCTTTTTTTTCTCCCCGCCTCAAAATAAAATAAAACCATAAAATTAAATAAAATAATTTATATAATAATAATAATAATAACCACCAATAAATTATTATTATTATTATCAATTAAATAAACCACCTCTTTGTTAAACCCCAAAACTATTCATTAACCACTATTTAATTAAATTATTTTGAAATTAATTTAATTAATTAAAAAATATATATTACCTTATTTAGTACATAATTTAATTAAATTCCCATCAATGAATTTAATTAAAAAAACTATAACCTGTCATTATTTAATTTAAATTTTCTCATCCAGAAATCAATTAAACAAAACCCACATTTTTCATCAAATATTTACGTTCCTCGTATGCTAGAATTAATTGATCAAAACCCCACATTTCACAACTTTTAATTAAATCCATTTCAACCTGGATTTTAATTAAATAAATTAACCCAGAACTCAGAACTGGGTAAGTCACATGGTTTAAGTTTCATGGTCGGACAGACAATGCACAGACCATGTATAAGCCACTAGACACCTGCTTTAACACGCATATCTGACCCTGAAAGTTTTACTGATCATTTACATCCCATTTGAATGTCACAATAAACTAGGATTATCACTCATGGCTGACCTACATAGTTTAACTAACTGTGCATAGCCCATACGAACACCTCTACAGGGTCTGGTGCTACCGAATCCCACCCAAAAATCCAGGAAACTCCTCGAGCCTTTACCTAAGCTTGATATCAACACGTTTAGATAGTCCAAACTCAAAAAACATTAACATGATTCTTGGTTTTAAAACTAACCAAGAAGAAAACAAAAATGTTCAAAAATGTTTGTGTTTTTAACCCAGTTCAAAAAACAGGACTTTACAATCTAGACACCTTAAAAAATTATAGTCCCTGGTAAGCCATTGGGAACCACTACAAAATTAACTAATCCACCATGGTCAATAATTTTCATCTGAATGATCATGTTGTGTTCTCAAATGCCAATGCATCTATAAAAATTTCACAAGCCCAAAGGTTTAAGCCTCTAAAAACCCAAGACAATGCTCAAACTCTAACCCCAAAACATCTAAACAGCACAAAACTAACCCACATAACTAGAGGCATGATCTCTACATTGTCTTATAAACCAATTTCTCATTGGTTCATTCCACTAATGGTCTTATATTTTTATGGCCAAACTCCCAAACCATGACTCTTTCCTTAAAATACATTGATTATCCACAAACACATACTCTCTCTTAAACTGGTGATGTGCCGTTAAAATGATTCCATCACCAACCGAACATATACCAAAGTCCCTAACCATATTCTAGTGACCTTCCCAATCCAAACCATCACTTGGCTATTTCAAAAAATATCGTTCCCCAGATAGAATAAAGGTGTAACCAAAAGAAACATGCATCTCGTGCACAACCCAAATAATAACCACATGCAAAGTCCAACGACTTTTAAAACATTAGTATGACTTATGACTGATTATATATTAGTTTATCCAAGATGAGGTCAAGATAGAGGACATTCTTATCTCATTAAGAAGAGCACACATAGAGTAAACCTAGGTAACCAAGAAGATCAGTCCTACTTTCATCAGTCAACTCTTTAGGAAAATCTCAGCTTCACCTTATGATGATTCACCAACCAAAACTCAATTCCTATACCACGCAAGGTATCCTACTTTATTTCAGATCATACCAATGAAACTATTCCAAAAATAATGAAGATTCCAAAGGACACACACATACCCAAACTCATAGAAGTTGTGATTCCATGTAAGCACCGACACATAAACTGAAACTTATGTGACACTACACACCTTAGGAATGTCCATGTTATTGAAACAAAAGATCAGTCTCCCACAAGATAACTAGTTCAGAAACACCTTAAATGAACTTGTGACATTCATAAAACCATGATCACCACGTCAACATATCACTTGAATGCTGGAAAGTTTAAACTGACCGGTGTGTCAAAACACCTGAGTCCCAAAAAGTCCTCCCTAGGAATTTGATTAACTTATATTAACACCCCCAAACACTCTATTACAAATTCAACCAAATGGCATCTTTAATATGAGATAATTCCAAAGGAATGTCTAACTTGCTGAACTTAGCATTCCCAATTTCTTTTTCCAACATCAAGAGTCATGTTACAATGACCACCTATCCTAAAAAGGGTGTATTTCTATAAAACCCATAATTCATACTTGGAATAACGACACCCAAATAGTACTAACATCAAAAATATCACATCAAAAACAAGATATATCGAGTTCTAAGGGTATTACCTAAGACGACCTAGTCCCTTACGAAGCATACGCGACAACCCTATCTCTTGGTTACAAAAAAACAAAAAAAAAATTATCTAGGCTCAAAAGCCCTACTTTATTTTAGTCATTTAATTAATTCATTTTAAACTAAAAACATTTTAATGAATTTTAATAGAACAACATGTATTATTCCACAAAAAGGAACTTGGTTTTCAAACAATTCCCCATGGGAAAAATAGAGAATCCATAACAAACATCCTTTTTATCACTTATCATTCAGTGTCAATTCACTTTAAATAGGCAATCTAACATCTAAATTTATTTTAAAAAATAGGGGACCTTTGAGGGTTCTATTTATTCAATCCATGTTCTTCATAAAGATACCCCAGAATAGTTAATTTTGCAAAACTCAATAGTTTTACATTTATAACCATTTCCAAAACTCTATAGTTATTAAAGTGTAAATCACATTGTTGGCCATGTACTAATCAATAAGGAACCTATACACCTTACCACTAAAATTTGTCTCCCATTTATCACATCAATTTATCTTTAGTTTTTGACTCTGGAAGCCCTTTCTCTATTATTTGAATACATGTGTTTCCATTTTTTTTGTTATAAGACGCATATACACATTGCATATCAGTACCCGGCTATAATCATTACATAATCTTGAATTAAGTTAATAATTCACATCTATGATCTTTTCAAGTTTATATCATTAGATAATTAGGCCATAAGATATATATAACAACATGAATATTACATGTAGACACTTCTACATAGTATCCGTTTTTTCATAAGAAAACTCTTGGAAAAAAGATAGATGTGTCTACTTCCATGTTTTAGAAAGCATGAATTTTCCTGGATCCCAACCTTGACCATATTCATCTTTAATTCCTATAAAAAATATTTCAACAAAAACTTGGGATGATCATAAAAATCTCAATATGGGTTATAAAACAAGGAAATAAAACATTAGTCCAAAAATTCATACAAGTCAATGAAATCCTAATTTTAAATCTTTAAGATACCACACAAGATCATAAGATTTATGAATAACATATGGAAATCATAAATCATAAAGGTAACTTATGGCATCCATAACATACTTACATTGTAGCTTTCACATCTACGTATGGAGTTACATTTGGAATACCCATCACAGTATATTATCTAAATCTCTTAGGATAAACATTTTCGTTTACCTATATCATGTTACCCAATGCATTGGAGAGCAATCTCGGGCTCACCCACCAATTTTTTATCATAGAACCACCCATATACGTAAACAATTCCCTAGAACCATAACATCTTCATAATACATAAAGCAATCATAAACAAAAGATAACATTCCCACATTTCAATCACGTTATATCATTCCAAGATATTGAAATAATAAATGCTTTATAAAAACTAGTTTCAATACAAAAATACGTAAAAAGGGTATATGGTATTTATTTTCCTTTAAAAAACATTAGGGCTTTTTAAGGAATCCAAAGATCAAATAATACTCGAGGCAGCGGAAAGGTCGTTGTCACCACGTATGTTAAAAAGAAAAATTCATTTTTGTTGTTTAGTAAAATGATTAATAGAAAAATATTCCCTTTAAATGAAATAAAAATTCAAATGGGTTTCAAACCTTATAAAATAATGTCATGCATAAATCAAAATATGCCACAATGAATGGAGATTGAGACGGAGTCCCTTTTCTCGTGTCCGACTTGACTCGTTCATTCTTTAATCTCCTAAATAATAAACTAATGTTAATTTATAATTTCTTGAGAACCTTTTTCAAGATTATTACTTATTTTATGTTACTTATTACCAAATTATAAACATTTCATATTAATATAAGTTAATAACGGTCATTTTGACGATATTTGGTACTTGAGTCCAAAATGATCTTCCTATAATTAAAGGTTGTCCATGTGGTCAAAATTCCATTATATCCAGAATGATATTCATGATTTATATATCATATATATAATATATATCCAGTATATATATTTTTTTATAATAGTACATAACATTTTGAGATAATAAATGAAATGCACCATTCATGGAGACGGTAAGTCGTCCGTACGTATGAACAATACTTTCATTTCTATTTCATATTTAATGGAATTAAAAATTAATGATACATAAGTATATTATAATTCTAGTATAATATCATATATAATTTTATTAACTTCCTTCTTTACATGTTCCACATATGGCATGAATGAGTCATATCACATTGAGGGGGCGGTAGTCTGCACTTCCTAAAATGAAATTATCATATTTACCCATTATTGAAACCATAAAGGTATGATATAAACGAAAAATAAATAATCATAGATATAATATAAATATAATATATATCACACATAAATAAATTTTCATCATAATGTCCATGATGATAGGTAGTAGGAGATAATCGAACAATCACCGTTTCGTGAGGCAGCAGTTTATTGTACCCAGAAACAGTATGTTTGTATCCATTAGATGGAGGTGTGTGTAAGTGTAGTTTGAATAATTATAATAAAAAAAACCTAGTATATTGAGGATAATGGTTTTTTTATGTAAAATAATAATAATAAGATTATAGAGAGTGAAAAATTAAAATAAAAGAAGAGAACTTGAGGGAAGACGTTACCTTTAAATCAGGTAACAACCTTTTGTTTGCACCAAAAGGATTTATTGAAGTGATTTTTGCCTAAGGTAAGGCTTCTAGGTGGAAGATAAGGATCTTGAGAGATTATTTGGGAATATTTTTTTCGATCCAAGGGGTCTTGAGAGGTGTGAATACGGGTTATAGGTGATCGATTTTTATAATGGGGAGGAGGGGCTCTTTAGGAATGTTTGGAAGTCTTATTTTATTATATAATGATTTTTAGTTTTTAAAATTCAAAAACATATTTAATTAGAATATAAGGCCTACATAATTACAAATAAAATTATCTAATAATAATTGGATAGGTTTTGGAAATATTTTAATCCTAATATGTTTTATTTAATCCTTTGTTAACTTATTTTACTTTTACCATGTCTTCTTATATATTTATAATATATGGTTAATATATTTACTATAAAATTAAAAGAGACCAAAAATGGATCATTAATGTAATTTTTAACATCATATGTGTCATTTGGGCGAATCTTATATTTTTAGGACTATTTAATCATTATATAAAATATTTATTGATTTAAAAAAATCTTCTATGTCAATTTTAATACTATTCATATCAAGACTTCTTTAAAAAATTCAATCCAACATGATTCTTTCAAAAAATAATCATTAATTCAAATATAAAAAGTCATACTACTCTATGAAATTAGTGGATGGAAGAAAAAATTCAAAATAAATTTATTTTAATATTTATAATATCATTTATTTGAATTCTTTATTAATTAAGCAATTACTGTTTCACCATTGTTTCATAATTAAATTTGTTTATTTAATATCTAAAAATTATAAATAAAATCCCATGAGGTATGGAATCATTTTATCTTTTCAAAAAATATTTATAGTCTAAGATATAACATATATAACCCCTTATAAAAATTTTATTAGTAAAAATATTCATGTTTATGTTATTTTTGTCCTTACTTTAAATTAATTAATATAAAGTGTCATTATCACTCCCAAGTGGCTCCATGGGACCCCAAAATCGACACAATGATGTCAATGGTCATACATGTATCATAAAATAGGTTTAGAACAAGTGTAAGGGTAATTTAATATTATTATAATATTATTTTCACCCTTAATTACCAGATTTACCCTCTAACCATGGTAAATAAAATATTTACTCAAGTAAATATTCATAATGTCTAAAAATAAAAGTTACGTATTTAAAAAATTTATAACTCCTGATTCCAAATATGGAATCCATTTTTTCAAACTCAAAATACAATATTTTCATAAATTAATTTAAAATTAATTCTCATTGTCAAAACAAAAAAGTGTGTTTTTACGAAATAATAAGTATCCAAATATTAACACTTGTTTATGCTCAATTTCCAAGTAAAATTACTCCGAATGACCAAAATTGGATTAAATTGTAAAAATATAATCTAATTACTCTTTAAAACAATTTAATAGAATAATATAACTATATAAATAAATAAGATTAAAATGCATTTTTGGATTAAAATGCAATACTGTTCACTACTCATTAAAAAATGAACATTATCAGAAAAATAACAAAATTTTATACAAAGTAAAATTTGATGTCTTGATTCTAAAGAAGAATATTATTTTATTAAATAAAACATATAAAAGTAATAAAAAAATATTTAAAAATGGTTTTCCATCAAAATATGGTTAATCAATCTTTTAAAACATATTAGAGTGTTTATGCTTAAAATTGGATTCATTCGCATTTTAAGCTTCTAAATTTTATTGGATAAATGTAAAAACATTTAACAAACATGTATAATCATATTTTAGTCAGTTTTTTTCATTCCCACCAATACAATGGCTATGAGTTAACTACCATTTAAAATAATATTATATTATTATTTTATAGTATGACTCAGGCTTGTGTGAAACATGAGATTTCGGAGAAACCCATTGTCACTTTTCAGGTATGCCATTGAGCATAGAATCCCATTTAAAGTAAAAATATTATTTAATTCACAAATATTAATAAATATGAAAATGGTTTACTCTTTATTTACCTGGTATTTTACATCCCTCCCCCCTTTTTGAAAATTGTGTCCTCGTAATTTTATTCACTTATCAAATAAGTGGGGGTATTTATCAATCATAATATTGTCATATTCCCATGTATCCTTCTAAACCATATGGGTTTTTCATAAAACTTTTACCTGATAGATTACCTTATTTTGTAACACTTACAATCTTTGGTCAAGAATCTGGGCTTGTTTTTCCTCATATGAGAGATTCTCTTTCAACTGAACTACCTCTAGAGTCAAAACATTAGATGGATCTGGAATATATTTTTATAACATTGAAACGTAAAAAAACATTATGTACCTGGGATAAAATTTGAGGTAAGTCAACCCTTTATGCAACTGATCCATCTTTATCCAGGATTTCATAGGGTCCAATGAACCTCGGACTCAGCATTCATTTCTTTCCAAAACACATCACACTTTTCCATTGAGAAACTTTAAGAAAGACATGATCACCTACCTAAAATGAAAGAACCTTCCTCCGGTTATCTATATAAATTTTATGCCTTCTTTGATCTATTCTCATGTGCTTCTAAATCAATTTATTTTTTCTTCCATCTGTTCTACCAATTCTGGTCCCATCAGTTTCCTTTCACCTACTTCATCCCAAAAAGTTGGAGTTCGACATTTCGTTCCATACAATGCCTCAAATTGTTCCATCTGTACATTAGAATGAAAACTATTATTATATGAAAACTCAACCAAAGAAAGATGGTTGTCCCAACTTCCCTCGTAATCCAGTGAACAAGCACGTAGAATATCCTCCAAGGTCTGAATTTTTCTTTCTTACTACCCATCTAATTGAAGATGAAAAGTTGTACTATAATTTAATTCAGTACCCAATGACTTCTGAAGGCCTTTCCCAAAGTTAGAAGTAAACCTGGGATCACAATCAGGTACAAAGTCAAGGGGAACTCCATGAAACCTGACTATCTCATTAACATACAACTGAAAAATTTGATCTAGGGAAAAAATATCTCAAATAGGAAAGAAATTAGCAGATTTAGTCAATCAATAAACAATAACCCATATTGAATTGTTACCTCAAGATTTTTTCAGTAATCCTACAATTAATTCCATGGATATATTTTCCCATTTCCACTCTTTCACTGGTAAAGGATGAAGAATCCCTTTCGATAATTGCCACTCTAACTTAACCTGTTTACAAGTAAAACACTTCACAGTAAAGTCACCAATATCACTTTTCATTATATCACACCAGTAATACTCCCAAAGATCTATGTACATCTTAAAACTTCTAGGATGAACTGAAAACAGAGAACTATGATCTTTACATAACAACTCTTCCTTCAATTGTGAATCACAAGGAACACATTATCTCTTCCCAAACCTCAAAAAAAATCTTTATCAATGTTAAATTCAGGTAACTTACCCTTCTGAACCGACTCCACCTTTTTATTCAACTCACTCTCTTCCTTATATGCTTTCTTAATTATGTCTGATAGAGATGATTTCACTGACACCTGAAACAAAACATAGTAATTTTGTGCACCAACAACTTTTATTCCAAAGTTCATCAAATAATTAATCAATGGATCTTGTTCCAAACCTATCAAGGATTATGTATAATTACTTTTTGGACTCAAAGAATTAGCCACTTTATTTTCCTTTCTTGGATGGTAATGAATCGTGCAATCATAATACTTGATTAATTCTATCTAACTCCTCTGTATCATATTAAATTCTTTCTGAGTGAATATATACATCAAAATTTTATGTTTATTATATATTTTAAATTTTACTCCATAAATATGATGCCTCCAAATATTTAAATCAAAAACAACTGAAACTAATTCCCAATCATGTGTAGGGTAATTTGAAAAATGAGGTTTCAACTGACATGAAACCTAAGAAATTACCTAATCATTATGCATTACGACACAACCAATTCCTTTTAACGATGTATCATTGTAGATAAAAAATTCACCATTTCTGGAAGGCAGTTCCAAAAATCGAGCATTGGTCAATCTTATTTTCAATTTTTAAAAACAATCATCATATTATTTTATTCAAATGATCTTAAAACCTTTTCGAGTTAACTTAGTCATTGGGATAGATAACCATGAACAATTTTCAACAAACCTCTGGTAATAGCCTGAAAAACCAAGAATACTATGGATCTCAGTAATATTTATGGGTGTTGTCCATTATTCAATAACTTTTGTTTTAGCAGGATCAACTGTTATGCAATTTTTGGAAACAATGTGGCCAAGGAATGAAATTCATTGTAACCAAAACTCACACTTTCTGAATTTACCATATAGTTTCTTTTCTTTTAAGGTTTTCAATAAAACCCTTAAATGACTTTCATGTTCCTATTTATTTTTGGAGTAAACCAAAATATCATCAATGAACACATCCACAAACTTATCCATGAACTCATGGAAAATTCTATTCATATGATCTATGAATACGACAGGTGCATTGGTTAATCAAAAAGGCATAACCACAAATTCATAATAGCCATATCTAGTATGAAATGCGGCCTTCAGAAGGTTTGCATCCTCTACATTCAACTGATGGTACCCCGACCTCAATTTAATCTTCAAAAAATACTGATCTCCCTAGAGCTGATCAAACAAATTATCGATAAGAGGAAAGTATACTTGTCCTTAATGGTGATCTTATTCAATGCCCTATAATCAATAAAAAAGTCTCATTGGACCATATTTATTTTTAAAAAACAAGATAGGAGCACCCCTTGGTGATGTGCTAGGTAAAATGAAACCTTTATCTAATAAATCCTTCAATTGCTTCATTAACTCTAAAAGTTCAATTTGATCAATTCGATAAGGGGGTTTTGAAATTGACTTAGCATCAGGAACTAAGTCAACTGTAAATTCAACTTCCCGATCAGGTATTATACCAGGAAACTCATCAAGAAAAACATCAAGATACTCATTTACCACTGGAACATCATTAATCTAAACAGTTCCTTTGTTTTCAACAATATGTGTAAGGTAGAATTCATTTACATCTTTACTAGTTTCTCAGCTTCTTGATATGTTATCAAAAGAAAGCGATCATTCTTGTACAAAAACTCAAATTCTTTCTGAAAAAAACCTCTTTATCTCTCTAGTAAATCTTATTATGGTGAACGGAAATCCAATCCATACACAAAATAACATCAAACTCTACTAGAGGTAAAACAATAATGTTGTCATGAAGATTCATTCTTCACATAAGTATAAGAAGGTTCTTATAATTTCTTTTTGTCTCAACATTTCCTCCAGTTGTTATTAACATAAGTTCAGGATTCATATATTGATATGGAATTCCCAATTTACTAGAAAACATCTCAAAAATGGAAGATTGTGTAGACCCTAAATCAAAAAACACATTGGCATAATCTGAATAAACAAACAGTGTACATGATACTACTTCATTCGATGGACCAACATTTGATGAAGTAGTTGCAAAGGATTTCACCACCCCTTTCTACTTGTAGTCCGGCTACTTTCCCTCAGTTGAGTTCTTTGTTGGAAACTCATTTTCATAATTACTTGTTTCATTGCACTTAAAACATTTTACTGAATATAAATCAGATATTACCTTACCATTACCTGATATTTTTCAGTGCAGTTACGAGTCTTATGTCCTATTTTACCACATCAAGAACACTAACCAGAATTCAAAAGACATTCCCCAGCATGCTTTTTACCATAATTTCCACAAACAGTAATCATAAGTTTCTTACCATCAGACTTTTTTTAAGAGTTCTTCCCTTTCATCTTCCACCTCAACCTCTTATTCTGTTATTTTTTAAAGAACATATGATCATCGAAAAACTCTATTTCCACCTTATCCACGCATCAAACAGGTTTTTCATAACTTTTAAACTCACTAGAAGCTAAATCTCTTCGATACATTTCTTTAATTATGAGTAAAAATGGTTGATCTTACTATCAAGATAACATATGAAGTTTGGAGCATAAGTTTCCAGTCGAGTGAATTTTTCTTCATAAGTAGCCACTGATTCATCTTCTTGGATCAATTCCTAGAATTAATTTTCCATCCTAAGATGAACCACCTTAAGAAAATATTTCTCAAGAAACATACCTTTGAATTCCTCACAATCAAGATCTTTAATCTCCTCACCATCCCTGATATTTTTCACCATCGACCACCACTGATTGGCTTCACCTTTAAAATGGTAAAAAGAAAGACTAACCTTTTGATCTTCTAAACACCCCATGACATAAAAATTCTTCTTTAGTGCTTTAATCCACCCTTCAGATAGCATAGGTTCAGATGACCCTCTGAATGATGTAGGATGTTAAATCGTGAAATGCTCCACTACTGACATGTTCCACTATGGTTTAATTGGATAATCTCGTACATGGATACCACCACCATTTATTAACTAAGACAATTGTTCCACCACTACAACAAACTCATCATTTCTAGTTCTGGCCATCTCAGGTTGCTGATTTGGAAGGTTTTCTTCCTCCTGATGTCATCCCATCATAGCAGCCTTGTTTTCTCTACAGAAACCCATTTTGAACACAGAAATATCATAGGTAAAGCAAAATGGTAATCTGTAAATGCTATATCATTTCAATATTAACACAAATTAATTTATGGATATTAATTTAACAATACCCTAACTCCAAAAGTTATCTAAACTGTCCTTTGATACCAATTATAAGTACTCGGCCTTAAACATTACATAATCTTAAATTAAGTTAATAATTCACATTGAGGATCTATTCATGTTTAGAGATTTAGAAATTAGGTCATAACATATACATAACAACTTGAATATTACATGTACACACTTCTACACAATATCCATTTTTTTCATAAAATAAAAACTCTTGAAAAGAAAAGAGACATGTATATTTCCATGTTTTAGACAGCATGATTCTTCCTTGATCCTAACCGTGACCAAATTCATCTTTAAGTCCTGTGAAAAACATTTAAAAAACTTGTTATGAGCATAAAAATTTCAGTAAGGGTTTTAAAAAAAGGAAATAAAACATTATTTCATTAGTACATACAATTCAATGAAATCATACTTTTCAATGTTTAATGTACCATACAAGATCACAAGATTTATGAATAACACATGGAAATCATAAATCATAAAGGTAACTTGTGGCATCCATAACATACTTACGTTGTAGCTTTCACAGCTATGTAGGGAGTGACATTGGAATACCCATAACATTAAATTCCCTAAATCTCTTAGGAGAAACATTTATGTTTACCTCTGTTACATTACCCAAATAATTGGGGAGTTATCTCAGGCTCACCCGCCCTAGGTTTATAACCAAACCACCCGCATACGTAAACAATGCCCAAAACCATAACATATTCATAATACATAACACAAGCATAAATGAAAGATAACATTCCAACATTTCATTAAATATATTTCATTTAATGAAATTGAAATAATAAATGATTTCTCAAAAACATTTTCAATACCAGAATGTAAAAACTCGGTTCTTATTCTTGAGGTACGGGTTTCTTCTTTTCCTTTTTCCGATATGGTTTTTGAGAAAATAAGAAAAATAGGAGAAAATCCCAAATTTTGTGGGTACACACTGTGTACTTTTTCACACGCCATGTACTTTGGCCATGTGGGATGAGTAAATAGGGCGTGTAGGCCTATCGGCGATGAAGGGTATAAAAAATGACTACACGTCATGTACTTAGTATATACACACCATGTAATCAGTCGACATGTGAATAGTAAGGCAGTGTGAGTAGCCTCTAGTGGAGCGACCGTACACACCGTGTATTTTGGAATACATGTCGTGTACTCATATTGACAGATGAACAGTTCGGTGGTGAAAAGTAGTTGCCAGAGGAATAGTTAAAAAATGAAAAGTACACACTGTGTAGTTGAGAGTACACGTCGTGTGGTTTGTTTTTTTTACTTAAAACAGGTAGTAACTTCCTCTTTCTATAGATAAATCTTAGGTTGTTGGAAGATCATGGTAGAGAGGGTCGGAGCTTGGAGGATCTCCTGATCGTCCACCAGAACTCAGATTCCTTCGCTGATGGTCTTGATTGAACTACACAGGTGAGTTCTTCACTCTTCTTTAATCCTTCCTTCCAATTATTTCCCATGGGGAAGTTATTTAGGTTTGAACACATTTTCGTTTATCCAAGACCTATGCCATTCTTGGGAGTTTCGGGAGGCGTCGTTCACGTATATTGATCAGAGGAGATCAAGGTAGGTGGTATGATGTTTAATTCCAACTATCATGTGGTTTTTGTGTACCGTCATGCTACGTTCCCATGTTGGGGTGTCGTATGGCTGAGGCCTTGATTAATTATGATGTCTATAATTTCATAGATAATATGATGATAATTATAAAATGTTGTTTGGGATCATTTCTGGGATCCAGGGCCACCCCGTGGGTGTGTTTCCCTTGTTTAGCTGTTTGGCCAAGATACCCAAGGGTATGCCATGATTTAGCATGCTTTGAGTTTTCTTGAGAGAAAATGTATATAATTTATTTCTTATGTGTTGGGCTCATCCCGGTTTCTTATTTAGGCTGAGGGTAGTGTTTTTCATTCTTGAGGGAATGTTTTTGTTTAGCATGAGGGAAAATTTTCATATTCTTGAGGGCAGTAGCTTCCATGCCTGAGGGAAATATCTCGTACGCCTGAGGTCAATATTTGTTATGCATGTGGGAAATCACCCGAGGGTTTCGATTCTATTTACCTAAGGGTAAGTTTTTTCATGTCTGAGAAATCTGTTTACTTTTTATATTCACTCTGGTGATTTCAAATGTCATACCTTCCAAGCTAAATCATAGGCTTGGTATTGTTTTACCTTATAATTGTTAGATAGCTTGTTGTGGTTTTGATGTGGCACTGTACAGGATATTTCCGGCTGAGGATGAGTCTTGGGAACTTATAATTCAATTATATTGAATTGTTAAATAATAATTAAATGGAAATAGAACTGGTAGGAGTAGCTTCTTTTGAATACATCCTAGTTTACTTCATTTTCATTACTACACACTACTGTTGCACAAATTCATTAATAGTTGGGACGGGCCTTTGGTGGTTGTCTACTGGGATTTATTTCTCACACCCTGTTTGGGTCATGTCTTGGGCCCAAAAAAATTATATTGTTGCAGGTGTTGATAAGGGAAAGAGTCCGTATACAGGCACTTGATTATTGCAGAAGAGTAGGAGAGCATGGGACCAAGATTAGGCTTGCGATGCTACTGAGTTCCTGCTGCGCTGTTCTGTTTTGTTTTTCTATACATGTACCTTGAACTGTATTGTTTTAAATTGCAGTGTATCCTATTTTGACTGCTTTCTTAGACTTAGATACATACTGCATCACTATATATATGACTATTTTTATCTCTTTACTTCTGTACTGTGGTCCATTTCGGCTTAGTATTGTTTACTGCTTCTACTTTTGTATGCTTGTATTTTGTTCCGATATGATACACTTTGAAAAATTAGGGCATAGATTCCCCACTATCAGACTTAGGCCCTCACAGCTAGTCAGAAACCTCTGGCATTTAGGGAAATGCACTTGAGGTCATGTGACCAACTAGATTTGGGGCACCCGTTGAGTGGCACTCGGATTCGGGACGTTACAAAGTGGTATTAGAGTAATTTTCTTTTCTCGGAGTTATTTTATTATTTGGCGACGACAAAAAGTGGTAGATTGTTAAGGGATTTGTCAATGACTATGCCTAGGAGTAGCTACCCCGTGTATAGGTAAAGGCTGGATTTCCTCAAAGTAAATTGTGATTTAATGTTTATGATTATTACAATTGATTTGATTTTCACCATTGGGTGACACACTTGTTGTGTGATATTTACATTTTTATACTTGGGTTCTATATAGTTACAACCCGATGAGATGACGGTATACCATTTCATGCATCATTTAGTCACATGTTAGAATCACATTCAATGCATAGTTTCCATGCCATGTAGGTGCATTAGAAATTTCATGTTGTTGTGATATATGTTGTGCTAGTAAATGAATAATGTTGTGATAGTTGCCTGAAAAAAATACCTGCTATTTGATAGGGTATTTTTGTTATAGGTTTTGTAGAATGAATGCCAAACTTTGGTTATTGAAGAGTATGGGCCCTCATTGACTGGAATTTGGTGGGTCATTGACTGTTTACTTTGTTTATAACATGTATAAGATTCCAAGATTTGATTCGCGAGGAGTATGGGCCCTCACGGATCAGAATTTGGCACTTAGGTGTTAGTTTCAGTGTTTTTATGGGCTCCAGAGTAGTTTCTAAGGCTTACTGTCCGGAAAAACCCAATATACACATCATGTAGTTTTAACTACACGCTATGTACTCTTCTTTTCGATAATAATTATATAAAATTAAGTACACACCGTGTACCATATGTACACGTCGTGTAGTTTCTAACCATGTCATAGGCCGTGTTGGTAGAAAAACGGGATAATGAGACTTTGAGGGCACACGTCGTGTACCGATTGTACACGCCGTGTTGTGTTGACCCAGTGTCCACCGTGTAACTAAAAACATGGGAGGAGAAATATAAGCTTATATATTCCGTCTCAATGATGAACACGCCGTGTATTTTGACCTGGGGATTCGGCCGTGTAATTAAAAAACAGAGGTCAGTTTTACCTCTTCTTAAACACGTTGTGTACCTGAGGGATACTCCGTGTGGTCTTGACCGGTGAGAGGTCGTGTGGAATTGGACATGTTGTTCGGAAAACAAGGTTTTGTACACACCGTGTGTGGGTGTAACACATCGTGTAGTGCCAGGCGAGTAGTTGGCAGTGTCACTAACAACACAGGTAGTTTGAAATTAAGAATTACACATCATGTCTATTTGGAACACACCGTGTAGTCTGAGATGTGTACCCAGTCGTGTAACAGACAACACGGGTCAGTGAAGCTCATCCAGAACATGTCGTGTAGATCTTATACACGCCGTGTAGTCCGGTTTAAAGGAAATCCGTGTAGAACGACTCGGTCATGGGAAGAAAATTCAAGTACACGCCGTGTGTGTGGACAAAAGGCCGTGTGTTTCGGATGTTACACGACCAGTTTTGGAAGAAGTACATGCCCATGTGACAGACTTGAGGGAACATGTCATGAAGTTATTATACACGCTATATAGTCTTGTTTGTAAAACATGAATGTTTTCATTTCCTTGTTCCTTTATTATAATCCTTGTTTTCAGTCCTTGATAATCTTAATCTCAGGCGTTTTTTTGACCATGTAGAGTCATGCCGCCAAGATGACCTAGAGTTTTTCACCAAGAGAGCGGCAACGAGTATACTCTAGAGACGTTAGGCCACGAGCTACCAATGAATCCTCCTGCAGATCCAGATGTGGTTCCAGCCATTACACCGGACACAGACGCATAGGTGTAGTTCTATGAAGGCTTCATACGGTTTATGAAGACCATTCAGGGAGCACTGATAGCTACCACATCTATGGAAGAGCTGACACATATATTCTAGCAGCAGCATCCGCCTATGTTTATTGGGGATGGCGGACCACAGGCTGCGGAGTCTTGGCTAGGTTTTATGCAGACTATCTTCAATCATTTAGAGATGCCTCCAGGGGGAGTGTCAAGATCGCTACATACATGTTGCGTGATTCCGCCAATAGATGGTGGGAGGTTAACACCCAGACAGAGCATCACAGAGATATGGCATGGGAAGATTTTCAGTCGGTCTTCTATGACTTTTTATTTCCAGAGACTCTAATGATAGATAGAGCTCAAGAGTTCATGAATCTACAGTAGGTTTCCATGTCCGTGATGGATTATTCTGCCTGCTTCACTGATCTACAGTGCTTTTCAACTCTTCTGGTGGGAGATAGGAAATTGAGGGATTGAAACTTTGAGGATGGTTTTAGATATGATATATGTGTGCTAGTAAACATTTTCAAGTTGCCTACAGTGCATGTTATTGTGAACCAGGCACTGATTACTGAGCGGAACCTATGAGAAGCTATTGGTGCAGGCCAGGACAGTTCGACACCAGTCTCTAGTACTATTCCAACCGGTAAGAGGAAGAGACAGATGGATTTC
Source organism: Viscum album (assembly GCA_963277665.1). Lineage (NCBI taxonomy): Eukaryota > Viridiplantae > Streptophyta > Magnoliopsida > Santalales > Viscaceae > Viscum > Viscum album. The sequence continues at coordinate 671,999,865 of OY728131.1, read as the reverse complement.
TCACAAGGTGGAAGTACTAGCCATAGGAATTCTTCAGGTGGCTAGGTGATGTGCTACCAGTGTGGTAAAGAGGGGGACAAGATACTTCTGTTCCCACATGACCCAGTGGAGTGAAGAACTTGTTGTAAGATGGGTTATCTACAGCTCTTTTGCAGGGTGTTTCCACCAGTGGCTAGTGAGAGGGGTTCTATGCAGACTCCACATGCGGTATTAGGTCCAACAGCTTCTTACCTGTCAGGGAATTGGGATACGTCGAGATGTTCAAGCTGAGGTGGTGGTCATGGATGTGGTAGCCAGACACTAGGATCTTAGAGACAGTAATGTGGGTTAGCTCAAGGTAGCCAGACTGTGTCGTAGGGTCGTGGAACTGGGAAGGCATATGCAGTGCAATAGACCCAACAGGAGTAGGATCCTAACCCTTCCACTATTAGAGGTACTATTCTAGTTTCATCTGTTTTATCTTTAGTAGTTTTTTATACTAGTTCTATACATAGCTTTATATCTGTTCCCATTATGGAGAGCCTTGGGCTTTGTGTTTCTTCTTCTTCTGATATCATGATTCTAGAACCTCTGTTGGGAACTAGAACGGCAGGTGTGCGTCAGTGCAGGGAGTTCCCCCTAGATGTTTGTGGGTGTCACTTTCATTGGGACCTCTATGTCTTAGAGATGATGATATATGATTTCATTCTCGTAATGTACTGGTTATTACCCTTTTGAGCCTTTGTAGATTGCTATCGTCATAGGGTGGGTTTCACATCACCAAAGGGTGGATAGTTTCTATAAAAGTGTTAATGGAATGTCTAGTAAATCCAATATGGACCCAAGCATCGTGGACGAGGTGGTGTGACAACCCATATTGCAAGTTTATATCAAGATTTCCAGGGAACTTTTCAGAAGGATTTCCCTCCATTAGTTGATCATTTCAAGGATGTCTTCCTGGATGACTTTTTAGGTCTACCTCCTGAGAGAGAGTTGGATTTCTCTATTGAGCTAGTTCCAGGAGCAGCACTGGTGTCCATTCCTCCTTATAGGATGGATACAATAGTGTTGTAGTAGTTGAAGGGAAAGGGTTTCATCCGACCCAGTACTTCTCCTTGGGGTTCGCCTATCCTGTTTTCTAAAAAGGCGGATGGTACCCTCATACTTTGTGTGGATTATCGGAAGCAGAACCAGTTGACAGTCAAGAACCGATATGACTTTCCAAGGATGGATGGTCTTTTTGATCAAATTCATGGAGAACGAGTGTTCTCTAAGATTGACTTGAGATTCAGATATCATCGGTTGCGTGTTAGAACATCGGACATACCGCTTACAGCCTTTCGGAGAAGATATGGTCTATACGAGTACTTGGTCATGCTGTTCGGACTCATGAACACTCCAGAAATTTTCATGGCTTTGATGAATCATGTGTTCCACACATATCTGGATTCTTTTGTGGTAGTCTTTGTGGGCGATATCTTGGTGTACTCTCATACATGACATGACAATGCTACCCATCTTGAGATCATTTTCAGTACAGTGATAGAGAATCATCTATATGATAAGCTCTCAAAGTGCAACTTTTGGATAGACTGGATACACTTCCTGGGTCATATTATCTCTGAGGTAGGAGTTTTGGTAGACCCAGAGAAGGTGAGAGTTGTAGTTTCCTAGGAGCAGCCTAAGAATGTGTTTGAGATATGGAGTTTCTTGAGGTTGGATGCTTACTAAAGGTGCTTTATACAGGACTTCTCCCTCTTAGCAGCGCCATTGATGGGTTTGACTAAGAAGTTTTTGAATTTCGTTTGGTTAGAAGCTTGTGAGATAGCCTTTCTGGAGCTGAAGGGAAGGTTGAAATCAGCAGCAGTCCTGATACTTCCAGATCAAGGGAAGAGCTTTACAGTTTACTGTGATGTATAAGGTATTAGGCTGATAGTAGTGTTGATGCAGGGCGATCGAGTATTTGTGTACGGGTCTCGGCAGTTGAGGCCATATGAGAGGAATTACCCAATGCATGATCTCAAATTGGCTTCGGCTTTTCATGTGTTATTATGTTAGAGACATTATCTATCGGGAGAAACTTTTGTGGTGTTTACGGACCAAAAAAGTCTGAAATATATCTTTACTCAGCATGACTTGAATCCGAGACAATGAAGGTGGGTTGAATACCTTCAGTCCTTCGACTTTGATATTGCCTATACACCTAGTAAGGGTAACACAGTTGTTGATGCACTAAGTAGGAGGACTCAGTTACAGGCAGTGCAAGAGGCCAGCGGTGAGTGGAAGCTCAAGGATTTGTTCTATGAGATGTATTTGGAGGTGCACGATAGTCATAGGAGAGCCTATATTTCTTCCCTAGCTGTGACTTTTACCCTCCTGGATAGAGTGAGGATGAGAAAACTATCATATTTAGAAGGCCTAGTTCTATGGGAGTCGGTGACAAGTGAGGACCCTCCTCCTTGTTGGACGATAGGAGATGATGAGGTACTGCGTGTCCATGGATTAGTGTGGGTTCCATGGGATATATGCAAGTAGTTGATGCGCGAGTTTCATTCTTCATCTAGGGAAGTGCATCCTAGAGTAACCAAAATGTATCGTGACATGAGACGTTAGTGTTGGTGGCCAGGTATGAAATGGGAAGTATCTGGTTTTGTTGTGAGATGTTCCTCCTGTCAGCAGGTGAAGGCAGAGCATCAGATGCTAGATGGACTATTACAATAGTTACCTATTCTGGAGTGGAAATGGGATGATGTCGCGATGGACTTCGTGACCAGGTTTTCGAGGTCACCCCGAGGTAGTGATGTCATGCAGGTTGCTGTGGATAGACTTATGAAGGCATCTCACGTTTTTCCAATCAAGGGGACCTTCGGTGTTGATGAGCATGGGAATTTGTATATCTAAGAGGTAGTATGCCTTCATGGGTTCCCTCGTTCTATCAATTTAGATAGGGACTCCCACTTTATGTCTCGTTTCTGGAAGAGTTTTTAGAGGTCAATGGGTACACAGGTGATTTTGAGCATATCTTACCACCCTCAGACTGATGGCTAGTCAGAGCGTATGATACAGGTTCTAGAGGACATGTTGTGTGCATGCGTGCTGGACTTCGGGGTCTCTTGGTATATGCACATAACCCTGGTCGAGATTTCCTACAATAATAGTTTTTATGAAAATATTGAGATGGAACCTTATGAGGCCTTATATGGTAGGCCATGCCGATCACCTTTGTGTTGGTTGGAGGTAGGTGAGGCAGCTTTACTGGGACCAAGTCTTGTGCAGGAGAGTTTAGAGTAGGTGCAACTGATTCAGAAGTGGATGGCTATTGCACAGTCTCGTCAGAAATCTTATGTTGATCACTGCAGACGAACATTGGAGTTCATGGTCGGGGATCAGGTTTTCTTGCATGTTTCACCGAGGTTGGTACATAGGCGCATCAGGAGATAGGATAAACATTCACTGAGGTATGTGGGGCCATTTGAGATTTTGGAGAGAGTTGGGCCGGTTTCCTATCAGTTGAATTTTCCACAGAGGTATCGGGCCATCCATGACGTCTTCAATGCATCTCAGCTACACTGTTATCACTCAGACCCATGTCACGTCTTTCAGCCTGAGGAGGTTGAACATTAGGGCAATGCGTCCTTTGCAGAGCATCTGATTCATATTATTGATAGGATCATGAAGGTTCTATGAGGCCGCTTGGTTCCTCTCATGCGGGTGTTATGGAAGCTTGGCCGAGTGTAGGATGAAACCTAGGAGCAGTAGACTGACGTACGTGACCAATGTCCAGAGTTGTTCTAAGCTTTATCTTCACCACCCTAGAAAGGGAAATTCAAGGATGAATTACTTTAATGGGGGAAGTTTATAAGAACCCAGTTCATATTCATGAGGTATGAGTTTCTTCGTTTCCTTTTTACTTTAAGGTTTTTGAGAAAATAAGTAAAATGGGGGAAATACCAAATTTTGTGGGTACATATCGTTTACTTTTCCACATGCCATGAACTTTGGTCGTGTGGGATGAGTACATAGGGCATTAAATCCTGTCAGCGATGAAGGGTGTAAAAACGAACTACACGCTGTGTACATAGTATATACACACCGTGTAATTAGTTGGCATGTGAATAGTATGGCGGTGGGAGTAGCCGCCAGTGGAGAGACAATACACACTATGTATTCAAGAATACATGCCTTGTACTCATGTCGACAGATGAACAGTTAGGTGGTGAAAAGTATCCGCCCCTGGAACAGTTAAAAAATAAAAATTACACGCCGTGTAGTTTGTTTTTTTCTCTTAAAATGGGAAGTAGCTTCTTCTTTCGATAGGGGAAGCTTAGGACGTCAGAAGAGTGCGGGAGAGAGAGCCGGAGCTTGGAGGAGATCCTGATCATTCACCGGAACTCGGATTCCTTCACGGACGGTCTCTATTGAACCACACGGGTGAGTTCTTCACTCTTGTTGAATCCTTCTTTCCAATTATTTCCTGAGGGGAAGTTATTTGGGTTTTAATGCATTTTCATTTATCCCATACCTATGTCGTTCTCGGGTGTTTTGAGAGGCATTATTCACTTATATTGATCAGAGGAGATCAAGGTAGGTGGTCTGATGTTTAATTCCAACAATCACGTGGTTTTTGTGTACCGTTGTGCTACGCGCTCATGTTTGGGTGTCATATGGATGAGGCCTTGATTAATTAAGATATCTAGAATTTCATAGATAATATGGTGATAATTATAAATTTTTTTTTGGTATCATTTCTTGGATCCAGTGCCACCCCGTGGGTGAGTTTCCCGTGTTTAGCAGTTTGGCCAGGATACCTGAGGGTATGCCTTGATTTAGTATGCTTTGATTTTTCTTGAGAGAAAATGTATATAATTGATTGATTATGTGTTGGGATTATCTCGGTTTCTTTTTTATCTTAAGAGAAGTGTTTTTCATGCCTGAGGGCAAGTGTTTGTTTAACTTGAGAGCAACAGTTCATATGCCTGAGGGCAGTAGCTTCAGTGCCTGAGGAAAATATCTTGTATGCTTGAGGGAAATATTCGTTATGCCTATGGGTAATCACCTGAGGGTTTCAATTCTATTTACCTGAGGTTAAGGTTTTTCATGTCTGAGGACTCTGTTTACTTTGTATATTCACTATGGTGATTTCACATGTTATACCTGCCAAGCTAAAGCAGAGGCTTGGTATTGTTTTACCCTGTACTTATTAGATATCTTATTGTGGTTTTGTTGTTGCACTGTATAGGAGATTTCTAGCTAAGGATGAGTCTCAGGAATGTATAATTCAATTATATCAAATTGTTAAATAATAATTAAATAGATATGGAACTGGTAGGATTAGCTGATTTTGAATACTTCATAGTTTACTACATTTTCATTATTGCACATTGTTGTTGCACAAATTCACTGACAGTTGGGTATGGGCCTTTGGTGGTTTCCTACTAGGATTTATTTCTCAGACCCTATTTGGGTCATGTCTTGGAACCAAACAGATTATATTTTTGTAGGTGTTGATAAGGGAAAGAGTCGCTATGTAGGTACTTGATTTTTGCAGAGGAGTAGGAGAGCATGGGACCAATCATTGGATTGTGATACTACTGAGTTCATGTTGTGTTGTTCTGTTTTTTTGCTATATTTGTACCTTGTGCTGTATTGTTTTAGATTTTAGTGTACCTTGTTTTGATTGCTTTCTTAGACTTAGGGACATATTGCATCACTATGTATATGACTATTATTATCTTTTACTTCTGTAATTTTGTCCTTTTAATCATAGTACTGTTTAATGATTCTGCTTTTGTATTCTTGTATTTTGTTCTGCTATGGTACACTTTGACAAATGGGGGCATAGTTTCCCCACTATCAGACCTAGGCCCTCACTGCTAGTCGGTAGCCTTTGGTGTTTGGGGAAATGTGCTTGAGGTCATGTGACCAACCATGTTCGGGACACCCATTGAGTGGCACCCAGATCTGGTACATTACACAAAATATGTAAAAATGGTATATGGTATTTATTTTTCTTTTAAAAAAATATTATATCTTGTTAGGGAAGACAAAGATCAAATAATACTCACGGTGGTGGAAAGGTCATTATCACCGTGTATGTTAAAAAGAAACATTCATTTTTTGTTTAGTAAACCACTTCATTGAAAAAGATTACCTTTGAATGAAATGAAAATTCAAAGGGTTTTATACACCTTATAAAATAAATTCATGTATAAATCAAAATATGCCTCAATGAAAGGAGATTGAGATGAAGTCCCTTACCTCATGTACGACTTGAGTCATTCGTTATTTAATCTCATGAATAATTAACTAAAGTTAATTTCTAATTTCTCAAGAACTTTTTTCATGTTTATTATTCCTTTTATATTACTTATTACCACGTTATAATCATTACATAATCATTTAAGTTAATAATGGTCGTTCTGTTGATATTTGGTACATGAGTCATAAATGAATTTCCTATAATTAAAGGTTGTCCATGTGGTCAAAATTCCATTATATCCATAATGATATTAATGATTTAAATATCATATATATAATATATATCCATTGTATATTTTTATTTATAATAGTATATAACATTTGGTGATAAGAAATTAAATGCATCGTTCATGGAGACGGTAAGTTGTTCGTACGCATGAACGCTACTTCCATTTCTATTTAGTATTTAATTGAATGAAAACATAATGATACATAGGTATATTATAATTAAAGTATAATATCATATATAATTTTAGTAACCCCATCCTTTACATGTTTCACATATGGCATGAACGAGTCAAATCACTTTGAGGGGCGGTAGTCTGCACTTCCTCAAATGAAACTATTGTATTTATCCGATATGGTAACCATAATGGTATGATATAAATGAAAAATAAAGAATAATATAGACAATATAAATATATATATATATCACACATAAATACAGTTCCATCATAATGACCACCATGAGAGGCGGTAGGAGATAATCGAACAATCATTGTTTCATCATGTAGCAGTTCGTCATACAAAGAAACAGTATGTTCGTATCCATTAGATAGAATTGTGTGTAAGTGTAGTTTAAATCCTTCTCATAAAAAAACCTAGTATATTATGTATATGGCTTTTGTTATGTAAACAATGAATAATAAGAGCATAGATATTGAAGAAGTAAAATAGAGAAAGGGAACTTGAGGGAATATGTTACCTTTAAATCGGGTAACTCCCTTTGGTTTGAGCCAAAAGGATTTCTTGAAGTGCGTTATGCTTAAGTTAATCCTTATATTATTAAGATAGGGATATTGAGATGTTATTTCAGCAGATTTTGGAGGAGCCAAGGGGGCTTCAAGGGTTTGAGTAAGGGTTAGAGGTGATGGCTTTTTATAAGGGGGAGAAAGGACTCTTTAGGAAAGTTTGAAAATATTATTTTATTATATAATGATTTTCAGTTTCTAAAGGTCCAAAGCTTATTTAATTCAAAGATCATGTGTATATAACTTGAAATAAAATCATTCAATAATAATTGGATAGGTTTTGGATATTTTTTTAATCCTTATATTTTTTATTTAACCCTTTGTTAACTAATTTAGCTTTTACCATGTTCTCTTATATATTCATACTATATGGTTAATATATTTACAATAAAATTAAAAGAGACCCAAAATGGATCAATAATGTAATTTTTAACACTATATATGTCATTTGGACGAATCTTATATTTTTAGGACTATTTTATCATTTAATAAAATATTCATTGATTTAAAAAAACTTTTTTATGTAAATTTTAATACTATTCATATCAATACTTTTTAAAATATCCTAAACCACATGATTATTTCAAAAAGTATTCATTATTTAAAACATAAAAAGTCATAATAATCTATAAAATTAGAAGATGGCATAAAAAAGTTCAAAATAAATTTATTTTAATATTTATAATATCATTTATTTTAATCCTTTATTAGTGAAGCAATTACTGCATAACCATTGCGTCATAATTAAATTTGTTTATTTAATAACTAAAAATTATATATGAAATACCATGATGTAGGTGAATGTTTTATATTTACAATTAATATTTATAGTCTAAGATATAGCTTATATAACCTCATATAAAAATTGTTTTAGTAAAAATTTCTTGTTTATGTTATTTTTATCCTTACTTTAAATTAATTAATATAATGTGTCATTATCACTCCCATGTGGCTCCATGGGGTCTGAAAATAGACCTAAGGATGTCCATAGTTGTAAATGTATCATAAAATATGGTTATTAAAAGTGTATGGGTAATTTCATATTATTATAATATTATTTTTCACCATTATTTAACATATTTACCTTTTAACCATGGTAAATAAAACATTTACTAAAGTAAATATTCATAATGTATAAAAATAAAAGTTACCTATTTACACAATTTGGACCTCTTTATTAAAAAAATGGGATCCATTTTTACAAATTCAAAACACAAAATTTTCAGAAAATAATTTAAAATTATTCCCCATTATCAAAACAAATATCATGTATTTAATGAATAATAACTATCAAAAGATTAAAAGTTTTTTTTTGCTAAATTTCAAAGTAAAATTACTTTAAATGAAAAAAATTGATTTAAAAGCTAAAAAAATAATCTAATTAAACTTTAAAACCAATTAAAAGAACAATATAACTATATAAATAAAATATATTAAAAGGCATTTTTGAATTAAAATGCAGTATTTTTCACTATTCATTAAAAAAATGAACATTATTAGAAAAATACCAAAATTTCATCCAAAGTAAATTTTGATGTCCCTATTATAAATAAGAATATTATTTTGTAAAATAGAACATATAAAAGTGACAAAAACAAGATTTAAAAAGGGTTCTCCATCAAAAGGCGGTAAACAGACCTTTTAAAGAATATTAGAGTGTTTTTTCATAAAATTGGATTCATTCACATTTTAAGCTTATAACATTTATTGGATAAGTGTAAAAAACATTTAACAAAAATGTATAATAATATTTTAGTTAGTTATTTTTATTATCTCTAATACAACGGCTATTAGTAAACTACCCTTTAAAATAATATTATATTATTATATTTCAGTATGACTCAACCTTGTGTGCAACATGAGATTTCGAAGAAACCCATTGTTGTGTTTTGGGTATTCCATTGAAAATATCATCCACATTAAAGTAAAATTATTATTTAATTCAAAAATATTAACAAATATGAAAATATCTTACTCTTTATTTACCTGGGATGTTACATTACAACTGAGATTAGATCCCATTATAAATGAAATAAATCAATTTTTTTCAACTCATACTGCCATTTAAACATAAAAACATCTCTTGAATGATATCATAAGAAGTAACACAATAGTATTATATAACCCAGAATCATGGAACAACAAAAACACTTGCTAATAATAGAGGTATAATTTCATATAATTATCTAAACAAGTCATGAAATCCGGCATTCTAAAGCAGAACAAAACATGGAATTCCACCCAAAGGACACAATCAAAATTACCAAGAATCCTACTAATGAATATATATGTAATGTTACATGAACGACTTTTGAATCTATAATTGCCTAAGTTTTTCCATGTATGAAGCATCCTTTCTATATCAGGCTACGGAAATTTTCAAAATCCTCAAAATTAATAAGCATCAGAAAATACAGGAGTCACTTGTGGAGAAATCATATCAATTATAACCAAGAGTAGTATAACCATCAAATACCATCCCTAGACACTTGGTAATTTCCATTACATGGGGTGATAATTCCCTATAACAACTATTTACCAAGATACAACATTTTTCTTGTCTCTTATCTACCAACCCAAAACAGAAAGGAAAAGTAAAAAAATAAAGAATACTGGTGCTCTGATACCACATTGTTATGTCCCGATCCAACATACCATCAAAACGGTAGCCATAACGGTCACCAAATGACATCTAATGCATCTCTATGTATGCTAGAGGCTACTCACTGGAAGCAAGGGTGTATGGATAGTTAGTGGGGATAATATACCATCATATCAGAGTTTTCATAGCAGTATAATAATATATAAATATATTTTAACAGCGAAAGTAGTATAAAGAAATAGATATTTTATCATAAGTCAATTATGATATCAAATCAAAAGTGAAAATGGTTAATACCAATTTATACAATTTATGCATGTCATGGTGGTATATATCTGATAGCAGTAAACAACTCACCATGGTTTACATATCAGTACAGTGAAAAGGGCCAAATCCCAAAAAGTGATCTCCACAGGCATCCCGAGCCCCCACTCGGTCCATTTCTCCAAACTCCCAGGTATCAGAAAATAGAAACAAGTAATGTCCAAGGTCCTATAAAAAAGTAGAGTCTACTCAGGTACACCAATGCAATGGCGGAGCAAATATGGTGTGAGATATAATTTTAAGTAGGTCGGGAACACCGGTGTCTAGTCCAATATGGATAATGTAATAAAATTAAACAGTATGCAAGTATATCGAAGCAATAATGGAATTGAATAAATTACCAACAACCCATCCATTTTCCTAAGGGACACCTAATGATGATACATGCATTAGCCCATGGTTGGTATGTCTGATCTTGGCAATTACATATATCAGTATATATAGTAAAATTATATATATATATATATATATATATATATGCTTAGCATCCTCCTATATGAACCATGAGCATACCAATACCAGATGGGTATATACCTTGGATTATATTTCTTGCTAGACCAAGATGTACTGCACAAATATTCATTTCTAGGGGAAGTTCTCACGGTCTTGCCTCTAGTCCAAAATCTAGGAGCTCTCAAAGTATAGTGGAAATCAACACGGAATCTCACATAGGCTTCCAACCCTATCTCTCAAGGTCCTATGGAAAATTATGTTGGGTAGATCGGGACGTAACATACATATATCCATCACTAAGAGTTGCACACACAGTCTATCACCTAGCTCAACTCCATGAGATCTCACAGTATCTGGAGGATCAGCACAAAGACTAACAAATTCTTTCCCAACAAGGGATCTCACGGTCCCTTGGTTCCCCTGCCAATACAAGGAATAACCATTCACAACATATAATACATGAAGCATTTAACCTCTCATTCATTTCATTAGCCCATTTCAATTACATATAATCAATCATATTCATATTTATAATTAAGTAAAACCATCATAAGTATTTCAATTAAAGCATTAACATGGAATTCACATTCACTCAAAAATATAAGGCAATGGCCTCTCATTAATCTCATTGTCCATACTCAAATCTAGTAGTTAACTCCACAGTCAACTGGGTAGACAAATCTCATTAATTAATTCATCAATTTATTAATCAACAACCCAATTCCGATCTTATAATTAATTTTTCTGAATTAATTTTTTCATTATAAATATCACCTACCCATTATCAATTCATTAATTAAATGTCTAGATCATAATATCAAATCCACATAATTAATTCACAATTAATTATCTCAACATAGCCAATTCAATATCACAAAATTAATACTTTGAATATTTATCTATTTTCAAATCTCAAATCATATAATTAATTCACAATTAATTACCTCAACATAATCAATTTAATATATATCAAAATTAATCATTTGTTTAGTTATCTCACATACAATTTTCAAAGAACAAAATTAATTCACAATTAATTATATCAAATTACATGATTTAATATCTCATATTTATTCCATTGAATAATTATCTCAATTACAATTCCCAAATCACATAATTAATTCAAAATTATTTATATCATTGTATCCAATTTTATATCTCATAATTAATCATCTTGATAATTATGTCCCTTACAAATCTCATAGAACAATATTAATTCACAATTAATTATCTCAACTTAGCCAGTTAAATATCTTGTAACTAATCCCACAATTAATAATCAGAATTACAATTATCAAAGCACATAATTAATTCAAAATATTTTATCTCAACTTAGACAATTTTATATCTCATAATTAATCATCAGATTAATTACCTCAATTACAAATCTCAAAGCCCAAAATTAATTCATAATTAATTATCTCAACTTATCCAATTTAATATCTCATAATTAATGCCCTAATTAATTATATCAATTACAATTCTAAAAGAACGTAATTAATTCATAATTAATTATCTTAATATTTCCCACTCATTAATTCTTAATTAATTATCTCAACATATCACACCCAATACTCATAATTACTTGTTAGGTCCACAAGGCTGAATACCCTGAGAGGGGGTGGGGGTGAATCAGGGTATGACTAAATTAAACTTAAAGCGCGTTCTGATCTTATTTCACTGTTAAGAAAAACACTCTTCTCTCTCTTTCCTGTTTCACAATATAAACAGAAAGTAAAGCAAGCACAGGACACATCAATTTTACTTGGTTCACCGCTAAGGGCTACATCCAAGGAGCATACGCCGATAGGTTTCCGGTCGTACCAATTCCACTAAACTTCACTAGCTATGGATTATAAGGTTTGGGATAGATCACTTCTAAGCCCAGGATCACTGCCTTTACAAGTTTAGGGTCAGCTCACTGCTTTCCTAAGGGTCACTCCCTGTTTATCTCTCTCTGGCTCACTGCCGGTGGAGAGGATCACCTTCTTTCTCTTCCTTTACTCACTGCTCTTGGAAGGAATCCACTCATAGTTTATAGACCTGTAGTACTTTTCATTTTCATGAAAGAATGCATCATCCTATATTTGTAGATGCTCTTTTGAAGTACAACTTTCACCCGTAGATGAATATCTCTTTGCACCGAAGATATCGGGAAAACTTCTAGCTTCCACGCAGCTCGAAAATCACTGCTAGAAATAAACCTTTCTTGGCGCACAAGTCAATCTATGCATGAAAGTATCGGTGCACAAGTCACAACGGGTGCGCAAGTCCACCTTAGACACTTGCACGACACAATATTCCCCAAATCCAAACTTGCGCGACTCTCTTCCTTTTACGCCCAAAACAATATTGGTGCACAACTGGAAACCGGTGCACAACTTCTCACACTGGTGCGCAACTTCACTTGCACAACCCACACACCACTTGCGTGACCACCACACCTACGCAATGGGAGCTCTGATTTCTCAAAGTGTTGAACTCCAGTACTAAATGAAGAGGGGTGGTCCAGTATTTATAGGCTTTTGGTCACCCCTGTGTGATGGCGCGCAAGTCTCTCCTCGGCACGCAAGTCTTGGCACGCAGGTCTCTTCCCCTACAAGTAACTTGTGAAACCCTATTCCAAAATTGCGCGAACCTCTTTCCTTTGACATATTTTGATCTTCTGATCTTGAAAAACAACAGGCGCGCAAGTTCTCAAGCTTCCAAGGCATCGGCGTATAAGTATCTTTCGCGGCGCGCAAGTCACCTGCGCGACCTCACCAAAACTTGCACAAACCTTATCCCTTTGCCATATTTTGATGATCTGATCATGAAAAACATATGGTGCCCAATTTTCCAAGCCTTCATGTACACGGCGCGCAAGTCCCTTGGCCAAAAACCACTTTTCTTAATTTGTCGACTTTCAGGCCCCAAAATTTGTCAAACACTGGAAAACAGCGCCACCTTGTATCTGTTCTTTTTATTATGTCTCCTCCAGATCATTCATTCTTTTATCTATGTTCTTGAATCAAATATGGAACGTTGACCATATCTCTTGAACTCAACATTCCACCATGAAATCCTCTTTGTCAACAAATTTGTATGTCATGGTATTCATTGTCAACAATCACAACACAGATGTTCACTTTGTCAACAGACACAATCACCTCAAAAAAACTTCAATGATGCCTTGAGGGATTTTTTCCCAACAATCTCCCCCTTTGGGTTTATTGAAAACTCTTCCATAAGAAGATACATCGTTAATTTTTCAGCCACCATTTGCCTTTTGCGATTCTGATTGCGATCAAGGATTTACTCAACACATACTCTAAGCCCACATGAGCAATGCTCAGCGTGTGAAACAAGAGTAAATGAAAAGTTCATCAATGAATCACTTCATCTCTGACATCCACTGTTGACACCAAACTGATACCAATTTGTACTAAACTGATACCAATTTTTGAAGGACCTGTTGGAAGACCAATTTTTGTTGGAAATATTTTTTACCACATTCCAACACTACTCTTATACTTTTATCACGATCCTTATCTATCGTGATATCTATTCTTTGTTCGATCACTTCTTGCATCATCAGACTTTATACACTCCCCCTTTCTCATTGTTCTCCCCCTATCTGGCTGATCCACCTGTCAACTTCTCCCCATATCATTCATGATTTCTCAAATTTCCACACTGTCTCCCCCTTGAACAACCACTATTTTCTCCCCCTTTGTCAACGATCCCAAAGGATATGCCTTTGAAGTCTGTAACAGAGTAGAGAACACATATCAGTATAGTAGGGAAAACACATCATACCTCGAGGAGAGGGGGTTAGTTCCACATACACACTATTTCAAGTGCGGGGAGTCGACTGAACTCCCAAAGCCAGTCGATGTCGTTCAAATGCTTCCTTGGGTAAGGCCTTTGTCAGAATGTCTGTAACCTGTAGTTTTGTAGGCACATACTCCAACTTCATAGTGCCCTGCTCCACCTTCTCCTTAATGAAATGATATTTGATCTGAATGTGCTTTTTTCTTGAGTGATGAACTGGATTTTTTCTAAGATTGATAGCACTTGAGTTATCACACCAGATTCCGATCAGAGACTTCACCTCAACTCCCATATCTTCAAGATTCTCCTTCATCCACAATAACTGTGTGCATACTAGAGTGGCCGAAATATACTCATCTTCCTTGATGCTCAACGAAATGGAATATTGCTTCTTGCTTATCCAAGAAATACACAATCCACCAAGATAGAATTCACCACCTGACGTTGATTCTATATCATCTGCTAAACGAGCCCAGTCTGCATCAGTATATCCTAATAACTCTGTCTAATATTTGTCAGTATATGTCAAGCCAAAAATCAGTGTTCCATGGATATACTGAAGTATTCTTTTCACTGCAACCATGTGTCAATCCTTGGGATTACTCTGATATCTCGCTGTTTGGCATGTGGAAAAAACAATATCAGGCCTTGTCGCGGTTAATTACAATAGACTTCCAATAATTTTCCTATATTCTGTGATATTAACTGTCTTTCCATCCTCATCTTCTGATAATTTCATCCAGGTAGCAACCAGAGTCTTCTTCTCCTTGGAAATATCCATTCCAAACCTTCTCAGGACCTCCTTGGCATATTTAGATTGAGAAATGAATGTTCCATTCCTTCCTTGTGTCACCTTTAGACCAAGGAAAAATGTTAGCTCTCTAATCATTGACATTTCAAACTCATTTTTCATGAATTCAGAAAACTGCCTACACTGAGCTTCATCTGATCCACCAAATATTATGTCATCGACATAAACCAACACCATCATCCTTTGTTTACTTTCATTTCTGAAATAAAGATTGTAATCAACTCCCCCACGCTGAAAACCAAGCTTCTTTATGTACTGATCAAGTCTTGAGTACCATGCCCTTGGTTCTTATTTCAGCCCATAAAATGCCTTCTTCAGCCTACAAACTTTGTCCTCATCCTCATGAATAAGAAAACCATCTGGCTACTCAATGTACACCTCTTCTTTTAGAACCCCATTTATAAATGCAGATTTGACGTCCATCTGGAACACTTTAAACTTTCTTTGCACTACTACGGCCAAAAATAATCTGATTGTCTCCAGCATTACAACTAGTGCAAATGTCTCATCTAAATCTATTCACTCTATCTGGGAGTATCCCTTGCACACTAGCTCTTCTTTGTTTCGAATCACATTTCCATCTTCATTAATATTGTTGCGATATATCCATTTAGTCCCGATGACATTCTTATCTGATGGCCTAAAAACAATCTCCCATATTTGGTTCTTCTAAATATGATCAAGCTCTTCATTCATAGCCTGAACCCAATTTTCATCTTCAGCTGCATCAGAAAAACATTTCAGCTCCACCTGAGACAAAAATGATGTTTGCTGTAATGATTTCATTCTTCGAGTCTGAACTGGAGCTGTCTGATCACCAATGATATTCTGCCTATCAATTTCAGCTTGACTCTTTGGCTTCCTTACAAACACAGACTTGACACATTCTTGTTCATCATCAGTATCTTCTTCTGAGTCATCCTTTTCCACTTCTACTCCCCCTGTTTCGCTTACCTCATCATCACTTTCATCCAAAAACTTTTCACTAGGTCATTGAGAATTTGGTTCATTTTCGACTATAGTGACATCATTTCTTTCAACAAATTTTCCTAGCTTTTTGTTGAAGCATTTATATACTTTACTTTTCCCTGTGTAGCCAAGGAATATCCCTTCATCTCCTCGTGCCTCAAACTTCCTATCATTTTCTTTTTTTGAGAATGAAACACTTACTTCCAATGATTCTAAAGTATTTCAACATTGGCTTCTTTCCGTACCACAGTTCATATGGAGTCTTCCCTGGCTTCGAACACAATAGAGACCTATTTGAAACATAGACCGATGTCAAAACTGCTTCCTTCCAAAATTTCTCTAGTGGTTCTTTATCAATAAGCATCGTTATGGCCATTTCGTTGATGATATGATTTCTCCTTTCAACCACTCAATTCCATTGTGGAGTTCTCACTGATGAAACTTGATGCCTTATCCCGTGTTTCTCGAGATATTCTTCCACTTGACTGTTTGTGAATTCTGTACCGTTATCTGTATGGAACTTCAAAATTTTCTGCCCAATCATCCTTTCTGATTCCCTCATGTACTGCTTTATGCTACTGAAAACCTCTGTCTTATGGGTAATGAAAAATACCCAGGCCATTCTGCTATAATCATCAATGAAAAGAATATAGTACATTTGCCCATTTATAGCTCGTGGTGATATAGGTCCACATACATCAGCATGCACCAATTCGAGAACTCCAGTTGTTTTTTATTCCTTTGGCATGTATGTCTTTATGATAATCTTCCCTTGTTGACAAGCATTACGCGTATGAGTGCGATCACATGATAGTTTGGGAAGGTCTCTAGCAGCATCACACTTTACCAGATCTTCCATGTATGGTTGACATAGATGACCAAGTCGCTTATGCCATAGATGGTTTTCTTCTTCTCTGGATAAAAAGCACTAATCTTCTTCCCCACCTACAAGGTAGAGATTTCCCTTTGTCCTTTTTCCCTGTAGAAAAACTGCTCCATATTTTCCTTTCACAACACACATCTTCTTGGTAATCAGATAGAGTTCCCAGAGTCACATAGTTGACTGACACTGAGTAAGTTATGACTAAGACCCTCTACTACTAAGACATCAGCTCGTCTCATTTCATTTCCCCCAAACATGGCTTTCCCTGAGCCAATAATCTTCAGGCCTTCATCATTTCCAAATTTGACAACTCCCTCTCTGTCATATTTTATGCCTGTAACAAGATCCTTATTACCCGTCATGTGGGATGTGAAACCACTATTAAGGATCCACACACTAGATTGACCTGATGCTTTAAGGGAAATCTTTGCCACTACAGCCTTCTCATTTTTCTTCTTATTGGTCCATACTTTTTCTTTCAAACTCGGCATGGATTAAGACTTCAGTTCTTTCTCAGAGTATGATTGATCATCCTCATCTTGCAAAACCGCAAATCTATTATGCATTTTTAACTCAATTGTCGGTTTATTGATATGTTGCTTGCGAACGTTTTGATTCTTCTTTGGCACATTTCTCTGAATGGTCAAAGTACAGTACCAAGAAATATTCCCAAATCCTCCGCACCAAAAACAGTGTCCTTCAAAATATGTTCTGGAAAACCATTCTCTGTTTGGCTTCCACCACTATTCTTGTTCCCTTTGATATCTTTTGACTATGGAACACACATACTGTAAATGTCCCATCTTTCCACAACAATAACACCTGATATAAGGTGTATTCCTTCTTTTTTACTTCAGCACTATGAGTTTCCCCTCGAGATCTCTGAATATTCTGATTTTTCTTTGTTCCCAAATCCACCTTCAATCTCGGGATGGGTGCTTGCGGTCTGACATCAACAGCCACAGATTTTTGTTTCTGATTAAGCCATGAATTAGCCTTAACTACTGAGCTCAATTGCATCTTCTTTCCTACTGAAATACTAGGCTCTTCTTTCTTCTTTTTATTCTTCGTAACAACCTTCTTTCCCAATATTGTGTTGGGATTCAATGGTTTTTCCTGGTCTTTAACTTTTCTCCGCAGACCGACAACTTCCTCTTCAAGATCTTTGATATTCTTGACGTGATCTTTCACTTTTCTATTCAAGCAATTGATCTCCCTTTTCTGTTCTTCAATCTTGAGATTATTCTCATCAACATTTTCTGTGCGCTCTATCTTGGAAGTCATAAGATTTTCAATTTCTTTCACTAGCTCAGACTTCTCTTCTTCTTTCTATTGGATGTAGAGTTTGGAATCATGTACCACCTTGTTGGATTTCTTTGTTTTTTCTCTCCAAACATCTATCTCTTCAAGAGATGCTTCTAATTCAGCTTCCATGTCAACTCTCCCTTCAATTTCTTCTTCTTCGTCATCAATTTCTGTTCCTTTATTTTCTTGAGCACTACTGACAACAGCCACCATTGAATTTTGTCCATGATCTTTGTAGTTTTCTATCTCTTCAATATCTTCACCCTCAAACTCATCTGAACTGTCTATTTCTTGTGAAAGATGATTCTTCTTCTTAAAGAAATTTCTCTTGAACTGCTTCTTCCCTTTCACATATGCTGAACATTTTTTCTTAGGAATTTCAACTTCATCTTCATCGTTTTCTTCTAGAAACTTTTTGGGGGACCTTGCAGAAAAATGACCAACCTTTCCACATCTAAAGCAAGCAAGTGGAAACTTCCCTTTGAACTTTCCTTTTCCTCTATGAAGATTTGAGGAGAGGAATGACATTACCTCATCTATCTCTTCTTCTTCCTGATAATCTTCAATGGTAAGCTTCTTCATGGCCTTAAATGTCACCTCTTTGGACTTCCCCCTTTCCACAGCTTCATTATAATTGGTCCTCATTTCATATGCAACCAAGGAACTATGCAAATTGTCCAGTTTCAGCTCTTTTGGATCTTTATCTTCTAGTACTGAAACATTTGGATTGAACCGAGGTGGAAGTTTCCTCAAGATGCGCTTTACGATCTTTATGTCTTCAATGACTTCTCCAAGACCTCGCATATCTTCCAAAATAATTTTTACCCTATCAAAGAATCTGTCAACAGAATCATTAGGGTTCAATTTTAGATCTTCATATTTGTTCCACAACACCTACAGCTTTGCCTCTCTGACCATTGTATCCCCTTCATATATATTCAAAAGATTTTCCCACATGGCATGTTCCGTTTTGCATGAAATCACCTTCATGTAGATGGGATTTGAAAGTGATCCCCCTAAGGAATTGATTGCCTTGGAATCAGCATCCAACTCTTTATGCTCAGCTTCTGATAATGCACCACTATTAATATCAGCTGTGATACCATGCATAGCTGTTGAAAACACATCCATTCTCAAGGATTGAAAATAGTGTTGCATTCGATTCTTCAATATCTGAAAATTATATCCATCGAAGATCGGAATCCCTTTATGAGTAGTGACCTCCATTGAGAGAAGACCTAATATCAACCTCCCTCTGATACCAACTGTTAGGTCCACAAGGCTGAATACCCTGAGAGTGGGGGTAAATCAAGGTATGACTAATTTAAACTTAAATCCCATTCTGATCTTGTTTCATTGTTAAGAAAAACACTCTTCTCTCTCCTTCCTGTTGGACAATATAAACAGAAAGTAAAGCAAACACATGAAACAACAATTTTACTTGGTTCACCGCTAAGGGCTACGTCCAAGGAGCATACGCTGATAGGTTTCCGGTCGTACCAATTCCACTAAAATTCACTAGCTTTGGATTACAAGGTTCGGGATAGATCACTTCTAAGCCCAGGCTCACTGCCTTTACAAGTTTAGGGTCAGCTCACTGCTTTCCCAAGGGTCACTCCCTGTTTCTCTCTCTCTAGCTCACTGCCGGTGGTGAGGATCACCTTCTTTCTCTTCCTTTGCTCACTGCTCTTGGAAGGAATCCACTCACAGTTTATAGACCCGTAGGTCTCTTCATTTTCATGAATGAATACATCTTCCTCTGTATGTAGATGCTCTTTTGATGTACAACTTTCACCCATATATGAATATCTCTTTGCACCGAAGGTATCGGGCAAACGTCCAGCTTTCACGTAGCCCGAAAATCACTTCTGGAAATAAACCTTTCTTGGCGCGCAAGTCAATCTTGGCACGCAAGTATCGGTGCACAAGTCACAACGGGTGCACAAGTCCACCTCATACACTTTCATGACACAATATTCCCCAACTCCAAACTTGCGCGACTCTCTTCCTTGTACGCCCAAACAATATTCGCGCACAACTGGCAACCGGCGCGCAATTTCTCACACAGTCGCGCAACTTCACTTGTGCGACCCACACACCACTTGCGCGACCACCACACCTACATGACGGGAGTTCTAATTTCTCAAAGTGTTGAACTCCGGTATTGAATGAAGAGGTGTGGTCTTATATTTATAGGCATTTGGTCACCTCTGCGCGACGGCACGCAAGTCTCTCCTCGGCGCGCAAGTCTCAGCGCGCAGGTCTCTTCCCCTGCAAGTCACTTGCGCGACCCAATTCCAAACATGCGTGAACCTTTTTCTATTGCCATATTTTTATCTTATGATCTTGAAAAACAACAGGCACGCTAGTTCTCAAGCTTCCAAGGCATCGGCACGCAAGTATCTTTCACGGCGCGCAAGTCACCTGCGCGACCTCACCAAAACTTGCATGACCCTTATCCCTTTGCCATATTTTGATGATTTGATCATGAAAAACATATGGTGCACATGTTTCCAAGCCTTCATGTACACGGCGTGAAATCCTATTTGTCAACAAATTTGTATCTATTCTTTTTTTATGTCGCCTCCAAATCATTCATTCATTTATCGACATTCTTGAATCAAACATGGATCGTTGACCACAACTCTTGAACTCGACATTCCACCATGAAATCCTATTTGTCAACAAATTTGTATGTCATGGTTTGCATTGTCAACAATCACAACACAGATGTTCACTTTGTCAACAAACACAATCACCTCAAAAAATTCTTTAATGGTGCCTTGAGGGATTTTTGCACAACAATTACCACATAACCCAACTAAGTCAACATTTAAGGTCGGTAATAGAAAAACACATATTATCATACTTAACAAACATATTAGTCTAATCATTATGTTTTTATCATGAAGAAGGAACACCTCCATTGGAAGGGGTATATTATAAAAATGTGATCTTTTAATCTAATAAATTATTTTAAATCAATAAATAATTCATTCAACATTTGTAGTCTAATTTCCCAAAAATAATAATTAAACAACTACTGCATTTTATTAATTAAGAAATGATGAGAACCCAACCCCAATGAATTGGCCGAGCCAATGCATTCTAACTTAAACCTTCATCTACTCACATACATGAACCTCAACAACAGTGCACACTCTTGAAATTGATCTCCAGACCTTATAACAGAAACTGTCACCAATGATTAGTGCGGTGAAGGCCAATGCACACCTAACAATTAACCCCAACTAAAAACAACCATATGAAACTAATTCAAGGGGTGAAAACCCAATTATCAGGTATAAGAATTTACTCAAGTTTGACGGTGGTGATAAAATCGAGACAAACCACCATTCCTTCAGCGTTGGTTGTCAAGATGTAGACGAATGGGTCCCGAGACATCCTTCACCCCACCTAGAAGTAAAAGAAAAAAAAAGAAAAAAAATCATTCACTCAAATTGGGTTTTGGCCAAACTGAATCCGAAAAAAGGAGAAGCTGAACATCTGATGTGAATAATGAAACACAAGGAGATAGACTCTTCTCACCAAGATGAACGAAATCCTGAAGACTTCATGTGAAATCATTTTGCAGAGAGTGTACCAGGTTGATGTGTACTGTGCCTCACCATGGGAGAAAGGGGGAGGTCGCGTCACCTATTATATAAGAGAGGGGGTGTGCCTCCTTTGTTTTTATCTCCCCAAAAAATAAAATAAAAACCAAAAATTAACTAAAATAATTAAATAATAATAATAATAATAACCAATATATTTTTATTATTATCATTCAATTAACCCACCTCTTCTATAAAACCCAAAAAACCTCATTAGCCACCATTTAATTAAATTCATTTCAACTGAATTTAATTATTTAAATACTTAATCATACCTAATTTAACACATAAATTAATTAAATCCTTTTTAAAAAATTTAATTAAATAAAAAAATCTAACCTTTCATTATTTAATTTATATTTTCTCAAATAAAAATCAATTAAATAAAACCCTTATTTCACATTAAATAATTATGTTCTTCTTATACTGGAATTTAATTAATTAAAACCCACAACTTCATAACTTTTAATTAAATCACTTTTTAACATGGAATTTAATTAAATAAATTAACTTGAAATTCAAAACTGGGTAAGGTGAATGTTTTGACTCGTACTATCTAACAGACCATGAGAAGAACGTGCAGACGCCACTGGACACCTTCTTTAATATGCATGACTTACCTGCATAGTTTGACTAACCATGAATAGATCATGTGAACATCACTATGATCTAGGATTAACATGCAAGGCTGAGCCACATGGTTTAACTAACTGTGCGCAGCCTATACGAACATATCTTCTAGGTATGGCACTCCCAAATCCCATTCCGTAATAAGGGAAACTCTTCAAGCCTTTACCGAAAATTCAATATCAACACATTTAAATAGTTACATCCCTCAAAAAAACATACCAAACATTTTTTTAAAACCAACTTGAGCAGTAAATTAACAAGTTTAAAAACATTTGTATTTTTAACCTGGTTAAAAAAACATGGGACATTAAACCTAACAATGTTCCCAAGTCATGTGACTCACCTAGGGGTTTTCGAAGGTTACTACTAATAAAAATAATATATTGAAAAAGCACGTTTCATTAGTTTGAATACACTTTATTTGGGTTTTCACGATTCACTGGGTCAGTCACACAGTTTATAAAAACCAAGCACTAACTCTGCAATGCCCCTCCTCTTCCCAAAATTCTCTAATTTCACTAAAAACTGTCCATGGTAAAACAAATATAATATATAATGAAAAGAATAAAATTGAGTACATGTAAACAAGTTTGAAATAGCTCCATAAAATTTTGGTATCTTACAAAAAGGATTAAATTCCATTCATGGCTCAACTTCATTGTTTAGTGAGGTCGTTAGGGTCCCCATATTTCCGTGTATAATTGTCATGTTTGGAAGGTATCTGTTTCAGCAACTGATCCATTAGTGATTTTTCCCCTCATAATAATTGTTCTATTTAAGGTAATGGTATATAATTATTGGTTATTCATGGCATGTTTTTTTAGGTTGGTGTGTCTTCTGCTAGTTTTGGGCATAAGGAGGATGTTGCTTCCTACTATGATGATGTGGAAGATTCTGGTATAGTTTATGGTTCCCTTTTTGTTGATACTACATTATAGGTAGTTGGGGTTTTATTGTTCTTGATGAGGTTTCCCCTAGTCATGTAGTTTAAGAGGAACCATACCATATCAAATAAATCCTTTCTATTATTTCTTTTCATGGTGTTTCAGATGGAGAATTTCTAGTGAGAGTATTGTCAACAATGGGAAAACCATTCTGCCTCACTATCCATTGTCCAATGGAAATTATTTTCTTTATTTCAACACTTTTGTGGCTCTTTATAACTAGAATAAGGATGAAATGGATACTATATCAATATATCTAGTGGTTTTTGCTTCTTCATCCCATTGGTATCCTCTTATAGGTATGCTTACATGATCTAATGCTAGAGAATTATAATTATCAAAGAAGGTAGTTGCTAAGTATATCAATTACTCTGGAAAATTAGTTCCTTCTTTCCCTAATAAATTATTTCATTAATCATTAGTAAGGTATGGGGAGTTATACCTCAGTTAAAGTGTGATCTTATCACTAATGGGATTAATAATAATCAGTTTTATTTAGTTTCCATCTTGGACATAAATAGAATTCCTCCAAAATTAATATGATTTTTCATAAAATTTATGGGTGATAATTATACATAATTATCATATTAATTATCATATTTTAATTATATTTAAATTCTGTTAATCAGTTTAAATAAAGGACTCTTCATACCAATTTTTGTTTTATCATGGTAAATGTTGTAAACTCTTTGAATTTTTAGTTGTTTCATATGTTATGGGTGATATAGTCTAAAGGGAGATATTATGGGAGATATTGTTACCCAATAATGAGTTTGGTTCACATTTTTCATTACTAGTGATTCTAATGCAATTATAGATTGTTTTAAGGATATAGCTGGAGGCCTCTTTTACGGAAATCCTTATTAGATATCAATAAGTTTTATTCAAATAATAGTATTTAATATATGACATTGGCTATAAATAAATAATATTGGTGAATTTTTAAAAGAGGATTGTATAATATTTTGAGTCACTTAGTTTGGTGTTTTTCAAATTTTCATGGTATGTTCACCATCAAGGATTATTCAGTTTCTAATCTTCATAGGGACCTCTCAGATAATGCTCTATTTTTTCAATTTTCACCCAACAATAGAACAAATATTCATTTTTTATCCAACATATGTTTGTGTAGGATTATTGATTTTTTTGTACTATCCAGTAATCCTGGGTGGAGACAATTCATGTCCATGCATGGATTATTCTTTATAAAAAATTGTATCGCTTAATGAATAATATTTCAACCTAGAGTAGTAGTCTTTTGAGGGTGAAAGCTTCTATTGATGACATTTATAATGATATTTACCATAGTGATATAGATCTTCAAGAGAATTGGGATGTCTATTTTTTCTACTCTCATATATAATCATTATATAATAACTTCTAAATTACTCGAGATTAATAGGGAATAAAGAGTTTATTTGGGGGATTTTTTATTAGGGAATGGGATAATAATACCATGTTCATTAATTAATTCCTCAAATAAATGAATTTTATATGTGGAGTAATCATGAATTATGATTAGGTGTCCTTTTTTAGTGATTTGGATATTATTGGAAATCTGGTGGTTGGTCATTTTCTGGGCCCTTTGGTAGAACATTTGTGTGATAGACATGGTTAAGATCTAAGGGTTTATAAAGGTTTTGGTACTTTTAGAGATATTAATAGGTAGGTTGGGGAGGGTATTAATGAAAATATTTTGAGAATTTTGAATGAGGATTATTTTATAGTGGTTGTCTTCCACTTGTAACTGAGCAGTGATCCAGGATTATTATTTTTCATATTCCAATTGTGAAGGATACTACCTCCTTTTTTTATTTCATACCCATCTATCTTTGTAACATCCCTTAAAATGTCTTTTACTTTATCCATTATAGAAGTATTTCTCCTCTCATACATAATATTGTTTTCGAGGAAAATAATGGGTTTATCAAGAACAAACCTATACAAGGTATTATTCATCTATCCATGAAAATGGTTGAAATCATATCTAATAATATGGATAGATATAATATAATAGTTAGAGTTGATATGGAAAATAATTTTGATATGATCAAATGGAATTTTATTATCATACTCTTGTGGAATTTTTTCTTCTCAAAGGCTTTTTGTGACATGTCTTTTTTTTGTTATTAATCTCCATAGATTTTAAGGGCTATCAAGGTTAATAAGTTTGATTATTTCAAATAAACATGTGTTATTCCACAAGGTAATAATGTATCACATTTTATTTTTATTAGGGCCCAAAATATGAAAATAATTCTCTTTAACTCAATAATTGCGGAGTGGAAATTTATTCTTCATCATGGTAATTATGGTTTCTATAGGTTGTCTCATCTCTCCTTTGATGAACAAATAGTCTTCTTCTTAAATGGATCTTCTATATCTATAAAGGGATTCAATTTTATTTTGGGGGAGTGTAGTACAAAGAGTGGCTCAAGGATTAATGGAAATAATAGTAATTTTCTTCCTTCTAAATAACATCTCTAACCAATGATCAAATAAAATTGAGGAGAGAATTGGTATGGTATGAAATAAATTTCATTTATATTACTTGTGGTCCCCCAATTCACCAGGTTGATGTATGATCCATCATTTTGATCCCTTGGTAAATCATATTACTTCCCAGATTGATAACTGAAAGTGAAGGTTTTTATATTTTGGTGGAAGGATATCATTTTTCAACTACTTTGTCTCTTTTATTCTGAGGCATCTGATGTCTTTACTTCATCCACCTAATGTTTTCTTAGACCAATTGAATTGAAAATAACAATTTTTATTTTCTATTCACATATTAAATGTAAATATAATTGTTCTCATTGGAATAATATGTCTAAACCATTTATTGTGGGTGTATTAACCTATGTAATGTGGATTAATATTATTCCAATCATCTCGATAAACTAAAATTGGACATTGTGGAGTGTCATTCTATTTTTTCCAAATTCATATTAGGGAAATAAAAGGTTAGTGATGGACTTCTCCTCATTTTCATAGTAGACAATTAGATCATTGGTAATTCATTTAAGGTTTATTTCTATTTACCCATACTAGAATGAGATGGATCACGGGAAAGGATGAGGTTGATTTTTGGAGAGATATTTGGGGAGGTGCTTGAAACTTTTTTTTGAGTTATCCAATTCCATAATCTATTCTATAGGAAACCAGTTATTCTACAAGGTTTATTCAATATTTTCCGAACATCGATCTGAAAACCCTATATGATAGTATTTGTTTTTCTATGATTGATCTCAATTATATCTTTATTCCTTTATCATATAGTTTTTTATGCATCTCTTCTCTTTATAGAAACCTGAATGTGGATTAGGGTGGTAATTTTTAGGCTTAATTTGGGAATTATTCATCAATTTTAATTCCATTTAAATATAATTTGATGGTATAGTGTATTGATCATCTATTATACCCAGTAATAGTAAGGTGTAAAAGAGAGGAATTCATCTAGTTTCACACTATATAAGTTATTTCTCCGGTCTGGTTGAAACCATTTTCCAACTTTTTAGGTGGATTTGTCAGGATTTATGTTGAATATGTTGGTGTCATGATTGGTCTTGATATGAAAGGGTATTCTCTAAATGACTTGTTGAATTAGTGGTTGTAGGACACCATTGATGTAGGAGGTATTAATCTAGATTGAATTTTTATTATAGTGTGGTGTTGGATTATTTGGGACACTATAAATAATTCTATCTCTCAGGATTGACATTATTATCTTTTTTGAAAAATGTTTTAATCTCATTACCTCATTATATAGTTGGTGGTCTTTTCAAATGGTGTGATAGATCTCATATTCTCAAATACCTCAGGTGTCAGTCAACTCCCCAGTAAGATTATCTCATAATTAATTTCCATTGTGTGTGTTGGGTGATGCTAATTAGAGGATATAAACTGAATAGTGATGGTTCCTATGTGTAGGGAATTATGAGATGTGGTGGTTTGGATAGGAATAATTTGGATGCAGTTAAGGTTTCCTTCATTTTTTTTAGATTTTGAACGTCTCTTATGTATGAGTCCAAGGATAATCTTCGTGGACTTCTTATCTATCAGGTTTTTTAATATCCTTATATATGTAGTTTAGATGGATTTTACATTGCATAATGGTTTTCTTATAGGTCATTATTCCCCTCATTGGTCCATTATCTAGCAGTTTAGATCATGAAATGGATCTTCTAAACTACTTTGTAGATATCAAGCATACATGACACAATAAAAAAAGAGTGTCGGGTGCATTGGATTATAGGGGGTCTTTTAGAAATATTTTTTAATATATTATTTTTTGGCTCACTTTCCAATGAATTTATTTGTATTTTTAAAGAAGACTCCCTAGGGATCTCCCATTTTAGTCCCCCTTGACTCATAGACTCCTTGGTGTGACCTTTACGTAATAAAATTTCATATTTTGTGTGATACGGTTATAATGATGAATTTTTTAAATACATATGATATATATGAAATTATAATAAATATGGAAATATTAATTATTATTTATCATTTTTTCTTCCATTAGTTGAAAAATGGATATATCGATCGTGTGTATGCAATTAACATTGAAAATCATTTTTCTAACTCTAATTATTATGAATGATTGTTAATATGTATATAAATAATATATATGATTTTTATAACATGATTAAAATTTTGTAAATTATGTTTGCATTATCAATTAGTAATGATAGAGACTATCTAACTAAAAAGTTCTTGGAAAACAAAGCAGTTATCACCCAAAATACAAATATTAATAACCAATTATTAATAAATGGGTGATAAGATGTTATAAATAAATAATAAATTATATGATATATATATATATATATATATATATATTTATGGAATAAGTGTATAAAAAATCAACATATATTATATAGGAAGGTTGAATATGAATTTTCTAATTTGATACTTGATGAATATTTTTATATCACAATCACATCACTATTATCAATGTTTCTGTCTAATTATCCAATGTGAAAATTTTTACTTCCATGTCAATGTTTTCGAAAAAATAATTTCTTTTTTAAAAATTACATATAATATTTTAAAATAATCTTTTCTTATTTTTTAACTTTTTATAAAATGGAGTAAAACGAATTTTTTCATTTTCTAAATGATTTACCTTATAAATTTACTAATAAATATATGGATGTAATATATTTTTTATCTTAGAAATTATGAGAATACATTCCCAGATTCATGAAATCATTATTATTTTAAGCTTATTTTATATTTTTACAAGTTACTTTTAAAATAAAATCTTTTCCTCTATAATTTATCATTTTCATTAATTAAATTATTTCAAATTGAAAAGTATATTTTTCTAAAGAATTATTCAATGTGATCTTGCAAAATAATTTTCCTATATAATATGACAAACATTAAAGATACTTATTCTTTAAACGGTTTCACTTCTTAATGGGGATATGATCCATAAGTTCTTGTGAGGCCTAAATTTGATGTCCTTTACTTAATGAGTGAAACCGTTTCTATTTTTAAATTTTCACAATGTTATAAATTTATGTTTATTCCACATATCCATGTATTATATCCCCTTGAAATACATTGAGAAAATATTGTTAACTCATAGGTAAATATGTTTTTTTTCAACCTAATTTCATGTTCCCAATTTTATATGTGGACCTACATAAATGTATATTTTTTTATATATAGAAGAAGATTTCATGTCCCTCAGATTATTTGTGTACATTGATTTTATGTCCATTAGAGTATTCATAAACCCATATTTTATGTTTATAAGACTATTCAAATACCTGGATTCATTTCAATATATTTATATGAGTTCCATATTTAATTTCCTTACCTTAATGGGTGAATATTTTTATTTTAATTTTTTAGAAAGATATAAGTTAATGTGTATTCCCTAAATTCATGTTTTATGTAAATATAAATCTCTCATGGGATTTTTTTCATTAATTTTTTTATGGTTCATTTATTATGAGCTTCCAATCATTATGGAATGACTCGATATTTTGACCAATGATATACAAGATATAGATTTCAAATATTAATTCCATGTTCTTATACCATTATGATCATGTTGTGCTTATGTAATTTTTGATATCTCCCTTGTTTTCACATACTGAACATTTTATCTCACCCTTCCTTAATCTTCCAATCCCTATGTTAATAAGAATAGTCCTAAAAATTATTTGTACATGAATAGTCATATTTATGAAGAACATAGTTGGAGATGATATGGACAATTTCTGAAATACTTATTTGTGTGAACAAGATTCTAAAGGTAATATACCTATACAATTATCACATGGATTGTATTTTGTATGAATTGAATATTCAACTAAAACAATTTAATAATTATGTGTGAAAATTCGGGGTTATTATAGTTGGTATCAGAGTTGGGTTTAGTAAACATTTGAGAACTATGATGAAAAAACATTAGCAGGAACCCTATATATAGAAAAATAATAGGATAACATCAAAAAATGTTATTTGGTGACCTTGGATAAACCTATGGTGTTGTTGACTAAATAGAATATGACCTTATTTAAACATCCAATGAATGATGTTTCATTATTATTTAGTTTTTCACAATCATTTATCACACTATGATTTTTTGTTTTGGTTAATGGATGGAACTATAATGAATTGTTTGAAAAATGAATTTGACATCCAATGGAATGATCATCCTTATGATGAATCAATTGTGTTATGAGATGGGATGTAATATCTTCTGACTGTTCTCACTCTACTCTCTCAGGTTATTGGTTGAAACATAGATCATTTTGAATTTAAAAATCCACCAAGGATGAAGAAACATGTTATTTAACATTTTATGAGACAATTACCACCATCTTTATATTATTATTATTATCCACTAGTTACTGATAAATTTATAAATATGACAACAAATATATTTTCAAGTCATTAATCTTCATACCATGAAAATGATGTCCAAGAAATTTATTGCCTTGAAGGTGAAGAATAAAATTTATGGAATATTATTTAGAATATGAGGAAAGAGGAGAAAATTTTCAAATGGTATGGGATGAGTTTATGTTAATATTTTTTACTATTTACTTCCCTTGAATTCAATGTAAATAAATAGAGATAAAATTTCATGAGCTTTAGAATAAGGTTGATGAATCCATTGGTACTTCTGAGGAAAATATTACAGGACTGGTAACATATGCATCATAATTAATCATCAACCCTGATATATAAATTTATCAATTCTTTATTGGTTTGAAACCAATCCATCAAAATTAATTAACCATATCGAACTTTTGATTCTTTGATGAAATCTTTTTATGTGCACTGAAAGTGGATATGGAATATGAAAACACTCAAGGTTCTATTGATACAATATTATGATGAATGATCATGGAAAATCTATTGGTTAACTAAATGGAGGGATGATAATATTTAAACCTATAATTTGTAAAATAATGTGGGAAGGATCACTCGGGTGATTGTATTAAAGGAAATAAAAGATTAATTTTTGGGATGTTATGAAAATGATAGAAGGAATGATGGTGTGACATAAAGAGGTCAGTAAATGGAATGAATAGAGAGATATCTCAAGAAATGTACCACTCACACTCAAGTGATATAAATGAAATGATCTTGGGTAAAATGTTAACCAATTAATCAATACAAGAGCTACTGGTGATATTATACCTCATCAATCTCTGTTGTCAAAGAAAAAATGGGAAAACATATGAAATTACATAATTTTATGAAAATCGGTATAATAGAAAACACTTATAATTCACTATAGAATAGGGAAAACTATTTAGATGTTTTTATAAGTAATACGAATAAAAATATTATCCATTAGTGATGTTTGATGTGATATTTAGAATTGATTATATATCCCTATATAGATTCCATATAATTGTTCTAGAATGAAGAGCTCATATTTTATTCCAAAATGACTGTTACATATCAATCTGTTAATGGTCAAACCAAAACCTCTAATGGAAAAAAGTTTCATCATTTATAATAGATTATTTAAAAAGAAAATGGTGAATTAAATTTTAGAAACATTTATGATTGTGGGATTTTATAAAATGGCTAATAGACCCTAGAAAATATAAGAACAAGGTATATAAATTTTTGAATGAGAAATTATGTATATTTAAAAGTGATGTTACTTTTATCATGTATGGATGTGAGATAAAATATTTTTTTGGTCTTGAATATGATCGGAAATATTTTGACGGATAAGTTATTTTAAATACTTGTTAAATATACTATGTTGAAAATTTTGAAATTTAATTCCTGATGTTAATGATAACTTATCATGTACTAGACTAACCACATTGGTTTTGGTAAATATTTAGAGTTTTATGGATGGAATTATGAGTATTATGATTCTATAAAAAGTAATTTATTTGTGAAAATATAATTTTGATTATCCCTTTCCAAGAGTAATAGATCAATTAGAAATAGATCAAGGAACAACCCATGGATGAGATTATTCTTACGAAAAATATAGAAAGAAAGTACAATTATTTTCAAGAGTTTTTTATCTGGTCCTAAAATAATCTTCCAATATTTGGAAAAGATAATGAAATAAAAACAAAATATGTTTACTTTTAAACCAGAGAAATCAATGGTATTTTGACTCATTGGAAGTTTAAATTGTTTGGTGATTATCATTCCCTTCCCATTATACCTATCATTCCCTATCAAAACTTGGTATATTTGTTTTCAAATATATATATATATATATATGTCTGTGTGTGTGTTTTCACTTCCCATTTATGTTTTACTATCTAGAAACCATGTTTTTTGTTATTCGGAATTACTATATTACTTTTATTTCACTATTTTCAAGAGAATATTTTGTTAACCCTTGTTATTATTTTGGTTTCCAAAAAAGATATATTCAAATAAAAATCCTTCAATTACTGAGAATAAATTATGAGGATACAATTAATTAATTTTGTGAGAATGTGACACCCCGTGATTTTATTAATTTTTTCATTCAAATATAGTTAACTTTATCAACATATTGTTTGACATGAAACTAAGAGTTTAAGTGAATCAAAATATACTATTGAAAATATTATTATTTAAATTCATTACCAAGAAATTGAATTGGGTGTATGAATAATAATAATACCATTTTTAATTAAATTAAAATTACCTACTCAATATGATAACTAATTAAATAATCCCTCAATTTTAGTAGGGTCATTATATTCAACGAAAATAAATTTATTTTTCATTTGTGAGATAATATTACAATTATTATTTTTTGAATAATTAGAAAATATTTTTCATAAAATGAACATCAATTTTAATATCAAAAAGTCAAAATTATATATATCTGAATTTTTTTCTATAATTTTGATAGGATTGAATTTTCAGTGAAAAGTGGAAATTAGATATTTTTATAAAACATCCATTTTATTTAATAAAATATAACTATAATTTTACTTTTATCTCTATAACACCGAATGAATTTAAAATATATTTATTTTATAATAAATTTAATTTTATCAATAGTTTTTGATATACACATCAATGTGTTTAAATGAGAATACTCTATTACAATATTATTCAATCATAACCATAACAAAATAGCCATTTAGTTGGCATGTATGAATAATGCTAACTAAAATATTAATATTATTTTTATTTATTGTTTATAAATATAATAAGAATTATTTTAATGTTAAATAATTTTTTAAATAACAAAATTTATATTTCATAAAATCATTTTACATATAATTTATACAAATAAAAAAAAATAATTTTTTCAAATTTTTTTAAAAAAATAGAAAATAAACTACATTTTTTAAATAATAATATCAAAATTAAATTAGGGTGAATTATTTTGATTTTTCAGAAATGTTTTATTTTATGATATATAGTGAAAAATACAAAATTTCAATTGAAAAGGAATTTTTATTTTAACTAATTTTTTTATAAATTAAATTTTGAATTGGTTATAAAGTAAAATTAGATTAATTTTATATCAATTCATTCAATTTAGGTCATTAGAAACGTATTCATATTGAATTTAGAAATAAAAACATTGTAATGTTCTAAACATTTTCTCTTTTAGACCATGCTTTGTCATAACATCTGTGGGGTTAATTTTAAATTTATATTTTATGATTTATGTGAAATGAATTTGAAAAAATGGATAAAATATTAGTAATCATAAATATTTATAATTTATATTAAGGCCATGTTAACATTATTACAAATATTAATAGTTAAAATAGTAAAAAAATATTTATAGAGGCTAAGGTAAAAATGGATTTATCGGGGTTCGAACTAAAAATATGAGGGTTAAAAATAAACTGACAACTTTTATAATGCTAATTTTCATTAAAAATTTCAATATTTTCTCTTCATGGTTCAATAATTTCTTTTTTTAAAGAATTTTGAGTGATTAAATTTGGTTGAGATTGAGTCTTTTTAAAATATTAAAAGTGTGCCACTCACCTCTGTTATAAAAGGCCACCCATATACTATCTTCTTCACACATTAAACCCATTTTTAATTGGAAATTACTTACTCCAGTCAGTTCCCAATTTCCCTCCACTGATATTATTATCATTATTTTAGGAATAGTTTATTACTAGGAATGGTTTTTTGTCCAATATTATGGATGATTCCAGAAGAAGAGCTAACATTTTACGATGAGTGTTTTTATGTTATTTCTTACTCTACCTCTATAAATTATTATTAAAAAATGATGATATAATAACCATTGTATATTAAATTTAATTATTTGTTGTTATAATAAGGTAATTACCTATAACAACCTTTAATTCCTTCGAATGTGTCTTAAAATCATCATTCTTATATATGATAGACTGTTACCTTATGAACTGATGTCATTTATTTTTTCCAATAACAAATATCATGATTGGGTATGATAATAGATATAATATATATATATATAAGATATATATAATATAATTAATCATCTCAAATCATTATATCATATATTATATTTTTTACATTCCCTTCCTAAGTGGATACCATAATATCACTCGTGTGTACCCAACTACCGCATCATGAAGAAGTGTCATTCTTTTTATTTAATGCCCGACATGGATGATAAAAAGGATAATGTAAATTACAGTCTTCTATATAAATGATATAAATAATTTTTTAATGACATATTAATCATTATTTTATGATAATATATATCATTTTATTTACTATCTTTTCACTTAATAAATTATGATAACAACGTTCGTGTTGGTGTGGACTACCTTCTTCACGTAACAATGTAGCTCTCTTTTCATCACCACACTCCATGTATTGTATATAATGTATATTTAAGGAAATTATAAGGTATATATGATATTATTATCAATTTGGAAATAAAATATATCTATTACCTGCATTAAATAATGATAATAGTAAGATGTAAATGTTATTCATTCGTACATATGGCCTACCATATCTATGATCATAATTTTCTTTATTTTTCAAAAACATATTTAATAACTGGTTTTCAATTTATAATTAGTGTAAAAATATGATAATTATGCAAGGAAAAATATTTTTTAGAGGATGAGACTATTTAATACGTTCACAAACTAGATTATAAATGATAAAAAAACATGTGAAAATAAGATAATTAACTCATGAAACAATGAAAATAAGGAATGATTATTAAGGAATGGGTGATGAGATGTTATAAAAGTATCATATGTGATATTATAAATCTGTATATGGCTCTATAATTTTGTTAATGACATATTTTAAACCACTATATGGTATGTTAAATAATTATTCAATTAAAAGGAATCATGTGGTAAAGGCTTTCTTAACACAATTTCAATTCATTAAAATATACTTATACTTCGTTGATTATCCAGTTTATAATTATGTTGTAAATGAACATTGATTATTTTATGTCGTATTTCAACTTTTTAATTTTTATTTACATTTTGTGCACATATTATATTTATTTTAGAATCCCCACATCAATTATATGATCTTCATAAGGGATCCTATCCCAATTTCCTTCCATTGTAGTAAATGTTTTACTATTAAACAAATAACTTTTATGTGTCATATATACTTCCCATTTGACATGTAATATAATTATTCATTCATAATTCCTAGTAATTTATGCTTTACATTGACTCATTTCATCCAAGTGGATTTGACTTGAAAATTACAAAGTGGTAAAAGTTATATCACAATCAAACATTATTTTATCATTATTAGCATTCAATGGAAACAATTACATTATTATAATAATATTACATTGGAAATTATATTTATATTAAATAACCATATTCTAGACTGTTGGATATGATTATTTTATAAACTATTAAAAATATTATATGGTGTTTACTTCAAAAGTTATTTGAATAATTGTGGAAATATTGATAAATCAGTATCCTTTACACAATATAGATATTTGATGCTAAGGCACATTTATCTTGAATTAAATCAATTATTCGATAAATGAAGAATGATTTGGATATATTGACATGGGTAGGGACCAATTATATATATCCCCTTGATACATTGAAAATTATTATGAGAAGATTATATTGGCTAAATCCTTTGATTTTTAACACAGTAATTTTAAACATTCTTATACAATGTATTGGAAATATATGTATATAAGGGAAAACTAGATCATTTTATAACATTAGTATTAAACCATCATGTGAAAGTTCATGAAAGTAGTGGAACCATGTTCGGGATACATGAAATCAAATAATCATTCATTTAATACATCAAGAATTTAATTATTATTATCCATGATATTCTCTCGATGATATTTTTTGTAGATTCATTTCATTCTTAGTTTGTTGATTGAACTAAATATGCCTTAACATTTTTACCTTTCAATATTTATTATTCCATATCCACTTAAGGTGGACATTTTATTTAAATGTATTTTTTAGTTACTTACCTTTCTATATTGATTATACTTATTGATTCATGATATCTTCCATTGTATATAACCCTTAATAGGAATTTTATTATACCCTTATTTTTTATCCTTTAACCATGATATTAAGAAGATATTTTTGAATTTTTTTTGAAGGATATTGATAATTTTCTATTTTTGTATACTATTTTTTACTTTCTAATCCCAATGTAAAATGGGAATAATGTAATTGTTTGGATCTATAAAACTATTAAACTGATTGGTCCCTCAAGATTGAACCAATTTTATCAATTACAATGTAATAATGTAAGGAACAAACACTGAGAAACTAGAGGTGGGTAAGATTAATTTGATATAAAGGGAGATTTAGTATAAACCTTGGGAACTAGATTAATGGTTACATAGATTTGGGAAAATACCGCTATGATATAGTTTGAGGATAAGTATACAATATTATCATACTTTTTTGTAAAGGAAGAGATTGTGTTATTTATTCAATCAATAAATCCATATATGGATACTATAAGTGGATTTGGTTCTAGAAAAGAGGCACCTATTGGTAATAAAACTAAAAATGGAACATTAGAATATATCTTATCACACAGGGGTAATGAAAATAGGTTGTACTAGAAAAATAGTGTGATGCACTTTTTGAATTTTATTTAGATAATTCAATGTTTCATTACAAACCATTGTGGTGTATTTGAAAATAATGATATACAAAAAGGATTTAATGCTTCTTATTTTGATATTAACAATGCATTATTTTTTTAAATCTATGTTATATGTTACGAATTGTTTTAATTATACATTATTATTTAATTTTACTAATTTTATAATGTAATACAGTATATGCCATTGTTGATATATGGAAACTGGATGTAAGAGGGTACCATTACACTTGGATTGTTTTGATATTTCCATACTAAATAAACCAATACAACTGGTATTGGGATAGATAATACTAGGGCTATGATTGGGTATCATATTCGGTTTATGAAAAAATAAATTTTCTAGAATTGAGAAACCTATTAAATAGTGATATTGTACTATTTTGTATTGTTTTATGCGACAAAATCCCCCCTCATTTAGTTGGAGTCATATTCCAATGATATCAAAGATATATATTAAGTCTTTGTAAAATATTTTTCAGGCATTAAGATGTGGTTAAAATAAAAAGGATATAATAGTAGTGTATTGTCTCAAAGACGATTCTAATCTATAGTGGTCACTGATCATGAATACTAAGGATGAAGTGAAAATGTACTCCTGAAGTGGGAAGAATTTCAGGATAAAATATTCAATAAAATATTTCACTCATGTGATGAAATATGAGATTAATAGAATCTTAATTTTCTTAAATAAAATTTATGAATATGTTATTGAAGAGAATTGAGCTATCATTACAAGTTTATCTTGGTTTGTTATGGATCATATACACAAAACAGATTACAAGATTCACCATTTCATTTAAGGGTATAATCCAAGTATGTAATGGGAACTTTTCCTTCATAATTTTCTTTATATGATGAAAGATTTTTATTTGACACTAATATAAAGATGTAATTCAGTAGATCAAATAGATTAATGGGTATAATATATATGAAGAGGTCATCTGACAACCATTAAAAGGTAATGCATCAAAAAATAAATGAGGCTGACAAAATTTCCACATTATTAGAAATATCAAAAGAATATCCCTACAAAATTTATAAAGGGATTATGAGTTTTCTATAAGTGAGGATAAATTGGTCACTAAGATAAATAGGGAAACTAAAAGAATAAAATTACTGATGTCTTGTTCTTTAGTTATAAATAAATGGATATCTACACAAATTAATTCCTCTAGTGTTAAGGGAATTCACCATATAAGAGGGTCGGGGGAAAATGATAATCTTATGTGATCACTAAAGCTATTGTGTAAGTAGCTAATGATTTTGTATAAAGTATATTAATTGTACAATCAAATTTGGAAAATTCATTTTTTGATTTTGGATCCTCACATTGTTTTATATCTACCAAGTATTCAAATAAAACTTTACGTTTCCATTTAATTTAAAAAGGTATTTTTTAGTAAAAACACATATGGAAAGTCTCAATGAAATATGAATGTGTCATATTTTCCCCATTATGATAAATAAATGAGGGTTATTTTGTAACCTTACTATCCTAACTATGGTTTACATTCTTATAATCCATTTTATGGACAAAATTTCAAAATATCATTCAATGATTAAGTGAAATGGGAAGGAAATTAAGATTTATGATAAAGATATAAAATTATATATCTTTAGAGAAGGGACTTCATCATCTGTTTAATATCTATATCAACCCATAGTATCAATACTGAATGTTATTCTTGGATAGGAATAGAAAACATAATCCATGGATATAGAATTTTAGTCAACGTATTGTGGATTTACCTATTTTATAGGATTTCAATGATATACTTCCTGAGGAATTACATAGACATCACTTAGATATTGTAGTTGATTATCCCATTGATTTAATATGTGATAAAATAAATATATCAAAAATTACCTATATAATAGCCACCATGCAATTAGTGTATATAAAGACACAACTAGAGGAGTTTGGTTATAAGTGATTTATAATCTTGAGTGTTTCCCTATAGGGAGTACAAGTTCTCTATCTTAAGAAGAATGATTGATCCTCATGGTTTTTCATTGATTATCATAGAATATATGATATTAATATAAATAAGAAGTATCATCTTTTAAAAATTAATGACTTATTAAATAAACATCATAATGCCCAATATTTTTAAAATATTTACCCTTGTTCTTGGTATCATAAATTGTAACTAAATAAAGAAGAGATTTAGATGATGGAATTTTTATGAACAATATGAGTTTATTTTACATCCATTTGGATTAAATAATTAACCACATGTTTTTATGATCTAATTAATAGAGTATTCAAATAATATATTGATGATTTTTATTTTTATTCACTGATGATAACTTGTAGTATTCGAAAAGCTATATAACTTTGAGAATAACATGTAGATTTTTATTGAGAAAATTATATGTAATTAGTTATATGTTAAATTTAGTAAGTGTTATTTTTTCTATACATGAATCTAAATTTCATGGACATATTTTATTTAATGATTGAATTAATATTAATCCTATAATGACAAGGGCAGTCAAAGAAATCCATAAAAAAAATTTAATTGATCTATATAGTATCACTAGTTTGATAAGTTACTAGATGTGATTGTTAAATATATTTCTTGATTGGAAAACCAATTAACCCCAAATATACATAAAGGTTTAAATTTTTTGGAAAAAGGAATGTGAATAATTTTTGGATGAACTTATAAAGTGATTGGTTGATTATATGATTTTGAATCTACCATCTAACTATATGGGTTTTCGATATATAGTGATGAAACAAAGAAGGAAAATTTTTTCATAGTGAAAAATGATAAAATTATTTCATATGCATCATTGATGTTGAAGACTAATGAAAAAACTATCCAACTCCTGACCATGGGTTGGAAGATGTAATCTTTAAATTGAATATATGAAGAAATTATCTCTATCGTGAATGATGGGAGTTATTAATGGATCAAAAAATAATAAAATACATCTCATAAATGAAGAAGCTCATTATGAGACAATGACGATGGCTCGAGCTAGTCAAGGGTTATAATTCTCTATACAATACCCCCTAAGGAATGAAACTATTATAATAGATTCCTAGAGTAAGAAAGATCCTAGAGTTCTAACCCAAATGATGATTGATATGGAGTATATGCTCATGGAGAAAATAAATATGGATATAGGAAAATTTACGAATTTAATACATCATTCAATATTTAAATTATTGAAAAACAATATTTATTATAAAATGTAAAACGTTTGAAATACGATGATGAGATATTTCAGAAGAAATTGAAGCTATAAATGATGGATAATTATCATACCTCATTTGTGAATATGGTGTTCTGAAATTTGGAATGATATTATTTGTTCTATCTATAAATGATCTGAAAAGTGAATTGTTGGACGATTTTCAGGTATTAAAATTATTAATACACCATTTAAGCATAATGATGTACTGGGACTTGAGGGATGATTTTTGTTGGGATAACATGATGTAAGAAATTATAGATTATGTGCCTAGATGAATCTTTTTTCAACAAGTGAAATATGTGGACGCCATCATAGAGAAGTCATGATGCCTCTTTTGTTACGAATTTATTATCATGATCACTCGTTTACATGAAAAAATTAAGATTCATCATATGGTTCTTGATTCAATGATTCATTTGGGTAATTCATACTACCCTCAAACTGATTGTAACATCCTAAGATTTAATAGTATGACTCTCTTAGTATTTAATATCCTTGATAGTTTATTTTTCTTGTAACATCATGTTTAAAAATATAATGTACTATTAAATATAATTCTTGGAATAGTAATGTGGCCATTGGGAATAGTAAGATGACCAATATAATATCAAATTCACATATGAATGTATAAATAAAATATATATATCTTATAAATTAAAATATTGTATATTTATATCAAGGAATAGGTAAACAACTTTGTTAAAAATGATAAATTAAGTGTTGGTCTTTTTTGTGAAAAAAGTGGTTATTTACAATCTTATAATTAATAAAATTATTTTAAAGAATATTTATTATCATAAAATAGATTCCTATATTAATATTTTTTTCATTATTATTATAATATAATTTTATTAGACCTAAATTAAATTTTCAAAGTATCATAAAAAACCTATAATATTAAAATCTGTGTTTTTCGTATAAATGATGTTTTTATTTAAATTTTAAATTTATCATATCTATATTTTTTCATAAAATGAGGTTAATTTTTTAATTCCTAACTTTTAAAAAATGGTCTTGGAGAGTTTTTGGGATTTTTCTGAAATAGTTAAATTTTTGGTGAATATTAAACAACGGTAATTTAGAGCATAAATAAATTATAAGTTAAATACACTATTACTTAAGTCATTTATAATATAATTAGCATAATCTAAAAATATCATCCAATATTTTAATATATGTATTTATATATGTCATACTTTTGATATTCATGATTTAAATTGATAAAGTAATAAATATAATAATGAGAAAACACTACTCTCATTCACAATAAATACCATCTATCAACTCCTCTTCACCTCACACCACCTAAG
Organism: Viscum album; assembly: GCA_963277665.1. Lineage (NCBI taxonomy): Eukaryota > Viridiplantae > Streptophyta > Magnoliopsida > Santalales > Viscaceae > Viscum > Viscum album. Next base: position 671,958,244 of record OY728131.1, on the reverse strand, counting down.
CCTTGATGTTTGTCCAATTTCTACCCAACACACATATCAATTATGTTCCCCACATCTAAGAGTTTCTGGTCTCAATAAAAGACCAAACCAATTTCATAAAATAGTTTCTCAACGAGAATAATTCAACAAGTTAAATCATCTTTCAATTTTTTTATTTTCTTTTCACTTTCTTTTCATTTCTTATACACTCATTTTCTACTCTTTCTAAACATACATCATATCTTCTATATATTATATATACTAGAATTTAATTATTTCAATTGTAAATACACCATCAATTATCTTCTCCTCTTTCTAATATTCTAAATAAATATTATCCACGAGGTGTTGATGTATCACCTTCAATGACGAAAAGTTTTCATTTTCCATTACCTTATTCATGAATGGTCATAAAACAATTTTTATGGTTGATAGATATTATAGTATATTTATTAAAACCTATGTAATGTCATGTAACCATCATGCATAAATGATATTAATTAATAAAATAGAACTAGTTCATGATGTTCAAAAATGATAAATAATCTGACCTATTATCATTAAAATTTTATCTAAGGAATCATCCTCAGATAGGGAAAAATGATTTATTATACCATTTAATATTCTCTATGTTAATTAGTAAAATATAATTAAAAATTTAGGAAAATCAATCTCATTTTACATGATATTCCATACTTGTATACAACTAAACTGATCATAGAAACCAAGGAAACAAATGCTCTTGAACGATAAAATTGTATCCTAAAACTCATCAAAGTGGCTATAAAAAAACTTAATAAAATTATAATATATCCAGTAAAATTATAAAACGTTTTTAATTAAATAATTATTGAATTAGATATTATTATCCATGATGTTATGTACAAGTGTCGAATGCTTTCGGACAGAAGGTATGGGTTCTCCCCGAACCTCAATTTTTCATTCTGGTTACACTTTCTCTATATTTACCCTAATTTAATTCTTCTTTCACTTTGTTTACTTCTTATAAATTCGTTTTATGTGTTCTAAAATCATGTATCCAAAAAATTTCATCCTTTTTAAATTGGAAATACATGAATTTATGTTGTTCCCTTCTCAATTATTCCTGATAGGAGTGCCCGATTGAAGAGAACGTCACGGTTTCATACCCATTTTTATGTGTACTGCATAATAAATTTTAATCAACCATTATTTCTCTATAATCACACATTTTATAATGAAAATTTTTCATTGATTATTTATTTTTTTATACATAAATTATTTTTTTTATTTTAAGGACTATTTAGTATTTCCCTTAAATTTTACTAAAGCGTATCATTTCTAAAGTTTCTTAAAAACTATTTTTACATGTTTTCCCTTCAGTTTTAAATCATTTATTCTTCAAAAATACTTTTATTGTCCAAAATTTCTTGGATATACATTTATTTAATCATTTTGTATGAAAATTAAAATTTATTTTTCTAAAAGAACCCTTTCTTCTAAAGTTAATAAAAGAGTATTTATATGAAGAATTTCTTGATGATTTTAATAGAGTATTTTCCTCTATTTCAGCACCATCATGTGAATATTATGATTTATTTGGATTGATATTTATGATATCATCTATAATATTTTATTAAATTTTTTATTTTCAGTTTGACTATGGATATGATATCTTGATACCATTCACCTTATTACTCAGAATGGTTAGTGATTATGTCTACATATTGGGGAAAGGTATATACATTTCATATATATATGTTGTTTTTTCATCAACCCATTCATATGAGGAATGAATTGGAATTATTATGTGACATGTAAGGCCTTCTATATCTCCTTGATTCATTGGTATGTCTCATGATACAAAACCGATATAGACATGGCTGGGGATTTCCGTATTTATTTTATTACATGGATTTGGGTGAGGCCCTAACAATTTATTTTCAGATTTCTTGGTTGAGGCCTTGGTGATATGTTTCAAATGTCTAACATTCTTCATTCCCCCATTATGATACAAGTAATTAATATCCCATTTGATTTTTTGAGTAGTATTAAATCCATGGTTATAATTTTTTCCTAACTAATTGTTTATAGAATTATTTAATCAGCTTTTATTCCTATCATATTATTCCCAATATTATTTCTTAATATAATTTGTTTTAGTTATTCACTACTCCATATTGGTTAGGTTTATTTTTTATAGCTTATACTATATTTCTTTCCCATAATAAGAATATAGGATCACCCATTTCTTATGTTTTATTTTTCCCTACGATGTGATGATATATATTATAAATGAATTGAATTGATAATCTAAGAGTTTATGGGAGTTTCCTATGGAATTTATGTGATGTATTTCATTTCATGTTGTAATATAAAACTTATATTTATATTTGGTTTTCCAAAACCATTAAACTATTCAGTCCTTTATGATGTGATCTCTTGTTCTAATTAACAATGTAATAAAATAAGACACTGGATCTGAGCTATTGATGTTGGGGTATTTATAGTTGAAAATAGAGAATGTTAGTAGAAATGTTGGAAAATATATTTCAAAAAATATTAGAGAACATAACCCAAATATAGACATTGATGAAATGTATAGAATAATATCATATAATTTTGGTAATGTAAATATTATGTGGTTCTTCCTAAAAATAAAATCTTGTCTTGATAGCACAAGTGTACATGGTTCTATAACAGATGTACCTAGGGGTAACAACTATGATATGGTGTGTCAGGTCTGACTCAGCATAAACTGTACAGAACAATATGGCTTATTGTGCACCTAGTTTGAAAATCCCACGAGATATTCTTTGGAAGATTCAATTTTTCATTACAAACTATTATTATGTATTCAAAAGTAAACATGTCTTTAAAGAAACCACGTTTTTTATAATATTATCTATGGATAAATTCTCAACTTATGTTATGCGATTTTCTTGTTTGAAAATAATTCATTATGAATCATAACCTAATTTAGTATATTTAATTATTCATAAATGGTTCCTATTGGAAGAAATGGAAACCATATCAACACATGTTTTCCATGTAGGGATTTCCCTCCAATGCAAGATAATGATGATAGAGTAGGAGATGCAACTATAGATGAGAATCATATAACTATAATGGTATAGAAGACTCAGTTTATGGAAAATAAACTTTCCCGTATGAAGATTTCGAATCCAAAAGGTAGAGGAACAATATTATACTGCTTCATGGGACAAAAACCACACCATTCAATTGGAAAACGAACCAATTTTTAGCATAGTCATGGATAAATTCTATAGTTAAGATATTTCTCTTTAGGAAGTAAAAAATGAGAGAATTTAATCATGGATGTTTATCATCTATCAAGAGATTCATATCAGTTGAGGTTATTAATTAAATACACAAAAGATGAGGATGAAATTAGAAATATGTAATATATAATTTTCATGACATTTTCTTAGAAAAATATTTCTCTTGTGAACAACAAGTTGATATGTAGATGAGATTCATGAATCCATGATAGAAAAAGGCTGAAAAGGTTTCCTAGAATGATTAAAACTTTAAATGCTATGAAATTGTTTTTGAGGATTATGTACACAATATAAAGAGAGAGCTTGATCAATTATTTGATGTTTTAAGGAAAATAAAGATAAGAAGAGTGTGTTAGTGAAAATAATGAATAGAGGGAATAATAAAAAAGGGTATTTTCCAATGTGGGATAATTGTGAAGGAAACACCAATGTGCCTGCTTAAAGAAAATGCAGTTTTCTATATGTTTGTTGAGAAATTATATCATTCTTATGATTTAAAGGGAAATAAAGAAGAAACTGATGTTTAGAGCTACAATTGTAGGGATATAGGACACAATGCCAATAATTCACCTTATAGAATTTTTATTGTGGAATTGGTGTACCTAGATGAAAAACTACAAGAATTGAGTGATAAGTGATTTATATTCCCTAGTGTTTCACATAGAATAGATACAATTATTATTTTTTAAGATAAAAGTTGAATATATGAGGTTTTTCATTGAATATAGGGATATCAATACTATTATGATAAAGAACAAGTATTTGATACCTCACATTGATGAATTATTTGATCAACTTCACATAGATAAATATTATTTTGGATTAAACTTTGTTCTCAATATCATCAATTGCATGTGAAGAAGGAAGATATTCAAAATACATAAAATTTTAACTAGGTAGGGGTATTATGAGTATATACTAATTCCATTTGGACATACTAATTTTCCCTTAATTTTATTTTTGATATAATGAATGAAGTGTTCAAGAAATAACTGAATGATTTTTTGGTGGTACTTATTAATGATATCTTGATATATTAAAAAATCAACGAGGACTGTGAGAACCACTTAAGGATTGTTTTGGAGACTCTTAGAAAAAAAATATTTTTATGGAATGTTCATAATGTGTGAATTCTCCCTTCATACAGTTTCTTTTCTTATCCATATTGTATCTTCACTTTGAATCTCAGTTGATCCTATAAATAAAATTGATGATCATAAATATACTACACCAAAAAACATTACCAAGGTATGTAGTTTCATTGGACTATTAGATTACTATTAGGGTTTCATTTTGAATATTTTCTAATTTTATGATGTGTTAACCTATATTAATCGTAATGGGTTTATGTTCTTATAGACAAAAGAATGTAAAGAATTTTGTGAAAAATTTATGGCGAGATTGTTGAATTCTCCCATCTTGACTCTACCATCAATAAATGGAGGATTTGTTATTTATAATTATACATCAATGAACTCACATTATTTTGTTCTTATGTAGAATGATATAGTTATTTCATATACCTTATGACAATTAAAACTTAGGAAAATAACTACCTACTCATGATATTGAGTTAGCATCAATACTATTTTTATGGAAGATATGGAGACATTATATATATGGTGAATGATGTGATATATATACATAAATCAAGATCATGAAATATATATCTTCTTATATAAATAAATAATTTTGAAGAAAAGGATATGGCTTGAGATACTCACGGATTATGTTTGTTCAATGAACTACTGCCCAAAGAAGTTGAATAAGGTAGAAAAAGAATTGAGTATGAAGGACCATTTAGTTCTAAACAAAATGAGGATTTATAAGTACCATGTGCACATAGATAAAGAGAATATAGATATTATAATTATCTAGAGAGGTGAAACATAATTACATTATCAATTGGTTTCCCAACCATATTTATTAGAAAGGATTAAATTTCTCAATCTAATGATGATAATTTTGAAAGTAAAATTAATGTTGTGAATGATGGGATGTTGGAAGACTTCATGTATGAGGATATAATTATTAAATTTCGGAATAGGGGTTTGTTCCCTCTATACCTGATCTAAATAGTGAGTAATTAGATGATTTAAATAGATCTAATTTCATTATACACCTTTGTGGCACTATGATGTAAAAATAATTGAATGAATATTTATGGTGACATAATATGATGTGGTAAATTGATGATTATGTATCAATATGTTTAGTATGTCAAAGTGTAAAGGCTGAAAGACAAAATCCTAAAGCAGTCATCCATCCTCTTCCTATTCCAACATGAAATTTTAAAGACATTACTATGGATATAGTCACTAGAGTACCATAAAAATACAGGAATAAATGATGAAATATGGGTAATTATTGATCGACTTACCAAATATGTACATTTATTCACTATAAGGGAGTATTTTCTAATGGATCACCAAGAATGAATATATATTAATGAAGTTGTATGAAATTATTGAGTACCTTTTTAAATTTTTAATTATTTTGGTCCATGTTTTAAATCGAAATTATGGAAATGTATTTCGAAATAATTTTGTACTGAGATTCATTTCAGTATAGCATATCACCCTCAAATTGATTATAAATCGAAAATAACTATTCAAACATTATAAGAAATGTTGAGATCATGATTAATTGACTTCAAAGGTATGTGGGATCAGCTTTTACAATTGGTAGATTTTTCCTTCAATAATAGTTTCCATTCATGTATTCAAATGAAACCATATAAATAATTTTATGGAAAGAGATTTCATTCACCAAATTATTTAGTTGAAGTTGGTGGAAGGAATATTATAGTACCAGAAAATGTGTAGGAAATAATAAACAAGGTAGATAATATTCAAAAACATATCAATAAAGTAAAATGTAGGAATATGTGCTATGCTGATAATCAAGAAGAAATATTTGTAGTTTCAAGTGGGAGATCATGTGTTATTGAAGGTATCTCCATAGAATGGTGTAATAAGATTTAGAAATAAATGGAAACAAATCCCTAAGTATAGTTTATATTTTGAAATCTTAGAGAGAATTGGATCTGTGTCCTATCATTTTGGTGATTCCACATAGAATTTCTAATGTACATAATGTGTTCCACATCTCTTTATTATGGATGAATATTACAAACCCAAAAGATGTCCTCACATATAAAGGAGTAGAATTGGATCTTTATTTATCATAGTGTGAAGGGAATATACTTATTATTGATAGTAGAGATTATGTGTTGATGAATCAGATGACTTGGCTGGTAAATGTACATTAGAAGAACCAATAAATTGAAGATGTGACATGGAAACGTGAAGAACATATGATGAATAACTACCAAAATATTTTTTTGAGGTGACACTCAGCGCTAACAAAAGCACTGATAAAGGTCCACTTTCTCAGCGCTAAATAAAGCGCTGATAAAGGGCTTATTTATCAATGCTAAAAAAGCGCTGATAAAGGTTGTATTTATCATCGCTTTTCATTTTAGCGCTGATAAATACACACTTTATCAGCGATTTTTACTAGCGCTGATAAAGGCTCACGCGGATTTGTTAAAAATCCGCGGGTCCTCTTCCTCCTCCCTGCACCCGGTCAAGCTCTCGCGGAATCCCTCCTCTGCGCCGCTGCCACCGCCTCCTCTTCCTCCACCGCGGCCACCGCCTCCTACTTCTCCTCCTCCTCCGGCTGCCGCCTCCTCCTCCTCTGGTCGCCTCCTCCTCCTCCTCTGCTCATCCTCCTCCTCCTCCTCCTCCACCGCGGCCTCATCCTCCTCCTCCTCCACCAGCACTTCCTCCTCCTCCTCCTCCACCGGTGCCTCCTCCTCCTCCTCCTCTGCCTACTCCAATGCCTCCTCCTCCACTGCGGCCTCCTCCTCCTCCTCCGCTGCCTCCACCCTGCCTCTGCCCTGCCTCCACACCACCTCAGTTGCCTTCGGTGCCTCCGCTATCGACACCTCCTTCTCCTCCGCCACCGGGTCCTCCTCCTTAAGGTGATTCAAATTGAATTTTCATGAATTAATTATGTTTGGAATGGGTAAGTGTTTGGCCAACTATTCTTCATGTTGAATCTTCAGTTTCCATGGGTGGTTTGGGATTGTGGTTATGTTATGATCCTAACTATGGGTTGTTTTTATGATTTCCCACTAGTTCATTAGATTTATTTAGTTATTCTTATGTTTTGGTGTTTTCATTTAGTTTTTTTGTTGTGATTTGATGTTGGGTTTTCCTTGATGGAGTTTTTTCATGTTTCCTGTAGACAATACCTCCTAGAAGGACCATGTATAAGCATAGAGAGTGTGAACCAGAGTACCCTAAAGAGGAACCGTCCCATTGATACAAATTTTTTTAGATTTAATGATTTATAATTTCAAAAACATGGGTTAAATTGGTATCCATGATAAGACATGAACTATGGACCACACTCAAGAATTTTCAAATAATAATTCAGAGTTTTTCCTTAATGAAAAGAAAACCATGTAATTTAAGGAGTAGTTGGACTGTATCAAGTAGATCTTAGAGTTTTTAAAAACCCCTAAGGCATCTAAACTGTTATTTTTTGGTTCCTTTTTAAAAGAATTAATTTGAATGTAGTGCGATTCAATGATTCTTTCGAGGAATAGAGAGGACCTCACTTTTACCACTTTCCAAGTGGTATTTCTTCAGAGGTTCTACCCAGATACCTTGAGATTGATGAATGACTATGTGTTTTTAAATCTAGAGTATGGTGGTCATTTAGTCATGGATTATGCCACTTGATTCCGTAATTTGGTTCATGTATCTCTTTTTCTCCCCATGAACGATTATCTTATGGCTATTAATTTTGAGATGGATTTGAGGAAATATATTAGATTTATTCTTATTGTTCTAAGTCTACCAACCTTTTTTTAGGTGTTTCCTAAGGTATTGATATGAGAGGCATATTTTAATTGAAATATTGGTCTCAGTGGTGTTCCATTAATGGGTGGTATCCATAGTTATTTTTGAGGATAAAATCTAAAGCATGATGAGTCTTAGATAAGTAGTGGAAAGGGATTTGAGTAGTCTTTATGAATAGATTATGTGGATTCTATGGACAATGGACCTATTTTTTTATTATATTAGAAATGTGGGAAACATCTGGACAATTTTACCAGAGACTCTGAGGGAGTTCCACCTATTTGGGTAGCCGGGGAATATCTTGTGATTTTTTCAATTGGCTCATAATGGGAGTGGTGTAGGCTCCACTTTTTTAAGGGCTCTTAGTTTAAATAAGAGTCTTAAAATAGTGGAGGATCACATCCTAAAAGAAAGGGGGATTCTTAATAGGGAAATAATACATAGACGAGTCTAATCTAGAAAAAATCAATACAGTAGAGGTCATTCATGAGGACTCATAATCTTGGCCAACCACAATTCGAGGTGAATTTTTTTTAATTCTTCTATATTATTGGTTTCATTTAAAAATGGTGAATCCTAGTCATTAATTTCACATATTTTTTTATTACTTGGGTATGACGGTAGAGTTTATGAATTATTTCATGTATTTCCTAACCCTTTTGGGTAGAAAAAATGGTCATGGTTTCATGTTCGTTGAGTGTTGTGTTGTGGTACTTAGCATGGAGGACATTTCAGAATTCCATGTTTTGGACCTGGTCTTTTACGACCTCATTATCTATTCTCTGCTGCTTTTATGTGATCTAAATTAAATTTAAAACCAGTTCTGCAGATAATGACTTCTTCACCTACTGATGCACCCAATACTGAGACACAACATGTCTCTCAACCTATTGCAGCTGGTCCCACTGCTGAGAGATAACAGGTCTCTCAACCTGTTGCAGCTGGTCCCACTGCTGACGTACAACAGGTCTCTCAACCTGTTGCAGCTGGTGTCAGTGCCGATGATAGCGCTTCGGAGAAACATAATGATGATGCAGAAACTGAGGAAATGGTAGGCGATGAAATCCCAACGACAAAAAAAAATAGGTGCGCCGTAGTTTGAGAGTTTTAGCAAAAATCCTTAAGGAAAAAGCAAAAGGCATCAAATATGAGGTGGGATGGAATAAGCTAGGCCAGCATGTAAACCCCAACAAAGCCTTGTTTAGTAGCTACATTGGAATCGTCACTCGACAACGCGTGCCGATTAAAATAGAGTCGTGGCACCATGTTGTCAGTGGGTTTAAAAAATTAATGTGGGAAGAGATTATGGTAACATTATGATATCATTTATTTAATTTATTAAAATAAAATAAAATATTGAAATATTGACTAACCCTTCATCATCTCTTGCAGAGTGCATTTATAGTAGATGTTTCACACAAAGAATATGTTTTCAGACTGGAAGGAAGGTTTCATAGAGGCTTTCGAACCATTTTAATGAAACATCATCTGAAAGATGCCGAAGGGAAAATCAAGCCACACCCGCCTCCTCTTTATGCACACTTGACATCCCAAGGAACGTGGGATGCATTTTTCAACCGTCATGCGGAACATAATTTTCAGGTACATTGTGTTTGGTTACACGTTGTGTAAATTTTCTTGTATTCATCATGTTGATTGATAGGTTTTTATTTATGAAACAGAAAATGAGTGCTGAAAATAAAAAACGGGCAGCAAAACCAGCGTACCCCTACTGTAAATCAAGGTTGGGGTACGCTTCAATTGAAAAACAATTGGTATGTATTTTAAAAGTACTGTAATAATTTTATGTGACATAAAATAACACTGTAACCATGTTTCTCTGTTTATATGCAGATTTATGAACAAAACCTCAAGTCACTTCCATTCCACGCCATGTGCTATGGAAGGAGGCTTGTGTTAATAAAGAGGGGAAACTGATAGATGAAAACACACAAAAAGTGTGGGAAACATGTGTAAGTATGACATAATATAAACTTGTTTTTCTTTAAATCACTATTACAAAACGATGCTTACTTATTTTTTCATATTTTCTATTTGACATAGTCACAGGAATCAACAACACCCGCACTGGATGCAGACACACTTTTAACGGCCTTGAAATATCCAGAACAGTATGGCCGCGTCAGAGATGTGGGTTTTGGGGTGTCACCCCGGACATATTTTCAGAAAAAAACAAGAGGATGAACAAACAAAAGAAGTGCATGTAATGAGAGATAGATTATATACCCTTGAAGAACTAATCCAAACTCAGGGAGAGATTCTAAAGAGTTTGATGGTGGAGAGGCGAAGAGAACAAACAACTCAAGAACAACCCCCACGAGAAGATCCACCCCTCACCAGCTTTGAGGCGAGCCATTCCCCTCAAAGACCTGACTTAACTGAGGTAATCAATGTTATAATATTCGTTTTTGTGAGATGTGAATCACATAGACATTGATACCATTCATGTAATGATATTCTGCAGGGTGAAAATGACTGTGATTTATATCTGTCAACTCCCACCCATCACCTTGTAGTGAGGGCTACGGTGTTCAATATGCAGAATGACACGCGACACTCCATACCACTTCCAATCGGTCATGTCAAAGTGTCTATTTACGTAGCTCATGAGCCGAGCACCAAGACACCCGTGCCAAATGACGATGACGACATTTATACGGTGGAAAAGGCTGTTGGAACATTCGTTGCATGGCCGTCGAATCTTGTAAAAAAACATGTCGAGCAGGAGGTATTCATTTCCAGTTCATTTTTCAAGCAGAACCTTTAACATTAAATTAGAAAATGGCTGAACTGATGAATGTTATTACAGAAGGATAAAATGGAGAAGATAAAATGAAATAGCGGCTCCAACATTGGATTAACCAACCAATCAAAATGATCTACTGAGAGCGTGTTCACCCCGCCCGTTCTATATCCACATTTAATATCATTAAAAGATCATGTGGATACGAAAATGAAAGATGTAAAGAGTCATACAATTTTTTGTGAAAAAGATATGTACGGAGAGGAAACAATAGTTTTCGTTAGTGCAGACGCTGTTTCTGAGATCATCACATATGACTGGCTAGGCGCCTCAGTTATAAATGTATACATGAGGTATGTTTTCATGATTTGATTTTACAGAAGCTGATATACTTTGATAATTATGGATAAATACATCTCATATTTTTCACAGGCGTATATATGAAAAAAAATTGAAGGGATTTTCCCATGAATACAAATTTGGACTCTTTAGTCCTCACACCATTTCTACACAACGAACATAAATAGATTCTAATTTTCAGGATGAATTGATGTCAAATCTGATCAGAACGTTTCAGAGAATAATTACAACTGACAGGCTCTTTTTAATACCAATTATGCAAGGGTAAAACTCTATATTTTAATCATATCTATTATATTTTCATTTCTATCAGTAATTATTTCTTTTTGTGTTTTTAGGGAACATTGGATGCTCATTGCAGTCAATTTGGATACTCCAAAGATTTATTTTCTGGATTCACTGCATGGATATCCAACTAACCGACCACACATGATGGCGATTGTCAATTTTTAATACACTAGATCCAACATTTTAGATCTAAATAACTTGTTATATAATTTATATTATCTTTTAATGAGGATTTTGTTATGATAGGGCGGTGTATGAATATCGTCTAAAGGCTGGAATGAATCCAGGACATAAGGACGACAATGCCCACAAGATCTACAAATGGAGAAGTATCTGGGTATATATAATTATATTTCACTATCCAAATAAATATCCAAAAAATTACTTATTTTTCTCGATGTTTCTGCATTGTTCGAAACAAACAAATGACAAGGACTGCGGTTATTAGGTTTGTAAATTTATGAAATAGATCATATTTCATGAACAAACGAGAATCCCTGAAGAGGTATTTTTAAAAATAATTACTAATTTATTTAAAATAATTATTAATCCTTTGTGTATTTATATTTTTTCAGTACTACTATGACTATCATAAAAACTCATATTCAGAAGATGATATAAATATCTTTAGAAACGAATGGGCATCGTACCTGATGGAAGAATGTAAACAAATAGGACAATGAAGGTGAATTACAAATAATTATGTTATCTTTATATGGTCATTGATATCTCCCTTTACACATATTGAGAATCTATGATCTCCTTTTCTTATGTTTCATATCCTTAGATTAGTGAATTCCTACTACTTAGTTTGAAAATGACATAAACTTTAGAAAACAACACCAATGACATATGGAAAACTGAGCAAATGCGTTCGGATTATTTTTATACTTTAGTACAATGATCCATGAGTCATTTGTGATGTGTAAGAATTGACCACACCTCAATCCGACGCACAGTGTGACTGGTATGTCTAAAAGTGTCTGATATCAGTTTCAAATTGAGATAAACTTTGGAAAACAACACCAATGACATACGCCAAACCGATCAAACACATTCAGATTGTTTTGATACTTTAGGACAATGATCCACGAGTCATTTGTGACGTGTAAGAATCGACCGCACCTAAATCCGACGCACGGTGTGACCGCTATGGCTAAAAGTGCCTGATATCAGTTTCAAATTGAGATAAACATCGGAAAACAACACCAATGACATACGCCAAACCGATAAAATGCGTTCGGATTGTTTTGATACTTTAGTAAAACGATCCACGAGTCATTTTTGACGTGTACAAATTGACCTCACCTCAATCCGACGCACGGTGTGACCGGTATGGATAAAAGTGTCTGATATCAGTTTCAAATTGAGATAAACTTTGGAAAACAACACCAATGACATACGGAAAACCGAGCAAACATCTTCAGATTGTTTTGATACTTTAGGACAATGATCCACGAGTCATTTTTGATGTGTAAGAATCGACCGTACCTCAATCCGACGCACCGTGTGAATGGTACGGATAAAAGTGTCAGATATCAGTTTCTAATTGAGATAAACTTTGGAAAACAACACCAATGACATACTCCAAACCGAGCAAATGCGTTCGGATTGTTTTGATACTTTAGGACAACGATCCACGAGTCATTTTTGACACGTACGAATCAACCGTACATAAATCTGATGCATGGTGTGACCGGTATGGATAAAAGTGTCTGATATCAGTTTCAAATTGAGATAAACTTTGGAAAAAAACACCAATGACATATTCCAAACTGAGGAAACTCTTTTGGATTGTATTGATACTTTAGGACAATGATCCACGAGTCATTTTTGATGTGTACGAATTGACCGCACCTCAATCCGACGCACGGTGTGACCGGTATGGCTACAAGTGTCTGATATCAGTTTCAAATTGAGATAAACTTTGGAAAACAACACCAATGACATACTAAAAACCAAGGAAACACGTTCGGATTGCTTTGATACTTTTGGAAAACGATCCACGAATCATTTGTGACGTGTACAAATCGACCGAACCTCAATCCGACGCACGACCTGACTGGTATGGACAAAAGTGTCTGATATAAGTTTTAAATTGAGATAAACTTTGGAAAACAACACCAATGACATACAGAAAACCAAGCAAACACATTCGTATTGTTTTTATACTTTAGGACAATGATCTACGAGTCATTTGTGACGTGTACAAATCGACCGCACCTCAATCTGACGCACCGTGTGACCGATATGGCTAAAAGTGTCTGATATCAGTTTCAAATTGAGATAAACTTTGGAAAACAACAACAATGACATACGCCAAACTGAGTAAACGCGTTCGGATTGTTTTGATACTTTAGGAAAACGATCCACGAGTCATTTGTGACATGTACGAATCGACCGCACCTCAATCGACCGCATGATGTGACTGGTATGACTAAAAGTGTCTGATATCAGTTTCAAATTGAGATAAACTTTGGAAAACAACACCAATGACATATTCCAAACTGAGAAAACGCGTTCAGATTGTTTTGATAATTTAGGAAAACGATACAAGAGTCATTTGTGACATGTACGAATCGACTGCACCTCAATCCGACGCACGGTGTGACCGGTATGGCTAAAAGTGTCTGATATCAGTTTCAAATTGAGATAAACTTTGGAAAACAACACCCATGACTTACGGAAAACCGAGCAAACACATTTGGATTGTTTTGATACTTTATGAAAACAATCCACGAGTCATTTGTGATATGTACAAATCGACCACACCTCAATCCGACACACGATGTGACTGGTATGGCTAAAAGTGTCTGATATCATTTTCAAATTGAGATAAACTTTGGAAAACAACACCAATGACATACGCCAAACTGAGAAAATGCGTTCAGATTGTTTTGATACTTTAGGAAAATGATCCAAGAGTCATTTATGACGTGTACGAAATGACTGAACCTCAATCCGACGCACGGTGTGACCGGTATGGTTAAAAGTGTCTGATATCGGTTTCAAATTGAGATAAACATTGGAAAACAACACCAATGACATATGCCAAACCGAGAAAATACATTCGGATTGTTTTGATACTTTAGGACAAAAATCCACGAGTCATTTGTGAAATGTACGAATCAACCACACCTCAATCCAACCAACGCATGGTGTGACCGGTAAAGCTTTTCATTAGATAAAGAATCAGTATTTATTAAATGAGATAAATCAATCAAAAACATATTGATTTTACATTATTCCATTTAATTGTTATGAAAATGAAAACTTTTGAGTTTAAAATTTCATATTTTAGTTTCACATTCCCATATTAATGTATTTTTTCATATTACTGTTTTAATTTATATCATTATTACATTACTAACATAATATTTTTTTTCTTATATAGGTGAATTTTTTTCCTTGAGTTCGGATGCTTTGTTCGGCAACAAATACCGTCGAGAGCAGATCACAGATATCAAAGGATGAAACATGAATGTTTATAACTGTTGTTGAATAATTGTAAATGTCACCATGTAAAACAATGTTTGAAATGTATATAGAAATGCGTTTTTTTGTATTCATGATGTTAAGTAAATGTATATACCGTTGTCGGTCAAAATATTGGGTGCGGGTGCTATGGTGTACAGGTGTGCATGTGCTACTTTGTGAAGGTATTCTGGTGTGCAGGTGTGAAGGTACTATTTTGTAGGTGTAGGCGATGGGGCCTTTATTAGCGCTCCATCAAGTGCTGATAAAGGGGACCCCCCCTTTATCTACGCCGGAATTAACAGCGCTTTTCTAGCACTATTAATGCCGGTTTTTTGCGCTGATAATGGGCCAGGTTGTAGTAGTGACTCTATATATTTTGGGGAAGAAATTTTTTGAATTAGGGGAGAATGTAACACCCTAAGATTTTATATCATGTCTATTTTAAAATTTAATATCTTCGATCGTTTACTGTTCACACAACAACAAGTTTAAAACCATATTAAACTATAAAATATGAACATAAGAATAGTAATGTGACCATTAAGAATAGTAATATGAACAATAGAATAGTAACATAACCAATGAAATTATAAATTAAATTGGGGGATCTTATATGTAACGCCCCAACCATAGTTACCTAGAGTCGGTTCATTATTCCGTAACATTGGCATGATCACAAAAGATCAAGTCTCGAATGACCGATTAGTTTAGTAGCCTTGGAAACACTAGATACATTCATAAATGGTACATTACATCATAAAGTAAAAAACTACAATGACATAGTCTCCATAGTCCACTCCCATATCCCCTTCAGACTATCCCTGCAGTTCAGTCATAAAATATTTTTCTTCGCATCCTGGGAAAAATAAAACATAGAAAGGGGTGATCTCAGATGCTGAGTAAGGATAAAAATATAGTGGAAGCTTTCATAAATAAACATAAACATTTAAGGCAATGTATAACTAAAACAAAATCCTTCTATACTTGAACTTTAACATAATATGGAAAAATTAAAATGAAATAATTCCATTAAATTATTCACATGAATATTCTACTGGTCGAATAATCACATTCAATATCAATAACCACTTTCATAATTATGGAATGCATAATTCTAGACTATCATAACCATGTATCCAAGGCCTCGTGCCAAGAATACCAATAAGATTTTGTCAAGTCCTCATTCCAAGACACTAGTTTGTCTAATGAGACCTACCGATGCATCGAGGAGCTATAGCGGGCTCCACCCATCACTTATTAAGTCCAATGCATTCCTCATATGAACAGTTTTAAACATATCATAAACCATAACATAATCGTATCACATAAAACATGCATAAAAGAAACTTAACATTTCCACATTTAAATCACAAGATATCAATACAACACATTGATATAATAAAAACATTATCAAAACCATTTTCAATACCAAAATAAAATAAAATTAAATCTTTGTATTTTTTTCATTTAAAAAAAGTTATGGCTTGTAGAGGTAGCCAAAAATAAAATAATGGTCATGGCGGTGGAGAAGTCGTTGTCGCCGCATATGTATGACAAGAAAAAAATTCCTTTTTTCGTTATGTAAAATGCTTCGTATAAAAAAGATTCTTTTTGAATAAACGTAAAACTCAAAGGGGTTTATACACCGTAAAATGGAAAGTTGTGTATAAAACAAAATATGCCTCAATGAAAGGCGATTGAGATGAAGTCCCTTACAAATATTATTATTTTTAAATAAAATAGATCTATTATGTGTATTCACTATAAGTAAACAGAAATAAAGTACAAATACAAGATAGGACATAATAATATCATGAAATAATTTGAAATTAGGAGATTAACCCAATGAACGGAAATCGGGTTAAGAATTTCCATTTACCTCGTGTCCGACTTGACTCGATCATTCTTTAATCTCTTGAATAATAAACTAGAGTTAATTTATATTTTCTTAAGTTCCTTTTTCATGTTCCTTATTCCTTTTATATCACTTATTACCATGTTATGAACCTTATGTAATTATTTAAGTTAATAACGGTCATTTTCTCGATCTTTGGTACTTGAGTGAAAAATAAACATCTTATAATTAAAAGTTGTTCATGTGGTAAAATATCCATTATATCCATAATTATATTCATGATTTAGATATCATATATATCACATATATCAAGAATATACATGCATTTATAATATTACATAACATTTAGAGGTAAGAAATGAAATGCACCGTTCATGGAGACGGTAAGTCGTACGTACGCATGAACGCTACTTTCATTTCTATTTTGTATTTAATGGAATGAAATTATAAATATATAAAGTTATAATATAATTCCAGTATAATATAATGTATAATACCATTTACTCCATCCTTTATACATCCCATATATGGCATTAACGATTCAAATCACTTTGAGGGGGCGGTAGTCCGCACTTCCTAAAATGAAATAATCAGATTTACCCATAATGGAAATCATAAAGGTGTTCCATAAATGAAAAATACAGAAGCATAAGGAAAACATAAAAATAATATATATATCATATATTAAAATAGTGTCATCAAAATGGCCACCATTAGAGGTGTTAAAAGAATATTGAACAATCACCATTTCGTGAGGCAGTATTTCGCCACCCACAGAAACAGTATGTTCTTTAACCATTAGACGAAGGTGTGTGTCAGTTTAAATCAAATCCATATCATAACAACATCCTAGTATATTGTAGATACTAGTGTTGTTACAAAATAAAGTAATAGAAAGATTTTATGCGGTTGGAGAAGCAAAATAAAACAAAAGAACATAAGAGAAGACGTTACCTTAAAATCAGGTAACTCTTTTTGATTTGAGCCAAAGGCTTCCTTGGGAATACTTCTGCCCAAATTGAGTCTTCTAGGAGTAATAGAGAGAAGTTGGGAGAGTATTTGGGCATAGTTTGGCCGATTAAAATGGCTTGAAGGTGTGAATAAGGTGGTAGAGGTGGGGTCCTTTTATAAGAGGAGAGGAGGGGCACTCTTGGAAGGTCATGAAATGTTACATTATTATGAAGTGATTTTCGGATTTCAAAGGTCCCACAATGATATATTTTGATGCTAAGGTGATACGGGTTCGAAATATACCCATAAAATTGGTTTTAGAAAAGTGTAAGTCTTATATTTTACATTATCTTTTCATTTTATTTAAATAGTTAATTAATGAGGTAATCGTTGCATCATCATGGTGTCATAAAAAATTTAATTTATTTAATGTATAAAAATTATAAAACAATTATCATGATGTAGGAAATTTTTTTATCTTTCAAATGAATATTTATAGCCAAAACTTTAACTTATATAACCTCATTTAATAATTGTTTTAGTAAAACACCACATGTTTGTGATAATTTTATTTTTACATTAAATAAAAAGTTATTAATGTCATTTTCTTACCCAAGTGCCTCCATGGGGCCCCCAAGTTGACCCATGGATTTTCTTGGTCGGCCATGACTCATCTAATAAGGTTAGGACAAGTGTAAAGGTATTTTCATATTTTTATAATATCATTTTTACCTTAAATTTCACTAATTACCTTTAATCACGATTAATAAAACATAAAAGTTACTATTCACCCAAAAAATATTTTAATCCCATTGAACCACATTTTAAATCATAATGAAAACCATTTATTTCGGATTTTTGAAATTCAATTCATAGAAGCGGTAAAGTTTCATTTAAACGAAAAATCAGTTTTTTAACTACCACATAGTGGTTTCACTATTCATCAAAAAATTGAAGTTTTTCAGAACAATGCCAAAATTTCACACTAAGCTATAATTGATATTCCGATTTCAAAAATGATGTCTATTTTAAAAAATTCCAAACATATAAGTTGTATTAATTAATTTAATAATTAATTCCCTCTGTCACAACAAGTAGCGTGTTTTTAAGAAACAATATATATCAAAAGATTGACATTTGTTTATGTCCAATTTTAAAGTGAAATTAATTCTAATGACCACCATTGAATAACATTTTAAAAATATATTCTAATTAAACTTTAAAACCACTCAATAGTATAATTTATCACTATAAATTATTTTGATTAAAAAGTTTGTTTTTAAGTATTTTTCACTATTCATCTAAAATTGGATGTTCTCAGAAAAATACCAAAAATTCAGCATAGGATAATTTTGATATTCTGAATCAGAAAAATGAAGTCCATTTTGAAATATAAAATTTATATAATTTCAAAAAGTGGGTATTACTATTCATAACGACTAATTTTATTGGTTGCGGTGTGTTAGAACTCGAGGTTACGTACAACACACGCTGCTCTATTATTCAAAGAGAAGCGTACAATGGAAGCTTGGGGTGTTACATTCTCCCCTCCTTCAATAAATTGCATCCTTGCAATTTGAAATTTTTATTTGAATATAAAAGGTTGAAAATAGAAAATATTTTTGTGGAAAACCCACATCATAAATAAGGTTAATAAAAATATAACATTAAAAGAAAGAAAGAGAAGTACAAATGTCACCTGAGATAGCCAATACTAGAATTCTATGAAAACATGGATATGGAGGAAAAACAAACCATCAAGGTCTGATGGAGAGTTGTATAAAACAGGATTAGGAGAAATTTTAACTACAATAAAATCAAAAACTTGTGATTGTTTAAACGATCATTGATTCCCTAGTAGGAAAAGTTAACAGACAACGTTTTTGTTTTAAGTTACCTGTCATAAAGTTGAAGAATTTATTTAGGAGATTTAATAAGAACGTAAGGAAATATACATACTTGTCATGTAGACTTTCATTCTTTAATAAATTTTCACCACAAACTCATCTTTCACTCAAAAAGATAATAGAACTCAAAAATATTATATTTATCCTAATCATATAAGGTTCAAAATATTAATACGTACCATTTAGATTAGGAAAACTATTTTGTAATAACCAGGGACTTCCTATAGGCTAGTGGTAGGTAATAAAGGCCTATCACACTATGGTTGTGGGTTCGATTCATATATCTTTTTCTCACATGATGGGTATTCCACCAACCTACAGGTTGTCCTTTTCCTAAAACTATAGTATTATAATATTCCAAAAATAATCTTCAGAAATGTTTTAACCTTAAACAATAAAATCCAAGGTTCAACTTAATCCATTCCAACCTTTATAGTTATCCAAAATACCTCTATCCAGAATTTTTCTAAAAGGTCTCTAAATTCCAAAATCAATTGTATCATCATATTCCTCAAACAAAGTAAAGTTTCTCTTATTGTCACATACAAAAATATGATTACCTTCATCATATAAAAACCTTATTGAAAACAACAAGTACTGTAGTACAATCCTTATATATATCACATTATTCTTATACCCAGAATATAATCCCTGAGTCCAAAAGCACCAGTACATTAATTATTCCACTACAACTGTAGTAACAACATAAGATTGGCCTCGATCCCTTGGCCTTTTCTAAAGTAAGTTTTCCTGACGCTTAGGACATTCATTTTCATAATTCCCCATTTCCCTACAACTGTAGCATTCGACATTGATAGCCTCTTTCTTTCCCTTACAATCACGAGCCTGGTGACCATTTTCTCCACATTTATAACAAACTCCCATTCCTTTTAGGCAAGTACCAGGGTGATTCTTCCCACAATTATCACATAATGGAAAATCCTTCATTCCCTTATTCCCTTTATCTGTCTCTTGTTCCACCGTTCTCTTCTTCTCTTGATTTACTTTATTGTCATATGATTTAGAGAATTCATTTTCTATCTTGATAGCACATGAGACAATATCTTCATACGATGAGAAGGTTTGTGAGAAAAATTCTCGATGAAGAAATAGTTTTAACCCATCAGAGAAACGATCGATATTACTTCTTGGGTTACATATATAATCTGGATCATGCCTCGCTAACCTTGTAAAGTTAGCCTCATACTTTGCGACATTCTCATCCGCCTTCTGCCACAGACTCAGAAATTACCTTTCCATATCTGCTCTATGGTCACGAGGGAAGTATTTTTCTAAGAAAATCTCTTTGAACTCACTCCATTACATATTAGATACTTATTCATCTTCTTTAGTGTTTTGAATCAGTGACCACCATTGATCGGCATCTCCAGTGAGCCGGTAAACTGCCCGGAAAACCTTCTCCCTTTCGCTACTCCCCAAGGTGTGGAATATTTTCTCTAAGGAGTTTATCCATTTCTCAAATACTAATGGATTTGTTCCCCCATTAAATGTCGGTGTTTTTTGCCTCATGAAGGGGTCTAACATTGATCCTCCACGTTGTGGATCAGGGTGCTCCATACGAGTAAGGTTATTATAAATAACCCGAGTGAGTTTTCCCAGTATGGTGATAAGTTGATCAACACCGGTTGTATCTCCAGCTCCACAATAATTATCTTGAGTAGGAGGGAAATACAAACATGGAATACGTGCATTTATACGGTCTCTATTCCTCCCACTAGGCACCATTTCTAAACAATGGCATAAACTAGATTAGTTTATGAATCAAAATATATAATTCCATACTTGTAAAACACATAACATAAATTGAACTATTTATGGATATAATCCATAATCATAAAAATAAATGTTTTCTTTGAGGAGGTATATACTCATGAACCCTTCATAATGGTTTGTAAAGAAAATGAGAATTATCCTAAGCATATCCCCTGGGAGTGTCTGTTGGCGCCAAAAATGTGGCCCGAAAGGAAGGAACGAAAAAGACAGCTGGCGCGCTGCCTCGCGAAGCATAGCCGCGAAGCACAGCCGCGAACACCCGCCGCGAAGCGCCCCAACCGTGGAGACCCCGCGAAGCTCCGGAGGCGGTAATCCTCCGCGAACCCGTTTGACGTTCGCGAGCCGCCGCGAAGCGCTGGAGGCGATAATCCTCCGCAAACCCGTTTGACGTTCGCGAGCCGCCGCGAAGCCCCGAAGGCGTTAATCCTCCGCGAACCCTTTTGACGTTCGCGAGCCGCCACGAAGCACCGGAGGCGGCACGCGAGCCCTGCTTCGCGGCGCCCCTTCCCTATAAATACTCGACTCCCCCTGAGTCCCGGGGACGGACAATCCAACCCTTCGGCTTCTCCTCTCCCGAATCGCGAAGCACGCTTTGCCCCGGGAATCATGAGCTCCGCGAGGTATTTCTACTTCGCGAGACGACTCTGATTTGTTTCATTTTGAGCCCCTCTTCCGAGAGGGATTCCCTTCGCGAAGCTCAAGGGAGTTCGCAAAGGAAGGGGATTCCCAAGGGAACCCGGGCAGCCGCGGAGCACTTCTGCTTCGCGAAACACCCAACCCATACGAGTAATCCCTATGCTAAGGCAGGATCGCTCCACTTCGCGAAGTACATTTCTTGGCAGGACCCTGCTTCGCGAACCATTCCCTCTTCGCGAGGCAGTGCTCCGCAAACACTGTTCCACTTAGCGAAGAACCTCCCACTCCCACTTATGCCCCATGATAAGGCCAAGGCACCCCACTTCGCAAAGCACACTCCTCTACTTAGCGATTCCTCTTTCCGTGCGACCCTCCAGGTTTGCACGATGTGATTTCAAAGTCCCATGGACAACACCTCCCGTAGCGTTGCTTCGCCTAATGCTTCTTCGCATAGGCACGCTAATGGCTATTGCTTCTTCACATAGCCACGCTAACGTGGAACCCTCGATGGTTCATCCCTCGACACCCATTTACCATGGTCTTACCGGCACCTTCCATTCCCCAAGGACCAGAGGGTACCGGTTATGTAATCCCTAGGGGTGTGGAGTGAACCCACCTCGTCCGAGCTGCAGGACGTTAAACTGCCAAGCACCACGTCCTCAACACATGACGTTAAACTGTGACCCAACCTCGTCTCCCTCACGAAGGGTCCCCCCAGCTCGAACATTCATTACACCACTCGTCTCCACGGGAATGGAACTCTTCCGCACATGGAATGAGATCCTCCTTGTCGGAGTGGTGTATGTTCGCAGGGGAAGGGCTGCCTCAGAGCGTAAGCCCCTAACCTTTGGTACGGATGATTGCACCCGTGTATCTCTGTACTTCCCCACTACCAAGCTCAGTGGAGGACGTGATAGGGAACGAGGCACCCCCCTATGGGCCTCCATCCTGGAGTAAGTCCCAACACCATGGGCTGCTCAACGCGTAAGCCCCTCTTCGCTTCTCACGGACGCACCCTTCGCGACGTGATCGTCAGGTCCTTGCAACCTCTTGTTTCTCACACCGAGCATGACTCACGTGGGCTTAGAGTGAGCACCGACCCTGACAAACCCCTTCTGAACTACGAGGTCTTTGATCCATGTCAAGGCATGGTACGTAGGAAGCCTCTACGAGGTTCAAGCCCACCCGTCTTTCACGTCGGGTTTCACCCCCGTCCAGCACGACGTTAAACTGCAACCCCGGTCCAGTGGTAAGCCATTGCGACCCACCCACCTGAACTACGAGGTCTTTGATCCATGTCAAGGAATGGTACGTAGGAAGCCTCTATGAGGTTCAAGCCCGCCCGTCTTTCACGTCGGGTTTCACCCCCGTCCAGCACGACGTTAAACTGCACCCCGGTCCAGTGGTAAGCCATTGCGACCCACCCACCTGAACTACGAGGTCTTTGATCCATGTCAAGGCATGGTACGTAGGAAGCCTCCATGAGGTTCAAGCCCACCAATAGTGGACCAAGGTCTACTTTCACGTCGGTTCACCGACACACCCCATTTGAACTACGAGGTCTTTGATCCATGTCAAGGCATGGTACGTAGGAAGCCTCCACGAGGTTCAAGCCCACCCGTCGCTCATTCACGTCGGGTCCCATTCCAGTCCAGCGGTAAGCCGTTGTGACCTCTTGAACTACGAGGTCTTTGATCCATGTCAAGGCATGGTACGTAGGAAGCCTCCACGAGGTTCAAGCCCACCCGTCGTTTATTCACGTCAGGGTTCACTATTGTCCCGCATGACGTTAAACTGTATTCTCTGAACTACGAGGTCTTTGATCCGTGTCAAGGCATGGTACGTAGGAAGCCTCCACGAGGTTCAAGCCCACCACCCATTGGAGCAAGGTCCACATTCACGTCGGTCCACCGACAAAACCCCTTTTGAACTACGAGGTCTTTGATCCATGTCAAGGAATGGTACGTAGGAAGCCTCCACGAGGTTCAAGCCCACCCATCACCCAATTCACGTCATGTTCTACCTACGTCCAGCATGACGTTAAACTACAATCTGGTCCCGTGGTAAGCCATTGCGACCCAACCATTTGAACTACGAGGACTTTGATCCATGTCAAGGCATGGTACGTAGGAATCCTCCCAGAGGTTCAAGCCCAACTCCCCTCGGACCAAGGTCCAGCTTCACGTCGGTTTACCGGCACCATCCCGAACTACGCGGACTTTGATTCCCTGCCACGGGGATACGTAGGAAGCCTCTTCAAGGCTCAAGCCCAACTTCACTGTCGCCCCCCCCCCCCCCCCCCCCCGCGATGGTCTCATTTCACTCTCATCCGTCTCCGCTAGACGTTAAACTCACGGCATACCCTGTGTTGAACACGGGAAGCTGAGGAAAACCTCAGATACGTGTCTATGACATGTAATTCCCCGCGCTCGATGTGGGATGCCTCGGGCTTCCACGCCCTCGAGAAGCCTTGTGATCAAGGATAACAGACAGACATGCCAGGTACCCCAGCATCCAGACACGCTACTGATGCCTCAAACGTGACTACTCCCCTGACCGAAGGTTGCTGCCCTGACTGGACCCTTTGGAATGTCCCAACAGAAGCGGTGTAATTAACCGGCGTCCATGGAAACAAGGCACTGGGAAGAGTTTCACGAACTACGTATTAAATCTATGAGGGAGACCCGGACTAGGTGAAGAGTTCTGAGGAGGAATCCACGGAAGGAAGAACCGCCATACCATCATCCTGTTTCGATCAAGGAGCAGACGTACCTGAACAAGGAACGAATGCCTCCCGCCTTTGGAAAGAGGGAATGCGGGGCAACAAAGCCGCGCGTCCCCCCCTGACGGACGGATGCGCGTGCGCCCCGGCGAAAGCGTCGGAAACAGAAATGGTGAACCCGACGTGAAGGTCTTCTCCTCAGCATGGGGATTAGTAGCGTTCGAGACACCAGTAGATTGACGTGTCACCGGATCCAGATATCCGGTGGCTGGTCCCGCCAAGCAAATAGCAGGCCTGTCGTGGAACTCACCGGAAGTCGGGGTAGTAGAACGTGGGGCACTCCGCTCTGCAGCGTGTTGGCGTGGATCCTTCTCACAGACATGGAGGATGGAAGAACGTTGGGGCACTGGCTGTCAATCCTTTTCCTCTCAGTACTGATGAGTTGATCCCTTCATTTTCCAGGAACCAGGTTGCTATTTCGGAAATGCGGTCACCATCCGCTCCTCGCCCGCGCAGGGGCAGGGGCAACACCACGACGGCCACTCTACATGGCGCCACTACCGCCACGACGGCTGCCACGTCACGGGATTCGGGACGCCCACGCCCCCTTTCCCCATCAGAGGTCATCCAACGAAGGGTGATCAACAGCCTCGTGCGCAGGTATGAGGAAGAAGGGGTCATCCCGACCAGGGATATGGCCCGCTTGGACCTGGAGGCCTCTAGGCCCCGCTGTCAACGCCGCCCTAACAGGCCGCGTAGGGAGCCCCTGCTCCCCACCTCGACATTCAACCGTTTCGGGAGCCTATCCCCGAAACACCTTGACGACTCTTCACCTTACGCTGAAGAGGCATGCGCTGTCCGGCTCAGTCCGCTCAGGGCCCCGACCCGGGGCCCCCAGGCGAGAGCTCCCGTCCGGCCACGTCAGCGCCACCGTCTGGCCCCGCAGGAAGAGCAGGAAGACTACATCCCTGCACCACCTGCACCGGCCCGCCTGACCCGACGTCAGCGCCTGGCCCGGGCTGAGGACGCTCGCCTAGGCGCGTCCACGTCGACAGCTACAGTGGCCCGAGCCACCGCCGACGTACATTATGAAGCCCCCGTGTACATTGAGCAAGGGCACCCCTTCGCCCAACCAAGATTGAGACCCCAACCGCCCCATGGGCAGGCTGGGTTGACTCTCCGGGTTGCAGGCCCAAGTGGTGATCGCCGCGAGCTACCCGCGATGATGCCACCCCGTACGGAGGTCCTCCCCGTACCACTACTCCACAGAGCGTGGGCCTTCCCCGCTCCAAGGATTGTCATGGAGGCATGCCTCGTGCTGCCCCCATCCTGCAGGAAGACCTGCCCCGTGGCAGTGATGCTCAGCGCGGAAACATTTCCCGCGCCCGCTGTACAGGGTATGGAGTCCATCCTTCTGAAGGCACTGTCCATCCGGTCCTTCTTCAACGTGGGGGTCCCCCTACGTCCTCTCTGCGACTGGCGAAGGTCCTCCTCGCCCCAGAAACTCAAGGAGTGAAGGTCAGCCTCGCTCCACTCGCATCGACCATGGAGGCCTTCCCCATTCTCCTGCCAGTTCCAACAGAGGCCCTGCCCACGTGGGTACTGTTCATGGGGGTCCTCCCCATGTACCCTTTGACATTTGCCCTGGTGCCCCTCGCACCCCGGCTGTCTCGAGTGGGGGCCCTCTCCGCCACGGCGCCAGCGCCGCCCCAAGGCTTCCTGATAGGGGTCAACCCTATCCCGAAGAGCCACCCAGGGGCAGAAGAGCGGGTCGTCGCCGCCACAAGAAGAATCCTGGGAAGGCCCAGGGGGAGATCAAACCTGCCCGCTTCTCCGATTCGGAAGCGGAATGCGATTCAGCGATGGAACCTTCTCCCAGATCCTCCGTATCAAGGACTGGGGCAGGAACCAGACGCATCAGCCTCGTTCTCCCAGAATTTGAGGTCCACCGGATTCCCGTCTCTCTCTGCAGGTACATCCAGGAGGAAGAAATCCTGGGAATTCCACAGGTTTCGACCGCGCAGTCACCGCCATCGTCACCCGAAGCGCCCTCTACCTCTACTCGGGATCACGAGGAGCTGTTTTGGGGGTCAACGGTGGTAGAGCCACGACATGACCGGACACCGGTAACGGCGATTCCCATACACGAAGCAGTGGCTGTTAGCCCGTCCTATCGTGACATTGTGGTCAGGTCACCTCGCTCTTCAGAGGAAGGCCCAGAATTCCGTGGCCTGTCTGGTCGCTCGCCGTATTCTCCACTGCCGAGTTTGTTATCCCAGAGGTCTGCCTCGGTACCACTACCGGTCCCTCAGCCGCCCCTGGTTGATGAGTGGGGAAATGTAGGGCCGAACCCCGAGGATGAACCCAGGAGCTTCTGGAGTATTCTTGCAGCGGACTACTTCCCAGAGAAGTTCTGGCCCACGGCCGTGCTGAATTTCCGCGTACCCGAGTCGCTTACCCCTGAAGAAGTGGGATGCTTTTGTCGAACCCTGTGGGCGACACACTTTCGCCTCCGCTGTGAACGGGTAGTGTACCCCAGGAGTCGAGAACACTTCGAGGAGATTGGAAAATAGTGCCGCCTGATTGATGCAGCGACGCTCCTTGTGGCCCAGCGCCCCGAGTCGCCCGGTCACCAGAGTGCCCTCCAACGAAAATGCATTCAGAGTTTCAAGGCACTCCGCAAGATCGTCAGGGAATCCACCCCCCATGTGCAAGTCCGTGGTTGGGGACGCTATGCCTCTCTCCTCTTCGACCCTATCCGACGACAGCCCGATTCGCTATGCGACATTGAGGATATGCCCTCAAGAGGGGTCACAGTCCACATGGCCGACGTTGTGGATAAGGAAGATGAGCTTGAGTTCCTTGATGGGGACTTACCATCCGAGGGCGTACCGCCGCTTCTTGACCCGTCAGGGAGAGTTACCCATCATCAGAGGAACCTGCTAGGCCTCCCCGTACCCACCGAGTCGCTGGCACTCGGTCGAAGCACTGGCAAGGGTAAGGAGCACGTCGGAACAGTCAAGTACTCCGACCCGTCCGCCTCTGTACAGAAAACGGACGAAGATCCTGAGAAGGCCACGTTGTGCCAGCAGCTTGCTGAGCAGAAGAGGCTGGTTGACGAACTCTTGGCTGAGCGCACCGCAGAGCGGCAACCCGACTATGGTAATCCCAGGCCGGGGCAGCAGGGGCATGAACAACTTCCCCCCGGTGAGATGCCTCCGGGAAACCCTAATCATGCTACTGCCACGGACAGGGCGGAATCCGGAACATACATCAAGAGGGCGCGATATGTCTCTCCAAACCCCCCTGAGCGACGGGGTAATCTGAAGAATCCAACCCGGGTTCCCCCAGTCGCCCAGCAGGTCGTCCAGCCAGTCGACCCGCGAGCAGCCGAAGCCGTCTACCGTGTTGAAGAACCTGGCAATGCTCTTGTGGTTAGGGATCCCCGTCAAGACAGGGACCCCCACCCGGAGGACCTTATTGCGGCACTCACAGCCCGCCTCGAGGCGTTGGAAACAAGGCAGGTGGCGGTCCCACCGGATGGCAAGCCTTATCCCGCGTGGGTGGATGATATGCCCGCGCCTCCGGGTTTTGGGAACCCCACTTTCTCGCCTTTTAACGGGACAGGGGACCCACCCCAGCACTTGGATCATTTCTCTTCCAGGTGTGGCCCCATGCTGGGGACCCCAGCTCAGCAAGAAGCCGCCAAGCTCCGATGTTTCGTACAGACATTGGAAGGTCCGGCATTCGTCTGGTACAGCCAGCTCCCTATCGGATCGGTGACCGATTGGGAGGATCTTCGCCGGCAGTTCTTATACCAGTTCAGCTCCACCACGCGAAAGACCAGCATTGCGGACCTCTTCAAGTGCAAACAGAGGCCTGCTGAGTGGGTTGCAGACTTCATCGCCCGGTGGAAAGGACTTACGTATTCCCTCGATATGCCACTAACCTAGGAGCAATTACTGACGATGTGTGTGGGGAACGTAAAGACAGAGCTGGTACCCTCCTTGATTACCCAGAACTACCCTGGGGGGTTCAGAGATTTCTCGGATAAGGCCCAGCGCCTCGAGGAGGCCCTGCAACAGGCTAGTCAGGCACGTTTGCTGCCCCCTATGATCCCAGCCAGGAGGGCCGCCAGGGCTGAACCCACCGCGGTGGCTGAAATAGAAGCCCCGGGGCGGCTGGAATTGCTACCGGCGGCACCACCCCCACAACCCCGCAGAGGTCCTCCACCTCAAGCACAGGCTCCTACCCAGCAGCAACCGCCTCAGAACCGACAGGTTCCCCCGCGCAATGCGCCGCCGCCACCTAGGCGAGACAACCAGGCGCCGCCCCCTCGGCAGGCCCCTCCGGTCCCTCGATAGGACCAGGCCCCCAGGGCTCCTTACCCGGAAAGAAAGTACCATACCTATTCGTTCAATGAAAATCAGGTCCCTGGTTACTTCCGAAGTGCTCTAGAGCAAGGGATCGTGCGTCTGCCTAAGTGCAGGAGGCCGGCAGAGGCGCATCTCACCGATCACCCCAACTACTGCCCTTATCATCGGATCCTGGGGCACACCCTCAAGCGATGCTATGTGTTTAAAGACTGGCTTCAGGACCAGGTCAACAACAACATAGTCAAGTTGGGCCCAGCGCCAGCACAAGTGGCAGGCGTCTTTGCGGGATCAGAAATCGGCAGCGACGGCGAAGGTGAGTGGCAGCAGGTCCCTAGCCGCGGGTCCCAGAAATACAACAACTGGATGGCTCGAAGAACCGTCGCCCGTGCCCAGGGTATCATCCGGGAACGCCTGAAGCAGTCGGAACCTTCAGAAGAAGTAGCCGATGCCTCAGCATCATCTTCACAATCGACCCCTGCCCAAAAGGGCAAGTAGCGGCGACGCAAGAAGAAGCAACGTGCACCGCCAGTGTCGTCGTCATCCCACACTGTTGGCGACTTTATGCCTCCCGAAATGGGCATTCTTCCCAGAATCCACCCAGCGGTGGATAAATCTTCGAGCGACAGTCAAGGGTACGCTTCGGTTAACACCGTGGAGCTGGTAAAGCCCTATATGACCCCCGACGAGGGGGAACCCCAGGAAGACCTCCCCAACGTTTCCAGCCGACGTCAACGTCAGCGGAATCGCAATCGCGCCGGTCATCGAGGTACGTCAGCAGGCACTTGCGGCCAAGCCATGCACGCTACCGAGACGAGGCAGCAGGCTCAGCGCAGATCTCAGCACGCGCAGACCCATCCAGCACCCTCGGCTCTACCTCCACCGTCGTTCGTGTTGCTGGATCGGGGAGAGCCGCCTCGTTCGTATCACAGCCAGTCTTGCCCGGCGACAGGCCAGCCTCCGCTGTCCGATCTTAGTCCGGCGACTACTCTCCAGGCTTCTACTAGCAGGCAGCAGGGTGTACCCAGTACTAGCCGACCGCCGGTCCAACCGGCAGGACCCGCTATGCCTCCAAATGCCGAAAAACCCCCTGTAAGCAGAGGTTCGGGTTTGGCACGCAAGTATGATGTCCTAAAGCACCGGGCTGGCATTCCGGCAAGGCTTTCCATCATTGAGGCCTTGCGCCTGTCATCCGAGATGCGCGAGGCACTTGCCGAGGCCCTGAGGAGTCTCCTCCAGTTCGAGACGGAGATAGCAGCTACGGAAGCCTTCCATACTGAGACGTTTGAAAACGCCGACTGTCAGGAGGTTATCTCGTTCTCCGGTGAAGATGAAGACCCTCCTATACAGGGGCACATTCACCCACTGTATATCACTAGCCACTTTAATGGTGTGGAAGTCCGTCGCTGCCTCGTTGACACTGGTTCTGGAATCAATCTAATTCCGACCCAGATGTTGCGAAAGATGGGTCTGTCCGAAGGTGATTTGACTCCCTCTGACCTCAGGATCTAGGGGTACGACAGGACAGAGAAAACCCCGGTCGGCAAGATCTGCCTGAAGACTCAGTTCGGTGGCTTAATTGCCAGCACCGAGTTCATGGTTGTTTCTCAGGACACCGCCTACAATGCATTGATGGGTAGGCCATGGCTCCATCTGCATGCAGCGGTCCCCTCGTCGTATCACCAGTGCCTTAAGTACTCGCTCAACGGTCGAGTAGGCGTGCTCCAAGGAGACACGTCCCCTTTCGCTTCTTGTGAGTCCCGCTATCTGGATGCGGGTTATTACAAAAGTAAGGACAAGCAAATCCGGGTAAGTGAGGATGAGCCCGCCCCGATCACAAGTGATCCCTGGGCAAGCATGGACGACGCCTACATCCTCCCGATCCACCGGTTGGAGGCCACGACCCCCGACATGAGACAATGTTTCGTTGTTTCGGGTACGCAAGGAAGGCATGTTCCCGTGTCCAAGCGATGGCGGAAAATCACCTTGTACTCCTACATCAACCAGGCTCGGGTCATCCCGGAACCTCCTACCCATGTACGGTACCGGGACGTCAAGTTCATGACAACGGCGGTGCGCCATACGTGTCTATTCCGCCAGGCTGGAATTAACCGACTCAGGCCGACACGTCACCACTGCTTTGATATCATCAAGCGTGGCCCCTTAGGCCGAAGGCCGGATGGGATAGGATCAAATGCATTCATTGCTATGGTCTCAACGACAAGTGAGTCTCCTGATGTGATGACCGCTGCTGCCCGAGCCAGCACCAGCTGCCCCGCGAATCTTGATAGCCCAGAAGTATCTTCCGTCACGGGAAGTCCCCCCACGGCTGGGGAGGAAGACTTGGAGGATGCTCCCCCAGCCTTCGAAGAAGGCGTCTCTACCACGGTTGATGAACTTGTACAGGTGAACCTTGGTAGCGAGGCAGATCCAAGACCCACATTGATCAGTGCGGCCATGTCCTTCGAGGAGCGGCAACAGTATGTAGACTTCCTCAAACAGCACCGCGATGTGTTTGCCTGGAGTTACGATGAGATGCCAGGGCTGGATCCCCAAGTGGTCGTCCACCGTCTGGGCCTCCCAGCAAAACATCGTGGGTTCAAGCAGCCCCCCAGGAAGATGCACCCTTCCCATGGCGTTATGGTTGAGGCCGAAGTTGATAAGCTAATCAAAGCCAACTTCGTCAAGGAGGTCCAGTACCCCAAATGGCTCGCCAACATTGTGCCGGTCAGGAAGAAGAATGGGCAGATCAGAGTCTGCATCGACTTCCGCGATCTCAATCGCCACTGCCCAAAGGATGACTTCCCACTCCCAGTGACGGAGCTTTTGATTGACGCCACGGCCGGGTTCCAAGCCCTCTCTTTCATGGATGGGTATTCCGGGTATAACCAGATCCGGATGGCCCCCGAAGACGAGGAGTCCACTGCCTTCAGGGCTCCCCAGGGTACCTTTTTCTACCGGGTAATGCCATTCGGTTTGAAAAATGCAGGTGCCACTTTTCAGAGGGCCATGCATCGCATATTCAAACCGATCCTCGGGACATTGGTGGAATGCTACGTGGATGACCTTGTAGTCAAATCATGCCAGCGCCAGGACCATCTCAAAGACCTTGAGAAAGTTTTAGGTTTCCTCCGTTCCCGTCACCTGAAGATGAACCCGCTGAAGTGTGCCTTCGGAGTCACCTCCGGGAAGTTTCTGGGTTTTGTTGTCAGATACCGAGGTATCGAGATCGACCCAGAGAAGATCAAGGCCATCAGCCAAATGCCTCCCCCGAGCAACATTCGAGAGCTCTGAGGCCTCCAAGGCCACTTAGCCTATATACGCCGATTCATTGCGAATCTGGCTGGAAAGTGTAAGCCCTTTTCCCGGCTCATGAAGAAAGGTGCTGCCTACGAATGGTATGAGGAGTGTCGGATCACCTTCGAGGAAATCAAGCAGTATCTGCTCCAACCTCCGGTCTTGATGCCACCCATCTCTGGAAAGCCGCTGGTCCTTTACGTGACCGCACTGGAGAGATCCCTCGGCGCGCTGCTCGCCCAGAAGAATAACGAGGGCACTGAGAACAGTCTCTACTATCTCAGTCGCATGCTTCTCGATACGGAGGTCAGATATTCCCTTATCGAAAAGAGCTGCCTTGCGCTCGTCTTCGCCGTGCAGAAGTTGCGACACTACCTGCAACACCACGAGGTGTAATTGATCTCTCGGGTGGATCCGCTGAAGTACATCCTGAACCGCCCCATGATGACTGGCCGACTAGCACGGTGGGCGGTGATTCTCCAGCAGTTTGACATCAGGTTTGTGCCTCAGAAGGCCATTAAGGGACAGGCGTTGGCAGACTTTTTAGCTGCCCATCCAACCTCCGCGGATCAATCCCTGGACCTGGATTTCCCCGACGAGACGATCCTCTCGGTCGATCATGCTGTCCCGTTTTGGAAAATGCATTTCGACGGCGCCTCCCAGAGCCCCACCGGTAGAAGGCTCAACGACCCCAAGCTCAACAGAGTGGGTCTGGGTATTGTTTTCATTACCCCGGCGCAAGCCGTCCTGCCGTACTCATTCCTGTTGTCAGAAGGTTGTACGAACAACGAAGAAGAGTACCAAGCTCTCATCACCGGCCTCGAGTTTGCCCTTGAGATCCATGTACCCCATCTACATGTGAAGGGAGATTCCGAGCTGGTAATCAAACAGGTTAATGGAGACTACGTCGTCAGGAATCCAGAGCTTGTACCGTTGCTGGAGTACACCCTCCTCTTAATGGCCCAGTTCTCTTCTCGACCAGAGGTTACCCATGTCCCACGGTCGCAGAACGGCCAAGCGGACGCCCTAGCTGGCTTAGCCGCATCGCTCGCAGAACCCGAGCAAGATGATTTGGTCATACACGTGGCCCACCGGAGAGTCATTTCTCCCGTCACCCAAGAGGACCGTGATAGCCTGCGGGTAAGTCATCTCACCGCTAGAACCTCCATATCGGGAGTCTAGGGTTCGTCAGACGCAGTGGTTGAAACCACCCCCGACTGGAGAGCACCTTTTGTCGAGTATCTCCAAAATGGTCAGCTCCCGGACGACCGGGCCGAGCGCGAGCGAATCCGACGCCACGCACTTCAATTTACCCTCCAGAGCGGCCCCAGTCTTGAGCAGAACCTCTATAAATGGGGTTTTGATGGTGTCCTCCTCTGTTGCATCCAAGGAGTAGAGATACCTCAAGTTATGCAAGAGGTTCACGCCGGTTCCTGTGGCGCCCATCAAGCTGGGCCGAAGCTGTCCCATCAAATCCGGATGTAAGGGTACTTCTGGCCCTCCATGATCCACGATTGCATTGGATACGCCAAGAGATGCCACGCGTGCCAAGTACACACCAACTTCTTGCATCGGCCGCCAGAACCCCTCCACCCCACCAAGTACTCTTGGACATTTGCAGTATGGGGACTCGATGTAGTGGGACCGTATCCGCCGGCAACAGCCCGCCAATGCAGGTTCATCCGGACTGCTACAGATTTCTTCTCCAAATGGGCAGAAGCAGTTCCGCTCAAAGAAGTCAAGGCCCGTTCCATCGTTGACTTTGTGAGCTCCAACATTATTCACCGGTTTGGAGTCCATCACGCCGTCCTCACCGATAACGACACCAACTTCCGAGCAGCTGAATTGAAGAAATTGTACGCTAAGTACGATATCCGGTCGAACCATACCTCCCGCTACCACGCGCAGGCGAATGGGCAGATCGAGGCGTTCAACAAGACCCTCTCTAACATCCTGCAGAAGATGGTTGGTCAGAACAAGAAAAGTTGGTCGGAAAAGCTCCCCAATGCCCTCTGGGCTTACCGGACGATGACTCGCAACTCTACCCAGGTGACCCCGTATTCCCTGGTGTATGGAGCTGAGGCCGTCCTACCCATTGAGATCCAGCTTCCGTCGCTACGCACTGCAGTTTATGATCACCAGACATCAGATGAGGTAGCCGAGATCCGTCTAGCTGAATTAGAGGCACTGGATGAGAACCGGCTTCGTGCCCTACACAATCTGGAAAGGCATCAGGACAAGATAGCGAGAGCTTTTGACAAGAAGGTTCATCTCCGCTCTTTTCTATAGGGTGACCTGGTACTGGCCCTACGAGCGCCAATGATCCCCGGAAGGAAACCACCCAAGTTAGAACCCAAATGGGAAGGGCCTTATGTCATCCATAAGGTTTACCCCAATGGAGCATACTCCTTGGTGACCACAGATGGAGAGCGTGTAACCCCTCCCACCAATGCCAGATTCCTCAAGCGATACTTTGCCTAGGGCAAAAGTGGTCCTGCACAAGCCTAAACTGCGAGAGGGTCCTGCACGACCCTAAACTGCGACTTGGTCCTGCATGACCTTAAACTGCATCTCTGTCCTCATTTCAAGACGTTAAACTGCAAGTTAGTCAGGTCTTCATGACCGAGGCTCAGCCTCAGGCCCCTCGGCCTCTTTGGGCCCCTGGCCCCATCTCCACCGCGGTCTGGCCCCAGGCCCCCTCGTTTCTCTCCGACTTACCCTCTTACGGGATCGTATGGTATGGTGTAGGACTACGTCCTCACGTTGGGATCATGTACCATACCGTACACATCCCCGAATGAGATGCCCCTCGTACCGCATGACGTTAAACTGCATGTCAAGAACTACGTACGGCTTGATTCCCATCTTCATGGGATACGTAGGAACGCTCGGACGCGTCGTCTTGAGCCCAGGCCCAAGCATTTCTCTTCCACTATTCCCCCTGGGGAAAGTCTCCTTGGAGGATCTTTGTGTAGCAGGGAGTAGACTTTCTTGGCCCCGCTCATGAAACCCCACTCGCGCAAAGATTGTAAAGGTCGCACCATGCGCCCACTCCCGTTCTTCTACCCTCCCACGTCCTCACCGCATGACGCTAAACTGCATGGCCTTCAAGAACTACGTATGGCTTGATTCTCATCTATATGAGATACGTAGGAACACCTGGAAATTTCGTCCTTTGGCCCAGCCCAAAAGCCAAAATCTTCCCCTCGGGTCAGGACATGGCAGGGTGGACACTTTTGCCCCGACCCACGTCGAGCAAGCCTCGACCCGGCTGCACATTCCCCCTGGAGGTGTTTTCCCCTTTCGTGGATGAACGCAACTGAGCTTCACCCATTCCTTGGCTGGGATTCTGTCACCTTTTCACACCCGGAGGGACCCCCGATAACGGCCTGGATACAATGCCCAATGGCTCTCCTACCGATACGGGCCAACGCCCCCGAGGGTTTTCTTAAGCAACAAGTCGATACAAGTCCCGCGTTGTGAATTTGGTCAGCGTTCGACGCTCATTTGTTGCCCCCATGTGGGTCACCGTAGGAACGCTGTGTTTCGAACATGGTCAACAGTGTCCTGGATCTTCGGGTCCACCCCGAGATGCCCCAGGCATCAAGAACAGTGATCCCCTATGCCCCATCCCAAGGTGACAAACTTCCCCCAGGTGGTGCGAGCGATCCGGGCCACGGCCCAGGATTCCTCATAAGGGTGTACGGTGTGATGCAAGACTACGTCCTAATCCACGTAGGGATCATGTACCATGCTGTACGCCCTCCCTTTACGAGGCTCAGCCTCAGGCCCCTTGGCCTTTTTGGGTCCCCGACCCTCGTCCTCATGTAAGACGTTAAACTACGAACCAGTCAGGCCTTCCTGACTGATAACTTCCCCTTTTCTCTGGGCCACGACCCAGGATTCCTCACCTGGAGTGTACGGTGTGGTGTGGGACTACGTCCTCATTCACGTCGGGATCATGTACCATGCCGTACGACTCCCCTTACGAGGCCCAGCCTCAGGCCCCTTGGCCTCCTCGGGTCCCCGACCCCCGTCCTCATGTAAGACGTTAAACTACAAACCAGTCAGACCTCCCTGACTGATTCTTGACCTTAGGCCCCTTTGGCCTTTCCAGGTCACAGCTTAGGTCCCTTCTTACCCGGAGTGTACGGTGTGATGTAGGACTACGTCCTCATTCACGTCGGGATCATGTACCATGCCGTACGACTCCCCTTACGAGGCCCAGCCTCAGGCCCCTTGGCCTCCTCGAGTCCCCGACCCCCATCCTCATGTAAGACGTTAAACTACAAACCAGTCAGGCCTTCCTGACCGAGGCTCAGCCCCAGGCCCCTTGGCCTTTCCGGGCCGCGGCCCAGGACCTATTTTATAGGATCGTATGGTGTGACGTAGGACTACGTCCTCATTCACGACGGCTTATTTACCATGCCATACACCTCCCTTGTTCAGGGGTATATTACTCCCCTCCTCGTCCAGTATGACGTTAAACTGCATTTCAAGAACTACGTGTGGCTTGATTCCCAACCTAATGGGATACGTAGGACCACCTGGATGTCCAAGATCCGGGTCCAACCCCATCTCTCGAGAAACCTCATCCCATCTTGGCCCCTTGGCCCATCCTTCCCCCATGAGGGGACCATATGGTGTGGTGTGGGATCATGTCCTCTGAGCTGTTTCGTCGATCCTTTTTCTTCGGCAGTTCACCAATGTGCTTAAGAGTACTCTGGTTTATTACCTGGAATGCCAAGCTTTACTCGGACACGTCCGCACTCGCTTTCCAGGCTTTGCGTATCCCCGCATCAGGGCTTTCACCATCTTTCACACCCGGAGGGACCCCCAAGAACGGCCTGGATACAATGCACAAGGGCTCTCCTGCCGATACGGGCCAACGCCCCCGAGGGTTTCGGACAACAAATCGATAAAATCCCGCGTTGCGAATATGGTCAGCGGTCGATGCTCGTTTGTTGTTCCCACCTCAGGCTAACGCGATACAGACGCTGTGTTTCCATCATGGATAACAGTTTTCCTCTGTCGTCACGCCAACCCATTAAGCCCAAATGCCGGGTACACAATTCACAACCTTCATCACTTCATCATGTCCAAGTAGAGTCTCGGGACTCTTGGTACTTTTCCCCCGTGCACGTCTGCGCGTTCGAGGAACAAGCTACATCAAAGGTGTCCTTCGAAACTCTCTGCTGACTCCCCATTGGTGGATGCCCCAAGTACTGCGATGAGGATACCCCCCTTGTTTCCCACACCGAGTTTATCTCACGTGGGCTTAGGGATTGGGTTGACATCTGTGCTTACTCGGGAGTTGTCACCATCCATGGTCCGAGCTCTAAGACCATAAACTATGACCCTCATCTGGAACTATGTTCAAGACCCCTTGTCTTCGGACCCAGCTTGAGTTCAGCAAATTTACCTCTCTAATCCTCTCTTCAGGACCCTGATCACAGGGCTGCGTGGCGCAGTGTAGGACTACGTCCTCATTCACGTCGGGTTTGCAATAGCTGCACCACACACGCCCCCATTCTGAGGTTCAGACCTCCTATTCCCTATCTTGCATGACGTTAAAAGGCACCCTTCAGAACTACGTGTGGCTTGATTCCCATCCCCATGGGATACGTAGGACCACCTGGATGTTTAAGATTCGGGTCCAGCCCCACCTCCTGGTGATCTCCTGATCTCCCAGTCACCTAGGCCACTTGGTTTATCCCTCTCCAGAAGGGGGATGTGTAGGCATGATACCAGGTTTCGGGCACCGTGCCCCCTTCCCCTGGGAATCTGTCGTCTTTCGATCACCTTCAAGGTTGAGTCCCTTGACTCCCTGCAGTGGTTCACCCATGTATTAAGAGCACTCTAGTCTAGGACCAAGAGTGTCAGATTCAACTTGATCAAGTTCCTTCCACTTGTCAAGCTTCGTGTTCCCCTCTATTCGGAATTCCATCATCTTTCACACCCGGAGGGACCCCCAAGAACGGCCTGGATACTACGCACAAGGGCTCTCCTACCGATACGGGCCAACGCCCCCCAGGGTTTCGGACAACAAATCGATAAAATCCCGCGTTGCGAATATGGTCAGCGGTCGATGCTGGTTTTGTTAGTCCTTATTTCAGGCTAACGCGACAGGATGCTGTGTTGCAAACATGGTCAGCAGTAATCCTCTGTCATCACGCCAGCCCCTTCAGTCCTTGAATGTTGGTTGCATGATTCACATCATTTTCCACCCCATCATGTCCAGGTGGAATCTCGACACTTTTGGCACTATCCCTCAGTGCACCTTTGCATGCTAGGGGGACAAAGCTGCAATCTGGCGTCCTTTGGGAATCCCATGGTCCGAGCTCTAAGACCATAAACTAAGACCCATTCGGGACTACGTTCAAATTCCCATCCTCATGGGATACGTAGGACCGCCCAGACGCCCTGTCTCTGGGTACAACCCATTCAGGAAGCCAGTCTCTCTCCCTGTTTCACCTCCGGATGGCGTACAATCTGATGTGGGATCATGTCTCCGTCAATTGTGTTTTATAACACTGTGCACATTTCCCGCCTAGCATCGTCCCTGCTACGTCTGCGCTGCATGACGATAAAATGCATGCTTGGTCCTATCATACGACCCTAAACTGTGACATTATCGTCCTGGACGCACGACGAAAAACGGCACCACATTGTGGTGACCTCGCTGTAGAGGACATCACGTTGGGTATTGGTCATGTGCCATGCCATTTGTCAACGCCCATCACGGCTTGATTCTTGTGGCGACATCACGACCTACTGTTCTAGGCCTGTCGCTTCACAAAAAAAAAATCCATTCACCTTAAAGAACAAACAAGATACATCAAATTCCGCTTCTTTAGTGCAAGGGCCACGTCCGCACTCCCCTTTTTCCCTGGCACTGGTATCCTACCATGTCACTTCCAGAACTACGTATGGCTTGATTCTCATCCTTATGAGATACGTAGGAGCGCCCGGGTATTTCCCCGCGGGCCCAGCCTAACCCTGGTGTTCGGTCCCTCGACTCGAGCATTTCCTCGGAGAACGCATAGTAAGCAGGACTATGTCCTCATTCACGTCAGGTTTTGATGTCATGCGTCCCCTTATCCCTTTTTCCAATCCATGGTCCGAGTTCTATGACCCAAAACTAAGATCTCCCCAAGGGAAAGGAATCTGCTCCCTCTCTCTAATACGTTTCGTTGACGTATTCAGATGTGTTTTGACAGAAATCCCGAAGCATGGGATTTTCACAGGGACATTCCCCTCATCTCATGACCAAGCTTCGTGAGCTCGCTATTTGGATCCTCATCCTCTTCCACATCCAAAAGGACCCTCGGACGACGTGGATACTAATCTTAAGGGCTCTCCATGAATGCTGGACCTAAGGGCCCTTCAATCGTTTCAGGCCAACGTCCCCACGGATCTCTGACAACATTTGTGACATGGTCCCGTGTTTCGAACATGGTCATCGGTTGACCCTCATTTGTTTGTTCCCACCTCAGGCTAACGAGACAGGATGTTGTGTTGCGAACATGGTCAGCAGTAATCCTCCATCGTCACGCCACCATCATTGTGATCTGAATCTCGAGCACCATGATTCACACATTTCCACTCCCTCATGTTCAAGTGGAACTCCATCATACTCGGCTCTTTCTCTTCGCGCATCTAGGTGCGCTGAATGATCGTGTTAGTGTCATCGGGCCGGTAGTCACCGAGCATCCCTTTGCCCTAACCTGCCCCTCTCTGCGTCGGGAAATTCCCACCACTACTGCTTGTTTCCCACACCGAGCACGACTCACGTGGGCTTAGTAGTTTTGGCTGGATGTGTACCAACACGGTCAGGCTGCTCCTCGTCCAGTATGACGTTAAACTGCGCTTCAAGAACTACGTGCGGCTTGATTCCCATCATCACGTGGGATACGTAGAGACACCCAGGCATTTCACCTAGGGTTCAGACCCTGGAATCACGAAATCTTGTTCCTCCCCATTTCCAGCCCTCGCCAGAGGCCCTGTCTGGAAGAAAGAATGATCCTTGATCAGGCCGATGTGCCCATTTGGCGTACTCCCACCACGGTGGTGCAACTACCGAAGTGTTGGATTCTGTTTGAGCAAACCACCACTCCATGTTCCACGCTTTGCGTGTCCCTTATTCGGACCCTCTCCCTATTTCATGTCTGAAGGAACCCCCTAACGGCCTGGTCTTATGCCGCATCGGCTCACCTACCGTCCTGGGCCAATGTTCCGGAAGACTGGTCATGTCTGGAAGGACCCCCTAACAGTATGGATGTCTGACCTATGGTCCACCAACTGTCCTGGGCCAACGTCCTGAAAGATTGATCGACAACAAATTGATAAAATCCCGCGTTGTGAATATGGTCAGCGGTCGATGCTCATTTGTTTTCCCAATTTCAGGCTAACGCAGTAAGGATACCGTTTGTCCGCCACGGTTAGCAGTTGTCCTTTATTGTCACGCCATCCCCACAGTGTTCTGAATTTGGGCATCGTGATTCACACTTCCCATTTTCATCTGTTTGAACCGATTTCAGCGCCCCTGGTGTTGCCCCGTTCGTGCATAAGAGCACGTTGAAGAAACGGTAATTCGGCTATCCTGGAAGTTCCTCCTCCGATTAAGCCTTCCCCATCTTTCGGGAATCTGGACTGGTTTGAGGGAATTGTCGTCAAACGTCCCGCAAACATTGTGGGGATGTAACAAGGAAATTCAACAGTGGAAATCGTGCGTGCTACGGAACTCAAAACAAAGGAGAAAGAAAGAGTTGAAGCACAAAAGTGTTAATAAAAGTTTCTTTCGGGTTCGCTACAATACTCGGGAGTTGACTTCCCCCATGGACGGGTTGACTCCGTCAAAAGAGCGTTGCAGCTCCGCCACCCGCTGACTTGCGGCGTCCAAAGCCTGTTGCTGCTGATTCAACTCCCGCTCCCCTTCAGCAGCGGTGGGGCGTAATTCGTCAACCCTGGCCCTGGCCCTTTCTACCTCGGCCCGAACGGCAGCCATCCTTCC
The DNA here is from genome assembly GCA_963277665.1 of Viscum album. NCBI lineage: Eukaryota > Viridiplantae > Streptophyta > Magnoliopsida > Santalales > Viscaceae > Viscum > Viscum album. The sequence goes on along the minus strand of OY728131.1, from coordinate 671,916,676 downwards.
AGAGGATTGCCCCATATGTTCCTCAGCCTCCGCTAGCTGGGCCTTCAATCGTGAGACCAGCTCAGACTGCGCATCGAGAGTGGCTGAAAGCTCGTTGGCCCGGATCTGCATCTGTTGGACCTCGCCTTCAGCCTCCTGGAGCTTCCTAATGCTGGTCGCCTTCCTCCGCTGCCATCCCACGCTCAGCCCACAATCATGCTCCCGGATCTTCTCATCCATGAGGTCTCGGATGAGCACGTGAGGGCGTTGGGAATCCACTCCCCCGGCACACAGTTCGCACAACCGCGAGCGGAGCCTATCCATTTCGGCCAGCCATTGCGCTTGGGGAGTGTCCCTGATAAATCGCGTGATCAGCTTCCACGACCGGCGGCGGACTATGCTGCTTTCTTCCTCATCAGAGGCCGTTTCGTCCCAATCCGCGTGGTCAGCAGGCTCGTACGCAGGATATGCCTGCAGGAATTCCTCAGTGGGATCCGCATCTGGTGTTGAGTCTGGTACGACTCCTGACGCCGGCGCAGGCACGACAGGACTGGGACTGACCGGTTGATCCTCTTCCTCAGAGTCCACCTCGATGACTTCAGGCATGGCCCTGCTGGTGGTCCTGCCAGTGATGGTGTGCGCCGCAGCTTGAGGAGGTGAAGGGACTATCGTCACCATCACCGGCATGCCCCTGGGAGGGACGCCGCCAGACATCCCAACCAGCCTAGCTGCAGCAGCCCACGCCAGTTGGAGAACTGTATGACAGAAAGAGACATAAACGTTAGTAGGCATGGCCCACGTGTGGCAACGAGGAGACCGGTGGAGGAGACTTACGAAGATCGACTTCCGAGCGCTGCTCCTGGGCCGGTACTGATGGGACTCCGAGACGAGGCCCCCCGTATACTGTTGGAAGGCCTGGAGATTCCAGAGGAGCCGCTTCAGACCCCCTGGTCCCACCAGACGTAGAACTGGACGCAGCCATAGGCGCGGGTTCTGAAGGTCCCGCGTCATCACCCGTCAAGGAGTGAGAACGAGGACTACGAACAAGTTCCTCCTGTATGGATCGAACATTGGTGAGAAGTCTATAGGAATTCAAGAACAGATCATAAGAAGAGAAGTTCGGAATGCTACCTCGAGAGCCTCCGCGAAGTCGTCGGATTCTGAGCTTCGGTCTCCGACCTCGCCCTCCTCCAACGGGCTCCCTCCTCCAGCCTCGTCCCCCTGAGAAGAGTCCCCTGATTCCTCCGGCAAGGGGAAGCACTCCCTCAGATCGGCAGCTGATAACTGTGGGGGCACCGTCTGATTCAACAGTACCCTCACCCGATCAGTCATTGGGCGAGGAACACCGCTGGAGTGGACGTAATCCTCCAGATCATTCAAGTATTGCTCCGCCTCCGCCGGAGACACCATGAATCCAGCCCGAACTGGGCCTATGCCCGGCAGTTCCATCCCGAGGTGATTCAGGTGGGCCCACATCTCAGGTGGGCTGAGGAATTGCCGGTTGACATCCCAAATGTCCCAAGCTTCCGGAAAGACAGCATCTTCTGCCATATCGATGTGACGCAGCCGCTTCCCCAGGGCCTGAGTGGGTATCCTACGGAACCCCCTCGGTGGCCGCCCCTCCGGATGACCCTGCTCTCTCGGAACCACCGGATCCGCCGCTGCTGCCATACCCTCGGCCGGTTCGGGTCTCGCCGCCATGGCAGCCCCGCTGCCGCGAGCGGCCCTAGCTGCCCTCCGACCTCGACCTCCAGATAAAGGAGGCCCACCGTCACCAACCCGGATCGTTGGTTGCTTCAGCATCTCCCCGGGATAAGCGGCCTCCCAGCTGATGGCGTACTCCTTCACTAAGCCGAAGGCGGCGGTGGATGGAGGCAATGTGATCTGCATCTTTCCATCCTCACGTGTGAACATGAGCCACAGCTGCCTCATCACACACAGGTGCTCCTCGTGACGCACCTCCCAGTATACCTGCGGGGTCAGCCGCTGGAGGCACCGGAACTGCCTCGCAAAACGATGCGGGGTGTACGGTTCACAGATTGGCTCACGATCTATCCGAGCCACCAAAACTCCACCTCGGAAGGCCAGGTGGTAAGCCCGATGTTCTTCCGTTCCCCGTCCATCATCAGTAAGCCTCCCCGTCGGCAGTGGGAAGGGATGAAAGTTGAACTCATCCGCCCTCCACACCCTATTCAGCACCATCGGAACGGCCAGTTTGAATGGGAAGCTCCCAACTGCGTTCAGAATGGAGGGGCGAAAGTCTGATCCCGGTGGCGAAATGGGGTTTGGATACTCGTAAATCCCCCTGATATGTGCCACAATCCACCCATACAGGAGGTGGAAGGGCCCGCATATTCTTGGCGGCTTTTTGCCCTCGCTAATACGCCGCAGCATTCTGTATAGTTTGGCGAGCATCGGGATCCCCAGGTTGATCCGCTGCCCCATGGCCAACATCGATGCCATGATGAACGAGCTGGGCCGTACCCCCATGCTTGTATCTCTCACCGGTAGGATCCAACCACAAATGAGAGCCGCGATGAACGCCGCCAGCCTGACTATTGGCTGTTGTTCAGTGCTAACACTGAAACCCCAAGTCTTCCATTGGTTGTCCTCCAAAACCCGCCAATACGAGTGTCCCTTGCCCCGCTGGGCTGCTCTCGGACAAGTTCAAGGCCTTGGAGGGAACTCTCGGTCTTCTGGAAAGTTCAGGAAGCGTTTGAACCATCTTCTGAAGTGGACATCCCTCATTGCTTCCTTGTCCTCTCCAGGGACAAGCGCCATCAGCGCTGATGCCAGTCGCGACATTTGCTCAGCATCTCCCCACACGCTGGAAACGGGGAGGAACTCGTCATACATGGCCCCCAAGATCGGGACCCCTGAAATCTGGTGGACATCCCACAGGCTGATGCCCACCTCCCCATGATGCAGGTGAAAAGTGTTGGTTCTGGACGACCATCTACTCAACAGTTCCGGCATCAGCTGCTTTGGTTGGTAAATGTGGAACTGGGAGGCCCATGCCGCCTCATATAATCCCACTCTCCTCAGCTCGGCCTCGAACTCCTCGCATGAGGCGCCTACCCAGTAGGCCCAGGACCAGTCATCGGTAAAGTTGCCGCCCTGGCGCAGGTCCCACTCATCGGACCATCCCTTCTTGGGATCCTGCAGAGCCGCTTTCAGCATGGTGCGGTAAAGAGGAGGGGACGTCTCCGGTTGCAGTGGCCTCCCGTCAATGTCGTTCACATTATTGTAGAGGCAATCAGCGGTGACGGGTGTGAAATCCTCCTGTGCATGACCATCGGCCGCCCTGAACCATTGGTGCTGGCATGGTGTGCTCCTGAACCAGCAAGCTGGTTCATCCCTTCTTGCCTCAGGGATGAAGACGTCATCCCTCATCCCGAAGACGTACAACGGCAGTTTCTTGCACTGCGGGTAATCCCTCTGACCTTCTGACAACAGGTCTGTCAAGGAAGTGTGGTCCGAGTGGCTCCGAACCATTTCCCCCAAGCCTGGACGGTTGGCCATCTCATCTCGACGAGCAGCATCTGCGAGGACCCCCAAGACAGCTTCTTGATGGGCCATTTTAACTCTGGCCCTCAGAAAAGGACTCTTCCGGATGGATCGCGAAGCTCGATCGCGAAGCCGGATCGCGAAGGTCGGTCGCAAGATCAAACCGCGAAGTCCGGCCAAGGCAGACAAGCAAAGGTTCGCTTGGCGCGGACGCGGAGTCGGAGACCCGCGGTTCGCCGCGAAGCTCGATTCGCGGAGGGCTGTCGCGGAGTACGCGGAGCTTCGCGAAATTGAGAGCACAAAAAGACAAGGAAGGCACGTAAAGACAAAAGAGGGAGGACCCCCTATTTATAGGCGACGAACCCGGAGCATCGCGGCGCGCCTCACCCACGCGAAGCATCGCGGCGCGTCCGGATCCGCGGCCCCGGCGAGCAGCGCGGGCCCCCTTCGCAATGCTGCATCGCGAACAACCGACAGTTTTGGCGATTGTCCCTCAGACTTCGACCCTTTGCCCTCCGCGGCTCCAAGTCTGAGGGGGGGCATTTGTTGGCGCCAAAAATGTGGCCCAAAAGGAATGAACGAAAAAGACAGCCGGCGCGCTGCCTCGCGAAGCACAGCCGCGAAGCACAGCCGCGAAGACCCGCCGCGAAGCGCCCCAACCGTGGCGACCCCGCGAAGCTCCGGAGGCGGTAATCCTCCGCGAACCCGTTTGACGTTCGCGAGCCGCCGCGAAGCGCCGGAGGCGGTAATCCTCCGCGAACCCGTTTGACGTTCACGAGCCGTCGCGAAGCCCCGGAGGCGGTAATCCTCCGCGAACCCATTTGACATTCGCGAGCCGCCGCGAAGCACCGGAGGCGGCGCGCGAGCCCTGCTTCGTGGCACCCCTTCACTATAAATACTCGACTCCCCCTGAGTCCCGGGGACGGACAATCCGACCATTCGGCTTCTCCTCTCCCGAATCGCGATGCACGCTTTTCCCCAGGAATCATGAGCTCCGCGAGGTATTTCTGCTTCGCGAGACGACTCTGATTTGTTTCGTTTTGAGCCCCTCTTCCGAGAGGGATGCCCTTCGCGAAGCTCAAGGGCGTTCGCAAAGGAAAGGGATTCCCAAGGGAACCCGGGCAGCCGCGGAGCACTTGTGCTTCGCGAAACACCCAACCCATACGAGTAATCCCTATGCTAAGGCAGGATCGCTCCACTTCGCGAAGTACATTGCTTGGCAGGACCCTGCTTCGCGAACCATTCCCTCTTCGCGAGGCAGTGCTCCGCAAACACTGTTCCACTTCGCGAAGCACCTCCCACTCCCACCTATGCCCCATGCTAAGGCCAAGGCACCCCACTTCGCAAAGCACACTCCTCTGCTTAGCGATTCCTCTTTCCGTGCGACCCTCCATGTTTGCACGATGTGATTTCAAAGTCCCATGGACAACACCTCCCATAGCGTTGCTTCGCCTAATGCTTCTTCGCATAGGCACGCTAATGGCTATTGCTTCTTCGCATAGCCACGCTAACGTGGACCCCTCGATGGTTCATCCCTCGACCCCCATTTACCATGGCCTTACCGGCACCTTCCCTTCCCCAAGGAACAGAGGGTACCAGTTATGTAAGCCCTAGGGGTGTGGAGTGAACCCACCTCGTCCGAGCTGCAGGACGTTAAACTGCCAAGCACCACGTCCTCAACACATGACGTTAAACTGTGACCCAACCTCGTCTCCCTCACGAAGGGTCCCCCCAGCTCGAACATTCATTACACCACTCGTCTCCACGGGAATGGAACTCTTCCGCACATGGAATGAGATCCTCCTTGTCGGAGTGGTGTATGTTCGCAGGGGAAGGGCTGCCTCAGAGCGTAAGCCCCTAACCTTTGGTACGGATGATTGCACCCGTGCATCTCTGTACTTCCCCACTACCAAGGTCAGTGGAGGACGTGATAGGGAACGAGGCACCCCCCCTATGGGCCTCCATCCTGGAGTAAGTCCCAACACCATTGGCCGCTCAATGCGTAAGCCCCTCTTCACTTCTCACGGACGCACCCTTCATGACGTGGTCGTCAGGTCCTTGCAACCTCTTGTTTCTCACACCGAGCATGACTCATGTGGGCTTAGAGTGAGCACCGACCCTGACAAACCCCTTCTGAACTACGAGGTCTTTGATCCATGTCAAGGCATGGTACGTAGGAAGCCTCTACGAGGTTCAAGCCCACCCGTCTTTCACGTCGGGTTTCACCCCCGTCCAGCACGACGTTAAACTGCAACCCCGGTCCAGTGGTAAGCCATAGCGGCCCACCCACCTGAACTACGAGGTCTTTGATCCATGTCAAGGCATGGTACGTAGGAAGCCTCTATGAGGTTCAAGCCCACCCGTCTTTCACGTCGGGTTTCACCCCCGTCCAGCACGACGTTAAACTGCACCCCGGTCCAGTGGTAAGCCATTGCGACCCACCCACCTGAACTATGAGGTCTTTGATCCATGTCAAGGCATGGTACGTAGGAAGCCTCCACGAGGTTCAAGCCCACCAATAGTGGACCAAGGTCTACTTTCACGTCGGTTCACCGACACACCCCATTTAAACTACGAGGTCTTTGATCCATGTCAAGGCATGGTACGTAGGAAGCCTCCACGAGGTTCAAGCCCCCCCGTCGCTCATTCACGTCGGGTCCCATTCCAGTCCAGCGGTAAGCCGTTGTGACCTCTTGAACTACGAGGTCTTTGATCCATGTCAAGGCATGGTACGTAGGAAGCCTCCACGAGGTTCAAGCCCACCCGTCGTTTATTCACGTCAGGGTTCACTATCGTCCCGCATGACGTTAAACTGTATTCTCCGAACTACGAGGTCTTTGATCCGTGTCAAGGCATGGTACGTAGGAAGCCTCCACGAGGATCAAGCCCACCACCCATTGGAGCAAGGTCCACATTCATGTCGGTCCACCTACAAAACCCCTTTTGAACTACGAGGTCTTTGATCCATGTCAAGGAATGGTACGTAGGAAGCCTCCACGAGGTTCAAGCCCACCCATCACCCAATTCACGTCGTGTTCTACCTATGTCCAGCATGACGTTAAACTACAATCTGGTCCAGTGGTAAGTCATTGCGACCCAACCATTTGAACTACGAGGACTTTGATCCATGTCAAGGCATGGTACGTAGGAATCCTCCCAGAGGTTCAAGCCCAACTCCCCTCGGACCAAGGTCCAGCTTCACGTCGGTTTACCGGCACCATCCCGAACTACGCGGACTTTGATTCCCTGCCACGGGGATACGTAGGAAGCCTCTTCAAGGCTCAATCCCAACTTCACTGTCGCCCCCCCCCCCTGCGATGGTCCCATTTCACTCTCATCCGTCTCCGCTAGACGTTAAACTCGCGGCATACCCTGTGTTGAACACGGGAAGCTGAGGAAAACCTCAGTTACGTGTCTATGACATGTAATTCCCCGCGCTCGATGTGGGATGCCTCGGGCTTCCACGCCCTCGAGAAGCCTTGTGATCAAGGATAACAGACAGACATGCCAGGTACCCCAGCATCCAGACACGCTACTGATGCCTCAAACGTGACTACTCCCCTGACCGAAGGTTGCTGCCCTGACTGGACCCTTTGGAATGTCCCAACAGAAGCGGTGTAATTAACCGGCGTCCATGGAAACATGGCACTGGGAAGAGTTTCACGAACTACGTATTAAATCTATGAGGGAGACCCGGACTAGGTGACGAGTTCTGAGGAGGAATCCACGGAAGGAAGAACCGCCATCCCATCATCCCGTTTCGATCAAGGAGCAGACGTACCTGAACAAGGAACGAATGCCTCCCGCCTTTGGAAAGCGGGAATGCGGGGCAACAAAGCCGCGCGTCCCCCCCTGACGGACGGATGCGCGCGCGCCCCGGTGAAAGCGTCGGAAACAGAAATGGTGAACCCGACGTGAAGGTATTCTCCTCAGCATGGGGATTAGTAGCGTTCGAGACACCAGTAGATTGACGTGTCACCGGATCCAGATATCCGGTGGCTGGTCCCGCCAAGCAAATAGCAGGCCTGTCGTGGAACTCACCGGAAGTCGGGGTAGTAGAACGTGGGGCACTCCGCTCTGCAGCGTGTTGGCGTGGATCCTTCTCACAGACATGGAGGATGGAAGAACGTTGGGGCACTGGCTGTCAATCCTTTTCCTCTCAGTACTGATGAGTTGATCCCTTCGTTTTCCAGGAACCAGGTTGCTATTTCAGAAATGCGGTCACCATCCGCTCCTCGCCCGCGCAGGGGCAGGGGCAACACCACGACGGCCACTCCACATGGCGCCACTACCGCCACGACGGCTGCCACGTCACGGGATTAGGGACGCCCACGCCCCCTTTCCCCATCAGAGGTCATCCAACGAAGGGTGATCAACAGCCTCGTGCGCAGGTATGAGGAAGAAGGGGTCATCCCGACCAGGGATATGGCCCGCTTGGACCTGGAGGCCTCCAGGCCCCGCCGTCAACGCCGCCCTAACAGGCCGCGCAGGGAGCCCCTGCTCCCCACCTCGACATTCAACCGTTTCGGGAGCCTATCCCCGAAACGCCTTGACGACTCTTCACCTTACGCTGAAGAGGCATGCACTGTCCGGCTCAGTCCGCTCAGGGCCCCGACCCGGGGCCCCCAGGTGAGAGCTCCTGTCCGGCCACGTCAGCGCCGCCGTCCGGCCCCGCAGGAAGAGCAGGCAGACTACATCCCTGCACCACCTGCACTGGCCCGCCTGACCCGACGTCAGCGCCTGGCCCGGGCTGAGGACGCTCGCCTAGGCGCGTCCACGTCGACAGCTACAGTGGCCCGAGCCACCGCCGACGTACATTATGAAGCCCCCGCGTACATTGAGCAGGGGCACCCCTTCGCCCAACCAAGATTGAGACCCCAACCGCCCCATGGGTAGGCTGGGTTGACTCTCCGGGTTGCAGGCCCAAGTGGTGATCGCCGCGAGCTAACCCGCGATGATGCCACCCCGTACGGAGGTCCTCCCCGTACCACTACTCCACAGAGCGTGGGCCTTCCCCGCTCCAAGGATCGTCATGGAGGCATGCCTCGTGCTGCCCCCATCCTGCAGGAAGACCTACCCCGTGGCAGTGATGCTCAGCGCGGAAACATTTCCCGCGCCCGCTGTACAGGGTATGGAGTCCATCCTTCTGAAGGCACCGTCCATCCGGTCCTTCTTCAACGTGGGGGTCCCCCCTACGTCCTCTCTGCGACTGGCGAAGGTCCTCCTTGCCCCAGCAACTCAAGGAGTGAAGTTCAGCCTCGCTCCACTCGCATCGACCATGGAGGCCTTCCCCATGCTCCTGCCAGTTCCAACAGAGGCCCTTCCCACATGGGTACTGTTCATGGGGGTCCTCCCCGTGTACCCTTTGACATTTGCCCTGGTGCCCCTCGCACCCCGGCTGTCTCGAGTGGGGGCCCTCTCCGCCACGGTGCCAGCGCCGCCCCAAGGCTGCCTGATAGGGGTCAACCCTGTCCCGAAGAGCCACCCAGGGGCAGAAGAGCGGGTCGTCACCGCCACAAGAAGAATCCTGGGAAGGCCCAGGGGGAGATCAAACCTGCCCACTTCTCCGATTCGGAAGCGGAATGCGATTCAGCGATGGAACCTTCTCCCAGCTCCTCCGTATCAAGGACTGGGGCAGGAACCAGACGCGTCAGCCTCATTCTCCCAGAATTTGAGGTCCACCGGATTCCCGTCTCTCTCCGCAGGTACATCCAGGAGGAAGAAATCCTGGGAATTCCACAGGTTTCGACCGCGCAGTCACCGCCATCGTCACCCGAAGCGCCCTCTACCTCTACTCGGGATCAAGAGGAGCTGTTTTGGGGGTCAACGGTGGTAGAGCCACGACATGACCGGACACCGGTAACGGCGATTCCCGTACACGAAGCAGTGGCTGTTAGCCTGTCCTATCGTGACATTGTGGTTAGGTCACCTCGCTCTTCAGAGGAAGGCCCAGAATTCGGTGGCCAGTCTGGTCGCTCGCCGTATTCTCCACCGCCGAGTTTGTTATCCCAGAGGTCTGCCTCGGTACCACTACCGGTCCCTCAGCCGCCCCCGGTTGATGAGTGGGGAAATGTAGGGCCGAACCCCGAGGATGAACCCAGGAGCTTCTGGAGTATTCTTGCAGCGGACTACTTCCCAGAGAAGTTCTGGCCCACGGCCGTGCTGAATTTCCGCGTACCCGAGTCGCTTACCCCTGAAGAAGTGGGATGCTTTTGTCGAACCCTGTGGGCGACGCACTTCCGCCTCCGCTGTGAACGGGTAGTGTACCCCAGGAGTCGAGAGCACTTCGAGGAGATTGGAAAACAGTGCCACCTAATTGATGCAGCGACGCTCCTTGTGGCCCAGCGCCCCGAGTCGCCCAGTCACCAGAGTGCCCTCCAACGAAAATGCATTCAGAGTTTCAAGGCACTCCGCAAGATCGTCAGGGAATCCATCCCCCATGTGCAAGTCCGTGGTTGGGGACGCTATGCCGCTCTCCTCTTCGACCCTATCCGACGACAGCCCGATTCGCTATGCGACATTGAGGATATGCCCTCAAGAGGGGTCACAGTCCACATGGCCGACGTTGTGGATAAGGAAGATGAGCTTGAGTTCCTTGATGGGGACTTACCATCCGAGGGCGTACCGCCGCTTCTTGACCCGTCAGGGAGAGTTACCCATCATCAGAGGAACCTTCTAGGCCTCCCCGTACCCACCGAGTCGCTGGCACTCGGTCGAAGCACTGGAAAGGGTAAGGAGCACGTCGGAACAGTCAAGTACTCCGACCCGTCCGCCTCTGTACAGAAAACGGACGAAGATCCTGAGAAGGCCATGTTGTGCCAGCAGCTTGCTGAGCATAAGAGGCTGGTTGACGAACTCTTGGCTGAGCGCGCCGCAGAGCGGCGACCCGACTATGGTAATCCCAGGCCGGGGCAGCAGGGGCATGAACAACTTCCCCCCGGTGAGATGCCTCCGGGAAACCCTGATCATGCTACTGCCGCGGACAGGGTGGAATCCGGAACATACGGCAAGAGGGCGCGATATGTCTCTCCAAACCCCCCCTGAGCGACGGGGTAATCTGAAGAATCCAACCCGGGTTCCCCCAGTCGCCCAGCAGGTCGTCCAGCCAGTCGACCCGCGAGCAGCCGAAGTCGTCTACCGTGTTGAAGAACCTGGCAATGCTCTTGTGGTTAGGGATCCCCGTCAAGACAGGGACCCCCACCCGGAGGACCTTATTGCGGCACTCACAGCCCGCCTCGAGGCGTTGGAAACATGGCAGGTGGCGGTCCCACCGGATGGCAAGCCTTATCCCGCGTGGGTGGATGATATGCCCGCGCCTCCGGGTTTTGGGAACCCCACTTTCTCGCCTTTTAACGGGACAGGGGACCCACCCCAGCACTTGGATCATTTCTCTTCCAGGTGTGGCCCCATGCTGGGGACCCCAGCTCAGCAAGAAGCCGCCAAGCTCCGAAGTTTCGTACAGACATTGGAAGGTCCGACATTCGTCTGGTACAGCCAGCTCCCTATCGGATCGGTGACCGATTGGGAGGATCTTCTCCGGCAGTTCTTATACCAGTTCAGCTCCACCACGCGAAAGACCAGCATTGCGGACCTCTTCAAGAGCAAACAGAGGCCTGCTGAGCGGGTTGCAGACTTCATCGCCCGGTGGAAAGGACTTACGTATTCCCTCGATATGCCACTGACTCAGGAGCAATTACTGACGATGTGTGTGGGGAACGTAAAGACAGAGCTGGTACCCTCCTTGATTACCCAGAACTACCCTGGAGGGTTCAGAGATTTCTCGGATAAGGCCCAGCGCCTCGAGGAGGCCCTGCAACAGGCTATTCAGGCACGTTTGCTGCCCCCTATGATCCCAGCCAGGAGGGCCGCCAGGGCTGAACCCGCCGCGTTGGCTCAAATAGAAGCCCCGGGGCGTCTGGAATTGCTACCGGCGGCACCACCCCCGCAACCCCACAGAAGTCCTCCACCTCAAGCACAGGCTCCTACCCAGCAGCAACCGCCTCAGAACCGACAGGTTCCCCCGCGCAATGCGCCGCCGCCACCTAGGCGAGACAACCAGGCGCCGCCCCCCTCGGCAGGCCCCTCCGGTCCCTCGACAGGACCAGGCCCCCAGGGCTCCTTACCCGGAAAGAAAGTACCATACCTATTCGTTCAACGAAAATCAGGTCCCTGGTTACTTCCGAAGTGCTCTAGAGCAAGGGATCGTGCGTCTGCCTGAGTGCAGGAGGCCGGCAGAGGCGCATCTCACCGATCACCCCAACTACTGCCCTTATCTTCGGATCCTGGGGCACACCCTCAAGCGATGCTATGTGTTTAAAGACTGGCTTCAGGACCAGGTCAACAACATCATAGTCAAGTTGGGCCCAGCGCCAGCGCAAGTGGCAGGCGTCTTTGCGGGATCAGAAATCGGCAGCGACGGCGAAGGTGAGTGGCAGCAGGTCCCTAGCCGCGGGTCCCAGAAATACGACAACTGGATGGCTCGAAGAACCGTTGCCCGTGCCCAGGGTATCATCCGGGCACGCCTGAAGCAGTCGGAACCTTCAGAAGAAGTAGCCGGTGCCTCAGCATCGTCTTCACAATCGACCCCTGCCCAAAAGGGCAAGTAGCGGCGACGCAAGAAGAAGCAACGTGCACCGCCAGTGCCGTCGTCATCCCGCACTGTTGGCGACTTTATGCCTCCCAAAATGGGCATTCTTCCCAGAATCCGCCTAGCGGTGGATAACTCTTCGAGCGACAGTCAAGGGTACGCTTCGGTTAACACCGTGGAGAGGGTAAAGCCCTATATGACCCCCGACGAGGGGGAACCCCAGGAAGACCTCCCCAACGTTTCCAGCCGACGTCAACGTCAGCGGAATCACAATCGCGCCGGTCATCGAGGTACGTCAGCAGGCACTTGCGACCAAGCCGTGCACGCTACCGAGACCAGGCAGCAGGCTCAGCGCAGATCTCAGCACGCGCAGACCCATCCAGCACCCTCGGCTCTACCTCCACCGTCGTTCGTGTTGCTGGATCGGGGAGAGCCGCCTCGTTCGTATCACAGCCAGTCTTGCCCGGCGACAGGCCAGCCTCCGCTGTCCGATCTTAGTCCGGCGACTACTCTCCAGGCTTCTACTAGCAGGCAGCAGGGTGTACCCAATACTAGCCGACCGCCGGTCCAACCGGCAGGACCCGCTATGCCTCCAAATGCCGAAAAACCCCCTGTAAGCAGAGGTTCGGGTTTGGCATGCAAGTATGATGTCCTAAAGCACCTGGCTGGCATTCCGGCGAGGCTTTCCATCATTGAGGCCTTGCGCCTGTCATCCGAGATGCGCGAGGCACTTGCCGAGGCCCTGAGGAGTCCCCTCCAGTTCGAGACGGAGGTAGCAGCTGCGGAAGCCTTCCATACTGAGACGTTTGAAAACGCAGACTGTCAGGAGGTTTTCTCGTTCTCCGGTGAAGATGAAGACCCTCCTATACAGGGGCACATTCACCCACTGTATATCACTAGCCACTTTAACGGTGTGGAAGTCCGTCGCTGGCTCGTTGACACGGGTTCTGGAATCAATCTAATTCCGAACCAGACGTTGCGAAAGATGGGTCTGTCCGAAGGTGATTTGACTCCCTCTGACCTCAGGATCCAGGGGTACGACAGGAAAGAGCAAACCCCGGTCGGCAAGATCCTCCTGAAGACTCCGTTCGGTGGCTTAATTGCCAGCACCGAGTTCATGGTTGTTTCTCAGGACACCACCTACAATGCATTGATGGGTAGGCCATGACTCCATCTGCATGCAGCGGTCCCCTCGTCGTATCACCAGTGCCTTAAGTACTCGCTCAATGGTCGAGTAGGCGTGCTCCAAGGAGACACGTCCCCTTTCGCTTCTTGTGAGTCCCGCTATCTGGATGCGGGTTATTACAAAAGTAAGGACAAGCAAATCCTGGTAAGCGAGGATGAGCCCGCCCCGATCACAAGTGATCCCTGGGAAAGCATGGACGACGCCTACATCCTCCCGATCCACCGGTTGGAGGCCACGACCCCCGACATGGGACAATGTTTCGTTGTTTCGGGTACGCAAGGAAGGCATGTTCCCGTGTCCAAGTGACGGCGGAAAATCACCTTGTACTCCTACATCAACCAGGCTCGGGTCATCCCGGAACCTCCTACCCATGTACGGTACCGGGACGTCAAGCTCATGACAACGGAGGTGCACCATACGTGTCTATTCCGCCGGGCTGGAATTAACCGACTCAGGCCGACACGTCACCACTGCTTTGATATCATAAAGCGTGGCCCCTTAGGCCGAAGGCCGGATGGGATAGGATCAAATGCATTCATTGCTATGGTCTCAATGACAAGTGAGTCTCCTGATGTGATGACCGCTGCTGCCCGAGCCAGCACCAGCTGCCCCGCGAATCTTGATAGCCCAGAAGTATCTTCCGTCGCGGGAAGTCCCCCCACGGCTGGGGAGGAAGACTTGGAGGATGCTCCCCCAGCCTTTGAAGAAGGCGTCTCTACCACGGTTGATGAACTGGTACAGGTGAACCTTGGTAGCGAGGCAGATCCAAGACCCACATTGATCAGTGCGGCCATGTCCCTCGAGGAGCGGCAGCAGTATGTAGACTTCCTCAAACAGCACCGCGATGTGTTTGCCTGGAGTTACGATGAGATGCCAGGGCTGGATCCCCAAGTGGCCGTCCACCGTCTGGGCCTCCCAGCAAAACATCGTGGGTTCAAGCAGCCCCCCAGGAAGATGCACCTTTCCCATGGCGTTATGGTTGAGGCCGAAGTTGATAAGCTAATCAAAGCCAACTTCGTCAAGGAGGTCCAGTACCCCAAATGGCTCGCCAACATTGTGCCGGTCAGGAAGAAGAATGGGTAGATCAGAGTCTGCATCGACTTCCGCGATCTCAATCGCCACTGCCCAAAGGATGACTTCCCACTCCCAGTGACGGAGCTGTTGATTGACGCCACGACCGGGTTCCAAGCCCTCTCTTTCATGGATGGGTATTCCGGGTATAACCAGATCCGGATGGCCCCCGAAGACGAGGAGTCCACTGCCTTCAGGGCTCCCCAGGGTACCTTTTGCTACCGGGTAATGCCATTCGGTTTGAAAAATACAGGTGCCACTTTTCAGAGGGCCATGCATCGCATATTCAAACCAATCCTCGGGACATTGGTGGAATGCTACGTGGATGACCTTGTAGTCAAATCATGCCAGCGCTAGGACCATCTCAAAGACCTTGAGAAAGTGTTAGGTTTCCTCCGTTCCCGTCACCTGAAGATGAACCCGCTGAAGTGTGCCTTCGGAGTAACCTCCGGGAAGTTTCTGGGTTTTGTTGTCAGATACCGAGGTATCGAGATCGACCCAGAGAAGATCAAGGCCATCAGCCAAATGCCTCCCCCGAGCAACATTCGAGAGCTCCGAGGTCTCCAAGGCCACTTAGCCTATATACGCCGATTCATTGCGAATCTGGCTGGCAAGTGTAAGCCCTTTTCCCGGCTCATGAAGAAAGGCGCTGCCTACGAATGGGATGAGGAGTGTCGGATCACCTTCGAGGAAATCAAGCAGTATCTGCTCCAACCTCCGGTCTTGATGCCACCCATCTCTGGAAAGCCGCTGGTCCTTTACGTGACCACACTGGAGAGATCCCTCGGCGCGCTGATCGCCCAGAAGAATAACGAGGGCACTGAGAATAGTCTCTACTATCTTAGTCGCATGCTTCTCGATGCGGAGGTCAGATATTCCCTTATCGAAAAGAGCTGCCTTGCGCTCGTCTTCGCCGTGCAGAAGTTGCGACACTACCTGCAACACCACGAGGTGTTATTGATCTCTCGGGTGGATCCGCTGAAGTACATCCTGAACCGCCCCATGCTAACTGGCCGACTAGCACGGTGGGCGGTGATTCTCCAGCAGTTTGACATCAGGTTTGTGCCTCAGAAGGCCGTTAAGGGACAGGCGTTGGCAGACTTTTTAGCTGCCCATCCAACCTCTGCGGATCAATCCCTGGACCTGGATTTCCCCGACGAGACGATCCTCTCGGTCGATCATGCTGTCCCGTGTTGGAAAATGCATTTCGACGGCACCTCCCAGAGCCCCACCGGTAGAAGGCTCAACGACCCCAAGCTCAACAGAGTGGGTCTGGGTATTTTTTTCATTACCCCGGCGCAAGTCGTCCTGCCGTACTCATTCCTGTTGTCAGAAGGTTGTACGAACAACGAAGCAGAGTACCAAGCTCTCATCACCGGCCTCGAGTTTTCCCTTGAGATCCATGTACCCCATCTACATGTGAAGGGAGATTCCGAGCTGGTAATCAAACAGGTTAATGGAGACTACGTCGTCAGGAAGCCAGAGCTTGCACCGTTGCTGGAGTACACCCTCCTCTTAATGGACCAGTTCTCTTCTCGACCAGAGGTTACCCATGTCCCACGGTCGCAGAACGGCCAAGCGGACGCCCTAGCTGGCTTATCCGCATCGCTCTTAGAACCCGAGCAAGATGATTTGGTCATACACGTGGCCCACCGGAGAGTCATTGCTCCCGTCACCCAAGAGGACCATGATAGCCTGCGGGTATGTCATCTCACCACCGGAACCTCCATATCGGGAGTCTCGGGTTCGTCAGACGCAGTGGTTGAAACCACCCCCGACTGGAGAGCACCTTTTGTCGAGTATCTCCAAAATGGTCAGCTCCCGGACGACCGGGCCGAGCGCGAGCGAATCCGACGCCGCGCACTTCAATTTACCCTCCAGAGCGGCCCCAGTCTTGAGCAGAACCTCTATAAACGAGGTTTCGATGGTGTCCTCCTCCGTTGCATCCAAGGAGTAGAGATACCTCAAGTTATGCAAGAGGTTCACGCCGGTTCCTGTGGCGCCCATCAAGCTGGGCCGAAGCTGTCCCATCAAATCCGGAGGTTAGGGTACTTCTGGCCCTCCATGATCCACGATTGCATTGGATACGCCAAGAGATGCCACGCGTGCCATGTACACGCCAACTTCTTGCATCGGCCTCCAGAACCCCTCCACCCCACCAAGTACTCTTGGCCATTTGCAGTATGGGGACTCGATGTAGTGGGACCGTATCCGCCGGCAACAGCCCGCCAATGCAGGTTCATCCGGACTGCTACAGATTTCTTCTCCAAATGGGCAGAAGCAGTTCCGCTCAAAGAAGTCAAGGCCCGTTCCATCGTTGACTTTGTGAGCTCCAACATTATTCACCGGTTTGGAGTCCCTCACGCCGTCCTCACCGATAACGACACCAACTATTGAGCAGCTGAATTGAAGAAATTGTACGCTAAGTACGATTTCCGGTCGAACCATACCTCCCGCTACCACGTGCAGGCGAATGGGCAGATCGAGGCATTCAACAAGACCCTCTCTAACATCCTGCAGAAGATGGTTGGTTAGAACAAGAAAAGTTGGCCGGACAAGCTCCCCAACGCCCTCTGGGCTTACCGGACAACGACTCGCAACTCTACCCAGGTGACCCCGTATTCCCTGGTGTATGGAGCTGAGGCCGTCCTACCCATTGAGATCCAGCTGCCGTCGCTACGCACTGCAGTTTATGATCAACAGACATCAGATGAGGTAGCCGAGATCCGTCTAGCTGAATTAGTGGCACTGGATGAGAACCGGCTTCGTGCCCTACACAATCTGGAAAGGCATCAGGACAAGATAGCGAGAGCTTTTGACAAGAAGGTTCATCTCCGCTCTTTTCTACAGGGTGACCTGGTACTGGCCCTGCGAGCACCAATGATCCCCGGAAGGAAACCACCCAAGTTAGAACCCAAATGGGAAGGGCCTTATGTCATCCATAAGGTCTACCCCAATGGAGCATACTCCTTGGTGACCACATATGGAGAGCGTGTAACCCCTCCCACCAATGCCAGATTCCTCAAGCGATACTTTGCCTAGGGCAAAAGTGGTCCTGCACGAGCCTAAACTGCGAGAGGGTCCTGCATGACCCTAAACTGCGACTTGGTCCCGCATGACCTTAAACTGCATCTCTGTCCTCATTTCAAGACGTTAAACTGCAAGTTAGTCAGGTCTTCATGACCGAGGCTCAGCCTCAGGCCCCTCGGCCTCTTTGGGCCCCTGGCCCCGTCTCCACCGTGGTCTGGCCCCAGGCCCCCTCGTTTCTCTCCGACTTACCCTCTTATGGGATCGTACGGTACGGTGTAGGACTACGTCCTCACGTTGGGATCATGTACCATACCGTACACATCCCCGAATGAGATGCCCCTCGTCCCGCATGACGTTAAACTGCATGTCAAGAACTACGTACGGCTTGATTCCCATCTTCATGGGATACGTAGGAACGCTCGGACGCGTCGTCTTGAGCCCAGGCCCAAGCATTTCTCTTCCTCTATTCCCCCTGGGGAAAGTCTCCTTGGAGGATCTTTGTGTAGCAGGGAGTAGACTTTCTTGGCCCTGCTCATGCAACCCCACTCGCGCAAAGATTGTAAAGGTCGCACCATGCGCCCACTCCCGTTCTTCTACCCTCCCACGTCCTCACCGCATGACGCTAAACTGCATGGCCTTAAAGAACTACGTATGGCTTGATTCTCATCCATATGAGATACGTAGGAACGCCCGGAAATTTAATCCTTTGGCCCAGCCCAAAAGCCAAAATCTTCCCCTCGGGTCAGGACATGGCAGGGTGGACACTTTTTCCCCGACCCACGTCGAGCAAGCCTCGACCCGGCTGCACATTCCCCCTGGAGGTGTTTTCCCCTTTCGTGGATGAACGCAACTGAGCTTCACCCATTCCTTGGCTGGGATTCTGTCACCTTTTCACACCCGGAGGGACCCCCGATAACGGCCTAGATACAACGCCCAATGGCTCTCCTACCGATACGGGCCAACGCCCCTGAGGGGTTTCTTAAGAAACAAGTCGATACAAGTCACGCGTTGCGAATTTTGTCAGCGTTCGACGCTCATTTGTTGCCCCCATGTGGGTCACCGTAGGAACACTGTGTTTCGAACATGGTCAACAGTGTCCAGGATCTTCGGGTCCACCCCGAGATGCCCCAGGCATCAAGAACAGTGATCCCCTATGCCCCATCCCAAGGTGACAAACTTCCCCCAGGTGGTGCTAGCGATCCGGGCCACGGCCCAGGATTCCTCATAAGGGTGTACGGTGTGATGCAAGACTACGCCCTAATCCACGTCGGGATCATGTACCATGCCGTACGCCCTCCCTTTACGAGGCTCAGCCTCAGGCCCCTTGGCCTTTTTGGGTCCCCGACCCTCGTCCTCATGTAAGACGTTAAACTACGAACCAGTCAGGCCTTCCTGACTGATAACTTCCCCTTTTCTCCGGGCCACGACCCAGGATTCCTCACCTGGAGTGTACGGTGTGGTGTGGGACTACGTCCTCATTCACGTTGGGATCATGTACCATGCCGTACGACTCCCCTTACGAGGCCCAGCCTCAGGCCCCTTGGCCTCCTCGGGTCCCCGACCCCCGTCCTCATGTAAGACGTTAAACTACAAACCAGTCAGACCTCCCTGACTGATTCTTGACCTTAGGCCCCTTTGGCCTTTCCAGGTCACAGCTTAGGTCCCTTCTTACCCGGAGTGTACGGTGTGATGTAGGACTACGTCCTCATTCACGTCGAGATCATGTACCATGCCGTACGACTCCCCTTATGAGGCCCAGCCTCAGGCCCCTTGGCCTCCTCGAGTCCCCGACCCCCATCCTCATGTAAGACGTTAAACTACAAACCAGTCAGGCCTTCCTGACCGAGGCTCAGCCTCAGGCCCCTTGGCCTTTCCGGGCCGCGGCCCAGGACCTATTTTATAGGATCGTATGGTGTGACGTAGGACTACGTCCTCATTCACGACGGCTTATTTACCATGCCATACACCTCCCTTGTTCAGGGGTATATTACTCCCCTCCTCGTCTAGTATGACGTTAAACTGCATTTCGAGAACTACGTGTGGCTTGATTCCCAACCTAATGGGATACGTAGGACCACCTGGATGTCCAAGATCCGGGTCCAACCCCATCTCTCGAGAAACCTCATCCCATCTTGGCACCTTGGCCCATCCTTCCCCCATGAGGGGACCATATGGTGTGGTGTGGGATCATGTCCTCTGAGCTGTTTCGTCGATCCTTTTTCTTCGGCGGTTCACCAATGTGCTCAAGAGTACTCTGGTTTATTACCTGGAATGCCAAGCTTTACTCGGACACGTCCGCACTCGCTTTCCAGGCTTTGCGTATCCCCGCATCAGGGCTTTCACCATCTTTCACACCCGGAGGGACCCCCAAGAACGGCCTGGATACAATGCACAAGGGCTCTCCTGCCGATACGGGCCAACGCCCCCGAGGGTTTCGGACAACAAATCGATAAAATCCCGCGTTGCGAATATGGTCAGCGGTCGATGCTCGTTTGTTGTTCCCACCTCAGGCTAACGCGATACAGACACTGTGTTTCCATCATGGATAACAGTTTTCCTCTGTCGTCACGCCAACCCATTAAGCCCAAATGCCGGGTACACAATTCACACCCTTCATCACTTCATCATGTCCAAGTAGAGTCTCGGGACTCTTGGTACTTTTCCCCCGTGCACGTCTGCGCGTTCGAGGAACAAGCTACATCAAAGGTGTCCTTCGAAACTCTTTGCTGACTCCCCATTGGTGGATGCCCCAAGTACTGCGATGAGGATACCCCCCTTGTTTCCCACACCGAGTTTATCTCACGTGGGCTTAGGGATTGGGTTGACATCTGTGCTTACTCGGGAGTTGTCACCATCCATGGTCCGAGCTCTAAGACCATAAACTAAGACCCTCATCTGGAACTACGTTCAAGACCCCTTGTCTTCGGACCCAGCTTGAGTTCAGAAAATTTACCTATCTAATCCTCTCTTCAGGACCCTGATCACAGGGCTGCGTGGCGCAGTGTAGGACTACGTCCTCATTCACGTCGGGTTTGCAATAGCTGCACCACACACGCCCCCATTCTGAGGTTCAGACCTCCTATTCCCTGTCTTGCATGACGTTAAAAGGCACCCTTCAGAACTACGTGTGGCTTGATTCCCATACCCATGGGATACGTAGGACCACCTGGATGTTTAAGATTCGGGTCCAGCCCCACCTCCTGGTGATCTTTTGATCTCCCAGTCACCTAGGCCACTTGGTTTATCCCTCTCCAGAAGGAGGATGTGTAGGTATGATACAAGGTTTAGGGCACCGTGCCCCCTTCCCCTGGGAATCTGTCGTCTTTCGATCACCTTCAAGGTTGAGTCGGGTTCACCCATGTATTAAGAGCACTCTAGTCTAGGACCAAGAGTGTCAGATTCAACTTGATCAAGTTCCTTCCACTTGTCAAGCTTCGTGTTCCCCTCTATTCGGAATTCCATCATCTTTCACACCCGGAGGGACCCCCAAGAACGGCCTGGATACTACGCCCAAGGGCTCTCCTACCGATACGGGCCAACGCCCCCCAGGGTTTCGGACAACAAATCGATAAAATCCCGCGTTGCGAATATGGTCAGCGGTCGATGCTGGTTTTGTTAGTCCTCATTTCAGGCTAACGCGACAGGATGCTGTGTTGCAAACATGGTCAGCAGTAATCCTCTGTCATCACGCCAGCCCCTTCAGTCCTTGAATGTTGGTTGCGTGATTCACATCATTTTCCACCCCATCATGTCCAGGTGGAATCTCGACACTTTTGGCACTATCCCTCAGTGCACCTTTGCATGCTAGGGGGACAAAGCTGCAATCTGGCGTCCTTTGGGAATCCCATGGTCCGAGCTCTAAGACCATAAACTAAGACCCATTCGGGACTACGTTCAAATTCCCATCCTCATGGGATACGTAGGACCGCCCAGACGCCCTGTCTCTGGGTACAACCCATTCAGGAAGCCAGTCTCTCTCCCTGTTTCACCTCCGGATGGCGTACAATCTGATGTGGGATCATGTCTCCGTCAATTGTGTTTTATAACACTGTGCACATTTCCCGCCTAGCATCGTCCCTGCTACGTCTGCGCTGCATGACGATAAAATGCATGCTTGGTCCTATCATACGACCCTAAACTGTGACATTATCATCCTGGCCGCACGACGAAAAACGGCACCGCATTGTGGTGACCTCGCTGTAGAGGACATCACGTTGGGTATTGGTCATGTGCCATGCCATTTTTCAACGCCCATCACGGCTTGATTCTTGTGGCGACATCACGACCTACTGTTCTAGGCCTGTCGCTTCACAAAAAAAAACCATTCACCTTAAAGAACAAACAAGATACATCAAATTCCGCTTCTTTAGTGCAAGGGCCACGTCCGCACTCCCCTTTTCCCCTGGCACTGGTATCCTACCATGTCACTTCCAGAACTACGTATGGCTTGATTCTCATCCTTATGAGATACGTAGGAGCGCCCGGGTATTTCCCCGCGGGCCCAGCCTAACCCTGGTGTTCGGTCCCTCGACTCGAGCATTTCCTCGGAGAACGCATAGTAAGCAGGACTATGTCCTCATTCACGTCAGGTTTTGATGTCATGCGTCCCCTTATCCCTTTTTCCAATCCATGGTCCGAGTTCTATGACCCTAAACTAAGATATCCCCAAGGGAAAGGAATCTGCTCCCTCTCTCTAATACGTTTCGTTGACGTATTCGGATGTGTTTTGACAGAAATCCCGAAGCATGGGATTTTCACAGGGACATTCCCCTCATCTCATGACCAAGCTTCGTGAGCTCGCTATTTGGATCCTCATCCTCTTCCACATCCAAAAGGACCCTCGGACAACGTGGATACTAATCTTAAGGGCTCTCCATGAATGCTGGACCTAAGGGCCCTTCAATCGTTTCAGGCCAACGTCCCCACGGATCTCTGACAACATTTGTGACATGGTCCCGTGTTTCGAACATGGTCAACGGTCGACCCTAATTTGTTTGTTCCCACCTCAGGCTAACGAGACATGATGCTGTGTTGCGAACATGGTCAGCAGTAATCCTCCATCGTCACGCCACCATCATTGTGATCTGAATCTCGAGCACCATGATTCACACATTTCCACTCCCTCATGTTCAAGTGGAACTCCATCATACTCGGCTCTTTCTCTTCGCGCATCTAGGTGCGCTGAATGATCGTGTTAGTGTCATCGGGCCGGTAGTCACCGAGCATCCCTTTGCCCTAACCTGCCCCTCTCTGCGTCGGGAAATTCCCACCACTACTGCTTGTTTCCCACACCGAGCACGACTCACGTGGGCTTAGTAGTTTTGGCTGGATGTGTACCAACACGGTCAGGTTGCTCCTCGTCCAGTATGACGTTAAACTGTGCTTCAAGAACTACGTGCGGCTTGATTCCCATCATCACGTGGGATACATAGAGACACCCAGGCATTTCCCCTAGGGTTCAGACCCTGGAATCACGAAATCTTGTTCCTCCCCATTTCCAGCCCTCGCTAGAGGCCCTGTCTGGAAGAAAGAATGATCCGTGATCAGGACGATGTGCCCATTTGGCGTACTCCCACCACGGTGGTGCAACTACCGAAGTGTTGGATTCTGTTTGAGCAAACCACCACTCCATGTTCCACGCTTTGCGTGTCCCTTATTCGGACCCTCTTCCTATTTCATGTCTGAAGGAACCCCCTAACGGCCTGGTCTTATGCCGCATCGGCTCACCTACCGTCCTGGGCCAACGTTCCGGATGACTGGTCATGTCTGGAAGGACCCCCTAACAGTATGGATGTCTGACCTATGGTCCACCAACTGTCCTGGGCCAACGTCCTGAAAGATTGATCGACAAAAAATTTATAAAATCCCGCGTTGTGAATATGGTCAGCGGTCGATGCTCATTTGTTGTCCCCATTTCAGGCTAACGCAGTAAGGATACCGTTTGTCCGCCACAGTTAGCGGTTGTACTTTATTGTCACGCTATCCCCACAGTGTTCTGAATTTGGGCATCATGATTCACACTTCCCATTTTCATCTGTTTGAACCGATTTCAGCGCCCCTGGCGTTGCCCCGTTCGTGCATAAGAGCACGTTGAAGAAACGGTAATTCGGCTATCCTGGAAGTTCCTCCTCCGATTAAGCCTTCCCCATCTTTCGGGAATCTGGACTGGTTTGAGGGAATTGTCGTCAAACGTCCCGCAAACATTGTGGGGATGTAACAAGGCAATTCAACAGTGGAAATCATGCGTGCTACGGAACTCAAAACAAAGGATAAAGAAAGAGTTGAAGCACAAAAGTGTTAATAAAAGTTTCTTTCGGGTTCGCTACAATACTCTGGGGTTGACTTCCCCCATGGACGGGTTGACTCCGTTAAAAGAGCGTTGCAGCTCCGCCACCCGCTGACTTGCGGCGTCCAAAGCCTGTTGCCGCTGATTCAACTCCCGCTCCCCTTCAGCAGCGGTGGGGCGTAATTCATCAACCCTGGCCCTGGCCCTTTCTACCTCGGCCCGAACGGCAGCCATCCTTCCAGAGGATTGCCCCATATGTTCCTCAGCCTCCGCTAGCTGGGCCTTCAATCGTGAGACCAGCTCAGACTGCGCATCGAGAGTGGCTGAAAGCTCGTTGGCCCGGATCTGCATCTGTTGGACCTCGCCTTCAGCCTCCTGGAGCTTCCTAATGCTGGTCGCCTTCCTCCGCTGCCATCCCACGCTCAGCCCACGATCATGCTCCTGGATCTTCTCAGCCATGAGGTCTCGGATGAGCGCGTGAGGGCGTTGGGCATCCACTCCCCCGGCACACAGTTCGCGCAACCGCGAGCGGAGCCTATCCATTTCAGCCAGCCATTGTGCTTGGGGAGTGTCCCTGATAAAGCGCGTGATCAGCTTCCACGACCGGCGGCGGACTATGCTGCTGTCTTCCTCATCAGAGGCCGTTTCGTCCCAATCCGCGCGGTCGGTAGGCTCGTACGCAGGATATGCCTGCAGGAATTCCTCAGTGGGATCTGCATCTGGTGTTGAGTCTGGTACGACTCGTGACGCCGGCGCAGGAACGACAGGACTGGGACTGACCGGTTGATCCTCTTCCTCAGAGTCCACCTCGATGACTTCAGGCATGGCCCTGCTGGTGGTCCCGCCAGTGATGGTGTGCGCCGCAGCTTGAGGAGGTGAAGGGACTATCGTCACCATCACCGGCATGCCCCTGGGAGGGACGCCGCCAGACATCCCAACCATCCTAGCTGCAACAGCCCACGCCATTCGGAGAACTGTATGACAGAAAGAGACATAAACGTTAGTTGGCATGGCCCACGTGTGGCAACGAGGAGACCGGTGGAGGAGACTTACGAAGATCGACTTCCGAGCGCTGCTCCTAGGCCGGTACTGATGGGACTCCGAGACGAGGCCCCCCGTATACTGTTGGAAGGCCTGGAGATTCCAGAGGAGCCGCTTTAGACCCCCTGGTCCCACCAGACGCAGAACTGGACGCAGCCATAGGCGCGGGTTCTGAAGGTCCCGCGTCATCACACGTCAAGGAGTGAGAACGAGGACTACGAACAAGTTCCTCCTGTATGGCTCAAACATTGGTGAGAAGTCCATAGGAATTCAAGAACAGATCATAAGAAGAGATGTTCGGAATGCTACCTCGAGAGCCTCCGCGAAGTCGTCGGATTCTGAGCTTCGGTCTCCGACCTCGCCCTCCTCCAACGGGCTCCCTCCTCCAGCCTCGTCCCCCTGAGAAGAGTCCCCTGATTCCTCCGGCAAGGGGAAGCGCTCCCTCAGATCGGCAGCCGATAACTGTGGGGGCACCGTCTGATTCAACAGTACCCTCACCCGATCAGTCATTGGGCGAGGAACACTGCTGGAGTGGACGTAATCCTCCAGCTCGTTCAAGTATTGCTCCGCCTCCGCCGGAGACACCATGAATCCAGCCCGAACTGGGCCTATGCCCGGCAGTTCCATCCCGAGGTGATTCAGGTGGGCCCACATCTCAGGTGGGCTGAGGAATTGCCGGTTGACATCCCAAATTTCCCAAGCTTCCGGAAAGACATCATCTTCTGCCATATCGATGTGACGCAGCCGCTTCCCCAGAGCCTGAGTGGGTATCCTACGGAACCCCCTCGGTGGCCGCCCCTCCGGATGACCCTGCTCTCCCGGAACCACCGGATCCGCCGCTGCTGCCATACCCTCGGCCGGTGCGGGTCTCGCCGCCATGGCAGCCCCGCTGCCGCGAGCGGCCCTAGCTGCCCTCCGACCTCGACCTCGAGATAAAGGAGGCCCACCGTCACCAACCCGGATCGTTGGTTGCTTCAGCATCTCCCCGGGATAAGCGGCCTCCCAGCTGATGGCGTACTCCTTCACTAAGCCGAAGGCGGCGGTGGATGGAGGCAATGTGATCTGCATCTTTCCATCCTCACGTGTGAACATGAGCCACAACTGCCTCATCACACACGGGTGCTCCTCGTGACGCACCTCCCAGTATACCTGCGGGGTCAGCCGCTGGAGGCACCGGAACTGCCTCGCAAAACGATGCGGGGTGTACGGTTCATAGATTGGCTCACGATCTATCCGAGCCAACAAAACTCCACCTCGGAAGGCCAGGAGGTAAGCCCGATGTTCTTCCGTTCCCCGTCCATCATCAGTAAGCCTCCCCGTCGGCAGTGGGAAGGGATAAAAGTTGAACTCGTCCGCCCTCCACACCCTATTCAGCACCATCGGAACGGCCAGTTTGAATGGGAAGCTCCCAACTGCGTTCAGAATGGAGGGGTGAAAGTCTGATCCCGGCGGTGAAATGGGGTTTGGATACTCGTAAATCCCCCTGATATGTGCCGTAATCCACCCATACAGGAGGTGGAAGGGCCCGCATATTCTTGGAGGCTTCTTGCCCTCGCAAATACGCCACAGCATTCTGTATAGTTTGGCGAGCATCGGGATCCCCAGGTTGATCCGCTACCCCATGGCCAACATCAATGCCATGATGAACGAGCTGGGTCGTACCCCCATGCTTGTATCTCTCACCGGTAGGATCCAACCACAAATGAGAGCCGCGATGAACGCCGCCAGCCTGACTATTGGCTGTTGTTCATTGCTAACACTGAAACCCCAAGTCTTCCATTGGCTGTCCTCCAAAACCCGCCAATACGAGTGTCCCTTGCCCCGCTGGGCTGCTCTCGGACAAGTTCAAGGCCTTGGAGGGAACTCTCGATCTTCTGGAAAGTTCAGGAAGCGTTTGAACCATCTTCTGAAGTGGACATCCCTCACTGCTTCCTTGTCCTCTCCAGGGACAAGCGCCATCAGCGCTGATGCCAGTCGCGACATTTGCTCAGCATCTCCCCACACGCTGGCAACGGGGAGGAACTCGTCATACATGGCCCCAAAGATCGGGACCCCGGAAATCTGGTGGACATCCCACAGGCTGATGCCCACCTCCCCGTGATGCAGGTGAAAAGTGTTGGTTCTGGACGACCATCTACTCAACAGTTCCGGCATCAGCTGCTTTGGTTGGTAAATGTGGAACTGGGAGGCCCATGCCGCCTCATATAATCCCACTCTCCTCAGCTCGGCCACGAACTCCTCGCATGAGGCGCCTACCCAGTAGGCCCAGGCCCAGTCATCGGTAAAGTTGCCGCCCTGGAGCAGGTCCCACTCATCGGACCATCCCTTCTTGGGATCCTGCAGAGCCGCTTTCAGCATGGTGCGGTAAAGAGGAGGGTACGTCTCCGGTTGCAGTGGCCTCCCGTCAATGTCGTTCACATTATTGTGGAGGCAATCAGCGGTGATGGGTGTGAAATCCTCCTGTGCATGACCATCGGCCGCCCTGAACCATTGGTGCTGGCATGGTGTGCTCCTGAACCAGCAAGCTGGTTCATCCCTTCTTGCCTCAGGGATGAAGACGTCATCCCTCATCCCGAAGCCGTACAACGGCAGTTTCTTGCACTGCGGGTAATCCCTCTGACCTTCCGATAGCAGGTCTGTCAAGGAAGTGTGGTCCGAGTGGATCCGAACCATTTCCCCCAAGCCTGGACGGTTGGCCATCTCATCTCGACGAGCAGCATCTGCGAGGACCCCCAAGACAGCTTCTTGATGGGCCATTTTAACTCTGGCCCTCAGAAAAGGAGTCTTCCGGATGGATCGCGAAGCTCGATCGCGAAGCCGGATCACGAAGGTCGGTCGCAAGATCAAACCGCGAAGTTCGGCCAAGGCAGACAAGCAAAGGTTCGCTTGGCGCGGACGCGGAGTCGGAGACCCGCGGTTCGCCGCGAAGCTCGATTCGCGGAGGGCTGTCGCGGAGTACGCGGAGCTTCGCGAAATTGAGAGCACAAAAAGACAAGGAAGGCACGTAAAGACAAAAGAGGGAGGACCCCCTATTTATAGGCGACGACCCGGAGCATCGCGGCGCGCCTCACCCACGCGAAGCATCGCGGCGCGTCTGGATCCGCGGCCCCGGCGAGCAGCGCGGGCCCCCCTTCGCAATGCTGCATCGCGAACCACCGACAATTTTGGCGATTGTCCCTCAGACTTCGACCCTTTTCCCTCCGCGGCTCCATGTCTGAGGGGGGGCATTTGTTGGCGCCAAAAATGTGGCCTAAAAGGAAGGAACGAAAAAGACAGCCGGCGCTCTGCCTCGCGAAGCACAGCCGCGAAGACCCGCCGCGAAGCGCCCCAACCGTGGCGACCCCGCGAAGCTCCGGAGGCGGTAATCCTCCGCGAACCCATTTGACGTTCGCGAGCCGTCGCGAAGCGCCGGAGGTGGTAATCCTCCGCGAACCCGTTTGACGTTCGCGAGCCGCCGCGAAGCCCCGGAGGCGGTAATCCTCCGTGAACCCATTTGACGTTCGCGAGCCGCCGCGAAGCACCGGAGGCGGCGCTCGAGCCCTGCTTCGTGGAACCCCTTCACTATAAATACTCGACTCCCCCTGAGTCCCGGGGACGGACAATCCGACCATTCGGCTTCTCCTCTCCCGAATCGCGAAGCACACTTTTCCCCGGGAATCATGAGCTCCGCGAGGTATTTCTGCTTCGCGAGACGACTCTGATTTGTTTCGTTTTTGAGCCCCTCTTCCGAGAGGGATGCCCTTCGCGAAGCTCAAGGGCGTTCGCAAAGGAAGGGGATTCCCAAGGGAACCCGGGCAGCCGCGGAGCACTTGTGCTTCGCAAAACACCCAACCCATACGAGTAATCCCTATGCTAAGGCAGGATCACTCCACTTCGCGAAGTACATTGCTTGGCAGGACCCTGCTTTGCGAACCATTCCCTCTTCGCGAGGCAGTGCTCTGCAAACACTGTTCCACTTCGCGAAGCACCTCCCACTCCCACCTATGCCCCATGCTAAGGCCAAGGCACCCCACTTCGCAAAGCACACTCCTCTGCTTAGCGATTCCTCTTTCCGTGCGACCCTCCAGGTTTGCACGATGTGATTTCAAAGTCCCATGGACAACACCTCCCATAGCGTTGCTTCGCCTAATGCTTCTTCGCATAGGCACGCTAATGGCTATTGCTTCTTCTCATAGCCACGCTAACGTGGACCCCTCGATGGTTCATCCCTCGACCCCCATTTACCATGGCCTTACCGGCACCTTCCCTTCCCCAAGGACCAAAGGGTACCGGTTATGTAAGCCCTAGGGGTGTGGAGTGAACCCACCTCGTCCGAGCTGCAGGACGTTAAACTGCCAAGCACCACGTCCTCAACACATGACGTTAAACTGTGACCCAACCTCGTCTCCCTCACGAAGGGTCCCCCCAGCTCGAACATTCATTACACCACTCGTCTCCACGGGAATGGAACTCTTCCGCACATGGAATGAGATCCTCCTTGTCGGAGTGGTGTATGTTCGCAGGGGAAGGGCTGCCTCAGAGCGTAAGCCCCTAACCTTTGGTACGGATGATTGCACCCGTGCATCTCTGTACTTCCCCACTACCAAGGTCAGTGGAGGACGTGATAGGGAACGAGGCACCCCCCTATGGGCCTCCATCCTGGAGTAAGTCCCAACACCATTGGCCGCTCAATGCGTAAGCCCCTCTTAGCTTCTCACGGACGCACCCTTCACGACGTGATCGTCAGGTCCTTGCAACCTCTTGTTTCTCACACCGAGCATGACTCATGTGGGCTTAGAGTGAGCACCGACCCTGAAAACCCCCTTCTGAACTACGAGGTCTTTGATCCATGTCAAGGCATGGTACGTAGGAAGCCTCTACGAGGTTCAAGCCCACCCGTCTTTCACGTCGGGTTTCACCCCCATCCAGCACGACGTTAAACTGCAACCCCGGTCCAGTGGTAAGCCATAGCGACCCACCCACCTGAACTACGAGGTCTTTGATCCATGTCAAGGCATGGTACGTAGGAAGCCTCTATGAGGTTCAAGCCCACCCGTCTTTCACGTCGGGTTTCACCCCTGTCCAGCACGACGTTAAACTGCACCCCGGTCCAGTGGTAAGCCATTGCGACCCACCCACCTGAACTACGAGGTCTTTGATCCATGTCAAGGCATGGTACGTAGGAAGCCTCCACGAGGTTCAAGCCCACCAATAGTGGACCAAGGTCTACTTTCACGTCGGTTCACCGACACACCCCATTTGAACTACGAGGTCTTTGATCCATGTCAAGGCATGGTACGTAGGAAGCCACCACGAGGTTCAAGCCCACCCGTCGCTCATTCACGTCGGGTCCCATTCCAGTCCAGCGGTAAGCCGTTGTGACCTCTTGAACTACGAGGTCTTTGATCCATGTCAAGGCATGGTACGTAGGAAGCCTCCACGAGGTTCAAGCCCACCCTTCGTTTATTCACGTCAGGGTTCACTATCGTCCCGCATGACGTTAAACTGTATTCTCCGAACTACGAGGTCTTTGATCCGTGTCAAGGCATGGTACGTAGGAAGCCTCCACGAGGTTCAAGCCCACCACCCATTGGAGCAAGGTCCACATTCACGTCGGTCCACCGACAAAACCCCTTTTGAACTACGAGTACTTTGATCCATGTCAAGGAATGGTACGTAGGAAGCCTCCACGAGGTTCAAGCCCACCCATAACCCAATTCACGTCGTGTTCTACCTACGTCCAGCATGACGTTAAACTATAATCTGGTCCAGTGGTAAGCCATTGCGACCCAACCATTTGAACTACGAGGACTTTGATCCATGTCAAGGCATGGTACGTAGGAATCCTCCCAGAGGTTCAAGCCCAACTCCCCTCGGACCAAGGTCCAGCTTCACGTCGGTTTACCGGCACCATCCCGAACTACGCGGACTTTGATTCCCTGCCACAGGGATACGTAGGAAGCCTCTTCAAGGCTCAATCCCAACTTCACTGTCGCCCCCCCCCCCCCCCCCGCGATGGTCCCATTTCACTCTCATCCGTCTCCGCTAGACGTTAAACTCGCGGCATACCCTGTGTTGAACACGAGAAGCTGAGGAAAACCTCAGATACGTGTCTATGACATGTAATTCCCCGCGCTCGATGTGGGATGCCTCAGGCTTCCACGCCCTCGAGAAGCCTTGTGATCAAGGATAACAGATAGACATGCCAGGTACCCCAGCATCCAGACACGCTACTGATGCCTCAAACGTGACTACTCCCCTGACCGAAGGTTGCTGCCCTGACTGGACCCTTTGGAATTTCCCAACAGAAGCGGTGTAATTAACCGGCGTCCATGGAAACATGGCACTGGGACGAGTTTCACGAACTACGTATTAAATCTATGAGGGAGACCCGGACTAGGTGACGAGTTCTGAGGAGGAATCCACAGAAGGAAGAACCGCCATCCCATCATCCCGTTTCGATCAAGGAGCAGACGTACCTGAATAAGGAACGAATGCCTCCCACCTTTGGAAAGCGGGAATGCGGGGCAACAAAGCCGCGCGTCCCCCCCTGAAGGACGGATGCGCGCGCGCCCCGGCGAAAGCGTCGGAAACAGTGTCGTAACCAAGAGTGAAGCAAGGCCCGTTGTCGTGCACCAGTTCCCGTTTGAGTCTAGCTCAAAGAGGTGTTTTCGGGTTTTACCCATAGGTACATCTGTACCAGAGCCGCCTCTACCTGCTCGTATCCAGACAGGGATGTATTGCTTGGAAAACTCATAAAATCTCTATAATACCAAAATTCTAGGAAGTTCTTCTATACTAATCCTCAAATTCTATTATAGGGCTATGTGCTATAATCAGAGTTTATCTAAATATAGCGTCCAAGGTTAGTACTAAACTGCCTCTGATACCAACTGTAATGCCCCGACCATAGTTACCCAGAGTCGATGCATTATTGCGTAGCATTGGCATGATCACAAAAGACCAAGTCTCGAAAGATCGATTAGTTTAATAGCCTTGGAAACACTAGATACATTCATAAATGGTACATTACATCATAAAGTGAAAAACTACAATAACATAGTCTCCATAGTCCACTCCCATATCCCCTTCAGACTGTCCCTACAGGTCAGTCATAAAATATTTCTTCACATCCTGGGAAAAATAAAACATAGAAGGGGGTGATCTCAGATGCTCAGTAAGGATAACAATATAGCGGAAGCTTTCATAAATAAACATAAACATTTAAGGAATTGAATAACTAAAATAAATGCCTTTTAAACTTGAACTTTAGCATAATATGCAAAAAGTAAAATTAAATAATTCCATTTACTTGTTCACATGGATATTCTATTGGTCGAATAATCACATTCAATATCAATAACCACTTTCATAATGATGGAATGCATAATGCCAGACTATCATAACCACGTAGCCAAGGCCTCGTGCCAAAAATACCAATAAGATTTTGTCAAGGCCACGTGAGAAGACACTAGTTTGTCTCATGAGATCTACCGATGCATCGAGGAGTTATAGCGAGCTCCACCCGCCACTTATTAAGTCCAATGCATTTCTCATATGAACAGGTTTAAACATATCATAAACTATAACATAATCATATCACATAAAACATGCATAAAAGAAACATAAAATTTCCACATTTCAATCACAAGATATAAATACAACACATTGATATAATAAAAACATTATCAAAACCTTTTTCAATACCAAAATAAACGAAAATTAAAACATTGTATTTATTTTTCATTTAAAAAAATTTATGGCTTGTAGAGGAAGCCGAAACTCAAATAATGGTCATGGAGGTGGAGAAGTGGTTGTCGCCGCATATGTATGACAAGAAAAACATTCCTTTTTTTCGTTTTGTAAAATTATTCTGATAAAAAAGATTCCTTTTGAATAAACGTAAAAGTCAAAAGGGTTTATACACCGTATAATGGAAAGTTGTCTATAAAACAAAATATGCCTCAATGAAAGGCGATTGAGACGAAGTCCCTTACAAAGATAATTTTTTTTAAATAAAATATATATATTTTGTGTATTCACTATAAGTACATATAAAGAAAGTACAAATAGAAGATATGACATAATAATATCATGAAATAATTTGAAATTAGGAGATTAACCCAAAGAACAAAAATTGGGTTAAGAAGTTCCCTTACCTCGTGTCCGACTTGACTCGATCGTTCTTTAATATCCTGAATAATAAACTAGAGTTAATTTGAATTTTCGTAAGAACATTTTTAATTTTTATTATTCCTTTTATATCACTTATTAACATGTTATGAACATTATGTAATTATTTAAGTTAATAACGGTCATTTTGTCGATCTTTGGTACTTGAGTCAAAAATAAACTTCTTATAATTACAAGTTGTTCATGTGGTGAAATATCCATTATATCCAGAATTATATTCATGATTTAGATATCATATATATAATATATATCAATTATATACATTCATTTATAATATTACATAACATTTAGAGGTAAGAAATGAAATGCACCGTTCATGGAGACGGTAAGTCGTACGTACGCATGAACGCTACTT
The DNA here is from genome assembly GCA_963277665.1 of Viscum album. NCBI lineage: Eukaryota > Viridiplantae > Streptophyta > Magnoliopsida > Santalales > Viscaceae > Viscum > Viscum album. The sequence goes on along the minus strand of OY728131.1, from coordinate 671,883,462 downwards.
TCATTTCTATTTCGTATTTAATGGAATGAAATTATAATTATATAAAGGTATAATATAATTACAGTATAATATAATGTATAATACCATTTACTCCATCCTTTATACATCCCACATATGGCATTAACGATTCAAATCACTTTGAGGGGGCAGTAGTCCGCACTTCCTAAAATGAAATTATCGCGTTTACCCATAATGGAAATCATAAAGGTGTTCCATAAATGAATAATAAATAAGAATAAGGAAAACATAGACATATTATATATATCATATATGAAAATAACGTCATCAAAATAGCCACCATTAGAGGTGTTAAAAGAATATTGAACAATCATCGTTTCGTGAGGCAGTATTTCGCCACCCACAGAAACAGTATGTTCTTTAACCATTAGACGAAGGTGTGTGTAAGTGTAAATCAAATCCTTATCATATAAAAATCCTAGTATATTGTATATACTTGTGTTGTTACAAAATAAAGTAATAAAAATATTTTAAGGGGTTGGAGAAGCAAAATAAAACAGAAGAACATAAGAGAAGACTTTACCTTAAAATCGGGTAACTCTTTTTGATTTGAGCAAAAGGCTTCCTTGGGAAGACTTCTGCCCAAAGTGAGGCTTCTAGGAGTAATATAGAGAAGTTTTGAGAGTATTTGGGCAGAGTTTGGTAGAGCCAAATGGCTTGAAGGTGTGAATAAGGTGGTAGAGGTGGGGGCCTTTTATAAGAGAAGAGGAGGGGCACTCTAGGAAGGTCTAGAAATGTTACATTATTATGAAGTGATTTTCGGATTTCAAAGGTCCCACAATGATATATTTAGAGTATAAGGTGATAATGCTTAGCAATATACCCATACAATAGGTTTTAGAAAAGTGTAAGTCTTAGAGTTTACATTATCTTTTCATTTTATTTAAATAGTTAATTGTTGAGGTAATCGCTGCATCATCATGGTGTCATAAATAATTTATTTCATTTAATGTCTAAAAATTATATAAAAATTATCATGATGTAGGAAATCTTCTTATATTACCAATTAATATTTATAGTCAATAGGTTAACTTATATAACCCCATGTAATAATTGTTTTAGTAAAACAACACTTGTTTGTGACAATTTTATTTTTACTTTAAATAAAAGGTTATTAATGTCATTTTCTTACCCAAGTGGCTCCATGGGGTCCCTAAGTTGACCCATATATTTTATTGGTCGTCCATGACTCATCCAATAAGGGTAGGAAAAGTGTAAAGGTATTTTAATATTTTTATAATATCATTTTTACCTTTTATTTCACTAATTACCTTTAATCGCGATTAATAAAACATAAAAGTTACTATTCACCAAAAAATTATTTTAATCCCATTGAACCACATTTTACATCCTAATTACAACCATGTATGTTGGATTTTTGAAATTCAATTCATAGAAGCGGTAAAGTTTCATTTAAATGAAAAATCATCTTTTTAACTACCACTTAGTGGCTTCACTATTCATCAAAAATTGAAGTTTTTCAGAACAATGTCAAAATTCCACAGTAAGCTATAATTGATATTCCGAATTCAAAAATGATGTCTATTTTACAAAATTCAAAAAATATAAGTTGCATTAATTAATTTAATAATTAATTCTCACTGTCACAACAAATAGAGTGTTTTTAAGAAACAATATATATAAAAAAATTGACAATTGTTTATGTCCAATTTCAAAGTGAAATTAATTATAATGACCACCATTGGATAACATGGTCAAAATATATTCTAATTATACTTTAAAACCACTCAATAGTATAATTTATCATTATAAATTATTTTGATTAAAAATGTTGTTTTTAAGTATTTTTCACTATTCATCAAAAATTGGAAGTTCTCAAAAAAATACCAAAAATTCAACATAGGCTAATTTCGATATTCCGAATCCAAAAATGAAGTCCATTTTGAAATATAAAATTTATATAATTTCAAAAGGTGGGTATTACTATTCATAACGGCTACTTTTATTGGTCGTGGTGTGTTAGAACTCGAGGTTGCGTACAACACACGCGGCTCTATTAGTCAAAGAGAAGTGCACCATAGAAGCTCGGGGTGTTACATTATAAATTTAAATATGGTATATTTAAATATTTTAATAATTAAATAAATGTTTTAAATATTATATATTAAGTTTTGGTATTTTTGTGAAACCAAAATTTTGATATACAATATTAAAATTAACATGATGATTTAAAAAAATATATATTTTTATAAAATTTATTCATAAATTAATATTTTTCTATCTTATTATTATAATATAACATTATGTGACCTAAATTAATTTTTCACATTGTCATAAAAAAGTTATAATATTGAAATAGGTATTTTTTGAGTAAATGGTGAACAATTAAAAATTCAAGTTCTAGCATTTAAAAAATTAATTTCATAAAATTGAGTTTATTTTTTAATTATACACATTGGAAAATGTATAGGGCGAGTTTCTGTGATTTTTCTAGAATAGTTTATTTTTTAATGAATAGTAAAATGTAGTAATTTATAACACTTATTCATTATAGATGAAATACACTATTCCTTGATTAATTGATTATGTAATCAACATAATATATAACTATCCTTAATTATTTTAATATATTTAGGTATATTTATCAATCTATTCATAGTATTGTGCTAAAATAATAATCTAATAAATAAAATAATGAGAAAACCCTCCTCTCCTCCATAATAAATACTAACCATTACTACCTCTTCTCCTCCCACCTATTAATCCCGGACTATTGTCTAATTTATTACCAATAATATTACCAAGCCTCTTCCCCATTTATAGGATGTTTTGGTCCCAATAAAAGAATAAATCTAATTTCACTACGATGGTTCTGAAGGACAAGAATTCAAGAAGTAAAATTCCCTTTCGCAGATTTTATTTTTTTCACTTTTTTTTGTTTCATATACAATCATATCCTCATCTCTAAAAACATGAATGATAAATAAAATATCTTAAATATAAAATAATTTAATTATGTTAATGGAAAATCCTCTTTCAACCCTCTTTTCCACTTAATTTTATTCTAGAAATGAAAATATCATCTGCCAGGTGTTCATTTATCGCATTCGAGGATGAACTATTGTCATTTTCATTTATGATATTAAAGGATAGTCCTAAAACCATTTATATAGATAAAATTATTATAATTTATTTATTATATACTATTAATTTTTTTGTAAAAATTATATATATATATATATAATATTAACTAATAAATCCAAAATAGTTTATGATGATCAAAAAACACCAAATAATCTAAATGGATATCATTAACATTTTATCTAACGATTCATCCTGAAATATGAAATAAAAATGATATAAAATACCATTTAATATTATTTAAGTTAAATTATAACATATAATTTAAATATTATACAACTGTTTTCATTTTACGGTATTTTTTATACATGTGTACAAGTAAATTGATCATGAAAACCATGGAAATGAATGCCACCAAACGATAAGATTAAATATTTTAACTCATGAAAAAATAAATAAATAACATAATAAAATTATAATAAATTATATAAATGTATAAATGGAGATTAATAAAATAATTACATCCTTGAATATGATTATTGAGGATGTTAACTACAGGTTCAAAACACTTTTAGACATAAGGCAAGTGTTTCTCCCCGATCCGCTATTTTTCATTAGGGTGACGCTTTCTCTCTCTTTAACCCAAAATATTTTTTCTTTAGTTTTATATAATTAGTATAAATGATGTTTATATGTTTTAATCTAATGAATCAATATCATTTCATCATTATCTGACTAGAAATGCATGATTTTATAAGGTTCCCTTATTCAATATTTCTCGATAAGAAAGCCCGATTTAAGGGAACTTCCCAACTTCTTTCCCATTTTCAAGTGCACTCCATAATCTTTTTTTAAACCAACACTAATTTTATGAAATAAATAAATTGATCCTAAAAATATATTTTTTTATGTTCTAGTTTTATACAAAAAGTATGCCTTGCTCTGTTTTAAATACTCTTTAGTATTTTTGTTAAACCAAACTAAAGCAGATGATTTCTATGTTTCTTAATAAATTTTTTACATGTATTCCCATCAATTATAAGTCATTTATTACTAAAACATAATTACATTTCTCTCATGTTCAAGGATATACATGTTTAGAATCTGATTTATGACAACAAAATGATTTTTCAAAAAGAAACCTTCTTTATGAAGTAAAAAAGGGTATTTCTCTATAGAATTCCTTGATGATTTTATTAGAGTATTTTCATATATTTTAGCACCATATATTTAATATTATGATTAATTTGGATTGATATCTTATGATAACTTCTACCATATTTTAATAAATGGTTTATGATCTGTTTGACTTTATAATTTCTATCTTGATACAATTTACCATATTACTCCGAATGGTTAGTGATTATGTTTAGGGATTACGGAATGCTATTTATATTATATATATATATATGGGTGTGTTGTATATGTTTCACCCCATTCATATAATTATTTCATTAGACATAGTAAATGAAGGGATATGGCCACTATATCCCCTCGATGCATCGGTAGGTCTCATGAGACAAACAATTTTTAGACATGGTTTAGGTCTTAACCATTTATATTAAGATATGAATTTAGATGAGGCCATAGAAATTTATTTTCAGATGTTTTAGACGTGACCTAAAAAGTATTTTTTAGATGTCCAACATTATTCATTCCCTCATTATGATACTAGTAATTGATATACTATTCGATTATTCGACTAGTATAATATCCTTGGTTATGATTCTTTCTAATTTATTTATTTAAAGAATTTTTAATAAACATTTATTCATGTCATATTATTCTAAATATTATGTTTTAATTGAATATGTAATATTTATTCATCATACCTTATATTTTATATTTATTTATTATATATTCTACTATAATTATTTCCCTTATTGGATATCTCATCTCACCCCTTTCTTATTTTTTATATTTCCCCCAAATGAGAAGATGTATATAATGAATGAATTGTGGGGATAATATATGTGTTAATGGGTGTTTACAATGCATTTTATATGCTGTATTTCATTTCATGTTATAATTTAAAACTTATTTTTGTATATAGTTTTCTAAATCTACTAAAATATTCAGTCCTTTGCGATTTAATCTCTTCTTCATAGTACCAATTAAATCATGAAAGACACTCACTTCAGGATACTAGGGTCGTGGTATTTATAATGATGGACAGTCCAAAAAGAAAATTTAAAAAATGGATGGCATGATATGTCCATTCTAAATTGAATTTCATTTTTTTGGGATTAGTATATACCATTGGAATATTTTTCAAATAACACTGCATTCCATTCAAGTATTAAAATAGTGTCGAATAAATAATTATGTGGAAATATATTTCATAATCCATCTTGATGGAATGGAGTTGGTTAAAGGAAACTCATAGTACTAGAACATTGTTAACAGACAACAATAATGGTAACAACTATGTAGGCTCACATTAAAGTATCTCATAGTAGGAAAAATATTAATTTGGATAATTGAGGAAATGATTTTTAATTCAAATTTGGAGATCATTTTTTCATGAAAGCATGTATATGGAATGTTCTTATATGATTTATTAAAAAATTAAACTAATCCCAATCCATAATTTACCCTTTGAAATTCATGAATGAATTTCAGTCATTTCTTATCATTTCAAAATGCAACTAAATACCTCAAAAGTTCATGATTTGTGGCAGTTCTACTTTTCAAGGAAGTTCATTCTAGAACCAAAACATGTTCTCACCTATAATGAAAGGGAATTTATACCTTATTTATCTTTTTATAACGAACCCATACATATTCATCACACTTGATAGAAAATATTGAATAATCGAATGACTCATCTGGTAATGGTATTTTTGGTAGATCAAAAAACAGAAGAACAATCATGTAATATAGAGGTTATTATGAATTATAACTAACCTTATTTGTTTAAAATATAATATACATGAAATTTCAATTAATATTTTTAGATGGAAGAATGTAACACCGAAAACATTAAAATATATTTATTTTAGAATGAATTTAATTTTTTCAATAGATTTCAAAGCATGGAACATGAGGATTAAATGAAAAATACCCTATTACAATATTATTTAATACTAACCATCATAAAATATAAATTATGTTGCTAAGTATGGAAAATACTAAAAATTAATATTTTGATAATCTATTATTTATAAATAAAATATGTATCATTTTAATGTCAATGAAATATTTTTTGAAAATGATAATTATATAAAGAGAAATTTTGATATTATTTGTGAACATAAGATAAAATTACTTTTAACATATTTTTTAAAAAATAGGGGAAAAATAATTTTTGAAATAATTATAAAAATATTATTTTAGGATTAATTGTTAATATTTTTATGAAATGTTTCACTTTTCAATGAATAATGAAATATACGAATTTTAAGTGAGAAATGTTTTTTTATTATAATAATATAAAAGGATTTTTTATATTTGTAAATTTAAGATTACATATTTTTTATAATAATTCATCAAATTTATTTCTTTTTAATAATTTTCATATTGATTTCAGATATAAAAACATTGAAAACTTTTGAGAATTTTTTCTTTAAAACCCCGCCTTCTAATAATGTCCTTGAGGTCAGTTAAAAATTAATATTTTACACATATGTGAAATGAATTTGGATAAATGGATTAAATGTTTAGAATCAGAATAATTTATATTATTTATAAACGATAACATATTTATTTACCAAAATGAAGAGTGAAACTAGTAAAAATTAATTATTTCGTTAAAGTTAGAAATTAAATTACAAGTAGTTATATTTAAAATAATTGTTAAATTGTACTATAATATTATCCCACACCCATTGTATTTCCATATTTAGACCATATCTATTCTAGGTTTGATAATTTCCCATTTTTAGTCTATTTGAATTATAAAAACCTATGTATTATTGAATCTTTTCAAAATATTACAAGCGTATCACTCACTTAAGTTATAAAACGATGCCCTCTCCCCAATCATATTCAAAACACCATGAAATTTTTATTCCATAAATACCATTAAAAATAACTATAAAATGTAACTCCCCATATCCTATAAGCCAAATATTATAAATAAAGTAAATCTAGGAAGTAATTTGGTGAAACAGGAGGTGGATACATGTAAAAGAGAAAATGTTCGTCAATGAGCATTTTTATTTTAGTTATTCCTCCAAACCACTCAATTATTATTAAACCATGATGATAATATAAAATCTATATAATATATATATGAAGATGATTTTATAATAAGGTAATGGCATACACACACCTCCAATTTTATCAAATTGGTTTCAAAGTCACAATTTTGTGAATGGTAGACTACCACCTAACAAAAAAATCTCATTCGTTTTTCTATTACCACCTCCCATGGTTGGGTATTACGATGGATATAATGTGTGTGTATATATATAATATTTATAATATAATTATTTATCTAGAGTATATATATCATATATATATATATCTCATTATATTGGAGATACGACAACATCCATTATATGTACAGCAGATTACCGCCTCACGAAGCGATGTGATTCGTGTTCACTAACACTTTACATGAAAGAAAATAAGGATAAGGTAAATGATTATATTTAATATGTGTGGATTAAATATTATATTATATATGTATTTATCATTCTAATAAGATAATATATAAAATTTTATTTCTTACCTTTTCACTCAATGAAAGTTGATAACATCATTCTTGTACGTGTGGACAACCACCTTCAGGAAATGATGCCACTCTCTTTCCATCACCACACCTCATTGATGAAATATAAATGTATATTTAATGAAATAATTTGAAATATATTATAATATGATCATTATGGAAATATATTATATTGCTTTTCTTCCTTTTGTAATGATCATTGGAAAATGGAGACATTACTAATTCATAAGTACGACCTACAATATTAATGATCCTAACATACTTCATTTCTCAATACAATATTTTTTTATTTGTATTGAATGTTTAGTTTAAATATTATTATTATAATTATTTTATGATAATAATTATTTAGTAGAATAAAATATTTAATATATGAAATAAATATATCTTTATGAAAAAACCTAGATGAGAGAACAAGTTAATGAACACACGAAACAACAAAAATAATGACTGATTATTAATGAACAGGTGATAAGAAATTATAAAAGGATCCATTATTGTATTATAAATATGGGTATTTTTTAATTTAATGATATTTTTAAAACCACTATACATGAGTTTTTATAATTATTAAATCAAAAGGTAGTGTGAGGAAATAGATTTCATAACTCAATTTTTATTCAAGGTGATATAGTTCTACTTACATGATAACGTTATTCTCATATTATGTGTGTATAATCCTTTTATTTATTTATGATTTATTTAAAAATGTTTTATTTGTATGTATACTTTATTCACATATTCAAATAATTAATTAACCCCCACTTCAATGATATGATCTTTATAATGGATTTTATCTCAATTTACTTTCAATGAGGAACATTTATTATTATTAACCAATTCACATCAATGTGGTTTATATACTTTACATTGACATGTAATATCATGATTTATTCATACATAATCGTATTTAATATTTCAATTTTAATAATTTCTTCCAAGGTGATTTTAATTGAAAATTATAAAGATGTGAAAGTTGTTCACTAATGTCACATTTTTTGGTGATTGTCAAATTTCTCTTGAAACAATCATTTTATTGTAAAACCTTTTCATTGGAAATTACATTTACAATAAATAAACTTATTATTTCATGATGTATATGATTATTTCTTAAACCATCTACCATTTATATATTCATTTTCTAAATTGACATTTATTTCATTAATTGGTGAAATACTTATAAATATGTATCATTTATAGAATAAATAACCCTGATGGTAAATAACATTGTTAATTAATTAAATACATTATTTAATATATAAGGAATTATTTGGACATGTATGAATTTTTGGGGTGTGTTTACTGAGACCCCCTTAACAAATAAATATGACTTAAGAGAAATAATAGTTTCCCAAAACATAAGAGGTTGTACACAGTAGTTTTAAACTTTGTTCTTAATGGAATTTATAGTAGATGTATACTTAGAAAAACCAGGTCTGTTTATACCTAGTAGTATTAAACCATATTTTGAAACATATTTATTTTATATGTATCATGTACCTAATACATTAAATCTAACAATGAAACATTTACTTTATCAGGAGTTCAATTATTATTATTCATCACATTTTAATAATGATATTATATCTAGATTCATTTCATTATCAGTTTACTGATATAGTAGAATGTGTTATCAAATTTTTACTTTTCTAGATTGATTATGGTGTATCCAGTTATGATGATAAATTTATTTAAATGACTTCTTATTTCATTAATATACCTTACCGTAATGATTATGCTTTTTTATTCATGATAGATTATGCAACACTTAAACCTTATAGGGAATTTGAGCTAACCCATAGTTTTTTCATTTCCCCATGATATAAATAAGAAATCATTAAATTAGTTTTTCAATATTTAGATGATATTTATTTTTTTGTATTATGTTTTATATTTTATTCCCAATTTGAAATGGGGATCTTTTATGTATCTTATCATACAAAACTATAAATTGGTTTATCCTTCGGGATATGTAACATTGTATATATGCCAATGTAATAATGTTAGGAACTGGATATATGCTATCGTATTTAAGGTTGACATAGTATCAACGTATAATAACTAATATTTATTTATATAGAATAATTAACTACATTTTAATCATCATTATACATGATTTTTGTTTATGTTAATTTTTTAGCTTAAAATGAACATTTCTAAAACATGTTTTTAATATCATTTTATGAATTTATATTAAAAGTAATTTATTCCAATTATAGAAATTTAATCATGAAAAAATAATAACATATTTATAATCATGAGGTTCAAATTTTATATATGGACCACTTTTATTTTGGGATAATAGGAATAATAATAATGGTAAAATTTATCACCTTGGTAACGGGTAAATAATGATAATCTAGGTTAAAACTAAGCGATAAGAACAAATTTATTCATAGTAAATATTGTTGTATGAATTAAATTATGACATTAGTAAAAAAATGTTAAAAATATATTCTTTTAATGGATACTTGTCCATGAGAATGACATGTATAGTATTTAATGAAAAGGAACTGGAAATATGTCACTCTCTTAGTTTTAAATAGAATTAATTTGTTCATAGAGGGAAACAATTAGTGATGAATGAATAATAATAATGAATTTGTGCCTACTGAAATTTTAGTAATTGTGGTAATTTATCTATAATTTTTAGGTAATAAATAATTATCTTAAATACTTACACAACCTAGAAGTAGTAATTATTCAATTAATGGAAAAATCCAATAAATATAATTAAAATTATTAAAATTATTATAATTTTTGATAACAAAGGAAATAAAAGAACTTTTCAAATGATCATAACTTGTTTGGGAAGTTTTAATATAAATATGTCTTAAATATATGTGTTTTTATAATTTTATTAATATCAAATTGATGAATAGTGTCTCGATTTAAAATATTGATGTTTTTTGAATAAAATATTTTATTCTATTATTTAAAAGTAATAAGAATATAAAACATGGACTAATGGGATATTAAATGGTCTAAATTGCATCCCTTATACATTTATGAGTCATTATATATGATATATATGATATTAAAACCATTTATGGGTGAGAATATGTTACCACGATTAATGATAAAATAGTTTAATTAAGGTGTTAAACCAAATGATTGGTTTTAAAATAGAACATAAAATTGTAAAACCATTATTTTATGATAATATTTCAACTTTATTCTACCCTAGACTATAATTCATGAATTTTTTGAAGTATATTTCTCATTAATAGTCTAATCGTATTTTATTTTTCTGGAATTCGAAAAGATCCCCTCACCTCATTCATAAAAGGAAACCTTCTCTCTAAAATCATTACACCACATGGATCCTTAAATATTGAACATAATATTAAAAATTATTTTATAAAATTCACTGTCAATATTCTATAGAATTTTTTCCTCATAAAATAAAAACCTTAGTTTCATTAAGAGTATGTCTAAAAGAGTCGTATCAAAGAATAGTAAACAAATCAATCCGAACAATTTAATTTTCCATTAATATTTACCTCCATTGAATCTGTAAGATTTATCATAAAATAGTCACTTATGTATCTTATATATTCTTATATTTTAATATTATTATGAAAATACCACTACACACCGTCTTTCCCATCAAAGAAGAAGTGAATGTATTGATTGTATGTACATATGGATTACAGCCTCCATATGATGATACAAATAATTTTTCATCACCATATTTTATGGAAGGAGAATATGAATGTTTTAATGTTTATATATTATATTTATGAAATAATTATACATCTAAAAGAAAAATATCATATCCCCATTCTTATCATCCAACATTTTTGAAATGATAACATCTCTAATGTGTACGTATGGACTACCACCTCCATGATGAAATGTGATTTGTTTGACATTTATATTTAACAAGGACTGTAACAATTATGATTTCATCAATAAAAATAAAAATATATGATATAAAAATAATTTTTAAAGGTTAATTATTATTTACCTTTCGTTCATTATATCAGTAAAAAAATTGAAAAAAATGAATGCATACGTATAAAGAACATATCCATGAACAATATAATTAATTTCTCTATAACAAATTTTTATTAATGATTATAAATATTTTTAAAATTAATATATATTATTTTTATACCATGATTATAGTTTTTTGAATTATGGGACCCCGATCAATGTATAAATATCGGTGCAACCAAACTGAAACATGACTGGAAAAAAGAGTAGTTATCTCCTAGAATACTGATTTTAATAGTAAATAATTAATAAATTGGTTATAATAAGTTATAAATAAAATATACATGGTGTGATAGATATATTTTTATGAAATACATGTATAATAAATCTATATTTTTAATTGTGGTTGTTTTTACATGATTGAGGAGGATATGATGTAAGTGTTTATTTAACAATCTCATTATTATTAAGGATTGTTTATGTTAAATTCCAGATTATGAAATATTTATCTTCCACTTCCATGTTTTATAAATATTATTTCCAAAATATTTCTAATATTTTAGTGATATTTTTTAAATTCATTTTAACCAATAATGTAATTTTTAAAATTTGTTTTGAGAAAAATTGTTTTCCAAATGAGGTTCTCCCTTAATTTTCCAATAAATATATTGCAGGAATGTTTTTAAACATATATGGAATAATTTTATATTACCATATTCATGAATTTTAATTAATTTAATTTTCTGTTATAGTTTTTCTAGGGTCTTTTTAGTGATCAATTTTCTGTATTAATTTCATTTTTTAATTGATTTTATAATGTAAATGTAATTTTCTTCAATAATTATTCTATATTATCATTTAATATAATTTTCAATATATGATTACATTATTTGATGATAATTATTAATATATGGGGATATAATTAAAGGAAACCATCCTTATTCTTCTTCTAGAGGGTCTATGTTTACCGTGATATGATTTTTATAAAACCCGTTTCATTTTACCCGAGTTGTACATTGATCAAATTTGTTTCATTTCATGAGTATTGAGATGATGATTTTTTATGATCTTGTGTCACACATATGTATGATTTTAATTATGTGATGGTTTTTAACTATATCTATATCTAATGCATTGGGTAAAAATGGATAACTCAAGAGGTATATATGTTATCTATTAACCAGATTTCATGTTTACAATTTCATGCGTCGATGTAGTTTCATGTCCATAAGTTTATACATGGAACTCAAATTCATGACCATAATATTTTGTGTTATCCTAGATTTTATTTCCAAAAGATTACACATGTAATTATATTTCATGTCCTTAATATTGCGCATGGACTAGGATTCATGTTCATAGGTTTCATGTTCATAGGTTTATGACGGGGCCTGATTTTATATCCTTAACATAATGAGTGAACTCTTTCTATATTAAATATTAATAATGTTAAAAACTCATGTGTATGAAAAATATACATGTCTTATGATAATTTTATGCTCTTATGGATTATTTTCATTGATTATTTTATATGAACATCCAGTTGTAATTCTATGACTCAAGATTAATACATATCATACACAGTGTGTAGATTTTATATGTTGACTTCATTTCCTCTCACCCTTATGATCATTGTATGGGTATGTGATTATTGATATCTCCCTTTATTACCTTTATTAAGAATATGATTTCATGCTTTCTTATGTTTCTATTTCTTATGTTATGAAGAATGTTTTTAGAAATGATGGGTCTAGGATGGCTACAAGTTATGAGGAAACTTGTGTGAGATGATATCAATCATTTTTGAAGAGTTGTTTGTGCTTATACATTTCCAATCGAACTAGGCCAATGTTATTTGGTCATGGATGACGCTGTTATGTATTAAATATTAAAATATATATTATATTTCTTATAAAAAATATTATTGTTATACTAGAATATTTATTATTATTCTTCTTCCAATCCTTCAATAATTAATTTTTCATATAATGGTGTCCCCTTAGAGAGTATGATGATAATGATCTTATGAAGAAATTACAACTTGATATAAGGGGTGCATGTTTTTTACTAGGAATGTTTATGCTAAAATTTTCTAAAGATGTAATTTTATTCTATATCTATTACAAATATTATTTATTTTCTTCTCCACTAATTTTTTCTATAGAATTCATGTTTTCCATTATTTTCCATATCAATATGTACTCAATAAACTAAAAAAATTCTAATTAATGATTTGTTTATTTCAGTAATCAGTCTGAAATACTTTCATTCTATGTCAATATTTTATATAAATTTTTCTTCTTAATGTTCTATTACTTTCTAATGTATCAATAATTTAAATTTGACTCATTCATTAGTTTCAATAATATATTTTAATGTATAATGTGATGTCATTTTCTAAATGGTCTACTTATGATTTTTTACAAAATATGTTAAATGTAATTATTTAGTTTTATTAAAACACACATGGATTTAGTTTCTAAAATAATAAACAATCTTTTCATTAAATCATTCAATATATGTTTACTTTTTTCTTTTCAATGAAAATGTTATAGTTAATTATTTTTTTAAAATTTATGATTCTAATATTATTTTTAAATGTGAATATTATTTTCTTATATAAATGTTCCATAAATATTTTAAATGTATTTTTTCTGATATTGACATAATTTGATATTTGATATGATTTAGTTTTTATATGAATCAATGTCTCTATATTTATTCATTCTCTATGTGGTTAGTGATTATGATGGTGAAATGTTGGTGAATCATTTATCATTTCCATTGTTTATGATTTTATGATATGTTGAATGTTTTTTGATATTAAGGAACACCAACACACAAATATATATATATATATATATATATAGTTTTCATTATATTATGGTTTGAACTAGAATTATATATCAATATAATGAATTGGGTAAAGATCAATATATCATGAGATATTATACACTATAATGAGGATTATTCCCATATTTTTAGGGTACTTTGTATAACAATAGAGTCATGGGAGTAAACCAAGACTAAAGAAATAATTGAATATGGAGCGAACCCAATCCACTATGATAATATTGGCAGTGAGGCTTGACTGAAAGATGATTTTATATTCATATTTTAATTCCAAAAACATATGTATTATACCTATAATATGTTCTCATAAATCATAATTTTTTATTGAAGATGTAATCAAATTATTTCTTATTTGTTTTTATTCATAAAATATTATTTCATACCTTATGATTTTATTCTATGAATTTATAGGTATGATTTTTTTATAAATGTCATTTTTTCATACCATTATTATTATATTATATTAACTTATAGTCATTGATTTATTTCTATTTTTTTACCTTTAATGGTCATATGATCTCATCTTTTCTGATGTTTTACTTCCAATGGTTATTGAGAACTATTTTATTTATGTTCTTCCTATGAAGTGTTCTAGTTGCGGAGATTATAATAGGAAATGATGTAGATCAATTATGTACAAATTTTTTATGTATCCATTTTTCAAAAGACACTAAACTATTTCAATTTTTCCTGGACCATATTGATATTTTAATATTCTTAATTTTATTTATTCATGAAACCCTTTATTGTTAATAATTTATCTCAATTTTTATGTGGAAATTTAAATATTTAAAAAAATAGATAATATTATTTTTTTTATCAAGTTTCATAATTGTAACCATTGATTTATAGTGGTTATATAAGGTTAATGTGGTTATTTTTACATGAATACTAGAATGTGTGATTTCCAAGCCTTAGGGAATGGGTAATGTATCATTTTATAGAGTTACATATGGTTGGAGCTTCCTTTCCATTTCATATGTAAGGGAAACTATTAAATTGAATGCACTACATAATTATAAGGCCCTAATTATATGGGCTACATATTGGTCATCATATTAATTTTTAATTGTAAATTTTATTACATAAGGGTAATATATAAACTTCTTTATGGTATTTTCATTATTGCAAAGGGTTAAATAGAGCTGTGTAAGGGAATCATGACCCCTATGTAGGGATACCTTCTTTTTTACATAGGCCATGTAATGGTATTCTTGTTTTTCTAATGGTTGGTCCTTTTTATTATAGTATTTATAAGTATAATTTATGGTTTTTTAAAGGAAATTAATGGTTAATACCTACATATTGTTAAAAAATATTTTTCTTATACAACAAATATTATCTATGAAATGGTAAACCATGTTACCTTTATGTGGAAGTATTTCTGAGAAAATTAATTTTAAAACTATATTTTTTTATCTTTTTACAAAAATAACTACTATGATGTGTTTTGGAATTATTTATAATGAATTAATTTTGGGAATTAATTGCCTTCACTTTTTTTGGATTAAACCAGCTTTATGTAATGGAATTAATAACTCTTTATCGATGATTCAGTTAAGAAAAAAAATTCAATTAATGAATTAATTTTTGGTGTTGAATTTTTTAAATATGTACAAGGTTATTACTTCGAATATAATAGAACCCTTTTGGACCAAATATTTTGATATCCTTTTGAGTATGGGTAGTTCAAATTACTGTGTTTGTAATTTGTGAGTACCCATTCGATCTAAAAGTGTTATAATTATAGTTTATAGGCATGGAAAAAAACTCAACCATTGATAACATTTTTCAGTGATGTAATTTTAATTTATAAAACCATGGGTAAATGTTTTTTAAAATCGTCATAATGAGTTATTTTTTTATTCTTCTGAATCATTATTCAAAATGTTTAAATACCCTTAAATCATAATAATTCTAGAAAAATGGATACGAATAATGATAATTTTTTTTATTTTTCTTGGATTATTTTAGATAGAGGGTTTACTAGTAAATTTATAGTTTTTTATTATATAATAAATAAAATGGATTACTGATATTAATATTATGGAAATGTCATATTTATTCTCGATTAGATAAGAGAAAAAAATGATAATCACATGTGATATTTTATTTCCATTATAAATAAACTAGTTAGATTCAATGTTATGAATACTTCGTAAGTGTTTTCAGTCAATGAGTATGTGAATGTGACTCGAGATTTGTTTCCTTTATGAACCATTATGTTATTTCTTAATTAGTTAACATATGAATTTCCTTAAATTTTAGGGATCTATTTTACACATTTTTCTTTGATATTACCCATATTTTTGGCATACCATGTATATTATGATTGATTGTGATTTGACATGGGTGTGTATGTATCCTGTTTAACCCATTATGATTTTGATTTCATGAGTGTTTCTAGATAATAATATTTCCATGTTTCATTATGATCATATTTTGATATATTTTTTATTTTATTTTATCACTATTATATGCAATTAATACCTTATATACTATACCCTATGATGTGTGTAACCATATCCAAGGAAGGATTTATTGGTACATGATACATTTATACCACTATGTGATGTTAATCCCTTAATGTTTGAGTTCACACATCATACAGTAATGATGATGACAGACCTGATAAAATGGTAGGGGATTGATGGTCTATGGATTGGACCCAAGGATAAAAATTAGTGGAATCAAATTTTGGGGACTTATCTATGGAAAAACTAGATAAATGGTAGACCCATGATAGAGTAATTATATGAAATTATATGTTCATGATGTAACTCAATGCCTAGTAACACCTATTTAATGTATCATGATCAATTTTTATTTTTAGTCTCAAATTTTACATCCTATGATTTTCCTACATTCATGGAGATGAAGCTGTTATGGTTGTCGGTTTGGGGAAGATTAATTTGTTCACAAACACTCGATAAGTGTGTTATGATTTTCATTATTGTTATGGATTTACTATTATCATGAAATAAAATTTTTATATTTGAGAACAATTTTTAATGATTAATTGGGGGTTTCTTACTAGTTTTATTATTCTCATTATAAAAAGACATTTAACGAACAAACCTTATTCAAGCATAGCGATTCATGTTAGAGAAATGGGAGAATGTTGGATGGCTGAGTTGAGGATCATTGAGATAGTAGTAGATAAGTAATGATTCAATATGCCTCCTTGGTTTTTATTTATTTACATATCTGTGAAAAATACTCTATATTTTTTTTGCACAACGGGAGATAGTATTTTTCTATTTTGTGGTATGATGTGAATTCCATCATTAGGTTCCCCTTGTAACTATATTTATCTAATATTTTATAAATTTATTTATTATTAGTTCAATATCATTATACTGAGGGTATACTCATCCCATTTTTAGTCCTAGAACATTCCATCTAGTTGGAAAACACTTGCATATGTAAAGGCACACATGAATGCATGTTACCTTCTAGATAAGAAATTTCATTTTGGATCAGGGTGTTACAATATGGAAACAACAAAAATTCCCAACATTTTATTTGGAACAAGTTGGTACATGGTATAAAAGACACAGTATTATGTGACTCAGGTATGTTAGTTTTCATGTTCATCTCCATCACATGTGTACTGGGTATTCAAGTAACCATTGATAGGATTTATATTACTATTTTTATGGTATCTTAGGATTGATCATGATTCCTAACAAGGTAAATATAACCTAAATGAATATATATTACATTTTTATTATATATATTTTTTCATTAATTTAACAACATTATTTGGGTTATCTATTCTAGGTCAATTATCTTTTATGTGAAATATTTTTTTTCATTACTGTTATTACGTATCATTGATTGAATTAATTATTTTAACCATGACTATAATTTTTTTATTTTTTATATATATGGTGATTGTGACTAACATACTGTGATGATAACTTTTGTTAGTTCTTGGATGACTGTACTTTAGGTTATGGGTAGACATTTTGGGAATCCATTTTGTGATATCGTTGATTGGTTAGCATAAAAAAAGATTATGTACTGATGATTTCCTTCATTTTATAGAATATTAAACCATGTATATGAATGGTAGGAATAAATTCTATGAATACGGGTTCAATAGATCACATTCCATAAACTAATCCAATGGTATAAGTAATAGGGCCACTCTAGCTGGGAGTATTTTTACTGAGATCCATAATTGAAAATTCTAGGAATTTTTATATCCATCATCCTATGTCAATTTACATCACCATTTAACTATAGGATATTTAGGAATGGTTGGATATAACCAAGGTTTTATTCATCCTTGTTCGGAAAGAAATGGACTTGACGTTCAATATGGATGTTTTCATGATGCATGGACCTACCAATAATTAGTGGGGATTCATTGGACATGTTGGAAAATATTTGGGTCTCACATGTGAGGCCTTCAAGGAATTGTTTTCATGGATTTCATTCCTAATGCACTATTTCTAGATGAAAAATAATTTTTCACTGAGTGGTAGTAGGTTTTCATCATTGTGTCCTTCTATATTAATCACTTTAAGTACATAATTTACATTTCATGTCTTCTAGTTGGGAATAAGGATTGGAAGGATGGGAAATTTTATATTTGGTATTCCCACAAAATTAAACAGATTGTTTGTATCATCAACCATGCATTAAAGTTAGGGGTGTTTTTTATTTCCTTGACCATCAAGATGATATATCATAGTGTCAAGTATTGGTTATTTTTCAACATTTCAGTTTTCAGTGAGTGGAACTCCTACTTATTCCATGAGTACATATTCCGATGGTAGTTAGAGGAATTCCACGTATGTGTATAAGAGTAGTGATTTGTATTCGAAATAGTTTTTAGTTTAATTGAATCCTTAATTATCTGATTCAAATTTCTTCGATTATGGGATGACCAAAAATTATTGTAGTGAATGTCCAACACCTTATATATAGTGTATGAAATGTAGAATGATTTTCCATATTTAATAGTCCTTTCAAAAATTAATATGGTCAAGAATTCATAAGGGGAGGAAGATATGGTAAGAGAACTTGGGATATAACTATGGTGATTAGAAGAAAACTCAGAAGAAAACTCAAATAGTCCATGCTTAATAGGGATGGGTTCATAGAGCTATGGTTGGCTAATTCTATGTAGTGGATCAGACCATAGTAGATAGTTGTGAGTGAATAGATGTTTTATGAGGTATAATCATGATCACTTCTACTTTATCAACTACATTTTCAATAATATTGATTCTTATTCATTCATTACACTAACATTAGTTGTTGCAATTGATATATTGGTTAGGTTATCCTATATTTTAGTCTCTTTATATTCATTTTTTCAATTTAATTTGGATTGTAATCATCAATTCACAATGTTTAATAAATTCATCACTGAATATGAACTCTTATGGGACTTCAAGATTCTAGAGATGAAGAAGATTAATGTTATTATTTTTATATCCTTTCTGACCACCATTCATATCACATTTATTTTTAGTTAGGAAATGTGTTGTTTAGTTAATCGAAGGAAGATAATTTCTGGATGACCAGATATAGGGAATTGTGAGAAGGCATAGTTCATAAATAAATAATTCTAGTCAGGATTATCATGACATACATAGTGGGGTTTTCATTATTTTTAGGATATATGATAGCCCCATTAACTCTTCCTCTATTATTGTATATTTATAAGTATTTTTTCTAGATAACTCCAAACTACATACTCTGAATATAGTTGACTTTGAGATATAGATCATGAATAGTGAAGAACCCATTTTGATATAACCTTCTAATTTAGATCCTTTTGAGATGAAGGATCTCAATTTAATGCTAGATGACATAGACTAGATGGGATTCGTTAGACTGAGTAATTCTCTATGGTGTTCACCTTTATTGTTTGTAAAGAGAGGTAATGAATGTTTTTATCTCATTATTGATTACCTAAAGCTAATCTACTTTATCATAATGAACAATTATCCTTTACCCATGATTGTTGATACTTTATATTAGTTAAAGAGATCATTGTGGTTCTCTAATAATGATAATAAAATAGTATATCACTAATTATTGTTATAGGGGAGTAAATCCTTGAGAAGGTGTTTTAAAGAATGTATTGGTAAAATTATTACATGGTTTTTTCCATTTATATTGAGGAAATGTACTGGATGTGATCATAGATCTTATAATAAATACCTCCCAACCATATCCTAACTCAATCATTATGTCCTTTGTCAAAAAAATCGTCATCTACACACTAATACCAATGAATCTGGAAAAAACATATTTAGATAGTTATGGGTACAAATTGAGTATATCAGATTTAACAAAAGATATCATCTTATAAAATATAGATTTAGTATTTCATGTTTTTGGTAATTTGGTTTTTGAAACAGATATATCTATATACCTATAGAAATTTGAATAATTTATGTACTAGAATCATCCTAAGAATATGTTAAAGAATATGAGCTTTATGAACATAACAGGATGTTACCAATGTTATTTTAAATGACTTAACCCAATTATAATTACCAATGATATAATTGTTAAAGAAGAGAGTGAAGTTCCAATTTTTGGACAAATTTTAAAAAGAACATATCAAGATGAATAAGTTGTTGAGTACAGTTGTAGTGTTGATACTTTCCAATCTTGGTATCAAATATGATGTGTACTATGGTAAGTTAATCATTGTTTTTTTAGAAGTATTTATGTAGTGGGAGAATGTCATATCATATGGGTAACATTATATATTAACCCATGAGAAAAACTACACTACTCGTGATTTGGAGATAATGACTATTTTTTATGTACATATTTTTTAGAGACACAATCTCTTTGGTGAGAGTTTTGTTTTCTATACTAGTTGTAAGAGCCACTACTAAAAAATTACAAAAATTAACATTAACATGATAACCATGCAATGGATTTAATCTCTATTGTATTTTTAAAATAATATATAATAATTACCTTGGAAATGTATCATCGTATATGTTTTTTAGATGTAATTGGTAGCTCATGAGATTAGAGAGCGGCCTTCATATGAGCAAGGATACTTGATTCTCTTGTTTCCATATAAATGGTTAATGATTTTTAGGATCATTGATTGATAAATTATCATCACATGGTGCTCAATTAATATCTATTTGACCTATTAAATGATGAATCTAACACTAACTGGAAGTGTACAGAGATTCGAGAATGGATCACCAAAGGTGGTCTGATACTCAGATGGTCACTCGGTGATGATGATGTTATTCAATTTATGTGTTATGGTAAATAGATATGTGTAAGTGTAGTATGGACTATATGTAAAGGTATCCTCTATTTTCCTTGCCACTCATGATGTGTTTTAATAGTTTTAAAATCCAATAATCATGATAATCAATTATCTTGACTTGTATATGATTAAAAATAATTTATGGTATGGAATTAAAAACATTGTATTGAATATTCAGTCAAGGTAAAAATTAAATTGTTATATTAATTTTTTGTTTATAATATAGTGAAGCTATATGATATTTTTATTTTTAAAATAGTTGAACCCTTATTTATTTCTTTTTTGGTTATCCAATCATGTTAGGGTACTGAAGAATTCCTTTTTTTCTAAATTGGGGAAGCACTCTCTTACAAAATAGAGTTCATCTTATGTTTTATAGGAATGGTAGACACCTCACTCTCACTATTCTTTTTTATGTTATTTTTTTTGGTGAGATAAAATCTTAGGTATTCATTTTATAAAATCATCAAAATCATTTGGTGAAGTTATCCTTACAAATATTTCTACAAAAATATAAAATACTCATAAAATATTAATAAACCAGATTTATGGTTAAAATTAATTGATAATTAGTATTTTTTATCACAAATTATCCTAGACATAGTTTTTTTTATAAAATGTATATTTTCTTCTATTCATGATAAAAAAATATGGAATTTCTTAGTATAATATTATGGAAATATCATGTTATTTTGGATTATCCATGATATATATTATATATCCACATGCAATATTTTATATCCCTTGGAAATAGATTAGTTTGATTTAATTATAAAAATACTGGTTAGTTTTTTAAGCCATCGAGTACATTGTTGTGAAAAATGAGTTATTTCCTTGAAGAACCTTGATTTACATCATCAATAACATATGGTTTGATGTTACATAAAATTGGGGGCTCTTGTTGACACATATCACCTTGATATAATATTTCTATCTAAAATCATTATTTATTCATCATTATTGCGATCACATGTGTGTATATTTTTTGTGTATCCCATATGAACAGGTGGAATATTGATTAAATGTGTATTAGTGGAGTATCTAATTGAAATTTTTATTTATGATCACATGTTGTTTTCTGTTAATACAAAATTTTTCATGATGATATTAAATGGCCCTATGTTCTCCTTGTAAGACATCAAAATATTTCAAAATATTTTCACCAGAGCTAGGTATTGAGACAACATGCGATTCTAAGGCCTATTATTCCCAAAATTAATTTTATAAAAATATTGAAAATATTTTATATTGTTCATGCATTGTTAATTAATGAAAATTGGATAACTCTAAACCAATTGATCTGATTATAAATTTGAGACCATGATTGGTCCTAGAACGTGGTGGTTTCCCAAGGAATGACATAAAATGAGTTGGTGCATGGCGTTTTGACCCCTCCCTCATTGTCAGTGCATGTAAGTGATAAAATTAATATAATTTATTTAGTTAATTCATTTATTCTTAACCTAAACACTTGGTTATAAGTTTAAGGCTAAGGGTATTTGGCCTTATAATCCTAAATTTTTTCAATGATCTCCCCTATCCTCTCACCTCCTTCCAATTAGAGAATGATGAATGAAGAACAATGATGAAACCATGGATCTGAGTAGGTTGATGTTTGATGAATGAAATGGATATTGGAAAATGTGTTCATCGTCACCATAAATCGATCAAATCTAGGTAGGACTCATCTTTGGTGTTTTTACTCATTTGATTAAATGATTGATCAAGTTGATAATTATTCCTTCAATTTACACCCCTTTAACATGTATGAGTATTGAAATTAATTTCTTTAATCAGTTGTTCCTAAATAAGATTTCCCAATCTTGATCAGTTGACCAAGAACACTTGGAAAATGATCCCAACCTTTGTTTATGTGATTTTCCATCCCATATTTTGTTCATTCTTCACCATTGGAACCCTACAGTTCCTGGCTCGATGATTGCTGGGTGACTCGACCTCGATATGGCACCAAGATTCGCAGTAGATTGGCGAAATAGTGATTAAATAGCGAGCGGGACATAGATATGAGATTACCATGATGAAAGGATGTAGAAACCTAAAGTTTTACATTGAAATTGTGATAATTAGAGGTTTGGAGGCATAAAGAATGGGAAATGAAACCCTTGTTCATTCTAGTGATTGATTCTTAGTGAACGGTTTTTTGAAACCACCATTTGCGGGTAGATTCAAGAAGATTCAGATGTTTTCACATCCAGATCTAACTTAGTACGACCGGATTCAAAGTATGGAAGTCAGAATGAAGAAACCCGAGGGTTCCTGTAAAAACCATAATACATATTGTTTAACAAGAATAACACATGGTGTGTAGCCTCCCTCAGTAGAAGCGTTAGGGTTTGGGTGAAGTTAAGGAATACAGTGAATGTACTCCCCATGACATGTTGTGTACCCTCATTCCATGTGGAACAATCCATGTGATGGAACACATGGAAAATCAGACGACATGTTCCAAGTACATTGACACGACCAGTGGACATGGCCTCAGTCTTGGATAGTTAGGAAACAACGTGTATTCTAGCTACACTGCATGTTCTACTACATGCGATGAGACCAATGTACCAGATAGAGAAACTTCCAAGCCGTGGAGAGGGACCACTCATTGTGTGTATCTCCTCAGATGTTTTGTGATACTTGTTCTATTCCAAGTAATTTTTAAGCCCTCATATCTCCATTGTTAGAAATCATATTTTGGTCCACGAGATACCTATCCTGAGAATTTTCTCCGTAGAACGTGATGGTACCCTCAGAAGTGGATTTTGAGATATGAAATGAATGTTACAGGTTTGGAATGCACAGAGGTGACACCCTATGAGGGAAGTGATCATAAAGAATTACTAGAGTAGTATGGGGTTTGCTATCTAGTAAGGCTAGGCATTCGCACTCCACAATAGTTGTTTCAGGCATACCATCCAGAAGAACTAGGCATTGGAATTCCTCAACAATATTTTTGAGTTACCCTCAAGCAGGAGCTGGCAGTGGAGTTCCCAAACATTTCGTGCATACCCTCTGGATGGGATGGGTTGTGGAATTTCCTAATGATATTCTAGGCATAACCCTCAATCCAGTCTTGGTAGTGAAATTTCCTTAATGACTCGCCAGGGTTACCCTCTAGTAGTATATGGGTAGTGGCATTCCCTAGTGACCTTCTTGAGTGGTAACCTCCAATTGGGATGGGTAGTGTCATTCCTCAGTGACAACAAAAGAATATCCTTGACTGCGAGATATAGTGATGAGGCATGTTTTTACATACCTTTGGACTCATGAGAAAGAGGGGTGATTTCCCCGCTAACATGTGTTCTTGTGAGGATAATTAAAACAATACAGGTGAGTTAGTGCCACCGAAAGTGGATAATATCATGGTGTGGTGATTTCAACCCCTTTTAATTTTGTCTCCTAGGAAGAATAATGAGGCACTTGGCATTGCAGATTGATTTTATTTGGAACAAATGACTACTCACTTTATTGGGTTGGTCTGTGAGATATAGATCCCCATACTCTCTTTTTTGGATTCATTGACTAAGATTTTATATATATATATATCCTATTACATTATCCACTTCATGGGTTTAGATACTCTCCTTTCATAATATGTATAGACACACAAGGTTTTCCATGTGCTTTCTGTGTCTATCTTCTCATGGTTAGACAGGTCTAATCTCTAGATATAGGTAGTAAAGTCTCGATGATGAGTTCATCTCCTCACCGTTTTGATTACCTTGTGATTGTATGAGTCCAATTTCACTCTCTGGTTGGGTTGAGATATACATAATCCATTCTCTTTTACTATATATTGTTCTATCTACTTGTTCTCTTTAGTTGTATCTCTTACTTATCCCCCTTGACCTTTTCAGGGTATTTTACTAGGTATGTATAAAATCACCCTCGCATGGCCTTCCCCAACACATGTCATGTCTTTTTGAGATGAAAAATAGGTTGATCCTGGATATAGAGAAGCTTAGAGGTACGGGTTTCTAGGACCACGTATGGTGGTTTTCATTGGGATACATGAGTAGTTATCTCTCATTGATTACTCTTTTTCCAGTTGTATTCAAGTTGGGATAGGTTTCTAGTGTCGGTGTGTGTGTTTTCCTCTACTTCTTAGTATACACTAATGTATCATTGTACTATCAAGAGGGTCATGAATGTTCACTTTACATTCACCATTTATAACTTCCATATACACTTTTGTATTGAGTTGGATTTGTGTGTGTTTATAGGTTTATAAGAAAAGGCCTCCCTATGTTTATTATGCCTTCTTCACATTTTACCAATCCCTGACCTATGGAAATGGGCTTGGGGTAGTCATGGCTCGAGCCCCATCTTGGGTCGAGTTGTGACAGAGTGGGATTAGAGGTTTTTCATTCCTTGTAATTTTGTTCATGCGTTCCATAAAAATTTATTGGTTGGGATTTAGTGAAATAGTGTCAATGTTTCTTGAGAGTGTATCTTATGATAAGGATTCGAGAAGCCGACATATCAATTCAGTAGGACCACGATTACCCGATTGTCGACATGGCACCCCAAGACCTTTTTTGTAGGAAACAATGGTACATTAAACATATAGGATTGAGTATTTGAATTTTCTTCTTGATTTATCTCCCCACTTTCATTGATATATATATATATATATATTCTCATCTAACCGCGATACTCCATGATAACATTCAGAACTCCTCCATGACAACATCCAGCTAGGATACAAGCTCTGGTTCATGATGAAGACCTTGTAAGCGATGATGCCTTGGTTCTAGGTCCATTGAGTGATCCTTTACCTCTATGTGGATAGCTATAAGTAACTCCACCTATTGAGTTTTATATAGTCCCAACATTGTAGACTGAGGATGTGTGCAAGATAAGCATAGTCAATGAGTTCCAGTGCCAGAGACGGCTGAGGTTACATGGTTAACCAGATCCTCAGGCAGCAAATGATTGGCTAGAGTTAGTGTTCTGCCTCTTCAAGACTATTTGGACATCAATAGATTATATGGTGGCTCTAAAAGCCATTCATTTCCATGGAGTGGCTGGAAATTTGTGGAGCTTGGTAACTCAGATGCACCATGATTCGGAACTCCCATGGAATGAATTCTAGCAGTTGTTCCATGAGAAGTATTACCCCGCCTACTTACTCTCCATTCAGATTTTGAAGCATATGCTGAATCGGAAGGGAGGTATGATAGTGGTAGAGTACATGGAAAGGTTCATAGAAATTATACGATACTCTCTCGACATGATATGAAATGGATATTTCTGAGCACAAACAGTTGAGCATGGACTCCATAGAGAGATTTGAGCTAGTGTTGTTCCCTCGTGCATCCCCACCTATTCCAGGGATCTAGAACAGTCACTTGTGATAAAGTGATTTATGTTAGAGAGATGCTGGGTAGCTGGAGCTGCCAGTGGGCACAACAAAGCTGAGTCATCTGCAGTAGCTTGGAATCTGTATAGATCTTAGGACAGTAGAACCTTCCATGAGTAGGATTAGTAACATGGTCTTGTAATTAATGGACAATGCAAAGCATGAGGTGTATCTTCGAGACACTAATTACTGGGATCCAGTGCATTATTACATATCATTGGAATGATCACGAGAGATCAAGTCTCAAAATATTGATTAGTTTAGTAACCTTGGAAGTACTAGATACATACATAAGTTTTACATTACATAATGAAATAAAAAAATAACATTGTGTCCCCTTTTAACACACTCATATCCTTTGGAATATCCCTATAGGTTAATGATAATATACTACTTCACATCCTGGGAAAAAGAAAACATAAGAAAGGGGTGATCCCAGATGCTCAGTAAGGATAACAATATAGCAGAAACTATCATAAATAAGCATAAACATTTAAGAAAATGTATAAGACTAAAACACAATCATTTTAAACATAAACTTTAGCATAATATGGAAAATATAATTCAAATAATTCCATTTACTTATACACATAGATATTATACTAGTCAAATAATCACATTTAATATCAATAGATAATTTCATAATGATGGAATGCATAATTCCAGACATCATAACCGCACAGTTAAGGGCTCATGCTAATACTATAAATAAAATTTTATCAAGGCCTTGTGCCAAGACACTAGTTTGTCTCATTAGAAATATTGATGCATCAAGTAGCTATCATGGGCTCCACACATCACTTACTAAGTCCAATTCATTCCTCATATAAAATGGTTGAAACATAACATAAATATTAGTATTAAAACTAGCACATGAAATGTTAATAATTTAACTATAAACCATGAATGGTATAAAAATAACACATCCACAGTCAATCATGTCACAATGACATAAATACAATATAGAAGATTTTATCATAATAAATCAACTTCAAATAAGGGTAAAATCCATCAAAGGATGTTGACATAGATGAAATTAAAACTATTTTAGAGAAATATATCTTTCTATTTTGAAATAATTTAAAAGTCACATAATTATAAAAGAAACCATTTATTTTAAAAATCATAATATAATCTTGTAAGGGAAGATTTGAAGGTGTTATAATGGAAGAAAATAGCTGCACCCTCCGTATAAGTCAAAAAAATTCTTGCAATAATTTGTCGAGGAGGTCTAAAAGTACCCTGTTTGGAAAAAAATGAATGATTCCTTTCAAAACAATTTATAAAAATTAAAAAAAGGTTATAAATGATGTTAACAGATATTTTAGTAAATAGTAAAAAAAATTGAAATATATTTTTAAGAAACACAGATCAGGATGATAAATAATTCCCAGTATATGTTTACCTATAAACAACCTCGGATAATAAATAGGTTGTAAAATTAACTCTTACCTTGTACTTTTCCTTAGTAGAGGTACTTTAACCTTCAGTATAATAGTTACTAAAAATTATTAAATTATTCAAGAACCACATAGATAAATATGATATCATATATGATCTTCTAATATTTCTTTGATAATAATATTTTAATAGTATCATTGTTTCGGGTGTTAACTGATTCATTTTCCTTTATATGTTTCGTTACATAAGTAATATTTGTTATGAATAGGATATGTTTTATTCATATACATAATTATATTAAGATCATAAATATTATTTTTATTCATAAAATGAAAATTAGTCTTGAATGGTTATAATGCGGAATGAATCTTATCGCGTTCGTGGAGACGGTAATCCGTACATATGCATGAGCGACAATATCATTATATTGATGCTCAAATCGTATGTAATTGAATTTTATATTACATATAAACAATAATTAACATGTTATATTTATTATTTATATAAATTATACTCATTATTGTTCCCATCAAAATAAGGTGGTGTTGAATAACAAGCTACACCATGACGTGGAAATGGTAAGTCGTACGTACACACATATGGTGACTTAGTCATTCATAGGATAGATAGAATAATGAATATCGTTTTAACATATTTATAATCACATCACATTATATAGAAGGTACTGTAGTTTTTATTTTTTTATGGAAATAACAAATAAATAGGAAGTGGAAGAAGAAAATAACTTTGAAAGAGTTGATGAAATTATTACATCTTCTTTGGGTGCTTTCTTTTTTATTTGATCAAAAGGGCTTCATATATTGGATTTATGATCAAAGTAATGCCTCTAGGTTAAATTGATAGTAGTTGGAATATATTTGAGTAGGTGTTGGTGGAGGAAAATTTCATTGGAGAATTTATTTGGAGAGAAGGGGAAGTACCTTTTATAAGATAGGTGAGGGTAACCTTTGGAAAAGCTTGAAATATTATTTTATTATAAAATAATTTTATGTTAATAATGGCTCCAAATGGATTTATTTGGAGGATAAAGTGGGGATAGGTCTAAATCAGCTCAATCAATAGGTTTCATACAAGTTTAAGTCACTATATTAACCTTATCTTTTAGATTTGACTCTTAGTTAAATAGTTTTTCTTTTACAAAGTCTTCTTGTATTTTTATATTACATGGTCAATAAATATAAAATAAAATTCCAAGAGAACCTAAAGTGGTTCCTTAATGACATATATATCATTATATAAGTCTTTTTTCTGAACCATATATTTTTAGGAATATACTAGCATTTAATAATATAGTCTTTTTTTTAAACTCATTTATGTCTATTTTGACACTATTTAGTATTTGGTTTTTGTGAAAGTCAAAAAAACTTGATTACTTAGAAAAAATTCATTAAATCAATCCTAAAATGTCATATTAACTTAGAAAATTAATTAAATGCATCAAAAGTCTCAATTTACATTTATTTGGATACTTATAATATCAATTATTTTAATCTATCATTAATAAGGTAATTACTGCATCATCATTGTCTCATAAATAAATTTAATTATTTAATGTCTCATAATTATAAATAAAATACCATTATGTAGAAATTTTTTTTATCTTTATAATTAATATTTATAGTCGAATTTATCTTATTTATAACTCTATATTAAAAATGGTTTAGTTATTAAAAGTTGAATTTAACACTTTTAACTATTCTTTAAATAAAATACTAATAAATGTCCTAATCTAATCCAAGTGGATTAAAAAAGATAATATTTTATTCCAATGGTTTATTTTGGTCGAAATACACTTATCAAATAAAATTAGGACATGTTTTATGGTAATTATAATATAATTTTTACCTGTAATTTCCCTATTTACTTTTAACCGTGGTAAATAAAATTCAAAAGTTACGATTCACCAAAAAATATTTTCATCCTATTGAACTAAATTTTACTTACTGATGTAAACTATGTCCCTAAAATTTTTTAAATTCAATTCACAGAAGTGGTAAAATTACATTTTATGCAAATTTGCAAATGTGCCATATGGTGGGTAATAGACGTTAAAAAATTCAATAAAATTGTATATATCTAATCTTATTATAAAATTACTCCAAAGAATTATATTATACTAATATAGGTATTATGTATATATTTGGTCATTAAAATAAATTTAAATTAAAATAATAATAATTTAAATAAATAGTTGGTTTTTATGTACTGTGCAGTATTTTTCACTATTCATCAATAATTGAAAGTTTTTAGAAAAATACCAAAAATTCACCGTAATATAATTTTGATATTCTGAATAAAAAAATGAAGTATGTTTTAACAAATTATGTTTCTAGAAGTGTATAATATTAATTTTATTATTGTTCTTAAAAGGGCGTAAAAAGTTGTTCCTTTAAAAAAATGGTTTTTCTAAATATATAACTATTTTAACAAAATATATACATTTCATTATAAATATTTTTTATTTATGTAAAAAAATTATAAATAAATATAAAAATTTATTTTTTACTATTCTTATCACAATATTAAATTGATAAATAAATATATCATTTAAATAATTATAATACTAATGTGTTGTTTAGCAAATACTCAATCTTGCATATAACACAAGCCAATCCGGTGTTGCATGTAGTATAAGCTATTGAATTACTTTAAAGATATAACTTACTATGAAATATTGGGTTACATTCTTCCATCCTTCAATAAATTGTGTCCTCACAATTTTAAATTATTCTTTGAAAACAAAAGGTTAAAAGTTGAAAATACCTTTGTAGAAAACCCACATCGGAAATAGTGTTAATAAAATTTATTCTTAATAAGAGGGAAATGGACATGAAAAATTCACCACCAAATTAGGATTTCAAATATGAGATTATTGGTGGAAATTTGGGGCACATAATTTGAGGAGAAAAGTAAATATTTATAGGGAGTGATTGAGGTCAACAATCACAAACAAGTTAATAGTAAATAGAAAATTAAGGGTCTTAAATACATAATTCTATGATGACTTAAAATATCATTGGTTCATAAAAAAAATAAGGTATTACGATAACAAATTTTGGGTTTTAAGATAATTTCCCTAAATTTTACTAATTAATTTCTTCATAGAATAAAAAAATACTTGACAAGTAGAGTCCCATCCTTTAACTAATTTCTACAACAAACTCATCTTTCACTCCAAAAGATAATAGAAATCATAAATATTCTATGTATCCTAATTGTACAAGGTTTAAAAAAATGAATTTGTAATTCATCTATCAGATCATTTAAAAAACTACATTATACAAACCAGGACATCACATAGGCATATGGTAGGTGATGGACCCTTTTCGCCCTTCAGTTTTGTGGTCAAGTCCAGCGGCCTTGCCATAAATTACGGGTTGTCGCCTGACCTTCAGGATTTCCATTTTATAAAAAATCCAAAAATAATCTTCAGAAATGTTTTAACATTAAATAATAGTTTCCAATGTCCAACTTAATTAATTCCAGTCTTTAGACTTATCCAAAATACTTGCGCCCAAACTCATAGTCCAAAAATTTATACGGAAGGTCAACCTAACATAATTAAGATTTTTTTTTCACATAATAACATGTGTGTACCATCATCATGTATTCTCTTAAAACACGGTAACACCCTGAATTACCATAAAACCTTATTGATTACATTCATGCTCCATTATTCCTTGTAGAATACTAGTTATATCCCATATATCCAAAAAATTTAAATACTCTAACAATGATGGAATAAACAAACCATTAACCAGTTCTAAGGTAGTCAAAAAAATCCAATATAATTTATCCAAATCAACCGTCTCTTATTCCAAAATCACTACCTCAGTATTAGGACCATATTAAGGTTTATCTTTTCTTCAACCATTCATTTTCCAAAAAATTTAACATGTTGTTGAGTCACTTTTCTAAGTACCATATAATCTGAAATCATCAATGAAATAGTACTGCAATAAAATCCTTATTTATTTCCATAATTATTATAAACAGTACATCGTTGATACAACACTCAAATGACATAATTCATTAAATAAAAAATATAATAATACTAATTATTCCTCTCCATCTGTGGTAGTATCATAACATGATTATTATCCAATAAAATCATTTGTGGTATACTTTGATAATTGGGACATTTATTCGGGTAGTGTACCAGCTCCTTGTAAATGAAGCATTGTACATTTGAAAGTTTTTTCTTACCCTTGAAATCATGTACTCGGTATCCTTTTTATCCACAATTATAATAAACTCTCATTATCATCATGTATTTACCATGGTGATTCTTTCCACGGTTATCACATATGAGAAATCCATCTTTCCCTTCTTCACTTTATCAATCTTTCTCTCTACCATCCTAATCTTCTATAGCTTCCCATTAAAGCCATAGGACTTAGAGAATTCTTTATCTATCTTATTAACACATGATACTATTTATTCATATGATGAGAATATGTGATATACTATTTCCCTTCTAAATGTTTTCTTAAGACCATGAAAGATATGATCCTTCTTAATATTTGGATCGTGCGTATTGTTGGAGTTCTCATTCCTTCTACTCAGCAATATTTCTAAACAATGGCATACACTAGGTTAGTTTATGAATTATAATGCATAATTACAAACTTGTAAAATATGTATCGTAAATTAAAAATATTATGAATATAATCTATAATCATAAAAAAAATATTTGAGGAAACATTTAGTCATAAAACATTGATAATGGTTTGTAATGAAAATGTGAATTATCCTAAGAATATACCCCAGGAGTTTCAATACCAAGAGTGAAGCAAGCCTATTTTCATGTATCGGGATACCCTGGGTCAAGCCCAAAACTCCTTCTTGGAGTCTTCACTCCTAGGTACATCTGTGCCAGAGCCACCTCTACTTGTTTGTATCTAGATAGGGATGTGGTTTCTTGGAAAACCCACATAATATTTACACTACTAATTTTTTTGGATGTTCTTCTATATTAATCCTCAAATTTTATTTTAGGGTAATGTTCTCTAATCATAATTTTTCTAAATATAGTTTAAAAGGTTAGTACTAATCTTCTTCTGATATCAACTGTAATGACCTGACCCTAGTTACCCAGATTTAGTGCTTTATTACATAACATTGGCATGATCGCAATATATCAAGTCTCGAAAAAATGATTAGTTTAGTAGCCTTGGAATTACTAGATACATACATAAGTTTTATATTGCATCATGAAATAAAAAACAACATTGTGTCCCCTTTGAACACACTCATATCCTTTGGCCTATCCTTGTAGGTTAATCATAATATACTTTTTCACATCATGGGAAAAAGAAAACATAAGAAAATGGTGAGCTCAGATGCTCAATAAGGATAACAATATAGCGGAAACTATCATAAATATGCATAAACATTTAAGGCATTGTATAAGACTAAAATAAAATAATTTTAAACATAAAATTTAGCATAATATGGAAAACATAAATCAAATAATTCCATTTACTTATTTACATGGATATTCTACTAGTTGAGTAATCACATGTAATATCAATAGATAAATTTGTAATGATGGAATGCATAATGTCAGACATCATAAGCACATAGTCAACGCCTCACGCCATGACTACAAATAATATTTTTTCAAGGCATTGTTCCAAGACCCTAGTTTGTCTCATGAGACCTACCGATGCATCAAGGAGCTATAACAGGCTCCACCTGACACTTACTAAGTCCAATGCATTCCTCATATAAAAAGGTTAAAACATAACATAAACATTCGTATTAAAACTAGCATAAAAAATGATAATAAATTAACCATAAACCATGAATGGTATAAAAATAACACATCCATAGTCAAACATATCACAAAACCTTCAATAAAATATGGAAGATTTTATCATAGTAAATCAAATTCAAAAAAGTGTAAAACCCATGAATGGATGTTAACAAAGAAAAAATCAAAACTATTTGAGAGAAATATATCTTTCTATTTTGAAATAATTTAAAAGTAACATAATTATAAAAGAAAATATTTATTTTGAAAAAGTTATTATATGCTTGTAAGGGATGCTTGGAAGGTGTTATAACAGTAGAAAATATCCACATCTACTGTATAAGTTAAGAAAACATTCTTACCTTAATTTGTTGAAGAGAACATAAAGTACCTTGTTTGGAAAATGATGGAATGATTCCTTTCAAAACATTTTATAAAAACTTAAACAAGGGTATAAATGAATTTAACCTATATTCTAGTAAATAGAAATAATGTTTTGAAATACATTTTTAAGAAACACAGATGAGGATGATAAATAATTCCCAATATATACTTATGAATAAACAACCTCATATAATAAAGGGATTGTAAAATTTACCCCTACCACAATCTTTTCCTTAGTTGAGGGTACATTAACCTCCTGTATAATAGTTAAATAATTTTTTTAAATTATACAAGAACCACATACACAAATATGATATCATATATGATCTTCTAATATTGCTTTGTTAATAATATTTCACTAGTATCATTATTTCGGGTGTTAACTGATTCGTTTTCCTTTATATGTTTTGTTACATAAGTCATGTTTGTTATGTATAGGATAAATTTTATTCATATAGATAATTATATTATGTTCTTAAAAATTATTTTTTAATCATAAATGAAAATTATTCTTGAATTGTTACGATGGAGAATGAATCTTATCGCATTCGTGGAGATGGTAATCCGTACGTACACACGAGCGACAATATCATTCTATTAATGGTTTAATCATATTTAATTGGATTGTATATTACATATAGAGAATAATTAACATGTTATATTTATTATTTACATCAATTATACTCATTATTATACCCATTCAAATAATGAAGTGTTGAATAACAAACTACACCACTACGTGGAGACGGTAAGCCGTACGTACGCACATATGGTGACTTTGTCATTCATAGGATAGATATAATAATTAATATGGTTGTACAATATTTATAATAAAATAATAGTATGTAGAATTTACTGAAGTTATTATTTTGGTATGGAAGCAACCAAGAAAAAGGAAGTGGAAGAAGAAAAGAACTTTGAAAGAGTGATGAAAATATTACCTCTTCTTCAGGTGTTTCCTTATTTATTTGATCAAAAAGGATCCTTATTTTGGATTTATGATCAAATTAAGGCTCTAGGATGATGTGATGTTTTTTGGGAGTATATTGGATCAGGGTTTGGATGATCCAAATTGGTTTATAGGTGTGATTTTGAGAGAAGGGGAAGTTCCCTTTTAATAGAGAGGTGAGGGTCACTTTAAGAAATGATTGAAATATTATTTTATTATTAAATAGTTTTCGGTTTATAATGTCTCCAAATGGATTTATTTCTAGGATAATGTGGTTATAAGTCTAAATCCTTTCAACAAATATCTTTTATATAAGTTTAGTTCACCATATTGACCTTATCTTTTAGATTTTACTCTGTTAAATAGTTTAACGTTTACAATGTATTCTTGTATTTTTATATTAAATGGTTAATAAACTCATTATAAAATTCCAAGAGAACATAAAGTGGTTAATTAATGACATATATATAATTATATAAATCCATTTTATGGAACTTAGATTTTTAAGAATATTATATCATTTAACAATATATTATTTGTTTTAAAAACATAAATATGTCTATTTTGACACTATTTTGTATTTGGTTTTTGTGAAAGTCAAAAAAAACATTATTACTTCAAAAAAAATACATTAAATCAATCATAATATGTCATATTAACCTATAAAATTATTTTAATGAATCAAAATTCTCAATTTACATTTATTTTGATATTTATAATATAAATTATTTGAATCATTCATTAATAAGGTAATTAATTCATCATCATTGTCTCAAAAATAAATTAAATTATTTAATGTCTAAAAATTATAAATAAAATACAATGATGTAGTAAATATTTTTAGATTTATAATGAATATTTATAGTTGAATTTATCTTAAGTATAACTCCATATTAAAAATGGATTAGTTATTAAAATTTGAATTTAACACTTTTAACTCTTCTTTAAATAAAATAATAATAAATCTTCTAATCTTATCCAAGTGGATTAAAAAAGATATTATTTTATTCATAAGGTATATTTTAGTCAAAATAAACTTATCCAATAGAATTAGGACATGTGTTAGGGTAATTATAATATCATTTTACCTTTAATTGCCTTATTTACTTTTAACCGTGGTAAACCAAATTCAAAAGATACTATTCACCAAAAATTATTTTCATCATATTGAACCAAATTTTACATAATGATTTCTACCATGTCTCTTGGATTTTTTAAATTCAATTCACAAAAGTGGTAAAATTATGTTTTATTCAAAAATGAAAATGTGCCGAGAAGGTGGGTAAAAGACGTTAAGAAGTTCAATAAAATTTTATATATCTAATCTTATTATAAAATGGATACAATGAGTTAAATTAGACTAATATAGGTATTATTTATATATTTAGAATTTAAAAAAATTTAAAATAAAAATAATTATTATTTAAAAAAATAGTCAGTTTTTAAGTACTATGCAGTATTTTTCACTATTCAACAAAAATTGAATGTTTTCGGAAAAATACCAAAAATTCACCCTAATATAATTATGATATTATGAATTCAAAAATTAATTCTATTTTAACAAATTAAATTTTTAGGAGTTTCTAATATTAATTTTATTATTATTCACAAATGGACATAAAAAGTAGTTCTTTTATGAAAATAGTTATTCTAAATATATAACTATTTTAGCAAAACATATACATTTTATTATAAATATTTTTTATTTATGTGAAAAAATTATAAATAACAATATAAATTTATTTTTTACTATTCATATCACAATATTTAATTGGTAAATAAATATATCGTTTAAATAAATAGAATACTAATGTGTTGTTTCACAGAAACTCAATCTTGCGTATAACGCAAGCCAAGTTGGTGTTGCATGCAATATAATCTATTGACTTAAATTAAAGATATAACTTACTATTAAATATTGGGATATTACATGAGGGATACATGGAGAGGTATGGAGCTATACTTATGATGGACGAGGTCACATGGTGCGTGACTGCCCAACCAGACGTGTTGAGGAGCATAGGAAGAAAGATGATGGACCGCCTTACAATAGACATCACTGTGATCGGGGATCTAACATTTGAGTAAATTTTGGTCCCTTGGGAGGAGGATAAGAGGGTGGTGGACTTCAATATGAGATCCTTCCACCACCAATAGGATACACACTTTAGTTTCAGGGAGCTAGTGGTTGAGGCCACAGACAGCTATAGTTGTTGAATGTCTACGATCCTGTAGTGAATGATATGATATAAAATACTCTCTATATCCATCCTAATTTATTCTTTATAAAATTTAGACATTATTTTGTGGTACTCTTTTCGTTATTATCCATTATAGATGTTCAACTAGGGTGATGTGGGGCATCGATGTAACCCTGTGTTAGTGTTGCACGATGGAGTGTCGAAGCAGGTCCTGACATTTCTAGTGGAGTTTCTCTGCTTGAACCTTTTTAGTTGGGATTCCACTAATAAGTGTGGCAGAGCTTCTGGATTGTGGTTACTCCACATCCATGATAGGTGAAGATAGATCAGGTATACCTTGTGCCTTCATGTCTACCTTCTCATGGTTGGATGAGTCTACTCACCTGACTTGTTCATTGGTACTCTTGCTTGCTCGACATCAACCATGATGTAGTGTTGGAGTGGGAGGTTAATTTTTCCCTTAGTCGATGATGTTTAATCCTTCACTTCGTTAGCAGGTGAGAGAGTCTCGGCTGGGAGACATCAACTATGAGGTTGTGTGTGGCCATATATCCTTTGGAGTTCCACCTGATGAATTTTTCTGAAGAAGGGAATCACATCATTCAGGAATGAATAGTGATTCCAGTAATGTTATGAGGAGTGGTGATACAGGAGTTCCACACTTATCCTTTAGCTATACATCTTGGTATAGGGGAATATTTATAGGTATCTACAACTTCATTTTTTATGGTCCGGCATGAGACAAAGTGTAGTTATGTTCATCTCACGATGCCTTACGTGCCAATAGGTGAAGGCTAAACATCCTGTTCTGGAAGGTTTTTTTTAGCCTATTGATATTATGATGTGGAAATTGGATGACATATCCATGGATTTAATCATAGGTATTCCTCACATAGATAAGGGCCATGATTCCATCTAGGTGATTGTAGACTAACTCAAGAAGTTGGTGTATATCCACGCTATCAGGGAGTAGATTTCAGTGGAGAGTTTTGGGTATGCCATACATACAAGATATAATCTTCCTTCACAGGGTACCCACAATGATTATCTCATATCATGAAACTTAGTTTAGGTTATGATTGTGGATATGCCTCTAAGAGGAATTTGGGATGTAGCTGCAAATGAGTATATCTTTTCACCCCCAGAACTATGGGTATACTGAATACACTATCCTAGTGCTATAGGATATGTTAAGGGATTGCGTGTTGGATTTTATCAGAGTCTAGGAGGATCACCTGCCTTTGGTGGATTATGCATACAACAACATCTACCACAACACCATCAGTATTCCACATTTTGGGTCTCTATATAGGTGACCCTATAAAGACCCATAAATATCAAGGAGAATTTTTTCATAAATACTTTGGAATTTTACGAGTCCGCGGTTTCTGACGGCACCTGATTCCGAGGCCCGGTGTGCCCAAAATCAATTTCTGAAGTTTTGTTCAGGCACGTTTACTAAACGTACGTGTGATTTTTTATATATTTTTAACTAATGCTCTGAATCGAAATCTGAGGGCACCGATGAGCTTATAGCACCAGTATTCACTTAAGGGGACCTTTACTACAGTTGTGTTTGTACAGGAGAAGAAGTTAATTTTTGGGTATTCATTCTAAATTAAATAAAATTGTTGTGTACACAATTTTATTGTTATGGGTGGTTATTTCCTCCAAAGAGGAGTTGGAGGTGGGACCCACATCCCAGATAACCTCCCATGGGAGGATAATTTGTGTGGTTCCCACACAACCCTATCCCCTCAACTCCCTCTTAAACTTCCCATTAACTCTCCTTTATTTAATTTTGACAACTCCCCTCTTTTAATGTTGAACTCTCCACCTTCCACTTGTTATCATTATTATGAAAACACATTTAATTTATTAATTGAACTCCACAATTACTTAATTAATTAATGTGTTTGAATTATGAAATTCATGTGAGAATAAAATAATATCCTAAGCTATTATTTTGGTTGGAACTTGTTATGTTGGGGGGGATCTCGAGAATTAGAAGAATATAGTTCCTCTCTTGAAGAAAAACATCGTTCCTCCTCAGAGAACGACTTACTCTCTTAAGAAGAACATGAGGGACCTCTCCAATGACACATCCTCTTCAGACGCACCTTGACGTCAATAGAATCGAAGTCCGTATTCTGCAATGGCTGACCTACGCGGTGCTCATCTTCCGCGACTCGTTGATGTACACCGTTCTATAAATCGAGGTAGGGGATTTCGATTCATTTTAATGGAATAAAATTAAACTCTTGTTCATCGATGTATGCCTTGGTTTGACTTTGGACAATTGATACCAACTAATACATAGGGCATGGGTCGAACCAACACGACCCGACGACCCTCTGTTGGTTATTGTTGTTTTGGCGACGGGGGCTAAGTCAAGAAGGCTTGGTTCCATTGCACCACGTCGTTGGAAAACCACGGGACGAGGAAGGCGGCGACAACGAATATCGGAGGGAGTGGTGGCTGTGTGGCGGCTTCATAGAGAAGATCCATGGCCTGCATCTGTGGGCCACTCAGAAGAGGAAGAACCGGCCGGTCTCTCGACCGGCTGGGCTGGAAGAACCGGCCGGGTGGAGAACCGCGCCCCGCGCTTCCGCGGGCTGCTTTGGTGGGTGAACTGACTGGCAGGCAGACAGACTGGTTGAAGAAGGTCGTGGCACCCAAAGGTGCCACGTAGAAGAGCAGTGGCCCGCCTGTGCAGGCCGCTCATGCCAGAGAAGACCGGTCACCTTCTGACGGCCTGACATGAGGCGCGGCGCCGCCGATTCGAAAAACTAGGGGGGGGGGAGTCGCGCCCCCCGCTTTGCTTGGCCAGCTAGCTAGGCTGCAGCTAGCCGTGGGCTGGGCCGTGCCCCGGCGGGCCGGGCTGCACCCCATTAGGCTGGGCTGACCCCTTAGTTGGGTCAGACCCGCCGGGCTAGGATGGGCCGACCCACCAGTCCACTGGGCTTTACGGGTCGTGCCCGTTTCTCTTAAATGCAAATAACTTCTTGACCGTGCATCCGATCGACGCACCGTCTATCACATAAGGACCCTTAAGACGAGGCAGTACTTTTTCGATATGCTAAGTGAGTTTTAGATGACTTTGGAAAACGTTCGGTTTTGGAACGAGCGTAGTTCTAATCGGGCCCCTAGAACGGAAAAGCCAATAACTTTCAGATCGGGCGTCTGATTGACACGTCGTCTGTCGCGTTGGGTTCCTTTTGATGGGACGGAACATTAGGATACATAAAATCTAGAACTTATGAAAGTTGATGTATTGACCCCCTTTTCTCGAGGAGAGGACCCTCCCGGAATCGAGCGTGTTGTGTGAGGGAACCCTAGAGATGGCTGCGACTGCGTCGACTATTGTATTAGAATCCTCCGTGGGTTCAACAATGAAGACTACCATACTGGAATCCTCTGTGGGTTCGATGGAGATGACTACTGTTATTTTATCCTGTGTGGGTCCGGAAGTTTGACCTCTGTACTTTTATCAGGTGTGGGTCCGACAGAGTAGCTGGTCTTGTATCCTGTGTGGGTCTGATAGCTTAGCTGGTCTTGTATCCTGTGTGAGTCCGGCCGCTTAGATGAATCAATGGCTACTTCTGATAATATCTATCGTTATACAAAATATTTATACCTGTGTAGCTGTGTCTTGACTT
The DNA here is from genome assembly GCA_963277665.1 of Viscum album. Taxonomy (NCBI): domain Eukaryota; kingdom Viridiplantae; phylum Streptophyta; class Magnoliopsida; order Santalales; family Viscaceae; genus Viscum; species Viscum album. The sequence continues at coordinate 671,841,924 of OY728131.1, read as the reverse complement.
TAAATAATTATCATCAATGAGATTTACTTCTTTCTTGTGTGAACTGGGTTGTGTTTGGGCTCGAGAGTTGGAGCCGAACTATGATTGATAATTTAGGTATATGTATGGCCATATACCTAAGTGGTGTTGGTTGATACTTCGTGGTTGTATATTTCTTCTGTGGTTTATCCTTTGTGGATTCTAGGAGACATTTGGGGGTATCAGGGTCCCTTCTGAGTATCGTATACTCACCCCTGCACGGGCTATGCCCGCACTACGTTGTGTTGGTTGCAGATGACGGACAACACTGATCGAGGTAGAGACTTGTAGAGATGGATGGTACCTAGAGGTGGATCACTTAGAAATATGTACACGGAGTAGACAGACAGACCCGAGGTGCTAAAGAGGCCATTTGTACCCACCCTTCAGGTGGGATTTCCAGAGGATGACTCAGTAGTTTATGTTTTACTTTTCTGGAGTTGTACTAATCCATATCAGATTTTTTTATTCAAAGTGAAAAATGGACATACAAGGGCTCCAAAAGGGGCCATGGACAAACCACATTACGGAGGTCTAAAATAGTGAAGTCCGAGAGCATCCCCCTAATAATGTTAATCCCCATTTGTTTCATACTTTGAAGAGTGTGACAAACAAGGCCCTCTGATTCAGAAAAACGAAGCGAAGCAAGGTAGTCCGCCGCTTTGTTGCCTTCCCTCCAAGTATGCAATACTGTAATGTCAGAGTTATGAAATCCATGGATCTTATGAATCACATACTCAATAGGCCAGGGGGTAGCTCCAATAACATGAAGAGCATTAGAAACAAGCTTTGAATCGGTTTCACCCTTCACTAAATCCAACCCCATCTGCCTACACACAGAGAGACCAGCCAACATGGACTTCAACTCTACAAGAAGAGAAGTGTCGGGACCCATCCCAATAGAGAAGGACAAGGTCACTGATCCATTATTGTCACGAACAATACCTCTACCATGAATACTACCCACAACACATGAACCATCGTTGTTGAGTTTAAATCCCCCCAAAGGAGGATGCCATCGAACCCAATTTCCAAGAATAGAACTGGACGCGGGGGCTGGATAATGCAGGATAGGGAGAAGCCGATGCAGAGTGGGGGCCTCCCTCCAAGAGAAGATGGCCCGAGCCATATCCAGGATGAGACTCTTGGTTATGATAGAAATCACTTGACCAGAGGAGACAAACCCATCATGTAGCTAGACATTCCAAGCCTACCAGAAGCACTAGCATCCAGCATGCAACACCATAGTATGCACTCAATTTTCCGGTCCCTCGCCGCTCGTTCCATGGAACCAGTGGATAAAGAAGGGATGGTCTGCCATGGATGGAAAGGAAAGGCCAGTGAAGTCAACAATAGAGTTCCAAAACTCATGCGCCCAGTCACTACCAAAGAAATAATGATATGAGGTTTCCTCCTTAGCCTCTTATAGCACACACATTTAGAAGCCTGGTTCACCCTGCACCGCTTGATGTTCTCCTACGTGGGTAATGCTCTATTACATATTCTCTATGTAAGAATGTTTAATTTTATGGGGATATCTTTATCCCACAAAGCCTCATGCCAGACATAAACCCCTTCCAACGAGACAGATAGGTGATAGTAATCTTTAGAGGTGAAAAATCCTATGGAAGATAAGGTGAACACACAACGAGGGTTCCCGCATACCTATTAGGATTGTATTTCAGGACCATTTTCTTTCAGCACTTAGTTTTTTTATACAGTATTTACTTATTGCTTACTTCAGTTCCATTCTATGTTGTGTTTTTTTCTTTCATAGTGGCAATGTCTTCCCAACTTAGGGATTTACGCCTTTGGTGCTAGTCGCCAGCCCCTGGCCTATGGAAGGTAGGATTGGGGTAGTCACAGCACAAGCTGCCCAGGTACTGCAGATAGACGGACCCACAGGCAGCTGAGGATTGGCTAAAGGCTATCGTTAGAGTTTTTAGATTGGTAGGGACACCAGCCGACCTTATGGTGATCCTTGTCACGATTCTCCAGCACACAGCAGCAGGTAATAGTGGATCTTGATGCTCCAGGTGCATGATGAGGAATTTTTACTATGTATGAACTTCGAGAGTCTCTTCCGCTCAGATTTTGTTCCATCCACCCTTCGTACGGTGTGGATTCAGGAGTTACTTCATCTGTAGTAGGGCAGCATGATAGTAGCTCAGTACTCAGCAAGGTTCACCGACCTCTCACGCTATTCCACATATATGGTATGAGACCCATTCTTTAGGGCCCATACCTTTGAGCAGGGACTCAGGCATGAGATAAGGGCTTCGACGATTCCCCTCAGCATTCCGATGTAGGCGGGGGTGCTGGAGCGATCCCTTCTAGTTGAGAGTTTCCTCACTGGGAAGTCACCAACAGCGAGACCCACTGCAGAATGACACATAGTGGAGTCTTTTGCAGCCGGCAGTAGATAGTTGACGCAGAAGTCCAAGCGGACCATTCCATCAGGTGGGAAATCTTAGGATATTGGTTCGGTTGTGCGGGGCATATGAAATAGAGCCAGCCTTACGAGGAGCAGGCAGTGCTATGCATGCGGTGGGCAGGGCCACATGGCTCGTGACTGCCCGACCATCTATGCAGACGAGCAATAGACAGTAGAGGGACCTCCTAGGTAGAGGCAGAGGTTCGAAAGTGGTGGTCATTTAGGATCAGGAAGATGTGGTAGAGGAGCTAGGTGAGCAGCAGGTGGTGGATGACGTTTCAAGTCTCTACCTTCACCACCACTAGGAGGTCCACCCCGACCACAGGGAGCTAGCGGACAGAGACGGGCTTAGCTCCAAGAATTCGAGGCCTACGACCACGACGCACCTGAGATGATTCGAGGTATTATCTATGTCTACTCCAACCTTGATGCAGTCCTTATAGAAACAGGTGCGAGTCATTATTTTACTGCCGCTGCCTTTGTTCGCAGCTCGGAGATTCTGACGGAGCCGTTGGCTCGATCCTTATGACTAGAGACTCCTACAGGAGCAGACTCGATGATTAAACACTGTTTTTGGTAGTGTGAGATTACTCTAGGAGGTTAGAGCTTCGGGTGGGATCTTCTTGTAGTGGAGTCGAGGCCTTACGACGTCATCTTGTGTATGGACTGGTAATCTGCAGTTCATGCTCAGATCGACTATATTAGGCACAATGTGCGGTGTGTCCACACGGATGGGACCAGGTTCACCTTCACTGGTGAGAAGGGAGCCTTTGTAGTGCATAATGGACTTACGTAGAGGAGAGGGAAGCCGATCACACATCAGTTGGCTAGTCTCATCCTCAAATCGGTTGATGTGCGGAGTCCAAGTTTTCCTGTGGTGGTGGATCGATATGGGGATGTTTTTCCGGACGACGTCCCTGGACTACCTCCTCATAGAGAGGTAGAATTCTACATATATTGTACCTTAGGATAGCACCGATATATAATCCATCATATCGAATGGCTCCCGCAGATCTTTGTGAGCTACAGGTACAGTTGGAGGACTTGCAGGCGAAGGGATTTATCCGACCCAGTGTTTCACCCTAGGCATCTCCTATTTTGTTCGCCAAGATGGCGAATGGGATCTTGTGACTATGTGTCGACTACTGTCGCCTGAATCAAGTGACCGTGAATAACAAATACCCACTTTTGAGGATTTACGTCCTCTTTGATCAGCTCAAGGGAGCATGATGGTTCTTGAAGATATACCTCAAGTCAGGCTGTCACCAGCTCAGAGTTCGAGACGAGGATGTGCAGAAGACGGCCTTCAGGTGTCTGTATGGCCACTACGAGTTCTTGGTTATTCCCTTTGGCATAACAAACACACCAATAGTGTTCATGAGTCTCATGAATAGGATATTCCAGCCTTACCTCAATCTATTTTTTGTATTATTAATCGACGACATACTGATTTACTCGACTACTAAAGAGGAGCATGCCTACCACTTGTTGGTAGTACTGGGCACACTCCGAGAGCACCGGATTTATGGTAATCTCTCGAAGTGCCAGTTCTGGAATCAAGAGTTTCGCTTCTTGAGACACGTCATCTTGAAGGCTAGGGTAGCAGTGAATCCAGTGAAGATTAAGGTAGTACATTTTTGGGAGCCAACCAATAGTGTAACGGAGGTGCAGAGTTTCCTAGGTCTGGCTGGGTACTATCAGGGATTTCTGGAAGACTTCTACAGAGTTGCAGCACCGCTTTAAGCTTTGATGAAGAAGGGGAAACCCTTCTTGTGGTCAGAGAGATACCAACAGAGCATTCAGAAGCTTAGGTAGATATTGACCAGTGCGCCCATCATGAGGCTATCGGAGGAGGGTGTAGGGTACGTAGTTTACTTTGACGCACCAGGGACCAAACTTGGGTGTGTCATGATGCAGGAGCGAGTAGTGATCGTGTATGGTTCACGTCAGCTGAGAAAGAATGAGAAGAACTATGCTACCCCTGACCTGGAGTTATCAGTAGGGGTCTTTTCCTTGAATATGTGGCGGCACTACCTGATAGGTGAGCATTATACAGTCTACTCTGACCACTAGAGTCTCAGGTACATCTTCTCGTAGAAGGACCTGAACCTGAGACATCGACGTTGGCTTGAGTTCCTCCAAGACTATGACTTTGAGATAGTCTATTCTCCTCGAAAGGGGAACGTTGTAGCAGATGATCTCATTAGGAGATCAGGCATTCAGCTTCTAGGAGAGGCGACAAACCAGCTAGCCGTGTTACAGATATCCTTTGTGGATAGAGATGGAGTAGCCTTTCTTCAGTCTCTCACAGTCACTCCTCCACTTCTTCAGTGAGTCAGAGAGGCACTTCATGGGGATGTTGATTGTGAGACGCGACGTGCTCAGATATCCATAGGGCAGGCACCTGATGGATTTTCTAAAGGAGGGGAACACGTCATCCTCTTCCGTGGACATACCAAGGTACCAATTTCACTACAGGAGGAAGTGCTGATGGATTTTCACTCTTCCCCTCTAGCAGTACATCTAGGAGTGAAAAAGATGTATCAGGACCTCACACGACAGCACTGGTGGCCGGGTATAAAGAAGGTTATAGAAGAGTTCATTTCACGATGCCTCCCTTGTCAGCAAGTGAAGGTGGAGCACCACATACCAGTAGGATTGGTTCAACCCTTAAAGGTCCCAAAGAGGAAGTGGGACATGATATCTATGGATTTCGTGATGGGGATTCCACGTACATCCAGAGGACATGAATCTATTTGGGTGATCATATACCGACTCACCAAGTCAGTCCACTTCCTACTGGTCTGAGAGTAGGGCTCAGTACAGAGCTTGGGATGCCTCTACATTCAAGAGATTGTATAGATTCATGGTGTTCCATCGACTATCGTCTCTGATCGAGATGCTCGTTTCACTTCACGGCTATGGAAGGGGTTACAAGAGGCTTCTGGGATGCACCTTGATTTGAGCATCACCTTCCATCCTCATACAGATGGTCAGACTGAGAGGACTATCCAGATTCTTGAGGACATGCTCCATGAATGTGTCCTTGACTATGGTCGCAGCTGGGAGGATCACTTACCCTTGGTGGTGTTTGCGTACAACAACAGCTACCACTCTACCATTGGGATGGAACCTTACGAGGAATTGTACGGCCGACCTTGCAGATCACCTCTGTGCTGGACTAACCCAGGGGAGTCAGCACTTGTAGGACCAGAGATGGTTCAGGCTATGACGGAGAAAGTTCAGATCATCCAGGAGTAGATGAAGACTGCATAGAGCCGATAGAAGTCATATGCTGATAGAATACGGAGACCACTAGAGTTAGAGAATGGTGACCACGTCTTCCTACGGGTCTCACCTCGACGAGGTATACGAAGATTTGGTCGGGGCGACAAGTTATATCCATGATTCATTGGGTTGTTCCAGTTCCTCAATAGAGTAGGCAAGGTGGATTACCGCCTGGACCTTTCACCTCAGCTGCATCGGGTGCATGACGTCTTCCACGTATCTCGACTCAGGAGATACGTGCACGACCCGTCCCACATCATCGACCACAGAGAGCTGGACATCGATGATAGGGAGACTTTCACAGAGGTTTCAGTGGTGATTGAGGATCGACAGGAGCGGGTCCTGCATGGACGGTCAATTCCTCTGGTGCGCGTTCACTAGCAGCACGAGATCTTCTAAGAGAGCATATGGGAGCGGGAGGCTTAGATGCGTTCTCAGTACCCCCATTTGTTTCCCTAGTGTGTGTTGTAGCTTTATAGAGATGTAAAGCTTAGAGGTAGGGGTAATATAAAGACCCAGAATTTTCAAGGAAATTTTTTTGCTTAAATAATTTGGAATTTTATGAGTCTGCAGTTTCTAACAACACCTGATTCTAAGGCTCGGTGTGCCCGGAATCAATTTTTGAAGTTTTGTTTGGGTACCTTTAGTAAACGTATGTGTGGGTTTTTCTATCTTTTGAACCAATGCTCGAAATCGAAATATGAGCTCATCGATGAGCTTGCAGTGCCGATATTCGCTTAAGGGGACCTTTATTGTTGTTGCATTTGTACGGGAGGAGAAGTTAATTTTTGGGGATTCATTTTAATTTAAATAAAATTGATGTGTACACAATTTTATTGTTAAGGGTGGTTATTTCCTCTAAAGAAGAGTTGGAGGTGGGGCCCACATCCCACATAACCTCCCATGGGAGGATAATGTGTGTGGGGCCCGCACAAGCCTAACCCCTTAACTCCCTCTTAAACTCCCCATTAACTCCCCATTATTTTATTTTGACAACTCCCCTATTTTAATGTTGAACTCTCCACCTTCCACTTGTTGTCATTATTATGACAACACCTTTAATTAATTAATTTAACTCCACAATTAATTAATTAATTTAAGTGTTTGAATATTTAAATTCATGTGAGAATAAAATAATAGCCTAAGATATTATTTTGGTTGGCACATGTTGTGTTGGGGAGGCTCTGGAGAATTAGAAGAATAGAGTTCCTCTCTCGACAGAGAACACTGTTCTTCCACGAAGAATGACTTACTATCTGACGAAGAACGTGAGGGACTTCTCCAACGACGCTTCCTCTTCGGCTGCACCCCGATGTCAATGGAATCGACGTTCATATTCTGTGATGCCCTACCTCCGTGATGCTCGTCTTCCGCGACTCGTTGACGTACACCGTTCTAGAAATCGATGTAGGGTTTTTTGATTAATTTTAATGGAATAAAATTAAACTCTTGTTCTTTGATGTATGCCTTGGTTTGACTTTGGAAAATTGATACCAACTAATACGGAGGGAGTGGGTCGAACCAAAATGGCCCGATAACCCTTCGTTGGTTATTATTGTTTTGGCGACGGGGGCTAAGTCAAGAAGGTGTGATGTCGTTGCACCACGCCGGAGGAGAACCGCAGGATGAGGAAGGTGTCAGCGACGATGATCAGAGGCAGCGGCGGCCATGTGCCGGCCACATAGAGAAGAGTCGCGGCCCGCATCTGTGTTCTGCTCGGCTGACGAAGAACCGGCCGGTAGCAGGCGGCCGGCTGGGTTGAAGAAGGCCGCGGAACCCGAAGGTTCCATGTGGAAGAGCAGTGGCCCGCCTGTGTGGGCTGCTCATGCCGGAGAAGACCAGCCAGATTCGGCGGGCCGGGTAGGACGGGCGGTGCCGCCGATTCGGAAAACCGGGGGGGGGGGGGGGTCGTGCCCCCCACTTCACTCGGTTAGCTGGCCGAGCTGCCTAGTGGCTACGCCCCATAGGGAAGGGCCGACCCCTTAGCTAAGTCGGACCTGCCGAGCCAGGATGGGCCGACCCGCCAGTCCACCAGGCTTGACGGGTCAGGCTCGTTTCGCTTAAATGCGAATAACTTTTTGAGCGTGTGTCTGATCGACGCACTGTCTACGACATTGGGACCCTTACGAAGAGGCGGTCCTTTTGAGATCCTCTAAATTAGTTGTAGATGACTTTGGAAAATGGCCGGGTTTGGAATGAGCATAATTCCAACCGGGCCCCTAGAATGGAAAAGCCAATAACTTTCAGACCGGGCGTCCGATTGACGTGTCGTCTGTCGCGTTGGGTTCTTTTTGATGAGACAGAACTTCAGGATACATCAACTCTGGAATTTGTGACAGTTGATGTATCGAACCCCTTTTCTCGAGGGGCGAACCCTCCCGGAATTGAGCGTGCTGTGTGTGAGAACCCTAGAGCTGGTTGCGACTGCGTTGACTAGTGTACTGGAATCCTCTGTGGGTTCGAAAGCGACGACTACCATACTGGAATCCTCCGTGGGTTTGACAGTGATGACTACTATTCTTGTATCCTGTGTGGGTCCAGTGGTTTGACCTCTGTACTTGTATCCTATGTGGGTCCGATAGAGTAGTTGGTCCTGTATCCTGTGTGGGTCTGACAGCTTAGCTGGTCTTGTATCCTATGTGGGTCCAAAAGCTTAGATGAATCAGTGACTACTTCTGATCATCTCTATCATTATACGAAAGATATATACATGTGTGAGCTGAGTTTTGACTTTCAATCATTATCATCGATGAGATTTACTTCTTTCATGTGTGGACTGGGCTGTGCTTGGGCTCAGGAGTTGGATTCGAACCGTGATTGATAACTTAGGTATATGTATGGGCATATACCTAAGTAGGGTTGGTTGATACTTCATGGTTGTATATTTATTCTGTGGTTTATCCTTTGTGGATTCTAGGAGACCTTAGGGGGTCTTGGGGTCCCTACTGAGTATCGTATACTCACCTCTGCACAGGCTATGCCCACACTACGTTGCGTTGTTTGCAGATGACGGACATCACTGATCGAGGTAGATACTTGTAGAGTTGGACGGTACCCAGAGGTGGATCACTTGTTGAGACGTACACGGAGTATACGGACGAACCCAAGGTGCTAAGGAGGCCATATGTACCCACCCTTCAGGTGGGATTTCCGTAGTATGACTCAGTAGTTGCTGTTTTACTTTTCTGTAGTTGTACTAGCTTTTCAGTTGTACTGTACTTACTGTTGGGCTTGTATTTCCAGCCCCTTCCCTTTCAGCACTTACTTTTTGTATATAGTATTTACTTAGAGCTTATCTCGGTTTCGTTCTCTGTTGTGTTTGTTTTCTTTCATAAAGGAAATGCCTTCCTAGCTTAGGGATTTATGCCTTTGGTGCTAGTCAACAGCTCCTGACCTATGGAATTCGGGCTTGGGGTAGTCACGACACGGGTAACACCCCGATATTTTATGAAAAATAATCTTTTAATTTCATAGATATCTTCTATTATACACTACACCATGTTTAGCTTGTACTATTTTCAACAGTGTATTAGCTTGCAGTATATTCAACACAATTCTTGGCTTGTGTTACACACAATTTCAAGTTCGTTTTGTGGAAATTATTCTACGCAACATTAAGTATAGATTTTGTTTAATGTATAAATGAAATAAGTTTTGATTATGTTATACGCAACACCAAATAGTGCTTTCACTACACGCAGCCCTGACCTGACTTTCATTACACACAATCAAGACCTTCCTCGATAGTGTGTGTAGTACACAATACCGAGTTTCACTAAACGGGATATTATTATAATATTATTATGAACTAGCCATTATGAATAGTAATACCCAATTTTTGAAATTTTTGAAATTTTATTTTTCAAAATGGACTTCATTTATGGATTTGAAATATCGAAATTAGCCTAGGGTGAATTTTTGGTATTTTTCTGAAAACTTTCAATTTTTGATGAATAGTGAAAACAGTAGGTTACTATTTAAAACCGACTTTTTATTTAAATAATTATTCATTTTATTTTAATTTATTTTAGGTAAAAATTGATACATAATACCTATATAAGTTCAATTTAATTCATTGGAGTCATTTTATAATAATTTTCGATATATAAAAATTTTATTGAACTTTTCACCGCCTTTTACCTACCACCTAGGAGTGTTTTGCAAACTTACATAAAACTTAAGTTTACCGCTTCTGTGAGTGGAATTTCGAAAATACGAGACACACAATTAATATCAAGGACTAATATGTGGTTCAATAAGATGAAAATAATTTTTGGTGAATAGTAAGTTTTTACTTTTATTTACCACGGTTAAAAGTAAATAGGGCAATTAAGGGTAAAAATGATATTATTATTACCCTAAAACATGTAATAATTCTATTGGATAAGTTATATTAGACCAAAAACATCCTTTGGAATAAAATATAACCATTTAGGTCCACTTGGATTAGATTAGGACATTTATTATTAATTTATTTAAAGAAGGGTTAAAATAGTTAAAATCAAAGTTTAATAACTAAATCATTTTTAATATAGGTTTATACATAAGATAAATTCGACTATAAATATTAATTAGAAATATAAAAATATTTACTACATAATGGTAGTTTATTTATAATTTTTTTACATTAAATAATTAAATTTATTTATGACACAATGATGATGCAGTAATTATCTTATTAATGAAATATTAACATAAATGATGTTATAAATACCCAAATAAATTTAATTTTAAGATTTTTATGAATTAAAATAATTTTATAGGTTAATATGTCATTTAATTATTGATTTAATTAAATTTTTTTGAACTAATCATGCTGTTATGATTTTCAAATAAATCAATTACCAGATAGTGTCAAAATTGACATAAAATAGTTTTTTAAAAAAATATTATATTATTAATTGTTATTATGTTCCTAAAAATATAAGGTTCATCCAAGATACTTATATCATTATATTTTTATCATTAATGGACCACTTTTGGGTCTCTTGATTGTATATGGTAAGTTAATTAACTATATAATATAAAAATACAAAGTGACATAGTAAATGTCAATCTAATTAACAAAGAGTTAAAACTAAAAGATAAGGTTAATATAATGACCCAAACATGTCTAAAATCTATTTTTTGATAGTATTTAGATCCATACTCACTTTAGTTTCGAAATAAATAAATTTGGAGCTATTATAAACCGAATATGACTTTATTATTAAATAATATTTTAAGTTGTTCCAAAGGTGCCCCTCTCCTCCCTTATAAAAAGGGCACCCCTTCCATCTTCTCTTCACACCCTTTTGAGCCTTGAATCTCGGCAAAACCCTGAACATTTCTCTTATCCAATTCCCTAAAAACATTCTGGAGGTTCTGGTATTCTCAGAAGACCAACTATACTTCCTTAAGAGGAAGCTTAAAGGAGGTGCGTCGAAGAAGAGGTAATCTCTTCTTTCGATTCCCTCAAGTTTATTTCTTCTTCTACTTCTTCTTATTTAGTTGTCTCATTATAAATTAATAACATCAGTATTAAATATATACTCATATGTTATTATGAAAATGAAACAACCCTATTTCACATTCTATCTATCCTACGGAAAACGAAATCATCGCGCGTGCATACGTACAGAATACCGTCTTCACGTCGTGGTGTAATCTGTTTTCAACCACCACCTTACTTGGATGGGTATAATGGTGTAAATAAATAACTATATATTATTATTATAAAGTGATATTGATTATTAAATATTATACATACACTTCAATACAATTCCACGATCATGGGAATGATATCATCACTCGTGCGTATGTACGGACTACCATCTCCACAACGTGATGAGATTCATTCTCCATGTTAACATTTCATGAATGATTATAAAGTATGTATAATGAATAATAATTAGATATATGACATAATAATGATACTGTATTTATGTATATATATATGTATGTCATCTACTTAATTCCATTCAATTCAATAAGGAAACGAAAACATCGTTCATGCGTACGTACGGCCTACCATCTCCATAAACGGTGTATTTCATTCCATTTATCGATCTATAATATATATATATGTATATGTATATGATGAATATATATTATATATAAATCATTTTTTACATTATGGAATTATTTAAATCAGGATATAAGTAATAATATCAAGAACAAAAAGTTGAAACACGTACAATAAATGAAATTATTTTACCTAAATCGGTGCTTTTACATCAAATTTACAAAAGAACGGGTAATATAAAGTCATAAGTAAACCATATATGATATCATACCAATGAATATGATTCTGTAATAATTCAATGACATTATTTAAATCATTATACAGGAGGTTTAGATACGTACGAAGCATATCAGACCTAATGTAAGGGATAATTATTCCAATCTCATTCTTATCAGAGATTGTTTATTTGTAAGTATTTACTGGGGTTATATTTATCATCCATGTCCCGGTTTTCTAAAAATGGTTTCATATATTTTTAAAGTCATTTTTACCCATTTTTTACTATTACTACATGGTATGTAAGGAATCATTCTTTTACAAGGTAGTTTTTGACTTTTCCGGTAAAAGTACATGAAGAATGTTTTTTTAACTTATACAGCATGAATGGATTTTTACGGTTTCACAACGCCTTATTTTCAAGAAGCTTACTCTACAAGATTTCATTATTGTTTTCAACAAAATCATTTTCTTTTAAAACATCATGGAATTTGTTAAAAATAAAATGATTTTGAATAAGAAAGGATATTTTTCTCAGGAATTTATTTCATGATTATTTTCAACAAAATCCTTTTATTTCAATTGTTTTATCAACTTAGAAATATTCATAGTTATTATTATAATGTATTATATGGATATTGATAAGGCCCACATATATTGTTATCAAAATTGAGTTCTGTTAATATATTCTATTGTGGTCACTCATGTATTCTAGGGTGGGTAGTACTCTAGATTGGGATGGACATGGGCTATTTTTTCTTATGCTTGGGAAATATCATTCTAGTTTCCAGTGTTTTATTTTATTTTTCCCCTTGTTTGGGTTTTCAACTTCTTACATTAGTATGTGTTTACCCATAGGTTTTTCGGTATGTTGTTTTCATAGACCACCAAAGGGATTTGTCGAGTTTATTATTCACATACTCCCTGGTATGATACTTATTTCTATATCATTTTATCGAATAGTTATTACTAAATTGGTGTAATATATGGTTCATCATGGTGACCTAGAGGCTATGGGATTTATTATTCCTACTGTGACACCATAGGAATCCCCAATAATCTTTTTTTAAGAAGGCGATGGGAGCCCTAAACATTTTATTGACTATTAAAAGATGAATTGGGAGACTGTTAAGTAAAAATATCATTTTCCAAGTATTCGAGTCATTTTTGACCAAATATAAAGTGCAAGTTGGTTATAAAAGATGGAAAGTTGGCCAGGGTATCACGAGTTGATGGTTTGAGAAGATTACATACCAAAGACAAAATTTATGAGTTGACATGGTAATTTCATGTATTCAGTTATTACCTTTGAACTGACTAACAATACTTTGGTATTTATGGATTTTATAAACATGATCATTCATCAGTTCTATGGATTTTTTGTTGTTGTTTTTATTGATGTTATTTTTGTGTATTCTATGTTGTAGGAAGAGCACAAGAACCATTTTTATATCATTATTTGATCCTTAAATGATTATCATCTAAATGGTAAGCTTTCTATATGTGAGTTTGAAGTGAAATTTCATGGGCATATGATATCTAGGATGGGTATCTTGGTGGATATGTAGATAATACATGCAGTGATGTCTTGGGAGAATCTATGGAATGTGTTTGAGATCTAAAGATTATTTGGCTTTCTTGGTTATTACATGTTGTTTTTTCGGGATTTCTCCAAGATTTCTTCTTTGATAATGTATTTAATTCATAAGGGTGTATATTTTCAGTGGAATAACAAATTTAAGTTATATTTTTTAGAACTAATTTTTTTTGAATTCAAATCCAGTTTTGATTCATTCAGGACTAGGTTTATGATATGATGTTTTCTATAATGCATCATGTATGGTGATGATATATTTATTGATGCATGGGATACAAGTAATAGAAAATGGAACTCGATATTTATACCCTCATGAGAAGAACTATCCTACCCATTATATTGAGTTGGTAGCAGTTATGAATGTACTCAAAATTTTCCACCACAATCTCCTTAGGGATATGTTTATAATGTATTTAGATAACAAAAACATTAAATATATTTTTACACATCATGATCTAATCTTCTGACAAAGATGTTTGGAGTAATATCATTAAACTTTTGATTTTGATATTTTTTTACACCATTAGGAAGGGAAATATGGTTTCTAATCCATTGAGTGTAAAATTATCTTCAAAATACATGAAGGTAGTCGTTTATGACTGGTATCTAGTGATTTATTTTGCAGAGATGAGCATTGGAGTAGTGGATGTTGTCCTATAGGTGTTCTTAGATTCAGTAAAATATGAAATGTTGTTAGATAACTGAGTTTAGATTGAGAAGGTGACAAACACCAAGTGATAACTCTTTGGTAGAAGTCAATATGGTGTGGATACCTCTGGTGAGTGGTCTCGGTCTCCTTGTATAACTTTGTACTTTTTTAGTAGGATGGTTTTTCATTTCCCCTATGGTATGAGTTGATGGATAGTGTAAACCATTATTATTACTCCATGGACCATGGTGTTACCATGATGTATCATTACATGAGGAGTCTCTATTTGTGTCTATGTATGTGGTGGTTGATTGAATATTTTTTATAATGTTTTCTTACTTGACAGAGAATTAATTATAAAAATAAGATACCTACATGATTGTTAATTATATCCATTACCCATTTTGATATAGAAGTGGGATGAGATTTCCAGGGATTTCATCCTTAGTTTTCCATGGAATCCTCGTGGGAAGGATAATATTTTTCTAATAACTAAATGAATCCATAAATCAGAAAATTTATTAACTATCAAGAATATATAAAAATTGGAATGACTTTGGAACTTGTATGTTAGACTCATTGTGGTACTTCATGGGGTTCCATATATTGTTGTTTCTGACTGGGTATTGAGGAACACATATAAGTTATATAATGGGTTGACATAGGAAAGGGGTTCCTAGTTATAATTGATCATGGATTATCATCTACAAAAGGATAGACTAACAAAGTTGGAAATATAGGTTCATGAGAAAATTTTTTCAGTAGGTGTGCTTGATTTTGGTGGATCTTTAGAAAATAATTTTATGTTTTTTAAAATATCCAAAAAATAGATATCAAGATTAATTTAAGGTGTGTTCCTTTGAGTATTTTAATGGGGGCCATATAGATCTCCCTTATACTAGTAAGAGTTGGAAGGGTAGTCCTTGTTTGTACTAAGTAATTTTTAGGATATGACAGATATGGTGTATATAATTTGTATGAGATTGATCAAGGAGTAGAGTCATCAAAAGCTATATATATACCATCATCATCAATTGATTGAGATTTAAGTTAGTGATTTGTAATTTTTTATAGTATAACCTCTCGTGGTACAACCTCATTTGTGTAATCATGGTAGAATGGCACTGAGCTTTTTGGTTCCCATTGAGATCATTAGATGAATTTGAAAGGTGTCTTATTGGATGAAATTGCTGTCACATTTTACTTCAAACAAAAATTTGTTTCATGATTTATTCATTAAGAGATATATACCATTTACTTTCCATGTGATTTTATTGGAGGATGTTGATCATGAGAAAAATAAAATTTTGATTGAGCATCCAGTTTAGATTATGGATTTCTAGGATAATGTCTTTTGTGAAAAAATGACCCCCTTGTTTGTGTACCATGTGACTACGCATGTGATAACTATGACACATGTTAGTGGGAGTTTTTTATGAGGTAGAATTGGCCTTATATTTTTTTGTATACAATATCTTGAAATATTTATAGGGTCAATAAGAATTTATGTTGGTTATATTGTAATGATCTAATACTTTTTTCCCTGTATGCTTTGAGAAATTTTTTGTTCCTCATTTTTTGGGGATTTTCAATAGAAATTGGTTTCTATTATGAATGAAGTGAATATAAATGACATGTAATGTGATTATAGTATATATATTCTGTTTCATTTTAGATCTCATGAAATGGGGATATATTGTGTGAAAGATTAAAAAACATTGAAAAATATTCATGGCGTATAATGGTAAAAAAGTATTTTAATAAAAATGTGATGTATTTTTTAGATTATTCCACCATCAGGGTTTACATTCCATGTAATTGGATTATAAATCATAGAATTATATCAATATGTGATTTTCAGGCATTGTTCTAGATATTTTTGGTTTATTTCCCTCCATTCAAATTGTTTTTTGTTGAACAGTCATCAGAGGAGTTGTGGTGCTCTTGTCCAAGTAAGAATTACTTATTTTTATAGTTTATATTGGTTTTTTAAATGGTGTTATACATGTTTATGATTCATATTTATGATTAGTTTCGAATTTCTATTGAATATTTTCATTTTCACATCATTAATTTTCATTTGATAACCTATCTCCCAGTTTCTAATAACCATTGTTGAAGGAAACTATGTATATAAAAATTTGAGATAGGTGTTTCAACTCAATGGGTTATTTATATGAAATTATTTATGTTATTATGAATTTGATTTTGGTTTTTCATTTAATTTTTGTGATAAATGGTTTCCATGGTTTTTTTTGAGAAAGATATACTTGTTTATGTGGTATTACATTGCAAAACTAATTTTTCATTAAATGAAAGAACTAATTTGGAAATGTGTTTCCATACTCTATTCTAGATTGTATTGGACATGAAAATTATTTATTAACTATGAGGATGGTTTTCAAATTATTATTTGAAATTTTTCAAACATCCGGAACCTTAACTATGTAGGGAAATAGAGATGGGTAACATTAGTGTGTGTGGCACCACTAAGAGGTAACCTTCATGTTATCTAAAGACTCTATAATGAATCAAATAGTTTTTTGGTAGCAACTTATTCCAATTTAGGATCTTTAGTTTCTTCTACATATTTTTCCATAAAATGGATCCTGACTACTTGGATAATTTCCATTTCTAGTCTATTTATCAAATGATGATATCATATAATGGATTGTTTCTCATAAGTTTTTATTATGAGGTTGTATCTCATAGATTCGCATCATAGTTTAGTTAAAGGATATGTATTTACCATTTTACCTATTGATATAGGAATTGAGTATCATAGATTTATCACTTATTCTCTTAAAATATATATTTAAGAAAAATGAAATAATTTTATGAAAAACCAATAAAAATTATTTTTAGATTGGTTTGGATTTATAAAAATGAATTGTAATTTTTTTTTTCTAAAAGCTATAATGGTTTCATTCATGATATTAGTCCATGTATAGGCTATGTTGTGGTATATAAATCAGTATTGTTCTAACACCCTACATTTTCCATTTAGATATTTTGAATGTTTTATTGCAGGATTTAGTTAGAGGGAAATGAATCTTGTAGAATGATATATTCTCTTGTTGTCACTACCTTCAGTTCAAGTTGGTTTGGAGTTGACTATTATTCACATGGAGACTGGTGTTCTTGTATGATTCATACATTTTTTGGTTTACCATGTTGTCTTGGTTGTATGGATGGTTGTATCTCTTTTTTCCTGTGTTATACTCTAATTTTATGACATGAATTTTTTATATTCAATACATTTTTCTTCTCTATGGTTATACCTCTCTATAGATGATCAACTCATTAGGATTTTCTAGCTATCTAGGTTTGGTTTGTTAGAGAATATTTCTTTAAAGAAATATTTATTTTTTTAAATTTTTTTGTCCTTTGAAAAGATTTTAATTAAATCAAATATAGAAAATAAATTATTATTTGGACAATTTTTGTGGTCAAGTGTAAAAATAATTTATATTTGTTATATTTTATTAATAATATATGTAAATTAAAATTAATTATTATATTAAAAATATATTGTGTCTGATATAGGTGTACGGGTTGTGTTTGAATTAGTTTAATTTTATCGAATTATTTTTTAATCATTATAAGATTGGTAAAATGATACATTGACCATACCCCACCCATAGGGGTTGCAATACCCTTTGAACTTAAAAGAAAATTGTGCTTTATAACCTACACAACAAACACAACCAAACATAAGTGAACCAAAATATAGTATGACTAAAATATGACAGTTATAACCTAGTCATTAAATTGGGTTGTATAAATTTGGGTAACTGAAATATCACACACACACACATATATAAATATACTCCATACTAAATAAAATATATTGACAAATATTTATGAAAATTCCAATCAATTATTATGTAATATTTTTTATTTATCTTTTTTAGAGAAAATTAAAATTAATTTATAAAGCATTTAATAACATTATATGATAAAAATGATATCATTTTTTGAATAAAAATATCAAAATTATCAATGTATGATATTTTTTGATTTTTTTAAAAAGATTTAATTTTTAGTGAATTATGAAAAAATACCGAATTTTCAAATGCTCTCACTTTTATGATAATATTATGAGGTAGGAATGAAATAATAAATATTAAACCATTTATCTAGGACAATTATTTATTAATATAGATAAATAAATTATTTTAGAACATTTTTTAAAATATTGGAACCCATGTTTCATTTTTATAAACATTAAATATGTTTTATTCTAATAAAAACCTATTTTCAGGTCATCACATTTGATGGATTGGTCAAAAGGATCCAATATTTTTTTATTCATAAAAAATAATAAAAAAACTTTTTTTATTATTCGAATGAACACATTTGTGAAAATGGTTGTTTTTTACTTCATTTTGAGATGAATTTATTATCATGCTTAAATAAGGTATATTCAAGGAAACTATATTTCTTGCATCATTAATTATTATATTATTCATAATTTCTTCCCAATAATTTTTTTTAGTTATATAATGTGGTTTAAATATTTGGAATCATCATTTTCAAATTGGGTAAATGGGTTGAATTTAATTTTTACATAATTAATAGTAACTGTGATAATTATTTGTCACCTAGGTATGGGTAAATAAATAAATTAGGGAGAAAAATAACGTGATAATACTTTATAAAATTTAACACTTGAATAATTTCAATTATTGGAGTTTAAATTGATGACCTTCTTCTTAAATTAAAACATTTGGAATTTTGGTGACATTTTCTATTATTAAATACTTTGATATTATTTCATGTAATGAAAATTCAAAAATTTCACTCTTGTTTTTAATATACATTATTTGATCATAGAGAGATAAGAAGAAGTAATTAATGAATATAATAGTATCTTTTGATCATAAATTATTTATTTTCATGGTCAAAAATTAATTTTTAATTTGTAGTGATGGTTTAATTACATTATATTCTTACACAACACTGATAATGTTCTTGTGGAAGTAGTGGGAAAATCAATGTTAAAGTTTTTTAAAGCATAAAAATTATTTTTTTTGGAAAAAATATTTTGTCACATATGTTTTATGGTTAAAATTAATAAAAACTTTATTATGAAAGAGCTAATATATGAACTTTATACCAGCCATGATGTATTAAAGTCAAAAACTCTGAATAATTATTATAAAGATATTAATGGTATTTTATGTTAATTAATATATTATTAAATAGTTAAAAAGCGTAAAAATATTAAAATAATAAAAGTGGGTGGTATGTGTTCAATTATGTCACCCCATTAAATATTTTTATCCAATTTATATCATAGATGTAAATGTATAACCCATTAGAAATGAAAAATATGATCTCAGATTAATGATTAAATTAGTTAACGAATGTAATAAAAACAATTATACTATTTAAATAACAATATAAACATATCAAAATATTACTATTTTAAAGGATATAAATATTAAAATATAATAGATTTGAAATATTAAAGACTTTGTTCCAAATTCCCATGAAAATGAATTTATTAAATTTAAATAAATTTTTTAATTCAATGTGTGACCTACCCTTCACTATAAAATATTACCAAATCTCATATATTCATCACACCACATTGAGAAATGTAGTTCAACTGAACTCTAAAAATCCTTTATAAACATCATAAGATATATTTTCTAGAGTTTTTTGTTTCCATAACAGACCATCCCTGCGATCCTTATAATGAAATCCAATGGTGGTCTCTTAAAGAGTATTTAATATTTCTAAATGATCTATTTCATTTTACTCCAACCTATATGTCCTCAACATAAGAACTTACCATTAGAATATAATAACTTTTGTATATAAAATATACTAATATTTTCTGTGTTTGTGTAATAACATTATTTATAAACCTTTTTTATACTAAGGTATATGAATACATCACTCATGTGTATTTGAGCTTTAAAACCTCCATGAATCTATGTGTTTCATTTCTCATTACCACCTAAGAATGATTGTTATAATGGTTTAATTAATTATAATTTAATATATTAATTAGATAATTTTCAATCTCTAAATGTAAAATATAATATATTTTTTACCTTTCAATCCATTGAAAAATAATAATGTCATTCATGTGTACATGTGGACTACCACACACACAAATCTATGTTAACCATGTTATATATTTGAAAATCATGGGTTATTATAAAATTGTAGTTATATTATTGAAATGATAATCATGTAATTATGGTGATTATGGTGATTTTGTAACATTTAACTCTCCAAAATTATTGAGCAATCTAAGTTGGTTTTGAAATAATGAATTAAACTTTCTAAAACCACAGAATGTTGAGTTAACTAATTCAGAAATCAAATATTCCATTCTAATAAATTAAAATAATGATTTAAATATAAGGTATAAAACCTATAAAAGGTTCATAGTAATGTAAATAATTATTATAAGTTCCCCAAATAGCTTTAAGGACATATTTTTATTTATTTTTTCATAACCCCCCTTTTGAGGGATGAGGGGGAACCCTTACAAGGCCCATATGCTTTGTGGATTATATTACCAAAAGGTCTTAGAGTAATTCATCCCAAATATGACTACGTGGAGATTACCCTACCCAACATTTAGATCATGAAGTTATCATCCCACATTTTAATTTATTGTTCAGCTCGAAATACCTATGTAGAAGTGCACATGCCTGATCCTGATAGAAATTTCCTTACACTCTCATACTTCCAAATCCTAATATCATTGATTCGGTAAAACCACTTTCTCTGAGTCCTCATATAGAGCTATTTCCATTAGCCTCTCTACTTACATCTACTCATCAATATTTGATTTAGGTGGCCCAAAGGCCTTGAGGTAGCCTGAATTATTTGAGGTGGCCCAAAAGCCTTAACTTGACCAAAAGTCCATGGGTGGCTCGAATGCCTTAAGGACTCTAGGCCCAAACCGATGGCCTGAAAGTGAATAGTTTTGACTGCTACAATACTAAACAGTACCTACTATAATACTAATATAGTGCCAAAAAATATTCATTCTCTCAGATTCAAACCTAGGTCTCATGGATGCACATGAAGAGTCCTCACAAAACACGATGAGGATCATGTATAATAATGTGGGTCACTAACACTGACTCCTAGTTGGGGTATACCAAGCCCAAGTGCACACTACATTCCTCATCCAAGTAGTGGATTCGAATCACCTTGTTCATAATACACATAGTGTCCATGTCTGTGGGACTTGAGCCTGCTCCAGTTCCCATAGAGATATAGGGGTACAAACAACAGGTACCACTAGGATGACACTACATGGGAATAAATATAATTTCATTATAAAGTACTTAATGAATGTATTTGACAATTCATACTCATGGAAATGGATTTCTATATAAACAATTATAAATATTTTACATATTTATTCCAACTATTTTTCTTCCATATTCATATTTTTCATAATTTTTTATATATTATATATTAATTAATATTATATTATTTTTTAATTTTTTATATTACACCTTGATTAAAATACAATGGTTTAAAAGGAATATTTTTTCCATTTTCCAAATGATAAAATTTTTACCAATGGTTCTAAATGAATTTTATTATCATATTCATCATGAATATATTTTCCCACCATTATATCCATTATTATTTAAGAACATGTCCCTCATTGATTAAATAATTATTTTGAAATAATTTCATTTCATTTTTTGAATATTTTAATAAATAAATTCAATAGAAAAGTATATTTTCCTTATACTAAAAAGAGACTGAAAATACTTTTTTATATGGGTTCAAAAGAATATTATTTTTTCTTTTATAGTGGAAATAAAATATATTTATTATTTAGTATATGTTATAGTCCCTGTAAATTGTTTATTATGATGGGTTATCCTAATATAGATCTTTAATCCATTGGGTAATCATTATAATCTCTCGATAATTATGTTGGAATTAACCAAGTTAGTTACTACATTTGTAGGGGTTTTTGTAGTAGTATTTTGAGGATGATGACCCACAGAACCTAATGAATTTTTTATGCTTTCAATTTTTTCATAGAAATATTTTTAAATTATAATTTCATAAATATATATTTTTTTAATTGAATTACTATTACGTTTAATGGTAATAGTGTATGTTTTTAGAAAAATTATTTTCAAGGGTTCTTGTTTTTTCTATATAAACTGTGTGGTTATTATTTTTTCAGATAATTTCATATAAAGTGTTTTCTAAAAATAAATTGATTTTTAAGGCTGATCTCATGCGTAATTAATAAATTAGTTTTACTAAAAAATTATTATATTAAAAGAAAACTCTCCAACTCTCCAAATTTTTTAAGGGGCCTAATGTGTTACATTTCGTCTTTTAGTATGTCACTTATTATTATTATTTTTCTCATATAAAATTCTAAATTATTTCATATTATTTAAGGATGATTTGGAAAAATTGTAAAGATATGATATAGAAAATAAAAGGTTATAAAATATGGAGAAAATTATAATATAATGACATTATTTTTATTATTATGTAATAGTTTTTCAAAATTCTATAAAAATATATACATAAAAGGACCATGGGTATACAATTGATCCAAAATTTTGGATAGGTTTTGTATGTTTTTTATGAATGAAATTGGCTCATGACGTTTTTATCATCATCAGATATGTAAAGACTTTTTTTATAATCAAATATAGGTTTATGGGTTTGTGTTTATTATTGTTTGTATTAGGGAAAAGGGGAAGATAACATTAGAGGATTGAATGTTTTAAATGAGGAAATTTTAAGTGTTATATGAACCATCGTGGTTTTACAAGTTAATGGTTATTTATAAGTTCAAAGCAATAAAGATTCCTCTTTATGTTTTTTATGATGATATTTTAAGATGGTTAAGCGTATTTTTGGAACATTTATGGTAATATAAACCTTTTATTTCATATTGGTTTTAAAAAAACGGATATTTTATTCATACTAATTTTATATTCTATGAACATAAGTATAAGTTTAATGTAAACATTTGAATTATGATTATCATTTATATTCAAGTAATTGTGGATAACTGAGGCAAATGGTTATTACATGTTAGGAATATATTATTTATCATATAAATGACCATGTTATTTAATTTTTTAATTTTAATTATAAGATTATTGTAATTTATTAAAAAGTTATCTATATTGGCATAAATATATAAATATGGTTTGAGTAAATACATTTGGATAAAATGTGATTTTATTTAGGGAAAAACATTTGAATAATATTTAGGATGTATTTATGATTTAATTTTTTCCACATAGGGATTCATGTTATTTATATTTAATAATATAATATAATGGATATGATATGGTTATAAAACTCAATATTTTTTTATTATATGATATTATGATTGACTAAATATTTATTTGGGAAAATAATAAATTGATCTTAGAAGAATATGTGATCAAATATTTTAATGAGATAATGTTATGAAAATTATTTTCATGATCAATTAATTGATAAATTTAAGTATATTGTACATGTTAGTCTCATCAAATTACTACTCTATAAATAAATTCAAGGGATTCATCCAATAAAATTCTATAAATTATGAGTCCTTAAAATAATGAAAGATATATCTTTCTTCACATGAAGGGATCAAACTATTTATGTGATCAAATCATTGGTCACATGAAGCACTAGTGGACATGTCAACATGATCACATGAAGGACTCCATGAAAATTATCTAAATCATGAGAAGGAATCTAGACATGTCTAATAAATCATGAAATATACTCTACACATGTCATATTGATAATGTGATGGACACTTGATTTGTCATCCTTGATCATGAGAAGACTCAGGGACATTTCATCCATGTCATGGAATATTCCTTTTGCATGTCATCTAGATCATGATTCAACCCTTTAACATGTCATCATTGTCAATAATACACCATCAAATAAGTCATAATTATATGTAAGACACCATAATAAATTTAAATATTGTCAAGTAGACAATCTGGGAATGTCAGCCTTGTCTAGTAGTTGCAATTGGAAATATAAAAATCAACCATTTAAACCCCAAAATATGATCCCTCTTTCAAGTACCCCTTATATATAGAGAGTGTACATGGTAAACTGAGTCGTATAGAATCATGAAACCAATTTTTTTTCATATTCTCAAAAGGTTTCCTAATTCCATCTAAACACACTCAACATACCCCTCATGATGAACTACATTTTTTGATTAGAGGATAAGGGTTTGGTGTGTTAAATGGGTTTCCATATTTGTGGAAGTCCCTCAATGTTCCAATTAATCTATATCCTAAGACCCAACACCAATTGGTCTACCATATTTCTGCATCCATCAGTATAGTAGGAACCTAAGAGAAAAATGATGACTTTGATTCCTAATATAAATAAGATACATATGATTCATTTAGATGTCCCAAAATCCATATAAAAAATAATACCACACCCTAACATGTGAGATCATGTACTTTATGTGGATTTAATAATATCCCATACGTGCTGCTCAAATGAATATGTCTCGTACCTATCAGTTGTGTGTTTGTTCCATTTATATCTCTTGATACCTATACTGATCATGACTCATGAGATCATAGGTATTTTTAACAATACCACCATTAGATTAATTTAACCCCATAATCCAATAAACCTAAGTGAATAATAAACTTTCAAATAATAGCGAATCCTTGGTTTTTAGGCCCCACATTAAAAATACCAAAAACCTCAGTGTGTAACCACTAATCAACTATCATGATTAAATCAATGTGTAATATCTAAATAGGGTCTATATTGTATCCATTATAATGTTTGTGATCTTATACTAACACTTTTTTATCACATAGATAATATATTACATGGGCTTATATATCTATGGTGATCATACCCACACTATGATATAAATGCCTTTAAAAATGGGCATCCACTTTTTTATAACTATATTTACTAAACATTAGGTAAATAATTATCAATTGTTTTAATTAAACTTTCACTCCCATTAGTGGGTTAGGAAAACATTAAACTATAAGAACTCTGATTTATGATATATGTTGGACTATAAGACATCATCATAATGACTAATTGCCTTACCTAACTCATATATTCTATTATATAAATACTCCCTGAGTGATGTTAAATTGAAGGACATGGTCCTATAAGAAATTTGGGTGATTTTATTCTTGTCTCACATGATATGTTTGACTCCTCTTGAAGTTTCAATCCCAATTCCAAAAAACAAATATCCTTCTAGGATGAAAAAAAACTATGTTGTTCTTCCAAAGATAAGTAACCACTCATTATTAAGAAATAATGTGGAACAAATGGGGAATAATTGATATATAGATGGTGTTGTTAATATAAATCCCTCTCCCATGTATAGGTATTTAACTCCTCATCATTTTATTTAGGTAAATAGTTGGATACTAGTATTTTTTAAATAATCACAAACATATAAAAAATATATATGGGAGTCCCTATGTAACAAATAATTTCCCCCAAA
The DNA here is from genome assembly GCA_963277665.1 of Viscum album. Classification (NCBI taxonomy): domain Eukaryota; kingdom Viridiplantae; phylum Streptophyta; class Magnoliopsida; order Santalales; family Viscaceae; genus Viscum; species Viscum album. The sequence continues at coordinate 671,816,239 of OY728131.1, read as the reverse complement.
ATTCTACGATGATATCGACCTCCCATCCTCTTGACCAATGTGAGTTTGTAATCCTCACTTGGTTTCATCCACACATAAATTCCTTCCTTTGGAAAGAAAGTCCACAACTCAATATGGTGGTGGGATCCATTTGGAATTAACATAGACAATATAGGAAAAATTTAATGATTTTGGAACTATACTAATACCCTCACAATAAACCATCAATCTATAGAAATCTGGTATATACAAAAATGGTGAACTGAACAATAATATTATGAATAAGTTATAAAACATAAAAAATTTTCTTAGAATAAGAAGTAGTGAAATTAATGTGATATTTTTTAATAATTAAATTTAGTATATTTTTCCATTTATGTTCCATTATATATATTCCATTCAATAAAATATCCAATCCAAATATGAAATTAAACAAAAGAATTAATCATGCATTGTTGACTAATCATGGGACATAATTATAATGTGACACTGATTGATTTCCATGTTTATTGTTGTTCACGTGATTACTTAGACTTTACTCAAAAATTTAATCCTAATTTTAATTAATGTAATCACCAAGAAAATTTACTAGAACCTCAACTATAGAAACAACCTCTACGGATCATGAAACAACCATTCCCACATGACACCTTCATCATTGGGTCGAGAGCGTGGTGGTCAAGGAATACCACCAAAATGGTAGTAAATCAACCCAAGTGGATGCATGTATAGGTTTCATGGAACTAAATAAGACAATCACACCTCACACTAGGAAGGATATGCTGAAATAGTTGATGCATATCACCACTTCTAAATGCTTCGGGAGCTTATCCCTAAAGAATAACATTAAAAAACTTCTTAACGTTGATTGGTGGATCATGGGATTGAGTATAGATACATCCAAGTTTAGTATCATCCATGGATATAATTTTTCAACCACCACCACCATGTATATCCTTATAATGTACCTCAATGTATTTTGAGGACTTACTAGATATTTCGCTACTCAGCAGACTCGTACGTAGGTACCAGTGATATCTCCCCATAAACTGAAATTTATTTATTAATGGGAAGGGACTTATATCTCCATTTCAACTGATGAATCAAAATTTCATATTCTAGTGGTATCCATTGATTAGGCTCACATCCTTAATTACCCATTAAATGAATTTCCATACACTCAGAAAAAAGTGTGAGGAACATATCTCCACCCCAACTCATGAATTCCAACAATACAATATTATATCACATGGAGGAATGGGGTGGGATTATATCCCTATATCAATAAAAAATCGTACTATTTATAATAGAGATTGAGAGTGTGTAGGTCTATATTTGTGTATATACTCTATTGAAGTGACACCATATTTTAGCAAAGATTTAAGAGATATTCCAGTATAATATAGTTGTAATTAAGAAATAGGGACATGAAAAAATTAATATTCCAATCACCAGAGAATAATTCCCCAATGATCAAAATGAATTGGTTGACACTGAATAAATCACATATTCTTTGTCACATCTATAAGGATTGTGACCATATTCAAGAAAAGGACAAGGAATCAGGTAGGGATAATATTTCCATTATGACTGGGCTCCATCAACCTAATTTGGAAATCACCTTAGGACAAGGGAATATTTTTTGTTTATGAAATCAGGAGGAATATTTCAACAGCCAAATGGGGTTAGGCCCATGTCCACCATCTAGTTGAGGAACATCAGTATGATACTGAAATTTCCTCATGGAAGGATTACATCATTACCGATCAACATACCCAACATAATATTGAATATTGTAGGATCCATTATCAAATTTACACTCTCTCCAACAAAATAATACACAATAATCTATTATAGGCTATACATGAGAATGATCATATCCAATTTCTCATTACTGAGGTCCATCAACATATTTGTATGATAAATGCATATCTGAAGCAGGCTCATACCCCTTCTTCAACCATGAATATTGGAGATAATCTGGAAACAATTCTGGATTATATTCCCATAGATGATAAAAATATCATTTGTATATTCCAAAAACATCTCATAACCATGAATGTATGCACATAATAAAATACATTCTTCAACATATTCTAGTGTCCATTATGAAACATGATCATATTATTACAAAAACACAAAAGGCATTTTGGAAAAGTTTGAACATGACATAGTGTAAGGATAATATTCATACACTACATAATTCAAAAATCCTTGAGGATATAAAACATGTATATACAACACCTCTATGGTACAATGACTCTTTATCAAAATAATAAGATGAAAAATTCCATGATAGTCTACCTCATAGTTGTATATAGATTCATTAAGGAGTCTTCACCCTTAACATTGTCTTTGGAGAGAATTTACATGGTGATATATCATATAGATATGGAAATATCCCCATTTTCAAGAAAACAACTTTTATATATGCGATCAAAACACAAGTTTTAAAACATATATAGTGAAATGTCAAATTTCAGTAGCTCCTCACCTCGATCAGTAGGAGACATAGAGAAGAGACCTCTATGGCCCGACCAGGTGGAGGAATATAACACTAATTAAGAAGTCTATGACTTGGATATATAGAGGGATGTGCCTAGAATCAACCCTCCAACTATTATTTGGGCCATCAGTACTTACGATTATGATATTTGAGATGAGATAAATGTGTAGTGTGTGCCTCACATATGCATGAATATGATAGTGAAATTTTAGTAGTTCATGGTGAGACACCACCCTTATTAGGGAATTGAGGGTCACCTGTAGGTCATAAACATTCTTTGTTGTTATATTCGACTACCTGATATCCATATGACCTATAAACCCTAATAGGGAAATGCACAATGAAATCCAAAAAAAATATTCTTTCCATGAAAGCATATACTCCATTCATAAATTAACCACCAATTTACCTAGGTCTTATATATAAAAGAATGGGGAGATTGTCAAGGGTTTCAATTCACCCTACCCCCAGGATGATAATGATCCCAATATGTGTCATCTGGAAATTAAATATCCCTTGGATAGATCATATGATAGAATAATGTGTGAGATAGTTAGTCAATATAATGATTTTTTCCCTATTTGAGAATGCAATGATTTCATGAGTGGAGAAATAGAGATTCCAAAAGGATATTAAGATAATATTCTTGAAGAAATGATAGCACAAAAAACATAAAGAATATGGAATTGTTAAATTCCTCATAGATGTAAATAGCAAGTGACTCATATTGCAAGCAATTTTGGAAACTTGTATTTACATGAACAAAATTATGAAAGATCAATCAGATCTCAATCGAATCTTCCACAGTAAAAATGTTGGAGAAAACCTATCCCACAGGACCAGGGGTAATTGAAGGACCCAAAAACATCATGAGTGGGGAGGGTTGAATCAGGTTGTCAACTTTTCCTTTTAAACTGGTAGATCTTGATCCCACGTTGGTAGAAACGCGTTAAACCTTCTTGATGAGAAAGTGCATAAAAAACAACCACATACAAAGTGAAAAAACAAAAATTTTAATTGGTTCACCACTAAGGGATACATCTAAGGATTATACACCGATAGGTTTTCATTCATACCAAATTCCACTAACCCCACTAGTTGTGGAGTACAAAATTTTATCATAGTCACTCTATACTGGGAGTACTGCATTTACAAGGTTTTAGGGATAGCGCACTGCATCAATCAGATCACTTCCATTGAATCCCCCTTTCTCAAAATGTTGTTAATAATCAAAACTCATTTTTTCTACTTGATGGTCTCTTCAATGTATTGGCATTCAATCATGCATCTTTAACTGCAGATAAATGCTCAGTTGGAGTCATGTTATCACCCGTATGTTTTATTCCATTTTTCCTCACACTGTTAGTTCATGAACTATTCTTATGAAAACTATCTTGTTCGTATGAATATCACACTCCTTTATCCATGTACTAGGTTCTTTCCTCTCCTTACTTGGATGCACCACATACCGCTTTTCCTTCCCGAATCATTTCTTCACGAACCGTCCCTACTCCACGAACTATATCTGCTTCAATGTACCATTTCTCCTCTATAGACCACCATCATTATATAGACTATTATTCTGCACATACTATAAGATCACTAGGAAAAGTGTTATTCCTCCATGTATAGACTCTCCTATGCAGACCTATTTCCCCTTTGAGGACTATAGAAAACCCTTCAGAAAAATTGCTTCTATGCAAAGCCCTGTTGAACATAGCCAAATTCCCAGAGAAATGAATTACTCTAATGAAACTAGATATGCTCCCTTTAACATTGGGATTAACACTACATATATAGATAAATATATCCTCATAATCTATTAATCCACGATTTACCAAATCTTTGATATCACACCACCTTCACTGCATACCATGCATCTCCCATGAACTATGTCCCCTACGTGGTCTGCGTACCACCATTCTCCCTACGTGGAAACAAAAATCACTGCCTCATTTCCCCAGATAACAGACTTCATGGTTTCTCTAAACTCTACCTCGTTTTATCAAATGACACACCATCCTACGAACCATTATGCCTTGCTCATACTGTGATCCTTCTAGTGAATCGCAAGTATTCAATGTGAAGCTCCATCACTCCGTGAACCATTCATCCTATATGTTTTTCTTACCATTTTCCATTATGTTAACTATTCACGCTATCTGGTTCGTGGTTCTCAAGATCCATTGACAATTCTTGAAAATCCCAATTTGTGTACAGCCTTTGTGCAAAACATTCTTTTTTCTAAAAAGAAACTCTCGATTTTGAGGCTCAGAATTTTTTTAATCAATGAAAAATTGCACCACATAAAACGCATAATTGGACATGAACTATAAGATCAATTGAATTGTAAACCCATTGATCAACCCCAAGTGGATTAGAAAAAACAAAAAACATACTCTATTTCTAGCAATGAACTGCCTTGGTTCCAATAATCATTATCTTTGGGTTTGTTGGAAATATGAAAATAAATTCTATGAAGAACTAGACACAATCAAAACTTGATATGTGATAAACAAATATTATTAAACTATATGTATACATGAGAAAATATTAGTGTAGAAAACAATAGGATCATGAATTCGGTTCTCATGTCAAGGAATACTTAAAGATTTCCATTCTCAGCTCTGACTATTTCCACATAACACTGAATTGTTTTTTTGATTCTCATTTTTCTCCCATTTGAAACTCATTATTATCTCCCCATTGTAACATTTTTAATTTCCATAATCTCCATTTTCTTGCAACCAACATGAAAAACATTATATTATAATTTAATTTCTCCATCCTTCCCATTGGAAAAAAACCTAAAGAATCAAATTTTGACTTGTAAATATGTAACCACACTCTCCCAAGATCATATCTCCCCTATAAACCAATAGTACATCAAAAAATAGATTATAATAGTTAGCACAACTAGAGATAGGGGACTTTGTAACCTCCTCATGCACGAGGAGATGGCTGAATACTGAGGTTCAACTGATTCTTCTTGAACACATGTGCTAACAATGGCTTGGTCAGTATGTCATCCACTTGACCACCAGTTCCAACAAGATCTATTTTAATCATTCCTTGATCCAAATATTCCATGATAAAGTGATATATGATTTCAATGTGTTTTGTATGATAATGATGAATAGGATTCTTCATATGATCAATTGCACTCTTTTTATCTCTATAAATCACCATTGGATGTTTCACCTCATCACTAATGGGAAATCAGTATCTGAAGCGGGCTCATACCCCTTCTTCAACCACAAATATTGGAGATAATCTAGAAAAAAGGATGGATCATATTCCCATAGATGATACAAAATATAATTTGTATATTCCAAAAACATCTTATAACCACGATTGTATTCACACAATAAAATACAGTCTTCAACATATTCTAGTGTCCATTGTGAAACATGATGATATTTTTACTCAAACCCAAAAGGAATTTTGGGAAATTTTGAACATGAAATAGTGTAAGGATTATATTAATACAATACTTAATTCAAAAATCCTTGAGGATATACAACTCATTTATTCCACACCTCTATGGTACAATGAATCTTTATCAAAATAATAAGATGACAACTTCCTTGATAGTCTACCTCATGGTTGTACATAGATTCATTAAGGAGTATCCACACTTTACATTATATTTGGAGAACATTTCCATGTTGATATTTGATATAGATAAGGAAATCCAACCATTTTCAAGAAAAAATCAAATATATAGGTGATCGAAACACAAGGTTAAACGACATATTGTGAAATGTCAAATTTCAGTAGCTCCTCACCACAATCAGTAGGAGACATAAAGTGGAGACCTATATGGTCTGACCAGGTGGGGGAATATAAGAAAAATTAATAATTCTATGACTCTGATATATAGAGGGTTATTCCTGGAAGCAAGCTTCCAACTATGATTTGGCCCATCCGTACATACGATTATGATATTTGAGATGAGATAAATTTAGAGTGTGTGCCTCACATAGGCATGAATATAAGAGTTAAATTTTAGTAGTTCATTGTGAGACACCACCTTTATTTTGGAATTGAGGGTAACCTCTAGGTCATAAACATGATTTTTCATCATATTGAACAAGCCGATATCTATATGTCCTATAAAACCTAACAGGGAAATTCACAATGAAACCGAACAACTTTCTTTCCATGAAATCATATAATCCATTAGTAAATTAACCACAAAGTACCTAGGACTTCTATATAAAAGGATGGGGAGTTTATAGAGGGTTTCAGTTCTCTGTACCTCAGGATGACAATGATCCTAATATATGTCATCTAGAAATGAAATATCCATTAGATAGTTCTTATGATAGAATAACGTGTGATAAATTTAGTTAATCCAATGAAGATTCCCCTATTTTAGAATGCAATGATTTCATGAGTAGAAAAAAGAGAGATTCCAATAGGATCTATTGCTGAGCCTCTTGAAAAAATGATAGCACAAAAAACATATAGAATCTGGAATTGTGATGTACCTCATAGATTCCAATATAAAGTGACTCCTATTGTAAGAAATATTGGAAACTTGAATATGCATGAACAAAATTATGAATGATCAAGAAGATCTCAATCAAATTTTCCACAATAGAGATCTTGGAGAAAATCTAGCCCACAAGACTGAGGGTAATTAAAGGTCCCTCGAACACTCTGAGTGGGGAGGGTTGAAACAGGGCGTCCAATTTTCCTTTTAAACTGATAGATCATGATCCCATTTTGGTAGGAACATATTAAACCTTTTTGAAGAGATAGTGTAGAAAAAACAATCACCTGAAAAGTTAGAACACAAAAATTTTTCATGGTTCACCACTAAGGGCTATGTCTAAGGAGCATATACCAACAGGTTTTTAGTCATACCAAATTCCACTAACCATCATTGGTTGTGGAGTATAAAAGTTTAGAATTGTCACCCTATGCCAACCATACTACCTTTACAGGGTTTTAGGGGTAGTGCACTGCATCCCTCATATCACATCCATTGGCCCCCCTTTATCACTACTTTGTTAATAATCTGAACTCAGTTTATTGACACGATGGTCACTTAAATTGATTGTAATTTAATCATGAATCTTCAACTATATATAAATTCTCAGTTGAAGTCCCATTACCACCCATATGTGTAATTCAAATTTTCCTCACACTGTTAGCGCATGAATTATTCCAATGAAATCTTTCCTATTCCTTAGTATATTGTGATATTTTATCAATGTACTAGGTTCCTTCCTCCATGTACTAGGATGCACCAGATATCACTTTTCCTTCACGAACAACTTCTTCACAAACCATCCCTACTCCGTGAACTATCTTTATTTCTTTGTACCATTTCTCCTCCATGGACTACCTTCCTCTTACGGACTATTCTTCTTTAAATAATATAAGAGAACCACAGACTGTGTTCTTACTTTGTGTATAGACTCTTCTACATGGACCTATTCCCCCTTTACGGACTACAAAAAACCCATAGGAAAATTTTCTCCCACACAAACCTCTGTTGAACTTAGCCAAATTCCTTGAGTAATGAATCAGTCTAATGAAATTTACTCTACTTCCATTAACAATGGGATTATATCTCCATATATAGGTAAATATATCCTCATAATATGTTAATCTATGATTTCCAAAATCTTTGATACCGCACAACCTTCGCTACTTAACATGAATCTCCTACAAACCATATCCCATATGCCATCTTTGTAATTCCATTCTCCCTACGTGGCATCACAAATCACCACACCATTTACCCCTATGAAACACTTCATAGTTTCTCAAAAATCCACCTCGTTTTCTCAAATGACACACCATCTTATGAACCATTATGCCTTTCTCATACTGCAAGCTTTCTAGTGAACCGTAAGTCTTCACCATGAACCTCTTTCAATATGTAAAATGTTCATCCTATACATTCTATATAAAATTTTCCATTCTATGAACCATTCATTCTATTTGGATTGTGGTTCTCAATTCCGCATACTATTTTTCATGATTTGAGAACTATTCTTGGAAAAACCCATACTCCGTACTGCCTTTGTGGAAAACATTCTTTTTCTAAAAACAAACTCTAGATTTTGAGGCATAGAATTTTTTAAAACACTCGTAAAACACAACACATGAAACACCTACTTCAGCATGTACTTTAATATCAAATGAATTGTAAACCCATTGATCAACCCCAAGTGGATTGAAAAAAAAACAAAAACCATACTCCATTTCTAACATTGAACTACCTTGGATCAAACAGTCTCCCTCTTAGGGTTTGTTGGTGTAGGATTGAAATATGAATGTAGATTCTCAATTTCAAGAGGGGGTGAATTGTATGTTTAAAAACATTCGTTTTGAACCTTAAGGAAAACTATGTTTAAAAAAGTTAAACAAGAAAAATTCACAAGACCTCTTTTAGTTCTATTAAAAAAACTTTCTGGGTATCAGAAATATGTTTCCAGAAATAAAACATAATAAAAATTTACAAGGAAAAGATTATACCTTAATGTGTATAGAATATTACATGTCAAAGTACATAAAATAATATGAAAGTATAATGTGGTTATACTTTCTTCCTTTATCAAAATATAATAGAAATAAACTTGAAACAAAATAAGTAACAAACATAAAATCTTTTAACCCAAATAGTAGGGTATCCAACAACCTTGGAAAAAGGCCCCTTGATTTCTACTTTCGAGAAAGTCTTTCTTACTCACACCAGGGTAATCCCTCGATAGGAATATCAAAATCTATCTTACTATCCCCGTAAGTCCTTTAACTTTAAGATAGTCAGCACCTCTGTCTTTCTATCCTCAGAATACCTCGATTGTACTCAACAATAATTGGAGTTTCATGAAGAAAGTTGAACTAGATGTTTGGTACGCACAAATCTTTAGAGCCTCTCTCTCTCTAAAAATCACTTCACAACATCTAATATCTTGAGTTATTAATAGATTTTTGAGTTCGTTCAAATGATCTCCCATTTATAGCCACTTCATCAATGCTCAGTTCCCTGTTCCAATGGTCATATTTTTCCATGAATTGCAGAGGGACATATAAATGTGTCACTCAAACAATGGTTAGGTAGAAATAGATTGTACGACATCATTTCATAACAATTTTAAGGAAAATGAAGTTTCTTAAAAAAATTATTTCTTAGAGTCCAAGGAAAAATAGAATTCAGAGTCTAACCAAATAATCATTTAGTGTCTATAATACATGGATATTTGGATTCTGTTTAACAAAGAATTCTGAATCCAAATTCTATATATTTTAGAGTCTGAATTTCAATGAATTTAGAATTCGAATTCCGAGGAATTCGGAATCAGAATTATATGAAATTTAGAGTCTGAATTATGAGGAATTCATAGTAAGAAATCTAAGGAAGTCAAATTCTGAATTATAAGGAATCTAGAGTATAAATTTTTAATGAATTTGGAGTCTGAATTTCAGAAAATTTTGAGCCTGAATTTTAGATAATTCGGAGATTGAATTTCAGAGAATTTGGAGTCTGAATTTCCGAGAATTTGGAGTCTAAATTTTAGAGAATTCGGAATCTGAATTTCATAGAATATAGAATTTGAATTTCAGATAATTTTGTGTCTGAATTTATGAGAATTCAGACTCTGAATTTTCGAGAATTCGAAAACTGAATTTCAGAGAATTCAAAGTCAGGATTTTAGATAATTTAGAATATGAATTTCTGAGAATTCAATGTATGAATTTCCAAGAATTTGGAAACTGAATTTCAAAGAATTTTGAATATGAATCTCAAAGAATTCATAATATTAATTTCAGATAATTTGGAGTCTGAATTTCAGAGAATTCAGAGTTTGATTTTCAGAGAATTTGGAGTCTGGATTTCAAAGAATCCAGAACCTGAAAAAAGAATACTCTATATCCAAGTATTTATAGGATTCTGAGATTTTAGATGTGAAACTTTATTTTAGACTTAGGAATAAAATGATCTAGATTTAGAGATATTATGAAATGAACAATGAAAACAAGTATAAGGATAAAAATTTCCTTAGACAAGGGAAATTTTACTTTTGAAAATAATCCTTATGAAAAAATATAATTTTCCTTAAGATAAAGTTTTTGTGATTTTCAAAACATATAGAAATGGAAAAGTCATAAATAAACCTTATTGACTCAACAATATCCACCTTTTTGGAAAGCACAAACATCCTTATGAAAAATAATATAAGGACTAAGAATATTTTTTTATGAACATAAAAAAAACGTATCACCCTTTACTTATGAATCATGATGAATACAACTAACTCCACCTTAGGTTTTGAAATTCCTAAGGATCGTATTCTTGAATTCCTTAAAGAGATTTTGCTTTTTCTGTAATAAAGAAACCTTCTTTGATAAAACTCCCTCTTAGGGAATTCTATTATTTACTTTGTATTTTTTTATCATTCATTTATCCCCCTTTGTGATTTTCAAAAAGAAATAGAGAGAATGGAAAAAAATATGGTACCTGAAATATTAGTACTATACAAATAAACATATTAAGAACAACTAACATTTTTATTATGATTGGAAAAATTTGGACAAGAAAGGTACTGCGACAAAAGATTAGTGTTAAGGAAAAAAATCATCCTTCTTTTTTCCTTTGGCATAAGCTTTTTGACAATGGTATTAAAGTTCTTAAGCTACTTATAATCCTCTTCAAAATGTTTGAGCAGTTGATAATGATAATCATTTTTCTTCTCAGGAGCTTTGATCATTTCTTCCTGAGCCTTATGAGTTTTTTCTTGAGTCTTCAAAATTTATTTTTGCTAACTTATCTTTTATTGAACCTGATTCATAGATCTCTTTCCCTTTTTATTTTTAATGCAACTGAATTAAGTTTCCCATTCATATCCTTGTCTTCCTGCTTCTGAGTTGTTTGTTCAAGATTGAGATTATCATTAAAACATGAAGTAATATCTTTGATCTTGATATACTTAATTTCAAAATCATCTTTCACATTATCTTGAAAGTCATCAAGAATTATCATCTCTTCAATTGTCTTCTTGGACCACATAGTGATTTCCTTGCATGACCTCCAGTGTGCATCATACGCTATGTAGAAGGATTTAAAATCAGCCTTAAGCTTGAAAAATTTGTCCATAAGCATGGAAACAATATCCAATTTCTGATTAAGTGAATTCTAAATAATCTGAAATCTCGAGTCAATACATGGAACCATGGGAATTGTATCAACCAATTTATTCATGGATTGAAAAACAAATTCATGACCCAAAGAAGACAATTCTAAATCATATTCCCTTATTAGTGAGGATTCTTTTCCTATCTCATCATTATTTCTTTTAGAATGCCCACCAACATCATTCCAATCCACCACTGCCTTCTTAGGGGATTCATCTAACACCTGTTTTCCTTTATCATCTCTCGGTATGATCTAAAAATCCTTTGGTGATTCACATTCACTATCTAATAGTTAGACCATCTTATCTTCCTCAATGTTTTCCTTTCCAGCATCTTCCACAAAATCCTCTAGTTAAACAAATTCATGTTTGTTTCTCTCTTCTTCTGAAGGTTTTTTTACTTATTGTTGACCCTCTTCTTCTTTTCCAGGGGAATCAAGTTCGGAAGATTCATCTTGGGATTTCTGGATTGAAAATTTCTCAGAAGGAATCTTCTTTTCATGATATTCTTGAACTTTCCTTATCATATCATCAATATCATCACTTCCTTACTCTTCTTCTACCTCCACCTCCTCTTCCTGCACAATCTCATCCTCTTCATTATGTTCCAGAATGACCATTTTATTTCTCGATGTTACAAGAAGTGATTCTTGTAGAAAAAATTCTCGTACTAGGATTTTTTCAGAAGCTTTCTCCGTATCATTGCAAAAAACATTGAACTATTTCAGCCTCGATCATCTTCTTATTTTTCTTATTTTCTTTTTCTTGTTTTTCAAACTCCTCCACATCCTTAAGAATCAATGATTTTTCCTCAACAGGTTCCAAGAAAAATCTAGGCTCTCCTTACTTCTGGTTTATTCTTATCTTCTCTCCACATTGAAATAAATTCATCTGGAAAAGTCTTTTGCTTCTTAGATTTTGGAGGATCTGATTGGGTTTCCTGAACTATATGAGTTTTTTCTTTGGATTCTGGTACTTTCTACTTTCCCTTCCTATGAACCTTCTTGGAAGTATCTTCCACTTCTAGATTCTTATATTAGGCTTCGATCTCTCTTTCAGACAAGTCATAAAATTCGTTGGACTTGCTATTAAATCCAACCTTCGTACTTCTGAGCGTATCATCACTCAGCAACATAACCTTCAAATTCCTTGACATAGAAATACATGAGATATGGAAGAATTTTAGACAAAAGACAATGATCATGGAAATAATATCTGGATACATAATAATCATCGATTTAAGAGTCCCATTCTTGATATTCAAAATTGTAAACAAGACATACTTCACCAGATTAATCTTCCTGAGGTTCACAAGAAAATCCAGAATGTATATATCACATTTCTTCAAGGTATCCTTATTACCTTTTCTAAGAATGATAATTCCCAAAACCAATAAATCTGGACTCCAGAAATTTGTAGAGAGATGAATAATATTCAGGTGTCTTTACCCCTGATAAACTAAGGAACTCAAAGGATTTCTCCTTATCAAAAGATTATGATATATCTGGAAGCTTGTGCATGAAGAAATCAGCTTCCCCCTCAAAAGGAATTAAATTATGTTGGCTTCCATAAATTAGGAAAGATAATAGGTTTTCGTATAAATCATAAAATAAAACATATCTCTTCCTCCATCATTAAAGAAACATAAGGTCTCATGAAATTCTACCAGCAAATCCGGATACACCAGATCATGTCCCATTGGTTTGGCTACATATATACTTTCCCGACCATTCAATATGATATTCATCGAAATAAGAGAATCATACTTAGAAAAAAACTCCAGATCTACTGACCTCTCTCTATAGATCTGCCATTCAGAAAATTCCTTAGCTGACGACATTTACTTCTGTCGGGGTGCTTCTAAAGACATTCGGATTTGAGAAAACTAGAAAATTCAAAATTCCCCTTAAGTAGAGAGGCATATCTTTGGCACGTAAGATATTGAAAACCGATGTGGGACTACCATTAGGGGGCCTTTATATAGGCATTGAGGTGATGGTTTATATCCCCAGATTGATCTAATAGTTGAAACAAGATTGATAAGATCTGATAGTTGAGATGAAAGTCGAAGAAGGATTTTGGAAGATTCGGATCTATTGAGGTTTTTAAGATATAACTTCGGATTTAAGTTAAGTGATTCTGAAAAATTTTCAGAAAGAAAGATGAAAGTACAAACAAGTAAATATTTGATTACGAAAATTTAAGTAAGGAATCGTGCCTCCCGAATTTCTAGGAAATTTTTTAGTAATGAGTAAAATTATTCTTGAAGAACATGAGATTCTGGAAAAATTTCCTATGGAAGAAAAAATTTCAATTGAAAAAAGAAAAAAATTATGACAATTTAGATTACAAAAAATTTAATTAAAAAAACTAATTACAAAAAATTTGATTATGAAAAATTTTGATTGAAAAAATTTTATTACAAAAATTTTGATTATGAAAAAGATTGATTATGGAAAAAAAATTGATTAACAAGAAATTGTACCCCCCTATGAAAAAGAGTTTCTTAATGTATGGATATAGGTTTCAAAAAAAAGTTAATATGGAAGATTACCTTACGGTGATCATTTCTCATTTTTGTTTAATATATTCAAATCTATCAGAAGGTAAAGATTTTGTAAAAATATCATCATGTTGATCTTGAATTTTGATAAACTGAAGAAATATAGCTCCTTTTTGTGTGTGATCCCTAAGAAAGTGATGCCTAATATCTATGTGTTTTTCACGAGAATGATGTTCATGGCTTTTACTTAGGGAAATAGCACTAGTGTTATAACAAAATTTTTTTGTTTTGGTAATACTCATTCCATAGTCTGTGAGTATGTGTTGCATCCACAACACTTGAGCACAATAACTTCCAGCTACTACATATTCAACTTCAGTAGTGGAGAGTGATACTGAGTGTTTCTATTTACATGACCAAGAAAATAATGAATCTCTTAATAAATTGCAAGTTCTTGAGGAACTTTTCCTATCTATTCTACATCCACTAAAATCAGTATCTGAAAAACATTTTAAAACAAAATCATTTCTAGAAGTATAAAAGAGTCTGGAATCCATGGTTCCCTGTAAATAGAAAAAAATTTGTTTCAATGATTTTAAATGATATTCCTTAGGATTAGATTGATATCTTTCACATAATCATACTGAAAACATTAATTTTGGATGACTAGTTGTCAACTAGAGTAAACTACCAATCATACCTCTAAATGATGTTTGATCTACTGGTTACCATGCTTCATCAAGATTAATAGAATTTGTGGTACTGATTGGAGTAATTATACTTTTAGTGTTTTCATATCAATAATTTTTAAGAAGATATTTAATATACTAATGTTGAGATATAAAAGTTCCTTCTAGTTTTTGGGAAATTCGATAACCTATGAAAAATGATAACTCACCCATCATACTCATTTCAAAATCCTATTTCATTAGATCAAAAAATAAATCAGTTAAATATTTCTGAGTTGAACCAAATATAATGTCGTCAACATAAATTTTAATAATAAAAACATTTATCTTATCTTTCTTTATAAAGAGATTTGAATCAAAATTTGCCTTAACATAATTGTTTTGTAGAAAAAAATCATGTAAGTCTATCATACCAGGATCTAGGGGATTGTTTAAGTCCATATAACGCTTTGGTAGGTTTGAAAACATGTTCAAGATGTTTTGTGTCTTAAAAACAAGATGTTGTTCAACATAAACTTCCTCTTGGACATATCCGTTAAGGAAAGCACATCCGTTAAGGAAAGCACATTTTACATCCATTTGAAATAGTTTGAAATTAAA
Organism: Viscum album; assembly: GCA_963277665.1. Lineage (NCBI taxonomy): Eukaryota > Viridiplantae > Streptophyta > Magnoliopsida > Santalales > Viscaceae > Viscum > Viscum album. Next base: position 671,800,810 of record OY728131.1, on the reverse strand, counting down.
GAATGCAGAAATGGGAAGTAAAATGTGAATAGATTCACATCTATCTACTAGAGCATAGGTTTCTTCATATTCGATTCCTTCTTATTGATTATAGACTTTAGAAAATAATCTAGATTTATTTCTTACAATGATTCCATTTTCATCACACTTATTTCTGAAGACCCATTTTACTCCAATAACATAAGTTTTCTTAGGTCTTTCAACCAAGCTCCATAATTTATTCCTTTTTAATTTATTTGGATCATCTTTCATGGATTTTATCCAACCATCATAACCTAAAACTTCATTAGTGCTTTTTGGTTCTAGTCGGGAACAGAATGCTTGGTGTCCTACTTCATTTTTTATGGAATTTCTAGTCCTTACGGGTTGATTTACATCAACAATGAGACAATCCCTAGGATGATTCTTTAGAAAAAACAGATTTGGATTTTGTAAAACCTGTTCATCAACATATGGTAGGAAATCTTCTTAGGTAAATGATTCATAAATATTTTCTTGATCATTTTCCTTATCTAGAAGATTTTCTATCAAGGGTTGAAAATCAGTTTTTGAAAACAAATCTGAAGATGTAGGTTGGGGTTTTTTATAAACAAAATGATCTATTTCATCAAATTTAACTTGTACTATTTCTTCAACAGTACGAGTATTATTATTATAAACTCTATAAGATGTAGAGCTTGTGGAGTAGCCTAGGAAAATTCCTTCATCAGATTTAGGTGAAAATTTATTTAAATTATCTTTAGTATTCAAAATGAATACTTTGCAAATAAATACCTTGAAGTAGTAAAGTCTAGGTTTTTGACCATTCCACAATTTGTAAGGTTTTATTTAATAAAAGGTCCAATTAAAAATCGATTTATAGTATAACAAGTAGTACTTACAGCTTCATCCCAAAAGTGTTTAACTATAGAATATTCACCCAACATTGTTCTAGTTATCTCTTAAAGAATCTGATTTCTTCTTTCAAAGACACCATTTTGTTGAAGAGTTCTTGGAGCTGAAAAGTTATGAGTAATACCCTTTTTAATAAAAAAAGTTTCAAAATAAGAATTCTGTAATTCTCCTCCAAGATCAATATGAATAGTATCAGTGTAAGGTTTTTCTCATTTCTAGCTTGGGCACCAAAAAATTTCAAATATGAAAAATCTTCAGACTTTTTTTCTATAAAATAGAACCACATAAATATAGTGTAATAATCAACTAAGAAAAATACATAATATTTTCCTCTAATACATCCAATTTTTATTAGATTGAAAAGATCCATATGCACTAACTATAATGCATCAGATGTTGTGACTTCACTGATTTATTTAAAACATTATCTATGATTCTTTCCATATTGACAAAGATCAAAAAGTTTTGATGAATCAAATCTAAGCTCTCATAGATCCTTAAAAAGGATTTTCTTCTACATTTTTCATAGGATTTTATGGTTATAGTGTCCTAACCTTCTATGTCATAACCAAGATTGATATTCCATTTCTCTAAGGCAAAGTAGATCTTGGATCCTAAGGTCTTCTGTGTTTTGTGTGCATCATTATCTTGCCTATGGGTAGAATGAATAAATTCTTCCTTGGAATTGTGTACTAAGCACTTATCATTCCTAAAATTCATAAGGTAACCTTCATTAAATAATTGACTTGTTTTAATGAGGTTCTACTTAAGACCCTTAACAAATAAAACATTTTACATTGATGTTTTTTAAGAAGAAAAATGTTACCTATTCCAACAATTTATCCCTCAGCATTACCTCTGAAAGTTACTTTTCCTCCTATCATCTTGATAATATTTTCAAAGAATTATTTTTTACCAGTCATATGCTTGGAACATCCTCTATCTATGTACCATATATTGTTTTTGGAACTTTCCTTATTTTCCTGAAAATAAAAGAGTTAGATTTTCAGAATCCAGACTTTTTGGTTTTGGATATTTTAGAAAGGATTTCTTTTGGAATCCACATTTTCATAGAAAAATAAGCTTTAGGAAAACATAAAGATTGGGTTTTATTTAAAAAATAATTTTTTACCCAATGTCCACCACACTGACATTTAGTTCAAAATAGAGCACATTGGGGAACAAAATAGTTATTACTAAAAACTGGTATAGAATAGGTATAACCAAATATATAATTATTTCTTAAGGAACAAATTTGGGAATACATCTTGTCAAAATTTTTCTTACTAGAGGTAAAGTTTGATTGGGTTTTCCTTAAGGAAAATATTTCTGAATATAGTTTAATAATCAAATTCTTATCCAAAAAATATTAGTTTTAGAACCAGAGTTATCCTCATATATATTTTTCTTAGAAATTACACTTTTAAGATCTTTAGAATGTTTATCCTTCAAAGAATTAACATCCATAAGGTTTTTTGAAATAATTTCAAAATAAATTTTTTCGATCAATACATTTAGAATGATCTTATATTTTTTTAGTTAAAATAGAAATTCTAGAATTTTATTTTTCTAAATTCTTTATAATATTAAAATTTTCATTCTCAAGAAGTTTAGAAAATCTAGAAACATCTTCAAATGATGGTTAGGTATTATCTTCTGATGAGGAAGATTCATCATCTGATGATTCAAAATTATCTTCATTAGAAAATTTTTCATTTAAAGACATACTGGTTAGAGAGTCATTATTGTGTGCCGTATCCATTAGACAATGATTTTCAATTGGTATTCAGGTTATAAGACCAATAATCTTCTATTCATAAGATTCGTACTCTAAGGATTAATGTAAAGGGTTACCACCACTGTCACTCCAGGTGTCCTTGGATTTCAATACATTATTTGTTTTATCCTTGTAATACTTCTTCCTATATATCTCAAAAATATTTTCCTTCCTATCCATTTTATTAAGGATAAGAAAATCTGGCCTTATATTCCCGGATCTTTTGCATTCATACCAACTGACTTCCAAGTCTTTTTTGTCCTTTATTTCTTTAATATTATATCTATACTGGAAATCATTCTTTCCCACTATCTTGGTCATCCTTCGAGAATGATTAGCTAGCTCATTCTCAGAATGTTCACTTTCACTAAATTAAAATAAAAAAGTAACTTTCTTAGACATAGATCTTGAAACCCTTTTTGGAGTCTTGAATTTAGTAGTAGTAAAGGATACACTTCTATTTCTATTCTTATTCTTATTCATATCAGAATTTATTTTCATTCATGTCTCATGTTGAATAAGAGTTCCAAAAAGCTCATCAAGAGTAATTTAAGATACTTTCCTATTCTTATCAATAGTTGTTCTTTTAGATTCCCACTCCATAGGAATAATATCAATAATCTTAACTATAAGAGATTCATCATCAAGACGATTTTCACCAATATATTGTAGAATGTTGATGATAGTCATAAACCATTTTTTAACTTTACAAACCGGTTCCCTATAAGGAAATAGAAACAAATGATATTCTGCTCTAAGCATAGCTCTTATAGTTTCTATATCTTTGGATGTACCAAAATGTGTAACTTCAAGATTCTTCTAAATACAGTTAGTAGCTTCACAAGAAGAAATTTGACTATATATTTTCCTGTTCATAGAACACAACAAAGTATTTCATACCTTGTAATTTAGTTGATATTATGGATTTTCATGGATGGGGAAGGTTTGGACTTCCTTGTCAGGAATTTTGTAATCTCCAATAAGCATGAAAAAGTTTTCCACTCCAGTATTAATAACTAATGTCTTCATTCGATCTCTCTAATACTCATAATCATTACCATAAAAAATAGGTGGTCTAGTAGGATTTAGATTTTCAATTGACCCAACATTCATTCCATCCATTCTATAAGAAAAATAAATTTCCAAAAAAAACATTTTAATAGAAATGGTTTGTAAAAAAAGATAAAAATCCTCTGTGAAAAACTTATGCAAGAAACATTAATCATGAAAATTTAGAACAAGGAAATATTGAGCAAGAAAACGTATATTTGAATATAAGTATTTCAGATACCATCCTCTGATATGAATTGTAGGATTGAAATATGAATGTAGATACTCAATTACTAAAGGGGGTAAATTGTATGTTTAAAAACATTCATTTTTAACCTTATGAAAAACTATGTTTAACAAATTTAAACAAGATAAATTTATAAGAATTATTTTAGTTCTATTAAAAAACTAGTTGGGTTTTGGAAATATTTTTCTGAAAATGAAACTTATGGAATGTTTACAAGGGAAAAATTATACCTTAAAGAATATAGAATATTACTTATCAGAGTATATAAAATAATATTAAAGTATAAAATGGTTATAATTTCTTTATTTATCAAAATACAACGTAAATAAACTTGAAAAAAATCAAATAACAAGTATTAAATCTTATAACCCAAAGAGTAGGGTATCCAATAACCATGGATAAAAGTCCCTTGATTTATACTTTCAAAAATGTCTGTCTTACCCACACTAGGGTAAGCCATCGATAGGAATATCAGAATATGTCTTGCTATCCCCTAAAGCCCTCGATATTTAAGGTAGTCGACACCTCTATCTTCCTCTCCGTGAATGTCCTCGAACTTTAAGGTAGTCAATGCCTTTGTCTTCCTATCCCCAGAAGCCCTCTATTGTACACAACAGCAATCAGAGTCCCACAAAAAAAGTTAAACAAGATGTTCAGTGCGCACAAAGCATGGGAGTCTCTCTCTAGAAATCAATTCACAATATACAATCTCTAGAGTGATCAATAGATTTTGAGATAATTGAAATGAGGTCCTTTTTATAGTCAATTATCCAATGGTCATCTCCCTCCTCCAATGGTCATATTTTTTCATGAATATTGAAGGGACCTATACACGTGTCACTAAAAAACAGTTAGTTAGAAACATATTGTATGAAATAATTTCATAAAAAGTGTAAGGAAAATGAAGTTACATAAAAAATATATTTTTTGAGTCTAAGGAAATATAGAATTTGGAGTCCAACCAAATAATCATTCATAGTCTATAATAAAGTGATATTATTATTCTGTTTAACAAATAATACTGAATCTGAATTCTATAGATTTCAGAATCTGAATTTCAATGAATTCAGAATCCAAATTATGAGGAATTCAGAATCTGAATTCTATTAAATTTAGAGTTTGAATTATGAGGAATTCGGAGTCTGAAATCTGAGGAAGTCCGAGTCTAAATTATAAAGAATTCTGAGTCTGAATTTCAAAGATTCCAGAGTCTGAATTTTAGAGAATTCAAATTCTGAATTTAAGAGAATTCAGAGTCTAACTTTCAAATAATTCAAAGTCTGAATTTTATAGAATTCAGAGACTAAATTTTATAGAATTCATAATCTGAATTTCAGAGAATTCGGAATCTAAATTTCATAGAATTAGGAGTCTATATTTCAGAAAATTTAAAATCTAAATTTCAGAGAATTATAAATCTGAATTTTGGAGAATTCAGAATCTGAATTTTAGAGAATTCAGAATCTGAATTTTAGAGAATTTGGAGTCTAAATTTCAGAGAATTCAGAATATGAATTTTAGAGAATTTGGAATATGAATTTCATAGAATTCAGAATCTGAGTTACATAGAATTTGGAGTCTGAATTTTAGAGAATTAAAAATCAGAATTTCAGAGAATTCGGAACTTGAAAATAAAATACTCTACATACAAGGATTTATAGGATTCCAAAATTTTAGATGTGAAAAAGAATTTTAGACTTAGGAATAAAATGAGTTATATTTAGAGAGATTATGAAATGAATAATGAAAACAAGGATAAGAATAAAATTTTCCTTTGAGAAGTATATTTTTTCTAATGAAAATAATCCTTAAGGAAAAATATTATTTACCTAAAGATAATGTGTTTTTGATTTTCATAACATAGAGGAGTAGAATAGTACTAAGAAAACCTTATTTACTCAACAATTGAAAATCTACAAATAAAATCATTGAATCACTTGATGGAATCAAAACTAGATATGTGAGAAACAAATCATCCTACACTCTAAGTCTACATGTGAAAAACTCAATATATAATACAAGATGATCATGAATTGGGTTCTCATGTCATGGAATGCATAAAGATGTCCTTGCTTAGCTCTAATTATTTACTCATAGCACTGAAAGTTTTTATCCATTCTCATTTTCTCCCTTTTAAAACTCATTACTCTCCCCCATTGTAACATTTTGAATTTCCATAATCTCCATATTCCTGCAATCAACATGAAAAAAATTATATTATCATTGAATTTGTCCATTCACCCCCATTGGAAATAAAATTAAAGAATCAAATTTTGACTTTTAATGCTTTAATAACACTCCCCCTGGATCAGATCTCCCCCATAAACCTGAAGTAAATCAATAAATAGATTAAAATAGTTAGAACAACTAGGGAGAGGTGACTTCATAACCTCCTCATGCACGAGGAGGTGGCTAAACATTGTGGTTTAATAGATTCTTTTCGAACACATGTGTTGAAAATGGATTGGTCAGTATGTCATCCACTTGACCATCAGTTTCAATATGATCTATTTTAATCATTCATTGTTCCACATTTTCCTTGATAAAGTGATATCTGATTTCAATGTGTTTTGTATGAGAATGATGAACACGATTCTTCGTAATATCAATTGAAATCCTATTATATTTGTGAATCACCATTGAATGTTTCACCTAATCACTAATATTAGTTAGTTGTTGGTTCATACAAAGAATTTGAGTGGATGCCTTTGTCTCTGAGATATATTCAGCTTCAACAATACCAACATAAGGGAATTAAAGTTTCATACTCAACCATACCACACATTTATTTCTAGGTAAGAATGATCCACAACTTGTGGATTTTTAATCCATGGAATCTACAGCATATTTAGCAACATAAAATGATAAAATTTCATTATATTTTTATGCATCAAATTATAATCCATAATTGTGAGTACCTTGAATGTGAATCCTACTTATTTTCACTACTTCTATATTTTCTTCCATAGGATTACATTGAAATTGGGCCACTAATAATTTTTCAAATAAAATATATGGGTGTGTTATAGTTAGGTACAATAATATTCCAATGATTCTCTTATACATTGTGGGATCTATCGATGTCTTGTCTTGATGCTTTCCCACTTTTGTCAAAACCGCAATCGGAGACGACGTTGGATTGGAATGATTCATAATGAATTTCTTCAGCAACACTCTTATAAAATTTTCTTGAGAAATTAAAGTGTATCATTTCCTATGAATCACCTATATCCCAGAGAATTATGTGAGTTCACCAATCATAGACATTTCAAATTCTAATTTCATGTGCTTCACAAATTCAACCACCAATTGCTACATGCTTCCACCATATAAAATATCATCTAAATACACTATAACCATGAACTGGTCCATTTGAGAACTCTTCATATAGAGATTGTGATCCAATACTCCTATTTTAATTTTGAGCTTCCATGGATATCAATCTAGTTGATTATACCATAGTCGTGGTTCTTGCATTAGAAAATAGAGATCCTTATTTAGTTTACATACCTTCATTTCATCATTACAAAGTAGAAAACCATCTAGTTGTTCAATGTATATTTCTTCTTCAAGAACACCATTTTTGAAAGCTGTATTCACATTCATTTGATACAATTTTTATCGTCTTTTAATTTCCATGGGAAGAAACAGTCTGATTGACTCCAGTCTAGCCACATGAAAAAAATTTTCTTCAACATCAACACCCTCAATCTCGGAATAGTGTTTACACACTAACCGTTCTTTATTCATGATCACATTTCCATGATCATCAAATTTGTTTTTGAAAATCCACTTTGTACCAATCACAATGTGGTTTTCGGTTATCTTAACTAGATCCTTTGTTAGATTCTTATCGATATGATCCGACTATTTATTCTAAGATTTACCCCATGATTTAACCTTTGCATCCTTTTAAAATAAGGATAGTTCCACAACTGATAGGAATGCATATTATGCATTATTCCTCATTATTCTTGTCTACGTGGGAGCTATCCAATCCCCAATGATGTTGGATTGATCAATTTCTAATCTTCGATTTCCCATGTGAGGTTTGGATGAATTTTCATCAGCCATGGTTTCCTTTTCTAATTATTCTTCTAGGTTAAAACAATGATGTGAATCCTAAGTGTTTTCAATGCCTTCCACTACTTATGTATTTGGATCTGTTCTATGTCTTCATTTTTCCTCATATTCTCTCACATTAGCAGTCGAATTTCTCAATGAATTTATGGTTTTATCTTGAATGATCTTTACATAAAATCCTTCCACAATTTTTCAAGTCATTTATTAAAACATTTGTAGGATTTTCTATTCAATGAATATATGAGGAATATTCCTTCATCTGCAACATCACCATACATTCCATGATTTACTTCTTTGTTTCAGGTAAAGCATTTACTTTCTAAAATATGAAAATAATTTAAAGATGGATTCCTTCCATTCCATAACTCATAGGGTGTCTTGGTTTCCCCCACATAAAGACCTGGTGGATTTTGAATATAAACTACAACTTAAACAACCTATTTCTAGTACTAGTGAGAGATACAACTCTCAATCAGCATAGTTCCAGCCATACTATTCACCTATCAATTCCACTTCACAAAAACTCTATTTTTATGTGGAGTCCTCACAACATCCACTGCATGTTTTGATCCTTATTTTTCCATGTAATTTTCAAATTCAATGGATGTGTATTCCCCTCCATTGTCAGACCATAGAATTTTTATTGTCCATCCAATATCATCCTTGTCTTTTAGGAGATAAATTTTCATACAATCAAACACTTTTCATTTCCTATGTATAACAATCACACAATCTGTTCTTCTATATTCATTAATGAAAATGATTTTTACCTTTCTCTATATGTTATAGTATCATTTATCTGAACACATATATCTATATGAATGAAATTATAAATATTTTATTCTCTTTTCTTGTTTGGACAATATGAACTGCACACAAACTTTCATTGCGTGCATGCATCACAAGTCTTATCCTATTCAAACATCAGATTTGGGATATCCAAAAAAATATATTTAATTTAAATATCTTTTCCATATAATATTTATTGATGTGACCCAAACTTTTTGGCACATGTTGTTATCTTCTTCAACTGTCATGTAAAAAATGTTCTCTTTACTATTAAACTGATATAAGTTTCCATTTTTTTGCATCCCTTCATGATACAATTCCATATTATTCCTTTCCCAGGGAACCCATTTACAATGAATGTCACCATAATTTATGAGTCACAATTTTGAATCACAATCAAGATATTTTTATGCAACCCATCCACATAAATAACTTCAGTCTTCTTCAGGCCACCATTAGCCTATTCAGTACATCCATAACCTTTGATTTTCAGGGTACCATCATTACAAAATATCACTATTACATCAACCTTTTACAAGATATTCATTAATATGTCCACATTTCCCATCATATGGGATGATAATACACTTTCAATAATATATGTAATATTATTTTTGGTAGCTTTGAGAGATACTTATATATGGTCAGATTTTCCAATTTTCTTCTTTTCCATAAATGAAAAAATGGTTTGAGAAAAGGATAAATATGGCCTTTCAAATCACTCTTCAATGTGAGTTGGTTCTCCATACTCATATTCTTATTCTAGTAGAGAAAACATATTTTTAATAGAAACACCGTCTAGTTGAAGAGTATTATATTGTCTCTTGGTTTTTTATGAAATGTTCCTTCCATTCCTCTACATACAATCAATATATTTATATCCAATGTTATAATAGTAAAAACAATATATATATAAAATGTTACTTGTATATGAATTATGGTATGAATTGATTATCCTTTATTGACTTATAAGAAATTACCCATTTAAATATTTACTTGTCTCTTCATATTATGAAATGGAATGGACCAGATAGCCACAAAATTGACATTTCATAAGTTGAAATGTATTTTCACTTATATCCATCCTCATTTCAACATCCTTATGAGGATATATTTATTTTCTATCATCTTGGGAAACTTGAGAATGATTTTTAGCCATATTTCTTTTTCTAATTTGAGACTTTCTTTGTTTGGAATTTAGGAGTCTTTATAATGTGTATGACTTTTAGCTTGTCTTTATATTAGCCCATTTTACAGCAACAATTTTATGTTTCAACATCACAACCAATTACTATGTTTCCCATGCTTGAGGGTCTTTTATCATTGAGATCCTTTTCAAATTCATCATAAACACGCTTAGCTCTCTCTAGCAGTTCAGCATTTGAGAATTTTTCATATTGAATTTTCTTCTTTTTTTTGGACATGATTCACTTTCATGTTTACTCGTAAGAGTAACAACTTATTCTTCATGTACCTCAACATTTTTATACATCTCCTCCAATATTGAGGTATGTTCATTAATAAACTTTTCTTATTCTTTAATTAAAATATTTCATTCAATAATATCTTCTAAACTTTTAATTTTTGTTGAATATTCCATTACTACTTCCTCAAATCGATTAGTTTCAGCTTCCAGTATGTCAATATATTCTGATGACTCTTCCAAAATTTCTTTCCACTTATTTCATATTTTTCATTGATTATCATGGCTACCAAAAGAATTATTAAGTTGAAAATTGATATCAACATCAGTGGTCAGTTGATTATCTATAACTTTATCTCTTAATGGTTCTGATTTTTCTATTGTAGCCATCATTGATGCATGGGTTCCAGAATTAAATTATGGTTTTTTTTCCTCACTGAATTTACCATCATCATCTTCTAATTCAAAAAAACCATTATCTATAGTTTCTTATGAGACATGATTTCTCTATTTTGTAAAACCACTTATGAGGGATCTATAAGTCTCCAACTTCACTTTCTTTATCATTGAACTTCCATGTGCACTGAGAGGTAATGTTCACAAATCCACCACAAAAAAAAGATAAGGGTCACTTGCCTTTAAATTTTGATTTTCACTTCTTGAATGTCTTTTTAACGAGGTAAAGAATTTATTTTTCCTCATTACCCTCGTTAATACTATCTCCTGAAATTTCAAGTTTTCCATGGATTTGAATTTCATTTCCTTGTTTACTCATGTCGTTACATCTTCTATTTTGACTCTCATCTCATATTGCACCATGATACTCAGTATATCATCCATAAAATGTTTGGAAAGACCCATTTCCTCATGTTTTGACATGTTTTCATTATAAATATGTGTTTGTCTTCTTAATATTTTATTTACAATATCATTGTCTTTGATTTCTTCACCAATTCTTTGTATTTCTCCAACAACTACTGTAATTCAATTGTAAAATGAAAATTAATTATCTTCACGATTCATCAGATCATCAATCCTACTATGAAAAGTTATTAGTTTTTCCTCCTTCAAGTTTTTGCCTCCTTTTTAAATATTCTCTAGTTTTTTCCACATTATCTTGGCATACATACAGCTCATCACCTTTAGATATATCTGATCAGAAATAGTTGCAGTGAGGGTATTTTTTGTTTTGGCATCCGAATCAAAAAATTTTCTTTCTATATCGATCATAGACATTCCAATTAGATCAGTGACCTATATTGCTTATGTAGTGTAAAACATGACATCCATTCCAATAGATCTTAGATGATATCTCATCCTATTCTTTAGGATATTAAATTTTCTTCCATCAAATCAGGGTACTCCTTTGAAATTTACTATATTATCCATTGTAGAAATGAAAGGAATACACAAGACCACCAACCATTACCCTATGATACAACTTGAAGGACCAATAAACACCCTACTAGGGGAGGGGTGAATCAGGTTGTCATATTTTTATTTTAAACCAGTTGATCTTGTTTCCATATTCGTAGGAACATGTTAAACCAATCTAATTAGAATGATTTCAAAAAATAACATGGAAAGAGAGAACACAAAATTTTTACTTCATTCACCACTGAGGGATACATCCAAGGAGCATACACCGATAGGGTTTTTTATCATACCAATGTCTAATAATCATCACTATTTATAGAGAAATGTTTTTATCACTATCACTCTATGCGAGAGACAATGTCTTTACAAGATTTTAGAGATAGTCCATTGAATCCCTCCGAACACTTCTATTGACTCCCCCTTTCCCACTATATTGGTAAAAATAGAAGCTTAGTTTTTCAAATTGATGGTCACTTCAATGGATTTATTTTCAATTATGCATCTTAATCTGTAGATATATTCTCAGTTGACGTCCCATTATCACCCGTATGTGTAATTCACATTTTCTTCACACTATTATTTCACGAACTGTTCCTTTACAAACTATATTGATCCTTAATGTATTTAACTCCTTCCTCCACACACTAGGATCCTTCATCTACATACTCATACTCACTACATACCACTTATTCTTTGTAGATGACTTCTTCTAGAACCGTCCCTACTCTGTGAACTATCTCTACTTCTACATACCATTTATCCTCTATGGACCACCTTCCTTTTGTGGATTATTCTTCTTCACATACTAAAGATCTCCACGGAACATGTTTTTCCTCCATGTAAATAATCTCTAATTTGGTAATATTTCCCATTTTTAGACCACATAAAACCCTTTGGAAAAAATACTTATGTGCAACCCTCTTCCGAACATAGCCAAATTCTCAGAGAGATGAATTACTCTAATGAAATTCTATATACACTCTATAACAATGGGAATACTGATCCTTATATAGGAAAATAGATCCTTATAGTTGATTAATCATAGATTTACCAAATCTTTTATACCGTGCCACCTTCATTGTGTATCGTTCATCTCTGGAGAACAGTATCCCCTACGCGGTTCACGTACCACCACTCTCCCAACGCGGTGGAAAAAATCACCAAATCATTTCTACAAAGGAAACCCTTAGTAATTTCTAAAAACACAACCTCATTTTCATGAATGAAACACCATTCTATGAATAGTCACACCTTCCTCACAATGTGATACTTCCCACAAATTGTAAGTATTCACCGCAAACCTCCTTCGCTCTGCGGACCATTCCTCTTATGCGGTTCGTGTACCATTTTCCTTTCTGCAAACCATTCACACTATGTGTTTTGTGGTTCTTCAATACACATACTGTATTTCATGATCTATGAACTATTTCTAGAAATCCCTTTTTTCATACTTCCTTTGCAGAAACCCTTCTTTTTCTGAAAAGAATCTCTCGATTTTGAGGCCCAAAACATTTGCTTACATTGGGAAATTGTGCCACCTTAATCACCTGCTTCATCCTGTTCCGTAAGATCACATGAACTTCAAACCCATTGATCAACCCAAGGCGTACTGAAAACAAACAAAAACCATACTCCATTTCTAAAAATAAACATCCTTTGAAATAAAGCTAAAGAATCAAATTTTGACTTTTAAATAATTAATCACACTCCCCTAGATCATATCTCACCCATAAACCTGTAATAAATTAAAAAAAAGAATAAAATAGTTAGAAAAACATGAGATATGGGACTTTGTAACCTCCTCATGCTTGAGGAGGTGTCTGAACCCTAATGTTCCAATAATGATTCTCATACACATGTGACGATAATGTCTTGGTTACTATGTCATCGATTGATCATCAGTTCCTACATGATCCATTTTAATCATTCATTGTTACACTTTTTCCTTGATGATGTGATACCTGATTTCAATGTGTTTCATACAAGAATGCTGATCAGGATTCTTTGTAATATCAATTGAACTCTTGTTATCAGAGTGAATCAACATTAGTTTTTTCACCTCATCGCCAATATCAGTTAGTTGTTTCTTTATCCAAAGTTGTTGAGTGAAAGCTTTTGTAGCTGAGATATATTCAGCTTCATCAATACTTATATAAGTGCTTTATTATTTCATACTCAACCATACCACACATTTATCTCTAATTAAGAATGATCCACCACTTGTGGACTTCTTATCCACCACATATCCATCCCATTCCTGATTAGAAATTTCTAAAAATTCATTACCTTTTCATGCAGCAAAGTATAAGTCATAAATGTGAGTACGTTGACTGTAACTCATGATTATTTTTGGTTCTTATATAAGTTTTTATTTTTGATTAAATTGAAAGTGGGATACTATGCATATTGCAAAGAAAATATATGGTAGCGATGCTGTCATGTGTAATAATATTCTTATGATTCTCTTGTACATTGTGGAATCTAAATATTTCCCATATTTATGATATCCTAGTTTTGTCCAAACCACAATCGAAGTCGACATTGGTTTAGAATAATGCATATTGAATTTTTACAATAACTATCTTGAATAATTATATAGAGAAATGAAACTTTAGTATTTCCTCTAAATCACCTTTATCCCCAAGAAGTACGTGGTTTCAACAATCATAGATATTTCAAATTCTGATTTCATGTGATTGGTAAGTTCATCCATTGAACCTTGCCTATTTCCACGAAATATAATATCATCTAAAAACACCATAACCCTAAACTATTATTTTTGAGAATTATACACATAGATATTATGATCCACTACTCCTATTTTAAATTAGAGCTCATTTGAATTAAAATATTCCTGAGATTACCATGTTCATGGTTCTTTCTTTAGACAATAGAGATCCTTTTTTTGTCTGCAACCCTTCATTTCATCATTACCATGAAGAAAAAAACTGGTTGTTCAATGTAGAATTCTTCATCTTGAACACCATTTAAGAAATATGTCTTTACATCTATTTGAAACACTCTGTATCCTATTTGAATTACCAAGGAATGAAATAGTCTAATTGACTCCAGTCTAGCCACTAGAGAAAATGGTCCTTCAAAATCAACACCTTTAATTTGAGAATAGCCTTTACACACCAACAATGCCTTTTTCAAATCCCATTTTCCTGCTCATAAATTTGTTTCTTGAAAATCCACTTCATACCAATCACATTGTGGTTTTTGGGTCTCTCAACTAAATCCCATGTTTAATTCTTATCAATCTGATCTGACAATTCATTGATAGATTTAACCCATGATTCATCATTCTCATATTTATCAAATGAGGATGGTCCCAAAACTAATAGGAGTTCATATTATTCATTCTTACTCATTCTCCTTGACTGCATGTGTAACACCCCAAGATTTCATAGTACGTCATTTCATCAATGTAATTCAATAACTTGTGTTACACGCAACATCGAGTTCGAGTGCACCACGAATTACAAAACTAGCTGTTCAAAAGAGGATAGGAATAGTATTATCTAAATTTTGAATTTTTTATATTCCATATAAATTTTAACATCCATATTATGTGTTTCTTAGACATAATATAATAACAAATTCATTTATTTCAGATAAAGGAAGTATTTTTCAGAAAATGAAATTTTATCGCCTTTTAATGGTGATCCCTTTTTAAATCCAATATTTTACACTTTTATATATTCAATTTGACAAAATAAAATTATTCTTTATAATCGGGAAAAAAAAATTAGTTTTGATAATTTTTTGGTGTTTTTTTGATAACTTTCATATTTGGGTGAATAGGGAATAATTCTAAATTTTAATTGAAAATAAATTTTTTAATCAAAATAATTTATAGTGTTAAATTATATATTTGAATGTTTTTTAAATATAATTAGATTATATTTTTTATCATTTAATACAATGTTGGTCATTTTAAGTAATTTCACATTTAAATTTGACATAAACACATGTAAATCTTTTGATAGTTTTTACTTTTTAAAAACCCGCTTTTTGGTTCTGACAATGAGAATTAATTTTAAATTAATAAATGAAACTGATATATTTTGGATTTGGTAAAATATAATTAATTTTTGAATTATGAATATCAAAATCATCTTAGGGTGATTTTTTGGTATTTTTCTGAAAAATTTCCAATTTTGATGAATAGTGAATAAATGCGTTATTATTTAAAACCGAATGTTTATTTAAATAATTATTTATTTAAATTTATTTTATGTCAAAATAGATATATAATACCTATATAATTTCAATGTAATTAATTAGAGTCATTTTATAATAAAATTAGATCTATAAAATTTTATTGAACTTTTTAATGTTTTTTACCCACCTTCTAGGAGCATTTGAAATTTTGCATAAAACTTAATTTTACCGCTTCTGTGCATTAAATTTCAAAAATCCAAGAGACACAGTTGAAATCAATAAGGAAAATGTGGATAAATAAGATGAAAATAATTTTTGGTGAATAGTAACTTTTCACTTTTATTTACCATGGTTAAAAGTAAATAGGGTAATTTAAGATAAAAATGATATTGTAATTACCCTAACATGTCACATCCGGACATCTATAGTAATTTTTTTATTTTTATTTTATAAATTTTACTTTGCATTAATTTTTCTTCGTTGAGATGTGGGCCAGACCTGACGAGAGTGTTTTCGTTTTGCTGATAAACGAGCGTTTTGGTGTCGTAATGTTTGCGCACATGCCCGACAGGAACAAAGACATGTGGCTTCACCTCATCAATGGTCGGCCGGCCTGATTCATGGGGAATTAATTAATTAGAGAACTGAATAATAATTTAAGCACAAAAATGAAAAAAAATTAAATAATTCAATAGTTGTTTAATAATAATAATAATATGGGGGTTATTTATCTTATTCTTATTATTTCAGCAAATATTTTTATTAGTTAGATAATATTAAATTATTAAAATGGTCATAAAATTATCATCATGTAAATTTTAATGTTATTACAATTATTAATTTTGTTATTATTTTAATTAGGTTATAATTATTTTTAAGTTAACGTTACAAGTTTTTCTCTAACACCATATTTTGGCAGTAATATTACTATTACTTTTGTTAAAAATATTATTGTTATTCTATGTTAATTTTGTAGTTTGTTTTAGTTTTAATTTATCATAATTTTTTTATTTTCTTTTTAATTCTTTAATCTTTCTTTTCTTTTTTCCTTTTTTCTTTTCCCTCTATCCTTCCCCTCTCTCTCCCTTGTCCCGTACAAATTCCTCCCTGGTTCGCGGTTCACCCCGCACCTCCGAACCCTAGCGGCCTTGCGCCTCACCTCCCCTCCCCTTTGCTCCTCCTCGTCAGAACTAGCTGTCACCGGCTCTCTGACCCCCAGCATGATGCCCCCCACCTCGGACCGCCCTCCTACTCCTGACCAGACCAACACCCCACCTCCCTGGTGTGCTTTGCGCACCGCCAGCAACCCGCACCACCTCCTCCTTTCGTCGGCCGATGCTCCCATGGTCTGACCCCTTTCCGGCTAGGTCAGCTGGCACCCTCCCTCATCAGTAGAACCCCTTGGCCGCACCCCCTCCTTCTTCCGACGAGGCTCTAGCCGGTGCAGCACCTTCCGACACCATATATCTTCCTCGGACAGCTCTCAGACTCCTCACCGTAGGGATTAATTGTGTTGTTTGGGGTGCGTTTGGCATGCAGCAGGAGTTTCGTGCCAAGCTCACGATGTTTCCGACATTCTGAGGTAGGAGGTTCTGCTTATAATTATTGTTTGATGAATTAATTTGCATGTTTAATTAATTTAGTGTATTATTCAATTAGTTTTCATGGTGCGAAATGGTTTTTTGATTTTTCTTATTGAGGTCTCATACGCATTGATTTATTAGTAACATGTTTATGGAATATGAGTGTGATTTTCTATGAAACCCCATGTCGGTAGCTGGTTATTAGTGTTTTATAAATTGTGCACTTGGTTTATCAGATCATGCAATGGATCCGGATTATATTATTTGTATGGAGTTGGTGTGCGTTTGATTCTTAAATGGGGGTTTGGGTGTGTTTCTGACACAAGGTCATTTGGCGCTTCTTTGGTCTGTTTTATTTAATTGTAAAAAATTTCAATTAAGTGTTGTCAGTGGTGAAAATCATGTTTTGATAAGATTACACATTGGGATTGGTTCTAAATTGGCATTTAAATGAAACCAGATGTATC
The DNA here is from genome assembly GCA_963277665.1 of Viscum album. NCBI lineage: Eukaryota > Viridiplantae > Streptophyta > Magnoliopsida > Santalales > Viscaceae > Viscum > Viscum album. The sequence continues at coordinate 671,782,953 of OY728131.1, read as the reverse complement.
TCTGGTTGAAAATTTATTACGTTGTTTTTCAACGCTCATTTTTAAAACTACTCAAATGATTTCTTTATTCGGTGCAAGTGGTGTGGATAGAACTCTTTGTGTGGTGTTGTGTGTGTTTGGTTTAAAAATGTTGTTTGGGACGATCTAGTGTGTAAAGCGGTGTTTTTCTCTTTAAAATTTATTTATGAAAATTTGGATTGTTTCATTAAATAAATATTAAGGGTGATAAATTGTTTTTGTTGAATTGTGTAAATGTTTTTGGTGATTAAAGTCATGCGATGTGTGTGGAAACTGTTTAAAAAATTCTTTTAATGGTGTGTTTGACGATGAAAGTGGTTTATTTGATTGTGCAGTCTTTATTTTGGTTGTGTGAGTGATGCGGATTTAGTTTTGGGTGATTCTTAGTGTGCATCTTATTTCAAATGGCCTTCGTGTGTGAAAATGGTGGTTTTGGCGTGCGTAGTTTCTTGTTTTGTCTGAGTATGTGATTATGACATAAGACTTGAACTCTTAACTACTTGAGCACAAACCGGAAGCCTGGGTACTAGGTGGGTGGACTAGGACTAGTGTGCTAGTGATACGGAACTGGAATCAGCCCGGTTTCACTTAGCTGGATTGACGACTACAACACTAACTAAACTTTTGGATGATTTTTGAGACCACTAGTTTATGGATGTGTTGCCCTACTAGTGGCTCATGCATGAGAACATATATTGTTGTGTTTCTGTACCATTGTTCACCGAGACGCGATGTTCTAGGGTCCCACTTCTCGCTATTATCTTTAGGGCCTCTCCTATGTATTGTGATCCTCTTTTTCTTTCCACTCACCATCAGCACACGGTGTGACGTTGGGGTTACCAAGAAAGTGTGTGTGTGTGTGTGTGTGTGTGTTAATTTAAGTTGTTTTCCATTTAGATTAGTATTCCTTTAAAATCGTTTTCATTAAAATTCTTTAAGAACTTATTTTTTTATTTATTCTGTTAAATTGAAAATATATTTGTCATTTAATAATTATGTGTGGAGGCTTTTCTTAGTGGCATCCTACTAGGATTTAAGCTGACACCCTACATACACCCTTGGGTGTATGTAGGTTCTGTTTCTTTTGCATTCCAGGTTGAGGTAACATGCACTGTATTGGTGGTTCGTGTTGTCAGCAGCGTCCTTGTGTTGGTTTGGTGAATGTTTCTTGAGGTTGTTTCACCTCATGGTGCTTGGAGGATTGAGTTAGTGTTTTTAGTTTTTTTGCCTTTTTTCTGTTCCTTTTGGGTTTTAGTCTGAGTTGTAAACTTTAAATCTGAACATGGTGTAAAGGTCTCTTTGGTTGTCTGACTTTAGTTTCAATTTTTTTAGCTTGTTGTTTGTTTTATATTTATTTATTCGGGTAAATCATTCCCAAGATTTATTTTTGATACCTGGGCACTTGTGCCAGCCCATGGGGACCGGGAACACCCTTCGGGCCTTGCCGCAGACAGTGTCGGGCGCCAGGTCGAATGGAGACCCGACCTGGTTCGTGAAAAAATGGTATCAGAGGAGTTTTTTGTTCTTGTTATTTGGGATTTCAGGTAGATCGAGGATAGGATTGGTGGTACTCAAGTGGTAGGTGCGAGAAGAGCATCGTGAACTCTTTCTCGTTTCGATCCTCGAGTAACCAGGGGTAGTCTGGGATTTAAGTTTTTGACTTTGGTCTGTGTGGATGGGGGATGACAATAGGAGTAAATCGGTACTGTGCACTATCTCACATGGAGTAGCGACCCCTGGGATTCCTGAGAGTAAGGTTTGACAATCCTAGTGGTTGGTGCTTGCCTAGGGCACAGTCTGCAAAACCATGTAGCTGGGTTTGACATGACCACTAGTCCTCCGCCCAGGTGCTTTAATGTTTGTGATGTGTTGCTTCATTTTTGGGATTGGCATGAAATTTTTTTCCTTTAAAAAGGGAAGCAGACATTGGTGCTACTCTTATTTTTTTTGGTGTGCAGTTGGCATGATATTTGGTTTGCGTTTCTCTTGGACCTTGTTTTTGGAAATTTGGAATTTGATTTGTTGAAAATTGAATTCCTAAAATATTATCTTAGGTTATCTGAAATTGAAGTGGGATGTTTTAGAAATGGAAAGCATTTTTAAAATTTATCTTGAATCTTTGGAATGATTTTTTTGAAAAAAAGAGTGTTTTTGAAATATTGAGAATGTTTTATTTTTGAAAGTTAAATAACCTTGCTTTGTCCAATGGTATTCCTATGGATGCTCGCGTGGGCACGTGGAAGTGATTAATGAATATTTGGTGGATTGTGTGGATGGGTGCCTGGGTGGCACAGAAATACAAATCTACGAGGCATCCAAGAATATCAGTGGTGAGTGATTGATTTTAAAAGTTTAATCTTGTTATCTGAAAAGTGGGGTTTTCTCAAAAAGGGTTTTTTGTGTTTAAATGGTTTTAGAATTGGAAAATGGTTTTGAGTCGAGAGTGAAAGAAATGGGTTCAAAAGAGTTGTTGGGTTTAATTGTACTGTGCTTGGTTTTTCAAGAAGGTGTTTTTATTTAAGGATGAATTGATGTTTTAAATTGAAATTGTTTGATTTATGTCTGATATATGGATGTATGATTTGTGATGTGGTTGGATTTTGGGAATTTTTGTTTTTTGTTTCTCATTTGGATATGCCCCCTAGAAATTTCCCATGGGTTCCAGCAGGTCTCTCTCAGTTCTTGTCCTGGCCCTGACTCTCAGTGGAGTGGTAGATTTGGGGTCTGCTTGGCTGTGTCAGTTTTTGTAGATGTTGAGGTTGAGTGAGTATTTTTGAATTATTTGCGAAGTTGGGAGTGTCTCTGGTTTTTGAGGAACTCTGAATGTTTTATGGGGGTAATTGTTCTTGAGTGTGTCTGGGGGAGCGAGACTACACCAGCAAATGGTAATCGTTCTGTTTTTGTTACAAATGGGGATGTTGTGAGTGATCCCTAAGACTAACCACATTCCATGGTTGTACCCATGGAAGTGAAGGTGGGAGAAATTGGTGGATCTCATAGGTTCTCTACCAATCAACAGGCAGAGATTGAGGTGCGTTGACCTTTTTGATGAGCTGGTTTCATTTTCTCCAGAGGTTGTGTGGAACAATCAGCTTAAAGCATGTAATAGCTGTTGGTCTCGTCCATATTGTGGTAAGTGCAGGTTCCTCATCCGATGAAGAGTGTGAACCAAAGGGACTTGTTCTTTGAGTGACCCTCTCGTCAGTTTGTGTCGCGCGTTTGACAGACCGTTGAATCCCCTACCTCTAGTGTGGTCAGTCAGCCACCCTAAGTCGTTTGGGGCAATTCTCAGTTGGTGAGTTGAATAAGTGGTCGCTTGGGGCACGAGAAGAAGTATGCAGGTTTCTTTTCCAATGGAGGAAGTTCCAGTCAGAGGTGGTCAGCTTATGACTGCGAGGTGGTAGATGCTTCAGACATCAGAGCCCTAGCCATAGGTCTCGGGGTGAAGCTTGTGTGCAGTCAAAACTTGTCAGACGTGGGATGAGCTTGATCCAACTTAAGTCCGCAGTGTCGGGATGGGAACAACTTAAATTTACCTATTGCGGTATCACCTTTGAAGGCTTCTTTTTTTGTGAGGGGAATGAACCCATGTCTCCATACTATGGTCTTATTTAATGGGAGTTCCTTTTCAGCCTTAAAGAGGTTCGGAAAATATGTATTCTTGTAGAGCTGGAAGGAATGCTCTATGAACCTTCTTGTGGTTGGTTATGGATTAAAATTGTACTCATCATGGAGATTCTCATGTCTTGTGGAGTTAACGTGCACTTTTTTGGTTCACCTCCTGGTTAGGGGTGTTTTCTATCAAAGTCATCTCATGTGGGAGAGTTTTGTCCAGTGTAAGAATCATTCGTGCAGGCCGGCCTGTGTTGGTGGGTTCGCGATGAAGGGTTCAATCAGTTTTTCTCAAACTACACTGGAAATGATTGCATGGGTTTCATGGTGTTAAAAAATTTTAAAATGGTGGTGAGAATCTATGTGGGTCTCACTGATGTCCCCTCTTATGATGGTTAAACATAGGGAACTTTGGGGGTCAATCTAGTGTTAGAGGTTGTATGAGTTGTGAGTTGTTTTGGTTTGAAGAACCAATGTTTGATGAGAACACTAATATGGTGGGGAGACCACCATTGGATGAGATTCTAGAAGACTTTGTCTTCAAAGTGAGCTTGGCGAGGGAAACCCTTACTTCCTCTTCGCTCAACTTCAACTATGGTAATCGGGTAGCTTAGGTAATGGTTCACTTGATGAGTGTTCTTGGATATCTCAATCAGCCCCAGTGATCCCTAAGATAGGGGGTCAGAGTGTTCCTTGTTGTAGTTTTGTTTTGAGGTGAATTCCTTACTGTTGGTCATTTTGCTTGGTGGTTCTGGTTTTGAGATCCTAAAAGTTTTAGGACATGGGTGTTTTGAATGCCCGATCTTTGGGTGATTGAGTTTTGTTTTAGTTATCTTCATGGTCTTGCTTGGAATCTTTTCTTAGTTAAGTGTTTTGGGACTTTCTGGGGGCAGAAAGTGTCATGGTGGGGAGAATTGTCACACCCGGACATCTGTAGTAATTTTTTTATTTTTATTTTATAACTTTTATTTTTGCATTAATTTTGATTTGTTGAGGTGCGGGCTCGACCTGACGAGAGTGTTTTCATTTTTCTGATAAACGATTGTTTTGGTGTCATAATGATTGTGCACATGCATGACAGGAACAAAGCCATGTGGCTTCACCTGATCAATGTGCGGCATGCCCGATGCGTGGGTAATTAATTAATTAGCGAACTGAATAATAATTTAAGCACAAAAATGAAATAAAAAAATTAATTAATTCAAGAGTTTTGTAATAATAATAATAATAATATGGGGGTTATTTGTCTTATTTTTATTATTTTAGCTAATATTTTTATTAGTTAGAAAATATTAAATTATTAAAATGGTCATAAAATTATCAGTATGTAAATTTTAATGTTATTGCTATTATTAATTTTTTGAGATTTTAGTTAGGTAATAATTATTTTTAAGTTAACGTTATATGTTTTTCTTTAACACCATATTTTGGCACTAAAATTAATACTACTTTTGTTAACAATATTATTATTATTCTAAGTTAATTTTGTATTTTATTTTAGTTTTAATTTATCATTATTTTTTTATTTTTTTTAAATCATTTATCTTTCTTTTTTTTCCTTTTTTATTTTCCCTCTATCATTCCCCTCTCTCTCCCTTATCCCAAAAAAATCCCACCTGGTTCGCGGTTCACCCCCACCTCTGAACCCTAGCGTCCTTGTGTCGCACCTCCCCTCTCCTTTGCTCCTCGTCAGAACCAGCTGCCGCCTGCTCTCTGACCACTGGCGTGATGCGCCCCACCTTGGACCGCCCTCCTACTCCTGACCAGACTGGCGACCCACCTCCCTAGCATGCCTTGCGTGCCTTCGGCAAGACACACCGCCTCCACAATTCATCGGCTACTACTCCCATGGTCAGACCACTTTCTGGCTTGGTCGGCCGGCACCCTCCCTCCTCACTCTAAACCCTTGGCCACACCCCCTTCTTCTATCGATGAGGCCCTAGCTGGTGCAGCACCTTCTGACACCATATATCATGATCGAAAAACTCTCAGACTCCTCACCATAGGGTTTAATTGTGTTGTTTGTGGTGTGTTTGGCATGAAGATTGAGTTTCATGCAAATCTCATGAGGTTTCCTACATTCCGAGGTAACAGGTTCTGCTTATTATTATATTTTGATGAATTAATTTTCATGTTTAATTAATTTAGTGTTTTATTTAATTAGTTTTCATGGTGTGAAATTGTTTTGTTATTTTTCTTATTGAGGTCTCATATGCATTGATTTATTAGTAACATGTTTTTGAAATACGAGTTTGATTTTATGTGAAAACCCATGTCGGTAGCTGGTTATTAGTGTTTTATAAATTGTTCACTTGGTTTATTAGATCATGCAATGGATGTAGATTATATTATTTGTATGGATTTGGTGTGCGTTTGATTCTTAAATGGGTGTTTGGGTGTGTTTCTAACACAAGGTCATGTGGTTCTTCATTGGTCTATTTTTTTAATTGTCAAAAAGTTCAATTAAATGATGTCAGTGGTGAAAATCATGTTTTGATAAGATTACACAGTGGGTTTGGTTCTAAAGTGGCGTTTTAAATGAAACCAGATGCATCTCTGGTTCAAAATTTATTCCGTCATTTCTCAATGCTCATTTTTAAAACTACTCAAATGATTTCTTTAATCGGTGCAAGTGGTGTGGATCGAACTCTTCGTGTGGCGTTGTGTGTGTTTGGCAAAAAAGGGGGGTTTGGGTCAGTCTAGTGTGTAAAGCGGTGTTTCTCTCTTTAAAATTTATTTATGAAAATTTGGATTGTTTTATTAAATAATTATTAAGGGTGAGAAATTATTTTAGTTGAATTGTGTAAATGTTTTTGTTGCTTAAAGTCATGTGACGTGTGTGGAAACTGTTTGAAAAATTATTTTAATGGCGTGTTTGACTATGAATGTGGTTTCTTTGACTTTGAAGTCTTTATTTTGGTTGTTTGAGTTATGCAGATTTAGTTTTGGGTGATTGTTAGTGTGCATCATACTTCAAATGGACTTTGTGTGTGCAAATGGTGGTTTTGTAGTGTGTAGTGTCTTGTTTTGTCTGAGTTTGTGATTATGACGTAAGGCTTGAACTCTTAACTACTTGAGTACAAATGGGAAGCCTGGGTACTAGGTGGGCATACTAGGACTAGTGCGCTAGTGATACAGAAGTGGGATCAGCCCGGTTTCACTTAGCTGGATTGATGACTATAACACTAACTAAACTTTTGGATGATGTTTGGAGACCACTAGGTTATGGATGTGTGGCCCTACCAGTGGCTTGTGCACGAGAATGTATATTGTTGTGTTTCTATACCACCGTTCACCGAGACATGATGTTTTAGGGTTCCACTTCTCACTAGTATATTTATGGCCTCTCCCATGTATTGTGCTCCTCTTTTTCTTTGCGCTCACCATCGGCACACGGTGTGACATTGGGGTTACCAGGAAAGTGTGTGTGTGTGTGTGTTAATTTATGTTGTTTTCCATTTAGAGTAGTTTGACCTTAAAAACTGTTTTTATTAAAATTCATTAAGCACTTATTTATTTCTTATTCCATTAAATTGAAAATGTATTTTTCATTTAATAATTATACGTGGAACCCTTTCTCGGTGGAATCCTACTGGGATTTTTGCTCACACCCTATATACACCCTTGGGTGTATGTATATTTTGTTTCTTCTACATTCCAGGTTGAGGCATCGTGCACAACATTGGTGGTTCATATTGTCAGCAGCGTCCTAGTGTTGGTTTGGTGAATGTTTCTTGAGGTTGTGGCACCTCATGGTGCTTGGAGGTTTGAGTTAGTGTTTTTAGTTTTTTTCCTTTGTGGACGTTCCTTCTAGGTTTTAGTCCAAGTTGTAAACATTGAATATGAACTTGGTGTAAGGGTCTGTTTGGTTGTCTGAATTTAGTTTCATTTTTTTTCATCTGGTTGATTGTTTTATATTTATTTATTTGGTTAAATCATTCCCAAGTTTTATTTTTGATACCCGGGCACTTGTGCCAGCCCGTGGGGATCAGAAACGCCCTTCGGGCCTTGCCGCGGACCGGGTCGGGCACCGGGTCGGATGACGACCCGGCCTGGTTCATGACATAACACATATCCTAATTCTATTGGATAAGTTTAATTCGACCCAAAACAACCATAGGAATAAAATATGATCCTTTAGGTCCACTTGTATTATATTAGGAAATTTATTATTATTTTATTTAAAGAAGAGTTAAAAGTGTTAAATTCAATGTTTATTAACTAAACAATTTTTAGTATAGTGTTATACATAAGATAAATTTGACTATAAATATTAATTATAAAGGTAAAAAATATTTCCTACATAATGGTATTTTATTTATATTTTTTAAATATTAAATAAATAAATTTATTTGTGACACAATGATGATGTCGTAATTACCTTCTTAATGAAATAATGAAATAGTTTATATTATAAATATTAAAAAATAGAATTTAAAGGCTTTGCAGCCATACATGAATTTTACAGGTTAATATGACATGTTAGGGTTGATTAAATAAATGTATTTCGATGTGATAAGGTTGTTATGATTTTCACAAAAACAAAATACCAAATAGTTTCAAAATTGACATTAATTAATTTTTAAAACAAATACTATATTATTGGTTGATATAATATTCTTAAAAATATAAGGTTCTAAAAAAGGGCATAAATAATATTATATATGTAATTAATGAACCACTTGAGGTTATCTTGGAATTTTAATGTTTTTTATTAACCATATAGTGTAAGATTACAAGAAGACACAGTAAAAGTTAAACTATTTAAATAAGAGTTAAATCTAAAGGATAAGGTTAAAATGGTAACCTAAACTTATATAAAACCTATTAGTTGAGATTATTTTGACTCATAACCAACTAAGTCTCAAAATAAATTCATTTGGAGCCATTATAAACCTAATATTATTGTATGATAAATTAATATTTTAAACTTTTCCTAAAGTGACCCTCACCCCTCTTATAAAAGGGAACTTCCCCTTCTCACAAAATCACACCTCCAATGCCATCTGTCTTGGACAAAACCTTCCCAAATATCCTCCCAATTTCCATAAAATCAACCTATAGTCATTACTTTGATCAGAAAGCCAACCTAAAGATCACTTTTGATCAACTCAAAAAGAAACACCTGAAGAAGAGGTAATAATTTCGCCACCTTCTTTCAAGTTATTTTCTTCTTACACTTCCTCTTTATTTTTTCTTTCAATACCAAAATAATAACTCCATTACCTAATAAATAATTTTATGTTATTAAAAATATGGTACAACCATATTTTTTATTCTATCCATCCTATAAATGAAAAAGTCACCATACGTGCGTACGTACGGCTTACCGTCTCCACGTCATGGTGTAGTTTGTTATCCAAACACTTCATTATTTGGATGGGTATAATAATGAGTATAATTGATGTAAATAATAAATATAACATGTTTATTATTATTTATATACTATATACCATCCAATTACATAAGATTTCACCATCAATATAATGATATTGTCGCTCATGCGTACATACGGATTACCGTCTCCATGAACGCGATGAGATTCATCCCCATCATAATCATTCAAGAAATTTTTTTATTTTATGATTAAAAATAATTTTTAAGAACTTCATATCATTAAGCATATGAATAAAATACATCCTAACCATAAAAAACATGGCTTACGTAACAAATCATATAAAGTAAAATAGATCAGGGAACATCCGAAACGATGATATTACTAAAATATTATTAACAAAGAAATATTAGAAGATCATATATGATGTAATATTTATGTATGTGGTTGTTTTATATTTTAATAAAAATTATTTAACTATTATAAAGGAGGTTAACATACCCTTGACCAAGGAAAAGTACAAGGTAAGGGTTAATTCCTCAATCTCATTATTATCCGAGATTATTTATGAGTAAATATTTACTGGGACATATTTATCATAAATGTTCATATTTCATATAAATGTTTTCAAAAGGAATCATTTATGGTTTTGTGGAAGGGTATATTTAACTATATCATCATTTTAAATGTTTTAAATATTTATTTTTCTAAATATTTTAAATTAATGTATATGTTTTCAAAATTATTTTAAGGATTTATTTATATGTACATCATTGTTTTAAAATGTTAATTCCTTTCAAATATTCAATGTGGTATGGGACACTTTGATTCACAAATGTATTTAAATTTTTTCCTTTCTAAATTATGTGACTTTTAAATGATTTCAAAAAAATAAATAGATATTTCTCTCAAATAGTTTTGATTTCATCTATATCAACATCCTTTTATGGATTTTACACTTGTTTGAAGTTGATTCATTATGATACAAATATTTCATATTGTATTGAAGGTTTTGTGATATGTTTGATTGTGGATGTATTATTTCTATACCATTCAGGGTTTATGGTTAAATTATTAACATTTTTTATGCTAGTTTTAATATGAATGTTTATGTTATGTTTAACCTTTCATTCAAGGAATGCATTGGACTTAGTAAGTGACAGGTGGAGCCCACTATAGCTTATCGATGCATCGGTAGGTTTAATGAGACAAGATAGTGTCTTGGCACAAGACCTTGAAAAAATCTTATTTTTAGTCTTGGGACAAGTCCTTGACTATGTGGTTATGAAGTCTAGCATTATGCATTCCATCATTATGAAATTGGATATTGATATTACATGTCATCAATCAACTAATAGAATATCCATGTCCATAAGTAAATAGAATTATTTGATTTATCTTTACCATATTATGATGATATTTAAGTTTAAAAGGCTTTTGTTTTAGTCTTATACATTTCCATAAATTTTCATGCTTATTTATGAAAGTTTCTACTATACTGTTATCCTTACTGAGCATCTGAGCTCACCCATTTCTTATTTTTTATCTTCCTAGGATTCTAAGAAGTGTTTTATGATTGATAAGTAGGGTTAAGCTAGGGGATTAATGGAGTTCTCAAAGGATCATTTATGTTGTGTTTTATTTTATAATGTGTAATGTAACATTCATGTATGTAATATATTTTCCAAGACTACTAAACTGATCAGTCTTTCAGGACATGATTCCTTGTAATAATGCTAATGTATTAAAATAATGCGCCGACTCTGGGCTTCTGGGGTCAGGGCATTACATCATGGGAGCTATCCAATCCCCAATTATTATAGATTGATAAATTTCTACTCTTTGATATTCCCATTGAGGTTCAAATGAATTTTATACATACATGGTTACCTTTTAAAATTATTCTTGTAAGTCAACATCATGATGTTATTCTTTTGTTTTTTATTCACCTTCCTTATATTCTATATTTGGATCCATTCAATTTCTACATTCTTCTTCATCTTCTATCACATCAACAGCCAAACTTCTCAAGGTATTTCTGGTTTTATCTTCAATGATCATCTCATCACTACTTTCCATAATTTTTCTAAGATGTTTATTGAATCATTTATATGATTTTATATTCATTGAATATCTGAGGATTATTCCATTATCTTTTGAATCACCAAAATTTCTTTGATTTCGTAATTTGTTTGGGATAAAAATTTACTTATGAAGTCATGAAAATACATTAGAGATTAATTCCTTCCATGACATAACTCATAGGATGTCTTGGTTTCTGCCATATAAATCAATATTTGTCTTTAAATATAAACGATATCTGAAAAACCACTTTCCATTAATGGGGAGAGATAAAATTATCAATCAACATATTTTTGGTCATTCTATTCACCTATAGATTTTGGCGATCAAAAAATCCATTTTGCTATGGAGTTCTCAAAATAGCCACATCATGTTCTATTCTATGTTTCTCCAAGTAATTTTGAAATTCAATGGATGTGTATTCCCCTACAATGTCATACTACATAACTTTGATTGTCCTTCCAGTATCATTCTTGGCTATTTGACTATGTGTATTTATATAATCAATCACTTATCATTTCATATGTAAACCGATCACACAAGCTATTATTCTATAATAATCAATATAAATGATGATGTATCTTTCTCCATAAGTTATATAAATATTTATTAGACCACAAAAATCTATATGAATGAGGTCAAAGAGATTCTATTTGATTTTCACTACTAGAAAACTAACCTATACCAACAGTTTGGAACCGTTGGTATAGGCCTCCAAAGCGTTGGTATAGCCTATACCAATGGTTTGGAGAACCATAGGAAAGTAAGCCGTTGGGATAGTTCATTTCCAAATATTTTTGGAAAATCATTGGTCTAGACCTATACCAACGGTTTTGAAAACCATTGGTATAAGTAATATGAAAATCTATACCAACGGTTCCATAAAACCGTTGGTATATGTATTTCCAAAAAAACTATTCACTGGGATTTGATCCTAGGACCGCCAGTTTATCATTGAACAACCTAACCACTAACATAACATGAATTTTGTGAATATAATTCATAAATATATATATGTATTATCATAATTATTTTAAATTTTGATTTATATAATGTTCTGGTTAAGAGGATTTAATAAAAAAAATCAAAGGACCTATACCAACAGTTCTCAAAACCGTTGGTATAGGTCTATATCAATGGTTCTCAAAACCTTTGGTATAGGTCCCTAGAATCTGGGAAGTGATGTTGATATATTGGGGACCTTTTCCAACAGTTTGGCCAAACCGTTGGGAAAAGTGGCCACAAATTAGACCTTCCCCAATGGTTTGTACAAACCATTGGGAAAGCCTTCCCTTTCCAAATGGTTTGGCCAAACCGTTGGGAAAAGTGGCCTCAAATGGGACCATTCCCAACGGTTTGGATAAACCGTTGGGAAAACCTACCCTTTCCCAATGTTTTTGGAAAACCGTTGGGAAAAGTGGCCACAAAGTGGGCTTTCCCAATGGTTGGGCCAAACTGTTGGGAAAGGGGGTATAGAAGTGTTGGGAAAGGTCACATTTCCAGTAGTGTGTCTTCTTTGGATGATATGAACTGCAAACTATTTTTCCTCACATTAAAGCATCACAAGCCTTCTCCCATTTACACTTCATATTTGGGATATCAACAAAAATATTTAGTTTTGATATCTTTTCCATATATTTTTTTATTGATGGACCCAACCTCTAGTGCCACATGTTGTTCGCTTCTCCAACTATCATGTAACTAATATTCTATTTACTATCAACCTGATATGAGTTTCCATTTTCTATGCATCCCTTCCTCGGATAATTCCCAATTATTCCTTTTATAGGGAACCCAAAATGTCTGAATGTCACCATAATTCCTGATTCAAAGTGTTGGCTCACACTCAGGTAATGGTGACACAACCCATCCACATAATAAACATTAGTCTTCTTCATCTCTCCATTGGCCAGTTTAGTCCTTCCTCAACAATCGATCTTCAAAGCACCATCATTACTGAATCTCACAATTCCATCAAAATTTTTCTTGATATTCATAAATAGGTCAGCATTTTATAACATATGTGATGAACATTTTCTATCAATAATCTATGTACTGTTGTCCTTAGTTGTGTTGAGGGCTATTTCAGCAATGTTGGAATTTTTAATTTTCTTCATATCCTTCTATGAAATATTAGATTGAGTGGAGGATAAAGATGTAAATTGAAATATCTCTTCCATGTGAGTAGGTTCATCCTAATCGTATTATTTTTTTGTGTGGAGAAAACCTATTTTTAAGAGAAACACTTTCTAGTGGGTGATTGTTGACTTATCTCTATGTTCTGCATGAAATCTTCCTTCCATTCCTCTACCTACAATTAATAAATCTATTGCCAAAGATATAAGAATGATAAAAATATCCATAGAAATTGTTTCTCCTATAATAATAATTATATGAATTATTTATCCTTTGTTGAATTCCTATACTTTCTCCATTCAAATAGTTCCTTGCCTCTTCATAGTATGACATGGTATGGCCCAAATAGCTATAGAATTGGCATTTCATAAGAGGAAATGTATTTTTACTTCTATTCCATATCATGTAAACTTTCATAGAAGGATAGTTTGACTGTATATCATCTCGAGAAACTCGATACTGGTTTTCCATCCTTATTTTAGTCTGATTTGAGACATTATTTATTTGGACTTTAGGATTCTTTGTGATATGTCTAACTTTCAACATTCCTTTATTTTGTCTATTTATTCTTCCAGTATTCGATGTTTCATCATCACAACAAATTTCTATGTTTCCCATGCATAAGGGTATTTGATCGTTCAGAGCCTTTTCAACTTCATCAAAGACACACTTAGCTATCTCTAGCAGTTCAACATATAGGAATTTATAAAATTGAATTTTATTATTTGTTTCTTTTGGAAATGATTCACTTTCAGGTTCACTCTTAGGATTAACAACTTATTATTCATGTACCTTATCATTTTTGGACTTCTCCTCCAATATCGAGGGAAGGAAATTAATTTCCTTTTATATTTCTTCAATTCTGAGCTTTAGTTCAATAATATCCTCTAAATATTCAAAGGTTTTTTATTTTTCTTTTACTACTTCTTCAATTTGATCAATTTCATCTTATAGTATATCAATATATTATGATAAATCTTCCACAATTGTAATAATATTTTTTCATCTCTTGGATTGACTCTAAAGATTACCAAAACAATCCTTCAGTTCCAATATGATATCTACATCAGTGTTCAGTTGATTATCTATAGCTTTATATCCTGATAGTTCTTTTTTTCAACAGTTTCCATCATTGATTCATGGGTTCTAGATTTAAATTCTGATTATTCTTTCACAAATAATTCATCATCATTATCTTCTAATTCACAAACAAAAACCATTATCTATAGTTTCTTACCAAACTTGAAGTCTCCCTTTTTGAAAAAACTTTTCTGTGGCTTCTGCATGTCTCCCGCATCGCTTTCTTTATCATCAATCTTTCTTGTTCACTAAGAGGAAATGTGCCCAAATCTACCACAACGAAGACAAGACATAGGTAACTTACCTTAAAATTTCACATTTCCATTCTTGAATTTGTTTGAAATGATAGAAAAAATTATTTTCCTTCATTATCTTTACCAATATTATCCCCTTAAATTTCATGTTTTTCCATGGATTTGAATGTCATTTCCTTTCTTACTCGAGTTATTGCATCTTCTAGTTTGAGTATCTTCTCATTTTCAACTAGGTTTCTCACAACATCATTCATATAATGTTTGGAAAGATCTGATTCCTCAATAGCCAACACATTTTCATTGTAAAGTGGTGTAAGTCTTATCATGATTTTCTTTACAATATGAGTGTCTTTTATTTATCCATTAAGTCCTCATATTGCTCTGAAAAATTCAGTAATTCGATTGAAAATGTATCTAAATTTTCTTTAGGATGAATCTTTAGATCATCAAAAATATTTTGAAAAACTTTTAGTTTCACCTCCTTCACTTTTTTGTCTCCTTTATAAATATTATTCATTTTTTCCATATAAATTTTCTGATGTATAACTCATCACCTTTAGATATATCTAATTGAAAAGTGTTGTAGTGAGTAAATTTTCTGTTCTAGAATCAACATCAAGAATTTTACTATCTATACCAGTAATAGAGATCCTAGTTCAATCAGTGACTTGTATTTCTTGTGTATTAGAAAACATGATTTCCATTCCAATAGATCTTAGATGTGATATCATCCTATTCTTCTTAACTGAACGTTTCATCCATCAAAGAGGGGTATTTACTTAACATTTACTATATTATCCAATGTATAAATGAAGAGAAGATGTAACACCATCAACCTTTACCCTCTGATTCCACTTGAAGGACCCCAGAACACTGTGAGAGGGGATGGGTGAATCAAGGTGTCAAATGTTTTTAAACTAATTGATCTTGTTCCAGCCATGGTAGGAACCTATTAATCCCATCTATTGAGAAAGTGATGAAAATAGACAATTACTTGAAAAGTGATAATACAACAATTTTACATGGTTCACCAATAAGGTCTATGTCCAAAGAGCATATGCTGATAGGTTATCAGTCATACTAATGCACACTAATCTTCACTAGTTGTAGAGTACAATAGTTTAGAACATTCACTCTAGGTTAGGTACACAATATTTATAAGGATTTAGGGACAGTTCACTGTGTCCCTCAGATCACTTCCACTGACTCCTCCTTTATCACTATGTTGGTAAGTCTTTGAAATCAGTTTATCAACTTGAAGGTTGCTTCAATGGATTGGAATTCAATCATGCATCCTTAACTGTAGACAGATGCATAGTTGATGTACCTTTATCACACATATGTCTAATTAACCTTTTCCTCACACTGTTAGTTAGTGAACTATTCCTCTAAAAACTAAATTTTTCCTCTACATATTGTGATCCTTCATATACCTACTAGGCTCCTTCCTCCACATACATGCACACACCACTTACCGCTTGTGCTTCACAAACCACTTCTTCAATAACTATTCCTTCTCCATGAACTATATATGATTTTTGTGTACATTCTCTACTATGTGGACCACCTTCCATCTACAGACTGTTATTCTATGCATACTGCAAAATCACCACGGACTGAGTTCTTCCTCTATGTACAAACCCTCCTACGTGGACTTATTTCCCCTTTGTAGACTACATAAAACCCATCAGAAGAAATTCTTCCATGCAGACCTCTTTCAAACATAGCCAAATTTCCCGAGTGATGAATTAATCTAATGAAATTCACTCCACAATCTTTATTAATGGTATTATAATTGCATATCTTGGTAAATATATCCTCATAATCCATTATTCCCAGATTTACTGAATCATTGATACTGCACCACCATCACAATGTATCGGGAATCTCCCATAAAACATATCCTCTACGTGGTCCGCATACTTACATTCCCCCAATGTGGTGGAAAAAATCACCATCTGGTTTTCTCAAATGACACCCTTTGCAGTTTCTCAAAACTCTTCCTCATTTTCATGAATGACATGCCAACCTGCAAACAGTCATTCCTTCCTCGTAATGTGATCCTTCAAATGAACTGCAAGTCTTCACTATGAACTTACTTCACTCCATGAACTATTCATCCTAAGAGGTCTTCATACCATTTTCCATTCCACGAACCATTCCCGCTATGTGGTTTGTGGTTCACCATTCCGCGTACTATATTCCATGATCCGCTAACTATACCTGAAAATTATAATTTGTATACTTCCTTGGAAAAAACCTAAAGAAACAAAATTTGACTTGTAAAGTTTTATGAACACTCCCATTATATTGTATCTCCCCCATAAACTTAAAATACATCAAGAATCATATAAAAATAGTTAGCACAACTGGGGAAAGTGGACTTCATAACCTTCTCATGCACGAGGTGGTGGCTGAACACTGTGGTTCAACTGATGCTTCTCGAACACATGTGCCGACAATGGCTTGGTCAGTATGTCAGTGTAACATCCCAAGTAAATAATGAATGACAGATATTTTTATCTATGTCTATTAATGATTAAGATAGTGTTTTATAGGCTTAAAATGAAAATAAATCCAATCTTAAGCATGGAATACACTAATATTCTTAAAAGATTGTTTTACTGCCTTATGATGGAAAACCCTTCTTAAATCTATCTTTTGACAATTTTATAATATATGTTTGTCAAAATAAAATTATTATTTATGATTGGGACATCAAAATTTACTTTGTGTGAATTTTTGGTATTTTTCTGACAATGTTCATTTTTTAATGAATAGTGGAAAATACTGCATTTTACATCAAAACTTCTTTTTAATCTAATTTATTTATATGATTAGATTATCTTTTGAATTTGTCTTAATGTGTAATATGAATATATTTTTACCATTTAATCCAATGGTGGTCATTGGAATCAATTTCACTTTGAAATTGGACTCAAACTAGTGTCAATCTTTTGATACTTATTGTTTCATAAAAACACGCTATTTGCTCTGACAGCGGGAATTAATTATTAAATTAATTAATGTGACTTATATGTTTTGAATTTTGTAAAATAGAATTCATTTTTGAATTCGGAATATCAAATATATCTTAGGGTGAATTTTTGGTAATTTTCTGAAAAACTTCAATTTTTGATGAATAGTGAAACCACTAAGTGGTACTTATAAAAACTAATTTTCCGTTTAAATGAAATTTTTCCATCATTGTATTTTGAATTTCAAAAATCCAACATACATGGTTGTCATTAAGAAGTAAAATGTGGTTCAATGAGATTAAAATAATTTTTTTGGTGAATAGTAACTTATTAAGTTCTTAATCGCGATTAGTGGTAATTAGGGTAGTTTAAGGTATAAATAATGCTTTAATAATATGAAATGAGCTTGACACATGTCCTTCCATCATTGGTTGTGTCATGGCCGACCAAGAAAAGACATGGGTCAACTTGGGGACCCCATGGAGACACTTTGGTTGGGAAATGACATAAATAACTTTTTATTAAATGTAAAAGTAAAAATGACACAAACATAATATGTTTTATGAAAACAATTTTTACATGGGGTTATAAAGATCAGATTTTTGATTATAAATTTTCATTGGAAAGATAAAAAGATTTCCTACATCATAGTATTTTTTTTTATAATTTTTAGACTTTAAATAAATTAAATTATTTATGACATAATAATGATGTAGTGATGACATCATCATTTGACGATTTAAATAAAATGGAAAGATAATGTAACATATATGAACTACACATGCCCAAAACCAATTGGATGAGTGGATTTATAACCCTTATCACCTTATCCACGAATTATATCAATGTGGGACCTTTTAAAACGGAAACACATTTTCAAATAAAGTAATATTTCTTTACTTTCCAAAAGTGCCCCTCCTCTCCTCTTATAAAAGGCCCCCAACTCTACCTCATTTCACACACTCCTCAAGCCTTTGGCTCGGCCAACCCCTGCCCAATTACTCTCTCCACATCCCTCTCCTCATCCTAGTGGATTTCCTTTGGGCAGAATCCTTTCAGAGGAAGCCTTTAGGCTCAAATCAAAAGGATTTACACTTTTAAAGTTAATTCATTCTCTCATGTTCATTTGTTTTATTTTGCTTCTCCAACCCCCTAAACTCATTTTATTTACTTATTTTGAAACAAAAACAGTATCTTCAATATACTAGGATGTTGTTATAGGATTTATTTGATCTACACTCTCACACAACTACATAAAATGGTTAAAGAACATACGCTTTCCGTGGATGGTGAAATTCTGCCTCCCGAAACGATGATTGTTCAATACTCATTTAACACCTTCAAAGGTGGCCATTATGATGTCACTATTTTTATATATGATATATAATATGTTTATTGTTTCTTTAAGATTCTGTATTTTTTATTTTGGGCATACCTTTATGGTTTCCATTATGGGTAAACACGATATCATCATTTAAGGAAGTGCGGACTACCGCCCCCTCAAAGTGATGTGATTCGTTAATGCCATATGTGGGACGTGTAAAGGATGGATTTAAAGTTATTATATATGATGTTATACTGGAATTATAATATACCTCTATATCATTATTATTTCTTTCCATTAAAGTGTGAGATAGAAATGAAAGTAGCGTTTATGCATACGTACGGCTTACCGTCACCATGAACGGTGCATTTCATTTCTTATCCCCAAATGTAATGTACTATTAAAAGTACATGTATATAATGGATATATATAATTAATGATATATCTAAATGATGAATATAATTCTGGAATTAAAATATACATACCTCTCATTTAGTTTTAATTCCATTAATATGACAAAGAAATGAAAGTAGCATTCATGTGTACGTACGGCTTACCGTCTCCATGAATGGTGCATTTCATTTCTTACCTCTAAATGATTATGTAATATTATAAATACATGTATATGCTGGATATATATGATACACATTATATCCACATCGTGAATTTCATTCTGGATATAAAGAACCTTTGACCACACGAACAACATGTAATTGTAAGAAGTCAACTTTCGACTTAAGAACCAAATATTGAGAAAACAAACATTATTAACTTTAATGGTTAAATAATGTTTATAACATGGAAATAAGTGATATAAAAGGAATAATGGACTTTAAAAAGGTTCTTAATCAAGTATAAATTAACTCAAGTTTATTATTCAGGACGTTAAAGAACGATCGAGTCAAGTCGGACCCGAGGTAAGGGACTTCGTCTCAATCTCCTTTCATTGAGGCATATTTCGTTTTATACACAATTTTCTTTTATACGGTGTATAAACCCCTTTGACTTTTACTTTTATACAAAAGGAATCTTTTTCTACAAAGCATTTTACAAAACGACAAAAAGGAATGTTTCTTTTAACGTACTTGGCGACAACGACCTTTTCCGCCGCTGCGAGTATTATTTGGTCTTTGGCTTTCTCAACAAGCCGTAATGTTTTTAGAATAAAATAAATACCATATAATCTTTTATGTATTTTGGTATTGGAAATGGTTTTGAAAAAGGATTCTATTATGTCAATATATTTATGATATATTGTGATTGAAATGTGGAAATGTTATCATTCCTTTATATTGGTTTTATGTTTTATGATTTTATACTAGTACGTGGACATTTTAACGGGTGGTTACGTTATAAACCATATGACGGGTGGTGCCGTGAATACCAGGACGGGTGGTTATGTTATAACCTCTAATGCATTGGGTATGGAAGTCGGCCGTATGGCTATTCCATTAAGTATGTATGGAAATTGGCCGTATGGCTATTCCATTAAGTGATATGTGTGGAAGTCGACCGTATGGTTATTCCACTTAAGTATGTTTATGTCCCAAGTTACCTTTATATATGTTATGTGTTCTTTTTATGGATTTTAAGGTAATACTTTGGTTACAAAAAGGTAAGTAATGATACTTTATTTAGTGAAGAGTTTTTACTACTTCATGAAGGTGAAGGTATTACTTTGATAGAGTATATATGGTTTATTTGATGTTTGAAAAACTAACAGTTTTCATTCTTTCTGTATCCCTTACTGAGCTTTTTATGCTCATCCCAAGTTTTTTGAAATGTTTTTCACAGGTCAATGGAAAGGTACATGATATGATGATAGTGTCAAGGAAGTGTCAAGAAATAATCCATGTTTTATTTTAAATGTGTTTCCATTGACGGGAATGAAGAATACTATCTTTATGTAACCACTTTTTTTATATGTGGAATGTAATGCAAGTTTTATGATCTAATTCTCTAAAACTCTAAACCCGAAATGATCCTCAATGTGTAATCTTGTAATAACTCAAGATTAAGTAAGGTTTAAGGCCGGGGCCTTATAGTTGGTATCAAAGGTCGGTTTAGACAACTTTAGGAGTTAGAAAAGTATTAAATTATAATATGATTGAAATGATATAGCATTTATGGATTACCATGTTGCTTCGCCTAAGATATTTCTGTGTTCAGAATGGTTTTCCGCAGAGGAAACAAAGCAGCTATATTGGGATGACATCAGGAGGAAGATAACCTTCCAAATCCGAAACCTGAGATGGTTGGAATCGGAACTGAACAGTTTGTTGCAGTGATGACATAGTTGACTCAGGCTATAAATGGTGGTGGTATCCATGCACGAGATCAGCCAGATCAACCGCAGAGGAACATGTCAGTGGTAGAACATTTCATGAGGCAACATACCCCATCATTCAGAGGATCATCTGACCCTGTGTAAGCTGAAGGGTGGATTAAAGCACTGGAGAAGATTTTTGATGTCATGGGGTGTTCAGAACATCAAAAGGTTAGTCTTGCTGTTTACCGTTTTGAGGGTGAAGCTGATTAGTGGTGGTCGATGGTGAAAAATATAAGGGATTGTGATGAGATTGAGGATCTTCACTGGGACGAATTCAAAGGTATGTTTCTTGAGAAATATTTTCCTAAGGTGGTTCGTCTTAGGATGGAAATACAGTTCCTAGAATTGAGGCAGGAGGATGATTTAGTGGCTGCTTATGAAGAAAAGTTCACTCGATTGGCAAGGTATGCTCCAAACTTCATACGATATCTTGATAGTAAAATAAACCGTTTTTACTCAGGGTTAAAGAAAAATTATCGAAGGGCTTTAGCTTCTCGTGAGTTAAAAAGTTATGAAAAACTTGTTCGATGTGCGAAGAAGGTGGAAATGGAGTTTGCCGATGATCATGTGTTCAATGACAAACAAAAGAATAAGAGGTCTAGTTGGCAGGAAAAGGGGAAGAATTCATCAAAGAAGCAAGGAGGTAAGAAAACCAAATATCCATCCTGTGAGAAGTGTGGTAAAATGCATCCTGCAGATTGTTTATCCAAGTCTGGTAAGTGATTTCGGTGTGGTAAGTCTGGTCATATTGCTCATAACTGTAAGGAAGATGATCAAGTAGGAAATGAAAAGCCAACGGTAAGATGTTTTAAGTGTAATGAAATGGGTCATTATGCAAACGAGTGTCCAATGAAGAACTCAACTGGGGGAATACAGCTAGACTACAAGCAGAAAGGGGTGGTGAAATCCTTTGCAACAACTTCAGCAGATGTTGGGCCATCGAATGAAGTGGTATCAGCTCCAGGGAGTTCAGTATTTTTCGATGATTGACTTGAGGTCGGGGTACCATCAGTTGAAAGTAAAAGAAGCAGATGTTCCGGAGACTGCGTTCCGTACTAGATATGGCCATTATAAATTTGTAGTTATGCCTTTTGGGTTAACCAATGCACCTGATGTATTCATGGACCTTATAAATAAAATTTTCCATGCGTTCTTGGATAAGTTTGTGTTTGTGTTTTGAGGTTTGGGAAGAGGTTATGTGTGCCTTGTGATTCACAGTTGAAGAATGAGTTGTTATGTGAGGCTCATAGTTCCCCGTTTTCAGTTCATCCAGGCAGTACTATGATGTACAGAGATCTTCGGGAGTATTACTGGTGGGATGGAATGAAAAGAGATATTGCTGATTTTACTGTGAAGTGTTTGACTTGTCAACAGGTTAAAGCAGAGCGACAATTACCGAAAGGGATGCTTCAGTCTTTACCAGTGCCAGAGTGGAAATGGGAGAATATATCCATGGAATTTGTTGTGGGATTACCGAAGACATCTCGAGGTAATAATGCAATCTGGGTTATTGTTGATCGCTTGACCAAATCTTCTCATTTCCTTTCTATACAAGATACTTTTTTCCCTAGATCAACTTTCCCGTTTGTATCATAAAGAGATAGTCAGGTTACATGGATTTCCTCTCTCCATTGTATCGGATCGTGATCCCAGGTTTACTTATAACTTTTGGAAAGGCCTTCAGAAGTCGTTGGGTACGGAATTAAATTTTAGTACAGCTTTTCATCTCAATCAGATGGGCAGTCAGAACGAACAATCCAGACATTGGAGGATATTCTACGAGCTTGTTCTATGGATTATCAGGGAAGTTGGGACCAACATCATTCTTTGGTTGAGTTTTCTTATAATAACAGTTTTCATTCTATTATATAAGATGGAACCATTTGAGGCATTATATGAGAAGCGGTGTCGAACTCCAGCATTTTGGAATGAAGTGGGTGAAAGGAAGCTGATGGGACCAGAATTGGTAGAAGAGATGGCAAAAAAAGTTTATTTGATTCATAATCACATGAGAACAGCTCATAGCAGGCAAAAGAGTTATGCGGATAACCGGAGGAAGGATCTATCTTTCGAGGTAGGTGATCATGTTTTTCTCAAGGTTTCTCCTTGGAAAAGTGTGGTGAGATTTTGTAAGAAAGGAAAGCTGAGTCCAAGGTTTATTGGACCATATGAAATTCTGGAGAGAGTTGGATCAGTTGCATACCGGGTGGCTTTACCTCCGAGTTTATCTCAGGTACACAATGTTTTTCATGTTTCAATGTTGAGGAAGTATATGCCAAATCCATCTCATGTTTTCAGTCCAGAGGTAGTTCAGCTGGAAGAGAACCTATCTTATGAGGAACCACCGGTCCAGATTCTTGACCACAGGGAGAAAGTGTTACGGAATAAAGTGATTCACCAAGTAAAGCTTTTGTGGAAAAACCACATGATTGAAGAGGCAACATGGGAATCTAAAAATGCAATGAGGGATAAGTACCCCCATTTATTCGATAAGTAAATAAATTGCGGGGACGCAATTTTATAAAGGGGGGAAGTATGTAACATCCCAAGTAAGTAATGAATAATAGATATTTTTATCTATGACTATTAATGATTAAGATAGTGTTTTAGAGGCTTAAAATGAAAATAAATCCAATCTTAAGCATGGAATACACTAATATTCTTAAAAGATTGTTTTACTGCCTTATGATGGAAAACCCTTTTTAAATCTATATTTTGACAGTTTTATAAGCTATGTTTGTCAAAATAAAATTATTATTTATGATTGTGGAATCAAAATTTACTTTGTGTGAATTTTTGGTATTTTTCTGACAATGTTCATTTTTAATGAATAGTGGAAAATACTGCATTTTACATCAAAACTACTTTTTAATATAATTTATTTATATGATTATATTATCTTTTGAATTGGTCTTAATGTGTAACATGAATATATTTTTACCATTTAATCCAATGGTGGTCATTGGAATCAATTTCACTTTGAAATTAGACTCAAACTAGTGTCAATCTTTTGATACTTATTGTTTCATAAAAACACCCTATTTGCTCTGACAGCGGGAATTAATTATTAAATTAATTAATGTGACTTATATGTTTTGAATTTTGTAAAATAGACTTCATTTTTTAATTCGGAATATCAAATATATCTTAGGGTGAATTTTGGGTAATTTTCTGAAAAACTTCAATTTTTGATGAATAGTGAAACCACTAAGTGGTACTTATAAAAACTGATTTTCCGTTTAAATGAAAATTTGCCATCATTGTGTTTTTAATTTCAAAAAATCCGACATACATGGTTGTAATTAAGAAGTAAAATGTGGTTCAATGAGATTAAAATAATTTTTTCGTGAATAGAAACTTATTAAGTTCTTAATCGCGATTAGTGGTAATTAGGGTAGTTTAAGGTATAAATAATGTTTTAATAATATGAAATGATCTTGAAACATGTCCTACCCTCATTGGTTGTGTCATGGACGACCAAGACAAGCCATGGGTCAACTTGGGGACCCCTTGGAGACACTTTGGTTGGGAAATGACATAAATAACTTTTTATTAAATGTAAAAGTAAAAATGACACAAACATAATATGTTTTACGAAAACAATTTATACATGGGGTTATAAAGATCATATTTTTGATTATAAATAGTAATTGGAAATATTAAAAGATTTCCTACATCATAGTATTTTTTTTATAATTTTTGGACTTTAAATAAATTAAATTATTTATGACATAATAATGATGCAGCGATGACATCACTATTTGACGATTTAAATAAAATGGAAAGATAATGTAAAATCTATGAACTACACATGTCCAAAACCAATTGGATGAGTGTATTTCGAACCCTTATCATCTTATCCACTAATTATATCAATGTGGGACCTTTTAAAACCGAAACACATTTTCAAATAAAGTAATATTTCTTTACTTTCCAAAAGTGCCCATCCTCTCCTCTTATAAAAGGCCCCCACCTCTACCTCATTTCACACACTCCTCAAGCCTTTGGCTCGGCCAAACCCTTCCCAATTACTCTCTCCATATCCCTCACCTAATACTAGTGGATTCCCTTTTGGAATAATCCTTTCAAAGGAAGCCTTTAGGCTCAAATCAAAAGGAGTTACACTTTTAAAGGTAATTTATTCTCTCATGTTCATTTGTTTTATTTTGCTTCTCCAACCCCCTAAACTCTTTTTATTTACATCTTTTGTAACAACACCAGTATATTCAATATACTAGGATGTTGTTATAATATTTATTTGAGCTAAACTCTCACACAACTACATCAAATGGTTAAAGAACATACGGTTTTCGTGGTTGGCGAAATTCTGCCTCCCGAAACAATGATTGTTCAATACTCATTTAACACCTTCAAAGGTGGCCATTATGATGTCACTATTTTTATATATGATATATAATATGTTTATTTTTTCTTTAAAATTCTGTATTTTTCATTTTGGGCATACCTTTATGGTTTCCATTATGGGTAAACACGATATCTTCATTTAAGGAAGTGCAGACTACCGCCCCCTCAAAGTGATGTGATTCGTTAATGCCATATGTGGGATGTGTAAAGGATGTATTTATTGTTATTATATATGATTTTATACTGGAATTATAATATACCTCTATATCATTATTATTTCTTTCCATTAAAGTATGAGATAGAAATGAAAGTAGCGTTCATGCGTATGTACGGCTTACCGTCTCCATGAACGGTGCATTTCATTTTTTATCCCCAAATGTAATGTACTATTAAAAGTACATGTATATAATGGATATATATAATTAATGATATATGTAAATGATGAATATAATTCTGGAATTAAAATATACATACCTCTCATTTAGTTTTAATTCCATTAATATGACAATGAAATGAAAGTAGTGTTCATGCGTACGTACGGCTTACCGTCTCCACGAACGGTGCATTTCATTTCTTACCTCTAAATGATTATGTAAAATTATAAATACATGTATATTATGGATATATATGATATATATTATATCCAAATTGGGAATTTCATTTTGGATATAAAGAACCTTTGACCACACGAACAACATGTAATTGTAAGAAGCCCACTTTCGACTTAAGAACCAAATATTGAGAAAACAAACATTATTAACTTAAATGGTTACATAATGTTTATAACATGGAAATAAGTGATATAAAAGGAATAATGAACTTTAAAAAGGTTCTTAATCAGGTATAAATTAACTCAAGTTTATTATTCAGGACGTTAAAGAACGATCGAGTCAAGTCAGACCCGAGGTAAGGGACTTCGTCTCAATCTCCTTTCATTGAGGCATATTTCGTTTTATACACAACTTTCTTTTATACGGTGTATAAACCCCTTTGACATTTACTTTTATACAATAGGAATCTTTTTCTACGAAGCGTTTTACAAAACGACAAAAAGGAATGTTTCTTTTAACGTACGCGACGACAACGACCTTTTCCGCCGCCGTGAGTATTATTTGGTCTTTGGCTTTCTTAACAAGTCGTAATGTTTTTCGAATAAAATAAATACCATATACTCTTTTATGTATTTTGGTATTGAAAATGGTTTTGAAAAAGGATTCTATTATGTGAATATATTTATGATATATTGTGATTGAAATGTGGAAATGTTATCATTCCTTTATATTGGTTTTATGTTTTATGATTTTATACTGGTACTTGGACAATTTAACGGGTAGTTTCGTTATAAACCATATGACGGGTGGTGCCGTGAATACCAGGACGGGTGGTTACGTTATAACCTCCAATGCATTGGGTATGGAAGTCGGCCGTATGGCTATTCCATTAAGTATGTATGGAAATTGGCCGTATGGCTATTCCATTAAGTGATATGTGTGGAAGTCGACTGTATGGTTATTCCACTTAAGTATGTTTATGTCCCAAGTTACCTTTATATATGTTATGTGTGCTTTTTATGGATTTTATGGTAATCCTTTGGTTACAAAAAGGTAAGTAATGATACTTTATTCAGTGAAGAGTTTTTACTACTTCATGAAGGTGAAGGTATTACTTTGATAGAGTATATATGGTTTATTTGATGTTTGAAAAACTAACAGTTTTCATTCTTTCTGTATCCCTTACTAATATTTTTATGCTCATCCCATGTTTTTTTGAAATGTTTTTCACAGGTCAAGGGAAAGGTACATGATATGATGAGAGTGTCAAGGAAGTTTCAAGAAATAATCCATGTTTTATTTTAAATGTGTTTCCATTGATGGGAATGAAGAATACTTTCTTTATGTAACCACTTTGTTTATATGTGGAATGTAATGCATGTTTTATGATCCAATTCTCTAAAACTCTAAACCCGAAAAGATCCTCAATGTGTAATCTTGTAATAACTCAAGATTAAGTAAGGTTTAAGGCTGGGGCCTTATAGTCATTCACTTGATCATCAGTTCCAACATGATCCATTTTAATCATTCCTTGTTACAATTTTTCATTGATGAAGTGATGTTTTATTTAAATTTGTTTTGAATGAAAATGATGAATAATATTCTTCATAATATCAATTTCAATCTTGTTATCACTATGAATCGCCATTGGTTGTTTCACCTCATCATAAATGTTAGTTTGTTGTTTCTTCATCCAAAGTAGTTGAGTGTAATAATTTGTTGCTGATATATATTCAGCTTTAGTAGTACTAAGAGAATTTCTTTCCTATTTCTTACTCATCCATCCCACACATTTCCTTCCAATAAATAATGCTCCACCACCTGTGAATTTTCAATCCATCATATATCCCACCTAGTTATCACCATAAAATGCTCAAAGTTCATTATATTTTCCTAAAAAATGTATAATCCATAATTGTTAGTACCTTGTATATAAATCATTAATATTTTCACTAAACACATATATTCTTCATTTAGATTACTTTGAAATAAGACTGCTAAACATGTTGCGATGAAAATATATGTCCTTTTTGCAGTCATATACAATAATAATCTAATGATTCTCCTTTAAATTTTCAGATCTACAGATGTCCCGTATTTATGCATTCCTAGTTTATTCCCATTTTAAAATGAAGTCTACATTGGTATGTAATCATGCATATTGAATTTTTTCAACAACCCTCTTGCATACTTTTCCTGATAAATAAAAGCATAGTCATTATATTAAATAACTTATAAGACCAAGAAGTATGCGATTTCACCAATCATAGACATTTCAAATTATGATTTCATTTGATTGGATAATTCATCCACTGATCCATGACTACATCCAAAAAATATAATATCATCTACATACCCTAGGACGATGATCTGATATTTTTGAGAATTCTTCACATTGAGATTGTGATCCACTCCTCCTATTTTAAATTCATGATTCCTTAGATATAAATCCTGTCAAGAGTACCAAACTCATGGTTATTTCTATATACAATAGTGAGATTTCATTTTCCTGCAAACCATAATTTCAAAATCACAAAGTGGAAACCCACTGGTTGTTCAATGTAGAATTATTCTTCAACAATTACATTTAATATAGATGTATTCACATCCATTAGATACACTTTGTATCCCATTTTAGTAGACTTGGAATGATATAGTCTAATTGTTCCTAGTCAAGCCCCCAGTGAAATTTTTTCATCAACATCAACACCTTCAATCTAGGAATAGACTTTACAAACCAGTAGAGCATTATTTTTTATCACATTTCCATGCTCACCATTTTTTCTAAAACAAATTTTGTACTGATCACATTGTGGTTTTCAGGTCTCAGAACTAGATCCCATGTTTGATTCTTATCAATATAATCCAACAAATCATTCATGGATTTAACCCAAGATTCATCTATTGCACATTTTTCAAATGAGGATTGTTCCACAACTGATTGGAATGCAGATTGATCATTTTTCCTCATTCTCCTTGTCTGTGTGGGAGCTATCCAATCTAAAATGATGTTGGATTGAACAATTTATTCTCTTGTATTTTTCCTATGAGGTTTGGATAATTTACTTCATCCATGGTTTCCTCTTCTGATTTTTCTTCCACGTAAACATAATGATGTGATTCCTATGTGTTTTCTACATCTTCCTCTACATCCATATTTGGATCCATTCCATGTCAACTTTCTTCCTCATCTTTTATCAAATTAGTAGTCGAATTTCTTGAGGCATTTCAAGTTTTATCTTCAATGATATTCACATAATTGCATTCCATAATTTTTCCAATACATTTATTAAAACACTTGTAGGATTTCTATTCATTCAATATCTAAATAATATTACATCATCTACATTATCACAATTATTTCCATTATTCCATCATTTTTTGGATAATGCATTTACTTCCGAAAACATGAAAATAATTTAATGATGGAATCCTTTTTAGCCATAATTCATAGGGTGTCTTGGTTTCCCCCATATAAAGCCCTGTTTGGTTATGAATATATATTAAAACTTGAATGGCCTCTTTCTAGTAATGGAACGTGATACAACTCTCAATCAGCATAGTTCTAGACATACTATTCACCTGTCGATTCAGGTACTCAACAACTCCATTTTTTTATGGAGTCCTCACTGCAGACACTCATGTTGTATTCCATATTTCTCTTGGTAATTTTAAAATTCAAAGAATATGTATTCTCCTCCATTGTCAGACTGAAGAACATTTATTGTTCTCTCGATATCATTATCGGCTATTCGGTGATAAGTTTTAATGTAATCAAGCATTTGTTGTTTCCTATGAATAACTATCACAACATCCATTCTATTGTAATCATCAATGAAAAGGATGAAGTAACTTTCTCCATAAGTTCCAATAACATTTATCAGACCACATACATCTTTATGAATGAGATAAAAATCATTTTATTCTCTTTTTTTCTATGGAAGATGTGAACTTCACACCAACTATCCTCACATGAAATCTTTATAAGTCTTCACAAAATAATGCTATAAATTGGGGATATCCATGAAAATATGAAATTTTTATTTTTTCTATGTCTTGTTAATTGATGTGACCCAACATCTGGTTCCACAATTTGTTCTCTTCTTTAACTATCATATAACATGTGATCTCTTCACTATCAACCTAATATAATTTTTCATTTTCTCTACATCACTTCATGAGATAATTCCATGTTCTTCCTTTTATAGTGCACCCATTTTGATTGAATGTCACCATAAGTCTTGAGTCACAAAGATGGATCACACTCAAGAGATCACAGCACAACCCATCCATATAAATAACATTGATCTTCTTCAGCTCACGATTGGTTAGTTCAGTACATCCACAAACTTTGATCTTCATAGCACCATCATTATCGAATTTCACTATTCCATAACCCATTTTCATGAAATTCATTAATAGGTCAAAGTTTCCCATCATATGGGATGAGTAACCACTATCAAGAATCCATATACTACTATTCATGATAGCTTTGAGATCAAATTCTATAAGGTAGGATTTTTAAATTTTCT
Organism: Viscum album; assembly: GCA_963277665.1. Classification (NCBI taxonomy): domain Eukaryota; kingdom Viridiplantae; phylum Streptophyta; class Magnoliopsida; order Santalales; family Viscaceae; genus Viscum; species Viscum album. The sequence continues at coordinate 671,752,357 of OY728131.1, read as the reverse complement.
ACTTTTCCATCCTAGATATATTATATTGAGTGAGGGATAAAGATTTATTTTAAGATATCTCTTCCATGTGAGCATGTTTTTCATACTTATATTCTTCATCTAGTAGAGAAAAATTGTTTATAAGAGCAATACCATCTTCTGGGCTAGTATTGACTTGTCTCTGGGTTCTGTACAAAATGTTCCTTCCATTCTTATGCCTACAATCAGCAGCTTTTTGGCAAAAGTTAGGATAATGAAAACAATATCCATAGAAATTATTTCTTATTTAATTATTATTATTTGAATTTCTTATCCTTTATTGACATCCTATATCTTCCCTATTTAAATACTTTTTTATCTCTTCATAGTATGACAAGGTATGGATCAGATAGCCATATAATTTATAGTTTCATAAGTGGAAATGTATTTTCAATTCTATGCCTCCACATGTAAACTTCTATATGAGTATAGTTTGATTATATATCATCTCAGAAAACATGAGAATGGTTTCCAGTCCTCCTTTATGTCTGATTTGAGACATTCATTTTTTGGACTTCAAGAGTCTTTATGGAATGTCCAACTATAATCTTGACATTATTTTAGCCCATTTTAATTCCAACATTCGATGTTTTAGTATCAAAACCAATTCCTATGTACCCTATGAATCATGTTCTTCGATCATTCATATCCCTTTCAACACCATAAAAACTATGATTAGTGCACTCTATTAGTTCATCATCTATGAATTTTGAAAATTGAATTTTCGTTTTTTGTTTCTTTTGGAAATGATTTACATTCATGTTTAATCCTAAGAGTAACAACTTCTTCTTCATGTCCCTCAACATTTTTGGACATATCCTTCAATATCAAGGTATGATCATTAATGACCTTTTCCTCTTCATCAATTATAGTCTTTAGTTCAACAATATCTTCTGACCTTTTAAAGTTTGTTAAATGTTTCTTTACTACATCCTCAAGTCAATCAATTTTATCTTCCAGTATATCAATATATTTTGATGACTCTTATAAAATAGATTTCTGATTTTTTGATCTATTGAATTGATTTTCAAGATTACTAAAAGAATATTTAAGTTGAAACTTCAGATCGGAATCACTGGTCAGTTGATTATCTATAGCTTTATCACTTGATGATTCTAATTTTTCAACGGTAGCCACCATTAATGAATGTGTTCCAAATTTCAATTCTGGTTCTTCTTCCTCAATGAATTCACTATCACCATCATCTTCTTATTCATAAATAAAAACCATTCTCTATAGATTCTTAACAGACACGGAGACTCCATTTTTTAAAAAACTTTTTTGATGTCTCTAGCTTCACTTTCTTTATCATCGAACTTTCTTATGCACCCAGACACAATGTTCCTAACTATGCCACGAAAAAATCAAGCCAGACGTTACTTGACATCAAATTTCCTTTTTTCCCTTCTTGAATTTCATGGAAATGAGAGAATTTGTTTTCCTTTAATATCATCATCAATACCATCTCTTTAAATTTCATTTTTATCCATGGATTTTAATTCCATTTCCATACATACACGAGTCATTCTATCATTTGTTTTGACTCTCTTCTCATATTCCACAAGTTTGCTATAAATATATTTTCTAGATAATATTTGGAAAGATCCTATTCCTCAAGGGCTAAAACCATTGAATTGAAAAGAGGTGGAATCCTTCCAAATATTTTATTTACAATATCAATGTATTGGATTTCTTCACCATGTCCTCATATTTATCCAAAAATCATTATTAATTCAATTGAAAAAGTTATCTATATTTTCTTCAGGATACATCTTCGAATCATTAAACGTATTGTGAAAAACTTTTTGTTTCACCTCATTAAATTTTATATCACCTTCATAAATATTCTATAGTGTTTTCAATATAAAATTTGTTGACGTAATTCTCACCACGATGAGATATATCTGATCAGAAAGAGTTTTAGTGTGGGAATTCTTTGCTTTGGCATCTACATCAATAATTTTCCTATCTGTATCAGTCATAGACATCCCCGCTGGATTAGTGAGTTGTATTCCTTTTACAGAGGAAAACATGACTTCCATTACAAGAGATCTTAGATGAGATCTCATCCCACTATTCCAAATATTAATGTTTCTTCCATCAAAGAGTGGTAATCCCATAACATTTAATGTATTATCCATTATTGAAATGAAAGATAAATTTAACACCAGAAAACATTACCCAATGATACCACTTGAAGGACCCCATAACACACTAAGAGGGAAGTGGTGAATCAGGGTGTCAATGTTTTCTTTTAAACGGATGGATCTTGTTCCTAGGTTGGTAGGAACCCGTGAATCATGCCTGATAAGAAAGTGTGGAAAACAAACAAACACATGAAAATAGAGAACACAAAAATTTTATATGGTTCACCCCTATGGGCTACGTCCAAGGAGAATTTGCTGACATGTTTTCAGTCATACCAAAGTCAACTATTCTTCACAAGTTGTGGAGTAAAAAAAGTATATCATAGTCACTCTGTGCAAGGTGCACTACATTTAAAAGGTTTTAGGGATAGTGAATTTTGGCCCTACGATCACTTCTGTTGACTCTCCCTTGGTCACTATGTTGGTAATAATATAAACATAATTTTTCAACTCGAATGTCACTTAAATGGAATGGAATTCAATCTTGAATTTACAACTATAGATAGATGCTTAGCTGATGTCACATTAGAACCTGTATATGTAATTAAATTTTCCCTCACAATATTAGATCGTGAACAGTTCATCTGTGAACTATCATGTTCCTCCACATATTGTGCTCCTTCCTCCGTGTACTGGGTTACACCACATACAACTTCTACTTTATGGAAAAATTCTCAATGAACCATCTGTGCTCTGCAAACTATCTCTGTTTCTGCATATTGTTTCTCCTCCACAGACCACCTTTATTCTAAATACTCTCTTATACATATACTATAAGGGCACCAAATACTGAGTTCTTCATTCACATATAGACTCTCCTATGTAGATCTATTTCCACTTTGTGGACTATATAAAACCATTGAAAAAAATTTCATCCGTAGGAACCTTGTTCAGACTTAGCCAAATTAATGGTGCGATGAACTACTCTAATAAAATTTTCTCTTCTATCTTTAACAATGGTATTATAGCTCCATATATAGAGAAATAAATCCGTATAATTTGATAATAATAAATTTACCAATTTCTTGATACCACACTGCCATCACCACGTACTATGCATCTTCGTTGAGCTATATCCCCTATGTGGTCCACCTACCTCCACCCAACGTTGTGGTACCAATTATCACCTCATTTCTGCAAATGAAACCCTTCAAAATTTCTCAAAAACACTATCTCATTCTTCTGAACGACACACCATAATACTAAATGTCCCACCTTCTGTGTACTATGAGCCTACTCAAAAATTACAAGTCTTCACTGTGACCATACTTTGCTCCATGAACCATTCCTCCTACGCTCTCCATGTACAATTTTTAGTTATTTTAACTGTTCCCGCTATGTGGTTTTTGGTTTCCATTCCACGTAATATATTTCATGATCTACAAAATATTCCAAAAATCCCCATTTTTCATACTACCTTTTCAAAAACCCTTCCTTTTCCAAAAACAAACTTTTGATTTTGAGTCACAATTTTTTTTCAACACTAGTAAACTGTACCACCTAAAACACATGCTTCGACTAGTACTGTAAGATCACTTTACTTGAAACCCCATTGACCAACCAAAAGTTCAGTGAAAACAAACAAAAACCATAATCTATTTCCACAAAATAATACCCTTCATTACAATAGTAATTATATCTCCACATCTACCCCCATGGGTATCATATTATAGGAGGGTCCTGATGTAATTGGTGGTAGATCTAACCACAACCCATCTCATTGGGTGGAGGGGGGTGGGTGGGTATCTCAGTAACCACTCAAGGATCCAATGAATCCATAATAAAAGTATCTTAGGGTTCCAATGATGACCCCAAATAAATCATATTTCACATTGATGGGAGATGTTTTATCATTGCATCAAGAAAAAAATAATTTCTTTTCTAGTAGCTCAATACCAATGGTTAGAATCTGAAACATTCATCTCACCATGATAAATAAACAATACACTTTAATAAAGCTCAAAATGTATGATTAAAAGAAATCCACAAGGTCCCTATTTAAATTCTAGGATAGGGGGAACATCTAGAAAATTAAATCATACCTATTAGGGTTGAAAGGAAAAATTTCCCACTAAAATCATGGGTCTCGATAATGACCCAAACAAGATCCTTATAGAAAAAGTCAAAGGCTCATATCATGACTATTATAAATAAAGTGATGGAGTAACTAAATTCTCTGTGAATGCCTTTGTGAAGGTAATCACCATAAATTTTTAGAATTTTTCAGACCAATCAAAAAAATCAATGGGTGTAATAGACAAAGGGTAACTCATGAGGTTGCACATATTGATACAAAAAACTATGTACACAAATTCGTAAAATTATAGGATAAAACCAAACTTAGAACATAGGAATTATGAGTTCCCAAATCATCATTATAATTACACCAATAATAATGGGAAGGGAGAGGAACCATCCCTCTCAAAAACTAGAATGGTAGAAATTACCTTTATAGAGTAACAACTGATGTACTACAATAACAAGATACAAAACCTTAGACATCTCAATGAGGAATTTCTCAGTTTCAAAATTCCCACTTGGTATCTCTTATAAGAAGAAACATATATCTCTCATTCAACCCACCATGAGAGAGTTAATATACATATGAGGGTAAAATTTGAGAATCACATTAGATCTGGATTAATGAAAATAGAAAACTATACGTGATGAATATATACTAAAATTACATTCATACATTTTGGTGAAAACCACGTACAAACAATGGTGATCATCCTACCTAAATATATATAAAAATTTATATGGAGATAAAAACATTACAATCAGAATAATCTTACCCACTCCCCATGAAACGGTGGTGTCCCGCATAATGGTACATCTAGAACACCTGAGAACCATCAAGTCCCTTACTACTCTGATGGAAGGAATATTGGGGAAGTGCTCCCATGTGCTAGCTGAAAAGAATACATACCTTTAATTGGTGAATGACACATTTCCCCTTCACATTTTCAGTATCCAAATCAGCTCACACATTGATAATTTAATGGATCATGAATAACATCTCATGCACATAGTTTCCTGATGTGGCCCTATGATGGGCCCTCTAGACCATAATAGAGAAACATAACTATGATTTATTTTATATACTAAAGTAGATCCATCCTTTATATGGTACATCATTTATCCAATAGTATACATCAAGGATGAGAAGACCTTAATTATCAATTCCATTATCAATTCACTTAAATGATATTGGAAAACACAACCATCAACATCAAAAAATTAAATCATCCTGAAAATGAGATGGTTAGTAGTTTGATCACCATATATAAGGGTCTGAGGAAATCACATTTTATCCCCATATTGTAGGGTAAATTTCTATAAATATTTGAGAATAACTTATAAGATGCGTTTAAAATTCCATGGACCATGATAAAATACCCTATTGGATTCCTCATGTTCATATAAATGGAACAACACCTTAAAAATTCCATTCGGTGAACTATGACCAATCTAAGCCCATTCATAGTAAAAATGAAATAACCTAGTAGATAAGATACTACTTTATTCATCCACAAACTAGTATTGATGTAACGCCCCGACCCTAGTTACCCAGAATCGGTGCATTATTATATAACATTGGCATGATACATAGAATCATGTCCTGAAAGACCAATCAATTTAGTACCCTTTGAAGTAGTAAATACACCCATAAGTTTTACATTACATCATGAAATAAAAACATCAAAAACATTGTGTCCCCTTTTCAAACAGACTTATATACTTAGCCAATCCTTGATGGTCAACCATAAAATACAACTTCACATCCTGTGAAAAATAAAACATAGAAAGGGGTGATCTCATATTCTCAGTAAGGATAACAATATGGCGGAAACTTTCATAAACAAGTATAAACATTTAAGGCAATGTATAAGACCAGAACATAAGCCTTTTAAAATTAAAATTAAACATAAAATGGAAAAGATAAACCAAAAAATTTCATTTAATTATTCACATGGATATTCTACAACTCAAATTTTCACATGTAATATCAATATCAAATTTCATAATGATGGAATGCATAATTCCAGACTTCATAACCATATAGTCAAGGCCTTGTATCAAGACTACAAATAAGATTTTTCCACGGCGTTGTGCCAAGACACTAGTTTGTCTCATGAGACATACCGATTCATCGAGGATATATAGTGGGCTTTACACATCACTTACTTAGCCCAATGAAATCCTCATATGAAAAGGATTAAACATAACATAAACATCCATATTAAAACTAGTACACAAAATGTGAATACTTTATCCATAAACATTGAATTGTATAAAAATAAAACATCCACAGTCAAACATATCAAAAAACCTTAAATACAGTATGAAAGATTTGTATCATAATAAATAAACCTGGATCAAGAATAATATCTCGTAAACTATGTTCACATAGTTGAAAATGATCAGAAAAAATCTTTTAGAGAAATATCCTATTTTCAGGAAAACATTTAAAAGTCTCACTATTTACCAAGAAGTTGTTTAAAATAGGTTTTTGAATCAAAGTGTCCCATAATAATTTGAAACTTTTAAAAGGAATTTAAATTTTAAAATATTAATGTTCATATAAATAAAACCTTAAAACCATTTTTAAAACGTGGACATTAATGAGAAATATTTATAAGAATAACTTTTCCAAACATTTAAAATGATATTTTTGTTAGAGTTCCTAAACAAATGAGAGATGATTGAATAAAAATAATTTAAGTAATAAAAGCATTATAATATCATGATTGTAAAGGTATTCATGATATACTATATCAAAGTACAGTATATACAACAAATAAAAGTGAATTGGTGCACAACAACAAAGAATTCTCAATGGAATGTAAGTTGAGATGAATTCCATTATAAAGACAGTATCCTTAGACTAAGTATAAATTAATGACATAATTATGTGTGCAAAATATAAATACACTAAATATGATTGGATATTCAGTGTAAATCAATCATATTACATTCACACATATTCTTGTAAAAACAACACCAATGACTTGGATGTTTAACTCAATGAATAGAAATTGAGTTAAAATTACTCTTATCAAGTTTATATCGATGACTTGAGAATTTAACAATGAAGTGATTATGTGTATCAAAAGTATATCCACACAAATGGGAGTTTAAATTACTACCTAAGTAAATAAATAGTGATTTCACACATAATCTTGGAGTAAAGTAATCAATGAATTTGGCGTAAAACCGAATGAGTGGAAATTGAAATGTGAAATTCCCTTACTGATTTGGTAACTTAAAAAACATACACCCCATGAGAGAAGGATCATAAAATTATGATGTAAATACCAATAAATTAAATTATATTACACAAATAATACAATCATGGGCAGTATATACACCCCACAAAAGGTAATAGTGGAAAATATAGCATGAATCTCATGAGAATAAAAGTGAGATGAAAACCACATTACCACGTTGTAATAAATCGAGTCATAAGACAAAAAGTTAACAAAAACAAAATAAATCACATAATAAAATGAATATAAATTGAATCATGATAATATACATCAAATGGAAGTACACAATACACCACATGCCATAAATAAGTGGTGAACAATGGAAATCTCACAGAATTAAAAGTGAGTTAAAAAACCCCTTACCTTGTACTTTTACTTGGTAAAGGGTATGTTAACCAATTATATAATAGTTAAATATTTGTTATTAAATTATAAAAGAACTATATACATAAATATGATATCATATATGACCCTCTAATATTGATTTGTTAATAATATTTCAATAGTATCATCGTTTTGGTTGCCAACTAATTCATTTTCCTTTATATGTTTTGTTACATAAGTCAGGTTTTCTATGTATAGGATGTATTTTATTCATATAAAAAATTATATTAAGTTCTTAAACATTATTTTTAACCATAAAATAAAAATTATTCTTGAATGATTATGATGTGGAATGAATCTCATCGCGTTCGTGGAGACGGCAATCCGTACGTACGCACGAGTGACAATATCATTATATTGATGGTGAAATCATATGTAATTGGGTGATATATCATATATAAAGAATTATTAACATGTTATATTTATTATTTACATCAGTTATACTCATTATTATACCCATACAAATAATTAAGTGTTTGAATGACAAACTACACCACGACGTGGAGACGGTAATCCGTACGTACGCACGTATAATGACTTTGTCATTTATAGGATGGATAGAATAACGAATATGGTTATAACATATTTATAATGAAATAATAATATGTATAAGGTATTGGATTTATTATTTTGGTATGGAAACAACAAAGAAATAGGAAGTGTACGAAGAAAAGAACTCGAAAGAGGTGATTAAATATTTACCTCTTCTTCGGGTTCTTCCTTTTGATTTGATCAAAAATTCCCTTTAGGTTGACTTTCTGATGAAAGTAAGGACTCTAGGTTCATTTTAGAGAAGTTGGTAGGATATTTGGGTAGGTTTTAGACAAGAAAATTGCTTTGGAAGTGTGATTTTGAGAGAAGGGAAAGTTCACTTTTATAAGAGGGGTGAGCGGCACTTTATGAAAAGATTGGAATATTAATTTAAAATAAAGTCATTTTCGGTTTATAATGACTCCAAAATGATTTATTTAAAGGATAATGTGGGTATGGGTTGGAAACGTCTCAACCAATAGGTTTTAGATAGGTTTAGGTTACCATATTAACATTATCTTTTAGATTTAACTCTTAGTTAAATAGTTTGACTTTTACGATGTCTCTTTGTATTTTTATATTATATAGTTAGTAGACTTACTATAACATGACAAGAGAACCACATGTGGTTAATTATTAATATTTATAAACTTAAATATGTCCTTTGGCCGAACCTTATATTTTTAGGAATATTATATCAATTAATAATATAATATTAGTTTTGAAAACTCAATTATGTCAATTTTGACACTATTTAGTATTTGATTTTTTTTAAAAGACCTAAAAACGTTATTAATTCGAATAAAATTTATTAAAATAACCTTAACATGTCATAGTAACCTAGAAAATTAGTGGAATTCATCAGAAGTCTAAATTTACATTTATTTGGATATTTATATTATCAATTATTTTAATATTTCAATAACAAGGTAATTACTGCATCATCATTGTGTCATAAATAAATTAAATTATTCAAAGTCTAAAAATTATAAATAAAATACCATTATGTATGAAATATTTTTATCTTTCTAATTAATATTTATAGTCTAATTTATATTGTGTGTAACCCTATATTAAAACTGGTTTAGTTATTAAACATTGAATTTAACTATTTTAACTCTTCTTTAAATAAGATAATAATAAATGTCCTAATCTAATCCAAGTAGACCAAAGAGGCTCATATTTTATTCCTAAGGTAGTTTTCGGTCAAATTATACTTATCCAATAGAATTAGGACATGTGTTAGGGTAATTATGATATCATTTTTAACCTTAATTACCCTATTTACTTTTAACTGTGGTAAATAAAAGTCAAAAGTTACTATTCACCAAATATTATTTTCATCTTATTGAACCAAATTTTACTTACTGATATTAACTGTGTCTCATAGATTTTTTAAATTCAACTCATAGTAGTGGTAAAATTATGTTTTATGTAAATTTTCAAATGCTCCTAGGAGGTGGGTAAAAGATGGTAAAAAGTTCAATAAAATTTTATACATATAATTTTATAATAAAATGACTCAAATGAATTAAATTGAACTTATATAGTTATTATATATCGATTTTGGCATAAAAAATTTAAATAAAATAAATAATTATTTAAATAAAAAGTTGGTTTTAAACTATAACGCACTGTTTTTAACTATTCATCATAAATTGAATGTTTTCAAAAAAATACCAAAAATTTACCCTAACATAATTTTGATATTATGAGTTCAAAAATGAATTCTATTTTAACAAATTCAAAACATAGAAGTTTCATTAATTAATTTAAAATTAATTCCCATTGTCAAAACTGAAAAGCGGGTATTTAAAAAGTAAAAACTATCAAAAGATTGACATGTTTTTAGGTTAAATTTAAATACTAAATTACTTAGTATGACCTAAATTGTATTAAATGATAAAAATATAGTCTAATTATACTTCCAAAGCATTAAAATAAATAATTTTACACTATAAATTATTTCTATTAAAAAAGTGGTTTTTAATTAAAATTTAGTAATTTTCAGTATTCATCAAAATATGAAAGTTATAAGAAAAGCACCAAAACATTATTTAAAATAAATTTTTATGTACTTATTCTAAATAAGAATTTAATTACATTAAATTGAATATATAAATGTGTCAAATATTAGTTTTAAAATGGGTTTTCCATTAAAACAAGGTAAAATTGCATTTTTTGAAAAATACTTCTTTTATCTGAAAAAAATGAATTTGTTCTTATATTATGTCTAAGAAACACATCATATGGATTCTAAAATTATATGGATTATATAAAATTCAAAATTAAGTTAATACTATTCATAACCTCTTTTCAAACGACTAGTTTGGTAAGTCGTGGTGCGCTCGAAGTCGGTGTTGCGTATAGCGCAAGCTATTGGATTATTTTAAAGAAAATAACTTACTATGAAATCTTGGGGTGTTACAATTGATGCATGATAGGTCTCCATAGAGGGCCCTAAGTCAGCCATCTCTTCCTGTCGAGTGGTAGTAGTAGAAAACCCACCGCCAACAGGAGGTAAATAGTGACCAAGGATACTTATGATTTTATGAAAGGATAAAAAATTTATATTCATTATTAAATAATCATGAACCCAATTATTAGTTACAATATATGAAAATTAAACTCTTCAAGCTAATAGATCCTTGGATTCCCAATTAGGTCCTTATAAATGACAAAACTGACTCTTTCACATTCATAGGTGGCTAGATCACACTACATTAGAATGTACTATCATTAAATACATCCACCAAGGCATGGTTGATTCTAGATAAGTGATTCTAGTAATAACTCTAGGTTAGGTTACCTATCCAACCACAACCCAACATGAAGAATTTAGTGAGCAGAAAGATGATCTAAAAGGGAATGAATAAAATTTCAATAACTGGTTGACATAGAAGAATATTTTCCAAGCCCAAACCACCATTATAGTATGAATTATTAATCCCATAATGATTCTATAGAATAGTATTACATCATAATTTATTATTCCGAGATGATTTCATTATAATCAAATATAGGGAAAGGTAGAATAAAAATATTATCAATCAAAAACTGCACTGACTTGGACTCTTGAATATTTATTTCATTTAAAATGTCGAGAATGGGAACTACCCCACCAAATGGAATAATAAATGGAATAAGAGAATTTTTATTATTTTTTTTGTGTTATTAACATAAATATCCCATTATACATTAATAAATATGTCTCTAAAAAAGAGTTCCATGTACCTAATTGAGAAGCTAGAGGTAGGGACCACATAATTTGAGGTTTCATGGGACAAAATGATCATTACCAAACATGATACTCTAGTGATATCCTATATAAATCCAAATACTTGACTTAGACCCATGGTCAATCACTTCAGCATGATGACCATTGAAATTAATCAAATTCCTTTAGTGTTAATTTAATCACAATCAATTTAAACAATTAGATAATCAGGGTCCTACTATGTAATTATCCCAAATGATGGGATAAGCCAGTGTGAACTACTCCATTGAGAAAACATTCTCCCTCTTCCTCTATCTAAAAATAATTCTCATCTACCTTAAACACATCAAATTTAAATCCTCATGCTACATAAAAACCACACCATCAGTTACATGGAACTCTTTAAAAAAGTATAATATTCTAAATAACTTGGAGGACTTACATGAAAAAATTTCAATAATAAATGTTTGCCCTCATTCTAAAGAGATACAGGTGTCATTTATCAATTATCTCTAGAGTTATAAGGTATTTGAGAGTTAATATTACGCATAGGAGAATTTTTGAGTTTAAACTAATCTAGTAGAATGTCATGCCACCATCTCATTCAGAGAGAATAATTTAGAAGAAGATAGAAAGGAATGTATCCTTCACCTGTATATTTCAGGAAGTAACAATAATGTTGACATCAAAATATATCTACGTTGAAATATCTTTTGAATCAACCTCATCCTGGTCTATACCCTTTGATATTTGGGATATTTTTATGTGGATTTGTCTCCAATGATTATCTCTATTAAAGTGATTGAAAAAATAGAGCAATGAACCCTCAAAATGATTGAGCTCAAGGATCATTTTTGGGACCATATATCAAATGTTTTGTTCATGGTTATCCAACATGATACAACATATAATGTCATACATGGAAGACTAGGGCTTCACATCCACATTTAAGTGCCATCAAAATTCAATCAATATTTTAAATATGCTATTAATGGAAAGGTTGGAGATCTATAATGTGATAACACTACATTTTAATGTCTCAAACCATTATATACCAAGGTATGTTTCTGAAGAAGGGAATTAAAAGTATTGATGATTTTGTGTGACTTGAAATTTGGTACTCCCAATGTGTTAGAAACCTCCACTAGAAATATATAAAGTATTCTATGAAGTGATTATCTGCATCCATTAAAATTGTTCAGCATAGAAGACACAATCACAGAGAGATTTTGTGAACTAAAAACATCATTGGGATATTTCTATATAATAATTATTTATCCAACTTAATTGGTTTGATCAATGGATATATAATCTAATGTCTAAATTGGATTTGAAAATTCCTTTATACTATTGGGATATATTTTATATTCCCCCAATACATTTCAAACTCCTCATCATATCCTTGTATCTCCTTGCACTAATAGTAGAATAATGAAAGAAATTAGTACTTATAATCCCTCACACTGACTTTATATTTTTATAATGTTATTTTGTCTCATTATGGTCTCTCGGACCTCAACATAGATTGAGATTACCCCAAAATAATCACCATTCCAAAATATGAGCTCATAGAAAAAGATATTGAAAAAGGAACATCATGACTTCTATAACACCCCTCATGCATTAGATAAAGGAATATATACAATAGCTTCTATAAATAGGTATGCAAATCTACCAATCAAATAATTTTCATGACATATATTGAAAAGGGTCTCATGCCTCTCAATAGTCATAAAAAGTATCTTTAATTTATATGGAATCATAAATACGTGTTTGATTATAATTATAGCTAGATTCATGGGCCAAAATATGATGTGGAAACTCATTAGATATGATTTCTGGATGACCACAAAGGTTTTATATATGATATAAGAATAATGGACACTACTCACATTGCTAAGTCAGAATCCAAAGTTGAAAATTTGAACCAATGAAACTTCTTATGAGGGATGAAATATAGAAAATGTCTCGCCATCATAATATGTATGGACCTTACATAATATTTAAATAAAATACTAAAATTAAATTTGAATTAAATTTGTAACATTCCCAATGTAATTTTAGGCTTATATTTTTATATATTTAGGTGATAACTCTTACAGTACTGACCCATATATTACATAGAGTGAAATTTATATTCAATATAGATATTTCCTAATGAAAACCTCTCATGATAATATTTTCATTGAAATCATGAATAGCATATAATAACTTTTACATAATTGTATACTTATCAACCATAAAAAGTCTCATATTCATTTCTCTAGTTGTTATATCATTACCAAAAATGTAAACTAATTGGATTGAAATAAAAAACAAAGAAATAATTGACCAAAAATAGGTTACATGGGTTATCATGTCTAAATCCCTATTATAATCACTCTTTCAAATGGAATAACCCAATGGTCCACTTCCATAAATAATGCATTAAAGGGATATCTTGGACCGTCACAATAATGGTTTATCATGTAACCATCCATCATTGGCTAATAATGTAACAAACATCTATGGTTTGTAATATTTACACTCATCATTATAAAATTATCAATAACCGTAACATAATCATAAAAGATTAAATATTTATTTTCATCCTTTAATTCACAATACATTCATCAGGAAAAAAAATATTTGTTATTGAAATCACTTGTTTAAAAAAATACACAATTTAAAAATATATTTTTTATTTCCCTGGAATATTTCATTAGAGTAAATAAATACGAAATGAAAAATATTAGTCATAATTTATAGAATGGATGATCATGTTGTATAAGTAAAAAAAATTCCTTCCATACTTTTTTCAGAATGGTCACAAAGTACATTATTTAAAAATTGACAAGAAGATTCCTTTAAATAAAAAAAATTAAAAAAAGAAAAAACATGGGTATTATTTAATTTAAAAAAGAATAATATAATATTAAAAACCATATTTTAAACATTATTAGATAAAAATCATAAGTAAATTAATGAAAAAAAGTTTTTTATGGGAAAAAGTTTGGATGATTTTTAAAATAAAGTGTCTTTCTATGAGTCGGATTCATCACATACGTTCCTTATCTCCATGAATAATAAAAATTTCTTAATTATATAATTTATGAAGAATATTTTTATGTTGTGTTTTCTTTAATTTCCATTAAAAAATTTTTATATACAATTACTTAATCAATTAAATTCATGTGGGGCATTTTAATGATATTAAGCTCATATATATGAACGGAATTTAGCAGGCTTACTATAGTCATCAAGTGCAATATTATATCATCTATAGATTTATAATATAGAAAAAATTATAATTTAATAAATTGACTATACTTTTAAATACATCCATTTAATATGGTTATGAAAAATGAAATATGTTACAATCAAGAAGACAGTTGGACATACATATGAATGAGTAACATTTACATTATTCAACAGTCTTTTTGGAACATAGGTAAACAATATTTTTACATAAATAAATGATAATAATATCAATAATATAATTTTACTTATTTAAAAATACTTAAATATATTATTAATATGATGTGGACATGAAAAACATGTCACATCACTTTGTGGAGGTTGTTGTTCATGTCCACTCAATAATGACATTGTCATTTTTCATTGAATGGAAAGGTAACCAGTTACATTAAATGTAATAATTTTTTAATGATAAATATATCATTAATATATTATATGAAAATAAATTACATTGTTAAACCTGACATGAGAGATAGTGATAGAAAATGAACTACATCAGTTCATGAGGAGGTAGTCTTTTTTTCACATGAATAATGAATTTCATTTCTATTAAAGGTTTGTTGGAGAGGTTTTTTTCTATGATATTAAAATAATAACATATAAGTATATTTATAATTCATTTTTATTATTTTATTAGGGGTGAATATTATTTTTAGAAGGTTGAAGTATAAATAATTCTGAAATGATCAATTAAAAGTTCAACATCTTCTTCTTAAAACCTATTTCACATAACACTTTAATACCATTAAGGACAGTTTTCTACTATAACAAAGTCCTTTGGAATTATAGTATTTATTTTTGGAAGGGTTTTAGTATGATATTTAACTAAACATATTTTTGAAAATGTGAATGAATGAGATTATGAGGATCTCATTTATAAGAGTAGGGAGGGTCTCTCAGTGATTTTTGCCAAATATTAAACTAATATAAATTAATTTTCATCTAAAAATGGATCAAAATTGTTTTGTTTCAGAAATATAAGATTTATATTGGAAAAAATGTGCTCATAAAATAATATTTAGTTATCTTTTTAATAAGTTTTCACCACCCTTATCTTTTTGTTTTAACCACTAGTTACCCCCTTTCACATTTACCGTGGTAATATAAATTATCATTAATGAGAGGAAATGATAATTAATATAAATGGAAAATCATCCCATAAATTTAAAATGGTAGATATTTAAAAAATACAAATAAAAATTATGAATATATAATTTATAGTAATTTTACATCTTCTAATAAAATATTATTTATTATAATATATCCTTATTGTCAATTTTTAGAATTATTCATTACATTGATTAAAATAAAATTAATGCAGGAGGTAAAATTTGAAAAAAAATATTATAAAAAAAACATAAAATGTAATTTTCCTCATGAATGTTTTTTGAATACATAATTTATCAGATATTATACTATTTTTTAATATCATAGATTTTATTTTTTTTCAATTAATTAAATAATTGTTGTGTTCTGTAAGCTTTAAAGGTAATTATATCTTTACTAAAAATTAAAAGTAAACTGCCATGATGAACACAAATCTTTTAAATTTGAAAATAATAATTATAAATGAACATATACTATTGTAGTATCTATGTTAAAAGTATCATATTTAGTAAAAAAACAGAGTGTCATTTTTTATTTTTCTTTTAATAATTTATTATAAAAAAACAATTACCATAAAACTTGCCAAATAATATCATGTAAACGAAACTTGGTTTATTGAGAACTAAATTTAATCATAAAATAAAATTAAGTCATTTTTTGTATACTTTATAATCCCTAACATTTGATTTTTATCATTAATTATATGTTTTATCATTTTCCATGGATACAAAAATTACTAATAAAATTATTCATATTGAATAATAATAATAGTAAATTTTTTACCAAATATAGACCCATTTTTTGAAAATATAGTCAATTTTTCTTAATTCAAAAAACATAATTCTAAGAATTAAATTTAAAATTAGACATGAAAAACACACCAAAAAATGGTTTATCAGAAAATTGTTCTTTTAAAATATAATTTTTTTACTCAGTTAAAGTATCTAATTCAAATTAAATAACATAATTATATTATTATAAATAAAATTGAATATTTAAAATTTAAAATTAATAAAAATATGACTAAACATTTTAAATAATTAAATAAAAAATACATTTTTCAATAAAAAATATGTTTTTCACAATTCACTAAAAATCATTATTTTCAGAAAAAATATCAAAATTTATCCATAGGATAGTTTTTTTATTCTAATTAAAAATTGATATTAATTTAATCAAATAAAATGTATTATTCTTCCTGAAAATTTTTATGTTTATCACTCATATATTTAAATCAAAATGAATTTTTTATGAAAACATAAACATAATGAATAAAATGGTTTCATAAATATTTATGTAGTTATTTGATTATAATTAATCAATAAATATTCATTGATTAAAAAATTTATATATATTTCATGAATGAATTCTTTATTTTAATCACTACTAATTTAGCTTCGAATTTATATTGGATATATTTAAATAATAATATTTCATTATTTATTTCAACTCGTTGTTGTATATCTTGTATTCTGTTAAACACAATCTCTCTTTTAAAAAACTAGATATTGAATTACACCCCTTAATAAATTTTATACTAACAATTAGATATCGAGATCAGAAACCTGTGGATTGAATTTTGAAAATACCATTATTGAAATATCAAATAATAAAAAGTTTTAATAAAATAACATATTGAAATGAGAAAACAAGAAGTAAGAAGATCATATATAACAAAAAATAGTAGTTTTCTATATTGGATAAAATAATTACGACGTGAAAACATAGACATGGAAGAGAAAAATGAAACCCAATTACTAATATAGAGTGATCCATAGAATGGTTAGGACAGTGATAACATTCCCAAAAATAAAAGTATTTGATGGGTCAAAAGGCCATTTATTTCTTAGTAAGAAAATTAAATAGATAATTTTTATGTTTTAAATATAAATTTTCTAATTATAAAGAATTAATTTACTAGATATTATAACAAAATATGTAATTATGCTTAATTTTATGGAATAATTTCATACTTTAATCCTTTTATACCACAATCTCAACTTTTTCACCAAACAATTAGTATTAAAGATGAAATTTTCATGCATGAATCACACAAATAAACTTATAATGAGTCACAAAATACATAAATAGCTATCAATATATCACTAATTTCTTTAGAGATTAACCAAAATCTAAATCGTTACTAAAATATAAGATAATTCCAAAAAATGAATAAAACTTCATAAGAAAAAAATGACTACATTAATTTCAAAAATTATGAAGAAATAAAAAAAGATAAACTATGATCATTCAATAAGTAATTATAAATAATTTTTTTTAAAATATTCCAGTTTCAGAGTGAAACCCAAAAAATAGGAGTATTTAGTCATATATTGTTCATATATTAATTTAACACCTATCTCAATATAACATCAATCACTGTTATTGTCATTACAAATGTATATTTCCTAACAATATAATCTCCATGACATGCTCATTATTTTTTAAAAAAAAATAAAAATTCACCATAAAGAAACATTAAAATCATATATGATTCCAAAAGATAATTCAACCTATATTCCTCAAATTAATCATATAATATTCTATTTACCTTAATCATATATTTTTCAAAAAATAGTATGATTTTTTAGAAATAACACTACTCACATAATCACAAAATAAAATTTATTCTCATGTATATCTATATAATACAAAATATTTTCATTAAAACATATTTTGAAAATCGTAAAAAATATCACATTTTAACATGCACTATTCTCTGTATAGCTCAGTTTTAAACAAAATCAAATAATCAACCATTAATGAAATATTAAACCAAAGTCTTATTTATCCCTTTATCATATGAAAAAAATGGGAGTCATGAAAAATTATAATATATTAACTACATCAATTTTGAAAAGTATATATATCAACTTATTTTGATTCCAAATTTTGAGAACAAAATATACTAGAAAATGTTTCAGTATCATAATATCATTGATAAACACTTTATTCAATACCTCTCATAAGACCTTAACCATTATTTTACCTCTTAGTCAATGACATGAAATATAACCTTATGATTATTCAAATAACTCAATCATGATTCATACATAGATCGTAAAAAATCAATTCATACCTTAAATCCAAACATCATGGATATCCTTTATGCTATTGATGTCACCTCTATTTTCCATCATTTATTACTTATCTCACAAAATGAAACAGAATATTACATGGTTTAATTTCACTTGTCTAATGATATGGATGAGTTGAGACATTGAATTAAAATAATAAATATACACTGATCCATATATACTTGGTATAAATTCATATATGTTAGATATATCAAACAGTTTCTTACATGTGATTTGGATGCTCAAAAATGGTAATTAGACCATATGAATTTTTTACAAGATGGATATGATTAAATAATGCCTAATGGATATAGAGGTTGTGTGAGATTATTTTCATTCCATCTAGATAAATTATCATGAATTAATAGTGAACAATATTATTAAAAATTTAAATGTATTTAAAAATGAATAAAGATCATTAAAATAAAATATATATTGAAATTATATAATAAATTATTATTCCAAAATATAATTAATAAAATTAAAATTAAATAATTTTTTAGCCTCAAATGTATTCTATTTACATATCCAAAGGGTAATATAATTATTCTATAATAATATTTTACATTAAACCTAAGGGTAACATATAACTCAACTGAAAACAACTTCTCACAAATCATGTTAATCAAATTCAAATATCATTATTTAAAATCTAAAAAGTGGGTTTTCTAAACCTTTGAATATATATTCCATTTTAAACATAAAATCCCATGATTGTGTCCATAACTCTTCATATAAAATCTCATTTAAACATCCTAATCTTGAAAGTTATCTAAACCCTTCTCGGATAGCAACTATAGGGACTTGTACATAAAAATTACATATTATAGTGATATTAAACATAAATCAGTATTCTTAAATACCAAAATATCTTTTAGTTTTTTATATATTATTTTCACAACTCTTATAGTATGAAACTATATATTACAAAGGGAAACATCCATTTGGTATCCATTTTTCACACAATAAAATTATTTTATTATATAAATTTTTTCTTTCCAATAAAAATATTTATTATTTAGAAAATGACAACATCCTAATATGTAATAATTCTTGGGGAATTGAATAAAATTTTGAAATGTGGGATCAAATTTTTTTTCTATATGGTACCTACAAGAAATCAAATAAACTGTTAATCCATTAATAAATAAAACAAATTCCCTTTTCAAAATAATCATTAATCTCAAAATGATAATTTTTAGAGATAAGAAATCACATTTTAATATAAAATAATTTCATAAAAAATGTCATAATAAATCCAAAAGGAAAATACACCTAAATGTAACATTTAAATCCTTAAAAATCTTATAAACCTATTTACAATGTTATACTTCCCAATCATAAAATGTATCATATAAATTCCACAAAATATAAGATCACTAACTTAACATACGAAATGAATAGATTCTTATAAAAATCACATATAAATAGTAGATTAATAATTTACTTTACATAGAATATTGTTTACATAATACTCTTAAAATCACTATTACACCTGGAACAACCATATAGTCAACTCCCATACCCAAGGCATCATAGAGATATCATAGTCCAACCTATCAATGGTTTATCGTGGGACCACCCAAATTTTTTTAAGAACATAACCACCCATAAATGGTTTATAATACAACCATTTTTCCTCATACTAATTAATAATAACAAAAATGTAATCATAAAATATAAAATCTTTCTTTTTTATCATTACTGTCATCATATATTCTTAAAGAAAATAATATTTCCATTTTTTAGGATAGTTACTAAAAAAATTATGCAATTATAATGGTAAATGTTTTGTATGAAAATATTTTTGAATATATATAGAGGAATATTCAAATAAAATATTCTCTTTTATGGTAGGGGAATCCACTCATGTTGTTTAATTTAAAAAGACATCCCATTTACACATTTACCTGAAAAGTCACAATGTACCTCATTTGGAAAATGACAAGGGGATTCCTTTCAAACAATTTTATAGAAAGAAAAACATGAATAAAAATGTATTTAAAAAGTAAATGTAATATTTTAAAAACCTTATTCATATTATTTATATAAACCTATCTTCGGAATATGGATGACAAATATAGTTTTAAGGGAAACATTAAGATGATTTTTAAAATAAATACCCTTGCATTGAGTCTGACTATTCAAATGTGTTCATTAGGTTCCTAAATTATACTCATGTGATAAATATTTTATATCATAATAAAAATATTCATTTTACTTATTCCTTTCTTTCTGTTAATACCATATTACATAAAATTACATAATCAATTAAATTCATGTTAGGCATTTTGAAAATGTTCAACACATATATCAGAAATTAATTTGGTAGTTTGAATATGTACAAAAGGTAATTATTCCATCATATATAGAATAAAAATCATGAAATAAATATTATTTTTATACATAAAGTGTAAATTTAAATCCAACCATGAGACATGGATGTTAAAAATGATATATGTTTTTATCAAGGAAAATCTAGACCACACATACGCATGAGTAATGTTTCAAATTTTCAATGATCATTATATAAAGAAGGTAAGTTTTCTTTTATAATTTAATAATGATAGTAATATAATAAATATAATATAAATTATTTAAATATAATTATATATACCATCCATATGACCTGTTGATAAAAAAATCACATCTTTTCTTGGAGGCGGTAGTCCACACATATTCCAGAAGATGTTATCATATTTCTATGAATGGAAACATAAAAAAGGAAAAATTATATATTATAAATATATAATGATAAATATTTCAAAAATATAATATATAAATATTAATTCCATCATTTTAACTTGTTTTGAGACATGTATATATAAAAAAGTATTATATCAGTTCATGAGAAGATAGTCTGCCATACACATGAAATATTAATTCCATTCTCATTTTATGGTTGATGGATAGAGATATAGGTTATTATATTAACATAATTACTTCTCTGTATTTGGATGAAAAATGTGTCATTATTTTATCAGGGATTCATAATATTTTTTTGGTGGTTGAATAATAAATAATATATTAACACTTGATTAAAAATTATATCTCTTTTTGTCAAAACATCATTTTCTTAACACCTTTAGACCATTATGGTTGGTGTTATACCTATACCAATTCCCCAATAATGTGACAATGTAATCTAGGAAGGTATTTTATTAGGTATTTTCTAATCCAAATGAGTAATAAATTATGATGGAATTTGAAGAAGAGGTTCCCTTTTATATGATATGGGAGGGGTCGTCTTCGAAATCAATGAAATATTAAATAAATATAAATTAATTTTCAAACTAAAATGGTAAAAACTAATTTATTTAAATTACAGTATGATTAGGTGTATAAAATTTAAAATATAAGAAAAATTATGCATGGTTTTAATATATGTATCGTATTATCATTTGGTTTTAACCCCTTGTTGAGCCCTTTGATTCTTACCATGAAAACATAGATTTTTAATCATTAGGTGTTCAATATAATTACTATAATAGACAATAATACTATAAATTAACAATGATTAATATATTAAATAATATAATAATAAATTTTTCGAAATGAATATTTTTAGAAATTGTTTATCATTTAATGAAATATTATTTATTCTCATATTTCATTAATTTTAATTTTTAGTACTAGTCCTTAGTTTGATTTAAAAAAAAATGAAAATATGTAAAATTAGAAATAAATATTTTAATAAATATATGGAATTTTATTTTCATCTATTAAATTTTTTTATCACATTATTTATCTAAAATTATATTACATTTAATAATTTAAATATCATATTTTTTATTTTTCTATTAATTGAATAATTAATGTATCAACATTTTATCTGAATTCAAGGTAAATATTTCTTCCCTAAAAATTAATTATAATTTTCCAGGATGAAGGTAAATCTATTAGATTTTATAATTCTATATAAAACTAACCATATATTTTGGTAATTTCTATGTTAAAAATATTATTGTTAATAAAAATTAAACTACGGTATTATCAATTTTTTCTTAAATAAAATATTATAACAGTCATAATTAAATAAAATGAACTAATATAAACATATAAAATAATCATGTATGAGTATGTATAAAACAAGGAAATCCAATATAACTAATCATAGTGTTTTTTTCTTACTTTGGTGTTGTTATCATTTTATTTTTACGTTTAATTACATGGTTTACCCTTTAACATGGTAAGAAAAATTACTGAGGTTACTATATATATTGTCAAAAAATAAAATGGTCCTACTTACCAAATATGATACCTCTTATTTAATATATAGAATCCATTTTCATTATTCATAACATATAAGTGGATGAATTTAATTTAATATTATTAAATAAAACACATCAAAAAATGGTTTTTCAAAAAAACTGTCTTTTAATTTTAATTCAAAACGAAACTTAAATTTAAAATCTATATATGGGTAGGAATATATAAAAATTAACATAATATATTTTAAAATTAATAAAAAATAGAATATGAATTTATAAATACTTGGACTAAAAATATTTTTTTCTTTAATAATCAATATTTATCACTATTGATTTAAAAATAGATCTTTACAAAAAAAATATCAAAATCTCACAATAAGAATGTATTGACATGATGATATGAAATATAATATTTATTTTTTCAAATAAAATTACTAAAAGATCCTAGAATTAATTATTACTCATTCACTTATATTATCAAGAACCCATTTTTTATGAAAAAATAACATTGAAAATTAAAATGATTTTACTATTTTTTTTTTGCATATTTCGTAGGAGCTAATCAATGAATATGTATTGATTTTAATTTTAAAATATAATTAAAAAAATTAGATAATCCTATCCAAAATGACTAATTTTACAACTATTTTATAATATCAACATTTTATAGTTCGTTTAACCTTATAGTTTCAAATGTAATACACTATAAAAAATGATATCTATTTTAAAAACATAGGATACTACATCAGTGCTATCAATATAACTAATAGATAGATCAGGGTCCCAAACTATTTTAGAGACCTTAATCAATACTTCCTGAAGGTTTATTTCTCAATACAGATCGTAGAACACTTCATTTATTCTACAATTGGATTAAAATACAATTCCATTATTGATGGATTTTTAGGGTATAACATGAACCAGATGTCCCCTATAAATGAGGAAGGAATTATCTTCATTTCTCCTTTTGTAATATTTTACTAATATTTCATTCCATTTTTCTTAACTAATGTTGACTCTATATACCAAAATACCACGCATCTTATCATTAAACCATTCTTGAAAAAATGTAGAGAGTGCTTAATTGAAAACCTAGTGAATAAATTTATATAGTGTTTTTGAACCCCTCACTAAACATCAAACAATATTGAAAAAATTCATCAACATTTTTTGATGTTTAATCCAATCATGATTGATTTTGGTGTAACATTAGGGAAATTATTATTCTTTTTGGAAGACCACTACATCATCGAGGTCAAACTAGAGAAGATTAGTGAAATATTAGAAATACTAAATCTTTATAATCATAATGAAACGAGAGGGATACAAAGGAAACATTCATATATAAATATTTTTATATCCCTCATGGATGTGAGATATCTACATTTCACTATGTAAAAGTGTTAAATAGTCACCTATTAGTGATGAACTAAACATCAAGATGAAGACATTTTTTATTCCTTTGACACTCCTATAAAATGGGAGATATATTTTGATTGTTCTTCCCAAAGGCTGAGTGGAATGAAATTGGAAAACATGTTGCTCAAAAAGGTTAGTATATGAGTTTTATTTTCCCACAAGGTAATGATAATTTTATCAATTACTTCTCATCGTCCAAGGGCTTCATTAATAATGAGGTAGAAAACCAAGAACTTGTCACATGTTTGGATGATTCCCTCTAAATACAAATGTATTACTTGAATATCAATGGGGACAAAATTTTAGAGATAAATTAAATAAACATTTAATATGAAAAAAGGATGAATTTTCCCCATAGATATGTTGAATAATAAGATTAAAGGAATAATTCTATTTTACACCAATGTTACATCATGTTCATCAATCATATAATGCTCATATCAACAAATTGACTAATACAACCACAACCATAGAAATTCCGGATCGGGATGTAGAATTCTTATGTATCATAAAATAATTTTTAGTCTCACTAGTCAAAAAATAATACATGGAGGAAATTAATTAGATCAATAATAACCTATAACATGATGAGTCAACAACTAACACTTGATGGACATATCTCATTATAAATTACTTCAAAAATGGACACTACAATCAAATTAATAAAAAAATGGAATAAATTTGATGTCAACAAGTAAACATTATCCTTCAATATTGGTTTAATGATGATAAGTACCACTATAAAAAAGGCTTCTATATATTCCTTGATGATTTGTAGAAGGTGAGACTCCCACCATTATAAAGGATTTCCATTCAATATTTGGGAATTCTCACTAGTCAAAAACTAGTCTCATACACAAAATTATGAAGTTCTATGATTAATATAATATGATTATTCAAGATAGATTATAATTCACTAGGAAATTTATTGAATATAATATTAATGAAATATTCATCCATTAACCCGCCACGTCATTATTTTTTCAAACAACTACATATTTCATGAAATTGTCTGTATGGGGAATGGAAATTATGGGTCCATTTCCCTCATCTATTTCTGAGAAGAATAATTTAATTCTTTATATTAAAAACATAGTTTCCAAATGGGATGCATTTTACCCCTCATGTTTATCTATAAAAAGAGTATAATTATCTATCGGAAGTCCAATATTATCAACAGATTTAATGTCATTCACATAATACTAGAAATCAATGGAACCAACTTTTTTTCTTCTAATTTTAAGAGACTGTATCAGTAGTATAACATATAGTCTAACCATTCATCAATCTATCACAAAACAAAAAATGGGAATATAGAGGCCTCAAATAAGACTTTGAAAAATATAATGCAGATAGTGGTGGATATATATAAGAGGTCTTGGTCAGAAATTCTCTTGAAATCTTAACGGTTCTTCCAAACATGTATACACACTACAATGAATGTGACCACAAATACAATGGTTTAGGAAAAAAGGTAGTGTTACCCATAAATTTCTTATTTATCTCTCTATGTAAATAACTATTTATAGTGAACTCTTAGATAATGAAAAGTCATATAAGTAGTTGGATGTTCTAGAACTACAAGAGAGAATTGGTTGTGTATGTAATGACCCAAGCATTTATTAATGAAAATTCTTCTTGATCTAATTAAATTTCTTATTATGTAAAATGGATATATAAAACATATGAACTTCCTTGGTTTTATGTTTTTGGATTTTAAAACACCATTATAAATTGTTTACCATGCTAATATTGTAGTTGAACAGTGACCGCATGATTAGTATAAATATAAGCCATTATCAAATCCAATTTACTTAGACAAACGAAGAGATGGTCTCATCTAGTAGAATAGCTCCATACGAAGCCCATTTTTTAGATATTGGAAATAATGTGGATTCACCGGGATTCTCTATTGACCAAGCCCAAGATAAGCATCAACATTTTAAGCTTGAACGTAATAGCTTACGGGAGAAATGAAAGTAAATATATATTACCATTCAGGCGATGTTATCCAAGATACCCAAAGATTTTGTCACCATAATACACCTTACCCTTAGGTCTTATATAGGTTTTATAATGGGTTATGTAACTACACCCTAACACTATGTTTATTTGCACTAGTTTTGTATAGAATAAAGAATATACATTCATTTTATTATTGTTACCTTGTAAATGGGTTTTAAATCACAAATAGTATTTTTTAAATATTCAATTAAGAAATATATTTTGATGAATTAATGGATTTTTGAATTAAATAACATTTTAATAAAATATTTTTACTAAATTAAATTATATTAAATATACATTATCTTATAATTTTTATGAATACAACTGTAAATTTTATTATGGTTTGAAACCCGTTTTTTTCAAAACCAATGAATTTTTGATAAATGTCGGTTTTTATTTTAAAAGTGAAAATTCACATATGTAGAAAATTATTTAGATAAAATGAACATTATTTTTGGAATTAGGATGTCAAAGTTATCTAACAGTGAATTTTTTATAATTTTCTAAGAATGCCAAATTTTTGGGTAAAAATTAGATACCGTTTAAATATATAATGTGTTTTATGACTTTATAATGATGAAACAATAATGAAATAAAATAATATTAAAGGGATATTCGGACAATACATGTTTTAACATTAAAATAATGTGATTTTATATTAGTTTGATTTATTTTACAAAGCCTTAGTGGACCCTCCATGACTTATAAAACATTTTAACTTTTTAAAATGATTTCTGTGAGTGTTTGACTCACCTACACAAAATAATTCCTAATACTTTAATACTATAGGAAACTGGACTTATAAAATAAATTTTTCCACTCACCTTTGGAAAAAAACAGTTTCAAAAACCATGGGTTGGTTTGTGGTTTTTATTAGTTTAATGTGTGGTGTCCAAAACCTAAATAATAAAGACTTACCTCTCCATTAATATATAAACCCACTCAATATCCCATTTACCTTCAATAAATCCATTCAGAGCTCAACCAACCTCTACCCTCATCTATCTAGAATCCTCCTAAGGTTTCACATGTTCCCCAGAAGATTCTCTCAAGCCTCTCTAATGCCTTTGGTATCACACTTTCATGTAAGGAATTTCTTACTTTCTCATTTTGTCCAAGTTTATTTATGTTGTTATACCCTTTTATTTTCAATTAAAAATGTTGAGGTATGATTTCACACCTCACACATACTTATCTCATTATTTTTGAATGATTATAAAACCCTTTCTCTCTCATTAATTCCTCCCATTTACACCCGTTACCATGATGAAATTCCGTAAGGGATTTCTCTCTTATCATTTACATTCATGTAATTCTTTTATATTATGTATATAAATTACATCACACATGTTGGAATATTATGTTATAATACCCCTTTCTTTCTGAATGATGAGATACCAATTTTCCTCTCATCAACCCATTTTATGATTTCTATTTGACGTCGTTATGCTGTCGAAGTTACACCAAAATTTCCATGCCAAAATCACTGTGTAAGTGAATACCATACCCATTTCTATATCAAGGGTATTAAACTTTATGTACATGTACTTGTTGATTGAGAAAATACATTTATTTATTCTATATATATTATTTTTGGAATAAATTATGTTGTTTAATTAATCCATTTTGTATGATCTATGTGGCACACTTATGCATGAAATAAAATGTTTATAAAGGGTGTGCCTTGATATCACTCCAATGCATTGGGTAAAGATTATTATCATGCTACGTCAAGTAAAATTAGGGTTTAATCATTCTATTTCAAGTTCAATGAGGGATTACTCATTTTAATTCATGTGCAATGAGGGTTTACTAATGCTCCATGTCCAACGAGCCTTGGCTCATGCTAATATCATTTTAAATTTTGTTTCCACATTTCCATGTTATGATAATCATGCTATATCATGCATTTCTGTTCATGTTTCTCTTATGATCCATTGTTATGAAAAATTCCAAAAATGTATTGTATTCTTCATTTTATGCCTTTTTTACTACCTTATTGGGATTTATTGCTCACCCATTTCACATTTATGTCCTCATGTTATCCCATACAATGATAAGTATTAGAGAATGTTGTAGTCATATAAAAGAAGTTTTCAATAAAGATATTGTATTTTTATATCTTACATTGTCATGAAATGTCCCTAATTTCAGAAAAAATTAAACCTCTCGATCCTCATATTTTTCTTATGTGATTTTTTATGTAATAAATCATGTTAATGAATGTAATAGAGAGAAGGGTTTTTATAGTTGGTATTAGAGGATAGGTTAGTTATTTTTGGGATTAGAATTAGAAATCACTAGTGAATTTCTTAAGGATAAGACTGAGTATAATAAAAGAATCTCTAAATTTTGGTGACTATAGAGTAATTAGTTTATCAAGAAAATAAATCCCTATCTAGATACGAACAAGTAGAGGTGACTATGGCATAGATGTATCTAGGGGTAAAACCCGAAAACACCGCTTTGAGATTGACTATAATGAGAAATGGTGAATGACAAAGGGGCTTGCTTTACTCTTGGTTATGACACTCTAGAGGGATATTCTTTGGTAAATTCATAATCATAGTATTAACCATTATTAAGGGAATACAAAAATTCCCCTAAGAATATATGTTGGGAAGTAGATCATGGATAACATAGATTGAAACATATAAATTCAGATGTTAAAGAAAAAAAATGTAATTTATAAGTTATACATTTTTGTATTTGGATTACCCTTTATGTGTTACCCCTAACTTTCATTTTATTCTATCAAAAGGATGGTAATAGGAGGACTCGAGCTATCGACAAATATGAAGATCAATGTGATGATTATTCTAATGAGATTACCAATCTGATGGGAGAAGGAATCATGAACTTTATCAGGATACTCTCTCAGTTAACTCATGTTTGGAATATAAAAATAGGTCAAGAAGATCATCCAACCCCCCTATGAAAGAAAAATCTATAATCGAGAGCTTCATGAGACAAGGGCCTAATATTTATAATGGATCATCGGATCCCTCAATCACCAAAAAATAGATCAACTCCATTGAAAATACCATCTCTATCGTTCAATTTTCTAGAAAAGAGAAGGTTTTTCTGACTGCTTATCGTATAGAGGGTGAAGCTGATCAATGGTGGACATCGATAAAAAATACGAAGCCTGAGGAAGAGATCGAGGCATTGGAATGGAAGTATTTCTAGAAAAGTTTTATTGATAAATATTTTCCATTCACCCTATGACTTAAGATGGAAAGGGACATCCTTTACCTCAAGAAAAAAGACAATGAATCCATCAGATTGTACAAGGAAAACATTATAAGTCTTGTACTATATTCCTCCGGCTTTATCGTTACCCTCGAATGCAAGGTTGATCGCTTCTTTGGTGGTCCAAAACCTAGCCTACGGAAATACCCGATGATCCGTGACTTGGATAGCTATGAGGAAATTGTTCGATGTTCCCTCAATGTCGAAATGGACATTGGAAAATAATAGGGGTATCATGGGGATAAGAATCAAAATGTGAAATTTAATTCTGGCAGTCATATGGATAAATACAACGGTGCTATGAAAATACATCACCCCATTTACCAATGCTGTAGAAAGAAGAACCCTAGAAATTTCTTGAAGGGGATGAGGAAATTCTTCAGGTGTGGAAGAGAATGAGACCTAGACATTAACTATCTACAAGAAAAACCCACTACTGTGAAAGAGAATTAGAACACTTCATTCTACCCTCAACACACTATTTATTTCTTCAACTTCAAATAATTAGGGAACTTTACAAACAAGTTACATAAGAAAAGGGTTTTTAGAGGCAACCATAAACCTCGAAGGCAGCAAGAATGAGCCTTTTCCATCACTACCACTGAAGTGAACCCCCAAAATGATGTCGTGACAAGTATTCTAGTTATTCATTCCAGAATAGTGATTGTACTTTTTGATTCCTATTCTACACATTATTTTATATCTCAAATGTTTACTAGAAAAAATCCCAACACCAACACAAATAATAGAAGTAAAAATATCCTTGAGAATGACAAATGGGTCAATCATTTCACCCCATGAATAAAAATCCTCCCCAATCAGAATATGTGGATTGAACTTCCCATAAAACCTCGTCAAACTCTCTCTGGTGGAACTTGATGAAATTATTGAAATGTATTGTATTTACTTATATAGATTGAACATAAATTTTCTCTGAGAGGGAAATCACTCTCCATATATTGAATCAACCCCAGATTCTATACAACTACAAGGAGTTTGATAAATCTTCTTTAGAACCATCATCTCAAACATGTATATTAATGCCCTATGAGCATCCGTATCTTGCTTAGATGATTGATTATAAGGAAGAAACCATCCTTGAAGACACGCCTATTGTGAGGGAATTTGATGAAATGTTTCTCAAGGAATTCCCTGGTCTTCTTCCTATAAGATATGTTGAATTATCGATTGACCTTATACCTGGGGAATTCCTAATATCCAATACTCCATTAAAAATGGATATTATGGATCTTGAGGATCCAAAGAAAAAGCTATAGAAGAATCTATATAAATATTTTATATGCCCAAGTGCTTCACCATGGGGTGAACTAGTCCTCTTCATTAGGAATATGGCTGGGTAAACTTTCCTTTACATTGATTATCATGAACTCATCAAAATAACAATAAAGAACAAGTATCCTCTTCCACAAATTGATGACTTATTCGATCAGCTATGTGGAGAACAATACTTATCAAAGGTGGATCTACGGTCGGGATATTACCAAGTAAGGGAGGAGAAGGTGGATATCTCCAATATTGCTTTTTTTATAAGATACATCTACTATGAGTTCATTGTAATGACTTTCAGACCCAGTAATTCTCTATAAATCATCATGGGCATGATGAAAAGAGTTTTCAGAGATTACCTCAAAAAATTTGAGGTATTCTTTGTAGATTATATTTTAATATACTCCAAAAACAAGTAGGATAATGAGATATATCTAAGCACTGTACTAATGACCTTGTGAAAGGAGAAGCTCCTTGAAATGTATATAAAGTGTGAGTTCTGGTTGAAGGAGGTCTCATTTTTGGGTCATATCATCACAAACTATGGGATATCTATAGATCCCTCCAAGACTGCTACAATTAAGGAATGGATGAGGCCAACATCGATGAAAAATATATGTAGCTTCCTCAGGTTAGCTAGATTTTATTGATGTTTTTTTGAAATTTATCAAGATTTCCAAACCCTCTTACCATTATAACTCGGAAGAGAGTCATGTTTTAATGGATTGATTAATGTGATGATATCTTCAAAGAGTTGGAATGAAGGATTATCACTGAGCCTATACTCACACTACCCACAAGTGGAGAAATTTTTTGGTATATATTGTTTCTTAGAAGAAGGGCTTGGGCTATGAGTTGATTCAAAATTACAAAGTAATTGATTATGCTTCAAGTAAATTGAATGTTCAAGAGAAAAAATATTATACATCAGATCTAGAGTTGGCTGTAGTAATCTTCTCTTTGAAAATTTGGTGACATTACCTCTTTGGGGAGAAGTGTGAAATATATATGGATCACAATAGCCTCAAGTATATATTCACACAGAAAGAGTTGAACATGCACCAACGAAGACGGTTAGAGGTGATCAATGACTATGACTTCTCAATCCATTACCACCATGGGAAGGATAATAAGGTTGTAGATGCTCTAAGTATAAAGGACCCAACTATTCTATCATTGATGAGAATTGAAAAGGATCTAGTCTTCTTAGATTTGATGAAGATGGTCATGGGAATCATAATAAAGGAAAAATCATCAATCCTTTCGCAAATGATTTCTCATCCATCTCTTTTTCAAAGATTAAAGGATGCTAAAAAGGATGATGTGAAAATTCAGAAAAATGTGGAAACTATAAAAAAAGGTAAATCCTTGGAGTTCAATGTTAATGAAGAATGAATTATAAGATTTGGGTCAAGGATATGTGTTCCATCATGTCTGGAGTTAAAGAATGAAAATATGTATGATGAACATAGTTTGAATTTCTCTATTCAGCCACAAAACACAAGGATGTATCAAGATCTTTGAGTGCATTATTGGTGGGATAACATGAAGAAGGAGATCACTGAGTATACATAAAAGTTCCTAGTATATCATAAAGTGAAGGATGAGAGGCATAAATCTATGGGTATGATGTAACCATTACCCATACCAAAATGGAAATGGGAAAAAATCACCAAAGACTTTGTCACTGGGATTCCAAAGAAATCTAAAGGAAACAATGCTATCTGGGTTATTTTGGATCATCTTTTAAAGACTACGCACATCATTGCGATTTGAGAGGATTTCTCATTGGATCAAATGACACAAATATATATAAGATAAGTTTTAAGTATGCATGAAGTGCCTCTATTGATTGTATCTTATTGATATAAAAGATTCACCTATCTGTTCTGGAAGAGTCTCCAACACACTCTGAACACTGAGATGAACTTTAGTACATCTTATAATCCTCAAACTGATGGCCAATCTGAGTGGACTACCTAGAAACTTTAGAACATTTTTATATCATGCTCAATGGAAATTATAGGATGAGGGATCAATATCATCCTCTGGTTGAGTTATCTTACAATAACAGTTTACACTCAATCAACCAAATGGCTCATTATAAAGCCCTTTATGGGATGACTTGCAGAACACCGACATATTGGGATGAAGTTGAGGATGGAAAACTACTATGTCCCAAAATAGTTAAAGAAATGGTGGATAATGTTAAGACCATTCATCAGCACATTAAATATTCTAAGATTTGACAAAAGATTTATGCTGATAAATTTCGATGAGACCTTGATATTGAATATGGAGACAGGTTATTCCTCCGCATATCACTGTTGAAGAGAGTTATGAGATTTGAGAATAAGTGAAAGCTTAGTCTAAGGTACATCATCCATTTTGAGATCCTTGATCGCAGTAGACTAGTGGCCTATCGACTATCACTCCCACCGAACATATCTCAGGAACATGATATATTCCATGTATCACTATAAAGGAAGAACATACCTTACCCAACACACATACTCAATCCAAAGGTGGTACCATTGGAGAATGACCTCTCTTATGAAGAGAAGCTGGTGAAGATATTTGATTATAGGGAAAAGTTATATGAAATAAGACAATGCCCCTCATTAAGGGGTTGTAGCGAAACCAATACATTGAAGAGGAAATGTAGGAATCAGAGGAAGTGAAGAAGAAGAGTTACCTGCATCTATTTTTGTTTGGGAAAAGGAAAATTTGATGGAAAATTTTCTTAAGGGGGGAATATTGTAACCACCCGTAATTTTATTAATAAAAATTCATCTTGATCTAATTAAATGTTTGATTATGTAAAATAGATATATAAAACATATGAACTTCCTTGGTTTAATGTTTTTGGATTTTAAAATATAGATAATAATTTTTATCATTGCTAATATAGTCTTCGAAAATGGACCACATGATTAGTATAAATATTGGTATTTAACAAATCTAATTTTCTCAGAAAAATGAAGAAATGGCCTCATCCAGTAGAATTTCTCCATACAAAGGCCATTCTTCAGATCTTGGAAAAGAGGTGGAATCACTAGGCTTTTCTCTAGACAAAATCCAAGTCGATCTTTAACAAATTAAGCTTGAACAGAATAGATTACAGGATAAGTGGAAGTTAATCGAGATTACCACTCGAGCAATGTTATCTGAGCAACCACAAGAGTCTTTCACCATTACAAACCATAACCTTATGTCTTATTGGGGTGTTATATGATGTTAGGTAACAAGACCCTAGCACTATGATTATGTGAATTAGTTTTTATAAAATAATGAATATTTATTCATTTTATTATTCTTAAATTGTAAATGGTTTTTAAAGAACAAATAGTATTTTTAGTTAATATTCAATTAATATTTTTTTGAATTAATACATTTTTTAATTAAATAATATTTTAATAAAATATTATTACTATATTAAGTTTTTTAAAAAATTAATGATTGTATAAGTTTTATGAATACAACTGTAATTCTTTAAGGTTTGAAAACTGTTTTTATTAACACCCATGAATTTTTGATAAATATCATTTTTAATTTTAAAAGTAATAAATCACATATTTAGAAAATTATTTAGATAAAATGAATATTATTTTTGGATTCATGACGTCGAAATTATCTAATAATAAATTTTTCATAATTTTCTCAGATAGTCAATTTTTTTGGATAAAATTAAATACCGTTTAAATATATAATGTGTTTTATGACTTCATAATTACTCAATAGTGATGTAATAAAATACTATAGAAGGTATATTTGGAAAATATTTGTTTTAACTTTAAAATAATTTGATTTTAGATTTGTTTGATTTATTTTACATAGCCTTAATGGACCCTCCAAGAATTGTAAAACATTCTATCATTTTAAAATGATTTCCTTGAGAGTGTGACTCACCTCTACTTAAACAAGACAAATATTTTAATATGTTCGGCAATTTCATTTATAAATTAATGTTTTTAATTCTAATTTGGAATGAAATGGGGAAAAATTGTGGGTTGGTTTATGGTTTTGAATAGTTTAATGAGTGGTATCCAAAACCTAAATGATAATAAATTCCCTCTCCATTCTTATATAAACCCACTAACTATCCCATTCATCTATACTCAAACCATTTAGATCACTACAAGACTCTTCCCTCCACTCTTTGGAATCCTTCCATGGTGCGCCAAGCACCCAATAAGCCTTTCCCAAGCCATTGTGATCACACTTCCAAGTAAGGGATTTATTTCTTTTCATATTTTTTTCAAGTCTCTTTATGTTGTTATACCATTTTATTTTCAATTAAAAATGTTGGGGTATGGTTTATCAACTCACCTATACTTCCCTCCTTATGTTTTAATGATTATATACCCCTTTCTCTCTCATTAATGCCTCCCATGTACAGTCATTACCATGACAAAATGTCATAATGGATTTCTCTCTCCTTATTTACATTCATGAAAGTATTTTATATTTTTAATCTAAATTCCATTACACAAGTTGGGATATTATGTTCCGAGACACCCATACAGTCCAAATTATTAGATAACTCTTTCTCTCTCATCAATCCATTTTACAATTTCTATTTGGCGTAGTTATGTTGTCGAAGCTACACCAAAATTCCCATGCCAAAATCATCATGTAAGTGAATACCATACCTATCTATTTATTAAGGGTATTCAACTTTATGTACATTTACTTTCTGATTGAGTAGTTACATTTATATATTACAAATCTCTTATTCATGGAATAAATTATGATGTTTAATGAATCCATGTTGTCTGATCTATGTGGAACACTTATGCATGAAATAAAATGTATATAAAGGGTGTGCCCTGATAACACTCCAATGCATTGGGTATAGATTAGTATCTTGATATGTCAAGTGAAATGAGTGTTTATTCATGATAATTCAAGTGAATTGAGGGTTTACTCATGATAATTCAAGTGAAATGAGGGTTTACTCATGATTTTCATGTTAAATTAGGGTTTACTCATGCTCCATGTGCAATGATAGTTGGATCAAACAAATATCATGTTAAATGTTGTTACCACATTCCCATGTTATGATAATCATGCTATATCATGCCTTTATGAATGTGTTTCTCTTATGCTTCATTGATATACCTAATGCCTCAAATTTATTGTATTATTCATGGTATTCCTTGTTTACTCACTTACTGGGCTTTATAGCTTACCCTTTTCAAAGGTATGTCTTCAGGTTATCCCATGTAATTATATGTAAGAGGGAATGTTGTGGTCATGTAATGTAAGTTTTCAATAAGGATGTTGTTTTTATGTCTTAAGTTGTCATGTAATGTCCCTAATTTCTCAAGACACAAGACCTATCTATCCTTTGTGTTTTATTAAGTGAAACTTTATGTAATAAATCATGTTAAAGTGTTTAATAAAGAGAAGGGTTCTTATAATTCATGATGCCTGATCTCAAAGTCCATCATAATTAGATTACACAATCCTTAAGAAAAAGTTCAACGCCACTCAGTCATCCATAGAGAATTTGTATAGGTTATTATAAAACCAATGATAAAGGGGATGAAACCCCAATAGCTGAGACACATGTGGGAAGGGACTTACATAATACATAATACTCAATCTTGGATTACTAATATGCAATAATGGGTGGGGATTTAATTTCACCCCACACCAACAAATTGTTTCTTAAAAATATAATTGTGTAACTAACACCATTAGTATTCTGTCATCTCTGTAAGAATATAATCTACATGAAATATCCACATCATTAATACATGATGTTAAATAGAACCAAATATTTCTTACCCATATGATGTTAAACTTTATGGAATACATCCTTACAACATTATATTAAAATTCATCGAGGATGTACTAGTCACATGATGTTAATTGTATAATTTATAATGTCCTGATATCATGTCTTAAAACTATACATCATCCAAGGAAATGTTCATAATAAATTAAAAAGCACAACAAGTGCTTACCATGTGGGGTCTTCCTCCCAACTTACAAATGAGCTCAATCAACTTGAATGGTTCAGGATGTATGGGTTTTACCAATTCAAAATATGTTTATTCTCATAACCCCATACAAGAATAAGATAGTCTCACTTGATCCTGATACAAAATCCACACCCATATGGTTACCCTATTTTTTAAATCCACCAAATAATTTCCCCCAACACAATGTGGGAGTCAGATCCTCCTTACGAATCAATAATTAGAACCATAATTTTATAGATTCTTTTCACCATAAAATATGTAATGACTCCTAAATCCCAACCATGTGACTATTAATAATTCAAAAATTATTTACCTTCTCCAACATATAAATCAAATAGGTGCATGGGATTCTCATATAAGAATTACATGATTATTGAATCACATACTATAGGATACATAGTGACACCTTGGTCCTATATTTCATTCCAGACCACAATTTATCATAATTGACACACATTCCCATCTAGGAGATTCATATATATGTAAGGAATTTATTCAATATTAAAATGTGTACACCCCACACATTTTATTTCAGAAAATATCTCGCAATTCAACTGACTACCAAGTTGTGTATTGTTTCTCAAATTGAGAATAAACAACGTGAGCTTAATGAACATGGAAAACAAACCAAACTAGTGTGATCAAGGTGTTTTACATTAAAATAATATAAATTATTTAATCGTGTCAGGAGATTAAATAGAATGAAAATATACTAGTCACATGATATAAAACTACCTAGAAAGTGGTCTTTTATTAGAATAGATAACTCCCTGATGACTGCATTCCCTATAATTTATTGTTTTATCCTACCAGTATGAATAAAAATTCAATACAAGTTTTCATTTATTTGAGGGGTCTTTAAACAATCTTGAATAATATATAATCTATAAAACAATGTCACATATTTTTTATCTGAGTTAACAAAACCAAATTCATTTATTTTTAAAATCTATTTGGAAACTAGCCTTTTCTACCATATGAACATCGTTCCCCCTTTTCCATGACTAAATCACCAGATTCCATGAGTTCATATTCCCTTTTTAATTTAATGGAACATGATCACACATCATCCACATAATCACTTATATCATATTTTTAATAGGGATTGAGCAATCCTAAAGGGACCCCAAATGGATTCCAGGTGAATAACAGATATCAAAAGTAAATCTTCATAGGGGATGTTTTGGATCCTTAAGGGAACCCACATGGATTCACTGGTGAATACCACAACGAATAACAGTGTGTCTATAGGGGATGTTTTGGAAACAAAAAGGACACTGATAGTAATTACATATGAGTAACACAATACCTATGATCTTCTTTATATGAGATATTTTGTTTATAGAGGAGTGGTACCCTTTACTCTATGAAGTATTTTGGTAATGGTGTGACATTGATCCCACTAATCAGCAAATAAGAACCCTTGATATATGAATTTAAATACACAACTTATCTGTATAGTTCTCCCATTTCTTTGAGGGAACAGAAAATCACAATGATTTATTTCTTCACGCCTAAGTAAAAGTGATAATAAATTAACCTATATATTATTTCCATGTTGATAACACCTGATGTTAAACTGAAAAGAATAATTCATAACTATAAGATGTTAAATTACATTAAACACATCCTTATTTATAATTTTAGGATACTTATTCAATGTAAATGTTTTGTGCATGAGGTAGATTTACTTATAATATGATATCCCCCATCCCTATGTGAGAATCATATCCACATATATGATCATATCTATAGACTACAATTGGATTGATTCTTATTACAAAATGATAAAAAGTGACACCCTGATCAAATATACTGGGATATGGGTTAGAACTAATTTAGTAAATTTCTATATAATTACTACAAGTAGCTTGATTATTTTCTTCCAAATATTTGTAGTGAAACATTGATATGAAATTCAGACCATATCCATAATATAAAGGGAACATTCCCCCACCATGAATATAGGATATAACTTTTAATGGAATTTTCCATTACAAAATTATGTGTAGCTTTATTCATAATAAAAAAATGTACATTGTTACTTAAGGATCATAAATATGATCCCATAATATTATATATTAAAAAGAATATTACACCCATTGCATATGGGTCATACCTATGAAAGTGGTTTCCTTTATAACTACATGTTTCTTGTTTCTTACTGGCATAAGATATGTAGAGTCACCATGGTTCCTTAATATGGGTCTCGATCGTAATGAAAAATACAATAATATTTATATAATTTCCCTATAAACATATGGGTCATTCATGTGCATGGAGATATCTAATTAGCATACTTGTATGGATTGATTCCTATTATCATAGTATGATTAGAAGAACCTGGATTATTTATTTTACCCACAACCATGGATCGAAATTACATTCAACCATGTTCGTCGATAAAAACAAAAATTTTGTGGGGTTCCTACTCATATGAAAATATTGTTCCCACCACATAGTACCCTTAATGAACTATCACATGACTCAATCAAATACTCATTTTTGTCTCATTTATCATGTCAATCATGTCTCATGTGATCTTAGGGAACCTATAATGACAATCTAAACAATGTGATCATGGATAATTTTTTTTCAATGACCGAGAAATATATCCAAGATGAATGATGTCATATAACACGACCATGTCCTAGTTTCATGATATTAAACACCACGACATGATGTGGTCATATAAAATATATCACCCCCATGGTGACTATGTACTCAATAACTGAATGTTTTATCACTTTACTATAATAAATTATTCAATGCATGTTTTTATTTCATTTATGGTGCTCAAACCCTTATTGATTATTACATTCTCTGGAAATCAACATCATATCTTCTATATTTGTATTCATAAAAACTAATTAGTTTCATTGATACACATTTATATGAACGAAATGGACCATGAGCCGACATACTCTTGGTTCCCCCTATAGAAAATTGGTAGCATGGATGAATAATATGAAATGATCAATCTATGTTTCCCAGATGAACAATAAAATTCTTTATAGCTTATTCTTATGGAATATTTTCTTCTTAGAACAAAGGCCCCCAAAAATTAATGAGATATTATCCTACCAAGTGGGATAAAAATTCCACCATTACTAATATTTGACCTATACCAACATTTCCCCACCACTCATTGACTCAGATATTGTTATGTTATAATTTAAAATTTCCCTAACCAAACATTTTTAAGTGAATTTATAAACTATTGATGTTACACATTTGTTCAACATAATTGTTATCAATGAAATTTTGATAACATCATATTATTGTATGGTTTCATTTTATGAGGTAATCCTCCTATGAAGATGAAAATGACATGAGGTACCCAAATGTTATCAGAATACTATAGTGAAATATCTATAAAACCATAAAGAAATATACCTCATATATCACAGTCAAATGACATTAAACTGGTTAAATATATCCTACATGAAAGACATTAAAATATACAATATGTGTTCTTAATTTTTAATAGATCATACCCTCAATGTCTATAGAATCATTAATTTTATGTTCTATTCCTTCACGCCAAAAATTTATTCAATACATGTTAGTGTAGCCTTCAGGGTTCTCTAACACTTATTGAATATTACAATATTCATTAAAAGACATAATAAATTCTATATATGATATAATAAACACAAAATAAAAAATTGATTTGATAAACTTCTCTTAGGACACCATTGACCTTGAGAACACATAATCTTGGTTACCCCTAATAGAAAAATAGTAACATGGACTATATAATCTAGAGGGACCCCAATAGGATTCCTTGGTGACTAACACCATTCCACATAGATTTTTCCTCATGAATATTTTGTAACTAGATGAATATCCACTTAAATTATATAGTTATTATCCTAATTATGTGGTATACAAGAATATTCCATTCCTAATGGAACCAATCATCACATCCAATTGAGTTTGATATTCTTGGGTTATGATTTACATCCTCCATAACATAACTATTCAACAAGATTTAGAATCAGTTGATGTTACCCATCTATCCATCATACTCATTCTCAAATAATGATTATAACATCGTATTTTTGTACCCTTTCATTTTAGGCTATGAACATCCTGTGATAGAAATTTTTTTTTGAGGTACCCAAAATTCTCAGCAATCATATCAGGTCAAAGCTTTATGAACATAATTTATCACCCATTGTGTAACACCCTAGGATTTCATAGTACATTATCTCTTTAAAGTAATTCAATAGCTATCACCACACACAACACAGAGTTCCAGCGCATGATGACTTACCAAACTAGACGTAAAAAACAGTTATGAATAGTATTAACTGGTATTTAAATTTTTATACTCCATATAATTTTAAATTATGTGTTATGTGTTTCTTAGACATATTATAAGAAATAATTAAAATTTTCAGTTAAAAAAATTTATTTTTCAAAAAAATCCAATTTTACCACCTTTCAATAGAGAACCATTTTTAAATCCAATATTTGAAACATTAATATATTCAATTTGAAAAAATAAAATTCTCCTTCATAATCGGGACATCAAAATTTACATCGAATGAAATTTTGGTTTTTTTCTAATAATGATCATTTTTTATGAATAGTGAGAAATACTGTATTTTAATTCAAAACTCCCTTTTAATCTAATTTATTTGTATGGTTAGATTACCTATTTAATTTGTTTTTAAGTGTAATAAGATTATATTTTTACCATTTAATCCAATTTTGTTCATTATATGTAATTTCACTTTGAAATTGAACATAAACAAGTGTCAATATTTTTATAGATATTGTTTTTTTAAAACACGCTATTTGTTTGGACAACGAGAATTAATTTTAAATTAATTAATCCAACTTATATGTTTTGAAATTGGTAAAATAGAAAAAAAAATTTAATTACAAATATAAAATGTAGCTTTGGATGAATTTTTTGTATTTTTTTGAAAAACTTCCATTTTTGATGAATAGTGAAACCACTATGTAATAGTTAAAAATCTGACTTTTTCATTCAAATGAAAATTTACCACTTCTATGAATTGAATTTCAAAAATCCTAAATACATGGTTGTTATTAGAAATTAAAATTTGGTTCAATAAGATGAAATTAATTTTTGGTGAATAGTAACTTTTGTCTTTTATTTACCACAGTTGAAGGTAAATAGGGTAATTCAAGGTAAAAAAAATTATAATAATACAATATTACATTAACACTTGTCCTAACTTTATTGGATGAGTCATGGAAGAACATGGAAATATTTGGGTCTATTTTTGGACCCCATGGAGCCACTTGGGAGTGATAATGACACTTTGGATTAATTAATTTAAAGTAAAGAAAAAAACGACACAAACAAATTATTTTAGTAAATTAATTTTTACATGGGGTTATATAAGTTATCATTTTGACTATAAATATTAATTAAAAAGATAAAATGATTTTCTAAATCATGGTAGTTTTTTTTATAATTTTTATA
This sequence comes from Viscum album, assembly GCA_963277665.1. Lineage (NCBI taxonomy): Eukaryota > Viridiplantae > Streptophyta > Magnoliopsida > Santalales > Viscaceae > Viscum > Viscum album. The sequence goes on along the minus strand of OY728131.1, from coordinate 671,709,739 downwards.
CATGAAATAAATAAAATTATTTATGATACAAAAATGATGTAGTATTTACATCATTAATAAATGATTTAAATAAATAAGATTATAAATATTAAACTAACATCCAAAACCTGTCAAATTCTTATTGGATAAATTTATTTAGACTATGAGCCATCTTATCTTATAATTTAATTATATTTTGACTCTTAAAAACCGAAAATCATTATATAATAAAATAATGTTTTCACACTTTCCTAAAGAGCCCCTCCTCACCCCTTATAAAAGGACACCACTTCTAACCCATTCCCCACACCTCTCAAGACCCTTGGATCGTCCAAACCCTACCCAAATAAGCTATAAAGATTCATCTCTTATACCTATAATCCTTACATAAGGTATAATTCATGTAAATAAGTCCTTTTGGTTCAAACCAAAGGAAGCTACCCAAATTAAAGGTAACAGTTTCTCATAAATTCTTTTGTTTTATTTTGTTTTATTTTACTTCCCCAACCCCAATAAAATCTTTTTATTTATTTCATTTATTAAAAAAACAGTATCATCAATATAATAGGATGTTTTTATCAAAATTATTCTAACTACACTTACACACACCTCCATCTAATGGGTGAAGAACATATTGTTTCGGTGGTTGGAAAACTAACACCTCACGAAACGATGATTGTTTGATTATATCCTACCGACTCTCATGGTGGACAATAAGATGGAACTATATTTATATAAGATATATATTATGTTTATTATTTCTTTGTGGTTCTCTATTTTCAATTCATGTCATACCTTTACGGTTTCCATTATGGGTAAAACACGATAATTTCATTTGAGGAAGTGCGGACTACCGCCCCTCAAAGTGATATGACTCATTAATGACTTGTGTGGATGTATAAAGTATGTAGTTAATGATATGATATATTATATTATACTATAATTATAATATAACTATTTATCATTATGTTTTAATTCCATTTAAATACAAAATATAAATGAAAGTAGAATTCATGCGTACGTGCGACTAACCGTCTCCATGAACGGTGCATTTCATTTCTTATCTCCAAATGTTATGTACTATTATAAATAAATATATATACTGGATATATAATATATATATATTATATATAAATCATTTATATCATTCTGGTGATAATGGAATTTTGAACACATGGAAAAATTGTAATTATAACACGTTCATTTTTTGACCCATGTTCTGAACATCGATAAAACATCCAATATAAACTCAAATAATTAACTAATTTTAATAGCAATGTAATAAGTGATATAAAAGGAATAATAATATTTAAAATTGTTTTTAATCTTTTAGAAATTAACTTATGTTTATTATTCAGAAAGAACAAGGAACATACAAGACAATTTGTACTTGAGGTAAGGGGTTTCTTATCTCACTTTTAATTTTGTGAGATTTCCATTGTTCTCCACTTATTTATTGCATATGGTGTATTGTGTACAGACATTTGATATATATTATCATGATTCTATTTATTTTAATGGTATTTTGTGATTCATTTTGTGGTTATTAACATTTTTTCATATGACTCGATTGATTAGAACAAAGTAATGGTTTTTTATCTCACTTTTTATTCATGTGAGATGCATGCTATATTGTCCACTATTTCCTTTTTTGTGGTGTATGTAGTGTTCCTGATTGTATTCATTGTGTAATATATTTTAATTTATAGTTATTTACATCATCATTGTATGATCCTTATTTCATGGGGTGTATGTTTCGTAAGTTACCAAATCGGTAAGGGAATTTCAAATTTCAATTTCCACTTATTCAGATTTACGCATACTTCATTGATTATTTTATTCCAAGACTATGTGGGTAATAACTATTTATTATTTATGTAGTTATTTCCACTCCCCTTTGTGTGGATATAATTTTTATACACATAATCACTCAATTGATAATTTCTCAAGTCATTGATATTAACTTGATAAGAGTAATCTTAACTCAATTTCCATTCATTGAGTTAAACATCCAAGTCATTGATGTTGTTTTTAAAAGAATATGTGTGAATTTACTATGATTTATTTACACTAAATATCCAATCATATTTAGTGTATTTATATTTTTCACACATAATTATGTCATTGATTTATCCTTAACCTAAGGATACAGTTTTTATAAGGGACTTTATCTCGATTTACATTCCATTGAGACTTCTTTGTTGTTATAAACCAATTCACTTTTATATGGTGTATATAATGTCCTTTGACATATTATATCATTAAATCCTATATTCTCATGATATTATAATGTTTTCATTATCTCAATTATTTGTATTCAAGCATCTCTCATTTGGTCAGGAACTCTAACTAAAATATAATTTTAAATGTGTTAAGGATTTATTGTTCTAAATATTTCTCATTAATGTACATGTTTTAAAAATGGTTTTAAGGATTTATTTATATATGAATTAATGTTTTAAAATTAAAATTCCTTTTAAAAGTTTCAATTTGGTATGGGAATCTTTGATTTAAAAATCCATTTTAAACGGCTTCTTGATAAATAGTGAGACTTTTAAATGTTGTCAAGAAAAGGGGTATATTTCTCACAAATAGTTCTGATGATTATTTTCATTTATGTCAATACCCTTAATTATTCCTAATTGAGGTTAATTTATGATAATATAATATCCCATATTGTATTTAATGAGTTATTTTTGACTATGGATGTGCTATTTTAATACCATTCATTATTGTTAAATTATTGACATTTCGTATGCTAGTTTTAGTATGAATATCTAGATTATATTTCAATCCTTTCATATGAGGACTGAATTAGACTTAGTAAGTGACAGGTGGAGCCCTCTATAGCTCCTTGATGCATCGGTAGGTCTCATGAGACAATTAGACATGGAATTAGCTGAGGCCTTTCCCAATTAGATATATAGTTTTGGTTGAGGCCTAAATCATTTTTAGACATCTTGGATGAGGCCTTGGAAAAATGTTTCAGAATGTCTGGTATTGTGCATTCCATCATTATGTGATTAGCTATTGATATTTCATGTGGTTATTTGACTAGTAGAATACCGATGACTATTTTTTATTATGTCTTTATTTACTCATCTCATATTCCTTCCATAAAGTGTTCATGTTTATTATTTGTAAAGGCATGTGTTTTCAATTATTCACCATGCCTAATGTTTATTTTATCTTCCGCTATACTCCTTACTCTTACTGAGAATCTGAGCTCACCCTTTTCTTATGTTTTATTTTACCAGGATATGAAGAAGTCAGTTATGAGTGACTTGCAGGCATAATCTAAGAAGCTTGGATGTTTCTAATGGAATAAATTAGTGTTTTTTTCAAGTTGTAATGTTGAACTTCTGTATGTATCATCTTTCCAAGACTTCTAAACTGATCTGTCCTTTGGGACTTGATTCCTTGTAATCATGAAAATGTTATGTAATAATGCACCGGCTCAAGGCTTCTGGGGCCGGGGCGTTACACATCATATTTCCATTTCTTATGGGTTCATATATTTTCAATACATCATAGTGGCATGAATTTAAACTTCAACATAGTAGGTATTCACTCTAAGGATATCACTCTATTGATGAATGTGCACTCATGAATTTAATATTTATCCATTCACTATAAAAATGAGTTGAATATATATTTACATTTCCACTTTAGTGATTGATAAATTATTTAATATTACATTATTCATGAAAAATATTAAAATCTATGATATTGGAGTTAATACCAAAAAATTTATTAACTTTAGATAATTCCTGTGGAACCCTAGAGATATTGAGCCCATATAATCTTGGTTTCCCCTACAAGAACTTGCTAAAATGAATGGGGTAATCTGAGGGTACCCCACTTGGATTCTATAATGAATAACATAATGCATGAGAGTTTATTCCTAGTTTATATTTTGGTCATACTAAATAGAATCCCATAAATCCTAATGCTATTATCCTGACTATGTTGGATATTTTCATCTACCATTACTAATAGTTGAAATGGAAAACATACTTTCACTTTCCATTAACTCAAATGTTCAGGATTTATTATTTAGAAGTTCCCTATGTTTTGTGTTAATGAAGATTCAGAAATAGTTGATGTCAGCCTATTTTTCATTGTACTCATTGTCAAAGAATAATTATAACATTGTACTTTCATTTCTATGAATGCACCCCATTGGAAGACCCAAATTCCAAGATATACTCAATCGTATTGTAAATACACTCTTTTCATTATTTCACGATAATAAAGAATCATCCCTCTTAGGTCCTTAGCTAACAATATTAATTTACCATACATATGGTTTGCCCATAACATACTGAAAACTATTTAGAGTGGGGTGTCTTATCCATCACTTCCATAAATGCGTTCTAAAGATGAATCATTCACCTCTATACAAGGATACCATGTATAAGAGGCCTTTTTATATGTATGAGAACAATCAAATCTAGTGGACCCTTTAGTCGAATACAATGTCAAGTTTTACCAAGGGAAGATAAATAATCTCCCACTCCAGATATGTTTTATATATTGACATGGGGAGTATCCCATGTGTTAACTATATATTTCTTGATTATCATCCCATTGGATAATATAGTGACACTTTCAACCCATGTTCTAGGCCTCATGAAAATATTAAAAACATTAATTCCCCTTTTTGGTGCATGAGTCTAACCTATGTTGGGAACATTCTCATATAATAACTATGTGTGGCTTGATTCTTAACATATAATGATATATAGTAACACCCAGTTATATTGAATTGATCCCATATTAATGTTTTCTTCAATAACAACCATTCCCAATGCTTGATTTATATTATTATCAATAAATTATCTTTTGGTTCATGAATATAATGATAACACCACTAGTAAAAACCTCTTCAAATATGAGTTACCTTATCCTTGATGTTATAGTTGACAATTAGAAATCCTACACACTGGAAATTATTAGTGAATTATATTTTAGGGGAAGCATTCTACCTCCGCCTCTACCCAACACAACATGGAACAATACCCCCTATGCCTCACCATTTGTGTTATTCATCCTTTATCTATCCCAATACTAATATATAATGAGAAATTATATTATAGATGTGTATTCACCCATAGGAACCTTTCTCAAAATTAATGCATTGATTGGAACCATACCAAATGATAAAGTTAACTCAGGATGAATCACCTCTTTTCTAGAATCCAATGGAGATGTCTGTTTTCAAGAATAAGGATACCTGTCATGTATGTCGTATGATTCACTAATGATAATTTGTGTAAACCTTCAATATTCAATCACTGATGAGGCTAGATTCACATTCTGGTAAGTATGAATCCAAGAGTTGGCATAGAATTTAGAGAAACCATCCTCAATATCGGTCATAGGAATGATTACTTGAGTCTGTGCCTCCTCCATGGTGAAATGTAAAAATAATTTTCTATGGATAGTCAAATGTTTTTTACAAAAAATGTAGCAAGTATGAGGGAATCTTGTTTGAATTCATTGAAATATTCACCCAAAATGAAATGGGTCATAACACTCACATATGATCCTCCCATCAATATGAGTTGATAAAACACCCTCATGAATCAGGATGAAAAAGGATCGAGACTCCGAATTACCCTTCCCACTATCAATTATTCTACTAATTGGTGTCTCATTTTTTGTGAGGGTGAAAATATCAAAATAGATCATATGGGTCATGATTTTCCCCATTCATTAGTGTAGTGGTATTTTCCCCCCTAATATATTATAATAAGGATATAAAATGGGTTCCAGTAATGTGATGGGTAATGAAAATTTCATATGAACATATTTAGGCCCATATCCTTCTTAAAAATATTTAGAATAGGCCAAAGACTCTATATGAGGGATTTCACATATATTAATGATGTAAAAATTAGGATAACTTTTAATGTATGAAAATATCCATACCCATATGTTCCCCCATGACATTTTCACCACCACCACCATAAAGGTGGAAACCATGACTCTTCTTTTTTCATGAGATGGGTTTTGTCACCCAACCAAGGTAACTTTCAGAAAGCCATCCAATTGAACTGGTCAATTTATCTTTTTATATTCCTCCCACAACATGTTATTGAATTAACCTTATTCAACTGTCGACCAATAGAATCTTCTAGTCACAATAGAACCATTGTATGGGAATTCATTCAATGTAATATACTAGGGTTCATAAAGGGGCTTCATGACATGAAATCCATCATATATCTTAAATAGGATATCCAACCCTAGAAATGGGGCCTTTTAAATGGCCTCTTCGGCCATACTAATAAGATCCCTGACAATGGGAGGGATCCGATATTCATAATATAATTAATATAGAGGAGGGATAAACTCATCATATATACCTACAATAATTTGTGCACTATATATTTTCTATACATCCTTGAGACTACCACTGACTACACCATGAACTAGAAAAATCATGTTAATATTTTGACTCCAAAGTCATACAAGGTCTATTTTAATTCCTTTTTTACAATAAGAGAGTGTTTGTAAAATATATGTGGCCTTTTACTTGTAGATTTTCTTTATCTCAGTAAAAAATTGTATGGTGGAATGACGCACCTAGAAAATCTAGCCATTGTTTATCCCAAAGTTACCTTATTATTGAAGTCCATATCTATACATCATTCAAAATTTCTAACTTCACATGAATTATCACATTATTTATCATTATATTCGGATGTGATGATCAAATTTATGATATATTGATTTAATTTCTTTTAGGATGAAATTTATCATATACTGGTAAGAGAATTTATACTCATAGATAATGTTCCCCACAAGAGAAAAAGTACCCCTTAAGGTATTTTGAGTATTCAAGTCCCATAAAGGTGGTGTGATCATCAATTTGGGTTCCAGAATGGAATCATCTTTCTGTATACTAAATTTTTATGTAGTTAGAATGTTTGATATAGTGTACTCTAAAATTTAGTCTTCATTATATGTGATAAACATCTATGAAATGAATTTATAACGAATCAATGATTAAGTTCTACATCTACATCCATATAATTCTAGAGATCCAACACCTCTATATAATCTTTTCTCAGAGCTATCAAGGATATGATATAGAAAATAATGTACTAGAACAATGTTGAAATCATAAAATGGGTAGACTGGATAAAATAAATTTACATGAATAAAAAAACATGGGGATCTCTTAATCCATTATGGATATCAAAACCATAAAACCGATGAATATTATTAAGATCTCTTGGTCCATTAAAAAATTCATGATCTTGTGACCATGAATTGTTCCAGCATATCATTTACATCATTATAAATCATAGTGATTCTAAATAACACCACGTTATGAAACCCCATGAACAAATATGAAAAAAGTTTCATGTAAATTAATAATTATATGTTAGCATGTTAGTTTTAAAAATATTTCAAATGAGGTCATTACATTATGATTACACATAATCTCATAAAATAAATATTTATTGGGATAGGGTTACATAATGAGGACATTAAATAAAAACACAAGGAAGAATAAATTTTTAAATATAACCAACATTTTGAGTCAAAAGTGTAATAGATAGAACTAATACATCTTATTTATTGGTAATATCATAGAATAACAGTGATCCCAATGAAGACCAGGTAATTATAAAAAAAGAAAATCTAGATAGTCAAGGGGCTTAGTTTGGAACTTACTTCCACAAAATTTATTTCCCTTTCCTCCCTACCTCTATAGTTTTTGTATAACGGGAGAATTTTATGAAGCCTACCAAGTGATATTGGAAATAAATGTGGATAATTTCACAATGAAAAATTATGATGTTCACATAATTGAAAAATGATGAATTATTTCCACATGAGGATCAAGAATATGGGCCTTGTGAGTGATATAAACTTTATAAAGGATTTTGATCGCATAAACCATGGTGACTCGCCTGAATAGATCAATTTTCATTTCATGAACTATTCATTAATCATGGGAATCCCCTAAAAAGATACCTCATGATCTCACAAAATTCTTCAAATATGTCTTCCTGATCACATGAAATATTGATAGGAAAATGAATGATAACCATCAAGGCATTCATGAGATAAAAGTTAAAAATTATAGAATACTTACACATTTGACTTTATAATATTTTTCACATGATATAAATATGTTTTTTAAAAAATGAAATCATAAATCATGTGAGGGACCTCATAAATTCCATCATGAACTTTTAAATTCCTTCAAACATGCAAGCATGATCTTGTGATATCCCTCAAACATGTATTCCTGATATAGTAAAGACCAGAAGACATTTCATCTTCAACTCATGAAGTCCCTTATATATGATATATTAGTCTTAGTAAATCCTTCATACAAGCCTTCATGATCATGTGAATACATTTGTACATGGATGTCTTAAGCATCAGTGAAGGACCCCTTTAAATCTCCTGATCAATTCCTTGGATATCAAATCATAGGAATAGAATATGTGATGAAAGAGGATGGTAATGAAAATCTTGTAATAGTTTTTTTGTTAATAATTTGATGAATGGAGTACATCTTTAATGATTATTGGTTCAATTAGGTGAAGTGCATAAGATATTTACAATTTCTATTGATGCCCTATTCTGCTAACTTAATCCAAAATATTTCTCATGATAACCACATTATTCAGTATTAATGAAATATTAGTGATTACTATAAAAACCACCATTGGTTGAAGAAATGTATATAAATATATAGAATATAGGCTTCCATAATGAAGGGATCTTCTATTAATAAGATCCTTTAACCAAGAAAATTCTTTCATGCAATTTATATGGAATGATTGATTTGAAGATTCACAAAGGGTTCATGTGATCATGTCATTGATAATGTGATGAAATATAAACATGTAGACTAAAAGATTTAGTGGATTTTTTTTACTTTATAAGAGAAAAATCTATAAATGATGTGACCATCATGAGATAGAGGGTTGACTGTTCTTTACACAGATCAATCATGCAGTTTTTATGGTCAATTCATTGATTATGAGAAGGCCTAGAAGACGTTTTTGTTACATCAAATGATTTACTTCAAACATGTATGGTGGATCAAATTAATGAATTAATACATGTTAGATGGATCATGTAGTGGAATCCATATATTCTATATAGATTATAAAAGTGACTTTGATCATGTCATACAGATTATGTGAAGGACTCCAGACATACCATCTGGGATAACGTAATAGACCAGGGACATGATGTCCCTGTCATGTAGCACCCCTAGGAAATTTCTTCATAATCATATGAAAACAATTTTAAATTTTAGAATTTTTAGGAAGAAAACCTCATAATTTTCACCGTTGTTAGGAATACACCATTAGACATGTCATCCATATTAGGAACACACCCTCAGACAGGTCAACCATGTCTAATAGGATCACATGATCTTATAAAATTGAAACATGTGAACTCCCATCCCTAATTTTTTTTATAATTAACCCCTTTATGTGGTTATAATTAGTGATGGAAAACATATATGCAGTCATGAAGCCTAATTCTTTTCCATATCTCCAAACAGGGGAATCATGCCATTCTATGATGCTCAACATGCCTCTCATGATTCCTAATCATAGTTATTCAATAGATAGGGGTTTGATATGTGTCATGGCCATCCAAAATGGTATAAGTCCCTATAAATTCCATTTATGTTGGTTTATAAGACCCATCTTCAATGGGCCTACCATTATTATAAATCCATTAATGGATTAGGAATATATACTAACTATGTGAAATATAATTATTGATAGAAACACAATGTTAAGGTCTCCTTCATAAGGTCAGACCTCCATAAAAAATGAATACCAATCATTTCAATGTGGTGAAATATCACTCATAATATTTTTAATCATATACTATCTAGGATTCTCCAATGATTAATTCCTGCATGAATAGTAAGTGTATTGATACATTTCTATCAATTTTTGTCTCACAGATCATAACAAACATTAGATTTTGTATTTCAATGATCTTTCCACTGGAATTAAAAAACCCTCCATTTATGGATACCATACTATGTATTCCCCACTCAATTATTAGGGAACCCTAAATTTATATTCCCTATTCTAAAATTAGGGTAACCTAAATGTGTAATATCCACTAAAATATGAGGATTAATATCTCTATGTATGCACTATTTAAGTATAATGTTGTATCCATTATGATGTGTTTAATATCCTTATATCTTTTATATCTAATGTATATAACTTATCATATTGTATTATTGATCCATTGTTATCATAAATAATACATGATACAAATTCTTCAAAATATGGACAACCCTTTTGATATAATTCCATAGTTTATGCCACCTTATTAAAATAATCCATAGAACTGATAATTAAAATTCTCACCCATTAGCCAGTTGGGGAAAACTGAACTATGATGACTCTTATTCCAAATATCATAAGGATATATAGGATGAAATCCTTTGGTTTAATCTCCATACCTAATGTTTAAATGGGTTCATATAAATCCATGAAACATAATTTTAAATGTAATGAAATGGTTTTACGAAAACTATGTGTGTTTGTAGTCATATTATAATAGGATAAATAGGTTGATGCTTAATGTGTTAATCCTAAACCCAAAAATCCAATTTCCTTCCAAGAAGGTAGTAACTACCAGAGTTCTTAGTCATAGGGATTCAAAAAATAAGTAGACATTCATTATTATTAAATAATGGGAATCTATATGAAGAGACTCTATTATATAAATAATGATTCATTAACAGAATTTCCTCTCATATGTACATAGATCCAATACATAAAAATTTTATTAGTGTAATAAGTCTTGTACAATGATCTAGGAACGATTCACGAACATATTGTAAATCTATAAGATAGTCTTGGTGTTTTAAATACTACCCCCAAAGGGTGTGGTAATCTGGAAACCCGTCCTCTTGACCAATTTTTTTTCCTAAAAATATATGGGTTTCAAACCACATTGACCTCCTGCCTTAAGAAAGTAGTCGTTTATCTCATTATCAATTTTGGATCCATTGGGAATTTCCATGGATAAAACATGCCGACATGAAGGATTTTGAATCTATAACGAGATCGTCACAGTCAACATTTCAGAGTTAACACATTCCCTTTTAAATCACCAGTCAAAATATTCCATTTTCAAAAATAAGAAGTTAAGAACTAAATTTTTAGTGTAGTAATTTTAGGATTTAATAATATGTTTTCCTAAAAAATTGTTTTTATTTATTTTTTTGAATGAATATTATAATTAGATTTTAACAGCTATAGAATTTTAATAGGAAAAAAATAATATATTTTATTATATAAGAATATGAAAAATTATATTATAAATAAATTTTATGATTTTTTCAGAATGGATTAATTTTATATTTAATCGTGAAAAATAATTTTTTTTTTAATAATGTCTACATTATGATATTATTATTATGTATGAATTAATTAATAAATTTTTATCCCATTGGATCATCCAAATATATATTGTAATTGTTACAATTTTTTTTAAAAATAATAATTATAATTTGGAAACCGATGCATGAAATTTTTTATTGTAAATTATAATTTCATCATGTTAAATTCAATTTTTTGGTCGTTTAATTTAATGGTGTCCATTGAATGTGACACTCGGTTTATTTTTAAAAAAATCATTAAAAAATATTTTTTATTATTTATCTGATAGAATTCATTGAAATAAGCTTCATAATTTATTTTAGGATGTATTATTTCTTTGATAAACTTTGTTATATTACTAAATAATTCATCTTTTTTTTGTGTAATTATATTAATATAAATTTCATCAAAATAAAAAAAAATTATTTTATAAATTATATTCCATATTTGGAATCATCACATCCAAATTGGGAAAATAAGTTAACTTTAGTTTTTTCTATAATGAATAGTAATCATGGTTGTTAATTTTCACATTGGTAAGTGTGAATTGGGTAATTTAGGTTAAAAATAATGTTATAAAGCCTAAAAATTATATAAAAATGATAACTGTTTCAATAATATAAGACTGATTTGAACAAACTATTCATATATTCAATAATATGGCATTTTTGTTCCTTTGGACAATGATAAAGACATTTATATCCTTTTAAGTAAATGGAAATTTGAAAAAATAACTTCCTTGATTTAAATTTATAATAAATGTTACAATTTAAATTATATGATATTATGATTGAATAAAAAAATAATTTTAACATAAATATTTTTTAATCTATTAATTAATTTAATTTTTTTTGATTAAATATTTACCCTCAATGGTTAAACAATAATGACATGGTTTTTTTGAAAACAATATAAAAATAAACATAAATAATTTTAGAGACTTCAAAAGTAATATTTTTTGGATGGTTAATGGGGTAATATAATTTTTTTGTTAATAATAATATATAATTGATTCTTAATGAGACTATATTTATATACCAAATATGTAATTATGTCATTAATCTAAAGTTATTTGAATTCATTATCAAATAACTTTAATGATAATTTTTTATATAATATACTATAAAAAGAATAAAAATTATAAAAATAATGAACCTGGATAAGGGGATCAGATATTGTCTACAAATTCATCCCTTATCCATTTTTTATACAATTATTATCTTGTATGTGAATTTATAACCCTTTATCAGAGAAACAATTGTTATCACTGTTACTGTTAAAAAACATTAACGAATAGGTTAAACTGAAAATTGAAAATAAAATGAAACATAGACCTCCCCAAATATATTATTTTAATTTTAAATCATATTTATTTTATTATATAATAGTTTTCATATTATGTTCACATTCACATGAAAATTTATCTATTATATATAAATATTTTTTTGCAATTATGTGAGTGAAATTACCTTCTCAACAAAAAGGCACCACCTATCCTCTATTATTCACACCACCATGTGACACTCATGTTAACCAAGATAAAATAAAAAAATATTATACTCTTTAGTTACATCCTAGGGCTTATTTTCACCTCAAAGGGCTTCACTGGGATCCTCATTAAGTAATTCATAGTTAGTATCTCATGGAAGGGGTAATCCTTTTAGAAAAGATTTTCCTTTTTTACATATTATTCATTCTCTATAAAACATATACAAACCATCTAAATATTACAAAATTAGTATATGACTTATAAATATGTATTATTATTTTCATCAAATATTCTTTTTCATCTCCCATTCCATCCTATGGTAAATGAAAGCCTCACATATTTTTTTTGTGAGGATTACCACCTCTATGAAGCGATGAATTTCATTTTTCATACCACCTAAAAGTGATTGTTATTATGATGTAATTGATTAATATATATGATATAGATGAACTAGTTATAATTATTTAATGAAAATATATATTTTTTGTTCATACCTTTCAATTCATTTTAAAATGATGATTTTATTCTTTGTATGTGTGGACTACATCCCTCACAAAGAGATATGGATTATTCTACTTTTATTCCTTTCACAGATGGATATAAAATTGTATATTATATATTAAAATGATAATTATGTTATGATTAATATTTTATATTTGATTAATAAACTATTTTACCATAATCAACACACAAACGTCATTTTGAAATTATGAATCGAACATCCTCATAACAATTGATCCGGACTTAACTAATTATATAATTAAATATATTAGTGAAATAAATAAAATATATGATTCAATTATACAAAATTTATTCTATTAATATTTCTTAAATATATAAATATTAAATATATGTTCATTATCTGTTAATTATAGGGAATACATTACAAGTTAGACTCATAGTACGGAATTTTCCTTAAGGATAATTTTATTGGATTCTATGAATTCATTCAGACTATTTTTCATTAATATACATATTTTTATTAAAACAATTATGTTTGATAATATATGCATGATTATTTTATTTACAAATATCTTTCTAATAGCTTTGAATTTTTCCCCAAATGATTTGAAAAATAAATCTTCTTTCATTTTTCCAAATGATTTACTATTTAACAAAAGTGTGAAGAGGATGTTATTTAACAGATATGATATAAATGTATTATCCCACTATCATGGATGTTATTAATTATGAATTTTCTCTATATTTTTCCATGTTTTTCAATGAAATTTTTTCCCAATATTTTTTTTTAATTTTTATTAATTATTATTAAAAGAAATAGATATTTTTTATATTTTAGGTGAATATTGATGATTAATTATCATATGGAATAGAAAGAATATTTAATGATATTTTAGATGCAAATTAAATATTTATTATGTTTCTTGTATGTTATAGTCTATTTTCATTGTCTATGTTTGTGGGTGATCGTGATATAACTTTCAAATTCAATGGGTAATGATTATGTTATTTAGAGAATCATGATGGAATTAACTAAGTAGGTTAATCCATTCGTAATGGTTTATTTAAGGGTTCTATGAATATGAAATACCATGAAACCTATAATAAATTTATATGGTTTGAATTTAGTTTTGATGGAATCATATTATTTTATAAGATATTATAATGCTTTTTGTTTAAAGAAACTATTCAGTTTTTAGGGTAAAAATGTATGTTATTAAGAATTTTCTAATGTGTAATTTTATTTTAAATGAAAAATTAAAATTATCTCATGATTTTTTAAATATACTACTGAGTTACATTTATATTTATAAATGTCCCTTTCTAATAATTTTTTAATAATTAATTATTATAAAAAAAATTCACAATGGTTAAGGATGTGTAAGAATGATGATTAAAATATAATATTTAAATTTAATGTTTATGTAAAGTTGGTTTACTGTTAACTTATAGACATGGTTATTATTATATAAGTGTTGTTATTAATTATATAAATCTATAATACTAAATATTACTTCATTATTTAAGGTATCCAATATTTCATAATGATGTTTTCGGTTTTGAATGGGTAGTTTTGAGTAATGTATTTTGGTGTCAAACCAAGAAATATATAGTATATATTTTTTACACCAGATCAGTGTATATGGTTTTAGGGATTTCATAGGGGACTTACTCAGGTTGAATCAAATATCGGTGTACCATTACAAGCTTGCCTAGATTTAAAATTGTTCGGGTGACTTTTACGTCATATTCATATAAAAAAATATGGAAATTCGTAGCCTATATCAACCTTCAACACAAACATGTCCCTAAAGAATAAAAAAACCCACAACACCTATATCATATATTTATATATAACTAAAAATTATACAACACATTCATGAGACATTACATAATGATTATATAACCACATAGAAAAAACAATATAAGGATTGTATATCTCAAAAAGTCTCTAACCAGAGGAATATAGAATATGGGATAAATTCTCAACACTAAAATGTATCATGGATCGATATACATCTAAGAAAATAATTTCCCACATAATAAACAAAAAAGATCCATAGGAAATAATCAAGCATTATATATATATAGGCCACAACATATTCATGTCCACCTAAAAAACATCTAAACTGTGTTTCAAAAATATATAAACAATGAAATGTGGGAAAGAAACCTATTTAGGGTCATGATAAAACATATGATGTACGATTCCACTGGAAAACCATGGAAAAATACAATATGTCAAATCAAACTCCAAATAAATAATGAATAAATTAATAACAAAATAATGATATAGATACTCACTAATTTTTTTTCTAAGGTATGAATAACAACCATGTAATTATCACTCCAATCCCAAATAGTGTTTAGTCTTGAGAAAGTTGGGATTCTCAATGTACTAAAATATTCATAAAAAATGATGAATATAGTCAAACTGTATTTTATATAATTGAGATAACCAAGGGGATTATAAGGATACGTATATAAAAATGTATTAAAATTTCTAATACTTTCTCTCATGTTTCCACTATAACATATTAAGTGGAAGAGACCCTTTACTGATGATTGTTCCTTTATCTATGGAGTAATACAAATTACATTCCAACTATCCCAATTTATAATTCATAAAAATGGTATGAAATCCTTTTACTTTTCCACGAATAAATATCAATCAAGGGATTAATAATGACTTCTATCACTACTTCTCATAATGGAAAACCACACACACCGTAATATCATTAATGCTGGGCCCATACATTATAAAGTGTAAAAAAACTATGGATGGAGTACCATACTCCATGTAAGATTTCATGTGAACTAATTAGAATGGGAATTATTGAACAATATTATTATTTTTTTGGTAATACATACCTCTTAAAAGATAATGGGTTACTAATAGCATGTTGATACATAGTACTTGTGCCTCAATTATATGTTGGATTACCGACTCAAATATGAAGATATGGGTCTCATGCCCTGTGTTTTATTACTCGGTTAGGGAGATCTTACCCCACATCCACTTGGATGATCTCACACAAAAAAATTATATAACTATAAGGATAAAATCAGACTACATTTATGGAATCACCTCATGTAGAACCTCAATTAGTAAATCAAATTGTAGAACCACAAAAAAAAGATAAGATAAGATAATTAACTAATGATGAAAATTTAAATATCTTGTTCTATAGGAGAAAAAGAAGAGTGTCCACTATTGATATGTCTCGAAATGTATAGTCCTTCACATGTAATTTGAATTATAACTACATTTCACGTATAATAATGCACATTGTATGTGGAAAAATAAGATTTTTTTCTTTTTTCACATGTTCAAAAGTCCTTATAGTTTCATGGAACATTATGTGATTTATGATTTACATGATGTATTATTCCCATGTGATAATATATTTGGAACTAGAATTTAGTTAATCCATAATTTCCCTAATTACATGGAAGTTTTTGGAAGAAAAATGGATTTTGGTCTTGATATTTTACATCAAGTTTGTTTTGCTGCTTAATTCATGACATCATCTGATTACATGGAGTTTAATAAATCTAAACACCATGTGGATGCGAATGTAGTTAGTTTCAGAACCTCATCTCTCACATATTGAAAAAAATGGAATGTGAATCAAAAAAAAATTTAGTGATTTTTATAATCGTCTCAATCTATTATGATTTATGCATTGTTGTACATGTGTTCATATTAACTACACACTATGTAGCCAAATTTTCCTTCCAAATTTCAATATTACTATTATTTTTAAGCAATCACATCTATAGATAAATTTAAATCCATCATTTAAGAAACCTTTCCTTGAATATGATGACTTAGGGTCCTCCATTGGTATAAATCCATCAATGTATTCCTTATGTAATCGAATTCTCATTATTCATTACCCAAATCAGTATTATGCCTCCACAAGATTTCCCAAATTCTTTTAAGATTCTAAAATCAACTCTATCACCTCCAAAAACTCACCTCAACACTGTTATAATCAACCAAGGATGAACCTTCATCCAGTAAGAATTAAAATGCAAATCCAAATTTCACCTTAGAGAAAAAGGATAAATAAAAAGTGGTAATTGAGAATAAAATATGAGTAAATATCCATATGAAACATTTATAAAATATAATAATGTTTAAAAATATGTTTTTTTGGTTAATAACATAAAATAATTGAAGGATGAAATTTCAAGGAATCATCAAATCAAATTTATTCTAATTTATAATGAATACATCAAAATAATAACTATTAAAACGGTGGTTGATGAAGAATAATGAAAAATTAAAATCACCATAGGAAAATGTAATATGAGATTTATATAATTTTTTTACAATGAATAGATATTAATATATCTATATAGAGAATCCTTACCATAGTAGAGAACCATTATCTCTTAAATCCACCAGTGGAATCATTATTTTGTTCATTATCTCAATATAATACAGTCATTGATATTATTAGAGATTTAGTGTCTTTAATTGAATCTGATGCTAATTACACTATGCTATTATCCCTATAATCACTCTAGATTTAGGGTTTAAATCAATAGATAATATTTATAACATGAGAGATAAATCAAAAATTGTGTTTTATTATTTTATTTTAGTTTTTACAAATTAATAATAATTTAATTAGTTGTTTTTCTAACACACACAAAACTGTATTCCTTAATTGATCCTAACATAAAATTATTTTATTTCACTCATACGGTATATATTTTATTTTTAACTCAATAGTAGTGTGAAAATTTATATTAAGCATTCTGTTTAGAAGACTGCGATGTGAAATTCCATTATATAAAATGTTTTAAAATATTAATATTTAAAAATAAATTAAAATTCAATTGTCTCTAAAAGTTACAATGATTTGTCTCTAGGATAACAGATCTATGATTTTTTGTTGTCCTTTCTATGGGAAATATTACAATTTTACTCTTGGGGATGTCCCAATACTAAATAATCATGAAATTAACTTCTATATCTATTGATAAAATATATATGTCTTGATATCATCCCCAGATAAAAATATGTTACTCACAAAATAAGATATAAATAGACTTGATAAATAATGAATCTTAAGAAACAACCTAATAGAGAGAGGATCAACATTTAAGAATGCTATTTTTATTTTCTGTTTCATATCTAAATGAAATTTGAATATAAGAACCTTAGAATAGTATAACCACTTCCATCATGAAATCTATGTTTATAAATTCATCATTAAGAAATGATATAAGGGAAAAATTCATCATGTCTATTCTAGTCACTCTAGGATCTTATAATAAATATTATGAAAACATAATGATGAAAAATAGACCTTGATAAAATGATATCCATCAAAAAAGGATACATCAATAATGTTATATCCTATAATAAATCATCTCTTACTACATTTAATGAATATTTTGGGTGGAAATTGTGTGTGTATAACCCATAAACCTAGTACTCCACAACTTGGATTTTCTTGAAAAATTCTCACTGACACCAATATAATAATAAGAAAATATTCCCTAATGGAACCATGTTTTCTTCTCAATAACCTCCATTAATTAAGGTTTATGAAAGCATTTTACTAAATCATAGAATAAAATAAAAACCGGGCCTTCATCCTCTTTAAAATATTCACTTGAATTTTTCATATATGTCTCAGTTCCCTATATGTTTTCACACACTATAGATAGTAACATAATTGTGTTTTTTCACCCTTTTAGGAAATATATTTATTAGAAATTATGTAACAATACAAATGTTTCCAAACAACTAAATAACAAACTATTGCACATCTATTATAATATTTTTCATTATTTTAATGTAAACACTTAAGATAATTATGGTGACCCAGATATAATAGATGTATATCATCATCTAACATAGTCCAAAATTGTTTTGTTTATGAACAAAAACCTATAGATAAAACCACCTTCTCTATATTATGATATTAATTTTCAGGTTATGTTTAAAACCTCAAAGACTTTCTAAAAATTCAAAACATTGGGTTGTGTTCCACTTGGGTGGTCACTAATCCAGATTTCAAAAATGATATTAAATTTATAAATTAAGAGAAATGTAGTATATTTATGGAGAAGTTTGAGACAGGTTTCCCAACCTTAGGAAAAACCTCCATATCTATCTCTTGTGAATATATGATCTTAGATGACCACTAATTTGACATCATAATTATAGGTGACTATCTCCCAATGGAGGTGTATTTACCTTCTAATATAAATCAATGGTGATAAACATCTCCCTCTCTATGAATGAACAAATTTCACCAACAATCACTTCTTAGGATCCTATTATATTATTAAAACATATATAACCCATATAAGAAAATAAAAATATACACAAACATTATTCCACTATAACCATACCATTAGTCCTGAAATAAACATTAAGAAGGTTGAACACTACTCCATGAATCTTGATCCTAAACAATGAGATTTTACCATATAGTAGATATTATAATGTAAATGAAAGTCCTATTATATAAATGGATTATAGGATCCTACACACAATAATATCAATGGAATGAATTTATCAAAATATCTAGGCATTGTTTAAGGTATTTTATTATTACATAGTGAGACATTTTAATTCCATCATAGGCCGACCTATTGATGCATTAATTAGACCTTCCTTGATGGAAATTAATGAATCTACCTTCATAAGAATTCAAAAATTCCAACAAACCAATAGGGATATTATTATCATTCATGAACCTAACACATAAATCAAAGCTTATTAAATTATGGGTAGTTAAAACATTGATTATTTAGGGTGAAATTAATTTTCCACATTTAAGGAGACACCACACATTATTGGTGGTGGACATCTCCTCACATATTTTATTGTGTTTCAGAGTGAAATACATACATTTGTAGCAAATCCAAACTGAGGTAGGTAACACTATATTTAATCTCATCCACAATTAAATATTATTAATTAAATCATTATCCAATAATTATAGTCTCACTTTACTAAAGTTTTCGATTGATGTATGTTTTTATTAATAGCAATTTTCTAGGAGACAAGGGTCTCAAAAGGGGAAATATTGGAATATCTTACATAAAACATATGGCGGTGGAGTAATTAATCATGCATCCTTCACCTAGTATATTGAATCGAGAAGACATGATAGAAATGACATATAAAACATCAATTATTTTTTCTAAACCATAATTATACATCATTTTTGTTATAATAAAACTCTTATATTAACATATTAATACTTAAATAGTATAAATTGAGGTTAATGATGATTGGGGATGATTGAAGAGTCACACATCTCCATCTTACCCTATATGATCCAAATTATAAATATAATTCTGTTATGGATATATACCAATGTCATAACATTGGATATCTATTGGAAAAGTGAAAACCTAATACCCTAATCATGGTGTGACACTTCTAGGAATAGTAAACATCATATTCTCTCTCAAGGGTAGTTTTTATCATAATTATGTTTTATAAATGCACAAACCCTGTCCAAAATATAATCCTTTAGAGTATTCAGTCAAAATAATGATCTCGAAAAATTAAAATTCAAAAAATGCCATAGGAACACCACACAAGGTTCGTGGGACATGGTGCATAGTTGAACACTATTATGGTTCCCAGCAGGGGTCCATGTGTTAAAAAATAAAACTAAAATATCATTTTTTTTTCTCAAACTAAAATCATGATAGAGTATCCCCATAATTATTTTCAGAAAAATATATACAGTAATCGATCAATATGTAGTTTAGGTCTCTCAATGAAATAAATTTGATATACTAAGGGGTAGTTATAAATAGATTAAAACACATGTCCAACACTAAAACCAAACATATGATACATAATGATCTAGAACACATCAAAGGCATAAGTAAACTTTATAACCCTAATGAATACGGTATATTTAATATATGAGTATTCTTATCTAATATAGTGGAAACTAAAATCCATTATACAAGAATGTTATATAATAAATAAAAATTTGAGAGGATCTTTCTCAGATAATTATATAGGTATTTATCTCAACCGAGCCTCAGAAAAAGATATCATTACTCAATAATCAATGGAGATGATCCCATACATAAGAGTCAACTCAAAATAAACCATCCCCTATACACAATCATTCTATTAGCTAGTATCACAATTTATTTGATAGGATGAACCCACATGGATTGGGAAATATCTTCACGGGATGACATAGTTATAAAAATAATGATTCTATAAAAATAATGTATTATGTTTGAACTAACATTATTGAGCATTGATATCTTATTCAACATATTTGATATCATATTCTTATCAAAATGATATATTAGATACTTTACATACATTTTTCTCAACATTTATATAACATAATTAAATTATCTCATAATATTTTTGGCTAAAATTTCATATCTAGTCCTCATGTGAGTACTAACACTATAAATTTACCTTATACTCAACCAATATAATTGATCTCTAACATGACATGACCTAATGAGGACCCATCTGGGATATAAATAAGTTGAGAATTCCACCATAGGCTTACCTCTATTACATTTAGAACATGTGCCTCAAATTGTGAATGAATATTACATTAAATGGGAGGTTCTATAATATATTAACCCGGATCCTGAATTTTTTTCCATTTCAAAAAAATAGTATCATATATAAAACTAAACTATATCCACCATATTCATGATCCATCAAATACTATAATTATTAACACATTATAAATAAACCAAATGATTAGTACATCAGGTAAGGTATCAGTGTCTAATCAACATGGAATATGTGATTGATCCTCCAGAGTTGAAGGTATTCTAGATTGATCTCCAAACAAAATAACAATCATTATCATAAACCACCAATGTAAACTCGAAACTGTTATGTTTCATCGATGAGAAATATAATTTATCTCCATATCCACCTATACCACATCTATTCAATGTTTCTTCTATAAAAACACAAAATATGTGGGATAAAACCCAACGTATTGGTGGATATACACATACACATTATGATTACGTAAAACCCAATAGAAAATACATGAACAAATTCATCCTAAACTCTATAACATTACAATGTTCATGAGTAAGGAATGAAATGATCCTGTTGACCTCTATAAGTATATTTCTTATGGATGCAGTGACATAATAGTTATCTCATCTCTATTCCTAAAATACAATTTATCTTTTATAGTTAGGGATTCTGAGATTAATAAAATAATCATAACGGTTTATATAAATAGAAAAATATATATAAAATTATAAAGATAACCCAAGGGTTTCCATGGAGAAACAACGATTAAATTGTGAAAAATGTAGAAACATTATCTTGTATTCATCCCGGTTTTTTTTAAATAAATCTTTTTTATGTATGTGTGTTAGTGAAGAGACTACCACACATTAATATCAACTATTACCATGAAACCATTCAATTAACCTTTTCATACACCCAATAAAATAATCCTGAGATAGATTTTGGATGAGGTATTTGTAACAACTAATATCATAACTACCTTGACATAGGTACCCCCATGCCTCAAAAAATATATAATGGACTTCCCACACATTATATAGAATAACACAATAGACAATGGAATATCTAACATAACAGTTAAAGGACATTTTCCCAAATTATAATGGGGAATTCTAAACTCAATTAATATTATTGGGGAATTTCACCTCATAGATGTTTTGTGAGTACTAATAAAAATTATATTATGAGGAACAACACCCCAAATGTGTGTGGAAGTAACCACTACATGATTAATATGGTGTGAATGTTCCCAATCATAAAAAATCACCCAAAAATATCCTACCTCATGTACACATTATTCACCTCACCTAAACCAAGTCTATAGATCTATAAAATTAAGTAAACTATATTAAGTATGTAATATTACATCCCAAAAAATATTGAATATATGTGTACCATTGCATTATAAATAGGAAACTTTCTACCTTAGACTGTTCCCATACGCAAATATGTGTCCTGTGAAAGGAGATATTAAAATTCACTAATGATTGGATAGTGTAGAACATAGTCTATATGAGTATATTCTATGGACCCCTTTAAATAATCCTCATCATGTAATTACAATCACATATTGTTTTAAATCAACCTACTTAGTTTTAATAATGATGTATATATTATGATATAGGAATAGAGTGCTCAGTTTGTATCACCCATGAGTCTTATCTTTTCACGATGAGGTACATAATTTGTCCACAACCCTAATCTATGAGTAATTCCCGTTGGAGAACACAACGTGGACCTCTAGTCACATGAGTCATGTAATCCCTTAATACATGACATGTTTCCTTGGACAGATGATCTATGGTCCATAAATGTCACCTCATGTGTGAAATATTGTTTGAGTAGCATTATGCCTGCCATAAAAAATGTGTACTCAATTTAAAAACTATGTTTTTTAGTGTGTACACGAATATCTACTATAATATCAACAATATAAACTACATGGTGTTCGAATATTCATCACATTCTATTTTTTAATTATAACCTTCTAAAAACCTAGTACCACATCTAGGGTTATACACGATGGGTCTTCATCTAATCTACAAGATGGGTAGACAAGTTCTTCTAATAGATTTATTAATCCATATGATTTTCACTCCTTCACCTCATGATATCTCCATAAATCATAAATTAATGAAAAACATCACAACCTTTGAAAATAAATAAAATTTTAAATAGTAAATCCATATCTATCATCCACATACAATTGAATTCTGTTGGCCTATCTCCCAAATCATCATTGGGCTACCTTGAAGATTCTCTCTTTGGATGAAATACCCAATTGATCTCTAACATGACATAAAACAAAATTCAATTCCTTATGAATCAACAATGGATGAACTAAAAACTAGTGTGAATAATGGAATTTATCATTTTCCATAAGTGAGAGTGAATGGATCATGATATAATGGGTTTTTAATACCTTCTACTAAAATATTCATTTGAAAAACTCTTCATAGATAATGTATTTCAATGAAAATTAATATATGGAATTAAAAGATGTCTGTCAAAGTGTTTCATTGAATGGAAGACCAACATAAATTTTATTGTAGATTAATTTGTTATAAATGAATAGAACAACCTAAATAGTTAATTATTTTATAATACCAATAATATTTGAAAAAAATGATTGTTTAACATATGGGATTAAAATGAAATTATTACCATGATGAATGAGACATGAATCTAAAAAATGTATACCAACATTGATGGAGAATCACCGTCACTAAAATCCAAAACAATGACATGTATATAGTAATCATCATTACTTGATCAAGAAATCATTGGTTCATAAGATTAGTCTCATTATATTAATCTTATTCTGGTTCCTTAGTGATCTGGTTTCCCTACTACATCTAAATTTAAGGGTTTTCTTGAAAATAATCAATGATAAACTAATATAAAAACCATTAGAATGATCTTATAAAGGTATTTTATGGTTCACAAATTAATAAAAAAATATTTACATATTTTACTAACATTCCACCCATGAGCCACATCGAGGTCCCTATTGAGAATAGAATCTATGTTACCACTGGGTAAATCCATATTTCGAAACATCGTTTTGTTATCCAAACTCACATCTAATACTCTATTTATGATATCTCAACATCGACACTAATTGAAAAAAAAAATTATTTTAAATATAAAATATCTCATAAATAGAATGGGATAAAAAATTTAACAACACCAATCCTAAGGGTGAAAAACACAACTCATGATCAATTTACAATGGAATTCAATTTTCATTTTTCATATATAAGATTAAATTTTACTATTTAACCCTAGGGACTTCCAGTTACTTTAAAACATAAAAATAATATTTTTATTGATCATTAAAATATTTATTCAATACATCTTCTCCATATCTATACCTTTCAATCCCAGAAAAGGATGTAACTGGAGCTGCAAAAAAAGGTAATCTCTTGAAATACCATTTTTGGAAACAAAACACCATAAAAATCTCTTCCTTTTCCTTTTGGGGTGACAGATATAAAAAATGGTAGATATCATTTATAGAGTGTAAAAACCTCCTCCATTTCCAATATTATCAGATCAATCTAATTCCATGTTAATGATTTTATGAAAAAATGTTCTCACACTATATGAGTCGTGAAAATTACCCATACACAATTTTTTATCTACCAAATATGAGAGAGATACCATGATCCACTATAAAAAATATAAAAAATGTTCATTGAAGATGTTATTCCTAGTGTTGGAAAATTACTCTCTATAATAAAAGTTCTTAATAATGAATATTATATGTGTAAAATTTTTCAATGATCCACTCTAACACTAGAAACATCAAAAAAAATATAACACCAAAAGGGTTGTAGTGGGGTATTATCTTCCAGAATCATGCCATATTATATGTCTTCTCCTTCCAATACGGAACATAAATCAATTCCACTTGATCATGATACATATTAATCATTGGTAATTTTTATAAACCTCATTGAAAATAATCGTTGGAGTTCTCCATCAATATAAGGAAATCTTGATATTTTTTATAAATTATTGAGGATAACATGGTTTTGTTATTATCACCATTTATTGAATGTTTTCATTGAAAATATAAGATAAAACAACAACCTTCTAAAATTACTACGCATCACACCACTTTGTGTTGGGTAGACCATTCCATAGAAACCTATAGCGGAAGGTACTAACCATTAACATTATCTTTCTTTATATTACCCAGACCCATAGTTAACTCAACCTAATACTTGATAAATCATGAACCAAAACCACTAGAGAAAAAAATAATCTCTATAACATATTAATAGTATATAGGTGATGCATAAGACCAATAATATTAGTTTAACTTACCACAAAGGTGTTTATATTCAACTATAGATATTTCAACTAATAATATTTCATGTAATTTTTACTATAATTTTGATAAAAAATAATACATAACAAGTGAATGTGGTGATATACGCTACACCTCCAGTAAAACCCTGTAGTTCTATTTTCTCAGCAGATTTAGTCACAGAATCCAAAAAAATCAACATCTACACTATGGGCCTCTCACATATAATCAATGATTTTGGGGATACCAAAATTGATATATATTTATAAATATAACTCTACATATGAATGTATAAACTACTATGAAGCTAAATGGTGACTCACCTTCTACATAAAATGGGAACAAAAATAATTGTAATAATCTATTACCACTATTAAATTTATCTACCACATTAATATAAAAATTAATTATATGTTAAACATAAAAAGTAAATGTACTCTTCCCTAAAACTATATCTAAAAAAAATGATAACATTCCAAACATTACACATTCTCAAGACATGGACAGTTAAATTATAAATATTCCAAACAAGATCCCCTAAAAATTGCAAGATGTTAATTACCAGTCCACTAAGTAATAATATGCATCAAGGTATGTTATCATTCTATAAGGAGTATCTAAACAAAAAATTAATAACCCATAATAATTCATTCATCAGTCTCCCATTGAGAGAGATATAAGGGTCTCTCATTGGATGCATCTATAAATTCAATCACATTAGTGGGGAGTGTGTTCTCATTATTTCATATATAATATTTAATGCCTCCTAGAACATTATGGGTAACCAAAACACAACATAATTATGTTGGTAATTTATTTCAATACTAGTGTGTACCTCAGTAGATGAAATAGGTGGTCCTCATTTAAAATACTCAACTATTTTTCACTAAGCTGTACTATAATATTTATACATTCTATATTGATGTAGATAACCATGGATCTCATATTTGATATGGATAAATGACATGAAAACATCATTCACAACTAATGATAATCTAACATTATTATAGGGAGTGGGTGATGATAGCCAACATTACTGTAAAACATCCATCTATAAAGGGTTTGGCTAATATCTCCATTGGAATCTCTAACTCCACGTGAAATAGTGTTATAAAACTTCACCATGCATATATTATCTAGTATAAGGGTAAATAAATAAAGGATATGAATAAAAAATTGACCTAAATGATTAATTTTTTATTGTAGACTTCCAATGCTCATATCATTCAAAAATATGAATGTTATAACTTTATGATCGAATGAAAATTACTGAAGATTAAAGGGATGGGATACTATCAATTTATCTTTATCATAAGTTAATTTGAAAAATATATTGATTTTATAAATTTCAATCAAAATAATGGTGTATGGTTAATAAGGAACAACATTGGACATAGGTTGCAACATTCATTTAGGGATTTGACAACCCAATATGTATAGATGTGTCTAATTATAATAAAAGTTTATCATGCACATATTTCTTTCCCATTCCTAATTTCATTATTAAGTTCATGTTCCCACCTCTACACATGTTTCATGTAATGTGATATCTACAGAAAAAAATAGGGTGTGAGAGGTGTTATCACCTTTGATTTGCAAACTAGCTTCCTTATTTCTAGTAAATATTCATTATGGACCCCATTAAAAGATATTGAATATGTGGACGAGAAGTTTTTTTTATCAAAAATATATTTAGACAATATTCACCAACACTAAATATTCTTGCATATTATTCAGTGGACAATCTAAAAAAATAAAAAGAGAATAAATGGATATTTTTTATAATTACATAAAATAAAGTTTCCCACATTAGATATTTAATAAAGGGAAACATCAATTATGTTCCATAAAAATATGTTAAATTAACAAAATTTTAAAATATCTCTACTAGGGCACAACGTGAACTTCCGATACATATTTTGGATACCTGTTTTCTAATGCCCATATATTATGCTAGTTGATATCCTAATCATCATATTATGGTGTCATTTTTCACATTTATCAAATTAGGGATAACATTTTTTTAATAATTCATATTATTATGAACCTACACATAGGCCTCATGATAGTGTGGCCCTTTAACAATAGATAAATATTAGGTAGAACCTTTCCCCAAGTCTAAAATATGAGAGACCCTTCATCCTAAACATCATTTTAAGTTTATCCTTTTCCTATTTATATTTTTAGGGAGAACTTAAACCTATGAAATATATTTGGGTGGCCATTTATATGGCCTATAAATTATTCTAGATATTTCTAAAACCTTTATATTTTATGGATTTTTTTCAAATATTGTTAATTTCATGGATAGCTTATGTTACATACTGTAGTGATTTTTAATGAAACAAAACCTATTAGTAATATTATTATATAAAAATGAATATCATAACCTAGACATTAATTATATATGTGTGAATTGAAATTACCAAATATAGAAAATTATGTATAATCAAATTATATAAATAAAATTTATTGATAAACAATTCTTATTTTTAGTGAAGATATTATATGTTCAAATAATTGTTTTCATCGAAACATGATATTATGTATTTTTATGAAAAAAATATAATTTTTTACAATTTTGTAAAATATATTTGAAAAAAATAAAATTCATTTATTAAATCAGAATATTCATAAAATATCCAATAGGGAATATTTGGTAATTTTATAATATGATATATATTTTTATATGTAGTGAATAATATTAATTATGAATAAAAATTTCGTTTTTAATAATTCATTCATTTATTATTTTTAATATAGATTTTAAAGTAAATTTAGTTAAATTATACTATAATTTATCTAATTTAGTTCTTTGAATAAATTTGATGTGGAATTTTTATATAAATATTTTTATATAGATGAAAACATTCTCTATAGAAAACTATTTTTATCATGTTTGGAGGTTTCATTTTAAATTAAATTCTTCCATAGTCTGAATTAAGGTTTGAAAAATGGATTCCATATTTTTAATAATAATAATTATTATCATATGATATGGAATATTTAAATTTGGTCCAAATTAATTGTAATAATAGTAAAAGTAATTATTACGGTTGACATTAAAACAGGTTTATCGGGGGTTTACCAAAAATGAAATGAGACTAAATGAACTAAAAACATGCCTAAATAATTTTAGGAATCCAAAATTATAAATTATCACATGTAAATTTCAATAAAGTACCATTTGTTTCTTGTCGAATGTTTAAGATCTTGTTATAAATTTTGTCTTTTAAAATATTCAAATTGCCTCCAATCCCCCACTTATATAAGGTAACCTCCAACGCTATCCAATTCACACATTAAAATAATTTATTTTTTTAATAAATTAAAAATTCATATCACTGTTTCTCTCCCCACATAATATAAGACTTATTTTTATAGGAAACCCTCTGGTGAATGATTTTGGGGAAAACCTAATAAGGTTTAATTGAATAAATGGCATCATTATTAACCTAGCATTTTTTTATATCTTATTTACATCTTTAAAATATTTATACACTCTAATTATATACTAATATCAATATATTACATTTAATATGATTATTTTTCAATTGATTAATCTATATCCATCTACACCTCCATAAAATTGGGAACAACACTATCAATCATGTGTATGATGGACTACCAACACGTGAATAGAGGAAATTTGTTTTCCATAAGTACCTATCAAAATGGTAGATAATAAGGTATGTAATTTATATATGATATTTATTATTCTATAATTATAATACTAAATTTCTATTATTTTTTTCAATCCTTTATAAAAGTTTAATGTTACTTGTTTGTACAAGTGGAGTAACACCTCCACGCAGTGACGTGATTTTTATTTCATTTTATATTGACATAAAAGTTAATAAGGGTATATTTAAAGAATATGTATGATATAGATGGAATAAAATTAATTTTTAGTGAAGATATATTATTTAAAATTATTTCAATCATTCCATCATGAAAATGGAGACAACATTTTGATATTTGTATGACCCGTTATCACCTTGATTGGTGTAATTAATTTTATATCTATAATGTTAATGGATTAATATTAATTCATAAATAAATTTATATATATAAATAATTAATATAATGGTAAAAATTATAGAGGTTATGGAACCATTATCGATTTATAAGGACCAAAAATATTAAAACCAAACATACATGAAAAATTAATTAGATATTAACTGAAAAATTATTTAAATAATGAATTGATTGTAAAACTGTTATGAAAGGGAATAAGTAAATAACGTATTTTATGATATATATGATTATTAATTTTTAATATATTTAATATTAATGTATATTTATTATACTTGAGGTTTTAATGTGTATTATAAATGTTGAGACTTGAGGTAAGTGATTTTCATCAAACTTTTATTTCAACGGGGGAATATGCCATATTCATGATGGGTTCCTTATATGTAGTGAATATAAAACACCTAAATATATTTTATTATTATTATAATGAAAATTAGTGAATAGAAATATACATATATGATTGATTATTTTAAAGGGGATACTATTCAAAAGTTACCAGTATGGTGAGGGTTTATGATTCAATGTCATTGTTTATCAAGATTTATTATGATTATGTTTACGATGATGAAATAATATGATATATCTCTAGAAAAAGTCATGAATTTTATTATCCCATGTTTACTTGATGAAAGTAAACGTCTTTATTTCATTATCCTCTATTTATTTAAAAAATATTCTAATGAATGTTTTTAGGGAAAATATGATTACATTTTTATCATCATACGAAAACACTTTCCCATCTAAGACAATGTATTCTAAAAATAATTCCAATATTTTATTTTAATATTCTCTAAATATTGTTTGAATCCATTTTGAACCATATTGAATTTTTTTTAAAATTATTAATAATGAATATTTTTTTCATTTTACAGATGAGGTTCTTTTTACTTTTTACCCAAAAGTGGATGGAATCTTTTTTAATATACACTACATGAATAGAATATTCCACCAACATGAGTTCCCAATTATCTAATGATTCCATTTTCATTTTATTAATGTTATTATAAAGTAAAATCTACGAAATATTATTTTATATATTTTTAGATTATTATTCTGTTATTCCAAAGAAAAAAATGGTATTTTCATCATTAAATGTTCCAAGGGATCTTTCAAAATAATCTACCATATATAATGAAATACATTTAAGTTACATAAGATATATTGAGGATATGATCAAATGGAACCATATAAATTCAATATCAATATGTTTAATGTTTTTTTAAAGTATTTTTATAAAACCCATTCCTTCCCTATGGGTTATGCTATGATGACATCATGAAATGTTTATGACACCAATTTTTTTCCATGGGTTTTGATATGATGAAATCTTTATGAAAATAATTTTATATTCATAAGTAATGATATTATAAATATATTAAAATATTTTTGAAGGATTTTTTCTAATTTTAATTATGTTATATGTGGAATGGGAATTGTATATACCTTTAACGAATTTCATAATGATTTATATATCCTTAGATAAATAAGACTTTAATGGGGAGTGGACCATGTTAAGTAAGGGATTTCATACACTAAAATCATTTGGGAGTTAAACTTGACAAATATGATGGTTTGGGGAGTTAAACCATTCAACTATTCTTTTCTTTCATATACAACCATTCCACAATCAAAATTAGTTTATATTCTTATGTATCATCTGAAAATATATATCTTATTCCAATATAATTTTCTCCTAGATAATGTTCTTTATTAAATTCATATTTCTTTCATATAAAATATAATTATTTATTACATGACTCATTTATTGACCAATGATATGGAGGGTATAATTTAAATTTTATTCTCATGTTCTTATACCCTTTGGTTTATGTTATGATTTTTTAATTATTGATATATCACTTTTTACCCCAATTAATAATATAATATCACCCATTCCTATCATTCCTTACACCATGTTATGAATAATGGTATTATATATGATATGTGAATTATGTGTACTATTTATGAAGAATGTAGTGGGATATGACATATCTCTCTTATGGAAATGTTGTTTATGTGTTCATATTTCCAAAAAATAGAAATATATGATTCTTGCATCAATCATTTTATTATTTAATTATAAATAATCTATTAATATGTATTATATATATAAATATATATATATTGGTACTTTATATGTGTTAATAGATCCAATTATAGTTAACCATTGAATACTATAATGGGAAAAGGTTAGTGAGAACCCTACAAGATTTTGAAAGTATAAGAAAAAATATAAAAATTGCATTCATGTTTAGAGAAATTCGTATTAATGAAATTTAATATCTATCCACATAATACATGTGGATGTAGCTCTCATACAGTTACACCAAGGGGTAATAACTATGAAAAATGTTAATTGGGGTTTGACAACATTTTCACTAGGTGCACAACAAAGGGCCTTTGTGTCCACATTTTTACACTCCTGAGGGATATTTTTTAAAAATTAAAACACTATTTATGGACCCTCATAATGGAAATGAAATTATGGTGACCATTAATGATCTAGGATTAGAAAAATGTGTCATATATTGAAATAATGGTGTCGTTATTTTGAATTCCTATGAATTATTGATCAAATTGATAAATGATGTCAGGCGACCATGTTGACCATTTTTATTTTACTATGGAAAAAACATAGGATGATAATGTTGGGGATGAAATGGGTATAAAGAAATATTAATGTACCCTATTTTATCAACTAGAGAGAGATAAAGGTATTTCCATGATTGATGTATATTAGGTATATCATCCACTGA
This sequence comes from Viscum album, assembly GCA_963277665.1. Classification (NCBI taxonomy): domain Eukaryota; kingdom Viridiplantae; phylum Streptophyta; class Magnoliopsida; order Santalales; family Viscaceae; genus Viscum; species Viscum album. The sequence continues at coordinate 671,676,780 of OY728131.1, read as the reverse complement.
GTGTTAAGAAATTGGATACACCACAGATGGAACTCTATAAAATGCATGGACACTATTAATATTTACTTATATAATTTGGTATTAATAATTTCCTTGTGGCCTTCATGGATTTTATGAATATAGTTGTTAGATATTTCCTTGATCATTTGTGTTAGTCATTATAGATGATATTTTATAGAATCAAAAATAAATGATATCATGAAGACCACATGAGTATTTTACCTAATAAACAATAAACTGATATGTTATATGAAAATTTATTGAATTTGAATCCTGGATTCAGAATGATTTATTTTTGGGTTTTATAATATCAAGAGGGGGTATATTGAATGATACTTTTTTTGTAGTCATTATAGATGATATTTTTATCGATGGTTTATAATTTTTTTGTGACTATATAATCCACTATCCTTGTTAATTTTTAAGGAATCCAGGTTCCACTAGAATGGTGAATGTGAGGAAATGTTCATTGAATTGAAGAGAAGATTGTTCACCAGGTTTTTTCTTACATTAACCTACAGGGGAGAAGGGTTTTGATTTATATTGAGGGATCAATAAATGTATTGAGATTCATCCCCATTTAGAATGACATGATGATATAATATGCATCACAACAATTTAAGGATTATAAGGATATTACCCAACACATAATTTAGAGTTAGTTGTGTTATCTATTTCATTAATGAATTGAAGGAATTATATCTAGTGGGAAAGATGAAATATATATAATTATTATTGATTCCCACCCTGAGTGTCACTAACATATGCCCTGATATGATGGCTAGGAGACCACATGTACACTTCTCCAAATAATATATCTTATAGACTAGCTGTAAGGGCCTATGGTGTGTCGGTGGGGAGACAATTCCCTCACAGTCCAGAGTGAGCACATCAGATTAATATAAAATGTAAATAGATGATGTAGAAATGTGGAACATCAGAAGAGTAATAAATATAAAAATAAACCATGTAAGAGAAGTGATAAACTGGTGGAAGATGAATAACCAATATTTATCAATTTCCGATGATGAACATGATGCTATACAAAATTAGAGTACAGGTGGAACATCATAAATAAGAATATACTGCATGCTATAAAAAAAGGTAAAAAACTGATATAATGAAAATCCAGATCATATGCTCAGTCCTTTTACCCAAAAATTCATCCTAAAGGTATAAAAACAATAATGAATCAGAATCCACATAATTCCCTTTTCCCGTTCCTACAAACATGAAGTCTTCTTGGGTACAAAAGTTTTTTCAAGTAGGGTTTGAGATACAATCTCAATTAGCCTCCACCCGTGGTGTCTAGACTAATCCATTTCATGTAATAAATAAATGATATTTGTGTAATAATAATCAACAAATACCAATAAATAAATAATGGATTAAATACTTCATTCTACGTTCCAAATTGTACACTCAACCGGTACCACTTGCTTTGGGCTAAGCTGAATGTCTGAACAAATGTACCTTTACATTTCATGTGGTATTCGTACCAAACAAGGTAAATTCATTGATCAACGATTGTATTCCCCAAGTATGTTCTTTAAAATGGGGTCAAATTTCCCTAACAACACACTAGCATTATTATAATTCAAATAAGTATCATCACATATTAAGTAAAAAAAGACACCAAATTCAATGGTTGATTCTTGATCCCATCCAAGGTGGTATATAGAGAATCTAATGGGTCACTATAGGTGTCACCAATAGAACCAATGTCACCGAGTATGTCGATGGTATCCCGTATATGCATCCCTTATATCACTCATGGAATGGTGACCCTAAGTCCATACCATGTATTTCAAATAGTGGTCTGAGTATCACTCATGGCATGGTGTAGAAATCATTCCAATTGGTCTGTCCTCACTTTCTCCATAAGGAAAATGGAGTCACTAATGATTATAAAGTAATCTATCCAAATATCCCATGCATGGAATTTCAACACATTTCTCTATGAAATTAAACTTAATCTAAATAGTACATGTTGAGTTCATCCATGAAGTCCTTAAATCTGGCCCATGTACTCTCCTAGCCCGTAGTAGGTGAGCAATGAAACTAAGACACTTATCATAAGGAATAAAATATAAACTTCACATGTCATAAATAAGGAATGAAAATGTATCCATCTAAAATCTAGACATATAATGAAATTAAATACATCAAACAAGGAATAAGCTCATGGATACAAGGAAATATCCCTAAGAAACCTTAACTAATAAAATGTAATGGAATACAAGCATAAGAACAAGAAATTTGAATTTAAATAACTTTTATATTCAATGAAATATAAGAAATGTGGAAACAAACCTAGATTAACAAGAATAGACACTTATTTATAAGGTATGCAACATCAATCTCAAGGGCCTTTGTCCTGGACAATCATTTATCCCATTTCAATTTATAGATTTAAAGCATTTGGAGATTAAAAAACACCCAAATATTGTGATTTAACACCTCAGAGATGGGGTAATGATCTATTCCAGGTGGTCACACACAAATGGGTGTCCAATGATATGAAAATCAACCCTAAGATGGGTTTCCCCATAAGGAAGGGACACACATTACAGGGGAAAATTTCTAATTAATTTATTTAAAACATATGAAGTATCTTCAGAAGGATTCAGTGAGTGTCATAATGATGTTTCATTTAGAAAATGATGAAACAAGTGGAATGACTGATAATACCTACCTCTATGTAGTATCACTATAATAATCCATTATCGAGGCTTGAATCATCCTATAATAGAAGAAAATTAATAAATCGTCAAACTCCTTGAAAGTTGGGAGAAAAGGATTCCTCCTAAAGAGAACAATTGAGGGAAGATGAACCATGAGAAAGATTTCAGATGATCATAGAGAATACCAAGGGAATTCAGATTCTTCTTATAGAAAGGTATTTTAAGATAAAATTAAGGATATATCTTGATACCTATAAAGGAGGATGAAAACCATGCCTAGAGGGAGGAGGATTCCCCTAGTTGGAAAAAGGGTGAGAAGAAGAATGTTTAATTAAGATATTGTTAAGGAGGGAATTTGGAATTTCAATCACATAAGAGGGGTAACATGGTTTGGAAGCATGGTTGGACAAACTGTGTGACATGTTCTACTTCAAAGGGACCCCTTGCATAGTAAGGCAAATGGTTTTTCTAACCGCACTCAAATAATGAAAAATCCACTATCTAAGACCCATGGAAGCACTGCATGGTCGTTCACATGGGGTCACATGATTTTATAAAAACCATGTGTCCCATATGCCCCCACTTTATATAACCACCTATTTTAGGGAAACCACATAGGTTGGGATATAATGTTTTGAATAAATGTGTGGCCTAGTTTTTTAAAAATATTTCAATACTCTATGATTTATCGATCCCCAAAAACACTGGATTCCTATATGTAATAATTACGAGTAATTATAAGGGTGTTTTTAAGGAATTGGAACAAAAAATAAATCATATATAATTTTGAGAAAACCTATAATGTTACAACCTCCCATATTTATGAGAACATGTCCTTGAGTTGTAATTTTAAGAATAGTACATCATATCCTAAGATAAGTTCAAACCACTACACATGTAAATCGGCTTCGTACTCCTAGGTATCTTCCTTCACACATCTGCATTTCCATAGAACCCAGACAAGAGGAATGGACCTCCCTTAGAGAACCTCCATACTATGATGAACGATACATATCAGAAGATCCTCAAAGGATGAATCCACCTCCAACTCGATATCCCCAATGTCAAATGAATGAGATGGTTCGTATTTATTCTTTCAATGTTCTGATACATGGAATACATCATGCATGGCATGATATCCCTAAGGTAGCTACAACTGATAGGCTATTTTTCTAAGTCTCTCCACAATGTTGAATGATACAACATAATGAGTTGATAACATTCCCTCTCCCCTGATTCTTCTATGACCTAATATAAGAGATAAACATAGAATTACCTGATGTCCCACTTCAAACTAAAGTGGTCTATAGAAGCAATTGATAAATGAAATTTTCCTAGATTGATTTTTATCCATACCCTTCTAACTCACCTCGACATGCTCTGAATTCTCCTAAACCAAATGAGGACTCAGTAGAGCATCCTCACCTACATCATGTGATCATAAAGATGAATGACGTGGTCTACCATAGAGGACCTCATAAGAACCCATCTATATCATTTCCTAGAAAATACTTTTTTTATGTAAACTCAACTAGATTCATATTATTTTCCTATGAACCTCTAAAATCTTGGATACACTCCCAAACCATATACTATAACCCCCATATCATCTACTCGGAATTCCCATCGGTATGAGGGTGATATGCTATACTTAAGACCACCTATGATCCTAGTTCTTTTTTAACCCTTTTATAGAACTGTGAGGTAATCCTAATATCTAAGTGATAATTGATAGAACATAGAACATCATGAATTCATCCTATATTATAGATATAAAACCTTCATATCTCAATGAAAAATAAGTTCTCTCGGATTGTTATGAAGTGTGAAACCTTGTTCAACATGTCAAAGATCACCCATACTACATTTCTACCTCATGTAGATATCATAAATCCTCTCATGAAATCTAAGTAAATGTTTTTCTATTTACAATCTTGAAAGGATAAAGGTTATTGATATCTAGGAGGTCACTAGTGCTCTTCCTTCACCTACAAAAAAGTGGAGAACTGATTTATGAATCGTTTTATGGGCCTCTTTATATCTGAAAATCATTACTATCATCACATGTCTCAATACATATTTAAAATACCATGATTAACTTCCCAAATCAGGGAATGATAATACCTCAACTACTCTTCCCTTATTTTAGAAGGAATCCATATATGGCTATAGAAGTGTTGGGTTTCACTCTGTCAATGACCCAACTCGGAGTAGGGTTCTCTCTCGTGATGATATCCCTCAAGAAAGACCCTTAAAATCGGACAACTTCCTCATATAGACCCACCCTAGTAGGAGGGGTGTCACTTTCATAGTAGTTAAGACAAGTTACCCATTCTCTTCTTAAACCTACAGGTGCATCTTATAAAATGTAGACATCAAATTCCAATCACTAATAGAATCCTTGATAGGTTGTGTCTGAGTCCTATTGATTTAAGAATAATCTACACCATTTACCTTTATAGTTTTGTAATAAAGCTAAAATACAATTGTTTTTATGTATTACACTCATATGTGTTTCCTCAAATTCCAGTACCACTATGTGGAGATGTATTTATGTCATTTATGGTCTTTGGAAACAATGAACCACTCACCCAAATGACAGTGCCTCTAAAAATGTATAGCATGAACCATAATAGGAAAGATGATGTCGTGCATAGGGTAATTCCACTCATGAGGCCACAGCTAGTGGCACTCGTACACTACAACCCAATAACCCTTCTTTAGTACTTCACCTAGTGAAAATACATAAGCATCATAGTAAATTGTATAACACATGCCCAAATCTGAAAATATCAGGATTGAAACTAAAGTTATTCTTCCCTTGAAAATGTCGAAAGATGTATCACAAGCTTTTGAATAGACTAATATCACACCTTTATTTATGAATACAATAAACAGGGCTTCCAGGAACATGAAATCCTAAATGAACCACCTATAATATCCATCCATCCCCAAGAATATTTATATAACAAATGTGTTATTTGGATTCTATTGGGAACCTGTGGAACTCACCTTTTTTGGGTCAACTGATATGTCTTCCTCATATATGATGTGACCTATGTAGCAAAACTTGCTGATCCAAAACTTGGATTTCCTGATCTTCACATAAATCAGGTTCTCTCTTATTAAAATCAGGATAATCTCAAGATGGGTTTCATGGTCATGTCTAGTGAGATAATATAATAAGATATCTTCTATAAAGACCACCATTAAGAAATCAAGGTACTCCTAAAAAACCCATTTAATCAGATCCATATATACTTCTTTCATGTCCATCATACCGAATGACATCACCTAATACTCGTATAGTCCAAACCTACATAAGAATGTTGTACGTGGTGTGTCTAATGGTCCCACATGCACTTTATGGTATCATAACCTCAAATTAATCATAGATAAAATATTTTTTCCTCAAATTTGGTCAAATATTTCATCTATATGAGGTAGTGGATACTCATTCTTTATTATAAATTGGTTCTGTTAGTGGAAATCCACAAAAAATATGAGGCTACCATCCTACTTTTTTTTGAAAGGTATTGGTGAACCCCATGGTGATGTGCCTGATCATATGAAAACCATTATCTTGAAATCTTCAAGCTTCTTCTTGAGTTCTTGGAGATCTATAGATGATATCTTATTGGGAGAAATGGAATCTAGTATCGTGCCTGGAAAAATCTTGATAGTGAACTCATCCTTTCTATCAAGAGTTAATTCGAAGAAATATTCAAGGAAGACAACTCTAAAATGATCCATAATATGAGGGAACTCTACAAACTGTATCCCTTGATCTCTCATACGGAAACATGCCAACTGTTCTACCACTCCACCAAGCCTAGTATGCTTGGGTACAGTTTTAAAAGCATGGATATCCCATTATCCCATTTGGATATATGTGTTTCCCTCGATTTAAGTGAAAGTCACTCAATTTTAATATAAATCCACTTGGGAATGATAACACACAATCCATTCCATACTAATAATGACATTGAACCCGGACATCTCATGGATGATGAAACTCCATAAGAATTAGTTCCTACCAATTTAAAGGGGAACTCCTAACACTAATATATTCCTTATAATTTAAACACTAATGATGTATTGAGGGAAATGATTCCACATAAGTACTCTATTACAAGGACATGACTTTATACAACCACAATAGTTATAATAGAGTATGATTCACCTATATCAAAAATGGAAGAAACTAAAGTAGTGGCTACAAGAATGGTTTCCATAACAGTAAATGGACCTAGAATCTTCTCCTTTGGTGCTCACTACACTACATAAATACATCCCAAACTGTGGCCTTGAGATATTATCTAACTCATCTGAGCTGATCCACTCTGCTTATACTAAATCTCTAAAGCCTAACTACATCATCCACGAACACTAAAACCTCAAAATGATTGGCCAGTAGAAGAAAAACTCCTAGCCTGACATGGAGTTAAAAATACCATACATGAAATAGGGGTCATTACGGATCCCCTATCACTGGAGGCTGGAGGAAAGGACCAGAAGAAGCACTGAAGGTGACCCATCCTACCACATACTTGATAGTTAATCATATTTCTCATGCACTGGGTTTTATAGGGCCCATTATTCCTCACTATTATCATATTGTCCATCCATCAGTTCATGTCACCTATTTGGAATCACCCCCACGTGCACAATTTAAATAGGACTTTATACTTTCACATGAACCCTTTAACTTTCTCTATAATTAACCTCTCTAGATCACACTAATAGATTCTCTAAGATTCCATTATGTAATTAGGGAATAGGTCACAATATTTATAATGGTAGTCAAATTTAATATGTTCACAAGTGAGTAGACAGTATCCCATATTGTCTCAAAATATTATCACAGTCATCAAATCATAACTGATCAAAGAATGAGAGAAATAATGGAGCTCTGTGAATCATTTGGAATACTCTAACAAATTAATAGATCCCTAATGAAGATTCATGGACTCCATGGAATGAACTTCCCTCAGATTCATTAGGAATAAGTGATTGTATAAAGCCATCTGAATGTTTTCTCAGAGCATACCATGATAACTCTCAACCTAAGATATGATGTCCCACCAGTTCTTGGTGGAATCACATAACCTACATGTATCTAGATTTACCCTTCATACTAGAGGGATATTAAGACAGTTGAAGATATATACAACAGAATATATACATGAATTAGTATCATGAGGTCCTCCACCACTTGAGATGGTGGGATGGTGTTGATGCTAGATGTCTCAATTCATCTCTTCCATATTAGGGGAAGACTAGAGAGTACCTTGAAAAGTCTGCTTGAACTAGATTAATGTTCCATAGAATTGAGCATCATCATCCAGTGGATGATCAACAGGAGATGCCTCTAGTAGAACTATAAGAGGTATCATGTGTTTATTAGGTCCCACCACATCATATGTTTTATCATAGCCACTCTCTTGGCATACATATAACTGCCCAATACTTTTACACATAATATTACATTATTTTAAGAATAATTAACAATTAAATATATACCAAGGATCATAAATTCTAGTGTATATGTATTATTAGTTACATAAACATGAAAAAATAAACCCAAATGAAATTTTTTTTATTAAAAACCACAATAGACTCTTAATCCCATTGACCTCTAATATTTTCATAGGGTAACCTAGTGAGTACTTGAATAAAGGGATGATCTAAAAAAATAGTAGAGGACTAAACATAATAATTAAGAATAAGAAATGGGTTTGAAGTAATAACATGATTTTGTAAAAAAACATGAAACATTATTAAACCTATAGAAACATAACATATAAAACATAGGAAAATGTAATCATGGAATCGTTGTAATGTGGAATAAATATAAAACATGAAACAATCATGATTAAATGCTCATTTCACATTGAGGATAATGAGTAAAGGCTAACAACCAAGACCGTTTCACATGGAACTCGAGTCAAGGATAACCTCTAAGACTGTTTCACTTGAATACTCATGAAACTAAAAATTAACAATTCATTGGAGGGAAATATAAGAGAAACCATCATAACATTTTCATGATTATCTATTCCACATGTATAATCATACATAAAGAATCAAACATAAACATAAAGGTTACCCATTGATAGAATTAGGTACCACAATCATGTCAATGGTAAATCAAAATAGATTATCTTAATGGTGTCGATGAAAGAATGGATTTAAATCATACTTGGACATTAATATGGGAAAATAATAATAGGCCATGATATTTTATGTCAAACTGAATTGAAAACATTTAAAATTAGTGTTTAAAAAACATTAGAAATAAAACATTTTTTGGCAGTTTAAAGGAAAATTTATAGGATTCCTTAAAATAAAAAAAATATAATTCTTTTTATACAACCAAAAATAAACATAGATAGTTATTCATGTTAAAATGAGTGATTATATAAAAATAATTATGGATTAAAACATATTATGGAGCGCACTTCAAAATGGGTAATAACTATGGAATTCCCCTTTAATCGTACTTTCTTATTGAGAACAATTGAGAAGAGAAACATTCTAAAACATGTATATCCCCAAAATAGAAGTTTGAAATTATCTAGATACATGATTTTGGAAGATATAAATATAATTTAGAATAATTTTATAAAAATAAATAATAACAAAATTAGTATAAAGGGAGATAAAGTGTAACCCGAAGGAAAAATAGAGGTTTGGAAATAACCCCTTACCTTATTTCCAAAAGGGTTCTCCACTTGGACTTAATGCCCTCATGAATTATTATCCATGAAAAAATCCTTGTTGAACATTAGTTTGGACTTTTTTTGTGTCCAAATTCACCTATACATGGGAGAGATACCTGGAATGAGGTTTGGGTGTAATTTGGACTAGATTTAAGGATTTAGATATGTGATTAAAATGGGGGGGGGGGGTTAAGGGTGGTATTTATATGAGGGGAGAGGTGTGTTTTCAAATTACATTATTCATTTGTTTATTATTTTTTCTAAACTCTATAAATATTTTGAAAACTATCACATTATATTAATATGTTTAAGGGGAGTTTGAGATCATGATGATTACACCAGTAATGACTCAAGTAATAGTGTATTTAACTTATAATGTATATATACCGTAAATTACAATATTTTACAATTAACCAAAAATTGAAGCAGTATATAAAAATTCCAATAATTAAACCTAAGAAATTTTTAAAATTTAGAATAAAAAAATGGAGTGCATTTTATGAATATAAATTTCCAAATATTAGAAATTTTATTTTTAATTAAAATCACGATTTACATATAAAATATCAATTTTTTAATTTTAACTGATTTTATAAAACTTTGAAATATTAATTAAGGTCTCATTGAATTATAATATAATAATAATAAAACAAAATATTTATTTATGAATATATTTTATAGAAATAAATTTTTAAATCATTATATTAATTATAAATAAAAAATTAAACATTTATGTTTTATAAAAATACCAATGGATAATTTATCATTTTTAAAATAATTATTTAATTATAATATGATATAATTATATCATATATTCATTTATGATATGGATACATTTTATTTATAATTTCATAGGTGATTTTACTATTCAATTGGTCGTGTCACTATTCTTAAGGGTTGCATTTCTATTCCATTGGTAATGTTACTATTCAATTGGTTTAGGTTACTTATTTTCAATAAAGACTCATTATTGTATTCATTATTAATTTATAAAGTCTGTATTATGGTCTCTATGAGTTTTTTAGGTTATTTATGATTTAAAATATAATTAAATGAAGGGAATTTTCATTGATAATATTATTGGGCATTACATTCTTTCCCCCTTATGAAATTTTTCCCTCAATATTTCATTTTAAAAACTAAATAGGTGAGTGTGCTTATCCTTCATCACTTATTATGGTTACCGTGTTTCCTCTTTGTACTATGGCTATTCCATAGTACATTGACCATGTGAATGGTCCTATTACATATAATTTTATCTCTATCATCCAGGATCATCACTAGATTCTCCTCATAACCGAGATCATTCTCCAATTGTACCACCTCTAAATTTAGTACATGTGGGGGATCTGGTATGTACATCCTCATGAGGGATATGTGGAATAAATAATGTACTAGAGACATGGATGGTGGAATTTCTATTTGATAGGTCACAAATACAACATAATCAATAATCTCTAAGGGGCTGATGTTCTTGGGGCTTAACTTCCCTTCTTCCTAAATATCATCATCCTCTTCCCTGGAGATATATGGAGGAATACCATGTCTCCAACCATAAACTCTTGGTCTGAATGATGATTGTCTACATAACTCTTCTATTGAATTTTGGCCTCTACCATATGTTGTTGAATGGATTTCACCTTTTATACCATTTATTCGACAATTTCAGGTCCTAAAAACTTAAGTTCACTGATGTCATCCCAATATTATTGGGTTCAACATCTTTTCCCATAAGGAACTTTTTATAGATCCATATGGATGCTCGAGTGGAAGATGTTTTTGTAGGAGAACATGACCAGAGACAGATATTGTTCCCATCCTCCCTTTAAGTTCATAGAATAAGCTCATAACATGTCTTCCAATTTATGAATAGTCTACTGATGTTGTCTATCAGTTTGAGGACGATATGCGATACTAAAGTTTTACTTAATGTTTAGAGAAATATCGAGACTTTTCATGATCATGTAGTCGAATCTAGGATCTCGATCAAATAAAATCGATAATGGTACACCATGTAGCCTTACAACTTATCTAATGTATATCCATGTAATTTGATCTAGGGTAAAGTACTCCCAAATTAAGATAAAGTTATCTATATTTGTAAGAAAATTCACTAAAACCCATATAGAAATGTTTCCATTAGATGTCTTCAAAATTCCATTGACAAAGTCAATTTTGTTTTTTCCACATCCATGTTGTAAGGTGTAATAGTTTCATAATCCCTTTGGACATTTTTCTTTCATACTTCACTTACTAACATACCAGGTGCATTGATTTATATCCAGTGATCTCATTCTTCATATTTTCCCACCAATAGTTTTTCCCAAAGATCATTATAATTATTTTTTCTCCCTAGGTGAATAGAGAATGTTGAGTTATGTGAGTCATTAATAAGATATTTCATTATCGCTAGATTTTATTGTACACAAATACATATCCCAAATATCATGAATTTGTACTCATATATCTCAGACTCTAAGGATATCCTAATTTTGATAGCTTCCACCCTTTTCTATATTTCCATATAATTTCTTTAAGCATACATTATTTTCTCTAAGAGGGATGATTGAATAATCATTTGAGAAAGTATTGGTGATTTTACTCCTATAACTATTCTAATGTTCATCCTTCTCAATTCTCAACACTGATAATGTTTCACGATCTTTTCTACATAGAGAATCTTCCTCCCAATTTTCTTTACCATGATGGTTGTTGATTGAGAAGTCATAATAAAAAATGAGATCTAACCATCTTCTCTGGTGCATATTAATCTAATTCCATGTGAATATATATTTGTGGCTCTTATGATCATTATTTATCTCCCCCATCTCCCCTATAGAGGTAATGTTTCCATATGATCAATGCAACGATCACAACTGCCAACTATAGATCATACATGGGATTGTTTTTCTATTTAATCTTCAACTTCATTGAGGTGTGGGATTTCAAATTACAATTATTCATTGATAAATGATGAATTACATTAATTAAAGCATAGTTGTACATCATAAAGAGTTCCCCACTTGTTGGGTTGAGCACTAGTGAAGTGGTAATGCACTTTTTCAACACTTTAGAGCAATCTTCACATTCACTAGTCTAGAAAAACTTTTCTCCCATCCAGGTCATAATGGTTATTTGGATTGACAATCATGAGATTTTATTCAAATTTTTTTTCTAATGCATAGTAAAACCAAGGAAACAACAGATATCCCCTATAGATGATGTCCTGGGAAACTCTTATATTTCCTTTCCTTAGAAGGCTCCACATATATTCCTTTACTTGTGATTACATTTATCGATAATTATGATTCTTATATCTATAACACACATTTATTTTACATTTAGTATGTCTTCTCTTTTCTAAAAGTATTTAGAACAGTATTCCAATACTCCATGTATTCCTCTTTGGTCATGAAGTATATCTGATTATCATCAATAAAACTGCCGAAAATTTGTTGAGGTAATGTATGAAGTTAGTTTTCATTAAATACATGGGAATTTAAGGAGCATTAGTGATCCTGAAGGGAATCACTATGAACTCACTGTTTCTATAGTATATTTGAATGGTAGTATTGGGAATATCTCCCTTCTTCACCTTTAGTTGGTTATATCCTGAAAATAGGTACACCTTAGATAAATGCTTAGCCCCATGTAGTTAATAAAACAAGCAATCTATATATGAAAAGGGATATTTGTTCTTTATTATGATTTTATTGAGACCATTATAATAAAAAATATTGGATCATTGATCCATCAATGTTCTTTATGATGTTTTGAGTGACCCATGGTGAAGCAATCAGGTGTATAAAACACATGTCCAGATTCCCCAATAATTACTGCTTCTGTTCTTCTAGCTCAATTGTGGACATTCTAGATGGTTTTTTTGTAGGTAGAGATATGAGAATAAGTTCAATTGGAATATAAAACTATCAGTTATGAGGAAGAACATGAAAATATTCAGAGAAAACATTAATGTAGTCCACTACAATGGGTGTGTATTTGAGTATGACTCTCTATTATGTCTCAATCACTTGATTGAGATATGATTTATCATAGGGAAAAAATATACACAATTGATATAATGATCTTGAAGAAGTGTCTTTATCCCCCATAAAATTGTAAATAATTAGAGGATTCGTTAGGATGTGAAGAGTGATATCCCATTCTCAAATGTTGACTTTGTATTTTTATAAATATAGCCAATCCATTCCCAAAATGAATCAAGCTATATGAAAGGAATTAAATGAATTATTTTTTGTGAGTTTAAATACAAAAAAAAGAACTGGGGAGGAGTTGTAAACATTGGATGTAATAATTTACACATTTTTTATTCTCACAGATAACTCAACCTCCACATTTTTTGTGGTGTATGAATAGTTCTATTAAACATGAAAGCTATTAAATAATTTGTTAAACTCAAATAAAATAGTAAGTTCTCTATTCTTGACTGAATAACCATATTACATATCACCATAATATTGTTAGGATCCACATCAGCAGTAGTGATAGCATATTCCCTTCTATAATTCAATGTATTTTGTTATTGATGATTTCCTCAAACAACCCTAGGCTTAGTGGAATGGTTCACATAATTTTCATGTTCCTTATTGTTAAAGAACTGCACTATCGAATGATTGATTATTTAAACCATCCCTTCTTCTTCAACATTATGTGGATTCTTTATATCCCTTCAGTAGTTATTATCCAAATGACCCATTCTTCCACATTTTAATAATTCTTTAGTTCTATTTAGATAGTTCCAAGGATAGTTATTCCTATTATTTTGACACTTGGGATATTCAATTTTCTTTCAACAATGGAATTTATCTATTGATCAACCCATGTAAAAATCCATTTTACACTTTTTTCCCAGGACAACGATCCCACTGAGTGTCTCTCATATCTATTTCATCATTAATGGAAAAATGATAAATCTCTTCATAGATGTTGAATCCTGAAATCGCCAACTATTTTAATAGACCTGGATTTAGTCCTCTAAATAAGTGATCTGGATTTCTTTTAGTGTTCCTGAAAAAATTGAAGGCATATCATATGTGTCTTGTGATTTTTTCTATATGAATCCCAATCGACTCATATTTATTTTTCTTCATAATGAATAACACATTTACTAACATAATATAGAGAGTTTGGGTAAAATATATATTACAAAATATTTTCATGAAATCTACCCAATCCATGAAATCAGTTTCATATTTTGAGTATGTATTCTTGATCAGTGTCCTCCTCTAATATTTTTCCCCATCAAAATGATAGAATTCTAGCACAACTTTCTCTCCTTATCATAACTAGATGGCAGAGAATATCATTTCAATGGAGTTAATCCATTTTTCTATGAGGAGGGGGAAAAGAACCACTAAACATGGGAGTAATTTATCATATAAAGGATTTGAATGCAACATGCACTTTATTTGGACAAGGAGGGAATACCACTTGATTCAATTTATTATTCATAACATGATCTAGTTGATAAAGTACCTTCATGATTCTTTGAAATCACTTTCACATCATATTATCATTTCATTACAAAAATTTTCACATATCCTATCACATTAATTGTGGGCACATGTTCTCCTATTTCTTGTAATTAACTAAGAAAAATATAATAAAATTATGGGGATTAAATACACATCTAATAAGAATAAAAAATGGAAACTTTGAACATATAATTATAAACATGAAAATGGAAAGTGTATCCTAACTTTTGATTCCCTAATTTTCATTATTGGTTATCCATGGTGATAGAATTATACCTAGGGTTCCTATTGAAGTGATCTTTTCATAAGCACCAAAAACCTATACATTGGGTAACCTGTTGAATAAATGAACAAAAGGATTTCATAAATAGTCCAGTAACAGAATTAATATAAGAATAAATCACATCACATGGGTTAGAAGTCATAATATTATGATCTAAAAACATTGAACATGAATAAACATATAGAAGCATAATATATAGAATGAGGGATCGAGTAAAAATCAAGTAATGTAGCAAGAACATAAAAAATGACATATTCATGATTAAAGGATCATTGTACATGAAGGAGCATGGGACAAGGTTGACCACCAAGACCTTTTCACATGGAGTATGAGTCAAGGTTAACCACAATGATTGTTGCACCCGACATCTCATAAGATTGGAATTACCCAATGCATTGAAATTATATCATGGAACACCCATCATAACATGTTGATGAATTTGTGTTACACATAAATAATCATAAATAATGAATCAAACATAAACATATGGTTACCCATGTAATTAATTGGGTATCATAATCAATTCAAAAACCATATCAAAAGGAAATATCATAATGGTGTCCATGGAAAAATGGATTTAAATAATACATGCAAATTAGTAAGGGAAAATGGGACTAGGTAATGAAATTTTATGTCAAATTTAAGTGAGACCATTTAAAAAGAGTGTTTAAGTAACTATATAAATAAAACATTTTAGCGTAGTTTTAGGGAAAATATTGAATATTCTTTAAAATTGAAAAGTCGTAATTGTTTATATAAACCAAAAATGAACCTAGATAATTTTTCATGATAAAATGAGTGATTTCTGAAAAATAATAGTGGATTAAAATATATTATTAATTTTACTTTAAAATGTATATTAAAATGATATTTTTCTTTTAATCGGGCATGATTTTCTAGAAAAAATTGAGAAGAGAACCATTTTAAAACATTTATACCACCAAAAAATATGGATGAAATAATCTAAATACATGAGTTTGGAACATATAAATAGAATTTAGAAGGATTATATAAAATTAAATTAGAGTTACATTATGTTAAAGAGATATAACACGTAGCCTAAAGTAAACAAATAGAGGTTCGGAATGAATCCTCTAACATATTTACAAAAGTGTACTTCCATTGAAAATAATGTCCCCACAAATTCTTCTCCTTTAGAACCTCCTTGGGAAACATGAGTTTGGTTTTTTATATATACCAATGGCACATGGATGTGGGGGACTAACTTGGGATGTGTTTTGGGTATAATTTGGGAATTCTTCAAGGGTTTAGATCTTGGAGTAAAAGATGTGGTGACCGGTGGTATTTATAGTGTAATAGAGGGGAGTTTTCTCATTATTTTTATCCTTAAATTTTTATTTGTCTTCAATACTTTGAATGGTTCAAGTATTATAACTAAATATATTAAAATTATGAAGGTATGTTAAATAATATGGTGGCTATATCAACAATAACTCAGTGAATGGTGTGTTTAACTTATAATGTATATATACAATAAATTACCATATTTTACTATTAATCAAAATTTGATATATTTTAGTGCAAAAAAATCACCCTAATTTTTATTTCAATGTGAATAATTCAAAAATTTACACCATTTTATGGAAATAATTTTCTAAATATGAGAACATAAATTTTTAATTAAAATCATCAATTAATTGGAAAATACAAATTTGGATATTAAAACTAATTTTACAGCACATTGAAAATTAAATAAAGTCTCTTAAAAGTATCCTATATTAATAAGAAAAAATACTAATTAATGAATAAAATTTATGAAAACACATTTTCATAATACTCATTATATCAATTATAAAATTGAAAATAAACATTTATGATTTATTAAAACACCAACACTTAATTTATCATTTTCATAACATTTATTCACTTATAATAGGATATAATTATATCATATTTTAATTTAGAATGTGGATATATTTAATTTATACATTCTTAAGTGAGGTTACTATTCTATTTTTTGGTTTACTATTTAGAAGGGTCGCATTCCTATTTCATAGGACATGTTCCTATTACATTGGTTTATGTTCCTTAATTTCTATAAATACTTCATATTTCATTCATTATTCATTTATAATGTTTTTATTGTGTTTTATATGTGATTTATATCTTATTTATAATATATAACATATTTATAAGAATGAAATTTTCATTGAAATTTTTTTGGGTTGTTATAGTACATAATGAGGACATCACAGTGGCATATCTCTACAATTGCCAAGCACACTCATATAACAAGATTTATAGGAGATATTTAAAGTTGATTGGGAAAGTACAAAGTGAAAAGGCATGTACACGTACTCTATTCTAAAGAATAAAACCCCTCGATCTACTCAAGGAGTCAGGTTTGGGTGATAAGAAATTGTCACATAAGGATCAAAAGAGAAATAACCTACTGACCATATCTAAGGTCATGAAAGGGTCAATGACTCTTATTAATCATATAAAGTGATTATTTCATTTTAATGATGGTATTCATTTAAACTCATTTATGAAGTCAAATTCTATTATAAGGAGGACTTATATGGATCAACATTCCAATTCATAAGGGACCAAACATTTTATAAATTGAAATTTGGAATCCACTTAATTCAAACCATAACACATTCCTTAGATTAAAATTAGAACATTTCCAAAAAAATTAAAAATTATAATCTAAAAGGTACAAAAAATAATCCACATCAGCAATCACATGAAAAATGTGGAATGTATGCTAAAAGAATATTATTTCATATAATAATGAATTTAACTTTTTCATATATTTTATAGTATTATTTAGGATTCAAATATACCCTCATGTCATCAATAAAATCCCAAACACCCCCCTTTTATAATGTCAACTTTAATAGAAATGCAAATCATAAGATTCACCCAATGGTATAATCCATGAAATGGTAAGAATGCAAGAAAAAAGATCATTTACCAAACCCAAGAAATTTTGTTTTCACCTATACATGGATTAGATATTCCAAGGAATATTCTTATTAATGAATTTCAATTTCTTAGTCTCCAAAATAAATTCAAATAGTATGAAAAATGGAAACAGAGCTATGGTACAACTTTCTAGCACCACACCCTAGGTTCCACATAGTTGTGCCCAGAGACGATGGACATTAGACTTCAAGAACTTGTTCATGAATTCTAGAGGCTACCAAATATTAGTGAGGGGGATATGGTTTGTTCATGTAGTGACTATACCCTCATAGATCTGAGTGAGAAAAAAATTTGACAATAATAATTAAATAGTGGAAGCCGAAATCAGGAACAATAAAAGTGGCCTAAATATAACAATTATCCATTCAAGATAAATGAAAAAAATGTGTAATATGAATAATTAATAGTAATAAAATCATTATTAAGAACATGATTATTTAAAAAAATGAGAGTATATGGTTACAATGGTATACATTAATATACTTCAAGGTATACAAAAATACTAAAATGTCCAAAAACTGCTATAGGTATCTTGATAAAAGGCTCGGTCTTCTACCACCAAAATACATCCTAATGTTATAAATAAATAAATAATTGGAAGCCACATTCATACCTTTTTACATTCCTAAAAACATGAATTCTACATTGGAACCAAGGGATTCCCAATCAGGTGTGAGATTTAATTTCATTAGTCCCCCACCCACTCTATCAAGGAACATCCATTTTGTGAAATAAATACGTGGGAGGGGTACTGTAATAATAAACATAAAAAATAAAAAAATAATTATTTTAATACATACATTTGGGTTCCTAAGTGGACAATCAACTGATACCCACATACTTCAGTCTAAGCCAGAAGTTTGAACTAAGGTACATGTACAACTGACATGGTATGTGTACGAAACAAGGTGAATAATTTGATTGAGATGGAATAACTAAAGCTTGTGATTTTTCTTGGGTTCACATATCCATGAAAATATACTACCCTGATCATAATACAAATAAGTATCATCACATATAAAGAGAGTAAATTAGTTTTAAAATCTAATCATAGAGTCTGAAGCCCGTTGAAGGTGATCTACAAAGAATCCCTAGGGCCGCTACAAGTGTCTGTGATAGAACAAATTCCACAAATCAAAAAAAATGTAACCCATATAGGTGACCCATTTTCACTCATGGAGTGTTGGATCTATGTCCCTACCATGTATCTCAAATTGGGGACCTTTTATAACCCATGTAATGGTGTATCCATCTTTCAAATGGGACCATCCTCATTTTCTACAATCGGGAAACTGTGTTACTCATTAGTATAATGTAATATGTATAAGTAGCCTATGTATTGAAATCCAATGCACCAATCCCGGCATGTCAAGTGAATATGAACTGAACAGGGAGAGTTTATCCATGAATTCCTTAAATCAGGACTCCTATTCTCTTCCGACCCTTAGAAGGTGAGTATAGTAATGAAGGAGCATATCAGAAGGCATATAATATATAATTCACATTTCCTCAATATGTAATGACACTGTCTCAAGCTAAAAAACTATCCAAATAATTCAATTCATCCATCAAAAATGGCATAAGGTCAAGGCTACAATGCATGATCACTAGGAAAAAAATAATCAAAATAAATGGAATAGAAACATAAGAACAAGGATTTTGCATTTAAATAACATGACAAAGAAATGAAACATAATACTTGTGGCATCAAACGTGAAGCACCAAGAATATTAATTTATTTATAAGGGTCAAGGAATCAAGATTAAGGTCCTATCTCATGAAAACCCATTTATCCAAAATCAGATTATAGATTTAAAGCATTTACCCAAGGAGCAACACACACAAAAGGTGATTAAGCCGCCCATATCTTGGGAAATGGGCCTTTCAATGTGTGTACACTGAAAGGGGTGGTCGGTGATGATACAAAAACTATCATACATGTTTTACTATATGGTAGGTCAAAAAATAACATAGGATATGTTTTTAATTATTTTTTTAATTAATATGTCTGATCAGTAGAAGGATATGGTGAGTGCAACAATGAAATTTTATTTTAAATGATATAATCGAGTGAGAACGGGCTAGGATACCATCCTACATGTAATATCACTCCACTCGTCTATTATCAAGTCTTGAATCATCCTTGAATGGATAAAAATTGATAAATCATCAAACAGCCTGAAAATAGGGAGAACACCGTAAAACCTAAATATTACAACATAGGGAATATGAACCATGAAATAGATGGGAGAAAATTGTAGATTTTATTGAGGGATTTCCAGTGCTTCTTGTAGTGAGGAGTTTGAAGATGAAATGAAGGTAATATCTTGATCCCTAACAACGAGGAGAAGGAAGTTCCATTCGTGGAGCGATGAGGAATCCACTAGAGTGTAAAAGATGGAGAATGAGAGGTTTTAATTAAAATAGTATTAAAGGAAATTTTATAATTTCACCCACCTAGGATGGGTCCTATGGATTGGATACATGGTTTACCAAACCATGTGCCTATCAGGTGACATTTTCTAATTTATAGGGTCACCCTCCCTGGTTAGATGAACATTTTCTCAAATAATGCATAATCTGTAAAAAAATACACTGTCCAAAAACCAATAGAGAACTGCACAACTATGCAACTCGGGTCGCAAGGTTGTATAAAATATGTGCAGCCCATAGGTCCCTAATGTCTACTACCACATTGTTTACAGAAACCATGTGGGCTGGGCATTATAATTTCTTCTAACCATGTAACCTTTTATTTTCATAAATCTTCAAGACATTGATCCCCAAATGATCTATAGAAACACCCAATTACTCCTTCAATTCATTAAGAATGGTTATAATATGAATTTTAAGGAATTTAAACCAAATATAAAAGTTCCATACCTTTGATAAAATTTTGTAAAACAGACTAATCATAAATTTTTAAAGTAAATTTTCATTGAGAAATAATTGAATATATAAAGGTGAAGATTATTGTAGATGATTAAATATTATGACTTCTCAATACATTACCACCCTTGAAAAGAGAACAGACTGGATGATTCTTTATATTGAAACTATCAAAATATATTATCTATGATGATGATATAAAATATCTAATATTTCAAGTTTTTTGAAGGATGGATGTTGAAATATAGTTCAACTAGGATAAATATTAACTTTAAAAATTAATATTCACCTATATATATAAGTGAATATTAAATAGGTGTATATGGAAGATAAATATTTGGAAAACATGTTGAGAAATTTCCCTTCTTTTATCCTTAATTATAATGAAATTGATAAGTTTTTCAAAACATGTATGTTCCATCTAATATATATTTAAATATGGAGCTATTAAAGGGGGATAAAATTTCTTCATTCTCCATCCATCCTAGATTTATAAAGATGTATAGAGATATGAAGGAGTATTTTTTGGTGGATAGCATGATGAGTGATATGGTAGAGTTTTTATCTTGGTTCATGGTATGTTTTCATGCTCTGGTTGAGAAAACAAAGTCTAATTGTATATTACAACCACTACCCATACAGAAATGGAAATGGGAAAACATAAGGATTGATTTTTTTCATCAAAGACCCAATAACATATAAAGGGAATAAAACTATATGGGTTGTAGTCAATCAAATTTTGATGTCTGAAAACAAAATCACTATATGATAATATTTAAATATAGATAACCTTGTAAGGATATACATCATGGAAGTTGTATTGTATTATGAAGTTTTACATTCTATTATACTTGATTAGGATCTAATGTTTACCTCAATGTTATGGTTATTATTAGTCTACTTGGAATATGAATTTGTGTTAAAAAAACAAATCATACCCAAAATATGGTATATCTAAGAGAATAATACTAACACTAGAGTACAAATTAAGATATTTTTCTATGTATTTTAATTTTATTTGGGATTGACACCTTCCTCTAGTTGGTTTTTCATAAAACAATTCCTTTCAGTCAAATATTCATGTGGATCTGTATAAATCCCTTTATGGAATGAATATTAAAACTAAAATATTTGGTGACTATGTTGGAGAAAAAAAGGTATTAGAACCTAAGAAAATTTTGGAAAAGTTGAATAATTTTAGAGACATCCATGGGCACATAAAGGAAGGACAGATTTGTTGGTAATGTTATGCTAAAAATTATCTGTGTGATTTTTAGTTTCAAGTTGGGGAGATAGATTTCCAATTAATTTATCCACAGAATAATGTTTTGTGATTCCTAAATAAAGAAATGGTTATCCATATACATATATTCCAATTTAAAATTCTTGACATAATAGGTATTGTTATTTATCGCTTGCGGCTCCCACTAAATCCCCTTGCAAGTCCATAATGTGTTATATGCATATTTCCTGAGGAAGTACATACCTGATCATTCACATGTAATGAACTAATAGGTTATACCAATGGATCAAGACCATTCATATCTATAATATAATAATGATATTATTAATTTCATAGTGGAATTTTTTTTAAATAAGACCACTCTTATAGTCAATGTTTTGTGGTGAAAACATGAATTTGAATAGGCTCCATGGTTACCTGAGGATATGATGAGAATAAAGAATCCTTAGTTGATTGTATTAGAGTGATGTAGATTCATGTTAAAATTTAATTTCATGTGGTGTGGAATGTAACTCCCTTATATTTTACAAACTATTTTTTTCCAAATAGATTTAATTTCATTAATATCTTCTGTTACAGGCAACAATGAGTTTTAATGAAACACAATATGAAATTAAAATTATTAATAAAACACGAAAACTATACCTATAAAATTATACACTGAGGTAAAAATATGAATAAAAAAACTTGAAATTAAATATACTTTCTTTATATAAATAAAATATATTTATAAAAAAGTAATGAATTTTTAGAAAACTCCTTCCATTTTTCTAATATACTTCTCTCTCAAAATATGTTTTTATTGTTTTTTCTCTTAAAATAAAATTTATTAAACTTTTATAAAATATATATATAAAAATAAACATTATTTTTTAAATCATATGTCAAAATTATCTTAGTTTTAATTATTTATAATTTTCAAAAAATAAATAATTTTTTAGTGAATAGTGAAAAATATAGATATTTATTAAAACCTCCTCTTTATTTAAGGAACTAATAAGTTACATTTTTTAATATTTTTTTAAAAGATATATTAGTTTAATTATAGTTTTATTAATTAAATTTATATAATTATAATAAAATAAATTTTTATTTTTTATATAAATAATTTTTATTCTTATAAAAAATATTTTAAAATCAATATTTTCATCACATCTATGAGTGAAATTTTAAAATTTTATTTATACAAATAATTGAATTTAATTTCATAAAATATATTAAATATTTAGAATGAAATTATTTAATATAATCTAATAATCCAAACATAATTTTATTTTATAATTAATAATAATAATATTAGTAAGTAATTATTACTCTTAAGGATAAAACTAGATTAATAGGGTATAATATAATCAAAAATTGGTTATAACGACCAAAACACATATCAAAATTATATTTTATGGAAAAATATCAGTCTTATCACATATAAAATTTTATAATGATCCATTTTCAAGGTTTCTAGAACATTTAAAACAAGGGTGTAACTATTTCTTTTTAAAAAACCAAGTGTGCCCTCTCCATTACTTATAAATGGGAACCCACATTCCTATCCTTTTCAAAAATAAAAAACCTTTTAGATCAAGTATTTACTACTCAAAACCATTCTATACCTCTATCCTTATATCATAGATGAAATATTTTTAATAGGAAACCTTCCTATGAATTATTTTGGGGGAAGCCTAAAGAGGTTTTCTAATGAGGATATATAATTCTTACCCGAGTGTTTAGTTTTTTTCATTTTCCACCTCCTTCTAATATTATTAAAATATTTTTATATAAAAACATTATAATATTCAATATAATTATATGTTATTATAGAAATTTAATATCCTATAACTAACTCTTCCTCAATCAAATTTAAAATCATATTGTCGGTCATGTGTATAGTAGACTACGACCTAATGAACCGATTAAAATCATTTTTCATCACCACCTATTACAAATGGATATAATGATGGAATCGGTATTTATATATTATATTTAATATATATTTATAGTCCAATTATTATAATATAAATTTAACATGTTACCGTCCATTCTGTTAGAAAATTATAATGTCGCTCATGCTTATTTGTGGACTAGAACCTCCATGAAGCGATGTGATTCATTTTTCATTTTATATTGACATGGATTGTAATTATGAAATATTTAATGAATATATATGAATTATATAACATTAAAACATATTTTTAATGAGAAATATTATTTACCCTAATTTTTTTCATCCATTGTGAAAATGGAAACATCATTCAAGTGTAAATGCGGCCAACCATCACTACGAATAGTGTGACTTATTTTCTATCTCTAGAATTAATGGATTAATATAGATAGATATATAATTATTATATATGATAATTATATAATTTTTAACATTATTTCTATTATTTACTCATCATCAAAATATAAATACCGGAAATAATAAACCAAAGCTAATATGGAAAATGAAGAAGTTATTAGCTGAGACATGTTTATTATGGAATTGATAATAGAAATATAATAAATAGTCATAATTAATTCATATATGTTATGATATATATGGGTATAATTATGTAATATATTTATGATAGACATATATTAATTACATAGGAGGTTTCAATGCACATGAATAACTTCAAGACTTGTGGTAAGGTATTTTCATCTGGCTATTTTTTGTGGGACACATTGCATATTAATCACTTGTTTTTTTGTGTGTAGAGTATATACTTCCCATGAAGGAAATTTATTAATATGATAATAAAAATTATGGGATATAAATATCTATTTATTTCTATTTATTTATTTATATTATTATTCTAATGTTTCGAATGTGGTAAGAGTTTTATGTACAACAACATTGTTTATCAAGGTTGTTTATTATTTCATTTATGATGATAAAATTTAAGATATTTCTCCCAAGAAACTTGTGTATTTTTTTTAATTCTCTATTAATATTTTAAAAATAAATTGTTTCCTAAAATTTTACTCTCATTACATAACATATATTCTAAAATAATATTTTATGGAAAACTAATATTTGTTCACTCTCCAGTCAAAACCCTTTCTCTTCTATGGCATGTTTTCAAAAAATGATTTAAATATTCTTTTCTTAATATTAAAAAAATATTTTTTAATGTAATTTATCTCAATTCATGACTTTATAGATTTTTTTTAATATAATCAACTATTTTTACATATATTACTCTTTGAACATTTATCTAAAAATATGGAATTTTTTTTTTCACATACATGACATGAATAGAGTTTTCCATAGTCGTGACCACTAAATTATTAGATATTCCCATTACATGAATTCATTATTATAATAAAAAAATTTATTTTATTTAATATTTGGTAAAAGTTTTATTATGAATATTAGATATAAAATTAAAAATTATATTTTCTAAAGAAATATTCCGAGTGAACTTTCAAAATATTTTCCATCTAGGATGACAATCATTGATTTCTGTTAAACTAAATTGGGGATATGATATAATGATACCATCCATATTATTTAATTACAGGGTTTATGTTTAGGAATTTATGATATTTATGAAACTTGTTCATTTTAAATAGGTCATTTTTTGCAGAAATGATGAAATGCGTATAAAACCAATTTATTTTTCATAAAATATTATATAATGAAATTTTTATAAAACTCATTTTATTTTCATGGGTAATGATATGATGAATATTTTATGGTCTTTTGGATAAGATTTTAATTATTTAAATTATACGATGTGTGGGCCTGGAATTATATGTCCCTATAATGCATTGGGTAATTATTGATATCCCATGAGATAAAAATGACTATAATAGGGTGTGAACCTTGTTCAGTAAGGATCTTTGTACACTATGATATCCTTGGGTGTAAAATATTTCAACAATGTCAGTTTGTGGAGTTAAAAAATTCCAATTTTAATGTATTTGAAATGATATTTGGCTACTTAGGAAATTATTTTTTTATCCTAATTGTTATTCCACAAATCAATGTCAAATATCAATGTTATGGTCTCACAGATCATGTTTATTGATTCTCTTATGATTCTTGTCTTATGAACCAACATGATTTATATCATGAATCAAGACTATGATTTATGATATTTTGGGTATACTTTTAATATAATATTTTCATTTTCTAATACCCCTAGGCCTAAGATATGATTATGAAATTATTGATATATTCTTTTTCTACCCTTAATGAGAATCTAAGCCTACACATTCTTATGTTTTATAAAGAAAGTTGTTATGTATGATATGTTTAATAAGGTTTCTATCTAAATTGAACTTAGTGGGAGATTTTTTATCTCACAAATGAATCATTTTTTATGTTTCTATGTTTGTAATGATACTTGACTGATACGATTATTGACTGGATCATTATATTACATACTAAATATTCATATACGATGATATAGTATCTAGTTATTTAATGTTTGTGTCATTAAAAACATCTACCAGTCCTCCATATGAGGGTTACATTCACTCAGGACATCCCATATGAGCCTAGGTGGGTGGCACACACCCATTCCATATTGGGTGACCCTACTAGGGTGCCACAAACATAGCCCCCTATAATTACATGAGAACATGGAATTATTTTTTTAAATTCAATTCAAATTTAAATTTTTTATTAACATGACACACTAAACCAAAACGAGTCATGACATAATAGATGAACATTATTTAAAAAATTATAATAAAAATAATTACTATAGTAAA
Organism: Viscum album; assembly: GCA_963277665.1. NCBI lineage: Eukaryota > Viridiplantae > Streptophyta > Magnoliopsida > Santalales > Viscaceae > Viscum > Viscum album. Next base: position 671,649,814 of record OY728131.1, on the reverse strand, counting down.
AATACATTGTAATCAATTAAAATTTCATATGATTTGTTGATAATTAATTAGTATTATTTAATCATTCTTTCCTATATAACGTTTCAAAGTGTTAATAAATTAATATAAACATATTTAAATGATTATTATTATTATATGTGATATGAAAATATATGATCTATTACCTTTAAATTCATTAAATTCTAAAATTATATGAAATAAAATCAAGAACACGCTATTTTTATAAATTTTAATTTGAAATACAAAATGATTTACTTTAATTTTTTATTTTTATAAAATATGAAATTTATAATTTTAATTTTTTAATTCTAAATAATTATATTAATATTTTATTTCATAATATCAATATTATCCTAACTTTTTATTATTTTTTTGGAAATAATTTATTTTTTATGTGTATAGTGAAATGTATTGTTTTTACTAGAAAACATAGCATTTATGATTATATCATGTTGTATGTGGTATATAAAAACTGATAAATAATATTTGAAGATTATATATGTCTTTAGGAGTAAATTAGTACATTCTAAAATAGTATTGTGAATTATGAAAACCTATATAAAATAACATAAATAATATTTTAAAAAATGAGATAGTTTTAAATCATTGTATTTAAGTGAATATAATTTTCATTAAATGAGGTAATGATATGATATGAATTCAACATTAATTTAATATTTTGTATTATTTATTAATATATATACTTTTATTCAAATTCATTTATAATTTTTCAATCTATAAAATTAAATACATAAAAATTCAATTTTTTAATTTTTTAAACATTACATGTCTTAATGATAAAATTGAACCAGAATCATTTATTTTGTATTTTCAAGTGACACACATAAATGGTAAGTGTGAACCATAACAAAATCAACCAATTAAAAACTCAAAAATATGAATTTATTCATATAGAACATTTATATGAAAATATTCATATAATATTCCGGATCACAAGGTAGATTTTATATTGTTTCATTAAATTTTAATTACTTGGATAAAATAATATAAGCATTGTAAAAAAGAAAAGTAGTATTGTGAAACTTATAAGAATAGATGACCAAAAAAATTAAGACATGTTTTTAAATGAATAGATCTAGGATTCTCAAACATATCAATCCTCACAATCCGTAACTATACATGAATGGATATTTTGGACAAATAAAACACATTATCACTTTATATTATGCTGAAATATATAAAAAATTACTTTCACCCTATATAAAAGGTTCATTTAACCACCCCTTAATAACCACTCTAAAAATTTATTTTCCTCTTGAAATTTTCCCCAATATTCCTCCCATATCATCCAATTTTACACCCTTTACCTTCAAACTATATAATTATAGATTAAAACATAAATTTACATGGAGTCTTATAAGGAAAATCTCATGTTATCAACATGAGTACCTTTTTCACATATCTTCTTTGTTTTAATTATTACTATTCTGAATCTAATTCTTCAATTAATATATTTTAAAAATAGTATTTTTTGTATCAAATGTTATTTTTGTATCAGTATAACTATTATCCACATTTCATCTCTTCGATTATAAAATAAAACTCTCATTCATGTGTTTTGTGGACTACCACCTCCATACGGTAATGATTTACATTTTCACCAATGCCTCGCATTGAGGAATATGAGGGTCAAATCCAAGAAATAATGTGATAAATACAATATAAATTTATATATAAATATATATAATTATAATACACCATATTTTCTAATAATTTAGTAGGAAATGAAATCATTTTCCATGTGTTGTTTACAATGCCAACTCTATAATGAAAAATATCTCGTTTTTCATCTACTATGATAAATATTTTTTAAAATCCCATAAAATATAATTCACCATAATAAATTTATCAAAACAATATCAATATTCTTTTATAACATATAAATTATTTCGAAAACATTTTTTTGATAGACATAATAATCCATTAAATTATGGAATATTTATGTTTCATTCATCATTACCAAGTACTTGAACAATGATAAAAAAATTCATGAATAACAATGAGGAAAATATTACTGAGGATGCATGATATAAACAAGTTAATAATTATTTCATGTTTTTTGAGCGATAAAATTAATATTAAACACTTTATTTATGAATGTTCCACTCATTTTTTAAGAATAATTAAACCAACCATGTCACAAATTTTACCTATAGGAACTATGAATGAAACACGCATAGAATAAAATTATAAAATTCTAAGAAAATTCATATATAATAATTAGTATACATTTTTAATTTGGGAAAATGAACTTCTATAGATGACTAAAGAGGAACACCACTATTGAGAAACTACTTCAGAATGATCAAGATTACTCATAACCGATATTGAAAATATATTAAAACTAACCTAAATAAATTAAAAAGTATATATATAAATAATTTTTATAAAAATGTATAGATATGCATACTGTTATAATATAGGTTATTTCAGTAGTTACTTATTTTATAAGGTATATTAATTCACTTTAGTGTATTTCATGAATTATGGTTAGGGTTCATTGTGACAAATTTACTTTAAAGATAAAAATTTCATATTATTCACAATGATATCACTGATATATTTTTATAACAACCTAGTGAATGAAATTTATCATATTCATGTCATTAATGGGTATTTAAGAGTAAAAGAATGTTATTTTTTAAAAAAAATTTACATTTAATCTAAATTATTCCAAGGTTGTGAGGATATTTTTGTCACTTAACTCTATTGATTGAGATATAATTGTCCTTCTTTATCTTATATGTTAGAATATTTTATTATTCTACCCTATGATTACATTTAAATATAACTCAATTTTCTACAAAAAAAATGAATTTTTTGATTCATAAATTATACCAAAATGAATTTTTTATATATAATAATTATATCATTGTAGATATTAGTTATCATTCTCTAAAGAGATAATTTACACTCATTAATTTTTTATTTTCCTTATAATATTATCCTTTATATTTGGAAATTAGATTCTGTGGTGTCCCATTATACAGTTATATTTCTATTATATTATTTTTAAAATGATATCTTATCCATAATTAAATTAAATGGTTTTTAACAATGCTATTTAAAAATATTTCCACCTTTTTTGAATAAATGGATTTATATTCTTCTTAAAATTTCATTTGATAACTTTCATGCAATTTTAGAGTTGTATTATTAATGTTATTTTTCATAAAAATTATTTTAAAAAGATATAAATTCACTTTTTTGAAACCTTTATGTATTTTTATGTATAAGCCATTGATATTTCATTCTAATTAAGGATATTTAATATTATTTAGTTCTATTTCACAAAAATGACTTTTTTAATAATAGATTTTAAAATTACTATATCATCATCATTAATGTAAATAGAGAAATTATTTATAAAAAACCAATAATTATTTTTATATAATTTACTTCTTATCTCTAATGGATTAATTTTTTTTTATTTAGTATGAACCACCAAAAAATTTTTTATGAAATAACATTTCATGGTGATTGATTAGTGGGAAATATCAATTTATGTTATCAATGTCTATATTGGAGATAGAATCAAAAAAAGATGAGAACCACAATTTTCACATGGGTTAAAAATATTATAGTTAATGATTTTTTTCAAGTGGTATATATAATGATATTGATGGTTTCAGTATTATATAACCCTAAAATTCATTGGTTAAGGATTTATATCACATGAGAAAATAATGATAATTGAATATTTATAGCCACCTTAATATGGGAAAAAGAAATGATACTTATACCATAATGATATATAAATTTGGTAGTTACACATACTCTAGTATATCTATAGAAAATGGAGAGACCTTTGTGTTCCACATTAGGAATCAGTTTTTGATTTCTACTAAACCATGTTATAAGATATAATTAATTATTCCTACCCTATTATTTTTTTATCCTACTATTATTTAAGTTAATTTTTGTTACAATTATTCCTTTCAATGACATTCCATATCATTATTCCATATATTATGATCCGTCACTCAAGTTTATTTTCTAATTATTGCACACCATTATGTTGTGTTATATTATTTCCCTTTTGAGAGTACATATCATGATATCATAGAATATGGAAATCTCATAATTTTTTATGTTAATTTAGATAAAATACCTATTGATTCCATTTTTTATCTTCTTGTGATAAAACCCTTGAGGTCATGTTGAGGGGTTCTCTATTACTAGCATCTGAGTTAACACCTCTAGTATTTTATACCCCCTATGTTATATAGATTATTATATCATTTTAATTTTAAAGATAATGTTATACAAGTTTGATATTCTATAGTATTTTTCTAATTATAGTTAAATAATATGTTTCTGTTTTTATTCTCTATGACACTAAACCATTCATTTCATGAGTTTTGTGACTGTATTTTCGTTATATTTTATAAATAACATAATTAAGTACTATCAATGTTTTTTTACCAAGGGTTTGTTTATTTGGTATTATTGTATGGTTTAGTAATTGTTTTATGAGTTTAGAAAATAATATTATAATTTTAGGTATTAGATGAACAGATATGTCAACATAGGGATAACATCTTGTAAAATGTGTAAATTACTTCTTCGATCTTTTCATAGAAATACCATCCCTTTCATGATACTACAAGTGTATATAGTGACTAGAAGATATATACATATAGTGAATAACCCTAATAGAAGCATGTGGTGTATTTAATCTATTAGAACCAGGTGCATTAAAATATATTATATTTGTACACATTGCATGACACTCTATAGAGATATTCATTTCATAATTCACATTATGATTGTGAACCTTTATGAGAAATGTAAATATTTTTTTAGATAAACAAATATAAAAATATCTATATATTCCATAAATTGAATAATAATGATTAAAAATATAATGTACATATTTATAATATTTGTATTTCTTGGATAAATTTTTTTATTATTCTTAGAGAAAATATTTCAATGTGTGCTGGGTTTAGAGTATTTTATGTTTGATCAAAGTAATTTGGGACAATTAATTTTAATTTTAGAATAAAATTTACAAGATAACCAATCCCAATGTGATCAAAGATGAACAAATAATGATATTTCTTACACTGAGAGTTGTATATGACGAAATATGTCTGATACATGTTGAATTATAATAACAATAAGAGAAAATGATTTTTTAAGATGATACCTCTTTCTGTAATAATACCCTATGATTATTTATTATAATTATATTGTAATATTCGTCAATAATGTTAGGTGTTTTTTCTTTAGTAATGGATTAAGTCTATTGAAAACATATAACTGAAGTATTCTATAGAAAATGTGGTAATTGTATCATTGAGAAACCTAGTGGTATAGGAAATAGAATAAAGGGTAATTTTATAATGCCATGTTAGCTATCAAGAATTATGATTTACAATGAGAGAATAATTTATATCATAAAGAAAAAATGATGTGATTGACAAATTCTCATGGAGGATCACGTGATGAAGAAGATGTGTAAAAATCTTCAGCGTCCAATCTACAATCAAATGGGAGGAATACCCTAAGGAAACATCTCAAAGGATAATGAAATTTTTTCAAGTGCTGAAATATTATCCACCTACGTCATGATTTTTTTTATAGAGATATTGAGGTTGATGAATGTAGTGGGTGGTATATAAGTATCAATGAATACACTATCTACACATCAATAATTTAAATTAAAGGATCTTGTGCAATATTATGAATGATACTTAATACCTAGACCACCATGGATAAAAAAACATCAATGACATTCTCAACTAATGGAATCATTGGGATACTAAAATTAGGTCATCAAAGGAATGGGAAGAGGATATACTCACCATACAAATCATATTGGTGGGTATTGTAATCTGTTCAAGACACCATATTAATCCTAGGATATTTTTTTATGAATAATAGATCACCAACATATGGATTTTACTATTTAATTACAATTCTAATTATATGACTATTCTATCCTGAGTTAATGTTTTCATATACATTATTCATGAAAATCATATTATTCTTCCTTTGGATAAATTTAATTTCATTTTGAAAGTTAATTATACACTCCAATATGGTCAAAAAATATTTTCAGTAACTATATCATATTTCTTATTAAAATATGATATTCTATAAAGGTATTATTATAAACACCCTTCTAAATGATAATATTAACTTTTTTACTTTATACAGAATAAATATTTTCTTATTTGTTCAAATGGTTTGTAAAAATTGAATATTAGGTATTATCTTATTCTATGTAAGTTGTTATGTTTACTATGTTTTAATGGTTGATATCTCTCTTCAGGTTATATTTTTTCCTTTTTTATCTTCATATCACCATATGTTTTTTTATTAGTATGTGATTATTAAAATTACAAGGATATAATTTATCAATGCGGTGAAATTTACAACAAGATTTTGGAATATATTTTTCATTTAATAAATAATTTTTTTAATATATTTTTTCAAATGGAACTCCAAACCAATAAGATGCATAACATTTCATGTGAACATTAATGAGAAACTATAATTACAAAACAATCATGTCATAAATAAAAATATACCAATCAATTATAATTTTATACATGTTTAAGATAAATATTTGATATGATTTAATTTATCATTATCAAATAACTGTTTAATGTGTAATTAAATTAAAATTCTTATTTAAAAGGATTATTATAATAATATATGATATTTTAATATTTTAACTTACTTTTTTTCATTTTTAATATATTATAAATTAATGTGAAATATTATTAATAACATTTAATTTTTTAAAACATCAATTATGAATGAAAGAATATTTTTATATATTTATTGAATTATGATTTAAAATATATATTTATAAATCTTTGAATATTATTCTGATAAAAAAATATGTTGGTTTTCACATATAAATAATATCCTAATTTAATTTTATTAGTAATTTTCAGAAATAAATTTTATTTAGGGGAACATTGAAAATTAAAATTTTTAGTAAAAAGAGATATTATGATATATCAGTTAGAATGTGTTATTTTAGAAAATATAAAATAATTTTCATTATTATAAGTTTGTTCAATACTGTATCTGGATATTTATAAATACTATTCTAAAATTTGCATAACTATTATTAAAATTAGAAGAGATATCAACCTATTACATCCCTCCTTCCCCTCATTGGATTGAGAAGTTGGGAGAATTCTACTAGGCTTTAAGTAATATCCCCATGATGCAAAAGGCTTTCAATAAATGCCAAAGGGTTTCAATACATGTGGGGGAAAATTTACCTTTTATGAATAAAATAACTAATCCAATAAAACCCAACCAAACAAACCACTGTATGATGAATGATAAAAAGAATGACAACTCAACCATTTCTTTTATATCAAAACCAACCAAAGTGTATTATAATGGAAGCCGAACTCACATCAATGTAAATAGTGGAAGATACCTAATAAAACTCCAAAATGACCACAATACTTCTTTCTCCCCAAAATTCATGCTCTTACATCTCCAGATAGTCCAAGTATCACACGGTAGTGCTAAATATGTGTGATGCTTTTCCTTTATGCATGTCCCACAAGATGAAATTTTCAAAAGCACCATAGTTCTAAAGTAGGGGTGAGTATAAAAACTCAGTAGGTTTTCACTAATGACTTCCCAACTTGCGCCACCAGGATTGAAAATTTTTCAAAATTTATGTAAAAAACATTATATGAAAAAATTCCAAAAATATTTTATAATGAAATGTAAATAAATTATACAAAAGTTAAAAACTAAATAATACAGTAGCGTGTGTTGTACGCAACCTCGAGATTCTAACACACAGCGACCAATCAAAGTATTCGGAATGAGTAGTAATAACCACGTTTTGAATTTTTTTTAATTTTATCTCTCAAAATGGACTTAATTTTTGGATTTGTAATATCGAAATTATCCTAGGGTAAAATTTTGGTACTTTTCCGATAACTTTTATATTTTGATGAATAGTGAAAATTACTAAATTTTAATTAAAAAAAAGTTTTTTAATCAAAATAAGTAATAGTGATAAATTATGAATTTGAATGGTTCTGAAGTATATTTAGAATATAGTTTTACCATTTAATACAATGTTGGTCATTGGACATAATTTCACATTTAAACCAGACAAAAACAAGTGTCAATATTTTGATAGTTATTATCTCTTAAAAACACGCTTTTTGTTTTAATAAAAGGAATTAATTTTAAATTAATTTCTACAACTTTTGTGTTTTGAATTTGAAAAAATGGATTCCATATTTGGAATCAGGATTCCCAAATTGTGTAAATAGGTATCTTCTATTTTTATACATTTATAATAATAACTTCGGTAAATATTTTATTTACCATGGTTAAAGGGTAAATCCAGTAAATAAAGGTAAAAAATAATATTATATAAATAATAAATTATCCTAAAACATGTCCTAACCCTATTTTTTGATACATTTACAACCATGGGCATATTCGGGTCGATTTTTGGGACCCCATGGATCCACTTGTAAGTAATAATGACACTTTATATTAATATAAAAATGACATAAGCATATATCTTTTAGCAAAACAATTTTTAAATAGGGTTATATATGTTATATTTTAGAATATAAATATTCATTAAAAATCTAAAAATATTTCCTACATAATGGTATTTTATTTATAATTTTATACATTTAATAATTAAATTTTTTTTATGACACAATAATGATGCAATATTTTCTTTATTAATGAAAGAATCAAATAATTGGTATTTTTAAAGTTAAAATAAATATAATTTGAAAGTTTGGATTCAATAAACGAATTTTATTGGTTAATATTAAATTTTAGTATTTCTTGAATAATTTTTTTTCTAATTAATAAATTTTTTAAGACTTTAACAAAAATCAATTATTAAATATTCTCAAAATTAACATAAATGTGTTTTTAAAAAAAGTATATTATTATTAATTGATATTATATTCCTAAAAATATAAGGTTTGTCCAAAGGACTTATATAATGATATTTGTATCATTAATGGACCACTTGGGGATATTTTTGATGTACATAATATGTTTATTAACTATATAATATAAAAATACAAAGTGACATGGTAAATGTTAAACTAATTAACTAAGAGTTACAACTAAAAGATAAGGTTAATATAATGACCCAAACCTGTATAAAATCTATTGGTTGAAAGGATTTTGACCCATACACACCTTATACTTTGAATAATCCACTTTGGATCCATTATAAAACGAATATTAATTTATTACAACTTAATACTTTATGTTTTTTCTAAAGAGCCCATGCTTCCCCTTATAAAAGGACACCACTTCTAACCAATTATTCATACCTTAAAAGCCTTTTGGATCGGCCAAACTCTTAAAAAATACACTATAAACTATCCTCCCTTAATCCTAGAGTCCATACTTTAGTCATAAAGCTAACCTAAGGATCCATTTTGATCAAATCAAAAGGAAGAATCCGAAGAAGAGGTAATGTTTTCAACACCCTTTTTCAAGTTCCTTTCTTCTTCAACTTCTTATTCCTTTGTTATTTAATTTCTAAAATAATAACTCTAGTATCTTCTATATATTTTGATGTTATAATAAATATGGTACAACCATATTCAGTATTCTATCCATCCTTTGAATCAAATGTCACCATACGTGCGTGCGTACGGCTTACCATCTCTACGTCGTGGTGTAATTGTTATTCAAAACATTATTATTTTGTATGGGTATGATAATGATGTGTAATTTATATAAATAATAAATATAACATGATAATAATTCTGAAAATATGATATACCGACCAATTATGTATTATTTTAATATCAAAAGAATGATATTGTCGCTCGTACGTACGTACGAACTACTGTCTCCACGAACGCGATGAGATTCATTCCTTATCGCATCCATGCCATTATAATTCTCATTTGATGATTAAAAATAATGTTTAAGGACTTGATATAATTCTGGATATGAATAAGATACAACCTATCCATAACAAACACGGTTTATGTAACTAAATATATAAAAGAAAACGAGTAAGTTAACTACCGAAACGACGATAATACTAACAAAGCAATGTTAAAAGATCATATATGATATCATATTAATGTATATGATTCTTGTATAATTTAATAATAATTATTTCACCATTATACAAGATTTTAACCTACCATCAACCAAGGAAAAGTACAAGGTAAGGGTTTATTTCACAATCTCTTCATTATCTGAGGTTGTTTATATGTAATTATCTACTAGGACATGTTTATCATCCACATCCATGTTTCTTAAAAATGTATTTCAAAACATTCTTACTATTTTATAGACTATGGTTTAAGGTAATTTATACCCTTTTTTACTTATTATAAGATGTTTATAAAGGAATATTTTCGTCATTTTCTAAACAATTCCCTTTTTAACCTTTTCGACAAAATTAAGGTAAGAATGTATTTTTTAACTTATATGGTGGGTGTAGCTATTTTCTACCGTTATAAACTCATATAGGCTTCCCTGACAAGGTTATAAGAATATTTTCAAATTAAATGTTTTTTTATAATTATGTGACTCTTAAATGATTTCAAAATAGAAATATATATTTCTCTAAAAGGGGTTTTGATTTCATCTATGTAAACATCCTTTGATGGATTTTAAGTTTATTTGAAGTTGATTTATTATGATACAAAACTTCCATATTGTATTGAAGGTTTTGCGATATGATTGACTGTGGATTTGCTATTTTAATACCATTCATGGTTAATGGTTAATGTATTGGCATTTTGTATGCTAGTTTTAATACTAATGTTTATGATATGTTTAAAACATTTCATATGGGGAATGTATTGTACTTAGTAAGTGATGGGTGGAGCCTGCTATAGCTCCCCGATGCATCGGTAGGTCTCATGAGATAACTAGACATAGAATTGGTTGAGGCCCTTTCCCAATTTAATTTACGGTTTTGGCCGAGTCCTTAATCATTTTTAGACATCTTGGCCGAGGCCTTGACAAAATGTTTCAGAATGTCTGACATTATACATTCCCTCATTATGGAAATAATATTGATTTTTCATGTGGTCATTCGACTAGTAGAATGCCCATGATTATGTTTTATTATGGCATTATTTACTCATCTCATATTCTTGCCATAGAATTATTCATGTTTATTATTGGTAAAGGGATGGGGTTTCAATTATTTACCATGCTTAATATTTATGTCATTTCCCGCTGTATTACATACCCTTATTGAGCATTTGAGCTCACCCCTTTCTTATGTTTTATTTTCCCAGGATATGAATAAGCTAGTTATGAGTGACCTGCAGGCATAATCTAGGAGTCTTGGATGTTTTTAATGAAATGTATTTGTTTTGTATTTATCTTAAAGCTGTAAAGTTGAACTTATGTATGAATCTTGTTTTCAATAATACTAAACTGATTGGTCTTCTGATAAATGATATCCTTGTGATCATGCCAATGTTATGTAATAATTCTCTGACTCTTGGTAACTGGGGTTGGGGAATTACTGTTGGTATCAGAGGAAGTTTAGTAAAAACCTTGGAAACTAAATTTAGATAAACTCTGATTAGAGCACATAGACCTAAGATGAACATTGAGGATTAGTATAAAATAACTTCCTAGAATTTTGGTAATGTAGAGATTTTGTGAGTTTTACGAGAAATACATACCTGTCTGGATATGAGTAGGTTGAGGCACCTCTGGCCTAGATGTACCTAGGGGTAAAACCCAAAAACAACGCTTTGAGCTAGACTCGAACGAGAACTGGTGCATGACAACGGGCCTTGCTGCACTCTTGGTTACGACACTCCCAGGGGATATGCTTAGGATAATTCCTATTTTCTTTAGAAACCATTATGAAAGGTTTATGAGTATATACTTCCTCAAAGAAAACATTTATATGATTATATATTATATCCATAAACTTTTCAATTTATGTTAAGTGTTTTACAAGTTTGGATTTATGTATAGTGATTCATACACTAATATAGTGTATGCCATTGTTTAGAAATGGTGCCTAGTGGAAGAAATGGAAATCGTATCAATGAATGCACTCCACTTAGGGATTTCTCTCTTTCTCAAGATAATTATAGTGGTTCTTGTGATGAAACTGGTGTTGATCAACTAATCACCATACTGGGACAACTCACTCAGGTTATGAATTATATCCTTACTCGTATGGAGCACCCTGATCCACAACGTGGAGGATCAATATTAGATCGCTTCATGAGGAAACAACCACCAATATTTAATGGGAATACAAATCCCTTAGTAGCTGAGAAATGGATAAATTCTTTTGAAAAAATGTTCCATGCCTTGGGGAGTAGTGAAAGGGAAAAAGTTATCATGGCAGTTTACCACCTCACTGGAGATGTTGATCAATGGTGGTCATTATTTCAAAACACGAAGGAAGATGATGAAGTATCAAATATGAAATGGAGGGAGTTCAAAGGTCTTTTTTTAGAAAAATACTTTCCTCGTGACCATCAAGCAGATATAGAAAGGCAATTTATGAGTCTGAGAAAAAAGGAGGATGAGAATGTCTCAAAGTATGAGGCTAACTTTACAAGGTTAACAAGGTATGCTGCAGATTATATACATAACCCAGGAAGTAAGATTGATCGTTTCTTTTATGGGTCAAAACCGTTTCTCTGTCGAGAACTGGTCTCATAATCCTTCTCGTCATACGAAGATATTGTATCGTGTGCTATCAAGACAAAAAAATAATCATCTAAGTCTTTTGACTTTAAATAAAAGCAAGAGAAGAAGAGATATGTTGAACACTATGGGAAAGGAAATAAGGAAACAGGTAAGAAGAGAAGAATTGAATTTCCACCATGTGATAATTATGGAAGGAAGAACCCTGATACCTATCTAAAATGAAAAGCAGTATGCTACAAGTGTGGATAGAAAGGCCATCTAGCTGGTGATTTCATAGGAAAGAAATACACTATCAATGTTCAATGCTACAATTTCAGGGAGATGGGATATTATGAAAATGAATTTCCTAAGCGTCAGGGAAACATACATCAGAAAAGGCCTTGGGACCAAGGCCAATCTTATGCAATCACTACTGCTGAGGTTGAAGCCCCGAATGACATGGTGGCAAGTAATTTAATGGTTTCCTTAAGTTTAGAAAATGATTTATTTGATTATGGATCATTTCATTGTTTCATATCTTCCCAGTTTTCTAAGAAAATTAGATATTTCCAATTTGATTTAACATGGGATTTGTCAGTCAAAACTCCTAAGGGAAGTATCTTTGCAACAAAGTTTTGTGAATCAGTCCCCATTAGATAACATAAATGTTCTTTATCTACGGATCTCATCGACATACCAATGATTGAATTTGATATAATTATCAGTATGGATTGGCTTTCAGACCATGATGAAAAAATTTATTGTAAGAATAAGAAGGTTACTATTTTTGATGATGATGATAAGGAACACCTTATCTTTAGAGCAGAATCGTCACCCCCTAATTATTACCTAGATCAACCCCCAATATCTCAAATAAATTCAATTATCGGGGAGGAAGAGAATGAAATAATTGTGGGTGAGGAAAGGAATGTTCAAACAGATGATATACCTATTATGAGAGAATATGTTGATGTGTTTCAGTAAAGTTTACCTGGACATCCTCCAGAACGTCAAATTGAGTTTTCCATTGATTTATTTCCCAGTTCAAGGCCTATATCAAAGACCCCTTATAGAATGGGCACTGTGTAATTAGTTGAACTAAATAAATAACTATAGGAATTGAGTAATAAGGGATTTATTCACCCTAGTATTTCTCCATGGGGAGCCCCTGTCTTTTTTGTTTAAAAGAAAGATGAATCTATGTGGTTATGTTTTGAATACATGGAAATAAATGCTATAACAATAAAGAACAAGTATCCCCTACCTCGCATTGATGATTTATTTGATTAACTTCATGGAGCTCAATAGTTTTCAAAGATTGACCATCAATCTGGATACCATCAGTTGTGTGTGAATAAGGAATACATTCCAAAGACATCATTTCGAACCAGGTACGTGCATTACGAGTTTACAACAATGCCTTTTGGATTGACTAAGGCACCCTATGTATTCATGGATCTAATGAATAGAGTTTTAAAGGAATATCTCAATGATTTTGTGGTGGTATTTATTGATGATATCTTGGTATACTCCAAAATCTACGAGGATCATGAAAATCACTTGTTCATTATCCTGAAGACTCTTAAAAGACAGGAATTATATGGGAAGTTTAGCAAGTATGAATTCTAGATTCAAGAGATTTATTTTCTTGGCCATATTTTATCTAAGGATGGAATATCTGTTGATCCTTCAAAGACAAGAGCACTCCAAGAATGGCCTGCACCGATGAGTATAACCGCAGTAAATAGTTTTTTTGGCATAGCAGGTTATTATCAGTGTTTCGTTCAGAACTTTGCCCGATTGGATAACCCATTAACGAAGCTCACACGTAAAGGGGTTAAATTTGTTTGGAAAAAAGAGTGTGAAGAATGTTTTGAAGATCTGAAGAGAAGATTAGTCAATGATCCTATATTGACTCTACCATCAGGGAATTATGGGTTCTTTATTTATAGTGATGCATTAAAGAAAGGACTTTGTTGTGTCCTTATGAAGAATGATAGAGTTATTGCCTATGCATAATGACAGCTGAAAATTCATGAGTAAAACTATCCTACTCATGATATTGAGTTAGCTGCTGTAATATTTTCATTGAATATATGGAGACATTATCTCTATGGTGAAAAATGTGAGATTTATATTGATCACAAGAGTTTGAAGTATATTTTATCATAGAAAGAAATCAATATGAGGTAAAAGAGATGGTTTGATCTACTCAAGGATTATGATTGTATGATACACTACCACCCGGGGAAGGCAAATAAGGTGGAAGATGCTTTGATCAGAAAAGATCATGGAGTTTTGAACATGATGAGAATTGAAAGCGATCATATTTTCATGGATCTAGTAAATATGGATATGGAAATCACCATGGAAGGTGAAACCTCAATAATTTTTTAAATGATTTCCAAACCATATTTACTAGAAAGGATAAAGTGTTCTCAGACTGGAGATGAAGAGTTTCAAATGAAGATTAAAGCTGTGAATGATTGGAGATTGAGTTACTTTGTGTATGAAAATGAAATTGTGAAATTTGGGAAGAGACTTTGTGTTCCCAATATACCTGATCTAAAAAGAGAGTTGTTGGAAGATGCTCATAGTTCTAATTTCTCTATACACCCTGGGAGCACCCAAATGTATAGAGATTTTAAGGAACAATTTTGGTGGGACAACATGAAGAGGGAGATTGCTGATTTTGTGTCAAGATGTATGGTTTGTCAATAAGTGAAAGTTGGAAGGCAATATCCTGGAGGATTCATGCAACCTATTCCCATACCAGAGTGGAAATGGGATAATATTACGATGGACTTTATCATGGGACTACCAAAGACTCCTAGAATAAATGATGCAATATAGGTTATTGTTGATCGTCTTACCAAGGCAGCACATTTTCTTGCTATAAGAGAGGATCTAACACTTGAATGTCTAGCAATACTATATATTAATGAAGTAGTGAGACTTCATGGAGTACCCCTATCAATTGTTTCTAATTTTGATCCTCGTTTCACATCAAGATTCTGGAAAAGTCTTCAGAAGCCCTTGGATACTGAACTTCATTTGAGCACTGCCTACCACCCTCAAATAGATGGACAATCAGAATGGACTATTCTAACCTTAGAAGACATGTTGAGATCATTCTCACTTGACTTTTAGGGTAAGTGGGATCAATATTTACCTCTGGTGGAATCTTCCTATAACAATATCTTCCATTCAAGTATTCAGATGGAACCATATAAAAAATTATACAGAAAGAGAGGTCGCACAGCAACCTGTTGGGGTGACGTCAGTGAGAGAAAAATCGTAGGCCTAGAACTGGTGGAGGAAACGATGGAGTTGGTGAAGGGAATCCAAAACCACATCAAAGTAGCTCAATGTAGATAGAAGATCTATGCTGATAACCGAAGGAAGGATTTGGAATTTCAGGTAGGAGATCATGTTTTCTTGAAGGTATCTCCATGGAAGGGAGTTATACGTTTTGGTAAGATGGTAAAATTGAGTCCCAGGTACATCAGACCATTCTAAATTCTAGAATGAATTGGGGATGTAGCTTACCATTTGGAAATGCCGCCAAGTCTCTCCAAAGTTCATGATGTGTTCCACATATCACTGTTGAGAAAATACATGCCTGGCCCAACACATGTACTCACTTACGAGGAATTAGAACTGGAACCTGATCTATCTTATTGCGAAGAGCCCATCAAGATTCTTGATACGAGAGAACAAGTTCTGAGAAACTAGATGACTCGTCTTCTAACGGTTCTATGGAGGAACCATAAGATGGAAGAGGAAACGTGGGAACCTGAGTAACTTATGATGAAGAACCACCAGAGTATTTTTATACAGTAAATTTCTAGAAATTTTGAGGATGAAATTATTTGAAGGATGGGAGAATGTAACACCCCAAGCTTCCATGGTATGATTCTCTTTGAATAACATAGTAGTGTATATTGTATGCAACTTCGAGATTCTAACACACCACGACCAATCAAAGTAGCTATTATGAATAGTAATACCCACTTTTTGAAATTTTATAAATTTTATCTCTCAAAATGGACTTAATTTTTGGATTTGGAATGTTGAAATTAGCCTAGGGTAAAATTTTGGTACTTTTCGGATAACTTCTATATTTTGATGAATAGTGAAAATTATTAAATTTTAATTAAAAACAACTTATTTAATAAAAATAATTAATAGTGATAAATTATGAATTTGAGTGATTTTATATTATATTTATAATATATTTTTACCTTTTAATACAATTTTCGTCATTGAACATAATTTCACATTTAAACCGAACATAAACAAGTGTCAATATTTTGATAGTTATTATCTCTTAAAAACACGCTTTTTGTTTTAACAACATTAATTAATTTTAAATTATTTTCTACCACTTCTATGCTTCGAATTTGGAAAAATGGATTAAATATTTAGAATCAATATGTCCAAATTGTGTAAATAGATAACTTTTATTTTTAGACATTTTGAATAATTATTTCGGTAAATATTTTATTTACCATGGTTAAAGGGTAAATCTGGTAAATAAGGTTAAAAACTAATATTATAATAATAATAAATTACCCTAAAACAAGTCCTAACCCTATCAGTTGATACATGTCTGACCATGGGCAACATTGGGTCGATTTTGGAACCCCATGGATCCACTTGTAAGTGATAATGACAATTTATATTAATACAAAAATGACATAAGCATATTTATTTTAGAAAAACAATTTTTACATAGAGTTATATATGTTATATTTTAGACTTTAAATATTCATTAGAAATATAAAAATATTTCCTACATAATCTTATTTTATTTATAATTTTATACATTGAATAATTAAATTTATTTATGACACAACAATGATGCCGTATTTTCCTTATTAATGAAAGAATAAAATAATTAGTATTATAAAAGTTAAAATAAATATAATTTGAGAGTTTTGATTCCTTCTACTTATTTTATTGGTTAATATGACATGTTAATATTTCTTAAATGATTTTTTTTCTAATTAATAAATAAGTTAAGACTTTAACAAAAATCAATTATTAAATATTTTCAAAATTGTCATAAATGAGTTTTTAAAACAAGTGTTATATTATTAATTGATATTATATTCCTAAAAATATAAGGTTTGGCCAAAGGAATTATATTATGATATTTTTATCATTAATGGACCACTTGGTGGTCTCTTGGATTTATATAGTATGTTTATTAACTATATAATATAAAAATAAAAAGTGACATGGTAAATATCAAACTTATTAACTAAGAGTTAAAACTAAAAGATAAGGTTAATATAATGACCCAAACCTCTCTAAAATATATTGGTTGAAATGATTTCGACCCATCCCCACCTTCTAATTCGAATAATCTACTTTGGATCCATTATAAACCGAATATGAATTTATTATAAATTAATACATTAAGTATTTCCTAAAGAGCACCTCCTCCCCCTTATAAAATGACACCACTTCTAACCAATTCTTCATACCTTCAAAGCCTTTTGGATCGGGAAAAATCTGCCCAAATACCTTCTAAACTATACTCCCTTCATCATAGAGGCCTTAATTTAGTCTGAAAGCCAACCTAAGGATCCCTTTTGATCAAATCAAAAGGAAAACCCCAAAGAAGAGGTAATATTTTCACCACCCTTTTTCAAGTTCCTTTCTTCATCAACTTATTCTTCCTTGGTTATTTCCTTTCTAAAATATTAACTCCATTATCTTATATATACTTTGATGTTATTAAAAATATGGTACAACCATATTCTATATTCTATCGATCCTTTGAATGAAATGTCACCATACGTGCGTACGTACGGCTCACCGTCTCCACGTCGTGGTGTAATTGTTATTCAAAACATTATTATTTTGGACGGGTATGATAACGATGATTAATTGATGTGAATAATAAATATAACATTATAATGATTATCTATATATGATATACCATCCAATTATATATTATTTTAATATCAAAATAATGATATTGTCGCTTGTGTGTACGTACGGACTACCGTCTCCACGAACATGATGAGATTCATTCCCCATCATATCCAGGCAATTATAATTCTCATTTGATGATTAAAAATAACGTTTAAGTACTTGATATCATTCTATATATGAATAAGATACATCATATCTGTAACAAACATGGTTTATGTAACAAAATATATAAAAGAAAACGAGTAAGTTAACACCCGAAACGATGATAATACTAACAAAGAAATGTTAAAAGATAATATATGATATCATATTAATGTATATGATTATTGTATAATTTAATAAAAATTATTTAACCATTATACATGAGGATAACCTACCATCAACCAAGTAATAGTACAAGGTAATGGTTTATTTCACAATCTCTTCATTATCCAAGGTTGTTTATACGTAATTATCTACTAGGACCTCTTTATCATCCACTTCCATGTTTCTTAAAAATGTATTTCAAAACATTCTTACTATTTTATATACTATGGTTTAAAGTCATTTATACCCTTTTTGACTTTTTATAATATGTTTATAAAATAATCTTTCTGTCGTTTTCCAAACAATGTCCTTTTTAACCGTTTCATCAAAATTAAGGTAAGAATTTTTTTAACTTATACGGAGGGTGCGACTATTTTCTACCATTATAAACTCGTCAAAGCTTCCCTTAAAATATTACAATAATATTTTCAATGTAAATGTTTTATTTTATAATTATGTGACTCTTAAATGATTTCAAAATAGAAATAGATATTTCTCTAAAAATGGTTTTCATTTCATCTATGTAATCATCTTTTGATGGATTTTAAGTTTATTTGAAGTTGATTTATTATTATAAAAAACTTCCATATTGTAATGAAGGTTTTGTGATATGATTGACTGTGGATGTGCTATTTTTATACCATTCATAGTTTATGGTTAAAGTATTCACATTTCGTATGCTAGTTTTAATATGAATGTTTATGATATGTTTAAACCTTTTCATATGAGGAATGTATTGGACTTAGTAAGTGACCGCTGGAGCCTGCTATAGCTCCTCGATGCATCGGTTGGTCTCATGAGATAACTATATGTGGAATTGGCCGGGGCCCTTTCCCAATTTGATTTATTGTTTTGGTCGAGGCCTTAATCATTTTTAGACGTCTTGGCCGATGCCTTGACAAAAATTTTCAGAATTTCTGGCATTATACATTACCTCATTATGGAAATAATATTGAAGGTTAATATGGTCATTAGACTAGTAGAATGCCCATGATTATGTTTTATTATGGCATTATTTACTCAGCTCATATTATTTCCAAAAAATTATTCATGTTTATTATTGGTAAAGGCATATGGTTTCAATTATTTACCATGCTTAATATTTATGTCATTTTTCGTTGTATTACATACCCTTATTTATCATTTGAGCTCACCCATTTATTATGTTTTATTTTCCCAGGATATGAAGAATCTAGTTATGAGTGACCTGTAGGAATAATCTAGGAGGCTTGGATGTTTTTAATGAAATATATTTCTGTTGTGTTTCTCTTCATGGTGTAAAGTTGAAATTATGTATGAATCTTGTTTCTAATAATACTAAATTGATCGGTCTTTGGAGACATGATATCCTTGTGATCATTCCAATGTTATGTAATAATGCACTTACTCTGGGTAACTGGGGTCGGGGTGTTACAAAAACAATCAATTTGAACTCAATCTAATCCATTCTATCATAATTTGTTGAGAGTGAATCCACCTACTTAAAGAGTATTGGAAAAAACGATAAACGGTACAAAAAAATGCCACAAAAACAGGTTAAATATCCACAAACACAACTTAGATATATAAACCTATTGCGAACAAATCCAAATATAATCATATTTGGAATATGCAACCTTAGATCAACCCACAATAGGTGTATATATAATAAACTGAGAGAAGAAGAGATGTAGATCAAAGAAACACAATAAGAATGATTAATAACAAATACATACCACAATTAATTGGCTTATAATCACCGAGGGATGCATTGAGATAACATTTTAATCAATGGGAGAAACTACATTGACATTTGGGGATGAAAAATCCTAAGTTAGAGCCATTATGTGGGGGGGGGGAAGAGTGGTTAAAACCTTAAGTTCACTAAGATATACTTTTTAATGATCTATGTTTGAAACTAGTTACGGTTTCGTCGCACGGATAGACAAACTGTGTGCTAACTGTGCGGTATCCACATCCTTGATGATGACCATTACATGGTTTCCTCTTATAGTTCCCAAAACTATGTGCCAACTATTCAAAATCCAATGACTCATTTTTTCCAAAATCATCTTTCAAAGCACCCGATTACTACTACACTTTCACATGGTTTGGACAAACCATGCATATCCTATGTGCATCCCCCTTAGCTTATGTCATACTGTGAAAGGTTTCCTACAAGTGTTTCATGGTTTCTACAAATTTTTCACCACCTATGCTGCAATAAAAAAGACACAAAATTATGAAAATGTTCCCTAAACTTTCTAAAAATTCACCCTTATACTTTATATAATTAAAATTTAAAAGAGAGGGTTATTTAAAAAATTTGGGGGTGATACATCCTCCCCACCATTGGTCTTTCCATTCCTAGAAATTAAAAAACCATTACTTCCCTAAAAGAGCCTATGCTATTTCAATTTCATTTCCTTCTCGTGTTCCCAAGTATTATCCTAAATATAACAATGTTTCCAAAAAACCTTCACTCTCCAATTCTTTTCCATGAATTAATTTCCATTTACAATACAAAATTCACACTAGGATATTTACCAGTGAAACATTTGTCACTTCGTCAAAGAGATATCATATTATCACTTTGTTAGGATCAAGATGATACTTTTTCAACTGAGATACATGGAAGACATTATGCACTTCGATGATATTTGGTGGAAATGACAACCAATATGCCACCTCACCAACATGTTCCATTATATCAAAAGGTCTTTTGTGTCGAGGAGATAACATTCCCTTCTTTCTAAACCAAAAATGTCCCAATCTCGGATAGATTCTTGAAAATAGATGGGTTCCCACCTCAAATGAAAACAGTCATCAATTTTGGTACACAAATGATATCTGATATCTCTATGTATTTTATGTACTATTCAGGGTCATCTTAATATTATTCTTTGTTTATTTGAAAAAGCTCTTCCCAAACAATGACGTCTCACCTATTTCCACCCAACATAGTGGAGAACAATAAGTATTCCCATACAATACTTCCAAAGGAGCCATATTTATCGAGTCCTGGTAACTATGCTTATAAGATAACTCCACCAATGGAACATGCTCTTCCCATGATCCACCAAAATCAGATACACATGCCTGAATCATGTCTTCCAAAATTTGTAAAAACCATTCACATTTCTCATTCATATGATGGTGATACGTCATAATCATTATTGGTTGAGTCCCATGGGATTGATATAAGGATTTATATTAATGATATGTGAACCTCATATATCAATCTAAGATTATTGAAACTGGTATTCCATGTATATTTACCACTTCATGGATATAGATTTTGGATAGATCATCCACTGTATGAGTTTAATGAATATGAGTGAGATGGGACGACTTCATAAGTTGATCCACTATTACACATATGTAATCATGTTTCCAAACAATTCTTGGAATTCATGTAAAATAATTCATAACTATATGTTCCCATTTCCACACTGAAATAGGTAAATACTATAACATACCTACTGGTCGCTGATGTTCTTCCTTAATTTACTGGAATGTTATGCACATTCAAACACACTCATCCACCTTTTGTTTCATTTCAATACACCAAAAATTCACCTTCAATGCCTTATACATATTTTTTATTCTATGATTAGTAGCCCCTCTTAAATGGTGATAATCCTGAAAAAGTTTTTCTAGACCCTCTATAGGTACAAAAATCAAATTTATAAACCACGACTTGGAACTCCCATCCAGTTTCCATCCCCCTGTAGTCTCCCCACTATTGAGTTTTTAACTCATCACCGTGCATTATACATTGTACGTTTCAGTCTCTTTAACTATATTCACCCAATTAGGAACCACATAAACTGAAAATAAAATAGCAACATCACCACATTCTTTACATTTCACATGCAAGTTGTCTTGGACCGACATCAATTTCCCCACATCTGAAGCTCATTTTTTCAACTGATCATATTAATTTCCTATTAATGAATCTTCCACCATATTTCATTTTCCAACTTTATACATTAATTTTATGTAAAAAAATATGGAGATACACTATCCATCTCTATTTTCTAAAATTCTAAATCTCATTGTGAGAAAATATGCTTCATGTTCTTATTATCTATGAATAACATAAATTTATCACCATAGAGATAATGATTCCAAGTCTTCAAGGTATGAATTACTACAACTAACTTCAAATCCTGTGTTGGGTAATTATTATCATTAATTATCAAATTATTTAACCCATAAGCAACAACATCATCTCCTTTCAGGAGAACGCATCCCAACCATGATCTTGAAGCATCACAATACACCATATACCATTTTCATTCTTCCAAAAATATCAATATAGGTGTTGATTTAAGATAAAATTTCATCTCTTGGAAAGACTTCTGGATTTCCTCATTCAATTGGAATCTAACATTATTATTTGTGAAAACTATCATAGGAGATTTATGTCATGATAATTCATGAGTAATGTGTCTGAAATAACTAATGAGCTCAAGAAAGCATTGTATCTCAAAGATGTTCTTTATCCGATTCTAAGAGATTACAACTTCTATCTTCTCCAGATGCACTGAAATGAATTTTATAGAAATTACATGGCCAAGAAAGCATACCTTTTTTATCCAAAAATCACACTTTGATATTTTGGCACACAAACGATGATCTCTCAATATTCCTCACAATATCACCAAGTGTTCATTGTCTTCAGTCCTCTATGAATACACAAATATTTCATCTACAAACACCAAACAAATTGAATCCAAATATCTCTTAAATATATAATTCATAAATTCCATAATGACTTATGGTGTATTTAAAAGACCAAAAGGAATTTCCTTATATTTATAATGGCCATATCTTCTATTGAAAGCTAATTTTGGAATATCCTCCTTCAAAACTAGAAATTATTGATATCTTTATCCCAAGTCAAGTTTGGGGAACTATTGAGCTCCCTTAAATTGATCGAATAGGTCATCAATTCATGGTAGTGGATACCCCTTCTTTATCGTAACATAGTTAATCTTATTATAATCCACACACAACCTTAGAGTTCCATCTGATTTCTTCACGAACAAGATAGGTGCAGCCCATAGAGATGTACTCGGTTGATTCAAACCCATTATTTCTAGCTCTTCTAACTACACATTCAGATCCCTTAATTCTATTGGGGTTATCCTATAATACGTAATCGAAATAGGAATGGTCCCCGGAAGTAAATCAATTGTAAACTCCACTTCCATTATAAGTGGTAACTGTGAGAATTTATTAGGGAAAACATCAAAAAATTGATCCACGACTGATGGAAAACAATTATCATCAGTTTCTCCAATCAATGCTAAAGTTAACTCCTCAAGTTATTAAGAGATAATTCGCACTGTTTATGAGAAAAATGCATTTCATAGGTAATTACAACCCTTTCTCCTCTGAATAAATGATTGGGACCATCCTCAGTCATGAAACTAATTTTTCTTCTATAATAGTCGATGTGATACATTAACATTATCAATAAAATCCATACCTTGGATTACATCATATATATCCACCTCCAACACTGAGAAGTCAAATTTTAGTTTACCTCCATCAAAAGTTATAGAACATTCCCTACACATAAAGGTTCGACAATCTCTTTAACCAAGAGGAATGTGATGTTTTATCATAGAAGGCATCATCTCTGGTTTAAAAATTTGGAAATAAATTTCTTGATAAACAATTAAGGAATGTTTTGATCTAGTACCAAACATAACATTCTTAAGGGTAGAATTCATAAGAACCATACCACTCACCGTAGATGGTCTAGCCTCATCATCCACAATCATCTGCTCGGCTCTATACACTCGGTTCATAAATACACTATACTCCTTATTTCTTTGTTGATATATCCCATACTAAGGAATCAGGGTACTCTTAGAATTACCATTCATAGTTTTACTCTACTGACAGGACTGGTTTTATAATCCTCACCTCATCGAAAAATATGATGATTGTGACACCTGATAAGTTTCCATAGCATGTAACTTCAAAGCATTGTGACAATAGCATTAAAGATGCCTCATCTGGTTACATTTGTTGAAAGATCGAGGTTGTTTTGTACAGTGTTACATTATGTGGTTGAGCAAACCACATTGAAAACATACAGGATCAATATTTGGTTTTTGAGTAAGATTCATTGATCCAGCCTTTTGATTTTGACTCTCGCTCCCACCTTGGAAGTAGGTGTCCCTATTCCACTTCCCCCAGCATTAGAGATTCCACCATTTCCCAGATATATCATGAAACTTCCTCCTCCTACAGCTCCTAATATGTCTCATTCAGCCACAATCACTCTATTCACCATCTATGTATACTATGTAATGCATATAAAAATAATATTCTAGATAATCTCCTTAAATAAACCTGATTAAAAGATACGTCCCATAAAGGTCGCACTATCCACATCCTCCGGTGCAAAAGTGCACACAATTCCTGAATTTATCCACATACTCTGTGGCATAAATATTATCTTTCATTAGGCTAAAGAAGTTCATTTTTCTCTGAATCATGAATTTATAAAGAAAGAATTGTATTTTTAAAATATACTTAATATCTTCCAATCCAAGGCCTTGATCCACTATAAAATATACCACTTGATCCCACCACTAGAATTCAAGATCATATAGCATTTACATTTTTTACATGAATTTCAACTCTACTAGTGTAATGATGAAATCGAATATAAGATTCATCTTGTTTAGCCACACCTCTTCCCTTTCTTCTTTCCAAACTCCCTAGAATATTGGAAGATTCTATTTCTAGAACAATATGGAATGATTCACTTATATTGGATCATCCCATTAGTTCCATGTGTCAACAGCCTGAAACACTTGTATGATTCTCTAAAATAGTTTTTGGTTCACCTGTTTCTAAGGTGCAACTACATTCTACGCAGCTTTCTCCAGTTGGCTTCTATGAAACCTACTGAGTGTCATTTATGAAACAAAAATCAAAATTAATTTTTCTCAATATCTAATAACTAATGTCTTATCATTTCATTTTCTATCACATTAACTCTCACATTATGGTTTTTTAAAATTAACCTTTTCCACATTCAACCATCTTTGATAAAAAATTACACTAACTTTTGAAAATTAAACAACTTTCAAAATACACCAACTTTGATCTTTTCAAAGTATTTCATTTGAAAAAATGTGACATTTTTCAAAGATCAACATAGTGAATCGAATCATATATCATTACAAAAATTTAAATATACAATTACAGTGGGAAGGAATTCCTATAATGTAGGTCATTCTCATCTCATTGGCAAACCAATGACAATGATATTCCAATATCCTATATGTGTCTCCAATACACTTATGTACCCAACTCCCTATTAACATGAAGTTTAGTAAAGAAAGGTTAGCTGCATATTTTTATGCTCTAAATTTTATGTCCCGATAATTGTAATCATTTCTATGATAACAACCTAAGGAATAGACCGATATGAATTCAACTCCAAGACCAATAAAAATTATGACCACTTATTCCACAAGGAAAATAACAAGTTGATACCATTTATCTAAAACATGGTTTTGTACTGAACAAAATGGATACCAGTTGTAACATCACTCCTTCTACTCAATGTCTAGAGAAGGTGAAAGGATTCTACTAGGACATAAGTGACATCCCCAGGATTCCAAAGGCTGGAAATAAATACTGATGGTTTTCAAAACACGTGGGGGTTGATTTTCCTTTTAATAATAAAACAAATAATCCAATAAAACCAAACAAAAAACCACACTATGATGCTTGATAAAAAATAACAACAACTCGACTATTAATTTTATAACAAAACCAATCAATGTGTACTACAACAGAAACCAAACTCACATCAAAGTAAATAGACTAATATAACTTATAAAACACCAAAATGACCACAAGAAACCATGATACCCAACCATTAGGCTACAACATCACCAAATATCCCAAGTATCATGAGGTAGTTCTAAATATGTGTGATACATTAACTTTTCCCATATCCTGAAAGATCACATTTGAAAAAGAACCAATATACCAAATAAGGGGTTAGCACTAATACTCAATAGGTTTCCCTGATGACTTTTTCATGACCCGACCCATGCTAGGGCTTGATCTGGAACTACCCCAAACCTGCCTCCATAGGCCAGGGGTGGCGACAAGTGCCGAAGGCAAAACATACCTGGGGAGGCTTTTCCAAAGAACCTCTATAAACACACGCACCCACTCAATGATAATGTGCAGAGTGAATGGAAAACACGATACATAACTACTATAAAAAAGGAAACCAAATATGCATCAACCACAAAGCATCACATGTATATAAAAGTAAATAGAAAAAAAATGGGAAAGATACATGTCTAATTCGAAAAGTGAAACAACCTGGTAATATGTGAAAAACTAAAACATCTTGTAGGTCCCCGCTCCTGAATCCCAAGATATGACCAAAGTATATGGTCCAAGATCCTTTATCCCAAAGATCCTCTGAATTCATGATCAATATGTACGTTGTTTTCAATGGCACACCATGTGTGGGCTAATCCCAAGTTGGGATGAGTATAAAAATACTCAGTATGACACCTTGAAGACTTGAGGGAGTATCAAAAGGGTACATAGAAAAAGAGAGCAGTAGATAGAACAAGGTATAAAAAAAGAGTACAGCTCTACCCTATAATATTGTGAAGTAAACTCATCCAAAACACAAGGATCTAGAAATGATGAGAATATGAACTTCTCATCGAGTCTTCACTACCTATAGTAGGAGAGTAGACTCATCCAACCGCGAGAAGCTTGACATGGAAAGAACGTGGGATACCCCATGGTTATTCCCCTATCAAGGAAGGAGATTATCCAAAACCAAATGAGATGGTATAACAACCAAGATATATATAAATATATTATCAACCAAAGAAACTCAAAAAAGAGAGTAAGGGGATATCCATCTCACAGCTCATCCCAATAAAGAGTTCCCAACAATTCTAGAAGTAACCATCATCAATGCTAAGAATACCACATGACTACTCTGTACTACAAGTCAAAGGGACTCAATCACCACACCTTTACACTATCCAAATTTGGCATCACTATCTCTACCTCACGGTTTTAGGTCATGTCGCAAGGATGTGTCTTGGTGGGAAAAGCATCCCTCTTCCTTGAGAGTCCAAGGGTACATCATGAACCACCTTTTCACTATGTCACGCAGTCGAGAGATCATATCAATGTCGAGGACCCATGCCCAACCTAGATGGACTATTCCTCTATGATAAGGCTGAGGACCCATACCCCGCTCAACTAGAGGGTTCCACTCATTTAGGTCAAGGACCCACACCTAGCCTGGCTGGAGATTTCCACTTTAGTAAAGTCGAGGACCCATGTGAGGCTCATCTGGAGGGTTCTACATAGAAATAACTATATTGGAACTTCACTAGCTATCCCTGTTGGACGGTACCTCTCATGAAGCACTAAGTAACACTAGTCATCCCTGTTGGATAGTACCTCTTGGAAAATAACAATTAGGAAATCAAGACATCCCTAATGGATGGTAGCTCTTGGAAAAAATATCGCTACAATCATCCGGTTCCTCCCCATATAGGTGTCACTCCTGATCAATCTCACATCTTATCTCAGAAATCAATTCTTAGGGAACTATTACGTTCTACATGGAAAATCAATCAGGATAGGCTACATGCATGCTAAAATCTGGGTCTAGAAGAAAGATATGTGAGTGAAAAAAGATTTTTAAACTAGTACATGATGCATTTGTGTCCCACACAATGATTGACCCCCCCACATAACCTATCCATGTACCTAATCGTTATTTAGTACAAAACTAATATCATGTACACCTAGGTGTGCCAATATTCTCTCAGATTACATGACACATCTAGTAAAAAGGTCAAAAAGAACATGATGCTTGTTGTTGATCTGGAGGGTCCAAGCATAACTTCACTAACACACCTCCTCAATGATCCAGATCATTTGAACACATCTCATCATACATCTTCTCCACTATCACAAGAGTCGAAGCTGGCTCAAGCCGTGTGTTTTCACTAAACACATCAAAGGGACCTTCCACAAACATTTCACATTTAATTAGATCATGAAGAAGGATCTAAATTCCAAAATGGATCACATCATTGTGATCCTTGTGAAAAAACATGCAAGTTAGACAATTTATTCTCCCCAAAAGACATCTGATCAAAAAGTTTCAAGCCACTACATTGCACTCAAATAATGTCCCATGGGTCCCACACCTCAATACCAAAACAAATTATATATATCTCACAATTATGATCCTCATGAAAAAACACATGATATTGACTACTCATTCATCCAAAACAGATAACTAGTGAAAAACTGTCATTCAACACAACACGTGTAAACTGACCTTCGTGGGGCCAACAACTCAACATTTTATTAAAAACCGAATATTGTATTAAAAATTACACCTAATATTCAGGGTTACAACATCTTTGATGGCATGTCATTCAAAATTCGAGTGCAAAAACTACATCAGAAAGAAGGAACCATGGATAATAATAAATGTTATTATTATTAATAAACATATGTATTTCATGCAATCAGACCCCAAGACCAAGACATAAAAGTCCATAACTAGTCTAAAAAGATCATCTTGATGATAGGGCGTGCGAATACAAAAAAATTCATCAAACGCGTGAATAGTTTAAGAGATACTGCTATTTAAAGGTGTTTTGGAAGATACTGGGATGATCCGGCCAAAACTGGATGAACCCATTTGACTAAGCTGGCCTGCCCCATCTAGCCCGGTCTACATTGCCAGAACATGGTGAAAATGTGGGTTCATCTCATTCGTCATTGGCCCGATCCACCAATCATAGCCCATCCCTTATTTATCCAACCCTCACCCCACTAGCGGTGTATCCCCACTGGCCAGCTAGCCTAATGGACTCCCCCTCCCATCCAGGTCAACACACAACCCATGTGATGTGGGTCGCTGCCAGCCTTCAATCCTCTGCCTGTCCTCCTTGATCAATGGATCGTTTCCCTACCGACGCCACACACCAACCCATGTTGGGCCTCACCTCGACATCACCATGCTATCCAGCTCACACCGGAGCTTCTCCCTACCACTGTGGAATTGCGTTGCCAGCCACCGGCCGCTCCACTCCCCAGCTGCCTCTTTCCACCAGCTGCCTCAGTGCTACATTGGCCGCCATCCAGACCTTTTCGGTGTTGTCATACCAGAACCATGCCACCACCTTATCTAATTTCACATTATGATTCATTATTAGTTTTATAAATATATTAAATTGTTATTAAATACCACAAATGTTTCTATATTATATTATTATTCTTATGTATTCATGATATTACTCCAAAAAAACCACATTCATAATCATAATAATCAATTAATTTTTTGTGTGCTTATTTTTGGTTCATTCTAATGTTATAAAAGAATAATACCATAAAATAATATCATAGATGAATATTTTAACTCAATTAATTGATATATAAGACTCAAATAGGTAAATATATTTTTTAAAGAATAGTGAAATTAATATTAAACAAATTTTTGATATATCTAGTGTGAGTTTATTAAAAATCTCTCAAACATGCTTGTTACAAATTTCATAAAAAAGAAATATAAATAAAACAATAATATAATTAAATTATAAATTTATATAAAATTAAAAAATTAGTTCTAGTACTGTTTAAAATTTCAAAATGATAAAAATTTAGATAAGAATAATGATGAAAATCGACATAACAAAACGTTTTCAATGTGATTAAGATTACACACATCCAATATTGACAATATAAAATAATTAAATGATCATTATGTTGAGAATATTTATTCATTTAATTTTAAAATGTATATAGATATTAAATTGGTTCTGAAATAGGTAATTAATGTATTTACTTTTTTTATACATGTGATTTGTGTGCTTTAGTGGAAGTCATCATTTTTTTATAATGGGGTTCATTGTATAAAATTAAATTTTCATGACACATATATCTTATTGTTCACTCTAACATCATTTATACGGGTTTTCATAGCCTATTGAGTTTATTTTACAATATTCAGGTAATTAGAGGTATATAAAGATACATATCATGTACATGAAATAATTTTCCTTGAATTAAAATTATATAAATTATTTAAGGGTTTTTACCGAACTAATTTCATTGAGTTATATTGATAATTCATGATCTTATTTAAAAAAATATGGATTTATTCAACCATATGTATTTTTTCTGTAGTACATTTTTCATTATCTATGGGAAAAATTACACTATTGAATTAAGTATTCCTCCTTGAATAATATTTTCCTAATAAAATGTATTCCATTTTTACAATAAATTTGACCATTATAACTATTATTTTACAACCATGTTTATATTTTCCATTTCTATAAATGTTATCCTTTATATTTTTAATCTAATTCAGTGTAATCTCATATAACTATAATATATAACATAATTTTAAAGGATGTTTTATTACACTTTTTTGGATTCGTGTTTTCAACAATGGTACATCAATTTTATTTCCATCCTTTAAAAATATGTTATTTTATCTTTCACTCCAAATTTCATTTGATAATTCCCATATCATTTGATGAATCAATTATTGTATTACATATTAAAATTTATGTGTTTTCCTAGGATTATGCATAGCCTCTTTGAAACAATATATATTTCCAATACTTCATAGTTGATATTTTATTTAGAATATTTTTATTAAAAATGATTTATTATTATTTCTAAAAATTAATAATATAATAAATGACATTAAAAATTATTTTAAAATAATCATTATGGAAAATATAAATATATTCTTTGAAAAAATATTTATATTTTTTCAATAATTTCAAATTTATCTATAAAGGATTTGTTTTTATGGAAATAAATTTTCAAGAGACTCTATATAAATTTTATTATGAAGTAATATTTTTCTTTAAATTATTTAAGGCTATCATCAATTTAAATTAATTATGCCAATTTTGGAGATAAAATATAGCGAATTTGGGACCACATTTTTTCTTTCATGACTACATTATGAAGTGACTATGTCTTTTTATAAAGTGTCATATATTTTTATAAATGATTATGGGTGCGTTAATTTATCACCCTCCAATGAATTGGTTAAAGATTAATATCTCATGAGATCACTGTTAGAATCATGTAATGATTCTCACTCCACTATCAGAATAATTAAGCGATACAGTATCCACTATGTTATAAAATTCAGGTAGGGATGGATGACCTACTATGATTATGAGAATTTGGTGGTGCTTCTTGCACAACTATTGTAATCAGGTAGTCATGAATACTCAACTATATTAAGGGAAATATGTTCGGATTCCTTATAAACTATTTTACTATTTTTAAACCAATGTAAGATCCAAATTTTATTTTTATTCCTAATTAACATTAACTTCCTTATTTTTCTTCCTATGATTATTATACTTGGATCATGTTTATTATCTCACATTTTTTCAAATTTATTACTTAGTATATGTTGTATATTTTCAGATTAAATGTCAAGTTATAATTATTTATGAACAAACATTATTGTTCCATGTTCTTTTTAATATGATATCTCTCGATTATTATGTTTTTCTATATGCTTATGATTTTACATTGCCAACATGTTGATGTGTTTTCCATTACTGGGCATTTAATCTCACCCATTTTATATCCTTACTTCCATTTGTATTAAAGATGATTATATCATGTGAGATGTCTAAAAAAGTGTAAAAAGTATAATGATTTTGATATAATGTTTTCAAGTGTGGTAAAATAATATGTTAATGTAGATATTCAACAAGACACTAACCATATTTGTCCTTAGGATATAATATTGTTTGTTATATGTATTTTTTAAAGCATAAAATTAATGTATTCATTATGTTATGTTTATCTTGGGTCACCATATCACCAATATTATATTTCCTTTTGGATGGGAGACAGATTCATGGTTCCCAATCTCCTATGTCATTAAGTTGGACACCCCATGTTCCCATGTCACTAGCCTAAGTACCAATCTATTTAGGCATCCTCCTCAACCTCCTTAGGAAAATGAATGTGTTATACAAACCATAATTTACTAATTTGATAATATATTATTTTGATTATAGGAATAATGAATCCTAAAATATATTTTTAATTGAAAATACATCCCACATAATTATATTATTAGTGTTATAACAATTATTTTATTATTAAGATATCACTCCTTGTTATCATTTTGTAATTTACAATACCTTACGTGGATGTAGATTATCATCCGACCTCATCCATATCATGTGTCTATTGGGATTCCTTATGAGATTATTTCATAAAAATATAGGATTCCTACTTTGTGTATTCCCCAACTATACCCTTAGTAGATACCTTATCGTTAGTACACTCGATGATCCTTAGACCTATAAATTAGAGTTTGATCCAAAAAATAAGAAAACCTTATTTCTTGGGATATATTACATATGATCCCAATCATTCTATTTGAAATAGTTACCCGTAGGTTGGAGGATAATATAAATTTATGGGCCTCTTAATATGTGCAATCCTTGACCATTTCCAATCATTATTAGTTATAAAATGAAAAGACAAACCACAATGTTCCAACCATATTTAATTCCCATATAAAGAATTTATAAATAATATTCCCTATTTATTCATATAATCATGGATTAAAAATCCATATAATATCATATATTTTTTATAAATAATAAACTAATTTAAATAGGTAATATATTAATGAACTATAAATACACATGAAATGGTATCATATCCATGACTACAAATGAAACAACCACGGTGATTATTCAACAATACTAGATGGTATGATATATTACATTAAGAGACATCAAACTATATGGTTTCTAACTCCACTAAAAGTGATTAGTGGGAATCTCATCT
Organism: Viscum album; assembly: GCA_963277665.1. NCBI lineage: Eukaryota > Viridiplantae > Streptophyta > Magnoliopsida > Santalales > Viscaceae > Viscum > Viscum album. Next base: position 671,616,052 of record OY728131.1, on the reverse strand, counting down.
CATAGTCATGATTGAATCTTCACAATATAAACAACCTTCCAGGATAATGATAAATAACACAGTACACATAAGTTGTGTCTTTAATCCACTATGTAACAATTTACTAGTAAAAGAATTATAGAGAAACTCTAATACATATAGATTTTTAAAATAATTCATTGCTTCAATTAATAAGTCATATAAAGGTAATAAGTATGATTAAATAGTAAAACAACATGAATATATATTAAATATATAAGAGATGCCTATAATAGAAAAAAATAACCCATAATGGAAAATATAGCCTCATTATTCTCAAATAATGTTATACCAAAAGTGTTAATGGTATGTCCCTGAGACCAAATGTCTTTAAAAAGTTGTTTCGGCCGAAATTAGTGTTTTGTGACCCAATGTTTCAATGTATAATATTACATTTAAATAAAAATTCTGATTGATAAATAATTTCATATACCACTAACTAATTGATTATTACTATTATGAAATCAATTAGGATAATAAACCTAGTAATAAATAAGATCATTTCATTCAACTATAATTTATTACATTTTACGGATAAAAAAGAAAAGTGATCATACATTATAATATATGTTATAAATGTTTCATCTAAATTAAATCGACTAATTTAAAGTTGTAACATATAATTATTAAATATGTGAATTATTATATTATCATTGTTTAAAATAGAAGTTTGTATGAAATAATAATGAAACATATTGTGTAAAATGTCATTTTCAGTTAAATCGTCTTTCATTATAATTTTATTTTTCATTTAGAAAAAAATGAAAATATTATAATTTTAAATTAAAAAATTAATATGAATTTTTTGGTTTACTAAAATAAAAAATTTTATACTTTTAATTTTTATATTTTAACGAGTTAAGATATTTTTAGATAAATAATAAAAAATATAGTTTTTTATAAAAGGATGAAATTTATTACAATATATGAAAATAATAAAAATGTGTAATTTTATAAAAATATAATTAATTAATGGAAAAATTTTATTTATTTTAATTTTTTATAACTTTATAAATAATTCTTTTGACATTATAAATAAAATAAAATATATTGATATAATAAATATTTTTTTATTTTAATATAATTTAAAATTAATTTTGTAAACATATATTATTCATTTATTTGGAGGCCAAATAACATATATTTTTTTTAATAAATTAATTTTTCATGTGTAAATAAAAAAAGTAATAATTTTTTTCATTAAATAAATTTAGAACATAAAAATAAAATTTCTCTAAAAACTCTTATTACACTTTACGTTCATTTATTTTAATATTAACATTTCATGTTATAATTAATTATATTTCATTAGTTGATTTAAACATTTTAAAAGTACTATTAGTTAATAAGGATAAATTTAATTTTAGTCAAAAATAAAATTTAATACCGTTAAAATAATTTGGTGGTAAAAGTAAATATTTTAAAATTTTAAACTAAAGAAAAAAAATTAAGAAAAAACTAATTATCAATTCCTTGGTTGGAATAGAAATGGATTGAAATTTTCTCTTATCATTGAATTATTGAGCATTTAATGAGTCCCCACATCTTTATATGATGTTCTATTAACCATAATTCATGAATATTTCCAAAATGTCCCTCCTCTTCAGTTATAAATGTAGACATTTACTTCCCATCATTAAAATAACATTATTTCATGTTTCACTATAAAACTATTCCATTTTTCCTTATATAGTAAAATATCAGTTCCTTGGCCCTATGTCCATTAATAGTAATCAAAATTCTTTAATATCTAAGGATATTTTAAAGAAAAACCATGAACTCATGAGGTAAGGTTATAACCTTCTTAATAATTTCTTCTTAATATTTATTTTTTATGAAAATTATAACAATGTTAAAATAATTAAATATTTATTATTAAAATAAAAAATTTCTATATTAAATTTATTTCCCTTATTTATTTTATTTAAATCCACTAAAAAAATCAAAATGACAATGATCATGATACATGTGCATACTACCTGCTCCAAAAATTGACAACTTTTATTATTCAGAATGGATTCTTATGGTTGGTTATAATAATTTAATTAATGCATAAACATGATATATAAAATATAAATATATTTATAAAATGAAAAATTAATATTTAATTTCAATCCAACTAAATATTTGAAAAATTAAATACATCATCAAACGTACATGCGAACTACTGCATCCATGAGTCATGTGAATTATTTTCTTATTCACCATATAATTATTGAGATAAATGATCAATAAAGAACTAATATGATATTTAAAAAAATTTTATGTTACAATAAATATAATATTATATATTTTATAGGTGATATTAAAAATAATTGATCATAATTTATTTAGCTACCAAGAAGGATCATTTCAAGTCATCTTTCAAACATGGACTCAAATTTCAAAACCTATATAAATATAGGATTTTTTTTAAAAGTTAATAATAAAGGACATATATCGTAATATATTAATATATTAATATGTATTTTTTATGATATCATTGACCATTTTAAATAAATAGATTGATTTAAAATATTGTATGAACAATAAAAATATTCAATATGATTAGAACTACATAATCATTAAATAAAAAAAGATAATAGAAAAAAATAGCATTAAAAATATAAGAATAAGGTTAAAAAAAAAGTTTTTACTAGAGTTAATTTTATTTTAAAAAATGTTAAGCGCGCTGGAATAATGAATCAAAAAAAATGTATGAGTTTTTTTTATAAATTTCCACTCATATTGATATATTTATTATTATACACCATGTATGAAGTGGAATATTGAATATAATTAACCATTAATATATATATCATAATTAATTTATTATTCATGGTATTTAAATTGTAGTTTTAGATAATATCATAAATGTTCATTGAATTTATTATTTTATAAATTTTTGGAGTTTAATTGTCTAAAATTTTAATTCTTGAATCATATTTATTATTATGTACCATGAAATATTTAATAATTTGTTAATACTTCCTAATGAATTTATTATACCATTTTTCTGTAATTATTTGAGTTTTAAGATCCAAATCATGTCCATTATTTAAATGGAATTTCATTTAAAGGATACAAAATGTACAACTGTTTTTTGTCCCAAATTCCATTCATTGAGTTGTTTTCGAATTATAAACCTAATTTTATTTATATAGACTATATGATAAATATTTTATAAATTAATCCATGGAATTTTATTAATTCATGGTAATATTCAATTGATTTAAAAATCTCTATAATTAAAGGGTTTTATATTTATAATATTATTTGGTCATAATAGTTTTATTGAATCAAATTCATTCTCTTTAAGTTATATATAAAAAAATTTATTATGATCTTCTTTGACTCATTAATATTTTAAATAATTTTCTCAATGGTATAATCATAATTTTTAGGAGGAAGGAATGTCTGCTCAAAAAAAATTATTACAAAAATAATGTACTAAGAGAGTGCTTATTAGGATGATTTACCAAGGTGGGTATGAAAATTACCAAATGCATCTGATTCATCCAAACATGAACAATAATTCAGGAGAAAAATGGACTAACTAAAGGTTGCCACCAAAATTTACCTCTTTAAAAGAGCACCAGTGACCTAATTTTCCTCCCTATAAACATGTGAAACAAAAATATAGACATAATCAACAAGATGAATGAAATCAATCCTGGTTAAAAAATTCTTCATGGGACATTCTTGGACCGAGCATTGAGAATATTCACTACCACACATGGTTCAGATTCCATCCATAGAGCTCCTCATCCATGATAGAAAACATACCATACCAACTTTGTTATATCTAACAATTATTCTTCAACTGCATAAACATTCTCAATGAAGTGACAAATACATCCCTTAAAAAAACCTTGATAAGTGTAGAAGACACCACCCCAACCCAATGTTTGATCCTAATATAGATGTATTTGTATATGAGATGACACAATACCAGAGGGGGTGAATTTTAAGTTTTAATTTTTTTTATTTAAGCATGTAAGAAATTACATAGTTTAAGAGGTCTTAAACAGATACAATTCATAATCAATAAAATTTACCACAATGTTCTTGGATCTAATAGAAATGATAAGATGTAATACTATATGTATTGTATAACAATCGTATTTTGATTGAATACAATGATTAGAGTAATACAAATGAAAAACATTCTACCATACTATGTATTGAATTTATTAATACAATATGAATCAAAATTGAAACAATTACAATTTAATTGAATATAAAAATAAGGGGGAAACAATAAAATTATCTTTATAATTCAAATATAAATAGAAATGTAAAAGTATTACAATTATTTTAAACCAAAGAGAAGTGTATCCTTTCACCTTGGATAGAAGGTCTGTCTTACCACCACTTTGTTAAGACCTCGCTACGATGATTGAAAATTACATATTTCTATCCCCGCAAGACCTTGATTTTATAGGTAATCGACACCTCTGTCTTTCAAATGCTTGAAGTCCCTCGATACGATGATCGGTACAACTATATTCATATCACCAGAAGTCTTTGATTAAGAAGGTAATTGGAACCTTTGTCCTTCAAACAATTGAAGGTCCTCGATATGATGATTGGGAAACATTTCCTCCTATCCACAAAATACCTTGATCGTTATCACCTAATTGGTCTCACAATGAAAAAAAAATCACTTGATGGAATAAAAATGATAAAAACGAGTCGTTCATGTTTTGTAATTACAAGGATTTCGCACGAAGCAAGAGTGAAGTCACAACGTCTCTCTCTAGAACTTGATAGAAGAAACAGTTGATAAAAAGTCTATTCTTTATTTCAAATGAACTTCTATTTATAGTCCTCAGGTTCCAATGGTCATACTTCTCTGAAATACTCGTAAGGACTTGGACACTTAGCATTGTAACGGTCATATTAAAACAAAAAACATGACATCATTTTGATTAGTTTATAAATAACTCAACAACATCATTTTCGATAAAAAAAGATATATGAAAATGATAACATGAGTATGACTGATATGGAACAAGTATTGATAAAATTATGTATGAGATAAAAAGTAAAACATCAGTATGATTAATATTACTCAGTGAAATGTACTGATATGATGAAAAGTGAGTACAATGCACAATGTGTGTATGATGAACATAGTCAGTACGATAGATAGAGTTATTATAATATATAGGATCAATATGATATACATAGTCAGTACGATAGACATATTTAGTATGATGGATAGAGTTAGTATGATAGATAGAGTCAATACGATGGAAAGAGTCAGTATGATAGACAGAGTCAATACGATTGATAGAGTCAGTATGATAGATAGAGTCAATACGATTGATACAATCAGTACAATAGACAGATTCAGTACGATTGACATATTCAGTACAAATGACAGATTTAGTATGATTGACAGAGTAATCATATTCATAGTAAATAATTTATTTGAGAAATGAGTGAAAATATATTTTTGAATTCCCAAAAAAAAATACATAAAAGTAAAAAAGAAGACATTTGACTTAAAAATATCCCCCTTTTGTAAATCAAAAAACACAAAGTAAAACTTGAAAGAAATAATTACCCCCCCCCCTGTGTTATGAAAACATTTCTGAAAACAAAATTGAACAAAACTAACTTCCCTTAGGTATATAATTTCTTAAGGATTTTATTCACAGATATTCCTTGATTTAGGTGTATTACATTTGAGTAAAAGAATTTATGAATACTTCCCCTTTGTGAATATTTCCTTCCTTTTATAAAACATTCTCCCCCTTTGTGATTTAACAAAATAATGGGATAATGTCGAGTTTTTTGAAAAATTTAAAGAAACAAAATAAAAAAAATTGAAATGACGACATAAAATGCATTATTGTAAAAGTTTTAGAGAAATTGAAATAATACTCAAGAACGAAATATACAAAAAATAATTTTTTTCTCTTTTATTTATCTTTCTTGATCAAATCATGAAGAAAGACCATCATATTCTTTATTTATTTGATTTCATCTGTGATAGAATCATCTTGAGATTTTAGAAGCACTTATTGTTCTTCAAAAAGATGATCTTGGTTTTTGATAGTGTCTTATTTCACCCTAATCCCTTTTCAAGAGTATCAATTCTATTATTCAATTTTTTTTTCTTCATCCAACAAAGTGTTTTGTTCCTTTAACAAAACTATTTCATCTTTTAAATATGAAACCTTTGAGAATTCTGATTATAAAGCACTAAACCTTTATTGAAATTATTTCACTAATAGCATATCAGCACCATGAGATTTTGGAATTTTTTTCAACCTACTAATTGTTTCCATATCGAGCTTATTTAACCCAATAGCATGATAATTTGAGAGTCTCCTTAAGAATTCAATTGATTACTCGTGTTCATTTACTTAGTGATCAATTTCGTAAAACCAGTTAGCCATCTTATTGCAAGCCTTATTATGAGAAACATAACTATCACTCAAAACTTTTAAATCAAATTCTGTCAACATTACTCTCTTTCTGAGCTCTCTAACTGAACCAAATTTCTTCCTTTTATTGTCTGTAATAAAATCAATTCTTCCTTAAATTATGGGAAAATATGGAATATTATTCTTAATTATTCTTCAATAATTAAAAATTTAATCTCTTTTATTCATTGAAATTTAATGTTCTCAATCGGTATCATTATCATACGATTCAAGATCATTTGATTAGCTTGATTCTTCAATAGGATGTTTTCCTTTTCATTTCTGTTTTCCCCATTCCACCTTCTCTAATTTGTTTCTTACTCTTTCTTATTCAACATTATCACTGATGATAATTACCTTCTCAGCATGAGAAGTTAGAGCCCCTTTCATGACTAGAGAGGGAAATCTCTCTGATTGATTTTCTAAGGATTGAACTAGTTTTTGTTTGACATGATGATTCTACTGAATTCAATCACATTTCTTTTGAATAGAAGATTCTTCTCTACTCTTATTAGAACATTGAAGATATTCTGAAAGAAATTATAATTCCTCTTCTTCATATTCCTAAACTTATTGCACTATTTTTTCCCTTTATATTTCTTTGGAAAAGTCTGTATGACCGGTTCTTGTTGAACTTCTGTTAGTTGAGCACTTTCGAACTCAACCCCTTTTAGGATTTTAGCAACATAAAAACCTTGAGCTTTTCCTTTAAAAAGAATATCCTTTTTCTTCTCAGCCTATAGAGTATCTTCTACCCTTATCTTCTGAGCTAGAGCTTCAAATGGATCAAGACCAAATTTAGGACCACCTTATTTTCTTTATTCTTTCACATTTTCCACTTGGCTACAACCTATTTACTATATTTGTTTTTCTTATTTGGCCTTGCACTGATTTGAGGATCTCACTTTGGATAAGAAACAATTTTTGGATTTGATTCTATTAGAATTAGTTCTGATTGATTTGTTGTTGATTCTTCTCCCACATCTTTGAAAAATAGTTTTTATTATTCATCAAAAAAACATAAAATTTATTCCACTTATTATTATGTATCCAAGAAGGCTTCAGCTCTTTCAATTCCCCTTTCAGAGGAATATTACAAAACTTCAAACTTTTAAGAGTGAACATTTTGAGAATAGATGGATACATGATAAGATGAGACTTGATCACTATAGAATTCACATTCTTGATAGTTTTGAAAGTTTAACCCATGAGATTTATCTTTCTCATGTTTACGTGATAATATAGCATAAAAATGTTTGAAACCTTAAGAGTTTCCCTATCCCCTTTTCATAGAATTAGATATCCCTACATCCAACGGAAAACAAACCGATTTTCTGGAGTGAGATGAGCTGCTTCCCTTTAATCCTCATTTAAAAGAAATAGTGACTTTTCAGCTCTTTCCTTATTAAACATACCAACTTCCGCAGGTAACTTATTTAATGGGAAAAAAGAATCACCTTCAGTCAAAACATTGAGGAAATGTGCTTGTTGTTTTAAAGACATTAAAAATTTTCTAACATACACATAAAATTTAATCATTATATTTTTATCAAAAGACACCATGTTGTAGAATTTTCTAACCTCTTTCAACGAGAATCAGATCTTGAGATATATGTTTCTCAACACAAAGATGTTCCCAACCTTGAATAAAATAACCCTCTTGATTGTTGAGTCATAACTGTTAATTTTTTTTGGGAAACCAAAATTTTTCTGAATAAATAATTCTTTGAAATTGTATTTGAAGAAATTTTGGTAAGAGTGTTGACAAAATAAAAAGACATAAAGATGATTGAAAAAAGAAAAGATCGTGCCGAGTCTTAAATAGGAGTGGCATAGCTTCACCGAGAAATCAGAAAAACTGGTGTGGGTTTGAACGGGGGGGGGGGTCCTCTATTTATTAGAGAACTTTGAAGACCATTAGTCCTCTATAGTTGATATATAGAATATAAAGAATCCAATGGTGGAGAATAAAAGAGGTGTTATTTAAAAAATAATTAAGAAGATTAAAATTGAGAAACAATAACACAAAATAAAGACAATACAAAAATAAGAGAGAATGTACCTATAAGATATTTCAAGTAAGTTATTGGTATCATAATATAATGAAAGTAAAGAAATAATAATATACAGTAATGAAATTAAAATAAAATCAAACATACAACAAATAAAAAATAAATTTTATATGATCGGTGGTCAGACAAATGGAAAACAAAGTCATTACCATTGGTTGTCAAGATGATGAAAAAAAAAATTTATTACCATAGGTTGTCAATATGAGGGGAAATAAGGTTATTAGAATAGGTTGTCAGCCAATGGATAATAAAGTCATTACCATATGTTGTCAAGACGATAGAAAACAATGTCATTACCACATACTGTCAAGCTGATGAAAAACAAAGTTATTACCATAGGTTGTCAAGCCGATGGAAAACAAATTTATTACCATAGGTTTTCAAGTTGATGGAAAACAAAGTCATTATCATATACTTTCAATTCAATGGAAAAAAATTCCTAACCACAGGTTTTCAAGCTGATGGTAAACAAATTCATTACTATAGGTTTTCAAGCCGATAGAAAACAATGTCATTAACATTAGTTGTCAAGCCGATGGAATATAAAGTCATTACCATAGGTTGTCAAGATGATGGAAAACAAGGTCATTACCATTGGTTGTCAAGCCGAATAAAGAGACTCTGTAAGAAAAATTAACAGAATGTCAAAACAATAAAGAAAAAACAAAATTCCAAATCAAAAAAAAGAATGTCAAAACGAAATAAAAAAAACAGAATGTCAAAATGAAAATGAAGACGAAAGTCATAACTATAGAAACAAATAAAACAAATAAAACTAATATTAAAGAACTAAGAGAAAATAAAACATAAAATATGAAACAAAATAATATAAAATACGCTAAACAAAGTGAAAAAGAAAAATGTTATCCTCTTGGAAAAAAGAGTGTTTTAATGTAAGAATAAATGTAAAAATAAAAAGTAGATGTGAATTATTATTTTAGTGTAATAATTCCTATATTTTGTTTAATAAATTCAAATCGATTGTAAGGTAACAGTTTTGTAAAAATTTCAGCAATTTTTTCTTGAATTCTAATGAATTTAATATGATATATCCTTTCATTGTGTGATCCCTAAGAAAGTGATATCTAATATCTATGTGTTTTTCACATGATTGATGTGTTTTGTTTTTACTAAGAGCTGTGGAGCTCGTATTATTACATAGTATTTGTGTTTTGAAAAAACTCATGCCATAGTCAGTGAGTGTGTGTTGCATCCACAACACATGAGCACAATAACATACAAATGCTACATATTCAGCTCCAGTAGTGGAAAGTGCTACTGAGATTTGTTTCATGCATGACCAAGAAACTAAAGAATCTTCTAAGAAATGACATTTTCTAGATATACTCTTTCTATCCATTTTACAACCACCAATGTCATCATCTGAAAAACATTTTAAAACAAATTCATTTCCAAAAGAATAAAAAAGGCCTAAATCCAAAGTTCCTTTTAAATACTGGAAAATCATTTTCACAGATTTGAAATGGTATTCTTTTTGATTTTATTGATATATTACACATAAGCATACTGAAAAAATTTCGTCTGGATGACTAGCTGAAATGTATAACAAACTTCCTATCATACCTCAAAAATTATTTTTATCTACTAGTTTCCCAGCTTCATTTAGATCAAGTGTATTTGAGGTACTAATTGGAGTGCGTATACTTTTAGTGTTTTAATATCCATACATTTTGAGTACGTATTTGATATACTTATGTTGAGATATATAGGTTTCTTTTGGTATTTGAGAGAATTGAAAACCTAAAAAGAATTTTAACTCACCCATCATACTCATTTAAATATTAGATTTCATCAGATTCACAAAAGAATCAGTTAGAGATTGCTAATTTGATTTGAATATAATGCCATCAACATAAATTTGGAAAATAAAAAAATTTGTTTTCCATTTTTAGAAAAAGAGTTAAATCCTCCGTACCTTTTGCATAATTGTTTTTTTGTAAAAGAAATCATGTAAGTCTATTATACCATGCTTTTGGGGCTTGTTTAAGGCCATACAATGCTTTGGTAAGTTTAAAACCATGATCAGGATTTTTTGGATCTACAAAACTAGGAGGTTGTTCTACAATAACATCTTCTTGTACAAACCCATTGAAAAATCACATTTTACATCCATTTGAAAAAGTTTGAAATTGAAGTATGTTGAAAAGGATAATAGAATTTGAATAGATTAAACTCTTGATACCAAAGAATATGTGTATTTGTAATATATTCCCTCTTTTTGATTATATACCTTAATAACAAGTCTTTATTTATTTCTTATAATGACTCCATTTTCATCACATTTGTTTTCTTCTAAAAACCCATTTTACTCCAATTACAGTTTTTTCGTTAGGTCTTTCAACAAATGTCTATACTTGAGTCCTTTCAAATTAATTTAGTTCATCTTACATTACATTAATCCAATTGTCATCACATAAGGCCTCACCTATATTTTTAGGTTAAACTTGAGATAGAAAAGAAAGATCTTCTATTTAATTTCTCAAGGATTTTTTGGTCCTGACAGGTTGATTTACATATCCAATGATATTATCACCAGGATGATTCATATGTAAAAACTAATTTGGTTTTTTAAAAACCTATTCATCAATATAAGATAGAAGGTCTTCTTGGGTAAATGTTTCAGAAATATTTTCTTGAGTATTACCCTTATCAGAAGAGTTTTCAATTGTAGGTTAATAACCAATTTGTGAAAATACATTAGTTGATGTAGGTAAGGATTGTTTAAATACAAAGGGGTCAATTTCATCAAATTTAACATGCACTATTTCTTCAATAATACATGATTTTTTGTTAAAAAATCAATTATCCTTAGAAGTTGTGGAAGAACCTCAAAAGATTCCTTCATCATATTTGGGTGCGAATTTATGTAAATTATCTTTTGTATTCAATATGAATACTTTGCCTCTAATGTCTCTGAAGTATGAAACTTTAGGTTTTCAGCCATTCTAAAATTCATAAGGTGTTTTATTTATAAAATTTCTAATTAAAACATGATTTATAGTATAACATGAAGTACTAACTGCTTCAACTCAAAAATTCTTAGCAATTGAGTATTCACTCAACATTGTTCTTCTCATTTCCTGAATAATATGTTTTCTTTTCTCAACAACACCATTTTCTAAGGGGTTCTTGGAGATGAAAAGTTGTGAGTAATATATTTATTAATACAAAAAGTTTCAAAATATGAATTTTTAAATTCACCACCATGATCACTATGAATAGTTATCAATGGTAGGTTTTTCTCATTTTTATCATGGGCTTTGAATGTTTTGAAATAGAAAAAAGATTCTGATTTCTTTTCTAGAAAATAGAACCATGTAAATCTAGTGTAGTCATTAATTAAAACAAATACATTGTATTTGCCTCCAATGCTTCCAGTTTGTGTAGGGCCAAAAAGATCCATGTGCACTAACTATAATTCATTAGAAGTTGAAACTTAATTGATTGATTTAAAGCTATTTTTATGTTTATTTTCATATTGACAAGGATCAAAAACATTTGAAGAATCATACCTATGATCTAGTATATCCATAAAAATCATTTTCTTTAAAAGTTTACAAATGTTTATAAAGTTACAATGTCCTAAACTTCTATTCAATAACCATGATTGGTATTCTATTTCACTTATGCATGGTATGTCTTGGTTCATAAGGTCTTCCATGTTAATTGTGTATACATTCTCATTCCTATGGGAATAAAGAATGAACTCATCCTTGAAATTTTGAAATAAACACTTATAATTCCTAAAATTTACAAGATATCCTTAATCACATAATTAACATGTTCTAATAAGGTTGTGCGTAAGACCTTTGAAAAACAAAACTTTTGAAATTAAAACATTACCAAGGAAAAACATTTTACCTCTACCAATAATCTTTCCTTGAGAATTTTATTTGAAGGTTACTTTCCCACCTTTTGTGTTAATGATCTTTTCAAAGAAATATTTATTTCCAGTCATGTGTCGAGAATAACCACTATCCATGTACCAAATTTTCTTGTTGGTACACTTCTTATTTTTCTGAAAAAGAAACAATGAGTTTTTCAGAACCCAAAATTTTTTGAATATGGAAATGTTAGATAAAATAATTTTGTGTATCCATATTTCTTTTTCAAAATGATATTTTTGAATTAAAGAATATTAAGTTCTATTAATAGATCAACTTCCTTCCCAATGTCCACCACATTGGAATTTAGTACATAATTGGGCACTTTGAGGAACACAATATTTATTACTAAATTTTTTTTGAGTGACTGTATCCAAATCCAGATGTATTCCTTAATGAACTAATTTTAGAATACATCTAATCAAAATTTTTCTTACCGCATGTAATGTTTATTAATAGTTTCTTAAGAGAAATGATTTCTGATTTCAGTCTAATGACTAAATTGCCATTCTCACAAAAAAATATTTTGGAATTATTTTTGGTTTTAAAAACACTTTTCATTAAAACAAGTTGTTCAAAATCCTTAGAAATTTTGTCCTTCTTAGAAGTTAATTCCCCAAGATACTTTGAAGTATTTTTAATTTCGAGAGTTTTATGATGAATTTCTTTTGACAGATCTTATTACTATTTTGTAGGAATAGATATTCTAGAATTTTCCTTATCAAGATTTATCTTGAATTTTGAATTTTCATTCTGATGTAATTCAGAAAATCTGGAAACTTTTTTAAAGAAAGGTAAATTTTCCTCTGATGAGGAAGATTGTTCATCCAAAGAGTAAGAATATATCTCATTAGGGTAATTAGTATTCAATGATACATTTGTAAGGGACTGATAATTATGTACATTATCCATGAAACAATTATTTTCAATAGGTATTCTAGCTATAAGTCCAATATTCCTTTATCAAGATGATTCATATTCTGGAGAATCATATGATGCATCACCACCACTATCACTCCATATATAATTTTCCTTCAATACTTCTCTTATAATTTGACTTGTAATACTTTTTCTTGTTTCTTTTGATTGTTTTCCTTCTTACCTTTTGTTTTTAGTAAAGGAAAATTAGGTCTAATATTACTTGATCTTTTTCATTCATAACAAGTGACCTCAAAATAATTATTTTCTTTTCTATATTTATTTTTGAATCTATATTGAATGTATTTATTTCTAATAATAGTATTCATAATTTGAGAAATATTAGCCAATTTATTATCTTAGTGGTCATAATCACTTGATTCTGATATAACAACTTTCTTAACTTTGGATCTTGTCACCCTTTATGGTGTCTAAGCCTTAGTATTAGTAAAAACTACACACCCATTACCTTTATTTTTTTATTGAAATCAATATCTCTTTTCATTATAGTCTCATGCTAAAGTAGAGTACCAAATAACTCATCAACAGTGATTTGAGTGACTTTCTTGTTTTCATCAATAGATGTTCCTTTTTATTCCCACTTTTTAAGAATAATATAAATAATCATGTCCACAAGTGCTTCATTATCAAGACCCTTTTCAACTATAAAATGTAGACTATTGACAACTGTCTTAAACCTTTGTGGCACCTTGCATACTAGTTCTCCATAAGGAAAAAAGAAACCCTTGATATTATGCTTCAAGCATTGCTCGTCTTGTTTCTATAACTTTAGATGAACCAAAATGTGTGACTTTTAATTTCTTCTAGATACAATTGGCTACTTCACAAGATGATATCTAACTATATATATTCCTGGTCATAGAACATAAAAAAATATTATGTACCTTGTAATTCATTTGATATTCTTTCTTCTCTTGATTGTAGGAAGTACTAACTTCATGATCTGGGATTTTATATCCTCCAGTAAGAAATATATTGTTGTCTACTCCAGTATTAATAAAAAAATTGAATTTCATCTCTTCAACACTCATAATCATTCCCATCAAATATATGTGGTCTATTTGGATTTATATTTTCAATAGATCCAATATTAATTCATGCAATCTTATAAAACATTACTTTTCCACTCCAAACGTTAGTGTAGTAAGTATTTATAAACAATGGATTTGTAAAAGAAATAAAATTGCAATGAATAAATAAATATAGGAAGTAATAGAAGATAGTGGAAAACTCATTTGATATGAATTGTTGGATTGTAATATATATGTATATATATATATATATTATGACACAATACAATAGGGGAGGTGAATTGTAAGTTTAAAAACTTTTTATTTCAAAATTTAAGAAATAACTTAGTTTAAGAGGTCTTAAAATAATACAATTCACAATCAATGCAATTTACCACAATGGTCTTGGATCTAAAAGAAATGATAAGATGTAATACTATAAGTAGTATATAACAATCTTATTCTGATTTATTATAATGATCAGAGTAATACAAATGAAAAACATTATACCATACAACGTATAGAATCTATTAATACAATATGAATCGTAAATGAAACAATTACATTTGAATTGAATATGAAATTAATGGGGAAACAATACAATTCCCTTTATAATAAAAATAGTAGCGGAAATGAAAAAGTATTACAATTATTTTAACCTAAATAGAAGGGTACCCTTTCACCTAGGATAGAAGGTCTATCTTACTACCAACTTGGTAAGACCTCGATACAATGATCGAAATATCCAACTTTCTACCCCCACAATCCCTCAATTTTATAGGTAATCAACACTTTTCTCTTTAAAATTATTGAATTCCCTCGATACGGTGATCGGTACAGCTATCTTCCAATCCCCGGAAGTCCTCAATTAAGAAGTTAATCAACACCTCTGTCCTTCAAGCAATTGAAGGCCCTCGATACGATGATCAACAACATGTATTCCTTTCTCTGTAATCCCTTGATCGTTATCACCTGATCGGTTGCACAAGGCAAAACAAATCACTTGCTGGAATACAAAAGCTAAAAATGAGCCATTCGGGTTTTTTAATTCCAAGGCTTTTGCACAAAGTATGATAAAAGTCACATTGTATTAGAAGAAAAAGTTTATCAAAATCCTGTTATCTGTTTCAAATGACCTTCTATTTATAGGCCTTAGGTTCGAACAATCATATTTTTTCAAACAATCATATTTCTCTGAAAAACTCAGATGAACAAGGACACCTGGCATTGTGACAGTCATATTGAAACAGAAAGCACGACATCATTTTGATTAGTTTATAACTAACTCCATAACATAATTTTTTTTTAAAAAACAAAAGATATGTGAAAATTATAACATGAGTACGATTGATATGGAACAAGTGTTGACAAAATTTTTTATGAGATAAAAAGTAAAACATGAGTATGATTAATATTACTTAGTGCAATGTATTGATATGATACAAAGTGAGTATGATGAACAATGTGAGCAAGATGAACATAGTCAGTATGGTAGACAAATTATGTATGATAAACAAAGTTAGTATGATAGACAGAGTCAATATAGTAGACAGAGTCAGTACAATAGACAGAGTCAGTATGATTGGCATAGTCTGTATGATAAACAGAGTCAGTACGATAGACAGAGTCAGTATGATTGACAGATTCAGTATGATAGAAAAAGTTCGTATGATTGGTAGATTCACTATGATTGACAGATGAAATATGATAGAAAGAGTCATTATGATTGACAGAGTAATCATATTCAAAGTAAATATTTTATTTGATAAATGAGTAAAAAGAGATGTGTGATTTCAAAAATAAAACCCATAAAATACAAAAGAAGACTTTTGACATAACACCCGAGGGTCCCAGCGCATCAGAACATTCCCCATAATCAATTACATTCAATCACCCTGAGAAAAGTGGTATCCAACTAACAGGTATAGACAAAAATGGTTCCCTATACCCGCTGCATTCACTAAGTGAGCTGAAAATTACTGGGTAAAAAATTAATTTCTCATTAAGATTCTCTGAATTTTGGATTCATGTAAAATTCCTTTGTAAATTTCAATGGTACCAACAAGAATGGTTGGAAACTAATAATCAAAATACATCCCATTAAATTCCCTCCATGTGTAGGAGACAAAACCCATAGCAGTAGCCAAGACAGTCAAGTGAATCTAATCACATTAAACTATACATAAGAGGGATGTCAACATATATTCCAATAAGGCCGCAGACTTAAAAAATTACTTAATGTTGAGTTAAATCAAGAATTAAAATTAAGGATCTTTTCAGGTTTATATTTTTAGAGAATTAGGCCATAACTCTTATATTACATCTTACAAAGTAGACACTTTTACTCTAATTTTTTTTTCAAAACAATAAAACTATTTAAATAATACAATAATTATTTTCTTAATATAATTCTTCTGGAATTGTTCCTTTATCTTAACCTTCCTTATACCCTGTGAAACAAAATTAAAAAAATGGGACAAGCTTAAAAATCAGGAAGGGTTATAAAATAAGGAAATAAAACAATAGTCCATCTATAACACCCCAAGCATCCACGGTACACTTCTCGTTGAATAATATAGTATCATGTGTTGTACGCAACTTCGAGTTCTAACACACACCACAACCAATCAAACTAGCCATTATGAATATTAATACCCAATTTTTGAAATTTTATAAAATTTTTCTTTCAAAATGGACATCATTTTTGGATTCGGAATATCTAAATTAGCTTAGGGTGAATTTTTGGAATTTTTTTGAAAACATTCAATTATTAATGAATAGTGCAAAAACAATGAGTTATAGTTTAAAACCGAATTTTTATTTAAATAATTATTTATTTTAATTAAATTTAATTAAGGTAAAAATAGATACTTAATACCTATATAAGTTCAATGTAATTCATTGGAGTTAGTTTAGAAAAAATTTAGATATATAAAAATTTTATTGAACTTTTCACCGTCTTTTACCCACCTCCTATGAGAATTTGAAAATTCACATAAAAAATTATTTTACCACTTCTGTGAGTGGAATTACTAAAATTTAAGAGACATGGTTAATATCATGGAGTAAAATTTGGTTCAATAAGATAAAAATAATTTTTGGTGAATAGTAACTTTTTTACTTTTATTTACCACAGTTAAAAGTAAAAAGGGTAATTAAGGGTAAAAATTATATTAATATTACCCTAAAACATGTTCTAATTATATTGTACAAGTTTATATCGACCAAAAAAAACCTTAGGAATAAAATATTATTAATTATGTCCACTTGGATTAGATTAGGACATTTATTATTATTTAATTCAAAGAAGAGTTAAAAGAGTTAAAATCAAAGTTTAATAACAAAACATTTTTAATATAGGGTTATACATAATATAAATAAGATTATAAATATTCATTAGAAATCTAAAAATATTTACTACATAATGGTATTTTATTTATAATTTTTAGACATTAAATAATTTAAGTTATTTATGACACAATGGTGATGCAATAATTACCTAATTAATGAAATATTAAAATAATTGATATTATAAATATAAAAATAAATGTAATTTGAGATTTTTAATGTATTAAACTAAATTTATAGGTTAATATGACATTTTAGTATTGGTTATATAAATTTTTTTGATGTAATAATGCTGTTATGAAATTATCAAAAACAAAATACCAAATAGTGTTAAAATTGACATAAAAGAGTTTTTAAAAAATATTATATTATTAATTTATATTCAATTCCTAAAAATATAAGGTTCTTCCAAGAGACTTATATTATGATAGGTGTATCATTTATGGACCACTTGGGGGACTCTTGGATGTATATAGTAAGTTTATTAACTATATAATATAAAAATACAGAGACATGGTAAATGTCAAACTAATTAACTAAGAGTTAAAACTATAAGATAAGGTTAATATCGTGACCCAGACCTGTCTAAAACCTATTTGTTGAATTTTTTTCGACTTATACCCACCTTAAAATTCAAATAACCCACTTTGGATCCATTAGAAACCGAATATTAATTTATTATAAAATAATATATCTAGATTTTCCAAAGGTTCCCCTCACCCATTTTATTAATGGGTACTCCCCCTTCTCTCTAATTTACACCTTAAAACCCTTTTGAATCGGCCAAACCCTACCCAAATATTCTCTCAACTTCCATCACTCCAACCTAGAGTCCTTATTTTGATCATAATGCCAACCTAAGGATCCATTTTGATCAAATCAAAAGAAAGGACCCGAAGAAGAGGTAATGTTTTCACAACCCTCTTTCAAGTTTCTTTCTTCTTAAACTTCTTCTTTCTTTGTTATTTCCATTCTAAAATAATAACTATAGTATATTTTATTTACGTTTATGTTATTATAAATATGGTACAACCATATTCAGTATTCTATCCATCCTTTTAATGACATGTCACCATACGTGTGTACGTACGACCTACCGTCTCCACACCGTGGTGTAATTGTTATTCAATACATTATTATTTGGATGGGTATAATAATGATGTGTAATCCATGTATATAATAAGCATAACATGATAATGATTCTATATATATTATATACCATCCAATTATATATGATTTTAATATCAAAAAAATGATATTATCGCTCGTGCGTACGTACGGACTACCGTCTCCACGAACGTGATGAGATTCATTCCCTATCGTATCCATACAAGTATAATTCTTATTTTATGATTAAAAATAATGTTTAATAACTTGAGATAATTTTTTATATTAATAATATAGAACCTATATATAACAAACATGACATATGTAACAAAACATATAAAAGAAGACGAGAAAGTTAACATCCGAAACCATGATAATACTAAGATATTATTAACAAAGAAATGTAAAAAAGATCATATATGATATCATATTAATTTATATGATTCTTTTATAATTCAATAAAAAATATTTCACAATTATACAGGAGACTAGCATACCCTAGACCAAGGAAAATGTACAAAGTAAGGGGTTTCTTATCTCACTTTTAATTCCGTGAGATTTCTATTGTTCACCACTTATTCATTGCATGTGGTGTGTGTACTGCCCATGTTTGTATTCATTGTGTAATATAATTTAATTCATGGATATTTACATCCTCAATGTATGATCCTTATTTCATGGGTTTATGTTTCATAAGTTACCAAATCAAAAAGGGAATTTGAAATTTTAATTTCTACTCATTCGGCTTTACGCATACTTCATAGATTATTTTACTCCAAGATTATGTGTGGAATCACTATTCATTTGAATATGTCATAATTTCCACTCACCATTTTGTAGACATACTTTTGATATACATAATCACTCCATTTATAAATTATCAAGTCATCGGTATGAACTTGATAAGAGTAATTTTTACTCAATCTTGATTTATTGAGTTAAAAATCCAATTCATTGGTGTTGTTTTTACAAGAATATGTGTGAATGTACATTGATTGTTTTACACTGAATATCCAATCATATTGAGTGTATTTATATTTGTAACACATAATTATGCTGTTAATTTATCCTTAACCTAAACATACGGCCTTTATGAGAGATTTCATCTCAATTTACATTCCATTGAGACTCTTTTGTTGTTATACACCAAATCACATTTATATGGTGTATATAATGTACTTTGACATAGTATATCATGATTCCATTTATTCTCATGATATAAAAAAGTTTTTATTACATCAATTCTAGTGTCTCTCTTTTGGTTAGGAAATCTAACTAAAATACCATTTTAAAATGTTTTAAAGATTTATTATTCTAAATATTTCTAATTAATGTCCATGTTTTAAAAATGGTTTTAATGATTTATTTATATGGAGATTATAGTTTTCAAATAAAAATTCCTTTTAAATGTTTCAAAGTGTTATGGGACACTTTTATTCAAAAATCAATTTTAAATGGCTTCTTGAAAAATAGTGCGACTTTTAAATGTTTTCAAGAAAAAGGGGGATATTTATATCAATAGTTTGATGATTATTTTAATCTATGTCAATATCCTTCCTTATTATCGATTGAGGTTAATCTGATATAATACGATCTTCAATATTGCATCGAATGAGTTATTTCTAATTGTAGATGAGAAATTTTTATACCATTCATGGTCTGTGGTTAAAGTATTGACATTTCGTATGCTAGTTTTAATATTAATGTTTATGTTATGTTTCAAACTATTCATATGAGGAATGCATTAGACTTTGGATGTGATTGGTGGAGCCCACTATAGCTCCTCGATGCATCGGTAGGTCTCATGAGACAAACTAGTGTCTTGGAACAAGGCCTTGACAAAATCTTATTTGGAGTTTTGGCATGAGACCTTGACTGTGTGGTTATGATACTCTAGAATTATGCATTCCATCATTATGAAAGTGGTTATTGATATTGCATGTAATTATTTTACTAGTAGAATATCCATGTGAATAAGTAAATGGAATTATTTCATTTTATCTTTTCCATATTATGCTGAAGTTCAAGATTAAAAGGATTTTGTTTTAGTTAAAATTTCCTTAAATGTATATGCTTATTTATGAAATTTCTGCTATATTGTTATCCTTACTGAGCATCTGAGCTCACCCCTTTCAAAGTTTTACTTTTCCCAGGATGTGAAGAAGTAATTTATGAATGACCTACAGGGATAGTATGAGGGGATATGAAGACGATATGTTGTTGTAGTAGTTTTCACTTTATTATCACGACCCATCCTCGGGGTCCGTGCCATGAATACCCCAAGCCCGCCTCCCATAGGCTAGGGGCTGGCGACTAGAACTAAGGCGTAAATCCTGATAAAAGGTAAGGCATTGCCTTTATATAAGAAAACAAACACCAAAGAGTACACAAGTTGAAGTAAACACTAAGTAAACTGAATACAAAAGTAATTGCTGGAAGTAAATGGCCAGAATACAAACCCAACTGAAAGTAAAGTACAACTGAAAAGATAGTACAACAGTATTGAAGTAAAACAGCAGCACCGAGTCATCCTCTGGAACTCCCACCCAAAGGGTGGGTACAGATAGTCTCCACAGATCCTCGGTCCGGCCGTCAGCTCTATGTACATCCCGCCATGTGGTCCACCTCTGGGTACCGTCCATCTCCACAAGCTTCCACCTCGATCAGTTCTGTCCGTCGTCTGCATCCAACACAATGTAGTGTGGGCATAGCCCGTGTAGGGGTGAGTATACGATACTCAGTAGGGACCCTGAGACCCCCGAAGGTCTCTCAGAATCCATTAAAGATAAACCATAAAGAAAAGATAAAATCACGAAGTATCAACACCACTACTTAGGTATATTCCTATACATATACCTATGTCATCAGTTAAAGTTCGTCTCAAACTCCCAAGAACCACACAGTCCACAAAGGAAAGCACAACCCAGTCCACAAAGGATAGCTCAACATAGTCCACACAAGAAAAACACAACCCAGTCCACAAAGGAAAGCTAGTCAATCACATCGATGATAATATTGAGAATCAAGACTCAGATCACACAGGTATACACTTTTTAAGGTTATAGAGATGATCAGATGTATCCACTGATTCATCTAAGC
This sequence comes from Viscum album, assembly GCA_963277665.1. Taxonomy (NCBI): domain Eukaryota; kingdom Viridiplantae; phylum Streptophyta; class Magnoliopsida; order Santalales; family Viscaceae; genus Viscum; species Viscum album. The sequence goes on along the minus strand of OY728131.1, from coordinate 671,594,138 downwards.
TATCAGACCCACATAGGATACAAGACCAGCTAAGCTGTCGGACCCACACAGGATACAAGACGAGCTACTCTGCTGGACCCACACAGGATACAATTATATAGGTCAATACAGCCGAACCCACATAGGATACAAGAATAGTAGTCATCGCCATCGAACCCACAGAGGATTCCAGTACAGTAGTCATCGTTGTCGAACCCATAGAGGACTCCAATACAGAAGTCGATGCAGTCGCAGCCAGCTCTAGGGGTCCCGCACACAGCACGCTCGATTCTGGGAGGGTCTGCTCCACGATCCAAGGGGGTCGATACAGAAATTATCATGAAGTCTAGAGTTTATGTATCTCAATGTTCCGTCTCATCAAAATAAACACAACGTGACAGACGGTGCGTCAATCGGACGCTCGGTCTGAGAGTTATCGGCTTTTCCATCCTAGGGGACCGACTGGTTTTTAAGCTAAAACCAACCCGACCATACTACATATATGCCCAAACCTCAAGTGGAGTAATCCAAAAGAACCTTCTCACTATGAGGAATTCTACGAAGTCAACGGAACGTCAATCGGACGTCCGGAGCTCAAGTTATAAGTGTTTCCGCTCCGAGGTCCCGATTGGTTTCGTGTTCGAACCAACCCATCCATACCCAAAGTTCATAGAAACCTTGAGTGTAATATACTAAAATCAATGTATCTATCCAAGTAATCCTACGCAACTGACAGTACGTCGATCGGAGGTCCGTAGCTCAAGTTATGAGCAAATGACTGAAAATAGTCCGAAGTGGGGGGTCTAGGACCGGCCCAACCTCCCCTGGGTCGGCCCGAACCGGGTCCGGCCTGACTGGGTGCGGCCTGGTCCGGTCTGTTCGACCCGCCCTAGCCTGGCTGGGGGGGCGCGCTAGCTCGGCCAGCGGGCCGAGCAGGGGGGATGCGGTCCCCCCTCCTTTGCGCTCCACAGACGCGGCGCACTATCGACGTGTCCCCTCCGGATCACGCACGGCCATAGGAACCAGCTGCCTGCCACGGTGGCTTCAGCCGTGGCGGCACCTACAGGCGGCTCGCTGAGGCACCACTGGAGGTTTCCACGGGCCTTCGGAGTCATTCTGGTGGTCCGTTCTTTCTCCCGTCTATGCCTGCAGTCGTCTCGGGACCCGCTCTTCACTGTGGCGGCCTTCAAACGTCATTGCAGTACTGTTCCATCATCTCCAAACGTTCCGTGCATCAAGAACAGAAAAACAGTGAGTTCGGACTTGTTTTTTTTCCGCACCCACCGCGTTAATGGTTTGGAACAACTCCCAACCATTATTTGACATGTCTAGGGTATAATCCACATAAAGTAAAATAAACCAAAACCCCTACCTCGACAAGAAAGACGATCATCAGTGTCACGGTACACGGTGTCGCGGAGAAGTGGATCGTTGGCGTCGCGATATAGGGCATCACAGAGGAGAGGATTGTAGGCGTCACGGTACACGGTGTTGCGGAGGAGAGGATCGTAGTTGTCATGGTACACGGCGTCACAGAGAAGAGGATTTGGCGGTGCGTCGTCGATCTTCGAGGAACCAGCGTTCTTCATTGTTCTTCATCAGAGGTCGGCGTTCTTCGTCGCACAACGTAGCTCTCTCCTTGATCACCAAAATAATAGCCCCCCTATAATTTTATTAAACACAAAGAAACTCTCCTACAATTATTTCACCACACTAATTAAAATGTGTTGACATTTAATTAAAGGATGGAGAGAGAAGGTTCCCCCATAATTAAACGCATTGGAAGATTAAATTAAAAAGGGAAAAAGGAAGGTTCCTCATTAAATTATGGGTTGACATAATTTAATGGGTTGAGGTGACAATTAATGGAGGTTTTTCAAAATTAATGGGGGTTTTAAAAGAGATTTAGAGGGAAATAAATGGTGGGGCTCATGTGGAACCCAACACTCTTAAATCCACACTTGGGTAGTTAAGTGGATATGGGCCCCACCCTTAACTACCCATGGTAGGAAAAACCTCCTCATGGAATAAAAATTTCTCCGAAAATTATAATTTATTCCTTAAACAAACCCCCAAAAATTATCTTCTCCTTTTTCGTGAACGCATCTATGGTAAGTGTCCCTTTAAGAAATTACTGACGCTACGGATTCATCGGTGCCCTCAGATTTAAATTCTAAGCACCGATTCAAAAGTTAGAAAAACCCGCTCTTTCGTTCACTAAACATATCTGAGCTAATCTTTGAAAATTGATTCCGGGCACACCGGGCCTCGGAATCAAGCGCCGTTAAAAACTACGTACTCGTAAAATCCCAAAAAATTAAAAAAAATTCCCTTGAAATTTATGTGTCTTTACATTACTCCCACCTCATGGATTTATGTTCATAAACTAGGGAACCAAATGATGGTAATGAGCACGCATCTGAGCCTCCCACTCCCATGTGCTCTCCTAGAGGTTCCAGTGCTGCCACCTGATGTGCACCAGAGGAATCGACCATCCAGGACCCGCTCCTGTCGATCCTCGATCTCCACCAGGACCTCTGCAAAAGCCACCCCTTAATCGATGTCCAGCTCCCCATGAACGATGATACGCATCGGGTCGTGCATGTATCTCCTCAGCTGAGATACGTGGAAGACGTCGTGCCCCCGGTGAAACTAAGGTAGAAGAGCTAGGCGATAGGCCACCTCGCCTATCATGCTGAGAACATGGAATGGTCCGATGAAGCACAGAGATAACTTGCCACCTTGGCCAAATCTCCATAATCCACATCGAGGTGAGACCCGTAAGAAAACGTGGTCGCCATCCTCGAACTCCAGTGGTCTCCACCTCCAATCAGAATAGGACTTCTGTCTACTCTATGCAGTCCTCATCTGCTCCTGGATGATCTGTACGTTCTCTGTCGTAGCCTGAACCATCTCTGGTCCTATGAGTGTTGACTCCCCAGGGACATTCCCGCATAGAGGTGATCTGCAAGGTCGACTGTACAGTGCCTCGTAAGGTGCCATCCTGATGGTGTAGTGGAAGCTGTTGTTGTATGAAAACTCCACCAAGGGTAGGTGATCCTCACAGCTACGACCAAAGTCAAGGACACATGCACGGAGCATTTCCTCAAGAGTCTATATGGTCCTCTCCGTCTGGCCATCCGTATGAGGGTGAAAGGTGGTGCTTAGGCGTAGCTGCTTCCCAAATGCCTCCTGTAACCCCTTACAAATCCGGGAAGTAATGAAACTATCTCGATCGGAGATGATAGTTGATGGAACACCACGAATCCGTACGATCTCTTGAACGTAGAGGCGTCCTAAGCTCTCTACTGAGCCCTGCTCTCTAATCAATAAAAAGTGGGCTGACTTGGTAAGTTGGTCTACGATCACCCAGATGGCGTCGTGTCCTTAGGAAGTACGTGGAAGCCCCGTCATGAAATCCATGGATATACCATCCCAGTTCCACTCCGGGACCTCTAAGGGATGTACCAAGATTGCAGGTACCTGGTGCTCCGCCTTCACTTGTTGGAAAGTGAGGCATCGAGAAACGAACTCTGCCACAACCTTCTTCATACCCGGCCACTAGTACTGTCTTCTGAGGTCCTGATACATCTTTGCTACTCCAGGATGTACTGCTAGACGGGAAGTGTGTAACTCCCTCATCACCTCCTCCTAAAATGCAACTAGTACCATGGTTCGTCCCCTGAAAAGGATGGTGTGCTCTCCTCCTATGGAAAATCCATCAGGTGCGTGTCCTGAGGATATCTGTGCACGTCGCGTATCACATTTTACATCCCCACGCTGTGCCTCTCTAACCCGCTGAAGCAGTGGAGGAGTGACTGTGAGCGACTGAATAAAGGTTGCCCCATCTCTATCCATGAAGGATATCTGCAACATGGATAGATGCTTCGTTGCCTCACCAAGTAGCTGAATTCCCGATCTCCTGCTGAGATCATCCGCCACAACTTTCCCCTTACCAGGAGTATAGACTATCTCAAATTCATAATCCTGGAGGAACTCAAACCATTGCCTCTATCTCAGGTTCAGTTCCTTCTACAAGATGATGTACCTAAGACTCTGGTGGTCAGAGTAGACTGTAAAGCGCTCTCCAATCAGATAGTGTCGCCACATCTTCAAGGCAATGACCACTACTGCTATCTCCAGGTCATGGGTACCATAGTTCTTCTCATGCTGCCTCAACTGACATGAACTGTAAGTGATCACTTCTAGCTCCTGCATCAGGACACACCTGAGCCCAGTCCCCGATGAGTCACAGTAAACTACGTACCCTACGCCCTCCTCTGGAAACCTCAAGATGGGTGCACCAGTCAATCTACGCCTCAGCTCTTGGAATCTCTACAGACATCTATCTAACCACACGAAGAGTTTCCCCTTCTTTATCAAAGATTTAATCAGTGCTACAACTCTGGATAATTCTGGCACAAATCTTCAATAATACCCAGCCAGACATAGGAAACTCTGCACATCTGTCACGCTCCTTGGTGGCTCCCAATTATGTACCGCCTCAACCTTCATGGGATCCACTGCAACTCCCGCCTCAGAGATGATGTGCCCCAAGAAGTGAACCTCTCGAAGCTAGAATGGGAACTTTGAGAGCTTACCATAAAGCTGGTTCTCTCGGAGTGTGTCCAGTACAACCCGTAGGTGGTAGGCGTGCTCCTCCTCGGTCGTCGAGTAAATCAGTATGTCGTCGATGAAGACTACGACAAATCGATCGAGGTAAGGCTAGAATATCCTGTTCATGAGACTCATGAAAACTGATGGAGTGTTGGTCACACCGAAGGGCATGACCAAGAACTCATAGTGGCCATACCGACACCTGAAGGATGTCCTCTGAACATCCTCATCTCGAACTCTGAGCTGATGATAGCCTGACCTGAGGTCTATCTTCGAGAACCATCGTGCTACCTTGAGTTGATCAAAGAGGTCAACAATCCTTGAAAGGTGATACTTGTTCCTCATGGTCACCTGGTTCAGGCAACGGTATTCGACACACAATCGCAATCCCACATCCACCTTCTTGGTGAATAGGACCGGAGAAGCCCAGGGTGAAAAACTGGGTCGGATGAAACATTTCCCCTGGAAGTCCTTCAGCTATACCCGCATCTCACGAAGCTCGGCAGTAGCCATCCGATATGCTGGAGTGGATATCGTTGATGTCCTGGGGTATAGGTCTATATAGAAAACTACCTTCCTATGAGGAGGGAGTCCTAGAACATCGTCACGAAAAACGTCCGCATACTGGTCCACCACTATAGGAAAACTCAGACTTCGCACGTCAACTACTCCGAGGATGAGACTGGCCAACTGATGTGTGATCGGCTGCCCTCTCCTATGCGTGAGTTCATCCTATGCTTTGAAGGTTCCCTTCTCGCCGGTGAAGGTGAACCTGGTCCCATCCGTGCAGACACACCGCACCTTGCGCCTAATACAATCAATCTGATCATGGACTGTAGATAACCAGTCCATACCCAAGATGACGTCATAAGGCCTCAACGCCACTACAAGAAGATCCCAGCCGAAGATCTCTCCTCCTAGAGTAATCTCACACTGCTGGCATCAGTGCGTAATTGTTGAGTCTGCTCTCGTAGGAGTTTCTAGCCGCAAGGATCGAGCCAACGACTCTGCCAGAATCTCCGAGCTCCAAACAAGAGCAGCGACAATAAAAGAATGACCTATACCTGTGTCTATAAGAACTGCAGAAAGGGTGGAGTAGACACAGATAGTACCTCGAATCATCTCGGGTGCACCGTGGTCGTAAGCCTCTGTTGCCTAGTGCTGAGCCTGCCTCTGCCCGCTAGCTCCCTATGGACGGGGTGGACCTCCTGGGGGTGGTGGTAAAGACTCGAAGCGTCATCCACCACCCGCTTCTCGGCCAACTCCTCTGCCTCATCCGCCTGCTCCATGCGGACCGCCACGGTCAATCCTCTTCCTCTACCTTGGAGGTCCCTCCACTGTTTGCTGCTAATCTGCATGGTGGGTCGGGCAGTCACGAGCCATGTGGCCCTGCCCGCCGCATGTATAACACTGTATGCTCCTCGGAAGGCTAGCTATGCGTTGTGTACCCCGCATAGCCGAACCCGTGTCCTGAGGTCACCCACCAGACGACCTGGTATTCTTGGACCCTTGTGTCATCTTTCAACTTCCAGCTCTAGAAGACTCCACTCTGTGCTGTCCTGCGGTGGGTCTCGCTACTGATGGCTGCTCGGCGAGAAAGCTCTCCACTAGCAGGGCTCACTCCAGCACCCCCGCCTGGGTCGGGATGCTAAGTGGAATCATTGAATCTCTGATCTCATACCTCAGCCCCTGCTCAAAGGTCTTGCACTGGAAGAATAGGTCTCGTACCATGTCTGTGGAGTAGCGCGAGAGGTCGGTAAATCTCACCGCGTACTAGGATACTGACATGCTGTCCTACCGCAGCTTTAGTAACTCCTGGATGCGTACCGCACGAAGGGTGGCTGGAACAAACTCTGAGAAGACAAGGATCTCGAAGTCCGTCCAAATTAGAGATGCCTCATCGGGCACCTAGAGAAACATGCTCCACTATCTTCTTGCTGCTATGTGTAGGAGACTAGTGGCAATGATCACCATGAGGTCTACTGGTGTCCCTACCAATCTGAAGACTCTGACGATGGCCTCCATCCAATCCTCGGTGGCCTGAGGATCCGTCTCTCCGCGAAACCTGGGCGGACTCTACCTCGGAAACTAGTGCAACGCACTGAGGCGGCATGCAATCTCCTCCTCTATGGCGGGTAGCAATGGTGGATCGACAGGTAGAGGTACCGCCGGTTCCCCCATGGTAATGGGGCCCTGTACCGAGGCCTGGTCGCTCGGTGGGCTGCCGTCTCACACAAAGCTCGGAACCCGAGCTGGTTGTCGTCGTGGATATATCCTAAAAAGAAACAGGTGCTCCACGGTTAATATAGTATACCTGGTGAGCTGAAATAAATTAATCACAAAGAAAACTTTTGAAACGCACATGCAATCAATGTTTTCATGTACTGAGTCAGAAATCAGAAGTCAGGGTCCTGGTGTATGGATACGTCGACCGCCGCACCAACACTGGACTCCCTGGACAGATAACCACACTCATTACTCTAAACATTATTGCCTCACATAGAAGAAATTATCAGAGTCCTAAGTTCTACGGTATAACCGACTCCTCTGATACCAATTTGTCACGACCCGTCCTCAGGGTCCGTGCCGTGACTACCCCAATCCCGCCTCCCATAGGCCAGGGGCTGGAAAATAGTACCAAGGCATAAATCCCGATAAAAGGGAAGGAATTGCCTTTATATAAGAAAACAAACACCACAGAGTACGCAAGATGAAGTAAAAACTAAATAAACTGAATACAAAAGTGTTGAAAGTAAATGGGCCAGAATACAAACCCAACTGAAAGTAAATTATAACTGAAAAGATAGTAAATTAAGATTAAATTAAAATAGCAACACTGAGTTTTCCTCCAGAACCGTTGGGAAAGGTCACCCATAAATTCAACCTTCGGCCTAGATAAATTCAACCCACTCTAACCTTTCCCAACGGTTTTGAAAACCGTTGGGAAAAAACACCCACAAATTAAAGGGCTATCCCAACGGTTTTCAAAACCGTTGGGATAGGTTCTTTAATTTTTTCCAGATCTACTAACCGAGAACATTATATAAATCAAAATTTTAAATAATTATGATAATACTTATATATATTTATGAAATTATGTTTACAAAAGTGATGTTAGCTTAGTGGTTAAGTCATTCGATTATAAATGAGGGGTCCTGGGATCAAATCCCAGCGGATGTTTTATTTTTGGAATTTATATACCAACGGTTCCATTACCGTTGGTATAGATTTCTTATTACCTATACCAACGGTTTTTGGAAAACCGTTGGTATAGACCTATCCCAACGGCTTACTTGGCTACGGTTCTTCAAACCGTTGGTATAGGCTATACCAACGGTTTGGTGGCCTATACCAATGGTTCCAAACCGTTGGTAAATGTTAGTTTTCCAGTAGTGGGTACAGATAGTCTCCATAGATCCTCGGTTCGGTAGTCAGCTCCGTGTACGTCCCACCAAGTGGTCGACCTCTAGGTACCATCCTGCTCCACAAGCTTCCACCTCGACCAGTGCTATCTGTCGTCTGCATCCAACACAACGTAGTGGGAGCATAGCCCGTGTAGGGGTGAGTATACGATACTCAGTAGGGACCCCAAGACCCCCGAAGGTCTCTCGGAATCCACGAAAGCTAAACCACAAAGGAAAGATACAATCACAAAGTATCACCAACACTACTTAGGTATATTCCCATACATATACCTAAGTCATCAGTTATAGTTTGTCTCCAACTCCCAAGCACCACGCAGTCCACAAAGTAAAGCACAACCCAGTCCACAAAGGATAGCTCAACACAGTCCACACAGGAAAAACACAACCCAGTACACAAAGGAAAGAAAGTCAATCACATCGATAATAAGATTGAGAATCAAGACTCAGCTCACACATGTATACAATTCTTAATGCGATAGATATGATCAGATGTAGACACTTATTGATATAAGCTATCAGACCCACATAGGATACAAGACCATCTAAGCTGTCAGACCCACACAGGATACAAGACCAGCTACTCTACCGGACCCACACAGGATACAAGTACATAGGTCAATACTGTCGGACCCACATAAGATACAAGAACAGTAGTCATTGTCGTCTAACCCATGGAGGATTCCAGCACGGTAGTCATCACTGTTGAACCCACGGAGGATTCCAGTACAGAAGTCGATGCAGTCGCAGCTAGCTCTAGGGTTCCCGCACACAGGATGCTCGATTCTGGGAGGGTCCGCTCCACGAGCCAAGGGGGTCGATAAATCAACTGTCACGAAGTCCAGAGTTGATATATCTCAAATTTCTATCTCGTCAAAAGAAACCCAACGCGACAGATGGTGCGTCAATCGGACGCCCGGTCTGAGAGTTATTGGCTTTTCCGTTCCAGGGGCCCGATTTGTTTTTAAGATAAAACCAACCCAACCGTACTCCATCTATGACCAAAACTTAATAGGAGTAAGCCAAAACAACTATCTCACTAAGAGGAATTCAACAAAGTCAACAGCATGTCAATCGGACGTCCAGAGCTCAAGTTATAAGCGTTTCCGCTCCGAGGGCCCGATTGGTTTCGTGTTCGAACCAACCCGGCCGTACCCAAAGTTCTCTGAAACCATATTTTAATATACCGAAACGACCGTCTCGATCCAAGGATTCCTACGCAACTGACAGTGTGTCGATCGCAGGTCCGTAGCTCATGTTATGAGCAAATGACTAAAAACAGTCCGAAGTGGGGGGTCTAGGCCCGACCCGGCCCCGCCCAACCCCCCTGGGTCGGCCCGAACCGGGTCCGGGTCCGGCCCGGCGGGGCGTGGCCCAGCCCGGTCCGCGTGACCTGCCCCGGCCTGGCCGAGGGGGCGTGATGGCTCAGCTAGTGGGTCGAGCAGGGGGGGGGGGCGGTCCCCCCTCCTTTGCACTCCACGGATGCAGCGCGCGGACACCGCGACTTCAGCCACCGCGGCTCCTGCAGGCGCCGCGTTGGGGCGCTGCCAGAGGTTTTAGTGGGCCACTGGAGTCATTCCAGTGGTCTGTTATTGCTCCCATCTATTCCTGCAGTCGTCTTGGGAACCTCCCTTCCTTGCGATGGCTTTCAAACTCCATTGCGGTCCCGTTCCATCGTCTTCCAATGTTCCGCGCATCAAAAACAGAAAAACGGTGGGTTCAGACTTGTTCGTTTGTCCGCACCCACCGCGTTAGTGGTTTGGAACAACTCCCATCAATTATTTGACATGTTGAGGGTATAATCCACATAATTTAAAATAAACCAAAACCCCTACCTCGACAAGGAAGACGATCGCCGGCGTCAGGTTCATGACGTCGCGAAGAAGAGGATCGTAGGTGTCACGGTACACGGCGTCGCTGAGGAGAGGATCGTAGGCGTCGCGGTACACGGCTTCATGGGGGAGAGGATCATAGGTGTCGCGGTACACAGCGTCGTGGAGAATAGGATTTGGAGGCACGTCGTCGATCTCCGAGGAACCAGCGTTCTTTGTTGTTCTTCGTCGGAGGCCAGCGTTCTTCGTCGCACAACGAAGCTCTCTCCTTGATCACCAAAATAATGTGCCCCCTATTATTTTATTAAATGAAAAGAAACTCTCCTACAATTATTTCACCACACTAATTAAAATGTGTTGACCTTTAATTAAAGGAGGGAGAGAGAAGGTTCCCCCATAATTAAATACATTGACAGATTAAATTAAAAAGGGAAAAAGGAAGGTTTCTCATTAAATTAAGGGTTGACATAATTTAATGGGTTGAGGTGACAATTAATGGAGGTTTCTCAAAATTAATGGGGGTTCTAAAAAATATTTAGAGGGAAATAAATGGTGGGGATCATGTGGGCCCCACATCTCTTAAATCCACACTTGGTTATTTAAGTGGATGTGGCCCCCACCCTTAAGTACCCATGGGAGGAAAAACCTCCTCATGAAATAAAAATTGTTCTGAAAATTTTTATTTATTCCTTAAACAAACCCCCAAAATTTGTCTTCTCCTCTTTTGCGAATGCATCTGCGGTAAGTGTCCCTTTAAGAAATTACTGGTGCTTCGGATTCATCGGTACCCTTGGATTTAAATTCCGAGAACCAGTTCAAAAGTTAGAAAAACCCACTCGTTCATTCACTGAACGTACCCGAGCTAAACATAGAAAATTGATTCCGGGCACACCGGGCCTCGGAATCAAGCACCGTCAGAAACTGCGTACTCATAAAATCCCAATGAATTTAAAAAAAATTACTTGAAATTTATGGGTCTTTAAATTTATGATGTAATGTAATCTTTATGAATGTATCTAGTTTTTCCAAGGCTACAAAACTAATCGGTCTTTCGAGACTTGATCTTTTGTGATCATGCCCATGTTATGTAATAATGCACTGACTCTGGGTAACTAGGGTTGGGGTGTTACAGTTGGTATCAGAGATAGTTTATTACAAACCTTGGAAACTAGATTTTGATAAACAATGATTAGAGCACATAGACCTAAGATAGACTTTGAGGATTAGTATAGAAGAACTTCCTAGAATATTGGTATTGTATAGATTTTTTGATTTTTCCAAGAAATACATTCCTGTATGGATACGAGTAGGTAGATGTGGATCTGGAACAGATATAACAAGGGGTAAAACCCGAAAAAACCCACTTTAATCTAGACTCAAACGGGAACTGGTGCATGACAACGGGCCTTGCTGCACTCATGGTTACAAAACTCCTGGGGGATATGCTTAGTATAATTTACATTTTCTTTACAAACCAATTTTGAGTATTTTAATATAATATGAGAATAAATGACCTTCGTTAATCCTGAGGTGTTTCAAATTGAGAATATAGTGTCATGATATTCTTTAAATTATTTTGTGACTAATGTTATTGCACAATGCTTTCTGGTTTTTGTCAATGGATAGGGACCAAGGAAGTCATAGTAACTTTGAGAATGATGTACATGGTGGGAACATTGGTGGAAATGAAATACAAAATGGAATGTTTATAGGTGTAAAAGATATCTTTTTCATGCCAAATCAGTTTTCCAAAAATATGATCACCAACATATATATTAACCAACCCCCAGACTCAACAATGAAGAGAAAGGTGATGAATGATAAGAGCTCCAGCAGTAGAGACCACAGAGAAAAGATTCCTAAATTTACATCATGCTAGAAATGTGGAAGGAGACACCTAGGAAAGTGACTCAATGGAACAAATAAATGCTTTACGTGTTGGAAAGAAGGACATAAAGTGATGAATTTCCGAGGAAAAATGAAGAGTACTATGGAAGAAAATAAAAATGGTCCCAAAAATCCATTTACAGTTATTTTCCATAACTGTAGGGGACCTGGCCATTACCCGAGTGAATGCCCTATTCTATAGGATATTTTCTAGGTTAAAGAAGAAGCTATGTGGAAATAAATGGTTGGAGAAATGTTTGAATGTATTAGTGATCCTTGTTGACGGGATTACATTGGAATAATTTTCTCTTGTATTTGTAACCCCGCAGTTTTCCATGTGAGAATGATATTTGAGGAAGACATATCTTTTCCTTTGTGGATATAGTTATAAAAAACCATTTGGATTTATATGATCATTAGTTTTGGGCCAATTACAAGTTATTATATTTTGGGATGAAAATGTAAGGTATGAGAGAAAATTTCTAGTTTAAATTATGTTATGGTTATTTTGAGGAATTTATCTCATTTTGGAAATGTTATAAAATATATTTTTTGAAAAAAAGGATAACATGCAGACTGTGTGGCAACCCGTCGCATCAGACAAAGCTGTGGGAATCGAACCCACAACCAAAGTGCGATTGGGATTTATCGCCTACCACTGGACTACGTGAAATACCTGGTTAGTGTGACTAATTATTTTTAGTTAAATAATTTTATTGATCAATAATAAGTTCATTTGGGTTCTTATGTCTTATCAAATAAATACCCCTAGTATAGGAAAATTATTTGGTGATTATGTGATAAATGTTATTATGGAAGATGTTTTCTTTTTTGGGAACACTATATGCCCAAGGAAACTAGAATACTACGGGATTTCATTCGAGGAGTAATGGTGGATTTTTATCTACATTTTTATTGTGTATTTATAGTGATTTGGGTTATTTATGGAAATGATTAACCTATAATAGAGAATATGTGATTAGGTTAATTACTTTTAAGTATGTGACTTTAAGAGTAGTTGATGTCATTTGGAGATACAATTTAACGTGGAAGACTACATAACAAAATTCTTCTACATTTTGGGTTTCAATATTAGTTTGGATTATATTGAATGATTTTAAGGACAATTGTTCATTGAATAGTATTTATTTTAATTTGCAGTATTGTTGGTTTAATTTTAGAAATTTAGATTACTATTTCTTTCTCAAAAGGAATATCCTTTTGGGGTACCATCAGATCTTGTACTAACCATTTTGGTTTTGATTAATCTCTAAAGACAAGGTAAATATATAGTTTATCCTTTGTGGATCATGTGATTCTATAGAAGTTTATTCTAGATCTTCTAGTGTGACCAAGTCTTCTTGAATACTCATCATTTAAACAAAATGAGTTAGTGGTGTAAATTTATTAAAGAATTAAGCTCTACTTAAAAAGTAAGTATATATCTTTAATTTCTTATTCAATCTCATAAATTAATTCCTCATCTTTATGTAATGTAACTTAAAAAAATGTTGTCCGTATACTTTTCCTACTGGGAAACTAATCACCGTTTGTCCCATCACAAGTTTGTGGCTTTCTTGTTGTTAATTTTCTCCTGATAATGTTTTATATCCCTCTCCATCAGAACTTGAAACTTATTTTATCTTCAATATCCATGTTTTCCAACATGGAATCCTAGTATGAGTTATCTTGGGTGACCTTTGTACTCCTATTTCTTTCATTTAAGGTGATAGTTTTATTGAATCTTTTTCCAATGTGGGACTTTCCATTATATTCCCAACCCAATTTTAAAAATTTGGAGGATGAAATTATTTTAAGGAGGGGAGAATGTAACACCCCAAGCATCCATGGTACGCTTATCTTTGAATAATATAGTAGCATGTGTTGTACGTAACTTTGAGTTCTAACTAAAACCACAACCAATCAAACTAGCCATTATGAATAGTAATACCCAATTTTTGAAATTTTGTAAATTTTATATTTCAAAATGGACTTTATATTTGGATTCGGAATATCAAAATTATCTTAGGGTGAATTTTTGGTATTTTTTTGAAAACATTCAAATTTTGATGAATAGTGAAAAGACACTAAGTTATAGTTTAAAACCAAATTTTTTTATATAATTATTTATTTTATTAAAATTTAATTAAGGTAAAAATAGATTCATAATACCTTTATATGTTCAATGTAATTAATTGGAATTATTTTAGAAAAAATTTAGCTATATAAAAATTTTATTGAACTTTTCATCGTCTTTTACCCACCTCCTAAGAGAATTTGAAAATTCACATAAAACATTATTTTACCGCTTCTATGAGTGGAATTTAAAAAATCTGAGAGACACAGTTAATATCAAGGAGTAAAATTTGGTTCAATGAGATAAAAATAATTTTTGGTGAATAGTAACTTTTTACTTTTATTTACCACGGTTAAAAGAAAATAGGGTAATTAAGGGTAAAAATGATATTAATATTACCCTAACACATGTCCTAATTATATTGGAAAAGTGTATCTCGACCAAAAACAACCTTAGTAATAAAATATTATCATTTAGTTTCACATGGATTAGATTAGGTCATTTATTATTATTTAATTCAAAGAAGAGTTAAAAGAGTTAAAATCAAAGTTTAATAACTAAAACATTTTTAATATTGGGTTTTACATGAGATAAATTCGATTACAAATTTTCATTAGAAAGCTAAAAATATTTCCTACATAATGGTATTTTATTTAAAAAATTTAGACATTAAATAATTTAATTTATTTATGACACAATGGTGATGCAGTAATTACATAATTAATGAAATATTAAAATAATTGATATTATAAATATCAAAATAAATGTAATTTGAGACTTTTTATGAATTCCACTCAATTTCTAGGTTAATATGACATATTAATATTGGTTTTATAAATTTAGTTCGAAGTAATAATGCTGTTATGAAATTATCAAAGACAAAATACCCAATAGTGTCAAAATTGACATAAAAGAGTTTTTAAAACAAATATTATATTATTAATTTATATTATATTCATAAAAATGTAAGTATCGGCCAAAAGACTTATATAATGATAGTTGTATCATTAATGGACCACTTGGGGGTCTCTTAAATGTATATAGTAAGTTTATTAACTATATAATATAAAAATACAAAGAGACATGGTAAATGTCAAACTAATTAACTAAGAGTTAAAACTAAAAGATAAGTTTAATATAGTGACCCAAACCTGTCTAAAACCTATTGTTTGAATGGTTTTATACCTATCCCCTCCTGAAAATTTAAATAATAAACTTTTGGGCCATTAGAAACTGAATATGAATTTATTATAAGATAATATATCTAGATTTTCCAAAGGTTCCCCTCACCCCTCTTATAAAAGGGTACTCCCCCTTCTCTCTACTTTACACCTTCAAAGACGTTTTGATCGGCCAACCCCAGCCCAAATATTCTCTCAAATTCCCTCACTCCATCCTAGAGGCCTTATTTTGAACAGAAATCCAACCTATGGATCCATTTTGATCAAATCAAAAGGAAGAACGCGAAGAAGAGATAATGTTTTCACAACCCTCTTTCAAGTTCCTTTATTCATAAACTTATTCTTTTTTTGTTATTTCTATTCAAATATAATAAATCCAGTATATTTTTTATATTGTGATGTTATTATAAATATTGTAAAACCATATTCAATATCCTATCCATCCTTTGAATGACATGTCACCATACGTGCGTATGTACGGCCTATCGTCTCCACGTCGTGGTTTAATTGTTATTCAATACATTACTACTTGGATGGGTATAATAATGATGTTTAATTTAAAAAATAATAAGTATAACATGATAATTATTCTTTATATATGATATAACATCCAATTATATATGATTTAAATATCAAAAGAATGTATTATCGCTCGTGCGTACGTACGGACTGTCGTCTCCACGAACGTGATGAGATTCATTCCCCATCGTATCCATACAAGACTAATTCTCATTTTATGATTAAAAATAATGTTTAAGGACTTTATATCATTCTGTATATGAATAAGATACAACCTATCTATGAAAAAAATACTTATGTTACAAAACATATAAAAGAAAACGAGTAAGTTAACACCCGAAACGATGATAATAATATGATATTATTAACAAAGAAATGTAAAAAGATCATATATGATATCATATTAATGTATATTATTATTTTATAATTCAATAACAATTATTTCACCATCATACAAGAGGCTAACCTACCTTTTAACAAGGAAAAGGTACAATGTAAGGGGTTTCTTATCTCACTTTTAATTCCTTGTGATTTCCATTGTTCACCACTTATTCATTTTATGTGGTGTATGTATTGCCCATGTTTGTATTCATTGTGTAATATACCTTAATTTATGGATATTTACATCATAATTGTATGATCTTTCTTTCATGGGTGTATGTTTCTTAAGTTACCAAATCAATAAGGGAATTTGAAATTTCAATTTCCACTCATTCGGCTTTATGCATACTTCATTGATTATTTTACTCCAAGATTATGTGTGGATTCACTATTTATTTTATTATGTCATAATTTTCACTCACCTTTCTATCGATATACTTTTTAAATACATAATCACTCCATTTATAAATTATCATGTCATCGGTATGAACTACATAAGAGTAATTTTTACTCAATCACGATTTGTTGAGTTAAACATCCAATTCATTGGTGTTGTTTTTACATGAATATGTGTGAATGTCCTTTGATTGTTTTACACTGAATATATAATCATATTGAGTGTATTTATATGTGTCACACATAATTATGTCGTTAATTTATACTTAACCTAAAGATACGGCCTTTATGAGATATTTATTCTCAATTTACATTCCATTGTGACTCCTTTGTTGTTATACACCAAATCACATTTATATGGTGTATATAATGTTTATTGACATAGTATATCATGAATCCCTTTATTCTCATTATATTAAAAAGTTTCTATTACCTCAATTCAAGTGTCTCTCTTTTGGATAAGAACTATAACTAAAATATCATTTTAAAATGTTTTAATGATTTATTATTCTACATATTTCTCATTAATGTACATGTTTTAAAAATGGTTTTAAGGATTTATTTATATAGACATTAATGTTTTCAAATCAAAATTTCTTTTAAAAGTTTCAAAGTGGTATGTAACACTTTGATTCAAAAATCTCTATTAAATGGCTTCTTAAAAAATAGTGTGACTTTTAAATGTTTTCATGAAAAGGGGGATATTTCTCTCAATAGTTTGATGATTATTTTAATCTATGTCAATATAATTCATTATTCTCGATTGAGGTTAATATGATATAATAAAATCTTCCATATTTTATCGAATGAGATTGTATCAAATGATTTATGTTTGACTATGGATGTGCTATTTTTATACCATTCATGGTTTGTGGTTAAAGTATTGACATTTAGTATACTACTTTTAATATGAATGTTTATGTTATGTTTCAGACTTTTCATATGTGGAATGAACTGGGCTTAGTAAGTGATGGGTGGAGCCTGCTATATCTCCTCGATGCATCGGTAGGTCTCATGAGACAAACTAGTGTCTTGGCACAAGGCATTGACAAAATATTATTTTTATTCTTGGCACGAGGCCTTGACTAGGTGGTTATGATAGTCTGGAATTATGCATTCCATCATTATAAAAGTGGTTATTGATATTTCATGTGATTATTAGACTAGTAGAATATCCATGTGAATAAGTAAATGGAATTATTTCATTTTATCTTTTCCATATTATGCTGAAGTTTAAGTTTAAAAGGATTTTGTTTTAGTTATACATTGCCTTAAATGTTTATTCTTAATTATAAAAGTTTTCACTATATTATTATCCTTACTGAGCATCTGAGCTCACCCTTTTCAATGTTTTACTTTTCCCAGGATGTGAAGAAGTAATCTATGAATGACCTGTAGGGATAGTATGAAGGGATATGAAGACAAGATGTTGTTATAGTTGTTTTCACTTTATAATGTAATGTAAACTTTATGAATGTATCTAGTTATTCCAAGGCTACTAAACTAATCGGCCTTTCAAGACATGATCTTCTGTGATCATGCCAATGTTATGTAATAATGCACTGACTCTGGGTAACTGGGGTTGGGGTGTTACACCATCAATACGTTCAAATCAATAAAATCATACTTTTAAATCATAAAACATAAGAACTTTAACATACCTCATGAAATGATAAAATTTATGAATATCACATAGAAAATAAAAATCATAAAGGTTGCTTTTTTTATCCATAACATACTTAGATTGTATCTTTCACAGCAATGTAGGGAGTGACATTTGGAATACCCATCATAGTATATTCCCTAAATCATTTTGGAGAAACATTAAAGTTTTCCTCCATCACAATCACAAATACATTGGAGAGCTATCTCGGGGTAACCTGCCCTAGGTTTATCAATGAAACACCCATATACATAAACAATTCCCAAAAACCATAACAAAATCAAAACACATGAACAAGCATAAAGAAAAGATAACATTTACACATAGCAATCACAAGATATCAGTTAAAGATATTGATATAATCAATCAATTATAAAAACAATTTTTAATACCAAAATATGTTAAAAGTTTATATGGTATTTATTTTCCTTTTAAAAAAATTACGTCTTGTTAAGGAATCCAAATATAAAATAATGCTTGTGCTGGCAGAAAAGTCATTTTCACCACGTATGTTAAAAAAACATTCCCTTTTTCATTTAGTAAAATGCTACATAAAAAAAAGATTCCAATTGAATGAAATTAAAATTCAAATGGGTTTATACACTGTATAAAAACATATCATGTATAAATCAAAATATTCTTCAATGAAAAGAGATTGAGATGAAGTTTCTTACCTTGAGTCGAACTCATCACGTAAGTCTCTTGTTCTTCCTGAATAATAAAAAATTTTAATTTATACTTTCTTTAGAAACATTTCCATGATTATTATTCCTTTAATATCACTTATTACCATGTTATAAACATTATATAATTATTTAAGTTAATATAGGTTGTTTTGCTGATATTTGGAACTTGAGTAAAAAATGAACTTGTTATATTTATAAATTATCCTTGTGGTCAATATTCCAATATCTATAGAATTGAATTAATTATTTAGATATCAAATATATTATATATATATAAATTATATATGTACTTATAATATTCTTCAAAAATTGGATATAAGAAATGAAAATAGCTGTTCATGGAAACGGTAATTCGTATGTATGCATGAACGTTACTTTCATTTCTTTTTCATATTTAAGAGGAATGAAAACTAAAGGATAAATAGATATATTATAATTATAGTATAATATTATATTTTATATATGTTACATAAGTTCATTGACACCATCATTTATACATTCAATGTATGGCATGAACGAGTCATATCACTTTGAGGGGGCGGTAGTCCGCACTTCCTCAAATGAAATTATCGTATTTACCAATTATGGAAACCATAAAGGTATGCTATAAATGAAAAATACAGAATCATAAGTAAACATTAAATATAATATATATCACATTTAAATACATCTATATCATAATTTTCACCATGATATGTGGTAGGAGATAATTAAACATTCATCGTTTTGTGAGGCAGTAGTTTGTCGTCCACAAAAACAATATGTTATAAATCCATTAGATGGAGGCGTGCAGAAGTGTAGATAGAATAATTATCATAACAACATCCTAGTATATAGAAGATACTGTTGTTGTTATAAAATAATGTAATAAATATGGTTTAGGGTTTGGAGAAGGAAAATAAATGGATGAATCTTTAGAGAAGAAATTACCTTAAATCGGGTAACTCCTTTTGATTTTAGATAAAATGCCTTCTTGAATTTCCTTCTGTCCAAGGTAAGGATTCTAGGAGTAATAGAGGGATGTTGGGAGCTTATTTTTCAAGAATTTGGACTATCCAAGGTGGCATGAGAGGCCAGATTAAGGGTTATAGGTGATTCCCTTTTATAAGAGGGAGGATGGGTACTTTAGGAAGTCTTTGAAATATTATTTTATTATAAAATTATTTTCAATTTAAAAAGGTCCAAACCTCATTTACTTCGAGTATATTTTTATTATTGTTCAAAATCATATCAACTAATATGTTTTAGACAAGTTTTGTTATCAAATTTAACCTTATCTTTTAGCTTTAACTCGTGGTTAACTCATTTGACTCTTACCACGTCTTCTTATATATCCATACTATATGGTTAATATAGTAACAATAAAATGAAAATAGAACCTAAATTGATTCAATAATGTTATGTTAAACATTATTTAAGTCATATGGATGATTATTATATTTTTAGGACTGTTAACTCATTTAATAAAAATTATTTGTTTTAAAAACTCATTTTTGTCAATTTATATTCTATTCATATCATGGCTTTTAAAAAATACATAACAAATTTATTATTTATAAAACCCTCATTAATTAAAATAATACAAGTCATAATTATCCGTAAAATTATTGTATGGAATAAAAAATTTCAAAATAAATTTATTTTAATATTTATAATCTCATTTATTTAAATCATTCATTAATAAGGTAATCACTACAATATCATTGTGTCAAAAATATTTTTTTATTTGATTTATAAAAATTATAAATAAAATACCATGATATAGGAAATATTTTTACCTCTCTAATGGATATTTTTAGTTGAAAACATTACTTATATAACTTCATATAAAAATGGATTTAGTAAACGATACATGTTTAGGAAATATTATCTGTAACATTAAATTAAAAGCAATGAAATGTCATTTTCACACACAAGTGGCTCCATAGGGTCCTACAATCAACCCAAGGATGCCCATGGTCAGTAATATATCTTCTAATATGGTTAGGACATGTGTTATGGTAATTTAATATTATTATAATATTATTTTTTTACCCTTATTTACCATATTTACCCTTTAACCATAGTGAATAAAATATTTACTGAAGTTACTATTCATAATGTCTAAAAATGAAAGTTACATATTTATAAAATTTAGATCTCATAATTGAAAATATGGAATCCATTTTTCTAAATTCAAAACACATATGCTGCATAAATTAATTTAAAATTAATTCCTATTGTCAAAACCAAAAAAGCTTGTTTCTAAGAGTTAAAAACTATCAAAAGACTGACATGTGTTTATTTCCAATTTTAAATTGAAATCGCTTCCAATGAAAAAAATTAGATTAATTAATAAAATCTTAACCCAATTTCAATTTAATACCAATTAAAAGGACAATATATCTATATAAATAAGTTATATGAAAAGACAGTTTTGACTTAAAATGCAGTATTTTTCACTATTTATTAAAAAATGAACATTATCAGAAAAATACCAACAATTTACCCAATGTAAATTTTGATATCCCTATTCTAACGAATAAGATTATTTTTTCCTATAGAACATATAAAAGTGAAAAAAATAGATTTAAAATAGGTTCACTATCAAAAGGTGGTAAAACTACCTTTTAAAAATATTAGATTATTTATACTTAAAATTTGATTCATTCTCATTTTTATCCACTATATTTTATTAGATAAATGTAAAAATATTTAACAAACATGTTTAATCGTAATATTGTTAGTTCTATTTATTCTTTCTATTGAAATATCTAGGCATTAACTACCATTTAAAAATGATAATATTATTATATTTTTTTGCTATAACTCAACGTTGTGTGCAACATAGGATTATAGAGAAATCTATTGTGGCATGTTGAGTAAACTATCAAATATAACATCCCCTTTAAAGTAAAAATAATATTTAATTCATAAATATTAATAAATATGAAAATTTCACATTCTTTATGTACCTGGGATGTTACATCCTTCCCCCTTTGGGGAATTGTGTCCCCACAATTCTATTCACCTATCAAATAATTGGGGGTATTTATCCCTCATAGAATTTTCAGATTCCCATGTTTCTGTTTCAACCATATGGTTTTTCCACAAAACCTTTACATAATGAATTGCCTTATTTTGCAACACTTGCTATCATTAGTTAGGAATCTGGACTGGTTGTTCCACATAAGAAAGATTCTCTTCCAACTGAACTATCTCTGGACTCAAAACATGAGATGGATCCTGCATCTACTTTCTCAACTATGAAACATAAAAAACATTGTGTACCCTGGATAAACATTTAAGTAAATACACTCTTTAGGAAACTGATATAAATTTATCTAGGATTTCATAGTTTCCAATGAACCTCCGACTGAACTTTCCCTTTTTACCAAAACACATCACACATTTCCATGGAGAAGCTTTTAGAAAGACAATATCACCTACCTCATAAGAAATATCTTTCTCCGATTATCCGCATAACTTTTTTTCCTACTCTAGGATGTCCTCATATGTTTCTGTATCAAATGAACTTTCTCTGCCATCTCTTCTACGAATTATGGTCCCATCAGTTTCCTTTCATATAATTATCAATAAAAGCTGGAGTTTGACACCACTTCCCATATAATGCCAAAAATAGAGCCATCTATATACTATAATTAAAACTGTTATTATACTAAAACTAAACCAAAGAATGTTGTTGGTCCCAAATTCCCTGGTAATTGATTGAACATGCATGTATCATATCTTCTATGGTCTGAATTATTCATTCCGACTACCCATCTGATTACAGATGAAAAGTTGTAGTAAAATTTAATTCAGTACCCAACGACTTCTATAGGCCCTTCCCAATGTTAGAATTGAACCTAGGATCATGATAAGATACAATGGAGAGGGTAACTCTGTGTAACCTATCTATCTCTTTAACATAAAACTGAGAATTTTGACTAGAGACAAAGTATCTTTAATATGAATGAAATGACTAGATTAATTTAATTGATAAAAAATATCCCAGATCGAATTATTACCTAGAGATGTATTCAATAATCCCACAACAAAGTCCATGAATATATTTTCCCATTTCCTCTCTAGCACCAGTAAAGGATGAAGCATCCCTTTCAGTAACTAACACTCTACTTTAAACTATTGACAAGTCAAACACTTCCCAGTAACATTAGCAATATCACTTTTCATTCCATCATACGAGTAATACTTCCTATGATCTATGTACATTTTAGTACTGCAAGGATAAACTGAAAATGGAGAACTAAAAGCTTCAAAAAATAACTCTTTCTTCAACTGGGAATCACAAGGTACACATAATCTCTTTCTAACCCTCCAAACAAAGTCTTTATCAATGATAAATTCAGGTAACTTACCCTTCTGAACCAAATATACCTTTTTCGGTAAATCACTGTCTTCTTTCTGCACTTTCTTTATTATGTCTGCTAGAGACGATTTTACTACCACCTGAAACAAAACAGAATAATTCCCTACACCAAAAACATCCAATCCAAAATTCATCATATAAGAAACCAAATGATCACATTCCAAACACAGAATGGTTAATGTAGCATTACTCTTTCAGCTCAAAGTGGGAACCACTTTATTTTCCTTCTTGGATGGAAATGGACTGTGTAATCATAATCCATGATTAATTATATCCATCTCCTCAATCTCATGTTTAATTCCTTCTGAGTGATTATATACATAAAACTCTTGTGATCAGTATATATTTCTCATTTTATTCTATACAAATAATGCCTCTAAATTTTTATTGTAAAAAAACAACAGAAACTAATTCCCAATAATATATAGGGAAATTTAAATCATGAGGTTCCAACTACCGTGAAGCATAAGAAATTACTTGATCATTATACATTAAGACACAACAATGTCCCTTCAATGAAGAATCATTGTAGATAAAAAAGTCACCATTTCTGGAATGTCTTTCCAATACTGGAGCATTCACCAATCTTATTTTCAATTCCTAAAAAGTATAATCATATCCTTTTTTCAGATTAATTTAACACTTTTGGAGTTAACATAGTTAGTGGGATATATAACCGTGAAATTTTTTCAACAAACCTCCGCAATAACTAGATAAATCAAGAAAACTATGAATCTTGGTTACATTTGTGGGTATTGGACATTCTTTAACAAATTCTTCTTTAGTAGGATCAATATTTAGGCCATATTTAGAAACAATGTGAAAAAGGAATGAAATTTTTGGTAAGAAAAATGAACACTCACTGAATTTACCATACAGTTTATTTTCATTTAATGTTTGAAAAACCAAACTTTAAATAACATGCATGCTGCTCATTACTTTTAGAATATACCAAAAATATCATTAATAAACACATGAAAAAACTTATCCAAGAACTCATAGAAAATTCGATTCATAAGATCCATGAATATTGCTTATACATTGGTTAACACAAAAGGCATAACTAAAAATTCATAATGGACATATCTAGTATGAAATACAGTCTTCAAGATGTCTATTTCCTTTACTTTCAACTGATGGTACCCCAAACTCCAGTCAATCTTAAAAAAATATTGATCTCTCTTGAGATGATCAAAAAAATCATCGATATGAAGAAAATGGTATTTGTTCTTAATATTGATATTATTTAAGGTTCTATAATCAATGAAAAGTCTCATTGAGCCATCTTTATTTTTAAAAAACAAGATAAGATAACCCCATGGTGATGTGCTTGATCAAATGAAACATTTATCAAATAACTCATACAATTTATTCTTTAACTATAAAAGTTCATTTTGAGCCATTTGATATGGGGGTTTTGAAATTGTCTTAGAATCCAGAATAAGACAACTGTAAACTAAACTTCTTGATTGGGTATTATAATAGAAAAATCATTAGAAATAACATCAAGATACTCATTTACCACTAGAACATCATTAATCTGAACAGTTTCTTTTTTTTCAACAATATGTGCATGGTAATTTTCATTTCCATCTTTTACTAGTTTCTCATCTTCCCGATGTGTTATCAAAATAAAGGGTTCATTCTTGTGCACAAACTGAAATTAATTTGGAAAATAAACTTATTTATCTCTTTAGTCAATATTAGCATGATAAATGGAAATCCAATACATACCAAAAATAACATCAAACTCTACTAGTGGAAAAATAATATGGTTTCCATGTAGATTCTTTCGACACACAAGTAAAAGAAGGTTGATATAATTTTTTTGCCTCAAAATTTCTTACAGGTGATCTTACCACTAGTTTAGGATTCATATCTTGAGATGAAATTCCCAATTTACTAGAAAATTTCATTGAAATAACAGAATGTGTAGATCTTAAATAAAACAACACATTGGCATTTTCGAAATAAAAAAATAGTTTACCTCAACTACTTCATTTGATGTCCCCACATCTGCTGTAATAGTTGAAAAGGATTTCACCACCCCATTCTTCTTGTAGTCCGGCTGATTTTCTTAATTTTTTTGCTTATTTAGACACACATTTCATAATGACCCATTTCATTACACATAAAACTTTTAACTGACTATACATCATAATTTTTCTTACCATTACCCCGATATTTGTCAGTGTAATTACGAGCCTTATTTCCAATTTTACCACATCAGTAGCACTTAGCAGAATTCAGAAGGCATTCCCCAGTGTGTTTTCTACCAAAATTTTCAAAAACGATTTACTTAATTTTCTTACAATCAATTTTTTTTGAAGATTTCTTCCCTTTTTTTCCACCTCAACCTCTTATTCTATTGTTTTTCAAAGAACACATGATCATTAGAAAACCCCATTTACACCTTCTCCACACATTGAAAAAGTTTATCATAACTTTTTAACTCTCAAGAAGCTAAATACATTCGATATATTGGATTCAATCCTGAGTAAAAATGATTGATTTTACTATTAAGATCACTTATGAAATTTGGAGCATACCTTTCTAGTCAATTGAATTTTGTTTCCTAAGAAGCCACTGAGTCATCCTCCTACCTCAATTCGAAGAATTGTTTTTTCATCCTAAGCCGAACCATATTAGGAAAATATTTCCCAAGAAAAATACTATTAAATTCATCCCAATCAAGAGAATAAATATCCTCATTATCCCTGATATTTTTAACCATTGACCACCACTGATCGGCTTCACCTTCAAAATGGTAAATATCAATACTAACATTTGGATGTTCTGAACACCCCATGAAATTGAAAATCTTTTTCAGTGATTTAATCCACCTTTCTGCTAGAACTAGGTCAGATGATCCTCTGAATAATGAGGGATGATTCCTCATGAAGTGATCCACTACTGACATGTTCCTATTTGGTTGATCTAGCTGATCTCATGCATGGATACCACCACCATTTATAGCCTGAGTCAAGTGTTCCATCACTGAAACAAACAATTCAGTTTTGATTCTAGCCATCTTAGGTTGATGATTTGGAAGGTTGTTTTACTTTGATTTTGTACCATCATAGTTACCATGTTTCATCAGCAGCATACCATTCTGAACACATAAATATCTTATGTAAAACAACATGGTAATCTTTAAATGCTATGTCATTTCAATCTCACCATAAAGTAAAAAATAATTTGTGGATATTAATTTGAAAATATCCCAACTCTTAAATTTGTCTAAACTGACCTCTGATACCAACTATATGTCCCCAACCATAAAATATTATTTAATTTTGAGTTAAATTAAGAATTCTCATTGAGGATCTTTTTAGGTTTTAATTTTTAGAGAATTATCCCATAACTATTACAGTATGTATCAAATATTGAAAAGTAGACACATCTACTCTAACCAATTTTTTTTACAATAGTAAAACTCCTTAAATAATACAAGAATTATTTTCTTGATAACAATATTCTTGAATTATTCCTTTCACTTAACCTTCCTTATACCTTGTGAAAAACATTTCAAAAACATGGGATGAGCATAAAAACCTCAGTAAGGGATATAAAATAAGGAATGAAATCATTAGTCCATCAATATATACAAATAAATAAAATCTAACTTTTCAATCATAAAACAGAAAATAGTTAACATACCTTATGAAATAATAAGATTTATGAATATCACATAGAAATAATAAATCATAAAGGTAACTTGTGACATCCATAACAAACTTACATTATTGCTTTCACAGCTACGTAGGGAGTTACGTTTGGAATACCCATCACAATATTTTCCCTAAATCTCTTGGGAGAAACATTAACGTTTACCCATATCATATTACCCAATCCATTGGAGATATATAACAGTATCACCCTCCCTATGTTTATCATGGAACCACCCATATACGTAAACAATTCCCAAGAACCATAAATAAATCATAACACATGAACAAGCATAAAAGAAATATTACATTTCCACATTACAATATAAATATATCAGTTCAATACATTAACATAATAAATAAATTATGAAAAAAAATTCAATACCAAAATATGTTAAAATGTTATATGGTATTTATTTTCCTTTTAAAAACATAATGTCTTGTTATGGAATCCAAATATCAAATAATGCCCGCGAGGAAAGAAAGGTCGTTATCACTGCGTATGTTAAAAAGAAACATTCCCTTTTTTGTTTAGTAAAATGGTATATAGAAAAAAAAACCATTTGAATGAAATTAAAATTAAAATTATTTTATACACTATATAAAATCATTTCATGTATAAATCAAAATATACCATAATGAAAGAATATTGAGACGAAGTCCCTTACCTTGAGTCTGACTCGTCACATATGTTCCTTGTGCTTCTGGAATGATAAAATTAAGTTAATTTCTACTTGATTAAAAACATTTTTAAAGAATATTATTCCTTTTATATCACTTATTACCATGTTATAACATTACATAATTCTTTAAGTTAATATCGGTCATTTTTTTGATATTTGGTAGTTCAGTCAAAAATGAACTTTTATAATTACAAATTGTCTCTTTAGAAAAAAGTCCATTATCTTCAAAATTTAATTCCTAGTTTAAATATCATATATATCATATATAGGTATTATTTATGTATTTATAATATCCCATCACATTTTGATAGAATAAATGAAAAGAATCATTCATGGAGACGGTTAGTGGTACGTACGCATGAATGTTACTTTCATTTCTTTTTCATATTTAAAGCAAGTAAAACTAAATGATACATATATATATATATTATAATTATAGTATAATATAATATTTTATATATGTAAAATAATTTCATTAACACCATCCTTTATACATTCCACGTATGGAATGAACGAGTCATATCACTTTGAGGGGTCTGTAGTCCGCACTTCCTTAAATTAAATTATCTTATTTACCCAGTATGGAAACCATAAAATTATGATACAAATTAAAAATATATAAGAATAGATACAATTTTAGTATAATATATATCACATATAAATGCAGTTCCATACTAATGGCCACCATGAGAGGCGGGAGGATATAATTGAACAATCATCATTTTGTGAGGCAGTAGTTCACCGTCCACAGAAACAATATGTTCTAAATAAATTAGATAGAGGTGTGTAGGATTGTAGTTAGAATATGTATAATAATAACATCCTAGTTTATTTAAGATACTATTTTTGTTATAAAATAATGTATAAATAGGGTTTAGAGGGTTGGAGAAAGAAAATAAATTAAAGAAACTTGAGAGAAGTCATGAGCTTAAATCGGGTAACTCCTTTTGATTTAAGCTAAAAGGCCTTCTCAAATTTCCATATTCTCAAATTAAGGGTTGTAGGAGGAATAGATTTATCTTGGGAGTGTATTTGGGAATATGTTCTTTGAGATAAGGAGGAATGAGAAATGTGAATAAGGGTTAGAGGTGATGCCCATTTATTAGAGGGTGGAGGGTACATTAGGTAGGCTTTAAAATATTATTTTATTATAAAATGGTTTTCAGTTTAAAATGACCAAAAACTAATTTAATGAAGATATAAGTTTATTATTGTTCAAAATACCCTCAACCAATATGTTTTATTTAATTTTTGGTTTCAAATTTAACCATATCTTTTAACTTTAAACCTTAGTTAACTAATTTGATTCTTACCATGTCTTCTTGTATATTCATACTATATGGTTAATACAACAACAATAAAATTATAATTGAACACAAAGTGGTTAATTATTGATATTTACAACATTATTTACGTTATTTGGCCGATTATTAGATTTTTAATACTTTTAAATCATTAAATCAATAAATAATTTTTTTAAAAACCCATTTATATCAATTTTTATAATTTTCATATCATGACTTTTAAAAAAACCATAAAAACATGATTCATTCGAAAAATATTCATTACTTCAAATATAAAAAGTCATAATTATCACTAAAATTCGTGGATGGAATACAATGTTTCAAAATAAATTTATTTTAATATTTATAATTTCATTTATTTAAATCATTCATTATAAGGTATTCACTACGTCATCATTGGGTCATTAATAAATTTATTTACTTGATGTCAAAAAATTATCACTAAAAAACAATGATGTAGGAAATATTTTTACCTTTATAATGACTATTTTTAGTGGAAATGATCACTTATATAACCCCATATAAAAATTGTTTTAGTAAAAGATACATGTTTAGGTTATATTTTCCTTAACATTAAATAAAAAAGTAATTAAATGTTATTTTCATAGACAAGTGGCTTCATGGGGTCCTAAAATCGACCCATGGTTACCCAAAGTTAGAAATATATCATAAAACAGAGTTAGGAAATGTGTTATGGAAATTTAATATTATTATAATATTATTTTTATACACTTATTTTCCATCTTTACCCTTTAACCATGGTAAATAAAATATTTACTGAAGTGACTATTAATAATGTATAAATATAAAAGATACCTATTTAAATAATTCAGACCTACTAATTCAAAATATTGATTCTGTTTTTCAAAAATCACAACACAAAAGTTAATGAAATTAATTTAACATTAATTCTCATTGTCAAAACCAAAATGCATGTTTTTTAGAAGTAAAAAGTATCAAAATATTGACATGTGTTTATGCCCAATTTCAAAGTGAAATTACTTTCATTTACCAAAATTGGATTAAATGATAAACTCATAACCCAATTTAACTTTAAAACCAATTAAAAGGACAATATAACTATATAAATAAATTATATTAAAGGACAATTTTGACTTAAAATACAGTATTTTTAACTATTCATTAAGAAAATGACCATTATCAGAAAAATACGAAAAATTTACCCAAATAAAATTTTAATGTACCAATTATAAATAAGAAGTTTATTTTGACAAATGGAACATATAATAGTGACAAAAACTAGATTTAAAATGGGTTTACCATCAAAAACCGGTAAAACTAACTTTTTAAAATATTAGAGTATTTATTCTTAAAATTGGATTCATTATTTTTTAAGCTTGTAAATTTTATTGGATAAATGTAAAAACATTTAACCAACATTTTTAGTCATAATATGGTTGGTTATATTCATTCACGCTAATACAACAGTTAGGTGTTAACTACCATTTGAAAATAATAAGAAATTTATATTATTTTTTGGTATAACTCAACATTATGTGCGACATAAGATTTCAGAGAAATTTGTTGTTGCATGTTGAGTATGCTATCAAGAATATCATCCCCATTAATGTAAAATTAATATTTAATTAAAAAATATTAATAAATATGATAATTTCATATTGTTTATTTACCTGGGATGTTACAATTCCAGGATCTCGAAATCTAAAGTACATCCAAATAGTCCATGCACATATACCCACAATTTTTGCATGAAGCATCAGAAAAAATAGGTGAGAAAATGTCTCCTCGTCTCACTTACATAAATGACATGTAATGGAAAGGAAAATCCCTACACTCTCAATGAAACTATGCAAGACAGTCTTTTCCAACAAATCCTCTATATTAAGAGCCCGTCATCTTGTAAAATTAAATACCAATTAATACCTAATATATATTAATTCATATTGATAAAATAATATCAATAGTATCTATAGAATTACATGGAGTTGAATCAACTAGTCAGATTCAGTGTTCAGATAAAGATATCCAGATTAGTGTATTCATTACTGATATACACTAAACATAGTTGAGAAGGTTGAAACCCATGAATTTTTGTATTAGACTCAATGTCAGCAATGAAAGCATTTTATATATTGTTAGGAATAATAATATCTTAAATGATAGTCCTTGAAAGCCACAAATTACTCCAACATGTAAAACTTGGCTTCATAAAAACCATCCATATTGAGAATTGAAAAAATACTTATATGTGTTCTTAATAGCTGGCCATACAGATGAAGGAACACACATATAATGAACATTATAATTTTTTATAAAAATGGTAGAAAATAACTCCAATGATTGATTGGTTGAGGAAATAAGGTTCTATGTGATGTCTTTGAGAATTTTTTAATTAAAAATATTGAGACATTGAATCCTCATTTCCCCCATATCAACAGGCTTTAAGCATTCCTTCTAAGAAACCATGACCAGTTTCCTTTCATGAATTGAACATGTTTATATAAAATTACTAATCAGGCTTTATAAAACCTTAATAGGAGTTGTAGTCCATATGTATAATGTGAATACATATTCAATCATAGAGGTTGTCACTGAATTGACCAAAAAAAATTCTACCTACCTAATAGATAGTCTTCCCCTTCCATGTTTCCATATGAATGCTTATTCTCAAATAAATATTATCCTAGTATTACTTTTTCTACTTAACACAAAAAAGAGGAACCCTAAGGTAGGTAAAGAGAAGGGACCCTCTCTTAACCCCAAGACCTATGACCAATATATGTTGTTTATAAATATTCACATTATTCCAATTCACTATTTATGATGTTGGTATTCAAAATTTTATTTCAAAACGTTAGAAGTAGTGGTTTTATATATTAAAAATATTTTTTTCAACCTCACATTTTCTCTAAAAAATACTTATATCAATTTCAATACTAAATTGAAGGATAATTAAAAAATATATTGTTTGAATCTATCTCAATGTTTTTATTTCCAGCTAATTTTAAAATAAATTTGGAAATTAACCCTTTAATTTTTAGTATTATAAGGTATTTAAAATATTTAAAAATAATTTATTTTTCAAATTTTATCATAAGAATTAATTTTCTATCATTATTAAAAATAATTAAAATGATTCATTTTATGAAAAATCAATCTATCAGCCCAATTTTTATGAGTTTTATTAAAAGCTTTTTCATGGAAAAGGGTCATTTAGATAGTTTTTTAAAAGTAATAATCTCACATTCATCTAAGAATTATATTTATCTACCCATTGATCTTTTTTGTATATGTTTTATCAAATGAGTAGTGATAAATATCTAGATATTAAATTATCCATCATTGTATTTTTTTCATAATAAATATTTATATATTACAAAAAATCCTCTTAAAATGTAGTTCCTCTTTGGATATCATATTATTGATTGGTATGAAATAATGGTGTCCACCAAGATTCCATACATTAATTAATTGGGGGAAATAATTGAATTAAATGTATTCCTATTATCTATATGATGTAAATAATAAATAATATTTTATATTTTTTGTAAGGTATTCACCCGTAATTTTATCTAATATCTTCATATACCCATTTAGATTCCCTTAAGTGATTATAGTTGATATTTTTAAGAAATAAACATTTTTTGAATGTGTTCTTTATGATCTGATGAAGAACTATTTTAGTTTTAATAAATTTTATCGATATTGATTAGAGGTGTCTTATATCAAACTCTAGGGTTTGATTTATGTTTATATCTCATGATAAATTTGGGAATGGAAATAATGAGTTTGTTCAAACAGGGGTGGTGATAATGTGTTTTCTCTTAATTTTTAGCATGGATATAATTTGTTTGGGCACAATGAATCCAGTATTATGTGTATGCTCAAAAATTCTATCGTATTATTATGGTTTTAAAAAATTTCATTTTTTAATATATTCCATAGTTATATGATTATCATTATTCATAAGTGTCTCATTTGTGGCCTATAAATGTTGGAATATGTTTTCAAACTATTTTGATTGATATCTTTTAACCTATCACCCCTTTTTAAATGACTCATAATTACTTGATATATGAATTTATAGTTATGATTTCCATATGAAAATTGACCTAACTATTTTTCTCAGCTTATTATAACTTATTATTTTTGAATCATAATGAATATATTTACTATTAATGATAATTTTACCTTATACATTTCTTATGTTCACATTTCCGTAGGTAATGAATAAATTTAATATAAATAAAACATCTAGAAGAGTATATTGTGTTGTGGATATGAGGGATATTATTTTAACATTTTAATTAATTAATTAATTATTTTATTATTTGAAAAATATATTTTTATAGAAATAACATTGTTTTTAATTAAATAAATATTTTTCTTAATTATATAAAACTCTAAACCTAAAATAGTAATTCTATTGATAATTTTGAAAATCTGGATGTGTATCAAAGCCAGAGTATAATATATCCTATTATTAAAATATATAATGGGGTGTAGGTTGGGGACTCTATATTGATATGGAAGGTATTTTACATTATATATAAGTTCAATAATATTAATGTGACTGAAATGTAATTTTCTTGGAAAAGACATGATCCGTGAGAATGTCTATTCAACCATATAATCCCCTAAATCTTGATTAAAACACATGCATGTAGGATAATTTTGAGGATTATAAGTAATATTAATCCCAAAAAACAAAACAAAATATATCAAATCAACAATTATGTAATAGAAAAAAAATCCCAAAATCATTCATCAAATGTATAGAAAAATCAAACTAGATGACATGATCACCCAATAATATAACATCACCAAGACTATTTTTAGAGAACTATCATGATGCTTATATCAATTTAAAATTCATGTTTCATCGTCATGATATCACCCTATAAAATAATTCATCTAAAATACAACCACCAATGAAAAATAAATCTATTTCGTCCTTATAGAATGCATTCAATATATCATTCAACCCTCCTATTCATTTCCACAAAAATAGGATAAATCCATTTGTCAACATGTTTCTACATTTCAAAATATAATTTGATATGGTCAAATGATATAGGTGACTAATAAGTATCCTAGATCCAATAAGGATAAAATAATCATCTTAATTTTCATTCCCCAACAGTGAAAAATCCTTTGTGATAACATCTACTTTTCATCATCTTGTGACCAATTAACATGCATAGTTCCATCAAATTTGAACCCACATAAATCCTTGTTTTAGAGAGAGAGTTTAGATCTTGAACAATTATATAAATATCAATATTTAAATTTAAAAATGCAGAAAATTCTACAATAGTTTGAAATTCAATTTTTTACAACAATCTCATTATATTAGAGAGCTAACGTCATCAAGTAAAACATTGATCCATTGATATTCTATAGCAATGATCCAATTTTCCTCCCATCCTATCAAAAATAAAAATTTCTTCACAAGAATTATGTGTGATCAAGTTGGTCATGGTCCAGAGAGTCTTCATTCATTTGATACATTTACTAGACAACTTCTATTAGAGATATGTAGTTCCATTTCTGATGCCTTGCACATTGGTGAAAGAGTCACATTCCATCCAAAAATTTCACCAAACACCTTTCCTTTCTAATTAAACTACATTAATGGTACCTATAATTTTAGCATCATGAGAAGTGGTTTCTCTGTACATACTATATGTAACATCCCAGAAAAATAAGGAATAAGAAAATTTTCATATTTATTAATATTTTTGAATTAAATATTAATTTTATATTAAAGGGTATGCTATGTTCAATAGCGTACCCGATACACAACAACATGTTTCTTGAAATCTTACGTTGCACACTAATAATATAATATTATTATTTTAAATGATCGTTAACTCCTAGCCATTGTATTAGTGGGAATGAACAAAACTAAATACAATATTATGATAAATGTTTGTTAAATGTAATTACTTTTATCCAATAAATGTTTGAGGCTTAAAATGTGAATGAATCTAATTTTAAGCATAATTTACATTAAAAGGTCGATTTACTGCCTTTTAATGGAGAAACCTTTTTAAATCTAGTTTTGGTCACTTTAATACATTCTATATGACCAAATAAAATTCTTCTTTAGAATGGGGACATCAAAATTTACTTTGTGTAAATTTTTGGAATTTTTCGGATAAAGTACATTTTTAATGAATAGTGAAAAATATTGTATTTTAATTCAAAAGAGACTTTTAATCTAATTTATTTATATGGTTATATTATCTTTTTAATTTGTTTTAAAGTGAAATTAAAATATATTTTTACCATTTAATTCAATGTTGGTCATTGAAATAAATTTCACTTTGAAATTGGACATAAACATGTATCAATCTTTTGATAGTTATTGTTTCTTAAAAACACACTATTTGTTTTGATAACGGGAATTAATTGTAAAATTAATTAATGCCACTTCTATGTTTTTTTTTGTAAAAATTGACATCATTTTTGAATTCAGAATATCAAATATAACTTAGGCTGAATTTTTGGTATTTTTCTGAAAAACTTCAATTTTTGATGAATAGTGAAACCACTTAGTGGTAGTTAAAAAAACAGGCTTTTTCATTTAAATAAAATTTTACCACTTATGTGAATTGAATTTCAAAAATCTGAAAAACATGGTTTTTATCAAGAAGTAAAATTTTTTTCATTAAGATGAAAATTATTTTTGGTGAATAATAACTTTTGAATTTTATTTACCGCGGTTAAAGGTAAATAGGGTATTTAAAGGTAAAAATAATATTATAATAATTAAACATTACCTTAACACTAGTCCAAAACTTATATTTTGAGTCATTAATGACCATGGTCATCTTTGGGTTGATTTTGGGACCCCATGGATCCACTTGGGAGTGAAAATGACGATTTAGATTAATTAATTTAATGAGAAGACAAAATTGACATTAAAAAAATCTTTTAGTAATTAATTTTTACCTGGTGTTATATAAGTCCTATTTTCGACTAAAAAAATTATTTTGAAAGATAAAAATATATCCTACAACATGGTATTTTGATTATAATTTTTAGACATCAAATAAATTAAATTATTTATGACACAATAATGATGCAGTATTTACCTCATTAATAAATGATTTAATTAAATAAGATTATAATGATTACATTATTATCCAAAAAATGTCCAATTCTGATTGGATGATTTTATTTCTAATATGAGTCATCATATATTCGACTTTAATGATTTTTGGACCATTAAAACCGATTATAATTATATTATAAAATAATAATTTCGCACTTTCCTAAAGAGCCCCTCCTCTCCCTTATATAAGGAGACCACTTCTAACCAATTCCTCACACCTCTCAAGCCATATGACTTGTCCAAAATATGACCAATTACACTAACTATATCCCTATACTTCTCCAAGAATCCTAACCTTAGGCAGAAGGCACTTAATAAGTCCTTTGGTTCAAACCAAAGTGAGTTACCCAAATTAAAGGTAATGATTTCTCTTAAATGGTTTTCTTTTATTTTGCTTCTCCAACCCCTAAAATATTTTTATTTCCTTTATTTTGTAACATCAATAGTATTAAAATATACTAGTATGTTGTTATAAGAAGGATTCAAACTACACTTACACACAACTACATCTAATGGATGAAGAACATAATGTTTCTGTGGATGACAAACTAACACCTCACGAAACGATGATTGTTCAATTACATCTTACCGCCTCTCATAGTGGCCATTATGATGGAACTGTATTTATATATGATATATATTATGATTATGATTTCCTTATTCTTATGTACTTCCCAATTATATAAAGCTTTTATGGTTTCCATTGTGGGTAAATACGATAATCTCATTTGAGGAAGTGCAGAATACCGCCCCCTTAAAGTGATGTGACTCATTAATGCCTTATGTGGGATGTATAAAGGATAGAGTTAATGATATTATATATGATATTATACTGGAATTATCATATGCATATTTATCATTATGTTTTAATTCCATTAAAATAAAAAATAGAAATGAAAGTAGCGTTAATGTGTACGTATGACTTACCGTCTCCACGAACGGTGCATTTCATTTCTTACCTCCAAATGTTATTTACTATTATAAATACATGTATATACTGAATATATATGATATATATGATATTTCAATCATTAATATCATTCTGGATATAATTTACTATTGAACACATGGACAACTTGTAAATATAAGGTGTTGATTTTTGACTCAAGTACCAAATATTGACAAAATTAACGTTATTAACTTAAATGATTGCATAATGTTTATAAAATGGTAATAAGTTATATAAAAAGAATAATAAACTTTAAAAACTTTCTTAAACAAGTAGAAATTCACTTTAGTTTATTATTTAGGAGATTAAAGAATGATCGAGTCAAGTCGGACGCGAGGTAAGGGATCCAACCTCTCTCTTTCTTTTCAAGTACTCCCTTTTATGTCATTTCTTTTATGTTCCATGTTATTATGTTGTAGGATGTTCTTTTATATTCAAAATACAGTAATTTGTATTCATATATGATGAGATACCCCCTATTACTCTCATCAATTCATTTTAATAATTTTTAAGTGGCGTCGTTAGGCTGCCAAAGTTTTGTAAGGGATTTCATATCTCACTATTAATTCTGTGATATTTCCATTGTTCGCCACTTAATTATTGCATGTGGTGTATTTTTTACTGAATTTTGATGTATATTATCACTATTCTAATTATATTCATGGTATTATTATGATTCATTTGGTGGTTATTAACTTTGGGTCATACGACTCAATTGATTACAACGTGGTAAGGGTTTTTCATCTAACTTTTTATCCCCATGAGATACATGCTATATTTTCCACTTCTTTATTTTGTGTGGTGTATGTACTTCCCATGATTGTACTATTTTTTTAATATACATTCAATTATGAGTATATTCATTTTCATTTTATGATCCTTCTTTCATGTGGCATATGTTTTGTAAGTTACCAAATCGGTAAGGGAACCTTTCACCCTCCTCTTTTTAAAAGACTTATTTTTGTTATATCTTTTCATTTACATCTTATTATGTTGGGATATATTCTTATATATCCTTATTGGTTTCAAATTTATGTCCAAGTGATGAGATACCCTTTTTATCTCATCAACTCATTTTCTGAATTTTAAAGAGACGTCGTTAGGCTGTCGAATTTTTACAGGGGAACTTCTTAACCAAATTTCGATTCTTTGGGGTCAACTTGTACTTATTGAATATTTCATCCAAAGAATATATTTGAATAAACTCTGATTGTTTTACACTTAATATCCACTTATATTGGGTGTATTTATATTTTTCACACAGAATTTTGATATTGATTTATCCTTAATTTAAGGATACCATCTTTATAAGGGATTTCATCTCAATTTACACTTCCATTGAGACTTCATTTTTGTTATGCACAAATTCTCTATTATATGGTATATATACTGTGATTTGACATATTATATCATGAATCCATTTATTCTTATGATATTATAATTTTTTATTAAATGTTGTTCTTCAATTATTTGTATTCAATCGTCTCTCATTTTATTAAAAACCCTTTAACTAAAATATCATTTTAAACTTTTTAAAGATTTATTCTTCTAAATCATTGTCATTAATGACCATGTTTTAAAAATGGTTTTAAGGATTTATTTATATGGACATTATTGTATTAAAATTTTAATTCCTTTAATATCTTCAAAGTGATATGGGACACATTGATTCAAAAATCTTTTTTTAAATTTTTTCTGAAAATGGATTGATTATTTCAATATCTTGAAATTACTTATTGTGATTGAAAATGAAATGTTATTAGTGAAATGTTTATATTTGCTATATTTTAAGTGTTACGATGGTACATGGACATTTGACGGGTGGTTACGTGATAAACCATATGACGGTTGGTGCCGTGAATACCAGGACGGGTGGTTGCGTTATAACCTCTAATGAATTGGGAATGGAAGTCAGACGTATGGCTATTCCATTTAGTGATATGTGTGGAAGTCGACCGTATGGTTATTCCATTTAAGTATGTTTATGTCCTAAGATACCTTTATTTTTTATGTGTTCATTATATGGGTTTTATGGTAATAGGTTGGTTACAAAATGGTAAGTAATGATCTTTTATTCAGTGAAGAGTATTTAATACTTCATATAGGTGAAAAGTTTTACTTATGATAATGTATTCATGGTTTACATGTTGTTTTGAAAAACTAACAGTTTTATTTATTTGTTTATCCCTTATTGAGCTTTTTATGCTCATCCAAAGTTTTTTTGAAATTTTTTTCATAGGATAAAATGTGGAATAGGGTCAAGGATGGGATAAAGGAAAAGTCATGCCGCCTAAAATATGGAACTAGACATGTTTCTTTTTAAGAGTTTTTATTTTATGGAAAAAATCAATACTGAGTAGTAGTGTCTACTTGTAATATTCAAGTTGTAATGTAATAGTTATGGCCTAATTCTCTAAAACTCTAATCCTGAAAAGATTATCAAGGTGAATTATTCATTTAATTCAATATTATGTAATTTTTAAGGCCAAGTCCTTACAGTTGGCATCAGAGGTCAGTTTAGACAACTTTATGGATTTGGAATTTTCGTTAGACATATGGTTAGTGCCTATCTATTATTTCAGTTAAATACTTATTTTATAACTTTTTAAGATCAAGGAATTTCAATTACAAATGGAAGGAGGAAGATTTCAAATGTCATTCCTATCTCTTCCTGATGACATGCTTGCAATAATTATTGCAAAGTCATTTTCGGATGATTGTGAAAATTTTTCTAGAATACAACTCACTTGCAAGCAGTTGTTTGATATATCAAACACCTCCACTATACCTTGTTATAATCGTGGGTCATGGGTTGTATTTATAAAAATCTTATTTTCAAAATAATCTCATATTTTCAAGAAAGGTAAATATTATCAAGGCATTTTCAAATATTTTACCTTATCACAAGATTTTGAAGCATATTATGATTTTAAAAAGGGTGATGAAGAAGGAGACCCCTGTGAAACCTATTTATATTTGATTTTAAAATATAGTCTCTCAGCACATACTTATGGTATTTTAAAAGGACCCTTAATTGAAATTTTCAACTCAAATTAGGTTCAATAGTTTTATAGAAATCATGTTTTATCAGATGTTTTGAAATTATATTTCATACATGATTATTTTCCAAAACTATTTTTCTATGAACCCCTATATGACCCATGTTGTACAAGGTGTATTTGGATGGAGGAAGAAAATTATTTTGAATGATATCTACATAATTGGTGTAATGCATGGACCTTCTACCTACATGAACAAGGTGACGATGAAACCAAATGGACGCCATGATCAAGGTATGATGTTCTTCATTTTGGGGATTGTTTTATTTTATCACATGGTGGTGAAATAAGACTTCAAGAATTAATATGTTGCGATCATAATGAATTTGGATGAATATGAAAGGTATAAGGAAACCTTTGAGGTTAAAACATGTTTGGGTTATTTTTGAGTTTTATAAAAAAAGACAGCCTATAGGATGGGTGACAACCTGTAGCATCCAACAAGGCTGCAGGAATCGAACCCACAATTGAAGGGCGACAAGGGTGCATCGCCTACCACTAGCCTACTTGATGTCCCTGGTTAGTATGACTTATAATTTTAGTAAAACGATTTTATGAAATAAGAATAAGTTGATTTTTGGAACTTATGTTTTATCAAATAGATATACTTAGTATTGAAAATTGATTTAGTGATTAAGAGATAAAAGGTTGTTGTGGAGGACGTTCTCTCTTTTGAGGAAACACTATATGCATAAGGAAGATAGAATACTATTGGATTTCGATTGTGGAATAATGTTTGAAATTTTATTTTGGAAGAATCTATGTTTTTATTATGGACACATGATGATTTGATTTATTTATGAAAATGATTAACCTATCATGGATAATCAGTGATTAGGTTAATTACTTTTCAATATGAGAATTTATGAGAAACTGGTGTTACTTGGAGATAAATGTTAAGATGTATCTTAGAAGTCTATGTAATTAAATCCTTATGAGATTTGGTTTACAATAAAATTTTAGATTACGTTGAAAGAATTTTATGGAAAATTGTTTATTGAGTGGTCTTTGTAGAACTTTGGGTTTTGTTAAGACAAATTTTGGAGATTAATAGTAGTTTCTCATTATGTAAAATTTTATCCTTTTTGTGGATTATCTGATCTTGTACTAAACAATTTGGTTTTATTTAATATCTAAAGACGAGGGAAATATATATTTTATCTTTTATTTGATTCTCTCAAAGTTGATATAGCACTTTTAATGTAAACAAGTTATCCTGAATACTCATCGTCTGGAAGAAATATGAGTTTTTGTTGGATATCTAGTGAAGGATAAAAGTCTACATGCAAATTAATTGTGTTTCCTTATGTTTTTAGATAAGCTCATAAATAAATTCCTCAATGAAATTTATCATAAAACAAAAACTTTGTCTGTTAACTTTTCGTACTGGGAAATCAAATATTATTTAACCCATCACAAGTTTGTGATTTTTTGGTGGTTAACATTCTCCTAAACATGTTTTCTATCACTCTCCATCAGAACATGATGGTTTGTTTTCTCCTCCATATCCATGTTTTCATGGAATCCTAGTATCTTTTGTCTTGGGTAACCTTTGTACATATCTTCATTTATTTTAAAGTGATAGTTTTATGGACTCATTTTCCGATGTGGGGGTTTTAATGAAGTTTCCAAGCCCAGTTTTAAAATTGCGAGGACGTAATTCCCAAAAGGGGGGAAGGATGTAACATCCTAGATAAATAAGGAATAAGACACTATTCATTTTTATTAATATTTGTGAATTAAATATTAATTTTATATTAAAGGCGATGCTATGTTCGATAGCGTACCTGATACACAACAACATGTTTCTTGGAAATCATATGTTTCACACTAACAATATAATATTATTATTTTAAATGGTCATTAACTCCTAGCCATTGTATTAGTGGGAATGAAAAAAACTAAATACAATATTATTTGAAATGTTTGTTAAATGTAATTAATTTTATCCAATAAATGTTAGAGGCATAAAATGTGAATGAATCTAATTTTAAGCATAATTTAAATTAAAAGGTCGATTTACCGCCTTTTAATGGAGGACGCTTTTTAAATCTAGTTTTCGTCATTTTAATACATTCTATATGACAAAAAAAATTCTTCTTTAGAATGGGGACATCAAAATTTACTTTGTGTAAATTTTTGGAATTTTTTGGATAAAGTTCATTTTTAATGAATAGTGAAAAATATTGTATTTTAATTCAAAGGTTCCTTTTAATCTAATTTATTTATATGGTTATATTATCTTTTTAATTGGTTTTAAAGTGAAATTAAAATACATTTTTACCTTTTAATCCAATGTTTTTCATTGGAATAAATTTCACTTTGAAATTGGACCTAAATAAGTATCAATCTTTTGATAGTTATTGTTTCTTAAAAACACGTTATTTGTTTTGATAACAGGAATTGATTTTAAAATTAATTAATGCCACTTATATGTTTTT
This sequence comes from Viscum album, assembly GCA_963277665.1. Lineage (NCBI taxonomy): Eukaryota > Viridiplantae > Streptophyta > Magnoliopsida > Santalales > Viscaceae > Viscum > Viscum album. Next base: position 671,551,920 of record OY728131.1, on the reverse strand, counting down.
ATTTTGTAAAAATAGACATCATTTTTGAATTCAGAATATCAAATATATCTTGGGCTTAATTTTTGGTATTTTTCTGAAAAACATCAATTTTTGATGAATAGTGAAACCACTTAGTGGTAGTTAAAAAAACTGACTTTTTCATTTAAATGAAATTTTACCACTTATGTGAATTGATTTTCAAAAATCTGACATACATGGTTGTTATCAAGAAGTAAAATGTGGTTCATTAAGATGAAAATAATTTTTGGTGAATAGTAACTTTTGAATTTTATTTATCGTGGTTAAAGGTAAATAGGGTAATTCAAGGTAAACAGAATATTATAATAATTCAAAATTACCTTAAAACTTGTCCAAACATTATTGGTTGAGTAATTAACGACCATGGGCATCTTTGGGTCGATTTTGGGACCCCATTGAGCCACCTGGGAGTGAAAAGGAAAATTTAGATTAATTAATTTAATGAGAAGACAAAATTGACATTAACAAAAATATTTTAGTAATTAATTTTTATATGGTGTTATATAAGTCCTATTTTAGACTAAAAATATTATTTTTAAAGCTAAAAAGATATACTACATCATGGTATTTTGTTTATAATTTTTAGACATCAAATAAATTAAATTGTGTATGACACAATAATGATGCAGTATTTAACTCATTAATAAATGATTTAAATAAGTAAGATTATAATGATTAAATTATTATCCAAAACATTTCCAATTATGATTGGATGATTTTATTTAGAATATTAGTCATCTTATCTTTGAGATGAATTATTTTTGGACCATTAGAAACCTAATATCATGATATTATAAAATAATATTTTCACGCTTTCCTAAAGAGCCCCTCCTCTCCCTTATATAAGGAGACCACTTCTAACCAATTCCTCACACCTATAAAGCCATTTTTCTCCTCCAAACTCTACCCAATTACACTCCCTACATCCCTCTCCTACTCCTAGAATCCTTACCTTAGGCAGAAGGCACTTAAGAAGTCTTTTGGTTCAAACCAAAGTGAGTTACCCAAATTAAAGGTTACGGTTTCTCTTAAATTGTTTTCTTTTATTTTGCTTCTCCATCCCCTAAACTTTTTTTATTTCATTTCATTTTTAACAACACAAGTATCCTCAATATACTAGGATGTTGTTATGAGAATTATTCGAACAACACTACACACAACTCCATTTAATGGATGAAGAACATAATGTTTCTGTGGATGGAAAACTAACGTCTCACGAAACGATGATTGTTCAAATACATCATACCACCTCTCATGGTTTCCATTATGATGGAACTATATTTATATATGATATATATTATGTTTATGATTTCCTTATTATTCTTTAATTCCCAATTATATCAAGCCTTTATGGTTTCCATAGTGGGTAAATACGATAATCTCATTTGAGAAAGTGCAGACTACCGCCCCCTTAAAGTGATGTGACTCTTTAATGCCTTATGTAGGATGTATAAAGGATAGAGTTAATGATATTATATATGATATTATAATAGAATTAAAATATACCTATGTATCATTATGGTTTAATTCAATTAAAATAAGAAATAGAAATGAAAGTAGCGTTCATCCGTACGTACGACTTACCGTCTCCATGAACAATGCATTTCATTTCTTACCTCCAAATGTTATGTACTATTATAAATACATGTATATACTGAATATATATGATATATATGATATTTAAATCTTGAATATCATTCTTTATATAATGTAATATTGACCACATGGACAACTTGTAAATATAAGGTGTTCATTTTTGACTCAAGTAACAAATATCGACAAAATTAACGTTATTAACTTAAATGATTACATAATGTTTATAACATGGTAATAAGTTATATAAAAGGAATAATAAACATGAAAAATGTTCTTAAGAAAGTAGAAATTAACTTTAGTTTATTATTCATGATATTAATGAACGATCGAGTCAAGTCGGACACGAGGTAAGGGATCCGACCTCTCTCTTTCTTTTCAAGTACTCTCTTTTATGTCATTTCTTTTATGATCCATGTTATTATGTTGGAGTATGTTCTTTTATATTAAAAATAATGTAATTTATATTTTCATATTATTATATACCCACTCTTACTCTCATCAATTCAATTTAATAATTTTTAAGTGGCGCCTTTAGGCTGCCGAATTTTTGTAAGGGATTTCATATCTCACTATTAATTCTGTGAGATTTCCATTGTTCGCCACTTATTTGTTGCATGTGGTGTATTTTGTACTTACTTTTGATGTATATTATCATTATTATCATTATATTCATTGTATTCTGTGATTCATTTGGTGGTTATTAACTTTGGGTCATATGACTCGATTGATTACAATGTGGTAAGGGGTTTTCATCTAACTTTCTGTCCCCATGAGATACATTCTATATTTGACACTACTTTCTTTTGTGTGGTGTATGTACTGCCCAAGATTATACTCTTTGTTTAATATACTTTCATTTATTAGTATACAAATCTTCATTGTATGATCCTTATTTCATGTGTCATGTGTTTTGTAAGTTACCAAATCAGTAAGGGAACCTTTCACCCTCCTCTTTTTAAAAGACTTCTTTTTTTTATGTCTTTTAATTTACATCTTATTATGTTGGGATATATTATTATATATCCTTATTTATGTAAAATTTATGTCCAAGTAATGATATACCCTTTTTATCTAATCAAGTCATTTTCTGAATTTTAAACAGACTTCGTTAGGCTGTCGAATTTTTACAGGGGAATTTCTTAACCCAATTTTGATTCTTTGGGTTCAACTTGTACGTATTTAATATGTCATCCTATGAATATGTGTGAGTGAAATATGATTGTTTTACACTTAATATCCATTTATCTTGGGTGTATTTATATTTTTCACACATAATTATGAGATTGATGTGTCCTTAATTTAAGGATACCATCTTTATAAGGGATTTCATCTCAATTTTCATTTCCATTGAGACTTCATTTTTGTTATGAACAAATTACCTATTATATGTTGTATATACTGTGCTTTGACATGTTATATAATTAATCTCTTTCTTCTCATGATATTACAAAGTTCTGATTAAATGTTATTCCTTAATTATTTGTATTCAAGCGTCTCTCATTTTGTTAAAAACTCTTTAACTAAAACATCGTTTTAAATGGTTTAAATATTTATTCTTCTAAATATTTATCATTAATGTACTTGTTTTAAATATATTTTTAAGGATTTATTTATATGGACATTATTTTTTAAAAATTATAATTCATTTAAAATCTTCAAAGTGTCATGGGACACTTTCATTCAAAAATCTTTTTTTAAATGGTTTCTAAAAATGGATTGATTATTTCAATATCTTGAAATTACTTCTTATGATTGAAAATGAAATGTTATTAGTGAAATGTTTATTTTTGAAATATTTTATGTGTTATGATGGTACTTGGACATTTTACGGGTGGTTATGTGATAAAACATATGAGGGGTGGTGTCGTGAATTCCAGGACTAGTGGTTACGTTATAACATCCAATGCATTGGGTATGGAAGTCGGCCGTACAGCTATTCCATTTAGTGATATGTGTGGAAGTCGACCATATAGTTATTCCATTTAAGTATTTTTTTGTCCCAAGTTATCTTTATTTGTCATGTGTTCTTTATATGGGTTTTATGGTAATCTTTTGGTTACAAAAGGGTAAGTAATGATCTTTCTTTTAGTGAAGAGTATTTACTGCTTCATAAAGTTGAAAAGTTTTACTTATGATAATGTATTCATGGTTTACAGGTACTTTTGTAAAACTAAGAGTTTTCTTTCATTGTGTATCCCTTACTGAGATTTTTATGCTCATTCCAAGTTTTTTTGAATTGTTTTTTACAGTACATAATGTGACATAGGGTCAAGTATGGGATCAAGGAAAAGTCATGCCGCCTAAAATATGGTACTAGACATGGTTCTTTTTAAGAGTTTTTATTTTATGGAAAAAATGGATACTGAGTAGTGGTGTCTACTTGTAATATTCAAGTTGTAATATAATGGTTATGGCCTAATTCTCTAAAAATCTAAACCTGAAAAGATTCTCAATGTGAATTATTCAATTAATTCAATATTATGTAATGTTTAAGGCCTAGTCCTTATACTATAAATGCATACTATTGTAGAAACTATTTGATTGCTACAGATTTATCTAAAGCCATATGGTCATGTATTTCCTCTTGAATCTCCATCCATGATTCATTTAGTACATCCAAAAAATGAATAATCCATATTACCTAAATAGTTCCAATGGGTGGATAGAAATTACTTGTGATTCTAAGAAACATTAGGACTAAAATATCTTGAACGATGTTTCTATGATGGCCCTTTTGATGTATGGTCATACTTCTCACTATACCCATAATCATTAAAATGGTAGATTTAATATTAAATGAATAATTTTTAGGAATCACATTGTTTGGACATGTCCATATAACATGGATAAAATCATTTGTGGCTACCAACATCATGTTAAGAAGTTTATAGTGAGAGTGGAAGCATGAAATAATCCTTTAAGTTTATCTAGAATGGGGCTATCTAGGGGATCTATACCTCAAATAGATTATATACAGGATTTCATAGTGATGTGGATATAACACTACTCATAAAATGATGGTTTATATCTTCCATACTCAAGTTTTAAAGAGAACTATATGAGAAAATATGTATTGATAAATTTTATTATAGGAAAACATGATTATGTTTTGGTAATCTAGTAGTTGTGTGGTTATCTTTGAAATAAAATCCATTTCTAGATATAATAAGTGCATGTAGACTCTTCAATAAATATATCAAGTTGCAATAGATGTGAAAATTTTGTGGTTTGAATTAACTCAATAATAACCTTATATATGAAAAATATACTAACTATACACCTTGTTTTAAAATCTTGAGTGATATCCTATATTTAATTTACATTTACTTTAATAGATAATTATGAACTGTTTTAGTATGATGTATACTAATCAATATAGATAACATAATTTTGAAATAATCTTGGAAATCGTAGAATTTAACAAAGAGGGTCGTAGTTTAAACCAATTATAGCATATATTAAAAAGTTAGGTGTCATAGATGAGTACATCTCAATGTTTTTATATTCATATTTTGGATGTTATCATATCCATTTATTTATTATTTTGTTGAAATAGAATCATGAAAATGAGGATGAGAATTGTATGTATCATGAAAATAAATATTTATTAAAATTGAATAGGTGAATGAAGTTAAATGTATAAAAATAATAATTTATAAGAATTATTATAGAAAAGGTGTTCTTTAATTCCATACATAATTTATTCAATTTGATATCACAACAAAAATTAATATTTTAAACTCAACTATTTTCATTTGTGAATGGAATTATCAATGATATTATGGTATATACAAAACGTTGTGAGGATTTTATGAAATAACAATGGATTTTTCTTTATTAGTAATTCATTAATTTTTAGGAATATAATATATCATATCAATAATAAATAAAATTGATTACAAAAAATAACTATTTTTTCCTGGAAAAACATATGTGAACCAAACATTTCAAATAAATATATTACATATTTTTTATGAATATTATAAAAATATCAATGTAATACATGCCCATGAACCATAATAGAGTAGTATCTTTGGAGATTACATAAATAATATTATTATTTTTTAAATTATTATCAACATAACCAACAAATTATTTTACATAAGAAACTTATTATTCAAACCCTGCATAAAATATATCATCATATAATAGGAAAAATAATCATTACAAAAGGAGAGATTAGATGATCTATAAGGGTTAGTATGGTTTATTTCATTAAATTTTCATAAGTTAGAATAATATAGTCATATATGTTTTAGATAATTATCATAACATTAGAAAATCATACCCTATAATTCATATATCATAATCATTAATCATGACATAAATATTTTCATTTTCATATGACATGGATTATATGAGAATTAATTACCATGATACAAATTGATATAAATATTTTATAAAAACACTTAATATGAGTTTTCCATAAATTTATATATTATCATAATCATAGATATAATTTTAAGGATACCCACTAAGAAAATCATAATATGATATTCTTTTGCTAATCAACCAATTATATTCTTTTGGCTTTAGATAACACCCGTTGTACCCTATTTTAGCCTTGGGTTAATCATCCATGTAATGGGAATTAGGATTGGGATATCCTTTAATATACACATTGAGATCATAAGTCATTGTTTTTTACCCAATTTATTAGAGGTATATTAGAGGCCATTATATCACATAATCATTATATATTCATATATATTCTAATAGATCATAATATATTTTTTTATTTCATTATAACATTACACTTGGAAATGAATACATGTTTCATCAACATCTCATAAAAATAATCATAAAAATTCCAAAGAATGAATAAACATGGTATCATTGGATCATATACCCATTGAAGAATAAGTAAGACCAATGGTTATAGTCAAACATAAAGATACATTTATAAATAAATTAGAACATTATATTGAGAAAAATACATTTTATTTTTGAAATCAAAACATTAAAATATATAAATTTTGATAATTTAAATAAATTTTTTGTTGAAAAAAACATGAAAATATGTAAAGAATGAATCTATGCATGAAGTAGCCATGAAGGCTGGAAAATCCATTCATGTGGTGAAATTTATAACAAATATCCCTTTCTCATTTTCTAAAAAAAGAAAAAAGTTCCTCATTCAGAAAATGAAAATATGATTATATCTTATTCAATTTTATTGAATTTCAATCATGGGTAAAAATTAACTTAATGAATCAAAGGTGATTGGTAGATACATTCTTGGAAACGATATCAATAAAATATTGATATGGAGAAAATACATCATAAAAAATAGATAAAGAATATGTTTTCCTAAAAAATCATTTAGTAACTATATTTTATAATTGGGGTAAATGAAAATAAAAAATTAAATAACCTAAAAGATCTTAATTAGTTGAAAAGCCTTGAGGTTTTGAGGGATATGACACATAATTTCATAATCTGAATTTTACTCGTAAATAATATATATAGAATGATATTTTAACATAAAACCATAACTATTTTGGTAACATTTGAATCAAAACACCAAGGAAAGGACAAAATTTTAATGAATATTTAATTACCATGGATGTAAGCATATTAATGATAATAAATATAATTATGATGTGGTATAAACCTCATGAAATAAATATGCGGTTAATAATGGAACAACTCATGACTTCCTACCTATAAATTTTATAATTTGAGGATATATGCAGTACTTGGATGACACTAGATAAGGTTCAGTGGAGTTGGATTTATAATAGAACTGAAAAATTATTTTACATGATAAATTATGGATTTAAGATTTTATATGGCAGTTTATGACATTTTGGTCAACTATGTTACACCATGTGCTTGTTAGGGGAATAGGAATGAAAGGTATTTATTCCACAAGAACATGGTTTATGCCATAAGATAATTATATCCCTAATTTATATGTTTTTTGTTTAAAAATATATTATTCCCTAAAATTGGGTTTTATAGATTAATTTTATGGACTAATGGAATTTACTGCATAAAAGTGTTTTCTATTCCATATTTCTTGCAAATTACAGGCTTAATAAGTTTGATAGTAGAATCTATTTTTATTCATTTATCTAATCATCTCATATATTGATTTTTATGGAACCCTAGGATGTTTGGGAGACATCTCATCCCCATATTCTCTCACATTGATCTGTTGCTTCTATTGGTTTTCCATTGACGACTAGTGGTATTCCGTTCTCCCTTATTGACGTCGGCCTCGGAGCGGCTTCTTCTCTCCCGTCAGTACTGACTTGGGTTTCCCGGTGATTCCATGCTCCATCCCTCTCTGGCCTCCTTATCTCGAGTCTCCTCTCTACAGTTTTCCCCGAGCATGATCTGCTTAGCGCCGATGTCGTAGTGTATTCGAATCGGTCGACGAGCTCGTCTTGTGCAGATGAGGGCTTTCCACTGAGGTTGATGATAGATCTAGTCTGGTTCGGGGAGGGGAAGTTTTGTTTCTTGTTTCTTTTTTTAGTATGGAAGGATTCTCTTTGGCCTCTGGTGGAGCGCTTGAAGTTTGCAGTGCTAGGGTTTCTCCCGCCTCAACCTCATTCCGGTGGTGGATTTTCTGTGGTTCCTCGAGTGTTCTCTGTGGCAGGTTAGTGGATTTCCCCTTTTGCTGAGGCATTGCACTTTGGGATTCTTCGTCGGTGCTGGATAGATCCGCAGGCGTAAGACTGGTTGTTCTCTGGAACACTCTTTGGAGAGTTCTAGGTTTCTCTTTTGGTGTCCGTTGATTTCCTGTGGTGGTTCTCTCATCGTCCGGTGGTCATCCCCTATTCTACGGCGGTAAGTTCTTTGATGCCCATTTTGGTCTTCTTCGGAGGTTGGGTAGTGGCTATAGGTTTTTCTTTGGCGGGATTCCTCAGATCTAGTCGTTTTTTGCTGTAAACTGGTGAATCGGGTGTCGTGTGAGTTGGTGGTGGCTGGAATTCATGTCGACGATGGTGGTTCAAGTATGCAACTCTGCGGATGTTGGTTACTTTGGTATTTTCAGTTTTTGTTCAATGTTTTTGGATTTTGTTGTTCTGGTTGATGTTTTTGTCGGTGTCAATGGAGGCTTTTGGGCTGGAAGACCCCTTTATCGGAACCGGTGATAGTGTGCAACGGAGAGGCATTCCAGTGATGACGGTGTCCGTTCTTCAATTCATCGGTGATGATGGTGTTAGGGGCGCGGCTCGAGGATACCGTATCCCAAGGAGATAGGGTAGCATGTGTTGAGAATTATAGAATCGTGGAATGATCCATTGGATGGTGTGCGGACAAGTGAGCGGACAACGGGTGGTACAGTGTCAGGTGCACTCGAGGGCCTGTTTCGTTGTCTTGGATTTTTGAAATTTGAAATTTGAATGTATGGCCTGCTGGGTTGTTCTTACTGAAGGAAATGTTGTTCTGTAATGGGTACCGGCAACCCTAAAACCGGCCTTTTGAAAATGAAAAAAATGATTAGCAGGCCTTTCTCCCTTATTTATTGTTTTTTATAGTTTTTTCATAGTAATATTAAAAAAAATTATGCATTTGGTATGAGTGTTTATTAGTTTTTGTTTTAGGATCCATGGAAGTTATTTTGGGTAAACTATGGTTTTCTATTTACAATAGTGTTTTATAGACATTTCATTTTTTTCCCTATAGTGTGAAAGGAGTTGGAAAAGATTCCTTGAGGTAGGGTTTCCATCATGTAACACATTTTTGTATCATATCAGATGAGATTACTTTGTTAGGTCAACTATAGATCCATTTTATGGTCTGATAATGTCAAATTAATCATTTAATTTGAATTGAAGGGAATAAGGGTTTTATCAACATGCATTTATAACATTGATATTATATTCATGTTATTGTGACTTTATGGACTAAACATCCCCACAAAAAATCATTGAATCTAAGGGCTCTATTTTCATCATGTCTATTTTGATTATATAACCAATTTGGTATTGTTTAGAATGAACTCAAAATAAATATTTTCTAACGATGACTATTTTTTAATAAAATGTTTTCCCTAGTATTTATATTGTGTGTGTTAATGAATCTAAAATAATGATGTTTAATTGGTAAAAAAGATCATTTCTATATATATAAAATAATACGTGTTTTGTTTTCCTGATTTCTCATGTTATGGGGTGGAAATGTGGGCTTTTGAAAAGTTTGGATAACGATTTTGTGAGGTATTTATAAAGGGGGTGAAGTGTTCTTCTTATGAGGTCATGAAATGAGGAAGCGATGTGATAGGTTTTCCAGGACATGTTATTGGGAAGTAATGTGATGTATTTTTAGGACACAAAGTGTAGAGACTATGTGTGGATGGAGTTCAATAGATGGATGTGTTGTGCTAGGTTCCTGGTCAGTGATGGAATAACGGAAAAATAATTTTTTTAAATAGAAGGGGAAATTTTAATTAATGGGATTGAAATGGTTAATCAAAACATTAAATTTTATGTTTTGGTAAAATAAATCTATTAACAAATAATTTCTATAATGGTATGTTTATATGAAATTGGCTAGTAATGTAAATTTTCACTTCTTCTGTGGATTTATTGATTTATATGAGGTAGAGGATGTGTGGGTGTTTTGAGTTGGATAGTTCATTATTTCAAACCCATATATTGGTCTTGTGTGTGTGGATAAATATATACCTTTTATATTACATTTGATTTATATACACACCCCACCTACATTGACAACTATTTATTATAACACATACATTTATAAGGGATTAGTTTCCCAACATCATGGTGATGATGATGGATGGATGGCTAACTAATCATTAAATATATCTCTTATAAGAAAGTAGATATGTATAGACTATAATTACTTGTGGTAAAACAGTGAACTAGGTTATTTCCTAGGTATCTTCATGCAATATGAGATGAGTCCATGGTATTTGGTAGTATCCCAGGTGTATTCATCTGATATGTGATGTTTCTATGTTGATGAGATGCTTATGGAATGGGTTGTTTATTGTAAGAGGTGGCTTCCAGGATGATTTCCTTCATGAACATATGACCTTAATACTCTGTTTATGATTATGATGTGATGGCCTAGGTTTCTTTGGGTGGGATGGAATGTGACCATGTTGTGGAGAAGTGTCGTAGCTGTATTTGGGAGGGATGTGATGTGACTGTGTTATGGGGAGGGTTTATACATTATACAAAAGTGATGGGAGTTTTGGGACATATGATGTTGGGTTTTGAGTGTGGAAAATTAGTGTTACAGTTTTGTGGGGTTTCTTTAATTGATATTATTCTTATTATGTTTTTATACATAGCCTATATTATTTGTTAAGAATTTCGTGTTGGGGTTTGGGTTGGATAGTTTCCATTTAAAGGTGATGTTGTCTCATTTATTTCTACATTTTCGAATTAGTATGATTCATTTACATGTGTTTTATAGACATTCTATCTCCAATTGAGTATATAGGTATGATCACCCAAATCACGTAAATGTTTTTTTATGTTTCCAGGAGGATTATACAGACTATGATGGACATTAATACCTTGAAACCATGGACTGTTTCTATTTCAATACATTAATTTTTAAAATTGTATTAATTTAGAGACTATTATATTTATGTAATTTATTAATACATTCATTTTTGTATGGTTTTGGTTTCAATTAATGCTATTTCATATAACTTCTTATTGTTTATTTTTCATATATCCAGATATTTTCTTGATATAAACAGTAATGCCTCTAATTTTTATTGATTTTTAGACTTTTAGTGTTGGTCCCCAACTTGGGGCCTACAAGAGGAGGGAATTGGGGTTCATTATCTCTATCCCATCATTGCGGTATTATTGTTGGGATGTGGTCACGACAGAGTGGTGTCAAAATTTGTGGTTGGCTGATATCATTGATTTTAGATTTAGGCACAATGTGGATTTCATTGGATGGTACAGAGAAATTTCCAATTGACCATTGTTTGTTACATTGGCTTGTGAGACCACATAAAAATTATATTTTATCCCCCCAAGAATATATTTCATGATACCTGAACATATTGAATGAAAAATTAAGATGGACTATTTTTTATGTTAGAGACCTAGGATTGGTATATCAATCATGATGAAATGTGTTCTTGTTTGAATTGGGCTATTTTTGGAAAGATGAAAAATAGAATGAAAATTAATTAAATGAATCATGATATAATTCTATTATACTTGGTCTTGTTAAATCAGTATATTCCATTCATTTGTGGCTCATTTTCATTATCAACATTTGTGGCGTGGAGTGGTGATTGTGTTGACTGACCGATATGATCACAAAAAGTATCGATCTGGCTAGGAACGATAACCATTAGAAGAGAACATTACATGATTTAATAGTTGTCTTTTTTGACTTATGAGGTTATTTTTTCTGATGTAGTGATATAGGGATGGTTGGATGAGCCCAAAATCACATTCTACTTGATCTGAGACTTGGTGGGGTCCTAGATCCAACTAGTTGTTAGTGAGAAGTAGGGGGTTATGTGTCATTGGTGGATATTCTAAAATAGTGACATGATGGATGGGGATATTTCATGGGTCGACGTCCAAAAGGAGTTCCAGGTAGATATTCTTTCATCAACAATTAAGGAATTGAAAATTTAGATGATTATTTATATTCCATATGGGATATATTTAGTGTGGGAGTTGGTAATGAACTTCAAGTTTCTTCTTTGTATTCCCTAGATCATCATGTAGATGAAGAGGAAAGTGTATTAATTCTTGAGAAGGGACTATATCCTTTTATTCAGTATGTGATTTCTATATTTATGTTACAAATATATCATGTCATTCCAAAGAAGGCATGGTTAATCAACAAGATTCACTCATGGGGTAGCTTTTCCATGAGAGGGGAGATATAATGATTCCCCAAGGTGTAGAGTTTTCAGTAGTAGGTCACAAGTTCCATGTATATTGAGGTTTCTACCAATAGGGATATAACCTCAGTTGTCGGATTTATGGATATACATGTCCTTCTTTTTTCATTATTATTCTATGGTCATAAGTATATTTTATTTTTTTGGGGTATGTTACTATTACCCTATCTTGCATAGTTTCTCTTTGAGAAATGTTTGGTGGAGGTACTCAGCTTTAGAACCAACAATAGAAATAATGTATAGTGAGTCCATTTTAGATTCTTGGGAAGAAGTATTATTATCCAATAAGGGGGGGAATTGAAAGTACATGTTAACCTCATAATGATCCACATGTTTAAGAACCATTACATGATTATGGTTGTGGAGTTGGCCTTCCAAATGAATATATAATAGATAGATGTGGTCAGTTTTAGGAAGTGGATACAATAGTTCCATAGGGGTAAGAGATCATTCTATGAATGATTAATTTTTTATTCATTCTTTCATATTACTTTATTTATTCATAATATTCAGACTCATTTTTATCAACCTCTATAGTCTATTTTTTAGAGTGGTGTCTCATGACCCTAGGGTTTACTAAGCCATTTAGAAGGAATAAAATCATGTTTGACGTGTTATGTGGATGTATCCTAGTAAAGGGGAAACATCATTCTGATGGAGCCCAATTTTTTAATTATATGCAACCATACAATTTCATTCTCAACATCAAATTATTTTATTCTATGCATGCTATTTTCAACTAATTCTTAATGAGAGTAATGTTATGGAATGTGGATGAAAAATTTTTAGTTTTTGTTTGTGAGTGTGGATTTCATGTGGGAATTCAATTTCTTTATATTTATCTCTATGTGAAAGAATATTTTTATCTATAATTAGAAGATTCATAGATAGTGGAGGTTCCTAATGTTATTGGGTATTTTTGGAATTTGTTCCCCAATAAAATCATGATGCTACCCCCTAGACATGATATTAAGTACGGAAATAACTTATGGACAAGTTCTTAACTGATTTCAATGGAAACCTATTGGATTGAATGTAAGGGTATAAAAGAGTTGGGTTTATAGGTTGATGAACGGATGTAAAAAAGGTTACATCTAACCTTCTATGTCATCATGGTGTTCCCAAATTTTTTCCAAGATGTTAGATAGTATTTAGAGGTAGTTCATACACTACTGAAGGTTAAATTAGGTGATAGTCAAGAAATATTATAATATTTTGATGAAATTTAACTTGTTATTGGTCAAATGGAGATATTTGTCTTTCAATACTTCATTTGTGTTCCTATAATAACCATATGATGGTAATTGAAGGTGATATGAAGATAAATTTCTTAGGATTCATGTATAGACACATCATGTTTATATTCATTCATTGTGGTGTAATGAATGAGTATGTTATTGTTATAGGTAAAATGAACTCCATGTTAAATGAATTTCTAAAATAGTTCATAGTCGTGTTCATTAATGAAATATTAGTCTACATAATGTTAGAGTAGTAGCATGTAGATCAAATCAGTGATTTATTTTAGGATATTTGATTCCACCAGATATATTGAATGTTATAAAAGTGTAATGTTTTGACACCAAAGGTAAACTTATGTGGTTTTTTAGTGTCATGGATGTGTGTAGAAGTAAGCCCATTTATGGTTGAGGCTCTTTTTTCTTGGAATGAACCTAATAATGTGATATTGGTTTGTAGTTTCCTTTTCCTTTCATGACATTATCTAATTTTTACCCTATTTATATTGAGTTACATCATTATAAAAATTTATGACCAAGAAAGGAAATGCATTTGTCTAGGATGTTGAATTCTAGATATTGTTGGGATATATATTGTAGAAATTGGTTAGTGATCCAGTGCTCTAGTGGCTAGAATATTGGGTGATGTTTGAGGTGTTTTTTTGAACATCCAGTATGGTCTTGGAATGCCTATTTATACATATGAATGAATTGATGTCTTATGGTACTATAATTTTATTTCCTCAAAACTCTATCTAGGAAACCCAAAATCTATATCTAGAAATAGTTTTTTTTTGTGATGATTTTATGGAATCAATATTCATTGGGTATCTATGTATGGTATTTATGGTTTATAAGATCATGAGGTATATCTTCTATTTTTATGATATGAATCATTGGAAATGGGGTGGATGGAGAATCTTTAAGACTTTTATGTTTAGAAATATAACACCTTAAGAAGGTGGAATATTGTTGCTTTCAATTTAATAATAATGTCAAGGAGGTAAGTTGATTACGAGTTTATGGATTCATGGAATTTGATGAACGATCTTATAGTGATGCATCTTAATGCAGGAGAGTGTGATGGCCATGGTTTCATTGTCAAAATAAATGTAGTATCCTAGGACAGAGAAGGTGGAGAAGTATAAATATGGAGATTTAGAGTTATAGGTGGTGCATGATCTTGATGGCCATGACGATGCCCTGGAGAGATGGTCTGATGATTGTTGGAACATAATGTTGTTTAAGGGGATTATATTCATTATGTTAGTGAAGTGTGATAATTCCTTTTATGTGTTTCATAGTTAACCATTTTAGGTACACATATGGGTTTAAAATATGTATCACAGCATGAGGATGTAGTATTTTTGTCCCAGGATGAAATGGGTAGTGGAAGAGTTTGTGGCTCAGTGTTTGGTTTCTAAGTAGTTTAGTCTAATAATGATCTTCTCGATGGATTGATTCACCTATTTAATGTTCCTAAGAAGAAATGGGATGAATCCTTTATGGAAATAATAACAAGGTCACCCCAATATTGATGATTTTTTCATTTAGTATTTTTAATCATAGATCGAATTATAGAATTGTCCCACATCTGATAGATCAGGGAGTCATGTTTTGTGTATATTTTGGAAGTGAGGTATGTAGATTTGGACATTTATTTTCATGGAGTTTTGAGTCCTATTTTCCCACATTGGTAATCATGTACTACCTCTCAGTAATGTAGGGGATTATATCAATATTTTGTAACTCAGTTTTATATCAACACTACATTCCTCCATTTAAATGATCTGATGATGGAGAGGAATATCCAAAAAAAATAGAGGTTATTTTATGTTCATTCATCCAAGGATTATTCTATCTAGGGTATGGAACCTGCCTTTGGTTGAGGTTATATACAAAAACTACTACCACACTTCTATCATAATGGATCTGCTTGAGGAATTACGTGGGTGGTCTGGTCATTACATGTTATTCTGAATGGACGTTGTAGGTGCATTAGTTCTTTTTTCTAATGTGGTGTATAGTATGGAAAAAAATGTTTCATCTTATCCAACAGATTATGAATGTAGTACATAATCAGAATAAGTGTTCTTATGATCATTGGATAAGGCCCATTGATTTTGTGTCTGAAGACCATGTTTACTTTAAGTCCACCCCTTGAGGTGGTGTGATGATGTATAATAGGGGTAGTGATTTTTTTCCCAAGTTTTTTTGGGGCCTTTGTGGTGTTGGGTTGGGTTGTGGTTTCCAACATGCCTATAGAGGTTCCATGATGTCTTTCATGTCTTTAACCTCCATTATTATCTTTATAATAACACCCATTTAATTTATGGTTGATATATAGATATTGAAGACAATGTATTTTTTGTTGAGTATCTTAGGGGGATACAGGATCATTGAGAGAAGGTGTGTCATGGATAAACCATTCCATCAGATCAACTTTTGAGTAGGAATGATATCCTGGAGAAGAGTACCTGGGAGTGTGAGATAAAGATTCATTCCTGGTACCTATATCAATTTTGAGTATTTATTTTTATATTTTCTTTTTATGTGATGATTTATATTGATGTTTTATGGTATATAATGTTTCCTTGTTATGTGATTTGAAATGTGTAATAACTATTCGGTCAGAATATATAATGTAACACATAAGAGGGGGCAGATTGTGTCTTTTCAAAAACATCCACAATTCTGGATTTTTACACATACATTGATTTATGTGGATATAAAGTGTTGTTCATATGTATGAAAATATGTAACAAAATAACATAAATAAAGAACACAACTTTTTATAGTGGTTTTGGGAACAATGATCACCTAGTCCACTCCACTAAATGATCTATCTATGAGCTTAGTGAATTTCACTAGTCTTTTCCTTTTATCATAAGACCGAAATTCCATAACTGAGTACAAGAAGTTGACAATTTACAAAAAAAAGAAATTACAAAGTATTCTTGTTGTGTAATAGAGAACTGATTATCCATACCTTTGTTCAAGAAGCTGATACTCAACCACAACTGAGTATGAGTATTTGAAACTCAAATAAATAAAAATAGATTGGTTTGTTGAAATAGGTTGAACTTCACAATTACAGAATCACGCAATGGAAAGTAGATGGACCCTCTAATTCAAAAAAGCATAATATTCCCGATTGAAATAGTCTTATGTGATCCAGTTTCAAAATGATATTTGATTGAAAACATCAACAAAATAGAATAGAAGTTCACTTATAATAAAACCGGATTGAATATGAATGTCCCCAAAGTTTTGTTCTCTTTTTAATTCATTCATTCTTTGAATAAATTATCACATATATTTTTGAAGAGATATTCTGAAGGAATATATAAATCTGAAAACATTCTTGGATATTTCATATCTAGTAGAATATCTTAATTGTTCATAGAAATTCACATTTCAAGTAACCAGGAGGGTTGTGGCGTACCTTAGATATAGAAACGATTTTATCCCATAAACATTGTTCTTTTAAAAAATAAAAATGATCCTTGAATCGATATTTAATTCTAACTCTACTATTGCAGTAATATCATATTAAAAACATGGATTAAAAAACTTCATTGTTGAGAACACAATGTAGGGTTGAGTTGTCTACTATAAGGTTCCTTTGTTGTACTTAATCAGCATGTAACATAGGGATAAAAAAGTAACCTGGGGATGATGATCCATATATTCATCCTTGTCATCATAATATCTAGAACAAAGCATTGATTAAACTTACGTTCAATTTTCCTGAATGTAGGGTTACAAACAGTAAATTAAGACTCTAATGTAGGGTTGATATTTCTTACATTTATCATTCTCCGAACATAGGGTTGTCAATAAATACATAAACTATTTAGTGTAAATTTGGGTTGATACCATATGAAAATTTTATCTTCTCAACATAATGTATAGATGAAACCAATTTTTCCAAAATCATTCTCGTAACTCTATATTCCATTAAAATTAGAATATAAATTTCTATAAAACATACTTAACAAAACATCATTAGAAATCAAACAGAGTTATTTTTGAACATAAAAATCATTATAAATTATAGAGTATTATTGAGAAAATACATGTCCAAAAATATCCCCCTTTTTGATTATAAAAAACCTCTAACATAATCCTTATAAAAATAAAAGAGAATATAGGATTTGTAAAACACAAAAGTAGATATAAAAAGTTTCTCAAAATATCGATTTCACATAACAATTTATAAAAAGTTTTTTTTCAAAAGAAAATGTTGTGGTTTCAAATATCCTCCCCTTCTCCCCTAGATATAGTTTTAAATCCATAAACATAAATTTTCTTCCCATTTTTGTGATATCAAAAAAGATAGTTTGAATAATTAAATGAATTAAAAAAGAGTTTAATATTTTAAAGACATATAAATAAATTACTATGTATTCTCGCTTAAGAAAAATAAATCAATGATTTTACATGAAGTACTGATCCTAAATAAATGTAAATAAATCAAAATAAGAATAAAATAAAGTAATTTAAACTTACATTCAAATCTTTTGAAAGGTTATAGTACAATCTATAGTCATATAAAGTCTTTAAAATAAATGGATTAGGGTTCAGTTTCTGCTGGGGTATAGGGTTATTCTATATGAGGAAGGGTATGATCTAAACTACAAAGATTAATAAACTTCAACAGGAGGCTCTAGAAATTATTATTGAACACTTATATCCAACACTGAAGCATCTTCTTGGAGTCATTTCCAAATTTAAGTCTCTTAAAAAATTATCTTTAAATAATTATTCATAGCTTCTTCAGAATAGATTAAAGAGGTAAGCTTTTCCTTGAATTAATTAATAACTAGTCCGAACTACGATTCATTCAAAGTTAGATGAATTATGAAATTCCTCTAATTCTACAAAAACAAATTCAAAGTATTTATATCACACTAAAGAGTGTGTATCCTATCATTAAATTCATCTAGTATAGTAGTAATTGCTTCAAAATTCCTATGAAATTTTGGCGGTGTTTGTTAAGAAGAGGTAGATTCTTTGGTTCATTCCTTGATAGACTAATACTCTCTTCCAATTATTAACATGAATAAATAAAACTATAACTTATTGAAAGATTAATCATAAAATTCAAAACATTCTCATGAAATATTTTCTATCAGTTCCTTGTGATGTACAACTGAATTGATAATTTCATTGAATTCCCTCAAATGAATCTTTTGAGTTTCAATCTCTAATTTTGGTTCTGAAAAAGGCTTGTATTCTTCAAAAAATTTCCTCTCATCTTTCAAATGATCTCTTTAAAATTTATTCTAAGCCGCCAAAAACTAAATCATTATAACATGGGAATTTACCTTGGAATCGAAAAACTTATGTAAATTATCACATACATTATCAACATCAATTAAATCCATGCTTGGCTCAATAGATCCCTCTAGTCTGTTGCACAAATCGTATCCTCCCAAAACACCAGAATCAAGGACAATCTGATTCCAGGATCATGGATCCCTTTATTTTGATCCTCCTTCTCAACATGATCATCTAATGGGTTCTCATGACAATCATCTGCACCTTGTTTACTAGGCGAAATTGAAATCAAATTTCCAACTGTAGTATCAAAAACAACTTTTGGAACATTAACAGATACTCTTCTTCTCCAAAATAGAGAGCCTATTGGCCTTGAATTTTTTTTATATTCAGGCCTCTATCTCCTGCATACTACTGAAGGGTTACAACTTTTATCCCTCTAAGAAGCTAGTAACAATGTCTGTCGTTGCTCAATACCAACTAAATTCAAACTGTTGCATGAATTTCTCCATACAAAACCGAGATTCATGACTATCCTAACATTCAACGTATTACTATGGTGACTGTGTCTTCTTAAAAGAATCTTCACAATCTCCACTTTCCTTCATTGAAAGAATGAAATAATCTTACCATATGGATAATGACCCATCTTGGCATCCAATAGGCAGAAATGATTTAGATGGTGAATCATAAACCTAGAAAAATTAAGCATAACATTATTCAAAAGAAGAAACATGATGTACATATCTGGATGGAGAACCTTCTCAAGATTACTGGTTCTGGAAAAAATACTTGATTGAGTAAACATTATCATAACTCCTTGGTCAGAAGAATGTTCTTTCGTAAACACCTTCTTCACAACCCTTGTTCCAAATAGAGAAAAAATATTGTGCTCATATGTATTTTTTATATTTCCAATGTTCCTTAAGAAAAACTGAAAATCCACATCATGGGGATATCTAAAAATCTCAGCCATTTCAACAGATGATAAAGAAAAAAACTTATTATCAAATTAAGAGATAATAGTGTCTTAATCCAAACCAAGACTGAATGCATCATTTTTTCAAAACTATTTAAAATATATTTTATTGGCATATTATCTTATCTAAAAGAGAAAACTAGGCCCTCAAATATCATAGCCTCTTTAAGAGATAGATTCATAGAATCTAAATATCCAAAATCTATTACCTTCCCTTTTACGAATTTGTGAGATTTCCACATAGCATACATAATATTATCCAACATTGAGTAAACTTATCTTCACAATGTTTCCATTTATGAAGGTTTCTATGTATAAGTGATTTAAGGTTTTTGGTTTTTAGTAGACAAGAATTTAAAGAAAGAGGTACTATGTAAGTCGAATTGAGAGGGGTATGAGAGAGGGAGAAGGAAAAGGGTTTTCTTGCACCAATTGAGGATGTACTCATTATATTTTTATTTTTGAAAGGAAGAATAAAATTAAATCTAAATAAAATTCTTTTAAAAAAAATTAAAATGAAATCGAATAAAAAATAATAAATTAAACTTTTTTAAAAAAAGTAGAGAGACTAAACATAAATTAACAAATAATAACTTAAACATTAATATTATTAACTCTCCTAAATTAAATCAAAACTAGCACTATGAAGTTCTTTAGTAAAACTGTTGGCTAATTGATATTCAGTATTCAAAACTTATAAAGAAATATACTTTTTAAGGACATGATATTTTAGAAAATGATGCCTTATATCAATGTGTTTAGTTCTAGAATGATTTATAGTATTTTTATAAATATTAATAGACCTAGTATTATATCATAAAATTGGTACACTATTAAAATTTAATCTAAAATCCAGTAGTGTGTTTTTCTTCCTTAATACTTGTGAAAAATATCTCCTAATAGACACATTTTCTTCCTTAATGGTTGATAGGAAAACAAAGTGTTTCTTCTTACAAGACCCTGAAACTAAATATATTCTTATAAAGTGTCATATTCTTAAAATATCTTTTCTATCTAATCTAAAACCTATAAATTCAGCATCTGAATATGAAATTAAAATAAAATATGTTGTTTTGGGGTAATGAAGTGATTGAAAAATAGTTCCATTTAAATATATAAAAATTCTATTAATGGATGTAAGATGGGATTATTTTATATTTGATTGTAATCTTTTTCAAAGACATTTTGAAAAAAAGATGTCTGGTCTATTAGGAGTAAGATAAAAGAAACTGCCATTCATACCTCTATATAAGTTTTTGTCAACTAGTTTTCCATCTTCATCCAAACAATGTTTTATATTGGTACACATATTAGTTAGATATGTATTTCTGTTCTCATGTCCAAAATTTTTCAATAAATCAATAATATACATAATTTAATTTAAACCATTTCCAAAATATTTTTGATAGATATGAAATCCTAAAAATAAATTTTTTTCTCCCATCAAACTCATTCAATTTTTTTTAATTATTTTTGAAAAATCATGACAATGCTTTTTATTGGATGAACTAAAAATAAAATCATCAAAATAAGTTTAAACTCAAAAAATATTAGAACAAAATGTTTTCTTAAAATGTGTTTGATTTTCCAAACCAACAGTAAATCGAAATTTCAAAAGAACAGAAATTAATCTTTCATACCAATATATAGGTCCTTCTTTAAGGCCATATAGACCATTCATAAGTTAAAAAAATCACTTTTGAGAATTTTCAAAACTATGGGGTTTTTCAACATAAATTTCCTCCATTAAATAACTATTTAAAAAATAATATTTAACATCCATATGATATAATTAAAAGTTTATATGAGATGCAAAGGCCAAAAGGATTATAATTAATTAAAATATAGTTGAAGAGGAAATGGTTTCATCATAATATACACTTTCTTCCAGATTGTATATTTTAGGTACTAATATGGATTTATTCCTAGTGACGATCACATGATCATCCTATTTATTTCTAAAAACCCATTTGGATCCTATAAATGGATAATTGTTTGGTCTTCCTACTAGTTTACAAACATCATTTATTTTGAACTGGTTTGGCTCTTCTTACATGGCTAAAAACAAAATCTCATGTTCTAAGGATTCTTCAAAAGTCTTAGGTTCTAACAAAGATAGAAAGATAGAAAATTCTTCTAGGTTTCCTATATTTATTCTAGTTCTAATTCCCATGTCTAGATCCCCTATTTCAGTTTCTAAAGGATGGTGTTTATGGTTCTAGACTATCTTTGTAGAACACTTTTATGTTCTACAGTTTCATGTTCCTGAAAACTAGAATGAATTTTATTAATATCATTTTCAAGAGCATTTTTATGGGTTTCAAGTCTCATGTTATAGAAAGAGTCAGTGAACTCATCAGTTTGATCTTTCTCTTTAATGGAACAGTCAATTTCATCAAAATTCACATGAATTGGTTCTTCAATTATCGTAGATGTTTTTTTAAACACTCTATAAAATTTAGAGGTAGTATAATATCTGAAAAATATTTTTTCATTATATTTTGGATCAAACATCATATTATTATACTTGGTGCTAAAGATATAAACCTTGCATCCAAAAACATTAATGTACGGTACTTTAGGTTTTATGTTATTCCAAAGTTTATAAGGTTTATTTTTGGAAATTGGTTGTATTAAAACTCTATTCATGATATAACATGGTTTTCTTATAGCTTCTTCCCAAAAATTGGTAGGAAGACTATATTCATTCAGCAGAGTCCTATCCATTTCTTGAATATTTCTATTTATTATTTCAAAAACTACATTTTGTTTCGGTGTTCTTGTTGTAGTAAAGATGTGTTTAATACCTATATTTAAGAAATAAAAATTGAATAACTGATTCTCAAATTCTCCACAATGATAACTTCTTAGTGACATTATTTTAAAACTTTTTTCATTTTGAATTTTTTTACAAAAAACATTCAAAAACAATTAAAAATCACTTTTGAGTTTTAGAAAATAAACCCAAATAATTCTAATATAATAATCCACTAAAATATAAAAATATAATTTACCACCCAAATTTTCTATCCTTAATGTTCCAAACAAATCCATATGGATATGTTCTAAAGGATTAGATGTAGTAATTTTGTTAATAGTTTTTAAAGTTTATTTGTTTTTCTTTCCAATTTGGCATGCATCCCAGAATATACCATTGTCAAAATTAATACAAGGAAAATAAAAAACTAATTTGTTCTTAGATAATTTATGGAAAACATAAATATTATAGTATCCAAGTCTTCTATGCCAAATCCATGATTCATTTTTCTCAGTAGTTAAACAATTCAGCTTCCATTTACAGAAGGAATTTAAATCCAAAGTATAAACATTATTAGTTCTAGGATCTCTAAACATAAGAAACTTATTTTTAAATACAGAACAAGAATTTTTAAAAAAATCAACATAAAATCCATCATAAAAAGCTACAAAATACTTATCATATGCTTCTTCAACCCTATCATATATAGTAATTTTTTATTGATATTGTATCTGGATCTCCAATATTTCCAACTCCAATTATTCCCCCTTTGGAATTATAACCAAAATTTACAATACCTCCATCCATTTATTTCATTGTGCGAATATTTGATGAATATACACTCAAATTTCTAGAATGTATATAATCCATTTATCATATAGTGTTTTCTTTCTTGTGTAATGTTACCGTTTCATTATATTTATTTTTCATAAAGCACATGTTGGCCTCTAGATTTGATTGCTCTTTCTTTGTAACAGGATTTTAAGGACTTCTTGAGTCTTCACACAAACTCCATGTAGCTTTCATTTCTCTTTTTCTATTATACTCATTAGCACCATTTTTTATATATCTATGTTTTGATCTTTTTTCTCATCTCTCGGTTGAAGATAATTAGGTCTGATATGACCCAGTTTAAAGAATTCAGAACATCTAACTTATATTTTATCTTTATCATACTTCTTGAAGGATTTTTGGATTCCTCTATTCTTCTTGTCAAACATCTATGATAACTGAGCCAGTTCCATTTCAGAATCAGAGGAATCCAAATTTTTCTCTCCTTTGACATTCTGTTTTTCTTTTCTACTCTTCTTCTGAGATGTCACCCTCAGAGCATTATTTTATTTCATGATTTTAATATTCTGATCTTTATATTCATCTTTCATATCTGACCAATACATCATTAGTGTCCCAATTAATTATTTCATTGTCAAATATTTCACAGGTGATGCTTGTCTAATATTATCATATATTTCACTACATTAAAATGGTAGTACTCTCAGTACTTTTAAAGCATGATTGGATTGTTTAATGGGTTCTCCTAATGCTTTAATGTTGTTAATAATTTCTATAAGCCTTCCATTCCTTTGAGTAATAATTTCTACATAAAATATTCAAAATGTGTTGAATTTCAGCTTTGTTATTTCATAACACATCTGTCTTACATTGTCTATTACTCCATAGGAAAAAAAGTTTTCCAATTTCAATAGGCCATAGGACATTGTGAATCACAATTGAACTCATCTGGACCACGACCATAAATAATATCATTCATAGATTTTGAATTCATGTAAAATTTAGCTTCTACTGCAACATCCCATAAATCTTGTCTCTAAATAATTTCATATGAAGTAATTAACTTTGAGTAGAATCTAAATTAAATATTCATTAAATAGATAATCATCCTTGATTTCCAATACCATTAATTTTCACCATTGAAATATAGAGTATGAACCATGGAAATTCCATTTCTAGGATAAACTATTTTTCATCATCGTATAGACCTTAAAAGTTTTATATTGCAATATATTTTTCTAAAAAATCACATTTGATAACATTTTTTAGGTTATAATATATAAAGTACACACAATAGGGGGTGAATTGCGTCTATTGAAAAACATCCACAATTATAGATTTTAACATGCACTTTGATTCATGAAAATATGAAATGTTTTTCTTCTATATTAAAATATGAAATGGGTTAATAGAAATAGTGAACAAATATTTTTATAGTGATTTGGGGAACAAAGATCCCCTAGTCCACTCCACCGAATGCACTCTCTAAGAGATTGGTGAATTTAACTAGTTTGGTCCTCTTATCATAAGACTGAAATTACACAACTGAGTGTAGGCAGTTGACACATTACAAACAAAAAAAAACAACATCTTATGTTTCTATAATAGAGAACCGATTATCCACATCATAGATCGATAAGATGACACTCTTCCACAACTAAGTAGGAGTAGTTGAAACTCAAATAAATAAAAATAGATTGATTTGTTGAAACAGGTTGAACTTCAAAATTGCATCAATAATTAATAGATGGTAGATGAATTTTTCTTTATAAAAAGATAATATTAAATATTTTAATAGTATTAAGTAATATTATTGTAAAAAATAACTTCAATTGAAAACAGTAATAAAATAGAACAACATTGCACTTAGAATAAAAAACTATTGAACATGTATGTCAAAAAAGTGTAGTTATCCATCTGATTCGTTCATTATTTATAGCACAATAAAATATTTTCAATAAAATAATATTTTATGGGAATATTTTATAAAATAAATTTTTTATGAGACATTCTAATGGAATATATATAGAGAAGATGACTTTCTTTGAAATTTTAGATCCAAAAGAATTGCCAAATTAGTCACAGAAATTAAAATATCAATTGACCAAGAGAGTCCAAATTTCCCCAAGAAATAGTAGTTTATTTATCCTATAATCTCGGTTCATTGAAACAATCAAAATGATCCTTGAATCAATCTTTAATTCTAACTCGACCATTGTAGTAATCTCGGATTGAAATCCCGCCTTGCAAAACATCATTGTTGAGACGACAAGGAAATGTTTAGTTGTATAGTATAGGGTTACTTTGTGATAAATTCATCATCACGTAACATATAGATCAAAACATAACCTGGGGATGGTGATCCATATGTTCATACTTTTTAGCATAAAATCTCAAATGTAGCATTGATGAACATTCGCTCAATTTTCCCGAACATATGGTTAGAAATAGTAAATCTAGAATCCAATGCATGGTTTATATTCCTTACATTTAACATTCAAAGAATGTAGGGTTACTAATTCATACATCAATTTATTAGCATAATGTAGGCTTGATACCTTACACAAATTATTGGGTTTTAGCATAACATAGGGATGACAATAGTGTTTCCAGATTCATTCCCATAACACTAAATTCTTTAAAATTAGAAGATAAATTCATGTAAAAAGTACATAACAATACATCATTTGAAATAAAATGGGGTTGGTTTTGAACATCAAAATCATCATAAATTATAGATTATTGATGATATAGTAAATTCCCAACAACAATGATTTCAGAGTATAAAAATTAGTGGAGCTGAATCCTAATTCATACATGTTATACACTGAAGTTGTTAAATCCATACAGGTGAGTATGTGCTTAAAATAGAGGATAATGTATTGTCATGGAAGATGATATTTCATGATTTTTGGGCTCAAGGAAGTGTTGTTTTTTTAATAGGTTTTTGGATTGGGTTGTTGAGAGATTATTTTTTAGTAGTTTTGTGGCGAAAAGGAGGTTCGTGGCTGGTACCAAATGAAATGTTGTTCTATCCACTGAGAGTTAGTAATGTGGATATATTTTGATGTTGTTGTGTGGGTACTTTGTGGGTGCTTCCATTGGTTACTATGGATAGTTTTATAATTTTTGGTGTGATGAGAACCCTAACAAGTATCAAATAAGGTGGGTTTTTGAACCCCTTCCTTTTTTTGGATTTGGATTTAATTCTTTAGGTAGTGACACATTTTAGTGGCATTAGATGTACCAAATCATTCCATCCCAACCCATTAAATTTACAATTTTAGAAGTTGGAGGAATTTGTAGTTTTAAAGATTATGTTTGTGGGATTTTAAACTTTAAAATAAATGAATCTGGATTTTGAAATCATAAAATAGATATTTATTATTTAAGATAGTGGTTTATGACTTGTGTTTAGTGGGGGGAAATTTTTTGTTTATTGTTTATGTCGTTAAATGTTTTATTATTCTGTATGTTAACTCTAACATGAAGTACCATTTTTCTATTAATTTTATTTGTACTATCAACGAGTGAATTTATGGTGTATGGTCTACTGACATGTAGAATGTATAACATAAAAGTGTAGTTTACACCATAAGTATGGTTACTTATAACCTATATAAGTATTATTTTCATCTATTTTTTTATTCATTTAATTTTTCTCATCTTCTATCCTTTCTGAAATAACCCTGGGTTTCATGGGAGATCTTCCATACCTATCTTCCTTCTCCATGATTCATTAGATCTTCTGAATTTTCATTGGTCATTGGTGGCATGTTTTCCTCCCATATTAGTTGTTTTACCTCTTTTTATCATTGGAATACAATAAGAGATTGTGTTTTTGGTGTTGTGTTTTTGAAAAAATTAGTTTTATGATCCTTCAGTGATGTGTAGTTTTTCTGTGGTTTCATATGTGCGGTTTTGGTTTTTGGTTTTTTTATTTTTGGCCTAATAGTGTAAAGTAAGCTAGAAAAGATTCTTTGACATAAATTGTCACTCATTACTCAGTTTTTTCTATCATTTGGGAGTGTATTAATATTTTTTATCCATGTGGTATAGTTTATGTTGTCAATTTAAAGATAAATTAATCATTGGACTAAAAATTATATTTATATTATTCAAATACTTTGGAGGAAAAAGTGAGAAACCATACAAGACTTCATGAATTAAAAGAACCTATCCCCATGGAAGAAAAGTAGAGGCCAAACAACACCACACCATCACAGAAGATATCCAAACAAACATCAAAGAAAATAAAATTAGCTTCCTCCTACTCCTCGCTGTCGGAAAACTGTCATGTGCATAAATTCATGGGTCTGAAACTGATGGCAAGCCATACTCTCTCAAACATCCAAATCCATAGTGATGACCAAGAGAAACACGCTGCTCTACACCCCATATGAAAAAACCCCTTCTGATACAGATGTAGTGACCCAAAATCCTTGAGCCAGTAGAGACCCAAATAATCACAATACCAAAATTCCATTCCATTGATTCAACACATTCAACCAATCACTCCACCATTTCCAATCATTCAACACAAAAGTAAAAAAAACACAAAATTCGGACCTACGAGAAGATGATTTCCATACCCCCAAATACATTCAAGGCTCCTCATTGCTAGATACCTAGACCCCATCAACAAATTAAGGTCCTAATTTCCTTTTTCTTACCCACACACCAACACAACAACAAAGAAGGTCAAGACCCTACCATTCAAAAACGATCGCGAACGGAAAATCCAGAAAGAACAGCCAATCCAAATGCTAGAATAAATCATGAGTAACAAATCTATAGTAGAACTAGATCTAAAACACAGAGCATCCCAACCAAATCCTTACCCCACAACCAGAATAAACCAACAAAATGAAAAAACACCAAAAAAAAAGAAAATTCCTAAAATCAAAAGAAGGCAGAAATTAAGAACCAAGAAGCAATTACCAGACCATCAGCAACCTGAGAATCATGGAACACCAGAAAAAAATACCCATCACAAACCAAATACCATGTCCCGTTACCACCATCAAAAACGTCTGTGGAGACCACAACTGACCACCCAACAAACCCACAAAAGACAATG
This sequence comes from Viscum album, assembly GCA_963277665.1. NCBI lineage: Eukaryota > Viridiplantae > Streptophyta > Magnoliopsida > Santalales > Viscaceae > Viscum > Viscum album. The sequence goes on along the minus strand of OY728131.1, from coordinate 671,523,312 downwards.
TTGCAACCCTCAGTCGTGGTAGCAGAACGTTTCCACAGAACCAGATTCACGCTGGCAGAAAAATCTATATCCGGAAGAAATGGAGTGGGGTGGGAAGCCAACCAACAACGAAGAGAATGACCATGCCGGCCGAGTCTAAAAGGTCACCGACAACTCTATAAAGGAGAGTCCATAGCCACAGTCATGCCGAGGGAACATCTAGGGAGAGAGCCGATATGAGCTGAGGCAGAGGGAGGATGTGACAGAGAAAAACCCTAGTAGTGGCACCCCTTATGGGCTTGTCACTTATATAATTTAATAAAGTAAATGAAATTTAATTAGAAATTGGATTGATCCACATATTTCTTATACTTCAATTTTATTATCATGATAACATGATTGTATAAGCTAAAAAACACTCTAAAAATCATTGTCATTGGGGGAATTTTTTTCATTGTTCTGTCTATTATTATAGAACCTTATTTTGATTTTTTGGAATCACCCTAAATTTGAAATTTTGTAACTTCTGATATTCTTTTAATAATATGGTTTCTGTGTGATTTTTTGTACTGTGAGTTCATTCCCCTAATATTGGGAATTGTGATTGATAAAAAATACACTTTTTGAATCACAAAAATATTCTATGATATATTTTCATTTATGGCCATGATATGGGGTAGAAATTTGTGGTCATAACATGTTAAGACAATGATATTGTGAGTTTGTTCATTGGGGAATAAACATGATGGGTTTATGGGGCCCTTTGTGGGGAAACAACATGATGGCCTTGTGGGGATGTATTTTGGGATAGTTATGTGGTGAGTTTTTCAAGTAGTTTAATGGGGAGAGGATGTGTGGTTAGTGTTTGGTATATATTTGTGTTGTTCTAGGTGCTTAATTAGTGATGGAATAACTAGTTAATAATTATTTAAATGAGTTTTATAGTTTTAATAAAAAGAAATAAATGGTTAAAGAATGAATTTAATTGCTATGTGTGGTTAAACACAATAGTTAATAAATAATGGAATTAATGGGATGTTTAAATAATATTGGATGGTAATGTGTCGTATATCTTGTTGTGTGATTTTTTATTTATTGGTTGGAGTAAAAGTGGGGTTGTTTTCAGTTAGTTACTTCATTATTGTGAAACAAATGGTCATTATTATGTGCGTGTCTATTTATATATCCCTTATATATTATTTATGATTACTATATGCACTCCACACACAAAGAGAACAATGTTCTGACACACATACATTTATATGTGTGTGGTTCCCCAACAACCCAATTTTGTGGATGAATGACTGGATAACAACTCCTTTTAGATCCCTCTTCATCGAAATTGTATATTCATAGGATGTGATTACCATATGTCTTATAGTTAAATGGGTGATAGCCCATGTTTCGTTGGGTGAGATGATATGTGACTATACTATGGGTTTATGGACTAGGAATCTTCATGATATATGTGATGTGACAAAATTATGGGGAGGACTATATTGGGGTTCACTCATAGTAGGATATTAGTATGAGTTTTATGGTTATAATGTTAGTGTTACCCTACAACCCTAGTTAAGGTTGTCATGTGATGGCCCAAGTATCTTCAGGAAAGATGATATGTGATCATGCAATGGGGTGGTGGCCCGAGTAACATTGGGAATAATGTGATGTGACTGAGATGTGGGGAAGTGGTATATGTTATGTGTATGACATTGAAGTTCAAGGACATAACTCATTAGTGTGTCAGAGTGGGAAGTCATTAAGAAAGTGGTTCTTGGTTCCTTTAATCGTTATTCTTATTATCATGTTATTATACTAGGAATGAGTTATCCAGTGAGCATTTTTTGGGGGTGTTTTTGATTGATAGTTGATCTGTTTAGAAGTTGTTGATTCTGATATTTGTTCATGGGTGAATTAATATTCTTCATTCACATGGACATGGTAGAAAATAGTTTTTCTACTAATTGTACATGTATTAACACAAATCTTATAAAAACTAATTTTCATGTTTCAAGGAGAATTAACTTGATCCTTCTAGATATTAAAATCTCATATTGTTGAACTATTGAGGTGCTTTTACTTTATTTTTTCTTTTTTGAATTATATGGGAGAATTTTATCTTTACTTGATTAATTTATAAATAAATTATGGGATAGTTTTGGCATCTTATTATTTTATGTCATGGAGTTTCTATTGGTTGATTCATCATATCACCATATTGTGTTTTTCTATAAATGTTAATGAGTCCCATTTTTTAGATTTTTATACCCTTAGTTCTAATTTTCATCCTAGTACATACTGAATGTGGGAATCGGGGATCCTTATCTCTCTCCCTTTATTTTTTATCTTTTGTGTGAGGGGGTAATGAAAAATAATAGATATGTATCATAAAGATACAATAGAGGTTAAAAGAACTTTAAAAATGTTTTAATTTCTTCATATCTCCTATTAAATAATTTATTAGAATAACAACATTAATATATATCTATACGAGAAAAATTTACATATTTTTTATATTATATATTATAGTATATATATATATGAAAAAGTGATACTTATTTTTGTTGACAGATAGATCAAAATAAAATAAAATTATATTTTACCATTTCAAAAATTATATTATATCTTAAATATCATATAAATTAATTAAATGTATCTTTATTACCATGTATGTAAATTAGAAAGGAAAAAATGAATCACATCACATCATGAAGATTATAGTCCACATGTATACACAAGGAAGAAAATACCATTTTCTAATAGATCATAAGGAAATAAAATATGTAAGATCATATATTTATATAATAATTCATATTTCATAAATGTCATACATAAAATTTTTAACTATTGTAATTACCAATAATTAAATATAGAAATGTAAAATTAACTTTATAACTATGTGGATGCTTAAACCACACCTATAAAAACATTTATATCCATTTTGATAGAGAAGAAATTGGAAATGATAGTTCCATCATCATATTAAAATGTTAATATATTGATGAAACGATAGTAATAATTTTATGATTGAAAAATAATGTTTATAGAAGTTTAGAGAATAACTAAAATTAGAAGATCTTAGTTATGATTTATACCAATTTCTTGAGAGACCTCATATGGATTACACATTAATCCATGAAAGATTGGTGTTAAGAGAAGATGAGTGTATCAGTAATAATGGGATGGAATATATTTAGGTTTTGTGGAATGTAATGGATATCATAGATGGATAATATTACGTGAATAAGGGGGTGAGGATGTTCCCTTATATAACTGAGGGGAGGGGCATACATGGAAATACTTAAGATACTTCAATAATATATTTTAAAATTCAAGGGAAATTGGAAAAAGTACCCAGTTATTAAAATATTATTTATTATTGGGTTGGTATATCTTTAAACTATAATAATTTTATATGTTTGTTTTTGTTCTGACCCTTATCTCTTAGTTTGACCCCTAGTAAACCGGTTTTAACCTTAATTGTGGTAATAAAAGTGTATAGTTTTTACAATTTAGTAGCACCAAATAATATATGTATACATTATTAAATTTAGTTAATTATTTTTATAGATGAAATGGAATCAATATTACTTATTTCAATTTATATAATTTTCAAAAAATAATTAAATAATTTGGAAAATCATAATGTAAAAATTATTTTATAAATCTATTTTTTAATAATAAAATTGTATTAACATCAACTCACTTCCTTGAATAAATTTTCAGATGAATTTTGAAATATTTTACTATATCTATATTATATATAACTAACTAAAACCATTAAAAAATAAATAAATATTTAATTTATAATGATACAAACACTTTGCGAATATAAAATTAATTTTCTAAAAAATTAATTCTCTTCCTAGAAATGATTTTACCACCATCAATAAAAATTCATTATCTTATTTATGGATGATAATTCATTTATTTTTATAGAATTTCAAAATAATTTATAAAAAAATTATTCAATAGTTCAACATATACATTTTCATAATAAATACATGCCAATTAGGGAAAAAATTTCATCAAAAATTTCGATTTGTAACAATTTTATTATTTCCCTAAAATTGAGTGCATATAAAAATATTTTTACTATAATAATTCATTTTGATACTATTTTATCGGGTGGGAAATCATGTACAGAGCTCTCCCCCCCCAATCCAATGACAATTTTATAAAATATTGTAGTATTATGATTCATTTAGACTCAATGTTGAGGTTAGATCCAGTTTACGTATACCTTGTTTTTAATTCAGAGAAAATATAATAAAAATATTTGTATGTTATAATAACTATTGAATAACACATGATTAATCTATGGATAAAACTTATTTTTAAAATATAATTAATGTTGAGTTTATAAATGATGATTAATTTTGGGAATTTTGAATTAGATATATTTGACGTCCTAGGAATTGATTTTTGATTTATTAAATAATTTATAGATCATATTTTTAATTAAATTTAACTATTAATATGGTTTATGATATATATATTGACTAAGGCAAAATATTATGTAAAATTGGATAATTAATTTGTAGGATTATGTCTAAAGTTAATTTTTTAATAAATAAAAAATGTATCTATGGTTTAACATTTGAATATTCAAATAGTTTTTGGAATGTTATATTAAAGAGAACGTATGATTAATGTTTATTAATTAAAGTGTATATGATTCTATGAATTATTAATGTTATTTATGGAATGATAAGTAATGAAATGTTTCCCATGAGGATAAGGTATATATCACATTAGAAGATATATTTCGAATTGTGAATATTTTTAAAATAACCTCACATGCATTCATCAATAATTAATAACAAACCATTTTGAGGATGAAATTTATTTAAGGGGGGAGAATTTAATGACTAAATATTTCAATATTTATTTTTTATTAAATATGAATAATGTTTCTTAACATGTTATATATACGCCAAAAAAATATATTGATTCACGACCTAATTAGTGAATACTATTAAGAAAACTATAATAACAATATATCATCTAGTAAATAAGAATTTTTTATAGAACTAAAATTTCTTAAAAAAGAGAATAAATTTGAAATGTTATTGTTTTCCAATAATAATTTATTACCCCATATAAATAAAGTCAATCCTATTTTTATGATAATGAATTTTGTTTCATTATATGACCTAATATATTATTATTCTTTAAAATAAAAATTTGATTGAAATAACACTTAAGACACATTGTGGGTAAAGTGAAAATTTTTCATTAAAGTGGGTTATGATTATAATTATATTTTTCTTAAAGAAATTATTTTTAAATAATTCTATAATATTTATTTGATATAATAATGATGATTTTTTAGTTCATATTTTAATATTTTTTGTTGTGTGAATTTATTTGATTTTACTAAGATACATGATTTTATGAAGAATAATGAAAAAATGTTTTTCCCCAAAACAATGGATTTTATTAATCGATTAGTATATAAAGTGAAAAAATAATTATTAAAAAAATTACGTAAACTAAGGATAAATGTATTCAATTTTAATATTACTATTTTTTATTCATAAAACATATATTAAACATTATAATAACAAATTTATTTCATTATTAAATTAAAATATATTTGGTAACTTCATTTAAATAAAATTTATTTTGGAGAAATTCATTTATAGTAAAATTTGAAAACCACATGAAATTTATTTGATTTATAATGAAAATATTTATGTCTTGAAAATAAAAAATATTTATAATTTAGTTTTAAATATATAATTTCAAAATAAAAAAGAAACATTTCATAAAATATATATCTTTATTTTATGCACCATTATTTTAAAATGAACAATTCACACATTTTGAAATCAATTTCTTTCAATACTATGTTACGTTATTTTATACTAGAATAATAAAATAGGTAATTAACTGAGAAATTTATCATTATAATATAATATGTTACTGATGTTTAAAAAATTGATATCTTGGTAAATGAAAATTATTATAATAATATAAATTTAAGGAAAAATTCATAAATAACTCCAAACAAGATTCTTTACTTTTATGGATGAGATATGGATCGACAAATAATCATATAATATCCATTATTGTATATTTTATGGGAACCTTCTTCTGAATATGACATTCATTCAACATTAATTTGGAAATATTTTTGAAATTACCCTTCACATCACTTATAAAAGGGGATACTTCCACACATTAATTCTGTAGTTGTCGTATTAAGTATAGTTATAAAAAAATTCATTATGTTTTTACTAGAACCATATACCATCTCTATAAGCCTTGGGATGGTATAATTTAGATTCTGGTATGTATTTACTATGGTGTTGCGAAGAGAAAAGTCAGGCTCTCAAAGTAAGTATTACCTACTCCCTAATGACTTCATCTAAATATTCTTCTTCAAAAATCTTATAACCACATTAATATTACTAAATAAATAAAAAAAATATACCATGAATTAATTCTATTAATTTAGTAGCCTTAATTTATTTATTTGTATCAACTATGAAAAACAAATGATTATTCATCGGGAGTACATGTACAAATCACCCCCCACAAATTTACTCCTTGCATGTTTCATAGCCACATATGATATATTTTAATAGTTATGGAATGGATTTATTAATTTGTTATAAACAATATATTTATTATTTTTGAATGATAAATATAAATTTTATATTAAATCCTTGATGTTCTTTTAAATATAATAACATCACCTTGTGTAAGTGTGGGGAATAACCAAGTGGTGAAGAGAATATGAAAACATGGAGTGGTAACAAATAATTTATAGTTTCATTCATGGATTTGAAAAGATAATTTGATACGAGTTACATCACAATATATAATATATTTTATTATTCTCATCGATAGACGTAAAAAAGAATGTAATATCAATGTTAGATATATTTTCAGTAAGTGTAATGGAAATCATTGAAGAGTAGAAGGGACGTGAATATTTTGATTCACTTATTCCACTAAAAATAATTAGGGGATTTTCTGTGGTATTGTTAAACAATGGTGAACTAATTAGGGAAAATAATTAACAAATGGTGAGGAATAAAAAGACACTAGGGATATGATTCATAAAAAATATGAAATTAATATTATGTGAGTATAATAATTCTGACTCAATCATTCCATGAGATTCTTTCCTTGGTGGCATTTTCCGAAAAAATAATTTGTAATAAATTACATGTCCAGGAATGATTCCAAATATCCAAACACATTCCTCTAATAGATTATATTGGTGGAACCCCTCTATATATATAGTTGAATGTTATTAATTTTTTTTTGGTTTGAATGATATTTAGGGGGAGATATGATCTATGATTTAATTGTTCAAAAATTTGAATTTTTTTTGTATTGGAAAAAGATGAATATATTCTTAAAAGAGATGAGTGAAATTAATGTGATCATAAGTATTGATGTTCTTAATTGGTATTAGGTCCATTAAGGATATGAAAACTATATCAAGGATATGGTATGACTCAAAAAATGTTTCAAATCAAATACTATAGATTTCTGTGTTGTCATTAATATTGGAAACTCAAAAGCATATTTTTTAATGTAGGAGTGACTTATCTAGTGTTACATAGTCATAAAAATATGATCTAAAATATCTATTGTTCTTAACTAATCATGGGTGATCAGTATGGGATATCAAGCTTTATATTATGTTTTATTTTTCCATGATTAAGATAAATAAATATTTAATTAAGAATATTCAAAATTTATGGAAATCATAATTATATATTAGTAAAATATGAAGTTAAATTTTTTTACCAAGGAATGTTTTCCAAGAAATTATGATAGATTGATCTCAGAACCCTGGAAATTGCAATCTTGGAGTCTTTGATGGTGTTATCGATGGTGTTATTCCATGAGCTTGGATTTTTTTTTTTCTGATTTCACTTATGGAATCATTTAACCCTAAGTGGGAATTTTCTTTCAAGGATAATGGACTCTCTTTGCAGAATCATATATTTCTCCTTGAATCCTATGACTCTTCGGTTTTGCGGAAGAGGGGTATTTTATTTGCATAAGTAATTTTTTGTTCTTTTTTTCATACAAGGATGGTATTCCCATATCATTAATATTATTAAACATTAAATGGGGGTTTTGTTGTGACTGCAGACCTAGTGGCCTTGGAACACAGAATTGATCTCTTCATATTCTCAGTCTTTTTTGTGTGTTTTATTCAATAGGAGACAAACCATGATCTTATTTTGATCTTTAGAATATGATTTCTCACTACTTATTATTTAGAAACTGGAGATTAATTCCCATAAGTAGAGGGTTTTTCACACAATTTTTCAATCGAGGGATGCTTTCAACAGGTCATGGGAGCATAGAAATATAAATTTCAAGTCAGGTACTCATAGAATGTCTGAATGGAATGTTAAGTTTATTCCATTTAATCTAAATAAAACCAATGCCAAGATTTGGGTCATACATCACGGTTTGAATTGTATGTACTAGCACCCCAAAATATTTAATGACCTTTGCTCTTTTATTGTAACTCCTGTTAGAATGGATCAGACAACACTGGATGGAGAACATGGGTTTTTTACCAAAATTTCGGTTGATGTTAACATAGAAATCAATAGACCATCTTGTATTACATTCCTTTCTAATGGAAATATATCTGAGATAAGGGTTTAATATTAATTGGTTCCTCAATTTTGTGATGTTTGAAAAGTTGTTGGCCATTCAGTTGTCAATTGTAGAATGCTTCAAAAAAAGGTGCATGTGGTACCCAAAGGTATGGAGTGGAAATAGTTGAACCAGAATAAAAGGGATATGAGGGTTCTTGGGTAGAAAGAGGGGGTTCAAAACTTAACCCCTCCCCTATTATGATCCCTCTGAAAAATTATCTGGCGGATATTACTGATGAAGTGGAACAAGGAAATATCGTTGATTTACCTAGTCCTCCTATTAGGTTGGGTCATGAGATCAACAACATAGAGGGACCTGATCTCAATGAAGAGCTTAATATTAGTATGTCAAATGTGATTTATAATTTGTTTTTTCACACGAAAAGAGAAATGGATGATATATCCATGATGCTGGGTCTGGAACAAGATAAAACAAATTTCGTACTATTATTACAGAATGGTGAGGAGCATATTTGTGTCCCCAATGCATCATCTTTGAAATTAATAATCCAAGCTCCCGTTGTGTCTAATACATCCCATAAAGAATATATTTCATTAGGGACCTCTGGTCAGGAGCATGTTCCTGCTACTATTTCTAGTACAACATGGATTCCTCAAGCTAATCTAGTGCTGGAGAAAGCTGATGCTTCTCCTGAATTGATTAGAATCAGCAACAAGACTAATAGTAGCGATAATCAGCTTTCTTGAGAAACGAATAAAATTTATTCTAATTCATATATGATTAGAATCACCAAAAAATACAACATTGAGGAATATTCTAATGACAATATCGCTCTGATAGTCACCAGTAAAGCAATTCCTGCTGCTGTGGAGCTGGAATAATCTTGTGTTTGTTTAGAATCAATAGGAGACATCATCATGATAAAAAATAAAGTATATTAGGTAGATATTGTGAGGGATAAAGTAAAACTATTGTTTATCTGAAAGACTCCAGCAAGGATAACATTGAAGCATAACACACTGCTTTAAAATGGATAGTTGTGGTATTGGTCGCGGCCTGAAGCGGAGTAACATAGTTGATTCAAGTGCAGAAGATCCTAGTAATGGAATTTGTATCAAAACTAGATATTACCCCAACATCTATAACATAAATGAGCTTCTTAAAATGGATTCATGTCCTAAATGAAAGGTTGAAAGGCCTGCCAAATCATGAAAGAAGAAAATATTGGGATTCAAAAGGGGGGGTCCAGCCCTGATATTAAGTTTAAATGAGAATTCTTTTTTTGAATTTATAGGGAATTTACAATCATGAGACTATGAGATCCCTAAGGTTTTTCATTCATCATCATAACCCTTTTTTTATAGGCATGTATAAACCTAAGAGAGTCTTTGCTAACAATGTTGCTAATCTGGAACATTGGGGTTTTCATTTTATTGAGTCCAAAAGGTCTGTGTTTGAGATCAAAAACCTATGGTTCTTGGCTATTTTCTCCTTATCAGATATTTCTTTGGTTGAAAATAGTGAACCTCACGTCACATGTTTCTTCAATTATCTTGGTTCCCATAATATTTTATCCTTTATTTATGCTCATAATTTCTACTAGGATTTTAGAAGATTATGGCTGGATATTGGATCTATTAACTCTTCTACAACTAGTCCTTGGCTCATTCTTGGGGATTCTAACACTATCATGACTCTATATGAGATGGTGGGTGATATGAATAATTTTATTTCATCTAGGGAGTTCAAATATTATATTGATTAAAACAGGCTGATTGAGTTGAATTTTTTTGGGGAAAAATATACTTTGTACAAGAAGTTTTTGAATAGGTATGTTGAAAGAGTGATTGATAGGGACTTTGTCAATGAAGCCTTTCTGGATTCCTAGGGATCGATATTATGTAAAAAAATTTCCATAATTAATTCTGATCATCATCCTATATTGGTTGATCTTATGGGAAAATATCATAGGATGCCTTTACTCTTCAGGTTCACCAAATCTTGGATCCCACATCCTTAGTGTCGACCCATTGTCAAGTAGATTTGGAACTCTATGGGATGCAGGAAGGATGATTTTACTTGTGTAATCAAGCTCAAACTACTCAAATGAGCCTTGAAAACATGCATTAAATACCATTTCAGTTCTCTTGATGTTGAAATATCATCTCTTGTGGGTTCTCTAGAGTAAATAGAAGAGAAAAATACTATGAATTAATTTTCTGATGGTGTTATTGGAGAAATTTCTATTGTCTCCAAGCTGAGTAGTCTCTTAAACCATAAATATGCCTTACAAAGGGATGGCTTTAATGTTAATTGGTTGAAATATCGTGATAGAAACTCAATTTTTTTTAATTCTTTCTAAAAGATCAGGAAAGTTTCCAGGCCCCTATCATTGATAAAAATGGAGATTAGATTATTTATAACTGGAAGGATCTCTCTAAACATGTGATCTCTTACTTTAAAGACCATTTCAATGGTCCATCTCCCTCTTCTTACCATGTGGAAGGTATTATTCACTGACTAGTTTCTCAAGAAAATAATCAGTATCTTACCTATTTTACCTTGGAGTTTGAAATCAAGGAATCCACCTTCAATCTCAAATCTAACAGTGCCCCTGGCCTAGATGGTTTTGGAAACCTCTTCTTCCAAACCTTCTGGGATATTATCCAAGTTCATGTTTGTAGGTTATTCACCCATTTTTTTAATGGAGGTTTTCTTCCTTATGGATTGAATTCCCAATTTCTTATTATTATCCAAAAGGTGAAAATTCCAATGAGATCCACCTTTTGAGGCCAGTTTCATTGGTCAATACCATTGATAAAATCATTTGAAAGATCATGGCAATGAGGCTGACCTCAATTGCTACCAAAATTGTCTCCCATAATTAGTTTGGTTTTGTTAAGGGCAGATCCATTCAGGATTGTCTCATTACAACCTGAGAATGTTTGAATCTTCTCAACAATCACATCATGGGTGGAAATATTGCACTCAAACTTGATGTTAGAAAGGCTTTTGACATAATGGATTGGGGCTTTATTTTTAATATCCTTCATATTCATGGCTTTGATTCCATCTTCATTTATTGGGTTAAAACCATTCTTGCGTCTGCACATATCTTTATTTTGATTAATGGATCTCCTTAGGGATTGTTTGATTGTTCTAGAGGTTAAAGGTAAGGTGATCCACTTTCTATTATTATTTTTTCAGTAACAAAATATTATCATAGAAGACTTCTTTAAATTATGGATAGTTATTGAAATTAGAAAGCTATTAGTTATAGATAAGGATTAACAAATCCTACTCATTTACTGTATGCTAATGAAATCATACTTTTTACTCAAGGGGATAAAAGAAACATTAACAATATCAATAGGGCACTTTCACACTATGAGAATTTTTTCGGTCAGGAGATCAGCTGGAGTAAATCATTTGTTTATTTTGGAAGGAATTTTTCTGTCCCTAGGCATAATGACATTATCAAACATTAGGAATTCAGGAGGGAGTTCTCCCCTTTATTTATATGGGGGTTCCCATGTTTTGGGGGAGACCAATATCTTCCTACTTATCAAATATCATCTAAAAGGTCAAAAATACATGCTACATGGAAAGTTAAATCTCTCTCGGTGTCTGGTTGTGTTTGTCTGGTGAAGGCTATTACTATTTTTAAGTTTTTTTTACTGTTTTATGGTTTATAAATGGACTATATCTCTCATCACAAGCATCAATATTTCTATTAATAATTTCATTTGGAGTGGAAACATTCATGAGAGTAAACATTCCATGGTATCATGGAGCACTTTTTGAAAACCTTATGATGCAGGGGGCCTAGGTATTAAGAACCTTAAATCCTTCAACAATTTTTTACAGGATGTGTTTATATGGAAAATTTTCAATGGTGATTCTATGTCTCTCTCCTTTCATCAGGATAATTTTATGCATCAGATAAAAAATTAAATTTCCTATTATATTAATTACTCTGTTTGACCAAATTTTAAATCCACTTGTGATTCAGTTAATTCTAACTCTTGATGGTTGGTCTCAAGGAATTTTTCTCTTCCTTTTTGAAAGGGTAATTAGACTAGTCACCCAATTTTTTAATCCCTTGTAGAAGAGGTGCGTAACTTGGATTTTGATATTAATATCAAGGACAAACATGAGAGTATGTAGGGCCTCCCATCTAATATCATCAACACTATTAATTGCTATTATTTTTCTGATAGAGATGATTTTTGGGTATGGGAACCTATTTTCAAAGGAATTTTGTCTTCTAATTTGTTCTACATACACACTTTGGAATATAACATTAATGCTTAGTGGATGGGGGATTTCCACAGGAGACTTGTTAGGCCTTCTCGGTCCATTTTTATCTGCAGGGTGTCTCATGGGAAGATACCAACTGATTGCTGTCTTCAATCCTGTGCTATTTCCCCATGTTCCTCTTATGTAATTTATTATCAGCACAGAGAGGATGTAGATAACATATTTCTTAGTTGTGTCTCTTCTTCATTAATGAGTAAGGCTGTTGAAGATATTTTTGAAATTATTTTACCTCATATGGATTCTATATGATTATTTCTTCAGGGATGGCACAATATTGTGTTGTCTCTACAGTTAAGGGATCTTTTCTATGTTTCTGCAGTTGTGTTGATTCAATTTATTTAGAATTCTAGGCACAAAATTATCGATGAAAAGTATTCTTTAAATATCTTTGGTGCACTATTATCGATTCTTGTTGTTGTTCATGAGGTTTTCACTTCAAGGAACCATTATTGCTTTAATTCGGTGTATGATATGTCTATCATGGGACAAGTTGGTGTCAAGGGTAATTTTAGGCCCAAGCTTGTTACTTTTGAAGAATTATGGAAGGAACCTTTTGTTGGTTGGATAAAGATAAATTATGATGGTTCCCCACAAGGTAATCCTGGCCCCTATGGTTATGGTTTCGTTTTTAGGAATCATCGTGGGGAGCTCCTTGGATGATTTCAGGGTTCCTGTGGTCCTTCCTCCCCAATTGAAGTAGAGATAATGGGAATTATTATTTTAGTGAGGCATAAACAAAATATAGTGTGGTAAAACATCTGTATTTAAAGTGATTATACCATTATTGTGTCTTCAATCAAGATGGGATCATCTCATTTGTCTTAGAATCCCCCCAATATATGGATCAACTGTCTGAGTTCTCTTTCCTCCCAAGATTATTTTATCACACCTTTCTATAGGGAGGCCAATGTGGTAGTAGATGGTCTTTAAAATAATGGTGTCAATAGTGCTAATGTCTTATGGTATGACCAGCTACCTATTGATCTTTTTCCTTTTTTTGGAGGGATCAAGGTAAATCTCAAATTTTTTGAATTATGTAATTCAGACACTTTTTTTTCTTAATAAATGTTCCTTGCTTTTCTGGGAAATGTCTCATCTTATCATTGAAAAAAATATTAATAAATTAACAATATAGTATTATCTAAGTGGTTTCAAGACAAAATATATATTATGATGAATTTTTGATACTAAATATAGGATTCTATTTATTGGAAATCTTCCCAATCATGGAGTAAAGAACTAAAATCGTTCATCGGGATTTGATGATGTGAATTAAATTCCATTCAATATTATGAGGTCTGTTTCTTTGAAATTCTTATTTTATACTTATAAATTGACTTTGGAGATTGTATTTATGTGTTTATAGTTTGGATAATGGTTTTCATTAGGATGTAATTTAGCTAGTGTTAGGATGTTGGATGTGATATAACTTTTAATGTTATAGGATTCCCACTAAGAAGCTATTGATATTCCTTTCCATATTTAATCATTCTAAGAATCCACCTGCCATATGGTGGGGAAAACCGACCTATTATTGGTACTTTTGGGTAGAACCAGATCTATACCAAATCCACGTGGAAGCTAGTGTAGACCTTCATATAGATGGTGGTGTCTCATGGTTACCATCCAATACACTGCTCATATAGATTCTTTTTCCAAAAAATATATCATTTGTCAACATTTTTATTTTAGACAATCAAAATTTTACCCCAACACCCTAGACTCTCCACTTTGGTGATTTTGGTCTCTCATTTTTCTATTATCTTCTCTATTCGATGAATGAATTAATGTTTACCATACACATCCAATTAGGTAATTTTTTCTTTGATCAAGATCAGTTACCTCATACACACCCTAATAAAAATAAATATTGTATTTTACTTATTGGATTGATATAAGGATTCTACAATGATGTAATGAGGTTTATTTATAATTAATGATAGAATTGGAATCTAAATTCATGGATTGGGATTTAGCATGGTTCTTGGAACAAGTCCTTTTTTTGGTATCAGATATTCTATGATGATTTAATCATGACCTAACCATTTTATTTATATTTCTCAATCAAAATCAATCCTAGTTTTTTAGAAAAGGATAAACCATTAATGGTTCAAGGAAAGGATGTTTATTTTGGACTTGGATAATGACCATTCCATTGAACTTCATCATTATTCCAAAGGTTGTAAACCCTTCACTATAGAGTATGTCTTATATGTTATCTTAACATGTTTTGTAGAATTAATGTTTATCCCTTATTACCACAAATCTTGTATTTCTTTTTAGATTATGAAGGTTTTGATATTTTTTAATTTGATGTGATGTTTGATATGTCATTGTATCTTGTATTATATTGTGTTTTTCGTATATTTTTTTTGTTGATATTGATGGTAACGTATAAGACCACTTATTTAACCACTAGTGCTCAATTAGAGTTCCATATGTCCTCATGCGCATAACCCTATACCCAATAGTATGAAAATTAGTAGCAAAGATTTATGTCCCTTAGTGGCGAGACAATACAATCAATATCATGTCATTAAACAAATAAAAAACAATATAATAACTATTAAGATTCATGATTAGAAAGAAAATGATGTAACAAATTTTATATAATAAATTATGTAATAGACTCCTTATGTAATAGTAAAAACAATATTATTTCTCTAATATATAAAAATTTAATAAGTCTACTGTATTTATTCCAATAGTTTGTCCATGTATAATCTCTAGATTTATTTTCTATGGATTAACTGTCTTCCATATACCCCTTTCCTTTCACAAGATCTATATTCATGAGTCCCTCACATATATAAAGATTCACATTATAGGTGTGACTAATAATCCTAGTAATACACAAACAATTCATCCATAACTAATGTGATCATATAAAAAAAAAATACCAAAAATAAAAAATAAATTCACAAGTAACAGAAATATCCAAAAATAACAACCTGTGTACCAAAAAAACCCACCATGATACCCATCCATTCGTGATTCAGATCTATTCTATAAGAAATGTCAATATATTTTGATTAATCATGAACTATTAATAAGTGTAGGAATCATTCTACTTGATAGTGTATGTATATAATACTCGTAATTTACTAAGAATCAACTGAGTCATGTTCTTAACATAAACTAGGAATCATGTTATCATGCTACATGGTATCCAAAAGCAATCCAATAACATTTTCCATTGCATACTCTTGGAATTTAGTTCATTAATCAATATTCACAATGAATCTTCATATACCTACCCATTTCATTGGTATTCATTGATATCGTTGAAAATTGGATGCACTCCACCTCTATTGGATAAACATATGATGATGGTCCACCTACATTATCACTAAGAATAATACATCTATATGATCACATTATAGGGTATATAATTGAGGATATAATACTTTATAATCATGATTTACTATAGGATCATATATTAAAATTGATGAATATTATACTGAAAAATACAAGATAAAGACATATTAATGGAAAAAAGTATCATATAATGTTTTCATGGGAAACAAACACACCCACATGGGATTATAATCAGTCATGGCTATCAATTATGCCAAGAAAAGAATTATATCTTTGGAAATTTTGAAAACAATAAACAAGTAATTATTTTCAAATTCCTACATCAATGTCATTGATGAGTCACATCAATTTCCAACAAGAAAACATCAATCGAATCTTGTCCACATATTCATCATCTCACACCACTCAATAATGATTACTTTAACCAATTCCATCTATTTAAATTCCAAAATAAATAAAATAACCTATGATATAACACATTACCTCTCCTATATAATTTCTAATTTATTGATTTAAGAAATAGTATGCCCATGATATTTTATTTACTAATTAATATTTTTAATTTAAAATGAGATAATATACTAAAAATATAGAATAATATGAGATAAATATGATAATGTTTCTTTATCTAACATTTTTAAATCAATATTATTATCGTAATGTATTTAATAAACACATTTCTCAAGAAATATTTTTATTTAATCCAACCATTTATCAATAATTTTTTTATCCAAAAGTTCACATGAATTTAAGAAAATAGATAATGTATACATATACCTAGAATTAAACTCTTACTAGTAAATCACACATGAGAAGGAAATATAATATTATTCGATGCATGAAAACTTGAAGAGGGTTTTTGACTGATCAAAGAAGGCATAATAGATATTTATTAATGAAATTTTCAAGAAGTTTTAATGAAAGGGGTTAAAAAATGATGTTAGTAATGGTTAGTATATTTAAGAAGAAGGTCAAAAATATAATTCTCCATAATAATAAAACCCGAAATTAAATTGATCATTTATTTATTCTATTAATCTCTTCATAATTATAGATTATTTAAATTATTCCATAGTTTTTGTCACAATAATTAATGAAGTCAAGGAATTAAATCAAAAAAATATTTTCTAATAAAATAGAAAACATAGGTTATAAGAGCATACTTGGATAGAAGATTCATAATATGTCTTTTTAAATATTCTTACCATAATGGGTGATGTGTCATGGTATTAAGGCCTTACCATTATGTAGTTACTATCCATTGTTTGAGGGAAGAATTTTACCCTTGGGATAAATTTGAAATGTATGGGTTACCTTTACAAAACTCATCATACCATTAAGTAGTGTCACAGTTACCCTTATTTATCATTTAAAAAACTAATGTTACCCATAACCCTCTAGAAAACAATCCTTAAATGACTTTAGGAAAAAATATATATCCTTAAGAATATCTAAAGACACCTATGAATAGTGTATATAAAATTCATCTTACCCTTATATACCTTCTTATTTACCCTTATGAAATCTTTGTAGTTTAATGGAAATATTTACTCATGTCCGGACATACCCATACTCAATATGAAGAATCTTTATCATAAAATTTCAAATTGTTTTTTAAAACTAACTTTACTATTATTTAAGCATTATAAACCAAGAATTTATTTTATGAAACACCATTAATATATAACTACAGTTTCAATTTATTGGAAAATAAACTTTTACATAAAAATACCGATAAAATTTATAATAAATTAGGAATAAATAAAAATTAAAAAGTGTTGATATTAAAATTCTCCCCCTCTTAAGGAATTATTACCTCTAAGAAGTTTCTATAATGGCCTTATTCTGGAAACATTGTATACTACGTTAAAACAAAAACAACAAATCCCATGCCTCATCTTAGATCTAATCATGATACCATTTGATTCAAATATGAGGTATCATCTTTCCTCATAGGATATTCATGCTTGTAACATCCCATAATTTTATTAATGAAAACACCATTCGTATAACTATTCCAGGTACTATAGATAAAATAAAATCACATAGAGAATGAAATAAAAAATTTATAAATGAATAATTAATTAAATAATTGGTATTAATTGAAATTAAGGATCATATTCCAATAGAAGAGTAGCTTTACCATTGAAATAGTAACATCACTATTAAGGGTTCATATCCTTGGTAACCACCCAATTATATTCTTAATGTTTAGTATATCAATTAGAATATTGTATTTCTTCTCATTATGATTTTTTTACTATTCTAGTGAAATCTATACTACTATCACTATAAACTCAAATACACCAACAATTCCATAAATAATTTATTTTGATTATATATACACATTCACCCTTCTAAATCTAATATAATTTACATGTTTTAAATATCATTATATCCCATTACAAAAAAGATAGTTGGTCTTCCACTATATACTAATTACTTAATACGTAGAGTCTTAAATAGTAGACACATCATTACATAACAAGGTCAATATTCCTTACATTATTTATACTTTTGAGAAACATCAAAACAACAACTCACCACTGATTCGATTCTTCCCATCATTGGATTATTTTCATTGTTTGTCTACTAAAAAACTAAAAACATTCAAAGGCAACAAATAGGGTCTATTAATCAACATAATGTCATCATGTGACCAAATTTCGCATTTATGAGGCCAATTTCATGGCCAATAATTTATAAGTTATTTTTTTGTCTTTAATAATGAAATATCATGTAGAATTGTTTTTCAATTTCATGTATAGTTTTAATATATTAGATTAAATGAAGACCATTTCATTTTCAATTCTTTTCACATCATCCACACATGAGGCACACAATAGATAAAAATAATATAATTAACATTAATACATTTGAATGTAATTTATTTTTAAAAAATAAAAATAAAAAACACTTTGAATTATTACATAAAACAATTAAATAGTAAAATATTTAATTTTGTTAAAAATTATATATATGATCAAATTAAAATAATTTACTTGATTTTTTTCATTTATTTCGTACCAATGATATTCTCCTGAATATAGGTAAAGAATTTATTAAAAACTAATTTTATTTTACATTGATTAAGAATATGTTTTTAGGATTTAGATGATCAAAAAATATAAATGTTAATCAATATGAAATTCAAAATATTATACTTATTTTTAGATTTAAGAGTATACACTGATAAAATTTATTATTTGAATTTATGATTCCTAATTTTTTTTATGGAAATCAAATAAGTAGATTCTATTTTTCTTGTACTAGATTGTGAATAAAATATCTCATTATAGAGATTATCTATAGTCATATGAATATAATTCTAGAATTTTTTCTCATCAATGAAATTTATTTATTCACATGTTCAATAAATTAATGAATATTAAATATTTCTTTACCATATATTTAGTGTGTTTTAAAATATTTTTTTTTGTTTTTAATAAAATATGATGATCCTCACAAATATTTCTACCAATCTTCATTAGTTTTATTATTTCTATATTTTATGTGAGACAAAATATTGATCATAATTTAGTTATAATAATCACTATTATTATTTTGATATATAGTACATATAATTCTTGTAAAAATGTAATTTGGGATCATTTATTAATGGATTATAGAGAGAGATTATTTTGAAATATATGCATACCCGTTGAATTATACTATCATGATATAATATTGAATTTCATTTCACATACAAAAATAATAATACATCCTTAATACACATTAGTTTTTAATTAGATTTAGGATTGTATAAATTAGTAAAACTAATGAAAAATAATTTGAATGAACATAAATATTGATGGACATTGACATTAAATACTGAAAGAGTCTTATAAAACTATGTTTTGTGTAGTATTGAAATGGTAGAAAATGACTGCATCATGAAAAATTACATAAATATCGATGTTATTATAATATGGTCTATTGATGAATGATTTTATTTCAAATTAACTATAAACATCACAATATGAATGAAATGGGTTTAGGAAACTATATAATTTTTATGTGGTTATAAACATTAATATAACAATTAAGGGGGTGTCACAATAAAGGGAATGATAATGATATATAAATTCATTTTTTTATGGATATGAGTCCATATATTATTATAATATTTGTATATTCTACATTAATAGTAGAGTATACTATGGTATATACGATCACAATGATTTAGTATATTGAAATAATTGGAAAAATTTTGGAGATATTTTTAGACTAAAAAAATTCATTAATGGAAGAGAGTCTATGGTTTGAGACAATCCAGTTAGTGATAAAACTATTATATTTATTAATATTTTATATTATTGTTTGAAAAATGATCTTATTAATCCATGACCCAAAAATATTACTCATCTTCTATAAAGATATAATTCATGGTATCTATTAAGTGATTATTTCTATTCAAGAATGTAATTACATATGAATTAATATTATTTTGATGAAGAATAACTAGTGAAATCAAAGATGATGAAACAATGAGAATAAACAATATTTTATAAATTAAATAATTTTTCCATCATTTTTGTTAAACATGAACATAAATATGTTATATGGGAAAAGGGGTAAATTTTTAACTTTTCTGAAAAAAATTACTGAATGAATATGATTGTTGATTGAGAGGTTGAAGGGGGATTTTTAAAATCAATGCCAACAAGCATAGAATTCAATTATAGAATGTTTTAATAGAATGATATTACATGGATAATAATATGAAAAATAATATAATATAAGATAATCACTAGAGAATAATAAATTTAGTGCAATTATTTTATCATTTTGTAGAATTTATATATGTTGTAAGGTATAAATTTTCTAAAATTCACTTCAAAATAATTTTATAATCACCCCATTCCTTCCAATGGAATAATATATAGAAGTTGAAGTAGAATTAAGTTTTTAGTGAAAACAAATTTTTAGTAATAATAATTAAATTAATCTTGTCATTCTATTGTAAAACATTCATGGACAATAAATTATATAACTATGTAATAAAAAATGATAAACATCAATGTTTCAAGATATGTTTTAAAAATATGAAATATTTTAGAAGATTTTATGTCTCATTAAATAAATGTTGATTAATTTATAAATAGTTATATTTTAATAGAGACATATAATAATTTACCTATTCATATTAATTGTTCGTAAACATTGAATATGAGATATAATAAATCACTCATGATGAAAAAAACCGACAATGGAATACTAGAATAAATAATTAACTAATAATTAAAAAATAATTAAATTATCTCATATTTATTATGTAAATGAAAACTATTTATAAAAAATTTTGAAAGATAGAGAGATGGTTTGAAGACTAGATCTCAAATTACATAGTTCACTGGTGAAATATACTTAATTATATCACTACTAGAGGGAAACATGGAATCTGACACACATCCCCATATTCTATTAGAAACTGAATAATAGCAAGGGATTAAATCATAAGTATGGGGGAATATTAATGGATATCCAAACCATTAAACAACTAATTAATAAAACATTATTTATAATATATAGCCATAGTATGCATAAATAATATAACACCATGATATAATTATTATAACTGATGTCATATAGTCATATATCATAATTGATTTACCTACTTGTTGATCACACACACAATAGTAATTATGAATAAAAAGTAATATAAGGCTTCACTACAACCCTACACTTCACATTGACTGACCAAAAAATCCTATCAATCTATTCTATATAAGTCACCTGCTTAATTTATTCTTGATCCTGTATGAAAGACGTAAGGATTTCATGACCACCAGGGTCCCCACATAGAGTGTGAGATATACATATCAATAGGGTATCACTATATACACATAATAACTACATAAATTTAGAAATTTGTCCATGTGTGCCAAATAGGATGACAAGACACACAACCCTTTCTTAGTAGGAATTTATCATGAAATCCTCACCTAATGTTTTAATGATGACTAATTCCTATAAAATAATTGTTGTATGTCACACAATTTAATGACCCATACACATATAATAATGGAATATACCATGTATAACCCAATAGAAACAAACCATATCTGGACTTCAAAATTAAGACATATTTTAGGACCACACAACCTCAACCTAGAACAACATCCTCTCACTTAAGGTGATCCTTGAAAAAAACTTCCAACTCAATATGAGGGAATTCATCTGACACCATACCACATCACAATTAAGAATAATAAAAAAATTGATATTCCCCTTCCATAGACATTTCACTCAATGGGAGTCCATAAATCTACATCATGTACTAACACGTTGTCACTCCTGGTGGTTCATTCAATCACATTCTCACTGAATACATGGCATAAAATCGTTCCAAATAACACATCACAACATTATCTTATACCCCTTCACTCAAGGTTTCCATTACCAATCACATCCCACTATAGGTGTTTCCAAGAAACAATATCAAGGAACAATACCCTCTGATTTATGGTGTTATATTCTAAAATATTCATGCTAATTAAAAATACAAGTGTCCGTGTTATGTAATAATACCTTCTCAATGAATTTAGTATTTGAGAACATTTTTCACTAATGGTGATAATAAATATACTTTCCTTCCATTAAGAACATAAAAATTTCATCATACACATTTATTAAAAACACTCACATCACACCCCCTGCAACATACTCATGATAATGATATAAAAAAGTCATCATCATTCTTGTATCGCTTGTAATCACATCCTCTAGGTTTAGTAAACAGAAAATATTTGGTACTCATCAATAAAAACATTTACATGTTACATCATTATGAGGCCAAAACCAACATTCCCTCTACAAACATAACTTCAAGATGGTAGGTATAGTTACAAATTTATCATTCATATAATTTTTTTTCTATAACCAAGGTCCATTCTATACTAACAAAAAATATGTCCCTTCGAAAATAAAGGACCTATAATCTAGAATATTACCACCACATAAGATTAGATCAAATATAATTTATCATTTTATAGTTCATTAAGCCCACCATCTATAGTATGTCCTCAATATAAAACCATGTGTATAAAAAAGGAATTATACAAATCATATCATCATCCAAAAGACTCATTCACCTATTATATGGTCTCACAATGATACATGAGATGTATGACGGTCATAATTATCATCCCAGTCTTAATTCTCTGGTGCATTCCCACAAATATGAAGAAAACAAAAAAAACTAAATTTACCCCCCTTTAATAAGTAATGAGACCTATATTAGGTATCTCATATCCTTATCCATAATTTATAACTCCAAAAATGAAATATTTTTTTGGTGATTATAAAATAATACACCTATACACTACTAGAAATTAGGGCTATAGCCACGGACCTATAGCCACAGTTTTATAAGTCCGTGGATATATCTTAGTTTATACCTACAATTCTATTAAAACTATAGCTATATCATAATTTATAGCCATGGATTAAAAAAATCCATAGCAATGTTTTTATTTTTTTTGACTATCAATCGGGCTCGTCCTCCCCATTCCGCGACTCCTCTCCTCCCCCGATCCACGAGCTCCTCCTCCCCAGTCGGCGACGCTCTCTGTGATTCTCTCCTCCCCTCCTCCCTAAATCCGCGAGCTCCTCCTCCCCACTATCCATGACTCTTCGAACCCTCGACCTGGACCTTCTCTCCACACACTCCTCCACGACGTTGCTACTACACTTCCCGACCATCGATGTTTCACGGCGGCCTCCCCACCCTCGTGCTCGACTTTCTCCTCCCACCCTCGACCCTCTCCCCCGGAGAATACTAAGGAATATGCGATTATTCAGGTCATTTAATTTGCTAATATGAAGCTTGCATCGCCTCTGAATTTTCAGTAGCAGTTGTGTCTAAAATAAAATATTTATTCCATTTGTATTAGCCAGGATGATTTCTACAAATATAGTCAATCGTCAGCATTTTACTAATCTGTTTTCCATGAATATTAGAGGCTAGATCTGTGGTTATAAAATGGGATCAGGTGCATGGACTATTGAGAAGAGAGATAGTTTTAGAACTGATAGGGAATTAGAGTCTAAACCTGAAACTGGGTCTCTCTCCATAATTGTGCTTGGTGCCTCAGGTGACCTCGCGAAGAAGAAGAGTTCTCCAGCACTGTTTAACCTTTATCGACAGGTTTTATAAAGATTTCTTTCTTGCAGAGGCAGTCTTATTCATGTTTTTTTACTTGTGATTTATTTGATGTTGTTGTACTGTATAATTCATTATTACTATAGATCCAGTCTTCAATTTTTTCTTTTTTTCTTTTTGATTGAGAAGTACAAGCTAATATGACTACCAAAATCTCCAGTGACCAGTTTCCTATAACATGTTTTGTATTTGCCGCTTTATTCATGGATTCATTTGTGAGAAGGATAAAAATTGAGATATTCATATGAGAAACTAGAAATTTCATTGTCTCCTGCTTCATTTCAAAATAAAACAGCATCTCCCTTGTTACATTCTCAATACTATTCATCTAGTTTTGCAGTATTTCATGTTCTATTTCATTTTCTAGTTTCTTGTTGCTTTGATCTAACATCACCGTTCTCGTATACTAATTGTGAGGATGGTGTGCAAGCAGGAATTTCACAACCCAGATGAAGTTCACATTTTTTTCCATTCCAGGATAAAGATTTCTGATGATGAGATGAGAAACCATATACGGGGGTGAGTTTTTTTTAATTTTTTTTTATTTTTATTTCAAACCACTTCACAGTTGAAATTCATATGACAAAGATCTCAAAATTTTTACATGAAAATTCTTTTACATTTTTTTGTTGTTGAAGAGGTTCTTTTTAGGATTCCACTTCTTCTATTTATTGTTTTTCCTTTATGTAATGAGTTTATTTTCTTGATTTCATTTTTTTTGATAACTGTAGGTATCTTGACCATGCTGGTGCTTCACTAGACCACTCAAAAGATGTGTCTAGGTTTTTGCAACTGTTTAGTACCGTTATTATTAATTAAAATTTTGTTTATTCTATTTGTTGTGTTGGATAGTTACATTACTAGGTAATCTATAGATAAAATATATAATTGGTTCTTATGATTCTGAATAGGGATTCCAAGCATTGGATAGGAACATATTTGAGCATGAAGATGCCAAAAATAGTTTTGAAGGCTCTTCTCGAAGACTATTTTATCTCACGCTTCCCCCATATGTATATCCATCTATGTGCAGGATGATCCAGAAATATTGCATGAACAAATGTTAGTTTATGGTTTTCGACTCTTCCATTTTATTCCTAGCCTTGATTGAGCTTTTTGAATAACAAAATAAGCTGCCCTTATCCCAAAATGTTGTCAGTTAGCATTCTAGCCTGGAATTGATGTTTTATAACATTGCACATAATAAATAATGCTAGTTGTGTATTTTAATTTAATTTTTATCAATTCTCCTTATCCATTTCAGATGATCTTGGTGGATGGACTAGAATTATTGTTGAAAATCCTTTCAGAAGGGATTTTAATACTGTAGAGAAACATAGTTCCCAAATTGGAGAATTATTTGATGAATCACAGGTTTATCGGATTAATCACTATTTGGGGAAGGAATTGGTTCAAAATTTGGTGAGATTCATGTCAATGATTTCCAAACCTTGAATTATATAATTTTTTATTTCTTGGAACTCAAGATTTTATTCTAATGGAATCTGAATTTGCAACTGGTTCTTCGGTTTGTTAATCGATTTTTTTGCCTCTTTGGAATTGTGATAACATTGATAATGTACAGGTGTGGATTCTTTACTGTGGAATTCTTTACTAATCATGATATTGGATCTTCTGTTCTTATTTATGTAGTAATTGTGGTTCACTATACCATTATATTTTCTCCTTTGTTTCTTGGGTAGATTGTGTCCATGGAGGACTTTGGAATTGATGGACGTGGTGGGTATTTTGATGAATACGGGTAAGTTTTGGTTGAAGTTTAATTGGTTATATGCTTCAAGACTGTTTGAAAATATTTATAGAAAACTTCTTACAACACTTATCACTTATGATAAGTGCTTCTATATAAGTGTTTCCTTCTTGCTTATTGAAAAAGTGTTTTTCTGCCACCTATTTAAGTGATTTTCTTTTTTAATTTATGTACTAAGTGTTTTTTTCTTGAAACAGAATAAATGCCACTTATTTTTTTGAACTGCTTGTCATAAGTGATAAGTTTTGTAAGCCGTGTTCAACAAGTGTTTTCAAATGGACTCGTATTTCATGGTATACATATGGGTATCCTTTATTAAATTCTAAAAATTTTAATGTTAGTATTAATTTAATTTTGTTGATTTTTCATTTCACTAATTAATCATTGTTTTTAATGTAGTTGGTTTTCATAGAATATCATGGAGAACTATTGTTTTCAATGCGCCCTATGTTTGGCATTCTGATTACTTGGATAGAATATTTTTCTAATTCTTTTGCAATTATTTCTGTAGAATTATCCATGATATTATCCAAAATCATTTTCTTCAGCATGATATTAAGATGGGTTTCGTGGTCATGTCTCAAGTCTGAATACAATAAGATTTCATCAATAAATACTACCATGAATGAATCTATATATGGGTGTAAAAATCAGTTCATAAGATCTATAAAGACTGTAGGTGCATATGTCAGTCCAAACGGCAAGAAAAGGCACTTGTGCAGACCAAACACGATCTTGAAAACTATGTGAGGTATCTATGAAGTCCTAAAACAAACATGATGATAGCCTCACCTTAAATATATCTTTGAAAACACTCTAGATCTTCATAGTTGATCAAATATGTCATCTATTCTATGTAGTGGAAACCAATTATTTAATGTGAGCTGGTTCAATTGGTAGTAATCCATGAAAATTCTAAGGGTGCCATCTGTATTCCTGTAAAAAAAACTAGTGAAACCCCATGGTATGTACTAGGGCATATAATGCCTTTAGCCTCTAGGTCCTCGAATATCTTCTGGAGATCCAGAAGCTCCATAGGTGCCATCCTATAAGGAGTAATGGTTATTTGTACTGCTCCTGGAATAATTTCAATATTGTATTCTACCTCCCATACTAGTGGTAGACCATAGATTTTCTTAGGATAGTCTTCACTAATTTTTTCCACTACCAGTGGAAAACAAAGGTTTGTATGTAACAGCCCAAGATTTTATGAAAAATATTCTTTTTAATTTCATTAATGTCTTGTGTTGTACTCTACACCAAAAGAAGCTTTCACAACATGCATCCTTGACTTGCCTTCCATTACACGCAATCACGACCTTCCTCGATAGCGTGTGTAGTACGCAATAACGAGTTTCACTAAACAGCAATATGCTATTAAAATATTATTAAAACTAGCCGTTATGAATAGTAAAAACCACTTTTTGAAATTTTGTAAATTTTATTTTTCAAAATGGACTTTATTTTTGGATTGGGAGTATCGAATTTAGCCTAAGGTGAAATTTTGGTACTTTTCAGATAACTTTCATATTTTGATGAATAGTGAAAATTACTAAATTATAATTAAAAACATCTTTTTTAATCGAAATAATTAATAGTGATAAATTATTAATTTGAGTGGTTTTAAAGTATATTTAGAATATATTTTTACAATTCAATACAATGTTGGTCATTGGATGTAATTTCACATTTACACCAGACATAAACAAGTGTTAATCTTTTGATTGTTATTATCTCTTAAAAACACTCTATTTGTTGTGACAGCGGAAATTAATTATAAAATTAATTAATGCAACTTATATGTTGGGAATTTTGTAAAATAGAAATCATTTTTGAACTTGGAATATCAATTATAGCTTAGGGTGAAATTTTGGCATTTTTTTGAAAAACTTCAATTTTTGATGAATAGTGAAACTACTAAGTGGTAGTTAAAAAAATTAATTTTTTCATAAATCTTAATTTTACCGCTTCTGTGAATGTAATTTCAAAAATACGAGAGGCACGGTTGATGTCAGTAAGTAAAATGTGGTTCAATGAGATGAAAATAATTTTTGGTGAATAGTAACTTTTTACTTTTATTTACCACGGTTATAAGTAAATAGGGTAATTAAGGGTAAAAATGATATTAATATTACCCTAACACATATCCTAATCCTATTGGAAAAGTTTATCTCGACCAAAAACAACCTTAAGTGTAAAATATTATCATTTAGGCCCACTTGGATTAGATTAGGACATTTATTATTATTTAATTCAAAGAAGAGTTAAAAGAGTTAAAATCAATGTTTATTTACTAAAACATTTTTAATATAGGGTTATAGGTAATATAATTTCGTCTATAAATATTAATTATAAAGCTAAGAAGATTTCCTACATAATGGTATTTTATTTGTAATTTTTATACTTTATATAATTTAATTTATTTATGACACAATGATGATGCAGTAATTACCTTTTTAAGAAAATATTAACATAATTGATGTTATAAATGCCCAAATAAATGTAATTTGAGACTTTTTATGACATACACTAATTTTCTAGGTTCATATGACATGTTATTGTTGATTTAAGTAACTTGGTTCGGACTTATCATTCTTTTATGAATTTCATAAAAATCATGTACCAAATAGTGTTAAAATTGACATAAATTAGTTTTTAAAACAAATATTATATTATCAATTGTTATTTAATTCCTAAAAATCTAATGTTTGGCCAAATGACTTAGATAAGGATATATATATTAATAATATAAAACTTGGGGTTCTTTTGGCTTGATATAGTATGTTTATTAACCATATAGTGTAAGAAAACAAAAAGACACGGTAAAAGTTAAATTATTTAACTTAGAGTTAAATCTAATTGATAAGGTTAAAATAATAACCTAAACTTGTCTAAATACTATTGGATGAGAGGATTTAGACCCATACCCACTTTATCTTCGAAATAAGACCATTTGGAACCATTATAAACCGAATTGGACCTTAATATAAAATAATATTTTGAGATTTTCCTAAGATGCCCCTCTCCTCCCTTATAAAAGGGCACCTCCTCCCTCTCCTCACAAAAATTTGAGCATTCAAGCTCGGCCAAACCCTGAAAAAATCTCTTCACCACTTCCCTAGTATCATCCTAGAGGTCTTGGTATTCTTCAAAGACCATCCTTAGTTCTTTAAGTGGAGGTTAAGTGAAGGCGCGTCAAAAAGAGGTAATATCCATTACCGATCTTTTTCAATTTCTTTCTTCTTCAACTTCTTCTTCTTTAGTTTTTTCATGATAAAGTAATAACATCAGTATTTCTTATATACTGATATGTTATTATAAATATGAAACAACTCTAATTAACCTTCTATCCATCCTACGGAAAAAGTAAATCACAGCGCGTGCGTACGTACGGAATACCGTCTCCACGCCGTGGTGTAATCTATTTTCTTCCACCACCTTAATTGGATGGGTATAAAGATGTAATTAGTAACTATATATGATTATTATAAATTGATATTGATTCTGAAATATTATACATACACTTCAACACAATTCCACGACCATGGGAATGATATCATCGCTCGTGCGTACGTACGGACTACCATCTCCACGACGCGATGAGATTAATTCTCAATGATTAACCATTCATGAATGATTATAAAGTATATATAATAAGTACTAATGAAATATATGACATAATAATGATACTGGATTTATTTATATGTATGTAATTTAATTAATTCCATTCAATTCAATAAGGAAACGAAAACAGCGTTCATGCATACGTACGGACTACCGTCTCCATGAACGGTGTATTTCTTTCCATTTACTAATTTATTATATATATGTATATTCTATATATATATATAAATCATGTTTTATATTCTGGAATTATGTAATCATTATCTAAGTAATCATATGAATAATTACAAGTCAAAACACAGACGACAAATGAAACAATTTTACCCAAAACGCTACATTAACATTAATTTATAAAAGAACGGGTAATATAAAGTCATAAGTGGACCATATATGATATAATAACAATGAATATGATTCTAGAATAAGTCAATAACATGATTTAAATCATTATACTGGAGTTTCGGACATGTACAAAGCAAGTTGGACCTAAGGTAAGGGAAATATCACAATCTCACTTTTATCCGAGATTGTTTTTACTTTGGTTATTACTGGGGTGTATTTTATCATCCACATCCATGTTCCCTCAATATGTAATATTATTTCCATCCTTATACAATATTTTATATCCAATTTTACCCTTCGGTGAGTTTTTGGTAAATAATATGAAAGGAATCTTTTGTCGTTTTTCGTACGAGGTACTTTTTGACTTTTCTGACAAAAGTACGAAGAATGTTTTTTTTAACTTATACGACATTAATGTATTTTTAAAACATTATTTCCAAGAATCATCCTTTAAAAGTTTTCAAGTTTATTTTTAATCAACTTCTTTTGTTTAAAGTTGTATGACATGTTAATAAAGGGAAAATGTTTTTGAAGAAGAAAGGATATTTTCCTCAAGAATGGAGTTCAAGTGTTTTATCAAAATTATTTTCCATCTAAGATAATAAAGGGTTATGTTTTTATCCCTATTATTACATTGATTTTATCATGTTATTATGGAATTATTTTTATGAATTCCTTTATCTTATATAAATTGATTTCTGATGTCATGATGTTTAAGATTCCCATTTGTATTACATGGGTTATGCAATGATGTATGATTTATGATTTTGTGGAACACATAAGAATGGTATCATTATGAGATGGGGGGGACCTATATCTCCCTCCAATGCATTGGTTAAAGATTTTATATCTCATGAGATAGACATGGCTGGAACGGTAGGTTATACCGGTTCAGTGAAACAGGACTGGAACGAGGGTGACTCGGTTCAGAAAGGGACTTTGTCCACTAAGATAGTCTTGGAAATGAGTCTTGACTGACAAGAAATGATTCTCTATGATTATGTGTGTATTCCACAAAGTTTCATGTTTTAAGTTATGATTATTGTGATTACATTTCACTGCCATGATTTATCCCATGTTATGAAATTATTCTTTCTTTTGCAGGTTAAGACTTCCAAAAGTTACATTCTTATGAATATGATATGATTGATTTTTCTTTTGTTTACCCTTACTGAGCATTTGAGCTCACCCTTTTATGTTTTCTTTTCCCCAGGATATAAAGAAAGGTTTTAGGTAAAAAAAGGGAAGATCATTATGGGAGATGTTGAAGATCTTTCACCATGATTAGAAGATTACGTTCCGAGTTTCCAAAGACACTAAACAATTACGATCCTTGTGTGTGTGTTTTTGTTATGTACTAAGTATTCCGCAAAAGTAATGTAATGTTCATGTACATTAAGCTTTGGGTCTCTACAGTTGGTATCCGAGGAAAGGTTTTGTCAACCTTTGGAAACTAGGATGCGAGAACTTTAGTGAGATCCCTAGAGATAATTATAAGGTATGTCTAGGGATGTCCCTAAGGTTAAGTATACGTATAGGTTATAGTACTAGAATTACGCTAACGATCATAGAATTAAACCTAAGATGTTCCATATTGAAGGTACTCCCCCTTTAGTATTTTGTTTTCCCTAGCATGATTTTCGCCTCTCAAACTATTCTTTTTGGGTTTTAGACGATGGCTGGAACCTGAAGGAACCGTGTTGATCAATGCAATGGACAATGCAATGATTGTCCTCATGAACAAACAAATGTTATGGGAGATGGAGTGAAAAATCTTATTGCTATACTTACACAAGCTATGAATCATTATGGACATCCAAATGAGCAGAGAAGGGAACAATATTCTATTGAGTCCTTCATGAGGCAACGTCCACCTTCTTTAAGTGGGACTTCCGATCCACTTGTTGCTGAACAATGGATCAGTACCACTGAAAAGATATTTTCAGTTCATCAATGTTCTGAACATGATAAAGTCATCTTAGCAGTATATCGTTTGGAAGGTGAAGCTGATCAATGGTGGAATCTTCTCAAGAATACGATGCCAATATATGAAATTGAGTCCATGGAATGGGACGAGTTCAAGAACTAGTTTTTCAGTAAGAACTTCCATCGTATTCTTTGAACAAAGACGGAGAAGGAGTTTCTTGAACTAAAGCAAAAGGATGATGAATCTGTTGGTATATACGAAGCGAATTTTACAAGACTTGCAAGGTATGCATCTGGCATTATCATCCAACCTGAAAGTAAAGTTGATCTATTTTTCAGTGGCTTAAAACCAAGTCTTCGAAGGGAATTAGCTATAAGATACTTCAGTAGATATGAAGAAATTGTGCGTTGTGCTATCAAGGTAGAAATGGAAGTTGGTGTTACATATCCATCTCATGGTTTTGACACGAAACGAAAGATGGAGTTCAAGGAAAAATCTCAGAATAATGGTGAAAAGAAGATGAATGTTTCCTTATGCACAAAGTGTGGAAAGAATCATGGTGGAGATTGTCTTAAAGGGACTAGAAAATGTTTTAAGTGTGGAAAATAAGGTCATCGAGCAGCTGAGTGTCGAAGTAATGGAAAAAGGGTTTCTAATGATGTGAATAAAGCAAACACTGCAGAGAACGCACCACCAACACTTCAATGCTTCAAGTGCAAGGAAATGGGGCATTATGCTAACAAATTCCCTAATCCAAGGGTTAGTGATGATCGACATGAGCAACCACTTAAGGCAAAGGACAAAGGGAAGTCACATGCGATCACTATTGGCAATGTTGAATATGAAAACGATGTGGTGGAATGATTAAGTTTTTATGTAATGGGATTCCAAAATAATGTTGTATCATGGAGTATTGGAATATTTATGTATTGGTCTAATGTGGTATTCAAAGTGATTGAGATATTATGCGCATAATGAAGGGAAAACGAGAAAATGAAATGTTTAACAGTATTCATGAGCTCATGATTGATATAAGGACTAAGTGATATCATGGTTTGAGTATATAGAATTTTGAGAATTTTGGTATGAGGAAAGTGTTAAATTTTAACTTCATTCATGTTTTCACTGAGGTATTCAAGAAAATACATGATTAATGACTTTGAATGTTTGGAATGTGACCAACAAGATATATCTTATGATATATGGGGATCAACGATGGTATTAAATCTATGAGAGTGGACTGCAGTATTATGGATAAGCCTAAAGATTGGAATGGATTATGTTGGACATAAGTTAGTATTGTTTGTTTTTCGATGAGATGTTATAGTAATATAGTTTTAGAAAAAGGACAACCTGCAGGACGGGCGACAACCCATCGCGTCGGGCAAGGCTGTGGAAATCAAACCCACAACCGAAGTGCGACTGGCCTTTATCACCTAACACTGGCCTACAAGAAGTCCCTGTTTAGTAGAAACTAGTTTTATTATATTAAGCTGTATGATATATGATGTAAAATTCCATTTGAGGAACCATATATGATTAATCTCACTATAGATCGACTTATGTATATAATTTTTGCTAACCTTTTGTTTGAGATAGATGGAATGACCCGTCATTCTATCACATGATCTGCTAACACTTCACGAATAACAAATTCAACTTCATTTAATTAAGAGATGAAGTGTAAATTGTTCAAGGCACGAACAACAGTGAGATTTTACCAAAATAAAGTAAGTATTTATTCTAATTCTAATTCTTCATCTTTAGGGAAATGATCTTGAAAACCAAAAATTTTTTCCTAGTGCTCTTATATCTAATTAATCAGATGGTACCTTAGATCGTCAAAAATTTATGGCTTTGTGATTGCTAGCTTTTCCATAGCCATGTTCTCTACCACTCTCCATCAGAACATGAAGGCTAGATTTTTCTTCCATATCCATATTTTCACCTATGTGGAAACCCAGTGATTAGTTTATTTGGGTAACCGTTACATTTCATACTTTCGTTTTTAAAGATTGGTTTTGGTATTCCTTTTTTACGATGTGGGTTTCTATTAAAGAAACGTTCGAATAGTAAACCATTTATAACCCCGATGAAATTCGAGGGCGAAATTCATTTTAAGGGGGGTAGAATGTAACAGCCCAAGATTTAATGAAAAAGATTCTTTTTAATTTCATTAATGTCTTGTGTTGTACGCTACACAAAAAGAAGCTTTCACAACACGCATCCTTGACTTGCCTTCCATTACACGCAATCGCAACCTTCCTCGATAGCGTGTGTAGTACGCAATAACGAGTTTCACTAAACAGCAATATGCTATTAAAATATTATTAAAACTAGCCGTTATGAATAGTAATAACCACTTTTTGAAATTTTGTAAATTTTATTTTTCAAAACGGACTTTATTTTTGGATTCGGATTATCGAATTTAGCCAAAGGTGAAATTTTGGTACTTTTCGGATAACTTTCATATTTTGATGAATAGTGAAAATTACTAAATTATAATTAAAAACAACTTTTTTAATAGAAATAATTAATAGTGATAAATTATTAATTTCAGTGGTTTTAAAGTATATTTAGAATATATTTTTACAATTCAATACAATGTTGGTCATTGGATGTAATTTCACATTTACACCAGACATAAACAAGTGTTAATCTTTTGATAGTTATTATCTCTTAAAAACACGCTATTTGTTGTGACAGCGGAAATTAATTATAAAATTAATTAATGCAACTTATATGTTGGGAATTTTGTAAAATAGAAATCATTTTTGAACTTGGAATATCAATTATAGCTTAGGGTGAAATTTTGGCATTTTTCTGAAAAACATCAATTTTTGATGAATAGTGAAACTACTAAGTGGTAGTTAAAAAAATTAATTTTTTCATAAATCTTAATTTTACCACTTCTGTGAATGGAATTTCAAAAATCCGAGTGACACGGTTGATGTCAGTAAGTAAAATGTGGTTCAATGAGATGAAAATAATTTTTGGTGAATAGTAACTTTTTACTTTTATTTACCACGGTTAAAAGTAAATAGGGTAATTAAGGGTAAAAATGATATTAATATTACCCTAACACATGTCCTAATCCTATTGGACAAGTGTATCTTGACCAAAAACAACCTTAAGTGTAAAATATTATCATTTAGGCCCACTTGGATTAGATTAGGACATTTATTATTATTTAATTCAAAGAAGAGTTAAAAGAGTTAAAATCAAAGTTTATTTACTAAAACATTTTTAATATAGGGTTATAGATAATATAATTTCGACTATAAATATTTATTAGAAAGATAAAAATATTTCCTACATAATGGTATTTTATTTTTAATTTTTATACTTTAAATAATGTAATTTATTTATGACACAATGATGATGCATTAATTAACTTTTTAAGAAAATATTAACATAAATGATGTTATAAATTCCCAAATAAATGTAATTTGAGACTATTTATGACTTACACTAATTTTATAGGTTAATATGACAAGTTATTGTTGATTTAAGTAACTTGGTTAGAACGTATCATTCTTTTATGAATTTCATAAAAATCATGTACCAAATAGTGTCAAAATTGACATAAATTAGTTTTTAAAAAAAATATTATATTATCAATTGTTATTTAATTCATAAAAATCTAATGTTTGGAAAAATGACTTAGATAAGGATATATATATTAATAATAAACAACTTGGGGTTCGTTTGTCTTGATATAGTATGTTTATTAACCATATAGTGTAAGAAAACAAAAGGACACGGTAAAAGTTAAATTATTTAACTTAGAGTTAAATCTAATTGACAAGGTTAAAATAATAACCTAAAATTGTCTAAATCCTATTGGATGAGATGATTTTGACCCATACAAACTTTATCTTCTAAATAAGACCATTTGGAACCATTATAAACCTAATTTGACCTTAATATAAAATAATATTTTGAGATTTTCCTAAGATGCCCCTCTCCTCCCTTATAAAAGGGAGCCTCCTCCCTCTCCTCCTCACACCAATTTGAGCATTCAAGCTCGGCCAAACCCTGACAAAATATCTTCTCCACTTCCCTAGTATCATCCTAGAGGTCCTGGTCTTCTTCAAAGACCATCCTTAGTTCTTTAAGTGGAGGTTAAGTGAAGGTGCGTCAAAAAGAGGTAATATCCATTAACGATCTTTTTCAATTTCTTTCTTGTTCAACTTCTTATTCTTTAGTTGTTTCATGATTAAGTAATAACATCAGTATTTCTAATATACTGATATGTTATTATAAATATGAAACAACTCTAATTAACCTTCTATCCATCCTACGGAAAAAGGAAATCACCGCGTGTGCGTACATACGGAATACCGTCTCCACGCCGTGGTGTAATCTATTTTCCGCCACCACCTTAATTGGATGGGTATAAAGGTGTAATGAGTAACTATATATTATTATTATAAAGTGATATCGATACTGAAATAGTATACATACACTTCAACACAATTCCACGACCATGGGAACGATATCATCGCTCGTGCGTACGTACGGACTACCGTCTCCACGACGCGATGAGATTCATTCTCAATGATTAACCATTCATGAATGATTATAAAGTATATATAATAAGTAATAATGAAATATATGACATAATAATGATACTGGATTTATTTATATGTATTTTATCTACTTAATTCCATTCAATTCAATAAGGAAACGAAAACAACGTTCATGCGTACGTACAGACTACCGTCTCCCTAAACGGTGTATTTCTTTCCATTTACTAATTTATTATATATATGTATATTCTGAATATATATATATAAATCACGTTTTATATTCTGGAATTATGTAATCATGATCTAAGTAATCATATGAATAATTACAAGTCAAAACACGGACGACAAATGAAACAATTTTACCCAAAACGCTACTTCAACATTAATTTACAAAAGAACGGGTAACATAAAGGCATAAGTGGACAATATATGATATAATAACAATGAATATGATTCTGGAATAAGTCAATAACATGATTTAAATCATTATACAGGAGTTTCGGACACGTACAAAGCAAGTCGGACCTAAGGTAAGGGAAATATCACAATCTCACTTTTATCCGAGATTGTTTTTACTTTGGTAATTGCTGGGGTGTATTTTATCATCCACATCCATGTTACCTAAATATGTAATATTATTTCCATCCTTATACAATAGTTTATATCCAATTTTACCCTTCGGTGAGTTTTTAGTAAAGAATATGAAAGGAATCTTTTGTCGTTTTTCGTACGAGGTACTTTTTGACTTTTCCGACAAAAGTACGAAGAATGTTTTTTTTAACTTATATGACATGAATGGATTTTTAGAACATTATTTACAAGAAGCATCCTTTACAAGTTTTCAAGTTTTTTTTAATCAACTTCTTTTAGTTTAAAGTTTTATGACATGTTAATAAAGGAAAAATGTTTTTGAAAAATAAAGGATATTTTCCTCAAGAATGGAGTTCAAGTGTTTTATCAAAATTATTTTCCATCTAAGATAATAAAGGGTTCTGTTTTTATCCCTATTATTACATTAATTTTATCATGTTGTGATGGAATTATTTTTATGAATTCCTTTATCTTATATGAATTGATTTATGATGTAATGATGTTTAAGATTCCCATTTGTATTACATGGGTTATGCAATGATGTATGATTTATGATTTTGTGGAACACATAAGAATGGTATCCTTATGAGATGGGTGGGACCTATATCTCCCTCCAATGCATTGGGTAAATATTTTATATCTCATGAGATAGACATGGCTGGAACGGTAGGTTATACCGGTTCAGTGAAACAGGACTGGAACGAGGGTGACTCGGTTCAGAAAGGGACTTTGTCCACTAAGATAGTCTTGGCAATGAGTCTTGACTAACAAGAAATGATTCTCTATGATTATGTGTGTATGCCACAAAGTTTCATGTTTTAAGTTATGTTAATTGTGATTACATTTCACTGCCATGATTTTATCCCATGTTATGAAATTATGCTCTCTTTTGCAGGTTAAGATTTCCAAAAGTTATGTTCTTATGAATATTATATGATTGATTTTTCTTTTGTTTACCATTACTGAGCATTTGAGCTCACCCTTTTATGTTTGCTTTTCCCCAGGATATAATGAAAGGTTTTAGGTAAAAAAAGGGAAGATCTTTATGGGAGATGTTGAATATCATTCACCACGATTAGAAGATTACGTTCCGAGTTTCCAAAGACACTAAACTATTACGATCCTTGTGTGTGTGTTTTTGTTATGTACTAAGTATTCCGAAAAAGTAATGTAATGTTCATGTACGTTAAGCTTCGGGTCTCTACATTGTAACCCCTAGTACTCAAGGAAAATTCTAGTGATCTGATCTATCACACTACCCATCCTTTAAAGATCATACCTATCTTGAGTCACGCAGACATCCCATTACAAATTATTCACATGCCTACTTCCCTATAGAGATTTAATAATCACCCTACAATGACAGCAGTTAATATGGGATCAATAGGGAACTAGTCAATAAACACTGTTAATTACATCAAAACCCTTCATTTTGAGGATTAAATGATTCCAAATATAAAGGTATCCACCTATCAAAACAGAAAAATCCTTAAAATAGAAAACACCCTATAAGATAGTTATGAGCTATCCAGGGTGTGGGGGGGGGGAAGGACTGGCAGGGGGAGGGGAATCTGTCCAGGGTCTGAGGGGAATCTGTCCAGGGGGAGGGGAATCTGTCCTAGGGGTGGGGAATCTGTCCAAACAAAGCCTAGAGTGAAAGACCTCTAGACAACCATGCCGACTAATGGCCACTACATCAACACCTACATGCACAAGAACCATAAACCACACCAGATCCAACCACAATAAGCACTTATAGTAGACACAACACCCAAAATATTAGCTAGAAACCAAATCATCCCCAGACCACCATCTGGCCCCATCCATCACCATCTGAACACCTTGAATCAAAATGGACCACCCCACCATAAGAAAGTCTAAAAAACCAGCAGTTAACTAGTACCATCCATCCGAAGTGCCCCACATCACCCACGCCTAACCCATCATACAACCTAAAGAATCCCCAAGCAGTCCCTGATCCAAATATGAGCTAATACCCACCCTGAATCCAACTCCTCTAGACCCACCATGTAGTCAACATGCACCCACCCTAGAAAGAGAACCACCCATATAAAAGAAACATGCCTCCCAACCTACAACATCCAACATCTCAAGGGAATTTTATAACATCCACCATAGAAATCCCTACACCGTCAACAACCAGAATACACAAGATGGGGAAACTGAGCACAATCCAACTGAACTTACTCCAAACCACCACCTAAAGACCCACCCCAAACTATATCCACCACA
This sequence comes from Viscum album, assembly GCA_963277665.1. Classification (NCBI taxonomy): domain Eukaryota; kingdom Viridiplantae; phylum Streptophyta; class Magnoliopsida; order Santalales; family Viscaceae; genus Viscum; species Viscum album. The sequence continues at coordinate 671,483,887 of OY728131.1, read as the reverse complement.
CTAGACAATCGAGAGAACCAGAAGCCTACAATAGTAATCCAAAACAAAGAAGAAACACCAGAAAGTGAACCCTTATTCACCCATAATATGTTACCAACCATAGTAGAAATCACAAACCAACTAGCACCATGCACCATGTAAGTGTATTTTGGACTACACCATGTAGAAAAATCCTACCAGCAACACCCCTAGCTAAAACCCATCTTCAGTGGTCCTATAATTCCAAACATCAACTCGAATCTCACAACCCCACCTCCTAAATCCTCCACAAGAAACCTATAACCCCACTTTGAGAATCTTTGTAAGTCTCTATTGGATAAACCCAACATCTCTCAGCTTCAACCTTAAGAAGCATCCAAAGTAAGTGGGGGGATGTTGTCCAGTAGGGGGGGTAGCTGTTGGGGGGGGGGGGCGTTCCAGCAGGGGGCAACTATTCAGGGGGTCCAGTAGGGGGGAAGTTGTTCAGGGGGTCCAGCAAGGTGGGGGGGGGGGGTTCTGTCCGGGGGGGATGCTGTCCAGGGGGGGATGTTGTCCAGCAGGGGGGGCTGTTGTCCAGCAGGGGAGGTTATGTCCAGTGGGGGGACTACGAGTTTCTGTCTGGGGGGGTCTGTCCAGGGGGGGGGGCTACATGTTTCTATCTGGGGGGTGTGGGTTTCTGTCCAGGGGGTCCAATAGGGGGGGTTCTGTCCAGGGGGGCTGCTATCCAGTAGGATTTTTAGAACTCACTGATAGTGGTCCTGGATGTCGAGAACTCCCATCCTGAAATCTTCTTCTCCCCCATATATTTGAAGTATCAAACTTATCCACTTGTGAGAGAAGGATAGAATCACATGATATTCTTGGAAAACAGACTTGAGGTATTCAAATATAAGTCTATGAGGCAAAAAACTTTATAAAAACAATAGATTATAAACAAGTAATCAATGCAGTACATAAATCATTGAGTTTGTGATATCAATATAAAAATTAATATTGGGGTTGTTCAACATAACCTCAATGAATAATTAGAATTAGGTTGTCTAGATTTTGATATTCCATACAGTATGTCATTATTGAAAATTTTAATTTATTCTTTTCACCCCATGAGGGATGTTCTCACTTTCTTCATCATGGAAAATCTAACTTCAATGGTATTCTAGGAAGGATAATTCATTCTTGTTATACCCAAAAAATAAAATAATCATCCATCTCCCCAATTGTTTTCTTTAATTCACTATAGGAAAGTATACATAAAATGAATGGGAATAAAGAGGTGATAACTTTCCAGTAGTTTTTTCAGGCTGGGAATTTTTTTTACTAAGCATATTCCTTCTTCTATTACAACTACTTCTATTCTTCTCAGGTCTGCTCCCCCTTTTTTCAACCCAGTTCTAGTGAAGTGACATGTTGTACCAGTACTCAAAATATTTATACCAAAAACTTCTACAACAATATTAATATCCCTTGAAACTTGATCTTCCTTTATATTGATGATTTTGTTTATAAAATTATGCTTGTTTTCCAGGCATCCTCCATCCTTTATTTTCCCATTTCCTTGGGGTTTTCCCATTCTCAGTTCATCCATAGGAGGAAATTCTTTACACCATTCATCAACCTAAAAATACTCAAATTATGTTTCATAATCTTTATAATGAAAGGAAACAGATTTATTGTCACATGAGAATTTAGAAAAATGTTGTACCTTTTTATGGGGATGGATTTCTCATCATCCTTGGAAGGTTCAGCTTGAATATCCACCACATTTTTATAGAATTATATCATATACTTTAAGGCATTTCCAGATTTAAGATACCAAGATTGTGCCTCATTAAGTTCCTTTTATTTAGAAACCATTTTTTTATTAAGAGATTCTGGTATCCTGTCTTATTATACACTTTTCATGGACATTTTTAAAGGCATCCATCGAGGAAAAGGCTCTTTTTCAGCGTTCTATTTCTCTTGACTCTATAATCAAAAGGCTGTTCTCTTTAACATGGTCTCTTCTTGATAATAAAGCCTTGGATTCTTCTTTAGCTGATAAGGTTGGAATTCCTTAACTAATATTCTCTAAACCTTCTATTCTGATTTATCTTCTCTGTTTTCTTCTAATTAATAATCGATTAGTTCTGATATAGGCCTCAATTTGACAGAAGGGGTGTATCCACTAAAATTTATGTTACTGGAGTGATATATTATTCCAGTGTTTTAATCTCTAAATACATTATTCTTTTAATTTATCGCAGCTCGATGAAAAACTTCACAATGAAAAATGTATCATGGCCGATGGCGTGGGAGCTTCCTTTCTCCCAGTAAATTCTCAAGGTACTAATTTTGGGTCCATTATTTTTCCAAATTTCCCTTACTAGTGTTGGATTGGTGTTTCCCGATCCGGTTGGGCCGAATGCTATAGGGATGACCCTATAGCCATGGTTTGAAAACCGTGGCTATAGGGCTATTGCTAAGGTTGAAGTCGTGGCTTTATGGATATAGCCACAGTTTGAACCGTGACTATAGGTACATAGCCACGGTTTCAAACTGTGGCTATAGGCTTCGAACTATAGCCACGCCAATACCAGCCACGGTTCGTGAAACCGTGGCTATAGACCAAATGTCTAGTAGTGATGAGGAACAACAACCCCAATTTTTAGTGGCTTAACATCAGCATATCCCATTACCCTAGGGGATCTCCAACCATTTTCCTATTATTAAAACATACATTCAAAAATCAATCATAAAAAATTATAGATAATCATGAATATGTTAGATTATTATATAGATCTCCAACATCAATATATGAGTTACTATCCTTTGATATGATTTCTATTACTAGATGAGGTAAAACCATGTACCACTATGCTTCTTGTTTTCAAATATATAAAATACACATCACATGAAATATAAACAGAAACCAAATTCTCATAAATACTACCAAACTTCCTAAAAAATATACCGATTGGGTTAACTATGATGAAAATAATGGTCATAAGAAATATATCCAATCCGTTCATGCCAGCATGCCACCACCAACAAAATACCTTTAATCTATGAATTATCCCACCTTAATCTAGCCAATTAACCATCAAAACCATAAACACATAATAAAAATTAAGAAGAAATAATTATATGATATAAGAGGGGATGGATGTGTTATTGTAGTAGGCTAAGATCTAGCATTATGGAACTCTCCTAAAACTCACAATACTGTATATTTTTAGAAGGGAAAACCTGAAACCAAAATCTTATCTTTTCTATAAATACCTCTATACACCAATCATTCACAAAAAACCATGTCAACTAATTTCAAAACAACCATCAAACATTATATGAAAAAAATTATTTCACCACAATATATCTAGTTATACAAAATAACACATTTTAGTCCTTTTTGTTCCACAATCAAGAAAATCAACCCATACCTATAAAATTTATGTTACATAATCTAATAATTATTCCTTAATTAACAAATCTTGTAAAAAATAATTCATAAACACACAAAAAACTCCTAACCTGATTCTCTAGTAATTTTAACTATTTATTCCTCATCTAATATTATCACTTTGTAAAACCTCTCTACAAGAATCGATGCATCCATGATTTGACCAACATTAGGATCACACCTAGTTCAATATCAAGAACAATGTTGAAAGTCAAACACCATTAAATAAAAAAATTCAATCCATACTAATTAATTATATAGGGTACAATGTGATATTTTTAATACGTACTCATTAAAATGTAGGTACCATAGTGGAAATCTAGAAATTGGTTCCACCACACTACATATATTATTAAAACAGTGTCACACACCTTTTTTTGTGATGAAACCAAAAATAATGTGTCCAAAACAACTTGTTAAGGGAGTATAAAATATTGGAGACCAATAGTGTCTCCTTAAACTATGTTCACACACTATAGGGGAAGGGATCCCACATTGTAAAATGAATGAATTTCATCATCGTGACTGCATGACACAAGATAATCAGACACCTTGTTGCCATCTCACAAAATGTGATGTCAACTAGTCTAATTTTTAATGGGAGATCTATATATCAAGATGTGAAATGAAATAAAATTTTTGGTTACGATGATTTTATGAAGGGTTATGAAAATAATCTTGGAATATTCATCAATTTCAATGAGTGTCATATTCATGTTCTTGAAGAACTGAATTTGCTGAAGAAGAGACCTCACATCTTCTTGAAGGGAGTCCCCTATCCCAATTTTATAAATGAAAGAAGAAACAACATATACTTTTTTATCCTAAATAACAAAACCACCCTCTCTATTACCATAATACTTTATCTTACATTGTTGAGTTTATATTTTTGTTATGAGGGTTCCAATAGGTCCACTACACATCAGAGATAACTATGTGTCCAGTGGGATGATCATTATTATATTTCATCAAGTGACTTAGTGAAGGTTATTCTTACCATTTTTTAATAAGGAATACCCTGATGGAAATTATCCACCATGTTTTAGAGAATATATCTATCCTAGATCAAGTGATACCCTTATAGTGGGTGATGTTCCTAGACCCCCAAACACACTAGTATTTGATAGTTATAAAGATGGTTCTATCCTTATTTATTGTGTTATTATTACCCAAACCATTAATTAAAAATTGGATAAAATAACCTCCTTGAGTAATCTGTAAGATAATAACATAAATTCATCTAGTACAGAAGTAACTGTGCATGCCCATTAACTTTAAAAGAATAAATGTGTTGTTGACTCAATGTTGGGATGTTGTAAACAAAGGAATTTGGAAACAATGTGAATCCCTTTCGGGATCACCTCTTCCTTAGTTGATATCTCATGGTTCTGCAAACTCCATAGGAGAATACTATACTTTTTGGATATATCATTGGACCAAAGTAGATGGGCCTATGAATCTAGAAGAAGGGATTCTAAGAGCACTGATATATAAGCCTTAACTGAGAATAAGCATGTAGAATATTCCTTGAAAGCTGACATTTCCATCTTTGTTTGAGTACTTAATGAGCAAGAATAAAATTTGATGTTCTTTATCAATCACATCATGTATGATAGTATGATATTCATAGGCTTGATAGAACAATATATCTCAGGTCATACAACTATAAAATCAAAGTATACTCCCCACCCAATTCACATAACGGAATCTAATTTCACATTTCCCGATAATCATCCATGCATGGAGTGTGAGATGAGGAATATGGATTTTTATAGTTTTCTATAAATTTTAGGCATTCCTATTCAGTATATCAATCTTTTACCCATATTTATCTATTATGTCCTTTTCCTAATGCCTTATCCTTTCAACCACCTCCCAGGACAACCTATCATGCAAGCCATGTATCAGTTCATATACACTTCACAAACCAGTACCACCCATGTCTATAGGAAATGCCATTGTTGACTAGGATTCCCAATGGAACCAACCATCTGATTGAGAGTCATAGATAAAATAGGTTATGAGATTCTCAATATTTTTAATCATTATCTCGTGAAATTTACAAATAAAATATAGGTTCGTGGTAATAGAAGAGTGTACACTATTGAGAAGTGTGATATTTCCTATATAAGAGAGAAATTGATTCTTCAATTCATTGATATGAGAAGTGATCTTGACAACCATATTTTCCAGGTTCCTTATATGTATCCTCCCATCCATGACTGGGGAACCTAATAATTATATAGGGAGGATTTTTGGCGGAATTATAGTATTAGAATCTATTCTGTTCACATGTCTCACTATGAAAATCCACGAGATATATAGATAATTTTTTCATGATTTATACCTTGTCTTATACATTTATAATACTCTTAAAGATTTTTTTTGATTACACATAAGGATTTTGAGCTTTTTTGAGAGAAATAACCATGTCATCTGTGAAAATGATATTTGGTGAAATGTTGGATGTGATATCTGTATCAAAAGGGTTGGATCAATGCTAAATGCATCTTGGTATTAATAAATCTTCTAAGAGCATCCTGACATAAGATAAAGAAACTCGGGGATAATAGTTATCCTTGTCCAAACCCATATACTATCTTAATGAATATTTTCCTCCTTCCCATGAAATTGATTGAATACTATAGAGATAAAAAACATCTAAAAATTATGTTAATAGACCAATATAAAAATACTAATATAGTTTAAAAAATGTATGATATATTCCCACTAGATCATGTAATAATCTCTCTCCATACCCACTATGATGATGATATTTTAACCTTGGGATTTCATAGTGATGTCCTATGCCATATTTTATTCAAGCTTCATAGAACCCTAAATTGACATGTCCCTAACAATGCCAGGTTATTCCATTGAGACATAGACTATGAAGTGGTTTTCTAAGATCATGCTTATAATACTAGATAAAATATTATATTAGATGTTTCACATGCATATTTTCCTGAATTCACTAATAAAATAAGTATATTTATATTATGGAATCATGAAGAGAGTGGTTGCACTAGACACATGAGGGAGGATTCCACCTAAAAATAAATATATTTTTAGCCTTCATATGATCGTTATTTTCAATGATATATCATTCCATATAGAAGGAACCCACAGTTCTATTCATCCATATAGAGCTCTCCACATTAACGCCGGAAACTACCTCCCATATTTCTTCTTCCTTGGTCATGCATTTGAGAATATGGTTATTCTTCTCTATTAACACTCATGGAATAGATTCAGAAATTTGATCTTGAACTCTTGGAGACCCATCCTACATGGAGTGGATAGGGTCTGCAAGGAGAGAATGAAAAAGTGTTTCATCCATAGATCGAGTCACAACAATTTCCTTTTATTAGGACCCACCTTTGAGGAGGATCTTTGGTTTACTAACACATTTCCTTTATTTTATGCATGCATGAAAGTACCCAGTATTCTGATATATTACTCATAGGAACATTTTATTGGACATCTCAAGATAAAACCTCTTTTTATAAAGTATCATACCTTTTATGATATGTTTTTTGTGTAAAAGTCCACTAAAAATGTCTTCATCCCATACTTCTTCAAGACTTGATTCACACTGATCAATTTCCTTAATCAATTTTTCCAACTCCTGATTAAATGGGATGTGTCTATTACTACATAAGTGAAAATATTTCTTCAACTGCTTTAATTTTATTTCGAGACCAAGCAAAAAATGACCCTAAATAGGTTTTTTCCAAGAACCGAGAACATATTTTTAGAACTCTAAATGGAGATTCCAAGTGCTAGAGAAGAGATAATACTGAACATTAATATCCCAAGATTCAATATAATCAAGAATCATAGAGTTTTTTGATATTTCATGGAAAATGTGGTTGAATCATACTTTCTAATAAGTTGATATTGCTTGAAGTTTGGAAAAGTACTTGTCCAAATAAAACCAAGTGTTTCTAGAACATTTTTCTTTGTTGGACCAAGTGTGTTTTTGTTATATGTTTCCACTATCATTTAATCCATTATGTAATGAGATGTAGGATAATTCATTAATCAAAATCCTATAAAAGGGGGATCCAAATTTCTTATATGTGGTTTCTAATATGGTGTTGAAGTCACCTCCCCTAACCATGAAGAAGCTCCTGGATCAAATAAGATGAGGCTTCTCCAAAGTGTTTACCTATACAGAACATTAAAATTAGCATGAAAATGAAATCATAACAATACTACATACCAAAAGAGATCGTGTTTATGATTAACTAATCAGAAGCATCATTTAACTCCATTATAAGGTTAGTGTTAATAAAATTATACATGTTTTCATTTTTAGGATGGTCATACATAAAATTATAGAGGTTCATTCTGTTGGAAAATATTGATATCTTGGACTCATTCTATTTTGGTTCTAATATATCAATAATGGAAATATGGATTTTTTGGATTTCATTTGAGGTGTATTATTTTTCACTTGCCTTCCCAATCTACTGGAGTCCCATATAAGTAATTTTAACATTAAGAAATTTGAAGTCCTGGGATGGAGCCAAACATTAATGGAAATAGTGGTTTCTTCGATTGGATAGATACTACTGATTGACAAGGTGTGGATTTTGAGGGATTATGAATTAAAAAATGTGGTGTTGTACATAATTGGGGTTAGATAATTTTTATTTTTTACCTTGCGAATATGTGAGGGAAGAATCTCATTAGATGTTTGGGAAACATACCCATGATTATTCTCCCCCAATGAAGCACATGAAAAATATTTCATAGAGACAGAGGGTAGGATATTCCTAGAATGGGATATGGTGACCATACCACAATATAGAAAGACTTGGGGTTGACATCAACTTTGGATAGAACACATGATTAATATCAGAAGAAAAATTCTCTTATAAATATGTTTCTTGAGGAACGTGTGATAATATACTATTAGAGGATAAGAGCGTCACCTGATTGAAGGGTCCTAGATCTCAAGGGAAGGAGACCATGATGGGAGGTGGGAAAATTGAAATACCTTTACCTTTAATGTGAACCATCGTGGTGACTGATCAGTCTCGGGTGAATCCTTCAAGTAGAGAAAGAATAATTGGTGCCTTATAAAGAACAAATTGTAGGAATGAAAAAACATCACCATTAGAGATGTTTGAAGCCTAAATCTCTAGATCCTATAGAGACTTATTTTCCAACGGAGAAGGAGGAGAATCCATCTATGAAACCATCACCTGGTCCTCCTTCCTTGGATTAGGATTTGAATTGGGAGAGGCTGAAAATACTAGTGGTGAGGGGGGCATTACTAATTGAGGGATCTGAATGGAAATATATTGGAATAGTTCTTCTAAGATTCCGAAAAAATATAATTGATTCCAATAACGATAAAAAAATAAGAAAAATTTGGGAGGTGGGGGATAAAAAATCTCTTGATACCTGTCAAACATTCCTTATAAACAAAATATGATCTCATATATAAGAGTCCAAGAAATATCCCTGTCAACATTAATCTTTTTTAATGAAGGCTCCTCAAAGTGGGGATTTTGATCAGACACAAAATATAAATCCTCTAATGAGCCTATAATAAAACAAATGAGGTAAATGTTTTGAAATTGAAGTGGCTGACATTGTAGTTTAATCAACACTACTGATCTTTTGGAATCCTAGTTTTTGTGGAGCATCATCACCCAATAAGAAAGAGAAAACCAAATTTATCCTATGGATCTAGGAACCATACAACATTCTTGGAATATGTTATCCAATTAGTCCATCACAACATAGAAGGATTTATTGTTCAGGGATCAATCATGGATAGCGGATCTCAAAAGACAATATTCCATAATTTTCTAAAAAAATTAGGAGTTTAGGTTTATCTTAACTGACCTGAGTCACATACATCAAATTAAAGAGATGTGAAGCTTATTCAACGTTTATTGAGGGGATAAAAACTACAGATTGGTGATAACTGAAAAATTGATCAGAAACCTTATGGAAATTTTGGGGAAGAACGTATGGAGAATATAAGAATAGTGGTGATGAACATCTCTACAGGAAGCACCCGGACACTAGCCCCAATAGATGATTGGAATCCTCCGAGCAAGGGCATAGATGGTTCCTTGACATGTGATGACTATGTAGGGAGTGAAATAAGACTATAATTTTTTTATTGATGTTAGTGACACATGGTAAGAAGTACCTATCAAGTTGGAAATGTAAAAAAATGAATTTGCAGCAGCATATAGATAACATTATCTTGAGAGGGAGACATCCATTTTTAATGTTTGAAAATCTTGGGTCACACAACTGTGGCCTATTCAATTATCCCTATAATTAGAGTATCATCACCATCATATATTTTATGAGAATAAATTCATACTCTTAATGGATTATATCTTTTACATTATAGTGAACAAGGGTTGTACATGACCAACCCAATCATATATGAGTGATAACAAAAAACACTAGTCATTTACCATTCTTATCATATCTAGAATAACATCCTCAAATAGTCACAAAACATTAACCCACATGGGGCTTTACACACTCCAATATCTATTAGTTCAATCTACATCCAATAGATGTCAGTATACTAATTTACAATAACCACAACCAATAAAAACATTTATATGACATGTGGAACACCACTATAGTGATTCTCATCAAAATAACTAAAATAAATTGTAATTGAATAAATTATGATTGAATGTAAAATTTAACTATAATACATCTATAATGTATCTTCTTTATTAAGAGGGAATAGTTCCCATTTTCAATAAATCCTCATGAAATCATGCTCTCATGTATCTCTGAAATTACCAAGGTCGCCTTACTCCAATGTTATCCCATTAACTAGGGCCCACTATGGTCCCAATTCTATTTTATGAGAAATAGTGACTATGTAGTATTATATAGTTATTCATATCAACTTTCACACTACCCTACAAAGAAAGGGTGATACTATATGAACCTCTTACTGAATTATTACCTTCCATCCATTTTGATATCATCTAATCTAAATGTGTTTATTATTTAGTACTACCCAATCACATTACAAAACTATTTTTCTAATGAGTTACATATCATATATTCTATGATCATAGACCTAAAAAAATCCATTGTTCCCACTCTTGTAAATATCATCATTACAAAGTCACCCTCAGTGTTTTTTCAAATAGATGAAAGAGTCCAATTCATACACAATATAATTAAATGATCAACAACCATACGAGTGCTTTTAAAATACAACAGTAAATCTATACGTGCACCAATCCTACTAGATATAAAAATATAAAAGAACCACCATATATCCCTCCAACATTCAATATCAAACCAACATGTCTTGACATCTAACCAATCACACCATCCAAAAATCACCTTAATACCAAATTCACTATATGGGTAATACATCAAAAAATTCCATGAAATTTTACTAAACCATTACCTATTCCCTATTAATGGTACCTAAATAAAAGTTGAAATATTTTGGAATACCATTTCTTCTATCAAGAATATTTCACCTCAATTAAAAAATCACTGAGGCATCCAATAATTATCCAAACCCATCAAGGATCCTTACTGGATAGTGAAACCTATGGAATTTAAAATATTTTCTATAGAAAATATCAATATTGGATCCAGATAATCTATCAATATAATATATTTGGATCTATCTATATTGATTGACTCAAAAAATATAAATAGGAATGAAATACATTTTTTATAGTGTAGGCATTAAACTAACCCCTATATCATCAAGAAAATCATTCAGGAAAACATATGTGATTATCATATTTGTCATATGGTTCAATTAAGAATCATGTACAAATGAATCATTACCAAATAAACCGAGATAAAAAAAATATCTAATTCCAATTAATCTCTATATCAAGGAAAACACATAAACTATAAAAGTGTAATCAGCAAATTAAAATGTTGTAAACCTAGATAATTGAACATCCCACATGAAAAGTGTCTATGAGTTTCTATTAAAATTTCTTTCACATGGTTTTATAATTTTGAATATTTTATTAATAGTTATAAATTTTAATGTGAATAAATATTTTATCTGATATAAATTATTTTATGCTTCATTTAAAATTAGTCGATAGTATCCAAGCAAGATATCCACAAGGCCACATAAGATTTTCGGATGTGGTAGTTTTTTGAAATATTTTAAAGATACTATATAATATACTATATAGACAATGACCATAATATTAAAATAAAAAATTAAACCTAAGTAATTGAATATAATTTAGGGAAAATAATTTGTATATTCATTATTGAAAACAACTTTCTCTACTAAAACTATAAATATTTTCATAGAGTGTTAGAACACAACTGATCATCCCCTGGGGAAATCAAATATAATTTTTTTTAATTTTAAATTTCCTTTTAACCCCCTAGAAAACATTGCCACACCCCATTTAAAACGAAACTACTACTAAACTATTTCAACATGTTCTATTACATAATCTATTCTTCGACATCTATAACAAACATAAAAACTATACCCAAAATAGGGTTCCCATGCTGGGTGACATAAATATATCTTAGTAACCTTTCATTATGTTCCATTAATATAAATTATTCTATACATATGTACATATGATTATTTAAATAATACAAAAAACTATAAAAAACATGCGCATAAAGACTTCATGTTTTAAGAAGACACCATAACACAAACCATACATGTATTGAACTATTAAAGAGAATAATATTCTTATTTCACATACCACTATATTATCTATATAATCATGGTAGAGTGTTTTTCTATGTCAGAAATAATGATCCATTTCTTATTCTATGGCCCACACGGAAAATCAATCGCATCATTCCATATCATCACCACTACCCATTTACCAAGGTTAAGGTCACACAACAACATGATAGACCAATACCATATCACATAAGTATGTTCATTCAATGACCATATCCCTCATGGATAGTTGAAACATATATTATCATAAAACAACACAATATGAACTGAAACCATGTTACTCATGTTATCCCCAGAAAATATATTTAGAATCATGATAAGATCATGATTTTATATTCATGAATAATAATTTATAAATCAAGGTCCCACTCATGCTGAGACTGAAAATCCAGTCTCATAACAAATGATAACATTTAACAATACCCTATCACTTAGGTTGGTCCCTTGTAATGCCTTCTCACTCAGGTTGAGGCTATAAATTTTTTTATCATACCAATACCTTATCACTATTTGTTGTGAAATCCAATAACATCCTTACCAATGTGTGGAAAATAACACATTTCAATGATAAATCCCCAGTCACTCTTTTTGGTATATTACAACTCCTTTTTAATCAAGGTTGGTCTAGGAATCCTATCTCATAGTAAAGAAAAAGTTCTGATGGTAACATTTAAACTGTAAAAATCACACCCTTTTAACCCATAAAGTATTATCACTATTAAGACATATTAAGCATATTGGAATTACAATTTTATATGTAAGGAAATCTTATAGATTCCATAACTCATACATTTATGTACTCGTTGATTAATACACACTCTCATCACTACATGGTGACCTCATATATCCCAGGCCATACCTGAACATGGACACATAAGCCTAAGTGAAATTTAACATTAAATTATTATATTAATATATATTTTATTAACCTTGAATTATTTTGTGAATACCATCATCATTCCCCTCGATGACTTAATTCCATTTCACGAAGATAATTACCCTTACATATTCTTAGGTCCCATGTCACATCTCTCATTAGAGTTATTGAATACCATAAAATTGAGGAAACCCACTAACTCACACCATATCTGTCATTGGAGGACATATCTATATCATATCCACAATACGTACTCTTATCCACCCTTGAGAGTGTGTCTCCTATAATGTGTGAGATTTATAATCATCTCATTGATCAACCTCTAGATTATTACATCATTCCTACAGAAAAAACCCTTAGAAACAAACATATAATTATAAAATATTCTCATGAATAAATATACCTACCATAGATTCATCAAAAACCCAACTAAAATAGTAACATACATTGGATACATAGTCATTGGGTGCCTATAAAATTATTTATACAGATAGAGAACTTTCTTCAACTCTAGTGGACTCATTGTTCTCCAATCTCATTACCTACGGTTCTCGTAATCTTTATCTTTCATACCTAGACACATATGAAAATGTAGGGATGAATTGTTTTTTATAATCATGAATATGGATTAGAATTATATGAACCACATAAATCCACCTATGTGCTATAATACATATTTATTCTCACCACCCCAATCAGAGAATAGACCAACATACACAAAACTTATAGTGTGATAACGATTAAAATAATCACTATGTGAAATCTAATTTCCAACCAATTCAAACTTGAACTAGATATCCAGTCCTGATTCACGAAATATAAAAACATATTACATTCCAATTATGATACAAATTGAGATAGGAAAAGATAAAAATACATATATTTCATATATTTTTCATAATTTAATTGTTATGACCTGCAAATAATCGTAAGATCCTCGAAATGAATTTTTATTTTCATCGAAGCTATTCTACAGGAACAAATTAATTTATAATACTTCGTATATTTTTTCAAAATACCACCACACTAGAACCCTATCTAAACATCTCATTTTTTATAATCATATCACTAAACTGGGTAATGAAAAACATAAGTAAGGGTGATCCCAAATTCACACTTAAGGAAAAAATATGACAACATCACATCATGGAATATGAAAATATCATGTTGAAAAATAAAGAAAGGGAAAATATAAGATAATAAGTAACATCATGGAATATTTATTGTCTCTATGGAATGAAATAATTTAATTTAACATCAATAAATAATATATATTAAATGACATAGGAGTGATAAATCATGATATAGTAATATTTTTTTCATGGGGTATAACATAGGATTATGACATAGAAATGTTTAATTAGTATAATCATACAAAATCATATCATTATAAATAAATGAGAAGGAAAATATATTACAATAATGTCCTATTAGTAGAGATAAATGTATTATTTTTCATGAATGGTATTTCGAATAATATAATATATATTTTTGACAGTCCCTTTTTTCATGTGGAGTGAAAATATGTTGAAGAATACAACAAGAATTTCAAATAGGTGAAGAGATCCAAGAAGATTCAAAAGGACTTGAGAAATTCATCTAGTGTGCAGCCTCTTACACATTAGTAGTCTCATGCATTCCCCCACATGGAACTAGAATGAAGGCCACCCTTTTGGGACACCTACACTATGTTCCTGCACTAAGAACCAATGTGGGGTAACTCCATCAAAGATGGTTCTATATTTTTATATAAATTGGATACTCACACACATAATTTTTAATAAATGGAAATTCAAAAGAAGCCCCAATGATCTGGTCATTGAGGCCCTTCTCCATTTTCCTCCAAAACCCCTTAGGTGGTCCTCTACAATATGAGCAAATTTTGAATTGAGGGGGATCAGGTGATCAATATTCCTCGAGGGTCTGAAACAAAAAGGAACCTATATGATGACATGGGTGATCCTCATCTAGGTACACCTAATAAAACTCATGGTTCCTAGGGTAAAGCCTCACCTATGTTGTGTTTTCTATGTGGCCCATTCCTCAAGGAATATCCATCTCAAATAGGCCTATACCCCTCTATACAATGCACCCCTAGTTTTTATCACCCCCTAAATAAATCACTTTCTCTATCTAATCCAAGACCTATGTGAGATTCCCTTTGAGCCCTTTTCTAAGAAACTAATGGAGGGATTCATTTTCCTCTACCTCCCTTTACTTAGAGGGGTAAAATTAAATCCTCCATCAAAGACCCTAGATTTTTAAAAAATGGCCAAGTGAACACATGTGTGTCTCCTATTTGGATGTGTATTTACTTGGTCTGAGGTTTTGATCACTTTTCTGAATTGATGGGAAGAGTCCTTGAGGTGAATTTGAGTATGAATTTACATATTGACAAGGAACTTGACTCTAGGGGAAGTGTCAGGGAACTCCCAATCTCTAATATGAGGTTTTAGTCCATGCCCATCTATCATTGTCTCTATGACCAGGGACCTCCGGTTCTTGGTTGGGTGGGTGAGTTTCATACATTACATTCCGTTATAATAGCAATGAGATCACCCCCTCCCTGGAACCAACTTAAGGGTATCTCCCCAGATTAATCATATAACTTTTCTTGTGAGAGGTTTTAATATTGATCCTCTTCAGCTCCTAGGCCATACCCAGATGGATAGACTGATGTGACTATCATAGATACAAATTTAGAGATGGAGTTGTTTCATCAAATATATTTCTTCTTTTCATGTGTCATCGACCTCTTCCACAAGTGGGGGACGGATAATGTAGTTTTCTAGATCAGTGACTTTCTGTTACTTCTCAAATTTATGAATGATACATAATTACTCATATGGGAATTAAAGTTATTCTCATTCATAGTTACTACATGATCATATGCATGTTTTGGTACAGAATATTCCTTCAGATATTATTATGACCTTCCTTCATAGGGACTCCATTGGAGAGGGTCCTCATAGACATATATCCAACATTAGGGAAAAGATGATTGTGTGGTTTCTCATATATTTTTCTTCATCTTGTTTCTCATTCCATAAATGAAACAGATTTTCTTACAAGTTGGTGTTGATCATGACATCAAAATGATACTGAACACCATGGGAATCATTCATAGTGTATGTACTAACAGAACCATTTGGGACCCATCATTAGTATAAACCTAAAAATCTTACCAGGTTATCCTCCATATGAATAATCCTCAAAATCCAATCAATGGGCATCAGTCCATGAGTGTAGACCAACTGAATCCCTGGGAATCCTCCTCAGCAGAAATCCCCAAAAAAATCAAAATCACTAGGGAATCATCACTAGTAGTAATCTCTAGCCAAACCAAAGTCATCTGGGAATCCACCTTAGATGTGAGCCCCAAAAACAAGTATTCACATGGAATCATCCACAAGAGTGAGCACCAAACATTCCCAAATCACATGTTCATCCTCCTCAGCAGTTGTTCCTAATAGAACCAAAATCACTAGGGCATCATCTTTATGAGTAAACCCCAACCAAACTCAAATTACCAAGGAATACTACTAAAGAGTATGTCCCAACATAACACAAATCATGAAGACATCATCTTTGGGAGTAATCCCCCACCAAACCCAAATAACCAAGGAATCCTCCTCTTGATTAAGCCCCAACCAAATAGAAATCATCAAGATATACTATTCTAGAGTAAACACCAACCAATCGTCAATTCATAAGGCCATCCTCTTCCGGAATAATCCCCAACTTAATCTTATCAGAGGGTTATACTCCATTATGAGACAAACATTTAGAGGGACTCTATTGGTGTAGGTCCTTAAAATATAAATATATGGACTTTGATTCCCATTTAGATGATATATGTTGGAAACCTCCATGAGGTACAAAACTAACACACCAAACTAACCATAATTCTTTCTTGGTCATATTCCCACTAGAGTCTTATTCATAATTGGAATCAATATCCTTTCCATGTTCCATGGGCCTCTTCAGAATATGTTCGACACTAAACATTGAATGAGAATCTTTCTCCAATACCTTATTTTTAAATGCAATTAAACTATATGGGCAGGTTCTTATCACATGAACTAAAAAGGTATTGTGTGCCCCATTTAGTGGCATGAAACTACATGGGTTCTAATTTCCTTCACAAAGATATATAGGAATCTAATTTTAGGGTATCATCCCAACATCAACATAGATCATTCTCCCTGGATGTTGATACAATCTATATTTACCCAACATGTGGATCAAAATAAACATCATTGTAATAACAACCAAATAATATCTAATTAGTAAAAAATAGGTTACTGTTGATGGATAACCTCAATTAAAAATAGATACCTACATTGATGAAAAACCTCTAATATGTACAGATGATTCTATAATTGATAAATACTATATATTATTGTAAATTAATGGGTGACTCACATTGTACTAGAAAATTAATGAAGGATTCATGAACATATCTTAAATCTATAAGGGAGTCCAAGAGTAGGAAACAATTCCCTCAAAAAAAGATATGATGAGAACGACCTGCAATCGTATCAACCAATGTAACTTATTAAGCATCATTTTCTAGACTACCTAATGATTTCCATCCATTGGAATGAAGGTACCCATGGATATAGATCTATTGGGTTTTTATGATTCCATGAATAAACTCATTGGAAATTGTTTTGAAATACGGAACCTGACATTAATGGTTTCACAAAACTCAACCCCTTAAATCAACCGTTGGATGAACTAATCTCTATCAGAAAAAATGATGAACCAAAAATTAATCCTTAATCAAGATGATAGTGTCACCCACTTTTCAGGACCCATTCTCTCTTAAATTGAAATTTGTTTTGGCCAGGAAATAAATCATGCAAGTATTCGTTTAATGAGATAATTCTCTGTCAGTGTTTTAAATTTTTTTGTTACATATATTAAATAAACAACTAAATTGATATCCTACAAATCCCAATGATATCCTACCAAATATTAGAGGTGTATGACCTAACTACCATTAATTTAAGTTATTCATCCATTTATAGGACACTGTCACCAACCCAATATCTTTAACACTGGTTCTCAAGTGCTATAGTCTATGACTATCATCAAATTAGTACCATCCCGACCCAAGAGGCTATCTGAAAAAACCTCAATATTACCAATAAATGTCAGTCATCCAATCAAAGATGATTGGTGGTCTAGAAGTAGATGTAACCAAGAATTTTCTCCAACCATTTATCAAGTGTATCCTCATAACGCAAAAAAAATCCGTCCCTTATTTTAGGTTGGTGGACCAAGAGGCCATATATAGCCTCATCCCGAAGATACCTAGGTCCCTCCAATGGGATATTTCTAGAAGTCACCCCTATAAATGTCATGTGGTAGTGAACACTAGGCCTGATGTGGGCTCCCTCATTGGTAGTCTGACCTAGTCATTAAGACCTGCGGGTGCAAGACAGCCTATAACTGGCTAATAGGGAGAAAGGTAACACCTCTGTGCCCTGTAGATATTCCCATCAATAAAACATGGTGAAAAAATGAGTGGAAACATGCACTCATCTACCCTTATTCATCTAGCTTGATGAATTTCTAAAATAATAAAGGAATCCCTACATTCAAATCTAGTTCCACACATTGAGAAGAAACATGCACCTTCCCAGACCAGCCAATCCAATTAGAGAATTCCTATAGGATCATTTGAATAAGACTGATGTTCAAATTTGGTAAAAAATAGTGAGCACATGAACACTCATTCCCACAACTATCAAACCTACCAATATCATTGTATAACAACACTTAGATAATTTATTTGGAATATCTTGATGATGAATACGGGGAGACCTGACTCACTTCCCCCACACTTGATTACTATTAGTATCCATTAGTAGGGAATAAGGGATAGGAGTAGGCACATACCCCTACTCCAGATATGGAATGGTCATATGTCCCCATTTTAGTCACTAAAATCACCAATTATATCCTAAAAATGGTGAAATGGAAAATTGAAATTTTTTCCCACATCTAATAGATATGCCAAGACATTATACAAAAGACATATATATAGTCACTGAGATGAAGACACAACTACCTCCACAAAATGGGGGCGGGGTCTTAAATGTGTTACCCTAGATTAGAAACATACGTCTTCCATTATCTTAGAGGTTCATGGGGATAACTCCCCCGATACAAATAGAAAATTGGATCAGAAATATACACATGTTCTAACATGAGGTAATCAACCTATTCCCATAACGACTACAAGGAAGGAATAATGTTTTACCAAATTTCTAGGGGCCGGTCAAAAAACTTAAACATCAATATGAAAACTAATGAAACAAGATTCCGTATATAAAAACCACTTTCCCCAGTATGTGGCCTTGTTCTCTTGCAATAAAGCATACTAAAAAAATCCTCACCCTTGATGACCATAAAATGAAAAGTTAATCGATGATTCTTCTCTACTTTATGATGGAGTTCTAGAATCCCAATAATGATTAAATTATGTGTCTGATGATCCCACAATATCATTACCAACATACGGGTGAATTATTTGTAATTATGAAGGTCCTCTCAAACACTTCACCATTAATTATTTCTTTATGTCCAAAACCTAATCAATATCAAGATACCATCTTCTGATTACAGTCACAAAAGCCCTCTGTGTTGCAAAAAGATCAAATAGGAGGAGTATATTCTAATTTCAATAATCCACCAAGGTATTCCTCCCCATTTTGGAATTATCTATGAAAGTTTACTCCATATTAGTATTTATTATTTTTAGGACAGTGCTCTACATGGAGATGTACTAATTATAATTCGCTCCTACCAAGTGACACTTTAGATAACAAGTCTATTCATTCCTGATTCATTTTCACTGTCCATTGAAATCCTTTCTTAGCTGGAAGACATCCCAAAGATACATGAAATCATCAAACAAAACATAAATCACCTTTCTTCTAACGCAATGGAGGAATTCTACACCAATTTCCCTACTTATTATTAAGTGTTTATAAAGATTAAACTCTTATCATACTAGTTAGAGAATCCTATGAATTATGATGAAGATGACATACAGAACATGTAGAAACAACTGGCTAAAAATGATGTACCAATCATGTTCTATCCTTTATCCATTAATCAATACAACATTCCATAGGTATTTCCAGAATATTGTGGGAACATCATACACCTCAATATATTGAAAACTCTTCATCCCTTTAAAGACCAATTATTACCCTATGATGAGTATAAATGTCATGTAAAGGAAATAGAATCGATTTAATTCCAAATTGAAATGGTATCTTCTATGGATATATGACATCCAATGTTTAAAAATCTGTATGAATCCCTTTTGTATGCTTGTGTTAGAACATTAAAAAGGTTATGACACATGATTACAGATGCCTTATACAGTGTTTATATAATAGGGTTAGGTGAACACAAAGTGTTACATTTCTCCATTCTCCCTAACCAAAAAATCCCTCCAAATGTAGTATCATGAAATATCATAACTTTGGGTTGGTTTCATCAAACATACTATGTTCACAATAAATGACATGGTGTACAAAAATAGGCCTTGACCGAATTTCAGTATTGTTATAAAAGAAGAGCGATGAATATTATGAGACTTTTTGGTCAGACATCTGAAAATATTGAGAAAGCCTCCCTCTAAGGGGATGTCAATCATCATATAATTGTAATTTTGGGATTAGTGAAAATATCATCAGATATAGGTAAGTAAGGTTAAAAAAATGGTGATCCCATCCCGTGTTTGAAAAAAAATACAACAAATTAAAAGGATGGTCACGAAATTAGAGGACACGATAGTTCTGGAGAAACCCCATTCCATAGCACTGTGGTATTTTTAACACAAACATTGAGGTCAGCAAACCAAACCCAAAGATTTGTGAATGTGGAATGATAACAACACCAAACCTAAGTGTTATGGATTTTTCATCTGGAAAACCTCCACCTTGGTGGATTTTAGTCTTTTAATTATTAGGGAATACATCACAGAATGATTCATCCACATTCATTCCATCACATGATTAGGTACCCTCACTAGGAACATGGATGATAAAATTGTCTCTATATTCCCTTTGAATTAACATTATCCAAATGTCTCATAAAAAATAATTTAATGAGAATAAAATGTCCCATGGAGGGTATATAAATAAGATGTCTTGAAAAAACACTAATAGAATTATTGCAATGCATTATGCAACCGTGATTTCATTAACGCTACCTTGCATACCATAAATAACACAAGGATATTTTGGAGGAGGTATTTGAGAGGAATATCTAGTTCAAAATATGGTACAAACTCAACTAATTTATGGAGGTGTTTGTACCTATATCTAGAGAATCCCCTTGAATCTAGGAGATCCATCAATCACCGAACAATTACCTCCTTGAGGGGAATCCAAAAAAGGAAAACATAAGGGTATGATTGTGCCTAACCTACCTCCTGGAGAGGTTGAACCCCTTTTATATGAAGAAATATTTTATCAAAAAGATGAAGAGATTAATTAATTAAGGAGACTCAATAAATAAAAACATAAAGGTATTGTTCCAATAAGATATGTTCTCCAAGTAGATCATAAGCACACACTCCCAACATGCATACCTCAGCAAAGAGGGATCACCATAATGACTGAAGTGGATCTGTAATATCCTCACATGGTGGAATACTAACCACCAATATAATTGGATATCATGGAATCATATCAAGAGTTCCCTCCATTGGGTACACAACCAGAATGGGTATAAGTGCATCTTTACCAGCTCGCCCTTAAATTTTACACATGACATGTGCCCGCACTTTCAAAATATATAACTCTACTAGAAACTACCCCTATTCCAGATCATATTCATCCAAAAATTCATAAATGTATCATGAATACCATTTAGTTCTTAAATCCTCAATTAGAATCCATAGAAGAATGACATGTTTTTGGTGAAAATAGAGATGAATCCATTCCCTAAACAAGTTGGTACAAATCCTCAACTATCGACCTTTAGAAATTTTATATTACAAATTTTCAACAGCTCAAGAGAGCAAGAGCTACATATGAAACATTTTATCTTTTTTTATCCCATGATAGGGAACCTTAAACAGTATAATGCAGTAAAATGTAGGTGAATCATATAATCGCTATATAGACCAACCATTGTATGGTACACTGGCTTGTCAGATTGGTCAAGTATGTGGTGGTAAGATCTATATCGAATGTTTATATCCCAAATCAATTCAACATTATATAGGAAAATTGGTTTCAAACTCTCAAAATGAAAATAGTTGGAGAATGATAGGGTCTCATAATTCACTTATAGTTGGAAATGATTGGCATTATTCTTAAACATATAGCTGCTTCATGAAGACTTGATTCCCATCTGTATAGATAATCTTTGTGGTGAGTTGCTAACGACACAGATCCCTTTGAGATAAACTGGAGGGTTTCAAGACCTCATCGAGATTTATCAATGAGTAGGAGAGTCCATTTCATATACTAATGTGATGTGCTGAGTAATTCTATCATCTCATGGAAAGTGAACTAGGAATGATGAGACCACTACTATTACACATAACCATTCCCCTAAACCTACCCCTACTCTAAATCCTATATAGTGTCATGTGGTAATACCTGTTGAATGTCAGCAAAAATAACCACTTAGTCAGTATGATCAATGGAGTAATACATAAAAATAAATTGAGGGCATTTTGAAGCAATTCTGTTATTTTCCTAGTGACTATGTTCCTAGATACTTATTTTAAGCATTGCAGAACAACATGATCATATTTCCAATACCCATGAAACCCAGCAAGGATGGTGAAAAAATCTCTCAAAATATTTACCCTTTAAAAATTACTAGGGCACAAAATTCATGTGTGTTATGTTTTCAAAGTCATACTGGAAATGAGGGTGAACTCGGGGAAACTGAAGCTGGGTAGGCTACTTGCTCAAATAGCATGTGTCTCTGATACTGATCTTGAAGAGTAGAATGAATGGAAGGAAGTTAAAAGTAAGAGTATGTATAATATATATAACTCAATGGTCAGAAATATGATCAAATAGACTCATACTATCCTACAAAAGTTTTTGAAACAACCATTTTTTCTTTTAACTGCGTCCTCCATAATACAGATGACTTCACTGAAAGATTATCCCTCTGAAAGACAGTCAATGTATGATTATGAGCATGTTCCAAGGATAGAGAATTATTTAACTTTATTAGACATCATTCTTATAGTCCTAGAAGAATGGTCACAGCCTGAACGATCTTCCTAACAAGAGATGACCCACCATGTGGAATATCTATCAAACGAGGAGTTGATCTCTGGTTACATTAATGTTATTAAACTAATGGATCCATTATCATATGATGGGTGTGATTATGAAAGAAAATTCTCTACACATGCTTGGGGAACTAGGGGAGATGTATTCAGAGTCAATTATATAGTGTAATAAATGGTCATTACAGGGTTCACTACTCTAACAAAGTCCCCACTTGAATCGTTTATACAGCCAAAACTCATGGGAGATCTCTCCACCGTGTCAAGTGGGAGAATTTATGTTACCCCACACATGAATGATTCTATAGTAACACGATCATCTTGAATGATCAGATAGAATATAATTTATTTCCTAATCAACCTCAGGGTATAGGCATACCTATTCATCCTATTCTACCAAGAGTAAAAACATATTAAGCTCATATTCCAAGAGATGATCTGTCCACATCAAGTACTTAAACTCCTAAATAAATTAAATAAGAGCATCCCCATAAAATTAATCACATACCGTTGTACCAAAAGTAAGAATTTTTTGAATCATTTATCCCATGTTCCATCCATGTTTACAATACTAAATGCTACGAGTCTATCAAAATCCCTCTTGGAATCACTCATATTGGCCTTTTCAAGACCTTTTGAATTTGATGTTGAGGTTGTCTAAGACAAAGTGTATCGTGTAGAGAATGATCCTACATAATACAAAAATATCATGTCATTAATAGTCAAGGATGGTGATTACATCATATGGGTACTTTTTAGACCCTTGTATATATCTATAATGACAAATGACATTGATATCTAGCGAGCCTTCATTGAAAATGGATCAAGATTAAACCTCATTCAAATATAAAAATTCTGCCAAATGGTTTTCAGTTGATCTCACTTTTCTCCATTTATTTTAATGTTACAATATTATGAATCTAATGATAAAAATAACATTTGATAAATCAAACATGAGACTCGGTTTGGGGACTCATTTCTGACACATAATGCAAGGTTGTCAAGTATAATACGATTTTGAATGTTCTTTTGGAAAGAACATGGTTACATAATCAGGTAGATATCACTTCCTTATAAAACAAATACCTCCAATATTGTACTAATGAAAAAATTGTAAAATTCCATGGTAAAAATTCACCATTAAATCATGTGAGTCTCGGTAAATTGTTGTGAGATTCTACTAGAGGGAGGGGAAATTGATCATGAATGACTATGTCACTCAAATCAGTTCCCCAATTGGTTTGAAGATGATACCATAAAAAAATCAAGATGCTATTGTAATAGTATAATCTTCACATCAATTAAATTTAAGGGGAAGTATAGAATTCAACCATACATTCAGTGACTTCATTGATGTCAATCATGAAAACTAGTCTTGATAGCACATGATATTTTTTCAACTGTTCGAGTATTAATATAATCATGAATGAAAAATTATTCCTTCCATACTTTGAGATTCAATACATCCATATTCAATCATCTATAAAGGAATAAGTTTTAATATAAATGGGATAATATAATGACTCTCATTCCCAGTCCCTCATCTCTAATTTAGAGGTCTAAAAAGGCCCCAAATCATTAATCAAGATGATATTAGTCTCATTGAATTCCAAATGTAAAACTGTTTACTCCTCCAATAAATATAAGAAACAAATTTCATCCCTTACATCCTAGGGAAAGGAAAAAGAGGTAGTGAATGAGTAAGTAGAAGAGGCTGAAGACATTATGGAAACCCCACCATCATTTGAGAAGGTGTCACCATCACTATTGAATAATATGGAGAAATAAATCTTGGTATGGATGAATATCCACGTCCCAAATTGATTAGAGTGTCCATGAATTCCAAAGAAGAGGTGGTATATACATTCTTCCTAAAACAACACTAAGTCGTGGTTTCTTAGAATTATATAGAGATTCCAAGACTCGATCCTGAGGTGACAAACCATCACTTAGGTCTTCCAGAAGATCATCAGGGATACAAATAGGAAATGTGATGGAAACTCCCTGCTAAATCATTCAAAATTGATGCTAAATTGGAAAAGATCATAAATGATGA
Source organism: Viscum album (assembly GCA_963277665.1). Classification (NCBI taxonomy): domain Eukaryota; kingdom Viridiplantae; phylum Streptophyta; class Magnoliopsida; order Santalales; family Viscaceae; genus Viscum; species Viscum album. Next base: position 671,458,553 of record OY728131.1, on the reverse strand, counting down.
ATTTACAGGGAGGTAAAATATTTGAAATGGATATAAAAAATTATTCATGTGAAGAATAATAACATGAAAAATCTGAGATTTCATTGACATTAGAGATCTTATCCAGCAATGTCCAAAAGATAACTTAATGGATCCAATCAAAAAATTTCTGATTGATGTGATTTTGGATTTTCATGCCCTGCTGTTCATGGATGGATATCTTGGATGCAACCAAAACCAGATGCCCCAAATTATGAATAATTAACTGCAATCAAGCCCCCCCATAGAGTATTATTCTATCAGGTAATGATGTTTGTTTTGAATAATATCAGTTCTATATACCATAGTTTCATATATCACATCATCAAACCCATCCTAAAGAATTTTTTTTAAGTTTACATTTATGACCAATTTGTAATGTATTGGAATGTTTTTTTACCACTTGGCTGACATGGATTTCAATAATCTATGACAACATAGCCTGATGATGAATCCCATATAGTGTAATTGCAAGTTATACTTCGGGATGTTTCATAGCTTCATTGTATTCTATCAAGAAATTAGTGTTAACACTGAGAAAATAAAATCTATCCATATCTTGTCACCTTTACACAACATTTAATAGTTAAGAGGAATTCAGGGTTAATTGGCCAATAATCAATGCTTCATTTCTATCCTAATATCAAAGTGTTTTACATTTACCAAACTAATGAATAATGGGTCCACAAAACATTAGACCAATGACTTTCATGTTAGATTTTACAACCTTATGTAATACCTCTTCATCCCACCAGTAATAATTACTCTAATTGAAGTAAATAATATCATTATATATGTGAAAAATATACAGATATCACTAGGGAAATTACTTGCAAAAAATAATAATGTTGGGAATGAGAAAACTATTATTATCTCAATAAAATCATGATCAATACTATGAATCATTATTATGATATCAGTAAGGAATTCTTGTAATTAATAATTGTTGTTCAGAAATTAAGGAACGTCCTACAAAACTATAAATCCCATTTGGTCTCACATAATAACCCACTCAAATACAACCTCATCCACCCTATGTGGGGAGGATTTCTTACACGGTGGTTAGTTATTCTCACTAGTTTGATATAGAATTCATGCCTTATAAATCAATGAAAGGCCATGCCTTGGAAAAATTCCTTAAAGAACACCTATTTGTAGAAACAATGTCATTAAATACTGAATTTATAGATGAGTAGATATTTTATATTCAAGGAATCCCTCTATCATGTGAAATGTATTTTGACAGTGCATCCAGTGGAACAATAGGTATGAGAATGGAATACCCTAAGATTGATCATGTCAATTTATAGATCATTCTAATTTCCCAAGTGAAGGTGATTTTACCTTACAATTTCTTCCTATCATAAGGATGTATTAAAAATGATGAAGAATTTTAAGCCCACATTGAAGGCCTAAAATTGGATATCCAAATACTATTTGATCACATGGAAGTGAAAGGTGATTTAGAGTTGGTAATCAAACATATCAATGAGGATTATGCCATCAGAAAAAGGGGTAGTCCCAATACATAACGTTATAAGTGGGTTACTAGGATAGTTCCCCTCATATCCAACATTTACTAATGTATTATGATCAAATAATTCCCTAGAAGATTCATTGTAAAATTAAGCTATGACTTTGGAATATCTAAATTGGGGAAAAAATTTATCATAATTTCCCATCATCGAATGGTATAACCTTTTGTACAGGTTAGAACTAAAGAGATTAAATATTTCTGTTCTATCCCTAGGTCACATGTTCCTACCACTTGGTTGATGATTACTATAATAGACTAACTTCACAATAGAGTACTCTCATCAGAAAGAGTTTGGAATGGGTAAGTTCGATGGAGATCATCCAAAATCACTCTTTATGATGGCCAAAATCGCTCAAAATTCCCCTATAAACAATTCTTTTTCAATTTCCTCCTCAGATGTATCGATGGAGAATAAACTACTTCTATCCTAAAAAAAGTGGGAATCAGATTCTTATTGATATTATTGATACAAGATTTCATATAATTCACCATGAAGATTCAATCATACCAAGTTCATTCCAATTTTATCCATAAACCCCCAATGTTTCTACATAAATCCAAATAATTATGGACATTTTATGTAAAGGGAATGGATTCTTTGGGGAAATACCCTCTATCTATGTCCATGTAGTTCAAAAACATCTTAACATCTACCTATTTTTTTTTCTCAAAATGGTATTGGAAATCCCCTCAACGAATTAGGGGAATAAATCATTGAAATCCTCATGAAATGAAACATAATTACTAGATTTAGTTTCTCCCTTATAATACTGATAGAAAATTGAATAAATATTTATTCTATTTTGGTGAAATGATGTATCATGATTACTATATCAAATCAAACAATTAATCCCCACTCATTCAATGGATAATGTATAGATAATGTCCTTTTAGAAGACCATATAAAACGTACTTCATAAGATAGTGGATAAAGAAAAAAGGCCTTTTCCTGCCAATCTATTTCATACCTTATTGGATTTTCAGACCACAAACCATACTACCACATGAGAAACCCCATACTCAGTGGTATATAGAAAAAAATAGATCCTTCCCATTGAGTTGATGTTTCCATCACACCATGCATCCATCTTCGAGTAGCTATCCACTTATGAGAAATACCAGAAAAAACTGGATGATTTAGATCATCTTTTTTATAAAATATTTCACAAAACTCTTTACATGGAAGTATATCAACACAAGATAGTACGAGCCTTTAATAGTATGGTCCACCTATGTTCACGCATCCTAGGAGAACTAGTATTGGTCTTTAAAACTCCAATTACACCAATATATAAGCCTCCAAAACATTAACTAAAGTGGGAGGAACACACTGTAAACACAAAGGCCAACTCTAATTGAGATTCTTCATTCATTTTGATGGATGGAGATCTTCTCACAACCCTAAACATTTGATGATTTATGAGGAAATAAATTTCCTAATAAAGAATCACAGCCTCTATACTACATGATGTTGAAACACCTAGAACCATCATCCTCATTACATGATGATAAACAACAAAACCTATCATCCAATTAGTATTCATTAAAAATATAAGATACCATTCATTCTCACCGCATGACATTGAACTGCATGGTTGACATCCATATTATTAAATGTTTAGAAAACCTAAAAATTAAACAATCTATGACACTCCTTTGATTCACATAAATAGGGGACTCCATCTCAGGTGTAAGTCCCACTCAGATCCCTCTAACCCCTCAGTGGGTCAAGATATCCTATTTCCCATACATAATAAATAAATTACAGGAATCTCAAATGTGCAAGCACCACTAACATAGTTTCCTCTATATATTGTCACTTGGACCCCTTTTTAGGTATAACCCCCAACATTAGCATTGTTTATCAAAATTCATCAAAATTTATGGTGAAAATACTCATTGGATGAATGAAAAATATATGATCTTTTTAGAATTATCTATGGATAGATTCTCAGTCTTATGAGATATGTTGTCATCTACGGATCTCCACTATCGATTCTAAATGAAACAACAACAACAAAAAACCCCCTTTTCCTATATATGGATCATTCCGACACAAGAAACAATCCTCAAACTGCATTTATTGGGATTAAATTCCAATGACATATATAGATACAACCATACATTATGTATAATTCCCACCCATCATTGTGGATAATATAAAATCCCCCTTTTCCCACATGAAAACCATCTTGATGTGGGGCACTATTTTTCAAGAACTATGTGTGTCGTGATTATTAACCTAGAATAATATGTAGTGATGCCTGTGTACTATCCCCTAGTCTAGCTATAATATTCTCTTCCATGTCAGGTGACTCATGTCCACACCGTAAGATGTTAAACTACATGAACAACATCATCATTTCCTGATGATAGATTTCCTGATCTTTTCAAGAGCAACAAGTGCCTTAATTATAATTCTAAAAAGATATGTAGTGGTTCTTAGATACCCAATCATGTGTTCAGTCACAATAATAATGAAATTCACCACTACCTTAGTATGAGTAAGTCTTAAATAGAGAAACATTCAAGAATTACATGTGGCGTTATTCCTTCCATCATCGGATATGTAGTGATGATCATATTTCAATTTTTGGGATCATCCGCAACAGTTTACCTCTTTCTCATTGGTTTATCCCCACCCTCACCACATAGAATTAAAATTCATGGGATTTTAGAACTCTTTAAGGAATGATTGAAATTCAGATGAGATATATAGGGATTCCCTAATCTCACATCCTAGAATAGAAAACAAAAAATATAAATACCCATATAGACAATTCACTTGAATTTACTTAGTGTGGTAGAAGACAGATCTCACACTTCTTGATTATCAAACAAATAATCATTCACGTAGGATTGTGAGTTTTGGTAAAATTGTTCCCTATGTAAGTAAGGTGTATCAATTGGTATTAGGGTAATCATGGTCTTGGTTGAAAGACCATAAAAGGAATAGAAGATATTTTTTACTTATGAATTTTATCTGCATGGACTCCCCAATAATTATGTGTGGCTTGATTATCATTCCTATGAGACTTGTAGTGACATATGGATCTTCAATCCTAAACCCATCCATAATAATTTTCCCCATTATCTTATTTATGAGAAAGATTTATTTGACCAATATGTGTTCTTACCCAATGCATGTGCCCTTATTCGAAAACAAAAAACACCACTTTTTTCTCCACATGTGAATGAAATCAATGTGGGGGATCTTTATTTTAGATCTATGTGTGGCTTGATTCACGCTCCAATAATATAAGTAGTGACTCTTGAGTCATATACTCTGGTACATCCATATTCAAGTCATGTCACCTTCATCTATACCACATGAAGTTAAACTGAATGAATGACGTCCTTACTGCATGATGTTAGACCACATGGCTAATTTCCAAGACACCTGACTATTAAATTCATGGTACCTCAAGAAATATGTGTTGAATGATTCCCATTTTAGTGAGAGATATAGTGACACGTAGGCCTCATGACCTTGTCCAAAATATGTGTTAATCAAAAATTCCACTTATCATGTGTAAAACACCATATTTATAAAAGGGATCTTAATTTGGGTCCCGTAATTAGGCATCCAATAAGGAAACTGAGAAGTACCCCTCATACATATGTGTCAAATATATGAAATGGGTTTCCCATTTTTGGGTCAACATCTGTCTTAATGATTTCTTTATTCTCATACCCATCCCTTCCACACGCCATACTCAAAATCTGGGACACTTTTGAATCTTCATAATCTTTCTTTATCTTCCATTGAAAGAATATATGAGACCAAATCACTCCATTGTATGACTACACAATAACGTGCCCCTTTTGGATATGAATTAAGTCACCCAAAATAAGGTTTCTCAGCTAGATTATTCCAATCATTGACTATATTGTAACATTCATGAGTAGGATTTTTATAAAGTATCCCACAAAAAAGTTTTTCAACCAGTGGTAATATCAACCTCAAGACAAGCATCTTCTATCACCACATGCTATGATGAAATTATTTTCAAACCATTGATTCGAATAAGTCTAAGGTCATCCCTCACATATTTTCACCATATCATTTCTCTTAAACTAAGAACCCCTAAGACCATGGTTTACAATTTCCTCCCACATGTTCAAAGTTTACGAGAAATACCTTGGTTTAGTAGTCCACAAATCCCATATTATTTCCATAATTCTATGGCCATAATCATATGAGCTAAAAATAAATGCACCATATTTACCATGCTTGTATTATACTAACATAGAGGACATATTCCCAAAACTATTTGTTAATTTTCACATGAAATTATCCTTCTATGTTTAGGTACATTCCTTCCACAAAACCATACATTGTGTTTGGGGAAATATGAATCTCCATAAACTTTCTTCGACCATCAGTTATAGAAGTTCATAATTTCTGAGAACTCATTTCCATGACGATACTATAGAAATCCCCTATTGGATTCTCATAAGTCACCCACAAAATTTAAGGGCCAATCAGCTTAAGGATGGAGGTATTTGACTATGTTGTTACCCACCCCACTTGGCTTTTAATAAAGTATCTGAAAAAATAGGTTTCTCAACTAGTCGTAATATCATCGTTAGGAGAGGACTCCTCTATCCCTGCGAAAACCTTTTCCTATACCACTCATCATAACATAAAATCTTTATATTTCAGCTTACCACATTCTTCTCCTTAGATCTAAAAGTGATGGTGCATTCTTAAGAATATTTCCATGAAATGGAGCGATTATTGACCTTATGATCAATGATAAAGACCTTAAATTGGATCCCCCTAATTTTCTTTATGTATGACCTAAAAATATATATCAAAATTTTATTCTCATTTAAAATTAAATTCAATAAAATAACACATTATTCACAATACGTTAAAAAAATACTCCAATGTCCCTTCCATAAGACTTTACACTACATGATCAATTTTCGGTCGTGTGACATTAAACAGAATGATTCTTAAAACATTTTTAAAAAGTGTCCTTCCCCTTAACATCAATTATTTAACAAAATGTAACCTCATTTTCAAATAACCAAAACCATGTAAGAGAGGTTTCCCGTTCTCATCGTTTGAAAATATAGATAATATCTTCATTCGAAGACATCTTCATTTGGATAAACCACCCATCATGGTCTTGATAAATCTGGATCTTTTTAAACATCCTTCGGTTATCAAGAATAGAATATCATAATTCCTAATAATTGCATTGCTTGAGTATTCTATCATGTGCCTTAGATTTATTTTCATAAGTCCACTAGTAAATTTCAGTACCTTTTATCCAGAGGATTCCACTATTAGAAAATACAATAACACACCCTAACTAACATTTCATAAATATCCCCCAAAATATGTTCTCAACTAGAAGTAACATCGTTCTAAATAGAGACATAATCTATTCATGAATACCATGTTTTAAAGTTGGAAATCACAAAATCATGACATAAAATTACCCTTCAGATATCTAAATAATGACAGATCATTATTATCCAACAATCCTTGTTTGGGTCATCATTTAAAAAATTAGGCTAGAAAATGTCCAAACCAAACCACCAGTCTCATTAGTCTGACATGAATGATAGTAAAATTCCCCAAAAAAGACAAACTACTTCAACATTGAAAACCTGAAAATGTAACTCTGAACAAAAGATGTGTCACAACTCTCTAGACATTCACTCTGTGTGGTCTAGAAATAAAATGAGTACTAAAAATAAATAGGAATAAATCTTTTTAACCAAGAAGCCCAAAAGGTAGGCCTGTTAAAAATCCAAGACTCGCCTGGAAAGTCATACTCATATTGGACTTAGTTAAAAATATTTATAGTGATGAAAAAATGAGAACCAATGTTTTTAAGGTTGTTCATATAACATTAAAAATGGTGGAATTGTTCTCTCTAGGCCCCATTGATTAAGAAAATATTAGATCACTCTCTCACACATTTCATTGTAATTATAATGCGATGAAATTAAATCAAATGATTCCTTGTTATAATTTTTGTAATGATTATAATGAGGGAAAAAATAATAGAAGACCTGAATAGAAATTAAAATCATTTTCATTTATGTTCTAACTCACATGTAAAATTCCACATAATGGATCCTCTTTACCAAATTTCATAGTTTTCCCTCAATATAGGATTTGATAAGATGAAATGTATCTTGAGAATTATCTGAAGATTTTCTAAGCTCGAATGATTGTGTAGAGGTATCCTCCTCTGTTCCAGGGAGCTTCTTCTTCTCCATAGTGAAAGCATCCCTTCTTTGTGAAAACCCCCTTCCAAGGATTGATAGAGTTGGACTACCTATTAATTTATGAAATTAAATTCCTATTGATGGTGTAGAATATTAAGAAATTTTTCATCATGGCAATCTTGATACTCCCCCACCATCCCGGTGTGGCTAATCCCGGCTTGGGTCATGAAATTTATTAGTTCTTCAAACTAGCCTGAAAAATGAACCATGGATTCCTACGATCTTTACATTTCTTCCCTTTTCCAAATTATTGACTTCACCACATCATGTATCTATCTGTATCCAAATATTCCATATCCTAAAGAGAGAAACTTGAAAAAATGTTGGTGAAGTCATGACTGTATGTCTTCAAGAGGCATCTCTCTAATTATCTTCCATATATCCCACCAGATATTGCTATATGTAGTGTGAAAAGAAATTTTCATCTCTATATCATACCTAGAGCATCACTCGGAGGCAGAGACATTTCCCTAATTTGTACGCTTAGTGATCCACATTGTATCACTCCCTCCGAAATATTCTCAGATTCGATGACTGATGTTGATGAGACTCAAATGAAATCCCCCTAATCAGGTCCAGTCACCAAGGTCAGTAGATATAAAGAGTATGAGATTATTTTCATTAACATTTGGAGGTAATAAGATCGTAAACGTAATGAGGTGGCCATAATATTTCATAAAAATCATTCATTGTTGGGTCTACTATTTGAACGTATACCTCTCCAGTACCCCGACCTGAATTCAAGGGGAAAGGACCTCATGACGATGATCATCCTCTTGAGTTTACTTGGAAAATGGGATCAGGGGATCTCAAGGATCTCTCACCTATGGATAATCAACCATCACTTCCTCAGAAATGGGTGTAGTGTGGACCTTTATTCCTTGTCTGTGATATTCCACGACAATGTTTTCTATATAAAAAGATACACAAGTTGAGATTTTATGTAATGCATCAGGGGATATAATGTCAACTACTTTTCAAAATTGTAACAAAATGAAAACTCACATCCATCAAATTCCCAACAAAAATCCATGAATTCCTTTAGGGATCCTGATATATAAATTTCTTGATTTAATAGATATATCATTACTTAATATATTGTTTCATGTCTCACAACATCCACATATGTATGGATATCTGATATGCATATGACCCAATTTGGTTCCCCAGTTGACCCCCTCTACATGATTCTCAGCAGGAATATCATCATCATTCCCTATATAGTCATGGTTAGCATCATAACCTTCATCAGACCTTCTAGAATCTCCATCATCCCTCTCTAAAGAAACAATAAGACCAATGTTTATTGTTGCATTGTTCTTCAATATTGGAAAAAATTTTAAATATCATGAAGAGATAAAGTCCTACGTAGCACTTGAAACCTATGGGAGTGCATTTGACATTATCTTAGCCCTCTCCCCTCTCTATAGTAATAGGGTTTGACACGGATACATCTCTTGATGATACATTCATCATAATGATTGATTCATCAGCATTGATCTATGCCTCCTTTGAGTTATCCTACTCAATATTTATGGACTAGTGTTAGATTTATTATGGGAGAAAAGAGAAGTTGATTCTATAAAAGAAAAACATGTTTGGAATATTATGTCGAGCAAGCCATGATATTGAATGAAAATACAATGACTTGATATAGAGTATGCAATGGGCTAACTTTATTAACCTCTTTCACTTCTTATCTTGAGATTGAGAAGTTCCCATATCCATCCTCTTAGAAAAAGAGAGTTATGGTCACAATCATGGAATCCCCACTCCCATCTCATCCATCATGGTCCTCTAGCCTGCGCATAGTTCTGGGGACCCAGGGGCCTAATCCACTACCCCATAGGGTTCCCATAGTCCCAACCCTCTATGAATCAAGAACCTATAATGATGGTTATTATTATTCTTCTTATTCTCATTATGTTTTCCAAAAAAATACCCTTAATATTAATAAGAGTGAATGAAAAAAGAAAAAAAAATAGAAGGGATAAAATAGAAATACCTTAGAAGATTCAAGACAGTCATTCATTTACGCTTCGAGGTGACTACATACTCCATCGAGAACTCCTTAGTTTGGAAGGTACGAGACTGTTATTATGATCAGGATCTGATCATCAGTTTCATATATCGAATCCTATAGCTCATGAATATATCTCCCCAACACATCCAAATAACTATCAGGGTGGAGGTCAGAGGGTGATCTGATATCTCACAACTCTAGGATGCACATACCATCCTAGAGCAACACCCATTCATCTCAGATATTATGAGATATGTCCAACCAAGCTCATATCAGAAATGGTCTAATGTATTTTGGATCTGATATGTCTGGATATGAGGAAGACCTGAAACATTTCCACTTGGAATCCTCATCAGAACACTTTTCTCTTATGAAAGAATGGGTGGATGAAATATGATTCTCCTCCCGAAGGTGAATACTAAACCATCATGGTGTTGGACTTGTGATTTTTTCAACCCTACCCTGATCAATGGTCTTTTTTCAAGATCACCTCAAAGGATCTAGAGCTTCATCATTATCACTTTCAGTTCAGAACATTCTACCATGAATTGCATGACCAACAGTGGTTGTGGCCATAACCTAGTAAATTCCATATTCAATACATATTGAGGGTATGAAAAGATCCATACACTGGCATACCTAGCTGCCAACATGATTTAATCATCTAATGGATGCAGCATAATTGAAATTTTGGACACCTCCTTGGCCATTAGAAAATTGAAATGTTGTGATACCATACGATGTTTCTCAATACTGACATGAATATAATTATTGACTCCTGAATACTATTTACATTTTCACTGGGAATTAAATAAATATGTTGAAAATTAATTATAGAATATTTCACCATCAACACAAGACACTAGTATGTTGTCTTTAGATGATATCATATACAACTTCATTTCATGATCATTTTCCATTATCTCATCGGTAAAATCCCATATCTTTGTACTTACATATGTGAAGAAGTTGAATTCCCTTAAAACATTCAATATATTTATAACTTCTTTATAGTTCATGATCAAAGGATGGATTCAAGATACCACCCAGAGAATGGAAGAAATCGGCAATTAGGGAAATCAACTAGGCTTAGCATCATATATGAACTAAATGGTGTTGCAGTCCACCCCCACAATAATTGAAATTACACTCAAATTCTAAATGGATCCATATCATTGTATATATGTAGAACACCCTGGTAAATTCTCACCTATAATGGGTAAGTCAACCCAGCATGCCTCATTTCTAATAGTTTAACTGTAATAAAAAAAGTTCCTCACTACACAGTACTATTATATTCATAGATAGAAAGTAGGTAAATTATTAGACACATTGTGTCGAATCTAGTCGGTCATGTCTTTGAAAAAAACATTATGATTGACCATTTTACACAAAAATTTATACTAACCATTCTCATGTGTAGGATAGAATGTGAGAGGGGAACCCCAATTATATGAATTGGGAATCTAATAGGATTCTTTTAATTGGGACCTTCTCTTTCTTGCGTAAGAAAATACTTCATCAATACTTCATGATTCATGTTAACCTTGGGGTGAGGATCTTTCTTCTACAACATCATCACCTCTGTAAAAAGATCACGGGCCAAGGGATGTGTCCTTTCAGTTTCATCCCATGTTGTTAGTAATGGGATGAACTTGGGAAACATTTCTGAGGAATGGGCGCCCAATAAATTTTTTAGACATCCCACATGCTCATGCTAACTTAACCATGAATCAGGTGAATGTAATTTATCTAAGTTCTCTATCATCTTTGAAGATCAAGAATAATTTACAAGTTCTTATAAAAATAAGTCTACCCTTCCAAAACACCCACATAGATATGTATTCACTAAAGCTCCTTTTTTTAAATTTTCACAATTCTATAACACTCAATATGACCACATCTTCTCGGGCCAAACTCCCCCTCTAGAAAATAAATCCTATCCCTCCTTCCAACCATTCCTATGATCTTTTTATGAAGAATGAATAGTTGAGTCATAATAATGTGGCATAGATTCTAGGATATGAATATTTAGATATAGAGTGCATAAACTAAGTTGAATGAAATAGCTAGCTTGAACTATTTATTTATTAAAATAATCACCCTTGAAAGAAATGTTGGTTAAAGGGTTGTAGTTGTGCTACACAAACCATGACTTCAGGAAGTAATTCTGTGTCCTAGGGATTAAGGAGTCCCTAAAAATTCTATGATCATATAGGGGAGACAATAATTTTATGGGTTCTAAAATTGATATAGTTCCTCTACCATATTCAGAAGAGTATTTTCAACCATGTCATAGTAATTTGTCGAAAAAACCATCATCATATCTGATTCACATGAAGCAACTTTCATGGGAGATGCCATCAGGGGAACCATTTAAAACATAAAATATGGTATCAAGTATTACCATTATGTTAAAATATTAAATTATAGTAGTTAATTAGTTTGGTAAAAGATTTAAACATTTTGGAAAAGGAAAGGACTTGCTCAAGCCCTTTGACTAGATGCCCCACAAAACCCCCTTGAAGAAGATTCTAATCCAAGCCCCTCAACTAGATTTCTCACCTAAGACCCTAATCGATGTGAATATGTGCATAATAATGAATCATGTGTATGTTCCATAGAAAATTATTCAGGATACCTTTGTGAATGGGGAAGTGGAGAAAGTCTAGATGGATGACCTATAAGAAGAGAGACTAAAGTGACAACACATAATGAATGAAATTAGTGAAGGGGATAATGGTATTTATAGACACCATTAGTATGCACACCAGGCCTATGCCATGAATCTCCACCATGGACTTATGGATTGAACATGTGCCCCCAGACTATACCACTGACCGACATGGGTGTCCTAAACGGTTGACCAGTACCACCTTCAAAATATTTTCCCTGATATACCTTAGGACCGGACCTTCTACTTTCAATCAGGTAAAATAAGTATGGGGGTATTTTTTTCACTCTATTTTTTATAGTGGGGTGAGATGATTATGAAGATTACATTAATAATGTATATTTGTGAACTATTATAAGAATAAATAAAGGGACATTCAGATGCTAGTTTGCGTGTAACCCCATACATGTCAGTTGGCATGTGCAGCCCCTGCGTGGCACATAAATGCAGTCCACCCCTATGAGGGACACTTGTGTTGATTTCCTATACTAGAAAACTTCACAGGGTAACTCCTTCTGAAAAGGTTTCCCAATTTTCCAATAACTAAGAACCTTATTTTCCATATTTTCACAACAATAAAATCTGAAGAAGCCCTAAATAATTGGTCACGTATCCCATTCACCCATGTCATCAAAAACCCCTATAGTATCCCTCTCCAATATAATGAAATGGGAATTTAAGGGGTATGGGGGATGAAATTCCCTTTATGGTTTTAAAAATAATGGGTCATATGTGAGGACATCTTCTCCTATAGTAATAAACCAACCACATGAGGTAATTTTCCTAAAAAGGGAGCCATGTCAGCTTCATATAGAGGAAAATGATGAAACCTCTTGTGAATCAGCTAAAGTCTCGTCCAATTTTTTCTTCCATTGTGACCCGTTCCCCAAGGAATACTCATATTATGCAATCCTATACCACCAATGTGAAGCACCACTAACTCCTCTAAGGCCTTGCATGATAAACCATTGCTCACAATTTCAAGACCTATGTAATCCATTGTTTGAGCCATTTTCCAAGCCACCAATGGAGGGGCTCCAATTAATTTTGTTTCATTTTATAAGAGGGACCAAATTAGAACCTCCACTGAAGCCACTAGGCATGAAAACCCATGGAATGTGGCACAATAGTGTCTCTACCATTTGGGTATTCATTCCTTTGATCATAGGATTCCCTAACATTCCATATATGGTGGGTAGGATCACCATAGTGCATGTGAGTATGCATTCCCATGGTCATGACGACCACAGACCTAGGAGAGTATTAGGGAAATCCCAGTCTCGGATATGATGGTTTGGACCTTTCCCTTCCCTCATCATCTCTGAGACCATGGACCACCGGTTCTAGGTGGTGTGGGTGAGGATCACATTTTTCTATCCTATAAATAGGTAATTAGATCCTCCCCTATGAAAAAATTTTAGGGAATCCCTTTTGGAGTAATCCCCTAGCATTTCATTATGGGTGTTTCAGTTTTGGTCCTATTCATATCTATGTCACTTCCAAATGGATTTTCCTATGTGATTATCCTAGATTCCAAATGGGATAGGTAATGAGAGAATCAAATCCCTTTCTACTTCTTTGGTATCATCATCCTCTTCTACCAGATAAAGAGGGATCATTTGGTTTTCTAGAACTTTTAATTCCTCTTGTTTATCACATTCAAGCATGACTCATTGGGGATAATGTGGGATTAGTGGTTAGACACAATCATCATTTCTCCACTATCAGATGCATGATTTGGCAGAGAATCATCCTTTGGGTCTTCCTATTACCCTCCTCTTGAGGGCCTCAATATGCATGGACCCAAAATTCCATGTATCTAACATTAAGGAAAAGAATGTTTTGTGTTTTCTATGTGTTTCCAGATCACCTTGTTTCTCAAATAGAGCATGGCCCACATGGTTTTAGAGGTTGATAGTGACCAAGAAATCTGCAAAATCCTAAACACCATGGTAATGGATCCATGTGTATGTCCCAACCAAACCATTTGGTCCTCCCTATATGGTATAATACCTAACATCTTACCAAAGATTACTCTTTTGAAATAATACATGAAATAAAATATAAGAGAATTATTCGATTTGTAATATAAAATAGAATCCATGGGGATCCTCCTCATGAGTAAATCTCAACAAAACCCAAATCCCCCAGGCATCCTCCTCATGAGTAAGACCCATCCATAGAAAATAACAAGATGATCAGCCTAAGGAGTAATCCCCTACCAAACCCAATTACATAGGTAATACTCTTCAAAAGTAAGCCCCATCAAAACTAAAATCACATGGGCGTCATCCTCAAGAGTAAAGCCCAAACCAAAACCAAATCACCAACACATCGTCATCAGAACTAAGCCCCATCCAAAACCAAATCACCCAGGAATCCTCCCCATGAGTAATCCCTACCCAAACACAAATCACTATGAAATACTTCTCATGAGTAAACCCCAACCAACCCAAGTCACCCAGAAATTCTCTTTATAGGTAAGCCCCCAACCAAACCCAAATAATCAGGGAATCCTCTTCTAGAGTAATCCCCAACAAGACCTCAAGTAATAATAGAACCCTCCTATGGAATAAGCCCCAACTTAATATTCTTAAAGGGACATAATCTATAGAGATATAAACCATAGAAGATCCTCTATAGGTGTGGTTCCTCACAAACAAAGTACATTGGCTTTGATCCCCTCCTAAATGGGATATATAGGAAGCCTCCCTGAAGTCTAATCAAAACAAACCAAATAAACCCTAATTATCTCTAGTAATCATTCTCATTAGAGTCTTATTCAACATGGGAATACCTATCCTTTATAGGTTCCTTGGGCCACATTGGCATAAGTCCCCTACAAAATAATATATACTCACTTTTATCCTAGACGTACTATCCACATGGCCATGAACTATATGGTTAGTCCTTATCACATGATATTTAATGGAATTGTGTTCCCTATTAAGTGGAACAAAACTATGTGGGTTCTAATTAATTTCATAGTGATATATAAGATGATAGTATTATGGGTCTGATCCTGACATGAAAACAACTCTTATATCTCAAGATGATGATACACTCCAGAGCACCCCACTCTGTGGATAAAAACTAGCATTGTTTTAATAATGATTGTAATAAAAACCAACGAATCATTAATCAGTACATTAGAGGATACCATTTTTGGTGAACATTAGATACATATAGATATCTCCAATGATAAAGAACTATGGAGAAACAAAAATGATTCTATATCCCATTCACACTATAATTGATTGTTAATTCAATGGTTTCCTACTTCATACTATAGAAATACTAAATTAATAGAGAACATATCACAAATATCTAAGAGTGTCCCAAATTGGGAAATAATCCCCCCAAGGGTGCAATGATCCTGACTCCCATCCTCACGAACAATGTGTGTTCTTTAGGTTCGTTGGCCATACTCCACTATGAGTGGATGCCTTTGGAATCCTATCTCCCTAGATATAGAATAGTTGGGTGTTTCTATTTCAACAAATAAACTTTTGGGAAAACATTTAGAAATATTTCACTTGATGCAAATGATTGAAAAAAAAAACTCAACCACCTGCAATTAACCATTGGGTGAATTGATATACATCGGAATCAATAGTCTTATCCACGCCATATCTTGTGATCAAAAAAAAATGTAGTCATTTAAATACACAATATTCATTATTCATGAGATATGAATCATTGAATAATTTTTTAGAGTGTGAAGAGGGAATTTCCCATAAATTTTCAATCTTACATACATATGTGTGCCACATGAAATTAATCTTTCAACATATCATAAGGATGCAATAGAAATAAAACTAGAAATATAACATTAAAATATTTTATCACATAATATAGAATCAAATAATATGAATGAATTATTTCAAAACTCAATAAAAATAGGTATCACATAAGGGAATTTAAAAGGATATTTATCAAAAAAAAAATAGGAGATAGATTTCATTGATTTAGTTAAAAAATGAAGTTGGATAATGAAAATATATATAATAAAA
Organism: Viscum album; assembly: GCA_963277665.1. Taxonomy (NCBI): domain Eukaryota; kingdom Viridiplantae; phylum Streptophyta; class Magnoliopsida; order Santalales; family Viscaceae; genus Viscum; species Viscum album. Next base: position 671,442,036 of record OY728131.1, on the reverse strand, counting down.
CATTTTTAATATTATGTTGAAATGAGAATAAATTTAAAATAATATTTTCAAATATATAATTAAGTAATAAAACATTGAAAAGGAATAAATTTTACATTAATATAAAATTAGCATAATATGAATTTTATAAAAATGAAATGAAAATATATTTTAATAATTTAAAATATATTTATTGAAAATAAAAATGTTCAAATAGTGCTCTATATTTATATAAAAAATATAAAAAGAGAAATATTTTATTAAGAAGATGTTATATATGTTTGGAGTTCAAAATATAGATCAGATTTCTTTGTAGAAAGTGGAATTATTTATTTATAGGGAGAATATATTTTAGATATTCAATAAATTATTCCAAACAATGTTATGTATTTAAGTGGTGAGAAGTCCATCAAAAAATAAGTACTATATTATGAATTCAGTTTTCCCTCGAGAGAATGTATTGAAAAATAATAATGATATTTATGAATATTAAAATCATAAAATAATATTTTCGAGGAAGAAAATAATGATTTAATGGAACAGATGTTGAGTGGACAACATCTTTATGAGTGTAGAAACATTTTAATCGAAGTACTTATGAATAGAACACAATATGGATTTGTTAATCACCTGATTTTCATTAAATAAATGATAAAATTTAATCCATATGGATGTACAATAACTATATAAATAGAAAAATTGGTGAATATGGGATATGTATCAATGCATAAATATTGAGGTATAAATTCCTTACGATTACCCTCGACATCAAGAAATATGATTTATCATTCTATAAAATATACTTAAAATTTATAACAATATTTCTATAAAATTATTAATATCTACAAAATTTTTTAAAATTAATTATAATAGTTAATTATGAATATATATTTTGTCTTATATTTCTTTTAACTTTACATGTTAGTTATTTTTTTAACTACTTTGTAATATAAACATATATGAAAATACCAAAATACACATTTAATTATTAAAATAATGTATTAGGTATTATAATATATGATTTGTACTAATTTATAAGGATCTAATTTCATCCCAAGAGTGTTTTTTGTCATAATTTGTTTAATATAAAATAAACAACATGCTTGTTTCAAAAATTTATAATGAAAAAATGTTTTTATGTCAATAAAAGTTGACACATTAATGGAATTATAAACTAAAATCTATTAAAATTTAATAATTTAATAAATTTAAATGTATTCATTAAAAATATTTATACAACTATTCATGTATTAATATAGAAATAAAATGAAATACTTCATTCAGGGTGGTGTTATTTTTCTCATTATAAGAGTATTGATTTCATTTTCCAATAGTTTTATGGCATAAAGGAAAAGGCCGTTCCAAAGAAACAATGAAATTAATGTATATTAATTACAATAATATAAAAATAGTTTTTTTAGAATATTTTTAAATTATTTTGAATAAGATTAGTAGATGATAAATTGTTCGGGATAAGGTAATACTCATGTTGGAGAAATAAATATTTTCATAAAGGGCCTCTTAGAAATTTAGGACAGTGGTCACTTTCATATAAAAATTGGATTCAAACCCCAATAAAAGGATATATATAAGTGGTAAAATTGGTAGATGTTCAAGAATAATGTGAATATAGTTGTCTCTTTTTTTGAGTGGAAATTAGATCATTCAATTGGTGATAATTTGGAACATTTTATTGGAATCTATTGTTAGTTGATGGGTAAATATTGAACCACAAAGGAGTTAGTGGATATATGTTGGGGAATGTTGGTAAAATATGTTGTACTAACTAAACCACCCAAAAAAATCATCCTATATTTTTTATGTCTCATTTTAATTTAGTAAAATACGAGACATATTATTTCATTCCTTTTAACACTTATTAAGAATGATTAAATATTTTTAATGGTAAATTGTATTCATTCAAAATATAACATAATCTTCTGATGGTATAACTCCACAATGAACCGGAATTTTTAATCCTAATTTAAAATATATTTTTAATTATTTGAACATTTATTTTTATATTAAAATAGTAGATATTAATAAATATGGTTTTTATAAAAAAAATATTATCACATACAGAAATCATTTTTATTCGAATTTGATATCCAATATAGATTAAATGATTTATAAAGTATATTTTTTTCTATTTTTAAACATAATATTATTATATTAAATTTAAATAGATAAGTATTATTAATATGGATTAAAATATCATAGTGTTTACAAAAAATTTCCTTGAAGAAGAAATATTAGACAGAAGTATCTAATATTAAAATTGGTTACATATTATCATATTAAAATAAAAAATTTCCACTACAATATTATAGACATGTTGATTAAAAATAATATATAAAAATATTAAACAAAAGTTTTATATTTAATGATAACTAATTTAAAAAAAATTATATATCACTTTATGTTTTTTTGATGAAAAAATGTGTCTTTTAATAGTAAAAAAGAATATATTTTTATTACATTTCAAATATAATATATTTCATGTATGATAATATATTTTATAAAATATTTTAAAAAAATTCAATAAAATATTTTTTATTTAATATTAATTTAAATTACATTTCATTGTATAGAAAAAGAGTCCTTGGATAAAATACCACTTTTAAATTTTATAATTTTCAACTTATTTTATTAAAATCGTTATAAAATTTTAATTTTATTAATGTATTGATGTTAGAATCTTTTTTTGAATTTCATTAGTACATAAATTCATAAATTTATAATAATAAGATTTAATGAATTTAATTACATATTATAAATATGTATTTCAATTTAATATTATTTTTTCAATTTTTATTATATGTGATTTATATATTTTAAAATTTATTACTAAAAATATGCCAATAAAATATATCAATTTGAAGAATATCTATATATCTAAAGGTTATTATTTCCATGACTATATTTTGAATGAAAATATTTTGAATTAATATATTTCCAATTAACATATTTCTCTTTTTAAAGTATATATCACCACAGTTACTCCCTATAACATCATTCCACTACAACTTATTATATCTACCTTCACATTCCCTAATTTAATTATATTTTTTCCAACATAATTTTTCTAATAATGTTGTTTATTACCATTATTGATATAGTTATTCTAATGGTGGTCCTTGATTATGGGGATCATCCTTGGGATATCTTAGTTTTAGAAATATTATTATTTTTTAATTATTATCCCATTTTTTATTAAATTTGAATTGATATAATCATTCATGGTACCCAATATTTTCTTGTTTAGAATATATGGATCCATCTAATTTACTATAATTTTATTTTAAGAATAAATAACGTGTTTTTATTTAGATTCATTTCTTTTAGGGAAAATTTTCAACTCATATTTTATTCCATAAAAACATTATATAAATATGATATTTATGAATAAAATACATGTATTTTATGTATAGAAAATGTTTTTAAATCTATTTGTGTTACATTTCCCACCTCTAACATAAATAAAACCCTACCTAATATAATTATCACTTATTAATATAAATTACAATAGTTTTTTAATTGTTATTTTATTTCCCTAACACAAATTGCATTGATCTAGTGTGTACTTTGTTATATTAAATAAGGTAAATGGAATCACACATCGAAGAAAAAAAATAGTTTAGTAGTATGGTAAATTAGATAAACACGTGAAAATATTATTATTATGGAAAATATAAAAAACAAATTATATTCTTTTGGAATTCCATTATTCCCCATATTTTAACCCTTCATATAAACAAAAAAAAACATCCCAGTATCTTAGGGAATGTAAAACATAAGAATGGGTGAATGATATGATTAGTAAGGGTAAATGTACAAAATAATAATTAAATAAATAAGGCATAATCAATACAGAGAGGTGAAAAACTAAAACACGTTCTATTTAATCAATATCTTCAGCATAATATGGAAGTAATATGAGTTGATAAAATAACTCCATATAAATAATCACATGATCGAGAAAATTAACCATAGATATATATAATAATCATATATTGACATGGGATATCAATAAAAAATTTCACGATGATGGACTGTATAATGTTTCAAATCTAAAAAATACCATTGAGGCCTTCTTCCAAGACATATAAATTCCATCAAGGCCTTGTTATAAGACATCGAGATAAATTTCTAATTTCTAAGAAAAACCCAAATATATATATAGTCTTACGATACATAAAAATGCATCGAGGGTCCATAGGATACCGTTCCCATCACATAAAAAGTCCAATTCATTATTCATATAAAAGGGGTGAAATGAAATTAATATAAAAATTAATTTTTATATTGGCATGAAAAATTAAAATAAATAACCTATAAAATAAACATTATCATAAATGATTTAGAATAAAATTAATCATATCAACATAGTACACCTATATTCAAATAGTTCAGAAACTAACCTATGTAATAATAAACATAGTATCATTTGATTATATCCAAATTAAATTACACGAAAAGGAATATAATTTCTTCATATATGGAAAATTATTTTGAGTGATCTCTTTGAATATTTCTTGATGAAAATAACCACTATATTAACATGATTATTTTTATATAAAATTTATAAAAAGCATAATATATTTGAAAAATAATTTTCATAGAAATTAAATTTTAAAAATTACGAATTTCATAAATATTAGGATTAAAATTTCCTTAATAATATCTCTATAATCATGAAAAGTAATATTTAATTAAATGAATTTCATTATTGTGTGTAATTATATACATGTTGTATAAGTTACAAATAACATTGATATTTCCCTATAAAGATGATTAAAAGGTGCATCATTATGAAAAAGAGAAGATCATTTTCTTTATACAGTAATGTAAATATTAAAAGATTTGTATAAATGTATTTATTAAATAATTTTGTTTATGAAAAAGAACTTGAAAACATTTCTTAAAAATAGGGTTTTTGAAAAAAATAAGATTTGACCAAGGAGATAATTAAATATGATTTTTCATATAAAAATCATTATAATTTTAAACACCAATGATAGGTAAAATAGTAATATTACCTGAAAAAGATCCTTAATAACTAGAGATGGATTAAAAATATTTATTTGAGACAAAATTATCAAATAATTCTCTCAAAGGATATTTAAACAAATATAATCTCATATAATGTTGATATTGTTAAATAAACCCTTACCACATTGGTAAATTTTGAATCATAATCTCCATGAATGAAATAAAATTAAATATACCTTTTAATAAAATGAAGATAAATGAAATAATAATATAAAATAAAAGATTTAATTATATAAAACACACAAAATAAATAAGTTGTGAATATGGCGTATGTCTCACTGATGTAATGGTGAGATTAGGAACACTAAAATTTAGTGTGACTTGTCACATATTGTTTTTATATTATTGAATAATATCACTATATAAATTATGCATATTATTAAGAATAATTTTAAAGTATATTATTCATTATATTTCCCTTAATAACATGTTATTTATAATTACTTTATCAATATTGTTACATCAGATGTTTCAATACTATTTGGATTATATGTCAAAATAAATTTTATTGGATCACGGTAGTCCAAGTGGTAATTATTTTAAAAAATACATATTAATAATCATGAAATAAATATCATATTTATACATCAATTATAATTTTAATAAAAATACTAAATTATAGTTACAAGATATGATATTTGTAGTGATCATGGAGATAATATATTGCACATATGCATGAGTAATGTTCCTATTTTTCAATAATCAAAATTAAAATGTAGTAATAGATATTTTATAATTATATAATTACGATAATATCATAGATTATATATTATTTTATTAAATTTACTTATATATATCATACATGTTCTATGGTGATTAAAAGAGAGTAACATATCTTCATAAAGGAGTTAATTCACACATACCTAAATGATGTTATCATCAATTATTGGGTGAAAATATAAGAAATAAAATGATATATTATCTTTTAATTATGATAAATATTTCATGAATATCATAAAATATTTCATTTATATCACTTATTTTCATTAATTTTTTCATCATTTCCTTCCATGTAAAGTGTCAGTGAAAAAAGAATCTCATCGCTTCATGAGGTGGTCGTCTGTCATACACAGAAGAGATGTTATCCTCTCCCTTATATAATTTAATGAAAAATTTTATATATGAAATAACTACTATAGTGGTATAATTCAATTATAAATACAATATATATACATTATATCGATCATTATACAAAATTTTGATATGTGATGATAGAAAATGTTTCACACCAGATCGTGAGGCCATAGTCTTCCACTCACAGAAGCAATATTAAATTTTTCCCAAATGATAGTAGAGGATATGGATTTAAGTCATGATATTATCATAATAATCTCTATATTTATGGGATATACCATTTTTAACATATATTAACTAATTAAAAATATATAAAGGAATTAGAAGGAGAAATAACTGAAAAATTTGTAATTATGAAAATTACATTTTCTCAGACCACCTCTTGAGGATTATACATAATATATTCCTAGAATGATTTTTTGATAAAAAAATATTATAGTGTAACTATATAGAATTATAGAATTTATTTAGATATTTAATTTCAAAAATAAGTTTTTTTTATGTATTAAAGTATACTATAGAGTGGGTGGCCTTGTATAAGTGAGGTGAGTGGCACAATTGCAACTTTATAAAGGGAGAAAGTGTTTCCATCTTTTTTCCATCCCAAATGCATTAAAATTGATTATAATTAATACTTATACATGTTATGGTCCAAATATGGACATAAAAATATTTTATACAAGCTTTATTTCATTTTAATCCTTACCTTATTTGTTTAACAACCAATAAATTAGTTTTTACCATAACTGCAGTAAATTTGTTTTTTCTATTAATTATAATAAAAAACATTATGAGGTAATAATTAGATAATAATTATTATTATGAATAAAAATATGTAATTTTTTTTCAAATTTGATTCACAGAACTGGAACGTTTTATTTAAAAACTAAACATACAGATGCGATGAGAAAGTGGGTTTCTAAAGAGAAAATATTCAAATTCATAAAATATTTTTATATAATGATTCAATATTAAAATGATTAAAATTATCAAAATATTATAAATAGATATATAATTTAACAAATTTTAATTTAACATTATTTTATCATATAATTTAGATTTATAAATAATTTATATGAAAATATAGTTTTTGATTAATATTTCATATTTTTCAAGAGTCATGAAAATAGAAACATTTTAAAAAATAATAAAAAGTCACCCTAAAATAAAATTTATATCCTTAGTTCAGAAATGAATTTTATTTTTTTAGATAATTTTTCTAATAGTGGCAAAAACTAATTTTATAGTTTTCCAGAATGCATGACTAATCTGCCTTCTAAAAAAATATTGTTTTCCAAAAAACATTTCTTTCTTTTTAAAATAGATCTTGTTAATTTATAATCTGTAGATAACCATTGAATTTATTATATAAATGGGTAATAAATAAAACTTCCACAATTTTGTTATAACTATTCATACACTCTAATTGAATGACAATGTTATAATGGTATTCTATATTACGGTTCTTTTAAACTTGGGGTTACATATTATTTAAGATATCAAAGTGATTATATATACAGATTGGTGTTTCGAAGGTTATTTAAGATCAATGTTCAGGACACATACATTATCAAATATTTTTTTTTCTTTTATTATATTGTGTTAGTACATTCTAGCCACCTTAAATAAATTATGTCCTCACATTTTGATGTTGCACTCAGAAATAAAGGGTTAGGTATTTGAAAATTATTTTATTGAAAACCAAAATTATAAAAACATTAATAAAATATTATCTTAAAAATAGAGAATGGGAGTACAATGGTTTCATAAAATAACACAAAATTAAGATCCTATGAATGAGAATATTTGTGGCATGAGAATGTATAAACGTGAATGAAATGAATAAATATTTTTTGTGTAATATAAGTCCTTGATAATAAAAGTGTGAATGATCAATGAAAAGGTAAGGACCGAAAAACATAAATTTGTAAGGATTTAAAGGACCATAGATACAACATAAATTAAGGTATTATGAATAAACATTGTTTCAATATACTTTTACTTGAGTGGAGGTATTAATTTATAATTTATAATTCCATTTATAATGAGAATATTTTAAAATATACATACTTGTTATATTTCCATTTTATAGTTATAGTTTCCTTTTCGGGTTATGATTCAATAAGATTCCATTTCATTTCTTACTATGAGATATGAATATTAAAAATGAATTTTATTTCATGAAGCACTAAATTTATCATTTAATGGATCATAAGATCCATAATTGAATGATAACTTATTCATTTGATCTCTAGCGATTATTATAAACTATATGTTTCTTACAGGTTATCCAACATGCATAAATATTCATATTGTGATGTAATACATTATTCACTAAAACATCATCAATTGTTAAACATAATCATTTGAGTCATATTTTTTCAGTTGTAAAAATTTGAAATATTGATATATATATTTTTGAAGGTAGGCACTGAGATAGAGTGTGATTTAATAGCTCTGTGTTTCCCGAATTAATTTTATAAAAATATTAAAAATATGTTATATTACGCACACAATGTATTTGAAATAAAATGGGATAACTATTTAACAGAATATCGAATATGAAATCTATCACCACGATTGAGTCTGGAATAAGATTTTTTTACTTTAGGAATGATATAAAAATGACCCGAGAGGATAATTAGAATAATTCCGTCATTGGTGGTATATTTAGTTTATTAATTAAATTCATAATTAAATTAATTTATTAAAAAAACAATAGTTATATTTTTAAATAAATTTATAGAGATATTTTCCCAGGTTATTATGCATAAACCCTGGGAGAATCAAGATTTTTTTTACGTCCTTTTATTATAGAATTGACATCCAACTATGAAGAATATCTAGACCAAAGAAGATCAAAGCACATCAAATGCAATGACTTCCTTAAATCATTCGAAATAGTGTTATTTGATGAAAAAATATCCATTATCCTTGTAAGAAACATCAATTCATATATTCCTGCCTTATTGTCTATATTAATAGATCATAATAATTCCTTCTTTGATCTGCGACAATAGTTAGAACATACATGTACTTACATAATGATTTAATTTTATTATTCATTTGTTTCTAAACCTAGATATCCTTAATAATGATTGTCCCCAAAGAATTCATAGAAATGATCGATAAAACCTTATTTTTGTTTTCCCTCTAAATTTCTTCTTGTTCTTAATCATTGGTCCCTAATGTCATGATTTTAAATTACCAGGCGGGACGGAGCCCAATTGAACACTTAGATTCACAATTGTTTCTAGAGCATTGAAGGGATATCTTTTCAAGGATGGATTTGGGGTTGAATTAAGGATAATGGGTACTGTTTTCCATGGATGTGTATTTGTCACCGATGGGAGGTGTACAAGACAATGATAGTTCGTTCGACCTTCAATATTTTTAATGTAATCATTTGTTTGGAAACTATATGATTGTAAATGATAAAGCGGGACTAGGTGAATTATTCTATGGATGTTGGGAGACAATATATGTGGTAAAAGTCCATATTTAGGGAATTTAATATAGATGTAATGTTCTGATAAAAAATATAACTACACATCATGTATCACGATGAACACACAACATGTCACAGATATACTGTTGTAGTTAGGGTTTTGGAATATCATTAGGATGTAACAACATGTATCCCACTTATACACCATGTACATGTTCCCTAGGTTGACGAGTGACATTGTAGAACACATGGGTAGGGACCTGGGTGGGAATAAATGTCTAGGGTCACATCGTGTACTAAAGTACACATACAAGAACAAGAAAATAAGTGGGCCCCTAAGAGGTCGGGGCATGCTGTGTATCCCTACATGGGTAGTGATATGGGTACCAATAGGGACACATCCAGGTGATGGAATTGGACCACATGCTATGTGGGTCCCCTCACATGTTGTATACCCCTTTTTTCTTATTGAAGAAACTTAAATATCTCATATATCCTATATTTTCACTTTGATTTTTTCCAGTGAGTATCCTCTCTTGAGTATATTTTTATGTAGAACAAATTAGTTTCATCCTATGTAGATTCGATGACATTATGTGTGATGTTACGAGCTTGGATATTTTTTAGGCGACGTTTGAAGATAATTGTGATCACATAAGGTAACTAGATGGTTTCAGAGTGTAACCATCTTTTTGGGTTAGTCATTGGTCCTCTATCAACCATAATAGTGTAACCCTCCTATGGATTCAAGTAATGGGTTTTCTAGTATGATAGAGTAGAACCCTCCTATTGGCGTAAGGTATGGGTCCTCTACCTTTTAATTAGAGTGGAACCCTCCAACTAGGACTAGGCATGGATCCTCTGTATTTCGTAGGGTAATCCTCTAGCTTAGATAGGTATGGGTCCTCTATAAACCATTATATTAGAACCCTCATGTTGGGTAGGGAATGAGTCCTCTAATGATTACTTGAGTGAAACCCTCATGCCAAGATAGGGCATTGGCCTTCAACCATTATAGTGGAACCCTTTTTTTGGGTAGGGAATATACCTCTACTAACTATTAGAGTGGAAGTAACATTTTTTCAATAGGCCATGGGTGCTATATCTTCTTATTGAAATGGAACCATCATGCTAAAACAAGATATAGTTCATATATCTATCCATTTAGTGGAACAATCCATTTATGCTAAGGCATGAGTCCTTTAGATACATATTGTGGCCCATTAACCGTGCAACACAGTGGTGGGGTGATGATTGAATTGGATGTTTTTTATTCTACCAAAAAAAAGATGTTAAGGATCATTGATGGGTTTTGGAAGAGTTGGTGACACTTTTTCCTTGGCTGGGCTATGAGATGGAGATCCCATTTCTTTATCTTTTTTGTTTCTTTGGTTTTATAATATATATCTCCATTCCATATTGTTATATTTGGTTACTCACTTTTCCTGGGTTGAAGAGATTCATAGGGTTGTCCACCTCCTCACCGTGTTGAGATTCTTATGGTTTAATGAGGTTACCCTCCTACTATAGGTGGAAAAGACAGAACATGTAGACCACTTACACACCCTATTTAGCCCCTTGTGATTTCATTATCTTACTTCCACTCATGGGATTGACCTATTCACAATTTATAATCTACTACAATTCCATTCCTATTATGACTCTTATATCCCCCCTTTTTGAATTTGGGGTATCATACTAGGGATTTTTATACTCAAACCTACATGGAATTTTCCTTCATGTCTCACATCTTATGAAGATGATGAACCGGTCAGAATAGAAATCAGAGGAGCATAGGGATATGAGGTTCTTTAGACCACATATAGTTGTCATAACACGGAGATCGGGGGATGGGATTTCTATGAATTTTACTTTCTAGTTGTAATAGGATGGGACAACTTTATGTTTGGATGTGTATTTTTCCCCATTACTTTTCAATTTTCAGTATCACACTCTTGTACACCCTAGTAGTTTTTCATGAATTTCTTAATTTCTAGATATTATAACTTTATGTTATTATTCAAGTGGTATTCTTAATGTATATGGTTTGGTGTGTTCATATATGTATATTTGGATAATGACTCCCATTTGAGATTTTATTTCTGCACTGGTCACCAACCCTCTAGCCTATGGTAGTGGGCTTGGGGATATTTCTGATCAAGCCTAGATTAGAGTTGTGTCATAAAAAATTGGTATCATTGTTGGTTTGATCTATGGTAATGTTTTTATAGAAGTTCCCTTATGATTATGTGGTTTGGTTTGTCAACAAATATCAATGTTTCTCGAGTGCATCTACTAGGCCAGGGAATCCAATTAGGGTATGGGTAGTCGATGAATCCATTCACAAGGACCTTGAAGACCTACTTGTAGACTTGGAATAATGATACATTGGTTGTAGGAATCAATGGTACATGGATAATGTAAGATTCATTACTTGAATATCCTTCTTGATTCAGATTGCCATATGTGTGTGTGTGCTCATACAACCTTGGTACATATTTATTGAACATTTAGGATTCCTCCACAATGACATATAGTTAGGATAATAGTTCCAAATTGTGATGATGATCTGATGAGAAATGAGGCCTCAATTTAGGGGCCATACCATGAGCTTCTTCCACAATGTGGGAAGGTATACACACTACCACCAATCTAATAGTAGATCATCCGAGGAAAGAAGTATGAGTATGCTTAAAATCATAGCAAACATCACGAGATCCTACACTATAGGTCATTGATGGTCCGCAATGAACCATATCCCCAAGTTGTAGAGGAGTTGCTAGATTGGATGGTTCATAACATCAAGATTATTTAGTCACTAATGTATTAGGTGGTCACACTAGTAGATATCATTTTACATGAATCAGCTATGAGTTAGGGGATTCTAGTTAACTAGATGCATGATGAGTTGATGCTCCTTCATCGTGAATTCCAATAATTGTTCCATGTGGAGTTCTACACCTCTTGCATGTTCTCAGTTCAGATTTAGGACAGTATGAAGTGGTAGAAGGGAGGGATTAAAGTGGATTACTATGAGTTTATGTACATAGAACTTATACGAAACTCCCTTAATATGATTAGGTTTGGCTACTTTTGAGAACATAAGTTTGAGATGTAGATCCTTTATGATATTTGTGCCAAAGTGGTACCATTTTTCATTCCCACCTATGTCGCGGTGTTGGAGAAGGAAATAATAATAGGGAGCTTCAAGTAATTTGGGTTCTTAGTAATTAGAGATAATAGTGTATGATATAATGTTGAGTCATCTACAACAGCTAGAATGTAGAGGTTTTGAGGATAACAGTGTAGAAGATCCTATCATGATCATACATAGACACGTGGTCATGTGGAATAGGGATGGTGCGGTGGAAAAGGGTATCCAATATAGGGGCTGTAAAATTATTTTGATGAGATTGGTCACATAGAGAATGATTTCCTGACCAAACATGATGAGGATCACATGCATGTAGCTGACATAACACCACAACATAGACATTTCCAGGATCATAGATCCCCATGCAAGGTCATGGTGGACCCCTGGGAGGCGGAAATGGAAAATTACTTGGAGGATCTAGAATTCTATGATATGATTTCACCACCACCAGGATACCCATGTTAGACTTAAGGAGTTTTCGGTTCAAATCACAGATAGCTCGATACTTTAGAGGCTTATAACCACATAGCACAGGAGATGATTAGTTGTTTGATTTGTGTGTTTTCTAATCTTTCTTCAATATTAGTAGACATAGGTTCTAGTAATTCCTTAATATTTATAATCCTAGTGTGAGATATAGAGACCCTAGTTAGGACATTATCCCGGAATATTCATATTGAGGTTCTTACAGGAAACACTTCTTTGGTATATTTTATCTTCCGGTAGTGTGATCATCTTCTTTATGAAGAGGGTTTAATGTGGGACATTATGGTCATAAAAATGGAACTATATGACATCATATTGGGTATGGATTGATTTTCTATTGTCCAATAAATGATTTATTTTCAACACATATAAGTCATATGCCTTAAAACTAATGGCATGAGATTCAGCTTTTCAGTTGAGAGAGATCTCAGGGTTAGGAGAGTGAGGGATACAAGTAAGAGGATGCATCCCATGACCCATTAGTTTGTTATTATATCCCTTGGTGATGTAGGCTATTTATGAATCTACATTCTTCATTCATGGATCATTATATGTATATCTTACCTAGGGATGTTCTAAGACTACCAATGATGTTGAAGATGGAGTTTTTCATTGACTTGAATCCTGATATCACTCTAATATCTTCCACAACATATCAAATGCCCCCTACCAAGCTTTGAGGGCTATAGTTACAGTTGGAATACCTTCAAGAGTAGGGATTTATTAGACCCATTGTGCCCCCTGGGTAGAACAAGTGTTGTTCATAAAAAAGAAGGATATGATCTCGCATCTTCTCATGGATTATTATCGCCTAAACCAATCCATGATAACATACATGTGTCTATTTATAGAGGATTGATGACCTCTTTGACCATTTTTAAGGTGTGAAATGTTTCCCAAAGATCGATCTCATGTCTGGATACCACTAGTTGATGGATATTTAGGTTGATTTTCTAATGATGGTATTTTGATGTTTCTACATACACTATGAGATCTTAGAGATTAACTTTGATGCGTTGAATTCCCCAACTATATTTATGGAATTGAAGAACCAGATCCTCTATCCATACTTGGAAAATGTTGTTATTTACTTCATTTAAGACATACTCATCTACTTTGTGACATAGGAGTTTCATGTAGAGAACTTAAGGATGGTCTTAGATATTCTTCTGGAGCACCATATATATGGTATGCACTCAAAGTTCCTATGTTGGATTCCAAAGATTCACTTTCATGGGAATTTTAATTATTTGAATGTATTTTTCGTGAAACTATCAATGATTGGTGCAATGATTTATTGAGAAACACCCTAGTGATTTTTAGATGTTGGCAATTTTTTTCCTTAAGGATTACTACTATAGGTTTTTAGAAGGAATCTCTTAGATTATAGCCCATATGACCACCCAGGTGGATAAAGGGATGTTGTTTACTAGGAATGATTAGTGATAGAGATGCTTTAAGGAGTTGAGGATGAGGCTGATGAGTGCTCATGGGTTGAGTCTACCAGAGGAGGGAATAGAGTACATAGTTTATTGTGATTATTTATATGTTGGGATTGGCTACATGTTGATGCAATGAAATGCAGTTATCACATATGGGTCAAGGCAATTCCAACCCCATGAAAAGAACTACATTACTCACAACCTAGAGTTTCCAGTGGTTGTATTTTACCAAGTAATTTAGATGATCTATCTTCTAGTGGAGTTCATTTTGGTTTACATTGACCAGTAGAGTCTTAGGTATTTCTTCATAGATATAGTCTTCAACCAAAGATAGTGGTCCAAGAAAGAGTTCCTACAGGTCTATGAATTTGATATTGTCTATACCCCATGGAATGGAAACATAGTATCATGTTCCATTAGAAGGAAGTCCCGTGATAGTTTGTGCATGAGGCTTCTATGAAGTTGGCATCATTGAAGTAGACCCTGGTGGAAGAGGAGGGTGAATATTTCCCTCAGTTGATGGTGTGGACTAGTCCACTTCATGAGCACATGACTGATTCCCAGCAGGGATACATAGACTGTGAGTTCTTGAGTAACTGGATATCCATGTGGTATTGACTTATGAATAATTTTTAAAAGGTAATAATGAAATAATTTTCCAAGGTTTGATGATGGTCCTGGTCATGATGTGGTAGGATGTGATGTGAGTGATCCACACATCCCCCTTAGATGTAATTCAAGGAGTGGGGAAGATTTGTAGTGAAATATATCTTTAGTTTTGGGGGTCTCACATGAGACAAATCTTAGATGAGTTTGTTTCTCAGTTATTTATTATAAAATAGGTCAAGGCTAAGAACTAGGTTCAAGAAGGTTTGTTGCAGCCCCTTGAGATCTTAGAGTGGGTGTGGGACATCATATCCATGGTCTCTAAGAGAGGGATTCTACAAAAATGAAGTTCTATGGTTCCATATCGGTGATAGTTTACTGACTAAATAATTGTTACACTTCCTTCCTATCACATAAAATTGATTAGTAAAGAGGTTGATGCATTTTTACATATGGAATATTATTCTCTTTCATGGTTTGACCTTAATAATTGTCTCTAATCATAATCCATAGTACATGTCAAGGTTATATAGAGGCATTCAAGTGGTATTGAGGACCCCAATGTGGATGTGTACATCCTTTAACCCCTAGAATGATGGGAAGACCAAACACAATATCTAGATGTAAGAGGATACATTGATAGATATCATTTTAGAATTTGGAAAGATCTATGAGGATCAAATTCCCTTGGTAGAGTTTTCATACTACAATAACTATCACTCTACTATCGACATTGCACCAATCGATGCCCTATATGAGAGACCCTATTTATAAACATTATATTGGGCAGAGATCGGTGAGAAATTTTTTGTGGGAGAAGAGTTTGTAAAGGTGATGACATAGAAGGTGTAGTTCATCCGTGATAACGTGAAGACAACCTATATCATACATAAATCAGACGCAATTCACTGTTGTAGGAACACGGAGTTTTATTAGGGAAAATATGTTTTCTTGAAACACTACCCACAAAAAAGATTATGGAGGTTATTCCATGGAGTAAATCCATCCTCAAGCTTCATAGGTCCATTCAATATCATGTTTTACATTTTTTGAGTTTTCTTGCCTCCTCACCCTACCCCCATAGTTAGATAGGATTCACAATGCCTTCTATTTTTCACCTATATGGATATACATGCATGGCCGCACAAACATCATCAATTGGGGTGATTTGGACATTGAGGATGGATCCACATTTGTGAAGAACCCAATGGTGATCAAGGATTGATATTTTAGGAAATTGTGTGGATGGAACATCACCTTGGTTCGTGTATCGTGGTAGCATAGGATTGTGTAGGATAGTTCCTTCAAGTTATAGATCCATATGTGTGATCAATATCATGAGTCGTTTATTTAGTTTTTCTTTTTGGAGAAAGTTTTTTAAAGGAGAGAATTATATAGAGACCCATTTTTTCCATTTTATGATATTGAAATATTCACACACACACACACATAGATATATATATATATAAATATATATGGAGAATGGTTCTCAAACGGTTTGCGATTTCAAGGATCGGTGTTCCGGGAATTAATTTTATAAAAATATTAAATATAATTTGTATTTTTCAAACAATGTTTCTTAAATAAAATATGATAACTCTAAAATAGAAGCACATATTAGAAATATAATATTGTGTTTGAGTCCGACGATGGATTTTTAACCTAGGTACGAAGTAAAATAGATCAGTGCGGGATGTTCAGATAAGAGATCCATTGGCGGGGCATTTAGTGGATTAATTAAAAAATGTAATTTAATAAATTTAATAAATTAATGAAATGGTTTTCTATTTTAATATATTTATATAGATATTTTACTAGAATTATCCACATAATACTATGAATAATGGATATTATTACTCCTCCTTCCATTGGAGAATCGAAATATGGCAATGATAAATCTTTGGATTGAAGAAGATCAAAGGGAAAAGAATGAAATGACAAGCATTAATAATTAGAAATAATGGCTATCCATGAAAAATGATCTAATATCTAGGTAGAACTCATCAATTCATATATTACGCCATTATTGATTAAATTTACTGAGAAGAATAAATCCTTATTTAATATATGCCAATTTCTAAACCATTCAGGCACAAGTGTAAATATTTTATTTTATTTTTTAGTTTCTAACCCCACATATCCATGTTCATGATTTTATTACAATAACTCTTAAAAATTGTCAATAAACCCTTGTTTTTTTGTTTTCTCCATTAATTCATTTTCATTAGTCATCTATGGACATCGAGGTCACGATTCGACATTGTTGAGAGGGACCAATCCCGATCAGACCCTCAAATTAAAAATGGTTTTAAGAGGGATAAAGATATATAAAATAAATGATAAAATATGGGCTGAATCATGGATAACATATCATTATTCTCATGTACCTGATATCAACGAATGATAAGATCTCTATGATATGATTTCATTTTGTGCAACCTTTGAGTGATTCAATGTAATCATTTTTCCATCAATCGGATTTTCAAAAGTGAAAATGAGAGACTAGAGCCAATGATCTCATATAGTGTGGTGGTGATATCTTTAGTGAAGTATATGGATTTGAAGTTTAGAGTTCAAATAAATTGTTCTGCAAAAAATAATACTATTCTCTGTGTATCATGATTAAAACACAATGTGTTTCCCTTATGCTGCAGTGTCTAGGTTTTTGGAAACTTATAAAGATGGTATGACATATAGCTCTCCTACACATCATGTTACTCTTCCCCCTATAGATAAGACATGTGGTGAAACAAATATGTAGGACCATATGTGAGAGTACACATCAATGGTAATTCCATGTACAAAATTACATGAACCAAACCAATAACGCTTGAGGGACCCAGAGTTGCATATGCATGTCCTATAGAACTCCTACAAACCATTTATCCTAACATGTTCAGAGATCCATGTACAAGTAATGGAATTTACATGTTATGGAGTGGGACCACATTCCATGTGGGTCCCCTAAAATTTCATGAACCTCTTGGTTCATTTTGGGGAAACACTTTTTTCTCATATCTCCTCTATTTGAACATAGATTTTGGTTCACAAGTTTCCTATCCTTAGTGATTTTTCCCATTGAATTGGATGATGACTCCATTTTATGTTTTTTAGATTAGAAGTAAAATTTAATTGCAATGGAGATTATTTAGGCAATTCTTGATGCTAGAATTGATCATGCTGAAACACCAGAGACTTTCTGAGTGGACACTCTATATAGGTACGAAATTGGTACTATATTAACCATTCGAGCATAAACCAATTGAAAAGTTATAGAACATGTACTATAGAATCAGAGAGTGAAACCCTCTTATTGGCACATGGAATGGGTCCTCTACTTGCCTATTAGGGTGGAACCATCTAACTTGGTTGATGAATCATTCCTTCATATTTCAGAGTTGAACCCTCTAGTTGGGCCAAGCATGGGTCTTATATCAAACATTATAGTGTAACCCTCCTACTGGGTAGGGCATGGTTTCTCTATCGATTACTTGATTGGAACACTCCTATGGGGTTTCTTCATTGGTCCTATTATATTGGAGTTTAACCCTCATGATGGGATGGGCAAGGGTCTTATATCAAATATTAGTGTGAAACCCTCTAATTGGAATCAGGTATGGGTCCATTATCTATGTATTAGAGTGTAACTGTCCTGTTGGAATAAGGAATGAGTCCCTCGTGTTTCCATTTTGTGGAAACCTCTTATTTTGATAGATAATGGGTCATATAACTTGAAATTTTGGTCCATCGACTTTTCGGAATAGTGGTGAGATGAATTTTGACTTGGCTGTTTTTTTATGGGAAGATGCACGAGATACTATAGATCGTTATTGAACTTATAGAACTGTTGGAAACTATTTTTCTTGGTATGGGTTTTGATATGATGATTCCATTTCTCTATAGGTTTTTATTTATTTGGTTTGATATATATATATATATCCATGTTGTATGATTTGGACACTCACTTTCTGGTTGGGCCTGTACTTTATCCCCTTTACTTTTTAGTTTTCACTATCGTACTCATGTACACCATAAAAGTTTGTCTTTACTGGTTTAATTTTCAACTATTGTATATTTTCCTTATTATTCATATTCACATTTTCATTGAGTTGGTTTGGTGTGTACTTACTTGTAAATTTGGAATATTCCTCCCATTTAAGATATGCATTTCATCGCTAGTCGCCAACCAATGGTCCTTAGAGGTGGGCTTGGTGTAGTTGTGCCTTAAGCCCTGGTTGGGGTCGGTTCATGGAATTAATTATTCCAAAATGTTTCACATTATTACCCATAAAATAGATAATGATCCAAAATCATTTGAAATAAGGTAACTAATTTTCTAAAATGAACTTATAATTAATCCCAAAAAAAATGAAGTATATCATAATCATGAAATACAAAACACGTGAATAACTTCTACATGTTTAATCTGGAAACATGGTAATAACATGGATTACAATAAAAGATTATTGAGAAAATTAATTATTCCAAATTCATTTAATAAAATACAGATTATTGGTTATATTCCTTAAATGATATCAACTATATCTATAATATAATAGTCCATTTTATCAGAAAATCATTAATCAATTCCAAGGTAGTTAGTACCTTGAAATTTAAATGATCAAAATTAGTAATGTATTTATCCGAACATCGTTAGATCAACACCATGAACATATTAAGTGTTATCCTCTCTCAATCATTTTTTCCAAGAGGTTCAATATTTCACATAATCACATTTATTTATCATCAATTTCATTCAACATATGCTCAAAAAATCATTTAAGTAATGATACTAAAGTAAAACCCCTATACGTTTTAGGATTATTATAATGATAATTTCATTAACTAAACAATTTGACAACATATTTCTTGGATTCCAATACACAGTCATAGTAATTATACAACTTTGGTTGTATAAATAACATAATATTCACCATGATCCCTTAACATTTTTGATATTCATTCCATTTAAACATAGGGAATTCAGTTGTGTAGTTCCAAATATCATTATATTGGTAGTGTTTCACATTGGATGATACATTATTTCCCTTTGAGTCAGGAGTATTATAGCCTTTTTTTTCCAAAAAACTAAAGTAAAAACTATTTCCTTTTAATCTTGTGTCAACATGATTCCTTCCACATGTATCACATGTTATGAATTCCATCTATCCATTCATCCATGTATCAATATTTTTCTATTTTTCCAATTATTCCCTTGAATCCATGGGATGTCATAATACTTTTAAAATCCTTTCTATATCTTAATAGATAATGATGTTATATCCTTATCTGAAGAGAATTTTTGAAATAGTAATCCCTTTTAGGGGATTGGCTTAATCCAATCAAAGAAATGGCAAATCATGATCTTTGGAATATATATTTATTCTATAGGAGGATTTTCTATCCATGTGTTTTTTTCTTAATACATAGAAAATTTTTCTTCTTCATTTTTTCTTAGGATAAGTCACTATCTTCCCATATCTACTCATTACTGAAAAGAAAAATATTTTTCGATTAAGATTACCTTGAAATCATTCCACTTAATGCTTTCAATTTACTATGTATCCTTAATGATTCGAATTAAAGACCATTATTGATCTATTTCTCATAAGAGATGTAAAACTCTTATGGAAGCTTTCTCTATTTAACTACATCCTAGAGTGGGAAATATATAATCTAAGAATATTTTCTATTTCTTAGCTAAAAATGGATTTTTAGTCCCATTTAATTATGGAGTGTATAACACATGAATATTTCTAACATCATTACACCAAATGCTGGGTTTGAATGATGCTCTATACTAGAAAATTTATCACCCCTAACTTGAGTCAAATTCCACAATATAGTTATAATTTGATCAATTCTAACTCCATCTCTAAATCCAGCATTTGGTGTGATAATATTCTCATTAAGGGTATGGGTACATTGAAAGATATGAATAAATTATGAACAATAATTATGGAAAATTGAATTTATGAAACACATTCCATTAGATCACTAATGTGAGAATAACATTATAGGAATCAGGGATGATAAAATAATTCCATATAAATAATCACATGATCCAGAAACATACCCATGAATATTATAACTTATCGAATAATTAAATGGAGTATCAATACCCTAATTAATAATTATTGAATACATAATGATATAAATCTAAAACATACTTTCAAGTCCAAATGCCATGGAATCTAAATACCATCGAGGCCTTTTTCATAGACATGTAAATAAATTGGTATAACCTCATCCAAAACCAAATCAATTTGATCTCATTATACCCATCAATCCATTGAGGAGAAATAAGGGTATATACCATCACATAGCAAGTCTAATTCATTCCTCATATAAAATTAGCAAAACATAACACACATAAACATTCATATTGAAATCATTACATGTAATGAAAAATATTTTACCCAAATAATACAAATAATCATAAACCATCTAGAGTAAAATTTATAGTATCAACATAGTACATCCCTAGTAAAAATGATCCTAAAAAATCATGAGAAATAATAATATTTTTATAACTGAATTATATACCAATAAATAATAAGTAATTTCAAATAATTTTATTTTCGATGAAAAAATATTTTTAATTATCACTTGGAACATTTCTTTTGAAAAATATCCCTTCATTGAAAATAATTATTTTAATTTTAAAACTATAAAATTTAAAAAAAAAATGTACAAATACTCTTATTTGAAATTCACTTATAAAAACAATGAATTTCTTGATTTTAGGGATAAATATTTTGTATTAATAACCTTGTAATATTGTGAAGGATGATTCCACGAAATGATGGTCATTGTAGTGGGAAATTTTGTATATATTGTGTAAGTTAAAAAAGAATGTTCCTTTTCCACTATAAAAATCATAGAAAAGTACCATGATAATGAAATTTGAAGAATATTCCATTAATTTTTTTCTACAAAATTTAAAAAATTGTTTATAATTTTTTTAATAAATTATTTGGATATTGCTAAACATTTTTGAATGAATTTTTAAAAACATCATTTATGAAGAAAATAGTTTTTGGACCATATAGAGAAATGAATTAGAATTACCTTTAAAAAATTTAAAATAATTACAAGCACCAAATAGAGGAAAATGTTTATATTAATTATAAATATTCATGAAAAAAACATAAGATAATAATATATATTTATTTTAGAATATAAATTTCAAATAATTCTCCCAATTTATTCTTTGACAAAAAAATCCTGAATAATAAAGAAATTGTGATATAAACCCTTAACAATGTGGAAACTTTTATGTCACAACCTGAAAGATAAAAAATAAAATTAAATGAAACATTAAATACTATGAAGATAAATTAATTATTGATTTAATATAAAAAATTTAGTATATTTACCACACAAAAGAAATAATTTGTGAATACGACGTATATGTCACAAATGTAAAAGTGAGATGAGAAACCCTTACCTTGACTTTGACTAATTATGTCCATTCATTATATTCAAAAATATTAATTTTATGTTAATTATATAAATTATTAAGAAACTTATTTGGCATTATAATTCCATTAATTTCACTTATGTCTATGTTATATTTGATTATTTAGTCAATTAATTTTACATCATATGTTTTGCTGGTATTTGGATTATGTGTCAAAAATGACTTTGGTAGGTTGTCTCTAGCCAAATAAATCAATATTAAAAAATATTATGAATAATAACAATGAAATAATTATCATATTTATAAAAAAATTAATTTTATGACTAAACATTATTTTTGATTTGAAAAATAAACTATGTAAGGATCATGGTGACTATAGTCCATATGTATGCATGAGTGACATTTCCATTTTTCAACAATCATTATAGAAATGAGGTAAGATTTTTTTTAATCATTATAAAATGAAAATAATAAACTAAATAATATATTATATATTTATAAGTACCTATATATATCATCGATAGGTTGTGGTGATGTAATGATATTCACATCACTTGGTGATGACAGTGGTCCACAAGTACACAATTGATGTTATCATCTTTTAGTGAGTGATAATGGATGAAATAAAATGATATATTACATTTTTAGAATTATAAATATGTTATGAATAAAGTAAATATTTTATCTATATCACATATGTTTATTAACTATATCTTCATTAACTTTTATTTAAATATTTATTGAAAAATAAATCACATTGCACTGCAAGGCGACAGTCTGCACTACACATGAGGGAGAATATCATTTCCTCTTTGTGTGAAGAGGAGATAGACACAATTCATGAACATAAGTTCATAACTCTTTGTATATGGAGTTATTTTTTATATTAAATAATCTTTATTAATGAATATATGAAATATTTGGAAGGAAAAATAAAAGAAA
The DNA here is from genome assembly GCA_963277665.1 of Viscum album. Taxonomy (NCBI): domain Eukaryota; kingdom Viridiplantae; phylum Streptophyta; class Magnoliopsida; order Santalales; family Viscaceae; genus Viscum; species Viscum album. The sequence goes on along the minus strand of OY728131.1, from coordinate 671,418,430 downwards.
AACACATAGTTATAAATTATACATCATCCTAGGCCACCTCTTAATGATTATCAAAATATTATTCCTAGAAATTATTTATGACCAAAACATGTCATATTGGACAAGTTTATATAATTTTAAATGTTATTTGGATTATTAGTCCCAAAATCTAAATGGTTTAATGGTGTAAAAAAGAGATGATCTTGGGTGGCCTCTTATAAGTGAGGTTAGTGGCATGGTTGAAATATTTGAAAAGAAAAAGGTTCACCCACATTATTCCAAATAAAATGGTTTAAAAATAAATTATAATATATAAATATACATTATAATTTCTAAAAATGTCCTTAAAATATATTTTAGTCATTTTAGGAAATTTTAACCCTTATCTTTTTAGTTTAACCAGTGATAAATCATTTTTTCATTATCTTTGGTAAATAATTCTCCCTATTTTTTCTATTCAATATGGTAAAAATAAATTTTCACTTATTAGATAATATAAATTATGATTATTTAAAATATTTAATCAATATTTAATAATTCTAATCATAAATTGGTAAATTTTAATTTAAAATTAATTTCACAAACGTGATGAGAAATGGGGTTTTGATAAAGAAAATGTTCAAATGTTTAATGTTTTTTCATATAAAAAATATTTATGAATATTATTAAAATCAAATAAATTTAATCAATAGATATATAATTTAAATAATAATAATTTTTAAAAAAATGAAAATATAATTTATCTTTATAAATAATTTAAAATAATGGAATTTTTCAATTCAAATTTAGTATTTTTCACTATTCTTGATAAACATTCAGAAAAATATCAGCATTTCATAAATAGATAATTTTAAAAAACATAATTTAAATTTTAGGGATATTTTAAAGAAAAATTAAAAAAATTGGGAACAAACATTCTAAAATCATATTCACAATGAATGAATTATCTATCATTCATAAAAATATAGTTTTTTGGAAAAAAAATTCCCTTTCATGTCATTCTTATTTTATTTCTATTCAAAATATATACCAATTAAATTTATTTTATACATGTGTAATACATAATTTTTTCATATTATAGTACTTAATACTCTTAAAGTTCAACTAAAAATCTATGTTATAACAGTATTCAATTTTATGGTTTATTTAGACTCTGGGATGCGTATTCCCCAAAAAATCGAATTGATTAATTTTTTGAAATATATATTGTTGGATTTTTAGTATCATTTTTGGGTCTCATACACTGTCAAATAATTTTTTCTTTTATAATTTCATGGTTCAACAATTTTACATTACTCAAGATATAATTTATAAGGATATATCTTTCTTACTAACTTATAGAGGTCTAGGAAACTATTCATTTACATCATAATAACAATATCCCCATTATAGACTTTATATCTTATAGTTTTATCTAAATATCCCCCAATGATATGGTATTACCACCTATATTATATAATTATTTTTTTTCTGTATATTTCATATCCATCCTTTCACTAATTACAAATCATAGGTATATTTCAAATAGGAAATGTGATTTCACTTATGTGGTAATTAATACAATGTCTTTGTGGATATAGAAAATCCACTTCTAATATCACATAAAATTAACCAACTAGGATAAAAATAACATTTTCACGAATTAAATTACCAAAAACACTCACTTTGGATACAATAATCATATAAAAATCTATTTTTTCAAATAATTTATTGTGAAATCACATGGTTGGATATTTAATACACATTGAATTTTTTTTTATATAATGGATTTTCAAAAAAAAATACAATAATATTTCTACAAACCTTGGTAAAGGATTATCCTATCATAATTATAATTATCCACTTTAGTAGTATTCACTACATAGGATCTATCATGTTCCCTGGGTTATTGTGGTTTTTCGGGTCTATTATCCAAATGAGCCCTTATGTAGGGAATTTATGTGAAAATTTCCAAAAAACCTCATATTTGGAAATTAATTTGCATATGGATAATTAAATTATACTGTACAATACACCATTTCATTGATCTAAAGATTCTAAAATTTTAAATAATCTTCAACGTGATGGGTTATCATGTCACAATTGAATATTTTTTTATATATTTTCATGTAATTTCAAGAGAAATCTCTCACACAATTATTACACAATGAAAATTGAATCTTCATTCCACCAGTGTATTATTCACTGAAACATTAATATAACTCTATTTTTATCTTATTTTATTTTATTTTAAATTCAAATAAGTTCCATGTTTTAATCATAACATGTTATAGGTTTTTGGGCATAACAAATTGTTTTTTCACTCCAACTCTAATTCCTTTCGATAATTTTTTAGAAAATATCCATATTTTCCATCACTCAAATTACTAACTTGATTCTTACAGGATCCGATAAGTACATTAAATTAGTATGTTATGATTTTTGATAAAACATAAATTAATTAATGTATAAAACAAAAAACAATATATTTAGAATAAGTAATTAACATGTTACATGTATACCCTGTAAATATATAGATTTACATTGATGTTATAAAAGGAAATATTACTATTCAATAATAATACCAGACTAGGTATATATTATATCATAAAAAACTATTTAAATCCAAATTATTTATTTTTAATGTTAATGTTAATCATCCTAATCAGTTCCAATGAATGAGTAAAACATGGGGTGAGTTGGGACGATTAATTTCTAACTAATTAAATATCAGGTGAAATATATACCAATCTAAGGTTGTTATATATTGTTCACTCCCAATAATACAGGAAAAAAGATTCTAACAATGGTATATAACCATTGGTATTGGTCCACATACTATCAGTATAGATTATAATATTGGTTTTTAATTTTTTTTTCTAGTTTTACATTAGGATAAAGCCATGACACGGTTTTTAGAAAAAATTTAGTGTAGGTGTTCAATAAAATTGATTCAAAACCCAGTGGTATAGGTTATAAATATGAAATACCAATGCCAATTGTTTTAAAATCTCTTTATTATAGGTAATGTAAAAATTGTTTTAGTGTTTTAATCTCAATACCTTACTCTTATACCCTAATGGAATAACCAGTATATTAAAAAAGTTTAATGTAAATATATATAAATATATTAATTTTTAAATTTATTTATATTTTTTGGAATATAATAAAATTTGATATAATAAATACTAAATTATTAGGGTAAATATTCAAATGGTTTTATGAAAACTATTCATATTAGTATACTAATATTTTTGATGGATTAAAATACATTTCTAAAATCAATGGTATAGTTATCCTATTCAATATATATATTTTAATTATTCTCTAAATCCATTTATTTGTATGAGACATCACATAATGATTTCCAAAAATAGTAGTATAGGTCTGTTGGTGTAGAAAAAATTCTTATTGTGGAAATAGTTCCTATATTTATGTTTATATATCCAAAAAAAGATTTCATTTCAAGTAAACCAAACACTCAATGTTTTGCATGTTTTTAAGGATGATTTCAAAAATTCAATCTCATAATTATGGGGGTTTTTTTTATTTTTAATCATCTAAATCTAAAAATTATCTAAAACACAATGTGATAAAAATTATGAAATCTTATACCCACACTCTCGTGTGCAGTGCTAAAAAGAAAAAAATTACAAAATAGAATTTATATAAAGTTATATTCAATTATCAGCACTTGAATATATTTCACATACTTTTCATTATGTATTAATTATATAAATAAATAATCTCATAACTCAATAAACTAAAGGATTTGTGTATTCGTTGAATCCCAATATAACCCACAGATTTCATAATATTGTGATAATTGTTCAATAATATGAACACACTAGTAACCCATATATAAATTACATATGTTTTACTCTTCTCCATAATATGGTTTATATACAATATAGTTTGTGATTAACATAAAGGATAACTAATGGAAACTCATGCTAACATATTTCCATGTGTTCTGTTAGAATAATGTTTTAAAACATGAGAATCAGAGAAATAATTGATTAGAAGGAAAATAAAAAAATTATGTATTGACTATAATTTATGATAGAAGGGAATGATAAATCAATTTATGTAAAATATATAATGGCATAAGATTTTGGAATCATGATAAAAAATACTGAGTCATGGATTATAACATTGGGATATGAAATTGATATTAGGAATGGAAAAGTATAAAATCCCACTAATAAAAAAAATATTCAATCTTGACTATTAATATATGCTTCATATAAATAAAATGCAAAGTTATATTATTCAAGTGATTTTTCAGGATTAATATCATAAATACATCATCTTAAATATCACAAATTGTCATTTTTAAAAGTTCACATAGAACTCCCAAATCCAATAGAACATATAAAAATATATAAGATAACCTAGATAAATATATAATAATAATGTTGACATGGAATCCCAAATAAGGGAATAAACATGGAAATAAATCATAACCTAATATTCAAGCGGCATGAAATGGTATCTTAAAAAATAATCATTATAATTAAAATAGGGAGAAAGGAAATGAAAACATAAGATCTTGGTATCATGGAAAATATAAAAACAACACGAGATATGACGTCATAAATATAAGTCAATATTTATCCCCAATAACATCATTATAAAGTGAACAAGGTCACATTAAGTATTATGGAAAATCCCCATTCCTATAAATATTATAGACAACATTTGATGGTATTATGTTCAATCCATAACTATGTAGATAGAATCTAATTAGATATAATGCATAATATAATGAATTGAAGGGACAGATAATTCTTGTCCCAACCATTACAAAATTAAAATCATACATATGTGTTCCAAAAAAAAACAATCCATACTTAAATCATTTGCATGATTAAACACATGAGATGGAATTGGGCTTCATAATTATGATTTATGGAATAACTAATGGAATAATAGAGAAGTAATATCATGATAAGAATAAATGAAATCATTATTAACAATCATTATTGAAAAAGTAATATAGTTTAGGAGCATGTTCTACCAATGTAAATATATCATGAGAATGATCTCAGTGGAGGAAGAATAAAAACGAATCATTTTTTTGATGATTTTTAAAATAAGAAATGGATATTTCTTAATTAACAAATGTTTTTAATATTTTATATTAAATAATAATTGAGAATGGTGGTCTTTTATAATATAATTATAGTATTTATAATCTATTAATGTTTTGAAAACATTTAATGAATATGATTCTTGATATGATACAAGTAAAATGAATTTTTTGTTAAATTAGATATATGGAAAATTAGTAATTTTTATGAGAAATAAAAACATGTATAACCATAAAAATGAAAAGAATGTTTATCAAGGAATATATATAATGTATATATGTACAAATAATTATTTTGGTTATGTGAATATATATCATAAATAAGATAAAAATAAATTTAATAGTTAACTCAAAAGCAGTGAGGGTGGTACTGATAATCCCTTATAAAATAAGAAACATTATAATAAAATCTCCCATTAAGAGGGAGGGAAAAAATAAAGAACCAGAACCATGAATAATTATAATCCATGATATTATATATCAAATTTTTTACTATAAACACAATTTAATTGAAATTAGGTTCCAAAAATAATATGTGTCTCAAGGAAAGAAGATTTCAGATGAAATCAGAATGTCGTGTCCAAATGTACGATAAATTTTCTCTTAAAATCATGAATAAATAAATTATTTTTATTATACATGTACAAAATAACATTATTCAGCTCAATTTTATTTATAAAATTCTAAATATTATCACCACATGTTTAATATTATTATTTCATTTTCTTATGTTAGTTACCTAGAAGTGTTTGATTATTTTCACTGTAAAATATTCTGTTTTTTTTAATATAGTGGAAGGTATTATAGTACAAATTCCTAATCTGAAGAATTGTGGAATATTATGTCCATTATTATTCTATTATGGAAATTCATATAATATTTTAAATGTTATCCCAAAAATATCCAAATTGAGAAATGTTCCTTGAAAATCCATTTATGGCGATTAATGATACCATAATAATTTATTATTATTTTTACTTATATGCTATCATATATTATAATTTTATAATATAAATTGTTATTTTTTAACATTTAAAAAAAATTAAAATCACATTAATGATTAGTGGTCTGGGAAAAAACATTTCATTCATGGACGTGGTAGAATTCAAACACATATGATACATTTTGTGTATTTCTCAATGACATTTGAAGAAATAATTGGTTTTCCATTATTTTTACAAAACATCAGCATAGAAAAAATGAAGGAGTTATTATACAGTCATGGATAGATGGGAATTGATGGAAGTATCATATGAAATACTATATAATGTTTGGATGGAGATCATTACCTCTTCCTTGGATGGTCTCTCTTAGGCTCACCCTTAAGTTTTCTTTTCATGGTCACTTATGGAGACCAATGATATAAAGGGATAGATAGGTTCTCCATAAGAGACTTGAGTTTAGTTTTTTTAAATCTAATACATCAAAATGTGTGGGAGAATTTTTAGGATGTGATTTCATATTACAGGTCATTAAAATATAACTTTTGTAAATAATCATTTTTTCTCAATAATATCCAATCATTATTCAATGAGAATGGATCTAAAAATGGGAAATAATGGTATGGGGAAGAAGGGACTTTTTTCACCCTCTAAAATAAAATAACACATATGTTTTACATATGTTTTAATCACTTCTAAAAACATAATACACCATTATACTAATTTACCACATACTGGGGCAACCACAATTATACACTTGTTATATTATTTAAATGGGATAAAATTTAAAATTTATGATATTTCATAATTTTAACATTATGATTATAAATATATAATTAATTTTATAAAATCATATTTCTAAGATTACTTGAAATTATTTTTTTGCCTAGCACACATGAAACATAACAACTATTTTATTTAAAAATTAAATTTTAATCATACATCTTAATTGTGGGATAATATTTAAAATATTTTTCATTTTCAAGAAAATTATTATTTCCTTATAATAAAATTAAATATCAGGTCTCATTCAAATCAATTTTAAAATATGTCCTATTTATATTTTTAATTAATTTAAAATACCAAAATATTTTTTATTATAATGAATATGTTAATTTTTATTTGTGTGTTTAATATGGTAAATAACTGTTTTTTAGAGTATGACACTTTAGGGGGGGTAATAGGGTTCCAATAAATTTTATTGTCAAAAACCATTATTTAAAAGTTATTTAAAAGTTCCCCAATTTAAAAAAATGGCCTAGTTAACCAAGGTTGCTGATTTACAAAAGCTTTGATTATTCAATATTTATCTCAAGGATTTATTAGTTCATAGTTAAGATAATATGAATTACTATATTAACAATCTACCCAATTAGAATCTAATATAAAAACTATCCAAGATTAACTATCAGAGTGAATTTAATTTTTCTAAAATAATTATAAAAATAGAGAAAAAAACAAGAAAGAACATAGTGAAAGTAAACAAAAGGTTTAGTCTCAAGATGAGACCTAATCCTTTCCACCTATTGAGAACCTTCCACAAAGTAGTTTATATAAAATAGACGTGATCTATACCATGGATTTTGGTAACAACAGTATATAAACTGTCCAGATCAACAAACATCTTCCAGAGTTTTTTGTGGCATTGTAAAAACTAATAATCCATAGAGGGTCCTCTTTCAAAATTATCTATGGGAGTGTAAATGTGATGTTTTTGGAAGAATCTAAGTATCTTTTAGTTTGGATAAAGAGTCAGTGTGTGTTTATAAAACAGAGACACATAGTTCTCAGAATGAAAATAAAGTACACATAAAGAGAAAAATGATATGAAGAGTTCTAAATTATATGAGTGATAATATATGAAGAATTTGGAGTCCTTATGGAAGGTATAAGTGAATCTACAATCATCTTCTAGAAATAGATAGCAAAACATAGTCTTTTTCGATTCTGCCTTCTGTTCCCAGTGAGGTAGAAGATTCCTTGAAGTGTTCTTGTTTTCTAAGTTATTCTGGAAGAGATTTTTGGTCTTTTGGTTATTAATAGTGTCATCATGTATGCACAGTAGTAAATTCTGGAATTTTTTCTCTAAGGTGCATGAATAGATCAGTATGTTGCTTCTAGGTTACCATTTTCTCGATATCTTTCTTTTTGATCCACATATTCCATTTATATAGAAAAACATCATGTTCTTTAGTACATCAAACCTCGTAATGATCTCTGACAACATTATATGTTTTCTAAAAATGAAAAACAAGATCATTAATATAATATGTAGTATTATGTTTCATATATATAATTGTTAGAGGTAAGTTTGAATTTAATAGAAAGATCATCGGAGACTCGGTCTGTCAGTAGGTTAGACTCTCGGTGACTCTTGTTGTCAGTGAGTCAGTCTGTCAGTAACCCATACTGTCCGAATTTTAGAATGTTAGTGTATCATTATATCGGTATTTCATTATATTGGTGGATCAACCATGAATTAGTAACTCAGTTTTCGGTAGGTGATTCATGGGTAACTCAGCTTTCGGTAGCTCATACATAGAAAAATTTTGAGTGTCGCTCAGTCGCTCTATCAGTAGATTGAGTGTCAGTAGGTCAGGCATTAGTATATCATACTTAGAAAAACTCAGAGTCATTATTTTAGTTAGTATCTATATCAGTATCTCATAAATCTATCATTTACTTATCTTATGGGTAGCTTATGTGGTCTATATCTCATGTATCAGTGATTCAAGTATCTATTATTTTATTATCAGTAGTACAAGTTTAGGTAGCTCATACTTATCCAAAATCCTTAATCCTTTCATAAGATGTAAACACTAACACCATAGCATAAAATTATAATTGAACATGAATAAACAAAATGTATCTTAATAAATGATAATTAGCATAGTTAAGCATGATTTTCAAGGATTAAAACTAGAAGAGGCAAACAATATCCCCCTTTATGATGATAAAAAATCGAGGCATTATATACCATAATAATTGATTTATTATGATCAGGGAAAAAATATTCTTAAAATATTTCACAGATTATTGAGATAAAATATTAAAATAAACACATGTAAATATTAATTCTTAAATGACATGTTTCAATTATATGTTCATATTTAATCTACAATCTTAATCTTAAACTCCCCTGAGAGTGATTCCATATTATTTCTCCCACTATTGGGATTATCAAAAAGGAAACACTGAATGAAAAATAAATAAAATATAAATAAATAACAATGAGATGAAATCACTGATGGTATTCCATTAAGAAATTAGTAAAAGGGATTGAACAAATAGTACAACAAAAATAGTACATCTAATCCCTGTAAAAAAGTGATCCAACTATGTATTGGTCACATCAGGGTCCATCACTTCTTTTACCTAATAAGAGGTATTAATGGTAGGATTAGGAGGTGTAGAAGTTGTTGTGGTGTAAGGGACAGAGCCAATAGTGAGGGATGAAAGAGGAACTCTATGAAAAACATATGGATCAAGGCTCAGTCTAGAAAAAAAAGTAGGACCATTGATTTCCTCTTGGATGACCAGTTTAATGTGGTTGAGAGCTTGATTAGGGTTCATGGTCAAATGTGAGAAAAGGGTAGAAGAAGACGTAATAGTATTCAGGACTGGTCTGATAGGAGTAGCAGAAGGAGCAAAAATGGTTGTGCTATGATGATGTAGGTACATTTTGAGTAGATTAATAAATTCCCTAATAACCTCACCTCTATATGTCATTACCTTCACAAAAGACTCTTTATTCTCCCCAATATTCTCAATGGTAGGAGTAAAATCCCTCAACTAGTTAACTTTATCCTTGAATTCCTAACTCACTATAGGTGACCTGAAATTCCCCACTAAATATTTGAAATGACTGGTTAGCTGACACTTTCTGTAAATCATCTTAAAATAGAAGTCTAGCTTCTTGGTTATTTCTTCTTGAGTAGTAATAGATTAAATTGACTAGAATCTCACCATGTCATTCACATGGTGATATTTTTTGATGATTTTACTAATGATCTCTGGATTAGTGCCACTCATCACAATTTGAACTTTCACTTACATCACATATCTAATCATATCATCATCTAGATAATGAGAAATATGAAAAGATGAATTGGAGGTAACTTGAATATATCACTGGTATCTTGTCTCAAATGGTCATCATTAGGAGTAAGAGTTCTAGGTTGAGCAGTAGCACTCCTATAAGGAACATCCTCAATATTTTTCACATCTTTATCCAAGGACATCCAATAATCAATAGTGAGAGTGTTAATGGCTGAAACCATAGCAGTCATCTCATTCATCATATTCTGATTGAATGTAATAACAAATTCTATAAGAGAGATCAACATTGACTCAACTTGAGATAAAACACTATATGTAATCAAATAAGCATCTCTTTCACTAATTCTTAGATCAAAAACAGGTTGAATGAGTGGAAAAAATCAGACTATAGATAACAGTTGTTCCTTAAAAGAACTAAGATCAACTTTAGTCACATACTCTGGAGCAGACCAAGGAATGGGAGTAGGAGAAGCACTCTTATACTTGTAATTAGAATAATCTATACCAAAGGTCATATATCCTGGATCTTTCCTCCACACATGTTCAAAAATGCCACCCAAAGGATTCAGTACTTCAATCTTATAAATCTTAGTTGGTCTATCCCCCTTAATAGGTGACATTTCCCTGGAATAGAATAATTGTATCACTAGAGTCCCTAATACTTCCCTTTCACTGGAAATTCAACATGAACAAGAGTATCATGAGCCCTCTCCTCAAGCACAACTAGTTCAACATGAGAATGTGATGCTACATGTCGTTCCAAAATCGGTTTGACTTCCTACTGTACTACATGGGCATCAGTAGGATTTTCATGATCATCAGAATATAATATATGATCAATCGGTTTAGCCTCAGGACCTTGATAACTATCTAGATTATTTTATCAACTACATGAACAATCAGATCCTCTATATTCCCTTTCACTTGCATCATCATATTCTTTATCTTCTTCATTAATTTCTTCTTCTTCACTTCCAATATCTTCTTCTTCACTAGATTCCTCATCACTACCATATCTACTAACTTACTTATAATCCTCAGCCTCATCATTCTATTCACTATAATTCTCAGGTAGAAGTGGTTCCTTAGAAGATAGAGGTCTTGGTGGCCTTTTAAAACCACAAGTCATCATTATTAGACGGTCAGCAATTTCGGGATCACCCATGTCATCGATTGAAGATTCATCTCTTTGAACTTCCTTAGGTAAATCCACATTAGAATAAACCCCAACATTATTTGGAAAAATAAATAATTATGCAATGATCATTGAGACATGTTGGTGAGAATTATCGGTGAGACATCCTCAGTGGGTCCTATTTGTGAGTTATCAATAGTAGGTCCTTAGCAATTGATTATCCTTAAATCATGTCTGATATAAATCATCCACTCAGAATTTAAAGGTTTAGTAGAAATATCAACAAGATGATTTTCTCTTCGAATGAATTCATGATTTATATCGCCTTTTTTATAATGATCTCTCAAAAAGTGATCTCTTACAATAATATGTTTAATTTTAGAATGAGAAACTGGATTATTAGAAATGTTAATAGCACTTTTATTGTCATATATTATGGGTACATTCCTAAACTGATATACATAATCTAGTAATGTGTGTTTCATCCACAAAATATAATCAAAAAACTACCAATATATATGTATTCACCTTTGGTAGTAGATAATGCCACAAAATTTTTCTTTTCACTACACAATGACACTAGAGACTTTACCAAAAGTGACATGTTCTAGAGGATCTTTTTCTGTATATCATTCAACCCCCAAAATCAGCATCAGAACAACTAACCAAATCACATGATTTTTCTCAAGGATATAACAATAGTATGTTGGTAATAAATTTGAGGTATTTGAAAATTCTTAACAGTAAGAAGATGTAACAATTTAAGATTTTATTGAAAACGAGAACACATACAGACACTAACCATAATATTAGGTCGACTTGCTATCAAGTATAGTAGACTTCCAATCAACCCTCTATAATTAGTTTGATCAATAGAATTTCTTTTTTTATCAAGTCCCAATTTAATGGCTGTACTCATTAGAGTACCACTGCTCTTTGTACTATCAATTCCAAACTACTTCAAAACATCCTTAGTGTTATTACATTTATTTAAAATAATAACTTATTTATTATAAAAATTTTGAAATACAAGAAAGAATTTGAGTTCTCCCATTAAACTCTGTCCAAATTCATTTTGAATCATTTTTTAAAAATCAATACATAATAAATTTTTTAAAGATCCATTAATAATTTCATAAACATAGATTTTTACAATAAAAATATCTTTAGAAATTATTTTTTTAAAATTATTATGATCAAATATTTCTTTTGTAAAACATTTTTAAATATGAAATGTGATAAGCCTATCATACCAAGCTCTTGGATCCTGTTGTAAACTGTACAAAGAATTTTTTAATTTAAATAAATGATTTGGAAAATTGGGGGTTTTAAAAGCAGGGGTTGTTCAATAAAAATATCCTCAACTATGTACCCATATAGGAATGCACTTTTAACATCAATCTGATATAGCTTGAAATTGAGATTTGTTACATATTCTAGCAGTATTATAATGGCTTAAAGTCAAGAAATTGGTGAAAATTATTCTTCATTGTCAATTCCTTATTCTTGACTATATCCTTGTGCAACCTGTATGACCATATTTCTCACTATGGTACCCGCTTCATCTACTATATTTCTAAATAGCGACATAGTTCCTATAGTCAGGGTGTCTTTAGTTCTATCAAAGAGTTTCCAAATATTATTTCTTTCAAACTAATTCAAGTCTTCTTTCATATCTATTTTACAAAAATTCATCATCGATTTCATCATTAATGTTATTAGGTTCATGTTGTGACAAAAATTCTTGATTTTCAACATGGTTTCTAAGAAAAGATCCAGTCTATGTACCTTTTTCTAGGTTTCTAACAACAACATCAAAAGGATGGTTCTTAAGGGTTATAGAAGATCTCAAAAAATAAGGGCTTGTTATTTTATTTTCTTATACATGTTCTGGTTCAATATGATTAGAGTCTAGATATTTTCTAGAACTGGAGGATTTTTCCTCTTATTTAAAATAAGAATCAAAAGGTTTATCATTTCTATCTAGATTGGGCATATCATCAAAAATATTTTCTAGGGAGGTTTTAGATTTTAGAGGTTCTGTTTCATCAAATTTGATATGTATAGATTCTTCCACTAACATTGTCATTTTATTGAAGACTTTATAGTATTTTCTAGAGGTTTAATAACCTAGGAATATTCCTTCAGCACTTTTGGAGGAAAAATTGTCAAGATTATCTTTTGTATTATGGATAAAGATATAGAAACCAAAAAATTTAATATAATTTTCCTTAGGAATCCTATTATTCTATAACTCATATGGATTTTTCATACATATATTTCAAATTAAAACACTATTGATTAAGCAATAAAGTGTATTCACATCTTCTTCCAAAATGTAAATTGGAAAGTCACACTTATTAACCATAGTTTGGGAAATTTCTTGGGTGTTTCAATTCCTTATTTCTACAAGTCCATTTTGTTAGGGTGTCCTAGTAGTAGAGAAGTTATGACTATATCCATTTTGTGAGAAATAATATTCAAACTCTTAGTTTTCAAACTCAGGGCTATCTTTACTAATTAAGGTATTAATTCAATAAACACATAATTTCTTTGTATATCTAGCATACTTGGTGAATTAAGAACATGATTCACTCTTGTGAGCTAAAAATAAAGTCAATTTTTACCTATAAAAGTCATCTAATAGAAAATAGACATAATTATTCCCATTTAGACTACAAAAACTAGAAATTCCAAACAAATCCATTTGAACCATCTCAAGATATTGAAAAGTTGAAACTTTTTTCTTTGGTTTCAATGATATATTGTGTTGTTTTCCCTTTTGAAATGGATTTTAGACCTTGTCATTTTGAAACACATATTTTGGTGGATCCTTGACTATTCCTTTAATATTAAGCTTTCTAAGGGAGTGAACATTGCAATGGCCTAGTCTCTTATGACAGAGACAAGAATCATTATGAATTGCACTCAAGAAATAATCATTTTGAGAAACTAATGTATCTAAATTGACAACATAAAAATTATCATTTCTGAAGGTAGTGAATACTAAATCATTCTTATAATTGAAAATATTTTAAAAATAATTTTTTAATTTAATATTAAAACCATCATCACATAACTATGATATGATAAGAAAATTATACTTAAGAACATCAACAAAAAAACTTCGGATATTAAAATTTAATTAGTTTTTCCAAGTTTTCTCGGGCCAATAATTTTTAAATTGGTATTGTCACCAAAGGTTACATGTCCACCATTAATCTTGATAAGGTTCTTGAAGCTTGAATAGTCCCCAGTCATATGTCTTGAAAACCCATTATCCAAGTACTATAAACTCTTGTAGGAACTCTTCAAGAATATCTCCTAAAAAAATAATTCAAAAAAGATACGATTTTGGTACCCATACTTTCTTGGGTCCGAAAATATTATTAATTAATGCTTTGGGAACCCAAATTTTCTTCACAGGTTTCCTATAAGAAGTTTTCAAGGTATTAGAAAAATGAACTCTATTTATTGTAGAAAAACTAGAGGCTATAAACGTATTTTGGGTGCTAGAACATGCTGTGGATTTTTCAGATCTGGGCACAAAACCAAATTTTCTAGATTTTGATACAAAATCGGTTTTAACAATGTTTCATGTTCAAGTTTAATAACCAATACCCATAATATATTTTGGACCATTTTTTTCCATGAATTTTTACTATGTAATCATTACCATCTATGAATTTATATAAATCCTTCTTTAATTGATCATTGACAAATTTAAGTTAATTATTACCATTGATAAATTGATCCCTAATCTATTTTTTAATAATAAGTTTGAATTTAACTGAAACATTAAGAGCATGTGGTTTATTTAGATTTGTATTTATGATTTAGTTAATTTTATCTTCACTCAGATATTTTACAAAAACATCTCTTTATTTTTCATATTCTCATAATCAGATTCATCACCAGAATAATAAAAATTCTATGTATGAGAATCTAGAGTTACCTATGATGGGTTTGTCATGAAACACGTATTGGATTTTCCATCCTTCTAATAATTTGATGATTTAGATTCATTAGAGCTATTCTCAATGTCTCTCTAGGTGACCTGGATTTCATTTTTATTTTTTATACCTTTTTTTATATTTCTATATAAACATTAACTTAGGACAGTTGGCTTTCTCATGTCCTCTTCTCTTGAACTCATGACAGACTATTTCACTAGTATTTTCATTTTTCTTCCAGTCCTTTTCTTATTTTCCTTTGGTGTTATACTTCCCTTTGTATCTAAGTTTTCTAAATAAGTTCTTTCATTTGTAAATCTCTTAAAAAACTTAGATAAATTATCCATTTATTCATCACTTTCACATGATGTATCTTAATTTCTGGAACATTTAGCATGAACTTTCACTTTCTCTTTTTTTGGAGGCAGTAGTTTGGAAAGACACTGACTTTCACTTTGGATCATAAAATTCTACACTATTAATCTTAAATTATTCTATATACATCATAAATTTACCTATCATATCCTTTATTGGAAGAGTGTTGATGTCATAGTATTCCTTTATTAACACTAATGTTCCTCTCCATCTTTATGGTAAGCATCTGAGAATTCACACTACTTGTTCCATGGATGTGATTGTCTTTCCAAGAGAGACCACCATATTTACAGTTTCATTGAACCTGAGACACATGTCACATATAGTTTCATCATTCTTCATTGTAAAGTTATCATATTTAATAGTATATGTATTGTGTGTCATTAATTTGACAGTAGTGGTTCTTTCATGAGAAACAACCGATGTATCCCAAATTTCAAATGCTGTTTTACAAGAAGAAATCCTATTAAATAATTTATCCCATAAAGATTGGTATAATTCATTCATAGGTTTATATTTATTATTGTAGGACGCCTTATTGGAAATATATCATGTGTTCCTAGAAGTAGTATGAATTTTATATTCATCTATAATTGAAGACCATATTTCAAAACCCATACTTCCCAAATGTATTTTTATTTTATTTTTACACCGAGAATAAATTGTGCCCTTAAAGTAGGGTTTTATGTTGGTAGCAACATCTTCATATATATTTTAAATTTAAAATATATTTTAAATAGTTTAAAGAATAATAAATTTTGAGATGATAGAAATTTATATATCTTTATAACACAACTAAAATCACAATTGGAAAGTGTTCTGAAAAATAATATAAACCACTCATACCAAATGTTGGTCAGAGTAGGACACTCAAGAGGGGGTGAATTTAGTTCCTATAAAAATTTATATCAAAAAACATTAATTAATTTTTTCAAAGGTCCCCAATTTAAACCAAAATTTTCGAGTTATCCAAAGTTTTAGATTTATAAAAAGGTTATTATTTGAATTTTTTCTCAAAGACCGATTGGTTCTCTACTTAGAAAATATGAATTAATATTTTAAATTATCAAAAAATTCTATAAAATAAAATTATAATATATGAAATATCTAATTCTAACTATTAGATTGAATTTATTTTTTCTGAAATAATTATAAAAATAGAGAAAAAAACATGAAAGCAGGAAATAAAATTAAAAAAGATGTTCAGTATCAAGCCGATACCTAATCAGCTCCACCTGGTGATCACCTACCACCAAAAATTTTATATAAAATTAATTTTATCCACACCATGGATTAGGGTAACAATAGTATAAAAACTATCCAAGTCAAAAAAATTCTTCCATAGTTTTTTATTGGAGTGTAAAAACAAACAAGACACATAAGGACCTCTTGCACTATTATCTATAGGAGTGTAAATGTGACAGATTTTGAAGACATCTAAGTATCTTTAAGTTTCTATCAAGAGTCATTGTGTGTTTATAAATCAAACACACACACTGATCAAAATGAAAATAAAGTGCAAAGGAAGATAAAAATGATAAGAAGAGCAGATAATGCTATGTGTGATGTTCTATAAACCTTATAAACTCTTTCATGATGGTAAAAATGAAGATTGATTACTCTTCCAAAAATAGACAAAAAAACATAGAGTTATTTTTTCTTCTGTCTCCTATTCCTAGTGAGTTATAATATTCCTCGAAGTGTTCATGTCTTATATGTTTTTGCTATATATATTTGTTGTCTTTTGGTTCTTAGTATCATCTTTGTGTATGCATTTCAAGAATCTCTTGTGTTTTTATCTAAGGTGCACGTATACCTCATTATGTTCCTTACAAGTTTCCCCTCTCTCTATCATTATTGTTGATCCAAATACTCCCTTTATACAAACAAGCATCATATTATCTGGTACCTCATACCTTGTATTGGTATCCAGTATTATTAAATGTTTTCTAAAAAATAGAGATGATATATTTAATATATTAATTAGTACTAAATTTTTTAAATATGACTATAAGAGGTAATTTTATATTTAAGAGAAATATCATAGATAACTTGTCTTTCAGTAGGGTAGATCATTGGTGACTCATGCTGTCGGTGAGTCAGTATTTCTGTAACTCAGACTGTCAGTATCTCAAACTGTTGGTGTCTCATGTTGTTGGTATATCTTTCTATCGATTGATCACCCTTTCATCGGTAAATTAGTTGACGGTAGGTGATGTGTGAGGAACTCATCTATCAATAGATCATAATCAGTGAAATTTTGAGTGTCAATCATTCACTTTATCGATAGGTCAAGCATTGATATTTTAGGAATTGGTAGGTCATACTTAGAAAAACTCTGAGTTGTTGTGTCTGTTAGTCTCTCTATTGTTAGCTCATACATCTATCGATGACATAGTTTATCGATATATTATGTTGTTGGTGTCTCATGTGTCTATGATTTAGGCATCAGTGACTTAAATATCTATAGGACAATTATTACTAGCTCATACTTATCTAAAATCTTTAATTTGGTTTTATGATGTAAACACTAACACTAGAGGTTAAAATTATAATTTAAAATGATTAAACACAATGTATCATAGTAAATGATAATTATTATAGATAAACATGATTTTTGGGCATTAAAACTAGAGGATTCCAAGACCAACCTTCTTAATAAATGATTTTAACATAATTCGTGAACTATATGTTACATTAATAACATTGAATGATATTTTGAGGTTTAATGTCATGGAAATATAGTACCTAATTCAAGAATTACAAAAGGAAAAAAGAAACATGGAATTTATTTAATTATCACTAAAGACGCCATTATTATTCCATCCTAGTTCACCTCATAGACATTTATTTCCTATGGACATACATTAAGAGAAAAAAATGATCATAAATCCCAATATGGGATCAATAAATGATATAGAACACGAGAAATCATGAAGAATAAAACATTAGGCATAAAATGAGGATATAATAATAATGACACTGTATATAACATGTAAATGTGGATAAAACATAAATATGATACATTCATAATAATATCACAAAGTATTATCACCATGATGTCTTTAAAAATAATTTCCAAGGTTATTTACCAAGGTATCATAAATCATTTAATCTATAGAGATTACATAACTACCACGTTTAATAGATATCTATCTAGGCACACCCTTGATTTATCTAAATTAATTAGTTCCAATTTGAACTTAAAAATAATTTCCTTAACAAACAATGGGAAATAATAAATGGGATTAATGTAAAATTCATTAAAATTTAAAATTCATACAAAATTTAGAATATAAAATTTTTTGACACAAAATAATGGAATTCAAGATTCATATTTGTATGTCCCCTTGTAATGAGTCATGTTTAAATCTATTTTAACAACCAAAAATGGATAAATTTGATAGGTATAGCCTATATAAGTTTATTTCATGAAAATGAAATAAAATTAAAGTTATGGTTTTGGAAGCATAATATGTATACAAAAATAGTTATTGAATATGGTTAATTAGAATATATGGAATTTTTCCATCTATAAAACATAATTTGGATAGTAGTGTAATCATTTATGTTAATTAAACCAAAATAATATGTGAATACACTAATATAATTTATGTACATGAATATATTGGAAGGAAGTGGTAGAGGATTTATTTTCCTTAAATAAGTGTTTCGCAGAACAAGAGGATGTAACCTCTATAACATAAAAACGCGTTGGAGGGACAATTTTGGACTTTAAATGGTAATAAAATCATGGTTAAAGGATATGGAGTGGAGTGGAATGGTGGGATTCAATTTTATTAATTTAAAAATAAGGGTAATTTTTTAATAATATATTAATATATGCATTAGAATTATAGGTTTAAAAAATTTAAAAACCTAAAATTACACATGGATTTAGTTCATAGATATAGACTTTTATGTATTTTATTACAATATTTTAACATATTGGAACTAAAATCCATTTCTTAATATTATATTGTCCTTGTAATTTTAAATGTTCCATATAATATAATTTTAAAAATTATACTTAGCATTTGTTGTATTTGGAATATTATGTAATGATATCGATGTTGATTTAAATCCATTAAATTACTTAATTAGAATAAAACAATATATTTAAGCTAAGAAAAAAACCATTCATATTACTTCACTTCTATGTATTTATGTTTCCTTAATACCTACTATATATTATAACATATTTTATTTTTAACATAGAAAAATGAATATCACTGAAAATTATGAAAAATTCATTACTAACTAAATTTTTTTCTATTGGTTTTAAAAATATCAATTTCTTTATTTGGAAAATATTCTAAATTTTAAAATTTTAATTATTAATTTAAAATAATTATTTATTTAAAACAAACAAATTTTATCGTACAAAAATATTTAAGTCCCTAAAAAACTATATATAATTGTAGAAAACTCTTTTATAAATAATTTTTGTCATTTTTTACCTTCATGAAATACTATTCATTTATTTTAAATGTATTGTAAAGAAATTTATATTTATATATATATATATATTATATTTAAATAATATCATCATCTTAGTATAAAAATATATTTTATCAAAAAAATTAGTAATAAGAATTTTAAATTTGGGTTTAACTCTAAATAGAAATATTTACCATAAAATAGTTAATTATGTTTTTAAATAACTACGCCAAATTCTACTAGGGATTTGATGAGCAACCCTTAATTATAGTAGAATAGACTCTATGGGTAAGGTTCATGATGTGGGTAGTTTATTGAGGTGGATTTTCTAATATTTATATAGTTGTGATGTCTTATACATTTAACTTCGCTCATATCTTTTTTCATTTGAGCTCCATGTATTGATGCCCTACTTGGAATTGATAAAAATAAAACCCAAATAAAGATACCACCATCCTCTATTCTAAAAAAATTAGATTCCTAGGTCATGATTTTACACGTTGATTCCATAATTTATTCCTTCATCATTAAATTAACATTTATCATTACCATTAACATAAACTGACCCTAATAAGCACTTTATAATGGCTACATTTCCAATAGACAAAACTCTACATGGGGATGAATATATACATACATGTAATTTTAGTGTAATGTTAATATCCAAAATTTGACATATTTAATTAAATCCTATATATATAACACGAAACATATATAGTTTCTAACTCATTTCAAAAGGTTTAAACAATGCCTTTGATAATACATACCATATACCAATTTTTTTCAATAAATTATTTTCAAGGTAGGTGTAATCATCTTTATAAGGATCGTTATGATAAATTATTCAATTATTTGGTCTTTATTATTTTGTTTTTATATCCATGTAGTCTTCATATCTAAATTATTTTGAATAATTTCTTGGCATGTAATATTCATTATGTTGTAATATTTATATATACTTTAATTATGAAGCATAATAACATAGTCAATTGGAAATAAGGTTCATTTATTATGAAAAAACAATTTTTCAAGTCGTTAAATTCTCCCCGATAATAAATTTCATCCATGAGGTTTGATTCATAATTAAAAAAATTATTGGAATTTCTCTTTAATTTCGTTTTCACGTTCCTATGTTTATTCTTCAAACATGTTATTTCCACATAGGATATTCAGATTAAATCTTTTTATACACCTCAATAGATGTTCTCCTCTATCAAGAACCTTTATTTGGTCAGCTCCAATAAATATTTTAGGGAACAATAAATCACCATTAATTTCAATTATATACATTTCATGATACATATAAACACTAAAGAGATAGACATGTATTATATCATGAAGATTAAAAATATTTTGAGGTAGTGTGAGTTGATAAACAACCAATCCTGCATTATCAGAAATCTCAAATGTTCCATTATAGCTGGGACTTAGTTTTCCCATAATTACATATATCATAACTCCTTTAAAAAAGGAAATCATGAGGAAAGTATAATCCCAAAAATGAAATAATATATCCTTAAATTGGTTGTCAAGATAATGTTTCTATTGACTATGTCCATCCTTAATGTGATTCTGAATCTCTGGTATCTTTTATGTAGTTTCATTCAAAATATATAGTCCTAATAGTTACCCTTATCCATTTTATTCCAATAAGTAAGGATTTATACACTATTTTTTTGAATAAATCATCACAATTTAACATTTTAACACTCTAGTTGAAACTTTTTTAACAGAATAATTTAACAACTGGATGATGTTGGTCCCAACTCCATTGAAAATCATTTGAGCCATCCAATATCTTTTCATATTATACATCAATGTCCCTCCTATTATTTTCATCAGTTTTAATATCAACGGTTTTTATTAGTATCATATATTTATTCATGGACTTTTAAAGGCTTCTCTAAAACATAGACATAAATATTGGATATTATTTAAAAAATATTGGCAACAGTACTCCAGGGAGCCTCACTATGTCTTGAACATAGAGTTGATTCGGAACAATTGGGAGAAATACTATCTATCCAATCAAATAATTATAAATTTTCATTTTTCCAATGATGACCAATATATCATCGTTTCTCGTGGAAGGAATTGGTATGGTGGAAAAAATGTCCATATTAACATTTTTCCAATTCAATACAAATATGTGCAGTGGTTTTAATTCCCATTTAGGAAGTTGAAAATATTACTTCATGTGTTCAATCACCATGAATCATGAAATATAATAATAAATATACATTTTCATACTATACCTATAATAACTATCACTATGAACTATATACATTTTACTAATTCCATGATGTATAGTGAATGTGGAGTTGAGATCTTCTATGATTATCTCTATATTTTTTAATATTTTGGATAGATATATTGGTACAAATTATTTGTACACCTTCTTTATCAATGTTGAATAAGGAAGTTTCTCATTTTCTAAATCCACTATCTTCTTTTCCTACAAATGTTAATATTTGTTAACTTTGTAGAACTTATATAAAATTGATGGTTAAAAACTATTTTTGGATACGTTTGATGATGTACTATCTTTTATTATCCCCATGTCCAACCATACTATGTCCTTAATCAATGCATATCATTAATTCCTTTTCATTGGATGAACACTAATATCCTTCATACTAAATTCATCTACTACTTTTTTTTCACTTCGAAGGTGAATATTAATTCATCTATAATAGGATTTATGTATATCTAATAATTTAAATTGAATCATGTTTAGTTCCTTAGTGACAATATATATTTAAAACATTGGAGGTCTATGAATATATCATAAATTTTTAATTAAAAACAATGTATTCGTATCTGTTGATAAAAAATGATGACATCTAACTACAGTACAAGGGTAATATAATAATATTAATGAGGATTTAACTTCTGAGATGCATATGTTATTACCATTTTATTTTTCCTTCGGAAAAATAAATTCCCAGTCAATGATTGATCACTCTGGATTAAAATATTTATCTGATATAGAGTTGGGTAAGAACTAGATCACAATCCAAAATCTTCTTGAAATCATTGAAAATTTCCTTTTACTCCATTGTCTAGACAAAAAAACACCTTTTCCAGTGGACATTGCAAAAAGGTTATAAATCCATAAACTATTTTTCAAAAAACATCTATATTATCTATAACACCCCGAGATTTTTGAGATATATTATTTTTAATTTCTTTGACTTCTTCTATTTTACACTACACCATGATTAGCTTGTACTTAATGCAACACCGTATTATCTTGTAGTATACGCAACACTTTTCTTGGCTCGTGTTACACACAATTTCAAGTTTGTTTTTATAGAAGTTATTCTACGCAACATTAAGTATAGATTTTGTTTAATGTAGAAATGAAATAAGTTCTTATTATGTTATACTCATCACCAAGGGGAGCTTCCACTATATGAAGCCCTGACTTGGGTTGCATTACACGCAATCACGACCTTCCTCGATAGCGTGTGTAGTACGCAATACCGGGTTTCACTAAACAATGATATATTGTTATAATATTATTATTAAATATCCATTATGAATATTATTAACTTTATTTTGAATTTTATTACATAAAAATTCATCTTACATATATTCTAGAACATGGTATGAGAACAAAATAATTTTTTTGGGAAAATTAAGTATTTTTCAAGAAATGCAGTTTTGTCGCCTTTTGAAGGCACACCGATTTTAAATATAATTTTTAAAAAGTTTATAACTTCAATTTTACAAAATAAACTTATTATTGTGAATCAGGATATAAAAATTTACGTTGGATAAATTTTTGTTATTTTTCTGATAACGTTCATATTTTGATGAATAGTAAAAACACGGTAAATTTTATTTAAAAACAACTTTTTTCATTAAGATAATTTATATGGTTAAATTATAATATTTAATGGTTTTAAAGTATAAATAGTTTATATTTGTACCATTTAATATAATTTATGTCATTATCATTAACTTTACATTGAATTCATAGGTAAAAACATTTCAATCTTTTGTTATGTTTTAAATAAAAACCCATTTTTTTCGACAACGAGATTAATTTAAAATTAATTACTTCATATTTTGTCTCTTGAATTTGTAAAAATGGATTCCATATTTGTAACTAGTAGATAAAAATTATGTTAATAGGCTACTTTGTATTTTTGGGGATTATGAATAGTAACTACGGTAAATTTTATTTACCACATTTAATGGTAAATTAGGTAATTAAGGGTAAAACTAATATTATAAAAATTACCCTAAAACTTGTATTAATATAATATGATGATTATATTTCATCCTAAAATATTCTTGGGTCGAAATTATATTTATTATAACCCACTTGTATGTGATCAATACCGTTAATTGATTTTATTTAAATGAAATTGAAATAGGTCTCACTCAAACTTTAATAATTAAATTATTTTTAATATAAGGTAATACAGAATATAAATTCGGCTATAAATACCCATTTGAAGTATTAAATGTTTTTCTTTATCATGGTAATTTATTTGTAATTTTTAAGAAATATATAATTACCTTAGTAGCTTATACATTAATAATGCAGAAATTATTTATTTAGAGAAAAATCAATAATATAGTTTTTATTAAACTAATAATACCCAATAAAATCCAAAAAACCTGACCAAAAAATATTTTTCATGCAAATATAATCCATAATAATCCAATGGTCAAATATTTTACCATTTTTATCCTTATAAATGTGATTATGAAACTTATATTATTTTATTTTAAATGATGTCAAAGTTTTCACCTTCATAATTTAATAAATATAACAATTTAAATGTTGTGATTTTTAGATGATAAATTTTATTAAAAGTATTATTATGGAATATATTAGATTTATATGGGTCATAGTATTTTAATTTTAATTTTTATTCCACAAATAAGTTTTTTAAATAATTATACAAAAATGTTGTAGTAATTATTTTATTAAGGGAAATATCAAATAAATGGTTTTACAAATATTTAAATAAATTACATATGAAAAAATTAATATTCCCCATGATTTTTTTAGATTAATATGACATGTTAGTAATCTATTAAATATTTTGGTTTTAATATGTCCTCTGTGTGGATTTTATTTAAATCCAAATAAATGAATAGTGTCAAAATTGACACTATTGTTATTTTATAAAAATAACATATTATTAAATTGATTAAAAATTACAAAAATATTTAAAAATTATGAATTAAAATTTATATGTTCTAAAATTTTATAAAGTATCCAACTATGGATAATTAACTCCACATAAGTAATTATTTATAATGATTTAAAATTTAGAATATTATTACCATAAATAAAATTAGATAGATTAAATAAGGATAAATCAAGTTGAAAAGGTTTAAAATAAATTAACAACATCTATAAATCTTATTTTTTTATGTTATTACAACCCCATATCATCTATTATTCATATTCGAGTTATTTTTGGATTTTTTACGTGGGGTTTGAGTTTATTATAAATTAATATTTTAGAGGCTTCCAAAAGTGCCCCTCTCCTCTCTTATAAAAGGGCACCCCCTCCCTCTCCTCCTCACACAAATTTGAGACTTAAATCTCGTCCAAACCCTGCCCATTTTTATTCCCCACTTCCCTAAAAACATACTAGAGGTCATGGTCTTCTTCAAAGACCAACTTTAGTTCCCTATGAGGATGTTTAGAAGAGGTACGTCGAAGAAGAGGAAATATCCTTTATCGATTCTTTCAAATTAATTTATTCTTCTACTTCCTCTTCTTTGGTTGTTTCATAATAAATTAATAACATAAGTATCACTAATATACTGAAATGTTATTATAAATATTAACCAACCCTATTTCACCTTCTATCCATCTTATGGAAAACGAAATCACCGCGTGTGCGTACGTTCGGAATACCTTCTCCACGCCGTGGTGTAATATATTTTTCCCCCACCACCTTGCATGGATGGGTATAATGGTGTAAAGATTAAATATATATGGTTATTATAACATGATACTAATTCTTAGATATTATACCGTCCACTCGAATTATATTCAATAATTATGGTAATGATATCATCGCTCGTGCGTACGATAGATTACTGTCTCCACGACGTGATGAGATTCATTCTCCATGTTAACCATTCAAGGATGATTATAAAGTATATATAATAAATAATCATGAGATATATTACATATTAATGATACTGTATTTATTTATATGTTATTAACTTACTTACATTCAATTTAATAAGGAAACAAAAACAACATTCATGCGTACGTACGACCTACCATCTCCATGAATGGTGTATTTCTTTCCATTTATCGATCTATTATATATATGTATATTCTGAATATATATTATATATATATATCAAGTTTTACATTCTGGAAGTAATTAATCATGATCTATGTAATCATATGAATAATTACAAGTCAAAACACGGACGACAAATGAAACGATTTTACCCAAAACGCTGCTTTAACATGGAATTGACAAATGAACGGGTAATATAAAGTCGTAAGTGAATAGTATATGATATCATAAATATTATTATAGTTCTTTTACAAGTTAATTATATGTTTAAACCCACTATACAAGAGTCTCAGACACATATTGAAGAAATTTCCCATAAGGTAAGGGATTATTTCGTCTCACTTTTATTTCTGTGAGACATATGCCTTAATCACCATCTATTTATTTTGTATGGTTTTTAGGATTCCCATGAATGTTTTATGATATTTATTATGAAGGAAATGATATTTAAATATGAATATAATTTTATTTAACTTATGACGTGTATGATTCCACCGATCATAAAAGTTAATGGATAATTTTGTAATCTCATTTTTATCTAGGATTTCTTATACTTAAGTATATAATAGGGTTATATTTTTCATTAATGTCAATAAAAATGTTTTTCATAAAGTGTTTAACATTATTCCATGTATTTATAAATTCAATTTTACCCCTTTTTTACTTTTACTTTGTGTTATGGAAGGAATCTTTATTTTGTTTACCATACGTGGTACTTTTTTGACTTTTTCGATAAAAGTACGAGGAGATTTTTTTTAACTTATACGGCATGAATAGATTTTCACAATTTCCTAACTCCTTTTCTTCATGAAGCTTACTATACAATATTTCATGATTATTTTCAATAAAATACTTTTATTTTAAAATTGCATGGCATTTTTTGAAAATAAAATGATTTCGAAGATGAATGGATATTTTCCTCAAGAATTAATTTCAAGTGTTTTATCAAAACTATTTTCCATATAAGATGAAATTATTTAGCATGTTTATGTTTCAATTATAATGTCTCTATTATTTACATGGTTTTATTGTTATTATGATGAAATTACATCTATTTTTTTATATAGATTATGGCACGATGGGATGATGTTTATGAAACCCATTTTATTCTTTGGGTTATGATGAATGATTCATGATTGTTTTGTGGAACAGGTAATAATGATTTCAATATGAGATGGGTGGGACCTATATCTCCCTCAAATTCATTGGGTAATGATTTATATCTCATGAGATAGACATGGCTGGAATGGAAGGTGAATCTTGTTTTGTAATACAGGGCTGGAA
Source organism: Viscum album (assembly GCA_963277665.1). Classification (NCBI taxonomy): domain Eukaryota; kingdom Viridiplantae; phylum Streptophyta; class Magnoliopsida; order Santalales; family Viscaceae; genus Viscum; species Viscum album. The sequence goes on along the minus strand of OY728131.1, from coordinate 671,390,903 downwards.
CGACAAGTAAACCCAGTTCAGTAATAGACTTTATCCACTATGATGGTCAAGGAAGAAATGCCTTGGCTACTATTGAAATAATTACATATGCATAATGTTTTCCCACAATTATATGTTTTATTCCCATGCTATTTTACCATGATTAATGTTCCATTATGATCTATGGCTTATGTACTGCCAAGATTTATGTCATTGCTCAAGATTTTGATGTTTTATGTTCATGTTTTTACGTTCAAATTTTTATGGATTTTTTTTAAGTTACCCATGTTTACCCTTACTAAGAATTTGAGATCACCCTTTTTATGTTTTCTTTTCCCAATGATATAAAGAAAGGTATAAGGTAAGAAAAAAAGGGGAAGATCTTTATGGGAGATGTTGAAGATCTTTCAACATGATTAGGAGATTATTTTCTGAGTTTCCAAAGACACTAAACTAATACGGTCTTTGGGCGTCTATTTTGGTCATGTATTAATTATTCTAAGAAATTAATGTAATGTATATGTAATTAAATCTATGGGTCTCTACATTGGGTAGTAGGGTGAATGTTTAGTCAACCTTTGGAAATAAGGATGCGAAAACTTTAGTGAGATCCCTAGAGATATTTCTAGGGTATGCCTAGGGATGTCCCTAAGGTTATGTATATGTATAGGTTATAGTTCTAGAATTATGATAACAATCATGAATATCCTAGGATTAAACCTAGGATGTTATAGATTGAAAGTAATCCCCTTTATTATGTTGTTTTCATAGCATGATTTTTACCTCTGACACTATTCTTTTGGGTTTTAGAAAATGGCTAGAAATAGGAAGATTCATGATAATGGAAGATATGATAGACAATGGAATGATATTAATCATGATCAACCAAATGAAACGGGATTTGGAAGTCCAAACAACTTTATTATTCCTAATAAGCAATCTCATAATATGATCAATAATCTCAACATTGGAAAGTTTCCTGACTCGGCTAATAATATAAAGATGGAATTTCATGATGATCATAGAAGAAAGAAAGTTCAATTTCCCTCATGTAAATCATGTGGGAAGAGGAATCAAGGAGATTGTTTCAAAGGAATTGGAAGATTCATTGGGTGTGGAAAAGAAGGAAAAAAATCCAGTAATTGCAAAGGAAAAGGTTTAGTTAACACAATGGACAAGGATAATGGTATTGCTAAAACATCACACAGGGTTAAATGTTTTAAATGTGGAATGTACGGGCATTATGAAAACCAATGACCTAAGGGAAAATATCATGAAGGGAATCAGCATGGTCGTATGGGTAGTATTTATGTTGATGATGATGAAGAGACTATAAATGATATATGAGATAAAAGAAGTCTTGAGGAATAAAATAACAAAGCTCAGTCAATGGTTTAAGAATCCAGTGGAATGATTTCATTTCTATCAAGAATAATGTATGGTACTATGGAATAAAGAAAAATCTAAGGATTGTTACACTATTGTTTTTTTTTTGAGTATTTGAATGTATATATTGAATGGTAATGGTAACCATGAAAATTGATTGAAATACTTTTGGAAATCACCTAATATGTGCATAAAGAAGGAATAATGAGATAATGAAATGTTTGATAGTATTAATGAGCTCATGAATGGTATAAGGAAAAAGTTATATCATGGTTTGAGTATATAGAATTTTTGGGATTTTGGTATGTGGAAAGAGTTACCTTTTGATAGCGTTCATGTTTTCACTAAGGTTCTATGGTAACTTATGTTTCAAGGGAATACATTATTAAGGTATTCACATGTTTGGAATGTGATAAATAAGATATATCTTATGATATATGGGGGATAAATAATGTTATTAATGTTCTTGTTATGTGACCTTTATAGTAATCATTTTATTTATACTATGAGATTGGAAATATTTATTTTGGATAAGTCTAAATATTGGAATAAATTATGTCAGACATAAAATAGTATTGTTTAAGACTAGAACTTTTTTGATATTATTTCTTTAATTTTATAATAGTTTAGTTTTAGAAAAAGGAAAACCTCTAGGATGGGCGACAACACATCGCGTTGGACAAGGTTGTGGAAATAGAACCCACAACAAAAGTTCAACATGCCTTTATCACCTACAACTAGCCTACAGGAAGTCCCTGGTTAGTATAAATTAGTTTTATTTTATTATGCAGTACGATAGTTGAAGTATAAGTCCATTTTTGGAATAATATATGGTTAATATCACTATAAGATGGACTTATGTATATAACTTTGTCTAACCTAATGTTTGAGACAGATGTAATGACCTATCATTCTATTGCATGATCTGCTAACACTTCATGGAAGACAAATTCACCTTCATTTCTTTAAGAGATGAAGTGGAAATTGTTCAAGGCACAAACAACCGTGAGATTGTACCAAAATCAAGTTAGAATTTATTTTAATTCTTTAACATTAGGTAAATGATCTTGAAAACCAAAAATTTTGTCCTATTACCCTCATATTCGATTAATTAGATGGTACCTTAGATGATCACAAATTTATGGCTTTGTGATTTTTGGTTTTTCATAGCCACGTTCTCTACCACTCTTGAACATGATGGTTAGATTTCTATTCCATATCCATATTTTCACCTATGTTATCCTATGTGGAAACCCAGTGATGAGTTAGTTTGGGTAACCGTTATGTTTCATACTTCACTTTTTAAAATTATGTTTTAGTATTCCTTTTTACGATGTGGGTTTCTATGAATGAAACTTTCAAGTAGTAAATGATTTATAACCCCGGAAAATTTCGAGGGTGAAATTAATTTTATGGGGGGTAGAATGTAACACCCCAATATTTTATTAGATATATTCTTTTTAAAATCATTTATGTCATCTATTGTACACTACCCCAATATTAGATTATACTATACACAACACCGTATTATCTTCTAGTATACGCAACACTATTCTTGGCTCATGTTACACACAATTTCATGTTCGTTTTGTAGAAATTATTCTACACAAAATTAAGTATAGATTTTTTTAAAGTAAAAATGAAGTAAGTTTTGATTATGTTATACTAAAAACCAAAGGGATCTTCCACTACATGCAGCCTTGACTTGGCTTTCATTACACACAATTGTGACCTTCCTCAATAGCGTGTGTAGTACGCAATACCGGGTTTCACTAAACAAAGATATATTGTTATAATATTATTATGAACTAGCCTTTATGAATAATATTAACTAAATTTTGAATTTTATTACATAATAATTCATCTTACACATATTATATAACATGGTATGAGAACAAAATAATTTTTTCAGGTAAAATAAGTATTTTTCAAAAAATACAGTTTTGCCGCCTTTTGAATGCGTAGCCATTTTAAATATAATTTTTAACAAGTTTATAAGGTAAATTTTACAAAATAAACTTATTATTTTGAATCAGGATATAAAAATTTACATTGGATAAAGTTTTTTATATTTCTGATAACATTCATATATTGATGAATAGTAAAAACACGGTAATTGTTTTTTAAAAACATCTTTTTTCCTTAAGATAAATTATATCATTAAATTATACTATTTAATGGTTTTAAAGTATAAATATAATATATTTTTACCATTTAATATAATTTATGTCATTATCATTAACTTTACATTGAATTCATAGGTTAAAACATTCCAATCTTTTGCAATGTTTTAAATAAAAACCCATTTTTTCGACAATGGGAGTTATTTTAAATTAATTATTACGTCTTCTATGTCTTGAATTTGAAAAAATGGATTCCATATTTGGAATCAGTAGGACCAAATTATGTTAATAGGCTAGTTTTTATTTTTGGGCATTATGAATAGTAACTCCGGTAAATTTCATTTACCGCAGTTAAAGGTAAATTAGGTAATTAAGGGTAAAAATAATATTATAAAATTACCCTAACACTTCTCTTAATATTATTTTAGGATTATATTTCATCCTAAAATATAATTGGGTCGAAATTATATTTATTATAACCCACTTGTATGTGATTAAGACCTTTAATTTATTTTATTTAAATGAAAGTGAAATAGGTCTCACTAAAACGTTAATAATTAAATTATTTTTAATATAATGTTATACAGAATATAAATTCGGTTATAAATACCTATTTGAAAGATAAAATGTTTTCTTTATCATGGTAATTTATTTGTAATTTTTAAGAAATATATAATTACCTTAATAGCTTATACATTAAAGACGTAGAAATTATTTATTTAGTAAAAACTCAATAATATAGTTTGTATTAAACTAATAATACCCATTAAAGGCACAGAATCCTAACCAAAATTTATTAGTCCGGTACATGTAATCCATAAGTATCCAATGGTAGAATATTGGACCATTTAGGCCTTATAAATGCGATTATGACACTTATATTATTTTATGTTAAATGATGTCAAAGTTGTCACCTTCATAATTTAATAAATATAACAATTTAAATGCTGTGATTTTTAGATGATAAATTCGAGTAAAAGTATTCTTATAAAATTTATTAGATTTATATAAATTATTGTATTTTATTTTTCATTTTTATTCAACAAATAAGTATGTTAAATAATTATACACAAATGTTGTAGTTATTATTTTACTAAAGGAAATATCAAATAAATGGTTTTAAAAATATTAAAATAAATGTTATATTATCAAATTAATGTGTTAAATTAATTTTTTAGATGTGTATGACATGTTAGGAATCTATTAAATATTTTTTTTCAAATATATCCTCTGTGTGAAATTTATTTAAATTCCAATAAATGAATAGTTTCTAAATTGACACTATTGTTATTTTATAAAAATAACATATTATTAAATTGTTTAAAATCACAAAAATATTTAAAAATTATAAATTAAAATTTATATGGTCTATAATTTCATAAATTATAAAATTATGGATAATTCATAACACATAAGTAATTATTTATAACAATTTAAAATTTAGAATATTATTACCACAAATAAAATTAAATAGATTAAATAAGGATAAATCAAGTTGATAAAGTTTAAAATAAATCACCACCATTTATAAATCCTATTTGTAGATTATATAAAAACTCTATATCATCCAATATTAGTATTTGAGTCATTTTTGGAGGTTTTATGTGTTTTTTGAGTTTATTATAAATTAATATTTTAGAGGTTTCCAAAAGTGCCCCTCTCCTCTCTTATAAAAGGGAACCTCCTCCCTCTCCTCCTCACACCACTTTGAGCCTTAAATCTCATCCAAACCCCGCCCATTTCTCTTCCCCACTTCCCTAGAAACATACTAGAGGTCATGGTCTTCTTCAAAGACCAAATTTAGTTCCCTAAGAAAAGGTTTAATAGAGGCGTGTCGAAGAAGAGGTAATATCCTTTACCGATTCTTTCAAATTCATTTCTTCTTATACTTACTCTTATTTTGTTGTTTCATAATAAATTAAGTACATAAGTATAATAAATTTACTGATATTTTATTATAAATATACACTAACTCTATTTCACCTTCTATCCATCATACGGAAAATGAAATCAGTGCGCGTGCGTACGTACGGAATACCGTCTCCACGACGTGGTGTAATCTGTTTTTCCACCACCACCATACATAGATGGGTATAATGGTGTAAATAATAACTATATATGGTTATTATAACATGATACTAATTCTAATATATTATATCATCCACTCTAATTCCATTCAATAATTATGGGAACGATATCATCGCTCGTGCGTACGTACGGATTACCGTCTCCACGACGCGATAAGATTCATTCTCCATGTTAACCATTAAAGAATGTTTATAAAGTATATAAAATAAATAATCATGAAATATATGACATATAAATGATACTGGATTTACTTATATGTTATTTACTTACTCCCATTAAATTTAATAAGGAAACGAAAACAGTGTTCATGCGTACGTACGTCCTACCGTCTCCATGAATGGTGTATTTCATTCCATTTATTGATCTATTATATATATGTATATTTTGAATATATATTATATATAAATCATGTTTTACATTATTTAAGTAATTAAACATGATCTATGTAATAATATGAATAATTACAAGTCAAAACACGGACGACAAATGAAACGATTTTACACAAAACACTGCTTTAACATGGAATTGACAAATAAACGGGTAATATAAAGTTGTAAGTAAATCATATATGATATCATAAATATTATTATAGTTCTGTTACCAGTTAATAATATGTTTTAACCCACTATACAGAAGTCTTGGACACATTCGGGAAAAATTGGACATAAGGTAAGGGATTATATTGTCTCACTTTTATTTCTGTGAGACATATGCCTTAATCACCATCTATTTATTTTGTCTGGTGTTTATAATTCCAATGACTGGTTTATGATTTTTATTATGACGTATATGATATTTAAATATGAATATAATTTAATTTAATTTATGACGTGTATGATTCCACTGATCATAAAAGTTAAGGGATAATTTTGCAATCTCATTTTTATTTGGGATTGCTTATACATAAGTATTTAGCGGGGTTATATTTTTCATCCATGTCCATAAAAATGTCTTTCATAAAGTGTTTAATATTATTCCATGTATTTTAAAAGTCATTTTTACCCCTATTTGACTTTTAATTTGTGTTATTGAAGGAATCATTCTTTTATTTACCGTACGTGGTACTTTTTGACTTTTTCGTTAAAAGTACGAGGAAAATGTTTTTTTAACTTATACGGCATGAACATATTTTTAAGGTTTCATAACACCTTTTATTCATGAAGATTACTATACAAGATTTCATTATTATTTTTAATTAAATTATTTTCTTTTAAAATTGCATGGAATTTTGTGAAAAAGAAAATGATTTTGAAGAAGAAAGGATATTTTCCTCAAAAATTCATTTCAAGTGTTTTATCAAAACCGTTTTCCATCTAAGATGAAATTATTTAGCATGTTTATGTTTCAAGTATAATGTCTCTATTATTTAAATGGTTTGATTTTTATTATGATGAAATTATATCCATTTGTTTTATATGGATTATGGAACGATGGGATGATTTTTATCAAACCCATTTTATTCATTGGGTTATGATGAATGATTTATTATTTTTTTGGGGAACACGTAAGAATGATTTAAATATGATATGGGTGAGACCTATATCTCCCTCCAATTCATTGGGTAATGATTTATATCTCATGATATATATATGAATGGAATGACAAGTAAATCTGGTTCAGTAATACAGGGTCGGAACGACAAGTAAACCCAGTTCAGTAATGGACTTTGTCCACTATGATGGTCTTGGCTGCAATTCCTTTGCTACTATTTAAATCATAACATGTGCTTAATGGTTTTCCACAATTACATGTTTTATTCCCATGATATTTTATCATGATTAATGTTCCGTTATGATCTATTCCTTATGTACTGCCAAGATTTATGTCATTGCCTATGATTTTGATGTTTTATGTTCATGTTTTTACGTTCAAATATTTATGGATTGTTTTTAAGTTCTCCATGTTTACCCTTACTAAGCATTTGAGCTCACACTTTTTATGTTTTCTTTTCCCCAGTATATAAAGAAAAGTTTTAGGTAAGAAAGAAAAAGGTGAATATCTTTATGGGAGTTGTTGAAGATCTTTCACAATGATTAGAAAATTAGGTTCTGAGTTTTCAAAGACACTAAACTAATATGGTCTTTGGGCATCTATTTTTGTCATGTATTAAGTATTCCGCAAAAATAATGTAATTTCTATGTATTTCTAGATATTGGTCTCTACATTATCCTTCTAAAAAATGGAAATAATGAATTCTTGGTAATTTTTGTGAGATGATTCCACTCAGATAAATCCTTTTCCTTGGAAGGATAAATTTTTATTCCTTTATTAGTTATAATGTTTCTAAAAAATTTAATGTATTGTCTCTAGAACTTATATATATTGAAATTAAAAAAATCTTTCATCATAGTTTGTAATATAATCTTTGGATAATTATTATGCTTATATACATTTTTTAAATATATATGAATATCATAATAAAGGGCCACCAATTTTTTATTAAGCTAGTTTCTACAGAGTCAATTAATTAGATCCCTAAATATAAAAGGACCATTTGTCAAGATAATGTGAATATAAGAAACTCAAATTTTCATTATGTTTATTAGATGGTATTATTTAAGATATAATATTTCAACACCCATAAATGATGATACAATGATTGGTGGTTAGTCTTAGATAATCATTGAACTTATTGATTCCAGTCAAAAAAATCACCAATCCTTGGTAGGGGGTATTTTTTCATTACTTTGATCCCATAATCTCTCTATAGTAAATTAATTTACACATTTATACAACATTATTTTTCATATATAGAACATATTCTCCCAAATTAGACACACCTTTTTGAATAATTTTATTCCCAATAGGTCATGTATTTTCTTCATTAATTAACCTTGCTCCATATATTATATTGTATATGGGGTCTTTGGTATTTCAATATATCTAGGTATGAGTTCAATTGATAAATAAGCCTCTCATTTTGTGGGAGGTCTTGTTAACACTTTAGAAAATATATAAATGTATTTCCAAACAATGGGTAAATCACTAATCCTTATACATTCCATTTCTTATCCTTATTCACTGATAATATCCATAAATAAGGAAATAACAAATGGTTCTAGGAAAGACTAATGCCTGTATATGGATCCTTTAAAGATAACTATGGGTTTCCTATCAGGATCATAAAAATACCATTTTATTATAGATTTTATCGTGGTATAATAGATTAAAAATCAATATATATCATGAATTAAGTAAACTTGCAAGATTAGAATGACCACATGGGTTTTAGAGAGATTTTACTCAATAAAGATAATAGTGGAATCCATATGTTTAATTAATGTTTAAAAGGTACTCATGGATTTTATTCCATAAAAAACCATTAGTATTTCATCAATTAACATTAAATTTTTTGATAATTTACTGAAATAAATGAATAAGTATAACTATTAAAAAAATTATTATCCATCATTGAGTGTATGAGAGTGTCCCTTCAAAAATAATATTTTGTAAATATAATTTAGAAATTTTTATTGAAAAAACAAATCATTTATTCAATGAATTTATTTGGGTTAGATGGACTATTACCTCCATTAAATTCTTATTTTGAAATTGATTAGCAAAATTTCCATGCCTCACACACATAAAACATTACTAAGAATTTTTTGCTTTCACCATCTTTCATAATTCATTGGTATTAAAATGTTGAGGCTTTTCATCTATAGGCATGTTTTGATCTATATGGATATCTATTCAACACATGTAGAACCTTCTTCTATCATGTATCTAATTCCACATAATCTTCACCCCACACTTGTTTCAAATGTAATATTTTACATTTTTACCATATAGATATTTTCCTAAAACTTTCTACATACTTTTGTTCTTTTCATTATATCCATGATTATATTGGGAATCTTAAAACACAATCTCAACATTCATAGAACATCATACTATTTCTTAGTGACTCCAAATGTATAAAATTTCATATATTATCTATATATGGGGTCTCAATACGCATATAGTATTTATATATTACAACCATAATTAATGATAATGATTGATTCATAACTCACAAGCCTTATAAAAGTCATCTCTTAATTAATAGTCAATTAATTTTTTCTTTGTTTGAACTCAATGTTTTCTTTATCAATACATTATTAGTGGGTATGAGGTAAATACATGTTGAAAATTATTTTTTTGAAGACTTTAGATTCCATGGATTCCACCACATAACTTGAAATCACCTTCTTGACCATTATCTTCCAATGATCAAATTTTACCACTCAGAAACAAAAATACAATGTAACTATCCATTGGTCACAACAATGGACTATAAAAAATATATTTTCTATAGTATTGATACATTATTATATGATTTGTGGATCAGAGGTTCCACAAAAGAAATGTGATCATTGAGACATAAAGGTTTCAACAAATAATTGTTCTTCCCTTGGTTATGTTAGACACTCCATGTGGATTAGTTTTTTATAAATTACTTGAGTTAACTAAATTATCATCATAACGTTTTCTAGAACTCAAAAATTAATCACATTAAAATATAATTATTTCAATATCCATTTCCTATGTTATTTAATGAATACCCTCTATTTCTTATAATTTTTATAAATTTTGAAAAACATACTCAGAAAATTGTTATATTTAGGAAACTATTAATTATATGTAGATTTTATGTCCAAAACAACTTGTTTCAAATGTGTTATTCATTAATCCCTTAATGAAAATTAATGTTTTTATATATCCTTCAAACTAGTTCATTAACAGAATGTAAATAAAAAAATATGCCCCCAAGGAGAGTCAAACGACCTGTAAAGAAAGGCCTAATTGTAATTTACCATGTTATCATCCAGTTAATACATAGTGCGACACTTAGGGCATGTTACCTCAATATAAAACTATGCAAGATCCACATCCACTTGTAGTATTTACACTTGGATTTAATTACATGGAAACCATTTTTATTATTCTCCACCCATATTCAATTTATGTTTTCTTATACATAGACTATTATCTAGTGTTCTTATGTATATTTTTATTTTTATAATTTCCTCAATTAATTAAACATTTACCTTGATACCAACAACATAAAGAAACATTTTTAATACTTTATATTCAAAATAATTTTATAAAATTTAATTACATTAATAACATTGATGGATATTTTGATCATTATTATCATTGAAATAGGTTAAATATTAAATGAATTACATATGGAAAAAATAGCCATTAAATTTATTTATCCCTCTAGAAAGTATCATTTATTAATTAATTCTAGTTATCCTACCTATAAGTGATTTACTAGAGACCTAGATTAATAGAAAAGTGTGATAATAAATGCTAATAAAGGATAATAAAAGAAATTGGATCATGATAGATCAACAAGGATAATATATGAGGGAAAAATAATGGGATAATCAAATGTATATGATACATTACCTGGAAACATTACTATAATATATATATATTTAATATTTGTATGTATATAAATGAGGATTATCACATAGGAATCATAAAAAAATTAATTAATAATATTTTTCTCCATTATATTGAAAAACATATCATAGCTATAGATTAATTCACAACCTAATTAATTGAAGGGATATTCGGGAAAAACATTTAAATGTATAAGTTTACATGTCACATAAAGACCATAATAAAACATATTAGTATTATGTTTTTTCAAATAATGAAATAATTTCATGTAAAAGTAATTAATGTTGTAAAATATTAATGTCACAGGCATTATATCATTTTCATCCCTCATGAAAGTAATAAAGGATTACTCATTGGATGTTATATATATATATATACATTAAATATACATGTATAGATTTAAATAGATAAATAGGTATCATATTAACCTCATAATGATATTATATGGAAATGAATAAAATTTTAAGAAATGATTTCAGCCGTATAAAATGTGTAGAAAAGGGTTATTGAATTGGATTAACTGTGGGATTGGGAAGACTCTAATTTATAAAAAATAATTTCAATTCAAATTGATTCACTTAGGAGATTCATTCAATAACAATAATAGAAGACATTATGCAAACTAATTAATTGAATATAGTGAAGGGTAGTAGAGGAGAATTCCCTTACATTGATGTGTTGCATCCTAGAACGTGAGTATAGAACCTTAAGACCATTTGAGCACCTTGGAGGGACTATTTGGGTGTTAAAATGGAAATAAAATCATGGATGAATGGTATATAGTGAATGGGAATGCTATTAATTGTAGGTAAATATTGTGAAAGGGGAAGATTGTTTTGAATATATTAAAATTATACATCTTGGGATTTAAGGATATAGAAAATGAAAAACGATTATCTTTCCCATTATTTTATATAATTGATTTATAGATTTAAATTTTTTTTATAATATTATAATGAATTTGAAATTAAAAACATTTTTAATATTAATTTTTACATATAAAAGTAAATTTTCATTAAAATATAATTATAAAAATCTTAATTTTTATTTTAGATTTTAGAAATCCATTTATAGATTTATAAATTAATTTAAATCCAATCTAATAATAAATGTCAGTAAAATAATATACTTCTAACTGATAAATAAATTAATATTATTATTAAATTGTATATATATATTTATGATGTCAAAATAGTTACTGTACACTATAAAGTATTTTATATATTTAAACAAATTGACCCTGAAAGAAAAATATTAAAAATTCACCAATGGATATTTTCAATGAGCTACATATAAAAATTTCATCCATTTTATTAATAAAATTATTCAAATGTTTAATTTTAATTATTTAATATGAATTTATTTGTTATTAGAACCACCAATTTTTATTATACAATCATATTTATATCCAATAAAAAACAATATATAATTTCACAAAAATATGATATAAAAAAAATTCATTACCAACCTTTTATAATCCTTATTAATTACTTTTAAATGTATATTAATGAAAATTTATAACATATAAATTTTTCTATAAATATAAAATCCCGTTCTCATTATATTGAAATATATTTTATAAGAATCTACAATATTTTGTGTTTTTAATAAGGATGTAACACTAAAGGTTAATAGAGAATCAATAAAACTATAAATTTATTTCTATGATAATTACACATTAATGATATTCATTCCAAGATACATAATGCCTTATTACAATGCCATATTCTCAAATAGAAAATTTTTTTATGGTGATACTATCATGAGGTGGTTTATTCCACATTGATTTAGGGGTTACCCCCACTTTTTGGAAATTATATTGAAGGTGGTTTCATTCAAGAATAACATGATGAGTCTATGTCAGGTTTTGACCAAGAGAAAACCCCAATGATTAAACTACACATCATAGTTTAGAAAAATGAAAATCATAAAGAATTATTCTATGAGTTGAGTCCACCATTTCATTATATCACACTCAATTAACACTTACCATTACCCTTAAGATAAATAATCCCTAACAGACACATTATTCCATCAATATTTGCAGTAATAAAATGCCCAAGGATCGTAGAGACCACCCATCATGTAAAAGTTATATAACAGGTTTATCTTAACAGTTTCATTTTTTATTACATTATATATTTATACCAATAAGCATCATTATGTACTACTTCATTTTGATTTTTTTTTATAATACCTTTTATAATTTTGATAATGTTCCAAAGGTTTAATTTTTTTCTTTTAAATATTCTTTTAAATGGTGTAATCATCCTGATAAAGTTAGCTCCAAATAAGTATGCCATTTTTCTATCATTATTATTTATTTATTTTATCATGTTAATAATATTAGATATTTTAATTTGTATCATTACATAAAATGTAATATTATTTATTTAATTGTATCTATTTTCACTTCCATTGTGTAATATCAAAAAAAATTATAATGTAAAATTGTTATATTATTAATAAATTATGTATTTTTCAAACTATTATAGTCCAACATAAGTATTATAATTAAAAATTTGGATCACTAAAATGAATAATATTATTTCATAATTACATATTTGGTCAATAAAATTTTATGTATCCATTATATATTATTGGTACCTGATTCACATTTTATCCCCTTTACATAGAGGATGTTATTGAGAGAAGGTGGTCCCAATGGTACTAGGTAGTGTGTCATTTTTAGGTTGTCAAGGTTGTGCCACAGTTTAATTGTAATGACCCGAACATAATTGCCTGATGCTAGTGACTTATTACCTTACATTAGCATGATTACAAGAATGCTTTATCTTTAAGGAATGAAGATTTTAGTAGATTTGGAAATCCAAATCCATATATAAGTTCAACATTACAACTTTAAATGAATGAAAACAAATTAGATCCATTGGGAACATTCACCACTCTAAGAATATCCATGAATGTCAATCATAGAATACCTCTTCATGTCCCGGGAAAAATGAAACATTAGAAGGTGTGAGCTCATATGCACATTAAGGGTACGAAATACAATAAAAGATATCATAAACTTAAACACTAGGCATTGATAATAATTTAAAACACATTCCTTTAAAAATAATAAACATGAACACATTACGGAAGGAATAGGAGCTGAGTAATTATTTCTATATTAAAACATAATCATGGGTATTCAACTAGTTGAATAACCTCATGATCTTTGAATTTATAAATTCATAATTAAGTAAATTCATATGTCCAACATTCTAAAACACACAGTCTAGGCCTTGAACATGAAATCTAAAAATCATTAAGGCCTCACCAAAACCATATCAAAAAATTGCCAAGGCCTTGGCCAAGTCCCAATCTATTTGTCTCATGAGACCCATGGATGGATCAAGGGGCTATATAGGACCCCACACATCACATAATAATTCCAATTAATTACACATATGAATTGTTATAAACATAAAAAACACATACATTCATATTGAAACTAACATATAAAATGTAAATAACATTCCCCGAACATTAAGCTTAAAAACTAACCATTCAGAGAAAATTGGTGAATGGTTTTAAGATAACACATATATAGTAAAACTAATAATAAACCATTAATTTAAATACTTTAGATTATATCATAAATACTAATCCCATAATAATCAATAGGAGTGTTGAAACATATGAAGATACTCTAATAAAACCAGCTAGTAATTCTTTAGAAAAATACCCTTTTACTTTAAAAATAATAGTTTTTAGAATAGTGTTTCTATAAAACAAGAAATTAATTAAGATAGTATTTTCATAATAAAATTATTTGTTATATAAAGATAACAGTTTCTATAAAATATATTATAGATTTCCCTTGAAAATAGGTCAAAATTTGACAAATTCTATTGAGCTAGGCTTGTATTTTGGGAATAATTTTTTAAACATTCTTTTAAAACATATAATTCTCCATAAATGATGGTAGGATTCTGGTTGGTAAACACATATATATAATTAAAATATAATTTATGAGGATTAAATACTAATTAATATTAATTTAATTGATGTTAGTAGAAAGTAAAAGTAACTATAATGAAAATAGAGGTTCAGGTGTAAAACTCTTTCCTTATGTTCGAAGGTGTTCCTCACATGATCTTAATGACATGAATAATAAAATTTTGGTTAATAAATTAATGATTAATGAACCTAATGTACATTTAATTGATTTATTTTTCACCCTATTAGGTTCACTCATGTTCTTTTGATGGGTCAAGAGATCCAATTTCATTGTTTGGGAGTGTTTTCATCCTTGGTTTTCACGATCATTTTACTTATATTCTGGTATATATAAACTTGTTGAATGTGAATGGTTTCCAGAATATAAGTTTTATGTTATTAGTAAAAAAACATAAAATTATAGGGTTATAAAATTTAATTATTTTTTGGTAGTGAAGATGAATCATTATATAAAACATAAATGGACATTATTTGGGTTAATTGGGCGTTTTTTTATCACAATGAACTAATTTTAATTTAAAAATTTATATCATGTGTAAAAAAGTATTATAAAACCTTAAATAAGTTATAATACATATATTATTGTCTGGTTAAACCACAAAAATGGTTTCATGACAACAATTTAAGAGGGTAATAGAAACTGAAAACCCATTGTCCTCGAATGTGATATATTAATACATCTTGGATGGCGTTTTCATTTCTAGTATAAAATAAGGGGAAAAGATATATTATGAATAATTGTTCCTTTATTATAAAAAAACAATACATTTACGGTACTGGATTAATCAAAACATTTGGATTAAATGAGGCGAGAAAGGAAAAAGAAAATAAAGGACCTTGAAATTAAAGAAATGAAAAGAGGAATTGACCACTTGAAGTAATATTCCTTGAGAGCCTCTTTAGGGGAGAGGTTTTGGTATTTTTATGACACCAAGGGCTTCTAGAAGTGGGAGAGGTTATTGGGAGGATAATTTAGAATAATTTAGATAAGGAAAAAAGGCTTGATAGGAGTAAAGGGCAGAGTGAGTGAGGGGGTGTATAAAGGTGGAGAGAAGTTTTTTCCCATTATTTTACTCATTATTTTATTATTTTTCCAATGAACACCAATAGTATAAATTAATATGACCGACCATGAATATTAATATTTGAATTTGAGTTTTAACCATGTGTTCTTACATTAGCCATGATTCTATTAATAGTGAATTTAACTAATAATATATATATATATATATATGGTACCTTATAATATTTTACTATTCATCAAATATTTGAGTATTTTAGGAAAATACCAAAAATTTACCCTAACCATTTTTCAAATTGTAGAATTAAAAAATGAACTACATTTTTTTAAATAATTTTATAAATATTATTAATTTAATTTTTAAATAAAATCATAATTTACCCAAAAAAATCACAATTTTAAAACTAAAATTCATTTTATATCACCTTAAAAAATTAATCAAAATCTCATTATCTTATAACCTTAAGACAATAAAATAATAATATAATTTACTATTCATAATTTTCATATTAATTTTCATATTACTCTTTATAAGGGTATGTTAATATTAACCAAAAAATAGGTTTCTTTTATCAGACTCTAAATATCTTACAAAATGAAACTGTGTATGTTTGTTTCTTTGAAATTCAAATATCATTGGTTGAAAAATTATGCTTAATTAATAGGTTATAAAAATGTGGTGTTTTTTAGAGACTCAATTATACATGCATTCAATATTAAATTTATTTGAAAACTCTTTGGGTGTTATATTATCCCCTCACAAAAATTTCATCCTCAAAATTACTATAATCTTACCTCACAAATAGATTTGGGTAGTTCTTCATCATAAGCTCCTTAGGCTCCCATGTTGCCTCTTTGATTTTATAATTTTTACAATGTATATTTACTAGTTAAGTCATCTGACTCCTCAACACTTTTTTTTAGTGTCCAGAATCCAGATTGGCTCTTCATAGTAAGATTGTTCAGGTTCCAATTCTATACATTCAGATGTGAGGACATGCATTGGGGATGGAATGTAATTTCTTAGCAATGAGACATGGAAAACATTGTGTACTTTAAATAGTATAGGTGTCATATCCAAAATATATGCAATTGTTCCAATTCCCTCTTGAATTTAAAATGGGATTATGTACCTAGGGATCAGTTTCCCTTTTTCCCTAATATTATAACACCCTTTTATGGAGGTACTTTTAAGAAAACATGATCGTCGACTTGAAACTCCAAATCAGTCCTTTAATTATCATAATATCTTTTTTTTATTTGTTGAGCTACTTTTATATGGCCTTGAATAGTCTTTAACATCAATTTTGTTTCTTCCGAAAGCTCTTGGCCCACAATCCTCTTTTCTCCCCCTTCATCTCATCATGTTGGCTTATGAAATATATTTCCATATTATACTTCATATAGTGCCATTTCAATACATGAATGTAAACTATTATTTTAGGAAAACTCCACTAAAGGAAAATATTGTTCCTGCATACCCTTAAAGTCAAGTGTACATGATCTTAATATGTCCTATATGTTTTGGATTGTCCTTTCTTATTTCCCTTCATTTTGTGGGTGATAAAAAGTACTCAATCAAATCTATGTATCCAAAGATTTCAAAAATAAATTCAAGATTTTAGATGTAATGAGTAGAACATGATCAGAATGAATTGGTAGAGGTTCTCCATTAAGTCTCACAACTTCATTGATATAGAGTCTTTCTAGACTCTCCAGTGGAAAATCCTCCCTTATATTGAGGAAATGTGCTTATTTCTGAATTAGATAAAAAAATACCCATATTGCATCATTATTTATTGATGTTTTGGGTAATCCAGTGACAAAAACCATGGTGATTTCATCCCATTTCCACGTAGGAATAGGTAGAGATTGTATGAAACCTCTAAGATGTTGTCTTTTGGCCTTAATTTTTTTGACATACTAAACATCTTGATACATAATTAGTAATTTCCCTATTCATGTTATCCCACTAGAAATTTTCATTCAAGTATATTTATATTTTAGTGCTACAAGGGTGTATAATGAAAATTTGAGCTATGATCATAATCCAATAAATACCTTTTCATCTCGGGAATAGAGGGAACACATAGCATCTTCCCAAATTTTAGAATTCCATCTTCACACATAAATTCTACCAGCTTCCAATATTTCACAAAATTAATTTTCATTTGAATAATCTCTTCATTAGATAGTGAAGCTTTAACTCTTTCTAATAAATATGGTTAGGAAACCAATGGAAAAAATTAGTTATGTTTCACCTTTTTTATAGTTCCCATATCTATCCTCACTAGACCCATGTAAAAAGGATCCTTTTTAATCCTCATTTTGTTGAGAACTCCTTTATATTTTCTTCTCAATGAATTATCTAAATTGTTTTCCTTTCCTGAGTGGTAGTGTATGGAACAATCATAATCCATGATTACTTCAAGCCATCTCCATTACCTCATGATGAGTTCATTCTATGAGACTATATTTTTTAAACTCTTAGGATTCTTATATATCACAGATTTTTCACCCCAGAGATAATGTCTCCATATCTTCAGAGCAAATATTAACGCTAGTAACTCATGATCTTGAGTAATATAGTTTTTTCCATGAAATTTTAACTACCTTGATGCATAGGAAATAACGCTATTATTCTGTATAAGGACACAACAAATTCCTTTATTTAATGCATCACTATAGAGCACCAACCCATCATTTCTCGATGGTAGAGTTAGGATTATATCATTCCTTAATCTCTTATTAAATTATTCAAAAAATCCCTCACATTATTTTGCCTATATGAAATTCACCCCTTTATGTGTATGCTCGATCATTTTGTTTTATAAATGGGTGAAGTTTGGAATGAAACACTAATAATAACCCGATGATCCAATAAAACTATGTGCCTCAGTTATGTTCATTGGAGTAGGACATTCCTGCACAACCTCTATCTTCACATGAATAATATATATTCCATCCTTATAAATAATGTGTCCAAGAATGAAAACTAATTGAAGCCAAAATTCACATTTGTTAAACCTCCCATAAAATTAATTTCTTCATAGAGTCTTCATAATACTGCGCAAGTTATTTTCATGATATTCATAGATTTTGGAGTATTCCCAGATTCATCAATAAATACCACCAAAAATTCATCTAGATATTCATTGAAAACAATATTCATTAGCTCGATGAAAATAGAGGGTGCAATAGTCAGTCCAAAAGGTATTACTGTAAACTTATAATGACTATACCTGGTTTGAAATACTATCTTTGGAATATATTCCCCCCTCAGATGTAATTAATGATATCCAGATCGAAGAGTAGTCTTCAAAAAATATTGGGCTATGTGAAGTTGATCAATTAAATAATCAATGCAAGGTAGGGTATACTTGTTAATTATTGTTATAGAATTGATCTCCCTATAGTAAACTAATAGCCTCATAGATATATCTTTCTTCTTAAAGAAAAGAACAGGGGATCCCCATGAAGAAAAACTAGGGAGAATATTTTATTTATAACTCAATTCCTCTAGTTTTTTATTTGTTTCCACTAATCCATTGTGAAAATTCTATAAGGGGTCTTTGAAATGGGCCCTGAATCAGGAATTAAGTCGATGGAGAACTCAATTTCCCACTCTGAAGGATGTCCATGTAAATCTTCTAGAAACACATGAATATATTCTTACACAATAGGTACGTCCTCTATTCAAACATTCCTTTCCTCACCCATAGTTATTACATTCACTTCCTCCCCTATAATTGAATTTGGTAGAGCTATTAAGGGTGGATCTATATGATAATCAGATGGCTATGTTTTTACTCTAAAGATAAGGTATTCTGCATCAACCCCAAAATTGTAACATCCTTCTTCTTCTAATAAATTTGCGCATCCTGGTTCAAAATACAATCCATAAAAAGTATTATATCAAATTTATTCATGGATATTATAATAAAATTATCAGATAATGAACATTTATATTCCAAAATGGGATCTACATAACACAACTTTGTTATAATGATACTTCCCTTGGGAGTTTTTACCAACAACTACCTTATTAAATCAAATTGAAAATATATAATTTTCTTGGAAAACATGGAAGATATGAAAGAATTTGATGATCTAGAATAAAATAATCCATTGTCTATGATTGAGTATATGATTAAAGTACCTTCCACCACATCATTAGGAACTTCAATATTAGCAATTATGACTGCATGAGCTTTTCCATGCTCACATGGCCTTTTCTGAGAGACGTTTCCTTGATGCTTTAGAAAACCATTAGAATAGTGTCCCATATCCCTAAAATTATAGCATTTAACATTAAAATTATATTTATTCCCCATGAAAACACCAGCATAATGGCCTTTTTGTCCACACTTGTAGCACACCCCTTTATCTTTTAACCAGCCACTAGGGTGTTTCCTTCCACAATCATTACAGGGTGGAATGTAAACACATTCCTTCTTATCCATTTTCACATTTCTTTTTCTATAGTTTTTAGTAACCCTCTTCATCTATTTATTTCTTTTAAAGTAAAAAAACATAGAAAACTAATTTTCTGTCTTGATAACCAATGATACTATATCATCTTATGATGAGAAAGATTATAAAACTAGCACCTGCCAGAAGAATGGATTTAAGCCATCAAATAATCAATCAATCTTACTCATTGTATTATTAATATAGTCTGAAACATGCTTTTCTAACCTTGTGAAGTTATCTTCATACTTTTCATAATTCTCATCTTTTTTTTCAAATTCAGAAACTGCACTTCCTAATCTACTCATTGTTCATGGGGATAGTATATCTGTAAGAAAAGTTCTTTAAATTCACTCCATTCCATGTTTTATATCGCTTCCTCCCCCTTTGTGTTTTAAATTAGTGTCCACTATTGATCTGAATCTCTTGAAAGACAATAAACATCCATGAAACCCTTCTCCCTTTTATTACATCCCAAGGTAGGAAATATATTCTCTAAGGAACTTATACACTGCTCCGCTACAAATGGGTTTTTAGAACCATTAAATGATAGAGGTAATTGTACAATAAATAGATATATCATATATCCTCTATGTTTTTGATCTGGAATCTCCATACAGGTAAGGTTATTATTCATAACATTATTAATTTGTCCCAGTATAGTTATAAGTCTCTCTAAACTAGTTGCATCTCCTGATCCAACATTATTATCTTTTAAAGGAGGGAAATACCTGTATGGGCTTTGTGAATTCATTTGGTTTCCATTTCTTCTAGTAGGCACCATATCTAAATAATGGCATACACTAGATTCGGTTATGAATCATAATATACAATCTCAACTAAGAAAAACAAATAATATAAGTTGAAATCGTATGCATGAATAATCTTATAATCATAAACATTGTTTTAATGAGGGGAAAGTTACATTTAAATCCTTCATAATTGATTGTAATGAAATTTTATATTATCCTAAGAATATCCCTCAATAGTGTGAAGCTAGGTGAATAGTAAGGCTCATTGTTGTGTACCTAGATACCCTTATTCAAGCTCGAAACACCATGTTAGGGTTTTCACTCCTAGGTACATTTTTACTAGATCCATTTCAATTTGTAGTATCTATACAGGGATGTATTTTCTATAAACATTCACATAATCTGTTCCTTACCAAAATTCTAGGATGTTCTTGTACATTAATCCTCAATGACTATCTTAGGTTTATTCCCTAATCTACATTTTCAAAATATAGTTTCTAAGTTTTTTAATAAAATTTATTTGACACCAACTATAAAGACCCGACCATAGTTACCAAGAATAGGCACCTTATTACATTACATTGGAAAGATTACAAGAAATATGTATCCTGAGGGAAGATATCTTTTATTAGATTTGGAATTACAGATACATACATATGTTCAACATTACAACTTGAAATTAAAAACAATAAGTATGTTCCATAGGGAATATCTACCACT
The DNA here is from genome assembly GCA_963277665.1 of Viscum album. NCBI lineage: Eukaryota > Viridiplantae > Streptophyta > Magnoliopsida > Santalales > Viscaceae > Viscum > Viscum album. Next base: position 671,369,004 of record OY728131.1, on the reverse strand, counting down.
CAAGGATTATCCATGTAAGTCAATCAAAATATACCTCTTCATATCTTAAAAAAATGAAATATAAAAGGGGTGAGCTTAGATGCTCAGTAAGTGTAAGAAATATAGAAAAATATATCCTAAACATAAACATTAGGCATTGTTAATAATTGAAAACACATTCCTTTAAAAATAATAAACTTGAACATATTGTCGAAGGAATGTGAGCTGAGTAATTATTTCCATAATAAAACATAATCATGGGTATTCTACTAGTATAATAACCACATTAACTATGGATTTCAAGCTTCATAATGTGGTAAATTCATATTTCTAACATTATAAAACATACCATTAAGGCCTTGTCCAAGACATTTAAAATTTATTAAGGCCTTGGCCAAAACCATATCTAAAAACAGGAAAGGCCATGTCCAATTCCATATCTATTTGTCTCATGAGACCTAATGATGCATCGATGGAATATATAGTGACCCAACCATCATATAATAAGTCTAATGCATTCATAATATGAATTAGGATAAACATAAATAACATATACATTCATATTAATACAAACATTTGAAACATAAATAACTACCCTGGAACATTAAGCTTAAACACAAACCATTCAGAGTAAATTGGTGAATGGTTTTATGATAGAACATCCACAATAAAACTAATCATAAACCATCCAGTTAAATATTGTAGATGAAATGATAAATATTATTCCCATAATAATCAATAAGAGTGTTGAAACAGATGAGAATTCTCTTATAAAATCATTATGTAATTCTTTATATAAATACTCTTCTACTTTGAAAAGAAGAGTTATTTTGGAAAAGTGTTTGTATAAAACCAAAAATGAATTAAGATAGTATTTTCATAATAAAATGAGTGACTTTAGAAAGATAATGTTTTCTAAAAAATATATTATAGAGTTCCCTTAAAAATAGGTAAGATTTTGTGAAATTCTATTGAGTCTGGCCTGTATTTCAGGAATAATATTTGAAAGATCATTTTAAAACATATAATTCCCCATAAATAAGGGTAGGATTATAGTTGATAAACATATATAGAACATTCATAGAGAATTTATGTGGAGTACATAGTAGTTAATAATAATTTTTTTTCGACACTTTCACCAGGACACGCATCTATCTATGGGGATGTGCTTTCCATTTACCCACATTCTCACTTTCCAAATGCTGGTGGCATATGTTGATTATTCAGGATAATTTTCTCCTTGATCAAAATTGGATGATGGGATTTTGGTCTCTCCTTTAATGTATCCCTCCTTATAATTCATCACCTAGTCCAGGTCTCCCTCATAGATTTAAGATGTTGTTCATGAAACTCTTCCCAATGCCATATCTTTGTGGACGCTGGTTAATTATGCGGTTTTTATCTAAACATTCCACATGGTCCGGTTAGGACAGAATCCTTTTGTCTGGAGAGAAGTCATGTTGGGCATCGCTAGTATGTCTGTGCATTGGAACACTGGTACATATGGATTTCTTTCCCTTATGTTAAGTCTTCTTGAGGGCGCGGAAGCCAAGGAAACCCACGTTGAGTGCAGAGAATTATATTCCATAGGCATGTCCGTAATGTTTTCCTCATCTTCCCATGTTTAACAAGGGGTATGCTGCATGTTTAACATCTAGAAGAGATGGATCAAACTGAACGTAACATTAATGGGAGTGAAGCGAATTGTTATATCCATAAAAGAGATCACCTAGAATTTTTACCATATTAGTGGATCAGAAAACATAATGAGGATGGATCTTGGGTGGTGTATCTAGTAAAGGGAAGATGTTTCACTGTGAAATATGATCTGGAAACCACTAATGGTATATCGGGGAAAGTGAAACCCAGGAATGGGTACACCAAGGTTTACCATTACCTATGTTTAAACCTAAGGGTGGTTTTCTAATTACCCTATATAGATGACAGGGATCGAAACGCACATAGTTTTAATGGGTTACACATAGGATCGTTGTGTACATAGAGGACAATGACTTAGAGACATGATGAGACTTACGTATTGATAGCGGGCCATCGCAATAGGGACACTCTTGGTTGGATGATTATGGATTGTGTGGGGCTTATGCATGGTTATCTTCCTTGGTGCCACAAGGAGGGGTTGTGGGGTGGATTACATGATTTCACTAGGATGTAGCACCCCAGGTAAGAATCAGGATGTGTGATGGATGGTTGAACAAAGTAGATGGAAGGAATGGTGTTGAACCAATGTGAATATGATGGTGATATTGGGCTTGAAACCCAAAGAAGCTTCCCATGTATCCCTATGGTAGGGAATCAAAGTCCACATAGTTTGGCGGGGTTTCGGGACACCTAAAAAGGTAGCCCGCGATATGGGACATATGGATAGGACATGAAGGAAGTAGAATCTCCGAGTAATGGCATAAACTTCACGAAACACAATGGCTCATGGTATAGACCAGGAGGAGACATGAGTGATGGGATTGAACCTCAGGGAGGCTTCCTACATATCCCCTTGGAAGGGAATCAATGTCCACATATTTGGGGTGGGCATGGAATCGAGGTATACATGATGGACAATGAATAGAAGACATATTAGGTCCTACGCGTGGTTAGTGGCCTGAGAGTTGGTCAAACATTACTAAAGGGAGGACCAAGTATGTGGGTCCCAGAAAAGGGGACATAGAAGATACCAATTTCTTTGTTTGAAACTGAGGTAGGCTTCTTACATACCTTGTCTAAGAGATTGGGATCAAAACCGACATCATTAAAATGGGTGTACCAATGCTTGGGTTTGAAACTCAGGGAGGCTTCCTACGTACCATGTCTAGGAGATAGGGATCAAAAACCACATAGTTTTAAAGAATACATTTTAACATCGTGTGGGATATAAGGGGTATATTGTTTAGCATCATGTGGGATGAGGGTGAACTGACGTGAAGTGGTCGGGACTATTGGGTATCAGGCTTGAACCACAAGGAGGCTTCTTAAGAACCTTTCTTGGAAAGGGAAAGGATCAAAGTCCATGTAGTTCATAATGGAGGGCTTGGAAATTACATGCTATGATAACCCAAGGAGGATGCCATGGTCGGTACTTACTCTAATCCTATGTGATTCATGCTCAGTGTGAGAAATAAGACACATCAAATACCTGAAGATCACATTTAAAAAGGTGCATCAGTGAGGAATAGAGCATCATATACATGTGGTTAGCATCCCATGGAGATAGAGACTAAGACCTACACTATGATGGAGGCCCGATGGTGATAAAGTACAAAGGGAGAAATACAAGGTGTTGAAGGTCCCTATGCCCATCTCTCCTTTGGACATAGTACAAGGAAGAAGAGAGGAGGAGAAAGGATGATACATCCTGTAAGAAAGGCTAAGGGCTTAAACCAAGTTGGTTTCCCTTCCTCGTGGATATATTTCATTCCATTCAAGGAGGATCTAATTCAATGTGAGGAAGATCCCACTCACATGGAGTCCAGTGGGTGTGGAAAATGTCCAAGGCGGGGTACCCCATTTATTTCAAGGGGCGATGCTACAGTTTAACATCATGTGTTGAGGACGATGATGCTTTTTAGTTTAACATCCTCTAGCTCATGCAATGGAGATTCACACCACACCCCTAGAACTTACATAACTAGCCCATTTTAACCCTTTTTAAAGGGAATGTACCAGAAATACCGTGTGGAGATGAGGTTGTGGAGTGATCCACTGAGGGGATCATGTTAGCATGACTATGCGAAGAAGCAATAGACATTAGTGTGCCTATGTGAAGTATCATGAGGATAAGAAACAAAAAATGAAGCACCACCCAAGGGACCTTGAAATCAATCCGTAAAAGCCTGGAGGTTCATATAGGAAATGGACTTGTGAAGCAAAGGGGTTCATAGGAAGAGACCCTACAAAGCTCTTGTGCTCCACAAGGTGAAGAGACTTCGCCAAGGGGTATGCTTTGAAAAGTGAAATGGCCTAGCATAGGCATGAAACGCACATGTACATGAAGTGTACTTCATAAAGTGAAAGGGATTTCATGAAGTGGGACTTTCTAGAGAATGGGTTCCTTGCATAGTGTGACATTAGGAATCAATATACTTCACTAATCGCAATGATCCTTCCTTTGCATGGGGTTCACATGTGGATGGAAGGTACTTCGTGAAGCATGGGTGCTTAGGTAAGGCCCGATTCCCCTTAGATATCTCCTTGGTTTGCAATGTCCCATGGTCTTCATGAAGGGAATCCTTTCTTGGAGAGGGATTTTATTTGATCTAGAGGAAAGGTATTTCTCAATTCTCAAATACCTTGAAGAGATCATCATTATCAATGCTTCATAGGGCAATGGGTGCATTACGATTTGAGAGATGAGGAAGGAAAAATGTCAGGTTATCCATCCCTTAGGCTCTAGGGAAACCAGGTATTTATAAAAAAGTGAGAGGTGCAAATCTATGAAAACATGTTGTAAAGATTCTTGTGCTTTTCCATCGGAGGCGGATTTCATTATGTTTGTCGTAACTTCAGAGTTGATCGTCATTCCCTCCACAGTATAAAGGCTTCCTTCATTCCCTCTGTAGTGCTCATAGAGTCTTCTTTAAATTTACAAGGGATCACAAAGGTTATTTTTTCCCTCTATGTTGAAATGATTTTCATCAATTTCATCATAACTACGGAATATTATAACTCTTTCTTCTACGATGATCATAGATGGGGCCACAACTTTGTGATAGTAGCAGTGCTGAAGGGCTTCGCGCTGGTTGTGGTGCTGAAGGGCTTCACAAAGGTACTGTGTGAAAAATCTCCTTTGGCATTAGTGTTCCATTTTAGTATTTTAACTATGCACACATTTTGTAACCAAAAAATTTAATTGAGGTAAATAGATAATAAAATTTACCCGAATGAAAATTGAGGTTCAGGTGGAAAACCCTTAACTTAAGTCTGAAGGTGTCCCTTATTTGATCTTAATGTCCGAAATAATAAAATTTAAGTTTTTAAATTAATAAGTAAAGAACCTCATCAATAATTAATTAATTTTTATAATCTTATTATGTTCATTCATGTCCTTTTCATTGGTTAAGATATTCAATTTCATTGTTCAGGAGCATTTTCATCCTTGGTTCTCATGAACGATTTTCTTGTATCCATGTTCAGATAAGCATGTAGAATGAAAATGGTTATCTAGAATAGATGTTTTATGTTTCTAGTGAAAACCCAAAATATTACAGGGTTATATAATATGTTGGTTTATTAGGAGGGAAGATGAATTATTATATAAAACTTTAAAGACAATTGTTTGGGTTAATTGACAGTTTTTTATGACAATGAATTCATTTTGATTTATATATTATTATAAAGTGTAAAAAAGGATTCCAAAACCTTAAATTAGTTATAATACATATATTATAGTCTTTTTCAACCATAAAAATGGTTTCACAACAAGAATTTAATATGATAATAGAAATTTAAAACTCGTCATCCTTGAATGTGATAAGTTAACACATCTCTGATGGTGTTTAAATTTCTAGTATAAAATAAGGGGAAAAGAGAGATGATAAAGAATTATTCCATTATAATAACAAGATTCCAGTACATGTATGGTACTAGAGTCATCAAAATATTTGGATCAATTGAGGTGAGGAAAGAAAAAGAAAATAAAGGAACTTGAAATAAAAAAATGAGAAGAGGAATTTACCTCTGGAAGTAGTCTTCCTTCAGAGCCTCTTTAGGGAAGATTATTTGGTATTTTTATGAGACCAAGGAATTATAGATGTAGTTGAGGTGATTGGGATGATGTTTTAGCAGAATATTGACAAGGCACCAGGCTTCTTAGGATGAAAGATAAGAGGGTGTGAGGAGAGTTTTATAGTGGAGGAGAGAAGGGTTTTCCCATTATTTTACTCATTATTTTATTATTTTGCAAAAGAAAACCAATTGTAATAGATTTTTTGAACAAGAATATTAATATGTGCATATGAGTTCTAACAAAGTTTTCTTAAATCAGCCACAGTGCTAGTAATAGTGATTTTAACTGATAATGTATATATATAGTAAATTACTGTATTTTACTATTCGTCAAAAATTCGAGTATTTTAGAAAAATCCAAAAAATTCACCTTAACCATTTTTTGATGTGTAGAATTCAAAAATAAACTCATATTTTTTAAAATAAGTTTCTAAATAATATTAATTTAATTTATATATAAAATCATAATTTATTTGAAAGTTAACAATTTAAAAAAAAATTGTTTTATATCACCTTGAAAAACTAATCAAGATATCATTATATTATAACCTTAAAAAAATAATAAAACTGTTAACTATTACTAAAATTCATATTACTATTCACATAACTATTAATAAGTTTACATTACTATTCACCCAAAATCATGTTTTCCTTTTCAGACTCTAAATATATTACAGCACACAACCACATGTGACAGTTTTTTTTTCAAAATTCAACTCACAGTGGTGGAAAAATAATGTTTACTAGCTATGTTATAAAAAAGAGTTTTTTAGAGACTCAATGTATCATATATTCAATATTAATTTTTTTTTTGAAAAATCTTGGGGAGTTACATGAATGGTAACAATGTGTGATAATAAGTGCTTAAGTGTCTATACAATCAGCCTGTGTCTAAAATGATTTTCACATATTATCTTCAACATGTTTATTAATTGACACATAAACACCCAAATACCATTTTAACCTTGATATATGGACTAGTTTCCCAAATTAATGTACTCATTGGATGATTTGGACAATGATACATAAGGACTCCATTGGTTTAGACGATGGAAGGTTGGGATCATCACACCCTTTTGAGAGAAATTATTTCATATTTTGGGGCTCTCTTATATATTAAAGTAATTTTAAAATGTTCATGAATCCTTGGTTTTTCCCAATCATATGTCAATGGATTACCTCTAGGTTGAAAAATAAATCATGAATATACAAGGATCAGGAATTACTGATACAATGCTAGTTTATTCCATGGGATGATGGACTCTAGAGTTTATTGTCATCCAGGGGGTGGATATTGTTTTGTTTTTGGTATTGAACCCATAATATAGGATTCCTATGTATCCTCATGAGAGGAATCAGATTCCATTTTGTTTGATGTCACTTTTTTGTACACATCACCTTTTAATGATATGTGACAAGGACCCATCCATGCAGTTTAACGTCATACAGTAATGACGTCTTGGGGGGAAGATTTATAGCCAATATTTTGTGTGGGACTTAATCTAAGGAGGCCCTAGATTCCCAAAAGAGATATGGTCTCTTTAGTGGATGTGACCCTAATAGGAATACATCCCAGAGAACATTCATGCTATTTGAGTGATTTGGGTGTCGAGTTTGGACCTCAGAGGGGATTCAGGAATATCATAGTTAGTTTGTAATCAAATCCCCCATAGTTCCATTTGATTTGATTTTTAAACCCTTAAGGTGGCCAGTTTCAAGGGGAATAATTGGGACTTTCACATGAGATATTCCCATTTGAGAGAAATAGTTCATGGATTACTTATAAAGATGATTCCATAGAAATTTTGGGGGAATTTTATTGCGACTGATTTCTAAGTAGAATGTTCCTTGAGCATGGGCCTTAGGAAAGAGTCCTACATATCCAAATCAGAGAAGTAATCAGTTTTATTTTAGTTCATACCATTTGGGGATTATACCTAAGAGGAGGCCCATGATTCTGAAACCATGAGAAGGATATCGACTTACGATGATTTAGTGGTTTGGTTAGGGCTTACACCTAAGAGGATTACCATGCTTTGGGGCTATAAGGATTTCTTGATCACACTAACCTATAATCCCATGGGAGTTATGCTCAGTGTGAGAAACAAGAATAGGTAGTGGATCTGACGATTTCATGTCCCAAATCATCTAATGCTAGATGGTAATACAACCCCATGGGAGAGAAAGACATGTTCTTTTAATGTTCCAATCGCTTCTCCTATATTGATATACATGATAGCTATAATGATCAATCTGGACATTTCTTGGGCTGAGCCTAAGATAAGTACAGAACCCACCCCTCATGGAAATGTTAGGGACTTACCTCAGGAGGAGTTCCATGAAATGAGTTCTGACCTCTCATGGAAATGTTAGGGACTTACCTCAGGAGGAGTTCCATGAAATGAGTTCTGGGAAAGGGAATAAGCATCGATCATCATCAAAGGGAAAAGAAGGAATGATCACTTTGATATGTAACTATCCCTCTTTGAATGGAATATCTATTGATTAACCTTGATCCCTAGAATGGTGAGGAACATGTGAGTATCCTAAGGTTTCTCCCCATGTTACCATGGAAATGTAAACCCAATTAAATTCTAGGGTACCCAACCATTTTAGGGATTACCGACATGTCCCCTCTTACCATTGGTGTGTATACTGAAAAGGGAATGTTCATGCACCTGATGGTTTTATCATATGGGTCCAGTGGATTTAGGAAAGAATTATCCCTAAGTATTTTGGACTGGTTCACAGAGGGTTTGTGGAGGAGGTGACGGAAATGGAAAGAGATGATCGAATCCAGAGAGTGGACTATCTTAGAGTACCCTATTCCACATACTATTTCTTCATGCGGGTTGGGGGCCTCCACACATAGCGTGCTTCTATGCTGGTGTAGTGACCATCCACATACCATGTTGGTACATGGACTTGTATGTGGTCTTCATAGTATTTTTCTAGGTGGTACTGGTTTCCAGCCACATAGGATGACGCTACGTGTAATTGAGTTCCATTGGTGTAGTGGGGTGCTATACGGCGTAGGTTTCCACTTATGTAGCCTTGTGCAACACAGAGCGCCAGAGTGAACAAGGGGAATTGATATTTTGGTTCATGGGGGGTTCATCCATCAATGGGATATGGTTCGAAGTTCACCAATTAGGTTTTTAGTTTACCAATTAATATTTTGTTACCCTCTTCATTCTTTTTACTACTCATTTTGTGGGTAATGACACCCATAAACCGTTCTCGGGATTCAGTACACATGCCACTCTGGGTCCTTTTCCAAACTAGTCTTCTTCAAAAAAATTATTTAAATCCTCTATCCTATTTGTTTCTTTCCTTTAAAATAAATTATGAGAGTATTTAGATTCCTTTTGTAATTTTTTCAGGACCCTACAAATTCCCCCCATCAGAATGGGTTCTGATCGGGATAAAAAAATAGGCTATTCCGATGTTGAAAATTGTCCTAAACTAAACTAGTTTTCAATAGAAAGGTGGAACCGAAGGGGGGAAATCTTATATATATGAGGTCATGGTCATTTTTCTTTTACCGAAGTTTTTGGCGAAAAATTATCCGCAAAGTTTTCTCTCTCTCCTTGCTTCTGTGTACCGAAGACACTTTAAGAAGTCTTTTATCTGCACAATGTGTCTTGCATTCCGTGCACCAAAACAATTTCAATGTTTCCCTCATCTGGATCTAAATTTCATAAATCTATTAATTGGACATCTATTTTTAAATTAAACATTAATTCATAACACTATAATATTTGGTTAAGTACATTTAAAGGATCAACTCACATCTCGCCCAATCCTCGAACAGGTTAGTTTGTTGGTCAATTCTTTATGTGCCAGCTCATCATGGATCATTCTTTGAACTATCGCTTCACAAGTAATGTCTTAGATGAACAATTTTTTGGGGTTCATTATGTGTAAAAAAATTTATGAAGATGTATTTTAGTCCTTTTGAAATTTTATATCATTTTCCCAAATATTTTATTAGACTGACCTTTTTTATTGGTCTTTTTGTGTAGAAAATTAAAGGATCTTCCATAGGCAGTTGCTGAGGGTATTGTGGTCATTGGATCTATCACCACTACCCTTTCAATAGATGATTAAAACTAGAAGAATATGAATTACTCTATTGATGAAAATATCCTTGTTTCCCCACTACATCAATCCTTAGAAAATCTGCTCACTATGGGTTAGAGGGAGTACCCTATTTCAAACAGGCTTCCCATTTATGGATTTGGTATACTTTATGAAACAAAAATTCTATCACCATGTCTGGCTACCAAACATACTACTTGGATATTTTTTAGCACCATTCATAAGGCCCTCATCTCATGAAAAGGATGATTTATACATAATTATAGTACTGTTGGTTCCTTGTCGAACTATTCCCCTTGATCTTTGGAGGGTACACGAAGGAAGCTAGATGAAATAGACCATTTCTACTATATAATTACATTTAGGTACACATAATATCAAAAACATGTCTGGTTTTCAATGTGGGGTATTTGTTCTTGTTTTTCAATTGGTTTAGATTGGGGTTGGCCTTTCTGGTTTCATTAGAGCTGTGGATAATTCATGGTTTAATTGAAGATTGTGGGGTTATATAAGGATGTATGGGTATCTCAAACCTATTCACATCAAACTAGTTCCCTTATCATATAGTTTCTAAGTGGATTATGTCTATATACCAATACCTTTCATTTAGTCCATGGGGAGGTCGATATTATCTTCTGGGATGTTCGACTTATTTCGAGGGTCCCCATTGTTTGGGAAATGTATTATGAGTTTCTACCACCCCCTTCAACCTGGGATGACGAGGAGAGGACTCCTCCTCTGGCTAAGAGAAAAATTTCCCATGAAAAGAAACTATCAAAGCACATTAACCCTTGCACAAGAAGGAATTTTCTTTTCTCAGATTGGATTAATTCCATTTCTAAGCAGTGAAGCCCAGAGCATTGTGCATGCATATGTAGGTCCTATACAACTAAGGAAACTCAAAGTTGAGAAGGTTCTTATAGTACTACCTTGGAGGAGGGCTAGTTTCATATATGGGAATGGGAAATTGTTCAAAATGTCTATTGAGTGTTCATGTTGGTGGCCTTCTTATCCATGTTTTCCAGCTCCTGGATTTTTACCAATCCAAGACACTGGAGGTTTAATAGTCACAAACTTTATCATGAAGGATCAAATAGCCATTAAAAAATGTATTAAATTATTAATTCTTCTATTGGCCAAAATCTACCACTTACTAGGATAGGTTAGTGAGGGGATCCCACCTCATCGAGTGATTGGAGCTTTCCAAATCCTTTGGGGATGGATTGGATCCCACATTGGGGGGGGGGTATACTTTATCAATCCCCTGAAGATTCGAAATTTTTTTCCTTGACTGTATTTACAGAGTATCAATGGGGTTATGCCAGTGGGATGAGCCACACAATATAAGAAGGAAGACCAGACCAAATAGAATGAACTAAAAGTTTTAGCTCGAATCAACTATCATGAACTCATTACATATCATCCTTACACACCCAAAACAGGTACAACTATAAATTCTGAATCAGAAGACTTTATCAGTAGAGGATACATATTTTATTTTATAGAGGGTATCATGTTTTCCTTTATTTATGGGGAACTTATCTTTGAAGGATATGCGCATTGCAGATTTAACCGTCAGTTTAACTATGTTCGAATTCTATTCCCCCCAACTCTCAATTGGGAGTTCTAGGAAAACAATCATATGATAGACCAATAGTTATGGTTAATTTTTACCCAATAGGATACTCACTATAAGATAAAACATCTATATTTCATGTATTTTGTACCCTTCCTCACAAAAGGTTATGTTGATAGCTGGTTCAATCATATCCAGAAGACTAGATGAAAGACCTAGTTCCCATTGTAATGACCCCCAAGGCATCTGGGGATAAGGGGAACTAGAAGGAAACTACTAAGAATTCCCGAATAGGGAAATATCTTTAGATATATCTTATGTCTAAATCCCTGATGAAGTACTTGAGAACTTAGGGTGTGACCTCTCAGGCCATCAAGGATGCTGGTGTTGACACTGATAATTAGACGTCCATTCAACATAATGTCATCTTTCTAGTGTCCTAGAGGCAATGAGATAATTTAAGGAGTCATCAATCATTTTGGGCTCAATCCCCTTGCACATTTTATAACTTTATATATGGGAAAAAAATTTCTGTTATAGGAATAGACAATGTGTCAACTCCCACTGACATTTCTTATGATGATGATCCCACAGAGGTAGATATTTACATGTTATATCTTGAGACCCGGATCCATGACCAACAAAGATGGTGGAAATATTATCACCGAGTGATGGCCTTGATAAGGCCCGAGGTCCTTGGGGATGAAGATGATACATCTGGATATGGTCACCTTTCCAAGGTTTTGGTTGAGAATAGAGTTCGGGAAATATTCATTCGCACCCATAATCACACGAGCGCCCAACCACTGGGGGCTCCAGGGTTGTAGAAGAAACCAAGAAGTAGTTTTTATCGTGGGAACCCACTTCACTTCCTCATACTGACCCCTAGCCTTATCCATTCCCTTTATGGCTTCGTTTCATGGGGACTGGAAGGTTTTGTATTACTTTAGTGTCAATGTTTCTAATGAAAACATTTAGGTGCTACTCTAAGTAGATTTCTATGAACATCAATGATTTACAGCTTCCATTCCTCACTAATGGATTTTTTTTCATGAATATCTAGATAAATTATCCGAATATCTTAACAAAATGGATATGTTCAGTAATTCTTCCAAATACAGGATTCATTGGTATGATCGAGTAGTAGATATGATGATATACTCAGACTCGAGTGATGTATAAGAATAAGTAACTATGCTTCCTAACCATAAATTTTACTTTTCTTTATTGTAGGGATATTCACTCTATTCCTTACTCTTGTAAGAGTTAGAGGAGACACATGAGATGATGCCATCTTTAGTGTACACCCCAAGAGGTACGTTTTTCTGAAAATGTGTCCCTTTGGACATAGGGGTCGATGTTAAAGATTCTTCTGATATTGATGAACACATGGAGGTAGTTATTGGGAATCCTACCAGGGCATTACTCCCAACAGATCCTATTCATATTCCCATCAGGGAATCATTGCCATAGATAACTAATAGACATTTATTGACATCTCAAATATCATTATGCATCAAAATGGGTATTATATTTAAATGTCATACCTTTTTATCTATTTTCCATAATAAATGATTTCACCATGTTGTTAAGTTGTCATGTTCATATTTTAATGAAAACCCAATAACTAATTAGGAATAATTTTCCCAAGTGTTTTCATCTCTTATTAATTCTATGGTAGAGGAAGTACCACCGATAATTGTGGATGAACAAGGTAGAGTGGATAGCCCTGTCAAGGAATTTTGTGTTGTTGTTAGCTCTTAGAGGGTGTCTGTTTTGGTTAAGAAAGTCTCTATCCCTACAATGAAGTAATCTATGGAGATAGAGGCCCCGAATGAGCATGTCAATCACATTATCACAGAGAAGGATTTGACAACATTAATATCCATAGCTGATCTAGGTAGGGGGGCCCAATTATCTGAGGATGTCATAGGGGTTCCATGTCTAGAGGAGTAGAACACCCCAAATCAGGTTTTCACTGCCCCTGTAAAGGAAACATCCCCAAAGGTCAATTCCTTATTAAGCTTGCTGACTTGGTGGCCATGAAGTAAAAACTATATGGGATTCTAGTATCCCGAATCCAAAAAATTTAGGACGGGCCATCGTGCCTTTTTTCCATAGCCATAGGAGAGTTCATGATCAAGGCTCAAAAAATTAAGAGATAGCCATTGGGCCTTTGTCCAAAATGATTATCCATGCAAACCTAATTTTTGTAAGAAATATTCTATAAGCCTTTGATCTAGTTGAGAATGGCCATATGTCTCATGTGCCTTTAGATTACCCCAAAGCTCAATTATGTACTGAAGTTGTAATACCATCTTCATCGGGTGGTGATTCCATAATATAAGTTAAAGATATTAATCCTCTAGCAGGTTGAGGTAATTTCTCCACTCTTCCAACCATTTCATGAATATATATATATATATATATATTCAAGAGATGAGATTGTTTACTTACATCACCCTTTACTTTAGGATAAAAAAATCAAGCCATTGTAGTTGCAATTAACACCTTGGTCCTACCACCTGTTGAATTTGCCAGAGATGCGGCCGCTGTAGAGTCAAGGAATTCCAAAGTGATTGAGTCAAGGCCTCCCCTAGTGACATTTATTCTGGAATATGTTCGATCATCTGGGAGTGATTCTAAGACCGATAGAGAGGGACTATCCAGGATTTATCTGATCCACCAAAGGGAATGGAAATTCATTTGGAGATTGATATCTCAAACACCACATGCCAATTTTCCAATGAAACTGCCCAAATAATGTCGATAATTTTTGGTTATGGGGTTTGGATGATTTGAAAACCATAGTATTTATGACATAGTGAAGAAAGTGATCATGGACGGGGAGAAATTCATCATGCTCAAGTTACATATATTTATTACAGAGTATTTGGCTCATCTTTCTATGTCCAAAATGATTCTTATGAATGAAGCTATTTATCGAGTAGGAATGGTTGTGAGGATACAGTGAAAAATCACGAAACAAAGGTCCTTAGTGCTGAAGCATAATGAAGAAGTCGAGTAGTAGAGTAGAGATATAGAGATACATAAATAGGAATGGTCCCACATCATGGCCACAGTTGATGAGGGACAACGGTTAGTGTAGGAAGGGGAGAAGGCTAACCATGATGCAGCGTAGGAGGTAGAGGCATTACAGGCAGGTGCAGAAGTCGAGACTACAACATTGTTGAAGCTTATTCTGGTCATTCAAGGGTGGATCAAACATTGATACAACTCTGTGAGTCTGTTGAACATCTTTTGTAATGTTCATGCCCGACCCATATAGAGGGACTTAGAGTTTTTTATGACCTCCTTATCTTCATATAATATAATGAGGAGTTTATTTCTCTCCAATGATTCATATACATTTTCCCCTGCAGTGCTATTGAATCATGATCAACTATATTTTAAACCATAATCTCAACCAGATATTAATATGAATCATAATACTGGATAATGGAAATAATAAAATCATTCTATAATATTTTCCATAGTTGAGGGGCTTAGTGGGAGTTGTCCAAATATTGCTAGGGTTTCATGGAAAACCCCAAAAACATTGAGTCTTTCCTGTTATAACCCTAATTTTTACTTATACCTATTATGGTGAGGAATGAGTGGGTATAATATGACTTCTACTTAGGCTTCCCTTTGTAGGTTTTCAACCTAACAAGCTTTATGTCTTGATTTTTTTTATTCACATTTTTCTTAAACCATAGGGTGTTTAAGTTTGGGGAGTTGGTACTCGACTTTTGTACAGGATTCCCTATAGGGGTTTTCATCTTAGTGAGTGTTGTCTCTATAATTGTAATTTTAAAATCATCAAAACCATAATGTTATTACTGATGTTTTAGGTAGAACTATTTGGACCATGATTTTTAGGGTGGGGACCCCAATTTAGGAATCATTAACCGAGAAAAATGTGTAACAAAGAGTGTCCCAATAGCTTTCAGACATGGATAATGTATTTTCATGACCCCGTATTATGTTTTCTAGAGAATGGGATATGAAATGTGGCATGGAATACATGGGGTATACAGATATTGGAAAGGCCTATCCTGATGATGTATTTTCCTTTGGTTGAGATGCTACTTTTTGCGTAACATATGCAGAGTCGCCTTGGAATTGTGTGAATTAGTAAAACAAAGGTTTCCAGAAGACACTGGATTCAAATTTCCAATTTCCATGAAGTTTAATGGAAATTTAGCCTTCTTTTATGTTTGTAGGACCATTGTGGGTGGCCTGTTGAGGGAACGATGCGTGAGAGTAATATGGGCATTTATATCAGCTTTTGTCTAGAAATCGCTCCCACAAAAATTTAACTTCTTTAAAGGAGGGATGGAGCATGATTCAGTTTAATGTCGTATAAATGAGACATTTGAGACATATTATTTTGATTAATTTTACTCCAACCAATAGATAAATGATCATCTTTTCTCATGGTGGTCTGACCAGAAATGTTTTATCATCGTTGGGCATGAGAGGGGAGAGAGGATATAAACTATAATCCAAGGGGGTTTCTGAAATAGAAGAATTAGGTGAGACGTAAACGTAATAGGGGAATACAGAGGTAATAAAAGACTATCCTAAGGAGGAATTTGAGTTTGGTTGGTAGACCATTTTTTGTGTATCATATGAATATCCACTGGGGTATTACATAAATATCCAAACATTGATTTCTGTAGGATACAATCCATCCCTTACTGATGGACATGGATGGTTATGGGGATTCAAAACATTCTAAACACAAAGTATAATGTGTGTAGAGGGGTGCCTAAACCTGAAGAGGGTTAATTTCTATCCAAATTATTTTGGGAATAGGTGAAGATTTGTTTCTTATGAATGTGTGAGTAGGTTCCCTGCATAGTTCTGACCCTTGCATGGGAAATTACAGGACAATAATGTTTCATGGATGCAACCAAAATATAAGGCTCAAGTGTCACTACATATCCTATGATGATAAGAATCAAGATAGATGTAGTTATTTTGTGGTTTACCCATATCTTTATCTTTTTCAAGCTTATTAATGGGGAAATATTTTTTCATAATGGCTTTCCAATGAAGCAAGACACACATTGAATGTTCCCATAATGATTCTATTCATGCATTATAACATGGAGGAAGACATCATTTGGTGTGTTAGGGCCCAAGAATGAACATTTCTCATTGATCATTATGTAGTTTTAATGTCATGAAATTAGGAAATTGATGTAGAAGCCCTGATTAACTCAAGGATGGTTATAACAAGGTGTTCCAACATATTATAAATGTGGATATATAGAAATTTTTATGCTGTTGTTTTAAGGGATCTTGGATCAAAAAAGTTGATACAGGGCTTGGAAGATATTAAGCATATAGGAATAGGAAAATCCTTCCCCAAGGATGAATTTTCCTTTGGATGAAAGCCCATTTTGTGGAAAATATACCGAAATCCATTAGGGAATTTCGTGCATAGTAAAATAAAGGTTTTCGACATGAAATTTTTCTCCCATATCAGGTTGCCAGGGAGGTATATGAGGATCTGAAATTTCTCAAAGAGAAGAGTTTGATAGATGTAAAAGATGAGTCTATATATGATAGACATGATCAGGTTGTAGTCACCTATAGAGTTGAGAACGCTTCT
Source organism: Viscum album (assembly GCA_963277665.1). Classification (NCBI taxonomy): domain Eukaryota; kingdom Viridiplantae; phylum Streptophyta; class Magnoliopsida; order Santalales; family Viscaceae; genus Viscum; species Viscum album. The sequence goes on along the minus strand of OY728131.1, from coordinate 671,351,989 downwards.
GGGTGTCCCAAAATTAGAGTCCCTATAATGTTTTGGACAAGGCATAGGGATTGAGGTATTTTAAAAATATTTTGGGGACCTTGTAGTTTAGGTTTTATAATATGGAAGGAAACTCTAATATTCTTTTCAAAGTTGTTCCGGCAGAATCTGTCACTGTGGATTGATTTTTCCTAGTTCTGTGGGGAATTCCCTGCTGAAATTCATAATCCCACACAATATTTTCTTGGTGTGAGAAATAAGGGGATGGAATGGTTTCACTCCAAAAATAAGGTATATTAGTATCCATGAAAAGAGAATTTTTGGGCCATGCTGTTTAACGTCATGTGGTGAGGATATACGAGAATCGATGTGAGAGAGAGGGTTACTATGGGAACATGTTGTTTAATATATTACAAAAACGATGTTGGAAACATATTTTAATGTTATGTTTTATAGAATAAAAATAATGTAATCATGTGTAAATATGGGATCATTAGTTTGGGATATCCTTTCTACACCTTGGATGTGATCGGGGGAGAAGGTGTACACCATGATTATGGGAGCCCTCAAATCATGAGAGATGATGTGAGGATTTTGACCCCATGGGCATACAAAAAAAGGAAAAGCCTCTCCTAAGGATGAATTTACCTTTGGTTGACAGTACATTTTTGTGGGAATCATAAGAAAAGTTGTCGGGGCATTATCTGCATATCCAAACAAAGATGTCTACAAGGCACTGAGCTCTCATATCCAACGACCATAGGTGATTATGGGGATTTGGGATTTCCTGTTAATGGAGTTTGATGGATTAAAAGGGGATATCTAGGTGAGTGATAAATATCTAGACTATAAATAGTTATGATGTGCTAGATCTTCTACATAGATCTAATTCGTATGTAAGGTCATGCATAGTCTTTTGGAACTTTCTAGATGTCATAATCCATATATGGAGTCTCCTACATCTATTTTCATTTCACCTGGAAGAGATTGGGGATAATTCATGTTTTATTCTGCATGGTTGGACGTGTGATTTATAGTCTGACATTTACTACATATCTTATCAAACCGAGAATCAAGACACACATATTTATTGAGATACCTTACAGTTTAATGTCATGTGGTTTGGACATCTTGGGCCATGTAGTTTAACGTCACGTGGTAAGGAGTCATGAATTTCACTCTACATGTATGACCTATACATAGGGCATGTCATTTTGCATGGTTATTGGACTAAGATATGGGTACCGGGTGTCACTACATATCATGTGAAGGTAATAATCAAGCCACACATAGTTCTAAAAAAATGTTCCTTATAATGGTCTGACCCTCATACAGGGGAGAAACATTTTTTTCTAATGGTGGTTGGGCCAAGATTTAGAATCCATGAGTCACTATGTATCCAATGATGATATGAATCAATCCAGACATATTTTTGGTATCCCATGAATTTTAACATCATAAGATAAGGATGAGAGTGAACTGACATTAAAATGATGAGGTGATTGAAGTGTTGGGATTCAACCTCAGGGATTTTTCCCGTGTGTCCTAATTAGTTGGGAATCAATGTCCACAAAGTTCTGACAACATGTTCCCTATACTGGTCTAACCATTATAGAGGGAGGGGAATTTTGTTGAATGGTTTCTGGACTAGGAAGAAGGATCTATTTGTCATTATGTATCATGTGAGGGTAGGGGTCAATCAACACATTGTTCTTGAGATACCATATAGTTTAATGTCATGTGATTAAGACTTCTTTGGCCATGCCTTTTTAACATCATGAGGTTAGGATTCCTGAATTTCACTATGTAAGTCTGGAATATATGTAAGGGAGGAATTTTCCATGGAGTCTGGACCAGAATATGGGATTTGGGAGTCACTATGTATCTTAAAAATGCTGGAATCATGCCACACGTAGTTATTGATGACTCTATGTTCTAGTCTTGCATGTGCATTGATAGGGGTAATTTTATACCATTATTTTTAGGATTATGGGATTATCATATTACTCTATACATTATCCACATAGGAAAACCCTTACCACCATTACTAATCTCACTTGTGTTATACTTGATGTGAGAAAAAAGGAGTGACAAGGATTCCCCCTATTGTATAGGGGAAACATAGGATATAATAGAGGCATTTTATATTCATTTTGTAACATACCAAGTAAGTAATGAATAATAGATATTTTTATCCATGTCTATTAATGATTAATATAGTGTTATAGAGGCTTAAAATGAAAATAAATACAATCTTATCCATGGAATACACTAATATTCTTAAAAGATTGTTTTACTGCCATTTGATGACAAACCATTTTTTGAATCTATATTTTGACATTTTTATAAACTATGTTTGTCAAAATAAACTTATCCTTTATGATTGGGACATCAAAATTTACCTTGTGTGAATTTTTGGTATTTTTCTGACAATGTTCATTTTTTAATGAATAGTGAAAAATACTACATTTTACATCAAAACTGCTTTTTAATCTAATTTATTTATATGATTAGATTATGTTTTGAATTGGTTTTGAAGTGAAATTATAATATATTTTTACCATTTTATCCAATGGTGGTCATTGGAATCAATTTCACTTTGAAATTAGACTTAAACTGGTGTCAATCTTTTGATACTTATTGTTTTGTAAAAACACGCTATTTGCTCTGGCAGCGGGAATTAATTATTAAATTAATTAATTTGACTTATATGATTTGAATTTTGTAAAATAGACTTCATTTTTGAATTCGGAATATCAAATGTAGCTTAGGGTGAATTTTTGGTAATTTTCTGAGAAACTTCAATTTTTGATGAATAGTAAAACCACTATGTGGTAATCAAGCAAACTGATTTTTCAGTTAAATGAAAGTTTACCAATAATGTGTACTGAATTTTGAAAATCCGACATACATGGTTGTCATTAAGAAGTAAAATGTGGTTCAATGAGATTATAATAATTTTTTGGTGAATAGTAACTTATTAAGTTCTTAATCACGATTAGTGGTAATTAGGGTAGTTTAAGGTATAAATAATACATTAATAAAATGAAATGACCTAGAAACATGTCCCAACCTTATTATTTGTGTCATGGCCGACCAAGACAAGCCATGGGTCAATTTGGGGACCCCATGGATCCACTTTTGTTGGGAAATGACATAAATTACTTTTTATTTAATGTTAAAGTGAAAATGACACAAACATAATATGTTTTACGAAAACAATTTTTAAGTGGGGTTATACAAGTCCAAATTTTGATTATAAATAGTCATTGGAAAGATAAAATGATTTCCTATATCATAGTATATTTTTTATAATTTTTAGACATTAAATAAATTAAATTATATATGACATAATAATGATGCAGTGATGACATCATTATTTGACGATTTAAATAAAATTGAATGATAATGAAAAAATCTAAAACCTACACATGGCAAAAACCAATTGGATGAGTGGATTTCGAACCCTTATAACCTTATCCACGAATTACATCAATGTGGGACCTTTTGAAACCGAAACACATTTTCAAATAATGTAATATTTCTTTACATTCCAAAAGTGCCCCTCCTCTCCTCTTATAAAAGGCCCCCACCTCTACCTCATTTCACACACTCTTCAAGCCTTTGGATCGTCCACCCCTGCCCATTTGCTCTCTCCACATCCCTCTCCTCATCCTAGAGGATTCCCTTTGGGCATAATCCATTCAAAGGAAGCCTTTAGGCTCAAATCAAAAGGAGTTACACTTTTTAAGGTAATTCATTCTCTAATGTTCATTTGTTTTATTTTGCTTCTCCAACCCCCTAAACTCTTTTTATTTACTTATTTTGTAAAAACACAATTATCTTCAATATACTAGGATTTTGTTATAAGATTTATTTGAGCTACACTCTCACACAACTACATCAAATGGTTAAAGAACATACGGTTTCCGTGGATGGAGAAATTCTGCCTCCCGAAACGATGATTGTTCAACACTCATTTAACACCTTCAAAGGTAGCCATTATGATGTCACTATTTTCATATATGATATATAATATGTTTATGATTTCCTTAAGCTTCTGTTTTTTTTCATTTTGGGCATACCTTTATGGTTTCCATTATGGGTAAAACACGATATCTTCATTTTAGGAAGTGCGGACTACCGCCCCCTAAAAGTGATTTGATTCGTTAATACCATATGTGGGATGTGTAAAGGATAAAGTTAATGATATTATATATGTTATTATACTGGAATTATAATATACTCTTATATCATTATGATTCCATTCCAGAAAATATGAAATAGAAATGGAAGTAGCGTTAATGTGTACGTACGGCTTACCGTCTCCATGAACGGTGCATTTCATTTCTTACCTCTAAATTATGTAATATTATAAATGCATTTATGTAATGGATATATATGACATATATGATATCTACATCATGAATACCATTCTGGATATAATGAACCTTTGACCAAATTAACAACATGTAAGTGTAAGAAGTCTATTTTTGACTTACGAACCAAATACCGACAAAATGAACATTATTAACTTAACTGATTACATGATGTTCATAACATGGTATAAAAGGAATAATGAACTTGAAAAGATTCATAATCAAGTAGATATTAACTCAAGTTTATTATTAAGGAGATTAAAGAACGGTCGAGTCAAGTCGGATACGAGGTATGGGACTTTGTCTCAATCTCCTTTCATTGAGGCATATTTTATTTTATACACAACTTTCTTTTATACGGTGTATAAATCCCTTTGACTTTTACGTTTATTCAAAAGGAATCTTTTTTTATATGAAGTGTTTACTAAACGACAAAAGGGAATGTTTTTGTCGTACGTATGCGGCGACAACGACTTCTCCGCCGTCGTGACCGTTATTTGAGTTTCGGCTTCCTCTACAAGCCATACCTTCTTTTTAAAAGAAAAATAAATACCATGTTTTACTTTTCTTTTATTTTGGTATTGAAAATGGTTTTCACAATGTTTTTTGTGTTGTATTTATATCTTGTGATTGAAATGTGGAAATGTTATGTTTCCTTTACGCATGTTTTATGTGATACGATTATGTTATGGTTCTTGGGCATTATTATGAAGACGGGTGGTTCCGTGATAAACTAAGGGTGGGTGAGCCCGATATAGCTCTCCAATGCATTGGGTAACGCGAAGGAGTGAAACGTTAAGGTTTCTCCGAAGAGATTTTAGGGAATATACTGTGATGGGTATTCCAAACGTAACCAAGAGGGTTACTCCCTACGTAAGAATGTTATGAATGCCTCAAGTTACCTTTATGTCTTATGATTTCTATGATTTATTCATGATTTTATGAGGTATGTTAAAGTGCCTATGTTTTATGGGTAAAGTATGATTTCATTCTTATGTATAAATGTACTCATGTTTCCTTCCCATGTTTTTATAACCCATGCTGAGTTTTTATGCTCATCCCAAGTTTTTGAAATGTTTTTCACAGGTCAAGGGAAAGGTACATGATAAGATGATAGGGTCAAGGATGTGTCAAAAAGAATCCATGTTTTATTTCAAATGTGTTTCCATTGATGGGAATGAAGAATACTATCTTTATGTAACCACTTTGTTTATATGTGGAATGTAACGCAAGTTTTATGATCTAATTCTCTAAAACTCTAAACCCGAAAAGATCCTCAATGTGTAATCTTGTAATAACTCAAGATTAAGTAAGGATTAAGGCTGGGGCCTTATAGTTAGTATCAAAGGTTGGTTTAGAAAACTTTAGGAGTTAGAAAAGTGTTAAATTATAATATGATTGAAATGATATAGCATTTACGGATTACCATGTTGCTTCGCCTAAGATATTTCTGTGTTCAGAATGGTTTTCCGCAGAGGAAACAGGGAAGCAGTGCTAGGAAGGCATACAGAAGGAAATAACCTTCCGAATCAGCAACCTGAGATGGTCGGAATTGGAACTGAACAGTTTGTTGCAGTGATGGCACAGTTGACTCAGGCTATAAATGGTGGTGGTATCCATGCACGAGATCAGCCAGATCAACCACAGAGGAACATGTCAATGGTGGAACATTTCATGAGGCAACACCCCCCATCATTCAGAGGATCATCTGACCCTGTGCAAGCTGAAGGGTGGATTAAAGCACTAGAGAAGATTTTCGATGTCATGGGGTGTTCAGACAATCAAAAGGTTAGTCTTGCTATTTACCGTTTGGAAGGTGAAGCAGATCAGTGGTGGTCTATGGTTAAAAATATCAGGGATGCCGATGAGATTGATGCTCTTGACTTGGATGAATTCAAAGGTATGTTTCTTGAGAAGTATTTTCCTAAGGCTGTTCGACTTAGGATGGAAAAGCAATTCTTGGAATTGAGGCAAGAGGAAGACTCAGTGGCTGCCTATGAAGAAAGGTTCACTCGATTGGCAAGGTATGCTCCAAATTTTATCCGGGACCTTGATAGTAAAATCAATCGTTTTTAATCAGGATTAAAGCCAAAGTATCGAAGGGCATTAGCTTCTCGTGAGTTTAAAAGTTATGAAAAGCTTGTTCGATGTGCTGAGAAGGTGGAAATGGAGTTTGCCGATGACCAAGTTTTCTATAACAACCAGCAGAAGAAGAGACCGAGGTGGTAGGAGAAAGGTAAGAATTCTTCAAAAAAGTCTGATGGTAAGAGAACTAAGTTTCCAGTTTGTGATAAATGTGGCAAAAGGCATGCTGGGGAATGTCTTCTGAATTCTGGGAAGTGCTACCGATGTGGTAAGATGGGACATAAGGCCCGTGATTGCACTGAAAAGGATCAAGGTGAAGGTAAGAACAAATTTGATTTACAGTTAGTGAAGTGTTATAAGTGCAATGAGATGGGTCACTATGCAAACGAGTGTCCGAAAAAGATCTTGAGTAATGGGAAGCAGTTAGACTACAAGCAGAAAGGGGTGGTGAAATCCTTTGCAACTACTTCAGCAGATGTCGGGCCATCAAATGAAGTTGTATCAGGTACTTTGTTTGTTTTTTCAAATTATGCCAGTGTGTTGTTTGTTTTGGGGTCTACACATTCTTTCATCTCTGAAACCTTTTCTAGCAAAATGGGAATACCATCTCAAGAAATGACTCCTGAACTTTTGGTAAAAACACCTGGGGGAAGTGTCGAGGCAAAAAGAATTTATAAGAATCTTCCTATTCTTATCTGTGGAAAGAACCTACTTGAAAACCTTATTGTTCTACCTCTAGTAGAGTTTGATGTTATCCTGGGTATGGATTGGCTCTCTATTTACCATGCTAAGATTGACTGTAGAGCTAAAGAAGTTTCTTTTCAGAAAGACTTTCAGTTTGTTTACAAGAATGAACCCTTACTTTTGATAACATATCAAGAGGCCGAGAAACTTGTAAAAGATGGAAATGAATGTTACCTTGCACACGTCGTTGAAAATAAAGGAACTGTTCAGATTAATGATGTGCCAGTGGTAAATGAGTATCCTGATGTTTTTCTTGATGAGTTGCCTGGAATAATACCAGATCGGGAAGTTGAGTTTACTGTTGACTTAGTTCCTGATGCTAAGCCAATTTCAAAACCCCCTTATCGAATGGCACAAATTGAACTTTTAGAGTTGAAGGAGCAATTGCAAGATTTATTATAGAATGTTTTCATTAGACCTAGCACATCACCATGGAGTGCTCCTGTTTTATTTGTTAAAAAGAAAGATGGTTCTATGAGACTTTTCATTGATTATAGATCCTTGAATAATATCACTGTTAAGAACAAATATCCTTTGCCTCATATCGATGATTTGTTTGATCAGCTCCCGGGAGCTCAGTTTTTTTCAAAGATTGACTTGAGATCGGGGTACCATCAGCTGAAGGTCAAGGAGGCAGATATTCCGAAGACCGCGTTCCGTTCGAGATATGGCCATTATGAATTTGTAGTAATGCCTTTTGGGCTAACCAATGCACCTGCTGTATTCATGGACTTAATGAATAGAATTTTCCATGAGTTCTTGGATAAGTTTGTGGTGGTTTTCATTGATGATATTTTGGTGTTTTCTAAAAGTAAAGAGGAGCATGAAAAACATTTAAGGGTTATCTTGCAAACCTTAAAAGAAAATAAATTGTATGGGAAATTCAGCAAGTGTGAGTTTTGGTTGCAACAAATTTCTTTCCTTGGTCACATTGTTTCCAAAGATGGAATAACTGTTGATCCTGCAAAAACAAAAGTTGTGGAAGAATGGCCAAGACCCACAAATGTAACCGAGATTCGTAGCTTCCTTGGTTTGGCGGGCTATTACCGAAGGTTTGTTAGAAATTTTTCACAGTTATCTAGTCCAATGACTAAGCTAACTCGGAAGGGTGTTAAGTTTATCTGGACAAAAGAATGTGATGATTGTTTTCAGGAATTGAAAAGAAGATTGGTGAATGCTCCAGTTTTGGCACTACCTTCCAGGAATGGTGTGTTTGTTATATACAGTGATGCTTCATTGAAAGGACTTGGTTGCGTCCTAATGAAGAATGATCAGGTAATTGCTTATGCTTCACGACAGTTGAAAACTCATGAGGTAAATTACCCTACACATGATTTGTAACTAGCTGCTGTTGTTTTTGCTTTAAAAATTTGGAGGCATCATTTGTATGGAGTAAAGTGTGAAATATATACCGATCACAAAATTTTAAAGTATATATTCACTCAGAAAGAGTTAAACATGAGACAAAGGAGATGGCTGGAATTAATCAAGGATTATGATTGTACAATACATTACCATCCGGGAAAAGCAAATAAAGTGGCTGATGCTTTGAGTCGAAAAAGTATTGCTTCATTAACAATGTTGCGTTTGGAACATGATCCTTTGGTTAACGATTTGATGAACTTTGGCATAGAAGTTGTTGGTGCAGGAAGTCCTTCTGTTTTGTTTCAGGTATCAGTGAGATCTTCTCTATCAGATAGAATCAAGCAAGCACAGAAGCAAGACAGTGAGTTGCAGAAAAAGGTAGAGCTGGTTCAGAAAGGTAAGTTGCCTGAATTCAACATTGATAATGATTGCGTTTTGAGATTTGGGAAGAGATTGTGTGTGCCTTGTGATTCACAGTTGAAGAGAGAGTTGTTATGTGAAGCTCATAGTTCTCCGTTTTCAGTTCATCCGGGCAGTACTAAGATGTATAGAGATCTGCGGGAGTATTTCTGGTGGGATGGAATGAAAAGAGATATTGCTGATTTTATTGTGAAGTGTTTGACTTGTCAGCAGGTTAAAGCAGAGCGGCAGCTACCGAAAGGGATGCTTCAGCCTTTACCAGTGCCAGAGTGGAAATGGGAGAATATATCCATGGACTTTGTTGTTGGATTACCGAAGACATCTCGAGGTAATAATTCAATCTGGGTTATTGTTGATCTCTTGACCAAATCTGCTCATTTCATTGCTATACGAGATACTTCCTCTCTTGATCAACTTTCCCGTTTGTATCTTAAAGAGATAGTCAGGTTACATGGAGTTCCTCTCTCCATTGTATCGGATCGTGATCCCGGGTTTACTTCTAACTTTTGGAAAGGCCTTCAGAAGTCGTTGGGTACTGAATTAAATTTTAGTACAGCTTTTCATCCTCAATCAGATGGGCAGTCAGAACGAACAATTCATACATTGGAGGATATGCTACGAGCTTGTTCTATGGATTATCAGGGAAGTTGGGACCAACATCTTTCTTTGGTTGAGTTTTCATATAATAACAGTTTTCATTCCAGTATACAGATGGCACCATTTCAGGCATTATATGGGAAGCGGTGTCGAACTCCAGCTTTCTGGGATGAAGTGGTTGAAAGGAAGTTGATGGGACCAGAATTGGTCGAAGAGATGGCAGAAAAAGTTCAGCTGATTCAGAAACACATGAGAACAGCTCAGAGCAGGCAGAAGAGTTATGCGGATAACCGGAGGAAGGATCTATCTTTCGAGGTAGGTGATCATGTTTTTCTCAAGGTTTCTCCTTGGAAAAGTGTGATGAGATTTGGTAAGAAAGGAAAGTTGAGTCCAAGGTTCATTGGACCATACGAAATTCTAGAGAGAGTTGGATCAGTTGCATACTGAGTGGCTTTACCTCCGAGTTTATCTCAGGTACACAATGTTTTTCACGTTTCGATGTTGAGAAAGTATATGCCAGATCCATCTCATGTTTTGAGTCCAGAGGTAGTTCAGCTGGAAGAGAACCTATCTTATGAGGAACAACCGGTCTAGATTCTTGACCATAGGGAGCAAGTGTTACGGAATAAGGTGATTCACCAGGTAAAGGTTTTGTGGAAAAACCACATGATTGAAGAGGCAACATGGGAATCTGAAAATGCAATGAGGGATAAGTACCCTCATTTATTTGATAAGTAAATAAATTGCGGGGACGCAATTTTCTAAAGGGGGGAAGGATGTAACATCCCAAGTAAGTAATTAATAATAGATATTTTTATCCATGTCTATTAATGATTTATATAGTGTTATAGAGGCTTAAAATGAAAATAAATACAATCTTATCCATGGAATACACTAATATTCTTAAAAGATTGTTTTACTGCCTTTTGATGACAAACCATTTTTTGAATCTATATTTTGACAATTTTATAAACTATGTTTGTCAAAATAAACTTATCCTTTATGATTGGGACATCAAAATTTACCTTGTGTGAATTTTTGGTATTTTTCTGACAATGTTCATTTTTTAATGAATAGTGAAAAATACTACATTTTACATCAAAACTGTTTTTTAATCTAATTTATTTATATGATTAGATTATGTTTTTAATTGGTTTTGAAGTGAAATTAGAATATATTTTTACCATTTTATCCAATGGTGGTCATTGGAATCAATTTCACTTTGAAATTAGACTTAAACTGGTGTCAATCTTTTGATACTTATTGTTTTGTAAAAACACGCTATTTGCTCTGGCAGCGGGAATTAATTATTAAATTAATTAATTTGACTTATATGATTTGAATTTTGTAAAATAGACTTCATTTTTGAATTCGGAATATCAGATTTAGCTTAGGGTGAATTTTTGGTAATTTTCTGAGAAACTTCAATTTTTGATGAATAGTGAAACCACTAAGTGGTAATCAAGCAAACTGATTTTTCAGTTAAATGAAAGTGTACCACTAATGTGTACTGAATTTTGAAAATCCGACATACATGGTTGTCATTAAGAAGTAAAATGTGGTTCAATGAGATTATAATAATTTTTTGGTGAATAGTAACTTATTAAGTTCTTAATCACGATTAGTGGTAATTAGGGTAGTTTAAGGTATAAATAATACATTAATAAAATGAAATGACCTAGAAACATGTCTCAACCTTATGTTTTGTGTCATGGCCGACCAAGACAAGCCATGGGTCAATTTGGGGACCCCATGGATCCACTTTTGTTGGGAAATGACATAAATTACTTTTTATTTAATGTTAAAGTGAAAATGACACAAACATAATATGTTTTACGAAAACAATTTTTATGTGGGGTTATACAAGTCCAAATTTTGATTATAAATAGTCATTGGAAAGCTAAAATGATTTCCTATATCATAGTATTTTTTTATAATTTTTATACATTAAATAAATTAAATTATATATGACATAATAATGATGCAGTGATGACATCATTATTTGACGATTTAAATAAAATGGAATGATAATGAAAAAATCTAAAACCTACACATGGCCAAAACCAATTGTATGAGTGGATTTAGAACCCTTATAACCTTATCCACGAATTATATCAATGTGGGACCTTTTGGAACCGAAACACATTTTCAAATAATGTAATATTTCTTTACTTTCCAAAAGTGCCCCTCCTCTCCTCTTATAAAAGGCCCCCACCTCTACCTCATTTCACACACTCTTCAAGCCTTTGGCTCGGCCAACCCCTGCCCATTTGCTCTATCCACATCCCTCTCCTCATCCTAGAGGATTCCCTTTGGTCAGAATCCTTTCAAAGGAAGCCTTTAGGCTCAAATCAAAAGGAGTTACACTTTTTAAGGTAATTCATTCTCTAATGTTCATTTGTTTTATTTTGCTTCTCCAACCCCCTAAACTCTTTTTATTTACTTATTTTGTAACAACACCAGTATCTTCAATATACTAGGATGTTGTTATAAGATTTTTTTGAGCTACACTCTCACACAACTACATCAAATGGTTAAAGAACATACGGTTTCTGTGGATGGCGAAATTCTGCCTCCCGAAACGATGATTGTTCAACACTCATTTAACACCTTCAAAGGTGGCCATTATGATGTCACTATTTTCATATATGATATATAATATGTTTATGTTTTCCTTAAGATTCTGTTTTTTTTTTCATTTTGGGCATACCTTTATGGTTTCCATTATGGGTAAAACACGATATCTTCATTTTAGGAAGTGCGGACTACCGCCCCCTAAAAGTGATTTGATTCGTTAATACCATATGTGGGATGTGTAAAGGATAAAGTTAATGATATTATATATGTTATTATACTGGAATTATAATATACTCTTATATCATTATGATTCCATTCTATAAAATATGAAATAGAAATGGAAGTAGCGTTAATGCGTACGTACGGCTTACCGTCTCCATGAACGGTGCATTTCATTTCTTACCTCTAAATTATGTAATATTATAAATGCATTTATGTAATGGATATATATGACATATATGATATCTACATCATGAATACCATTCTGGATATAATGAACCTTTGACCAAATTAACAACATGTAAGTGTAAGAAGTCTATTTTTGACTTAAGAACCAAATACCGACAAAATGAACATTATTAACTTAACTGATTACATGATGTTCATAACATGGTATAAAAGGAATAATGAACTTGAAAAGATTCATAATAAAGTAGAGATTAACTCAAGTTTATTATTCAGGAGATTAAAGAACGGTCGAGTCAAGTCGGATACGAGGTATGGGACTTTGTCTCAATCTCCTTTCATTGAGGCATATTTTATTTTATACACAACTTTCTTTTATACGATGTATAAATCCCTTTGACTTTTAAGTTTATTCAAAAGGAATCTTTTTTTATATGAAGCGTTTACTAAATGACAAAAGGGAATGTTTTTGTTGTACGTATGCGGCGACAACGACTTCTCCGCCGTTGTGACCGTTATTTGAGTTTCGGCTTCCTCTACAAGCCATACCTTCTTTTTAAAAGAAAAATAAATACCATGTTTTACTTTTCTTTTATTTTGGTATTGAAAATGGTTTTCACAATGTTTTTTGTGTTCTATTGATATCTTGTGATTGAAATGTGGAAATGTTATGTTTCCTTTACGCATATTTTATGTGATACGATTATGTTATGGTTCTTGGGCATTATTATGAAGATGGGTGGTTCCGTGATAAACTAAGGGCGGGTGAGCCCAATATAGCTCTCCAATGCATTGGGTAACGCGAAGAAGTGAAACGTTAAGGTTTCTCCGAAGAGATTTTAGGGAATATACTGTGATGGGTATTACAAACGTAACCAAGAGGGTTACTCCCTACGTAAGAATGTTATGAATGCCTCAAGTTACCTTTATGTCTTATGATTTCTATGATTTATTCATGATTTTATGAGGTATGTTAAAGTGCCTATGGTTTATGGGTAAAGTATTATTTCATTCTTATGTATAAATGTACTCATGTTTCCTTCCCATGTTTTTATAACCCATACTGAGTTTTTATGCTCATCCCAAGTTTTTGAAATGTTTTTCACAGGTCAAGGGAAAGGTACATGATAAGATGATAGGGTCAAGGATGTGTCAAAAAGAATCCATGTTTTATTTCAAATGTGTTTCCATTGATGGGAATGAAGAATACTATCTTTATGTAACCACTTTGTTTATATGTGGAATGTAACGCAAGTTTTATGATCTAATTCTCTAAAACTCTAAACCCGAAAAGATCCTCAATGTGTAATCTTGTAATAACTCAAGATTAAGTAAGGATTAAGGCTGGGGCCTTATACATTTGATGGTTGGAAAAAGATATAGATTTGAGGTGTCGCTATGTATCCTATTTAAGAATGGTAATCAATTCAAACATAGTTATATAAAACATGTTCCCTATACCGGTTTGACCATTTCATAGGGAAGTGGTTCTTTTTTCTTTTTTTATATCAGTGGATGAAACATGATATTGGATATAAGTGTTACTAAGTATCCCATTGATGAGTGGGAATCAATAAACACTTAGTTCCAAGATACACTTCCATTTGGTAGTCCAACCCATACATAGGAAGGCGATTAATTTCATCTTTTCCTCAGATTGATATGACTCATGTGAAATGAATCATTATTTAGGACACAATGATTACCATAGTGTTTAACATCATGCATTAAGGATGAAGATTCAAAGAAGTTTAATATTTTATAGAATGGACATAGGTGGTACTATGTATTTTAATGTCTTGCAACTAAGACGATTGATTTATACTTACACAATGTATTTCTTCTGGAAAAGTTAATTGGTTAGATATATGGTGAGCTATACATCCATAAAAGTTAAGGAATATTCTCCATTGGAGTGTAAATTTTGTATGACATATGGTATTTCCCATTTTTACTCCAATTGTGGAGGTTTTTTTCTGAGTATCGTCGATGTTCTGAGAACCAATACCATATATCCTTCAAGGAAAGATTAAAGGTGAAACTTTTTGTTGAATGCTCATGTGATCTAATTCTGGTAAACTTACAAACGGTGAAAAGTGTGAAAACATTTCTCATCCAAGTCCTATGGTTCATCAAGTATCTTTGGAGACTTTTCATATATGTATAGTTTATCGCAGATGGCCATACAGAGTGATGGTAATTGAACTTCAAGGGGTAGAACTGCCTCTATCCCATATACTAATGAGTAAATGGTTTCTTGGGTGGTGATGTGTGTCATGGTCCAATAAGCCCGCATATAATGGAGGAGATTATCTGGACCATATTTTTTTTCATTTTCAACCATCTTCTGGAGTATATTAGAAAGGGTTTTTTGAAAGCATCTTTCTACACATTAGACACTGCATGATAGCGAGATGAATGAATGGAGTTAATTTTAAGATCTTGATATAGCTTGTCCAATTCCATAGAGCAGATATTGGTGCCATTTCCCATCAGTACTATATGAGGGACACCAAATCTAGTGATGATATTATCTTTCAAAAAGCTATTAATCTCTATTGAATCGACTTACTTGAGGGTGAAGCTTATACTCATTTGGGAAATAAGTCAGTTAATGTGAGAATATATTTGAATTGTCTGGATATAGAGGGAGGGTATGGTCCCATGATTTCCATTCCCCATATAGAAAATATCTAGGAGTACATAGACATGTAAAGTAATTATGGGTGACAGTGGATGAATTTCTCATGAACTTGATGGGAGGGTAACTTATTGGTGAATGTGGCACAGTCCTGCATCATGGTAAAAAAATAGTACCCATTCCTTGTAATTATATGTGAGAGATTGGATATTTATTTATGTTCTCTATAGGTTCTAAAATGGACGTCTTTTATGACAGTGGAGGTCTGTTCTCCATAAATGAACTGGAGAAGTAATCCATCATGAATTCACTTATAAATGGCATTTTTCTGGTTTCCACCATCATATAGGAGGATGTTGGTTTCCCATCTTCGAATATATTATATTCCTCCCTATCTGGTGGGAGCTCTCCCCTTTGAAAGTAATCTTCAATTGGAATCATCAAACTAATGGTATGACCATATGGCTAAGAGATGGGCATGATTTCATTGATTTCTTCCATGTAGTCCAAAATAAATTGTAAGAACATCCATTGGTGAGAAATACTGGTGACCTTTTCATTCTGATCTAGGTCATCCAGAGTTGTGGATGCATTTTCCATTGCATTGTTTTGTGTATTTTGTGACCGGGGGACATAAATCAATGTTGTCTCTAACAGGAATTCTACCGTTATATTTTGAACATGGTTCATCAAAGGGATAATACCCTCTTTCATGATACCATAGTCACCTTTTACTTAATTGATGAGTAGTTCTAAATATCATTTTATCTTTAGGGTTTTGGCTTCTACATAGTGTGCCAACTCTAGGTCTGCAATGAGGGCCTAGTACTCAGCCTTATTATTTGTGAAACCTTCAGAAAGTATGAAGAAGTAAGGTAATAATTATTTTTCTAGGGATACGATTATGACTCCCTACACCACTTTGTTGAGTTTGGGGTCTTCCATTATTTTTCTTTTCAGGATTCTTAAGGAACCATCGAAATACATCTCCCATGTATGGGAAACCTCTTTCACAGAGAATACATCTTTATCGGGTAGTTCAACATCCAAAAAAGTCATGTATATCGAGGGGTGATCATATATAAAGTTTACTAATTCCATTACATTGATGTATTTCTATGGTATAAACTATATATCAAACTACTATTGAAAGACCACTCATCATGATAGTCATCCAGTTAACATTGGACTGCTGAGAATATTTTTCATTGAGTTATTTCATTAATGAAAATGGACCTCATGGCGTTTCATATAATGCACCATCTTCTAGACCAAAAATATTAATGCAAGTCAGCACTTCTTGATATTATAATAATGAGTCTCATCATCAATCTGGGTTTGGATGAGTTAATATAGACTGTTCTCACTGCTGAAATTATTCTTTTGTGCGAGGAAGGCACCTAGGGAGCACTCCAAATCAGTCACATACATAATAAGTTGTATTCCCTTCTATAGGTATAAGTATCATTTTTGGGATCAAGAGGTATTTCTTGAGGTTTTCGAGTTCTTCTTGTCAATCTTGTGTCCATTGATATTCTACCACTTCTTTCATCAACCCGTTGAAGGGAAAAAATCTTCCAATGAGGTTGTCTATGAAGCATCGAATTTTCAATAGTTGTCTTTAAAGTCCTCTCAACCCAGTGAGGTGGCACGGTGGTGGCATTCCAAGTATGAATGTTTTCTTCTCAGGGTCGATTTCAATGCAATAGTGGCATATGATGAAGCCTATAAATATTATTGAGGTAACACCGAAGGAACAATTTTGGGGGATCATGTTGAGATTGTGTTGTCAGGGTTTATTGAAACTATTTCAGGATTATACAGGTGAAATGAGTGTTGTCATGATTCAACCTCCAGAAAAATCAACATATCATTCCATGAATATTCCCATGATGGGTTTTAAAAAGTTATTCAAGGTGCACTGATATGTGTTGTCAGTATTTTTCAAATAGAAAGGCATTACTTTATAGAAAAATACAACCTAGGAATCCATGAAGGTATTGAATTCTTCATCTTATAAATCCATTAATAATTGATTATAACCTAAATAACCATATGTGAAATGTAGGGCCTCATATTTTTTAGTTTCTTCTGTTATAAATTTTATGCTCAGGGTTCGTAAATCGTCTTCCAGGCATTGCTGATTGAGATCCTTGAAACTGATACAAACACTAATCTGCATGTTTTTCATTTTAACTAGGAAAATAGTTTCTATCTAGATAGGTTATTGGAATTTCATAATGAAGTCGACCTTGATGATCTTGTTTAATTTAGCCTCTATTTTGGTGTCATGTGTCAGGTGTTTCTTTCGGGCGGCTTGCATGTATCCATGTTGGTCTTCTGGTAGACCCAGGTGGTGAGTGGCCACCGTAGAATCGAGGGATGGAATTTATGTGTAGTTCATTATGAAAAAATCACGATTATGATTTTGGAAAGAGGTATACACTTCATTCACTATAGATGGAATTCAAATTTTAATTATAGTGGGTCATGGGTCTTATTTTGTACCCAATTTGATTTCCATGACTTCATCAATGGTGGAAGAGACACCTTCCACAAATGCTAGAGGGTATTCTTCTTAATCCTCTACATCCTCACTATCATACTCTTCTCCTTTTGATAGGGAAAAAATTCCTTAGATGATCTCATCATAGTGGGGGAAGAGTTTCAATTTTGGTGTCTTGGAGGTGAGGTCACCTCTTCTACCTTGGCCTTCAATGAGGGATTTTTTGAAGAACCTACAGTGAGGGGTAAAATAGTTTCCTCATTTTATTTAATTGAAGAGACACTCCCACCTACCTCAGTGGGTAAGGAATGAATTTTATAGAGTTTTGATGGTGTTTTGAGAAAATTTTTATCCACATCCCCATTATCTTGGGAGTAAGTGATCTTTTCAACAATTTCAGGCTTGGCAGACATGACCCGAATCATCAGAATTGTGGCATATGCATCTGAATTTTGAATTGTTCACATAATCTGATTGATGGTAAGTACTTATTATTCCTTGAGATTTATGAGGGGATCAGCATGAACCATTTGCAAACTATTTGGGGTTACGATACAATCGAAACCATTGACCAGAAGTTACTTCCCCTTTGTCTCATAGTAACCTTCATAAATATTGTGTGATTTTCAGAGGTCGAATGGGTCCTCATTGGTAAGTAGTGTCCTAAATTGACCATTAATGCTATATTTTATTAATAGATATTAAAAGGATGGTATTATTGCATGATTATGCAGCAAGGGACTTCTTAGAAGGGCTTTGAAGGGCATATTATTTCATTCCACCAGAAATTCGAGGTGAGATTGAGGTCACTAAATTGGGTTTTGATTTTAATATAGACTAAATAATTCTGCTCAAATTTTTTCCTAGCCTAACATAGTTGTGGTATAGGGAATAAGATCATCCTCATTGTATCCCATCCAACAAATTATCTACATTAAACATAAATTAACTCTAGACCCATTGTCAAGGAATACTTCTATAGAGACCATTTATCATACATGAAACATATATGGGTTTGATGTTTCCTTGCATGATATAGTCTTTATCTTGATCCATTAAAGAGAAAACTGCAGGGAATTTTAATGTATTGGTCTCTATGTGGTAGACTTTGGTGGTGAATAATTCATATTTATACTCAAGTGGACTTAGAAAATCTTCTATGAGCGATTCTCTAAGATCAGCTGATAGATTCAATACATCCATGATTTATAGCTTGGCTAGTACCAAAGCTAACTGCATCAAAATATCATATTGTTAATCTAAAGTTCAGCACTTCCCATATCAAAAATGCACTTTCACAGGAATTTTAGGTGCTTGATCATATGATGGATATGTATTGGACCATGGGATCAGAGATGGGGGAACTTCTTTCCTTTTTATTGAGTTAGAAGCTCATCTCACCCGATGAGGGAAATTAGCCAATTTTTCTTCCTTTGATGTATATTCAAGAATTATTGGGTTAGGGTGACTTTTTTGAAGGTATGAGACTTTTCCTGTCTCTATTGGATCCACTAGAGGGTCCTTCCAAGTGTTTCGATAACCCTAATGGTCTGAGCGGGTGTGCAACCATATGCTTGATTCCCCCCATGGTTGTTTTCCCTTGATATCCTTGGATTTTGGGGCTTCTCCCCCCCCCCCCCAATTGGATGTGAGGAATTAATATTGATAACCATATTCATATTCTTAAAAGAGATCTATCAAGTAGATGACATTGAAGGAGAAAAAAATCAACTCCAATTCCAATGATGGATCTACCTCATCATCTACCTATGGTGGTTCCCTTTGGCGGGGTGGTGCCTGTTGTTCCATTTGGTGGGGTGGTGACCATATATTTAGATTTATTAGCATGAAATCTGAGAGTGTCAACACCAGAATTGGATTTGGTTTAATTTCATCTTCTTGAACTTGATCGTCTCGACGCTTATTATTGGACTGCCTTTTGGGCGGTTGACCTTTGGAGGATGGTGGGGCCAAGGATTTCAGTTGTGCTGCATCAAGAGCTATTAGAGGAACTGTTGATTATTTTATATATTCTTGGAAGATAACGTAGGCTCATTTCATTGTTTTACAAGTCATCCAGTGGTCAATATCTTTCATATTTTTGGTAACATAATTTTATCACTCCCCTCCTTCTTTCAGGTTAGTGGTGGAAACATATATCACTTGCACTGGTGGAAATACCATCTTGACTTGTCTAGAATATATCATATTTTTTAGGAGGTATTTGAAGAAAAATAATTCATTTTTTATGTTCCCTAATATCTAATAGAAGGGAAAATAATCTGTCTGTTCATCAAGACATAATTTATTAGCTATCTTTGGTTCCAGAAGTCAGATAATGTTACAATTCAAGGAATCCATGAAGTAGTGATGGACTTGGTCATCTCAAAACAATTAAACATTATTATGTTTCTCCAAAAATATAATTCTTCTAAATACTAATTTCTCATATTGACAATCCTATGTTGGCTACTGACATCCAAGGGACCCGCACGATTCAGTGTGTGCTTAGGAGCCGGAGACCGTGTAGGGGTGGCTTAAGCATGATAGAAGCCACTTCTACTCCTCACACTAATTTTACTAGGGATGATGAGGATTAATGGGACTTGAGATTAGTATATGGAAAGGGTTATTATATTTTTTTAGCGATGAATGAGAATTCCAAAAACCCACTTGTATATTTCACAGGGATGAGAGGTGTTTTTATCTCATCACAGAAATTATCGATGCACATGGAAAGCATCTAATCTTGGGAGAGTGGCCGATTCATGGAGTAAGTCAAACCCTTCCATATAGAAATTAATATAAAACTCTATCATTATTTCAATATTTTCTGTTCATGATATCACTGTCTATTATTTTTGGAAATTTTAATATGGGCTTTAACAAGAACAGGTGCCTGAGACCTCCCATTCTATTATTGAGTTTGCTGATAAATGGAGTACCACAAAAAGGTTGAAACTTCTAGAGTTTTTAAAAAGAATCTGAGTTCTACATCTTCTTGTTGATCTAGGGTTCCAATCCTAGGATCATAGTAAGATTCATATTTAATTATATTTTTCTCTAGGTAACCTGATCCAGCGAACACTGGGAATACGGGGTTCCTGAAATTTGGTAGTGGTGGAACTTTTCTTACCCAGTCTGGGTAAGGTTTCTGTTCTGGTTTTATCGGATCACAACATCCTTTCATGTATTCAAATTGGGTCATCAATGAAATGATGGTATTCATGACCCATTGATGCATGTCTTGTTGAACCTGGACATGTTTTGGTGCAGTAGGGGGATATATTGGAAGTGTCATAGCTGCTAGAACATGAGGCAGATACGTACCTGGGGGCATCCTTTGTGGTTTTTTTATGAATCTGTTCTAGTTGTTTCCTTAATGGAGGAAAATATTGGTATCCTTCCTTAGATATATTAAAATAGAAAGATGGTCCCTATACCTGAATGGATGATAATATGAGCCTTTCTTTATTTGATGACATTATTCCTCATGGTAGAAACTCCTTTTTTTGGAGTGTGTTTTTATTCTCTACCTAATGAATATATCCCGTTAGATGATTTTCTTGATGTAGATAAGAGTTTATTCTCCTTAACTATTTCATTTCTTCTTCCTTTGAGTGAATACTTCTTCATGTGTGAGGGAACGTTCTCATTGTGAGGAGGAGGTGGGAGGTATGAAACCTTATTCTTAATCTTATCCATATTTGGGATGCAAAAAAGAGACAATGAGGGATTAGATGAGGAAGCTCCAAAATTTAAGGTGGCCCATTGGTTATTTGTATACACACCATTATTCTTGTTGTAGACCGCTTGTAGAAGGGAACCATATTATCTTGAATCCTCCCCATTTTAATTATCATTAGTAAGCTTCATGGGATTGAAATCCACAATGTTCAGTGATGAATACCGCTTTGGGGTGGCGTACTGGGTGTCGAATTGTAGGAGGGTGTCTTACATCGCTTTTAATATCTTCTCCTTCCATTCTGGGATCCTCTGGGAGTTTCTTAGAGAGGACTTACTTGAAGGGATCCTTAACGTGATCTATCAGTATGCCTCCTCTCTAGGGTACATGAGTCAGTATATGGGATAGAATGAATAACCTCTCTATTTTTTTCATCCCTAGGTGGGAAAATACTGACATCTACTGAGTGAGTGATTGAGGTAAAATTCCACATCCCTCTATGCTAGGGTCGTTCCTGTTCTCCCCTTGATGTGTCTGGGACTAGATTTGGTCTTATGGAGGCACTTTATCTTAAAATTTCCCCCAGCCCCATGGGCTGGGGTTTCTCCCATACAACAGTAGTTTTTGTGTCTATTGACACTTTCTTGATCTCACACATTCCAATGTGGGAATGATCCAGATATGATTCCAAATATATATGTGAATTATTTACTTTTTAGGACATGATAAGTTTCTATTGGATGGATTTACTTACGTGAGAATCCTATGGAATGTTCCTATAAGCCTGCTTCAAGACTTTTTCGATGGCTTTCTCTAATCAAGGCTGACACTATTGAGACTTACTGAAGGCCAATTCTTGTGGAGAAGTCCACTTTTTCTGAATACGTACATCATTTAGTTTCTTTCATGGGATGATGAAATTGTAATATTATATTTCTAGTGGGTTCTACTAAATAGAATGTGGGGTTAAGTGTAGATCTCCATGTTTTCCCCACCCATGGATGGGAACACCATACAAGGCATCACTGATGAGGCAATACAATTTTTGTAGTGCATTGAGGTAAGATAACTCATGGTTTTTCCATTTTCCTTTCTTATCATGGTTATCATGCATAAATAAGAGATTTTAGGTCAATTTTCTAATGAATCTCCACAAATACACTGACATAGTATGCATACCCATCATAGGGTATAAATTTCATTTTCAACTGGTTGATATTTTTCCAGAAATTAAGGATAATGTTGTGCATACATTATTTGAAAACACATTTGGAATGCTAAACTGAGAAGTGGATGTGGGAAAAAACATAACTGGTATTTAATCCCAATCTAGTTGTTCTCTCATGAGAAACGTATTATTTTTTTCTTCTTCAAGGACTTTTTATACTTATTGCTCCCAACTTGGATGCTTTGTGATGATCTCATCCTGAGTAGTGGGGCTACTAGGGATTTCATTGATGCCCGAATGGTGCAGGGATGGCTTTGAAGATAAGGGTGTCCCCATGCCATCCCCTATATGAGAAAATATTTATCTTTTCATTGACAAAGTTTCTAATATATCTAACCCTGTCATTCCAAGAACCTCAAAATATGAGGGCTTTCTCATATTTGGATCGGTGGGGGTAGGAACATCCAACGAGTGTGAATTTGGGAAGTGGGGAGGAACATCAAAGCCAAGGTTGTAGTGGAAAGGACTAAAATCGTACCTTAGAATCCAACAATAGGGATATTTTCCATGGTGTGTACCATGGGCAGGACCTTCAAGACATATTATAGTAAGGGGAGGACCTTCTTAATTTTTTTTGTTATTGTAGGGAGGAACATCATAGAAACTACGATCATGGAAGGGGCCACCATTATGGCTTGATGTCTGGCTATAGGGAGATTGTATGCAGTGTACATTCTAGGGAGGACATTAAGGATGTACTAAAATGAGGGGAGGCCCATCTTGTTTCTTGATGACACTATGTAAAGGTACATCACAACAGTTGTCATCATGGATATGACTACCATCATAGCTTGATGTTTGACGATAGGGAGAATAATATCTATAGCATATACCCAAGGGAGTACCATCATGTTGTACAATAGAAAGGGGATGACCTTATTTTTTTTCAATCTTCTGGTCATGGGGAGGGCTATCCTGACACACATCCGGAGATAGGCTCTCACAATCGATCATTTCTAGAACACAAAGTAAGCCCCATGGGTTCTCTAAGGAGTAACTTTAGAGCTACTAGTAGCAACATTACATGGAATAACTTCAGAATTTCTACTCTCATCTCTATAATTTGGAAATTAATTAATAGGTTTTTGAGCCTCTTTTGATAGATGTCTTATGGTATATAGAACTCCAGCATCTAGTAGAGTAGAATTGGGAATGTGCTCTTCATTTTCCAACTGTCTTTGGTAAATTTCCTTTTTAGGTTCTCTCTTGACGGTAGATGGGGCCGCCTGTTTTTGGTAACAGCCTTCATATATGATTCCCTGATTAGTTGGTTCATGTGATACCGATGGGATATGCTGACTTGGATCTTCAGTTCCAAAATTGTTATATGCCTTCCCAGGAGAGGCCACCACTTTGGACCGGTATCTTCCAGCCGAAACGAGTGTTTGTACCTGATTTAGTTGTCCTTGTATCATGAAATATAGTGGTTGGACCTCCTAGAATGGAGAAGGGATGCCAATAAGCTTTGTGTAACAATATTATTTTTGTGTTTGAAACACCCTTACTAGGGAGACGGGATCATGGGACAAACTCCTCACGTTTTTCCAATTATGTGATGGCTTCATGACAAGTTTGGAGTATATAGTCTGGAATCAATGTATTATCCTCCATCATTTCTAGGATGTGATGAGATACATCTTTCACTAGAATAGGTATAAATGTCCATTACAATGTGTGACCAAGAGTTTTTTCATGCTCTGGTCCTCCATGTGTTTCTAGTGGGTACTGGAATTTCTATAGTGTTAGGGTAGAGAAACGATTTTCCCCTAACATGTAGTCAGGATATGCTATTAATTTTATATGGTTTCTGCAATATTTTATTGGTTGGTTTTATATTTGTGAGCATGAATTTTAATCATCTCATATTTCATTGTATTTTCCTCATGGTATTTATGTAAATCATCAGGAATCTGACTCTGCATACATTTACTAGCCACTGTATTTGATTGGTGGGCTTTATATTGGTAGGCAGTAATTTGAATCTACATGTTGTTAGACACCATATTTGACTGGTGGGATTCATTTGCATTGGATGTGTTTTATGATTGAAAATTATTTTTCACCCTATTTTAGTGGAAGTATTCTTGTGAATTAGTGGGGATTTGCGACTGCTTGTAGCTATTTTCCACCATATTTTGGTGGTGTCTGTCTTGCGCATCGGTGAGGATTTTCATCCGCATGTAATTTTCCACCCTGATTTTGTGGTAAGACATGAGATAATTAGTAGAAATATTCATTGGCTAATAATATACCACCGTATTTCTATGGTGGGATTCAGAATTGGGAGTATGTATTTGCGTCCACTAATTTGTTGCCTCCATATTTCTGTGATGGGCTTCACAAGAGGGGAAACATTTTTCTATATTCTAGTGGTATGCCTCCGTGTTTTTATGGTAGATGTCCTCCTCAGGAAAAAAGGGTGATTACATTTCCCTAATTGTGCATTCATCATCCTTGGTGGGTAACTCGGGGGGGTTGTGTCTGTTGGACATCAGTAGGTTCCCTCAGTAAGAGATCCTCTTCAGAGCGAGGATATTGGGTTGTATACTATGGGTGGCGACGTCCTCCTGCAATAGCCCTCAAACAAGGTTCTTGTGCAGTAGGGATGATTTTTTTTTCGACACCCTCATCTGCATCCCTAAGGTGTGGGAGGTAGTTTTTTCAGATTACAGGGATAGTATTCAAAAATGATTTGAGACGGAAATTGGGGTCGCCATGTATGGGGATGCTGGTCATGGGTGGAAAGGTGGTTGGAAATATTTTACTAATTAGCGGTCCTGTCTTGCAACCTAAACCATGGTCAATGTACTATTTTGGTGGTACTATTTGATCGACATGTTTGGAACCTAACATTGAATATTCTAGGTAGGCGATGGGTCTCAGTTCTTCATTGGGGACCTGGCCTCCTATGTGTTCACCGATGTGCATGTATGAGAAAACTATTAGGATGACATAGGATAGAAGGTAGCTCTACATAATACCTAAAATATATATGACATATTCAGACAAAACTCCCATCAAAGTATAATCCCACGATCACATGTATAATTTTTGATATGGATTATCCCTATTCTTTTTAGGATGAGAATGGGGATTGAGGTGGCGTAATCCGCCACCTTGGTTAAGATTTCATGTCTAGTTAACCATTTTTTTCTAAGTAAATCACATCATATCCTCTTTATATATAGGTTTTGGTCGAGAGGAGGTGGTCCTATGGGGATGGGGTACAATGTTATTTTTATTTTGCAAAGGAGGTGCCACAGTTGAATGTTCTAATTGTACGATTGCAAGGGGTTAGTGTCTATAAAATCAGCCCACATCAGAAACAATTTCCTCAGATGGTCTACAACAGGTTTATTTGATGAGTCATAAACACCCAACGACCCTTTTATCTATGATTCATGGACCTTCTATCCAAAGGCACACACTTCTTGGATGATTTAGCCAACGACACTTAAATACTCCATCATTCGAGAGGATGGGAATTTGGGCTCATAACACCATTTTGGGGGGAATTATTTCCTATTCAGGGACTCTCTTATAGATTTAATAAATGTTCATATGTTTGTTAATCCTTTGTTCTTTCCCAATCATGTTTCTACAAAATACCCCTCGTCTGAAAAATCAATCATGGATCTACATAGATCAAGAATTAATGAGACAATGCTAGTTTAATCCATGTGATGAGGCACTCTATAGTTCATTGTCATCATAGGTGGATGTTATTTTGATGTCGAGGTCAAACCCATAATATGGGCTTCTTACATATCCTTGTGAGAGGAAGAAGATTCCACATAGTTTAGTGTTTCTTTTCTAGACACATCACCTCTTAAGGTCCTATGACAAGGACTCATCCATGTAGTTTAATGTCATGTGACCAAGATATCTAGGGGAAGATTCCTAGTAAAAATTTCATGGGGGGACTTACACCGAGGTGGATTAATATTCCATTGAGAGATATGGTCTTCTAGGTGGATGTGACCCTACTGGGGATATGGCTTGGAGAAAATTTGGGTGATTTGGATTTGGGTGTCGTGTTTTGACCTTATAGAGGCTTCCTACGTATCCCAATTAGTTGGGAATAAATTCCCTCATAGTTAGGTTTTATTTGGGACTTACACACTTAAGGAGGACCATTTTTTGGGGGAAGGATTGTGTATTTCACATGGGAGCTTCCCATTTGAGAGAAATTAGTTGGGTCTTAATCTTGAATATGATTCCCTTATAAGTATGGGGGAATTTTATTACGGTGGACTTCTTATTATAATTTCCCTTGATCTCAGGCCATAGACATGAATCCCATGTTTCATGATCTTATAAACAATATGATTTCTCATAGTTCATTCCATTTGGGGATTATACCAAAGAGAAGGCCCATGTTTCTGGAACCTTGAGGAGGATCTCAACTCATGATGATTTGGGGGTTTGGTTGGAGCTTACACCTAGGAGGACTCTCATGCATTGGGGTTATGTAGATGTTATGATCACCCCCGACTTCTAATCCCATGAGAGTCATGATCCATGTGAGAAACAAGAGGATGTATTGGATTCAATGATTGCACTTCCCATCTCACCTCCTGATAGATGGTACTGGAACCCAAAAGGGAGAGATAGGGGCGTTGAATGTGACAACTCTCTCTCCCATATTGATATCCAGGATAGCCATTATAATCTATCTGGACATATCTCAGGCTAATCTTAATATGATCAAGAGCAACACCTCCCATCGAAAGGATAGCGACATAACTCAAGAGGAGTACCCAGAAATGAGTTCTGGGAAAGGGGAGAAGCATTACTATTCATCAAAGGGAAAATAAATAATGATCCCTTTGACTTATCACTATCCCTCATTGAATGGAAAAGCTAATGATTACCCTTGATCCCAAGAATGGGGAGGTAAGTTTGAGTATCCCAAAGTCAGTCCTCGTGTTACCATGGGAATGTGAACCCAGGGACATTTTGAGGTTCCCAACTATTATAGGGATTACCCACACATCCTCTCTTACCAAGGGTATGTAAACTCAATAGAGTGCATTGATTAACCTATTGATTTTATCATATGGGTCTGGTGGATTTGAAATGGGTTTATGCCTAATGTTTTTGGACTAGATAGCTGAGGGAATATAGAAAGGGAGATAGAAATGGAAGGAGATGATCGATGCTAGAGAGTGGAATATCTAAGTGTATCATATTCCGCATTTTGTTTCTTCATGTAGGATGGGGGCCTCCCTGCATAACATGTTGTAATTTGGGTGGAGGGACCATCTGCGTATTGTGTAGGTATGTTGACCTTATATGGTCTTCATAGTCTTTTTCTATGTGGGACCAATTTCTGGCCGCATAGTGAGGTGTTATACGGTACAGGGTTTCACCTAAATAGCCTTGTGCTATGTGGGAGCCAGAGCGAATAAGGGGAATTGATCCTTGGGTTTGTGGGATGTTCATATTCCAATAGGATATTGTTCACGGTTCACCAATTAGGTTCATGGTTTATCAATTAATATTAGGTTTCTATCTTTTTGTGTTATGAATCAGGTTTATACCTATTGAATTTGTTGGAAGATGTATGGGAATCATCAATCAATATCTTTAGAAATCTGTCTCGCAGGTCCTTACAATCCAATGAAGTTTGTTATCCTTTCTTTTGACTCCCCTCGAGGTCCTTTTATAGAGTGTTTGTAATTCTAGATCTATGGATCTTTCAGTAAATTTTATGTAATCCAATGGGGAGACTATCTAGCCCATAGAAGACTTCGTCAATAGAGGCCCACGAGGCTACAGTTCACGAAGGCAAAAATCATCGCCTCAATCCCGTGAATGACATTTCCTTGTTCGTGGGGCACTACTAGTTTTCCCTCATCTTTGAACTGTTGAGTTCACGGAGATGGTATGTGGAAAAATGTTTATTCACCTCAATTCCACCAACGACATGGTTTGTAGGGATGGTAAGAGGGGGTGGAATTCACCTCTAACAATGCGATTCTTGTAAGGAGTCATATGCAGAGGTGAAATTATCTACCTCTATTTTCCTGCAATATAGTTTAAGATGACTCTTGATGATGATTTCTTCATTCCATATAGTACACGTCTTGTAGGTGATGCCTCTTGAAAACCGTTCTTGGGATTCAGTATGTAAACCACTATGAGTCCTTTTCTAAACATGGATTATTCAAAATTTTCTTCTAAATCCTCCGTCCATTTAGTTTTCATTCCATTTCCACAATTATGGGAGTACTTACTATCCCTTTTCAATGTTTTCAGGACCCTACATATATTGATAAAAGACTCTATTTAAGGAAAAATTTATTTTCCAACTAAACCACATTATTTTAGAGAAATCTCTAAATATAAACCTAATATTATTTTCACATGATAAATCCAGAATATTGTTTAATTATATTAAATTCACATTATATATGTTATATAAATTAATTTTAAAATAGATTATGTGAATTCAATTAAATTTTCTTTAGTAAAATATTACATAACTAAATTAAAACAAACATCATTATAATTATATGGTCACTTTTAAAATAAATATATTTTCATATAAAAACGATTCATAAATATAGAATTAAAATTTATATTATAATAATTTCATAATATACATGTTATTTATGAAATCAATATGTTGATTTTTTTAGTAAAGAATAATATTTTTTATACTAAACCTAATAATTTTACCTTAAAATAATATTTATAGTTTAAATAACCAAATTATGACTCTTTTTTCAATTAAATTCAATATTTTTTATTTCAATAATTAATTAAAATTATAAAATTAAATGAAAAAATGTGTCGATAAGAAAATATATTTTTAGATTACTAATTTCTCTTATGAATTGTTTCTATAAATCAATAATGATGTTATAATTAATCAATCAATATTATATTTTATTAAAATAAAAATTTTATGTTACTATAATTAGTTTTATTTATGAAAATATGATTTTTATAAGATGATAGGTTCTTCAACATAAAAATTAATTAGGATAATTTTTATCAAATATATCTATTTTATATTAACATATTTATTAAGATATTTCACAATTTAGTTATTTTTATTCATGCATACTGATTCATAACCATGATTATATTGATATAATAATTTATAGTTGATTTATTAGATTGAATTTTCATTTAAAAAAATATTTTAAACTTTTTTCTTCTAGAGAGGTAATTGTATATTAAAATATCAGGTAGCTACATTATTCCACCTAAAATATGATGTGTCCTCGCAATTCCAAATCTAAAATGATGAGATTAATTTCTATATCAACATATCTATTGGAGATACATGGTTTGTTGTTAATTCACTTATTAAGGATATCATGTGAATTTAAATATTATAAATCTCATATCTTCCATTTTTATGAAGAGATACTCCATTTAAAATAGATTGAAAATAATTGAGTAATAGATAAATTTATAATGTGTAACATTACACAATCCATTATGATGATTCATGTCCTATAGATATTATAATTATATAAAAAATGTTTTTTATTAATATATCAATGCTAAATAGTTAAAATCATACATGACTGGAGACATCAAAAACGTAGAGTGAAAATTCACCATCTACATTATTAGTAGTCATCACATCAGCTTTTCCATTTTAGTATGATCAAGTTCATGGTAAGAATTGATTGCCAATGTTAACCATTATAATGGTGTATTGTTTTTCATAGTGAGAAAATTTTTTATATATAAAACATTGAAATGTTAGTGGATATATAGAATAAACACTATCTTACTTCATTGTATGATTATTTTCCCATTGATGGATTGTTCCTTGATTCCATCAATTAATTAGAGTAATGTATTTTGTAGTATACTGTGTGAAATTTCCCTGGTAATTCTTCCCACATTTTATAGTTGTATGATTCTTAATATAAATTCCATCATCGTCACCATGACAGGAGTTCCTATAAGACCCCATCACTCACTTCTTTATGGGGTTAAGGATTTCAAATATGATCAAATGGTTAATTATATTGTAATATTGTTGGTTTAGAATAAAAAATAGATTTCATAGTTCTTTTGGCACACATATTATTTTTGAAATTGTTCAATAAATTAAATTTCATGGATATCTTTCACTATTGGTTACACTACGTTGACCTTTCATTGCACGAAACACTAGGTTAGCATATATAACACAAGACGATGAGTTATAACAATACTATTATATATAATTAATATTGAATTTTTAAAATGAATTTTATAACCTAAACATTATTCATGATGATAATAATATTAATAAAAACTTTTTAAATATTAATTGTAATTTTTCTATGAAAATAAATCATATTCAAAAAATATTCTTAATTTTTATGAAATTTTTAATTTGATTTAAAAATAAAATTAGCTTAAAAAATTTATTTACTTTTACTAAAAATAATGAAAAATAATTTTACAAAGTTTAAGAAAATTAATATGATAAAAGATTTTTTTTAATTATAATGTCACATTAATATTATATGGAAATTTTAAATTTTTTTTAAAAAAAATCATTTTTATGAAGAGTGAAAAATAAAAAAAATTTATTGAAAATAGAAATTTCATTAAGTTTATTTATAAAGTTAAATTAAATTTTTATTTTTATTTAATGTAAAATTAAATAAATAAAACACCATAAAATTCAGTGTAGTCCACTAGAAGAAATATCATATTTAATTTTGATATAAAAACATTGTAAATGTTTCAACATTTTCTATTTAAAACCCCACTTTCTCATCATGTTAATGGGATTAATTTTAAATTAACATTTTCCACAACTATGAATTTAAATTAGAAAAATGGACTCAATATTTTTAATTAGAATAATTTATATTATCTAATATGTTAAATTTAAGTATTTACCAACATGAATAGTAATCTCAATAAACATTATTTACTGGGGATAAGATAAAAATGGTTTTACTGGGGATTAAATAAATAATAAGAGTTAAAAATAACAAAAAAATCTATTAAATCAATTTAATGGCTATATTTAGACCTAATAACTTCTATTATAGATAATTTTTCATTATTCGTACTTGTGACATGTAAACAATTCAGGTGGAATTCTTTCTCTCAAAAAAATTACATTTATTCCACTCACCTCTCTTACAAAAGGTCACCCTTTCTCCTGTCATATTCACACTATAAAAACCTTTTTTTCATTCAATACATAACAAAATTACTTACCTACTTCTTTTCTCTCATCCCAGTTTCCTTATTTTGGTCAAAAATCCAACCAAGGATGACTTTTGGTGTATTCTGAACTCGGATTCCTAAAGAAGAGGTAACGTTCATCAACATGTATTTTTGTTAAATTTATTCACCCACATAATTCTATTATTATAATACCATGATGATATTAAAACTAATTTATTTTCCATATGCTGATGTTTTTTTATTTTATGTTAATAAACTATAACCATATCATCTTTCATCAAATGGGATATGAAATCATCATGCATTTGTATAGTGAAATTCCACGTCTAGACCGATGTCATTCTTTTTTCTGTTACTACCTATCAAGGTTAAAAATAATGATTTATATGTTATTAATATATGATATTTATGATATTATTATTTTTATTTAATTATTATATAAAACATACCTTTACAATATCTATTTTGTGGGAATAATATAACATCACTCGTGTGTATGGTGGACTAAGACCTCACAAAATGTTGAGATTTGTTCAATATTAACATGGAAGAAAACAAGGATAGGTTTGTTGAAAATATGTGATATACATGATATAAAAATGATTCAATTATTGTAATATAACATTTAAATTTATCCCTTTCAATTAAAAAATAAAATGGAAACAATTTTCATGTGTACGTATGGAATAATGTCTCCGGGAATAGTGTCTTTCATTTTTTATCACTAAATTTTAATGATATATATATATATATATATTATAAGATATTTATATCATGGTTATCACTCATGAAATTATTAAATAATTATCAAAGTAAGACTTCTAATCATTAAAAAAATCATATATGAAAAATAAAGTGGTTATTACCCGAAATGTAACTTTAACATTTAAATGATAATAAATGGGTAATAAAAATTCATTGTAAAATTATACATGTAATGATTTATATAAATATTTTTATGTAACAGATTTATAATATACAAATATTTATTTTATATGGGGTTTTAATGTTTATATTGTAATTGAAGACTTAAGGTAAGATATATTTTCACAATTTTCTTTCTTTGAGATGTACGTTATGTTATACATCTATACTATTTGGTGAGTTGTATATATAATATATAACATTTAATAACATTTATTTATTTATATTAATGTCATTTTAAGTTTTATTTTAAGTTATTACTTTATGGGGATTTTAATTCAATTTTACCATAATAGTTTTGATCTTATCTTACAATCTCTTAGTTTTAGGGGATTTTTAATGATTATGTTTATGATGATATAATTATATAATATATACCACAAAATATACATTTAATTTTTTTTCTACTCTATTTATTCAGGATATTTTCATGTTATTATACATTTCTTACACTATTTAGTACATTAAATAATTGATAATTTTTTTAATGAAAATATGAAATTATTTATCTTTCTGTTTGGAAATAAAATTTCATCAAAAACCATTTTTTTAAAAAAAATTGATTTTTTCACAAAGTATTTTTAAAATACATATTTAACAATTTTTTTATTTTTTTAAAAAAATGAATTCAAATTAATTTTTGTCTCATTTTCTAAACGATGAATGCTTGAATTTTACAAAAACAATTAAAGGGATGTTTGTTCTAACATATAAAACCTGTAAAAAACATCTCAAAGTCATGTTTATTATTTTTCTAAAGATTCCATTATATGTTTCGAAGTATATTTTCACTAACAATGATTTTAAAAATGATTTAATTTTAGAAAAAAAATTCAATGTGGAAAAATATTTTTCTAATGAAATGATTTAATTGATACATAAGCTTCCGTAATATGTTTTCAAATGTTAATTTCAATTAAAAATATTAAAAATATATTTTATAATGTCTAGTTTTAAAAAAATCAACTAATGGTTATTTTTCTTAAGATATGTTTTAATTTTTTTCATTCAAAATCAATATCTATTTAAGATGAAATCCTTTGATTTAACTTATTTTATATTGTTGATGTAAACCAAGGATAACATTCATATTTTTTAGCTAAATGGTTTATGATTAAAATAATATTATGAAACCTATTTCTCTTATATGGTTTATACCGTGATAAAAATATTAAGAATACCACCTTTTTCCATGCATTATTGAATGATAAAATGATTATAAAAACCATTCATATTCGGCATGTTATGATATGATGTAATTTCTTCAAAATACATTTAATTTCATGTTTTAGGATGTGTTAAATTTTTAGGATCCTATGGAACACATAGATATTGTGTTAATTATGATAATACTGTGACCTATATCTACATCCAATTCATTGGGTAATAATTTATTTCTCATGAGGTAGACAGGAATCTAACAGTTAGTGAATCCAATTCAGTAAGGGTTATTATCCTTTATTATGGTCTTTTGAGTGATCCTAGACAATTAGGATGGTTTGGGGATTGAACCCATTCCACCTTTATAGAATTCAAAATGATCCTTTAGTATAATGGAAATGATTTCCTATACCTATGTGTATGCCAAAAATCTATATCTTATGCCAATGTTATGCTCTCATGGATAATGTTCATTGATTCCATTGAGATTCATGTCATATTAACATCGAATATTTTTTCCATGATTTTCATTATAAACCTTGATATAAAGGGTTTAGTTTTTAAATGAATTGATCATGTTATCATACCCATATGATTATGTCTTTTTTATATATCTCCCATGTTTACCCTTAATAAGAATCAAAGTTCACCATTTATTAGGATTCCATTTCTATGTTATGATGAAATATATTATGTGTGATATGTATAATAAGAGTTAAATTTATAAATATCATAGTGAGAGATGATATACTTTACCTATGACCAGTTTTTTATGTTCCCATGATTCCAAGGACACTAAACTACTATGGTCCTCAAGCAGGTTCCTCTGTAATGTAATAAATCTTCACTAAAAATCATGTAATATATATTTATGATATGTTTTGTTCTTTATAGTTGCTATAAAAATAATAGAATATTTAACCTCTCCAAACTAGTACATGAAAATCATAGTGATATCCCAAGGTACATTTTTATGGATAAATCTAAGGATTTTTCAAAGTATATGGAAATATCCTGGAATTTTGTTATAGGATAGACCAAGTTATTTCAATTAAATAATATTCCTATATGTATAATACATGTGAATGTAGATATAGAATATAGTAAATAAGGGGTAATAACATTGAAAAGGTTACATTAATCTAGAATCAATCATCACCTAGTGCGCAAAAATGGGCCTTGCTGCACACTTGATTTTAGACTCTCAGAGGATCTCCTTTGTAAATTCATAAACTATTAATGAAAAAACATGATGGATTCAGACATACCATATGTGATTTTTCATGATTAAATGGTACCCCAGAATGATTATTGTTTCTTAAAATATGAATTTTGTTTTTATTCAATGGATATAACCCAAAGGAACCATTTTTTTCTTCTAATTGTGATGGAAAATGAAATGAAAGTCCTACTGAGAATCAAAATGTTATGGGAGTAGGGATTAAAAATCTAGTTTTTTATGGTCACACAACATTCTCAATCCATGAATCATGTTTCATGTGAAAACAAAAAAAGATGTGAAAAATTATGTTTAATCCTTCAAAATGCAATATATACCTTCTCTTAGGGGGTATTCTTATCAACTACTTTCTCAATAATGGATCATCACTATAAATTAGATATTTACCACTCCATATTGTTCAAAATATGAAAAAATAAATATAGATATCAAATATTTGGAAGGTGAAGCTAATCAATGATGGAATCATATATGGAATACAAAGAAACATGATGATGTTTATTCTATGTATTATTAAGGGATCAATAATTTTTCTTTCAATAAGTACATTCCTTGTATTCATTGTACAAAGACGGATAAAGAGTGTGGTTCCCACTGTAACATCCCAAGTAAGTAATGAATAATAGATATTTTTATCCATGTCTATTAATGATTAAGATAGTGTTTTAGAGGCTTAAAATGAAAATAAATACAATCTTATGCATGGAATAAACTAATATTCTTAAAAGATTGTTTTACTGCCTTTTGATGGCAAACCATTTTTGAATATATATTTTGACAATTTTATAAACTATGTTTGTCAAAATAAACTTATACTTTATGATTGGGACATCAAAATTTACCTTGTGTGAATTTTTGGTATTTTTCTGACAATATTCATTTTTTAATGAATAGTGAAAAATACTGCATTTTACATCAAAACTTCTTTTTAATATAATTTATTTATATGATTAGATTATGTTTTGAATTTATTTTGAAGTGAAATTAGAATATATTTTTACCATTTTATCCAATGGTGGTCATTGGAATCAATTTCACTTTGAAATTAGACTTAAACTGGTGTCAATCTTTTGATACTTATTGTTTTGTAAAAACACGCTATTTGCTCTGGCAGCGGGAATTAATTATTAAATTAATTAATTTTACTTATATGATTTGAATTTTTTAAAATATACTTCATTTTTGAATTCGGAATATCAAATATAGCTTAGGGTGAATTTTTGGTAATTTTCTGAAAAACTTCAATTTTTGATGAATAGTGAAACCACTAAGTGGTAATCAAGCAAACTGATTTTTCAGTTAAATGAAAGTTTACCACTAATGTGTATTGAATTTTAAAAATCCTACATACATGGTTGTCATTAGTATGTAAAATTGGTTCAATGATATTATAATAATTTTTTGGTGAATAGTAACTTATTAAGTTCTTAATCACGATTAGTGGTAATTAGGGTAGTTTAAGGTATAAATAATACTTTAATAAAATGAAATGACCTAGACACATGTCCCAAACTTATTGGTTGTGTCATGGCCGACCAAGACAATCCATGGGTCAATTTGGGGACCCCATGGATCTACTTTTGTTGGGAAATGACATAAATTACTTTTTATTTAATGTTAAAGTGAAAATGACACAAACATAATATGTTTTACGAAAACAATTTTTAAGTGGGGTTATACAAGTCCAAATTTTGATTATAAATAGTAATTGGAAATATAAAAAGATTTCCTATATCATAGTATTTTGTTTATAATTTTTAGACATTAAATAAATTAAATTATATATGACATAATAATGATGCAATGATGACATCATTATTTGACGATTTAAATAAAATGGAATGATAATGAAAAATATAAAACCTACACATGGCCAAAACCAATTGGATGAGTGGATTTCGAACCCTTATAACCTTATCCACGAATTATATCAATGTGGGACCTTTTGAAACCGAAACTCATTTTCAAATAATGTAATATTTCTTTACTTTCCAAAAGTGCCCCTCCTCTCCTCTTATAAAAGGCCCCCACCTCTACCTCATTTCACACACTCCTCAAGCCTTTGGCTCGGCCAACCCCTGCCCATTTGCTCTCTCCACATCCCTCTCCTCATCCTAGAGGATTCCCTTTGTGCATAATCCTTTCAAAGGAAGCCTTTAGGCTCAAATCAAAAGGAGTTACACTTTTTAAGGTAATTCATTCTCTAATGTTCATTTGTTTTATTTTGCTTCTCCAACCCCCTAAACTCTTTTTATTTAATTCTTTTGTAAAAACACCAGTATCTTCAATATACTAGGATGTTGTTATAAGATTTATATGAGCTACACTCTCACACAACTACATCAAATGGTTAAAGAACATACGGTTTCCGTGGATGGCGAAATTCTGCCTCCCGAAACGATGATTGTTCAACACTCATTTAACACCTTCAAAGGTGGCCATTATGATGTCACTATTTTTATATATGATATATATTATGTTTATGTTTTCCTTAAGCTTCTGTTTTTTTTTCATTTTGGGCATACCTTTATGGTTTCCATTATGGGTTAAACACGATATCTTCATTTTAGGAAGTGCGGACTACCGCCCCCTCAAAGTGATTTGATTCGTTAAATACCATATGTGGGACATATAAAGGATGGAACTATGATATTATATATGATATTATACTGGAATTATAATATAACTTTATATCATTATGATTCCATTCTATAAAATACGAAATAGAAATGAAAGTAGCGTTCATGCGTACGTACGGCTTACCGTCTCCATGAACGGTGCATTTCATTTCTTACCTCTAAATGATTATGTAATATTATAAATTCATGTATGTACTGGATATATATGACATATATGATATCTACATCATGAATACCATTCTGGATATAATGAACCTTTGACCAAATTAACAACATGTAAGTGTAATAAGTCTATTTTTTACTTAAGAACCAAATACCGACAAAATGAACATTATTAACTTAACTGATTACATGATGTTCATAACATGGTATAAAAGGAATAATGAACATGAAAAAGATTCATAAGCAAGTAGAGATTAACTCACGTTTATTATTTAGGAGATTAAAGAACGGTCGGGTCATGTCGGATACGAGGTATGGGACTTCGTCTCAATCTCCTTTCGTTGAGGCATATTTTATTTTATACACAACTTTCTTTTATACGGTGTATAAACCCCTTTGACTTTTAAGTTTATTCAAAAGGAATCTTTTTGTATATGAAGCGTTTACTAAACGAAAAAAGGGAATGTTTTTGTCGTACGTATGCGGCGACAACGACTTCTCCGCCGTCGTAACTGTTATTTGAGTTTCGGCTTCCTCTACAAGCCATACCTTCTTTTTAAAAGAAAAATAAATACCATGTTTTACTTTTATTTTATTTTGGTATTGAAAATGGTTTTCATAATGTTTTTATATCAATTTGTTTTATTGATATCTCATGATTGAAATGTGGAAATTTTATGTTTCCTTTATGCATGTTTATGTGATATGATTATGTTATGGTTCTTGGGCATTATTATGAAGACGGGTGGTTCCGTGATAAACTAAGGGCGGGTGAGCCCGTTATAGCTCTCCAATGCATTGGGTAACGCGAAGGAGTGAAACGTTAAGGTTTCTCCCAAGAGATTTTAGGGAATATACTGTGATGGGTATTCCAAACGTAACCAAGAGGGTTACTCCCTACGTAAGAATGTTATGAATGCCTCAAGTTACCTTTATGTATTATGATTTCTATGATTTATTCATGATTTTATGAGGTATGTTAAAGTTCCTATGTTTTATGGGTAAAGTATGATTTCATTCTTATGTATATATGAACTCATGTTTCCTTTCCATGTTTTTTTTATAACCCATACTGATTTTTTATGCTCATCCCAAGTTTTTGAAATGTTTTTCACAGGTCAAGGGAAATGTACATGATAAGATGATAGGGTCAAGGATGTGTCAAAAAGAATCCATGTTTTATTTCAAATGTGTTTCCATTGATGGGAATGAAGAATACTATCTTTATGTAACCACTTTGTTTATATGTGGAATGTAACGCAAGTTTTATGATCTAATTCTCTAAAACTCTAAACCCGAAAAGATCCTCAATGTGTAATCTTGTAATAACTCAAGATTAAGTAAGGATTAAGGCTGGGGCCTTATAGTTGGTATCAAAGGTCGGTTTAGATAACTTTAGGAGTTAGATTTATATTAAATGATTATCCAAATTTTTTTTTTTGAAATGATATAGCATTTACGGATTACCATGTTGCTTCATCTAAGACATGTTTGTTCAGAATGGTTTTCCGCAGAGGAAACAGGGAAGTAGTGCTAGGAAGGCATACAGAAGGAAATAACCTTCCGAATCAGCTTCCAGAAATGGTCGGAAATGGAACTGAACAGTTTGTTGCAGTAATGGCGCAGTTGACTCAAGCGATAAATGGCGGTGGTATCCATGCACGAGATCAGCCAGATCAACCGCAGAGGAACATGTCAGTGGTGGAACATTTCATGAGGCAACATCCACCATCATTCAGAGGATCATCTGACCTTGTGCTAGCTGAAGGGTGGATTAAATCACTAGAGAAGATTTTTGATGTCATGGGGTGTTCAGACAATCAAAAGGTTAGTCTTGCTATTTACCGTTTGGAAGGTGAAGCAGATCAGTGGTGGTCTATGGTTAAAAATATCAGGGATGCCGATGAGATTGATGCTCTTGACTGGGATGAATTCAAAGGTATGTTTCTTGAGAAGTATTTTCCTAAGGCTGTTCGACTTAGGATGGAAAAGCAATTCTTGGAATTGAGGCAAGAGGAAGACTCAGTGGCTGCCTATGAAGAAAGGTTCACTCGATTGGCAAGGTATGCTCCAAATTTTATCCGGGACCTTGATAGTAAAATAAATCATTTTTACTCAGGATTAAAGCCAAAATATCGAAGGGCATTAGCTTCTCGTGAGTTTAAAAGTTATGAAAAGCTTGTTCGATGTGCTGAGAAGGTGGAAATGGAGTTTTCCGATGACCAAGTTTTCTATAAAAACCAGCAGAAGAAGAGAACAAGGTGGCAGGAGAAAGGTAAGAATTCTTCAAAAAATTCTGATGGTAAGAGAACTAAGTTTCCAGTTTGTGATAAATGTGGCAAAAGGCATGCTGGGGAATGTCTTCTGAATTCTGGGAAGTGCTACCGATGTGGTAAGATGGGACATAAGGCTCGTGATTGCACTGAAAAGGATCAAGGTGAAGGTAAGAACAAATTTGATTTACAGTTAGTGAAGTGTTATAAGTGCAATGAGATGGGTCACTATGAAAACGAGTGTCCGACAAAGATCATGATTGATGGGAAGCAGTTAGACTACAAGCAGAAAGGGGTGGTGAAATCCTTTGCAACTACTTCAGCAGATGTCGGGCCATCAAATGAAGTTGTATCAGCTCCAGGGAGCTCAGTTTTTTTCAAAGATTGACTTGAGATCGGGGTACCATCAGCTGAAGGTCAAGGAGGCAGATATTCCGAAGACCGCGTTCCGTACGAGATATGGCCATTATGAATTTGTAGTAATGCCTTTTGGGCTAACCAATGCACCTGCTGTATTCATGGACTTAATGAATAGAATTTTCCATGAGTTCCTGGATAAGTTTGTGGTGGTTTTCATTGATGATATTTTGGTGTTTTCTAAAAGTAAAGAGGAGCATGAAAAACATTTAAGGGTTATCTTTCAAACCTTAAAAGAAAAGAAACTGTATGGGAAATTCAGCAAGTGTGAGTTTTGGTTGCAAAAAATTTCTTTCCTTGGTCACATTGTT
This sequence comes from Viscum album, assembly GCA_963277665.1. Taxonomy (NCBI): domain Eukaryota; kingdom Viridiplantae; phylum Streptophyta; class Magnoliopsida; order Santalales; family Viscaceae; genus Viscum; species Viscum album. The sequence continues at coordinate 671,311,089 of OY728131.1, read as the reverse complement.
TCTAAAGATGGAATAACTGTTGATCCTGCAAAAACAAAAGTTGTGGAAGAATGGCCAAGACCCACAAATGTAACCGAGATTCGTAGCTTCCTTGGTTTGGCGGGCTATTACCGAAGGTTTGTTAGAAATTTTTCACGGTTATCTAGTCCAATGACTAAGCTAACTCGGAAGGGTGTTAAGTTTATCTGGACAAAAGAATGTGATGATTGTTTTCAGGAATTGAAAAGAAGATTGGTGAATGCTCCAGTTTTGGCACTACCTTCCAGGAATGGTGAGTTTGTTATATACAGTGATTCTTCATTGAAAGGACTTGGTTGCGTCCTAATGCAGAATGATCAGGTAATTGCTTATGCTTCACGACAGTTGAAAACTCATAAGGTAAATTACCCTACACATGATTTGGAATTAGCTGCTGTTGTTTTTGCTTTAAAAATTTGGAGGCATCATTTGTACGGAGTAAAGTGTGAAATATATACCGATCACAAAAGTTTAAAGTATATATTCACTCAGAAGGAGTTAAACATGAGACAAAGGAGATGGCTAGAATTAATCAAGGATTATGATTGTACAATTCATTACCATCCGGGAAAAGCAAATAAAGTGGCTGATGCTTTGAGTCGAAAAATTAATGCTTCATTAACAATGTTGCGTTTGGAACATGATCCTTTGGTTAACGATTTGATGAACTTTGGCATAGAAGTTGTTGGTGCAGGAAGTCCTTCTGTTTTGTTTCAGGTATCAGTGAGATCTTCTCTATCAGATAGAATCAAGCAAGCACAGAAGCAAGATAGTGAGTTGCAGAAAAGGGTAGCACTGGTTCAGAAAGGTAAGTTTCCTGAATTCAACATTGATAATGATTGCGTTTTGAGATTTGGGAAGAGATTGTGTGTGCCTTGTGATTCACAGTTGAAGAGAGAGTTGTTATGTGAAGCTCATAGTTCTCCGTTTTCAGTTCATCCGGGCAGCACTAAGATGTATAGAGATCTGCGGGAGTATTACTGGTGGGATGGAATGAAAAGAGACATTGCTGATTTTACTGTGAAGTGTTTGACTTGTCAGCAGGTTAAAGCAGAGCGGCAGTTACCGAAAGGGATGCTTCAGCCTTTACCAGTGCCAGAGTGGAAATGGGAGAATATATCCATGGACTTTGTTGTTGGATTACCAAAGACATCTCGAGGTAATAATGCAATCTGGGTTATTGTTGATCGCTTTACCAAATATGCTCATTTCCTTGCTATACGAGATACTTTCTCTCTTGATCAACTTTCCCGTTTGTATCTTAAAGAGATATTCAGGTTACATGGAGTTCCTCTCTCCATTGTATCGGATCGTGATCCCAGGTTTACTTCTAACTTTTGGAAAGGCCTTCAGAAGTCGTTGGGTACTGAATTAAATTTTAGTACAGCTTTTCATCCTCAATCAGATGGGCAGTCAGAACGAACAATTCAGACATTGGAGGATATGCTACGAGCTTGTTCTATGGATTATCAGGGAAGTTGGGACCAACATCTTTCTTTGGTTGAGTTTTCATATAATAACAGTTTTCATTCCAGTATACAGATGGCACCATTTCAGGCATTATATGGGAAGCGGTGTCGAACTCCAGCTTTCTAGGATGAAGTGGGTGAAAGGAAGTTGATGGGACCAGAATTGGTAGAAGAGTTGGCAGAAAAAGTTCAGCTGATTCAGAAACACATGATAACAGCTCAGAGCAGGCAGAAGAGTTATGCGGATAACCGGAGGAAGGATCTATCTTTCGAGGTAGGTGATCATGTTTTTATCAAGGTTTCTCCTTGGAAAAGTGTGATGAGATTTGGTAAGAAAGGAAAGTTGAGTCCAAGGTTCATTGGACCATACGAAATTCTGGAGAGAGTTGGATCAGTTGCATACCGAGTGGCTTTACCTCCGAGTTTGTCTCAGGTACACAATGTTTTTCACGTTTCGATGTTGAGAAAGTATATGCCAGATCCATCTCATGTTTTGAGTCCAGAGGTAGTTCAGCTGGAAGAGAACCTATCTTATGAGGAACAACCGTTCCAGATTCTTGACCATAGGGAGCAAGTGTTACGGAATAAGGTGATTCACCAGGTAAAGGTTTTGTGGAAAAACCACATGATTGAAGAGGCAACATGGGAATCCGAAAATGCAATGAGGGATAAGTACCCCCATTTATTTGATAAGTAAATAAATTGCGGGGACGCAATTTTCTAAAGGGGGGAAGGATGTAACATCCCAAGTAAGTAATGAATAATAGATATTTTTATCCATGTCTATTAATGATTAAGATAGTGTTTTAGAGGCTTAAAATGAAAATAAATACAATCTTATGCATGGAATAAACTAATATTCTTAAAAGATTGTTTTACTGCCTTTTGGTGGCAAACCATTTTTGAATATATATTTTGACAATTTTATAAACTATTTTTGTAAAAATAAACTTATCCTTTATGATTGGGACATCAAAATTTACCTTGTGTGAATTTTTGGTATTTTTCTGACAATATTCATTTTTTAATGAATAGTGAAAAATACTGCATTTTACATCAAAACTGCTTTTTAATCTAATTTATTTATATGATTAGATTATGTTTTGAATTGCTTTTGAAGTGAAATTAGAATATATTTTTACCATTTTATCCAATGGTGGTCATTGGAATCAATTTCACTTTGAAATTAGACTTAAACTGGTGTCAATCTTTTGATACTTATTGTTTTGTAAAAACACGCTATTTGCTCTGGCAGCAGGAATTAATTATTAAATTAATTAATTTGACTTATATGATTTGAATTTTGTAAAATAGACTTCATTTGTGAATTCGGAATATCAAATATAGCTTAGGGTGAATTTTTGGTAATTTTCTGAAAAACTTCAATTTTTGATGAATAGTGAAACCACTAAGTGGTAATCAAGCAAACTGATTTTTCAGTTAAATGAAATTTTACCACTAATGTGTATTGAATTTTAAAAATCTGACATACATGGTTGTCATTAGTATGTAAAATGTGGTTCAATGAGATTATAATAATTTTTTGGTGAATAGTAACTTATTAAGTTCTTAATCACGATTAGTGGTAATTAGGGTAGTTTAAGGTATAAATAATACTTTAATAAAATGAAATGACCTAGACACATGTCCCAACCTTATTGGTTGTGTCATGGCCGACCAAGACAATCCATGGGTCAATTTGGGGACCCCATGGATCCACTTTTGTTGGGAAATGACATAAATTACTTTTTATTTAATGTTAAAGTGAAAATGACACAAACATAATATGTTTTACGAAAACAATTTTTAAGTGGGGTTATACAAGTCCAACATTTGATTATAAATAGTCATTGGAAAGCTAAAAATATTTCCTATATCATAGTATTTGTTTTATAATTTTTAGACATTAAATAAATTAAATTATATATGACATAATAATGATGCAGTGATGACATCATTATTTGACGATTTAAATAAAATGGAATGATAATGAAAAATATAAAACCTACACATGGCCAAAACCAATTGGATTAGTGGATTTCGAACCCTTATAACCTTATCCAAGAATTATATCAATGTGGGACCTTTTGAAACCGAAACCCATTTTCAAATAATGTAATATTTCTTTACTTTCCAAAAGTGCCCCTCCTCTCCTCTTATAAAAGGCCCCCACCTCTACCTCATTTCACACACTCCTAAAGCCTTTGGCTCGGACAACCCCTTCCCATTTGCTCTCTCCACATCCCTCTCCTCATCCTAGAGGATTCCCTTTGGGCAGAATCCTTTCAAAGGAAGCCTTTAGGCTCAAATAAAAAGGAGTTACACTTTTTAAGGTAATTCATTCTCTAATGTTCATTTGTTTTATTTTGCTTCTCCAACCCCCTAAACTCTTTTTATTTACTTCTTTTGTAACAACACCAGTATCTTCAATATACTAGGATGTTGTTATAAGATTTATTTGAGCTACACTATCACACAACTACATCAAATGGTTAAAGAACATACGGTTTCCGTGGATGGCGAAATTCTGCCTCCCGAAACGATGATTGTTCAACACTCATTTAACACCTTCAAAGGTGGCCATTATGATGTCACTATTTTCATATATGATATATAATATGTTTATGTTTTCCTTAAGATTCTGTTTTTTTTTCATTTTGCGCATACCTTTATGGTTTCCATTATGGGTTAAACACGATATCTTCATTTTAGGAAGTGCGGACTACCGCCCCCTCAAAGTGATTTGATTCGTTAAATACCATATGTGGGACATATAAAGGATGGAACTATGATATTATATATGATATTATACTGGAATTATAATATACCTTTATATCATTATGATTCCATTCTATAAAATACGAAATAGAAATGAAAGTAGCGTTCATGCGTACGTACGGCTTACCGTCTCCATGAACGGTGCATTTCATTTCTTACCTCTAAATGATTATGTAATATTATAAATTCATGTATGTACTGGATATATATGACATATATGATATCTACATCATGAATACCATTCTGGATATAATGAACCTTTGACCAAATTAACAACATGTAAGTGTAATAAGTCTATTTTTGACTTAAGAACCAAATACCGACAAAATGAACATTATTAACTTAACTGATTACATGATGTTCATAACACGGTATAAAAGGAATAATGAACTTGAAAAAGATTCATAAGCAAGTAGAGATTAACTCAAGTTTATTATTCAGGAGATTAAAGAATGGTCGGGTCAAGTCGGATACGAGGTATGGGACTTCGTCTCAATCTCCTTTCGTTGAGGCATATTTTATTTTATACACAACTTTCTTTTATACGGTGTATAAACCCCTTTGACTTTTAAGTTTATTCAAAAGGAATATTTTTGTATAAGAAGCGTTTACTAAACGACAAATGGGAATGTTTTTGTCGTACGTATGCGGCGACAACGACTTCTCCGCCGTCGTAACCGTTATTTGAGTTTTGGCTTCCTCTACAAGCCATACCTTCTTTTTAAAAGAAAAATAAATACCATGTTTTACTTTTCTTTTATTTTGGTATTGAAAATGGTTTTCATAATGTTTTTATATCAATTTGTTTTATTGATATCTCATGATTGAAATGTGGAAATTTTATGTTTCCTTTATGCATGTTTATGTGATATGATTATGTTATGGTTCTTGGGCATTATTATGAAGAAGGGTGGTTCCGTGATAAACTAAGGGCGGGTGAGCCCGTTATAGCTCTCCAATGCATTGGGTAACGCGAAGGAGTGAAACGTTAAGGTTTCTCCGAAGAGATTTTAGGGAATATACTGTGATGGGTATTCCAAACGTAACCAAGAGGGTTACTCCCTACGTAAGAATGTTATGAATGCCTCAAGTTACCTTTATTTATTATAATTTCTATGATTTATTCATGATTTTATGAGGTATGTTAAAGTGCCTATGTTTTATGGGTAAAGTATGATTTCATTCTTATGTATATATAAACTCATGTTTCCTTTCCATGTTTTTTTTATAACCCATACTGAGTTTTTATGCTCATCCCAAGTTTTTGAAATGTTTTTCACAGGTCAAGGGAAATGTACATGATAAGATGATAGGGTCAAGGATGTGTCAAAAAGAATCCATGTTTTATTTCAAATGTGTTTCCATTGATGGGAATGAAGAATACTATCTTTATGTAACCACTTTGTTTATATGTGGAATGTAACGCAAGTTTTATGATCTAATTCTCTAAAACTCTAAACCCGAAAAGATCCTCAATGTGTAATCTTGTAATAACTCAAGATTAAGTAAGGATTAAGGCTGGGGCCTTATACCCACTAACCCTCAAAGTGGATTTTTTTAAAATACAAAAAATGGATTGGTTGGAGTTACATATCAATATCATGGATATAGTAAGATTATAAAAATGGAATTAAATTTAAAATATATGAACAATGTAGAGAAGGGAATAAGATTTTATTTTATGCTCATTGTGTATGCACTACTACAAATTGGCCCTTTATCAGTGCTAAAACCCAATATTAATAGTGAAAGAAAAGTGCTGTAAATGCCGACGATGATAAAGGGGGTCCCCTTTATCAGCGCTCCGAAATGCGCTGATAAAGGCCTCTATTTATCAGTTCTTTTTTAGTGCTGATAAAGCCCGCCTTTATCAGCATTTTTCGGAGCGCTGATAAAGGGGACCCCCCCTCCCCCCCTTTATCTTTGCTGGCATTTACATCGCTTTTCTAGTGCTGATAAAGGGCCATATTATCAGCACTCATGATAGTGCAGATAAAGGGCCATATTATCAGCACTCAGGATAGCGCTGATAAAGGGCCATATTATCAGTGCTCAGGATAGCGCTGATAAAGGATCCATCAGCTACACCTGCAAAAACCAGCACCCACACCAATACAAACCAGGACCTGTATAAACCAGCACCCGCACACAATATTTTGACAAACAATAATATATACATTTACTTAACATCATGAATACAAAAAAACACACAGCTATATACATTTCAAACAATGTTTTACATGGTTACAATTATAATTATCCAACAACAGTTATAAAAACTAATGTTTCATCCTTTGATATTCTTGATCCTCTCAAAAATTGTCGTCCATGGTTTTTGTTTCTGAACAAAGCATTCGAACTCAAGAAAAAGAATTCACCTATATAAGAAAAAAAATATTATGTTAGTAATTCAATAATGGAATAAATTAAAACATTAATATGAAAGAAAACATTAATATGGAAATGTGAAACTAAATTATGGAAATGATAAACTCAAATGTTTTAATTCTGATAACAATGAAAGGGAATAATTTAAAATCAATATGTTTTTGGATGATTTATCTCATTTAATAAATACTGATTCTCTATCTAATGAAAATCTTTACCGGTCACACTGTTCATCGGATTGAGGTGTGGTCGATTCGTACACGTCACAAATGACTCATGGATCATTTTCCTAAAGTATCTAAACAATATGAATGCGTTTTCTTGGTTTTTTGTATGTCAATAGTGTTGTTTTCTAATGTTAATGTCAATTTGAAACTGTTATCATACACTTTTATCCATACCGGTCAAACATGCGTCGGATTGAGGTGTGGTCGATTTTTACAAGTCACAAATGACTCATGGATCATTGTCCGAAAGTATAAAAAAAATCTGAATGCATTTTCTTGGTTTTCTGTTTGTCAGTATTGTTGTTTTCTATAGTTAATCTCAATTTGAAACTATTATCAGACACTTTTAGACATACCGGTCACACCGTGTGATTGATTGAGGTGCAGTCAATTCTTACACCTCAAATATAACTCATGGATCATTGTCCTAAATTATCAAAATAATATAAATGCATTTTCTATGTTTTCTGTATGTCATTTGTGTTATTTTCTAAAGTTAACATCAATTTGAAACTATTATCAGACACTTTTAGTCATACCGGTCACACCGTGCATCAAATTGAGGTGTGGTCAATTTTTACACCTGAAAAATGAATGATGTATCGTTGTACTAAAGTATCAAAACAATCCGAATGTGTTTGCTTGGTTTTCCGTATGTCAGTAGTGTTGTTTTCTAAAGCTAATGTCAATTTGAAACTGGTATCAGACACTTTTAGACATGATGGTCATAACGTGCATCAGATTGAGGTGAGGTTGATTCTTACACATCAAAAATGAATCATGGATCATTTTCGTTAAGTATCAAAACAATCCGAACGTGTTTGATTGGTATTACGTATATCAGTAGTGTTGTTTTCTAAAGTCAATGTCAATTTGAAACTGTTTTCACACACTTTTAGACATACCGGTCACACCCTGAATCGGAATAAGGTTCAGTTAATTCTTACACCTCAAAAATGAATCGTGGATCGTTCTCCTAAAGTATCAAAACAATCCGTACATGTTTTCTCGGTGTTCCATATGTCAGTAGTGTTGTTTTCTAAGGTTAATGTCAATTTGAAACTGTTATCAGAGTATTTTAGCCATACCGGTCACACCGTGCGTCGGTTTGAGGTGAGGTTGATTTTTACACGTCACAAATTAATCATGGATTTTTTTCCTAAAGTGTCAAAACAATCCGAACGCTTTTTCTCGGATTTCCATATGTCAGTTGTGTTGTTTTCTAAAGTTAATGTCAATTTGAAACTGTTATCAGACACTTTTATCCATACCGGTCACACCGTGCGTCAGATTGAGTTGCGATCAATTCATACACCTCAAAAATGACTCATGGATCGTTTTCCTAAAGTATCAAAACAATTTTGAATGTGTTTGTTTGGTTTTCCATATGTCATTTGTGTTATTTTCTAAAGTTAATGTGAATTTGAAACTATTATCAGACACATTTAGCCATATCGTTCACACCGTGCGTCAGATTGAGGTGTGGTCAATTATTACACCACAAAAATGACTCATGTATCGTTGTCTTAAAGTACCAAAATAATACGAATGTGTTTACTAGGTTTTCTGTATGTCAGTAGTGTTGTTTTCTAAAGATAATGTCAATTTAAAACTGGTATCAGACACATTTAGCCATGCCGGTCACACCATGCATCATATTGAGGTCCAGTTGATTCATACACGTCATTAATGAATCATGGATTGTTTTCCTAAAGTATCAAAACAATAAGAACGCATTTGATCAGTTTTCCATATGTCAGTAGTGTTGTTTTCTATGGTTAATGTCAATTTGAAACTTTTATCAGATACTTTTAGCCATGTCGTTCACACCGTATGTCAGATTGGGGTGTGGTTGATTTGTACGCGTCAAAAATGAATCATTGATCGTGGTACTAAAGTATCAAAACAATCGGAACGTGTTTGATCAGTTTTTCGTATGACAGTCATTTTGTTTTCTAAATTTAATGTCAATTTGAAACTGTTATCATACACTTTTAGCCATACCGGTCACACCTTGCATTGGATTGATTTGTGGTTGATTCTTACACCTCAAAAATGGCTCATGGATCGTTTTCCAAAAGTATCAAAACAATCTGAATGCGTTTTCTCAGTTTTATGTATGTAATTTGTGTTATTTTATAAAGTTAATATCAAGTTTGAAACTATTATCAGACACTTTTAGCCATACCGGTCACACCATGTGTCGGATTGAGGTTCGGTCGATTCATACACCTCAAAAATGACTTGTGGATCATTTACCTAAAGTTTCAAAACAATCCGAATGTGTTTTCTCAGTTTTCCATATGTCATTAGTGTTGTTTTCTAAAGTTAATGTCAATTTGAATTTGGTATCAGACACTTTTAGCCATGCCAGTCACACCATGCGTCGGATTGAGGTTTGGTTGATTCGTACACCTCACAAATGGCTCATGGATCATTTTCCTAAAGTATCAAAATAATCTGAACGCATTTTCTCGGTTTTCTGTATGTCAGTAGTGTTGTTTTCTAAAGTTAATTTCAATTTGAAACTGGAATTAGACACTTTTAGCCAATGAGTTATGCTTTACTAGGAAGACAAATCATATCTAAAACCATTCTTCATAACCTAAGGATATAAAACATAATAATGGGTGATCATATATGCTCAGTAAGTGTAAAAAAGGGATATATCAATGATCATATATGGATAACATTAGTAAGAATTCGCCTTCATCCTATTTGTGTACAATCTTCCATCACGTATGTTTCCCATTCGTTTCTAAACACATCTATATCTTCTTCTGAATATAAGTTTTTGTGACAGTCATGGTTGTACTGAAAAAATATAAATACACAAAGGAATAATAACTATTTTAAATGAACTCATAATTATTTTCGAAAATACCTCATCAGGTATGCTAGTTTGTTGACGAAATATGATCTCTTTCATAAATTTACAAACATAATAACCATAGTCCTTTCCGTTTATTTGTTATGGACACTGAAGAAACATTGAAAACAATAATTAATTTGTTTTGATATGTGTTTGGATAGTGTAATGTTATCATATATACCCTAATACTTTTCCAGTTGTAAATCATGTAGGCTTGCTCATCCTTATGCCCTGGATTCATTCTATGCATTAGACGATATTGATGCACCGCCCTATCATAATAGAATCCTCATTAAAATATAACATAAATTATATAACTAGATGTTTAGTTTTAAATTACTGGATATTGTGTATTACAAATTAACAAACTCCATCATGTGTGGTCGGTTTGTTGGATATCCATGCGTTGAATCCAGAAAATAAATCTTTGGAGTATCCAAACTGATTGCATTCAGCATCCAATTCTCCCTAAAAATACAAAAAGGAATAAGTAAATAAATAAATAAAATTATAGTTGATATGATTAAATTATAGAGTTTTAACCCTATATCGTTGGTATTAAAAAGATTCTGTCATTTGTAATTTTGTTTTCAAACGATTTGAGCAGAAATGACATTATTACAGCCTCTTTATTAGAATCTATTTCTTCTTTTGAAGAGGTGGTGTGAGGACTAACAATTCCAAATTTTTGTTCATGCAGAAATCCCTTCAAATTTTTTTTCATATATACGCCTGCAAAAAATATAAAAGGTATTTAGTCATTATTATTAGAGTATATCAGCTTTTGTAAAATCAAATCATGAAAACATACCTCATTTATAGATTTACAACTGAGGCGCCTTGCCATTCATACTTGAGGATTTCATTTACATTTTCAGCACTAATGAAATCTGAGGTTTCCTCTTCGTACATATTTTTTTCAAAAAAAAACGGTTTGAGCATTGTTGTCTATCAACTTTGTATCCACATGAGCCTGCAATGATATTAACTGTGGATATAGAACGGTCAGGGTGAAGGTGGTCTCAGTAGACCGTTTTAATCGGTTGGTTGATCCTTGAGATAGTTTTGAGCTGATAATTCATTTCACCCCATTATCTTTGTTGTTCTGTAATAACATTCATTGGTTCAGACCTTTTTTCATTAAATGTTAATGGTCCATCTTGAAAAATAACATGGAAATGGAAACCTCATTGTCGACATGTTTTTTTAAAAGAACTGACGGCCATCCGATGATTGTTCCAACAACTTGTTCAACCATATGAATGTCATCATCGTAATTTGGAATAGGTAGCTCGGCACTCGACACATTAGCTACGTTAATTGACACTCTGAAATGATTTGTTTGAAGCTGTCTTTTGTGTAGCATGTCGTTTTTCATATTGAACACCATAGCCCTCACTACAAGGCGATATGTGGGAGTTGTTATATATAAATCACAGTCATTTTCACCCTGTAGAATATTAGTAAAGGAAAGGTATCAGTGTCTATGTGAATCAAATTTCATAGAAATAATTATTAAAACATTGATTACCTTAGCTAAGTCAGGTTTTTTAGGGTAATGGCTTTCCTCAAAGCTGGTGGGGGGTGGTGCGAGATCATCACGCACAGGTTGTTGTTGAGTTGTTTCTTTTCTTTGCCTCTCCCCCATGAATGTTGCTATCATCTCTCTCTGGTATTTTAATTACTCTTGAAAAATAGCTAATTTTTCTTGCAGCTTTTCCATTTTCTCATTTTCATCATCCGCTTGTTTTTGTTTTTGAAAATATGTTCAGGGTGTCACCCTAAAACCTGAACCTCTGACGCGGCCATACAGGTCTGGCCGCTTCAAGGCTGCTAAAAGTATGTCTGCATCTGGTGCGAGTGTTGTTGATTCCTGTGACTATTTCAGATATAAAATATAGTAAAATAAGTAGTCATTTTAATGTAATAGAGATTTAATACAAATCAAATTTATATTATTTCATACTTACACATGTTCCCCACACTTTTTGTGTGTTTTCATCTATCAGTATCCCCTCTTTATTTACACGAGCCTCCATCCATAGTACATGGTGAGGGATGGATTTCAATTTTGATTTTGATTCATCAATCTGTATATAAATAGAGAAACATGGTTATGGTCTTGTTTTATGTCACATATAAGTAGTACGGTAGATTTAAAAGATGTACCAATTTTTACTCAAGTGAAGCATACTGTAACCTTGCTTTACGGTAAGGGTACGTTGGTTCTGCTGCACGTTTTTTATTTTCAACACTCAGTTGTTGTTTCATAAATAAAAAACTGTCAATCAAAGTGATGAATACAAGCAACATAAAACAACGTATTACCCCACACAATGTACCTGAAAAGTCTGCTCCCCGCGACGGTTGATAAATGTGTCACACGCTCTTTGGGATATCAAGTGTGCATAAAGAGGAGGTGGGTGCGACTCGATTTTCCCTTCAGCATATTTAAGATGATATTTTGTTAAAATTGTGTAGCAACCTCTATGAATCCTTCCTGCAACTCTTAATACATATTCCATGTGCAAGGAATCTACTTTAAATTCACTCTGTAATGGATGATGAAGAATAAGTCAATGTTTTGGTATTTTATTTTAATAAATTAAAAAAACGATGTCATAATGTTACCGTAATCTCTCCCCACATTAGTTTCTTAAGACCGGTGACAACATGGTGCCGCGATTTTACATCAATCGACACGTGTTTCTGAGTGACAATTACAATATATCTACAAAAGATGGATTTATAGGGGTTAACATGCTATCCTCGTTTATTCTATCCCACCTCAAATTTGAGGCATTTTTCTTTTGCCTTAAGGATTTTGGCTAACATTGTCAAACTATGACGCTCTTGTTTTTTTTGGACTTTCACAGATTCATTTCCTACCATTTCCTCAGAAGTATCATCAATATCATTCTCTAGAGAACTAGCATCAACACTGGGACCAGCAACAGTAGGTTGAGAAACATGTTGCTGCTTTGCACTTGGACCAATAGTAGCGGGTTGAGAAACCTGTTGTTGCTCTGCACTGGGACCACCAGTAAGTGGTTGAGAGACCTTTCGTACCTCGGGATTAGGTGCATCAGTAGGTGAAGAATTCATTATCTTTAGAAGTGGTTTAACATTTAATTTATATTACATAAAAGTAGTAGCAGATAAATAATAACATAACGTAACACAATGTATATTACAATAAACAAATAACTTGATTATTTTACTCTCTTTTTTTTCTTTAATGGCTGAAGGGATTTTACTGCTCTATCAACTATGTAAATCCCTTCATTGTCGTCTCCTCTGACATACAAAAAGACGTCTACATTTGGACCGATAAGAAATGATTGTGAAGTCCCTATAAAATGGTCATCCTTTGTTGAACTTTCATCTAACCCTTCAGTTGTTTTGGTCGATAACAGAAAAATTGACCAATTTTTGTTTACGGGGTCTAGAACATAAAATACTTGTACTACCTATGATGCCATTATAAATGGTTCATCTTTCTCTCCTTCCTTACTGAAATCAACTTTCACGAATCCTAATTCATCTATTTTTACAGCACTCCTATTATCAACCCACTTGCATTGAAAAAACGGAACTTTTAATTTTGTATAATCCAACTCCCATATTCATTTGATGATGCCAAAGTATGAAATATTCACATAAATTGAAATTTTGTCCTTATCACTAGAAACATGCATCGCCTCAACCACAAGTGTATCCCCACTATTCTGCATGTTAATGTCTTCATCGGGTTCATTAGTATAGAATGTATGACCATTAACTGCATAAGAATTGTAAGATAATACATACACACTTTCTCCTCCGGATAGCCATCGAAGTCGTTCTGAAATTGATTCTAGATTTTCATCTAACTGCTTAAAAATATGGTCATGAAACCATCCTATAAACTATCGATTATGTGTATCCGATATCCATTTTCATCCCTAGATGGATTTAAACGCTTGCGAATCTATTTGCCGGTTTGAACATATGTGTCAATGTCGAAACTGTTATACAAAACGTAAAGGTGAGCCTGCTCCCGATCTGTAATATTGATTGTGACAACCTCTCTTCCAGAAATTCCTTCACCCTCAAGTCACTTAGTGCGACGAGATTTCAGTAGGCCAACATTTTCCACACCAGACAGGTATTCAGTACAAACTTCAATGGCTTCCTCAACAATATATTACTCCACAATACAACCCTCTGGCTGACTTCGATTTTTGACATACCCTTTAAAAATCATCATATACCGTTGAATGGGGTACATCCATATATAATGTACAGGACCACATAGTCAAATCTCTCTCACCAAATGAACCATCAAATGAACCATCATATCAAAAAATGTTGTCAATAAGAACATTTACAATTCACAAAATATGACGGCAATTTCTCTTTCCATAGTTGGCAATTTCATCGGGTCTATAACTTTACTACATATAGCATTGAATAAGAAACATAGTTTTGTTAATGTATGGCGGATATTCTTGGAAAAAATGCAACATAAAGCTATAGGAATTAGATCTTGCATCCAAACATGGAAGTCATGTAATTTCAGACCCTTTAATTTTAAATCATTCATTGACACGATGTTCTTGATATTTGATTAATACCCCTCTGGAACCTTTACGTCATTCAGGAAGTTGCAAAACTGATATCTCTCCTTCCTGGAAAGTGTGTAAGCAGCAGGAGGATGAAATGTTCGTTTTCACCCTTCACTAGTGCCAACTCTTCTCATATTCCCATTTCAACCTTGTCCAATATAGCCTTAATTCCATCCTTCATTTTGCCGGGTGCATTTATCAACGTGCCGATGACACTATCACATACATTTTTTTCAATATGCATAACATCAAGAAAATGTCTAACATATAGACAATTCTAGTATGGTAATTCAAAAAAAAAGATCTCTTTTTCCAACCAGTTTTTGTAAAGTTTTTCGAAAATGGTTTACCAAATTTAGTGTTCAAATATTTTACCTTCTCAAACAATTGATCACCTGTTAGTGGAGACGGTGTTGTACGTTCTTCTGAACTTCTGTCGAATGATGTCCTCAGAGATCAATACTTATGCCGTCGGGGTAGAAATCTGCAATGTCCTAAAAACACGGTTTTCGATGAATGTTTCAACCTAATTGACTGTGTACCTTGTTCGAAAATGAGACACCCTTGAGTTACTTTAATGCTATATCCTAACAAATTTCCATAAGCAGGAAAGTCATTTATCGTCCCATACAATATGGATTTAAAAGTGAAATCTTCTTTTTTGTAAGCATTATACAACGTAACACCTAAATCCCACAATATTTTCAAATCCTCGATCAATGGAACCAAATAAACATCAATATCATTACCCGGTTGTTTTGGTATTGATATAAGCATAGATAACATGATGTATTTTCGTTTCATGCATAACCATGGTGGTAAGTTATAATTTACCAACATAACCAAACATGTACTGTAACTACTTCTTTGAAAACCAAAAGGATTCACCCCATATGTAGATAATGACAGATGAAGGTTTCTTGACTCATTTCCAAATTCAGGATACTCGTGACCAATTCACTTCCACTGAGGAGAGTCTGTCAGGTGACATAGTTTCCCATCTTTAATTCTTATATCTGCATGCCATGCCAATTGTCCTGCAGTATCATCACTTCCATATAGGCGCCTAACCCTTGGAATGATTGTAAAGTAACAAACAACATTCTTTGGACTAGAATCATATTTCTCGTATCATGAAGCTCCACTATTTGGGCATTCTTTAAGTGATTTTTAGTCCTTGTAAAACAACATACAGTCATTCGGGCAGGCGTGTATTCTTTCAGAGATCATACCCATCGATCGTAGCATTCGTTTGGCATCATATGTTCGTCTTGGGAGTTCATTATCTTCTAGGAGCATGTCATTTAGGAGAGAAAGTAGTACCGTAAAACTGGAGTCACTCCACCCGTTGCTTGCTTTCAAATTATACAGCTTCAGTACAATTGACAATGCTGTATATTTAGTGCAACCAGCATACAATGGCATTTTTTCACAACTCTTTAACTTCTCAGACAATTTTGGTCAATCACCAAGTTCATCTTCAAATGTCCTCGTCATTTCCTCAATATGATCTTCATCATCATTCACATCTGTAATCACACCCTCCATACGATCATCTTCACTATTCACGCTTGTAATCATATCAGATATTCCATAAAATGTCGTGTTATCTGAGCCACTACCTGCATTCGTTTTTTCCTCATGTTTATTCCAACATGTATAACTTCGATCTATTCCATGACAAATCAGGTGTTCTTCCAACTCCTCTAGACTAATTTTTCTTGAATAACAACAGTGTAAACACAGACAGAGGATTTGAGAAGGGTCACGTGCATGATCTACTGCAAACTTGATAAACTCTTTCACACCATCTTCATACTCTTTTATCAACCGATTTACATTCATCCATTCTTTATTCATATTCATCGTCTTTATGGGTTCGATCTCAAACTTGCCTAATATTTTGTTTTAATTAATCAAGTCGCATTTTTTGGATTTTATAAAAAAAATCAGGGTACAAATGCCTCTACAATGAAATATAGGAACCTACCACAAAACATGGGGGAGTACCATACTCCATATTTTCTCCAAACATCTCACTTCTCACTTATCAACTCTCAAGCAGAGTGAAGATAATTAAAATATCCAAACCCCATCGTGTGTAATTTTCAATGAATGAGGGAATGATAATATTGTGATCTACATGAGAAGATATTTATAATGGGCTAATCATACATGAAATATTATCATCTAAGTAAAAAATAAATAATAATAATGAAATTAACATAGCACAGAATTTGTTCAATGGATACACAATGTGTAGGGTTCTCAGTCAAGGTTGGTTGTATACTACCATTTCTAAACTTATGTGAAATATCTATACATGGTGTGTCAAGTAGGGTGAACATCGTCTATGGATAAGATACCATATTTAATCTGACATATATCAAATTAATTCCAAGTTAGTCTTACAAAGACTGCATGATGCCTTTGAAAATACATGACATATAGAACAACATGAGCTAAAGGCATGTACATTAGATATAAACCAAAATATCACAATTTTTTATTTTACAAAGCATCCCTTATTCAATTTTGTTTGTTAATTCAAGAGTTATCACATAAGTTTTATCATCCTAGGGTGTTCATTAATAAGTCAATTATATGTAAATTGCCAATTTTTATATACAAATGTTCAAAAAGAATCAACCAACATGAAACTCATTTAGTGCAGAATCAAGGACCACCAACAACCATGATTTTCAGCGGGGTGTTTAGCCCATACATTTAACATTATAACCTTCAATATCAGACAGTAATAACATGTGAAAAAGAGTAAATAAATGAGTAATAGAAGAAAACTCACCACGAAGGTGTCGTTAAGCACAATGAAGAGATACATTCGTGGCAGAGGAGATGTGCACAAAATAGGAGATTTCCAACTGAAAAGAAAAAAATAAAATAGGGGAAACTCATGAGAATAAAATAATCTAAAACCGAGTACACCATTTACCACATCCCACAAACCCCAAGAACCCAATGAAACCGAAATCAACCCACACCATGGTTAAACACACCTTAAGATAAAAAGAAATTATAGAACCCATCTTCGATAGAACGAGTTCAGCAGAATTTTTAAAATATAAAATATGAACATAAAATGGGTAAGCCCTGACTAATAGGTCCTCCTTACTAGGTATAATCTGCAAATTTATTCTAGATAGCATATCCCAAATGAGTAAGCCTTGATAAATCCTATATTATCACACCTTTCACAACACATACATCATAATCACATGCCTTTAAACTATATGGTACAATCTTTTCAACACAACACGTGGTATCTAGTGAGTAGGATCATATCCCTATTAAAACTCAATGAGCCTACCCATACATCTTGACAAAAATTAGGGGGAGCGCACATATTTCCAATGGGACACCCCTGGTAATCTTTTCCAATTTTACATCACACCATGCCAAAACTCACCACACGATCACCAGTTACCCAAAATTATTCCAAAACCAAAGTACTATACCCATGCTTCATTACCCTAAACCCATCCATCTAGGTCCAATAGTGATAGTCACATTAAAACCATTCTATAAATCAATAAGGTTAGGAATCCAAATGATCATGTCCCTCAACCCAATCATAACACCAAAACTCAAGAATAGAGAGTGCTTCCCTTATACAAATCCAAGGCATGACCATTCCTTCGCTATCAAACTATATCCATTTTATACTATGAAATATTTTTTAACCTCAGAGAAATATCTATGAAGGTCATGATATTATTCTGAAGGTTCAGAATCTCTTAGATACAGACTGAGCACTACATGTCTAGATAAGACATTACCCAAATAAATAACTTAATATTCATCCAAGTGAGTATCATCTCATTATGGTTATTCATCACCAGAATTAACCGTCGACTATCTAATACCAGAAAAAGAGTTATCTTTAAGACCACCATTTTATTGAGAGATTCCACCTCAAGACCAATTCCCTACACCGAATCCTCATCCCTAAGAGGTTCATCATCAAAATAAAACTATAGAAAACAATATTATGTTTGTAATAGTATAATCCTAAAATTGAATAAATATTATCTATAGTTAATGATTATATATACTACTACACTGACCGGCAGTGGCGGCGAAGGCTGTGGCGGCGGAGGGAGCGGAGGACATGGCGGAGGAGGCAATAGTGGTCGTGGCGGTCTCGGCGGCGGTCGCGGTAGCGGAGACAGCGGTGGTCGCGGTGGAGGAGCAAAACCAACGTCACGGAGGAGAAAAACCCAACAGCGGTGACGGCGGAGGAGGATGAAGAGTAGGAGTAGGAGGTTGAGGAGGAAGAAGACGAGGAAATGATGCGGATGATGAGGAGAAGTCACGGTGGAAGAGGGTCCTGGTTCAGCTTCCACGAAAGCTTTATCGTGTGAGAGAGAGGAGGGCATGTTAGGGTTATTAAATAAAAACTGCTAGAACCTTTATCAGCGCTTGTTAAAAGTTCTGATAAAGGTATGTTTTATTAGTGCTAAAATAAAAGCGATGATAAATATTATAATTTTATATAAATTAAGAATAAAAAGTTTTATCAGCACAAAAATAAGAACTGATAAATGTGCCCTTTTATCAGCGCTAAAATATGTGCTGTTAAAGGGTATACCTTTATCAGCGCTTATTTTAGAATGGATAAAGGTGACATTTATCAGTTCTTTTAACTAGAGATGATAAAGGAATATCCCTTTGTCAGTGCTTTTTGTTTAGCGCAGATAAAGGACAGCGCTTCCCTTGCCCTGTTTTGTGGTGGTGATGAATAATCATATAAGAAATTTTCTTAATGGGAATACTAAATTTTTTAAGTGTATAATGGAAGTTCATCATGCAATTGATTATTGAAGTGTGACAGGAACTCAACTAATGATGTGAATAGAGAGATATCTATACAGAATTTACCAACAATAGTGAAATGGTTGAAATGCAATGAGTATAAGAATTATGAAACCCAATGAAAAAATCATATGGTTAATTAGGACGATCAATGTCAGCAACATCTTATACCAATATACAAAGTGAAATATCATGTGATCACTATTTCAAATAAGGGGTGTGATAATGATGTAGTTAAATGTCCACATACCATCCACACTAAAGTTTCTATTGTCCTATTTGAATTTGGATCTACCAATTGTCTCATATCTAAATATTTTTCTATGGTTATCATGATGCCAGCAGAATGTTTGGATGTATAATTAGCAATGAAAATACCTAATGTTTTGATGATCACATTTCATGTTTATGATATGTTCTATGGTTTTCATGGGTGGTAATTATTCTCCTACAAATCATTTCATTATTTATTTATTTGATTTTTTTATTATCACGGGCATGTATTGGCTTTCTCTACATAAAAACCACATCAATTTTTGAGGAAAAGATTTAACTTTTTATAGGAAAAAACAAAAATATGATCACCTATCAATTTGAAAATTAGTAAAATATTCCAATGGATATCGCATTCATTGTCTGGGTTTTAATTCCCATTCATAAGGGGTGTTTATCTCAGATGGTAGGGGAGAAACTCGATATCCATGAAATGCCTATTGTGCAGGTATTTTTTATGTATATTTTGAAAATATTCCCACCCTAAACCAAAATGTGAATTTTACTTCTCAATATAACTCATACATGGTTCCAAAACAATTCTAATGTCTCCCTATAGAATTTATCCTATTGAGTTTCAGTAATTAAAGAGGAAACACTTGGAAAACATTTACAATGGATTCATTCATCCATGTTTTTCATCTTAGGGTGCTCTTATTCGGTTTTTAAAATAGGCTGATGGATCAATCTAACTCTTAATTGATTATTTAGAGATTAAAATTATCACAATTAAGAAAATTTATCATATCCCCTAAATTGAAGACTTTTTTGATCAACTGTGCAGAGCTCAATACTTTTACAAAAATTAACTTCATTATGGTTATCATTAATATAGAGTCAAGATGGAAGATATACCCAAGAATTAATTATGTACAAGGTATGGAAAGTATGAATATGTAGTGATTCAATTTAGTCTCACTAATAACATCACTATATTCATTTGTTAAATGAATTGGGTATTTAGGGATTACATTGATTAGTTTGGTGTATTCATTAATAATGATATTATTATATACTCCAAGATCATATAAGAGCATTATAATCACTTGAAAATTGTACTAAAGAACCAATGAAATGAGAAACTATATGAAAATATTTAAAAGATTGAATTTTTTATGAAAATGGATTCTTTTTTGGGTCATTTAATCCTAATAGAGGGTATATCAGTAGATCAATAAAAGATGAATTCCATCGAATGTTGGACTAGATTAACCACGGTGACTGAGATCCATAGTTTTCATGGTTAGTATTTATATTATTGAATTTTTTTATAGAATTTATTAAAAATAATCAGTCCTCTGACCAATTTAACTTTGAACGGAGCCATGTTCCTCAATATATATTAATAGAAGGAAAATTTCAATGATCTTAAGTGAGGATTATTCATCACACATTTGATTACATTTCCCTATAGTGGAGAAGAGTTTTTATGTAAATAAATTCATCCAAGGGTGGATTGGGAAGTGTTCTTATTCAAAATTACTTTATTATATCTTATGCCTTCTGAAAATTGAATATTGATGAGAATAATTACCCATGTTGTGATTTTTTTTTACTGTAGAAAATTTTCCTACAATGGTATAGATGAATTCTCTTTATGGATAATGGTTTTATATATTTACAATTAATAAAAGTTTAAATTATATATTTACATATAATGAGTTAAATATTAACCAAAGAATATGGTTAGATCTGATTGAACATTATGACTTCCCAATAAATTACCACCCTATGAAATTGAAATAGGTGTCCAATTCATTGAGTTGAAAGGATCATGCTATATTATCCATGATGTGGAATAAAAAAGTCTAATAATTGTTTATTTGTAAAGGATGGATCTAGAAATTATAATAGAATGGAAAAAATCTTAAAATTCCCCATTAAATGTTTAACCATCTATCCAAGATATGATCATATATATGTAGAATTAAGATATAGAGTTGAAAAATAATTTTATAAATATTCATGAATTTATCCTTGATCATGAAGGAATAATATGTTTTAGGAATTGTTTATTTTTTCTGTACATACTAGATTTGAATAATGAGTTGTTAAAGGATTCTTATGGTTCTACATTCCCAATTCATATGGGGTGTATGAGGATGTACATAAATATTAAAGAGTATTTATGGTGGGATGGGACTAATATAGTTATCATAGATTTTTTATATAATTAATTTTTATGTCAAAAAGATATTGCTAAAAGAAAAAGTATAAGGGGATGTTACTACCATTACTCATGCGAGAAGGGAAATGGGAAAACATCTCTATAAATTTTTTTATTTGACACCCCAAAATATATAATGATCATAATTATATATGAATTTTATTAGATCACTTTAAAATGTCTTCCAAACTCATCTCTATCCTAAAATATTTCTCTCTAGATTATTATTCTATGATATACAATATAAAATTGGTAAGGATTCATGGAGTACCCTACTATATTTTATTTTATTAGAATCAGGACTTTCCCTTAATATTTTAATGATGTACTTAGAAAGTTCATGAAAGGGATTTGAATTTCAATACTATGTATAATTCTCAGAAAGATGGTAAGTTTGATACAGTAATTCATACCCTATAGGATATATTGAGATATCATTCATTGGATTTAAATGTTGGTTGGAATTAACTCCTTACCCTAGTTGAGTTTTCATAATAAATTCAAGTTGACTTGAGCATTCAGATGGATCTTTGTGAATCCCTTTATGTAAGAAAGTGTGGAACATTAATGTTCTTAAATGAAGTCACAGAACAAAAGCTATTGGTTTAGGAGTAGTTTGATGAGATGGTAGAGAAGGTTATGTCCATTCAGAAACATGTAAGGACTACACAATATGGACAAAAATGATATGATGATATTCACCAATGTCATCTAGAATATAATGTTGTTGTGATTAATATTATAAGAATTTATCTATGGATTAATGATGGAAAACTAATCCCTGGATATATTAGTCCCATTAAAATATTTTATCATATTAGGACAATATCATATCCTTTTTTTCTACCACCGAACCTCTATCATGTTAAAAATGTGTTCCATGTATCACTCATGAGGAAGTACATAACTAACTAACCACATGTAATGATCTAATTGTTCACACCATTGAAGAACGATATTTCATATGATAAAAAATAGGTGGTGGTTATGGATTGAATACAGATATTCATAAGAATCAAGACCACTCACCCGAAAATTTGTTTTGGTGAGACCACTAGTATGAGGTTGCTACTTTGGGACATGATGATATGATGACGCATAATTGTTCTCATTTTTTCTATAAAAGTGACGCAGTTCGATGGAAGAATTCATTTTATGTGGGGTATATAGTAACACCCTATGTTTTGGTGATTTTTTAATTATATCTTTAATTGTTTTTAAAGAAAAAAAATTCAATTATACATTATGAAATCTGATTTATTTTAATGTAATAAATTATATATGTAATTTCTATATAAAAAATTTTAAACTTCAAAACATTTTATTTTTATGAACTCTATTTATTGTTGTGTCTGTGAGATTAATTTGGTATTAGATATTTTCAATTATGTGAATTAAAGTTGTAAAAATTGATTCAAAATTTTTAATAATCATAATTTATATTATCTAATATGTTTTACTTAATTTTGAAACTATATTAATTGAAATGTCCATATAAATTATTTACTACAGATAATGTAAAAAATGTTTTATCGGGCGATTAAACTAAAAGAATATTTTTTCATAATAAAACAATTTAAAAGGCCCATTTTATATCTTTATTTTAGCATTATCTCTTATCATCTAAAGAATAGTCAATTGTTGAGATCATTTGATATTGAAAAACATGGGTGGAAATATTTCTTCCAAAAATATTGCTTGTTTGACAGACACCTCTCTTATTAAAGTCAACCACTTCACCTCTCCTCTTCGAACCATAACAAAAATTTGGTTCATACACTCCATTAAAAAATAAAATAAAAACTTCCCACCTCTCATCCTATAAGTAATATTTTGGATAGAAATCCAACCAAGGAAGGCTTTTGGTGCAATCCTGATTATGATGCCTGAAGAAGATGTAATGTTCTTCAACACAAACTGTGGTCATATTTCTTATTCCGCCTACATAAATTATAATTATAAAATTATGATATAATGATATTAGTATCTTACATATTCATATTGTTTTAATTTTTTTAATGATCTGAAAACACTTACACATCCATCAAATGTGTTGTGAAATCATAGTTCATTTGTATGGTGGACTACCACCTCACAAACTGATTTAATTTATTTTTAAATTATCACAAATCAAGGATGGAAATAATTATGGTTTTATTATTTATATATTAATTTATTTTAAATTATTATTATTTTGGAATTATTATATCACCAATAACTTCATACTCCCCATTTTTGCAGAAATATGACAACATCACTCGTGTGTATTTAGAACTACGACCTCAAGAAGTGGTTTTATTCATTCACACATTACATGGAAGTTACTAAGTATGGTTTTGAGGAACACATTTAATATATGTGACAATAAAATTATACTCCAACGATAATATATCATATACAATTCCTTCAATCGAACTAGAAAATAGAAACTACATTAATGTGTACATACAACATACACTTTTCCATTAATGTGGTATTTCATTTTATCTCCTGGAATTTTATGGATAAATTTAAATAAATTTATAATGAATATATATTATATTTATATCATGGTTAAAAATATATATATGATTAAATAATAATCAAATCAAGAGGATGAAAAAATAATAAAATACAAACACTTACAAAAAATAAAGTCATTATTTCCCAAAATGTAAAGTTTACATGGAATTTAAAATAAACGGTTAATAAATTGTCATAATAAATCATATATTGTATGATATATATAAAAAATTTAGGATAATATATTTTTAATTAACTTATATTTCTTATTCATGAGTTTATAATTTGTATGAAGGAAGTCAAAAATTAAGGTAAGATATTTTGTTCTGAATTTTCCTTTTTATATGATGTACATTAAGTTATGAACCTATATTATTTTACAAGGATTATATAAACACACTTTTACATGTAATATAATTATTTTATTTACCCTTGTGAACTTTTATGTTTCATATTATGTTATTACACTCACTAGTCTTATGATTCTATGTTACCAAAGTGGTAATGATTTTATTTATCAAACTCATAATTTATATGGATTGTTTATATTGAATATTTTGATTATAAAATCTTAAGATCCATCACACAAGAAACTCATGAATTATATTCTCCTCTTGTTATTCATGATGCTTTCATGAAATTTTAAAAAAATTCTACTCCTTGGTACTTAAAATATTAGAGAAAATGTTTTAATAAAATCCAAATTTATTTCTCTCTTTGGTTTGAAATTCATTTTATTCAAAAAACAAATATTCTAAAAATGTCTGAAAATGTTTTAATTTTATCAATAAAAAAATTAGTAAAATTTTTTAACCATGATTCATGTTGTTAAAAAAATTGAAAATAATCTTCATGTCATTTTCTAAAAAATTCATATTTGGGTTTGGTCAAAAATGTAAATGAAATGATTGTTTTAACATGTACGACATGAAAATAACATCCCATCACCATGAAAATAATATTCATTGAATATTTCATTATAATATTTAGAGTTTTTTTTCATAGTATCAAATTTTAATAATGTTTTATGATTTAAAATTTATTTATCAATGTGGAATTTATATTTTCCTCATGAAATATTTTAAATGATTTTAAATATTCTTTTATTAAATTTCAATTTTTATTTTCAATGAAAATTATGTACGCTTTTTTTATAATGTATTGTTTTAAGAAGAGATTTTAAAAGAAATTATATTTTCCTCAAGAAATGTCCCATGGGAATTTTCCGTTAAAATTAGTCCCCTCATAAGATGACATAGTTTGATTTAACTTATGATTTTATGGTCATACGAACTAGGGACACCATTTTTATTCATTCAATGAATAAATTATGATGAAAAGAAGAATATAAAAACTATTTCTCTTAAATTGGATATCCCATAATAAAATTATTATGAAACCTTCTTATTTTTCCAGGATTTATGCATTGATGAATTTACAAAATGATTTTGAAACCAATTTATTTTCAACAATTTATGATATTATGAAATTACTATGAAACCTATTTCATTTTATGGGATATTATATATAGAATGTTTATGATCTTGTGGAATACATAAATATTGTTTACATTATTGGATTTGTGGGACCTAAATCTCTCTCTAATGAATTTGTTAAATATTTATATTTCATGAGATATATATAACTATAATTGGGAGTGATCCCAGTTTAGTAAGGGAAAGTTTTTTTTCTATGATGGCCTTGAGAGTTATCCTTGACTACTATGAGGTTTTGGGAAATGGACTCATTACACCATGATATTCTTCAAAATAATACTTAACTACTATAGAAATGATTTTCTATACTCTGTCTATGGCACAAATCGATTACTATGCCAATGTTACACTCTCATGGATCATGTTTATTGATTTCCTTATGATTCATGTATTATAAACTAAAAATATTTATTGCATGAATCATTATAAGTATCCTTGATATAATGGGTATGATTTTCAAATTTTATTCCCATGTTATGATACAATTACATTAATGTTAGTTTTACATATCTCCCTTTTTACCCTTATTGAGTATCTGAGCCCACCATTTCTTATGTTTCCTTTCCCTAGGTTATAAATCAATGTATTAAATATGATATTTATATAATGATTTTTAGTTATGAATATCATTGTGTGAGATGATATAGTTTACTTATGGACCATTTATTGTGTTCCCAAGATTAATAAGGCACTACACTGTTAGAATAATTAATTTTTTTTCAATGTAATGAATATTCATAAAAAATTATGTATTATATATTTATAATATGTCTCAGTCTCTATAGTCTATATATCATTATAATGGGTTGATGATTTAGGGAAACATCATACTGTCAATCATACTAATAGTTAACTCAATTCATTCTAGTTCTATCCATCACTAAAACTAAAAGGGGTCAAAATTATTATTCAAAAATTATAATTGTATGATAGGTTTCCAAGTTAAAAATATATATATATATATTTAAGGATCAATGTTTTTTCTATAAAATTAATTTGTTGATAAATTTTATTTTTTCAATTAGATTCTTATAGTGGGTAAAATGGAAATTTTTCCTATGACAATGATCTTATATATTATTTTTTATTACTTTTTGTTTCCAGGATACAATGTTTACCCTATTAATAGTGTTTGGTATAATTTTTTGTTGATCAAATTTTGGTGGCATATTTAATAATTAATACTTATTTAATTAAATATTACATTATTTGAATGAATTCATTCAGATTAAAAATTTTAATGTAGAAATATATTTATATTATATCACTATTTTTGAGTCCTAAACCTGGTGTTTTTACTATGAGAGGCATAAACTCATGTTGGGTGTTGTGGACAGCCCATGCCCCTTGTCTTTTCCTTTACTTTTTCTTACTTTTTTTCCTTTATTTTAATTTCATTAACCTTCCTTTGACCTCTCACATACACCTCCCCCCATGTGGTATTATTTCACAAGACTGATAAATAATGTGAGAGTGATAGATAAAGATAAATATATATATATATATATATATATAGAGAGAGAGAGAGAGAGAGACTGAGAGAGAGAAAGGAAAGGTAGGTAACGCAACAAAGCTCATGATGAGACAGATCGTCAAGAAGTGGCCGTGGACCATAGAAATGGGTTCTGATTTGATATATTGACCATTTATTAATATACATGTATATTACATCAATTTAGATTATTATTCAGTATATTTCAAAATTAAATGATCAATGACCTTAATAGTTTATTGTCTTTGGATACTTTGATCAAAATATTCTTAAATAGTGAATGATCTTCAATGATTCCCATAGAGATAATCATCATTAGTAAATCTACTTAAAACCATTCATCATTACCTGGTGATATGATATATAATAATGGGTGAGCTCAGATGATCAGTAAGGGTAAATAAAAAATATACATAAGTGTAACATGATCATAAGGGTACATGAACATGATAATAACATTATAAGATTATATCGTAGATATCAAAGACCATAAACATGAGTTGGGTAATAAAAATGGGTAATTCATAAGATATTAAATATCAGAGAATCAAGATCATAATCCCTAAAAGAATAAAATAGGAATAATATAATTTTTTTCATACACATAATCATAAAAAATCTCTTGTTAAGTCTACCTACGAAGACCTTTATAAAATTTTAGGATCGGGTTAATCACCCATGTACCTATTTCGGGCTTAGAACGAAAACCCATGTACTAAATTATTTTTGGTATCGGGCTATAACCTATGCACCCTCTTTTTTTTAGCTTTGTCTAACAACCCATGTACCCTCTTATTTTCAGGCTCCTTATATAACCCATGTAACCTCTTACTTCTGTTGTGTGGCTACAAACTGTATACCCTTTTTTCATGGGATACATACATT
This sequence comes from Viscum album, assembly GCA_963277665.1. NCBI lineage: Eukaryota > Viridiplantae > Streptophyta > Magnoliopsida > Santalales > Viscaceae > Viscum > Viscum album. Next base: position 671,283,082 of record OY728131.1, on the reverse strand, counting down.
TACCTATTGAGATAATGTAACATTTATCATTAAGCAATAAATTTTATAGATATATAAGTCCCACCCTTCATATAAGTAAATCATATATACATGTTCTATAAGATAATAAAACATTCATTATATCATGAACCATAAAAGGAGATGGATTTCATAAACACCATATCATAATCCATGAAATGAAATGATTATCATAAATAATTCATCATATTATGATCTATGAAAAAGAAAAATGTTTCATAATAATCTCATAAAATCATAACCCATGAAATGAAATAGGTTTTATAAGAATATAAACCTTGGAATAGAAATGAGTTTTATAAATATCATTCCATAAAAACACAAACCATTTAGAGGAATAATAATAATGGAACCTTTTTATAAAATCCCTATAAATTCATAATTAAAACCAATGGATTCCATCTCATATGAAAACTAATTTGGAATTATACTTTAAAAACATTTCCTGAGGAACATATCCTTTCTTTTTTGAAAACGATTATTGAAAACCTAAAGAATTTTGATATCCTTTTCTTTGAAAATTTCATTGTAAACATATATAGTATATTTTAAAACCAAACAAAATTTTAAAAATCATTTTTCCTAGAAAATTGATTTTAAATTATCATTTAAAAAATTGAATTAATTTTCGATACATGATTTTTGGAATAAACCATGATTCAGAATGAAAAAAATGAGGTAAAATTCTCTTAAAAACATTTTCTTGAATATCATAAGTACTAAAGAGTGGAAAATTTTCCTGAGTAAATGAATAAATAAAAAAAAATTGGGAGAAGAAACATAATGAGTGTTCTGGAGAGATGGATCATAATACTTCACCAATGGAATCATGATCCTAAATAATCTATATAAATGATGAGGTTATTGTAGCAAAATATTACCACTTGGGGACTTTGATTCATAATACTCATGTAAGAAAATAAAATTCAAATAAGATTAAAATATAATAAAATAAATTATATTCATGATATAACATTTAAAATTTAATTATATACTACCAATAAAATAATATATGTTCATAACAAAACATCCATCTTAAAGAAGACAAATTAAGACAAAACTACTTTACTCATTTATCAATAATTGAACCATAAAATCCCATGAAATAGATGTCATCATATAGATATTTAAATTCCTAAAATTTAATATATATGAATCAAAGAATACATTAATGGGATTCATATAAACCACACAAAATAAATGAGTGGTGAATAAGGCATCAATCCCTATAGAAAAAAAAGTGATATGTTAAAATCATCAATATAAGACTTGATATAAATTGTACACATTTAAAAATCTATTATAGTAAATTTATGATTGTTAGAAATATAGAAAATAACTATATGATTATATATAATACCATATATTATTTTATTATGTCCTTATATTACCCAGTTATTAACAATTCTAAGTTTATGTTTTGTTTTGGGAAATTACCCCTTGTTTTTCTATCATGAGTTGACTTTTTATTCATGATCATCTTACATAGATAATTATTTAATTATATAAATAATCTATAAATTATTTAAATATCATATATATTCAGTATATATAGATTTATAATAATCTATAAAATATATAAATAAGAAATGAAATATATCATTCATGGAGACAGTATGTCATATGTACACATGAATGACGTTTCAATTTAATTTTCATATTTAAATAAATTATGTAAATGAGATATATGTTTTATATATGATAATAATTCCATTAAAATTTATATTTGCATATATATCATGTAATTTAACTAAAATAATCTTTAATTCCAATCATGTAATGTGTGAAGGAATCACATCGCTTTAAGGAGGTAATTGTCCACACATCCACAAATGACATTATCGTATTTACATAAAATGGAATGCATGAAGGAATGTTTTATGAAATTATTATTTAATAATAAATAAAACATAAATATCATTTTTATAATATAAAAATATTCATTAAATCATAATTTCCATCATGAGAGGTGGCAGAGGAAAAATAGAAAACATTATTTCGTGAGGTCATAGTTCACCACATGCACGAACGATAAGTTTGTTACCCTTTTGATGGTAGTGTGTGTAGGTGTAGTTTTAATCATTATAATAAAAAAATATCATTATATTTATGACACTAAAGTTAATATGAAATAATATAATAATAATAATAATTTATTTTATGGATAATGAAAGTAAAATAAAAGAGTTTATGGAAGGGCATTGCCTCTTCACTGCGTGAATCATTTTTTGTTGCAGAAAATGGTTTCCTTGGATGGATTTAAGAAGAAATTGAGTCTTCTAGGATGATATTATTTATTATGGAAGATTTATTTTCTGGTATTGGATGATACAAAGGGTACATATATTTGTGAAGATGTTACTGGGGAGAGTTCCTCTTTACAATAGAGGGGGAGTGGAATTCTTGTAAATATAAAAAGGAAACACTATTGAGTTGTCTCCCTTACAACATGTGCCTAAAATAATTTTCCATTTTAGATAAAATATGGTAAATGGTTGAAATATTTTTATATAATGTCTTTTGGACAAGTTTTTATATCACTTATTTTTTTAACATTAAATTTTAACCGTTAGGTAAACACATTTTTACCCAAATTGTTGTAATTAATTTTTATAACATTCACTCATATTTTTTGTTAAAAACTGTGTTTAACATACTTAAAATTATAAATTATTGTTATTCCAAATATTTAATCCATTTTTTAAAATTATAATTTACTATAGGGAAAATTTTAATCAAAAATTAATCCTTCAAATGGGTTGAGACAATGAGTTTTTAAGTGAAAAACTCCAAAAGATTGAAACGTTTTTATATCCAATTTCATTGAAGAATTTGTTACAATGACCTAAATTATATTATTTTATTAATAATTTATCTAATTATAATATAAAATAAATTATGATATAATTTAATAATATAAATAGATTAGATGAAAAATCAGTTTTTAATGAAATTTATAATTATTTACAATACATTAAAAAATGAAACTCCTTAGAAAAATACCAAAAACTCACCAAAAATAAAATTTTCATATTACTCTTTCAGAAATGGATTTTTTTTTTAAAATAAAATTTTTGAAATTTTGAAAATTTTGATTTAAATTGTGTTCCAATTAAATGGTGATAGAATTAAGTTTTACAAAAATACATCTTCTTATTTATAAAATTTGATTTATTAGTATCTTATACCTATCAAATTTGTTGGTTGAGCCTCAAAAATATTTATTGAATAAATAAAATATAATTTTTACTGAATATATTCCTCAAAATTAGTTTATTTAATTTATTTGGATAAAATTGAGTTGTACATAGAAAAATAGTTTTCATATAAAAGTAATTTTATTATTTTCAAATAGTTCTTATATTTATTTCTAACTAACTTACAACCAAAGGATTCATTTTATATAAATGTGTAAATCATATTTTCGAAATTTAGTTTACTTATTCATAAATTCTATTCCAATATCTAGGTGTAATCTATAATAAGTCTTACTATTAATGTTTAATATTATATTATAGTTGGGTAAAACTCAGCCATGCGTGTAACACAAGATAATCTAAGTGTTGGGTGTAGTGAAATTTTCACAATGATTTTCATATAACACAATCCAATCATAATTTATTTGTATAAAACTCTAGATTTTCTATTTCTGTAAATGAAAAATATGAAAAAGATTAAATTAATTTGAAAAAAAAAAATTCAAAACATCCTGGGTTGTTATATTATACCCCCCTTTAAATGAATTTCTCACTTAAAATTAATATGGGTAATCAATGTTTTAATACTTTAATGATCATTTCAAAGAAACCCACATCATTAAAATGAATGCAAAAACATTATTTTAAAAAATTGAAGTTGGAACCATAACAGTTACCCAAAGTAACTCATAACTAGTTTCCCAGAGAGGGGAAAATTGTGGGGAAGTGAAAACATGGACATGGAAGAAAAATCAGATCATCAGGTTCTGATATAGAGTTATAGAGAACATGGTTATGAGAAATTTAACAATCACAAATTCATAACCTAAAGAGTCTTCAAAAAGGACATTGATATCATAAAAAAAGATTCAAATGAGACAAAATTTTAATTTAAGACACTTTTACTAAAGGTAAATAATTTTCATGAGAATATATACATACATGATTTTAGAATAATCATACATTTTTTTTCCATGATCAATTTCCACTATATCTCTTAATAAATGAATTTGGATTTTACATTCTTGAAGTACTAACAGAACTTGAGGTATACTGATAGGTCATTTCATTTTTCTTTATCTAGCATCACAAAAACATATTAGCACATGTCATCCAATATTCATAAATCCTCGTATTGTGAGATAATACTTGAATCTCTAAACCTTATTTAATTTTAACATAAACCATTGTAAAAATGTTTATCCTTATAACCCTTATGAAATATGAAAATAAAAAACATTATAAGTGAGTTCACTAAATTTCTCAAAATCAAACATTAATTAATCCCCTATATGTTATAGAGTATCTCTTGATTTTCACTCAAAAAATATGTCAATACATTCATCATCAATAATCTTTAATCATGTTAATAACCAAAATTTACATATGTAATTATTGAAATCATAAATTCTTCCAAAATTATATTCACCCATTATTATTTAAATATGATCTTATCTAAGAAAAATCAATTGAAATCATCAGTTCATTATTTTACTTCTAGAAAATCAATGTTATTTCATTATTCCAAAATTTATATAGGGAGTGATAATAAATTAATATAATTATATCAAGTTTCACTAAATTATTAACAATATGATTTTCATAGATCTTATTTTTACAAAATCTCACATGAAATTTCCCACTATAGAGTGCTACAATTAACATTATTCACTTTATCTAATGGGATTGAATATTATTTCCCTTTATTTTGTTTTATTCATAGGTTGTTGGCATTGATCACCATTGTTAACTCTTAAATTAGTGAACTTTTTATAATATTTTCCAAAATCCATGTTATTGAAACATTGAATTGTGGGAGGTTTATTGAATAGATATTTCCCATTATTCACATCATTAGACAAAATTTTATAATCACTTTAGCATTCATCTACTCAATTTCCTTCCCTTCCAAAAATAAATCATTTAATATTACCATTAAAATATTCCCTCCATGTTTCTTCCCATAATTTGAGCATAAAGGATATCTCATCATTTTCTATCTTTGGTTCTTACATTTTCCTTTCAATTCATTTTTCTCTTCTTATCAAAACCATGGGGTTGATTCCAAATGTCAACATCCTTTTCCATATTAATATTTCACCAAAAAATCTCTTTATATCATCTAAATTCTCTTTTGTATAATTCTGTTTGTAGATTCGGTTTTAAGACATTGTATAATCTCTCAATATTACTTTAAGGATGAATGATAATACCCAAGGAGTAACTCATATGTCTTATAAAATATTCATTATTGGTGCCAATAGATTCACAATATTTCTAATTAAGATATGATAATTTCATCCCCATATTTGATCATAGAAATGAGGGAAGTACATATTGAGTAATATCACCATATATTCTTCCCATTTCACAGATTCATTTTCTTCTATTTCCTTTAAGTTCTTAATAAGGTTCCACCACTTATCTGCTTCACATTCAAAATGAAAAATATCCAAATTGACTTTTTCATTATCCAAACCTAGATGAATGGAAAATATATATTTGTTATTATTTATCAATTTCCCAAAAACTAGTGGATTAGAGGAACCAATAAAATAAGGTGGAAGTTACCTCTTGAAGGACTCAATATAATGTTGTTCCCTCTATTTCTCTTTAGGTTTGTTCACCATGATTCATAGTTTTATAAATTAGTTTGAGCATAACAATGAGGGTTTTTATTCTATATCCCCTAACATTCAGTTACATAGGTGTAAAATCATTTCATTGGCCACTTAAGTTACTAGTTCCTAGTTCCTTTAGGTTCCAACCATTGACTAAGATAAAAAATCATAGAGTAAGAATCAATCATCATAGTGTAGAACCAAATAATCATGAAAAACTAATTATATTATATCTAAATAATGAAACATTCCTTTTAAATATAGGATGCCTCAGTTTTGTCCAAGTCCGTTCATTTCATCATTTATTTAATTCCTTCATGACGGCTCTTAAAGAGATTTTTAATTCCCAAATAATATCCCATGGGAGTTCCAAAATGGGAGTGCATCAAGAAAAATTATCTTTCACCCATTCCCAATTGAGTTTAGCTCAGCACATTTTTTTGAGAGTTATTACCCCTAGGTAAATCTATTCTAGATACACATACACTTGTAGAATCTAGAAAGGGATTAATTTATATGACACCACTTTCCCTGTCTTTTATCAAATTTCCAACAAATTTCCCCACACATTAACTCATCCCTATATTTATAATTAGATACATTCTTAGACATATCTTTATAAATATCTCTGGGAAATCAATGATGTTTTATCATCCTTGTTTACAATGGTTTTATCATTCCTTTATACAAATAATAATGACCCAGGATTAACAAAACACGGATATTACATTAATTTAGATGAATATTATGTAATTTAAAAATGTACATTCCCAAGGACCATAATAGTTTAGTTTTTTTGGAAATATGGAATAAAATATTCTAACCAAGTGAAAGTTCATCAATGTTTCAAAAAATGATATTCCACTTTATTTCATTTACTGTAAACCTATATTTGTAACCTAGGGAAAGGAAACATAATAATGGGTGACCTCATATTACTAGTAAGTGTTTATAAAAGAGATATCTAATAATATCATCATCATAAGGGTGTGATAACATTATTATAACAATACAAGATCATACCCTTCATATCAAGGATGATAAACATGAGACAAGGAATATATATTTCGAGTTAATAATATGTAAATCATAATGGAATCAATATAATTTTCCATTAAATAATTACATAGGAATTTGTTATATAATCTGTGAAATTCAAATAAGAATAGAAAATATTATGTCAAGGCTCCCTTCCAAGACCTTCAAAACATGTTATGACATAGAAAACCACCCATGTACCTACTTCATGGATGGGATAAATACCCATGTACCCTATTATTTTCAAGATTTGGGTACAACCTGTGTACCCTTTTATTTTTGGGCTTGGGATAACTACCCATGTACCCTCTATTTTTTCTTTTGGATTACAAGCTTATACACTCTTATTTTATGGCACAGCCTACAATCCATTTACCATATTGCTTTCGAGCTTGAGATTCCACAATTGTTCTCTTTGAGCTCATATAACATTTATCATTACCCAATACATTATAAGAAGATATAGGTCACACCCGTCACATAATGAAATTATACATATATGTGCCATAATATAACAAAACATTCATCCTATCATGACCCATAAAAATAGATCGGTTTCAAAAACATCCTATCAAAACCCATTAAATTAAATTGGAATCATAATAATTTTATTATATAACAACCTATGAAAAATTAATATGTTTTATAATCATTTCATCAACTAATATCATGTGAAAATAAGTGATTTTAATAAGCATATAAATTATGTAAGGGAATTATGTTTCAGAAACATCATGCTATACAAACCAAAACCATTTAGAGCTAGAATACAAATGAAATCTTTTGATTATTTCCTTAGAAATAATTGAGCAATAAAAATTTACATAATTTTATATGGAAAATAACTTGGAAATACCCTTTAAGAACATATCTTGAGGAAACTATTGTTTCCCCTTTGAAAATTCATTTTTTTTAAATAAAAACATTTTGGAAATCCTTTTTCATTGAAAATATATTAAAAAAAATTATAGGAATATTTTAAATACACAAAAAAAAATTAAATTCATTCTCCTTGAAAATTTTATTAAAATATCATTTTAAAAATATTTTTGAAAACATTTTTGAAATCATGTATTTTTTGAATAATAGGTTTCCGACTGAAATGGAGAAACTATGTCAAATTTTTAATAAAAATCTAATTATTATAATTACCAATGTGTAAAAAATTGGTACTAATACTTGAATAAATAATATATAAAAAGTTGAGAAGAAAATTCTTTAGCCTTCTTGCGATATGGATAATATTATTTCATCAATGGAAGCATAATCATAGAGAATCCTTATAAATGATGAAGTTGCTAAAATAAACTCTTACCACTTGTTAAATTTGAACTATACTCCTTATGTATGAAAATTAAATTAAGAATATCATAAAAATGAATTATATTTATGATTTAAAATGTAAAATTTAATTATATACTCCTCATACAATAATATAGGTGAATAAAAAAGCATCTGTCTCAATGAGGGAAAATTGAGACAAAACTACTTTACTGATTGGTAACATTTGAACCATAAAACCCCATGAAACAAATATCATAAAATGGATATGTAAATATTAGTTAATTTATCTATAAAAATAATATATTAATTAATTTTTATTATAAAAACCACAAAAAATAAATGAGTGGTGAATAAGGCATAAGCCTCACATAGATAAAATTTAGACAAGAAATCCCTATCCTTAAATATTGAGTTTTTTTGTACACATAGAAACATCATGTAAATTAAATATAATATTATTATAAACCTTCCACATAACCATATTATTATATATCATATAATATACTATTTTATTTTATTTTTATTGCATATTTATGGTTTATTATCAATTCTATGATTAGGTTATGTTTTGGTTAATAACTACTTTGTTTTTCATATTTGATTTGACTTTTTACTCATAGACTTATTTCATAGATAATTGTTTACATATTTTTAAAAAAAAATTATTTAAATATTATATATATTAAGTTTATAAATATTTATAATAATATCTAAAATATAGAAAAATGAAATAGAATACACTATTCATGGAGACTGTAGGTCATACATACACATGATCAGTGTTTCTGTTTTATTGTTGTATTGAAAGATTGAAACTTAATGAAGTATATGTGTGTGAATATATATATATATATATATATTCCATTTTAATTATTATTTCATATATATCATTAATTTTACTAAACCCATCCTTAATAAATTCCATGTAAAGTGTGAATGAATCACATCATTTTGAGGATGCGATAGTCCATACATTCACAAACAAAGTAATCATATTTACAAAAAATGGAAAGCATGAAGGTATGTTTATGTAATAAATATATAAGAATACAAAAATCTTAAATATCATAAATATCTTATATAAATAGTATTTCATTCAGATTTTCAACAATGATAGGTGGTGATGGGAAAACACATTTTTTTATGAGGTGGTAGTCCATCGTACGCACAAACAGTAAGTTTATTACCCGTTTTATGGAGGTGTGTGTAAAATTTAATAAAAACAGCTCATTATATTTAAGTAACTTTGGTTATTATATTATAATGTAATAAGAACAATTTTTGGGGTTGTATAATGAAAAGAAAACAAAAGATCTTGGGGAAGAGTGTGACCACTTCTCTAGGTAGTAACTCTTTTTGGTTTGCAACAAATGGATTCCTTTGTTGAATTTATGACTAAAGAGCATCTTATATGATGATATGATCGAATTTGGGGACTTATTTGGATAGAGTATGGATGATCCAATGTGTCTTGAGAGGTTTGAGGAAGTGAGGGGGTGAGTTTCCTTTTATAGTGGAGGGGGAGTGGCATTTTTGTAAATATAAAAAGGGACACACTATTTAGAGGTCTCCTTTATATAATTTACCTCCAACAGTTGACCATTTTCAATAAAAGAGAGTAATTAACCAAAATATGTCCAAAAAATATCTTTCTGAAAATTACTAGTTTATTTATTATTTTAATATTAATGTTTAACCATTATGTAGACACATTTTTATCTTAATCACTATAATTAATTTTAATTACATTCACTAATATTTTTGGAAAAAAATAAGTTGACCATACATGAAATTTTAAATTATTTTGATTCCAAATAAGGTATCCTTTTTTTAATATCTAATCAAAGTTGTTATAAAAATTAATGTAATATTAATTTTTCATATAGGATGAGATGATGGGTTTTTAAGGTAAAAAAATCAAAAAGATTAAAATGTTTTTATTTTCATTTTCAGTATGGAATTGATTATGATGAACTACACTGGATTATTTTATTTATATTTTATCTAATTATACTCTAAAACCATATTGAAATATAATTTTACTATATAAATAAATTAGATGAATTTTTTTCTGGCTAAAAATTCGATATTTTCTGCTATTTAAGAAAAAATAAAACTTCTCGGAAAATTACCAAAAACTAACCCAAAGTAAATTTAGATATAGCTATTTTTAATATAATTTTAATTTTTTCCATTAAAATTTATAAACCTATAAAAATTATTATTTAAAATTATTTTGATATTAAAAGGTCATAAAATAACCTTTTTGAAAAATAAAACTTTTTATTCATAATATTAGATTGATTCTTATCTTATACGTGAAAAATATATAGTATGAGTATCAGAAATATTTATTGAATATATAATATATATATTTAATTTAAAACTTTCATCAAAAGTGTATTTTTTTAGTTTATAAGGATAATATTGTGTTTGATCGTAGAAAAATAGCTTTCATAGAAAAGTAATTTCCTTATTTTCAAAAAGTTACTACATTTATTTCTAACTAATTGATAACCAATGGATTATTTTTATATACATGTGTAAATAATATTTTAAAATTTTATTTAATTTTTTTTAACTTCCATTCTAAGGGAAATGTTGTAGCTATAATAATATTTTAATAATAAAATATAATATTTTATTTTTTTTTGGTAAAATTCAACCTTTCATGTGATGAATGTTAATCAATGTGTTCTATGTCATGTAAGAATAAAATTTTGTTATGTATATCACAATAAAAACATAGTGATTTCATATAAAAATTATATATTCGGTGTTGTGAGATATGAAAAATATGAAAAAGATTAAATTAATTCAAAATTTTTTTTTTTGAAAAATCATAGGTTATTACATTAGATAGAGTTCTCCCAAAGGTTGGATTCATTTACATTTTTCTATAAATCAATTTATTTTTACCATTTTCTAGTTTGATTGTACTATTATGACTTATTAGGACCCCTATATGGTTGATATACGGGTTTCTTGGAAAATAAATTGGCCATTTTGGTGATTTGAGGGGTTCCCCATTTAGATATCTTAATCACATGGTGGGTAGTTCAGGAACAGACTGTGTATTATTATAATTTGGGGAAGAATATTTTTTTATATGTAGATGTTGTGTGTGTGGAATATACACAATTTACTATGACATGGACATGTAGGCGAGTACTCATCAAGACATCTCGTGTAGTAGTGCATGGCCAGGTTGGGTACGTGATCAGACAGTTTATGGGTTTCACACCTTGTAAAATTATGCGACCAGTCTATATACAAGGTTAGTCCATGTGTTAAACATATATATGTACCCCCATTTTGGTTACATTCCATGTACTTATCTTACATGATGTATACATGCTATTTCACAAACCATGTCCCTCTATGTTGCATGGCCAGGTGGGGATTTGGTGGTACAAACCATGTACTAGTGCATGTGCGCCGCATACTTCCCCCTACTACACCATTGAGGGTTTTCGGTATCTTTACACACCATAATCAGAATTGGAAACATGATTAATATATTTTTAGTATATTTTCAAATAGATCATTATGGTGAATCCCTTATGGTTATTTGAGGAGACCAATGAGGATCTTGATTCCTTTTTATAAAGGTATAATTTCTTCCTTCGATAATCAAATTGATTTCCCTCATGAGAGTGAGACCCCTTGATCTATGATGATCCATGAGATTTCTCTCTTGAATAATTATTTCATATCTATTAACGTGGGGGAATATCCCTTGAGATATTTTCCCTATTATCCTAATAACCCGTGATATTTGTTGTTCTCAAGGATTCCCTATAGGATGCCTCAACATAGGTTTCTACTTAGAGGACCTCATGTAGGATGAGTCTATCTTATCATTGTTGTATAGGGTACCCTATGGGATTCCTTTCATCATACGCTGACCAGGGGAATCCATTGTAGGATCCCTATACAAGTTACATATCTAAGGATCCCATGTAGGATGCATCTTCATTCATGATCTATTATTGAAGGTCCATGATGGACCACCTTTTCTTATGTACTATTCTAATGATACCATGTAGGATTCCTTAGTTTACATGTAATAAAGGATACCATGTAGGATTCCTATTTTTACCTCCACTATTGACATCTTGAGTAGGATTCCATTTTTTATGTGTTTCATCATATAGGATCCTAAGTATGATTCCTTTCATATAGTTTAACTTAGGGGATCCAATGGGTTCCCTAGTGATTGACTAGCCCCATCTAGTACTTTTAGTTTGGCTTCGGATGGTAGTGGGTTTTACTATAGAACCTTGTCTGAACATGTAATCTGAGGGGGATGTGGAAGTTATGGTGGGTTTGGGTGTTCGTGCAACCCCACTCTTTTATTTATTCATTCACTTGTTTACTTATATTACATTGATGATTACAAGCATTCTTCCAAGATTTCGGATGATGATCCTGAATCAATGTTCCTTATTATTTTTGTATCTCTAGATATACATCCAACGATCTACCTTTTGAGAGTTACTTTTGAGGATTCCTAGCTGTACTTACTTTAATCGGGATTCTGATATGTTTATTTAATATACTAGGATGTGAATATGTATGTTGTGGGGTTCATCTTCTTAACATGTTTTTATGATATTTGGGCATGGATTCCCTATTTTATGAAGGTTGTAATGAAATCCTTATGTTTATGATGTTCAGAAGGGTGTCTCTTAGGTATGATATACAATCACATATTCTATAGGATGAAGATATACATGCATGTAGTTCTTCATGATTATACTCATTGGTGGTTATGCTCTCTTGATCAACGAGGGTGATTCTGCTCTCCCCAAATAATTATATGATTCTTGTGGTGACATGGAGCTTCTCAAAATGGATGTGAAATATAATTTTTCATTATTATACTTTCCCCAGGTAAATCTTTAGGATTAATATGTCCCCAAGAAAAAATCTCAAGGAGTGTCTATGATGTCTCACAAGTGAGAACTCCTTATACACTGCCTAAGGGTGAGACACTTAGGGATTATCTAAGTCTCAATTTTCTGATATCATATATACTAAGACTTATGGATTCAAAATTTTATAATATTTACATGATGAAAATCATATGAGGTCTATCTATGTACCATTTTTACTATATTTTACATCGGTATATGCCATACTTCACTATAGTTATTGGAGGTGAGTATGGGTGATCCTAGGGTAAGTGCATATATCCCCCTATGGTGATGTATAATAGGGTTTGGACATGTATCCCATATGGTGATGTATCCTAGGGTTAGGACATGTATCCCCCTTGTAGTGATACAGCTTAGTCAGACACATTTCTAGCATTGAAAAAAGCATGTATTTTCGATCGAGATTACATTCCCATAGATAAACTTAATTATAGTTTCCTTGAGTGGTATGACATGAAACTCAAATCCCTTTTTAAAAGGATTTATAGAAAATCAGAATTATATACCTAAGGATCAAACGTTTTCATTAATGTAATTTCTAAACGTACTAATGAATATTTATATTTATATATATATATATATATATATATTATAATATATATATATATATACCAAAAAATATAAATATAAATGGTGGAACATTCCCTAGTTAACCCATATCATGGACCCAGTGATCAGCTGTGGTTTCACATTACTTGATTTCTCTATATTTTTAGTCGTGTATTAGATAATCTAAGAATAACGCCTCAACATAAACTTATGACAATAGAGTTACTGGTTTGTTTTTATGGGTGTCCTACTTGGATTATATCCTCACCCATGTAAATTCACCTCATTGTGTGTGAAGACCTTATGTCAGCCTTTTAGGTTGTGCACAAATACTTGTTCTAAGGAACTGATGCCTAGAGTTTTATGATTGAGCGGGGCCAATCATGTCATTTTTTTATCAGGCTGGAGAAGCTTGACATTATTATGGAAACCATGATGTAGTATATTTCATAGTTAGAAGTAGGTCTATCTAATTTTATTTAATATTCCTTTATTTACTTTTATATATATTATAGGCCCAGTGGGTTATAAGTGTTGAATGCATGACATGGATATTTGAGATTTTATATCATTTCATTTATTATTATAGCATGGTCACCTTTTATTTATTTATTTCTTAATAATTTTATCCATTTACTATAATGTATGATATCTATTTATTTTCACTATGCTTTATGCTGATATGGGAGAATAATCTCTCCACACACACACCCTAGTCCCTTTTTTCTTCTCAGTGGCCTCTATTTTATGGATAGGCATGCTTGAGGAATTATGGAAAACTTGCTGAGTGTAAAAATTTAGTGGCATCTAGGTCGGGAGGATTCCAAGTGGAATCATATGAGTTCATTTCCATTAAATTTACTATTTAGTTTATTTTAGAAATAATTATTAGGATGGTTTTAAAAACTACGATGGATATCATACTGGGGTGTTGAGGGAACATATTCCAGTAAGAATTACTGGTTTCCAGGGTCAAGGGATTACTATTCCTATATGTGATGTTATAGTTATATATGATTTTTTCTATGGGGAGGTGAACATACTATGTGAAATTTTTTATTTATTATGGATTTATGAATCTTCTACCATTGGTACAAGTCTAGAGATAGATTTTTAATCTTGTTTGGAAACATCAAGAGGTGTATCATGCATCATATTTGGCATGTAGGATTCATTTGTTATAGTAATTCTAGTGTCTAATTTCACTAATGATATAGTCTAATTGTTTAAATTTCCAAAAAAAAATATTGTTTTCCAATAAAGGTTATTGGGGTAAATATATTCAATTGGTACAACATGCATATATATTTCATTCTAATGGTAGGGGATGTGGTTCTACGTTCATACATTTGATGGTGAGGATAATGACACGGTCCACATGCACGGGAGGTTTATTGACCTCAGTAGGTCGATAGGGAATACAATGCACAAGCAATGAACACCTTATAGGGGTTTATTTTCTAATTTTCAGTTTTTAATGTTTCAGTAACAAATTAAAAAGGTTTTTATGAATTTCATGTATATGATATTCTATATAACTCATGTTATTTTGTGGTTATCTAGTCATTTCTGGTTAACATTAACTCAACTGGGCATTAACATATATGGATAACTAGTTCATATTAATTCGGTATATCTTCTTCATTGGTATCATGACCTAAAATGAATTTTTTGTTATAAAGATTATCAGTGAGGATCAGGACCCTAGTAGGCTGATGATGATATTTTGACAATCATAGGTCACTGTTATTCATTACATTTGGTATGTGTTGGTCATTTGGGATAGCTGGAAATATCTTGTGACATAGTTGGGAGAAATGATTAGTATGGATAAGTGGGATATCTATAGGTACATAATTATTACTCAAAATATTGTGGGTTGATCATTTTTTTGAGCAAGGGAAACTTACGTGAGTGGTTGGACAGGGTATGTGGGTGCCTCTCAAATAAATGAGAAATTTTATACACTCTTTTGATAATGATTGGTGGTAGGTTCTTTGATTCAATGGTTTAGACACTTTGATTCCTTTTTCTATTGAAAAATCACATAGGCTATTTTAGAATGAGAACATACATCTATGAGAAGCATTTTTCATGTTACTAGACTTGTTAAAAAATGTTTCCACAATTGAAAATATAGTCATGTAACGAGTTCATGCTCAGGACTAGAATGACACCTTATAATAGGTGTTCATGGAAAAATTCATCTAATGAGTAAGGATCTATATTTAGAAGAGGACATCCAAGGGTGATTATGGATTATTTAGACTTACTTGCTGAGTAGCATGACCACGTTGATTTTAGTATTAGATGACTAACTATAGTATGAGGCGAGTAATAAATATATATTCTAGTTGACTGTAGTATTGTTTAAATCATAAATTGATGGGTGGATGAATTCAAGTTGAGGAATGATGCTTTCAATACTATCATGGGAATGGATTCATATGAGTTGTGATGAACTGACAAATGTTCCTACGTTGTATAAGATAGATGAACGATAAATTGGGTATTGTGATATGGATGATCCATCTTCGGACCTAGACATGCATTATCAGGAAATGTGGTGCAGGATTTGGTTAAAGTCATGTATGGACTGTTTTGTTGTCAATGTTGGTCAATGAGAGCT
This sequence comes from Viscum album, assembly GCA_963277665.1. Classification (NCBI taxonomy): domain Eukaryota; kingdom Viridiplantae; phylum Streptophyta; class Magnoliopsida; order Santalales; family Viscaceae; genus Viscum; species Viscum album. Next base: position 671,266,806 of record OY728131.1, on the reverse strand, counting down.
ATACATGACTATTAATGGAATCTTATTTTACTCATAAAGAGATATGATCATTCTCTATCCTGAAATCATCTGGTGTAAACAAATAGAGAAGTAACTCTACACCAAGATTCTATTATTTTTATATCCTTCAAGGTTTTATAAAAGAACCTTTTGATGTTATGCTGATAGAGCAAAATATATTTGGCCTTATGGTGGTGAGTACACCATAACTATTTGATGGTGATGATCCTCTTTTTCATTTGAAATTTCGTTTTTTAGTGGGATTTTGATCTTGAATTTTGGTTTTGATATGAAAATATGGGTATTCATATGGTAGGGGTACCAAATTTCTCATTGTTAAATGTGTCCCATATAGGAGACAATTGTACATGATATGAGAATAGTTTATAGAATGTCAAGAGAGATTGTTTCTATAGATAATTGGGTTGAGATCATGGCTATGTTTTACAACCAAGGTTTCTTGTGGGAGAGAAGGTTTATGGTGGGGATACTGTAAGGACTAGTATTTTTTCATACTGTGAATTTGAGCATAAATTTGATTTTTTATCTAATGCATATAATGGGTTGAAATATAACTTTTCTATATAATATGATTCCAATATATTTTCTTAACCACCTGGTTAGTCCCAAAAGAGTATTTTTCCCTAGTATATGAGTTTAATAGAAATATAATCCTTTAAAATTTTAGTAGAATATTTATTATTTGATATTCAATTAAGTAGATGATATTTAGTTTTCACACATTCTTCTGGATATATCATTTTAAAATTAAATTATATTGAGATTCTTTCTCTACCAATGAGTCCAAAATAGGGATTTCTATTAGTCAAAGAATAAATTATTGTCGATCGTTTGGTACGGACCATGCCCCTTTTATTTTTTTATTCTCTTTTTCATCATTTTCTTTTTCTTCTTCACATTTAAGTTCTTTATCCTTTCTTTGGATTCTCACATATCCCCCCCCCCACACTCCTCAAAAAATGCGCTTCTCAACTAGGAGAGAAAGGGATATGGAGAGATAATGAAAGATAATTATAAGATAAGGGAGGTACCACCACATAGGTCAGGATGATCTAGGTTATTTTGTGGTCATTATAGAGAATTGAAATAGGAAAAACATTGGAATATTTTTCCCAATAGTTGGTTGGTTTTATTTTTTCCCATAAATCCATATAGATTTTATATTTTATAGTTCTAAAGAACTATAATGACTAATTAGGACCCCTAGTGGTTTAATATATAGGTTTCTTGGAGTAAATATTTATACTAGGGTGATCTAAGTGGTTCCCCATTCAAAAATCCTGCTCATATGGAGTGTAGTTATTGAAAACATTCCATTTGTTCATACCATTTTGGGAAGATGATCCTTTTAAAATTACAATTAATTTTTAGGGTATACATAATGTTTAGTAGAATTCATCCATATAGGATATTACCCAGCAAGGGATCCATTGTATTCACGCATGGATGTATAGAGTACATGACCAAACCCCATGTGGGTTAGATGCTATGTAGAAGTACACATTCAAATTATATACATGGTTTGTCCATGTTTGGTACACGGTTAAAAACCCCTTGTATGGTTCATGAATTTACCCATCTTTAACACTATGTATATCAGATTTCATAGTACATTTCTAGATGGCGTACACTCCTAGGTAGGGATCTGGAAATTAACAGCATGTACTAGGGCATGCATGTCGTGTACTACCCCTTAGTACCCCATTGAGGGTTATTGATTATTTACATACCAGTTTTTTAATTGGAAGCATTAGTAGTCCATTTTTAATAACCTTTGAAATATTTTACTATGCCGGAACAATTTAGGTGATTTGAGGACACCTAGTTTACATTTCTTACATTCTTCTTAACGGAGATGTTCTACCTCTATTTAGAAAAGTGAGTTTTCTCATGAGAGGGTACCAACTTGATATAATATGAATTATGAGTATCTATCTTGATAGATTATTTCATTTATCTTCCCTTGGGGACATCTCCCATGCAATATTTTCCTATCTAACCAAAGAAGATGTGAGATTTTTTGTTCTCTATGGTCCCCTCTTGGATGAATCTTCTTACTTTTTTGACTTAGAGGATCATGGGCAAGATACCTATATCTTATAAATATTACCAAGGGTCCCCTATGGTATCCCTTCTCTCACACTATTACCTAGTTAATCCATTATAGGATTCATATATAAGTTCCTTTTCTTTGGGTTCCATGCAAGATTCCTTTTTTCTATGTACCATTATGAGGATCCTAAATAGGATGCCTCAATATACTTAACATGATTGATTAGATGTAAGATTCCTCCATAAAAACTCACTATAGTGGATATTGAGTAGGATTACATCTCTTATGTGTATCATCATAGATCATCCCAAGTAGGGTGTTGTTACTATGTTTTGACGTAAGTAACACAATGGGTTCCCCAGTGCATGACCATCCTAGAGCTAGTACAGCGTGATTGGGTACAAGTGGTAGTAGTTTTCACCATATAACTCATGTTGAACTTATAATCCCATGGTTCTATGGTATTGTTGGTGTGTTTGATCACTCTCCCACTTTCACTCTTTTATTTATTCATTAATTTGATTACTAATGATGCAACATTTATTACAAGAGGTGATTCCCGGTTTCGGGCCGATGACCCTGATGCAATGTGACTTATTCTTTTTGGATCCCTAGATATAAATATTCAGATCTAGATGTTGATCCTTGATATTTTGTGGTTCTACATGTGCTTTATGGAATCTATCCTCATATCCATTATGTTTATATATTTTTATGTCCAAATGTTTTTCCTAGTGTATGGGTTCTTAGCCTGTGTTTATGATATTTTGGCATGTTGTCCCTAGGTTATAATGTTGTGTATTGAGTCCCTATGATTTTGATGTTGGTTAGGGAATCCAATAATTATGATATACTAACATGTAATTCCTATAAATTTGATATATTGGAATGGTGTACCTACTAATTATACTCATAGATGATTACACTCTCCCAAGAAATGTGGTTGATTTGATCTCCCTTGACGATTACTTGATTGTGGTGGTGGTCATGGTTCCCATCACCCATGATATGACATATACTAATGGATGATTATGCTTTACTGGGTGATAGGGATGATTATTATCACCCTAATCAGAGACCTTTAGGGGTGGTTATTAAGTCTCACCAGTGAGATCTTCAAATACACCACCTAAGGGTTAGATCCTTATGAATTATCAGAGTTGTAATGTCATAATCTCTTATATACAAGGACCTAGGTATTAGACATAGCATTGGATTTACTTTTAGAACATGGAAACATGTCAATATCTTAGCTATATTTATTTTTCTATCTACCAGTATATGAAGTCTTTCATTATATTGATTAGAGGTATGTTGTGGTGAACCCAGGGAAAGACATGTATCCCCTTGTGGGGAGATATATTTCTCAGAGATATTTATATCACTTGTTGAGGAAGGTATTATTGATTAGGATTAAAAACCCATTTTTTAGATTAATAATACATGGATTGAGTTATATGACATCCAAATCAATTTTCTTTTATATTGGTTGTCAAGAAAATCAGGATTACAAACCCAAGAATTGAATATTGTGGTTTATGTTATTTCTCACCTTAATCATGTATATTCATATTTATGTATATATATATTGGAAAGTATATATATATACATATAAATATAAATATACATCAATGATCATTGAAAATTTGATTAGGATCATGGCCCAAGGGATCTAAAACGGTTTCATATTATTTGATTTCCTTATATTTTCATTTGTGTGTCATCTAGGACAAGAAAATTTCATGGCCATTCACTATTCAGTCCATATTTATAGCTTCATCATTGGGGTGTAAGACTAAGATTATAATCTCACTCATGTGTGTAAACCATGGGAATGGAAACCTTATGTCTTATTTTCAGGTTTAACAAAGATACATGATTGACAATGCTGAGGCGCAGAGTTTCATGACCAAGTGTGGTCGCTCTTGTTGATTCTTTTGATCAGGCAAGATCAGTTCGATAGTGTCATGGAGACTACGTATGTGGTCTTGCTCAGATATAGATGTATGTACATGTAATTTTATTCCATATTCCTTTTTGTACTTTCATATAAGTTTTTGGAATATTTTTCGATCAGTCATGTACGTAGGTCACAATAATTCAGGATTTTGTTGCATTTCATTTTAAATTTCCTTATGTTCTATTTATATTTTTTTATTTATTTTGCATTATGTTTATTTTCATGTTTGGATTAAATATAATTATTTTAAATGTTGTTTAATATGATAGGAGGGAATAGTCTCTCCATGGACACAACCAAGTCCCTTTGTAATAGTTTATAACCATTCAAATATGGTGAGGTGTGCTTGATGCCTTGTGGAAAACTGGGTCGGAGAACCGGATTAGCAGAATCAGGGTTAAGATGTTACATGATACATAATATGAAATTGCCTCAAATTATAATACCATCATGCTAGCCTAGAATTCTTTTATTTTATTTTATATAACTCTTCTTTTAAACTATATTATTTATAGTATAACTATTAAGTTATTAAAACAACTCTTATTATCAATTTCTCAACCTGTAATATTTTTTACTCATCCTATTTTACTATAGATAGGTTTTAATTGTAATTATCTTTGTATTCCTTTAATATATATAGAATTTTATCATTAATAACATTTAACTAATATAATATGGTTAACCATAGAATATTCCTTGAGAATTTAAAACAATTTGTACAACTAGGCTTCTTTTTTATAAAATAGTTTATGAATGAATTAATACTCAACATTCCCTCCTTTTCTTATTACCATAGATAAAAATTTGGCAAAAAATTCATTAATATTAATGAATCATGATGGAGAGGAAATGGTAAATAATCTCACACAATGTCTATATTACCAAAAATAATAGGATATTCTTCTTTACATTGAAATATCCCTATTTCTTCTATGTATGGTTTTCTCACATGATTGGTCATTATAATATCCAAAAATAACTAAACTTTTTTATTTGATACTAAATATTGTAAATCATTAGAAAAAACATATTAATTTATAAGTATTAACATAACTTTAAAAAAAACAGAGGTCATATTGGTCTAGTTTCTTTTGATGATTATTTATAAAAATAAATCATATTAAAAATAATAAAAATCATAAGTATTAAAAACATAAACAAACACTCCAATATCCCATATATTTATAAAATAACATAGTACACGATGAAAAATATAAATTAGTAAAATGTAGAGCATGAAACCCCAAAAATACAATAAATAAGAATGAAATAATATAAATTGATTCAAGAGGAAAATCATTATATCATAAAGAGAATTATCACCTTCATAAAAACATGGAATATAAAAATAAAATAATAGGATTATGGAACAATGGAAAATTTTCAAACATAAGAGAAGACATCATAAACATAAGTCAAGGGACACTTTATAGACTATCATTATAGAGTGTAAATTGGAAAATACTGGATTGGGTTCACTCCAAATTATTATAAACCCATTACACAATGTCCCATATTTGATTAAGTGCACTCAGTAGGCATGTAAATAACATCTCATTAGATATCAATATTTTTACCCTACATTGGAGGGGTACATAAATTTGGGACAACCTGTAACAAAATAAAAATAATTTACAGATGTCCCACATAATGTAATGAAACTATAAGGAAATAATATGTAGGATCATAACCATGAGAATGAAGTGGGTTTCATAATTCTGGTTTAAGGAATATCTTAAAGATAACTTATAAGGATTTAAAATAGAAGAGTGAATTAAATCGATTAAAAAATTTATAATTTCAAATGTAACATAATACTTAATTATAGTATCACACTATTGAAAATTCATAACAAATATCTTAGATAAGAAAAAAAATTAGTTACTTAGGAGATGCATTATGAAATAAGAAAACGATATTTTTTATTATGTAATGAGATTATTATTTTTCCCTAGAACCTTAATTAAAATAATAAGTTTCTCCATAAACCAGTGATGTTTTTTAGTGTCCATTAGTGGTTTAGAATCATTTTATGGGGGTGATTCTTGACATGAGACAATAAATATGAAAAATCCCACAAATCAAGTTAACTAAAATGTGAAAATTTGGAAGGGAACTAATAACATGTATAACCCAAAAATGATGGGGATATTTAACTTGGTGTATATTTAAGATACATATATAGAACGTTATCAGATGTTTATATGATAAATATTTCATAAAAAGAAGAAAAGGAAATAGAATGAGAAACTAAATATTAGCCAGTCCAGTATGAAAGAACCCTTGATACTTAATAAATATTATCATAAAACACATTTAAAAATAGAGAACATGAAATTTATGATTAAATAAAAATAACATTTATATTCGATGATATCATATATCCATTTTTAGGATAGAAGAAACTAAAAATAAACATTCTATGTAAGAGGGAATTTTTCTCAATGAAGGAAATTTTGAGAGAATCCTTTACTGCATGTGATAAGTGCTCTGGACATGAGCATAAATTCATAACTAATTAATTTATGTTCATAAAATATATAACCAAGTAATGTAATAATATATATATAATTATATATATTCAATATTATATATATTGATATTTATATATAATATATTTGTCACCTATATCAGTTACATAAATTTGTTTAGTTAATTTCATCAAAACACCTTCTGTTTTTTACTATTTTCAAAGGTTTTATAAAATAATATCATGATCTCCAAAATATTTTACTATTTGGTCATTTATTATTAAATTAGTAAAATACTTATAAAAATTTCTATGGTTATTAGAAAATTTTATAAATGAAAAAAGGATCCTTGAAAAGTCCGTTTAAGGTGGATATAGATAATATAATAATTTTTTTATTTATTATAAATTGTTATATAATATAATTATAGAAAATTATTAGTGAGAAATATATAATTTTTATATACTAAAATATTTTTAATGTAAACCATGTTATGTTCGCATGGGAAAAATGTTGTTCATGGAGGTGGTAGTCTATATACATGTGTTTTTCCATAGATTTTGAATGAAATTATTAAATTTACATTATATTAATATATAAATATTTAAACATATTAAAAATTATGGTTTTATCATACCATCATAGATAGAGGATACTTAAGGGGTGTAAAATAATAAAATAACTAGAATTGTTAGATGGATATTTTTACCTCACCATTCGAAATTCTCCATTCGCTAAAAGCATAGGGATGAAAATAATTTTTTTTGAGATAAATTATTAAAAGGAATGGAGAGGAGATTTATTAAAGACAATTTCAAAAAAACTATAGTGTAAATTATTTTAATTAGTTGATATATGGATTGTAGGTCATCTCATTTTATATGTGACGAAAGGGAATTATTTTATAGAACTCATTATTTCCTAATAATAACAATCCATTATTGAAGGGAAAAGTCTCAAAAAATGGAAAATAATTGTGTGGGAAAGGGATAAGGTCAACACACCATCAAAAATACAAAAAAAACTTTTCAACCACATCTTTTTATCAGTTGTACTATGTTAAACCCCTTTTACCCAAATTTACTATTTTCACGGTAGCCCCCAATTTACCCATGATAAATAATTTGAATAGGAAAAACTTTTAATTGAACTTATATAATAATTTTAAAATGATGATTTTAAATATTTAAATAATTCTATAAATTAAAGTCTCTAAGTATTATAGATACGTATTAATTTATTAGCGTTCATTACATGTCAAATGTTTTTTATAGAAAAATATAATTTTAAGTATAAAAATATTGAGTTGGCTATGATTTTTTTTAAAAAAAAATTTAAAGTCATAAATTGGTTTGTTATAAAACTATTAAATTTTGTATGTCTTTAAAATCTATTGAAAACTGATTCCTATTAAAATAAATTTTATTTACATTATATGATAAGAAACTATTTTTATAACAATTAAAATATATCATTCCTCTCATAAGGTTAAAAAAGTGATTTATAAATTTTCAAAAATGGATTAAAATGAATAATTATATTCCTTAAATAAATATTTTATCCAAAAAATTCTATATCTCTTTTAAATAATAGAAGAAGTATCTGTATTTAAAAAAAATATCTTTCATCTAAAATCAATTTTATTAAAAAAAACCAAAAAAAAATCAAATATTATTTTCACAGGATGTAACCAAATATTTATTTCATTTTATTATATTCATCTTATAATGTGATAATATTTAATATTATATTTTTATATCTATAATATATTGAATTTTTTTGACAGATATAACTTTTTTATGTTACGACCAACATTTTTAAATTTACTGGGACAATTATAAAATACAAATAAATTCTTGTAAAAACATTTCATTAATTTATAATTCATCATTATATATTTATAATTTCATTTATTCAGGTTTTTTAAAAGAAGGACATTTTTTATTTCTTAAAAATAAATTGTTTTTAGTGAAAAAAATCTATCTGAACAAATATTAAATTTCTAAAAATGAAAATAAAGTAAAAATTTTCAATTTCATTATATATATTTTTATATTTGAACATTTTATTATTATAATAAATTTCATTGTGAGAATTATATGTATGAAACTAACTTTATAGAAAAAAATTATTATTATTATATTTAATTTCTATAAAACATTAACAAATATATTATCAGAAAAATAAATTTTTTTAATTTCATCATTTATCAATAATATACATATTTTTCATAATTAGAAAATAGAATTGAAAAAAAAAATGAGTCTTAAACAAAATAATTAATTATGAAAATTTTTATAAAATTAAATTAAATTATATAAAGACATATAATTTTATATTTCGTAATTAAGTTACTCCTATTAATAAAAACAAATTAGATGGATATTCTCTATTGATCTAAACATATTTCGGTTTTATTTTAGTTTCTCATTTCATGTGAACAAATATGTTAAAAATGTTTGAATTATGTAGATGGAAAAATTTATTAATATATTAGGTCTTTATAATAAGTATAGGAAATCATAAAATTGTGAAAAAAATAAAAAATTAGTCTTATTAATGAAAAATCATAATAAAGAAATATAAATGTTATAAGAACCATGAAATTTCATATGAAGAATGATAAATGAAATAATTTCAATGCATGATCTTGTCAAAAATTAAAAACACAATCATGTCAATATATATTTTTGTAAAAAATGATAAATATCATCATGTATATCAAAATAATAATTATCTAATGCCATATTAATCTTTAAAAAATTTATGGGAATCTAATATAGGACCCCACTAGATAATTAATAATCAACCCTAAATATTTGTTCCACATATAATCTATTTTTAATCATATCATAAAAATCCCTCTGAAATGAATGGGGTGTATAGAAATTTTTAAGGTATCACATAATGTTGAATATGGAATCATTATCTGAAGAAAAAAAATAAAATCACCTGAATTTTTTATTCAATAATGAAATTTAAAGGGTGAATAGTAGATCATAACAATACTAGAGAGAGATATATATATTGAAGATAACGTAAATAATGAATTAGAATTTGTAAAATGATATTTGAAAAAGAATATTAAACATTTTCATAAAAAGGATAAGTTATGGTTAAAATTCATTATTTTTATCTACAAGTTGACATGAATTATTTAAGAAATATCATAGATAAAGAAAAAACAATAATTGATAATTGAAAATGAATAATGTTTCTATTTATAAATTTATAGTGGATGATAAATGGTACAATGGTAAGAGGTAAATCCTTTTTAACATTTCAATAACTACTTTTAAAAACAAAAATCATAAAAGAGTTATAAAGCCTCCTTTTTGGAATTTGTTAAGGTGAAATAAAATGTTCAATAAAAATTATATATTTTGATTTAAATTTTATGAACAGAAATATTTTTTCAAATAATGATTATCTATAAGTTATGAAAATATATTTTTTTAGTGGAGCATTATTATTCTTAAAAAAATTGAATATTTATATGGTGATAAATTCATCAATAAAGTTTACTTAAATTAATAATAAAATTTTCTTTTGAGAAAAAATAGAGAACACCAAGTGAAATAACAAAATAATAATATATAAGAAATAGAAAAGAAAATAACCAAGGGAAAAAATATGACTTCATTAAAATGGGATTGAGTCCTGCAAAAGCCTCTAGATTTTGTAACATTTGAATCAATGATCTTGAAAAAAACATGAGGTGGATTTATAAATGAATTCGATTTAAAGAAAACTTTCATTAAAAATGAATCCATTGGGTTTTATATACAATACACAGTATAAAATAAGTTTTGAATGTGGAATGTGTCTCATAGAATAAAAATGAAGATGAAAACCCCTTACCATTACTATTGACATTGACAATCCTTTTATTTCTACATATATAAATCACATTAAAAATATTAATATATTAATAAATAAATTAAAATAGTTTTACTATTTATTATATATAAAAAATATAATACATACTTTGAAATCTATTATAATGGTTCTATTTATCTTCATTATCAGATTCTAGGGATTTTGACTTATCTCACATACTTTTTCACGTTGATGATGATCCCTAAAAATGATACAATTACATCATTTCATGATTATTTATGGTATTGTAGTATTTGTTCCATTATTATTTTTAATTTACTAATTTCTTCCCTAATAGTTATAGTTATAATTTGTGAATATAAAATCATTAACGTGCTTAATTTGGTAAATTTTAATAATTAAATGGTGGTATATCAATAATGGATTATATATTAATAGGATCAATAATGTAATATTAAATAATATTAGTAATTTAATAAATATAATTTCCATCCAATATATATATTCATATAACCATCCATATTGGTGAGTTTTGAAAATCACAATATGTCTTTCATGGAGCTGGTAGTCAGCAATTAATGGGTTTTCTATTAACACTAAAATGTATTAATATGTTATTTATATTAATTTCTATATTTTAGTAAGGTTATAATATGTATTGAAGATATATGGAAATGAATGATAGAGAAGAAAAATCTATGGAATGGGTAACATTCATGTCGAGGAGACAAATATTATCCTAAAAGACCCCTGTAAAATTGAGGGTTTGGAACACATTATTTTAAAATTTTAATTAAAAAATATAATTTTAATCCTATTAATGAAAAAATAGGTATTTTTAAGAAGGAATTTTAATGTATATATATGGGGAGAAATTTTTTTAAGTGGGATCATTTTATATCTGAAAAAGACGTATATTTCAATGGGAAAAAAATTTATGTGGGGGATAAAAAAATAAAGTATTGGTCGTTTGAAGGGTAAGTTGAAAAAAAGTTATTGAGATATGTCAAATTGAATTTCCCACACAAAAAAATTTCTTTTAGATAGTATATGTGTCATTTAAATTTCTTAAATTTTTATTCCCATTATGTTACTCATTTTATGCATGTTATCTACAATTAAATATTCAACATAGTTATTAAATTTTTTTTATAAAAATATAATATTACCTTTCACTCAAAATATTGACATACTAAATCACAATTTGGCCTCCAATTATTCTACATCAATTTTTAAATATGATAACATCAAATTTTAAATTACACCATATGATATTGAAAAAAAATTATAGAAAATTTTTTCTACACGTTAGGTGACTTTGTTATTATTTCATGTTTATTAAAAATAAAATATTTATTAATATAATTTATTTTTTATTAAAATATAATATAATATTATTTATTTAAAATATATCAATTTTATTTATTTAGATAAATTTTTTCCATTATTTATGAAAATTATTCTTTGAAAAATACCCATTTCACCATGGTAACTAATATTTAACATAGTTATTAGTTAGAAATGAAAATAAAATTACTAAAAAAATTATACTCTTATTAAAAAATATTAACCATTCTAATATTCCCATCATTTATAGTTGATAAAAACTAATTTCTTATATGTGTACATATCCTATGAGATATATTTAAGTGAAAATTTATGTTTTCAATATAAAATGGATTTGTTCTTGTTATTTTCCAAGTAATATCAATTGGATTAATGTTATATTATATCAAAATATATAAATATATAATCAATATATATCAAACAAATCATTATATTGTTTAAATTAATTTAAAATATACAACATAGTAAAAAAATCCATAAAAACATGGAAATTTTATATAAAATAATCTTTAACAATAAAAATAAATGTGAGATTTTTATATTCTATAAGTTTAATTTAACTATTCCATTGATATAAAATATTTCATAAAATACTATAAATATATTATAATATTATTTAATAATAGTTACATTTATTAGCAAAAAATATTTTTTATAAATAATTATTAAAATAATATATATTTTTTATTCTCATATTCATAACTGTGAATTATAATATTTTAATATTTTACCAAAAATAAAAAATAAAAAATAAAAAAATATATATTATATACATATACAAAAAATCACTATATTTTATATATACATATTTCAAATGATAGTATTTCAAAAGATTATATTTATGACAACCATATTTCCATTCAAAACGTTCATATCACTAAAAAAAGTCCTATTAAAATAATCACACTCTTATAAACTAAATTATACATCTCACTCCTTTAATTTTCATTTTTCATATCCCTACATTATTTTTCCATTCATTTTTTCACTCATTATAGGTTTATATATACTAAAAGTTACACTCAATGGATTACAAGATTCATGTGATCTCATAGTTTTAATGATATTACTCTTTTGTATTTATTGTCTAATTATAATTTTTACAAATTTGAAGGATGTCATCATTCTTTGTATGTAATATTTCATGCTATGTAACACAAGTTTCTATATACATTTTTTTAATTGTCCACTATGAATGAATATTGTGTTGTTATTTTGACTCATATCTTGTGTGAATTATTTTACACTCAATATTAATTATTTCAAAATAATATATTGAAAACCTCTTTAGTATTAATGGTATTGGATTTTATGGAATGAAATTTTTTCCTAAAACCTTTATTAATTCACATGAAATTCCAATAATATATGAAACTATAAAAATTTGCATACCATTCTTGTTTATCATATCATTCATTGAATATTTTGAATTTATTATGGGAAACAATTAATTAAAGATGTTCATTGAAGAAATTCATGTTTTTTTATTCTCAATAGTTTAATTTAGTTTGATTAATTAATAATGGTTGTGTGGTACTACGAAATATATATTTAAAAAATAGATCAATAATTTAATATGGTTTGAATAATATAGAAAATTTTTCCTTCAATACAAAAATATTAGACAAGAATATCATAAAATTAGTCCACCCCATAATTCAAATTTCAATAATGATGAACTACATCAATTCATCCCTTTTATTAAAATAATATTCTTGATCATCGAGTGGCCTTATAATATCCTCCATTGTAATTATTTATGGTATCCCATCAATACATTCACATAGTTTCCCTGTTAAAATTTTAAATTTTTATACCATTACAAAAACATTAAACAGATAATAAAAAATATAAAAAATATATTATCACTGAATTAAATTTTTTTTGAAATGATTAAAATGATTGTAATACATAAAAAATTGAAGAACCTTTGTGATAAATTTTATTAATAATGTTTTTATACTTATTGAAAAACAACCTATTTGAAAAACAGTGTTTTTGTTTTTTAAAAATTAGACCCATGTCAATCGTAATGAAGATTCATTGGACTCGGTGTTTTTCAGAAAGTTGGATTTTATTTTTTGAAGAAGTCTTATTATAGTTGAAGAGTTCCGGAAGAATATTTTAAAGTCAGTATTTAGAAATTTCTCATACCTTCTAAACCAATTCATATAATTCTTTTATAGTCATAAAGTTCTCAAAAATCATAAAAAAATTCATGATAAAAGATTTTTATGAAATTTCGGAGAGGTTTGATGAAATTCAAAATTGCATAGTGAGGAATTCCATCATAATGGGAAATTAAATTATAAAGAACTGAGAATGAAATATAATTCCTAATCAATATTATTGAATCAAAAATTGTAATAAGATTAAAAGGAAACAAAATTCATAAACATTGAGAAGGATACAAAATCCGTAATCACCGGGGAGAAAGTAGAATTCATAATCACTGAGAAGGAAACATAATTCTTAATCACTGATAAGAATACAGAATTCATAATCACTGATAAGGAAAGAGAATTCGTAATGGGATTCCATGGGTACATAACTCATAATCACTGAGATGAAAATAGATTCATGATTTACTATGAAAGAACGATATATTGTAATTAGATGATTAAAAATAAGACTAAAAAAGAAGAGACTAGAAGTTTTATAAATATTTGAATAGGTTAAAACATGAAATTTAATTTTTTCAATAATATCATAAAAATATAAGGATGATTACATAAGTCAAATTTGAATTTTAAATGTGGGTGATATTATGAGATTTTGAAATTTTAGGAAGTGGGGAATATTTTTAGGAACCTCGCTTTTGTTTTCTGATTTTCCTATAAATACTTAATCAGATTATTCTTTCATTGATGAGTTTTCATTCAGGTAAAAAAGGAGGACCAATAATTAAATAAAGTTAAAGTTGTTTTTGGTCAGGGATATCATGAGGAGGATCAAAGAGTTAAATGTTTGTTTATCATTTGATCATTCGAGAAGAGTTTGTTTTTTTTTTAATTTTGAAAATGGGTTCATCATATTGAGTCTATTTTATTGAGTGAATCATATCTATATCCATCGTATTAAGAGAATTGGATCAAGACTAATCTTATTGATAGATTTGCATCCCAACTGATTGTATTCAGAGAATCAGATCTAGACTTGTTATATTGAGAGATTTAGATCCTAACTCATTATAAGAGGAGAATACATTCCATACTCATCATATTGTGAAAATTGCATCTAGCCAAATCAGACTGAGGATTCAAACTGAGAAATTATAGAGAAGTTTCAAAAAAGTATTCATTCTTTTGTATGGATTAATTATTTTATTGGAAAACCATATAAAATAATGGGAGTCAGTAAAAATTTTTGTATTGGATGTTAGTACGAATCTAATAGTATTTTTCACAACTTTCATTCACTTTTTCATTCGGGTGGACTTCCATAAACCCATGGGAGTGGCTACGGAAATTATATAGGTTGTCACACTGACATCGAACCTTTTTAATCTTGTGAGATTTAATTTATTTCTTACTTTTATATGAATGATAATTTACTAAAATATGATAAAGAAATAAATATGAATAGGTTTAAAGTATTACATTTTTAAATGTTTTGAAACATATAAAAAGTGAACAACTAATTCAACCCCCTTCTTAGTTATTATTCGATCCATTAGAACTTCAACTGGTATTAGAGTAATGTTCCCCGATTTAATCCTTATTATAGATCATGTCAATACTATCAATAATAGAGGAATTCTTACATTTTATGGGAAAATTTATTATGGATGGACAAATAGTATGATTCATTATCTCCTATCTCTTTTCGTGGAAGTTTTTGAAACTACTACTATTGGTTTTCCTTTTATTTATATAGATGATCCTCTAATGTTTTAAAATATAATAAATATATATATTGATGTAATGTCTATAAATTACATTCTTATGTCCATAGAATGTATTTTTTATAATAATGTGATGATTCTCAATAATTCAAAAAGTATGTTGGATAATAAGAAATTATACTCGAAGGGAATACTAAAGTTAAGGAATAAAGTATAAAACCCTATTATAGTATGTATGAAGAAATATAAATGAGAGGTGAAGAATAAATTTATGAATACATAACCAGAGTATATAAACTTTTTTGCAACATCAGAGTATTCTAAGATGTTTTAAAATATTCTACAATTATGATGAATCTTTTGAGAATCTTTTCAGTCAAGTTTGATTCTAATGTTTATTCCTTAGAAGATAAGAAATAGTTATCTCTTTATAAATTTCATAACATTATTATTGCTTATGAAATAATGAAAACTCCAATTTTTTTAAAAAAATATGAATGATAAAATGGATTTTGAATCTCTCAGAATTATGAAAATCCATAATGTTAAAGTATTTAATCCTTGTGAGTCTAAAGATAAATAGAATGATGAGTTGAATTAAAAATCTGTGTCTTTATATCCAATAACTATAGAAGTGTAAGAGGATATTATTGAGATAAACTTCCTCTAAAATTCTTTGAGTATGGTAGAATCAGAAATTTTTCTATGAATTTACCAACGAAAAAAGTTGGAGAATATCAAGATGATTCTGATGAAAACTATCTGTGGAATATGTGGAATAAAAATGACACTGAATAAAACTTTTCAAAAAAATACAAGAATATGTTTACTAGAAACAAAATGTTATGTTGAGTATGAAATTTGAATCAGACTACAAAGACAGTAATTCTTTTGACGTTGAAGAATCATAAAAATCAGATACTTCATTGAAAAAATTGAGAAAACAAATGATTCCTCATATAATGATGAAGGTGGTGATGAATATTTCGGATAGTATCATCTCAGAACATAATCCTTTTAGTGTATTGAGAAAAAAACTCTCAAGAATGAAATTAGAGTAATGAATATTTTTTTAATATTTTATTGATGGAATAAAAGATGTCATCATATAGGAGGAATAACACATTCAAGATATTTTAAGTTTCAACTATATAATTACTGAATAAGGAAATATGTTTGAAGATCATAGTAAACAGTTGAAAGAAAATAAAGAATAAGTTAAAAGGTTTCAATCAAAAATTCTTCATTCAGAAATTAACCTAAGGGTGATGAATTAAAACTTCAATAAAGCTTCCTAAGTTAAAGCTGATAATTCTAATGTTACTGAGAAGGCTCAATACGAGAATCTGGTGAAATATTCTATTACAAAAAATAATGTTTCGTATAATTATTTTAAACTTTTATTTTCTTTAAAAAGTGTTTGGAATGATTGGGTTTTGAAAGGATGTGAGGAACCAAAAAAAATCTACAAAAGTAGAAAAATCACTCAAAATATAAGATGTCCCATGTCCTTAGTATGTTATAACTGAAAGAAGTTACATACCTCAACAATGTTTCTATATATAAATAAATTTATTGAACAAAAAACCAATAATTTAGGGTTATATCTAGTATTATGGAATCTATGGGAACATATAATATAATTTATGGACCAATATATCTCTAAAAGTAATATAGTTTGAGAAAAAGTGGAATAAATAGTGATAGTAGAATGAATAACTTTCATGACATACAAAATATCGAAACAGTGAATTCTCAAGATATTAGAAACATTCCGACAAAACATCAATTTGAATGTTTGGAAGAAGTTTTTGTATTATGTTATCAGACTATTAATCGTGATGAAAGATGTATGAGACTCTTTCCGGGATAAGTTTCTTATTATAGAATTGAAAATGAAGTTAAAAATAAGAAAGTCGAGGAAATATATTTTGTTGTTGAGATAGATTTGAAATAAAGTAGAAGGAATAAATCATGGATACTTTATAGTGGGTTTTCATAAAATATGATAGGTGATATAAAAATATGGAAACATGTAGAATGTAATGATGGAGGATAAGTTATCTTTGGAAATTATAGTTCCTTAAAAATCAAAGGAATCAGAATGACTAAGATTAAAGAAGAAAAGATGAAATCTAAAAATGTTATATTTGTTTATGGGATAAAACACAATATACATAGTGAAATTCCACATTGGGATGCTAGAAAACAATTTGTTTTTGGAAAATATAATGTTATCATCAAAAGTGTGAAATATAGAAAATTTATTATGAAAGGAGAAAGAATCGGTGGGAATCTCTTCCAAATAGAAGAAATCAACAACTCCTTTTACTTGAGTGTAGAAGATGAAAAACAATTGTGGAACCCAAGACTTGGGAACCATGTATAGAAAACAATGAATAAACTTTATAAATTTGATATTATTTGATACACTCTAGAATTAAAATTATGTTAGGAATATATTTGTGAAATTTTTATAAAAGGAATACGACTAACCAAAGTCAATAAAATCTTTGATATTTTATCTACCTGTCAGATTGATCATATTAATTCTAATTTATGTGAGCCGATGATACATTAATAAAAAATAGTATTTTCAATTTCACTTTTCAATTTATTATTTCACTCTAATTACAAACATTGTGCTTATGAAGCACAAGTTAGAGGCCATTGAAATGTTCAAATTTGATGGAAAAGATTTTGAGATAGAAATAGGGGCTTCTATAATGATGTTGAGAATATATAATGGAACTGAATTCAAAAACAATAATTTTGAAAATATTTGAGAAAGCATGGTATAAAAAATCAGTATAGTTCACCCAATACTCCACAATAGATTGGATTAGGATAAAGAAATATTACAAATTTTGTGAAATGGGAATATGAATGTTAGCATAACACAACCATTAAAAATTATCTTTGAGGGAATCTATTAGTAATGTCATACATGTTCCAAATAGATTCTTTTTAGACCAAAAACTAACATGACACCTTCTGAAAAGTGGTATAACAAAAACCATCACTAACATACATCAATGTTTTTGGAACTCCATTTTTTCTAAAATTTAAAAATTCAGATTTGTTATGGTTTGATGAGAAAGAAGAGAAAGGAACTTTTATAGGATATTCACCAAATGGAAGAAGTTAAAAATTTTGTAACCAAAGTTTAAAAAACCTAGTGGACTTATATGATATGAAGGTAAATGAAAATTAAATTTCCTTAACAAGAGTTGTTGATAATGGTGAGGAGGATAAAAAAATATATTTCCAACAATGGGGAAATAAATTCAAAATATCCTTATCATGATTTAGAAGAATCTTGTGATGAGGAAACTTAAACATGGAGAGAAACCTTGAAATTTCAAATCTCACAAAAACATGTTGAATCTAAAACCATTATTGGGAATTAGAAGGCTCCATTTTAGACAAGAAGAAATTTTACATTAGACAATCAGACTTCACATATCTCAAAATTTGAATTAGAATCTGTTTCAGATGCTATAAAACACAAAAAATGGATAGATACATTGAATGAAGAGTTGGATCAGATTGAGAAGAATGAAATATGGGAACTTGTTTCACCACCATAACAAAAAAATGTTATCGGAACAAAGTGTATTTATAAAAAAAATTAATGTTCTTGGATAATTTTCAAGAAATAAAGAAATTCTTGTTTGTGAAGGATATGAAAAAATAAAAGGTGTGGATTTTGAGGAAAAATTTTCCCCCATTACAAGGATAGAGACTAATCTAGTTTTTCTTATAGTGTATTCTCATCATAATCACAACTTTTATCATATGTATGTAAAGTCATATTTCTTAAATGGCGATATTGAGGAACATGTTTACATAGAATAACATTTTGGGTTTTTACATGATGATTATGGGAAAAAAAATTTAAATTGAAGAAGGATATTGATGGAATAAAACAAGATCCATATGATTGGTATTATAAACATGAAAATGGTTTTATAATGTTGAATTTTTATAATGAAAAATTTGATTGAAACATATATGTGAAAGACATTGACTCTAGAACTCTAGTTTTAATAGTTTATGTAGATTATATAATTTTCTATAAGGGTAGAGAAGATTCTTTTAGAAAAATTATAATAAAATTATGATGAATTTTTAAATGTCTATGTTAGTATAATTTACTTTCTTCCATAGTTTACAAGTTAAACAAAAGGAAAAATACATTTTTTTATCTTAAGAAATGTATTCTATTGAATTGATAAATATATTTGGTATGGAATAATACAAGGAAGGTTCAAAAAATATTTCAGTGATGAAAATGTTGAGTAATGATGAATCTAGACTCAGAAAGGATTTCATAAGATGATATGAAGTCTTCTTTAACATAAAACCTTAAGTCCTGATATTATTTATGCCATGAATTTTTTGGTAGGTATCAAAGTAATCTAAAATACTCAGATATGTTGGTAGAATATATGATTCTAAGATATATTAAAGGAATAACTTCACATGGGTTGTTATACAAAAGAAATAGTGAGATAACTTTTCAGGGTTATACTGATGTCGATTGGTCTTGAAATTATAATGATATAAAATCAACTTTAGGGGGAACATTTTTCTTTGATAAATTTTGTGGGATTTTTCACAGTAAGAAACAAAATTTATTAACTTTGAGCACATATAAATTGGAAAATATTTTAGCTACTCGTACTTGTAATAAAATGTTACGGATGAATGTTTAGCTGAAATATTTGAAATTAATAAATTATAAACCATTGAAGATACATTGTTATCATTAGAGTGAAATTTATCTTTCAAAAATCTTATCCAATATTCAAGATCAAAACCCATTGATATAATGTTTCACTTTATAAAAGAAAATGTTTTCATGGGAGGTGATTCTTTGGAATACATTTCAAAAGAGTATCATAATTTTGATATATTTACCAAAGAAGTTTCAATATAAATGTTTTTGGAAATGTTGTTTTAACTTCAAGTTCATTCACCTCCCATGACTTCATAAAAATAATAATGAATAAACCCCCACCATTCTTTGGATTATGTTGAAAAAGGTGGAGAGAAATTAATAAGTTTATAATTTATAAGTATTTTATAATTATCCTTCATTTATGAATCTAAAGCCTTCCTTATCATAAAATGGTAGTGAGAAAAAGAAAAGTGATAGTGAATGAAAAAAGGGAGGGGAATTTTATCTTTACATGACCAAAAAAAATTCTCACTAAGGTATAAAATTCCATCAAAAACATTACTTTATCCAAAAGTGGGGTGTCAAGACACTCTCTTTTGAGAAAGAATATGTTTTGATAAAATTAAAAAAAACATAGGTTGTTTACAAAAGCAGAGCTGTGAAAAAAATTTGACAGTTGGAAAATTTGATAACAAGTGTTGTCAACAAATTCCAAAGGGGTTATTGAAGAAAAATTGTGATAAATTAGATTAACAATTTCTTTTATTTTTGGATAGCTAACCACTTTTTAAAATAATGTTTTTTTTATTCAGGAATTGGATCAATGCCAATATAATAAATATTTATCTGACTCAATGTTTTGTTGAAACATTGATGTTGTTGTTAAATGAAATCATATTTCTTCTAAATAGTTATAAATAATGATTCTAAAGTCATGAGTTAGAATATTTTCATATATTCTATTCCATGTTAGATGATCATTTTTTGATCATGAAATTCTATAAAAGCATGAAAAAATTCATGATAAAGGTATTTGAAGAAACTGTGGAGAGGTATGAATAAACTAAAAATTGCAGCGTGATTAATTACATCATAATGGGGAAATAAATAATAATTATTTGAGAATGAAACATAATTTTAATCCCTTATAAGGAAACATAATTTTTAATTGGATGAAAAGAAAATAGAAATCACAATCACTGATAAGGGTACATAATTCATAATCTCTAAGAAGGATATAGAATTTGTAATCATAGAGAAGGAAATTGAATTCATAATCATTGAGAAGGATGCCTAATTTTTAATCATTGAGAAGGAAACAGAATTTTTAATGAGATGAGAAGGATATATAATGTGTAATCACTAATAAGAGAACACATTCATTATGAAATGAGAAATAAAGAAAGATCATAATTAGCTTATTTAGAAGTAGACTCAAAAAGAATATTTCATATGTTTTATAAAGAGTTAAATAGGTAAAAAAATGAACTTCAATTTTTCATAAATCTCTGACAAATATAAGGAGGAATGAAGAAGTAAAAGTTTAATTTTAAATGTGAGTGATATTATGATATTTTGAAATTTGAGGAAGTAGGTAATGTTTCAAGTTTCTTTCTTTTGTTTTCTAAGTTTCCTATAAAAACTTTCCTAACTAATTCATTCATTAATGACCTTTTATGCAAGCAAACAGGAAGGAGCACAAAATAAATCAATTGAATGTAATTTATAGCCAATGATCTTATGAGGAGGATCAAAAAACTGTATGTTTTTTTACCAGTTGAGAATTTGGGTAGAGCTTGAGTTTTACAAATTGAGAATGAGTTAACTGTATTTTTTCAATCATATTGAGATAATAAAATCTAGATCCATCATATTGAGAAAATAAGATCTAGACTCATCATATTTACATAATTGGAATTAGACTCATAATATTAATAGAATCATATAGATACTTTTCATATTTATATAATTAGATCCAGACTCATCGGATTGAGAAAATTATATCCATCCAAATCTGACTAAGGATTAAGACTGAGAAATTGTAGAGTAGTTTAAAAAAATTATTTATTCTTTTGATTACCTGAATTACTTTATAAGACAAAATTTTAAACTACTAGGGGTTAGTATAATCATTTCTATCAAGACATAGAAGGAGAAAAATGGGATTTTTTACAATTTGTATTCACATATTCATATTATTATATTTCCATATACCCAGAGCAGTGGCTTTGTCAAGGATGTAGGTTCTCATACTAAGTCCAAACTTTGTAAATTTTGTGGGCTTTACATTATATCTGACCTTTTCTTTTAATATTAATTATTAAAATTAGATAAGGAAATAAATCTTAATAGATTTCAAGGGATAAGTTTATTAATGTTTTATAACATATAAAAATTGAACAACAGATTCCACCCCCCTTTTTAGTTGTTATTTGATTCTTTAGAACATAAAAATTAATTTCTAATAAAATAAATTATTCAAATAAAATTTACATGAAAACATAAACAATTAGAACACCTAAAATTGTGGATAAAAATTATACATGTGGTTCATTTCAACTCATAAGGTTAATTTTATTAATATAGGTAATCTCAAAGATAAAAATTCTTATTATATACTGATTCTCAAATGATATAAAATATTTTAAGATAGAATAATAATTATATGATATAAAAATGTCCATATAATATGGAAACATATTTATAATTTATAAACATCATTATTGGGTATGGTTTCTTTATAACCTCAATTTTATCATATTGTTTGTTCTATGTTGGGAAAATACTTTTCATAGTATAATTTCATATGATATATATTTTTTTAGGTTTTAATGTTACCTTATGATATTTATTTATATTTTACCTCTTAATAATGAATAATAATATATTATAAATATATTATCATAATTTTGAAATCAATATAACGTAAAATTCTATAAGGTACATGTAATACATTCCAGGGTTCAAGTAATCTTCATAAGGTACAATCAGTGTATAATTTTCAATCTTGTAGGGTATATGGTAAGACATCATAACATTATTTTACAGTTTAATAAGGTTTAAATATAATAAAATTGTAACATTATTATCATTTATGAAAATTTTACACACAATAAATGATTATGAAATAATTATAAAATATTGTGAGATATTATAATTGTCCATATATGAAATTGTTTTATGAGTTATAACCAAAATCAAATTGATTGGAATTTTCCACCAAAATTAGTTTATATGTTTGATAATTAATTAATTGAAATGATTCATAACATATTTCAATAAAATATTGTTTATTTACAATTGATGTTACTTCAATTATGAAAACACAAATAAATAAAATGTGAAGTTAAAAGAATAACTCTAAAAATAACGTAGTCTGATAATTTAAAAACATTAATATAAAAATTTTGTGCAATCAAAATTTATTAAAATGTATCTATTTTAAAAATAATAAAAATTTTGAAAAATAATAATGAACAATTAAAATATACAATATGTCATGCTTCAATTTAAAAGGATTGTTATAATAAAGCATATTTAAAATTTATTATGATTTCATTATGCCTTATAAAAAATAATATAGTAAAACATTTAAAAATAAATTTCCTCTAAGGATCATGATTTGTGAAAAATATATGAACTTAAAAAAGATAAAAATTAAATTTCATGATTCTCCATTAATAAATGAATACAAATAAATATAATATTGGATTTTAAAATCTATATAATGTAGCAAGAATGTTTTTTAGAAATAAATGTGAAAATCTAAATGGTGTGCTAAAAATTTATAATACTTTCCATGAATGCTGAAATTATTCAAATGTAATTAAAATATTATCCAACAATAAATAATCATATAACCTTGAAAATATAAATAGGTTAATTTTGTATTTTACATAATAAAATTTGATCATATTCATAACCTAAAATTAAAATATTAAAAAACTGATATTTCAATTATAAAAATTAAACATTTAGTATTTTTAATATATAATTATCCATTGTTTTAATTAATATAAAAAGAATTATTTTATGCAATGAATAAATTTTGAAAACGATGTCATATTTATGAAAATGAACACTAATAAAATTGAATTTAAAATCAAATAATTCATTTCTATAATTTATTAAAATGTTCGTTTCCTTTGAATGGTGATAGATGGTATCCCCAGGATATAAGATACATGATTCATGATTCTTATAATGGTTTTTTTAATATTTGATTACATTATATCATGTTGGATTCAACATTTTTATTCTATTTAAAGATGGAGTATGTTTTCCTCAGGGTTTATGGATCGTGATTCTCAATATCTGTAAAGATTTAGTTATTATTTCATTACATTCATTTACATCAGGATCATCATTTTTTCCATTAAAGAGATACGATCTCAGACAATTGACTGTGGGGGGGGGGTTCATGTATGGTTGAAAAAATGTTGAATTTGAGTTAACCATTTTCACCATGTATAGAAACTCCAAATTAATCCCACATCTATAATAAGGTATAAACCTACTTTACCATGTTATGTAGTTAGTTGGTTTCTCAAACCTAATGATTCTTACTAACTCAAATTTGCCAAGAGGATGGGATTTGTTTCTCATAAAATATTTATTTTGGGATTTATTACATATTCTATGACTCTAATATAGATTTATAATTTGTTTTTGAATATATTCAAAATCCAAATACTTCACTGGTTATCCAAAAAAATGGTCAAGTGTTAAATCATTTTGGGTGTAAAGGGGTTGTATTAATGAGACAATCATTTGGTTTTTGTGGTTATTTAACTTTTTCAAATTATTTATTTGAAATGGGATACTGATTATGTTTTGAAAATATATGAACATGAAATAAATAGTTTACTTCCACCCATGTAGGTAATTGTTGTTTCGAGGATAGGATTGAAACTTTATGAAGTGTCCTAAGTGTTCTATTTATTATACGAATAAAAACCTGCCTATATCATTTGAGTCTAAGTAATATAATTTAACTTTACAATGAAATGTCATATATGTGGAAAAATAAGTATTTTTTATAGATCTTATGCTTTAGAAAGATATCCTACATATCATACTTATAACATGAATCGGATTCATTATATTTTGACATGCCTCAACCCACTAATGGGCGGTGGCAAATAATCAAGGATTGTGAGGGTTATTTATCCAGGAATTTCTAACCCAGTAATTAGTTTGTGACATACACTATGGTGGATTCCATTGTATTGGGGAAATTATATCATGTCTTGGAAATGGGATTATAAAATGTGGTTTTCCTAGTTGTGGTAATTTTCTTATTTATGTGGCATGAATGTTGCAGATACCTAATCAGATGTGATCCATGTTCGGTGTGAGAAACTATAGATAACTAGTGATAAAAATAATCAAACATGTATTTATGGCATATGAATTTGTGTTTCCCTAATTGGATGTCTAATAGGGATCTTGGGGAGTAAGAATGATTCCTACATATCATGATTATTTAAGTAATCAGTTTCCTTGTAGTTAAATACATACTAAACCCTCTAATGGGTTTTAGGTACTTGAGGTCTTGGTTAGGGATTACACCGAAAACAATGTCCATTTATAAGCCCCTTTATCGCCAACTGATGGGTGAGGAAGGATGATGTAATCTTTAGAGAATTACATCCCATGATTTATGAATATTTATTTAATATAGGGACTTAAACTTGGATGGATTCCCAATAAAACATGGGAATCCATAATTTTTTTACGTATCATATTTAGATAGGAATCAGAGACCCTATATTTCAAGAGGTCCCCAACCTACAAATGGGTTTGAGATTCAAGAGGCGGTTTCCAATGATTACACATAAAAGGATACCCATGTATAAATACAATAATCTATTATTTATAGATTATGATGGAAGGTATAATTTTTGGATAATTAGGTCCCATGTGTTAAAAATATTTGAGATATAGAGGTACATACAGTATGGTTGAATCCCATTCAAATGAAGGCCATAAAAAGGCATCTTACTTATCATATATGGATAGGAATTGTATTAACCATTTTTTAAATGGTTTACGTGTGAGTGGGTATTCTTGAAAAGAATATCATGTCATGGGGTGTCTACTCAATACATATGACATATTGGAGTGTCAATTTGTGACATGGTTTAAATATCATGAAGGTCTATCTGATAAGGCTACATGTCCTAGTGTGCTTCATGTGATTGAGGAAGGCATGTCAGAAGTCCAACACAATATATAGCTAACTTTTCTGGAGAAATGTCACATGAATCAGATTAAATTTATAAAGGTATTCACATTATCTTCAAGGATTCATTCAAGGGTTTCATGTGATCAAGTCTAATAATCCCATATTGGTTCTCATGATTGGGGCCTATATGACCATGGGAGTCACATGACTAGGGATGACATGTTATAGGGATTTTTTCTCTATATATATGTCTATAAGAATTTTTGTGACCTGATTGAGTTGTCTAGGAGTAGTGTCATGATATGGTTTTCATGTTTGCACATTGTCACATTACATGGATAATATGTACTCGAACTATCAAATGACCTGGATAACATGTCTAGAGGACATTTCATGATTAATCATTCTAATTCCAAGGGTTTCACACTATTAAGGATAACATTTATTATGTCTAATTCATGATTTGGATAGGTCATGCGAAGTAAATTATTCCTTGAAATTAAAATCAACATAAATATCTTTGGGTAAATATCTATCCATTGTATTATTTATTTCATAAATGTCTCAATGTTTATCTAGAATTAACTTGTTGAGGTTTCACCTGACCAATTCAACACATGGAAAACACTTCAAATAATTTGGATCACACACCATGATTCCATTGATTGATCAATAGAGTAATCATATGAAGTTTATATAAACTTTGCGTAATCCATTAAGTTATTCATCGGGATTTTCCTCGTAGACAACCCTTGCGACTGTATGGAAATTTTCATTGAGAATTATGCTCTCACATCAGCTATCCATTGCGTGTTCCATTTCTGGTTATGTGTGTTTTTTTTGTTCCAAGGGTGAATATTTTATAGTAACACCACTATAAGTATATTTTTCATTACATGGAATGTATATCGCAGATATGGAATCAATATGGTGAAGGGGTGATTACATCCAGAACATCACATGAACATAATGTGGGCCATCCATGGAATCATCTATAGGTCCAATGATAAATATATATAACAAGAACATTCCATCATCCACATATTTATTGAAACTGTATCTTGTAAAAATTCATTTTCATGATCACCTCAACAAGTGATGTATTCTTTGCAATATCATCCTAACAAGTATTTGGAGTCTTCATAAGATTAGGGAACCTGTCAAATAGTATTTTTCTTGAGGAAGAGATTCTTTTTTGGGCCCTTCATGAGATCAAGTTGGATTTATAGACATTATTCCTGATATTAGAAATTCATGTAAAAGGATATTCGAATGTTTATTATTCCTATCTACGAGAATTTGGCATAATCAAGGGATAAATTTATTTGATTCTCTATGATATTATATTGGCTTGTTAGAGGCCATTCTCCAGATAAAAATGGCTTTCCACGTGAAATTTCTCATATAATGTTTTCTTTTTAATGTACATTTTTCATACCCTATCTTCCGGTTAGATTCCATTCATGAGATAATGTTGTCTTATCATAGGCCATTCATGAGATCAAGTCTACATCTCATTGGGTCTTCAAGGGATCAGTGTGGTGATCACACATGACACATAAACACTTATCATGAAAATAGTGAAAATTGTCCTCTCAAGAAGATTCCACATTTTATGTCATCTATTTTTTATTCTTGAAGGATTTTTTCCTCTCCCAGTTGATTTTCAACTATCATATCCCATGATAAATTATGGATCTTACAAAAATATGAGATAATTTTCATGGAATGTTGTCCTATTTGTATTTGGTTTATAACATGATCAAAAATGAATTTTAGAGTGGTGTGTGAGGATTATAATGGATAGTCACACCACTTTTATATAGATCCATAGGGGAAACGAACGATTGATTGGATGTGTCTGAGGTCCTTTGCATCATCATGATATCTTATTGATTGACATGTCTCATAATATGAGGAACATAACTTGAAGCCTTCGCATATTCAACGACACTTATTATGATTCTTTATATATAATATCAGGGATTTTTTATGTGAGTTTTTTTTATCAGAAGTAATTCTCAAAGTGGACTCACATTATTGTTATTTGATCACACAAAAGATATAATATAATAGTGAGTTGTTTATAGTGTTATGAAAAAATGTGCCCTTCAAGAGTTTTCATGATTCATGTTATCCATCCACTTGATACTCATATATCCATGTTTCCCCTTCATTTTTCTTTTAGAAAGCATAATACATATGATTCAGTTATATCATTGATCCAGGAATTGTCAATTCCTATTTCGTAGGTATCAAAAAATTCACCTATTTCATAAGGAGAAAGGTCCAGTAGGAAAAGGCCTTGGTTCTAAGGAGAGTAAATTCTTTCATTTTTCTTTAAGGCTCCTACTAATTGGGTTAATGAGAGGCCTTTAGTCATTCATAGGACCTTTGGTATTCCACAGGGCATTCTAGAGGAGTGAGGGTTCCACACATTCCACTAATGACTTAGACTTCTAAAGATCCTGTGACATCCTATCTCATACGTATATTTCCCCTAACTACTATGCAAGAACCACTTTGTGAGTACGACATCACATGATTTATTCACAAGATTCGATATCATGATATCTCCATGGGAAATCCTTACTTTTTCAATCTATGACTTATTCAAAGGTAATTTCTACATGTTGTATTTTACATCTTGGATTATAGGCTTTTATCATGTAATGTTTATTGTCCAACAATAATTTGGCACATGATCTCTTTATCATTTATCATGTCACATGACCACTCTATGGATATATGATCATGAGGCTCAAACGAAGATCTTATAATTGAATATTGATACATGGGTCACACAATCTGTGATACTGGTAATGAGACATGTGATTAAAAACATTACATGGGTCACTTAATTCAAGATATAAGAAATTGGTAATTTTATCGCTAATCCTTATATAGTTTATGTGATTATCATTATGCTACCCACATTACACATTTTTGTTAAATTATCCCCCATTTCTAAATTGTACACCATATCATGTTGCCTTGATAAATTAGTCTATATGGAATCCAAATAGAATAAATCATTTAATGTAGTTGACTAGATGGAAATGATTGTAAGAAATAATAATATTGAACCTCATTTTTATGTGGTCTTTAACAAAGTGGATTTGGAGAGGATACACATGTTTGAACAATAAAATTATCATATGTCACACTAAATACCATTATATGGGTTATTTTCTCTATATGATACCAACATTCCTTCACCCAAATATAATATTTCATCTCAATCCCATTTGTTTTTTCTTCTCTTGAGAGTATTAAAATGAAAATTAATAAAGATATTAAATTGGTTATAGAGCCACTCTATGGGTTGTACTATATTTTGGCTAACTTTTATATGGGTTCAGATGGTTGGGATATAGACCATCAGAAATTTTATTAGTGTTATTTGGGAATACTCACATACCATATGAATGATCTAAGAAGTATTAAGAGATCAGTATTGAACATCCAACATACCAGTAGCATCAATGATGAATGGGAATGGAGATGTAGGGATCAGCCTACAGGATATTTACTAGTTTACTGGAATACCTCCTCTCAGTGGTATGTATGATTAATTTAATCCTTCTTTTGATGTTTTGGATGGCCTTATTAATAAATACAACTTTGGTGGGGAAAATGGTTTTCATTGTGAAGGATAAGAAAAAGAAGGGGATGAAACTATGCTCAAATACCACTTTTTAAGGACTAAATAAAAAACTTATTTCATCATAACGGGGCCCATCCAACTATTTTAAAACCTCATATTTTTCATTCCAAAATCGTTTTAAATAGTGTGGGATATTATTTTTTATATTCCTAAAGATGGTGAGTATACCTAATGTGGTTACTAGTTGAGAACAAATATATCTCCAAGACTTAGGTTAGTGGGGTTTATATCCATTTTTTAATGGTTCTATTTCTCATATAGGGGAACATGCTTTTTCATTTGAGTGTGGACTTTGATGGTGGTATACACATTGTTAGAGGGGTGACCCCTCATTCTAGATATATAGACTCTTTCTCACCATCATCCACCCATTAGTTATATCAAACATGGAAACATTCGCTATCAGAATGTAGGCCCGTTGTAGTTCTTATTTGGCAGTATATGAGAGAATTTGTAGTGTTTCAATATCATAACACAATTAATATTCCTCATGAATAATTCCATCCTAGGATGTTGAACATGCATCAGGGAAAGACAGTGTCATTAGGTCCCAATGAGGTTACCAATTTGTTCTTCTGACAAGATCATTTCAACTTCATTCCCTAACCAACAATGAAAAGAATAATTATAAATAATTGTAGTGGATATCTTGAAGATAGGGTATATAAAAAATACATATCAATGATGGGTTATTATATATCACATAAGTGAGTTTATTATCTCTAATTCATGTACTTCTTATCTATTTACTCACATGTTTTTCTTTACTCTGATGGTTTCCCCTCTTCCCTCGGGTGGTATGCGGGTAGAAAGACATCATGGGATCATTATCCAATTTTGAATCTTACTAAAACATGAATATAAAAATATTTAAATCAATTTATAAAATTTTAATTCACCAATATTCATTTCTTACTACTATGTCTAGTCTTAGGTATAAGTTTACCTAAGTGGTGTATTAAATTAACTGTTCTATCAGATTGATGGCTCAAGTGAATTAGGAAATGCATTACCAATGGTATAAATGGAGTTATATCTAGAAATATTAAAGACTCTAAGTAATAAATATTATAATGGTGATGAAATCCACATTACTAGTATATAGTTTGTTTAGGGGGATGGACCATTGACAATAGTGATTAACGATGAAATGATTGAGAGGAGAGCACATGACACTGCTTCTCTTGCTTCATCATCGACCTATCCAGTCCTTATTTCAACATATTTATTGTCTAAATATCCCTCATAAAACATTTCTCTATATAACATACCCACCCTAGAGGCTGAAGATGTTTAGTTATCACAAAGGATAGTATGGGACAAAATATACACCCTAATTAATGAGACTACCTTAGATATGATTTTCAGGAAAGAGGAGAACTTTTTCCAACAATTTCATGATTATGAGGACGATGGATTTGATTTTCAACCATTATATGTCATCAACTATAGTTTTTCCTATCCCCAGAACAACATTACAATTGAGAGAAGAACTTGTGTAGAGTTCATGAAAAAAGTTCTCTTACCCACTCAATAAGAAAATATTTGGAGATTCTTGAGCTGAGAAATAAAAAATTCTCTCTACTTAATTCTCATATGAATTTATTGAATGCAGAAATAGATAATTAAAAATCATAGATAGCTAGCTCATGATTCATTCATATGACTCTGTCATCATTACTAGAGACTACTAAAAAATTAATCCAAGATATATCCTCTTTAATTGATACAATGCATCCTCATTTAAAATCAGAATAAATGGATTGGGTGACACATCAGCGCTCAATTGATAACTCTTTCCAAACATTAGATGATTCTAAAAACATATCAGACATGATTTTTTGTGATCCATCTATTGAAATATATATTTTTTTTTAATGTTCTTTTCATGAAACATTATGAATGACTCCATAATGGAGAGATTCCTCACCAGTATTAAATTTATCAATGAATAAATCTTCTAAACATAATATATCATTACCCAACATTTATTTTATTAATGATGTACATGACATTTCATCAATTTGACATCGTTTGGATCATTAGATATACCTATCCTTTTTATAATACCATGAAAACCCAAATTCCTGAATTTGAATTATTGAATCACAACATATTTATATGAAGAAATTATAATAAATTCTTACCAGTGTGAGATCCCTCATTGATGTATATTCCTTGGTTCTCCTTTGATCACATAATATAAAAAAATGATAAATTGGGTTATCAATGTCATTGAGGAAGAATTATATAATTTCTTAATAATTTAGTGGACTTAGTGTTCATAGAATTGTTTTTGTTTGGGAAAATTAATGATCCCTACATGGTTTGAATATTTTTTTTATATTTTTCACTAAATTTTCCCTACATTTCATAAGTTGAAAATATTAGAAGGCATTAATGTACAATATTCTTATGCTTCCCTCTTGAGGATTCTAGGGATAATGTTTTTTTATTTTTATTTTTAAAAGTGATCATTATATCTTGGATAATAAAATAATGTGCAGTGCGAAGAGACTCAATTTTTTCATAGGTTTCATTTTTGGGTTTTTAACCTCATGATCATTCTGTATCTTTTGATTTTTTTAATGTTCTGAAAATTAGACAACTATTGTGTTATATTTTAGATTATATTAAATTGTACCATCAAAATGTTTAGTTTATGGTCTTGTAGCTCAGACCATATTTTGTGTAGTTTATGGTATTCTAGTTATAACAATCTAATATTATAGAATAGGGTCTTATAGCTCAGACCCTCTACAATTAGTAGTGTATCATTTTCAAAATAAAATTATCCATATAGAATAATTTCATGAGCTATGGACATATTTTGTACAGTTAAACATCATATAGAAGGAAACAATTCTATTAAGTTTGAAATCATGTGGTGAGGATGAAAATTATATTCAATTTAATATCTTTTCATCTAGGATATAAAGTACTATACAGTCTAGAGTCTGGATTCTAGGTATAAGGCCCCGGCCTTAAACCTTACTTAATATTGAATTAAATGAATAATTCACATTGAGGATCTTTTCAGGTTTAGAGTTTTAGAGAATTAGATCATAAAACATGTATTACATTCCACATTTAATAAAAGTGGTTACATAAAAGATAGTATTCATTTTTCCCATCAATGGAAACATATTTAAAATAAAACAAGGATTCTTTCTTGACACTTCCTTGACACTATCATCATATCATGTACCTCTCCCTTGACCTGTGAAAAACATTTCAAAAACTTGGGATGAGCATAAAAAGCTCAGTAAAGGTTATAAAAATATGGAAAGGAAAAATGAGTTCATATATACATAAGAATGAAATCATTCTTTACCCATAAAACATAGTCACTTTAACATACCTCATCAAATCATGAATAAATCATAGAAATCATAAGACATAAAGGTAACTTGAGGCATTCATGACATTCTTAAGTAGGGAGTAACCCTCTTGGTTAAATTTGGAATACCCATCACAGTATATTCCCTAAATCTCTTCGGAGAAACCACAACGTTTCTCTCCTTACCCAATGCATTGGAGAGATATATCGGGCTCACCCACCCTTAGTTTATCACGGAACCACCCGTCTTCATAATAATACCCAAGAACCACAACATAATCGTATCACATAAAACATGCATAAAGGAAACATAACATTTCCACCTTTCAATCATAAGATATCAATACAACACATTGAAATAAAAACATTATGAAAATCATTTTCAATACCAAAATAAAAGAAAAGTAAAACATGGTATTTATTTTTCTTTAAAAAAAAAGTATGGCTTGTAGAGGAAGTCGAAACTCAAATAATGGTCACGGCGGCAGAGAAGTCGTTGTCGCCGCACATGTACGACAAAAAAACATTCCCTTTTGTCGTTTAGTAAATGCTTCGTATAAAAAACATTCCTTTTGAATAAATGTAAAAGTCAAAGGGGTTTATACACCGTATAAAAGAATTTTGTGTGTAAAACAAAATATGCCTCAATGAAATGAGATTGAGACGAAATCCCATACCTCATATCCGACTTGACTTGATTGTTCTTTAATCTCCTGAATAATAAACTTGAGTTAATTTATACTTTCTTAAGAACCTTTTTCAAGTTCATTATTCCTTTTATATCACTTATTACCATGTCATGAACACTATGTAATTATTTTAGTTAATAACGGTCGTTTTAACGATCATTGGTACTTGAGTCAAAATGTGCTCTTTATAATTACAAGTTGTTCATGTATCCATTATATCCAGAGTTATACTCATGATTTATATATCATATATATAAAATATATCCAGTATATACATGCATTTATAATATTACACAATGTTTAGAGGTAAGAAATGAAATGCACTGTTCATGGAGACAGTAAGCCGTACGTACGCATGAATGCTACTTTCATTTATATTTCATATTTTATGGAATTAAAACATAATGATACATAAAAGTATTTTAATTCCAGTATGGTATCATATATAATATCATTAAATATATCCTTTATATGTACGACATATGGTATTAACGAATCAAATCACTTTGAGGGGGCGGTAGTCCGCACTTCCTAAAATCAAGATATCGCGTTTACTCATAATGGTAACCATAAAGATATGCCATAAATGAAAAATACAGAAGATTAAGTAAAACATAAACATATTATATATAATATATAAATATAGTGACATCTTAATGGCCACATTTGAAGTTGATATATGAGTGTTGAACAATCATCGTTTCGTGAGTCAGAAATTCGCCATCCACAGAAATAGTATATTCTTTAACAATTAAATGTAGGTGTGTGTAAGTGTAGCTAGAATCCTTATTATAAAAACATCCTAGTATATGGAAGATACTGGTGTTTTTACAAAATAAATTAATAAAAAGAGTTTAGGGGGTTGGAGAAGCAAAATAAAACAAAAGAACACAAGAGAAGACACTACCTTTAGATCGGGTAACTCTTTTTGATTTGATCTCAAAGGCTTCCTTGGGAAGACTTATGCCAAAAGTGAGGCTTCTAGGAGTTATATAGGGATGTGGAGAGACAAAATGGGCAGGGGTTGGCCGAGACAAAGGCTTTGGAAGTGTGGGTAAGGTGGTAGAGGTTGGGGCCTTTTATAAGAGGAGAGGAGAGGCACTCTTGGAAAGTAAAGAAATGTTACTTTATTTTAAAATGAGTTTCGGATTTAAAAGGTCCCACATTGATATAATTCTAGGATAAGGTGATAAGGGTTCTAAATCCACCCATACAATAGGTTTTGGACATGTGTAGGTCATATATTTTACATTATCTTTTCATTTTATTTAAATCGTTAAATAATGAGGTAATCGTTGCATCATCAGGGTGTCATAAATAATTTATTTTATTTAATTTCTAAAAATTATAAAAAAAATACTATGATGTAGAAAATATTTTTATATTTCCAATTAATATTTATAGTAAAAACTATGACTTGTATAACCCCATGTAAAAATTGTTTTAGTAAAACAACTCATGTTTGTGTCATTTTTTTTTAACATTAAATAAAAAGATATTAATGTCATTTTCCTACCAAAGTGGATCCATGGGGTCCCCAAGCTGACACATGGATTTTCTTGGTCGGAAATGACATATCCAATAAGGTTAGGACATGTTTCAAGCTCATCTCATATTATTAAAACATTATTCTTACCTTAAATTACACTAATTACCTCTAATCGCGATTAAGAACTTCAAAGTTACTATTCACCAAAAAATTGTTTTAATCCCATTGAACCACATTTTACTTCTTAATGACAACCATGTATGTCGTATTTTTTAAATTCAAACCAAATAGGTGGTAAAATTTCATTTAAACGAAAAATCAGTTTTTATAAGTACCACTTAGTGGTTTCACTATTCATCAAAAATTGAAGTTTTCCAGAAAAAAACCAAAACATCACCCTAATATATATTTGATATTCAGAATTAAAAAATGATGTCTATTTTACAAAATTCAAAACATATAAGTTGCATTAATTAATTTAATAATTAATTCCCGCTGTCAGATCAAATAGCGTGCTTTTAAGAAACAATAAGTATCAAAAGATTGACACTAGTTTAAGTCCAATTTCATAGTGAAATTAATTCCAACGACCAATATTGGATTAAATGGTAATAATATATTCTAATTGAACTTTAAAATTAATTAAAAATATAATCTAGTCCTATAAATCAATTAGATTAAAAAGAGGTTTTGAATTAAAATACAACATTTTTCACTATTCATTAAAAAAATGAACTTTATTGGAAAAATACCAAAAATTCACACAAAGTAAATTTTGATGTCCCAATAATAAAAAATAAGTTTATTTTGACAAATAGTGCTTATAAAATTGTCAAAAGATAGATTTAAAAGATGCTTTGCCATCAAAAGGCAGTAAAACAATCTTTTAAAAATATTAGTGTATTCCATGCTTAAGATTGGATTTATTCTCATTTTAAGACTCTAAAACACTATCTAATTCATTAATAGAAATAGATAAAAATATATATTAATCATTACTTACGTGGGATGTTACATCCTTATCCCCTTTAGAAAATTGCGTCCCCTCAATTCATTTACTTATCGAATAAGTGGGGGTATTTATCCCTCGTTTCATTTTCAGATTCCCATGTTGCCTCTTCAATCATGTGGTTTTTCCACAAAACCTTTACCTGATGAATCACCTTATTCCGTAACACTTTCTCCCTGTGGTCAAGAATCTGGACTGGTTGTTCTTCATAAGATAGGTTCTCTTCCAGCTGAACTACCTCTAGACTCAAAACATGAGATGGATCTAGCATATACTTTCTCAACATTGAAACATGAAAAACATTGTGTACCTGAGATAAACTCGGAGGTAAAGCCACTCGGTAAGCAACTGATCCAACTCTCTCCAGAATTTCATATGGTCCAATGAACCTTGGACTCAGCTTTCCTTTCTTACCAAATCTCATAACACTTTTTCGTGGTGATACTTTGAGAAAAACATGGTCACCTACCTCAAAAGAGAGATCCTTCCTCCTATTGTCTGCATAACTCTTCTGCCTGCTCTGAGCTGTTCTCATGTGTTTCTGTATCAACTGAACTATTTCTGCCAACTCTTCTACCAATTCTGGTCCCATCAACTTCCTTTCACCCACCTCATCCTAGAAAGCTGGAGTTCGACACTGCTTCCCATATAATGCCCGAAAATGGTTCCATCTATATACTGGAAGGAAAACTGTTATTATAAGAAAATTCAACCAAAGAAAGATTTTGGTCCCAACTTCCCTGATAATCCATTGAACAAGCACGTAGCATATCCTCCAAAGTCTGGATCGGTCATTATGACTGCCCATCTGATTGAGGATGAAAAGCTGTACTAAAATTTAATTCAATACCCAACGACTTCTGAAGGCCTTTCCAAAAGTTAGAAGTAAACCGGGGATCACGGTCAGATACAATGGAGAGAGGAACTCCATGTAACCTGACTATCTCTTTAAGATACAAATGGGAAAGTTGATCTAGGGAAAAGAATCTCTTATAGCAAGGAAATGAGCATATTTGGTCAATTGATCAACAATAACCCATATTGTATTACCTCGAGATGTCTTTGGAAATCCCACAACAAAGTCCATGGATATATTCTCCCATTTCCACTCTGGCACTGGTAAAGGCTAAAGCATCCCTTTCGGTAACTGCCACTCTACTTTAACCTATTGACATGTCAAACACTTCACAATAAAATCAGCAATATCTCTTTTCATTCCGTCCCACCAGTAATACTCCTGAAGATCTCTATACATCTTAGTACTGCCAGGATGAACTAAAAACGGAGAAGTATGAGCTTCACATAACAACTCCCTCTTCAACTGTGAATCACAAGGCACACACAATCTCTTCCCAAATCTCAAAACACAATCATTATCAATGTTGAATTCAAGCAACTTACCCTTCTAAACCAGCTCTACCTTTTTCTGCAACTCACTGTCTTGCTTCTGTGCATTCTTGATTCTATCTGATAGAGATGATCTCACTGATACCTGAAACAAAACAGAAGAACTTCCTGCACCAACAACATCTATGCCAAAGTTCATCAAATCAAAAACCAAAGGATCTTGTTCCAAATGTAGCATGGTTAATGAAGCATTACTTTTCTGACTCAAAGCATCAGCCACTTTATTTTCTTTTCCCGGATAGTAATGAATTGTACAATCATAATCCTTGATTAATTCCATCCATCTCCTCTATCTCATGTTCAACTCTTTTTGAGTGAATATATACTTTAAACTTTTGTGATCAGTATATATTTCACACTTTACTCCATACAAATGATGCCTCCAAATTTTCAAAGCGAAAACAACAGCAGCTAATTCCAAATCATGTGTAGGGTAATTTACCTCATGAGTTTTCAACTGTCGTGAAGCATAAGAAATTACGTGATCATTCTACATTAGGACGCAACCAAGTCCTTTCAATGAAGCATCACTGTATATAACAAACTCACCATTCCTGGAAGGTAGTTCCAAAACTGGAGCATTCACCAATCTTCTTTTCAGTTCCTGAAAACAATCATCACATTATTTTGTCCAGCTAAACATAACACCCTTCTGAGTTAGCTTCGTCATTGGACTAGATAACCGTGAAAAATTTCTAACAAACCTTCGGTAATACCCTGCCAAACCAAGGAAGCTATGAATATCAGTTACATTTGTGGGTCTTGGCCATTCTTCCACAACCTTTGTTTTTGCAAGATCAACAGTTATCCCATCATTAGAAACAATATGACCAAGGAAAGAAATTTGTTTCAACCAAAACTCACACTTGCTGAATTTCCCATACAATTTCTTTTCATTCAAGGATTGAAAAATAACCCTTAAATGTATTTCATGCTATTATTTACTTTTAGAAAATACCAAAATATCATCAATGAAAACAACCACAAACTTATCCAAGAAATCATGGAAAATTATATTCATTAATTCCATGAATACAGCAGGTGCATTGGTGAGCCCAAAAGGCATTACTACAAATTCATAATGGAAATATCTTGTACGAAACGCAGTCTTCAGAACATTTGCTTCCTTTACCTTCAGCTGATAGTACCCCGATCTGAGGTCAATCTTTGAAAAATACTGAGCTCCCTGGAGCTGATCAAACAAATCATCAATATGAGTAAAAGGATATTTTTTCATAATAGTGATGTTATTCAAGGATCTACAATCGATGAAAAGTCTCATAGAACCATCTTTATTTTTGAAAAATAAAACAGGAGAACCCCATGGTGATGTTCTAGGTCGAATGAAACCTTTCTTTAATAAATCTTGCAATTGCTCTTCAAATCTAAAAGTTCAAATTGATCCATTCGATAAGGGGGTTTTGAAATTGGCTTAGCATTAGGAACTAAGTCAACAATAAACTCAAATTCCTGATCTGGTATTATTCCAGGAAACTCATTAGGAAAAACATCAGGACACTCATTTACCACTGGCACGTCATTAATCTGGACAGTTCCCTTCTTTTCAACAATATGTGCAAGGTAACATTCATTTCCATCTTTTACAAGTTTCTCAGCCTCTTGATATGTTATCAACAGTAAGGGTTCATTCTTGTACACAAACTGAAAGTCATTCTGAAAAGAAACTTCTTTAGCTCTACAATCAATCTTAGCATGGTAAATAGAGATCCAATCCATACCCAGGATAACATCAAACTCTACTAGAGGTAAAACAATAAGGTTAGTAAGTAGTTTCTTTCCACAGATAAGGATAGGAAGATTATTATAAATTATTTTTGCCTCAACATTTCCCCCAGGTGTTTTTACCACAAGTTCAGTAGTCATTTCTTGAGATGGTATTCCCATTTTACTAGAAAAGGATTTAGAGATGTAAGAATGTGTAGACCCCGAATCAAACAACACACTTGCATAATCTGAAAAAACAAACAAAGTACCTGATACAACTTCATTTGATGGCCCGACATCTGCTGAAGTAGTTTCAAAGGATTTCACCACCCCTTTTTGCTTGTAGTCTTACTGCTTCCCATCACTCAAGCTCTTTTTCAGACACTCATTTGCATAGTTACACATCTCATTTCACTTAAAACATATCACTAACTGTAAATCAAATTTGGTCTTACCATCACCCTGATCTTTTTTAGTGCAATCACGAGCCTTGTCTCCCATCTTACCACATCGGTAGCACTTTCCAGAATTCAGAAGACATTCCCCAGCATGCCTTTTCCAACATTTATCACAAAATGGAGACTTAGTTTTCTTATCATCAGACCTTTTTGAAGAATTCTTCCCTTTCTCCTACCACCTCGTTCTCTTCTTATGTTGGTTGTTATAGAACACTTGATCATTGGCAAACTCCATTTCCACATTCTCAGCACATCAAACAAGCTTTTAATAACTTTAGAACTCACGAGAAGCTAAATCCATTCAATATTTTGGCTTTAATCCTGAGTAAAAAAGATTGATTTTACTATCAAGGTCTCGGATAAAATTTGGAGCATACCTTGGCAATCGAGTGAACATTTCTTCATAGGCAGCCACTGAGTCATCCTCTTGCCTCAATTCCAAGAATTTCTTTTCCATCCTAAGTCGAACATCCTTAGGAAAATACTTCTCAAGAAACATACCTTTAAATTCATCCCAATCGAGAGTATCAATCTCATCAGCGTCCCTGATATTTCTAACCATCGACCAACACTGATCTTCTTCACCCTCCAAACGGTAAATAGCAAGACTAACCTTTTGATTGCCTAAACACCCAATGACATCTAAAATCTTCTCTAGTGCTTTAATCCACCCTTCAGCTAGCATAGGGTCAGATGATCCTCTGAATGATGGGGGATGATGCCTCATGAAATGTTCCACCACTGACATGTTCCTCTGTGGTTGATCTGGCTAATCTCGTGCATGGATACCGCCACCATTTATCGCTTCAGTAAACTATGCCATTACTGCAACAAAATGTTCAGTTCCAATTCCGACCATCTCAAGATGCTGATTCGGAAGGTTATTTCCTTCTGTATGCCTTCCTAGCACTGCATCCATATTTCCTCTACGTAAAACCATTCTGAACAAACATGTCTTAGATGAAGAATCATGGTAGTCTTCAAATGCTATATCATTTCAATTTGACCATAAAAAAATATTTTTGGATAATCATTTAATAAAATTATAACTCCTAAAGTTATCTAAACCGACCTCTGATACCAACTATAAGGCCCTGGCCTTAAACCTTACGTAATATTGAATTAAATGAATAATTCACATTGAGGATCTTTTCAGGTTTAGAGTTTTAGAGAATTAGATCATAAAACATGTATTACATTCCATATTTAAGCAAAGTGGTTACATAAAAGAAAGTATTCATTTTTCCCATCAACAGAAACATATTTAAAATAAAACATGGATTCATTCTTGACACTTCCTTGACATTATCATCATATCATGTAGCTCTCCTTTGACCTGTGAAAAACATTTCAAAAACTTGGGATTAGCATAAAAATATCAGTAAGGGTTATAAAAATATGGAAAGGAAACATGAGTTCATATATACATAAGAATGAAATCATAATTTACCCATAAAACATAGTCACTTTAACATACCTCATCAAATCATGAATAAATCATAGAAATCATAATACATAAAGGTAACTTGAGGCATTCATAACATTCTTACGTAGGGAGTAACCCTCTTGGTTACATTTGGAATACCCATCATAGTATATTCCCTGAATCTCTTCAAAGAAACATTAACGTTTCACTCCTTCGCGTTACCCAATGCATTGGAGAGCTATATCGGGCTCACCCGCCCTTAGTTTATCACGGAACCACCTGTCTTCACAATAATTCCCAAGAACCACAACATAATCGTATCACATAAAACATGCATAAAGGAAACATAACATTTCCAACTTTCAATCACAAGATATCAATAAAACACATTGATATAAAAACATTATGAAAACCATTTTCAATACCAAAATAAAAGAAAAGTAAAACACGGTATTTTTTTAAAAGTATGGCTTATAGAGGAAGTCAAAACTCAAATAATGGTCACGACGGCAGAGAAGTCGTTGTCGCCGCATACGTACGACAAAAAAACATTCCCTTTTGTCGTTTAGTAAACGCTTCGTAAAAAATATTCCTTTTGAATAAACGTAAAATTCAAAGGGGTTGATACACCATATAAAAGAAGGTTGTGTATAAAACAAAATATGCCTCAATGAAAGGAGATTGAGACGAAGTCTCATACCTCGTATCCGACTTCACTTGATCGTTCTTTAATCTCCTGAATAATAAACTTGAGTTAATTTCTACTTGCTTAAGAACCTTTTTCAAGTTCATTATTCCTTTTATATCACTTATTACCATGTCATGAACACTATGTAATTATTTTAGTTAATAACGGTCGTTTTAACCATCATTGGTACCTGAGTCAAAATATGCTCTTTATAATTACAAGTTGTTCATGTATCCATTATATCCAGAGTTATACTCATGATGTATATATAATATATATCAAATATATCCAGTATATACATGCATTTATAATATTACATAACGTTTAGAGGTAATAAATGAAATGCACCGTTCATGGAGATGGTAAGCCGTACGTACGCATGAACGCTACTTTCATTTCTATTTCATATTTTATGGAATTAAAACATAATGATACATAATAGTATTTTAATTCCAGTATGGTATCATATATAATATCATTAAATATATCCTTTATACATACCACATATGGTATTAATGAATCAAATCACTTTAAGGGGCGGTAGTCCGCACTTCCTAAAATGAAGATATCACGTTTACTCATTACGGTAACCATAAAGATATGACATAAATGAAAAATACAGAAGCTTAAGTAAAACATACACATATTATATATAATATATTAATATAGTTACATCTTAATGGCCACCTTTTAATGTGATATATGAGTGTTGAACAATCATCATTTCGTGAGGCAGAAATTCTCCATCCACGGAAACAGTAAGTTCTTTAACCATTAGATGTAGGTGTGTGTAAGTGTAGCTCGAATACTTCTTATAACAACATCCTAGTATATGGAAGATACTGGTGTTGTTACAAAAGAAATGAATAAAAATAGTTTAGGGGGTTGGATAAGCAAAATAAAACAAAATAGCACAAGAGAAGACACTACCTTTAAATCGGGTAACTCTTTTTGATTCGAGCTCAAAGTCTTCCTTGGGAAGACTTATGCCCAAAGTGAGGCTTCTAGGAGTTATAGAGGGATTCAGAGAGACAAAATGGTCAGGTTTTGGCCAAGACAAAGGCTTTGGAAGTGTGGGTAAGTAAGTAGAGGTGGGGGCCTTTTATAAGAGGAGA
This sequence comes from Viscum album, assembly GCA_963277665.1. Lineage (NCBI taxonomy): Eukaryota > Viridiplantae > Streptophyta > Magnoliopsida > Santalales > Viscaceae > Viscum > Viscum album. The sequence continues at coordinate 671,223,383 of OY728131.1, read as the reverse complement.
GGAGGGGCACTCTTGGAAAGTAATGAAATGTTACTTTATTTTAAAATGAGTTTAGGATTTAAAAGGTACCACATTTATATAATTCAAGGATAAGGTCATAAGGGTTATAAATCTACCCATCCAATAGGTTTTTGACATGTTTATGTCACATATTTTACATTAAATTTTCATTTTATTTAAATCGTTAAATAATGAGGTAATCGTTGTATCATCATGGTGTCATAAATAATTTAATTTATTTAATGTCTAAAAATTATAAAACAATTACTATGATGTAGGAAATATTTTTATATTTCCAATGACTATTTATAGTCAAAAATATGACTTGTATAACCCCATGTAAAAATTGTTTTAGTAAAACAACTCATGTTTGTGTCATTTTTATTTTAACATTAAATAAATAGATATTAATGTCATTTTCCTACCAAAGTGGCTCCATTGGGTCCCCAAGTTGACCCATGGATTGAATTTGTCTTCCATGACACATCCAATAAGGTTAGGACATGTTTCAAGCTCATCTCATATTATTAAAACATTATTCTTACTTTAAATTACACTAATTACCTCTAATCGCCATTAAAAACTTAAAAGTTACTATTCACCAAAAAAATTATTTTAATCCCATTGAACCCCATTTTACTTCTTAATGACAACCATTTATATAGGATTTGTGAAATTCAAACCACAGAGGTGGTAAAATTTCATTTAAATGAAAAATTAGTTTTTATAAGTACCACTTAGTGGTTTCACTATTCATTAAAAATTGAAGTTTTCCAGAAAAAAACCAAAACTTCACCCTAAGATGTATTTGATATTCAGAATTCAAAAATTATGTATATTTTACAAAATTCAAAACATATAAGTTTCATTAATTAATTTAATAATTAATTCCCACTGTCAGAGCAAATAGCGTGTTTTTATGAAACAATAAGTATCAAATGATTGACACTAGTTTAAGTCCAATTTCAAAGTGAAATTAATTCCAACGACCACTATTGGATTAAATGGTAAAAATATATTCTAATTGAAATTTTAAACCAATTCAAAATATAATATAATCATATAAATCAATTATATTAAAAAGAGGTTTTGAATTAAAATACAACATTTTTCACTATTCATTAAAAAATGAACTTTATACGAAAAATACCAAAAATTCACAAATAATAAATTTTGATGTCCCAATCATAAATAATAAGTTTATTTTGACAAATAGAGCTTATAAAATTGTCAAAATATATATTTAAAAGATGGTTTTCCATCAAAAGGCTGTAAAACAATCTTTTAAAAATATTAGTGTATTCCATGCTTAAGATTGGATTTATTCTCATTATAAGCCACTAAAACACTATCTAATGCATTAATAGACATAGATAAAAATATCTATTATTCATTACTTACTTGGGATGTTACACCAGGACATGATATTCTATGGATTTTAGATTCTTTCTATCAGGATAGAAGACATTGTGCTGTTTAGACTCCTACTTCTAGAACATGAAAACGTGGTAGGGATACAGATCCCAAATGGATAGTTAGAATATTTAATTTTAAAATAATATGTCCAATATTTTGAACTGATGTATATGAAATGTTCGATACATTCCAAGGAGGATGCAAAACTCTCTACGATGCTAAGTTTATCCGTTGAATTTCCTTGGGTCATGAGTATTGGAGGTCCATCCCTATAGGGAAGATTCACATCTTTTTTGTGGTTTGTAGTCCCATAAACAATAGGTTATAGGTCATAAATTCATATTCAATGAGAGGTGTCTACAATCTATTCCATGGTCCATGAAATATTTGTGAAGACTAAAACATTTGGATAATTAAGTGGGGAATGGAAAAAAGAGATATCCACAAATGGTTATGCCACCCTAGGGTAGTGTTTCTTATGGCTGGGAGGATCAAGGAATATTCAATGTGGTATTGACTATTGTGGTGTGGGCTATCAAATGGTTTTGTAATTGAGTTTCACATTCCTATATTGAGAAATGGTACAATACAGAGTGATGTAAAATCATGGATTTGGAATCCTCATGAATAGTCTAGATATATTAATTGTAAATCGTGATATAGGAAAATATATGTTGAATGTAGGTGGAAACCAATTGGTATATGTAAACCATTGGTAATAGAATAAGCCCTTATTCTGTGCCACATGGACAATAACTCTTGTATTTATAGGGGAATCTATGGGACCAAAAACCTCTATTCAAAAGATCATTGTTAGAATACAATACTATAATGTATACTAGTGGGTTTATTTTGGATTAGCAAATCCATGTTACTTGTTTTCTACAGGGTATAATTAGTAGAAATGGATCCCAAGACCCATGAGGTTCCTAGAAAATGATACTAATCAAAGAACTGGTTATATCAACTTAGACATCGGAGACATGAATGATGTTTATGAGAAATGTGATATTTAAGAAGGTTTTATGAACAATAAAATTTGTTTCTCTACCAAATGAACATATTATTGTTGAGAAGAGATGTGATAAATCAACTATCTAACTTTTTCCTATAGTAGGGGTTTCAATAAGAATCAATATACTTTTACTAGGGCCATGAAATAGACCTGGTGATCTTTATGTCCTATATATTTGAACTCTACATTATTTATGAACAATACCGGGGGGATATTTTAGAGAGGGGAGAGCGTAATTTTACTCATCCATCCTATTGTTGTTTTCCTCCTAATAGGTTTTATATCTTCTTCACTATGAGTTTAGGGTCTTGAAATTTGGTCTGTTAAAGTATAAATTTCAATGTCATATATATTTGACCAATGTGCATGCGCTTTAATTGCATGATGAATGTTGGCCTAATATAAAGGTAATGTGAAACAACAATATGATTAGGATACAAAGTTCCAAGATTAGTCTGACATCCTTTTGATCTAGAGATAAAATATATGTAAATTTGGGATCAATTTTCTCCAACCATGAGTAATGCTATAGTAAAATCTCGTTAAAAATTATTTTAGATCATTCTATGGTGAAGAGGTCCACTTTGATGACGTTTATAATCACAAGGTTCATAAATCCCTTCACACATGGATAATATTTCTCCTGTTTTCACTCTAAATCCCTTCTTTTGATCCACCTATGGAATGGTAAAGGAGAGAGGTATTTTCTTTTTTCCATGGGTTGTGAAAGGTTTGCTACAACATGAGGTTCTCAAGAAATGATGTGTGATTTATGGGTTGAGGTTCCTAAAAGATGTTGAATTCACCTTATACTCTTATTGACCATCATAAAGAACTTGTTTTCAATTGATATAGAATTAATTTTTGTGATTTCTATAAATTCTAATATCATTTCATGGGGACAGATCAATCATGATGTTTAACGACTTGTAATAAAGATGTTTTCTATGTAGTTTAACTTCATGTGGTAAGGATGTAAGAATCAATTTAAAATTTTATTAAATATCTTTGGGGAAACTTTTTACTGGTTGAGGTAATATCGATGTGCGAAAAAAATTATATGTTTATAGGATTATTGGTGGGTAGCCTTATGTTGTAGACCTTCTTGCATGAATTTATCTCACGCACTGGAAATCCATTTGTAGATATGACTTGTGAAAAGTAAGAGTGAGTTTTTCAGACTCGACGCCCTTTAAATATAGGTATACTAAATATTTTAGGGTTAGTATTTCTTGGGTTTCCAAATTAATATTTTATGGGATGGAATCATTCCATAATAAACTTCTATAAGGATATTCCTCTATCAAGATTGGACTCATATGGTAGGGATGTGACAGAAAATGATTTAAAACCATTGTTGGGACTAATATGGGGGATCCATTTGCCACTATATATCCATTGATGGAATGAACCATACCTCATGTAGTTCTCTGATAGTTCCCTCCATCCTATATATATATGGTTCACTATTATCATTCAATTTTTTTTATTAGACCTAGTATTTGAGATCTGAGCATCACTAAATATCCTGCGGTAATATGAATAAAGCCATAAATACTTATTATATGAAACATTCAAGAACAATTCTGACCCATGCATATGGATGGTTATTTTTATATTATGTCTAGACCCAAGATTAAAATTATTAGAATCCTTAAATATCCTATGGCTAATGGAATCATGCCTCATGTAGGTCTAGAATGGATAAATCTCCATGTAGTTCTATCCCATATGTAGAGTGGTTCATTTTTCTCATTATTATTATGGATGGAACAAGGATAAGAGATATTGGTGTTACATCATATCCAATAATTTTGGGAAACATTCCACACATAGTTCATGAATAGAAAACTCTCCACATAGGTTTGAACCATTTGTTGGGGGGAATTATTTTCATTGATTTTTGTGGATACACCCATGAAAGGATATATGGGTGTCAATATGAATCATATTATGGAAAAAATCAAGAAAAACATTCTTCTTAGATTGATGTGTGGTTGGAGTCCAACACTAGTTGTAATGATCCTCTAGGTATAAGGTCGTAGTAATGTCTTTTTTTATCATGTAAGAGAATTCAATCATTTAGTTTAATTTCATGTAGAAATAACGTTTGGTGAGACTTATAAGGTAATTATTCAAAGACTAAAATAATAATGGATTGAACTATTACATATTGATCTTTTCCTAAATTCCATACCGAAATTCCTAACCCACATGTTCTATGATCAATATGAAAATCATGGAATGATAGAGGTTTCTTAAATAAAAAAGGGATATTAACAAAAGGGGGAGGGAAATTTTTACCATGATTTTGAAAGTGTAGTATATTTTATCTACACATCACCACATATATATTTGTGATTTGAATCAATACACATATTGTTTTTTAATGTAAAACTATCCTTGTAGTTCTATCCAATATGCATAGGGGGACATGTTTTCTTTTATATTATGCTTGTACCCAAGATTTGGGATCTAGGAATCACTGCTTGTCTAATGATTATTGGAATCAATAAACATGTAGTTATTGAGTAGAGAAAATTCCTATATCGATCTAACTCACAAATAAAAACAAGAACTCGTCATATTTCATTCACACAGATCAAGTTCATATATAGTGTTCCATACGTGAAGTAAGGTTTTGTCCTTCATTTTGAAATCATGTTGTAATAATGTATTATGTGGAGTTTATCCTCATGTGGTCAGTAAAACATACATTAATTTTATATTCATGGGTTTTGGATGATTTATGTGTAGTTTACTGTCATTAAATATGGAAAAAAGATTATATGTAGTATAATGTCTTGTTTCTATGATTTATTTTTCTATTTAACATTGTGATACTAGTATGTATCATGTAGTTTATCTTCTTCTGAATAGTAATAATGATGTTTGATTGTATCTAATCAATGTACTCAATGGGATAATTTTTATTGGTGGGGAGTTTAACATGATCCTCATCCATTACGTCTAATGAGTAATTCCAATTAGAATAGACCCTATGTATGATGTAAGGACCTTCCCATGTGGGTTCAATATTTATATATTTCCTTCATGGTATAATTAGGTTTTTGAGTTTCAATAAAATTTCTCCTTAATGGAATGAGAATATGTGGTCCTTTTTATTATAGCCTCATGTGATCTTATTCTAATAAACATCGAGGTTCTATATTGTACACAACCCATTCTCATCGAGTTGTTTCAGCTCACGCAGCTGCATTAGGGATTTATCATCATCTACGAGTTGTTAAAAGATTTTTATTCAGAGTGAGTTAAACATGAATTATATGGGAAAAAAACTTCCTTAATTCAAACCACAAAAAATAGTTGTCTTTTATATGGCCATTCACATGGTGGTATAGTATGATAATAAAGTATGTCGAATATTTTCTTTCTAGGAAATATTTTCATTTTCTTCAATTTTCTATTTTCTATTTGATGGAGTCTTATTGATGTCCGTCAGTTTTCCATTTTCAACTTCATTATATCATGATGAATGGTTGGATTAGATTTTATACTCCAGGTACACTTTATACAGTTAGGTGGAATAAAATTTGGAGTATTCTTAAATCAATATCGGGTGAGGAACATCTAATATAGTGATAATACATAACTTTATGAAGTTAATGATTTTATTCATCTCAACATTCTTGGGTAGTATTACATCATATTAATTTTCGAATATTTATATAGTAATAAGGATATACTGACACTGCTCAGTTTTTTCCAGGGGATATGGCCCCACAACATTTATCACCCATATGAAAAATGGTATAGAATATTTCTCTATATATAGAAACTATAGGGGTTGATGGAATATGATTTCATTAATCTATCATGAAAGATATTTCTTGATTAATTTCACACAATATTATTTTATTGTTTACTAGTAGTAACTAATCCTCCTAATTTTTTGGGAGATCCTACTGACGAATTGATGAGTGATGTAGGATCTATGGGGATTTTCTCCATGATTGTAGGAATCACTCCAATTTATCTTCATCTATGTTTGATTAAATAAAATATTTTTTTATAGATATTTTTTTATTTGAATCTTCCAAAAGAGGAATTTTTTCACTTGAATTTGATTTTCTTCTTTTCAGGTTGATCTAATGAGAGGTTCCCATTTTTTAGGTATTCAATTATGAGATCCATCCATCCAATGGTTGACATAATTTCATCATGCTATAGGGTCATGTTAAACTAATTGATTTTCTTGTAGTCATAGATAAATTCTAGTGATACCATAATTGGGTGCATGATTTGGAAAAACACATCATCCTGATCGATGTTAGAAAGGACTTTGGTTGCATTATCTAATTTTTCAGAATAATCATTTTTTGATCAAGGGAAATTCTGTAATTATTATTAAAATATAATTATTACATTAATCCTATAACATGACCATTAATAGGGGAAATTATTCATTCTTGATGGTACATTGGATGCTTATTTATTTTATCAATAGCTTTGAATCCACTTTGATGTTTAGGTATGCTATTATGATGTGTATGTCTAGTTCCATGGCATTAATGAGCGAATTATTTTCTGCATATTTATTAGTGGAACCTTCATTCAATGCGATAGAGAAGGGAAAATTTTATTTCTTTGGCAAAACATATACAATCACAAGATAAAACAGATTGATATTTGAGTATTCTACACTCTTTCCCATATTAAATTGAGAGGAATTTTCAAAATACTTCTCCCATGTTTGAGGAGTGTTATGGGCATAGAAAAACTCATTGTATTAAAGTTTGGTGTATAATGGTGTGATTTCATGGGACTGATATCCTACAAGGAAATATGCATACTCCTTCCCTTTAATAATATTATGTTTCATGAACTGGATATTGTATTTTTTGGATAATAACAACCCATCAGTCCAAAAACCCTGACAATATATTACGAACGAGGAAGTACTTGAGTATGTTGAAATGAGTGACAAATTGGTCTTCATGATTCTTCAAGTAATATTTATTTTGTTTACTATAAATACGAGTTAGAGTTATTTTTAATAGATATTAGTATTTCAAGTTTCAATAATTATCATCATGAATCTAAAATCGTATAGGAAATTTTCATTCCTTACATCATTTTTCTGTGCGAGGAGAGAATTGAGCTATAGTTCCATTGGGGTCACATATAATATAAGTTTAATTCATTTTATCAGTGTAATTATGAATGGTTGGAGAATAAATAACTACCTATTACTTCAAATTCTTCTTTTAGTCATCATCCCATTACTTGGTGACTCTCTTCTTTATTAACTTAGTGAAGGGGTATGACTTGCTATCTTGGATAGCTATAAAACACTGAATAAGTAAGGTGACCTGGGATCCTTCTTAGTTATTTGAGATTATGAGGGGTGAAATTTCAAGGATTGAACAAATAATTTTTTATTTGACCTCGACAATTTGGTGGAATACCAAAAATCAATGTGATTTCCCTAATGATTCCCTGAATAATCTCTTTCGTGATTTTATCTTTAAATTGTGTTACTACTACTTGTTGATAATTATTTAAAGATCCTTGAATTTGTAATATTGGTGTTGAGATTATATAACTAGTTCATAGAGATGGAATTATTATATTAATCACAATAAGGTCTTAATTGTACAATTCATGGTGTGTTGGTGTGTAGTGTTGACCTTATTTAATCTAAAGGGAATGACCTAATATCAAAACATCCCTGGGGTGCAGGGAAGGTGGAGTCTTCCTCATCTCTAGGGTCCATAATAATATAATTATAAAATGAATAACCATCCATAATGGAATGGGATTCTAGGATAGTAGTTAAATTGATCAAAATTTTGGTGATCAAAAATGGGAAATTATGCTTTGGATAGTATCAATTATGTTCTCTAAAATTGATATAGGCATTGATCTTCCCATTCATTTTCACGATGGGGATGGTGTTAGTGATAAATTTTAGGTAATGGACTTTCTGAAGGAAATTGATTTTGATAAATTCATCAAATTAAGATTATAAATTAGCACAATGAGAGTGTTTCATCCTCCTAGATTTCAGTTTGAATCCTTGATGGTCATGGGGTAAGCCTAGGTAATGCATACATATATCCAGGGTTATCCCAAGAACTACTATATAATTCAAAAAAACATATTGATGATACCTTAAAAATTTAATACATATATTTTACTCCTTGATATGCATGGTGACACTAATCAATATAGGCCTCAGGTCTTCCTCTATTACCACATTATCCTCCCTGATCATATTGATTATGGTAGAAATGACATCATAAAATGTGGGAGGGGTATTAACAATGTTTTTTTATTTTTCTTCGATCTCTAAGTATTTGGTGTAATTTTTAGATATGGTGAGTAATTTTGGGTAATATCTATCATAATCAGGGTAAGAAATTCTATGGGAAGAGACATTGTTCTCCAAAAGTTATGGAGTCATCATAGAGTGATTTGGGGGAAAATTATTTTCTTTTATAATACCATTGGGGATATGATGATCCTAGCATCTAATGTTAATTATGCTACCTCAATCAAATTTATGCTCAAAAAATAAACATTGTCAATCATAGTTTTGGGAATCACAAGGGTGGTCCCATTGTCATTTGGGGCTACACCTTGAATATTATCATCAACCGTTGTTTTTTTTCATTACTTTTCTAGAATCCTATCTCAGTATATATGGAGTCACAGGATTCAAAGAGGCCATTTTCAAAATGTACTATGTCAACCTTCCCATCGATTGGGTATTTTAGACATTAATGGAATATTGAAGGTGCATCTACCTGAATATGAAACCATGGTATTATGAGAATGAAATTATATGTTTTGTATTGTTGGATAAATATAAACTCAATATTAAATATGATATCCCCATTTTAATCCTTGATCATGATCTTCTTGAGTCCTTTTCAAGGTTTTATCATACCCTTAAATGGTTATATTTTCAATAGATAAATCTACCTATATATATCCCAAATGTAAGAGGGTCTAAATTGTGATAATGTAGATCTAAGAACCATTTCCAAATAGATAATTTTAAATTTTGAAAATGTAGATTTTACCTAAAAATAGTGGGTCCATATATATCACTGGATAACTTCTTCCAAATCTTATTTTGTGATTGATATCGTCACATGGAATTTTGATGTCATAATATCCGATAGATAATTGTTTACTACAACAACTTCTATATCGAATTAATATGGGCTCTAGAGGATTTGATGATTGAATATATATGTTCATTCAATATATGGATATCATCTTGGATTTAATGATTGGATTTACCAACAAAAAACTATTTCATACTATTTTACATTTTTCCCATATGTATTTGATTCCCAAGGTAGGTGTTGTCCTTATAATGTGTCTTAATATTTGAGTATTTTGTAGTGGATACTTATGCTTATTATGAAAAGGATGAGGGTGCATCTTCTACTAGTGGAATGGGTTTCATCGGCAATCCCCGTTCTCTGGTTGTTCAAACAATCACACCCCCAGATGATGGTTATGTAATATAAATATTCTTTCATTACCTCTAGAGGGCTTTGAGGAATCTCATTTTTTATTTTGGGGTTAATGGATTACATTCCCATGGGTATTGTCTGTATATATTTCCTCTATAGGGATTGGAAAAAAAATTATTTTCAACCATGTCCACACCGTCCCCTATATCATCAGATTCATCATCATCTGCCTCCAATTCCCATATCTGGTTTGAAGAACTCATACATAGAGGTGTAATCAAAAATAGGGAAGGGATATACTAAATGAAATTAGTCAAACTAAGCCAAAATGACTTCCTCATCATATGAAGGATCTGTTTTTTGGGTGGTGAACGTTTAGCGGATATTGAAGGAAATAAGTCCTCATGAGTAAGAGGTTGTATAATAGATATATAATATACTTCTCCTTATGTCAATTATTATTTCAGATAATTATTTCCACCATTGGGAGGGGTATTAAATATTTTCTACTAATTTATTAATATCCTTGTTTTTTTGTTAATATGTGATCTCAAGGAGGAATGATCTTGGTCAACTATATTTTGGGTCATACAGTTATCAAAAATCTATCAATGTATGGATAAAACTTTAGTCCAATCACAATTTTCTTTTAGTGTGGTGAATATTTCACAGGTCACTTATGTCACCAAATTATCTAGCATCGCCTTCCCTGAATCAACCATAAGATAGAGGATTCTTTGGAAGACAAATGAGTCTTGGATGGTGTGAAACATCCTCCCGTGTATATGGTAGTAGTAAGGATGATAAGTGATATTGACCTTGTTGTGTTCCCTGTCCTATGGTGGATTTTGTAACATACATTACATGGATGTAAGGAAATAACTTGTGATCATCTCATTTCAAAAGTAATACTTTTTAGTCATCTGTTCCATAATCCTTGGGAAAACTAATCTCTTATTCCTTCTAAAGGAGAACCATTTTTTCCCATGTCACTGGATGGGGTGCACCATATGATTCATGGACTACCAAGGAAAATGAATGGATATTTCAACTAGTTTTACAGTAACAGCAATAATATCTTCCCAACTAATAAATTTTCCCTATGCCTATATAATGGGATGATATTTAGCATAGGTTCACTGAATGGAATTTTCTATGTTATGTTCTGTATATTCAAACTCATCGAATTTTTTCATATGAATCATGAGGATCTAAGGTGTTTGTAGCTCATCCTTTATATTTTCTTGAGAGAGCTCTATCAATTTTTCCAATGAGAGAAATATTGTGTTTGAATAATTTAATCCTCCTATATGTAAATGAATTCACCAACCATCTCATTATTATTTTTAATTTTTTTAATTCAAAAATAGTCATTTTCTTTAGTGTAGAGCTGACCTGATAAATTAATTGGCATGTAAGGTCTTCCCATCCCACAATGAAACCTACTTGATGGCTTCTTTATAAAACATAGGTCTTCCCTATCAAATTTTGTTAAAAAATATCTCTTTGGCCACCTCCCACTGATGTCGATGGCCCATCATCGAGCCACAACAAGACATGAATTTTGGGAGTCTTTATTGTAAATATCTTAAACCATAAATGGTTGAGAATAAAATATTTCAAAAATTGGGTTGGGGAAGAGTTTCATCCACCCATTTGAGATATGGATTCTTCTTGTGCTACACGTTTTCACATCCCCCTTCCATGGATTCTAAATAATAATCCATGTATTTAATGGGATTCAACCAGTTCTAGATGTACATATACCTTGAACACCTCCCAAATTTAATTATTAGGAATTTATTAATGAGGATTCATCGTTTTAAAATCCTGATGATTCTTAATACATTCTATGACTAAATGATATCACTGGAGGGGAAGTGGATATCACCTTAATAGAGTAAATTCATGAACATCTTTAATATCCTCATTTATATAGACTAGATGACTAGATCGATATCTAACATGAGGATCAAATGCCTCTTTTTCTAGTTCATTATCTCAGTACAAATAAGTGGGTGGAAAGTTATTCTTATCTTACAAAAAATGATATCAAGTGGGAATGTTTCCCTTGAGTAGTTCTTCATTACGTTTTCTATGATTTTGTATCACATTATCACACCATTTCATTTGTTCCTATGTGAAAATAATTCCAACATCTATAGGTTCTTATTGTGATATAGAAACCCATTACTATTTATCCAAAGTATCATTCTACAATATATGTTGTAATACCTTATTCAGAGGTTCCATGTCCTTTCACCTTTTTAATTCCACGTACATTGAGCCACAATTGGTGTATCTATATATCTCTCCTCCTAGAGTATGTTTTCTTCATTGTGTCTATCATAATTTTATTCTGGATCAACATCATTTAGTTTTCTGATTTTAAAAATATTCACTATGGTGTATTGGGAAATGATATTCATACCATTACTCTCGAGGAAATATGGTAATTACTCACTACTTAATCCTTCTATAAGGGTTCTATTAGGTCATTTCTATATCCCCTGTCTATATTGGACCATTTTGGAATAGAAACTTTGTGGGTGTTGGTTTCATTCATCGTGCATTCCTCCTATCTCAATCAATTAATAGTGACCTTATGTGAGTTTCAAACCTTGTTTTCAGAATGAGACCCTAATATGAAAGATAAGTATTATGGAAGGAGGAATTGATGTGATATCTACCATTGATATTAACCACACAACCTATAGAAGACTGATTCATTATGGGGTATTTATAATTATGAAAATTCTACTATTCTTAAAAGATATGGATGATTCTGGGTCACTATTTGAATTTTTTGATACTATTTTTGAGGATTTTATGATTTCAGCTAAGGATTTGATCGATCATGAGATATAAATTGAGATATAAATTGTAGGAACTTTATAGAATGGGGTTTCTTTGGAACTTTATCTAATTTCACCAGAACCCTCATAGGATTTGATAAACCTAGTTATGGATATTTTGATGAATCTTTCCCCATATATAGTGACCTGGTTTATTCTTTCATAATATTTCATCATTCTTAAGATAAAAATAATAATAGAGATACCAAAACTACGATAAAAAGTTTTAGTGTGTTGGAAAATTTAGGCTCATACATAACATTATCATAATAATAGATAAACATTATTAAGTACCATCTTATCTATCTTCACAGTGTCCCTTTCATTCTCCTTATTATAATTTATCACCTAAGTATAAACATCAATGTAAAGGTTGAGATAAAATCCAAGTAAGTGGAATGAATCAGGGACATGAATTAATACTTCATGAGTGAGAATCATTATCATCTTAATAACATTATTATGGGATGATGTTCAACTACATAAGGGAATCATTAGATAATGGCACAAAATTTAAGAAATAAAAAATTAAACATCTTGTTTTAGTATTTAAATACCACAAATTGTCATGAAAAAAGATTGCATCATGTTCACACATAACATATATGCATAATAATAGCATAATCATTATGTAAAAATATAGATTAATTATCAATAGTAATACAAATTATCTCAAGAGATAAATAACATTACCCAATGCATTAGCGGGCTATATAATTCCGGGCCCACTGGCCATATCATTGGGTTTACATAATCATGTCTGCCACATAGAACATATAACAATGTTGTCATGAAATAAGAAATCAAACAGAATGGGTTTCATAATAAATCCATAAATCATAATTTTATGAATAAAAATTGGGGTTCTTAAATGAAAAATGGAATAAAAAATTTGGTATAATAATCATTAATATTGATTGAATAAGAATGAATCTCCCAAGGAGTCAAGATGTGTTTTTAAAAGAATATTTCTTTTGGAAAAATCATTTATTTTTTTAAAATTAGATTAGAAATATTTATATCCCTGAAATGATAATATAGGAACAATTAAATTTTGTTTTAGGAATATTAAATTTGTATTCACACTATAATTTTTTATGAAAGATGAATAAACTAAGGAAAAGAAGGTGGGTTTTAGAATTCTCTTACATTGTGTCTGAAAGCATTCTACACTTACACTTAATATCCTAGATAATTAAATTTGATTCATTAATTACATAATAAATAACATCGTATTCATTTATTTGAAATATTTTAGTTTCACTATGTTCTTTTATGGCCCTTTTGATGAGTTATAATGTTCAATTTCATCATTTGGGGAACTTTTTTTTTCAAAGATTCATGGTCAGTTTACATGTATATAACTAAGGAAGGTCTTGCAAAAGTTATGTAATTCTCCAAAAGTGAAATTATGTGTTATTAAAAAGGATTTATATGTTTAATTAGTCTCATATGTAATTGTTTTAATAATATTATCAAAAATCATTTGGTAAAAAATATTGATAAATTAATTGTTTATTTTGGATGTTTTTCCGTCTATCACAAAATAATTTCATTTTATTAAATATTATGTTTATAAATTAGTTCTATAAAATTAAAAAATTTATAAAATTCATATTAAAATATTTTTTTAATAATAATTGTCTTATTACCATACTTGAATGTGGTAATGGAAAATGAAAATGTGTCATCCACAAAGGCACTGAATCAACACATCATAGAATATATTATTATTTTTTAGAATAAAATTGGGATATAAGACATTTGATGGTTTATATTCCATTAAAATAAAAAAATCAGTATATATATATGATTTTAGAGCTAAAATTCCACTTTTATATGGGTAATTGAGTATAAGGTAGAAGAATGATTGAATTTAAAAGTGAAAGAAGGAACCCTTTACCTCTTTACTGTCATGTCCTTGAGAACATCCTTTTCGAACATGGAATTATTCTTCTTTATTATAAAAAAACCAAGATGCGGGGAATTTTGATGAGAGATGAAAAGGGGAATATTTATACAATATGCAAGTTTTGACATGTGTGAGGAGAATGGGTGGTGTAGAGAGGTATTTATAAGGGGAGGAGAGGGTTGTTTTTTATTATTTTATTCATTATTTTATTAATTTGTCTCAAGATATTAAATAATACTAATTATTTTTACTATATAATGTAACTAGTGTACTTGAGTTCAGAATAATGGTTTCTTTCATCATCCATGAGTCGAAAATTCGTTTATTTGACTTAAAATGATAAATACTATAAATTATCATATTCCACTATTCACCAAAAAGTCAACTATTTTATAAAATTCTGATATAAATAAACATAAAAATTATATATATATATTTCATAAATGGGATCCATTTTATTAAAATATTTTTAAAAATAAGATTTATTTAATTTATAATTAAAATCAACACATATTTCAAGGACACCAATTTTAATATTATCACCAATTTTATTACACATTGAAAAAATAAATAAGGTCTCAAAAAATGATCTGATAATTATAATAAAACAAAATATAAATTTATGAATATATTTTAAGAAAAAAAATTCTTTTAATTCGTTATATTAATTATAAAATTTAATATAAACATTTATGTTTTACAAAAATACCAACACTTAAATTATCATTTATAAAACCTTTATTTACTTAATCTATGATATAAATATATCATATTTTAGTTTATAAGGTACCTTAATTTTATTTATACTTTCATAGGTGGAGTTACAATTCTAATTTTTTTATTACTATTACTAATGTTTATTATTATTTCAATTGTCAGGTAACTATTACATTGATATAGGTTTCTTATTGTCTATAAATACCACTTATTTCATTATTTATATATGAGAATGATTTTTTGTTGGTTTCTCTATACCATTTATGTGTTTTATACTATATATAATAATTATAATAATGGAAATTACAATGATAAAATTATGGGTTGTTATATTCTCCCCCCCCCCTTAAATTTTACCCCTGAAATATCATATTACATATTAAGCTGAAAACATGTATGGGTATTTCTACTTCATCACCTCCCCTAGTTCCCATGTTACCTCCACATACTTATGATTTCTCCATATTATCATTACCAGGTGTGCGGAATTTTTTGTAAAACCATTCATATATGGACAAAAATCATTCCTAGAATCTCCTGATAAGATATATCGTCATCCAATTATACCACCTCTAAGTCCAGTACATGTAATGGATACCATGAATACATAATTAGAAGAAAATCATGGAATACATCATGCACTTGTGACATGGATTGTAGAAGTATAATCCCATATTCCACATCACCTATGAGATCAAGGATCTTAAATAAGAAAATTTAAATTTTTCTAAGATTCCATTTCTTTTCAAGCATCATGACTCTTTCACATGGTGATATTCGAGGAAAAACATTTTCTCAAACTTCAAACTCCAAATCCCTTCGAATGTTGTCAGCATATATCTTCTTGCATCTCTGAGTAGCTTTTATGTGTTGAAGGATAACTTAAAACATCTTGTTCATTCCATGTATAAGATCATGTCTAAGTATATTTTTTTTTTAAAACTCAACCCAAACAAGTTGGTGTTCAAAATTTCTTCTTATACATAGGTTCATGTAGAGCCATCTGAATACTCGAGTAGAAACTGTTATTTTATGAGTACTCAAATTATTGGTGATTTTGATCCAAAACTCACTTTAATTCTATTCAGTAGGTTCTCAACACTTTCTAGAGCATCTAAATAGTTATTTCATATTTTCTATATGTTTACGGGTGATAGTACATGAAGAAATTAAATTATTTACTCAAATCATGTTGGATAATCATCTAGAATATATATGTAAAACATGCATCATAATTAGAGATGATTGAAATTAGAAACACATGTAGCCTCTTCACTTCCTTCAAATATATCATGGAATGTTTTTGAGGTGATAAATCTTCTCAAATAACAATGAAGTTGGAATTCTTGGTGAGCCAATCTACCACAACCCCTATTGAATTATTTTCGTTTGGATGTTTTTGGAAGACCATTGTAAAGTTCAATAGTGACATTCTCCCCTTTACATGTGGGTAAAAGAAATGGTTGCATTATCACTTTGGAATTTTTTCACTCTACATTAACTTTCCAACATACCAAGATTACAAAGATATAATCCACAATATCATTCTTACTGTTCACTAACCAAAAAGTGTTCTTGAGGACTAGAATGCATCTTGTTAAATTCTGGAAGGATAGTGAAAGATGAGATGTGTAAATTATCTAATATATAATTCTTTATCTCAAGGGATTAAGGAAATAAAATCTTTTTCCAAATTAAATAACACATCATCATTGATATCGAGCTCTTATAAATTCAATTTATTTACTACTATCACCTTTATTTATTACTCCATATCACCCCTTTGTGCATAATTAATCTTCTCTTGGATGAATGGTATTGAAATCATTTGGTCAAGGTAGGATTTATTCTATGTCAGTATGATTTCCAAATCCACTCTTTTCCTATCTATGAAGATGTGGTCTTTCTCCATCTGCATCATGGATAGAGTAGCAGGTTCTTTTCTTCTAAGAGAATCATCTACCGTTTTCATCATTCCATTTAGTTAATGAATAATGAAATAATATCCCTTGATTATCTCTAACCATACCATTTGATTCATATTGATATCATGTTTCAAGAATATATAAATTTGACAATTGTGGTTGGTATATATGTCACACTTCTCACAATACAGCTAGTGCCACAAAATATCCTTGGAAAACATCATAGTCAATATCTTATAACCATGTGTTGTCCTGTTCAACTCATGGATCATTAACTTTTGTGTGGATTAGGATATCAATTTATAATTTTTTATGAGTAAACCACCAAATAGTTTTTTATGTACCATTTTATATCACAAAAACTTGTCCAATTATTTTTACTATGAGTATAAGTTTTGTGATTATCCTCTTCTTGATCTCCATGATTATTTAATCAAATTATTCTATCTTAAAATATTGTACCCCTCTATGTGTTAGCATGGTCAGTGGGCAAGAAAATCTGGATATATTTATAAAAAAACATTATTAGTTCCTTAATAATCGATTAAAAGTGTGGGTTTCTATGACTCTAGTGGGTCATAGCCATTCCTCAACCTTCTTTGTTTTTGAAGGGTCCATAGAAATTCCTTCACTTGTGATCATGTGTCCCATGAATGTGACTTTCTACATCCAAAAGTCACACTTTCTATATTGGGAATACAAATTATCCTTCCTTAATGTCTTCAACATAATCCTTAGATGTTCTTCATTTTCCTCTTTTCTCTTGGAGTGTATTAGAATACATTCAATAAAAACTACCACAAAATTTTCAAGGTTGTCTCTAAATACTCAATTCATCAGATCCATGAAGACTGAAGGGTTACTTTTATGTCTGAAGGGTATCACTAAGAACTCATAATTCCCATACATTGTAAGGGAAAAATTATTCTGAATGTCTCCCTTCTTCACCATCAGTTGAAGATATACAAAACTAAGATCCACCATTGAGAAGTTCTAATCTCCACGTTTTGGATTGAAAAATTAATTTATCCTTAGAAGTGGATACATGTTGTTTATTGTGATCTTATTGACCACTCATTAATCGATACACAACATAATTGAACCACCTTTTTCATTTAAAAGAGAACCATTGCACCACAAGGTGGTGCACTATGATGTAGGAACCCTTTGTAAAAATTCTCATGCATATGCTTCATTCACTCTTAAAGTTCTATTAGGGACATCCTATAGGGTAATTTTGAGGTAGGAGTTTCTCCAGGTGTGAGCTCCATTGAATAAAGTACATCATTATTTAGGGTATGTCTTGGTAACTCTTTGTAAAATGAATCAGCGTATTCCCTAAAAATTGGAATTTTGTAAAGTTAAATCCTTTCCTTAAGCATAAGCATCTAGGATAGATAAGATTCTTTATAGGGTATCAATACCCACACCATTGACAGATTTTCCAGAGGAGATTCATGATCATAATTTAATTTCTAAAGGATCATTGGATGGGTCATAATTTTGAAAGATATTTCCTTTTCCTGGTAGTTGATCTGTGCTCTATATAACGAGAGACATTTCAATCCTAGTACAACATATAATTCCACCAATGGATTTATTACCTGATATTATAGAAGCATATTCCCACATAAACCAATAGACTAAGAGTCCAACACATGGGTTAAAAATATTTCAACACTATGATTTTGGACAGATCGATCTACTTCAAGTTACAAGTATTGTATTCCATAGTTCTTCAAAACATTCAAGATATAAATGAATGCATTTAAAAAGAATCAAATAACACTATTTCCATTATAGAGTGAAAGGTTTGTGTACCTTTTATGACTTTATTTTTTTGATCCACTTAAACATTAGTGATGTAATATATTTATCTTTTTCATTTGTCTTTGGTGGATGATGATGGTGATTACCCTTGAGGACTCAAGGCATAGTGCATTGGCTTTCATAGTTCCCTTTCTCCCTACATTTAAATCATTGAAAAAATGGATGGTTCTCTCCATTCTCCCATCAAATTGGATAGATTATTCATGTCTCTTTGACTTGAATGTGCTTTATGTACTTCTCTCTCGCACTAAAATTATTTCTTTATCCCCATAAATAAATTCCCATATGCTTCTTCCCATATTTTTTGACATGGGGGTGCTTAGACACACTTTAATCCTTTGTCACATGAACCACGAGTATGAAACTCCATTATTCTATTCTTATCTCCATAATCATGGGAACATTATCCAAACTCCTTCTCAAATATGAGAGCACATCAAACCACATCTTCATAACACCAAATGTCTTGAATATATAGATCCTTTCAAAGGATTGGTTTAAAACCACTATAGAATATTTCTATTCTTCTATCATTTTTAATAAAAAAACCCGAGGCACATATGAAAAGGCTTTGATGTTTGGTTTGTAAGCCATGAAATATTCACCTTCCTTTTTCTTCATCATTATTAATTCACTCTCTATATTAATATAAATTGTTCACGTGAAATACTTGTTATGAAATTTTTTCTTAATTTCTTCCCACTCAAGCTCTAAAATTGCATCCTTCGATTTCATTTTCATTATCGACTCCCTACAATTATCAAAATCTCCATTTAAAAGATAAATAACTAAAGTCACATTCTCCTTATCAAAATTTAAGAGCATATAAATGATCTTCTCAATTGAGTTATCCCACTATTCCACAAAAAGTGGGTCATAAGAACCACTAAATTTCAGTAGTCGTTGCTGCATAAAAGACATAATGGCTAGTTTACCCTTGTTGAGTGATGGTAGACATTACACCTAGTTCAAGTTATTATTCATAGTATGATTCAGGTGGGTAAGCATCACCCTGACGTTTTAAACTCTACCTCCCAACGAATATGAGATTTTATCTTGGAATTCATTGCATTGTCCCTCATATGATTGTCTGGCCAGGTTTCTCTTAGTACCCACCATTTTCAAAAATAAAAAATTATTCAAAAAAATGAAATTCAAAAAATCCATATTAAATAATTTATTATATTATATAATTAACTCTACATTCCTATCTTATTGGATCCATATTTTTACAATTTTTCATAAACAAAGCATCTAGGATGATTGCTTATACTCAATATTATCCTATAGGACTTCATTAACATTCTCTAATTCAAATTTCCAAATAAAAAAACCTGACTTTGATAAAAACTCTAGAAACCCTAATTTTTCATTAATAATATTAAATATTTTTAATGAAGTACAACATAATAGATATACCAAAAATAGGATCGAATGGTTTAGTGTCTTGGAAAAATAATGTTGATAAATAACTTTTAGATAATAAAACAAAAAAAATATTTAGTTTATTCTGATCAACCTTCTGATTTAACATTGTGTTCTCATTTTTACACATTATCACCAATTTACAAACATTAATTAATGGGGTGATCTAAAAACATAGTATTATGAATAAATAAGGAACATGAATCAATGAAATATGAGTGAGAAAAATAATCATCATAATAACATAATCTTGTGTTCATTATTGACATAAAATAGAAACATTTGATAATGTAACTAAATGTGGAAATGCATAAAAATGAAACATCATTCCTTAGTGGTTAAATACCAAATATAGTTATGAAAAATGTTGGCATCTTATTCAATGATAAAATATGTTCATAATAAAAAAATCATAATTGTTAAATTAATCACACCATTTTCATGCATAAAATTCATTATCTCATGATATAAATCACATTTCAGAATGAATTGGAGGGATATACAATTTCATCCCCATTGGTCACATAATATCAATTTAATAATCATGAATACAACATAGAAAATATAAAAAATATAGTCATAAAATTACCTTTTTAAATGATTGGGTTTCATAAGAATTTCAAAAACCATACCCCCATGAATAAAATTTGGGGTTTCTAAATGAAAATTGGAGTAAATTATTTGGTATAATAATGATAAATTTAGAGTTAAAAAGAAACTATCTCAACAGGAGTCATCATGTGATTTAGAAAGAAGAGTTATTTTGAAAAACAAATTGTATTTATCATAAAATCATATTTGAAATAAGGTTATCCCTGAAATAAAAAAGGTAAGAACAATGAAATTTAGTTGATGCATGTTGAAAGGATATCCACAATGTAATTTGTGATGAAATAGGAATTGTATAAATAAAGGGATTTGGGTTCTAGGATATCCTTACCTTACGTCTGAAATCATTTTAATCGTGCACTTAATATCATGGATTGAAAACTTACATTAATTATTTCATTCATTCATATGCTCTTATACATGTATTTAATTTATTATAATTTTCATATGTTCATTTATAGTCATTTGTATGCGATATTATTTTCAATATCAACATTTTTGGGGGCATTCATTTTTATGGTTTCATTGTAAGTTTTCTTGTATATAATTTAGGATGTTATTGTAGAATGAGAACAATAATCAAGATAAGAAATGATTTTTTATTAATTAACTCATATATTCATAAGTTGTACCATTTATTAGTGGTTTTTATTATATGATAATTATTCATTTGATAAAACATTAATGATAAATTTTTCATCTATTTTAGAAATTTTTCAATCCATCATAAGAAAAATATAATTTTATTAAATATTGTGTTTATAAATTAGTTCCATAACATTAAAAATTATAATATAAATATTAAAATAGTTTAAATCATAGTATTGGTTTTATGAATATCTTTGAAGGTGGTAATAAAAAATTATAAGTCGTTATCCATTAAGGTAGTGAATAAACACATCATGGTTGATGTTTTAATTTTCTATAATAAAAGGAGAGGATAAAATATTTAATGATAGATATTACAATAACTAAGTAAATGTACAGTGTATATATGATACTACAGTTTTCATTCCACTTTGGATAATGGGAGGTAAGGATAAGTAAGAAAAAAAATAATGAATTTAAAAGAGTGAAAAGAAGTATTTTACCTCTTGAATATTGTATCCTTGAGAACATCTTCAAGGCACATAGGATTGGTCTTTTGGTGAGAAAAGAAATAAATAGATGTGTGGAATAGTATTTTTATTGTAATTGGGAATAATTCAGACAATATACATGGCTATAGAGGAGTGAGGAAAAGGGGTGGTGAGGGGTTGAATTTATAAGGTGAGTATAGGGGTGTTTTTTGATTATTTTATTCAATAGTTTATTATTGTTGATCCAGACCACCAATAGTGTTGATTAATAGGACTATGTATAGTAACATGTAAATTTTATTTCAAATTAATGGGTCCTTACATCATCTATGACTAAAAAATTAATTATATTAGCATAAAATGATAAATACCATCAATTATGAAATTTCAATATTCACCAAAAAATCTACTATTTGTGAAAAATACCAATAATTCTCCCTAAACAATTTTCAATGTGAATATTTCAAAAATGGACTCCATTTTATGAAAATAATTTTATAATATGTGACATTGAGATTTTAATTAAAACCATCATTTATTAAAATAAATAAAATTTTAATATTAGAACGGATTTTATAACACTTTGAAAAATTAATTAATGTCTCTTAAAATTAAATTATAATTATAATTAAATATAATATTATTTAAAAAATATATTTAATAGAAAATATTATTTAAAAAAATTATTACTTATAAAATTTTAAATAAACAATTTTGTTTTTTTAAAAATACCAACAATTAATTAATCATTTTTAAAAAAATTACATACTTATATCATGATTTAATAATATAATATATTCATTTTTAAGATAACATATTTTATTTATAATTTCACATGAGATGTTATTATTCTATTAGCTGGATTACTAATCCTAATGGTCATACCAACTGTCATGTTACTATTTCATCAGTATAGTTTCCTTAATTTATATTTATACAACTTATTTAATTATTTACTTATGAGAATGATGTTTCTATTGGGTTATCTGAGAGATGTATGTGTTTTAAAAAATATAACATATATCAGGAAGGGAAATTCCAATGATAAATTTTTGGGTTGTTACACCAGCCCTATGGGCTCGATTTGGTTTGAAGATCTCGCTAATATACTATAGATATCCTCATGGTTTTATTACCTGTGGGATAGTTCTGGTTGTAAAAATTCCCCCAAGTCCATTGGTATATGTTCCCTATGGGATGGTTACTATGGATGTTTTTATTGATATCTTTTTGATTTGGCACAATTGTACTCATGTTTGAGTTGGGAGCAATTGCTGTATATGATCAGAGTCATTTTCTATGGGAATCTGTCGAGTGGTCTAAAATTTTGGATTCCATTTGTGAAATGTATTCCATTATTTTATAGAGTCCCAACACTATATTCTATTGAAATTATTCACCCTCCATTTTTGATTTCTTGGAATCATTAAAGATCTGAAATTTCATTATATTGTGAAACTGAATTGTGTGTTACCCATTCCCCAAATTTCTCCAATAGTTATGACATTAGATGACTCCATATCTAAGGAGTTAGGTTTTTAAAGGGATATAGTAAAGTGAAACTCTCTATACATTCACCATAATTATATATGAATATCTGAAGAGGCCTCAGTGATCAATTGTCGAAGACTTGTGGTATAATGGGAAAATGTGTATTGTGGATTTGTGATGTATTTTTTTTAGTCATGGGTATCAATATCTGGATATAAAAACCATATCCATTTTCAAAGATATTTTGTTCATTGTTTAAAGGTTACTCTCATATGTTGGTTAGGGGAGATATATACCCTATAACCTTTGAGTAGTTTCCCATATATTTTGGCATATGTAAGGCATGAACTCATTCTATAGCTCATCTAGGATGTCATAGTCAGATGTTTTGATATGTCAGAACATGGTTGGGGGTTATTTTTACAAAAATATATCCATATCTCCAAGTTGTAAACCCCCAAGGTTCCAAAGTATGTTTCCCATTGAATAATGCAATAGATTGCATTGTACGCAACATCGAGATTCTAACACACTGTGACCAATCAAACTAGTCGTTATGAATAGTAATATCCACTTTTTGAAATTTTATAAATTTTATCTTCCAAATTTGACTTTATTTTTGGATTCTTAGTATCAAAATTATCATAGGGTGAATTTTTGGAATTTTTCTGAAAACATTGAATTTTTTATTAATAGTGAAAAAACATTGTGTTATTGGTTAAAACTGACTTTTTATTTAAAATATTAGTTATTTTATTTTAATTTATTTTTTGTCAAAATAGATATATAATACCTATATATGTTCAACATAATTCATTGGAGTGATTTTATAACAAGTTTAGATATTTAAAATTTTATCGAACTTTTTACCGTTTTTACCCACCTCCTAGGAGAATTTAAAAATTTGTATAAAACTTAATTTTACCGAATAAGTGAGTAAAATTTCAAAAATCTGAGAGACACAGTTAATATCAGTAATTAAAATTTGGTTTAATAAGATGAATTTTATTTGTGAATAGTAACATTTGACTTTTATTTACCACAGTTAAAAGAAAATAGGGTAATTAAGGGTAAAAATGATAACATAATTACCGTAACACATGTCCCAATTCTATTGGATAAGTATAATTCGACCAAAAAAACCTTAGGAATAAAATATGATCCTTTCTGTTCCACTTGGATTAGATTATGACATTTATTATTATTTTATTTAAATAAGAGTTAAAAGAGTTAAATTCTATGTTTAATAACTAAACCATTTTTAATATTGGGTTACACACATTATAAATTCGACTATAAATATTCATTATAAAGATGAAAAAGATTTCCTACATAATGGTATTTTATTTATAAATTTTAGACATTATATAATTTAATTTATTTACGACACAATGACGAAGCGGTAATTACCATATTAATGAAATATTAAAATAATTGATATTATAAATATCCAAATAAATGTAAATTGAGACTTATGATTAATTACACTAA
Organism: Viscum album; assembly: GCA_963277665.1. Taxonomy (NCBI): domain Eukaryota; kingdom Viridiplantae; phylum Streptophyta; class Magnoliopsida; order Santalales; family Viscaceae; genus Viscum; species Viscum album. The sequence goes on along the minus strand of OY728131.1, from coordinate 671,198,167 downwards.
TTTTCTTGGTTAATATGACATTTTAGGGTTGGTTAAATAAATTTTATTATAAGTGATAAAGTTTTTATGGATTTCAAAAAAATCAAATACTAAATAGTGTCAAAATTGACATAATTTAGTTTTTAAAACAAATATTATATTATTAGTAGATGTAATATTCAAAAAGATCTAGGGTTCGGAAAAAGGACTTATATATGGTCATATATATTAATAATTAACAACATGGGGTTCTCATTTCTTTTTATAGTAAGTTTATTAACCATATAATATAAAAATACAAAGAGACATTGTAAATGTCAAACTATTTAACTAAGAGTTAAATCTAAAATATAAGGTTTATATGAAGACCTAAACCTGTCTAATACCTATTTTTAGAGGTTTTAGGCCCCTCCCCACCATATCCTTTAAATAATTAATTTTGGAGCCATTATAAACCGAAAATTATTTTATTATAAAATAATATTTCAGGCTTTTTCTAAAGTGACCCTCACCTCTCTTATAAAAGGTCACTTCCCCTTATATTAATTTCACACATCCAAAGCCTTTCGGATCGGCCGAACCCTGACCAAATATCCTCCCAACATTACTCCCTTCATTATAGAGGCCTTTCCTTCCTTTGGTTAGAAATCCAACATAAGTATCCCTTTTGATCAAATCAAAAGGAAGAACCCGAAGAAGAGATAAATATTTCATCACCTCTTTCAAGTTATTTTCTTCTTCCACTTCATCTTTCTCTATTGTTTCAATTATTAAATAATAACTCCATTATATTATATATACTGTGATGTTATTATAAAAATGTTACAACCATATTAATTATTCTATCCTTCCTATAAATGACAAAGTCAGCATACGTGCGTACGTATGGATTACCATCTCCACTTCGTGGTGTAGTTTTCTATTCAAACATTTCATTATATGGATGGGTATAATAATGAGTATAATTGATGTAAATTATAAATATAACATGTCAAAGATTCTCTATATATGATATAAAATCCAATTATATACAATTTCTCCATCAATATAATGATATTTTTTCTCGGGCGTACGTACGGATTACCGTCTCCACAAACACGATGAGATTCATTCTCCATTGTAATCATTCAAGAAAAAATTTAATTTTATGATAAAAAATAATGTTTATGAACATAATATCATTCTGTATAAGAATCAAATATATCCTATCCACAACAAACATGGCTTACAGAACCAATCATATAAAGGAAAACAAATTAGTTAACACCTGAAATGATGATACTACTAAAATATTATTAGCAAAACAATATTATATATAAGATCATATATGATATCATATTTATGTATATAGTTTTTTAATAACATAATAACAATGTTTTTACTATTATACATAAGTTTAACGTACCATCTACTATGGAAAAGTACATGGTAAGGGTTATTTTCATAGTCTCTTTATTATCCGAGGTTTTTTTACGTAAGTATCTACTGGGACCTCTTTCTCATCCACATCCGTGTTTTCCTAATATTGTATTTCAAAACAATTATACTAGACAATGGGTTAAATTAATTTATACCCTTATTTGATCTTATATGTTTTGAAAGTAATCTTTCCATCATTTTCCAAATAACACACTTTATGACCTTTTCGACAAAATTAAGGTAAGAGTGTCTTGTCTTTAACTTATATGGCGGGTGAGACTATTTTCCACCGTTATAACGTAGATGAAGCTTCCCATACAGGATTATATGAATATTTTCAATATAAATGTTTTCTTTTATAATTATATTACTTTTAAATGATTTTAAAATAAAAATAGATATTTCTCTAGAAAAAGTTTTAATTTTATCTTTGTCAACGTCCTTTGATGGATTTCAAGCTTGTTTGAAGTTTATTTATTATAATACAAAACTTCAATATTGTATAGAAGGTTTTGTGATATTTTTTACTATAGATGTTTTATTTTTACAGCATTCATGGTTTATGGATAAATTATTGACATTTCATACTGGGAAAACTCACTCCGATTATGAATAACAACCTTACCCATATGGATCACCCTCATCCACGACACGTAAGATCAATGTTAGACCACTTAATGAGGAAACAACCACCAAAATTCAATGGGAGTACAAATACATTAGTAGCTAAGCAATGGATAAATTCCTTAGAGAAAAAATTTCACACTTTGGAGTGTAGTGAAGGAGAAAAATGTAAGAATGGTATAGAGTAAGAGGTTTCCAACCTCTGATACCAATTGTAGGATCGAAATATAATATGAGATGCTCAATATACAAGAGGGGGGGTGAATTGTATACTTTAAAAATTCCTTTGGAACCTTTAAAGTTAGTTATGAATAACTAGAGTTTCCTTAAGAAAAGGAAAGGACTAAGTTTAACAAAGTTAAACTAAGTAAATTCACAACACCTCTAACACTGAACTGAACTTGGAAAGGGATTCCAAAAGTAGGTTCCGGAAATATGATTCCGGAAATTGAAACTTAACAAAAGTTACAATATAAGATTCTACCTTAAAGCGTATAGAATCTAAACTAATCAGAGTAAGTAAGGAAGTATAAGAAAGTTATACTTTCATTAAGATACAAAATGCAGCGGAATAGAAACAAGTAGTAAAACTAAAAGTAACAAGAATAAGTCTTTTAACCCAAAGAGAAGGGTATCCAACAACCTTGGATAAAGGTCCCTTGATTTATACTTTCAAGCAAGTCTGTCTTACCCACACCAGGGTAAGCCCTCGATATGAAGATCGGAGTCTCTGTCTTGCTATCCCCGCAAACCCTCAACTTCAAGGTAGTTGGCAACCTCTGTCTTTCTCAGCAAGAAAGCCCTCGATCTTTAAGGTAGTCGGCACCTCTGTCTTCCTATCCTCGGAAGCCCTCGAATGTAATCACCAACATTCGGAGTCGCACGAAGCTTTGAGAGTTAATAAGAGACTCTCTCTCTAGAAATCACTTCAACAGCATGTAGGCACAAAACTCAGTTGTTTTTTTTAACCGCATCGAGCTCTTTCAAATGAGATCCTATTTATAGGTAAGGTCAGCTCCTTCTCCAACGGTCATATTTTCCTTAAAGTTCGGAGGGACCTGTACACGTGTCACTTAGACAACGGTTAGTTTATAACAAAATGGACGACATCGTTTTATAACAATGTAAGTGTAACAGAATGTACGACATCGTTTTAAACTCTAACATAAAGGTTAGGAATAGAAACTTCGGAGTGACGGTTCGGAGTGAGTATATTCAGAGTGTATAAAACAATGATAATCAGATTCTGTTTAATAGGTGAATTCGGAATGAGAATTCGGAATAGGAATTCGGAATAGGAATTCGTCATCAGAAATCGTAATGAGAATTCATCATCAGAATTCGCAATGAGAATTCGGAATGAGATTTCTTCATTAGAATTCGTAATGAGAATTCTTCATTGGAATTCGTAATGAGAATTCTTCTTCAGAATTCGTAATGCAAATTCGGAATTGGATTTCTTCATTAGAATTCGTAATGAGAATTCTTCTTCAGAATTTGTAATGAGAATTCGGAATGGGATTTCTTCATTAGAATTCGTAATGAGAATTCTTCTTCAGAATTCGTATCCTGAATCTGGAATAGAACTTAGTCAGAATTCATATCCAGAATTCGGAATGAAACTTCCTTATAGTTCTTGTCCAGAACCGAATCCTAAAACAGAATGCTTTTATATTTAAGTTTTAATGACTCCGAGAAAATGAATCCGAATCTTATACTTAAGAAAAATATGAATGAAAATATGATAAGGAAAATTTTCCTTATAAAAGCGATTTTCCTTAAGAAAGCAATTTTCCTTATAAAAGCGATTTTCCTTAAGAAATCATTTTTCCTTACAAAAGAAATTTTCCTTAAGAAAGCATTTTTCCTTATAGATAAGGTGTTTGTGATTTTCAAAACAAGAAGGAATGGAAAAGTCATAAGGAAAACCTTATTGACTCAACAATCTCCCCCTTTTTGGAAAGCACAAACATCCTTACGAAAAAGATATTCTAAGAAGAAAGAAACACATTAAAGCTTATCTCCCTTGGTTTAAGGATATAGATGAATACAACTAACTCCCCCTTAGGCTTTGAAACTCTAAGGATCGTATTCATATTTCCGGAGTGATGTTTCTTTAAGAAAAAACTCCCCCTTAAACAAACTCTTATTAGAGTTCTTTTTCCTTGGGTATTTTCCTTTCTCCCCCTTTGATAAGCACTTATTAGATTTCCTCTTTTTCTTAAGAATCTTTTCCTTCTCCCCCTTTGTGATTTTCAAAAAGAATTGGAGGGAATGGAAAAACTTAACAAAGTACCTGAAAAATTAGTAATGACAACAAACGAAACAACAAGCACAATTTCCATTAGATTTGAAATGTCAGCAACAAAATAATTACAACAAAAAGATCGGATTGGTTTATTTCGGATCTTTCTCCTTCGACATTAGCCCCTTGAGAATCGTCTTGATCTTCTTTAAGTCTTTGTGATCTTCTTCAGCTTGCTTTTCTAAGGCAACTATTCTTGCTGACTGAGCTTCAATGATATCTTCCTGAGCCTTCAACTTTTCTTCCTGAGCTTTCATCTTCTCTTCCTGATCCTTTATCCTTTCTAGAAAATCAATCCGATGATCCCTTTCAAATTTCCAACTCTGATTAACTGAGTTGAGCTTTCCATTCAGATCTCTCACTTCCTGAATCCGAATGTTCTTTTCCTCTGTCAATTTCTCATCGAATGATGCAGTCATCTCATGAAACTTCATGTCCTCGGTTTGAAATGCATCCTTAACATTTTCCTGAAACTCATCCAGCAACCTCATCTCTTCCACATTCTTCTTCGACCAGCTTGTCATCCTCTTATAAGATCTTTTATGGGCTTCGTAACCAACGAAGAAAGTTTTGAACTGAGCTTCAATCTCAACACACTTGTCCATTACCATGGATACGGAGTCAGTTTTCTGATTCAGCGCATGTTGAAGCATCTGGCATCTAGAATCAATACTAGAGAAGGTTGGAATGGTTCCCACCAACTCCTTCAAGGACTGAACAACAAAATCGTGCCCCAACGATGATGACTCCGAATCTGAAACCTTTCTAGGAGAATTTTCTTCCTCAATAAGCTCCAACTTCCTCTTAGAAGAACTACCAGCTTCCTTCCTCATACTCTTTTCTGAACTCGGGGTATCAGCAAGAATTTGTTTCCCCTTATCTTTTTTCAGAATAGACACATGTTCCGGAGATTTCTTCTCGCTATCAGACACTTGAACAACCAAATCTTCCTCATCAGCAACTTCTACATTTTCCTTCTGAGCAGCATCAAGTAAAAGATGTTTTTCTTCTCTCAGACAAGAAACTTCTTCTTCGCCTTTCTCTTCTTCCATATTCGGAGTGACAAGCTTCGAAGATTGAGCTTCAGATGTTCGGAGCGACAGGTGTTCCGAAGGAGTTCCCTTATATTCATCTACTTGTTTGAGCACATCTCCTGTCTCACCACTTCCTTCAGCAGCTTCTTCAACTTCTTCCACTTGCTCTACTTCCTCAGTAGCAACAGCCTTTTCCGGAGTAACAAGATTTCTTCCTGGAGTCTCAGGTAGAGATTCCAGAGAGAAAGATCTCGGAACGGGAATGGTTGCTAAAACCATTTCGTTGAACTTTAACAAGGCCTGAGCTACCTCAGCTTCGGTCATTTTCTTCTTCAGCTTCTTTACCTTTGCTTGCTTCTCGAGCTCATCAGCAGCCTTTTCTTTCAGAGCTTTAGCCTCTGCAGGATCCAATCCGAACTGCAGATCTCCTTCCTTCCTCTTCTCTTTGTCAGCTCTCCACTTCGCTGCAACCTCATCAGTATAGGTTTTCTTCTTCTTAGACTTAGGAGGTGCGGAGTGGACTTCCTTAGACTTGGGTTCCTCAGCTTCGACAACCACTTCTTTCAGCTTCCTCTTCCTTACCGGCTTGGATGATTCCGGATCAGCCACTTTCGGAGTCACTTCTACTTGTGGAGGTAGATCAATAAACTTCCCTGACTCCTTGTTAAAAGCTATATTCATTCTCTTAAGAGTGGCATCACTGAGCAACATGATCTTGCACACCCTTGGTTTGGAACTACAAGCTACCTTGAAGGACTCAAGGCACCGAACTATGAGCTTTGACAATATTGCCGGGTACATCACGATCTGAGCTCTCAGATTCCCCTTCTTCAAATTCTCAATATTAAGAAGGATATGCTTCATTAAGTTGAACTTTCTTAGATTTATCAGGAAATCTAAGATATATATCTCACTTTTCTTCAGACTATCCTTATCTTCTTTTCTCGGTACAATAAGCCCTTGCACCCATAACTCCAGAATCCGGAAGTTTGTAGAAAGACTTGCTATTTTCGGAGCCTTGTCATCATCTAATCCGAGAATTTCTAATGCCTTTTCCTTGTTGAAGCTACCCAAAGAGTCTGGAAAAACGTAGGAAATAAACTCAGCTTCCCCTTCATAACTTAGTCCTACCAAGCTTGCAGCCTTGGTGTAGGAAAGCTTATATGTCTTGCCATACGATTTGAAAGAAAATTTTTCTCTATTATCTTCCTCGAAGAAAGCAACTGTCTCATAAAACTCGACAAGCAAGTCAGAGTAGACTTCATCTTGGTTGCCGGTTTTTGATACCGCAACACCTTCCCAGCCATTCAGCTTGATATTCTTTGAAATAATAGAATCGTAATTGCTGAAGAAATTCGGATGAACTAACCTATCTCTGTAGACTAACCACTGAGAAATAGGCTTGGTTGAAGACATTTCTTGAGAAGCTAACTCTGCAGACATTCGGATTAGAAGTCCTCTGAGATATTCGGAACAGAGAAGACTGAAGTTCGGAACTGAGAAAACTGTGGTTCGGAACGGCCTTAAATCGGAGAGTCAGAGCTTCAGCACGCAAAAGCTTGAAATCGATGTGGGACGAGAAAATAGGGTCCCCTTTATATAGGCAATGGGATGACGGTTCAACTTCCTCGGTTGATCTAACGGTTTAGAACGATCTTAGATCAGATCTAACGGTTGAAAGCTTGAATCCGATCTTTTTGAGGTTTTTATTAAAGTAAAGAATTAAGAAATCCAAAAACCGAAAACAAACTATAAGAAATTGCCAGCAAGTAAAATATGATTACGAAAACTTCAGTAAGGAAATCATACCTTTCGGATTAGCTTAGGAAAGTTATTCGTAATGGGTAATATAAAGACGACTACGAAAAAACTCAATACGAAAAAGTAAATACGAAAATTCAATACGAAAAACTCAATACGAAAAAGTCAATACGAAAAGTCAATACGAAAAACTCAATACGAAAAAGTAAATACGAAAACTTGTTATGGAAGATTCAGTACGAAAGTTCCGTTATGAAAATACCAGTACGAAAGTTTTCCATTCCGGAAATTTTCAATACAAATACTTCCATTCCAGAAGTATTCTGTGCGAAAATATCCTTTCTGGAAAATTGTAGTTCCGGAAGTTCCATTCCGGAAATTTTCGTTCCGAAAAGTTTGAAAACAAATTTTGAAAAACTTTGTTAAATAAGCAATCAAATGTACTCCCCCTATGAAAAGGATTTTATTACTGTAAGGAGACTTTTTCAACAGAAAGTTAATTAAGGAAGATTACCTTACGGTTATCATTCCTAACTTTTGTTTAATATATTCAAATCTATCAGAAGGCAAGGATTTTGTGAAAATATCAGCAAGTTGATCTTGCGTTCCGATAAACTGAAGAATAATATCTCCTTTTTGTGTGTGATCCCTAAGAAAGTGATGCCTAATATCTATGTGTTTTGCACGAGAGTGATGTGCAGGGTTTTTACTTAGGGCAATGGCACTTGTGTTATCACACAAAATTTGAGTTTTAGTAAAACTCAAGCCATAGTCTGTGAGTGTGTGTTGCATCCACAACACTTGTGCACAACAACTTCCAGCTGCTACATATTCAGCTTCAGCAGTGGAGAGTGCTACAGAATGTTGCTTCTTGCATGACCAAGAAACTAATGAATCTCCTAAGAAATGACAAGTTCCGGATGTACTTTTCCTATCCATTCTACATCCACCAAAGTCAGCATCAGAAAAACTTTTTAGAACAAAATCATTTCCAGAAGTATAAAATAATCCTAGATCCATGGTTCCCTTAAGGTAGCGAAAAATTCTTTTAACTGCCTTTAAGTGAGATTCCTTAGGATTGGATTGATATCTTGCACATAAGCATACAGAAAACATTAAGTCTGGTCGACTAGCTGTTAAGTAAAGTAGACTTCCAATCATACCTCTAAAAGATGTTTGATCTACTGGTTTCCCAGCTTCATCAAGATCAAGAGAGTTTGAGGTACCAATAGGAGTACTTATACTCTTAGTGTTGTCATAACCATACTTTTTAAGAAGATCTTTAATATACTTATGTTGAGATATGTAGGTTCCTTCTGGTTTTTGAGAAATTTGAAAACCAAGGAAAAATGTTAACTCACCCATCATACTCATTTCAAACTCAGATTTCATTAGACTAGCAAAAGAGTCAGTCAAAGATTGCTAAGTTGAACCAAATATAATGTCATCAACATAAATTTGAACAATCAAAACATTTTTCTTATCTTTCTTTATAAAAAGGGTTGGATCTGCATTTCCCTTAACATAGTTATTTTGAAGCAAAAATCCAGTAAGTCTATCATACCATGCTCGTGGGGCTTGTTTAAGGCCATACAAAGCTTTGGTAAGTCTAAAAACATGATCTGGATGTTTTGTATCTTCAAAGCCAGGAGGTTGTTCAACAAAAAATTCCTCTTGAACATAACCGTTAAGAAAAGCACATTTCACATCCATTTGGAAAAGTTTGAAATTAAAGAATGCTGCAAAGGCAAGTAGAATGCGGATAGATTCAAGTCTAGCTACTGGAGCATAGGTTTCTTCATAGTCTATTCCTTCTTGCTGATTACAGCCTTTAGCAACAAGTCTAGATTTATTTCTAACAATGACTCCATTTTCATCACATTTATTTCAGAAAACCCACTTTACTCCAATAACAGAAGTTTCCTTAGGTCTTTCAACCAAGGTCCAGACTTTATTCCTTTCGAATTCATTTAGTTCATCTTGCATTGCTTTGATCCAATCATCATCACCTAAAGCTTCATCAGTGCTTTTAGTCTCTAATTGGGAAAGAAATTCTAGATGTTCTACTTCATTTCTTAAGGAACTTCTAGTCCTTACAGGTTGATTTACATCACCAATGATACTATCACTGGGATGATTTTTAAGAAACACCTGATTTGGGTTTTGTAAAACCTGTTCATCAACATAAGGTAGAAAGTCTTCTGGGGTAAATGTTTCAGAAGTATCTTCTAGAACAATTTCCTTATCAGAAGGTTCTTCTATCAAAGGTTGACAGTCAGTTTTTGAAAACACATCCGAGGATGTAGGTTGGGAGGTTTTAAAAACAAATGGATCAGACTCATCAAATTTTACATGTACTGTTTCCTCAACAGTGCAAGTATTTTTATTAAAAACTCTATAAGCCTTAGAGGTTGTGGAATAACCTAAGAAAATCCCTTCATCAGACTTTGGTGCGAATTTATGTAAGTTATCTTTAGTATTCAAAATGAATACTTTGCAACCAAAAACCTTGAAGTAGGAAAGTCTTGGTTTTCTACCATTCCATAACTCATAAGGAGATTTATTAAGAAAAGGTCTAATCAAAACTCGATTTATAGTATAACAAGCAGTACTTACAGCTTCAGCCCAGAAATTTCTAGCAATAGAATATTTACTCAACATGGTTCTATTTATCTCTTGAAGAATTCTATTTCTTCTTTCAACTACACCATTCTGTTGAGGAGTTCTAGGTGCTGAAAAGTTGTGAGTAATACCTTTCTTACTACAAAAAGTTTCAAAATCAGAATTTTTAAATTCTCCTCCATGATCACTATGAATAGTTTTCAATGGAAGGTTTTTCTCATTTTTAACTTGAGCTCTAAAACTTTTGAAATAAGAAAAAGATTCAGATTTCCTTGCTAGAAAATAGACCCATGTAAATCTAGTGTAATCATAAACTAGAACAAACACATAGTATTTGCCTCCAATGCTTCCAGTTTGTGTTGGACCGAAAAGATCCATATGCACCAACTGTAATGCATCGGTTGTTGAGACTTCACCGATTGACTTAAAACTAGATTTATGTTGTTTTCCATATTGACAAGGATCACAAACTTTAGAAGAATCAAATCTAAGCTCTGGTAGATCCTTAACAAGGTTCTTCTTAGAGAGTTTACATAGGTTCCTAAGATTACAATGTCCTAGTCTTCTATGCCATAACCAAGAATGATCTTCTATTGCACTTAGGCAAGGTAAATCTTGGCTTCTTAGGTCTTCTAAGTTTAAGGTGTAAACATTCTCTTGCCTGTTGGCTGAGAGAATAAACTCTTCCTTGGAATTGTGAACTAAGCATTTATCATTCCTAAAATTCACAAGGTAACCTTCATCACATAATTGACTTATGCTAATGAGGTTGTTCTTAAGACCTTTAACAAAAAGAACATTTGAAATCAAAGTTTTACCCAAAAGAACTATATTACCAATACCAACAATCTCTCCCTTAGCATTGTCTCCGAAAGTTACCTTTCCTCCTTTCGTTTTGATAATCTTTTCAAAAAAGCTTTTGTTACCAGTCATGTGCCGGGAACATCCACTATCCATGTACCAAATATTGTTGCTGGAACATTCTTTATTTTCCTGAAATTAAGAACAAAGTTAGACTTTCGGAATCCAAACTTGTTTGGATCCGAGATTTCCAGACAATAAAATTTTTGGAACCCACATTTTCTTAGAAAAGTAAGCTTTATGAAAACCTAAGGATTGGGTTTTGTTTAAGGAACAACTTCTTGCCCAGTGACCACCACATTGACATTTAGTGCAAAATGGGGCACTTTGAGGAACAAAATAATTGTTACTGAAAACTGGTTTTGCATGGGTATAACTAAATCCGGATTTATTTCTTAAAGGTCGTATTTGAGAATACATCTTATCAAAATTTTCCTTACCATGGGTAAAGTTCGATAAACACTTCTTTAAGGAAAAAATTTCGGACTTGAGTTTTACAACCAAGTTTTTATCCTTAAAATCATTAGTTTTAGAACTAGAGTTAGGCTCGAAAACATTTTTATTAGAAATTACTTTTTCTAACTCTTTAGAAAGTTTATTCTTCTCAGAACTTACTTCCTCAAGATTTTTTGAAATACTTTCAAAATCAGCATTTTTCTTATCAAGATCTTTAGAAAGATCTGATATCTCTTTAGTAAGAATAGAATTCCTAGAATTTTCTTTATCAAGATTCTCGTTGAGTTTGGAATTCTCAATCTCAAGAAGTTCAGCAAATCTAGAGACTTCTTCATAAGTAGGTAAAGTATTTTCCTCATCAGAAGATGATTCTTCATCAGAAGAGTTATAATACTTACTATCATTAGGATTTAAAGAAACATTGGTCAAAGATTCAGCATTTCGTACCTTATCCATAAGACATTGATTATCAATAGGTAATCTGGCTATAAGACCAAGATTCTTCTGTCCTGAAGATTCATATTCAGAAGATTCATCTGAAGAGTCACCACCACTGGCACTCCAGGTGTCATTAGCTTTCAGAACTTTCTTAGTTTTGGCTTTTTAATACTTCTTCCTGTTCCTTTCTGAATGTCTTTCCTTACTTTCTTTCTTTTTGAGCATAGGGCAATCTGGTCTAATATGTCCAGCTCTTTTACATTCATAACATGTAACTTCTCCATCTTTCTTATCTTTCCTGTCCTTCTTCTTATACTTGGATTGAAAGTTTCTCTGTCCAGCTATCTTGTTCATCCTTCGAGCAACATTGGATAATTCATTTTCTGAAACTTCACTTTCACTAGATTCGGATTGGAAAATGACTTTCTTTGATTTGGATCTGGTTACTCTCTCAGGAGTCTTAGCTTTTATCTGATTTGAAGTTGTAGTAAAAGCAACAGTACCATTTCCATTCTTCTTCTTGATGTTGTCAGCATCCCTCTTCATTCTGGTCTCATGTTGTAGAAGAGTTCCAAAAAGTTCATCAAGAGTAATTTGAGTTACCTTCCTGTTCTCATCTATAGCTGTTCTCTTGGATTCCCACTCATTGGGCATAATATCAATTATCTTGTCCACAAGAGCTTCATCATCTAAACCTTTCTCTCCCATAGATTGTAGACTGTTGACAATTGCATAAATCTTTGTTGAACTTTACAAATAGGTTCTCCATAGGGAAAATTGAAGCCATGATATTCTGCTCTAAGCATAGCTCTCCTGGTTTCAATCACTTTTGAAGTCCCAAAGTGTGTAACCTCTAACTTCTTCCATATACAGTTAGCTGCTTCACAAGAAGAAATTTGGCTATATATATTTCTAGTCATTGAACATAATAAAGTATTGCGTACCTTATAGTTGAGTTGATATTCTTGCTTTTCCTGGTTAGTAAAGGTTCTGACTTCCTTGTCAGGAATTTTATAATCACCAGTAAGCATCACAAAGTTGTCTACTCCAGTATTGATAACAAAAGTCTTCATATGATCTCTCCAGTATTCATAATCATTACCATCGAATATTGGTGGCCTTGTTGGATTCAGATTGTCAATCGAACCAACATTAATTCCTTCCATACTAAAAAAACTTGGATACAAACTTGTTAGTAGCTTAGAATCGAAATCACAAGGTTTGGAATGGGAAAAGTTCGGAATGGATAATCTGGAATGACAAAGTTCGGAATAGAAAAGTGAGCAAGAAAAACTTGTATGTGAGTACAAGTATTTCAGTAACCTTGGATCTGATACCAAATGTAAGAATGGTATAGAGTAAGAGGTTTCCAACCTCTGATACCAATTGTAGGATCGAAATATAAAATGAGATGCTCAATATACAAGAGGGGGGGTGAATTGTATACTTTAAAAATTCCTTTGGAACCTTTAAAGTTAGTTATGAATAACTAGAGTTTCCTTAAGAAAAGGAAAGGACTAAGTTTAACAAAGTTAAACTAAGTAAATTCACAACACCTCTAACACTGAACTGAACTTGGAAAGGGATTCCAAAAGTAGGTTCCGGAAATATGATTCTGGAAATTGAAACTTAACAAAAGTTACAATATAAGATTCTACCTTAAAGCGTATAGAATCTAAACTAATCAGAGTAAGTAAGGAAGTATAAGAAAGTTATACTTTCCTTAAGATACAAAATGCAGCGGAATAGAAACAAGTAGTAAAACTACAAGTAACAAGAATAAGTCTTTTAACCCAAAGAGAAGGGTATCCAACAACCTTGGATAAAGGTCCCTTGATTTATACTTTCAAGCAAGTCTGTCTTACCCACACCAGGGTAAGCCCTCGATACGAAGATCGGAGTCTCTGTCTTGCTATCCCCGCAAGCCCTCAACTTCAAGGTAGTTGGCAACCTCTGTCTTTCTCAGCAAGAAAGCCCTCGATCTTTAAGGTAGTCGGCACCTCTGTCTTTCTCAGCAAGAAAGCCCTCGATCTTTAAGGTAGTCGGCACCTCTGTCTTCCTATCCCCGGAAGCCCTCGAATGTAATCACCAACATTCGGAGTCGCACGAAGCTTTGAGAGTTAATAAGAGACTCTCTCTCTAGAAATCACTTCAACAGCATGTAGGCACAAAACTCAGTTTTTTTTTTAACCGCATCGAGCTCTTTCAAATGAGATCCTATTTATAGGTAAGGTCGGCTCCTTCTCCAACGGTCATATTTTCCTTAAAGTTTGGAGGGAACTGTACACGTGTCACTTAGACAACGGTTAGTTTATAACAAAATGGACGACATCGTTTTATAACAAAGTAAGTGTAATAGAATGTACGACATCGTTTTAAACTCTAACATAAAGGTTCGGAATAGAAACTTCGGAGTGACGGTTCGGAGTGAGTAAATTCATAGTGTATAAAACAATGATAATCAGAGTCTGTTTAATAGGTGAATTCGGAATGAGAATTCGGAATAGTAATTCGGAATAGGAATTCGTCATCAGAAATCGTAATGAGAATTCGTCATCAGAATTCGCAATGAGAATTCGGAATGAGATTTCTTCATTAGAATTCGTAATGAGAATTCTTCATTGGAATTCGTAATGAGAATTCTTCTTCAGAATTCGTAATGCGAATTCGGAATGGGATTTCTTCATTAGAATTCGTAATGAGAATTCTTCTTCAGAATTCGTAATGAGAATTCGGAATGGGATTTCTTCATTAGAATTCATAATGATAATTCTTCTTCAGAATTCGTATCCTGAATCTGGAATAGAACTTAGTCAGAATTCATATCCGGAATTCGGAATGAAACTTCCTTATAGTTCTTGTCCAGAACCGAATCCTAAAACCGAATGCTTTTATATTTAAGTTTTAATGACTCCGAGAAAATGATTCTGAATCTTATACTTAAGAAAAATATGAATGAAAATATGATAAGGAAAATTTTCCTTATAAAAGCGATTTTCCTTAAGAAAGCAATTTTTCTTATAAAAGCGATTTTCCTTAAGAAAGAATTTTTCCTTACAAAAGCAATTTTCCTTAAGAAATCATTTTTCCTTATAGATAAGGTGTTTGTGATTTTCAAAACAAGAAGGAATGGAAAAGTCATAAGGAAAACCTTATTGACTCAACAAAAAAGTTGTCATGGCAGTTTATCGCATCACGGGAGATGCAGATCAATGGTGGTCATTGATTCAAAACACAAAGGAAGATGATGAAGTATCAAATATGGAATAGAATGAGTTTAAAGAGGTTTTCCTAGAAAAAAAAATTCCTCATGACCATCAAACAGATTTGGAAAGGCAATTTCTGAGTTTGAGGCAAAAAGAGGATGAGAATGTCGCAAAATATGAGGTTAACTTTACAAGGTTAGAATGGCATGATGTAGATTATATACATTACCCAAAGAGTAATATTGATCAATTCTTTTATGGGTTAAAACCATTTCTCTGGTGGGCATTGGTCTCAGTCTCCTTCTTATCATATGAATATAGTGTCTAATGTGATATCAAGATAGAGAAAATAATTCTCTATGTCTTACTACTTTAAAGAAAAGTGGGAGAATAAGATATCTGTTGAACACTCTATAAATGGAAATAAGTGGAAGAAGGGAAAAGTAGAATATCCATCCTGCATTAAATATGGAATGAAACACCCCGGTACCATCCTGAAGGGAATAGGAGTCTGTTACAAGTGTGGTGAAAAAGGCCACCAAGATTGTCATTTCAAGGGGAAGAAAGAGGCTTTTGAATGATACAATTGTAGATAAAAGGATAATTATGAAAATTAATGTCCTAGGAACCAAGGGAACTTACCTTAGAAAAGTCCAAAGGAGAAAGTCCAAGATTATGTGATCACTATTGCTGAGGATGAAGCTCCAAAAGATGTGGTGGTAGGTAATTTAATGGTTTCCTCAAGTTTAGTCAGTGCTTTATTTGACTCTAGATCATCACATTGTTTCATATCTTCCCAGTTTTCTAAGAAAATTAGATATTTTCAGTTTGAATTAACAAGTGATTTTTTAGTAAAAATACCTAAGGGAAGTATCATCGCAACACTATTTTGTATATCAGTTCCCATTAGGGAATATAAATATTCTTTATTTGCTAATCTCATCATTATACCCATTATTGATTTTGATATAATCCTCGAAATGGATTGGATTTCATACCAGGATGTGAAAATTTATTATAAGAAGAAGGAGGTTGCAATTTTTGATGTTGATAAGGAGTACCTTATCTTTATAGAAGAAACATCTCCACCTAATTCTTATCGAGATCCACCCCCAATAGATCTACTAAATTCAATTATTGAGGAGGATGAGAATGAAATAATTGTCGGTGAGGAAAAGAATGTTCGAATATAGGACCTAAATATTGTTAAATAATATGTTGATTTGTTTCCATAGTATTTACATGGACATCCTCTGGGATAAGAAAATGAGTTTTCCATTAATTTAATTCCTGGTTCAAGGTCCATATCGAAGACCCCTTATTGAATAGCCACTGTTGAATTAGTGGAACTAAAGAAACAACTAGAGGAATTTAGTAATAAAGGATTTATTCTCCCTAGTTTTTCTCCATGGGGAGCCCTTGTCCTTTTGTTAAGAATAAAGAATGATCTACGAGGTTTTGCATTGACTACAGGTAGATCAATGTTATAACAATAAATAACAAGTATCCCCTACCTTACATTGATGATTTATTCGACAAAATTCATGGAGATAAATATTTTTAAAAGATTTACCTTCAATATGGATATCATCAATTGTGTGTGGAGAAGGAAGACATTCCAAAAACAGCATTTTGAACCAGGTATGAGCATTATGAGTTTACAGTAATGCCTTTTGGGCTGACTAATGCACCCTCTATTTTCGTGGATCTAATGAATAGAGTTTTCAAGTAATATCTTGATGAATTTTTAATGGTATTTATTGATGACATCTTGGTATACTTAACAATCTATGAAGATCATGAAAATCAATTGCGCATTATACTAAAGACTCTTAGAAGAAATGAATTTTATGGGAAGTTTAGCAAGTGTGAATTCTGGCTTTAGGAGATTTCTTATCTTGAACTTATTATATCTAAGGATGGAATCTCTGTTGATCCTTATAAGACAAAGGCTATCCATGAATGGTTAGTGACAATGAGTATAATTGAGGTACACATTTTTATTGATTTAGCAAGTTATTATCGACATTTTTTTCAGAATTTTGCCTGATTGGCGAACCCATTAACCAAGCTCACCCATAAAGGGGTTAAATTTTTTTGGAAAAAAGAGTGTGAAGAATGTTTTGAAGAACTGAAGAGAAGATTAGTTAATTATTCTATCTTGACTCTACCATCGGGGAACGATGGGTTTGTTATTTATAGTGATTCTTCAAAGAAAGGGCTTGGTTGTGTCCTTATGAATAATGATATAGTTATTTCTTATGCATCATGGCAGCTAAAACTTCATGATAAAAACTATCCCACTCATGATCTGGTGTTAGCAGCTGTAATATTTTCCTTGAAGATATGGACACACTATCTCTATAGTGAAAAATGTGAGATGTATACTGATCACAAGAGTTTGAAGTATATTTTCTCAAAAAAACTCAACATGAGGAAAATGAGATGGCTTGAACTACAAAAATATTATGATTTCAGTATACAATACCACCCGAGGAAGGAAAATAAGGTAGCAGATGTTTTGTGCAGAAACGATCATGGAGTTTCGAACAAGATGAGAGTTGAAAAGGATCATATTTTCATGGATCTAGTACCTATGGATATGAGAATAACCATGGAAGGTGAAACATCAATTATTTTTCAAATATTTTCAAAACCATCTTTACTAAAAAAGGATAAAAATTTATCAGAATGATTAAAAGGTATTTCAAAAGAAATTTAAAGTTTTGAACGATGGAAGATTGATCAACTTCATATATAAAGAGGGAATTTTGAAATTTGGGAAGAGACTTTATGTTCTCAACATACCTGATCTAAAAAAGGAATTATTAGATGATGGTCATAGATCTAATTTATCTATACACCCTGGTAGCACTAAGATGTATAGATATTTGAAAGAACTTTTTTGGTGGGACAACATGAAGAGAGAGATTGCTGATTTTGTGTCGAGATGTATGGTTTGTAAACAAGTGAAAGATGGAAGGAAACAACCTGGAGGAGTCATGCAACCTCTTTCCATACCTGAGTAAAAATGGGATAATATTACGAAGGACATTGTCATGGGGCTACCAAAGACTCCTAGAAGGAATAATGCAATATTGGTCATTGTGGATCATCTAACCAAGTCAGCACATTTTCTTTCTATAAGAGAATATTTACCACTTGAACATATGGAAAGAATATATATTAATGAAGTTGTAAGATATCATAGAGTACCCCTATCTAATGTTTCTTATCGTGATCCCCGTTTTACATCATGATTCTAGAAAAGTCATCAGAAGGCCCTGGATACTGAACTTCATTTGAGCACTGCCAACCACCCTCAAATTGATGGATAATCAGAACGGACTATTCAAACCTTAGAAGATATGTTGAGATCTTTCTCACTTGACTTTCAAGGTATGTGGGATCAATATTTACCTCTGGTATAATTTTCTTATAACAATAGCTTCCATTCAATTATTCATATGGCACCATACACTACTACAAATATGGCTTTTAATTGCGCTAAAAACCGCCTTTAATAGTGCTAAAAAAGAGCTGTTAATCTCAGCAAAGATAAGGGGGTGGTCTCCTTTATCAGTGCTAAATATAGTGCTGAAAAAGAGGGACCTTTATCAGTGCTAAAAAAGCACTGATAAAGGTGGTCCTTTATCAGCGCTTTCTTAGGGCTGATAATGGTAGTATTTATCAGTGCCATTTTCAGCGCTGATAAATGGATAATATATCAACGCTTAAAATAGCGCTGATAAATCATACCTTTATCTGTTCTATTTTGAGAACTGATATAATATCCATTTATCAGCACTTAATTACCGCTGATAAAGGCCAAATTGCTTGGGCAAACCCAGAACCTGCAAAACACCTGCACACATATGACAACACCTGTACACAGAAAAAACAATACCCACACACAAAGTACAAAAGAACAAAATGTTGTATACATATACTTGAAATAATGTATTAAAAAACACAGTGATATTTACATTTCAAACAATGTTTAATTTGGTTACAATTACAATTATCCAACAAACAGTTAAAAAATATTGAAGTTTCATCCTTTTTGCATCCACGATCTGCTCTAAAAAATCTTCGTCCATGGTATTAGTTTTTGAACAAAGCATTCAAACTCAAGAAAAATATTTCACCTATATAAGAAAATAAATATTATTTTAGTAATACAATAATGAAAAAAATTATACATTAATAAAATGTCAATTGTCACTTGGCCACACATTGCAAATCCCACTTCCTAAGCACCCAACATTATAAGGTTATTAATGCATGGTTAACCTAAATATTTTCCAACCGTGCGGTTAATAATGAGAGGTTACTACCTAAGTGTAACTAACCATGAGAGATAGGTGCAATGTTTTTGGAAAACCATGTGTAGCCTATGTGGGGAACTTCTCCTACCTTGATGTGATCACATGGTTTGCTACTGAGGGCCACACTGTTTCATACAAATCATTCACCGTAATTAGAGCACACAAACCATTGATTTTTAGGACTTGAAGGTCCCAAAACTCAATGATACTCCAAGGAAACCTCTCGGGCCTTTATCCAAGCCCAATATAAACACATTTCAGTGTTCAAACTCTCAGAATTAAATTTTCAATCTTGTATTTAAAAATGACCATCTAGTAAACACCCAAACCCAAATTCTCTTCAAAATTTTCATTGGCTCAAAACCTGGGAGGTTATAAATGCACTGATAATCTGGATTCACTACCTATTTAACCCAAATATGATCAAACTAGTAGTTTGTGTCTTATATTTTTTCCAACAGAACCTTATCATCCTCTTATCTCACATCCATATTAAATTAATAGAATAATCACATCAACAAAAAATTGTGATTTCTTTAGACATGTTCACTCATAATGAACTAAACCTGAGGGCCACAAATTCATAAAGGAACTTCCTATTATGCCAGATGTTTTCAACAAGAAACAGGTGTCTAAATGTGGTATGGTGGGGAGATTGTTCCCACTTTATTGATACTAAATATAAAACACTAATAAATAAAATAATTTTAAAATGTATAATAATAAACTCACAACCTAGAAAGTGATGATAAAATCTAATCATTCATGAACATAAGATGAAACATGAACCTAGAAATCCAAACTAATAAAAGGATAAACATGCATCAGTGCTAGATGGATATGTGAATAAATATATAAAGTACACAACTCTTTGTGGGAATCCAAGTACACACCTAGCTCACTACTCCCATTTCATTTAAAATCTCCAGACAAGTAACTACAAAGAGGTACGATATAAGGGTATAACCGGTATCCATTGGGTATACTAGGAACAAAATTGTGTCCTGAAATAGGTGTGAGTAAAACCAAGTTGGACACCACATATGGTGTCTATTTCATTCCATCCTGTGATTATAAAACATAATAGTGTGCATTATATAAATCAATAAATTAGTAGAGAGGTGGTGAACCAGATAATACCACCTTTGTTGGTCTAATCTAGAGAGTCTATAGACATGGAAATAATGATGTAGTCAAAGGAACCATGGATTGAAGCCCATGAATCCAAGAACAAGTATCAAGGTAAATCCATAAAAGGGGTCTTGGAATTCCATATATCAGAACAAAATGAATACATGATGTAATCTAAGGCATTCCACATTTTAAAAGGGATCTTAAAATGCTTGTGGAACATGTCTCAGTTAATCTTGTGATATACTTTATTGGAATCCAAAGAGATATTCCATGTTAGTACTTGTGTAAGGATGTCAATATGAATCCGTTGGATCACTCTCAAAATTCAAAATTTTCTAGGGTTTCTAGGATAATTTTCAATGTTAGGATGAGCCATTGAAGAATTTAATACTTTGACCAGATCCAAGATAAACATAACCCATGGTATTCTCATTAATAAATAAAATGGAATCCATTGACATCAAACTGGGTATTTAAAATTGGAATCCAAGTCTTATCTGTGGTAGGAATAAATATTGCCACAACTATTATTGTTATATTAACATGCTCAAGGCTGATAAATAATAAGAAAAAGTTAATCAACTATAATGTTTAGGATCAAGTCTTTTCATTAAATTTTGACTAAAACATCCATTAATTATAAATAATTAAGTTCCAAGAGTAAGTTAAAAAATTTAATCATTTGAAAATGATATAACTATTTTAAAAACCCAATACATTATTATATTCCCTCTAAGGAACTAATACCAATAATTCATATATACCAAGGAATTCCAGGAATAGAATCCATTCAATATATGATATAAGCATTGTCACAAGAAAATTGATCATATTAGTTTATAATTAAATTAATATATTTCTTTCAATAAGTATATAAAAGAAAATAAATTGGTATTTTTCATTTACTCATGACACTCTATGTGATTAAATATGTTGTAGAAAACCAATACCATCTTATTATACAACTATGATTTCCATTTTTTATGAGACATTCGAGACACATCCTATGTCATGGTTTCATTACTCAAGGAATATTAAATTGAGGATTTAGTGATTTCCAAGACAAGAACGCCTTATAAGGTGTTCCAGTTTCCTAAAAGGTAAATTTTTTGTAAGAGTTAAACCAAAATCACCATAAGTTGTGGTATGACTTGTGTTTTATAATTTCAAATGGTGTAAGGGAATATTTTACAACATCTATGCTAGGTTATAAGTGAAAATTTAAAGTACATAGAAATATTAGGGGAAATATTATGTTAGTAATACAATAATGAAAAAAAATAAACATTAATATGAAATAATACATTAATAAAATGTCAATTTTTACTTTTTATAACCTTTAAATGTCCATATTTCCTTGGATAGCACCCTCTACCTACCCTGGAGGGCATCCCCTCCCTCCCCTTGCAACCCTCTCTTTCCTTAGACAACCCCCTTCCCACCCCCAGGACAGCCCCCTCCCCTACTGGACACCCCCTCCTTTATGGACAACCCCATCCCTCCCCTCCTCGAGACAGCCCCCCTAGACAACCCCCTCTATACCCATGGATAGCACCCCTCCACTCCCCTTACAGCCCCCTCTCAAATTGATCTGGAATATAATTTTTGGGCTTTTACATAGGCTTGGAATTGGTTTGGTTGGTTGGAAATTTTGATGCCTCACTACGGACCCACTTCAGGCTACTCTATAAGTGATCTACCCATTGTATATTATCAGTATTGAATGGAATTGAATGGATCTTTGTATGGACACCCCCTCCCTTCTGGACACATCCCCTCCCTCCCCTCCTAGACACCCCACTCATGGACACCCCCTAGACACACCCCCTCCCTCCCCTCCTAGACACCCTCACACCTGGACACCCCCTCCCTCTTGGACACACCCCCTCCTAGACACCCCCCACTCTTGGACACCCCCTCCCTCCTGAACTGAATGACTATGCATCTGTCGACTTCCACACTATCGACCAGTGTAGTCCAATGAGTTATGCTTTACTAAAAAGACAAATAATTTCTAAAACCATTATTCATAACCTAACGATATAAAACATAATAAAGGGTGATCATATATGTTCAATAAGTGTAAACAAGGGAGATATCAATGATCATATATGGATAACATTATTAGGAATTCACCTTCATCCTATTTGTGTACAATCTTCCATCAGGTATGTTTCTCATTCGTTTCTAAACACATCTATATCATCTTCTGAATATGTGTTTTTGCGACACTCATGGTAGTACTGAAAAAATATAAATACACAAAGTATTAATGAATATTTTAAATGAACTCGTAATTATTTTCAAAAATACCTCTTCAGGGATGCTAGATTTTTGTTGAAATATGATCTCTTTCATAAATTTACAAACATAATAACCACAGTCTTTTCCATTTGTTTGTTTTGGACACTGCAGAAACATCAACAACAATAAGTAATTTGTTTTGATATGTGTTTGGATTGTGCAGTGTTATTATATATACTAGGATACTTTTCCAGTTGTAGATCTTGTAGGCGTTCTTATCCTTAGGCCCTGGATTCGTTCCATGAATTAGACGATATTGATTCACCACACTATCATAACATAATTCTCTTTAAAAGATAACATAATTTATATAACTATATGTTTAGTTTTAAAATGTTGGATATCCATTCATTGAATCCAGAAAATAAATATTTGGAGTATCCAAATTGACTAAAATCAGCATCCAATGCTGACTAAAAATAGAAAAAGAAATAAGTAAAGAAAGAAATGAAAATATAATTGATATGATAAAATTATAGATTTTTACACTTGCATCGTTGGTATTAAAAAGAGTCTGTAATCCGTAATTTTGTTTTCAAACGATTTGAGCATGGATGACATTATTATAGCCTCTTTATTAGAATCTATTTCATCTTTTGAAGAGGTGGTGTGAGGACTAACAAGTCCAGATTTTTGTTCATGGGCAAATCCCTTCAAATTTTTTTTCATATATACGCCTGAAAAAAAATATAAAATGTACTTAGTCATAATTATTAGAGTATATAAGCTTTTGTAAAATAAATTCATTAAAACATACCTCGTGAATAGATTTATATCTGATGTGCCTAGCCATTAATACTTGAGGATTTTATTTACATTTTCACCACTAATTAAATCTGATGTTTCTTCTCTGTACATATTTTTTTTCAAAATCAACTATGTGATAATTTTCGTCTATCTACTTTTTATCCACATTATCCTGCAATGATAAAAACTTTGGATATAAAACGGGTGGGGTGAAGGTGCTCTCAGTAGACTGTTTCAATCGGTTGGTTGATCCTTGAGATAATTTTGAGCTGATATTTCATTTCACCCCCTTATCTTTGTCGTTCTGTAATAACATTCATTGGGTCAGACCTTTTTTCATTAAATATTAAAGGTCCAGCGTGAAAAAAATTGAAATGGATACCTCCTTGTCAACATTTTTTTCACAAGAATTGTTAGCCATGCAATGAATGTTCCAACAACTTGTTCAACCATATGAATGTCTTCATCACCATTTGGAACAGGTAGCTCAGCACTAGGCTCATTATCTATGTTAATTGACACTTTGAGATGATCTGTTGGAAGCTTTCTGTTGTGTAAAATGTTGTTCTGCTTATTGAACATCGTAGCCCTTACTATAAGGCGATAGGTGGGAGCTGATAGATATAAATCACAGTCATTTTTACCCTGTATAATATTAGTACAGGAAAATAATCATTTTCTATGTGAATCAAATTTCACAGAAACAATTATTACAACATTCATTACCTTAGATAAGTCCAGTTTTTTAGGGGAATGTCTCACCTCAATGCTGGTGGGGGTGGGGAGGGATTGTCACGCATGGGTTGTTGTTGAGTTGTTTCTTCTCTTTGTCTCTCCCCCATCAATGTTGCTATCATATCTCTCTGGTATTGTAATTCTTCTTGAAAGTAGCTAATTTTTCTTGAATCTTTTCCATTTTTTTCATTTTGATCCTCCGCTTGTTTTTGTTTTTGAAAATATGTTCCGGGTGCCACCCCAAAACCTGCACCTCTGACGCGGCCATACTGTTCTGGCTGCTTCAAGGCTACTGAAAGTATGTCTGCATCTGGTGTGGTTGTTATTTATTCTTGTGACAATGTCAAATAGAAAATATAAACAAATAAGTATTCATTTTAATGTAATAGGGATTTTAATCAAATCAAATTTATATTATGTCATACTTACACATGTCTCCCACACTTTTTGTGTGTTTTCATCTATCAGTATCCCCTCTTTATTTACACCAGCCTCCTTCCATAGCACATGGAATTGGATGGATATAGAGTTCTATTTCAATTCATCAATCTGCATGTAAACAGAGAAACATGGTTATGGTGTTGTTTTATTTCACATACAAGTAGTACGGTAGATTTAGAAGACGTACCAATTTTTTCTCAAGTGAAGCATACCCCATCCTTATTTTATGGTAAGGGTATGATGGTTATGTTGTGCATTTTTTATTTGCAGCTCTTAGTTGCTGTTTCATAAATAAAAAACTACCAATCAAAGTGTTGAATACAAGCAACATCAAACAACGTATTACCCCACACAATGTACCGAAAAAGTCTACTCCCCATGAAAGTTTCTAAACACACCCCATGATCCTTGGGTTATCAGGTGTGCATAAAGAGGATGTGGGTGCGGCTTGATTTTACCTTCTACATCTTTAAGATGACATTTCCTTAAAATTGTGCGGAAACCTCTATTAATCCTTTCTGTAACTCTTAATACATATTCCTTGTTCGAGGAATCTACTATAAATGCACTCTGTAATGGATAATGAAGAGTAATTCAATGTTTTGATATTTTATTTTAATAAATTTAAAAAATGATATCATAACGTTACTGTAATCTCTTCCCACATTAGTGTATTTAGCCTGGTGACAACATGGTGCCATGACTGTACATCAATCGTTATGCATTGCTGAGTGACGATTCCAATGTATCTACTAAGATGGCTCTGTTGGGGTTAACATGTTTGCCTCCCTTATTCTATCCCACCTCAAATTTGATGCCTTTTGCTCTTTCCTTAAGGATTTTGGCTAACACTGTCAAACTATGATGATCTTGTTTTTTTGCGCTTTTAGGGTTTCATTTCCTACCACTTCCTCAGAAGTATCATCAATATGTTCCTCCAGAGTGATAGCATTGGCACTGGGACTAGCAACAACAGGTTGAGAAACCTGTTGTACCTCAGCACTGGGACCAGCAACAATAGGTTGAGAAAAATGTTTTAGCTCTGCACGGGGACCACCAGCAGCTGGTTGAGAGACCTGATGTTGCTCTACACTGGCACCACCAGCAGTTGGTTGAGAGACCTTTGGTGCCTCGAGATTGGGTGCATCAGCAGGTGCTGAAGTCATTATCTACAGAAGTGGTTAATCATTTAATTTAGATTACATAAAAGTAGCAGTGGATAGATAATAACATAATGTAACACAATGTATATTAAAATAAACAAATAATCTAATTATTGTAGTCCCTTTTTTTAAAGGCTGAAGAGATTTGACTCATCTATAAACTATGTAAATCCATTCATTGTGGTCTCCTATGACATAAAAAATGTCGTCTACATTTGGACCACTGCAAATTGATTGTGAAGTCCCTATTAAAGGGTCATCCTCTGTTGAACTTTCATATAACCCTTCAATTGTTTTGGTCAATAATATAACAATTGACCAATTTCTATTTGAGGGGCCTGGAACATAAAATACTTGTACTTCCTGTGATGCCATTATAAATGGTTCGTCTTTCTCCCCATCCTTACTGAAATCAACTTTCACGAATCCTAATTCATCTATTTTAACAGCACTTCTGTTATCAACCCAGTAGCATTGAAAAATCAGTACTTTGAATTTCTTATAATCCAACTCCCATATTCGTTTGATGATGGAAAAGTATGACATATTCGCATAAATTGGATTTTTTTTCCTTAGCACCAGAAACATGCATCTCCTTAACCACAAGTGTAACCCCACTATTCTGCATGGTACTGTCTTCACCATGTTCATTAGTATAAAATGTATAACCATTAACTGCATAATCATTGTAAGATAATACATACATAGTTGCTCCTCCGGCTAGCCATCGAAGTCATTCTGAAATTGAGTCTAGATTTTCATCTAACTGCTTAGAAATATTGTCCCAAAACCATCCTATAAACTGTCGATTATGTGTATCTGATATCCATTTTTCATCCCTAGATGGATTCAAACGCCTAAGAATGCCTTTTTGGGTTTGAACAAATGGGTCAACGTCGAAACTATTATGCCAAACGTAAAGGTGAGCCTGCTCTCGATCTGTAATATTGATTGTGAAAACCTCTCTTCCAGAAATTCCTTCACCCTCAAGATGCTCAGTGTGCTGAGATTTTGGTAGGCCAATGTTTTCCACACCAGACAGGTATTCAGTACAAAATTAAACATCTTCTTCAACAATATATTACTCCATAATACAACCCTCTAGCCAACATCAATTTTTGACATACCCTTTCAAAATATTCATATACCGTTCAATGGGGTACATTCATCAATATTGTACAAGACCACATAGTCGAATCTCTCTCACCAAATGAACCTTCAAATGAACAATCATATTGAAAAATGTTGGTCGGAAGAACATTTCCAATTCACATAATATGATGGAAATTTATATTTCCATAGTTGGTAATTTCTCTGGGTCTATAAATTTACTGCATATAGATTTGAAGAAGAAACAAAGCTCCGTAATTGTATGGCATACATTCTTGGGCAAAATGCAATGTAAAGCTATAGGAATTAGTTCTTGCATCAAAACATGATAGTCATGTGATTTCAAACCCTTTAATTTTAAATCGCTCATTAACACGTTGTTCTTGATATTTTATGAATACCCCACTATAACCTTTACGTCATTCAAGAAGTTTCAAAACTGATATCTCTCTTGTCTGGAAAGAGTGTAAGTTGTAGGAGGAAGAAATGTTCATTTTTCACCCTTCCCTGGTGCCAAATCTTTTTGTATTCCCATCTCAAACATTTCAAATCTAGCCTTAATTCCATCCATTATTTTTCCGGGTGAATTTAGAAATGTTCTGATGACACTATCACATACATTTTTTCAACATGCATAATATCAAGAAAATTTATGACATACAGAAAATTTCAGTATGGTAATTCAAAAAAACTGATCACTTTTTCCAACCAGTTTTTGTAAAGTTTTTCGAAAATGGTTTACCAAAAGAAGTGTCTAAATATTTTACTTTCTCAAAGAATTGATCACCTGTTATTGGAGATGGTGATGTACGTTCTTCTGAACTTCCGTCGAATGATGTCTTCCCAGGTTGGAACTTATGCTGCTGGGGTAGAAATATGCGATGTCCTAGAAACATGGTTTTCGATGAATGTTTCATCCTAATTGACTATGTACCTTGTTCACAAATGGGACACCCTTGAGTTCCTTTAATGCTATATCCTGACAAATTTCCATTAGTAGGAAAGTCATTTATTGTCCCATACAACATGTATTTTAGAGAGAAATATTTATTTTTTAAGTATCATACAATGTAACACCTGAATCCCACAATATTTTCATATCCTCGATCAATGGGGCCAAATAAACATCAATATCATTAACCAGTTATTTTGGTCCTGATAATAGCATAGATAACATGATGTATTTTCATTTCATGCGTAACCATGGTGGTAAGTTATAATTTACCAACATAACCGGCCATGTCCTGTGACTACTGCTTTGAAAACCAAAAGGATTCACCCCATCTGTAGATAATGCCAGACGAAGGTTTCTCATCTCATTTCCAAATTTAGGATACTCTTGATCAATTCTATTCCACTGATGAGATTCTTCCAGGTGACGTAATTTCCCATCTTTAATTCTTGTATCTGCATTCCATGTCAATTGTCCTACAGTCTCCTCACTTCCATATATGCGCCTAAACCTTGGAATGATGGGAAAGTACCATACAAATTTCGTAGGACTAGAATCATTTATCTTGTATCGAGGAGAACCACACTTTGGGCATTTTTTAAGTGATTTGTGGTCCTTGGGAAACAATATACAGTCATTCGGGAAGGCGTGTATTCTTGCAGATATCATACCCATCGATCGTAGCATTCGTTTGGCATCATATGTCTAGCTTAGGGGTTCATTATCTTCTGGGAGCACGTCATTCAGGAGAGCAAGTATTTTCTTAAAACTGGCGTCATGCCACCCTTTTCCTGCTTTCAAATTATACAGCTTTAGTATGGATGACAATGCTATATATTTAGTGCAACTAGTATACAATGGAATTTTTTCACAACTCTTTAACTTGTAAATCAATTTTGGGCAATCACGAAGTTCATCATCAAATGTCCTTTTCATTTCCATAATACGATCTTCATCATCATTCACATTTGTAATCACACACTCTATATGATTGTCTTCACTGTTCACGCTTGTAATCATATCATATGATCCATAAAATGTCATGTTATCCGATCCACTACATACATTCTTTTTTTCCCCATGTTTATTCCATCATGTATAACTTCGATCTATTCCATGATAGATCAGGTGTTCTTCCAACTCCTCTATAATAATCTTTTGTGAATAACAATAGCATAAACATATAAAAAGGATTTGAGAAGGGTCACATGCATGATCTTCTGCAAACTTGATAATCTCTTTCATGCCATCTTCATACTCTTTTGTCAACCGATTGACATTCATGCATTCATTATTCATATTATTCATCTTTATGGGTTTGATCTTAAACATGCCTAATATTATGTTTTAATTAGTCAAGTAGCATTGTTTGGGTTTTATAAAAAAACCATGGTACAAATGCCTCTACAATGAAATAGAGGAACCTACCCCAAAACATGTGAAAGTACTTGAACTCTATCTATATATGGGGGACTGTGCCCTCTCTTTTGTATATCTCCATGGAGTACCTAAAACATACACATAGGGTAATCTTCACCGAAACATGGTGGAGTACCATACTCCATATTTTCTCTAAATATCTCACTTGTCACTTGTCAACTCTCAAGCAGAGTGAAGATAAATAAAATATCCAAACCACATCATGTGAAATTTCCAATGAATGAGGGAATAATACTATTTGATCTACATGAGAATATATTAATAATGGGAAAATCAAACATGAAATACTATCTTCAAAGTGATAAATAAATAATAACAATGAAAATAACATAGCACACAATTTTTTCAATGGATACACAATGTGTAGGGTTCTCAGTCAAGGTTGGTTGTATACTACCATTTCTAAACTCATGTGAAAAACATATACATGGTGTGTCAAGTAGGGTGAACATCATCTATGGATAAGATACTTGATTTAATCTGACATATATCAAATTAATTCGAAGTTAGTCTTACAAGGACTGCATGATGCCTTTGAAAATACATGACATATAGAACAACTTCAGCTAAAGGCGTGTACTTTAGATACATACCGAGTCACCTCACCGGCTATGCATCACATTTTTGTGGAATACACGGTGTGTAGTCCTTACATGACCACTAGGGGTGTATATTCTATACACATCAAGTTTCAATGGTATCTATACATGGTGTGAGTGAATTAAAACACATATTATATGGTTCTACCATTATTTCATGGCATGTGCATAGTTTCATGATGAAGTATATGTCTTGGAGATACCTTGTGTGTGACCGAGGTTCAAATGTCGTGTAACATTTAAAATGAAACTTATTCCAAGTTTGAGTCAGAAGATGAGTCATGTGGTGTAAAGTTTGGAGATAAATGGTTTGTGGCCTTAAAATCTATATGAAATCCATGTATGTTGAAGAACTACAACATGGAAAACAAATTGCATATCAATCATGCCAACAACCGCAACACCATAAAAAACATAATCGTGCTCATAATCAGAACACCATAAAAACCAAACAATCACAATTTAAATTTTAAAAATCATACCTTATTCAATTTTTTTTGTTAATTCAGGGGTTATCACATATGTTTTATCATCTTGGGGCATTCATTAATAAGTCAAGTATATGTAAATTACCAATTTTTATATTCAAATGTTCAACAAGAAACAACTAACATGCAATTCATTTAGTGTGCAAGCAAGGACCACCAATGGCCGCGATTTTCAATGGGGTGTTTAGCCCATACATTTCACATTATAACCATCAATATCAAACAGTAATAACATGAGAACAAGAGGAAACCAATGATTAACAAGAGAAAACTCATAGCGAAGGTGTTGTTAAGCACACGGTAGATGTGTGTTCATGGTAGAGGAGAGGCGCACAACAGAGGATATTTCCAAATGAAAATAAAACATAAAATAGGGGAAACTCATGAGAATAAAATAATCTAAAACCGAGTACAACATTTACCACATCCCACAAACTCCAAGAACCCACTAAAATAGAAATCAACCCACACCATGGATAAACACACCTTAAGATAACAATAAATTATAGAACCCACCTCCAATAAAACGAGTTCAACATAATTTTTAAAATATAAAAGATGAACATACAATGGGTAAGCCCTAACTAAAAGGTCCTCTTTAATAGGTATAATCCCCAATATTATTCTAGACAGTATATCCTAAATGAGTAAGCCCATATCAATCCTCTATTATCACACCTTTCATGACACATACATCCTAATCGTATGACTTTAAACTTCATGGTACAATCATTCCAAAGAACCTTAAACCATTTACCTTAAACTATGTGGACTTTGAATCCTATTTTGATAGGATATGTAATATTCCATCTGGAGTTCTAAACCTATCTTCATATTTCATACCCATCCTCATGAATCCATCTTCTTCATGAGCTCCATTCAATCGAAAGTGAAGGTCTCTTCATCAACTAGATGTTCCCATGCTTCAATTTCTGCCAAATATATGACCCTCATGATCTAAAAGAATACATCACCTATTCGGAGACCTCAAAACTAGGTGGATGACATGATGGTAAGTGGGTACCACTAACACAGTACCGTCCCTACTCTTGATTTTTCAAATGAGGGTCTTCACGTGTTGAAGCCTCACAACCCACCCCATTATAGGCAAACTATAATAAAGAAAGTGGAACCTACCACCACCATTAATTAATGAAGAATTATATCCCTAGAGAATGATAATCATTATATTACTTATCTTAGGAAGGTGGATCAAGAAGTCATCCATGACCTCAACTCAGTTCATGGGTCACCCAGTAGGGCTCCTAACAATCGCCACTATCGCCAACATCATGTGACCAATAACCCTTATAAGCTTGTTGAGGGAACTACAATGCAGAACCCTTCCCTAATCTCTTAGATCTAAGAAGTTATGAGGTGTCTCTAGGAATTAAGATCTATTGATCATAGGGAGAAGTTTCATATCCCCCCTTCTCCATAATAAGTTTTCCAACACAACACGTGGTATCTAGTGAGTAGGATCATATCCCTATTCAAACTCAATGAGCCTACCTGTAACACGCCAAGCTTCCACGGTACGCTTTCCTTTGAATAATATAGTAGTGCGGGTTGTATTAAACTTCGAGTTCTAACACACACACCACAACCAATCAAACTAGCCGTTATGAATAGTAATACCCACTTTTTGAAATTTTATAATTTTATCTTTCAAAATGGACTTCATTTTTGGATTTGGAATATCGAAATTATTCTAGGGTGAAATTTTGGTATTTTTCTGAAAACTTTCAATTTTTGATGAATAGTGAAAAAACACTGAGATATAGTTTAAAACCAAATTTTTATTTAAATAATTATTTATTTTATTTAAATTTAATTAAGGTTGAAATAGATACATAATACCTATATAAGTTCAATGTAATTCATTGGAGTTAGTTTAGAATTGTAACGACCCAAATATTTCATTAATGGAAAATCCCTCTTGATCCAGTTAAATGTTTCTTTATGAAAAAAAAATGTTTTTATAAGATTTCAACTTCTTTAGTTTAACGTTAAGATTTGTAACCGTTACTTTTATAGCCGTTGAACAGTGATCATCTGGGTAGTTTAAATATAAGGCTTTAACGAACCAATTTTCTACTCAGACAAAGGAAGCGATAGCCTCATCCAGTAGAATTGCCCCTTACGAAGCCCATTTGTCGGAGCTCGGAAAGGAGGTGGCATCTTTGGGCTTTGCCCTTGACCAAGCCCAAGCTGAGCTTCATCAATTCAAGCTCGAACGTGATCGTCTACGGGAAAAATGGAAGTTGATAGAGATTACCACTCGAGCGATGTTATCCGAGCAACCCCAAGAGTCTGTCACCATCGCACACCTTACCCTTAGGTCTTATGCGGCTATTTTAAGGGGTTATGTAACAAATAAGTAGCACCATGTTCATGTACATTATCTTTGTATATAATAATGAATATATTTCTAGTCATTTTTGATACATTGTAATTAGTTTTTAAAGTACAAACGGTGTTTTTAGTTATTATTTAATTAAGAATTATATTTTATTAAATTAAAGGATTTTTGAATTAAATAATATTTTAATAAAATATTATTATTAATATTAAATTAATTTTTTATTAAATATAAATGATCTTATAATTTTATGAATGCAATTAAAATTTTTATTAAGGTTTGAAAGCCATTTCTGTCAAAACCCGTGAATTTTTTATAAATGTCGGTTTTTATTTTAAAAGTAAAAATTCACATATTTAGAAAATTATTTATATAAAATAAATATTATTTTTGGAATCAGGACGTCGAAATTATCCAACGGTGATTTTTTCATAATTTTCTGAGACAGTCAAATTTTTGGGTAAAAATTAAATACCATTTAAATATATAATGTGTTTTATGACATCATAATGACCCAATGGTGATGTAATAAAATACCATAATCCTTATGTTCGGCCAATATATGTTTTATCATTAAAATAATGAGGTTTTGGGTTTGTTTGACTCACTTTTCAAAGCATTAATGGAGCCCTCAAGACTTATTCAACACTTTGCCTTTTTAAATTAATTTTCATGGGAGTGTGACTCACCTCCACATAAGCAACCCTATTTTTTTAATAAGTTCGGACCTTGGAATTTTAAAATATTGTTTTCCTCTTTCATTTTCCAGAAACCATGGGAAAATACCATGGGATGGTTTGTGGTTTGGATTATTTTAATATAAGGGGTCCCAAACCTAAATAATAAAGAATTCTCTCACCTTTCCTATATAAACCCACCCAAGCTCCCACTTTCTCCTCACCCAAAGCCCTTTAAGTTCGTCCAACCTCTGCCCTACTCTCTCTAGAATCCTCTCAAGGTGCCCCAAGCTCCCAAGAAGCCTCTCACAAGCCTCTCTCTAGCCTTTGGAAGCACACTTCCAAGTAAAGGTTTTTCTTCCTTTCTCATTTTTTTGTCAATTTTCTTTAAGTTGTATTGCCCTTTTAATTTCATTTATGAATGTTGGGTTATGGTTTCTCACCTCTCTCATACTGCCCTCCTATTGTTTTAATGATGGGAGACCCCTTTATTTCTCATTAAATGCCTCCCATTTACACCCGTTACTATGCCGAAATTCCGAAAGGAACCTTTTTCTCCTCTTTTATATTCAAGCAATACTTTTGTATCATGAATCTAAATTCCTTTTTAATAGTTGGGACATGTATCTATATGACCTTATTACTGTTCATTACATGTAAATATGATGAGGAACCCCTTTCTCTCTCATCATCCTTTTTTATGAATTCTCATGTCACGCCGTTACGCTGCCGAAATCACACTGATTTTCCAAGCCAATATCATTGTGTAGTGAATACCATGCCCATTTCTCCATCAAGGGTATTCACCTTCATGCACATTTACTTATTGATTGTAAAGTTTCATGTATGAATTCCACATTCCTTTATCGTGGAATAAATGATTATGTTTTATCCATGTTTTATGATCCATGTGGCACACTTATGCATGAAATGAAATGTTTAAGAAGGGTGCGCCCTTTATAGCGCTCCAATGCATTGGGTAAAGTATAGTATCATGATACGTCATGTGCAATGAGTGTTGAATCATGCTAATTCAAGTGCAACGAGGGTTTACTCGTGCTTCAAGTGCAATGAGGGTTTACTCATGCTCCATGTGCAATGAGCCTTGGCTCATGCTAATTCAATGTTAAGTGTTGTTGCCACATTTCCATGTTATGATTATCATGCTTTATCATGACTTTATGTTCATGTCTCTCTTATGCTCTATTGATATGCCTATTGCCTAACATGTATTGTACTCCTCATGTTATTCATTGTGTACTCCCTTACTGGGCTTTATAGCTCACCCTTTTCTTATGCATGTCCTCAGGTTATCCCATGCAATGCTAAGTACGAAGGAATGTAGTAGTCATGTAATGGAAGTTTTCCATAAGGATGTTGTATTTCAAGTTTAAAGTTTTTATGTAATGATCCTAAGCCCCAAAGACACTAAGCCTCTCGATCTTCTTTGTTGTATCAAGTGAAGTTTTATGTAATAAAGCATGTTTAAGTTGTAATAAAAAGCAGGGTTGTCACAGTTGGTATCAGAGGATAGGTTTAGTTATTTTTGGGATTAGGAAACCCTAGTAAAGCCTTAGATACAAGAATAAGCATAATAAAAACATCCCTATGTTTTGGTAAATACTAAGTAAGTGGTTTATCAAACAAATACATCCTTGTCTGGATACGAGCAGGTAGAGGCGGCTCTGGCCCAGATGTATCCTAGGGGTAAAACCCGAAAACACCGCTTTGAGCTAAACTCGAACGGGAACTGGTGCACGACAACGGGCCTTGCTGCACTCTTGGTTACGACACTCCCGGGGGATATGTTTTGATAAATTCACAATCTTAGTATTAACCCTTATTAAGGGAAAAATTCCCCTAAGAATATATGTTAGAAGGAAGATCATGAAAAGCCTGGATTGAATTCTATAGACTCATGAGTTAAAGAGATTAAAGTTTATTTATAAGTCATCAACTTTTGTCTTTGGATTACCCTTTATGTGTTACCCCTAACTTTCCTTTTATTCCAGCCAATGGCTGGTAATAGGAGAACTCGGGCTAACAACCGTTGTGAAGATCAGTGTGATGATTGTACTTATGAGATGCCCAATCCAATGGGAGCGAGAATCGCGAACTTTGTCACGCTTCTCTCTCAGCTAACTCAAGTTTTGAATAGAAACACTGGTCAAGAGGAACGTTCAACCCCCCCTAAGAAAGAACAAGTCGCTATTGAAAGCTTCATGAGACAAAGGCCTCCTACTTTTAGTGGATCATCCGATCCCACGATTGCTGAACAATGGATCAACTTCATTGAAAAGATATTCTCCATCCTCCAATGCTCTGAAAAAGAGAAGGTTCTCCTGGCGGCTTATCGTATGGAGGGTGAAGCTGATCAATGGTGGACGTTGATCAAAAATACGAAGCCTGAGGAGGAGATCGAGGATTTGGAATGGAAGGTATTCCGGAAGATGTTTTTCGATAAATATTTTCCACGCACCCTCCGTCTTAAGATGGAAAGGGACTTCCTTTCCCTCAAGCAGAAAGATGAGGAATCTGTGGGAGCGTACGAGGCAAACTTCACAAGGCTTGCACGATACGCTTCCGGCTTTGTCGTTACCCCCGAATGCAAGGTTGACCGCTTCTTTGGTGGGCTGAAGCCTAGCTTGCGGAAAGCATTAGCGATCCGTGACTTCGACAGCTATGAGGAAATTGTCCGATGTGCCCTCAAGGTTGAAATGGAGATCGGAGAATCACAGGGGTATCATGGAGACAAGAAGCGTAAGGTGGACTTCAATGCTGGTGGTCCGATGGATAAATCCAACGGCGCTAAGAAATTCCAGCACCCCACTTGCCAAAAGTGCGGAAAGAAGCACCCTGGAAATTGCCTTAGGGGGACAAGAAAATGCTTCAAGTGTGGAAGAGAAGGGCACCTAGCTGTTAACTGTCAGCAAGAAGGACCCGCAGCTGCGACGGAGGGGAGGAACACTCCGTTCGAACCTCAACGCGTTGTTCAGTGCTTCAAATGCAAAGAATCGGGTCATTTTGCGAATCAGTGCCCTAATCCAAGGGTTATCGGAGGCAATCAACAACCTCCAAGACAGCAAGGAAGAGCTTTTTCCATCACTTCTGCCGAAGTGAACCCCGACAACGAAGTGGTGACAGGTACGCTAGTTATTCATTCAAGAATAGCGAACGTACTTTTTGATTCAGGTTCTACGCATTCTTTTATATCTCAAAAGTTTAGTAGAACAATCCCTGCACCACCACAAATCATGGAAGTAAAGATGTCGGTGAGTACGGCAAATGGGGCAATCATTGCATCCCATGAGTATAAGTCCTCCCCTGTTATAATCTGTGGATTGAATTTCCCGGCGAACCTCATCATACTCCCTTTGGTGGAATTTGATGCAATTCTTGGTATGGATTGGCTTTCCATATATAGAGCCAACATAAATTGTCGGGAGAGGGAAATCACACTCCATATGGAGAATCGACCCCCGATTCTTTACAAGTGTCAGGAGGAAGATGAATCTCCTTTAGCTCCATCATCTCATGCATGGATATTACTACTTTATGAGCACGCATATCTGGCTCAGATGATTGAGTCCAAGGAAGAAACCACCCTTGAAGAAATGCCTATTGTGAGGGAATTCGCTGAAGTATTTCCCGAGGAACTTCCTGGTCTTCCTCCAAGAATAGATGTTGAGTTCTCAATTGAACTTATACCTGGGGCACTACCAATATCCAAGACTCCATATAGAATGGCTATGGTTGAGCTTGAAGAACTGAAGAAACAACTACAGGAGAATCTGGATAAAGGGTTTATACGCCCAAGTGCATCACCATGGGGTGCACCAGTCCTCTTCGTCAAGAAGAAGGATGGGTCAATGCGGCTTTGCATCGATTATCGTGAACTTAACAAAATCACGATAACGAACAAGTATCCTCTCCCAAGAATCGATGACTTGTTTGATCAGCTAAGTGGAGCACAATACTTCTCCAAGGTCGACTTGCGGTCGGGATATTATCAAGTAAGGGTGAAGAAGGAAGATATCCCCAAGACTGCTTTTCGTACAAGGTACGGGCACTATGAATTCATAGTAATTCCTTTTGGACTCACCAATGCTCCAGCAATATTCATGGACATGATGAATAGAGTCTTTAGAGATTACCTAGATAAATTTGTGGTAGTCTTTATAGCTGATATTCTAATATACTCCAAAACCAAGGAGGAAAATGATGAGCATTTAAGAACTGTACTGGAGACTTTGTGCAAGGAGAAGCTCTATGCCAAGTACAGCAAGTGTGAGTTCAGGTTGAAGGAGGTCTCATTCTTGGGCCATATCATCACAAGCAATGGGATATCTGTGGACCCCTCCAAAACAGATGCAATTGAGGGATGGCCGAGGCCAACATCGGTAACTGATATCCGTAGCTTCTTGGGGTTAGCTGGATATTATCGACGATTTGTGAGAAACTTCTCACGATTTTCCAACCCTCTTACCAAGCTAACTCAAAAGGGAGTAAAGTTTTCTTGGAGTGATGAATGCGAAGAAAGCTTCAAGGAGTTGAAAAGGAGGCTTATCACTACACCTGTGCTCACTTTACCCACAAGTGGGGAGCTTTTGTGGTATTCAGTGATGCTTCGAAGAAGGTATTAGGATGTGTGCTGATGCGGAATGATAAAGTGATATCCTATGCCTCAAGACAGTTGAAAATCCATGAGCGAAACTATCCAACGCATGATTTGGAGTTGGCGGCGGTGATCTTTGCCTTAAAAATCTGGCGGCATTATCTCTATGGAGAGAAATGTGAGATATATACTGACCAAAAGAGTCTTAAATATATATTCACACAGAAAGAGCTTAATATGTGCCAGAGAAGATGGATAGAGCTCATAAAGTATTATGACTGTTCAATACATTACCACCCTGGGAAGGCGAACAAGGTGGCGGATGCCCTAAGTAGAAAGGATCCAGCAATTCTATCAATGATGAGAATTGAGAAGGATCCAATCTTCTTAGACTTGATGAAGATGGATGTGGGAATCATAAAGAAGGGAACATCATCAATCCTTTCACAAATGATTGCTCAACCATCTCTTTTGGAAAGGTTAAAGGATGCTCAAAAGGATGATGCGAGAATCCAAGAAAAAGTGGAAGCTATCAAAAAGGGAAAATCCTCAGAGTTTAATGTTAATGAAGAAGGAATTTTGCGGTTTGGGAAAAGACTATGTGTCCCATCAAGTTCGGAGCTGAAGAAGGAACTTTTGGATGATGCACATAGTTCAAATTTCTCTATTCACCCAGGGAGCACAAAGATGTATCGAGATCTCCGAGAAAACTTTTGGTGGGATAATATGAAGAAGGAGATCGCCGAATATACATCAAAGTGCCT
Organism: Viscum album; assembly: GCA_963277665.1. NCBI lineage: Eukaryota > Viridiplantae > Streptophyta > Magnoliopsida > Santalales > Viscaceae > Viscum > Viscum album. The sequence goes on along the minus strand of OY728131.1, from coordinate 671,159,603 downwards.
GGTGTGTCAGCAAGTGAAGGCAGAGAGGCAGAAGTCTAAGGGGTTGATGCAACTGTTGCCCATACCAGAATGGAAATGGGAGAACATCACCATGGACTTTGTCACTGGACTTCCAAGGACATCCAAAAGCAACAATGCAATCTGGGTTATTGTGGATCGTCTTACAAAGACTTCACACTTCATTTCTATTCGAGAGGATTTCTCTTTGGATCAACTGGAACGGATATATATCAGGGAAGTGGTACGGTTGCATGGAGTACCACTATCTATTGTGTCTGACCGAGATCCAAGATTTACCTCTAAGTTTTGGAAGAGTCTTCAACATGCTCTGAATACTGAACTGAACTTCAGTACGGCCTATCATCCTCAAACTGATGGCCAATCCGAGCGGACTATCCAAACACTTGAGGATATGTTGAGAGCGTGCTCAATGGACTTTAAAGGAGGATGGGATCAACATCTTCCTCTAGTTGAGTTCTCTTATAATAATAGTTTCCACTCGAGCATCCAAATGGAACCATATGAATCCCTGTATGGGAAAAGGTGTAGAACACCGGCATGTTGGGATGAGGTCGGTGAACGTAAGCTGCTTGGACCAGAAATGGTCGAAGAAATGGTGGAGAAGGTGAAAACCATTCAGCAGCATATCAAGGCAGCCCAAAGTTGACAGAAGAGTTATGCAGATAATCGTCGACGAGACCTTGAGTTTAAAGTCGGAGACATGGTGTTTTTACGCATATCTCCGTGGAAGAAGGTCATGAGGTTTGGAAAGAAAGGGAAGTTAATTCCAAGGTACATCGGCCCCTTCGAGATTCTTGATCGTGTTGGGGATGTGGCCTATCGACTATCACTTCCACCTACTATGGCCAAGGTGCATGATGTCTTCCATGTATCCCTCTTAAGGAAGTACATACCAGACCCTTTACATGTACTCTCTTCCGAGGTGGTACAATTAGAAGACGATCTTTCTTATGAGGAGCAACCAGTGAAGATCTTAGATCGTAGAGAAAAAGTTCTACGAAATAAGACAATGCCCCACATCAAGGTGTTGTGGAGAAACCACAAGTTTGAAGAAGCAACTTGGGAGTCGGAGGATATGATGAAACTAAGTTACCCACATCTGTTTTAGTGTGGGAAAAGGAAAATTTCGAGGGCGAAATTTCTTAAGGGGGGAATGTTGTAACGACCCAAATATTTCATTAATGGAAAATCCCTCTTGATCCAGTTAAATGTTTCTTTATGAAAAAAAAAATGTTTTTATAAGATGTCAACTTCTTTAGTTTAACGTTAAGATTTGTGACCGTTACTTTTATAGCCGTTGAACAGTGATCATCTGGATAGTTTAAATATAAGGCTTTAACGAACCAATTTTCTACTCAGACAAAGGAAGCGATGGCCTCATCTAGTAGAATTGCCCCTTACGAAGCCCATTTGTCGGAGCTCGGAAAGGAGGTGGCGTCTTTGGGCTTTGCCCTTGACCAAGCCCAAGCTGAGCTTCATCAAGTCAAGCTCGAACGTGATCGTCTACGGGAAAAATGGAAGTTGATAGAGATTGCCACTCGAGCGATGTTATCCGAGCAACCCCAAGAGTCTGTCACCATCGCAAACCTTACCCTTAGGTCTTATGCGCCTATTTTACGGGGTTATGTAACAAATAAGTAGCACCATGTTCATGTACATTATCTTTGTATATAATAATGAATATATTTCTAGTCATTTTTGATACATTGTAATTAGTTTTTAAAGTACAAACGGTGTTTTTAGTTATTATTTAATTAAGAATTATATTTTATTAAATTAAAGGATTTTAAATTAAATAATATTTTAATAAAATATTATTATTAATATTAAATTAATTTTTTATTAAATATAAATGATCTTATAATTTTATGAATGCAATTAAAATTTTTATTAAGGTTTGAAATCCATTTCTGTCAAAACCCCTGAATTTTTTATAAATGTCGGTTTTTATTTTAAAAGTAAAAATTCACATATTTAGAAAATTATTTAGATAAAATAAATATTATTTTTGGAATCAGGACGTCGAAATTATCCAACGGTGAATTTTTCATAATTTTCTGAGACAGTCAAATTTTTGGGTAAAAATTAAATACCATTTAAATATATAATGTGTTTCATGACATCATAATGACCCAATGGTGATGTAATAAAATACCATAATCCTTATTTTCGGCCAATATATGTTTTATCATTAAAATAATGAGGTTTTGGGTTTGTTTGACTCACTTTTCAAAGCATTAATGGAGCCCTCAAGACTTATTCAACAATTTTCCTTTTTAAATTAATTTCCATGGGAGTGTGACTCACCTCCACATAAGCAACCCTATTTTTTTAATAAGTTCGGACCTTGGACTTTTAAAATATTGTTTTCCTCTTTCCTTTTCCAGAAACCATGGGAAAATACCATGGGATGGTTTGTGGTTTGGATTATTTTAATATAAGGGGTCCCAAACCTAAATAATAAAGAATTCTCTCACCTTTCCTATATAAACTCACCCAAGCTCCCACTTCCTCCTCACCCAAAGCCCTTGAAGTTCGTCCAACCTCTGCCCTACTTTCTCTAGAATCCTCTCAAGGTGCCCCAAGCTCCCAAGAAGCCTCTCACAAGCCTCTCTCTAGCCTTTGGAAGCACACTTCCAAGTAAGGGTTTTTCTTCCTTTCTCATTTTTTTGTCAATTTTATTTAAGTTGTATTGCCCTTTTAATTTCATTTATGAATGTTGGGTTATGGTTTCGCACCTCTCCCATACTGCCCTCCTATTTTTTTAATGATGGGAGACCCCTTTCTTTCTCATTAAATGCCTCCCATGTACACCCGTTACTATGCCGAAATTCCGAAAGGAACCTTTTTCTCCTCTTTTATATTCAAGCAATACTTTTGTATCATGAATCTAAATTTCTTTTTAATTGTTGGGACATGTATCTATATGAATTTATTACTTTCCATTACATGTAAATATGATGAGGAACCCCTTTCTCTCTCATCATCTTTTTTTATGAATTCTCATGTCACGCCGTTACGCTGCCGAAATCACACCGATTTTCTAAGCCAATATCATTGTGTAGTGAATACCATGACCATTTCTCCATCAAGGGTATTCACCTTCATGCACATTTACTTATTGATTGTAAAGTTTCATGTATGAATTTTACATTCCTTTATCGTGGAATAAATGATTATGTTTTATCCATGTTTTATGATCCATGTGGCACACTTATGCATGAAATGAAATGTTTAAGAAGGGTGCGCCCTTTATAGCGCTCCAATGCATTGGGTAAAGTATAGTATCATGATACGTCATGTGCAATGAGTGTTGACTCATGCTAATTCAAGTGCAACGAGGGTTTACTCGTGCTTCAAGTTCAATGAGGGTTTACTCATGCTCCATGTGCAATGAGCCTTGGCTCATGCTAATTCAATGTTAAGTGTTGTTGCCACATTTCCATGTTATGATTATCATGCTTTATCATGCCTTTATGTTCATGTCTCTCTTATGCTCTATTGATATTCCTATTGCCTAACATGTATTGTACTCTTCATGTTATTCATTGTGTACTCCCTTACTGGGCTTTATAGCTCACCCTTTTCTTATGCATGTCCTCAGGTTATCCCATGCAATGCTAAGTACGAAGGAATGTAGTAGTCATGTAAAGGAAGTTTTCAATAAGGATGTTGTATTTCAAGTTTAAAGTTTTTATGTAATGATCCTAAGCCCCAAAGACACTAAACCTCTCGATCTTCTTTGTTGTATCAAGTGAAGTTTTATGTAATAAAGCATGTTTAAGTTGTAATAAAAAGTAGGGTTGTCACAAGAATAATTTTGGATATATAAAAATTTTATTGAACTTTTCACCATCTTTTACCCACCTCCTAGGAGAATTTAGAAATTCACATAAAACTTAATTTTACCGCTTCTGTGAGTAGAATTTCAAAAATCTGAGAGACACGATTAATTTTAAGGAGTAAAATGCGGTTCATTGAGATGAAAATAATTTTTGTGAATAGTAACTTTTTACTTTTATTTACCAAGGTTTAAAGTAAATAGGGTAATTAAGGGTAAAAATGATATTAATATTACCCTAAAACATATCCTAATTCTATTGGACAAGTGTATCTCGACCAAAACAACCTTAGGAATAAAATATTATCATTTAGGTCCACTTGGATTTACTACAGGAAAAACGACCTATACCCATGGTTCAAAACCATGGGTATAGCCCCCAAAACCGTGGGTATAGGCTATACCCACGGTTTTGGGAACTATGGGCTGGAACGGCGTTGGTATAGGGGTCTGAACCTATACCCACGGTTCTAAAAAACCGTGGGTATAGGGGGGGTCAAATTTTCACCATGGCTGTTCCACCATGGCACACCATAGACCCCATGGTTTTCAAAACTGTGGGTATTTAAATTTCAAAAAATCTTCAGCAGACAGGATTTGATCCTTCACTCCCGTCTCGCCTAACGCTGCGCACCTGCAAGTAACCAACCGAGCTGCATATACCCACGGTTCTGAACCGTGGGTATAGGTCTTCAAAAAAAACCAAATTCCCACAGTTATCCAAAACTGTGGGTAGAGGTATTAGTAAAATACCCTATAACGACGGTTCTCCAAAACCGTGGGTATAGGTGAACCTATACCGACGGTTTTGGAGAACCGTGGGTATAGGCCACCAATACCCACGGTTTTGGAGAACCGTGGGTATAGGCCACCAATACCCACGGTTTTGGAGAACCGTGGGTATAGGTTCACGTACTATCCCAATACCCACGGTTTTGTAAAACCGTGGGTATAGGGGTATCCTATACCCACGGTTTTTTTCAAAACCATGGGTATAGACCTATTTTCCAGTAGTGATTAGATTAGGGCATTTATTATTATTTAATTCAAAGAAGAGTTAAAAGAGTTAAAATCAATGTTTATTTACTAAGACATTTTTAATATAGGGTTATACATAAGATAAATTCGATTTTAAATATTCATTAGAAATATAAAAATATTTCCTACATAATGGTATTTTATTTATAATTTTTAGACATTAAATAATTAAATTTATTTATGACACAATGGTGATGCAGTAATTACCTAATTAATGAAATATTGAAATAATTGATATTATAAATATCAAAATAAATGTAAATTGAGACTTTTTATGAATTACACTAATTTCATAGGTTAATATGACATATTAGGATTGATTATATAAATTTTGTACGAAGTAATAATGCTGTTATGAATTTATCAAAAACAAAATATCCAATAGTGTCAAAATTGACATAAAAGAGTTTTTAAAAAAATATTATATTATTAATTTATATTCAATTCCTAAAAATATAAGGTTTATCTAAGAGACTTATATCAGGATAGGTGTTTCATTAATGGACCACATAGGGGTCGCTTGGTGGTATATAGTATGTTTATTAACTATATAATATAAAAATATAATGTGACATGGGAAGTGTCAAACTAATTAACTAAGAGTTAAAACTAAAAGATAAGGTTAATATAATGACCCAAACCTATCTAAATACTATTTATTGAGTGGTTTTCTACCCATCCCCACCTTAACCTTTATATAATCCACTTTGGATCCATTATAAACTGAATATGATTTTATTATAAAATAATATTTCTTTCTTTTCCAAAGGTAACCCTCAACCCTCTTATGAAAGGGAACTCCCCCTTCTCACTAATTCACACATTCAATACCTTTTGGCTCGGCCAACCCCTGCACAAATACTCTCTCAACTTCCCTAAATTTAACCTAGAGGCCTTATTTTGATCAGAAAGACAACCTAATGAGCTCTTTTGATCAAATCAAAAGGAAGAACCCGAAGAAGAGGTAATGTTTTCACCATCCTTTTTCAAGTTCATTTCTTCTTCAACTTCTTCTTTCTTTGTTATTACCATTCTAAAATAATAACTCCAGTATCTTATATATACTGTGATGTTATTATAAATATGGTACAACCATATTCAGTATTTAATCCATCCTTTGAATGACATGTCACCATACGTGCGTACGTACGGCTTACCGTCTCCACGTCGTGGTGTAATTGTTATTCAATAAATTATTATTTGGATGGGTATAATAATGATGTGTAATTCATGTAAATAATAAATATAACCTGATAATGATTCTGTATATATGATATACCATCCAATTATATATTATTTTTGAAGTTCCCAGTCAGGATCCAAGTATCACTGAGAGGGGGAGTGGGTGAATCAGTGATATCTTTTTCTTTTTAAGTTTCCTTCTTTATGAAACAACCATCGCCTCCTGTTAAAGAGTTTCTTCCCTGCTGAACACACACAACCACAGGAACACAAGATTTACAAGGTTCACTACTCAATAATAGTATCTATGTCCTTGGTATGGTACGGAAATAATCGAGTACCACACAATCCACTAGAAAACAATCCTTTGATGTGGAATACAACGAGTAGGATATACCCTTACACTCCTGTAGCACATTGAAAACAATCCAATAGTGTGTGTGCTCCCTCTTAGCACAAATAGGTTAATGAAATAATTTTGTGCTTCTTGATGACCTTTCCCAGATCAAATCTTTCAAAACAACTCTTCACTTTCCTACCCAGAAGCTGGTAGAAACCTCCTGGAGAAAACAGCTTGCGCGCCTCCATCCACTTGCGCACCTCCTTCCCACTTGAGTTCCTCCATCCACTTGTGTGACTAATTTATAGACACCACAACACTTGCATGCCCTATACTTGCGTGAAAATACTTGCATGGAAGACTTGCATGGCAACACTTGCGTGACAGTCTTGCGGGGGAACACTTGCGCGGCAGGCTTGTGCGGCAGGCTTGCGCGGCAGACTTGCGCGGTAACACTTGCACGGCAACACTTGCATGGAAGACTTATTCGACTTGCATTCTCAGAGCTTAAAATATTTTTCTAAGTCTCGAGCCTTCAAAAATGAAGAGGCTAGTCGTATATTTATAGGAATTTTTGTGACTTGTGCGACCTAGACTTGCGCACCACCACTTGCGCGCCACCACTTGCACGCCACCACTTGCGCGCCAATACTTGCACGCAAAATATTTACGCGCCATTCTTGACTTGCACACCACTTTATTTCCTTTTCCATATTTCTGAAATAATGATCTTTTGAAATATGACTTGCGCACCTCCTTCTTTCCTTTTCCATATTTTTGATCTGATGATATTTGTGATATGACTTTACCAAAAACACTTCTTTGTCACTCCCTTTCCTTCATAAGGCTTGCATCACAAGTTCTCCAAACTTATGATATTTGTGAAATAAAAATAAGAAAAGCATCCTCTAGTTTTCCAAGTCTTTTACAAAGTGAATTGATTTAGCTTCTTTGTCAACAAAATACAACACTTTATAATAGCAAACTTTTCTTACTTCCTTATCCGTTCAACTTGGTCCCAACAATCTCCCCCTTTGGATTTTGTTGACAACCATAATTCATAAATCATTGATCTTTGTAACCTTACGCAATGGATTTCTTATCAACAACTCTAAGCCTATGTGAGCTAACTCATTGTAGGAAACTAGAACTATTGACATCCAAAACCATGTTGTCCAAAAGAAGTAGCTATGAAATCTCATGAGCGTACCTCCTCAGCCTTCTTCAAAACATCTTTCAAGCTTCTACTTCAGAATTCTTCACTTCCTCAACTTTCCTGGAAAACTACATGGTTTCCTACAACCACTCCAACAAACAGTTAGACTAGTTCACACACATACATGTTGGATTCACAATTTACCCACAACTCCCCCTTTATGCATGCATCTATAAGGATAGATTTATGAAACAATTATCCCCTTTGACAACACTATCCAAAGGCACAATGAGAGAGGGGAAAGAAACATGTACCTTAACCTTGATGAGAAGGAGGTTGGACACCCATGTTCAACCTCAATTTGGAAAATGGTTCTTTCAGTAAGGGTTTGGTGAATATATCAGCAACTTGTTCAGATGTAGGAACATACTCCAACCTTAATTCATTCTTCTCTACCTGCTCTATGATGAAGTTTTAATTTATATCAATGTGTTTTGAATGAGATTATTTTATAGGATTTCTTGTAAGATTGATTGCACTCTGATTATCACAACCCAAGATCAATGGTAGCTTTACTTAAACAAGTAGATCTTCCAGCTGGGTCTTCATCCACATTAGTTGAGTTGCAGCTTCAGTAGCAGCAACATACTCAGCATCAGCTGTGCTAAGAGTTACTGAATTCTATTTATTGGCATGCCAACTAACACAACTTTTTCCTAGAAAGAAAACTCCACCAGATTTGGATCTTCAGTCGTCAACATTTCCTGCCCAATCAGCATCAGAATACCCGAATTGATCAATATTTCCTGAGACATCATACCTGATTCCAAAATTTGTTTTGCCTTTGATATATCTGAGAATTATTTTTCCAGCAATCAGATGTGATTCTTTAGGATCACTTTGAAATCTTTCACATAAGGTGACAACATAGACAATGTCGGGTCTTGAGGAAGTCAAATACAATAGACTTCCAATTAGCTTTCGAAAATATTTCTGATCAACTTCCTTGCCATCTCCATCTTTAGACAACTTGGTTCCAACTGACATAGGTGTGGACTCTAGTTTCGAATTCTCCATGCCAAACTTCTTTAGAAGATCCTTAGCATATTTTTCTTGAGACTGAAAGATATGATTCCTTTTCTATGAGATTTTTAACCCAAGAAAGTATTTCATTTCACCCAGCATGGAAATATCAAATAACTTCTTCATTTCCTCATAAAATCTTTCACATGATCTTTCATTATTCCCAGAAAATATGATGTCATCAACATAAACAATAACAATCAGTGAAAACTCCTGGCCCTCCTTGATGTAAATATTTCTATCAACTCTTCCTTTCTTAAAATTCATCTTCTTTAGGAAAGTATCTAATTTAGAATACGATGTCTTTGGAGCCTGTTTTAGCCCATAAAAAGCCTTCTTCAATCTACACACATAGCTTTAATCCTTTCCAATAACAAATCCACAAGGTTGATCAATGTAAACTTCCTCATCAAGGTCACCATTCAAGAATGCAGATTTGACATCCATTTGAATGATTTTGTAACCTCGTTGTGCAGCAATGACAAGAAAGATTCTGATTGTTTCTAATCTTTCTACCGGAGCAAAGGTTTCATCAAAATCAATGCCTTCAATTTGGGAATGCCCTTTGCAAACCAATCTTTCTTTGTTTCTTATTACTTCACCTTCTTCATTAATCTTGTTCTGGAAAACCCACTTTGTTCCAATAATGTTCTTATTGTCTGGCTTGGGTACAAGTTCCAAAGTATTGTTCTTCTCTATCTGATCAAGCTCTTAGTTCATAGCATGAACCCATTCTGAATGCTTAAATGCTTCATTTACATTATTCAGTTCAATTTTCGAATAAAGAGAATTATGTGATATAGCATTTGTTGTTCTTCTTGTTTGAACCCTCTGGTCTTTATCTCCAATAATGTTTTGAGCCTCCACTTGCTTCCTCAATCTAGGATGAGTTGTTTGAACTTCTTCATCATCACTCGAGATCTCTGAGTCAGATTCATCTTCTTGAACTCCCAAAGACTCTCAATTGTTTCAGACTTGGAGATTTTTCATAGAACATTTGATATAGAGTCATATCTGAGTTTGGCCTTTAGAAACATCGGTTCTGAATATGCACTACAGTGCTCATGGCTTGCCTCCAATAATAATGAGAAAGACTATGTTCAAGTAACATAGTTCTCCCCATTTCCACCAGACTTCGATTCTTTCTTTCAGCAACCCCATTTTGTTGAGGTGTGTATGGTGAACTGGACTCATGCCGAATTCCATGTTTTTCAAGGTATCATGCAAACTCCTCATTCTTATACTCTCCACCATTATCATTTCTCAACTTCTTCACCGAATACTCAAATTCCTTCTCTGCTTTCCTCCTGAAACTCTTAAACATTTTCAAGGCATCTGACTTATGTCTCATGTAAATAACACAAGTAATACGAGTAAAGTCTTCAATGAAAGTAATGAAGTAATTATCTCCATTTGTAGATTTCTTTATCATTGGTCCACAGATATCAGAGTGTATGAGTTCCAATGGCCTTTTTGAGTGAATTTCAACTCTCTTATGAATAGAGTTTGTAATCTTCCCTTTCTCACAAATGGTACAACACCAATCTCTTTTCCTTGATAAATGAGGCATATATCGGACACTATATCTCATTGATAACTTGCACATATTTCTCTTACACATATGTCCCAACCTTTTATGCCATAACTAATTTTCATCCACTATACCCATGTAGCAAGAGCTCTTCACTTCACCAACTTGAAACAAATTCCCTTTTGTGTGTTGGCCTCTCGTAACTATATTTCCACCATTTTCACTTTTAACAATAAATACATTTTTCTGAATATAACTTTGTTTCCATCATCATAGAGTTGTGACACACTAAGCAGGTTATGTTTCAGTCCATAAACATATAATCTTTTCATGGATTTCATCTTTTCTTTTCCAGTGATGGCTGATCCAACACCTTTGATCCTTAGAGATTCATCATTTCCAAATGTCACTATTCCTTATTTGAAGTCTTTAACATTATTTAGAAGCTTTAAGTCTCCTTTCATATGAGATGAACATCCACTATCAAGAATCCATGGAAGTTCTCCTTTAATAGATTTCCAAGCGGTTTCAACAACAAGAGCTTTTACTTCTTCCTTTTCTTTATTCACCTCCAGCTTCTGAGAATTGTTAATGAGCTTTTGTTGTGCTGGTAACAAAACAAGGCATCCTTTTGCAAGATGTCCATATTGTTCACATATTTCACAAATAGTTTCCAGGGGTTGGAACCTATTTTTAATCTTTACTCCATCATTCTCAGGTTTCTTTACAACCACCTTTTCTGACTTCTTTCTTTGAGGAGATTGACTCCCCCTCAAACCCTACCTTTCATAACCTGTGGAATAATAGTAATGTTGTTGGTTGAACCAACACATATTTGTAGTATGTCCGAATCCACCACAATACCAGCAGTATCCATAAAAATAGTATTTACCTCTGAAACTTCCATACTGACTAGAATTGAGAACACATTTCTCTGCCACCTTCCTGTATTTCTTTTCTGAGCCACCAGCATTTCTATTATAAATCAAAGTATTTTTTTCCATTTCAGTTCTATCAAAACCAGAAGTTTTGGAAAATTTTCTGGATTCATAATGTTTTGAATCATTTTTGGACTCAGGGTTCTTTGAAACATCTGAATTCCCAATTTTGTGGGTCTTTTCAACATACATAGCTTTCCCAGTATTCTTCATTTCAGAACCACTTTTACTTTTCTTTTCAACCTTTGAAGGAAACCCTTTTTTATCCTTCTTAGGTTCTTCCTTCAAAGAAAAATCACCAACTTCAGAGATAGGGTTTTTGAAACTGATACTCATTTCTTTAGCTTTATAAAGTATTTTGTTGTATAGCTTCCAACTCTTCTTATTTTGCCTTCAACTTTACTTCAAGATGATCATTACGATTCTTTGAATTCTCAAGAGAATTTTTCAGATCATCAATCTCCTTTTTCATATTGATTTTCTCATCAGTAAAACCTTCTTGATTGTTTATTATAGAATTTTCATTTGTCAACTTCTTGTTTTCCTTCTCAAGCCTTTTGATCTTTCTCAAACATTCCTTCAACTCTTCTTTTAGATAGGATTCATGTTGAGATTATTCTTCTTCAGAACTGCTGCTCTCATAATCATCATTATTCACAGTTGCAACAAAGGTCTTCTCTCTAGCTCTCTCAGCAACTGAATTTTCAGACCCAGTCTCACTATCATCTTCTTCTCCACTTTTTGAAAACAAGCTTCTTATTTTTTATTTGAAGAACTTTTTTCCCTTACCTCTTCCAGAAGAACTATATTTTCCACCCAGTGTCTTCCAAGACCTTCTCGGTCTTCTGTCTTCTTCATCACTGTCTTCAAATTTCTTTTTTTTAGGACAATTAGCCGTAAAGTGACCAACAGATCCACATTCAAAACATTTCAAGGGAAGTTTTCCTTTATATTTTCTTGTACCTCTTCTCACATTTTTAGAAAACAAGGATAAAATTTCATCAAACTTTTCACATACCTCATTTTCAGAGTTAGTTCCAACAAAATCATCTTCCTCATGAACCTTCTTAGATATTTCTCTCTTGGCAGATTTAAAAGACATTTCTCTATCAACTTTGGTTTTATTCTTCATAGTCTTCTCTCTTCTCAATTCATAAGTGATAAGAGTGCTATGCAAATCATCCAGATATAATTCTTCAGGGTCTCTGTCTTCCAATGAAGAAACTTTAGCATCAAATTTGTCAGGAAGAATTCTTAAGATCTTCTCAACGACTTTAGAATCCTCCAGCTTTTCACCAAGACATCTGATAGTGCTGACAATGTCATTTACCTTGGTAAAGAAGTCCCCAACATATTCAGCTTCTCCCATTTTCAAGTATTCATACTTCAGTCTCCAGATCTGTAGTTTAACCTTCTTCACTTTTGTATTTCCTTCATATATGTTCTTCATTTTTTCCCAGATTCCTTTAGCTATAGCAACACCTTTCACACTTAAAAATTCACTCTCGGACAGAGATGAGAGTAACGCATTTTTAGATCTTCCATAATTCTCAAGATTCTTCTTATCGACAAGAGTAAGAGGAACCTTGTCATCAATAGCAGGAAATCCATCTGTTGTAGTATCAAGAACTTCATATCCAAGAGACATAAGATAAGGCATCATTCTGTCCTTACAGATGTGATAATTCTTTCCGTAAAAAATTGGAATCCCCTTACTGTTCACGCAGTTATGATTTTCCATCACAGCTTCTCTTCCACCACTTCATAAAAGAATAAACGAAGGCAACCTCCCTCTGATACCAATTGAAGTTCCCAGGCAGGATCCAAGTATCACTGAGAGGGGGAGAGGGTGAATCCGTGATATCTTTTTCTTTTTAAGTTTCCTTCTTTATGAAACAATCTTCGCCTCCTGTTAAAGAGTTTCTTCCCTGCTGAACACACACAACCACAGGAACACAAGATTTACAAGGTTCACTAGTCAATAAGAGTAGCTACATCCTTGGTATGGTACGGAAATAATCCAGTGTCACACAATCAACTAGAAAACAATCCTTTGATGTAGAATACAATGAGTAGGATATACCCTTACACTCATGTAGCACTTTGAAAACAATCCAATAGTGTGTGTGCTCCCTATTAGCACAAATAGGGTAATAAAATAATTCGGTGCTTCTTGATGACCTTTCCTAGATCAAATCTTTCAAAATAACTCTTCACTTTCCTAACCAGAAGCTGGTAGAAACCTCCTGGAGAAAACAGCTTGAACGCCTCCTTCCACTTGCGCGCCTCCTTCCCACTTGCGTGCCTCCTTCCCACTTGCGCGCCTCCTTCCACTTGTGTGCCTCCTTTATGGACACCACAACACTTGTGCGCCCTATACTTGCACGAAAAGACTTGCGCGGCAGACTTGTGCGGCAACATGTGCATGATAGTCTTGCGGGGAAACACTTGCGTGGCAGGCTTGTGCGGCAGACTTGCGCGGCAACACTTGCGTGGCAACACTTGCGCGGCAGACTTCTTCGACTTGCGCGCTTAGAGCTCAAAATATTTCTCTAAGTCTCGAGCCTTAAAAAATGAAGAGGTGAGTCATCTATTTATAGGAATTTTTGTGACTTGTGCGACCTAGACTTGTGCACCACCACTTTCATGCCACCACTTGCATGCCACCACTTGCACGCCAATACTTGTGTGCCAAATACTTGCGCACAAAATACTTGCGCGCCATTCTTGACTTGCATGCCACTTTATTTCCTTTTCCATATTTCTGAAATAATGCTCTTTTGAAATATGACTTGCGCGCCTCCTTCTTTCCTTTTCCATATTTTTGATCTGATGATATTTGTGATATGACTTTTCCAAAAACACTTCTTTGTCACTCCGTTTTCGTCATAAGGATTGCATCACAAGTTCTCCAAACTTATGATATTTGTGAAATACGAATCAGCAGAGCATCGTCTGGTTTTCCAAGTCTTTTACAAAGTGAATTGATTTAGCTTCTTTGTCAACAAACGACAACACTCTATAATAGCAAACTTTTCTTACTTCCTTATCCGTTCAACTTGGTCCCAACAATTTTAATATCAAAAGATTGATACCGTCGCTCGTGTGTACGTACGGACTACCGTCTCACGAATGTGATGAGATTCATTCTCCATCGTATCCATTCATGTATAATTATCATTTGATGATTTAAAAATAATGTTTAAGGGCTTGATATCATTCTATATATTAATAAGATACAACCTATCCATGAAAAACATGGCTTACATAACAAAACATATAAAAGAAAACGAGTAAGTTAACACCCGAAACAACGATAATACTAAGATATAATTAACAAATCAATGTTAAAAGATCATATATGATATCATATTAATGTATATGATTATTTAATAATTTAATAACAATTATTTCACCATTATACAGGAGGTCAACATACCCTCAACCAAGGAAATTTACAAGGTAAGGATTTATTTCACAATCTCTTCATTATCCGAGGTTGTTTATACATAATTATCTACTGGGACCTCTTTATCATCCACATCAACGTTTCTTAAAAATGTACATAAAATCATTCTTACTATTTTAAAGACTGTGGGATGAAGTCATTTATAACTTTTTTGACTTTTATAAGAAGTTTATAAAGGAATCTTTCTGACATTTTCCAAACAAGGTCCTTTTTTACCTTTTCGACAGAGGTAAGAATGTTTTTTAACATATACAGCGGGTGCGGCTATTTTCCGCCGTTATAAAATCGTCGAAGCTTCCCTTACAATCTTATAAGAATGTTTTTCAAAAAAATGTTTATTTTATAAATATATGACTCTTAAATGATTTCAAAATAGAAAGAGATATTTCTCTAAAAAGAGTTTTGATTTCATTTATGTCAACATCCTTTGATGGATTTTATGTTTATTTAGAGTTTATTTATTATGATACAAAACTTCTATATTGTATTGATGGTTTTGTGATATGTTTGACTGTGAATGTGTTATTTTTTTATACCATTAATGGTTTATAAAGAAAGTATTGACATTTCATATGCTAATTTTAATACGAATGTTTATGTTATGTTTAAACCTGTTCATATGAGGAATGCATTGGACTTAATAAGTGATGGGTGGAGCCCTCTATATCTCCTCGATGCATCGGTAGGTCTCATGAGACAAAATAGTGTCTTGGCACAAGGCCTTGACAAAATCTTATTTGTAGTATTGGCATGAGGCCTTGGTTATGTGGTTATGATAGTCTGGAATTATGCATTCTATAATTATGAAAGTTGTTATTGATATTGCATATGATTATTTGACTAGTAGAATATCCATGTAAATAAGTATATATAATTGTTTCATTTTATTTCTACCATATTATGCTGAAGTTCATGTTTAAAAGGCTTTTGTTTTAGTTATACATTGCCTTAAATGTTTATGTTTATTTATTAAAGTTTCTGTTGTATTGTTATCCTTACTGGGCATTTGAGCTCACCCCTTTCTATGTTTTATTTTTTCCAGGATGTGAAGAAGTATTTTATGAATGACCTGTAGGTATAGTATGAGGGGATAAGAGTGTGGACTATGGAGACTATATTGTTGTAGTTTTTCATTTTATGATGTAATGTAAACTTTATGAATGTGTCTAGTTATTCCAAGGCTACTAAACTAATTGGTCTTTCAAGAATTGATCTTTCTTGTGATCATGCCAATGTTATGTAATAATGCACCGAATCTGGGTAACTCGGGTCGGGGCATTACAATTGGTATCAGTGGAAGTTTAGTACAAACCTTGGAAGCTAGATTTAGATAAACTCTGATTAGAGAACATTGATTTAAGATGGACTTTGAGGATTAGTATAGATAAACTTCTTAGAATTTTGGTATTGTAGAGATTTTGTAGGTTTTCCGAGCAATACATCCCTGTCTGGATATGAGCAGGTAGAGGTGGCTCTAGCACAGATGTACCTAGGGGTAAAACCCGAAAACACCGCTTTGAGCTAGACTCGAACTAGAACTGGTGCACGAAAACGGGCCTTGCTGTACTCTTGGTTACGACACTCCCAGGGGATAGGATTAGGATAACTCTCATTTTAATTACAAATAATTATGAAGGGTTTATGAGTATATACGTCCTCCAAGAAAACATTTTTATGATTATAGATTATATCCATAAATAGTCCAATTTATGTTAAGTGTTTTATAACTATGGAATTATGTATTTTGATTCATAAACTGATCTAGTTTATGCCATTGTTTAGAAATGGCGCCTAGTGGAAGAAATGGAAACTGTATCAATGCATGCACTCCATGTAGGGATTTCCCTCCTACTTAAGATATATATAGTGGAGCTGGTGATGCAACTGGTTCTGATCAACTAATCACCATACTGGGACAACTCACTCTGGTTATGAATATAACCTTACCCGTATAGAGCACCCTGATCCACAGCGTGGAGGATCAATGTTAGATCGCTTCATGAGGAAGCAACCACCAACAATCAATGGGAGTACAAATCCATTAGTATCTGAGCAATGGATAAGTTCTCTAGTGAAAATACTTCAGGCTTTGGGGAGTCGTGAAAGGGAAAAAGTTGTCATGGAAGTTTATCGCCTCACTAGAGATGCTGATCAATGGTGGTCATTGATTCAAAACACGAACGAAGATGATGAAGTATCAAATAAGGAATGGAGGGAGTTCAAAAATATGTTTTTAGAAAAATACTTTCATCGTGACCATTGAGCAGATATGGAAAGGAAATTTCTGAGTCTTAGAAAAAAGGATGATGAGAATGTCGCAAAGTATGAGGCTAACTTTACAAGGTTAGCAAGGTATACAGGAGATTATATACGTAACCCAATAAGTAAGATTGATCGTTTCTTGGATGGGTTAAAACCATTTCTCTGTCAAGCGTTAGTCTCACAATCCTTCTCATCGTACGAATACATTGTCTCATGTGCTAACAAGATAGAAAAGGAATTCTCTAAGTCTTATGACTTTAAAGAAAAGCAAGAGAATAAGAGATCTGCTGATCAATCTGGGAATGGAAGTAAGGGGAAGAAGAGAAAAGTTGAATATCCATCCTGTAGTAAATATTGGAAGAAACACCCCTGTACTTGCTTAAAAGGAATGGGAGTCTGTTACAAGAGTGGTGAAAAGGTCCACCAAGCTCGTGATTTCAAGGGGAAGAAGGAAGATATCGATGTCCAATGCTACAATTGCAGAGAGATGGGACATTATGCAAATTAATTTCCTAAGCATTAGGGGAACTTACCTTAGAAAAGGCCAAGGGATCAAGGCCAAGCTTATTCTATCACTACTGCTGAGGTAGAAGCTCCCAAAGAAGTGGTGGCAGGTAATTTAATGGTTTCCTCAAGTTTAGAAAATGCATTATTTGATTCTGGATCATCTCATTGTTTTATATCTTCCCAGTTTGATAAGAAAATTAGATATTTCTAATTTCATTTAACAAGGGAGTTGTTAGTTAAAACTCCTAAGGGAAGTATCATTGCAACAAAGTTTTTTGAATCAGTCCCCATTAGAGCACATAAATGTTCTTTATCCGCTGATCTCATCATCATACCTATGATTGAGTTTGATATAATCCTCGGTATGGATTTGCTTTTTGACCATGATGTGATGATTTAGTGTAAGAAGAAGGAGGTTACGATTTTTTATGATGATGATAAGGAACACCTTATCTTTAGAGCAGAATCATCACCACTTAATTCTTATCTAGATCCACCCCCAGTAGCTCAACTAAATTCAATTATTGGGGAGGAAGAGAATGAAATAACTGTGGGTGAGGAAATAAATGTTCAAATAGAGGATGTACCAATTGTGAAAGAATATGTAGATGTGTTTTCAAAAGATTTACCTAGACAACCTCCAGAATGAGAAGTTGAGTTTTCCATTGATTTAATTCCTGGATCAAGGCCTATATCGAAGACCCCTTATAGAATGGCCACTATGGAAATAGTTGAACTAAAGAAACAACTAGAGGAATTGAGTAATAAAGGATTTATTCTCCCTAGTGTGTCTCCAAGGTGATCCCATATTCTTTTTGTTAAAAAGAAAGATGGATCTATGAGGTTATGTATTAACTACAGGGAGATCAATGCTATAACAATAAAGAACAAGTATCCCCTACCTCGCATTGATAATTTATTTGACCAACTGCATGGAGCTAAATACTTTTCTAATATTGAGATTCGATCTGGATACTATCATTTGTGTGTGAAGAAGGAAGAAATTCTGAAGACAGCATTTTGAACAAGGTACGGGCATTACGAGTTTACGGTAATTCCTTTTGGGTTGACTAATGCACCCTCTGTATTCATGGATCTAATGAATAGAGTTTTCAAGGAGTATCTTGGTGCTTTTGTGGTGGTATTTATTGATGATATCTTGGTGTACTCCAAAATCTACGAAGATCATGAGAATAACTTGCGCATTATCCTGAAGACTCTGAGAAGACATGAATTATATGGGAAGTTTAGCAAATGTGAATTCTGGCTTCAGGAGATTTATTTTCATGGACATATTGTCTATAAAGATGGAACCTCTGTTGATCTTTCTAAGACCAAGGAAATCCAAGAATGGCCAGCTCCTATGAGTATAACTGAGGTATGCAATTTTATTGGTTTAGCATGTTATTATCGATATTTCGTCCAGAATTTTGCCCGGTTGGCTAACCCATTAACAAAGCTCACATGTAAAGGGGTTAAATTTGTTTAGACAAAAGAGTGTGAAGAATGTTTTGAAGAACTGAAGAGAATATTAATCAATTCTCTTATATTGACTCTACCATCGGGGAATGATGGGTTTGTTATTTATAGTGATGCATCGAAGAAAGGACTTGGGTGTGTCCTTATGCAAAATGATAGGGTTATTGCCTATGAATCACGACAGTTGAAAATTCATGACCAAAACTATACTACTCATGATCTTGAGTTAGCAGCTGTGATCTTTTCTTTGAAGACATGGAGGCACTACCTCTATTGTGAAAAATGTGAGATTTATACTAATCACAAGAGTTTGAAGTATATTTTCTCACAAAAAGACTTCAACATGAGGTAAAGGAGATGGCTTGAATTACTCAAGGATTATGATTGTATGATACACTACCACCCGGAGAAGGAAAATAAGGTGGAAGATGCTTTGAGCAGAAAAGATCATGGAGTTTTGAACAATATGAGAATTGAAAGGGATCCAATTTTCATGGATCTAGTGAAGATGGACATGGGAATAACCATGGAAGGTGAAACATTAGTGATTTTTCAAATGGTTTCCAAACCATCTTTACTAGAAAGGATTAAGAGTTCTCAGACTGATGATGAAGAATTTCAAAAGAAGATTAAAGCTCTGAATGATGGGAGATTGAGAGACTTTGTGTATGAAGATGGAATTTTGATATTTGGGAAGAGACTTTGTGCTCCCGATATACCTGATCTAAAAAGGTAATTGCTAGACGAGATCATAGTTCCAATTTCTCTATACACCCTGGGATCACCAAAATGTATAGATATTTGAAGGAACATTTTTTGTGGGACAACATGAAGAGAGAGATTTCTGATTTTTTATCAAGATGTATGGTTTGTTAACAAGTGAAAGCTGGAAGGCAACAGGCTGGATGATTCATGCAACCTCTTCCCATACCGGAGTGGAAATGGGACAATATTATGATGGAATTTTTCATGGGGCTACCAAATAATCCTAGAAGGAACGATGCAATATGGGTTATTGTTAATCGTCTTACCAAGTCAGCACATTTTCTTGCAATAAGAGAAGATCTACCACTGGAATTTCTAGCAAGACTATATATTAATAAAGTTGTGAGACTTCATGGAGTACCCCTATCGATTGTTTCTGATCGTGATCCCCATTTTACTTCAAGATTCTGGAAGAGTCTTCAGAAGGCCTTGGATACTGAACTTCATTTGAGCACTGCCTACCACCCTCAAACAGATGGACAATAAGAACAGACTATTCAAACCTTAGAAGACATGTTGAGATCCTACTCGGTTGACTTTCAGGGTATGTGGGATAAATATTTACCTCGGGTAGAATTTTCCTATAACAATAGCTTTCATTCGAGCATTCAGATGACACCATATGAATCGTTATACGGAAAGAGATGTCGCACAACAACCTGTTGAGATGACGTTGGTGAACAAAAACTTTTTGGCCCAGAACTGGTGGAGGAAACAATAGAAAACGTAAAGGTAATACAAAACCACATCAAAGCAGCTCAAAGTAGGCAGAAGATCCGTGCCAATAACCGAAGGAAGGATTTGGAATTTCAGGTAGGATATCATGTTTTCCTGAAGGTATCTCCATGGAAGGGAGTTATACGTTTTTGTAAGAATGGTAAATTGAGTCCTTGGACATCGGACCTTATGAAATTCTAGAACAAATTGGGGTTGTAGCTTACCATTTGGCAATGTCACTAAGTCTCTTCAAAGTTCACGATGTGTTCCACGTATCACTATTGAGGAAATACATGCCTGACCCAACGCATGTACTCACCTATGAAGAATTAGAACTGGAACCCGATTTTTCTTATTGCGAAGTACCCGTCAGGATTCTTGATATGAGAGAACAAGTACTAAGAAACCGGATGACTCGTCTGGTAAAAGATTTCTGGAGAAACCATAAGATGGAAGAGGCAACGTGGGAACCTGAAGAACTTATGATGAAGAACCACCTGAGTCTTTTCATGCAGTAGTTTTATAGAAATTTCAAGGATGAAATTATTTGAAGGAGGGGAGAATGTAACACCCTGAGCTTATACAGTATGCTTTCCTTTGAATAATACAGTAGCGTGTGTTGTTCGCAACTTCAAGTTCTAACACACACACCACAACCAATCAAACCAGCCGTTATGAATAGTAATACCCGCTTTTTAAAATTTTATAACTTTTATCTCTCAAAATGGACTTCATTTTTGGATTCGAAATATTGAAATTATCCTAGGGTGAAATTTTGGGATTTTTCTGAAAACCTTCAATTTTTAATGAATAGTGAAAAAACACTGAGATATAGTTTCAAACCAAATTTTTATTTAAATAATTATTTATTTTATTCAAATTTAATTAATGTCAAAATAGATACATAATACCTATATAAGTTCAATTTAATTCATTAGAGTTAGTTTAGAATAATTTTAGATATATAAAAATTTTATTGAACATTTCACCGTCTTTTACCCACCTCCTAGGAGAATTTGGAAATTCACATAAAACTTAATTTTACCGCTTCTATGAGTGGAATTTCAAAAATCTAAGAGACACGGTTAATATCAAGGAGTAAAATGTGGTTCATTTAGATGGAAATAATTTTTTGTGAATAGTAACTTATTACTTTTATTTACCACGGTTAAAAGTAAATAGGATAATTAGGGGTAAAAATGTTATTAATATTAACCTAACACATGTCCTAATTCTATTGGAAAAGTGTATCTCGACCAAAAAAGAACCTTAGGAATAAAATATTATCATTTAGGTCCACTTGGATTACATTAGGACATTTATTATTATTTAATTCAAAGAAGAGTTAAAAGAGTTAAAATCAAAGTTTATTTACTAAAATATTTTTAATATAGGGTTATACATAAGATAAATTTGATTGTAAATATTAATTAGAAATATAAAAATTTTCCTACATAATGGTATTTTATTTATAATTTTTAGACATTAAATAATTTAATTTATTTATGACACAATGGTGATGTAGTAATTACCTAATTAATGAAATATTAAAATAATTGATATTATAAATTTCAAAATAAATGTAATTTGAGACTTTTCATGAATTACACTAATTTTATAGGTTAATATGACATATTAGGATTTATTATATAAATTTCTTTCGAAGTAATAATGCTTTTATGAATTTATCAAAAACAAAATACCCAATAGTGTCAAAATTGACATAAAAGCCTTTTTTAAACAAATATTATATTATTAATTTATATTAAATTTATAAAAATCTAATTTTTGGACAAGAGACTTATATCATAATAGGTGTATCATTAATGGACCACTTGGTGGTCTCTTGGAGGTATATAGTAAGTTTATTAACTATATAATATAAAAATACAAAGTTACATGGTAAGTGTCAAACTAATTAACTAAGAGTTAAAACTAAAAGATAAGGTTTATATAATGACCCAAACCTATCTAAATTATATTGGATGAGTGGTTTTCGACCCATCCCCACCTTAAAATTAAAATAATCCACTTTGGAGCCAATAGAAACCGAATATTATTTTATTATAAAATAATATTTCTAGCCTTTCCAAAGGTGCCCCTC
This sequence comes from Viscum album, assembly GCA_963277665.1. Taxonomy (NCBI): domain Eukaryota; kingdom Viridiplantae; phylum Streptophyta; class Magnoliopsida; order Santalales; family Viscaceae; genus Viscum; species Viscum album. The sequence goes on along the minus strand of OY728131.1, from coordinate 671,137,170 downwards.
ACCCCTCTTGTAAAAGGGAACTCCCCCTTTTCACTAATTCACACATTCAAATCCTTTTAGATCGGCCAACCCCTACCAAAATACTCTCTAAACATCCATAAATTCAACCTAGAGGCCTTGGTTTGATCAGAAAGCCAACCTAAGTGGCCCTTTTGATCAAATCAAAAGGAAGAACCCGAAGAAGAGGTAATGTTTTCACCACCCTTTTTCAAGTTCATTTCTTCTTCAACTTCTTCTTTATTTGTTATTCCCATTATAAAATAATAACTCCAATATATTATATATATTGTAATTATATTATAAATATGGTACAACCATATTCAGTATTCTATTCATTCTTTGAATGACATGTCACCATACATGCGTACGTACGGCTTACCGTCTACACATCGTGGTGTAATTGTTATTCAATAAATTATTATTTGGATGGGTATAATAATGATGTGTAATTCATTTAAATAATAAATATAACATGATAATTATTCTATATATATGATATACCATCCAATTATATATTATTTTAATATCAAAAGAATGATATTGTCGCTCGTGCGTACGTACGGACTACCGTCTCCACGAACGCGATGAGATTTATTCTCCATCGTATCCATTCAAGTATAATTATCATTTGGTGATTTAAAAATAATTTTTAAGGACTTGATATCATTCTGGATATGAATAAGATACATCCTATCCATGACAAACATTACTTACATAACAAAACATATAAAAGAAAACGAGTAAGTTAACACCCGAAACAACGATAATACTAAGATATAATTAACAAATCAATGTCAAAAGATCATATATGATATCATATTAATGTATATGATTATTGTATAATATAATAACAATTATTTCACCATTATATAGGAGGTTAACCTACCATTAACCAAGGATAAGTACAAGGTAAGTACTTATTTCACAATCTCTTCATTATCTGAGGTTGTTTATACATAATTATCTATTGGAACCTCTTTATCATCCACATCCATGTTTCTTAAAAATGTACTTCAAATCATTCTTACTATTTTAAAGACTATGAGATAAAGTCATTTATACATTTCTTGACTTTTATACTAAGTTTATAAAGGAATCTTTCTGTCATTTTCCAAACAAGGTCCTTTTTAACCATTTTGATAGAATTAAGGTAAGAATGTTTTTTTAACTTATATGGCGGGTACAGATATTTTTCGCCATTATAAAATCTTCAAATCTTCCCTTAAAAGCATATATGAATATTTTTCAAAGAAAATGTTTTATTTTATAAATATATGACTCTTAAATGATTTCAGAATAGAAAGAGATATTTCTTTAAAAAGAGTTTTGATTTCATCTAGGTCAACATCCTTTGATGGATTTTAAGTTTATTTGGAGTTGATTTATTATGATACAAAACTTCTATATTGTATTGATGGTTTTTTGATATGTTTGACTGTGGATGTGTTATTTTTTAATACCATTCATGGTTTATGAAGAAAGTATGGACATTTCGTATGATAGTTTTAATACCAATGTTTATGTTATGTTTAAACTTGTTCATATGAGGAATGCATTGGACTTAATAAGTGACTGGTGGAGCCCACTATAGCTCCTCGATGCATCGGTAGGTCTCATGAGACAAACTAGTGTCTTGGAACAAGTACTTGACAAAATCGTATTTGTAGTCTTAGCACGAGGCCTTGTCTATGTGGTTATGATAGTCTGGAATTATGCATTCCATCATTATGAAAGTGGTTATTGATATTGCATGTGATTATTAGACTAGTATAATATCCATGTGAATAAGTATATGGCATTGTTTCATTTTATATATGCCATATTATTCTGAATTTCCAGTTTAAATGGCCTTTGTTTTAGTTATAAATTTCCTTAAATTTTTATGCTTATTTATTAAAGCTTCCGCTGTATTGTTATCCTTACTGGGCATTTGAGCTCACCCCTTTCTATGTTTTATTTTTTCCAGGATGTGAAGAAGAATTTTATGAATGAACTTTAGGGATAGTATGAGGGGATTAGAGTGTGGACTATGGAGACTATATTGTTGTAGTTTTTCATTTTATGATGAAATGTAAACTTTATGAATGTATCTATTTATTCCAAGGCTACTAAACTAATCGGTATTTCAAGACTTGATCTTTCTTGTGATCATGCCAATGTTATGTAATAATGCACCGACTCTGGGTAACTGGGGTCAGGGCGTTACACTACTGGTACATCTTGAAAAACATTAGGGGGAACACACATATTTCTACACCCATGAATAAATTTCACTATTTTCTTATGAAAGTGGATGAGGGGAAAGAGTAGGTATATATCCCCACTCCTACAAACAAACAGATTCATAATCCTATTGAAATAATATAATCTTATCAGTACCACTTGGAGGAAATATAAAAACAACCCTATATCCCCACCCATTTCTTAAATATTTGTCAATATATATTGGAAGAATTCGTTGAAAGTGGTAATCAAAATATCTCAAATATCACATAGGGGTAAGCCCGTATTTATGCTTCCATAAATGCTGAGCAAGGTAACATCATATCCCAATTTTCATATGAGACAAAACCTATATCCCCACACCCCTTCAAGAGGAATGTTAGCACATCCCAATAAAAACATAGTATTGGATTCATATACTCATATATGTCTTGAAGGAGAACTAGTATATCCTAATTGAATCTTTGAATTAATCACACATTCTTGCTCCCCTCCAACCTAAAGAAGGATGATGACATAACTCAACAACTTTTAAAAGGTAGGAACATAATTCGTTTTGGTTTGAAGGGGTCCATTAGAAATTTTTAGTAAAACTTAAGCTACAATCCCATATTCATATCCCTTGCTAAGAATCCCATTAGTTAGCTCTATCGATGGCATGTGATTCATCCAAGAACACTCACAATAGGTAGGGTCACCAATCTTCCCCAATGATAGCACCTAAAGGAAGGACTAGGAATATAATAACCAAAGAGAAGGAAAATACTATTACACTAACCATCAGCGGTGGAGGTAGCAACGGCAGAGGCAGCGGTGGTCGTGGTGGAGGAGGAAAACCCAGCAGCGGTAGCGGAGGCAATGACGGTCGCGACAGAGGAGGAAAACCCAGCGGCGGTGGCGGCAGAGGAGAAGGATGAGGTCGCGGAGGAAGAGGAGCCTAGTTCTGTAACATCCCAAGTAAATGAAGAAAAATACATATTTCATATTTATTAATATTTGTGAATTAAATATTAATTTTACTTTAAAATGGTTTCTATGTTCAATAGCGTACCTGATACACAACAACGGGTTTCTGTGAAATCTTACGTTGCACACTAATAATATAATATTATTATTTTAAATGGTTGTTAACTCCTAGCCGTTGTAGTGGCGGGAATGAAGGAAACAAACTAAAATATTATTATACATGTTTGTTAGATGTATTTACTTTTATCCAATAAAATTTAGAGGCTTAAAATGTTAATGAATCTAATTTTAACCATAATTTACATTAAAAGGCCGATTTACAGACTTTTAATGGTGAACCCTCATTAAATCAAGTTTTGGTCATCTTTATATGTTCTAATTGACCTAATATAATCCTCCTTTATAATGGGGACATCAAATTTTACTTTCGGTAATTTTTTTGGTATTTTTCTGATAAAGTTCATTTTTTAATGAATAGTGAAAAATATTGTATTTTAATTTAAAAGTTCCATTTAATCTAATTTATTTATATGGTTATATTATATTTTTAATTGGTTTTAAATTGAAATTACAATATATTATTACCAGTTGATCCAATGTTGGTCATTTGAAGTAATTTTACTTTGAAATTGGACATAAACAAGTATCAATCTTTTGATAGTTATTGTTTCTTAAAAACGCACTATTTGTTTTAACGGGAATTAATTTTTAAATTAATTAGTGACACTTATATGTTTTGAATTTGGAAAAATATACATCAATTTTGAATTCGGAATATCAAATAATGCTTAGGCTGAATTTTTTTTATTTTTCAAAAAAACATCAATTTTTGATGAATAGTGACACCACTTAGTGGTAGTTAATTAAACTGACTTTTTCATTTAAATGAAATTTTACCACTTCTGTGAATTGAATTTCAAAAATCCAACATACATGTTTGTTATCAAGAAGTAAAATTTTGTTCATTAAGATAAAAATAATTTTTTGTGAATAGTAACTTTTGACTTTTATTTACCGCGGTTAAAGGTAAATAGGGAAATTCAAGGTAAAAAGAATATTATAATAATTCAAAATTACCTTAACACTTGTCCAAACCTTATTTAATGATTCATTAACCACCATTGTCATCTTTGGGACAATTTTTGGACCACTTTGATCCACTTAGGAGTGATAATGACAATTTAGATTAATTAACTTAAAGTAAAAGAAAATATGACAAAAGTAAATATCATTTAGTAAATTAATTTTTAGAAGGGGTTGTATAAATTATCTTTTCAACTATAAATATTAATTATAAATCTAAATAGATTTACTATATCATGGTATTTTTTTATAATTTTTAGACATGAAATAAATTAAATTATTTTATGACACAATAATGATGCAGTATTTACCTCATTAATAAATGATTTAAATAAATAAGATTATAATGACAAAAATATTTTCCAAAACATGTCCATTTCTGATTGAATGATTTTATTTCGACCATGATTCATCTTATATTTATATTTAATAATTTTTGGACCATTAGAAACCGAATATCATTATACAACAAAATAATAGTTTCACACTTTCCTAAAGAGACCCTCCTCCCCCTTATAAAAGGAGACCACTTATAACCAATTCCTCACACCTATCAAGCCATTTGGATCGTCCAACCACTACCAACATAAGCTCCCAATATCCCTCTCATCCCCTTGAAGCCTTACCTTAGGAAGAAGGAACTTCAAGAAGTCCTTTTGGTTCCAACCAAAGGAGTTACCCAAATTAAAGGTAACCGTTTTTCTTAAATTATTTTCATTTATTTTACTTCTCCAACCCATGAAATCTTTTTATTTATTTATTTTGTGACAACACCAGTATCCTAAATATACTAGGATGTTTTTATAATAAGGATTCGAACTAAACTTACACACACCTCCATCTAATGGATGAAAAACATAATGTTTCTTTGGATGGAAAACTAACGCCTCACGAAATGATGATTGTTCAATTTTCTCCTACCGCCTCTCACGGTGGCCATTATGATGGAACTGTATTTATATATGATATATATTATGTTTATGTTTTCTTTATTCTTCTGTATTCTTAATTTATAGCATGCCTTTATGGTTTCCATAGTGGGTAAATATGATAATCTCATTTGAGGAAGTGCGGACAACCGCCCCCTCAAAGTGATGTGATTCGTTAATGCCTTATGTGGGATGTATAAAGGATGGATTTAATGATATTATATATGATATTATACTGTAATTATAATATACCTATGTATCATTATGTTTTATTTCCATTAAAATAAGAAATAGAAATGAAAGTAGCGTTCATGCGTACGTATTGCTTACCGTCTCCATGAACGGTGCATTTCATTTCTTACCTCCAAATGTTATGTAACTATTAAAAATACATGTATATACTGGATATATATTATATATATGATATCTAAATCATGAATATAATTATGGATATAATGGAATATTGACCACATGGAGAACATGTAAATATAAGGTGTTCATTTTTGACTCAAGTGCCAAATATCGACAAAACGAAAGTTATTAACTTAAATGATTACATAATGTTTATAACATGGTAATAAGTGATATAGAAGGAAAAATAAACTTTAAAAATTTTCTTAATCAAGTTGAAATTAACTTTAGTTTATTATTCAAGAGATTAAAGAACGATCGAGTCAAGTCGGACATGAGGTAAGGGACTTCGTCTCCATCTCCTTTCATTGAGGCATATTTTTTTTCTAATACAAGACTTTCTTTTATACGTTGTATAAAAACATTTTACTTTTTATTTCATTCAAAGGGAATATTTTTCTACGAATCATTTTACTGAACGAAAAAAAATAATGTTTCTTTTAATGTCTTTGGTGACAACGACCTTTTCCGCTGCCACGAGTATTATTTGATCTTTGGCTACTCAACAAGCCGTAATGTTTTTAAAGGAAAATAAATACCTTATACTCCTTTACGTATTTTTGGTATTGAAAATGGTTTTGAAAATGGATTTTTTTTCTCAATATATTTAAGTGATATATTGTGATCGAAATGATGAATTTTTTTCTTTACTTTATATTTTTTGTATGTGTTGTAATTTTATATTGGTACTTGGACATTTGGCGGGTGGTTACATGATAAACCAAATGTCGGGTGGTGCCATGAATACCAGGATAGGTGGTCACATTATAACCTCCAATGCATTGGGTATGGAAGTTTTTCGTATGGATATTCCATTTAGTGATATGTATAGAAGTCGACCATATGGTTATTACATTTATGTATGTTTATGTCCCAAGTTACCTTTATATGTTATGTGTTCTTTATATGGGTTTTATGGTAATATTTTGGTTACAAAAGGGTAAGTAATGATCCATTATTTAGTGAAGAGTATTTACTACTTCATAAAGGTGAAAAGTATTACTTATGTTAAATTATTCATGGTTTACTTGTTGTTTTGAAAAACTAACAGTTTTACTTCTTTGTGTATCCCTTATTGAGATTTTTATGCTCATCCCATGTTTTTGAAATATTTTTCACAGGACATAATGTGGAATAGGGTAAAGGATGTGATCATGGAGAAGTCATCCTATCTTAAACATGGAACTCGACATGACTCTTTTTTTTCAAGAGTTCATGTTTTGTAAAAAAATGGGAACTGTGTAAAAGTGTCTACTCTGTAATATTTTGAAATGTAATATTTATGGCCTAAATCAATAAAACTCTAAACCTGAAAATATCCTCATTGTGAATTATTCATTTAATTCAATATTAAGTAAGTTTAAGGTCGAGTCCTTATAGTTGGTATCAGAGGCCAGTTTAGATAACTTTAGGAGTTAGGATATTGTTAAATTAACATTCATAAAGTAATTTATTTTAATATTGAAATCATATAGCATTTCCAGATTACCATGTTGCGTCGCCTAAGATATTTCTATGTTCAGAATGGTTTTCCATAGAGGAAACATGGCAGCTATGTTGGGACGACATCAGGATGAAGACAACCTTCCAAATCAGAAACCTGAGATGGTAGGAATCAGAACTGAATAGTTTGTTGCAGTGATGGAATAGTTGAATTAGGCTATAAATGGTGGTGGTATTCATGCACGATATCATCCAGATCAACCGTACAGTAACATGTCCATAGTGGAGCATTTCATGAGGCAACATCCCCCATCATTCAGAGGATCATCTGACCCTGTTCTAGCTTAAGGGTTTATTAAATCACTGGAAAAGATTTTTGATGTCATGGGCTATTCATATTATCCAAACGTTAGTCTTGTTGCTTACCATTTTGAAAGTGAAGCTGATCAGTGGTGGTTGATGGTGAAAAATATCGGGGATAGTGAAGAAATTGATGCTCTCAATTGGGATGAATTCAAAGGTATGTTTCTTGAGAAATATTTTCCTATGTTGGTTCATCTTAGGATGGAAAAACAATTCCTATAATTGAGGCAGGAGGATGACTCAGTGGTTGCTTATGAAGAAAAGTTCACTCGACTGGCAAGGTATGCACCAAATTTCATCTGAGATCTTGATAGTAAGATAAATCGATTTTACTCAAGACTGAATCCTTGATATCGAAGAGCGTCAGGCTCTATTTTGATTTCAAATTTTATGAGAAACTTGTTCAATGTGCAGAGAAGGTGGAAATGGAGTTTGCCGATGATCATGTTTTCTTTGACAAACAACAGAATAAGAGGTCCAGTTGGCAGGAAAAGGGGAAAAATTCATCAAAGAATAATGGAGGTAAGAAAACTAAATATCCATCTTGTGAGAATTTTGGTAAAAATCATCCTAGAGAATGTTTATCAAAGTCGCGAAATTGATTCCAGTGTGGTAAGTCTTGTCATATTGCTCGTAACTTTAAAGAATATGATCAAGCATGGAATGAAAATCCTTCGGTAAGATGTTTTAATTGTAATGAAATGAGTCATTATGAAAATGAGTGTCTAGAGAATAACTCAAATGAGGGAAAGAAACCAGACTACAAGTAGAAAGGGGTGGTGAAATCCTTTGCATCTACTTCAGCAGATGTTGGGTCATCAAACAACGTAGTATCAGGTATACTGTATGTTTGTTCAGATTATGCCAATGTGTTGTTTGATTCAGGGTCTACACACTCTTTCATTTCTGAGAAGTTTTCTAGTAAATTGGGAATTCCATCTCAAGATATGAATACAAAACTTATGATAAAAACACCTCGATGAAATTTCAAGAAAAAAATAAAACATAAGAACATTCATGTCCTTATGTGCGGAAAGAATCTACCTGCAAACCTTATTGATTTACCTCTAGTAGAGTTTGATGTTATTTTGGGCCTGGATTGGATTTCTGTATATCATTCTAAGATTGACTACATATCTAAAGTGGTTTCATTTCAGAAATATTTAAAGTTTGTGTACAAGAATGAACCCTTGATTTTGATAACATATTAGGAAGTTGAGAAACTAGTAATAGAAGGAAATGAATGTTACCTTTCACATATTGTTGAAAATAAAGAAAGTGTTGAGATTAATGATGTGCTAGTGGTAAATGAGTACCTTGATGTTTTTCCTGATGAGTTTCCTGGTATTATACCTGATCGGGAAGTTGATTTTACCATTGACTTAGTTCCTGATGCCAAGCCAATTTCAAAACCCCCTTATCAAATGGCTCAAATTGAACTTTTAGAGTTAAAGAAGCAATCGCAGGAGTTCTTAGATAAAGGTTTCATTCGACCTAGCACATCACCATGGGGTGCTCCTATCTTGTTTGTTAAAAAGAAATATGGTTCAATGAGACTTTGCATTGATTATAGAGCATTTAATAACATCACTATTAAGAATAAGTATCATTTGCCTCATATCGATGATTTTTTTTTATCAGCTCCAGGGAGCTCAGAATTTGTCGAAGATTGACTTGAGATCGGGGTACCATCAGTTGAAAGTAAAAGAAGAAGATGTTCCAAAGACAACGTTTCGTACTAGATATGGCCATTATGAATTTGAAGTTATTCCTTTTGGGTTAACCAATGCACCTGCTGTATTCATGGATCTTTTAAATAGAATTTTTCACGAGTTCTTGGATAAGTTTGTGGTTGTGTTCATTGATTATATTTTGGTTTATTCTAAAATTAAAGAGGATCATGAAATTAATTTAAGTGTTGTCTTGAAAACATTAAAAGAAAAGAAATTATTTGGGAAATTCAGCAAGTGTGAGTTTTGGTTACAAAAAAATTCTTTTCATAGTCACATTGTTTCAAAAAATGGCATAAATTTTTATCCATCTGAAACAAAAGTTGTTGAATAATGGCCAAGACCCACAAATATAACCGAGATCCATAGTTTTCTTGGTTTGGCAGGTTATTACCAGAGGATTGTTGAAAATTTTGCATGGTTATCTAGTCCAATGACTAAGTTAACACGAAAAGGTGTTAAGTTCATCTAGACAAAAGAATGTGATGATTGTTTTCAGGAATTGAAAAGGAGATTGGTGAATGCTCCAGTTTTGGCACTAACATCTAGAAATGGTGAGTTTGTTATCTACAATTATTCTTCATTTAAAGGACTGGGATGTGTCCTAATGCAGAATGATAAGGTAATTTCTTATGCTTCATGTCAATTGAAACCTCACGAGTTAAATTACCCTACACATGATTTGGAATTAGTTGTTGTTGTTTTTTCTTTAAAAATTTGGAGGCATCATTTGAATGGAGTGAAGTGTGAAATATATACTGATCAAAAAATTTTGAAGTATATATTCACTCAGAAATAATTGAACATGAGACATAGGAGATGGTTGGAATTAATCAAGGATTATAATTTCACCATCCATTACCATCTAGGAAAATAAAATAAAATGGAAAATTCTTTGTGTCAAAAATTTAATGCTTCATTAACCATGTTAAGTTTGGAATGAGATCCTTTGGATTTTGATTTGATGAAATTTGGCATAGAAGTTGTTTCTATGGGAAATTATTCTGTTTTGTATCAGGTGTCAGTGAGATCATCTCTATCTGACAGAATAAAGCAAGCACAGAAAGAAGACAGTGAGTTGTAGAAAAAGGTAGAGTTGATTCAGAAGGGTTAGTTAACAGAATTTAACATTGATAATGATCATGTTTTGAGATTTGGAAAGAGATTATGTGTGCTTTCTGATTCACAGTTGAAGAATGAGTTGTTGTGTGAAGTTCATAGTTCTTCGTTTTCAGTTCATCCTGGCAGTACTAAGATGTACATAGATCATCAGGAGTTTTACTGGTGGGATGGAATAAAAAGAAATATTGCTAATTTTACTGTGAAGTGTCTAACTTGTTAGCAGGTTAAAGAAGAGTGGTAGTTACTGAAAGGAATGCTTCAGCCTCTACCGGTGCCAGAGTGGAAATGGAAAAATATATCCATGGACTTTGTTGTGGGATTACCAAATACATCTCGAGGTAATAATGAAATCTTGGTTATAGTTGACCGATTGACTAAATCTGCTCATTTCCTTCCTATTAGAGATAATTTGTCTCTAGATCAACTTGCTCAGTTGTATGTCAAAGACATAGTCAGGTTGCATGGAGTTCACCTCTCTAATTTATTTGATTGTGATCCAAGTTTTACTTCTAACTTTTGGAAAGGCCTTCAAAAGTCATTGGGTACTGAATTAAATTTTAGTACAGCTTTTCATCCTCAATCACATGGGCATTCAGAACGAACAATTCAGACATTGGAAGATATGTTACGAGTTTGGTCGATGGATTATCAGGGAAGTTGGGACAAACAACTTTCTTTGGTTGAATTTTCATATAATAACAGTTTTCATTCCAGTAAACAGATGGCTCCATTGGAGGCATTATATAGAAAGAGTTGTTGAACTCCAGCTTTATGGGATGAATTAGGTGAAAGGAAGCTGATGGGACCAAAATTGGTAAAAGAGATGGCAGAGAAAGTTCAATTGATTCAGAAGCACATGAGAATAGCTTAGAGCAGACAGAAAATTTATGCTGATAACCGGAGGAAGGATCTTTCCTTTGAGGTAGGTGATCATGTCTTTCTCAAAGTTTCTCCATGGAAAAGTGTGACGCGTTTTGGTAAGAAGGGAAAGTTGAGTCTGAGGTTCATTAGACCTTATGAAATTCTGGAGAAAGTGGGATCAGTTGCATATAGAGTGGATTTACCTCCAATTTTATCCTAGGTACACAATGTTTTTCATCTTTCGATGTTGAGAAAGTATATTCCATATCCATCTCATGTTTTGAGCCCAAAGGTAGTTCAGTTGGAAGAGAATCTCTTTTATGAAGAACAACCAGTTCAAATTCTTTACCATAGAGAACAAGTATTGCGGAATAAGGTAATTCACCAGGTAAAGGTTTTGTGGAAAAACCACATGGTTGAGGAGGCAATGTGGGAATCTAAAAATTCTACGAGGGATAAATACCCCCACTTATTTTGATAATTGAATAAAAATTGTGAGAACGCAATTTCCAAAAGGGTGGATGGATGTAACATCCCAAGTAAAAGAAGAAAAATACATATTTAATATTTATTAATATTTCTGAATTAAATATTAATTTTACTTTAAAAGGGTATCTATGTTCGATAGCATACCCGATACGCAACAACGGGTTTCTTTGAAATCTTACGTTGCACACTAATAATATAATATTATTATTTTAAATGGTAGTTAACTCTTAGTCATTGTAGTGGCGAGAATGAATGGAACTAACTACAATATGATTATACATGTTTGTTAGATGTATTTACTTTTATCCAATAAAATTTAGAGGCTTAAAATGTGAATGAATCTAATTTTAAGCATAGTTTACATTAAAAGTCCGATTTACCACCTTTTAATTGAGAACCATCATTAAATCAAGTTTTGGTCATCTTTATATGTTCTAATTGACCAAATATATTCCTTCTTTAGAATGGGGGTATCAAATTTTACTTTGGGTATTTGTTTTGGTATTTTTCTGATAAAGTTCAATTTTTAATGAATAGTGAAAAATATTGTATTGAAATTCAAAAGTTCCTTTTAATCTAATTTATTTATATTTTTAGATTATCTTTTTATTGTTTTTAAAGTGAAATTAAAATATATTTTTAACAATTGATCCAATTTTGGTCATTGGAAGTAATTTTTCTTTGAAATTGGACATAAACTAGTATCAATCTTTTGATAATTATTGTTTCTTAAAAACACGCTATTTGTTTTAACAACAGGAATTAATTTTTAAATTAATTAATTCCACTTCTATGTTTTGAATTTGAAAAAATAGACATAAATTTTTAATTCGGAATATCAAATAATTCTTAGGCTGAATTTTTGGTATTTTTGTGAAAAACTTCAATTTTTGATGAATAGTGACACCACTTAGTAGTAGTTAAAAAAACTGACTTTTTCATTTAAATGAAATTTTACCACTTTTGTGAATTTAATTCAAAAATCCTACATACATGGTTGTTATCAAGAAGTAAAATGTGGTTCATTAAGATGAAAATAATTTTTGGTGAATAGTAACTTTTGACTTTTATTTATCGCGGTTAAAGGTAAATAGGGTAATTCAAGGTAAAAAGAATATTATAATAATTCAAAATTACCTTTACACTTGTCTAAACATTATTTTCTGATTCATTAACGACCATGGGAATCTTTGGGTCTATTTTTAGACCTATTTTATCCACTTGGGAGTGATAATGACAATTTAGATTAATTAACTTAAAGTAAAGGAAAATATGAAAAAAGTAAATATTGTTTAGTAAATTAATTTTTAGAAGGTGTTATATAAATTATATTTTAAACTATAAATATTAATTAGAAATATAAAACGATGTCCTATATCATGGTATTTTTTTTATAATTTTTAGACATCATATAAATTTAATTATTTATGACACAATAATGATGCAGTATTTACCTCATTAATTAATGATTTAAATAAATATGATTATAATGACTAAAATATTATCCAAAACATGTCCAATTCTGATTGGATGATTTTACTTAGATCATGTGTTATCTTATATTCATCTTTAATATTTTTTGGACCATTAGAAACCTAATATCATTATATAATAAAATAATAGTTTCACACTTTCCTAAAGAGCCCCTCCTCCCCCTTATAAAAGGAGACCACTTCTAACCAATTCCTCACACCTCTAAAACTATTTGGCTCGTCCAAACTCTGCCAAATTAATCTCCCAATATCCCTCTCATCCCCTTATAAGCCTTACCTTAGTCATAAGGCACTTCAAGAAGTCCTTTTGGTTCAAACCAAAGGAGTTACCCAAATTAAAGGTAACGATTTATCTTAAATTATTTTCGTTTATTATACTTCTCCAACCACTAAACTCTTTTTATTTCTTTATTTTGTGACAAAAAAAGTATCTTAAATATACTATGATGTTGTTATAAAAAGTATTCGAACTACACTTACACACACCTCCATCTAATGGATGAAGAACATAATGTTTCTGTGGATGGAAAACTAACGCCTCATGAAACGATGATTGTTCGATTATCTCCTACCACCTCTCATGGTGGGCATTATGATGGCACTGTATTTATATATGATATATATTATTTTTATGTTTTCTTTATGCTTCTATATTTTCCATTTATATCATTCCTTTATGGTATCTATAGTGGGTAAATACGATAATCTCATTTGAGGAAGTGCGGACTACAGCCCCCTCAAAGTGATGTGATTCTTTAATGCCTTATGTGGGATGTATAAAGGATAGAGTTAATGATATTATATATGATATTATACTGGAATTATAATATACCTATGTATCATTATTTTTTATTTCCATTAAAATAAGAAATAGAAATGAAAGTAGTGTTCATGTGTACGTACGACATACCGTCTCCATGAACGGTGCATTTCATTTCTTACCTCCAAATGTTATGTAACTATTACAAATACATGTATATACTGGATATATATGATATATATGATATCTAAATCATGAATATCATTCTGGATATAATGGACTATTAACCACATGGACAACTTGTAAATATAAGGTGTTCATTTTTGACTGAAGTGCCAAATATCGACAAAATGAAAGTTATTAACTAAAATGATTACATAATGTTTATAACATGGTAATAAGTGATATAAAAGGAATAATAAACTTGAAAAAGGTTCTTAAGAAAGTTAAAATTATCATTAGTTTATTATTCAGGAGATTAAAGAATGATCGAGTCAAGTCAGACACAAGGTAAGGGACTTCATCTCAATCTTCTTTCATTGAGGCATATTTTGTTCTAATACAAGACTTTCTTTTATACGCTGTATAAAAACCTTTGAATTTTAATTTCATTCAAAGGGAATATTTTTATATGAATCATTTTACTAAACGACAAAAAAGAATGTTTCTTTTAACGTACGCAGTGACAATGACCTTTTCCTCTGCCACAAGTATTATTTGATCTTTGGCTTCCTCAACTAGTCGTAATGTTTTTAAAAGAAAATAAATACCTTATACTCTTTTACGTATTTTTGGTATTGAAAATATTTTTGAAAATGGATTTTTATGTCAATATATTTATGTGATATATTGTGATATAAATGTGGATATGTTTTCTTTCCTTTATATTTTTTATATGTGTTATGATTTTATATTGTTACTTGGACATTTGACGGGTGGTTACATGATAATCCAAATGACGGGTGGTTCCGTGAATACCAGGACAGGTGGTTACGTTATAACCTCTAATTCATTGGGTATGGAAGTCGTTCGTATGTCTATTCCATTTAGTGATATGTGTGGAAGTCGAATGTATGGTTATTCCATTTATGAATGTTTATGTCCATAGTTACCTTTATATGTTATGTGTTATTCATATGGGTTTTATGGTAATCTTTTGGTAAGAAAATGGTAAGTAATGATCCTTTATTCATTGAAGAGTATTTACTACTTCATAAAGGTGAAAAGTATTACTTATGTTAAAGTATTCATTGTTTAATTGTTGTGTTGAAAAACTAACAGTTTTACTTCTTTTTGTATCCCTTAGTGAGCTTTTTATGCTCATCCCAAGTTTTTGAAATGTTTTTCATAGGACATAATGTGGAATAGGGTAAAGGATGGGATCAAGGAGAAGTCATGCTATCTTAAAGATGGAACTGGACATGACTCTTTTTTTTCAAGAGTTCATGTTTAGTAGAAAAATGGGAACTGTGTAGAAGTGTCTACTCTGTAATATTTTGAAATGTAATATTTATGGCCTAACTCTCTAAAAATATAAACCTGAAAAGATACTAATTGTGAATTATTCATTTAATTCAATATTAAGTAATTTTAAGGCCGAGTCCTTATAAGTTCATCTTCCGTGAAAGCTTGACCGTGTGCGAGAGAGGAGGGCCTGTTAGGGTTAATAAATAAAAACCGCTCGAACCTTTATCAGCGCTAATAAAGGTTCGAGCAGTTTTTATTTAACAATTTATTTATATTCTTACAATTTATTCAAAATGGCATATAAGATAAATATAAATGTATTTATTAATAACTATAACAATAAAAAGTATATTTTTATAAAAAATGGTATATATTTGTTAATCTATAAAAAAAATATTATTTTTTTATTGTAAATATTATAATTTTATATAAATTAAGGATAAAAACATTTATCAGCGCTAAAATAAGCACTGATAAATATTACCTTTTATCAGTTCTAGAAAACGTGCTGATAAAGGTTATACCTTTATCAGCGCTTATTTTAACGCTGATAAAGGTAAGATTTATTAGCGCTTTTAACTAGCACTGATAAAGGCATACCCCTTTATCAGCGCTTTCTGTTTAGCTATAATAAAGGGCAGCGCTTCCCTTTCCCTGTTTTGTGGTAGTGATATAAATATTTATATGGAAAGAGATGTCACACACCAACTGGTTGGGATGATGTTGGTGAAAGAAAACTTATAGTCCATGAACATGTTGAGGAAACAAAGGAAAAGATGAAGGTTATCCAAACCCACATCAAAGCAGCTCAATGTAGGAAAAATAGCTCTACTAATAAGAGAAGGAAGTATTTGGAATTTCATGTAAGAGATCATGTTTTATTGAAGGTATCTCCATGGAAGGGTGTTATAAATTTCTTTAATAAGGGTAAATTGAGTCCCAGGTACATCAGACCTTTTGAAGTTTTAGAATGAATTGGAGTTTTATTTTATCATTTGGAAATGCCTCTAAGTCTCTCCAAAGTTCATGATGTGTTCCACGTATCACTATTGAGAAGATTCATGCTTGGCCCAATGCATGTACTCACCTATGAAAAAATTGAATTGGAACCTGATCTGTATTATTGTGAAGAGACTGTCAAAATTCTTGATACAAGAGAACAAGTTCTGAGAAACCGCATGACTCGTCTGGTAAAAGTTCTTTGGAGAAACCATAAGATAGAAGAGGAAACGTGGGAACTATAGGAACTTATGATGAAGAACCACCCGAATATTTTTTTGGGTAGTGTTATAGAAATTTCAAGGATGAAATTATTTGTAGGAAGGCATGTAACACCCCAAACTTCCACGGTATGTTTTCTATTTGAATAATGAAATAGCTTTCATTGTACTCAACTTCGAGATTATAACACACTGTGACTAATCAAACTAGCTGATATGAATAGTAATACCCACTTTTTAAAATTTTGTAAATTTTATCTTACAATATGGAATTCATTTTTGGATTCAGAATATCTAAATCAGCTTAGGGTAAATTTTGGGTATTTTTTTGAAAACTTTCGATTTTTGATGACTAGTGAAAAAACATTGTGTTATTGGTTAAAATGGACTTTTTATTTAAATAATTAGTTATTTTATTTTAATTTATTTTAGTATAAAATAGATACATAATACCTATATATGTTCAACGTAATTCATTGGAGACATTTTATAATATTTTTAGAAATATAAAATTTTATCGAACTTTTTACCGTCTTTTACCCACCTCCTAAAAACATTTGAAAATTTGCATAAAACATAATTTTACCACTTCTGTGAGTTTAATTTCAAAAATTCGAGAGAAAAAGTTAATATCAGTAAGTAAAATGTGGATCAAAAGGTTGAAAATAATTTTTGGTGAATAGTTTCTCTTGACTATTATTTACCACGGTTTAAAGTAAATATGGTAATTAAGGGTAAAAATAATTTCATAATTACCCTAACCCATTTTCTAATTATATTGGATAAGTATAATTCTATCAAAAACAACCTTTTTAATAAAATATGATCCACTGGTCCACTTGGATTAAATTAGCACATTTATTATTATTTTATTCAAAGAAGAGTTAAAAGAGTTAAATTCAAAGTTTAATAACTAAACAATTTTTAATATTGGGTTACACAAAATATAAATTAGACTATAAATATTCATCAGAAATATAAAAATATTTCCTACATAATGGTATTTTATTTATAATTTTTATACATTATATAATTTTATTTATTTACAACACAATGATGATACAATAATTACCATATTAATGAAATATTAAAATAATTGATATTATAAATATCTAAATAAATGTAAATTGAGACTTATGATGAATTAAAATAATTTTATAGGTTAATATTACATGTTAGGGTCGGTTAAATAAATTTTATTCTAAGTGATATAGTTTTTATGGCTTTCAAAAAAACAAATACTAAATAGTGTCAAAATTGACATAATTGAGTTCATAAAACAAATATTATATTATTAATTGATATAATATTTATAAAAATATAATTTTTGTCCAAACGACTTATATAAGGTTATATATATTAATAATTAACCACATGAGGTTCTCTTGGCTTGTTATAGTAAGTTTATTAACCATATAATAAAAAAATACAAAGAGACGTGGTAAATGTCAAACTATTTAACTAAGAGTTAAATCTAAAAGAAAAAGTTAATATGATGATCTCAACCTATATTAAACCTATTTTCGAGTGTTTTTAGACCTATACCCACCTTATTATTTAAATAATTCATTTTTTATTCATTATAAACCGAAAATTATTTTATTATAAAATAATATTTCAAACTTTTCCTAAAGTGACCCTCACCTCTCTTATAAAAGGGAACTTCCCCTTCTCTTAATTTTACACATCCAAATATATTTGGCTCAGCCAAAACCTGCCCAAATATCTTTCCAACTTTCCTCCCTTCATCCTAGAGGCCTTCCTTTGGTCATAAATAAAATCTAAGGAGCCCTTTTGAACAAATCAGAAGGAAGAACCTGAAGAAGAGGTAAATATTTCATCACCTCTTTCAAGTTCTTTTCTTCTTTCATTTCCTATTTCTTTGTTGTTTTCATTCTAAAATAATAAATCATGTATATTATATATACTTTTATGTTATTATAAAAATGGTACTACCATATTTATTATTATATCCATCCTATAAATGACAATGTCACCATACGTGCGTACGTACAAATTACTGTCTCCACGTCGTGGTGTAGTTAGTTATTCAAACACTTCATTATTTGGATGGGTATAATAATGAGTTTAACTGATTTAAATAATAAATATAACATGTTAATGATTCTATATATATGATATACCATCCAATTACATACGATTTCACCATCAATATAATGATATTGTTGCTCGTGCGTACGTACGGATTACCGTCTCCACGAACACGATGAAATTCATTCTCCATCATAATCATTCAAAAAAAAATTTATTTTATGATTAAAAATATTGTTTATTAACATAATATCATTATTTATATTAATAAAATACATCCTATCCATAAAAAACATGGCTTTCGTAACCAATCATATAAAGGAAAACAAATCAATTTACCCCCAAAATGAAGATATTACTAAAATATTATTAACAAATCAATATTATAAGATCATATATGATATCATATTTATGTATATTGGTATTTTATAATTTAATAAAAATGTTTTAACTATTATACATGAGGTTAACATACCATTGAATAAGGAAAAGTACAGGGTAAGTGTTATTTTCACAAACTCTTTATTATCTAAGGTTGTTTCTACGTAAGTATCTATTGGGACCTCTTTATCATCCACATCCGTGTTTTCTTAAAAATGAATTTCAAAACTTTTTTACTAGAAAATGGGTTAAATTAATTTATACCCTTATTTTACCTTATATGTTTTGAAAGGAATCATTCTGTCATTTTCCAAACAAGGTACTTTATGACCTTTTCGACAAAATTAAGGGAATAATATATTTTTTTATCTTATACGACAAGTGAAACTATTTTCCACTGTTATAACATCATCAAAGCTTCCCATACAAGTATATAAGAATAGTTTCAAAATAAATGTTTTCATTTATAATTAGATAAATTATAAATGATTTCAAAATAGAAAGAGATATTTCTCTAAGAAATGTTTTGATTTCATATATGCCAACATCCTTTGATGGATTTTAAGCTCGTTTGCTGTTTATTTATTCTGATAAAAAACTTCTATATTGAAATGAAGGTTTTGTGATATTTTTTACTATAGATGTGTTATTTTAACACCATTCATAGTTTATGGATAAATTATTGATATTTCGTATGCTAGTTTTAATACGAATGTTTATTTTATGTTTAAACCTTTTCTTATGAGGAATGTATTGGACATAGTATGTGACTGGTGAAGCCTGCTATATCTCCTTGATGCATCGGTAGGTCTCATGAGACAAAATGGTGTATTGTCATAAGGCCTTGAGAAAATATTATTTTTAGTCTTGGCACAAGGCCTTGACTATGTGGTTATGAAGTCTGGCATTATGCATTCCGTCATTATGAATGTGGCTCTTGATATTACATGTGATTATTCAACTAGTAGAATATCCATGAGAATAATTAAATGGAATTATTTGATTTTATCTTTTCTATATTATTCTTAAGTTAAATATTAAAAGGATTTTGTTTTATTCTAATACATTTCCTTAAATGTTTAGGCTTATTTATGAAAGTTTCTGCTGTATTGTTATCCTTAATGAGCATCTAAGCTCACCCCTTTCTATGTTTTATTTTTATTTGGATGTGAAGGAGTATTTTATGGTTGACCTATTGTGATAGACTAAGGATATAAGTGTGTTAAAAGGGGGACAAAATTTTATTGATGTTTTTATTTCATGATGTAATTCAAAAATTATGAATGTATCTTGTACTTCCAAGGATACTAAACTGATCGGTTTTTTGGGACATGATTCCTTATATCATGCCAATGTTTTTTAATAATGCACCGACTATGGGTAACTGGGGTCGGGGAATCACACAAGTAATCCTATTCCAAATTTGATTTATATTCATCCACTTGGTCAAACAGTATATGAGGTTTCTATTTATCTCTAGTAGACCATGGTGAAGTATTTCTAATATTTCATGGGGGTAGAAGATACAATTATCTATGATGTTTTGAGAACATATCTATATAATGGTGTTTGAGTTTTGAATACTCATCTACACAAAGGTGTCTAGGATTGGGGGGATTTCCTTGTTCGATAGAGATATCCTCATTGAGAGTTTTACCCAAGTAGATATCAGGAGTAGAGCCTTATGATTCATATCTACACTACTATAAGGATAAATATCGAACAAGTGATAGCCTTATTATTCCTTTTAAATGTAAAAGGATTATTTAGGTGTTTCAAATATGAACTGAACATCCTAAATTAAAATTTAATTGAGATGATTAGGGGTATGATCATCATTCTATCATCGTTCGAATGTTCTAACATGAATTTTGGGGTTGAGTAGGGATATGAGATTACTTCATGAAGGCTATTGAAAAATATAGATAAACATATAGTTATACTAAAATATAATCCCTCTACAGAGAATATACTAGATTATGTGTGTGATATTAATTGTTATTGTAAGGACTATGACCCAACATGTTCATAAATACTAGAATATATAGGTCAATACTAGCTAATGTGGGGGTATGATTCTTGATAAAACATGAAATCTACATCAGAATATGTTGATGAACCTCCTTGATGGGAGAAGGTATATGATACTTCTCTAGTACGGACTTTGAATGGTGAAGATATATTCATTCATCGATAAAAGAAGTGATATAATCTTGAATTTATTGAGCTAGTGGAAGATGTCGAGTATCTTCATTAGAAGAGATATGAGCATACTCTAAGTTATTCTCTATATATTCATGAAAAAACTAAATTCGAGTATAGATATTAGCCCAGTCATATGCCTCTAGATTATTCTTATAATATTTATCAATATGAATATGGTCACATCCTAAGGAATGTGAAAATATAACATGGAGATCCTTGATTATAATGGGTATATGAGCCTAGTCTAGTTCATTTTTTGTATAGCGTCGTAATTTTTCAATTGGAATGTGCACCTATCCTGAAGAATGTGTCAAAATGATTTGAGTTTCATTAAATTGAATGGAAATATGAGCCTTTTCTTGTGCCTCATCATCTAAATAATTATGCAGATAATCCTCCAATATTGGAGTAAAGGTTTTTTCTTTCTATAGTGTCGCCACATGTTCAAACTGATAATAGTGATGTACTAATAGGTATATTGGGATAATAATATGTTTTTTACCATTATTTTTACAAGTATTAGTATTTTTATGGACATATTCATCAATTTATATAATTTATTAACACAATAGATTTTTTTAAGGAATATTATTCTTCACATTTTTGGTCTTCAAGATATACTAGTATATGTATTCAATTGAGAAGTGAATATAATCCCACTCATGCCCTCCTTATTCCATGGTAATATCCTATTTTGATTCATGAATGATTTAATTTATATATTCCATCCCCATTATTGATGTAATAATATGTGTTAAGGATTTATCATAGCGAGTAGAGATATGAGCCTTCCCACTGGTTTTCACCAGAATACCTCACTAGGATTAATCCATGAAAGGGGTAATATTTTACCAATAACTTTTATCCACATCATCCCATTTGATATGATACCTACTTGGAACCTATTAATGAGTTTATAGGGAGAATTTTTTTTCATCTGGTTCCCTATAATGGAGACTGAGGGTCACTTTTGAGATGATGTTGGTGAAAAAAAGTTGATAGGATCCATCTTAGGAAGCTCTTGAACTGGGATTGAGTCATAATCAACTCCTTGAGCTAGATTCATAAGATATAGAAGTTTCTAAATTCCACTATCCAGGGATATTCTTGTGAAGTTATTGGTGGGGGTGATAGGTTCCACTATATTCATTTCATCTTTCCCTAAACAAGACAAAATTTTCAGATTCAGGGTCTAGATACATTTACACATAGCCTCGATATTTTGGATCAAGACATAACATTTTTTTCCTAAGAAATCATGTTCACAACTTGATATTTGATGCATATGGTGGCTGATGTTATTTTTTGAAATCCATAGGTTACTAATATAGTTGTGGTTTAAAAAATCATGATGAAGACATGAACTTTTTTCAAGATGTATGAGACAAACTTTTTTGCAATTACAAGGATAACAAGTAACAAGGTCACTAAAAAGTGATTTTTTTCAAGTGTGAAACATGCATAATCATATAAGATTAGGAAAAAATTCCATTTATATTCTTAGTTTGACAATTTTTCCCTCTTGTAATTTTCCACATCAATAATAGAATCATTTCATGGGTACCCTAATTATGAATGATATCACATCAGGCACACCATTTTTTCTTCCATAGGAGATATAAAAAAATAGCATGCTTCATGGTCAAACAATTTTTTTATTATTTTATAGATTCACATAGGGTTCTCCTTTTTTACCTTTTAAATATAATAAATATTACCATTGGGGATATGGAGACGTGTTTCATGATTCCTATAATGATTCAATTTCTCTATCATTACTTGCTTTCATATCAGTTTCACAATTTTTTTCATTATATGATGGGATATGGTATCCCTGGAGATTGGGAGACAATATACCTAATGGCTATAATTATTCATCTATTCTATTATTATAGGCCTTCATGTCGGGTTCAATATTTTGTTTCCATCAAATATATATTATCTCAGATGATTTATTGTTGGTTGGTTCATGTATGGTTGAAAAAAAATTACATATGGATTAACATTTTTTTCATTTATAAAAACACCAAATATCTGCAACATCCATAACTTGGTACAATCCTTCCTTCCAAATTAATTCATTCAATTGGGGTTTGAAAGCCAAAGATTTTTATGATCTCACATTGGTCAAGAGTATGGGAGGTCGAGATCATCACACCCTTTTGGGAGGAATTATTTCATATTCTGGGACTCAAATATATATTTATGATATATTCATGAATCTCTTCCAAATACCGATATGGGACTGGTTACCCTAAAAAATATTATTTAGTGTTAAATCCTTCTACGTGTATAGGGGATTTTATTAATGGTACCATGTATAGAAATATAAAGTTATATGTCTTTTTCTATTAATATTTATAAATGGTTAGATATATTTTTTTATTCCATATTAACAAGAACTATGGTGTTTACTACCATATTCGGAGGCCATTGGTGTTTTTTTGTTGGGATTCGACCACCATGAGGCATCCTAGGTATAATTTTTTTAATAGGAATAAAAAAACAAAATATTTCATTTGAATCCAAGTTATTAAATTTAACATCATGTAAAAATTAATTATTGGAGGGAACAAAGGAATTGTGTGTATATCTTGAGTTTTAGTATGTCATCTTATGTTTACTGATTATATCCAGAACTAGAGTCATCATAGTTTTGGTGTCCCCTCAACCCACTGACGGTTACTAATAGGTAATTAAAAATTGTGATGTTTTCTTCCCCAGGGTTTACCAATTCAGGAATGCCTACATGACATACACTGAGATGGATTCCATTGTATGGGGAAACTATATCATGTCATTGAATGGGGATTATAAAATATGGTTTCCTTGGATAATGTATATTTATTATGTTAGTGGTATGGTAATTAAAAATACATTATAATGCATGAGTTTTGAATGATATGTGAAAAAATAGATAGAAATTTAATAGAATAATTTAATATTAAATCAAGAATTATGCACTAGAGAGTCCCTAATTGGTTGTTTGACATGGATTCAATAAATTAGTAATCTGCAACACCACAATATCTTATGGTATGACTCTTTTAAAATTTAACATCTTTGCTAGGTTATGCTTCACACAACACTGTGTTTAAAACCGTAATATACTATAATATATGTCATTAGGAATAATAATGTGACTATTAGAAATAGAAATATGGCCAATAGAATAATATCATCACCTATGAAATTATAAATAATTTTTGGGTATATTATAAATAAAAATATGGTATATTTATATCATGGAATAAGTAAATAATTGTTTTAAAAACAACAAATTAAGCGTTGTTATTTTTGTGAAACATAAATGTTTATTTAAAATTTTATAATTAAAATAAGGATTTTAAAGTATATTTATTTTCATAAAATATATTCATAAATTAATATTTTTACTATAATTATAAGATAATTTTATGATACCTTAATTAATTATTCAAATTGTGATAAATTCAGTAATAATATTAAAATTGGTATTCTTTGAGTAAATTATGAAATTATTCAAAAATAAAATTTCACATATTTGTAAAATTATCTTCATAAAATGGATTCAAATTTTTAATTCTACCGTTTGAAAAAATTTAATAGTGAACTTTTTTGGAATTTTCTAAAATAGTTGTATTTTTTATAAATAGTGAAATATGGTAATTTATAGTATTAGCTAAATACATGAATTATTGAGTCATGGATGATGTATGGATAATGTATAAATAATTATTTTAAACTCACAATAACTATTTACTATATTTATTCACAATAGTATATATTATTGATAGTCTTGATCCAAATAATAAACTAATGAATAAAATAATAAAAAACAACACTCTCTTCCACTATATATATCACCCCTCACCTCCTCTTCTCCTTAGTCCTCCATATCCTATAATCTTGTAGAATTTATGCCCAATACCTCTCACAAACCACTAAAAAATGTTATATTTTTAATGGTCTATCAAAAATACCATATAAACTTTTCTTAGTGTCATTCTCAAGGAGAATAATTCTGGAGGTAAAATCACCTCTGTTTCTTTTAATTTTCTTTCAATTTCATTTATTTTCACATCCTTCCCAAAAATACACTACCTAAGGAGACAAAATAACTACAATATCATTTATATAGTATAATTTAGTTACTTTAAATCATTTATCATCCACCAATTCTCTTTTCTTACCTTTTTTATTCTAAAAATGAAAACATCGGCTAGGAGGGGCCAATTTAAAGCCTTCACGGATAACAAGTTTTTATTTTTTTTCAATAATGCCTTCAAGGACAGTCATAAAACCATTTTTATAGTTTCAAAAAAAATGTAATAAAACTTATTTAATGTTCTAGAACCATTATATATACATAATATTAATTCATAATATGAAACTGGTTCGTGATGAATGATAAAACGCCAAAATGAACTAAATAGTTTTCATTAACATTTTGTCTTATAAATCATCATCATATCTAAAAATAAATTAAATATAAGACTATTTAATATCTTTTATTTTAATTAGTAACATATAATTATAATTCTATATAACTATATCCATTTTTCATTATCTTTTATGCATGTATAAAAGTGAAACAATCTTGAAAACCAAGGAAATGAACACTCCCGAACGATGGAATTTATTCTTATAACTCATAAATAATTCCATAAATGAACTTAATAAAATAATAATAAACTAAATACATGTTTAATTGGTTTGTAATTAATTTAATAAGGAATATAATTTCATTATCCAAGATGTTCAGTACAAGTGCATGAGCCTTTTGGACATAAGGTACTGGATTATCCTCAAACCTCTGTTCTTCATTCAGGTTACGCTTTCTCTCTCTTTACCCAAATTTTATTCTCCATTACTTTCTTATACTTCATATAAATTCTATAAATATGTTCCAAACTCATATATCCAAATCAATTCATCTTTCTTTTAAGGGGAACCACATGTTTTATAGGGTTCCTTTTTAGATTCCTCTCGATAAACAATCCCGGTTTAAGGGTACTTGCCAATTTCTTACCCATTTTGAAGTACAATACATAATATATCATAAGACACCAATTTTTTTCTAAAATAAATACTTTTTTCATGAAAAAATATATTATCTCATTTCTGATTATATGTAAATAATTAATCATTTGTCTTCTTTAAATACTCTATTATATTTTCTCTTAAACCCCACTGAAGTGGACTATTTACAAAGTTTCTTAAGTACTATTTTTACATGTTTTCACTTATATTGGACATAATTTATGCCTATAACATAATATCATTGACCTTCCCTTTCATTTCTTGGGATATACATATTTATTATATGATTTTATGACAAATAGTAATGATTTTCCCAGAAAACACATCTTTCCAAAGTTAAAAGTGTATTTTTCTCCAGAATTTCAAAATGATATTATTAGAGTATTTCCATCGTTTCAAACACCATATGTTGATTATTATGATTAATTTATACTGATCTATTATGTTACCATCTTACATATTTTGTTAAATGGATTATGATCTGTTTTTCTATGGATGTTCTATCTTGATACAATTCACCATATTATTCAGAATGGTTAGTGATTATGTTTACTGATCGGGGAAAGTTATTTAAATTTTGTATATATAAATTTTATATGTTTCACCCCATTAATATGAGTAATGAATTAGACATATTATGTGATGGGTGGGGGCTGATATTACCCATCGATGAATCAGTATGTCTAATGAGACAAACTAGCCTGGGATTATACCCATTTTTGTATGGATTCTTGGCCGAAGCCTTGTCGATATATTTATTATGTATGAAATTATGAATTTACTCATTATGATATTAGTAATTGATAATCCATGATATTATTCGTCTATATTAATATCCATGGTTATGTCTTATCATCACATGATTATTAATTTGGATTATTTTGACAATATTTTGTTTCTTCCATATTATGTTTAAATTTATGTTTCAAGGACATGTAATATTAGATATTAACCTTACCTAGTTGTTTATTTTTATATATTACTCTATATTGTTTACCCATAGAGAGAATCATATCCAACCCCTTTCTTATGTTTTATTTTTTCCAATGATGTGAAGATGTATATTATGATTCACAAGGAGGGATAATCTTTGAGTTTATGGGTGTTTGTAATGGATTTGTTATGTTGTATTTCATTTCATGGTATAATGTTAAAATTATTTTTGTATATGGTTTTAAAAATAAAATATTCTATTCAGTCTATCATGATGTGATTTCATTATTCATTATTCAAATGTAATAAATTAAGACAACTTCTCTAGGATACAGGATTCAAGGTATTTATAGTAGGTATCTAAAAAAGTTTAGTAGAAACCTTAGAAATTAGATTTAGAAAACATATATTAGGGAACATAACCCTAATATTAACTTTCATGATAAGAATATAATAACATCCTTTAATTTTGGTTAGGTGGAGATGAGATGGGTATTTCAAAAAAAACATCCTTATCTATTTACTATATTTGGATGTGATTATGGAATACATGTGTCTATGGGTAACAACACCAACAAGGTGCATCAGTCCATACTCGGCATAACCTGGTACATGACAATGAGTCTTACCGTGCACCTATTATGGCACTCTTAAGATATATGCTTAATATTATTCTCAAACTCGTTACAAACCATTATAAATGATTTAAATGTAAATATGTCTCCAATGAACACACGTTTATGATTATGATATTAGTTATGCATAAATTATTAATTTATGTTAAGTGTATGGCTAGTTATATAATATAAAGTATGATTAAAACCCTAATTTAGTGTATGTGATTGTTTAGAAATGGTGCCTTCTGTAAGAAATGTAGATCGTATCAACAAACATATTCCAAGTAGGGATTTCCCTCCTATGAAATATAATGATGTTGGATAACAATATTCACATTGAGATGAGAATCATATAACTATTCTGGGAAATGTACTCAAGTTATGAGTAATGACATTAATCACATGGACCAATCTAATCCATAACATCTTGTAACAATTCTAGAATGCTTCATGCGACAACAACTTCTATTATGCAGTGGGAATATAAATCCATTTGTAGATGAGTAATGGATATGTTACATAGAAGAGATATTTATTTCATAGGGAAGTAATGAAAGTGAGAAGTTTATCATGGTAGTTGATCTTATATCAAGAGATGCAAATCAATAGTGGTCATTAACTAAAAACATAAAGGAGGAGGAAGAAATAGAGAAAATAGAATGGAAGGATTTTATGGAACTTTTCTTGGAAAAATATTTCCCTCACAAAGAGGGAGAATATATAGAGATAAAATTCTTGAATCTTAAAAAAAATGAGGACGAGAATGTTTCTATGTATGAAGCCAAATTTACAAGTTTAACAATGCCTGCTTCAGATTATGTATGTTATCCATGAAGAAATAGGGTATGATTATTTTATACACTAAAACTATTCCTCTAAAGGGTACTGGTCTCCCAAACTGTCCCATAATATGAAGATATAATCTCATGTGCTATCAAGATAGTGAATGAATTCTATAGGTCTTATGACTTTAATGTAAATAAAGAGAAGAAGGGGGATACTAAACACTCTAGAAAAGGAAATAAAGAAAATGGTAAGAAGGGACACGTTCACATTCAATCCTGCAATAAATGTGGAATGAAAAATCATCGAACATGCCTATTGGGGATGAGATTTTGATACAATTGTGGAGAAAAAGTCACAAAATCCCATGATTTCAATGGAATTAAAGAATATACCAATGTTTAATTGTACAATTATATTGAGATATGAAATTATGAAAATGTTTTTTTTATGTGTCAAGGAAACATTCCCTAGAAAAGGCCAAGGGAGTAAGTCTAATCTTATGTGATCAATACTACTGAGGTTAAAGTTATTAATGATTTAGTGGAAGTCACTTTAACTATCTCCTCAATTTTATCTAAATCTTTATTTGATCCTAGATCATCACATTCATTCATAAAATTCTTATTTTTCATAAGAAATTAAAAATTTCAGATTCACATTAACAATGGAATTATAAGTAAAGACACATACTTTAAACCTTATTTCAGAAATTATGTGTTGAGAAATTCCTATTATTACACATAAATGTTCTCTAATTTCTGATTTAACAATCATACCTATGGTTTATTTTGATATAATTATTGATATGGATTTACGATTGAAATATAATGAAAAAATTTATAGTTAAGAGAAGGAAATTATGATTCATGATGAAGATATAGAATTTCATATATTTATAGGAGAGACATTATCATCTGATTCATATCTAGATCCACCTCTAGTAGCTCTTCTAAATGAAATTCTTAGGGAGTAATAGAAAACAACATCTACGGATAAGGAAACAAATATTCAAATTGAGTACATGCCAATTGTATAGGAATACCTTGATGTATTTCTAGAGGAATTAACGGGACATTCTCTAGAGTGGGAAGTTGAGATTTCTATTGATTTAATTGTTGACTCAATACATATATTAATGACTCCCTATAGAATGTTCATGGAGGAGTTATTTGGTTGAAAGAAACAACTAGATGAATTGAGTGATAATGGATTTTTACTCTCTATGGTTTCACAATGGGGCTCCCCTATTCTTTTTATTATGTAGAATGATGGATATATGATGTTGTGCACTAACTATAGGGATATAAATTTTATTATGATAAAGAAAAAGTATATACTACCTTGTATTTATAACTTATTTGATCAACTTCAAGGAGCTAAATATTTTTTAAATATTGATCTTCAATATGTATGTCATTAATTTCATGTGAAGAAAAAATATATTCCAAGGAAACTGTTTCAAGCCAAGTATAGACATTATGAGTTTATAGTAATGCAATTTGGACTGATTAATGCACCCTCTATTTTAGTATTTCTAACGAATAGAGTGTTTAAGGAATATCATGACGAATTATTTGTTGTATTTAATGATGATATCTTAATATATTAAAAAAAATCTGGATAATGAGAACCACTTGATGATTATTACGAAGGCTCTTAGAATAAGATATTTATAAGGGAAGCTTAGAAAGTGTGAATATTGGTTTAAATAGTTTTTTTTGTTGGCCAAGTTATATCTAAGGATAAAATATTAGTTGATATTTTGGAGACAAATTCTATTCAGGAATGTCATACACTAACGATCATAATTGGGGAACATATTTTCATTGGGTTAGTAGGTAACTATTAGAGTTTCATTCATAATTTCTCCTGATTAGCTAACCTATTAACCAAGATTACTCATAATGGGGTTAAGATTATTTGGAAAAAGGAATTCGAAGAGTGGTTTGAATAATTGAAGAGGATATTAATGGATGATAAAATATTGACTCTACCATCATGAAATGGTGTATTTTTTACAATGATGCATCAATGAAAGGACATGTTAGTGTCTTTAAGTAGAGTGATAGTGTTTTTTTAATATGCATCAAGGATGTTAAAAAATAATGAACAGAACTATCCAACTCATGATCTTGAGTTAGTAGGTGTAATAGTTTCTCTAAATATATGGAGACGTTGTCTCTATGGTGAAATATGTGAGATATATACATATCACAAGAGTTTTAAACATATCTTCTCAAAAAAATAACTCAACATGAGGAAAATTTGGTGGCTTGAGCTACTCAAGAATTATCATTGTTCAATAAAATATCACACATGGAAGGGAAACATGGTAGTAGATTGATTGATTAGGAAGGATCATGGATTTATAAACAAAATAAAGACAATGAAGGATCCTATGTACATGTATCTAGTAAAAATGGATATGGGAATTATAAAGTAATGTGAAATATCAATACTTTTTCAAATAGCTAACATGACATATTTATTGGAAATAATTAGAATATCTCAGTCTGATGATGATAATTTTCAAAAGAAAAATAATACTATGAATCTTGGAAATTTGGTAGACTTCAAATATGAAGATGGAATCATGAAATTTTAATGTTTCTTTTTGTTCCTACTATACCTGATCTAAAAAAAGAATTATAAATGATTTCAATAGCCATAATTACACTATGAACCTTGGTTGCATGAAGATGTATAGATATTTTAAGGAACATTTCATGTAGGAAAATATAAATAGATAATTGTATGATTATGTATCAAGGATTGCATTTTCTGAATAGGTCTAGGCTAAAATACAATATGTTAGAGGGTCATGAATCCTCTACCTATCCCTAAATTGAAATGGGATGAAAATACCATGTATTTTTTCACTTAAATTCCATGTAATCCAAGAAATAATGATGAAATATGGTTAATTGATGATTGAATTGCCAAATATGCATATTTCCTCTCTATAAGGGAGGATTTTCCATTGGATACTGTTTCCGACGCTTTCACCGGGGCGTGCGCGCATCCCTCTGCAGAGGTGGACACGCTGCACTATTGCCCTGCATTCCCGCTTTCCAAAGGCAGGCGGCATTCGCTACTTATTCATGGGCGTCTGCTCCTTGATCGAAATGGGATGATGGTATGTCGGTTCTTCCTTCCGTAGATTCCTCATCGGAACTCATCACCTAGTCCGGGTCTCCCTCATAGATTTAATACGTTGTTCTTGAAACTCTTCCCAGATCCATCTTTCCATGGATGCCGGTTAATTACACTGCTTCTGTCGCGACATTCCAAAGGGTCTGGTCAGGGAAAAAAGATTCAGTCGGGGGAGTAGTCACGTCGAGGCATCAGTAGCGTGTCTGGATGCAGGGGAACTGGGGTGTCTATATTTTGTCCCTTGTCATGGGGCTTCTCGAGGGCATGGAAGCTCGAGGCATCCCACATCGAGCGCGGGGAATTATATGACATAGACATATATCTGAGGTTTTCCTCAGCTTCCTGTTTTTAAAACAGGTTATGCCTCAGGTCTAACGTCCAGCGGAGATGGATCAACCCGACCAGAGCACTAGCTGGAATGGATCGGATTGAAGAGTTTCCCTTGAAGGGGTGCCGATACCGGGACCATCCCTTGGGCGGCTGCGAAGAGGAGCATAATGGTATGATCTTACCGGGATATGGCTGTCCGGGTTAGAATCAGGATGGGTGATGTAGAGTTGAATGAAGTGGAGGGGGAATGAAAGGTGACCATCGCAAGGGCGACAGTAAATTCGGGCTTCAGTCTCGAAGAGACCTCTTATGTATCCCCATGGTAGGGAATCAAAGTCCACGTAGTTCGGGATGGTGTCGGTGGACCGACGTGAAGGTGGAACTTGGTCCGATGGATGTCATCAGTGAACCAACGTGAAGGTGAACCCGGGGGTCCACTGGTGGTGGGCTTGAACCTCATGAAGGCTTCCTACATACCACGCCCTGACATGGATCAAAGTCCCCGTAGTTCGGTAGGAATGTGGAATACAGTTTAACGTCATGTGGGACGGGGGTGAACCGACGTGAGTGAGGTCGGGACGACTTGTTGATGGGCTTGAACCTTATGGGGCTTCCTACATACCATTTTTTAACATGGATCAAAGACCTCGTAGTTCAAAGGGGCTTCGTCGGCGAACCGACGTGAAGGCGGACCTTGGTCCTGATGGTGTGGGGCTTACACACTAGGTTGCCCAGGTGCTGGTGACCTGACGTGAAGAAGGTCAGGATGACCAACAGGTGGTGGGATTGAACCTCTGGGAGGCTTCCTACGTACCATGCATTGACATGGATCAAAGACCATGTAGTTCATGTTGGACGCCGGAAGCCCGACGTGAATGAGGAAGACTAGGGGGGTCCCAGTGGTGGTGGGCTTGGACCTCGTGGAAGCTTCCTACGTACCATGCCTTAGCACGGATCAAAGACCATGTAGTTCAGGTTGGACGCCGGAAGGCCGACGAGAATGAGGAGGACCAGGGGGGTCCCAATGGTGGTGGGCTTGGACCTCGTGGAGGCTTCCTACGTACCATGCCTTAGCACATATCAAAGACCACATAGTTCAGGTTGGTCACAACGAGTTTTCGCTAGACCGAAATGCAGTTTAATGTCGTGCGGGACGAAGATGAACCCTGACATGAATGAACGCTGAGAGTTGGGCTTGAGCCACGTAGAGGATTCCTACGTACCATGCCTTGATATGGATCAAAGACCTCGTAGTTCAAAGGGGCTTCATTGGCGAACCGACGTGAAGGTGAACCCGGGGGTCCGATGGGTGGTCGGCTTGGACCTCAGGGTGGCTTCCTATGTAATAACCCGAGATTTTATAAGATATATTCTTTTTAATTTCTTTCATATATTCTGTTGTACGATACACCAAGATTATCTTGCACTATACGCAACACCGTATTAGCTTGCAGTATATGCAACACTATTCTTAGATTGTGTTACACACGATTTCAAGTTCGTTTGATAATAGTCATTCTACGCAACATTGAGTATATATATATATATATATATTCAATGTATAAATGAAAAATTGTTGTATTCTGTTATAACGAAACAACAAATGAGTCTTGCACTATACGCAACCCTAACTTGGCTTGCATTACATGCAATCGCGACCTTCTTTGATAGTGTGTGTTGTACGCAATATCGGGTTTTACTAAACAACGATATGTTATTATAATATTATTCTAAACTAGCCGTTATGAATATTTTTAACTATATTTTGAATTTTATAACATTATTATTTATCTTACACAATTTCTAGAACATGGTATAAGAACAAAATAAATTTTTCGGGTAAAATAAATATTTTTCAAAAAATGCAGTTTTTCCGGCTTTTGATGGCGCACCCACTCTAAATTTAGTTTTTGAAATTTTTATAAGTTCGATTTTGAAAAATAAAATTATTATTTGGAATCAGGATATAAAATTTTATCTTGGATAAATTTATCATATTATTCTGATAACTTTCATATTTTAATGAATAGTAAAAACACGCTATATTTTAATTAAAAACAAATTTTTTCATTGTAATAAATTATGTGGTTAAATTATAATATTGAATGGTTTTAAAGTATAAATTGAATATATTTTTACTATTTAATATAATGTATGTCATTAGCATTGATTTTACCTTGCATTCATAGGTTAAATCAATTCAATCTTTTGCAATGTTTTAAAGAAAAACCTGTTTTCTTTCAACAACGGGATTAATTTTAATTTCATTTCTGAAACTTTTGTTTATTGAATTTGGAAAATGGATTCCATATTTGGAATCTTTGGGTCCAAATTTTTTTAATAAGCTACTTTTTATTTTTGGGAATTATTAATAGTAACTACGGTAAATTTTATTTACCATAGTTAAAGGTAAATCGGATAATTAAGGGTAAATATAATATTATAAAATTACCCTAAAACATGCCAAAATTCTATTGTATGGCTAAAATTAGACCCATATCACCTAAGTGTCAGATTAGATTCATTTTATGGACTTTTGACTATGAAAATAATTTAATTATTATTAAAACCAAATAAAGTTACAACATGTCACTCTCTTAAATCTTATAAGTATAATAATTTTAATTTAGTGATAATCATCATAAAACTTCAAACATGAATAGTATCCAGAAATATAATAAAATTATCTACATCATGAGAATTTATTTGTAATTTTTAGGGATTAAATAATTGTCATTAATGGTGATACATTAATGATGCAGAAATTATTTATTAAGTGAAAAATCAGTAATATAGTTTTTATTGAAATAATAATACCCATTAAAAGGCCCACAAACCTGAACAAAACTTATTGTTAGTGTATATCTATACCATAATCATCCAATTACTTAATATATAACCGTTTTGAGTCTTATAAAAGTGATTATGACACTTATATTATTTTATTTTAAATGATGCCAAAGTCGTCACCTTCATAATTTAATAAATATAACAATTTAAATATTGTGATTTTAAGATGATAAATTATAGTAAAAGTATTATTGTGAAATTTAATAGATTTATATTTATCATAAGATTTTATATTTAATTTTTATGCAACAAATAAGTATATTAAATAATTATACAAAAATTTTGTAGTAATTATTTTATTAAGAGATAAACCAAATAAATGGTTTGAAAAATAATAAAATAAATATTATATGAACTATTTAATGTGATCCACTAATTTTCTAGATACATATGACCTTTTATTAATTTATTAAAGCTTTTAGTTCAAACATATCTTCTGTATATATTTTATTAAAATTCATATAAATTAATAGTGTCAAAATTGACAATTGTTATTTTATAAAAATAACATATTATAAAATTGTTTAAAAATCACAAAAATATAAAAAAATTATAAATTTAAATTTATATAGTATTAAATGTTATAAAGTATCCAATTATGGACAATTAACAACAAATAAGTAATAGGTTGTTATAATTTAGAATGTTATTACCACAAATAAAATTAAATTGATTAAGTAAGGATAAATCAAGTTGATAATGTTTAAAATAATTTCCTAACATGTCTAAATTTTATTGGTTGATGATATTACAACCGTATCTCATATAATATTAGAATTTAGGAATTTTTGGAGGTTTTTCAGTGGGGATAGATTTATTATAAATTATTATTTTTAAGATTTCCAAAGGTGCCCCTCTCCTCCCTTATAAAAGGGAACCTCCTCCCTCTCTTCCTCGCACCACTTTGAGCCTTCAATCTCGGCCAACCCCTGCCAAATTCTCTTCTTCACTTCCCGAGAAACATCCTAGATGTCCTGGTCTTCTTCAAAGACCAAATTTAGTACCCTAAGAAGAGGATTCAAAGAGGCGTGTCAAAGAAGAGGTAATATCCATTACCGATTCTTTCAATTTTATTTCTTCTTCAACTTATTCTTATTTAGTTGTTTCATTATGAAGTAATAACATCAGTTTCCCTAATATACTGATATGTTATTATAAATATGAAACAAACCTATTTCACCTTCTATCTATCCTACGGAAAACAAAATCACCGCGCGTGCGTACGTACGGAATACCATCTCCACGCCGTGGTGTAATCTGTTTTCCACCACCACCTTACATGGATGGGTATAATGGTGTAAATAGATAACTATATATGATTATTGAAAAGTGATATTTATTATTAAATATTATACATACACTTCAATTCAATTCCACAATCATGGGAATGATATCATCGCTCGTGCGTATGTACGGACTACCGTCTCCATGACGCGATGAGATTCATTCTCCATGCTAACCATTCATGAATTATTATAAAGTATATATAATAAGTAATCATGAAATATATGACATAATAATGATACTGTATTTATGTGTATATATGTATGTCATCTACTTAATTTCATTCAATTCAATAAGGAAATGAAAACAGTGTTCAAGCGTACGTACGGCCTACCGTCTCCATGAACGGTGTATTTCATTCCTTTTATCTATCTATAATATATATGTATATGATGAATATATATTATATATAAATCCTATTTTAAATTCTGGAATTATGAAAATCAGGATATAAGTAATAATATCAAGGAACGACAAGTCGAAACACATACGATAAATGAAATGATTTTACCCAAAACGCTACTTTAACATAGAATTTACAAAAGAATGGGTAATATAAAGTCATAAGTGAAACATATATGATATCATAACACTGAATATTATTATGTAATAAGTCAATGACATTATTTAAATCATTATATAGGAGGTTCGGATATGTACGAAGCATATCGGACCTAAGGTAAGGGATAATTTTGCAAATCTCATTTTTATCCGAAATTTCTTATATGTAAGTATTTACTGGGGTTATATTTATCATCCTTCTCCAAGTTTTATTAAAATGTTTTCATGTATTTTTAAAGTCCTTTTTACCCATTTTTGACTTTTAATACATGGTAGGTAAGGAATCTATCTTTTGTTTACGTTTTGAGGTACTTTTTTGACTTTTCCGGCAAAAGTACGAGAAGAATTTTTTTTAACTTATACGGCATGAAAGGATTTTTACGGTTTTATAAAGCCTTATTTTCATGAAGATTCCTCCAAAAGATTTCATGACTATTTTTAACAAAATATTTTTCTTTTAAAATTGCATGATGTTTTTTGAAAAGAAATTGATTTTGAAGAAGAAATGATATTTTCCTCAATAATTCATTTCAAGAGTTTTATCAAAACCATTTTCCATCTAAGATGACATTATTTCACATGTGTATATTTCAAGTATAAATTCTCTATGATTTACATGGTTTCAATTTTCTTATTAGGAAATGATATCCATTTCTTTTATATGGATTATGTGATGATGGGGTAATGTTTATGAAACCCGTTTTTTCGTTGGGTTATTATGAATGATGTATGTTTATTTTGTGTCACAAGTAAGAATGATTTCATTATGAGATGGGTGGGACCTATTTCTCCCTCAAATGCATTGGGTAAAGATTTATATCTCATGAGATATACATGGATTTAACGGTATATTAATCCGGTTCAGTGTTACAGGACTGAAACAAGGAGTGAACTCGATTCAGAGAGGGACTTTGTCTACTAAGATGGTCTTGGCAGCAATGCCTTGGCTACCATGGAAATCATATCATGTTCTTAATGTTTTTCAACAATTAAAAGTTTTATTCCCAAGCTATTTTTTCATGATTGATGTTCTGTTATGATCTATGCCTTACGTACTGCCATGTTTTATGTCATTGCTCAAGATTTTGATGTTTAAATATTATGTTCAAGTTTTTAAGTTCAAATGTATATGGTTTGTTTTATTTTCTCTATGATTACCCTTATTGAACATTTGAGCTCACCCTTTTTATGTTTTCTTTTCACCCAGGATTAAAAGAAAGGTTTTAGGTAAGGAAACAAAAAGGGGAGGATCCTTATGGGAGATGTTGAAGATCTGTCAACATGATTAGAAGTTTATATTCCAAGTTTCCAAAGACACTAAACTATTACGGTACTTGTGTGTTTGTTTTTGTTATGTATTAGATATTCCACAAAAGTAATGTAATTTCCATGTACGTCAAGCTTCGGGTCTCTACAGTTGGTATCAGAGGAAAGGTATAGTCAAACTTTGGAAACTAAGATGCGAAAATGTTAGTGAGATCCCTATAGATATTTCTAAGGTATGTCTAGGGATGTTCCTAAGTATAAGTATACATATAGGATATAGTCCTAGAACTATGGTAACGATATTAGAATTTAACCTAACATGTTAGATATTTAAGTTACTCTCCCTTGATTATGTTATTTTCCTTGTATGATTTTTGCCTCTCACAGAATTCTTTTTGTGTTTTAGTCAATGGAGGGAACCAGAAGGAATTCGGTTAACATTGAATCCAATGGAAAAATTGGTGACTATGAGCAACAAAATTGTGTAATGCCTAGAGAGAAAGATATTATGATTTTTCTGAATCAGTCATCACGATATATGATTAACAAGTTGAAATTTAGTGGTATGCCTAATTCATCAAATAAGAGGAAGATAGACTTTTATGCATGTTCACATGTTGAGGAGCATAAAGAAAGGAAGATTGAGATTTCTAAAGAAGGGAAGAAGAACCTTGAGGAATACCTCAAATGGAGGGACAGATGTTATCTGTGTGGAGAAAAGGGTCATAGAGTGACAGACTCTTATGGAGTTTAATGTCTTATTTGTGCAGAACATGGGCATTAACCAACTCAATGCCCTGACTCAAAAAGTTACTTCTAAATCAAGGAAGGACTTATTCCAGGACAATCATTGAAGAGGATGGATTGAAGTGTTTATGTATTGTTATTCATGAATAATGTTGTTGAGGTACTTTTATGGTGTATTAGAATATTTTTCTATTAGTCTATTGTGGTTTTCAATAATTTTATGGTACTGGTATCCATGAAAAGTGATTCAAATATTTTGGAAAGTATATGATATGCACATAATGAAGGGATAAAGAGAAAATGAAATGTTTGACAGTATTCATGAGTTCATGACTGATATAAGGACAAAGTGATATCATGGTTTGAGTATATAGAAATTTTGGGATTTTGGTATATGGAAAGAGTTAACTTTTGATAGCATTCATGTTTTCACTAAGGTTAAATGGGTATTCATTTTTCAAGGGAATACATGATTAAGGTATTCACATGATATATGGGGGATAAATGATGGCATTCACGTGATTGTTATGTGACATTTCAAGTAATCATTTTCATTATACTATGAGCTTGGACCGAAATATTTTAGATAAGCCTAAAGATTGGAATGGATTATGTTGGACATAAGTTAGTATTGTTTAAGGATGGAACATTTTCTATATTACGGATGGGATGTTATAGTAATGTAGTTTTAGAAAAAGGACAACCTGCAGGACGGGCGACAGCCCATTGCGTCGAACAAGGCTGTGGGAATCGAACCCACAACCGAAGTGCGACTAGCCTTTATCGCCTACCAGTGGCCTACAGGAAGTCCCTGGTTAGTAGAAACTAGTTTTATTTTATTAAGCGGTATGATATATGAAGTATAAGTTCATTTTTGGAACCATATACGATTAATATAACCATATGATGGACTTATAACTTTTGCAAACCTTTTGTTTGAAACAGATGGAATGACCCATCATTCTATCACATGATCTGCTAACACATTACGAATAACAAATTCAACTTCATTTCTTTAAGGGATGAAGTGTAAATTGTTCAATTCACGAACAACAGTGAGATTGTACCAAAATCATGTAAGTATTTATTTTAATTCATCAACTTTAGGGAAATGATCTTGAAAACCAAAAATGTTGTCCTAGTGACCTTATATCCGATTAATCAGATGGTACCTTAGATCATCACAAATCCATGGCTTTGTGATTGTTGGCTTTTTCATAGCCATGTTCTCTACCACTCTCTATCAGAACATGATGGTTATATTTCTCTTCCATATCCATATTTTCACCTATGTTCCCCTATGTGTAAACCCAGTGATTGGTTTATTTTGGTAACCGTTACGTTTCATACTTTAGTTTTTAAAGATAATATTTGGTATTCCTTTTTAGGATGTGGGTTTCAATTAAAAAAACTTTCAAGTAGAAAACCATTTATAACACCGACGAATTTTGAATGCGAAATTCATTTTAAGGGGGGTAGAATGTAATAACCTGAGATTTTATAAGATATATTCTTTTTAATTTCTTTAATATCTTATGTTTTACGATACACCAAGATTATCGTGTGCTATAGGCGACACTGTATTAGCTTCCA
The DNA here is from genome assembly GCA_963277665.1 of Viscum album. Taxonomy (NCBI): domain Eukaryota; kingdom Viridiplantae; phylum Streptophyta; class Magnoliopsida; order Santalales; family Viscaceae; genus Viscum; species Viscum album. The sequence continues at coordinate 671,096,830 of OY728131.1, read as the reverse complement.
GTATACACAACACTATTCTTAGATTGTGTTACACACAATTTCAAGTTCGTTTGATAATAGTCATTCTACGCAACATTGAGTATATATATATATATATTCAATGTATAAATGAAAAATGGTTGGATTATGTTATAACGAAACAAAAAAGGAGTCTTGCATTATACGCAACCCTGACTTGGCTTTCATTACACGCAATCACGACCCTCTTCGATAGCGTGTGTTGTACGCAATACCGGGTTTTACTAAACAACGATATGTTATTATAATATTATTATGAACTAGACTTTATGAATAGTATTAACTATATTTTTAATTTTATAACATTATTATTCATCTTACACATTTTCTAGAACATGGTATAAGAACAAAATAATTTTTTCAGGTAAAATAAGTTTTTTTCAAAAAATGCAGTTTTGTCGCCTTTTGATGGTGCACCCACTTTAAATATAGTTTTTGACATGTTTATAAGTTAAATTTTACAAAATAAAATTATTATTTAGAATCAGGATATAAAATTTTACCTTGTATAAATTTTTCATATTATTCTGATAACTTTCATATTTTAATGAATAGTAAAAACACGCTATATTTTAATCAAAAACAAATTTTTTCATCGTAATAACTTATGTGGTTAAATTATAATATTGAATGGCTTTAAAGTATAAATAGAATATATTTTTACTATTTAATATAATGTATGTCATTAGCATTGATTTTACCTTGAATTCATAGGTTAAATCAATTTAATCATTTGCAATGTTTTAAAGAAAAATCCGTTTTCTTTCGACAACGGGATTAATTTTAATTTAATTTCTGCAACTTTTGTGTATTGAATTTGGAAAAATGGATTCCATATTTGGAATCGGTGGGTCCAAATTATGTTAATAAGCTGCTTTTTATTTTCAGGAATTATTAATAGTAACTACGGTAAATTTTATTTACCATAGTTAAAGGTAAATCGGATAATTAAAGGTAAATATAATATTATAAAATTACCCTAACACATGAAAAAATTATATTGAATGGATAAAAGTAGACTCATGTCACGTAAGGGTCTGATTAGATTCATTTTATGGATTTTTTACCATGAAAATAATTTAATTATTATTAAAACCAAATAAAGTGACAACATGTCACTCTCTTAAATCTTATAAGTATAATAATTTTAATTTAGTGATAAACATCATAAAACTTAAAACATGAATAGTCTCCAGAAATATAATAAAATTATATACATAATGTTAATTTATTTAGAATTTTTAGGGATTAAATAATTGTCATTAATGGTGATACATTAATGATGAACAAATTATTTATTAAGTGAAAAATCAGCAATATAGTTTTTATTGAAATAATAATACCCATTAAAAGGCCCAAAACCTGACCAAAACTTATTGGTAGTGTATATCTATACTATAATCATCTAATGACCTAATATATAACCGTTTGGAATCTTATAAAAGTGATTATGATACTTATATTATTTTATTTTAAATGATGCCAAAGTTGTCACCTTCATAATTTAATAAATATAAAAATTTAAATATTGTGATTTTAAGATTATAAATTTGAGTAAAAGTATTATTGTGAAAGGTACTAGATTTATATTCATCATAAGATTTTATTTTTAATTTTTATGCAACAAATAAGTATATTAAATAATTATACAAAAATGTTGTAGTAATTATTTTATTAAGAGATAAACCAAATAAATGGTTTTAAAAATAATAAAATAAATATTATATGAACTATTTAATGTGATAAAATAATTTTCTAGATACATATGACTTTTTATGAATTTATTAAATCTTTTAGTTCGAACATATATTCTGTATATATTTTATTTAAATTCAAATAAATGAATAGTGTCAAAATTGACACTATTGTTATTTTAAAAAAATAACATATTATAAAAAAATTTAAAAATCACAAAAATATATAAAAATTATAAATTTACATTTATATGGTCTTAAATGTTATAAATTATCCAATTATGGACAATTCATAACAAATAATTAATATTTTGTTATAATTTAAAATTTAGAATGTTATTACCACAAATAAAATTAAATTGATTAAGTAAGGATAAAACAAGTTGATAATGTTTAAAATAATTTCATAACATGTCTAAATTTTATTTGTTGATGATATTACAACCCTATATCATCTAATATTTGAATTGAGACATTTTTGGAGGTTTTTAAGTGGGGTTAGATTTATTATAAATTAATAATTTTAAGATTTCCAAAGGTGCCCCTCTCCTCCCTTATAAAAGGGAACCACTTCCCTCTCTTCCTCACACCACTTTGAGCATTCAATCTAGGCCAACCCCTTCCAAATTCTCTTCTCCACTTACTTATAAACATCCTAGAGGTCCTGGTATTCTTCAAATACCAATTTTATTACCCTTAGAGGAGGATTCAAAGAGGCGTGTCAAAGAAGAGGTAATATCAGTTACCGATTCTTTCAATTTTCTTTCTTCTTCAACTTATTCTTCTTTAGTTGTTTCATTATGAAGTAATAACATCAGTATCCCTCATATACTGATATGTTATTATAAATATGAAACAACCCCATTTCACCTTCTATCCATCCTACAGAAAACGAAATCATCGCGCGTGCGTACGTACGGAATACCGTCTCCACGCCATGGTGTAATCTGTTTTCGACCACCACCTTACATGTATGGGTATAATGGTGTAAATAAATAACTATATATGATTATTTAAAAGTGATATTGATTCTGAAATAGTATACATACACTTCAATGCAATTCCATGATCATGGGAATGATATCATCGCTCGTGCGTATGTACGGACTACCGTCTCCATGATGCGATGAGATTCATTCTTCATGCTAACCATTCATGAATGATTATGAAGTATATATAATAAGTAATCATGAAATATATTACATAATAATTATACTATATTTATCTGTATATATATGTATGTCATCTGCTTAATTTCATTTAATTCAATAAGGAAATGTAAACTGCGTTCATGCGTACGCACGACCTATCGTCTCCAGGAATGGTGTATTTCATTCCTTTTATCGATCTATAATATATATGTATATGATGAATATATATTATATATAAATCGTTTTTTACATTCTGGAATTATTTAAATCAGGATATAATTAATAATATCAAGAAACGACATGTCGAAACACATACGATAAATGAAATGATTTTACCCAAAACGCTACTTTAACATGGAATTTACAAAAGAACATGTAATATAAAGTCATAAGTGAAACATATATGATATCATAACAATGAATATGATTATGTAATAAGTCAATGACATTATTTAAATCATTATACAGGAGGTTTGGATACGTACGAAGAATATCGGACCTAAGGTAAGGGATAATTTTGCAAATCTCATTTTTATCCGAGATTGCTTATACGTAAGTATTTACTGGGGTTATATTTATCATCCATGTCCAAGTTTTATAAAAATGTTTTCATGTGTTTTTAAAGTCCTTTTTACCCATTTTTGTCTTTTACTACATGGTATGTAAGGAATATTTTTTTTGTTTACGTTACGAGGTACTTTTTTTTACTTTTCCAGCAAAAGTACGAGAAGAATGTTTTTTTAACTTATACGGCATGAAAGGATTTTTACGGTTTTATAAAGCATTATTTTCATAAAGATTCTTACAAAATATTTCATGACTATTTTCAACAAAATCTTTTTCTTTTAAAATTGCATGATGTTTTGTGAAAAGAAATTGATTTTGAAGAAGAAATGATATTTTCCTCAAGAATTCATTTCAAGAGTTTTATCAAAACCATTTTCCATCTAAGATGACATTATTTCATATGTGTATGTTTCGAGTATAAAGTCTCTATGATTTACATGGTTTCATTTTTCTTATTTTGAAATGATATCCATTTCTTTTATATGGATTATGTGATGATGGGTAATGTTTATGAAACCCATTTTATTCATTGGGTTATTATGAATGATGTATGTTTATTTTGTGGCACAAGTAAGAATGATTTCATTATGAGATGGGAAGGACCTATATATCCCTCCAATGCATTGGGTAAATATTTATATCTCATGATATAGACATCGATAGAATGGTATGTTAATCCGGTTCAGTGTTACAGGACTGAAATGACGAGTGAACTCAATTCAGAAAGGGACTTTGTCCACTAAGATGGTCTTGGCAGCAATTCCTTGGCTACCATGGAAATAATATCATGTGCTCAATGTTTTTCCACAATTTCAAGTTTTATTCCCAAGCTATTTTGTCATGATTGATGTTCTATTATGATCTATCCCTTACGTACTTCCATGTTTTATGTCATTGCTCAAGATTTTGATGTTTAAATATTATGTTCATGTTTTTATGTTCAAATGTAAATGGTTTGTTTTATTTTCTCCATGATTACCCTTACTGAGCATTTGAGCTCACCCTTTTTATGTTTTCTTTTCCCCCAGGATTAAAATAAAGGTTTTAGGTAAGGAAACAAAAAGAGGAGGATCGGTATGGGAGATGTTGAAGATCTTTCAACATGATTAAAAGTTTATATTCCAAGTTTCCAAAGACACTAAACTATTACAGTCCTTGTGTGTCTGTTTTTGTTATGTATTAGATATTCCGCAAAAGTAATGTAATGTCCATGTACGTCATGCTTCGGGTCTCTACATCCTACGTACCATGCCTTGACATGGATCAAAGTCCTCGTAGTTCGGGTGGGTCACAACAGTTTTCCATCGGACTGGGATGCAGTTTAACGTCTTGCGAGATGAAGATGAACCCACGTGAATAAATGATGGGTGGGCTTGAACCTCATGGAGGCTTCCTACATACCATGCCTTGACATGGATCAAAGTCCTCGTAGTTCAAAAGGGTTTCATCGGTGAACCAATGTGAAAGTAGACCCAGGGGTCCACTAGTGGTGGGCTTGAACCTCGTGATGGCTTCCTACGTACCATTCCTTGACATGGATCAAAGTCCTCATAGTTTGAGTTTCATCGATGAACCGATGTGAAAGTAGACCTAGGGGTCCACTAGTGGTGGGATTGAACCTCGTGAAGGCTTCCTACATACCATGCCTTGACATGGATCAAATTCCTCGTAGTTCGGTTGGTGGGTGTCGGCGAACCAACGTGAAAGTAGACTCAGGGGTCCACTAGTGGTGGGTTTGAACCTATTGAAGGATGCCTACGTACCATGCCATGACATGGATCAAAGTCCTCAATGTTCGGAGGGTGGGTGTCGGCGAAGCGACGTGAGGAAGGGGCCTTGGTCTGATGGAAGATGGGATTGAACCTCATAGAGGCTTCCTACGTACCATGCCTTGACATGGATCAAAGAACTTGTAGTCGGGTTTCATTAGTGAACCGACGTGAAAGTAGACCCAGGGGTCCACTAGTGGTGGGCTTGAACCTCGTGAAGGCTTCCTACGTACCATGCCTTGACATGGATCAAAGTCCTCGTAGTCCGGGTGGTGGGTGTTGGTGAACCGACGTGAGGAAGGGACCTTCGTCCGATGGGAGATGGGCTTGAACCTCAGGGAGGTTTCCTGCGTACCATGCCTTGACATGGACCAAAGACCTCGTAGTTCGGTTGGTCACAATGGATTTCCGTCAGACTGGAAAGTAGTTTAAAGTCATACTGGACAAAGGTGGAACTCGATGTGAATAAATGACGGGTGGGCTTGAACCTCATGGAGGATTCGTACATACGATGTCGTTACATGGATCAAAGTCCTCGTAGTTCAAATGGGTGTGCAGTTTAATGTCATGAGAGACAAAGGCACACCGTTTAACGTTATGCTGGACGAGGGTATACAGTTTAACGTCATGCTGGACGAGGGCATACAGTTTAACATCATGGTGGATGAGGGCATATAGTTTAACATCATGTTGGACGAGGTATTGTCATGGCCAATGCCAACTCTAATCCCACGTGAGTCATGCTCGGTGTGAGAAACAAGAGGCAGCAAGGACCTGACGATCACGTCGCGAAGGGTGCATCCGTGAGAAGTGAAGAGGGGCTTACGCGTTAGGCGGACCATGGTGTTGGGACTTACTCCAGGATGGAGGCCCGAAGTGCGGCAAAGCGCAGCGAGAGAGGGATTTGGGACCAATGATGGGAGGTACCTCATTCCCTATCACGCCCTCCACTGACCTTGGCAGTGGGGAAGTACGAAGGTGTATGGGTGATACCTTCCACAAGAGGGGCTAGGGGCTTACACCAAGACGGTTTCCCTTCTCCCATGGACATATGCTACTCCGAGAAGGAGGATATCATACGTTTTGGAGGGGTGACCCCGTCTCTGTGGAGACGGGTGGCGTAAAAAATGTCCGAGCTGGGGGGACCCTATGTTCGAAGCACGGGGCCAGATCATAGTTTAACGTCATGTGTTGAGGATGAGGTGCTTCGCAGTTTAACGTCCTGCAGCTCGGACGATGTTGGTTCACTCTGCACCCCTAAGACTTACATGACCGGCACCCTCTGCTCCTTGGGGGAGGGAAGGTACCAGTAAGGCCGTGGTAAAAGGGGGTTGCAGAGCGAACCATCGAGGGGTCCACGTTAGCATGGCTATGCTAAGAAGCAATAGCCGTTAGCATGCCTATGCGAAGAAGCATTAGGCGATGCAATGCTACGAGTGGTGTTGTCTGTGGGACTTTGAAATTACATCGTGCAAACCTAGAGGGTCGCACGGGGGGAAGAATTTCCAAGCAGAGGAGTGTGCTTCACGAAGTGGGGTGCCTTGGCCTTAGCATGGGGAAAAGGTGTGAGTGGAGAGTGCTTTGCGAAGTGGAATAGTATTTGCGGAGCACTGCCTCGTGAAGAGGAGGTTCCTCGCGAAGCAAGGTACTGTGAAGCAGTGTGCTTCGCGATGTGTAGCGATCCTGCCTTAGCATGGGGATCACTAGTACAGGATGGGTGTTTCGTGAAGCATAAACGCTCGTGGCTGCCTGGGTTCCCTTGGGAATCCCCCTCCTTCACGAATGCCCTTGAGCTTCGTGAAGGGCATCCCTCTCGGAAGAGGGGTTGAAAACGAGACAAAGTGAAGGCGTCACGCGAAGTAAAAGTACCTCGCGGAGCTCATGATTCATGGGGCAAAGGGTGCTTCGCGATTCAGGAGTGGAGAAGCCGAAAGGTCGGATTCTCCGTCCTCTTGGACTCAGGGGGAGCCCAGTATTTATAGGCAAGGGGCGCCACGAAGCAGCACTCACGCGCCGCCTCCGGTGCTTCACGGTGGGCTCACGAACGTCAGGCTGTTCGCGGAGAGGTACCGCCTCCAGTGCTTCGCGGCGGGCTCACGAAAGTCAGGTTGTTCGTGGAGAGGTACCGCCTCCAGTGCTTCGCGGCGGGCTCACGAACGTCAAGTCGTTCGCGGAGAGGAACCGCCTCCGGTGCTTCGCGGGACCGCGATGCTCGGGGGTGCTTCACGTCGGTGCTTCACGAGGCAGCGTGCGGGGCTTCTTTTTTGTCCCTTCCTTTCGTGCAATATTTTGGCGCCAACAAATGCCCCCCCTCAGACTTGGATCCGTGGAGGGATGAAGGGTCGAAGTTTGAGGGAAAATTGCCAAAATTGTCGGAGGTTCGTGATGCGACTTTGCGAAGGGGTCCGCGGTGTTGACTGTGGCCACAGTATACGGACGTGCCGCGATGCGCCGCGCGGGCGGGGCGTGCCGCGAAGCTCCGGGGTCGCCGCCTATAAATAGGTGGCCGACCTATTTTGTCTTTGCGTGATTTTCTTTTCCTTTTGCGCTCTCGATTTCTCGAAGCTCCGCGTACTCCGCGCCTGCTCTCCACGCACTACGGGAAAAATGGGTATTTGCGACGGGTTATTTGCGACGGGATTTATTCCCGTCGCAAATAGCCCCGTTAAAAACTTATTTGCGATGGGGGTATTTGCCCGTAGCAAATAAGTAGCCTTTTGTGACGGGATTGTTTTCCCCGTCGCAAAAGAACTGGCGCGCGTTGCGCGCCAAATCGCGGGAAACATATTTGCGACGGGGGAATATTCTCGTCGCAAATAACCGGCGGCGGTAAAAGGTATTTGCGACGGGAATATTCCCCCGTCGCAAATAGTATGTCGGCAGGTGGTTATTTGCGACGGGACCTGTCGCAAATAACTATTTAACTGTTGACCGTAATAAATGATGGCTAAGGTATTTGCGACGGGATACCCGTCGCAAATAATCTAACCTATAAATACCCCCATCCGTTTTTTTCAAAATAATTCTCAAACTCCATCTTCTTCTTCTATCAAAATTCTATTTCTAAAGTTCAGTTTTTCTCAAGTTTAATTTTTTTCTCCGGAGTTGATATTGAAGTTTTGAAGAACGATCAGAGATCAACCTCAGATCAATTTTCAAGGTATTTATGTTCATTTTAATTTAATATTTATTTTAAATTTTTTATTAGTTTCAATTATTCTTAATTAGTTGTAATTTAATTATGTTTACATTGTTTTGTTACTTAATAAATTTAAATTATTAGTATTGTTCATAGTTAATGGTAATTAGGAATAATTAGTAATAATTTTTAATAATTAAGAATAAATATTAATAATTAGTAATGAATACAATTTTTTATATATACAATTTTTTTTTCATCTGTGTGTTTGATGTCTCCACATGTATTATTTGTATGTGGAGATAGAAAACACACAGATGAAAGGCGAATTGTATATAATATAGAAAATTATATTATTTTAATATTAATAATAAAATATACTAATAATGTTATTATTCATAATTATTGGTAATTATTCCTAATTATTGGTAATTATTCATATAATTACTAATAATTAGGAACAATTGCCAATAATTATCAATAATTAGGAATGATTAGTAATAATTAGTAATAATTACCAATAATTAGTAATAATTACCAATAATTAGTAATAATTACCAATAATTAGTAATACTTACCAATAATTAGTAATACTTACCAATAATTCGTAATAATTACCAATAATTAGTAATAATTAGTAATAATTATTAATAATTATCAATAATTAGTAATAATTAGTAATAATTACTAATAATTACCACTAATTAGTAATAATTAGGAATAATTACCAATAATTAGTAATAATTAGTAATAATTAGTAATAATTAGTAATAATTAGTAATAATTAGGAATAATTAGTAATAATTAACACTAATTAGTAATAATTACCAATAATTAGTAATAATTACCAATAATTATCAATAATTACCAATAATTACCAATAATTAGGAATAATTATCAATAATTAGGAATAATTACCAATAATTAGGAATAATTACCAATAATTAGGAATAATTACCAATAATTACCAATAATTAGTAATAATTACCAATAATTTGTAATAATTACCAATAATTAGTAATAATTACCAATAATTAGTAATAATTACCAATAATTAGTAATAATTACCAATAATTAGTAATAATTACCAATAATTAGGAATAATTACCGATAATTACCAATAATTACCGATAATTAGTAATAATTACCGATAATTAGGAATAATTACCGATAATTAGTAATAATTAGTAATAATTAGGAATAATTACCGATAATTAGTAATAATTAGTAATAATTATCAATAATTAGTAATAATTAGTAATAATTAGTAATGAATACCAATAATTAGTAATAATTACCAATAATTAGTAATAATTACCGATAATTACCAATAATTACCGATAATTAGTAATAATTAGTGATAATTAACAATAATTAGTAATAATTACCAATAATTAGTAATAATTACCCATAATTACCGATAATTATCAATAATTAGGAATAATTACCAATAATTAGGATAATTACCAATAATTAGTAATATTTACCAATAATTACAAATAATTACCAATAATTAGTAATAATTACCAATAATTACCAATAATTAGTAATAATTACCAATAATTACCAATAATTAGTAATAATTACCAATAATTACACATAATTACCGATAATTACCAATAATTAGGAATAATTACCAATAATTAGGAACAATTACCAATAATTAGGAATAATAATAATTAGTAATATTTATCAATAATTGCCAATAATTACCAATAATTAGTAATAATTACCAATAATTATCAATAATTAGTAATAATTACCGATAATTACCCATAATTACTGATACTTACCAATAATTCGGAATAATTACCAATAATTAGGAATAATTACCAATAATTACCAATAATTAGTAATAATTACCAATAATTACCCATAATTACCGATAATTACCGATAATTAGTAATAATTAGTAATAATTAGGAATAATTAGGAATAATTTGTAATAATTACCAATAATTTGTAATAATTACCAATAATTAGTAATAATTACCGATTATTACCCATAATTACCGATAATTACCAATAATTAGGAACAATTACCAATAATTAGTAATAATTAGTAATAATTAGTACTAATTACCAATAATTAGTAATAATTATTAATAATTAGTAATAATTAGTAATAATTACCAATAATTAGTAATACTTAACAATAATTAGTAATAATTACCAATAATTAAGAATAATGAGCAATAATTACCAATAATTACCGGTAAATAGTAATAATTAGTAATAATTAGAAATAATTACCAATAATTAGAAATAATTAGTAATAATTACTAATAATTAGTAATAATTAGTAATAATTACCAATAATTAGTAATAATTAGTAATAATTAGTAATAATTAGTAATAATTACCAATAATTAGTAATAATTAGTAATAATTAATAATAATTACCAATAATTAGTATTAATTACCAATAATTAGTAATAATTACCAATAATTACCAATAATTAGTATTAATTAGTAATAATTAGTAATAATTACCAATAATTACCAATAATTAGTAATAATTAGTGATAATTAGTAATAATTACCTATAATTAGTAATAATTAGTAATAATTAGTAATAATTAGTAATAATTACCAATAATTAGTAATAATTAACAATAATTACTAATAATTACCAATAATTAGTAATAATTACCAATAATTAGTAATAATTACAAATAATTAGTAATAATTACCGATAATTACCAATAATTACTGATAATTACCAATAATTAGTAATAATTACCAATAATTAGTAATAATTACCAATAATTAGTAACAATTACCAATAATTAGTAATAATTAGTAATAATTACGAATAATTAGTAATAATTACCAATAATTAGTAATAATTAATAATAATTAATAATAATTACCAATAATTAGTATTAATTACCAATAATTAGTAGTAATTACCAATAATTACCAATAATTAGTATTAATTAGTAATATTAAGTAATAATTACCAATAATTACCAATAATTAGTAATAATTAGTAATAATTACCAATAATTAGTAATAATGAGTAATAATTAGTAATAATTACCAATAATTAGTAATAATTATTAATAATTAGTAATAATTAGTAATAATTACCAATAATTAGTAATAATTAACAATAATTAGTAATAAATACCAATAATTAGTAATAAGTACCAATAATTAGTAATAATTACCAATAATTAGTAATAATTACCGATAATTACCAATAATTACTAATAATTACCAATAATACGTAATAATTACCAATAATTAGTAATAATTACCAATAATTAGTATTAACTAGTAATAATTACCAATAATTGGTAATATTTAGTAATAATTAGTAATAATTACCAATAATTAGTAATAATTACCAATAATTAGTAATAATTAACAATAATTAGTAATAATTACTAATAATTAGTAATAATTACCAATAATTAGGAATAATTACCAATAATTAGTAATAATTAACAATAATTAGGAAAAATTACCAATAATATTAGTACTATGAAAATAATAAAAAATTTATATAATATTAAAATTATCAATATTTGTAACATGTTTTGCTTCATTCTCAAAATATTTAATTCTTAAAGGGTCAATTTTTAGGTCTATCTCAATAAAAAGTTTGTGTAAGTCGTGTATGATGTAAACTCTATAATTATCCTAGCTTGAGTGTTTTTTCTAACAAATTATTCAAAACCAGTAATGCTTTTATATTTTATAGAAAAATATGGAACAACGAGGTCGTCAACAATCATTATTAGGTGACCGCATATGGATAAATCAACGTAGAAATCCAAACGGTTCTGGTTTAAATCCAGTATATGTAGAGGGTGTGGAGACTTTTTTATCATTTGCGGCATCAAATCCAGAATTTGTTTCAGAAGGCAAAATAAAATGCCCTTGCAGAAAATGTGCATTGAGAACGTTTGACACGTTTGACAAAGTGGGGGAACATCTCTTGCGTTTTGGTTTTCAACCAGATTATGTTTTTTGGTATCAACATGGTGAACGCAGTTCCAGAGCAGGTGATACCAACTTGATTCTGGATCCATCCCGGTTTCAAGATTTAGTACATGATATTGCAGGTTCATCTGTTCAATATACAGAAACTCCGACTAATATAGCTTCAAATCCTGAATTGGCACCGTCTGAATTTTATGAGTTGTTGAAGTCTGCTGAGAATGCATTATATCCTGGCTGCAAGATGAGCAAATTAGAAGCAGTTGAAAAAGTTATGGCTATCAAATCAGATAACGGAATGTCAAACACCTGTTTTGACCAGATATTTTCTTTGCTTAAAACACAGTTACCTGAAGGAAATGTTTTACCTGCAAATTACTATGAGAGTAAGAGGCTGGTTCGAAATTTGGGACTTACTTGTCAGAAGATTCATGCATGTTCAAATGACTGCATTTTATATTCTGGGGAAAATGAGTTGTTGGATAGTTGTCCCACATGTGGGCAACTGAGATATAAAGAAGGACAACACGGGAAGTCTGGTTTGATTCTTGTAAAACAGTTGAGATATTTTCCGCTTACATCCAGACTTCAGCGTTTATTCATGTCTATGAATACAGCGACAATGATGTCATGGCATAAAGAGAATATTTCAACCGATAAAAGCTTGAATCATCCAGCCGATGGTGATTCATGGAAACATTTTGATAGAGTGCATCCATCCTTTGATTTAGAAGCTAGAAATGTTCGACTGGGCCTTTCCACTGATGGTTTCTGTCCGTTTGGATCTTATGGTAGTCAATATTCATGTTGGCCTGTTTTTTTAACTCCGTACAATTTACCTCCATGGATGTTGATGAAGGAGCCATATATCTTTTTGACTTTACTAATTCCAGGACAAATGAAGAAAAATATTGATGTTTATTTGAAACCATTGATTGATGAATTAAATTTATTGTGGAGTACTGGTGTCAGTACATATGATGTTGCAACGAAACAAAATTTCATACTGAGAGAAGCATTGATGTGGACAATAAGTGACTTCCCGGCTTATGGGATGTTATCTGGCTGGAGTACACATGGTCAGAAATCATGTCCTTACTGTATGGGAGAGAACAAATCATTTATGCTCATTCATGGAAAGAAACCTTTTTATTTTGACTGTCATCGCAGATTTCTTCCAGTTGATCATCCTTTTCGCAGAAACAGATCTCATTTCAGAAAAGGAACAGTTGAAAGGGATGGACCTCCAAAAATGATATCAGTTTTGGAGTTAAAATCAGTTGTATTTTCATTACCTCCCATCACTTTTGGTCCCACAATAAACCAACAAAAAATTCCTGGTTTTGGGAAATAACACAATTGGATTAAACGTAGCATATTTTGGGATTTTCCATATTGGTCTGATTTGTTGGTCCGACACATGTTAGATGTCATGCATATTGAGAAGAACTGTTTTGATAATTTGTTTCATACAGTTTTGGATACGCCAGGAAAGAGAAAAGACAATGTAAATGCACGTTTAGATCTTGCCCAAATTTGCAGGCGTCCAGAATTGGAACTGTTTGAGAATGTCAGAACAGAAAGGTTACTGAAACCAAAAGCAGCTTATACACTGTCTAAAGAAAACCGTTTATTATTTTGTCATTGGATTGTAGATTTGAGACTTCCAGATGGCTGTGCTTCCAATTTGGGTAGATGTGTAAAGAATGGTCATATTACTGGATTAAAAAGTCATGATTGTTATGTTATAATGGAAAGAATTCTACCCATTGGATTAAGAAGTCTGTTGAATTATGTGATTTGGGATTCCATAACAGACATGTCTCATTTTTTTTTGGGAAATTTGTGCGGCTACAGCAGATTATGATGCTCTAGGCAAACTTGAAAAAGATGATGTTGTAATTATATGTAAACTAGAAAAAATATTTCCGCCGTCTTTCTTCGACTCAATGGAACATTTGATTTTACATTTTCCATATGAAGCCAAATGTGGAGGTCCAGTACAGTTTCGATGGATGTACCCATTTGAAAGATGCATGCAAAAATTGAAAAGAAAAGTACGTAACAAAGCATCTGTTGAAGGATCTATTACAGAAGCTTATTTGCAAGAGGAAATATCTTTTTTCTGCTCCCATTATTTTGAATCTGAGTATCCTTCAAAACAAAACCGAATGGGATGGAACGAGAGGAATATTGATGAAATCGACAATCAATTATCTGTTTTCAACTAGCCAGAGCTTGGTTTTGGTGGAGTTTATGAACACTGGCTTTCAGATGATGAACATCATAGAGCTCATACGTATGTTCTTCTCAACTGTGAAGAGATGACATCAGTTGTACTATAAGTGTTTATATCACTTATTCTATCATTTATGTTATAGTAAATAACTTTGGTTTTTATAGGTTGTATGATAATCATATCAAGAAACAAATTCCACAAATTACAGCAGCTGCTCTCGAAGAACGTTGACTGAAAAATTTCTCTCAATGGTTTCCAAAACTGGTAACATAAATTCTTTATCTTTTAGCAACTCATTCAATGTATAGTTTACTATATTGATAATTATTTCACAAATTTTCAGGTGTCTCGACATGCTGATAAAATTGACAAACGGCTGTGTGTATTGAGTAACCCACCTTCCAAACTTGTTAAAACTTATAATGCATATGTGGTGAATGGATTTCAATTTCACACACATGCATATGGGGAATTGAAAAAAACAATGAACAATGGAGTTAGCTTTAGAGGATCTCATCATCGAGAAAATGAAGATGACTTTTATGGCATACTTGATGAAATCATTGAACTCTGTTATCTTGGACAACATTACATAACCATGTTCAAATGTCGGTGTTTGGATACAGAGAGAGGCGTGCGTGTTCATCCGACTCATGGAATCATTGATATTAAATGTAAAAGTGTTCTCGCAGTAAATGAACCATTCTTATTGGCTCAACAGGCACATCAAGTTTATTACGAAAAGTACTGTGTTACATCAAGAGACTTGATTGATTGGTGGAGTGTAATAAAAATCAAAATTCGAGACAATCAGTTTAGTCAAAGTGAATGTGCTTTCACTGATGTGCAAAGAATTGAGGTTTTTCAAGAGAGTACTCAAAATCAATCTTTTTTATAAAGAGACATGAGTATCGATGACGACACCCCACATTTAAGAGTCGGTGATGACGATGATGTTAATGATGTCACATATGAATTTGAAATGGTAAGAGATGAAGCAACTGTAACTCGAATGGATATCGATGATGTTGAGGAGGAATATGAAGATTACATTGACATATATGAAGATGATGATGAAGATGAACACTGATAGAATTCCATGGTATTTATATACAATAATAATATGTATATATGTATATATAATAGTAATTATCAATTATTTGCTAACAACATTAACATTTTCTGTTTCAGATGGATGACACCACATTTCGTGAGTTGGTGGATGCTGACCTGACTTTCGATGCGGATGAGTTGCTGGCAGATGACCCTCAGCCTGCAGGCGCTCCAGGGAGTACGCGGAGGGGGCGCGGTCTTGCACGATTGATGATTCCTGACCCCGTCCCCGAGCGACGTCCACGTCTTGGGTTTGATCCACACACACGGAGGTGTGATAACCTATGTGATAACCTGTGGATTTGACTAAGATTTCATTAATCTATTCACATAATAAATGTTTATTATTTTTACAGTTTTCCACATATAGCAGTCGGACAGGGCAGTGCTATTTTGTGCAACTATTTCTCTCAGCCGTGGACCACATGGGAGCAGATTTCCATTGATGTGCAGCAGGCCATGTTCGGCCATTGGTTGGTACATACGTAAATAAATAATTTTTATTTTGAAAATTATTTCATTTCTAACATGATATTTTGATTTATTTGTAGGGTTTATGGTATCCGATTGAGGATACCATGCGTGACGCCATCCACGAGGCATGGGAGGTGGCCATGCATGATCACCTTCGTCAGTTTTTTCACAATTTAAGAAAAGCTGCGATGAAGAAAGCAGGAGTGTCAGATTTTGACGAGTCATATAGAGCACACCGACCAGAGTACATTTCATCCCATGTATGGGATGGATTATGTGCGCATTGGTTGAGTGGTGCCTTTCAGAGGAGATCATCGGTGGGGAGGCAGAATCGGGGGAGACAGGAGGTGACTCATCGAGCTGGGAGTCATTCTTTCAGTACTCATAGACAGCATCTGGTACGTACATTATTTATAAATATTTTATATAACTATAAATATTAACAGTTTATTTTTTATTCTTATAGGCTGTCGAGCACCCCGATATTACGAAGTACGACGTATATCGGAAGATGTATAGTGATCCTGCTACTGGGGAGATCAGAGGTGATCGTCAGCATCACATCGTGGTCAGTATTATTTGTTTTCAAGTTTAAAAATTAACTGCATATAATATATTCACAATTTTAATTTTAAATTGCAACTACAGGAGTCATATGAGGCCACAGCGTCACAGGCCCGGCCTGAGAGTCAGGCCGAGTCATCAGATCAGACCACTGGCCGTCAGTTTGATGAGGCAGCATGGATGCAGGCCACCCAGTATGCCTTCGAGAAGGGCTGGGTAGTTGGTATCGGCTCTCGACTGACTCCCGAAGATTATTATGGCAGTGTTGCGATGTCGGCGTCCAGCTCGAGAGGAGCTCATGCATCTTCTTCTACTACACAGTATGAGGATTAGTTGCGATCTCAGACTGCACTGATAGAGAGTCTCTGACAGGAGCAGGAGCAGATGCGTCAGCAGCATGAGGAGGAGCGTCGATGCCAGCAGCAGCTGTACGAGGAGCAGACGAGTCGGTGGCAGCAGCAGCATCAGGAGCAGATGGAGTACATGCGCCGAATCACTCATGCTTTAGGGATGGAGTTTCCTCCACCACCATCTGCAGATCCCCCCTCCCCCCCTCCTTCAGATTAGAGTTTGTTTTTATGTTATAAAATTTGTGAAATCAAAATATGATTTTTTTTTCTATTCATAGTTTCTGTCTCATTATAAAATATTAATAATATTATATTTTTAAATAACAATATTAATATGAATAATAATATTATTTATATTTTATAATATTAAATTTTATATATATATTAAAATTTTATAATATTATAATTTAATTATATTTTTTGTAATACTGGAATTATTTTAATATTTGAATGTAAAATAATTCTATTATTTTTATATTAATTAAAATAACTTAATAATATTTTTTTTGAATTATAATTCTAATATTATTATATTAATTAAATCATTTATTAATATTCTATTATTTTTTATTTTTGAATTATAATTCTATAATTATTATATTAATTAAAATAATTTATTATTTTTATTTTTGAATTATAATTCTATTATTATATTAATTAAAATCATTTATTAATATTTTATTATTTTTTATTTTTGAATTATAATTGGATTGTTATTATATTAATAAAAATAATTTATTAATAATTTATTTTTTTTATTTTTTTTATACTATTTGCGATGGGATACTATGCCCGTCGCAAATAGTATTATTATTATATGCATTAAAATAATTTATTAATAGTTTTTTAATTTTTTTTAAAATAGTTTTTTGTGACGGGTCCCGTCGCAAAAACTATTTGCGGTGGGCCCGTCGCAACAGGTATTTGCGACGGTGCCCGTCGCAAATAGTTTTTGAAACGTTTTTTACAAATATACGGAGTACTATTTGCGACGGGGATTCTTCCTGTCGTGGAAAAAGGCTTTAGCGACGGGCCCGTCGCAAATAATTGTTGTTGCGACACCGTTTTCAGCAACGGGTCATTTGCGACGGGCCCCCGTCGCAAAAAGCCATTTGCGACGGGATCCCGTTGCAAATGACCCGTCGCAAATACCTATTTTTCTAGTAGTGATTGGATATTCCTATCTGCAAGCGTGAGTAATGATCCTTAGAACTTTAAGATTATCATTAATATATGTCATGACTTGCGCACTTTGATTTTCTGATGAAAACTGTCACACATATAGTTGGTGGGAAGTAGGGTACATTGGGTGCGTCATGAATGACATGTTATTAATGGATAAGTCGAGTAAGGATTTGTCCCCTTCATTTATGGAAGTTAATATCTCGGCCATTTGATTTAAATAGAATCATCGCATGAAATTCCATGGCCATGTTGTAATGACGAGTTTATTTCAGGTAGTCAAAGAACTACATATCAATCATAAAGGTTGATGACACTATCATGAAACCATCATGATGAGATATTGAGATAAAGAGATTATATTACATAGTGAGTGTTTGTATGTGGATATCTTTGTTGCGACTTTAAGTTCTTTCTATTGGGTTCCTTGACCCGTTGCTAGAGAGTACTCTTGGACTTTAGGCAAACCCGCCTAATTCCAACAAGAAATAATCCTAGAGGCTCACACATTGAGTGTTTCTGGTGGTCTTGGTTATATTCTATTTGAATTTAATTAATAGAATACATATTATTCTCAAGATAGTGGAATAATTTTATTCAAGTTAAAATAATTGCATAAATTAAATAAATATTTATTCACTGGATTGTGGGTAAAATTTGTTTATTTATTTTATTGAACATTTAATAAATATTTATTTACTAGTTTTTAAATAAAATATTTATTTAAGAGAATAAATTATTTATTTATTTATTCAGGTGTTCAATAAATGGAAGTGGAGTTCGAGCAGACCAAGGAAGGTTCAAAAGTAAAATTATTATTTTCAATATGGTAAATAATTATTTAACTAGTTGACACAAGTTAAAATAATAATAACACTGCTATTATTTTGTGACGCAAAATTTTATTTATAATTCCGTTTTGTGCAAGTTTGTGCACCATAAATAATGACGTGGTATTATTATTAAAAGAATAAGTTTTCTCTAAGGTTATGAATGTATTTAATTGTTGTTATGCAATTAAATAATGTAACTGAAGCCCCGTGTTGATAAATAGAGTCGTACGTCTATTGTGTCATGTACCAAACTGCACGCCCGGTGAATTGAGAATTATTGAGCTAAACAATTTTTCTCTCAAATCCTATTTCTGCCCTCTCAAGAATGGGTGACGTTTTTCAACACCGAAGAAAAAGCGACCAAGAACGACTGACACAAGACACTCGCTTTGCTGCGCTAGCACCTAGAGAACGAGTGGTGTCGATCAGAGGCCATCGGAGCACGTGTGGATCACCACTAGAGGGATTCTGGTTTGGATCCTCAAAAGCACAATGATACCATCCAGAAGGGTCATTTCAGATGATCAACATCATCAATGAAGAAAGTACTTAAGATCCATATATTCTTTTCTTTATGAAATTAATTAAATTAATTATAAACATGGTGTGCAAGATCCTCTCTAAAGGTTTCGGGCCTCTTCCTTATTTATCTAAATCTTTGATTTGATTCCATCGAGACCGGCGTTCATCGTCATATTGATCCTAGAATAATCATTGGTCATGGTAAAAATCAAGGTTGGGTGTCGTTCCAACCATGATTTCACTGCACCCAGAACCTTCATGGATCTGTCTTAAGCTGACTCCGCCTAGAAGTGGATTCAGCCCTACCTCCACAACCACCAAACTGAGAGCCTGCTGTCCTAGACGGTTCTGACTGGGCTGATATTCCCCTGAAGGCTATGTAACTTGTACCACCCTGATATGGGCGTTCCATTTTACAAAATCGCTGCAAGTGCCCCATAATCCCACATCAATGGAAAGTTCTAGGTGGAGTCGAACACATTGACTGCATATAACATTATTTTCCACACTGATGACATAGAATTGAACCAGCATCTAAATCCATAAATGAAGACAGTCTGGAAGGATGTCCTGAACTACCACCTCCCCTCTTCTCAAGCTCATCCTGCTTCCTCTTCTTCTCAAATGAACTACCACTGCCCTAGCCTACTACTAAAACTGCCCCAAAAAAAACCAGACCTACCACCCCGATCAATTTCCACCATCAAAACATGATTAACCACCTTAGAATACATCTTCAACTTAAATAAGAAGACCTGAGATCAGATATTCATCCGCAAACCCATTCCAAACCATTGAGCCTTCAACTGCTCATCAGAAACTACCTCAGGCGTGAACTGAACAAACTCTGAAAAATGGTTGAAGTATTCCAACACGATCTGATCCCCTTTATGGAGATCCAAGAACTCCCAGGTTTTGGTGAAGGCCAAGGTCACAGAGAAATACTACTTGTTGAAGATGACATTGAATTCCTTCCAACCCATCTGCTCATGATTCCCATCCTGAACCAATCAGTCCCACCACCTTTGACTAGGACCTTCCAATAAGAATGAAGCAAATTTCACTTTCACTGCCTTAAGAGTCTCAAGGAACCCAAACATCCTTTCAATCTTTTCAAATCACTCCTCTACTTCTTGGGGGTCTGTACTACCCCGGAAAGATGGAGGCTTGTTCTTGAGAAACTCCTGAGCCTTTTCCTTTACCGATCCTGGTTCAAATTCCCTAACCTAGGCAGGACCAGAACCCGCTCCCTGGCCCAATGCCTGGATAGCCCGAACCATGGCTTACACTAGTCAATGATCAACTGGGGAGGGATAACTCTCTCTGGACTCTTCCCATAGTTGTACAGGAAGTCTTTAGGGAGGCATCTTACTACATCAAGCAACAACCACAAGGAAAAACCGTCAATACATAATTATGGAAATTTTTAGCAATCGAAACAAATTCCAAGCACTTTTATAAATCAAATCAAAAACAATACCAAGACAATCACAATCACATGTCAAACCAATCCACCCCCACTCGGTGCCCATGCAAAGTCTGCAGCCTGTACATCTCACCTGGAAGAGGAGTCAAACCAAATCCCAACATCCCATGGAGACTCAAGGCTCGTTATGAGGTGTGTTGGCCAGACACCCCACTCACAACCAAAACCTCAAGCCCCAAAAATCCCAGCTCTTATCTATCCAGTCTCTCCTAAATATTATGATCCAAAGAAAGGGTGAAAACCTAGATCTGGTATGATTTTGTCACGAACCAAGTCAGGGTGTCATGCAACCCAACACCCAACCCAACTTGTGACATGTCCTGCGGGGCATTTTTGATCCCCATGGGCTGACAACTAGTACTTGGGTATCAACATTTTACTCTTGGGAACGATTTAACCCATGATGAACAACCATAAAAAAGTTATCAAGAATAAAACAACCCACCAAAATCAATATCAATAACTAAAAGAGATACAACAATTTCAAGTTGAACATTTTACAACTTTAACCAAAAACCAAAATACCAAGACGGGGAGGGGTACCAATTACACAACTCAACCTCCATGAAACAAGAGGTCCAACACCCTCATTCCACCTCCACCAACACCTGTAAGAAGAGGAACACTAGAAATCGGATCCACCATCACCACCAAAATACATCTTACTTTTACCTAGGTCAAACATAACAATGTCTACATACACCCGAGGGTGAATATAGGGTGTGATCCAAATCCCGGTAGGATATCACCCAAATAGAAGGATTCCATGCCAAAACATTATAAGACAGTCACCATTCTAGTTTTAACAAAAACGAGAAAAAAAGGTTTTAAATAAAACATGCTTTGAAAATTATAAATAAGAGTACATGCAACCATGATCCAAGCCGTAGGCATATCATCACATGAGCGCCACGGGAAATCCCTAAGCACTAGTGTCAGTAGAACCCTAGGAACCTCATTCCACAGTGAAAATGGTATAGCAACCATAACTTACAATGTCCTCATGCATGATCCACTGGAGGGGAATGCATCCCAAGGTCTAGTGGTCTCTAATCATCATCAATGTTTAGTTGGTGATGTAGCGTCATTCCTTCTAGAAGGAACCGGGCCTCGACCCCACCAATCTAACTAGAATACTAGTCCTAGTTCACTCATCTAGTCACCTAGGATTCCCTCTTTTGTGATCAATTTCCACATTTCATGTGACGAGAAACACTACTTACCCATTCACAAAATCCACAATAGAAAGCACACAAAAAAACCACCACTTTTATAAACACACTTCCAACATTGAAAACACCCAATCCAAACATCCATTTTCAGTAGGAAAACCATTTCCAAAACACCTTATAAACACACACATGTTCCTTATTTGAAACATTCAAGGAAATCACCCATTCTCATTTAGAAAATCATCTTTCAACCCATATTCACACCAAAAACCTTTGGAAACATGATTCATACCACACATATAATCCATAGAACACATTTTAGAGACCAAACAAGCATACTAAAATCATCTAATAATGCTAAAGAATGGAATCACCTACCTCAAGCTTGGAAAATTCCAGAATCTAGTGGAAAACCATAATCACACCACAATGAGACCCTATAAAGGAAGAATCATGCCAAAACACAAATATTAAACTCAAATAACCGTGGTTCAACCCTCTTTAGGGAAACCAACCCATTGGAGAAAGAAGAATCCACGAGGAGAGAAAGAAAGAACCAAGAAGGGGGGAGAAATCATGAGAGGAGAGGCTTACTTTATGATTCTTGGATATTCCACACCAAAAACAACAAAGATTTCAAGGTCCAAGGGAGACAAGAGGAGAGGGAGGTGCAGCTAGGGTGAAGAGTCCCAAATGGGGGTGAGTTAGGGTGTTTAGGGTCTTAAAATTAAAGACGGAAAATCAGAAAATCAACATATTTAAGTTCTGGGCAGGCCGCACGGTTTGCTTGGGGAGGGAGCAAGGTCTCCTTTGGGCTGGCACACAGTTTCTACTAATTGTGTGCCAACCATGCCTATTGTTGAGTACAAAAACTCCATTTTTCACCAAAACACCTGAGAAATCCAAGAGACAACTATAGGAACAAAAATAAACAAAGGAATATCTCAAAATAAAATCAAGGGAATGACATACTCCCTCTACTTATCTCTCCATTCACTGTATTGAGACGAGGTACAAAAGAAGATGTTGACATGATGATCACTTATAAGAATCAATATAGGGATAAACGACATAATTTAGTAAGGGTATCTTAGTTATGATTTAACTCCCACATTGAAACTTGGATCTTAAATGAATTTCATCAACATAATGGTTCATCTCACAAATCCAAATGTATCAATTCTCTCTGTAAGTGTTCTATCTCCTTACTTCTTTTACTTTGTTTCATTAAACCCTTCAAATCATCACCTTTGAACTATCCACATGTCACGTGCTTATTAGGCCTTTAAACCATCAATAATATCTCAATTAAAACTGCTAAAGTCAAAGGTAAACTTCCCCAATTTAAAAAGTATTCAAATTTTGAAAACAATCTTGAAATCATCATATCATGGCATGACTCTATAAACTATGGTGTGATCTATCTCACCTTCACCTCCTTGTGGCATGGTTAACCCCATTACAACGTGATTGTATGTCAACAATAGATCCATAGAATTCAGATAATATATCATTTTAATTCATTGAAAATAATGGTGTGATCCTTAAAATCTCTTTCAAATCTTGTACTCATTGTGGAATGGACTTCTTTGTTATAGGTTAATATGCTTTATCCATTACTATCCAATATAGAACCTAAACTTTACGGCTCATAGTTTCACTATAAGCCTTACTCAATATTCATACTTCACTAATTTTTTAATCATACATAACAAGCATTGTGGTAAGATGATATCGATTGTTTCATGACAATCCAACCATAACTAATCAGAGTTACACCAAAAACACATGGAGTCCTCCTTGAAACATAAAAAAGTATCCTTACGGTGCGATTCATACTACAATGGTGCAATGTACCACCACCGCTTCCAATGTACTCTAACAAATCCTTATTCAAAACATGAGCATCACTATTGCACCGTGGTTTAGTCCTCCTTTAAGAAAGTTTATCCAAATCCTCTCAAATCACTTCTAACCTTTTCTAAGGTTTTACACAGCCAAATGGGATTGAAAACAACCCAACATCAACCTTCTCTATTGGTTCCAACATTCTTCTATATAACCAATCAATGCTTCCAAAATTCACTCATTATTCCAACACTCTCCAAGAACAATATCCTTGATTTAAACACTACATCTCTTTCATATTAATAACATCGCACACAAAGCACAATTCTTGCTCTTTCTGAAAAATAACCAAGGCAATCGACATGTGCATACTATGATTCGTATCTCATCATCTCTAAGATCTCCCTTCATTTCCCATGTTACATGCTCGTAGGTCACAACTCAAAAAGAAACATCTACACTTCCATTTTACACAACTCAATCTAACACATATGCTATTGTGTCCACACAAGGCTCTCATCCACAAAGGGAATACTTATACCAACACCTCCCCCTCTAAGGTTTTCATCACATCCATGTGCATATCGACAATATAAATCTATATCAATTATTATCAAGTTATCATGATGAGTTTTGGTTTAAGGAAGAATGTGGGGACACCCAAAAAAATCCTATTGTTGTAGAGGATTCCAACCAGGAGAAAGAGAATGTTTCCATGGACCAAGTAAAAACCTAGCATATGAGAATTTTGGTAAGGCTTATCAGGAGGAATGGTATGTACCATGGTTGAGTGATTTTCATCTATCATCGGAAGACAAAATAAAATTGTGAGTAGAGTATCCCCTGAGGCCTCAATATAGAGCCTCTCATTTGGTTTCATAAACAACTCAATGTGATTTTCCTAAACTTTGGCTATACGCCTTAAGTTGTGGATGATTTTGAGCTGGTCTGCAATCTCTTAATTACTGCTTTAAATGAAAATCTACGGTGGCACCTCGAACTTGACATCAAGGACCTGTCTTGGAAATATCAATATGTTTCTAATGTTCTAAATTTGTAGCATAAAACCTGATTTGGTTTGGATAAGGATTTCTTAGAATTCTATTATGTCATTTTTATGCATAGAACTGACTTTTCCACGTAAGATATATGGGGAAAGGGTTATTCAGGGAATTCTTTGGTTCACTATGATTTTTCATTTATGCTGAGGTTTGAGTGGTTGTTTCATGACTAAAAGAGGTCTTCTCTTTTTTAATATGATCAAAGTTATGTCATCCATCCAATGGTTGATGATTGGATCATTTTTTAGTCTAAGTGGTTTGGTACTAAATGACTAGTAAACTTCAACCATTGTTCAAGATGTTGGTTAGTTGAATTTTTTTGTTGAATTTTGATGTTATAGTTAGTTGAATAGTTGTTGCTTAATAGTTATTGTTAAACCTTATCTTAATGATTCTATGTCCGGTAAATTTTGTGAGGATTTCCATTTAACCTTTTAAAATAGCATTTGTTGGTAATAAAAATAATGAGAATGAGTGAGGGCTGATTTGGTTAAGTAACGCACCACCAATAAATTATTCACCCAAATAAGTTAATATTGAAATTTTAAATAATTGAATCTTCTTTCTTTGTGGAAAACATTTTCTCAAGAACGTACAATCATGCACATGACATTTGATCCTACATGTCGACTGTGATATATGAACACATCTCTTGCCACCTCAATCAAAGAGTAAAACCATAAATCCATAACCACAAACATCATATCTTTTCAAAACAACTCGACTTTAACAATAAAAACTATGAAAAATAATTCCAACTCTATAGAAACTTTTATCTTCACCCATATAAGTATTGGTTAGGCATAAATATGGTATTTATCACAAGTTTTGACCAATCATGGATCCATTTACCCAAAAACCATAAGAAATCAAAAAATACTATGATGAAACTTTGTAACGTCCCAGTCCAAGTGACTGTTGACCTGAGTTGAAATGTCACATGACCACAAACACACCACCTTGTGTGGCGGAGGTTGTCAGCTAGCGGTGAGGGTCGGGTAACAACACATAGGGAGACTATACCCTCAATATCATCACATATAATAACAGGGAAAGTAATAAAAACATTTATAACAAACATACATCAAAATGCAACAAGGAATTATAGTACAAGACATACCCTGATAAATAAAAACACCATACTATAATAGAATGAAACTCATGCAGATCATACATGTCATAAAATAAAGAGATTATCTAATGAGCTAATATATGACAATGAAGCAAAAAAATGAAAATAAAATAATAATAGACCTAAACACTAGTCCTTGACCTCGCCTCAGAACTATATCCACGTCTTCGCTAAGCTTCACCAACTCACTCACCTGTTGTTAAGGCCCTTACACTAACTTGCACACTAAACATGTGATATAAATTTCAACCAAGGTGAACATGTAGGGTGTGAGCATAAAACTCATTAGGTCACTTCCAAAAGTGACTCTAATAATAACCATAATATATGTGCATGCATATAAAATATGAATGAATGCAATAAAAAATTGTGTAAATAACACCGATTGTGCCATTGGGTGCTCAATAATCCTCCATGACAGTCGATTCATACTAGGTTTGGGCAGTGCATAACTCAGATGGAGTTTTCCATGGTTTGATTACAACAAATAAGGAAAGAATGCCTCACAACCCTCTAAGCGAGATAGAGAATCCCAGATCTCATAATAGGGTAGGCTTGGGTATAGTCTTGGGATACTAGGCAACATAGACTCTACCTATCCAATTGGTAATAGGCTCAAGTATAGTCTTGGGATACTAGACAACATAAAATCTCCCCAGCCAAACTATAATTAGCCTAAGAATAGCCACAGAATACTAAGATGCATAAAGCCTACTCATGAAAATTGTAATAGACTTGGGAGTAAACTTAGGATAATATGTTGGTACATAGTCCATGTTGGATTGGTGTAGACCGATCTGTTTTGGATGATGTTAGACCGGATGTTAGTGGCTCATACTGCACACCGGACCGCAACTCTTGCGGGTCGAGTTCTGAGGTAAGCTCGTTAGGGGTTTCATGGGGCAACGCGCCCCTGCTCCGGGGGATGAAGGTCCCCAATCCAAATTTGAGTAATTGTAGTAATGCTAACTCACTATAGTAGAGATAACTAGTGGCACCGACAGGGCACTGTAGCAGTCTGCACTTACTGTAGCAGCATGCAACATGTCACTATATCTTTGCAGATTTCCATCCACTGGTCATTGTAGCTTTGCAGACTTCTTGCCACTGACATTGTAGCAGTTTGGACTTGAGTGGATGTGGCATTATAGCAGCTTAGACTAGGGTGACTGCAACATTATAGCAGTGCAAGCTTTATGTTCGGTTGGAGGCACAGTTCCACCATCTTTCTTTATGAGATCATTCGAGTTGGGGTTTCTATGTGTGAGAGAAACACTAGAAAACCTCTATGTCATTCTACTCAAAATTATAATGAATTGTTCCACCGCTCCATATACATAGGGATCATTTCCTAAATCACGTAAATCATCATGTCTGTGTTCATCATATTCTTCTTTTGTTTCTTTTTTTTCTTCATCTACAAACCTTTGCCGATGTGACTCGATGTTTCTGCAATAGTTCACCCATCTAATATCTTCATCAATTGGTTACTAAGTTTTCCTAGTGCCCAACCCTTATGATCTGATAACATAATAGGTTTGGATATAGCCTCGGTTAACCTACTATTAGTGCAGGGACATATTAATCATTATAGCCTCATGAATAAATTTGATCTCTTGCCGATGAATTAACGGATACTCAAACGACACCATCTAGTAGGCAGGGTCCTTGGAATAATGATCTGACATCCATGTCTTCTTCTCTGGGGTGGTAAATGGAATACCACACCATGCAATAGAATAAGGGTCAGAATAATATATCAAAATCATGGGGAGACGCACTGCTTGAACCTTAACCCTTCAATCATTACCCACCGTACCTCGTGCAAATCATATATTGACATCTTTATCCTATAAACCTCTGATATCATTAAAGATTGCACAATGTGTATCATGAAAACCGATACACTCGATGGGATTCGATCGTCCCAGGCTCAACCCATCTCTCTTGGAAACCAATTCTTTAGTAAGTAGGCCCCTAGGTCATAACTCAACCTCTCATACCCAAGGTAATGAAGTTCACCCATTATCTAATCACACGATACTCTACCCTTGGTAGGTTATCACTCAAAACCATATCAGATCACTGCTTGGTGTATCACATTTAACACATTAACATCTCACTAGTCACTCTTTTCAAAGTAACTTAGCCATAAAATCCCATCATTAGACCAATCTATACTTTAACCCCCAAGGTTGACCAAGCATCGGGCAATTAACTCACTGGACTACCCTTTATGGAACTCTATTTTCAATTTAGTCTAGGCTTACAAGGCTCTGACGACTCCATCTCATCCCTTCAGTTATCCTGCTTGCATAACTTAAGATCCATAAGGGTGCTCAAGAAACACACTTTACACAATTCACCCTTAGACCTTCATTCTAGGTGGAACATCACACACCCAACACAATGGACTTCCCTATGTCACTTGATTCATTACTAAAGGTTGGAAACCCTTCATGGTTCCAACTTTACTCAAGCAAGACTTTCTCATAGGAAATATAGCACTTAAAGATTATGTAATCAAGGCACAACACTCAGAGGACTAGCTATGAGCCTTACGGACCTCACCAATCTTACATCACACACAAAAACCCAACAAGATTCCCTTATTTTTCATTCACACCCGCTTACCCCTACTAGCATATCACGCAACATATGAAATCACATATAAAAGTGAGAAAATTAAGGACCACCTACCTCTACCAAAGAGTTATCCCCTTTTTCCACGATACCCTCTCTAATAGACCAAGCCAGCATCGGTGATCACCCACACACACAAGACCCTATCTCATCTAGGAGCTCAATTGAACCAATTATAAAAAATTTAGAATAAATTTCTTTATCTAATTAATAGTGGCATAAATGAAGGAATTATCACTGAGTGGAAACCCCGTACAATGGGCACACAAACTACCTGTAGATGACTCCCGATCACTCTAAAATCAAAATATTCAATTCTTATCCCAATTCACAATCAATTTTCATACTAAAATTGATAAAATTCAAGAATAATCCATATAGTGACTTATCTCTACTGAAACAATGAGAAACAACGTACGCTCACCGCTACTTGGCATCCTCTATCCTTCACACATGGAAGGCCCATCATTCTGACATGATTCCACATTGATCTGGTAGAATCATGATCAAATACTTAGATCAGACACCCTTAAATTAAATGAAGGGGAGGGGAAAGAATAAAGGAGGAAGGAATTGAAGGATCCTTACCTCAATAACAAATCTAGCGATCCCGATCCACCCGGAATCAAAAAAGAAAGAAAGGGGTAGAAAAAGGGAGCAGGAGAAGGAGGAGCTCTCTAACCTATATCAGATGGCTGGTTACCCCAAAACATGAAGGGGTAAATAAAAGAAACCCCCGAACTCCCCAAAATGCCCCTAATTAAAGTGGGGGTCAAAGTAGGCCACTAGATATTTGGTGGGTCAACTAGGTCCTCGGTTTACTCCACAGAACCGCTAATAGAGTGACCTGCAGCCACTGTCTGACCATCTGAAGTCTGGTGGCCTCCACCTAGATTCCAATGTTTTGTTGCTGCTGCTGGCCAGGTTATATCATTTACCTGATGCCTGAAATTTTACTCGGGGTCTTTTTTACCAGAATTTCCTTCTCCAAAGCTTCCTTTTCATCATATCAACCTTTTTCTTATCAACAGAGATCTTGGTCTCTGATACAGTGTTTCTAAGAAAGTTCATATATAGATCCAGAATTGAAACTGAGCTTATCATATAGTTGTTTCTTCCTAAGTGATCCCAGTATTTCCATCACGAATAAACTAATTTTAAGCCAAAAAAATAATATGAAAAAGGATTTAAATAACTAATGAAATATGAGATTCTGAAGCTTTAAGGCTTGTGGGCAGGCAAGTGGGTCTCCATTACTTCACAATTGACTTATCTTATGGTAGGAGAAAAAATAATGGTGGATTCACCAGAATTTCATAGTATCATGGATTAGTTCTAATAGGTATTTATAAAAGAATTCCTAGGATTTCATTTGGATAGAGAAGTAGAATTCAAGATGAATTCATTTCAAGGAGTAGGAAAGATCTCCATTACTTCTTATCTAATAAATTCGAGTTTTGAAGATTCTGCTGGATAATATTTGGGAAATGGATTTATTTGATCATTCTTCTCTCCACAGGCTGCTCCAATTTTATTTTCCGTAAGAACAATATTTCTATGAAGATATTACCAAAATATTATTCAAGCAATATAAAAAATTGATGTGATCTTCCTTAAATGAATTATCGGATCAACTTAAATGGTTAAGAGGTGGAATTATAAATTTAATTTGATTTTAGTTAACTTATAATGTGTGAAAAAGGACATCATTTTGAAGCCACTACAGGCACTACAGGGTGTGTTGTGATCTGGTCTCTCTATGACACCAATAGAACAATCCACCTAAAACAATCCATTTAGTTTTTGAATTTATCCAACCAATGTATTGCTAGAATCAAATCGAAGATATCAATGTCTTGTATGAGAAAATTGCAAGAGTTATGAAATTCCAAACACTATATCACAAATGGGACACTAATACATCTGACCACATCTATGTCTTAAATGGGTGTATGTCCTCATGGGAAAGGAAAAATATTCAATATACAAAGGGAGATTTGAAAAGGAGAGCCTAGTGGTGTGGAGATACGGCTCATAATGTAGATGAGCCGAGTGTTTTGACCAAGTAGCATGGCATTTCCCGTTTCTTTTCAGATGTGATATATACGAGGGTGACTCGATGGAGGGGTTAGCCTAGGATAGTGAGTGCCTTAGATGCAGGAAGCATGGGTAGATGCTTCGAATTAAGAGATCAATTCACATGAGGTGCTACCGAGTATGTGATATAGGCATGGAGATGCCTTGAGCTTTTGTGATGAAAAGCACTTGAGGTGCTTTTGGTATAGAAGTTTTGTTTCAATAGGAAGAATCAGTAGGATGACTGAACCTATTGATTTCATGTGTGGTTCCTGATGAGATAGCAAATCATGACTACAGATGGTCGGATCTTTGAAGATTAGAGAGCGGCTAGACGCTTCTGATTTTTGAAACGACGCCGAGGTTGGTGCCCAATCGTGCAATAGACCTTGGCATGGGTGAAATGTTTCAATTTTGAAGAGGAGCACTGAGGGTGCTTCTGGACAAATGATACTGACATGTATGAGGGGCTTGGTCAATGAATTAGGCATGTGAGCCTGGATTGATGAGATAGGACTCGAGGTGGTCTGGGTCGAATGATATGGCAGGGTAGCACTAAGGCGTCCGCCTGCTTGGGGATGCTTCACTTTGGTGACGGAAGGAACGTTAGTTGGGTTATGTGATTGGGTTCCACAAGAGCGTACACCCGTTCGGTTAGATGAGATTGAGGTAGTGCGCACTGGTTATGTGAGGTGTCGTTTGAGTTGTGAGTCAGTGAGTGGCCACATACGAACCAAGGACCAACGGTTTATATGGAATGCTTACAGGCTTGGTTTCCCGAGGTTTGATGAATGGGGAAATGTTCCTCTGTGGTGAGAGTTAACATCAGAGATAGATCAGGGTGTCGTGGTACGGTGGACCGAGTGTGTGGTACGTTGGACCGAGTGTGTGTCTTGACGCGAATTGTCAAGAAAACATGTTGGAACCTGAGATTCTGCTCGAGGAGAGATATAAGGGAATCCATAGGGGTAAGTGCACCATAGACTGTTAGAGGGTGTGACCCTCAGTATAGTTGGAAATTCGATGGATGTCAAGGATGACGTTCCTAATGAGCTGAAATATAACGTTCAATTACTGGATCTCTTTTCACAACACTACCTCAAAGTGACCAGCTGTATAATCCTTGTAAACTATCATGTCTAGTGAAGATGAAAATAGGAGATTCCATCAAACTCAAACCGAATATATAAATATAGTTAAGGAAAAATATATTTCTACCCTATAGTCCAACCTATGCAATCTTCTATGCTATAATCAACAAAATAAAAAAATATGAAATGAATAAAACTATATGCTACATACCCCATACCAATGAAAATACCTTATAGATAGTATTACCTCCTTTAGATACATCAAACAGACGAGGATCAAGAATACCACTGCCCAACCATAACAATGTAAATCCTTCCATAATATACTTCAATCATTGTTCTAAAACCCCATCATCATCACAGTTTTACGATGTGAGATAGACAAACATCTACTCTTTATGAAATATCAAAACTGCTGATCACTAAAAAAGAAAACCACAACAATAAAACTCAATCGTTAAAAAGAAGAGCCCACTAGAAAAACCGTTAAATTATAATACACCCTGGAAACATAAAAACGATACCCAGATCAAGTGAACCTGCTACTGATAACAATTCCACTACCTCACAAAATCATCCCTTAACATTCTTGAGTAACCATGAGAATGACATGCATGAGGGGCTTGGTCAATGAATTAGGCGTGTGAGCCTAGGATTGATGAGATAGGACTCGAGGTGGTCTAGGTCAAATGATATGGTAGGGTAGCACTAAGGCGTCCGCCTTCTTGGGGATGCTTCACTTTGGTGACGGAAGGAACGTTAGTTGGGTTATGTGATTGGGTTCCACAAGAGCATACAACCGTTCGGTTAGATGAGATTGAGGTAGTGCAAACTGGTTATGTGAGGTGTCATTTGAGTTTTGAGTCAGTGAGTGGCCACATACGAACCAAGGACCAATGGTTTATATGGAATGCTTACAGGCTTGGTTTCCTGAGGCTTGATGAATGGGGAAATGTTCCTCTGTGGTGAGAGTTAACATCGGAGATAGATCAGGGTGTCATGGTACGGTGGACCGAGTGTGTGGTACAGTGGACCGAGTGTGTGTCTTGACGCGAATTGTCAAGAAAACATGTTGGAACCTGAGATTCTGCTCGAGGAGCGATATAAGGGAATCCATAGGGGTAAGTGAACCATAGACTGTTGGGTGTGACCCTCAGTATAGTTGGAAATCCGATGGATGTCGTCAGTGAACCAACGTGAAGGTGAACCCGGGGGTCCACTGGTGGTGGGCTTGAACCTCATGAAGGCTTCCTACATACCACGCCTTGACATGGATCAAAGTCCCCGTAGATCGGTAGGAATGTGGAATACAGTTTAACGTCATGTGGGACAGGGTGAACCGACGTGAGTGAGGTCGGGACGACTGGGTGATGGGCTTGAACCTTATGGGGCTTCCTACATACCATTTTTTAACATGGATCAAAGACATCGTAGTTCAAAGGGGCTTCGTTGGCGAACCGACGTGAAGGTGGACCTTGGTCCTGATGGTGTGGGGCTTACACACTAGGCTGCCCAGGTGCTGGTGACCTGACGGGAAGAAGGTCAGGATGACCAACAGGTGGTGGGCTTGAACCTCTGGGAGGATTCCTACGTACCATGCATTGACATGGATCAAAGACCATGTAGTTCATGTTGGACGACGGAAGGCCGACGTGAATGAGGAGGACCAGGGGGTCCCAGTGGTGGTGGGGTTGGACCTCGTGGAGGCTTCCTACGTACCATGCCATAGCACGGATCAAAGACCATGTAGTTAAGGTTGGACGCCGGAAGGCCGACGAGAATGAGGAGGACCAGGGGGGTCCCAGTGGTGGTGGGCTTGTACCTCGTGGAGGCTTCCTACGTACCATGCCTTAGCACAGATAAAAGACCACGTAGTTCAGGTTGGTCACAACGACTTGCCGCTAGACCGGAATGCAGTTTAACGTCGTGCGGGGCGAAGATGAACCCTGACGTGAATGAACGACGATAGTTGGGCTTGATCCTCGTAGAGGATTCCTACGTACCATGCCTTGACATGGATCAAAAACCTCTTAGTTCAAAGGGGCTTCGTTGGCAAACTGACGTGAAGGTGAACCCGGGGGTCCGATGGGTGGTCGGCTTGGACCACAGGGAGGCTTCCTATGTAATAACCCGAGATTTTATAAGATATATTCTTTTTAATTTCTTTCATATCTTCTGTTTTACGATACACCAAGATTATCTTGCGCTATACGCAACACTATATTAGCTTGCAGTATATGAAACACTATTCTTAGATTGTGTTACACACAATTTCAAGTTTGTTTGATAATAGTCATTCTACGCAACATTGAGTATATATATATATATATATTCAATGTATAAATGAAAAATTGTTGGATTCTGTTATAACGAAACAGAAAATGAGTCTTGCACTATACTCAACCCTAACATGGCTTGCATTACATGCAATCGCGACCTTCTTCGATAGTGTGTGTTGTACGCAATACCGGGTTTTACTAAACAACGATATGTTATTATAATATTATTCTGAACTAGCCGTTATGAATAGTTTTAACTATATTTTGAATTTTATAACATTATTATTCATCTTACACAATTTCTAGAACATGTTATAAGAACAAAATAAATTTTTCGGGTAAAATAAGTATTTTTCAAAAAATGCAGTTTTGCCGGCTTTTGATGGCGCACCCAATCTAAATTTAGTTTTTGACATGTTTATAAGTTCGATTTTACAAAATAAAATTATTCTTTGGAAACAGGATATATAATTTTACCTTGGATAAATTTTTCATATTATTCTGATAACTTTCATATTTCAATGAATAGTAAAAACACGCTATATTTTAATTAAAAACAAATTTTTTCATCGTAATAACTTATGTGGTTAAATTATAATATTTAATGGTTTTAAAGTATAAATAGAATATATTTTTACTATTTAATATAATGTATGTCATTAGCATTGATTTTACCTTGCATTCGTAGGTTAAATCAATTCAATCTTTTGCAATGTTTTAAAGAAAAACCTGTTTTCTTTCGACAACGAGATTAATTTTAATTTAATTTCTGAAACTTTTGTGTATTGAATTTGGAAAATGGATTCCATATTTGGAATATGTGGGTCCAAATTGTGTTAATAAGCTACTTTTTATTTTTGGGAATTGTTAATAGTAACTACGGTAAATTTTATTTACCATAGTTAAAGGTAAATCGGATAATTAAGGGTAAATATAATATTATAAAATTACCCTAAAACATGCCAAAATTCTATTGGATGGCTAAAAGTAGACCCATATCACCTAAGTGTCAGATTAGATTCATTTTATGGACTTTTGACTATGAAAATAATTTAATTATTATTAAAACCAAATAAAGTTACAACATGTCACTCTCTTAAATCTTATAAGTACAATAATTTTAATTTTGTGATAATAATCATAAAACATCAAACATGAATATTATACATAAATATAATAAAATTATCTACATCATGATAATTTATTTTGAATTTTTAGGGATTAAATAATTGTCATTAATGGTGATACATTAATGATGCAGAAATTATTTATTAAGTGAAAAATCAGTAATATAGTTTTTATTGAAATAATAATACCCATTAAAAGGCCCAAAAACCTGACCAAAACTTATTGGTAGTATATATATACCATAATCATCCAATTACCTAATATATAACCGTTTTGAGTCTTATAAAAGTGATTATGACACTTATATTATTTTATTTTAAATGATGCCAAAGTCGTCACCTTCATAATTTAATAAATATAACAATTTAAATATTGTGATTTTAAGATGATAAATTCTATTAAAAGTATTATTGTTAAATTTAATAGATTTATATTCATCATAAGATTTTATATTTAATTTTTATGCAGCAAATAAGAATATTAAATAATTATACAAAAATGTTGTAGTAATTATTTTATTAAGAGATAAACCAAATAAATGGTTTTAAAAATAATAAAATAAATATTATATGAACTATTTAATGTGATCCACTAATTTTCTAGATACATATGACCTTTTATTAATTTATTAAAGCTTTTAGTTCGAACATATCTTCTGTATATATTTTATTTAAATTCATATAAATGAATAGTGTCAAAATTGACACTATTGTTATTTTATAAAAATAACATATTATAAAATTGTTTAAAAATCACAAAAATATAAAAAAATTATAAATTTAAATTTATATGGTCTTAAATGTTATAACGTATCCAATTATGGACAATTAAAAACAAATAAGTAATAGGTTGTTATAATTTAAAATGTTATTACCACAAATAAAATTAAATTGATTAAGTAAGGATAAATCAAGTTGATAATGTTTAAAATAATTTCCTAACATGTCTAAATTTAATTGGTTGATGATATTACAACCCTATCTCATATAATATTCGAATTGAGGCATTTTTGGAGGTTTTTCAGTGGGGTTAGATTTATTATAAATTAATATTTTTAGGATTTCCAAAGGTGCCCCTCTCCTCCCTTATAAAAGGGAACCTCCTCCCTCTCTTCCTCGCACCACTTTGAGCCTTCAATCTCGGCCAACCCCTGCCAAATTCTCTTCTTCACTTCCCTAGAAACATACTAGATGTCCTGGTCTTCTTCAAAGACCAATTTTAGTACCCTAGGAAGAGGATTCAAAGAGGCGTGTCAAAGAAGAGGTAATATCCATTACCGATTCTTTCAATTTTCTTTCTTCTTAAACTTCTTCTTATTTAGTTGTTTCATTATGAAGTAATAACATCAGTATCCCTCATATACTGATATGTTATTATAAATATGAAACAACCCTATTTCACCTTCTATCCATCCTATGGAAAACGAAATCACCGCGCGTGCGTACGTACGGAATACCATCTCCACACCGTGGTGTAATCTGTTTTCCACCACCACCTTACTTGGATGGGTATAATGGTGTAAATAGATAACTATATATGATTATTGAAAAGTGATATTTATTCATAAATATTATACATACACTTCAATTCAATTCCACGATCATGGGAATGATATCATCGCTCGTGCGTATGTACGGACTACCGTCTCCACGACGCGATGAGATTCATTCTCCATGCTAACCATTAATGAATTATTATAAAGTATATACAATAAGTAATCATGAAATATATGACATAATAATTATACTGTATCTATGTGTATATATATGTATTTAATCTACTTAATTTCATTCAATTCAATAAGGAAACGAAAACAGTGTTCAAGCATACGTACGGCCTACCGTCTCCATGAACGGTGTATTTCATTCCTTTTATCGATCTATAATATATATGTATATGATGAATATATATTATATATAAATCTTGTTTTAAATTCTGGAATTATTTAAATCAGGATATAAGTAATAATATCAAGGAACGACAAGTCGAAACACATACGATAAATGAAATGATTTTACCCAAAACGCTACTTTAACATTGAATTTACAAAAGAATGGGTAATATAAAGTCATAAGTGAAACATATATGATATCATAAAAATGAATATTATTATGTAATAAGTCAATGACATTATTTAAATCATTATACAGGAGGTTCGGAAATGTACGAAGCATATCGGACCTAAGGTAAGGGATAATTTTTCAAATCTCATTTTTATCCGATATTTCTTATACTTAAGTATTTACTGGGGTTATATTTATCATCCATCTCCAAGTTTTATAAAAATGTTTTCATGTATTTTTAAAGTCCTTTTTACCTATTTATGACTTTTAATACATGGTATGTAAGGAATCTTTCTTTTGTTTACGTTATGAGGTACTTTTTTGACTTTTCCGGCAAAAGTACGAGAAGAATGTTTTTTAACTTATACGGCATGAAAGGATTTTTACGGTTTTATGAAGCCTTATTTTCATGAAGATTCCTCCAAAATATTTCATCACAATTTTTAACAAAATATTTTTCTTTTAAAATTTCATGATGTTTTGTGAAAAGAAATTGATTTTGAAGAAGAAATGATATTTTCCTCAAGAATTCATTTCAAGAGTTTTATCAAAACCATTTTCCATCTAAGATGACATTATTTCACATGTGTATATTTCAAGTATAAAGTCTCTATGATTTACAAGGTTTCAATTTTCTTATTATGAAATGATATCCATTTCTTTTATATGGATTATGTGATGATGGGGTAATGTTTATGAAACCCGCTTTTTTCGTTGGGTTATTATGAATGATGTATGTTTATTTTGTGGCACAAGTAAGAATGATTTCATTATGAGATGGGTGGGACCTATATCTCCCTCAAATGCATTGGGTAAAGATTTATATCTCATGAGATATACATGGATTGAATGGTATATTAATCCGGTTCAGTGTTACAGGACTGAAACAAGGAGTGAACTCGATTCAGAGAGGGACTTTGTCCACTAAGATGGTCTTGGCAGCAATGCCTTGGCTACCATGGAAATCATATCATGTGCTTAATGTTTTTCCACAATTACAAGTTTTATTCCCAAGCTATTTTTTCATGATTGATGTTCTATTATGATCTATGCCTTACGTACTTCCATGTTTTATGTCATTGCTCAAGATTTTGATGTTTAAATATTATGTTCATGTTTTTATGTTCAAATGTATATGGTTTGTTTTATTTTCTCCATGATTACCCTTACTGAGCATTTGAGCTCACCCTTTTTATGTTTTCTTTTCCCCCAGGATTAAAATAAAGGTTTTAGGTAAGGAAACAAAAAGGGGAGGATCGTTATGGGAGATGTTGAAGATCTGTCAACATGATTAGAAGTTTATATTCCAAGTTTCCAAAGACACTAAACTATTACGGTACTTGTGTGTCTCTTTTTGTTATGTATTAGATATTCCACAAAAGTAATGTAATTTCCATGTACATCAAGCTTCGGGTCTCTACAGTTGGTATCAGAGGAAAGGTATAGTCAACCTTTGGAAACTAAGATGTGAAAATGTTAGTGAGATCCCTAGAGATATTTCTAAGGTATGTCTAGGGATGTTTCTAAGGATAAGTATACGTATAGGATATAGTCCTAGAACTATGGTAACGATATTAGAATTTAACCTAACATGTTAGATATTTAAGGTACTCCCCCTTGATTATGTTATTTTCCTTGTATGATTTTTTCCTCTCACAGAATTCTTTTTGTGTTTTAGTCAATGGAGGGAACCAAAAGGAATTCGGTTAACATTGAATCCAATGGAAAAATTGGTGACTATGAGAAACAAAATTGTGTAATGCCTAGAGAGAAAGATATTGTGATTTTTCCGAATCAGTCATCACGATATATGATTAACAAGTTGAAATTTAGTGGTATTCTTAATTCATCAAATAAGAGGAAGATAGACTTTTATGCATGTTCACATGTTGAGGAGCATAAAGAATGGAAGATTGAGATTTCTAAAGAAGGGAAGAATAACCTTGAGGAATACCTAAAATGGAGGGACAAATGTTATCTGTGTGGAGAAAAGGGTCATAGAGTGACAGACTGTTATGGAGTTCAATGTCTTATTTGTGGAGAACATGGGCATTACCCAACTCAATTCCCTGACTCAAAAAGTTACTTCTAAATCAAGGAAGGACTTATTCCATGACAATCATTGAAGAGGATGGATTGAAGTGTTTATGTATTGTTATTCATGAATAATGTTGTTGAGGTACTTTTATGGTGTATTAGAATATTTTTGTATTAGTCTATTGTGGTTTTCAATAATTTTATGGTATGGTAACCATGAAAAGTGATACAAATATTTTGGAAAGTAGATGATATGCACATAATGAAGGGATAAAGAGAAAATGAAATGTTTGACAGTATTCATGAGTTCATGACTGATATAAGGACAAAGTGATATCATGGTTTGAGTATATATAAATTTTGGGATTTTGGTATGTGGAAAGAGTTAACTTTTGATAGCATTCATGTTTTCACTAAGGTTAAATGGGTATTCATTTTTCAAGAGAATACATGATTAAGGTATTCACATGATATGTGGGAGATTAATGATGGCATTCACTTGATTGTTATGTGACATTTCAAGTAATCATTTTCATTATACTATGAGCTTGGACCGAAGTATTTTAGATAAGCCTAAAGATTGGAATGGATTATGTTGGACATAAGTTAGTATTGTTTAAGGATAGAACTTTTTCGATATTACTGATGGGATGTTATAGTAATGTAGTTTTAGAAAAAGGACAACCTGCAGGACGGGCGACAACCCATTGCATCGGACAAGGCTGTGGGAATCGAACCCACAACCGAAGTGCGACTAGCCTTTATCGCCTACCAGTGGACTACAGGAAGTCCCTAGTTAGTAGAAACTAGTTTTATTTTATTAAGCAGTATGATATATGAAGTATAAGTTCATTTTTGGAACCATATTCGATTAATATAACCATATGATGGACTTATAAATTTTGCAAACCTTTTGTTTGAAACAGATGGAATGACCCATCATTCTATCACATGATCTTCTAACACATTATTAATAACAAATTCAACTTCATTTCTTTAAGGGATGAAGTGAAAATTTTTCAATTCACGAACAACAGTGAGATTGTACCAAAATCATGTAAGTATTTATTTTAATTCATCAACTTTTGGGAAATGATCTTGAAAACCAAAAATGTTGTCCTAGTGACCTTATATCCGATGAATCAGATGGTACCTTAGATCATCACAAATCCATGGCTTTGTGATTGTTGGATTTTTTATAGCTGTGTTCTCTACCACTCTCTATCAGAACATGATGGTTATATTTCTCTTTCATATCCATATTTTCACCTATGTTCCCCTATGTGGAAACTCAGTGATTAGTTTATTTGGGTAACCATTACGTTTCATACTTTAGTTTTTAAAGATAATTTTTGGAATTCCTTTTTAGGATGTGGGTTTCAATTAAAGAAACTTTCAAGTAGAAAACCATTTATAACACCGACGAATTTCGAAGGCGAAATTCATTTTAAGGGGGGTAGAATGTAATAACCCGAGATTTTATAAGATATATTCTTTTTAATTTCTTTCATATCTTATGTTTCACAATACACCAAGATTATCTTGCGCTATAGGCAACATCGTATTAGCTTGCAGTATACGCAACACTATTCTTAGATTGTGTTACACACAATTTCAAGTTCGTTTGATAATAGTCATTCTATGCAACATTGAGTATATATATATATATATATATATTCAATGTATAAATGAAAAATGGTTGGTTTATGTTATAACGAAACAACAAAGGAGTCTTGCACTATACGCAAACCTGACTTGTCTTGCATTACATGCAATCGCGACCTTCTTCAATAGCGTGTGTTGTACGCAATACCGGGTTTTACTAAACAACGATATGTTATTATAATATTATTATGAAGTAGCCGTTATGAATAGTATTAACTATATTTTGAATTTTATAACATTATTATTCGTCTTACACATTTTCTAGAACATGGTATAAGAACAAAATAATTTTTTCGGGTAAAATAAGTTTTTTTTCAAAAAATGCAGTTTTGTCGCCTTTTGATGGTGCATCCACTTTAAATATAGTTTTTGACATGTTTATAAGTTAAATTTTACAAAATAAAATTATTCTTTGGAATCAGGATATAAAATTTTACCTTGGATAAATTTTTCATATTATTCTGATAACTTTCATATTTTAATGAATTGTAAAAACACGCTATATTTTAATCAAAAACAAATTTTTTCATCGTAATAACTTATGTGGTTAAATTATAATATTGAAAGGTTTTAAAGTATAAATAGAATATATTTTTACTATTTAATATAATTTATGTCATTAGCATTTATTTTACCTTGAATTCGTAGGTTAAATCAATTCAATCATTTTCAATGTTTTAAAGAAAAACACGTTTTCTTTCGACAATGGGATTAATTTTAATTTAATTTCTGCAACTTTTGTGTATTGAATTTGGAAAAATGGATTCCATATTTGGAATCAGTGGGTCCAAATTGTGTTAATAAGCTACTTTTTATTTTCAGGAATTATTAATAGTAACTACGGTAAATTTTATTTACCATAGTTAAAGGTAAATCGAATAAATAAAGGTAAATATAATATTATAAAATTACCCTAACACATGAGAAAATTCTATTGGATGGATAAAAGTAGACTCATATCACATAAGGGTCTGATTAGATTCATTTTATAGATTTTTGACCATGAAAATAATTTAATTATTATTAAAACCAAATAAAGTGACAACATGTCACTCTCTTAAATCTTATAAGTATAATAATTTTAATTTAGTGATAAACATCATAAAACTTCAAACATGAATAGTCTACAGAAATCTAATAAAATTATATACATCATGATAATTTATTTAGAATTTTTAGGGATTAAATAATTGTCATTAATAGTGATACATTAATGATGAACAAATTATTTATTAAGTGAAAAATCAGTAATATAGTTTTTATTGAAATAATAATACCCATTAAAAGGCCCAAAACCTGACCCAAACTTATTGGTAGTATATATCTATACTATAATAATC
Source organism: Viscum album (assembly GCA_963277665.1). Lineage (NCBI taxonomy): Eukaryota > Viridiplantae > Streptophyta > Magnoliopsida > Santalales > Viscaceae > Viscum > Viscum album. The sequence goes on along the minus strand of OY728131.1, from coordinate 671,054,246 downwards.
TAATTACCTAATATATAACCGTTTGGAGTATTATAAAAGTGATTATGATACTTATATTATTTTATTTTAAATGATGCCAAAGTTGTCACCTTCATAATTTAATAAATATAAAAATTTAAATATTGTGATTTTAAGATGCTAAATTCGAGTAAAAGTATTATTGTGAAAGGTAATAGATTTATATTAATCATAAGATTTTATTTTTAATTTTTATGCAACAAATAAGTATATTAAATAATTATAAAAAAATGTTGTAGTAATTATTTTATTAAGAGATAAACCAAATAAATGGTTTTAAAAATAATAAAATAAATATTATATGAACTATTTAATGTAATAAAATAATTTTCTAGATACATATGAATTTTTATGAATTTATTAAATCTTTTAGTTCGAACATATATTCTGTATATATTTTATTTAAATTCAAATAAATGAATAGTGTCAAAATTGACACTATTGTTATTTTATAAAAATAACATATTATAAAATTGTTTAAAAATCACAAAAATATATAAAAATTATAAATTTACATTTATATGGTCTTAAATGTTATAAAGTATCCAATTATGGACAATTCACAACAAATAATTAATATTTTTTTATAATTTAAAATTTAGAATGTTATTACCACAAATAAAATTAAATTGATTAAGTAAGGATAAATCAAGTTGATAATGTTTAAAATAATTTCATAACATGTCTAAATTTTATTGGTTGATGATATTACAACCCTATATCATCTAATATTTGAATTGAATCATTTTTGGAGGTTTTTAAGTGGGGTTATATTTATTATAAATTAATATTTTTAAGATTTCCAAAGGTGCCCGTCTCCTCCCTTATAAAAGGGAACCACTTCCCTCTCTTCCTCACACCACTTTGACCATTCAAGCTAGGCCAACCCCTGCCAAATTCTCTTCTCCACTTCCCTAGAAACATCCTAGAGGTCCTGGTATTCTTCAAAGACCAATTTTAGTACCCTAAGAGGGGGATTCAAATAGGCGTGTCAAGGAAGAGGTAATATCAGTTACCGATTATTTCAATTTTCTTTCTTCTTAAACTTATTCTTCGTTAGTTGTTTAATTATGATGTAATAACATCAGTATCCCTCATATACTGATATGTTATTATAAATATGAAACAACCCCATTTCACCTTCTATCCATCCTACAGAAAACGAAATCACCACGCGTGCGTACGTACGAAATACCGTCTCCACGCCATGGTGTAATCTGTTTTCGACCACCACCTTACATGGATGGGTATAATGGTGTAAATAAATAACTATATATGATTATTTCAAAGTGATATTGATTCTGAAATATTATACATACATTTCAATGCAATTCCATGATCATGAGAATGTTATCATCGCTCGTGCGTATGTACGGACTACCGTCTCCACGACGCGATGAGATTCATTCTTCATGCTAACCATTCATGAATGATTATAAAGTATATATAATAAGTAATAATGAAATATATTACATAATAATGATACTATATTTTTGTGTATATATATGTTTGTCATCTACTTAATTTCATTTAATTCAATAAGGAAATGAAAACTGCGTTCATGCGTACGTACGGCCTACCGTCTCCATGAATGGTGTATTTCATTCCTTTTATCGATCTATAATATATATGTATATGATGAATATATATTATATATAAATCGTTTTTTACATTATGGAATTATGTAAATCAAGATATAAGTAATAATATCAAGAAACGACAAGTCGAAACACATACGATAAATGAAATGATTTTACCCAAAATGCTACTTTAACATGGAATTTACAAAAGAACGGGTAATATAAAGTCATAAGTGAAACATATATGATATAATAACAATGAATATGATTATTTAATAAGTCAATGACATTATTTAAATCATTATACAGGAGGTTCGGAAATGTACGAAGAATATCGGACCTAAGGTAAGGGATAATTTTTCAAATCTCATTTTTATCCGAGATTGCTTATACGTAAGTATTTACTGGGGTTATATTTATCATCCATGTCCAAGTTTTATAAAAATGTTTTCATGTGTTTTTAAAGTCCTTTTTACCCATTTTTGACTTTTACTACATGGTATGTAAGGAATATTTCTTTTGTTTACGTTACGAGGTACTTTTTTTTTTACTTTTCCAGCAAAAGTACGAGAAGAATGTTTTTTAACTTATACGGCATGAAAGGATTTTTACGGTTTTATAAAGCATTATTTTCATAAATATTATTAAAAAATATTTCATGACTATTTTCAGAAAAATCTTTTTCTTTTAAAATTAAATGATGTTTTGTGAAAAGAAATTGATTTTGAAGAAGAAATGATATCTTCCTCAAGAATTCATTTCAAGAGTTTTATCAAAACCATTTTCCATATAAGATGAAATTATTTCATATGTGTATGTTTCGAGTATAATGTCTCTATGATTTACATGGTTTCACTTTTCTTATTATGAAATGATATCCATTTCTTCTTTATGGATTATGTGATGATGGGGTAATGTTTATGAAACCCATTTTATTCATTGGGTTATTATAAATGATGTATGTTTATTTTGTGGCACAAGTAAGAATGATTTAATTATGAGATGGGAGGGACCTATATATCCCTCCAATGCATTGGGTAAATATTTATATCTCATGATATAGACATGGATAGAATGGTATGTTAATCCGGTTCAGTGTTACAGGACTGAAATGAGGAGTGAACTCAATTCAGAAAGGGAATTTGTCCACTAAGATGGTCTTGGCAGCAATTCCTTGGCTACCATGGAAATAATATCATGTGCTCAATGTTTTTCCACAATTTCAAGTTTTATTACCAAGCTATTTTTTCATGATTGATGTTCTATTATGATCTATGCCTTACGTACTTCCATGTTTTATGTCATTGCTCAAGATTTTGACGTTTAAATATTATGTTCATGTTTTTATGTTCAAATGTATATGGTTTGTTTTATTTTCTCCATGCTTACCCTTACTGAGCATTTGAGCTCACCCTTTTTATGTTTTCTTTTCCCCCAGGATTAAAATAAAGGTTTTAGGTAAGGAAACAAAAAGGGGAGGATCGTTATGGGAGGTGTTGAAGATCTTTCAACATGATTAGAAGTTTATATTTCAAGTTTCCAAAGACACTAAACTATTACAGTCCTTGTGTGTCTGTTTTTTTTATGTATTAGATATTCCGCAAAAGTAATGTAATGTCCATGTACGTCAAGATTAGGTTCTCTACATCCTGCGTACCATGCCTTGACATGGATCAAAGTCCTCGTAGTTCGGGTGGGTCACAACAGTTTTCCATCGGACTGAGATGCAGTTTAACATATTGCGAGACAAAGATGAACCCACGTGAATAAATGATGGGTGGGCTTGAACCTCATGGAGGCTTCCTACGTACCATGACTTGACATGGATCAAAGTCCTCGTAGTTCAAAAGGGTTTCATTAGTGAACCAATGTGAAAGTAGACCCAGGGGTCCACTAGTGGTGGGCTTGAACCTCGTGATGGCTTCCTACGTACCATGCCTTGACATGGATCAAAGTCCTCATAGTTCGGGTTTCATCAGTGAACCGACGTGAAAGTAGACCCAGGGGTCCACTAGTGGTGGTCTTGAACCTCGTGAAGGCTTCCTACGTACCATGCCTTGACATGGATCAAATTCCTCGTAGTTCGGTTGGTGGGTGTCGGCAAAATGACGTGAAAGTAGATCCAGGGGTCCACTAGTGGTGGGTTTGAACCTCGTGAAGGATGACTACGTACCATGCCTTGACATGGATCAAATTCCTCATAGTTCGGAGGGTGGGTGTCGGAGAACCGACGTGGGGAAGGGGGCTTGGTCTGATGGGAGATGGGCTTGAACCTCAGAGAGGCTTCCTACGTACCATGCCTTGACATGGATCAAAGACCTTGTAGTTCGGGTTTCATTAGTGAACTGACGTGAAAGTAGACCCAGGGGTCCACTAGTGGTGGGATTGAACCTCGTGAAGGCTTCCTACGTACCATGCCTTGACATGGATCAAAGTCCTCGTAGTTCGGGTGGTGGGTGTCGGTGAACCGACGTGAGGAAGGGACCTTCGTCCGATGGGAGATGGGCTTGAACCTCAGGGAGGTTTCCTACGTACCATGCCTTGACATGGATCAAAGACCTCATAGTTCGGTTGGTCACAATGGATTTCCGTCAGACTGGAATGTAGTTTAAAGTCATACTGTACAAAGGTGGAACTCGACATGAATAAATGACGGGTGGGCTTGAACCTCGTGGAGGCTTCCTACGTACCATGTCGTTACATGGATCAAAGTCCTCGTAGTTCAAATGGGTGTGCAGTTTAATGTCATGGGAGACAAAGGCATACAGTTTAAAGTTATGCTGGACGAGGGTATACAGTTTAACGTTATGATGGACGAGGGCATACAGTTTAACGTCGTGATGGATGAGGGCATACAGTTTAACATCATGTTGGATGAGGTATTGTCATGGCCAATGCCAACTCTAATCCCACGTGAGTCATGCTCGGTGTGAGAAACAAGAGGCAGCAAGGACCTGACGATCACGTCGCGAAGGGTGCGTCCGTGAGAAGTGAAGAGGGGCTTACGCGTTAGGCGGACCATGGTGCTGGGACTTACTCCAGGATGGAGGCCCGAAGTGCGGCAAAGCGCAGTGAGAGAGGGATTTGGGACCAATGATGGGAGGTACCTCATTCCCTATCGCGCCCTCCACTGACCTTGGAAGTGGGGAAGTACGAAGGTGCATGGGTGATACCTTCCGCAAGAGGGGCTAGGGGCTTACACCAAGACGGTTGCCCTTCTCCCATGGACATATGCTACTCCGAGAAGGAGGATATCATACCTTGTGGAGGGGGTGACCCTGTCTCTGTGGAGACGTGTGGCGTAAAAAATGTCCGAGCTGGAGGGACCCTATGTGCGAAGCACGGGGCCAGATCATAGTTTAACGTCATGTGTTGAGGATGAGGTGCTTCGCAGTTTAACGTCCTGCAGCTCGGATGATGTGGGTTCACTCTGCACCCCTAAGACTTACATGACTGGCACCCTCTGCTCCTTGGGGGAGGGAAGGTACCAGTAAGGTCGTGGTAAAAGGGGGTTGTAGAGCGAACCATCGAGGGGTCCATGTTAGCATGGCTATGCTAAGAAGCAATAGCCGGTATCTTGCCTATGTGAAGAAGCATTAGGCGATGCAACGCTACGAGTGGTGCTGTCAATGGGACTTTGAAATTACATCATGCAAACCTAGAGGGTCGCACGGGGGGAGGAATTTCCAAGCAGAGGAGTGTGCTTCGCGAAGTGGGGTTCCTTGGCCTTAGCATGGGGCAAAGGTGTGAGTGGAGAGTGCTTTGCGAAGTGGAATAGTATTTGCGGAGCACTGCCTCATGAAGAGGAGGTTCCTCGCGAAGCAAGGTACTAGGAAGCAGTGTGCTTCGTGATGTGTAGCGATCTTGCCTAAGCATGGGGATCAGTAGTACAGGATGGGTGTTTCGTGAAGCATAAATGCTCGTGGCTGCCTGGGTTCCCTTGGGAATCCCCCTCCTTCACGAATTCCCTTGAGCTTCACGAAGGGAATCCCTCTCAGAAGAGGGGTTGAAAACGAGACAAAGCGAAGGCGTCACGCGAAGTAGAAGTCCCTCGTGGAGCTCATGATTCCTGGGGAAAAAGGTGCTTCGCGATTCAAGAGTGGAGAAGCTGAAAGGTCGGATTCTCCGTCCTCTTGGACTGAGGGGGAGCCCAGTATTTATAGGCAAGGGGCGCCACAAAGCATCACTCACGCGCCGCCTCTGGTGCTTTGCGGTGGGCTCACGAACGTCAGGCTATTCGCGGAGAGGTACCGCCTCCAGTGCTTCGCGGCGGGCTCACGGACGTCAGGTTGTTCGTGGAGAGGTACCGCCTCCAGTGCTTCGCGGCGGGCTCACGAACGTCAAGCCGTTCTCCGAGAGGTACCGCCTCCGGTGCTTCGTGGGACCGCGATGCTCGGGTGTGCTTCACGTCGGTGCTTCGCGAGGCAGCGTGCGGGGCTTCTTTTTCGTCCTTTCCTTTCGTGCAATATTTTGGCGCCATCAAATGCCCCCCCTCAGACTTTGATCCATGGAGGGATGAAGGGTCGAATTTTGAGGGAAAATTTCCAAAAATTGTCGGAGGTTCGCGATGCGACTTCGCGAAGGGGTCTGCGGTGTTGACTGTGGCCACGGTATCCGAACGCGACGCGATGCGCCGTGCGGGCGGGGCGTGCCGCGAAGCTCCGGGGTCACCACCTATAAATAGAGGGCCGACCTATTTTGTCTTTACGTGATTTTCATTTCCTTTTGTGCTCTCGATTTCTCGAACCTCCGCGTACTCCGCGCCTGCTCTCCACAAATAGAGCATTGCGGCGAACCGTGGGTCTCCGACTCCACGACCGTGCCAAGAAAACTCCTGTTTTCCGGCCTAGGTCAGACTCTGCGGCTTGGTTTCTCAACCGATGTCCACGAGAGATCTTCGCGAGCCGGCTTCGCGATCCAGCTTCGCGATCCAAAAAATCCTTTTATGAGTGTCGGAACAGAAATGGACCATCAAGAACTTGAATTGGGGGTTCTTGCAGATGTCACCTGTCTGGATGAGATGGACAACTGTCCGGGCCTTAGAGAGATGGTCTGAAGCCACTCGGACCACATTTCTTTGACAGAGCTACTATCGGAGGGTCAGAAGAATTATCTGCAGTGCAAGAAGCTTCCATTGTACGGATTCGGGTTGGGGGATGACGTCTTCATCTCTGAGGCGAGTAGGGACGAACCATCTTGCTAGTTTAGGAGCACGCCATGTCAGCACCATTGGTTGAGGGCGGCCGATGGTCATGCGTAGGAGGACTTCACACCCGTCACCGCCGAATGTCTCTACAACCATGTGAAAAATATTGATGGGAAGCCACCGCAACCGGAGATGTCCCCTCCTCTCCACCATACCATGCTGAAGGCGGCTTTGCAGGATTCGAAGAAGGGGTGGTCCGATGAGTTGGACATGTGCTAGGGCGGCAACTTTATTGATGACTAGGCCTGGGGCAGTGGGTCAATCTGAGGATTCCAATGCTCTCCAAGTGGTAAAGAATGTTCGCCAAGCTGGCCATGGGGAAGAGGGTCAATCTGGGGATTCCAATGCTCTCCAAGCTGTACAGAATGATGCAGAACATTAGCGAGGGAAAGAAGCCGCAAAGGATATGCAGGCCCTTCCACCTCCTGTATGGGTGGATTGCGACGCACATCAGGGGGATCTATGAGTATCCAAACCCTATCTCGCTGCCGGGATCAAACTTCCACCTCTCCATCCTGAACGCGTCCGGGAGCTTCCCGTTCAAACTAACTATGCCGATGGTGCTGAACCGGGGGTGGAGGGCAGATGAGTTTAATTTCCACCTCTTCCCATTGCCGACAGGGATACTCACTGACGATGGGCAGGGAACGGAAGAGCACCGGGCTTACCTCCTGGCCTTTCGAGGCAGAGTTTTGGTGGCACGAGTGGATCGTGAGCCACTCTGCGAACCGTACACCCCGAATCGGTTTGCGAGGCAGTTCTGGTGCTTCCAGCGGCTGACCCCGCAGGTCTACTGGGAGGTGCGTCATGAGGAGCACCCGTGTGTGATGTAGCAGTTGTGGCTCCTGTTCACACGGGAAGATGGGAAGATGCAAATTGCACTGCCTCCATCCACCGCTGCTTTCGGATTGGTGAGGGAGTATGCCATTAGTTGGGAGGCTGCTTACCCAGGTGAGATGCTGAAACAGCCAACTATTTGGGTTGGTGATGGTGGGCCTCCTCTATCCCGAGGTCGGGGTCAGAGGACAGCTAGGGCCTCTCGCGGTGGAGGGGATGCCATGGCGACGAGACCCGCACCGGCCGAGGGTGTGGCAGCAGTGGCGGATTCGGTGATTCTGGAAGAGCAGGGCCATCCGGAGGGGCGGCCACAGAGGGGATTTCGTAAGATATCCACTCAGGCTCTGGGGAAGCAGCTGCGTCATATCGACATGGCAGAGGATGTCATCTTCCCGGAGGCCTGGGACATTTGGGATGTCAACCGGAAATTCCTCAGTCCACCCAAGATATGGGCGCACTTGAATCGCCTCAGGATGGAGTTACCAGGCATAGGCCCAGTCCGGGCTGGTTTCATGGCATCTCTAGCGGAGGCAGAGCAATACTTAGACGAGCTGCAGGATTACGTTCACTCTTGTGGTGTCCCTCGCCCAATGACAGACCGGGTGAGGGTACTGCTGGATCGAACGGTCCCCCCACAGTTGTCAGCCGCTGATCTGAGGGATTGCTTCCCCCTACTAGAAGAATCATAGGACTCCTCTCGGGAGGATGAGGCTGGAGGAGGGAGCCCGTTGGAGGAGGGCGAGGTCGGAGATCAATGCTAAGATTCCAATGATTTTGCAGAGGCTCTCGAGGTAACATTCCAAACTTCTTTCCTTATGGTCCGTTCTTGGTCCATTATGTACTTCTCACCGATGTTTGATCCATGTAGGAGGAACTTGTACGCAGGTCTAGTGCTCACCCCTTGGCGGGTGATGATGTAGGACCTTCAGAACCCGCGCCTATGGCTGCGTCCAGTTCCGCGTCTGGTGGGACCAGAGCACCCGAGGTGGCTCCTCCGGAATCTCCAGACCTTCCAATAGTATACGGAGGGCCTCCCCTCGGGGTACCGTCAGTATCGGCTCAATAGAAGCACCAGGAGGTCGATCTATATAAGTTTCCTCTACCAGTTTCCTTGTCGTCATATGTAGACTATGCCAACTAACGTTTATGTCCCTCTCTGTCGTACAGTTCTCCGACTGGCGTGGGCTGCTGCGGCAAGGCTAGTCGGGATATCTGGTGGCATCCCTCTTAGGGGCATGCCGGTGATGGTGGCGATAGTCCCCCCATCCCCCCAAGATGCAAAACACATCATCACTGGCGGGACCACCAGCAGGGTCGTGCCTGAGGTCATTGAGGTGGACTCCGATGAAGAGGATCGACCGGCCGGTCCCAGTCCTGTCGCGCCTGCTTCGGCCCCAGATTTCGCGCCAGATTCAATGCCAGATGCAGATCCTGCCGAGGACTTCATGCGGGCGTATCCTGCATACGAGCCTGCCAATCGCACAGACTGGGACGAAACGACCTCCGACGAGGAAGACAACAACATAGTCCGCCGTCGGTCGTGGAAGCTAATCACACGCTTCATCAAGGACACCCCCCAAATTCTATGGGTGAATGAAATGGACAAACTTCTCTCACGGATATGCGAACTATGTGCTGGGGGAGTGGATTCCCAACGTCATCATGCGCTCGTCCGAGATCTCATGGCCGAGAAGATCCGGGAGTATGATCGCGGGCTCAACGTGGGCTGGCAGCGGAGGAAGGCGACCAACACCAAGAAGCTCTAGGAGGCTGAAAGCGAGGTCCAACAGATGCAGACTCGGGAAAATGAGCACTCAGCCTCTCTTAATGCACACTCTGAGCTGATCTCACGGTTGAAGGCCCAGCTGGAAGAGGCATAAGAGCATATGAGGCAGGCTTCTAGAAAGATGGCTGCCATTCAGGCTGGCGTAGAAAGGGCCAGAGCCAAGGCTGACGAACTACGCCCCGTCGCTGCTGAGGAGGAGCGGGAGCTGAGTCAGCGGAAGCAAATCTTGGATGCCACAAGCCGAAGGGTGGCAGAGCTACAATTCTCTTTTGACGGGGTCAACCCGTCCATGGGGGGAGTCAACCCCTGGGTACTGTAACAAACTAAAAAACTTTTATTGGTACTTTCGCGATTCAATTTCTTCCTTCTTTGTTTTGAATGCTGTAGCATGCACGATTTCCACATTTTTAATCGGTTCGTTACATCCCTGCAATGTTTGTGGGACGTTTGACAATAATTCCCGAAGCTCACATGGGTCAAGCCCGATGTGAGAAACAAGAGATAGTTTCCTTCTCATCCAACCTAACATAGGAGTGGAGAACAAGCTCCGGGCATCTGTGATTTGGATTACCAGTACAGATTTCTGAAAGATGGGAGAGGCTTGTCTGGGGAAGGAATTTCTCAAAACAGCCGAATTACCGTTTCTTCAGCGTGCCCTCATGCACGAATGGTGCAACGCTAGGGGCACTGAAATCGGTCTGAATAGACGGAAACAGGAAGCGTGAAATATGATGCCCAAGATTCGGAGCACTGTGGGGATGGCATGACAATAAAGGATAGCCATTAACCATGGAGGAGAAGCGGTATCCTTACTGTGTTAGCCTGAAATGGCGACAAAAAATGAGGGTCGACCGTTGACCATGTTCGAAACACGGGACCATGTCACAAATGTTGTCGGTCAATATTTCAGGGCGTTGACCCAGGACAGTTGGCGGACCCTGGCTCGAGCATCCATACTATTAGGGGGTCCCTCCAAACATGACCAGTCTTCTGGAATGTTAGTCCAGGATGGTAGGTGAGCCGATGCAGCATGAGACCAGGCCATTAGGGGTTTTTTTCAGACATGAAAGGGGACGAGGGTCCGAATAAGGGGCACGCAAAGCGTGGAGTATGGAGTGATGGTTTTTCCGAACAGAATCCAACACTCATGTAATTACATCACCGTGGCGGGAACACGCCAGATGGGTGCGTCGGTTTGGTTATGGATCCTTCCTTCTTTGGGACAGGGTCTCTCTAGTGAGGGGTCCGGCCAGGGGGGCCGAAAAGGGCAAGGATGGGATTAATGATTCCTATGGGCTGGACCCTAGGAAAAATACCCGGGTGTCCCTACGTATACCATGAGGACGGAAATCAAGATACATGTAGTTCTAGATGCACAGTGTGGTCATAGACCAACACTGGCTGGTGAAATCCTCTCGGGCAGAGGCTCTGGTGCATCCCATGATGAACACGGGGTAGCCTGAACTTGTTCAGGGTGGAACCGCAGTTTAGTGTCATGCGTTGAGGACATACAGAATCCTGTAGTTTAACGTCATACGATAGGACGTGGAGTGAAAGAGGATATCCCAGGGAGCATATGGCGTGGTAGTTATGAAACCGACGTGAATGAGGACTTGGAGTCCAAATCACACCATGTACCCCCGGAGGGAGCTCTCCAGGTCAGGGGACCGAGAGTGAGGATTAAGCTGGGCCCGAAGCAAAGTGGTCAGGTGTTCCTACGTACCCCATGAATATGGGAATCAATCCATATATAGTTCTGAAAACTTAGTTTAACATCATGTGGGATGATGAGCAGCCTAGCCGTGTTGGTACACATCCAGCCAAAACTACTAAGCCCACGTGAGTCATGCTCGGTGTGGGAAACAAGAAGTAGTGGTGGGACTTTCCTGACACAAAAGGGGGGCAGGTTAGGGAGAAGGGACGCTCGGTGAATACCAGCCCAAAAACACTAACACGACCATGTAGCGCACCTAGATGCGCGAAGAGATAGAGCCGAATATGTTGGAATTCCACTTGAACATGAGTAAGTGGAAATGTGTGAATCATGATTCTCGAGATTTGGATCACAATAACGTTGGCGTGACGATAGAGGATAACTGTTAACCGTGGTGGAAACGCATTATCCATATCACATTAGCCTAGAATGGGGACAAACAAATGAGGTTTGACCGTTGACCATGTTCGAAACACGGGACCATGTCGCAAATGTTGTCAAAGATCCTTAGGGACGTTGGCCCGAAACGATTGGAGGGCCCTTAGGTCCAACATCTATGGAGAGCCCTTAAGCCTAGTATCCATGTCTTCTGAGGGTCCTTTTGGGTGTGGAAGAGGATGAGGATCCAAATAGTGAGATCACGAAGCTTGGTCATGGGACGAGGGGAATGCCCCCATGAAAATTCCACACTTCGAGCTCTTTGTCAAAACACATCGGAATACAACAACGAGACGTATTAGATAGAGGGATCAGATTCCTTTCCCATAGGGAGATCTTAGTTTACGGTCGTAAAATTCAGACCATGGGTAGGAGGAAGCACAGGAGGCACGTGACAGGTATTTAAGAAAAACCGGCGTGGATGAGAACCGGGGTTCCTACTACCATGTGCTTCTCGGATTGTTTGAGGTCGAGAGACCGGAGATGATAGTTGGGCAGGGCCGGCGGGGAAATGCCCGGGTGCTCCTACGTATCTCATAAGGATGAGAATCAAGCCTCACGTAGTTCTTGAGAGAGTCTTAGTTTATGGTCTTAGAACTCGGACCATGAATGGGTAAGGGGAGTAGGGGACACATGGCAAGGTGGTTAAAAAACCCGACATGAATGAGGACCTAAGCCCTACTTACCATGTGTTCTCTGAAGAAATGCTTGAGTCAAGGGACCGAACATGAAGGTTAGGCTGGGCCTGCAGGGAAGTGCTTGGGCGCTCCTACGTATCTCATAAGGATGAGAATCAAGCCATACGTAGTTCTGAAAGGTGGCACGGTTAGGTACCAGTGCCAGGGAAAAAGGGGAGTGTGGGCGTGGCCCTTGCACTAAAAGAAGCAGAATTTGATAAATCTTGTTTTTCCTTTAAGGTGAGTGGTTTTTTTTGTGAAGTGACAAACCTAGGGTAGAAATCACTGGTGTCGCCACAATAATCAAGCTGTGATAGGCGTTGACAAATGGCATGGCATGTGACCAATACCCAACGTGATGTCCTCTACAACGAGGTCATCACAATGCAGTGCCGTTTTTCATCATCTGGCCAGGACGATAATGTCGTAGTTCAGGGTCGTATGATAGGACCAATCATGAATTTTAACGTCATGCAGCGCAGACGTAGAAGAGGTGATGCTAGGCGGGGAATGTGTGCAGTGTCATGAAACACAATTTATGGAGACATGATCCCACATCAAACTTTACGCCACTCCGAGAGGGAGACCTCAGGCCGAGGGGCCTATATAGAGGTAAGAGGTGAAAAGAGGGGGGAGAGACTAGCTCCCTAAATGGGCTGGACCCGAAGACAAGGTGTCTGGGCGGTCCTACATATCCCATGAGGATGGGAATCAAGCTGAACGTAACTCTAGATGGATCTTAGTTTATGGTCTTAGAGCTTGGACCACGAATGGTGACAACATCCCGAGTAAGCGCAGACATCAACCCGATCCCTAAGCCCACATGAGTTAAACTCGATGTGGCAAACAATGGGTAATCTTTATTGCAATACTTGGGGTGTCCATCAAAGGGGAGTCGGCAGAGAGCCCTGAAGGACACCTTTGACACGGCTTGTTCCCCCAACGTGCAGACATGCACGGAGGAATAGTACCAAGAGTTTCGAGACTCTACTTGGACATGATGAGAATGGAGAAGGATGTGAATCATGTAACCGACATGTTGGGCTTAATGGGGTTGGCGTGGAAATAGGGGAAAACTATTAACCGTGGCGGAAAAAACAGTCTCCATATCGTGTTAGCCTGAGGTGGTAACAACAAAAGAGCATCGACCGCTGACCATATTCGCAACGTGGGATTTTATTGATTTGTTGTCTGAAACCCTCGTGGGCGTTGGCCTGTAACGGTAGGAGAGATCTTGGGTGTAGTATCCAGGTCCTTCTTGGGGGTCCCTCTGGGTGTGAAAGATGATGGAAGCCCTGATGTCGGGATACAAAAAGCCTGGAAAGTGGGTGCGGACGTGTCCAAGTAAAGTTTGGAATTCCAGGTAATAAATCAGAGTACCCTTAGGCACATTGGTGAACCGATGAAAAGGGTCGACAGAATAGATCGGGAGGGAGAGGTACATGGCGTGGTCATTACAGGACCGACGTGAATGAGGACATAATCCCATACCATGCCATATACACCCCTCGTGGAGGAAGGGTAGTCCAAGGAGCCAAGATGGGATGGAGATTCCCAAAAGATGGGGCTGGACCCGAAGCTTAGTCATTCGAGTGGTCCTACATATCCCATGAGGATGGGAATCAAGCCACACGTAGTTCTAAAAGATACCCAGGGGTAGGATACCCTAACGAGGATGTGTACGATGCGGTGAGTAGCCTGACATGAATGGGGACATAATCCCGCACCACAATGCATAATATTGTGGGAAAGAACCTGGGACCGGCAAGGCCAAGGGGCCGGAGGCTAGGCCTCGATTAGGAAGGCCTGACAAGCTCGCAGTTTAACGTCTTGTAGTGAGGACGAGGGTCAAGGAATAGGATTCCCTGGACAGAGGAGGTGTATGGTACACTAAAAAAATTGACGTGAATGTGGACATAATCCTTCACCACACCATACACTTCAGGTAAGATCTTGGGCTAGGGCTGGAAAATGCCAAGGGGCCTGAGGCTAGGCCTCGGTGAGGGAGGCATGAGGCTGGGCCTCAGTCAGGACGACCTAACTAACTTTCAGTTTAACGTCTTGCAGCAAGGATGGGGAAAGAGATAATTGTATCTCATTCGGGGATGTGTACGGCATGGAAAGTAACCTGACGTGAATGTGGACATAATTTTTTACCACACCATACACTCCAAATAAGAGAATCGGGGCCGTGGGCCCGACCGCTGGCACCACCCGGAGGGAAGTTTGTCGCTTCAGGATGGGATAGAATGAGTTACTGCACTCGATGTTTGGGCCATCTCGAGGTGGACCCAAGGATCCAGGACACTGTTGACCATGTTCGAAACATAGTGTTCCTATGGAGACCTGATATGGGAGCAACAAATGAGCGTCGACCGTTGACAAAATTCGCAACGTGGGACTTGTATCGGCTTGTTGCTTGGAAACCCTCGGGGGCGTTGGCCCGTATCAGTAGGAGATCCCTTGGGCGTAGTATCCAGGCCATTCTTGGGGGTCCCTCTGGGTGTGAAAAATGATGGAATCCCAGTCAAGGAGTGGGTGAAGTATAGCTGTATCCATCCATGAAATAGGCAAACATCTCCAGGGGGGACGTGCAGCCGGGTCGAGGCTTGCTTTATGTGAGTTGGTGAAAAAGTGTGCACCCTACCATATGTCTTGACCCGAGGGGAAGATTTTGGATTTTGGGTTGGTCCAATGGACAAAATGTCTGGGCATTCCTATGTATCCCATTAAGATGGGAATCAAGCCATACGTAGTTCTTGAAGGCCATGCAGTTTAACGTCATGTGGTGAGGACGTGGGAATGTTTCTAAATTGGTTATATGTATGGTACGGTGGGTAACCCGACGTGAATGAGGATGTAATCCCACACCACACCATACAATCCCATAAGAGAGTCCGAGTCAACTAAGGCCAAGGGGCCCGAGGCTGCGCATTGGTCAGGGAGGCCTAACTTGCTTGCAGTTTAACGTCTTACAGTAAGGATGGGGGGCCGGTGGCCCGAGGAGGCCAAGGGGCCTGAGGCTGAGCCTTGTTCAGGAAGGCCTGACTGGCTTTTACTTTAACGTCTTATAATAAGGATGAGGGGAGATCTTAGTTTAAGGTCATAGAGCTCGGACCATTTTTCAGTTTATCGTCCTGCAGGACAGCAGTGCAGTTTAAGGTCGTGCAGGACCATACAGTTTAAGGTCGTGTTGGACCATATAGGATCAGGCAAAGTACTACTTGAGGAACCTGGCATTTTTGGGAGGAGTTACGCGCTCACCATCCATGGTCACCAAGGAGTACGCCCCGTTGGGGTAAACCTTATGGATGTTATAAGGCCCTTCCTATTTAGGTTCTAGCTTGGGCGGTTTCCTACCGGGGATCATTGGCGCTCGAAGGGCCAACACTAGGTCGCCCTATAGAAAAGAACGGAGGCGAACCTTCTTGTTGAAGGCCCTTGCTATCTTATTCTGATGCCTTTCCAGATTGTGCAAGGCATGAATCTGGTTCTCGTCCAGTGCTTCTAATTCAGCTAGACGGATTTCGGCCACCTCATATGGCGCCTGCTGGTAATAGACTGTAGTGTGTAATGATGGCAGCTGGATTTCAATGGGTAGGATGGCCTCATCCCCATACACCAGGGAATATGGGGTCACCTGGGTAGAGTTGCGAGTCATCATCTGATAAGCCCAGAGGGCATTGGGGAGCTTGTCCGGCCAAATTTTCTTGTTTTGACCAACCATCTTCTGCAGAATGTTAGAGAGTGTTTTGTTGAATGCCTCGATTTGTCCATTTTCCTACACGTGATAGTGGGTGGTATGGTTCGAACGGATGTCGTACTTTTTGTAAAATTTCTTCAGCTCAGCCGCTCGGAAGTTGGTGCCGTTATCGGTGAGGATGGCATGAGGGACCCTAAACCGGTGGATAATATTAGAGCTCACAAAGTCAACGATGGAATGGGCCTTGACCTCTTTGAGTGGAACTGCCTCTACCCACTTGGAAAATAAATCTATAGCAGTCAGGATGAACCTACACTGGCGAGCTGTTGCCGGTGGATATGGTCCCACTATATCAAGTCCCACTATCGTAAATGGCCAAGAGTACTTGGTGGGTGGAGGGGCTCTGGCGGCTGATGCAGGAAGTTGGCGTGAACTTGGCACGTGTGTCATCTCTTGGCATACCCGATACAACCGTGGATCATAGAGGTCCAGAGGTACCCCAACCTCCGGATTTGATGGGAGAGCTTCGGCCCAGGTTGATGGGAACAACAGGAACCGGTGTGGGCCTCTTGCATGACTTGAGGAATATCTACTCCTTGAATGGAACAGAGGAGGACGACATCGAAGCTCCGCTTATAAAGGATGTGTTCAAGACTGGGGCCGCTCTGGAGGGTAAATTGAAGCGCGCAGCATCGGATTCGCTCACGCTCAGCCCGGTCGTCCGAGAGGTGACCATTTTGGAGATACTCGACAAAAGGTTCCCTCCAGTCGGGAGCGTCCTCGGCCGTTGTTTCTGACGAACCCGGGACCCCTGACATAGCGGGTCTGGTAGTGAGATGACTTACCCGCATGTCGTCATTGTCCACTTGGGTGATTGGGGCGATGAATCTCTAGTGTGCCACATGTATAATCAAATCATCTTGCTCGGGTTCTGCGAGCGACGCTGCTAAGCCAGCCAAGGTGTCTGCTTGACCGTTCTGTGACCGTGGGACGTGGGTAATCTCTGGTCGAGAAGAGAATTGGGCCATTAGACGGAGGGTGTACTCTAGCAACGGTACAAGATCCGGCTTCCTGACGACATAGTCTCCATTGACCTGTTTGATTACCAGCTCGGAATCTCCTTTCACATGTAGATGGAGCACATCGATCTCAAGGGCCAACTCGAGGCTGGTGATGAGAGCCTGATACTCTGCCTTGTTGTTAGTACAACCATCTGACAACAGGAACGAGTATGGAAAGATGTCTTGCGTCGGGGTAATGAATACAATACCCAGGCCCACTATGTTGAGCTTAGGATCGTCGAGCCTCCTACCGGTGGGGATTTGAGAGGCGCCGTCGAAGTGCATTTTCCAACATGAGACGGCATGATCTACTGAGAGGATATCCTCATCAGGAAAATCCAGGTCCGAGTACTGATCCGCGGAGGTTGGGTGGGCGGATAAAAAGTCTGCTGATACCTGTCCCTTAATGGCCTTTTATGGCATGAACCTGATGTCAAAATGCTGGAGGATCATTGCCCACCGCGCCAGTCGGCCAGTCAACATGGGGTGGTTCAGGGTGTACTTCAGTGGGTCTACCCGAGAGACCAATTGTACCTCATGGTGCTGCAGGTAATGCCGCAACTTCTGTAGGGAAAATACAAGCGCAAGGCAGCTCTTTTCGATAGGGGATTATCTGACCTCATTATCGAGAAGCATGCGGCTGAGATAGTCGAGACTGTTCTTCGTACCCTCGTTATTCTTCTGGGTGAGCAGTGCGCCGAGGGACCATTCCAGGGAGGTCACATAAAGGACCAACGGCTTTCCGGAGACAGGTGAAATCAAAACCAGAGGTTGGAGCAGATACTTCTTGATTTCCTCAAAGGAGGTCCGACACTCCTCATCCCATTCGTAGGCGGCGCCTTTCTTCATGAGCCAGGAAAAGGGTCTACACTTTCCGGCTAGATTCGCGATGATTCGGTGTATATAGGATAAGTGGCCTTAGAGACCTCGATTTTCCTGAATATTGCTTGGGGGAGGCATTTGGCTGATGGAATTGATCTTATCTGGGTCGATTTCAATGCCTCGGTATCTAAAAACAAAGCCAGGAAACTTCCCAGAGGTGACCCCGAAGGCACACTTCAACGGGTTCATCTTCAGGTGACGGGAACAGAGGAAACCGAAAACTATCTCAAGCTCTTTGAGATGGTCCTGGCGCTGGCATGATTTGACCACTATGTCATCTACGTAGCATTCCACCAGCATCCCGAGAATCGTCTTGAATATGCAATGCATGGACCTCTGATAAGTGGCACCTGCGTTTTTCAAGCCGAAGGGAATAACCTGGTAGAAAAAGGTACCTTGGGGGGCCCTAAAGGCAGTTGACTCCTTGTCCTCGGGGGCCATCCGGATCTGGTTGTAACCAGAATACCCATCCATGAAAGAGAGGTTTTGGAACCCGGCCGTAGCATCAATTAATAACTCGGTCACCGGGAGGGGAAATTCATCCTTTGGGCAGTGGCGATTGAGGTCGCGGAAGTTGATGCAGACCCAGATCTGCCCATTCTTCTTCCTGACTGGCACAATGTTGGCAAGCCACTTGGGGTACTGGACTTCCGTAATGAAGATGTCTTTGATAAGCTTGTCAACTTTGGCCTCAACCATAGCACCATGAGAAGGGTGCATCTTCCTTGGAGGCTTCTTAAACCCACGATGGTTTGTCGGGAGGCCCAGACGGTGAATGGATACTTGAGGATCTAGTCTTGGCATCTCACTGTAACTCCAGGAAAACATGTCACGGTGTCGTTTGAGAAAGTCTATATACCGCTGTCACTCCTCGGGGGACATGGCTGCACTGATCAATGTGGGTGTCGGATCCGCCTCTCTACCAAGGTTCACCTGTACTAGTTCATCAACCGTGGTAGAGATGCCTTCCTCAAAGGTGGGGGGAGCATCCTCCAGGTCTTCCTCTCCACCTGTGGGGGGATTTCCCGCAATGGGAGATAATTCTGGGCTATCAAAACCATAGGGGAAGCTGGTGCCGTCTTGGGCAGTAGTGGTCATCATATCAGGAGACTCACTCGCCATTGAGACCATAGAAATGAAGGCAGTCGACCCTATCCTATCTGGCCTTCAGCCTAAGGGGCCACATTTGATGGCATCAAAGCAGTGGTGACGTGTCGTCCTGGGTCGGTTGATTCCAGCCCAGCGGAAGAGAAATGTATGGTGTACTGTCGTTGTCATAATATTGACATTCCGGTACCTCACAGGGGTAGGAGGCTCCGGGATCACCTGAGCTTGGTTGGTGTAAGAGTACGAGGTAATTTTCCTCCGTCACTTGGACATGGGAACATTCCTTCCTTTCATACTTGAAATAACAATACATTGACCCTTGTCGGGGGTTGTGTACTCCAATCGGTGGATTGGGAGGATATAGGAGTCATCCATGCTTGCCTAGGGATCACTTGTGACTGGGGCGAGTTCATGATCACTTACTAGGATTTTCTTATCCTTACTCTTGTAATAATCAGCATCTAGATAGAGGGACTCACAAGAGGAGACAGGAGACGCATCTCCTTGGAGAATGCCTACTCAACCATTGAGGGAGTATTTGAGGCACTGGTGATACGACGAAGGGACTACTGCATGCAGATGGAGCCATGGCCTACCCATCAACGTGTTGTAGGCAGTGTCCTGAGAGACGACCATGAACTCGGTGCTGGTAATTAAGCCACTGAACTGAGTCTTCAGGAAGATATTGCCGACTGGGGTTTGCTCGGTCCTATCGTATCCCTGGATTCTGAGGTCAGAGGGAGTTAAATCATCTTCAGACAGACCCAGATTTCGCAGTGTCTGAGTCAGGATTAGGTTGATTCTGGAACCTGTGTCAACGAGGTAGCGGCAGACTTCCACACCATTGAATTGGCCAATGATGTACAGCGGGTGAACATTCCCATGTATAAGAGGGTCCTCATCATCACTGGAGAATGAGATAACCACCTGACATTCGACATTCTCAATTGCCTCGGCATGGAAGGCTTCTGTGGCCGCCACCTCCGTCTCAAACTGGAGGGGGCTCCTTAGGGACTCGGCTAGTGCCTCGTGCATTTCAGACGATAGGCAAAAGGCCTAAAGGATAGAAAGCCTTGCCGGAATGCCTACCAGGTGCTTCAGGACATCATACTTTTGTGCCAAACATGAGCCTCTGCTTATAGAAGGTCGTTCTGCAGTTGGGGGAATAACGGGTCCTTTCGGTTGAACTGGCGGTTCGCTAGTGGTGGGAACATCCCATTGCCTACTAGTTGAAGCCTGGAGATTAGTTTTTGGACCAGGATCGAACAGCAGAGACTGGCCCGTAGCTGGGAAAGACTGACTGTGGTATGGACGAGGCAATCCTGCCTGATCTAGTAGCACAAACGACAGTGGAGGTGGAGTTGAGGGCGTTAGATGGGTCTGCGCGTGCTGAGCTCTGTGCTGAGCCTGCTGTTTGGTTTTAGTCGCGTGCACGGCCTAAATGCAAGTGCCCGCTGATGTGCCTTGATGACCGACTTGTTTACGGTTCCGCTGAAATTGACGTCGGCTGGGGACGTTAGGGGGGTTCGCCTGGCATTCCCCCTCTTCGGGGGTCATATAGGGCTTTACCAGCTCCACAGTGTCAACTGAAGCGTACCGCTGGCTGTCGCTCGATGAGTCATCCACCACCGGGCAGATTTTTGGAGGAATCGCCATTTCAGGGGGAATAAAGTCACCAAGAGTGAGGGGTGACGACGACACTGGTGGAGCGCGTTGTTTCTTCTTGCGTCATCGCTGCTTGCCCTTTTGGGAAGAGGTCGACTGTGAAGGCGATGCATAGGTACTGGCTACTTCTTCTGAAGGTTCCAGCTACTTTAGGCATGCCCGGATGATACCATGGGTGCGGGAGATGGTTTTTCGAGCCATCCAGTCGTTGTATTTCTGGGACCCATGGCTGGGAACCTGCTACCACTCGCCTTTTCTGTCGCTACCAATCTCTGACCCTAAAAAGACACCTGCTACTTGTGTTGGTGTTGGACCAACCTGACTATGTTGTTTTTGACCTAGTCTTGAAGCCAGCCTTTAAACACATAGCATTGCTTGAGGGTGTGCCCTAGAATCTAATGATAAGGACAGTAGTTGAGGTGATCGGTAAGATTCACCTCCGTCGGCCTTCTGCACTCGGGTAGGCGCACAATCCCTTACTCTAGAGAACTTCAGAAGTAACCAAGGACCTGATTCTCGTTGAATGAATAAGTTTGGTGCCTTTTTTCCAGATAGGGGTCCCTGGGGGCCTGGCCCTGACGAGGGGCTGGAGGGGCCTACCGAGGAGGCAGTGCCTGATTGTCTCGCCTAGGTGGGGGTGGCGATTGCGCGGGGGAACTTGTTGGTTCTGAGGTGGTCGCTGCTGGGCAGGAGACTGCGCTTAAGGTGGAGGACATCTGTGGGGTTGCAGGGCTGGTGCGGCTGGCAGTAATTCCAGCTGCCTGGGGGCTTCTATTTGGGCCACCACGCTGGGTTCAGCTCTGGCAGTCCTCCTAGCTGGGATTATAGGAGGAAACGAACGTGCCTGACTAGCCTGTTGCAGAGCCTCCTCAAGGTGTTGAGCCTTATCTGAGAAATCTTGGAACCCTCCAGGGTAGTTTTGGGTAATCAGGGAAGGTACCAGCTCCATTTTAATGTTCCCTACACACATCGTTAGTAATTTCTCCTGATTCAGTGGCATATCGAGGGAGTATGTAAGTCCCTTCCACCAGGTGATGAAATCCACGACTCCTTCATCAGGCCTTTGCTTGCACTTGAATAGGTCTACAATGTTGGTCTTCCACGTGGTGGACCTGAACTGGTATAGGAACTGCCAGCGGAGATCCTCCCAACCAGTCACTGATCTGATAGGGAGCTGGTTTTACCAGACGAATGCGGGACCTTCCAATGTCTGCACAAAACATTGGAGCTTGGCGGCTTCTTATTGGGCCGGATTCCCCAGCATGGGGCCACACCTGGAAGAAAAATGGGCCAAGTGCTGCGGCAAGTCCCCTGTCCCGTTGAAGGGTGAGAAAGTGGGGTTCCCAAAACCCGGGGGCGCGGGCATATCATCCACCCACATGGGATACGGCTTGACATCCGGTGGGACTTCCACCTTCCTCGTTTCCAACGCTTCGAGGCGGGCTATGAGTGCCGCTATAAGATCATCTGGGTGGGGGTCTCTGTCTTGACGGGGATCCCTAATCACAAGTGCGTTGTCGGGTTCTTCGACATGGTAGATGGCTTTGGCAGCTCATGGAGCGACTGGCGGAACGGCCTGTGGGGCGACTGGGGGAACCTGGGCTGGATTCTTCATATTTCCCCGTCGTTCGGGAGGGTTTGGCGAGACGTATCGCGCCCTCTTGCTGTAAGTTCCGGCTTCTGCCCGGTCTACGGAAGTAGCATGATCAGGGTTGCCTAGAGGCATCTCACCGGGGGGAATTGTTCCTACCCCTGCTGCCCTGGCTTGGGATTACCATAGTCGGGTCGCCACTCTGCAGTGCGGTCGGCCAAGAGTTCACCAACCAGCCTCTTCTGCTCAGCATGCTGCTGGCATAATGCGTCCTTCTCGGGATCTTCGTCTGTCTTCTGTACATAGGTGAACGGGTCGGATTGCTTGACAGTTCCGACGTTCTCCTTACCCTTACCAGCATTTCGAATGAGTACCAGCGACTCGGTGGGTAGATGGAGGCCTAAAAGGTTCCTCTGCTGACGGGTAACCCTCCCTGATGGGTCCAGCAGTGGTGGTACACCCTCGAGGGGTAAGTCTCCATCAAGAAATTCAATCTCGTCTTCTTTGTCCACTATGTCAGCCATGTGGACCGCGACCCCTCTCGAGGGCATGTCCTCAATGTCGCATAATGAATCAGGCTGTCGTCGGATAGGGCTGAAGAGGAGAGCGGCATAGTGTCCCCAGCCACAGACTTGCACATGGGGGGGTAGCTTCCCTGATGACTCTGCGGAGTACTTTGAAACTCTGAAAACATTTCCATTGAAGGGTGCTCTGACGGCCTGGTGACTCAGGGTGCTGGGCCACAGGGAGTGTGGCCAAATCTATTAGGCATCATTGCTTGCCGATTTCTTCAAAGTGCTCTCGTCTTCTGGGATACATCACCTGCTCATAAAGATGGTGGAAGTGTGTCGCCCACAGGGTCAGGAAAAAGCACCCCACTTATTCTAGGGTAAAGGACTCTGGTGCGCGAAAGTTCGGCACCACCGTCGGCCAGAACTTCTCCGAGAAGTGATCCGCTGCGAGAATTCTCCAGAAGCTCCTAGGTTTGGACTCAAGGTCTGGCCTTGTATTTCCCCACTCGTCAACCGGGGGGCGGCTGAGGGACCGGTAGCAGTACCGAGGTGGACTGCTGGGACAGTAAACTTGGCGGCGGAGAATACGGCGAACGAGCTGACTGGCCGCCGAATTCCGGGCCATCCTCTGAAGAGTGAGGTGACCTGACCACGATATCACGATACGATGGGCTGATAGCCACAGCTTCAGGTGCAGGAGTGGCGGTTGCTGGCGATAGGTCATGTCGTTTCTCTACCGTCATTGGTCCCCAAAATAGCTCTTCGTGATCTATGTTAGAGGTAGAGGGCACTTCTGGTGACAACTGTGGTGATTGCACGGTCGAGACCTATAAAATTTCCACGATTTCTTCCTCTTGGATGTACCTGCGGAGAGAGGTGGGAATCCGGTGGACCTCGCATCCCGGGAGAATGAGGCTGCTGCGCCTGGTTCCTTCCCTAGTCCTTGATGTGGAGGAGCTGGGAGAAGGTTCTATTGCTGAGTCGCATTCTGCTTCAGAATTCGAGAAACGAGCCGGTTTGATCTCCACCCGCTCCCCCCCAGGATTCTTCCTATGGAGGCGACGACCCGCTCTTCTACCCTAGGGTAGCTCTTCGGGACAAGGTTGATTCTCAATATGTAATATTGGGGTGGAGCTGGCGCCGTGGCGGAGAGGGTCCCCGCTCGAAGTTGTCGGGGTGTGAGGGGCACCAGGGAAAATGTCGAAGGGTACATGGGGAAGACCTCCATGGACCGTGCGGGCGGAGCGAGGCTGACCTTCACTATTCAAGTTGCTGGGGTGAGGGGGACCTTCGCCAATTGTAGAGAGGATGTATGGAGGACCCAAATGTTTGAGAAGGACCAGATGGATTGTGCCTTCATATCGGTGATCAGGGGCAGGAGGAGGGACTCCATACCCTTTATAGTGGGTGAGGGAGAGGTCTCCGCGCCGAGCGTCACTGCCGCGGGGTGGGTCTTCCTTCGAGATGGGGGTAGCACGAGGCATACCTCTGTGATGAGCTTCGGAGTGGGCAAATCCCACGCTCTATGGAATGGTGGTATGTTGAGGACCTCCGTATGGAGTGACATTACTGTGAATTGGTTCACGGCAATCATCGCTCGGGCCTACGACCCCGAGAGTCAACCCAGCCTGCTCGTGGGGCGGCTGAGGCCTCAATCCTAGTCGGGTGAAGGAGTGCCCCTACTCAGTGTATAAAGGAACTCCATGATGTACGTCGGTGGTGTATTGGGCCACAGTAGTTGTTGATGTCAACGTATCTTGGAGAGCATCCTCAACCCGGGCCCGATGCTGACGTCGGGTCAGACGAGCTGGCGTAGGTGGTGCAGGGGCATAGCCTACTTGCTCTTCCTGCGAAGTCAGATGGCGGTGCTGACGCGGCCGAATGGGAGCCCTTGCCTGGAGCCCTTGGATCGGAACTCTGAGCAGGCCAAGCCGGACATCACCCGTCTCATCAGCATAAGGAGAGGATTAGTCGAGGTGTTCCGGGGACAGGCTCCCGAAACGATTGAATGTTGGGGTGGGGAGCAGGGGCTCCCTGCGTGGCCTGTTAGGGCGGCGTTGACGGCGGGGCCTGGATGCCTCCAGGTCCAGGCGGTTCATATCCCAAGTTGGGATGACCCCTTCATCCTCATACCTGTGTATAAGGCTTATGATCACCCTTCGCTGTATGATCTCTGACGGGGAAAGGGGACGTGGGCGCCCCATATTCTCGAATTTGGAGGCCGCTGTGGCGGCAATGGAGCCACATGGGGTGGCTGTGCCGGTATTTCCCCTGCCCCTGCGTAGGCGAGCGGGCGATGATCGTGTCCCCACAACAGCAACCTGGTTTCTGGGAAATGGAGATATCAACTCATCAGTACCTCGAGGAAGAGCATCGACAACTAGTTCCCCAGCGTCATTCCCTTCTCCATGGCGGTAAGAGGGATCCACGCCAACACGTTGCAGAACGGAATGCCCCACATTCTACCATCCCAACTTCTGGTGAGTTTCATGCCAGGCCCTCCATTTTCTTGGTGGGGCTTGGCACCGGATATCTGGATCTGGTGACACATCAGTCTACTGGTGTCTCGAACGCTACTAATCTCTACATTGAAAAGAATAGTTTCATGTCGGGTTCACCATTTCTGTTTCTGACGCTTTCGCCGGGGCGCGCGCACATCTGTCTACGGAGGAGGATGTGCTGCATTGTTTCCCCGCATTCTCACTTTCCAAAGGTGGGCGGCATTCGCTCTTTATTCAGGTACGTCTTCTCCTTGATGGAAACAAGAGTATGGGATGTTGGTTCTTCCTTCCGTGGATTCCTCCTCGGAACTCATCACCTAGTCCGGGTCTCCATCATAGATTTAATATGTTGTTCGTGAAACTCTTCCCAGTTCCATGTTTCTATGGACGCCGGTTAATTACATTGTTTCTGTCGGTACATTCCAAAGGGTCCGGTCAGGGTAGCAACCTTTAGTCAGGGTTGTAGTCACATCGAGGCATCAGTAGCATGTCTGGATGCTGGTGAACTAGCATGTCTGTCTTTTGTCCCTTGTCATGGGGCTTCTCGAGGGTGTGGAAGCCTGAGGCATCCCACATAGAGCGTGGGGAATTATATACCATAGAAATATATCTAATGTTTTCCTCAGCTTCCTGTGTTTAACACAGGGTATTCCAAAGGTTTAATGTCCAGCGGAGACGGATCAGCCCGATCAGAGAACTAGCTAGAATGGATCGGATTGAAGAGTTTCCCTTGAGGGGG
Source organism: Viscum album (assembly GCA_963277665.1). Taxonomy (NCBI): domain Eukaryota; kingdom Viridiplantae; phylum Streptophyta; class Magnoliopsida; order Santalales; family Viscaceae; genus Viscum; species Viscum album. The sequence continues at coordinate 671,028,229 of OY728131.1, read as the reverse complement.
TGCCAATACCAGGACCAGCCCATGGGCGGCTGTGAAGAGGAGCAGAATGGTATGATCTTTCTGGGATATGGCAGTCCGGGTGAGAATCAGGATGGGTGATAGAGAGATGAATGAAGTGAAGGGGGAATGAAACAGGACCATCGCAAGGGCGACAATAAAGTTGGGCTTGAGTCTTGAAGAGACCTCCTACGTATCCCTGTGACAGGGAATCAAAGTTTGCGTAGTTCGGGATGGTGTCGGTGGACCGACGTGAAGGTGGACCTTGGTTCGATGGATGTCGTTAGCGAACCAATGTGAAGGTGAACCCGGGGGTCCACTGGTGGTGGGCTTGAACCTAGTGAAGGCTTCCTACGTACCACGCCTTGACATGGATAAGTCCCCGAAGTTCGGATGGAATGTGGAATATAGTTTAACGTCATGCGGGACGGGGGTGAACCGGCGTGAGTGAGGTCGGGACGATTGGGTGATGGGATTGAACCTTATGGGGCTTCCTACGTACAATGCCTTGACATGGATCAAAGACCTCATAGTTCAAAGGGGCTTCATCGGCAAACCAACGTGAAGGTGGACCTTGGTCCAGATGGTGTGGGGCTTACACACTAGGCTTCCCAGGTGCTGGTGACCTAACGTGAAGAAGGTCAGGATGACCAACAGGTGGTGGGCTTGGACCACGTGGAGGCTTCCTACACACCATGCCTTAGCACGGATCAAAGACCACGTAGTTCAGGATGGATGCCGGAAGTCCGATGTGAATGAGGAGGACCATGGGGGTCCCAGTGGTTGTGGTCTTGGACCGTGTGGAGTCTTCCTACGTACCATGCCTTAGCACGGATCAAAGACCACATAGTTCAGGTTGGTCACAACGACTTGCTGCTGGATCGGAATGCAGTTTATCGTCGTGCGGGATGAAGATGAACCCTGATGTGAATGAACGACGAGAGGTGGTCTTGAGCCTCATAGAGGCTTCCTACGTACCATGCCTTGACATGGATAAAACACCTCGTAGTTCAAAGGGGCTTCTTCGGAAAACCGACATGAAGGTGAACCCGAGGGTCCGATGGGTGGTGGGATTGAACCTCAGGGAGGCTTCTTACGTACCATGCCTTGACATAGATAAAATTCCTCGTAGTTTGGGTGGGTCACAACGGTTTGTCGTTGGACTGGGATGCATTTTAACGTCTTGCGAGACAAAGATGAACCCACTTGAATAAATTATGGGTGGGCTTGAACCTTAGGGAGGCTTTCTACGTACCATGCCTTGACATGGATCAAAGTCCTCATAGTTCAAAAGGGCTTCATCAGTGAACCGAAGTGAAAGTAGACCCAGGGGTCCACTAGTGGTGGGCTTGAACCTCGTGAAGGCTTCCTACGTACCATGCCTTGACATGGATCAAAGTACTCATAGTTCGGGTTTCATCAGTGAACCGACGTGAAAGTAGACCCAGGGGTCCACTAGAGGTGGGCTTGAACCTCGTGAAGGCTTCCTATGTACCATGCCTTGACATGGATCAAAGTCCTCGTAGTTCTGGTGGTGGGTGTCGGTGAACTGACGTGAAAGTAGACCCAGGGATCCACTAGTGGTGGGATTGAACCTCGTGAAGGCTTCCTACATACCATGCTCTGACATGGATCAAAGTCATCGTAGTTCGGAGGGTGGGTGTCAGTGAACCGATGTGAGGAAGGGACCTTGGTCCGATGGGAGATGGGCTTGAACCTCAGGGAGACTTCCTACGTACCATGCCTTGACATGGATCAAAGACCTCATAGTTCAGGATTCATCAGTGAACCGACGTGAAAGTAGACCCAGTGGTCCACTAGTGGTGGTCTTGAACCTCATGAAGGCTTCCTACGTACCATGCCTTGACATGGATCAAAGTCCTCGTAGTTCGGGTGGTGGGTGTCGGTGAACCGACGTGAGGAAGTGACCTTGGTCCGATGGGAGATGGGCTTGAACCTCAGGGAGGCTTCCTACGTACCATGCCTTGACATGGATAAAATACCTTGTAGTTCGGGTGGTCACAACGGCTTTCCGTCAGACTGGAATGTAGTTTAATGTCATACTGGACAAAGGTGGAACTCGACATGAATAAATGACGGGTGGGCTTGAACCTTGTGGAGGCTTCCTACGTACCATGTCGTGACATGGATCAAAGACTTTGTAGTTCAAATGGGTGTGCAGTTTAATGTCATGCGGGACAAAGGAATACAGTTTAATGTCATGCTGGATGGGGGCATACAGTTTCACGTCATGCTGGATGAGGGTACAGTTTAACGTCATGCTGGATGAGGGAATACAGTTTAACATCATACTGGACAAGGTATTGTCATGGACAATGCCAACTCTAAGCCCACCTGAGTCATGCTCGGTCTGAGAAACAAGAAGCAGCAAGGACCTGACGATCACGTCGCGAAGGGTGTCTCTGTGATAAGCAAAGAGGGGCTTATGCGTTAGGCGGCCCATGGTGCTGGGACTTACTCCAGGATGGAGGCCCGAAGTGCGGCAAAGTGCAGCGAGAGAGGGATTTGGGACCAATGATGGGAGGTGCCTCAATCCCTATCGTTCCCTCCACTGACCTTGGCAGTGGGGAAGTACGGAGGTGCATGGGTGCTACCTTCCGCAAGATGGGATAGGGGCTTACACCAAGGAGGTTTCCCTTCTCCCATGGACATACGCTACTCCGAGAAGGAGGATATCATCCCTTGTGGAGGGGGTGACCCCGTCTCTGTGGAGATGGGTGGCGTAAAAAATGTCCGAGCTGGGGGGACCCTACGGGAGAAGAACGGGGCCAGATCACAGTTTAACGTCATGTGTTGAGGACGAGGTGCTTGGCAGTTTAACGTCCTACAGCTCGGACGATGTGGGTTCACTCTGCACCCCTAGGACTTACTTGACCGGCACCCTTTGCTCCTTGGGAGAGGGAAGGTACCAGTAAGGCCGTGGTAAAAGGGGGTCACGGAGTGAACCATCGAGGGGTCCACGTTAGCGTGGCTATTTGAAGAAGCAATATCTGTTATCATGCCTATGCGAAGAAGAATTAGGCGATGCAACACTACAAGTGGTGTTGTCCGGGGGACTTTGAAATTACATCGTGCAAACCTAGAGGGTCGCACGAGGAGAGGAATTTCCAAGAAGAGGAGTGTTCTTTGCGAAGTGGGGTGCCTTGGCCTTAGCATGGGGCAAAGGTGTGAGTGGAGAGTGCTTCGTGAAGTGGAATAGTATTCGCAGAGTACTGCCTCGCGAAGAGGAGGTGCCTCACGAAGCAAGGTACTGTGAAGCAGTGTGCTTTGCGATGTGTAGTGATCCTACCTTAGCATGGGGATTACTAGTACATGATGGGTGTTTCGCGAAGCATAAACACTCCGCAACTGCCCGGGTTCCCTTGGGAATCCCCCTCCTTCACAAATGCCCTTGAAATTCATGAAGGGAATCCCTTTCGGAAGAGGGGCTCAAAATGAGACAAAGCGAAGGCATCACGCAAAGTAGAAGTACCTCGCGGAGCTCATGATTCCCAGGGCAAAGGGTGCCTCACGATTCGGGAGTGGAGAAGCCGAAAGGTTGGATTGTCCATACTCTTGGACTCTGGGGGAGCCCAGTATTTATAGGCAAGGGGTGCCACAAAGCAGCACTCACGCGCCGCCTCCAGTGCTTCACGGAGGGCTCGCGAATGTAAGTCTCTTTGCAGAGAGGTACCGCCTCTGGTGCTTCGCGGGACCGCGATACTCGGGGGTGCTTCGAGTCGGTGCTTCGCAAGGCAACATGCAGGGATTCTTTTTTTCCCTTCCTTTCGTGCAATATTTTGGCGCCAACAGATACCCTTGTATGACTCTATAATAATGATTATGTAATACATAGTGGTGCATCACTTTTAAGTTTGTCTGATCATGATCTATGGTTTATATCAAAATTCTAGAATAGCCTACAAAAACAATTGGATACTGATATTCATTTGAGCACTTATTATCACCATCAAACTGATGGGCAGTCTGAAAGGACCATTCAAACATTAAAATACATATTGAGATCATTCTCACATTACATTAAAGGTATATGGAATTGAAATTTATTTTTTTAGAGTTTTCCTTCAAAAATAGTTTACATTCAAGTATTAAAATTTAACCTTATGAATCATTGAATAGAAAGAGATGTTGTACTCTATATTGTTGGGATGAAGTTGGTGAGATGAATCTCATAGGCCAATAGCTTGTGGAGGAAACAAAAAATTGTAAATACTATTCAAATACATATCAAAGAATCTCATAGTAGGACAAAATTCTATGATGGTAACCAAATAATGGATTTGTAGTCTCAAGTGGGAGATCATTTTTTCTGAAAGAATCTCCATGGAAGGGTGTCATAATGTTCAGTGAGAAATTGAAACTATGCTCTAGCTACATCACACCTTTATAAATTATGGAGATAATTAGAGTTGTAGCTTATTGTTTTCAAATCCCAGCTATTCTTTCTAAAGTACACAATGTGTTCCAGTTATCTTTGTTAAGGAAGTACATTCCAGACCCAAAACCTATACTCAAATCTAAATGTATTTAATTGGAACCTGATTTATCTTACTGTGAATATCCTATCTAGATTCTAGACACTAGATAATATCTATTTAGGAATTGGATGACTCAACTGGTAATGTTACTTTATAAAAATAGAAAAATTGATGTCGTGTCATAGGAACCAGAGAAATTTATGATGAACAACTACCCAAATATTTCTCTGAGGTGAAAGTATACACATTTCAAAGATGAAATTTTATTTCTAGGGTATAATTTTACACCCCAAGATCTTATATTATGTCCTTTTTAAAATTTAACATCTTTGATAGTTTATGTTTCATGCAATGCAGATTCAAAATCCATAATGTACATTTAATTATGAATTTTGGAATTCTAATGTTACCATTAGGAGTAGTAATATGAAAAATATAATAGTACCAATACCTATGTATGTATAAATAGAAATATGGTGCGTTTATATCATTGAATAAGTAAATAAATCTTTAAAAATAAATAAATAAAGTGTTCATTTTTTTTGAAAAGTAAATATTTATTTACAATATTATAATTAAAATAATGATTTAAAATAATGTTTATTTTTTTAATATAGATTCATAAATTAGTATTTTTTTTATATTATTATTATAAAAAAAATTGTCAGACCATGATTACTTTTTCAATGTTTCAAAAATTTTGTTATAATGTTAACATTGGATTACTATGAGTAAATGATAACATTATTTAAAATTTTAATTTCTCAAATATCAAAAATTATATTCATAAAGTGCATTCGATTTTTAAATTCTACATGCCTATAAATGGTTTGGGCTAATTTTTTGGATTTTACTAAAATAGTTTAATTTTTTGGAATAGTGAAATATGATAATTTATGTTATTAGCTAAATAAAGGAATTATTGAGTTCTTGATGATGTATGGATCATGAAGGTACCTTTAGATTGATGTCACATGCACTGGTTAATTTATTTAGTCACAATAATCAATACTGTAAATAGTCTTGATCCAAGATATCAAAATAATTTATAAAATAATCAAACAAAACCCATCTCCAACACTATAAATGCAACCCCTCACCAACTCTTCTCCTCAAACATCCAAAGCCTTGATATTTGTCCAATTTCTGCACAAAAACTCTCCCAAATCCCCCCCCCACGTTCTAGTCTTTCTTTTATAACCAAAATAACATTTCTATGTACCTTAAGATGGTTCTCAAGGAGAGAAATTTAAAAAAAAAATCCCCTTTTGTTATTTTAATTTTCATTCAATTTATTTTCTTTTTTGTACTTCCATAACCTCCCCAATACAAGGTGATGTGATAGCATAAGTATATTTACCAGCTTCATGGATGATGAGATTTTGTTTTTAAATTCCTCATTCATGGATGGTCATAAAAAAAATTTATGGTTAAAAAATAAATTAATATATATAATATAACTTATTTAATGTTTTAAAATTGGTATACATAAAAATACTAATTTAGAAGGAAAAACTATTTTGTGATGATCAAAAACACCAAAATGGTCAAATCAGTTGTCATTAACAATTAATATAATGAATCCTACTAATATCTATAATATATATATAACTAAATCACATTTAATTTTATTATTAATATATAATTTCAATTCTGGACAAAAATATCAATTTTATACGATCTTTCATACTTGTATAAATGTAAAGCCATCATAAAAACCAAGGAAACAAACACTCTTGAATGATGAAATTGAATCTTATAACTCATCAAAAGGCCATAAATTAAATTAATAAAATTATATTAAATAAAATAAATCATGAAATGTTTCAAAATTAATATATTAAAGGATTAAATTTTATTATCCAGGATTTTAATTATAAGTGTAGAAAACTTTCTAACATAAGGCTTAGGGATTCTCCACGAACCTCCATTTTTTATTCGGGTTACACTTTATCTCTCTTTACCCAAATGTAATTCTTAGTTATTTTCATATACTTATTAAAATGTATTATTATATGTTTCAAACTCATTTTTCTTTATCAATTCTTTTTTATTTTATGGGGAAGTACATTTTTCATAAGGTTCTATTTTTCAATTCCTCCCAATAAGCAAGCACGATTAAAGGGTACTTCCAAATTTCGCACCCATTTTCAAGAACACTACAGAATCTATTGTAAGGAACCAATATTTTCCTAATGTAATTTTTTTTCAAATAAATATATCTTATCTCTTTTATGTTTTTATTTAAACAATTAATCTTTTGTCCTCTTTAAAGGCTCTTTTATATTTTGTTTTAAACTCTACTAAAGTGGTCTATTTATAATGTTTTTTATATACTATCTTTATATGTTTTCACATTATTTGCACATAATTTATGCCTAAAACATAATTTTATTATCATTACCATTCCTTTTCTGGTATATAAAAGTGTATAATATTATTTTATGACAAATGATAAACATTTTCCAAAAGAAACCATTTTTCCAAAGTAAAAAATGGTATTTATATCAGTAATTTTTCATTGATTTTATTAGAGTATTTTCATATATTCCAAAACCCTATTTTTTACACTATTATAAATTTATATTAATCTCTTATTTTTTAATATACCATTTTTTAAACGTTTTATGATCAGTTTGACTATAGATGTGCTCTCATGATATTGTTCACCATATTACTCAGAATAGATAGTGATTATGTTTTCTGATTGGGGAATTTTGTTTAAATTTTATACGTTGATGGTGTTTATGTTTCACCCCATTCATATTATGAATGAATTTGACTTAGTATGTGATGGGTGGGGCCTGCTATAGACCCTAGATGTATCTGTTGGTCTAATTATAAAAACTATACTGGGGTTCTACCAATTTATTTATGGTGTCCTAGATGAAGCATTGATGTTATGTTTATGATGTCCAGCATTTGGTATTACATCATTATCATATCATTATTTTATAATCCATGTGATTATTATACTATTTGAATATCCACGGATATGTTTCATTATCATGTGATAATTTATATGGATTATTATGATCAGATGTTATTCCTTCCAAATTATGTCCAAGATTATGTTTTACTGACATGTGTTGTTAGATATTCACCATTATTTATTCTTTATGTTAATAGCGTCTGCTTTATTGTTTACCCTTACAAATCAACTGAGCTCCCCCAATTATTATGTTTTATTTTTCCCCATGTTATGAATATGTATATTATGAATGACATACAAGGATAATATTGGATTTTATACATGTTTCTAAAAGTATTTTCTATATTATATTTCATTTCCTGTTGTAGTGTACCAATAATTTTTTTTCTTTTCTCATATTGATACTAAAATAGTAGATCCTTTAAGATATTATTACCTTATTCTTTATTCCATGGTTATAATGTAATGAACTGAATTCCAGCTATTGGGATAAGGTTATTTACATAATAAAACTAATATATCTTTCTTATAGTTGGAATCTGAGTCCAATTAGTTGAAAATGTACCTAATATATTGATGGGTTTGAGTTACTTGAGGGAATGGCCAATTTTTACACATAAAACCATGTATGTGTATAAGTCCACCTCATGCCTGATGATGGATGAGGATTTATGGCAGAATTAGGGGGAAATTCATTCCCATGATTTATTAATATTTGACATATCAAGGGAGTTAACCCATGGGGGATTTCCATTGAAACATGCCTCATAAAAAGGGGCCCTATATATCCTATTTGGATTGAAATTAGATTCCTTGTAGTTCAAAAACTCCCAAACCAACTAATGGGTTTGAGGTATACAAGGGAATGGAAAGAGATTACAAATAAAAGGATACATGCGTATGTAACCACTTCTCACTAGATGATGGAAGTGTAATGATGGTGGGTATATAAGAGAATCCAGTCCCATGATTTAATAATATTTTAGATATAGAGGGACTTACACGAGGGTGTAATCCTATTGAACCATGTTCCATAGGAAGTCATCCTACATATCCAATTTGTATTGGAATCAATGTCATCAAATTTCAAAATGGTGTATGTCTGAGTGTGTCTTTTGGACAATGTTTTCATGCCATGGGGTGTCTAGTCGACATAGAAGACATGTTGGATGGTTTATTCCAAATATTTTTTAAATTTCCTGAGTGTCTTCTTATCAAGGACCGGATTTCCTAGGGTCATTTTCATGATTGTGGAAGGTATTTTGGGGGTTGCATGAATGATATGGCTAACATGATCAAGGGACTATCATAGGACATCAATGAAATCTATTAGGGTCTTCATGTGATCAATGTATACACATTAAAGGGTGTCATATGATCAAGGATGAAAATTTCAAGGTACTTCACATGATTTTGGTAGACATGTTCAAGGGTTCCACATTATCATTGCATACTTGTAGGAGGGAATCACAGGACTCGACTGACATGTCCCAAGAAATTCGTGTGACATGACATAGATGTTCAGGAATTATCACATGATCCATCTATCATGTCTAGAGTACTTCACATGATGTGGATGATACATATGGGGTCCTTCATGTGACATGGATAAAAATTCTAGACGACTTCACATGATCAACATAGAAATGTATAAGGGTGTATTATGATCGAGGCTAACATGTTGGAAGTATATCGCGTGATCATTATTATTCAGGAAATGTTCATTATGAAATTTCATCAAAATAAATGTATCCTAATTATTGTAAATTTCATGTGAAATTCATCCTTTATTTCATATATTCCATGATGTTTATCAGGTATTTTTTTAATGAGGTTTTTTCATAATAAGGGAAACATACAAAATCTACTTTTTATAACCATGTTAGAATATAATAAGGCATTTGTGTTATCACATGAAGCATATATACACCCCACTTGACCCCTTAATTCATTCCCCTGGTTTCACCTAGTTGAAGGTCCATGAAATTAGATTTCTTTCCACTTTGAGAAGTCCACTCTCACTTTATTCCTCCCATGCATGTTCCTTTACATATCATGTGTGTTCTTTTTTATGAAAAGGTTGAATTTTTTGGCCTCACCATCCAGATTATATGCCTCCATACATGGAGTATATATCAGATATATGGTCCTGAGTCAGTGGAGGAGATATGCTGGCACACACTTCAAATGAACGTACCATGGGAGATATATGGAATCATCTATTTAGCTCATAAGAAATATATATCCTAAGAATAGTCCATAATCTCCATATTTATTATCACCATTTCATGCCAAAGTTCTTTTTCATAATTAGGTCGACATGTCAAAGATACTTTAAAATATTTTTTTGACATGCCTGACAATATTCACTAGACTGAGGCTCATGAAAAAGTGGATTTCACGTGATCATGGGAGACTTTGTTGGGGCCCTTCATGAGATCAAGTTGAATTACCAGAGGTTATTCTCTTTACCAGGATAGTATGTCAAAGTGTCATCTAAAGATCTATATTCCTATAGAAGAGGATTTTACATGATCAATGGAGTCTTATTTGGGGGCCTATGAATGATTAAGGAGTTTTCTTAGAGATAATTGGAAATATCAATTTGGATTGTTAGGGTCTATTCACAAAATCAAATTATCTTATTATATGATATCTATGAGATCATATTAGAATGCCATAGTCCATTCGTAAGATCATGCATAATTTTCGAAGGCCATTCGTGAGATCATATTGGAATTTTAAATGATCTTTACAAGATCTGCGAGATGATCACATGTGGTGCATAACCCATTCGGATGAAAATTAGTGTAACTCTACCTTTCATATGGCTTCCTCTATTTCCATATTTTATTTTTTAAGTTACAATAACTCATAAAAAATTCCATTGTCTTTACATTTGGGTGTTTTAGAAAAAATAATGGATCTCATGACATTGTGAAAGCAATGTGATGAAAATTTTTCACACTTATCTATGGTGAATCGAATAATTAGTTGTGGATCTAGAGATGATGTGAAATAGTTATAACGGATAGCAAACCCACTTGCCTAGGGATCCATAGGGGAATCACCTGATCAAAAGTATGTGTTTGAGCATCAACACTTAATCATGGGGGAATGTTTGTTGACATGTAATATGTTCTGTGAAACTCATCTAGAAGCCTTCTCATGATCATCATCACATGTAAAGAAGCCTTCAAAAGAACAAGAGGGTGTGATGGAAGGGATTTTTATAATCTAATGGAATCATATAAGTGTCCTCATGTGCTCATTATCAAAACACACAGAGTGCAAGATCTGGTCACATGATGTTCCTTGGGTCATCCGACGATGTATCCTCCTAGGGGGTACATGATTAACACGATCCAACTAATTAAACATCATATATCAATGAAAATCCATCGATTGTATTGTAGAGAAAACAATAACTATGCTTCAAGTATTTCATCAATACTTGAATTTTCAAGGCTCATTTTATTGGCATCAAATTTTTTTCATAAATGGAAATAACATATAAATTATCCCAAAATATAGGTATATTATTAAAACAACTATTTAAAGATGATTTTTTTCTAAATCTGAAAACATTTATTATAAAAATTACTAGTATCAATATATTCAAAATCAGATATTGAAAAATAAATATATATAGAATTCATTAAAATCTATAAAATTAATCAAATACTATGTAATAACAGAATCATGATTTAAATTTACCAAAAATTATATATCCTATTAAATATAAATCTAAAATAAATCAAATAAAAAATAACAATAGTGAAAGTATAAAAAATTTGAAATTCATTAATTATATATATAATAATTATTTTAATAGACTTTATGTGAATTAATTAGGGCCAACTAAAATTCTCAAATACATAGACATACTAAACAAGATATCTAGTTTATAAATGGTTAAATAATTCTATCTACATATTATTCCTCTAAAAAAATTAATCAATTTTTTTCTATATATATCTTAATCTAATATACAATTAGTATAAAAGGGGCACAGAATATTTTAATAGAAATAAAAAAATATAATTAAATATATAGCCTACATAGATAGATTAAAACATTATCCCCTCTATTCTATGATAAATTTTATATCCCAAATATAAAAATAATTTTTCCATGAGGGACAAGTCAAATTTAGAAGTAATTAAATTTGAATATTATTTACAATGAAAATAATTAATTGAATGAAAATATCATTAAATAAAATTTTAATAATTAAAATTTTATTTGAAATATTTTTTGTAAATAAAAAAATGATGATAATATTTTAAATAATTTTTTAGGACACACAATTGAAAATTTTATTAAGCATGGAATGTTAGGTGTAGATGAAGTAAATATAAGAAATTGTGGGGGGAAAATATTATAGATTCCATGGTAATACCATTGAATAATATTACAATATATAATGTAGATGGAGCCCCATCTCAAATAAGAGATCATTTATTCTTCTTTTTAACTTTTGCAAGTAAGAAGGTCACCTTACATATTACTCTCATGAAAAGTGTGTTGAATTTATAATTATAGATGGAGTACCCTCCATGAATTTCTGACTATGTAAACTATTCTTCAAATATATGAAAAAGGATCGATTAATTTTCTGAGTATAAATTATAAATCATATTCAAATTAATAAAGATAAAGGATCTTTATGTTATAGAGTTTGATACTAGAAAAAATTATAGGTTCCTTATCTTGAATAGAGGTTCCATCTTTCTATAAGTTTGATATTTAAATGATGGATAATCCAATACAATATTGATCAATAACTCCTCCTTGAATGATCTAATGAATATATCACCTCTCATTGGTGTGTTTATTCCCCTAACATTCAGTATCCAAGAAAGTCCAAGTTCCACTATTTTATGAAAAACACATGGTGTAGTTTGTTACATGTAGAATATGCATATTTAGTAGAAACAGAATAATCCAATTCAAGTTGATGGAGTGAAAATAAACATATAGTATAGATTTATGGTAATCAATGATTATAATCATTCCCTAATGACATAAAACATTGTTGGTGACTCATATCACTACATAATGAGAAGTTAAAAGAACACATCATATTGTGGATTTATAATCATCAATTGCATTAATAAAGATATAGGATTAAAAATATAGATTGAACAAAAAATTGATATTTCTTTCTTCCCATAAGATTTCCATATATAGATCATATCCATTGATTCTAAACAGAAAAATAAAAAATAATATATACTTTCTATTACCACAAAATGAATTTAGATATGAGTTTTATTCCAATCACTTTACCCTCTAAATTAGTTGTAATTTACCTTTCATTGAACTTCAAAAGCATGATGTTATAATTATAATAATATCACTACACTAGAGATCACTTATTAAGTAGTTTATATTCAATTAAGAATTCAAAAAAATATTTTGTAAGAGTAATTTAAGGCTCTCCGATGATGTGGAGTTAATATAATGTTATCATCAACATGATACAACCATATTAGAATATAAAGATATTTTTTAACATCATTTAAAACATCATCTACTAATTAGGGTATGTAATATATTTCTTCAATGTATGGTTCAATGAATAAAATCCAAGAAAATAGGGTATTGAACCTACCCCTTAATCTGTCCATTATGTTAAATCACCACTTCGAATGATCCATTTATATATTTCCATAATCATGGTGATGGAATTTTGAATGTCACACCTCATCTTTAATCCTGGATATTTTTTTATCCAATTTATTGGAGACTCTCCAAATATTTTCCATACACACATAACACATAGAGAATACCGAATATAGCTTCCAAAATACATTTGGGTTAGATAAAGATAATAGTTTAATATATGTATAAATTATTTATTTCCCTATCATCAAAAGAATTCACTGTTAATTACTAGATTGTCTATTGACACATCACATCAGGATATGAATTGTAAATAAATCAATGATGGGTTTTATTAATATTCCATATATATTTCAGCAGGGCCTACAAAATGTGATAACATGCATGGGGAATGATAAAACTTCGATGTTGAACCATGTGAGCCATCTCTAAAATGTGTTATATCTAATTTTACAATGGGATATTCTTCAGTTGATTATATTACAAATGACATCAAAATGATTAATCTAAATCCATACAATAGTTATTAGATCACTAAAATAATCCATTGGAATGTTCAACATAAAAATGTTGAGCCTTCCCACTATAAACATGCAGTTCCTATTAGTGTAGTATTAAAAATGTAGATTCTTCTTTTCCTAATATTACTTAACCAAAAACTCTGATTAAAATAATAATTCAAAAACAACATTAAATTTTTAAATGAATCTCAACAGCCATAAATAGATAATATTTTGTCTTTCATAAATAATAAATTAGTTATTCCATCAAAACCACATCAACCAATATTATGAAGAATCATTCACATATAGATCCCATGTTTTGGAATCCTATTATTAATATCAGGAGGAAGTATAAATAGTTTTATAGAAAGATGATTTAATTATAGAGGCCCCATAGAAGAACTGAAAATTAAAAATCTTCAACATATGAGGTATTGTTTAAAGCATAATGAGGGGAGACAAATAAATAATAGAGAGTATACCCATTCAAAGAGTCTATATTTCCCCATGACATTGAGAATAAAGATTATATCCTCTTTTCCGTAGTATTTTTCAATATCTATCTTAATGATAATATTAGAACCAACCACATGCCTATGTATAAGGCCCCAGCTTTAAGCATTACTTAATCTTGAGATATTTCAAGAATATACCTTGAGGATCTTTTCAGGTTTAGAGTTTTAGAGAATTAGATCATAAAACTTGCATTACATCCCACATTTAAACAAAGTGGTTACAATAAAAGATAGTATTCATTTTTTCCCATAAACGGAAACATATTTAAAATAAAACATGGATTTTCTTTTGACACTTCCTTGACAATGTCATCATATCATGTACCCTTCCCTTGACCTGTGAAAAATATTTCAAAAACTTGGGATGAGCATAAAAAGCTCAGTAAGGGATATAAAAATACGGAAAGGAAACATGATTACTTGTATACATAAGAATCAATGAAATCATACTTTACTCATAAAACATAAGTACTTTAACATACCTCATCAAATCATGAAGAAATCATAGAAATCATAAGACATAAAGGTAACTTGAGGCATTCATAACATTCTTACGTAGGGAGTAACCCTCTTGGTTACGTTTGGAATACCCATCACAGTATATTCCCTAAATCTCTCCGGAGAAACCTTAAAGTTTCAATACTTCACATTACCCAATGAATTGGAGAGCTATATTGGGCTCACCCGCCCTTAGTTTATCACAGAACCACCCGTCTTCATAATAATTCCCATAAACCACAACATAATCGTATCACATAAAACATGCATAAAGGAAACATAACATTTCCTCCTTTAAATCACAAGATATCAATACAACACATTGATATAAAAACATTATGAAAATGATTTTCAATACCAAAATAAAATAAAAGTAAAACATGGTATTTATTTTTCTTTAAAAAAAGTATGGCTTGTAGAGGAAGCCGAAACTCAAATAATGGTCACCGCGGCGGAGAAGTCGTTATCACCACATACGTACGACAAAAACATTCCCTTTTGTCATTTTGTAAAATGATTCGTATAAAAAAAGATTTATTTTAGATAAACGTAAAAGTCAAAGGGTTTTATACACTGTATAAAAGAAAGTTGTGTATAAAACAAAATATGCCTCAATGAAAGGAGATTGAGACGAAGTCCCATACCTCGTATCCGACTTTACTTGATCATTCTTTAATCTCCTGAATAATAAACTTGAGTTAATTTATACTTTCTTAAGAACCTTTTTCAATTTCATTATTCCTTTTATATCACTTATTACCATGTCATGAACACTATGTAATTATTTTAGTTAATAACTGTCGTTTTAACGATCATTGGTACTTGAGTCAAAATATGCTCTTTATAATTACAAGTTGTTCATGTATCCATTATATCCAGAGTTATACTCATGATTTATATATCATATATATCATATATATCCATTATATACATGCATTTATAATATTACACAACGTTTAGAGGTATGAAATGAAATGCACCGTTCATGGAGACGGTAAGTCGTACGTACGCATGAACGCTACTTTCATTTCTATTTCATATTTTATGGAATTAAAACATAATGATACATAATAGCATTTTAATTCCAATATGGTATCATATATAATATCATTAAATATATCCTTTATACGTACCACATATGGTATTAACGAATCAAATCACTTTGAGGGGGTGGTTGTCCGCACTTCCTAAAAGGAAGATATCGCGTTTACTCATAATGGTAACCATAAAGATATGCCATAAATGAAACATACAGAAGCTTAAGTAAAACATAAACATATTATATATAATATATAAATATAGTTACATATTAATGGCCACCTTTGAAGGTGATATATGAGTGTTGAACAATCATAGTTTCGTGAGGCTAAAATTCGCCATCCACAGAAACAGTATGTTCTTTAACCATTAGATGTAGGTGTGTGTAAGTGTATCTCGAATACTTATTATAAAAACAACCTAGTATATTTAATATACTGGTGTTGTTACAAAAGAAATTAATAAAAAGAGTTTAGGGGGTTGGAGAAGCAAAATAAAACATAAGAACACAAGAGAAGATACTACCTTTAAATCGGGTAACTCTTTTTGATTTGAGCTCAAAGGCTTACTTGGGAAGACTTCTGCCCAAAGTGTGGATTCTAGGAGTTATATAGGGATGTGGAGAGACAAAAATGGGCAGGGGTTGGCCGAGCCAAAGGCTTTGGAAGAGTGGGTAAGGAGGTAGAGGTGGGGTCCTTTTATAAGAGGAGAGGAGGGGCACTCTTGGAAAGTAAAGAAATGTTACTTTATTTTAAAATCAGTTTCAGATTTAAAAGGTCCCAAATTAATATAATTTGAGTATAAGGTGATAAGGGTTCTAAATACACCCATACAAAAGGTTTTGAACATGTTTAGGTCATATATTTTACATTATCTTTTCATTTTATTTAAATCGTTAAATAATGAGGTAATCGTTGCATCATCATGGTGTCATAAATAATTTAATTTATTTAATGTCTAAAAATTATAAAAAAAATACTATGATTTATTAAATCTTTTTATCTTTCCAATTACTATTTATAGTAAAAAATCGTACTTGTATAACCCCATGTAAAAATGGTTTTAGTAAAACAACTCATGTTTGTGTCATTTTTATTTTAACATTAAATAAAAAGATATTAATGTCATTTTCCTACCAAAGTGGATCCATAGGGTCCCCAAGTTGACCCATGGATTTTCTTAGTCTTCCATGACACATCCAATAAGGTTAGGACATGTTTCAATCTCATCTCATATTATTAAAACATTATTCTTACCTTAAATTACACTAATTACCTCTAATCGCGATTAAAAACTTAAAAGTTACTATTCACCAAAAAATTATTTTAATCCCATTGAACCACATTTTACTTCTTAATGACAACCATGTATGTCGGATTTTTTGAAATTCCAACCACAAAGGTGGTAAAATTTCATTTAAACGAAAAATCAGTTTTTATAAGTACCACTTAGTGGTTTCACTATTCATCAAAAATTGAAGTTTTCCAGAAAAAAACCAAAACTTCACCCTAAGCTATATTTGATATTCCAAATTCAAAAATGATGTCTATTTTAAAAAATTCAAAACATATAAGTTGCATTAATTAATTTAATAATTAATTCCCGCTGTCAGAGCAAATAGCGTGTTTTTATGAAACAATAAGTATCAAAAGATTGACACTAGTTTAAGTCCAATTTCAAAGTGAAATTAATTCCAATGACCAGTATTGGATTAAATGGTAAAAATATATTCTAATTGAACTTTAAAACCAATTCAAAATATAATCTAATAAAATAAATAAATTAGATTAAAAAGAGGTTTTGAATTAAAATACAACATTTTTCACTATTCATTAAAAAAGAAACTTTATCGGAAAAATACCAAAAATTCACAAAAAGTAAATTTTGATGTCCCAATCATAAAGAATAAGTTTATTTTGACAAATAGATCTTATAAAATTGTCAACAGATAGATTTAAAATATGGTTTTCCATCAAAAGGCAGTAAAACAATCTTTTAAAAATATTAGTGTATTCCATACTTAAGATTGGATTTATTATAATTTTAAGCCTCTAAAACACTATCTAATTCATTAATAGACATAGATAAAAATATCTATTATTCATTATCTACTTGGGATGTTATATCCTTCCCCCCTTTAGAAAATTGCATCCCTGCAATTAATTTACTTATCAAATAAGTGGGGGTATTTATCCCTCATTGCATTTTCAGATTCCCATGTTGCCTCTTCAATCATGTGGTTTTTCCACAAAACCTTTACCTAATGAATCACCTTATTCCGTAACACTTTCTCCCTGTGGTCAAGAATTTGGACTGGTTGTTCCTCATAAGATATGTTCTCTTCCAGCTGAACTACCTCTGGACTCAAAACATGAGATGGATCTGGCATATACTTTCTCAACATCGAAACATGAAAAACATTGTGTACCTGAGATAAACTTGGAGGTAAAGCCACTCGGTATGCAACTGATCCAACTCTCTCCAGAATTTCATATGGTCCAATGAACCTTGGACTCAGCTTTCCTTTCTTACCAAATCGCATCACACTTTTCCATGGTGATACTTTGAGAAAAACATGATCACCTACCTCAAAAGAGAGATCCTTCCTCCTGTTGTCCGCATAACTCTTCTGCCTACTCTGAGCTGTTCTCATGTGTTTCTGTATTAGCTGAACTTTTTCTGCCGACTCTTCTACCAATTCTGGTCCCATCAGCTTCCTTTCACCCACTTCATCCCAGAAAGCTGGAGTTTGACACCGCTTCCCATATAAAGCCTCAAATGGTTCCATATTTATACTGGAATGAAAACTGTTATTATATGAAAATTCAACCAAAGAAAGATGTTGGTCCCAACTTCCCTGATAATCCATCAAACAAGCACATAACATATCCTCTAAAGTCTGGAACGTTTGTTCTGACTGCCCATCTGATTGAGGATGAAAAGCTGTACTAAAATTTAATTTAGTACCCAACGACTTATGAAGGCCTTTCCAAAAGTTAGAAGTGAACCTGAGATCATGGTCAGATACAATGGAGAGAGGAACTCCATGTAACCTGACTATCTCTTTAAGATACAAACGGGAAAGTTGATCTAGGGAAAAAGTATCTCGTATAACAAGGAAATGAGCAGATTTGGTCAAGCGATCAACAATAACCCAGATTGCATTATTACCTCGAGATGTCTTCGGTAATCCCACAACAAAGTCCATGGATATATTCTCCCATTTCCACTCTAGCACTGGTAAAGGCTGAAGCATCCCTTTCGGTAATTGTCGCTCTGCTTTAACCTGTTGACAAGTCAAACACTTCACATTAAAATCAATAATACTCCCAAATATCTCTATACATCTTAGTACTGCCAGGATGAACTGAAAACGGAGAACTATGAGCTTCACATAACAACTCTCTCTTCAACTGTAAATCACAAGGCACACAAAATCTCTTCCCAAATATCAAAACACAATCATTATCAATGTTGAATTCAGGAAACTTACCCTTCTGAACCAACTCTACCTTTTTCTGCAACTCACTGTCTTAATTCTATGCTTGCTTGATTCTGTCTGATAGAGATGATCTCACTGATACCTGAAACAAAACAGAAGAACTTCCTGCACCAACAACTTCTATGCCAAAGTTCATCAAATCAAAAACCAAAGGATCTCGTTCCAAATGTAGCATGGTTAATGAAGCATTACTTTTCTGACTCAAAGCATCAGCCACTTTATTTTCTTTTCCCATATGGTAATGAATTGTACAATCATAATCCTTGATTAATTCCAGCCATCTCCTCTATCTCATGTTCAACTCTTTCTGAGTGAATATATACTTTAAACTTTTGTGATCAGTATATATTTCACACTTTACTCCATACAAATGATGCCTCCAAATTTTTAAAGCGAAAACAACAACAGCTAATTCCAAATCATTTGTAGAGTAATTTAACTCATGAGTTTTCAACTGTCGTGAAGCATAAGCAATTACCTGATCATTCTGTATTAGGATGCAACCAAGTCCTTTCAATGAAGAATCACTGTATATAAAAAACTCACCATTCCTGGAAGGTAGTGCCAAAACTGGATCATTCACCAATCTTCTGTTCAGTTCCTGAAAACAATCATCGAATTCTTTTGTCCAGATAAACTTAACACCATTCTGAGTTATCTTTGTCATTGGACTAGATAACCGTGAAAAATTTCTATCAAACCTTCTGTAATAGCCTTCGAAAACAAGGAAGCTATGAATCTCAGTTACATTTGTGGGTCTTGTCCATTCTTCAACAACATTTGTTTTTACAGGATCAACAGTTATCCCGTCTTTAGAAACAATATGACCAAGGAAAGAAATTTGTTGGAACCAAAACTCACACTTGCTGAATTTCCCATACAATTTCTTTTCTTTCAAGTTTTGCAAAATATCCCTTAAATGTCTTTCATGCTCTTCTTTACTTTTAGAAAACACCAAAATATCATCAATGAAAATAACCACAAACTTATCCAAGATCTCATGTAAAATTCTATTCATTAAGTCCATGAATACAGCAGGTGCATTGGTTATCCCAAAAGGCATTACTACAAATTCATAATGGCCATATCTTGTACGAAACACAGTCTTCGGAACATCTGCTTCCTTTAACTTCAGCTAATGGTACCCCAATCTCAGGTCAATCTTTGAAAAATACTGAGCTCCCTGGAGATGATCAAACAAATCATCTATATGAGGAAAAGGGAATTTGTTCTTAATAGTGATGTTATTCAAGGCTCTATAATCAATGAAAATTCTCATAGATCTATCTTTCTTTTTGACAAATAAAATAGGATCACCCCATGGTGATGTGCTAGGTCGAATGAAACCTTTCTCTAATAAATATTGGAATTGCTCCTTCAACTCTAAAAGTTCAATTTGAGCCATTCGATAAGGGGGTTTTGAAATTAGCTTAGCATCAGGAACTAAGTCAATAGTAAACTCAACTTCCCGATCTGGTATTATTCCAGGAAACTCATCAAGAAAAACATCAGGATACTCATTTACCACTGGAACATCATTAATCTGAACAGTTCCCTTATTTTCAACAATATGTGCAATGTAACATTCATTTCCATCTTTTACAAGTTTCTCAGCCTCTTGATATGTTATCAACAGTAAGGGTTCATTCTAATACACAAACTGAAAGCCTTTCTGAAAAGAAACTTCTTTAGCTCTACAATCAATCTTAGCATGGTAAATAGAGAGCCAATCCATACCCAGGATAACATCAAACTCTACTAGAGGTAAAACAATAAGGTTCGCAAGTACGTTCTTTCCACGGATAAGTATAGGAATATTATTATAAATTCTTTTTGCCTCAACATTTCCCCCAGGTGTTTTTACAACAAGTTCAGGAGTCATTTATTGAGATGTTATTCCCATTTTACTAGAAAAGGTTTCAGAGATGAAAGAATGTGTAGACCCCAAATCAAACAACACACTGGCATAATATGAAAAAACAAACAAAGTACCTGATACAACTTCATTTGATGGCCCGACATCTGCTGAAGTAGTTGCAAAGAATTTCACCGCCCCTTTCTTCTTGTAGTCTAACTGCTTCCCATCACTCAAGCTCTTTGTCGGACACTCGTTTGCGTAGTGACCCATCTCATTTCACTTTAAACATTTCACTAACTGTAAATCAAATTTGGTCTTACCGTCACCCTGATCTTTTTCAGTGCAATCAGGATCCTTATGTCCCATCTTACCACATCAGTATCACTTTCCAGAATTGAGAAGGCATTCCCCAGTATTCCTTTTCCCACATTTATCACAAACTGGAAACTTAGTTTTCGTACCATCATACCTTTTTGAATAATTCTTCCCTTTCTCCTGCCACCTCGGTCTCTTCTTCTGTTGGTTGTTATAGAACACTTGATCATCGGAAAACTCCATTTCCACCTTCTCAGTACATCGAACAAGATTTTCATAACTTTTTAACTCACGAGAAGCTAAAGCCCTTGGATATTTTGGCTTTAATCCTGAGTAAAAATGATTGATTTTACTATCAAGTTCTCGGATAAAATTTGGAGCATACCTTGAAAATCGAGTGAACCTTTCTTCATAGGCATCCACTGAGTCTTCCTCTTTCCTCAATTCCAAGAATTGCTTTTCCATCCAAAGTTGAAAAGACTTAGGAAAATATTTCTCAAGAAATATACCCTTTAAATTCATCCCAGTCGAGAGTATCAATCTCATCAGCGTCCCAGATATTTCTAACCATCGACCACCACTGATCTGCTTCACCCTCCAAATGGTAAATAGCAAGACTAACCTTTTGATTGTCTGAACACCTCATGACATCGAAAATCTACTCTAGTGTTTTAATCCACCCTTTAGCTAGCACAGGTTCAGATGATCCTCCGAATGATGGGGGATGTTTCCTCATGAAATGTTCCACCACTGACATGTTCCTCTGCTGTTGATCTGGCTGATCTCGTCCATGGTTATCGCCACCATTTATCGCTTCAGTCATCTGCACCATTACTGCAACAAACTGTTCAGTTCCAATTCCGACCATCTCAGGATGCTGATTCGGAAGGTTATTTCCTTCTGTATGCCTTCCTAGCACTGCTTCCCTGTTTCCTCTACGGAAAACCATTCTGAACAAACATGTCTTAGATAAAGCAACATGGTAATCTTCAAATGCTATATCATTTCAATTTGACCATAAAAACATATTTTTGGATAATCATGTAATAAAATTATAACTCCTAAAGTTATCTAAACCGACCTCTGATACCAACTATAAGGCCCCAGCCTTAAACATTACTTAATATTGAGATATTTCAAGAATACACCTTGAGGATCTTTTCAGGTTTATATTTTTAGAGAATTAGATCATAAAACTTGCATTACATCCCACATTTAAATAAAGAAGTTACAATAAAAGATAGTATTCATTTTTTCCCATCAACAAAAACATATTTAAAATAAAACATGGATTCTTTCTTGACACTTCTTTGACACTATCATCATATCATGTACCCTTACCTTGACCTGTGATAAATATTTCAAAAACTTGGGATGTGCATAAAAAGCTCACTAAGGGATATAAAAATTATGTAAAGGAAACATGAGTACATGTATACATAAGAATCAATGAAATCATACTCTACTCATAAAACATAAACACATTAACATACCTCATCAAATCATGAAGAAATCATAGAAATCATAAGACATAAATGTAACTTGAGGCATTCATAACATTCTTACGTAGGGAGTAACCCTCTTGGTTACGTTTGGAATACCCATCAAAGTATATTCCCTAAATCTCTTCGGAGAAACCTTAACATTTCACTCCTTCATGTTACCCAATGCATTGGAGAGCTATATCGGGCTCACCCGCCCTTATTTTATCACGGAACCACCCATCTTCATAATAATGCCCAAGAACCACAACATAATTGTATCACTTAAAACATGCATAAAGGAAACATAACATTTCCACCTTTCAATCACAAGATATCAATACAACACATTGGTATAAAAACATTATGAAAACCATTTTCAATACCAAAATAAAAGAAAAGTAAAACATGGTATTTATTTTTCTTGAATAAAATTATGGCTTGTAGAGGAAGTCGAAACTCAAATAATGGTCACGGCGGTGGAGAAGTCGTTGTCACTGCATACGTATGACAAAAACACTCCCTTTTGCCGTTTTGTAAAAAGATTCATATAAAAAAAGATTCATTTTAGATAAACGTAAAATTCAAAGGGGTTTATACATCGTATAAAAGAAATTTGTGAATAAAACAAAATATGCCTCAAGGATAGGAGATTGAGACGAAGTCCCATACCTCATATCCAACTTGACTTGATCATTCTTTATGCTCCTAAATAATAAACTTGAGTTAATTTATACTTTCTTAAGAACCTTTTTCAAGTTAATTATTCCTTTTATATCACTTATTACCATGTCATGAACACTATGTAATTATTTTAGTTAAAAACGGTCGTTTTAACAATCATTGGTACTTGAGTAAAAATATGCTCTTTATAATTACAAGTTGTTCATGTATCCATTATATCCAGAGTTATACTCATAATGTATATATCATATATATCATATATATCTAGTATATACATTCATTTATAATATTACACAATGTTTAGAGGTAATAAATGAAATGCACCGTTCATGGAGACGGTAAGCCGTACGTACGCATGAACGCTACATTCATTTCTATTTCATATTTTATGGAATTAAAACATAATGATAAATAATAGTATTTTAATTCCAGTATGGTATCATATATAATATCATTAAATATATCCTTTATATTAACCACATATAGTATTAGCGAATCAAATCACTTTGAGGGGGCGGTAGTCCGCACTTCCTAAAATGAAGATATCGCATTTACTCATAATGGTAACCATAAAGATATGCCATAAATGAAAAATACAGAAGATTAAGTAAAACATAAACATATTATATATAATTTATAAATATAGTGACATATTAATGGCCACCTTTGAAGGTGATATATGAGTGTTGAACAATCATCGTTTCGTGAGGAAAAAATTCGCCATCTGCAGAAACAGTATGTTCTTTAACCATTAGATATAGGTGTGTGTAAGTGTAGCTAGATTCCTTATTATAAAAAAATACTAGTATATGTAAGATACTTGTGTTGTTGCAAAATAAATGAATAAAAAGAGTTTATGGGGTTGTAGAAGCAAAATAAAACATAAGAACACAAGAGAAGACACTACCTTTAAATCGGGTAACTCTTTTTGATTTGAGCTCAAAGGATTCCTTGGGAAGCCTTCTACCCAAAGTGAGGATTATAGGAGTTATAGAGGGATGTGAAGAGACAAAATGGGCAGGGGTTGGCCGAGTCCAAGGCTTTGGAAGTGTGGGTAAGAAGGTAGAGGTGGGGGCCTTTTATAAGAGGAGAGGAGGGTCACTCTTGGAAAGTAAAGAAATGTTACTTTATTTTAAAATTAGTTTTGGATTTAAAAGGTACCACATTGATATAATTCAAGGATAAGGTGATAAGGGTTATAAATCCACCCATACAATAGGTTTTGGACATGTTTAGGTTATAGATTTACCATTATCTTTTCATTTTATTTAAATCGTTAAATAATGAGGTAATCGCTGCATCATCATGGTGTCATAAATAATTTAATTTACTTAATGTCTAAAAATTATAAAAAAATACTATGATGTAGGAAATCTTTTTATATTTCCAATTAATATTTATATTCAAAAATAATACTTCTTTAAGCCCATGTAAAAATTGTTTTAGTAAAACAACTCATGTTTGTGTCATTTTTATTTTAACATCACATAAAAAGATATTAATGTCATTTTCCTATCAAAGTGGCTCCATGGGGTCCCCAAGTTGACCAAAGGATTTTATTGGTCGGCCATGACACATCCAATAAGGTTAGGACATGTTTAAAGCTCATCGCATATTATTAAAACATTATTCTTACCTTAAATTACACTAATTACCTCTAATCGCGATTAAAAACTTAAAAGTTACAATTCACCAAAAAATTATTTTAATCCCATTGAACCACATTTTAATTCTTAATAACAACCATGTATGTCATATTTTTGAAATTCAAACCACAGAGGTGGTAAAATTTAATTTAAATGAAAAATCAGTTTTTATCAGTACCACTTAGTGGTTTCACTATTCATCAAAAATTGAAGTTTTCCAGAAAAAAAAACTTCACCCTAAGATATATTTGATATTCTGAATTCAAAAATGATGTCTATTTTACAAAGTTCAAAACATATAATATTCATTAATTAATTTAATAATTAATTCTCGTTGTCAGAGAAAATAGCGTGTTTTTATGAAACAATAAGTATCAAAAGATTGACACTAGTTTAAGTCCAATTTCAAAGTGAAATTAATCCCAACGAACACTATTGGATTAAATGGTAAAAATATATTCTAATTTAACTTTAAAATCAATTAAAAATATAATCTAATCATATAAATAAATTAGATTAAAAAGAGGTTTTGAATTAAAATACAACATTTTTCACTATTCATTAAACAAATGAACTTTATCGGAAAAATACCAAAAATTCACACAAAGTAAATTTTGATGTCCCAATCATAAAGAATAAGTTTATTTTGACAAATAGAGCTTATAAAATTGTCAAAAGATAGATTTAAAAGATGGTTTTCCATCAAAAGGCAGTAAAACAATCTTTTAAAAATATTAGTGTATTCCATGCTTAAGATTTGATTTATTCTCATTTTAAGCCTCTAAAACACTATTTAATTCATTAATAGTCATAGATAAAAATATCTATTATTCATTACTTACTTGGGATGTTACACTATGAATATATAAAAACAATTTTTGGGAAAACTTGACCACTCTGGGAATACTTCATCTATTGGAAAAATTATTTTTTATAATAAATTTGAAGGATCAAATAATGAGATAGATATTTTTCATGAATAGTTAAAATTATTTTTTATTATAAATTTAAAAAATTAATATGATTTAAATATTCAAAATCATTGGTGATACTCACATTATGAATTAGAATAATAATCTTGGTTGAACAAAAACAAAGAATATGACTACCTATAAATATGATTTGAAATGCATTGATGACTTAAAAATAAATTAACAATAAAATATAATAAAAGAATGACCAGGAACCCCCATTTTAGTTTAGGGAACTAAAATTATTAATAAAATAAGTATACCCCTATATTTATAATTATCTCTGATTAACACGCATTGAAGAATTTTTTTGGCTATTATAGACCTCGGAATGTTTTTATATAAAATATTATTATATTAATAAAATGGAGAACCATTTAAAAATAAAGGGAATAATTCTTCATAAAATAGAGTGAAATGAGTAATATTAATAGGTATACTAACATTAAATATAGAATAATGTGTTCCATAATTAAGATATATATTGATATTATCAACAAATATGTTGTCATATAAAAAATAATAGAATTATTTCATGTTTCTATCACCATATAAAAACTATTTATGTTGAAATCCATATGGGCACCAGTATTCCTTCTAAAAAATATCATTTATATTGATTTATCTTATGGTAATGGAGGATAATGATATGATCATTCCATTACTATAGAAAATAAAAATCACACTGACTAATTTCTATATATGTCTATTCAATACTAATTTCTAATGACAATTGATTATTTATCCATAATATACATCCTATTAATTTCATTATAATTTTATAGAGAAAATATCAAGGATTCCCCTATATGGGGTGTAACTAGGATTGGTTAAAAATAACAATAATGTTATTTTGATTCAAAAAAATGTGTGAGTAAACCACACTCCATATCCTACTAGTCCCTATATTATTATTTAGAATATTTTTATATGTATTAAATATTTCATATGAATATATTAACCACACTCCATATCCGACTAGTCCATATATTATTACTACGACACTTGATATTGTCTACTTTAAAGCTCAGACCTAGTCTGCTGTTTTGGAAAAAGAATGATCATAAGCTTCTTATTTCCCAACTCAATCGTATACCTCATACCTTTATCTCTGAATGGTATATGATACTATTAAAACACAACTAAAAAACATTAATATGTCCCTGGATGAATATAGATAGTGTCTTCTCTTTTCCTTTCCCAATTCTTGCTTTAAATTCATCATTGATGATAGAATACATAAAAATATTTTCTAATTTTTTACCATAAAAGTTATTTTTTGATTAGATACAACAGTGAGATCCGCTTGAACATGATCCTCCAAAAAAAATATATGGTAAAAATGGTGGGATGGAAACTAATTATACATGTTAATTATGTGTTTGATCATAATGTCTCATTAACTCAACCTTGTTACTAGGTTAAAAATTTTCTAGATGTGAGATATTATTGAATCTATTTTTAAGTAAACTATTTTTTTAGTTTGGAAGGGGATATTATTCCCCATTAATTCCATATAATCATAGAGACCATTATGTACATTTAAGGGAAACATGTTTTCCTAAGGAATTATTAGGAAAAGTGGAGTCATCAACATCACTATTGTTCATATACCCGATGAAACTACTACCTAGAGTAGGGATATAGTTTTAGTATACTTCATCATTTTTTGAGATATGGGTGACTAAGGGAGCTCTTCACATGAAAATTAGAGGATAATAAATTTATTTATAAAATTAAAGTGGTCATTATTCACCATGGTGGTTGAAACCACCTACATATCATGGGACTATTCAAAAACATTCTTATCTAGGGAGGGGGAGGATAAAATCAACAAGGGATAACCAAAATAGTCTTTGGAGAAGAGGAACCCATATAGATCATTGGTACCACTATATCCTAAACCAATGTACAGAGTTATGCGATGGTATTTTGTAATGATGAAGAAGGAAAAATTTTCTTACAAGGCCCATAAACATCACATGTTGAGAATATCGAAATGTCAAATGGTGGAGGGAAATATTAATTAAATATGTTCAAAGTGACTAAATCTGGAAACAATATTGGTAATGTTGTAATTTTTTGTAGTAATTGTGATAGATTATATTAATGTGACCAGAATTTCTAGCTAACCATTTTCAATAATCTAAGATCCTAAATAATGTCATGAGAATATAATCCATGATTTGTAGGGTTCATAGGAGAAGAATCATTATTAAAAACATTAATAGGAAGGGTAGAATCACACATCAAACAAAATTAAATAAGCTAACCTTGGACAAGGTATGGGAAAAAATCATGAAGATATTTGGATATGAATCATTTACGAAATCTAAAGATCTGTTTCATCTTTAATTGAAATAAAATGAAGAAGAAGTAAAACTAGCGAAACCTCAATGAAATTTTCTTATCCATTGGGTTTTCCATCATCAATGTTCCATTATCCACATAACTAATGTTCCTAGATTCTAAATGTATATATTTGATAATTGAAGGAGTCTACATTTGAATGGGATGATATTATTAATGGATCAAAATAAAAACCATAAAAAATTACCATATATAATTGTAATTCATTAAACACAAAATGAGTAGATATTTTTATGCATCACAATATCATTCCTCCCAACCATAGGCCTAATTTTAGTATATTTAAAAGAATATATGTTTGTAGTTTGATTTATAGTTCAGGAAAGTGACTACAACAGGACCAACAAGATTACATGTGTGGAGGAACCATGAGTGTTTCAACAGAGATGGGTGATCTATATAAAATTTCATTATGATAATCTACTTATGAAGATCTATAGCCATATCTATAATGTACTAGGAAAAGTATATTTTAAGAAATATGTTCACTAACATTAAAAAAGTTATTTAAAAATACCTAATGAATTAGAGACAAATGATAGAATAATAAAAGGGGATGGGGATATATTATAACCAATAACATAATTTAGTGAGTAAGTGGTTGTGAAAATGAATAAAATAGAAGGGAAATAAGAATTTCTTTTGAGTACATTAGAGGAGATGGTGAGCTGGAAGAAGAGGGGGAACTAATGATTGAGAATCCTAAACAACATGACAACTCAACATCAATATAGATAATGGTATAGAAAAGTTTAGACAAATGGAAACTATGGGCAAAATACTATCATTGCTAGAGGTATGGTTAAGAATAAAATTTGAAATATAATGTGATACATAATGTGTACTTTGAACTGTCAAGCTTAATGGGATAAAATCATCCAAAAAATTATTTTATAAAAATTTATTATTATTTACATCAATAGATTTTATCTATATTATATTTAATAATATTTAATTAATATTATTATGTTCAAAAATAGAAATAATAGTAACATTATAAAAAATTCAAAAATTATCTTTTTTATTTAATTCCAAAATCATTATTTGAAAAAACATAATCAATAGATTTATTTTAATGATTTTAGCAAGTTTGAGGATCAAATTGAAAGAAGTATACTCCCCATCATAAGGTACATTTAATTCCATAGAAAAATATTATCTTAAATTAAATTATCTATTTTATTATTAAATAATTCTATGTATAATTTCATTCTTACATTATATACATCATATTTAACATGGTAAATTTTTTTAATAATCGAAGTTCATTTATTGAAAAAACTATAATCATTATTTAAACTATAATACAATAATAATATTATTTTCTTATATTTAAGATCAAACTTATCCAAATTCTAATTAGCATTGAGAATTAAAATATTACATACATGAATGTTAAAATGTCCAATTTTAGATTTCAATCCCTTATATAATTAATAATAACCATTTATTAGAAATTAACTAATCTGATTTCTTTTAGAAATATAACATCTAGAAGAAATACAATTTTCCAAAATTTATTTAGATAAATTATATTAACTAAATATAGTTCTACCCATTTAATTTATGGTTTGATTATTTCTTTAATATACTCTATTTTACGGTGTAAACATGTTAAAAAATTATTACTATAAAAATATTTGGAAATAAATTTTAAAATTTGAAAATTTGAAAATTCATCTCTATAGAAACTAGTAATAATATGAATCATTCCACCCATTTTCTATTGATAAGTAATACAAAAAATAGTAAACCTACCATGGGAACCATTATTATAAAAAATAAATACCCATATAAATTTACTAAAATCATATACAATAGAAAATTTAAATTTCTTTCCTCCAATAGAAGATGTTTTACTTGCAAATAATAAGGAATTATATTATAATTTTAATATTCAACTAAAAAATATATGATTTTTCTATACAAAGTAATATTTATGTTGTCTCACATTCATTGAAATATCATGCACATGAAACATATCATTATTGAAATTAGGTAACTAGAGAAAACGTTCAAATTTATAATGATTATATAAAAATATAAAATTTAAATATCCACGTCATTTATTCCAATATAAACTTTGATTCTAAAAACTTATCAATAAATTTATGTCTTTAGAAACTAGTTTGATACAGTTTATAGTATAATTAATTTCATTGTGGTTAGATTAAAATAATAAAGTATCCTTCATAAAAATTGTAATTTATCATTTAAAAATTCAAAATTTTATTCAAACATATCATTATTTAGACATTATTATCAGATTATTTTTTATACCATAAATATATAAAAATTAAAGTAATATTGGTGTAAAAACCAAATTTTTCCTATAACAGTTTACTTTTCCTTTTTAATTTTCACCAAAAATAAAATTACATCAAAAAAATTTCATATAAGATAAATTATGATGGATATCTCATCATACTCCTATTAAATGAACAATCCACACACCATATAACATTTTTGAGATACCCAAAAAAAATTACTCATAAAAATATTAAAAAATATAGATTTTAACATATTATATTGTAATATGAATGTCATTAGTAAAACCAGATTCATAAATTCCAATATATATTTTTGTTAATTCATTTTTTGTAATTATTTTGTACTGCTAATTCTCCTCTATAATTTTCAACCAAGTCTATTCTTTCTTAGTGTGCCCAATTTTTAATATCATAAAAAAAACATATAAATTAATTTATTTAACATTAATTTCACCATTATGATTATCCTTTTTAGTTTTCATTCTACATAAATTTCGGAAAATGAAATTTGTTAATGTTTTCTAAAAACAATCAACAAATTGTGGCACAACATGTTCTTTAGAACCATTAAAAGTGTATCATTAATAATTATAAGAAATAATGTTTACTTATTTATTATATATTCTACTCATATATGATGTCTCATCACTAGTAATGATCGTTAACTCTATTTTAAATTAATGTGGTAAATAAAATGTTTCATTCATGTAATATACTATGAAATTGTTTCTATCATTGATGGAAATATTTTTAACATCCCATGTTATGGGTTGAGCCCTCATATCTATTTCCATAAGAACATGATATTTTTTGGCCTCTCCATGTGAATAAATTTCTTTAAAAATTCATGTAATCCAATGAAACATTTATTCAATAGTTTCGTCAAAACCCATCATGAAATAAATATATCCATCCCAAAGAGTTTTTATATTTTTTTCAAATCAAATTATCTAAGGCAATTTGAGTAACATGAAAAATTCATTATATATTATTTCAATAATACATGAATTTTTTTGAGAAAAAACATCATTTATTTATAAAATATAAATTAATCATAAAAATTTGATTCATATATTATTTAGACACATCATTTATAGAACAATTGTGAGTGTTAAAAATCATGTAATTTCTATTTTTTTACCTTAGTAGTCCAATGTTATAACTAAGTTGATTAGCATAAGATTTCATTCACATCATATAGTATATATATTGTTTACTATATATGATGTGTTATTTATATGGAATACATAAATTATTAAAATTAGTTACTTCCTTTTTAATTATATTTTAAAAATACACTATGTCTAAAAAAGTATTATCACAATAAACTTATATCAATAGATCTAAGTTAAACCGTATCAGTGTCCAAGAACTGATACCATTATTTTGGTCTTATTTTAGAGTGAAAAAGGTCTATAGTGGGTGCATATAAATGGTTATGATATTTTAAAGAATATATTTAACACTTTAATGTATTTAATTTAACATAAATTAATTGAAGTTAAACAAGAAAGAGTTTCTATATAGAATAGTAACATAATGAATTGAGAATATTATTATATTAGTTTAGAAAAATGTTATCAAACATCTACAATTTACAACCCAATACCTTTATAGAAATGGAATTAATATAATAAAAGGAAGTTTGAAGTGGATTAAGATCCCTATTATGCAGACCTGTTTAAGGGACTTACAACCACAAAATAGTATAGTCTTTTAATATGGAGTCAAAGATTGTTACTAAAAAATATTTTATGATAGTTTCATAAAAAATGTTCTATGTTAGAGTTATTATAATCAAATATGATTTTTTTAAATATAATCCAAAATTGATTTATATAATTATTATTTGGGATGGAAAAAATAAAAACAAGTATATAGTTTTAATAGAGGATAATGATTAAAATAAATAATAATAAACTCAATGAGACTAGGTAATGGTTATCGATGAAGAATATTTGAATCACGGTAACTTGTTATTAAGAAGTTAGTTAGTTTAAATCTCAATGTTTATAAATATGGAAAATTTATTGTTCATCCTTTATTGTCATCATTTACATTGAATAAAAATTAACATAGAATCAAAAAATTCTTTTAATAGGTTCAAAAAGATTCTTCATGTATAATTATTTCTAGAGTTTTATTTATATCTTTGTTACATCATCATATATATTTTATTTTTTATATAATATCTAAATAATATATAAACTAATCAACAAAATTTATTATAACTATAATGAATAAAATTATTTATATTAAAATATCAACCATAAATATCACATTGTTAGTCATTACCATTATCCTATGGTGGATTATAATGAACAAAATTATAATTTCATAATAAATAAAATTATGTTTTTGAATAATTAATAGGATCAAAATTTCCCCCATACTAATCATTCATATTATTACATAAATATTGAATCATAGTTTCATTCTATGAAATATAATATTTAAATGTCATTTTAAAAACATTAAAAATAAATATAATGTTATATATAAATAAGAGATAGTCATAAAAAACTAAAAAACATAATGATTATTATAGTTATATATATAAACCAAATAAAAAATAAATAAATCAGTGAAATCATAGAGATATATATATAATCATATATTGAATGACCTATATCCAATGATATGTAGATATTGTAAGGTTTATCATATTTCATATGTTTGATCTCATTAAATATATTTTAATAATATAATAAATATATTTATATATAAACTCTTATATTATGCAAGTTCCCATAATATAAATAATTTTATAATATATAACCATCGTTATAAAATCTAACAATGTCCATAATTATTATAGATGTTTTTATAGTATAAAAATAATTATATTGTATACGTTGTATATTTATATTAAATTTCTAGTGAAATTTATTTTTTATAATATACATTCTACTTGTACATCAGTTTATTAGGATATAGAATATTCATTACGTACAATATCATCAGAAGGTACATACTTATAAAGTATATTTTCATAACCTACTATATAATGTGAATACTCTAGACTCATATTGTTTAAATTATCATAAGGTATAAGTCCCTAGGATACGTATGATACATCATAATGAAAAATTAGTTTTCAAATAGTATAATTCATTGAATATTTGTAATGTTAATTTGGTATAAGGTTTCACTTTTTTCATTAAGATATTAGGATTTAAGATTCATACATACTAAAAAATGATAAGATAATCCTTTGAAAACATAATACATATCAAATTAGAATAAAAAAATAAAACAATAGTGTTTAAATAAGTTATAATAATCCAATTATAAGACATAATTATATGACATAATTATATGACTCCTATCTAAACTCATATTTTTGTTTATTTTTCCCTATATTAGATAAAATACATAAAATACATGTAAAGGATATTCTTTAAAGATATAAGAAGGAATAAGAGATGTTTTTTCATCTAATATTTTTTTAATATCAATATATAAATAAATATTATGGGATGGAGTAGGAGAAATTTAAAAATTGACCACCTTTATAATACAACCACTTCTCTCACAGAATGCTTTTCAAAGTCCAAAATATGAATCATACCATTTATTAACCCTTTATATAAAGATCAATGGTTATGTATGTGATCAAGCCTTTTTGAATAAATTATGTCAAATTAAATAATAATTTACTTCTAGTATATTATATTTTGGATATAATTACAATGTGATTCCCTGACACCATGTTATCGTTCAATATGAATTGGTTTCTAGACAGATATTTGAGGTTTACCATCATTAAGTGATTCCCTCCCACCATGGAATGATTAAATATGTAATGGTTTCAACACAAAATTTGAGGAACTTCATCATGAAGTGATTACCTCTACCCCGGCATGATCCTTTCACCCCATATTTAACACATAAACATTAGGATTTAACCAATTTCTACTACCTTACCTACCAACCCAATGTGGTACACCGTTTCAACGATATGATCCTCAATAATGAGTTACTCATGGAATGAGACCCATCAATCATAGAGTGATGATCCATTAGTGGTAAATATCCATACAAGCGTGAAATTGATATTACATTGGAATGAAATATTCATATTCACTTATAATTAAATCAAACATAAATTCAAGGGTCATTAATATATTGACCTCGGTTTCACCTAAGTGATACTTATATAAATTTTTATTTTTTCCCTTTAAACCTTTCTATGATTAAAATGGTATACTTTTACATAATGAAGGAAAAAATTATTTTTGTTCGATGGATCATGGGAGGTGATTTTCATCGTTTTTATTTATTTAGTATATTTTTGGGGATTTAGATTTTTCTAGGATATTTTTTATTTTATGTGAAAAAATTATCCCTTGAGATCGATAGTAATGAGACAAACATGGTTTTTAGTGTTGGAACATTGGGTATATTTATATTTTTTATTTACTGATGAATACCTGAGCCTATATAATAATGGGATTACTATAAAGTATTAATAGAGATATAATAAAAATTTCACATTATTTTTTATCCACAAACATTTATTTTTGATGATATCTTAATTTTTCATAAATGTTGTGTCAGAAGGTAAAATAGAGAGATCACTTTAGTCCTGAATTAGGGCTTTCCTTGTTATTCAATATATTATTGTCCATATAGATACACTCATGTATGAACTATCAAAGTTGGTTGAAGTAATAAATTAAATATATATATATATATATTTGTATTAATTAGTAGTGAATAAATTGTATTTTATCTATATAAACCCATTATATATTTTATCTAGAGATAATCATTATCATTGACATTAACAACAATAGGGATTTTGGAGAGGGAGGATCATGGATAATATAAAAATAGACCAATGAATTAAGGTTCAATCCAAACAATGTTGATAAATATATATCTTGGAGGCATTGCTGGCATTGATGTTTCATTAAATTTATTTTGAGGTAGTGTATTTTGTTTTATTGGATGGATAAAATTGTTGTTTATTATGAAAATAATAAGTATTTTAATCTTTAATTCATTTATTTATTTGACTATGGGTTGACCAAGTTAACTAGTAAACTTATATGAATCAATTTATATGGATTTTTTAGTTCTATAACATATGGTTTTTATTCCCATATTTCAATTATTGATGATTATAGAAGGTTCATGGTTATTCATGGATGATAAAAAATTATTATTATCATTTCAAGGATTTATCCTTTTGTTCTTCACATTCATCATCTGCAACTTTAATGATGCTATTTTTTTTACTATTTTCTATTTAATGAAAATCACGATCAAACCAAAAGTTTTTTATTGTTGTGAATATAAAAAATAACCTAAATCAGGGTCTATAGAAGTCTCATCAATTATGTTAGAAACCATATTTTATAATTACTCTATTTTTAATTATCGATAGTATTTCTATGATTTCAATGGATCATTGACACAAGGTCCGGTTTTAATGAATGTTGACCAATAATTATTATGGTTAAATTTTACCTAATAAATCAACTGGACCAATATTCATTATAAATGTATTAATGGTTCATTTTTCAAATGCATCATAATGTAATGAGTGGTGTGCATGTTCTAAATTTTTTTAGCCTACATGGACTATAATTTGGATGAACACAAACAATTTATTTTTAGGATATGATGATATGTGTTTTTAATGACATAAATAATATTCTATGTATTCAATTGGAAAAAAATATTATTTAACCCTATATGAATATATTGATATGTTTGTTAAATTTATTTCCATGGTTATCAACCATTTGTATGGATGTTTATTGACAATATACTATTAAAATATTTGCGATATCCTTTAGAAGATGTATTACCACTCAGGTTGAAATTTTTCATCAATGTGCATGTTTAAATATTTATATATAAGTTTAGTATTGTATTCCAACCTAGATAATGGAGGTAACATGGATCATCAACCCATGGATTATATTGAGTTAGATATTTTTCTCACATACATGATGGAATGAAACAGACCATAATAGCCCAATGCCTATAGTTATTTAAATACATTAGAAGTAGCTACAAGAAATCACATCCAAAGGAAATAATAGTTTTGTATTCTCTATAAAAAAAATATATACTTGAAATTATCATAACATTTAATAACATAAAATAAAATATATTATTTTCTTCAAGAACACCATTATCCCCCTCAGCATACCCATATATATTAATGAAAAATCATCCTATTATCTAGGAGAAAATATAACATATGAGTAGGGTGGGATCAAATTCTTAGTATGGGTATGCATATATCATATTAAAAATAAGAAATGAATAAAATGGTAAGAAAAAATAATCATAGAATTATTCCATATAAGTAATGACATAAACTAGAAACGTATCCATGGATATCAAAATTAATCAATTAAACACATGGACATAGATAATTGGTTTCATAATGATGAAATGCATATTTCTCTATATCTGAAACTTAAGACTGAGGTCTCGACCAAAAAATCGGAAAATACACTAAAAGAATTATGCCATAAAATCTACATAAATTGGAAAGGACATGGCCAAAACCCAATACAGTTTGTCTTGTGACACCTTCTAATGTATAAATGGAATATAAGGTTATTATACCATCACATACTATGTCTAATGCATTTCTCATATGAATAAATTATACAATTATATCCACATGCCTTAACAAAATTAATAATCATCCATATTGGAAGAACTAGTCAAATGGAATATTTATACATTCCCATGTAAAAAGTGATCATAAAACATCTATAAGAATTTGATGATTGGTATCATTAGATTAAATCCTAAATACATGATTTAAAAAATTATTTTTACATATTTTAAACTACATTAAATTGATTAAGGTAATATTTTATGAGAAAAGTACTATTTTTCACAATGAAAATAGGTTTTAATATATAAATACTATTCATGTAATGAAGAAATGATTTTCTTTGAAAAGAATCATATAAACATGAAAATTAATTTTCAGTGTATTGAGGTGTTATAATGGTGGGAAATTATTTCCATTCCATATAAGTTAAAAAAATTGTTTCATAAATGTTTATGAAAATTCAAAAGTTTCCTTGTTCTAAAAATGAAATAATGATTTATTTTAAAAAAAATTAAAAAATTGAAAAAAGGGAAAAAATAAATTAAAAATTCATTGAATAAAATTAAAAACATTACGTCATTTTTTTTAAACATCAACATGAATGATTAATATTCCATAGCATAGTATTAAACATAAACAATCCCGGCTAATTTTTAGATTATGAAATAAAATCTTACATATTGGGTATCTTTTGAATCACAAGACAAGTGAAATAAATGACATAAAATTAAACTTTATATTCCTAGTAGAAAAATATATTTATAATATAATATATAAAATTTAAGTTATATACATCACACAAAAGAAATAAAGGGTGAATATGGTGTATGTTTCAGATATAGAAAAGTTAGATAAAAACCCTTACCTCATGTTCAATATCCTTTATATGTGACTGTAAATTCATTATGCTAAATATATATTTATTAAAAATATATTATAGAACCATAATGATATATATTATACCGTATTTTAATTACTCATAACATTTTATCACATGTATATTAACAATTCATTTGTTAAAATCACTTTTCAGTTTGAAACTGCTTTGATTTTCATCAATGTTTTGATTCAGTAGTTCTAGTCATTATAATTTTATCATGGTTCCATAATATGTCACAAAATAACCTTGGAAATATTTAATTTTATTCTTTTCATGGATTTTTATCCTTTAGTTAAGATTTAGGTTCAGTCCTTGTTTCAATTTTTTGAGTTTTGGAAGTTCTCGGGTGAGTTTTTTTTGAAAAGTTGAGTTTTTCAGATATGTATTAGGTGGTTCATGGTTAATTTAAGGTTAAGGGAAACCATGCGTATTTTCTCATGTAACT
Organism: Viscum album; assembly: GCA_963277665.1. Classification (NCBI taxonomy): domain Eukaryota; kingdom Viridiplantae; phylum Streptophyta; class Magnoliopsida; order Santalales; family Viscaceae; genus Viscum; species Viscum album. The sequence continues at coordinate 670,989,608 of OY728131.1, read as the reverse complement.
ATGTGACACACAGTTTAGTGGATTGGGTTATGGCACACCTAATGCGCATGGTTTGGAAATATGTGCACAAACTATGCGAGTGGTTCTGTGTTTTTGGTAGTAGCATTTGGCATGGTTGGGGAATGACTTAGAAGCAATTTGGAAAAACAATGTAGGGTGATGCTCTTGTATTATAGTATATTCACAGTTAGTGTAAGGTTTTTTCAAACCTTTCATCCAAACTGTGTGACTTTCCAAAATCATTAAAAGTGTGAAATTACATTTTTTCGATCCACTATTTTAACCCCTACTTGGGATTTTCCTCCCTTATGTTACCTATTCACATCATGGGGTCCTATAAGATCATATGAATTTTATTAACATGAATATTTTAAGCACCTTTATGGTTCCAAGTAAATATTACTTTTTCTTTTTGGGTGATTTCCCCCGCTTATATATTTCCCCTCTTAGTTTCTCAGTACTTCCTTAGTGGGGTTCCATTTTGGCTAAACTTTATGGGTTACAATTGATGTGTAGTTCTATTTAATTGATATTATGGTTTGTGGATTTTATTTAGGGATTTTTTCTTCCCTCTCCCAAAGTATAGATTCATTCTCACATCATTTATGTAGGTTTTAATGCCCATTTCCTTTCCATCATATTCTGTTGATGGTTGATCATTCCATTAATGGGGTCAAAATATTTTAATCAAGCTTATGAGGTGATTGTATGATTTTAATTGGAGATTCTATAATGGATAATTGTTTTAAAAAAATCCAATGAGATTCTTTAATTGGTCATTTATTTTAATGCATGAATGGTGTTTGATAAAATGCCTTTCATTTTCTAAAGATGGAATTGAAAACTTTTTTTGTTATTTGTCCATGTTTGTACATTAGTATCTTGGTTTAAATGATTATTTAGGAATTATATGTGTTTTATATTCCTGTTAATCTAATAATTAATGTGTTAAAATGTTTTGCGAAGGTTCAAATGATTTTTAAATGCTTGTTGGTGATCTTGGAATTGTGTGACATGTTGGGTTGGTTTAAAGGAATGTTTTTATTCTAAAAAAATTTCTTTTTTGGAAGATTTCATGGAAACATGGACTATATCATTAGATATTGAAACACCCATGGGTACACGGGGTGCACATATTGATGGTCACTCAAATGATGATGGCACTTGAGAGTAATCTCCTATTTCTAAAAATGTTTTCCTTTATTTAAAATTGGTGTGTAAGTACTTCAAGTGATATAAAAGTGTGGTTTCAAATGCGTTTCTTGAAAATTGAACCATTTTACATTTTATGATATGTATTGTATGAATTATTTGAATAAGGTATCGTTAAGAATTTTGTGATGTAACTTGCTTTATAAACAATGTAAAGGCCTATTTTTCATTTTCTATGGTAAAGTGGGGTTTTATTTTGATTTTTAAAAATTGCACAAAGTGGATTTGTAAATGTAATTTCTTTTAGAAATGTGTTTCTCAATTGAAAGTTGTGATATTTTTTTTGTTTTGATTTAAACCACATATAATGTAACGAACTGATGGGTACTTATGAAAGAAATGACTTTTTGTGTGAGTTGTGGTGATTTATTTATTTCTCGATACTACTTGAAATATGGATGAGATCATATCTAGTGGCTCATGCATAAGAACGTTGTGGTGTTTAGACCATAGGATCTTGGGATGAGATCCTCTCTACTAGCTCATGCATGATAACATTGTTGTTTGTGGTTTTTTATGACATTTCATCGAGTGTTATTATTATTAAAATTATAATTATTAAAACTATTATCATGGGATTCTAATGAATCATTTATAGGGCCGAGTGACAGTTTCTTTTCGACCCCTATTAGATTGGTTGGTACCCCCTTAACATCATAAGGATAGGTTGGATGTGCTACTAGATTAGCTAGTATAGAGTGGCCAGTTTGTTATTGACTATAGACCTACACCATATGCTTGTAGGTGAGACAAATCTAAGTACATACATGGATTACTCTAGGTATGTTTACAAAATGCCCTTGATTGTTATATATATATATTTCACATGGTTTTTTTCTAGTTAGATATTGAATTTTCTAGTTGTTCCTTCTCTTTTGGTTTTTTTACATTATGTACTACCCCTTTTTGGTTAACTAGTTTGGTTTGTATGTGGTTTTTTATTTTGAAATGTGTTGTGGAAAGATAAAATATTTTATAATGGAATGTTAAAAATGTTGTTTTTTAAAAGGAAACTTGTGGGAGGTTGTGTTTGGTGGTTCAACATGATTAAAAACCTATTTTCAAAAAAAAATTCAAACATGTGGTTATGGATTTTTTGGGAAAAGAAATTTATGGAATCTATGGTGATTACCTATTGAGATGTTTAATCTCACACCCTATTTGTACCATTGGTGCTAGTAGGCTCCAGTTGTTTTGTATGTGTAGGTTTTTGGTTCATGTAATCTAATTTGGAGAAGGTTGGTGTTGTGGTGGTTAGTGACCAAGAGGTCACATGGATATCTGTTGGGAATGGGCCATTTTTTGTTTTTATTCACTTCTATTTTTATTTTCAGCTTGGTATCTCGATCAATTTTTATATTCATTTGTATCCAGCTATTTTTTGTTATGTTGTGATCTTAGTTTGTTTATTTTATACTAGTTTTATTTGGTTTAAATCATTCCCATTGTATTGTTGGATACTTGCTAATAGTTTAAATCCATTGGGGATCTAGAAAACATTTTGAGCCATGTCTCAGATTGGGTCAGGTGTTGGGTTGGATGGCATCCCAGAATGGTTCATAACAAAATGGTATTAGAGCTAGCCCTTGTTATTTTTGGAATTGGGTTGTCAGATACTTGGACTATCGGGTGTGATAGTTATGTACAGGAAGGATGTAATAAACCCTTTCTCATTTTTTTCCTCGAGTTTGTAGGGGCATTTCCGGATTTGAGTCTTTTGCCTCGTTTTGGATTGATGAATGACAATGGAAACGGTCTGGTGTAATTTTGTGATATCATATGTTTTATTAACCCATGTTATGTCCGTGATAATTGTTCTTGGTCCTCTTAGTAGTTTATTCTTTCTTGTGGAATGGCTCCCTAACTATTTCATTAGGTTATTTATGACCATTAATTCCTCATTCTGGGAATTTGATGTGAATTATTTAGTTGGGTTGGTCTTTGTAGTTATGATATGTGTTCAATTTTGGTTTTGGTTGGTGTGAGTGGGATTTTAAAATGATTTTTTTTTTTGAAAAGGATATTATTTCATTCATTTTATTTTGGATTTAATGGTCTAATGTGTTTTTTAAAATTGGAATATGTTTTGGACAAAAAAATTGGTAGATTCTTGGGCTGATGGATAAATGGAATGTGTGACCATTGGTGTTCCTTATGAACATATGTATATTTTTAGGAATGTGTATAAAGTTATTGATGGTGTCTATGTGTGGATAGTATATTTGGAAGTGGTATGAACACATATTTTATTTTTCATTGGATTTCCCAGTAGTGTTTTTGAAATCAACGGCTCATCTTGGTTTTTTCAAAATTGTTTCTGAAAGGGAACAGGATTTCAAAAAAAAAATTCATTGGGAAGTGAGTTTTTTTCTATAGAGAGTATTTTGGAATTGGAAAGTGGTTTTTTAAGAAGGTAGTTTTAAAATATTTATGATATGGTGGTATTTTAAAAGAGGATTTTTTGTTGTCCTTGTATGTTTTTGGCTTGTGAGCCCATTATTTTGGATCGAGATGTTCATTCTTATTGTGTTTTGGGCTGATGTTGATTTTGGTTTTTCATTTCCTATGTTGTTAAGAATATTCCTCCTAGAAAGGTACTAAGAATTTATAGTGATACTTGCCTAGTTTTTATTCATCTCGATTGTTTCCCATCATTTGTGGTGATTGATGCTCGTTAGAGGAAGTGTAATGGAATGAGGACGTTCAGTGTGACTTCAGATAATTGGTAACTCTTGAAGCTGTGAGAGTGCATATTGTTCTGGGTTTGTTTGTGGTACCATATTTAGATCATTAGAAGGTGATTTCACCATCATCAATTGACTTTGGGATCAAATGGGAAGTGTTCAAGTCTATTTTCTTTTAATGGTTTGTGCCTGAGGAGGTGAATATGAAGAAAGTGAAAGAGCTCATGAATATTCAAAAAGGTTGTTGGATAGTAAAGGATTATGTTGATCAATTCAGTGAGTTAGATTTTTTCTCCCTATAAATATAATCACAATATCTATTGAAGGATTATATTGTAATTTTGTGTCTTCATCCATCGATCAATGAGTGGGCCTTCTTTCCCATGGATCTTCTCTTGGAGAAGTTGGTGGATGAGGAGTTCCTAGATGAGTTGGTTTCCAGAGTACAAGAAGTTGGCAGTCTGATATATTTTTCAACTCATGATGGTTCCCCATCTGGAAAAAAGGTTATTCTAGAGGAACATATTCTTGGGAAGCCCCCCTCATCATTTTTGGCATCCAATTCATTAGATCGTTCAATAATTTGTTTTATCTTTGGTTTGTTTGGATATTTTATGTCATCTTGTTTCAATCCTCCAATGAATTTTCATCATTGTAGCTATTTGGGTAACTTGGGTATGTTTTGTAAGAAATATTTATTAAAGAGGTTTCCTTGATTAGTGGATGTCAGTTCCTGGCTGTTTCATAGTATATGCTTCAGAAATTAAGGCTCCATGTATAGTCCCTAGAGTGAAGCATTTCACAAAGTGAAGAATAGCCAGGGGTGTGCAAAACCTTGACCAGTTTTTTTATCTGATGTTATAATGGAGATTTTTGAAGTTTTTTATTGTATTTTCTTTATTTTTTTGAGTTTTGTGTGTCCTTTTAGGGTTATTTATCATCATATTATATTGTGACCTATTTTTTCTTGTGGATGTGTATCTTTGAGTGGTTAGTCTTTTTTTAAATGGTTTTCTTTTTTTTCTATTTTTCTTGTTTGGATATATCCATGCTTATTAGTATTGTTGTTTTCCACTTGTGTTTGGGTTCACCATTTGGTTCATGTTCCATTAATGTTTATCCCCATTGTTTTGGTGATTTTGTCTTATTAGGGGAATTTTTTTGTGGTGATGTTGTTTAGCTTGGGCAGAGAAATTTGGTTTGTCAATGTTGGGTGTTCCCACATTGGTCAACCCATGGTTGTCTTATTTGGGTCTTAATATAAGTTATGTTAATCATGTTCTTATGGGGGGTATAACCCTATTTTATCCTTCGATAATTATTTATGTTGTGGTATCCTCTATAATCATTCGGGTGTGACTTGTCAAGCGGAAGTTCACCCAAATGTTTGCAGTTATATTCGACTTGATTCCAAAATGGATTTGAGTTTTGTTTATCTTTCAGGTGGGTGAATTTGTGAGGGATAAAATTATTTATGGTTTGTATAATTTTCACACACCAACCTTGGAATTATTTTGTTTTATTCTTTTCTTAGCATGGGATCCATTGGTTATGTTTCGGGTTGTGTCCTGGTTTGAGTTTTTGATGTTTTTGAAGTTCTCGGGTGATTTTTTATAGAAATGTATTAGTAGGTCTTGGAATCATGTGTCACATGGTATGTGCATGGCTAAGGGAAATTTTGAGGCTTCTACTAGGTAACAGTTTGGATCAAGTTTTTGGGGTTGGGGTAATGGTGCACGACTTTCGCATGGTTTGGAAAATCATGAGGCAATCATGTGAGTGGTTTTTTGTTATGCCCACTGGCTTTTGGATATATCGAATCATTGTTTGGAAATTTTTTGTGCAACCCATACAGGGTGTCCCTCTTATATTGTATGGACCAAATGGTTGGCACATGGTTTGGGAATACCATGCATCCAAATCATGTGACTTTCCCATATTATTAAATGATTGATATTTTTATTTTTTTTCCTCCATTATTTTAACATGAAATCGAGATATTCCTCCCTTGTTCAACATTGGCATACCATGGGATCCTCCAATATCCTCCTCCTTTGATTCACGTCCATTTTTTAATCCCCTTGAAGGTTATAATTTAAGACACCTTTTGTTTTTTGGTCTCTTTCTATCTCTTTTCTCTTTCCCTTATTAGATTCTTGATCCTTTATTGGTGGAGTTTCATAAAACATAAATTTTAGGGCTGATGTGTAGTTATATTTCATTGATGTTAGGGTGTTGGAATTGTCTCTCAATCTTGTTTCTTACTTCTCCCTAAATTTGGTTTCATTCACCCTTTATTGAGGTATGTGTATCCATTAATTTCCTTTCTGGTATATTTCTTCGTTTCTTGAGATATCCTTTAATGCTTTGAAAATATTATAATAATGCTTCTGATGTTATATTATGACATTCATAGGAGATTCTATGATGTAAAATAGGTGTGAAATTCTTTTCTAAAGGGTTTTCTTAATTTTAACATTATTTTAATGCATTCAAGGTGTTATGTAAAATGGGATTTGTTTCAAAAGCTGAAATTGAACACTTGTGTTGCTATTTGGCCTTGGTTTTACTTAGGTTTCTTTTTTGAAATGATTATTTGGGAATGATGTGTTGTTTGGATGCCTCTTCATGGCATAATGATTGAGGTAAAAATATTTGTAATGTTTATCCTATTTTCTAAATTCTTTTTGGTGGTATTGTCTTTATTTGACATGTTCTATTGTTTTAATTGAAGGTGGTGTTTCTTAAAAATGTTTATTTTTGATTTTATGGACTCTTAGAGTGTTTCATTTGATGTTTTCACTTCCATGGGTTCACGATGTGCATAGATGGATGTGAACTCAAATGGAGATGGAACATAAGAGGAATCACCATTTTCTAAAAAAAATTATATAAAATTGGTGCATTGGTGCTTCATGTTATATAAAAATGCGGTTTCAAATGTCTTCCTTGAAATATGGACCATTTGGAATTTTAACATATGTATTGTGTGAATGATTTGCATAAGTCCCCATTTGGAATTTGGAGATATTTCATGGTTTCTAAATGATTTAAAGGACCGTTTGGAATTTTGTATGTAAAAGTGGGTTATTATCTTGTCTTGGGAGAATGTTATGTAGAGTCTTTGTAAATTTAAATGTTTTTGGAAATTTGTTTCCCTATTAAAACATGTGATATTTTGTGTGTTCTGATTTAAAACTTGTAGGATGTGACAACCTGATTGGAAGTTGTGAAATAAATTAATTTTTATATGAGTTTTGAATCTTGTATTATATCTAGAGACCACTAAAACATTATATAATATCCACTCTAGTGTATCGTGCATGAGAAATTTTTGGTATTGAGACTATTATAAATTTTTATGAGATCTAATCTAATGGATAATGAATGATGACATTGTGGGTAGTGGTTAATATACCACATTTCATCGAGTCTTACTATTACTATTATTATTATTATCATTAGATTCTTGGGTTTACTTTAGATGTTCGAGTGATTGTTACTTTTTCTTCCTGATTATATGGGTTGGTACCCCTATGAATTTATAGGTCCTAGTGGGATGTGAAACTGGATTGTCCTGTTTAGAGATACAATTATGTTATTGACTATAGAGCTACACTATATGCCTATAGGTGAGTCCGATCTGAGTATGTCCATGGATCGCTATAGTTTTTTTTACTAAATACCCATGATTAGTATTTATTTGTAATATTTATTTATGAAACATGTTGGATATTAGCTTTGATATACATGCTTGCTTATTTTTTCCTCAACTATTTTCACTTCCCATTTTTCGTTATCTATTTCGGTTTATAGTGGGATTTTGGTTTTTAAAATGGGTTATGGAATGATAAAATGTTTTTAGAAGGAATGATATGTGTGTTTTTTTAACAAGGAATCATTTGGGATACTATGTTTGGTTGTTAAAAATGATAGAATACCAATTTTAGAAATGTGTTTTCAAACCTGTGAATACGGACTATTTTCGGAATGGAAGTGTATGAACTCTATGGTGATTACCTAATATGTTATTTAAGCTCTCACCCTACATGTTCCACTAGGTGTTAGTAGAAATAAGCTTTTTCATGTTTAGGTTTCTGGTTCATGTACTTGTAGTTAGAGTAGGTTGGTTTTTTGGTTATTGTTGACCAATAGGTCATATATAGATTTGTTTGGCATTGTCCAGTTTTAGTCTGTATTCAGTTCTATTTTACTTTTCATAATTGTATCTAGATAAATTTTTATGTTCATTCATATCCTGTTATTTTTAGTTATGTAGTGTTATCATTTTTTTTAGTTGATCCTAGTTTTCTTTGGGAAAAATTTTCCCCATTCGATTATTTGATGCCCGGAACCAGTTATCAGCACGTGGGTATCTGGAACGCCCTTTGGGTCGTGTGTCGGATCGGGTTGGGTGTTGGGTTGGATGGAATCCCCTCTTGGTTTATGAAATAATTTTATAAATTTTATTCTATATTTAAATATCATATATATTCAATATAGATACATATAATAATATATAAATTTGGATATATAAATATTAATTACACCATTCATGGAGATGTTAAGTCATTCTTCCACATGAGAAATGTTTTCATTTTTTTATGGATGGAATTAAATGGTGGTAAATAATAATTGACCTTTTAGAAATAATTATTAATTCATATATATCATATATATTCATTTGTTCTATATTTATAATAATCAAAGTGTTGATGAATAATGAATCAAATCGTTGTTCCGAGATGGTAACTCGTACTTACTCTTGAAGGATATTTTCTCTTTTCATAGAAATCAAAAGTAATGAAATATGGTTATCCCATAATAATAATAAAATATCATTATATTTATTATTATCATGTAATTGTTTTAGTATGTGTACCAAAAATGAATAGTAAGTAGAAAAAAATTAACTTCAATGTGTCGATAAAGTCAATTGCCTCTTCTTCTATGGACTCCTTTTATATCCCTTCTTAAGGGGCCTAGGATTTCTATTTTGGTTGGTTTATTACCTCAAGAACATGGAAAATTATTTTTATATGGGTAATTTTTTGGGTTTTAATCAAATATATGGATCAAAATAGTGTAAATTAATGAAAGAAGGGGCAGCCTTTTGAAATTGAGGTGAGGGGAGTTCTTGTAATTTCTTGAAATATTAAATTAATATAAACTATTTATCATGTAATTATGGATAAATATTAAAATTATTGAAATATTTTGTAAATATAATCCAAATTACATTCATAAAATATAATTTGGACATATATTTGATATGATTTCGCCATTATCTATTTGTTTTAATCCAAATTATTATTTTTGAAAATTACCATTCTATTAAAATTTTATACTCTCTAAGGGTTGATAATGTTAAAATTAAAAAATCAAAAGAACCATAAATGGACCATGGTAGAATTCACTAACCTAATTACATTAATTTGTCTGAATAGATGATATTTATAATTTTATATCATTTAATAAATTATTATTTAATATAAAATACCAATAATGTCAATTTTGAGAACTATTCATCACTTTGAAATTAATAATATCAAGAAAACACATATAAATCAAAACAAATATTTTATTACATCCCCAAAATTTCTTTATCTTTTATAAAATTCAGGGATAACATTATATATCTCAAATTATATTACTTTTAATATTTATAATATAATTTTTTTCATTGATTAAATAATTACATCTTTTGTGTTTTTTAATACTTTAAGGCAATTTTTTATTCAAATAAAATTAAAAATAAATTACAAAAATTATGATAAATAATTAATATTTTTAAATATTATTTATTTTCAAACATGACATTGAGATAATAATATATTACAATTATTACAATTATTAAAAACAAGAGTGTGACATGGTTGAATTTTCTTGAAACAAAAAAACCTATAAAGGTTAAATCTCATCGAAATGGCCATAAAACAAGATATAAATGAATTTTGGAGTAGTATAGATGAAATTTACTCATCTAACAAGACCAAGGAGATATAAACGAATTTTTAGTGAATTAATATTGATAATGAAATTAATGTGATATAAATGTGTTATATACTTAATAAAATATTTATGGTATTCATCCAATAGATATTTTAGTCATTGGGTATGAATAAAACCCTATTTTATGTATAAAAACAATTTTTTAAGGATAATTTTACACCTTTGAATAGTGAAACCATTTTAAGTTTTGATTTTTACACATTAATAATTTTTATATGGAAGCATAAACATGTTATTTGGCAGCGGGATATAAAAATTTACTATGGATAAATTTCTGTTAACTTTGATTTTTTTTATGAATAATAAAAATATGCTAAATTGTAATTAAAAACAACTTTTTCATCGAGATAATTTATACGGTTAAATTATAATGATTAATGGTTTTAAAGTATAAATATAATATACTTTTATAATTCAGTATAATTTATGTCATTATCATTAATTTTACATTGAATTCATAGGTAACAAAAATTCAATCTTTTGCAATGTTTTAATATTTAAAACTCATTTTTTCATTTCAATAACGTGATTAATTTTTAATTAATTACTGGAAATTATGGGTTTGGAATTTTTAAAAATGGATTCCATATTTGGAACAGTAGGTACAAATTATGTAAATTGGGAACTTTAATCTTTGGCCATTATAAATAGTTACATTTGTAATTATTTTTATTGCCATGGTTAAAGATAAATCTGGTAATTAAGAGTAAAAATAAAATTATAAAATTACATTAAAAGTTGTAAAAACCATGTTGGATGACTAAATTATACCCTTATCATTTATTTTTATAAATGTAATCACTTTATGGCCACTTACCTTTGAATATGACACAAATGTAATAAAAACTAATAAATGTGGCAAAATGTCACAATCTCATTTTATATAAGTATATCAATTTTAATATATGGATAACTAGTATAAAATATTGACTATAGATAGAATTTGGAATTATAATTGAATTAACTACAATATAGAAATTTATTTATAATATTTATATATTAAATAATTACCATTAATGATGACACAATAGTGATGTAAAAAATATTTTATTAATATAAATATCAAATAAATAGTTTTACAAATATTAAAAAAATATCATATCAATTAATTAATGTGATCCACGAATTATATATATTTTTATGAAATTTATTAGAGTATTAAATATTTTTTATTTAATTTATCTTCTGTTTCTGTTTTATTTGATGTCTAATAAATGAATACTGTCAAAATTGATTCTATTGATATTTTATAAAAATAACATTTTATTAAATTATTTAAAAATAATAAAAAGATTTAAAAATTTATAAAGTGATAATTATAAGGTCTAAAATTTCATAAAATATCTATTTATGGTTAATTAACACCGTATAAGTAAATATTTATAACTATTAAATATTTAGAATGTTATTACCAGAATTAAAATTAAATAGAATAACTAAGTGGCAATTAAAATGATATGGTTTAAATTGAAAAATAAGTAATCCAAAATTTATTGGATGATGATATTGAAACCCTATATCATATAATATTCGATATTGGGACACTTTGGAGGTTTTTGGGAATGGATGTATTTTATTATAAATTATTATTTATCGAGTTTCCAAAAGTGCCCCTCACCTCAATTATAAAATGGCACCTCCACCCACAACTCTTTACTCCATTTTAAGCATTAAATATCAGAAAAACCCTACCATTTTTCATATAATATTTATTATTTTGATTCTATAGGTTATTTTCATCTGAAAAGACCAACTCTACCACTCTAAGAGGAGATTTAGAGGATGCATATCGAAGAAGAGGTAATATTATTTACCGATTCATTAAAAATTCTATCTTATTCTACATTCAGGTCATTAGTTGTTTTATTACAAAGTAATAAAAACAGTATAAATAATATAATTATATTTCATTATAATCATGAAACAACCATATTCGACCTTCTACCCATCCTATGAAAAAGGAAATCACCACGCGTGCGTACATACAACTTGTCATCTCAACGCCGTAGTGTAATCTGTTTTTCACCACCACCATACTTTAATGTGTATAATGATATAAATAATAACTATATATTATTATTATAACATTATGCTAATTTTGAAATATCATAACATTCCACTTCAATTCCATTCAGCAATTTTGGGAACGATATTATTGCTCGTGCGTACGTACATCTTACCGTCTCCGCAGTGCAATGTGATTTTTTCTACATAATATTCAGTAAAATTTGATTATATATATGTATTTAATGAATAAATATTATATATATTATAATTAAATCATTCTGTAAATTATTTAACTATAACCTAAGAATTGTAACAAGAACTTATCTGACAAATTTTTCATAAGAACACAAAGCAGTTTATATCTGAATAACGAGTGACAATGAAATGTTACTAAAAACAGATGATAATATAATCATATATGATTTCATGAAAATGATTATTACTCTTGAATAAGTCAATAAAATTAGGTAAATCATTATACATTAGTTTCAGATACATACGAATGATATCACACCTAAGGTAAGGGATAATTTTGCAAAATCATTTTTATCCAAGATTGTTTATAAGTTAGTACTTAATGGGGTATATGTATCATCCACATCCTTGTTTCCTAATAATGTAATATTATTTATATTCTTCTACAATTTTTTAATGTTAATTTTACCCTTTGGTAATTTTTTCATTAAATGGTATGAAATGAATCTGTTGTCATTATTCGATTTGAGGTACTTTTTGACAATTCCAAGAAGATTACGGCGAGAATGTTTTTTAAAATAATAAGTCTTGAATTTATTTTTGTTGTTTTATAACACCTTATTTCCTTGAAGATTTGTATACAAGTTTACATGTTTATTTTTATATAAAATTATTTCTTCTAAAATTGTGTGGCATTTTGAGGAAGGAAAACGTTTCTGAAGAGGAAATGATATTTTTTTCAAGAATTATTTTCAAGTGTTTTATCAAAATTATTTTCAATCGACACTATTTAAAATGGGTTATATTAATTTCTATGTTATTACCATTATTTTATTATATTAATGATTCAATATTATTTAGGAAATATATTTGTTTTATATCAATTATGATGGAATGATGTTTAAGAAACTCACTTTATTTCATGGGTTATACTATGGAGAATGTTTTCTTTATGTTTTTATGGAACATATAAGAATGGTTTCATTATGAGATTGGTGGAACCTATATCTCCATACAATTCAATGGTTAAAGATTTATATCTCATGAGATAGACATGACTAGAACGAAAAGTAAATATGGTGCAGTAATACAGGGCTAGAAAGAGGAGTGAACTCGGTTCAGTAATATACATTGTCCACTGTGATGGTCTTAGAAATAATCCTTGAAAAATCTTAAATTATTTTCTATGATTATGTTTTTATTCCACAAAATTTCATGTCTTATGTTATGACTATTGATATTACATTTCACTTCTATTATTTATCCCATAACATGATATTATGATCTTTTATATGCAGGATAGTATTTTCAAATGTTATTTTTATGATTAATATTTCCCTTGTTAACCCTTACTGATAATTTGACCTCACCCTTTCATATGTTTCTTTACCCTATTTCATGAATAATGGTATTAAGTATGATATTTTAAAAAAGTGTCCAGTTATAAATAAATAAGAGTGAGGCAATGTGGATGTCTTATGAACTAGTTTTTTATGTTTCCAAGTTTCTAAACACAATAAACCAATACGGTACGGGTGTGGTTTTTTTGTGTTATGTAATAAATATTCTTCAATGTTGAATTAATATCTATATGTAAAGTATGGGCCATTATAGTTGGTATCAGAGCAAAAGAATAGCTATCCATTGGAAACTAGAATGAGATAACCTTACTAAGAACCCTAAGGATATGTCTAAGTATAGGTTACAATCATATCCTACTATTTAAGATATGTCCATGAATAACCTAGGATAAAACCTAAAGTGTCCTAAATTTAAATTTTATTCTTGATTATGTGGTTTTTTTGTTATGTTTAGTGTGTCTCACACTATTATTATTGGTTTTAGTCAATGTCTGGAACTAGAAGTTACCGCATTAATGCTCAATGTGATGGGAAATGCAATGATTGTCCCCATAAGCAACCAAATGTTATGGGGACTAGAATTTGAAATCCTGTAGCCATTCTCACACAACATTCTCAGGCTATGAATCATGTAGGACTTCCAAACAAGCAATGGAGGGAGCAACATTCTGTTGAATCCATCATGAAAAAGTTTCCACCTTAATTTAGTGGGTCTTCTGATCTATTCGTGACTAAACAATGGATTAGTACCACTGAAAATATATTTTCAGTTATACAATGTTCTTAACATGATAAATTATTTTTAGCAGTCTATTATTTGGAAGTCGGAGCTAATTAATGGTGGAATATTATCAAGAATAAGAGGGAAAGAGATGGAATTGAGTCCATGGAATGGGACGAGTTCATGAACTTATTTTTTAACACGTACTTTCCCCATATTTGTCGAACAAAGATGTAGAAGGAGTTCCATGAACTTAAGAAAAATTATAATGAGTCTATTGGTACCTAAGAAGAAAATTTTATAAGACTATCAAGGTTTGATTCTAGAATAATTTTCCAACCTTAGAATAAAATTGATCGATTTTTTAGTGGTTTAAAACCAAATATCCAAATGGAATTAGCTATAAGAGACTTTAATAGCTATAAGGAAATTGTTCAATGTGCTATCAAGGTTGAGATGGATATTGGAGTAACCCATCGGTCATATGGGTTTGATAAGAAAATAAATATTGAATTCAAAGGAAACTTTAAAGACTGCACTAAAAAGAAGATGAGTTTTCTCTTACGCTCAAAGTGTGGAAAGAAACATAGAGGGGATTTTCTTAAAGGGAATAGTAAATTTTTTATGTGTGGAAAAAAAATTCATCGGGAAGTTGAATGCTAAAGTGTTGGGAAAAATATGTTTAGTGATGAAAATAATGAAAACGCTACACATAATACAGCTCATACACTTCAATGCTTCAAGTTAAAGAAAATGGGGAATTATGAAAATCAATGTACTAATCCAAGGGTTATTGGTTATAATCAATGTCAACAAACTCTTAAGTCCAAAGACAAGGGAAGGTCACATGAAATCAATATTGGTGATGTGTAGTACAATAATGAAGTGGTGAAAGGTATACTTACCATCCACTCCAATGTATAAAATGTTTTATTTGATTCTGGATCCACCCACTCTTTTATTTTAGAAGAAATGGAATCTTTGTATTACCTCAACAATTAGATGTCGAGTTAGCAATGACAACTCCTAATGGAACAACAGTCACATCAAAAGTTTACAATTCTTCTCTGGTTAATGTTTATAAGAAATTGCTTCCTGAAAATATTTTGATCCATCCTATAATGTAATTTGATTTGATTCATGGAATTGATTGTCTTTCTCTATATGAATCTCATATTAATTTCCAAATAAGGGAAGTCACATTTCATATTCCAAATAAATCTACGATTATATATCTATGCAAGGATGAATATAACATTCCAGTAGAAATTTCTTCCATCTTATGGGTCTTAATTCCAATAAATGAATGTTATTTATCTATAATGGTTGAGGAGAAACTCATGATTAAGAATACACCCAATATACAAGATTTTTATGATGTCTTTCTATTGGAATTTCATGGTCTTCCACCAAATCGTGATGTTGAGTTTTAAATAGAACTCATACCAGGTGCTATGACAATTTCAAAGGAACCTTATAGAATGGACACAATTGAGATGCAGTAATTGAAGAAGAAACTCCAATTAAATCATGATAAGGGATTCATACGCCCTATTGTGTCACCTTGGGGTGTACCTATTCTTTTTGTTAAGCATAAAGATGTATGAATGAGAATATACATTGATTATTGAGAACTTAACAATATCACTATCATGAAAAAATATCCTCATCCCCGCATTGATGACTTATTGGACCAACTACGTGGAGCTCAATACTTTTCCAAGACTGGTCTTTATTTAGGATAACATCAATTAAGGGTTAAAAAGAAGGATATACCAAAGAAGTCATTTCGTACAAGGTATAAAAACTATGAATTTATAGTGAATCCATTTGGTCTTACTAATTCCCCCTCTATCTTTATCGATCTAATGAATGGAGACTTTAGATACTATTTTGATCATTTTTTGTAGTCTTTATAGAAGATATTATTTTCTATTAAAATAGAAAGGAATAACATTTAGATCACATGATAATTGTTATGATGACCCTAAGAAAATAGAATCTTTATCCCAACTTTACCACGTGTAAATTTTGGCTTAAAAATATTCAACTTTTTGTCACATAATCTCAAAATAGGGGATATTTTTGGATCCAGCAAAAACAAAGGCTATTATAAGATGGTCGAGAACAATAGTAGTAACTAATATCTGAAATTTTCTTGGTTTGGCTAGATATTATCAACATTTTGTGAGATATGTTTCATGATTATCTAATACACTCACTAAGTAGACTCAGAAAGGAGTTAATTTTGTTTTGATAGAGGATTGTAAATAGAGTTTCAAAGATGTAAAAATAAGGTTATCTAGTGCACCTATGCTCACATGGCCTTGTAGTGGAGAAAGGTTTGTGATCTAGAGTGATGCATCAAATAAGGGGCTAGGATTTGTTCTCATGAAAAATGATATAGTGATATCTTATGCCTCCCGACAGTCGAAAATTCTTGAGGAAAGTTACTCAACTCATGATTTGGAGTTAGATTTGGTAATATTTTCATTAAAGATATCAAGGGATTATCTTTATAGTGAATGGTGTGATATTTATACTGATTATAAAATTTTAAAGTATATTTTCACAAAAAAAATAGCTGAATATTCACAAAAAAAGATGGTTTGACATGATTAAATATTACGACTGCTCAATACATTATCACATTGGGAATGAAAATGAGGTGGAATATGCTTTGAGTCAAAAAGACCGTGGTAGATTATCAATGATGTGGAACACGAAAAATTCAATATTTATAGATTCTAAAAGGATGGATGTTGAAATTTTAATGGAAGGGGGGAAATATTATCTTATGAAAATCAATGTTCTTCCATCAATACAAGTGACGATTAAGGAGGCACATAAGAAAGATATAGAGATAAAAAATAATGTTAGACATGTTCTTAAATTAAACCATGATTGTGATGAAATAATATGTTTCAGAAACTTGGTTTTTATTCCTCCCATACCAAAATTAAAGAAGGGGCTATGGGATGACTCTCATAGTTCTTCATTCTCTATTCACTCTGGAATCACAATGATATACAGGGACCTAAAAGAGTAATTCTGGTGGGATGTCATGAAAAGAGATTCTAGTGAATATGTCTCTCGATACTTGGTCTATCAAAAAGTTAAGGTTGAGAGATAAAAGTCTAAGGGGATGTTACAACCATTTAACCTCCTTTAATTGAAATGCCAAAACAACACTATAGACTTTGTCATTGGACCTCCCAAAAAATCCAATGGTAATAAAGCTATCTAGGTTATAGTTGACCGCCTTATGAAGTCGGCACACTTCATTGATATTAGAGAGGATTTCTCTCTTGATCAGCTTGACATGATATATGTAAAAGAAATGGTAAGATTTCTTGTAGTACCACTTTCCAGTATATCTGATCGGGATCAGAGGTTTACCTTGATGTTTGGGAAAAGTATTCAGCATGCTATGGATATAGAGTTATGTTTCAATACTACTTATCATCCTCAAACAGATGGTCAATATGATATGAAAATTCAAACTCTGGAATACATGTTGAGAGCTTTCTCTATATATTTCAAAGGTGGTTGGGATAAACACCTACTATTGGTGGAATTTTATTACAATAATAGCTTTCATTCCAGAATTCAGATGGCTCCTTTTAAATCCCTATATTGAAAGAAGTGCAGAACTCCAACTTTTGGGGATGAAGTTGGGGTAATAAAGCTATTTAGACCTGATCTTATTGATGAAATGGCAGAAAAAGTCGGATCTATTCAACAACACATAAGAGTATCATAGATTAAACAAAATCATTATGCTGACAACTGAAAAAATGACCTATAGTTTGAAGTGGAGGATAAGGCATTCTTATGAATATCTCCCTGGAAGAGATTAATGAGATTTGGAAATAATGTAACATTGAGCGCTTGGTATATTGGTCTTTTTGAAATTCTATATTGTGTTGGGAGTGTAGATTACCAATTGGTGCTTCCACTGAATCTCTCTCAAGTCCCTGATCTGTTCCATGTTTCTCTCCTGAGAAAATACATACATGATTCTTCACATATACTATGCTCAGAAGTCATCCCACTGGAGCAAGATCTTTCTTATGAAGAACAATTGATAGAGATTCGGGATCGTAATGAAAAAAAGTCCTACAAAACATGACAACTTGCTTGGTAAAGGTTTTATGGAGGAACCACCAATTTTTAGAAGCTACATGTGAAGTTGATTATATGAGGTGGGAGATGTATCCTCATCTATTTGTTTCTAATTTATAAATTTTGAGGGCAAAATTCAATTTAAATGGGGTATAATGTAACACATATATGTTTTTTATGAAATATATTCTTTAAATAATTTTTATTCTCTAGTATATTTTGTCGCTTGAAATAAAGAGTTTAAATGAACCAAAATATGCCCTTAGTATAAAATTACCATTATATCCAAGCCATTAGAATAGTGGGAATAATTATAACTAACTTATGAAATTGCATTGAGAATTTTTTGGTTATCAATTATTTTTGAAAAATAGAAATCAATTTGATATTTGAATTTTTGAGTGAATTATTTTTGGTAATTAAATTATTGTGATATATAAGTGTTATATAATTAATAAAATAGTATTGATATTCATCTAATGGATATTTTAATCATAGGGTATGAACAAAACCCTATTTGATGTATAAAAACATATTTTTTGAGGTTAATTTTACACCATTGAATGGTGAACCTATTTTAAATTAAGATTTTTACACATTAATAATTTTTATATGGAAACATAATAATGTTATTTTGAATAAGGATATAATAATTTACATTGGATAAATTTCGGATAACTTTCATGTTTTTATGAATAGTAAAAATACGTGAAATTTTAATTAAAAACAACTTTTTTCATTGAGATAATTTATATGGTTAAATTATTATATTTAATGGATTTTAAATTATAAATAGAATATATTTTTATCATTCAGTATATTTTATTTCATTAGCCTTAATTTTACATCTAATTCATAGGTAAAAACATTTAAATCTTTTACAACGTTTTAACTTTTAAAACTCATTTTCTCATTTCAACAATACGATTAATTTTAAATTAATTACTAAAACTTCTGTATTTTGAATTTTGAAAAATGTATTCTATATTTGGATTTATTAGGTTCAAATTATTTTAATACTCTACTTTTATTTTTTGGCATTATAAATAGTAACTTTGGTAATTATTTTTATTAACATAGTTAAAGGTAAATCATGTAATTAAGGGTAAAAATAATATTATAAAATTACCTAAACACCTATAAAAATCCTATTGGATGACTAAATTCGACCCTTATCATCTATGGTTTGAAATTTAATCACTTTATAGCCACTTACCTATGAATATGGCATGAATGTAATAAAAACTAATGAATGTGACAAAATGTCACAATCCCATTTTATATAAGTATATTAATTATTATATATTCATAACTAAGAGATAATATCAACTAAATATAGTCTCTGGAAGTATTACTGAATTACCTATATCATAATAGTTTTTATAAAAATTTTATATATTAAATAATTTTCATTAATGATGACACAATAATTGTGTAAAAATTATTTTATTAATAGAAATATCAAATAAATTTCTTTAAAAATATTAAAATAAATATAATATGAAATAATTAATGTGATAAGATAATTTTCTAGGTGAATATGACATGTTAGGAGTGTATTAAATATTTTGTTCCAAATTTATCTTCTATTTCTATTTTAATTAATTTCAAATAAATGAATAGTGTCAAAATTCACATGATTGATATTTTATAAAAATAACATTTTATTAAATTATTTAAAAATAATAAAAATATTAAATAATTACAAAGTTATAATTATAAGGTCTAAAATGTTATAAAATATCCATCTATGGTAAATTAACACTATATAAGTTAATATTTATGACCATTAAATATTTAGAATGTTATTACCATAATTAAAATTAAATAGAATAACTAAATGACAACTAAAATGATATGGTTTTAATTTACAAAATACATTGTCCAAAATTTATAAGTTGATGCGATTACAACCCTATATCTTCTCATCTTATAGATTTCCAGACTTTTGAGGATTTTAGAATGTTTTTTATTTTATTGTAAATTATTCTTCATGGAGCTTCCAAAAGTGTCCCTCACCTAAATTATAAAAGAGAACCTCCTCCCTCATATCTTATCTCCATTTTGATCATTCAAGTTCGGCCAACTCCTACCCTATTTCCATATCAATTTCCCTATTTTCATTCTAGATGTTCTGGTCATCTTCAAATACCAACTCTAGATCTCTAAGAGGATATTTAGAGGAGGCACATCAAAGAAGTTATAATGTCATTTACAAATTCATTAAAATTTGTTTATTCTTATACTTACTCTTCATTAGTTTCTTCATTATAAAGTAATAACGTCAGTATCAATCATATAATTATATGTTATTGTAATCTTGAAATAACTATAGTCCACCTTCTACCCATCCTATGAAAAATGAAATCACCATGCGTGCGTATGTACAACTTACCATCTCCATGTCATGGTGTAATCTGTTATTCACCACCACCTTACTAGGAAGGGTATAATGATGTAAATAATATCTGTATATGATTATTATAACATGATATTAATTCTGAAATATCATACTCTTTCACTTCAATACCAGTCAACAATTAGGGGAATAATATCGCCGCTAATGCGTACGTACGACTTACCGTCTCCACGGTGTGATGTGATTTTTTCTACATAATATTCATTAAAGGATGATTATATACATGAATTGAATAAATAAATATGATATCTATTATACTAACATAATTCTTTAAATTATTTAACTATATCATAATAAGTGTAACATAAACTTATCTGACAAATCTTTCATAAGAACACAAAGCAGTTAATATCCGAATAATGAGTGACAAAGAAATGTCACTAAAAAACGGATGATAATATAATGATAAATGATATCATAAAAATTATTATGATTTTTTAACAATTAAATATCATTATTTAAAACATTATACAGGATTTTAAGATACATATTAAGGATATTAAACCTAAGGTAAGAGATAAATTTTCAATCTCATTTTTATCCGAGATTGTTTATAAGTAAGTAGTTACTGTGGTATATATATCATCCACATCAATATATCCTAATTATGTAATATTATTTTTATTATTCTAAAAATTTTTAAATTTAACATTACCCTTTTTAATAATTTTATTAAATTTTATGAATGGAATCTTTTTTCGTTATTCTATTCGAAGTAATTTTTTACTTTTCCTACAAAATTACGTGTAGAAATGTTTTTAACTTAAATGGCATGAATTGATTTTTATGGTTTAATGAAACATTGTTTCCTTGAATATTACCCTACAATATTAAAAGGTAATTTTCACATTAAAATATTTCTTCTAAACTTTTTTGGAATTTTGAGGAAGGAAAACGTTTTTGAAGAAGAAAGGATATTTTCTTCAAGAATTAATTTCAAGTTTTTTCTCAAAATTATGTTTCATCAAAGATGAAACTATTTAAAAGAGGTTATATTCAATTCTTTATTATTACAATGATGTTATAATGTTTATGATGAAATTTTATTTAGTACATCCATTTGTTTTTTGTTAATTGTGATGGAATGATATTTAAGAAACCCATTTTATTTCATGGGTTATGATACGGTGAATTTTTTTTAAGTTTTGGAGGCACACATAATAATGGTTCCATTATGATAGGTGTGGGACCTATATATCCCTCCAATGAATTTTGTAAAGATTTATATCTCATTATATAAACATGACTGGTGCAGTAGGTAAATCTAGTTCAGTAATACAAGGCTGGAATGAGGAGTGAACTAGGTTCATTAATGGACTTTGTCCACTATGATAGTATCAGTAATGAGCATTGACTGATAAGAAATGATTTTCAATTCTTATGTGTGTATGCCAAAAAATTTCATGTCTTATGTTATGACTATAGGGATTACATTTAACTTTTATGATTTATCCCATGACATTATATTATGATTTTTTATATGTTCGATAAGATTTTCAAATGTTATGTTTATGATTGATATTTCCCTTGTTTACCCTTACTGAGCATTTGAGCTCACCCTTTCATATGTTTCATTTTCCCAGTTCATGAATAAGTGTATTATGTAAGATATGTAAAAAATGAGTCTAGTTATGAAGAAATAATTGGGATATAATGTGGATGTTTTATGAATAAGTTCTTTATGTTTCCCAGTTTCTAAAGACACTAAACGTATACGCTCTGGCCATGGTTTTGTTATGTTATTTAATAAATATTCTTCAATGTTGATGTAATATCTATATGTAATTTATGGGCTGTTATAGACTCTAAAAACATCATTTTCCCTAGTAAAGTAAAAATCATTTGGAGAGGATGAGAAAAATGAAAATGGGATTAAATCTATGCATAAGGAGCTTGATCTGACTAAGAACATTGTAACATGGGAACAATTTATATGGTTGTAGGATAAAAATGTTTTCAGAACCAAGTGGGTGTTTAGTAATAATCTCATTGAATATGGAAAAGTGGCTAAAAATAAATAATGGATATTGTGCAAGGGAAACTCCTAGTTAAAATGAATTTATATTTATGATAAATTTACTCTCTTAGCCTAGTTGGAAACTATTTAATTTTTTTGTCTATTTTTTTCAAATTTATTTAAAAGTATACCCAAAAAAATACCCAATCTATGTTCCTCGTTGGTGTTTTAAAGGGGGGATTATACATTGAGAAACCAAATGGGTTTATTACAGATGAAAATGAGAGAAAGGTGTGCTAGTTAAAAATTTATTTTAACATAAATATATCACTAAGGACCTAGTATTTAAGGTTGGATCAATACCTAAGATATATTGGTTTTTAGAAGGGTGGATTTGATCACACCCTCTATATCAAGAAAGAGAATGATCAAAAGAAAATTGTTAATCATATATGTTGAATACATAATATTTTAGGATTGTAAAAAACATAATGTAATTTTTGGTGGATCATATGAGGCGTGATATCGAGAAGAATATGATTGGTGAAACATTTTCATTGGTTTATAAGTGAATCAATAAAATCATAGAATGTTAATTTCATAATCACAATTTGAAAAGGGGGTTTCTAAGTGTTTTTCATTAAAATATTCCAAACCAATGATAACACTAACTGCTATATAGATGAATTTTTCATAAGTTGACTATATCAAAGAGATATATTTCATGGAATATTGGTTTTGGGTGCCTATTATAGCTCAAAAAAAGTTGAACTGACATTGGTATTGATATATTTCAATTCGCATAGTAACAATGTTGTCCCAATGATAGCCACATGCTACCAGGGAAGAAGATACACTTCAATATATCTATAAAATAATGAATTTTGGGTTGTTTTATTTTATGATAGTGCAACTTGGCATGTTGGGATACAAAGATGTGGGATGAAAAGTTTCAATGGATGATTGGGTGAAATTAGAGGTATCAAAAAGCCTGGCTTTCATTTGAGCCTTGGTTTAGTTCCACCCTTGAAATGCTCGAGCCTTGGATTCAAGCCTAGAAATAGTTAGAGCCTTGATTAAAGCCAATATCCATGTTTGGATTCGACAACTAGGAGGGTCGAGAGTAGGTCGCCTCCATGGGGAGATACATATATCGTGAAGTGGTTCGTGATGGTTAGGGTTATTAAAATAGATCAAGACACTTTTAATAGTGCTTCCAAAAAAGTGCTGGTAAAGATACATTTTTATCAGCATAAGTTAATAAGAGCGAACAAAAGGAATTTTTATCATCACTTTTTTAGTGCTGATAGTGATAGAGAATTATTATCCCTAAAAAAGAAAAGATAACATTAATCTTTATCATTAATAATGTTTTAGCACTGATAAAGAATGACTTTATGAGCCCTTTTTGTGATGATAAATATCTATCTTTATTAGTGTTAAAAAAGAGTTGATAAATACTTATAATAATTTTTTAAAATATTACTTTCTAAAAAAATTATAATAATTATATATAATTATAAAATATTTAATAATACTTTTTATAAAATAATAATTTTGAGATTCTTTGAATATATAATTATTTAGTTATAATTATATAAAAAATATTTAAAAAAAATAATATTTATATAATTATATATAATTATATAATTAAATATATATGTTTAATATTTAAATGATTTAAATAAATTTATTTCTATTTTTATAATTCTTTATTTATAAGTATATAAATATTTCTTAAACAAATATTATTTATTTATTTGTAATTATACATGTATAAAAATAGTAAATATATATATTTATTAATATTTTAATTTATAAATATTTTTTACAAATATATTTTTAACATTATTAATAAATATTTAATCCTAAGTGCTTGCATGTTAAAAATGAGTAAAATTGATTATTTAAAAATGAGTATAATTTTTAAATTTTGGGAAAGTTTGATTAATATAAATCATTTAAAAATGAGTATATATTGAAATAAATATGAATACATATTGAAAATATTAAATCATATTAAATTAATATATATAGAATAAATCATATAAATTGATTAAATTAACAAAAAATATTGTTTGTGTATATATATATATGCATTAATTACTTATATGTGAAATCAATATAATATTTTTGACCTATGATAAATTGAAAAATTAAATAACAATCAATTATGTCCATTACTCTATGCAATTAGTCAGGACTTTTAATTCATATTAATTTTTAATTATGAACCATTATTCTATAAATATATTATTATTTAATGTAAAGAATAAATAAAATTATGTATTATATAAATCATATTTATATTCATATATACATATATATAATAAAAAAATTATTAACATTATCAATAATCATTTAAATAATAAAATGTTTATTATTTTTCAAAAATTACTAATTTTTAATTTTAATTTTTTCAATTTTTTTAAATATATCTATATATTTAATATATACTATTCATAATTTATATACAGAATAATAAATTATTTTCATTACTATCAATAAATATTTAATTAATAAAATTTTATAATTATTTTAATAAAATCATTTTTTTAATTATTAATTTCATTTTATTCATACTTTTATTAGTTCTAAAAAAGTGCGGATAAATGATTCATTTAATGTAGCTAAAAATAATGCACTGATAAAGTGTGTCCTGTTTCAGTGCTAAACATAAAGTGCTGATAAAGGACACCCGTTACGAATGCTAAAAAATTCGCTAATAAAGGTTTCCTTTGATCAGCACTACAAAATGCACTGATAAAGGGCGTCTTTTTTTCATTCTAGAAAAAAAGTTCTCGTAAAAGGTACACTTTATCAGTATTTGTTTTTTCACTAATAAAGGATACTTTTATCACTATTTTTTTATAGCATTGATAAAGGTCAGCACTATTAAACGCTTATTTTGTAGAACTAAATATTAAAGATGGAATAAATTTGTCACATCGTTAAGAATAAAATAATTATAATAAGGTCTAAATATTGGGATAATTATTAAAAAAATTCAAATCACATTCATTTTATCTATTTTATGGGTGTAGTTTATTCATTTGAATCAAAATATTGAATATATGGACACTTTTCCACTTTTATTTATTATGACCTTTATAATTGTTTATCAAGAGAATAAACACAAAATGTAACCCTATTGATTTAATATCTCTAAATTTTTTACATACTCATAATAAGAGGATATGTTCAGTTACAATTATTTTATTTAAATATAAAATAATTTTTATCATGGTAATATATTTTCATTTTTAGGGATTCAATAATTTTCTAAAATTCTTACGCAGCCTCAACAATTTATTTATTGGATTAATAAAAAATATATAAAATGATATTGAATATAATAAAAGTTAAAAAGTTATGAATTATTATATTCTCCAAAAAATAATTTAAATTTAACAAAAACTGGATTTTTGAAAGTTTTCTATTCTAAATATTTTAATATCATGTTAACATTAATGTCAATATAAATGAATAGTTTAAAAATTGATAGTAATAATATATTTGAAAAAATAATAGTTTATTAAATTACTCAAAAAAAAATATGTTACAAGGAAAATTCGGATGAGAAAGGTCCTACAATTCTATCCTTTATCAATCTATGAGCTTATTGTTGACTTATAAGAAAAAATTTATTCCTTTAAATATGAAAAGGTGGTCTGTGAAGTTAAGGTTAAAATCTAATGATAAAAGGGGTTAAAAAGGGTTTTAAGGTTTTATATGTCTCCAAAACCGATTTCAATTTAATTTCATGAGGGTAAATTAGCCTTATCCTTTTATTAGTTGATTTAATTACCATTTAGATTCATTTTTTATTAATGAAATAATTTTATATTAAAATTTTTATAAATTTCACTTTTTTCTTGTTCATCCTTTATAAAAGGAGCACTTCTTTACTTTATTAGAAAACAATTATGGTATCATGATAAAATTAAAGCTACATAATTATATTCTCAAATTATATATATACATATTAGAGGTTTTTTTCATGTTCAATGACCGCTCAATACTCCATAATAAGGGATGTAAAGAAGACCTATCGAAGAAGATTCCATCATCTTAGCCAACTTCATCGAATTAATTACTTCCACTACCTACTCTAAAAATATAGTAGTCATCATAAAATTATAACATTATTATCCATAATATAATTTTTTTTAATATGAATCTACCAATTTGCACCCTCTAATCTATTAAATATAAAGTTAATGTTTTGCTCATGTGTACTTGGGGGATATCACCTTGACATAGAATTAACATTAATTTTCTATAAACATATTACATGGATGGGTATTATGATGTGGATAATGTTTATATATATTATTTATGAGATAATTATTCATTTGGAATTATAATATAATATATACATTTTTATTTTATAGAAAATTCAAGAATTATAACATAACCAGTTCATATGTGTGGACTATCAGCCCCACTAAACTATGTGATTCATTTTTAATTGTCACATTAAATTGACAATGATACAAATATATTTAATTAATGTATAAGTTATATATTATATAATATTTATCATGGAATTTTTTATTTTTATTTTTATTTTTTTTATCTTTCTAATTCTAAAAACATCATTTATTTTTATATACTGTCTATTGTCCCCACGAACAATGTAATTAATTTTTATATATCTAAATTTTATATGTGAATATATATATATATATATATCTGTTTGTGTGTGTGCGTGTTGAATATATATGATATTTAAAAAATTAAAGAAATTCTTATGATGATGGAACAATGATCAATATACATGGAATAAAACTACAGAACTGAAATTCTCAGGAAAAGTAAAACAATTAACACCCAGAAATGTCAATATTGACCAATAATTATTGATAAATTGTTGTACAAATATTTTATGTGGATCATAAATGATATTATATGTATATAAATTAAGTTTAAATATATATATATATATAATATAATTAAATTTATTATAAAAGAGGTTAATGTGATTTCAAATGACATTCAACTCAAGGTAATGGATTTTCCTCAAACATTTATTTTTGTGAGACACATTCTGTAAGAACCCGAACCTTCTTTTCAGGTATGTTTTTCCTTTTTCTGGAGTTTTTGAGAAAAGAGGAGTTTCTGGAAATTTTTTATGTACACCTGTACTTCGATGGCACGCGAGGCCATGCGCTGGCCGTGTCTGGGCCACACACACGGTCGTGTGGGGTGATGTGGAGGCCTCTTAAAGTGGAGTACTGAAAATCCTATTACACGTCGTGTACTCCAAAATTACATGCCATGTACAATTTTTTTTCATTAAACGGACCGGGCACACATCTGATTTCCATAAACGTCTTCTTCTAGGTCTTTTTCGATCGAGAGAACCCGTACGGTGCCCGAACTTCTCTGAGCCCCCAAAACTACGTCTATTCTCCAAATCGATCGTTGTCAATTGTGTTGGAACCACATCGGTAAGCTCTTCCTTATCCTAGAGCATTATTTCCCAATTCCTCCTCTTTTTCATGTTATCATGGGTTGAACGTTTTGTGTGTTTTTATAGATCTATGATGTTATAAAGAGATTCAAGACTTTTGGTTCAAGTATATCGATCTCCTAACATCAAGGTAGGTGGTTTGGGCCTTTTGGTTCAATGTCCTTGAGTAATATGTGGAAATTCCACCAATACCCTTGAATGAGGTATTGTGTGTTTACTGTTTTCCCCTATTGTTTTTCGTACCTTTATTGTATGCTTGTGTAGAGGTAATTTGGATATGTATAAGGATAATTTCTATGTTTGGATAATGGGCCATGACTTGTTCTGTTTACGACCTTTTGGTCTTGTTCATCCTTTGGCCGTTGTACCTGTTTCCATGCCTTGTGACCGTACGATGGACTGTTGTTCCCTAACATGTTTGTTTTGCTATAGACTCGTTATCCAAGTATCTCTGTAGAATTACTTTGTCCATATAGCATTATTATGTACTGACTGGCACGAGGTTGTGAGAAACTAGTGCTATAGACTATAAGGGTATAAACCAAGTGATCTTCCTCAGAGAGTCTTGAACATTATAGACTGAAGGGGATAGACTAAGTGATCTTCCTAGAGAGACTTGGACATTATAGACCACATGAGGGTAGACCGAGTGAGATTACTCAGAGAGTCTTGAGCTTTATAGACTATATGGGGATAGACTGAGTGATCTTTCTTAGAGAGTCTTTGTTTTGTGTGAATTCCATAAACCATTCCAATAAATAGGAGGAATTGACCGAGTGAGATTCCTCAGAGAGTCTGTGATCGACCTGAGGCTCTAAGATGAATTGACCAAGTGAGCTTCCTCAGAGAGTCTCTAGACCTTGGGGCTATAAGGGGAATTGACCGCGTGATCTTCCTCAAGAGTCTCTGACTACCTTTGACTATATGGGGAATTGATTGAGCGTGCTTCCTCTGAGAGTCTTGAAAATTCTTATGACCAAACCAGAGGGGTTTAGTATGAGTGTACTATCCAGAGGGTTGTTTATACTTCTTGGATAGGACCTATGGGGATTGTTGTGAGCACTTCCCAGAGGGATTCTTGTTTGTGGTAAGCTTTTGTTTCACTGCTTCTTTTTGATTTTTGGATTGTTTACTACTGTGTATCATCCTATTTACTTCTTCTTGTTTACTGCTTCCTGTTTACTACTTCCTGTTTACTACTTCCTGTTACTTCTTATTATACTATTACCTTCCATATACTCACTGATTGTTAGGCTCAGATTTTGGGTGGTTGCCTACTAGGATTTAGTCTCACACCCTGTTTGGGTCATGCTTTTGGCCCCAAATAGATTATATTACTTCTGGTATAGATAAGGGAAAGCGCCCTTCAACTTTAGGTACATGACTTGCATCGTATTAGGAGAGCATGGGACCAAGCCGAAGATTGCGATGCTAAGGAGTTTCTTATCTGTTTTCTTTTGTACTTTGGTTTAGTATTGTATTCAGAATTGTGACTTGTTTGCCTGTTTTTTTATACATATGTATCATGTATCATATATATATGTCCTCCTTCTGTTTATCATATTTATTCTTCCACTGTTTGCTTGTGTATGGATTGTTTATCTGCTTCCGTTATTGTTTATTGTTTCTATTTTCTGTTGTGTACTTTGCCAATGAGGGCATAGTTTCCCCACTATCACACCCAAGGCCCTCGCTTCCAGTCGGTAGCCTCTGGCATTTGGGGAAATGCGCTTGAGGCCATGTGACCAACCGGGTACGGGGAACCTCTTGGTTGCTTCCGAAACCAGGGCGTTACAATGTTGTATCAGAAGAATTAGTTTCTCTTGACTTACATTTGGAGCCTATAGCTAGGGATAGCACAAAATAGGTACTTGGTAATAATATGTGCCCAGGAGTAGCTAACCTGTGTACAAGGAAAAGACAATCCACATTGTTTAATTCAATTTCTTCAGGTTTTTCAATTTATTTGAATTCACCTTTAGTGATTCACATGCTTTGTACCATTACCATTGCTGTTCTTGCAATTCTATTTCTGTCGCAACATGATGAGATGATGGTATTCCATCTCATGAATCATATAGGAACTTGTTAGAAATAACATTACATACATTCTTTCCATTCCATCTAGGATGCATTAACGATTACATGTTTTTGTGATAGACGTTGTGTAGATTATTCATGCTGTTGTGGTAGATGCTTTGATAGAATCTATGTTGTTTGATAGAGAATTTTTCTGTATAGTACCTTGCTTAAATGGACACCAAACATTGGTTCTTGAGGTGTTATGGGCCCTCATGGACTAGAATTTAGGTGGATCATTTCTTGGTTTCCTTGTTATAACTTGTATAAGATGTCAAGCTTTGATTCTCGGGGATTATGATCCCTCATGGATCGAGATTTGGAACCTTAACTCTTGTTTTCTGTGTTTTCTGGGCTTCGGAGCAGTTTCTGAGATGCTGCCCGGAAAAACACAGAATACACGGTGTGTACTTTATTAATACACACTGTGCAGTTTTTAAACCGTGTCACTAACTATGTGGGTAGAAACACGGGGTTGTGAAAAATATTCAATAACACATCGTGTTGTATTTACAGTGTGTCTACCCGTGTGGCTAATGACACGGATGGATGAAACTTTGACTATACACACCATGTCCTGTTATCACACGTTGTTCCATGTAACCTAAGTACTCGGTCGTATCGCGAACAATAGGGGTCAGGGAAAACCTTCAAGTACACACTGAGTTCTCAGGGCGCACTCCTTGTGGAGTGAACCATGTATCCAACCGTGTAACTAACAACACAGGTCGTTGAAACCTTGTCTAGTACACGTCATGTCCTTCGTGAACACGCCATGTAGTCTAGGATTAAGAGGACCATGTGGGTTAGCCGTGTAAGGATACTTGGGCAGAGGAATAGAGTTCAAGTACACTACATGTGTGGGGACAACACGCCATGTGGTTGGGGCATTACACGACCAGTTGTGGCAGAAGTACATGCCCATGTGAATGTCTTAAAAGAACACACCATGTAGTTATTATACACATCGTGTAGTAATGTTTTTTAAAACTTGAATGTTTATTTCTCTTGTTCCCCTCTTGTACTCTTATGTTCTCAGTATTTGATAATCCTAATCTAAGGTGTGCTTTTGACCTTTCAGAGATATGCCACTGAGATATCCTCCGGTTGTACATCAGCCACCAGACAGTGATCAAACACCAGATATGGCCGATTAGGGACCTCCAGCAGATCCTCTTGTTGTGTTGGCCTTGGAACCAGTAGTTATGCCAGTTTTAGGTGCGGATGCACAGTTTAGGGAAGATTTTTTGAGGATGGTGCAGACATTCTAGGGAGTGCCGCCTCCTGCCACATCAATGACAGAGTTGACGCGGGTTTTCCAGTAGTAGTATCCTCTTGCTTTTTCAGGGGATGAAGGACCTCAAGCTGTAGAGTCATGTCTAGAGGCCACGCTGAAGATTTTAGAGCATCTTAAGATACCCCCAGAGAAGAGGGTGAATCTCATGATCTATATGCTCTGAGACTCTGCCAAGAGGTGGTGGGAGGTGATCTCATAGTCAGGATACCCACAGAGTATGAAATGGGATGAGTTTCGGCACATCTTTTACGATCACTTATACCCGGAGACCTTGAGGGCCGATCAAGCCCAGGGAGTTTATGAGTTTAGAGCTGGGTACTCTTTCTTTTATGGAGTACTGGTCTCGGTTTATTGAGTTGTAGCATTTCATGCCTATTCCAGGAGGTGATGAGTCGTTCCTTGTGAAAAAATTAGAGTATGGTCTAAGGAATGAAATTCTCTCGTGGTGAACATCTTCAAGTTGACTTCAATATCCTATATCATCAACCAGGCGCTGATCATTGAGTGAAATATGAGTGATTTTGGAGCAGTGAGCCAGGTCGGTTCGACATCTAGAGTTAGTGTTACTCCTACTGATAGTAAGAAGCGTCGCATTGAGTCTTCTTGAGGAGATAAGAGTAGGCGGAATGTATCTTCGGGCAGCCAGGTAGTATGCTACCAATGCGGGAGGAGCGGGAATACTAGGCCTCCATTCCAGAGAGACCCGATGGAGTGCCGATCTTGTGGAAAGATGGGCCATCTTAAACGTTTATGTCATATCTTCTCACCTGCAGCTGGTGGTATGGGTTCTTCTATGACCCCGTGTATATGAGATGCATCGCCCGTTTCTCAACAGTCTGAGAACTAGATTTCTTTCGGCTGTTCGGGCCAAGGTGGAGGTCGCATCCATGGTAGTCAGTCACCAGGCTACTAGTGATAGTAGCGTGGTTCATCTCAGATTTGTTAGGCAGGGTCACAGGGCTGCGGTATAAGCCATACTTTTGCAGTGGAGTAGACCCATAAAGAGCAGGATCCAGGCCCTTCTATAGTACGTGGTACGATCTTAGTAGACTCAGTATTATCTTCATATCTTTTTGATATTGGTGTTATGCATAGCTTTATCTATGTTGTTGTTGTGGAGATCCTTGGGCTCTACATCTTTTCCTCTGCCAATACTTTGATGCTAGACACACCTTTGGGGACTAGAGCAGTTAGTGTACGTCAGTGCAGAGAGTGACCTCTTGAGGTTGCAGGGTGTCACTTTTTATGGGACCTCTATGTCCTAGAGATGACGAGCTATGGTATCATTCTCAGAATGGACTAGCTAGTTACCTTCGTAGAATTCGTCGACTATTATCGTCATAGGGTGAGTTTTTTATCATCAAAGGGTGGATCCTTTCTTCATAGAGGTGAGTGGGATGTCCAGGCGAGTTGAGCAAGACGCGAGCTTCATGGGATTGGAGGAGTTATAGCTCAGATTGCTAGTCTATATTTGGATGACTAGGGCACTTCATAGTTAGACCTTCCTCCAGTGGTGGATTGTTTTAGGGACATTTTATCAAAGGACTGTTCAGTTTTGCCTCCATAGTGTGAGGTAGACTTTTCTATTGAGCTTATTCCAGGAGCGGCACCGGTGTCCATTCCTCTTTAAAATATGGCTACACCTGAGTTGCAGGAGCTCAAGAAGCTGTTGGAGGAGTTTTAGGAAAAGGGTTTCATTTGACCCAGTACTTCTCCTTGGGGTTTGCCCATCCTGTTTGCGAAGAAGGAAGACGACACCTTTAGTATTTGTGTGGATTATTGAAAGTTGGACCAGTTTACGGTCAAGAACCGATATCCCTTACCTAGGATTTATGGTCTCTTCGATCAGCTTGGAGGAGCCCGGGTGTTCTCAAAGATCAACTTGAGGTCTGGTTATCATCATTTGCACGTTAGACCATCTTATATACCTCTCGCAGCCTTCCAGAGTAGGTATGGCCTATATGAGAATATGGTTATACCGTTTGGTCTCATGAACACACCTGCAGTTTTCATGGAATTGATGAACCGAGTGTTCCATCCATATGTAGATTCCTTCGTGGTTGTTTTTCTGGATAAATTATTGGTGTAATCTCACACTCGACATGACCATGAAACCCAACTTGAGATCGTTCTAAGTACACTGATAGAGAATCAGTTATATGCAATGCTCTCAAAATTCCACTGTTGGATGGACTTGATTCACTTCTTGGGTCATGTTATCTCAGAGGTAGGAGTATTAGTAGACCCATAGAAAGTTTGGTAAGTAGTTTCCTAGGATAATATAAAGAACTTATTTGAGGTACGGAGTTTCCTAGGCTGGCTGGATACTACAGATTCTTCATATGGGACTTTTCGCGCTTGGCAGCACCACTGACAGGTCTGACCAAGAAGGGTGAAAAGTTATTATGGTCAAATTCTTGTGAGTCATCCTTTCAAGAGATGAAAGAGAGGTTGACTTCATCACATATACTAGACTTGGATGATCCGGGAAAGAGATATACTATTTATTGTGATGCTTCTGGTATTGGGCTGGGAGCTGTGCTTATGAAGAGAGATGGAGTCGTTGCATACGGGTCTCGGCAGTTGATACCACATGAGAGGAATTACCTGGAGTATGATCTGGAGTTGGCATCTGTTGTTCATGCCTTACGTTGTTGGAGACATTATCTTCTAGGAGTGAACTTTGTGGTGTTCACCGACCAAAAGAGTCTCAAGTACATCTTCACTCAGCTTGATCTGAATTTGAGACAGCGCAGGTGGGTCGAGTATCTTCCGTATTTTCACTTGGAGCTTGCCTATACACTAGGGAAATGCAATGCAGTGCCTAACATGTTGAGCAGGAGAACATAGATACAGGAAGTTCAAGAGGCTAGTAGTGAGTGGCAGCTTATGGCATTGTTCCCTGAGATGCATTTGGAGGTGCACGACAGTCAGGTACAGACTTTTCTTATCTTCTCTAGCTGTTACCTCTGCACTTTTTGATTGAGTTCAAATGAGGAAATTGTCAGATTATGAAGGCCTAGGTCTACAAGAAAGCATGTTAGGAGAGGAACCTATTCCTGGGTGGACAATAGTCGAGTATGAGATCTTGGAGTTCGAGGGATGCATATGGGTGTCAGTAAACATACGCGAGGAACTGATGTGAGACTTTCATTTCTTATTTTGGGAAGTTCATCCTGGTGTCACCAAGATGTATCGATATTTACACCATCAGTATTGGTTCCTATGTATGAAGAGAAACGTTTCTAGTTTTGTCAGGAGCTGTTCTACTTGTCAGCAGGTGAAGGCAGAACATCAGTGACCAGAAGGGCTTCTGCATCAGTTACTCATTGCCAAGTGGAAGTGGAATGACGTCACTATGGATATCGTGACTGGTTTGTTGAGGTCTCCTCGAGGGAATGATGCAGTATGGGTTTCACTGACAGAAAATGTTTCTCAGTTATTTCCTATCAAGAGACCTTCATTGTTGATGTGCTGGGCGGTTGTACATCCAAGAGATTGTACGTCTGCCTGGATTTCCGCACTCCATTATTTCAGACAAGGATGTGTGTTTTACTTCTCGGTTATGGAAAGGGATTCATAAGGATTTGGGTACACATGTACTTTTGAGTACAACATACCATTCCCAGACAGATTTCCAGTCTGAACATACGATTTAGGTGCTTGAGGATATACTCCGAGCATGCATTCTGGACTTTGGAGGTTCTTGAGAGAAGCATATACTCTTGTGGAGTTCACCTACAACAATAGTTTTTAGGTTACTATTCAGATTGACCCTTATGAGGATTTTTACTGTAGGCCATGCCGATCACCTTTATGCTAGGTAGAGATAGGAGAGGTAGATTTTTTGGGACATCATCTTGTTCAGGAGACCTCAGAGAATATAGAGTTGATTTGGAAGAGGAAGGCTATGACACAGTCTCGATAGAAGTCTTATGATGATAAGCGGAGACGACCTCTGGAGTTCAAGGCCGGGGATCATGTTTTCTAGCAAGTCGCACTGAGGTTGGGACACAAGAGGATTCAGAGACAGGGTAAGCTTTTACCGAGGTATGTCGGGTTGTTTGAGGTG
Organism: Viscum album; assembly: GCA_963277665.1. Classification (NCBI taxonomy): domain Eukaryota; kingdom Viridiplantae; phylum Streptophyta; class Magnoliopsida; order Santalales; family Viscaceae; genus Viscum; species Viscum album. Next base: position 670,953,991 of record OY728131.1, on the reverse strand, counting down.
CTGGAGAGAGTTGGGAGGTTGCCTATCGGTTCTAATTACCCCAGAGGTACTGGGCTATGCACGACGTCTTCCACGTTTCTCCACTCCGATGTTACTTTTCAGACCTGTCTCATGTATTTCAACCTGAGGCGGTTTAGCCCAAAGTGGATGCATCATTTGAGGAGCATCCTATATAGATTTTTGATTGCATTATGAAGGTTCTCCATGGTTGGTCTATTCCTCTGGTACGGGTTCTATGGAAGCACGGGCGAGTACATGAAGAGACTTGGGATAGGGAGGTCGATGTACAATCGTAGTGTCCGAAGTTGTTCGGTGTTTCTTCTTCTATGCCTCTCTAGGAAAATTCGGGGTCAAATTTCATTAAGGGGAGGAAGTTTTTAAGAACCTGGGCATTCTTTTTCAGGCATGTTTTTCCTCTTTCTAGATTTTTTGAGAAAAGAGGAGTTTCTAGAAATTTTTTAATTACACGTCGTGTACTTTATAAGTACATGTTTTGTACTTCGATGTCGCGCGATGCCGTGTGTTGGACGTGTCCGGGCCACACACACGGTTGTGTGGGGTGATGAGGATGCCGCTTAAATCGGAGTATGCAAAATCCTAGTACACACCGTGTACTCCAAACGTACACACCGTGTACTCCAAAAGTACACACCGTGTACTTTGTTATTTTCATTAAATTGACTGGTCTCACATCTGATCGCCATAAACGTCTTCTTCTAGGTCTTGTTCGACTGAGAGAACCCATATAGAGCCAAAACTTCTCTGAGCCCCCGAACCTCCATCCATTCTCTGAATTGATTGTCGTCGATTTTGTTGGAACCACATTGGTAAACTCTTCCTTTTTCTCGAGCATCATTTTCCAATTCCTCATCTTTTTCATGTTATCATGGGTTGAACGTTTTGTGTTTTTTCATATATCTATGACGTTCTAAGGATATTCAAGCCTTGTGGTTCAAGTATATCAATCTCCTAGCATCAAGGTAGTTGGTTTGTGCCTTTACATTCAAATTCCTTGAGTAATAGGTGAAAATGCCACCAATACCCTTGAATGGGGTATTGTGGGTTTACTGTTTTTCCCCTGTTATTTTTCTTGCCTTGATTTTATGCTTTTGTAGAGGTAATATGGCTATGTATAAGGATAATTTCTATGTTTGGTTTCTTGGAAATGCCTTGTTCTGTTTACAACCTTTTGGTCTTGTTCAGCCTTTGGTTGTTGTACCTGTTTCCATGCCTTGTGACCGTAGGATGGACTGATGTTCCCTGACATGATTGTTATACTGTAAACTGGTTAGCTATATAGATCTGTAGGTTTACTTTGTCCATATAGCATTATTATGCACTGACTGTCACGGGGCTGTGAGAACCTGGTGCTAAAGACTATAAGGGGATAGAATGAGTGAGCTTCCTCGGGGAGTCTTGGACATTATAGACTAAAGGGGATAGACTGAGTGAGCTTCCCAAAGAGACTTGGACATTATAGACCACAAGAGGGTATACCGAGTGAGTTTCCTCAGAGTGTCTTGAGCTTTATAGACGATACGAGGATAAACCGGTAGAGCTTCCTCGGAGAGTCTTTGTTTTGTTTGAATTTCGTAAACCATTTTAGGATATATGAGGAATTGACCAAGTGAGCTTCCACAGGGAGTCTCTTGACATCAGGGCTATAATGGGAACTGACTGCATGATCTTCCTCAGAGAGTCTCTAACTACCTTAGACTATAAGGGGAATTGACTGAGCGTGCTTCTTCGAAGAGTATTGTAATTTTGTATGACCAAACCAGAGGGGTTTAAGCTAATTGTACTACCCATAGGGTTGTTGGTACTTCTTAGATAGGACCAGAGGGTATGGTTGTGAGTACTTTATAGAGTGATTCCTATTTGTTTTTAGTTGCTGTTTCACTACTTTGTGTTGATCTATGGATTTTTTACTATTGTGTATCATCCTTTTTACTGCTTCCTATTTACTAATTCTTGTTACTGCTTACTGTACTATTACCTACCATATACTCACTGACTGTTAGGCACAGATCTTCGGGTGGTTGCCTAATGGGATTTAGTCTCACACCCTGTTTGGGTCATGCTCTTGGCCCCAAACAGATTATATTTTTGTAGGTATAGATAAGGGAAAGCTCCCTTCGACTTCAGGTACTTGACTTGTATTGGAGCATGCGAGTATGGGACCAAGACGAGGCTTGCAATGCTGAGGAGTTACTTATGTGTTTTCTTTTGTAATTTGGTTTAGTATTATATTCATAAGTGTGAATTTTTTGGTTGTTTTCCTTTATATATGTATCATGCATCATATATACATGTTCTCCTGTTGTTTATCATATTTAGTCTTCCACTGTTGTCTTGTGTATGGATTGTTTCTCTACTTCCGTTATTGTTAATTGTTTCTCTTTTTTTTGTGTACTCGGCTAATGAGGGCATAGTTTTCCCACTATCACACCCAAGTCCCTTGCTACTAGTAGGAAGCCTCTTGCATTTGGGGAAATGCACTTGAGGCCATGTGACCAACCGGCTACGAGGCACCTTTGGGTGGATTCCAGAACTGGGGCGTTACACATGCCACATTCAATACATTTATATTTCATGTTAATTATATAATACCCATGAATGTATTTTATTATAATTATAATTATAATAATTGATATACATATCCATATAAGGTTCTTCCTTTCATGGTTTATACGATTCAAATGTTACCAAAGTGGTAAGGGATTTATGATACAATCTCATTATTTATCGATAATCCTTATGATCATGTTTCTGATAATAAAATTTCATTATCTATATCACAAGAATCCCATTAATTTACTCCTATTATATTCTATTATTAATAACAATTTTTTCCCTCTCAATTTTCTCACATTAGGTACTAATGGGATTTGGAAACCTATTGGTTTTCGGGAAACCCAACTTTATTTCTATTTTTAATTGAAGAACCTTCTCTTCTATGTTTGGGATATCTAAAAAAGTTCAATACTTTTTTCACTGTCATGATATTAATATTATGTCATTATTACTCTTATTTTATGATTTTAAAATTTTTTATAAAAAGATACTCATTTCCATTTTCCTAATGAGGTAAATTTGAATTTTTTGTGAAAATTTGAAAGCAATCATTATCTAAACATAATAACTTGAACATAAATTACTATTTTCATAAGGTTTAGATATTTTGAAACATCATTTAAATGTTTCCAGTGTTCTTTTAAAATAATAATATTTCATTAATATTTGTTAAGTTTTTTGATTGTTAGATTTTTTGTAATAATTAAATGGGTATTTTACTCAATAAATATTCTATTAATCTAAATTTTAATATATGATAAAAACCAATAATTATTACTTACACTTATCAAGTTGTATGATACAATTATTCTTTCCTTTTTATTTCCTTCGATGGTTTATGTTTTTAATGATGAAATATAGATGAAAATCATTTTCTATTCCATGAGATATGTTATGATGAATGGTTTTTATAATATAATGGAATACAGATGAATTTACATATGAATATGTGATGGGTGATCCAAAAATTATCTACCCCTTCAATGCATTGGGTAATGATAAATGTTATATAGCATAAATGATACACATGATGTTACCCCAAAACAAAAAGATATAACACAAGAGGTTATGTGATGCCTGAAAAGGGTACAAGGGAGGTTAAACCATGCTTGAAGTAGTCATATAAGTTGGTATCCAATTCCAAATATGTAATGAATCTCATTGTGGGTGGCCTTTACATATGATTTATATTATTATAATTATTCCATATTTTATTCCACTCATTTATTTCATTGTTTTATGCCGATATTATATTCTCATATATCATGTTCTATAATACCTTTAGGATTTTGTTTTTATGATATTCTATGATTATAACATGAATCATGTTTATGATCTATGAATATCTAGAAATGTTTTTAATGAAGTTTATGCTATTGTTCTTAAAAAATTTATACTAATTTTATGTTTAAATGATTATTTATATATCATTTATTTAACCTTGTAGAGCATCTAAGAAAACCCTTTATTATGATTCCATTTCCTGATGATGTGAATAAAATTAATATGAATGATATTTTTAAAAAGGTTTTTAATTTTGGAAAACTATCTTGGAGACAGTATAGATTTTTTGAACAAATTTTTTATGAAAACATGTTTGCAAAGATACTAAACCTCTACAATTATAGCGTGGATTATAATTTTATGTAATTAATATTCATCTAATAAGATGAAATATTTAATTATGAAAAGTATTTTCTGATATATACTCGTTGTTAGTCACATACTACAGGCCTATTGATGGATGACTTGGGATGGCACCCTTGAGTTATCTCTAGCCTAAGCGGGGACCCATTTTTTCAAATCATGAATGATAAAGATTATATTTTAAAATTACAAGACACATATACTTAAATGTTCTTCATAGTTATTCTAGATATTTCTCTTATATCTGAGATGATAGAATAATGGGATAACTACATAATGAAATTATTTGAGTGTTTTCCCAATCAACGATATAGTATTTTAGAATGGGGTAAATTTTCAAGGGTGATATGTTTTTTAGGTTTTAGATAATGATTGATTTTTCTATTCTGAAATAACATACATATATATAATATTTGATTATATACAAGTTAATATGAATATGAATTCATATATTGATATAAAGTATATTTAATTATATGATATTTAAACTGTCAACATCTCGACCAAAAAATTATATAGGAGGAACAAATTACCACATACAATTATCAATTTCATTCAAAAGAAGATTTGATAAATTAAAAGTGTATAATTAAGATAATTCATAACTACACAAAATATTTGGATTATTATAGGGATGAACCATGGATGAAAAATTGATCCTTTAAAAAAATGATGAGATTATCATTATAGATTGTTTAAAAGTTTTAATTTAATACAATTTCTATTTAGTGAATTTTATTGAAATATATGCTTCTATTTATGTTTTTGTGTACAGTTATAACTCATTAATATTATATTTAGCTGTTATATAAATCTTATTCTTTGTATATATAATCAAAATGTATATAAATAATAAAATATAATATAATTATCCATTTTCATAAAATATTATGATTAATGTCCATTTACTAAATTTTATAATTTTAATTTTTCATTAAAATATTTTCAAACACATCTTCTTTAGAATGAAAAATATCATGAGATTATCAAAATAGTTAAGATGATTTAGTTATTTTCAAATTAATGAAGACCATATTGGTAGTTTTTATTAATATTCAAATATAAAGACATGTTTTTATATTTTTTACCTATACAATATTACAACACTTATTTTCTTAGAGAAGTAATGGAAATAACTGAACCTACAGAACTACATTCATACCAGAGTAAAAAACATCTTATATAGACAATGGCTACCTAATTAAATGCTTATAATAATCACACTCAGTAGAGTAAACTTATAAATTATGGAATAAATATTAATATATTATGGATAGAAAAATATATGAATGTATATATTTGAAAACCAAGCATATAGAATAAATTATTTTAAGAGCTACTGATATAAATTTTATGAAACTACTTTATGGTCTGTTTAAAAAATTATAAACTCTAATAATTTATATAATGATAACCACATAAGATGTTTGATGATCCAATATTTTTAAAATTTAAATTTTATTTTACGCTAAGGAACAAATTTATATAATTATTTAAGGAAAATGGGTTTATGTTTTAGATATATTTATGTGAATTATATCCATGTGTTATTCAATATTCTCCATTAAATGCATTAAATTAAAAAATTCATATTGTATTATGAATTACATTACATCCTTAATAATTACTAAAATATTTTTTTTATTTTAATATTTTAGATTATTTTGTACTTTATTTTGTATAATATATTGTTTTTTATAATATTATTCATCAAATTTGTTTTTAAAGGAGATTTTTGTTCAATGTTATGAAATATTCAATCCCCCTATGGATTCAATATTATCATAACAAATGTTTTGAAATGATATATTTTACAGACTCCATTATTTATTTAAGAATCTATATTATGTAATAGACTCTATATAATCTACCAATTTCCTATGTTTACCCTTTATTGGATTTTTCCCAATATGAAATCCTTTCATAATTGTGTTTATGAGTAATTTTAAATTGTAATTGAAAAATATTTTTTCAATTTAACCATTTATTTTAAATTAAATGTATAAAAATATAATTTGTTTAGAGGATTATTCATTTATAATTTTTAACTATCATGGTAAAGATATTCCTAATAGTTTAGACACATGTGAAGAGTGATACAATACAAACTAAAAATTTATCCCATGGGGTGTGTCCCCTAAATTACATTACAATATCATGGTGTATATCTATTAGTCGTAATAGAATTTGAAAAACCTATGGTCACTTTTCTCAAAATATTTGTGGAGGAATTCCATTATTCATATAATAACCCATATTAAAAAATATATTCCTGGATCCAGATCACCACACACCATTGATGAATTTTATTGAATCTCTATAAGCTTAAAAATCATTTTGGGGATAATATATGATTTTAATTGTGATTTCCCTATAGAAACCCATCTCATATTAGAATATTTAATTCTTCATATTCTACCCTTCCAAAATACTCATATCATAATAAAATCCTTAAAGAGGGGTCCTAACATGGGTTCCTATAAAATTTAATATAAAAATAATAAATTATTATTTCACAAAGACATGCATATCCGAATTATACTAGAGAAAAATAGTTGATTACTATAAAAATTAAATTAAAATAATATTTCCACTAAATAATGATTATTTTGAACATATATGTATTTTCATATTAAATATACCAATTAGATTGAAAGAAATTACATGATAATGCCTACCTCTTTGAACCGTAAACTACTTAAATTATAATGGAAATGTTATGTTAATTCCAAAAAACACCCCATGATTCGTCTATCATTAAAAAATAAACTTATTATCGTGTTTTGTGGTTTTAGTGAAGCTAACAAAGAGTGTATTGGAATAATGTTTTAAATTATTTGTCAAGGAGACCATGATATAAATTCCTGATAAATGAAATATGTATGATTTTATAGTTACAATGAATGCATAACATGTACAATAATTATATTTAAATTTAAATAAATGAATAATATAATATTTTTTAATTAAATAATAATCACAATTGGATATAAATCATAAATTAACACTAATTATTTTAATAAAAAAATGGTATTTATGTAAATTATATGCCTTTTCACACCTAAAAAACAACTAATATATCACACTTGATTCAATATATTTATAAATATAATTACATGTTTTCCAAAAAATACCATATTAAAATAAAAAACTATAAAAACCCCCTATAATTATAACCAACATAAAATATTCTAATTAGAACCCACCCCAATGAGTGATCAACTCATGGTGTAAATGAATATGAAACCCATATTAATATATATGAGTAAAAATTATATCATTAATCTTATATGATTGGTTTTGTCCAAATGGGAAAAAATCAATCAAAACCTAAAATAATCTATGTGTGAATAAAAAATTTCATAATAAATGAAAGTTATCTCTATTCTAATTCAATAGTATTAAAAACTATATTGAAATAAACAACACAATTCCCCTGATCTTGTATGATACTCAAATACTAAAACTAGATTATTAATATATTGAAAATACCTAGTTAAAAAAATATCCAATGAGATTGAGATATAAATAAATTTCCTACCATTAAATGATTTTTAAATTTAAAACACCTATATATATTTTAAACAATTTCAATATTAAATTTTTAATTTTATTTATTCACAGTGTAACTTATCTCCCAGTCTATCCCCCTATGACATCGAATGAGTATTTTAATATAAATATATTATAACATTTCACATTTTTTATTTTTGTGTAATCATTATAATATTTTAAATTTTTTATAAAAATTATAATTCAAAAATTATCAATAAATATAAATTAAAATAACACCAATATAATATGAAATATTTTTCACAAAGTAATAAATTTCACATGAAATATTTCAATAAATGTCTGATAAAATTTACAAACATAATTTATAACACATTTTCTCTGCTTGTTTGATATCTTCTAAACTAATAACATATGTGACATAGAATATCTGATATAACTAGTCAATTAAGGTGAGATAATTTCAAAATCAATCATTATTATTTATATAACATCATTTTGGAGAATACAATTTAGAGAAATAAAAAAAATATTATAAACAGCCCCAACAAAAATCGAACCTAAAAATATTATATAATGAAGAAAAAATTTTATTAAATAGTTATAATCCTCAAAAAATATCATTTAATGAGTTCCCAGCATCCCATAATGACCTAGTAAGTCCAACCACAAAATATCAAATTTTCAAAAAATTCTAAATAAAATTGATATTTTATAAATTAATTATAAATGAATATATGAATAAGGAAATGATAATCACGAAACATATTTTCACCATGGTGCAGGTAACCCAATGATCTTACAGTTTTTATGGGATAAAAATAGATTTTAATAGTAGGGGAAAGGGTTTTACATCATGTTAAGGATTTTCCCAATATGGAAATGGGGATGGGGTCTACCCCTTATCCCATTTCATACCATTTTTTTATAATTAAAATATTATTAAATATGTTTCAATAAAATATTAATATAATTATTATTAAAATAATTCCTTTTCATTCGGTTTGAATAAACACATTCCTTAATCAAATATTTTTTCATAATCACTTGTTAATAATTAAATAAATTTATGACAATATCTTAAATGAATTATGTTAAATCTAAAACATAATAAATAAGTACTTATACATTTTAAATATATATTTTACAAACATGATTGATATATATTCATCCCCTATAAAATTTAGTGTAATTTTATTTTTAAATGAATTATTGAATAAAAAACAACAATAATTTTTTGAAAAATATATCTTGTTCTCCTTCTACCATAAAATTTTACATCAATGTCCATTCAAAATCCTTAATATTGAATCATTTAGATGATCTTGATCAACGTGTTGGTTTGATATAGGGTTACTAACTCTCTTTATCATTAGGCTATTATTTTTCACATTATGAAATAGTTCATATTACTTTACCATATTATTATATATAAATATATATATATTTAATTTGTGATTTTTATTTATCACACATAATATTTAATGAAATTATAAATAATTAGTTCATGAATAAAATTTTATATATGACTATATTTTTTTTTATTTTTATAGGATGATAAATAAATAATAAATATAAGTATGAATGGACACATCAACTATAAAAATAAAATATATGATTTTTCGTAGAATAAATAAATAATGTGGAATTGAAATGAACAATTATAGGGAAAATATATTTTGAATTTTCTATATTAATATGATATTTCATTTCCAAATATTTTACTAAAGTGTATTTTAAAATTAAAAAACTATATTTTTCTAAAAAAATATAATTTAAAAGAAGAAGATTCATTAATTATTATCATTAATAATGGTCTTATTTTATTGAATATATTCTACAAATGATTTAAATATTATATATGGAACTATCTAAGAATTTATAAAACTAGGAGAATAATTTTTTGGTTTTTATATTTACTCTTTTAACTTCCAAACCATTTTCAGTATTGACAAGTTGGATTTTTTTATAGAATGAATTTTTAAATTATTATTATTATTTAATAAAAAATATAATAATTAAAAAATCTCAATTAAAAAATTAATTAATAATAGAAAAAAAATATTAACCATAATTTAGAAATTTTTTCCTATAATGAGTGATGAAACACCCCATAATTATTGGGAATTTATTATCTTTAAATATTATATTTGAATGTGTGTGGTATATTAAACATCAATCATAAACTAATGATGTTATAATATTTCTTAAATATGGTCCCTATAGACTAGGTATTTGTTTGGAGGTTTTGAATAGGAATAATTGTATGATTAAATATATGGAAAAAAATTATGAAATAAAATGAATAATAAATTATGAATTGTTTTTCACTTCGTTAGAATTGAGGGTAAAATCTATTAATGGTAAAAGAATTGTTATTCATAAAACTATTTTTATGAGGGAAATTTATTTTAATCATAATATATTAATGTTATCACTACTTATAAATTATCTAATTTTATTTGTAGATTTTATATATAATTATTGAATAATAATTAATTCAATTATGTTCATTATTAAATGAATGATAATTATGTCATTTGGTTTATCAAAAATGGTTTTATTTTATATATTCAATAAATATTATAAATCATTTAATAAAAATATTGAGACTATAAAAAAAGTAATATTATTTTCTAAATAATATTTTCATAAATGTCTAAGGATTATTACTTTTTTATTTTTCTGAAAATAATTATTTTTGATTGAAAAGTGTTAATTTCCCATTTCTGTAGAACTCTCATATATTTTAATTATTTCAAGTAATTTAAAGGTCAAAATAATTTTTTTATTTCATTTTAATGTATCATATGATACATTTATTTAATAATAACATAAAAAATTAAATTTTAATCAATATTATTTTTGATTTTGGTATATGATAAATTTTTTGGAATAATTTTTTTTCTAAGAACACTTTATCATTCCATTTACTTCACATATATAACAAACAATGTCCTAAAAAAATATTATCCTAAAAATTAGATTTCAAATTTTAATTTGCTGGTTCAAATTTAGAAATGAGTTTAATTTCATTATTTTCTATTATAGATATTATCTATAATAAAATCTAGTCAACATGGTAAATGGTCAATTAGGGTAATTAAAGAAAATATTTTGTGAGAAATCTACAATATTTCATATAAAATATTATTGGTTGAGGTATTTTGAGTATGATCAAAATTTCGGATAAATTTAATAATTTTTGTGCCATATTGCAGTGATTAGGAGATTTATATTATTTTATTTTAAGAAAATCTATATAATGTTAATATCTCTCTTTTGATGTACCTAATATGTCTTCATTGGGACAAAAGGAAGACATGAATCATTCTAATTGTTTTATTGATATATAAATTTTTTTATGATATTAATTTTAAAAAAAATTAGAGTTGGAATAATTTTCTTGAAATATTAACCAACCTCAATGTATATTTTGCACAAGAAATATAAAAATAAAATGAAAATTTTTAAATATATTAAATATGATACTTTTTAGATGTATTTTGACTCTCTTATTCACAAGTCGCACACTTTTTCATGAATGGAATCATGATATGAACATCTGGTGATGGGTATAAGATGATGTACATTTTCTTCTTCAACCTCATGTCAACATATGTTTGGCTTTACACATGAACCTAGAGTGGAAACTGTGAACCAGTAACCCACCATGAGTTTATGTGATTGATTAAATTGATGAACTATCAAAGTTTTCTCAAAATTCAAATTCATCCACACTACACGCACTGACTTTGTATAGAGTATACTATAAGGATTTGAGGAATTAGAATACTGCATTTTTTTAATATGTTTTTAAAAAATAAAAAAAGTAGGTTAAATTCTTTTTAAATAAAATTCATTAAAGGTGGCATCGGTGATACCTCCATTGTAATTTTTCATAAAGGTGACATCATCATGGATTCCTTTTGGTCAATCCTGAAGGATGAAGCGACACTACCACCTTTTCCCTAAAAAAATTATTTATTTATTCTTTATTATATATTTAAAATTTTCATTTTTTAGTATTATTTTATTATATTTAGATATATATATATAATTATTTATCATAATTTATCTATTATTAATGTACCTTAATTTTAGCCTATAAAATATAAAGTAGAAGACCAATATAAATAAAAATTAAAACATGGCTTAAACATATAAGAAGTTGTCGAAAATAAAAGGAATTTTTTAAATAATTTGATGAAAAATAATTTATAATCTCTCTAATCCTCCAACTTTAAACATAGAAATGTTTCAAGTATGTAACTTTTCTATCTTATAAATTATTAAGTATAAGACCAATATAAATGAAAGTTAAAACATAGATTAAACATATAAGTTGTCAAAAATAAAAATAAATTCTTAAAAAATGATGATGATAGATAATTTATAATCATTCTAATCCAAAAAAATCAAACATAAAAAATTATTTGGTACGTGACCAATATAAAAAGTTTTCAAAAATTAAAACATGGATTAAACATAAAATAAGTAGTCGAAAACAAAAAAGAACTTCCAAAAAATGTTTATGAAAAATAATTTCTAAGATTTCTAATCTACCAACTTGAAACGTAGAAATGTTTCAAGTACATGAATTTGAAAGCCTATAAAATATAAAGTAGAAAACCAATATTAATTAAAATTAAAACATGGATTAAACATATAAGAATTAGTCAAATATAAAAATAATTTCTTAAAAAATGACGATGAAAAATAATTTTTAAGCTTTATAATCCACCAACATGAAATATAAAAATGTTTCATGTATGTGAATTTACGAGCCTATAAAAAATAAATTAGAAGAAAAATATAAATGAAAATTTAAAAATGGATTAAACTTATAATATTTACTCAAAAATAAAAACAATTTCTTAAAAAATGATGATGAAAAAAAAATTATAACCTTTCTAATCCACCAATTTCAAACATTGAGTTTTTTTCATGTACATGAAATCTCTAGCCTATAAAATATAATGTATAAGACCAATATAAATGAAAATTAAAACATGGATTAAACATATAATATGTATTCAAATATAAAAATATTGATGAAAAATAATTCATAAGAATTATACTCCACCAAATTGATACTTAAAAATGTTTCATGGACGTGAATTTGAAAGTCTATAAAATATAAACGATAAGACCAATATAAATATAAATTAAAAAATTGATTAAACATATAATAAATAGTCGAAAATAAAAATAATTTCGTAAAAACTGTTGATGAAAAATAATTTATATGCTTTCAAAGTCGCCAACTTGAAACTTAAATATGTTTCAAGTCCATGACCTTGAAAGCCTATAAAATATAAACTATAATACTAATATAAATAAAAATTAAACATGGAATAAATATATAAGAAATAGTTAAATACAAAATTAATTTCATAAAAATGTTGATCAAAAATAATTTATAGGTTTTATAATCTACCAACTTGAAACTTAAAAATGTTTCAAGTATATGATATTTCTAGACTATAAAATATAAACTATAATATGAATATAAATGAAAATTTAAAAATGGATTATAAACATAAAAAATAGTTCAAGTTTTAATTTATATTTATATTCATCTTATAGTTCATATTTTATAGGCTTTCAAATTCAAGTATGTGTCTTTGGATCCTCCTTGACATTCGTTATTTTCACTCCCACTTCTGAGTAACATTTATAATATTCATTTCATTTTCATTTATTTATTTTATTTATGAAACTCTTTTATTAAAAAATTAGATACTTATGCTATCTTTTAAATTTTATTTACATTTTTTATAATGCATATTTTGTAATATTTTAATGTTATCTACTTGAAATTTAATAATTATTCCTTGGTTTTAAGTAATCAACTTTAAAAGATGTCAAATATAGAATGTGCATAAAATATTAATTAAAACTGAAACACTGTATAAACATATAAGAAGGGAGAATATTAATATGTTATTTTAATTTCAATAGAAACAAAACATATAAATGAACATGTATAATCAATGTCTATGTCTATGGCGAGGAGATTCCATCCCACATGGTGGTCTGTGAATAGGATGTCTGCATCGAGTTCGTTGTGGAGTATGATGACCTGGAAAGGGATGATCCTAGTGCACTAGAGTGTCAACTATCACATACTCCACCTATGTGTTGGTTGGAGGAGTTTTCAACTACATGTTGTACTATGCTTTGGATCCTTCTCCCACTAGGGTGGTAGAAGAACCTACCATCATCACAGTGGGGAACCAAGCCTGTGATGGAGGTCTACCCCAAGGATGTGATGGATCTAGACCCCAAGGCTGTAGTGGATATCTACCCCAAGGATGCGATGGATCTGGACCACAAGATGGAGAGAATTACAGATATCCTGTAAGGAAATACGATTCTCATTCCACCTAAGGCACATCTTAAATCGGCTAAGGATGGACTACTAAAGGGATAACATTTTCTTGTGGAATAGGTGAGGCCACACATATAGCACGATGCTATCTAAATTTTCATTATAATGGCTCTTCAGTACCATTTTCTACTGCAGGATATTCCTCTAGGGCAGGAACCTCCTCTTTCTGGGTTGGATGCTTGAAGATGCTATTGGAAAGCGCACAATAAAATAACATCAACTCCAGCAGTTCAGCATAGACGACTACCTATCTAAATACCCCATCCTACTCTTTATAACTCATGCTAACAAGATTCTTAGAGTGACTACCCTGTAAATAGATTAAAAATTAATTATTAAATAGGTCAATAAAAAATCTAATGGAATTTTATTGACTTACAATCTTATGAATCTCTCTACCATTTTAGGAAAGATATAGTATAGACTTCAGTCTATACCATGGTTCATTCTCAATCTACTCTGAATGAAAGAATCAATTCGTAGGTACACACTGAATACTAAACTCTAAACATATATTTTAGTAGTCGAGAAATCATGCATGTACTCAGTTCCAGTCCTCATCCTACCTCCCTGTCAGTTTCACCTCATGAAGTATCTCTTTCTATCTCAGTGGAAATGGAATCGGCTGAGCATAGAAAAAATAGAATATAAATCTATGAGGTTATTTCCGCTGAATAATATGGAAGTGATTAAGGGCCACTACAACCCTAACATCTACAATCCCAACAATGTAGTATAGTTTCAACTTGTACATAATAGTCCAGTATGGAATCTATGAAATCTAAAATGACTTGTGACATTTTTAGAAAAATATCTTCACTAAAAACCAAAATTGATGCTATTAATAAATTTTTTAGACAGTGATAGATTGTATATACATACCTGTTCATGTAAGAGATAGTGCAACTGAAGGTGATATACATCCAAATGGGGTCTCAGAACTGCATGGAAATTTTGTCTCTAACACCACCTGTAAAATACAAAATCGATAGTGAAAAATATGAAAAACATTTGGTCAATAACTCCTTTTAGTATTAGAAACCAATAGAGATGAGTGATCATACTAGTGTACACACATAGCATCATGAAACTCCTCCATCTTGATCATTAGACTAGCAAGATCACAGCAGAATGCGCGTATGTGCTTCCATGCCCACATCTGAAGAAGGATGGCACATCCCTTGAGACCTGTGCGGTCCCAGTAGGATATCCTACATAATTTTCTGTATGTGTATGACAAGAAGGATGATCCCATATGTAAGTCTAGACCTGATCAAAGTTCTCTAGTAGTTGAATATACATCATGTTCATGTGCATCCCCGTGTTCTTAGTAAACACGGTCCCTCTAATGTGCCGTAATATATAAGCATGAGCATAATGCTTGACTGTATGCTCATCAGCATCATCGGGTAAATGTGGAATCTAAACCTCTGACTAAGGCATAGATATCGATGCTTCATCTATATCCCTACTATTGAACAAAATTTCAACGCCTGACAATCCTTGAGCAAGGTCTGGCCAAGATGCTTGAGTTGGTCCAATAATGGAACCCCTATTGAGAGGTTGACCGAGAAGCACTGCCACATCTTAGAGGGTGATGTTCATATCTCCTTCAAGTTGTTTTAATGCAATTTTCTCTCATCTCTACCTCTCCATGAGGTTAGTACACAAGTGATGGTAAAAAAATGTGAAATTTGATACGGAAATTCCATAGAATCCAGCACAATGCAAGTATGGTCTAATGGCATGTGGTGGATCCATGTTAGGATAATGGTGAACTCGACGTACCCTGATCGACCGATCCTCACCACCATCTTACATGACCAAATAAATATGGCTATCCTGCAGAGTAAGTAGTATAGTATAATCCATCTGTATATAATAAAATGAAATGAGTTGTAAGTTTAAAATGTAAATGAAACGTTATGGTTAGCAGAATGTTGTGACTTGTAGAATGAAAGACATGCCATGTTTATTTATATTGTTTTATGAAATTATTTTTACAAAAATAAAGGTTCATGTCTTCATGCTTTTCAAATCATACTACTAACATGTTTTAAGGATATGATATTACCTAGAAAACGGTTTTTTGTAAGATATGGTTTAATATATTTATATATATAAAAAAAATTCTTTGTTATATACATATTTATTAGAAAATGGTGTGATTTGTAATTTATGTATGACTATCCACATGATGGTATGCTTCATGATTATTTTCTCACATGTAAAGTTCATTTTCTAACACAAATTGACCTTTATAAAATAATGTGTGGTAAATGAACCATGACATAGGGGGAATGGTGACAATGATGATGGTGATGATGTAAACTCATTCTATCACTTCCATCATTGTCACTATTCCACCTGTGTTGTGGTTCATTTCCTACAAATTTATTATTGATGTTTAGTTAGTGTTACAGAATCAACTGTACCAACCTCTATTGTTGGTTGTGTACTTTAACATTTTCTTTTATCAGTTTGTATAACCTCCCCGTAGTAGTACACATAGGTAAAACCAGACCCTAAACATCAAATATATTTTCTAATAATGATTTTGATAGTGTAACTAATATTGAAAATGATGGTTGATCATATAATATTTATTATATTGAATCTTTATAACATCTTCTTATACTGTAATATATGATCTTATTTTGTTTTTATATAAATGTTTATTAGAATATCAGTCATAGAATGTTTTGAAAACCAAGTAAAAGGGAAGATGTTTTGGGTTTATGGTTCATCTTTTTGGTTTTAGGGTTTAGAGATTAGGGTTTCATATATTGAGTTTTGGGTCTAGGTTTTTGGATTTTTTGTATGGTTTTAGAGTTTAGGTTTATGATTTTAGGGTTAGGGTTTAGGTTTTATGGATTAGGGTTTAGAATTTTAAGATTATGGTATAGGGAAGATTTTTTTGGGTATAGTGTCCTACTTTTCAGTTTTGGGATTTAAAAAATTGTGGTAAAATAAATAGATAACAACATATAACTTACAATATGAGAATATCACAATGATGAAAATAAATTATTGTTTCTATGAGTGTGAACTCGAGCCAACAATATTAGGGCATCATTTCTGGTTATGGAATTCTTGATGACATATGGTGCATCTCAAACTCTACACTTTTTTTAGGCCATTCCATCTCATTTCGCATCTTGATGACCTTCATTCTCCTATAGGGACACAATCGATTGATGTTAGGTATCACTATCGGCTACCCATTGGGCATTGTAAAATAAAGAAAATATCCAATAGGAATCAATGGTTCAGCATAAAAATTAGAAATTGGGTCTATCCGGTACACTGGATCAACATATTATTCTCATGATATGTTCATAGAGGAACATGTTGTGATGGCGTGTGTGCATGGAAGCTATAAATCCAAACAATTTACACATTTACATTTCCTTGTTTCCAATAATAACACCATTTTTTCAATGATTATATTTGTGATGGGGTCCGAACACTCTTGAACATAAAATTGATGGTCTTCTCATAGAAAAAGGTATACATGATAACTAGAATCTTCTTCAATATTATTTTTAATCTCTCATTGATTGTGTCTTCCGTACCTTAGCCTCGACTGCATTCCATATGATTCTTGTTTTTATCTATCAATAATGTACTCCACACATTGATTTAATGTCTCTTGAACAAGGGAAGTTATAGTAAACTTTTCAAGACCTTTGAAGACCCCATTTATGTACTCCACAATGTTTTTGGTCATGTGTTCGTACCTCTTCCCACATCATATTCCAATGTCCATTTTTGTTTTGGAATATGCATCATATAATCATAAACTTCTTAATTTTCCTGGTGGATTTTTTTGAAGTATTCTTCAAAAATTCATTTATCTGACTCATATTCTACACCTAATAGATGATATTTCACATAAATTGATTTTATCATTATTTTTAAATATTAAAAAATAAAAAATACAATGTGTACCAAGCCTCACAATTGCCTTCTTCATTGGTTCGTTGTGGAATTTTTATGCATGTTGATAGAAATGTGTCTAATGCAAAACTAATGATGTGAATTTGGTTATCTCCATGTATCAGGGTCTACACTGATTTACTCATTAATTGATTGATGTTGATCAGATATAAAACAAACAACTCGAATGTTGGTGAAATGATTGCTCATACATGCAAAGAAAACTCCATGATTCATAGTTTTCTTTCTCTACAATGGAAAAAGAAAGCAAAAGAGGTGAACAATTTCCATATTGGGTTATCGCAATCAATAATCAGCCCTTTTATTATACATATAAAAACATTCCATCAATCTAAATCAGCTATTTTCAAAAATAAAATGCATAGATACATGGGAGGAATTCCCAGAACAACTGATGAAATTGAACATGTGATGGATTAAGTTGGTTATCGTGAGACACATGTTCATTTGTATCGATATGGAAAAAAACTTGTTAATGATGCCTCATTATGGCTAGAAATTGCAGAAAAAATCAATATGAGTCATCCCAATCAACATATACCGTCACAATTTCCTTTAATTTTTCCATCCATGCCTTATTATTGAAAATATAATAACTGAATGTCTATTGTATCCTCTCTTCCACAAGAGAAATTGGAACATCTTAGAATGTCTTAATCATCCCTAAAATAATGGATGAAACAAATTCTACATCCAATAAGTTATGATATTGAATCAGGCTTGGCTGAATGCAAGGATGATCTGCCTCAATCCTTGAGATTCTCTAACTTCCAAATGAAATGTTTGGAATCTCCCTCAAGTGAAATCTACAATCATCCCCATACATCTCACACCATATAAGATATTCACTATATCTTGATTCCTGAAATATATATCTATAGTACCTCTCAATGTGAAATCTATTTATCATTCTTTTTAATTCTTTTTTACTTGGAAAATTACATCCAACATATAAGGTTTTATACATCTCAATAAACCAATCTGGTACAACTCTGGGAAAATTAGTTTCCAGTGTGAGAACATTATTTTTTAATTTAAACACACATATCAGTGCTTATGACCATGATGAAAATAGTGGTGGATGATTTATTGTAGGTCGAGGCTTCTGTGCAACTAATTCATTCACCAAAACATCCTCCCTAACTTTTACTGGTCCCTCTTCATCAGCACTATTGTCACCATTTTTCCGGTCATTAAAAACTTCTCATTGGATGTCGGATTGACATGTATATTCGAGAGATCATCTAGTTTTTCCTATTTTGCATCATTTTGAATAATCACAATTTTAGGGGGGAAACTATCTTGAACCAATCTTATAAGTCTATGTCTTCGGAAAACTGGGTGTTGTTGTTTTATAGTGGAAACATCAACATATAACTTCATCATGGTACCATTAGACCATTGAGAAAATAAATTTATCTCTTCGACCCACTGAGCATCAGCAACCAATAGAAAAGATAGATGCCACAGTGTTGTCAATAATTGAAAATTACTACAGTGCATAGACTTGATATCTTGATTGGGTCCCAGATTTAAGGATTGAATTCTGTCTTGAAGTTCATTTAGGGTTATAAAATCAACTATACTAACCACTATTATTGGTTGTGTGCTATAATAAGATCCTTTATTAGTTTTAATAACCTCCCCATAGTGATTCAAATATGAAAACATGACTCTCTACATCAAAAATGTTTTTTATCAAAATTATGATAGTGTAACAAATATTAACAATGATGTTTGACCATACAATATTGATTATAATGTAATTTTAGGATGCCTTTTTGTACCCTCAAATATTCTAGTAGTGTTTCATTATATTAAAGTTTATTAGAATATAAATCATAGAATGTTTTGGAAACTGCGGTAAAAAAGAAAAGGAAATGTCCAATTATATTATTTATCATTGATAAAATGACAGTTCTGGTCATATAAAGTGAAATGAAGAAGAAAAAACACATCAAATAACAGATGAATTCTATATAACATATAATAAATTCGTTGACATTTTTCAATAAAATGTGGTTTGGATGAGATAAGTCTCACTTAGGATATGAGGTAAAATTCAGCTTATTTTTAATTTCCAACTTAATAACATCTTATAAAGATATGGAATTGTCTTTTAAACTTTCAAAAGCTTTCTAACTTCTAATGACATAACATAAATTTCATATTATATTTCATTAGAAGGCCAAAACTTTCGAAAGTTCAAAATTGAAGTTCATATATTCAGAATATGTTATTAAGCTACAAATTAAAAAAATCCGGATTTTACCTCATGTAAGAAGTGATAATCATCTCATCCAAACCACATTCTATTGAAAATGTCAAGTTATTTCTTGTATGTTGTAAATAATTCATGTGTTATTTATTCTGTTTATTCTTCTTCCTTTCACATTATATGATCATAAGTATCGTTAGCTAATCATTATATGGATTAATTTTTTAATCCTATTTTATTCATTTATTGATCTATAATCAATCATTTCTAATAATAACTATTATTTCTAAACTATATAGACTTTATGATAAAAAAAATTTAAAACATTTTCTCATATCCAAAACTTTGATACTAATATTTCTTAGTTCAATTATTTATAAGTTAATAATTCTTTAATCACTAGTTAATCATTACTAAGTTAATAATTAATTATTCATTAGTAAATAATTCTTTAATGAATCTATTATAAAGAATAATAAAAACATAAAATAATACATTAATTTTTTACAACATACATGGAATACCAACATTTTTCAACAAAACATGGTTTGGATGATATGAGCCTAACTTTGGAAGTGAGGTAAATCCCAACTGATTTTTATTTGATATCTTAATAACATATTATACAAGTATATACTTAACATTTTAAGTACATATCTTTATATTATGTCATTAAGATACCAAATAAAAATAAACTATATTTTACCCCACTTCTGAAGTCACGCTCATCTCATCCAAACCATGTTTAATTGAAAAATGTCATGGTATTTCTTATATGTTTTAGAAAATTCATGTGTAATTTAATGTTCTTGTTCTTCCCCATTTCATTTTATATAATAATAATTGTCATTTATCAATGATAAGTATTTTTATCCAATCATTACATGTATTCATCTTTTAATCCTAAGTTATTCAGTAATTAATATATAATAACTCATTACTAATAAAAACTATTATTTCTAAACTACATAATCTCTATGATACTAAAATTTTAGAACATCTTGTTATATCCAAAATAATGATATTAATTTTTCTTGGTACAGTTTTTTACTAATCAATCATTCTTTAATAACTAGTTAATCATTATTATGTTATTCATTAGTTATTTATTCTTTAATCATTAATCATATGATATTCATTAGTTAATTATAATTAATTAATCATATTTTTCATTTTTAATCCTAATGTATTTATTAATTAATCTATAATTAATAATTAGTAATAATATTTACTATTTCTAAACTATATATAACTAATTAAACTATATAATATATAAAATCTTTAAAATTGACTAAATAGAATTCAATTACTAATAATAACTTTCATTATTTAATTCCTTTTTCCTTGTATATTTAATTATATATCATTATAATTATCATATTATCATTGATAAATATACTTATTTAATTTTTATTTTCACAGATATTTTAGTAGTTTATAAAGAAAATGTGAATCATCTTAAGAATATTCCCCGAGAGTGTCAAACGAGGAGTGCAGAAAGGCCCGTTGTCGTGCACCAGTTCTCATTCGAATCTAGCTCAAAGCAGTGTTATTGGGTTTTACCCCTAGGTATATTTATGCCAGATCCACATCCACTTTTTTGTATCTAGATAGGTATTTGATTGCTTAGATAACCACATAATAATTAAGCTAAAAAAATTATAAAATACATAATCATAAGTTATTTTATACTTAATTTATAAATAATCTATACTTAATCATTATTAATAATAATTATTATTCCAAATTATATATAACTAATTAAACAACCTAATAAAAAATATTTAGAAAAAACTAAACTTATTAAAAATGAAATATTTTCAACTAAAAATAATTCAATTAAATAAATAAATAACATTAAATTAAATAAAAAATACCTTTAAATGATTCTTCACAAAAAACAGGCCTTCTTTTGGACCACTAACTCCACCTCCAAGAAAAAAAGTTTTTTTAGAGATACAAGCAGTGGAATGAGGAGAGATGGGGAAATGTAATTGAGGAGAAGGGGGAGGGGTACCCTTTATAGGGAGCTGAGGGAAAGGTGGCATCATCGACGCCCCATTTCGCCTTTCTGTGAGGCCAAAAGTAGCATCAATGGTGCCGCCTTTCGCCTCACCTGAAAGAAAAAGGCCACCCCATTCTGCCTTTTCAATGTCATCGATCTAGGCCAAAGGTAGTGTGGGGGAGGTAAGGCGGCATCACTGATGCTGCCTTTAAGTCATATTTAAAAAAAATAAACTATGGTTTTTAAAAAAATCATAAAACATATTAAAAAAATCTGAATACTGTATATACGATGGTATTACTCACCAAGAATGAGAAGGATAAGACATAATATCTTCATGGATTGGATCATCTTCAACTTTTCATTCTGTATCTAAGAGAACAAATATAGGGTTTGCCTTCTCACGCATAACTCCTCTTGCAGAAAATATCATCACATGAAGATGCATGATATGATATCATGTGAAGAGTAGTAAAATTGTGCTATTAGATCATCACATGAGATGAGCAACATTTTAACTCCCAATTTCATACCAAGACTTACATATGAATCACTTCAATAAGGTGATAGAATCATATTCTGTAATGGGTTCTCCAACATGATCAATCATAATGGAATCCTAGGTTCCTGTTCCATTGTTCTCATATCATATATATGTAGATAACAGTGATCCATGGATGGAGAAAAATGGATGATCATGATTATAGGAAACGCAAAAATTATCGGGACAATAGAAGTAAGGAGATCCTTTGGCTATAAATACATAAATATCATGCATCTGAAAGGGTTGATTCCCCTATGAAATGAGAGCTCCATTTTCCTCACAAAACAAATTTTTGTGATCCTGTATAATGTTTAAGTGAATAGGATTATCTAAAAAGGCCTTATCTTATTCATTCATGAAAAAGTGTGAGACATCGCAATCCACCTCCGTGTATCCCCTCATGTGAAGGATGTGGTACTGCGTATTCCCTTATGCGAAAGTTGTGGCACCATATTTCCCCTCGTGAAAATGTTGTGGCAACACTTGACCCATCATGAAATAAGACATGATGTGGCAAGGAAAAGTTATAATTCATATATCATGAATAAATATAGTCATGCGAACATGGGTGCCTATTCATATAACAGTACTGAATTCACAAAGAGGGTCATTGAATAACAGCATAACCACATATGTGAATAATTGTGTATAGAAACTCAAAATATGGCTATAATCAAGTCTTCAAGAATATATTTGATGCGCCATGAAAACCAACCATCAATAAAATTCAAGACTCAATTCCCCATGTCAATCTGTGGGAATTCTTCACCGCACACATGTAATATCTTGGTGCCCAAGATAAACTCCAGTCCAAAATTGATATTGTTATGTGAAGAGGATAAATATTACATGAATTTATGTTGTGAGAACAAGTTATACGCCATTTATGTGATAGTTTTAAATAGTAATAATACACCTTTTTTCATACGTCATTGACAAGAAAACACCATTGGTTAGGCTATGGCATCATACAGTCATGGACATGAAAAATATAAAAGGATGGAAAAGATACTATTCTTGAAAATTTATTCATGTCATTGTGAGATCCACCAATGAACACGTGGTTCATCAAAGCCAATCCAAAAAACTATCTCTGATAAAATCAATATATATTCTCATGATCCTTCACTAATCATGTAATGAGCCATGGAAAAACAGGTTGACTGAGCAAGACAAGTTTCACGCACCATCGTAAGATCCAATATTGATCATGTGACTTACTCATGGACAATAAATGGGTGAAGGCCGTAAAACTCCTTAAAAAATAAAGAGGAATGATATTTCAAGGTAGAGACCCTTATTGGCCATGAAGCTCCTACGCCATAATATCATTGAAAAAAATAAAATCCCTTCATGATATCAAATATATCTCTCTAAATACCTATACCTTTGAAAGATAGAACTAAAGAAATAAAGGGGAGGAGACGAGAGGTGTTTGTGGTTGCTGAAAGACATGTGACGCGCACCTCAAGGATCTGCGAGACACCACAAGACCTCAACATCCTATCAGACTCTCTACAAGGAATCCCTTTGTATTTTCATCCTCACCATAGGGAATTCCAAAGGTGTTTCCAGGAAACTCTATGACACTATGAGGGTAGACAGATAGGCATGTTCACTACAAGATTCCACATTCTTCATATGACCCACACTGGTCATGTGAGAAATCAATGAATAATTGAGTCAAAGTCCCAAAATTTTCTCATACAAACTTTCATAATCTCTAAACTCTTTAAAATAAATCAAATGAGATAAAAATAGAGGAGTTTATATTTTTTCATGTTCTTTGAAGGAAATGTGTCGTGGCCCCGATGATTTACAAGACACCACGAGTCCTCTGCAACACGTCTGCCTCACCTCGCGAGAGCCCATTGGCTTGTCATCCTCACCATAAAATGTTCCCCAAGAAACTCCACAATTATCAATGGAAAAAATGGATATATTTTTTCATGAGATTATCATGCATCCCCATAATACCCATATTGTTCATGTGACACATCACTAAAAGTAGAACAAATACCCTTTTCAACCGACATGAAATCTCACATGACTCCCGACCTCTGTCACCTAAAAAAAAGGGGATCTAAATGGAGGAAGCGAGATGTGTTAGAATTTTATGAATGACATGCCCAGTTCACCTACATCATGGTCCCATGAGACCCCTTCAAAAACCATCCTTGTCTCGCTATACCTCAATACATGTCACCCATGGTCACACGAGTGTCTTCTAACAGGCACTTGGATCTTGTGAAGGTCCTTGGACATGTTAACATGACAATATGTAAGTCCTTCGACATATATTCATGATAAGACAAGTCTCCATTAATTATATATAATAAAATAAAAGGGGTGTTTATGGAAGAGACTCATGATCGCTAAAAATCAGGTGACACACTCGAACTGGTACACGACAGAGACTCGCAAAGACACATGGCACAAGACCGCTTTATCGACTCTAGATTCAACCCATGCTAGATACACCAAAGAGAGAATTTAACGATATGGGTGGTGAGGCCTATAAATTCCCATCTCCAATATGAATAAAGGGTTGGACTCTAACAGATACTATGCACATAGGACACCCAGACTCTAGAGGATTCAACTCTCGACTTCTATGGACATCTCATAGGGACAGATCAAGTGACCAATCAACTTTCCACAATGTAATATACCAGCGTAGAGCCACAGTAGTCATTCAATAGGAATTAATAACTTTGATTTATCATTCATAGATCATAGTAAGGATCTTTGGTTGGTTATGAGAAGTGTGTCCCACAATCCCACTAGATCACGTGAGACTCAAGATGAACTGACACTGAACAAAACCAAGGAATTCATAATGCAAGGGTTAGAACCGATGTAAAATATGGAAGGATCAAGAAAAGGACATGCTCACTGACCCTCATTCGATTTTCATAAGTCATCCAAAGACACGCGACCACACTAAGGCATGTCATCAGGATATTGGAAAACTCCTTCAACATGCCATCTTGGATATGTGAAATCCTCTAGACATGTCAAAGAAAGTCACATGGTCCCAACCTTGTGGACACCACTTTGATCTCCTGAAACCCTATGGGTATTTGACTCAGGACTTGAGATGTCCTTGAGACACATCACCTGACTCATATAATAGAATTTTTTTCATATTAGCCGAGTCTCATGATGGCGTCTGGACATGATAAGTAAGATCCCGTGACACCCTCTGGGAAAGTAAGTTATGAATCATGATGCCCTCCAGATATCTTGGCCAGGTCTAATGATGTATCCAAGAGGTGTCATCCAATATACATGACACCCATAAGACTATACCAAAATGAGTCTCATGAAACTCTCAATATGTGTCAATCCTAGTCATGATATGGCTCCCTGGACATGTTGAGTAGGACATATGACTCCCTCCAGACTAGAAGGATGTGTCATAGGGTGTCCTAGTAATTGATAATATTGTCTATACTCAGTTTGTAGGCCCTAAATGTTGGAAAACCTCAATGTGTAAGCCCTGAAATAAAGGTAACTATGAAGACTATGATTCCTACCATATCTAGGATACGTAGGACACCTCTCCCCATGGTTTGATCCCTAAACTAAACATCCAGGGAAATACTATCCTTTAATCCACTTATTCAAGGCAATGAAATTTATTACATTTTATCCCTTTTTTCTCACAATGAACATGGATCACATGGTCTTAGTAAGTGGCAATGATCATATCATTTTCACTATAAACCCTGAAAATGGTATAGGGAAACCTCAGTGTGTAAGACCCAACATAAATTGAACTATGATGACACAGATTCCTACCATAACCAGGAAACGCATGACTCCTTCCTATGGAATGAGCTCAAATAAAACACCCCTTTTGTTATAAGTCCTTCCAGGACTCTGACGTCTCACCCAATGGGACTCAATTAGTCCCAATAGATTATCACCCTATCTCATCCATCAGAGTTCTAGGAAACCCAAAAAGATTTGATGACTCTGATTCCTGACATAAATAGGATACGTAATACATCTCTACAGGACTTGTGTCTTATAAAAAATCATCTCAAGGAAGTGCCAATGCATAATTTGTGAATCATGAGAAATGAAATGATCATTTGGAATCCCTTGTTTCTCACACCAAGCCCGGATCACGCGATCTTAGGGATTCATGATAATCATATTATCAGCACTATTTGTCTTTATAATGACACACACAACCCCAATACATGATAACTATGAAAAATAAAATTCTCACTATACTCGGGATATGTAGGACACCCCCTTAGAGTTCGAGATCAAATATTTGGTGTCTTAGTACAAAAACATATGTCCTTATTAAATAAAATTAAACTGCATAGGACGAACGAACTAAGTGGGTTTTTATTCTTTCAATAATAAGGATATGTAGCACGCTTCATATTAAATCAATCCCCTCCCCATATTATTAACCACCTACTTACATGGAATCATTCTCTAAGAACTTGTTTATATGAATTCATCATATAAGAAACCACTCATTACCATAAATCAATGAAGAACCTCTAATACATATATAAGGATTCACTAAAGAGGTCCCAGTCTTTTTTCATATGAAATAGAATTAACCTATAGTGATTTTGTTAGGGTATTCGGTCCCATATTGGGATTAAAAAGGGATTCCTAAATATATATTAAATCTATAAGAGAGTCACATAGTGGGAAACAATCCCCCCCCCCAAAGGGTTATACGAGATCGACCTCTCATCCTCTCAACCAATACAAGTCCCAAATAGTCGATGGGCTTGAAAACACATATGACCACCAGCCTATGGAAATAAGGTACATACCCAGCTATGGATGACAAAACCATTGGATGTTTTGAGGGAATATGAAATAGATATTAGACTTGATGCATGAAATTGAGTGAGGCCTTTAAATATCTGTCAATCAAACCATTAATGGGAGATCATCCCACATCTGCATCAAAACACGATGAAACAAAAATTGGGAACTCGACATGAATCTATCTCTTAAAATGATTGGGTTATAATCTATCGATCCATGTTGTATTCCTTTTATATGATAACAATGTTCATAGGATAAAAATGGATTTCTCATCCCACTTTTATTTACAAACCATACATAAAAACCAAGCATTGATATCAGTATAAACTGAGATGATTGAAAGTCTATCCTCACACAGATAAGTCCACACTAGAAGAATGGTAAAAAATGGAATAAATAACTATTGTGTTAACCTTGTATATGTAATTTATAATATTCATGCCTATGATATAGAACTGATCAGTACCCTTATTCCTTGTTTTCTACGTGATTGCAGATACCACTATCATCGATATATTCCTAACATAAGGAAATGTCTTTATCATCCAGCATTTGATCTGATAACTCATCTGCCACTGTTACCCCCCACGACTTATAAATCTATCTCACATGCTCGATAGCTCCAATGGTAGGTGGTGAATAGTATGGTCTAAGAATACCAACAACATGGTATGATCCTAACCATCGATGATGCCAATGATATTCTCTAATCACTATAGTTGGAAAATCTGTATCACCTAGTAAAAGATACTACTAAGTCAATAGCCCTCGTCACTATAACCAACCACATGGGGAGCTTATCCTCGGAGCATGACAACTGCCACCTTTCATATTCATTTAACGTGAACCAGGAGTCTGAATATAGATCCATTTCAATTCAGGTGCCACCGAGGAGGCAACCTACCAACTTCTGTCGACAACATCATCCCGCCAATACCCATCAGTCACTAGTTGAGGGTACCATACAATACATAGTTTCCTCTAACACCCATTCATGATCTATAAGGAAGACTCATCAGAGTAGGAAGGTGTTGGATACACAGGAGAGGGCTCATATCCCTGCTCTTATTGATGATTCCTTCCAGCCTACTCCAATAGGAACCAGCAAGTAGGCTCATATCCCTACTAACATGGAACAAGTTTGTGGGAATATTCTTACAACAAGCATGGGGGAATCTCATACTCTTACCCCCATGAACAAATCCCATTGGCATTAAATGATGCAAAAAGGATGAAAAAGTTTTTTTATATCCCCAATTCAATCGAAAATATCTACCAAAAGGTAATTGAGGCAGAAAATGTTCATGATTATATCCCAGCACACACCTTGCTTAAATGAAAATATATTTTAGCAATATATAATGA
Organism: Viscum album; assembly: GCA_963277665.1. Classification (NCBI taxonomy): domain Eukaryota; kingdom Viridiplantae; phylum Streptophyta; class Magnoliopsida; order Santalales; family Viscaceae; genus Viscum; species Viscum album. The sequence continues at coordinate 670,924,962 of OY728131.1, read as the reverse complement.
TATCCAAGGGAATATTCTAGCCCTATTGCATATAAAGGGATGAGATCATTCTTCTATCGCTATTTCTTGGCCAACTCAACACTCTAATCATCAAGAACAAGTGGTTGTACCAGAGTAACTGAACATTCTTGCTCCATCCCAGAAGTATTATCAGTTTGTTCTCATAAAGGGAGAGGAATTAGATTGGTCTCATACTCTCATTCCAACTGGGTATTTCTAGGTAAGAGTTTCACATTCCATGAGATAGGGTCACATGCCTGTCAGAAAATTATTGGGTATAATCCAAAGGCCCAAGATCGAGATCATACCTCTGTTTTGGCCAGGTCTCACCACATGACAGGGGCACAAGCCTTGGGACATGAAAATATTCATATCGAAAAAGTCCACCGGCATACCCCAAAGTCCCAAGATTAGGAATATATCCTTTTTCTAGCTGAGGATAAACATGTGATAATGGAACAAGCCTCTGGATGGACTCATATTCCTATCAGTGAATATGTCTCGTATACTCCAGCAGATCATGGAAGCAAGGCTCATATTCCTACATTCTCCGATGAAATATTTCCCCAACATCATTCCAATGAAATGAAATATGAGTCTCATATTCCTTCTCCCATTCTGAAGGTCTACCAAAATATTCTGGCGGAGAATGCATTTTCATACCATGCTCATATTCATGTACCAACCAGGGCTCACTAGGTGAGACAAGCACATGCCTCTAGGTAATCTTACACCATGATATGGATTATTGGCATATTACAATAGTTTTTCAGTAATGGTCTCATATTCCCACATAAACTAATGGTTATATACAAGTTTCGACAACCATCACACATAAGGCTCATATCCCTGCACAATCACAAAAGGATGTTTGGAATATTCCAACCATGACGTAGAACACAGACCATAATCCTAATCTAATCAATGCCAGTCTACATGGGTTTATTCGAGACACATTATCAACACCACAAGGGTTTATTTACTCTTCTATAAAAGGGGAACAAGAAGGTATTCATTACTACGATAGTACTCCTCATGGAAGTATCAACATGGTTCACATGGACTCTACTCATGACATCCACCATAGTCAACCACCAAATAGATATATCCCCCATGGGAAAGAAAATCCTTCCTTTGTCTAGAAACCTCTATATAAATAGGTGAACCAAACTCTGACATCTTCATACAAAGAGGTTCTTCAAACACTAGGTCCAACCGTATATGGTTCCCCATAAACATCCTGCAACACTCCACTACCATCAGCATGCAACCATCAGATCCATCTTCTATGGTATGAAAATATGGAGCAATATAATCTTGTTGAGGAGGATTCAGACATCAATGTTTGGAGAGAGTTATCCAGAAACAACCTCCCCATCATGTTTTGTCCCCTCACTACTTCTTACTATGAGATCCCAGATGAGCTAGAAAAGGATTGCATTATTTATCTATGACAAAATATGTTGGATACTCATCAGTGACTGAAATATAGATATATTACTTATCTAGGATATGAGTTTCCCCTTAATATGGTCATGATACAATGTTGTTAGCCCAACCTATCTATAATCTCCATGGCCTATGATCCATAATTGGAAAAGAAAATCTAAAATTTTCAACATGCTTGCTATCATTGCATCGTGACACTTTAACATCTGATCTCTAAAGACTTTTAAGGAATCCAAATTCAAGGACGGGAATAGTATGGAATGTTACAAATTTATTCTCCCTTGGAATATTATATATCTTTTCATACATAATCGTGCAATGTTAGAGCCTCCAGTGAAATCAGGGGACTAGTTAATGCTCAAGCTAGTTAGTCACTACAACAGAATACCCCATTCCAATAGTTCCCAAACACCATGTATTAAAAGAGAGGATAGCCAATGGGATGTCAAACAACTAAACTCAATATTATGGGAGGAAATTGAAAATAAGGAAATTGATGTTGGGATCACCAGGACAACTTCCCCATAAAGTTAGGTTCGTGTCATGGGTTGTTTTCGCACCCATATCCGACATAAGAATAGATGTGCAGCATCATGTAGACTATACTATAGTGGATGTATAGAAGTTGATATAGCACCATGGGAAAATAGAATATATACCACTACCACCACCCATTTATTCACCAATCCCAGAGAAGATTTAGGATATACCCAAGATAGTCGTAGGTGAACCCAAACCCATTGGGAAGGGGGAATTTATATCTCAATCATCATCAACAGGTTCATTGTCCCTCGAGTGGACCCTAGAGACATCAGTGCGGATTACAGATCACCCCCACCATACTGGGATGGGTACATTTATATCCACACATCCATACTAGGAATAATTAATTCCTCGATAGGATCTATTGGATCCTCAAAAATAGGACCAATCAGTTCTAATGGAATCCCCAAAAAACCCCACCCCATAGGGTTTCACCTCCTTAGTAGAATACTGGAAAATAAAATGGAAACGACAGGACTAGATATCAGTTTCCATCCACAAAGAAATAGTTGTTATAATATGAGGGTGAAATTAGAGAACTCTAGAAACTGGATTAGGATTTACTCAGGGAAAATATTCCTACTGGATATCGTCTCCATACAGAGATTAATATTATCCCTCCCACAGCTGATCCTCTATCAAGAGCAGTATCTGAGCATTAGGTTGGATTCGAATCTAGAAATTCATCCAACATAAATGAGGAAGTTTAAAATGATTGGGATTTCCCTTTGTTGCGGCGACAGTCTCTCCATTACTAGGGAAATCATCCATTCATCATATGAATTGAGGATTAGAGAGAGATTAAAGCAGGATGATCTCATCATCCCCTAACCACTCCCTATGGATGGGAGTTGGCTCAAAAAGTAGTATCCCCATAGTTACTTACCACCATTGAATCCCTGGATACTCTAGTAGAAGTCATGGAATAGAGTCATGTTCCTATTCATCCTGGAAGGAATCCATATCTCAAATGGGTGGATGATACTCCACCTCCACCCAACATTAGAAACCCTACATTTTCTACCTTTTTTGGTGTAGGTGACATTGAGAAACATCCCACACACTTCATATCCCAATGAGAACTGATGATGAGACATTGAGATCAATATGTTACAAAAAAACTGAGGTTTTTCTACCAAAACTGATAGTGATAGCCTTTGTTTGGTACAACAGTATTCTAGCGGGATCTATTATAGGATGGGAATACCTTCGTCATTAGTTCCTTTATCTGTTCAGTTTAACATTGAGTAAGGCAATGTTCATTGAACATGAGAATTGCATGTTGTTTTCGAATTAGAGGGTGTCTGATTCCTAGAAAGGTGTAATGGTTAAAACTTTTCTCTCAGCATCCCCCTCTCATTTGAGAAACTATTGAAACTCTATGCTAAAAATATAAAGGATGAGTTGCAGACCCCCCTAATCCCCATGAAATATCTAGGCGGGTTCTTAGAGTTTACTAAAATGGCACAACATCTTGTAGAGGATATTCAGTGAACTTGATCCAAGTATCAATTCCTTCTCACACCATAGATGAATAATCTAGGTAGAGAAGAAGATATGATGGTAACTCTCAAGCCCACATCAGTTCCCATCCATGAAACTAGGAAATCTATGAACTGCCCAGTTCCTCCTGTCAAGAGGCCACCACCACCGAATCGCCCTCGACCAGAATCACATAGAAATCAGGATCACCCTGTATTTGAGGAATGTATAAACAAAGTATACTCCTTCCAAAATGAATAATTCCTAGTTTATTTCTTGGTATCCATGGATAATAACCTGATCAACCTCACTCAACACGGGAGGACTGACCATCCCAATTACTGCCCTTTCCAGTGAAGGATGGTTCATCATATCCAAATGTGTTTCATCTTAAAGGAATTCCTTTAAGGAATGTCAAAATCTAGATAGGTGAAATTAAAAAATTACTCAAAGAATGTGGCTTGAATAACCATTTCCTGGTTAGAAGAAGAAGATAGTTGGTAGAAATTTATAGCTAGTCGAGACCAAAAGTTTGACAATTGGATGACTCATAAAATAGTTGATCAATCTCGTAATGATCTAAAAGAAAAGTATTGTAATCTTGTTATAGTTAGACCCCCAAAGAAGGAGGAATTAGATGTGATTCCCATGGGTGGGTGTGACCACTAGAATTAGGAAGAGATAGAGGATAAATAAACATATTCTTCCCTAAAGAAAGCCCTAAAACTAGATGATTTATCCACAGTAACATATGCCTCATGGTCACCACCCCACCAAAAAGAATCCTCATTGGATGAGGAGATCATTTTCAGTTCTTTCTAAATAGTACACATCAAAACCCCATTCTCTTACTATTATTGTCCCCCCGAGTATGGTTTCCTTGCATATAACTAGGGAAAAAGAGGCCGCATGTGTCAGGTCTAAGGATACAGGGGAAAATATGGATGTGAACAGACTCAATATTCTAATCATATCGACATAGAGGATATGTTTGTATCCAAGACTCATAAGAAATCACTCCATAATTCCCAAAAAGGCATGGAGGTGGCTTAGAGCCCTCCATCAGTCACCCACATTTTATTGTCTTGAGTGATCTCTTAGAAGGGGTTCTATCTGATCAACCCAATGAAATGGGGATGGTTGGTGCAACATGAACCACTAGTATTAGATACACCCTCAACATATACACAAACTTCAGGCCTATCTACCTTAGATTCATTAGCCCCTAAATCGCGTACCCAGTAAAAGACTCAGGTAAGGAAGCGTTGACCGCTGGTAATAAAGTATGATGTTCTGAAAAATCTAGGTGTAGTACCACCCAAGCTATCAATCCTCAATGCGCTTCATCTTTCAAAATAACTCAGGGAGGTGCTTTTTTAATCCCTCTAGAGGCCATATGACATTGGTATAGAAGCCATGACCACCGAGGTCTATCACATGGAGACCATGTCTTTAGGGTGTCATGTTTCCATCTCATTCACTAATCAAGATCAAGTGGAGGACATCCAAGGGAATATCCGACCATTTTACATTTTGAGAGGACTTAAAAATATAAATTTCTCAAGAGTGTTGATTGATAATGGATCTGAGATCATCTTCATCCTAGTTCGAACCCTCCGACGCCTGGGGTGTAGTAATGGGGACTTACCTCTATAAGGATGACCATTCTAGAATATTTTAAGTGTGAGGAAAGGCCTATTTAGAAGATCAATATGGAGACTAAATTGGGGGAACTCACATATGAGGTTGATTTAATGGTTACCTAGTAAGGAACAACATATAATTTCCTGCTCAGAGTGCCCTAGCTCCATAACCACTTGGCGATACCATCGACATTCCATCAATGTCTGAAGTACCCCATCAATGGAAAGGTCATCATAATACACGGTGAAAGTTCCTCCTTCGATACTTTCGTAGCCACATATTCTCAAGCTTATTTCTACAAGAAGGGATGTAAGAAACCAATGGAAGACGATAATATAAAAGTTTTATATCACAATTTATTAGGGATGCTCCAATGAATCCTTGGAATATCATCAATAAGGAATATGTGCTCCACAAAAACATGGTCATAGTAGTAGATCTAATCATAGAGGACCAAGACCCATTTATCCTTGGAAACAAAAACTATCTCCAGCATCTCTTTGCAATGAATCAGATAAGAATAGATGATGATGTCTCTTTTAACAGCCTCCCTCACCCTTATACTAATGGAGGAGCACCCATACTACCATTTTCACCTGAATATGTCTCCACGAACTCAGAAAAATGCATGAGGATGATCTTAAGAACACCGCTCCAGCATTCGAAGAAGTCGTCTCCACTACCATAGTTGATCTCAGGCAGAAAAATCTAGGAATATGAGAAGATCCATGACCTACCTTAATTAGTTCCACCGTTCCCATTAAAGAGAAACAGATGTACAATGCATTTAAGAAGTAGCATTGATATGTGTTCATGTGGAATTACACTGAAATGCCCGACCTCAGTCCAAATGTGTATATACACCATATTTGACTACCCGATGAGCATTGAGGATTCATGTAGGCAGCTAAGAGAATCTACAACTCTCATGGATTCAATGTAGAGGTGGAATATAAAAAAGTTATCAAATGAAACATCTTCAAACAAGTGTAACACCCAAGGTGGATTTCTAACATCATACCCAACAAGAAAGAGAATGGACAAATTAAAGTTTTCATTGGCTTTAGAGACCTTAATAGACATTTCCTGAAAGATGACTTCCCATTAATAGTCATAGAAATCTCGATTGATGCAACTACTGGCTTCCAATCGCTTTCCTTTATGGATGGGTACTAGGGGTACAATTAGATCAAATGGCCCCTATGGATGAAGAATTCAATACCTCTAGAGTTCCTCATGGGATCTTCTTCTATCAGTTCATTCCATTTAGATTAAAGAATTTTGGTTCCATATATGATTGTGATATGAATCACATCATTAATCCATTATTTGGAAGTATAGTCGATTGTTATGTTAATGACCTAGTCATGAAATCATGATAATGATGTGATCACTTCTTGAATCTCCTTACAATCTTTGAAAAGCAGTGACAATAGAGTGTAAAGACCAATCCAATAAAGTGAACTTTCAAGGTAAATTAAAAAAATTCCTCAACCTTGTGGTATGCCACTATGGAATTGAAGTGGACCCAGAGAATAATTATATTAATTTAGTGGCGTGACCCCCCAGAAACATCAAATATATTAGGTAAATTCATGGGAACCACACTTAAATTCAACGATTCATATCCAACATGACCTGTAACTCTCTCCTCTTCACAAGGATAATGAAAAAGTGAGTTTCCTACAAATGGGATGATGATTTGTAGAAATAATTCTAAATTCTCATGGAATACATGTTGTACCCATTGGTTCTGATTCCTCCTATGGAAGGGAGGCCATCTGTCTTATTATTTTCCTCTATGGAACACTCATTAAGTCCCCTCCTCACATAGAAAAATGAATTTGAAAGCGATAATAGTATCTACCACCTTATCCAGACCACGCTAGGTACCGAGATGCGGTATTATGATGTAAAAAAAACTATCTTGCACTCATTTTTATAGTAGAAAAGCTGAGTATTTTCTTGTTGAACCATGAATTCCATCCAGTCTCTCGTATTGATACACTCAAGTACATCCTTGGCCTCCCCATGTTGATCAGGTTCTCGTCTCGATGGGTGGTCATTCTACAAAAATATGACATTCAATTCATATCTCAGAATTCAGTGAAAGGAAAAGCCTTGGCCAATTTCCTCATGGTTAATACTGCCCTGGAAAATACACCATAAGACACTGAAATCTAGGATGAAGAGGTCTTATATGCCAATGACACTCTCCGAACATGGGATATGTACATTGATGGAACCTCCCAGAGTCCTGTCGACACAATAATAAAACCCCTGAAGCGCAATCTGTTTGGTCTTGGTATTGTGTTTGTCCCTCCAAAGACAATATTTTCCAAAAAAAATATCAGTGTCCAAATGCTGAAAAAATGATGAGGCTGAATACGAATCCCTCATCACATGATGGTAACTTTCTCTACAAATGAACATAGACTACATAAATATCAATGTGGACTCATTATAAGTGTTAAAGCATATCAATGCAGAATATGACATTAAAAAGGAAGATTTTCCCCCTCACTGGCTACATCATGGGACTGATGGAAGAAATAACCTTTGATCCCATCTTAAATTATATTCCTTGATCACAGAATGATCGTGTCAACACACTATCTAATAGAGCCACTATTGTCACAAACCCTAATCTAGAGTAAGAAACCTTTTGTATCACATATCTATGAATGGTCGCATCGATCATCGTATGTGATATGAAATAGATCAATAAGGTTGAAACATCCCCATAGTGTGATCAACCAATGAAAAACCCTAGATGAATGTAGCCTATAATCAGTTATCTTAGAGATAGGACTCTCCCGATAGATCATGCAGGAAGGGAATGGATTCAGTGTAGGGAATAAAACTTCACTCTTCTTGACATCCCATACAAGAAAAAATTACTCTAAGAATGTGGATTTGATATAATTCTCCTCAAGTGCATAATAGAAATAGAGGTTCTCACAATCATGGAAGTCCATACTGGCTCTTATGGTTTCCATCAATCTGGAACCCAACTCTCCAACCAAATTAAAAGGTTGGGATACTAATATAAATCGATGATATTGGACTATGTGTAATTCACCATGAAAAGTCATGCATTACTGATTCATGAAAACATTATCCATAACCCCCCCCCCCCAATTTATACATACTAATAAATACTCCAAGACATTTTCTATTTTGGGGTTGGATGTTGTGGGGCCATATCCCCCAAATACATCTAAGAAGTTCAATTACATCCTCATTACTACCAACTTCTTTTCCAAATGGTCGAAATCAATACCACTAAAAGATGTCAGGAAGAAGAATATCATCAACTTTTTCAAGCCCTATATCATCACCAGGTTCAGAGTCTCTCACACAATATTGAAAGACAATGAAACAAAATTATGTTCCATGGAGTTGAAGAATCATTATTAGGAGTATAAAATCAAGTCCAATCACTCATATCGCTATCATGTAGTGGAAAATGAACAAATAGAGGCATTCCATAAGTCTTTATGTAGTATACATCAGAATATGGTGGGAAAGGATAATAATTCATGGCTAGAAAAAATCCTCCAGACATTATATTTCTACCATACCACAACATGTATGGCTACACAAGAAACAACATAATCATTGGTGTATGGGATAGAGGTTATGTTACCCATAGAGGTCAAGATTCCCTCAATCTAAATAGACATTTGTGAAAAACTCTTAGATGATGAACAATCTCAAAAGAAGTTGGATGTGTTCGAATGGAAGGATGAGAAGAGGTTGTGCACACTGTAAAACATTGAGGTTCAACAAAATCAGATTGCATGAGACTTCAATAAGAAGGTTAACCTCTGTTCATTCCTATAGGGATAACTACTGCTGGCTCTGAGAACCCCAATGATACTTGGAAGAAGCCCCAAAAATTTGATCCCAAATGGGAAGGACCTTACATCATACATATGTTCTATCCTAATGGAGCCCACTAAATGGCCATAATGGTTGGGGAGCATGTCAAACCACCCACCAATGAATGATTTTTCATGAAATACTTTCCATATCCTCCAAAAATTGGGAATCTTCATTGGTGTATGTCCCATCAATTGTCTTAGGTACATGCTGTTAAACTTTAAAAGTTATTCCTTGCAGTAAGATGTTAAACTGTGTAGCATCCTTCATCCTAAAAACATGATGTCAAACTATATGGAGCGTATCCTTATTTTACGATGTTAAACTACACAATTCTGTAATAACTACATGTGGATTGATTCCTATCATCACAGGATATGTAGTGACACCCGAACGTCTATTTTATAGGTCCAGCCACAGGATTACTATCATTTCATGAAGGCTGATCCAGTTTCCATACCACATGACATTAAACGTAACGGGCCTAGAATATCCCCCTTCATGAAGAGCGGCACAATGTACTCACCACATGACATGAAACTACATAGATATGTGATATTCATCCCCATTCTTTTCAAGTTTCCTATTTCCTTTCTGCATGATGTTAAAATTCATGGTTCTTTTAGAAATATCTATATATTTATTCTCATTTTAAAATGGGATATGTGGGGACACCTTGATCTTGTATCTTGGCCCAGCCACCCCAAAATGCACAATACCCATGTCATGCATAACGACCTCATCATTCCCTATTTCTTTCACCAAGTATGTCTCACATGGGATTAAGAATTATGAAAAAGGCTTCCCCACATGGACAAGGCATGGCATATCAATGTTAGTAGGATCCTCTACTCACCACATGATGTTAAACTGCATGGAACTTCTAGAAATATTTGTAGTTTGATTCTTATTTTTAGGATAAAATAGTGACGTTCAGATGTTCACCCTAGGTACTAACAGCAATATTACCATAAATTCATAATGTCTCTCCTTAATCCTTTCTAAATGATGTTAAACATCATGGAACACAATGAACTACATGTAGCTTAATTCATGTCATCATAGGATACATAGCAATGCCTGGATCTCCAATCTTGGCCCCTGCTACAATGGTCAATAGAAACAATGCCCACCTCTATGTATATGTCAGACCTGAATAGAGTATATACCATTATAGAACTACGTGTGGATATATTCTTATCCTCATGAGATATGTAGTGATTCCCAACATCCATGTTTGGGCCTACCTGCATCATTACCACTTTTCACACTGATCTGCATCATTCCTCACCGCAAGATGATAAATTGAACATCTCTCTAGAACATTGTGTGTCTAGATTCTCATCTTCATGAGATGCGTAAGGATGACCAAGACTCTATATTTGGGCCCAGCCACAACATTACATCACATTCACATCAGATCCATTATAATTACCTCATGACGTTGAACTACCTGAAGAAATGTACCTACTACATGACAACAAACTATGAAGAGAATATCCCATTATCCATTCATTATCAGAGGACCATGTGAAACTTCCCTCAGTCAACCAGATTATGTGGTACTTCAACCATCCTTGAAGATAACCTCAATCCATTTACCACACTTAATGTTTTGAGTATATTAGGTCTCTATAAACATTATATGGGCCTTAAAAGGATATTCGGCTTCAAGGAACCACTTCTTGACTATGCGTATATTATTATGGCTTATGTATAAGCACCTGTGGTTGGTTACTATTTGTGTCACTCTGATAAAGAAAATTAAAATCCTCATGAGCCATGGCACCATTATAGAATCACTCAACACCCTAGTGTTTCTAAACTACTCCAAATATAACTATCCCATATCATCACCCATGGATTGATATAACTCTTTCCATGATTTAAAACACTTTCATCCCCTGGTTGGGAAGATTTTGGAGTGCTCTTGACCCTGTGCATCCTAATTAGGATATTTTGTTACATCTCCAACATTAGGTCCATGCCGGTCATTACTCTAAACTGCCTATGCTTTGGTCAAAGTTGTACGACCTTAAACTCTAGCCTATACTGGTCCAAATCTCAAAACCATAAACTGCTAATGAAGGAGACACAAGACAGTCTAGGTCAAAAACACACAAAGTGAGACCCGAGAAAAAGTGAAGTTTCCACCTTCTAAGCTCTTCATCTTCAGATTTTAGAAAAAATTTCGAACATAACACTAAATAGAATAAAACTCACAAGGTATTCCTTGCATCCCTAGTAATAGACATGTTATGCTCACTGGACCCACTTTTTGGGAAAAATATAGTGCAACATTTGTCACATATCTTCACCAGGATAATGTGTTTGCGGGGCGGTGACCCAAATTTTAGGGTAATTGAACCCTCTATGGGTTTTAAACATTCTAAAAATAACACTTCATGAGTTGGGGTGTCTCAAATAACCATAACCATCCCAAGAACTTGGAAGGATATATAACTTCAAGGACCCTTTTCATGACTATGCATACATGCCCATGGATCCTGCATATACACCAATGGACTTCAACAAAAAGTGTCACTCTGAAAAACGAATTTCTAATTCTCATGAGCCCTAACATCATCATGGTTTCACTCAAAACCCCAGTGTGTCTGAACAACTCCTTGTATGATTTTTCAATATCTTTCTCCCAACTCAAGCAATTTGGATCATGATTTAAAATCCCCGCACCAAACTATCCAAGTGGATTTGATATCCTTACTACTAAATCACTGTGTTTTGTATCCTTTCTCAATGATGGACTGCAACAATTCATTTTCTAACCATTTATGGCACACATTTAATGATTCAAAACCACATGTGTTAGGGCCCATGCTTCTCTTTAAGAAAAAACTACCATAGAATACTAGAACCCTTCTTGGATAGACTTCATCGCATACCAAATTCTTAATTTAAAAGGTTTATTCTTCACTAATCTTTCATAGCCCTTAGAAAAAACTGGAGATACTTATTCCCTTGCCATGCTAATGAAACATAAGGGTCCTGACCCACCAACTAAAGGAATAGTATCCTTTCTAAAATAAATATTCCATGCCTATGAGCCTTAGAAACACCATAGAAAAACATCACATTCAAGAATGTCATGGGACATACCCATCATGTCTACACCATCTCATATTCATGGACTCAAACTTTTGGGTTATGATTTACACCATCCAAACTCCAACTATCCAGGTAGTCTTAGTATCCTTATTATTCCAATACCATCTATATTACTTCCATGAGTAATCCATATCCCTTGGAAAACATACCTGACTTCAATGTCCCTTTTCATGACAATGAATAAATTCCCATCGATCCTGCATATGTTCCTATGGCCATCAACCAAATGTATCACTCAGCAAAAATGGTATTCTGATCCTCACAAGCCTTCGCAACACCATTGAAGAACCATCACCATAGAGTGCTTTAGTTAATTCCTGGTATTTATGCACTATATCCAATGATCACATATAAGGACCAAGCTAAAAGACCTTCAACTAAAGAAACATTAGTTCTGACCTAAAAGGACATAAACTAAAGTTGCAGCAGGTCTGAGATGAATGACATTAAACTAAATTGTCATTACATACGAGCTAAAAGACCCTAAACTAAATAAATATAAAGTCTAGGATTATTGTCCATAAAATAATGCAGTATGAGGTCTGATATAAAAGGCCATAAACTAAAAAAATATGAGGTCATAACTAAAAGACCCTAAACTAATGTAATATGTGGTCCGTTCTAAAAGACCCTAAACTAAAAAAATATTAGGTCTGAGCTAATTGACGCTAAACTAAAGCATGATAGAAATTGAATTTGAAAAATATCCAAAAGGAATGTCATATGGCCTTCAATATAAAACTATTCTCACCCATCCAATCAAATTCAGAAAAAGATAAAGCATTCACCCTCAAGGCCATATCTCCTACCCATCACTACTGGAAAAGGGATCTTTCCCAACAGTTGTGTACCAACGGTTCTTTGAACCGTTGGCATATCATATCTTTCCCAACGGTTTCTATAAACCGTTGGGAAAAACCCCTCAATGCATAGTTTTCCCAACGGTTGTATGAAACCGTTGGGAAAGATAGGTTTTTCCCAACGGTTCTTAAGAACCGTTGGGAAAAGTGGTGAAGGACCCTTGTTTTCCCAACGGTTATATGGAAACCGTTGGAAAAGATAGGTTTTTACCAACGGTTCTAAGAACCGTTGGGAAAAGTGGTGAAGAAATTGGGAAAGGTTGGTCTTTCCCAACGGTTATTAAAAACAGTTGGGAAAAAAAAGCCCCAAATACCAAATCGAGCCAGCGGCCTCCCCACATTACAGAAACATTCACCTCGTGTCCTCCTGGAGAGATTTCTTGCGGAAGGACCTCCCAATCCCCACATCGTCCATCAGATCAGCACCTACCAGGTTAGACTCCTATATTTTATCAACGATATAGTTCCAGCTCTTATAAATCATATACTTCTATTCTTGATTTTGTTATTCCCAATTATTAGGGTTTTTGTAAAAATTTATGATTGTTTGATGGTGGTCATGTGCACCACTATAGGTACATTGATTCACTAATTTATTTTGGTATTTCCATAAAATTCGAATACAATTTATTAATGAATCAATGTTGGGTGTTAACATGAAATTCATGTTCTTGATTTTTGTTGAACACCTTATTTATGGTATGGGGTAAGATTATTTAAAATGTAAACAAATACTTATATAGAATTTCCTTGTAAAACCTGATGGTTTAATTCTAGTTAAATGGAATCATAATTTTTTATGTTATTAATATTTAGTAATTGGTGAGGTGAATCATATATGTATATGAAAAATAGATCAAGATCATTTAGTATTGGATAGAATTATTCCCTAGTAATGTGAGACCCTTATGTTGTTGGGTGAGTATGGAGTAGTGAGATATATTGCTTGTTACTTACCTTTTTTCAATTCTATGAGCTAATGATGGCATGCACTAATTTTTTGAGATCTTTCAATGTTTTTATGGTTTTGATAGTGATCCATGATGTGTATCCTAGTATGTAAGATCCTGTTGGGTATTAGACCCTAGATTGGGTGAATTTGTATGCGGTAGGGTGCTTTCTAGGATGGGTTGTAGTGATGTGATGGTAACTTATGAGAGGGGTGGGTCTTACTAATGTGGATTCATTCTATATCATAAGCATGTAAATATAATTTGTATTATGATAACTAAATGTGAATGATGTGTGATCAAATATTGTCTTATCCTGGAGAATTCCTTGTGATATATTGATATGGTGGCATGAGTGATGATGCATGTGGTGACATGACCAACATACATGTGTTTCATGGTTAGTGATCAATTAGGCTAATGATCCTATGATCATTGGGATGTGACTCTCAATGATTCAAGAAGAGTTATTAATATGATAACATGAGGGTGTGTTCCTATTTGGTTTTGTCATTCGGTCAGTTTGGACCCCCCCACGCGCGTTTATCAAGCGCACGCAACGCTTAAAGAACGCATAATGAGACCTCCCGCGCAGACCGCACGTCCGATTGACGTTCCGTCTGTGTGTGCACGTCGCGAATAATAATGGGATTGTTGTCCTGTGATTTTAGGTCAATCTGATGTCGTCCGCTATGAGTTTGAACGTTAGATGCCCATTTTGGCCGTTTATGACACCAGAACGGCGTTCCCGGTCACCGCGGGCACACGGCACGTCCGATTGACGTGCCTTCTTCTCGCCCACATCACAATTCACTCAACCTTTGATGTCGTTCGATTTCACGCCATTCGGAATTCATTCGGCCAGTTTGGACCCCCCCACGCGCGTTTCTCAAGCGCGCGCAACGCTTAAAGAACGCATAATGAGCCCTCCCGCGCAGACCGCACGTCTGATTGATGTGCCTTCTGCGCGTGCACGTCGCGAATAATAATGGTATTGTTGTCCTGTAATTTCAGGGCAATCCGATGTCGTCCTCTATGAGTTTTACCGTTAGACGCCCGTTTTGGCCGTTTATGACACCAGAACAGTGTTCCCAGTCACCGCGGGCACACGACACATCCGATTGATGTGTCATCTGCTCGACCACATCACAATTCACTCACCCTTTGATGTCGTCCGATTTCAGGCCATTCGGACTTCTTTCGGCCAGTTTGGACCCCCCACGCGCTTTTATCAAGCGCGCGCAACGCTAAAAGAACGCATAATGAGTCCTCCCGCGCAGACTGCACGTCTGATTGACGTGCCGTCTACGCGTTCACGTCGCAAATAATAATGGGATTTTTGTCCTGTGATTTCAGGTCAATCCGATGTCGTCTGCTATGAGTTTGACCGTTAGACGCCCGTTTTGGCCGTTTTTGACACCAGAACGGCGTTCCTAGTCACCGCGGGCACACGGCACGTCCGATTGACGTGCCGTCTACTCGACCACATCACAATTAACTCACCCTTTGATGTCGTCCGATTTCAGGCCATTCGGACATCGTTCGTCCAGTTTGGACCCCCCCCCCCCACCCCCACGCGCGTTTATCAAGCGCGCGCAACGCTTAAAGAACGCATAATGAGCCCTCCCATGCAGAACACACGTCCGATTGATGTGTCTTCTGTGCGTGCACGTCGAGAATAATAATGGGATTGTTGCCCTGTGATTTCAGGTCAATCTGTTGTCGTTCGCTATGAGTTTGACCGTTAGACGCCTGTTTTGGCCGTTTATGACACCAGAACGGCATTCCCGGTCACCGCGGGCACACGGCACGTCCGATTGACATGCCCTCTGCTCGACCACATCACAATTTACTCACCCTTTTATGTCGTCCGATTTCAGGCCATTCGGACATCGTTCGGCCAGTTTGGACCCCCCCACGCGCGTTTATCAAGCACGCGCAACGCTTAAAGAACGCATAATGAGCCCTACCGCACAGACCGCACATCCGATTGACATGTCGTCTGTGCGTGCACGTCACGAATAATAATTGTATTGTTGTACTGTGATATCAGGTCAATCCGATGTCGTCCGCTATGATTTTGACCGTTAGACGCCCGTTTTGGCCCTTTATGACACCAGAACGGCGTTCCCGGTCACTGCGGGAACACGGCACGTCCGATTGACGTGCCGTCTGCTCGAACACATCACAATTCATTCACCCTTTGATGTCGTCCGATTTCAGGCCATTCGGACTTCGTTCGGCCAGTTTGGACCCCCCCACGCCCGTTTATCAAGCGCGCGCAACGCTTAAAGAACGCATAATGAGCCCTCCCGTGCAGACCGCACGTCCGATTGATGTGCTGTCTGTGCGTGCATGTCAAGAATAATAATGGGATTGTTGTCCTGTGATTTCAGGTCAATCTGTTGTCGTCCGCTATGAGTTTGACCGTTAGACGCCTGTTTTGGCCGTTTATGACACCAGAACGGCGTTCCCGGTCACCGCGGGCACACGGCACGTCCGATTGACATGCCCTCTGCTCGACCACATCAAAATTTACTCACCCTTTGATGTCGTCGGATTTCAGGTCATTCGGACATCGTTCGGCCAGTTTGGACCCCCCTACGCGCGTTTATCAAGCGCGCACAACGCTTAAAGAACGCATAATGAGCCCTACCGCACAGACCGCACATCCGATTGACGTGCCGTCTACGCGTACACGTCACTAATAATAATTAGAATGTTTCACGGTGGTTTCAGCATAATCCAAGGTTGTCCTCTATGAATTTGCCCGTTGGACGCCCGTTTTGGCCGTTTATAACACCAGAACTGCGTTGTCGGTCACCGCGGGCACACGGCACGTCCGACTGACGTTCCGTCTGCTCGACCACTTCATAAACCACTCACCCGTATTTATCGTCTGATTTCAGGTCATTCCGGCATCGTTAGGCTCGTTTGGACCCCCCTCACGCGCGTTTACGAAGCGCGCGCATCACTTAAAACACGAATATTGAGCCGTACCGCGCAAACCACATGTCCGATTGACGTGAGGTCTGCGCGTACACGTCACGAATAATAATTAGAATATTGCACGGTGGTTTTAGGTGAATTTAAAGTCGTCTGCTATGAATTTGACCGTTTGACGCCCGTTTTGGCCGTTTATGACACCCGAACTGCGTTCTCGGTCACCGCGGGCACAGGGCACGTCCGATTGACGTGACGTCTGCTCGACCACTTTAGAAATCAATCACCCGTATTTTTCATCTGATTTCAGGCCATTCCAAAATCGTTTGGCCCGTTTGGACCCCCCTCACGCGCGTTTACGAAGCGCGCACATCACTTAAAACATGAATATTGAGTCGTACCGTGCAAACCGCACGTCCGATTGACGTGCCGTCTACGCGTACACGTCACTAATAATAATTATAATGTTGCACGGTGGTTTCAGCTCAATCCGAGGTCGTCTCCTATGAATTTGACCGTTGGACGCCCGTTTTGACCGTTTTTGACACCAGAACTACGTTGTCGGTCACCGCGGGCACACGACACGTCCGATTGACGTGCCGTCTGCTCGACCACTTCATAAATCACTCACCCGTATTTTCTGTCTGATTTCAGGCCATTCTGACTTCGTTCGGCCTGTTTGGACCCCCTCGCGCGCGTTTTCGAAGCACGCTCATCACTTAATACACGAATATTGAGCCGTACCGCGCAAACCGCACGTCCGATTGACGTGACCTATGCGCGTACACGTCACGAATAATAATTAGAATGTCTCACGGTGGTTTCAGCTCAATCCGGAGACACGGTGTGGCCGACACCACTCAAAGTGTTCGTCTTTTGTTTCAAAAGGACGTCATTTTAAGTGAAAAGCATCAACTGGCATACGGAAAACCGACCAAACGCATTCTGAATCTGTTGATAATTTATCCCAACAATCCATGGGTCATATGTGACGTGTAAGAGCCAACCTGGGAAGAATCCAAGTCGCGGTGTGGCCGGGATAAGTCTAAGTGGCTCTCTTTTGTTTAAAATGGACACCATTTTAAGTACATACGGAAAAATGACCAAACGGATTCGGTTTCCATTGAAAATTTATGAGAACGATCCATGGGTAATATGTGATGTGTACGAATCAACCCCTCCACAATCGGAGACGCGGTGTGGCTGACACCACTCAAAGTGTCGGTCTTTTGTTTCAAAAAGACGTCATTTTAAGTGAAAAGTATCAAGTGACATACGAAAAACCGACCAAAGGCATTCGGACTGTGTCGATACTTTAGCACAAGGATCCGTGGGTCGTATGTGACGTGTACGAGTCAATCCCGCCTCAATCCGAGGAGCGGTGTGGCCGACACCGTTCTAACTGTGTCTCTTTTGTTTAAAATGGACAGGATTATAAGTGAAAAGAACAACTGACATATGCAAAACTGACCAAACGCATTCCGAATCTGTTGATAATTTATCAAAATGATCCATCGGTCATATGTGACCTGTACGAGCCAACCCGGGCTCAATCCGAGTTGCGGTGTGGCCGAGATCAGTCTAAGTGGCTCTCTTTTGTTTAAAATGGACATCATTTTAAGTACATACGGAAAACCAACCAAACGCATTCGGTTTCCATTGAAACTTTAGGAGAACGATCCATGGGTCCTATGTGACATGTAAGAATCATCCCTGCCTCAATACGATATGCGGTGCGGCTGACACCACTCAAAGTGTCTGTCTTTTGTTTCAAAAGGACATCATTTTAAGTGAAAAGCATCAACTGACATACGCCAAACTGATCAAACACCTACGAATTCTGTTAAAACTTTAGTAAAATGATCCATGGGTCATATGTGACGTGTACGGGTCAACCCCTCCACAAACCGAGCCACGATGTGGCCGATACCACTCAAACTCTCTCTCTTTTGTTCAAAATGGACTAAATTGTAAGTGAAATCAACAACTGACATACGGGAAACGGACCAAACGCCTTAGGATTATATTGAAACATTAGTAAAACAATCCATTGGTCATATGTGACGTGTATGAGTCAACTCTACCTCAATATGAGGCACCTTGGGGCCGGGACCATCCAAACTGCCTCTCTTTTGTTAAAAATGGACAATAGTTTACGTACATACGCCAAACCGATCAAACGGATTCTGATTGTGTTTTAACTTTATGAAAATGATACCTGGCTCATATGTGATGTGTACGAGTAAACCCCGTCTCAATCCGAGGCCCAGTGTGGCCGACACAACTCAAAGTGCCTCTCTTTTTTTTAAATGTATTTAATTTTAAGTGAAAACAACAACTGACATACGAGAAACCGACCAAACGCCTATTAATTATGTCTAAACTTTAGGACAACAATCCATGTGTCATATGTGACGTGTACAAGTCAACCCCGCCAAAAACTGAGCCACGGTGTGGCCAGGACTACTCAAAATGTATCTCTTTTGTTAAAAATGGACTAAATTGTAAGTGAAATCAACAACTGACATACGGGAAACGGACCAAACTCCTTCAGATTCTATCGAAACTTTAGGACAAAGATCCATGGGTCATATGTGATGTTTAAAAGTCAATATCGCCTCAATCCGAGCTGCGGTGTGGCCGGAACTACTCAAACTATCTCTCTTTTGTTTAAAATGGACATAATTTTAAGTGAAAACAACAACTGACATACGCCAAACCAACCAAACGACTTCTAATTCTATTAAAATGTTACTAAAATGATTCATAGATCAAATTTGACGTGTACGAGTCAACTCTGCCACAATCTGAGCCGCAGTGTGACCGGGACCACTCAAACTATCTCTCTTTTGTTCAAAATGGACTAAATTGTAAGTGAAATCAACAACTGACATACGGGAAACTGACCAAACACCTTCGGATTCTATTTATATTTTAGGAAAACGATCCATGGGTCATATGTGATGTGTAAAAGTCAACCCCAACTCAATCCGAGGCACCGTGGGGCCGGGACCACCCAAACTGCCTCTCTTTTGTTCCAAAGGGACAATATTTTATGTACATACGCCAAACCGATCAAACAGATTATGATTGTGTTTAAACTTTAGGACAATGATTCATGCCTCATATGTGACGTGTATGAGTCAACCCCGCCTCAATCCGAGGCCCGGTGTGGCCGACACCACTGAAAGTGGCTCTTTTTTTAAAAATGTACTTAATTTTAAGTGAAAACAAAAATTGACATACAGAAAACTGACCAAATGCCTACGGATTCTGTATAAACTTTAGGAAAACAATTCATGGGTCATATGTGATGTTTACGAGTCAACCCCGCCTCAATCCGAGCCACGGTGTGGCTGGGACCACTAAAACTTTATCTCTTTTGTTCAAAATGGACTAAATTGTAAGTGAAATCAACAACTGTCATACGGGAAACCGACCAAACGCCTTCGTAATCTATTTACACTTTAGAAAAACAATCCATGGGTCATATTTGATGTGTAAGAGTCAATACCACCTCAATCCGAGGCATGGTGAGGCCGACACCACCCAAACCGTCTCTCATATGTTAAAAATGGACAACATTTTACATACATACGCCAAAATGATCAAACAAATTCTGATTGTGTTGAAACATTAGGATAACAATCCATGGCTCATATGTGACATGTACGAGTCAACCCCGCCTCAATCCGAGGTCCGTTGGGGCCGACACCACTCCAAGTGTCTCTCTTTTGTTTAAAATGGACATAACTTTAAGTGAAAACAACTGTTGACAAACGCCAAACCAACCAAACGCATTAGGATTCTATTGAAACTTTAGAAAAACGATCCATGGGTCATATTTGACTTTTACGAATCAAACCTACATCAATCCAAGCCACGGTGTGGCCAGGACCACTCAAATTGTCTCTCTTTTCTTGAAAAGGGACTAAATTGTAAGTGATATCAACAACTGACATACGAGAAACAGACCAAATACCTTCTAATTCGTTTGACACTTTAGTAAAACAATTCATGGGTCATATGTGACATGTACGAGTCAATCCCACCTCAATACGAGTCACCGTGGGGCAGGGACCACCCAAACTACCTCTCATTTTCTCAAAATGGATTAATATTTTACGTACATATGCCAAACCAATCAAACGGATTTTGATTGTGTTGAAACTTAAGGACAATGATCCATGGATCATATTTGATGTGTACCAGTCAACCCAGCCTCAATTTGAGGCATGGTGTGGCACTTACTGAGTTACAAGTGATGAGACTCCTATGAAAATACCTTTTCACTATATATTATAAAAGTGGTTGTCGTATGAAGATTGAAATGGGTGTAAATAATATTTGACTTATTGAAACTCTGATTCAACTATACTGGATGATTTTTGTCATATGAAGATTCAAATGGGGAATTATTCACCATGACTCTATTCAAATAGGTGGTGTTCTTTTTTGTTGTTTTAAGTGTGTCAGTGTTTTTGTCATATGAAGATTCAAATGGGGAATTATTCAGCATGACTCTATTCAAAGAGGTGGTGTTTTTTTCAGTGTTGTTTTTTATGCAGGTGCACTGGAGGGGCCACTGGAGGAGCTGCTGACAATTCTGAAAATACTGAATACCAACGGTTGTAAACCGTTTGTATACTTTGCCATACTTAAACATATCCCAACGGTTTCAATGAAACCGTTGGGGAAAAATCTATACCAACGGTTGTAAACCGTTGGTATAAGATCAAAGCCATTGAATTCCCAACGGTTTCCATGAAACCGTTGGGAAAAATTCTATACCAACGGTTTACAACCGTTGGTATAAAATAAAAACCATTGAATTCCCAACGGTTTCATGAAAACCGTTGGGAAAAATACTATACCAACGGTTGTGAACCGTTGGTATAAGATGAGAATATAGTATTCCCAAACCGTTGGGTAAACCTATACCAACGGTTCAGCAAGAACCGTTGGAAAATCCACACCTACAGTGGGCTACCCCAACGGTTTACTTCAAACCGTTGGTATATATCTTTCCCCACGCCTTACTTCCCTACGGTTTGGACAACCGTTGGTATAGAATATACCAACGGTTCTCCAGCCTATACCAACGGTTCTAAACCGTTGGTATATCCTTTATTTCCAGTAGTGCATGTGATCCCTTTGCAGATCAAGTGATCTCAAGATATCTGGAACATATTACCAATAAAATATCTCATATTAGTTGGAATTCATGTGAATCTATAAATGGGCACCTATTTGAATTTCAAAATTCAATTCCATTCATTCAATTTCATTCAATATAATGAAAGGGATAACTAGCGATGATGACTTCTAGTATGATGGAGTAACAAGGAATGATGTACATCACGAATAAAAGGAAACTAGAAAACACATAAAATGTCCAACATATATGTTCAATGATAGCATGAAAAATGTGGAATCCAAAAACATCCAAATATACATCATAGTGTCATATATTTACCATAGAATATATCGCTTTTTTTGTTTTTAATGAATCCAATTATAAGGTATGAGGGAATTTTTTAATTCACGTATTCGTGATTTCATAGTTTACCATGAATGGACACATGCCATGAATATCAGATGATGGGTAGAAGACATTTCATGTCATATTCTTCAACCCCATGTCAACAGATTTTCATCTTTAATCTTTCACCTAGAGTGGATACCATTCACTATGAAGGCTCCATGAGTTTAGGTGATTGAGTAAATTCATTAACGATCGAAGGTGTCTCAAGATGCATGAACATGAAGTTCACATGCATACACACTCCAAGCATTGACTCCTTATAAAGTATGCTATGAAGACCGCAATAATGAGAATACCACATATCTGATGGCATTACTCACCATGAATGAGGAGGATAATACGCAATTTCCTCATGAATGTGATCATCTTTAGCATACATTATTTGGAAGATAGAATAACAACACAGTTTTCCTCAACGCACATAACTCCTCTGGTAGACATCATCGTCCCATGAAGATGCCTGATGTAATATCGCGTGAAGAGTAGTAAAACTGTGCTCTTATATCAACATAGGAGATGTCCCACATTTTAACGCCCGAGTTAATACTATGACTTATATATGATTCACTTAGATAGGGAGATCAAACCGTATATTGAACCGAGTGCTCCGACATGATCGATCCAGATGGAATCATGTGATCTTGTTACATCATTTACACACACACACACACACATATATATATATATAGATAATATAAATCCATGGATGGAGGTAAATGCACAATTCCATTTAAATATCACCTTCTAGAAGAACAACCAGTGAATAGAAAATCCTCTGGGTAAATATGTGGTGTCGAAAATATTTTCAGTTGGAATAATCAAGGAATCACACATGCATCCCACAACTATCAGCTCAAGAAACATGAACATGTATGTGCTTACTGTATGAAATGTAGGAAAATCCATGGTTTATATTATTTTGTGTGACTGATCACCTTGGTAAATCTCCAATAAAGGAAAAACTCATAGATGGAAATGAAAATAGAGCATATTTTGATGGATTTACCCATATTTTCCATCATTCTCTAATATAGTGCATGAGCACAACCCACAGTGAAAATAGGGAGTTTAACAAATATCCAATGTGTGGTGTAGCTCTACCACGAGCACTTGAAACCCCCATGGCTCATTATGTTATGACATGAAACCTCCATGCTGTTATGTGATAACGTGGGAATAATTCAATGATTTCTAGTGGTTTTAAGATATAACTTGACATGGCATTATTTTTGAAACACATGTAGAGTAAGTTGATGTGAATAATCGAAGAGTGTGATTATTTGAAGCACCCCCATTCTTAGTATAATGGATATAGGGTGATCCTTTGTCTATAAATACAGGAAGATCATGCATCTGAAACGGCCACTTTCACTCATAATGGAGCACCACATTTTCCTTACAAAACAGTCTATCGCAAGCCTGTATAATGGTTAAGTGGAGAGGATTATTTAGGAAGGACTTCATGTATTTAACCACGCAAGGGGGTTAGAAAACCTGATCCTCAAACATGTATCCCCTCATGTGATGGTTTTTGTACTAATTATCCTTATATGCAAAGTCTATTTCACCACATATCCCAACATGTGAAGGTTGTGTAATCGCATGACCCATCAAGAAATAGGATGTTATTCCACAAGGAGAAGATATAACTCAAGTCTCATAAATAAATATAGTCATGTGCATATGGGTTCTTGGTCATATAATGGGGATATCATCACGAAGAGGGTGATTAAATAACTGCATATCTGGTTATGTAAAGATTTATGGCCAGCGACTCAGTATGTCTTAAAGAATATATTTGTTGCACTATGAAAACCAAACATATATAGAATTAAATAATCGATGCATCATATTGATCATGGAGAATTTTTTACCACACACATGCAATATTTATGATCCTAAGAAAAACTCTAGGACACGATCCATATAATCACGTGAGGAGGATAAATATTCCTGGAATGTGTGTCATGATATCAGGTTATATGACATTTATGTGATATTTTTCAACACTAATTATACCCCCTTATAAATACGGCCTTGTCAAGAAAAAACCGTTAGTCACAATATAGAATCATACTACCATGGAAATGAAACATATCAATAGAGAAAAATGAAACTTTCCTTGACAATGTATGCAGGTCTTTGCAAGATCCATCAATGAACAAGTGGTGCATCAAAGCCATGCGAGAAAACTCTCTTTGAAAATGTTTGCATACTGTCACAAGATCCTTCATTGATCATGATATTAACCATATATAAACAAGGAGACTGACCAAGATAAGATTCACACACCATCGTAGGGTCCCATATTGATCAAACAATGAACTCACAGACAATCAATGGGAGAAGGCCATAAAACTCCACTAAAAATAAGGAAGAATGAAATTAAAAGGTAAAGATCCCTAGTGGTCATTAAGCTCATACACCATATTATCATTGGGAAAAATAAAATCCCTAGATGATATCAAATCATTCTTGCATAATACCTATACCATTGAAATATATAATGAAGTAAATAAAGGGGAGGAGTTGAGAGGCGAATTAAATCCTCATCAGGCAGGGGACAGTTCCTGCCACGTGTTATCTTTGCCAGTCTGAGGTGGGGGTCAATTATCTGCCCGTGGGGTGGGGGTCTACTATCTACCAGAGGGTCGGGCTTGGGCGTGGCTGAGTTTGGATGGGATTTAGGCCTTCCAAGCTTGTTACATAAAAGGATCCTTTTTATGTAATGAACTCGGTGGGCCTAAAGCCACATCAAACATAGCCACACCCGAGACCATCCCTCTGGCAGATAGAAGACCCTGGTCTCATGGGCAGATAACAGGCCCCCACCTCAGACTAGCCCAGATAGCACATGACAGGTATTGTCCCCTGCCTAAGGAGGATTTAATTTTCCACCCCCACAACAAGAACCTGAGACCACATGCTTAATAGCCAACTGGAAGCGTTACGAGTACCAACTGGGTTGTGGTACTCGTTAACACTCCCAGTTGTCTGATAAGCCTATGGTGGCTGGTTTGAGTTGTGAGGGAGGCGAATTAAATCCTTGTTAGGTAGGGGAAAATTCCTGCCATGTGTTATCTGGGCCAGTCTGAGGTGGGGGCCTGTTATCTACCCGTTGGGTGGGGGTATGCTCTCTGCCAGAGGGCTGGGCTCGGGCATGACTGAGATTGGTTGGGCGTTAGTCCTACTGGGTTTTTTACACATGAGACCCCTATACAGACCAGCCTTGTCTCACAAGATCTCAGTACAAGACACCCAATTTCTCATGAGTGTCTCTCAACAGACACTTGGATATTGGGAAGTTCCTTGTATATATCATAATGACAATATGTAAGTCATTCAAAATGTTTGCATGATCAAAAAAGTCCAAATTAATTGTTTATAATCTAATTAAGGGATCATTGATGGAATAGACTTACAATTGTTGAAAATAAAAAGACACACTTGGAGTGGTCCCTAGTAGTTGTCTTTCAAAGATGCGGGGAACCATACCCCTTCACCGACTCTATCCTCTACTCACACTAGATACACCTAAAAAAGTGCAGGGCAATAGGGATGTATATTCTTGTAAATTCCCCACACCATCATGAAAAAAGGGTTGAACTATAATAGCTACTATGCATGAGGGACACCCATACTCTGGAGGATTCAATTATCGACTTCTATAGACTTATTGGAGCAACATATCATGCAACCGGCCAGCTTTCCATCAGGTAATATACACACGGGAAGTTGGAGTAGTCATGCACTAGGCATAAATTACATTAGGTGATTATTCATAAATCACGTGATTGATCTCTGGTAGGTTATGAGAAAAATATCCCACAATCCCACTAGATCATGCAAGACTCCAGATAAATTGACACTTAACAAAACCAAGGAATTCATGACACAAGTTTTAGAACCATGGTAAAAGGTGGAAGTCTCAAGTAATGGAAATGATCATCGACACTCGTGAACTTTTCAAAAGTCTTCCAAAGACTTGTGACAACACCAAGGCATGTTGTCAGGATCTTGTGACACTCCTTCATAATTCCATCTCAGACACATGAAATACTCTAGACATGTCAGAGTAAGTCACATGGTCCCCCCCAAGGAGGCCACTTTGATCTCGGTAAACCATATGTGTCTGCCACCTAGGACCTACGACATCCTTTGGAAAAATCTTCTGACTCATATAACAACATTTTCTCATATCAGTCGTGTCTCGTGAAGATGTATGGACATGATAACAAATATCCTACGACACCCTCGGGGCAAGTCAGTTGGGACTCACGACACCCACCATACATGTCGGCTAGGTCTCATGATGTCTCTTAGGGGATTCATCCAATATACATGATGCCCCTTGAACTATGCCATAATTACCCTTATGACACCCCCTATGTTTCAATCCAGGTCATGGGATGGCACCTCGGACATGCCGATTGGGTCCTACGATTACCTTCTAACAGGAAGGCCATGTCAATAGGCCATCCCAACACTTGATAGAATTGTCTATCCTCAGTTTGTAAGCCCCAAATATAGGGAAACCTCTATGTGTAAGCCCCAACATAAATGGAACTATGACAACTCTAATTCCTTCCATATCTAGGATAGGTAAGCTACCTCTCCCCGTGGTTGGATCCCTATATTGATCATTCAGGTCAATCCTACCATTTAAGGCCCTTATTCAATGAAATTATATTGATTTTTTTTCTTTCCCTTATTTCTCACAGTGTGCATAGAGCATGTGGGAATACAGAGTAAATTTTGTCATATCATCTACACTATAAAATCCCACAATGGTACATGGAAACCTTAGTGTTTTATCCCTAGTATAAACCAAACTACGATTACTATGATTCCTACCATAACTAGGATATTTATAATTCCTTCCTAAGTACCAAGCTCAAATAAAGAACCCATTTAGGCATTAATTATTCCATGACACTGATGTATCATCCAATAAGACTTTACTAGTCATAGAAGATGATCACTCTATCTCATCCATCAGCAGACTAAGAAACCCACCAAGGTAAGAGGACTCTAATTACTTCCACAACTAGGATATGTAATACATCTTTCAAGGACTTGAGTCACCTAATAAATCATCTCAAGGAAGTCCCAACGCATAATCCCAATATCGTGAGCAATGAAAGGATCCTTTTCCATCCCTTGTTTCTCACACCGATCATGGCTCATGTGAACTTAGTGATTCATGATAATCATATCATCTACACTATGAGTCTCTATAATGACATGAGAAACCCCAATATATGATAACTATGACAACTCTGACTCTCTCTATACTAAGGAAAAATATGAAACCCCCTTAGATTTCAGGCTCAAATATTTGGTGTCTCAATACCCGGACAATGTCTTCACCAAATGACATTAAACTACATGGGACAAAACATCTATGAAGGTTTTATTCCTTTAATAATCAGGACACGTAGGATTCCCCATAATGTCTCAATCCCCACATCAGAATATTAATTACCTCCTTACATGGAATCCTTCTTTGAATTACTTTATTATACAGATTTTGTATACAAGCCACTTCCCTATATAATAAAATGATTATGATCCTCATATATATATATATTGATTCACTAATGATATCCCAAATGTTTTCATATGAAATAGAATTATCCTCTAGTCATTTAGTTATGGTAAATTGTCACGTATTGGGATAAGGAAGAAATTCATGAACATATCTTAAATCTAAAATAGATTATCGGGGTATGCAATAATTCCCCCCAAAATAGTTCCATGATCTTGAACTCCCATCCTCTCGACCAATGCGATCCCCCAATAGTCGATGGGTTAGAAAACCCAGATGAACACTGGCATTTGGAATGCAGGACCATTCCATCATATGTATGAGGGAAACCTTGGGAGTTTCTAGGGAAGATGAAACTAATGGTAAACCTGATGTGTGCAATTGGGTGAGGCCTTAAAATATCAATCAATCAAACTATCAAGGGGAGCCCATCCCATGTATACAATGAAACATGAATAAACAATATATCATTATATTGATTTAATTTTATAGATACTTTTGAAGTATAAGTGATTATGAAAGTGTTTGAATTTGAGTTACATAGTTATCTTGTTTCCTTTTTTGTAAAAATATTTTAATTGTCATGAAAATGACTTTAAATTGGATTTAATATTTAAAAATACACACCTAAATGTATATAAACCCATATTAATCATGTTATAAGTGAATTTGACGGTTAATTTTAAGCTTATTTTTTAATGGTTCATGAATATTTCAGTTTACATTTTTTAAATTTGATTCATAATCCATAAGGATTGAATAATTTGTAAAAAAATTTATGGTTAAATAGGGTTAATAGGTGGTTAATCTAATCAAATATGCATTAATATAAATAAAAAAGATCTGTAAATCCTATAGATTTTAGGGATTTTGATGATATATCACCTCACCTTATATTTTGATTCATTTTTATTCCCAATTTCATTGAATTAAACCTTATATTATTTAAATGTTTATAATAATTACAGGTGTTCCACCAACCTCACTTATAAAAGGGAACCAACTATACTCACTTCCTAATAACTAATGTACCATTTGGATAGTCCACATACAACCAAAATACATTGGAACATTACTAAACCACTTCAAATAGCTTTTATTATTCCCTTAATATAATCATGTAAATGCTCCACCTATAATAGAAAATATAATTTCCTAAGAATTTGTATGTCTCTTAACATTTTGGTTAATTTTATTTCCACTTCTACCTCCATAAATTCATTCCTATAAAATATTATATATATACATTAGTATCTTTAATAAAAAAAATTTATGGAAGATCCCCTTTATAACTCCATTTCCATATTTTTTGAAATGGAATTATCTCTCATGGATACATGTGGACTACCCTATCCACAAAGTGATGTGTTTTATTATTCATCATGATGAAATATGGATGGTTATATTGATAGATAAAATGAACTTATAAAGTATCCATGAAATTATCACTTTTATGGAATATTAATATATTAAATATCATCTTTTCCTCCCATCATTTGGATAATGAGAGAATTGTTCATTCGTACTTGTGGACTATCACCTACATAATTCAATTTGATTCATTTTTCATGTCCATAATCCTTTGATGATTTTGAAATTTTTGTTGATGGAAAAATATGGTAATTATTTCTGTATTAATATTATAGATTTAATGGAAATATACCCCATTGATGATGTCGAATATATATTTTTTTTTTTGATTTTTCACACCAAAATACCCCAAAACATCAAACATATATATGTCAATTTTACTAAGTAAATAATTAATGAAAATATATGATATAAAAGTAATAATAATATTTGAATGATAATGAAATATTTTCTTAATAAATTATCCACTAAATAAATTTTTATTATACTTCAGTTAATGTACGTATGTATAGAGTCATTATAGATGTAAGTTACTTCGTTTTAAAAAATATATTTTAAATTGTTTCATACAAAAATTTTATACCATTATGTATTTCATTTATGTATTTAAATAATTTTTATAATTATTATTCAATGGACAATAAATTTTATTTGATGTTATTCTTAGATTCATTAAATATTATAAAAGATCTATCTTTTTCAATATATTCTACATGGCCGATATTAAAACATTTTAAAAAAGTGAAAATAAAAAGTTTTATAAATGTTTAAGTCTTGAATACCCTTTTCCACCAATATATCCTTTGTTTATTATAAATATACCTTTATAAAATTCCATATATATTTTTCATTAAATTATTCCTCTCCATATTTTAAAATTTTTTTGTTTTAAAATGTTTTTATAAACAAATAGAATTTATTTCTCATTATTTTGAGAAAACGAATTGTGTTCCTTATTATAGGATTCAATTTCATTTAAAATAAATTGATGAAAAAGTTCAAGATATTTATTTTTTATTCATGTTATGATTCATGAGATTTATATAAAAGATAGGTGATTACAATACATCTATAATAATTTGTGAGACTGATATAGAATTCCTATGAATTGGGTAAAGTGACGGAGTTTCCCGATGATGGGTCACTCATAAGGTATATGGAATTTATACAAATTACTTTATTCAATTATAAGGCTTCACATAAATATGAATGTTAGGATAATTTCCAAATATACGTACATAATATTTTTTCATGGGATTTCATATGAAATTTTTTGATTTCGAAATGTAGGAAAATAGTTTTTTTAAGGAAGGAATATTTTTTAATAAAAAAATATTATTTTTTAAGGAAAGTAGCTCATTGGTTTTCATATTTTTTATGAAATAATTATTGTCATAAATTTTCCAAAATTATTTTCTATGAAATACATTATGAAATATATTATAAAATTATGATGAATTTACAAGAAAGTAAATCTTTACTGGATCTCAAATGATTATTTTTATAATGGAAGTATTTCACATGACTTTGTTAGGTTTGAAAATTTTATTATATGTTTCTTTTTTTTATAAATTTCAAGGTGATATTTATTATCATTAAACATTTTCAACTATTTTATAGGGCCTAAAGAAGATTATAAATTATAGAATTGCATCACATTTCTCTATGAGGATTCATATTTAATTAGGTGAATGTTTTTTGATTGAAAAATGAATTTAAGTTTAAAAACCCACTTTTTTTGAAAAATACATATTGTGTGGAAGTTTCCAATATATGTTGTAAGGGGTTGATATGTAATGTTATTAAAAAATTATAATAATCTAAACCAAATTGATCTTCAAAATGAATTAAATTGAAATATTTATTTATAAATTATGTAATTATGGGTTTCTTATGGTACATGGGATTATAGTTGGTTTTTGTGGAATAGTTTAGAAAAATTTAGATGATAAATTTTTTTACATTATGATATTTTATGGTTTATAGATACCATCCTGAGTTAATAAGTCTTAGGATAATCAAATGTTTAATGATATATATATCATTTCTAGGTTTTATGTTTTAATAGTGAATTGTAAAGACTTTATTGAGTTTTATAAATGCTTTTAGAATATGTTACACATATGTTTAATATTTTTATTAGTGAAAATGTTATTTGAGAAATAATGACTTTATACTTTTTTTGAAATATGTTGAAATGTATTGATAATTTTAAGGATTTGTATGATCATTGATGTTGAGATAATTAATGTTAATTCATATTAAATGATAATATCATTTTGGGAATGAAAAAAAATCATATAGATAACCCATGGATTGAAAAATGATTTGGTTACTGTTTGGTTAATAATATTTTGGGATAATTTCAATATTTATAGAAATTAATATTTTTATTGTAAGTAAAAATATCATTGGATAAGATATTATTTTATAAGAGGAAAAATTTTAAATTATCTTTCTAAATAACATATGATTTTATTGTGTATTTATGTTGATTAAAGTTATTTATATGGAATATTACATTACATTCAATAATATACGTTATAACATAATGAGTGATTAATTTTTTAAGTAGATTAATGTTATGTTTTTCTAAAAATAATATGTGATAAAATATTTATGATTTTAGGTTTTTATATTGGGTTACATTAATATCTAAGAATGTTGACGTTGATTATTTATGGAATTTGAAATGTTTTATTTTTTCAATTACATTTGGATTGTTCAGAGATTAATGTAGTACCTATTAATATTAGATATAATATTAAATTTTGAAAACCATTTTTGTTTTAGATAATATGTAATTACATAATGAAAAACTTTTAATTATTTTTTGGATCTTATGATCCGTTAAAATATAATTTTAGAGGATCACAAATTAAAACTTCATCATGAATAATTAATTCATGGAGTATTTGATGATATAGAAGTGAAAATTTATTGAATCGCAACACAAATATTAAGTTTTTCTTATAAATTGGATATAAATTTTGTAACTATGTTTTCATATATTGTTTATATTGATGTAAATATATTCCATAAAATCTTGTAATAGGATTACAAAACAAAAAAATTATCATTTTTAATTCATTTTAAAATAATTTAACATATTATTTATACATTAATTATTTATAGGATTGTGTTCATTAAATTTCTCAAGACCATGTTCTATATCACAACATATTATCCCTTATATGATATGTTTCTCATTTATCTCATTAATTTAACTTCCCTTAATGTTATTTTTATTTTGGAACCTGATTATGTGTTATTACTGATGAAACTTATTCATTTCTAAAAACCCTATTTTATTATCCTTTTTTATAATCATGTTTTCTAGAAATTGTATTTCCAATTATTTAAAAGTTTTTTCCCTTCATGGTTGAATGTTTTATCATCCACTCTATATATTTTTTATAAAATGCATTAACCTTATTTTTTAGACACAAGAAAAAAATGAAAATGGTGAAAATTATTTTAGAAGAGCATAATGTAGCACACCAATATTTTAGAAATTATTTTATTTAAATAATATACATAATAGAAAGTAGCCAACACAACAACATGCTTTTATGAAATATGCTATAATATTCTTTAAATATGACAATTATGATGAAGGGATTGGTTTGTTGGTATGAATAGGAAAAACCATATTATGAAATTTAAATATAATTTTTTTATATATTTAATTTATTTGTAACTTATTCAATTATTAGAATGTGAATGAAAATAATGATAAAATATTTTAAATGTAAAAGTGTTGATTTTCATAAAACTGTTTTAATATGCATAATTCATATCAATAATAGATGAAATTTATCATTGTTAATAATTTAATAAAATTTAATAATTTTATTATATATTTCTTTTCTAATCATAAAAATTGACTTAATTATTTTAATTAGGCATGGAAGGAGAACAATTTATGTTGTGCTTCAAAAATATATTTTCATCCAAATGGTTTCTATATAACATTTTTCGTGAATATTATAATTACTTTTAATATAATTTATAAATTTTATTTTAAAATACTAAAATAATGTTTTATATAAAGATTTCATAATATTTTTAGAAATAATTTTTTTATAAAATTTTATAAAAATATTTATTTTTTAGTGAAGATTGAATATTGATTATTTTAAAAAAACATACCTTTCCTTTCATAAAATAATGAAATTTGAATTTTCTATTCTGATATGGATATATATTTAATGTAATCAACATTCCAATTGTTGAAAAATACTTCAAATAATTATATTAGAATGAATTTTTTAATTTTTTAATAAGTTCATTTTTATGATAAAAAACACAATTTTCTAAAAACCATTTTTAAATATTTTATTTTATAATATATTAAAATTAATGCATATAAATTCTATAAAATGACCCTTGACAAATGGATTTCATATTTAGAATTATGTGGTTAAATTTTAATAATATGTCCAATTACATTTTTTGTATTCATGAATTTTAATTATGGTAAAAATGGGTCCACATAGTAAAGGGTAAATTTGGATTAATAAGGTAAATCGTTTGTGATAAATAATGATCCAACCTAAGAATAATAGATATAAAACATTATTTTCACCGTATAGATAATATATCATAGAAATAGTCACATATCCAACGTACGAATTAGTTTTTGTAACAAGAATATTATCCACATAAGAATGTTAATATAGAATCATATTTCCCAAATAAAACAAGTCAAGACACCCTTATAAACTTTCCAAAATTTATAATTTTATTCATAAAATTGAGAAAGGAAAAATAAAAAAGGGTTGGTGTTATATTCTATATATGGGTAAAATTTATCATAATTTGTAGGAGAACATGAGTATGAAAAAAATACCTTATTTAGAGATCATAAGTATGTATACGATAATAATAAAACATGATAGAGTAGCATAATAAAACAATTAGATAATTATGGAACCTAAATGTAATGAATTTCAATAAAAATCATATCAATAATTTTAAAAAATTACAGGACAACATTAAATTCCTTTTTATGTTAAAAATAATGTATAATAGTATAACAAAGGTTTTTTTAATGAAACTCATCATGAAAATTATGTATAAATTTATAAAAAAAAACTTTGTAGTGTGTTTCAACCATATTCAAAGAAACTATTTGATAAATGATTTCCAAAATCACATTCACACAACTAATTGTGATCAAAGCTTCACATATCACTTTTAAAAAACAATAATGTCCACCAAAATTACCATATATCATTCAAACATCAAACTAATGACCACTGAATCCCGCATCAAATTCAAAAAAATATTTCACCCTATAATTTCTTTTAAATAATAACCAATTAATTATAAGGTGATATACGTCCACATTTATCATCATCAATTCAAATGAGTGCCACCTTAAATCAATTATCATAGTATCAAAAAGGGAACATGGAAAAAATAATTGGTTTCACAAGCATCCATGTGGAAATCAGTCATATTTAATAAATAAACCATTGAAATAAAATCAGTCTCTTAAAACATCAAATTCGTATAAAATTACATAATGAACTAAATTGTTTGATACAAAAAAT
The DNA here is from genome assembly GCA_963277665.1 of Viscum album. Classification (NCBI taxonomy): domain Eukaryota; kingdom Viridiplantae; phylum Streptophyta; class Magnoliopsida; order Santalales; family Viscaceae; genus Viscum; species Viscum album. The sequence goes on along the minus strand of OY728131.1, from coordinate 670,890,058 downwards.
GTGGTAATAAAAAATAATTACATAATTAAATAAAATATATGGTGAAACATGAAATATAACTCCATTGGATAGAGCTCTTTGAGATGATGAAAACCAAATCCTGAAAAGATCTTTTCAAAAACATTTTGTTTTCCTCGTTGTAAAATACATAGTGTCGTGTCTCTTCTAAAAAAGAATCATTTATTTTTTTAAATTATTATTTTAATAAGACCTTCCATGGAAATTAATTTATTTAAAAATATTTTCCCTATATAAAAATAAAGGATATCATTTAAATTGGACTAATTTAGAGAATATTGGGAAAATAAAATCAGGAAGAAAGTTCATAACTCAGCCGCAAAATTTTTGAGTTACTATATATCTTATGATATTAGAATATTTAGAATCAAAATTAAATTGAATCATTAATATAAAATGGCTATATAAAATTCACGATTTAAATCATTGATTATGATGTAATAATTTCTTGTGATTTTCATATATAATTGACATAATAAATTAGATCATGATAATAAAACATATAAATGGAGATAAATTGAGGAGTAAAGACCATATAATATTATTGTCCATCAAATTGAAGATCTATGAAATGCATTACATTAGATGTATTTCTATATTTATTAAATTAAATTAAATTAGGATTAAATATATATCCATTCCTGGTATAAACATATAAACTAATAAATAAGTAATTGATACAATTTATTTATCATTGAATACAATTTGAGATGTGGAAACCTATACAAATTAAGGGAATTTAAAATAAAAACCATTTGAAAGAAATAGGAATTAAAATTATATTTAAAATAAAATGAATAAATATAACAAATGATATTATTTATCCAATTTTTATTATTCAATCCATTTAAAATAATTTTTTTGGATAAAAAAATATCCCTCAAATAAAGAAATTTTGAGAAGAAACTATTACTTTTTTCATTATTTTTTCTATGCCTTTTTCTATCATCATATATAATAAAATGGTTTTGTTGTATAAATTTTAAATAATAATATTATTATTAAATTTATATTATATGTTCTATTTTATATCATTTTTTTTATTTTTCATATATTTCCATTGCCTATGTTTGTTACTTAAGGTTGTTTTTTTAATTTTTTCGGAAAATCCTTATGTATGATGAACATGGTAGAAAGCATCATAAAATAGTTTAATTGTATCCAAAATATTAATAGTATCATGGTTATAATTGATATATATATAATATTGTTTTGAAAATATCCACGATGGGTGGTGATGGAAAATGAAACTCATTGCTCGTTGTGGTGGTAATCTACTCGTAAGTATGATTAATGTTTAAATTTCTCATAAAATGAGAGGGAAATAAATATATGAAAAATTTTAGATAAAATATGTATTTATTAACACCATCATCAAAATAAATCATGAGTGGATGTTATAAAGAATGGAAGGAGTCGATTCGTGGAGGTGGTAGTTTGCACACAATCACTAACGACGCTTTTTTCCTTAGAGGAACAATATGAGTTAATAATAGTTTATAAATTAACATCTTAACATCAATTTTTTATTAATTTTATTAATTTCATTATTATTATTTTATAATGTAGATTTTTTAGAGGATGATTAAGAAGAAAATATTACATAGAATGTAATAATTGTGTTTTAGACTTCATATTCCCCAAGATATCTCCTTGGAATTGAAGGACCTAATATAACATTGATGGAACATAGGAAATGGATGAAAAAAATTTATATTTTAGAGATATTTGGGAAAATTTTCAAGGTTAAATATAAATGGATGTGTAACCATAGAGGGGTGCAAGTAAACCCATTTTATAATTAAATTAAAGCATACTTTTGGGAATAGACTGTACACTTCCATTATATCATTACAATATTAATTTTTAATTTACCCCGAAAACATCATAATAATGGTTTTTTATGGTATTTGTTCAATATTTTAAAATTATATACCTTCCAAAAAAAATTATACATGGTCAAAGACATTTACCATAGGTTTTTATATTTTTTTACCTCGATGACTTGTTTTTAACTAAGTCATTTGTATTTCATATGAAATTAAAAGGTAACCCCTATTACAAAATTATGATGGTTTGAAAGTAAATTTAAATTTATTTTAATATAATTAAATATATAAATAAAATAAAATAACCTTTTAAATTAAAATATATAATTTATATAATGATAGTTCATTTAGAAAAAATGAATTTTAAAAATATTAATCTTATTTAATATTGAATAAAAATTGAACGAGTGTTAATATTTTTTTCATATCTTAAAAAAATTAGTGTCCTCGTTTAAATATGATAAATATAAATGGTTAAATAATTATTAATCATTATTAATAAAATAATTCACTTAAATAAAATTGTTTCCCCATTACTATAGTAATTAAAGTTACTCATACAAATATTATAATACTGTCTAAAAATTAAATTAAATTATTTAAATACTTTTGAAATTTTGAACTCAAATAAGAAATAATATCTTCATATTTAATTTCTAAAATTGATAATATATAATTTTTTATATAAGCAAGTAAGAACAATTTTGTATGAAATTTTATTTGAAGTGAAAAAATGTTAAACATCTATTTTATAAACTCAACATATTATTTATAAATTAATTATACTTATAAGTATATATATTTTTTAATTTAAATTAGCTTTTAAAAATTATATCATTCTTATGTTGTAAAAGTGACTATTTTTTATCCAAATAGTTATTTTTTACTATTCATGTAAAAATATTTATTTTCCAAAATTCCAGAAAATAAATCATAAAATAATATTGATATTAAAATGGAAAGGTAAAATAATTTGAAAATTTTTGACATTTAAAATTTATATCATTTTTTAATGCATAATTTCATAAAATATAGTGATATTAAGTTTTTTCTAGAAAAAAGACATTATCAATTATTTGTGATTTTTATTCTTATATCATAATAGTAACATAATAAATTGGTGTTGACTAATTATTATTATAAAACATAATTTATCATCATTAATCATATTTTTTTGAAATATAAAATCATATATCATAAATGTTTAGTTTTTCGAAAAAATTATTTATATATAATAAATGATACTATTATTCATTTTAGTCAATCTAATTGAATACCATTAATATTAAAAGTGTGTATTTTTTATATAAATAGAAAGTTAATAATGTGCATACCCCTAATTATTCATTAATATTAAAAAAATAACAATCATACTTAAATATTCTTATTTTATCTAAATATTCATGATATCACTTAAATTTGGTGTTTCATTTGAACCAATCTATCAAAAAATTAAAATAATAGGAACCATATATTAAAATATAGACTTTTTTTTATTCCCTGTTATAAAATAAAAAATGTGTCCTAAAAATTTTAATTTTTACATACTAGTGAAACTAACTAAGATTAGCTAAGAAATATGCTCAACTTATTATAAAATTTATAGTGCCTTATAGAAAAATTGAAATATATCATTTCCATTGAAATAGGTAAATCCTAATATTAAGTTTTTCTCTAATCATTTGGGCTAAACATAATTCATGATTTGGTATCATAACTCCAAAAATTGAACAATTTCTCCATGATAGCTTTTATTCATCCATGTACTGATAGATGATCATATGTTGATTTCAAATATGAAATGGGATCTCCCTATTTTATTGATACCTATGGATTCTGTTTTCTGAAGAGTAATCCATTTTAGAAATTACATTATACACCTCCGATGGAGGGGTAATATTTCTTTCATGAACCATACTCAATGTACAAAAAATTAGGATATAATATTAATATATGACAACATAAAATTGGTATTGTTTTGATTTTATTTCCTTATAAATATTCCTAGTCATACTATTGTATCTAGAAATATATTCAAATTAGATATCAAAAAATATATAGGAGTGTGTGTGTGTAACTTTTACATATTTTTTCTTGACCTATTTTTCAGTGGCAAGTATAGTAAATGTTTTCCTCATGATTCATTAGTTTATGAGGTTTCTAATGTTTTTGATCCTTGATATCTACTGGTTTAGGGAATCATTTTTCATTATAATTTAATTTTAAACATTTTAGTAATATGTTATTATCCCCATAATTTATTTGACCGTATTCTTTGCATCATCTCAATAAAAATGTGCTTTATGGCCAATAAATCCAAACAAAAAACACGTCATTATTACACTAAGACATTCTATTTGATTATACTTCAAAAAAAATTAATATTTAACAGGTTTAATCATCTTTTTCATCATTTTAATCACATTAACTACTATGAAACTACAACCATATCTTCTTTGTAATGTTTGGATGCTTTGGAGATCTTATGTTTTTAATCATAACTTGATAGAGTTGGTTAAGCATAACCACATGGTTTTCAATGCCATCTTCTGTCAGGAATGGTTTCACATTTGGACTATAACATTATTATCAATTACTATTGTTGTTGACATATATTATCCATTATCCTTTCATTTTAAAATCCAATATATTTAATCATGGGTGATTAATATTTATTTCATAAAGGATTTATGAAAAACTAAAAATTTAAATGTGTTACCCTTTGAAATTTTAACATTATCTTTTAGTTCAACCTTAACAAATATTAGTTCATTTTAGGATTATATAGTTCAAATTATCTCATAAATCATATCGTAATTTAATATAATAATAAACCCTTCATAAATTATTATAAATAGAATGTTTTAGACCAAATTAAATCCTCTGGTATTGTCAAATAATGCATGCAGCTATTCCCCTTTATCATGCACCAGGTCCCTATTGAGTTAATACCCAACATACCCTATCTAGGTTAATAACCCCAAGTTATATATATTGAGACCCTAAAAACACATATAATATCTTTAATGGGAAGTAATTTCTTAGATAACCAAAAAATCCATACTTTATTGAAACATTGGATGAAATATGTTACATAACATTATCCCATATAACTTTTCCCTATTATTATTATTAATGGTCTACAAAATATCCTCCAATAATATCCAAAAATTATTTTTATAGAAAATAAGATGATCCAACATATCCATAAAATAAATAATTCATTAATTCTTTGATATTGATAATACATCTCATAAACAGTCAGGCAACCCAATGAATGAAAGGTTTAGTGTCCTGGAAATTAGCCACATAATCATTTAAATGTATAGTTATATCATCATTATTGACCTGAAATTAACTACCATATATAATTTTAAGATGTTATTATTATTTTCATAACCATTAGAAAGGAAACCATAATAAAGTGTTGTGATCAAAAAATAAGTAAGTGAAATCATTTCACAGTAGGAATAAAAACAAGAGGAAGACATAAATTTATACAATTATATATCATAATACCGTATAAGATTATTATAGAAAACATATTATGACATTAGATTACAATTAGTTCATTAATAATTATTAAATATACATACATTGTTGAAAATATATATAAATAATCATAAAAATGTGGGAAAAAACAAATTGTCAGAATAATAAAAAAATCATAATAATTTCAAAATGTATATTTATAGAAATTACATATATCTTAAAATTTTCACGTAACTAGAAAAAAATTTGGAAATTTTGGACAACCATAATAAAAAAAATCATGTGAACAGATTATTCAACATAAAATAAAATAAAACTTTTATAAAATGATTACAATATCGCATTCACACAACAAACATGTAAGAAATACATATAAAGAAAATTGAAAAAGGTAACATATGAATAAATATTTTTTCATCTCTTCAGAAAACATTTCATCATCTTCTATGATATGAAACCATAACCAACACAATGGATGGTGATATAGGACTCCACCTATCATAATCCACATATATGTGTTCCACCTAAAAATCAATCACCAATATTTCATAACAAGCATATGGAAAAATGAATGGGATTATTAAATATACAAATATAAATCATTTTCATTTCATAAATAACATGTGGAAGTAAAATGGATTTCATAAAGCATAAAAATTGTATAAGATAACATTATTAATTTAATCATTCGATACTGAAAACTTGATAACCTAATACAACCACATAATTAAAGAAAATATATGGTTAAACATTTAACATAACTCCCTTGGATATAAATAATTTTATGACAATGAAAACCTAATCCAGAAATGATCTTTTTGAAATTATTTTGAATTATTTTTTCTAAAATTCTTAGATATAAGCCTCTTTTCAAAAATTCCAATTCAATTTTTTGAAAGATATAAAATAAATCATTTTACAAAAATGGAAATAGATAAAAACAATTTTACCCTAGTAAAAAATATTGAAAATATTTTGAAATATATGTTTTAGGGAACATAAGGGAATGCAAATTAGGATGAAAGCATATTATTCTGTTGGAGAAGTTTGTGTTACCATGTCCTTATGACTTTAAAAATTTTGGAATAAAATATTAATGGTTTTATGAAAATAAAATGATTATATAAATATTTTTTAGTAAATCTTGTAATGTTATAAAATAAATTCTTGGACTTTATATGCGCCATTACAATAAAACAATACTTCCAAACATTAAACATGTCTTAATAATGGGAATTTGAGACACAATTCCATTACATTTTTTCCATTAAAATTGAAAACCCATGACATGTAGAACATGTGATGGATTTTTAAATCCCATATATTTCATGAAAATTATGATTAAATTAATTTTATTTTCTATATGTACACTAAATATAAGAAATAAGTGGGGGATGCAATTTATATAGCAATGAATAAAAATTGAGATGCCAAAACTATTACATCATATAAAATATTGTTTTTTAAAAACCATTCAATATTGATGTATCGATGGAGGAGTTACAATACAATTAATAGATTTATTTAATGGTATTATATTTCCAATATGATGTATACACACCATTTAAATGAAATTTGGATCATAAAAGTAAATGTGTCTTAAGGAAGTAAATTTTTAAGATAAAACCATTACATTATTCAAGATTCATTATGAGAAAACATCTAACATCCTATATAATAAAATATTTTTTACTATATTAATTAATAATATTATTATTTTAATATATTTAATTTAATATGGAATATTAATTATCATATTTTATTTATTTATTATATTGTTTTCTCATTTACATCAATCATTTGAGGTTATTCAGTTACGTTTTTCCTAACTACATATATATGTTAACCGTGAAATAATGTATCATATAATTTTTTCATATTATTCATAATATTAATATTGTTATGAACATAAATCATATATAATTAATTTATTATTTAATTTATTGATGAGGGATGGTGATTATAAATGAAAAAAAATTCTCTTGGAGGTAGTTATCAAGTCTTATGCATGATTAATGTTTTCATTTCTCAATGAATTCGAGGTAAAAAAGGATATGATAGTTTGATATATAAAGAAAATATTTATATTTTATATATAATATTTATTTTGTGTTTAAAACATTAAAAACATCCAAGTGAAGCTGTTATGAGAAATAGAATACAACTATTCAGGAAGTTAGTAGTCCACACATATGCTCAAATGCTGATTTTCTTTTCCTTAGTTGATAGATTGAAATAAATTATTTTTTCCACATTCATATAATAAAAGAGTAGTTATTAATTATAATTATATAAATATATTAATATGGATATAATTGATTTTTAAGATTATGATTGATGACATAATATTTCAAATAAGGTAATACTTATGTTAAATACTTCATCTTCTGTTAGATATATCCATGAATAAGAAGGCCTTAAGAATTCAATAAGAGAAAATAGGACAATGGATGAAAAATGGAATTATAGGAGTGATATTTTTAGAAAATTTTAAATGGGAAATTGAATGGGTAGTGTGACAATGTAAGGGAGTAAGTCATACACATTCATAAGTGAAGATAACGTAACTTATTTGAAAATTCCTTACACTTCTATTATTCATTAAACAAATATTGGTAAACAACTCCGAAATATAGTAATAATGGAGAATAGTTTGAATTGGTTTGACAATTGATCAAAAAATATATCCCAAATATTTTTTTAAACATGTTCTTGGTCTTTTAAAATAGTAATTGACATTTAAGAATTTTTATTTTTACCTTCGTTACAATTTTTTATCTATATAATATATATTTTATTCAAAATTATAGGGTTACACAATTTATGGAAATGAATTTTTTAAAATAAATTTATTCTCCCATCCCCAGCGTCACCTCCCTTTGATGGCCTTCTCCTCGGCTTCTCCCATGACTCCATTTGGCTCCCCCTACATGATGTAGATCCTGTTGGGACCATAAATGAAAGGTCAACTGGTGAAATGATAATTATAGGATAAAAAATAAAGTACAAAATGATGAAATAAAAAAGGACACCAGATGTAACATGGAAAAACCCCCAAATGGAAGGGGTAAAAAACCATCGGAAAATAGAGGGATCTCACTATGGGTAAAAGCAGGTACACACTCCCTCAGTATTACAAGGAAAAAACCCTCGTAAAATCTATATTGAATAAGTGGGAAAATAAACCTCGCAAAACACCATAAATAAATGAATAACTCGATAACTGGATGAGATAATGATCAGAAGATAAAACTGATGGGAGAGAGACATTTATATAGGTTGCCTTTCCCCCTGAATTCCTTTCTCCCGCTAGATGAATTTGGTGGGGTTTGGCCACCCACCACCTACCACCACCATCCCCCCTTTGATAAAGGAGGGGGGAAGCCATCGTCCTGAAAATGGACGTTCACCAACACATCTCCCACATAGAGATTTGATTGAGAACCAATCACACATCCACACATCCTTTCTATCTACCAAACGTGCTGCTCATGTATCTGGAAGGCCGCTTGAGAAAATGCACCATATGAACTTATCAATATTAATTTCCTTGGTTAGGAGATCTGCCAAATTTTCTTTAGTGTGAATATTATGCATTTCCACACTTATTTCCTACACCACATCTTGGACAAAGTGATATTGTACCCCAATGTGCTTCATCTTGGAATGAAAATATGGATTCCTTGCAATGTGAACAACGCTCCGACTATCAAAAAACAATAGAATCTATGTCTGTCTATGCCCAAGATCCTCTAACAACTTTCTCATCTAAATTGCCTCTTTGCAACCCTATGTAGATTCCATGTACTCTACCTCCATTGTGGATAAATCCACAACTGATTGTAACTTTCAAATCCATCTCACATCTCCTCCTTCAATAGACTGACTATAAATTAAATTTTTATTTCAAAACCAATTTTGAGGCAAAAGTGGGAAACCATAATGACATCAAAGACTTAAAACACAATCATGCCTCCATGGGTCAAGTTCATCAAGACAAAAGACAATCCAATTCAAGAGAAAGAAGTATCCCCACCCTAGAAAAAAACAATACGAACAGCTTCCACCTTCCCATCGCTCCTCGACTAGCTGTCTTCTGAAAAGTTTCACAGGCCCTATAACGATGTCAAATTCCATACCCTCTCAAAACTTCTAACTCCATTTAATGATGAAGAGGAAAATGCTATTAGCTCTGAACCTCATCTGGGACACTCCCTTGAAAGTTAACTAGATGCATTGTCTCATGAAACAAGGTCACAGTTCCACAAGAAAAATCACAAAATCAAACCATAAAAACCTTATCAAAGCACATCAACACATAAACTTTCACCAAACCGTAAGAAATCAAATATGCATCCCCACAGATTAGACCGTAGTTCATTACATCTTCCCTTGCTCCTAAGCCGTATTCAGACCATACAAAAATACCAATTCCAGGAGGAGCTCTCGGTTCTACAAGCCGCCAATGCCACTGAACCAAATCAGAGTGACCTTGCTCCGAAATACCACAACACAAAATTCACATCCTTCATCCTTCATCCTGGAAACCACTTCAGGAAAAAATCCACATCCAAACTCCAGGATCCAATGCAAGCCGCAAAACTATAACAAAAAAACGCAGAAGTCTCAATGAATAACAAACATAAAAACAGGATAGGAAAATAGGGAGGAGAAAACCAAAAACCCGAAGACAGCCATGATTATTATCGCAAACCAGGCTAGATCCTGTCGCCGCCTTCACACATTCACCTGGAGACAACCTCGAACCACCGCACAGACACTCAGCCAACACAGACCTGCACGTCGATCCACAATAGGAGAAGCTAGAGCATGACTACAGGTTCCATCGGGACGCCAGATGAAACCCTACCCAGCGAAGGGGGGAGAGTGAGAAGAGGCCAAAAAATGGGCAATTCTATGCTAGTCATTCCCACGAAGACGTCGTCATCCCTGATAAAATCTGTTGTCGCACAAGCACCGAGTAGGGGCAAGGATGTGGTTCGATGCCGACTAGAAGCAGAGCGTGATTGGCAGCGACAGGGGAAACTCTAACAAGCCGATTCCCATTACAGGCTCATTCTCCCAACCCTCAAATCCCTCCTACAATAGAAAACACATAACTATTAGTGGATTTCCTCTGGTTAGAATCACCTAAAAAATCTGAATTAACATAGCCTGTGATAGTAAAATCATATCCTCCATAACATAATGCAGCATCTGAGGTCTCTTTGAGGTATCTCAGGATTCTCTTCACTATGTTCCAATGCTCCCATCCTAGATTCTCTATGTACCATATAACCTCTCCCACTGCATGTGCAATGTCTAGTCTAGTAAAAACCATAACGAACATCAGAATACCCACTGACGATGCATATGGTAGTCGAGACATTTCTATCCTCTATGTTTCACTATAAGGACTCATCGTGGAGGATAACTTCAAATTAACAGAAAGAGGGGTAGATATTGGATTACAGTCTTGCATGTTGAAATGTTTCAAGACTCATTGTAAGTAACTCTTCTCTGGTATCCAAATCTTCCAATTATTTCTGTCTCAATAAATCTGTATCCCAATAATACTATTTTCCAGTCCCAAGTCCTTTATATCAAACTCCCTAGCTAACTATGCCTTCGTCTCTTGGATCTGATCATTGTTGGGGCCTAAAACCAAAATTTCATCCACATACAATAGAATAATGATGAAATAATTACCATTTGAACCCTTGAAATATGCACAAGGATCTTTTGAAGTCTGTTATATCCAAGGCTCATGATATATGAATCAAATCTCTTGTACCAACACTTCAGCGCCTGTTTGAGACCGTATAAAGATTTATTCATCCTGAAAACCAAGTTCTCTTTTCCTTCTTCTACAATAACTTTTAGTTGGAGCATATATATCTCTTCATTAAGATCACTATGGAGAAAAGCAGTCTTCACATCCAGCTGCTCTAGATGTAAGCTGTATGTAGCACACGTCGCCAAAACTAACTGAACAATCATCAGTCTAACAACATGAGGAAATATTTCATTGAAATAGATACCTTACTTCTGAGCAAATCATTTGACCACTAATCATGAACAATATCTTTCCAGTTGGTCCTTTCTATCCTGCTTGATCTTAAAGACCCCTTTGTTTTTGATATCCTTCATTCCATGAGGTAATGGAACAAGATCCCAAGTCTTGTTCCTCTGCAGGGCTTCATTTTATTTCTACATCACCTCCATCCATGAGGATAAATATGCACTTTGGGTCACCTCCACAAAAGAATATGACTCTCCATCCTCCATCAATAAGTAGTACACAATATTTCTCTCAGTGACATAGTCTGAGTTCCACACTAGTTCTGTTTTCTTTTGAGTTTACTTTTGTGGTCTAGACTATACCGGTACTTGATTATCTTGCTCTGGTAATGTTTCAGAGGAAACTTATTCTTCCTTGTACTTGTCCTCTACATCAACTATTGTATTTCCTGTATTATCCTTCTCCGTGTCTTGATCAGTTGTCATTTTCAACTTTCCTTCTGCAAAAATGACATCTCTGCTGATAAAAAAAATTCATTAGTGGTATCCCACAAACGATACCCCTTTACACCCTAAGTGTACCCCAAGAAGATACATTTATTAGATCTTGAATCCCACTTCAATATTTCCTAGTCATTAAACAATACATATACATGACTTCCAAAAGTATGTAATCGGGAATAGTTAGCAGGTTTACCTGTCTACATATCCATCAGGGTCTTTAGCTCAATCGCCATTGAAGGATATCATTTGATCACATAACAGGCGGTATTCACTACTTCTGCCCAATTTTTATTACAATTCTTTAAGTCTTCAACATTTCCCTTGTTCGATCCAACATGGTTATTTTTATCTGCTCTGCCACTCCAATCTGCTGAGGAGTGTACATCACCATGATTTATCCCTTGATTCCTTCATGTAGACAAGAAGTATCAAACTCCTCGCTAGTATATTCTCCAGCATTGTTATTCCTCAGACACATGATCTTCTTTCCAGAGTCCAGATCCTTCCACGCTTTGAATGTTGTGAAGAATTCAAAAACATCTTCCTTCCTCCTAATTGGTTACACCCAACTTCTCCTAGAATAATCATCAATAAAGGATAAAAAAGTACCTTTCTCCTTTTAGGGATATAACCGGTGCTTTCTAGATATCATAATGGATAAACTCTAAGATATGTTTTCTTTGTGTTGTTGACATTCTGAACATTGGCCTATGTTTCTTTCTCAAAACACAATTCTCAAAAAATTGTAAGGATGCCTTTTAAGACCATGAAACAACATCTGATCTGCAAGAATCTTTAGGAATCGATCTGACATATGGCCAAGCTTCCAATGCTATAACGTCGTGAACACTTCTGTCGAGGTAGTTTAGGCAACAACTACCTATGCCTCCTTCTATGTTTCACCCATAATAATTTACATGTTCTTTGAGATCTTCTCTACCTACATTACCATAAGCACGCCCTTCACAATTCTCATCACTCCATTCTCTGTCCGAGTCTTTCATCTGATGTCATCAAATTTTCCCAAAGACAATATGTTTTTATTCATGACCTTCATATGACGTACTCCTTGGATGGTTTGAACAACAACATCATGCATATTTAGTTAGATGGTACAGACTCCAATGATATTCAGAGTGTGATCGCTCCCTATGTACACAAGTCCTTCCAGGATGGTTTCATATTGGTCAAACCATTCCCGTCAAAACATCATGTGCCATGTTTCCCCTGAATCAATAATCCATGCAACCTTGAGATGTTGATTACTTCCAGTAGTCGTTGTTGCTTCACTGACTTGTATAACTCCTTTTCCAAAAGTACTCACCACATTCCCTTGAGAGTTCTTTTCACCACTATTCTTATTCCAAAAATCCTTGTTTATGTGACCCTTATTGCCACAATTAAAACCTGTGACATTCTTATTCTTACTCCATGATTTGGACCTTCCATGATTTTGGCTCCCACTAAAACCATTCTCCATCATCCTTCCACTCTCTCCATTGATAGAGCCTCTACTTGGTGCAAAGTTGTCTCTCTGTCCTCCTTGTTCTTATGTCGACTTTCTTCTAAAATAAATGTGGCTAAAACATCATTAATGAGTAGTATACCCATCAATATATTGTTGGTGAGGTTGATTATGATTTGGTTATAAGAATCTGGAAAACTCTAGAGTAGAATCACCGCACGTTCAGTATCCACAATTTTATAGCCCAACATTGTGAACTGAGTGAACAGGGTATTGAGGTTGTTGATTTGGTCGGTCATCGATGATGACTCTACCATCCGAAGTGTGTATAATTTTCCCTTTAGGAAATTTTTTTTGTGTAGTGACATGGCCTCATATAACTTTGCCAGAGTATCCCATATTTCCTTTTCCGTATTTTTCATTACAATGCTCGATAAGAAACCATCTTCCAAAGCCAAATAGATGATGGAAATAAAATTTTTGTCCATATCATTCCATTTATCCTCCATCACACCTTCTGGATTTTCGCCAATTTCTAGTGGGAAATTATCCTTCAATAACACTACCTACATCTTCATTTTCCACAATGAAAATTTATTCCCATTGAATTTTTTGGTCTCAAATTTTTCTGCCATTTGGACACGCCATCAGTACAGAACCTCCTTCGTTTCCCAATGGTGTATTTCATAATCTCAATAAAGTTTTTCTGATGTAACCGATCAACCGGAGTTTTAATCATAGAGAATACTCAAATTTATGAGAATTATTAATATTCGAAAACGTAAACAACACAAGGCTAGAACATTTCCAATGATACCACTTGTTGGGACCATAAATGTTAGGCCCACCAGTGAAACAATAATTACGGGATAAAACGTAATGTACAAAATGTGTAAATAAAAGGGATACCAAATGTAATGTGGAAAACCCTCCAAATAAAAGGGGTAAAAAACCACGAGTGAATAAAAAGTTCTCACTATAGGTAAAAGCGGGTGCATAGTCCCTCACTATTATAAGGAGAAACACCTCATAAAATCTCTCTTGGATAAGTAGGTAAATAAACCCCAAAAATCATTGCAAATAAATGAAGAACTCGAGATTCGGAAGAGATGATGATCGAATGATATAACTGACAGAAGAGAGACCTTATATTGGGTTCCTCTCCCCCTGCTTTCATTTCTACAACTGGATGAATTTTATGGGGTTTTAACACCCATCACCTACCACCACTATCCCCCCTTTGACAAAGGAGGGGGTGGCCACCATCCTGCAAATGGACATTCACCAAAATATCCGACCCCCACGACTCCTGCCTCGTTGTCTGCTTCAACCTCTTGTTACTCTCGCGATCGTCACCCCTAATTTCTACCCCGCCTCCATCTTTCATCCCCTCATGCGATATAGAATTTGAGCCATGCCCTCCTAGTGTGCAATCTGCCAACCCCATGAGCATTTTTGTCCCTCTCGGATCCCCGTGGCCACTGACGAGTTGTGCCAGCCTCTAGACTAAAGGAGATCCTATCTCAAATCTATTGTGATTTCCCTTCTAATTCGAGGCTAATTAGGAATCCTCTAGTGCTTAGTATCAACGCCTAGCATTTTTGTGGGCAGCCGCAGTACATGACACTAGTAGTGCTTTCACAACCGATGGCGGTAAGACATGGGACCAGTTTACGGCATCGGTAGCTATCGAGGGTTTCTACCCCTGGATTATTCTCCATTTTATTGGTTTCCTCTACTGTTGTGTCATGATACTTCATGAATGACCCAAATTTTCTTGGTTTCGATGGATTCCATAATGCTTTGGATTGTGCAGGTGGGTTCGATGAAGGTTGAACAATTCGAGCGACCTTCAAGGTTGCTCTGGTTTTTGGGCGGGTTCGGTCCTGGGTAGGGATCCTTGACCTTCCTATATAATATTTTTTGGGGTTCTCCATTTTCATTTGAAATGGATTTGGATTTATGAGCTTTCACTTAACCAAAACTTTTTTTTAAAATTTAAAAAAAATTAATTTTCAGTCAATAAATCAATTCAACTAAATTCTTTCACCATAATCTTGATAATTAACATTAATCCTAAGTTTCAAAAATTAGGAACATGTGTTGTGATTTCAAATTACTATTTTTAAATGAATTATATTACATATTAATTACAATATTGTATATAAATTTAATTTAAAAAACATATAATACATTCATGTATTCTAAAAGTGATAGATTTTAGAAAAACTGAAATTTTTACTATTGACCTAAAAATTATTAATTATTTCAAATTCATGAAAAATAAACTTAAGATAATATTGATGTACTCAATAAAAAATAATTTAAATTTGGTGTAATTTATATTTTTAAATTAATAAATACAGTTTCTAATCAAAAACATAAAATATAAGGAAAATCCATTTTAATTGGAAAATGGAATTTTTAATCATTAAATATTTTCATGTTTAGTTCATAACATTCACCAACTAATTTTTTTCCACGGAATTATCTATATCAAACATTATATATCAAGAGATTTGACATATTTTATGAAATATAAGCAATACCTCGTAAAAATACCTTTTTTAGAAAGAAAATACATTTCTAAATAATAGATTTTCCTATTCTTCATTTTATGTGAACTAATTGACTTCCCGACATATTAAAAGAAACCATTTTCTTATTTTTAAATAGTTTATAATGAGGATACTCTAATTCAATCCTAAAAATTCAATATCTAGATTTTGATGCTCATATGTAAATATTTATATTTTATCAAGATATACCAAAGTATCATTTATCAATAATTTTACGTGCATAGAATTTTATCGAACACATTAACACAATTAGAGGAAAAATATATTAAAATAAAGGGGAATTACAGATAAAGCCAAAAAATCATAGATAAATCATATTTTCTAATATATTTGGGCCTATATCATTTTATATATGAAATTTAATAGTTTTTCCACTTGAATTTTATTAGAAAATTTATATTTTTCCCATTTAAGAGAAATATCAAAATGTAAATATCTCTCACTTAATATTTGAATATGAATCCATAATGATAAAAAAAGACATGAAATATTATAAATGTATATTTTTATAAAGAATAAATTATATTTATAATATAATTTTTTTAAAATGAATTTGTTATGGAATAATTCTTAGGAATGATTATGCAGTATCAATGAAATACTTCTTCATGAACTAAAAAACTCTAGTAAATAGTATTTTATTTTTTTGAATTTTACTCTTTATCAATGAATCTTGTTTTAAAATAAATTTTATAAATACTTATGAGTGCTAACTGATGATGTTAGTTATTTAATTCAAATATATGGTTTTTTTGATCCCTTATATATCAAATTAAAAGAATTTTTAATTGAATGACATTAAACAACCTTAAATTTTTAAGACTATTTTTTAAATCATTCTAAACTCATAAAAATCATATAATAACTCAATTTTATGGGAAATTTTTTATAATTTCATGAATTGATCATGTTTTCTATACTTGTGTTTTTTAAAATTATTTTCTTTTTTGTTAAAATTTGTAAAATGTGTTAATTGTGATAGTTAAATATGAATAATTAGGAGTCAATTGAAATAAAAGAGGGTAAAATTAACCTAAAATCTTGTCTAAATACTATTCAATAAAATTTTTCAACCCTTATATCCTCCAAAATTGAAATGGATAAAATTTGATGCAACATCTCCATGAGTGTATTTTTATATTTTTCACGAACCCCTCCATCTAATAATTCCCTTCATGAGCTGGAAACAGATAAAGATAAATAATGACCCCTGAGTCCCGCCTCTAGTAATCCATGGGGTGGTGGCCAACACAGAGGGTATACAATCTCTAAAAATAGAAGGTATTACCCTTTTTATAGTAACCAAGATCAGGATATCACATTTATCAACCTCAAAGAAACACAATGACATATATATATAAATGAATCTAAAATCCATCCTACGTGCATGTTTCAAGATGTGACTAATATAATGAATGATTCTCAAAGTAAATACGAATAGAAATGTTATCCAGTGACACATCAACTTTCCCAAACGTTAGATCTTGTAAGTCCAAGGACAATCCTCATAGTCCTCCTAGAATCATGAAAGTAGTTTCATATATGTAGGGTGATCATAAAACCATACTCTATAATAAATCCAAAGTTTATCATGCACAAGTGGGGGAGACATTCTAATGCCCCCGTGAGAAAAAAACCCAAAATCACCTAACAAGGTATACTAGCCACTACAACCACACCAAATGCATGCTTACCAAATAACACAAGTCAAGTAAGGTAATTGATGTTATTCATATTTTCATTACTTATTAAATACTCCCTTCACTGATTTTATGTGAAATGTGCATAATTTATGTGAAATATTAATGTCTTAATACTAAGTATAATTTTTGAGCATTTTTAGAGGTAGTCCAATTGAGTCAGTTTAATATTATATTTATAAATATCACAATAATGATCCAAATTGTGTTGTTCTTGTTTTATAGGATTCCCAATTCAATATAAAACATTTCATTATAAGGGATCATGGGCCAAATCTTCCATTTTAAGGCTCATATTAACCAGAAAAGAAGGCCTACAGAATCTGTGAAGAAACAGAACTAGCTATGAAGATTTAATTGTTGGGATCAATCAGGAAGTCGAAATTCCTTTATTCTCATAAAAATTTTGTAGAATAATGAAAAGAGTTTTGGATAAAAATTTCATGGCCCAAATCCAAACACAAGAGACCCAACTGATTCATTTAAGCTCAACCCACATTGTTGGCCGGGAATTAAAATCAGTACACTATTGATGACATGGATCCTGATATATACATCATTTTGAGCTTATATTTTTCAGTTAGAAAGATGAGATATAGAAGGCAAACTTTTTCGAAGAAATCATTTGGATTTTAAGTCATCTTCCTATTCCAAAATCCATTCACATTTTGGACATCCAAAAAGAATGGATAGAAATGGACAGTTTACCTTTGTTTAATAAAACTGTCATACCTTTGGCTCCATATATCCAAATGCCTCAAAATTTTGAGGGTAGTTGGGAAAAAGTATTTTATACATTATTGAAGAAGGTTATATCTCGAGATTCGGCTGTCTGAATAGCCAACTTGGCGATGAAAGGGGAGGGACATATTGGGAATGAAAACAGTCCACTTCCTTGGGCTATAAATGCATCCCCCTCCTCTCCTTCAAGGGGATTGAAATTTCCGAAGAGAGGAGAACATATTTGCATGACCAAAGCCTTTAAAAAGGCTTGGGAGGACCTTCCATACTCATGTTTTCACTTGATATACACTTCCTTCTCTCTTTGTTTCCTTTCACTTTTGTGTTGTTCTTCGTTAGTAAACTTGTAAGTTTGTGTTTTGTAATTCTATTTTAATGAAAATTTATTCTTCAATATCTCTTATTCTAATACACCTTATGTAGTTTAATATTAATGTTCTTAAAATAGTTTAAATTAATTTGATTCCCCTTCCCTTATTTTTATTCTTCATTCAATCGAAAATCCATTTATAATTATCATCATTGTTCATGTGTTTGTGTTCGACATACCACTCTTTTCTAATCCCTTTCTTTTTCTTCTCTTTTTAATTAATAATCATAAATATATAAACAAGATTAATATTAATAACAATTTATTAGTAAATATATTATTGGGGTGAGTCAAAATTTATAGATGTTAAGTGATTGAGAGTATTTTCTCGATGAATATTCTTTAATTTAACATAGTGTATATTGGGCTTAACATGTCATGGATTAATGACTTGTTTTGTTTAACTTTTGGTTTACATGGATTATTGGAACCATAAATACACTACCATAAACAAGATATGATTGATATTAGAACACTAATTTATGTTAAGGCTTGGATTAAAGCCTTAACACTTAGTAATTCCAATCAACATTATCTTGCGAAGTGGGTGTTAAATTAACTGCAATATAAAGAAAATCTCAAGGATATCACAAGCTTAACTCCATAATAATTAAATCACCCAAATATTTATAAATTTGTTAAATCAATTATATTTAATCAATAATTTCAATTAATCTCTGCAAACAAACCCCCTAATCAAAATATAATCAACTAAAAACAATTGACTATAAAAAAAGTATCATCGCCGAGGATTCGACCCGAGTGCTTCTATACACATTAGCAGAGCACCGAAACCTTGACCGTTCGATAGGAAAAAATCAGTCATGCATTCCAAATGGATCCATTTCCGGGGATGGTTCATTAATTAGTTGTTAGTTTTTGGTTGTTGTAAAAAAACAAAAAAAAAACAAATTGAAAAAAAATTGAAAAAAAACACAAAGAAAAACCCGTCTTCTCATAAGAATCATACACTGAAAAAAATACATAGAAAAATCCATCTTTCTCTTTCATCCAACATCTCTTTGAATGCCTCTTAGCCTCCCAAACAATCCCTCAGATTTTTTTGACCCTGAAATTGAGCGAACACTTCGCCAAATTATGAGGAACATAAGAGATAATCAACCCATTCAAGAACCAGTTCTCATCTAACCAGTTGAATTTGAAATGGCCAATCATAGGGAACAAAACCTTAAAGAAATCTCTGCCCCTGATATAAATTACCAACCTCTTGGTATTCAATATCCAAACATAGAATCTGACTTTGAACTCAAATCGGGTTTGATTCATCTTCTCCCCCATTACCACGGGCTAGCCAGTGAGGATCCACATCTCCACCATAAAGAGTTCCAAGTGGTGTGCTCTACCATGAAGCCTCAAGGGGTTTCTGAAGAACAAATCAAACTTCGACAATTCCCTTTCACCCTAGCTGACATAGCTAAGTCATGGATTTACTACCTACCTCTTGGTTCCATAACCACATGGAATGACATGAAGCGACTCTTCTTAGAGAAATTATTTCCTGCTTCTCTTACTACTTCTATCTAAAAGGAAATAAGTGGTATCCGTCAGTTCCCAATTGAATCACTCCATGAATACTGGGAGAGGTTAAAAAAGCTTGTTCCAACCTACCCACACCAACAAATCCCTGAACAACTCTTGATCCAATACTTCTACGAGGGGTTATTAGATATGGAGAGAACTCTCATTGATGCCGCAAGTGGTGGTGCTCTTGTTGATAAAACTCCTACAGCTTCAAGAGATCTTATGAGCAACATGGCTACAAACACACAACAATTACATACTCAAGAACATTCTCAAGTCAAAAAAGCCCAAGATAATCACTCAATTGAGCCAAACAAGATGACCGAGTGGATGAGTTAACTTACAGATCTTATGTGACAACTAGTTTTGGCTACCAAACCCCCAACCTCGTCTTCCCTACAATCAATGTTTATTGGACCTGTAAAAAACTGTGGAATTTACAAATCTCCATATCATCCAACTAACACATTTCAACAAATTCAAGAAGATCAATCCAATTCATCTGGACCAATGGAGCTCAATGCAACATATGCTCAGCGGAACACCAATCCTCAACTATCAGGTCAGTTTGTTAGAAACTTCAACCAACCTCACTTTAAGCCCTTCTCTTATTCCTATAACCGAGGCCATAGGTATGGTAATCCCATATCTCATCCTCCTAAATTCTCTCCTCAAAACCCAAACCAATTCTAATATGGTCAAGGTGTTGGTATCTTCCAACAACATTATCCTTTTCTTCCTCAACCTCAAAGAAACAATCCTCCTCCTGGATTCCATTATCCTAGTGTGCCTTCCCAATTCCAAAACCAATAAAATCTATTTCCCAAGAACCAAAATCAATGTAATCCCAATTCGGGACAAGCCTCTTCTTCTAAGAAACCATGGGAATGTGAAGTGGAAGATCTTGCCTCTTTCACCCATTCTAGCTTCAAGAACATTGAAACCAAAATTCGTCAACTGGAATCCCACCTTAGTCAGTAGAAACCATCTAATTCTTCCCAACTTTCAGATCAACCATTACCCAACCCCAAGGGTAATGTAAGTGAAATTTCACTTAGATCAGGAAATAAAATTTCTATGCCTCATGATAAGTCCTACAACCCTCCTTTGAATGTTGAACTAGAAATTGAAAAGAAAAATAAACTTGAAAAGGAACCTAAAACCATTCCCTCGTCTCCTTCAATTCAACTTAGGAACCCAATTCCTTTTCCTCAAGTCATTTCTAATCCAAAGAAGCCCTCTGAACCCATTCCTGAAATGGTCGACATGTTTAGATGTTTTTAAGTCAACATTCCCCTCTTAGATGTCATAAAACAAATTACTAGGTATGACAAGTTTCTCAAGGAGTTGTGTACCCACAAGAGGAAACTTAGGACCTTTAAAAATGTTTCCACCCAGCAGTCTATTCCCCTAAAGTGCAAAGATCCAGGGACCTTTACGGTTCCATGCCAAATTGGAAGTTCCATCTTTGATGATGCACTCATAGACCTAGGATCCCCAATTAATGTCATGCCTAAATCTATATTCTCTAACCTTGGTATAGGTCCCTTACATCAAATGGGTTTTTTCATTCAATTGTCCAATCGAAGCACAACCAGTCATGTGGGAATAATTGAGGATGTCCTTGTCCGAGTCAATAATATTATCTTCCCTACTGATTTCTATGTCCTTGACATGGAAGGTGAAAGAACTCCTCTCGATCTCCCATAATTATAGGAAGAACATTCCTCATGACTGCGAGAACCAAGATTGATGTCCATTATGGAATCTTATCCATGGAATTCGTTGACCAACTGGTCAAGTTCAACATTTTCCAATCCATGCGATACCCATATGAGGATCACTCTGCATTCTCAATCCATGCTTCTGAGGACACTTCTAAGAGTCAATTGAACCCCATTTCATCATGTTCATCATGTTCTGATCATAAAGGATCTTGTGAATTCTGCACCATGATTAACCAAGTCATAAATGGTGAAGTTGATGTGGACCTCTCATTCATAGACTCCATCAATATAATGGAACTTGAAAACTCTCTTGAATCCCACATCAACTCTGATCTCTATTGCTCTAACTTGAACCGTATTAAGGAAAATGAATCTAAACCAACTGAATTCCCTTCATCCATTCCTGAGATGTCTAACCAACAAATGAGAGATGATACTAATCTAAAAACTCTTCCCTAAAACTTGAAATATGCATTCCTTTTCCATGATCACTCATATCCTGTCATTATCTCTTATTCACTTACTGAAACTGAGGAGTCCAAACTTGTTCAGGTGTTACAGGAAAACAAAAAGGCCTTAGGTTGGACCCTAGATGACATACCAGGAATCAACCCTTCTCTTTACATGCATAACATCCATCTTGAGGAATCATCCAAACCAATTAGACAACCACAAAGAAGACTCAATCCACTCATCCTTGAGGTAGTTAGGGAAGAGATCGCCAAGCTTCTTCAAGCTGGTATTATCTACCCAATTTCTGATAGCGAATGGGTTAGTCCAATTCAAGTTATACCTATGAAGGGTGGGATAAGTGTTGTTACAAATGAACATGGTGAGGTTGTCACAACTCGAGTGAAGAAAAAATGGCGTGTGTGCATTGACTATAGGAAATTGAAGAAACAAGAAAAGATCACTACCCTCTTCCATTCCTTGATCAAAAGCTAGAAAGATCAGCTGTAAAGGCACACTATTCCATTCTTTATGGATACACTATCTACTTCCAAATCCCAATCACACCTCAGGACTAAGAAAATACTACTTTCACATGTACCTTTAAAACATATGCATATAAATGAATGCCTTTTGGACTTTTCGATGCTCTTGAAACATTACAGAGGTGTATGATGAGTATCTTTTCCAAATTCATTGAACACTGCATGGAATTATTCATAGATGACTTCACCATTTATGGTGAGTCATTTGAATCTTGCTTGAATTAACTCTCAATAGTCCTCCTAATGTGTGTCAAGTGTAACCTTGTGTTAAATTTTGAAAAATGTCACTGTATGGTTGCAAATGTGATTGTTCTAGGGAACATAGTTTCAAAATATGGTATTGAAGTCGATCCTGCTAAAATTGAAGTGATCCAATCACTTCCTCAACCCGCTTCTGTTTGAGACATCCATTTATTTCTCGGTCATGCCGGTTTCTATCAGCGATTCATCCATAACTTCAATAGGATTTCCCTCCCACTCACTCAGTTGCTCCAAAATGATGTCACCTTCCATTTCGATGAGGTTTGCAAGAGAGCCTTCAGTGAACTCAAAACTGCTCTTACATCTACCCCAATAATCCAACCCCCAGATTGGTCCTTACCATTTGAGTTGATGTGTGATGCTTTTGATAGAGCCGTTGGGGATGTTCTTGGTCAAAAAAGAAAAAAAAATTCCTCATGTCATCTATTATGCCTCAAAAACATTGAATAAAACTCAATCTTACTACACTGTCACTGAAAAGGAACTTTTAGCATTGGTTTTTTCCTTAGATAAATTCCAGCCCTATCTCTTAGGTTCCAAAATCATCATCTTCACAGAACATTCTGCTATAAAGTTCTTACATAAGAAAAGTGATTCCAAACCGAGGCTACTAGGATGTATCCTAATGATTTAAGAGTTTGAACATGAAATAAAAGATAGACCTGGAAAAGAAAAGCCTATCGCTGATCACTTGAGTAGAATTTCTAATTCCTCTCATTTTGAAATCATTGATCCTGAATTCCCCACTGATCACCTTTCATCTCTCACTCCAAAAATACCATGGTATGCCCCAATTGTAAATTACTTGGTTTCTGGTATTTTTCCTGAAAATTTTTCAAAATAACAAAAAATAAAGTTGAAAATTGATTCAAAACACTATTTTTGGGAAGAAAATAAACATTGGAAAAATTGGGCAGACATGGTAATAAGGAGATGTGTCAATGAAAATGAACATTCTTCCATATTAGAATTATGTCACTCAATGCCTGATGGTGGCCACTTTGGACCACAAAGGACCTCCCAAAAGGTCCTAGACTCTGGATTCATCTGACCTTCACTCTTTAAGGAATCACATAAGTTCTTTCAATCATGTCCCACTTGCCAAAAGTTTGGCACAATTTTAAAGAGAAATGAAATGACCCAAAAGCCTTTAATTTTCTGTGTAATATTTGATGTTTGGGGTATCAATTTCATGGGAACATTTACCCCTTTCAATGGATTATCATACATACTTATTGTAGTTGATTAAGTTTCAAGGTGGTTCGAGGCCAAACCCACTAGAAAGGATGATTCATATACTGTTAGTGAGTTCCTAAAGACACACATCTTCTACAGATTTGGCACGCCTCGTGACTTGATTAGTGACTTAGGAACCCATTTTTGTAATAGAACCATTGATTCTCTTTTGAAAAAGAATAGGTTTGTATATAAAACATCAACAGCATATCACCCCCAAACAAATGGAATGGATGAACTTTCTAATAGAGAAGTGAAAAGAGTTCTTGAGAGAATTGTAAAACCCACCAGAAAAGACTGGCATGAAAGACTTGGTGAAGCACTTTGGGCTTATCTAACTGCCTATAAAACACCCATTGGGATGTCTCTTTTTACAATGGTTTTTTTAAATCATGTCATTTACTAGTTTAAATCCATCATAAGTCTTTTTGGGCTGTGAAAACCTATAGTTTTTATTGTGAAAAATTTGGTGAAGAAATATTTTTTCAATTGGATGAACTGAAGGAGCTTTGACTTGAATCCTATGAGAATTCCTATCTGTACAAAGAAAAGGCTAAGGTACTCCATGACAAACACATCCTGAGAAAGGTATTCCATGTTGGTGAAAAGGTAATTCTCTTCAATTCTCGAATTTGGATTCACCTAGGTAAGATTAATTCTCTTTGGGAAGGTCCTTTTGTTATTACAAATGTTTACCCATTTGGTGTAGTGAAAGTCCAAGACCCCTCTTCCAAAAGGACATTCATGATTAATGGACATAGGTTAAAGCATCACCATGAGAGGACACACAATCCTGGATCATCATAGACTTCCACTGGATCCCCAACTTCTCCAGTCGACCAACCACTAGATGGAGATGGCGACTCGCCAAATCCAAACCAGGGGGCACCTCTTTCACTTTAGCTCTCTCTCTCTATCTCTTCCTCTATCTACCTCTTTCTTCTTCTTCTTATCTCTTTAATTTTTTTAACACTTTCTTTATCAAAACCTTTCTTTTTCAATTTCTCTTTTGTGTGGGTGTATCTTTATAAAAAACAAAAAAAACCTAAAAAACAAAAAAAACAATCACTTAAAAAAATAAAGAGTCATGCTTACTCTCTATCGAGTTTTGAGATTTTTTCCAACCATTTTGGGGATTTAACAAACATTTTTTCATCTCAATTTTTTTTTATTTTCATCATGACTTTGTATCATGATTTTTGTGTCAAAATTAACAAATTTTGAATGTTCAATTTTTTATTTGGAAAATGATTTTCCCAAACCGTGAGGAACAACATTTGATTCTATGCCAAGGCCACCTATGGACATATTTTCAAAATGTATGTTTTCACCCCCATTTGTGAGTCTTAAGTTTGTGGACCTTCGAGCTTAATTTACTACCTTGGTATCATTAATATGATAGAGGCATTTTCTGAACCACATGAGAATCACAATAGCCAAATATCCTCCCATTTCTCTTACATTAATCCTCCTTTTGAAAGACCCTTCAAGCCTATGAAAAAATTTTCTTTCATAGCCACATTACAAGACCAATACCTTTTCCCACCCAATATCAACATGTATTTTTATTGCATAATTTTTTGAAATTTAAGGGTGGGGGGGATGGATTTCATTGTTTGGGTACCCTATTATTGATTTTCAACGAGTTATCATCTGCTTGAGGGTAGGCATCCATTTCAGTGTGGGGGAGAGGTTGTCATTTAGTTTATTTTTTGGAATGTAATGTACTTCCATTTATTTAATTTTGTAAATGTTATTGACAAGTGTTCAAAAAAATCAAAAATGATGAAAATTTTTTTTAAAAAATTTAAAAAATGGGTTGTGCCTTGGGTAGGTCAAAAACACTCTTCCTCAACCTTTGATCATGTTATAACTATTACAGTTAGTGTCGTGAGGAGATCAAAAATGGGTTGGGATATGAGTGTGAGATTTGTTTCAAGGTCAACTTTTGAAAAAAACAAAGAAAAAAGGAAAAGAAAAAAAGAACACTTGCATTATATTCGTATTGGGAGAAGTTTTGTGTTTTGTAAATATTACATATTCTCATTACCTTTATATTTTATTCCTCTATTGTGTCTTTATTCAAACAATCATTCCCTTGTAAATATGTGTTTTCATTTCCTTCCATGTTTTATTTCAAAAAAAATGTGCATTGCTTTTTCTATGTTGGTGTTTTAACCCTGTTCTTCTCTCTCTTGGACATTATATTCCTACCGTCTCATAACCACAGAAAAACCCCTTAAAAAGACCTCATGATTTTTTTGCACTTTGGATAGGGATTGGAAGCTGAGAGCTCTTTTCAAACTCTAAGATTTTCATTTTTGGTTGGTGAAAGAGTGAACCTTCACAAATGAATTTTATCATCTTGAGAGGTGTGAGTTTTGAGTGTCCACATTCTCCATTTATTAATTTGACCGTGAAAAAATGAATTAATTTTGGAACATTATTTTTGTAACAACTTGTGGTGGAATTCAAAATGGATGAGTGAAATATTCTAAACCTCCCCTAATTAGAGAAAATAAAATTTTAATACTTGTTGGTGAGTAAAAATGATTTTGTTATGTTTTTATATTTGTTGCACATGAGGACATGCACAAGACTAAGGGTGGGGGAGTTTATGTTATTTATATTTTCATTACTTATTAAATACCCCCTTCACTGATTTTATATGAAATGTGCATAATTTATGTGAAATATTAATGTTTTAATACTAAGAATAATTTTTGGGCATTTTTAGAAGTAGTCCAATTGAGTCAGTTTACTATTTTATTTATATATATCACAATACTGATCTAAATTGTGTGGTTCTTGTTTTTTAGGTTTTCAAATTCAATATAAAACATTTCATTATAAGGTATCATGGTCCAAAGCTTCCATTTTAAGGCCCATATCGACCACACAAGAAGGCCTACATAATCTGTGAAGAAACTGGACCAGACATGAAGATTTAATTTTTGGGCTCGGTAAGTAAATTAAAATTCCTTTATTCTCCTCCAATGTTTGGGTGATAATTAAAGGAGTAATGGATAAAAATTTCAAGGCCCAACTCCAAATAAAAGGGTCCCAACTGATTCATTTTAACTCAGCCCACATTTTTGGCCGGGAATAAAAATCAGTACAGTATTTATGACATATCTCCTGATATATACATCATTTTGAGCTGATATTTTTCAGTTTGAAAGAGTAGATATAGGTGGCCATCTTTGTTTAATCAAACATTCGTATTTGAAGGAATCTTCATGTCTCAAAATCCATTCACATTTTTGCCATTAAAAAATCATTGATAGAAATGGACAGTTTACCTTTGTTTAATCAAACCACCATAACGTTGGATCCATATGTCCAAATGCCACAAAATATTGAGAGTAGTCGGATAAAATTATTATCTACATTATTGAAGAAGGAGATATATTGAGATTCAGATTTCTGAATAGCCAACTTGGTGATGCAAGTGGAGGGACAGATTGGGAATGAAAACAATCCACTTCCTTGGGCTATAAATGCATCCCCCTCCTCTCCTTCAAGGGGGTTGGCATTTCAGAAGAGAGGAACACATATTGGCACAACCAAAGCCTTGAAAAAAGCTTGGTTTGACCTTTAATACTCATGTTTTCACTTGTGATACCCTTCCTCCTCTCTTTGGTTCCGTTCACTTTTGTGTTGTTCTTCGTTTGTAAACTTGTAAGTTTGTGTTTTGTAATTCTGTTTTAACGAAAATTTATTCTTCAATATCTATTATTATAATCCACCATATGTAGTTTAATATTAATGTTCTTAAAATAGTTTAAATTCAGTTGAATACTCTTCCCTTATTTTTCTTCCTCATTCAATCGAAAATCCATTTTTAATTATCATCATTGTTCGTGTGTTTGTGTTCGACGTACCACTCTTTTCAAATACCTTTATTTTTCTTCTCTTATTAATTAATAATAATAAATATATTAACCAGATTAATATTAATATCAATTTCGGGGTAAATATATAATTGGGGTGAGTCAAAATTTAGGGATGTTAAGTGATTGAGAGTATTTGCTCGATGAATATTCTTTAATTTAACATTGTGTATGTTGGGCTTAACATGTCATGGATTAATGACTTGTTTTGTTTAACGTGTGGTTTCCATGAATTATTGGAACCATAAATAAACTACCATAAACAAGATCTGATTGATATTAGATCACTAAGTTAAGTTAAGGCTTGGATTAAAGCCTTAACACTTAGTAATTCCAATCAACATTATCTTGCGAAGTGGGTGTTAAATTAACTGAAATATAAAGCAAAGCTCAAGGATATCACAAGAATAATTCACTAATAATGAACTCACCCCAATATTTATCAATTTGTTAAATCAATTATAGTAAATCAATCATTTAAATTAAGATCTTCAAACAAACCCCCCAAATCAAAATACAATCAACTAAAAACAATTGACTATTAAAAAAGTATCATCGCCTAGGATTCGACCCAAGTGCTTCTATACAGAATTGCAGAGCACCGGAACCTTGACCGGTCGATATGCAATAATCGGCAGTGCATTCCAGTAATATAGTATGTTCATCAATGATATGGTACCCCACATCACTTTTCCATTGATTATCCGCTCTCACGCCCAAACAGAAAATGTCATGGAATTCATAGCTCTTCCACAAATACAAAAACGCATCCTTCCTGTAGACAGATTGGCCTCACAACCACATATCATCTTGCCCGCAAACACCTTGGCCTCACAACCACATTCCATCTTACCTAGAGACACCTGGTCTACAAACCACAACACATCCTAAATCCACCTAGGAAACACAACGCATCTCACCCCAAAGACACCTGGGAAGTACAACTCGCCCGCACACACCCAGGCCTCACAAACCAAAAACTACCTGAAGAATCTTGGGATATCACTGCCAATAAGAGGGAGCAAGGAAGAGTAGGTAGACAACCATCCATCCTCCCATCAAGATTTTTGTGAAAAACAACCTCCCCTATTAAAATCGGTGTGTTCGGCACATAGTGCTCAATTGGTGTGGGGTGTATAAAGAAATCACAAGGAACCACATGTATATAAATATAGGTATCAAACACTCAACCCAGGAAATGGGGTTCCAAACAACAACCTTCACAAAAAACTACCTTTGATTCTACCTCTAAAATGAACACACCAGAAAACAAGACACAATCCCATTTCATGTTTTCCAACAAATTTTTTGTACAACAATTTTCATTCGTTAAATAAGAGTTCATTTGTCAAAACCATCACTACTTGGAAACTAATGATCACAATCCTTAATTAGAAACACAACCAATGTCATCTCTAAAGGAAGAAAGATAGGAAACTAAAGTAGCTACACATTCATCTACATTCAAGTCATGTCCTAACCAAACCATACCCCAACACACAACCCCATCTTGTCACACATCACTACCCAATAGTCATGTAGCCTCGCTACACTACACAACAATCCCACAGCCTCACTACACCACATAAGTTCATCCATTCCATAATTATACAACAACACACACCTATACTGCATAAACATACCACCGTATAACTAGGAAAACACACAATCCACAATGTGACCACGTCATATCCCATCCACTATGCACATATAACCATAACCATCACACATAGCAAATTACAAGATATATCAATGAACAACATAATTTTCATATTTAACAAGCACCCCTTGATAAATTTCACTTCATAATTTAGGGGTTATCAGAGAAACCTGGAATGGAATTCCTAGGGAATATGTTCATTATCCTGGTGTATGTATTTAGATAGTTTACATTTTTGAGTGTTTAACAAGTGGAAACTAACATGAAACTTGTTTAGTGAGTATAAAAGGACAACCAACCGCCACGATTTTCATCAGGTAATTTATCCCATACAATTCTGGAATATCACAATAAGTTCAAGGTTGTAAAATAATGAAAACAAACCCCATTACCCCTTCCAAATTAGCCATCCAATTATTTATCTTTGATTAAGGTGGAATAACTATGATCCGTATTCAATGAATATAGATCCCCACCTCTTGATGAAAAATCAAAGAGAAACAAAGGGGAAATCCTACCTCAAATAAGCTTTTCGATTCATCCATGAATAGTAAGGTGAAGAAGAAATCCCTCAAGTGAGGATCACACTGCTTGAATTATGGATAAACCTTTTCCACCCCAAAGTTTTATCAAAACACTACCCAAAATTTCATCCAAATCAAACATGAATTGCAACAGTAATGTTTGCGGGAGGAACAAGAGAAAATGGATGAAAAGGAGTGGAAAAACACCATGGGTCGATAACAGATCACCCCTAAACAATGACTGAATTTGATTGATCAAGGATGGAGGAGTGGGGCTTAAAGGCCTTCCGACGGTGCCTAGGGTTCTTTTGGGGTGATAGTAAAAGAAGAAACAACTGAATAAAATAAAAGTATTGGCCAAACATAGCATTAAAATAAAACAAGATCAGGTATTACATGATGTTTAAAACCCTTTTACATCATGTAACCCTTTGTGGTCCACTTCCATTAAAAAACCCTTTGCCTCTCGGATTTATTTTATTTTTCATACCCCGAACCCCCTCATGCCATGAATCCTTCTAGAGAAACAGTGAACCCAATATTAATGACATGTAACCTCAATACACAACGTGTAATCCTCCCACTTACAACATTTATCATCCAAACCTCTCCAAACATCATCCAAAAATCTCTGATCACAAAAACCTACAAAGTAACAGACCATAGGAACACTGAAAATTACATCAGATACCTCTGAAATGATTCTTTTTCTCATGAAACCAAAAAAAACCTAGAAGAAAGAGGGGTCTAAACATCCACCCCATGAGATACCTATCAAGGATCCTACTACACTTGAAACACCTATAATAACCCAACATATCATAGTTCAACTATATACCACCCTCTTTTGTTCGAAAGATGGAGTAAAACCTCAACATCCATGAACACATACTCTAATATTTACTACCCCAAACAACAACATACACCACACAATCATAGAAACCATGGTGTCTTCAACACAAAAATTCGGGAATCTCGTCCTCTATGTGAAGATATTATCCTCTTTGGGCGACACTGACTCTCCCAAATGGGTTCATTCACATCCTCGTTAATTCATCTCAATTATGAATCTGGTTATCCCCTCTTAATATGTCAAGAATTCATCGCATGTTACCGAACAAGGAAAAAACTCACTTTATATAAAAAAAAGTTCAAACACCTCATTTAAATGAGAAACATAAAAATGAAAAACTTCTAAAAACTCTTGGTACATGGCACGCATCCACGCTTCTCCTTCCCAAGTAATCTCCTCCAGACCACCATGCCTCCACTACATGAGATCCAAGAGAATTTTCTAGCCATGAATCACCTTCTCTTGACGATCCTAGATCTCTAGTGGATGCTCCACAAATGTGTTTCCATCCTTGATATCCAAATCTACCCATTTGAGGATGTGGGAGTGATACTGTAGATATCGATTAAGCTGAGAGAGCAGAAAACCCTCATGGATCCTCTCCAAATGAGGTGGTAGTGCCAACTAGTATGCCACCTCGATAACTCATCCCAATACCTTGATTGGTCCACCAAACCTAGGAGAACGCTTTTTCACTCTACCGAACCTCTACTTCCCACAATAAGGGGAAACCATTAAGAACACCTAGTCCCTAACCACGATCTACAAGGGCCTCCTCCTACGATAAAAATAAAATTTTTTCTGGTCTTGTGCTACCTTCATCCTCTCGCAGAATAGATGAACCTTCTCTGTCAATGTCTGTACCATATCGAGACTAAGAAAAACTATCTCCCTAACCTATGTTGGGCCCAATGTCCAAAAACATGGTCATCTGTATAAGGATTAAAATAGATACATTCCAATAGAATAGTGATAGATACTATTATAGTTGAACTAAACCAAGGTAAAGTGTCACACCCAAGACCCAACAATTTCAAATACACGTGCTCGCAGCATGTCATGAAATGTCTAGATGGTCTATTCCATATGTACATTTCTATGAGTGTTGAAGGTAATTATAATAAGTAACTGAGCACCAAAAGCATACTGAAATCCCCTATATACTCGTGAATTAAAGCATGTATCTCAATCTACGACAATGGACCCTGAAACTCATTGACATCATACTACCTCATGCACATACCTCCTGGACAAGGCATCAACTATACCTAACTCCTTGATTTCCAAGAAATGTGTCAATTTCATCAGTTGATCCACTTTTATACAGCTTATATCCCAACCTACCTAATCCATAGATAGTCCTGTGATGAAATCTATTGATATGTCATCTCACTTCCACTCTGTGACATCTAAGGGATACAACAAACAACTAGAAACATGGTGCTCATGCTTTACCTATGGGAACACTAAGAAATTTTCCACAAACTCTACTACATTCCCTTTCATCCATGGCCACCAAATCAATTGTCTCAATCCAAAATATATCTAAGAAACTCTTGGGTGTACCATTAATGTCAATCTGTGAATCTCAAGGAAAACTCCCTCATGCATCACCACTGAAACTTATACCTTCCCATGAAACAAAATTTTATTTCATCCATCCTCTGACCATACCTCTAGAGCATCACCATGTTCACGCCATCGTGCATCACATATGTCTTTGATTCTCCCCATTGATACTCCTCTACCTACCGCATCAGAGATTACTTCACTATCATATGAAACAGAGAAACTATTCCACCATCTATTTATGTATATATGTGGAAGGAAGCCAACTCCTCCATCATCTTCTAAGCATCTATAGATTACCAAACTACCTCTCTATATGTTTTCCTTCTCAATGAATTGACCACCAAATTCTCTTTTCTTGAATTTTATAAGATCTTGAAGTTTTAATCATGGAGAAACTCCATTCACCTACACTATTGAAAGTTCAAATATCATTATAAAAACATATATCTCAAGATATTGTGGTTCGTGAAGACAAAAAAGTGCTCCACCAATGAGGTACTTTCACCACAACTTTAGTGAAAACATGAACTCCTCTAGATCCATATTATGAGTGGCATAGTTATATTAATGGGGATGTAACTGCCTAAGCCCATAATAGATCAGTCCCTATTTCTCCATTATCACACACCCAAAGCCTAGATAAGAAGCATCGCAATACACCTCAAACATCACCACTTCCTTTGGTAAATAGAGCACTAGAGCACTGGAGTGTAGACCAACATCCCCTTCGGGTTGCTGAATGTTACCTAACACTACTCACTACACACAAAGGCCTAGACCGTTCTGGTTAGAAATGTCAGTGGAGCTGTAACTTAAAAGTAATCATGTTAAAATTTCTGTTAATAGACTTCTATACCAAGATAACTATGAAACTCCACCACATTCTTGGGTGCTGACCAAGAAACAATTGCCTCGACCTTCGATGGGTCCACTTCTATTCCTTGATGAGACAGCACATGCCAAATGGAGTGAACCTCTATCATCTAGAACATGCACATGGAAAACTTCCCAATAGATGTGGTGGCATCAAAGAACCTCTAAGATAGTCTTGATATGCTGAGTATGCTCCTCCCTTGAGTTCGAGTATATCATAATTTCATCGATGAATACGATGACGAACCAGTCCTGGAACTCTCAAAAGAAATGGTTCATAAGTCCCATGAACATATCCAAGTCATTCATAACACCAAATGATATAACCACAAACATGAAGTTCTTATACCTTCACCTGAAATAATTCTTTGAGATCTAACCCTATTTCACCCTCAACTAGTGATACCTAGACCACATATAGATCTTAGAAAACCAACATTCCCCCTCATATGGTCAAAAATTTCTTTTATCCTCAGGAGAGGGTAAATATTCTTGACCATCACCTGATTCAACCTCTGATAGTCTATGCACCACATCATACCACCATATGACTTCATTTCAAATAGGACTAGATCACCCAACAGCAACACACTAGGCCATATAAATCTATTATTCAACAAGTCATCTAACTAAATCTACAACACATGTAACTAGGATGCCTCCATCCAATAAGGACCTATCACAATCAGGGAGGCACCCGGTTGCATGTCTATCCTGAACATGACATCACGCCAAGGGGGTAGAGTCACAACCTACTAGGGAAAAACACCAAAGCCCCCCCTCCCCAACATCTTTGGGAGTCTACACCATCTCAAAATTCTTTAATTATAATGATAGCTCATCCAAAAAGGAAAGAAGAGGCTCCACACACCGACTCCCACCTGAAAGCTCTTCTCTCTGATGAAAGCCACACACTAACCATCCATGATTGAAAACATGACTCTTCTATGGATGCATCTGATAATAGTATCCACAAAAAACAACTAGTCGATTCCAAGGATAACATTGTATGTCTATATATATAGAAAAAATATATCCCTACTGGACTGATGTGTCCCCAACATCAATCAACATCCCTGGAAAACTATATTC
Organism: Viscum album; assembly: GCA_963277665.1. NCBI lineage: Eukaryota > Viridiplantae > Streptophyta > Magnoliopsida > Santalales > Viscaceae > Viscum > Viscum album. Next base: position 670,855,111 of record OY728131.1, on the reverse strand, counting down.
CCTAAACTAGCCTCACAAGTGTCAATATCCACCTAGAATATCCTCTGTACTAAGGAATCTAATCTATCTTATCAATATTAGAAATCAATTTTTAGCCAATCCTCTAGATGAAGTCTCCAAATCAAATTATAAAAGTATTAAGAAGAGTTAATTGGTCATCACATGCATTGTATTAAACATAACTCATATATTCCAATATACATGCCATAACCAATCCCTGAAAACCAATTTAAATCAAACTAAAAACATGGAAACACCATAACATATCAAAATTTCACATTAAAAACATAAATAAAACATTTAAAAATCATTTAATAAATATCATTCTTGAGATGTCATGTTCTAGAAAGGAAATGGATGAAAACACCTACATAAATGACATTCTAATGTGATGAAACTAGAAGATAATGGAGAAGAAGGATGACATAGAAAAATTACAACCCTAACATTAAGAGACTCAACCACTATAAGAAAACCATCACAATAGGGATTAGAAAATAAGAATACAAGGGTAAATAAATAAGAATAACATGAGTGGAAGAGTATAAAAAGATAAAAATGACCAAAAATCTAAATAAACATAACTATGAACCTTGGTGGTGCATCAATGGGTGAAGGAGATCCAAGAGAATAGGGCTATGGTACCCCTTACCTACACCTAGGTCAAATTGCGTAGGATGAAGCTGAATTGAGGGAATATAATAAGAGGAAAAATTAGAAAATTCAATTTTTTAATAATTTTGGTAAGTTTCACTATTTGGCCATAGAGATCTCTAAATCGTGCACCAACCTTAAACTTCATACTGGAACAAAGATACACTTAAAATTCCTGGACACATAGTTTCAGAAACTATATTCCACCCATAAAGACCAGATCTACAATAATAATGGACTCTCTCTCATGCTTATTGCACAGTTCTGTAGAACTGTGTGTAATTTATGCACTAATAACACCGCCAAAAATACACATGGTTACTACTATAACATGTATGGTTTGGTAAAACCCAATAAAAGAATATGAAAGGAAAATCACGTTAGAAAAAATGAACTACAAACAACCCCTTCATCCACCAACCACATGGTTTATCCTCAACTATGGACGCTAATCATGCATAGGGACAAAAGGAAATTGAAACCTCAATAACATAAAAATTCTCACCGGTTAACCAACTTTAACAACAACTAAAAAACCAAATACTAAGAAATAAATAAATAATAGAAAAAAGGAAACTACATTTAGGGTGTGAATTTACTTTCTCCTTTTCAATTTTATATGAAATGAAACTATCACCCGTAGGTACAGGTGGACTACCACCCCCACAAGGAAAGTTATTTCATATGTCATCACTGGTACCCTTGGATAGATAAAATGAGTAAAAAAGTTAATATTTATAATATTCATGAATAGATATAATTCTATAATGATAAGATATTTCTTACCTTATTACCATTCTATTCATATTAAAATGATATCCTCTTTTAGGCGAATGTGTAAAGTAATGTTTTTACAACGTGATATGGTTTTTTTCACTCCTTCTTATAATTAATTTTTATGAAAATTTAATATAATGAATAATTATTTAAAATAATTCACAATTTTTACGATCTCAATCAATTTTAACATAATTCAATTTACCATAGTGGGTGAACTATTGTTGTTGTGTGGTTATAAATTTAATGAACCTAGAACATAAAATATAATCTTAACCAATATAGTAACTATGATAATTAATAAAATAAAATAAATAATAATAAAATAAAAATAAATAAGGTTTTTATGAAAGTAGAAAATTAATATATGTTAATTATATAGGACATAAATTATTCACATATAGAGACAAAGTCGTGTTAATTAAATTTCGTACTAAAATTCATGATTTGAATTCTTACTACCAACTATTTTTATTTAATGGTGTGAAAATTATAAAATAGTCAATAATGTAAAAAATTAAACCTCAAAGTATTATAACGATCATTAGAAATTATTTTTTACTTATAAATTAAATTATTAAAATGAGTCTTTTTATCAGGATTCATAGAGTTTATTTTTTACAATTAAAAAAATTATTAAAGGTATTATTTTATCATGTATGACTTGACCACCCTTTCCCACAGTCATAATTGTTATTAATTATTGAGAATGCATTACATGTTTCAACAGCTAATTTTTATTAAGAAAATTGTTGTGATATTTTGGTAAATGTTTATTTTAGAAATGTTTTTATATGGAAATAGAGTATTGTTATCATATTTATGAGATGACTGAATGTGTTTCTTCTTATGTGGTTAAATTACCCTTCAAATGTGACAATGATTAATCTGAAAGATATATTTTTTATAAATTATATCATTCATGTAAATTTTATTTGAATTATGGGTGAGACAAATATAGCTCTCATGATGGATGACCTCAATATAGCTATCCAATGAAATAGATAAAGTGACAGAGTTTTCCAATCCTAAGTTGCTCCTATAAGATATCGGAATTAACCAGTTAGATGATCCTATTTTAAGTATCCATGTATTTATCAATTGAAGAATAATGTACCAATATACCTAAATGATATTCCATTAATGGTTTTTTTACTATAAATAATTTAATTTCATCTGGTACGCAATGGAGATTATGTTTGGAAGGAGTGATAATGATATTTTTTAAAAAATTGTTAAATGGTTTTTATAATAATTTATATTATTGGAATTCATTTTTTCTAAGAAAATACTCATGACTATTATTTTTAATTTATTATTTCATATAAAATATTCAATGATATCTACTGATCAACTATGTTTTTATATTAGAAATTTAAATGAATAATTGATATCAAAATTTTATGATGGATAAGTAAATTTCTAGATGGATTTATAATAATTAATAATTTACCAATAGAATTCATTTCATTTTATATCCCTTACAATTCTATTTGTTATTATCACATTTTTCAACTATACTTCATAAGGATTAATTTTGACTAATAATAATAAAAAGGGAAATCTTTCTACTATAGTGATTCATCATTAAATAGAATTATCTTTGAATGAGATAGAAATTACTTTTAAAAATGTAATTTATGTGGAAAAATGTATATTTGGCAGAATTTTACACTTTTATGGGTTTTATATATATGTTTTTTTTATAATTATATGAAAATATAACCAAATATTTTATTGGAATATAATAAAATGAAATTTGTTTCATAAATCATGAATTTATAGTTTTTTATTGGTAAAAGGAATTATATTTCCTCTTTTCATGACATATAATTCCTTAGCCAACAATTTATATTGTCAAAAAATGAAATTGTAAGGAATGATAAATTTTTCATCAATATACCCAAGTCTCTAAATGGTTTTCCCTAATCATTTTACCCCTTTTCATTACTCTATAATATTTTTTTTAATATTCATAATATATTTATAATATTTTCCCACTATCACCTGAGGTCATTAAAATTTAATTTTATAGATTCAACGATTTTTGGGCACTACACTAGTAATACATTGTGAAAATTACACCATCTATATAACAATATTTATTTTTGACTCTACATTAATGTATATTAAAACAAAAATTTATAGTATTTTGAACAAACGCATGATAATGATTCAAAGTGGTAATGATATATATCATATTATTTAGAAATCTATGATTATAGCGTCATCAAGTGTGATTAAAAAAAATTCCACACGTATTACCAAAAAATTATATTTTTTAAAATTTTATAAATTTTATCTAAAATGGACTCAAGGATAATATGAATTAATATTGATTGAAAAATATAAATAAATACTCTAATTATGTAGAAAAGAACAAACTATAAAATAAGACATGAAAAATGAAGGAACTCTAAAAACATCTCTCATACTTATATTATCAAATACTGAATAATATCATTGAAATAACCCTATCAAATCAAAATTTTAAATAATGTTAATAAAAAATATTGTATAAAAATATTATAAATAAATAAATAAAACATTGGTATTTCATTATGACATATTATACACCCCAATAGAAAATAAAACAAATCTTATTATCTATATTTTAAATAAAAATTATACAATATTTTTTTATTTATCTCTGGGTGTAGAAATTACTCTAAGTCATTTTAAATTAAAAAATATATCATTTTTTTGATCATATATAATTTATATATAAAGTAATTTTTTCTATTTTTATATAAGTATATTTTATAATGTTATTAATTTCTAATGAAACAAAATCCTAATTCTTTCAATGATTTGTCCCCATATATTATTTTCTATTATATACACTAATACTAATGCCAACATGTAAACACCTTCATCAAGAAAAAGATCCAAAATGTTTTACATAATAAATAAAAGAACATTCTCATTATCCTATTCATGGAACATGTATCCCTTATTATTTTACTGTCCCACATCAATCATGATTCTAAAGATGTAATAGACATTAAACACCCATGAATCAATAAATCATTTTTTATAAGTATAAAAATTATAACACATTTAAAGAGTAATAAAATATGAATATAATGATAAAAGATAATATAAAATCAAGAACACTACATATCATAATAAAAACCTACTAATATATATTATATTATAGATAAAAAAGAATGATACAAATTGAAATATAGAATTTCCCCATTTTTAATATGATGAAATTATTCTTGAAAACCAAATGTATATGATATAATTATCAAAACATTGTAAATAAATTTTAATTATATTATTTCATAATGATGATATTTCAATAGGGACTCTTTAATGGAAATCATAAATTAAATTCATTTAACTAATTATCACATTTTCATCAAACATTTATTATTTTTTAAATTAAAATCCTTTTTGATCGAATTTTGTTTCCTAAAACGTACAATGATTATTAAATTGAAATTTATCATATTAGTTGTGATGTACAATTGATTAGTTAAATAATATCCATTCAAATATTTATTCCACCTAAATGATTGAATGAGTTCCCTAGTACAAGTAAATTTATACATAACTATTAACATATAAGGTATGATACATTTATTTCAAATAATCCAGATGGGTTATTTGAAATGGATACAAGTGTTCTATGTGATAATTTTAATTATTCTCAAATTAAATCATTAAAAGTACTTTCCCTTCCTTATATACATATTATGATATACCCATGTAATCTCAAGGGTGTATCCCATCCCAGTCAATATTACGAATTCTCTACTTGATAGGTTCTAGTATATATAACTATAAATTTTATAATACATAGTTCTTATTATATGATAGAAACCATTTTTATATAATCATATTTAAGGGCTTTCAAGTTAATGATAAAATTCATTTTATATGACTCAAACTATGTGAAGTGAAATTTTTTTTATGTAAAAAACTGCCTGGTGAACCTTTATTCATGAAATTAAGATAAATTTTCTACATTAAAGTGGAGGTTTAATGATATTATTGAATAAATTAAAAATATAGGTATATAGTGAAAAAAAGTTTTATTCTATACACAATTTTTTAAATTTCATTTTCTCTGCTATTTATATAACATAAAATTAAATTTATCACCTATCATGGGATATTATCACTAATTTTTTAGTTGGATTTATAATATTAAAATAACTCATCAATCTGAAATGTGTTTTTCTGAAGACCCATATTTATAGAAATACACTTAATACCTGATTCCCAATATTATTATTGGCTCTTCCTTCTTTTTCACAACTATAGTTTCTATGATGTCTATCAGAAACTAATTATCATAAATAAAACTACCTTCAATACATAATTAATAATTATTACCCCATGTGACTCTTATTCTATTGTTTTTACTGTACTAAAACGTCAATGTTAACATCAATTTCTTCCCAGAATAAATTAAACTATATTAACAATATTATAATATTCATGAATTATATTAAAGGAAAATTTAATCATTTGTATTACCTTTTTTTTTATCCATTTAATTATAGATTATATCTTATCTCATTCTTGGATGACTATAATCACCTATGTGGCGTTCATTGTAGTCTTATGATACAATAAACTATGTAGTAAATTTTTAACATTTTGGGATAGATTTAAACATTGTTGTGATAGCCACCATCTTCTTATATGACTTGAAATCATATTATAAATCATATCTCTTTCTTAGATGTAGTAAAACATCAAATGGAATGTAATGAATTCTGTATGACATTTTAGAATAAAAAGTTCCATTAATATGGATTTAAACTACTTGGGTGATATTCTATTGGGATTTTAAGTGGTGGGTGTTCTCACCATGATATAAATCTATATTGTACCACGCTATAATTCATTAAATTATAATTTTAATACTTTTTTGGCAATAAAATATACAACCTAACCATCCTTAAATGAATGGAATAAAATGACTAATGTAAAAATAAAATCAAAACATTTTTCACAATAGTACTCTATATGAATAGATAATATTCTAAATAAACATATATGTTATTACTCCACTCAATTAATTTGAAATTTAATTATTTTTTTCTTTTTTTAATTTGAATTTATTTTATTACTATAATTACTTTTATGAGACAATGAAATATTGTCGAACAAGCTACCTTGGAAAATGGGTCATCCAACTACCCTCTCAACTGAAATAAATTAGTATTTGAATTTTAAAATGAGGCAATCAATGTGTGTGTGAAAAAATAGTATCCTTGTAATCATATAATAATACTTCTATTAAATCATTGGCTTAGTACAACAAAATTTATCATTGAATGGTATAATGGTTGACGAATTTTAATTTTTAGAATGGACCATAACGTATTCAAAGGATAATTACCTGATTTATAATATGGGTTTCATTTTTTTACATTTCTAAAAACTTTTTGGTTTAGATTTTTAAATATCTAAGTAAAAAAATTAAATAAGAAAGTGTAAAGTTTCATTTAGGATAAATTTTGTTTCTTAAAAAAATAGCTTTTATGTTTAAACCAATGATTCAATAAAAATAGGTTTATTTTTTTAGAAGTGTTACAGTAACAGAAATAGTGATCATTTTAAAATGAATAACAATCGCTAGATCATGAGAAAATAATTTAAGAATGTTAGATGAGAAAAATCCACATTAATGAATATAATAATTAATTAATTCCATTATCCACATGGAAGACATTGAATATTTTTGGATATTTACCATTTTATAATAAAAATAGTTTACATAATTAAAAGATTTATGCAATTGAAAATAAATAATTTATCAAATATAAACCATGAAATAAATTATAATTATTTTGAAAAAACATAGATGTTTATAAGACATGTCAGAACTCATGAAGACATTCATTGAAAATAAAACATTGCACCATTAATCATTCCCTACCTAATGAAATAAAAATATTTTCATAAAAACCTTTTGGAAAGTTTAATATATAAAACATGGAGAATCATCTTAATATCCCTATCAAGATTAAATTTTTAAAAATTAACTAAATTCTAATTAATTCTATATGTGTAACCATAAATATTATCTCCCTCATTTTTCATTCATAGACTACATCATTACTAATTGAATTGGAGAGTTATATTGGTCCGATCCATAATTATGTGATATATAAATCTTACCCATCATCAAATATAAATATGACATATTTTTTTATGATTTTAAACATTCAATATAAAAATATTATAAAACTAATTTGATCCCATATTAAAAACACATTCCATTACCATGTAATTATAAAGAGAAATGTCAATTTTCCTTGAATAAACATTAAAATAAAATTTTACTAGAACTGGGGAAATAGGATATTATTTGAAATTTTATTTTAATATATTTTGTAACTATTATAATGATTAAGGACTATAATTGATGGAAATTTTTTTAATTCCATATATTTAAAAAAATAGTTTTTTATATATTTAGAAATTAAAAAAATAGTATAAAAAATATTAAAAATATTAAAATTTATTCCATTTTATAGAATGAAAAATAATGTTTAAAATGTTCTATATAAATCATCTGTTAATAAATAAAAACATTTTAGAAAATTTTAAGACAAAATGGATATATAGGAGGATGAAGTGTTCGAATCATGTAAAATATTGACTTAATATAAAAAATATTACATCAAAATTTTGATTCATTTCCATCATATTATCGAATTCTTGATTCACAAAATTATATTAGTTTTATACTTAATGAAGATAGTTTCAGTTTTATTTTAGTTATTATTTTTTCATTTTTTTCAATTTTACCTTATTTCATTTAGTTAAAAAATGTTAAAGTTCATGTTGGATGTTTTGAGGGCACTTGGATTTTATCAAAGAAATAACATTGATTAATTCACCATGGTAAAAGGGTTTATTGTTCCTTTAACTTCAATATATAAAATGTATTATAATTATCATAATAATATTTTAAACAATGTTTTAAATTCAATTATGTATGGTGGCCAATATAAATTACACACATCATTTCATGAATACTTTTTTCTATATGTAGATAATATTTGAATGTCTGTTTACTCTAAGGTGATAAAATAAAAAAAGATAATATTTTACTTATATATAATCCAAAATATTTTAAAATTTTAATATATATATTTATTATTTTTATTTTTATCAATAAATATACAATATTTAAACCAAAAATGAATCACATTGGTTTTTATTTTACAAAGGATGGTTGGATAAGAATATAAGAAATACATTAAACATTAATAATTAGAATTAAAACATTATTATCATATATATTCACTTTTTAAAACATATTCACCATCCATATAATACATTGAATAAAGAAAAACACATCAATCTATATAGGTGGTATTATATAGGTACCCACGAGTGATTATTTCATTTTCTATAGGATAGAAAAAGACAAAAATGGATTGTTATGTGAAAATAAAAAATCTATGTATATTGTAGATTATTTTTTTATTTAATCATAATTATGAAATATTTTAAGGAGGTAAAATAATAAATAAACATTCAATAACTAATTTAATACTTAAACCTCTTACTTGGGGTCCCTCTTTTAGGTTTTTCAATAATCCTCCAAACTTTGGTCTGTTTTGATATGTGAATGTCTACTAAATTGGGAGGGATTTTCTAATGCCTCGATCGTAGTTACATAGATTCGGTGTATTATTTTAATACATTGTCATGATTACAAGGAATAAACTCCCGAATGACTGATCAGTTTAGTAGTCCTGGAAAATAGATTACATGCCTGAATATTACAATAGACAATCAAACATAAAACACAATATAAATAATCTATTGAGAATTCCATTATTCCCCTAGCATAACCCTTCATATAAAACATCATACACTTCTTGGAATCCTGGGAAAACAAAACATAAGAAATGAATTCATTTAAAAGTTATTTTTGAATCAAAGTGTCGCATACCACTTTGAATCTTTTGAAAGGAATTAAAATTTCAAAACAATCATGTCCATATAAATAAATCCTTAAAACCACTTTGAAAACATTGACATTAATGAGAAATATTTAGAAGAATAAATATTTTAAACATTTAAAATGATGTTTTAGTTAATGAGTACCTTAAAATAATCATTTTGAAATGTATTTTATGAAACTTGGACATGGATAATAAATATTTCCCATAAAATACTTACTCAAAAACAATCTCAGATAATAATGAGATTGAAGAATTAACCCTTACCTTGCAATTTCCTTTGGATGGGGGTACATTTAACCACCTGTATAATGAAAATAGCCTATTATTAAATTATGCTAGAACAATAATAATATTTATTATATCATACATGATTCATATATGACTTTATACTACCCATTTAATAATGTTTTCCATGTTAAATTAACATTTCATCTAATAATCGCTTTCTTTATCGTAAGTGTTTTAACTTGTTATTCTTGATCATATTACTTAGATAATGATTTAAATAATTCCATAATATAAAACATGATTTATATATCATGTATATTTAGAATATAAATATTTATAATAGATAAATATATGAAGTGGAAAACACCATTTATAGAGATGGTAGGCCGTACAAACGCATAAACGTTGTTTCTGTTTTCACATCTTACTGAATGGAACTAAGTGAATAAAATGTATGTATATATATATATATTTCTAGTAGAATTATTATGTCATATATTATGTACTTATTAATAATATATATTTTTATAATTATCCTTGAATGGTGAATGTGGGAATGAATCACATCGCGTCATGGAGACGGTAAGCCGTACGTACACACGAGCGACGATATCATTCCTTTAATGATTAAAAGGTGTTGAATTGGATGGTATATTATTTGTACATAAACATTATAATGTTATTTTATTTATTTATATACATATTACTCATCATTATATCTATCCAAATAACATAGTGTTGAATAATAAATTACACCACGGTGTGGAGACGATAAGTCGTACGTACACACGCATAGTGACTTTATCATTCATAGGATGGATAGAATAATTAATATGGTTGTACCATTTTTATAATAAAATTACAGTATATAGAATGTAATGGAGTTATTATATTGGTATGTAAATAGAAAATAATGATAAAGTTGGAGAAGAATAGATCTTTGAAAGAGGTGATAAAATAATTATCTCTTCTTCGGGTGTTTCCTATTGATTTGAAAAAAAGAGCAGCTTATGATGGCTTTCTGCTCTAGGTAAGCCCACTAGGATGAATTGAGGGATGTTGGGAAGAGATTTTTGGCAGGTTTCGGCTTATCCAAATAGCTTTGGAGCCATGAATTTAAGAAAAGTTGAAGTACCGTTTTGTAAGAGAGGTTATGTGCACTTTAGGAAAATCTTGAAATATTATATTATTTTAAAATTATTTTCGGTTTCTAATTGTTTCAAATAGATTTAGTTTGAGTATAAGTTGGTTATGGGTCGAAATACATTCAACCAATAGGTTTTAGACTAGTTTAGGTCACTATATTAACATTATCTTTTATATTTGACCCTTAGTTAAATAGTTTAACTTTTACCTTAAATTCTTGTATTATTATAGTAAATGGTTAATATGCTAACTATAAAACTACAAGTGAACCCCAAGTGGTTCATTAATGAAATATATATTATTATATAAGTATTTTGGACAAACCTTTAATTTTTATGACTATTATATCATTTAATAATATTGTATTTGTTTTAAAAACTCATTTATATGAATTTTGACATTATTTATATTTTGTTTTTGTGAAAGTCATAACAACATGATTACTTAAAAAAATACATTGAATCAATCATAACATGTCATATTCACCTATAAAATTCGTTTATGGCATCAAAATGTTACAATTATATTTATTTTAATATTTATAATATAATTTATTTTAATCATTCATTAATATTGAAAATACAACATCATTATTGTGCATATATAAATATATTTTTTTCAGATATAAAAATTATAAATAAAATATTATGATGTAGGAAATCTTTTTAGGTTTATAATGACTATTTATAGTTTAATATATCAATTATATAACCTCATATAATTTTTTTTACTAATAGATACATGATTTTGTTATTTTTGTATTTACATTAGATTATTTAATATAAAATGTCATTATCACTCCCAAGTGGCTCCATGGGGTCCCAAAATAGACCCAAGGTTGCCCATGGTCAGACATGTATCAACCAATAGCGTTAGGACATGTGTTAGGTAAGTCGTGGTGTGCTTGAAATTGGTGTTGTGTGTAGCGTATGTTATTGAATTATCTTGAAGAGATAACATGCTATGAAATCTTGGGGTGTTACATTATTTCCTCCTTCAATAAATTTCTTCCTCGCAATTTGAAATTTTTCTTCAAAAATAAAAGGTTTAAAATTGATAATACCTTTGTGTAAAACACACATCGAAAATAGGGTTAATAAAATTTAGTATTAATAAGAGGGAAAGGGAAATGAAAAAGTCACCAACAAATTATGATCTAGATTAGGATAACATTTGTGGCAATTATAGAAACATAATTGGAGGGAAAACGTAAATATTTATAGAGAGTGATTGAGGTCATCAATTACAAACAAGTGTAAAATTGAGGGCCTCGAAGCCATCAATCTAAGATGATATAAAATATCATCAGTTCAACAAAACATAAGGTATTAGGATAACATATTTTTGGTTTTAAGATCCCTTACCCGAAATTTAAGAATTAATTTCTTCATAGACTAAGAAAAAAATATACATGATAAGTATAGTTCCATCCTTTAACTAATTTCTACCACAAACTCATCATTCACTCTAAAAGATAAGACAACTTAAAAATATTTTATTTATCATAATCATATTGGGTTCAAAAAAAAGGAATTTATAATTCATCTATCAGTACTTCTAAAAAAAATCTACATTATGCAATATAGGACATCACGTAGTCCAGTGGTAGGTGATTCACCCTTTTCTCCCTTCTGTTGCGGGTTCAAGTCTCGCGCCCTTGTCGGACGCGACGGGTTGTCACCAGACCTCCGGGTTTTCCTTTTTATTACAATCCAAAAATAATCATAAGAAATTCTTTAACCTTAACAATAGCATCCAATGTCAAACTTAATCCATTAAAACAATTAGACTTCTCTAGAATACTTCTGTTTAAACTCAAAGTCAAAAATTTATAAGAAATGTAAACATATTGAAGATCTCTTTTTCCATTTAAGAACATGTGAATACCTTCATCATGTATACTCATAAAACATGGTAACTCCCAGAATTACCATAAAACCATACCAATTACATTCATGATCCCTTATTACTTATAGAATACATGATATACTTCTTATATTCAAAAATGTTGTAAACTCCATCAATGATGGAATAAAAAAACAATTAATTAGTTTCAAAGTAGTCATGAATATCTAATATAATTTTTCCAAATATATTATATCTTTTTCTGAAATCATTATCTCAATTTCAGAAACATATTAAGGGTTATATTTCCCCCAACCATATATTTTCCAAAAAAATTAACATGAAACTCTATCACTTTACTTGGTACCAAAAAATCTCAAATCATTAATAAAATCATACAGAAATACAATCCTTATATACTCTATAATTATTATAACTTCTAAATCATTAATAAAATACTCAAATGACACAATTATTTAATAACAAATTAACAACACTGATTATTCCTCTTAATCTTTGGTAGTATCATAACTTTATTATTATCTACTAGCATTATTTGTGGTGTACTCAGATGATTGGGAAATTTATTTCCTTAGTGTCCCAACTCCTTGCAGATGGAGCATTATACATTTGAAACATTTTTCTTACCCTTGAAATCACGTACTTGATTTCCTTTTTCTCTACACTTATAACATACTCTCATTCCCTTCAATCATTTACCAAGGTGATTCTTTCCACATTTATCACATCTAGGGAAATCCTTAATTCCCTTCTTCCCTTTATCCACATTTCTCTCTTCCATCCTCTTCTTTTCTAGCTTCACTTCAATGCCATAAGACTCAGAGGATTATTCAATTATCTTATTAACACATGATAGCATTTATTCATATGATGCAGATATATGGGAGACTATTTCCCTTCTAAATTTTTTCTTAATATCAATATTGTTATGATCCTTCTTACTCTTTGGATCATGCGTGTTACTGAAGTTTTCATTCCTTCTACTGGGCACTATTTCTAAACAATGGCATACACTAGGTTAGTTTATGAATAACAATGCATAATTCCATACTTTTAAAATACCTAACGTAAATTGAAATTTTTATGCATATAATCCATAATAATAAAAATCATTTTCCTTAAGGAACTATTTATTCATAAATACTTCAAAAGGGTTTGTAATAAATGTTAATTATCCTAAGAATATCCTTCGGGAGTGTTGTAACCAAGATTGTAGCAAGGACCATTGTCGTGTACCAGGATACCCTGGGTCAAGCCCGAAACTCCTTGTCGGAGTTTTCACTCCTAGGTACATATGTTCCAAAGCTTCCTCTTCCTGGTCATATCTAGACAGGGATGTATTTCTTGGAAAATTCACAAAATCTCTACACTACCAAAATTCATGGAAGTTCTTCTATACTAATCCTCAAAGTCTATCTTAGGGTAATGTTATCTAATCTGAGTTTTTCCTAATCTAGTTTCCATGGTTTGTACTAAAATTTCTTTGATACCAACTGTAACCCCCCAACATCAGTTACCCAGAGTCAGTGCATTATTTTAATACATTGGAATGATTACAGGGAATCATGTCCCGAAGGACCAATCAGTTTAGTAGTCTTGGAAAATAGATTACATACTTTAACATTACATTACACATTCAAACATAAAACACAACATAAATAATTCATTTATAACACCATTATTACCCTAGATTAACCCTAAATATCATACATAATAAACTTCTTTGAATCATGGGAAAACAAAACATATGAAAAGGGTGATCTCATATGCTTAGTAAGGGTAAATAATTTTGTGGAAGCTATAAAATTTAACGGCAAGATGTGTAATAAAAACTGCATCATTTTAAACAAAAAGATGCACATGATATGGAGAAAATAAATAAAACATCACCATATAAACATTCACATGGATATTCTACTAGTCGAATAATCACATGTAATAATTAATTTCATAATGAGGGAATGCTTAATGCCAGACATCATTACCATAGAGTCATGGCCTCATGTCAAGACTACTAATCAAAGTTTTTTCAAGGCCTTGTGCCAATAAACTAGTCTGTATCATGATACCTACCAATGCATCCAGGGGATATAGTGGTCCCCACCCGTCACTTACTAAGTCCACTGCATTCTTCATTTGAAAATGTTGAAACATAACTAAAACATTCGTATTAAAACTAGTATAAAAAATGTATATACTTCATCCATAGACTATGAAGGGTATAAAAATAGCACATCCACATTAAAACATATCATAACTAATTCAATAAAATGTAGAATATTTTATTATAATAAATCTACCTCAATCAAGAATAATATCCAGTAAAGGATGTTGACATAGTTCAAATTGGTCAGTAAAACTTTTTTGGTGAAATTTCCCTTTTGTGGAATCATTTAAAATTCACATAGTTATAAAGGAATTCATTTGAAATAGATTTTTAAATCAAATTTTTCCATACAGCTTTGAAACTTTTGAAAGGAATTAAAATTTTAAAACAATCATGCCCATATAAATAAATCCTTAAAACTATTTTTAATTCATGGACATTAATGAGAAATATTTAGAAGAATAAATATTTAAAATATTTAAAATGATGTTTTAGTTAAAGAGTACCTTAAAAGAATCATTTTGAAAAATTGTTTTATGAAACATGGACCGGGATAATAAATATGTCCCAGAAAATACTTACACATAAACAATCTCAGATAATAATGAGATTTGGGAATTAACCATTACCTTATAATTTCCGTTGGTCGGGGGTACATTTAACCACCCATATAATGACAATAGTATGTTATTAAATTTTAACATAACCATAATAATATTTATTATATCCTACAAGATTCATTTATGACTTTATACTACCCATTTAATAAATATTTCCATGTTAAATTAACATTTCTGGTAATAATCGTTTTCTTTATCGTACATGTTTTAACTTGTTATTCTTGATCGTATCACATAGATAATAATTTAAATACTTCCAGAATATAAAAAATGATTTATATATCATATATATTTATAAAATAAATATGTATAATATATAGATATATTAAATGTAAAACACTATTTATGGAGATGGTTGGTCGTACGTATGCATAAACGTTATTTCAATTTTCATATCGTATTGAATGGAACTAAGTGAATAAGATATATGTAAATATACACACACACACACATATATATATATATATCTAGTTTCATTATTACATCATATATTACCTAATTATTAATAATATATATTTTTATAATTATCGTTGAATTGTGAACGTGAAAATGAATCTCATCGCGTTGTGGAGATGGTAATTCGTACCTAAACACGAGCGATGATATCATTTCATTAATGATAAAAAGTTGTGGAATTGGAAGTTATATTAATTTTAGAGAAAAAATTTCATGTTACTTTAATTATTTATATACATATCACTCATCATTATATCCATCCAAATAACATAGTGTTGAATAAAAAATTACACCACGGCGTGGAGACGGTTAACTGTACGTACGCACGCATGGTGACATTATCATTCATAGGATGGATAGAATAATGAATTTGATTTTACCATATTTATAATAACATAACAATATGTATAAGGTACTATTGTTATTATATTGTTATGGAAATAAAAATAAAGAGAAAGTGGAAGAAGAATAGAACTTTGAAAGACGTGATAAAATAATAACCTCTTCTTCGGGTGTTTCCTATTGATTTGAACAAAAGGGATCCTTAGGTTGTATTTTTTATCAAAGGAAGGCCTATAGGATTAATTGAGGGAAGTTTGGAGGAGATTTGGGTAGGGTTTGACCGAGACAAAAGGCTCTGGAGGTGTAAATTTAAGAGAAGGGGAAGTACCCTTTTATAAGAGAGGTGAGGGGCACTTTAAGAAAAGATTGAAATATTATTTTATAATAAAGTTATTTTCAGTTTAAAATTGTTAAAAATAAATTTATATTGAGTATAAGGTAGTTATGGTTCTAAATAATTTTAACCAATAGGTTTTAGGAATGTTTAGGTCAATATATTAACCTTATCTTTTAGATTTAATGAGTAGTTAAATAGTTTAACTTTTACCATGTATTCTTGTATTATTTTAATAAATGGTTAATAAACATACTATAAAATGAAAAAAGAACCCCAAGTTGTTCTTTAATGTAATATATATTATTATATAAGTAATTTGGACGAAACTTTGTTTTTTATTACTATTATATCATTTAATAATATAGTATTTTTTTTAAACTCATTTATGTCAATTTTGACATTATTTTGTATTTAGTTTTTGTGAAAGTCATAAAAACTTGATTACTTAGAAAAAAATACATTGAATCAATACTAACATGTCATATTAACCTATAAAATTCGTGGATGGCATAAAAACATTAAAATTATATTTATTTTAATATTTATAATATCATTTATTTGATTCTTTCAGTAATAAGGAAAATACTACATCATTATTGTGCATATATAAACATTTATATTTTATATCTAAATATTATAAATAAAATATAATGATATATTAAATATTATTAGTTTTATAATGACTTTTTATAGTTGAATATATCAATTTTATAACCTCATATAAAAATTGTTTTACAAAAAGATACATGCTTTTGTTATTTTTGTCTTTACTTTAGATTATTTAATATAAAATGTCATTATCTCTCCCAAGTGGCTCTATGGGGTCCCCAAATAGACCCAATGATTCCCATGGTTGGAAATGTATCATAAAATAGGTTTTTTACACATGTTAGAGTAATTTAATATTATTATAATATTATTTTTTACCCTTATTTACCAGATTTACTCTTTAACCGTGGTAAATAAAATATTTTCTGAAATAATTATTCATAATGATTAAAAATAAAAGTTAACTATTTTAAAAATTTGGATCTCCCAATTTCAAATATGACATCCATTTTTCAAAATTCAAAATAAAGAAGTTGAAAAAATTTATTTAAAATTAATTCCAATTGTCGAAACAAAAAAGCGGGTTTTTAAGAAGTGAAAACTATCAAAAGATTGACATATGTTTATGTACTAATTAAATTTAAAATTACTTCCAATGAACTACATTATATTAAAAATATAATCTAATGATACTTTAAAACAATTCAAATTTATTATTTAACACTATAAATTATTTCGATTAAAAATGTTGTTTTTAATTAATATTTAGTATTTTTCACTATTTATCAAAATATGAATGTTACAAGAAAAATACCAAAACATTATCGAAACTAAATTTTCATATACCTATTATATATAAGAAGTTTATTTTGTCAAATTGAATATATAAAGGTGTCAAATATTGGATTTAAAAAGGGTTCTCCATTAAAAGGAAATAAAATAGCATTTTCTGAAAAATACCTCCTTTATCGAAAAAATTGAATTTGTTCTTATATTATGTCTAAGAAACACATAATATGGATGTGAAAATTATATGGAGTATATAAAATTCAAAATTCATTAAATACTATTAATAACTGCTTTTTGAATGGCCATTTTGGTGAGTTGTGGTGCGCTCAAACTCGGTGTTGCGTGTAGCACACGTTATTGAATTATTTTAAAGAGTGAATATAGTATGAAATCTTGGGATGTTATATGGTTGGAGATATATTTGGGTAGGTATTATATGAAATAGAGTTCTAAAATGTTTTTTGGAGAAATGGATATTATGTTCCCTTTTAGGAGTTACAGGAGTGGAAAAACACATAACTATTAAATATTTTAAAATAATATTATGTCTTTATCATGGTAATGTGGAACATAAACAAATAAAATTATAATATAAGGTCATTATAGTTGAAATACTCTGATCTAATAAGATTGAAGATGATATTTTTTTGGAGTACTCATAATGTAATTACCTTAGTTAACCCAATTTATCTATTACTATAGTGACATAGTTTTATCATGGTTACTATTTATAATGATCAAAAATAAAATTTACATCATTAACAAATTTTAACCATATAATTATAAATATATAATCAATTTTTCCTGATCTATTTTTTATAATTTTGTTAAATTTAATTTTAAATAGGATAAAAAAATCAATCAAAAATAGTGATTAGAAAATTGTTTCTTATGAATTAAATATATATATATATATATATATTAATACTATGTAATTATTTTAAATAAATTAAATGAAATTTCTGTGGAAATACACATTTTTCAACATTCACTCAAATATAAATCTTCACAAAATATACAATAAAATTAATCTTGTGATACAAAAAATATGTCTATAAAAAATGGGAAATATATTTAAAATTAAAACTATAAAATAATGAAATTTAAATTCTAAATAAAACCATATTTTACTTGGGAAAAATATGTTAAATAAAACTATTTATTTTTCGATTTAAAAAATAATTCTAGTAAGTTATAAAATATTTATGAATATTAATCCATAAAATTAATGAATATAAATGATAATATAAATTTATTTCTAGGATTAACAGTGTAGTCACAATATTTTTCTCATTGAATATAAATTTACATGAGTGGTTAATACAAAATGGACTATAGAATCCCCCAAAAAACATAGGGTTGAATGAAAAATTTCTAACTCTTATTTTTTCGCATGAAACTATTGTAACACAAGATAATAAATTAATGAAATCAATATTACTACTTAAATGGATTTATTATACCCTTATCCAATATTCCTTAAAAACTACTCTAATGATGAATTGTTTTAAAATGGTATAAGAGTTTGAGAATGGTGGTTTAATCATGAATTTTGATGACACATAGGTAATCCTTGAAGTGTTTAAGGATTGAGGGAATGTTTTACCTAAGAAGAAGGTTTTAGACAGATCCCATCACAATTTTAATCCAATTAATGAATATATCTCTTTAGTAGAGAAACCATTTCAAAGACAATATATTACAGGGCAAGGAAAATAATTTTATTCTCTATATTTTCTCAAAGGTTATACCAAGAAGTGATCGAACTATCCATTTTCCTTAGACCAATCACATTTATCTATCAAATTATTATATTCATAAAGAATTTTCAATCCCAATAATTATACAATTTTACTTAAGAAGTTAGCACATAGAAAATTATTAATTTGTCATTATGATGAATTATAGTCCCTCACCAACAATTTAAATCCTTGTGAATCATCATCATGAAATGATAATGATCTTTAGATTATTAACTATTACCCTAGGCAATATTCCCTAAAAAAACATGTTATTGAATCCACTACTACTAACATATTCCCTTGGTGAGTGAATCCCTGCTGTGATGTTCCTCCTAGTGAAATTGTATTATTCAATATCTGTGATGGTATCCACCATTATGAAATAATTACCCACCAGGGTGGATCCCTTCCTGACATCACTAATGAAACTTTATTATAGTTTACACTCTTTAAAAATAAAACTATCAACATGAGGAATCAGTAATGTGTCACTGTAGATTTCTCAGAGGTGGAAATAAGTAATGAAAATGGAAATGTTTTGATTATGTCATCAAAATTACTCATAAATGTACAACCAATATTTTTTTGAGATTTTTTACTTATAGTGGATAGATAATTTAATTCTAAAATTATAAATGAAATACCCACACATTTTCTTGGAAATATTATTTATTTTTATTGTATACACCATAAAAAAATAATGCATTCAATAAGCATTTAAATATGAGGATAAAATTCTTATGGTTTTGACACTGAGTACCCAATGACTTGAATAGATATTATAATAGGTTTTTATCCAAGAATTTAATAATGTCCCCATTATTATTTATTTATAATCCAATGTATATATGAATTCACCACCATAAAATGATGATATCATAATTCATGACGCCATCCTATCATCTATTATGTTTTCCAATGTCAAAACATAAAAATTTTATTCACATCAACCATAATTATGAAAAAATAATGATCCTTACCAGTTACATAATTCTAAATCCATTGAATTATCCTTATTATAAGAGATAATTTATGGGATGAATGAACCCGTCAAGTTTTTTTCATTAAATTCAATTTTATGTTAAAAATATATGAAATTTTCATAAAATAAAAAATAGTGATTTTGTGAGAATTAGAAATCAATGTTTTTTGTCTCTATATGGTCATTGAAACTATATCATAGTATTAATAATGAAGTGATATGGGATTTTAATCAAAAAAATGTATTATAATTATTCTCATGATCATTCATCTTATAACACAACCTATGATGTTTTATAAATAATATTAAGGACAATTGGATATTGAAAAAGACAATTAATTACTAATGAGTAAATTATTGGAGTTAATATATATAATGGAATAAAATTATCTATTTTATAACATACAAATTTTATAATCCAATAGGTTTCTTAATTTAATAAACAAGTTATACGTAATAATGTTCATGGGATCAATTTATAAATGAAGCTAAAACCCAATCCACTTTATTCAATTCATTCACAATTATTGATAAGGAGATGTAATACATATAATGGATGCTATTTAATTATAATTTGATTATTGATTTAGGTAGTTAGTGGATACATTTATAGTTAGGAAGTTATTAATTTATAATAAGGTAATTTGATCAAATTCACTATATAAGAGTATATTACATGGATAGTGAGGTGAAATCTATATTATTATTTTTGGTCTATTGTTGTTTTTTATGGAAACCCAACTTTTCTTACTCAATTTTTCTATATAATTTTGTAACAAATTATTACATTACTAAAATAAAAGGATATTTTGAGTTTCAACGTCTTCAAAATAGGGTATATAATACCTAAAATATATAAAGAACACATAAGAAAATAATTTATTTAGTTCCCTTACAAGAATCTATTAATATTTCAACCTTTGTTATATCATGTGAGTGATTTTTTTAAATCATACATCAATATAAAATGGTTTGAATAAATCATTTTAAGGTATAAGAAATTTTAATGGAATATATTATACAATAAAGGGGAAAACGTGAAAAATTCATGGTATTATCATAATTACATGTTACATAACATAAAAATGTGTCTAAAAGGAAGAAATTATAGAATCATACACAAATATCCATGGTATATCACCAAGTCATCATAAAACATATTTAATGGTTTAATCCCCATGGTATTGTAAAACATTCAATCCCAAAAGATTAATCCTTTACTAAATCAATTTTTGTGATATCAGGGTATGTCCTTTATTTTTCTAAATTAAACTATTTCACATTAATTATAAGAAAACATTCCATTATTAACCCTTTAGAAATAATAAGCAGGTTTCATGATAAAGTCATTAAATTAGTAAATTGATAATGAAATCAGCATATAACATTATTAAAACATGAGAAAACAATGTGAGATTTATATTTTGATGTCCCTAAATAGTGAATATTGTATGCATCTTCGTAAAACATAAATTTATATATAAATGGATTGCATAGTCTCAACATAAGTAAATTTCATGGATTTAAATGAAAAATAAAAGAAATATTATGGAGTCATAACAGTTATAAGTTTTTTTTAATTCAATTAATGAATGTTTTAGGAAATATATCATTAATAAAAAAATGTGGATAATAATGGAAACATTTATGTTCATGAATACATAACAAGATGAGAATACATTAATATAAATAATTTACATGAGATTAAAATAGGAAGGTGGAAGAGAATCCCTTTAATATGAAGGGTTTCTTCATAAAACATGTGGATGGAAACCTAAGAACTTATGAACACATTGGATGGGATCTTTTGAATTTAAAATAATCACATATTCATGGATAAATGATTTTTAGTAGAGTTTAATAGAAATATTTATTGGTATTTATAGTAAAAGAGGAGGAAATTTTTAATAATATCGAAATATAGGTCTTGGAATTATTATTTGTGGAAAGTAAGAAAACAATTGTCTTACCCATGGTTTTTACTAATGAATTCATAAATTTATGTACTATTTTATAATATATTAATAAATTTTAATAGAAATATATTACATAAAACTACATTATCTATTGGGAATTTATATATTTTAAAAAATATAGTTTTAAAAATCATTTTTTTCCATTTAAGAAATTGGAATGTCAATTATAGGTTTTGAAATTGATATTAATAAATTAAAATATATATGATTAATAAAATAATATATTTATGATAGAGATATTATTTAACATTATTAGTAAATCACTGTTATATATTTATTATGTTATAATAATTACATAATATTTTTTAATAATTTATATTTTACACAAAAAATTATTATTGTCTCATAAAAGGATAGAAAACCTGATGTTGGAATATTTTGACATGCTAGTTTCCAAAATTTCTCCCATTTTATTAGAAAAATTTTCTAAATAAATTAAATTTAACATTTAAATATAGAAAAACATATTCATTGAAAAACAAAACTTATTATACAATAAATTATATATCCCTCAAAAAATGTTTATATTATTGCCTAAAATTAACAAATGAATAATTTTATTCATTTTCAACATTTTATAACAATTATTAATTTATTTTATATGTAATTTAGAAAAATAATATATATATATATATACTACATAGAAGTAATATCATGGTCTCTCTCTATAAAAATCACTATTATCACATTTTCTAATTATATTCATTATAAATAAATGTTTAACACTAAATAGGATTATGGTTTGCATAAAACAATAAAATAATTTATAAAATACTTACATTTTAATAATATTATTACCTAGTTAGGTAACCAATTATTATAACACATATTCCACAAGGGTAAGGTGTGTTATAGTGGTTGTTTTGTTAGATGGTTTAGAAAATATAGTTCTAATGTTTATCCCCACTGGCTGGAAATTCACCAATATGTGATGCCATTCTAACCTCACATATTGATACTCTTTTTGGGATTGATCAATATCAGTCTCCATTAATGATACATCTATCCCATGTTCTAAAAAATGAACATCATAATTAATGATTCTATGGTTGAAGATATTATTTCATTGTTCTATATTCAATTAACTATTATAGTTACCTTTAATATAAAAAATAATTAATGAAAAAAATATAACAACTCCTTTAATAATATTCATAATTCCAAATAGTTATATCTATCTTTGGTTATATGAGACGACTGCCATGTAATAATAATTTAAAGATCATATCATCCTGATCACATTTTTTATTACATATATATATATATATACCACCAAATATTATCATTTACTAAATAATTCTACAAGGTTTTAACATATCGTTTTATAATCTCGATCTTATTCCTAACATATGTTTTTTCCAATTTATTTATTGAAGTTGTCATCATCCTAGTATAGTTTGATCTAATATATTTTTCTATATTATTGTCATTATTATTTGACTTTTATATCCATGTATTAGTATTAGTTGTTATAATTCATATTATTTATCTATATTTAATAATATATATTTAATAATTATTATTTTTTTACATCCACTGTTCAATATAATTTAAAATTCATTATGAAAATGATTTCTTTTACAAATAAATATTGAATTTCTATGTAGTTTAACTCACCCCCTTTAATAAATTTTTTTGTTCAAATTTCTATTATACATCATAACAAAATGATGTAATTAACATCTATCCCATCTTCAGGATCACACATAACTTCTTTAAACTTTTTATTACTGAATAAACAATCACAATTTGTTTTTATTTTTTCCTCAACAATGTTTCCCTTCTATATTGTTTTTGGATCGCTTACTCTATATAAGTCATGTCATGTTCTAATTCCATATCATTAATATAATGTATATAGGTTGGTTTATATATATAATATCTCAATTGAGACTCATTTGAAACATCATGGACAATATAAGGATTTGGGAGGAGTGATAATTGAAAAGAAACAACTAAAACACACTCCAAAATCTAAAATGATCCAATTTTACATGGACTTAGTTTCGCATTATTCTAAAATCTCAAAAAAATCATGGTGATAACTTTATAATAACATGATTACCAACATGATATTCTATGTATTTCCTTAGTATGTATGCAAAAAAATATTTTGGACACTATATAGCCTTGTTGTGTTTATGAATCACTTGTATCTTTTATATAGTTTCTTTTTACATGTATAGTCTGAATAATTTTTTTCTCCAACTTTAATCGAAGATATTAGATTCATACTCCTTATTTTGCATAGTTCTTCAAAAGTTTACATTTTTATAATATATTGTAATGTATTTTTATTTGAGATTTAGACAATTAGAAGTTGATGTTCTGAATTCCCTTTAGAATTACGTGACAATTAACATAGAATATCTTATAATGATGCAATTTCCATTTTAGACTACACATTACTTAGAGGATGATAGGTTTTTCTCATATTAACTTATGTATTCATCTTCTTTTAATGTATCCTCTGAAATATGGAATTGGTTATTGTATCTTTGTTATAAAAAAAATTGACAACTATACTGAATGGAGAATAAGTACTTCATGAATTTATATGTGAGTTATTAGATATAGGGAGAAATAAGCTCTTATTACAGTGGAATAGTTAAAAATTGTCAACATATTGACCATTAATATTATAGAATTGTTTCCATTATATTACCATGGAAGGACCTTTAAAAAGTCCACAGTGATGTTACTCAATTTCCATTTAGGTATGGGAAGTGTATGTAATACACCTTTGGGATGTTTTCATTGAAACTTTATTACTTGTCACAAAATGAAACATGAAATGTAATTATGAATATATATTTTTCATGTTATCCTATTAATAATATACATGAAGTTATCTTCACATTATAGTGGTTCCAAGATGTATAGATCATGAGGATCTATGAGCTTCATCCATTATCTCTTTATTTATCTAATGATTATTTTTAATAAATAAAATTTTATATAAATTTAGTATACCTTCTTGATAAATATTTAATTCAAGAAACCTCCCATTTTTCACACCCTATATCTTAATTTTCATCAATGTATAACTCTTGTGGTATTTTTTAACTTCTTTACTAGTGACGATTGAGAAAAAAATTGGTAAATGAATAATGATTTCCCTTCCCATATGAATTTCCACATCCAACCTTAATAGTTCCTTGATTTATGAATATAATTTAATCCTTGTCATTAGAATAACAACACTATAAAAACCATTTTTTTGATAAAATAATTCTTTTAATTTATTAATTATATTCTAATTAAAATAGACACTATCTTCAATAGTGTATACTATAAAACCAGTTTTATAGTTAAAAACATTATTTTTTCTGAAAAACGATTTATCACATTTTAATGGTGCACATGATTTATATCTAGAATATTTCAAATTAATACAAAATATAAATCTTATTTGTAAGTGGGACATCAAAATTAACTTTAGTTTAATTTTTGGTATTTTTTAGATAAGATTCATTTTTTGATGAATAGTGAAAAAAATGATACATTTTAATTGAAAAATACTTTTTCATCAAATTTATTTTTATTGTATGATAATATTTTTTAATGGTTTGAAAGTATAATTAGATCATGTTTTTTTAATTTAATCCAATTTAGGTTATTGGAATCAATTTTACATTGAAATTGGATATAAAAACTATGTGAATTTTTGAACGTTTTACTTTAAAAAACGTGGTTTCTTATACCTTTAATGGGATTAATTTTTAGATAATTTCTACAAATTATGAATTTTTAATTTTAAAAAAAAAATAGATTCTATATTCAGAATCATAAGTTACAAATTATATATATAAGCCCCATTTTATTTTTTGAAATTATAAATAGTAAGATTAGTAATAATTTTTATTACCACGATTAAGGGTAAATCAGATAATTAAAGGTAAAATTTATATTATAAAAATATAAATTTACCCTAAAACTTATTATAATTTAATTTTATGAGTGTATTCAGACCAATATCAACCTTTTTTTTATTTTAGGACTAATTGGACTCACTTAGATGACTTTAATTCCTTTATAATATTATATTCAACGAAAAGTCATTTTTATTACGCATTTGTTATTAACACGTAAATTATTATTAATATGAGGTTATACAGAGTATCTATTAAACTAAAAATATTATATAGAAATAAATAAACTATTATATATATCATCGTAATTTATTTATCATTTTTTGGAAATAAATAATTAACTTACATGATTATATTATGATGATGCAGTAATTGATTCACTAATGGAAGAATCAAATAAATGTTATTAACAATATTATAATAAATATAATTTGAGATAATTTATCTCATCTATTTTTTTTATTCTTTTGACATGTTAATTAATTTTTCAAGGAGTTATTTCAATTATATCACGATGTTATGATATTTTTAAGAAGTCAAGGAATGAATAGTTGTAAAATTGGCACTAATGGTATTTTAATATATAAAATATTTTATTAAATTATATAAAATTTATAAAAATAAAATATTAAGTAAAATAGTTTTTATATGTCATAAAAGTTCATAAATGTCTTTTTATTGGTCTTTCTGTATGTTATGGTAATTATATTGACCCTCAAAGTGTAAATTAGTTAATAAAACGGTAAGAGTTAAAAGGGATAAAAAATATAAGAAATAAAAAAATATCTAAAACCTGTATAATTTTCAATGTTTTATAATATTTATATCCATGATCATCCTAGATTTTAAATAAATCTCTTGGGGCCCATTTTCAACATAATATTAATTTATATAAATTTTATATTTTGAATAATTTTAAAAGTCCACCTCCCCTCTCTTTTAAAAGGGCACTACTTCCTATCATTTCTTCACACTTGAAAACCAATTTGGATCGCCTAATATCTATATAAATCTATTCTTAGAGTCTATACCCATATTATTTAGGCCTTATTTTAGTCATAAAACCCTCTATAGAGGTGTTACGTTATTAATCAAAGGTGATTATCCAAAGGAATGGTATCCTTTTTAATTAAGTATTTCTATTTTATTTCTTATTTAACTTCATTAAATTGTTCTTCAACCATGATGATATAAAAACTAAAGTATCCTCAATATATTAAAAAGTTATTATGTTAATATCATCACAAAAAATCCATCTCTAATTCCATAAAATCGGAAAATAAATAATCATTTGTGCGTACATGTGAACTATCACCTCCACAAACTGATATACTTCATTATCTATTATCATATCTCAAGACTGGTTATAATGATGGAAATAATTTTTATATATGATATTAAGGAAATATTTATCATTATAATTATATAATACATCAATTAAATTCTTACCTTCTATGGACATAAAAATTGTAACGTTATTTGTGCGTACATGTGAATTGTCACTTCCACAAAGTGATGTGATTCATTTTTCATCACCAAATCACAAGTATGATATATATAATTAAATATCAATTTTTAATATTATATTTATGATATTATTATAATTATATTATTATTAATAATTATTATTTTTTTTTTGATAATGATGAATGTAAAATGGTAACGTTACTCATACATACATACGAACAACCATCTCCAAGTTTATAATGTTCTTCATTTTTTTTAATCATACATAAATGGTTTGATTTAAAATTATAATTAATGTTTGTGTTTTATTATTATTTTATGATTATTATACTTTTTATAAAGTAATAATGACTAAATTTGGCTATATACATCATACCAAGTCATTTTGGACTCATATACTGAATATCATCAAAACATCTGACGTAAACATAAATAATTATGTAATTGTTATAATATAGTGATAAGTGATATAAAATTAATTAAAAACTAGAAAATTTTTATCATGAAATTGAATAACTTACTTATGTTTAATATTGAGTAATAACATACATGGTGAATTAGACTCGAGGTAAGGGACTTCATCACAATCTCCTTTCATTGAGGCATATTTTGATGTAATACACCACCTTCCTTTATGAGGCATAGAAACAAACCCTTTTAATTTTTAATTAAATTAAAAGGTGTTCAAAATTTTATCTTTGTATGACTTATATATGGAGAATTTTACATTATTTTCAAATGAAAAAATGAATGTTTTTAACAGGTATAGAAACAACAACATCTCTTCAACTGTGACTATTATTTGATATTTAGATTCCACTCCAAGTCTTAATTTATTTAAATGAAAAATAAATATATTATTCTACTTTTATAGGTATTTTGGTATTGAAAAAGTCTTTAGATATTTATTTACTATTTCAATGCATTGAAATTATTTCATGTGGATGAAAATGAACTTTTATGAGTTGAATGATTAAAATTGAATTCTTTTATGTGTTATGAGTATGTGATGGTATATTGAAATTTTACAGGTGGTTACATAATAAACCAAGGATGGGTTGTTATATTATAACATCAATTCATTGGATATAGAATTCATGTGTCTGGTTATTCCATTTTGTAAGAGTGACATGTATGGAAATAAACCACATGTTTTTCCAATTTAAGTATAATTTTTTCCCAAGTTACGTTTATGTGTTATATATGCTTTCTAGTGGTTTTATATTAAATAACTTGAAGTTAAATTTTTATTGAAAAGAATGATCAACAAGAGAAACAAGAGGAAAGTTTGGCCTAAAGAGGCCTAAAATGGTGCAGTTTGAGGGCATCCCCTCAAATCAAGGACATGCCCTCTGTATTGAAGAAACAAATGCTTAGAGTACTGATCACTTTAAGGACTTGATCCGCATGGGATGCAAGATGATCTGCTTCCTTATTTCCTTCTCTCCATTTTTGGGTGACCATGGTGACATTGTTAAGTAGAGCTTTGCATTCTCTGATTATGTAAGATATCGACCACAGTATTTGAATTTTACCTTTTAAGGAGAAATGGATAATCTTAGAGTCTATCTCTACTTGGGATATATTGATATTGTTCTGAATGCTCAATTTGATCCCTACCAACATAGAATTTGCCTCTACCTAAATGCTTGTTCTATTGCCATAGTGGGCCTTAAAAGCCATAATGATACTCCCCCTCCGGTCTCGAACAACTCCACCTCCTCGATCAATACCCTCTTTGCTGGTGTCGTCTGTGTTCAGCTTTAAGCCATCATCAGGGGGAAACTACCTCAACCAATGTCTATGTCTCCTGGTGAAGGATGAAAGATCCACAAGGTATGGAGCACAGAGGTACTTCAAAATGGTGCTTCTTGCCATTTTTTTTAAAAAGGAACCAAGTCTTACAGCAATATCCTGATCCAACCAATGATAGACCTCCCAGACAACGGGGTCCCATCGTATTTCGCCCTATTCCTGGCTTTCCATAAGCACAAACAACTAGCGTTGAGAATTATGGAGCAAACCATCCATTCTGTGCCTACATTGTCCATCCCATGAAACCACCTTTCCAGGAAAGGTTCATTCTGGTGAGTCGGTGAATCATACGTTGTAAACTCTCTAAGAAAGCGCCAGACAGCCTTCGCCCTTCTATTAATACAACATTGACAACAAGATTAAAAGTTAATGCCTAGCCTCTTGATGTTGTCTTCGGCATGAATGGAGTTGTTTATAATCCTCCAGATTAGAAAGCCGTATTTGGAAGGGATCAAGTTTCACCAAACCTCCTTGATCTATCTAACATTATCTGGTTCTGAGTTGGTTTTAATTCGATATAAGTACTCTTTCTTCATCTCATCTAGATCCATCGAGTTGAATTCGTGGAAACGACTCGCTTCAGTGAAGTAAATGGTTGGTGTGGGGAAAAACGGGTACCCAAGAACCTCACCTACCAAATTATCGAACCAGAAATGAATGTTACCAAATCCAAAAATCCACTACGAATTTTGGATAAGAGACTGGATAAAGGAGATGATCGACATCCAAAGAGGAGAGCCATTCATGTTTCTGTTATCCACAACATACCCATGTATGCATGGAATGATCTTTCCCCATAGGGTTCTCCCTTTAATTGATTCCTATGAATGCTTCGCATGAATGTATTGGATGGTGGATTCTAAACTCTTCCCATTGATGCCCTCATCCTGTATGGGCCTGGCCATCTGACACCACGAAACCCAGTGTCTTTTTCCCTCTGAAGCCGCATCCCAGATGAAGCCCACTAGGATTTTATCAATAGTTCCTGTAACCCCCTTTGGCATGTTCGTGGATTCCATTGCATGAACCGGGATAGCTTTAATTACACTGCTAACTAAAGTGATGTGGCCCCCGAATGAGAGCATGTGGTTCTTCTAGTTGAGGAAATGGTTAGTGATATTACTCCCCACCTTATAAAATATCAGATGCGCAATATTCCTAGAGAAATTTTTCTTCCCAAGTATTCTAGGGGAAACTGTCCTCTTTGCATACCCAACCTACTACCCAGGTGCTCGGCCCTCCTTGTCCCACACTTGTTAGAGATGTAAAATCTGCTTTTATCTTTATTGATATCTTGGCCACTACAGTAGCAGTAATCCACAAGAATTATGTTAATCCACTATATCTATGTCCTACCTGCATTCATTAATATAATGGAGTCACCGACAAACATTATAGGAGAGACCAGTGGTAGGCTCTATTTCCTTCGGTAGGGGAGGATATCTCCATCTTCCACTCCCCTATTAATCCGGCAGCTTAGAACCTCATGCATTTGGATAAATATGCTCAGAGGGATCAGATCTCCTTGACGCAACCCTCTTATATCTTTTAAATATCCGTAGGATCTGCCCACGAAAGAGACTGAAAGCCATGGAGAACTGAAGTAGCGAAAGATAATATCACATGCCCGCACGAAGAACCCCATGTGAATCAGAACTCTATTTATAAAACCCCATTCCAGCCTGTCATATGCTTTGAAAATATCCAATTTGATGATGATATTATACCCATGAGACCTAGTGGATATATATATGATCATTTCCTGAGTGAGATCCATTTCACCTTGAATTGATCTACCTTTTACAAAACCATGTTTCTCCAACGATATGCACTTGGGGAGAAAACCAGATAGACTCTGATTAATAATACACACCAAAATTTTCTTTTAAAAATTACATAGACTAACTAGTCTGTAAGGAGATATTGGGGATGGATCTTTGATCTTCGGAATGACCGCTAAGGACGTAGCGCAAGCCACCCGAGGGAGGCATCCACCCTGAAAGAAGTCATGAATCACCACTATGATATGATTCTTAATCATTCCTCATGGGTCTCTATAGAAGGATCCTAGTAATTTGTCTCGGACCGGAGTTCTCTCTATATTTAACTTCATCATGGAATCATTAATTTCTACCTCCCTTGGACTACAACCCATGCATTCATTCATCTGGTCTATTACAGTGTTCTGTGACTCCCCAAGAGCTCTGCACCCCCTGTCGGGTAGCCTTTAGGAATTGACAAGATTGGCCCAACCAATAGGTCTCTGAAGAAGTTGTGTGACATCCCCCAACCACATATTTCTCCCCTGATTAGGATCCATCCTCCAACTTGATATTTGGTGTGGTAGGCCTCTGGTTCACTCTAATACATGTGTGAAAGAAAGTATAATTTCTATCTCCCTCTCTAATCCATTTCGTCTTTGAGATCTCCATGGACATTATCTCCTGAGAAAGGATCATGTTATCCATTTCATTGTCCTTATCCATTAATTCTGAAAAAACATCTTTGCCCCATGTATCCTCCTGAATCGTCTCCAATCTATCATCTACCCATTTCAAGTCCTCATAGGATTGGTCTGTAGCTGGAAGGTTCCTATCCCACTAGTGTAACATTTGCTTAAGATGCCTCAGCTTGTTATTCGAGGCCACCCATGTGTGCCCTTGAATATATTCCTCCCACAACTCTTTAACCACCTCCTTTTATCCTAGATTCTCATGCCACTGGCTGTAGAACCTGAAGTTGTCATGGCTAGACTGAGTCAAGGATAGATTGAGCAGCATCGGAGAATGATCTGAAACCCCGCACACCAAGTGATTAAACTTTTCATTGGAAAACATTGTAAGGATGAGAATTTTGGAAAGACATCGATCTAGATTTCTCTAGAATTAGTTACTCCCCTTTTGGTTGTTTCACTAGGTGAACTTGTCTCCTGAGTAACCCAAGTCCATTAGACCCTTTCCCTCCACAAACTGGTTGAAGTAAATACTGGACTTCATAGGGAATGATCCCTATCCTTTTCTCTCCTCTGGGTCCATAACATCATTGATGTCCCACCTATTCTCCAAGGAAGTCCCCCTAGGTCGAAGACGGAAAGATCATGCCACAGAACCTCCCGTCGGTGAGAGTCGCATCTGGTATAAACCACTAACATGAGGAAGACTCCTGTATCACATGTGATTTTTTTGCTAATATATTTCTCCCCAGCCTAAATCACATCTACTGATATGTCCTAATTCAAAAAGATACATATGCCTTCATTTTCGGGAGCGGCATGCATGAAATTGAACTTTCTGATCCTGCGGGAGAACTCGCCTATCTTATCAGGACGTTGTTTGTGTTCAAGAATGGAAACCAACTGAAACTTGTTCTTTTTTTATTCCAATGATACAAAGTCTATTTTCACCCGATCCCCCAAGCCACAGGCATTCCATATGAAGATAGAAATCTTTGGGAGAAATTGGGCCCAGTTTTGACCCTTGGAGATGAGGTCTCTATGACAAGGAAAGGGATGCACTCCTGGGATAACTGTAGATTTGATCTTGATCTTGTACAAATGCTCGTACTAAGATCTAAAGGCCCTGTGAGGGAGAAGCAGGTTGGGGTAAGAGCTTGTAGAATCTCCCCTTCGCTACTCTCGTTGGAGTTTCATATGAGAAACACACCACCACTACGCCTTCATCTCCATTAGAAGACTCGGCATGATACCTCAGGCTCCCATTCTCGGTCTTAGGCCTTGGGATGATCTACTTTGAAATAGGAGTCTCCTTTCCCTTGCATATCTAAAATATCCACCCTTCAAGAGGATGGTGATAAAGAACCAGAGGAGACGAAAAGTGACTGAAGATCCTTCCTAAAAGGACCCCCTCCACTAACCTCTAGGAAGTCGCGCCAAAGCTCCCTATACCTGTAAGAACCAAAGGAAGATAGACTTGCATACCCAAAGATTCTAACTCCTTGTAAGAGAGGACCTCCCTCACTTTCATCGATTAAAAGGGATATTCTACGGCTGAGGAGGATGGAGCATGACTGACACTTGCACAAGGAAAAACTGAAATGCCCTCTTGGATGATCTCCCCACTCGACTTCGTTGCCGAAGGAGCTGGATGAATATTCACTCGGACAATACGAGCTGCCTGACCTCGTGATTCTGCACCACTCTTACTACAATTCTACATGGAATGACCCTAGAGAAGGCATACTGAACAATACCTATGAAATATTGGGAAAACAACATCCTAAAACCACTCAAATGAGTCCTTAACCTGCACCGAAAGCTTCTCCAAAACTGGAAAAGATAGATCCATCTCAACAAATATCTTAGATACCATGGTCTCTTCACCTCGTCGAGAATGTTCATCCACACAGAGGAAACTTCCAAGATAATCTCATATGTTCGGAAGAAGAGATAGGTTCTAAAATGGGAGGGGAAGGCCAGGAAGGCAAATCTAAACTGCAGCAAAGGGGCTCTCCTTCCCCTTGTGAACATCCTTGGACCAATGAGCCAAATTGAAATGCCATCAACCCCAAAAATGAGGGGCTAAGAACCATGCCTTTACAAAGTCTGATTTTGATGCAAAAACCAGGAAAAACAAGGAACATTGAATAGTAGTGATGCACACAGAAGGAAATAACCCCCAAGATGCCACAAAGCTTTTGAAAACTAGAAGAGACGGTTTCTCAGAGCCGAAATGAGACAAAAGGGTCCATTTCAAGGTAGAGACTACATCAGCAAAGGTGGAATCCGGGATCTCCATAGAAACTCGATTGCCTTCCCGAGAAACTGAAGGGGAGAAGGAAGCTGACGCCTTGAAGCACAACTCCTGGGAAGAACAGGATGACCCGCACAAAACATCCTTGAAAGAGCGGTTCTTCCCTTGGATCGTTGCGTTGAGAACCAGAGGTCCTTATAGAGGTAGAGAGAATTCTACTGGATGAATTAGTTGACTCAGGAAATACAAAGCGGTGGTGTCCATGAAAGAGCACAACCTGATCTACCACAAAGGAATCGGATGATAGTGGATCATTTTATGAGACAACATCCATCATAAGTTAGAGGATCATATAACCCCATGCTTGTGGAATGATGGATAATTTCCTAGAAAATATAATCCACATCATGGGTTGTTTGGATCACCAAAATGCACCTCTTGAAATTTATCATTTTGAAGGTGAAGTTGTTCAATGGTTAAAACTATCATAGGATGTGAAGAGATTGATTCTATGGAATGGGATAAATTTAACAATATCTTCCTTGATAAATATTTTCCTAAGGATATTCACCTTTGGGTATAAAATAAATTCTTGTAATTTAGAGAAAAATATGAATATTTGGTGGCTATGTATGAAGAAAATTTCACCCATTTGTCAAGGTACATAACAAATATTATATGGGATCTTGATAATAAGATAAATCGGTTTTACTCAGTATTAAATCTGACATATCGAAGGGAGTTTTCTTCTAGTGAGTTCAAAAGCAATGAGAAAATTTTCTAATGTTTAGAGAAGGTATAAATGGAGTTTTTTATGATCATGTTATCTATGAGAGAATGAAAAAGAATAGGTCTAGTTTCCATACAATGGGGAAGAATTCATTAAAATAATTTTGGTTATAAGAAAACTGAATTTCCATATTGTGAGAAGTGTGGTAAAAATAATCATAGAGAATTAATTTCAATTTCTAGGAAGTTCTTCCAATGTCATAATATTGTTTATATTTCTCATAAATGTATGGGAGATGATCAGGCAAACAATGAAATTCCAGTGGTAAGATGTTTTAGTTGCAATGATTTGGGGCATTATAACAATGTGTGTTCCAAAGTTCATTTCTGAGGGTGAAAACAAGAATGATCTAAAGAAGAATGGAATGGAAAAATAAGTTTCTAATACTTCAATTTATGTGGGTCCATCGAATGATATTGTGATGGGTATGTTATAGGTTTTTTCAAAATATGCCAATACTCTGTTTGACTATGGATCTTCACATTCTTTAATTTTGGAGAGCATTGCACGTAAATTTTACATATAACCTCATGAATTTGATATAGATATTTTGGTTAAAACTCTATGTGGAAGTATTAAAGCAATCACGATTTAAAGGAATATCCTTATTATCATTAGTGGGGTGTCCTTTCCTTCAATTCTTGTTGAACCTCTCATAGTGGAGTTTGATATCATTATTTGTACAAATTGGATTCCATTTTATCAAGATAATATATATTAAAAATCCAATAATGTTATATTTATTGATTTAATACCTTTTATAACATACCAATATACTAAGAGATTGATTAAATATGGATTTTAAAATTTTCTAGCTCATGTTGTTAAAAGGAATGAAATGGTTTTGATTATTTACATTCCTATAGTGAATGAATTTATGGATGTTTTTCCTAATGATTTGATTGGTGTTGTTTATAATCAAGAGGTTTAATTTACTATTGATTTAGTGCCTCATATTAATCCTTTCTCTCAACCCCCATATTTAATTGATAATTTATAATTGGTGGAATTTAAAAATTAGCTGCTAGAATTACTTGACAAAGGTTTCATTCGACCTAGTACTTAACCATGGGGTGCTCCTATTTTATTTTTAAAAAATAGTGATTGTTTTAGGAGACATTGTATTGATTATAGAGCCTTTATTAACCTCACTATTAGGAACATATATCATTTTCCTCTCATCGATGGTTTTTTTATCAGCTCCCGGGAGCTCCATATTTTTTAAAGATTGATTTGAGGTCAAGGTACCATAAGCTGAAGATGAAGGGGGATGAAATTACAAAGAAAAAATTTGGAATGAGATATGGTAATTATGATTTTTTATGAGATTTGGGTTATCTAATGAACATACTATATTTATGAATCTAATGAATGGAGTCTTTCATAAGTTTTTATATTAGATTGTGGTTGTGTTTATCGATGAGGTTTTGGAATATTCTAAAAGATAGAAGGAACATGAAAGTCACTTAAGGACTTTTTTTTGAGAACATTAAAAAAAATAAACTATTTGGAATGTTTAGAAAGTTTGAAATGTGGTTGTAAAAATTTCATTCCTTTGTTATATTTTTTATAATGATGGAATAAATTTGGACCCTTCTAAACAATTTTTTTGAGGAGTGGACATGACGTGTCAATGTCACATAGATTCATAGTTTTATTGGATTAGTTGGTTATTAAAAATAGTTTTTTGAAAATTTTGATCATTTATCTTGAACACTAACTATGTTAACACCTAATAGAGTTATGTTCATATGGATAAAATAATGTACTATTATTTTTAGGAACCTAAATGAATATTGGTAAATGCTCTAGTTTTATCACTTCTTTCTATAAAGTTTAAATTTTTTATCTCAATTGATTATTCATTGAAAGGTATTGGT
Source organism: Viscum album (assembly GCA_963277665.1). Taxonomy (NCBI): domain Eukaryota; kingdom Viridiplantae; phylum Streptophyta; class Magnoliopsida; order Santalales; family Viscaceae; genus Viscum; species Viscum album. The sequence continues at coordinate 670,818,061 of OY728131.1, read as the reverse complement.
TGTGTAATAATGTAGAATGATCAAGTAATTTCTTATTCTTCATGTTAGTTGAAACCTCATGAGTTAAATTACCCTACACATGATTTGGAATTAGGTGCTATTGTTTTTTCATTAAAATTTTGGGGGCTTCATTTGTATGGATTAAAGTGTGAAATATATAATGATCACAAATGTTTGAAATATATATTCACTCAGAAGGAATTGAACATAAGATATAGAAGTTTAATGGAATTAATCAAGTATTATTACTTCACTATTAATTAACATCAATGAAATGTAAATAAGGTGGATGTTGTATTGAGTCAAAAAATTAATGATAAATTAAACATTATGTACTTGGAATTTAACCCTTTAGATAATGATTTGATGAATTTTTCCTTCAAATTTTTTGTGTAGGAAATTCCTCTATTTTTTCATGTTTCATTACAATCATCCTTATTAAATAGAATTAACAAAGTGTAGAAGGAATATTATGAGTTGTAGGAAAAAGAATAATTGGTTTAAAAGGGTATGTTGACTAAATTTAATGTTGATAAAGATTATTTTTGAAGGTTTGGGAAGAGATAATGTGTGCCTTGTGAATCGCAGTTGAATATAGATTTGTTAAGTGAATCTCATAGTTCTATATTTTCAGTTCATCCAGGAAGCACTAATATGTATAGAGACCTTCAAAAGTAGTACTGGTGGGATGAAATGAAAGAAGATATTCTTGAATTTGTCTTTAGATGTTTGACTTATCAACAGGTTGAACAAGAGAATTTGTTACTGAATGGGATGCTTCATCCTTTTCCAGTTCCAAAGTGGAAATAGGAAAATACATCTTTGGGCTTCATAGTGGGATTACCAAAAAAATTACGAGGTGACAATGTGATCTTTGTTATTGTTGATCAAATGACTAAATCTGCTTATTTTCTTCCAATTAGAGATACTATGTATCTAGATCAACGTTATAAATTTGGTATTAAAAAGATATTCAGGTTTCATGGAGTTCCCATTTAGATTATATATTATCATAATCCTAGGTTCACATATAACGTTTTGAAATTCCTTTAAGGGTCGTTGGGTTCTGAATTAATTTTTTGTACATATTTTCATCCTTAATCAGATGAGATGTCAGAATGAAAAATTCAGACCTTAAAGGATATGTTATGTGCTTGTTAAATGGATTACTAGTGATATTGGGATCAATATCTTTAATTTTTTTAATTTTATTAAAATAATATTTTTCATTCCAATATACATATGTTACCATTTCATTAATTACATAGAAAGTGGTGTCGAACTCCAATATTTTAGAATGAATTAGATGAAAAGAAGTTGACGGGACCAAAATTGGTAGAGGAAATAGTAGAGAATATTCAGTTGATTCAAAGAAACAGGAGGATATCCTAGAGTAGGATGAAATGTTATGCAGATCACTAGAGGAAAGATCTTTCTTTCAAGGTCGGTGATCTTGTCTTTCTCTGTGTTCCTCAATGGAAAAGTGTGATGTGTTTTTGTAAGAAGGGGAAGATGAGTCCATGGTTCATTGGACCCTATGAAATCTTAGATAAAGTTTGATTAGTTTTCTATATAGGGGCATTACACCCGATTTTATCATAGGTACACAATTTTTTTCATGTTTCAATGTTAAAAAAATATATGTCAGTCTCATAGCATATTTTATGTCTAGAAGTAGTTTAATTGGAAGAGAATCATTGTTATGAGGAACAATCAGTTTGGTTATTGACTGCAAAGAGTAAGTGTTATGGAATATGGTGATTCATCATGTTTGGGTTTTTTAAAAAAATCTTATAGTTGAAGAGGCAACGTGGGAATATGAAAATTCTATTGGCGAAAAATTCCCCCACTTATTTAACAAGTGAATAAAACTATGAGGATGAAATTTCCAAAAGGGGGAATAATTTAATAACAAAAGTATTTTAAAATAAGTATTTTTAATTTATTAATTATATATTAATTAAAATTTACACTATATTCTACATTGTATATGATAAAACAAGTTTTACAGTTTAAAAAATCATTTTTTCTAAAAAATAGTTCTATCGACTTTGAATGATGCACTTGATTTCAATGTAGTTTTATCACATTTATAAATTATATTTGGAAAAATAAACATATTATATATAATTGGGACATAAAAATTTTCTTTGGTTTAATTTTTTTTATTATTCTAATAAGATTTCTTTTTTTAATGAATAGTGAAAAAAATCGATTTTAATTGATAACTACTTTTTTTTCAAATCTATTTATAGAATTAAATATTATTTTTAAATGCTTTTAAAGTATACATATATCACCTTTTATCATTTAATCTAATTTTGGTCATTGTAATTAATTTCCCATGGAAATTGGGTATAAAAACTAAGTGATCTTTTCAATGTTTTACTTTAAACACTTGTTTTCTTATTCTGTCAACGAGATTAATTTTTAATTAATTTCAGAAAATTATATGTTTTGTATTTGGAAAAATTGATTCCATATTTAGAATCATAAGGTCCTAATTATTTAAATATATCCCTTTTATTTCTAGACATCATGAATACTAAATTTAGTAATAATATTTATTACCACAATTAAGGGTAAATTGGGTTATTTAAGGTAAAAATATATTATAAAAAAATAAATTTACTCTAACACTTGTCGTAATATAATTGGATGAAATTTTTTTAACAAATATTGTCCTTGGGTCTATTTTAGATTCACTGAGATCCACTTGGATGACTTTAATGCATTTATATTATTATATTCAATGAAAAGTCATTTTTCTTACAATTTTGTTTTTAACAATTAATTTATTTTTAATATGGGGTCATACAGGGGATATATCTGACTATGAATAGTATTTAAGAATCAATAATTATTACATAAATCATAATAATTTATTTATATTTTTATAAAATAAGTAATTAAATAAATTGTGACAAAATAATGATATAGTAATTCCTTCATTAATGGAAAAATGAAACAAATGATATTAAAAATATTATAATAAATATAATTTGATATAATTTATACCATGAATTAATATTATATATGTATTTTACATGTTATTTAAGTTTTTAAATAGTTTTTCAAATATACCTTAAATTTATGATATCTTTAAAAAGTCAAGAATTTAATAGTGTCAAAATTTACACTAATGGTTTTTTAAAATATAAAATATTTTATTAAAAGGTATAAAATTTAAGAAAATCAAATATTTAACCAAAGAGTTATTATATATACTTAAATTTTATAAATTAGTCTCTAATTGGTATTTTGGAATCTTATGGAAATTATATTGACCCTCAAATTTAAATTACTTAATAAAATGGAAAGAGTTAAAAGGTTTAAAACAAGAATATAAAGATTAAAAAAATTTAAAAGTTTATAATTTTTATTTTATTATTATATTTCATCCCATACTCACCCTATATTGTAAATAAATTACTTTGGATCCATTTGGAATAGAAAATCACCTTATATTAATTTAATATTTTGAAATATTCAAAGAGTTCCCCTATCTCTCTTATGAAAGGGCATTAATTCCTATCATTTATTAACACATAAAAACCATTTTTTTCAAAAAATATTCTTCTAAATACCTTTCTATCATCCATACCCACATTATTGAGGCCTTATTTTAGTATTAATACCCTCTTTATCACTGTTAATTTTTTAATCGAAGGTGATCATCAAAAATAAATGTATCATTTTTAATCCAGTATTTCAGTTTTATTTCTTCTTAAACTTCCTTAAAATAATCTTAAAACATTATGATATAAAAATTAAAAAAATATTAAATACAATAACAGGTTATTATGATAATATCATCACCTAAATTCATCTACACTTCCATCAAATTGGATATAAATTAATTATTCATTTGTATGTGTGAACTTTCACCACCATGAACCGATATAATTTTTTTTTCTATTACCATATCTTGGTACTGGTTATAATGATTTAATTAACTTTTATATATTATATTAATGATATATTTATCATTATAATAAAATAAAACATCAAATACTTTCTTTCTTTCCATGAACACAAAGATGGTAATGTCGTTCATGCATATGTGTGAATTATCACCTCCACAAAATGAAGGGATTAATTTAACTTCACCAAATCAAATTTATGATATATGTAATATATTTAAATTCTTAACATATTATTTATGATATTATTAATATTATATAAATATAAAACAATAATTTTCTTCTTTCCATAATGATCAATGAAAAATGGGAACGTTAGTTATGTGCATGTACAGACTACCATATCCATGATTATAACGTTGATAATTTTTCAAAACCATACATAGATGTTTTAAATTAAAATAATATTTAATTTTTAAAATTGATAATTGTTTTGGGAATATTATTCTGGGGATAATGGACTAATGACCACTTTTTTCTATAGACATCATACCAAGTCATTTTGGACTCATGTACTGAATATTATAAAAACATATAACTTAAACTTAAATAATTAAATAATTGTTATAATATGGTGATAAGTGATATAAAAGAAATAATAAACATGAAAAAGTTTCTATATAAAGTAAATAATTAACTTCTGTTTATTATTAAGGATGATAAAGAATATACTTGATGGATCAAACTTGAGGTAAGGGACTTCTTCTCAATATGCTTTCATTAAGGAATATTTAGATGTTATAAACCACCTTATTTTGTGATGTGTATAAATAACAAATTTTAATTTTTAATTATATTCAATGGTTTTCCAAAACTAATATTTTTTATTCGTTTTATACATATTTTTTTACATTCATTACAAATGACAAAATAAAAAAAATTAATGTATGCGGCGATAATTACTTCTTCACCACTATGATCATTATTTGATATGTGGCTTCCTCAACATGGATTTAATTTTTTAAAATAAAATATAAATAACTAATTCAAATTTTAGGTGTATTTTGGTTTTGAAAATGGTTTTGTAAAAGGATTTATTATTTTAATACCTTTAAATGACCTCTTGTGATAGCAAATGAAATTTTATGAGTAAAATTTGGAAAATTGAAATCTTTTATGTGTTATGATTATATAATAGTACATAGAAATTTGATGAGAAGTTATGTTATGACCCAAGTATGGGTTTTTCCATGATAAACCAAGTATGGGTGGTTGTATTATAACCTCTGATGCATTGTGTATGGAATTCAACCGTATGGTTATTCCATTTTGTAAGAGTGACATGAATGGAAGTCGACCACATGGTTATTCCATTTAAATATAATTATGTTCCATATTAACTTTATGTTTTATATATTCTCTATATGAGTTTTATGGTAAATTTATGATTACAAAAAGGTTATCTAATGGATTTTTTAAGGAAATTATTTACCACTTCTTAATGGTGGAAAGTATTATTTTATCATAAAGTATTCACAGTTTACATGTTTTCACTTGACTAATAGTTTTCCTTCTTTTTCTATACCATACTGGTCTTTTTATTTTCATACCAAGTTATAAAATTTTTTACACATAATTTAAGGAAGAAAAGAGATGAGGATACAATTAGGGGTAAAATTGTGATGATTGAACAAGAAAAGAAACCATGTATCATGTTAAATATTTTTTGTTTTATAATAAATGGATATTGTTTGGAAGGGTCCACTTTGTATTTATATGGTTTCTGTTATGTATTGGTTATGTCCTAATTATACAAATATATAAACATGAAAATATACTCATTATAAAATAAATTAAAATTATTTACTTCACTAAAGATTATACATTGTTTATGGTCGGGTCCTTAGAGATGGTATCAAAGTCCAGTTTAGATAAATTTAGAGGTTATGGTAATATTAATAACTTACCCTTGAAAGAGTTTACCTTATTTTAAATTTAAAATTTTATAGCATTTTAAAATTACCATGTTTCCTCATCTAAGAAATGTATTTTCAATATGGTTTCCCACCGATGAAACATGACAACTGTGCTGAGAACGAATCAAGATGAAAACATCCTTCCAAATCAGTATCTCTAGAAGTTCATAATCAAAATTGATTAGTTATTGTAGTGATGGATATATTGAAATAATAAACAAATTTTTATGGTTTCCATGTAAGATAGAAACAAGATCTTCCTCAAAAAAACATGATGATAGTGGATCATTTTATGAGACAACATCCCTCATCATTCAGAGGATCATGTAAACCTATTATAGCAGAAGGGTGGTTTAAATCCCTAGAAAATATATTCTATATCATGGGTTATCTGGACCACCAAAATTTAACTCTTATAATTTATCATTTTTATGGTTTATTTGACCAGTTTTGGATAATGGTTAAAAATATCAGAGGAATTGAAGAGATTGATTCCCTGGAATGGGATAAATTTAAGAATATCTTCCTTGAAAAAAAAATCATAAGGCTATTCAACATAGGAGGGAAAAGAAATTATTTGAATGAAGTCAAAAGGGGAATGATTTATTGGCTACATATGAAGAAAATTTCAATAGTTTATAAAGGTATATCCCAAATTTTATCTGGGATATTAACATTAAGATAAATCGATTTTATTTAGGATTGAAGTAGAAATATCAAAGGTAATTGGATTATCATGTGTTAAAAATATAGGAAAAACTCATATTATGTTCTAATAAGGTGTAAATGGAATTTTTTTTGATCATGTGTTCTATGAGATAAAGAAAAAGAATATGTCCAGATGGTAGGCAATGGGAGAGAATTTATCAAATAAGTTTTGTGGTAAGAAAACTAAATTTCCCTCCTGTAATAAGTGTGGTAAAAATCATCCGAGATAATGTATTTAAAAGTATGGGATGTTCTTATGATGTGGTAATATTATTCATATTTCCCATGACTATAATAGAGATTATTGGGAAAGTAATGAAAAGCTAGCAGTAAGATTTTTTAGTTGTAATGACTTTTAGAATTATTCCAATGTGTGTATAGAGTTTGTTACCCATGGTGGAAACTATCATGATTGAAAGTATAAGGGAATGTAAAAATCATATAATACTACTAAATTTGATTTGGGACCATAAAATGAAGTGGGGATAGGTATTTTACTAGTTTTTCCAAATATTTCAATCACCTATTTGATAATGGATCATCACATTCTTTCGTTTTTGAGATTTATGCAAGTAAATTGGAAATATCACCTCATGAATGTGATATAGTACTTATGGTAAAAACTATGGATGAAAGTATTAATGTAATTGATATTTGTAGAAATCTTCCTATAATCATTGGCGGGTTGATTCTATAAATCTTGTTGAACTTCCCAAAGTGAATTTTGATATCATTATGGGTGTGGATGGAATTTTAGTTTATAATGATAAAATATATTTCAAAGATAAGAATGCTTTATTCATTGATTTCATACCTTTGATAACAAACCATGAATCTGATATATTGATTAAATATGGAAGTGAGATTTACCTAGATCATGTTTATAAAAATATTGAAAACGTTTCTATTAGTGACATTCCAAAAGTGAATGAATTTACTGATGTATTTCTTCATGATTCACATGGTGTTTTTCCTTATTGGTAGGTTGAATTTACTATTTATTTAGTTCATGCAAGTAATCCTATTTCTAAACCCCCTTATTTAATGGATCAAGTACAACTAGTGGAATTGAAAAAATATTCACAAGAATTGCTTGATGAATGTTTCATTCGACCTCGAACTTCACCATGGGGTTCTCTTAATTTTCTATGAAAAAAAAGGATGGTTCCATGAGACTCTGTATTGATTATATATCCTTAAATAACTTCACTATTAAGAAAAAATATCATATTCTTCACATTGATGATTTTTTCAATAAGCTCTAGGGAGTATAGTATTTTTTTAATATTTATTTTATGTATTGGTATCATCAGTTGATGGTGAAGTAGGATGACATTCCCAAGATAGGGTTTTGAATGAGATATGGGAATTTTTAGTTTCTGGTTATGCTCTTTGGGTTATCTAATACACATTTTATAATTATGAATCTCATGAATGGATTCTTTCATATGTTTTTAGATCAGTTTGGTTTTGTTTTTATAGATTATATTTTGTTATAATCTAAAAGATAGGAGGAACCTAAAAGTAAATTAAGGATTTTTTTTCCAATGCTTAGAAGAAAATAAACCGTATTTAAATTTTAGTAAGATAGAATTTTGGTTTCAAAAAATTTTATTCCTTATTATTATTATTTTTAAAGATGGAAAACTATTGACCATTCTAAAAGGAACATTATTGAAGAGTAGCCAGGACCTACCAATGTCACAGAGATTCATATTTTTATTGGATTAGCATGTTATTACTAATAGGTTTTAAATCATTAATTGGTTATCTATCCCACTAACTAGGATAGAATGTATGGGGGTTAATTTTATCAAGAAAATTGATTGTGATGATAGTTTTTAGAACCTGAAAATGAATAATGGTAAATGATATATATTTTTTCCTACCTTCTAGAATTGTTGAATTTTTATCAATAGTTATGCTTCATTGAATGTAATTGGTTCTGTACAAAAACATAATGATTAGGTAATTTCATATGCTTCTCGTTAGTTGAAATATCATGAATTAAATTAACTTATGCATGATTAATAATTGTCTACTATTTTTTTCATTAAAAATTTGGATGTATCGTTTTTGTGGCATAATGTGTAAAATATATACTGATAAAAAAAATTGAAGTATATATTCACACATAAATAATTTTACATGAGAAAAATAAGGTGAATGTAAATTATCAAGGATTATTATTTCATGATTCATTTCTATCTTGGAAATGAAAACAAGTTGGTTGATGCATTGAGTCAGAAAAGTAATGCTACATTAATAATGATGTGTTTGGAATGTGACCCTTTAGTTAATGATTTGAAGAATTTTGGCTTGGAATTTTTTGGTGTAAAAAATTCAACTATTTTGTTTTAGGTGTGAGTAAAATTTTCTATATTAGATAGAATTAAGAAAGTGTTAAAGGAATACTGTGAATTGTAGAAAAAGGTAGAATTGGTTAACAAGGGAAATTTTCTTGAATTTAACATTGATAAAGATTGTGTTTTGATGTTTTGGAGGAGATTATGTGTGCCTTTTGATTCACTATCCAAGAAATATTTTTTAAGTGAAGCTCAAAATTCTCTATTTTCAGTTCATCTGGGACATACTATGATGTACAAACTTCAAAAGTATTACTAGTACGATAGAATCAAAAGATATATTGTTGAATTTATGATGATATTTTTTACATTTAAATATGTTAAAGAAGATAAAAAGTTATTAAAATGGATGATTCAGCCTTTTCTAGTTCTAGAGTGGAAATGGGAAACCATATCTATGGACTTTATAGTGGGATTACTGAAGACTTGTCAAGGTAATAATGTGATATGGGTTACTGTTGATGGATTGACTAAATCTTATAATTTTTATAATTTTTGACATATGATATCACTAGATAAACATTCAATGTGGTATATTACATAGATAGTTAGGTTACATAGAGTTCCCCTCTATATTATAGTTGATCATGATCCCAAGTTCACATCTATCTTTTGGAAAGGCCTTTAGAAGTCATTTAATACTGAATTAATTTCTACTGTAGCTTTTCAACCTCAATCAAATGGGCATTAAAAATGAATAATTTAAACCATGGATGATATTATATGTTCTTCTTCAATGGATTTATAGAAATATTGGGATTAATTTATTTCTTTGGTTGATATTTTTATAATAATATATTTCAATCCAATATAAAAATTGCACCATCATAGTCATTATATGGAAAAAGATGTCCAACTCTAGAATTTTGGGATGAAGTAGGTGAAAGGATGTTTCTCAGACAAAAAATGGAAGAGGAAATGGTAAATAAAGTTTAGTTGATTCAAAGACACATGAATATAGCTCAGAGCAGTCAGAAATTTTTTTGTAGATAACCGGAGGAAAGATATTTCTTTTGAGGTAGGTGGTCATGTCTTCCTTGAGGTTTCTCTATGGAAAAGTTTTATGTGTTTTGGTAAGAATTTGAAGCTGATTCCAAGGTTCATTGGACCCTATGAAATCCTAGTTAAAGTTGGATCAATTTCCTATAGAATTTTTTTTCCTTTGATTCTATCTTATGTATACAATGTTTTTCATGTTTTAATGTTAATAATGTATATTCTAGACCCATCACATGTTTTGTATCTAGAAGTAGTTCTCTTGGAAGAGAATATTTATTATAAGGAATAGCCAGTTTAGGTTCTTGGATACAAAGGGAAAGTGTTATATAATAATGTGATTCATCTGGTTAAGGTTTTTTGGAAAACCCATATGGTTTAATAGACATTATGGGAATCTAAAAATATTATAAGGGACAAATATCCCCACTTATTTAATAAGTGATTAAAATTGTGAGGATGTAATTTCTATAACAAGGGAATAATGTAAAAATAAAATTTATGATAAAATAAATTATTTTTTATTAATTAATTATATATTAATTAAAAATAACACTATGTACAAAATAATGTATGATAAAATAAATTTTATTATTAAAACCATTATTTTTTCTAAAAAACAATTTTATCTCCTTTTAATGGCGTAGTTGATTAAAATATTTTTCTTTCACATATAAAAAATATATTTTTAAAAATAAACATAGAGTTTTGAAATGGTTTGTCAAAATTTTTAATGTTAAAATTTTGGTATTTTTCTGATAAGATTCATTTTTATGGGAATTGTTAAAAAATGAATTTTAATTGAAATCTAAATTTTCATAAAATTTAATTATAGTGATAAATAATATTTTTAAAAAGTTTTCAAATATAATTATATAATTTTTTAATCATTTAATCCAATTTAGTTCATTGGAATCAATTTCACATTGAAAATGGATATAATAGCTACGTTAACATTTGAACGTTTTACTATAAAAAGCATGTTTCCTTATTCCATCAACATGATTAATTTTCAACTAGTTTCTACCAATTATGGGTTTTTAATTTGGAAAAAATGTATTCCATATATATAATAATATGGTAAAAAATATGTAAATAATACCCTTTAATTTTTCAATATTATGAAGAATAACTTAAGTTATAATTTTTATTACCATGGTTAAGGGTAAATAAGGTGATTAAGGGTAAAAATAATATTGTAAAAATATAAAAATACACCAACACTTATCGTAATTAAATTTTATGAGTGTTCTATGACCAAGATCATCCTTGGGTCGTTTTTAGGACCACTTTGAGCCACTTGGATGAATTTAATGAATTTATAATATTATATTAAATGACAAGTCATTTTTGTTACACTTTTGTTTTTAACTAGTAATGTACTTTCAATATGGGGTTATTTAGAGGATACCTTAGAATATAAATTGAATTTAGAAAGATAATATTATTACCCACATCATGTTAATTTATTTATAAGTTTTAGGATATAAATAATTAACTTAAATGGTAAAATAAATATGATGCAGTAATAGGTTCATTAATGGAAGAATCAAATAAATGATATTAAAAATACTATAATAAATATTTTTTGATATAATTTATATATTCCAAAAAAATTGGATTCCTTTGATATGTTATTTTTGGGATCATGATTTGGTTCTTATATATTATTATGTTATGATATTTTTAAAAAGTCAGGAAATGAGTACGACCAAAATTAACTCTAATGGTATTTTAAAATATAAAATATTTTTTTAAATGATATAAAATTTTAAAAAATTCAAAAAAAATTAATATATGGGAAAATTACTAAAATATAATAGATGAATTTTTTATTGGTTGTTTTTCTTGTTATTTTAATTATATTGACCCTCAAAGATTAAACTAATTAATAAAATAGTTAGATTTAAAAGGGTTAAAACCAAAATATAAGGTTAAAAAATATTCAAAACATGTATAATTTTCATTAGATGATTATATTTAAACCCATAATCATCATATTTTATAAATAAATCACTTTTTAAAATCAAGAAAATAAAATTAATTTATATTAATTTATTATTTTAAAGAATTCCAAGAGTCCCCCTAACATATCTTATAAAAGGGCACCACTTCTTATCTTTTATTCACACTCAAATAACATTTTTGGGACATTAACTGCTTAAATAAATTCTTATAATCCCACCCCACAATCCTTTGAACTTGTTTTAGAATAAAAATTTTCATTATAATTGTCAAGGTGTTAATTAGATGCGATTTTCCAAAGGAAATGTGTCATTTTTAATCAATTTTTTTTATTTCTTCTTCCAATTCTTTCAAAAATTATTATACCATGATTATATTAAAACTACATTATCATAAATATAATGATATTTTATTACATAAATATCATCACCTAAATACATATCTAATTCTTTCAAATGGGAAAATAATTAAATGTTTGTGCGTACATGTGAACTAACACCTCCACAAACCGATATAATTCATTTTATACTATTGTCTCTCAAGAATTGATATAATGATTGAATTTATGTTTATATATTATATTCATGAAATATTTATCATTGAAATAATATAATACCTTAATTACATTATTACTATCCATGAACATAAAAATTGTAACGTCGTTTGTGCATACATGTGAACTATCACCTCCATGAAGCGATATGATGTGTTTTTCTTCATGGCATCAAAATTATGATATATATAAGAATTTTTAAATTATTAATATTTCATTGATGGTATTATTATCATTGTATGAAGTTAAAATAACAGTTTCCTTCTTTTCATAATGGTTAATGAAAAATGGGAATGTTAATCATGCATATGTAAGACCTTCCGTCTCTATTATTACAATGCTATTCATTTTTTCCGAACCACGAAAAAATGGTTTGATTTAAAAGTATAATTAAAGTTAAATGATATTATTATTAAATTATTATTATTATGGATATAATGTACTAATGGCCACTTTTGGCTATAGACATCATACCAAGTAATTTTCAACTCATGTACTGAATATCATCAAAAATTCTTATGTGAACATAAATAATTATGTCATTTCTATAATATGTTGATAAGTGATCTAAAAGAATGAATAAAAATGAAAAAAAAATCATGTAAATAATTAACTTAAGATTAATATTTAGGAAGATAAATAACAAACTTGATCAATCAGAATCTATGTAACAGACATCATCTCAATCTCCTTTCATTGAGGCATATTTTGATGTTATACACCACATTATTTTATGAGGTGTATAAAAACCCATTTAACATTTTAATTATATTAAAAGGTTTTAAAAGATTAATATTTTAATGCCTTCAATACAAATCATTTTAATTTCTTAATAATTGATAAATGGAATGTTTTTTAATGTATATAGCGACAATGACTTCTCTGTATCCTTGACCATTATTTTATATTTCATTTCATCTACTAGACATAATGTTTTTAAAAGAAAAACATATCTCTTATTCCCCATTTCTATTAATTTTAGAATTGAATATTTCTTTTAGATGGATTTATTTTTTCAATACGTTGAAATGATTTCTTATGATTAAAAATGAAATTTTATGAGTGAAATATTATATATTAAAATATTTTATGTGTTATGATTATATAATGGTACATAGAAATATGATGGGTTGTAACGTGATAAAACAAGGATAGGTGGTTACATGATAATCCAAGGATGGGTGGTTATATGATAACCTCCAATTCATTGGGTATAGAAGTCAATTGTATAGTTATTCCCTTTTTTAAGACTAACATATATGGAAGTCGACTGCATGGTTAATCCATTTATTTATAATTATGTCTCAAGTTATAGTTATGTGTTATATATGTATGATATGGGTTTTATATTAATATTATGATTACAAAAGGGTAAACGGTTATTTTATTTTAAGGAACGTATTTAAAAAAATTGATGGTGAAAACGGTTACATTATGATAAAGTATTCACGATTAACATGTTTTCACAAGTGAAATAGTTTTCCTTATTTGTGTATCCCTTATTGAGTTTTTTATTCTCATCCCATGTTTTAAAATTGTTGATGTATTATTTAAGGGATAGTATATACAATTATGGGATTAAGAATTTTTTTTATGATCCAACATGAAATGAAACCATGTTTCATTCATAAAAGTTATTATTTTATGAAAAAAAATTCATACTATTTCGAAGTGTAAACATTGTATTTATAGGATTATTTATGTATTATTTATGGCCTTATTCTCCAAATATCTAACCATGAGAAGATCCTCAGGGTTAAATAAAGTAAAATTCTTAACTTAACTCATTCTTATGTAATGTTTAAGTTTGGGTCCTTATAAACACAATCATTCAAACTCAATTCATCCTCTATATTGTTTCTCATCAAGGGTAGTAATGAATTGAATAATCTTATTATTTAAGAAGATCATAAAATATAATTTTTCTTAGTTTTAGTTACTTTTGTGTTAATATATACTATAAAAATTGGTTTTATGTGTATATATCAATCATTTAAATATAAATTTAGTGTATCCATGTCTTAGGAGTAGAACATAAGTCAGATAACTCCATGTCACAAGTATGATAATTCTACTCATGTTTCTTTAACTATCAAAATTCATGTGTGATTACCATATTATTTTCATGAGGATACATCTGATCCCTTTTATAGATTCATCAATGTAAATAAAAAAATGTTCACTAATAGAGGGTCTAGATATCATAGATTCTCTAACCAATATCTTCTTCAGTTTATAGAAACATTCTTCACACTCCATTTAAAATACATAAGTCATATTATTGATAATTTAGTTGGTGGATATGATATCCATTAAAGGTTTTTTTTAAAAACTATAATAACATTCTAAACCAAGTAAGATATGTATCATAGTTATTTTTTTAGGATGAAGCTCCTCTACTAGAGCCTTTGTCTTAGTAAAATCAACATATATTCATTCACAAGATACATTGTGTCCCTAAAATATAAATTTTTATCACTAGAATATACATATACTATATTTACCAAATATATTCTCCTTCCCTTGATTTTTTAATATGACCTTTATATTTTCCTTTAAATCCTTGTGACATTTATAATATATTTAAATATTATCAATGAATATCACCAAAAATTTATTAATGTATTCCATAAATACTCTATTCATTAAACCCATAATTATGATTTTAGAATTAGTCAAACCAAAGGGAATAACAATAGACACCAATTTTCTATCTCTTTTTCATAAGTAGTTATTTTGGATATCTTCTTTCATTATTCGAAACTAATGCTTTTTGGATCAATAGTCAATCATGGAGAAGTATTGATAACCTCATATTGGCCGAAAAAATAATCAATCCTCAAGAGAGGGTATTTTTTATCACTTTTTTCTATTAAATCCATTTATAGTCAACTCATATCCCTATTTATCCATATTTAATTATCATAATAGTAATATATTCTCTTTAAGGAGACATTATTGGTTGAATAAAACCTTTTTTCTAGAGGTCTTATATTTTCTTATTTTTTTCTACTAACTCTACATATCTTATTACGTATGGGGTCTTTGATATTATATTATATATTGGTATGAGTTTAATTAATAACTCTGGAACTCTTTCTTTGTTATGTGCATGTAAATATTTGGGGAAATAAATCAATATATCGTTTAACAATTATTACTTCTCAAATCATTATACATTCCCTTTATTCTCCTTTTTCCATAAAAATTTCTATAAAAAAGGAAAAATGATATAGTTTTCATTAAAAATGGGCCAGTATATCTCTCCTATAAAGATAAATATTGTAATTTCATTCAAGATAACTAAAATATTCTTAGATCTATAGTTAATCTTGTCGTTAAATTTTTATAACCAATACATCTCATGTGTTATGTCAATTTCCACTAATGTAATGATCCTAATATTTGAATAGAGATATCAATCTGTAAAGTTAATGTGGTAATACATAAATATATAGGATTCCTGACTAGTATCTCCATGATTTATAACTCAATACACTGACACTACTATTCTATGGAATAACATGATGTTCTTTGTGAACATGAATCAAATAAATGAGTGTTTATAATATGAATAAAAAAGTTCATTATATCTTTGAGTGTATTGTTAATGTAAATTGACCAATAATATTTTTATCCTTAATATCAGAGGTTATGATATAATAGCATGAACTTCCTCTTTTGGATTATTTTTTTTATTATGGTAATTTCCTTCTATTATCTTTTAATATTTACTTTGAAATGAGAAGTGTCCATGCTCCCCTCACTTGATGCATTGCATGCCAAGTTGTTATTTCACTCTATTGAATTTATAATTTCCTTTAATATATTATGAATTATCATTTTCATGATACTTTAAAGAAATATTGTAATCTCTTCCAAACTTTACCACATTCCATATCTTTTTAAATAATTCCCTATTTTTATTATCACACTTTTGTTGAGAAAAGGATGTTGTACTTTATTCCCATCTAGATTCTATTCCAAAAAAATTATTCATCATTATCTTCTTTTCAATCAGTCTATGTGTCCATTGGGAATATATAATATCTCTTTAAACATTCATATAATATTTTATTGTCTCTTCATGAATCCCAAATTGACAAATTTATAATGATTTTTATAGATGATGTCCCAGTATGTTAAAGAATCAGTAATATTCTCTTTAAAATCGATGAAAAAGAATATAGTGTAACACATAATCATTGTAATTTTCATCTAATAATTCTACACCAATTAATTTCATCTTGGTTTTAACTAAACAAATTATATCTTTATCTTGGTTTGGAGGATATGAGGATATTACATATTAAAATGGATTATTTTAAGTCTTCCCATTAAATGGATTCAATCTCATCCATTATCATCAAGATCATGGTTTGTTTACACAATTTATCAAATTAAACCTATATTTTATATTCTATTAATGTAAATTTATATTTTTCAGAATAATAGAGTATATAAAATTTAATTTATATAGTTTTGATCCACTCTTTGAAGATTAGTGGATCAGTGGTTACACTAGAAACTTGTGTTCATTGATGTAAGATAGATTCAACATCTAGTTGTTCCCATAATGGAAAATATTAAAGTTCAATGTGATTTTTTTGTTATTCATGACATGAGTAAATTCATTCCCTAACAGCATGCAGTTTTCAACAACATCATTCATCACATTAGTAAGAATATAGTTTCACTATCAATTATAGTAGATATTTAGTGAATATTTCTTACCATTTTTATAAATATTGAAAACATTAGTTAAGGATTTTTTAAATCTAGTAACCCAATAATTCTAAATATAATATATTTAATAAAAAACAAGATTCAATGTTTTTTTTCATTAATCCCCTCAAATAAATTTTTTATTCGTCATAATGGTTACTAAAAATTGTGTGATTTAACAAACCTATCCCCCAGGACTATCAAACAATGTGAGTACAGTGCCCTCTCTAGAATTAACCAAGTGTCAATCATTTTAATATCCAACTTCCCCTTTTAGGGATTATTACCCATAATTGGACCAGTTCTAATGTAATATCCACTTACAGTGTCAAAACATTGATTTCATTTACTGTTAAAAATTAGATTTATAGTTTCAAAAAATTTATCAGTGTTTTACTTTATTAAGAAATATTACTAGGGTTCCTACTAATTATTATCTCATATAAATTTCATTAAATAACTAATCCTACCATTGATAAAACTATGTAAAATGACCTTTTTAATACCTTTTTTAACAAAATTCCTTAAAAATGTAATATATTAATTAAATTGATTAGTCATTTTAGGGATAGTGAATTTGAAATAGGATATATAATACTAGAATTTCATAATCACATAGTATAAATTTATTCATCTTGAAATAAAACATTATTATTACATCCAATATCACCTCGTTACAAGTGATTTCTTTGGGATAAACATCAATAGAATATGGTGACCATAAATCCTTGTAAGGGGTAGGTAAAGGAAATGGAACATGAGTGATCATAAAGGATAAATCATGAGAAATTGGATGATGGAATAACTATAAGACATTATACACAACATGGAAATGTAGAAAAATATACTGATGATTAATTTATAAGCATATCACTATTTTTTATCAATAAGAAGTTATAAAATATAATTAACAAGGTTATTACCTGAGGTATTGAAAAAAAATCAAGTCTAGAGATTAGTTATTTTATCAATGCATTGAAGTGATATTTGGTAATAAAATTAAGAACTATAAATTCAAGTGTTCCACATTGATCGGAAGAAAATAATTCATTTAGAACCCATTGTAAATAATAAATGGGTTTCTAGTAAAAGTCACAAAATTTGTAAATACATAAAGAAATGATAATTAAAAAAATATCACATGAGATGGAAATGAAGGATTTATATTAATATTTACTTATTCAATCAATCTTGTTTATATCATGGTGAATACCCATGAATAGAGATATTTTTCGGGTATTCACAACATATGGATATTGCATGGAAATTAATAAAAATTAATAGAAAGAATTTTGAACCATAATAGGTATAAAAAATTGATTTTGAATTGGATTAATTAGAGGTTATAGAAGTATTTAATTAATTAAAAATGATTTACATATATATAGAACCAATTAGCTTCATGAAATCATAAAAATATTTGAATAAATTACTAAAAATGACGTACTTTAATGTAAAATGGAAAAGTAGAAGGAAATTTCTTTACCTTAAAGTGTTGCTTCCTAGAACATGAGTATATAACCTCAAAAACATAAGAACACATGGGATAGAATCATAGGGTTTCAAAAAAGAATATAAATTCATAGCCTATTGATTTATATTTTAAGGGATTAATGGGATTTGTTGGTATTTATAGTACTTTTAGAGGAAGTAATAAATTATTTCAAATTATATGTCCTGTAATTCTATGTTGTGGAAAAACAAAAAATATTGGACTAACCACATTTTTTACTCATGGATTTAGAAATTTATGTAATGTATTATAATTTTATAATAAATTATAAGTTAAATATTTTTTATAATATTCCATTATAAATTGAAAATTATAGTTTCCACAAAATATAATTAAAAAAAAGATTTTCATTTTTGAAATTGGATTGTAAATTGTAGGATTTAGAAATTGATTTAAATCCATTAAAAATAAATATTAATAAAATAATATATTTATAGTAGAAATAGAATTTAACTTTTTTATTGAATTAAATTAGTATATTTATAATGGAATAACATAAAATTTATTTTTTGATATTTTATATTCTACATAAAAATTTGACTATATCATAAAATTATGAAAAAATCAACATTGCTTGATTTTTATGCGATGGTTTCCAAATTATCATCAAATTTTTTCGATATTTTCTATATAATATAAATACAATTTTAAATATAATATTATTATTTATTGAAATCCACAAATTTTTATTATACTATTAAATTTATAATCCAAATAAAAACAATTTAAAATATCATAAAAATAGTTTATAAAGATATTTTATCTTTTTGGTGCATTCAAAACCCATATTATTTTCATTTGAATAAATTTTAATAAATTTCGTATATTTATATAATTATATATTATGAAAATTAGATCATGGTCTCTTTATATAGAAACATATTTCATAATATCCTCTATTAATTTTTATTATTGATAATGATGTAAAAATAAAATTAAAATTATAATCAATATGAATATTAATTAATTACTAAAATAATTATACATTAATAATACCAAGGCCTAGATACATAACCCATTATTAAAATGTCTTTGTCTATATGGTTGATGTGTGTAATGAAGGTAGATTCATATGTTTGTTTGATGAACATTAATATAGTAGTGAACTATACTTGATTAGCCATCCCTCATATGAGATTTCATTCAATCCTCTCATGTTGAATCTCATATTGGTTTACATCAAGAGATAACACCAACAATGCTCTATGTCACCCAATTTGTGAAAAATGGTCTTCATATGGAAATATTCCTCTAGTTGAGGCCATCCAATTTTCTTCATACATTTAATTATCTCTTATCAATATCCTTAATATAAATAAACTAAACCTACATTTTATAATGGCTACATTACCAATGGTTATAATTATAATTATTCATATTGACCAATGGTCATGTAATACTAATATAACAATCTTATCCAAGCAATTACTATCACGAACCAGGCCGGGTCTCCATCCGACCTAGCGCCCAACCCGGTCCACAACATGGCCTGAAGGGTGTTCCCAATCCCCACGGGCTGGCACAAGTGCCTGGGTATCAAAAGTACCACATGGGAACGATTTACCTGTAATAGTGAACACAAAACAACTGATAAGATAAAGAAACTGAAACTAAAAATAGACAACCAAACAGGGCCTTAAACTAAAAACAAATTTATAGGTTTACAACTTGAACCAACATCTAAAATAAACGATGACAAAAGAAAATCAAACTCAAACTCAAACCTCCATGCAACAAAAGAGGCGCAACATCCACACGCCACAACACCAACCTGTACAAGAAGACCATCAACGACCAGAACCACCATCATTGAGCTCAACGCTTCGACCTGGAATAAAAATGAAATAGAATCTACATACACCCAAAGGTGTATGTAGGGTGTGAGTCAAAATCCCAGTAAGACGCCACCCAATAAAAAGGTTCCACGCAAAATTATTAAATGAAAAATACATTTTCAATTTTAATTAATGAAATGAAGTAAATGCTGGAACCATTTTAAATTAAAATGGAATTAAAGAAAACATTTTCAAATAGAACAACAAAAATTTAAAACACACAAACTTATTTTAAAAAAACAATCAAAGTGTCACATTGACGAGCATAAAGTAACCAATGAGCACTAATATGGGAGAGGCCGGATGGGTGTTAGTTGGCTTAGGTCCCTAAGTTTTCGTGTCTTGATGAAACGTGTCTTAGAAGGCCACGAACCTCATAAAACATGGCTTAGAAGGCCATGACTCTCAGAAAACGTGGCTTAAAAGGCCATGACCCTCAGAAAAGCATATGTTTAGTTAGTGTTGCAATCGTCAGTCCTACCAGTGAAACTGGGTCGAGTCACCTCAAGAACACTAGCCCACTAGTCCAGACCACCCTCCTAGCTACTCGGGCTTCCCAGTTTGTGCTCAAACAAGTTTCAAGTTCCTGTCACACATCAAACATATGCATAAAATCCAAACAGGGTACTTATACATGAGGAATCACCATTTTCACACTCAAACCCTCTTTTAAAACCATACGCACACTAAAAGTGTTTTCAAAACTCAATCTGCATAGGTTATGTACCTATTAAACCATTCACACAAATAAAAAAACACTTATCATTAAGAAAACCACCACTTAGACACCAAAACACCATTTTCATATAAGACACACACCAAAACTTTTTTCCAATGCGTTTTACACCATTGTCATAATTTATTACACCACCTTTAAAAAAATATAAAGCAGTAGTAAAAGAGTGTTACAGGGCTTTGTCACACACTAGAATAACTAGTTATAAATTCAAACGCATTTCAACATCACACGCACTCAAATAATGTTTTAAAGTGTAACATGTACCACCAAAAGGATTGATGGAAAACCCTTACACCATATTAAAAACACACTTGCATAAACCACATAATTTAACAGGCCAAAAATAAAAGCTTATAAAATAATTTAGAAGAAATTTTTTAGCATTAACCACTAAAACTAAAGCAAAAACTTATTTTATGACAAAACGCACCCGATACCATGTTAGAAAAATAGTTCGTACCACTTGCATGACTTAATAAGATAACCGTACAATTCAGAAATCACTAATAGAGTTCTTAGTAGAAAACACCCAATAATATGAACAATCTACTAAACAATTTCAATGTAAATCAAACTTCAAATAAAACCAACATCGCCCAACAAAAATTAATTAAATAAAATGATAAACAAGTTAAGCATTGAAAATTAATTCATCAGATAAAAATTAAATGGGGAACCACCTACCTTGACGTCAAACCCCGAAAATTGATGAGAAAACTTCAAATTCTAGCGTGAAACCTTAATCGCGTGCCGTCTGCACCACAAGGAACCTAGCACAAACTCAAACACATGAATTAGAACCCAAAAACAACAAATTAAACCCCCAAAATCGGAATATATACCTGCTGAAAAACAAACAGCAAGGATAAAGACTTAATCGGGGGTGTTCGCCGGACGGAACAAGGGAGGGCTGTTTGGCGATTCATCGGACGAAGCAGGATGGTGGTGGAGTGGCATGTCACCGGACAGAGATTATATGCGGTCTGAGAAGGGGACAGAGCATGGCGCAAGAGCCTGGCCGGGGTTTGGGAGTGATGGGATTTGCTGTCCAGGCAGGGGCTACTCACGTGGGAGGCGCCGGAGGTTGCAGCAAGGGCAGCAGGGGGCGGCAGAGATGGTGTCCGAGGGGAGCAGGGCGGTGCGACGGTGGCCCTGGCTGGAGAAGGAAGGGGGGGCGTGGGTCGCAGTTCCAGAAAAGGGAGGCGGTGACGAGAGGACGAGACGGGGGACTTGGCGTGAGGGAGGGTTGCGCCGGTGGGGTATGTGCAACGGTGCGAGGGGGTCTGGCAGCCGGCTTTAGATGTGGCATGATGGGGAAAAACAATCTGGATGGAGGGCTGGCCGGTTGCTAGGGAGATGAGGTGCGTCGTATAGTGTTTCAAGGGGATAAAATGTAGAGGAGATAGATATGGGGGAGGGGGTCACGACAGGCTTAATCAGGGGAGATCAGAACTAAACCCCAACATAAAAAATGATAAAACAATTAACAAGAACAATAATAGTATTAAAAATAATAATAATAATAATAATTAGAATAAACTAAACATGATATGAATAAACATAATAAACATAAAAAATTTGATAAAAATAAAGTCAACCAAATTAAAATAATAATAATATACCGTATATTAATAAACACAGTGAACATATTGATAATAATAATGATAATGATAATTCTAATAATAATAAAAAAATTACTATTTACATTATCATTAAAATAATTATTTAAACTTTGTTTGATTATCTTTATTTTTAAAGATTCAAGAAACTGCGCGGTTACTCCGCGCGGCCCATAAAATTTTTAACAAAAAGATGATGATAATAATAATAAACATAATAAAATTATCATCTTTAACACCTTTTTAATTTAAATATTATATTGATCATTTAACTTAATTAATTTAATAATTAATTAATTAATCATGCACCGGGCATGCAGCGTGGTTAACCGGGCAAGGTCGCACGGTGACCGAAGTGGGGTTTCATGGCTTCGACCGTAGTGTGATGGATGCACTCAAGACCATTAGAAGCGTTTTTAAATAAAAACTTCAAATTTTAGGTCCAGATTAACCCTGGACTACCCGAAACAGACAAAATTAATGAAATAACTTATTTAAAGATGACAGGTGTGACAATTCTCCCCACCATAAAGCTTTTTGTCCCTGGAAATCCAAAACTAAGTCTAAAACCCAAAGTAAGAAACTACACCCCCTTAAGGTCCAAAGAGGGTCCGTACGAGAAGAAGAAAAAAAGGCAAACGCATCGAGCTCAGAGAAGGTGACTAAAATAAAACTTCAAGAAACTCTTAAAGAGACTTTCTGATATGTGTCGCCCACCCCAAAGAGCTAGAACTCCTCCATTTTACTGATCAAAGAAAAAAACTCTCGCACCCATGGAAACCAACTTCACCAGCTGAAACACCTCAAGCACTATTAAACGAAAACGACACCATTTGGTTAGAATGAACAAACAAGGTCAAACCACGTCCTAGGAACACTCTAATAACTTATCACCAATCCATATTTAAAAACAAAAGAAAAAGATCAACATGGGGAGGCATGAGGGGCTCCCCACCATTAGGAACTCACTGACGCTCAAGACGAGACTGGAAAACCGACACAGGGAGGTTCGAGCGGACTCCCTGCCAATAAAGAAAAGTCTAGCACCGATTCATCCTAGAGACATTTGTGTGAGACCCAATGTGGGTATCCCCACCATTAAGAACCTACCAACTCCCAAGACGAGACTCAAAAACCAACATGGGGAGGTCCGGGCAGACTCCCCACCATTAAGGAAAGTCCAACACCTATTTATTCTAGAGAGCTTTGTGCGAGACCCATCATGGGTCTCGCCGCCATTAGAACTAACAGAGGATACAGAACTTTGAAAAAAATTCCCAATGGTGACCAAACACCCCACCACAAGGGGCGGGGGGGAGGGGCCCGACTACTGGGGTTTCAAAAGCATGACCCAAGACAGACCAGCATTTCCACATTCCTGGATGAGCATTATTGAAATTTGAGATAGATTTACCCAACAGACTCCCATAAGGACCACTAAAGCGATTTCATCCTATGGGATGAAACCCCCAAGACATTAAGGCAACGAGACAAACACACATCCACATGGTCACAAAAACCTTATGCAACCAGATGACTCATTCAGAGCGAAACAACCATAGAAACAATTTAAACTGCCTCTATGTTTAACACCGATGAAAGAAATAAAGTTGGGGTCCCATACACTCCCGGGGTTCCTGACCACGCGCCAGCTTCACTCTGAGGACTATGGCTAGAGCCCTGATGCTTGAAGAATATCCTACCTCGCAGTCAGGTATTAAAGACTCATGAATGGAGCTTCTCCTTTTGGTTTCACACGCAACCACACTGCAATTAAGACAACACCGGCAAAGACAACACATTACGACATCCTACTGATCATACACGGAACATTCACCAACACAAGAGCTGAAATGGTTCATGTGCATCACCCTTTGTCACACGAAATGAGAACACGACACCACAAATTGTCACCTAAACATTACCATTGTCTTAGAGAGGGACATTATAAGGAGAGGGAATTTAAACTGAGTATTAAACAACATGTGATTCCGGAAATCGATTGTAGCATCCCCATGTCACTGGGTCTGCCACAATAGTGGCCAACCATAGACCCTTTCTTAAATGAAACCAACGAAGGGCTAAAGGTCATTTAAAATAATAGCCCACACTGACAACCCCGGGTTTCTTCTGCCTTTGCAATTTGAAGAGAACTCACACTGCAAGTGGTCACCAAACATGACCCTTACAGCCGATGAAAACACTACAACCCATTCAAGACATCGGTAAGCACTGAAAACTCTGAATAACCTTCACCCTTCCCCACTAGAATTTTTTTCACCACTTCCATGGGAAACCATCAAACACAACGATGTCAAACTTCACACTCGACGACTCAGACAACTCAATGAAACCAAAACTCCATTAAACTTCCGTCGCATATGTCATCCTGCTACGAGAGGATCCGTCTAGTTGAAAAAATGAGAGGTGGGTTCAATTCTAGAATTCAAGGAAAGAGTCATTTGATCAACAGGAGGGCTGGCCAATGAAAAATTACCTTTGGCTGCACATCAATTGCATGTTAACGCTCTATTGGGGTGTACACTAGTCAAGAGAGAGAATCGCAGACCCAATCAAACTGGTCCACTATTCAAGACATATTACAAACGAACACTAAGCGTGCAGGGGAAACCAATGCAAGGAATTCCTGAAGCACTTTTCAAAAGAGACCATTAACCACACGGTTTCACACCAACTGACCAATAAGAACTCAAACACAAGACACAAATCATTCAGAAAGGATCCTCGTATCAAAATGCCTCACACCTGACATTTCCAAAACACAAGGACACACCACACAATCACCGGTTATTTAAAACACCAAATTATCGTTTATCAACACTTTTGTTCTTGTAAATAAGTAAAGCTAGTTGGTTGCTCAAACACCAATGGTGTCCCATGGGCTTTACACATGCATATTCCCGTGTCACACTAGCACCCACCTCATATCCATCCAGGCACTCATCTTCTCATGCCATTAACCCTTTCTCTTTCCATATACGCTCATGCATGTGGTTTCCCATGAGAACACCAGGAATCAAAACCAAATATTTCCATTTTTTTCAAAACCAAACATTCAACCCACACCTTTCAACCCTCATACATCATTTTTTTAGTGCTTTATTTAAAAAAAATTATTCTCAAAACCAAATCATTTTTACTTAAAAACTAGATTTCCACGAATCCAAAACAATGAGGCAAGGAGCGATGTAAGAGGAGACTAGTGTCAGCAGGTGACTAGAACATAAGGTTGGTGGCCATTTTCCAATCACTTCACCACCACAGAGGGTATTCTGGGACAGTGCCACTGGCTCTACATGGCTTTCCAGACCCTGCGAGCACACTGGGACCACTGACCCTACTCCCTTTTCATTTCCTATAGATAAGGTTAACCACATGGACCAAAGATTTAAACCAAAACTCAACTTACTTTGGTAACTCGAGTCCCGCCACGAGGTGTGCTGGACAGGCACCTTACTCGTCGCCAAGGTGTCGGGTTCTAACAACCTTAACTCTAATATACCATGACTTTATCCCAAAAGAACATGACCTAAGAGAGAAAACCTCCCTCTGATACCATTTTGTCATGAACCGGGTCGGTTCGCCATCTGACCCAGTGCCCGACCCGGTCCGTGACATGACCCGAAGGGCGTTCCTGATCCCCACGGGCCGGCACAAGTGCTCGGGTATCAAAAGTAACACATGGGAACGATTTACCCGAAATAGTAAAAACAAAACAACTGGAAAGATAAAGATAATGAAACGGAAAATAGACAACCAAATAGGGCCTTAAACTAAAAACAAATTTAGAGGTTTACAACTTGAACCAACATCCAAAATAAACGACGACAAAAGAAACTCAAACTCAAACTCAAACCTCCAAGAAACAAAAGAGGCGCAACATCCACACGCCTCAACACCAACCTGCATGAGAAGACCATCAACGACCAGAACCACCATCGTTGAGCTCAACGCTTCGACCTGGAATATAGATGAAACAGAATATACTTACACCCAAAGGTGTATGTAGGGTGTGAGCCAAAATCCCAGTAGGACGTCACCCAATAAAAAGGTTCCATTAAAAACTATTAAATGAAAAATACAATTTCAATTTTAATTAAAGCAAAGAAGTAAATACTGG
The DNA here is from genome assembly GCA_963277665.1 of Viscum album. Taxonomy (NCBI): domain Eukaryota; kingdom Viridiplantae; phylum Streptophyta; class Magnoliopsida; order Santalales; family Viscaceae; genus Viscum; species Viscum album. The sequence goes on along the minus strand of OY728131.1, from coordinate 670,791,062 downwards.
AACAGTTTTAAAAGAAAACGGAATTAAAGAAAACATTTTAAAATGGATCAACTTAAATTTAAAACAGCCCCACTCATTTTAAAAAAATAATAAAAGTGTCACACTGACGAGCATAAAGTAACCAATGAGCACTAATATGGTAGAGGCTGCATGGGGGTTAGCTATCTTGGGTCCCTAGATCTTTGTGTATCAGTGAAACGTGTCTTAGAAGGCCACGAACCTCATAAAACATGGCTTATAAGGATACAACCCTCAGAAAATGTGGCTTAGAAGGCCACGAACCTCAGAAAAGCATATGTTTAGTTAGTGTTTCAATCATCAGTCCTACAAGTGAAACTAGGTCGATTCAACTGCAGAACACTATCCCACTAGTCCAGTCCACCCTCCTAGCTACCTGGACTTCCCAGTTTGTGATCAAACAAGTTTCATGTTCATGTCACAAGTCAAACTTATGCATTAAATCCAAACAGGGTACTTACACATGAGGAATCACCATTTGAACACTCAAACCCTCTTTTAAAACCATACGCACACCAAAAGTGTTTTCAAAACTCAATCTGCATAGGTTACGTACCCAGTTAAACCATTCACACAAATAAAAAAACACTTATCATTAATCAAACCACCACTTACACACATAAACACCATTTTTATATAAGACACACACCAAAACCTTTTTCAAACGCATTTTACTCCATTGTCATAATTTATTACACCACTTTTAAAAAAACATAAAGTAGTAGTAAAAGAGTGTTATAGGGCTTTGGCACACACAAGAATAACCAGTTATAAATTCAAACGCATTCCAACATCACACGCACTCAAATAAAGTTTTAAATTTTAACTTTCACCACCAAAAGGCTTGATAGAAAACCCTTACACCATATGAAAAACAAACTTGCATACACCACATAATTTAACAGGCCAAAAATAAAAGATTATAAAATAATTTAGAAGAAATTGTTTAGCATTAACCACTAAACTCAAGGAAAAACTTCTTTTACGACCAAACGCACCCGACACCATGTCATAAAAACAGTTCGCACCACTTGCATGACTTAATAAGATAACCACACAATTCAAAAATCACTAATAGATTTCTTAGAAAAAAACACCCAATAATATGAACAATCTACTAAACAATTTCAATGTAAATCAAACTTCAAATAAAACCAACTTCACACAACAAAAATTAATTAAAAAAATGCTAAACAAGTTAAGCATTGCAAATTAATTCATCAGATAACAATTAAACGGGGAACCACCTACCTCGACGTCAAACCCCGAAAATTGATGAGAAAACATCAAATTCTAGCGTGAAACCTTAATCGCGCACCGTCTGCACCACAAGGAACCTAGCGCAAACTCAAACACATGAATTAGAACCCAAAAACATAAAATTAAACCCCCAAAATCGGAACATATACCTTCTAAAAAAAATATAAAGGAGAAAGACTTAATCGGGGGGTGTTCGCCAGACGGAGCAGGGGTGAGCTGTTCGGCAATTCGTTGGAAGAATCAGGATGGCAGCAAAGTGGCGTGTCACTGGACGGAGAGTCTGTGCGGTCCGATTGGGGGACAACGCATGGTGCAATGGCCTGGCCGGGGTTTGGGAGTGCTAGGATTTTCTAGACCAGGCAGGGGCTGCTCGCATGGGAGGCGCCTTAGGTTGCGGCAAGGGCAGTAGGGGGCAACACAGCTGGAGTTTGAGGGTAGCAGGGTGGTGTGACGGTGGTGTTGGCCGGATAAGGAAGGGGGTGTGGGTTGCAGTTCTGAAAAAGGGAGGCTGCGATGAGAGGACGGGACGGGGGACTTAGCGCGAGGGAGGAATGTGTCGGTGGGGTCTGTGCAATGGTGTGAGGGGGATTGGCAGGCGGCTTTAGGTGTGGCCTGATGGGGAAAAACAAGACGGAAGGGGGGTCGGCCGGCTTCTGGAGAGATGAGGCATGGCGTATAGGGTTTCAAGGGGGAGAAAATGCACAGGAGATAGAGATGGGGGAGGGGGGTTGTGACGGGCTTAAGCAGGGGAGAGCAAAACTAAACCCCAACATAAAAAAATGATAAAACAATTAAGAAGAACAATGATAGTATTAAAAATAAAAATAATAATAATAATTAGAATAAACAAAACATGATACGAATAAACATAATAATCTTAACAAAATTTGATGAAAAGAAAGTCAATCAAATTAACTTAATATTAATATACCTTACATTAATCAACAAAGTGAACATATTGATAATAATAATAATAATAATAATAATAATTTTAATAATAATAATAATAATTACTTTTTTCTTTATCATTAAAATAATTATTTAAACATCGTCTGATTATCTTTATTTTTAAAGAGTCGGGAAACTGCGCTTTTACTCTGCGCGGCCCATAAAAATTTTAACAGAAAGATGATGATAATAATAATAAACATAATAAAATTATCAACTTTAACACCTTTTTAATTTAAATCTTTTATTGATCATTTAACTTAATTAATTTAATAATTAATTAATTAATCGTGCACCGGGAAGGCAGCGCGGTTAACCGGGCGAGGTCGTGCAGCGACCGGAGCGGGGTTGCATGACTTCGACCGTGGCGCGCTGGACGCACTCAAGACTATTACAAGTGTTTTTAAATAAAAAATTTAAATTTTAAGTCGGTCTTAACCCCAGACTACCCGACATATAGAAAATTAATGAAAAAACTTATTTACAGATGATGGGTGTGACAATTACATTTCATATTACATCTTGAATATTTATAACTAAACATCCTCATTAAAAACTACATTCTCAAAGTTTTTTACAATTAATATGATAATTTCTAAAATATTACTAATATTAATTTAATCTATTAATAGTTTCCATGGATTGTGTAGTCATCCTTAAATATTTCGATCCTATAGAGTATACCATTGTGTGATCATTGACTATTTTTTAATATCCCCATTCAACTCATAGATGTTGCAATTGATATTATTAATTGACATGTAGTATTATTTTGTTAATAGTAATTATATGTAATTCCATTAAGCAACATAATAAAATAGTCTAGGAAAAATAGTTGTTATATTATACAAAGAATTATTTTTTTCCGCTAAATCCATTTTTTATTCATTATAGTATTAAAATGTTAAATGGTGGTTAGGATATTAATAGTGGCATTAGGTTATGGAAGTGGCCATGTTATTGGGAGGTCAAGCTAATCCATGTCTATTATGGTAGAATTATTAACTACATCTAGATTCTCAAATAAAATAATGAAATATTTATGAATCCTTACTTAATACTAATGTTGGAATGGTTACAACTATGATATCAATCGATGGGAAACTTGAATTGATTTAAATATCTACATTAATTAATGATTCTAGTTTAATGAATTAATCTATATATATCATATGTTATCCCATTAGTGGTACTTTATACATATATCATTGAATTATTTTTTTTATTAATTGATATTAATATGGTTTAAATAACCATTTTCAGGAACTCTGGCCTTTTCTTCCATCAAGTGAGGTAATAAGTTCTTATTATGTTGGGATTTGTCCCTTGAAAATAATTTATTATGTAAACCTATAAACTGAATTAAAATTCTAATATTTTTGTTCATAATTATTGGATAGAACATAAAATTTATGTGTGTTTGATAATAACCATGTAGTTATTTTTAATATTATGTATCCATTAATGATTACATTGACTTTATTGTCAAGTGTAGTTGAAATATAAGTAAATGTTAACTAAAATTGGTTTTCCGTGGACATATGAACAAGTACCCATTTTATTTATAATATAAATGGAATATGGGATAATGAGGATCAATTTATTTTATTGGTAATATTAAATAATGATAGAAACTCTTGATTTGGATAACAATGATATGAACACTTTCTTGATAAGATCTCATTATGAATGTGGCCTATTAAAAAAATTATTTACATGGAATATAGCCATAGATAATATATTTTTGTTGTTAAGATGTTAGGTTTGAACCTAATGGATTTATATTATTTATCTTATTTTAATAAGAATAAAATACCAATGTATTTTTAGTTTTATATTTTACAGTCACTTTGAAGGAATGTACAATGCATTCTAAAATATTGTTGTTTGAATGTTTTAATATTGTTTTAATATTTGTTTATAGATAATAAATATCAGGATAGAGTAATTAAAAGGATATTTAACATTATTATGAATTATGACTCCATTTTTAATTAAATTAATATATGGTTTAGTAGATATGAGGAGGTATGGATGGGGATAAAACCTTAAGATGAGGCCCAGAACAACTTTGAACAATTAGTGGAATATAAAATCAAGATATAATTGAGGACTATTGAGCATTAACCAATGAACAATAAGTTGAGTTTAATGATATATATTATATTTATAAAAATTATATATTATATTTTCCATCATTAATTAGTAGATACATGGTTTTAATAACCATAACTTTTATACCTATCATAGAGAAAATTTCAAGATAATCCTTCAATTAGTGAAATACAAGATCAAAAGAGGTATCTTTGTTGTGACCAAGGATTTTATCATGTATCTATATTTTATTTATATTTGATATTTTAATTTTATATTTGTGGTTTTGAAGTTGGTTATTTTAATCGAGATTGGTAAGTTTTATATAAGTTTCACCGAAATCATTCTTTTTTTGTAGAAGGATGATGCATAGGAGAGGTAAAATTATCCATCATTTTAATGCATATATTTGTGGTTAATAATGTAAAATATGTCATGTGAGTGGATTTAATTTATCAAATAATGATAAATATGTATAGAGGCATGACTCTTGTATTATAAGTGGTGCCATATGAATTGGAGTAGAGGGAGATCTCAATGGTCTGAGAATAATATGTCCTCAAAAAAGAGATAAGATGGGTCTTAGTCATGAATGGGATAATGGCACTCTAAATAGTGAAGAGGATTGAGAGAATTCCATTTGTAAAGGGATATTTTAAGTCACTCATTTATGTAGTACTTACAAGGCACACATTCGTGAAGGGTCTTATGGGCCTATCGTTTGTGATGGGACATATATGAATCTAATTTAAGAAGGGATTCATGATAAATATTTTCCATTATATCATTTATAGTCTTTATATCCATATTTTGGAATGGATATATGTGTCACTTATTTGTTTCTCAATTAGATAAATATATTCTAGAGGTATTTATTCATTGGTATAATATGTCTCTCCTGACATGCGTATGTGGTATATATAAGAGGTTTTGAATTACCATATACATGATTATGGGACCTCATAAAGAGTAACTTGAAAAATATCATGCTTATTGATGGAAGGATATAATATATGATTTTGGTTTTATAATGCTATATAATTGATTTATCTCTTTTATACTTATAAGGAAACCATGATGAAGGTGTTATATTGAAGGTGTGTTGTTGGGACAGTAGCAATTCATTCATACTGAAAATGATGTAGGATGGGGAGGAAGGATGAATCTCTAGCTAGGTGGTCTATGTGATCTCCAAACAACCCACATGGTTCATGAACTGGTGCATCATAAAGGACATGATCATTCCTGAAGTGATTCAGTTGCATCAGTAGATAATCATTGTTAATTAATCTTAACCATGTTTTTTGTGGTTTTATTTGATTTTTTACATAAATTATGAGGTTTCATGTGTCATGGAAACATTAAGGTCCCTAAAAAATTACTTTTAGAATTTTTCTGATTGATATTAATGGAATCTAATTTTGTAGAGAGAATATGGAATACATGAATTCATGGAGGTCTATATGGTTGTATTCCCCTCAATGTAATATGGTATGAGACATTAAATAATTATATTTTACTCTCATTTCATTACTTGAATGAACAAAATTTTTAAAACTAAATTTTTCTTGGTATAAGAGACTCCCTTAACTGTTAAAGGATCAAAAACAATCATCATTCGGTGGCATGTTAATCATTTTATGAGTTATTATAACAATAAATATTTACGAGTTTCTGTATCCACCAAAAAAAACTAATGGCACATTTTTTGCCTATATAGCTCTTATACAGCTCACATAACACCAATAAGACTATTTAAGGTTCTATATAGAAATACATAATTTTTCCCTTGTATTTCAATAAATACATAAATGATTTAAGAAAATATTATTTATGAAATGTCTCATGAATTAATCATTTAGGTTATTGAGGATTGAGAGAACACCATGAATGGAGGTTTTCAATCTAACTAAAGAAATTATGATTTTCCAAAACCTATCCTCCAATAAAAATATATTTTGATTCGAATAAATGATTATTAATTATTTGAAATGTTTTCAATACATAGATTTAGGATTTTGATATAGGTACCCATCATAGAACCATTACCAAGTAATCAACATATTACATCGATCCATCACCATTATGAGATAATTTGTAATAAAAATATCACAATCAAAAAATTCATTATAGTTGTAAATTGTTTTGGGGGATTTTCCTAGGGGATTACCACTCAAATGATATAGGGGAATTTTTTTTGAAAAAAATAAACTCACAAATACATGTTTATTATGAAAAAAACCTCAGACTACCAAAACATGGGTTTTCATTTTAGTTGGAGTTCACCCTTGGGGCCCCATTAGCATGAAAAAAGGGTGGATATGTTAAATCTAAAATCATAAACATTACCTAATATTTAGTTAAGTAAAAAAATCTACATTATTTTACATTTAAGATCTTTTTAGGTTTAATGATTTAGAGAATTTGTAACGACCCAATCTTTTTGAGTAGTATATTAACTTACTCTTAATGATTTAATAAGATGTTAATTGTTAATGCAGAAAGAGGAGTCGATGGCTTCATCCAGTAGACTCGACCCTTATGAAGCCCACTTATCAGAGCTTGGGAAGAAGGTATCATCTGTGGGCTTCGCTTTGGACCAAGCCCAAGCTGAACTCCAGCATGCCAAGCTTGAACGGAAACGCCTACGGGAGAAGTTCAAGTTAGTAGAGATTACTACTAGGGAAATTTTATCTGAGCCTCCCTCATATTCTCTCACCATAGCACACCTTACACTTAGGTCTTATGCCGGTGTTATAAGGGGCTATGTGACGAGACCCTAGCTTCCTTGTGTAATCCTTTCGGGTGAATGAATTGAGATTTCTTCCTTTAGTGATGTTTGTGAAATTTCAAAAGTCCAGATAATTTTAGAATGTATTTTATTGATGAATTTTGAAAAAAAGGATATTTTAAAATATTTATGTAAACCCTAAATAACTAATGATGTGTAATGATTTTCAAAAAATGGTCTTCTACAAAAGTGTTCAGTAAGGAATTTGGAGTCTAATAAGATCAACTTAATTTTTGATGAATAGTATATTATGAATAGTGATTTTATGCTTAGGATTAGTAATGTGACCAAATGGATTAGTAATTTCACTCAAAGAAAGTTTTAATATAATTTAGACACCTAGATTAAGTAATGTGATTCAATAAAATGGGTAAATAACGGTTTCATAAATTATTAGTCAAGTATTAGTTTTTTCGGATGAATAGTGTTTTTTAATTAAAAATTTAATTAAAAATAATTAGAAAATTATTTTTATAAAAAAGACTTTATTTTTGAACTCAGAACATCGATATTATGTTAAGTTAATTTTTTGGGATTTTTCTGAAAAAAATTAATTTTCGATGAATAGTGTTTTTATTTAAGAATTAAATTAAAAATATTTAGAAAATTATTTTTATAAAATGGATTTCATTTTTGAAATCAGAGCATTTATAATTGGTTAAGGTGAAATTTTGGGATTATTCTGAGAAAGTTGAATTTTCGATGAATAGTGAAAATATAGTTTTTAAGATTACGGGTGTTTAATGACATCATTAAATGATGTATTAAGTATATATTCAATATGGTCGAATTATGAATAGTAAAATAAGGTATGAGGTGTCCCAAGTGGCCAATACCATGGGCAAATACCATGGGCAAGCCCATGGTTTTGCCAAAACCACTAGTGAGGTGTCCCTTGGCCATTAATGCCTTGTCCCTTCACATTCCCTATAAATACCCACCCTTTCCTCCTTTATTTTTCACTCCCAACTCTCCCCCAACGAAGTTCTGGTCTTCTTACCTTCCAAGGAGTCCTCCCATGGTTCCCCCAAGCCCTCAAGGTCCAAAACATTGAGTTTCAAGAGTCATGTTTTAAGGTAAGGGATCCGACCCCTCTCTTTCTTTTCATGTAATCTCTTTTATGTCGTTCCTTTTATGCTCCATGTTCTTATGTGATAGGATGTTCTTTTCTAATCCTCTTACTTCCCTTTTCATTTTTATATGATGAGAGATCCCCTATTACTCTCATCATTTCATTTTATGAAAGTTTAAGAGACGCTGTTAGGCTGCCGAATTTTTAAGGGATTCTTTCACCCTTCACATTTTACAAGTTCGATTTTCATGTCAAGTCTTTCATGTTCCTTTTTATTATGTTGGGGTATGATCTATATATCTATAATACTGATCTCTTATGATCATATGATGAGAGACCCTATTTGATCTTGTCAATTCATTTTTATAGAAGTTTAAGTGACGCCGTTAGGCTGCCGAATTTTCATAAGAGAAATCTAATTTTTTCTTCCCTCCATGTTCTCATTTCAAATGGTATGTCATTCAAACTTCATTACCATGTCCATATATCCTTCTTATTCTTTCCCCCTACTGTTTCATGGATCAATTGTGAGTGGGTGACTCATTTCCCCTCTCTTTTAAATGTTTTCTAAAACCCCGAAACATAGCCGTTATGCTGCAGAATTTTCGTCTCAAAATGCCTCTCTCTTTTCTCAAAATTATTTTATGTTATAAAGTGAATACTCAAAGCTCTTATTTATAAAAGGGTTTTCACATATATATCAAAATGTTCTATTTTAAATTCTGGGATTTACATACATGAGACCCGCTTTCCCTTTCCGTGGGTTTAAAGTGACGTAAAGATCATGTCTTTAAAGAAGTTTTTAAAACGTTATGATTATGAAATGAAACCCATTTATTTTATTCTATATGGGTTATTTATGAAATGTTTGATGATGATATATGTGGCTCACATGATAATAAAGGAAAATTTAAGGGTGCGCCCTGATAGCGCTCCAATGCATTGGGTAATGATGTAACCACTGGAGATTACAATTTTCACGATACCTTGGTGAATAACCTTGGTAATTTTCAAATGACACCTTGGGGATGGACCTTGGTGATATGTTCATGATTTTCTATGTTAAATGATGTATCCACATCTTCAAGTAATGAAAAATGTTATTTTTATTATGAAATGCCTCATGATTTCTTTCTCATGCCTTAAAGTTCTTTTCATGTCCTTATTGAAGTATATCAAGTTCACATGTAAAATGTTCCTCTTGTTTCCCTTACTGGGCCTTCTGCTCACCCTTTCTTTTGATGTATGTCCCCAGGTTATGAGATGCAGTAATGAACCTAGGATGAACTTAAGGATAAGCCTTTCAAGTGTTTAAGAAGAATTCTTTATGTTGTTTTCATGTATTTTGTTCCTGGTTTCCAAGACACTAGACCTTAAAGATCCTCAGTTATGTGTAATGTAATGAAAGTTTATGTTATAAGAAGACGGGATGCTATAGTTGGTATCAAAGGATGGTTTAGTTATTTGTGGAAATTGGGATATAAAAACTTTAGGAAGAACCCTATAGAAAAGTTTAAATATAGGAAAACTTCCTGGTATTTTGGTAAGTATTGAGTAAGTGGTTTATCAAACAAATACATCCCTGTCTCGATACGAGCAGGTAGAGGTGGATCTGGCACAGATGTACATAGGGGTAAAACCCGAAAACACCACTTTGAGCTAGACTCGAACGGGAACTGGTGCACAATAACGGGCCTTGCTGCACTCTTGGTTACGACACTCCCGGGGGATATGTTTGGTTAATCACAAGATTTTTATGAATCATTATGAAGGAATTATAGAGAAGTATAATTGTCTAAGCATGAAGTCTTAGTTAAAAGATTCATAAATGAAATAAGTTTCTCACTAAGGTTTTATTCTTTTAGAAGATGGCGGGAAATAGGAGGAACCGTGCCGATGGTGACCGCAATTCACCATGTGCTGACGGCCCTACGATGGAAGACGGAATGGAAACATTCATGCGAATGATGAACCAACTGACTCAAGTTATGAGTAATAACTTGAATCAAGCTGAGAGGCCGATCTCACCATGAAGTGAGAAACTTTCTGTTGAGTCATTTATGCATCAACGACCACCAACATTCAGTGGATCTACTGACCCATTGGTTGCGGAACAATGGATAAGCTCCATTGAAAAGATCTTTTCTGTACTTCATTGTTCGGAACAAGAAAAAGTCACCCTTGCTGTTTACCACCTAGAGGGAGAAGCTGATCAGTGGTGGTCACTGATCAAAAACACGAAGCCACAAGGAGAGATGGAAGCTATGGAGTGGGAAAAATTTTGGGGAATTTTCTTTAACAAGTATTTCCCTCGTTCCATGAGAACGAAAATGGAGAAAGAGTTTCTCGAGCTGAAGCAGAAGGAGAACGAATCTGTCGGAAGCTATGAGATGAACTTCACAAGGCTTTCCCATTATACCTCAAGCTTTGTCATGGACCCTAATGGGAAGGTTGATAGATTCTTTGGTGGACTATGACCTCATCTGCGGAAGAATCTAGCCAACAGGGACTATGATAGCTATGAAGAAACAGTTCGAAGTGCTATGAAAGTTGAACTAGAGTTTGGGGAGACACAGTGGTCTCACAAATCTAATGAAAAGAAGAGAACTCTAGAACCAATCCTGGGAAGAAGTTTTGATCAGGAAAGAGGTGGAAAGCATATTCAACATGCCACATGCAATAAATTTGGGAAGAAGCATCCGGGGAACTGCTTGATCGAAAGTGGTAAGTGCTACAGGTGTGGAAGAGAAGGCCATATTTCTCGGAATTGTCGTAGTGATGTGAAGCCTCAACTTCCCAACACTAACGACAGAGGAAAGATGGTTCTGGCCCTACCCAAAGTCACATGATTCAAGTGTGGACAGCTTGGGCACTTTGCTAATCAATGTCCAAATCCGAGGGTGGTGGAAGGGAATCACCATCAACCTCAGCAGAGGCCAAGGGAGCAAGGTCGTGCTTTCGCTATCACAACAACTGAAGTTGAAGTTCCAAACGATGTGGTAGCAGGTACTCTTGTCGTCCTCTCAAAACTAGAAAGTACTTTATTTGATTCTGGTTCTACGCATTCCTTTATTTCCTCCAAGTTTGCAAGGAATATAGAATCAATCCCTGGAACTGCTAGAGGTAGAGTTGTCAGTCAAGACTCCAAGTGGGATTATCCCTGCATCAACAGTATTTAGAGACTCTAGTTTTTACTTTGGTGAGCACAATCTTATCGCAAATCTATTAGTCATTCCCATGATGGAATTCGACATTATACTAGGGATGGACTGGCTCTCAAAGTATAATGCTAAGATCAAATGCAGAAGTAAGACAATCTCAATAGTCTTGAATGAACAACCTACAGTTATCTTCCAAGGAGAGATATCCCGAACTGATCCCTATCTAGAAGCACCTCCTATAGCTTTCTTTATGGAGTTAATCGGTGATGATGAAGAAGGAAAAGGGAGCATAAAAATAGAAGATGTTCCGATTGTTCAGGAATACATGGATGTATTTCCTGAGGAGTTACCTGGACCTCCCCCAGAAAGAGAGGTAGAGTTCTCCATTGAACTCGTACCTGGGTCTCAACCGATATCAAAGACTCTGTATAGAATGGCAAATGTGGAGCTAGAAGAGTTAAAGAAACAACTCCAAAACATGTTGGAGAAGGGGTTTATCCGACCGAGTGTGTCTCCTTGGGGAGCACCAGTTCTCTTTGTGAAGAAGAAGGATGGATCAATGCGGCTATGCATTGATTATAGATAACTGAACGGGATCACAGTGAAGAACAGATATCCTCTTCCAAGAATTGATGATTTATTTGACCAACTTCACGGGGCTCAATTCTTCTCTAAGATTGACCTTCGATCTGGTTATCATCAACTGAGGGTGAAGAAGGAAGATATTCCAAACACTGCCTTCCGATCAAGATATGGGCATTATGAGTTTACTGTTATGCCCTTCGGATTGACTAATGCTCCTGCTATTTTCATGGATTTGATGAATAGAGTCTTTAAGGACTACCTTGATAACTTTGTGGTAGTTTTTATTGATGATATTTTGATATATTCAAAAAGTCGTGAGGAGCATGAAGATCATCTAAGGGTTATATTGAAAACTCTGCGGAAGGAGGGGCTCTTTGGGAATTTCAGCAAGTGTGAGTTTTGGTTACAACGAGAGGCTTTCTTGGGGCACATCATAACCAATGAAGGAATCTCGGTTGACCCTGCAAAGACAATGGTTGTGGAGGAGTGGCCTCAACCCACAATAGTAACTGAGATTCGTAGTTTCCTTGGTTTAGCGGTATATTATAGGAGGTTTGTGAAAAACTTTTCACGGCTTTCTAATCCACTAACCAAGTTGACTCGAAAAGGGGTTAAGTTCATCTAGACAAAGGAATGCGAGGAAAGTTTCCAAGAGCTGAAGAAGAGATTGGTTACTGCACCTGTGTTAACACTACCCTCTATCGGAGAAGGATTCGTTATTTTTAGCGATGCATCTCTGAAAGGGCTTGGGTGCGTCCTCATGAAAAATGACAAGGTAATTGCTTATGCATCTCGACAGTTGAAGATTCATGAGCAGAATTATCATACGCATGATCTAGAGCTGGCGGTAGTTGTTTTTGCTCTAAAGATATAGGGGCACTATTTTTATGGGGAGAAATGTGATATATACACTGACCACCAAAGTCTAAAGTATATTTTCACACAGAAAGAATTGAACATGAGACAAAGGAGATGGTTGGAGCTTATTAAAGACTATGATTGTTCAATTCATTATCACCCTGGAAGAGCAAACAAAGTTGCGGATGCGTTAAGCAGGAAAGATCCTGTTGTTCTGGCAACAATGAGGATCCTAAGAGATCCCTTGATTAAAGATCTAGTAAAACTGGACATGGGAATTATAAGGAAAGGGACATCATCAACCCTATCCCAAATGATTTCTCAACCTTCATTACTAGAGAAGATCAAGAAGGCTCAAAAAGAAGATCCTTTGCTGCAGGAGAAGTTGGAGGCTGTAAAAGATGGGAAGTTCCCTGATTTCAATATTGATCAAGAAGGTGTATTGAAATTTCATACAAGACTATGTGTCCCATCTATTCCGGAGATAAAGAAAGAACTTATGGATGAAGCTCATAGCTCTACTTTCTCTATACATCCGGGAAGCACTAAGATGTATAGAGACCTTCGTGATCCTTATTGGTGGGATAACATGAAGAGGGAGATTGCCGATTACACTACAAGGTGCCTGGTGTGTCAGTAAGTAAAGGCAGAAAGACAACTTCCTAAGGGGGTATTACAACCGCTACCCATACCAGTATGGAAGTGGGATAATATCACCTTGGACTTTGTAACTGGTCTCCCAAAAACATCCAAAGGAAACAATGCGATATGGGTTATTGTGGACCGTCTCACCAAGACAGCCCATTTTATCTCTATTCGGGAAGATTTCTCTCTGGATCAGTTTGACAAGATATACGTGAAGTAAGTGGTAAGGCTGCATGGGGTACCACTATCCATCATATCTAATCGTGACCCAAGATTCACATCAAAATTCTGGAGAAGTCTGCAACATGCTCTGAATACTGAATTGAATTTTAGTACGGCCTATCATCCTCAAACTGATGGCCAATCTGAAAGGACTATTCAGACACTTGAAGACATGTTGAGATTATTCTCAATGGAATTTAAAGGTGGATGGGATCAACACCTCCCATTAGTGGAGTTCTCCTATAATAACAGCTTCTATGCGAGTATTCAGATGGCACCCTATGAAGTTCTGAATGGAAAATGGTGTAGAACTCCTACTTGTTGGGATGAAATTGGTGAGAGGAAGCTTCTAGGGCCTGATCTCGTGAAAGAGATGACGGAACAGGTTCATGCCATCCAACAACACATAAAGGCTGCTCAGAGTCGGCAGAAGAGCAATGCTGACAATCGTCGAAGGGACTTGGATTTTGGTGTTGGTGACAAAGTCTTCCTTTGAATTTCTCCATGGAAGAGAGTCATGCGGTTTGGGAAGAAAGGGAAGCTCAGCCCTAGGTACATTGGCCCCTGTGAAATCCTTGATCGCATAGGAGCAGTGGCCTATCGTCTTGCACTTCCACCGAACCTAGCTCAAGTTCATGATGTCTTCCATGTATCTCTCTTGAGGAAGTATATACCCGACCCTTCGCATGTACTGAACCCAGAGGTGGTACAAATGGAACATGACCTCTCTTATGAGGAGCAGCCAGTGGAGATCTTGGACCTTAGAGACAAGGTCCTACGAAACAATACTACCCACCTTGTGAAAGTGTTGTGGAGGAATCATAAATATGAAGAAGCGACTTGGGAGCCTGAGGAAACGATAAAGAAAAAGTACCCTCACCTTTTCGACTAGGCCTCAAGTATAAATTTCGGGGACGAAATTTCTTAAGGGGGGAAGAATGTAACGACCCAATCTTTTTGAGTAGTATATTAACTTACTCTTAATGATTTAATAAGATGTTAATTTTTAATGCAGAAAGAGGAGTCGATGGCTTCATCCAGTAGACTCGACCCTTATGAAGCCCACTTATCAGAGCTTGGGACGGAGGTAGCATCTGTGGGCTTCGCTTTGGACCAAGCCCAAGCCGAACTCCAGCATGTCAAGCTTGAACGGAAATGCCTACGGGAGAAGTTCAAGTTAGTAGAGATTACTAATAGGGAAATGTTATCTGAGCCTCCCTCAGATTCTCTCACCATAGCACACCTTACACTTAGGTCTTATGCCGGTGTTATAAGGGGCTATGTGACGAGACCCTAACTTCCTTGTGTAATCCTTTCGGGTGAATGAATTGAGATTTCTTCCTTTAGTGATGTTTGTGAAATTTCAAATGTCCAGATAATTTTAGAATGTATTTTATTGATGAATTTTGAAAAAAATGATATTTTAAAATATTTATGTAAACCCTAAATAACTAATGATGTGTAATGATTTTCAAAAAATGGTCTTCTACAAAAGTGTTCAGTAAGGAATTTGGAGTCTAACAAGATCAACTTAATTTTTGATGAATAGTAAATTATGAATAGTGATTTTATGCTTAGGATTAGTAATGTGACCAAATGGATTAGTAATTTCACTCAAAGAAAGTTTTAATATAATTTAGACACCTAGATTAAGTAATGTGATTCAATAAAATGGGTAAATAACGGTTTCATAAATTATTAGTCAAGTATTAGTTTTTTCAGATGAATAGTGTTTTTTAATTAAAAATTTAATTAAAAATAATTAGAAAATTATTTTTATAAAAAGGACTTTATTTTTGAACTCAGAACATCGATATTATGTTAAGGTAATTTTTGGGGATTTTTCTGAAAAAAAATTAATTTTCGATGAATAGTTTTTTTATTTAAAAATTAAATTAAAAATATTTAGAAAATTATTTTTATAAAATGGATTTCATTTTTGAAATCAGAGCATTTATAATTGGTTAAGGTGAAATTTTGGGATTATTCTGAGAAAGTTGAATTTTCGATGAATAGTGAAAATATAGTTTTTAAGATTACGGGTGTTTAATGACATCATTAAATGATGTATTAAGTATATATTCAATATGGTCGAATTATGAATAGTAAGATAAGGTATGAGGTGTCCCAAGTGGCCAATACCATGGGCAAATACCATGGGCAAGCCCATGGTTTTGCCAAAACCACTAGTGAGGTGTCCCTTGGCCATTAATGCCTTGTCCCTTCACTTTCCCTATAAATACCCACCCTTTCCTCCTTTATTTTTCACTCCCAACTCTCCCCCAACGAAGTTCTGGTCTTCTTACCTTCCAAGGAGTCCTCCCAAGGTGCCCCCAAGCCCTCAAGGTCCAAAACATTGAGTTTCAAGAGTCACGTTTTAAGGTAAGGGATCCGACCCCTCTCTTTCTTTTCATGTAATCTCTTTTATGTCGTTCCTTTTATGCTCCATGTTCTTATGTGATAGGATGTTCTTTTATATTCCTCTTACTTCCCTTTTCATTTTTATATGATGAGAGATCCCCTATTACTCTCATCATTTCATTTTATGAAAGTTTAAGAGACACCGTTAGGCTGCCGAATTTTTAAGGGATTCTTTCACCCTTCTCATTTTACAAGTTCGATTTTCATGTCAAGTCTTTCAAGTTCCTTTTTATTATGTTGGGGTATGATATCTATATCTATAATACTGATCTCTTATTATCATATGATTAGAGACCCTATTTGATCTTGTCAATTCATTTTTATTGAAGTTTAAGTGACGCCGTTAGGCTGCCGAATTTTCATAAGAGAAATCTAATTTTTTCTTCCTTCCATGTTTTCATTTCAAATGGTATGTCCTTAAAACATCATTACCATGTCCATATATCCTTATTATTCTTTCCCCCTACTTTTTTATGGATCAATTGTGAGTGGGTGACCAATTTCCCCTCTCTTTTCAATGTTTTCTAAAACCCCGAAACATAGCCGTTATGCTGCAGAATTTTCGTCTCAAAATGCCTCTCTTTTTTCTCAAAATTATTTTATGTTATAAAGTGAATAATAAAATCTCTTATTTCTAAAAGGGTATTCACATATATATAAAAATGTTCTATTTTAAATTCTGTCATTTACATACATGAGACCCGCTTTCCCTTTCCGTGGGTTTAAAGTGACATAAAGATCATGTCTTTAAAGCAGTTTTTAAAACGTTATGATTATGAAATGAAACCCATTTATTTTATGCTATATGGGTTATTTATGAAATTTTTGATGATGATATATGTGGCTCACATGATAATACAGGAAAATTTAAGGGTGCGCCCTGATAGTGCTCCAATGCATTGGGTAATGATGTAACCACTAGAGATTACAATTTTCACGATACCTTGTTGAATAACCTTGGTAATTTTCAAATGACACCTTGGGGATGGACCTTGGTGATATGTTCATGATTTTCTATGTTAAATGATGTAGCCACATTTTCAAGTTATGAAAAATGTTATTTTTATTATGAAATGCCTCCTGATTTCTTTCTCATGCCTTAAAGTTCTTTTCATGTCCTTATTGAAGTATATCAAGTTCACATGTAAAATGTTCCTCTTGTTTCCCTTACTGGGCATTCTGCTCACCCTTTCTTTTGATGTATGTCCCCAGGTTATGAGATGCAGTAATGAACCTAGGATGAACTTAAGGAGAAGCCTTTCAAGTGTTTAAGAAGAATTCTTTATGTTGTTTTCATGTATTTTGTTCCTGGTTTCCAAGACACAAGACCTTAAAGATCCTCAGTTATGTGTAATGTAATGAAAGTTTATGTTATAAGAAGACGAGATGATATAGTTGGTATCAAAGGATGGTTTAGTTATTTGTGGAAATTGGGATATAAAAACTTTAGGAAGAACCCTATAGAAAAGTTTAAATATAGGAAAACTTCCTGGTATTTTGGTAAGTATTGAGTAAGTGGTTTATCAAACAAATACATCCCTGTCTGGATACGAGCAGGTAGAGGTGGATCTGGCACAGATGTACATAGGGGTAAAACCCGAAAACACCACTTTGAGCTAGACTCGAACGGGAACTGGTGCAAAATAACGGGCCTTGCTGCACTCTTGGTTACGACACTCCCGGGTGATATGTTTGGTTAATCACAAGCTTTTTATGAATCATTATGAAGGAATTATAGAGAAGTATAATTGTCTAAGCATGAAGTCTTAGTTAAAAGATTCATAAATGAAATAAGTTTCTCACTAAGGTTTTATTCTTTTAGAAGATGGCAGAAAATAGGAGGAACCGTGCCGATGGTGACCGCAATTCACCATGTGCTGACGGCCCTCCGATGGAAGACGGAATGGAAACATTCATGCGAATGATGAACCAACTGACTCAAGTTATGAGTAATAACTTGAATCAAGCTGAGAGACCGATCTCACCACGAAGTGAGAAACTTTCTGTTGAGTCCTTTATGCATCAACGACCACCAACATTCAGTGGATCTACTGACCCATTGGTTGCGGAACAATGGATAAGCTCCATTGAAAATATCTTTTCTGTACTTCATTGTTCGGAACAAGAAAAAGTCACCCATGCTGTTTACCACCTAGAGGGAGAAGCTGATCAGTGGTGGTCACTGATCAAAAACACGAATCCACGAGGAGAGATGGAAGCTATGGAGTGGGAAGAATTTTGGGGAATTTTCTTTAACAAGTATTTCCCTCTTTCCATGAGAACGAAAATGGAGAAAGAGTTTCTCGAGCTGAAGCAGAAGGAGAACGAATCTGTCGAAAGCTATGAGATGAACTTCACAAGGCTTTCCCGTTATACCTCAAGCTTTGTCATGGACCCTAATGGGAAGGTTGATAGATTCTTTGGCGGACTATGACCTCATCTGCGGAAGAATCTAGCCAACAGGGACTATGATAGCTATGAAGAAATAGTTCGAAGTGCTATGAAAGTTGAACTAGAGTTTGGGGAGACACAGTGGTCTCACAAATCTAATGAAAAGAAGAGAACTCTAGAACCAAGCCTGGGAAGAAGTTTTGATCAGGAAAGAGGTGGAAAGCATATGCAACATGCCACATGCAATAAATTTGGGAAGAAGCATCTGGGGAACTGCTTGATCGGAAGTGGTAAGTGCTACAGGTGTGGAAGAGAAGGCCATATTTCTCGGAATTGTCGTAGTGATGTGAAGCCTCAACTTCCCAACACTAACGACAGAGGAAAGATGGTTCTGGCCCTACCCGAAGTCACATGATTCAAGTGTGGACAGCTTGGGCACTTTGCTAATCAATGTCCAAATCTGAGGGTGGTGGAAGGGAATCACCATCAACCTCAGCAGAGGCCAAGGGAGCAAGGTCGTGATTTCACTATCACAACAACTGAAGTTGAAGTTCCAAATGATGTGGTAGCAGGTACTCTTGTCATCCTCTCAAAACTAGAAAGTACTTTATTTGATTCTGGTTCTACGTATTCCTTTATTTCCTCTAAGTTTGCAAGGAATATAGAATCAATCCCTGGAACTGCTAGAGGTAGAGTTGTCAGTCAAGACTCCAAGTGGGATTATCCTTGCATCAAAAGTATTTAGAGACTCTAGTGTTTACTTTGGTGAGCACAATCTTATCGCAAATCTAGTAGTCATTCCCATGATGGAATTCGACATTATACTAGGGATGGACTGGCTCTCAAAGTATAATGCTAAGATCAAATGCAGAAGTAAGACAATCTCAATAGTCTTGAATGAACAACCTACAGTTATCTTCCAAGGAGAGATATCCCGAACTGATCCCTATCTAGAAGCACCTCCTATAGCTTTCTTTATGGAGTTAATCGGTGATGATGAAGAAGGAAAAGGGAGCATAAAAATAGAAGATGTTCTGATTGTTCAGGAATACATGGATTTATTTCCTGAGGAGTTACCTGGACCTCCCCCAGAAAGAGAGGTAGAGTTCTCCATTGAACTCATACCTGGGTCTCAACTGATATCAAAGACTCCGTATAGAATGGCAAATGTGGAGCTAGAAGAGTTAAAGAAACAACTCCAAGACTTGTTGGAAAAGGGGTTTATCCGACCGAGTGTTTCTCCTTGGGGAGCACCAGTTCTCTTTGTGAAGAAGAAGGATGGATCAATGCGGCTATGCATTGATTATAGAGAACTGAATGGGATCACAGTGAAGAACAGATATCCTCTTCCAAGAATTGATGATTTATTTGACCAACTTCACGGGGCTCAATTCTTCTCTAAGATTGACCTTCGATCTGGTTATCATCAACTGAGGGTGAAGAAGGAAGATATTTCAAAGACTGCCTTCCGATCAAGATATGGGCATTATGAGTTTACTGTTATGCCCTTCGGCTTGACTAATGCTCCTGCTATTTTCATGGATTTGATGAATAGAGTCTTTAAGGACTACCTTGATAACTTTGTGGTAGTTTTTATTGATGATATTTTGATATATTCAAAAATTCGTGAGGAGCATAAAGATCATCTAAGGGTTATATTGAAAACTCTGCGGAAGGAGAGGCTCTTTGGGAAGTTCAGCAAGTGTGAGTTTTGGTTACAACGGGAGGCTTTCTTGGGGAACATCATAACCAATGAAGGAATCTCGGTTGACCCTGCAAAGACAATGGTTGTGGAGGAGTGGCCTCAACCCAAAACAGTAACTGAGATTCGTAGTTTCCTTGGTTTAGCGGGATATTATAGGAGGTTTGTGAAAAACTTTTCACGGCTTTCTAATCCACTAACCAAGTTGACTCGAAAAGGGGTTAATTTCATCTAGACAAAGGAATGCGAGGAAAGTTTCCAAGAGCTGAAGAAGAGATTGGTTACTGCACCTGTGTTAACACTACCCTCTATCGGAGAAGGATTCGTTATTTTTAGCGATGCATCTCTGAAAGGGCTTGGGTGCGTCCTCATGCAAAATGACAAGGTAATTGCTTATGCATCTCGACAGTTGAAGATTCATGAGCAGAATTATCCTACGCATGATCTAGAGCTGGCGGCAGTTGTTTTTGCTCTAAAGATATAGGGGCACTATCTTTATGGGGAGAAATGTGATATATACACTGACCACCAAAGTCTAAAGTATATTTTCACACATAAAGAATTGAACATGAGACAAAGGAGTTGGTTGGAGCTTATTAAAGACTATGATTGTTCAATTCATTATCACCCTGGAAGAGCAAACAAAGTTGCGGATGCGTTAAGCAGGAAAGATCATGTTGTTCTGGCAACAATGAGGATCCTAAGAGATCCCTTGATTAAAGATCTAGTAAAACTGGGCATGGGAATTATAAGGAAAGGGACATCATCAACCCTATCCCAAATGATTTCTCAACCTTCATTACTAGAGAAGATCAAGAAGGCTCAAAAAGAAGATCCTTTGCTGCAGGAGAAGTTGGAGGCTGTAAAATATGGGAAGTTCCATGATTTCAATATTGATCAAGAAGGTGTATTGAAATTTCATACAAGACTATGTGTCCCATCTATTCCGGAGATAAAGAAAGAACTTATGGATGAAGCTCATAGCTCTACTTTATCTATACATCCGGGAAGCACTAAGATGTATAGAGACCTTCGTGATCCTTATTGGTGGGATAACATGAAGAGGGAGATTGCCGATTACACTACAAGGTGCCTGGTGTGTCAGTAAGTAAAGGCAGAAAGACAACTTCCTAAGGGGGTATTACAACCGCTACCCATACCAGTATGGAAGTGGGATAATATCACCATGGACTTTGTAACTGGTCTCCCAAAAACATCCAAATGAAACAATGCGATATGGGTTATTGTGGACCGTCTCACCAAGACAGCCCATTTTATCTCTATTCGGGAAGATTTCTCTCTAGATCATCTTGACAAGATATACGTGAAGTAAGTGGTAAGGCTGCATGGGGTACCACTATCCATCATATCTAATCGTGACCCAAGATTCACATCAAAATTCTGGAGAAGTCTGCAACAGGCTCTGAATACTGAATTGAATTTTAGTACGGCCTATCATCCTCAAACTGATGGACAATCTGAAAGGACTATTCAGACACTTGAAGACATGTTGAGATTATGCTCAATGGAATTTAAAGGTGGATGGGATCAACACCTCCCATTAGTGAAGTTCTCCTATAATAACAGCTTCCATGCGAGTATTCAGATGGCACCCTATGAAGCTCTGAATGGAAAATGGTGTAGAACTCCTACTTGTTGGGATGAAACTAGTGAGAGGAAGCTTCTTGGGCCTGATCTCGTGCAAGAGATGACGGAACAGGTTCATGCCATCCAGCAACACATAAAGGATGCTCAGAGTCAGCAGAAGAGCAATGCTGACAATCGTCGAAGGGACTTGGAGTTTGGTGTTGGTGACAAAGTCTTCCTTTGAATTTCTCCATGGAAGAGAGTCATGCGGTTTGGGAAGAAAGGGAAGCTCAGCCCTAGGTACATTGGCCCCTATGAAATCCTTGATCGCATAGGAGCAGTGGCCTATCGTCTAGCACTTCCACCGAACCTAGCTCAAGTTCATGATGTCTTCCATGTATCTCTCTTGAGGAAGTATATACCCGACCCTTCGCATGTACTGAACCCAGAGGTGGTACAACTGGAACATGACCTCTCTTATGAGGAGCAGCCAGTGGAGATCTTGGACCTTAGAGACAAGGTCCTACGAAACAATACTACCCACCTTGTGAAAGTGTTGTGGAGGAATCATAAATATGAAGAAGCGACTTGGGAGCCTGAGGAAACGATGAAGCAAAAGTACCCTCACCTTTTCGACTAGGCCTCAAGTATAAATTTCGGGGAAGAAATTTCTAAAGGGGGGAAGAATGTAACGACCCAATCTTTTTGAGTAGTATATTAACTTACTCTTAATGATTTAATAAGATGTTAATTGTTAATGCAGAAAGAGGAGTCGATGGCTTCATCCAGTAGACTCGACCCTTATGAAGCCCACTTATCAGAGCTTGGGACGGAGGCAGCATCTGTGGGCTTCGCTTTGGACCAAGCCCAAGCCGAACTCCAGCATGTCAAGCTTGAACGGAAACGCCTACGGGAGAAGTTCAAGTTAGTAGAGATTACTACTAGGGAAATGTTATCTGAGCCTCCCTCAGATTCTCTCACCATAGCACACCTTACACTTAGGTCTTATGCCGGTGTTATATGGGGCTATGTGACGAGACCCTAGCTTCCTTGTGTAATCCTTTCGGGTGAATGAATTGATATTTCTTCCTTTAGTGATGTTTGTGAAATTTCAAATGTCCAGATAATTTTAGAATGTATTTTATTGATGAATTTTGAAAAAAAAGATATTTTAAAATATTTATGTAAACCCTAAATAACTAATGATGTGTAATGATTTTCAAAAAATGGTCTTCTACAAAAGTGTTCAGTAAGGAATTTGGAGTCTAATAAGATAAACTTAATTTTTGATGAATAGTAAATTATGAATAGTGATTTTATGCTTAGGATTAGTAATGTGACCAAATGGATTAGTAATTTCACTCAAAGAAAGTTTTAATATAATTTAGACACCTAGATTAAGTAATGTGATTCAATAAAATGGGTAAATAACGGTTTCATAAATTATTAGTCAAGTATTAGTTTTTTCGGATGAATAGTGTTTTTTAATTAAAAATTCAATTAAAAATAATTAGAAAATTATTTTTATAAAAGGACTTTATTTTTGAACTCAGAACATCGATATTATGTTAAGGTAATTTTTGGGGATTTTTCTAAAAAAAATTAATTTTCGATGAATAGTTTTTTTATTTAAAAATTAAATTAAAAATATTTAGAAAATTATTTTTATAAAATGGATTTCATTTTTGAAATCAGAGCATTTATAATTGGTTAAGGTGAAATTTTGGGATTATTCTGAGAAAGTTGAATTTTTGATGAATAGTGAAAATATAGTTTTTAAGATTACGGGTGTTTAAGGACATCATTAAATGATGTATTAAGTATATATTCAATATGGTCGAATTATGAATAGTAAGATTAGGTATGAGGTGTCCCAAGTGGCCAATACCATGGGCAAATACCATGGGCAAGCCCATGGTTTTGCCAAAACCACTAGTGAGGTGTCCCTTGGCCATTAATGCCTTGTCCCTTCACTTTCCCTACAAATACCCACCCTTTCCTCCTTTATTTTTCACTCCCAACTCTCCCACAACGAAGTTCTGGTCTTCTTACCTTCCAAGGAGTCCTCCCAAGGTGCCCCCAAGCCATCAAGGTCCAAAACATTGAGTTTCAAGAGTCACGTTTTAAGGTAAGGGATCTGACCCCTCTCTTTCTTTTCATGTAATCTCTTTTATGTCGTTCCATTTATGATCCATGTTCTTATGTGATAGGATGTTCTTTTATATTCCTCTTACTTCCCTTTTCATTTTTATATGATGAGAGATCCCCTATTACTCTCATCATTTTATTTTATGAAATTTTAAGAGATGCTGTTAGGCTGCCGAATTTTTAAGGGATTCTTTCACCCTTCTCATTTTACAAGTTCAATTTTCATGTCAAGTCTTTCAAGTTCCTTTTTATTATGTTGGGGTATGATCTCTATATCTATCATACTGATCTCTTATTATAATATGATGAGAGACCCTATTTGATCTTGTCAATTCATTTTTATTGAAGTTTAAGTGACGCCGTTAGGCTGCCGAATTTTCATAAGAGAAATCTAATTTTTTCTTCCTTCCATGTTTTCATTTCAAATGGTATGTCCTTCAAACTTCATTACCATGTCCATATATCCTTCTTATTCTGTCCCCCTACTTTTTCATGGATCAATTGTGAGTGGGTGACCCATGTCCCCTCTCTTTTCAATGTTTTCTAAAACCCCGAAACATAGCCGTTATGCTGCAGAATTTTCGTCTCAAAATGCCTCTCTTTTTTCTCAAAATTATTTTATGTTATAAAGTGAATAATCAAAGCTCTTATTTCTAAAAGGTTATTCACATATATATAAAAATATTCTATTTTAAATTCTGGGATTTACATACATGAGACCCGCTTTCCCTTTCCGTGGGTTTAAAGTGACGTAAAGATCATGTCTTTAAAGCAGTTTTTAAAACGTTATGATTATGAAATGAAACCCATTTATTTTATGCTGTATGGGTTATTTATGAAATGTTTGATGATGATATATGTGGCGCACATGATAATAAAGGAAAATTTAAGGGTGCGCCCTGATAGCGCTCCAATGCATTGGGTAATGATGTAACCACTAGAGATTACAATTTTCACGATACCTTGGTGAATAACCTTGGTAATTTTCAAATGACACCTTAGGGATTGACCTTGGTGATATGTTCATGATTGTCTATGTTAAATGATGTAGCCACATCTTCAAGTTATTAAAAATGATATTTTTATTATGAAATGCCTCATGATTTCTTTCTCATGCCTTAAAGTTCTTTTCATGTCCTTATTAAAGTATATCAAGTTCACATGTAAAATGTTCCTCTTGTTTCCCTTACTGGGCCTTCTGCTCACCCTTTCTTTTGATGAATGTCCCCAGGTTATGAGATTCAGTAATAAACCTAGGATGAACTTAAGGAGAAGCCTTTAAAGTGTTTAAGAATAATGCTTTATGTTGTTTTCATGTATTTTGTTCCTGGTTTCCAAGACACTAGACCTTAAAGATCCTCAGTTATGTGTAATGTAATGAAAGTTTATGTTATAAGAAGACGGGATGCTATAGAATTACTCCATAACTCATAAATAACAAAACCATAGAAATACAAAGTGGACACATCCATACAATATCCATTTTTTTCATAAACAACAACTTATAAAATGAAACATGGTTTCTTTTCATGTTCAGTCATCACAATTTTTCCCTTGATAACATGTTAGTCTCTATTATCCCTTAAATCCTATATAAAACATTTTAAAACATGGTATTAGCATATAATGATCAGTAATGTATACACATATAAGGAAAACTTTTAGTTTTGTAAAAAAATGAAATATTTTTTACCTTTAATAAGTAGTAATTAATTTCCTTAAAAACTAATTGATTACCCTTTTTGTAATAATATTTTTGAAATAATAATTATCTAAATCATATATAACACATAAAGGTAACTTGGGAGATAATTATACTTAAATGGAACAACCAAGCAGTCAAATTCCATACATGTCTCTCTTACAAAAAGGAATAACCACATAGTCGACTTCCATACTCAATGAATTGGAGGATATAACATAACCACCAATCCTTGGATTATCATGGAAACACCCCTCTCTAGTTTATCCCATAACTACCCATTAAATGTATAAGTACCATTATATAATCATAACACATAAAAGATTTCAATTTTCAACATTTCACTCATAAAATTTCATCTACAATCACATGAAATTATTTCAATGTATTGAAATAATCAAGGAATTTCCAAAACATTTTCAATATAAAAATACCTAGAAAATGGGAATACAATATTTATTTTTCTTTAAAAAATAGTTAAGTCTTGTAGAGGAATCCATATATCAAATAATGGTCACTACAGTGGAGAGTGCATTGTCGCCATATACATTAAAAACATTCCTTATGATATTTGAAATTAAATTCAAATGTTTCGTTTGAAAAGCATAAACATATTCTTTTTTTGTAAACATTGAATAGAATTAAACATTCCAATGGGTTGTTTATACACCATAGAAAGGAAGATGGTGTATAACATCAAAATACATCTCAATGAAATAAGATTGAGACGAAGTCCATTACCTTGAGTATGATTCATCAAGTATGTTCTTTATCTTCTTCAAAAATAAAATTATGCTAATTATTTACCTAATTTATAAACTTTTAATGTTTACTGTTTCTTTTATATAATTTATCACCATATTATAAAAATTACATAATTATTTATGTTCATGTCATATGTTTTGATGATATTCGATACCTGATACAAAAATGACATAGTATGATGTATATAGTCAAAAGTGATCATTATTCCATCATCTCCAGAATAATATTAATGATATAATAATAACTTTAAAATATTAATTATATGTTTAAATCAAATCATTTATGTATGGTTTTGAAAAATGAAAAACATTATAATCATAGAGATGGTCTGTACTACGTACACATGAGTAATGTTATCATTTTTCATTGATCATTATGGAAAGAATGTAATTATTATTTTACCATTAAATAATTATAATAATGTCATAAATATAATTTAAATAATTTAAATATACTTATATATAACTTAATTGTGATGTGGTGAAGAAAAACGAATCACATTACTTCGTGGAGGTGATACTATACACGTACTCATGAACGTCGTTATTATTTTTATGTGCATTGAAGGTAAGAATATAATTTATATATTATATTTCTATATGATTAATATTCCTTTAATATCATATATAAACATTAATTCCATCATTATAACCAGTCTTGAGCGATGGTAATGGAAAATGATTTATATCGTTTCATGGAGGTGATAGTTCACATGTATGCACGAACAATTATTTCTTGTACCATTAGATGAAATCGGAGATAGATTTAGGTTATATAATTAACATAATAAAATCTTAGTATATTGAGGATATTTTATTTATTATATCATCATAGTATAAAAATATATTATGTAAGTGGATGAAGAAATAATACAAAAATAGTTGACTAAAAATTATACTTTCCATTGGATGATGACCTTTAATTAACACCTTAACACCTCTAAGGAGATTGTTCTGCCTAAAATAATCACTCAAGAATTTGGGGAGGGATTATAAAAAGGGATTATATAAGATCTTGTATAAACCAAAATGGTTTTTAAGTGTCAATAAATGATATGAATTAGTTCCCTTTTATAAGAGAAGATGACACTACTGGAATTATTCCAAATAATAAATTAATGAAAATAACATTTCTTTTTCAAATGGGTCCAAATTAATTTATTTATAATATAAGATAATTTTTTTACATAAATTAATTCAATAAAAATTATACATGTTTTTATTATTTTTTATCCTTATCTTTTTTAACCCTTATTTAACCATTTTATTTTTTTATGTGATGTAATGTAATTTACTTTGTGAGGGGTAATATAACTACTATAAAATGAAAAAAAGACCAATTGATGAGTCTTTGATGGTATTTTATGACTTATCAAAATAATTTTTCATAATTTTTTAACTGTATAAATTTTATATAAGTTAATAAAATATTATTTATTTTAAAATATCAATACTGCCAATTTTGACACTATTAATTAGTTGATTTTAAAAAATATTATAATAGAAATATAAGTTTGAACCAATAATATTAAATAGTCAATAACATGTTAATTTCATATATAAAATTATTTTATAACATAAATTATATCAAATTATATTTATTGTAATAGTTTTAATATCATTTATTTGATTCTTCATTATAATGAAGCAATTATTGTATCATCATTGTGTCACCGTTTAATTTAAATAAATATTTAATAAAAATTAAATATAAATTTCCATTATGTAGGTAAACATTTTATCTTTCTAAATAATATTTATAGTCAAACGTATAAATTATATAGCACCATATTTAAATTTTTTTAGTAATGAGTGTCGTCATTGTGACATCTTTGTCTTTACATTAAATAAAAAGTTATAAATGTCATAATCAAACCCAAGTGTCTTCCAAAGGACCTAATTTCGGCCCATGTATTTTATTGGTCAAGAATGACACATCCCATAAAATTATGACAAATTTTAGAAAATTTTTATAATATTTATAATATTATTTTTACATTTTATTACTCGATTTACCCTCAATTGTGGTAATTAAAATAAATACTAATGTTACTATTCATAATTTTCAGTAATTTAAGGGTCCTATTTACATGATTTAGACCTTATGATTAAAAATATTGAATCCATTTTTAAAAATTCAAAACATATAATTGGAATAAATTAAATTAAAATTAATCTCATTTATGGAATGAGAAAGTGGGTTTTAAAAGTAAAAAGGTTCAAAATTTCACATAGTTTTTATATCCAATTTCGACGTCAAATTGTTTCAAATGACCTAAATTAGATTAAATGGTGAAAAATTGATCTAATTATTCTTTAATATCATTCAAAAAAATTATTTAACACTATAAATAAATTGGATGAAAAGGTAGTTTTAAATTAAAATTCATTATTTTTTCACTATTCATCAAAAATGAATTTTAACAAAAAAATAAAAAAAATCCAAAAGTAAATTTTTTTGTCCCAATTACAATTAATATGTTCATTTTGTCAAATATATCTTATAAAAGTGATAAAAACTATATTTAAATCAAGTTCACCATTAAAAGGTGATAAACCCCTTTTAAAAAAATAATGTTTTTAACCGTATAAACAGATTTATCATATACATTGTTAAACATAGTGTATATTCTAATTACTATATAATTAATAAATCCAAAATATATGTTTTATAATTAACTAGGTTGTTACATTCTTCCCCCTTTTGGGAATTGCATCCTCAAAATTTTATTCACTTATCCGACAATTGGGGTTATTTTTCCCTCATAGCATTTTCAAATTCCCATGTTACCTCTTCAACCATATGGTTTTCCACAAAACCTTAACCAGATAAATTAGGTTATTCTAAAACACATACTCTCTGTGTTCAATAACTAGTAATGTATGTTCCTCATATTAATGATTTCATTCCAATTGCACTACTTATAGACTCAAAACATGAGATGGGTCTAGAATATACTTTCCGAACATTGAAACATGAAAAAAATATGTGCCTGGGATAAAATAAAAAGTAAATACAATATGTTGGAAACTGGTCTAACATTCTCTAGGAATTTATAGGGTCCAATGAACCTTGACCTTATCTTCCCCTTCAAAAAAAATTACATCACACTTTTCCAGGTAAAAACATTGAGAAATACATGATCACCTACCATGAAAGAAAGATATTTACTCTATTTATCCCCATAACATTCATTCCTTCTTTGGGTTATCTTCATGTCTCTCTAAATTAATTGATATTTATCTTCCATATTATCTAAAAATTTTGGTCCCATCAACTTCCTTTCACATAATTCATCCCAAAAATCTAGATTTTGACATAGTGTTCCATATAATGCTTCAAATGGTACCATATATATACTGGAATGAAAAATGTTATTATAAGAAAAGTCAAACAAAGAAAGATGTTGATCCCAACATACTTGTTATTCCATTTAATAAGCATAGAGAATATCCTATAATTTCTATTTTTTTCTGAATTCTCATCTGATTAAGGATTAAAAGATGTACTAAAAAATAATTCATTTCCCAACAACTTCTAAAGGACTTTTTAAAAGTTAGAAGTGAAACTAAGATCATGAGAAGATACAATGGAGATGGTAACTCCCTTAAACTTGACTATATCCTTAATATATAACTGATACTATTGATCTATAGACGTTGTATATTGAATAGGATGAAAATGAGCAGATTTAGTCAATTGATCAGTAATAACCTAGATCATATTGTTACCTAAAAAAGTATTCAGTAATCCCACAATGAAGTCCATAGATATATTTTCTCATTTATAATTTATCCCAATAAAAGTATGAATCATCCCATTCATTAACTACCTCTCTACTTTAACCAATTGACAAGTCAAACATCTCAGGGTAAAGTCAGTAATATATCTTTTTATTCCATCCCACTTGTAATTCTATTTATGTACTCTGTACAACATTGTGTTGCACAGATGAATTGAAAATGGAGAAGTATGAGATTTACTTAACAAATCTTTCAGAAACTATGAATAACAAGTCACACATAATCTCATCCCAAACCTCAAAACACAATATTTTTCAATGCTAAATTCATGAAACTTTCACTTTTTAACCAATTCTACATTTTTATGAAAAATGTGTTATTACTTCTAAACTTTCATAATTATATCTAATAGTGATGAGTGTACTTAAACCATAAACAAAATAGTGTAATTTATAGCACTAACAACTTCCAAGTCCAAATTCATCAATTCATTAACCAAAGGGACACATTCAAAATGCATAATTGTTAATGTAGCATTAATTTTCAGACTCCATGCATCGATCCACTTGTTTTATTTTTTAGGATGGTAATGAATTGTGAAATCATAATCCTTGATTTGTTAAAGATTCCTTCTCAGTCACTTTTTTAATTTTCGTTGAGTGAATATATACTGCAAACATTTTTTATCAATATATATTTCACACTTTACACTATAAAAATGAAGCCTCAAAATTTTTAATTAAAAAACAATAGAATCTAATTACAAATCATTGGTAGGGTAATTTAACTCATGATGTTTCAACTAACATGATACATAAGAAATTACATGATCATTAGGCATCACTAAACAAACATGTCCTATCAATGAAGAATAATTGTAGATAGAAAATTCACCACTTCTGAAAGTTATAAAAAAACTAGAGCATTTACCAATCTTAATTTCAATTCCAAAAAAAACATCACATTATTTTTTCCATATGATCTTGACTCCATTACATGTTAACTTAGTTACTGGGATAGATAGCTAAGGAAAAGTTTCAAAAAATGCTCTATAATTACCTGTTATTCCAATAACACTAAATCTCTGAGACATTGGAAAGTCTTGTCCACTCTTTAACAACTTTTTTTTATAAAATTTAATGGATATATTGTTAGTAGAAACAATATAACCAAGGAATGAAATTTTTTTCAAAAAAATTCACACTTACTAAACTTCTCATATAGTTTCTTTTATTTTATTTTCTGAAAAAAACCCTTAAGTGACTTTCAAGTTCATCCTGGTTGATATAATATACCAAAATATCATCTATAAACACAACCAAAAACTAATAAAATAATTTATGAAGGACTCCATTCATGAGATTCATAAATGAAGCATTTGAATTATATAACCCAATGGGAAAAACCACAAGCTCATAATGCCTATATCTCGTTTGAAACACCGTATTTGAAATGTCATCCTCCTTTACATTCAACTAATGGTACCCAAACCTCAAATCAATCGTCCAAAAATACTGAGCTTCCTAGAGATGATCAAACACATCATCAATATGAAGAAAGGTATATTTGTTCTTAGTATTTATTTAACCCACAGTTCTATAAAAAATACAAAGTCATATGAAACCATCCTTCCATTTCAAAAATAAAACTACAGCACCCCAAGGTGATGTTCTAGGTAGAATTAAACCTTTATCAAGAAATTAATGAACTGGTTTATTTCAATTACACTATTTCTACTTGATCTATTCGATATGGGGTTTAGAAATAGGATTTTAATTAGAAACAAAAATCAACAAAAAAATAAACCTCCAAATCAAGAGTAATACTAGAAAATTCATCAGGGAAAACATCCATAAATTTATTCACTAGTAGAAAGAAATTAATCAAAATGGTTCATTTGTTTTCAACAACATGATCTAAATACCTTTTAATGTCATATTGAATCAATATCTCAGCTTCTTGGAATGTTATAAAATGTTGTAAATCATTGAATAAAATTTTATTTTCTTTCAAATCAATTTTATAATGATTAAATGAAATCCAATCCATACCCAAAATGATATCGAACTCCACTATGGAATATTTAGAAATATTTGTATAAAAGAACACTCTACCAATAATAATAGTAAGATTCCTATAAATCAGGGTTTCATTAGTACTTACACATGGTGATTTTTTTACCAAAAGATCCATATGACATTTATGAGGTGATATTAACAATTTAATTACAAATCTCTCTGAAAAGAAAGAATGTGAAGATACAATGTAAAATAGAGTATTAGAATGTTTTGAAAAAACTCATAACATACATGTCAATACATTATTTTATGGGCCCACATCAACCATTGTAGTAAAAAAGAATTTTCCACACCATTATATATTTGATGTTTATGGTTTCCACCAAGGTTAATCAACTTTGGACACACAATTGCATAATTCCCTAACTCCTTACAACTAGAACATATTATTTCTATATTTTCTTTGATTTCTTAATCATCTCCCTTACATTCATAAGCAATATTACCAGTCCTACCAAATCAAAATCACTTCCCTGACATTGAATGACATTTTAGGGGATTCTTTTTACTTCACTTCTCACAAGATGGAAATTTAGTTTTCTTACCTCCAAACTTCTTTAATGAATACTTTCCCATTACATACCAACTGGAACCCTTCCTTTTACTGCTCTAATAGAACACATGATCATCAAAAACTCCATTTCTACCATCCCAGCACATCAAAAAAGTATCTCATATCTTTTGAACTCACGAGAATCCATTTAAATTCGATATATTGGATTCAATCCTAAGTAAAACTTATTTATCATACTATCTAGATCTCAGATAAAATTTGTGATGTACCTTGATAAACTAGTGAAATTTTCTATGAAAAAATCCACCAAATCATCCTCTTTTTGTCTCAATTCCCAAAATTTCTCGTCCATCCTAAGTCAAACAGCCTTAGAAAAATATTTCTCTAGGATGATATTATTAAATACATATAATTATATGGAATCAATATCTTCACTTCCAATGATGTTTTTAGCTACTAAAAACCACTTATCGGTTTCACCTTCAAAATGATAAATTTAAACATTTACCTATTGGTCCTATAAAAACCCATGACATCAAATATCATTTCTAGGGATTTAATCCATCCTTCAACTAGAATGGAGTCATATGGTCATTTTATTGATGAGGGATGATGTCTCATAAAATGATCCACCATCATCATGTTTCTATATGGTAGATCAAGTATCACTCTTGCATAGACACCACCACAATTTATTTCCGAATTAAAACAATTCATAACTACAAAAAAAAATGTTTAGTTTTGATTCCAACTCTCTTAGTATGTTGATTAGGAATGATGTTTTCCTCATGATTTATTCTCAGCACATATTCCCTGTAACATTTGCAGAAAACCATCCTGAATAGACATATCTTAGATGATGAAACATTGTTATCTTCAAATTCTATAACATTTTATTTTGAACATAAGGTAAAATATTTAAAGGGTAAGTTATTAATATTACCCTAACCGATAATGTTATCTAAATTATGATCTAATAACAACTATAAATCTCATGCCTTAAATGTAACATAATCTTGAGTTATGTCATGAATTTTACTTTATTTTACAATGATGATATTTTTAGATTTAAAGATGTAGACAATTATATCATAACTAATACATAACAAAACCATATAAATACAAAGTGGAAACTTCCAAACAAAATCCATTTTATTTATAAAAAACAACTTTTAAAATGAAACATGGCTTCGTTTCATGTTCAACCATCACAAATTTTCCCATGATCCCATAATTCACTCTATTCTCCCTTAAATACTATGTAAAACATATAAAATCTCGGTATAAGAATACAACTCTCATAAAGGGATACACAGAGAAGGAAAACATGGAGTCTTGTGAGAATATATAACACTTTTCACATCTACGATGTAGTAAATACCTACCTTAAAAAACTCATTGCTTACCACTTTTGTAATCATAATATTACCATAACACACATAGAAAGAATATATAAAACATCAAGGTAACTTGGGACATAATTATACTAAAATGGATGAACTATATGTTGGACTTCCATAAATGTCACTCTTACAAAATGGAATAACCATACAGTCGACTTTCATACCCAATGCATTGGTGGTTATATTGTAACCAATAAACCATGATTTTTCACGAAACCACCCATCCTTGGTTTATAACATAACCACCCAACCAATGTCCATGTACTATTATATAATCATAACACATAAAATATTTTATTTTTGAACATTTCACTCATAAATATTAATTTTACATCCTAAAAAAGTATTTAATGTATTAGAAATAATCATTCCATTTCCAAAACCATTTTCGAGACTGAAATACCTAGATAAGTGGAATAAGAGATATCTTTTTATTTTAAAACATTAAGACTTGTAAATAGATCCAAATATTAAATAATGACCACAACAACAGAGAATTCATTGTCTTCATGCACATTAATAAAATATTTATCTTATCATTTGTAGAGAAATTAAAACACTCAGTATTGAATGTATAAAAAGATTTATTTTTTAAAACCATTTAATATAATTTAAAACTCAAAGGTTATTTTAATACACCTTATCAAATAAGGTGTTGGGTAACATTAAAATATGTTTTAATGAAAGGATATTGACATGAATCCCTTACCTCAAGTAAGATTTCTCAATTATGTTCTTTATCTTGATGAATAATAAAAATAATTTAATTATTTACATTCATTAGAAACTTTTTCATGTTCATTATTACTCTTATATCACTTATTACTATATTATAACAATTACTTAATTATTTATGTTCATGTCGGATGTTTTTATGATATTCAGTACGAGTCCAAAATGGCTTGGTATGATGTCTATTGCCAAAAGTGGTCATTATACATTCATTATATAATAATATTCTTGACATAATAATCACTTTTAAACATTAATTATTACATCAAATAAGACCATTTATGTATCATTATGATAAATGAAAAATGTTATAATCATGGAAATAGTAGGTCATACATACGCATAAATAACATTCTCATTTTTCATTGATAATTATTTAAAGAAGGTAATTTTTTTTATAATTATATAATTTGATAATATCATAAATAATATATTAATAATTAAAATATACTTATATATATATCATACATGTGTTCTGGTGAATAAAAATTTATCACATCACTTTGTGGAGGTGATAGTTCACACATATGCATGAACGACGTTTTCATTTTTATGTTCATGGAAGATAATAATTTGATTGATATATCATTTACTTATAATGATAAAAATGTCATGAATATAATATGTAAACATTAATTCTATTATTATAACCATTCTTGGGAGAGGATAATGGAAGACAAATTTTATCTGTTCTTAGAGGTGATAGTTAACATGTATGCACGAACGATTAATTCTTTTCTCATTTGATAAAATTTGAGATGATTTTAGATGATGATATTAACATAATAACATCTTAGTATATTTATGATAACAGAATTATAATATCATCATGGTTGAATAATATTTTAGTTAAGTGGAATAATAAATAAAATATAAATACATGATTAAAAATGTTACCTTTCCGTTTAAATATCACCCTTAATTAACACCTTAAAAACCCTCAGGAGGGTGTTCTAAAAAAATAAGGCCCCATGAATATAGATAGGGATTTTAGGAAGGTATTTTAGTATATATTTCCTAAAAAAATGGTTTTTAAGTTCTAATAAAACATAATAATTAGTGCTCTTTTATAATATAAGGGAGGGGAACTCTTAGAATTCTCCAAAATATTAAATGAATATAAATTAATTTTCTTTTCAAAATTGTACCAAAGTGATTTATTTATAATATAATATAATTCGGGGTCTAAATTATTCAATCAAATAAAAATTAGACAAGTTTTGTTTTATTTTTTAATCCATATCTTTTTTTTAACCCTTATTTATCCCATTTTATTCTTACAATGATATCACTTAATTTACACTTTCTGGATTAAAGTACATACTATAAAATGACAAAAAACAAATTAATGACTCATTGATGAAATTTTAAGACTTATCTTAATAATTTGGTTGAATATTTTAGATTTATTAATTTTATATCATATAATAAAATATTGTTTATCTTAAAATATCAATAGTGTCAATTTTGGCAATATACCTTAGTTGACTTTTTAAAAATATTACAACAAAATAATTAGTTTAAAAAACTCCATTAAATCATCAATAATATTTAAAAATAATCCATAAAATTATTTGATGACACAATTTATATCAAATTATATTTAGTATTATATTTTTAATATCGTTTATTTTATTCTTCCATTAATGAAGCAATTACTGCATCATCATTGTGTCAGCATTTAAGTTAATTATTTATTTCCTAAAAATTATAAATAAATTAAAATGATGTATGTAAAAAGTTTATATTTTTAAATAATATTAATCGTCAGAAATATCACTAATATAACTCTACATTAAAATTTTTATAGTAGTGAGAGACATGATTATGATATCTTTGTCTTTACATTAAATTCAATGTTATAAATGTCCTAATCATACCCAAGTGGCTTCTAAAACCTATAATTTAGGGCCAAGGATTTTATTAGTAGACCATTACTAATCAAAAAAATTATGAAAAGTTTTATTATAGTTTTATAATATTTATAATATTATTTTTACCTTTAATTACTCAATTTACCCTTAACCATGGTAGTACAAATATTTACTAAAGTTACTATTCATAATGTCCAAAAATGAAATGAAACAATTTACCAAATTTTCACCTTATGATTCCAAATATGGAATCCATTTTTCCAAATTCAAAACACAAAATTGGGAGAAATTAATTAAAAGTTAATCACATTGATGGAACAAGAAAGCAGGTTTTTAAAGTAAAAACGTTCAAAAGATCACATCATTTTTATATTCAATTTCAATGTGAAATTGATTTCAATGAAAAAATAGGGATTAAATGATAAATATTAATCTAATTAAACTTTAAAAACATTAAAAACAATTTAAAACTATAAATAAATTTTATGAAAATGTATTTTTCAATTAAAATGCAGTATTTTTTCACTATTCATCAAAAAAATAAATCTTATCAGAAAAATACCAAAAATCTATCCAGAGTAAATTTTGATGTCCCAATTTCAAATAACAAGTTCATTTTGTCAAATATAAATTATAAAAGTTACAAAAACTAGATATAAATCAAGTTCTTCATTAAATGGTGATAAAAATTATTTTTAGGAAAATAATGTTTTTAACTATAGAACTAGTTTTATCATTAATGCTATTAAATATTGTGTCTTTCTAAATTAGTACAAAATTAATAAATGAAAAATAATTATTTTATCATTAACTAAGTGGTTATAGATATTTTCCTTAAAGGTTTATAATATAATTTATTCACATAAATAATGAATTTCTTTATCCACCTAGAAGTGTGTGGGAGTATGAGAATATGTGTAATGACATGATATTATAAATTAAGAACATTATGTATGATTTCATATATGAAATGAAATAATGATCCTATGTAAACCCTGGAATATTATTATTATATTTTATTGTTATGACCTAGTAATTAAACATTTTGTCCAAGATAATAATAAATATTTATGAAATATATATTATAGTATGACTACTTTTGATGTACAGATAACAACATTGTATATAATCACTCAATTTTTACTAAATTTATATTATTCATAAAAATTGTGTTAATAAGAAATGTTTATATTTATTTTTGTGTGAAAATATAATAATTTTTTAGGGAATTTATAAATTTTAATTAATTAATATGATATCATTTTGTAAATTATCATATACAAATTAGATTATGGTGATGTTTTGATATTTCTCTAAATGGTTTTATTTAATAACAAATAGTGAAAATATTGATTTTTAATTTAAGATACATATTCTTTTAAAGTGTAAATAGAGTAATACACAATTTTTTATGAGTTTAAAATTTTAATAAGTTACTTATAATTAAAAAAATTCCTGATTTAATTTTAAAAAATATTATTATACTAGAATTTGGTTTAAAATAATTGTACTTAAAGAGGAATTTTTTTGAAAAACTATTTTTTCATTCTGCTTATTATTTTAATGATAAATTAATTTGTTCCACATCTTGATTTTGAATCATAAAAAATGAAATCTATATTTGTAATTAGGATATCCAAATGTGGTTTATATGTAGCTCTTATTTTTTCATTATGAATATTAACTATAGTTAACAATTGTTACCACCATAAGGGTAAATCAGGTAATTAAGAAGATAAATAATTTGACAAGTATAAATAAATTACGCTAAACCTTTCACTTATAATATTAGATTACTAGATTTCATCCATTTCCATAAATTGTTTTAATTTTTTTTGAAAAATGGTGCAATATTTATTTGATTTTGAACTTTATTTTATTTTTTTGTATTTAATATTCAAAGTAGACATTATCTTTGTATTATTAACTCTAAATTATAACATAAGGATAAACAGAGGCCATGATCAATTTTGAAAGGGTTATTTTGAAGATAATGGATTTTCCATTATAATAGAAAATTATTTATAATTTTGAGTGATGAAATATTTACCTTAAATAGAAAAAAAATAAAAAAATAGTATCTATTCAATTAATATAAAATTGAAAATTGATTTTAAAAATATAAATAGGGATATTATTTGAATTAAATACTCTGTTCAATGAATTTTTTAAATAAATATAACTCTATTATGATGTTTTCAATGATTTTATTAATTTTCATTCATGTTTTTTCAATGCGAAATTAAATAAATAGTTTAAAATTTTAATTAATGATATTTTATGAAAAATAAAATTTTATTAAATTATTTAATATTCATTAAAATTTTGAAAAAGGATAGTTAGCTAGAAAAAAGGTAAAAATTTCATCTCTTACCTGTTTCATATCCAATTTTCACCTTCTAAGTAATATTAAATTCCTTTGATATTAAATATTAATAAATGTTTTTATGTTTAAAATTTGTTAACCAAGTTGTTAAACCAAAATATACAGCTTAAAATGATATCAAAACCTAAAAAATTATTTTATGATTATGATAATACCATATATTACTTCTTTTAATATACATTTCATTTTGGAACCATTTTTCATGAGTTGGACACATATTATATTATAATATTTTATGTTTGTCCAAAATATGAAATAAATTATTTTTATAATAAACAATATATTTTTAAATGAAGAGAGATAATGACCCCCTGAGTCCCACCTCTAGTAGGCTTTGGGTTGGCGACTAGCACTAAGGGTAAAGTAAACACACAAATGGGAGCATTATCCTCTAAGAGAACACATGAAAAAGAGAGAGATAAGACATAATAACAAACTCGTGCTCAGAACATAATATAAAAGAAATCCCAAGTGCACATATGTAATGTCATGCAAGAACTACTACAATTGAAAGGGGAAATTGTAATTACCAAAAGAAAGTAAAATGACAATGACCATGAATCCTGAATAGCTCCTGAAACCCCAAGCTATTAGTAACCAGCCTAATCTCTAACCTTATTGAAGTGACCTAGAAAATAGTTTATATAACATAGGTTGAGTACAAAATTATAATTAGTAGGGTCCTCTTCAGAGCCTCTTCTGCGAATGTAAAGAAATCATGTTAAAGAACAATGAAAAAGAAGTGAAACTAACTAATCCCCTAAATAGGTATTCTATGTTCCCATCCTCACCATGTATAATCTCACCATGTATCACATACCAGAGTATATAATATAATAATGAATATCAAGGGTACCCAACTACCACTTCCCCACTGGTTGGCCGATTTTCCCCAACATTGCACGTCCTAAGTATATCTCTCCGAAAGGATTTCCGATAATCACCTGGGTGAATCCCCAATACATGAATCTCATGCATCACAACCACCACATCCATGTAACCAAAGTAACCAGGTAATTTTTGGGAGCCACCACATCCCGCATAAAGGGTACCATATGTCGAGTATTATACTTCAATCCATTACAACCCATACACCTAGTAAGGATCCTCAAGACATCATTGCCTATACATGTAACACCTATAGTATTTCATAGAAAACTATACCCAGAATATATATGTGTGAATAACCACAAGTCATTATATCCCTCTACACACATATATGGAGAAAATTAACTATCATTCCTACTAGCACAAGTGTATACCATTAGAAGAGAGTGGGGATAATGGGAATAGTCACCAATCCATCCTTCCACCAGGATGTTGGGGAAAACACCCCCAGGGATCAGAATCCCGAGGGTGTCAGTTTCCCTAAACGATAGGGTGCACTAGAATATAGAAACAAAAATGGTACAAAATCAACTATAGCTCACAACCACACTATGGGAATAACCTATTATGAGACTCAACTGCAGCTAACTTCTCTCAGACCCCCAACTACCACTACTAAGATGGTGTATCCTATAATAACACAACCATTTAAATAGCTACATTATATTATTTTATCCTTTTTCATCAGTCTCACGTTATGTTAATGAATTATTTAACCATTAATTAACCATTATAATTTCAAAATTAAATTTCATTAGCATCATACCAATGTTCTATACCCTCCAAATATCACAAAACCAAGACCATAATTGCTTTCAATTATAACCTCATCATTGTATCCCAGCAAGATCCAACCACTTGGGTTAACATCATTTATTAAATCATTTATCAATTTCATAATCAAATTTTTAAAATACCAGGTATTCTAGATAACAATTCAAAGCTTCTAGACACAAGAGGATCAACATGATGAGTATATAAACTACTTGTTGAGTATTTTACACCTATATATAGAGTGTAGGCCCATCCACTCTCTAGAAGAAAAACACAGAAAGCACGTTGCATACACTACACGTCTTCACTGTTTTTCGAAAAGATGGTATGGAAGACAATATACCTAAATTAGTGGGGAGACTAATGAATATAAACAAAGAGATAGATTCAACAAGCATCCGAAATTCGTATCCAACCTGTTTCATCATCTCTGGTGTCCTCCTCGACACCCACATGCACAAACTGATACCTCTCTCTGCTTTAAGAGTCAAATAATTCCACCAAAACCACTATGACTCTCTTCCCCCACATACCAAAATATCCCTCTCTGATTATACATCCAGGCACACACCACAAAACAAGTTATAGAAAACCAACAACATTGCAACTAGGCTCTTGGCCCAAAAAAGGCATTCAGCCTCCACACACAACAAGCACTCATAACTAAAAAGAATAAGGCTCTTGGACTTTAAAATTAAGAGGGTAACTCAGTACCCTTTAAGGCATTTTCTTTATCCCAAAACCAATCCTTTATTCTATATTGAATTAACTGATTCAATAAAACATGCATAATTTCATCTATTTTATTTATCACCAAGTGAAACAACAACAACAACCATATTCATTAACATGCCTCTTTATCTTTGGCCAAATAAATTTACAAGTAATCTCGAATTTATGTAATTTACTAATTTCCATCAAGAAAAACATGCTAAATAATCCAGGCATATATATCGTGCTATCTAGAAAACCAAGAGGCAATAACAACATTATACAAGAGATACCAATTCATTAGTCCAATTAAAATATTTATTATGTCAATTTCATTGTGAACCAGTGGATAAATCATGCTAAATCAATTACTGCACATAAAATAATAGATAGACCATAAATCCCATGCCTTTAAAGTTTATCGATGTTCTTTGCATGAGAATGACCAACACAATGGATCACGATCACCACACCCACAACGACTGCATCCACCCAAGGAAGTTGTGACACAACCGCATCAACCAACACCCAAGAATAGTCTATTAGAAACCTAGAGGTCACATTCAATAACATGGAAATTATAATAGAAGGAAACAGTCAAATAACCTAGAATAATGGATTTATAACATACCTTATATTGAAGGCAGATTGATGCTTCCTGGTTGCACCATGATGGGGGGTGCACATGTAGAAGGAAAAACTTAAAGTGGAATTAATCCAAGAATAATAGTTCTATTGCATGACTCCTCATGAAAGAATGGTTTTGGGAACCTCATACCAAGAGTAAAATAAAAAGGAAGAACAAGATAGAAAATATCTCGGCTTTTTGGAAATCTAAACGGAGTAGCAGTTTAGATACGGTTTAGATTTTCCATTAAAGGAAGATCTCATCAATACTCTACATTTTGACCGAGTAATGGCATCCAGAACCTTATAAA
This sequence comes from Viscum album, assembly GCA_963277665.1. Classification (NCBI taxonomy): domain Eukaryota; kingdom Viridiplantae; phylum Streptophyta; class Magnoliopsida; order Santalales; family Viscaceae; genus Viscum; species Viscum album. Next base: position 670,748,651 of record OY728131.1, on the reverse strand, counting down.
AATTTAATATAGGTTTTATGGGCATTTAATCAGCCTTATTTACCACAAAACAAGTCTTTGAATTCATTTTACATCAAAGAAAACGTGAAAGTGGTAAAAATGTAGGAAGACAGAAACATTATTCACCAGTTGATCTGGAAACACCATAGCACCTACCGATAGATGAATCACTGACACCAATAGGTGAAGATGAATCACTGATAGATGAAGATGAATCACCGAAATTGACAGATGAAGATGACTCAACGACACTGATAAATAAATATTACTCACCAACAGATGAAGATGGCTCACTGACACCAACAAATGAAGTTGAATCACTGACATATACAGTCAAAGATGGCTCACCAAAAGATGAAGATGACTCACTGACTCTAACAGATAAAGATGAATCACTAACAGATGAATATGACTCACTAACACCGATAGATGAATATGACTCGCCAATAGCTAAAGATGCCTCACCGACACCGACAGATGAAAATGAATCACTGACACCAATAGATGAAGATGACTCACTGAAGCATGAAGATGACTCATAGACACCTACAGATAAAGATGACTCACCGATAGATGAAGATGACTCACTAATGGAACTATTCACATTTTTCTCACTAATAGCACTGCATACATCTATCTCACCAACATCACTGTTCACATTTGTCTCACCGACAACATAGTTCACAAAACTGGAAACACTATTCACAAAATAGGAAAATTAGAAAAGTGATGGGAATAAGTCACCTTTACCTCCCATAACACCTCAAACCCAAGATTCAAATGAAGGAATGGGTCAGAGAGGGTAATTCCATTACATAATATACCTCTCAAAACATTCTCATTCTCATTAATCCACAACCAACCTAGAGAGGAAATAGAAAAAGTGTCTAAAACCCACCCTTTGAGATACTTCTAAAGGCTCTCACCAGCGAAGGATCTCAAACACATCCTCATATAAATAATGTGAAACCACATGAAAACTACAACCCGCTCATAACTACTCTCCTGGGATGGATATCACTAAAAAAAGTTCAATCCACAAGAAGAAAGGAGAGGAAGATATCTCATAAACAGGAAAGGTCTAGAAGAACTGAATGGAAATCATTACAAGAAAAGATGTAAAAATCAAAGAGATCTGCGTATAGAGCATGTATTTGTGACTCACATTCCCAAGTAATCTCCTTTATGCCACCGTGCATCCACAAGACACAAACCAAGGGGATAGAACACTTTCACACAACACCTTCTATTTGCAGTCCTAGATCTCGACAGGCCGCTCCTCGAAGATTTCTTCATCGTTAACATAGATATCACACCATTCAATGACGTGAGAGTCATCGGGAAGATAAAAAAGGAGCTACGATACGTGAAAAACATCTTGTATCTCGCTCATCTATGGGGGAAGTGCTACCCGATACTCCACAGCTCCAACATGAGCCAACACCTCGAAAGGCCAAACAAATCAGGGAGAAAGCTTACTCCCATGACCAAACCTTCACTACCCGTGATGGGGAGTCACCTTAAATAACATGTGATCTCGAATGTCAAACTCCAAAGGTCTCCTACTATGATCATCATAGGATTTATGACTATCCCATGCTACCATTATCCTTTCACGAATCACCTGAACCATCTATGTTGTGTATTGTACTAGTTCTAGATTGAGAATGGCTAACTCTCTAACCCCAGTCCAACACAACAGAGAATGGCTTGGTCGGACATACATGGATTCAAATGGTTCCATATTGATGGTGGAGTGGAAACTATTGTTGTAGGAAAACTATACCAAGGGTAAATTCCTTTTCTATGAACCTCCAAAATCCTTGACACAAGAGAGCAATATGTCTTCAAGATTCTGGATGGTCCACTCTGTCTAACCAATGTTTTGTGGATGAAAATTAGCGCTAAGGAATAATTGAGAATGAAAAACCAATTGAATACCTCTCTACACCCTAGATGTAAAATGATGATCTCAATCAGAAATGATCTTCCTCAGGACTCTGTGGATTCTCACCACCTCCTCCAGATACTACCTTGAGAAAACCTCAACTGAGCTCGACACCTTGATTTCTATGAAGTGGGATAATTTCTTCAAAAAATCAAAAAATACCCATATAGAATCATATTATCCCTGATCATGTGGTAAATTGGTAATAAAGTCCATCAATATGTCCTCCCACTTCCACTGGGGAACATCTAATGGCTTGAGCAACCTACTAGGAACATAGTTATCATTCTTTACCATATGGCAGACCAAACATTGAGGCACAAACTCTGAAAATGAATTCTTGAACCTGTTACACTAAAATTAACTCCTCAAAGATCATTACATTTTTGTTACATTAGGATGTACCACTAAGGGAGAGCTATGGATCTCCCTGACAACCATCTCATGCATCACTAAAGGAACAAAAAGCCTTCCCTATAACAACACCCGATGTTGTTCATCCTCATACCAACCATCTGGGGCCTCACCACAAACAACTCAGTCTCTCCAGAACTCCCCCCCATGTTCCCCCAACTTCGAATCTTCCACCTTCTTCACCAAATATGATTGCACCTTCATCTTAAAAAGGAAACCTTTGTCCCTAACTTCTCCCATATCGAGATGTAATGCAAAATGTTCTTCCATTACTCTCTAGTAATCTTCTAATTCATTCACTGAATTAATGCATGAATTTATGCTCAGAACATCATCTACAATATTCCCCTTACTAGGTGTATATGATATTTAGATGTCGTAATACTGTAAGAACTCCATCAACTGATGTTTTCACAAGTTCAAGTCACATTTGGAGAAAACATACCTCAATATTTCATGATCGATGAAGACCAAAAAGTCCTCTATGATGAGGTATTATCTCTAAAACATTAGGGAAAACACTACTGTTACTAAATCTAGATCATGGGAAGTATAGGTACTCTCATGGGGATGTAACTTATAAGAACCTCAAGAAATGACCAATCACTACTGCATCAGAACACATCATAACCCCAGACATAAAGCATCACAGAAAACATCAAACTGATCTCCTTATACTGGAAAACAAAGAACATGAGCACTAACCTACTTCTCCTCTGATACTTTAAAGCTTCCTAACGAAAATCAATCCATATGAATTCCTGGTACTTCCTATCCAATGTTGTCAGATGAGTTTCATCTTGAGATAAATTGAATACGAACCTCCTATAATATCCTGAAAGGCCTTGGAAACTTCACACCTCTGCCACTGTCTTGGGGGATACCCAAAAAAAATACTTCTATCTTAAAATGATCCATAGCTACTCTCTAATGGGATAAAACATTCCCTAACAAATGGTCTTCTAGAGCCTAAAAGTCACACATCAAGAACTTTCCAAATAGATGTTATCGACAAAGAACTCCCAAAGTTGCATGCATATTATCTGCATGCTACTAATCAGTCATGGAGTATATAAAGATGTCGTTGATGAAGACCACCCTAAACGTATCTAGGAACTCATTGAACACAGAATTCATCAACCCCATGAAAAGAGCTGTAGAATTCGTCGCACTGAATACCATCACAAAGAACTCATAATGCCCATGACGACAAGGGAAAGAGTCTTTGGGATATCCTCATCCTTCACATTCATATGATGACATCTTGACCGCGAGTCTATCTTCAATAACCAACATTAACCCTTTATTTTTATTGAATAAATCATCAATTTGTTGAATAGGATAACAATTATTCACTATCACTTTTTTCAAGCGATGATAACTGATACACAACTACAGACTTCCTTCAACCTACTTTACAAAACAAATGGGTACACCCCATGGTGAAACACTTGGCCGAACAAAACTGCACTGTAATAAACCATCGAGCTCTATGTGCAGCTCACGAAACTCAAAATGTTCCATCCTATTTTGAGAAATCGATATATTAGATGATCCTGGATATATCTCGATCTCACACTCGATCTCTCATTGAGGGGGTAATGTTACAACCTCCTTTGTATAGTCATCAAGGTACTCTTCGATGACCCTAATAAATGCCAACTACTAAACCACCTAAAAACTCAGTATCATCCTAGCCATCAAGGATGTAAATGAAGGAACATGCCTCTGACCCATCTGAGGGTCTCTCTCGCCAACAAATACCATGGGCTCTTCATCAGAATCAAAGAACACCACTTTCCTCTTAAAGAAATACATGATATCCTACACCGAATACAACCAATCCATTTCAAGGATGACATCATATTGTTTATTCATAAAAATAAAAAATCTCCCTTAGATAGGTGTTTCCTGAATACTAGATCATAGTATATATATAATTCAAACATGTTAGCTAGGCCTCCAATGAGCATAGTCAATTCCAGGGGCACTAGATTCATCTCTACCTCAAGTCCTAATGCATGGAAAAGGTAGATTATATGAAGGATTGTTTCACTAATAAATCAAACAAGGGATACACCCACGTAGAAAATGGTATCTTGATCAATGTATGGATTAATTGAAGATAGAAATGCTAAAGCATAAAGCAAACAATGACCTGCTCCATGACCTCTCGAACCCTGATAAAGACCACCACCATGATCGTACTATACTTTTTGATAAAGGGGAGCATCTTGGAGATGACGTCTGCCTACCCCATCTTCTCTCTGTTGATCCAAAGCTGATGCAACCTACTGTAGCTGCCTCGGATAAAACTGACTCAACAGAGGAACTTAAAGAGAAACACCCGGTGCATGCTGACTTCTCAGAATGTTTAGTCACACTCACTGCAGATGACCTTAGTCTACATAAGAAAAACAAGTGTCTGATCCCTTGGAATAGGTCTGAGAGAAACTTCTACCAGGGAAACGAGATACTGAGGGTCGGGACGTACCCCCAGCCAAATGAAAAATCTTATGGCATGAAAATTAGGAACACTAGACCACAGATCTGCTTCATGATGAATCTTGATGAATCCCCTCATGTGATGATCTGGTTATATCACACATCCTTTCGATGACCTCTTGCCTTGACAGCACCTCAAGATATGTCTTCAGCATAAATGGGGTGACATAACATTGGATATCTGGGTGAAAATTCTCCTTGAAATGCCTCACCCTAGGCTACTCATATGAAAACAGGTTCTAAGTATATTGTAAAAGGTTCCTAAAATGGATTCCAAACCCTTGAAAACTAGATCTCCCCTATTGAAGGGTCAGCATCTCCTGGAAACTGGCTGCTTTCATAGTAGAAGATATAAACTCAACATTGAACATGTCTCATAACTCCTCCCATGAGACTGTCAACTCATCACGATCCCCAAGGAACAAGATCCTTTACTGCATCACTTCCCCACATAGCATCGTCACAACCAATGTCACCCAGTACTCCTTCCGAGAATAGATTGATCTGAATGATGTCTCATCATCCTACAACCAAATATTCAATGACCACATCTAAATCAAATCCCACATACTTATGTAGACTCAAGTACTGAAACACTCGTATTTTCCTCCTTCATATGTCACCATCATCTACATGGACTCTACAGAGATCAGTTGTAACAAGCTGTTAAACATCTTCTGTATGAACCTAGCGAGGAAGTCAACCTATAGCCATACCATCAAAATAAATAATATTTAGAGCTCCATAACCTGTAATATGTAAGGCTCAATATTAATTAATTAATTGTTTTCTTTTATTAATTATAAGTTAACCAATCCTTAGTTCCACCATTTTAAATATATTCACAAATAAGAATGATTCATGATCCCTTCCAAGGTCTCTAAAATCAAACAAGTATCACCTCTTTTAGTAACCACTATAAACTTATAGGTTCATGCATCAGGTCATAGGGGGCCTAAATACCCATGTATCATCCAGTCTTCCATGTTCACAGTGCTTGCTAAACATAGCTGACATCATTTCCCTACCGACCCAAGTAACCTCACTTGTGTCTAACTCCAAACATCATCCTATCCCTCAATCAAACCTCTACTACCACTCTGTCATGACCCCCTCCCCACAAAGTGTACCCCTCCTAGGTTGGAAATGTGAGAAGAAAGATCATGACCCCTGAGTCTCATCTCTAGTAGGACCTGGGTTGGTGACTAGCACTAAGGGTATAGTAAACACACAAATGGGAGGCATTACCCTATAAGAGAACACATGTGAAAGTGAGAGATAAGATAAACACAAACAAAATCCTACTCAGACAACAATATAAAAGAAATCCCAAGTACACATAAGTAATTTCTGGAAATAACTACAACAACTGAATGTTAAAACTACAAGTACCAAAAGAAAGTAAAATGACAGTGATCGTGAAGCCTGAACAACTCATGAAACCCCAATCTAGTAATAACTAGCCTGATCTCCAACCTGATCCAAGTGACCAAAAAAATAGTTTATATAATATAAGTTCAGTATAATAGTGTACTCAGTAGGATCCTCCCTGGATCCTCTCATGAAAAAATAAAGAAAGAATTCTAAATCACAATGAACAACAAGAGAAACTAACTCATCTCTTAAACATGTATACTATGTTCCCAACCTAACCATGACTACTCTGAACACACATTTCATACAATATTATATAATATAATAAATAATATTGAGGGTAACCTTCTACCACATCCCCACTTGTTTTCTTCTTTTCCCTAACATCACACGTCTTATGCATCACTCTCCAAAAAGGATTTCCCGAAATCACCTCGGTAAATCACTACAACATGCACCTCATGCAAAAAAACCACTACACCCACAAAACTAATGTTACTAGGTTGTTTCTGGGATCTTTCATAGCTTTCATAATGTGTATCATATGTCAGGTATTATACTTCATGCCATTAAATCCCATACACTAAGTAACGTTCCTCAAGCCATCAGAACCTATACATGCTACACCTATAGTAGTCCATCGGAAACTATATATATAATATATGTGTGTGAATAACCACAATCCATTACATTCCTATATACACATATATGGGGAAAACTAACTATCATCCTTACAAGAAAAAGTAACTACCAAGAAAAGAGAGCAGGGCCAAAGGGGGTAGTAAGTCATCCATCCTCCTATTGAGGTGATGGGGAAAACACCCTTCTCCTTAGGGCTCAGAATCCTCAGGGTGTCAGTGTCCCTAACCTATAGTGTGGAGTAGCATATAGAAATAAAAAAAGTATAAAAAAACTATATCCCACAAACACAGTATAGTCATAACCTAGTCTTAGACTAAACTGCAACTAACATCTCTCTGACTCTCTGCTACCACTGATAAGACTATGTATCCTATAAGCACCCAACCATTTAAAGAGATACATTAGATAACTTTATCAATTTTTATTAGTTAAAATTTACATTAATTAATTATTTAACCATTAATTAGCCATTATCATTTCTACTTGAAATTTCATTAGCATCACACAAAAGTTCTATGCCCTCTAAGCGTAACCAAACCAAGTACATAGTTCCTTTAAATTGTATCCTCAACATTGCATCCCAGTAAGCTTCAACCCCATTGGCTAACATAATTTATTTAATCATGTATTAACATCACTATCACTTTTTCATTATTCCATGTATTATATAAAAACATTCTAAGCATCCAAATACAAGGGGTACAACACGGTGAGTATATGAACTATCATTCAATTCTTTGCACCTAAAACTGGAGTGTAGGCCTATCCACCCTGGAGAAGATAAACACAGAAAGCACATGGAATACCCCACCTGTCTTCACCTTTATTGGGAAAATGGGTAAATAAGACTGTCAGCCTAAAGATGTGAGGAATGTAAATCATATAAACAAAAAACAAGATTTAACAGGCATCCAAATTTCACATCCAACACTTTTCATCATCACTGGTGTCCTCCCCAAAACCCCCATGCATAAACTGATGCATCTCGTTGCTATAGGCATCAACCGCTTCCACCAAAACCACTAGGCCTCCCTGTCCCCACATACCACAACAACCCTCCAAGCTCATCCATCCCAGGCCCACACCACAACAAAAGCATCAAGAAACAAACCACATAACAACTAGTCTCATGGACCTAAACAAGGCATTCAGCCTTCACACACAACGAGAACTCACATCTCCAAAGAAAGAGGTTCTTGTAATTTAAAAGAAATAGAGTAAATAAGAGACCTTCATTGCATTATCTTTATCAGACAACCAGTCCTTTATTCTATATTGAATTAATTAATTCAATTAAACATGCATGACTGCATCCATTTGATTTATCATCAATCACAAAAATAACAACCAGATTCATTAACATGCCTCCTTATCATTGGTGAAATAAATTTACAATTAGTCTTGGATTTATTTTATTTACCAATTTTCATCAATAACGACATGTTAAAAAATCAAGGCACATATATCATGATATCTATAAAATCAATAGGTAATTACATCTCTATGCAAGAGATACCAATTCTTTAATCTGGTTCAAATATTTATTATGTCAATATCATTGTGTTCTAGTGGCTAAAACATAATAGCTCTATGAATTCATATAAAATAATAGATAATCCATAAATCCCTTCCCTCAAAAGATTTCTGACATTCTTTACATGATAATAACCAACAAAATGGATCATGATAACCTCTCCTGCAACGACGGCATCCACCTGAGGACACCGCCACACAACTACATCAACCATAACGCAAGAAAGGTCTATTCAAAACATGGTGGTCAAATTCTGTAACATGAAAAGGAGAATGGAAAGAAATAGATCAAATAACCAAGAAGAATGGATGTATTACATACCTTATATTAAATATGGATTGATGCTTTCTTGTTACACCGAGACAGGGGTGAACATGTAGTAGTAACAATATTAAGGGGAATCGATGTAAGAATTATAGTTTGATTGCACGAATCCTCAAGAAAGAATGGTTAAGGGAACCTCACCAAGAGGAAAAAAAGAAGGAATAACAAGGAGGAAAGTTTCGCAGCCTTTTGAAAATCTAAATAGTGTAGCAGTTTAGATAAGGTTTAGATTTTCCATTAAAGGTGGATCTTGTGAAGAAAACATGTTTTGACCATGTAATGGAATCTGAACCCTTAGGCAAAATTAAGATAGGATTTATGGGATTTAATCAGCCCTAATTCCTTTTAAAAGTATTATAATGAGTTTCACATCAAAGAAAATTCCAAAGGGAAGAAACTATTGGAATTGGGAAAAATTGTTCAGTGATTCATCTAGAAATACTGTAGCACCTACTGACAAATGAAGATGACTCACTGACACCGATAGATGAAGATGATTGACCGATAGATAAAGATGACTCACCGAAACTGACAGATGAAGATGACTCATTGACACCGATAGATGAAGACAACTCACGTACACCGACATATGAAGATGAATCACTGACAGATGAAGATGACTCACCGACATTAACAGATGAAGATGAATCATCTATAATTGAAGACATCTCATTGACACTGACATATGAAGATGACTCATTGATAGATGAAGATAACTTACCGACACTGACAAATGAATTTGACTCACTAATAGATGAAGATGACTCACTGACACTAATAGATGAATATAACTAACTGATATAACTATTGACATTTGTCTCACCAACAACACTATTCACATATGCCTCATCGACATCACTGTTCACATCTGTCTCACTGATAGCACTGTTCAAACAATTGAAAACACTTTTAAAAAACTATAAATTTTGAAATGTGTGAAGTATAAGACACCTTGACCACCCAGTAAACCTCAAACACTAGATTTCTACAAATTAATGGTCCGAAGAGGTTCAGGCCATTACATAACAACTAATTATCCATTTTCTGTTTTATATTATGAATTTTACTCAAACTATACATATTTTTGATTCATATTAATTTGGATACATTTGATGATGAAAATTAGTTTATATTAATTTATTCTTTAACAAAATCTATGAATACCCCACCCTCATTATAAAAGGATACCCCCTATCATCTGTAGTGCACACTAGAAGAACTAGTTGGATCATAAAATACATACACATAGCCTTTCCTATTATCCATACCCTCATTATAGAGGTCTTTTATTAGGCATAATACAATCCTTAGAGGGATTATGTTTTAATGAAAAGATAATTTTATGATGAATAGGTATAGCTTTTAACCAAATGTATTAGTTTTACTTCCTCTTCTACCAACATAAAATATTATTTAAAAATTAGAATATAATAAAAAAATTATCTTCATTATGATGATATTTTTTATGTAAATGTAATTTTTTAAATTGATCTCCTTCTTACATCACGATAGAAATGAAACCATCGGTAGTATGCACATCAAATTACCACCTCACGATATAATGTTGTTCATTTTATTTTATCACCATTATAATATGGATTTAATGATGGATTTATTGAATATGTATGATATTCATGAAAAAATTATCATTTTAAAAAGATAATATATCATCTATGTTATTAACTTTACATTCATTTAAAATGATATCGTCATTCGTGCATACATGTGGACTACAACCTCTATGAAGTGATGTGATTTTTTTATCACAACATAATATGGATAATATATATATATATATTTTTAATATGGTATTTATTTATTATTTTTCATTAATTATTGACAAAATAACAGTTAACTTCTTTCTTCTATTATCATTAAAAAATAGATAAGTTACTCATGCGTACTTATGATATACCATCTCCATTATCTTAACATAGTTCATTTATCATAATCCTAATTCATGGTTGGTTTCAGAATTTTAATTTATGTATAAATTAGAAGTTTATTCCCTAATTAAAATTTTATATATTCTTTAATAATGAACGCTTTCGAATTTTTCATACTTCTAAAGACATTTTGTGTATACGATTAAAATACCATCAAAATGTCTCATGTGAACTAAATTGTTAATGAAAATAAATATTAAAATTTAATAGATAAAATAAAATTAATAATAAAATGTAAAATGTACTTAAAAAAATAAATGACTAAAATATGATTTTATTCAATAATCATAAAATATGTGTGATATTTCAGACTCGAGGTAAGGGACTCATTACTTTAATATCCCTGTTTTAATTTTTTAACAGATTTTTCTTCTAAATCATTATCTTCCATAACCATAATATTGAAATTATTTTTTTAGGAATTTATATATATAGAAAATAAAAATAATAGAAATTTTATGTCTATTATGACAATATTTCAATGGTTTTAAAAAGGAATATTTTTTATATATTTTTAATGATCATTTTTACATCTTTAAAAAATACAAACACATTTTTCTTTTTAATTTAAACATCTTCAAAATTTTCTTCCAACCACCATAACTATTATTTTATGATTTACATACCCTTTAAGATTTTGAGTTCTATTAAAATATAAAATTCACACTTTCCATTTTTTCTTAATAGATTCAATAATGGTTTTAATGTTAAATGACATTTCAATATTTTGAAATATTTTTCTTGTTACTGTAAGGGATATCTTTGAACCATACTTTTTCTTTGGGTTATGATTATTTTCTCTCAATTTCAATTTTCCCCCCCTTATTTTTATGATGTTATTATAAAATATTTATATATTTCTCTCACATATATCTTATTATTGCATCCTTGTAAATTTATTACATTCCCAATGTTATTTTCTCAAATACAACCCATTTATATTTATGGCTAATTCAAAGTATTATATCCTATGGATGGTTTTCTTATATTATTGAAAACATAATAATGAAAAATTTAAAACTGTTATTGTTGAATATCCCTCCATTGAATTGGGTATATATTTTGACTCAATAGATATTATGTATTTTATTAGGGAGTATAACTAATCTGTGATGGGATTCCATCCACCATGAGGTGTTGATTTGGAAATTATGCATGATTTATTCTTTTGTAATATTTTTTTGATTCATATTTTCTTATGTTACTATTATTATATACAACTATTTATTTTTTTTGTTGATATCTTGCGATTACTCACGATCTTTTGTTTTCAAGAAAAAAAATGTTATATCATATGTGTGAAATATATAACTATTTATGAATATGTTTCTATAAGTATTTCGCATTTGAAATGGATCATTAATGATTTTTATTTTCCCTCAATGATTTAATATGAAATACTTGATAAACATAATTAGTAATATAAGTTATTTTTATGGTTAATAAAATATTTAATGTGACCTGATTGTTAAATTTTCAAAAAGGAATTTTTTTTATGTTTTCATGATCTAACTAGGTTCTTTCATTATTCTTATGTACCTTACTGATCTATTTGAGATAATTACCTATTATTTTTTTTTTAAGTATTATTATAGAAAATTATTAGATCGAGATGAAAAAAATTAAATATTGTTATGAAAAGAAAAATAGTTATTTTATAGAATATTTATAGTTGGAAAAATGTATACTATGTAGATATGTTCACTTTATGAGGGACTATTTATTTATGCAGGGGTGATGGTTTAATTATATAAACCCTAAATAATAATGATCCTCAAAATAAAATAAGTTCAATTAAATTCTATATATTCAATTTATGAATATATTATTGAAACATCCATAAAATTAGTATTATGTGAATTTTTTAGATAACATTAGAGATTGGGATACATTTGTGAGTGGTTATATTAAGTGTTTTGAAAACCAAAATGCATTTATAAGGTTAATGTAGATTCTATGTGAAAAATATAGGACTGCCCTTCTGGTGTTCTATGTGAAGTAATTTTAATGTGAATAGTGGCATTTTAGGGGAAATTTTATTTTTTGAGATATATATATGCCTTATAATTAACATGAAGTATTTTTTGAGAAATAATTTTTTTTTGAATATACAATTAATGGTTTTGATAACCACTAGGGTTTATATGATCATTAATGTTTAGTTAAATATCATTTATTACTTTTTTTTAAAATATTATATTACTAACCAGGGTATTAAATGTGATATGGTGACAATGTGACTGATGTTAATTTTTAATAAGTTAATTATTTGGGGAAACAGTTTATGATATTTTTTGGAATATTAGATGAATTTCCTTTTGAAAAATTATATGATTGTAATATTGTTATATTTTTATATAGTTTATCTAAAGGAATGATTATAATATCATATAGATTATATGATTATTATTTATACATTTTTTTATGATACATTAAGAGTGATTCATTTTATTCAGTTATAAATGTTTGGATTATCATTGTTGAATACAGGATCATATCATTCAAATCATTTGTTTTAAATATATTTTGGGAATATTTGGTATAATTTTCAGGTGAGTTATTTACCATATTATCTATGCTTTACATTGTTTCTTATTGTGTAGGATATGGATATTAATATTTTATTTATTCATATAAAGGTTATTAATTTGGTAATTATGTTTTATTATAATAACCATTTTTTTATTATTGACTAACAAGGGGATAAATAACATTTTATCCTTTTTCGAATGTGTATTTCACTAGAAGTATTTGTTAGTGCTTCAGGTTTGAAAAATTCATATCAAATACTCATTAATTGGACAAAAAGAATATAATATTATAGAAATTATTTAATGGGTTTTATTATACTTTTCATGTAAGTATATTTCTTTATTTTATTATTCTAGATGATAATAGAATTCCTCAACACTTGGAAAAGGGTAGTGAAATAATTACAATATATTATTACATTTATTTTTTATGAATCGGTGGCCTTTTCTCACCGATTTAATTTATTTATTTTTTGCTAAGTTCCATTCTCATGATCATTCACCTTATTTTGATCTATGATATCTATCACTCACAATCATTATTTTGAATTTATGAAGTTCTTCCATGCTCATAAATTCTCATCCCATTATTATTCTCTTATTTATAAACCTAATATGTGATATTTCAGATGATCCTCATACACCCCACCCTCTCTTTCCATGTGGGTATTTTATTAACCATTTTTTACGATGTATTATTTCAAAATATATTTATTTTAAAATTTAAATACACTTATTAATGAGTTTATTTTAATATAGAAATGATGTAATTTATTATGGGATATGTAAAATTCAAAACCCTTGGATTTTAAAATAATAACATAATGTTTGATATTTTATATGACACACAACACCAAGCTAAATGATCCCTGAAATATAATTATTTAAATATGGTAGTTTCAACCTAGCCATTAAATTGGATGGAATGGATAATAATTACTTATTTATGAAATATAAATAATGTTCTTCTTAAATAAAAATTTATTGATAACTTATTAGTAAATATTCAATCAATTTTTTAGTAAATTCATTTTATTCTTCAATAATACATTTTGGTATTAATTGTTTTAATCTATTTTGGTGAGAAAATATTATAACAAATACTGGTAACTTTTTGAAATATTATTTCATACAAATTACATCATTTTAAAAATATGTATATGAAAATTAGTTTATTATAAAATATTGATATTTTTGTCTTAACAATTTGAATTTTAATTGAATAGTGAAAAATAATAATGTTCATTGAAAACTATATTTTCATTTAATGTATATTAATATTAAATTCTATTTTGGTTAGTTTTATAATTTCCTTAGATCTCTATAATTAAACATAATCAGATTATAGGCTTTTTAATAAATTTTATATTAACATTTGGTATAAAAAAATTATATAGGAAATTCATTTTCTTAAAATTATATTCTTTATTTAATTTTGAGTTTTTAACATAAATTAATTTCTACCACTTTTATAAATTCGATGTTAAGTAAATTGATTAAATATTTTCAATCAGAGAGTACAAATTTTTTAAAAATATTCTTGTTATTTACTTCCATTATGAATAGTAATCGTATTAAAATATTTCCACCATAGTAAGGGTAAATCGCATATTTTAGAATAAAAATATTAAATGATAAAAAAATGAAACTTCCAATTAACATAATCATACTAGATGACTAAAATTTATCTATCTTCATCAAGTTTTCAAAAACATGGAAACAAGGTCCTAAATTTCACTAATTTTAAAATTAATATTATTTTATGTAAAGAAAAGTTAAAGTATACATTCTCTTTTATTTATAAACACTATCTTTTTAGGGATAAATAGAGTATATGATCAATAATAAAATGTTATTTGAAAGGTAAATTATTATTTACTAATTTATATTTAGTTATAAAATTTATTGATTGTATTATTATAGTAATTAATTATGAAACACCGATAATGTATTTATTAAATTAATTGAAAGAAAAAAAATAATATACAAATATTAAAAGTAATATAAAAATATATATTTAATGTTTTATATGAAGTTTATTGATATATATATAACACATTGGACTTGGGTTAACTGATTATTTATTAATTTCATTCATTTATGTTTTTCTCAAATTAAAATTAAATAAATAGTGTAAAATATGACATTAATGATGGTTTATATTAAATAATATTTTATTAAATAACTAAAAAAGTCATAATAATTATTAAAGAGGACAATTAGGATAATCAATGGTCTAAATGTTTTATCAATTCATATTTATAAAACAGTATTTACCTTAAAAATAAAATTATAAACCATTGATACTAAACAAAATCATTTTCAGGGTTAAGGATTAAATTGGAAAACCAATTTGTTAAAAAAAATATAAGGTTAAAAATGATATTAAAATGTATAAAAATAATATTTTATTAATATATTAATACTATATGTTTCTTATCTTAATCTTCATGTCATTTTTTATAAATTTCATATGTGGTTGACATTTATTATATTTTAATATTTTGTTTATTTTCATAAAAGGACAAATGATATATTATAATAAAAAATACTTTATTAAAATAATTGAAATTTCAAAAAAATCCTCTATTTGGAAAATATATTAGGGTATTGTTGAAAATATAAACCATTTCCTATTTATGTACCAATTTTTATTTTATATTAACTCTTTGAACCCCTAAAAAGAAGAAACATTGTTATTATGGTAATCATCAAAAGAGTGAAAAAAAGATTAAAATATTAAAATAAAGATAAAAAATCCCCAAAATTTTCTTAATTTTTATTAAGTGAAAATATTTAAATAATTTCTCATTACATTATTATATTAAATTAATTTTCAACCACATGAATATTAAAAATAAATTATATTTTTTTAATACATTAAGAAATTCTAAGAATGCTCCTCCCCTTATTATAAAAGGGCTCCCTCTCCTCCTATCTCGTTATATGTAGAATCATATGATTTATCCAGTACCAACAAAAATACATTCATATAATCATTCAACTAATTATATAGGTTTTGGTTTTGGTATAATAAAATCGTTATAGGGATTAAGTGGAAAAGAAATTGAGATTATCGAAAGAAGAGGTATAGATTTAAAAAAAAATATTATTGTAATTTCATCCACCAAAACAATAAAAAAATATTCAACCGTGATTTTATAATAACATTAAAATCTCCAATATACTAATATGTTATTAAATAAAATTAATAATCAATATTATCTCCATTTTACATCCAATGATAAATGAAACTGTCGTTCGTGTGTACGAAAGACTACATCCTCAGAAACAGATGCAATGTTTTTTCATCCACTCCTCCCAAGGAAGGATATAATGATAGAAGTAATGTATATAAATTATATTCACATAAAATATATCACTAAATAATGAAAACACATTATCCACTTTATTACCTTTTCATTATTTGAAAAAGATAAAGTCCTTCGTGCATACATGTGAACTACCAATGCAACAAAGTGAGGTGTTCAGTTTCCAAACACCACATCATATGGATGATATATATAATTTTTATAAAATATAATAATAAATTTAGGATATATTTTTAATTATGGTAATTTAAAATAATAATTAATATCTTTACATCAAGATCAATTAATAATTGAATTGTTACTCATGTGTACAAATGACCTACCTCATCTATGATTATAATATAGATCATTTTTCCTGATCAACATTTGTGGTTCATTTCATAATCATAATTGATTTAAAAATTTTATCATAATTTCAATATAATGATTCTAGTAATTATTTACTAATGAACCCCTAGACCATAGTCAACCAATCTATGACATTTTGGACCTAATATCCAAATATCCTCAAAAGACAAACATGAACTTAATTGATTATGAAATTAAATATAAAATTGTAACATATAAAAAAACTTATTATTAATCATGAAAAAGGATATTAAGAATATAAATAATTAACATTTTTTTATTGTTCAAGATGATATAGAACGTACTTTATGTGTCAGACTCGAGGTTAAAGACAGTTTACTTTGAAATCATCATTACGAATATTTTATATATTTATTTTCTAAATCATCCTATTCCATTTCCATATTATTAAAATTATTTTATTGGAATATTTTTAAATGAATAAATGAATTATAATATTAATTTTATATAAATTTTTACATTCTTTTAATGGTTTTAAAAATTAATTTTTTTTTTCTTATTTTTATGGAACTTTTTGACTTTCTTTAAAAAATACAAAGTAAATTGTCTATTTTAACCATATATGGTGTCAATGTTTTTTTTTATAAAAATAAAATCCATTATATTATCATTGGATTCACATATATTCTTTAATTTTTAATTAAAATATAAATAATATTTTATTTATTCTATGTATGTTCAAAAATGGTTTTAAACTAAAAGGGTATTTTGATATCTAGAAATGATTGAGTTATGGGTGTAAGGGATCTCTTTGGTCCACTCATTATGAAATCCATATATATGTCTACCACTTATATTCCTAACATATTATTACTTCTGTAATGGTGAAATAAATGCCACAATTTCATTTATCAGATTCATCTCATTTCCTTCCATAGGTAATTCATATAATTATTCCTTATGAATGATTTCACTTTTTGGAACAAATTATCATAAATTTGTTATGTTATGTCTTACTAGATAATGATTCAATTCATTGGGTAATTATATTTTATCAAGAGGCATTATGTATGATATCTTCTAGTAAACCTAATCTATGATGGGTCTATGTCCCCCATGTGATGTTTTCATTGATTTTGTACTTGAATTTTTATTTTGAAAATTTTATATACTAAAACATTTATAATATTATCATGTTCTTATGATATAATGTTCATTATGTTATAGTCCCATGTTATTACTCATGAGATTATGTTTATAATGGTTTATATATTAATTTATAAGTGTTTTTTGAAAAGGATTTCCTAATTTTTAATGATCTAAAAGGAACATTAATATGATTTATTTTGACCTTAACATTTCTTATAAAATGTTTTAAGAAATAATAAATGAGGAAAATATGATATTTTTTGTTATATAATTGTTAATTTGAGGCCAAATATTATTTTTTTTAAATGTAATTTTTTATAAGTAATATTGCAAAAACAAGTTTTTTTTCTTTATTTTCATTTCACATTCATATATTTTCTCACTAATTAAAATTTTTAAATATTTGTCATAGTTTTTAAAGGATAAGTAGAGACAAGGAAAACGTTATCATGAAAATTAAGAAGATATGTAATGAAATGAAATCTTATAATATCATATATGTTTTTTAGGACAAATGGATATTAAGTGGAAGTTTCCACATTGTGATGTAATATTTATTTATGTAAATGTTAGGAACTAATTACATATATTTCTAAAAAAATATCTTGAAATTAAAATAAATTGAACTATCTTTTATATATTAAATTTATTAATTGATTAAGACCATGAATTTATAATTGAATTCATGTATGAATGTCATGGAAAATGATCACATGAGAGGAGGTGGGTATCAGGAGGGAAAATTAATGCTCCTTCTACTCCTCTTGATTCTGTTTACTCCACTCTTCCTCCATTAGCACCAAAACTACTTCCTTCTTTGTCAAAGTTTCCTTAGGTGATCTCAGACTATGGTATCTTTTCTTTAGTTCCACTAGCAGTTCAGTCATTCAAAGAATCCTTTTTCAATCTATTAGCTCTGATGGATAGAGATTTCCTCCCTCATATTAAGGAAGTCCAGCTTTCCCAAATGTGTATGGAGATTTTGAATGGATTCCCTTGGTGGAATTTTAACATAATGAGATGGAGGAAGCATTTATTTTTCATCGTTTAATGCTGGTGGCATGTTTTGGGAGGGTTAGAACCTTGAAATCCTTCTTCAGCATAACCATGAAATAATTGGGCCTTCTTCAATCGGATTATTTCGTAGTAATTTCCAGATCTGCATTTAGTTTTACAAATTGTTCAAGGGATTATTTTGTGAAGGTTTCATCAAGAGAAGATCAGTAATGTGGATATTATCACTTCACTCCTTTATGATGGTCTTATGAGGCACATTACAGGAATTAATAAAACATAGTGATGGGATGTATCTAGTTATGTGGCCTTCCCTTACCCCTATTGAACCTTGATATCA
Organism: Viscum album; assembly: GCA_963277665.1. Taxonomy (NCBI): domain Eukaryota; kingdom Viridiplantae; phylum Streptophyta; class Magnoliopsida; order Santalales; family Viscaceae; genus Viscum; species Viscum album. The sequence goes on along the minus strand of OY728131.1, from coordinate 670,729,289 downwards.
TGAAGTCTGTTGGTAATGTGATGGGTTGTTTTCTATTCCGGGATGAGGACAACTACTGCTTACAGGCTTCTTCATGTCCACGAGTATATGTGGAATTGGGTCTTATTTAACATATTCTCTTGAAGATTTTAATCAGGGATGGTGAAGAGTTCTCTTCATCATCATATCTCTTTAGTTTCATGTTTTTATTGTGTTTTTGAATTTTTTTAAATATTTATATGTTATTTAAAAAATATATTCTTGAAAGGTGGCAGGCATTCTTCCGCCTTATGGTTTATGTACAAGGCGGTAGCGGGGCTTGAAAGGTTTGGGGGCCCGTAGTGGAAGCCTATGGTCTGAGGATTTTAAAATTTTCATCGGTGGGATGACTAAACTTGTCGTCTCCAATGATCTGACCCCAGTAAGGTTCTAGGATCTCGCGTAAATTGTAATGAGAACAAAATTAAATTGAAAAAATACATGTTTCAAATTTTAAGTCATGGTTGACTACATCTCGTTGATGGTGATCGTTGCTTGAAGTATACATAGAAGGAACCCTCTTGATCATCCACATGCACTTCAAAACCTACGAGAACTTCTATCATCAAATTTCAGGTGTTAGTGTAGAGATTTGACAACACTTTCGATGTCCTGACGATCACCACCTCGAGATGCCTCTGGTGCTTGAGGGATTTTGGGATCTGAGATTATTGGATCGATAACTTCCATCTATAGAGAGCAGGATAATAGAGAGGCTCTCATTTTCATTCCATGAAAATGAGTGAATAGTATGAATTTCTACCCATGAGAGAGATCGTCCTCCTTTATTTATGGTGGAGTTGATAAATATCTGATAGGTTTCCTTAGCCCCCATTTATTTCAACATCCACTAAATAAATAATTTTGACGACCTAAATTCCATCAATATTTTTAATTATTTTGTCACATATTGGTAATATATATAAAATATACTACGTGACAAAAAAAACTATTCATTTAACTTGACTCACTATCCCGATTAATATTAAATCAACATTTAACATTAAAATAATATCTGTTTGATTAATATTATATCATATTTGCTAAACTTGTAAATACATTACATAAATTCAATCCCAAATTTTCATAACTTTAATATTGATGAATTTATTTAATTATTTTGGTGAAAAAAACTTGGACAACACTCAGACCCCATGGTGGGTCCCACTATTTCTATATACCTATTCAACAGAATAGGGTGGATTCTTGAATATTCTATTGTGTGTGACACTCTAGGCACGTATCTTGATAGTAGTGAATAAAATTCATAGACCAAGATAGGAGTCTAGAAACCCATCAAGGACCCTAAAGAGATAAGTAATGTCATATAAATGACAACCAACCTACGAACATTGGCTGTGTACTATAATCTCTTTGTCATTAAATATTTCATAAAGAAGGATGCACACTTGTGTCATTGTCCCTTTCATGCTTTATTATTTTTTGACCTATCCAGTTGGATTTAACTTTTGACTACTTTGTCCAAATACTTATAAAGTAGAACCATCTTGATCAACTAGGCCTGAGATGTACAACTTCCTGAAGTTGGAAGCGACAAATCCTTTCTTGACAATTCAACCAATGTCATACCACTAACAACGCACCCAACACAAGATACCTCACCACAATTTTAATACCATGGTTTTTTCCTTGCATCAAAGTACATAATAAAATGATACACATTGGTAATGCTCTCAGAGACCAATACACATGTCTATAGATAAGAACAACCAATGACACCCAAAACATGTGATGTCCCTATTGGCGGATCTTGTCACGACCTAACCCTTGGGGCCCGTATTGTGACTACCCCAAGCCATCCTTCCATAGTCCAGGGGCTGGAGACTAGTACCAAATACGTAAATCCCTAAATTGGGAAGGCATTGCCTTTATAGCTGTAAACAAACACAATAGAGTACGTGCTGGAAGTAAAACACTAAAACTATATACAAAAGAAGTGCTGGAAAGTAAAAGGGTCTGGAAATACAATCCCAACAGGATAGTAAAAAAAACTAAAATTCAAGAACAACTGAAGAAATATACAACAGTTATTGGGTCATCCTACGGGGTTTCTAACTGAAGGGTAGGTACATATGGCCTCGTCAGCACTCCACATTCGTCTGTCCGCTCCGTGTACCATCACACCGAGTGGTCAACCTCCGGGTACCATCCAATCATGCTGCACTCTACCTCAGTCAGCGTTGTCCATCGTCTGCATCCAACACAATGAGGTGCGGGCATAGCCCATGTAGGGGTGATTATAATGATACTCAGTAGGGACCCTGAGACCCTCAAGGTCGCACAAAATCTAATAAGAATAAACCACAAATTATGGATTCAACGGATAAACATAACTTAGTAATATGCCCATACATATACATCTGTTATCTTATAACCCATCTCAATATTGAGGAAAACACAATAGACATTGACTCAGCTAAAACTAGAATTTTGTTCTAGGGGGTAATATCAAGTAACAACCCCAATCACATTGTTGGAACCTCAGCTGATGGTGTAATCCTCCTCTATCGAGTACAGTGGGCATGCTGCATCACACAGAGGGGATTCCCACTATCTTTGGACTGCTGAGGTACTCCTCCTGTCGAGTATCGTGGGTTTTTTACGTTACACAGAGGTGCTCCTCACTACGGGTCTGTCACGCTGACATAGAGGAGCTCCACCTCGTAGCCTGCTGAGGTACTCCTCTAGTCGAGTATCGTGGGTCTATCGCGCTCACACAGAGGCACTCCCCACCATGGTTCTGCAGTGTCACATAGAGGCGCTCCCCACTGGGCCAGTCAAGTCCCTCCGAGTCGAATCAGTCCAGCAGTCGTCAGGTCTCAACCAACTATTAAGTTTTTGTACTCTGTTCTCTTACCTCTGGAAGGATCTTCTCCACGAGCTACTAGTCGATACTCCAATTGTCCCAAAGTCCCATTTGAAGTATCTCAAAGGTTCTCCTTGTCAAATGGGTCTCAACGCAACAGATGAAGAGTCAATCGGACGCCCGGTCTGTGAGTTATTGGCAGTTCCGTCCTGGGGGCCTGGTTAGATTTTAGGTTCAAACCAAACCAACCGTACCCCAACTATTTCCAAACCTCAAGTGGGGTATTCAAAAAGAATAGTCTCGTTCTACGTTTTCTGTTGTCGTAGACGGTTCATCGATCAGATATCCATAGCCCATGTTATGGGCGGAAAGGTGAAAATAGGCCATAGCGGGTCCGGGTCCAGTCCGACCCAGTCGGACCGACCCAGGCCGACCCGGTCTGCGGGTCCGACCCGGCCGGAGGGGGTGTCCCAGCCTGATTGGGCGGCCCAACGGCCTGCGTGGCCTGGCTGGCGGTGCCCTGTGGGGCCCGCCCTAGCTGCGTCCAGGGGGGAGGCGCGTGCCCCCTAGACCTCCGAATGGTTAAACTGTTCGCTTGGGGACCCAAACCGGTGCTAGGTGGTGCTGGTCCAGCTCACGCGGGACCCAACGGGGTCCCTCTCCTCTCGGATGGCCGAGCGGCCAGCCGCTCTGCACCGTCGACGGCCGGCCCGACACCAGCCACCTCTGCTCCTCCGACGCGGCCCGCCCAGGCCGCGGTCCTGCTCGTCCGCGTGGCATGACAGCACGACGACCTTCCCCCACGGCCCTCCCTGGTTGCGGTCCTCATCCTCCGCGCAGCGCGATGGCACAGCGCCCCTTTTGTCATGGCCTACCCTAGTCGCGGATGACCTCCTCCGTGCGGCACGGTGGTGTCGCACCCTTTTGGAGACCCGACAGCCTTGCACCGTCGGTTTCTTCATGGCTGGCCCATCATCGGCCGTCGTTACTCCACCGTGGTCCACTCTTCTGGCGGTGCCATTGTGCCACCATCATCGTCAAAAAACGAGGAGAAAATGAAGGGTGAGGGTTGGGCCATATTCGGGTGGCCCGAGCCTTCAACGTTATGGTGGAAACAATCGGCCTCAAAGAGTACAAATAACGACGAAGAACGGAGGGTAATACTCAATCATAAAACAACCCCTACCACGGGCTCATTGATCTTTGACGAAGTCATGGAAAGGCAGGCGTCAATTCGTCAATGTCAGAAGAAGAAGAAAATATCTTTCATTGGCAAATGATCGTTCGGAGGTGATGAAGTCGAAGATGGCGTTCTTCACAGTCGGCGCCTATTTTGACATGGTTGAAGTTTGTTTTTCGTTGGTGAGTTCTTTCTCTCCCAAGCTCCCTCTTCCCCCCAAGCTCCACCAAATGGAATTTCCAACCAAAAATATTGGATTAAGTTAATCCATTATTTAATTGGTGGCCCCAAAAAATTCAAAAAGATTCAAATGGGTTCAGTTAATTAATTGAAAGATTTAAACTAATTAATTGAGGGGGGTTGGCACATACGGAGGGATGTTCAAGGGTTCTCCCTACTTAAATGGGGGGTTCCAAGGGTTACAAGATCGAGTGGTCCCCACCAAATATATCTTCACAAGGGAGGTTATGTGCGGGTGGGCCCCACCACCATAACCTCTCATGGGAGGTTATGGTGTGGTGGCCTCCACCTCTAACCACCCCTTAGAGGTTTTAACCACTGAGCATAAAAATAAGATTCACACTTATTTTTATTTACCTTTATTCTTAAAAACTTTAAAAAACTAAATTTCATTCTCAACCAACTACCATCAAGGTGAAAGTCTTCTTAAGTGAATACCAGCACTGCGAGTTCAACGGTGCCCTCAGATTTCAGTTCCGAGCACTGGTTCAAAAGTTATAAAATCTCGCTTGTAGGTTTACTGAACGTACCAGAAAAAAACTTCAAAAATTGATTCTGGGCACACTAGGCCTCGGAATCAAGCGCCGTAAATTTTCATGGACTCGAAAAAATCCCATGTATTAAAAAAAATCCATGGAATTTTTGGGTCTTTACATTCTCCCCAACTCAGGGATTTATTTACCCATAAGAAACAACTCGAACTTAGGGAACAATTGGGGGTACCGAGCACATATCAGAGCCTCCCTCTCCCATGTGCTCTTCTAGAGGTTCTCGTACTGCCAGCGAACGCGTACCAGATGTATCGACCGTCCACGTAGGACCCACTCCTGTCGATCCTCAATCTCCACTAGAACCTATGTGAAAGTCTCACCGTCATCGATGTCTATCACTCTATGGTCGATTATGTGGGATGGGTTCTGCACGTATCTCCTTAGCTGAGATCCATGGAAGACGATGTGCACCCGGTGCTACTAAGGTGGAAGAGCAAAGCGGTAAGCTACCTCTCTTACTCTAATGAGTAACTGGAATGGTCCGTTGAATCTCGGAGATAACTTGCCACCTCGGCCAAATCTCCGTAGACCTCATCGAGGTGAGACTCGTAGGAAGACGTGGTCACCATCCTCGAACTCCAGAGGTCTCCACCTCCTATCAGCATATGACTTCTGTCTGCTCTGTGTAGTCTTCATCCGCTCTTGGATGATCTGCACCTTCTCTGTGCTAGCGCATACCATCTCTGGTCCCACTAGTGCTGAATCCCTTGGGTCTGTCCAGCACAGTGGCGATCTACAAGGTTGACTGTACAAGGATTCAAAAGGTGCCATACTGATGGTGGAGTGCTAGATGTTGTTTTAGGCAAACTCTACCAATTGTAAGTGATCCTCCTAGCTGCGACCAATGTTGAGGAAATAGGCTCGGAGCATATCCTCAAGGTTCTGAATGGTACGTTCAGGCTGACCATCTGTCTGAGGATGGAAGGCGGTGCTCAAGTGAAGTTGTGTCTTGCAAGACTTCTAAAACCCCTTCCATAGAAGGGAAGTAAACCGTGTGTCACGGTCGGAGACCATAGAAGATGGAACTCCATGTAAACGCACAATCTCCTACACATATAGGTTTCTCAAGCTCTCTACTGAGCCCTGCTCTCTGATCGGTAGGAAGTGGGCCGACTTGGTGAGTCGGTCAATGATCACCCATATCGAATCGTGACTCATGGATGTACGTGGAAGACCTGTCATGAAGTCCATGGGTATCCCATCCCACTTCCAATCTGGGACCTCTAAGGGATGAACCAAGCCTGCTGGTACCTGGTGCTCTGCCTTCACTTGCTGAAAAGTGAAGCACCGAGACACAAACTCTGCTATCGCCTTCTTCATACCTGGCCACTAGTGTTGTCGTCGGAGGTCCTGGTACATCTTTACCACTCCTAGATATACCTCAAGAGGGGAAGTGTGGAACTCCCTCAACACTTCCTCCGGATGTGCAACATGTACCAAGGTACGTCCTATGAAAAGTATGACGTGCTCCCCACCTTCGGAAAATCCATCAGGTGCCTACCCTATGGATATCTGAGCACGTCATGTCTCATAGCCAGTGTCTCCACACTGTGATTCCCTGACTCACTGAAGAAGTGGAGGAGTGACTGTAAGAGACTGAAGGAAAGCTGTTCCATCTCAGTCCACATAAGAAATTTGTAAAAGATTGATTCTCTATCACCTCTCCTAACATCTGTATACTATATCTCATACAGAGTGCATCTACAACAGAGTTCCCCTTCCCAAGAGTATAGACTATCTCGATGTCATAGTCCTGGAGGAACTCAAGTCAACGTCGTTGTCTCAGGTTCAGGGCCTTCTGGGAGAAGATATACCTGAGACTTGTGTGATCAGATTAGATTGTGAAACGCTCTCCCATCAGATAGTGCCTCCACATATTCAAGTCGAAGACCACTGCTGCTAACTCCAGGTCATGGGTAGCATAGTTCCTCTCATGATGTCTCAGCTGCCAAGAACCATATGCGATCACAACTCACTCCTATATCATTACACACCTGAGTCTAGTCCCTGATGCGTCGCAGTAGACTACGTACACCATGCCTTCCTATGGAAGCCTCAATATGGGGGCACTAGTCAGCCTCTGCCTCAGCTCCTGAAATCTCTGATGGCATATCTCCGACCACATGAATATTTTCTCCTGCTTTATCAAGGCTGATAGTGGTGATGCAACTCTGGAGAAGTCTGGAACAAATCTCTGGTAGTATCTAGCCAAGCCCAAGAAACTTCGTACCTCTGTCACACTCCTGGGTGGCTCCCAAGTAAGTACCGCCTCAATCTTCACTGGATCTACTGCAACTCCAGCCTCTGAGATGACATGTCCCAATAAGTGAACCTTTCGAATCCAAAACTAGCACTTTGAGAGCTTACCATAAAGCTGGTGCTCTCGGAGTGTGTCCAGTACTACCTGCAAATGGTAGGAATGCTCCTCATTAGTAGTCGAGTAGATCAAATTGTCATCGATGAAGATCACAAAAAAGCGTCTGAGTTAAGGCTGGAAGATCCTATTCATGAGACTCATGAACACTACTGGATTATTGGTTACGCCGAAGGTCATAACCAAGAACTCGTAGTGGCCGTAACGACACCCGATGGTTGTCTTCTTCACATCCTCATCTCGAACTCTGAACTAGTGATAGCCTGATCTGAGGTCTATCTTTAAGAACCACCGTGCTCCCTTCAGCTAGTCAAGGAGGTCTTCAATCCTCAGGAGTAGGTACTTGTTCTTCACGGTCACCTGGTTTAGGCAACGGTAGTCGATAAAAAGCCTCAAGCTCCCATCTGCCTTCTTGGCGAATAGAATCAGGGCCACCCAGGGAGAAACACAGGGCCAGATGAATCTCTTCCCCTGAAAGTCCTCCAACTATACTCGTAGATCACGAAGCTCATTGGGAGCCATCCGATATGCTGGAGTAGATATCAGTGTCGTCCAGGGGAACAGGTCAATGTAGAAGTCCACATCTCTACGTGGACGTAGTCCTGGAACATCATCAAGGAAAACATCCGTGTACTGGTCCACTACGACAGGATAAGTCGGACTCTCCACATCAAATGCTCTGAGGGTAAGGCAAGACAACCGGTAATTGATCGGCTGCACCCTCCTCCAAGTAAGTCTGTCATGTGCTGCAAAGGTTCCCTTCTCGCTGGTGAAGGTAAACCTGGTCCCATCCGTGTAGACACACTGAACTTTTCACATAATACAGTCAATCTGAGCATAGACTATAGATAACCAGTCCATACCCAAGATGACATCATAAGGCCTCAACGCCGCTACAAGGAGATCCCAGCCGAAGCTCTCACCTCCTAGATTAAGCTCACACTACCAGAAACAGTGTGTAATAGTTGATCCTGCTCCTATAGGAGTCTCTAGCCGTAAGGATCAAGCCAAAGACTCCATCGGAATCTCTGAGCTCTGAACGAGGGTAGTGGCTATGAAATAATGACTGGCACATGTGTCTATAAGAACTGCAGCTAAGGTGGAGTAGACATAGATCATACCTCAAATCATCTCTGGATATCCATGGTCATTTTCCTTAGCTACCTGAAGTTGAGCTCTCTCATATCCACCTACTCCCTGTGGCCGAGGTGGTCCTCCTGGTGGTGGTGGTGGTAGCACCTCGTAATGTCGTTCACCACCAGCTGCTCGACCAGCTCCTCTGCCACGTCCGCCTGCGCCCTGCGGACCACCTCGATCGAACTGCTACCTCTGTTTGGGAGGTCCCTCAACTGTATGCTGATCATCTGAATGGCGGTTCGGACAGTCACGAGCCATGTGACCCTCCCCGGCGAATGAGTAACACAGCCTGATCCTGGCAGGTAAGTCACTTCCTCCGGTGCCCCGCTCAGCAGATCCTGATTCTTGCGGTCGCCCACCCCTGGGCGTGGTCCTCTTGGACCTCTGCGTTATCTTTCTACTACCAGCTGCAGAATACTCCACAGCATGTCGACTAGTAGTGGGTCTCGCCGCTAGTGACTTCTCAGCAAGGAAACTCTCCACTAGGAGGGCACTCTCTAACACCCCCGCCTGCGTCGGGATGCTGTGGGAGATCATCGATGCCCTGATCTCTCGCCCGATCCCCTGCACGAAGGTCCGGGCCCTGAAGAATGGGTCCCGCACCATATATGTGGAGTAGTGCGATAGGTCACTGAACCTCGATGAGTACTGCACCACTGTCATGCTACCCTACTGTAGGTACAGTAGCTCCTGTATCTATACCACTCAAAGTGTCACTGGAACAAACTCTTCCCGTAACAGGCTCTCGAAGTCTGCCTAGAGATGTGTCACCTCATCGTTGACCTGGAGTATCAGGCTCCACCATCTTCATGTTGTTTCCTGAAGGAGACTTGTGGCAAGGATCACCATGAAGTCTGTGGGTGTCCCTACTAGCCCGAAGACTCTCACCACAACCTCCAGTCAATCCTTAGCTACCTGTGGGTCCGTCTCTCCCCGAAACCTTGGTGGCCTCTAGAGATGAAAGTCATGAAACGCACTCAAGATACGTGCATCGTCTACTGCTGGGGCTGGTGGCATCTTTGGCCCAATGGGGAGTGGTACTACTGGTGCCTCTGCTGGTAAAGGGCCCGGCATCGAGGTCGCATCACTCAGTGGGCTGTCAGACCGTACGACTCTCGGGGCTCTGCGGGGAGGCATCCTGAAAGAAACAGATGCAACATAGTTAAAAGATTTTACCTGGTGAGCTGACCTGGTGGAGCTGACTTAAGAAAACTTTTAAAGACATGCACACAATCAGTGTTATCATGCACTAAGTTGGAAATCAGTAGTCAGGGTCCTGATGTATGGATACATCGTCCGCCCGCACCAACACTGGACTCCATGAACTGAAAACCACACATAGTACCCTTAACAACATTTCTTCACAGAAAAGAATGATCAGAGTCATAGGTTCTGTGGTATAACCGACTCCTTTGATACCAATTTGTTACGACCCGACCCCCGGGGCCTATATCGTGACTACCCCAAGCCCACCTTTTATAGGCCAGGGGCTGGCGACTAGCACCAAAGGCATAAATCCATAAACAGGGAAGGCATTGCCATTATAACTGTAAACAAACACAACAGAGTACGTGATGGAAGTAAAACACTAAATAAAAATGTACACAAAAAGAAGTGCTAGAAAGTAAAAGGGGATGGAAATACAAGCCAAATAGGATATTACAATACAACTGAAATGCAAGAACAACTGAAGAAAAGTAAACCAGCTACTAGGTCATCCTACATGGTTCCTACCTAAAGGGTAGGTACAGATGACCTCCTCGGCACTCCACGTCCGTCAGTCCACTCAGTGTACCGTCATGCTGAGTGGTCCACCTCTGGGTACCATCCAGTCCTGCTACTCTCTCCCTCATTCAGCGTTGTCCGTCATCTGCATCCAACAAAATGAGGTGCAGGCATAGCCCGTGTAGGGGTGAGTATAACAATACTCAATGGGGACCCTAAGACCCTCATGGTCTCACAAAATCTGACAAGAATAAACCACTAAGTGTGGATACAACAGATAACCATAACATAGGAATATGCCCATACATATACCTAAGTTATCTAGTAACCCATCTCAATCATGAGGAAAACACAATAGATATTGACTAAGCTCAAACCAAGATTTTTTTATAGTGGGTAGTATCATGTAAAAACCCCAGTCGTGCTATCGGAACCTTGTCTAATGGTGTACTCCTCCTCTATCGAGTATAGTGGGTCCGCCGCATCACATAGGGGAACTTCCCACTATCCTTGGACTACTGAGGTACTCCTCCTGTCTAGTACCATGGGTCTTCTATGTCACACATAGGCGGTCCCCACCACAGGTCTGCCACCCTCTCACAGAGGTACTCCCCCTCATAGGCTGCTGAGGTACTCCTCCTGTTGAGTATCGTGGGTCTGCCACACTCACATAGAGGCGCTCCCCACCATGGTTCTGTCGCGTCACACAGAGGCGCTACCCACTGAGCTAGTCGAGTCACTCCAAGTCGAATCGATCAAGTAGTCGTCAGGTCTCACCCAGCTACTAGGTCTCTGTACTCTATCCGCTCGCCTCTAGAAGGATCCTCTCCATGAGCTACTGGTTGATAATCCAACTATCACGAAGTCCCATATAGATGTATCTGAAAGGTCCTCCTTGTCAAAGGGGTCTCAATGCAACAGACGACGCATCAATCAGACGCCCGGTCTGTGAGTTATTGGCATTTCCGTCTCGAGGGCCTGGTTGGATTTTAGGTTCAAACAAACCCGACCATACCCCAACTATGTCCAAACCTCAAGTGGGGTATTACAAAAGAACTGTCTCTTTCTACGCTTTCCGTCAGCATGGAAGGTTCGTCGATCAGACACTCGTATCACAAGTTATGGGTGGAAAGGTGAAAACAGGCCATAGAGGGTCCGGGTCCGGTCCGACCCAGTCGGACCGACCCCGCCCGACCCGGTCTGTGGGTCCGAAACGACCAGAGGGGGTGGCCCGACCTGAGTGGGCGGCCCGACCCGAGGGGGCGGCCTAGCCCGAGGGAGGACCGGCCTGAGTGGGCGCCCCGGCGGCCCACATGGCATGGCTATCCAGTGGCCGGTGACGCCCAGCGGGGCCCTCCCTAGCCGCATCCAGGGGGAGGTGTGTACCCCCTGGACTCCAGAACGGTTGAACCGTTTAGGTGGGGACCCAAACCGGAACTAGGTGGCACCGGTCCTGCTCACGCAGGTCCCAGCTGGGTCCCGCTCCTCCCTGCGGGCCGAGCAGCCAGCCGCTCCGCACCGCCGGCGGCTGGCCCGACACCGGCCGCCTTGGCTCCTCCGTTGCGGACTGCCCTGGCCATGGTCCTGCTCTTCCACGCGGCGTGACGGCACTGCGCCCTTCTGCCGTGGACCTCCCTGGCCTCGGCCCTCCTCCTCCGTGCGGCGCGACAATGCCATGCCCCTTCCTCCACGGCCTGCCCTGGCCGTGGATCACCTCCTCCACGCAGCATGGCAGTGTCGCGCCCTTTTGTCATCCCAACGGCCTTGCGATACTAGTTTCTTCACGGCTGGCCCGTCGCCAGCTGCCGTTGCTCCGCCACGGTCCACTCTTCCGACGGCACCATTGCGCCGTCGTCGTCTTCAAAAAACGAGGAGAAAACGAAGGGGGAAGTTGGGTAGTGTTCGAGCAGCCCAAGCATTCTACGTTATGGTGGAAACAATCATCCTCAAAGATTACAAGTAACGACGAAGAATGGAGGGTAAGATTCAATCATAAAACAACCTCGACCTCGAGCTCGTTGATCGATGATGAAGTCACGAAAAGGCGGGTGTCAATTCTTCAATGTCGGAAAATAAAGAGGATATACGTCATTGGAAGATGAGTGTTTGGAGGTGAAGAAGTCGAAGATGGCGTTCTTCATGGTCAGCTCCTTCTCTTTTGACACGATTAAAGTTCGTTCTTCATTGGTGAGTTCTTACTCTCCCAAGCTCCCTCTATCCCCCCAACTCCATCAAATGGAATTTCCAACAAAAAAATAAGGGATTAAGTTAATCCATTATTTAATTGTTGGCCCCAAATAATTAAAAAAGATTTAAATGGGTTCGATTAATTAATTGAAAGAGTTAAACTAATTAATTGAGGGGGATTGGAACATAAGGAGGGAAATTCAAGGGTTCTCTCTACTTAAATGGGGGGTTCCAAGGGTTACAAGCCCAGGTGGTCCCCACCAAAGATATCCTCCCAATGGAGGTTATGTGTGGGTAGACCCCACCACCATAACCTCTCATGGGAGGTTATGGTGTGGTGGCCTCCACCTCTAAACACCCCTTGGATGTTTTAACCACCAAGAATAAAAATAAGCTTCACACTTATTTTTATTTAACTTTATTCTTAAAAACTCTAAAAAACTAACTTTTATTCCCAACCAAATGCCATCGATGTGAAAGTCTTCTTAAGTGAATACTGGCGTTGTGAGTTCAATAGTGCCCTCGGATTCCAGTTCTAAGCACCGGTTCAAAAGTTACAAAATCTCGCTCGCACGTTTACTGAATGTACCAGAACAAAACTTCAGAAATTGATTCTGGGCACACTGGGCCTCGGAATCAAGCATCGTAAATTTTCACAGACTCGTAAAAATATCATGTATTAAAAAAAATTCCACATAATTTCTGGGTCTTTACAGATCTATCCTCATAATCTCACTACTAAAGATCACCAAGTGGAAACCTCATGAGAATAAGTCTCAATGATTATGATACCCCAACACCTGATGGTCAAACATCAACTATGTCCAGTTGGTAAGATGTATCTAGACTATAGAACATATATTTAAAATTAATTTCATGGTATCTCTAGGTTATCATTATATCTTGGGATCTTTTATAACCTCTCAATATGACAACTTTTCTTTGGAAATTACCATTTAAATATTGGATGTAGAAATTTCAACACTATAATAGTAAGATAACATCATGTATAACTAATTGTACACATGATATGGTAATCAAAATTATGGCATAATTGGGTTTAGGGAACCCACCATTTCAACACTCCCACTTTCACTAGAGTCAACATGCTAACCAAACTTGTTAGCTACTTACATGATAAATATCATGCTTCTTTTGAGTAATGGATTTAACTTATGGGCATACCACATTATTGATGTATGAAATATCTGTTGTATGAGACCTCATATCCTTGAGTAAAACTTCTCAGGATAGGTTATCCCTGAGTATATCACTTTTTTCCATTGTCATAACTTGAAAATTTGGATAGTAAGAATATCATAATTTACATTATGATAATACTTTTATCACTATGTGTGATTCCAAAAACTAGAATAAATCGCTTCGATTGATAACTACTTCTTATCTTCCTTTAGAAGCTACAACTTACTCATTATTTATAGATATGGATACCACTATCTTTTATGAGATTGACTTGCTGATCAGCTTAGCCTAACTACAATACTAGATCAAATTGATCTAATTATGACTAGTTTGTGTAACATCCCAGGTAAATAAAGAATAAAGAATTTTCATATTTATAAATATTTATGAATTAAATATTAATTTTACTTTAAAGGGGTTGTTATGTTCGATAGTGTACCCGATACGCAACAAAGAGTGTCATTGAAATCTTACGTTGCACTCTAATAATAAAATAATATTATTTTAAATGGTAGTTAACATGTAGTTGTTGTAATGGCGGGAATGGATAGAAATAACTAAAATATGATTATATATGTTTTTAAATGTTTTTACATTTATCCAATAAAGGATAGAGGCTTAAAATACGGAAAGAATTCAATTTTAGGCGTATATGCCCTAGTTTTTCACTAAAGGTTCACTTATCACCTTTTGATGTTGAACCATCATTAAATATAGTTTTGTTCACTCTTAAACATTCTTTTGGACCAAATAAAACTCTTATTAAGAATCGGGATATCAAAAATTACTTTGTGTAAAATTTTGGTATCTTTCCGATAAAGTTCATTTTTTTAATGAATAGTGTAAAATGTTGTATTTTAATTCAAAACCACTTTTTAATCTAATTTATTTATATGATTATATTATATTTTGAATTGGTTTTAAAGTGAAATTAGAAAATATTTTTACCATTAAATCCAATAGTGGTCGTTGGAATTAATTTCACTTTGAAATCGGACTTAAACTAGTGTCAATCTTTTGATACTTATTGTTTTATAAAAACACGCTACTTGCTCTGACAGCGAGAATTAATTATTAAATTAATTAATGTGACTTATATGTTTTTAATTTTGTAAAATAGACTTCATTTTTGAAATCGTAATATCAAATATAGCTTAGGGTGAATTTTTGGTAATTTTCTGAAAAACTTCAATTTTTGATGAATAGTGAAACCACTAAGTGGTACTTATAAAAACTGATTTTCCGTTTAAATGAAATTTTGCCACCATTGTGTTTTGATTTTCAAAAATCCGACATACATGGTTGTCATTAAGAAGTAAAATGTGGTTCAATGAGATTGAAATAATTTTTTTGGTGAATAGTAACTTATTAAGTTCTTAATCGCGATTAGTGGTAATTAGTGTAGTTTAAGGTATAAATAATGCTTTAATAATATGAAATGACCTAGACACATGTCCCAACATTATTGGTTGTGTCATGGCAGACCAAGACAAGCCATGGGTAAACTTGGGGACCCCATGGAGACACTTTGGTAGGCAAATGACATAAATAACTTTTTATTTAATGTAAAAGTAAAAGTGACACAAACATAATATGTTTTACGAAAACAATTTTTATATGGGGTTATAAAGATCAGATTTTTGATTATAAATATTCATTGGAAAGCTAAAACGATTTCCCACATCATAGTATTTTTTTTATAATTTTTAGACATTAAATAAATTAAATTATTTATGACATAATAATGATGCGGTGATGACATCATTATTTGACGATTTAAATAAAATGGAAAGATAATGTAAAATCTATGAACTACACATGTCCAAAACCAATTGAATGAGTGGATTTAGAACCCTTATCACCTTATCCACGAATAATATCAATGTGGGACCTTTTAAAACCGAAACACATTTTCAAAAAAAGTAATATTTCTTTACTTTCCAAAAGTGCCCCTCCTCTCCTCTTATAAAAGGCCCCCACCTCTACCTCATTTCACACACTCCTCAAGCATTTGGCTCGGCCAACCCCTGACCATTTACTCTCTCCACATCCCTCTCCTCATCCTAGAGGATTCCCTTTGGGCAGAATCCTTTCAAAGGAAGCCTTTAGGCTCAAATCAAAAGGAGTTACACTTTTAAAGGTAATCCATTCTCTCGTTCATTTGTTTTATTTTGCTTCTCCAACCCTCTAAACTCTTTTTATTTACTACTTTTGTAACAACACCAGTATCTTCAATATACTAGGATGTTTTTATAAGATTTATTCGAGCTACACTCTCACACAACTACATCAAATGGTTAAAGAACATACGGTTTCCGTGGATGGCGAAATTCTGCCTCCCGAAACGATGATTGTTCAATACTCATTTAACACCTTCAAAGGTGGCCATTATGATGTCACTATTTTTATATATGATATATAATATGTTTATTTTTTTTCTTTAAGCTTCTGTATTTTTCATTTTGGGCATACCTTTATGGTTTCCATTATGGGTAAACACGATATCTTCATTTAAGGAAGTGCGGACTACCGCCCCCTCAAAGTGATGTGATTCGTTAATGCCATATGTGGGACGTGTAAAGGATGGATTTAAATTTATTATATATGATGTTATACTGGAATTATAATATACCTCTATATCATTATTATTTCTTTCCATTAAATTATGAGATAGAAATGAAAGTAGCATTCATGCGTACGTACGGCTTACCGTCTCCATGAACGGTGCATTTCATTTCTTATCCCCAAATGTAATGTACTATTAAAAGTACATGTATATAATGGATATATATAATTAATGATATATCTAAATGATGAATATAATTCTGGAATTAAAATATACATACCTCTCATTTAGTTTTAATTCCATTAATATGACAAAGAAATGAAAGTAGCGTTCATGCGTACGTACGGCTTACCATCTCCATGAACGGTGCATTTCATTTCTTACCTCTAAATGATTATGTAATATTATAAATACATGTATATGCTGGATATCGATGATACATATTATATCCAAATCGGGAATTTCATTCTGGATATAAAGAACCTTTTACCACAGGAACAACATGTAATTGTAAGAAGTCCACTTTCGACTTAAGAACCAAATATTGACAAAACAAACATTATTAACTTAAATGGTTACATAATGTTTATAACATGGAAATAAGTGATATAAAAGGAATAATGAACTTTAAAAAGGTTCTTAATCAAGTATAAATTAACTCAAGTTTATTATTCAGGACGTTAAAGAACGATCGAGTCAAGTCGGACCCGAGGTAAGGGACTTCGTCTCAATCTCCTTTCATTGAGGCATATTTCGTTTTATACACAACTTTCTTTTATACGGTGTATAAACCACTTTGACTTTTACTTTTATACAAAACGAATCTTTTTCTATGAAGCGTTTTACTAAACGACAAAAAGGAATGTTTTTTTACGTACGCGGTGACAACGACCTTTTCCGCCGCCGCGAGTATTATTTGGTCTTTGGCTTTCTCAACAAGCCGTAATGTTTTTAGAATAAAATAAATACCATATACTCTTTTATGTATTTTGGTATTGAAAATGGTTTTGAAAAAGGATTCTATTATGTTAATATATTTATGATATATTGTGATTGAAATGTGGAAATGTTATGATTTCTTTATATTGGTTTTATGTTTTATGATTTTATATTGGTACATGGACATTTTAACGGGTGGTTACGTTATAAACCATATGAAGGGTGGTGTCGTGAATACCAGGACGGGTGGTTACGTTATAACCTCCAATGCATTGGGTATGGAAGTCGGCCGTATGGCTATTCCATTAAGTATGTATGGAAATTGGTTGTATGGATATTCCATTAAGTGATATGTGTGGAAGTCGACCGTATGGTTATTCCACTTAAGTATGTTTATGTCCCAAGTTACCTTTATATATGTTATGTGTTCTTTTTATGGATTTTATGGTAATCCTTTGGTTACAAAAAGGTAAGTAATGATACTTTTTTCAGTGAAGAGTTTTTACTACTTCATGAAGGTGAAGGTATTACTTTGATAGAGTATATATATTGTTTATTTGATGTTTGAAAAACTAATAGTTTTCATTCTTTGTGTATCCCTCACTGAGCTTTTGATGCTCACCCCAAGTTTTTTTGAAATGTTTTCACAGGACTTAATGTGGAATAAGGTCAAGGATGGGATCAAGGGAATGTCATCCTATATAAAACATGGAACTAGACACGTTTATTTTTAAGAGTTTTTTTTAATTATGGAAACTTAGTAGAAGTGACTACTTTGTAATCTTTTGAGATGTAATAGTTATGTTCTAATTCTCTAAAACTCTAAACCTGAAAAGATCCTCAAATTGAATTATTCATTTAATTCAATATTAAGTAAGGTTTAAGGCTGGGGCCTTATAGTTGGTATCAGAGGTCGGTTTAGACAACTTTAGGAGTTAGAAAAGTGTTAAATTATAATATGATTGAAATGATATAGCATTTACGGATTACCATGTTGCTTCGCCTAAGATATTTCTGTGTTCAGAATGGTTTTCCGCAGAGGAAACAAAGCAGCTATGTTGGGACGACATCAGGAGGAAGATAACCTTCCAAATCAGCAACCTGAGATGGTCGGAATCGGAACTGAATAGTTTGTTGCAGTGATGACACAGTTGACTCAGGCTATAAATGGTGGTGGTACCCATGCACGAGATTAGCCAGATCAACCGCAGAGGAACATGTCAGTGGTGGAACATTTCATGAGGCAACATCCCCCATCATTCAGAGGATCATCTGACCCTTTGCTAGCTGAAGGGTGGATTAAAGCACTGTAGAAGATTTTTGATGTCATGGGGTGTTTAGAACATCAAAAGGTTAGTCTTGCTGTTTACCGTTTTGAAGGTGAAGCTGATCAGTGGTGGTCGATGGTGAAAAATATAAGGGATAGTGATGAGATTGAGGATCTTCACTGGGACGAATTCAAAGGTATGTTTCTTGAGAAATATTTTCCTAAGGTGGTTCGTCTTAGGATGGAAAATAGTTCCTAGAATTGAGGCAGGAGGATGATTCAGTGGCTGCTTATGAAGAAAAGTTCACTCGATTGGCAAGGTATGCTCCAAACTTCATACGAGATCTTGATAGTAAAATAAACCGTTTTTACTCAGGGTTAAAGCCAAAGTATCGAAGGGATTTAGCTTCTCGTGAGTTCAAAAGTTATGAAAAACTTGTTCGATGTGCGGAGAAGGTGGAAATGGAGTTTGTCGATGATCAGGTGTTCTATGACAAACAACAGAATAAGAGGTCTAGTTGGCAGGAAAAGGGGAAGAATTCATCAAAGAAGCAAGGAGGTAAGAAAACCAAATATCCATCCTGTGAGAAGTGTGGTAAAATGCATCCTGGGGAATGTTTATCCAAGTCTGGTAAGTGCTTTCGGTGTGGTAAGTCTGGTCATATTGCTTGTAACTGTAAGGAAGATGATCAAGCAGGAAATGAAAATCCAACGGTAAGATGTTTTAAGTGTAATGAAATGGGTCATTATGAAAACGAGTGTCCAACGAAGAACTCAACTGGGGGAATGCAGCCAGACTACAAGCAGAAAGGGGTGGTGAAATCCTTTTCAACAACTTCATCAAATGTTGGGCCATCGAATGAAGTGGTATCAGCTCCAGGGAGCTCAGTATTTTTCGAAGATTGAATTGAGGTCGGGGTACCATCAGTTGAAAGTAAAAGAAGAAGATGTTTCGAAGACTGCGTTCCATACTGGATATGGCCATTATGAATTTGTAGTTATGCCTTTTGGGTTAACCAATGCACCAGCTGTATTCATGGACCTTATGAATAAAATTTTCCATGAGTTCTTGGATAAGTTTCTGTTTTGAGGTTTGGGAAGAGGTTATGTGTGCCTTGTGATTCCCAGTTGAAGAATGAGTTGTTATGTGAGGCTCATAGTTCCCCGTTTTCAGTTCATCCTGGAAGTACTAAGATGTACAGAGATCTGTGGGATTATTACTGGTAGGATGGAATGAAAAGATACATTGCTGATTTTACTGTGAAGTGTTTGACATGTCGACAGGTTAAAGCAGAGCGGCAGTTACCGAAAGGGATGATTCAGCCTTTACCAGTGCCAGAGTGGAAATGGGAAAACATATCCATGGACTTTGTTGTGGGATTACCGAGGATATCTTGAGGTAATAATGAAATTTGGGTTATTGTTGATCGCTTGACCAAATCTGCTCATTTTCTTTCTATACGAGATACTTTCTATCTAGATCAACTTTCCCGTTTGTATCTTAAAGAGATAGTCAGGTTACATGGAGTTCCTCTCTCCATTTTATCGGATTGTGATCCCAGGTTCACATCTAACTTTTGGAAAGGCCTTCAGAAGTCGTTGGGTACAGAATTAAATTTTAGTACAGCTTTTCATCCTCAATCAGATGGGCAGGTAGAACGAAGAATTCAGACCTTGGAGGATATGCTACGAGCTTGTTCGGTGGATTATCAGGGAAGTTGGAACCAACATCTTTCTTTGGTTGAGTTTTCTTATAATAACAGTTTTCATTCCAGTATACGGATGTCACCATTTGAGGCATTATATGGTAAGCGGTGTCGAACTCCAGCATTTTGGAATGAAGTGGGTGAAAGGAAGCTGATGGGACCAGAATTGGTAGAAGAGATGGCAGAAAAAGTTCAGTTGATTCAGAAGCACATGAGAACAGCTCAGAGCAGGCAGAAGAGTTATGCGGATAACCGAAGGAAGGATCTATCTTTCGAGATAGGTGATCATGTTTTTCTCAAGGTTTCTCCTTGGAAAAGTGTGATGAGATTTGGTAAGAAAGGAAAGCTGAGTCCAAGGTTTATTGGACCATATGAAATTCTGGAGAGAGTTGGATCAGTTGCATACCGGGTGGCTTTACCTCCGAGTTTATCTCAGGTACACAATGTTTTTCATGTTTCAATGTTGAGGAAGTATATTCCAGATCCATCTCATGTTTTGAGTCCAGAGGTAGTTCAGCTGGAAGAGAACCTATCCTATGAAGAACAACTAGTCCAGATTCTTGACCACAGGGAACAGGTGGTACGGAATAAGGTGATTCATCAGGTAAAGGTTTTGTAGAAAAACCATGTGATTGAAGAGGCAACGTGGGAATCTGAAAATGCTATGAGGGATAAATACCCCCACTTATTTTGATAAGTGAATAAAATTGCGAGGACGCAATTCCCAAAAGGGGGGAAGGATGTAACATCCCAGGTAAATAAAGAATAAAGAATTTTCATATTTATAAATATTTATGAATTAAATATTAATTTTACTTTAAAGGGGTTTCTATGTTCGATAGTGTACCTGATACGCAACAAAGAGTGTCATTGAAATCTTACGTTGCACTCTAATAATAAAATAATATTATTTTAAATGGTAGTTAACATGTAGCTATTGTAATGGTGGGAATGGATATAAATAACTAAAATATGATTATATATGTTTTTAAATGTTTTGACATTTATCCAATAAAGGATAGAGGCTTAAAATACGGAAAGAATTCAATTTTAGGCGTATATGCCCTAGTTTTTCACTAAAGGTTCACTTATCACCTTTTGATGTTGAACCATAATTAAATATAGTTTTGTTCACTCTTAAACATTCTTTTATACCAAATAAAACTCTTATTAAGAATAGGGACATCAAAATTTACTTTGTGTAAAATTTTGGTATCTTTCCGATAAAGTTCATTTTTTTAATGAATAGTGTAAAATGTTGTATTTTAATTCAAAACCACTTTTTAATCTAATTTATTTATATGATTATATTATCTTTTGAATTGGTTTTAAAGTGAAATTAGAAAATATTTTTACCATTAAATCCAATAGTGGTCGTTGGAATTAATTTCACTTTGAAATCGGACTTAAACTAGTGTCAATCTTTTGATACTTATTGTTTTATAAAAACACGCTACTTGCTCTGACAGCGGGAATTAATTATTAAATTAATTAATGTGACTTATATGTTTTGAATTTTGTAAAATAGACTTCATTTTTGAAATCGTAATATCAAATATAGCTTAGGGTGAATTTTTGGTAATTTTCTGAAAAACTTCAATTTTTGATGAATAGTTAAACCACTATGTGGTACTTATAAAAACTGATTTTCCGTTTAAATGAAATTTTGCCACCATTGTGTTTTTATTTTAAAAAATCCGACATACATGGTTGTCATTAAGAAGTAAAATGTGGTTCAATGAGATTGAAATAATTTTTTGGTGAATAGTAACTTATTAAGTTCTTAATCGCGATTAGTGGTAATTAGTGTAGTTTAAGGTATAAATAATACTTTAATAATATGAAATGACCTAGACACATATCCCAACCTTATTGGTTGTGTCATGGCCAACCAAGAAAAGCCATGGGTCAACTTGGGGACCCCATGGAGACACATTGGTAGGGAAATGACATAAATAACTTTTTATTTAATGTAAAAGTAAAAAATGACACAAACATAATATGTTTTACGAAAACAATTTTTACATGGGGTTATAAAGATTATATTTTTGATTATAAATAGTAATTTTAAAGCTAAAAAGATTTCCTACATCATAGTATTTTTTTTATAATTTTTAGACATTAAATAAATTAAATTATTTATGACATAATAATGATGCAGCGATGATATCATTATTTGACGATTTAAATAAAATGGAAAGATAATGTAAAATCTATGAACTACACATGTCCAAAACCAATTGGATGAGTGGATTTCGAACCCTTATCACCTTATCCACGAATAATATCAATGTGAGACCTTTTAAAACCGAAACACATTTTCAAATAAAGTAATATTTCTTTACTTTCCAAAAGTGCCCCTCCTCTCCTCTTATAAAAGGCCCCCACCTCTACCTCATTTCACACACTCCTCAAGCCTTTGGCTCGTCCAACCCCTGCCCATTTACTCTCTCCACATCCCTCTCCTTATCCTAGAGGATTCCCTTTGGGCAGAATCCTTTCAAAGGAAGCCTTTAAGCTCAAATCAAAAGGAGTTACACTTTTAAAGGTAATTCATTCTCTCTTGTTCATTTGTTTTATTTTGCTTCTCCAACCCTCTAAACTCTTTTTATTTACTTATTTTGTAACAACACCAGTATCTTCAATATACTAGGGTGTTTTTAAAAGATTTATTCAAGCTACACTCTCACACAACTACATCAAATGGTTAAAGAACATACAGTTTCCGTGGATGGCGAAATTCTGCCTCCCGAAACGATGATTGTTCAATACTCATTTAACACCTTCAAAGGTGGCCATTATGATGTCACTATTTTTATATATGATATATAATATGTTTATTTTTTTTCTTTAAGCTTCTGTATTTTTCATTTTGGAAATACCTTTATGGTTTCCATTATGGGTAAACACGATATCTTCATTTAAGGAAGTGCGGACTACCGCCCCCTCAAAGTGATGTGATTCGTTAATGCCATATGTGGGACGTGTAAAGGATGGATTTAAAGTTATTATATATTATGTTATACTGGAATTATAATATACCTCTATATCATTATTATTTCTTTCCATTAAATTATGAGATAGAAATGAAAGTAGCATTCATGCGTACGTACGGCTTACCGTCTCCATGAACGATGCATTTCATTTCTTATCCCCAAATGTAATGTACTAATAAAAGTACATGTATATAATGGATATATATAATTTATGATATATCTAAATTATGAATATAATTCTGGAATTAAAATATACATACCTCTCATTTATTTTTAATTCCATTAATATGACAAAGAAATGAAAGTAGCGTTCATGCGTACGTACGGCTTACCGTCTCCATGAACGGTGCATTTCATTTCTTACCTCTAAATGATTATGTAATATTATAAATACATGTATATGATGGATATAGATGATACATATTATATCCAAATCGGGAATTTCATTCTGGATATAAAGAACCTTTGACCACACGAACAACATGTAATTGTAAGAAGTCCACTTTCGACTTAAGAACCAAATATTAAAAAAAACATTATTAACTTAAATGGTTACATAATGTTTATAACATGGCAATAAGTGATATAAAAGGAATAATGAACTTTAAAAAGGTTCTTAATCAAGTATAAATTAACTCAAGTTTATTATTCAGGACGTTAAAGAACGATCGAGTCAAGTCGGACCCGAGGTAAGGGACTTCGTCTCAATCTCCTTTCATTGAGGCATATTTCGTTTTATACACAACATTCTTTTATATGGTGTATAAACCCCTTTGACTTTTACTTTTATACAAAACGAATCTTTTTCTATGAAGCGTTTTACTAAACGACAAAAAGGAATGTTTTTTTACGTACGCGGTGACAACGACCTTTTCCGCCGCCGCGAGTATTATTTGGTCTTTGGCTTTCTCAACAAGCCGTAATGTTTTTAGAATAAAATAAATACCATATAATCTTTTATGTATTTTGGTATTGAAAATGGTTTTGAAAAAGGATTCTATTATGTTAATATATTTATGATATATTGTGATTGAAATGTGGAAATGTTATCATTCCTTTATATTGGTTTTATGTTTCATGATTTTATATTGGTACATGGACATTTTAACGGGTGGTTACGTTATAAACCATATGAAGGGTGGTGTCGTGAATACCAGGACGGGTGGTTACGTTATAACCTCCAATGCATTGGGTATGGAAGTCGGCCGTATGGCTATTCCATTAAGTATGTATGGAAATTGGTTGTATGGATATTCCATTAAGTGATATGTGTGGAAGTCGACCGTATGGTTATTCCACTTAAGTATGTTTATGTCCCAAGTTACCTTTATATATGTTATGTGTTCTTTTTATGGATTTTATGGTAATACTTTGGTTACAAAAAGGTAAGTAATGATACTTTTTTCAGTGAAGAGTTTTTACTACTTCATGAAGGTGAAGGTATTACTTTGATAGAGTATATATTGTTTATTTGATGTTTGAAAAACTAATAGTTTTCATTCTTTGTGTATCCCTCACTGAGCTTTTTATGCTCACCCCAAGTTTTTTTGAAATGTTTTCACAGGACTTAATGTGGAATAAGGTCAAGGATGGGATCAAGGGAATGTCATCCTATATAAAACATGGAACTAGACACGTTTATTTTTAAGAGTTTTTTTTAATTATGGAAACTTAGTAGAAGTGACTACTTTGTAATCTTTTGAGATGTAATAGTTATGTTCTAATTCTCTAAAACTCTAAACCTGAAAAGATCCTCAACGTGAATTATTCATTTAATTCAATATTAAGTAAGGTTTAAGGATGGGGCCTTATAGTTGGTATCAGAGGTCGTTTTAGACAACTTTAGGAGTTAGAAAAGTGTTAAATTATAATATGATTGAAATGATATAGCATTTACGGATTACCATGTTGCTTCGCCTAAGATATTTCTGTGTTCAGAATGGTTTTCCGCAGAGGAAACAAAGCAGCTATGTTGGGACGACATCAGGAGGAAGATAACCTTCCAAATCAGCAACCTGAGATGGTCGGAATCGGAACTGAACAGTTTGTTGCAGTGATGGCACAGTTGACTCAGGCTATAAATGGTGGTGGTACCCATGCACGAGATTAGCCAGATCAACCGCAGAGGAACATGTCAGTGGTGGAACATTTCATGAGGCAACATCCCCCATCATTCAGAGGATCATCTGACCCTTTGCTAGCTGAAGGGTGGATTAAAGCACTGTAGAAGATTTTTGATGTCATGGGGTGTTTAGAACATCAAAAGGTTAGTCTTGCTGTTTACCGTTTTGAAGGTGAAGCTGATTAGTGGTGGTCGATGGTGAAAAATATAAGGGATAGTGATGAGATTGAGGATATTCACTGGGACGAATTCAAAGGTATGTTTCTTGAGAAATATTTTCCTAAGGTGGTTCGTATTAGGATGGAAAATAGTTCCTAGAATTGAGGCAGGAGGATGATTCAGTGGCTGCTTATGAAGAAAAGTTCACTCGATTGGCAAGGTATGCTCCAAACTTCATACGAGATCTTGATAGTAAAATAAACCGTTTTTACTCAGGGTTAAAGCCAAAGTATTGAAGGGATTTAGCTTCTCGTGAGTTCAAAAGTTATGAAAAACTTGTTCGATGTGCGGAGAAGGTGTAAATGGAGTTTGCCGATGATCAGGTGTTCTATGACAAACAACAGAATAAGAGGTCTAGTTGGCAGGAAAAGGGGAAGAATTCATCAAAGAAGCAAGGAGGTAAGAAAACCAAATATCCATCCTGTGAGAAGTGTGGTAAAATGCATCCTGGGGAATGTTTATCCAAGTCTGGTAAGTGCTTTCGGTGTGGTAAGTCTGGTCATATTTCTTGTAACTGTAAGGAAGATGATCAAGCAGGAAATAAAAAGCCAACGGTAAGATGTTTTAAGTGTAATGAAATGGGTCATTATGAAAACGAGTGTCCAACGAAGAACTCAACTGGGGGAATGCAGCCAGACTACAAGCAGAAAGGGGTGGTGAAATCCTTTGCAACAACTTCATCAAATGTTGGGCCATCGAATGAAGTGGTATCAGCTCCAGGGAGCTCAGTATTTTTCGAAGATTGAATTGAGGTCGGGGTACCATCAGTTGAAAGTAAAAGAAGAAGACGTTTCGAAGACTGCGTTCCATACTAGATATGGCCATTATGAATTTGTAGTTATGCCTTTTGGGTTAACCAATGCACCAGCTGTATTCATGGACCTTATGAATAAAATTTTCCATGAGTTCTTGGATAAGTTTCTGTTTTGAGGTTTGGGAAGAGGTTATGTGTGCCTTGTGATTCCCAGTTGAAGAATGAGTTGTTATGTGAGGCTCATATTTCCCCGTTTTCAGTTCATCCTCGCAGTACTAAGATGTACAGAGATCTGCGGGAGTATTACTGGTAGGATGGAATGAAAAGAGACATTGCTGATTTTACTGTGAAGTGTTTGACATGTCAACAGGTTAAAGCAGAGCGGCAGTTACCGAAAGGGATGCTTCAGCCTTTACCAGTGCCAGAGTGGAAATGGGAAAACATATCCATGGACTTTGTTGTGGGATTACTGAGGATATCTTGAGGTAATAATGAAATTTGGGTTATTGTTGATCGCTTGACCAAATCTGCTCATTTTCTTTCTATACGAGATACTTTCTATCTAGATCAACTTTCTCGTTTACATCTTAAATAGATAGTCAGGTTACATGGAGTTCCTCTATCCATTGTATCGGATCGTGATCCCAGGTTCACATCTAACTTTTGGAAAGGCCTTCAGAAGTCGTTGGGTACAGAATTAAATTTTAGTACAGCTTTTCATCCTCAATCAGATGGGTAGTCAGAACGAAGAATTCAGACCTTGGAGGATATGCTACGAGCTTTTTCGATGGATTATCAGGGAAGTTGGAACCAACATCTTTCTTTGGTTGAGTTTTCTTATAATAACAGTTTTCATTCCAGTATACAGATGTCACCATTTGAGGCATTATATGGGAAGCGGTGTCGAACTCCAGCATTTTGGAATGAAGTGGGTGAAAGGAAGCTGATGGGACCAGAATTGGTAGAAGAGATGGCAGAAAAAGTTCAGTTGATTCAGAAGCACATGAGAACAGCTCAGAGCAGGCAGAAGAGTTATGTGGATAACCGAAGGAAGGATCTATCTTTCGAGGTAGGTGATCATGTTTTTCTCAAGGTTTCTCCTTGGAAAAGTGTGATGAGATTTAGTAAGAAAGGAAAGCTGAGTCCAAGGTTTATTGGACCATATGAAATTCTGGAGAGAGTTGGATCAGTTGCATACCGGGTGGCTTTACCTCCGAGTTTATCTCAGGTACACAATGTTTTTCATGTTTCAATGTTGAGGAAGTATATGCCAAATCCATCTCATGTTTTGAGTCCAGAGGTAGTTCAGCTGGAAGAGAACCTATCCTATGAAGAACAACTAGTCCAGATTCTTGACCACAGGGAACAGGTGGTACGGAATAAGGTGATTCATCAGGTAAAGGTTTTGTAGAAAAACCATGTGATTGAAGAGGCAACGTGGGAATCTGAAAATGCTATGAGGGATAAATACCCCCACTTATTTTGATAAGTGAATAAAATTGCGAGGACGCAATTCCCAAAAGGGGGGAAGGATGTAACATCCCAGGTAAATAAAGAATAAAGAATTTTCATATTTATAAATATTTATGAATTAAATATTAATTTTACTTTAAAGGGGTTGCTATGTTCGATAGTGTACCCGATACGCAACAAAGAGTGTCATTGAAATCTTACGTTGCACTCTAATAATAAAATAATATTATTTTAAATGGTAGTTAACATGTAGCTGTTGTAATGGCGGGAATGGATATAAATAACTAAAATATGATTATATATGTTTTTAAATGTTTTGACATTTATCCAATAAAGGATAGAGGCTTAAAATACGGAAAGAATTCAATTTTAGGCGTATATGCCCTAGTTTTTCACTAAAGGTTCACTTATCACCTTTTGATGTTGAACCATAATTAAATATAGTTTTGTTCACTCTTAAACATTCTTTTTTACCAAATAAAACTCTTATTAAGAATAGGGACATCAAAATTTACTTTGTGTAAAATTTTGGTATCTTTCCGATAAAGTTCATTTTTTTAATGAATAGTGTAAAATGTTGTATTTTAATTCAAAACCACTTTTTAATCTAATTTATTTATATGATTATATTATCTTTTGAATTGTTTTTAAAGTGAAATTAGAAAATATTTTTACCATTAAATCCAATAGTGGTCGTTGGAATTAATTTCACTTTGAAATCGGACTTAAACTAGTGTCAATCTTTTGATACTTATTGTTTTATAAAAACACGCTACTTTCTCTGACAGCGGTAATTAATTATTAAATTAATTAATGTGACTTATATGTTTTGAATTTTGTAAAATAGACTTCATTTTTGAAATCGTAATATCAAATATAGCTTAGGGTGAATTTTTGGTAATTTTCTGAAAAACTTCAATTTTTGATGAATAGTGAAACCACTAAGTGGTACTTATAAAAACTGATTTTCCGTTTAAATGAAATTTTGCCACCATTGTGTTTTGATTTTAAAAAATCCGACATACATGGTTGTCATTAAGAAGTATAATGTGGTTCAATGAGATTGAAATAATTTTTTTGGTGAATAGTAACTTATTAAGTTCTTAATCGCGATTAGTGGTAATTAGTGTAGTTTAAGGTATAAATAATACTTTAATAATATGAAATGACCTAGACACATGTCCCAACCTTATTGGTTGTGTCATGGCCAACCAAGACAAGCCATGGGTCAACTTGGGGACCCCATTGAGACACTTTGGTAGGGAAATGACATAAATAACTTTTTATTTAATGTAAAAGTAAAAATGACACAAACATAATATGTTTTACGAAAACAATTTTTACATGGGGTAATAAAGATTATATTTTTGATTATAAATAGTAATTGTAAAGCTAAAAATATTTCCTACATCATAGTATTTTTTTTATAATTTTTAGACATTAAATAAATTAAATTATTTATGACATAATAATGATGCAGCGATGATATCATTATTTGACGATTTAAATAAAATGGAAAGATAATGTAAAATCTATGAACTACACATGTCCAAAACCAATTGGATGAGTGGATTTCGAACCCTTATCACCTTATCCACGAATAATATCAATGTGAGACCTTTTAAAACCGAAACACATTTTCAAATAAAGTAATATTTCTTTACTTTCCAAAAGTGCCCCTCCTCTCCTCTTATAAAAGGCCCCCACCTCTACCTCATTTAACACACTCCTCAAGCCTTTGGATCGTCCAACCCCTGCCCATTTACTCTCTCCACATCCCTCTCCTCATCCTAGATGATTCCCTTTGGGCAGAATCCTTTCAAAGGAAGCCTTTAGGCTCAAATCAAAAGGAGTTACACTTTTAAAGGTAATTCATTCTCTCTTGTTCATTTGTTTTATTTTGCTTCTCCAACCCTCTAAACTCTTTTTATTTACTTCTTTTGTAACAAAACCAGTATCTTCAATATACTAGGGTTTTTTATAAGATTTATTCAAGCTACACTCTCACACAACTACATCAAATGGTTAAAGAACATACGGTTTCCGTGGATGGCGAAATTCTGCCTCCCGAAACGATGATTGTTCAATACTCATTTAACACCTTCAAAGGTGGCCATTATGATGTCACTATTTTTATATATGATATATAATATGTTTATTTTTTTTCTTTAGGCTTCTGTATTTTTCATTTTGGACATACCTTTATGGTTTCCATTATGGGTAAACACGATATCTTCATTTAAGGAAGTGCGGACTACCGCCCCCTCAAAGTGATGTGATTCGTTAATGCCATATGTGGGACGTGTAAAGGATGGATTTAAAGTTATTATATATGATGTTATACTGGAATTATAATATACCTCTATATCATTATTATTTCTTTCCATTAAATTATGAGATAGAAATGAAAGTAGCATTCATGCGTACGTACGGCTTACCGTCTCCATGAACGATGCATTTCATTTCTTATCCCCAAATGTAATGTACTAATAAAAGTACATGTATATAATGGATATATATAATTAATTATATATCTAAATGATGAATATAATTCTGGAATTAAAATATACATACCTCTCATTTTGTTTTAATTCCATTAATTTGACAAAGAAATGAAAGTAGCGTTCATGCGTACGTACGGCTTACCGTCTCCATGAACGGTGCATTTCATTTCTTAACTCTAAATGATTATGTAATATTATAAATACATGTATATGCTGGATATAGATGATACATATTATATCCAAATCGGGAATTTCATTCTGGATATAAAGAACCTTTGACCACACGAACAACATGTAATTGTAAGAAGTCCACTTTCGACTTAAGAACCAGATATTGAAAAAACAAACATTATTAACTTAAATGGTTACATAATGTTTATAACATGGAAATAAGTGATATAAAAGGAATAATAAACTTTAAAAAGGTTCTTAATCAAGTATAAATTAACTCAAGTTTATTATTCATGACGTTAAAGAACGATCGAGTCAAGTCGGACCCGAGGTAAGGGACTTCGTCTCAATCTCCTTTCATTGAGGCATAATTCGTTTTATACACAACTTTCTTTTATATGGTGTATAAACCCCTTTGACTTTTACTTTTATACAAAACGAATCTTTTTCTATGAAGCGTTTTACTAAACGACAAAAAGGAATGTTTTTTTACGTACGCGGTGACAACGACCTTTTCCGCCGCCGCGAGTATTATTTGGTCTTTGGCTTTCTCAACAAGCCGTAATGTTTTTAGAATAAAATAAATACCATATACTCTTTTATGTATTTTGGTATTGAAAATGGTTTTGAAAAAGTATTCTATTATGTTAATATATTTATGATATATTGTGATTGAAATGTGGAAATGTTATCATTCCTTTATATTGGTTTTATGTTTTATGATTTTATATTGGTACATGGACATTTTAACGGGTGGTTACGTTATAAACCATATGAAGGGTGGTGTCGTGAATACCAGGACGGGTGGTTACGTTATAACCTCCAATGCATTGGGTATGGAAGTCGGCCGTATGGCTATTCCATTAAGTATGTATGGAAATTGGTTGTATGGATATTCCATTAAGTGATATGTGTGGAAGTCGACCGTATGGTTATTCCACTTAAGTATGTTTATGTCCCAAGTTACCTTTATATATGTTATGTGTTCTTTTTATGGATTTTATGGTAATCCTTTGGTTACAAAAAGGTAAGTAATGATACTTTTTTCAGTGAAGAGTTTTTACTACTTCATGAAGGTGAAGGTATTACTTTGATAGAGTATATATTGTTTGTTTGATGTTTGAAAAACTAATAGTTTTCATTCTTTGTGTATCCCTCACTGAGCTTTTTATGCTCACCCCAAGTTTTTTTGAAATGTTTTCACAGGACTTAATGTGGAATAAGGTCAAGGATGGGATCAAGGGAATGTCATCCTATATAAAACATGGAACTAGACACGTTTATTTTTAAGAGTTTTTTTTAATTATGGAAACTTAGTAGAAGTGACTACTTTGTAATCTTTTGAGATGTAATAGTTATGTTCTAATTCTCTAAAACTCTAAACCTGAAAAGATCCTCAACGTGAATTATTCATTTAATTCAATATTAAGTAAGGTTTAAGGCTGGGGCCTTATAGTTGGTATCAGAGGTCGGTTTAGACAACTTTAGGAGTTAGAAAAGTGTTAAATTATAATATGATTGAAATGATATAGCATTTACGGATTACCATGTTGCTTCGCCTAAGATATTTCTGTGTTCAGAATGGTTTTCCGCAGAGGAAACAAAGCAGCTATGTTGGGATGACATCAGGAGGAAGATAACCTTCCAAATCAGCAACCTGAGATGGTCGGAATCGGAACTGAACAGTTTGTTGCAGTGATGGCACAGTTGACTCAGGCTATAAATGGTGGTGGTACCCATGCACGAGATTAGCCAGATCAACCGCAGAGGAACATGTCAGTGGTGGAACATTTCATGAGGCAACATCCCCCATCATTCAGAGGATCATCTGACCCTTTGCTAGCTGAAGGGTGGATTAAAGCACTGTAGAATATTTTTGATGTCATGGGGTGTTTAGAACATCAAAAGGTTAGTCTTGCTGTTTACCGTTTTGAAGGTGAAGCTGATCAGTGGTGGTCGATGGTGAAAAATATAAGGGATAGTGATGAGATTGAGGATCTTCACTGGGATGAATTCAAAGGTATGTTTCTTGAGAAATATTTTCCTAAGGTGGTTCTTCTTAGGATGGAAAATAGTTCCTAGAATTGAGGCAGGAGGATGATTCAGTGGCTGCTTATGAAGAAAAGTTCACTCGATTGGCAAGGTATGCTCCAAACTTCATACGAGATCTTGATAGTAAAATAAACCGTTTTTACTCAGGGTTAAAGCCAAAGTATCGAAGGGATTTACCTTCTCGTGAGTTCAAAAGTTATGAAAAACTTGTTCGATGTGCGGAGAAGGTGGAAATGGAGTTTGCCGATGATCAGGTGTTCTATGACAAACAACAGAATAAGAGGTCTAGTTGGCAGGAAAAGGGGAAGAATTCATCAAAGAAGCAAGGAGGTAAAAAAACCAAATATCCATCCTGTGAGAAGTGTGGTAAAATGCATCCTGGGGAATGTTTATCCAAGTCTGGTAAGTGCTTTCGGTGTGGTAAGTCTGGTCATATTGCTTGTAACTGTAAGGAAGATGATCAAGCAGGAAATGAAAAGCCAACGGTAAGATGTTTTAAGTGTAATGAAATGGGTCATTATGAAAACGAGTGTCCAATAAAGAACTCAAATGGGGGAATGCAGGCAGACTACAAGCAGAAAGGGGTGGTGAAATCCTTTGCAACAACTTCATCAAATGTTGGGCCATCGAATGAAGTGGTATCAGCTCAAGGGAGCTCAGTATTTTTCGAAGATTGAATTGAGGTCGGGGTACCATCAGTTGAAAGTAAAAGAAGAAGACGTTTCGAAGACTGCGTTCCATACTAGATATGGCCATTATGAATTTGTAGTTATGCCTTTTGGGTTAACCAATGCACCAGTTGTATTCATGGACCTTATGAATAAAATTTTCCATGAGTTCTTGGATAAGTTTCTGTTTTGAGGTTTGGGAAGAGGTTATGTGTGCCTTGTGATTCCCAGTTGAAGAATGAGTTGTTATGTGAGGCTCATAGTTCCCCGTTTTCAGTTCATCCTGGCAGTACTAAGATGTACAGAGATCTGCGGGAGTATTACTGGTAGGATGGAATGAAAAGAGACATTGCTGATTTTACTGTGAAGTGTTTGACATGTCAACAGGTTAAAGCAGAGCGGAAGTTACCGAAAGGGATGCTTCAGCCTTTACCAGTGCCAAAGTGGAAATGGGAAAACATATCCATGGACATTGTTGTGGGATTACCGAGGATATCTTGAGGTAATAATGAAATTTGGGTTATTGTTGATCGCTTGACCAAATCTGCTCATTTTCTTTCTATACGAGATACTTTCTATCTAGATCAACTTTCCCGTTTGTATCTTAAATAGATAGTCAGGTTACATGGAGTTCCTCTATCCATTGTATCGGATCGTGATCCCAGGTTCACATCTAACTTTTGGAAAGGCCTTCAGAAGTCGTTGGGTACAGAATTAAATTTTAGTACAACTTTTCATCCTCAATCAGATGGGCAGTCAGAATGAAGAATTCAGACCTTGGAGGATATGCTACGAGCTTGTTCGATGGATTATCAGGGAAGTTGGAACCAACATCTTTCTTTGGTTGATTTTTCTTATAATAACAGTTTTCATTCCAGTATACAGATGTCACCATTTGAGGCATTATATGGGAAGCGGTGTCGAACTCCAGCATTTTGGAATGAAGTGGGTGAAAGGAAGCTGATGGGACCAGAATTGGTAGAAGAGATGACAGAAAAAGTTCAGTTGATTCAGAAGCACATGAGAACAGCTCAGAGCAGGTAGAAGAGTTATGCGGATAACCGAAGGAAGGATCTATCTTTCGAGGTAGGTGATCATGTTTTTCTCAAGGTTTCTCCTTGGAAAAGTGTGATGAGATTTGGTAAGAAAGGAAAGCTGAGTCCAAGGTTTATTGGACCATATGAAATTCTGGAGAGAGTTGGATCAGTTGCATACCGGGTGGCTTTACCTCCGAGTTTATCTCAGTTACACAATGTTTTTCATGTTTCAATGTTGAGGAAGTATATGCCAGATCCATCTCATGTTTTGAGTCCAGAGGTAGTTCAGCTGGAAGAGAACCTATCCTATGAAAAACAACTAGTCCAGATTCTTGACCACAGGGAACAGGTGGTACGGAATAAGGTGATTCATCAGGTAAAGGTTTTGTAGAAAAACCATGTGATTGAAGAGGCAACGTGGGAATCTGAAAATGCTATGAGGGATAAATACCCCCACTTATTTTGATAAGTGAATAAAATTGCGAGGACGCAATTCCCAAAAGGGGGGAAGGATGTAACATCCCAGGTAAATAAAGAATAAAGAATTTTCATATTTATAAATATTTATGAATTAAATATTAATTTTACTTTAAAGGGGTTGCTATGTTCGATAGTGTACCCGATACGCAACAAAGAGTGTCATTGAAATCTTACGTTGCACTCTAATAATAAAATAATATTATTTTAAATGGTAGTTAACATGTAGCTGTTGTAATGGCGGGAATGGATATAAATAACTAAAATATGATTATATATGTTTTTAAATGTTTTGACATTTATCCAATAAAGGATAGAGGCTTAAAATACGAAAAGAATTCAATTTTAGGCATATATGCCCTAGTTTTTCACTAAAGGTTCACTTATCACCTTTTGATGTTGAACCATAATTAAATATAGTTTTGTTCACTCTTAAACATTCTTTTATACCAAATAAAACTCTTATTAAGAATAGGGACATCAAAATTTACTTTGTGTAAAATTTTGGTATCTTTCCGATAAAGTTCATTTTTTTAATGAATAATGTAAAATGTTGTATTTTAATTCAAAACCACTTTTTAATCTAATTTATTTATATGATTATATTATCTTTTTAATTGGTTTTAAAGTGAAATTAGAAAATATTTTTACCATTAAATCCAATAGTGGTCGTTGGAATTAATTTTACTTTGAAATCGGACTTAAACTAGTGTCAATCTTTTGATACTTATTGTTTTATAAAAACATGCTACTTGCTCTGACAGCGGGAATTAATTATTAAATTAATTAATGTGACTTATATGTTTTGAATTTTGTAAAATAGACTTCATTTTTGAAATCATAATATCAAATATAGCTTAGGGTGAATTTTTGGTAATTTTCTGAAAAACTTCAATTTTTGATGAATAGTTAAACCACTAAGTGGTACTTATAAAAACTGATTTTCCGTTTAAATGAAATTTTGCCACCATTGTGTTTTTATTTTAAAAAATCCGACATACATGGTCGTCATTAAGAAGTAAAATGTGGTTCAATGAGATTGAAATAATTTTTTTGGTGAATAGTAACTTATTAAGTTCTTAATCGCGATTAGTGGTAATTAGTGTAGTTTAAGGTATAAATAATACTTTAATAATATGAAATGACCTAGACACATGTCCCAACCTTATTGGTTGTGTCATGTCCAACCAAGACAAGCCATGGGTCAACTTGGGGACCCCATGGAGACACTTTGGTAGGGAAATGACATAAATAACTTTTTATTAAATGTAAAAGTAAAAATCACACAAACATAATATGTTTTACGAAAACAATTTTTACATGGGGTTATAAAGATTATATTTTTGATTATAAATAGTAATTGTAAAGCTAAAAAGATTTCCTACATCATAGTATTTTTTTTATAATTTTTAGACATTAAATAAATTAAATTATTTATGACATAATAATGATGCAGCGATGATATCATTATTTGACGATTTAAATAAAATGGAAAGATAATATAAAATATATGAACTACACATGTCCAAAACCAATTGGATGAGTGGATTTCGAACCCTTATCACCTTATCCACGAATAATATCAATGTGAGACCTTTTAAAACCGAAACACATTTTCAAATAAAGTAATATTTCTTTACTTTTGAAAAGTGCCCCTCCTCTCCTCTTATAAAAGGCCCCCACCTCTACCTCATTTCACACACTCCTCAAGCCTTTGGCTCGTCCAACCCCTGCCCATTTACTCTCTCCACATCCCTCTCCTCATCCTAGAGGATTACCTTTGGGCAGAATCCTTTCAAAGGAAGCCTTTAGGCTCAAATCAAAAGGAGTTACACTTTTAAAGGTAATTCATTCTCTCTTGTTCATTTGTTTTATTTTGCTTCTCCAACCCTCTAAACTCTTTTTATTTACTTCTTTTGTAACAACACCAGTATCTTCAATATACTAGGGTGTTTTTATAAGATTTATTCAAGCTACACTCTCACACAACTACATCAAATGGTTAAAGAACATACAGTTTCCGTGGATGGCGAAATTCTGCCTCCCGAAACGATGATTGTTCAATACTCATTTAACACCTTCAAAGGTGGCCATTATGATGTCACTATTTTTATATATGATATATAATATGTTTATTTTTTTTCTTTAAGCTTCTGTATTTTTCATTTTGGGCATACCTTTATGGTTTCCATTATGGGTAAACACGATATCTTCAATTAAGGAAGTGCGGACTACCGCCCCCTCAAAGTGATGTGATTCGTTAATGCCATATGTGGGACGTGTAAAGGATGGATTTAAAGTTATTATATATGATTTTATAATGGAATTATAATATACCTCTATATCATTATTATTTCTTTCCATTAAATTATGAGATAGAAATGAAAGTAGCATTCATGCGTACGTACGGCTTACCGTCTCCATGAACGATGCATTTCATTTCTTATCCCCAAATGTAATGTACTAATAAAAGTACATGTATATAATGGATATATATAATTAATGATATATCTAAATGATGAATATAATTCTGGAATTAAAATATACATACCTCTCATTTAGTTTTAATTCCATTAATATGACAAAGAAATGGAAGTAGCGTTCATGCGTACGTACGGCTTACCGTCTCCATGAACGGTGCATTTCATTTCTTACCTCTAAATGATTATGTAATATTATAAATACATGTATATGATGGATATAGATGATACATAGTATATCCAAATCGGGAATTTCATTCTGGATATAAAGAACCTTTGACCACACGAACAACATGTAATTGTAAGAAGTCCACTTTCGACTTAAGAACCAAATATTGAAAAAACAAACATTATTAACTTAAATGGTTACATAATGTTTATAACATGGCAATAAGTGATATAAAAGGAATAATGAACTTTAAAAAGGTTCTTAATCAAGTATAAATTAACTCAAGTTTATTATTCAGGACGTTAAAGAACGATCGAGTCAAGTCGGACCTGAGGTAAGGGACTTCGTCTCAATCTCCTTTCATTGAGGCATATTTCGTTTTATACACAACTTTCTTTTATACGGTGTATAAACCCCTTTGACTTTTACTTTTATACAAAACGAATCTTTTTCTATGAAGCGTTTTACTAAACGACAAAAAGGAATGTTTTTTTACGTACGCGGTGACAACGACCTTTTCCGCCGCCGCGAGTATTATTTGGTCTTTGGATTTCTCAACAAGCCGTAATGTTTTTAGAATAAAATAAATACCATATACTCTTTTATGTATTTTGGTATTGAAAATGGTTTTGAAAAAGGATTCTATTATGTTAATATATTTATGATATATTGTGATTGAAATGTGGAAATGTTATCATTCCTTTATATTGGTTTTATGTTTTATGATTTTATATTGGTACATGGACATTTTAACGGGTGGTTACGTTATAAACCATATGAAGGGTGGTGTTGTGAATACCAGGACGGGTGGTTACGTTATAACCTCCAATGCATTGGGTATGGAAGTCGGTCGTATGGCTATTCCATTAAGTATGTATGGAAATTGGTTGTATGGATATTCCATTAAGTGATATGTGTGGAAGTCGACCGTATGGTTATTCCACCTAAGTATGTTTATGTCCCAAGTTACCTTTATATATGTTATGTGTTCTTTTTATGGATTTTATGGTAATCCTTTGGTTACAAAAAGGTAAGTAATGATACTTTTTTCAGTGAAGAGTTTTTACTACTTCATGAAGGTGAAGGTATTACTTTGATAGAGTATATATTGTTTATTTGATGTTTGAAAAACTAATAGTTTTCATTCTTTGTGTATCCCTCACTGAGCTTTTTATGCTCACCCCAAGTTTTTTTGAAATGTTTTCACAGGACTTAATGTGGAATAAGGTCAAGGATGAGATCAAGGGAATGTCATCCTATATAAAACATGGAACTAGACACGTTTATTTTTAAGAGTTTTTTTTAATTATGGAAACTTAGTAGAAGTGACTACTTTGTAATCTTTTGAGATGTAATAGTTATGTTCTAATTCTCTAAAACTCTAAACCTGAAAAGATCCTCAACGTGAATTATTCATTTAATTCAATATTAAGTAAGGTTTAAGGCTGGGGCCTTAAGTAAGGTTTAAGGCTGGGGTCTTATAGTCTTAACATAGTTTACTTAACACTTTCCTCTAAAATTACAACAAGCTAGTTATGGTAATTTCTTTACTGAAATTTTAGTTAAGTCGAGTCACCACCCTAATAAAAACTTCCTGGTAGTAAGAGGCACCCTTAGATATGGCATGAATGACACCCAAAACACCTGGTTTTGTTCAAACTTGAGTGATGGAAGGCTGTGGTGACTTAATTTTTCATTGAGATGTTTTATGTTTTTCTCTCGACGAATGTAATCCATTTCTATTAATATCGTTCATATATATTGTTGCACTCACAACTAAACATTAAACAAACCAAATGTTGCTTCTTTATGAATTTTATTACCTATTATTTAATGTATTTTCCTTCTATTCTAAAAATCATAAAATAATAAACAAATGCATAAAGGTTAACTGCTACCTGACTAGTCTTGAGTGTATAAATGACCAAGGGGCATCATACATGAGTTGAAGCTTGACTTATAATGCATCATTCCCTTATCTTTTATGTTTTCTTTGCATATGAAGTATCATCTTGTCTTGGTGGGGTTCACATCATGTCTAGAAGTACCACCTCATCTTGGCAGGATCCACATTTCATCTTGCATCTTCTTGGATAGTGAACATTGCCTCATCATGGTGAGGCCCATGTCCTTCACCATCTTTGTCTGAAGTACAAAGATACTCGTGTGTAGCTGAGGGGGACTAGGTGTATAAATATACATCAGGTAAATGGGATGCACATGCCCCTTATAAATTGTAATCGGAAAAGAAGGACGATACACGTACCATCTATTTAATTAATTACAATCATTAGACGTAGTTGAATAATTAATCAAATAATGGCAACATACACGGGTTGGCGCTCAAGAATAGTAGACATGTAAAATCGAAGCGCGATAAAATTAAAATGCATTAAATAAGTATGAGATTTATATATTTAAATTAAATGAATTTAATAATTCAAATAATTTAATTAAATATTTTTCCTTTAACAGTAGGGGTCGGCAGCGAAAGGCCAAAACCGCGAGCGGGAGCCGGTAGGGGAAGGAAGTCTGGTGAGGGGAGTGACGTCCAACAGCGGGACTGCTGGTTGCAGCTTAGAGGCATGGTCGTCCTGGGTTATGCCTACTACATGAGGCCGGTGTCAGCTGGCTAGGTGTGGTTGCAGCCTGGGATGGGTGTGATGGGAGGGTCTGGGATGGTGTTGGTGTGGGATGGAGGATGACCCACTCTGCATGGGGAACCCAGGCGGCGCTAGGAGGCGGGACGTCGCTGTGCTATTAGGTGGGTGCGGCCTGCTCCCGGAAGGTGAGAGGTGAAGGAGGCCAAGGGCAGCGGGGCCTCCCAAGGTCTCTCGGATGGTGTGGAATGGGAGGGCGTTGGTGTTGCGGTAAGGCTGCACGACAGATAGCAGAAGCGTGCCGGGGCGGCGGTGCTGTCTGCAGTAGCAGGGCAGATGGTGGTGCAAAGAGCGGTGAATTCCTTCGGTTGTCTGGTCCCACCAGATCGGAAGCACAGGGCCGCCTAGGGGTGGCGCTTGGGACTGGAGGCCGGCGGGGTAGTGCCCGATGGTGTTGGCAGAGCAGTCCGGCTTGGGAGCTGGCCGGTTGCCTGGTCTGCGGTGATGTGCGGCGTCGCGACCTGCTGCGCGGGAGGTAGGGGACAACCCCAACCTTTTTGCCTATTTTTTCTTTTCCTTATCCACCACCCCACCCTAACTCGGTTTCCCTATTTTTAAATTTCCTTCCCTCCTTTATTTTATTTAAGACAAGTCTTCTTTATTTTTTTTTTAAAAGCCTCCTCTTATCATTTGTGGAATTCCACATATAAAAACAAAAACTCAATTAAGAGTTTTCCAAAAGGCTATTTAGACTTTTAAATAAAATTATTATAATAAAAAAATAATTAATTATTATATTATTATAATAATATAATATATATTATTATAATAATAAAATTATTATGAAAATTTTTTAATTATAAAATTTATAATTTTGTATATAATTTTAATGGTATTCGATGGACGATCTAAACATGATCGGTCCTTCAAAATGAATTACATTTTATACCTACGATCAAACCACAAATTCGATCCAATCCAAAAATTTGAAATGACCATAACTTGGACGTTCGTGATCGGATCGACGCACTATTTGAACCAATGGGACCATTTTTGAACCCTATACTTAATTTTATGAAAATTAATTTTTTTTGGCTCAGAAAATTTAAACGATTGATCTGATAACACTAAAAGTTCCTTGGGCCTATAGTGGAAGCCTGTGAGTAGGGGATTTTAAAATTTTTGTCAGTGAGAGGATGGAACTTATCGTCGCCAATGATCCAAGCCCCTTTAAGGTCCAAGTTTCTCACATAAATTTTAAAGAGAACAAAATTAAATTGAAAACATACATGTTTTAAATCTGACTATGTGGTCGTCTACTTCTCATCGATGGCAACCATTGCTCGAAGTATCCATAGTAGGAAACCTCTAGATCATCTACACGCACTTCAAAACCCATGGGAGCATCGATCGTTGAATTTTGTGTGCTATCATGGAGATCCAACGATGCTCTCGACCTCCCGATGATCACCGCATTGAGATACCTTCGATGCTTGAGAGATTTCTTGATCCAAGCTTCTTGGATCGAGAGATTCCCTCTCTAGAGAGCGGGCGGAGAGATAGGCTCTCATTTTCATTCCATTAAAATGAGTGAATTGTATGAATGGACACCAATGAGAGAGAGCCTCCCCCTTTGTTTATTGTGTAGTTTATATATACTTGGTAGGGTTCCTCAACCCCCGTTTATTTCAACATGTAATAAATAAATAATTTTGATGAACTAAACTTCGTCAATATTGTTTATTATTTTATCACTTACTTTTAGTATATATAAAATATACTAGGTGATAAAAATGATCCATTTAACTGGACTCTCTATCCCACTTAATTTTAAGCGATCTTTGAATATTAAAATAATATTCGTTCGATAAATATTATATCATATTTACTAAACTTGTAGATACATTAAATAAATTCAATACCAAATATTCATATGTTGAATATTAATGAATTTATTTTATTATTTTGGTGAACGAATACTTGGAGAACACACAGACCCCATGGTGGGGCCCAATATCTCCATATTCTTATTCAACTAAATAGGGCTGATTCATGAATATGCTATTGTGTGTGACCCTCTAGGCCATTATCCCGATAATATGGAATAAAATCTATAGACCAATAGTGGATTCTAGCAACCCATCATGGCCACTAAAGAGTTAAGGATTGTCATAGAAATGACAACCAGCCTACGAACAATGATTGTCAACTATAATATCTTTGTCATTAAATAACTCATGAAGCAGGACACACACTTGTGTCATCATCAATTTTTTTCTTTATTATTCGTTGATCTATCCCGTTGGATTTACCATTCTACTGCTTTGTCCAAAGACTTATAAATGTGGCACCATCGTCATCAACCAGGCCTGAGATATAGAACTTCCTAAACATGGAAGTGAAAAACACTTTCTTGATCATTCAACCATTGTCATACCACCGACGACACACCCAACACAAGCTACCTCTCCAAGATTTTAATACCATGGTTTATTTCCATGCATCAAAGTACTCAATAAAATGATACCCATTGGTAATGGTCTCATGTCTGGAGACCAATACACATGTTCATAGATAGGAACAACCAATAACACCCAAAACATGTGGTGTTCCTATTGGCGAGTCTATCCTTGTGATTTCACTACTAAAGACCACTAAGTGCAAACTTTATGAGAAAAAATCTCAATGCTTGTGATCCCCTAGTACCTGATAGTCAAACATCTAATGTCTCTAGTCGGTAAGATGTATCTTGACTATAGAACATATATTTAAGATTAATGTCATGGTATCTCGAGGTTCTCATTCCATCCTGGGATCTGTTATAACCTCTCAACATGGCAATTAATCTTTGGAAATTACCATTTCAATCATGGATGCCAAAAAGTCTACACTATAACAGTAAGATAACATCATGTATAACTAACTGTACACATGATATTGTAATCAAAAGTACGACATAGTTGGGTCTAGGGAACCCACTATTTCAACAGGGTCGCCTCCTTCCTCCCCCACTATGGATTTTGGCCCAGATTGATGACATGGAAAAGATGGTAGAGGGGGATTCCTCCATTATACTTTATGTTAGTGGAAAGAAGGAAGTGGGGGTACCACCTTTCTTATTTAAGTTAGGAAAAAGGGGGCACCCCCGATGCTGCCTTTTCCTCAACGACCTATAAAAGGTCACCGACCCCCTTCTCCTCACATCCATTTTCCCACATCTCTCTTCATTCCACCCCTTCTATCTCTAAAAAAAGTCTTTTTCGCATGCAGTGGATTCGGTGGTCTAAAATATGTCCTAGCATTTTTACAAAGCATCATTTATAGGTATTTTTTATTTAATATAATTTTATTTATTTATTTAATTTAATTATTTTTAGTTCTAAATATGTCATTTTTTAAGTAGTTTAGTTAGTTATAAATATTTTTTATTAAGTAGTTTATTTAGTTATATATAGTTTGAAATAATAGTTATTATTTGTAATGATTAAGTGTAGATTAACTACAGAATAACTTGGGATTAAATTATCTAAAATTTTGGTAGTATAATGATTATGTGTTTATCTAATCAATCAAATCTCTGTCTAGATACAATCAAGTGGATGTGGCTTTGGAATATATATACCTTGGGGTAAAACCCAAAAACACCGATTTGAGGTAGACTCGAAGGGGAACTATTGCACAACAATAGGGCTTGTTGCACTCTTGTTTTGACACTCCCAGGGGAATACATTAGATGATTCATATTCTATTTATAAACTACTAAAAGACATAATAAAAGAAAAAAATATGTATATTTATCAATTATAAAATGATAATTATTATGATATAAAATGAAATGTACAAAGGAAAAATACATTAAAGAGTTGAAGTTATTATTAGTAATTGAATTTTTTTAGTTGGTTTTAAAGATGTTATTTATTAAGTAGTTTAATTAGTTAAATATAGTTTTGAAATAATTCTTATTATTAGAAATGATTATGTG
The DNA here is from genome assembly GCA_963277665.1 of Viscum album. Lineage (NCBI taxonomy): Eukaryota > Viridiplantae > Streptophyta > Magnoliopsida > Santalales > Viscaceae > Viscum > Viscum album. The sequence continues at coordinate 670,685,665 of OY728131.1, read as the reverse complement.
TAGATTAATTAATTAATAACTTAGGATTAAAAAAGAATACATACAATGATTAGCAAATAAAAATTAACTAATGAATATCATATGATTAATGATTTAATAAGGAATTATTATTGATTAATTAAAGAATGGTTAACTAATGAATAACTTAGTAATGATTAACTAGTGATTAAAGAATGATTAACTTCGAAAAAACTGTAATAAGTATATTAGTATCATAGTTTAGGATATAAAAAAATGTTTTTAAATTTTAGTATCATAAATATTATACAGTTTAGAAGTAATAGTTATTATTAGTAATGATTAATTATAGATTAATTATTGAATAACACAGGATTAATAAATGAATACATATAAAGGTTAGATAATGATACTTATGATTATATAAAGTGAAATGGAGAAGAACAAGAACATTAAATAACACTTTTTTTTTGAAAGGTGGGGGGAGGCCCCAAAATATTTTATTAAAATCAAAGTTTGGAGAGACATCAAGAATAGCCAGATACAAAATCAAACAAAATAGAATAATGTTTTCAAGAGTCCCTTTCCAGGGGACCGATCTTATTTCTTATTTTATCCGCAATGATCTTCTCCATGCTCCGCATCTCATTCCAATGATCGATATTGATGCACCTACGCCCACACCCACGCCCTCGCCCTCCATTGTATTCGGCTTCTATTTCCGCAGCTTGTTGTAGCAAGGTTTCTAAGTCCTCATCAGAACTATCCTCTTGTGACATCTCTCTTCTCTTCTTTTCATCAATTCTTTTATCATTCTTCTTTTGGATTCTTGAATTCTTAATAACATACAAGAAATACCCTAACATTTTTCAATAGAATATGGTTTGGATGAGATGAGCCTCACTTCATAAATGAGGTAAAATATATCTTATTTCAATTGGTAGCTTAATAACATCTTTGAAGGATACATACTTAACTTTAGAATTTTTGAAATCTTTCAGCCTTCTAATAATATATAAGATAAAATTTATGATATGTTATTAGAAGGCTGAAATATTTTCAAATTTCTAAAGTTAATTACAGAACTTTGGAATATGTTATTAAGCTACTAAGTGAAAATAAGTTGGATTTTACCTCACATCAGAAGTGAGGCTCATCTCATCCAAACCAGGTTCTACGGAAAAATGTTGGGGTTTTTTTGTATGTTGTAAAGCTTTAATGTGTTATTTAATGTATTTGCTCTTCTCCATATCACTTTATATGATCATAATTATCATTTTATTAATGATAAATAAACTAATTTGATGTTTCCACTTCTTTTTAACTTTTTTCCCAAAACATTTTGTGACTTATATTCTAATAAACTTTTATATGATGAATCGTTACTATCATATTTTAGGGTATAAAAAGGCATCCTAAAATTACATCTTAATAAATATTATATGGTCAACCATTATTGTTAATTATAGTTTAACTATCATAATCTATATAAAAAAATTTATGTAGAGAGTTTTCTTTTCATGTGTGTACTGCTACGAGGAGGTTATTCAAACTTAGTAAGGAGGTTGTTACAGTACACAACCAAAAATAGTGGTTAGTACAACTGATTTTGTAACCCTAAGGGACCTTCATGACAGAATTTTTGGTACCTTAAATCTGGTACCTGATCAAGAGATCAAGTCTATGAGATATAAAAATTTTCAACTCCTGACAACATTGTGGCATTGGTAGCTGATGTTCAGTGGGTCTAAGAAATAAATTTATTTTCCCAGTGGTTAGATGGTACCATAATAGAGTAATTTGTTTATGTTTCTATTGTACAACAACATCATCATGTTTTACAAAGATGTACACTTACAAGAGTGTTTGAAGATCACCTACCCCATGAAATTGATCATATTCTAAATGATGTAGAAGAGGAAAAATTAGATGATCTCCCAGATATACATGTGCATCCGACTTCTGGTGAGTTTTTTTAATGATTGAACAAATGTTAAAAATAGTTCAAAAGATGAGGGAGAAACTTAAGTTGGGGAGGAGGATTCTAGAAATTAATATGTTGTACAATATCCTCAACCCATAATAAATCAATAACCACTCTTTGCATCTGGGTCAGAAGCAATGACATGTATGCCTGAATTCGACTGTAATGTTCTCTCCCCCGCAACTGAGTTTACCAGAGTTGTAGTAGATAGGTTTAGAGATCTAGAAAAAAAGTTATTTGTTGGAAAGAATTTTCTAAGAAAGTATGCATTAAAAATCATGCTAAAAAGATTTCATATTGAGAGGCATTGTAGATATATAGTTCAGGAATCAGGTCGAAATAAATACCTTATACTATGTGAGAAGTATGGAGATGATTGTTGATTCCTCTTAAGGATAATTCTAGACATTTCATTTGGAGGTTGGAGAATCATGAGGATCAAGGTAGCACATACTTGCATTCATCCAAGCCTAACAGAAGATCATACCCCAATGGATGCATAAAATGTGTCATCCATTTTTGTTAAGATGATTAGGAAATTTGAATATGTTCCTATATACCTTGTTCAAGAGAGGATACAAAAAATATTTGGTTATAATATTTCCTATAATAATGCATGTTTGGTGAAATAGAATGAAATTGTGAAGGTCTATAGTGATTGGGATGACTCATATTATGTTTTCTCGCAATTTCTAGCCATACTAAGGCACCATAACCAAGTTTTCTTCCATCTTGATACCAATAAACATGTGTGTCCAGATAACTAACTTGATCCATCTCAGGTTCAATTTCATCAGTTGTTCTAGGAATTCCTCCCCTGTATCTCTGCATTTCATTTCCTCAAATAGTTCATTTCGATTTATGGAACATTTCTATATGGAAAATAAAATGGCATATTTTTCATTTCGACAACCCAAGATGGAAACCATTCACCTATTTCACTTTCCATGGACATTGTGGATAAGGAAAACTATGAATCATGGAGTTAGTTTTTTGGAATGTTTCAACAACCATTTCACCCACATTCAAGGTTCCTATTTGATATTTAATCGGCATCAGTCTATCAATGAGACAATCAATACATACCCTGATACATGGAGACCCCCAAATGCACATCATCGATTCTACATTAGACACATTGCTAGAAATGTGAGAAAAACATTCCATAATGAACCTATGAAGAAGGAAATCACATGGATAGGTATGAAATGTATTTTTTATTTTTTATTATTTCAATGTTAAGATAAAAAACAATTATTGTGAAATATGATCACTTTTGTGTAGCATATGATCCGGATCAATGACATTTTGAAGAAAAAGTCAAAAAAATACACGAGGATAATCAAGAAGTGTATGATTATATAATGTTGATTCTAAAAGAAAATTGGACATTGGAATATGATAGGGAGAAGAGGTATGTACAATGACAAAAAAATTGTGGAGTGCATCAATCGTATCTTCAAGGGGATTCACAAGTTACCTATAACTTCCCTAGTTCAAGAAATAATATATCGTTCTGTGAAGTACTTTTTTGATAGAAAAAAACTAGCCAATGAGGAAATTCAGCAAGGGATACGGGTTGAAAGACACTTTCAATGATATATTGAAAATAACATTGAATAATCTTCTGGTTATCATGTCATAATTTTCCAATGATAAGAAACTTGATTTAATGTTCAAGAGTATTCATACCCATTCAAAAATAGCATCTGTGAAAAAATTGTTGTGTTACTAGAAATAAGGCAATGTCAATGTGGAATCTTTCAGGACTTATGGTTTCCATGTACACATTCCATCATAGCATGTTCCTTTTTGAACATATAAAGGGAATTATATATTTATCCAATGTACCAGATGGACACCATTTCTAACTATTCTGCTACACCATGGATGACTATTGGGGAGTTTCATTATTTCCCAATTCCCAAAGGCCAATTGACAGTGAAACCAGACATCGACCGATTGCATACCCACGGGAGATCGAAGGCCATCAGGATACGGAATAAGATGGATTGACCTCAAGAATAAGGAAAAAAATTTGAGATTCATCATATTTCATCAGGAAGTTCATAACCAGAAACGAAGCCCTAAACTTGTTGGGTTGATTTCATTCTCTCACCTACAAGGATGTACTGTCTCTATTGTGATATTCTAATATTGAAAATTATATGTTGTTATCTCTTCTTTTTACCTTAGATTCCAAGATATTTTTTGACTGATATTCTAATAAAAATTTATATTATAAAACAATAGTATCATATATTAGGGTATAAACAGATGTTTTAAAATTTTAGTATAATAAAGATTATATAATCAACCATCTTTGTCAATATTAGTTACACTATCAGAATCATGAACAAAAACCATTTGCGACTTAGAGATTCATGTTTTTACTATGTGTAATTCTATGGGAAGGTTATTAAAACTAAGAAAGGATCTTCTTGTAGTACACAACCAACAATAATGGTTAGTACAACTGATTTTTTAACACTACGTGAACCTCAAGAAAGAAATCATGGAAAATGAACCATGTAACAGGAGGATTAGTGACAAAAATGATGGTGATGACATAAAACCATTCCATATATATCATCATTATCATCATTGTCATTGTTCCTCCTACACTGTGGTTCATTTCCCATGACTTTGTTCTTGAATTTAACTTATGTTATAGAATCAGTTGTACTAACCACTGTTGTTGGTTGTGTACTAATCTCTTTTCTAAGTTTGAATACATTACCTTTTTGTTTGATATATTGTCGGTATCACATCATGTACATATGTGAATAAGATTCTTCATTTTGTATAAATTTTTGACTTCGCCAAATACATATATTATTCAATAACAACAAACCTTTCATACTCAAATTAAAAGAAACATGAAAAGTGCATTTGAGGTTACATTAATGCATAATCAATCTGTCCTTGGATAAACCATAAATCATAAATGGGAGAAAATAATCTTGAAACATACCATCATGTGGAAAATCATAATTAAATTACAAAGCACAAAATTTTCTAATAAACATTTACATAACAAGGAAAAAATGAATATATATATATATATATATAACTATATAAAACACCCATTTTAGGTAAAACCATATCTTCAAAAAACATTAGTAATGTGCTTTTAAAAACATGATGACATGGACCTTTCTTTTATTAAATAATAACATCATAAAACATTGTGAATAAATATGGAATGTCTTAAATTCTACAGGTCACAACATTATATTGATCATAACATTATATTTACATTTTATACTTATGACTCATTTCATTTATTTATATACATATGCATGATACCATACTACTCACTGAGTAACATAGACATGTTTCCCGGCCTTTGTTAGATGATGGACAGGTTTGACCGATCAGGGTGCGTCGAGCGCACCATTTTCATCACAGAGACCCACCACATGACATTAGACCATTATTGCATCATGCTGGATTCTATGACATTGTTGTATCAGATATCACATTTGACTATCATCACCTTCTTGTTACCCTCAGGGATAGGTGGATACTAGAGACGCACACATTCCACCTACCTGAGGGAGAGATGACCATCAACCCCCAGGATGTGGCAGTGCTTCATGGTCTTCATATCTAGGGGAATCCAATATTGGACCCACCTGTGTATCTTGGCCTGACCTTTCTCAGTGATTATTATGCGTAGAAATTTTGGCCAATTGTAGGGATATAGATAGCAGGTCAATATCAATGACTTGGATGGAGGAGAATATTCCACATTTACTCGTTGAAAATGATAAGTACACTATCATGCATTATGAATGTTCATATATATTACGACTCATTGGAGGGACCCTATTTGATGATCACTCGGGGGTGTATGTGAACATGATGTATCTAGATCTACTAGAAGACTTTGATCAGGCTGGTATGTATAGTTGGGGATTAGCTTTCTTTGCATCCACATACAGAGCATTATAGAGGGTATCCCGTAGTGATAACACAGATCTCAGGCGATGCGTCATCCTTCTTCAGATGTGGGCATGGGAGAACACCCTCTCATTATTCCCTTGACTTGCTGGTTCACCACCCTATATGGAGGTGTTCCATGATACTATGCATGGACTCTGGTATGATCACTCATCTCTATTGGTTTCTGATGCTACTAGGATTTATTGAATTAAATTTCACATTATTCTTCACTTTTGATGTTGTATTTTACAAGTGGTTTCAGAGACACAATTTACAAACTATTATAACACACCATTTTTTCACTTATCCCCTCAAGTTTTACTATCTCTTACCCATCCAGGTATGTATATACAATCTATAATTGTATAAAAAATTTAATAATAGCATCAATTTTATTTTTAAGTAAGAATATTGTTTGGAAAAGGTCGCATGTGCTTTCCGATGACATGGATTCCATACTAATCTATATTGGAACATTTGACACTATACTTCACTATAGGACTTGATGATGTTATGGTTGTAGTTCCCCTCATTCACTTCCATATTATTGAGTGGTAGAATCCTGATAGATTCATGCACTAAATTTTCTATGTTCAGCTGATTCCATTACCTCTGAGACAGATAGAGAAGCTTCATGAAGTGAAGCTACCCAAGAGGAAGGATGGGGACTGGTGCCAAGTACTGGAATACAATCTTGACTGCTGGCATAGATGTGCAGAGTTTTGTATCTAGGTTGTATATATGATATGATTTTTTTCTTTCAGACCAGGTCAAGTGTGAGCCATGGTATAGACTGAAGTCTATATTGTATCTTACACAATATAGTAGACTGATTCATAAGTTTGTAATTCAATAAATTTCCATTATTTTGTTTACTGAGCCATTTTTTAATTCATTTTAAATGTTTTTATAGGGTACTAACTCATAGAATCATGTTCTCATGAGTGATGAAGAAGAGGGGGTATTTAGTGGGGTACTGGTCCATGCTGAAGCATTGTAGCTAATTTCATCTTAACATGCACTTTTCAAGAGCATCTTTGAGAGTCCATCCCAGATAGATGAGTTTCTTACCCCGTATGAACATTCACCAGTAGCATCTGGTGCTGAGAAGCCATGATGAAAAAGATGTAGGCAACGTCGTGATGCATGTGAGGCCTCACTTTTTCCAGAGGTTGACTCTCTAGCAGTCCAGCCTAAGCCAATTGAGGATGTGCCATAGGACGCATGGTATTAATATTTCTTGATAGGATATCTACAGTTCTCTCCAGCATGGGATCTAAATCCACCCAGCCTTGGAGTCCAAATCCATCGTTGCCTTGGGGTCTATATTCATCGCAAGCTTAGTTCCAAACTGCAATTATTGTAGATCCTTCTACTACCCTAGTGGGAGAAGGATCAGGAGTGCAGTACAAAATGTAGTTAACACCTCCTCCCACAGACACACAGTTGGTGCATGTGGTAGTTGACATTCTTGTATCCAAGGATCATCCATCTCCATATTATGAGACTCTACCCTAGCACAAAGCTCAGCGATCTCGATTCGAGGATCCCCTTCATAGACCACCACATGAGGTAGAATCTCCCCCCATATACATAGACATAAAAATTGATTGTACTAGTTCATGTAAATGTTTTAGTTCTATTGAAATCAAGATATAGTTATTATTATCGGCCCTTTTTACATGTTTATTCAGTGTTTTAGTTTTCATTAATATTTTAGGAAAAATTAATATTTTATAAGATTCCAAAGTTGACTACTTAAAATATATGAATAATTATTAAATTTTAAGTATCTAACTTTGAAATCTTATAAAATGTACAGTATACAAAAAATATAAATAAAATTTTAAAGATAGCCAAAACATCTAAAAAGTTGTTGAGAAAAATGAGTTCCATAAATAAAATAAATAAATGAAAATGAAAAAAATGTAAAACAAGATTATAAATACCATTTTAATGGTTTAAAATAATACTGAAATTTAACTTTTAATAACATATTTATAAAGTTAGAACATTGTTTATTAAAACTATCCTTAGATATTGAACCCTATTAATGACCCATTTTCTCCTCTAGGGCCATTTCACTCTTAAAGACTGATTTTCACCCAATGATATTCATTTCAACATGAATATCAACAAGAACCCATAATTAGTTCCTAAAAATTTATCAAATTTCATCACCATAAAATCTATTGCTTAAAAACATAACATTTTCAAATTGATGCTCCTTAGTGGAAACGAGTTATAGATCTGATGAATGAATGTCAAACACTACATGCTGAAGACGGTAACAACATCTCCATCAGAAATGTACACCGAGATGAGATATCATTTAAGATTATGAATTGGTGAGAGAATCTCCACTATAATTCATTCCAAAGTAGTTATGTGGATGAAAACCAAGGTTCTCCGATGTCGTTCTGGGGTTACTCAAAATGAGATCAAAAATAAAAAATGTAGAGGAGGATACAAAGAAAAAAATAATCGATTAATATTATAAATATTGGGAGAATGACTATGGAATAATCAATTCCCCTAACAAATAGGTGGTGGAGAAATGTACCAAACAAACTAAAAAATTTCACATGCCATAGATGAAGAAACAAAGTGGGGAGCACGTTCCCGGTGGATGGCTAGGATGAAAAATTTTCATTGTATCCAATGCCTTATTGATTAAACCCTTTAGTCACTAGTATTTCATTATATCTATTCACATTAACTTCCCTGACCATTTCTCTATTAAAGACCCATTTTCACCCAAAGATATTTATATCATCTTGAAGATCAATCGAAACCCATTCTTAGTTCATAAAGATGTATCAAATTTGAGTGTCACAAAATCTATTTCATAAAAACATAACATTTTCACTTTCAAATGTTATAGGCATAATTATAAACAACATAAAGAATATATATATATATATATCATAATATAAAAATATTTATATTTATAAATATAATAACATATTTCCCTTATTGTTTATATTTTATAGTCTTTCAAAGTTACATACTTGAAACATTTGAATGTTTCAAGGATGTGGTTTTTAAAGCAAATAAATTATTTTTCAGCAGTATTTTTTATGAAATTATTTTTGTTTTTAACTATTTATTATATTTTAATCCATGTTTTAATTTTCATTTATATTTTTCTTAGAGTTTATATTTTATAAGATTTCAAAGTCACATATTTGAAACATTTTTAACATTCAAGTTGATGGATTTAAAATATTTTAAATTATGTTTCATAAATATTTTTTACAAAATTATTTTTATTTTCAACTATTTAATATTTTTTTAATCCATGTTTTAAGTTTCATTTATATTTTCCTTATATTTTATATTTTATAGTTTAAATCCATCCACTTGAAACATTTTAAAGATTCAAGTAGGTTTTTTTTAAATCATATAAATAATTTTTCATTAACATTTTTTATGAAATTATATATATTTTCATGTATTTATTATATGTTTAATCCATGTTTTAAGTTTCATTTATATTAGTCTTATATTTTATATTTTATATTTAGTCAAATCCATGTACTTGAAACATAATCTCACATTAGAAATGTATAATGTTCTATGTAGGAAAGGGAGAACCTAAATCACACATCAAAAACACAGAATGATTTATAGGGAAATCCCTCTTATAAAAGGGAGCCCTTGATGAGGGTTTCTATCAGAATCCAAAATCCAGACTACTTTAATGGAAGTTCTACTAGATATTAAATAGAAGATAAATTCTTCTGAAATTTTTTGTTTTATTTATAAACATATAATCAAAAAAAAATAAAAAATATCAAAAATATATAAAAATAATACTTAAAATATTAAAAAATTAGTTGAAAGGCGGCACCGTCACTGACCCCTTTCAACTTAACTGAAAGGTGGTAACCCTGTTGCCTCCTTTGGACTAAACCGAAAGGCAACACCATGGATGCCACTTCTCAAGCATATTTATAATAATATTTTTACCCTGAACACATTTAAAAAAAATAAAAAACATATAAAAAACTCCCTTGGTTTCTATCCTAGAACCAATAAAGGTACTGATCATATATCTTATTTTTTAAAAATAATGGGTTTTTAATATTTTATGTACGTCAAACCATGGATGTTGCACATTTCGGTTTTTTTGGAAACCCTAAATTTCTATAGAAGAAGTGGAAGTTTCGGGATAACATATGTCCATCAAATTCAATATTGGAGGAAGAAAATAATTTTCATCTTCTGTTTATGCAAGATAAATGGTTTCTAGAAGAGTTATTTATAGGGTAAAATCTGTATTTCTCATCCAAGATCTATCCCATGGTTTATAGGAGGTGAATTCAAGACCATTTTGGAGTCTTCATACAAGTGTAGAGGGGATCCCCTCTTGATGAAATCAATAAAATATTTTAATGAATTCATGGACAGAAAGGGTCTCATTAATTTGGGCTTCACTGGGAATATATTTAAATGGTGAAATAATCAAAAGGGGGTCAGGAGAACTGGGTGAATACATGTCTAGTTCCTAAAAAACATCCAAGGTTTGGGATCCTTCATGAAGGATTCAATCAACCACCTCCCAAAAGCTATTTTTGATCATGTTCCACTACAGGTCACTCTATAAAAGGATAAAATGAGGTAAAAAAATTATTTTACATCAAAAAATGGCACAGTGTTGATGGTTTTTTTTCGGATAGTTAGGATCTCATGTGAGAAACCAGTTAACAGTGCTACATGGGGGATTAGTTAACTGGTTGATATATATTATAAAAACATTCAATAGTGGGATTAAAATATACGGGGTGATGGATGCGATCTAGAGAGACTAAACGAGTACATTAAGAAACATTAGGACAATCACCACACTTTCTAGAATGATGATTTTTTTTATTTTTTGAATATGAATAAAAATATTTGGGATGAAAAGATCGTAAAGGACTAACACTTGTGTAGAGAGAGATATCTAGAAATTTTTATTAGGGAAGTTTACTAGAATTTAACTTATTTCTAGGTGTGTTTGAAGTGAAAATATGTGAAAATAAGAACCAATATCCAACAAGATTATGGGTCTTATATTTCAGACATTAATGTGGTAGGGAAGATGGTGATGGGGTACTTTAAAAATATTTTGGCAGGTCCAATCCATAGAAATGAAGGTAGACCTAGGTACTAACTGGAGGAAGAATCAATCATTAGTTGTATTCCAGTAGTGATTGAGTAATGAGAAAATGTGGTTCTTTCAGATATTCTTGATGATGATGAAATTAAATATTTAGGGTTTGGTTTGAATATAAAAAGCACTCCTGGAACTAATGGCTTACCAAGATCCATTTTTGAGGTGGCAAGAGAAAATATAAAAACACAGGTGGAGGAGGTGATTAAGATCTTATTTATGGGAGGTGTGTTGTCCAGATTAGTGTGTGCTTACAAGGAGATTTTGATTCCTAAAGTCAACAATCTACCTACCTTGAACAAGTTCAGAGTGATTTAATTGTGAAATTTTTCTGAGAATGATCTTGCTAACCTGGTTAATAAAAGGTTTTTGTTAGTCATTACGATAATTATTTCTGAAGGGAAACATGGGTTTTGAAATAGAAGATATATTCAGGGAGATATTGGATTAGCATAAGAGATGGTGGTAGACCTAAATAAAAAATAACACATATCTAATGTCATGATTAAGTTTCATATGAATAGGGATTATGATAGATTATAATGGAGCTCCATAATCATTGCCATGAAAAAAATTGGTTTTAACGAGTGGTTATGTGATTTGTGTTTTTATTGCTTCACTTCCCCTTGGATCACAATTAACCCTTTGGGAAGGGGGTTTGGATTCTTTATATCAGTTCAAAGTGTTGATAAAGGGGAACCTTTTTCACTCAGTCATTTCTTCTAGGCAGAATATGTCCCATTTAAAAACTTTAACCATTAGATGGAAGATGAAAGTATTAGGCCCTTAAGAACAAGGTCTGGTGATGTCTTATTGTATCCCTCAATGTTCGTAGATGATATGATTATTTTTTCAATGGAATACAATGTTCTATTATAAAAATAATCAGAACCATTTCAGGTTATAGATATCTGAGTGGAAAATGGGTTAATCATAGTAATAGTAGTGTCTTAATTTCAAATAAATATTCTCGAAGCTGAAGAAATGCTATTCAGGGTCAACTGTAAATTCATAAGAGAAAACTCTATATGAACTACCTCAGTGTACCAATATCCAATGGAAAAAAATGTCCTCTTTGAAAGTATTATAGGGGAGATCATAGGTATAATTTTCAATTGAAAAAACAATCTTATTTCTTTCATCAGATGAATTATTCTTATTAACAACATCATCACATCAATTATAATGAATGTTCTGTCTTTGTTCAATCCCCTAAAACGAAATATTTCAATGATAGAGAATATTATGTTGTCTATTAAGTGGGATTAAATCCAAAGTGGAAAAATGTCATTGGGAAACCTATAAATACATGGAGAAACCCATTGATCAAGGTGGAATAGGTCTCCACAACATTTCAAAAATCACATAGGCTCTGCAAGACAACATTGTGAGGGATATCATTGATGGGGATTCATTATGGGTGATGTTCATGAAGGGAATATATGGTGATAATTGGGAATACTGGCCAATGAGAAATGATATAATGAGTAAGTTGGACCAATGTATGATGGTCGATATGGAGGATCTAAATAATAAAATTTGGAGGACCATGATGCGTGGAGACCTAATCTTATAAGAGATAGAATAATGGTTAGGGAAGAACCCTATTTATTGAAAGGTAAAAAGAAAAGCCCCTTTTTAATGGCAGGGAACCCATTACAAGACATAAAACCCCAAATCAAACTACAACCACATGCCATGGAATCCCATGCAGTCGAAAGACCAAAAACCGTAGACCGAAGGCCCAATCAGATAATCAACCATTACACAACCCAAGATCCGTCATGGGACCAAATAGGCCCAAGCATAGCCCGAAACTTGTGTTCCCCTCACCCCCGTCCGAGTGCCAGTCAACCATCGCCAACTGAAACATGCACCACCGTCCACGACCCCTGAATCCCTACACTCCATCGGCTAGAACCCATTCCAACCAGATCTTGTCAAAGGATAGATATGGAGTAGATCAAAAGGCCGGATTCCATCATGAACTTCGTCATGGGAGACACTCTTAAAATCAAGCAGCAACTCTACAACAACAAGTCTGCCTTGAGGCCTCCTCTATGTCTATCCGTGGTGTAGTAAGAAGCATCCGTAGTAGAGCTCCTCCGTCATTGGGCAAACTTCACTGCCTTCATTCACTCTCTCTGCATCCCTCCTTGTGTCTCCCATTGCCTAATACCATATATCCATTACCCAACCGTCCATATGACCATATCTGACTTGAACGAAGCTAGAGCGGGAGGCCCGCCATCCATGCCTGCAACTGTACCCTTCGATGAGGGCCGCTAAGAACTTCAACCAAATCTGGTCAGAGACCAGATCCGAACCAGATCTCTAACATCACCCGTGTCCTTCACTGGTTCCCACTTGCACCATCTCCTTGAGTCCAAAGACCATCACCACTATGCATGTAGCCCGTCCATGCTGTCACCTCGACCGTTGTCACTCAAACTCGTTGCCGCTCGAACATCCCACACGGTGAAGCATTGCCGCAATCCTCCGACCAAAGCCATATCTCTATATCTACTCACCGATTCACCCACTAACTGTCTTGCACCCATCCACAATCCAAAAATATCCAAGGGTCACCATGCCAGATCTGAAGAAAACCCTAGATGCTAGGATCTCTCTGAGGACATCGAGTTCCTAAAATTCCTTTTAAAGAGGAATGTAATTACCCAATTTTTATTAAATCTATTATAAACCATGAACATAAGATCAATTTTTATGTAATTTTTCTGGTTAAATAACCAGATAAGTTCATTTTTAGGAGCGATTTTAGGGAGTTTCAATGTTTGGGATTTTAGGAATATGGTGCATCAGAGTAGCAAATCAGATTTATAGGCATATAAATTGTGGTGAAAAGAACAACTTGGTAGGATTAACTTCCTTTTTTAGAGGATGAGAAATCTTATACTACCTATTAATTAAAATATCAAAAAGAAGAGGGTTGACTTGGTGTCTATATTTCATATCTACGCTCTGTTGAAACAAGAAACCACGTTGCTTCTATTTATCGAAGGCGATTGGGCAAAGGGGTTGTAAAGTTATATAAAAAAGGTACAAGGAATAAAAGGTCACGGGGAAACCATAGAGAAGCTTGTCGAGGGTTGGTTCTTGGAGTTAAGACAAAACATTTCTGAGTCAAAGTAAAGGGTGATGGTCATCTCGGGGGTATGATAGTCTATTTGGGATTCTAGGAACAGGGAAAGACACGATGGATCAATCTCGTATACTTAACTGTAGGTAAAGATGAGGAGATATTTGGATGTAAGGGATAATATCATTATATAAAGGTTCTCTACATATATGATTACGATTCTACTTCTAAGGATTGGTGTTTATCTAGATGATTGGAATAGAAGGATGGGTACATGGGTCAAGTGGAAGACACCGACCATGGGTTTGAAACAGAATGTGAACCACTTGTGTAATCATGGGAGAATGAAAGGGGCTTTAATAGATTATGATCATAGGTGTTATGTAATATTTTGATTTAGAACATTATATATCCCCAGACCTATATTGGGGTAGAGGAAAGAGATATTTATTTTGGTCTTATGTTATTTGGGTTATATAGCATCCAGATCACTGAGGTTGAGTTAGATTTAGTTGTGTTGGGGGGTTTCAGCTAGGAGAAGTGAAATTTTCCATAGAGGCTTATATATTTCATTAAGAGGTGTATGATTATTATCACCCATTGAATCTAGGCTACTCACACATAGAGGGAAATTTTTTTTTTGGGTTTCTCTACTCACCAAAAAAGGAAACTGAGATGATTATTTTATTCTCTATATTGATGTAGGGTCCCTTATTGATGTCTGTATGAACTTTTTGAATGTTTATTCCCTCTTACTTCATCATCTCCACCCCCTTTTATAAGAGGTACACTAGGGTATTTTGTTTTTTCATTAATTAAAAGTCAATTTTTAGTCTGAGGAGATGGGTATCTGGGATATCCTCTAACCTACTAAAGTTAATATTTGACATTTCATGGAATGAAATGATGATTAGATATAGATTTATACATATGGTAAACATGATATCCTAGTGTCCCATGTCAATTATTCACTATTTAGTGGATAGGATGAAGTGAAGCTATAAAAAATGGAATTTTGGAGGCCCCATAAAATGCCTGTAACATAAAAAATACAATATCAAAAATGTCATAGATGAATATCATGTGATTTAGTCCCAATCCTTGAAAAATAATGTTTCCTCCCCCAAAATATAATACTATTTATTCCTTGTTCCCTATTTTATGGAAGTGAAATGATTCTTGGAGGTGTACACAGTTCTCTAAGGACACCTAGAGAATAATCTAGGAAGAGGAGATTAAATTTAGAGAATTTTGGAAAGTGATTATTCTTGTTAGTATCTTTTATCATGACTACTTAAATGAAGTTAAATAAATGAATTCAGATCTAAATTCCATGATTAATTTATCTAAATATAGGACATTTTTCATAGACTGGATCCTTGAGATAATTGTTTCCCGATAAGTCCAAAGTTATTAAGAAAAAATAACTTCCTGGAGAGATGAAATATAAATTTCCATTTTACACATGAAAAATCTTATCATATTATTTTATCAAACATATTTCCTCAACCCCACAAGTGATTTAAAAAAATTATCTATATCTTTTCTAGTATATTGGACTAATGTGACGAATGTTAATCCAATTGGTCCTCAAGGAAAATGGGTGAAGTATATAGGCTCTCCTTTGAGGGTTGAGTATTTATGGGATATAATTAATGAGAATATTGGAGTTCTCATACCTCCATAAACACTAGATAATACTCATTTGAGAGTACCATTATCAGATACTTCCATATTTGGGGAGAAAAAATTTCTTGGAATCCCACATTTTTATGTAATATCTACTGATTATTGTACTTCATATTCCCATATCAAATTATTAATGTAACTTCATTTTATGGTTTTGGACTATGTAGATGATAGTATAATTGGAATAATGTGTAGGGAATAGACTAATAATTTTAATAAAACTCATAAAATCTTGAAATTATAATCCATGAATGTGGAAATGAGAGAAGTAAAATTGAGGAAAATTCCAACAGAGGCCATGAATTAATCATTCATTAGACATATTGATTTAATGAGTTTTTGTGAAACTTTAGAGGTTTTGAATTCAAGGTAATTAGAAACTCAAAGAGATATAGTCCATAATTTCATGATAGGGGCCACTATGGGAGTGAGAGTAGGTGAACCCCAAGAGAGTAAAGTCATTACTCTGTCAAACCTCATCTTTGTATAGACAATTCTAATGAATAATTCCACAGGGACTTTTTATTCTATAGTACCTTTTCCCCATGATAATATGAGTTCTATATATCTATAAAGTAGTTTTTTAGGAGAGAAAATGATTTTAAAAACTAATGTTGAATTAGAGACCTTTTTTAATCATTATTCCTTGACCATAATACCAATAAATATAAAGAAATTAGATATCCTAAAATAGATTGTACACTCGTATAATCAATCAACCATGGATAACATTTAATTTAATTTATATGTTTAAGGATATTATTTTTTTATGTTTTATTACCATCATTTATGGTAACATTATCCCAAGCCGATTCACATGTGTAGGAATCCACAGGGATAGACCGAAGGTATGTTTTTTCTATTATTAAAATAGAGGATCAAATTCCATTATAAATTCATATAGCATCCAAAATGTTATTTCATGATATAATAAGATGAGATCCACTTATAATTCCTATAGATGGAGGGAGAATAGTTATGGAAATCTATTACCAAAAAGATTGGAGTGATTATTCAATTTATTAGTCATATTATTTTAATCCATGCATACTAATTGGAATAATTTTAATGTCTATTTTATCAATACTAATAGATTATATTGAATTTCATAATGTAATTACATTTTTATATCATAAAATAAAGACTACATGGATATCTTAATTCAAGTAAATAGCTCATTCAAGATGGTTCTAAACTATATACTCACTGAGTGAATAAACCCCCAAATACAATTCATCTTCTAAATGAAAATTTGAACCTAAAAGAGGATATAAATGCATGGGGTCTCACTAAATAGTTTTTTATATAATGATATATAGGATATGATCTCCAAAATTCATTTGGAATAAAATCCAACAACGTTCTACTAGCTTCACCTCTGTTCATGATTCTTAGGAATATTGGGTTGGATTGTACGATAATTCATGTCAAATGTCAAGGATATGGTTTGTACCTAAGAATAAATGGGAATTCCCCAAAAGCCTCATGTATCAATAGAATATTATAATTTTTTAGAATAGAAATGAAATAATTATTGAATCTTACAAACATATATTATTTTCCTTGGAATAATGATATTTGGATACAGAATGGAGGTCCCAAGTAGAAAAACTCCTCCATGACTTTTAGCGGTATATTCGTGAACTTGAATGACTATGTTGTGAACTAGGAAACATAGAAAATAAAAAATAATAGAAAAAATAAAATGTCAAGAATAATGAAAATGATATGATATATGAAGATAAAAGGGAACATGAGTTTCATCCTGATGTAGAAGTTGAATCCGATACATTGGATGTGTAGGGAAAAGATATGAATGACTCATATAAAACATTGGTCAACCATTATTTGTTAGATGAGAACCCCATATAGCCATAATCTTATAAATATATCCTTTTATATATATCATAAGTACTTTAGAATGTGAATATTCCTCTTCTCGTTCAATTAAAAAATGAAAATCATTTTTGCTAATCAATTTTGGCTTTTGGTTTCTTTTTTTCCCCTTCCATTCCATTAAATCATGACAATTTTTCAATCTCATAGATAGTAATAATATGGTAAATGAATCCACATGAGCATTTAATGTGAATGAAACATGTTTAGCCATGATCTCTATCTTCATTAGTTAAAATGGATGTTTCTATAAAGGTATGTTCTTATGGAAGTGAAAAGCCACATGTTCCATTACCATAACAATAGATGTAGTTTTTATTTTAAGGATAAAGAGTTAGGTCAAATATATGTCCATAATGGTGAGGAATTCATGAATGAGGATTCCAATGATCATAATATCTTGACTAAGCTATGAACATATTATTTTGTGTCTCACATAGAATATCTGATTCACTTTACAGTAGAAAATGATAGATCCTCTAACATCAGACTTGGTCAAATACCCAATTAGAATTGATAAAAAAATTGAGTTCATATGTGGGATTTAATAAGGAATTGTGTCACTTATTTTTTATCCATATGTTTTTATTAAAAATATATTATCAATAATAAACATGAAGGAGAACATAAATCTATTTTGCCACCCTTTATGGATTTACATTATGAAATATTTTATTCATATTATTTTTCAAGTGATCAATTTTACCAAGAACTTATGTGGTTCATTACTAGTTAGTATAGACTCATATTGCTTCCTTGACCACTAATTATGTGTTTTTAAAAATGTGAGACATTTTTATATTGCATTGGGTGTTTTTGGTAACATATGATGGACCAATGTTTCTAGTTTTTTAGAAAATATAATACGATCAAGAAGTGTGGAAATATATATGACAATATGGGAGAAGACAAGCTAATGTTAATTGGGAGCCTAATGTAATGAATGCATAAGACCATATTAAATATAAAATGTATTTTAAAGTCACATTAGTGGGACTAGAGATGAATTGTTTCTTTAATTAACAAATCATTGATAACATGTTTGCATAGTTTATGTTCAAATATATTTTTACAAATGGGTGAGATAGGCATTAAGGTATGGTAAAAGAAGAACCTGATGTTAATTTGTGCTCAATCACACTAAATATTTCTAGTTAAGATGGTTATTAATTTTATTTTCATAGTGTTTGATCCATCATGTAATGAGATTTAATGTCACATGTGGTTGAATATAAATGGTTTAAGATCTAAATTTTATATTCTTTTATGATAATTGAGTATAATAAAAAATGTGTTACACCTATTGTATTTAAATATACTTGGATGATATGATTATAATGTTATAAATTCATATCTCATGGTATTTATATATGGGTTTGATTCATCAGGATAGGTATAAAATGGATAATCATTGATTACATTAGAATGATGGGTCTCATTATAATTCCATAAGTTAGTAATATATTATGGGACCCTTTCCTTAAGGAATTTTTTTTTATTCGATGGAATGAATATAATGGAACTAAAGAAAATTACTAAATAGGTGTCTCCCTAAGTGTCAGTGATACGTGATAGCGAAAGTCATGAAATTATTTTAATGAATTGAACTATTGAGGAATGATGAACTATTATAGAAATATTTTTAATCGAGAAGGTTTTGGGAATCATAAATGATCAATGGGAATATAGTGGACACATGCATGGTACAGAGGGTTACATAATGAAATTTATCTAATTTTTTTCTCCATAATTTTTCCTAATAAAAACATATAGATATTTAATCAGGAAATATGGTGTGCTATAATATCATTATACCTATTTCATTGGTTTATACTCTATATTTTTACTATTTTATGAAAGTGAATAAAAAAGGGATAAACAATATGAATATTCCTAAGGATGTCTTTCTAAGAGTCTTCAACTTAATAAAATTTTTAACCTTTTCATCTATAGTTTATGTATCATGAAATTTTTACCCTTTGAATCTAGATAGAGTAATGTCACAATGTTTCGGAAATATTATGGGATAGTATAACATATAATGTAATGATTATTTATAAAATGATCTTTGGGCCCAATTAAAGTATATACCATCTCAAAAAAGGATTAATATGTTCTATTTTCATTGTTCTTGGACTAATGGATGTGAAAAAACCTCTATATCTTAGATAGGTAAACCCCCTAAATGAATGTAAGAGACAAAGACTATTTTGATCTATCTTAGATTGTGGTGTGAAAATTAAAATATCATGGTTTATGGGCAAAAAATAATGGGTTTGAAAGGAATATCTATATAAGCCTCAAAGGTCAAGATCACCACTACAGATTTGATTTGGGAAACTCCAAGATAAAATTAATGTTATAATATAATTGAATCAGTAATTGGAATTGGAAAAATATTATAAAGATAATTATATTCCAATATTCATGTTATTTGACCCATATAAATATTGTTAGAGGAGTATGCAGATTAAATGACCCCATCTTTAGGATGAAGATTCATATTCATGGTATTGTTGATTATGGTCAGAGTGAGGATCAATATAATGCAGTGGGGCCTTTTTATTATTCGATTCAAATATTACTGATGTCCATGAATGGTTAACAAAGATAAAAACATAAGGAATTAAGTATAACATATGGAATGAGACATCTCAAATATTGTTAGAATATGTAAATATAAAATTAATTCTTTTCATGAAATATATGGATGAATAATGTGTAACACCCAAGATGATATGATAGATTAGTTAAAAATGTTTATTTATCATTCAACACTAAATTAAAATGAAAAAAATATAATTAAAAAATGATTATACTATAATAATTGTAAAATTAGTCGATATAGATATGAGTAAACATATTATTAAATAAATATATAAAGAAAATGAAATGGAATCAAGTTCTAGATGTTATGAATATTTTTTTCTAAGTATAAATTGTTTTTATCTTTATTAGTACGTTTTAAATATTATTAAATATGATGCCCAAAATTTTTGGCTTCAGAGAGTCATATGTATAAAAAGATAAATGTTTGGGAAAACATGATTGGATATATTCTAGCAGAATCACCACTTATGACTACTATTGCTTCTATCTCATCATAATGTCTTATGTGGAAATATAGGGGGGGTTTAAAGGATAAGTTATAATGATAAATTTGTGTAATTATCATTATAATATATGTATGTATATATGTATATATATATATTTTATATTTTTAACAATTTTACATTTGTATTTTTAAATAAAATAGAAAGGTCATATTAATACAAAATTATTCAATTAATATTACTAAATATCTAATAAAATAATTTCATCCATATACTACTAATTTACTTTATATATTTATTTTTATATGTCCTAGAAACATTTCTGGAAAAGTAAATATATTTTAGTGAAATGATAAATTTAATAAAATATATTATTTATATTAATATTAAAATAAAATGAATTTAATTAGTAATTGGTAGGATATGTAAATACGTCCATTCATTTTTAAAAACCCATTTTTAGAAGAAAAAAATATTATGTTATATATATATATATATATTATTTTAATTTATAAGATTATTTTACCATATTTTTAAATTGAAAAAAAATAAATAAATTCAAAATTCAGCCTTTAAAAATTGATATTTGGTTATGCGGTTCATATTATTTTTTAGTAAAATGGTTAACTACCACAATAAATATTTTATTCATTGATAAAGGTTGAATAAGAGGTAATTTGGAATATCTCAAATTTTACTAAGTCAACATGAATCATATAACTTCTACAATGCCATTGAGAGGTGGTAATTTGAAAAACACATGTCTCACCAAACTATGTTAACCTTAGTCACCTAACTTCTATGTGATTCCATATTTACTATTCACCTAAATGTAGTTTCCAATTAAATTTCCCCTGTTTTTACCCATGAAAACGAATCACTTCCTTATGATTCCATCCAAATTTATCCAGCAATGATAAGTTTATTATCTACCCCATTTTACCTCCCCTAAATCACTTATCCCCTTTTTGATTCCCATAGTTAATAAAATCATATCCATGGCCTCCATTTCCATGAGTATCATAAAGGGAATATTCAAGCCCTAAGTGTTTGTATTATAAACAATAATATATATATATATATATTATTCATCGAAAATAAACCAAATCATAATTATACCAATATCATTATAATCCTAGAATTATATTAACATTATTGTGTAACCAAAAAATATATCCCTCAAATACATTTGAAAAATGAAATCATCACTCATGTTATGTGAAAAATATAGCCTCTATGAACGAAATTTATCGTTTTTAATCACTCCCATACATGGATTTATATAATAATATTTTAATTAATATAAATCTTATTTAATACATGATCAATTTTCATGAAATAAAATTTATACAATATACTAATATTTATACTTTTAAAAACACAAAACATTTTATTGCTGAAAAATAAAATAAAATGGATCATTATTTATTTCATCATATTGAATCAATTATAAAAATATCATGGAATGAAATCATAATATTATAAATAATTATAAATCATTTATTTTGGTAAATTAATTAATCTATCAATTAGGAACATGGAATCAATGTTTGGAGATCAATATATACATTAAAAAGTGTGTATGAATACATTAATCTTACTAAACTCTAATAAATAAAATAACTACCAGCTTACTAATAAATGTTTAATAAATGAAAATAATTAAATATTATAAAAGATAATATAGTTTATATTTAAAATTAAATAATTTATTAAGATAGTTAACATAATCATATAGGATGTTAGAGCACATCTATCCAAGAGAGAATCCAATGTAATTGTTTTTCTTAATATATATTCATTTCATTGATTCATAATATTTATTATTTTTCATCATTATTATAGGAGTGGATTATTCTATCCCCTGATGATATTATATTTTATTCTATCATTATTATATTTTTAATTTATATTTTCCCGTCAAATATGATTCTTTTATGAATTTCATTCATCAAAAAATATAAAAAATTTATGAATATTTCCCATCATTAATAATGTCTCTTTTTCAAAATTGACTACATTCCATCATTTCCTAATGTTTTACAAACATATTTTGAAATCCAAAAATGTGTTATCTCATATAATTTTCATATATATAAATATTACATTTCAAAAATATTTATTGAAATCCTTTTAATGATGATGATTTTGTTAAATTTATTTTGAAATGTAAAAAATAAATTTCATTTCATGTTTATATTATTTATCTTCAACTCCAAATATGTTGACATAACCAATGATTATTTTTTAGGATCCATAATTTCATTTCTTAATGATATTTTTTTAAAAATCATTATAACTTTATGAAGAAGTTTTTAAAATGTGAATCTCAAGTTGTATTTTTATAAAAACACATTAAAATGAAATATAAAATGATTTTTAGAATAACACATAAATTTTAAAATTTATCTAAATAATAGATATCTACAATAGATTATTATGTCTTGAGACATCCTCTATTTTTTCTTATGAAATTATCATATTGGGTGATTGAATTTTTTGAATCAATGGATTAAATTTATTATTTAATTATAATTGATACAATTTGAAAATGATTCAAAAAAATTTTTAATTCTATTGTGTCTTTATTGTATGATTTATTGAATGTGAATGAAAATAAATGATTTATAAAATTAGGATTAGTGCATTATTTATAACCCATAATGAATTTTGTAGTGTTGTATATCTGATTATATAACAATATATTATGTGATTCTTTTTATAATGTTCATAATTTTTTGAGTGAACGATGATATAATATTCACAATTTTTTCATGGATCTTATTATAATTTCCACAAATCTAGGAATAGAATGTAGAAAAACTATCCAAATATTTTTAATTAAACTCTCTTTTTAGCTATGATCACAAGATTTTATCATTACATGATTTATATTTATATTTATTCATAGGATCATGTATTGACATTATTATGTTTATAATTTTTCTCATGATTTTTCATGGAAATGATTTCATTTAGCTCTGATAACAAAGTAATGATTTCAAATACTTATGATTCTTCCGAATTTATATGTTATATTACTATATTATTCTCTATGGATTATAATTATTATATCACCATTAATCACTCTTTTTACATGGTTTATGTTCAATCATTTGAGGATATATGATCTTTTATAATTCCATGTCTACGTGAAATATTATATGATCTTCATTTATCTCAGATATTTCCCCCAGGATCATGTTTTTTCATATGTTTATGATATGGTCATTGATGAGATGTTGTTATTTTTTTCCCATATAGATCATTTGAGGTCCCCCCATAATTTTCTATTCCAATCCTTAGGATATGGAGAGGGGTATAACATAAGATATGTCTAGAATGCGTATACAATGTTGTTTATTTGGATAAATATTCATAATATTGTTAAATTAGTAATTTATATGGCTAATATCCAAACATATTAGAAAATTTAGTTCTCAAATTTGTTATTATTGTGAGATGTAATGTATAAATTAGGAAAATATACTAGGAATTGAGCACACCATGGATTAAAACCCATGGCTGATAGAAAGTTATCAAAAATTCAGTGAAAATACATAGAGATGATGGAGTAGTAAGAAACAAAAGATTGCATGTATGCACCACAAAAAAACAACAAAAAAGCCTACACATCCATATTTTATTTGTGACTACCACCCCTTTCTTATGAGACACCAGGACTTCTCTAATTCTTGCCTTACCTATACTATTTCAGAGTTTTCCAATCATTTCCTTTACCATACATATTTGATTATCCATCATCACTATGAGGGTCAATAGATTGACCTCCCTCATTCACAATTTATGGCATCATAGCTTGATATTCATGAGAATCATCAATAATACCCTACAATGAAGAAAAAATAATGTTATAATATTCATCCCTAGAGGCTATAAGATGTTGTTGAGATATGTGTATATCTACCATATCATACAGATATTGTAGGATCACTTCAACACAACTCTAATGAATATCAAAATGGGTAGCCTCATTTACATGTTCTTGTACAGATCAATCAACATTATTCAAGGTAAGACCCTCTAAAAAATGATGACCAATTGAAAATTCATGATCCCCTATAGAATAATAGGGTCTTTTGTTGCAAAAAAACTTATTACATGTTCTCTTTGGGTTCACTCATCGAATCCTTCCAATCCATCAAGATAAATTTGATCAAATTCTACATTATTAAAAGAATATATTATTAAAAAGAAATTAAATTTTTGGGTGTCACCAGGATGATAGTGCACTACCTTGACAAGATATGATATTCCATCCTTTTCTATTTTCACATCCACAGGTGAAGTCAAGGGATCAACAAACGAAGGTGTAGATGCTATTACCTCAATGCCTCCAAAAACATCACCTCATTGGTCATAATCAATCTACCAAATTCCATATACTTCTTCCACTATATCAACAACCACATAATATGAAAGCAAGAGTGTGCGGACTTCTTGTATAGGTTGAAATCCTACCACTACATCAACAATATCATTGAAAAAAGAAAATGATGTTAATCTAACCCCTGACATTTGATGAGTTCCAACAACAATTTCATAATACAAATTAACATTTTGAAATGGAAGTAATTTTGTCTCACTCACAGACTTTGAAGACCTGATATCCTTAAGTGTAAGAGGAACATATTTAGCCTTCCAACCTTAAACCTCATCATGAACATCATTACCAGACATGTTCACAATATTCTTATCATCTGAAGGTCTATTCCCCTAATAAAAGGGAAAATTGAACTTACAACTACCAACTCAGTTTTTATACTTCTTATAGTTTTATCATCTCAAACCCTTATGGAAGCATTATATTACGTGTCTAATTCATAGGAAATTGAAATAGAAATTAGGAATATTCTCATATTCAATATCAAGATCGAATTTAAAGTTAAAAAAACATAAAAAATTTCAAAAAGAGTTTAACTAAGATCAAACTCAACCAAAATTCAGGCATAATTCCCATATCTGGGCATCCCAGTCTCCCTATCAATATTAATTGGAGTTATAAAATCCAATTAAATATCTGATAGAATACTTGGGTTCCAAAATAATTAATTAAATATTGTAACCGAAAGCCAATATTGTGAAACAAAATTATTGGCTTGAAAATCAATCAAACCAAGTATCTCAGACCTCAAATCTAACAACACCAGTTTCAAATTGAAAAAACCATAGCTACATGACTTTAACATCAAATACTCAGAATGAAAATTAATATGAAAATATACCATGCTGATTGAAACATTGTTCTAATTATCAAAACCCAAAATATGGATCAGCCTATTCCTAAAATTCTCATGTTTCTATGCATCAATAATTGATTGAGGGGAGATCTATGTTATTATGGAATTATAAAAGGCTTCAATTTACTCCTAGAAAAACATAAGATCTACTTTTTTCTAAAAAATAGAGGGGATCATTTATGTAAATAATATTTCTTGAATTAGATGTATCACACTAAAGAACAGTAAATAATCAATCACCCAAAACAATACTAGCCTGTATCACATTCACAGCCTTCGGTATATCCCGATTATTTATATCCATAAAGACCAAAGAGAAAAAACCCTTACTAGCTCTCAATATGCCTTTACTAGGGAAAAAGATATCCAACCAAGCTACAATCATGCAATTGAACGGTAGTATACTCAGGATATAACTCTTTAGAAGATGAAGGAGCTAAAAAATAACCAGTAAAGGAGATAGTCTTCATAAATATAGGATTTGACCTACGTTTTGCAGAGGCCCTTGATGGACCTCAGAAGGACCCATCTCCAGAACCTCCCTAGTTTCCACCAACATCAACACCACTATTAAAGGATTTTGACTTCTTTAGCATGATGAAATTAGGAAAATGTTGGACACTATAGGTGTCACCTGATGTTCACGGCTCATGATCGCCTGTCCTCCTAAATAGATCATTCATGATAAGCTATCGAAATATATTTAATAATTATTTGATTCATATAGCATGATATAAAATATTATCATTAATTTATGGATTTTTTGAACCGAATATATAAGTATGGATTAAGGGTGTTTTGATATGTTTTAGATAATGTCTAAATTATATTTTTGGTTTTACTTTATTTTCCTGGGGGGATTAAATATAAAAAACATTATAAAAAACATTAGGGATAAGTCTAAATATATAAATCAATCCTATTTTTTTGTAACATAGGTAGTGTGTGGTTTTCTAGAAACTAAATCCAATGTAATTTAAAAATATAAAAATGAGATTTTTTTTGTAAAACCCTATGTTTTTATGAAATATTTTTTTTCAATTAAATTAAATTTTGTTGATAGTTTTCATTACATGTGAAACAAATTTTTAATTAACAAAAAAATTATTAATATTAACATTTAAAAAATAATGTTATTAACAAGAAATTAAACTTATCATAATTAATAGGATTAAGAACATTTTAAATTCTTTGTATAATAGTATTATATAAATAAAACATATTTATTAATAATACTTAATATTTTTTAATGTTTTTATATGATATTAAAATACTATTTTCCCAAAACATGTTTTTCTTTTTTGGAACAATATTAAAATTAATTATTTAAAATTTTAAAAAATATTTTTAGATAACAAAAAATTTAAAAATTAGCGTGTCAAAATTATCTAAACATGATTTTTTGTGATTTTTCTCGAAATAATGCTTTTTGTATGAATATAGAAAATAATTATATTTATTGAAAACATCATTTTACAATAAAATTTCAATAACATTCCTATTTTTACTAAAAATGAATTTTTATATAACATTGGATCAATTATATATTAATTAATCCTATTTAGTTTATTCAGATAATTTTAATTATGAGTTTTGATAAAAAAATCTTTTTAATGTTTTGAACATTTTCTCTTTGGAAAACAATGTTGTTGTCACATCAACTAGTTTAATTTTATATTATATTTTGAATAATTTGTGAATAGTATTTGGAGAAATAGATTTTATATTTTTAATCAGAAAAATTTATATTATCTAAAAATGTGAACAGAATTTTTGGCCAAAATATATAATGAAAGAAAAAAATATTATTTTCTACAGTTAACATAAAAAGTGCTTTACCTGTGTTAAAAATGGTATGGGTAAAAATTGACCAAAAAAATGTGAAACCCCAATTTTATAGCCATTTTTCATCCTTATAATTTTTTTGAATCGATAATTATCCAGTCTATTATCATCTAAAAAACTTGGGTACAACTTTTTCAATCCAAAAATTTTAAGTGTACCCCTCACCTCAGCAATTAGATGACACCCCTTCACCTCTCGCCTAAAAATTATCAAAACCATTTATATATTCCATGATCTACCCAGATATATTCCTTAATTACCACACATAATCCTAGAATTAATATTTTAGTCACACATCCAACTAAGGAAGGCTCTTTCGGAAATCCTAAGGAGGTTTCCTAAAGAATAGGTAATGTTCTTCAAGGAGTGTTTTTATTTTATTTTTTTCTTGGCCCTACTTCAATAATTAATAAACCATGCTGATATAAAAACCTATATATCATAAATATACTTAGATGTTTTTATTATAATTTAATGATCAAAAACCATCTCAACATCCACCAGAAAAGATACAATATCATCATTACTGTGTACGAAGTTCTACCACATCACGAACTATTGTTATTAATTTTCCATCACCACCTGTACAGGTTAAATATAATGATGTATTAAATGTATATATATTATATTTATGATAATATTATAATTTAAATTTATTATATCATGTATAGATTATTACTTTTAATTATATAGAAATATGATATTGTCACTCATTTCTATAGTGGACAACTTCCTCTAAAAGTGATATATCCATTCATGCTTTACATGGAAGGTAATAAATATGAGTTCAATGAAAATTTGTGATATATAGGAAATAAAAATTATTTTTGAATAGAAATATATTATTTACCTTTTATTCATTAAATATATTTATAAAAAGTAAATAATTTAAATGCATGTGTATGACTTATAGTCTCCATTAACAGGGTATTTCATTTTTTATCTGTAGATTTAATAGATTTATCTAAATAAATAGATACTAAATATTATTTTAAATTAAATATAGTTAAAATACAATATATTATTTATTCATTATAAAATTAAGAGAAAAAGAAAATATAAAAAGTCATGAAAAATGGAGTATTTATTTCTCGAAACGTAGCTTTTATAAGAAATTTTTAATAAACAGGTCATACAAGTTCGTAAGTAAATCATATATTTTATGATATATAAATTTATGGTTTTTAATACTTATATATAATAAACATATATTTTTTATATAGGAGTCTTGAATTTGTATGATGGAATTTGAGACATAAGGTTAGGGTTTTTTTCTAAATTTTCTGTCTTTTATTCATAGGTTATATTATGCACATATCTTCTTTTATGAGATTTATATATAGATCCTTTTACATGTAATATCATTAATATGTTCATCCTCATGATATTATAATATTAATTAAATAAAATTCTTCCATGGGGATTAAGATTCATTGTTACCAAATTGATAAGGGGTTTATGTTATAATCTCATCTTTTATTAGGTTTTCTGTTGATTATTCTTCAAAAACAATATTATGATCTATATCTCATGTAAATCAATAATATTATTATTCTATGGTTATTTCAGTAGAATACATGTTTCCCCTTCATTTTCCTCTCTTAATGTACTCAATAGTTCAAAATGGTGTACTTAAGAATGATCTTCTTTATTTATCTCTTCAGACGTAAACCCTTTTTCTTCCAAAACCATGTTTCCTAAACATGTATTAATTTTTTTTATAATTATCCAAATGATTTTGTAAATAAAATTTTAAGAATATTTTACTTTCAAAAAAATTTAAATGAATCTTCTTCTTATTTTCCCATAAATTCCTATTTGTCTTTTTAATAAAATGATAAAGAAATATTTGTTTTATTATCTATGAAATGAATAGAAATTTCCAGACATCAATAAACAATTTTTTAAGATACCATTATATGATTTCAAGGTTATTCTTAAATAAAATTATTTTTGCAATATTTTTAGAATTTTTAATTTTATAAAATTTTATTCAAAAAAAAGGATATATTCCACAAAAAACATTCTAGGTGATATTTCTATCAAAATTATTTTCTATATAAAATTAAATCACTTTATTTTACTTATGATTTATTGGGGATATTATACAATTAATCCACTATTATTATTTCTACGAATAGTTAATGTTTATGATGAACAGATGTTTAGGAAACCCATTTCTCTTACATGGGTTATATCCTGATACAATTATTATGAATCCCACTTATTTTTAAACAGTTAATTCATTGATGAAATGATGAAATTGTTTTGAAACCTATTTCTTTACCATTGGTTATATTATGATGATCTTTTTGGGAATCACATTTCATTTCATGGGTTCTGATATGATTATTTTCTTGTGATATTCTATCACATTTATGTATTATTTTCATTATGTGACCTTTGGGTCCTATGCATTGGATAATGATTGATATCTCATGGTATAAAAAATATTAAAATGGGCAGTGAACCCTCTTCATTAAGGGGATATATCCACTATGATTGTCTTGGGAGTAAATTATTTATACAAAAATGGTTTGGGAAGTAAACCCAATCCACTATGATAGTCTTGTAAATAAAACATGATCTACTAAGAAAATGATTTTCAATACTTACATGTATTCTTAAATTGTATGTCTTATTACAATGTTATGATATCATGGTTTATGTTCATTTATTCTACTATTATTAATGTGTTATGAACTTTTATTATTTACTCCATGACTAAATTTGATGATCTATGGTATTATGGTTATCGTTTAAAAATATTATTATCATGTTCTAAAACACATATACTCATGATGTGTTGATATCTCCATTATTTACCCTCAATGAGAATCTAAACTCACCCTTTATTAAATTTCCTTTCTCCATGTTAGAATGTTATATAATATTTATGATATTTTTAAGAATTTTTTTATTTCTGAATAGAATATTTGGATATGATTTACCTCACTTATGGACTAGTTGTTTATGTGTCTATGTTTCTAAACCCACTATACCTTTACAATAATCAAATATTTGGATATGTGATGTAACTAGAATTTATCTAAAAAGATGTGATATCTATGTATGATAATTTTTTTATTAGAAATTGGTAATATAGGGAAGTCTTAGTAAACCATTGGAATCTAGGATATGAAAATTATAGTGATAACTCTAAGGATGTGTCTAAGGATGTGTTTGACGATAAGTCTAAGGATGATTCAATGTATTGGAAAATTTATTCTAATTTTGGTAATAGATAGAGTGAGTGTATTCCATGAAATTAAATACCTATATATATACTAAATTGGATGTGGATCTAGAAAAAAAGTTACATAGTGTAATAATTCAGAAACTGGAATACTGAGCTAAACTCGATCATCACTAGGTGTATTACAACAGGCCTTACTACTCCCCTGATTTGACATTATTGGGGGATATGCTTCTAAAATTCACAAAATCATCATGAATTATCATGAAGGATTTAAATATCTAATTATTATGAGTGTCCTATGATAAAAATATGATTTCATAGATTAAAACTAATTTTTTATGATTTATAAATCTTATATGGGAATTTTTTATTATTATGTGGTTCTCCACTCTGGTTATTGTTTCTTATGCTTTGAATTTTGTTTTTATTCAATGAATGAAACCTGAAGGGACCATTTTAATGATGAGTGTGAAAGAAAATGTAATTATTATAATCCTGATCAGCTAAAACATATTGATGTTGACATGAAATATCACACTGCTATTCTCAAAAAAATTCAAAATTAATGAATCATTCTAAACATCAAAATGATAAGAGGACGGAACAATATTCTATTGTGTTATTCACGAGGAAAATTAAACCTCCTTTAAGTGGTTCTATTGATAAAATAATTTCAAAAAAATGGATTACAACCACTAAAAATATATCATTCTTTATCCGTTTTTTAGAACTTGAAAATTTCATTTTAGCTTTATATCATATGGAAGGTGATGTAGATCAACGGGTGACTCTTATTAAGAATACAAGGGAACATGATGGAATGTACTCCATAGATTAAGATGGTTTTAAGGTTATATTATTAAATATGAACCTCCCTTATATCCTTTATAAAAAAATAGATATGGAATTCCTTGAGATAAAAGAGAATGAAGATGAATCTATTAGTGACTATGAGGAAATTTTGAAAATACTTGTGAGGTACACTTATGTAATTATCATTTACATTAAATTAAAGATGATAAATTATTATATGGCATGAAATGATGATATTAATAGAATTATCCATAAGATAATTCAGTTTCTATGATGAAATTTCTTTATGTTCTCTCATGGAATAAATAAAGGGCAGATTTAACCAAAAATCAAATGGTTTTGATAATAAAAGGAAGATGGAGTTAAAACGAAACTATAAAAACCATATAAAGAATAATATGACATTTCATTATGCACTAAGTGTGGAAGTAAACATGATTTACATTTTATTAAGGTTATAAATAAATGATATATGTGTAGTAAAGAAGGTCATTGGTTAATTTATTGTCAATGTGATAGAAATAAGTTACTCAACTAGGTGAATTGAGAGAAATATGTATCAAATTCACAACTCACACAATAGTGTTTTGAATGAAATTAATATAGTCACTATAATAATTACTTCCAAAATATGATGGTTAATGATGATGATCGATGTCATTAATCTTTTTAACATAACAGAGAAGGGGAGATCTCATGAGATCATAGTTTCTAATGTGGGGTGGAATAATGATGTAGTGAATGACAAACATACCATCCAATCTATAACTATTAATGTATTATTTCATAATTTTTATCCCTTTATTTCATATATTAATATTTTTTAAATTGTATCATGATTCTTACCAAATTTTTATATTTAGAAATATATGTGAAAACCCTAATGATATGATGATAACATCCCAAGTATATGATTCCTCTTGGGTTGACAGTTGTGGGAATGTTCTTTCTGTAAATCATGTCATTATTCCTATGATTGAATTTGATATTATCATAAAAATGGATTGGTGTTCCACAGATAATTACGAAATAAATTTCCATGGAAGGGATGTTACATTTTATATTCCAAACCAACATATGACCATCTATCATTATGATGATAATTATGAAATATTAATGGAGGTCACATC
This sequence comes from Viscum album, assembly GCA_963277665.1. Lineage (NCBI taxonomy): Eukaryota > Viridiplantae > Streptophyta > Magnoliopsida > Santalales > Viscaceae > Viscum > Viscum album. The sequence goes on along the minus strand of OY728131.1, from coordinate 670,652,631 downwards.
CATAGTATGGGTATTGATTCCCATTTAATTGTGGTGTTTATTTAATATAGTTGAAGTTAAAATCAATAGTAATTATATTTCTATTATGAGGTAATTTATTGATGTCTTATTGATGAGTTTACTAGTATTCCACTGAATCATGAAGATGATTTTTTTTCAATATAACTTATACCTGGATCCACACCAATTTCAAATACTACCAATTTAATGGGTCTAATTTAGTTATAGTAATTGATGAACAAACTAATGGAGAACCTTGAAAGGTAATTCATTTGACTCAGTGTGTCACTATTTCATATACATGTTCTTTTGTTAAATGAATGATATATCAATGCAACTCTTCATTGATTATCAGGATCTGAAAAATATCATGATCATGAAAAATTATCATATACCCCATATTTATGACCTATTGATAAACTGTGTTGAGAACAATACTTTTAAAATATCAACCATTATTTTTTATATCATCAATTGAGGGTTAAAAAGGAGGATATACAAGACAATTCATTCCAAATAAGGTATAGAAACGATGAATATATAGTGAGTCCTTTCAATATTACTAATTACCCCTATATATACATGGATTTAATGAATAATATCTTTATAGATTACAATAATTAGTTATTTTTTTCATTATTTATGATATTATTATCTATTCAAAAAGAAAGGAAGTGTATGAAAATCACATGATAATTTATTTAAAGAACCAACTAAATAATAAACTATATGAAAAATTTATAAAATGTTACTTTTAGATGAAAATGGTTTCATTTTTTGGTTATATAATATCAAGAGAGGGTATATCGATAAATCCATCAAATATAGAGGTTATTGAATGTTGTCCCAAAACATCATTTGCAAATGAGATATGATGTTTTCTTAGTTTAGCTAAATATTATCCTTGGGTTATGGAAAATTTATCTTTAATATATAATCCACTAACATTTTTAACTTGGAAGGGAGCCAAGTTCTTGTAGACAGATGAATGTGAAAAAATTTCAATGCTTTGAAAAGAAGAATAGTCAATGCACCTATTCTAATATTAACCTATACCAAATAGTGGGTTTTAATAAATATTAATACATCCAATATGATAATGGTACTTGCTATTTTTTATAATTATATGGTTATGGTGTATGCCTTGTGAAATGGGGAGGATAATGAGAAAAATTACCCAACTCATGATTTGGAGTTATATGCCATAATCATTTCATTAAAGATATTGAGGTGTTATCATTATATAGAAAGGACTAATATATATAATAATCCCAAAATATAAATTATATATTAAATCAAAAGGAGTTAAATATATTATAGAGAAGATCGTTATAAATTATTGATGATTATGAAGTCTCATAACATTACCATAACGGGAAAGAGAAAAATGTTGTTGATGCTTTGAGTTAAAATGATCATGATCTCTTATACATGATAAGGGTAAAAAATGATCCAATATATCATGATTTTAAAATTATGGATTTATAAATCCTCAATGAAGGTGAGAAATCATATGTTACTTAATATAATGTCCAACCATCTATCCATGTGAATATTAAAGTCATATAGAATGAAATTAATGTTAGAAATATTCCACATTGATCATAATGGAATTATAATGATCAGGAACCATATATATATTCTCTTCATACCATATTTGAAGAACAAGTTTTTAGATGGAGCTTATAATTATTCATTCATTATTCATCCTTGAATTATAAACATTTATAGATATTAGAAATAGTATTTCTAGTGGGATGCAATTAAGTGAGATATGTTAGAGTTTTTGTCTTCATGCATTGATTGTTTGGAAGTTAAGACTATGATTCAAAATTCTAAAATGAATGTACATCCATTACCCATACCAGAATAGAAATGGGAAAACATCACCGTATATTTTTTCATTAGTCTCCCCAAAACATCTAAAAAGAATATTATTAAATCGGTTGTAGTTGACCACCATAAAAAGTCAGAACACTTCATTTATTGTCCTATAGTATTTAAATCTAGATCCTATTTATTAGATATACAATATATATGATGTATTTTTTCTTGGAGTACAACATTAAATTGTGTCTGATCGGGATTTGAGGTTTACCTTAACATTATAGGAATGTATGCAACATGATATTGATATAGATTTTTGGTTTAACAAAAAATATCATCCTAAAATAGATTTTCATTATAAGATAAAAATTATAACCATGAAGGATACATTGATATCTTCATATCAAGGTTTTAAATGTGTTTGGGATTAACACTTTCCTCTATTTGAGTTTTCTTAGAATAGTAACATTCACTAAATAATTTAGATACCTCCTTTTAAATCCCTATATAAAAATAATTATAGAGATCCAATGACATGGAATTAATTTTGATAAACAAATCTATTGGTACATGAAATAGATAAATAAATGGAATAGAAAGTTAGATCCATTCAACTATATTATACTGTGGCACAATGTGGATATTAATATTATTCTGATAATTGTAGATGTGATCTAAAATTTTATGTTAGTGAAAAGGTGTTTCTATGAGTTTATCCATGGAAGAAAGTAATTATATTTATCAAGAGGGTAAAACAACATGTAGGTATATTAGTTCCTTTTAAAATCTTAATCTTATCAGGATGGTTTTTTCCCTGTTGGTCCTTTCACCAAATCTCATTCATGATCATGATGTTTTCCATTTATCCCTAAAAAGGAATTATATACCCAATAATTAAGACTCACTAAACTCATATATCCTAATATTGGATCGAGATATTTTATAAGAGTAAAATCTATGCAGATTCTTAACCATATAAAAAATATTCTATGAAATAAGACCATTCACTTGGTCAAATTGTTTGGCTGAAAAAACCAATTTGAGGAAGCTATGTGTGAAAATGAGGATATGATGAGGTTGAAGTGTCATCATATATATGTATCTAAGTGATGGGATTTTTATGGAAAAAATCATTTTAAAGGAGGTTTAAAATTTAACACCATGATTTTTTATGATTTTTTTTTAAAATTAAATTTATTTTATAGCATGTTTTAAATGCATCCCATAGTTTTAAAGAACCATAAAAAACTATTAATATTATTAATTTAACAACACTTTTATTACCTAGATATTACACATATAATAATTAGTATGAATAACAACATTTCAAATTTTATATGTAATGGTTTTATATAATGAAACCATATTGATTTAAAAATACATAATTTTTTCTCTAGTCTTTATATGTTTTGAAAATACTATTTTCTCTAAAAGTGTTTTCTTTTTTCTTTTTGTGAAAAATATTAATTTATTTTTACACTTTTACATGTTTAATTTGATAAAATTATGTTAATTTTCAAAATCATCATGTCAAAATTATTTTAATGTTAATTTTTGGGATTTTTATGAAAACATTAATTTTATGATGAATAGTTAAAACTACTAGTTTATATTAAAAATTAATTTTTGATTAAATAATTTTTTAGCTAATATTCTATTTTCAAATAGTTTTGAAACTAAATTTAGTTCAATTATATATCCGTAAATCCAATTTAGGTCATTGGAATCATTTTCATATTTAATTTTTATATTAGTACATCTTAAACTGTTGAATATTTTCTTGTTGGAAAACTACTTTATCATTACATATTAAGAATTAATTTTAAATTAAAACTTTACAATTTTTCAATATAATTTTAAAAAATAAATTTTATATTTTTAATATTTTATATTTTTGTTATCTAATAATTTAAAAATAATATTTTCCCATAACTAATAGTAAAAATAGAAAAAATTATTTTCCATGATTATGTAAAAAGGGTTTACCGAGGTTTAAACTAAAAAAATATTAGTTAAAAATAACCCCAAACATGTACACCACCAATTTTATAGAATTATTTAAACATTTTCATTTATAATTATTCATAATGATCCATTTTGACAAATCTTAGAACGTGAGAAATGTGGGTATGTCTTTTTATTTCCAAAAATTACTAGTTCTCCACTCAACTCACTTATAAAAGGACAAACCTTATACTCTCATATTGACATGTAAAACCAAATTATATAATATAAAATATTCCAAAATTTATTCATTAAATCCCTAATCTCATTTAGAATCCATATTTTGTTCATAAATCCAACATAGGAATGATTCTGGTATAAACATAATGAGGTTACTTTATGAAGAGGTAATGTTCTTCAATGAGTGTTTTTATTTTATTTCTTCCTCCAATGCCTTAAATTAATATTAAACAATGATTATATAATAAATAAGTATCTAATTTATATTAAAAATAATTTTTAACAAGACTTGACCAATAACCATCACCACATCAATCAAAGGAGATATGAAACCATCACTCATGTTTATGGTTGACTACCACCTCACGAACCGATTGAATTTTATCTTCTATCACCACATATAATGGATGGATATAATTATGCATTAAATATTTATATATGATATTTACTATATAATTATAACTTTATAATAATTATATTACACATACCTTCTTACTTTCAATTTTGTGATAATATGGTTGTGTTGCTGGTGTGTATGGCGGACTACCTCCCCGTGAAGCGATGTGATTCGTTCACAATTTACATAGAATGTAATAAAAATGAGATTAAGTAAAATATATGAAATTTATTAAATAATAATAAATCTTTAACATTAATATATTATATACCTTTTTAAATTAAACTTATTTAGAAAATGGAATCTATTTTCATGTGTACGTACGACCTACTGTCACTGTGAATGATGTATTTTATTTTTTGTCTCTAAAATATATTTATTACTATAATTAAATATATAATGAATATATATTATATTTATATAATTGATAATACTTTAGATATTTTTTAACCATCATAAAATAATGGGACTAAATATATTAAAAAATCAAATCATACACAAAAACAATGTAGTTATTTCATGAAAGTGATTGTAACATGGATTTGTTAATAAATGAGTAATAAATGGTCATAATTAAATCAAATATAATATGAAAGATACATATATATATATATATATGTATGTATGGTTATTTAATATATTTATAATAAACTTATATTTATTATACATGAAACTTCAATGTGTATGAAGGAATTCAAGACTTAAGGTAAGGATTTTTTTTGTCACAATTTTCCTTATTTGAGATATATGTTATGTTATGAATCTATCTTATTTTATCAGGTGTATATACATAAACATTTATGTGTAATATAATGAATATATTTATTATAAATATATTCAGGGTTTCTCATAATTTTATTCTTCCTTAGGGACTATGAATCAAAGTAAACAAAGTGGTTGTGGATTTATATTACAATTTCATATTTTAATGGGATTTCTCATGATTATGCTTCCAATGATGAAATATTGTGAAATGTATCTCAAGAAAATAATTTATTTTATTCACCTATGAAAATTTATTAAGAAAATAAATTCACTTAATTTTCCTCTTATTAAGTACCTGGGTGTTCAAAGTTATAACATTAAAAAAATCATTTTTATTTGCCTCTTCAGTTAAAAACCATTTTTCTTCTAAAAAAATGTTTTCTAAAAATGTATTATAATTTTTTTAAATTATTTAAATTATTTAATAATGGAATTATTTATGTATTTTTTAATTTTTTAACAAAATATTGAAATTTGTATTGTTATATTTTACCAAACAGGGCTAATTTTATTTTAATAAAAACGTGAATGGAATCAATTTTTAACATGTAAAACATGAATGGAAATTTCCAAACATCATGATTTTTTAATATTCCATTTTATGTTTTAAATGTTATTTTAAATGAAAATTAATTTAACAATATTTTTTTAATTTTTAGTTTTAAAAAATATGTTCTTTTCAAGTGAAGGATATTTTCCCCATGAAATCTTCCTAGTGGGTTTTCTATGAAAATCAATTTTCATCTAAGATGAAATATATTTATGTTACATATTATTTACTGGGGATATAATTCATGTATATAATTCTTATTCACTCTATGAATGGATTATTCTTATGAAGAATAAATTTTTATGAAAAAAATTTCTCTTCCACGGGCATTGCCATGATAAAATGATTATGAAACCCACAAAATTTTCAACATGTTATGATTCAAAAAAATGAAGAAATGATTATGAATCATATTTATTTTCCAAAGGTTACACTTTTATAAAATTTAAGTAAAAACCATCACTACAAAAAATGACTTATACCAATAGAAATTTATTGACAGACAATATATCTATTGGTAAAAATGAGCAATTCCAACAGATATTAAATTTTATCTGTATTAATTTTAAGTACCAACACTTGTTTTTACCAATAAATATATCTGCTGGTATTGATCATTTAACACCAACAGATCTTTTTCCAACAGTAAAATCTATTTCTTTATCATAGTAATACCAACAGTTTTTCTAACACTTGTATATATTATTAATAACAATCATTACCAAAAAATCTTTTATCATCAATAAAATCTATTACAATAAACCATTCATTGATAATAACTAAGAGAAACCAATTTTCTAATATATTATCATTTTTATGAACAAAGTCAATATTTAATTTTAAAGGTTTTATTAAAAACATCTCATATATATGAATATATACAATGCTTATATTTTCCATTGTTTTTCATTATAATAAACATTTGAATTCTTTTCATAAAAAAATTAAATCATTATAATATTTTAATTTAATAAACATAATAATTAAAAACACGGTAATGGAGAAAGAAATAATAAACATAATTAAAATATAATTAATTAATAATTAACATTAACATATTGAAATTTTTTATATCATAAAGAAAAAATATTAAATTTTAATATATTTTATATTCATTATATAACAATAAATTAAGTAATTAAGTAATGTTTATATTTTATAGCATAAAGAAAAAATATTAACTTTTATTAATTTTTTATATTCATTATATAACAATAAATTAAGTAATTAAGTAATGGGTATTTAGAGATCAAAATTTTTTTATAATACATTATTATATACTATATTTATTTATATTAAAAAATTATTAATTTTTATTTATACATAATAATTTTTATATATAAATATGTTTTATGTAAATAAAAAAATAACCCTATGTCACCCCCCTGCCGATAACCCGAGGGAACCCCCCCACACCCGAAGCCGCCGCCCTCGTTGCCACACCCACCGCCCTAGCTCCCGAAATACACGACACCTGCCGCCCCCTCACCCCGCAGTTATCTCCCCTTAAATCTTCTGAGCGGGACCTTCCGGTTTCCCGGGAAATATTCACCCGCCAAATCCGCCCCATGCACGCCTCTTTCCCCAATCTTCAGGGCGGACGTTCCCACACCACAATCCAGTTTGGCAGCATATAAGGTACCGTGAAATACATTAATCTCTAATTTCTGTTTCTAGGTATGGACTGCCCATCGCCTAAGGTTTATTGAGTCTTTGATTCATTTAATAGCCTCCTATTCATTTGTGTAGGTATTCCTCTACTGTCCCCCTATTTTCCCATATTCTCCTACAATATTGGTGAATTTTATTTGAGATAATAGTTTATTCCATTTCCCTAAAAAGACTGATGAAAAATATGAAAAATCAGTATTCAATTTTAGTTTATTTTCTTTTATGGTTCGAGGTTTATTGTTTTTTGATTTCATGTTAGTCAATTTTATAATCTATATTAAATTGTAATACGATTTATCTAATTTTTTTTGTTTATTGTGGTTAATTGCTTGAAAATATAATAATATACATGAACTTTCATAACGAATATATTCGATTATAAGAGTTGGGTGAATTTAAGGATAACATCTCAAGATTATATAAATGGCGTAGATTTATTACTTGATATTGGTTTTTCAACTTCTGAAAGGGATAACGTGATTGCATGTCCATGTCGAAGTTGTGCTAATCGACATTATTTGCATCGAGATGTTGTGAAATCTTATCTCATTATAAAATAAATGGACACTAATTATCAAAAATGTATTTGGAATTTTCATGGGGAGTTGACATTCAATGGTGATAATAATTCTTTTAGTGTTGAACATGATATTTCTTCTAAAGATGATATTCTTGACATGCTGGGGGATGCCTTCGAATTTGAGAAACCATAAAACACCTTATCATGTAGTTCTAATGAGGCGATTTTTTTTAAATTGGTTGAAGATGCTGGGAAACCTTTATACCCTGAATGTGAAGAATTTACAAAATTATCTTTTATAGTTGAAATGTATCATCTAAAATGTCTACATGGGATCAATAATGTGGAGATTGATGCTCTTATAAAACTATTTAAGAGAGCTCTTCCAAATGATTCAACATTACCTGACTCATTTTTGAAGGTGAAAGGGACTATCATGAAACTTGGGCTTGATTATAATAAGATTTATACATGCCCGAATGATTGTGTGTTGTTTCATAAGGAAAAACATTTCCATGATAATTTCCCAAATTGTGGTTCTTTGAGGTGGAAAACTGCTGATTATGGAAGTATTATAAAATTAAGAAATGGTAAAAAAAGTACTAATTAAGGTTTTGCATCACTTCCCTTTGATACCCAGGCTTAAAAGGCTATCCATTTCATCTAAAACGACCCCTCTCATGACATGGCCTGAGCATGAGTGAGTTAAAGATGACAAGTTAAGGCATCCATCAGATTCATTTGTTTAGAAAGATTTTTATGATAAGTATCCTGAGTTTGCAAGTGATCTAATAAATGTTAGGCTAAACTTGGAAAGTGATGGGTTTAATCCATTTAGAATTATGTCTAGTCAATATAGCATAATGTAACACCCCAAGATTTTTTGAAAAATATTATTTTTAATTTCATTGATGTCTTGTGTTGTACACAACACCAATAGGAGCTTACACTACATGTGTCCCTAACATGGCTTGCATTACACGCAATCGCGACCTTCCACGATAGAGTGTGTTATACGTAATACCGAGTTTCACTAAACAACGATACATTATATAAACTAGCCATTATGAATAGTAATACCCACTTTTGAAATTTTATAAATTTTATATTTCGAAATGGACTTCATTTTTGGATTCTGAATATCGAAATTAGCCTAGGGTGAATTTTTGGTATTTTTCTGAAAACATTCAATTTTTAATGAATAGTGAAAACACTGGGTTACTATTTAAAAACCGTCTTTTTATTTAAATAATTATTTATTTTATTTAAATTTCTTTTAGGTAAAAATTGATACATAATACCTATATAAGTTCAATGTAATTCATTGGAGTCATTTTATAATAATTTTAGATACATAAAAATTTTATTGAACTTTTCACCGTCTTTTACCCACCTCTTATGAGAATTTAAAAGTTTACATAAAACTTAATTTTACCGCTTATGTGAGTGGAATTTTGAAAATATGAGGGACACGGTTAATATCAAGGAGTAAAATGTTGTTCAATAAGATAAAAATAATTTTTGGTGAATAGTAACTTTTTAATTTTATTTACCACAGTTAAAAGTAAATAGGGTAATTAAGGGTAAAAATGATATTACTATTACCCTAACACATGTCATAATTCTACTGGATAAGTTTAATTCGACCACAAAAAACCTTAGGAATAAAATAATACCATTTAGGTCCACTTGGATTGGATTAGGACATTTATTATTATTTTATTTAAAGAAGAGTAAAAATGGTTAAAATCAAAGTTTAATAAATAAACAAAATTTAATATAAGGTTATACATAATATAAATTTGACTATAAGTATTCATTATAAAGATAAAAATATTTTCTACCTAATGGTATTTTATTTATAATTTTTAGAAATTAAATAATTTAATTTATTTATGACACAATTATGATGCATTAATTACCTAAATAATGAAATATTAAAATAATTGATATAATAAATACCCAAATAAATGTAATTTGAGACTTTTTATGAATTAAACTAATTTTACAGGTTAATATGACATGTTAGTATTTATTTAATTAATGTTTTTTGAACTAATCATTCTGTTATGATTTTCACAAAAATCAATTACCAAATAGTGTCAAATTTGACATAAAATAGTTTTTAAAACAAATATTATATTATTAATTTTAATTATATTCCTAAAAATCTAAGGTTAGGCCAAATTACTTAGATAAGGTTATATATATTAATAATGAACCACTTGGGGTTCTTTTTTCTTGTTATAGTAGGTTTATTAACCATATAGTGTAAGAAAACAAGAAGACACGGTAAGGGTTAAATTTTTTAACTTAGAGTTAAATCTAAATGATAAGGTTAAAATAGTAACCTAAACTTGTCTAAAACATATTGGTTGAAGGGATTTCTACCCATAACCACTTTATATTTTAAATAAATGAATTTGTAGCTATTATAAACTGAATATGAATTTATTATAAAATAATATTTTATGTTTTTTCTAAAGTGCCCCTCTCCTCCCTTATAAAAAGGTAACCCATTCCCTCTCCTATTCACACCCTTTTTAGCCTTGAAGATCGGAAAAACCCTGCCTATTTCTCTTCTCCAATTCCCTAGAAACATTCTATAGGTTTTGGTCTTCTCAAAATACCAACTCTACTTCCTTAAGAGGAATCTTAAAGGAGGTGCGTCGAAGAAGAGGTAATCTTTTCTTCCGATTCTCTCAAGTTTTTTCATCTTATACTTATTATTCTTTAGATGTTTCACTATAAATTAATAACATAAGTATCAATAATATACTGATATATTATTATAAATATGAAACAACCATATTTCACCATCTATCCTTCCTACAAAAAACGAAATCACCAGGCGTATTTACGTACGGAATACCGTCTCCATGTCGTGGTGTAATCTTTTTTCGACCACCACCTTACTTGGATGGGTATAATGGTGAAAATAAATTACTATATATGATTATTGTAAATTGTTATTTATTATTTAATATTATACATACACTTCATTAAAATTCCACGATCATGGGAATGATATCATCGCTCGTGCGTACGTACGGACTACCGTCTCCACGACGCGATGAGATTCATTCTCCATGTTAACCATTCATGAATGATTATAAAGTATATATAATGAATAATAATTAAATAAATGACATAATAATGATACTTAATTTATGTATATATATATATATGTATGTCATCTACTTAATTTCATTCAATTCAATAAGGAAACGAAAGCAACGTTCATGCGTACGTATGACCTACCGTCTCCATGAACGGTGTATTTTATTCCATTTATTGATCTATCATATATATATATATGTATATGCTGAATATATATTATATATAAATCATGTTTTTTCATTATGGAATTATGTAATTCTGGATATAAGTAATAATATCAGGAACAGTAAGCCGAAACACGTATGATAAATGAAACGATTTTACCCAAAACACTGCTTTAACATGGAATTTACAAAATAACGGGTAATATAAAGTCATAAGTGAACCATATATGATATCATAACAATGAATATGTTTATTTAATAAGTCAATGACATTATTTAAATCATTATTCAGGAGGTTCGGATATATATGAAGAATATCAGACATAAGGTAAGGGATAACTTTTCCAATCTCGTTTTTATCTAAGATTGTTTATTCGTAAGTATTTACAGGGGTTATATTTATCATCCATGTACCTATTTTGTAAAAATGGTTTCATGTATGTTTAAATTTATTTTTACCCATTTTTTACTTTTACTACATGGTATGTAAGGAATCTTTCTTTTTTTTACGTTACGATGTACTTTTTTGACTTTTCTGGCAAAAGTACGAGAATAATTTTTTTTAACTTATACGGCATGAACAGATTTTTACGGTTTCATAATGCCTAATTTTCATGAATATTTCTCTACATTTTTTCATGATTATTTTCAACAAAATCCTTTTCGTTTAAAATTTCATGGAATATTATGAAAAGAAAATGATTTTGAAAAAGAAATGATATTTTCCTCAAGAATTCATTTCAAGTGTTTTATCAAAACTATTTTCCATCTTAGATGACATTATTTAGTATGATTATGTTTCAAGTATAATGTATCTATTATTTACATGGTTTGATTCTTCTTGTGATGAAATTATATCCATTTGATTTATATGGATTACGTTATGATGGAATGATGTTTATGAAACCCATTTTATTATTTGGGTTATGATGAATGATGTATGATATTTTTGTGGAACAAGTAAGAATGATTTCAATATTAGATGGGTGGGACCTATATCTCCCTCCAATGCATTGGGTAAAGATTCATATCTCATGAGATAGACATGGCTGGAATGGTAAGTTAATCCGGTTCAGTGATACAGGACTCGAACGAGGAGTGAACTCGATTCAGAAAGGGACTTTGTCCACTAAGATGGTCTTGGCAGCAATGCTTTAGATAATATGGAAATCATATCACGTGATTAATGTTTTTCCACAATTAAAAGTTTCATTTCCAAGATATTTTATCATGATTTATGTTCTATTATGATCTATGCCTTACGTACTTCCATGTTTTATGTCATTGCTTAAGATTTCGATGTTTAAACATTATGTTCATGTTTTTATGTTCAAATGTATATGGTTTGTTTTATTTTCTCCATGCTTACTCTTACTGAGCATTTGAGCTCACCCTTTATATTTTTTATTTTCCCCAGGATATAATGAAAGTTTTTAGGTAAGAAAGAAAAGGGGAAGATATTTATGGGAGATGTTGAAGATCTTCCACCACGATTAGAAGATTATGTTCCGAATTTCCAAAGACACTAAACTATTACAGTCCTTCAGTGTTTGTTTTTGTTATATATTAAGTATTCTGAAAAAGTAATGTAAATTCCATGTACATCAAGGTTTGGGGTCTCTACAGTTGGTATCAAAGGCAAAGGAGGTAGGAATGAATCCGATCCTTGGGAACTCTCACATGTGAGCATTGGGCAAAGCATGACTCTTCACCCAAGGTCTTCATGAGAAAGTGGCTGCCACTGGGGATGGTGGTGTGTCCAGCCCAGGGGGTGTAGCCGCCCATGGAGTGCCCTAATAGGTATCAATTATAGTCCACTAGATGTAATTCTAGACCGCTACAATTGATATCAGAGGAAAGGTTTAGTTAACCTTTAGAAACTAGGATGCGAAAACTTTAGTGAGATCTCTAGAGATATTTCTATAGTATGTCTAGGGATGTCCCTAAGGTTAAGTATAAGTATAGGTTATAGTCCTAGAATTATGGTAACAATATTAGAATTAACCCTAAGATGTTATATATTGAAGGTACTCCCCCTTTATTATGTTATTTTCCTTAGCATGATTTTTTCCTCTCACACTATTCTTTTTGGGTTTTAGATGATGAATAGAACCTGAAGGAACCATGTTGATCAATTTAATGGAAAATGTAATGATTGTACTCCTAAACAACCAAATGGGATGGTAGATGGAGTGAAAAATATTATTGCTTTACTTACACAAGCTATGAATTATTCTGGATTTCCAAATGATCAGAGAAGGGAACAATATTCTATTGATTCCTTCATGAGGCAACGTCCACCTTCTTTCAATGGGTCTTCTGATCCACTTGTTGCTGAACAATGGATTAGTACCATTGAAAATATAGTTTCCATACTTCATTTTTCGGAACATGATAAAGTCATTCTAGCTGTTTACTATTTAGAAGGTGAAGCAGACCAATGGTGGAATCTAATTAAGAATACAAGGCCCTAAGATGAAATTGAATCCATGGAATGGGACAAGTTCAATAACTAGTTTTTCAGTAAGTACTTCCCTCAAATTTTTTGAACAAAGATGGAAAAGGAGTTACTTGAGCTTAAGAAAAAGGATGATGAATATGTTGGTATATAGGAAGCTAATTTTACAAGACTTGCAAGGTATGCATCTGGTTTTATCATCCAACCTGAAAGTAAAGTTGATTGATTTTTCAGTGGCTTAAAACCAGGTCTTCGAAGGGCATTAACTATATGAGACTTCAGTAGCTATGAATAAATTGTGTGTTGTGCTATCAAGGTAGAACTAGAAGTTGGTGTAACATATCCATCTCATGGTTTTGACAAGAAATGATAAATGGAGTTCAAGGAGAAATCTCAGAATAATGGTGAAAAGAAGATGAATGTTTCTTTATGCTCAAAGTGTGGAAAGAAGCATGGTGGAGATTGTCTTAAAGGGACTAGAAAATGTTTTAAGTGTGGAAAAGAAGGTCATCAAGCATCTGAGTGTCGAAGTAATGGAAAAAGGGTTGCTAATGATGTGATTAAAGAAAATACTGTTGAGAACGCACCACCAACACTTCAATTCTTCAAGTGAAATGAAATGGGGCATTATGCTAATCAATGCCCTAATCCAAGGGTTAACGATGATAAATGTGAGAAACCACTTAAGGAAAAGGATAAAGGGATGTCACATGCGATCACTATTTGTGATGTTGAGTATGACAATGATGTTTTGTACTGATTAAGTATTTATGTAATGAGATTTCAAAATTGTATCATGTAATCTCATTTATGGCATCGTGGAATTTTGGAATATCTATGTATTGGTTTTCAATAATTATATGGTACCGATAACCAGGAAATGTGATTGTAATATTTTTGGAAAGTAGATGATATGCGCACAATGAAGGTATAAAGAGATAATGAGATGTTTGATAGTATTATTGAGCTCATGACTAATGTAAGTACAATGTGATATCATGGTTTGAGTATATATAATTTTTGGGATTTTGGTATGTGGAAAGAGTTAACTTTTGATAGCATTCATGTTTTCACTAAGGTTCTACGGTAATTTATGTTTCAAGAGAATACATGATTAATGTATTCACATGTTTGGAATGTGACCAACAAGATATATCGTATGATATATGGGGGATAAATGATGGTATTCACATGATCGGTAGATGACATTTCTAGTAATTGTTTTCTTTATACTATGATCTTGGATAGAAGTATTTTAGATAAGCCTAAAGATTAGAATAATTATGTTGGACATAAGTTAGTATTGTTTAAGGCTAGAACTTTTTTCGATATTATTGATGTAATGTTATAATAGTGTAGTTTAAGAAAAGGGACAACATGCAGAACAGGTGACAACCCGTCGCGTCGGACAAGGCTGTGGGAATCAAACCCACAACTGAAGTGCGACAGGCTTTTATCGCTTACCACTGGCCTACAAGAAGTACCTAGTTAGTAGAAGCTATTTTTATTATATTAAGAGGTATGATATATGAAGTATAAGTCCATTTTAGGAACCATATATGATTAATCTCACTATAGATGGACTTATGTATATTTAATAACTTTTACTATCCTTTTTTTGAGACAGATGGAATGACCTATCATTCTATCGCATGATCTGCTAACACTTCATGGAAGACAAATTCAACTTCATTTATTTAAGATATGAAGTGTAAATTTTTCAAGGCACAAACAACAATAAGATTTTACCAAAATCAAGTAAGTATTTATTTTAATTCAACAATTCTTCAACTTTAGGGAAATGATCTTGAATACAAAAAAATGTTGTCCTAGTGTCCTTATATCCGATGAATCATATGGTACCTTAAATCATCACAAATTTATGGCTTTGTGATTGTTGGATTTTTTCATAGCCATGTTCTCTACCACTCTCCATCAGAACATGATGGTTAGATTTCTCTTCTATATCCATATTTTCACCTATGTTCTCCTATGTGGAAACTAGTGATTAGTTAATTTCGGTAACCGTTATGTTTCATACATTATTTTTTAAAGATAAGTTTTTTTATTCCTTTTTACGATGTGGGTTTCTATTAAAGAAACTTTCAAGTAGTAAACCATTTATAACCCCGACGAATTTTGAGGGTGAAATTCATTTTGAGGGGGATAGAATGTAACACCCCGAGATTTTATGAAAAATATTATTTTTAATTTCATTGATGTCTTGTGTTGTATGAAACACCAAAAGGAGCTTTCACTGCACGTATCCCTGACTTGTCTTGCATTACACGCAATCACGACCTTCCACGATAGCGTGTGTTGTACGCAATACCGATTTTAACTAAACAACGATATGTTATATAAACTAGTCGTTATAAATAGTAATACCCACTTTTGAAATTTTATAAATTTTATCTTTTGAAATGGACTTCATTTTTGGATTCGGAATATCGAAATTAGCCTAGGGTAAATTTTTGGTATTTTTCTGAAAAGTTTCAATTTTTAATGAATAGTGAAAACACTGGGTTACTATTTAAAAACCATTTTTTATTTAAATAATTATTTATTTTATTTAAATTTATTTTAGGTCAAAATTGATACATAATACCTATATAAGTTCAATGTAATTAATTGGAGTCAATTTATAATAATTTTAGATATATAAAAATTTTATTGAACTTTTCACCGTCTTTTACCCACCTCCTAGGAGAATTTGAAAATTTACATAAAATTTTATTTTACCACTTCTATGAGTGGAATTTTGAAAATCCGAGAGACACGGTTAATATCAAGGAGTAAAATGTGGTTCAATAAGATAAAAATAATTTTTGGTGAATAATAACTTTTTTTCTTTTATTTACCATGGTTAAAAGTAAATAGGGTAATTAAGGGTAAAAATAATAATAATATTACACTAACACATGTCCTAATTCTATTGGATAAGTGTAATTCGACCAAAAACAACCTTAGGAATAAAGTATTACCCTTTAGGTCCACTTGGATTGGATTAGGACATTTATTATTATTTTATTTAAAGAAGAGTTAAAATGGTTAAAATCAAAGTTTAATAACTAATTTTTTTTAATATTGGGTTATACATAATATAAATTTAACTATAAATATTCATTAGAAAGAAAAAAAGATTTTATACCTAATGGTATTTTATTTATAATTTTTAGACATTAAATAATTTAATTTATTTATGACACAGTGGTGATGCACTAATGACCTAAATAATGAAATATTAAAATAATTGATATTATAAATACCCAAATAAATGTAATTTGAGAATTATTATGAATTCTACTAATTTTATAGGTAAATATGTCTTGTTAGTATTGATTTAATTAACTTTTTTTTAACTATGAATTCTGTTATGATATTCACAAAAATCAATTACCAAATAGTGTCAAAATTGACAAAAAATAGTTTTTAAAACAAATATTATATTATTAATTGTTATTATATTCCTAAAAATCTAAGGTTCATCTAAATGACTTAGATAAGGTTATATATATTAATAATGAACCACTTGGGTTTCGTTTGGCTTGTTATAGTAAGTTTATTAAACATATAGTGTAAGAAAACAAGGAGACACAGTAAAGGTTAAATTTTTTAACTTAGAGTTAAATCTAAATGATATGGTTAAAATAGTAACCTAAACTTGTCTAAAACATATTGGTTGAGATTATTTCGACCCATTTCCACTTTATATTCGAAATAAATCAATTTTGAGCTATTATAAACCGAATATGACTTTATTATAAAATAATATTTTAAGTTTTTCCTAAAGTGCCCCTCTCCTCCCTTATAAAAAGGGCACC
This sequence comes from Viscum album, assembly GCA_963277665.1. Classification (NCBI taxonomy): domain Eukaryota; kingdom Viridiplantae; phylum Streptophyta; class Magnoliopsida; order Santalales; family Viscaceae; genus Viscum; species Viscum album. The sequence continues at coordinate 670,635,151 of OY728131.1, read as the reverse complement.
CCTTCCCTCTTCTCTTCACACCCTTTTTAGCCTTGAAGCTAGGCCAAAACCTACCCATTTCTATTCTCTACTTCCCTAGAAACATTCTGGAGGATTTGGTCTTCTCAAAAGACCAACTCTACTTTCTTAAGAGGAAGCTTAAAGGAGGTGCGTCAAAGAAGAGGTAATCTTTTCTTCTAATTCCCTCAAGTTTCTTTCTTCTTTTACTTCTTCTTCTTTAGTTGTTTCACTATAAATTAATAACATCAGTATCAATAATATACTGATATATTATTATAAATATGAAACAACCCTATTTCACCTTCTATCCTTCCTACATAAAACGAAATCACCAGGCGTGCGTACGTACGGAATACCACCTCCATGTCGTGGTGTAATCTGTTTTCGACCACCACCTTACCTGGATGGGTATAATGGTGAAAATAAATTAATATATATGATTATTGTAAAGTTTTATTGATTCAGTAATATTTTAAATACACTTCATTACAATTCCACGATCATGGGAATGATATCATCGCTCGTGCTTACGTACAGACTACCGTCTCCACAACGGGATGAGATTCATTCTCCATGTTAACCATTCATGAATGATTATAAAGTATATATAATGAATAATAATTAAATATATGACATAATAATGATACTGTATTTATGTATATATATATATATCTATTTCATCTACTTAATTCAATTCAATTCAATAAGGAAACGAAAACAGCGTTCATGCGTACGTACGACCTACCGTCTCCATGAAAGGTGTATTTCATTCCATTTATCGATCTATCATATATATATGTATATGATGAATATATATTATATATAAATCATTTTATACATTCTATAATTAAGTAATTCAGTATATAAGTAATAATATCAATAACAACAAGTCGAAACACGTACGATAAATGAAATGATTTTACCCAAAACGCTGCTCTAACATGGAATTTACAAAAGAACGGGTAATATAAAGTCATAAGTGAACCATATATGATATCATAACAATTAATATTATTATGTAGCAATTCAATGACATTATTTAAATCATTATACATGAGTTTCAGATATATACAAAGCATATCAGACATAAGGTAAGGAACAACTTTTCCAATCTCGTTTTTATCTGAGATTGTTTATTCGTAAGTATTTACTAGGGTTATATTTATCATCCATGTACCTATTTTCTAAAAATGGTTTCATGTATGTTTAAAGTACTTTATACCCATTTTTTACTTTTACTACATGGTATGTAAGGAATCTTTATTTTGTTTATGTTACGAGGTACTTTTTTGAATTTTCCGGCAAATGTACGAGAAGAATGTTTTTTTAACTTATACGACATGAACAAATTTTTACGATTTCATAATTCCTAATTTTCATGAAGATTCCACTACAGGTTTTCATGATTATTTTCAAAAAAATAATTTTCTTTTAAAATTTCATTGAATTTTTTGAAAAGAAAATGATTTTGAAAAAGAAATGATATTTTCCTCAAAAATTCATTGCAACTGTTTTATCAAAACCATTTTCCATCTTAGATGAAATTATTTAGTATGATTATGTTTCAAGTATAATGTATCTATTATTTACATGGTTTGATTCTTCTTGAGATGAAATGATATCCATTTGTTTTACATGGATTACGTTATGATGGGATAATGTTTATGAAACCCATTTTATTCTTTGGGTTATGATGAATGATGTATGATTGTTTTGTGGAACAAGTAAGAATGATTTCAATATGAGATGGGTGGGACCTATATCTCCCTCCAATGCATTGGGTAAAGATTTATATCTCATGAGATAGACATGGCTGGAACGACAAGTTAATCCGGTTCAGTGATACAGGACTGGAACGAGGAGTGAACTCGATTCAGAAAGGGACTTTGTCCACTAAGATGGTCTTGGCAGCAATGCCTTGGCTGCTATGGAAATCATATCATGTGATTATTGTTTTGTCACAATTACAAGTTTTATTTCCAAGCTATTTTATCATGATTGATGTTCCATTATGATCTATTCCATACGTACTACCATGGTTTATGTCATTGCTCAAGATTTCGATGTTTAAACATTATGTTCATGTTTTTATGTTCAAATGTATATGGTTTGTTTTATTTTCTCCATGATTACCCTTACTGAGCATTTGATCTCACCCGTTATATGTTTTCTTTTCCCCAGGATATAATGAAAGGTTTTAGGTAAGAAAACAAAAGGGGACGATATTTATCGGAGATGTTGAAGATCTTTCACCATGATTAGAAGATTATGTTACAAGTTTCCAAAGACACTAAACTATTATGGTCCTTCGGTGTTTGTTTTTGTTATGTATTAAGTATTCCACAAAATTAATTTAAAGTCCATGTACGTCATGGTTTGGGTTCTCTACACATATGGACTATTGTCTTGATGATTTATAATTTTCCTCCATGGTTATGTATGAATCCATAATATTGTATCATTTCATTATTGATACCTGGCCCTAAGTCACCTAGCAATGATATAGATTTATTTTTAGAACCTTTAATTGATGAGCTGAAAGTGTTACGGGATTTTGGTATTGAAACATTCTATGCGACAAAGAACTAGTTATTTGTATTAAAAGGTGAATTAATGTGTACAATTAATGACTTTTTTGCATATGGTAGTCTGTCAGGTTGGCGGACCAAGGGTAAAAATGCATGTCCATCCTGCAATGTTGAAACATGTTCATTTTACTTGAGAAAAAAAATAAGAAAATGTGTTACATGGGCCATCGAAGCTTCTTGGATTGAAGTAATAAATTTTGTTGAAATAAAAAGGCATTTAATGGGGAAATATAAACAAGGCTACCACCTAAATATCACAATGGATTAGAATTTTTAGATCAAATTAAAGGATTGGATGTCATATTTGGAAAAAATATGGAGACTCAAAGACATAATAAATGGAAGTGAGATGTTAATGTACCTTGGAAAAATAAGGGTATTTTCTTTCAACTACCATATTAGGAGAATCTTCTTATACACCACAATTTGGATGTTATGCATGTAGAAAAAAATGAATCTGAAAGTTTGATTGGAACACTTTTTGACATTGAGGGGAAAACTAAAGATACTTTCAAATCTCGACTTGACTTGGTAGATTTAAATGTAATACATGATCTTCAACCATACAAGGATCATGGTTGAACATATCTACCTACAACATGATTTACATTGACGGATCAAGAAAAAGCTGAAATGATAAGTGTGTTAGCCTCTATCAAGCTTCTAGATGGGTGTTCAACAAACATTAAGAGGAAAATTATTGATGGAAAATTTGTCGGTTTGAAAAGTCATGACCACCATGTTTTAATGCAACATCTGTTACCATTAGCTCTAAGGAAAATGATAAATAAGAAGGTAAGCGGTGTGTTGATTGATCTGAGTAACTTTTTTAAGGATTTATGTTCAAAAGTGGAAATATCTGAAGATTTTCAGAGGTTAAAACATCATGCTGTTGCCATGCTTTTTCATCTGGAGTGCATCTTCCCACCTTCATTTTTTGACATCATGGTACACTTAGTAATTCATTTATCACATAAAGACATGATTTTTGGACCTGTTTATTATCGTTGGATGTATCCAATTGAGAGGTACGCAAACTTTGTTTTCATATTTTCACTTTTGTATGAATTTGATTAAATTATTTATGTTGATTGATTAATTTTTTTTGTTAATATTGAAAATGTATGTTTGTAAAAAAAGTCTCTCAGAAGGATCAATTGCTGAAGGATACATTGTTAAAGAGTGTATGGAATTTTTTTCAATATATTTGCATGAAATTCAACTCAGAGAAAATAGGTCTACAAGAAAAAATGTTGGTGAAGGTGATGAAACATGTAAAGGGATATCCATGTTCTCTTTAAAATGTCATGCAATGTCTAAAAAGAAAGATATTGTACCTGACATTTCAATGATATTGCAAGCACATAATTATGTTTTGGGAAACTGTGACAAAGTTCAAGTATATGTACGGTAAGATACATACCCATAAATTTTGTTATATTTGTATTGTTTTTAAAATCCTTACCATATTATTTATTTGCATGGAGCACTATGAAATTCTCTGTAGAAAATATCAACACAGACTAGAAATAATTGATGAAATCCATAAAAATGAGTTTTATAAATTGTTTGATGATAATATGTGTTTTATATCTTACTTTGAATTTAATATTTTATTTTTCTTTTTTGTTTCTAACATTTCTAGTTTTCATTAATTATTTAGGTTATGACTTTTCTAACCAAGGAAACTTGTATAGAAACTGATTTGACACAATTAAGTCAGTTTCCTAATACGTGGATTAAAACAATGACCAAAGTCACTTGCAATAGTTAGTGGTGGCGTGTGAAATCTATAGATAAGAGGAGTGAAACCCAAAATTGTTGGGTTCTTGTGAGTGTAACAACAAATATGAGAAATGTGTCATATTATGGCATGTTGACAGAAATTATTGAGTTGACTTATCCAGTTGAAAGGAGTGTTATTTTATTTCAGTGTGATTGGGAAAATCCCATTGAAGGCGTCAAAGAAGATAATTTTGGATTCACTCTCGTCAACCTTAAGAGAATTATTAAAACCGATGAGCCCTTTGTACTTGCATCTCAAGCCTTAAAAGTATTTTATACAGGGGAATCTAAAGAGAAAATTTGGCATGTTTCAACTATCACTAAACCAAGAGACTTATTTGAAATGGAGGAAGATTTCATACCTGAAGTGTATGGCTTACAAACCGTCTTGTCAACTGATGTCGATGTGGCAAATTATGACATTTAGGATGAGGAATAAGTTTTAATTGATGATAATTCACTTAATTTCATTGAAGTATGGAATAAATACATGAGTATATTGATAATTAAATTACAGAAATTTGATGTTTGTGACTATGATCATGATAATGACATGTTTCATGATTCTGATTATTACATTTTTTGTTGACATTTAATAATATATTTAGTTTTGGGTTGTAAATATTATTATTTGATTTTGGTTAGAAAATTTTACTATATATTAGACACTTTTATATGCTTATTTGGTATTTTAGTTATTTTATTTCATATATAGCTTTGAGATGACATCCGTCGAGAACTCTTCAATCAAGAGAAATGTGGTTCCAATAGATCAATTAATGGTATTAATTTATGAATTTTATTTAAATTTACACCTTCTCCTTTGATTCCATTTTTTATAGTTTTATATTGAAAACCTTTTCTTTTTTCTTTGTATAAATTTTTAGGCTCATGTGTTAGTAAAAAGGGATAGGTGACATCAAATAAACCATTGAAACATTCTTTATTTTCGACAGAAAACCCTTCCAATGTCTCTCAAAAACACATCTAAAGTCATTGATAGCTGAAGATTAAATTCATGATACAAATTGTAAGTTTCTTGTAATTTACTAATAAGCTATATAGAATATTGTTTTAGGTTGCCTTTAGATAAATTATAATTTTTTTATTTCTTGTATTTGTTTTAAATAGTGCATGAAAGAATAAAACATAAGAAAATTGAGGAGATATCCTTGAATAAGTGGTGCATGTTATTTAAAAAAATGAATAAGCTAATTAAATTTATGACCTTATTTCTTTTATTATTACTTTAAATATACAACCAATGTTTTCCTTTATATAGTAAACTGTCGAAGAGAAAACAATCAGATTGTTGGTAAGTGTTTTTCCCTTATTTATTCAAATTATTGATTTTCTTATATCAGTTTAAATGTGTTTAAAAATATTTTAAAATTTTCATTTTATTTTAAGGGTTACAATCTCATCAAGTTGGAAATAATGAAAAGGATGGCATAATTCGGTCATCAAATTTGAATGCTAAATAAATATCAGTTGAATTAGTGAAACAATAAATTCTTCCTCATTATTCCACTATGAGCAGAAGGAGAGCTCAGGCATGTCATGTGAGAAATGAAAAAGGTCATGGATTGAGCAAGAATAAAATTTTTCTCAGAGTGTGTTTTTGTAGACTTCAATGGCTTGCTTCAACCAGTTGGAAATTCAGCAAGAAAATTATCATCACTCATCGGTTGTTTGGCTCGTGACCCTAGTCGATTACCATTAGACTATCGTGATTGGAGATTAGTATATATTAAAAAAATGACAATATCTGTGATGAAATTAAGGTAAATATTTAGTCATTATTATTGTTATTTTAATAATATATTTTTTATAAACATTATGTCATTTTTTTATGTTTTAGTTATCATATTACTTTCCCAAAGGGCATGAACCATATCATTGGGGAACATAAAAAATGGGTGTTTCATAGAGATCTTACAAATCTAAGTTAAAGGTAACTTATTTTGATAGTCTAACGCACAATGAGGTTATAGAAAAAAGGCCAAAACACATTCATGTAGACACATGGAAGAATTTGGTGATTTTTTGGGAATCATTAGCTGGACAAGTAATATTTTTCCATAATTTATGTATTTAAACCATTTTGAATTACTAATATATATTTTAGAGCTTAATTAATCATTAATTAAGATTAAAAAATATGTTTCATCCCAATATAATTTAAATTTTTTATAAGCAAGAACTAAGAGGGGTGTAGAAAATCGTTCACATTTGAAAATGCCGCATTATGCAGGGACAAAGAGTTTTTCACGTATACGTGCTGCAATTAAAGTATTACATTTTTCTCCACTCTTTGATATTGTTGCCTTTTATTATATTTTTTATTTTATTTTATCATATATTTTGTGTTTATGAAAAAGAAGGTAAAGAGTCAAATAATCTTCAAATATGGATCAAAACCCATGAACCAAAAAAATGTTCAAAACTTGATGACACTTCTACATTAGATAAGGTAATTTTTGGCTTCTATTACCACCTTAAAAAATATTAATTATTTTTAATATTGGATATTTTTGACATGGATTAATGTTTTTTACAGCAATCAATTGAGAATGCATTAGCTTCTCATTCAGAGAACCTCTCTACTATTGAAAAAAATGAGATTTTCAAAAAAATTGTAGGAGAGGATAAAAATGGCTATTTAAAAAATTTTGGTTTTGGTGATAAGTATCCAAATTCTCCTGCAAAGATATGTGCATTAAAGAAATAGAGGACTATAATGATTAAGAGTGAGGAAAAAGTTGAGAAAATTGAGAAACAACTTGATGAAGTTGTTAGACAAATATCACATTTGTCAGATTCAGTAGAAGTTCTTATAACGCACCAGGTATTCGTGATTGTGTATTTTTTTCATGGAATATTTTTTTTATATTTTTTTTCTAGTCATGTGGGTTTGACCAAACCATGGCCAAACATGTTTATCACATTCTTGAAGAAGAATGTAATTTTTCACATTGTATGTTTTTATAAGCAGGATTTGCGAGTCGACTCTTACTTGGTGATGAGGAAAATAATTGTGAAGTTGATAGCTCTGATGGTTGTCACGAAGAAAATGATGAAAAAGAGTCCCTTTAGTTTTTCTTTACATACATTTTTTTGACAGCTCTGATGGTTGTCCCTCCCCCACCTCATTTCAAGTCACTTTGGTTTGCTGTATTCTATTCTTTGCTGGCATTACTTCTCCTATTGTTGGTGTTCTTGCTACTGTATTTTGGATTTGTCTTGGCTTTCTGGAATTATTTGGGTCATTTCAGTCTAGTTCTCTCCATTTTTTGATATCTGGACTTGTTTTTTATAATTCTGGATCTTCTTTCATTTTCGATTGTTAGGAACTCCTTGCAGATGAAATTTTTATGTTTGGATCTCTTGATCGGGGGAATTTTCTGAAGCTTTAAGATCTACAACATTGGGACTAAGCTGTTTGTAGTTCTCATCATGTCCTCTGATTTTTTATTCATTTATATCTTCTTTGTCCCAATGTTTTAGACATGCCTTCTGATTTCAAGTGTAGGATTCTGGATCAGATGCTTGGAAAATTTTGGGACTACCTACCTTTTCCTGAAGTTGAACAGATTTTGTTTAGTTTTTTCTATGTGTTGATCAGATTTCTCCTTTATCTGCTTTGATTCATTCTTAGATTTTTAGCTACACACTGCCTTAAGATCATATAGGGCATGCATGAGGGGCATGTTCTACTATCAAAGACTTTCAAGTCAGTAATGGAGTACCTATGCTTTTGACACCACTGCATTCCTGGAGATCATGGACAGGTGGAGGATATGGCCCGTGCCTTTGACACCACTGTATTTCTGGAGATCATGGACAGGTATGGTAAGGATGTTTCTTTGAATAATTATTAACCTCTAGCTTCTTAATCTGTAAACTCATTATATAATTTGTGTAAAAATGAGTTTGTGAAATCTTAATCTGTCTTTAAAATGTGTGAAAATATATTTGTGTAAACCTAGTGATGTTCATCCTATTTTTCTCATGAAGTAGCCAATGAATGCTCTATGAATGGTTGGGGCTGAGTAAATGGTCCTGATGAAAAGTTTAATATGAATCTCAACCCTAATTTCCACATCAGCAGTCTTACATAGAATGCTAAGTGCACCAACATGTTCCCCATAGAGTCCCATATTTTATCTTAACTTTGAGCTTCAATAGAGATTCCCAGAACCATAGCATCAAGAAATTCTTGGACAGGGTTGAAGGAGTATGTTCTACATCTGTTTAAACGTAATAGATCTCTATTAAAAGATTTTAAAATTACTTCTAGTATGAATCCATCAAAGTGTTTCTCATGTTGTTAATTCCATCACTGTTAAAATATTTTATAAGGTTTCTCATGTTGTTAATGAAATATTTGTATTATGTTAAATTGGGATTTTCTTTAGGAGGAAAGTTTGACTTGGTTTTCTTAACAAAATTATAGTTGAAATCGAATGAAGAGTGTGGAAAAGAAACATGACTAAGAGGTTTCTAAGATGGAGCTAATTAGATGTATGTATATGTGGTTAATTTTATCATAGGATGATGTAAATATGATAGCTGGGGAAGCTAAAATCCAGCATGTATTAATTCCATGTGTACTCAAGCTGGCAGTGAAGGTAAATTGTATCAAATATATGCAGTTGGTTTTATGTTGAGTTGATACTTTTTCGACTTTTCTATTATAATTATTTGTAAAAGCATAGCCCCCATTCCAACATTTTCTATACAAATCAACATGTATTTATTCATACAAATTAGATGAAACTTTTCAAGGTTAAACAACAGGAAAAAAAAGTGAAGTAGTTGATGGAATCCCAAAATGGAGTGGGTTTATTCATTAAATAACAGTGGGTATAACTTTTTGGTACTGGCCCTAATTCGAGAGTTATTGCTTCAATGAACAAATGAAAAAATTTCGTCTTTCTATTGTTACATATATAACTTAATTGTTATTGAATATCTATTCTTCTTATAAATTTCATAAGTCTATATATATTTATCGCTCTCAAATTTCATATTTACCTTCATCAATATTCCTCCCCTATATCAAATTTATTTTTTAGATTTACTCCATTTATCGATTAGTTGTTACGTTTACTTTTAAGTTTAGTGAATCCATGTGATATGTGTATTCCTACCATTCAAAAACTGAATATTGATGTAGAAAAGACCATTGAATTCATAAAACAAAACCCCTTACATTTTTCAATCCATTCCTCATGAAGTTTTTTGATCGATCTGTTGATGCTATGATGAATGAGCCTTTAAAAACAATAAAAACAGGTACACATTATTAATAAGGAAACATAGTATATAGCAGGATAATTGGTATTTTTTATTTGAATAATCCTACACTCTTCATGTTATTATCAATTGTTGAGTTCTTATGAATGTACCAACTACTTTAAAGATTAAATCATTAAATCACATTGATAATATTCTTCCTCAAGGGAAGAAAGAAGTACAACAAAGAAAATTGCATTACATGGGTCTATATATTTTTATTTAAAACAATGGTACCAATGTGCCCTTCATTCCAGAATTCCTATATTTTTCAGAATGTGAGTCATGTTCAATACATCAATATACATATTTTAATATTTTTTTAGCTAATGTGGTCTGCCATTTTTGTAGTTGGGTTTTTATAGTTCAGAGTTAAAATCCATCTTAGATTCTTAGAAACACATTACATGGATTCCGGATGACCATGGTTTAGTCACCATAGTACCTGGATATGAAAAAATTGATTTAGTAATGCCTATTTTGTTTTAATTACACATTAAAGAACAAAATATTTTTTTATCAATATCTCTTATGATAAAACTACTAGCCTGTGAATACTCATACCTTAAAGAATAATATATTGTTCCTATGAGATAATCAGGTGATGGAGATAAACTATTTTATCATTATACAGTCTATTAATGATTTTATATTTGACGTTACATATATTATTATAATAATAAACTCTAAAAATAAATAGTTGGGTATTATTGGGAACAAAGACAAGAGATTTTACATTTATAACTATGGTTATATTCCCACCATGAAAGAAATGAGGAATTGATTTAATCAAATATTTTTATTATCTTCCATTATTCTACATTAAAAGATCATATAAAACCATCTAGGACCTATTGAAATTAGAGTTTTAGAATATTTACTTATTCAAATATTAAATATTCATCAAAAATATTAACCATACATGCATTATGATGTTTATTAGCTTTCATCCCACACCTAAAAGGTGTATAGATGATAATTCTTTTTACCCTGTACACAAAGAGAAAGCTAGAAGTTTGGGCCCCACCATCACCCATCTAGAGCCGATGTGCTTAAAGTACATTATTGATGGCTTTCAAGAGATGTGAATTTTCAGTACTTGATGTGTTCAATTATGGGAAAAAGGTGAGTTTTGTGTTTTAATTTTAGTAATGAGCTTCCACTTGTTTGGTTTCTAGTTTCATTGAAAGACATGGACTTGATTTACACAAAATAGAATGATGGTGAAGTCACTATAGAATTGTATCATCAATCCAGAGAATGAATGATTTCTTAAATGGTGAGATAATTTAATCAAAATCCTAATTTTAAATATAGAGGCATTCCATGGTAATGACTCTGCTTATCTTATTTTTTGATGGATGCCTACAAAATTTATGATGGATTTGAATCATGTGAGAATTAGTTTTAATGGTTAAATAAGTCGTAGATTTTAGTACTATCAAGATTCTAATATTGTATATGTTTAATGTGATTTATCTTTATTTTAAAAAATTATTCTGATGTAACTCACTAGTATATAAATTGGATTGCTTTTTTTGATATTTATGCTAAATTTTAGATCAAGGAACATCAACAGATGATGCTGAGTGATTCATTAGTTTTAAAAGTGAATTTTTTGACGTTTTATGGTCTGTTTGGCATTTCTGAGCCATGGAGGGCTCAAAAAATTATTTTGGATCCTCTATTTTTGTGGTTGGATTGAGCTTCCAAACCCCATTTTTGGTCTTTCTGGGGGTCTTGTTTTTGCTATATTTCATGTTTTATTTTCCTAATTCATATAATATTTCTATAAATGGAATGTAATCGCACTACATTCAATGTAATGTTAACTAATTTTGTGTATGATGAGGCAGTTTGATGATGGTTTGATAGTATAGTATTTTTGGGACTATTTAGATTTGATATTTCTATTTCTTCTCAAATCGGTTTGCAGGATGAAAACTTATTTAAAATCTCGCTGTACTTGGGTCAACATAGTTATGATCTCCCTAGATCATCAACTTTCACAATCAAATGGACATACCTTTGGAAATGGCATCTGATTTTTTCTAACAGTCATATTTTGGATCTCTAAACGTAGAAGGATTATATCTTTGAGGATGACTTGATCCATTTCACATTCACTACTTGGTGTATGCTTATTCCCTTATCAACATTTTAAGATTTCAAGACTCTGCTGAATATGTATCTTCTGATCTTGATGTTCTTGTGTGGATGAAATCATACAAGATTTATTTCTTCTGGTATGTAAGTCCAGTGGGTCAAAGTAAGTATCCAGTTCTAAAACAGAATATCAATATTTCATGGATAGTGGCATAATGAAGAATGCAAGAGTGAAATCTAGTTTCGTTGTACACCTTCATATGATGGTAACCTCTGATCTGAGCAGTCAGTTTATATGTGGATCTGGTTTTACATTAAAAGGTTACATTATATCTAAACTATAAAAGCATGGATCTATATATATTGTAGGATTTATTTCTTTGGAGATGAGGTGATTCATTTTCCTTTACTGCTTTTGGTATTTTTGAAACAATTTTCAATTTTAATTTCTTGTAACCTCTTTAAATCATGTTTATTCATTGCAAATTTTTTTATTTAATAATGTTTTAGAGGTATGAGTTGGGTGACCAACACGTCTCATTGCTCCTAATTTTTTTTTGTTTCGAAGTGAGAGTGTTTAATAGATTCTATGGACCACCCTTTAAAAAATCTTCAAAATTGATACATCGTCTTTTCCCAAGACTTCATGTACTCATCTTGGCTGATCATCCCATCATTGAATCACCATGGATATTAGATCTTTATTTTCTATCCATGTTCTCTGTTCATCATTGGAATTTACCCATAACCACATTCCCATAATCCTCTTGGAATCTTTATTAGAAGAACTAATCACTATAAAAGTTTCAACCATTTCTTCTTCCAAGTGAAATTGAAGCTGAGATATTTTTCATGTGCTTCACCTGACATCCACTACTGACTAGATGAAGAACCCTTGTGGAATATAGCCCCATGATCCATAGTCTCTTCCGAAGAAGAAATTTTAGTAACCTTAAAATCACTATCTATCATATTGTCTTTTGATTTCATGGTGGATCATGTTTCCACGAGTAGAGGAAAAAATGAGTAGTCATTTCTCCGTTTTATATTTACCACTTGTATTTTCCTCCTCCTAGGACTGGTAAGCATGCTACTTTGTAAATCATCTATAGTATCACTTGAAAAATGACCTGAAAAATCCTTAATGGAATCATTCATGAAGACCCCCAGCTCATCCGTGAAAGGCACAATCTGAGCTGCTTCATTCTTCTAAGCCAGATCATCATTCACCAATCCCTCAAATTGATTTCAAGATCAATAATTACTACCAACAATATTAGGATTGTCCTAATCAAGTACTCACCCCATGAAATGATCCAAATATTTTCCACATGAAGTGTCACCCTCCCTTGGTGCATTAGATGTAGCTTTCTGACCTCTACCACTGCTATTGTTCCTTGAATGTATTGCATCATCATATGATGTATTCATAAGAGACTTGAGACCTCCATCATCAAATGTTAGTTAATCCAATGTAGGGTTATTACCACTATCGGATTATGCCTCCCCTATATGAGTACCCCCAAGTGTGTTATGAGGATCCAAACCACCAACTTCCAACAATTCCTCATCATTCACATGCCCTGAATGAGCTTACAATAAAGACATGGGAACACACAGATCCTCTCTCAAGAGACTGAAAATGTCTCCCACCATTTTATAACCCTCCCATGTTCTATACTGCACTCCCTTTTCATAATTTAGGTTCTTAGATCACCCAATTGTATCTTTTCAGAAGAACTGTCATCAACAATAGACCTTGATCTCTTTCCATTGCCTCTTATGTACAATCCATGTGTTCAATTCTTCATTAATTTAACACATGGCCTATAAAGGTATGTACATCATGGTGTATTACTTGTGGCACATGGATTTTCACTAAGACATGGCCTGTATAAAACAATACAACATGGGATTTCATAGGATCCTTACAGGCATGCACATCATTTAAAAGTACTCATGACCATGTGTCTGATTCTGTACAGTCCATGTGTTCAAGTAATCATTGATTGAATACATGGCCTGTACAATTCTATACAATTCTGAACATATTATTTTACATCATGTCCTATATAGGCTGTGTGTTAAATCCCATTCTAAAATTCTACTCCCACCCAAGTTTCATAGTACTCATCTTCCAATTTTACTTGAATTGATTTACTCACAAGTAATATACCTTGATTTTAATGCATTGAACATATTTCTTGATGATGAATTCAATCCAAATCTCTTTGATTTTAGTCTTTCATAGATATTTACAACTTGGGATAAAAACCAAGTTTCTAAAATGGTGATGAGGACCTATCTATATTTTTCTCTTGAGTATGAATGGGCGGGGTGGTTGCCTACTAAGTAAGATGGTACAGATTTGGTTTAATTTTCATGGAGATGATTTCTAGAAGGAAGGTTATTGATACTATTAAGCCCATTTACTAGAATAATTTGATATAATGGGTACTTTATACAATTTATTATTTCAATCCAAATGCCAAGTCCACATTTCTTATAAATTGAAGGCTATCTTTGAATGTTTATTTCCTTATTCTGCAGGTAATACCTTTTTTGAAAGACACAATGAAGTCCACCTCCACATTATTCGAAAGTAAAGTATCCAATGAATGATCTCTACCAAGATCTCACAGTTACAATATGCGTCTCCATGATGATGCCACAACTCTAACCTTACTACTATGGTATACTTGGATCTGTATGATAACTTAGGTAGTGACATTGAATTTCAGTTATTCTCTATTGATTTTTCATAAATTATTGGATTGACAGGTAAAAGATAATGAAGGTAAATGAAGGGTGATATTCTATAGTCTATTTATTTTTCTTGAATTTGCATGTTATGGAATATGAAGTTATGTTATTGATTGAAATGGTAATGTTTTTTTGGAACCCAGGTCTCTGAATGAGAGGGTACAAGCTAGAGATGTTTTTTGGGATTTGCATGAATCTATCTGGGATGGAGGTGACATTTGAATATTTTATTAGTGAGGTTTTACTCAACCTCCCTTTCTTCCTTTACTATTATTTTTTTGTTTTTTTCAATCATTTCAATAATTTTTATATTCAATACACTTTGGTAGGACCTATCTTGAGTGAAATTGAATTTTTCCTACATGTTTTCATTTAAATCCTGTTTGTTTTCATGTGGACATATTTTTGATACTTTAGGTTTTTATTTAGGTAGAGGTTGCTAAAATGAACTATATAAAACACCATCCTCAAAAGTTAAGATTTTGTGTTTTGGTTCATTTAAAATAAGTTGTCGAAAAATATTTCTGCATTGTTAAAACAAACCATGGAAAACTCTTTTTAGATAATGTGTTGAGTGACATTTTATTAGCTGTTGAGAAGTACATTTTCAATGACAGAATGAAGAAAAAGTTCCAAAAGGCTCCATAATCCATAGTTCTTGATTGGTGACTTCCTGCTCATTGTTTCTATTTTAGTTTCTTCTGAATATCTTATATTATATGATGTTATTCTTTCCAAGGAAGTTTTATCTTCTGAAGTGTTGGTTTCATCTTATTTTTTCAACTATTTTTGCAATTTTTTTCTGGTATGAAAGGTTTTTTGATGCTGTAATCTAGGATATCTTCTGTTTTTCGCTGCTTGTTTCTATGTTTCTATCTGCTTCCGGAGTTGCTGCTGCATATGGGATGTATTTTTCAGATTTCTACTTTTGGCCTTTCTACTCTACTGTACTATCTACTTACTACTGGTTTGGAGCTGATTTTTAATCCTGACTTTGAGCCTATTCTGCCTCTGTTACATGGATAGTGTAATCTGATTCTTCTGTGCATTTTTCACATCACTTCTTTTTTGGAATTCTTTGAAGCTATTTTAGTTTGCATAATTAGTTATGAGTTGATGATAAGGATGCCTCTTGCTGATCTGCATCCATTGAATTTTTTTTCAAGCTCTCTTTGGATGTCATCTGATTCTAGTTCTAGATATAAAGGTTTGAATTGGCTGGAATGCTCAACAACATTGAAGGTGATGTTTCTTCCTTTCTTAGTCAGTATTCCAGTTTTGAGTGGATTGTATGATTTCTGCTTTTGTTTCCCCCATATTTTTCCCAGCTGGTGCAAGCTCTTTTCACCTCGTGTATGTACTATTATATTTTATTTTAATAAATTCCTTTGGGGCATGAATTGGGAAACCAATTAATGTTCCCACTTTCTATAAAAAAATTAAAGATTTTTTTGTAGTATATTCACATTATATGATTTTCATATGTTCTTGGAGGTCTCTTCAAATTGGAAAATGTTACTTCTCATAATAGCAGTCCATCATGTGAAGAATTAGATGTTTAGGTATTCTACTCCTACATTTGGTAGTCTTGCAAAGATCTTGATTGAGGTAACTTTCGTCATCACTTAACACATGTTTATTTAAAAGGGAATGATTTATTATTATTATTTTCTATTAACCAATGTTTTATTCATACTTAACACATGGATAGAGGCTTCCCCTTTTAGGGGTTTTGTTTTATAACTCATTAAATGGCTTTGGAGTGGATAGAATGATGCTAGAGCTCTAACGTTCTAGCATGGATGGGTTGGTGGTGCTCGCCAGCATGGATGAGATGGATCTAGAGATATGGATTGACTGGTGCTAGATATGATTCATTGGCATGGATTTCTCGCTTGCATTCCATGAATGGTTTTTTTGTGGTACTCGCTAGTGTCTAGTGTGGGAGTTGTTTCACTGGCATGGATGTTTTCTCACATGGATGGATGCTCTTATGGAGGCATGAATGGGTCGGGGGTGGTCTCGACGTTGTGTGGTTGGGGTGTGATGGATCTTTTTGTATTAAATTTCATTATTAATATAATTATTTTTTTTCTAATATTGAACATTTTTTAAAATATTCGTTGGTTTAATAATTAATGTAGATGTGTTATATATGATAAATTAATTAATATTTATAATATGAAACTTGTTTGAACATGTGTTAAAATCATATTCGGTTTATTAAATAAAATCGATGTATTATATATGATAAAATAACAAATATGATATTTAATTT
Source organism: Viscum album (assembly GCA_963277665.1). Lineage (NCBI taxonomy): Eukaryota > Viridiplantae > Streptophyta > Magnoliopsida > Santalales > Viscaceae > Viscum > Viscum album. The sequence continues at coordinate 670,618,333 of OY728131.1, read as the reverse complement.
TACGAGAAATAAAATTTTATAAATTTTATTCAAATGTAATTTATAATTAAATATATATTCTATGCAGGTAATATTATTACCAACAGATAAATTTTTCCTCAAAACCTGTTGCTAAACCCTTTAACCAACATATATATTATATGTTGGTAATATTATTACCAATAGAAAAATTTATTCATTATAAACTATTGCTAAACATTATAACGAATATATATATTATATGTTGGTAATATTATTACCAACAGAGATTTTATTCATTATAATCTATTTCTAAAAATTATAACCAACATATATATTACCTGTTGGTATTATTATAATTGCAACAGAATGATTTTATCTATCGCAAAAGAATTTAGTGACAGAGTTTTTACCAACAGTTTAGTGACAGGGACATATATGTCGGTAAAATGTATTACCAACGGAAAATTCACTTTTACCGACACATATGATCCTGTTGGAAAAAGTGAAATATTTTGTAGTGCATTTCCTAAACTGAGTTTTATTGTCATTATTTTTTATGATCTTCTAGTAACTAATTGTAAAATTTCTATTATATGACATGTGGTGTCTATACCTACATCCAATGCATTGGGTAATGATTAACATCTCATGAGTTAAACATGACTATAATGAGGAGTGAAATAATTTTATTCATAGACTTGATCAGTTATGTTATTCATGGGAGTGAACCTTTACTACTAATATTGTTAGGAAAGAGAACACAGTCCACCATAATAGTCTTATAAATGAGCCTTTAACTAATAAAGAAATGATTTTATATACTTTTGTGTATGAAAAAATATATTTCTTATTCCAATGTTAATATCTCAATGTCCATGTTATTTGATTACATTATAATAAATGTCTTATGAACTAAACATAATTTTACATGACTCATGTTTTTGATCTATGATATATAAGGCATGGTTTTAAAATGTAATTCACATATTCCCATACACTTATAGTGATGATATATTGATATCTATATTGATTACCTTTATTCAGAATCTGACATAATCCATTTTTATATTTTTTCCCTAGTATATGATGAATGTTATTATGTATTATATATCTAATAAGGGTTCTAGTTATGATAAAAATAGTGGGATATGATGTATCTTACTTATGGAATAGTTGTATATGTGTCCATGTTTCCAAAGGCATAATACCATTGCAATCCTGAGGTGATTGTTTGTGTAATTTAGTTAATATTCATCTATAATGATGAAATATAAATGTATTAGAAGCATGGTTCATTACTAGTGTAGATTCACATAAGTGTAATAATATATTAAAATATCTTATTAACTCGATCATCAGTCAATGCATAACTAGTTACCCTCTATAAACTATAGTATTGACACTCTCAAGGGATATATTTTGGATGATTTACTTACTAATTACAAATAGTTATGAGGGATTTCAATATATTTGTAGAATAAAGAATCAAATAGTGTAAATATAGTGGATAAATTAGATTTGAACCTAAGGATTCATATATTAGGTTATATATTCCATTTATGAGTTATTTATTCTATTTTTAAAGATATTATTTTCTACATATATTCTTATAATTATTGTCGCAAACATTTATTTATTCATATAATGGATGTAGAATGGATTAACAAAATTAATAATTGAGATGATGGAAAATGAAGTGACTATCACAATGAGAATCAACAAAAAATATCATTGTGATAGTTTCTTAAATCTCCTATGACATGGATAAGAAATTCAGTCTTGTTTAGATCCATAATTCACTGTGGATTAAGGAACATGATATAATGTATTTTTGGAATCAATTTACACCATCCATTAGTGCGTCTTCTAATCCAAGAATTTCTATGAAATTTATCAATGAAATAAATAAGTTATTTTATGATACACAAGGCCTAAAACATGAGAGGTTTGTGTTTTTAATTTGAGAATTAGATATTGAGGCTGACCCATAGTTTGCCCTAATTACGAATAAAGTGGAAAAATAAATATATTTACTCTATTTAATGGTAGGATTTCATGAAAATATTCTTACCCAAATATTTTCCATGAAATATTCTCAAGAAAATGGCATGATAATAACTAATGTGTAAATAGAAGGTCGATGAATCCAATGGTATCTATGAGGAAAACAACATTGAACTCACAATGGCCTCCTCCAGTTTTATAGTAAACATATAAAGTAAGATAGACCCATTATTTACTACAATTAATCTAAATATTCCAATGTAATTACTTATCCTATTTTTTGGTATCTATGAATGTATTTTTTAGTGTGAACTTATGGTTTATATAGAAACTGGAAACTCCCATAATTATCAGGTTTCTATAGATTAGAAATAAAAATAAGATATTTTGTGAAACTAAAATAAAAATAAAAATTGAGGATATATATTTCTACCACCTCCATTCCAAAATTAAAGAAATATGTAGGTGTAATTACTTAAAAGGGACCAAAAAAATATTTTTTTATTGAAGAATCATCCATTATGGTCATAATTATTGAGGATAGAAGAAAAGGTCAGTCAATACAATGGATGAAAAATATCGTCAACTAATTCCCAACCTACATTTCACTTATTTAAATGAATGTAATTGGAATTACATAAATAAATTCTATAACTTCAGTGATAATGAACAAAATAATTTCAAAAACCAATAATTAAAATAGAAAAAATGAAGTCATTATGAAATCACTGGTATGAAAGTGGATCGAGATAATGGGATTGTAAAAGTTACTCTAATTCCACATTCATGGTATTCAATTGTCTTATTTTATTAATGTTCATCACACTATATAATTTTATACATGATACCAAAAAAATAAATTCACCACCTCATATATGAGATTTTCAATTATCGGCGAAAACTTATAGGGGAATTATGATTTCATCAACAATATATAAATCATATCTAATCATGAGCTATGGGAATAAATTTTCATTATGTCTATATTTTATTCCCTTGGTATAATTCAATATGATACATTTTTTGGATAGTTATACTCAACAAATAAAACATATATTCTTGAAGTAAACCCATAGGAAGGAATGCGTTTCATAATGGATTTGTGAAGAGTACATTCATGAATAGGATTTGGGGTTCCCAAATGAGTATGATATGTTATATTTTGGCATTAAAGATCATTTTTCTTCAAATAAGAAAAACAGAAGAGTGATCATGTGGTATTTTTGAAAAATAAAGTTGAAGGACCCCAGAAAACCCTGAGGGGGGAGGGGTGAATCAGGGTGTCAACTTTTTTTTAAAGTTGTGGATCTTGTTCCCACATTGGTAAGATCTTGTTAAACCTGTAAATCAAAATTAAGTAGAAATTTGACACAACACTTTGACTTGGTTCACCACAGAGGGCTGTGTCGAAGAAGCATACACCGACTGGTTTTCGGTCATACCTAATTCCACTAAAATTCACTAGCTGTGGATTACAATGTTCAGGTATAGTCACTCTGTCCCAGGCACACTACCTTTACAAAAGTTTAGGTATAGCTCACTGCGTCCCTCTGGTCACTCCCATTGACCCCCTGGCTCACTGCCTTTGGTTAAGTCCCATTCAATTTATAGATGTGAAGGTATCTTCAATAGATTTGCATTGAAGTCATTGCCTCTGATTATCACTAGACTTTGCTTGCATCGAAGTCTAGAAATGATGCACTTGAATGCACTGAACCACTAAACCGGATAGTCAGAAACTTGCAAACAGGTTAAACTGAAGATTTTGTGCAACTCCCACCCTTTGCGCAAAATATCTGACATTGGCACGAAATACTTGATTTTTGTGCAGAAAATATTTTGCTCAATAACCTACTTTACATGTAGCTTTGTACGCCACACCTTCTTCATGTAGCTCGGAGGTTTTCGCGCAACCTCAAATTTTTCGCACAATGTCTGCATTTTTGTGTAACTAAAACCTTTTCGCACAACTCAAAATTTTTCACGCAACACCCTTTACGCGGACCTTTTACGTGCATCAGAACTTGGATATTCTCTAAGTCTTCAACTATATCGAATGAGGGGGGTCACCTCTTATTTATAGGTATCTTAGTCCCCCACATGAAAAACACCCTGTGGCGCAAAAAACCACTCATTTGGCGCGTAATTTTTTGCACAATTATAGTTTTTCACGCACAACTCCATGTTTTTTTCAGAGCCCATGCCTTCGCCATTTTCTGACGTTCTGATTCCAAAACACCTCTGGTGTGAAAAATCTCTCTCCACTATATTGTGCACCACACTGTTTTGCGTGCACGCCTCCCTTATTTTTTTCACCACTTTCATTTTGCGTGCACCTCCTCTTTCCAATAACCTATGTCTTCATTTTCTTATTTTCAGGTCCAAAAATTTGGCAAACACTGGAGACCATCGCCACCTTCAATACGGTGGTCTTCTTGAACTTTATGATCACTTTACTAGCACACATTATGAACTTCCACTGAGGATTGACAAAAAACACAAACCATACTCCAATTCATGCATAGAATGTCCATGGTTCCAACAATCACCCCTTTGGGTTTGGGAGAAATCAGTAAATAAATTCAATAGAGAACCAGCCATATGAAAACCAAAAATGAAAGAATAAACTCATCCAACACTCTAAGTCTATGTGAGCAATGCTCGGTGTAGAAATCAAGAGGGGATGCAAGAATTGGGATCCCGTGTTTTAGAATTCTCAATGACACCCAAGCAATTGTCTTAAATTTTCCCAGAAGCATTAAATGTACAATGTATTCCTTCTTATCCTATCACCAAAATCTCATCGTGATACCAAACATGTCCTAAATTCATTCTTCTCCCCCATTGGAAATAAACCCAAAGATCGGTATTTTCTCATTGAATATCTCAGTACACCCCATGGATAGTATCTCATCCATAAACCTGCATCATATCCACAAAAAGATTAAAAACAGTTAGCATAACTGGGGAGAGGGGTATTTTGAAACCTACTTATGCACTGGGAGGTGGCTAAACACCGAGGTTCAACCGATGCTTCTCAAACATAGCCGCTGATAGTGGCTTGGTCAAGATATCAGCCACTTTCTCATCAGTTCTCACATGATCCATTCTAATCACGCCTTGGTCAACTTTTTATTTGATAAATTGATAGCTGATTTCAATATGATTTGTATGAGAATGTTGAATAGGATTCTTCGTAAGATCAATTGCGCTGTTGTTATCATTGTAAATTACCATTGGTTGCTTCACCTCATTACCATTATCTGTTAGTTGTTGCTTCATCCATAGCAGTTGAGTGTATGCCTTTGTAGAGGATATATACTCAGCTTCAGAAGTACTAAGAGAAGTAATTTCTTGTTTCATGCTCAACCAGCCCACACATTTCTGCATAATATAGAAGGATCCACCACTGGTGGAATTTCTATCCACTACATCATCAACCCAATCAGCATCAGAAAACGCTGATAATTCACTATCCCTGCCTGTAGCAAAGTATAACCCAATGTTATGAGTACCTTGAATGTACCTCATGATTCCTTTTACTGTGCCATATGTTCTTCCATTGTATTACACTGAATGTGAGCTACTAGACATGTTGCAAAGACAATATCTGGACATCTCGCTATCAGGTACAGTAGGGACCCAATTATCTTTCTATACATGGTGGGATCTACAGAGGTCCAATACTGATGCTTTCCAAGTTTGGTTCTAACTAAAATTGGGGTTAACATTGGTTCAGATTCATGCATATTAAATTTCTTCAACATTTCTCTTGCGTACTTTTCTTGAGAGATGAAAGTTTAATATTTATTTTGAGTAACCTGCAACCCCAAGAAACATGTGAGCTCCCCAATCATTTACATTTCAAATTCTGATTTCATGTGATTGGAAAATTTATCCACTGATTTCTGCCTGCTACCAAAAAATATATTGTCATCGACGTAAACTAGAACCATGAATCGATCTTTCGAAGAATTATTTACATATAGATTGTGATATACTCCTCTTTTTAATTCCAGCTTCTTGAGATAAGAATCCAGTCGAGAATACCATGCCCGTGGTGCCTGTTTCAAACCATATAGAGCTTTCTTTAGTTTGAAAACCTTTGTTTCATTAGTACTAAGAAGAAAACCTACTGGTTTTTCAATGTAGACTTATTCTTCGAGTACACCATTCAATAATTTTGTCTTGACGTCCATTTGATATACTTTATATCCTCTTTGGAGTGCCATGGCAAGGAAAATCATGATTGAATCAAGTCCAGCCACTGGAGAAAAGGATTATCCAACATCAACACCTTCAATATGGGAGTATCCTTTACATAGCAGTCGTATCTTGTTTCTAATATCACTTCCATGCTCATTAAACATGGTCTTGAAGATCCATTTTGTACTAATCACATTGTGAACATCTGGTCTCTGGACAAGATCCCATGTCTGATTCTTATCAATTTGATTTAACTCTCCATTCATGGATTTCACCCAAGATTCATCCTTTGCAGCTTTTTCAAATGAGGATGGCTCCACAACTGACAGAAAAGCAGATTATGTGTTATTCCTCATCCTCCTTGTTTGTTTGGGTGCACTCCTGTCACCAATTATGTTAGATGGATCAATCTCGGCTCTTCGATTTCTCCTGTGAGGTTCAGTTGCATTCTCTCCAGCCAAGGTTTCCTCTTCAGATTATTCTTCTGAGTCAACATCATGATGTGACTGCTGAGTGTTTTTCCACCTTCCTCTATTCTTATATTTGTATTTACTCCATGTTCATTTTCTTCCTCACTTTCTATCACATCAACATATGAAATCCTTGAATAATTTGTGGTTTTCTCTTCCATGATCTTAACATCAATACTTTCCACAATCCTTCATAATCACTTGTTGAAACACTTGTAGGATTTGATATTCATTGAGTACCAAAGGAAAATTCCTTCATCTGCATTGTCACCATAATTCCCTTGATTTTCTTCTTTGTTCCTGATGAAGCATTTACTTCCAAAAACACGAAAGTATTTCAAAGATGGCTTCCTTCCATGCCACAATTCATAGGGTGTCTTCATCTACCCATATAAAGTCCTATTCTATTTTGAATATACACTGCACCTTGAACAACCTCTTTCCAGTAATGTCGTGGAATACGACTCTCAATTAGCATAGTTTGTGCCATGTTGTTCACCTGTCGAATCTTGCATTCAACAACTCCATTTTTTTGTGGAGTTCTCACTACTGCTACCTCATGTTGTATCTCATGCTTCTTAGTTTTCAAATTCAATGGACATGTATTCCCCTATACTTTCTGATCGCAACACATTGATTGTTCATCCAACATCATTCTCGGGGATTCGATGATATGTTTTTATGAAGTCAAGTACTTGTCGTTTCCTATGTCTAACCATTACACATTCCATTATATTGTAATCATCAATTAAATGGAATAAGTACCTTTCTCCATGAGTTCCGACAACATTTATTAGGCCACAAAGATCTGTAAGAATGAGATTAAGAAGATGTGATGCCCCTTTCTTCTTTGGTCGATATGAACTGCAGTCTAGCTTCCCAAAAATGCAAGCATCACAAGACTTTTCACATTCACGCTTTATGTTGGGAATGTCCATGAACATCCTTAATTTTGATATTTTATCTATGTATTTTTGATTGATGTGCCCCAGTCTCTGATGCCAAAAATTTTTTTGTTCTTCAACAGTCATGTAACAAACATTTTCTTTACTCTCAAACTGATACAAGTTGGTTTCTATTCTGCATCCCTTCATAAGTGAATTTCTTGTCTTTCCCTTGATAGTGTATCCTTTCTAATTAAAAGTAACTATAAGTCATGAGTCATAAAGTTGACTCACACTGAGGAGATTATGACATAGGCCATCTATATAAAGGACTTCAGTTTTCTTTAGCTCACTATTCGCTAGTTCAGTACTTCCACTGCCTTTGATTTTCAGAGCTCCATCATTACCAAACTGTACTGTTCCATCGACCCTCCTTTTGATACCCATTAATAGGCCAACATTACCTATCATATGATATGAACAACTGCTATCCAGAATCTAGGTACTGTTGCTTTTTATAGCTTTGAGGGCCACCTCTGCAAGGTTGGATTTCTCAATTTTCTTCTTTTCCTTCCAAGAGACTTTGGATTGAGTATAGAGCACTGATGGCCTTTCAGTTATCTCATCCGCGTACATTGGTTATTCATAGTAGAAGTCTTATTAGAGAGATGAAAACCTATTTGTAAGCGCAAAACTATCTTGTTGACGAGATTTGACTTGTCTTGAACTCCAGTATGAGGTGTCTATGTCCCTTCTCTGCCTACAATTAACAGCCGTATAACCAATGTTGCAACAACGAAAACAATATCCATCGAAGTTGTTTCTTCTAAAATAATTAGGATATAAATATTTTCTCCTATGTTGAACTCCCAAATATTCTCCATTCAGATAGATTCTTGCCACTTCGCAATAATACATGGTTTGGCCCAGATATCCACAGAACTGACACTTCATGAGAGGAAATGTCTTCTCACTTTTTTTATCCTCATTCCTTCTTATGTTGGATAATAGTTTGAATTACCCTTATTCTTGGAGGCTCGATCATAGTCTTTACCTCTACTTTTAGATTGAATTGGAGGTTTATTTTTCAGAACATCAGGAGACTTTTCTCCATTACCCACTTTTAGATTGCCTATATTTTGGTCCCCATTGTTTGCAGCATTTAAAGATTCAGTCTCACAACCGATTCTACTATTTCCCATTGAAGCGGGTATTTGATCAATCAAAATCTTTTCAACTCCATTAGATCAAAATTTTTCTCTCTCCAATAGCTCAAAATTTGAGAACCTTCCAAACTGTATTTTCATCCATGATTCTTTTGAAATTGAATCTCTTTCAAGTTTACTCCTAATAGTGACAACTTCTTCCTCAAGATACTTAGAAGTCTTGGACTATTCCTCTAGTTTAGAGGTGAGGTCATTGATTAACTTTTCCCGTTCTTCAATTATTATCTTTAGATCCACTAAATCATCATTTATTTCAAGTATTTTAGACAATACTTTCACCAATTCATCCAATCATTCAATTTCAGCTTCAAGTTGATCAGCATATTCAGTTGATTCTACTACAATTGATTTCCACTTATTGAAACTCTTAAATTTAATCTTAAGATTAATAACAGAATCCTTAAGTTGCAACTTGGGATTGACACTAGTTGTAAACTGATTTTCTCCACCAGTATCTTCTTATTTTTCAACAGTGGCTATCATGGAAGCATGGTTTCCAGTTTTAAATTCTGGTTCTTCTTCATCAAAGAATTCATTATCATAATCTTCCTCTTCACAAACAAAAATATTCATTGGTACTTTCCTTCTAGATTTGAAGTATCCATTTTTAAAGACCTTTTTAAGGCTTCTCAATGTTTTCATCATCTTCATTCTCATCATCAATCTTTCTTAAGCACTGAGAGGCAATGTGACCCACATTGCCATAATGAAAGCAAGCTAGGGGTAACTTCCTTTTGAATTTCACTTTTCTCTTATGGAACTTCTTTGTAATGAGAGAAAGAATTTCTTTTTCTTCATCTTCTTAACCACTACTATCTTTTGATATTTTCAGTTTCTAAATGGATTTGAACGCCATTTACTTTCTCACTCGAGTCGTAGCATCTTCTGGTTTGAATCTAATTTCATATGCCACTAGGCTTCTTAGAAGATCATCCAGAGAATGTTTAGAAAGATCTATTTCCTCAAGTTATGAAACCTTTTCATTGTACAGGGGTGGAAGAATTCTCAATATTTTCTTCACAATGTCAACATCTATGATTTCTTCTCCTAGAACCTGAATAGCTCCAACCACTTCAGTAATTTGATTGAAGAATGAGTCTGCATTCTCATCTGAATGCATCTTCAGATCATCAAAACTATTTTGTAGGACTTGTAGTTTTGCCTCCTTCACTTTTCTATCTCCTTCATATATATTTTCTAGTTTATCCAACATGGATTTTTCTGAGGTGAAACTCATCACCTTTAGATAGATCTGATCAAAAAGAGCTGTGGTGAGAGCATTTTGTGCTTTAACATCTACATCATGAATTTTCCTCCCTATGTTAGTCATAGCCAGTCCTGTTGGATCAGTGACTTGTATTCCTTGAAAAGTAGAAAAAAGTACTTCCATTCCAAGAAATCTTAGTTGATATCTCATTCTGTTCTTCCAGATCTTGAAATTACTTCAATCGAAGAGAGGGACTCCCTTAACATTGGATGAATTGTCAATAACCGAATATGGCAGATCAAACACCAGTCAACCTAGATCTAATCCAACTTGAAGGACCCCAGAACACACTGAGAGGGGAGGGCTGAATCAGGGTGTAAACTTTTTCTTTTTAAAGTTATGGATCTTGTTCCCACATTGGTAGGAACTTGTTAAACCTATCAAATAAAAGAAATCATGAAGTTGACACAATACTAATACGTGTTTCACCACAAAGGGGTACATCCAAGGAGCATACGCAGAATGGTTGTCGGTCGTACCTAATTCCACTAAACTTCACTAGATATAGATTACAATGTTTAAGTACAATCACTCTATCCCAAGCACAATACCTTTACAAAAGTTCAGGGATAGCTCACTGCGTCCCTTTGGTCACTCCTGTTGACTCCCCCTAGCTCATTACCTTTGGTGAAGTCCCAGTCTATTTATAGACATGAAGGTCTCTTCAATAGATTTTCATTAAAGTCATTTCCTCTGATTAGCATGAGACTGTGCTTGCATTGAATTCTAGAAATGATGCACTTGAATGCATTGAACCACTAAACCGGATAGTCAGAAACGCTCTAACTGGTTATACTCAAGATTTCATGCAACTCCCACCCTTTGCGTGAAATATTTGACTTTGGCATAAAATAATTGATTTTTTCATGTAAAATATTTCATGCAAAAACCTCCTTTACGCATATCTTTACACGCCAAAACATTTTCACATATCTCTGAGTTTTTCGTGAAACCTAAAATTTTTCGCGCAATGTCTGTGTTTTCGTGAAACTGAACCCTTTTCACACAACTCAAACTTTTTTCACACAACAACCTTTACATGAAACTTTTATGCGCATCAGACCTCAGATATTCTCTAAGTCTTCAATCATACCTAATGAGGGGGTTAACCTCTTATTTATAGGTGTCTCAGACCCCCACGCGCAAAACCACCTGTGGCGCAAAAAACCTCTCATTTGGCGGGTAATTTTTCGTGTAGGTACCATTTTTCGTGCACAACTCCATGTTTTTTGTGCTACCCATGCCTTTGCCATTTTTTGATGTTCTGATTCCAAAACACCTCTTGCAAGAATAATCTCTCTCCACTATTTCACGCACCACACTGTTTTTCGCACACACCTCCCTTATTTGGCGCACCACTTCTATTTTGGGCGCACCTCCTCTTGCCAACAACCTATGTCTTCATTTTCTGATTTTCAGGTCCAAAAATTTGGCAAACACTGGAGACCAGCACCAACTTCAATACTGTTGTCTGCTTGAACTGTATAATCACTTTACTGGCACACATTCTAAACTTCCACTGAGAATTGACAAAAAACACAAACCATACTCCAATTCATGCATAGAACGACCATGGTTCCAACCAAAGTCCCTTTTGAAAAATCATTATAATTTTCTTAGAAAATATATTGAAAGTGTAGAAACATGTATATACCTAAAAATATAAGTGATATAATATTTCAATGAAATTTTAAGGATATTAGATGAATATTCATAATTAAAAAAATGTGAAACCGAAGATAACCCAAAAAAATAATGAATTGGTTTTGATAATCCCCTTATATTGAATCCTAATTTATTTTAGAACTTTTCAATGTCCTAAATAATAAAAATATATTAATTAAAACACTAAACCATGTATGAATTATTTTATTTTATGTCACTACTTATTAATCATAATTTTTGGATTATATTCATTAAATCTCTTTGTTAATGGTAAACCATTTGGATATATTTTTTCCTTAAAAATATCCCATTTTGTATTGATTTTGATATTTATACATTTATATATCATAAATAAATCATTATAACTAGCTCTATGTTTGGTGATAACATATGATTTGGAAACGTCCTCATTTTTGGCTAAGCTACCATTAGTCGGACTTTATCAAATGAAGAATAATGAGATGTAATAAATATAAATAAACCATAAATATAATTTTTAAAGTAGTTTAAAATAATTAATTTAATATTAATGTATTGTATAATAAATATTAAATGAGTTGGTTTTGAATTGAATTAGGAATAAGGTTATGAGAATTGTAAAATGTGAGAAGAGTTGATAAAATCTTACTCCATTCCCATTGTTTCTTCTATTGTATTCCCTTAAACTACCTCGATACATGGAGTTGGATTACATAAGTACATCCATATGGTTGACATGGGTAATAGGGGAGAATATTTTGACATAGGAATGGATTCAGTATGTGGGGGAGGAGTGGTTTTCAATGGGGGGAGGGGGTAGGGGTTTATTTATACATGAGGATAGGAGAAATATTGAGTTAAAATATTGAAATATTTATGTTTTTGACATTATTAATAATATTTTAATTAAATAAAATGAGTTGATAGTTTTAAAATAATTTATAATATTAATTTAATATTTTAATCAAAATGAAGTATTGATTGGGGAGAAATATAATTTTAATTGAATACTTTTGAATTTAGACATTGGAAAATAATTTCTACGTTTAAAAGTAAGTATATTAATTTTAAATTACCCATATAACATATTAAATTATTTTTGGGATGAAATTACTGATTTAAGATTTTTAAGTGTATATTGAATCATAAGTATTTCATAAAACATGTAGTAGTTATAAAATATAATTGTTACTATTAATGAAATGATTTATTTTCTTAGAAAATTAAAAAAATATCCCTTCGACATTTTTTATGTAATACTTTAGAAAATTAAATTCATTTTATCAAAATAATATTTTAATAAAGGTGAATTTAATTTAAAAAAAATAGTTTCTTACGAAATACATTAAAATAATTTTTAATAAAAATGTGCTAAATTTTTCATTGAGTGGTCAATATTGATATTTATTTTATGGTAATATAATATTTATATTTTCATAAATTATTTATGATATGTATTTTTTAGATAAAATATTATTATTTTTTGTTGTGTTATTTTTCCAACAATCATGTTACTATTCCCCAATGGTCAGGTTACTATTCCCAGTGGTTAGTTTACTATTTCAACCATCACATTACTATTATTATGGACATATTTACTTCTATTAATACCTATTCTCTCTTGAATTAAATATTCCATATAATTCATCCAAGGTTTAATATTTTCCATTTATAAAATGATGATTCACTTACTAGTAATAATTTTTTATATAATGATATTTGCAGGTGCGATGATTGTCACATATTTTATTGATTTTAATTTTCCCATTATAATATTCTTATTTTATACTTTTTTCTCCCATATTATTTTTATCATTTTTATCGGTTTTGTTGCAAACTAATATAGTAATATCTATTAATGAAAATAATGTGTTTCTGGTTTCTCTATGTGTTTTCTATGTATAAAAATTTATGAACTATGGGTGGTTAATTTATTCTCCCATAAATAAATTGTGTTCTTGAAATTTATACATATCTTCTTAGTAGAGAAAATATCAGAGTACTTCTATTTTATTCATCCCTTAGTTACCACATCGCATCATCATATTTATAGTTACACCACAACACTTGTATAAGAACTATTTCCATGTTATATAGAACATTAAATTTATAATCCAAAAATTTCAATGGATGATACTCATACGATATTTCATTCTATTATTTTACGACCTTTAGATTTATTACTTATGTTGGAGTAGGTAAGTTATTCCTCTGGATAGATAAAAGGGAAAATCTTGAACTTGATCCATATTTATTGATTGTGAAATCCAATATTCCACTGATACTATGAGATAAAGGATCTGAAAGAGGGAAACATAACTAAGGATAATCTAACCCTTCAAAACATCACAAATCACTTCCCTAGTTATAACCAAAGAAAAACATTATCCAACATCAAACTCAAAATCCCTTATACGGTTGTATCATATCTCTTAAAACAAAAATACGTATATTTTAAATGATTTTTTTGTATTGAAAATTTTATTTTATTTGTTGCAGAATATCATGATTAATTCAATTTCGTTTACCAACAACATCCCAACATATAAGAGTTCTATATCAATTCTCATACAGAGCTTTATATGGATACATTTTAATATTCTAGTGGATGTTGTTATAGTATGATAACTCAACTAATGGGATATATTTATCTTGTACACCTTTTAACTTCAATGAGTATGATATTATCATATCATAAAGTATTTTAGTCTTCCTATTAAAATTTTCATCTATTTAGGGGTGACAGGACATAATAAAATTATATTCAATATTCAAAGGATGTTGAATTATTTCAAAAAACATATAATTGATTAGTTGATCATTAATAGAGATGTTTAAAAGTGGTTCCATGTGTATCCACACAACTTAATTCACATATATTAATGAAACTGGTCCATGTAATAAATATTTATGAATATTGATTATGTAGGTAGTCATGGTGAGTCGATCCACCCCAATTCATATCACATTTCATCAATTGTATATGTGTAGGAACCCGGTGAAAAATTCAGTAGTGATATTATCCCATTTCCATAAGAATATGGATACTATTTTCATCATACCCTTATACTTTGTCCACTATACTTTATCATACAATAATATAAAGTAATCTAAGGTTTACTCAATAAGATACTTCATCACGTTGACCCCCTAAAAGTTCTTTAAAAAATCATGGTATATCTTGGTACTTCTAGGATGGGTGGATAATTATAAGAAATGTGCATTATCTAATAGTTTTATCTTTATATCAGGTGATGTAAACTAATAAAATCTAGTTCCTAAATTGATTATATCATTATCATCCATGTAGAATTCAAGAAGTTTATCCTCCTTTACTGCATCCACCTTATTTTGAAGAACCAGATCATCCCTTCGTGCCTTTTATATTCTCATGTCAACATTATTACATGATCATTTGGGAAAGTCTAAATGTATTCCCTAGTGTTAAGACATCCAAATCAATATTTTCAATATCGAAAATTATATGGGTCTTTCTCAATAACTCACATGGATATATTATTTGGTTATTTTCTTCAAGGATCATCGACAATATTTATCACCTTTATAAGATTGTAGTATATAGATAAATTTTAGTCCATGATAAACTATAATCATCTATATTGAATTGTGTTGATATCCATATGTTTGAATAAATATTTGTTGACTCTATTAATCTGAATATATGTCATAATTCTCACCATAGAGGTACTGCCGCCTAAATATCACATCGATGGTCATAGATACGAACCCCAGACAATGAATCAGTTTGTTCTTCTCATGTATCATCAACTATCATGAGGAATATTCTATCACTTTATCATTTTTTATGAGTACAAAACCAAATAAATTATTTTAAAAATAACTATATATCGAAAAAATACATTCCACTTAATTGTAGTGTGAGTACATGCATAATAAGTATCCTTATCTTGAGCTCCATAAATATTTCCTCACATTAATCCACCTGGATATAAATTCACCATTTAAATTTTAACCAGTTATCAATCTATAAAATCATTATATATTCCTTACAAAATTATGAGTGTTACAATATTATTCAATAAAAATATGGATTTCAATGACACTAGTTGGTCTGGTCCATCCCTAAATTATAATTTTCTTTTAAGGTTTAGTGAAAATTTTATAATGTGTGATCATGTGCACCATGAATATAAATTTAGGAATCTAAGACCCACACTAGTAGAAAAAATTATATATTTATCCCTTATTAATGTCATCATCACAATCTTTATTTATTATTCACGTTTTTCCTTGATCACTGATTAAATTAAAATATCTTAAAAAAAGACTACAAATTTTTGTTGTTGAAGTCTATAAAAACTCTATTCATAATATCCATGATGATTTTAGGGGTAGTAAGAATACTGAAGATAATTACTATGTATTAGTAATTCCTAATCATTGTCATAAAATTTATCTTTTAATTATCTTCCATACTCACATCAACCTGACCATATCTATAATGAATATCCACCTTGAAGAAGATCTATAATCCTTATAATTGATAGAACAAGTCACCAATCATTTACAGGGGGAACATTTTCATTATGGCGATCTTTGTGAGCTCCGGTAATCAATACACATTTGTAATGATCTATATTTTTTCATGAAAAAGTGCATTGGCTCACCCCCAAGGGGATGAACTAGTGAATATGAACCCACTTTAAAAATTACCTTGTAGATGCTTCATTAACTCCTCAAATATTATCTTGGCTATCAGATATAGGAATTTGGAGATATTTGTGGCACTATATATGAGTTCTATTGAGAACTCTTCCTCCTAATCAAGATTATTTCATGAAATTTCATTAGGAAATACATTAAATGTATTCACTCATAATGGGAATTTCCGTACGGTTGATTATTTACTTCAAGTCATCCATTTTAGATTGGTATGCTTATTAACTGGGAAACAACACCCACATGATTGATGTATTTTCCAATGGTGATTTAGGTTCTCCCTTATATTTGTGCAGGATCATGGAATGGTTCAGAATATAGAAAGAGATTTTTTTTATTTATATTGGATGTGATCATTATTTAATGATATAAAATTCATTAACAATATATTAGAAAACTCTACCAAGATAGGATAATGGGATTCACTAGAATAATCATCCTGCATAAACTAATAGGTGAATACATTAACACTTTGGTTTCATAAATTTCACCACTAGGTGTCTTTATAAATATCTCTATCAAATGTAATTGGGTCTAAGATATAATAGTTCTAGAAAACATGCTTGTCACAACCCATCCTGATAGGGCTTGAGTCATATATACCCCAATCCCACTTCGAATATGTCAGGGAACATGGACTAGCACCAAAAAAGGAATATGACACACACATGGGAGGAATTATCCTAAATAACATGTACTCACACACACATATTGTATCCCATAAAATTCTTAAATTTAAAACAACTGATTAAAATTCATGGATACATCTATAATGTCAAAATCAAAATTCACAATAATTTGATAGAAATCACTAAAAGGGGGACAAATAAAATCTTTCCCAAAACTATTAATAAAATAAGGCCTTATTATAAGGAGGGGGATACTATCAAATTCAACACTAGTATACACCTCATTATATCTAGATGAAACAAAGATCAACCAACTCATGGTCTTATAAGGACTTCTTAAAAAGTCATTTGATCCGCACAAGACCCTACATGTGAATGAAGATCCCATGCTGGGGGGAGTATAACAATACCCAGTAGGACACCCCAAAATAACCAAACACAAAACATCAAGAGTAGTCATATCAACACATGATATATCAATCATAATGTGAGATATAAAATAAAAAATCTAGATATACTTAGAATGATGCCACTTACCACGTGGTCATAGACACTTCTAGCAATAAAACTGTTATTATGATTTAATATAATTATCATCCATGAGATCTCACTCCATGATACCTACTATTATTGATGGAACTAATCCTATAGATATCATTCAATTGGGTATCTCTCTGCTTATAGAAAATCCTTACCATCCTACATGGAATAAAAATAAGATAACAATATCTTTTGGGGTAACTGCTCCTTGGGCTATACTACCACTAATGATACTCATCCTAGAAGTCCCACTCCTCTGGTATCTATATAATGAAATTCATGATTCATACTAAGATTAATAATCTAAGATAAACACTTGATCGGACTTCAACACATCAGAAAGATCTGATCTTAATAAAAATATAGGGGTTCACTAACTAGGGCTCACTAGCATAACCCCAGAACCTACTAGAAACACCATCCTATATAGGATATCTAAGCCTGTGTATACATTTTTCAAAAATAAACTCTATCTAATGAAAATTAAGGTAACTAGGGATAACTATGGTAATCATATATGGATATATGCTCCAATCCACTGAGTCATAGGTCAATGTGGTCAAGGAAAACTCACTCTCGGATAAGTGAACTCTCAATTGCTACACAGATAATCAAGAAGCTATTTAGGGGTTACCCAATATGATGATAATGGGATATTACAACAAAATCACATAATAATGGTCCATGAGAACACATTAAACTCATACTGGTATATGGAATCTCACATAATCATGCAACAATGATAACCAAAGAATAAATAAGAATCTAAAAAATCATCCAAGAAGTAAATGGAGATTCCCTATGGTATACAACTTGTCTCACTAATCCTGGAACAAATCCCTTATTATGTTAACATGGACTATAGTTTTCTACTATAAAAATTGATTCCCTAAGGTACATGACCTTTATATATCTACCTAGTTCTCATTGTTCCATTCTTCCCTTTCCCATATACACGAGACCATTTCCATTTTCTTGGATAAGTCCATGTACATGAATCTAACCATGTAATCCATCCTTTACCTATACTTCCCACATATAAAATATGTTGTGGAACTAGTAAAATATATAATGTACTCCACATATATGTTGATCTTGTTATCTAAGGGGCACATGGCATGTGAAACATGTCATATAACATGTCATCCTTATCTCTATGTTGAAAACCTTGCACCTCACATATGGGGCTATGTGGTATGTGTTCATGTGACTACACACTATGTAGTCCATAATTTAATTTAGATTTTATAATTTTTATGTGTCTTCATCTGATCCTCTACACCCATAAATTCCACCTAATATCTTATTTCATTTCATAGATTAAGGGATGGATGAACTCTGATACTATCATTGGTCAGATTCTAGTCGTATCTATTGCACGAGATCCACCATCATCACACTTCTACTATGTTGCATGCCCAAACATAAAATAAAACAACAAGATCGAATCTCTATATCAGAACCACAAAATAAATATGTTGCACTAAATATTGAATGTGAAATGATAATTCCTCATTTATTCATCAAATAACAAGAAAAATAAAAAATTCCAATGATAACCAGACATAAAACATGGAGTAAAAAACATAAAACATAAACACGAGAAAGAAATATTGGCATTTTTTGGTTCATCCTAGATCCATATTCTTAGAAAAGTTAAATGAAGAGTTATAAATCATCAATGATCAAATAAATAATTGCAATCCCTAAATCCCACAACTTTTCAATAATCAAAATATGACTGATCCACAACTCAACACACACTGGTTGAAATGGAGGCTTTCTCAACACATTAATCCAACGATTTTATAAAACTGTTGGTATAGGAGGACGAAACCAATGATTTTCACAAACCGTTGTTATACTGTTTTTACAATCCACATTTCCCAACTGTTTGACTAAAACATTGGGAAATCATTCATTTTTTAATGTATACCAATAGTTTTTTAAAACTCCTGGTAAAGACTATATTTTCCAATGGTTTTTTAAAACCGTTGGGAATGCTTTTCCCCAAATACATTGCAGATCTAGTTCCCCCATACATGTGATTATAGACCTAAATGAAATCTCTCTTTAAGATCTCTCTTTACCCTAGACTAACTCCTTAGACCAGATAGATCCATCTTCAATCAAGCAATTTTTTAGTTCTACACTTGAAATATGTAAGTGCTACCTCAACTTTAATGTTCTACATATATTTTTTTTGTTTTCTTGTTTGATTTGGCTTAAACGAGAGGTTTATGCCATCTGTGTCATCATATACCCAATACGTGCACTTTGATTTGTTTTCTATTTTGGTTATACACTTTAAGTTTTATGATTTTGTGAATCACTTTTTTTGAAGTCTTTATAGCCACTGCTTCTGTGTAGAGTTAGTTAACCATATGAACTAATGGAGGTGCTCGTGCGATGTATCTACTCTCAAAGATGGTAAAGGGTTTGTTTAGTCATATTGTCTCAAGGTGGGTAATGGCTATAAGGATGGTCCATGTGAAAGGATTGGATATGGTTAGGGTAGTGGTGTAGGTGATTTTCCATTTTTTTAGTGGGGAGATATGGTAGTGTCTATGAACTTTAGTTTAGTTCAAAATTTGATTGGGATTTTGTATTTATTGTTTTTGTTCAAGGAATAAAGGGAGGGTAGTGATATTGATTATGAATTTGTTGTTGGTTGGGTGATGGATTGGAATTTTGATGTTGGTTAGATTGGATATAGGTAATTTTCAAGGTATTATATGGGTATTTCCTCCCCTGAACACCCCACACCCCCACCTCCTTGACACTCCCACACCCCTGGACACCACCACCCATTGGAACCCCCCCCCCCACTTACCTAGACACCCCCTGGACACCCTCCCCATATTGAATAGCCCCTCCACCCCTACACACACCACCCCCTGGACACCCCACCCCCCTAGAGAGCCCACCCACCCCCTGAACACCCCCACCACCTTGGACACCCCCACACCCCCCTGGACACCCATCCCACTAGACACCCCATCCCCCTTGGACACCCCTCTCCCCCATTGACACCCCACCCCCATGAACACCCCCACCCTTGGAAACCCCCACCCCTAGACACCCTTTCCCCTCTAGACATCCCCCTCCCCTTAGACACTCCCCCCCCCTTGGAAAACCCCCCCTGAACCCCCCCCCCCCCCCCCAAGACACCCCCCAGGACACACCCACCCCCTTGGACACCCCCACACCCCTAGACAGCCCCCTCCAGAACACCACCCCACCCCACCCCCTTAGACACCCCCAGGACACCACCCACCCCCTAGACACCCCCACCTCCTTGGACAGTCCTCATCCCTGGACATCCCCCCCCCACCCCTCACTCTTGGACACCCCCACCCCCAAGATAACCCCCCAGACACCCCACCCCTAGACACCCCACCCCCTGGATAGCCACCCCACCCCAAGGGAAGCCGCCCACCCCCACCACTCAGGACAACTCCACCCCTTGGGAAACCCCTCCTAGAAACCACCCCACCCCCTAGACACCCCCACCCCCTGGACACCCCTACCCCACCCCCTGGACACCCTTATGGACTCCCCCATCCCCTTGGACACACCCACCCCCTAGACACCCCCTCAAAACCACCCCACCTCCAGACACCCCCACACAATGAAGACTTCAACTTTGGGTGTTGTGTGTTATGAAATCTCCTAATTTTTCTAAATATTCCTATTTTTAATGTCAATAACTTATTTAAAAAAACTCTATTTACTCATTCAGCATATTTGATAAAAATAATTCACTTTTTAATATCTTTAACAACGTTATATCAAGTTTATTATGTCCTATTGTATGTGATAAATGAAAATAATTCCAAAAAAGCCTCAAATTTAGGCACACATAGCTAAATTAGTATATCTTCACATTGTTTTAATAATAAAGCATCAACCAAGGAATAGTTCACTATATCAACTGGAATCCCCTTCTTTTATGGATATCTAAAATGGGGATAGATTATCCCATTTGGAAAATAAATCTCAATATCATCATTATAAATCTACAGGTACATGTAATCATGTTTCTTTTTCCCATGGAACCTTCATCTTATGATATCAAACTCCTCTTCGTTCCATTTAATCATTCTTGGATCATGATCTACATGTATGACCCTAATGTTTCGATCCCTGAGGAACTTTTTTCCATCATTTTCAGATTATATTTCCCTATTTATTTAGAATATATATTATGAATATCACTCAAATAATCTACTAAAATATAAAATTTATTCGATTTAAAATTTACTCAAATCCTAAATAATTCTCTTCCACAAGTGTACATGATCTTGTACACTCATGTATAGTTCTTAAAAGATATTAAACACCTTCCTAAATCATTTTTTAGTCTCAATATGAACAACTATCATGGTATTATATTTATAATGGAAGTCAATATCATTGATTTATATTAATTTATAGTATTTTGTTATAAATATAGTATTTTTTTGTCTTTTATATTATGATTCTCATATATAGTAATGTGTTAGTTATGGTTTCATATAAAGTGAACAATTCTTGTTTACTAAAATATATTCACAATTAAACTTCAATATTATTGAATTGTTTTTGACGAAATAACTTATGAAAATTAATTAATAGAGTGGATAGAAGTTGGATGTATGAAACTGATCGGATCTCAAGTGATTTTCAAAACAATTTTGAGAGATTTTTAGATTTTTCATTTCACAATGCTTCAGATAATGGTCACATACAATGCCCATATTAGAAATATGTTGGAAAACCTTGGTTGAGCCATGAAAAAGTTATCTACCACATAACCAAATATACTTTTCAAGCAAACTACTATGCATGGTATCATAATAGGGAGAAAATGAAATCTCAAATTGCTAATGATCCAAATGAGAGGAATGGATTAGAGAATTTGTTATATGACCTGTTTTCATTCCTTATTCATCATGGAAAAGAAATAATTCTAACCAAATAAAACTTTTATATGAGAACACATGATGCATCTAATGAAAATGGTGATGTTGTTAGGATGAAACAATTGAATGATGTTTCCATGACTCTAATATATCGAAAATGTGGTAACATGAAAATGTTGTAATATTTGATCCGATTGTTTAATGGGAAAACTATGTATGAGATTTATAATACACCAATCGATTACATTCTTACCTTCTTGATGGACTCACTTCCAGATGAGGTATATATTCCGTTAAACTACTATATGTCATGGATGTTATTTAAGGAACATGGATTTTCAAGAAACAAAATTCATGATTTCCCAAAAGATTGTTGTGTATTCAGGGAGGAAACTACAAAACTAAATGATTTTATAAACTGTGGCACATCCCATGGATATCCAAAAGCTTATAGAACACCATATTTTGTGCCGAAGAAAGTAATGTGGAACTTTTGATTGACCCCATACTCTAGAATATTTTTATGTCTGATGAAATATAAATAAAAATATGATGGCTTGATATCGAGATAATGAATACTAATGAAGAGTTAGTTCATCATATAGATGGATTTTCATGGAAGAGATTTGATACTTGATATCCTGATTTTGTAGCAGATGTGCGTAATGTGAGGTTAGGTCTTTCATGTGAAAGTTTTAATCAGTTTGGGCATATGCATACTTTACACATCACATGACCGAGTTTTATACACTTTTATAACCTTCCCTTATGGTTTTGTATGGAAAATCCTATGACTTTCATTAGTTTACTCATATCTGAACCATCCGATCTCGGCAATGATATAGATGTATACATGAGACCTTTAAAAAATAGTTGAAACTTTTTTGGGATGTGGGTGTGCGCACATACGATGCATGTTCGAAAGATATATTTTAGATGCGTGATGCACTTATGTGGATGATAAATAATTTTACTTATTACAAAATGATGTCTAGATGGAGCATGAAGGAAAAAATATCATGTCTTATTTTAATGAATAATACAAGATCCAAATGACTGAAACATAGCTGTAGTTTCAGTTTTATGGTACATCAACGATTCTTGCCAATAGACCATCCATATAAAAATAATCATCGATGATTTGAAAACACCATGGAGACTGTTGATCCACCTCAGCATATTTCTAGATCATATGGGATTAATGAATTTAAAAATTTTAGTTTTTAATTTGATAAGTTTCAAATAAAATATGGAAAGAGGAATAATGTTTCCATTGAAATCTGTTACAATTGGAAGAAGAAGAATATATTCTTTTATTTTCTTTACTAGTTAACCAATTGGTTACTTAATTGATTAAACGTAATTCACATTGAAAAGAATATATGTGAAATGCTTCTTTTGATTCTTATAAATTTTTAAGAAAAGAAAAAAGATGATTTACGGTCTCAGTGTGACTTAGTGGATTAGGGAATCAGACCAGAATTGCATCCTATGCATATCAGTGAAAATAAATGGCAAGTTCCATGTTCTTATTATGTGATGACACCTACAGAAAAAAAATCGATTTTTGGAAGTACTAGAGACTATTAATATTCTTTATGGCTATTCAAGAAACATATCTAAATGGGTTAATAGAAGAGAGTTGAAGATAAAATCATTGAAGACTCGTGATTATCACATCCTTATTCATGAGTTGATTCCAATATCAATCTATCGTCTTTTTTCCAACAATATAAGGGTGGATATTATTCAGTTGAGCCATTTTTTTATAGATTGTTGTGATAAGATGTTGTCCAAGTGTTTCTTGCAAAAAATGTTGGCAGATGCCCCATTAATTTTGTGGGAGTTAGAGAAATAATTTCCTCCATCATTTTTCACATGAATGCTACATATGACTATCCATATTCAAACTAAAATACTTCTCATAAGGCCTATTACTTTTTTTTGGATGTAACCAACTGAAATAAATATTTACACATTAAATTCTTATGTTCGGAACAGAAATCATCCTAAAGGTTCTATTGTGAATAGTTACATAGCTCAAGAATGTAAGGATTTCTGCTATATGAATTTGTTTGATCTTTCTAAAAGAATGAACAAACCAATGAGAAATGAAGAAGTAAAGTATGAGAAAATTGAACCTAGTTTTCCTTCACTTCCTCAAATAAGAGGAATTATTGGATCATATACATTGACGTTATTAAGTCTTGAAGAGAGGGAGATGGGACATCACACTGTTTTTTTTCAACTATGATTTATTCGATTAATACATCATGTAAGTAAATTGAATATGTCTATCTTACATATATATATGTTAAAATATTCCTATTTTTATCTATAGGGAACATAAAACAATGATAAATAGAAAGCATCATTTTTATCTTTGAGAAGGAGGAGGACTTTACATAGTAAAGAGTTTTCTTATTGGTTAAAATTAAAGTTAAAAATATTACTATTTAAAATAATAAAATCAATATTTAATTAAGTTTAATATTCATTTATATTTTAGGTATTTAGTTTTCCTGCTGAACCTATCTCTGAGGCAATAAGTGATTTGGATTTTGGTCCTAATATCGCGGTTCGTGACTATAAATCAATTATTATCAATGTGTACAAATTTATTATCACTGAATGAGAAAAGAACAAGAGAACACTACATTATGGTGTTATGGTTACTACAACAATAGAGTGTTATGCCATTGTATCAAATAGTAGACCATAATTTGAAAATGTAGGTTACTATAGAGTCATTGAAAAAATTATAATATTGCATTATTACTCTCATGGATGAGTCAGGATGATGATATGCCATTGGTTTAATTCAATGATGAGGA
This sequence comes from Viscum album, assembly GCA_963277665.1. Classification (NCBI taxonomy): domain Eukaryota; kingdom Viridiplantae; phylum Streptophyta; class Magnoliopsida; order Santalales; family Viscaceae; genus Viscum; species Viscum album. Next base: position 670,593,063 of record OY728131.1, on the reverse strand, counting down.
AGTGCGCATTTGTTAATGATTGGGGATTTTGAGTAATTTATATGACTCACCCTCTTCCTACCGATGAACTATATGTATTGAAATTAATGGCGTAACAAGTTTTTTATGTCAAAGACCATATTAGACCTGAATTTGGTGTCATTATTGAATTAATTCCAAGAAATATTTTTGATTATGGTGATGATGTAATTAACACCATACTTACTGTCATTGGAAACAATCCATTCATTACTTTTGATGACTCCAATAGCTCAATTGTCAGAGTTGAATATGAACCTAATATTGTGGTGGGAAATATATAGAATAATACATCCATGATCTCAATTCTTTTGATTTATCTCAACATGGGTTTTTAAGGTTGGTACTTTTCAAATTGATTTAATATTGATTACAAATATGTTGTATTTGACTTGACCGTTATGTGAATTTTCAATGTTTATTAGTTCTAATTTTATTTGAATTTGATTTTATAATTTGGAATTGAACTGTATTCAAACCTGCTACACCAGAATTTTTATCTTGGTGACCATTTAAATGCTTTATTGAACATGTATAAAATTAGTATAAATCTAATTCCTCCCTTTAACATTTCACTAGATAATGAACATGATGGTTTGTATTCTTCTGTAAAACATGTATAGGAACCTGCATCATCTACCTGGTCTAAAGAAATTTAAATTTTCCATAATCTCGACAGGTGCTTTACCCCTTATGATTATGGTAGATATCTTATCCATGTTCATAAGTTTATAACAATATTTCCAACTATATTAAGCGTTTATTCATTCATAATATATACCTTGCTGAATTTTTTAGAGGCATAATTCAGTATGCTCTCCCTCTTGGTTGTTGAGTGAAATAAAGCCTCAGAATAAATGTTCCATGATTTTAATATATTGGTGACACATCGTGAATAACCATATTACTCAAAATTAATTTTTTATTATATCTTTTATGATTTATTTAATTCATAATATATCCATTAAAGCTCACCCAAAACAATGTATATTTAAATTATCCATAAATCCCAATATTCCCTCTCATATATTTTATGGGTTACACATTATTTTTCCATTTTTAATTACTTCTATATTTTTTTTCAAATAAACGAAATCCAACCAATTGAATAGAGGTGACGAAAAAAGATGATAGACAATAATCATCGCATGCATGAGATGGGAATTCCACCACTAGTGCCTATAATGAGTATTTTATTTCAAATATATATATATATATATATTTCTATAATATATAATTTCATGTGATTATTATTTTTTAAACATTTTTGCAGGATCCTCCTCTGAGGTGACACTTATTTGATAAGTAGCCTAGTAGTGGTACTAGTACTCAGGTCGGTGGTACCAGGGGGTGGAACGAGAGCTAGGTAATCTGGTCAGTGTACCCGATTAGACCCTGCCCCTCCCACTGACATACCATCTATCACACATTCCGATACCAGTGTGTAATTAGGAAAAATGGGATATTTAGGCCTCCTATGTTTTCACTACCCTTTACATCAGAGTCTCCTCACCTGTCTTTACCATATTTGATGATGATTATCACTACCCATCCAGTATTTACCAAGCCATCTATGCCATCTTCTTTTACATATACTTCCTTATCTTAGATATTCTATACTCCATCTCTTTAGACTCCTGATCCACCCCAGTCTATCCCTACTAAGTATACACCAGGACCCACTCCACTTGTACAGGGTGTTCCTTCAGTTTTTGTGGATCCAACGTCACCCATTAATCAGACTATCGTAGCTATATTTATAGAAACATACATATTTATATACCATTATTTATTTTCATTATAACATGTATTTATAAAATATTTGTTTCTCTTTCATAATAGATACATCTACTGATAATAGGCAGGGGCAGGGTCATACATGCATGCATGCGGTGTAAAACTGCAAGACGCAGTTGATGGTGGACTACAATGAAGTCACTCAAATGATTGAAAAAACAGGGCAGCAATGTCAGAGTTTTTTGCAAAACTTTCCCAATACTCTGACATCATTTATGTCAACCAGCTCTCATGGAGATAGTTTCCAAATGAAGTCAAGGATAATTCTTGGGAAAAGATATGGGTAAAAAATCTGTTGTATTTAATGCAATATATTATTTTAGTATTTATATGAATTAATATTTTGGTGTAATCTTCGGTTTAATTTCCCTGATGGTGTGAGTGCATGAACAAAATGTCTAAATGATTTAGGTGATATTTGGAGAGATTATAAGAACAAGTTTTATATTGTCTAGCGTGATAGAGTTGTAACAGAGTTAGAGGCGGTATATGTCATGGATTATTGTCTAATAGAACAGTATCGACAGATGATTACTCATTGGACGACTATCTAGTTTAAGGTATTAATCACTTTTGAGGTTTTTAAATGAAAAAAATCATGTTTTAAATTAATTATATCTTTTTTATTATTTAATTTTATTTTAGAATCATCCGGAATAATTAAAAAAACATTGATGTTAAAAAATACCTCCACACATTGGGACGTACTACGATGTCAGATCATGAGAGGAAGCAGGTATGACAGTTATTTATTATTTTTCTTTATGACTTGCACTTTATAATGTTTCCTCTATAATTTATTTGATTTCTAAAGTTTTCATATAATTTTAGATATTAAATTGATTAATGGTAACTTATTTTTAATTATGCTTTCCGACATTCAATGTCATTTTATTGGCAAACATTGAATATTGAAGGAAGTGTGCCTCGAGATAAACTATTTTGCTTAAGTAGAAGGAAACAATATGGAAGTGCGGTTAATGAACCGACTCCGCAGCAAATTGTGAGTTATAAATTGTTGATTTGAAATATTGATATATATTTTGTAACTTATTAAACAATTTATATTGGTAGTAGGATTCTTTTAGAGGCCCTTGATTCCCAAGAACCTGAAAATTTTGGGCCAAATGATCACTTACATCATGTGTTAGGAGATGAGCACCTTGGTAGAGTATGCTACCGATCTAGGAAGAGTATATCCCCTATGAGGTATTGTCCCTCCTCTGGTACGATTTGTAGTGCCACCATGTTCCAGATGGTTAAGGCACCTGTAAAATAGGTTGAAAAAGGGCCATAGAGACAAAAAATTAGTATGTTTTGGAAAACACTGCATTTATGAAATTGATGGAAATTTTATGTCCAACACTTCCACTAGAAGACAACATATCTTGTGATGAATATATGTCATCAATGTGTTCTATATATGGTTCCATAGGTGGCTGTTCTAGTGGTGGTTGAGATGATGTCATTCCTGGAGATGGCAATGGCGCCGAGGAGGCCGACTTGGAGGAGGAGGCCAAGGTGGAGGAGGAGGGTGAGGAGGAGTTCAAGGAGGATGAGGAATGTGAGGAGGAGGGTGAGGAGAAGGCTGAGGAAGAGTACAAGGGCGAGGATGAGCATAGGGACGATGATGGGGACAACAATAAGGATGGGGATGAGGCTGATGATGACGGTGATTACAGTGATGGTGATAAGGGACATATTGATCCATTATATTTTTTATTGATACTACTAACATTTGATGTTTTATGATTTGTTGTTATTTAATATATGTGTGATTAGTTAGGTCACATTATCTTTATTTCTTTATCAATAAATAATAAAACATTACTTGATGATTTTCTATGACTGGATATATGTGTGATTGATTCACCCCTAGATATCCCCCTCCCCCACCCCTAGACAGCACCCCACCCCCATGGACACCCCAACCCCTTGGACAACCCCCCCGGACACCCCCCTGGACACCCCCACCCCTTTCGACCCCCACCCCACCCCTTGAACACCTCACCCTCTAGACAACACCCCCACCTCCTCTGGACACCCTAACCCCTTGGACAACCCCCCTCGTAAATCCCCCCACCTACCCACCCTCACACCTCCCCCACCCCCTTAGATAGCCCCTAATCCACTGGACAGCCCCCACCCTCTTGGACAGCCCCCACCCCCACCAGACACCACCCACCCCCTAACCACCTCACCCCCACCCCCTGGACACCCCCACCCCATGGACAACACCCCCCACCCTCTGGACACCCCCACCCCCTTGGACAACCCACCCCCTAGACACCCCACCCCTTGGAAATACCCCCACCCACCAGGCACCCACCACTCCACCCCCTAGACACCCCCACCCCCTTGGACACCCCACCCCCTTGGGCAACCCCCACCCCCTAAAAAATGAAATTTCTGAAGTCATTTATCCATTTTCATTTCTAATTACATGTGAAAAGTATTAGTCAATCTTCAATCACACTAATTTCAGCTAAAACCATTCATGACTATGAATTCAATTCTGAATTCATATTTTTATGACATATTAGTCATATTTTTTAGGGCATATTAGTTACATTCTGTTATTTATTCCATATTATTCATTTATCCGTATTCTATATACCATATTCGGAATTCAATTTTGTATGCCATATTCTATATGTTTAATCCATAATTAATTTCTATATGTAATGAATTTTGAATTGAATATGATGTAAATAATTCATAATTAGGTATGTAATTCATAAATCATTTTTTATTTGTTATTCATTTATAATTTAGAATTAAGTACAAAATTCATTCTGTGTGCATTCAATTGAGAATTCAATTCTGAATTCTGTATTGCATAGGGTAATTTGGTTCTGAATTGAATTTTTAATTTGATTAAATTCTAAAATCTATATTCAGTTCTTCATATACGTGATTATAATTGCAGGTGCACAAGGGATTATAGAGGGGTAGGTAGGCCGATCTGCTGCTGTAATTGTTGCAAGGCTATTCCAACGGCTGTAAACCATTGGTATATGTGTGAAAATTTATATTATACCAATGGTTTTGATATTGTTAATATTTTAATGTCTTATTATATAATCCCTTTACTGATTTTATATGAAATGTGCATAATTTGTGTGAAATATTAATGTTTTAATATTAAGTATAATTTTTGAGCATTTTTAGAAGTAGTCCAATTGAGTCAGTTTACTGTTTTAATAATAACTATCACTATACTGATCCAAATTGTGTGGTTCTTGTTTTATAGTATTATAATTTCAATATAAAACATTACATTATAAGGTACAATGAGCCAATTATTCCATTTGAAGGGTCATATGGTCCTCACATACAAGACCAAAGAATCTGTGATGAAACTGGACTATTCATGAAGATTGATTTACTAGAAAAAATACAGAGGTTCAAATTCCATTATTCTCTACCATAGTTCGGGGGGGAATGTAAGGATTCTGGGATAAAAATCTCAAGGCCCAACTCTAAAACAAAAGTTTCACAACATATGCTTTGAAGTCCAACCCACCATTCTAGCTGAGATATAAAATCAGTATGGTATTCATGACATATCTCATGATTTAAGAATCCAATAAAGCTGATATTTTTCAGTGTGAAAGAGACGATATAGGTGTCCGACTTTGTTGAATAAATAATTCAGATTTGAAGGCATCTTCTTGTTCCAAAATCTAGTCACATTTTGTCCATCGAAAAAGCATGGACAGAAATGGACAGTTTACTGTTGTTTAATAAAACAGCCATAACTTTTTCTCCACTTGTCCAAATGCCTCCAAATTTTTACCATAGTCGGAAAACTTTATTATCTACAACTTTGAAGAAGGAGTTATTCGGGGATTTGGCTTTATGGATAGAACAATTGGCGATGCAAGTGGAGGGACAGATTGGGAATTCAAACAGTCCACTCCTTGGCCTATAAATACTCTCCACTTCTCTCCTTGAGAGGGGTTGGCATTTCAGAAGGGGGGAGATTATATTGGAATGAAAAAATACTTTACAAAGGCTTGGGAGGACATGAAATACTCATGTTTTCACTTGAGATACCTTTCCTCCTCTCTTTTTTTTCGGTTAATTTCGTGTTCTTCGTTTTTGTAATTTTGTAAGTCTCTTTCATTATAATTCTATTTTAATGCAAGTTACTTCTTAAATATCTCTTATTCTCATACACCTTATGTAGTTTAATATTTATGTTCTTAAAATAGTTTAAATACAGTTGAATCCCCTTCCCTTCTTTTGCTTCCGCATTCAATCGAAAGTTTGTTTTTAATTATCATCATCGTTCGTGTGTGTGTTCGGCGCACAACTCTTTTCTTATCCCTTTATTTTTATTCTCTTTGTAATTCATCACCTTAAACATAATAGACCAGATTACTTATAATTTAAATGGGTGAGTAAATATATTATTGGGGTGAGTTATAATTTAGCGATGTTAAGTGATTGAGAGGTTTTTCTTGATGAGTATTCTTTAATTTAACATTGTGTATGTTGGACTTAACATGTCATTGATTATTGACATATTATGTTCAACATGTGGTTTCCATGGATTATTGGGACCATAAATACACTTCCACAATCAAGCACTGATTGAGATTAGAACCCTAAGTAAAGTTAAGGCTTGGATTAAAGGCTTAACACTTGGGAATTCTAATCAACATTAACTTGGGATGTGGTTGTTAATTTAATGAAATATAAAGCAAAGCTCAAGGATATCATATGCTTAACTCCCTAATGATGAACTCACCCCAATATTTATCAACTTGTTAAATTAAACATCACTCATTAAACATTTCAATTAAGCTCTGAAAACAAACCCCCCAATCAAAATACAATCAACTAAAAAAAATCGACTATTACGAAGTACCATCGCCGAGGATTCGACCCGAGTGCTGTTATACACATTAGCAGAGCACCGAAACCTTGACCGGTCGATAGGAGACAATCGGCTGCCCATTTCAAATGGCTACGTTGCTGGGTATGGTTCTTAAATTAGTCATTAGTTTCTGGTTATTGTAAAAAAAACACAAAAAAACAACTTTAAAAAAAATTGAAAAAAAACACAAAGAAAAACCCGTCTTCCTCTTAAAAATCATAAACTGAAAAAATACAAAGAAAACCCGTCTTACTCTTTCTTCCAAATCTCTCTGAATGCACCGTAGCCTTCCAAACAATCCCTCAGATATGTTTGACTCTGAAATTGATCGAACACTTTGCCAACTTTGGAGGAACATAAGATATAATCAACTCATTCAAGAACCAGTCCTCATCCAACCAGTTGAATTTGAAATGGCCAATTCTAGGGAACAAACCCTTAAAGAACTTGCTGCCCCTGAGATGAATTACCAACCACTTGGTATTCAATATCTAAATATAGAAGCTGACTTCGAACTCAAATCGGGTTTGATTCATCTTCTTCCTCATTTCCATGGGCTAGCCGGTGAGTATCAACATCTCCACCTTAAAGAGTTCCAAGTGGTATGCTCTACCATGAAGCCTCAAGGGGTTTCTGAAGAACAAATCAAGCTTCGGGCATTCCCTTTCTCCCTAGATGACACTGCAAAGTCATGGCTTTACTACCTACCTCCTGGTTCCATAACCACATGGAATGACATGAAGCGACTTTTCTTAGAAAAATTCATTCCTGCTTCTCGTATTGCTTCTATCCGAAAGGAAATAAGTGGTATATGTCAATTCCCAAGTGAATCACTCAATGAGTACCGGGAGAGGTTCAAAAATCTTGTTGAGACCTGCCCACACCACCAAATTCCTGACCAACTCTTGATCCAATAATTCTATGAGGGGTTGTTGTCTATGGAGAGAACTGTCCTTGATGTCGCAAGTGGTGGTGCTCTTATTGATAAAACACCTACAACTGCAAGATATCTCAGAAGTAACATGGCTGAAAAAACACAACAATTCCATACTCGAGCACATGCTCAAGTTAAACAAGCCCAAGATAATCAATCAATTGAGCCGAAAAAGATGACCGAGTGGATGAGTGAACTTACAGGTCTTGTGCGACAAGTAGCTGTGGCTACAAAATCCCCAACCTTGTCTTCTCCACAATCAATGTTTCTTGGACCTGTCAAAAACTGTGGAATCTGTAACTCTCCATCTCATCCAACTGACACATGTCCACAACTTCAAGAGGATAAATCCGATTCATCTGGACCAATGGAGCTCAATGCAGCATTTGCTCAGTGGAACACCAATACTAAACTATCAGGTCAGTTTGTTAGAAACTTCAACCAACCTCACTCTGAGCCCTTCTCTTCTTCCTATAACCAAGGCCTTATTTATGGTAATACCATATCTTACCCCCCTCAATTCCCTCCTCAAAACCCAAACCAATTCCAATATGGTCAAGGTGGTGGTAACTTCCATCAACCTTATCCTTTTATTCCTCAACCTCAAAGGAACAATCCTCCTCCTGGATTCCACTATCCCATTGAGACTTCCCAATTTCCAAACCAATAAAATCGCTTTCCCAAGAACCAATATCAAGGTAATCCCAATCCGGGTCAGGCCTCTTCTTCCAAGCAACCATGGGAAAGTGCAGTTGAAGATCTTACCTCTTTCATCCGTTCCAGCCTTAAAAATATTGAAACCCAAATTGGTCAACTTGCATCCCACCTAAGTCAGCAGCAACCATCCAATTCTTCCCAACTTCCAGCTCAAACATTACCCAACCCCAAGGGTAATGTAAGTGCAATTGCACTTAGATCATGAAAGCAAATTGTTATGCTTCAAGATAAGTCCTCCAACCCTCCATTGAATGTTGACCTAGAAAATGAAAAGAAAAAAAACTTGAAAAGGAACCTGAATCCATTCCATCACCTCCTTCCATTCCACTAAGGAATCCAATTCTGTTCCCTCAAGCTGTTTCTAAGCCAAAGAAGTCCTTTGAACCTAATCCTGAAATGCTCGACATGTTTAGACGCGTTGAAGTCAGCATTCCTCTCTTATATGCCATCAAACAAATTCCTAAGTATGCCAAGTTTCTTAAGGAATTGTGCACCCTCAAGAGGCAACATAGGACCTTTGAAAATGTTTCCACCCAGCAGTCTATTCCCATTAAGTGCAAAGATCCAAGGACCTTTACGGTTCCAAGCCAAATTGGAAGTTCCAACTTTTATGATGCACTCATAGACCTAGGAACCTCAATTAATGTCATGCCCAAATCCATATTCTCCAACCTTGGTTTAGGTCCCTTACATCAAACGGGTGTTGTCATTCAGTTAGCCAATCGAAGCACAACCAGTCCAGAGGGAATAATTGAGGATGTCCTTGTCCGAGTCAATGATCTTATCTTCCCTGCTGATTTCTATGTTCTTGACATGGAAGGTGAGACGAAATCTTCTCGATCTCCCCAAATTCTAGGAAGACCATTCCTCATGACTGTGAGAACCAAGATTGATTTCCATTCAGGCATCTTATCCATGGAATTAGGTGACCAACTAGTCAAATTAAACATTTTCCAAGCCATGAGATACCCATCTGAGGATCACTCTGCATTCTAAATCCATGCTTTTGAGGACACTTCTAAGAGTCAATCGAACCCCAATACACCATTTTCTTCATGTTCTAATGACAAAGGATCTTGTGAAATCTTCACCATGATTAACCAAGTCATAAATGGTGAAGTTGATGTGGACCTCTAATTCATAGACTCCATCAATATAGACGAACTTGAAAACTCTCTTGAATCCCACATCAACTCTAATCTCTACTGCTCCACCTTGGACAGTATTAAGGAAAATGAACCTGAATCAACTGAAGTCCCTTCTTCCATTCCTGAGTTGTCTAGCCCAAAAGTGAAATATGAGACTGATCTGAAACCGCTTCCTGAACACCTAAAATATGCATTCCTTTTCTATGATCACTCTTATCCTGTCATTATATCTTCTTCACTTACTGAAACTGAGGAGTCCAAACTTGTTCAGGTGTTAGAGGAAAACAAAAAGGCCTTAGGGTGGACCCTAGATGACATACTAGGAATCAACCCTTCCCTTTGCATGCATCACATCCATCTTGAGGAGTCATCCAAACCAATTAGACAACCACAAAGAAGACTCAATCCACTCATACTTGAGGTAGTGAGGGAAGAGATCACCAAGATTCTTCAAGCTGGTATTATCTACCCAATTTCTAATAGTGAATGGGTTAGTCCAATTCAAGTTGTACCTAAGAAGGGTGGGATAACTATTGTCACAAATGAACATAGGGAGGTAGTCACAACTCGAGTGAAGAACAAATGGTGTGTGTGCATCGACTATAGGAAATTGAATGTTGAAACAAGAAAATATCACTACCCTCTTCCATTACTTGATCAAATACTGGAACAATTAGCCGAAAAGTCACACTATTTCTTTCTTGATAGATACACTAGCTATTTCCAAATCCCAATCTCACCTCAGGACCAAGAAAAGACTACTTTCACATGCCCCTTTGGAACATATGCATATAGAAGAATGCCTTTTGGACTTTGCGATGCTCCTGAAAAATTCCATAGGTGTATGATGAGTACCATTTCTGAATTCATTTAACACTGCATGGAAGTCTTCATGGACGACTTCACCATTTATGGTGAGTCATTTGAATCTTGTTTGAATTCACTCTCTCTAGTCCTCCAAAAGTGTGTCAAGTGTAACCTTATGTTAAATATTGAAAAATGTCACTTCATGGTTGAAAATGGGATTGTTCTATGGCACATAACTTCAAAAGATAGTATTGAAGTTGATCCTACCAAAATTGAAGTGATCCAATCACTTCCTCAACCCACTTCTGTTCGAGACATCCGTTTATTTCTTATTTATGCTGGTTTCTATTGGATATTCATCCATAACTTTAGTAAAATTTCCCTCCCACTCACTCGTTTGCTCCAAAATGATGTCACTTTCCATTTCGATGAGTTTTGCAAGAGATCCTTCATCGAACTCAAAACTGCTCTCATATCTGCCCTGATAATCCAACCCCCTGATTGGTCCTTACCCTTTGAATTGATGTGTGATGATTCTAATAGAGCTGTTGGGGATGTTCTTGGTCAAAGAAGAGAAAATATTCCTCATGTCATCTATTATGCCTCAAAAATATTGGATGAAACTCAATCTCACTACACTGTCACTGAAAAAGAACTTTTAGCACTTGTTTTTGCCTTAGATAAATTATGGTCCTATCTCTTAGGTGCCAAAATCATCATCTTCACAGACCATTCTGCTATAAAGTTCTTACTCAAGAAAAGTGATTCCAAACCGAGGATAATAAGATGGATCCTAATGCTCCAAGAGTTTGACCATGAAATAAAAGATAGACCAGGAAAAGAAAACCCTGTGGCTGATCACTTGAGTAGAATTTATAATTCTTCTCATTCTGAAATCATCGATCCTGAATTCCCCACTGAGCACATTTAATCTCTCACTCCAAAAATACCATGGTATTCCCCAATTGTAAATTACTTGGTTTCTGGTGTTTTTCCTAATTTTTTTTCAAAAGAACAGAAAATGAAGTTGAAAAGTGATTCAAAACACTATTTTTGGGAAGAAAATAATCTTTGGAAAACTGGGGTAGACATGGTAATTAAGAGATGTGTTGATAAAGATGAACATTCTTCCATATTATAATTTTGTCACTCACTTCCTGGAGGTGGACACTTTGGACCACAAAGGACCTCCTGAAAGGTCCTAGAATCTGGATTCTTCTGGCCTTCACTCTTCAAGGACTCACATGAGTTCAGTCAATCATGTCCCACTTGCCAAAAGTTTGGCACAATTTCAAAGAGAAATGAAATGCCCTAAATGCCTTTAATTTTCTGTGAGATCTTAGATGTTTGGGGTATCAATTTCATGGGACTATTTCCTCCTTCCAATGGATTCTAATACATCCTTCTTGTAGTTGATTATGTTTCTAGGTGGGTTGAGGCCAAAACCACTAGAAAGGATGACTCACATATTGTTAGTGAGTTTCTAAAGACACACATATTCCACATATTTGGAACACCTCGTGCCTTGATCAGTGACTTAGGAACCCATTTTTGTAATAGAACCATGGAATCACTTTTGAAAAAGAATGGGGTTGTACATAAAACTTCAACTGCATATCACCCCCCAAAAAATGGAATGGTTGAACTTTCTAATAGAGAAGTGAAAAGAGTGCTTGAGAGAATTGTAAAACCCACCAGAAAATACTGGCCTGAAAGACTTGGTGAAGCACTTTGGGCTTATCTAACTGCCTATAAAACACCCATTGGGATGTCTCCTTTTAGGCTAGTTTTTGTTAAAGCATGTCATCTACCAGTTTAAATCCAACATAAGTCTTTTTGGGCTGTAAAAACCTGTAATTTTGATTGTGAAAAATCTAGTGAAGAAAGATTGTTGCAATTGATTGAACTAGAGGAGCTTCTACTTGATTATTATGAGAATTATAATCTCTACAAAGAAAAATCTAAGGTACTCCATGACAAAACTATCCTGAGAAAGGTATTTCATGAAGGTGAAAAGGAAATGCTCTTCAATTATCGATTTTGGATTCACCCAGGTAAGCTTAATTCTCATTGGGAAGGTCTTTTTCTTATTACTAATGTTTACCCATTTGGTGTAGTGAAAGTCCAAGACCCCTCTTCCAAAAGGACATTCACGGTAAATGGACATTGGTTGAAAAATCACCATGAGAGTACATGCAATCCTGGAACAACATCAACTTCCATTGGATCCATAGTATAACCACCACTGGATTGAGATGGCAACCCACCAAATCCAAACCAGGGGGCACCTCTTTCCCTTTGACTCTTCTTCTCCCTCTCTCCCTATCTCTCTATTTCTTCTTCCTCCCTCATTCTCATTTTGTTTTTCTTACCACTTTCCTCATCACATTTTTTTCCTTTTTACTCTTTCTCTTTTGTGTGGGTGTGTCTTTATAAAAAACTAATAAAAAAACATAAAAAAACTAAAAAACAAAAACAAAGACTCATAATTACTCACCATTTAATTTTTCAATTTTGTCCAACCATTTTGGGGATTCAATAGATATGTTTCATCTCAATTTTTTTTTATTTTCATCATGACTTTGGATAAATAATTTTGTGTCAAAATTAACAATTTTTGAATGCTCAATTTTTGATTTGGAAAATGCTTTTCTCGAATTGTGAGGAACATCATTTTTTTCATGCCAAGTCCACCTATGTCCATCTTTTAAAAAAGTGTGTTTTCACCCCCATTTGTGAGTATTGAGTTTGTGGACCTTTGAGCTGAATTTCGTACCTTAGTGTGTATTAATATGATAGACGCATTTTCTGAACCACATGAGAATCACACTAGCCAAATAGCCTCCCATTTCCCTTACATTAATCCTCCTTTTGGAAGCTCCTTCGAGCCTATGAAAACCTTTTCTTTGATAGCCACATTACAAGCCCAATACCTTTTCCCACCCAATATCAACATGGATTTTCATTGCATATTTTTTTTGAATTTTAAGTGTGGGAGGAATAGATTTCATTGTTTGGGTACCCTATTTTTGATTTTCAACGAGTTATCATCTGCTTGAGGGTAAGCATCCATTTCAGTGTGGGGGAGAGGTTGTCATTCAGTGTGTTTTGGGGAATATAATGTACCTCCATTTATGTAATTTTGTAAATGTTATTGACAAGTGTTCAAAAAAAAATTCAAAAATGATGAAAAAAATCAAAAAAAAATGAAAAAAATTGGTTGTGTCTTTGGTAGGTCAAAAATCACTCTTCCTTAACCATTGATCTTGTTATAACTATTAAAATTAGTGTCGTGAGGAGATCAAACATGGGTTGGGATATGAGTGTGAGATCTGTTTCAAGGTCAACTTTCGAAAAAACAAAGAAAAAAAAGGAAAAGGAAAAAAAAGAACACTTGAATTAAATTATTATTGGGAGAAGTTTTGTGTTTTGTAAATATTACATTTTCTCATTACCTTCATATTTTCTTCCTCTATTGTGTCTTTCTTCACACAATCATTCCCTTGTAAATATGTGTTTTCATTTCCTTCCATGTTTTATTTCAAAAAAAAAGTGCATTGCTTTTTCTATGTTGGTATTTTAACCCTCTTCTTATCTCTCTTGGACATTATATTCCTACCGTCCCATAGCCACAGAAAAACCCCTTAACAATACCTCTTGATTCTTTTGCACTTTGGATAGGGATTATAAGCTGAGATCTCTTTCAAACTCTAAGATTTTTACTTTTGGTTGGTGAAAGAGTGAACCTCCACAAATGAATTTTATCATCTTGAGAGGTGTGAGTTTTGAGTGTACACATTTTCCATTTCTAAATTTGAGCATGAAAAAAATGAATTAGTTTTGAAACATTGTTTCTGTAACAACTTATGGTGGAATTCAAAATGGATGAGTGAAATATTCTAAACCTCCCCTGATTGGGTAAAACAAAATTTTAATATTTGTTGGTGAGTAAAAATGATTTTATCATGTTTTTATATTTGTTGCACATGAGTAAATTCACAAGACTAAGTGTGGGAAATTTGATATTTTTAATATTTTCATGTCTTATTATATACTTCCTTTACTGATTTTATATGAAATGTGCATAATTTGTGTGAAATATTAATGTTTTAATATTAAGTATAATTTTTGAGCATTTTTAGAAGTATTCCAATTGAGTAAGTTTACTATTTTAATAATAACTATGAATATACTGATCCAAATTGTGTGGTTCTTTTTTTAGGATTCTAAATTCAATATAAAATATTTCATTAGAAGGTACCATGAGCGAATTCTTCCATTTTAAGGTTCATATCGTCCTCAAAAATAAGACCAAAGAATCTGTGAAGAAACTGGACTATTCATGAATATTGATTTACTGGGATACATAAAGAAGTCCAAATTCCATTATTATCTACCATAGTTAGGGGTTACATGTAAGGAGTCTTGGATATAAATTTCAAGGCCCAACTCCAAAAAAAGTTCCCAACATATGCTTTGAATTCTTGACCACCATTCTGGATGATAAATTAAATCAGTACAGTATTCATGACATATCTCATGATGTATGAATCAAATAAAGATAATATTTTTCAGTGTGAAATAGGAGATATAGGTGGAAGACTTTGTTGAAGAAATCATTCTTATTTGACGGCATATTCCTGTTCCAAAATCCATTCACATTTTGGCCATCAAAAAAGAATGGATAGAAATTGAAAGTTTACCTTTGTTTAATAAAACCACCATAACTTTGGATCCACTTGTCCAAATGCCACCAAATGTTTTCAGTAGTCAGAAAACTTTATTATATACAATGTTTAAGAAGGATATATTTGGATATTCAGCTGTATGAATATCAAAATTGGCGATGCAAGTGGAGGGACAGATTGGGAATTCAAACAGTCCACTCCTTGGGCTATAAATACTCTCCCCTTTTCTCCTTGAGAGGGGTTGGCATTTCAGAAGATAGGAGATTATATTGTCATGACCAATTCCTTTCCAAAGGATTGGGAGGAACTTAAATACTCAAGTTTTCACTTGAGATACCTTTCCTCCTCTCTTTGTTTTCACTTAATTTCGTGTTCTTCATTTTTGTAATTTTGCAAGTCTCTTTCTTTGTAATTCTGTTTTAATGCAAGTTACTTATTCAATATCTCTTATTCTCATCAACCTTCTATAGTTTAATATTTATGTTCTTCAAATAGTTTAAATACAGTTGAATCCCCTTCCCTTCTTTTGCTTCCCCGTTCAATCGAAAGTTTGATTTTAATTATCATCATCGTTCGTGTGTGTGTTCGGCGCACAACTCTTTTCTTATCCCTTTCTTTTTCTTCTCTTTGTAATTAATCACCTTAAAAATAATAGACCATATTAATTATAATTTAAATGGCTGAGTAAATATATTATTTGGGTGAGTTATAATTTAGGGATTTTAAGTGACTGAGAGGTTTTGCTCGATGAGTATTCTCTAATTTAACATTGTGTATGTTGGACTTAACATGTCATGGATTATTGACATATTATGTTCAACGTGTGGTTTCCATGGATTATTGGGACCATAAATACACTTCCAAAATCAAGCACTGATTGAGATTAGTACCCTAAGTAAAGTTAAGGCTTGGATTAAAGGCTTAAAACTTGGTAATTCCAATCAACATCAACTTGTGATGTGGGTGTTAATTTAATGCAATATAAAGCAAAGATCAAGGATATCACATGCTTAACTCCCTAATGATGAACTCACCCCAATATTTATCAACTTGTTAAATTAAACATCATCCATTAAACATTTCAATTAAGCTCTGCAAACAAACCCCCAATCAAAATACAATCAACTAAAAACAATCGACTATTACGAAGTACCATCGCCGAGGATTTGACCCGAGTGCTGCTATACACATTAGTAGAGCACCAGAACCTTGACCGGTCGATAGGCGACAATCGGCCGCACATTTTAGGTTTACATAAAACTGTTGGTAAAAATATATGCCAACGGTTAGTAAACCATTTGTATAAGAACCTGTAATTAGTATTTACCAATATTTTTATTTAAATTGTGGGTAAAGTATTCTTCCAATGGTTTCAAAACCATGGGAATAGATCTGAAATTCCTTAATTTTCAACAAGTATCAACCATTGTTATAAATTTATACAAATGATTATCTGAAACTGTTGGTATAATCTTCATTCCAGAACCATTTACCAATGGTTATACTATATCCATTGGTATATTTCTATCTCCATGTCTAAATAGCCAATTGTTTGAACAACCATTGGTATAGTTTATACCAACGGTTTTCAGGCCCTTACCAACAGTTTAAAACTATTGGTATAAGTCATCTTTCCATTAGTGATATTATTTGATTAATTTGAGATCATTGTGTGATATTTTAATGCGAATAAATCATAAAAACCAATATCCTACCTCAATTTGGATTGATCATTGATGAAGAATGAATCTACTTTATTTTCATTGGAATGATTCTTGATTTTTTTGGTGCAACGATTCTTGATCTAGATATAATCAGATGACATCTTCCAAGAACTCATTCCTTCAACGGTCCTCTACATATCCATGTTTTAGAATAAAACCATTAAAACTCATTTTAATCATATATTTTAAGTGGATTTATGGTCTCTATGTTAAAATAAACAAAAATAAATTTTTTTATTTACTTTCCTACGATTGGACTTTAAAAAAAACACCAACACTAATAATTTTTATGTCACCTCTAGGGTATATCCCATAATCTGAGATCTAAAAAACATCATATATCTGATCTTATCCACTTTTTATGAGTTATTCTATTTTTAGGAAAATTTCATGTGTGTGGCATTAATAAATTTAATATATTTTAAAAAATAGTTCACGGGTCATCGGGCCTCCAAATATCATGATATCTCAACAATTGTCTCTATAAATTTTAATAGAAATATTCAAAATTCATAAATAGAAAAAAAAATAGGGACTTTAAATTATTCCCTTCTTCAAGGATTCTCATCATTGAAATGAATAAACTTAGAAAATGGTGTGGATACTAAGCTCTCGACTGGTTATCCCACTCCCTTGATCTCTCCCAATAGTTTCATGTGTTTTTAGCTAACACAAACATAAGAAAAACACATACCCCTAAAGGTTATTTTTCTTACCTTTCATCAAAACCATCTTATCATTGAAAAAGGAAGATCTATTCTCATAAAATAACATAACCAGGTTGGTATCACACTGCAAGTTGTTCACATACCTCCTTAGATGCGACATGTGGAGAACACTAAGAATATTAGAACTTATATGGCCATAGGGTTAAGTGGTTCACAACCTCACTAACCTGACATAATAGTATAAAAAAGTTTTTAAGATCACTTTACATATCCTATTACCCTAGAAATGACTCAGTTAATTTCCAACTCCAAAGGCCACCATCATCATCCCACTGAGGACTCCTTACAATTAATGGTAATTCCTTATCCTCCCCTTGTTGAACTAAAACCCATAAAACCATCTCTAGCACCAAAAATAATACCCAAAAACTAATACCCACGAGATTAAACTAGTATAATAATTTTATACAATTCCCCTCCAACATGGCCTCGAAACAATGTTATTCCCATGGTGGATTGATAGTCATCATATTACACAAACCCCACTGATGGTAGATGATCTTCCTAGATGTGGCTCAAAAATTAGTATGAAAACCTGAAGCATTTTCACAAGAACCCAAATGGGATACTTTACCTAGACAGTTGGATGGTGTAAAATACTATTATCAAATGAAACTAAGCCTCCAATGGCTTCCCGCATCCTTTCATTAATTTTACTATGAAGTAAGCATTAAATTCTGCATTGATTTTCAAGGGAATTCCAGGATGCTAGACTACCTCTTACACAAACAAGTGTCCCAAACTCTCTACAAAGAAGTGATGGCCATCTCTCATAGACCGATAAAAAAATAAGAGTCTAACATATAAAATTTCTGTAACTCTATTGGCTATCCAATTGATTCCAGGAGATCTTGTTACATCCCCACCTCCACAAGATTTACTACTATAGAAAATAAACCTCCTCAGCACATCCTCTCTCATAATGACTAGAATCAAAATTTGTCTTAGTAAAAAGGATGATGTGATTAAAACTATTATGGAATCAATATGGAATGTATCTAATGGATTTTTTTTAATGAAACCAATCTCAGTTGATATCCTTGAGTCATACGTCCTGATTATTCAGAATAAGTAAAGGATAACAACTATATACTGGAGGTAAACTATACCATCCTCATGTTAATACTATGGTCATACTTGAATATGAGCACACAAGTATTCCATTAAAGAATAATACCAAAAAATGATCCAAGAAGGGTTAAGGATCCAGTCTGTATGTTTCATGGTTTTTCTATGGTGTATAACTCTCTAATGGGCATCACTATGAACTCAATGAAATAGTAGTCTCACTATGAATCCATACTCAATACATCCACTTATCAACCTACAACTATTGATAACCGATATTTAGGTAAAACTATGAGATTCACTTTTCCTCCATACATTGGGTGATTTGTCATCAATTCTCATGAGTGGATACATTACCTCATGTATCTTTGTCCAAGTGACACAAATATATAAGCATCCTTAAAAACCAATATGCCTCTCTGGTGGAAAACACTTGTCTACCCAAGAAATAAAATGGGTTTGAAAAGGCCTATGCTCTAATGACTCCTCCAACCACCCCTGAAGAACCCATAGCTACATGGGGTCATCCGATATTCTAGCATAGATATCAGTTCTTCCTTGGTACAATTAAATAATGAAATAAAAATTTAAATTGTTTGGTACACCTTACATTTCTTCAAGAAGTATTTTCTCATACTCCTCTACCGTCGCATTAACTGAAAGCTCATTGAATACAATGATCTTATGGTATAACTAGCCAACTAATGTGAATTAAATCATAACATATTGAACATGAGGTTATCCTATTCATACATAGATCACTTATTATCAAATGTGGAAAACAACATCCCAATATTATGAAGACATAACCACATTCACTATTGAAAAAATGAATCATGGATGGAATCCAACCATTCCATACTGAGGAAAGTGTCATAGGAATTTTCCATCACTATGAAAAGATTCGACATGAAGGTCTCTTTTTCCTACCATATCCACTTCATATTGATTATAGAATTGTGTAATCACTGATACTACTATTAGAGTCTCTAATAAAATGGTATAGCAACAAATGATCCATTGGTATCACTAGGTCTCGAACATGGGATACACACAGGGAAAAGTGGCTCATAACTCTCTATGCAAACTGCAACTGGGGTAGTGATGACACACATCATACCTTGAAAATAAATCCAAGGCCCTATGTGATACTACTAATTGGAACACATTTATTCTCCATCCCACAGGTTTACCAAAAATAGTGAATACTCTAAAACCATAGTAAATTAATGACCTGAACCATATGAATCATAGAAACTCATCACCAACACATGGATCTATCAATGAATTGAGTCACACATGATATGTCTTTCCTACTAGACCACCATTTTATAGGGGTCCTATCCAGGTAGGAAATTCATTCCATAGGCTCATCATAGTCCTCTACAACTCGAGAAGTGGGTCTGTACCACAATATAACAGGGGAGATCTCTAACTCTGGAAGTCACAATGCACACTCATTGTAGGAGTTTTTTCTCTAGTAACAACAGATCTATCAAATAGTCTATGAAGAAATTTGATCTCAAGCATATAAACTCAATTGGTTAGGGTTTTCACATGCCGGAAGCCCAAATTACTGCCTCGAGTGAAAGCTCTACTGAGGTATTGTCTCATCACTGAACCTCAGCGATATCTATCACTAGAAATTACATAACATGGTAATCATGTTTATATCATCAACATTTCATTCTATAGATATAAACTTCTAAAAACATTGACAAGAATCATCTCGATCCATAGAAAGATCCATGCACTTCTCAATGGGTGGTATCACATCTTGGTGCCCGTATGGAGTAAACACCTCATTCTAAGTCCCTATACTAAAACATAAAAAATCAACTGGGCGTTCCCATAAATATATATTATAATACTATCTGTATGGAATCACACAGTACTCATTATTGTTATTAATACATATCATGGTTAATGATTATATCTTGAGAGATGAATCAATAAGGACATAAAAACATATCCCATTCCTATGTTGTTCAGGTAAAAATATTTTCCCTAAAACCAGGATCTATATATATTTAGTCTACAAATAGGATATTTGGGTACAGGTGAATTGATATGTCAGATGATGTACATAAAATACACAATCTGGCCTCAGTTCCATACTCAAAACACTTTAAAACTCTTTACCTAATTCCCCAAAAAAACCTCATAGCTAGACAAGAGAATCTATAACACTCTATCCTATACCAAGGAAGTGACATAAATATTTAGGTTGGGTACGATCTGATACCATTCTGTCATGAGCCAGCCTATCGGGTCCTGAGACAAAACTACCCCAAGACACCCTCTAATAGGCTAAGGGCTAGAAACTAGTTCCAAGAAGGCATATCACACACATGGGAGGAATTACCCTAATACACATGTTTTCACACACACACACACACACACACACATATCTACATCCATACAATAAAAAATTGTAAAAAATGATAAAAATGGGTGGATACATATATAATCCCACAATCATAGCATGAAATAAATTACTAGAAATCATAAAAAGGTGTCTAAATACAACCCTACCCAAAATTAAATATAAAAATTTATCTAGTCAAAAAGTGGTTATCGTAATCAAATTCATCACCGGTTTAAACCTCAGTTTGAATATCCAAAACAAAACTCCAACTATTATTGTTCCTCCATGGAATCCATGAAAATTTCTTTCACCCCCAAAAGACATGACATGTGTGGGTAGATCCCATGTAGTGGTGAGTATAACAATACTGATTATGACACATTAAAATAAAATAAACATGGAGAATAAATATTATTTTTATTATCATAGGATACGTTAATCATAATGTAAGATATAAAATAAAATATCCAAATTTTCTCAGAATTACATCACGTACCACATATTAATTACCACTACCAAACATAGAACTATTGTATGGTTTTAAGGTATTAATATTCTAGGTGATCTCACTCCATGAGCCCTACCACTCATGATGCACTCATCAAAGATATATCACTCTATAATGTATCACTATTTTAATGGAACATACCATTAACTATAGATGGCATAAAACTAAGAGAACAAGCTTGTCTGGGCGAAACCCACTCCCTAAGCTATAGAGGCACTAACGGCCCTCATATAAAAGGTCAGGCTCATCAGGTATTAATATAAATGCAATCACTCTGCATACTGACATGTTTCACCAAAGATACACACATGACCATACAAAAACTCATATAAAAGATAAGATCTCTATACACATATATTTGTTCAATTCCTAGGGCTCACTATTGGAAATCAAACCCAACTGGACACAACATACTAGTTAGGGGATCAACACACATTTAAATATTGGTCACTCCAATTCCAAAAAAACCCTATATAAGGAAACATGATGGGAAATGAGGATCTCTACAGGCCTCTAGGAGGGATACACTCTCCTTCTCACCGAGTTAGTATTCAATATCGTCTATGACAACTAACTCCTAGTGTAACGACCCAAAAATTTATCAATGAAAATGTCACAACCCATTCTCGGAGCCCATTCCGTGACTACCCCAAGCCTGCCTTCCATAGGCTAGGGGCTGAAAACTAGCACCAAAGGTGTAAATCCTGATAAAAAGGGAAGGCATTAACTTTATAAAGTAAACAAACACAAAAAAGTACGCAAGTGAAGTAAGCACTAAGTAAAACTGGGTACAAAGTAAGTGTTGAAAAGTAAATGGGCAAGTATACAAACCCAGCTGAAAGTACAGTTCAATTGAAAAGAAATTACAACATCCGTAAAGTAAAATAGCAACACTGAGTCATCCTTTGGAAATCCCACCTGAAGGGTGGGTACAGATAGTCTCCTCAGCTCCTCGGGTCCGGCCGTCCACTCCGTGTACGTCCCGCCAAGTGGTCCACCTCCGGGTACCGTCCAGCTTCACAAGCCTCCACCTCGATCAGTGTTGTCTGTCTTCTGCATCAAACACAATGTAGTGCGGTCATAGCCCGTGCAGGGGAGAGTATATGATACTCATTAGGGACCCCAAGACCCTCGAAGGTCTCTCAGAATCCACAAAGGATAAACCACAAAGGAAAGATACAATTACGAAGTATCAACCTACTCTACTTAGTTATATGCCCATACATATACCTAAGTCATCAATTACAATTCAGATCCAACTCTCGATCCCAAACACAACCCAGTCCACACAAGAAAACACAACTCAGTCCACACAGGAAAGCACAACCTAGTCCACACAACAAAGCAAGTCAATCACATCGATGATAATGATTGAAGTCAAGACTCAGCTCACACATGTATACATCTCTCGTATAGCAATAGAGATGATCAGATGTAGCCACTGATTCATCTAAGATGTCATACCCATATATGATACAAGACCAACTAAGCTCTCGGACCCACATAGGATACAAGACCAGCTACTCTGCCAGACCCACCTAGGATACAAGTACAGAGGTCACTACTACCGAACCCAGGTAGGACACAAGAATAGTAGTCCTCGCTATCGAACCCATAGAAGATCCCAGTACAGAAGTCATTGTCATCGAACCCATGGAGGATTCCAGCATGGTAGACATCATTGTCGAACCCATGGAGGATCCTAGTACGGTAGTGATCGTCATCAAACCCATGGAGGATCCTAGTATGGAAGTCATCTTCGTCGAACCCACGGAGGATCCTAGTATGGAAGACGTCGTCATCGAAACCATAGAGGATCATAGTACAGAAGTCATATTCTATGAACCCATTGAGGATCTTAGTACGGAAGACATCGTCGTCGAACCCATGGAGGATCCTAGTACGGTAGTCGATGCAATCGCAACCAGCTCTAGGGTACCCGCACACAACATGCTCGATTCTTTGAGGGTCCGCTTCTCGAGCAAGATAGAGTCAATACATAAACTATCAAAAAATCCATATTTGATGTATCCTCAAGTTCCGTCTCATCAAAAGAATCTTAACACAATAGACGGTGCATCAATTGGACGCCCGGTTTGAGAGTTATTGGATTTTCCATTCCAGGGGCTCGGTTGGTTTCAGGTTTGAACCAACCCAGACGTACCCAAACTTTGCCGAAACCTTGAGTGTAATATACCGAAACAACCGTCTCGATCCAAGGATTCCTACCCAATATATGGTGAATCGATCAGAGGTTCTCAGCTCAAGTTATGAGAAAAAGACCGAAAATGGTACGAAGTGGGGGTTTGGGCCCGGTCCGACCTGGCCCACCCCCTGGGTCGGCCCGACCCGAGTCTAGATCCGGACCAGTAAAGTGAGGCCCGGCCCGGGCGGCGCGGCCCGGTCCACATGACCCACCCCAGACCGGCTGGGGGGTGGTGTGCGCTTGCTCGGCCAGCGAGCCGAGCGGCGGGGGGGGGGGGGGGGGTGTCTCGCAGATGTGGAACCAGCGTGGCGCTGCTTGTCACTCAGATCCCTCGCGGCAGCAGGATCCTCTCCTTGCCACCGCAGCCGGTGCCGCAGAGGGATGCTGCCGGCGGCGCGCCGGTCACCGCCGCCTCCAGATGACTTCGTAAGGCCTCGACGCCGCTACAAGAAGATCCTAGCCAATGCTCTCACCTCCTAGAGTAAGCTCACACTGCCAGAACTAGTGCGTAATCGTTGAGTATTCTCTCATAGGAGTCTCTAGCTGTAAGGATCGAGCTAACGGCTCAGTCGGAATCTCCGAGCTCTGAACACGGGCAGCGGTAATAAAAGAATGACTCGCACCTGTATCTATAAGAACTACAACAAGGGTGGAGTAGACACAGATAGTACCTCGAATCATCTCAGGTGCTCCGTGGTCGTAAGCCTCTGCTGCCTGGAGCTGAGCCTGCCTCTGCTCGCCAGCTCCCTGTAGTCGGGGTGGACCTCTTGGGGGTGGTGGTGGTAGAGCCTCAAAATGTCATGCACCACCCGCTGCTCGGCCAGCTCATCTGTATCATCTGCCTGCTCCCTACAGAGCACCACAGTCAAACCTCTGCCTCTGCCTGGGAGGTCTCTCCACTGTCTGCTGCTCATCTACATGGCGGGTCGGGCAGTTATGATCCATGTGGCCCTGTCCGCCGCATGCATAGAACTGTCTAATCCTCATAAGGCTGGATCTATTTCGTGTGCCCCACACAACCGAACCTGTATCCTAAGGTCCCACACCTGATGTCCTGGTCCGCTTGGACCCATGTGAAATCTGTCTACTGCCTGATATAGAAGACTCCGCTACGTGATGCCCTGCAGTGGGTCTTGTTGCTGGTGGAAGCTCAGCAAGAAATCTCTCCACTAAAAGGGCTCTCTCCATCACCCCTGCCTATATCGGGATACTTAGGGGAATCTTTGAAGATCTAATGTCATGCCTCAGTCCCTACTCAAAGGTCTGGGCCTAGAAGAATGGGTCTCATACCCTGTCCATGGAGTAGCATGAGAGGTCAGTAAATCTCACCGAGTACTGAGCCATTGTCATACTGCCCTGACGCAGATGAAGTAACTCCTGGATGCACACCACACGGAGGGTGGATGGAACAAACTCTGAGCGGAAGAGGATCTCAGAGTCCATCCAAAGTAGAGATGGCTCATCGTGCACCTAGATCATCAGGCTCTACCATCTACATGATGATGTGTGCAGGAGACTCACATCAAGGATCACCATAAGGTATACTGGCATCCTTAAAAATCTGAAGACTCTGATGATAGCCACCAACCAATCCTCAGCTGCCTGAGGGTCCGTCTCTCCGTGGAACCTGGGCGGCCTCTGTCGTTGAAACTCATGCAACCCGCTCAGGTGGAGTGCACTCTCCACCACTAGGGCTGGTAGCATCGGTGGATCAGCAGGTAGTGGTAGCGTTGGTTCCTCCACTGTGATGGGGCCCTGTACCAAGGCCTCATCGCTCAGTGGGCTACCAACTCACATGTAACTAGAAACCCTGTCTAGCTGCCTTCATGGGGCCATCCTAAAAAGAAACAGGTGTGCCACGGTCAAACAGTATACCTGGTGAGCTGACACAAAGTAATCACAATGAAATTTTTTGAAACACACACTCATAATCATTGTTTTCGTGCACAGAGTCAGAAATCAGAGGTCAGGGTCATGGTGTATGGATACATCGGTCGCCGCACCAACACTGGACTCCCTGGACTGAATACCACACTCAATACTCTTAACATTATTACTTCACAGAAAGGAAAGATCAGAGTCCTGAGTTCTGCGGTAGAACCGACTCCTCTGATACCAATTTGTCACGACCCGTCCTCAGGGCCCGTGCTGTGACTACCCCAAGCCCGCCATCCATAGGCCAGGGGTTGGAGACTAGAACCAAAGGCGTAAATCCTGATAAAAAGGGAAGCCATTGCCTTTATAAAGTAAACAAACACAACAGAATATGCAAGTGAAGTAAGCACAAAGTAAAACTGGGTACAAAGTAAGTGTTGAAAAGTAAATGGGCTAGTATACAAACCCAACTGAAAGTACAATACAACTGAAAAGAAATTACATCAATAGTAATGTAAAATAGCAACACTGAGTCATCCTCTGGAAATCCTACTTGAAGGGTTGGTACAAATAGTCTTCTCAGCTCCTCAGGTCCAGTCGTCTGCTCCATGTACATCTCGTCAAGTGTTCCACCTCCGAGTACCATCCAGTTCCACAAGCCTCCACCTCTATCAGTGCTTTCCGTCATATGCATCCAACGCAACGTAGTGCGAGAATAGCCCATGTAGGGGTGAGTATACGATAATCAGTAGGGACTCCGAGACCCCACAAAGGTCTCTCAGAATCCACGAAGGATAAACCACGAAGGAAAGATACAATCAAGAAGTATAAACTGACTCTACTTAGGTATATCCCCATACATATACCTAAGTCATTAATTACAATTAGGCTCTAACTCTTGATCCCAAGCACAACCTAGTCCACACAAGAAAACACAACCCAATCCACACTGGAAAGCATAACCCGGTCCACACAGGAAAGAAAGTCAATCACATCGATGAAAATGATTGAAGTCAAGACTTAGCTCACATAGGTATACATCTCTTGTATAGTGATAAAGATGATCAGATGTATCCACTGATTCATCTAAGCTATCAGACCCACATAGTATACAAGATCAGCTACTCTTCCGGACCCACACAGGATACAAGTACAGAGGTCAATACTGCTGGACCCACGTAGGATACAAGAACAGTAGTCATCGCTGTTGAACCCAAACAGCATCGCAGTACAGAATTCATTGTCGTCGAACCCACAGATGATGCCAACACAGTAGACGTCGTCATCGAACCCACGGAGGATCCTAGTACGGTAGTTGTTGTCGTTGAACCCACATAGGATCCTAGTACGGAAGTCATCTTCGTCGAACCCATGGAGGATCCCTGTACGGAAGAAGTCATCGTCAAACCCACGGAGGATACTAGTATGGAAGTCATCTTCGTAGAACCCACGGAGGATCCTAGTACGGAAGATGTCATCGTCGAACCCACGGAGGATCCTAGTACGGTAGTCGATGCAGTACCAGCCATCTCTAGGGTTCCCTCACACAACACGCTCGATTCCGGGAGGGTCCGCTCCTCAAGAAAGAGAGATTCGATACATCAACTGTCATGAAGTCCAGAGTTGATATATCCCCATGTTCCGTCTCATCAAAAGAAACTTTACGCTACAGATGGTGCTTCAATCAGACGCCCGATTTGAGATTTATTGGCTTTTCCGTTCGAGGGGCCCATTTGGTTTCAGATTCGAACCAACCTGGCCATACCCAAAATTCTCCAAAACATTGATTGTAATATACCGAAAAGACCGTCTCGATCCAGGGATTCTGATGCAACTGACTGTGCATCTATCGGAGGTCCGTAACTCATGTTATGGGAAAAATACTGAAAATGGTCCGAAATGGGGGTCTGAGCCCGGTCCGACCTGGCCCAACCCCCCCTGGGTCGGCCCAAACCGGGTCCAGCCCGGCTGGGTTTGGCCCGGCCCAGCCGGAGCTGGCCGGTCTGCGTGACCCACCCTGGCCTGACTAAGGGGGGGAGGGGGATGCGCTGCCTCGGCCAGCGAGTCGAGCGGGGGGGGGGGGGGGGGGGGTCTCGCGGACGCGGCGCCAGGGTGGCGCCGCTTGTCACCCGGATCCCGTGTAGCTGTGGGATCTTCTCCTCGCCGCCACAGATGGGGCTGGGGCGGGCTGCTACCAGCAGCGCGCTGGGCGCCGTCGCCTCTGGGCGGTCGGCTGGTGCCAGCCGTTGGGGTCTTCTGCGGGCCACCTGAGTCATTCCGGTGGTCCATTTTTTCTTCCGACTGTGCCTACGGTCATCTCGGGATCTGTACTTCACTTCAAAGGTCCCCAATCGCTGTTACGGTCCCGTTTCATCATCGCCAACACCCCACGCTTCAAGAAAAAAATAAAGGTGAGTCTGGACTTGTTCGTTAGTCTCTACCCACCGCGTTAGAGGTTCAAACATCCCCCAACAATTTAAACGCCATGTTCGAGGGTAGAAAACACATATATGAAATATAAAAAAAATTCCCCCTACCTAATAAATTTATGTTGAACATTGGCATCGTGGAAGATGACGTCGCGAGGTGAGGATTCGTAGACGTCGTTGGAGAAGAGAAAGGGTGGCGCATTGCCATTCTTCATGGAACTGGCGTTCTTCATCGAAGGAGATGTTGTTCTTCATCGGAGAACCGGTGTTCTTCCAAACTCTCCAGAGCTCTCCCAAACCACCTTTGCAGAACAAAATCCCTTCCCTGGTAAAATAATAGGCTAACCCTATTATTTTATTACACATTCCATTTAAAATTCAAAATTCAAATCACCACATTAATTAAACGCGTTGGAAATTAATTAAAAGGAGGGAGAGGAAAGATCCTCATTAATTAAATGCGATGTCAATTAATTAAAGGGAGGGAGAGGAAATATCCTTATTAATTAAATGAATTTTCAATTAATTAAAATGAGGGTTTCCAATTTAATGAGGGGGGTTTAAGGAGTTTGAGGAAAATTGAATGGTTGGGGCTCGTGTGGGACCCACCTCTCTAACATCCACACTTGGGTAGTTAGGTGGATGTGGGTCCCGCCATTAACTACCCATGGGAGGAATTAACCTCCTTAGATATATAATAAAATTGTACAAACAATTTTATTTACTTCTTAATTAAACCACAAAACATAACTTCAAACCCGCATAAAACGCAACTGCGGTAAATGCCCCCTTTAGCAATTATTGGTGCTGCGAGTTCATCGGTGCCCCCATATTTCAATTCCGAGCACCAGTTTCAAAGATAGAAAAACCCGCACGTTCGTTCACTGAACGTACCCGATATAAACTTTGGATATTGATTTCGGGCACACCGGGCCTCAGAATCAAGTTCCGTCAGAAGCCACAGAATCGTAAAATTCAAAATTATTTAAGAAAAAAAGTTCCTTGAAATTTCTGGATCTTTACAGAAAATTCATCTTTATCAAATTAAATGTTTTATTATGTAAAATAGTAATATAAATCATATTCACTTCTTTGGTTTTAAGATTTTGGATTTCAAAATACCGTTAAGAGTTATTACCATTGGTAATATAACCGTTGAACAGTGATCACATGATCAATATAAATATAGGGTTTTAACAAATCCAATTTACTCAGAAAAAGTATGTGATGGCCTCATCCAGTAGAATTGATCCTTTTTAAGCCCATTTGTAAGGTCTCAGAATGGAGGTAGCATCGCAGGGCTTTGCTCTTGACTAATTCCCAGATGATATTCAACACGTTAAGCTTGAACGAAACTGCCAATGGGAGAATTGGAAGTTGATAGATATTACCACCCAAGCAATGTTATCCAAGCCACCCCAAGAGTCTATCACCATAGCACACCTTAATATTAGGTCATATGTGGGTGATATAAGGGGTTAGGTAACAAGACTCTTGCACTATGATTCTTTGCATTATTTTTTTAAATAACAAATAATATACATTATTTTTATTATTTTTACATTGTAAATGGTTTTTAAAGAAAAAATAGTATTTTTAGTTAATATTCTATTAATAAATATATTTTAATGAATTAATGGATTTTTAAATAAAATATTATTTTAATAAAAAATTATTACTAAATTAATTTTTTAAATATAAATGATTATATAATTTTTATGAATACAATTGTAATTTTTATTATTGTTTGAAAACTGTTTTGGGAAAAACCCAGGAATTTTCGATAAATGTAGGTTTTTATTTTAAAAGTAAAAATTCACATATTTAGAAAATTATTTAGATAAAATTAATATTATTTTTCGAATCAAGATTTCAAAATTATCCAACAGTGAATATTTCATAATTTTCTGAGACAGTCGAATATTTGTGTAAAAATTATATACCGTTTAAATATATAATGTGTTTTATGACATCATAATGACCCAATATTGATGTAATAAAATAATATAAATGTTATTTTAGACCAATATATTTTTTACCTTTACAATAATGTGATTTTAGATTTGTTTGGTTAATTTTATGGTGCCTTAGTTGACCCTCCAAGACTTATAAAACATTTTAACTTTTAAAATGATTTCCATGATAGTGTGACTCACCTTCACATAAGAAAGTCTAATATTTTAATAAGTTAGGAAATTGGACTTTAAAAAAAAATTCTACTACCCTTTGGAAAAAACCATGGGAAAAAACAATGGTTTGGTTGGTGGTTTTTATTAGTTTAATATGTTGTGTCCAAAACCTTAATAATAATGAATACCCTATATTTTCCTATATAAACCCACCCAAGATCCCTCTTAGTCTTCACTAAAAGCCTTTGGATCTCGACCAAACTCTTCCATCCTCTCTCTAGAATCTAATCGAGTCTCCCCAAGCTCCCAATAAGCCTCTCTCAATCCTCTGCTAAGATTTTGAGATCACATTTCCAGGTAAGAGATTTCTTCCTTTCTCATTTTTGTCCAAATTTCTTTATGTTGATATACCCTTGAATTTTTAAATTAAAAATTTGGGTTATTATTTCTCACCTCCCCCATACTTCCCTCCTTATGTTTGAAAGATTATAGACCCCTTTCTCTCTCATTAATGCTTCCCATGTACACCAGTTACCATGCCGAAATTCCTTAAGAGACTTCTCTCTCCTAATTTACATTCAAGAAATTCTTTTGTATTGTGAATCAAAATTCCATTAAATATGTTAGTACATGTATCTATATGAACCCCATACTTTCCGTTTCATATTTACTTGATGAGAAACCCCTTTCTCTCTCATAAACTATTTTTATGAATTCTGTTGTCTCGCTGTTATAATGCTGAAATTGAACCGTGATTTTCCATGCCTAATTCATTGTGTAGTGAATACCATGCCCATTTCTCTATCAAGGGTATTCATATTTATGCACATTTACTTATGAATTTAATATTTTCATTTATTAATTCCACATTCCTTTATCGTGGAATAAATAATGGTGTTTAATGAATCCATCTTGTATGATCTATGAGGGACACTTATACATGAAATGAAATGATTAAGAAGGGTGTGCCCTGATAGTGCTACAATGCACTGGGTAAAGATTAATATCATGATATGTCAAGTACAATGAGGGTTTAATCAAACTAAATCAAGTCAAATATTGGTTTACTCATGATCTATGTGCAATGAGAATTTTATCATGCTAATATCATGTTAAAGGTTGTTTCCACATTTCAATGTTATGATAATAATGATATATCATGCTTTTATGTTCATGTTTCTCTTATTCTCCATTGATATTCCTTTTTCATTACATGTACTGCATTCTTCATTTTATGCCTTGTTTACTCCCTTACTGGGATTTATATCTCACCCTTTTCTTATGCATGTCCTCAGGTTATCCCATGCAATGTTAAGTATGAAGGAATATTGTGGTCATGTAAAAGATGTTTTCAATAAATTTGTTGGGTTTTATGTTCTAAGTTGTTATATAATGTTCCTAATTTCCCAAGACACTAGATATCTCAATCCTTAGAGTTTTATTAAGTGAAATTTTATTTAATAAATCATATTTAAGTGTGTAATAAAGAGCGGGGTTGTTATAGTTTGTATCAAAGGTTAGGTTTAGTTATTTTTGGAATTAGGATTAGAAAACCCTAGTGAAAGCCTTAGGGATAAGGATAAGAATAATAAAAACATCAATAAATTTTTGTGAGTATTGAGAAAGTGTTTTATAAAGAAAATACATCCATGTCTGGATACAATCTTGTAGATGTGGCTCTGGTATAGATGTATCTAGGGGTAAAACCTGAAAACACCATTGAGAGCTAGAATCAAACGGGAACTGGTGCATCATAACATGTATTTCTTCAATATTGGTTTTGAAACTCTTTGGGGGATATGAATTGGTAAATTCATAAGCATATTACAAACCATTATTAATGGAAAAAATTCCCTTGAGGATATATGTTGTGATGTAGATCATGGATAACATAGATTGAAGCCTATAAATTCATAAGTTTAGGAAATAAAAGTAATTTATAAGTAATTTGTTTGTATTTGGATTACCCTTTATTTTTTACCCCTAAATTTCATTTTATTCCATCCAATGGCTCGTAATAGGAGGACTCAGTCTAACAACATATTTGAACATCAATGTGATGACTGTTCTAATGAGATTCCCAAACTGATGGGAGTGGGAATCATGAAATTTTTCCCGATACTCTCTCAGTTAACTCATGTTTTGAATATAAACATGGGTCAAGAGGAATGTCCACCCCCTAATAAATAACAAGTCACAATCAAGAGCTTAATGAGATTAAGGCCTCCTATTTTTAATGGATCATTTGAACCCTCAATCGTCGAATAGTGGATCTACTACATTTAAAAGATCTTCTCTATCCTTCAATGTTTCGAACAAGAGAAGGTTCTTATGTATGCTTATCGTATGGTGGTTGAAGCTGATAAATGGTGAAAATTGATCAAAAATACGAATCCTAAGGAGGAGATCAAGGAATTGTAATGGAAGGATTTCTGTAATTTTTTTTTGATAAATATTTTCCTCGCACCCTCCGACTTAAGATAGAAAGTGACTTCCTTGTCCTAAAGAAAAAAGATGATGAATCCATCAGAGCATACGAGGAAAAGTTCACAAGGCTTTCCTGATATGCCTCCAGATTTTTTGTTACCCCCAAATGTAAGGTTGACCTGTTCTTTTGTGGGCTAAAACCTAGCCTACGGAAAACCCTAGCAATCTGTGACTTCAATAGATATGAGGAAATTGTATGATGTGACTTTAAAGTCAAAATGGAGATCAGAGAATATAAGGGGTATCATGGGGATAAGAATCATAAGGTAGACTTCAATTTTGGAAGTCCGATGGATAAATTCAATTGTGCTAATAAAATCCAACACCCCACTTTCCAATGGTGCAGAAAAAAGCACCCTGGAAATTGCCTGAAGGGGACGAGTAAATGCTTCAGGTGTGGAAGAGAAGGTAATCTGACCATTAACTGTCAATAAGAGAAACCCATGACAATGATAGAGTATATAAACACTTAGTTATACCCTAAATGTGTTGTTTATTTCTTCAAATGCAATGAACCAAGGCACTTTGTAAACCAGTTCCCTAAGCCAAGGTTTTTCGGAGGCAACCAACAACCTCCAAGGGAACAAGGGAAAGATTTTTCCATAATTACCGCCAAAGTGAACCCCGACAACGAAGTGGTGATAGGAACACTAGTTATACATTAAATAATATAGAAATTAAATTTTGATTCTGGTTCTACGCATTTTTATATATCCCAAAAGTTTATTATAACAATCACAACACCACCACAAGTCATGGAAGTAAAGATATCGGTGAGAATAGAAAATGGGGGAATCATTACATCCTATGAATATAATCCTCCCCTATCATATTTTTTGGATGAAACTTCCCATGAAACCTCCTCATACTCCCTTTGGTGTAATTTGATGCAATTGTTGGCATGTATTGGCTTTCCTTATATAGATCCAACATAAATTTCCGTGAGAGGGAAATCACTCTCCATATAGAGAATCGACCCCTGATTCTGTACAATTGGAAGGAGGAGGATGAATCTTCTTTAGAACTATCATCTCAAGTGTGGATAATAATTCATTATGATCATGCATATCTCTCTTAGATGATTGAGTCTAAGGAATCAACCATCCTGGAAGACATGCCTATTGTGAGGGAATTCACTGAAGTGTTTCCTAAGGAAGTGTTTCGTCTTCCTCTTAAAAGATATGTTGAATTATTGATTCATCTTATACCTGGGGAGTTGCCAATATCCAATAATCTGTATAGAATAGATATTGTGGAGAATTAGGAGATAAAGAAACAACTATAGGAGAACTTGGATAAAGGGTTTATATTCCCAAGTTCTTCACCATAGGGTGCACCAGTCCTCTTCATCAAGAATAAGGATGGGTCAATGCGCCTTTGAATTTATTATAGTTGTAGAGACCCGAAACCTGACGTACATGGACATTACATTACATTTGCGGAATACTTAGTACATAACAAAAACACACACACAAGGATCGTAATAGTTTAGTGTCTTTGGAAACTCGGAACATAATCTTCTAATCCTGGTGAAAGATCTTCAATATCTCCCGTAAAGATCTTCCATTTTTTTTACCTAAAACCTTTCTTTATATCCTGGGGAAAAGAAAACATAAAAGGGTGATCTCAAATGCTCAGTAAGGGTATACAAAAGAAATAAAAATCATATCATATCTTTTTGAAAATCATAACCTGCAAAAGAGATCATAATATCTTAACATGGAACAAATCATAGAAGTGAAAATGAGATCACCATAATCATAACATGAAACTTGAAACTTTTTGGCATGCACACATAATCATGGAAAATCATTTCTTGTTTGTCATGACTCATTGCCAAGACTATCTTAGTGGACAAAGTCCCTTTCTGAATCGAGTAACCCTTGTTTCAGTCCTATTTCACTGAACCGGTATAACCTACCATTCCAGCCATGTCTATCTCATGAGATATAAAATCTTTACCCAATGCATTGGAGGGAGATATAGGTCCCACCCATCTTATAATGAATCCTTTCTTATGTGTGCCACATAATCATAAACCATACATCATAACGTAACCCATGTAATAAAAATGGGATTCTTAAACAACATGACATCATAAAACAATTCATATAAGATAAAGGAATTCATAAAAATATTTCCATCACAACATAATCAAATCCATGTAATAATAGGGATAGAAACAGAACCCTTTATTATCTTAGATGGAAAATAATTTGATAAAACACTTGAACTTCATTCTTGAGGAAAATAACCTTTCTTTTTCAAAAACATTTTACATTTCTTAACATGTCATACAACTTTAAACTAAAAGAAGTTGATTAAAAATAAACTTGAAAACTTTTAAAGGAAGCTTCTTGGAAATAATGTTTTAAAAATCCATTCTTGTCGTATAAGTTAAAAAAAACATTCTTCGTACTTTTGTCGGAAAAGTCAAAAAGTACCTCGTACGAAAAACGACAAAAGATTCCTTTCATACATATTACTAAAAACTCACCCAAGGGTAAAAATGGATTTAAAAAAAATTTTATGTAGATGGAAATAATATTACATATTTATGAAACATGGATGTGGATGATAAAATACACCCCAGTAAATACTTACGAATAAACAATCTCGGATAAAAATGAGATTGTGATATTTCCCTTACCTTAGGTCCGATTTTCTTTGTTCGTGTCCGAAGCTCCTGTATAATGGTTTAAATAATGTTATTGACTTATTCTAGAATCATAAATATTGATATGAGATCATATATGGTCATATTATTGACTTCTTGTTAGTAATATTTCATTGTTACTTGTTACTCGGGTCTTTATAACTTTTTGTTCTTATGCGTGTTTTGTCGAATAAATTCTTATTTTTATCTTTAGGTTATAGATAATTCATTTCCAGAATGGTATTAGTGTAGTATATACCATATTCATTCATTCAATTCATTTATATAATCATTATGAAATGAAGATCATGTAGAACGAGTCGCATCACATCGTGGAGACGGTATTCCGTACGTACGCACGAGTGATGATATCGTTCCTATGATCGTGGAATTGTATTGGAGTATATATATATTATTTAAGTATCAATATTAATTCATAATAATCATATATAGTTACTCATTACACCATTATACCCATCCTTGTAAGGTGATGGTGGAAAATAGATTACACCACGGCGTGGAGACGGTATTCCGTACGTACGCACGCGCGGTGATTTCATTTTTCCGTAGGATGGATAGAAGGTGAATTAGGGTTGTTTCATATTTATAATAACATATCAGTATGTAAGTAATACTGATGTTATTAATTTATCATGAAACAACTAAAGAAGAAGAAGTTTAAGAAGAAAGAAATTGAAAAGATCGG
Organism: Viscum album; assembly: GCA_963277665.1. Taxonomy (NCBI): domain Eukaryota; kingdom Viridiplantae; phylum Streptophyta; class Magnoliopsida; order Santalales; family Viscaceae; genus Viscum; species Viscum album. Next base: position 670,557,185 of record OY728131.1, on the reverse strand, counting down.
TAATGGATATTACCTCTTCTTTGAAACGCCTCTTTGAATCCTCCACTTAGGGAACTAAGATTGGTCTTTAAAGAAGACCATGACCTCTAGGATTATTCTAGGGAAGTGGAGAAGGGATTTTGGCAGGGGTTGGCTGAGCTTGAGTGCTCAAATTGGTGTGAGGAGGAGGGGAAGGAGGTGCCCTTTTATAAGGGAGGAGAGGGGCACCTTAGGAATTCTTAAAAATATTAATTTATAATAAATCTAACCCCACTTAAAAACCTCCAAAAATGACTCATATTCGAAGATTAGATGAGATAGGGTTGTAATCTCATCAACCAATCAAATTTAGACATGTTTGGATATTATTTTAAACCTTATCATTTTGATTTATCCTTATTTAATCTATTTAAGTTTATTTGTGGTAATAAAATTCTAAATTTTAAATTATAACAAATAATTACTTATTTGTTGTGAATTTTCCATAATTGTTTACTTTATAACATTATAGACCATATAAATATAAATTTATAATTTTTAAATATTTTTTTTTATTTTTAAACAATTTTATAATATGTTATTTTTGTAAAATAACAATAGTGTCAATTTTGACACTATTCATTTATTTGAATTTAAATAAAATATATACAGAAGATATGTTCAAACTAAAAGCTTTAATATATTAATAAAAGGTCATATGTATCTATAAAATTATTTTATCACATTAAATAGTTCATATAATATTTATTTTATTATTTTTAAAACCTTTTATTTGGTTCATCTCTTAATAAAATAATTACTACATCATTTTTGTATAATTATTTAATATACTTATTTGTTGTATAAAAATTTAAAATAAAATTCTATGATGAAGAAAAATATATTAACTTTCACAATAATACTTTTACTCGAATTTATCATCTTAAAATCACAATATTTAAATTGTTATATTTATTAAATTATGAAGGTGACAACTTTGGCATCATTTAAAATAAAATAATATAAGTGTCATAATCGCTTTTATAAGGCTCCAAATGGTCAAATATTCGACCATTGGATGCTTATGGTTTATATTTACATGTCCAATAAGTTTTGGTTAGGTATTTGTGCATTTTATGGTCACTATTAGTTTAAAAAAAACATTATTCTTGATTTTTCACTAGATAAACAATTTCTACATCACTATTGTGTCATAATTAATGATAATTATTTAATCCCTATAAATTATAAATAAATTTATATGATGTAGATAATTTCATTAGCTTTCTGTAGAATATTCATGTTCGATGTTTCATGAAGTTTATCACTAAATTAAAATTAATATACTTATAAAATTTAAGAGAGTGACATGTTGTCACTTTCTTTGGTTTTAATAATAATTAAGTTATTTTCATGGATAAATGTTCATTAAATGATTCTAATCCGACCCTTAGGTGATATGGGTCGACTTTTAGTCATCCAATAGGATTTTGACATTTGTTAGGGTAATTTTAAAATATTATATTTACCCTTAATTACCCGATTTACCTTTAACTATGGTAAATAAAATTTACCGTAGTTACTATTCATAATTCCCAAAAATAAAAAGTAGCTTATTAACATAATTTGGACCCACTGATTCCAAATATGGAATCCATTTTTTTAAAATTCCATACACAGAAGTTGCAGAAATTAAATTAAAATTAATCTCGTTGTCGAATAAAAACGGGTTTTTGTTTAAAACATTGCAAAAGATTGAATTGATTTAACCTACGAATTCAAGGTAAAATCAATGCTAATGACATACATTATATTAAATGGTAAAAATATATTCTATTTATACTTTAAAACCATTCAATATTATAATTTAACCACATAAGATATTACGATGAAAAAAGTTGTTTTTAATTAAAATATAGCGTGTTTTTACTATTCATTAAAATGTGAAAGTTACCAGAATAATATGAAAAATTTATCCAAAGTAAATTTTTATTTCTTGATTCAAAAGAAGAATTTTATTTTGTCAAATTTAACTTATAAACATGTCAAAAAATAGATTTAAAGTGGGTGCGCCATCAAAAGGCGGCAAAACTGCATTTTTTTGAAAAATACTTATTTTACCCGAAAAATTTATTTTGTTCTTATACCATGTTCTAGAAATGTGTAAGATGAATAATAATGTTATAAAATTAAAAATTTAGTTAATACTATTCATAACGGCTAGTTCATGACAATATTATAAAAATATAACATTGTTTATTAAAACCCGGTATTGTGTACAACACACGCTATCGAGGAAGGTCGTGATTGCGTGTAATGCAAGCCAAGTCAGGGTTGCGTGTTGTGAAAGAATCCTTCGTTGTTTCGTATAACAGAATCCATCCAGATTTCATTTATACATTTAATATATATATATATATATATACTCATTGTTGCGTAGAATAACTATTATCAAAATTGTGTGTAACACGATCCAAGAATAGTGTTGCGTATACTGCAAGCTAATACGGTGTTGCATATAGCGCAAGGTAATCTTGGTGTAGAATACAACATAAGAAATTAATGAAATTAAAAGAATATTTTTCATAAAATCTCGGGGTGTTACATTCTACCCCCCTTAAAATGAATTTCGCCCTCGAAATTCGTCGAGGTTATAAATGGTTTACTATTTGAAAGTTTCTTTGATAGAAACCCACATCGTAAAAAGGAATACCAAAACTTATCTTTAAAAACAAAAGTATGAAACGTAACGGTTACCCAAATAAACTAATCACTGGGTTTCCACATAGGTGAAAATATGGATATGGAAGAGAAATCTAACCATCATGTTCTGATGGATAGTGGTAGAGGACATGGCTATGAAAAAGCCAACAATCACAAAGCCATAAATTTGTGATGATCTAGGGTACCATCTGATTCATCAGATATAAGATCACTAGGACAACATTTTTGGTTTTCAAGATCATTTCCCTAAAGTTAAAGAATTTGAATTAGAATAAATACTTACTTTATTTTGGTACAATCTCACTGTTGTTCGTGCCTTTAACAATTTCCACTTCATCTCTTAAATAAATGAAGTTGAATTTGTTATTCGTGAAGTGTTAGCAGATCATGTGATAGAATGACGGGTCATTCCATCTGTCTCAAACAAAAGGTTAGCAAAAATTAAATGCATAAGTCGATCTATAGTGAGATTAATCATATATGGTTCCTAAAATGGACTTATACTTTATATATCATACTGCTTAATATAATAAAACTAGTTTCTACTAAACAGGGACTTCCTGTAGGCCAGTGGTAGGCGATAAAGGCCAGTCACACTTTGGTTGTGGGTTCGATTCCCACAGCCTTGTCCGAAGCGATGGGCTGTCGCCCGTCCTGCAGGTTGTCCTTTTTATAAAACTATATTACTATAACATCCCATCAATAATATCGAAAAAACTTCTATCCTTAAACAATACTAACTTATGTCCAACATAATCCATTCCAATCTTTAGGCTTATCCATAATACTGCAGTCCATTCTCATAACATAGTGAAAACGATTACCAGAGATTTAACACCATCGTTGATCCCCATATATCATAAGATATGTTTTGTTGGTCACATTCCAAACATTCAAAGTCCTTATGTATTCTCTTGAATACCCATTGAACCTTATTGAAAACATGAGTGCTGTTAAAAGTTAACTCTTTCCACATACCAAAATCCTCAAAATTCTATATACTCAAACCATGATATCACTTAGTCCTTATATCAATCATGAGCTCATGAATACTATCAAACATTTAATTTTCTCCTTATCCCTTCATTATGCGCATATCATCTACATTCCAAAAATATCTGAATAACCTTTCATGGATACTGGTAACATTAATCATACACTTTCAAAACACAAGGAAAGACAACAGTGTAACAATCCATAGATGTCTCTTTATCCCAAAATTACACATGTTAAACATGTAATCATTCCACTACATTCTCAAACCATTGACCGAGCTTCAAAAATTCTTTCATCTCACATATCATTTGTAGTCTCTTCATCATCATCCACATAAATACTACCCATATGACCATACTGATTCTCTTCATGAGTCTTTCCCTTAGGGCATTTGTTTGCATAATGCCCATACATTCCACATTTAAAACACTTAACCATTTTTGATGTCGTAGCATTACCATTATCCTCATCCATGGTGTTAACCGACCCTTTTCCTTTGCACTTACTTGATTTGTGTCCTTCTTTTCCACACCCAAAGCATCTTCCAGTTCCCTTGAAACATTCTCCTTGATGCCTCTTCCCACATGATTTACATAGGGGGAATTGAACTTTCTTTCCTCTATGATCATCATGAAACTCCATCTTTCTCTTATTAGCCGAGTCAGGAAACATACCAAATTTTACTTTATTGATCATATTATGAGACTGCTGATTCGGCATAATAATGACGTTTGGACATCCAAATCCCATTTCATTATGAAGAATATCATTCCATTGTCCACCATATCCTCCATTATCGTGAATCATCTTGTTTCCAACGATTTTCTAAAACCCCAAAAAAGAAAAAATAGTGTTAGAGGAAAAAATCATAATAAAGGGGGAGTAACTTCAATATGTAACATCTTAGGTTTAATCTAATATCATTACCATAGTTCTATGGCTATATCCTATACGTATACTTATCCTTAGGGACATCCCTAGACATACCTTAGAAATATCTCTAGGGATCTCACTAACGTTTTCGCGTCCTAGTTTCCAAAGGTTGACTAAACCTTTCCTCTGATACCAACTGTAGAGACCCGAAACCTGACGTACATGGACATTACATTACATTTGCAGAATACTTAGTACATAACAAAAACACACACACAAGGATCGTAATAGTTTAGTGTCTTTGGAAACCCGGAACATAATCTTCTAATCCTGGTGAAAGATCTTCAATATCTCCCGTAAAGATCTTCCATTTTTTTTTACCTAAAACCTTTCTTTATATCCTGGGGAAAAGAAAACATAAAAGGGTGAGCTCAAATGCTCAGTAAGGGTATACAAAAGAAATAAAAATCATATCATATCTTTTTGAAAATCATAACCTGCAAAAGAGATCATAATATCTTAACATGGAACAAATCATAGAAGTGAAAATGAGATCACCATAATCATAACATGAAACTTGAAACTTTTTGGCATGCACACATAATCATGGAAAATCATTTCTTGTTAGTCATGACTCATTGCCAAGACTATCTTAGTGGACAAAGTCCCTTTCTGAATCGAGTAACCCTCGTTTCAGTCCTATTTCACTGAACCGGTATAACCTACCATTCCAGCCATGTCTATCTCATGAGATATAAAATCTTTACCCAATGCATTGGAGGGAGATATAGGTCCCACCCATCTTATAATGAATCCTTTCTTATGTGTGCCACATAATCATAAACCATACATCATAACGTAACCCATGTAATAAAAATGGGATTCTTAAACAACATGACATCATAAAACAATTCATATAAGATAAAGGAATTCATAAAAATATTTCCATCACAACATAATCAAATCCATGTAATAATAGGGATAGAAACAGAACCCTTTATTATCTTAGATGGAAAATAATTTGATAAAACACTTGAACTTCATTCTTGAGGAAAATATCCTTTCTTTTTCAAAAACATTTTACATTTCTTAACATGTCATACAACTTTAAACTAAAAGAAGTTGATTAAAAATAAACTTGAAAACTTTTAAAGGAAGCTTCTTGGAAATAATGTTTTAAAAATCCATTCTTGTCGTATAAGTTAAAAAAACATTCTTCGTACTTTTGTCGGAAAAGTCAAAAAGTACCTCGTACGAAAAACGACAAAAGATTCCTTTCATACATATTACTAAAAACTCACCCAAGGGTAAAAATGGATTTAAAAAAATTGTATGTAGATGGAAATAATATTACATATTTATGAAACATGGATGTGGATGATAAAATACACCCCAGTAAATACTTACGAATAAACAATCTCGGATAAAAATGAGATTGTGATATTTCCCTTACCTTAGGTCCGATTTGCTTTGTTCGTGTCCGAAGCTCCTGTATAATGGTTTAAATAATGTTATTGACTTATTCTAGAATCATACATATTGATATGAGATCATATATGGTCATATTATTGACTTCTTGTTAGTAATATTTCATTGTTACTTGTTACTCGGGTCTTTATAACTTTTTGTTCTTATGCGTGTTTTGTCGAATAAATTCTTATTTTTATCTTTAGGTTATAGATAATTCATTTCCAGAATGGTATTAGTGTATTATATACCATATTCATTCATTCAATTCATTTATATAATCATTATGAAATGAAGATCATGTAGAACGAGTCGCATCACATCGTGGAGACGGTATTCCGTACGCACGCACGAGTGATGATATCGTTCCTATGATCGTGGAATTGTATTGGAGTATATATATATTATTTCAGTATCAATATTAATTCATAATAATCATATATAGTTACTCATTACACCATTATACCCATCCTTGTAAGGTGATGGTGGAAAATAGATTACACCACGGCGTGGAGACGGTATTCCGTACGTACGCACGCGCGGTGATTTCATTTTTCCGTAGGATGGATAGAAGGTGAATTAGGGTTGTTTCATATTTATAATAACATATCAGTATGTAAGTAATACTGATGTTATTAATTTATCATGAAACAACTAAAGAAGAAGAAGTTTAAGAAGAAAGAAATTGAAAAGATCGGTAATGGATATTACCTCTTCTTTGAAACGCCTCTTTTAATCCTCCACTTAGGGAACTAAGATTGGTCTTTAAAGAAGACCATGACCTCTAGGATTATTCTAGGGAAGTGGAGAAGGGATTTTGGCAGGGGTTGGCCGAGCTTGAGTGCTCAAATTGGTGTGAGGAGGAGGGGAAGGAGGTGCCCTTTTATAAGGGAGAAGAGGGGCACCTTAGGAATTCTTAAAAATATTAATTTATAATAAATCTAACCCCACTTAAAAACCTCCAAAAATGACTCATATTCGAAGATTAGATGAGATAGGGTTGTAATCTCATCAACCAATCAAATTTAGACATGTTTGGATATTATTTTAAACCTTATCATTTTGATTTATCCTTATTTAATCTATTTAAGTTTATTTGTGGTAATAAAATTATAAATTTTAAATTATAACAAATAATTACTTCTTTGTTGTGAATTTTCCATAATTGTTTACTTTATAACATTATAGACCATATAAATATAAATTTATAATTTTTAAATATTTTTTTTTATTTTTAAACAATTTTATAATATGTTATTTTTGTAAAATAACAATAGTGTCAATTTTGACACTATTCATTTATTTGAATTTAAATAAACTATATACAGAAGATATGTTCAAACTAAAAGCTTTAATATATTAATAAAAGGTCATATGTATCTATAAAATTATTGTATCACATTAAATAGTTCATATAATATTTATTTTATTATTTTTAAAAACTTTTATTTGGTTTATCTCTTAATAAAATAATTACTACATCATTTTTGTATAATTATTTAATATACTTATTTGTTGTATAAAAATTTAAAATAAAATTCTATGATGAAGGAAACTATATTAACTTTCACAATAATACTTTTACTCGAATTTATCATCTTAAAATCACAATATTTAAATTGTTATATTTATTAAATTATGAAGGTGACAACTTTGGCATCATTTAAAATAAAATAATATAAGTGTCATAATCGCTTTTATAAGGCTCCAAATGGTCACATATTCGACCATTGGATGATTATGGTTTATATTTACATGTCCAATAAGTTTTGGTTAGGTATTTGTGCATTTTATGGTCACTATTAGTTTAAAAAAAACATTATTCTTGATTTTTCACTAGATAAACAATTTCTACATCACTATTGTGTCATAATTAATGATAATTATTTAATCCCTAAAAATTATAAATAAATTTATATGATGTAGATAATTTCATTAGCTTTCTGTAGACTATTCATGTTCGATGTTTCATGAAGTTTATCACTATATTAAAATTAATATACTTATAAAATTTAAGAGAGTGACATGTTGTCACTTTCTTTGGTTTTAATAATAATTAAGTTATTTTCATGGATAAATGTTCATTAAATGATTCTAATCCGACCCTTAGGTGATATGGGTCGACTTTTAGTCATCCAATAGGATTTTGACATTTGTTAGGGTAATTTTAAAATATTATATTTACCCTTAATTACCCGATTTACCTTTAACTATGGTAAATAAAATTTACCGTAGTTACTATTCATAATTCCCAAAAATAAAAAGTAGCTTATTAACATAATTTGGACCCACTGATTCCAAATATGGAATCCATTTTTTTAAAATTCCATACACAGAAGTTTCAGAAATTAAATTAAAATTAATCTCGTTGTCGAATAAAAACGGGTTTTTGTTTAAAACATTGCAAAAGATTGAATTGATTTAACCTACGAATTCAAGGTAAAATCAATGCTAATGACATACATTATATTAAATGGTAAAAATATATTCTATTTATACTTTAAAACCATTCAATATTATAATTTAACCACATAAGATATTACGATGAAAAAAGTTGTTTTTAATTAAAATATAGCGTGTTTTTACTATTCATTAAAATGTGAAAGTTACCAGAATAATATGAAAAATTTATCCAAAGTAAATTTTTATTTCTTGATTCAAAAGAAGAATTTTATTTTGTCAAATTGAACTTATAAACATGTCAAAAAATAGATTTAAAGTGGGTGCTCCATCAAAAGGCGGCAAAACTTCATTTTTTTGAAAAATACTTATTTTACCCGAAAAATTTATTTTGTTCTTATACCATGTTCTAGAAATGTGTAAGATGAATAATAATGTTATAAAATTAAAAATTTAGTTAATACTATTCATAACGGCTAGTTCATGACAATATTATAAAAATATAACATTGTTTATTAAAACCCGGTATTGTGTACAACACACGCTATCGAGGAAGGTCGTGATTGCGTGTAATGCAAGCCAAGTCAGGGTTGCGTGTTGTGAAAGAATCCTTCGTTGTTTCGTATAACAGAATCCATCCATATTTCATTTATACATTTAATATATATATATATATACTCATTGTTGCGTAGAATAAATATTATCAAAATTGTGTGTAACATGATCCAAGAATAGTGTTGCGTATACTGCAAGCTAATACGGTGTTGCGTATAGCGCAAGGTAATCTTGGTGTAGAATACAACATAAGACATTAATGAAATTAAAAGAATATTTTTCATAAAATCTCGGGGTGTTACAATAGTGAGGTCAAAAAAATCACGATAAAGAAAAAGTATCATATTCCATGAATTGATGACTTGTTTGATCAGCTATGTGGAGCACAATACTTCTCCTGGGTGGATTTTCATTTGAGATATTACAAAGTAAGTGTGAAGGAGTTTAACCCCAAGACTGATTTTCATACAAGATACTGGAACTATGAATTCAAAGTAATGTCTTTCAGACTCAATAATTCTACAAAAATCTTCATGGACTTGATGAATAGAGTTTTTAGAGATTACCTCGAAATTTTTTTGGTAGTCGTTATAGAAGAAATTCTAATATAATCCAAAACCATGGGGGATATTGAGGAGAATCTAAGCACTATACTAGAGACCTTGAGAAAGGAGAAGTTCTAGGTGAAGTATAACAAGTGTGGGTTCTGGTTGAATGAGGTATCATTATTGGGTCATATCATTATAAGAAATGTGATATCTGTGGATCCCTCCAAGAAAAATTCAATTGAGGGATGGTCGAGGCCAACATCAGAAACAAATATCTGTAGCTTTCTGGGGTTAGTTGGATATTATCATTGATTTGTGAGAAGTTTCTCATGATTTTCCAACCCTCTTACCAAGATAACTAGGAAGGGAGTAAAGATTGATTATAGTGATGAATGAAAAGAGAGATTCAAGGAGTTGAAAAATAGGCTTGTCACTGTGCTTGTGCTCACACTACCCACAACTAGATAACTTTTTGCGGTATTTAGTGACACTTCAAAGAAGGGTATGGGTTGTGTGTTGATGAAAAATGATAAAGTCATTGTCTATGATTCAAGGCAATTGAAATTTCATGAGAAAAACTATCCAAAACTAGATATAGAGTTGGTTTCAGTAATATTCATTTTAAATATTTGGCGACACTACCTCTTTGGGGAGAAGTGAGAAATATATACAGATCACAAAATCATCATGTATATATTCACACAGAAAGAGTTGAACATGTGAAAATGATGATGGTTAGATATGATCAAAGACTTTGACTGCTCAATCCATTAATATCTTGGTAAAGCAAACAATGTGGAAAATTCTCTATGTAGAAAGGACCTAATGATTCTATCATTGATGATAATTGAAAAGTATCCAATCTTCTTATATTTGATGAATATGGACATGGGATTCATAAGGAAGAGAAAACCATCAATCCTTTTACAAAATATTTGTTAGAGTTGTAACATCCCAGGTAAATAAAGAATATTACTTTTTCATATTTATTAATATTTGTGAATAAAATATTAATATTACATTAAAGGGAACACTATGCTCGATGGCGTACCTAATATGCAACAACGAGTTTCTTTGAAATCTTACGTTGCACTCTAATAATAAAATAATAATATTATAAATGGTAGTTAATGCCTAGCCGTTGTAATGACAAGAATGAACAGAACTAACTACAAAATGATTATATATGTTTTTCAAATATTTTTACTTTTATCCAATAAATGTTAGAGGCTTAAAATTTGAATGAATCCAATTTTAAGCATAAATATTCTAATATTCTTTAAAAGGTCGATTAACCGCCTTTTGATGGTGAGCCCTTTTTAAATCCACTTTTTGACAATTTTACTTGTCATATTGGACCAAATAAAATCCTTCTTTAGAATCTGGACATCAAAATTTACTTTGTGTAATTTTTTTTTATTTTTCCTATAAAGATCATTTTTAGTGAAAATGTTGTATTTTAATACAAAACCTCCTTCTAATCTGGTTTATTTATATGGATATATTATCTTTTTAATTAGGTTTAAAGTGTATTTAGAATATATTTTTACCATTTGATCCAATGGTGTTCATTGGAATTAATTTTACTTTGAAATTGGACTTAAAGTAGTGTCAATATTTTGATATATTTTGTTTCTTAAAAACATGCTATTTGTTTTGACAACGAGAATTAATTATTAAATTGATTAATGCAACGTATATGTTTTGAATTTTTTTAAATAGACATCATTTTTGAATTCGGAATATCAAATATATATTAGGGTGAATTTTTGGTATTTTTCTGAAAAACATCAATTTTTGATGAATAGTGAAACCACTAAGTGGTAGTTAAAAAACTGATTTTTCATTTAAATGAAATTTTACCACCTCTGTGATTTTAATTTCAAAAATAAGACATACATGGTTTTCATTAGGATGTAAAATGTTGTTCAATGGGATGAAAATATTTTTTGGTGAATGGTAACTTTTAAGTTTTATTAATCGCGATTAAAGGTAATTAGTGTAATTTAAGGTAAAGATAATGTTATAATAATATGAAATGACCTTTAAAAAAGTCATAACCTTATTTTATGAGTCATGTATGGCCAATAAAATCCATGGGTCAACTTGGGGACCCCATGGAGCCACTTGGGTAAGAAAATGACATTAATAACTTTTTATTTAAAGTTAAAATAAAAATGTTACAAACATGTATTGTTTTACTAAAACAATTTTTTACATGAGGTTATAAAAGTAATATTTTTGACTATAAATATTAATTATAATGATAAAAAGATTTAATAAATCATAGTATTATTATTATTATTTTTATACATTAAATAAATTAATTTATTTATGACACCATGATGATGCAGCGATTACCTCATTAATGAACGATTTAAATAAAATGAAAAGATAATGTACAATCTAAGAGATACACTTGTCAAAAAACTATTGTATGGTTTTATTTAGAACCATTATCACCTTATCCTTGAAATATATAATTGTGGGACCTTTTATATCCGAAAATAATTTTATAATAAATTAACTTATCAAGACTTTCCAAGAGTGCCCCTCCTCACTCTTATAAAAGGGCCCCACCTATACCTCCTTACCCACACCTCTCAAGCACTTGGAACGTCCAAACTCAGCTCATATTGTCTCTCCACATCCCTATATTACTCCTAGAAGCCTCACTTTGGGAAGAAGTCTTTCCAAGGAAGACTTTGAGCTCAAATCAAAAAGAGTTATCTGATTTGGAGGTAATGTCTTCTCTTATGTTCTTTTTGTTTTATTTTGCTTCTCCAACCCCCTAAACTATTTTTATTCCTTTATTTTGTAACAAAACCAGTATCATAAATATATTAGGATTCTTTTATGAGTAGGATTCTAGTTACACTCATACACACCTCCATCTAATGGTTAAAGAACATATTGTTTTTGTGGGTGGCGAATTACTGCCTCACGAAACGATGATTGTTCAATCTTCTTTTAACACCTCTCATGGTGGACATTAATATGTCACTATTTTTATATATTATATATAAATTATGTTTATGTATTCTATATACTTATGTATTTTTCATTTATGCCATACCTTTATGGTTTCCATAATGGGTAAACGTGATAATTCCATTTTAGGAAGTGCGGACTATCGCCCCCTCAAAGTGATTTGAATTGTTAACACCATATGTGGGATATATAATGGATGTATTTAATGATGTTATATATTATATTGTACTTTAATTACAATATATCTATGTATTATTATTATTTTTATTCCATTAAAGTATGAAATAGAAATGAAAGTAGCGTTCATTTGTACATACGGCTTACCGTCTCCATGAACGGTACATTTCATTTCTAATCTCCAAATGTTATGTGCTATTATAGGTACATATATATAATGGATATATATTTCATATATTACATATAAATTATGGATATCATTCTGAAATTATAATATATATACTCTCATTTAGTTTTAATTCCATTAATATGACAAAGAAATGAAAGTAGCATCCATGCGTACGTACGGCCTACCGTCTCCATGAACGATGCATTTAATTTTTTATCTCCAAATGTTATGTAATAGCATAAAATGGATATATACGGGATATATATGATATTTAAATCATTAATACTATTCTAGAGATGATTTACATATAATTCTTTTCCAACAAGTTCAATTTTGACTCATGTACTGAACATCGACAAAAACGTCTGATATGAACTCACATTATTAACCAATTATTATAACATTATAATATGTGATATGAACTGAATAATAATATTTAAAGGATTTCCTTAATAAATTATAAATTGACCAATTTTTATTATTCAGGAATATAAAGAAATGAACAAGACAAGTTGGACTTGAGGTAAGAGATCCAAACTCTCTCTTTCTTTTTAAGTACTCTCTTTTATGTCATTCCTTTTAAGCTCATATTTCTTATGTTGGGAGATGTTATTTTATATCCCTCTTACTGTAATTTTTATTTTCATTTTATGAGAGACCCTATTTGATATCATTAAACCATTTTTGGATGTTTTTAAGTGGCGTCTTTAGGCTGCCGAATTTTCGTAAGGGATTTCTTATCTCACTTTTAATTCTGTGAGATTTCCATTGTTCGCCACTTATTTATTGCATGTGGTGTATTGTGTACTGAACTTTCATATATATTATAATTATTCTATTTATATTCATGGTATTATGTGATTCATTTTTTTTATTATCTTTTGGTCATACGAATCGATTAATCACAACGAGGTAAGGGGTTTTTATCTCACTTTTTGTTCCCGTGAGATTCATGCTACATTTTCCACTATTTACTTTTGTGTGGTGTATTTAATTCCCATGATTGTATTCTTTATGTAATATAATTTAACTTATGGGTATTTACATCTTCATTGTATGACCCATCTTTCATGGGGTGTACGTTTCGAAAGTTACCCAAATCGGTAAGGGAACCTTTCACCCTCCTCTTTTTAAAAGACTTCTATTTTTTAGGTCATTTAATTTACATATTATTATGTTGGGATATGTTATTGTATATCCTTTTTGCTGTAAATGATATGTCCAAGTGATGAGATACCCTTTTTATCTCTCATCGTCTCATTTTCTGAATTTTTAAATGACGCCGTTAGGCTGTCGAATTTCTGTAAGGGAACTTCTTAACCCAATTTCAATTCTTTGGGTTAAACCTCTACTTCTTGATTATATCATACAATGAATATGTGTGGATGACCTCTGTTTGTTTTACACTTAATATCCTCTTATATTGGGTGTATTTATATTTTTTACATATAATTATGTAATTGATTTATCCTTAATCTAAGGATACCGACTTTGTAAGAGAATTCATCTCAATCTCCTTTCATTGAGGCATATTTTTGTTCTAATACAAGAATTTATTTTATAATCTATATAAAAACCTTTGAAGTTTCATTTCATTCTAAGGGAATCTTTTTCTACGAAGGGTTTTACTGAATGACAAAAATGAATGTTTCTTTTAACGTACGCGGTGACAACGACCTTTTCCGCCGCCGCAAGTACTATTTGGACTTTGGCTTCCTTAACAAGCCGTAATGTTTTTAAAAGAAATTAAATACCATATACTCTTTTATGTATTTTAGTATTGAAAAAGGTTTTGATAATGGATTTTTTATGTCAATATATTTAGGTGATATATTGTGATTGAAATGTGGATATGTTTTCTTTCCATTATATTTGTTTTATGTATTATGATTTTGTAATGGTACTTGGAAATTTTATGGGTGGTTACATGATAAACCATATGACGGGTGGTGCCATGAATACTAGGATGGGTGGTTACATTATAACCTCCAATTAATTGGGTATGGAAGTCGGCCGTATAGCTATTCCATGTAGTGATATGTGTGGAAGTCGACCGTATGGTTATTCCATTTAAGTATGTTTATGTCCCAAGATACCTTTATATATTATGTGTTATTTATATGGGTTTATGTTAATCTTTTGGTTACAAAGGATATGTGGTGATCTTTTATTAAGTGAAGAGTATTTACTACTTCATAAAGGTGAAAGGTATTACTTTTAAAGAGTATTCATGATTTACTTGTTGTTTTGAAAAACTAACAGTTTCCTTCATTGTTTATCCTTTACTGGGATTTTTATGCTCATCCCAAGTTTTTGAAATGTTCTCCATAGGACATAAAGATGAATAGGGTCAAGGATGGGATCAAGGAAATACATGCTGTCTAAAACATGGAACTAGACCTATTTCTTTTTAAGAGTTTTTATTTTATGGAAACTTAGTAGAAGTGTCTACTTTGTAATCTTTTGAGATGTAATAGTTATGTCCTAATTATCTAAAACACTAAACCTGAAAAGATATTCTTTGTGAATTATTCATTTAATTCATTATTATGTAATGTTTTAAGGATGGGTCCTTACAGTTGGTATTAGAGGTCTGTTTAGAAAACTTTAGAGGTTAGAGTGTAGTTTAAGCATAAGTGACAAGTTTTGTATAACCACAATGGGTAGTATATTAGATGGAGTCATTGTTTTGTTGAAAGTTAGAATGAGTTTGAGATAACTTGGATAACTATATCTTAGTGTTTATCTTCCTCATTATTATATGATGATTTTACTGATATTCTCACACTGACATTTTTGGTTTTAGTAAATGGCTGGAACTAGCAAGCACCAAAGTAACAGTGGTTGTGAAGGAAACTATGACAATTTTCTGAACGAGCAACTGAATGATATGGGAGCTTCAATGAGAAGTCTTGTGTTTATCCTAAACCAACTATCTGGAGTCATGATTGACCACCTAAACCTTGGTGATTTTTATAAGGCATCATATATGCGAGAAACAAATACCTACGGAAGTTCAGGTAATAATCATAAATTTAAGTGTGTTCAAAAACCTATGTGTCAAAGATGTGGAAAGAAACACATAGGAAAATGTTTCAAAGGGACAGAAAGGTGCTATAGATGTGGAAATGAAGGTCAAAAATCAAGAACCTACCATGGAAAAAGGAATCATCTAGTTGACTCGAGGAAAGGGAAAAAAGTTCTTTATGAGGGATCAATTGGATGGTTTAAATGTGGTGTGCATGGTCATTATGAAAACACATGTCCTATGAAGAAGTTTCGGGAATGGGATCACCAATATCGTACAAATATTCGTTTACCAATACCTAATGTCATTCCGATTGAGGATGAAGAAACAGACAATGACCAATCAAAGGTATGGATTATTTCTTAACATATGTTTTCCTATTTTAGAATCTTAGGATATGATTCATGTTTTTGTTTGTAGGAAAGAAGTATTTCAGAATAAGTTGGAAATAAATGTTTAATGGATCATGAAGAATGTTGAATGAGTAAGAAGTCAATATATAAGTGACTCAAGAGTTATGGTAGATTTTTGGAAGATAAAATTCTTAAAATTATTAAGTCTCTTTTGATGATGGGGTTACATTAGTAGAATTTTTAAAGTATGTGTAACCCTGATGTTTGATATATGAAAATTTTATTCAAGGAATAATTATCTGTTCTTTTTTTGACATAGTTATAAATAACCATTTGGGTTTATATGATCCTTACTTTTGAGGTAATTATGGGTTACTATATGTTATGATGGAAAATGAAAGGCATGAGATAAAATTGAGGTTAAATTATGTTATGGTTATTTATGATGATTTTATCTCTTTTTGGGGAATGTTTTGAAAATTATACAGATTTGGAAAAAGGAAAACACACAGACCGTGTGACAACCCATCACGTCGGATAAAGATGTGGGAATCAAACCCATAACCAAAGTGTGACTGGTATTTATCACCTACCACTAAACTACGTGAAGTACCAGGTGAGTATGACAAATTATTTTTTGTTATATAATTTTATGAATCAAGAATAAGTTGATTTTGGGTTATCTAGGAAAATATTGAACTATCATGGAGGATATATGATTAGGTTAATTACTTTTAAATATGACACTTTAAGAGAAACTGATATTATTTGGAGATAAATGTTAATTTTTACCTTTGAAGACTACGTGAATAAATCCTTCAAATATTTGTGTTTCAATCTTAGTTTGGTTTACTTTGATGAATTTTATGGACAAATTGTTTATAGAATGGTCTTCGTTGAACTTTGGGTTGTGTTGGAAAAATTTTGGACATTAAGAATAGATTTTCTTTTTATAAAGGATTATCCTTTTGTGGATTATTTGATCATGTTCTAACAATTTTGGTTTTGGTTAAGGTATAAAGACATGGGAAATATATAGTTATCTTTTTTGGATTATGTGATTCTCTAGAAGTTGATTATAGCGCTCTTAATGTGAACAAGTCATCCTAAATACTCATCTTTTGGAGGAAAAAATGAGTTTGTGTTAGAAATCTAGTGAGAGATGAAAGTCTAAATGACAAGAAAGTATGTTTCCTTGTGATTTAGTTAAGCTCATAAATAAATTCATCAATGAAAAGTAACTTAAAACTAAAATGTTTTCTGTTAACTTTTCTTACTGGGGAATCAAATATCGTTTAACCCATCACAGGTTTGTGATTTCTTGGTGGTTAACTTTCTCCTAAACATGTTTCCATCACTCTCCATCAGAACGTAAACCTTTTTTCTTCCATATCCATGTTTTCATGTAATCCTAGTACTTGTTCTCTTGGGTGACCTTGGTACTTTTCTTTCTTTCTTTTAAAGTGATAGTTTAATTTACTCCTTTTCCGGTGTGGGGATTTCAATGAAGTTTCCAAGCCCAATTTTAAAATTGCGAGGACGCAATTACCAAAAAGGGGAAGGATGTAACATCCCAGGTAAATAAAGAATATTACTTTTTCATATTTATTAATATTTGTGAATAAAATATTAATATTACTTTAAAGGGAACGCTATGCTCGATGGCATACCCAATACGCAACAACGAGTTTCTTTAAAATCTTATGTTGCACTCTAATAATAAAATACTATTATTTAAATGGTAGTTAATGCCTAGCCATTTTAATGACGGGAATAAACAGAACTAACTAAAAAATTATTATATATGTTGGGCAAATATTTTTAATTTTATCCAATAAATGTTAGAGACTTAAAATGTGAATGAATCCAATTTTAAGCGTAAATATTCTAATATTCTTTAAAAGGACGATTAATCGCCTTTTGATGGCGAACAATTTTTAAATCCACGTTTTGACAATTTTATATTTTATATTGGAACAAATAAGATCCTTCTTTAGAATCTGGACATCAAAATTTACTTTGTGTAAATTTTTTTATTTTTCCAATAAAGATCATTTTTAGTGAAAATGTTGTATTTTAATTCAAAAACTCCTTTTAATATGATTTATTTATATGGATATATTATCATTTTAATTGGGTTTAAAGTGTAATTATAATATATTTTTACCATTTAATCAAATGGTGGTCATTGGAATTAATTTGACTTTGAAATTGGACTTAAACTAGTGGCAATCTTTTGATTTATTTTGTTTCTTAGAAACACGCTATTTGTTTTGACAATGAGAATTAATTAATAAATTGATTAATGAAATTTATATGTTTGTAATTTTTTAAAATAGACATCATTTTTGAATTCAGAATATCAAATATAGCTTAGGGGGAATTTTTGGTATTTTTCTAAAAAACTTCAATTTATGATGAATAGTGAAACCACTAAGTGGTAGTTAAAAAACTAATTTTTTATTTAAATGAAATTTTACCACCTCTGTGATTTTAATTTCAAAAATCTGACATACATGGTTGTCATTAGGATGTAAAATTTGGTTCAATGGGATAAATTTTTTTTGGGTGAATAGTAACTTTTATGTTTTATTAATCGCGATTAAAGTTAATTAGTGTAATTTAAGGTAAAGATAATGTTATAAAAATATGAAATGACATTTAAACATGTCATACCATTATTGTATGAGTCATGGCCGACCATGAAAATCCATGGGTCAATTGGGGACCCCATGGAGCCACTTGGGTAAGAAAATGACATTAATAACTTTTTATATAAAGTTAAAATAAAAATGCCACAAACATGTATTGTTTTACTAAAACAATTTTTACATGGGGTTATACAAGTCATATTTTTTACTATAAATATTCATTGGAAATATAAAAATATTTCCTACATCATAGTATTTTGTTTTTATTTTTGGACATTAAATAAATTAATTTATTTATGACACCATGAAGATGTAGCGATTACCTCATTAATGAACGATTTAAATAAAATGAAAAGATAATGTAAAATATAAGACATAAACTTGTCAAAAACCTATTGTATGGGTGGATTTCGAACCCTTATCACCTTATCATCGAAATATATAATTGTGGGATCTTTGATATCCGAAAATCATTTTATAATAATGTAACTTTTCAAGACATTCCAAGAGTGCCCCTCCTCCCTCTTATAAAAGGACCCCACCTCTACCTCCTTACCCACACCTATCAAGCCCTTGGAACATCCAAACTATTCTCATATAGTCTCTCCACATCCCTCTATTACTCCTAGAATCCTCACTTTGGGCAGAAGTCTTTCCAAGGAAGCCTTTGAGCTCAAATCAAAAAGAGTTATCCGATTTGAAGGTAATGTCTTCTCTTATGTTCTTTTGTTTTATTTTGCTTCTCCAACCCCCAAAAGTCTTTTTATTCATTTCTTTTGTAACAAAACTAGTATCATAAAGATACTAGGATTATTTTATGAGGATTTTTATAGCTACACTCATACACACCTCCATCTAATGGTTAAAGAACATACTATTTTTGTCGGTGGCGAATTACTGCCTCACGAAACGATGATTGTTCAATCTTCTTTTAACACCTCTCATGGTGGCCATTAAGATGTCACTGTATTTATATATGATTTATAAATTATTTTTATATATTCTTTATGCTTCTGTATTTTTCGTTTATTCCATACATTTATAGTTTCCATAATGGGTAAACGCGATAATTTCATTTTAGGAAGTGCGGACCACCACCCCCTCAAAGTGATTTGATTTGTTAATACCATATGTGGGTTTTATAAAGGATGGATTTAATGAAGTTATATATTATATTTTACTGTAATTAAAATATACCTATGTATCATTATTTTTTTCATTCCATTAAATTATGAAATAGAAATGAAAGTAGCGTTCATGCGTACGTACGGCTTACCGTCTCCATGAACCATACATTTCATTTCTTATCTTCAAAACTTATGTACTATTATAAGTACATATATATAATGGATATATATGTCATATATTACATCTAAAGGATGGATATCATTCTGGAATTATAATATATATATCTCTTATTTAGTTTTAATTCCATTAATATTACAAAGAAATGAAAGTAGTGTTAATGTGTACGTACGACCTACCATCTACATGAATGATGCATTTAATTTTTTATCTAAAAATGTTATGGAATAGTATGAAATTTATATATACTTGATATATATGATATTTAAATCATTAATACTATTCTGGAGATGATGTACCTATAATTATTTTCCAACAAGTTCAATTTTGACTCATGTACCGAACATCAACAAAAACGTCTGATATGAACTCACATTATTAACCAATTATTATAAAATTATAATATGTGATATGAACTCAATATTAATATTTAAAGGAGGTTATTAAGCAATTATAAATTGACCAAATATTATTTTTCAGGAATATAAATAAACAAACAAGACAAGTCGGACTTGAGGTAAGGGATCATACCTCTCTCTTTCTTTTTAACTACTCTCTTTTATGTCATTCCTTTTAATATCATCTTTCTTATGTTGGGGGATGTTATTTTACATCCCTATTTCTTTAATTTTTATGTTAATTTGACGAGAGAACCTATTTTATCTCATCAAACCATTTTTGGATGTTTTATGTGGCGCCGTTAGGATGCCGAATTTTCATAAGGGATTTCTTATCTCACTTTTAATTCTGCGAGATTTCCATTGTTCGCCACTTATTTATTGCATGTGGTGTATTGTGTACTGACCTTTCATATATATATTATCATGATTCTATTTATATTCATGGTATTATGTGATTCATTTGGTGTTTATTATCTTTTGGTCATACGACTCGATTGATCACAACGAGGTAAGAGGTTTTTATCTCACTTTTTGTTCCCGTGAGATTCATGCTACATTTTCCACTATTTCCTTTTGTGTGGTGTATGTACTTCCCATGATTTTATTCTTTATGTAATATAATTTAACTTATGTTTATTTACATATTCATTGTATGACCCTTCTTTCATGGGGTGTACGTTTCGAAAGTTACGCAAATCGGTAAGGGAACCTTTCACCCTCCTATTTTTAAAAGACTCCCTTTTGTTAGGTCTTTTAATTTACATCTTCTTATGCTGGGATATGTTCTTGTATATCCTTATTTCTATAAATGATATGTCTAAGTGATGAGATACCCTTTTTATCTATCATCATCTCATTTTCTGAATTTTAAAATGACGTCGTTAGGCTGTCAAATTTCTGTAAGGGAACTTCTTAACCCAATTTCAATTCTTTGGGTTAAAACTCTACTTCTTGATTATGTAATACAATGAATATGTTTGGATGAACTTGATTGTTTTACAATTTATATCCTCTTATATTGGGTGTATTTAGATTTTTCACACATAATTATGTAATTGATTTATCCTTAATCTAAGGATACCGATTTTGTAAGGGACTTCGTCTCAATCTCCTTTCATTGAGGCATATTTTCGTTCTAATACAAGACTTTATTTTATAATCTATATAAACACCATTTACCTTTCATTTCATTCAAAGGGAATATTTTTCTACGAAGCGTTTTACTGAATGAAAAAAGGAATGTTTCTTTTAACGTACTCGGTGACAAAGACCTTTTCCGCTGCCGCGAGTACTATTTGACCTTTGGCTTCCTTAACAAGCCGTAATGTTTTTAAAATAAATTTAATACCATATACTCTTTTATGTATTTTGGTCTTGAAAATGGATTTGATAATTGATTTGTTATGTCAATATATTTAAGTGATATATTGTGATTGAAATGTGAAATTTTTTTCTTTCCATTATAATTGTTTTACGTATTATGATTTTGTAATGGTACTTGGACATTTGATGGGTGGTTACGTGATAAACCATATGAAGGGTGGTGGCGTGAATACTAGGACGAGTGGTTACGTTATAACCTCTAATGAATTGGGTATGGAAGTCGGCCGTATGGCTATTCCATGTAGTGATATGTGTGGAAGTCGACTATATGGTTATTCCATTTAAGTATGTTTATGTCCCAAGTTACCTTTATATGTTATGTGTTCTTATATGGGTTTATGGTAATCTTTTGGTTACAAAGGATAAGTAGTGATCTTTTATTCAGTGAAGAGTATTTACTACTTCATAAAGGTGAGAAGTATTACTTTGATAAATTATTCATGATTTTTTTTTGAAAAAATAACAGTTTTCCTTCTTTGTGTATCCTTTACTGGGCTTTTTATACTCATCCCAAGTTTTTGAAATGATCTCCATAGGAATTAAAGATGAATAGGTTCAAGGATGGGATCAAGGAAATACATGCTATCTAAAACATGGAACTAGACATGTTTCTTTTTAAGAGTTTTTATTTTATGGAAACTTATTAGAAGTGTCTACTTTGTAATCTTATGAGATGTAATAGTTATGTCCTAATTCTCTAAAACTCTAAACCTAAAAAGATCATCTATGTGAATTATTCATTTAATTCATGATTATGTAATGTTTTATGTCTGGGTACTTACAGATTTAATTCCTTAATGAGAAGATCAAGAGGATTAAGATCATGATGTATAGGAAAAGGGAATTTATTTTTCTATATTAAATTATTCATTTTATCAATACAAAGTCCCTATAATGGTACCCCTTAGGGATAGAAAGATATTAAGAGAGATAATGACCCCTAATTCCCACCACTAATAGTCCCAATGTTTGTGACATGCACTGAGGGTATACAAATCTCATAGATGGGAGGAATTGACATCATTATATTATAGGTACATGAGATAAAATAAAAAAACACCAAGAAACTCTATCATATAATATAAAATTAAAACCAAAACCATCCCATAGTTAATGAATAATGTTAATAGATATAAAAAATGCCTCTAATGAATATAGAAAATACATTTCATTTATAATATAGACAAAATAAAATCCAAATCTCATTCTTGTAATGTCGATAATAAACCATAAATTTCTTCAGAAAACCTAAAAATTAGTTAATATAATTAGGTTGGGAATAAAATTTTACTCAATAGGATCATAACCATTGTCTTAATGGAACTTTTCAAAAGAGAATACTAACGCTCTAGTGAATAAAAAAATAACCAACAAAAACCTAAATAGGTCATATCCAAAAAAATCGCATCACCATGGATCACTCACCAAATCACATAACCAATATTGTAACATAGTATCATAAACCTAACATAGGAACCATGTAGTTGTTTTCCCACTAATTTACCATTCTCCTAATCAATTTTGAACATAATATTCTATCATCCATTCCATAAATATAACACCACAACAATCCATATATAATGTGGGTCAAGAAACATACATACCTACCCCACCCCCAATGGATTTAACATTTAGTGCTATAATTTATCATCACCGCATCACATCTCATCCGAACAAAAGGCTCATGGGACATCAAACAACATCTCACCCAAAGACTCATCGTCTAACACAACACATAATTTTAGATAACCAATGTGGCAGTGTAGCATGAATGTGAAGGAAATCAACATCATCCCCTCTTACCATGAATGAACACACAACATATCACATCATATCAAATAACATAATTTTTAGGTAATAATTAACACCAACCTGTATCATAACTACTACTAAAGGAATAGTGGGGAAGAGGGGGTGGCTAGCCATCCACATCACCAGTATATTGGATATTGGGTAAGACACCTAGAAACCAGAGTCTATAAGCATTGGCATGATTATCCAACTCATGTGGGGATCATATTAAAACATTACAAAATATATGATATATATATCACACAAATTCCAACCAATGTGATTAAAACTATAAAACTAGTGTACACAACAATAGATATACCACCATGGACATCAACCATCCGAATTGTTTCCACCACTATATGAGACACACCAAAAAACATCTACACAATGCTACATATTTCTATATTCAATTAAAAAATACACCATTTTCTAAATTTAACGCATTTCAACTAACTCTTATTTATTATTCCATTTTATTTTACATTATCATATCCTAGACATTTATCATTATAGAATTTAATATAATTAAAAAAATATCAATTCAATTCCATTCATTATTCATTTAAAAAACCATGATATTTCATTTCATCATTATAATTAATTTCATGGCTAACCGGTAAACAAACATAAACAGAACAGATAATAACTCACCCATAAAATAACAACCATCACCCAAAGAACACCTCATACATGAAATTACATCACAACAACCACCAATCTCACATAAACAGTAACAAAAAAACCACCTTCTACCTGCCATAAAATCTTAATAACCAGCCATCTCAACCAACATACAAGACAACCTCATCAAAAGTCACAATCTTACAACACTACTACATTAAACAACACAACCTCACATCAAAAATACCACACAAAATCCCAAAATTCATCCCCTGACAACCAACCAATGCATCATTTCCCATCACTTTTCACACCAATATAAGTCACTAAAATCACCACACAAAAACCCACACCACTCAAGGAAAAAACAACAAGAACAAACACATAAATATTCACATCCCATATTTCAAAAATTATATTCATGGTCTTTCCCCACATTATTTATTTAATTATCATGGGAATTATTACACAAAATAGATTTCCATGTAAAAAAAATTATAATCCAAAATTATATCATTATTACTTTATTCGGTTAATAAAAAAAATCATTACTGAAATGGTCTAATATAACATGAAATTGTCTATAGGTATCTCCATTAAAATAGATAAGGAAATTGATGTGGCCAGATATGGACCCTTTTCTTGTTTCTTAGTGGAAGTTTATTTATCTACCACTATGTTTTATAGAGAATTACTTTCGACTAATGAAGAATAATTAGAGTTAAGGATTGAGATTAAAAACCAACCTAGGTTCGGTTCAGGTTTCAAGGTAATTGTCCATGACTCCTTAAACTGTAAGAGATTTGTTTTGTGTGATTTTTTCTCTAAATGTGGACATGATATAAACTCATGATTTAAATAAAAAAATCTAGAAAGTCTATGAATTCCCAGAACTTGTCTCAGGATATGGTGGATGTCCAGACAGACCTGATAGCATTGAGTGGTGAAGAAACTCACACTGCATGCCCTTCAGTGTCTCCAACTAAAAACAGTTTGCAACCCATTGATGTCATTAGTTCCCATGTCAACAAATCATGGGATGATATTGTTGAAAAAGGGAAAACTGTTGTGGTCTATTCATCAGATGATAATAGAGCACAAAAGCTGGGTCCCAAAATGGTGGGAAAGATTACTCATGTGGAATAAGAAAATTCAACTTCCACGGGGAGAACCTCTGGTAGTAATAAAGGTGCCATAGGATGATATTTGGAAGTCCCCTCCTCTTCTACTATCAACAAAGATTGTGAAGTTTTGTATTCATCACATGTTCATACCACTCTGAATTCCCCCACCTTTTCAGATGTTAGCCAGGATGAGCATACCATTTCTGATTTTCCTGCCACATAGTAGGATTGTTATCATACTTTGAAACATGGAATTTAGATTGGTTCTATTTCTGTATTAAAAGTGGAAGCCATGACCATCTTAGGATACAACCCCCCAGCTGGTTCTCCCTTCCTGGATAAGTATTTTTTGTCATGAAATCCCCAAACTTATCTTATGAGCAATGAGATACAGGACTGTCCCCCTGCTTTGCAGCCTGGAATACAGATTGGCTCTGTTTCTGAATTAAATATGGAGACCAATAACATATTAGGAGGAAATCCCCCTACTGGTCCTCCCTTTTTGGACAAGAGCAATGAAATGTAGGTGACACTCTCTAATCCCCTTGGTGCTATCAATTTCCAAATTCATAATGCTGGAATCACAAATGAAGAAGGAGTTATTGACCCTCATAAGGAGGTCAAAGTGGACAGTACAATATTTCAACATTCACATCAGGTGATAAAAGAGGATAATTCAAACAGGAAAAACTTTATATTATAGAAGAGATTGATCAAGAAGGTGTCTGAAAACAAGACAATTGGAAAATATGACACCATGCTCGAAGTTGTGGATGAAGGTGTGAAAGAGTGGACTGGTCTAATTTAAAAGATGAGTCAAAAATGGAAGTTTCTACTCGGATGATTCAGACATCGAAAGTCTTCTTCAATAGGAAAAAAAATTGGAAGCTCTATAAACTTGGGGGTGCAGACATGGGCAAGGTAGAAGAGTGTATTGGGGTTGTTTACGTGATGTAGAGCGCAAGATTGTGGAAAAAATTAGGAAGAAACTTGGCACCTCATGATGAGTCCATTGTTGACTTATATGAACTTTCCTGCGCATCTCCTTGTTTCTAAACTATTTTATTTTTCAATAAAAGGGATTTTCCCCAAATTTAAAAAAAATAAAATCATGTTATTACTATCCATTCCAATTAATTTCATATTTTATTATTCATTATCTCTATTTTTTTGACTCTTACTATCCACATAAAGGAATAAAAAAGCATGAAATCCTCACATGTTGTACATATAAATGAAAGTATGGGATACCCTACCTCAGAGGAGAATTATGATTCACTATGCACCATAGGGAACATAATAAAAAACACAAAAAATGTACTAGTAAGCCATGGATCATCCCTAACCACTATAATGGGTCATAAAAGAACATCCCAAACACATCCCAAACAAACAAAACACCACCATAAACATTATCCAAGTAAAGAACATAAGGAAAAAAGGGGTAAAGGGAGAATAAATCACCATTATCATCAATGATTAGCTAATGGAACCCATGTATCAAAGAATATCAAGATTGAAAGGAAAATCTTCCAAAAGCTTCCATGGGTTTCACAAAATTAAAAGGAAATAAGGGGTGAATAAGGAAGTCTAGACGAATGAGGGAATTATAAATAGGTTGTATCTTGGCATAATAATGGAGGGAATTTAATATTCACATCATGAATTCACTAGGTTCAATGAAATATATTTCATGAACTAGTTTTAATCCATGAATTCTTGTAACATTCAATCTTCTAATCAAATTCATGGTCCCTTGGTTGGGTATATTTTACATCATGAATACCAATTTCATACCATGAAACCATTTCTCACATCACACCTCACCCACATACATGTCTTGAATCATGTGCCACACAATCCTTGAAACAACAATTAATTTTTTTAATTCCCCATTCATGATTTGAATTACCTATCACAATTTTATTGCTATCCCAAAGACCACATAACCAACTCAAGTCTCCTCCAGAACACTCCAAACAACCAAACTGGAATTATAGTTGGCCAAGATGGAAAAAACCATTATATTAGATACCTCTCAAATTATTATCATACTTAATAATAAAAGCATAATCTAGGATAAAGTGTGGGTATCGATCACCGCCACACAATAAACATGTCTAAGATATTTACACCAAAGATAGTATTGCTAGCTAAACACACTAAAAAACATCTATAAAACACCCTAAAGAACCAAATTATCTTATCACTGGCCACAACCTGACACATAAAAAATCTATCTACAACCCACCTCTCTTACACATAACAATATCCATGACCTGAACAAAACCCACACACCCCAAGCCATCATCATGAAAATCCTATAAAAAAATTTCACTTTGCATAAATTCAAAGGATGTTTATCTCCCATATCAATATATTATCCAACTTTGATGGAATTGACTCTCCAGTATACTTTTAATATGTGTAATAATATTTTGTGTCATGATTGAAAATAATTTTTTTTCCATATTCATATATGGGAAGCCCTCTCACACCTTTTCATCTTAAAGAAATCAACACATCTCTTAAAATAGAAAGATCCATACATCACATTATCAAAAACAATAAAATAATGAAAAGACTAAAAAAACTATAGGTATTGGGAATGAATATTCATATATCTCTATCATGTACTCACATCTAACACACCATGTGTCCCCAATATAGTAACCAAGGGGATGATTTTTCTATACAACACCTTTTCAGGAAAATCCTAGATCTCTACTAGTTGGTCAATGAATACCAATTCATCCCCAATAACAAACACTCACTGGTCGATGATGGTGGAGTCATCATTATGAAACCATTAGAGATAAGACATGTGGAAGATGTTGTAGATCCTATCTAGCCATAGTTGTAGTGCCAACTAATACACCACAATTATAAAGCACTCAAATAACAAAAAATAATTGATGAACTATAGATAATTCTTACTCCCCTGCTAATCCTTTTTTATACTCATCGAGAAGAAATATTGAAGAACACATGGTCACCACCCTGAATCTATAATGACCTCACAAAGCAAGCATTATAGGCCCTCTGACAGACCAGTTCATCCCCCACCCTCTATCAAACCAACTAGATCCTCTTAGTCTTGCTCCACACTACATCATGACCATGAACTGATGACTCTCCATCTTCTATCCATCAAAACAAAGAACAAAAATTCATCTCATATAATGCCCCAAATAAAGAAAATATGATTGATGAGTGATAAATATTGTTATATGAAAACTGAATAATAGTAATGTTCTATACTAATGATTGACTATGGTCTAAAACATATTCTCACAATATATCATACATTTTTTGGATTATATGCTATCTCTACCTGTATGTCTATGAGTGGAAAGCAGTGTTACAGAACAATTGGGAGTAAAAATCATGATGAAATTCCTCCCTACCAATGAGGGAAAATTTGGATCCCAATTAGAGATGATAGTCTTCATTACACTATGAATCCCTTAAAAACACCATCCACATATTACTTCACCATGAAATCTAAGACACCCAACTCATAGATTTCTAAAAAATGAGTGTACTTCGTTAGTCAGTCCACTATCACCAAGAATTCATCCTAAACTCGATGATCCCATGTTTTCTTGATGAAGAGATCTATGGATATTTTCTCTCATTTACACCCTAGAACATCCATTGACTATAAAAAACTACTAGTAACCGAGAGATCCACTTTCACTAGATGAAAAACTTGACAACTAACTGAAAACTCTACCGGTAAGTGTTTTATTCCTAACTAATGAGAATTTTTTCAAGACACTTTTAAACATATTTTTTTATTTTATTATCATTTTATTATTATAATAGTTTATCTAATTTAAAAATTATCAGCTTTTGTTAAATTTTAATTTATTTATGAAAAATATTGATTTTTTTTTCAAATATTTAATTTAATGTTTGTCTCTGTTATTTTGAGAACTTTAATGTTTCATAATGATATTTTTTAACTTCTAATTATCATCCATTTTTTATTTTAATTAAAATTTTTCAATATTTTATATATTTCAAAGTTTCAATATTTTATTTTTTTAATTTTTTTTTAAATATTTATTTCATTCATCCTATTTTTCTATTGATTATTTTTTATATTAGAAAATTATCAATTTGTTTAGTTAATCTTGTTATTTAATAGTTTTAATTTTTTTGTTTATATAAATAATTTTTTTATTAAATTAAATTATTTCATCCCTTTAATTAATTTTGTGTTCATAGTTTTTTCAAATAATTTATTCTGGTTTTAAAATAGTTTAATCAATTCACTATTTTAATTTATAATTAAACAATTTTTTTAATTCATCGTTTTAATACATAATAATATTTTATTATATTTTAATTCAATTATTTTATTTATTAATTCTGTTAACTGAGATTTATTTTAACTATTTTTTTTTAAAAAAAAATATTAGAAAATATGTTTTTTATTATTTTCATGATTTTAATTTATTAGTTATTTCTTTCTAAAATTTTTAGGCCGATTTTCTTATTATATTCCATGTAGAAGTGGTGGAAAATAGAGATTCCACTGCCAATAATAGAACTGAAATTTAGCAAAGAATCCAGCAACAATTGTTGACCCCCGAGCACCGCATGATCTAAAGAATCTAGTCGCAACTGAGTGAAGTTAAGGCCAATACATGGGTAGAAAAAATCCATATGAGCCACCGCTTCCAGGATGAAGAACAACCCTTCTACTGAACCAAGATCCACCAAAGCTGCAGCATGGGAAGATGACCCGAGTTTCCTCACCGAGATCCAACCATGCTTGAAGATGACGCCTCCACTCGAATCTGGATTCCACAGATCATCTACAACACCACTGCACCACCATTACAACATAAAGAATCTAGGGCTGATCCCCCCTTGTAGAGAAGAAGACATGCGCACCGACCAAATGAGATGAAAATAAATAATAATAAATAATAAACCAAAGAGAAATCCAAAAAATTCATTTAAATATTTATATAATAAATATATATAAATATACATATATTGGAAATTTTTGTTAATTTATTTTGAACTATTTGTTTCTAGTTTTGTTTTCATAGTTTGATTGGAACATGTAAAAAGAGATTATGGGAGATCCAGTGTACTCACAAGGTGGCCATGGACCTTAAACATCCCTTAAGTAAAGGATCCAGGAGTGGGATAGTGGATTACATCATGGCTCGGAGGGCCGAGGGTTGATCATTTTATTGGAAGGGGCTTATGATATGGTCATCAAAGAGTCACAATGAACGTGCCATGTGGAGGTGATAGTGGACTTCCTAAAGCAATGAAAGAAGTTGGTGACCAGAGTAAGAAGACTCTAGATGCAACAGGTGCGGGAAATCATCACTTGGGGAGCAGGAGACTCACATTACCATCCATCCATTCTATATAGTTACACAACACATTCTAGCAACGGGACATCCGAGAAAATAAAACTAGACACCATTTGGGAGCAGGTAGTAGGTAGAGAACAAAGATGTAACGCCCCAAGGAATTAAAAAAATAAATGAAATTCATGAAACATTGTTTTAAATAGAAATTTATAACTACACTTTAAACATAATTTTGTAGCTTCTATGTTTTGAATTTTGAAAAATGTTCATCTATATTCATGATCAGTAAGTTATTTGGAGTCTAATAGAACCAAATTTATTTATTGTAGAATAGTAACCTACCCTTATGAATAGTAATATGAACCATATGAATAGTAAAAAATATTATTATTTTATTTTGTTATGGATATAAGATAATGAAATGTTGATTAATTTTTCCTTGTGTAAAAAAAAGTTATATATTTAAAATTGTAATTTTTGAATAAATTATGATTTTATTTTAAAATTAAATTAATAATATTTAGAAAATTATTTTCAAAAAATTATATTCATTTTTGATTTCTACATGTCAGAAAATTGTTATGGTGAATTATGGAAATGTTTCTGAAATAGTTCAATTATCGATGAATAGTAAAAATACAGTTTTGAGTTTTCAGTAAGTTTAATGACATCATTAATGATGTAATAATGATGTAATAATTCTGGTCGACTTGTGTGTAGTAATATAATATATGAGGTTTCCCAAGTGGATAATACCATGGGCACACCCATGGTTTTGAAAATACCACTAATGAAGTGTCTCTTAGAAATTAATAAAATATTCCCTCACTTTTGCTATAAATACCAACACATTCCTTCATTCCATTCATTCCATATTCCTCCTCAACAAATATCTATTCTTCATACATTCCTAGTAGTCCTCCCAAGGTTTCCTCAAACCCCCAAGGTCCCAACCTTCAAGACTTAGGAGTTACTCTACAAGGTAAAAGAGTTATCAACTTCTTTCTTTTTTTACATTCAAGTTATCTTTTATGTGGTATAACATTCATGTTTCCATATCATGTTCTTATTGTAATTTTATTCTACCTTTATACTGTATTAATATTCATTTATGGATGGGTTTCCTCTATCCACTCTCTTTTTAATGTTTTCTAAAACAAATTTGCATAACCATAATGATGTAGAATTTTCATCTTGAAATCACTCTGTTTTTTAAGAACTCTTATTATGTTATTATATTTTTAATTTAAATTGATTTATGTTGGGATATGTCATTTTATATCATCCTTAAGTTCCATGTTATGTATGATTTATTAGGTACCCATTTTCTCTCATCGAAATATTTTATGAATTTTTAATGTGACTTCTTTAGGCTACCGTATTTTTGTAAGGGATTCCTCAACATTTATTTTTTATTTTGAGTTCCTTTATTTTATTATTATTATTTCCCCACCTCCCCTTATACAATAATCAGGAATAATCCACTATCTTACATATTCTTTATTTAATCATGTTTATGGATGATTCCCCATTATACTTCTTATTCCCTCCTACTTATTCAAGATATTAAAACACCGTTCGTGATGTGTCGATTTACCGACATCGTGGACGATGTGATTTCAATTTATTTTACTTCCTTTAAGACAGGTTATAAAACCATTTTTATTGTTGTAAAATATTTTAATTTATTTATTATAACTCATATATGGTTCTGAAATCATTTTGTACACATGTGATTAATTTATCAAACAAAATGAGTTCATTATATTCGAAGAATCACCAAAATGACCAAAACAAATATCAATAATGTTTTAGCTTATGAATCATCCTCATGTTATAATTCAAAATGATAAATGGTATAATTTATGGTTCTGGAAATATGAAAATACAATTCCATTCTAATTCTGTAGTTTCACTTCCTATCGACAAGAATATCCATCATGAACCGATCATGGAAACCATATAAAGAACGCACCCGAAACTATGTAAATAAACAAATATTACTAATAAATGTGTCAAATGATGTTATAAAATGATCATATAAGGTGTTATAAACATGAATATGTTTTATTAAGATATTAATAACACTCTTTTAACCCTTATACAGGAGGTTTAACCACTTTTGATGTAAGAAGAACCTGAGATAAGTGAATTCTTATCCAAATTTCAATTCTTTTGATTAACCTTCTTATTTATTCATTATGTTGTAATAATATTATTTGTGTGATGAATTTTTTGTTTATATTATGTTTAACTATGTGTATTTACAGTTTATACACATATCTATTCAATTATATTAATTTTTACTCCAATTATATTTTAAGGGACTTTTCTTTTAAAATCCTTTTAAAAACTTCTTTAATAAATTTCAAAAGGATTGTTTTTCATATATGTATATGGATTGTGTTTTTTCTCCTGATTTCAAGATTCTATATTACTATGACATGTTCCTTGGACCTTATTTATGTTGGGTAATCCCATTATATCTCAAGATATGTTGGGTTGATCCCATTATAGCTCAAGATATGATACGTGAGCCCCATTATTACTCTCCAATGAATTAGGTACTCCATAGATGGAAGTTGGCCAAAAGATTATTCCATGTATAAGGGTGAATGTAAGGGTCATATGGTAAATATGTCCCAATGTAACTACATGATATTTCTATGCATATCAATTTTATATGATTATGTGTTTTATTGGTGTTTTTGTGTTACCACTTGAGTAGAGATTTCCTTCTTTATATCCCATACAGAGTTTTATACTCATCCCAAGTTTTTAAAATGTTTTTCATAGGATATAAGTATGGGTAAAAGAAATAAGGGAGTCATAATGATTGATATAGAGTGTTTCCAAATAAATAATGTTTAAGTTCTAACGTATTATATTTTGAAAAAATGGATAATGTTTATAGTAGTATCTTCCTTGCATGAATGTGGAATGTTATGTATGTAAGATATCATAATTTTTTAAAAATACAAAATAAAAATGATCCTCAATGTGTATTAATATATGTTATTGTCTAAAATTCGATATCAAGAAACGTTTTGAGGCCGGGTCCTTATAGTTGGTATCAGAGGATGGTTTAGATAACTTTAGGGGTTAGGATGATGTTAAAAGAATACCATAAATGATTTTTACACTATGGTAATTTGAAATGATATAGAATTTAAGGATTACCATGTTGCTTCATATAAGTTATGTTTGTTCAGAATGGTTTTCCGTAGAAGAATCAGGGAAGCTGAAGTAGGTAGGCACCAAGAGGTTGATGTCTTTATGAATCTGCAGCCTAGAATAGTGGGAATCGGAACCGAGTAGTTTGTGACAAAAACGGATGAGTTGACTCAAGAAATAAATAGGGGATGTATCCATTCTAGAGAGAAACATGATCTACCTTGATAAAACATGTCTTTTATGGAGCATTTTATGAGACAACATCTTCCAGCATTCAGTCGAACCGCAGATCCAGTGATAGCCGAAGGATGAATCAGTGCTCTAAAAAAGATATTTGATGTCATGGGATGTTCGAGACATCAAAAGATAATATATCCATTTATCGTTTGGATGTCAAAGTAATTCTATATTGGTATATAGATAAGAATACAAAAGAAAATTTTGATCTAGATAGTCTGGAGTGGGATGATTTTAAAAGTCTTTTTCTGGAAAAATATTTTCCCAAAATGGTTCCGCTCAGAATGGAGAAACAATTCTTGGAACTGAAGCAAAAAGATGATGATTATGTGGTAGCATATGAAGACAATTTTACAAGACTGGCCAGGTACGTACTAAATTTTACTTGGGATATTGATTGTAAAATTATTAGATTTTACTCTGTTTTGAAACCATTTTTGCGAAGAGATTTGGCTTCACGAGAGTTTAAAAGATATAAGAAAATTTTTTTGTGCTCAAAAGGTGGAGATGGAGTTTGCTGAAACCAATGTGCCTCGTAATGACAAGAATAAGAAGAGTTTAGGATTGTTGGATTTGGGTAATAATTATTCAAATAAATCTTGAGGAATGAAAATCAATTTTCCTTCTTGTGAAAAGTGTGATAAAAGGCATCCTGATAAATGTCTTGAAAATTCTGGGAAATGCTACTAATATAGAATGTTTTTAAACATTTGTCATGAGTGAAAGGAAAATGATCCAAAAATTAATGTAAAGTCGATGGTGAGATGATTTAAATGTATGTAATTGAGTCATTTTTCTAATGTTTTTCTAAAGCTAGTCACTCAAGCAGGGATTTGATAAGATTGGAAGAATAAGGGTTTGGTAAAATCATTTGCAACCACTTTAGCATATGTTGATACATCTAATGATGTGGCATCATATACATTTATTTTTTTTACATATTTCACAAATTTTTTGTTTGATTTAGGGTCTACACATTCCTTCATATCATGAAAAAAATTCTCAATGATTGGGAATTCAACCTCATGAAATGAAACCATAAATCCTTGTAAAAACACCTGGATGATATATTGTGGAAAAAAGAAATTATAAGAATCTACCTATCCTTGTCTATAGAAGGGGTTTACCTGCAAACCTAGTTGTTTTTCTTCAAATATATTTTGATGTTATTCTGGGTATGGATTGGATTTTTTTATCATGTTAAGATAGATTACATAAAAAAAAGAAGTTTTTTCAGAAAAAAAATAAATTTGTGTACAATAATGAACTAATACGATCGATAACATATCACGAAGCTAAGATACTGATAAAGGATGGAAATGAAATTTATCTTGCACATATTTTTGAAGATAATGGAACTATCTAGATTAATGATATACCAATGGTAAATGAATAACTTGATGTTTTTTCGGATGATTTTCATGTTGTTAAACCTAATCAAGAGGCTGAGTTTACTATTGACTTAGTTCCTAATGCTAAGAAAATTTATAAACACCATTATCAAATGGCCCAAATGGAACTTCTAGAACTAAAAAATTAGTTACTGGAATTATTAGATAAAGGCTTTATCCGAACTAGCACTTCACCATGGGGTGCTCCTATCTTGTTTTCTATGAATAAAGATGATTCAATGAGACTTTGCATTGATTATAGAGCCTTGAATTACATTAATATTAAATAAAATTATCCTTTTACTCATATCTATGAATTCTTTGATCATCTCTAGGGAGCATAGTATAATTCGAAGGTTGACATATGGTTGGGGTACCATCAGCTAAAAGTAAAGGATGAAAATATCCCGAAGACTATGTTTTTTACTATATATGGTCATTATGAAGTTGTATTTATACCTTCTAGGTTATCTAATGAACCTGTTTTATTCTTGTATATAATTAATAAAATATTTTAGGAGTTCTTTGATATGTTTTTGGTTGTGTTTATTAATGAAATTTGGGTATATCTACGAGTAAAGAGAAGCATGAAAAAAATCTATCGGTTGTTTTCCAAACTTTAAAAGAAAAGAAATTTTATGGAAAATTCATAATGTGTGATTTTTGGTTGCAAAAAATTTCTTTTCATGGTCACATAGTAAATAAGGATGGAATAATAGTTGATCCTACCAAAACAAAAGTGGTAGATGAATGGAAAATATCTACAAATGTTACAAAGATTTGTAGTTTTCTTGGATTAGTAGGTTATTACTGACGGTTTATTAAAAACATTGTTCAGTTATCTAGTATTCTAAATAAGTCGACATTAAAAGGGGTAAAATTTGTTTTGACAGAAGAATGTGATGTTTGTTTCCTGGAACTGATGAAGAGATTGGTGAATTCTCCATTTTGTCCTTACCTTCCTGAAATGGTGAGTTTGGCTTCTACAGTGATGCTTCATTGAAGGGACTTGGTTTTGTTCTGATGCCGAATGATTAGGTAATTTCTTATGCTTCAAGACAACTAAAACCTCAGGAGATAAATTATCCCACACATTATTTGGAATTGACAGCTATGGTTTTTTGCATTGAAAATTTGGAAGCACTATTTATACGGAGCCAAATGTCAAATATACAATGACCATAAAAGTATGATGTATATATTCAATAAGAAGGAATTAAACATGAGGTAGAAAAGATGGATTGAATTGATAAAGGATTATGATTGAAAAATAAATTACAATCTAGGAAAAGAATACAAAGTGGCAAATTTCTTGAGTCGAAAACATCAGGAATCATTAACCTTGTTTCATTTTGAAAATGATCCCTTGATTATGGATTTGATGATTTTTTTTCATAGAAGTTGTTGGTGCAGGAATTACATTTGTTTTGTTTCAGGTTTTAGTGCATTCATCATTATTAGACAGAATTAATAAAGCACATAAGGAAGACCATGAGCTATATAAAAAAGTATAATTGGATAAATGGGAAAGTTTCTAGAATTAAACCTTGATAAAGATTGTGTTTTATGATTTAGAAAAAGGTTGGGTGTGCCATGTGATTCCCAATTGAAGAAAGATTTTCTTGTGAAGCTCATAGTTATCCATTTTAAATTAATCTTTGAATTACTAATATGTACAGAGACCTTTAGGACTATTACTGGTGGGATGGAATAAAAGGGATATTGCATAATTTACTATGAAATTGTTTACATGTCAATAGGTTAAAGCAGAGTGGAAGTTACTGAAGGGGATGCTTTAGCCTTTCCCAATGATAGAGTGGAAATGAGAGAATATATCTGTGGACTTCATTGTGGGACAATCTAAGACTTCTCTAGGTAACAATAAGATTTGGGTTATTATTGATTGACTGAAAAATATGCACATTTTCTTTTTTATTCGAGATACATGGTCATTGGATCAGCTATCTCGACTGTACCTCAAAGGGATTTCCATGTTACATGGAGTTCCTCTTTACATTGTATCTGATTGGGATCCCAGGATCAATTATAATTTTTAGAAAGGCCTTCATAAGTCGTTGATCACAGAATTAAATTTCATTATAGCTTTTCAACCTCAATCAGATTGGTAGTCATAACAAATGATTCAAACATTAGAGGATATGATTCAAGCTTGTTAAATGGATTACCCAGGAGGTTTAGATCAACATATTTCTTTAGTTGAGTTTTCTTATAATAACAATTTTCACTCTGGTATACAGATGGCACATTTTAAGGAATTATGTGAGAAGTAGTGTCAAACTCCAACTTTTTGGGATGAATTTGGGGAAAAGAAGTTTATGAGACCAGAGTTAGTAGAGGAAGTGGATGAGAATGTAAAGATGATCTAGCATCATATGAGGACTGCTAAGAGTAGACAGAAAAGTAATAGAACAGCAAGAGGAAAGAAATTTCTTTTGAGATAGGTGATCATATTTTTCTTAGAATCTCACCTTATAAAAATGATATGCATTTTGTTAAGAAAGGAAAGCTAAATCCACAGTTCAATGGACCTTATGAAATCCTAGAAAAGGTTAGACCAGTCTCCTACTGAGTAGCTTTACCCCAATGTTCATCTGAGGTACACAATGTTTTTCGTGTTTTGATGTTGAGAAAGTATATGCTATATTCATCTCATGTCTTGAGCCCAGAAGTAGTTTTGCTGGAAGATAACCTTCCATACAAATAGAAACCAGTTTAGATTTTTAATTGAAGGGAACATGTATTATGGAAAAGGTAATCCACCAGGTAAAAGTTTTTTGGAGAAACCACAAGGTTGAAGAAGAAAAATGGGAATATAAAAATGCTATGAGGGAAAGGTACCCTCACTTATTTAATGAGTAAATAAAATTGTGAGGATACAATTTCTAGAAGGTGGGGATAATGTAACATCCCAAGGTTTTAAAAAAATAAATTAAATTCTTGATTTTTTTTTAAGTATATATTTATAAGTATTATTTAATCATAATTTTGTAGCTTCTATGTTTTGAACTTTAAAAATTCGTCATCTACATTTGCGATCAGTAAATTATTTAGTGTTTAATGGAGCCAACTTGATTTTTTGGTGAATAGTAACCTACCCTTATGAGTTGTAATATGAAACGTAATATGACCCTTAGGAATAGTAAATCATAATATTATTTTATTTTCTTAAGGATATAAGATAATGAGATGTTGATTAATTTTTCAAGGTGTTAAATAAAGAGTTATAGATTTAAAATTGTTATTTTTCATTAAATTATTATTTTAATTAAAAAATAAATTAATAATTTTTATAAAATTATTTTCAAAAAATGTAGATCATTTTTTATTTCTACACATTGAAAAATTGTTAGGCTGAATTTTTGGAATTTTTCTGAAATAGTTGAATTTTTGGGGAATAGTAAAAATATAGTTTGAAGTTTTTAATAAGTTTAATGACATGATTAATGATGTAATAATTTTGGTAGAATTTTTTACAAAAAAATAAGATATGAGGTGTCCCAATTGACTAATACCATGGGCAAATACTAGGGGAAAGACTAAGGTTTTGCAAACACCACTAATGTGTTGTCCCTTGGAAATTAATAAAATATTCCCTCACTTTTTCTATAAATACCAACTCATTCCTTCATTCCATTCATTAAAAATTCCTCCTAAACAAATATATGGTCTCATTACCTCCCTATTATTCATCCCAAGGTTTCCTCACTCCCCCAAGGTCCCAATCTTCAAGTCTTAGGAGTCAGTCTACACGGTAATAGAATTATAAACTTATTTCTTTTTCCAATTGATGTTCTCTTTTATGTGGTATAACCTTCATGTTTACATAACATGTTATTTTTTAAATTTTATTCTACCTCTATAATTTATTATTATTAATTTATGTATGGGTTACCATTTTCACCTATCTTTTTAATGTATTCTAAAACCATGTTGTATAACCGTTATGCTACCGAATTTTCATCTCAAAATATCTCTATTTTTTAAGAACGCTTATTATATTATTATATTTTAATTTAAATTGGATTATGTTGGGATATGTCATTAAATATAACCCTTACTATACATATTATGTAATAATTATTATATTCCCTTTTTCTCTCATCAAAATGCTTTATGAATTGTTTAAGTGACGATGTTAGGCTGCCAAATATTCATAAGGGATTTCTCAAATTTTTTTCAAGTTCCATTATTTTATTATTATTTCTTCATATCCACTTATCCAAGAGGCGTTAATGATCCAATATCTTACATATTTTGGATTTATTCATGTTTATGGGAGATTCTCCATTATACTTCCTCTCCTCTTGCACTTATTCAAGAAACTAAAACAATGTCTGTGATGTGTCGATTTACAGACTTCGTGGACGATGTGATTTCAATTTATTTTACTTCTTTTAATACTGGTCATGAAACCATATTATTAATTAAACAGAATATAATTTATGTATTATAACTCATATAAGGTTCGGAAATCATTTCAATACATGTGATTAATTTATAAAACAAAATGAGTTCATTACGTTCGAAGAATATCCAAAATAACCAAAACAAATATAAAAATGTTTTAACTTAAGAATCTTCCTCATGTCAGAATTACAAATGATAAATTGTATTTTTTTTTGAAATATGTAAATACAGTAACATTCTAATTCTGGAGTTTCACTTCCAATGGACTAGAATATTCAACATGAACTAATCAAGGAAACAGTGTAAAGAACGCACCCGAAACAATGTAAATAACAAAATATTACTAATAAATGTGTCGAATGATGTTGTAAAATTATCATATAAGGTGTTATAAAAAATAATATGTTTCTTTAATATATTAATAAACTCTTTTAACCATTATAAAAGAGATTTAAACACTTTTTAAGTAAGAATAACCCGAGGTAAGATAATTCTTAACCCAATTTCTATTCTTTGGATTAACCTTCTTCTTTATTCATTATGTGTTAATAATATTATTAGTGTAATGAATTTTTTGTTTATATTATGTTGCACTTTGTGTATTTATAGTGTATACACATATCCATTCCATTATATTCATTCTCACTCTAATTATATTTTAAGGGACTTTCCTTTTAAAATCATTTAAAAACTCTCTTTAATAAATTTCAAAATGATTTTTTTTAAATATGTATATGAAATTAGTGGTTTCGCATTATTTGAAGATAATTTATCACCATTATATGTTCCTTGGACAATATTTAGGCTGGTTTGATCCCATTATAGCTCATTATATGTTGGGTTGAGCCCATTATAGCTCAAGATATGATGAGTGAGGTCCATTATAACTCTCCAATGCATTAGGTACTCCATATATGGAAGTCAACCACAAGGTTATTCCATGTGTAAGGGTGAATGTAAGAGTGATATGGTAAATATGTATCAATGTAAATACATGATTTTTCTATGCATTTGAGGTTTTTTATGATTATGGGTTTTACTAGTTTTATGTTATCACTTGACTAGCGATTTTATTCTTTATATCCCTTACATATTTTTATACACATCCCAAGTTTTTTAAATGTTTTTCACAAGATATAAGGATGGGTAAAAGAAAGAAGTGAGTTGTGATGTTTGATATGGTGTTTTTCCAAATAAATCATGTTTATGTTTTGTTGTTTCATATTTTGAAAAAAATGGATACTGTTCTTAGTAGTATCTTATTTGTTTGAATGTGGTATGTTATGTATGTAAGATATCCTAATTATTTAAAACTATAAATCCAAAAAGATCCTCAATGTGTATTAATGTATGTTCTTCTATAAAATTCAATATTAAGTAACATTTTAAGGTTGGGTCCTTATAGTTTGTATCAGATGATGGTTTAGATAACTTTAGGGGTTTGGATGATGTTAAAATAATACCATAAATGAGGTTTACTCTATGGTAATTTGAAATGTTGTAGCATCTAAGGATTACCATGTTTCTTCATCTAAGTTATGTCTATTCAGAATGGTTTCCTATAGAAGAAATAGGGAATCTAAAGTCAGAAGGCACCATGAGGATGAGCTCTGAACAAATCTATATCCTAGAATGGTGGGAATCAGAACCAAGAAGTTCATGAAAGAAATGGATTAGTTGACTGAAGCAATAAATGGGAGTGGGATCCATGATAAAGAGGATCATGATCTACCATGAAGAAACATGTCTTTTATGGAACATTTTATGAGGAAACTTCTTCTAGCATTTAGTCGAATCGTAGATCCAGTGATAGACAAATGATTTATCAATCCTCTAGAAAAGATATTTGATGTCATAAGATGTTCATAACATCAAAAGGTAATACTAGCCATTTATTATTTGGAAGGTGAATCAGATCAATGGTGGTCTCTAAATAAGAATACAAGAGAAAATGATAATCTTGACAGTCTGGAGTGGGATGATTTTAAGAGTCTTTTTATGGAAAAATATTTTCCCAAAAAAGTTCAGATCAGAATGGAGAACCCAATTCTTGGAACTGAAGTAGAAAGATGATGATTCTCTGGCAGCATATGAAGCCAATTTTACAAGACTATCCAGGTATGTACCAGATTTTACACTGGATGTTGATAGTAAAATTAATTGATTTTACACTGGTTTAAAACCATTTTTGCGGAGAGATTTGGCTTCATCAGATTTTAAAAGCTATGAGAAACGTTTTTATTGTGATGAAAAAGTGGAGATGGAGTTTTACTACACATATGTGCATCATGATGACAAGAATAAGAATAGGTCAGGTTGACAAGCTTTGGGTAAGAATCCATCAATGAAATCTGGAAGTAAGAAAATCAATTTTACTTGTTGTAAAAAGTGTGATAAAAGGAATCCTGGTGAATGTCTTGTAAAGTCTGGGAAATGTTACCAATATGGAATTATTTGACACATGTCTCGTGAGTGCAAGTAAAATGATCCGAAAATTAATGAGATATCGACAGTGAGATGATTTAACTGTAGGGAATTGGGTCATTTTTTTAATGTTTGTCTGAAGCTAGTCAC
Source organism: Viscum album (assembly GCA_963277665.1). Taxonomy (NCBI): domain Eukaryota; kingdom Viridiplantae; phylum Streptophyta; class Magnoliopsida; order Santalales; family Viscaceae; genus Viscum; species Viscum album. Next base: position 670,514,521 of record OY728131.1, on the reverse strand, counting down.
TCAATAAGGGAGTCAATAATATTGGAAGCAGAAGGGTTTGGTAAAATCATTTTCAACCACATCAGCAGATGTTGAGCCATCAAATGAAGTGGTATCAGTTAAATTTATTGCTTTTACAGATTTCACAAATGTGTTGTTTGATTTAGGGTCTACACATTCCTTTATTTATATGAAATATTATGAATTATTGGGAATTCAAATTCATGAAATGAAACCAGAAATCATGATAAAATACACATGGAAGAAATATTTTGGAAAAAAGAAATTATAAGAATCTACCCATCCTTGTATGTGAAGAGAGTTTACCAAAAAACCATTTTTTTCCTCTGGTAGAGTTTTATGTTATCCTGGGTATGGATTGGATTTAATTTTTATCATACTATGATAGATTGTAGAAAAAAAGAAGTTGTTTTTCAGAATGAATTTCAGCTTTTTGATAAGAATGAACCCATACCATTGATAACATATTTGGAATCAACAAAACTGATAAAGGATAGAAATTAAAGTCATCTTTATCATATTTTTGAAGACAATGGAACTATCTAGATTAATGATATAATAGTGGTAAATAAATAACTGGATGTTTTTCCTGATGATTTGTTTGGTGTTATTCCTAATCGATAGGTTGAGTTTACTATTTAATTTGTTCCTAATACTAAGAGTATTTCCAAACTACCTTATCAAATATCCCAAATGAACTTCTGGAATTAGAAAAGAAGTTGCAAGAATTATCAAATAAAGGCTTCATCTGAACTGGCACTTCACCATGGGTTGATCCTATCTTGTTTGTTAAGAATAAATATGATTCAATGAGACTTTTTATTGATTACAAAGCCTTAAATAACATTACTATTAAAAACAAGTACCCTTTTCCTCAAATCGAGGATTTGTTTGATTAGATCAAGGGAGCACAGTATTTTTCGAAGGTTAACCTAAGGTTTTTGTACAATCAGTTGAATGTTAAGGATGAAAACATCCCTAAGAATGTGTTCTGTACTAGATATGGTCATTATGAATATTTAGTTATTCTATTTAAGATAACTAATGCACCTACTGTATTCATGTATCTTATGGATAAAATATTTCATGAGTTCTTGTATATGTTTTTGGTTGTATTTATTAATGAAATTCTGGTATATTTTAGGAGTAAAGAGGAACACGAAAAACATCTAAGGGTTGTTTTTCAAACCTTAAAAGAATAGAAATTGTATGGAATATTCAGAAAGTGTGCTTTTTGGGTGAAACAGATTTATTTTATTTGGAAAATTATAAATAATTATTTAATAACAATTTATCCTACCTAAAAAAAGCGATTGATGAATTTTCAATACCTAAAAATGTTACCAAGATTTGTATTTTTCTTAGATTAGCAGGTTATTACTGACAACTTGTTAAAAACATTTCATGGTTATCTATCCCTCTAACTATGTTAACACAAAAGAGGTCGAATTTGTTTGAAAGAAGAATGTGATTTTTGTTTTCAGGTACTAAAGAGGAGATGGGAAAATTCTCCAGTTTTGGCCTTATCTTCCCGAAATGGTGTGTTTGTCATCTACAGTGATTCTTCATTGAAGGGACTTGGTTGTGTTCTAATGAAGAATGATCAGGTAATTTCTTATGCTTCTAGAAAAATCAAAACTCATGAGTTAAATTATCCCACTCATTATTTAGAATTGGCAGTTGTGGGTTTTTAATTAATAATTTGGAAGCACCATTTTTACGGAGACAAATGTCAAATATTTAATGACCAAAAAATTCTGAAGTATATAATCAATCCGAAGGAATTAAACCTGAGGCAGAGAAGATGGATTGAACAGATAAAGTATTATTATTTCATGATCAATTACCATCCAGGAAAAGAATACAATGTGGCATAATCCTTGAGTCAAAAACATCATGCATCATTAACCATGTTACGTTTGGAACATGATCTTTTGATTAATTATTTGATGAATTTTGGATTAGAAGTAGTTGGTACAAGAAATACAACTGTTTTGTTTTATGTTTTAGTGAATTCATCATTATCAGAAAGAATTAAGCAAGCACCGAAGGAAGACAGTGAGCTTCAAAAAAGGTAGAATTGGTTAAAATGTGTAAGTTTCCAGAATTTAACCTTGATAAAGATTATGTTTTAAGATTTGGAAAAAGGTAATGTGTGCCTTGTGATTACTAGTTAAAGAATTATTTTTTTGTGAACCTCATAGTTCTCTACTTTCAATTCATCATAGAAGTACTAATATATACATCGACCTTCAGAAGTATTACTATTGGGATGGAATGAAAATGGATATTGCATAATTTATTGTGAAATGTTTGACATGTAAATAGGTTAATGTAGAGCGGTAGTTACGAAAGGGGATGCTTCATCCTTTTCCAGTGCTAGAGTGGAAATGGGAGAATATATCCATGGGCATCGTGGTGGATCTACCTATTACTTCTCAAGTTAACAATGTAATTTTGTACTATAATTGATCGATTGAAAAAATATGCACATTTTTTTTATTTGAGATACAATGTCATTAGATCAAATTTCTCGACTATACCTCAATGATATTTTCAAATTACATAGAGTTACTCTTTCCATTGTATCATATCGCGATCCCTGGTTCACATCCTATTTTTGGAAGGGACTTTAGGAGTCATTTAGCACATAATAAAATTTCAGTACATATTTTCATCCCCAATCAGATGGGAAGTCAGAACGAATAATTCAGACTTTAGAGGATACGCTTCGATCTTATTCAATAGACTAACAGAAAGGTTGGGATCAACATCTTTATTTAGTTGAGTTTTCTTATAATAACAGTTTTCACTCTAGTATATAGATGACACCTTTTGAGGCATTGTATGAGAAGCAGTGTCAAACTCTAGTTTTTGGGATGAATTCAGGGAAAGGAAGTTGATGGGATCAGAGTTAGTAGAGGAAGTGGATAAGAAAGTGAATATGATCTAGTATCACATGAGGACAACTCATAGCATGAAAAAAGTTATATAGACAATAGGAGGAAAGAATATTCTTTTGAGGTAGGTGATTATATATTTCTTAGAATATCACCATGGAAAAGTGTTATGAATTTTGTAAAAAAAGGAAACATAAGTCCATGGTTCATTGAACAATATGAAATCCTGGAAAATTTTGGACCATTCACCTACCAAGTAGCTTTACATAATATTTTATATTAGGTACACAATGTTTTTCATGTTTTGATGTTGAGGAAGTATCTGCTAGATTCATATCATGTCTTGAGCCTAGATGCAATTTAGCTAGAAGATAACCTTTCTTATGAGTAGAACATGGTTCAGATTCTTGATTGAAAGGAACTAGTATTACAGAATAAGGTAATCTACCAGGTAATGGTTTTGTGGGGAAACCACATAGATGAATAAGAAACATGGGAATATGAAAATCCTAGGAGATAAAGGAACCCTAACTTGTTTAATGAGTAAATAAAACTCCGAGGATACAATTTATAGAAGGTGAGGATAATGGAACACCCCATGGGTTTAAAAAATAAATGAAATGCATGAATTATTTTTTAATTATATATTTATAACTTCTCTTTAAACACAATTTTTCAGCTTTTATCTTTTGAATTTCACAAAACTGTCATCTACATTTGTGATTAGTAAGTTATTGGGTGTCTAATGGAACCAAATTGATTTTTTTTTGAATAGTAACCTACCATTATGAATATTAATATGATATATATGAAGATTAAATCATATTATTATTTTATTTTCTTAAGGATATAATATAATGAGATGTCGATTAATTTTTCAAGGTGTTAAAAAAAGAGTTACAGATTTAAAATTGTTATTTTTGAATAAATTATGATTTTATTTAATAATTAAATTAATAATATTTAGAAAATTATTTTCAAAAAATGGATTTCATTTTTTATTTCTACACACAAAAAAATTGTGAGGGTGAATTTTTGGAATTTTTCTGAAACAGTTGAATTTTTGGTGAATAGAATAAATATAGTTTCGAGTTTTTAGTAAGTTTAATGACATCATTAATGATGTAATAATGATGTATTAATTCTGGTATAATATTTTATAGTAAAATAATATAAGAGGTGTCCCAAGTGGTCAATACCATGAGAAAATACCCTAGAAATTCCCATGGTTTTGCAAATACCATTAATGAGGTGTCCCTTAGAAATTAATAAAATATTCCCTCAATTGTACTATAAATACCAACTCATTCCTTCATTCCAAATTTCTCATAAATGAATCTCTGGTCTTATTTCCTCCCTATTTTATATCCCAAGATGTCCTCAATCCCCCAAGGTACCAACCTTTAAGTCTTAGGAGTTACTCTACAAGGTAAGAGAATTATCAACTTCTTTCTTTTTTCAATTGAAGTTCTCTTTTTGGTGGTATAACATTCATGTTTTCATACCCTGTTATTATTTACATTTTATTCTACCCATATACTATATTATTATTCATTTATTTATGGGTTACCTTTGTCCCCTCTCTTTTTAATGTTTTCTAAAACCATGTTTTATAGCCGTTATGCTGCAGAAGTTTCATCTCAAAATCTCTCTTTTTTAAGAACTCTTATTATGTTATTATATTTTAATATAAATTGTATTTTGTTGGGATATGTCATTATATATCCCCCTTAATTTATATATTATTTAATAATTATGATATAAAAAAATTTCTCTCATCAAAGTTTTTTATGAATTTTTTAAGTGACGCTGTTAGGCTGCCGAATTTTTCTAAGGGATTTCTCAACTTTTTTTTCGAGTTCCATTCATTTCTTATTATTTAATCACCTCACCTTATCCAAGAGGAATGAATGAATCAGTATCTTAAATATTCTTTATTTCATCATGTTTATGGATGATTCACCATTATACTTATTCTCCTCTCCCACTTATTCATGAAATAAAAATACTGTCTGTGATGTGTCGATTTATCGACATTATGGACGATGTGATTTCAATTCATTTTACTTCCTTTAATACTGATCATAAAACCATTTTTATGGTTGAAACAGATTATAATTTATGTATTATAACTCATATAAGGTTTTTAAATCACTTTTTTCTCATGTGATTAATTTATAAAACAAAAAGAGTTCATTACGATCGACGAATCGACAAAATGACCAAAAAAATATCTATAATGTTTTAACTTATAAATCATCCTCATATAAGAATTAAAAATGGTAAATGGTATAATTTAGAGTTATATAAATATTTAAATACAATTCCATGATAATTCTAGAGTTTCACTTACAATCGAAAAGAATATCCATCATGAACCGATCATGGAAACCATGTAAAGAACGCACCCGAAACAATGTAAATAACAAAATATTACTAATAAATGTGTCAAATGATGTCGTAAAATGATCATATAAGGTGTTGTAAACATGAATATGTTTAATTAAGATATTAATAACACTCGTTTAACCATTATATAGGAGGTTTAAATAGTTTTTATGTAATATGAACCTGAGGTTAGAGAATTATTAACCTAATTTCTATTCTTTGGATTAACCATTTTCTTTATTCATTATGCGGCAAAAATATTATTGGTGTGATTAATTTTTTTGTTTATATTATGCTGAAATTTTTTTATTTATATTGTATACACATATCCATTCAATTATATTCATTCTCATTCCAATTATATTTTAAGGGACTTTCCTTTTAAAATCCTAATAAAACTCTCTTTATTAAATTTCATACGGATATTTTTTATATATGTATATGTAATGAGTGGTTTCACATGATTTCAAGATAATTGATTACCATTATATGTTCCTTGGACATTATTTATGATGGTTGTACCCCATTATAACTCAATATATGTTGGGTTGAGACCATTATAGCTCAAGATAGGATGGGTGAGCTCCATTATAGCTCTCCAATTCATTAGGTACTCTGTAGAGGGAGGTTGACCACAAGGTTATTCCATGTGTAAGGTTGAATGTAAGGGTTATATGTTAAATATTTCATAATTTAAATACAATATGTTTCTATTAATTTTAGTTTTTTATGATTATGGGTTTTATTGGTTTTTATGTTATCACTTGACTAGCGATTTTGTTCTTTATATCCCTTACTGAGTTTTATACTCATCCCAAGTTTTTAAAATGATTTTAAAAGGATATAAGGATGGGTAAAATAAATAAGGGGGGTAGTGATATTTTTTATGGAGTTTTTACAAATAAATCATATTTAAGTTCTAATGTTTTATATTTTGAAAAAAATATATATTGTTCTTAGTAGTTTCTTCTTTGTATGAAAGTGGTATGTTATGTATGTAAGATATCATAATTATTTAAAACTGTAAACCTGAATAGATCATCATTGTGTATTAATGAATATTATTTTCTAAAATTCAATATTAATTAATGTTTTAAGGTCAGGTCCTTATAACAGATTATACATTGTTAGTATTTAGAGATCATGCTTTAAGAGAGAGGAAACATTTCTCTCTTTCCTTCTATTTCTTCATTTTTTATGAGGATAAAAATTTATTTTTTAAATCATTTAATATTTTTAATTAAACCATGTTTTTAATTTAATCATCTTTGGGGAAATATGATTAGGTAGTTAATTCTTTTTACCATGTTCAAGCATTTTTTCTCTACCTCAAGTAAATCTATCTATCATTAGAAAATCATTTTTTGAAAAGCTCAAGAATCAATGAAAACTGATCTTCATCAATATTTTAATAATACTATATTTAATTCTAGGATTTTACAAAAAAATAAATCAATATTAAGAGATAAAAGCACACTAAGTTCAACCAATAATTTGAAATTAATGATTAATGATTTTTTATCACTAGGTTATTAAATGTTCCCCTCAATTGATAAAATATAGAGGTAATTCCATCACAAGTTTAACTGACAGTAAATCTTGTCATCCTATTTCAATCATATTTAGATGATTCAATTCAAATTCAAGATAATGGGGAATTATTATAAAAAATGACTAGTTGATTTCTCCCAATTCAGGAATTGGTTGTTCTCTCTTTATTTTTGATGTTTTTCAGTATTTATTACCTATTTTAACTCACATCCAGTCTCACAATCACACTTAAATATTCAATATCTTCACTATTTCATCTACATCAACCACTTTTTCTGGTGTTTTATTTTTTAAAATTTTATTTTTCCTTGTTTTTTGGTCACTTTCACAACTCGGTCCTTCCCTACGGTTTGACCCTCTTTCCACAACACTAGTTATTAGTAGTAAGTAAAATCATAATTATTATATTTTCAAATGTACAATAATGCATGTTTCATATTTTGGAACCATTTCTTAGGAGGCACATGATACCAAAAATAAAAAAATCACATAAACAAAAAGACAAAAATAGGTGATATATATATATATATATTAAAAATAAAATGCAATTGTCAAAAATAATTCTACAATAAAAATAAAAAACTATATTAAAAATTTTGGTTAAAAAAATAATGAAATACAAATAAATGTTAACATAGAGGATAAGAATGAGAATATAAATAATCTACCACCTAGAAATGATAACCCACCTACTAATGAGATGATTAAGAGGGATTGTTTTGAAAGATTTATATTTTCTAGCTATTTATAGTAACCTTTAAGGAATTCAGATCTCACATAGGTTTAGAATATATAAAGTCAAATAGTGCATGTTTTTCAACTTTTGATCTTAAATGTAATTCCCATTAAAGAATCCATTGACAATTTATTGAATTATTCTATAGTATATAGTAGCTTCGAATGAGATTCATAAGTGATGAAGATCATTTTCTAAGAGTATTCCCTTTCTGCCTCATAGTAAATTATATTCCATAGTTTCAACAATTACAGGAGGATATTTTTAACACTCGGGATCAAGTATATAATGTCATCATCATGAAATTCTATCATAGAAGAATTTCATATGAGTTTAGACATAGGATCACTAGTTTATTCCAAGATAGTGGAGAGTTCTTCCATTAAGCATGGGATATATTTAGGGGATTTCATAGACACTTTTTGAATCATCATTTACCCCCCAATTATTTATGGAAACTTTCTATAATAGTCTCACCCCTTACCACCAAATTGTGCTGGAATAAATCTGTTGGAGGAGATTTTAGTTATAAGGCGTTTGAAGAACTGAAAATAATTATATTTAAAACACTATAACAATACTCACAGGATAAATTCAATTGTATAGTAAACATAGTTAGAAAATGACCAAACTATGTTCCAAAAGATGAGTCCCATGATATAGTATTTTTCAATAAAAGCACTCAGAATACTCTTAGTGGGAAAATCCACCACTATCTATTGTTTGGTAATTTATAGTATTTGTATCCCAAAATTGATACGCCTTCTCAAAATCCTATGAATGTTAATTTTTCAAACTATTGTACTATAATTAATTCTAGAGATGAACCATTTTCAAAGGCCTAAAATTAGGGGGTATGAGAACCACAAAAAAGTTATTCCTGGAGGGAGACGGGAGTTCTTAAACATTATCACCTCCTAGATTTTATAAGCCACTTAGGAAATAGTTACATACCTAACCAAAATATGAGAATTATAATTCCCAAGATGATGGGAGGGGTAAGTTACAACATTTTATATGATGTTTTGATGAATGAAAGCCTATTTTATGATAATGTGAAATTGGATTCAAGAAATAAAAATCTAGAAATTAAAATGGGATAATTGGCTATGGAGTTTGGTAATAGATACAGGGGTTAGCATCCAAGTTCCCCTAAAGCTGACCTAGATGAAAATTCCATTGTTTTGACTACCAGAAATGGCCTCTAAACATACAAAAACACTAATAATAGACCCCAAAAAATCTATAAAGTGAAAAAAGGTTGAATTTAGATATCTAAATATACAAAATGTTGAATTAGGAAAATTGGAAAGCTACACTGGAAAAACCATTAATATTATTATTACAACTGAAAAAAATTACTTTGAAAAAATGAATATAAAGGAAAGAAATATATCATAGAGGAAGTTGAAGGGAGTACTAAAATTGTGAGAAATGTTTCTCATATAATCCATTTTTAAAAAAAATTAAAAAGAGTGAAAAATGATTACGATTTTATGAAATTAATCAATTGTAGTTAAAAAACTAAAAATTTGAATTCCCTTCTTGGAATACAAGATTAAAATATGATCTAATTTACAATCCCTTGAGAAAATATTCTAAAAAATGAACCTATAATAAATTTCCACTTACACTCTTAATGAGGAGTGTAGTTATCTGTTGTAGAATAGGATACCTCCAAAACATAAAGGCATGGGGAGCATTTTCATCCCTTCCACATTTGGAGATAGATGTGGAAGGCTTATCTTTCTATGTGATCTTAGAGAAATCCATAATTTTATTCAAAGATATGTTTTCAAAACATCAGATTCAAAGTTCCCCAACCAACCAATTATTTCATTACACTTGCTGATCAATCCATACCTCACCCTGTTAGTAGGGTAGAACCAACTTTATGTTATTGTATATTGATTGTGACTAGGAGTTACTAATCATCCATGGTAGGCCCTTTCTTACCACATGGGTGTTCTCAAAAATTTCTTAGAGGGGAAATGAATTTTTACCCTAGGTGAAGAAAATTAATAATTAAGTGTTTAAAAAAATTTAAAAACTATAAAAGCACAATATTTCATAGATATGACATTTTAAATGAGAAATAATATGTTGATTAAGAGGAATAGGAGTTTTTAATTACGATGTAATAAATTAATGTTGTATAAGAGAATCATGCTAAAACCTTCATGGGGATTATGGTTCTTTGTTCTATATTACATCATGCTTTCAAATTCTATACATATCAAATTATTCATTGATTTGTCTTAAATAAATGGAATTGTTTTTGAAATTATTTCACAACCTGAGGGCATATGGGGTACAATTTTTACCTATTTATTTATTTACTAGAGTATAGTTATATGTTGGTTTTTAAGGGTTTCATTGTTTCTGAAATAATTGGGGATTTATGATTTTTGTATGTAGTTTCACTTTATTTTGTGAATATTTTTTTAGGAACCAAGAATGAGAGCGATATAAAACCATTATTTTGGAAATTATTATCATAGATTTAGGAAAATAGGAATTTGAACTTGGTCCTAGGGGACTCAACTATTTAAAATCAATCACCATATGGATCCAACTTAAATAATTATAATATAAGTCCTTTGAGACTAGAGTAAAATGGAAAATGGGATCCTATGGTGATCATCTGAGACTCTGGGAACATGGTGTTTGTGTAAAACCTCATTACATATCTTATAAGTTCTTTTTCACAGTTCTCTTCACGTACATGAATGGGGAAAATTTGAAAAAGAAAAGAAAATAAATAAAAACACAATAAAGTTCTTAATGTTCAAAAAATGACTCAATTAAGGTGAGAAGAATTTTTAACTCAGTTGAAGAATTGGAAAATTGAATTACAAGAAATTAATTTGGGTTGTATCAATAAAGTTATATATTAAAAAATATATTGAAAATGTTGTTTTTGGATCCTTAGAGAAAGTAAATTAATTATAGGTGCCTTTTTTATGATTTTATTTCCTCTTTAATCTAACTTGTCATCATTATTAGATTTGGAATATGTATATGAATTGAAATGAGGTTATAGGTGAATTTATATAAGATGAATGGAATTTTAAATGATTAATGGGGTATGTGTTCCATTGTTCTCTAGTGTGTACTTTAATTTAGGTAGGTCATTTGGTGTCAGTTCATTTGAAAACTCTGACCCACCATTGGTTATGTTCCTCTATTGTTAGATGTCCAGACATGATCATTTTTATTGACTATTAAAGATCATTTTTTTATAATTTTAAAAATAATTCAATTTTATAGGGCAAAATATTTAATTGTGGGAGAGTCTAATGTGGCAATTTTTTAACACACTATACCACATACTTATTATTATTTTTTTACTTTTTTATTAAAATAGTGTATTTTTTAATTATTATTTATTATTGGTAATATTGTATTTAATTATTGAAACAATGATTTTTTGTTCAAATATATATTTTAATGATTATTTTTGTTATTTTGTATAGTTTAATAGTTAATAATTATTTCTATTTTAACTTCTAATTTTCAACTTTTTTATAGTAATCATAATTGTTTATTATTTTATTCGTTCATTATAAAATTTTTTAGTGTTTCTTTCAAAAATAATTATTTCATTCTTCCTCTAATTTTATTTATTCTTTATTTTATTTCTTTTTAAATAAAAAATTTTCAACATGTCCAATTAATCTGGTTATTAAAATACTTTATTTATTTCATCATTTATGATATTAATTTTTTTTGTTTTTTTTTGTTTCAATTATTTCATATATTAAATTATATCTTTGTTTTAATTTATCTTGTAGTCATTTTTTTGAAATAATGTATTTTTACTTTAAAATAATATTTCAAATTCATTGTTTTAATTTATAATTAAATAAATTTATTTAAATCATTGATTTAATACTTATTAATACTTAATTATATTATAATTCATTGATTATTTATATTAATTATGTTAATTAAGTTTGATTTTAAATACTTTTAACAAATTAAATTTATGGAATTTTTTTGAATATACTCTCAATTTTACGTTATTAATTAATTTTTTGTTGAATTTTTAGATTGATTTCATTAATTGACTACCAGGAATAAGTGGTGGAAAAATTGAGTTTCCACCAACAAGAAGAGAAAAACCCACTGCCACATATATAAAGTCGATGTGTCTATCATCACACCCACTTCTATTGCCTCTATAGTAGTTCTTCCTCCCCTAATAACTGTCGTCGGTGTCCCACACCCACCGTCAACTCCATCCACCACCATCACCATCTTTTATCACATATGATACCATCACTTATACACTTCTTTTTAACACCTAATACATCTGTAACACCACACTTCATCATACATCCAAAGCTTATAACCACCATAGTTAAACCGACCATGAAATCGAAGAACCTTGAAATAACCAATTTTTATAGATCCGGAGAATTTGAAACCCACCATTGAAGTTTAAAATCCCCACTATAATTTTATAGGATGATCTACCATCACTAATGAAGATCATTGGACAAGTCTTATGTTGTCACCACAAGATGATATTGAGCTCCAAGCACCACCAGATCTGATGAACTCGATCACCACTGGGTGAAGCTGAGGCTGATCCACCAGTAATAAAAAACCCATATGAGTCACTACATCAATTATGAAAAAAAACCCTAACCACTAAGCTTTGTCCCATTGAAATGCAACAAGGGATAATGACCTAATATCCCACTTAGTATGAAGACTCTAGAAGTAGTAGGATCCAGACATCAACACCTGTGGAGTAGGAGACTCACATTACCATCCATTTATTGTACAAAATTCAATGGCACATTCCAAGAGCAGTGTATCTAGGACCATAGCACCAGATACATTTTGGAGTAATACAATAGGAATAAAACACATATCTAACATTGGGAGTTTTTGGAGATCATGATTTGGGGGAAAGAAGAAACTTCCCTCTTTCTGCCTATTTTTATCATTTTATATCACCATGAACATATATGTTTTATAATAATATAATATATTTAATTCAACCATGTTATTAAGCTAATCTTCTTTGGGGAATATACTTAGCCAATTTATCCATTTACTATATTCATGCCTTTTTTCAACTACTAGATGATTCTCTCATTCTCTCACATTGTAAAATTATTATTTTCATACATTAATAATTAGTGAAAAATGTTTTTGATCAGGTTTTTAATAAAAAATGGTTAATCTAGAGATTTAAATAAAAATTGAATCTATCTCAAGAGAGAAAAGAGTACCAAGTTCAACAGAAAATTTGACTTCAATGACTCCAAATTTGTTCTCACTCGATGATTTCATGTTCTATGCATTTGATAAACTATAGAGTTCATTCAGTCACAGGTTTACCTGATGAAAAATCCAGTAATATCCTTTCAATTAGATCCATATATTTAAATTTAAAGATATGAACAAGTGAAAATTATTATAATAACTTGTGAAATAATGTCTCATATTCCTCAATTGATTTTTCTCACTATTTTTAGATGTTCTTATATCTTTCCTATGAAATTTTTCTCACAATCACTATCACACTCACATAATAATATTCATTCTCCTCAAAGTTTCATCATAATCCAACACTATTGCTTGCGTTTTCTTGTATAATTTTTGTTTTGCATTGTTTTTTTGACCACTTACTAAAAATAGTCCATCCCTACGGTTTTACCCTTTTACCACATGTTTCCTCCAGAATTGTGGATGAACTCATTGATTTAAGATTCAAACATTCCAAGTGGTTTCTAACGGGTTTTTTCATAGTACTGGAAACATCCAATGATTGCATATCCATTTGAACCTACTTTCCAAAGGTAAGTGCTCATTAGTTGTGGGATGATGAGGCTTAGGAATTTTCATTGGTTGAGAGGATGGGAGGTCGGACTCATCACACCTTTTTAGGGGAATTATTGTCTACTTTGGTACTCTCTTTATTGATTTAAGTTTATGTTCGTGAATCCTTATTTCATTACCAAGTATAAAATGATCTTTCCTTTAGATCTGACAATCAATGATTAAATATGTAGGAAATTTAGAGAATATTTTATTTGTATTCGAGGTTATTCATCGATAGAGAATCATTTGTATTTGTTATAGATTCTTAGTCAACGGTATCCTTCAATAAATAAAATTCTCTTGGTCATTATGATGACCATACTGGTTTCAAATCCACTAAGTGGGGCACTTGAAGTTTATTGTCATTCAGAAAGACATGGATTATTTCAGAGTTGGGATCGTACCCATAGATGGGCTACCTACGTATCCTTTGTTTAGAAAAGGAATCAGAACCCACGTAGTTCGAGTAAGGGAGTATGATGTTTATGCATGATTGATGGATCAAAGAAAGATTTCATGATTACTTTTACACTCTAAGCTCACGTGAGTCATGCTTGGTGTGAGAAACAAGAGGTATTGGTGAAACCATACAATTATGCCATGAAAGATGCAATGATGTGTGGCTTATGTATGTATGACTGCCCAAATAGATGAGTATTAATATTTAATTCCAGGAAGAAATCCAGGAACAGGGTCCATAAAGGTATATGTGCTTCATGGATATTTGGATACTTTAATCTTGGGGCTTACTTCTAAAGAAGATTCCCAAGTTAGGAGGGGACTTATGATTGGGTTTTACTCCTGAGAAGGAAGCCCAGATCAAAATGAATTATAACTGGCCAAGAGAAATTAAGACTGGGGCTTACTCCTAAAAAGGAGGCCCAGGTGAAAGGGATTTGAAAAATTAAGGGACTTGGGTCTTACTCCTAAGGAGGATGCCCATATTTGAGACTGGGGCTTACTCATGAAAAGGAATCCCAGGTTAAGAGAATAATGATCGGGGCTTACTCCTGAGGAGGATGCCCATATTTGGGAACTTTAAGAATGGGGATTACTCCTAAAAAGGATGCCCATATTAGGGGAATTGGGGCTTACTCATGAGGAAGATGCCCAAATTAATGAGGACTTGGGGCATACTCCTTAAAAGGATTCCAAAATTAATGAGAATTTGGACTGGGGCTTAGTCCTGAAAAGGAGGCCCAGGTTAAGGGAAATTATGACTGGGGATTACTCCTGAAAAGGAGGCCCAGGTAAAGAGAATTATGACTGGGTCTTACTCTTGAAAAGGAGGCCCAGGTTAAGGGAAATTATGACTGGGGATTACTCTTGAAAAGGGGGACCATGTTAAGAGAATTATGGCTGGGGCTTACTCCTAGAAAGGAGGCCCATGAATAGGGTTGTCTCATCTTAAAGGATGAGGTTGAATGAATTAAATCTCTAAATTTAGTGACATAAAGATGTGTAAATCACTAGGTTTTGAGAGATGTTCCACAGAATTCCTTTCGGATAAGAAAGTCAATCAAGAAAACATTCCATAAATGGATTTGAAGAGTGTCTTGAAGACTGAATCTTGAATATGAGAGGTGGAATGGAATAAAATGGGTTAAATCAGTAGGAAGGGAACCCAAAAATAGAAGGGCGCACAAGTCCTAGTGGGCTCGCAGGTACTGCGTGGGCACGCAAGTCCTGGGCGCACAGGTATACCTGCATGACACATGGGTACTTGTGCGATTGTTAACTAGTAGTGTAATACTTGGGAGATCCTTGATCAAATCCTTTAGAATTATCCCTAGGTACTTCCAGAAGAGTGGCGCACTAGTTTCAATGAGTAGGTTAGGAGGCGCGCAAGTGTGTCCATTTCCCTTAAGGGTAAAACACTTAGGCAAGCAAGTGTTAGTGAATTATAACACTTAGAACTTATTCATATTGTTTATACCTTCCATTCTAGGTAAAGAATTACCTTATAAGCGTTTGGAAGAGTTGAAGAAGAGACCTGGGCATTCAGAGCTCTATATCTGAATTCTGGAAAAAATCCCCTCAAAATGGGGGGCCCACCCGGGGTATTTATAGGCTGAAGAAGACCCATGGCGATTTTCAAAGAGGGCGTTCAAGTCACTTGCATGACCATTAGGCAGCGTGCAAGTATACTAGTGCGAGCATGAGGGAACTTTCTCACCCAAGGGTATTTGACTCCTTGTTCATTCCTTTGTCGATTTTTGATGTTTTCTTCAAAGGATGAATCAATTTGTGCTAAGGAATTTTGCCTTTTCATTCTTTTAGACAATGTGATGAAAAAGAGCATCTACAAAAGTCCCCCCTCAGAGTTGGATTCGAAATAATAAGGATGTGACTCTGAGGAAAAGAAGAAAACCAAAGGGAAATAGGCGCATAAGTATTCAACACGCAACACTCATCGCGCAGGTGTGAGTCATGCAGGTGTTGGAGCGCACTGGACTTTAGGCGCATAGGTGGGTAGCCTGGCCTATAAATATGCGACCATTTTATGCACATAACACCAACTTCCAGATTTTCGAGCTCTCACCGTGCAGGTCACCTTCTCCACGCAAGTTTCTCTTTTTTCCGCTTTTCTTTTCTGTCGCGCTGTTGTCAAGTTATCTGGACTTACGCGGTGATACCTATGAACCAAAAACTTGTGCGGCATATTAACACTTGCGCGACACCTCCACACTTGTGCGCCAAGATTAGACTTGCGCTCCTTAATGCCTTTTCCATTTTTTTCGAATTCCTTCACAAATTTTATGAAAAATAAACCCATTTAAGAGTTAATTTATTCATCTTTTGTGTATATTCAATGTCTCCCAAGAGAATCGTAATGGCTGATGAACTGGAAAGCAAACATCTTGATGATATGATGAACATCATTGGCCACGATTATTATACTATCTGTGATAGCACTCTTCTGGATTTGGCCAAGTATCTGAAGAAATATCAATTTTATTTCCCACAAAGTACTTATTTTCCTTTGTACGGTTATGGTCATATGTGACAAGTCATTATTCTAGAAGCAAAGAACTATCTCCCATTTTCATGGTTTCAGAATTACACCAACTTTGTTTCAGAAAATATCTCATGTCGAGGAGGATTTATAAATGATGGAACAGTGGAGAAGGCCCACATGATGCATCATAGCCCTTGTATGCCAGATATGAAACCTCATAAGCCTGAGTGACAACCACATTGTCCTCCTTCAATATTATGAAATGCTCAGATGGATCAATCCAAAGATTGGAAGAAAAGTTGGGACTTCCATCCTGGGGGAGGTGTGAAGCCAACTTGGATATGGGCATACTGGGTGCGACAAACCTGTGCAGAGTTTGTCGAAGATCTGAAAGGAGTTGCAATATACGAAGTTGTCTGGGTTGGGAAAAAATATGTTTACAGACATGATAGCTTCGTGCCAAAGATACTCAGCCATTGGATCCCAGAAACCAATTCATTCCATCTAACCCATGGAGAAGTAGGCATCAGTATGTGGGATTTTCAAAGGATCTCAGTGGATCCAATTTTTGGTGACATGTATGATGAATTCATTCCTCCCAAGGTGACTTGGAATGATTCAGAGAAGACTCCTGCTTTGGATTGGGAATTATTTAAAATCTTCCACATGCTCAAGAGTTCAGAGACCTCCTTAACCCATTCTATAAAGGATATTCATCAGAAGGAGTGGATGAATATATTTCTTATTTAGAAGAAAGAGAAGGAGCCAAAGGAGAAGGAGTTGAAGGAGAAACGATCCAAGAAAAAGAAATCCAAGGATAAGAGGCCCACCCGTCCTACGACCTTCCCAAAAACCAATAAGAGGGGTGCTCCTGGAACATTCTAGACAACTCTAGAAGCAGAAGAGTTTGAGAAATGGGGATATGAGGTGAATCAAAGGATCCCTAAAGAAGACACATCTGGTGGGCTTCTTGGATTTGTGGATCAGCGTTTATCTTTTTCCAGTCAGGACTCGAAGGGAGGTGTCAGGCCAGGGACCTTTGTTATTGCGGCAAAGTTGGCTGAGGGAATAATGGTTGGGTTGGATACGCCCATTTTAGCCAAGATTCATAGGAGAATACTTCATTCCTTCATGGGTAAATTTCCTTTGAGAATATTGGGACCATTCTAGATTTTTTGGGGATGGATCACCACTCACTTCAGGACTTATAATGTATAGAATGGAGTACAAATTCCTGGAAGTTCTTTCAGGACATCAATGCAAGCATTCCCTAGAATTTCTCCATTAGATCTTAATGCCTATGACATGAAAGTGAGGCTAAGCATGTTTAATGAATTCAACTTCTTTCTCTAGGTAAATCCTCCAACCGGGAAGTTTGTTGATGATGGAACAACCCACTTGGATTTGAGGGCATACATGCTGGCCTGCAGAGATGGTGTGCTGGTCACCAGGATTGACGGAGAGATTATATGTGAGGCCTATGCTCCATATAGATTTGAACACCAATTCAAGTGTTTGAAAAAGATTGCCGTATATCCCCCTATACATGTCAGGTTAGAGAAACATCTGATGGTTGCTCGGCAACTGTGGTTGCTAACATCTAGGGAGAAGACTGGGGTGGTGTTTGATCTACTAGTTGAAAGAGCAACACATAACTTGACTACATGGTATGCTGAGAACTAGATAGCATCATACCCTAAAGGGGTGCTGAATCACCCAGTTTATCAGGTGGGGAAAAGGAAGAGGACTGTAGAGAAAGAAACCCTTCCTCATGAAGGTGATGCTTGCCAACCTGAAGCTGATTCACCAAATTCCTCTTCTAGGACTGATTCACCGGATTCCCATGATGGGGATGATGAGGCACAACAAGTGTCAAAGCGGCCTCGTGCCTGATATAATCCTCCGGTCAGAATCAAAAGACCTACTACATCAACTCCTGGTGAGTTACTTCATTGTGGTAATTTAATCACTATCACTTTATAAAGCAATAAGTCTTAGTTTCTTATTCTCTATCAATAGGTGCATGAGCTGGGAAGAAATTGAAGTCGAATATTGTAGGACCTTCCTCGTAGACTTCTGGTACACACACTGAATATCTATGACCAGAGGCTATCCAGACATGGCAGAGTTTATACTGTGGTATTGAAACTGCCTGGATGGATTTATGCGAGGGGCTACATCTCCCTGGAATAGGGACTCTTCTGGCTTCTACCGATATTAATTTTAAAGATAACCCCGATGAAGTGCGATCTTATATCAGAGAGATGGAAATTCTCATATATGCCATCGATGATTCAATTCCTGTCACCATGTGGGTGAAGGAAATGATAGATTGTGGCACCGCTGAGGGGACTGATGAGGAGTGGCATGATTACGTGACCCCTGAAGATGTAAGTTTTCTTTCCTTATTGTCTTTGCAACCTGATTTCAATCGAAGCTTTGTTACTCAAGGAAGTTATTTTCTTAATCTTTCATCTTACAAAGAAAGGAACTAATGAAGTTCCTTCGCCATAGTATAGCCCTGGTGGTACTGCCATCAGGGCTGCTACTGAATCTCCTCATGAGTCGGGTGAGATATATCTGAGCCAGTAGGCCATGGATGAGGAGTTGGAAATGGATTTCAGTTCTCCCATTTAGGTACATATAATGGAGACTGCTGACACTCCCAAAAAGCCAAAGAAGCAAATGCATCAGAGGAAGAAGTCCACAACTAAATGCTTTATCAGTAGTGGTAAGTCCCTCGGATAATCATGAATTTTAAATCATGAAAAAGATTGATCATTTTCCTTGGGATTTCAGGGGCTTCTTCAATTTCCCTTATGAGGGAGAGGACTGATCCTCCGCTGAGGACCATGGAGGGTGCTGTGGAACAATCACAAATTCAGGATGACTTGGATACTCCTGGAAAAGAGCCAACATCTGTTCCTAATATCCCTCCTGCTGCTATTACAAGAATAGAAGAACCCACTTCTGGTAAGTTAACAATGCTTCATAAAATTTTGAATGAAACATCTACTGACTTCCATTCTATGATAATTTAGGTTCAACCCCTGCATTAGATAATTTGGCGGCTATTGCAACTGATGCCGCGATTTTATCTAAAGATGATGTCCGGGGTCAAGGACCGTAGGATGAAGTTCTCCAAGAAGACACATCAAATGATCCCACTGGTGAGACTAACCAGGATTCTGAGATGACATTAGATGAAATGATGGAACTTGGTGCATCTTTCTAAGATTTTATAAATCATGTTAAATTACCATGTAATTTAGAAGATTATGGATGTGACTGTTATCCTTCGTCCTATTAAGAATAACTTCTTATTATATGTCTAATCATGATTGGTTCAGATATACAATTTTGTTTGAGCAAGCTGCTGAACTACCCATGACTGAAGGGGGTACAAAAAACCCTACCATTTTAGAGACATTAGCACAAGTGGAGCTGAACCCAATAGAGCTTCCTCAAACTCATCTTGAAAATCCTGTCGAAGCTATGAAAGATGGGGAGGAGCCTTCTCTGGTTTCTGATCTACTGTTGGGTAAGGAATAACAATATTTTTGATTGTACTTAATTTGCAAGACAACCGATTCTTTTGTTATCCTTTGAAACTAACCAAAGCTTTCAATTAATTATGCAGGGCCATCAATTGTGGTGGCTAGATCTAGAGGTGAGGCCTCAGCCTCCACCCCAATGGGAATTGAATGGGAAGAAGCTCAGGTCAGGGGGGAAGGAGCAGAACAGGGCACTTCTCTAAGTGCATTAATCCCAGATTATACTCCCCCCTGTGACAATGACACTGAGTCGGACCCAGAAGTTCAAATGGCATTCCAATTTTCACGACACAAGGCATGGTAGAACATATGGAAAATCATATCTGAAGTTCCTCTAGAGGATCTGCCATCGAAGATTCCCTGGCTTTCATCCCTATTTTTCATATTGGGACTTGACGGTTTTGGATATGAAAAGATCCATGCTGCGGTGAAACATGTCATTTTTAGGAGGGAGTAGGAGAAAAAGTGTCATGAAGATCTGACCAGGGTTAAACTGTCAGCCAATATTAGTGAATTTGAGGCTGCAGTATCCCGAGCTGAGGCTGACTATGCTGCCAAGATGAAAGAGCTGAAGTATAAGATCAAAGATAAAGTCATCCAGCAAATTCACCTTCAGCAACAGTTAGACATTGTTACTGGGTAACTTGACCAACTCAACAATTCATTGGTGGGAGCTCAAACTAATGGTATGAAGGCCATTATGGAGGCCAAGAAAGCACTCTATTATGCTGAAAAGAGTGAAGTTGGTCGAGTGCATGAGCTTCAAATAGCTGCTGATGAAGCTCGGGATGCTGTTCATCAAGTGAAGACTTATGTTGACAGCCTTTTGTAATTTCCTGGAAAAGAGAAGATACTCCAATCTGTGGAAGTCATTCTAATATCTTGTACACCAAATGAACAAATTTTTCATCTACAATCATTTTTTCATGCATTTTCCTGCTACCTGCTTTAAATTTTACCTAATCCAATGGGCCTAGTAAGCATAGTTTGATTTTTACTAGGATTATTATAAATAACCCTACAAACTTTGAATCTTTTAATTGCTCAATATTACCCAAATCATACAAAATGTATGTTTAGTGAGTTGGAACTTGAATTTTATTCAGAGTTCCTTTGACTTTTGGGGGCAGTTTAAAGTCATGCACGTCAGACATAAAAAAGTCTAATGTTTAAGGTCGAAATAGCTTTGACCGAATGAATTATAATTGACTCAATTCCTTGAAAATTCATTTGGAAACATATTACCACACCCAATTATGAAGGAAAAATGTAAACTATGACTTAATAAATCTTGAATTTGAGGAATGACATGAAAAAGAGCTAAAAGGCATTAGAAGAAGTAGTTCCCAAGAATGGAGTTACCATTATTTAACAAACCCGTTAGGGGTTGAATTATGCAGGGCCACCTAAGGGCAGTGGCTGCATAGACAAATAATAGCATCTTCTGGCTGACATGTCCATCATGTAGACTACTTATGCAAGGCTGCCTAAGGGCACGTGCTGCATATCCAGGAAAAACAACTCTCAGAAATTTACTTTTCTATTGCTAAAAATCCAGTGGAAGTTTATGGGGAATCAAATTTTCCAAAGCATAGAGTGTTTTGTATGGAGATAGGTACATGAATATGGAGAGGATATTTCCAAACAAGATTATCCAAGAATTGGATAAATGTCACTCTTACGAAGGTCTGACCCAAATGTAGGGAAGAAAAATATAAACCATAGACTTGAATACTTTTAGATCTTGAAAAATATTATGAGATGAATATATTAAGGATGGCTATTTTTGCAGATCCATACATATTTTTGTTAAGACAACTAAGGATAAAAGGAGGTTTTCATCCTAATAATGAAGTTACCATTATTTAACAAACCCGTTAGGGGGTTGAATTATGCAGGGCCGCCTAAGGGAATTGGCTGCATAGTCAAATAATAGCATCTTTTGGCTGACAGGTCCGTTATGTAGATTGTTTATGCAAGGCCACCTAATGGCACGTACTGCATGGTCAGGACAAAGAACTCTCAGAATTTCAAGCCTTTTGTGATTAGAAGTTACGAAAGGGGTTATGTAGATCTAAAAATATTTAAGGTTAGGATTATGACACATAAGAAAATGGGTATTGTTCAATGTATGTAGAGATACATAGATCAATTCTAACCATAATCATGTTGCGATTGGGTCTTGAATTGAAATGTTGGACTTCACTACGTATCCCATAAGGATGGGAATCAAGCCATACATAGTTCTTAAACTAGAGTTTAATGTCGTGTGGGAAAAAATGATTGGAGATCTTAGTTTAGGTTCATAGAGCTCGGACCATTATAAGAAATACACAGTGTGTGTTTTCATGAGGACTTTTCATCCAAGGGACTAAAAGTGGAATTTGGGGTTAGAACCAAAATACTTGGGGCTAGATTTGAGGGAAACTCGAACGTTCCTACATATCCCATAAGGATGGGAATCAAGCCCACGTAGTTCTAGAAATACCCTATGTACAAATTTGGTTCGTACATGTGAAGGGTGAAAGGGGACTTTAGTGCAATGATGGTTTAACCCAAGATAAAAGGTTCGGGCATTGCCATGTATGCACGTAGTCTTTGGAATGAAACATGATTGAAAATCAATGTAAATAATGATTCCCTCTCAGGTGAGGGTATCAAATAATGTTATAGTTTATTATCATACTGGACAAAAAGTGATGTACAGTTTAACGTCATATAGCAAGGACGAAAGTGAACCAATGTAAAGATATTGATTCTGGGGGTGGTTTCATGAATCAACATCATATGAGATGGAGGTGAACCGATGTGAAGAGATTAGTTTTGAGCTTGAACATCAGGAGGTTGCCTACGTACCCATCCTAGAAGGGAAGGATCAAAGTCCGCGTAGTTCAATTAAATAATGAATTAGTGATCAAGTTTTTCTTGGGGACAATGACCTAAAAAATAGTGTTGGGACTTACAAATGGTTAGTAGCCTAGAGAGAGTGTTATGGTTGAAGTTTGATCTAAGATAATGTGAGTCATACTCAGTGTGAGAAACAAGAGGTAGAAACAACCCTAACGATGCACAATTTAATGTCATGTACGACATATGAAGGGACTATTCAGTTTAATGTCTTACAGTTAGGAATATTGGTGCTGCACAGTTTAATGTCATGTAGTAGGGACAAAGTACAGTTTAATGTCATGTAGGACATATTAAAGGACTTTTGTACAGTTTAGCTTCATGTAGCTAGGACGATGGGGAAAATATAGTTTAACGTCATGTTGGACGAAAGGGGGACTGTGCAGTTTAATGTCATGCAGTAAGGACAAAAGAGTACACCGTTTAATGTCATATTGGATGTATTAGATACTTTTTCATAGTTTAACGTCATGGTGGATGAAAAAGGGATGATACAGTTTAGCATCATGTTGGACGTAAGTGCTAATAGTTTAAGGTCATATGCTTGGACCATTGATTATGCAGTTTAACGTCTTGCTGGATGTAAGGAACTTCTATACAGTTTAACGTCATGTAACTAGGATGTTACAGTTTAACATCATGTTGGAAAAAAGAAATGAAAATAGTTTAAAGTCATATTCATAGACTCTGGATGGTGCAGTTTAATGTCATGCTGGACGTAAGGGACATGAAAATAGTTTAAGGTCGTATATATGGACCGTAGATGGTGCAGTTTAACGTCTTTCTGGGCATAAGAGACTTCTGTACAATTTATCATCATGTAGTTAGGATGTCACAGTTTAACATCATGTGGGATGAAAGAAATAAAAATAGTTTAAATTCATATGCATGGACTCTGGATAATGTATTTTGTGTTTATACAAAATACTTCTTTAGAAATCTGGCATTGGTTGGAGTAGTGATGGGTTCTCCATCCATTGATATTAATGAATATACTCCATTGGAGTAGAACTTTTGTATTGAATAAGGTCTTTCCCATTTTGGTTCAAACTTGGGAGGTTTCTTTCCTCGTATCATTGGAGTTCTGAGAACCAATACAAGTTCTCCCTGAATGAATGAACGAAGATGAACTTTTTTTGTTGAAAGCTCATGCTATTCGATTCTGATAAACTTCCAAGTGGTGCAAAGTGCACAATATTTTCTCGTCTAACCATTCCAATTAATTCACTCTCTTTTGATATTGTTTATCTGTAGATGATTGATCACAAATGGCTACTCTGAGTGAAGGCAATTGAACTTCAATGGGCAAGACTGATTCCGTTCCATATACCAGTGAATATGGAGTTGACCGCATTGCACTACGGGTGGTGGTTCGATAAGCCCATAAAGAATGAAAGAGTTTATCAGGCCATGAATTCTTATCTTTATCCACCATATTTTGCAGTATATTTGACAGAGTCTTATTAAAGGCTTCTATCTAGCCATTTGCCGCTGAATGATATCGATATTAATGGTTGGACTTGATGTTGTATTCTTGATAAAACTTCTTCACCTCGGATGAACAGAAGTTGGTGCCATTGTCCGTCAATATGGTATGATGGACACCAAATCTGGTAATGATGTTATACTTGATAAAGCTAACAATGAATTTAGAACTGACTTCCTTGAGAGGTATTGCCTCTGAAAATTTGGAAAAGAAATCAGTAGTAGTAAGAATATACTTAAGCTGCTTGGCCGTAGCTGAAGGGTAAGGTCCCACCACATCCATTTTCCATGTGGCAAATGGCCACGAGTGTTTAGCTGTATGAAGAAACTCTAGAGGTTGATGAATGAATTCAGTATGTACTTGGCATGAATGAAACTTTTTTGTGAAATCAACACAATCTTGTATCATTGAAGGCCAAAAGTATCCAAGCCTTCAAATCTGAGCAGACAGTCTATGTCCAGACTGGTGGGCACCACAAAATCTTGCATGCACTTCTTTTATGACAACCATTGTCTCTTCACCATCAATGCATCTGAAGATAACTCCATCAAAATCATGCTTTTATAGAATTTTATCTAGATGATCTGGGCCATCATAAATAGTAAAATTGACCACACGTCGCCGGATTTGTTCTTTCCCGGCTCTATCAGGTGTAAGTATTCCATTTTGAAGTTATTCCCTGATAGGTGTCATCCATCCTGTAGTATGAAAATATGGTTTAGGAATGGGACTAATTTCATTGATCTCTTCTGTTCTGGTTCGAACATAAGGTGAAATGGTACGACGGTGGGAAATACTGATGGATGTCTCGTCCCAATTTGGATCTTCCAGAGTTGTGGCTATATTAGCTAGTGCATCAGCTTGAGCATTTTGTGATCGCGGGACAGAATAAAATGTCAATTCCGAAGGGAATTCCGCTATTAAATCTCTGACATAATCATACAAAGGGTATAGTTTTTCTTTTCTTATTTTATAATCCCCATTGACGTGTTTGATTACTAGGTCTGAATCACCTTTCACCTTTAAGTGATTCACTTGTTCTTGAAGAGCCAACTCCAATCCTACAATAAGAGCTTGATATTCCTCTTCATTATTTGTACCGCCTCCCAATAATGAGAAGGAATAAGGTAACACTTCCTTTTCTGGAGAAATGAGCACAATTCCTAAACCAACCTTGTTGAATTTAGGATTTTCCATTTTCCTCCCTGTTGGACTTCTGGAAGCACCATCAAAGAACATTTCCCATGCCTAGGGAATTTATTGAATAGAGAAGAATTCCTCATCAGGGAGTTTAATATCTAAATATGTATCTTCCACTGAAGGGTGTTTATCTAGGAAATCAGGAAGATCTTAGATTTTTATTGCCTTTTGAGACACATATTGAATCTCAAATTACTGCAATATAACTGCCAACCTTGCCAGACGTCCTGTAAGCATTAGATGACTAAGGATGAATTTGAGCGGGTTATTGTGAGACACCAATTTGACCTCGTGATGTTGTAGGTAGTGTCTCAACATCTAAACTACAAAGATTAATGCTAGGCCGCACTTCTCAATACTTGAATATCGGGTTTCTGCTTCAAGCATAGTCCGACTGAGATAGTATAGGTTGTTTTCATTCCCAACATAATTCTTCTAAGCAAGAAAGGCACCCAATAATCACTCTAGAGTTGTCACGTAGAGGATAAGTGGTCTTCCTTCAACAGGTGGCATGAGTACCGGTGGACTCAAGAGGTATTTCTAGATAATATCGAATGCTTCTTGAAATTATTCAGTCCACTAGTAAGTGACTCACTTCTTCATCAATTTGGTGAAGGGTAAACTTTTTCCTGCCAAATTGGCGATGAAATGCGGAATATAGGATCAGTTTCCTTGAAGTCCTCTCAATTATTTCAAATTTCGAGGAGGTGACATACCAAGGATAGACTTGGTCTTCTCAGGATTGACTTCTATACCACGATGGCGTACAACAAAGCCAAGAAATTTCCCCGAGGTTACCCCAAAATCATATTTTAAGGGGTTCATCTTCAAATTATGTTTCCAAAGTTTGTGGAATATGATTTCCAAATCAGATAAGTGATTAAAACATTGTTTGGATTTTACCACCAAATCATCCACATAACATTCGACAAACTTCCCTAAAAAGGGTTTGAAGATACGATGCTTGGCACGCTGATATGTTGCGCCTGCATTCTTTAGGCCAAAGGGCATTACCCGATAGCAAAACACACCCTGTGGGGCTCTGAAAGCTATAGATTCCTCATCTTCTAGAGCCATTAAGATTTGATTATATCCAGAATATCCATCCATGAAGGAAAGTTCTTCATATCCAGCTATTTCATCGATTAAAAGTTATGTAATCAGAACTAGAAAATCATCCTTAGGACTATGCCAATTAAGATCTCTGAAATCAAGGAAAAATCTAATTTGACCATTCTTCTTTTTCACTGGGACAATATTATCCAACCACTTGGGATATTGAACTTCTCTGATGAAGTTAGCTTTGATAAGATTATCCACTTCAGCCTCAATTTTGGAAGCATAGGTTGGGTGTGTTCTTCTAGCAGCTTGTTTGAATCCTTGATGTTATTCTGGAAAACCCAAATGATGAGTGGCAACACCAGGATCAAGCCCTGGCATCTCTGTATAGTTCCAACCAAATATATCTTGATTTTTCTTTAGAAAGGAAATATACATCTCTTTTTCTTCAAGAGTCATGTCCGCACTGATTAAAGTGGGGCGTGGATCCTCTTTTGTACCCAGATTGATTTCTCTGAGTTCATCCATAGTGGTAGAGATACCCTCTTCAAATGCTGGAGGAGCATCTCTGAGATCTTCCTCTTCTTCTTCAACATGTGTAACTTCTTCTGTTTCTACTTGCATAGTAGATGATGAAGCAGAAATTCCATGATCAGAAGAGATGTTAAAATTTTCACATCTTGAAGAAGAAGCTTCCATTTCCAACCCAATTGTTGATGAAGGGTCTTCTTTGGGTAATAAAGAGGAGATGATGGATTGAGAATCGACATCATCATTAACCTCTAGAATTTCTATAACTTCATCTGTCCTGGTTGGCGAAGTATAGACATTCTGGATTTCAGCAAATGAAATGAAGAAATCTCTATTTAAGCTTTCATCATTTCTTGGTGGATCACCACTTTCTCCCATGTTGTCTGGCTTGATTACCATGATTGAAATTATGGAGGTTTCCATAAAATTATTTTGATTTGGGTCTATCCTTTCAATTTTACTGATAGGGAACACATAATCTGTACTCACATGTGCTAATGGGTTTACTGGAATCTTTTCCAAACCATATGGAGCATTAACTTTGGTAATATCCTTTGTTGTGGATTCCTCCTTTCCCTTCATGTGATATAATTCCACCTCAATGTGTTGAGGTTCAAATTTCTTGAACGGGGCCTTATCACCATATAATGTCCCAACTTGACCATCGAAAAATATTTGAGACATTGATGGTATGATGAAGGGATAGTCGCATGTTGATGTAGCCAGGGTCTTCCAAGCAAGATGTTGAAGGAGGAGTCTTGATTAACAACCATGAAATCTGAATTGGACACAAGATCTCCAAACTGAGTTCTGAGTGTAATCTCACCCAGTGGTTCTTCTTAATTTTTATCATATCCTTGTAAAATCATAGTAGAAGGAGATAAATCAGATTTTGTAAGGCCCAATTGATGATGTGTACGAATGGGAATGAGGTTGACTCCTAAACCATTATCAATGAAAGATCTTCGGATGTCTACGCCATTGACCATTCCAGATAAGTACAAAGGTCTAATATATCCATGCATGACATCATATTCATCTTTATCTATGAAAGATATCACTGCATGTCATTCTACATGATTATTCTCTTCATGGTAGACTTCAGCTGCATCAATTTCAGTCTCAAACTCTTGAGGACTTGACAAAGCCTCGATGAGTGCCTCTTGAAGATCTTTTGACAGATTCAAAGCATCCAAAATTGATAACTTGGTGGATACTTGGGCCAGGTGTTTCAATACATCATACTTTTGATCCATAGGTTTGATTTTCCCAAAAGGAACATGTGGTTTAGCAGGTGCCTTGGAAGTTAATACTTTGGAAGTTGATGCATCCTGTATCAGGATAGGAGTTACCAATATTTCTGGCTTTGGAAGATTAGACCGATTAGATCCATTTACATGTTGAGAGGATGAAGATGGAACCCACAAACGATCCTCCAGAATAACTATTCCGGGACTGAATTTACTATTGGTGGAAGAACTTTCTTGTTCTTGTTGATCTCGCTGAAGGGCTCTACCACGAGTTTCTTCTGCATACACAGTTCTAGCAGGGGTAGAATTGGAATAGTGGCTTCTGAAAGACCCATGTCTTCCCCTGTATCCTGAGCCTCTGGAACTTCCTCTAATTCCTCTGTTTGATACAGGGAATTCAGGCTCATCGAAATCGAAACTGAGACTGGCATAAGGATCTGTTAAATGAATCATATTAACAGAACCAAAGATTAACTCTTCATCCGATGAAGACTCCGCCTTACTAGTCAATTTAGGCTGTACCGTTTGGCAGGGCGGTGCCTGTGGCTTCGAAGTAGATGGCATGAAATCTACCAGAGTCAAAGACTGCTTAGGATTTGACACATACTCATCTTCTTCTGATTGTTCCTCTTTCTTGGAATTGTGCCGTTTCTTTGAGGATTTTCCCTCTGATGAAGAGGGTTTTGCTGCGACATTTATGGTAGAAGGCACAATTGGTTTATTTAATTGTGTTTGAAAAAGAGCATGAGTTCGGTTGATCGTCTTTCTGACCATCCAATCATCATATTTTGTGCATTTTTTTCTTAACTTCTTTCCACTCACCTTCCTCCTCTGGAACTGTAGCAGTAACATAAGATACCTGAGCTGAAGAACCTTTCAGTTTAACTTATCCCAAATCAACCATTTTTTGTACGAGGTCCTTGAAAACAAAACACTCCGGAATGGTATTCCCCAACATTTGATGAAACGGGAAATAGTTGGGAAAGTCTTCATCTCCTTCCTTTTTTGGCCTCTTGGGCCTTGGCAATTGAACCAAATTATTTTCCGGGGCCTAAATGAAGTAACCAGGAACTTGTTCATTTCGGAAAGAATAAACTTTGCTCTTCAAATACTTAAATTGTTTTCTTATTTGATCTCTTTTATCATCTTGAAGAAACGACCTCTGTTGTTGGCGCTCAGGAGGTGGAGCCCTTCAAGAAGATGAAGGTTTTGAAGTAGAAGCAGGTACATGTGCTTGTTTAATCATAACTATAGCAGTCTCTACTTTACCCATTCTCCTTCCTGGAGCTGATGGAATTACATGAGATTTATCCTTAGTATTTATAAGAGAATATTCAATCTGTTGGGTGATTGAAGTAAGGTCTCAAAACCCTCCTGTTATTTCACACGTATCAGTGGTGTGCGCTACTCATCACGCAAATTTTACACACAGATTGGCAACAATTACTCTTGAGAGAGTGCTAAGATTAGGGAATATGTTAATCCCTTCTAGGGAGCAATGAAATCTGAGACACTTTCATTATCCCTTTGCTAACATTTTGTAAGATCAAAAACTGTTGTCTTTGGCAATGTTGAGCCGAATTGGAGAAGGAATTTTTGGAGAAGATCCTCCTATCCAGTAATTGACCGAGATTGCAAGCTTGTGTACCAAACAAAATCTGGTCCTTGTAAGGTTCGAACGAAGAATCTGAGTTTTACTGCTTCTTATTGTTCCATAATTCCCATCATAGGATCGCAACAAGACACGTAATACGTCCAATGATGTTTAGGATCGCCTAATCCATTGAAAATCGGGAATACAGGGTTCCCAAAACTTGATGGGGGAGAGATTGAATCTACCCATTCAGGGTAAGATCTATTTTTTGGTTGAACCTATGCATGCTTCCCTTCCATAGTCTCTAACTGAGCTGTTAATGATTCAATGGTAGTTATTAACTTTTGAGAAACATCCGGTTGAACTTGTACTTGGGCAGGTGCAATAATTTGAGTCTGGACAGGTACAATGGCTGGTACTGGAACTGATGGTATCACCACCAATTGTTGTTGCACTTGACCCATAAAATTAGAACTATGGGGGTGTACTGATAGAGGAGAATATTATTGATCCATCTCAGTAGCTGCAACAAAATCCCTTGGCTGACTGACTCCAGCACACTTATGAGGAAGACTAACCTGAAGTAGTTCTGCATTCATCCTTCTTAATTCCTTCATTTCTTCCTACTGTTGCGCAAACCTTTTCTCTAGTTAGAGCGATTGACCTTCTCCATAGGAAGGGTATGTAACCCGATTCTTTCCTTTCCCCTTGTTGGATCCTTTTTGGAGAGGAGGAAGTGAGTTACTTGAAGGATTACCTAGATTCTGGACAAGACTTACAGTTTATGTATGCACACCTTCTTCATTTGTGTCTGTGCATATAACTTCCTGAGCAGAAACCTCTTCATCTAATCCCTCTGAGTGAGCCTCATCTGGTGGATCAGCAACAACGACATTTATGACATTAATTGATGCATAATGCATTGCATCCCTTCTATCAGCATTCCTGTGATATTGTCTTCTCCCATGTCTTTGATGAGACATTGCCTTTTGTTGATTTGATCCCTCAGGAACTTCTTGTCGAACCGTAATTTGGAGAGAACCTCCTAATAATTTGGCTCTTCTTTCTTCCTGGGGATTCTTTCCTAATCGAGAGAAGACTGGATTTCTTTGAGGGAGGAATTGAGGATTTGAAAAATTCCCCAGTCCGGTGGACTGGGGCTGTTTCTGATATTCCTGCTCAACTCCTCGAAACCTATTTGTTCATTCTGGGGGTTAGGTTAAAAGAGTCCCTAGTCCGGAAAGCTGGGGTGGCTCTTGAAATGCTATGTCTACGACTTTCTTAAAATCTCTCCCGATCTTGCTGACCTTAGTCCAGAAATTAGTTGGATGCATCAATCGACATACACTTTTATCACCCGGTTCAAAAACCGTTGGATGATTTCTGACACTTCTATAACTTGATGACGTTCTTGCTCCATACGAGAGGCCTGTTCAATATTCTCGTTTGCTTGATGCAGGAGTAATTCAACAACTTGTTCTCTGTATTCTTGGTTTTGAGAAGAATTATTTGAGGCCTGTTCTTGGGAAAGCTTTTGATTACAAACAAAACCCATTGACTGTGGCCGGCCATGGGCAATAACATTACATGAGACTATTTTCGGCGGGCTTTGCTGACTGGAGAGAACAGTGAAATGTAGTGCTCCATGAACACCCCATTCTCTGACATGAATACCAGATGGGGAATTGGCAATTAACTAGAGCAATATTCTTAGTGCACCAAGGCATGAACGTTGAAGGGCTCTCTGCTGCTTTTCAGCCTTCGGATATCGAGGGAATGATAGAGATGCCAAATCAATCTGACGTTGTAACCATTCTATTATCTTAACATGATTTTCATATTCATCATAATATAATAATTTCTTTTTCAACTGACAAAGAGTTTTCCATATGTTGAGACGAATATCATGAATTCCATATTCCATCAACATCTCTGGAATGTCATACTAAGAGTCAGCCAGAGGCCAAAACATGACTGGCACTTCACTTTTTTCCAGTTGTTTTCTCATGTTTAGAATTTACTCTATCATTCAATGAAGATTCTTATACCTAATTAGACCATATCTGGTGCTTCCTTGTTGCTTAATCGGATTCAACAAGATTGGTAGAGAAATAACTAATCAAACTAGAAGATGCATGACTTAGGGGTGGTTCGGAGAATGACCTACACCCTGGGATATCTTCTAGATGATAAAGGATTTGACCTGCTAATGGTAAAGCATCAGACATGAATGGATTTTCTTTTGCAAGTGCCTCAAGATAAGAGGGATTTCTCGTCACTACATTGTCTTCTGAAGAATTTTCCAGACAATGCGAATTACTACTACGGAGAGGGATTTCGTAGCTAAATTCATCATCATGGGGAGGAACACCATGGTGGGTTACAACAAAAGATGAAACATTTTTCTCCTTGATATTCTAACCACACATAGGGTTCTTGTGGCTCTCATCTGAAGATGAAACTTCAAGATCGACTGAATTGTCACGAAGCAATCCTTCATAAGGAAATGTCTAGTGCAGTCCTTTAGAATTAATGTTCCCACTATTGGTAACTGAGGGAGTAGAATCTTGGATTCTAACAGATAACTGTCTGAGGGCTTCAAGAACTCCAGCATCGATCAAGGCCTTGTCACAGATTGGCTCTTGATTTTTTGACTGTGTTGGGTGGGTCTTCTTCTTAGACGCCTTCTTACTCAATTTGGAAGGTGTATGTGCCTGAATTGGTTGTCCATATGTTATGGGGGAGTACGCCCCACAACCCTTTTGGACTGGAACAGATGTGTGTGTCTGTTCCGGAGTGAACTGTTGATGTGTCACTCCACTGGTATAGATAGAATTATGTGTCTTTCCCTGAGATGCTGCTGAAGCTGTTATAATATCCTGGAAAGCATCCAGAATATGAGTATGGATTTTATTCTGCTCTTTCACAATTGATAGAATATTCTTGGTGACTTCATCTGCCGGAATGGGGATATACGTCCATTCCGTGCTTGGAGTAGGTGTGTGTTCCTGCTCTTGTCCTCCTTTTCCTCTAAGTGAATCCTGACAGTAATCAAGTGTGGGGGCAAAGAGTTGAGTCTGCCTCCTATTTGTCACCGGAGCTTTCCG
This sequence comes from Viscum album, assembly GCA_963277665.1. Lineage (NCBI taxonomy): Eukaryota > Viridiplantae > Streptophyta > Magnoliopsida > Santalales > Viscaceae > Viscum > Viscum album. Next base: position 670,481,461 of record OY728131.1, on the reverse strand, counting down.
ACTAACTTCTATGAGTGCTACCAAGCGGGACTGTTGGTAGGATTGATCAATACTAGCAGGTGTATGTGCCTGCTGATTGTACTTCGCCGAACGCGGTTGACGAGATCCATCATATGTAGTTAGACGATCCTGATGACTAGCTGATGATTTATAAACAGGTGTATGTTCTTGTCTATAATACTCCACCGGAATTGCCTGGCGGGATTGGCACGCTGCTTCCAGACTAGTCTGCTGGACAGTGGAATTAAAATGGATGGGTGTATGTGCCCTCTCATTGCTTGCCACCAAGTTAGGTTGGTGGACTTCTCCGGAGATGTCAGAGATGAGAACCTGCTCACTGTTGACTGGATTTCACCTCTGGTGATTCGTCTTGCCTGCTCGGGTTCGAGGAACCTGAGCCGAACGCCTGGAGTCGATACCCTCATCATGTTGAGGGTGCACTGCCACACGAGTCTGGCAGTGATTGTTGGTGGGAGCCCTCGGGAAGGACTCATGCTTCCTTGAATTAAGGCTCTAAGGGACCTGCTCATTCACCTCCTCAAAATATGGGAGTTAATGGTGATTGTGTTCCGGGGATAACGACCCGAAACAGTTGGAGATAGTGGTTAGAACCGCCTACTTCTTGATCTCTGTTTGTCGCTGTCCGGATGACCAGGTTGAATTGTTAACTTGGAGGACTTGTCAAGAAGCCTCCAGAGATGGAATAGTACCGTTTTGATGGTACTCCTTAACCAGCGCATTTGATACCCAGCGTTGAAGACGCTGAGTAGGTGATGTCGTCCTCAGAGCGGAGGACGATCCAGCAGGAGTAGCAGCACTGGAATTCGCAGCAGAGGTTTTCACAGCAGAGGTATTCACAGATGTGAACTTAAGAGATGACATTCTGGAAATGCAGAATATCTTGGAAAAGAGTTCCTGTTTGATATAATAGACATAATCAAGATAAGTTCCGTCACTACATCTTTTGGATGAGAAAATATGTTATTGATTGCCTTGTTGGCCCTCTCATTGAGTTTAAATAGAGGCCTAACAAATAAGAAAAGCATCTTTTTAACTTGGTTTAGGATTCACGTCGGGTTAACCATTTTTTGTATGCTCTGGAATTGGGGATGACCTCATTGATTTAAGATTCAAACATTCCATGCGGTTTCTAACGGGTTTGTTCCTAGTACTGGAAATATCCAATAATTCCATATCCATTTGAACCTACATTCCAAAGGTAGGCACTCATTAGTTGTGGACTGATGAGGCTTAGGAATTTGAATTGGTCGAGAGGATGGGAGGTCAGACTCATCACACCTTCTTGAGGGGAATTATTGTCTACTCTGGGACTCCCTTTATAGATTTAAGTTTATGTTCGTGAATCCTTATTTCATTACCAAGTATAAAATGAGCTTTCCTTTAGATCTGACAATCAATGATTAAATATGTAGGAAATTTAGAGAATCTTTTATATGTATTTGAGGTTCTTCATCGATAGATAATCATCTTTATTTGTTAGAGATTCTTAGTCAATGGTATCCTTCAATAAATAAAATTCTCTTGGTCATTATGATGACCATACTGGTTTCAAAGACACTTAGTGGGGCTCTTGAAGTTTATTTTCATTCAGAAAGACATGGATTATTTCAGAGTTGGGATCGTACCCATAGATGGTCTACCTACGTATCATTTTTTTAGAAAAGGAATCAGAACCCACGTAGTTCGATTAAGGGAGTATGATGTTTATGCATGATTGACGGATCAAAGAAAGATGTCATGATTACTTTTAAACTCTAAGCTCACATGAGTCATTCTCGGTGTGAGAAACAAGAGGTATTGGTGAAACCAGACAATTATTCCATGAAAGATGAATTGATGTGGGGCTTATGTATGTATGACTGCCCAAATAGATGAGGATTAAGATTTACATCAGGGAAGAAATCTAGGAACAAGGTCAATAAAGGTATATGTGCTTCATGGATATTTGGATACTCTAATCTTGGGGCTTACTCCTAAGGAAGATGCCCATGTTAGGAGGGGACTTATGATTGGGTTTTACTCCTGAGAAGGAATCCCAGATCAAAAGGAATTATGACTGGTCAAGAGAAATTAAGACTAGGGCTTACTCCTGAAAAAGAGGCCCAGGTGAAAGGGATTTGAAAAATTAAGGGACTTGGGGCTTACTCCTAAGGAGGATACCCATATTTGAGACTTGGACTTACTACTGAAAAGGAATCCTAGGTTAAAAGAATTATGATTGGGGCTTACTCCTGAGGAGGATGCCCAAATTTGGGAACTTTAAGACTGGGGCTTATTTCTAAAAAGGATGCCCAGATTAGGGGACTTGGGGCTTACTACTGAGGAATATGCCGAAATTAATAAGGACTTGGGGCTTACTCCTAAGAGGATGCCCAAATTAATGAGAATTTGGACTAGGGCTTACTCCATAAAAGGAGATCCAGGTTAAGGGAAATTATGACTGGGGCATACTCCTGAAAAGGAGGCCCAGGTTAAGAGAATTATGACTGGGGCTTACTCCTAAAATGGAGGCCCAGGTTAAGGGAAATTATGACTGGGGATTACTCTTGAAAAGGGGGCCCAGGTTAAGAAAATTATGACTGGGGATTACTCTTGAAAAGGAGGCCCATGAGTAGGGTTCTCTCATATTAAAGGATGAGGTTGAATGAATGAAATCTCTAATTTTAGTGACATACAGATGTGTAAATCACTAGGTTTTGAGATATATTCCCCGGAATTCCTTTCGGATAAGGAAGTCAATCAAGAAAACATGCCATAAATGGCTTTGAAGAGTGTCTTGAAGACTGAATCTTGAATAGGAAAGGTGGAATGGCATAAGAGAGGTTAAATAGGCAGGAAGGGCACCCAAAAATAGAAGGGCACGCATGTCCTGGTGGGTGCGCAGGTACTACATGGGCGCGCAAGTCCTGGTCGCGTACATATTCTTGCGAGAAACATGGGTACTTGCATGATTGTTAACCAGTAGGGTAATACTTGGGATATCCTTGATCAAAGCCTTTAGAATTATCCCGAGGTATGATTAGGTAAGGAGGCACACAAGTGTGTCCATTTCCCTTAAGGGTAAAACACTTAGGCACGCAAGTGTTAGTGAATTCTAACACTTAGACCTTATTCCTCTTGTTTAGACCTTCCATTCCAGGTAAAGAATTACCTTGGAAGCGTTCAGAAGAATTGAATAAGAGTCCTGGGCATTCAGAGCTCTGTATTTGAATTCTGGAAAAAATCCTCTTGAAATGGGGGGCCCACTGGGGGTATTTATAGGCTGGAGAAGACCCTGGGCGGTTTTCAAAGAGGGTGCGCAAGTCACTTGCACGACCATTAGGCGGCGTGCAAGTATACTTTCACGTCCATGAGGAAACTTGCGCGACCCAAGGGTATTTGACTCCTTGTTCATGCCTTTGTCGATTTTTGATGTTTTCTTCAAAGGATGAATCAATTTTTGCTAAGGTATTTTGCCTTTTCATTATTTTAGACAATGTGATGAAAAGGAGCATAAACACCACAATACTAGTTATATGTAGTATATAGGCTTATAAATATCAAATTTTCATGTTTTTAATGACTCATGTGTAGCTAGCCACCAAAAATGGCTCTTTATGATCCAAAATGTCTTTATAAAACTATTACCCACTAATTAAATTGATATATTAAACTCATGTAGATATAAACGTCAAATAATCTATTAAATAAACAAACTCCCTTGAAACGACATTTGGTTCTGACCATATGTCTATATCATCAGTACGAACAACATGACCACACATCACCTCTACTACTGAGTCTCTAAACTAAGACTCTACTAACCAGAACATCAAGTAAGAATCAATAGTCATAATATAAGGTAAAAATAAATAACTACTCCCCCTCATATAAATATTCATTATTGAAGGGTACTCCATCCAATTCTAATCCACAATTTACTCTCATACCACATCTCCTAAGTAATTTCGACTCAAGGCACTGGAAATTAAATTTCCCTTTCCCCAGGTGAAAGATATCTCAAAATCACAATCCTGATGAAAATCCTTCTAACTTTACTATCATAAATTCAAATCATGATGATAAAGGAAACATTTTTTGTTGTTATGGTATTTTAAAACATTATGGACATCGTCATTTGGCTATTCTCTCCACAATATTAGCACAAACTCAATATATTCTAGATCCATGTAATGGGGTGTATTGGTATTCTTGTGGGGATGTAACTACATTAAAAATAATAGATAAACACCTACTTATACATCATGAAACATTCCATTCCATGAAGGGAAGAATCACATAAAACCTCAAACATCATACAATCCTCAGGCAACTAAAGCAATGGTGTACTGACAAAATTCTGCTTTAGGTAATCGAAATATTCCTAGAATAGATTAGTCCACACAAAATCCTAGTCATTCCTAGTAAATTATATTTTCTTGGATATGAAAAAAGATAAATCAAACAAAAAAATATTATAATAACCATCCAGAACATGAGAACAATGAGCATTTACCATGTTCTTCTTTGATTCCTATGAAAAAAATTTCCCAATCATTGACATGTACATTGTTTACACCCAATTGAGAGACCACATGTAATTGGAAATATACATATCACATCTAGAAATAAAACCTAGACAACAGTACATAATATTTATGATGAAAAAGGTCATGTTAGGTAGATCTGAGATCATCGACATGATCCTACTTAGATTTTGATTAGATCGAGATATCATTTATTAACATGATGAATAGATATTATAATAAATCATAGAATATGGAGTTAATGAGACCTTATAACCTGGTTGGTGTATTCATGTCACTGAATGAAATATCCTAAAAATCAGTATGTCTATAGAAGCACATAGGTATATCCACATCTTTCAACCTATTAATGGGGTATCGAGACCACATGTAGAACTTCAAAACAATTTACCCCATCAACTAGATGGAGAGATCATTAATCCTTGGAAAGGGGTAATGGTTCTTGGATATTACAAGATATTACTAATATTAGTCCATTAATGAACTCAATCCTTCATCCACTATAATGGTGTATAACATCAGTGCACCACATGAAGACACATTAGTCCAGATGAAACACTTCTACAAAAAAAACATCCACATATAACCCCAAATGATTCATCTAAATAGTTTCTATTTGATAGGGATCCATAAAAATCCGAGATTCTACCTGTTGCAAGCCTCTACAAAATGTGATGTCACATCATGGGAGTAGTGTCACGAAATTATTTGAGAATTTATATGATAACTCCTCTAAACCATTGGGATTATCCTCTACTTTAACTTCCACTGATATCTCTACCATCAAAGACAAATGTGTCTCTATTATCCTATCACCCATTTGAAAACCTCATACTCCGATGGACTCTACCCATTGGTCCTACACATCATAAAAATAACATTACTCTAGAATAATTCGATGAATGTACACATGGAATACAAATAATATATCTCATGGATAACACTGTACGTTTATATATTAATCAACAATAGATCACCCACAGACTGGTGTTACCACATCACCATCCTAAATCCCCTTCACACATTAAACAAAGTAGACTGAACACCAAATAGTGTTCATAAAACCAGGGGAAATATAATTCTCTCCACATATATTCATGAGGAATAAAAAACTGTGAGATATAAAGGATAGATAAGATCATGAATAAAATAATTAACAAACAAGGGTAGATGATAAACATATCATACAAATGAAAACCTAGGGATCTACTAGAGCTACTATCTCAAATGAATTTATCAAACCATGACCTGATCATATGCCTCTCAAAATTCATCCTTTATGAACATTCCCTAACCTATGTCCTTGTGGATGAGGAACTCTATGAGGCTTGTACCATTCAAACACAATATACCCTCTATAGATGAATAGGCCCCGACAGCCCCTATCGCTAAAATTAACTTTATGAAAAAAGATGATACTACTGAAAAGGATTCTGAATAACTATAAAAAACTATCCTATCTTAGTGGTTAGTAAATAATCTAGGTGGTCACCACATCCCCCACAAACATAGAGTGAAAATGGAAACCACCTTTGGGTTATAAATAGAAACATGTCTTAAAAGGATGAGAAATGATTTTCCGTGACATGTTCCCCACTTTTCAAATCCTTGAATACATGAATACATATGATCCACAAAATGAGGATCAATTACTCAATATTTTATATTGGAAACTATTTCAAGGGCCAAATCACGAGGAATTAATCCTACTAAAAACTACTTCTTTCTTCTATTTCACTAAGAATATAGAAATCTTAAAAATTGTGAACACATATCTTATCACTGAGAAAAAAGACTCTTCTAAAGGATGTAATCTAAGCTTATCATCTAGAGAAAAATTTGGGAGAAAGGGAAGTAGGATCTCGAATTAGATCCCAATCTATATCACAAATTGGAATCCCTATGGGATATAGGGAAACTCCTATCAATTCACTCCCACTATCATTGATTTCTATAATTAATAACAGAACTCAAACAAAATATCTATCCATAAGTTATATTTCTCATTTTGATCACCAATATTTTTCATTCACAAAAAAAGAGGATCCACTACAATGAACTAAAATTAAATGGACACCAAAACTCATCCCAATATTGAATCAGACCAAAAGTGATCTCGAGAACCTCCAACTAGAGCTCTAAACAATTATTAGAAACACTCCCCTCATACTTCTCCACACCCTGCTGATGAAAGGCATCCAAGGCCCCCTTCAATTCCTCTTTCTCTTCTGTTGGGTCAAACCTCTAATGACCAATCAGATAAGTCTAAGGAACCTCAACAACCTATTCTACTCATAAGATGATTAGCAGTATCCATTCCTAAAATGAAACGATGATCTTTAACCATGGTACAATGACTGACTGAAAATTCCTTTTTTTTATTTCCAAACACTTTTAAAGGAAAGTGAGAACCGATGACATCAAGACTTAAAGATAATAAAACATGATCCAACAGAGCAAAACTCAAGATCAAAAACAATGCTCACTATCAAAGATAAGCTCCTCCCAGCCACTAACATGTCCTATTTAATATTTCAATTGATAATATAATATTCTATGAACCAGATCATGGGGAACAAAAAGTCTCACATCCCAGCCAGTCACCCTCACCAATATCATGCATCGAGGTCAACTGTCATTATTTCACAACCATGAAATGAAATCCTCAATATTCCTAACTCCAAAATTCACATTTTATTTCTAATAATTACTCTAATACCACTACATCATGATCCCCGGACACTAATGGTACCCCTCTTAGGTAAAAAACTAAGGAATATGGATCCTGACAACGTGTCTCACCTCTTTTGGGCCCCCAATTTTTGAAATACATTGAGGTTATAAAAATATCACATATGAGAGAAATTTATCATATAAAAAGATGGGATCATAAGATAGTATAAAAACGAAATCCTTAACTCCATAATATAACATAAAATTAAATCCTTAACCATCAAAAATTTCATGAACAATGTCAAGACAATCAGAAAATTTCAATAAATAAATACCAAAAAGACATGTCAGATATCTGCAAAATAATAGTAGATCTAAATAACAAGTATATAATTCCTATAATAGACCCCAAAATCTTTTAGGTAACCTAATAAAAATTTTATAAATGTACAGTGTGGATAAATGTACAATCAATAAGATAAAATTCATGGTCATAAGTGAAAATGTTAAAAGATCAAGTCAATGTGCCAATGAATAAACAACAGATCCCACAAGAACATAAGTATTTAAACTAACCTAAGTCATGCTATCCTTGGTTTGTGCACCAAATAATAAATCAAAAATAGTAAAATAGTACCATGAACATAAAAATTTAGTATTACTACAATTTCTTTACTGATTTGTTGTTCTAACCAACTATCATCAAAAGTCCTATGATTCAATTCCTTCCATACATAAAACATCACAATCACACATCTATGATGTGGGTGAAGATGCATCCAAACCTACCCCAAATTTTCATTTTCTATCATATAGTACCAATGTCAATCATCATCATGTAAAATCTCATCTCTTTCAAAGACAACTTGGAAATCACACTACAACTGTGCAAAGACATAGAGGCCATCACATCAAATCTTGTCACTTAACAAATGTTGTAGGTTATCAATATCATGAAGGACATCAACTTAATTCCAACTTCCGACCACACATGACCCCTAAATAAATATTGAATTACATAAAAACACTTCATTACTATGTAATCTCCCACACTAAACCTTATCATCACTCATATTAAAGGAACAATATTGAATAGGTGGTATACATCCATTAGTATCAACAATATAATGTATTTTAGGGAAAAACATTAATCCCAAAAAAGAATGTTTTGGTAAGGTAATCATTAATGGGTGGGTAAAAAATAAGAAATAATATAAAACACATAATTTATAAATGTAACATAATATCAAAACATTGGGATCAAATCCAAAACACCAGTGCACAACAAAGCACCACCACTGTACCACACATCAATAGTCACAACCGTTATCACCACTCTATGAAACACAACATATGACAAATAAAAATAGAAAAATAATATATTTTTATTTACAAACTCCACCATTATCTAAAATTAGTGCATTTCCACTAACATCCATTTATTGGTCCATTTAAATTCAAATTTTCATAGACCACTCATTTATCATTCAATCATTTAATCAAATTACATCACGTCAATTCATACCAATCAATTATTCATATAAACCCATGATAATTCATTTCAGTATTAAAATTAAGTCAATGGATGAATGTGAAACCAATATAACCACACCACACTATAGCTCCCTTATATCACATCAACCATCTTCTTAACACCACCTTGGAAAAGATGTTATATCAATACAACCAACCATCTCACATAATACATTTCCAAAACACCACCTCACTGAATCCATCAAATCATAAAAAAACCATCGCAACAACCACACATCACCACTACAAAATACCACCACATCACACATCACCACCACACATCACCACCACTGCACAACTTACCATAATTCGTCATAGGAAAATAAACCATCACCTCACTTCCCCACACATTTCAAACCCAATAATGTCACCACAATCAATGAAAAAAAAATCCAACACCACACAATGAAATCAATATAAGAAAACACAATAAAAAAAATCACCTCATGAATTTCACAAATTATATTCAAGGGATTTCATCACTATATTTTTTTATTTAGCTTGCGTATTCTAACCCAAACTAGATTTCCAAGGAAATGGAATGTATTATCCATATATAAGTTAATAGTATTGTATTCAAGGCGATATAAATGTTCATTATATCAAGGGTTTCATATACACATCAACTATAATATGATCAAGGATCAGAAAAAACTTCATTTTTAGAAATGTGAAAAAATGGTTTATAAATAAATAGTAACATAAAAGAGGTAAATGCAGTTTTGGATCTATTTATTTAGCAATCACATTAATATTCAAAAATTACATGAGATGATTCATGGAATGAAATTAATTAACCATGATTTTCATGGATTTTTTAGGTATTTTTTATAATCATAATGCCTTATAGTGTTTCTCAATAATTTTATACATTTTTTTGAAAAAAAATGATGTTAAAAATATACTCAACTGATTTCACATGGAACATTGTTGTAGTAAATATATTTTATATTATTAAAAGAAAAAAAATATTTTTTCATTACATTTGGTTCCAATCATATTTGTTCTTATTTAACTTATATTATATGTTTTAATTTTCTTATTTAACTATTATTCATATAGATAATTTTTATTATGATCATTATATATTTATTCTACAACATAATATGATATAGGTCCAATAGAATTAGCTTTTTCATTTAATTCTTTGGACTTAGGATTGTGATTATATGAAAATGGTTTGAATATCATTTGATTTTCCTATATAGGACATTAAATAAGTGTATTTAAAAATTAAGGTAAAAAGGATTAAATGAGACATATTATTATGTGTTTCAAATTCATATGTCCAACACCCTAGACTAATGGGACTAAACATGAATATCAATATTCATGTATCAAATATCCTATATAATTTGAAGGATGATGCTTTTTTCTCTTCATATGAAATTTAAATGTTGTTTGTAAAATATTATACTAGATTTAGAGAAGAAAAATATGTGTATTCCTAATGTCCATGACTCAATGAATAACATAAAAAAAATTTATCTTATTTATTTTATAAAATAATTTTTTTATGTTAAATAATATTTGTGAGTACGGATTTTATACCAGTGATGTGGATATTACATTACATATTACTATTACAAATTTTGAAACTATAACAATATTTCTAATTCATTTTATAGAGGATAAATATTATTATAATGGTCCTAGAATATCCTTATTTATTATCATACAAAGAAACAGTAATATTTATAAAAATGATTATTTGTTGGGAATACATTGGGAAATTAAAATTAAAGAGCTCATTTCTAATCTCATCCTAAATAGTACTCCTAGAAATAATAGAATTCTTAGTTCATTTTATGTGGAATAATAGGAAATGATACCATAATAAAAAATCATGGAAGTGTGGTATTTTTGCATTGAAGGTACTCATCAAATAGTTAATTGTGCATATACACTCATTCTTACTCATATTTTCAACAAAAAAATTCACTAAACTAATATCATCCAATCAGTATATCTTATGTATCATAAAAAATTACAAAATCCATTATAAATACGAATAACCATTTATTACACTATATTATATTGAAGGAAAATTTTAATTTTTTAAATATATAATCATAAATAGATACATAGGGTTGGTGGGGGAAAGTATGTGGGGTCACAATATGAATGATGGTCACTGTAAAATAATAGTGAATCCAGATACAGATTGGCTTTTATGAGGAAGAAATTAAACCAAACAATGAGGTTCATGAATCATTTTTTGTTCTTGAAAAGGTTTTGTGATATTTTCATTTACCTCATTCACTTATCATGGTTCTTAGTATCACTTTTGGGAATATTTTTTTTCTTCAAATAATTGTTTTCCCTTGATTAGTGTGACCAATTTTTGTTGAGTCACAACATTTTGGCCCCAAAAATCTTAGTTTGAATATAATTAATGGAAATTTTAATGTTAAGATATATCCATATTCAAATTGAATCTCGATACATAGATATTACATATTTTTAGATGAATATTAATTACTTATAAAAAATACAAGCCTGATGATTGTAAAAATTTAATATCCATGGAAACATGAAAACATAAACAACCATTCTATAATAGATATATGTAATTTCGTACAAAGTACTTCATAACAAGAACCCTCAATATACATATCATTAAAAATATATTTCTTTATAACTGGGGAAGTGTATCATAAGAAATAGTGATCACAGATGATCAATGATGTTATAAAAGGGAGATATTAGTGATCATATAATAATAACATGTTTATAAGGGTATGAGAACATGATCTTGGCATTTTAAAACCATACCCTAAATATAATTGATTATAGATTTGAGTCGGGGAATTAATACCAGTGGTTTATAAGATGTGAATCAAAATGGAATAAAAGTACATAATATTGGATATAATAACATTAGCATAAGTCATAGAGTTGTTTAATACACATTAAAATAGAAAAAAATATTCTAAGGCTACCAAAAATTACATTTATAATATGGTAGGATTGGTATATCCAACCATGTACCTACTATGGGGTTGGGATAACCACCTCTGTAACCTCTTTCAAAAATGGTATAACCTCCTGTGTAACCGTTGATCTTATATAATATTTATCATTATACAATATAATGGATGGATATATAGGTTCCTAGCATAACATTCACAAAAAATTTGTGTTCCGCAGGATCTTAAAACATTCATAATATCCTAAAACATGAAAAAACGAGTTTCATATAGATTTTATCATTTCATCATAGTATAACCCATGGAAAAGGAAGGGGTTCATAAAAATCATGTCATCATTAACATAATTTTTTTAGAAAAAATAGTAATGGCGGTATGATTGGATCACATACTTAGTAATTTTTTAGTAACATAATATGATGTCCTATTGGATAGAAAATTGTTTTGAAATCTTAGATGGAAAATTTCATGAGGAAAATAACCTTTTCACATTGAAAATTCATAAAAAAAAAGAAATTCATTAAAAAAATTCAAAATCATTTTAATTGAAAATAATATTTGATAGATACGAATGTTGAATTAAAACATTTTATGTTCATGAAATTGAGATGTTCTATTCTTGTCATACAAGTAATAATAAATAATATTTTCACAGTTATGGTAAAAGACAAAAAGGCATTTTTTTCAAAATAACATAAACATAACATTGATTGTATCTTAAAAATGTATGAGAGCCTAAAAATTTCATTAAATAGCAATTATAGATTTTTTAATACATTATCAAAATCTTTTTTTAAACATGGACCTGGAAGAAAAATGATTTTTGACTAAAGAGGGAAATAAAGTCAAATTTCCTAAAAAACAACCTGTTAAATTCATAATTACATAAATAATGGGAAATCAAATTTTTACATGTATTTTCATGAAATGACCATATGGTATGAAAATTTATAAGTTTCATGAGAGGAAGATCATAATATTTCATCATAAAAAACATCATCTTAAATATCTAGATAAATAATGATATTATAACATAAAACCTTTTCCACATTGGTATCATTTGAATCATAATGAAAAAGAAATAAATAAAATCATAAGGATACGTATAACCAATAATTTAACAATTTAAATCATAAAATACATCCACATTAAGTTTATAAACTATACAAAATAAATAAGTGTTTTATAAGGAATATTTCCCATAGGTATAAAACACAGAATAAATTCCCTTACATTCTTTGGAAAATATTTTTTCATAATCACCATGAAAGAATAAAATTAAATGAAAATTTAAATATCATGAGAATAAATAAATAAATAAAATATATAAATTGTAAAAGGGTATATATATACACCTTGTGTAAGAATATAGGTTCATAACCTAACTTCTGTCCCCAATGAAGAAAATATGAGGCAAAAATACCTTTCATTGAGTCTCAACTTCTATTATACACATTAAAAATACCTATATAATAAATATAGGTTTATTATTATTACATTTATTAACCATAATCACATATATATTTACAAATATAATTTATTTAATAACTTATATTAAACATTTATTAACAATTTCATCTCAAAATCACATTTCAGTTAGCAAATGCTTCGTGTTTCATGTATGTTTTGGTTTTGTATCTTTAGTAATTTCTATTTTATAATAGAACCAAAATATATAGAATGTTAAATATGATATAAATAACATATATATTAATTAGTTATGTATTTATAGTAATCAATTAATATGATAAATTGAAAATGAAATATACTTCCCATGAAGATGATAGGACGAATGTACACATGATTACTGTTTCAATTTTAACAATGGATAGAAATAAAAGAATGTAAATAATATTCCAAAATTATAGAGTATTTTTTCAGATATATAATGTATATTCCATAAATTAATCCTCATTATATTCCATTTAAATCATAACTGAAAAATGAGTTACATTGGTTTGTGAGGCAGTAGCCCACATTTCAAACCTGCGATGTTATTCTATTCCCATGAAATGGAAAGTAAGATGATATATATGATATTATAACTAAATTTTTTAATAAAACAATAAAAATAATATATTAAAATTAAATATATCATTATATAAATCCATGATAATTGATAATAGAAAAATGAATAACATCAACTCGTGATGCGTTAGTCCACCGTACAGACGATCAACATCTTCATTAGGTATCTGAGAGAAGTGGAGATTTATATAGTTAATTACATTAAAATAATAAAATTTGAATATAAAAAATATTATTGTTTAATGTTTCATCATACATGAATAAGATTTAATGGAGGTGAAGGAATACATAATGTAAAAACACTAGTTTGATAAATTTACTTATTCTTGGAAGAGCCTCTTTAGGTTTATACCTAAATAATTATTTGGAGGGATTAATAATAGAACTAAGCCCACTAAGATGTGGTGAGGTAAGCATGAAATAAATTATTGTATGGATTGGATAAAACAATGTTTCATAGAAGTGTAAATAGAGTAGGAGAGGGTGTGGCCTATTATAAGTGGAGGAGAGGATAATAATGTAATTTTTTTAAAAGAGTAGTGTGTTTCTACATTTCAAACATGGAAAAATGCCAAAAAAAGGTAATTATATAAAATTATTGTTAATAAGGCTTAAATGTGAACAAAAATGGGTTCTATATAAGATTCTAATAAATTTCACCCCATAGAATTTTAGTTTCACTCCCAGGTAAACCTTTTTAACTATAATCATGGTAATTAATTATTACTATTCATTTGGACTACAAAATTATGTTATCCTTATTATATAATATGAGTTATTCTATTTAAAAATATGAAATCAATTTATAAATTCTACCAATAAATATATAATTGAACTAATATTACTTTTAATACATTTTTAAATAATAGAAAACATTTTATATTCTTTAAATGAAAATGGTGTTTTTATAATAACAATCAACATTTTCCACTATTTTCTAAAAAATTAATAATTTCCAAAAAATATTAAAAATTTAACCTTTGGATAGTTTTGATATTTTTATTAAAATAATTAATTCATTAGATTTTAAATAAATTATTTAAAATTACAAAAAAAAATTGTTTTTTTATTTGTGAACAAATATTTATAAAAAATATTTTTTTAAAAATATATACATTTTCAAAGTATATAAACACATTACTATAAATTAATTACATTTTAATATATTTATTTGTGTTAACCATTTATAATTAATTTTTATTATTTGTTTATTCATATTCATTCTTCCAAATTTAATGGAACATTTATAATGCAAATTTTTAAATAATAATATTAATAGTTTATATTGATTCATAAAAAATAAGTGTTTTCTGTTACACCATTTATCGATGAAAATAAATTTATTCAGACAATTTTCATAAAATCATACAATGTTAAATTTTATCCATATTAATTTAAAATTTTCCTAGATGTTTAGTCACATTTTTTCAAAGTATCTAAAATTATTTCTAACTCATTACATCATCAGGATCCCATGTTGGTTCCTCAAGATAGTGGTTTCACCACAAAACTCTAACCCCATGACCGGTCTTACTTCCATCCACTTTCACTCTAATATATATAATCTCCACTGGTAATTCTTCACATTAAAGATAATTATCCACTAGAATGATATCTAAGGTCATTACATGTGAAGTATTAGGTAGGTATTCTACATGAGAGATACATGGGACAAACCGTAAAAATGAGGGAGATTAATTGGAAACACCAAATGATAAACTAATATCTCGATATGATGAATAATTTCAAACTGACCTACACATAAAGAGATCAACTTGAAATTATATCACAACAACAATTTCATCCTTTTTTTCTACTTCAATCAATATACACTTCATTAATGAAATGAATATTCATGGAAAATATTTTTATGCCTAAAGAAATTAAATCATAAAAATATGCATAAGTCGCTACAAAAATATCTAAATACTTAACATAAACTAAAATGGTTAGGACATTTCATACAATAACATCCAACGATCGTATTCATCCATTCCACAAATGGTTAACCCTAAGGCTCATCCAATGTTTATCAAAATTGAAGTCAAAAAATTTGGAAAATATTTTCCTAAATTTCAAAGGACAACTTATTATTAATTCCACAAACAACATATAGTAGAAATTAATTTGAAATAAAAAATATGTGAATATTTTTAGCATATTTTCTCATAAAACATGGAAATATTCTGAATTATCATAATATCTAAATGAGTTCATACATTCTTTTTTAATTGTACTCTTTACAAAATTTATTAAATAAAATCATATATTATTTAATATATTCCTTACATCCAAAAATGTTGTAAAATCTATCATTTTTAACATAAATATGTTGTAATAAAATTAATAATCAGTAATAATGTAATTTATAATATCCTATTTATTGTATCCATATTAATCCTTACTTTACCCAACTCCATTATTTCAACAGAAGGATCATATTAAGGTGTTTAATTCTCTAAATCCATAACTTTTGATATAATATGACATTTCCATTAAATAACTATTCTAGGTATTCAATACCATTAATCTCACCATTGAAAATATTTAATAATAAATTATATTTAAAATTACTTATTTATTTTAAAATTCTTGAATTGCATTATATAAACACTTAAATCATTCTATTTTATTTTGAACTAATTAATTAGGCAGCATAACTGTATTCCTTAATACCTCATTCCTTTCATATTTCCTTTATAGTGTCTCAATCACAAATAAAAAAACAGTGAATTGTAAAACCATGTATATCTTTATCTTGACTATTCCCTCTAAGACATTGATTATAACAATTCCTCATACCTTCTACATTTATAACATTTACCCATTAATGATGCCTTAGGGGGACAATTAATCTCATCCATTTAATTAAAAAAACATTCAATTTTAATCATTAATTACATAATCTATAACCTTACCATCCATATATAAAATATCTTCTCATTTCATTGAGACATTACCATGAGTGCTTCTTCCAACATTCTCAATGTATTCAAAATTGAATATTCTATCCTCCATGCTATACAACACTTGAGATCTCAAATAAATCATTATTTCTCTTCTTTGGTGAGTTCTATAGTTGTTTAACGTTCAATTTGTTATTTGTATATCATGATTACTAATTAGAAAAAATAACAACATCACTCAACCTAGTCATCATTCTGTTTGGGTTCTCATCACACATTTTCAGTCACATTAAACATTAACCCATGTACTTTTGGTTCCTGTCACAATCTAAAACTAAAAATAATAATGTGAGTAAATATATACATATTTAAAACCACATAATCATGAAAAATAATTATTAAAATCTATACATAATGAAACCTTATTTTCAATGTAATAAACCTTTTGTATAAGCTTGGTTGTTTAGGTTCAACCACTATTTATATCATTCATGATGTTTTGTAATGTGTTTGTGCATTTCCAATGTATATTCCTTGTAACTGTCAAATAATGTTTGTATCATGGCTCCCTGTTATACACTAGGTGATGATAAAATCTAACTCAATACACCCTCCACTGAGTTTTAAATCATATGTAAAACTCTCCTAGAGCGACATCCATTTTTTGTATCCATACATGGATGTAATTTCTTGATAACCACTCTATCCTTCTCCAAAATTCCATGAAATTTTCCTATACATATAATTATACATATAGATATACATATACTTACCCCTGTTGTACCTCTCGTATCCCCTCGTGGTTTAATTTTCATGATCACAATCACTTTCATGTTTATCTAATTGTGTTTTAAGTGTTTTTGTTGATAGGCAATTGATTGCCAAAGGATTGGCCCAAGAAAGCTGGCAAAATGGACTGAATTGCAGTCCACCGGCCAACCGGTGTGATAGCACCGGCCAGCCGGTGGACCTGGCAGAGGCATTGCCCACTGCCAGGCTCCACCGGTCAGCCGGTGGCTTGACCACCGGCCAGCCGGTGGCATCCAGTCAATAGTGTTTGCTACTGTCCTGCCACCGGCCAGCCGATGGCTCCTCCACCGGTCAGCCGGTGGAGCCTGGACCATTTTTCCTCTCCTGTGCCAAGGCACCGGCCAGCCGGTGGGACTGTACCGGCCAGCCGGTGGAGCCAGTCAAACTAGTCGTTGCAGTTTGACCAGGCTGGCCCACTTGGCTCCCAACGGCTCTTTAAGCCTCTCCAACGGCTCCGAAGACTCCCCAAGGGTTCCATGCCTATAAATAAAGGCCAAGGAAGCCCCAGACACCAACCAGAACCATACGGAAGCCCACGGACACCTTGTTGATCATTTGGCGTACCTCCGGTGCATTCCTCCAAGGGAACCCCAAGTGCTTCATCCAACTTCCACATCCAAGGAGATCCACCCAAGAAGCTTGGAAGCGGCCTTCAACATCTCCAATCAATCAAAGGTGCCCAAGACTTCCTCAAATACGGTTTTTATTGTTTATTTTATTTTGAGCTTAAAATTGGGTTTGTGCCTACAAACCCCAAACTTTTCTCATTTCCTCTTTCTTTTGGGTTTCACATCACCACTAAGGTGTGAAAAGGTTGCCAAGCTTTCCTTTAAATAGCTTGAGACATAGGTGATCTATCCTTCACCTGTAAGAAGGATAGTGGGTTCTTGCTAAACCATTAAAAGCAAGTCGGTTCTTGCTTAACCACCAAAAGCAAGCTGTAATAGGTCCTAGTGCTACCTCAAAGCCTAGTGGATTTCTTGCTAAAACCATTGAAAAGCAAGCGGTAGGAATCTCTCAACGGTTAAGTTGGGAGCGGAGACGTAGGCCGGGTTTTGGCCGAACTCCGTTAACAATTTCTTGTGTGATTGCCTCTTTTATTTCCGCTGCATTCTTTACTTTGATTTTAATTTGTTAATCTTTTTTAAAAGGCAATTCACCCCCCCTCTTGCCATCAATTCCCGTTTTGTTCCGACCCAACAATTGGTATCAGAGGACGTATTTGAAAAATTCCCTAACCGGTTTCAAATTAAAGATCCTTTTTTTTATGGCTTCTACCGCTTCTTCCTCTCAATCCCCCGAAGGACATTCTTTGGATCGTGCTCCATTCTTTGATGGAGCCGATTATACTTTTTGGAAAACCCGCATGACCACATTTCTTAAAAGCATTGGCTATCCTATTTTTAAAATTGTTATGCAAGGATTTTCCCTCTCCTCTCCCGATGAGTCTAAATGGACCGCCGCCGACATTGCAAATTTCGAGCTTGATGGCAAAGCCATGAATGCTCTTCATTGTGGCTTAGACCGAAATGTTTTTGATCATATTTCTTCTTGCTCTACTTCACATGATATTTGGAAATATTTAGAGCTAACCCATGAAGGTACTAGCATGGCTCAAAAGCAAGAACCCGCTCAAAAGCAAGAACCCATTCAAAAGCTAGAACCCGATGCAAAATCCGTACCCGCTTGCCCACTTCACAAGAAAAGGGCCAAGAAGAAGAAGAAGAAGGCTTTAAAGAAAACTTGGAGTGATAGCTCTTCCTTCTCTTCTTTCTCCTCGAGCGACAATGGTAATAATTGCCTAATGGCAAAACATGAGGTATCTTCCTCCTCTTCCTCCTCTTCCTCCTCTAGTTCTTCTAATTCATTTAATCATTTATCATATGAAGAACTCCAACATGCTAGAGACCAATTAGAAAATGGTTTTCATGAACTCTCTTCAAAATTTGTTGCTTTAAAAAAGAATTTCAAAAAACTCTCTTCCGAAAAAGAGCAACTTCTCAAAGAGAAGGAGGAACTCTCCCTAAAAATCCAAAATTTCCCCAATGTTGATTCTTTGGAATCAACCATCAAGGACCTTAGAGAATCCTTAGCTAAGTTCACCCAAGGGGAACAAAATTTGAACAATCTCCTAGGTTCCCAACGAATTTCTAGGACCACTCAAGGACTTGGCTATACCAACCAAGCTTCCTCCTCCCATGCACCCACTGTTTTTGTAAGGGGGAGCTCTAGTTTTAAATTTTGTAACTATTGCAAAAAACCCGGGCACATGATATATGAATGTAATTGCAAAAACGCCCGGTATGGTAGGCCCAAATCTATTTTTTATTCGGACGAATTTTATAGGAGAAGACCCGCCATGAGACAAGTATGGATTGAAAAATCCCTTCTAGCGAGTCTCTCCGGGCCTAAAATTGTTTCTTTTCAAAATCCCACTCCCCGGTGATTCATTGTTTTTATTTAGGGGGAGTTAGGTTTGTTTAAGCTTTTTGTTTCAATTCAAACTTTCAATTTCAAATTAAGCCCTTTTGACTTCAATTTCAAAATTTTCGATTCAAACCTTCAATTTCAACTCTTGGTATCAAATTTTCGATTCTTTTTTCAATTTAAATTTTCAATTCATTTTTGATTCAAAACTCTCAATTTCAAAAATTTCATTTGGTTTCAAATTTCAAATTTCAATTGGCTTTAGATTCAAAACTTTCAATTCAAACTGTTATTCAAATTTTCATTTCCATTTCAAAAATCTCAATTGATTTATCAATTCTCATATCTAGTTTTTCAAACCCTTTCCCTCAATCAAGTTTTATGCCCCATTCTATTTTGATAATCACAAAGGGGGAGAAATTTCTTGATTGATTGGGGGAGAAATCTTTTCTATCATGCTTCGATTCATTTTCAAATTATCCTTTAAGAATTACTTTAATTTCAAGTTTTTTACTTTGATTGTTTTGGTGATTGTGATCATCAAAATAGGGGGAGATTGTTGTACCTCTCGTATCCCCTCGTGGTTTAATTTTCATGATCACAATCACTTTCATGTTTATCTAATTGTGTTTTAAGTGTTTTTGTTGATAGGCAATTGATTGCCAAAGGATTGGCCCAAGAAAGCTGGCAAAATGGACTGAATTGCAGTCCACCGGCCAACCGGTGTGATAGCACCGGCCAGCCGGTGGACCTGGCAGAGGCATTGCCCACTGCCAGGCTCCACCGGTCAGCCGGTGGCATCCAGTCAATAGTGTTTGCTACTGTCCTGCCACCGGCCAGCCGGTGGCTCCTCCACCGGTCAGCCGGTGGATCCTGGACCATTTTTCTTCTCCTCTGCCAAGGCACCGGCCAGCCGGTGGGACTGTACCGGCCAGCCGGTGGAGCCAGTCAAACTAGCCGTTGCAGTTTGACCAGGTTGGCCCACTTGGCTCCCAACGGCTCTTTAAGCCTCTCCAACGGCTCCGAAGACTCCCCAAGGGTTCCATGCCTATAAATAAAGGCCAAGGAAGCCCCGGACACCAACCGGAACCATACGGAAGCCCACGGACACCTTGTTGATCATTTGGCGTACCTCCGGTGCATTCCTCCAAGGGAACCCCAAGTGCTCCATCCAACTTCCACATCCAAGGAGCTCCACCCAAGAAGCTTGGAAGCGGCCTTCAACATCTCCAATCAATCAAAGGCGCCCAAGACTTCCTCAAATACGGTTTTTATTGTTTATTTTATTTTGAGCTTAAAATTGGGTTTGTGCCTACAAACCCCAAACTTTTCTCATTTCCTCTTTCTTTTGGGTTTCACATCACCACTAAGGTGTGAAAAGGTTGCCAAGATTTCCTTTAAATAGCTTGAGACATAGGTGAGCTATCCTTCACCTGTAAGAAGGATAGTGGGTTCTTGCTAAACCATTAAAAGCAAGTGGGTTCTTGCTTAACCATCAAAAGCAAGCTGTAATAGGTCCTAGTGCTACCTCAAAGCCTAGTGGGTTTCTTGCTAAAACCATTGAAAAGCAAGCGGTAGGAATCTCTCAACGGTTAAGTTGGGAGCGGAGACGTAGGCCGGGTTTTGGCCGAACTCCGTTAACAATTTCTTGTGTGATTGCCTCTTTTATTTCCGCTGCATTCTTTACTTTGATTTTAATTTGTTAATCTTTTTTAAAAGGCAATTCACCCCCCCCCCCTCTTGCCATCAATTCCCGTTTTGTTCCGACCCAACAACCCCTACACATATTCTTATACATATACTTAGGATGTTTCATAGGTATATCAACAATGTTTTTTGAATCCACGATTTCAAAGGATAACTAAACCTTACCATTGACACCAACTATAGTGACCCAAGATTCCATACAAAAATATTATATATTTTTAAATGAATATTCATTTCATTTCACAGATACCTACAGAAGGATAATAACAGTGTAGTGCCTTAGTAATATTCAATACATAAACAACTATTTCATAAGAATTCAATGTAATTTAATACTATGTTCTTTTTATCTAGAACCCATAATTAAAATACATTATTTAATACCATTATTCATAATATGGGGAACACAAATATAATAATGGGTGAGAAATGATTCTCAATAAGGGTAGAAAAGGAAGATATAATTGATCACATAAGAATAACATAAGCATAAGAGTGTGATAACATGAGCATAAAATTTAAAAACTATACTGTACGTATCATAGATTATAAGATTATGTCATGGAAAAAATCATATTAGTTCATAAGACATGAATAATGTTATAATCAAAGTACATTATCCATGAGGGAATAATATTGGAATAAGTCAATGAATATTGGATTAAAAATTACCATATAAAACTTATATCAAGGCTACCCGTAAAGTTATTCATAACATGTCGGGCTTGTTCTAACAATCCATGTTCATACATTAGGATTGGGATAACCTCATGTGTACCCTCATTCATACTTGGTATAACCTCTAGTATACCCACATTTTGGATATGGATAGCATACTATGTACCCTATAATCTTATATAACATTAATCACAGACTAATACATTTTATTGAGATATAGGTCCCACACATAAAATAAAAAATATATTTTTCCATAATATCATGAAACATTCATCATATAATATCATGTGAAAATAAATTTGTTTCATAGACATTTCATCATTTCATAATTGCATAACCCATGTGTTTCAATCATAATATTATTGTGTTCTGACGGTTTATGTAGGGGGTTGAGTTTTGTAAAATCATTCTTGTCACATTCACTTTTTTGAATAATCTCCAATGAGTTTTATTCATGGAGCCAAAAACACACAATGACCCTATATCCATGATTGATGGACCTAGATTCCAAATGTAGGAGCTCACTGGGTATCTTGGTCAATGATACTTAAGAACCCACATTAGTTAAGAGGATGTAAAGTCGAGCTCATCACACCCCTTTGGGAGTAACTATTTCTTATTCAAGGAGTCTCATATAGATTTATGTTATGTTCATGAATCCTTGGTTCATTCCAAGTAGTGTGTCCACAAATCACCCCTGAAGTAATAGTTAATCATGAATACACATGGGTTTGGAGTCATCTTTATGTATCTATGGTTTTCCATCAATTGAGGGATATTTATATATCCAAGCATCCCATTCAATGTTACCCTTTTATGGGATGATCTGGGACTAGCTGGTCATTTAATGGGATGATGATTTTTTTGAGCCATGTGGAATTGCGCTTTGGAGTTTATCCCCATCTATGGTGGATGTGAGTTGTACCAATGTTGGGATCAAACCAATGATATGGGATTACTATATATCATAATGATAGGAATCAGGATCCATTTAGTTCAGTGTCACATAACTAGAAAAATCACCTTTTAAGGACTTATGATGAGGACCCAACCATACTGTTTAATATCATGCGACAAGGACGTACATGAGAATGCTTGACTTGTCAAGGATGGTGTGAAACTTATACCTAGGTGGCCTGAGGTACCCAAATTTTATTTAGTCACCCTGGTTAATATGAGCTGACTAAGAATGGTACCTGAAAAAACATCATGTTGGATTTAGTTTTTGGGTTTAGACCTTAGTGAGACATCCTATGTATCCCAGTTAGTTGGGATTCAAACCCCTAATACTTTGGTAATATTAGGACTTATACATTATAGGTATCCCATTAAAGGATTAATGATTGGAATTTTTCATGGGAGATTCCCATTGCAAGTGGATTTATCTTGATCAGATACGATGTGGGGATTACGCATGTGAGCTAACCATTTTTAGGGACATGACATAGTTGGGAATTATGTGTGAAAGAGGAACATTGGAAGACGATTTATGGTTGGGGCCTACATATATGGGGAATGATTATTTGAATTATGGTGTTGTGTGGATTTCATGATCTCCACTAATATCTAATCCAAAGTAAGTCATGATAGTTGTGAGAAATAAGAGGAAACAATAGATCATATGATCACGCAACTCCCCCCATCCTCTAATGGATAGTGATAGAGCCCAAAGGGAGAGGGAGGGGACGGTTAGTGTATCTATCTCCCCATTTATTTTGTTAACATGGATAGTCACATCATGTGATTCAACCAGATACCACCCAAGATGAGGAGAAGAGGAGAAAAATTACTACATCATAAAATAAAGGCTTGGGGATTACCTCAGGAAGATTTCCCGAGATTCAGTTCTAGGGGAATGGAGAGAATATTCAATGCTGACCCTCAATAAAGGGAAAGACCAGTAGCAGTCCTTAATCCCAAAAATAAAGAGGTTCATGTTAGCACCCCATGGTTGGAACCCTCATTACCATTTGAATGTAGACTCAAGGTCATTCTAAGGGTTTGCCTTACCATTGGGTTAACCCATGAGACTATGCGTATAATGGGTTTGTAGACACAAATGGGTACACTAGTGCACCTGATGATCTTATCATAAATGTTCTGTGGATTTGAAAGAGGCCTTGGCCAGATGCTGCTAGACTAGTTCATAGAGGGGTCATCTAAAGGGGTGATGATACTATGGAAGGGAATGATTGGAGTTGGTGAGTGGAACATCCTAATATACCCCATTATGTATTGCATGTTCTTACATGGGAAGGGGTTTCCTCTGTATAATCGATTTCAATGAAGGCAAGGTGATCATTCGCATACCATTGTAGAAATGCGGAACTAGGTTCAATCCACATAGTGCATTTAAATGTGGGGAAATGTTCCATCCACATAGCATAATGGTACGTGTGATCCAGTTCCTTCCACGTAGTGTTTTCTATGTGGGGAAAGGTTCTGCCCGCACACATTTTTACTATGTGGGATACTTGATTACAAAGGGGCCAATGGTTTTGCGCCTCATGGGATCTATGCTTGAAAATGATGTAGGTTTCATAGAATACCAATTTGTTTATTTTTCATCCTTAAGGTTATGTGGTGGGTTTTACATTTGGGGAATAATCTAAGGAGTCCATATTTTACAGTGTTTTTCGTCTCTCGCTAAATCCCTTCAGTCCCTTTGGTTTTTCAGTTCCCCTCAGGGTCTATTTATAGAGAAGTGGAATAACTTGATACCAACATAGATAGTCATCTAAGGTGGGCTACAAGGAAGAATTTATGGGATCCAATGAAGGATGTAGATAGTGGGGGCCTTTTTGGTCACTAAAATCCCCACCTAGATCCCCAAATGACGTTATTTCATTTACAGGAGGTAATGGCACCACATTTCTCTGTGAATGGTTTAGTTAAGAGGATATCATCTTTATGAGAGTATATCACCATCTCTTTACATAAAAAACATAATTTCATTCATGGCTACTAAAAAATCCATCCCATATACAGACAGTTTCCATTCTTGGGGATTTCATGGAGTGGTAGACCACCATGTGATGCAGTGGTCCACAAAGGGATCCTTTCTTCACAAGGTCATTTCCTTTGAAAATTTTCACCTTCTTAGAGAAATTTTCCTACAACTCTTCCTTTGACTTATTATCATTAATATTTAAAATAAATTAATGTTTCTTCATATTCTATGAGTAATTCTTGAGACCCAACAACTACCCCTCCATCAGAATTGGTTCTGATCGGAATGAAGAGGAAACTATTCTGATGTAGAAAGTTGTGCTGATTTGAACTGGATTGTGGTGCATGATTGGACCCATTGGAGAGGAATAAATCTATATATATGAGGACCAAGTCAATTTTTTTACCATGTTTCCTAGATAATTTACTACTCATGTGATTCCTCGACTACATACGACTTCCGTGAATGGGCTCCTTCGTGGTTCACTTTTGCTGAAAATGGGAACTCTTCACCCGAAAACCAAAACAATTAAATATATAATGGTTGGTACCAACTAACATGTAAGGGTAAATTATTCATGGATTAATCACTCCATGAACCATTGATTCGATGGCCAATGCATTGTGGGCCATCACATTGTGGACTGTAGGTTTGTGGGATAATGTTTTCCATGAACTGTCAGTATACTGCTTGATATTTTAGTCCTTTATCGATGTGGTTAGAAGATAAATCCTTTTCATTATCCATTGCAGGAATAATAATGAATCTAATTATAAATTCAATTAATGCGTCCATAAGGATAGAAAATATATTTGAGAATGTTGAAGTTGATATCTAGTTTAATGTTGTTCCTTAGAAGTGTACTATGAAAAATCTCATTTCACTAGAACTTATGGCCTTCCCAATATCTAGTCGGTTTCCATTTTTAACTTTAGACACCATGATGATGCTTCTATACCACTAGTTGACTATAAAATCTTTATTTCTTGTCACGATATTTATCAGGGGCATGGTCGAGAAAGTGATTCTACTATGGGGAGATCGTATCTGATTCTAGATTAGAATATGTGTTCATCCTAAATAGATCCATATGGACACAAAGTAATATATATCCATGATACATCCTTTGAATCACTCATCCATGATTATTCATCTATTTTCAACCTTTCATAGAGTAATCACTATGGAGGGTGGAAGTCAAAATGGGACCTGTGGTTTGGAGAGTACTTCTATGATGAATAGGATTCGGCATTATGGGTACACCAAAACTACTTGGAATTACTCAAACAATTGGAGGTTGTTAATTTTTACTAGGTAGTGTGGGTTTCCCAGTTCAACATTTATTAACCAGGTGAGATGGTAACTGATATTATCAATCATTGGTGTTTAAGCATTAATACCTTCCACTTATATCATGGTGAAGTGGGAATTAGTTTATTGTATATTTATCAGATAGGGGTACTTCATATCCTTATCAATTTGTATGTTGAATTTTTATTGCTAGACAATTCCTATATGAATTTTGAGCAAGTATCTTTATTGGAGAGATATTTGATGGTCATGGAAGATGGATTTCTTGGTCATTCTCTCCATTCTCCCTCATTAATTTCATTTGAATACAGGATAGATATATTTTTGAAAATGAATGGATTTTAGCCAAAATTCCTTTATTTATGGATGCATCCAACCCAACAACAATGATTCATTCTAATATTTTATTGTGCTACCCCTAAGGTAGGTCAATACACCTCACAGGGTTATGGGATCCCATCAGGCAAATCATTTGAGATAATACTAGAGGGTTTCTTTTCTATGTTCTTAAACGTATTCCTTTTCCCCCTCCTTGGATGCCTATACTAGTGTTAGAGTTTTCACCTTGATGATGGTAGAAACATTGGAAGAAGGACAGTGTATCAATTTAGACATCCCCACCCTTGCTGACATTTATGAATTACTAGGGTAGATATAGGAAGGAATATCTCCACATCATCTTAGCAGAAAATTTCAATTTTTATACAGCTGCATGGCAGAGAATTTACCTTACTATGAGTATCGGTATACTAGAATGGTTCCTCATTTTGATTTCTGACCGACCCTACTCAACAGTATCAATATTCATCCCAAATATTTGAGTGTGGACAACATGATTGAATTAGTGACTGATTTTTCTCAATTTTCATTTGCACCTCACCTTGAAACTCAATGAGTAGATGTTTATGATAGAAGGGGATCTTAGGAAGAATGTTCCTATATTATTAAGCTGTGAGACAAAATCTTGACCAGTCACATAAATAGAATAACCATTTACAAACCCTATAATACGTATATGTTTTCTAGGAAATTCAAAGGCATGCAACAGGTTTCATTTCTCTCAATTACTCAGGTTAAGAGGGAATCTTAGCTAGTAATCCTTAACCAATTAACATAGACGATGATTCATGAATACTCTCAAATGCAAGTCCTTATTCCCCCCATAGTGGATTCAACTTACTTATTGTGGGATTTTGCTCAAATTTGGGTGTCTTGTAACCATAATGAAGTATTTTTAAGGTTAGTTATTGAGTATATAGTCCATTGGATGCATCTAAACTCGTACAAATTGTTCCATATCCTTCCATTCCTGCCATAAGAAAGAATTCATTTTAGCATCAAATGAATTTAGATGAGACTTCATCTGCACATCCAATTTCTACAGAGAGTGACTCAAACCCTATATCTTTAACTAACAATACTTGTGGTCCTATGAAGTATGGTCTAATTCAAAAATCACAGGGCATTCTAGAAATTACATTTAACCCCATATTCATAGCTTCATAGATTGAACCCCCTAGAGAGATGAAAGATTTCCCTACATGGGTAACTTGACTTAGGAAGACGCCATCTAACATGATTTCACATCAAGATTATATATCCATTATTGTGGATGAAAAAATAGAGGTTTCGATTCTTTTAGGAAACATCAATCTATGTAGAGATGAGTATGTAATTAGATATGCAATATCATCAGAGAAACTCCCCTAGAATAATTTTCTAATAAGGAGGACACCATTCGATGACTATTCATTGATTTTGGTTCATAAAACCTTAACCATTGGTACTTGAACTTCCTCTTGTATCGAATTGTCATATCTTTAAAAGAACTAGTTTCTGGTGAAGGAAACCATGCATAATTCAATACCTCCAATCATTAGATAGAGGAAATGTGGGATATTATTCTTGAGTTGAACCACTTGGAGGTAGAGGAAGAAAATTCTTATGACTAACTGATTTCCCTGACTGAAGATTTCCAATAGTGAAAGGATCATGTGACTAGGATAAGGGTAATATTATCATCAATAAGTTCCAATTTTTAATCCATTAAAAAGAGATTTATGGATATAAGGGACATTGTTAAAAAAATTCATCCATCATCAAAACTTGAATCTGAATAGAGGACAACTTTAGAACAAAGCCTTGATGGACCACGTCAGACGATTATTAATATGATAACTAAAGTATATTGGTCTTCATTGTAATCATCTGGGTTGTCTTTTGCCACTTTCTTGTTAATATTTATGAGATAATCCATTTTGTGGATTCTCCTCCATTTATACTTAATGTAATTAAAACGCTTTTGGTTTTTAGCTTTGGTCCTGATCCAGGGTAACCATATTGAAATAATCATCTAATGCTCTAATTTTATTTCTTGAGCTAATGGACTCAGTGATAATAGTCTCACAGTTTCTAGGGTTATATGAAAAAACTTTACAAACATTGTGTCTTATTATTTGTAGCGCTCTGTTTTGTCTATGTACACTATGATGTAGGATTAGCGAGAACAAATTGGCATTTTCTTAGGCCTCCCTTTGCATGTTTTTGACTTAAAAAGCTATGTGCCTCTTTGATTTTGTGACAGATCAAAATTTTTCCAAAAAAAATTCAATGCATTGGTCTAGAGAGCTAATACTCAACATTTTCCCAAGGTTTCCTTTTTGGGTTTTAATCCTGGTGAATATTTGTGTCTATATTTGTATATAGTTTAAAATCTTCCAAGTTAGACCAACATTATTGATGTTTTAGGTCAAACAACATTTAACATGAATTATGTGGAAAGGGAACTAATTGTGTTTATTAGATGAGAATGGATTAAGAATTTTTTAGATATGAATGAGGAATTTTTCCTGACCTATATTTTATGATTTTTTAATCTAAAACATGATATGTGGCATGTACGTATGGAGTAACAACAAGAATGGTTTCTAACATGATTTTTTTGGGGCATATGGAGGTAGGAAAAGCCTATCATGAGGAAGAATTTTGCATTGGTCGATAGACCCTTTTTAGTGGTAAACATATGCAGAGAAAACTAGGGAATTTTATGCATTAAAGAAAAAGGTTTCCTCAGAAAAATGAACCTCCCCTTTTGATGGCTTGGTAATTTTATGGAAATTTGGATTTCTCTAGACACCTAGGTGTGTCTTGTCAAGGGAGTAATGTTTGAAAACAAAAATGGAATCTGTATCATCATTGATTTTGAATGGAAAACCACCCCCTCATGTATTTGAATTTTCTAAAGGAAGGTTTAAGTGTAGTAAAATTTAATTTCATGCAATAAAGACATGGTTGGTGAAGTTTATCGTCTTCCTTCCAGGACATTTGAGATATTAAATAAAAAACAATGGGTAAACAATTAACCCTTTTCAATGTTGTTTGACCAAGAATGTTCTATCATCTTCAAGCATGAAAGGGGAAAGGATGTAAACTATAATCTGCGGTGTTTCTGAATCTATGTGTTGATATGGGATATAAACTTCATAGGGTGTACAGAGGTATAAAAAGAATATCATGATGATGAATTTTTATCTTATTGAAAGACCCCCCTTTTTTGGGGGAAACTTATACATATCCAACTGGGGAATATTGTGCATAATTAGAAAAAGGTGTCCCAAATATATTTCCCCTTAATTAACAATAGTTAGGTAAGGTTGTGGGGATTTATACCTTTTCAGACACAATTTTGGTTTGTGAAAGGAATGATCCTGGACATGAAAGGGGGATATTCAAAACTATAATTTCTGTGGAATAGGTGCATATGTTTCCCCTACGTAGGTATGAGAAGATTCCCTACGTTCTTCGGACTCATGCATAGGGAAAGATACATTTTTTAATTTTTGGTGGTTGAACCGGGATATGAGTATCCATGTATCACTACATCTCTTATGTGGACCAGAATTACTCCACACATAATTCGTGGTATCATGTAGTTTTAGTGTCATGATATTAGGAATTTTTCCATGAAGGTCAAGGTCAAGATATGATAACCAATGCATCATATTTTATTGTTATGACGTGGGGATGAATTTTTATATAAATCATGGGTAAATAGGAACTAAACGGTCTAAGATATTCTAACATTCCCCTAAAGTGATGAGGTAAGGAAATTGTATACCATTGTTTCTAGAAATTTCAGATCACAAAAAATGATACAGGGAATGGGAGACATTTGGTCTTATGGAGATAGGAAAAGCCTCTTCTAAGGATGAAATTTTCTCTGGTTGATAGGAATTTTTTATGGGAAACTAATTATGATTTTACCAGGTCATATTGTGCATAGTCATATAAAGGTGTCTTCAAGACACTAACCGTCCATTTCCAATGGCCATTGAGGTTTATTAAGATATGAAATTCCACAGGGGCATATAGTTTGATGAATGGAAAGGTTATGTCTAGGTACATAAGAAATATCAAGACCATGATCGTTAATGGAATTTAATATCCCATACATATAATTGAATCATATGTAGAGGAATTTTTGTTTCTATGATATATTCCTAAATAAGGTACACCAATTCAAGATCACCTGCATAAATTTATATATAGGGGTAGAGAGATTTATATTTTCTTTGTTCTATGGATGGGACTAGGAAAACATTCCCAGGAATCAATATGTATCTTATTGTAATGAGAATCAAGAAATAAATAGTTCTTGATATCCCATACTATTTAATTTTAATGTGGTAAGGATGAATATTAACCAATGTGATGGAGGCGAAATGATGTTGCTAAATGTTTCTAGGGAAAGAATCAAGTCATGCGATTCCTAAAAAAATTTCATGTGTAAGTATGATCTGTACTTAGTGAGTGGAAGTATTTTTTTTATTGCAACTAGACCTAAGATTTGAGATCTATGCATTTCTACATATCTTTTTGAAGCAATAATCAAGCAACATGAATTTCTTTAAGAAAGTGGGTTCCTTATGTAGATCTAGATCATACAGAAGGAGGGTATTTTTTAACACAACATGGTTGATGGCCAATAGAGGTAGTGATGTCCTTCCAGGTGAGGGAATCATAGTGGAATTGTGTAGTTTATCATTGTGCATCTTGGACATCTGTTTCATAGTTTAACATCATGTTGTGAGTGTGTATGGAGATGAAATTTTCTAATTGGAGGGGGTATAGCGTAGCCTATATAAACTAACATGACTGAGGACCTAAGAGGCTCTATGACACACCACAAACTCGAGAAGGTAACATAGGCCAATGGGGACATAAATTTGAATGGATTTTTGACTATGGACAAGATATTACATTATGTGTTACTATATATGCCATGTAGATGGGAATCATGCCACAAATAGTTCTTAAAATAATCCATACTACATTGGTCTAACACATAAGCAAGGATGGGAGGAATCCTTCCTTTATTTATGGTGGATGAACCTGAGATATGACATCTGGTAATCACTATGTATCATGAATGGTTAGAAATAAATCACTTTGTAGTTCTTGAGAAAGAGTGTTCTTGTATGGATCTTACTCTTAAGTAGAAACATGGCCATTTTATCCTTCTACTTCACATATATGGATCATGTGAAGAAAGTCATTGATTGGAACAATGATCTTCATATAGTTTAACATCATTCTATTAAGATGATATATGCCACATGGTTTTGACATCGTGCAGTAAGGAAATTACATCCTGCAGTTTAACACCATGTGATTAGGTTATTGGTCAACCAATGTGAAGGAAAAGACATATTGTATCTCAGAGTTTAACATCTTATGATCAAGATGATGGAAGCACTATTTAACAACATGTTGCATGGACAAACTCCATATAGTTTAATGTTATGTGGTTATGTTGAAATATTTTTTTTAGTTTAATGTCGTACAAAAAGAACATTACATACTTTATTTTAACATCATGTGATTAAGACGTTACATACTTTGGATACCTGAAATACTTATTCAATAACCATTCATTGGTAGTATCTATAAGGACTTCTCCATCCATTGAAATAAAGGAATATGATCCATTGGAGTAGACCTTGGTTATGGAATATGGTTCTTCCCATTTTGGTTTCATTTTTGGAGGTTTCTTTCTAAGTATCATCACTGTTATGAGGACCAAAACAATTTCTCCTTTGAGGAAAGAATGAAGGATAACCTTTTTGTTGAATTCTCATGAAATCCAGTTTTGGTAAACATCCAAATGATGAAAGGTATACAATTTATTTTCATCAAGAGTCTTTAATTCCTCAATCCATTTCTGGGATTTCTCATATGTGGATAGTTGGTCACAGATTGAAACACACCGAGAGGGTAATTGAACTTTGATGTGTAAGACAACCTTTTTATCATATACCAATGAATATATGGTTTCTTGGGTGGTGGTGTGGGTCATGGTCTGGTAATACCATAGATCATGAAGAAGCTTATCTGGATATGACTTCTTATCCTTATCTACCATCTTCTAGAGTATATTAGATAGGGTCTTGTTTAAGGCATCTATCTGTTCATTTGTAGTATCATGATAGCAGGATTAATGGTTGGACTTGATACCATGATCCTGATGCAATTTTATCGAATTCATAAAAATAGAAATTGGTGTCATTTTTCAGGAGTAAGGTACGAGGGATACCAAATCAAGTGATGATATTGGCTTTTACGAAGCTGATTATATTCCTTGCCCTTATTTCTTTTAGGGGTATTTCTTTGGCCCACTTAGATAAGAAGTTAGTTGTAGTAATAAATTACGTATACTTCTTGGTCGTAGAAGAAGTACATGGCCTCACCACATCCATTCCCCATATAGAAAATGGCTAGGAGTACATAGTTGTGTGAAGTAACTATGGGGGTCAATTAATGAAATTTTCATAGAATGGGTATGAATGGTACTTTTTTGTGATGCTTGTGCAATACTGTATAAGAGTGGGTGAATAGAATCTTAGAAATCATATTTGGTTGGAAATATTGACCCATGAATGGTGATCTCTGCAAGCTCCATCATGCAATTCCTCCAAGATGGTGGTGGTCTCTTCTCTGTCAATGCACCTGTGAAGGACCCCAATGAGGACCCAATTATATATTTCTTTTTTTATGGTTAGTGAGATCATAGATAACAAAATTAATTTCTCATCTACAGATCTTCTCCCACATGGATCTATCTAATGGGAGCTCTCCCATTTAGACACAATACAAAATGGGAGACATCTATCCGGTGGTAGGTTCATATAGTTCAAGAAAGGGGATGTTCTCATTGATTTCATCCATGTTAGCATGAATGAATGGCAATAACATCTAGCAGTGTAAAATGATGATAACCATTTCATTCCATTATGGATCGGCTTGAGATATGGATGCATTTTTTAATGCATCAGCCTTCACATTTTGTGATCAAGGGAAATGAGTCAATGTTAGTTCTATGGGGAATTCATCCATTTTTAATCAAACATGGTTTAACAAAGGGATTAGATCTACCCTTTTTATAGTATAATCTGCATTGACTTAGTTGATGACTAGTTCCAAATCTCATTTTACCTTCAAGCATTATATTTGTTCTTGAAGTGCCAGCTTCGGCCCTACATTGACAGCTTGATATTATAATTCATTATTTTTTTACCCCTCTAATAGTGGTACGGAGTAAGACAATACTACCTTTTCTGGGGATATGAGTATGAATCCTAGCCTTGCCTTTTTGAGCTTGGGGTATTCCATACTTCCTCATGTAGGGCTTCTAGATGCACCATCAAAATACATCTCCCATATTTGAGATTACTATTGAACAGAGAATATCTCTTAATTGGGTAGTTAGTATCCAAGGAATTCATTTCTGTCGATGGGTGTTCATTCAAGAAATCTAATAATTGTTAGACTTTAATGGATTTATAAGGCATGAACCATATGTCAAATAGTTTTAGGATGATTTCCCACTATGATAGATGTTCAGTCTATATTGGACAGAGAAGAATATATTTTTTCTAATTTATAAAAAAGACAAACCAGACCTCATTGTGATGCATGTAGTCTCTCAATTTTTGTGCAATGAATATTAGCATCAAAATACACATCTCGATGCTTGAGTAATGAGTCTCATCATCAATCATGGTTTGGATGAGAGAGAAAAAGTTATTTTCACTACCAGTATCATTCTTCTATGCAAGGAAGGCACCTATGGATCAATATGAGGAAGTCCAATACAAAATTAGTGTTCTTCCTTTGATAGGTGGAATTATAATTGGTGGGATTAAATGATATTTCTTGATATTGTCAAATTCTTCCTGATAATCATTATTCCATTTATATGTAACCCCCTTTTCATCAACTTGGTGAAGGGAAATCATTTTCTCAAAAGGTTTGTTATGAAGGGGTAAATGTATGTGATACTTCCTTAAAAATCTATAAATTTTATGAGGTTGAGATGAGGTGAAATTCCAAGGATAACATTTGTTGACCTAGGCCCTAATTCGATGTCTCCATGGTGTATGATGATGCTAATAAATATTTCCAAGGTAACACCAAAAGCACACTTCATTGTAATCATTTATAGATGTGTTGTTTTAGTTTACTGAATATAGTTTCGAGATATGAGTGGTGGGACGAGCATTGTCAATATTTAACAACAAATTCATCAATATAACATTCAATAAATTTCCCTAGGAAAGGCTTGAATATGTGATTCATGATACACTAATATTTGGTGCTGACATTCGTCCAATCAAAATCCATTAGCCTATAAACAAATACTCCCTAGGGGGCCTTGAATGTTGTATGTCACGACCCGTCCCCCGGGGCCCGTGTTGTGACTACCCCAAGCCCGCCTTCCATAGGCCCGGGGCTGATGACTAGCACCGAAATGCGTATTCCATAAAATGGGAAGGCGTTGCCTTTATAAACTGTAAACACACACAAACCAAGAACATAGTAAGATACAAAAACAAAATAAACTATATAGTAAAGAGGGTGTGTACAGAGAGTAAAGGGGAGGAAATACAAGCCCAATTGGAAAGTACAAGTAAAAATGGAAAGTAGAAGTAAAACCGTGAATAGATCCTATGAACACTTGTCAAGGATCCCACCTGAAGGCTAGGTACAACTCTCGAACGGTCGTCTCTACGGTTCACCTTGTATAAGGTCCACCTCTGAGCAGTCTCTAGTCCAGGTACCCTCTTCCTCAGTCAGTGTTGTTCGTCGTCTACACTAGACACAAAAAGTTTTGGGCATAGCCCATGAAGGGGTGACTATAACAATACTCAGTAGGGACTCTGAGACCCCGAAGGCCTCCTAGAGTTCCACAATGAAAAACCTCAGGGTAACACCATGAAGGCAGATTAACACATAGGTAAAGTACCACATAGCATAACCTCAATCACAAGCATAAGGTAAAGACATCACACAACAGGATTTATTATAGGAGTAGTAACAAGTAACATCCCCAATCAAAACATTGAATGCCTCAGCTGCTGGAGAACTCCTCTATCGAGTACAGTGGGTATGCCACGTCACACAGAGGCACTTCCTGTAACACCCCAAGATTTTATGAAAAATATTTTTTTAATTTCATAGATGTCTTCTATTATAAACTACACCAAGTTAAGCTTGTACTATACACAACACTGTATTATCTTGCAGTATACACAACACTATTCCGGGCTCGTGTTACACACAATTTCAAGTTCGTTTTGTGGAAATTATTCTACGCAACATTAAGTATAGATTTTGTTTAATGTATAAATGAAATAAGTTTTGATTATGTTATACGCAACAAAAAATGGTGAATTCACTACACGCAACCATGACTTGGCTTGCATCACACGCAATCAAGACCTTCCTCAATAGTGTGTGTCGTACGCAATACCAAGTTTCACTAAACGAGATATTATTATAATATTATTATGAACTAGCCGTTATGAATAGTAATACCCAATTTTTGAAATTTAATTAATTTTATTTTTCAAAATTGACTTCATTTTTGGATTCAGAATATCGAAATTAGTCTAGGGTGATTTTTTGGTATTTTTATGAAAACATTCAATTTTTGATGAATAGTGAAAACACTGGGTTTCTATTTAAAAACTGACTTTTTATTTAAATAATAATTTATTTTATTTAATTTTGTTTTAGGTCAAAATTGATACATAATACCTATATAAGTTCAATGTAATTAATTGGAGTCATTTTATAATAATTTTAGATATATAATATATTTATTGAACTTTTTCACCATCTTTTACCCACCTCCTAGGAGAATTTGAAAATTTACATAAAACTTAATTTTACCGCTTCTGTGAGTGGAATTTCGAAAATCCGAGAGACACAGTTAATATCAAGGAGTAAAATGTGGTTCAATAAGTTAAAAATAATTTTTGGTGAATAGTAACTTTTTACTTTAATTTACCACAGTTAAAAGTAAATAGGGTAATTAAGTGTAAAAATGGTATTACTATTACCCTAACACAAGTTCTAATTCTATTGGAAAAGAGTAATTAGACCAAAAACAACCTTAGGAATAAAATAATACCCTTTAGGTCCACTTGGATTGGATTAGGTCATTTATTATTATTTTATTTAAGAAGAGTTAAAATGGTTAAAATCAAAGTTTAATAACTAATTTTTTTTAATATAGGGTTATACATAAGATAAATTCGACTATAAATATTCATTAGAAAGATAAAAATATTTAATACCTAATGGTATTTTATTTATAATTTTTAGACATTAAATAATTTAATTTATTTATGACACAATGGTGATGTAGTAATTACCTAAATAATGAAATATTAAAAAAATTGATATTATAAATACCAAAATAAATGTAATTTGATATTTTTTATTAATTAAACTAATTTTATAGGTTAATATGACATGTTAGTATTGATTTAATTAACGTTTTTAGAAATAATCATTCTGTTATAATTTTCACAAAAATCAATTACCAAATAGTGTCAAAATTTACCTAAAATACATTTTAAAACAAATATTATATTATTAACTATTATTATATTCCTAAAAATATAAGGTTAGGCCAAATGGCTAATATAAGGTTATATATATTAATAATTAACCACTTGGGGTTCGTTTGGCTTGTTATAGTAAGTTTATTAACCATATAGTGTAAGAAAACAAGAAGACACGGTAAAGGTTAAATTGTTTAACTTAGTGTTAAATCTAAATGATAAGGTTAAAATAGAAACATAAACTTGTCTAAAACCTATTGGTTGAGAGTATTTGGACCCATACCCACTTTAGATTCTAAATAAATCAATTTAGATCTATTATAAACAGAATATGACTTTATTATAAAATAATATTTTAAGTTTTTCCTAAAGTGCTCTTCTCCTCCCTTATAAAAAGGGCACCCCTTCCCTCTTTTCTTCACACCCTTTTGATCCTTTAATATCTGAAACACCCTGACCATTTCCCTTATAATCTTCCCTAGAAACATTATAGAGGGTCTATTCTCCTCAAAAGACCAACCCTAGTGCCTTAAGAGGAGGTTAAGAAGAGGCGCATCAAAGAAGATGTAATATCCTTTACCGATTCTTTCCAATTTATTACTTCTTCTACTTCTTCTTCTTTATTTTTTTCATCATAAATTAATAACATCAGTATCACTCATATACTAATATGTTATTATAAATATGAAACAACCCAATTTCATCTTCTATCAATCCTATGGAAACGAAATCACCGCGCGTGCATACGTACGGAATACCGTCTCCGTTCCGTGGTGTAATCTGTTTTCAACCACCACCTTACTTGGATGGGTATAATGGTGTTAATAAATAACTATATATGATTATTGTAAATTGATATTCATACTGAAATATTATACATACAATTCAATACAATTCCACAATCATGGTAATGATATCATCGCTCGTGCGTACGTACGAACTACCGTCTCCACGAACGTGATGAGATTCATTTTCCATGATTAACCATTCAAGTATGATTATAAAGTATATATAATAAATAATAATGAATGATATTACATAATAATGATACTGGATTTATGTACATCTATGTTTAATTTACTTAATTCCATTCAATTCAATAAGGAAACGAAAACAGCATTTATGCGTACATACGACCTACCGTCTCAATGAACGATGTATTTCATTCCAATTATCGATCTATCATATATATATATATGTATATGCTGAATATATATTATATATAAATCATGTTTTACATTATGGAATTAATTAAATCTGGATATAAGTAATAATATCAAGAACAACAAGTTGAAACACGTACAATAAATGAAACGATTTTACCCAAATCGCTACTTTTACATCGAACTTACAAAAGAACGGGTAATATAAAGTCATAAGTAAACCATATATGATATAATAACAATGAATATGATTCTTTAATAATTCAATGACATTATTTAAATCATTATACAAGAGGTTTATATACGTACGAAGCATATTGGACCTAAGGTAAGGGATAATTATTCCAATCTCATTCTTATCCGAGATTGTTTATTCATAAGTATTTATTGGGTTTATATTTATCATCCATGGCCCTGTTTTCTAAAAATGGTTTCATGTATGTTTAAAGTCCTTTTTACCAATTTTTGACTTTTACTACATGGTATGTAAGGAATCTTTCTTTTACGAGGTACTTTTTGACTTTTCTGACAAAAGTACGAGAAGAATGTTTTTTTAACTTATACGACACGAATAGATTTTTACGGTTTCATAACGCCTTATTTTCAAGAAGCTTACTCTACAAGATTTCATGATTATTTTCAAATAAATCCTTTTATTTTAAAATTGCATGGAATTTTGTGAAAAGAAAATGATTTTGAATAAGAAAGGATATTTTCCTCAAGAATTTATTTCAAGTGTTTTATCAAAACCATTTTCCATCTAAGATGACATTATTTCATATGTGTATGTTTCAAGTATAATGTCTCTATGATTTACATGGTTACACTTTTCTTATGATGAAATCATATCTGTTTGTTTTTTATGGATTATGTTATGATGAGATGATGTTTATGAAACCCATTTTTATTCTTTGGGTTATGATGAATGATTTATGTTTATGTTGTGGCACAAGTAAGAATGATTTCATTATGAGATGGGTGGGACCTATATCTCTCTCCAATGCAATGGGTAAAGATTTATATCTCATGAGATAGACATGGCTGGAATAGTAAGTTAATCTGGTTCAGTGTTACATGACTGAAACGAGGAGTGAACTCAATTCAGAAAGGGACTTTGTCCACTAAGATGGTCTTGGCATCAATGCCATGGCTACTATGGAAATCATAACATGTTCTTAATGGTTTCCACAATTACATGTTTTATTACCATGCTATTTTATCAGGATTAATGTTTCTTTATGATCTATGCCTTACATACTGCCATGTTTTTTGCCATTGCTGAAGATCTTGATGTTTAAAGATTATGTTCATGTTTTTAAGTACAAATGTATATGATTTGTTTTATTTTCTCCATTATTACCCTTACTGAGCATTTGAGATCACCCTTTATATGTTTTATTTTCCCCAGTATATAAAGAAAGGTTTTAGGTAAGAAAAAAAGGGAAGATCTTTATAGGAGATGTTGAAGATCTTTCACCAAGATTAGAAGATTATGTTACAAGTTTCCAAAGACACTAAAATATTACAGTCGTTTAGTGTCTATTTTTGTTATGTATTAAGTATTCCGAAAAAGTAATGTATTGTCCATCTATGTCAAGCTTTGGGTCTCTACAGTTGGTATCAGAGGAAAGGGTTAGTTAACCTTTGGAAACTAGGATGCAAAAACTTTAGTGAGATCCCTAGAGATATTTATAAGGTACTTCTAGGGATGTCCCTAAGGTTAATTATAAGTATAGGTTATAGTACTAGAATTACAGAAACGATATTAGAATTAAACCTAAGATGTTACATATTGAAGGTAATCCCCCTTGATTATGATTTTTTCCTCTCACACTATTCTTTTTGGGTTTTATAAAATGGATGAAAATAGGAAGATT
This sequence comes from Viscum album, assembly GCA_963277665.1. Lineage (NCBI taxonomy): Eukaryota > Viridiplantae > Streptophyta > Magnoliopsida > Santalales > Viscaceae > Viscum > Viscum album. The sequence goes on along the minus strand of OY728131.1, from coordinate 670,441,014 downwards.
CATGATAATGGAGGATATGATGGACAATGGAATGATATTCGTCATGACAAACCAAATGAAATGGAATTTGGAAGTCCAAACATCGTTATTATGCCTAATCAGAAATTTCATAATATGATCAACAATCTCAAATTTGGTAAGTATCCCGACTCATATAATAAGAGAAAGATGGAGTTTCTTGATGATCATAGAGTAAAGAAAGTTCAATTCCCCTCTTGTAAATCATGTGGGAAGCGGCATCAGGGATAATGTTTCAAAGGAACTGGAAGATGCTTTGGGTGTGGAAAAGAAGGAAACAAAGCCAGTAAGTGCAAAGGAAAAGAGTTAGTTAACACCATGGACAAGGGTAATGGTATTTCTACGACATCAACAATGATTAAATTTTTTCAATGTGGAATGTATGGGCATTATGAAAATCAATGCCCTAAGGGAAAGTCTCATAAAGAAAATCAGCATGGTCGTATGGGTAGTATTTATGTTGATGATGATGAAGAGGATACAAATGATATGTCAGTTGAAATAATTTTGGAAGCTCAGTCAATGGTTTAAGAAGGTAGTGGAATGATTTATGTTTATCAAGAGTTATGTTGTATAGGTAATGGTACTATGGAATAAAGACACATCTAAGGATTGTTACACTATTGTGTTTCCTATAGTATTTGAAAGTATATGTTGAATGGTACCGGTAACCATGAAATGTTATTTAGATATTTTTGGAAAGTAGATGATATGTGCATAATGGAGGGATAAGAAGATAATGAGATATTTGATTGTATTCATGATCTCATGACTGATATAAGGACTAAGTGATATTATGGTTTGAGTATATAGAATTTTTGGGATTTTGGTACGTGGAAAGTGTTAAATTTTAACAACATTCATGATTTCACTAAGGTTCAATGGGTATTCATTTTTCAAGAGAATACATGATTAAAATATTCACATGTTTGTAATGTGACCAACAAGATATATCGTATGATATATGGGGGATAAATGATGGTATTCATATGCTTGTTTGATGACATTTCTAGTAATCATTATCTTTATACTATAAGAATGGATAGAAATATTTTAGATAAGCCTAAAGATTGGAATGGATTATGTTGGACATAAGTTATTATTGTTTAAGGATAGAACTTTTTTTCGATATTATTGATGGGATGTTATAATAATGTAGTTTTAGAAAAAGGACAACCTGCAGGACGGGCGACAACCCGTCGCGTCAGCCAAGGCTGTGGGAATCGAACTAACAACCAAAGTGCGACTGACCTTTATTGCCTACCACTAACCTAAAACAAGTCCCTGGTTAGTAGAAACTTTATTTATTTTATTAAGCGATATGATTAATGAATTATAAGTCTATTTTAGCAACTATATACGATTAATCTCAGCATAGATGAACTTCTGTATATTTAATAAATTGTGCTAAACTTTTTGCAAGAGAAATAGATGGAATGGCCTATCATTGTATTTCATAATCTGATAACACTTCACATAAAACAAATTCAACTTCATTTCTTAATGAGGTGAAGTGGAAATTATTTGAGGCACGAGAAACGATGAGATTGTACCAAAATCAAGTAAGTATTTCTTTTAATTCAACAATTCTTCAACTTTAGAGAAATGGTCTTGAAAACAAAAAATGTTGTCCTAGTGCTCTCATATCTGATGAATCGGATGGTACCTTAGATCATAAAAAATTTATGGATTTGTGATTGTTGGATTTTTCATAGCCATGTCCTCTTCCACTCTCCATCAGAATTTGATGGTTATATTTCTCCTCCATATCCATATTTTCACCTATGTTCTACTATGTGGAAACCCATTGATTAGTTAATTTGGGTAACCATTATGTTTCATACTTTAGTTTTAAAGTCAAGTTTTGGTATTCCTTTTTATGATGTGGGTTTTTATTAAAGAAACATTCAAGTATTAAACCATTTATAACCCCGGCGAATTTCGAGGGAGAAATTCATTTTAAGGGGGGTAGAATGTAACACCCTGAGATTTTATGAAAAATATTCTTTTAATTTCATAGATATCTTCTACTATACACTACACCAAGTTTATTTTGTACTATACGCAACACCGTATTAGCTTTCAGTATACACAACACTATTCTTGGCTCGTGTTACACACAATTTCAAGTTTGTTTTGTGGAAATTATTCTACGCAACATTAAGTATAGATTTTGTTTAATGTATAAATGAAATAAGTTTTGATTATATTATATGCAACAGCAAACAGTGCTTTCACTACACGCAGCCCTTCCTCGATAGTGTGTGTAGTATGCCAACTATTCTACACCAACTATTCTTGGCTTGCATTACACACAATCAAGACCTTCCTCGATAGTGTGTGTAGTACGCAAAACTGAGTTTCACTAAACGAGATATTATTATAATATTATTATGAACTAGCAGTTATGAATAGTAATACCCAATTTTTGAAATTTTATAAATATTATTTTTCAAAATGGACTTCATTTTTGGATTCGGAATATCGAAATTAACCTAGGGTGAATTTTTGGTGTTTTTCTAAAAACTTTCAATTTTTGATGAACAGTGAAAACACTGGGATACTATTTAAAAACCGTCTTTTTATTTAAATTTATTTTAGGTCAAAATTGATACATAATACCTATATAAGTTCAATGTAATTAATTGGAGTCATTTTATAATAATTTTAGATATATAAAAATTTTATTGAACTTTTCACCGTCTTTTACCCACCTCCTCAGAAAATTTGACAATTTACATAAAACTTAATTTTACCACTTATGTGAGTGGAATTTCGAAACTCCGATAGACATGATTAATATCAAGAAGTAAAATGTGGTACAATAAGATAAAAATAATTTTTGGTGAATAGTAACGTTTTACTTTTATTTACCACGGTTAAAGGTAAATAGGGTAATTAAGGGTAAAAATGATATTACTATAACCCTAACACATGTCCTAATTCTATTGGATAAGTGTAATTAGACAAAAACAACCTTAGGAATAAAATATTTCTCTTTAGGTACACTTGGATTGGATTGGGTCATTTATTATTATTTTATTTAAAGAAGAGTTAAAATGGTTAAAATCAAAGTTTAATAAATAAAACATTTTTAATATAGGGTTATACATAAGATAAATTCGACTATAAATATTAATTAGAAAGAAAATACCATTTACTACCTAATGGTATTTTATTTATAATTTTTATACATTAAATAATTTAATTTATTTGTGACACAATGATGATGCAGTAAATACCTAAATAATGAAATATTAAAATAATTAATATTATAAATACCCAAATAAATGTAATTTGAGACTTTTTATGAATTACACTAATTCTATAGGTTAATATGACATGTTAGTGTTTATTTAATTAACTTTTTTCGAACTAATAATTCTATTATGATTTTCACAAAAATAAATTACTAAATAGTGTCAAAATTGACATAAAATTGTTTTTAAAACAAATATTATATTATTAATTGTTATTATATTCTTAAAAATCTTAGTTTCATCCAAATGACTAAGATAAGGTTATATATATTAATAATGAACCACTTGGGGTTCGTTTGACATGTTATAGTAAGTTTATTAACCATATAGTGTAAGAAAACAAGAAGACACGGTAAAGGTTTAATTGTTTAACTTAGAGTTAAATCTAAATGATAAGGTTAAAATAGTAACCTAAACTTTTCTAAAACATATATTTTGAGATTATTTAGACCCATACCCACTTTAGCTTCAAAATAAATTATTTTTGAGCTATTATAAACTGAATATGACTTTATTATAAAATAATATTTTCAGTTTTTCCTAAAGAGCCCCTCTCCTCCCTTATAAAAAGGGCACCCCTTCCCTCTTCTCTTCAGACCCTTTTGAGCCTTGAAGATCGTCCAAAACCCTACCCATTTCCCTTATCATATTACCTAGAAATATTATAGAGATTCTGGTTTCCTCAGAAGACCAACCCTAGTGCCTTAAGAGGAGGTTAAAAAGAGGCGTGTCAAAGAAGAAGTAATATCCTTTACCAATTCTTTCCAATTTATTTCTTCTTCTACTTATTCTTCTTTATTTTTTTCACCATAAATTAATAACATTAGTATCACTAATATACTGATATGTTATTATAAATATGAAACAATCCAATTTCATCTTCTATCAATCATACGGAAACGAAATCACCGCGCGTGCGTACGTACGGAATACGGTCTCCATGCCGTGGTATAATCTGTTTTCCACTACCACTTTACTTGGATGGGTATAATGGTGTAAATAAATAACTATATATGATTATTTTAAAGTGATATTAATTCTGAAATAATATAAACACAATTCAATACAATTCTACGATCATGGGAATGATATCATCGCTCGTGCGTACGTACGGACTACCATCTCCACGAACGCGATGAGATTCATTTTCCATGATTAACCATCCAGTATGATTATAAAGTATATATAATAAATAATCATAAAATATATTACATAATAATGATACTGGATTTATGTACATATATGTTTCAATTACTTAATTCCATTCAATTCAATAAGGAAACGAAAATAGCGTTCATGCGTACGTACGACCTACCGTCTCCATGAACGGTGTATTTCATTCCATTTATCGATCTATCATATATATATATGTATATAATGAATATATATTATATATAAATCATGTTTTACATTCTTGAATTAAGTAAATCAGGATATAAGTAATAATATCAATAACAACAAGTTGAAACACGTACAATAAATGAAACGATTTTACCCAAATCGCTGCTTTTACATCGAATTTATAAAATAACGGGTAATATAAAGTCATAAGTAAACAATATATGATATCATAACAATGAATATTATTATTTAATAATTTAATGACATTATTTAAATCATTATACAGGAGGTTCAGATACGTACGAAGCATATCAGACCCAAGGTAAGGGATAATTATTCCAATTTCATTCTTATCCAAGATTGTTTATTTGTACGTATTTACTGGGGTTATATTTATCATCCATTTCCCTATTTTATAAAAATGGTTTCATGTATGTTTAAATTCCTTTTTACGCATTTTTGACTTTTACAACATGGTATGTAAGGAATCTTTCTTTTACGAGGTACTTTTTGACTTTTCCGGCAAAAGTATGAGAATAATGTTTTTTTAACTTATACGGAACGAATGGATTTTTACAGGTTCATAACGCCTTATTTTCAAGAAGCTTACTCTACAATATTTCATGATTAGTTTGAACAAAATAATTTTCTTTTAAAATTCCATGGAATTTTGTTAAAAGAAAATGATTTTGAATAAGAAAGGATATTTTCCTCAAGAATTTGTTTCAAGCGTTTTATCAAAACCACCATTTTCCATTTAAGATGACATTATTTGATATGTGTATGTTTCAAATATAATGTCTCTATGATTTAAATGGTTACAATTTTCTTATGATTAAATGATATCCATTTGTTTTATATGGATTATGTTATGATGGGATGATGTTTATGAAACCCATTTTTATTCATTGGGTTATGATGAATGGTTTATGTTTATGTTGTGGCACAAGTAAGAATAATTTAATTATGAGATGGGTGGTACCTATATCTCCCTCCAATGCATTGGGTAAAGATTTATATCTCATGATATAGACATGGCTAGAACTATAAGTTAATCCAGTTCAGTGTTACAGGACTGAAACGAGGAGTGAACTCTATTCAGAAAGGGACTTTGTCCACTAAGATGGTCTTGGCAGCAATGCCATGGCTACTATGGAAATCATAACATTTGCATAATGGTTTACACAATTACATGTTTTATTCCCATGCTATTTTATCAGGATTACTGTTTCTTTATGATCTATGCCTTACGTACTGCCATGTTTTATGCCATTTCTCAAGATCTTGATGTTTAAACATTATGTTAATGTTTTTAAGTTCAAATGTATATGATTTGTTTTATTTTCTCCATTATTACCCTTATTGAGCATTTGAGCTCACAATTTATATGTTTTATTTTCCACAGGATATAATGAAAGGTTTTAGGTAAGAAAAAAAGGGAAGATCTTTATGGGAGATGTTGAAGATCTTTCACTAACATTAGAAGATTGTGTTCCATGTTTCCAAAGACACTAAAAATTACGGTTCTTTTGGTGTCAGTTTTTGTTATGTATTAAGTATTCCTCAAAAGTAATGTAATGTCAACGTACATCAAGCATTGGGTCTCTACACTTCCCACTAACCTTGGATGGCTTAGGTACTGCTCTTATCGAGTACTGTTGGTCTGTCACATCAAACAGAGTCATTCCCCACCGTGGGTCTTCAGCATCAAACAGAGGCACCCCCCTCATGGAATGCTGAGGCACTCCTCCTATCGAATACCATGGGTCTACCATGTCACACAGAGGTGCTCCCCACCGTTGGTATACTGCTTCACACAGAAGCGCTCCCCACTGGGCCTTTCAAGTCACTCTGAGTTGAAATGGTCGACAGTTGTCAAGTCTCAGCCAGTTGTAGGGTTCTGTAAGTAGCGCACATGGGAGAACGCAATATATGGCACGTCAATCAGACGCCCGGTCTGAAAGTTTTTAGTTTTTTTGCTCCAAGGGACCAGTTGAATTCGGGGTTCGATCCAACCTGGACGTACTCCAAATTTATCGAAAACTCAAGAGGAATATACCAAATGGACTGTCTTGATCCAAGTATTCTAGTGTCGCAGGCAGTTTGTCAAATGAATCGACGATTCTCATGTTACAACCGAAAAGGTCGAAACTGAGTTGTGATGGGCCCGAGTCCGGTCCGACCCGGCCTGGGCCGACCCGTTCCAACCTGGGTCTGGCCCGAATGGCTAGGGCCTTGGCGGGCCCGGCTCGTTGGGCTGTGGCCCAACCTAACCCGCGTAGGGGGTGGCTCGGCCCTGTCCGCTGGGCGCGACCCACTACGATGCAACTTTCTGGGTGCGTCCCGCTGTCCTGGTGGTCCGACGTGGCAGGTCTGCCCTAACCGACACCCGGGGGGAGGCACCCCCGGTCTTCTCGAATGGTCCATGGATCATTCAACTGCCCGCTCATGGTATCCATCGAAGGGGTCTCACCCGGTGTGGTGTGGCAGGCTAGACTTCTTCCCAGTGGCGCAGTCGTGTACCACTGCTCCACCACAGCTGACCAAATGCTGGCCGCCCTTCGGCCTCTGCTGGGGCCAAGTGGTCACAACCTCCTACTCCACCGGCGGCGCGGATGCGCACCGCCACACTGCTACGCGATCGGCCGGTGTGCCGGCCCCACCCCTTTCTTTTCCATGGTAGATGGCCCACGACCTCCTACTCATCCGGTGACACGGACGTGCACCGCCCTTCCTAATGCAGTCAACCAGGTGATGGCCACTGCCTTCTTCCGTGAGCCATTACGGTTTCGTTCCAAGACTAAAAAATAAAACGATCGCATATTCACGATCCTTGGGTTGAGGGCTCTGTGTCTATATGTTTTTCTTAACAAAATGTTGTGTTTCCAGCATCAATAAATATTTGGCGTTGAAGAATGCATGAAGAACGCTTGAAGAACAAAAGATAATAGGAATGGTTTAAGTTTGAGACGATGGCCATGTTAGTTTTTCCATCATCATTGTAAAACCTGAATATGAAGTATTGATAAATAAATTCAATCATTTAAAAATTCCCTTCCTCTATTTTCTATTGGAGGTGGCGTGAGGAAGAAGACAAAGTCACTGAATGTCCGTGTTCGTCACTCCCACATCCCGTCTCCGATCTGGCTCGATCTTCATCCTCTTTCTTCATTGGAGAATCTCCTTTTGTTGGAGAATGTGTTCTCCAAAGTTCTCCCTCCAAGTGCTCTCCTTTCCAACAATTCCCCCAACCTAGAGAAAGGTGAGTATCCAACATATAAATTAATCTAATTGAGTTGGCAGAACAATTATGTTTAAGTTGGCATAATTAATTCGGGGGAGAAACCAAGAGCCACCTCCCACATTAAAGTGGGAGTTCAAGGGTCGGGTGTTCCCCACCATTAATTTCAAAATGGGATGTTTCAATCTTGGGTGTTTCCCACCACCGAATTCAAATGGGAGGTTCACAAAGTAAAATTAAATAAAAGATGTCTTATTTTATTCTTTTTATTATTTTAACACACCCATGAAAAGTCCAAAAACTAACATTGACCCTCGACGTACTGTGGTCGAGGTGAAGGTCTCCTTAAGTGAATATTGTCCATGGTAGTTCAATGGTGTCATTGTATTTCAATTTCGAGCAACGGTTCAAAAGTTATAAAATGCTTCTCACGCATTTACTGAACATACCTGAAAATAAGTTCAGAAATTCATTCCGGGCACACCGGGCCTTGGAATCATGTGCCGTCAATTTTTGCAGACTTGTAACATTTCTATTTAATTAACAAAATTACACGAAAAAATTTAGGTCATTAAATTCTCCCCACCTCAGGGATTTGTGTCCCTGAAATCCACAACACAAACTAGGGAAACAAGTGGGGGTACTGAGCATGAATCTGAGCCTCCCTCTCCCACGTGCTCTCCTGGAGGTTCCCGTGAAAACAACGAACACATACTAGAGGTATCGACAACCCATGAAGGACCCACTCTTATCGATCCTCAATCTTCACTGGAACCTCCGAAAACATCACCCCATCATCGATGTCTAGCCCTCCCCAGTCAGTGATGTGTGAAGGATCATGTATTTTTTTCCTCAGTTGGGATACGTGGAAAATGTTGTGCACCCGGTGCAACTGAGGTGGAAGACCTAAGCAGTAAGCCACTTTTCCAACTCTACTGAGGACCTAAAAGGGTCTGATGAACCTCAGAGATAACTTTCTGCCCCGACAATATCTCCGCAAACCTCGTCGAGGTGAGACCCGTATAGAAACATGATCACCATCCCCGAACTCAAGAGTTCTTCATCTCCTATCAGCATAGGACTTATGCCTACTATGTGTGTAACAGCCCGAGATTTTATAAAAAAATATTCTTTTTAATTTCATTAATGTCTTTTGTTGTACGCTACACCAAAAAGATCTTTCTCAACATGCATCCTTGACTTACCTTGCATTACACGCAATCACGACCTTCCTCGATAGCGTGTGTTGTACGCAAAACCGGGTTTTACTAAACAACGATATATTATTATAATATTATTATGAACTAGCCGTTATGAATAGTATTAACTAAATTTTGAATTTTATAACATTATTATTCATCTTACTCATTTTATAGAACATGGTATAAGAACAAAATAAATTTTTCGGGTAAAATAAGTATTTTTCAAAAAATGCAGTTTTGCCGCCTTTTGATGGCACACCCACTTTAAATCTAGTTTTTGACATGATTATAAGTTCAATTTGACAAAATAAAATTATTCTTTGGAATCATGAAATAAAAATTTACTTTGGATAAATATTTCTTATTATTCTGGTAACTTTCATATTTTAATGAATAGTAAAAACACGCTATATTATAATTAAAAACATATTTTTTAATCGAAATAATTAATAGTGATAAATTATTAATTTGAGTGGTTTTAAATTATATTTAGAATATATTTTTACAATTTAATACAATTTTGGTCATTGGATGTAATTTCATATTTAAACCAGTCATAAACAAGTGTCAATCTTTTGATAGTTATTATCTCTTAAGAACACGCTATTTGTTTTGACGACGGGAATTAATTTTTAAATTAATTAATGCAACTGATATGTTTTGAATTTGATAAAATAGAAATCATTTTTGAATTCATAATATCAAATATATCTTAGATCTAATTTTTGGTATTTTTCTGGAAACTTTCATTTTTTGATGAATAGTGAAACCACTAAGTGGTAGTTAAAAAACTGAATTTTTCCTAAAACTTAATTTTACCTCTTCTGTGAGTGGAATTTCGAAAATCCGAGAGACACGGTTAATATCAAAGACTAAAATGTGGTTTAATGAGATGAAAATAATTTTTTGTGAATAGTAACTTTTTACTTTTTTTACCATGGTTAAAAGTAAATAGGGTAATTAAGGGTAAAAATGATATTATTATTACCCTAAAACATGTCCTAATTCTATTGGATAAGTGTAATTTGACCAAAAACATCCTTAGGAATAAAATATGACCATTTAGGCCCACTTGGATTAGATTAGGACATTTATTATTAATTTATTTAAAGAAGGGTTAAAATAGTTAAAATCAAAGTTTAATAAGTAAATCATTTTTAATATGGGGTTATACATAAGATAAATTATACTATAAATATTAATTAGAAAGATAAAAATATTTACTACATAATGGTATTTTATTTGTAATTTTTAGACATTACATAATTTAATTTATTTATGACACAACGATGATGCAGTAATTATCTTATTCATGAAATATTGACATAATTGATGTTATAAATACCCAAATAAGTATAATTTGATACTTTTTATGAACTAAACTAATTTTCTAGGTTAATATGACATGTTACGATTGATTTAATTAACTTTGGTCGAAGTAATCATTCTGTTATGAGTATCAAAAAAATAAACTATTGAATAGTGTCAAAATTGACATAAAATAGTTTTTAAAACAAATATTATATTATTAATTGTTATTTTATTCCTAAAAATCTAACGTTCGGCCAAATGAATTATATAAGGTTATATATATTAATAAAACACAACTTGGGGGTCGCTGGGATGTATATGGTAAGTTTATTAACTATATAATATAAAAATACAAAGTGACATGGTAAATGTCAATCTAATTAACTAAGAGTTAAAACTAATAGATAAGGTTAATATAATGACCTAAACTTGTCTAAATTCTATTGGATGAGAGTATTTAGACCCATCCCCACCTTATATTCGAAATAACTCAATTTGTAGCTATTTAAAACCGAACTTGACTTTATAATAAAACAATATTTTTAGTTATTCAAAAGGTGCCCCTCTCCTCCCTTATAAAAGGGAACCTCCTCCCCCTCTTCCTCACACCACTTTGAGCCTTCAAGCTCGGACAAAATCTGCAAAATTATCTTCTCCACTTCCCTAGAAACATCCTAGAGGTTCTGGTCTTCCTCAAAGACCAATTTTAGTTCCCTAAGAGGATGTCTCAAAGAGGCGCTTCAAAGAAGAGGTAATTTCCATTACCGATTATTTCATCTTTATTTATTCTTCCACTTATTCTTCTTTAGTTGTTTCATTATAAAGTAATAACATCAGTATCAATCATATAATGATATGTTATTTTAAGTATGAAACAACCCTATTTCACCATCTATCCATCCTACGGAAAAAGAAATCACTGCGCGTGCGTACATACGGAATACCGTCTCCACGCCGTGGTGTAATCTATTTTCCACCACCACCTGACTTGTATGGGTATAATGGTGTAAATAATGACTATATATGACTATTATAAAGTTATATTTATTCTTAAATAGTATACATACACTCCAATTCAATTCTACGATCATAGGAACGATATCATCACTCGTGCGTACGTACGGAATACCGTCTCCACGATGTGATGTGACTCGTTCTACATGATCTTCATTGCATAATGATTATATAAATGAATTGAATGAATTAAAATGATATATAATACACTAATACCATTCGGTAAATGTGGTATCTATAACCTAAAGATAAGAATAAGAATTTATTCGACAAAACAGGCATAAGAACAAAAAGTAATAAACACCCGAATAACAAGTAGTAATGAAATATTACTAATAATAAGCTAAGAATATGACCATATATGATATCATAAAAATATTTATGACTATGTAATAAGTAAATAACATTATTTAAATCATTATACAGTAGGTTCGGACACGTACAAAGCATATCGGACCAAAGGTAAGGGAAATATCACAATCTCATTTTTATCCGAGATTGTTTATACTTTGGTATTTACTAGGGTGTATTTTATCATCCACATCCATGTTTCCTCAATATGTAATATTATTTCCATCCACCTAAAATTGTTTAAATCCAATTTTACCCTTCGATGAGTTTTTAGTGAAGGATATGAAAGGAATCTTTTGTCGTTTTTCGTACGAGGTACTTTTTGACTTTTCCGACAAAGGTACGAGAAGAATGTTTTTTAACTTATAAGGCATGAATGGATTTTTAAAACATTATTTCCAAGAATATTACTTTAAAAGTTTTAATGTTTATTTTTAATCAACTTCTTTTAGTTTAAAATTGTATGACATTTTAAGAAAGGAAAAATGTTTTTGAAGTAGAAAGGATATTTTCCTCAAGAATTGTGTTCAAGTGTTTTATCAAAATTATTTTCCATCTAAGATAATAAAGGGTTCTGTTTCTATCCCTATTTTTACATTGATTTGATTATGTTGTGATGGAATTATTTTTTATGAATTCCTTTATCTTATATGAATTGTTTTATGTTGTCACGATGTTTAAGATTCTCATTTTTATTACATGGGTTATGCAATGATGTATGATTTAATATTTTGTGGCACACATAAGAATGGTATCCTTATGAGATGGGTGGGACCTATATCTCCCTCCAATGCATTGGTTATAGATTTTATATCTCATGATATAGACATGGATGGAATGGTAGGTTATACCAATTCAGTGAAACATGACTGAAACGAGGGTGACTTGGTTCAGAAATGGACTTTGTCCACTAAGATAGTCTTGGCAATGAGTCTTGACTAATAAGATATGATTCTCTATGATTATGTGTGTATTCCACAAAGTTTCATGTTTTAAGTTATGATTATTGGGATTTCATTTCACTACTATGAATTATCCCATGTTATGAAATTATGCTCTCTTTTGCAGGTTAAGATTTCCAAAATGTTATGTTCTTATGAAAATGATGCGATTGATATTTCTTTTGTTTACCCTTACTGAGCATTTGAGATCACCCTTTTATGTTTTCTTTTCCCTAGGATATAAAGAAAGGTTTTAGGTAAAAAAAGGAAGATCTTTATGGGAGATGTTGAAGATCTTTCACCACGATTAGAAGATTATATTCCTAGTTTCCAAAGACACTAAACTATTACGATCCTTGTGTGTGTGTTTTTGTTATGTACTAAGTATTCCACAAAAGTAATGTAATGTCCATGTACTTCAGGCTTTGGGTCTCTACAGTTGGTATCAGAGGAAAATTTTAGTCAACCTTTGGAAACTAGGATGCGAAAACGTAAGTGAGATCCCTAGAGATATTTCTAAGGTATGTCTAGGGATGTCCCTAAGGATAAGTATACGTATAGGATATAGTCCTAGAACTATGGTAATGATAATAGATTAAACCAAAGATGTTAGATATTGATGTTACACCCCCTTTATTATGATTTTTTCCTCTCATGCTATTTTTTTTGGGTTTTAGAAAATGGCTGGAAACAGGATGATTCACGATAATGGAGGATATGATGGACAATGGAATGATATTATTCATGAGAAACCAAATGAAATGGGATTTGGAAGTCCAAACATCATTATTATGACGAATCAGCAATCTCATAATATGATCAATAAAGTATAATTTGTTAAATTTCCTGATTCGGCTAATAAGAGAAATATGGAGTTTCCTGATGATCATAGAGGAAAAAAAGTTCAATTTCCCCTATGTAAATCATGTGGGAAGAGGCATCAAGGAGAATGTTTCAAAGGAACTGGAAGATGATTTGGGAGTAGAAAAGAAGGACACAAAGCCAGTAAGTGCAAAGGAAAAGGTTCAGTTAACAACAGGGATGAGGATAATGGTATTTCTACGACATCAACAATGGTTAAATGTTTTAAATGTGGAATGTACGGGCATTATGCAAACCAATGCCCTAAGGGAAAGTCTCATGAAGAGAATCAGTATGGTCATATGGGTAGTATTTATGTGGATGATAATGAATAGACTACAAATGATATGTGAGATGAAAGAATTGTTGAAGCTCGGTCAATGGTTTAAGAATGTAGTGGAATGATTACATGTTTATCATGTGTAATGTTGTATAAGTAATCTCATGGTACTATGGAATAAAGATACATCTAAGGATTGTTACACTGTTGTCTTTCCTTGAGTTTTGAAAGTGTATGATTAATGTTACCAGTATCCATGAAAGGTTATTCAGATATTTTTTGAAATGTAGACGATATGCTCATAATGAAGGGATAAGGAGAAAATTAAATGTTTGATAGTATTCATGAGCTCATGACTGATATAAGGAGAAGGTTATATCATGGTTTGAGTATATAGAATTTTTGGATTTTGGTATGTGGAAAGAGTTAACTTTTGACAGCATTCATGTTTTCACTAAGGTTTAATGGGTATTCATTTTTCAAGAGAATACATCATTAAGGTATTCACATGATTGGAATGTGACCAACAAGATATATGGGGGATAAATGATGGTATTCACATGCTTGGTTGATGACATTTCAAGTTATTGTTTTCTTTATACTATGAGCTTGGACCGAAGTATTTTAGATAAGCCTAAATATTGGAATGGATTATGTTAACCATAACTTAGTATTGTTTAAGGATAGAACTTTTTTTGATATTATTTATGTGATGTTATAGTAATGTAGTTTTAGAAAAAAGGACAACCTGCAGAACGGGCAACAGCCCATCGCGTCGGACAAGGCTGTGGGAATCAAACCCACAACCGAAGTGCGACTGGCCTTTATCTCCTACCACTGGCCTACAGGAAGTCCCTGTTTAGTAGAAACTAGTTTTATTAAGCAATATGATATATGAAGTATAAGTCCATTTTAGGAACTATATATGATTAATCTCACTATAGATGGACTTATGTATTTTTTGATAACTTTTCTAACCTTTTGTTTGAGACAGATGGAATGACCCATCATTCTATCACATGATCTGCTAACACATCATGAATGACAAATTCAACTTCATTTATTTAAGAGAAGAAGTGTAAATTGTCCAAAGAATGACAAACGGTGAGACTATACCAAAATCAAGAAAGTATTTCTTCTAATTCCAATTTCATCAACTTTAGGGAAATGATCTTGAAAAACCAAAATGTTGTCCTAGTGATCTTATATCTGATGAATCAGATGGTACCTTAGATCATCACAAATTTATGGCTTTGTGATTGCTAGCTTTTCCATAGCCATGTTCTCTACCACTCTCCATTAGAACATGATGGTTAGATTTCTCTTCCATATCCATATTTTCACATATGTGGAAACCCAGTGATTAGTTTATTTGGGTAATCGTTACATTTCATACATTAGTTTTTAAAGCCAAGTTTTGGTATTCCTTTTTACGATGTGGGTTTCTATTAAAGAAACTTTCGAGTAGTAAACCATTTATAACCCCGAAGAATTTCGAGGGCGAAATTCATTTTAAGGGGGGTAGAATGTAACAGCCCGAGATTTTATAAAAAAATATTCTTTTTAATTCCATTAATGTCTTGTGTTTTAAGATACACCAAAAGGAGCTTTCTCAACATGCATCCTTGACTTGCCTTGCATTACACGCAATAACGACCTTCCTCGATAGCGTGTGTTGTACGCAATACCGGGTCTTACTAAACAATGATATATTATTATAATATTATTATGAACTAGCCGTTATGAATAGTATTAACTAAATTTTTAATTTTATAACATTATTATTCATCTTACACATTTTATAGAACATGGTATAAGAACAAAATAAATATTTCGGGTAAAATAAGTATTTTTCAAAAAATGCAGTTTTGCCGCCTTTTGATGGCGCACCCACTTTAAATCTAGTTTTTTGACATGATTATAGTTCAACTTGACAAAATAAAATTCTTCTTTGGAATCATGAAATAAAAATTTACTTTGGATAAATATTTCATATTATTCTGGTAACTTTCATATTTTAATGAATAATAAAAACATGCTATATTATAATTAAAAACAACTTTTTTAATCGAAATAATTAATAGTGATAAATTATTAATTTGAGTGGTTTTAAATTATATTTATAATATATTTTTACAATTTAATACAATGTTGGTCATTGGATGTAATTTCACATTTAAACCAGTCATAAACAAGTGTCAATCTTTTGATAGTTATTATCTCTTAAGAACACGCTATTTGTTTTGACAACGGAAATTAATTTTTAAATTAATTAATGCAACTGATATGTTTTGAGTTTGATAAAATAGAAATATTTTTTGAATTCATAATATCAAATATATCTTAGATCTAATTTTTGGTATTTTTCTGGAAACTTTCATTTTTTGATGAATAGTGAAACCACTAAGTGGTAATTAAAAAACTGATTTTTTCATAAAACTTAATTTTACTACTTCTGTGAGTGGAATTTCGAAAATTTGAGAGACACTGTTAATATCAGGGACTAAAATGTGGTTTAATGAGATGAAAATAATTTTTTGTGAATAGTAACTTTTAACTTTTTTTTACCACGATTAAAAGTAAATAGGGTAATTAAGGGTAAAAATGATATTATTATTACCCTAAAACATGTCCTAATTCTATTGGATAAGTGTAATTCGACCAAAAACAACCTTAGGAATAAAATTTGACCATTTAGGCCCACTTGGATTAGATTAGGACATTTATTATTAATTTATTTAAAGAAGGGTTAAAATAGTTAAAATCAAAGTTTAATAAGTAAATCATTTTTAATATGGGGTTATACATAAGATAAAGTCGACTATAAATATTCATTAGAAATATAAAACGATTTCATACATAATGGTATTTTATTTTTAATTTTTAGACATTAAATATTTTAATTTATTTATGACACAACGATGATGCATTAATTATCTTATTAATGAAATATTGACATAATTGATGTTATAAATACCCAAATAAATATAATTTTAGACTTTTTATGAACTAAAATAATTTTCTAGGTTAATATGACATGTTAGGATTGATTTAATTAACTTTTGTCAAAGTAATAATTCTGTTATGAGTTTCAAAAAAATCAACTATTGAATAGTGTCAAAATTGAAATAAAATAGTTTTTAAAACTAATATTATATTATTAATTGTTATTTTATTCTTAAAATCTATGGTTTGGCCAAATGACTTAGATAAGGTTATATATATTAATAAAACACAACTTGGGGGTCTCTTGGATGTATATGGTAAGTTTATTAACTATATAATATAAAAATACAAAGTGACATGGTAAATGTCAATCTAATTAACTAAGAGTTAAAACTAAAAGATAAGGTTAATATAATGACCTAAACTTGTCTAAATTCTATTGGATTAGATTATTTAGACCCATCCCCACCTTATCTGATAAATAAATCAATTTGGAGCTATTTAAAACCGAACTTGACTTTATAATAAAATAATATTTTTAGTTATTCCAAAGGTGCCCCTCTCCTCCCTTATAAAAGGGCACCTCCTCCCCCTCTTCCTCACACCACTTTGAGCCTTCAAGATCGGCCAACCTCTGCCAAATTCTCTTCTCTACTTATCTAGAAACATCCTAGAGGTTCTGGTCTTTTTCAAAGACCAATTTTAGTGCCCTAAGAGGAGGTCTCAAAGAGGCGCTTCAAAGAAGAGGTAATTTCCGTTACCGATTCTTTCATCTTTATTTCTTCTCCACTTCTTCTTCTTTAGTTTTTTCATTATGAAGTAATAACATAAGTATCAATCATATAATGATATGTTATTATAAGTATGAAACAACCCTATTTCACCATCTATACATCCTACGGAAAAAGAAATCACCGCGCGTGCGTACGTACGGAATACCGTCTCCACGCCGTGGTGTAATCTATTTTCCACCCCCACCTTACTTGGATGGGTATAATGGTGTAAATAATGACTATATATGATTATTATAAAGTGATATTGATTTTTAAATAGTATACATACACTCAAATACAATCCCACAATCATAGGAATGATATCATCACTCGTGCGTACGTACGGAATACCGTCTCCACGATGTGATGCGACTCGTTCTACATGATCTTCATTGCATAATGATTATATAAATGAATTTAATGAATTAAAATGATATATACTACAATAATACCATTCTAGAAATGAGGTATCTATAACCTAAATAGAAGAATAAGAATTTATTCGACAAAACACGCATAAGAACAAAAAGTAATAAACACCCGAATAACGAGTAGTAATGAAATATTACTAATAATAAGCTAAGAATATGACCATATATGATATTATAAAAATAAGTATGATTCTGTAATAAGTCAATAACATTATTTAAATAATTATACAGGAGGTTCGGACACGTACAAAGCATATCGGACCAAAGGTAAGGGAAATTTCACAATCTCATTTTTATCCGAGATTGTTTATACTTTGGTATTTACTGGGGTGTATTTTATCATCCACATCCATGTTTCCCCAATATGTAATATTATTTCCATCCACCTACAATTGTTTAAATCCAATTTTACCATTCGGTGAGTTTTTAGTAAAGGATATGAAATGAATCTTTTGTCGTTTTTCATACGAGGTACTTTTTGACTTTTCCGACAAAGGTACGAGAAGAATGTTTTTTTAACTTATACGGCATGAATGGATTTTTAAAACATTATTTCCAAGAAGATTCATTTACAAGTTTTCATGTTTATTTTTAATCAACTTCTTTTATTTTAAAATTGTATGAAATTTTAAGAAAGGAAAAATGTTTTTGAAGTAGAAACGATATTTTCCTCAAGAATGGTGTTCAAGTGTTTTATCAAAATTATTTTCCATCTAAGATAATAAAGGGTTCTGTTTCTATCCCTATAATTACATTGATTTGATTATATTGTGATGGAATTATTTTTATGAATTCCTTTATCTTATATGAATTGTTTTATGATGTCACGATGTTTAAGATTCTCATTTTTATTACATGGGTTATGCAATGATGTATGATTTAATATTTTGTGGAACACATAAGAATGGTATCATTATGAGATGGGTGGGACCTATATCTCCCTCCAATGCATTGGGTAATGATTTTATATCTCATAAGATAGACATGGCGGGAACGGTAGGTTATACCGGTTCAGTGAAACAGGACTGAAACGAGGGTGACTCGGTTCAGAAATGGACTTTGTCCACTAAGATAGTCTTGGCAATGAGTCTTGACTAATAAGATATGATTCTCTATTATTATGTGTGTATTCCAAATTTTTTTTTCATGTTTTAAGTTATGATTATTGGGATTTCATTTCACTACTATGAATTATCCCATGTTATGAAATTATGCTCTCTTTTGCAGGTTAAGATTTCCAAAATGTTATGTTCTTATGAAAATGATGTGATTGATATTTCTTTTGTTTAACCTTACTGAGCATTTGAGCTCACCCTTTTATGTTTTCTTTTCCCCAGGATATAAAGAAAGGTTTTAGGTAAAAAAAAGGAAGATCTTTATGGGAGATGTTGAAGATATTTCACCACGATTAGAAGATTATATTCCGAGTTTCCAAAGACACTAAACTATTACGATTCTTGTGTGTGTGTTTTTGTTATGTACTAAGTATTCCGAAAAATTAAAGTAATGTCCATGTACGTCAGGCTTCGGGTCTCTATAATGTGCAGTCTTCATCCACTCCTGGATGATCCGCGACTTCTCGGTAGTAACCCGTACCATCTCTATCCACACAAGTGTTGAATCCCCTGGGACTGTCTAGCACAAAGGTGATCTTCAATGTCATTCGCACAATGCCTCAAATGGTTCCATACCAATAGTCGAGTGATAGATTTTTTTGTACGCAAACTCCACCAAAGGAAATAGATCCTCCCTGCCGTAGCTGAAATCTAGGATACAAGAATGCAACATGTCCTCAAGGGTCTGAGTGGTATGCTCTGTCTGACCATCCATTTGGGGATGAAAGTTAGTGCTCAACCAAATTTGTGTCATGATCGACCCATGAAACCCCTTCTATAGCTGGGAAGTAAAACATGCATCACAATCAGACACAATAATAGATGGAACTCCATGAAGTCGTACAATCTCTTGTAAATAAAGGCATCCCATGATCTCTACTGATCCCTGCTCAATGATAGGTAGGAAGTGGGCTGACTTGATGAGTCGGTCAACGATGACCTAGATAGAACCATGACCCCAAGAAATGCGTGGAAGTCCTTTCATTAATTCCATGGAAATTACAACCTACTTCCACTTTGTCACCTCTAATGGTTGAACCTAGCCTGCTGGAACCTAGTACTCTGCCTTCACTTGGTGACAAGTGAGGCACTGAGAGACAAACTCTGCCACTGCTTTCTTCATTACTTGCCACCAGAGCTGACGTTGATGTTCCTGGTACATCTTCTCCACTCTTGGATGTACCGCTAGAGGAGACATATGGAACTCCCTCAACAGTTCATCCCTAAGCACCACCGGTATGACATTACATCCTCTGAAAGGAATGACATTCTACCCACATTTCAAAAATCTATTTGGTGCATGTCCTATAGATATATGAGCACATCGAGCCTCATAGTCAGTGTACCCAAGTTGTGCCTCCCTAACATGCTGAAGGATTGGGGGAGTGAATGTCATAGATTGAAGATAAGATGATCCATCTCAATCCATGTAGGATATCTTCAAAATGGCTAGCTGCTTCATTGCCTCACTTTGCAACTGTATACCAGATCTCTTGCTGAGTGCATCTGTTACTACGTTCCCCTTCCCAGGAGTATAGACTATCTCGAAGTCATTGACTTGGACGAACTCAATCCAATGTCGCTCTCCCAGGTTTAGGTACTTCTGAGATAATATATACCATATACTCTTGTGATCATAGAAGACTATAAAACGTTTTCCCATCACATAATGTCGCTAGATCTTCGAGGAGAAGACAACTACTGCTAACTCCAGGTAATGCGAATAATTGTTCTACTAATGTTTTCGTAGTTTTCAAGAACCATATGCGATGCCTAATCACTCTTTCATTAGGACAGATCCAAGCCTTGTTCCTGATGTGTCATAGTAGATTACATACCCAACGCCCTCCTCCCATTGCCTCAAGATGGGGGCACTCATCAGTCTCTACCTCAACCCCTGGAAACTCCGCTAACACCTCTATGACCACATGAATGGTTGCCCCTTATTCTTCAATAATGATAATGGTGCTGCAAATCTAAAAAAGTCAGGCACAAACCTCCCATAGTAGTCGTCCAAACCCAAGAAACTCCAAACCTCGTCACTCTCCTGGGTGGTTCCCAAGCAAACACAACCTCAATTTTCGTTGGATCCACCGCAACTCTTGCCTCAGAAAAATTGTGTCCTAGAAAGTAGACCTCTCATATCTAGAACTTTCAATTCGAGAGCTTACCATATACTTGGCGCTCTCAAAGTGTGTCAAGAACTATCTGTAGATGATAGACATGCTCATCCTCCATCGCTGAGTATATCAGGATGTCGTCAATGAAGACTACTATAAAGAAATTGAGGTATGGCTGGAAGATCTTGTTCATGAGTCCCATGAACATTGCTGGGGATTTGGTCACACTTAATGGCATAACCAAGAACTCATAATTGTCATACCAACATCTAAAGGTCGTCTTCTGCACATTCTCATCTCGTACACTGAGCTGGTGATAGCCTGATCTGAGGTATATCTTCAAAAACCATCATGCTCCCTTTAGCTAATCAAAGAGACCATCAATCCTCGGGAGTGGGTACTTGTTCTTCAGGGTCATCTGGTCTAGGCACCAATAGTCCATAAAATTTCTCAAACTCCCATCCGGATTCTTGGTGAACAAAATTGAGGCTGTCCAAGGAGAAACATAGGGCCTTATGAACTCAGCTCCCTGTAATTCCTCTAGCTGTACTCGCAGCTCTTGAGGCTCCTCGAGAGCCATCTTGTAACACCCCGAGATTTTATGAAAAATATTCTTTTGAATTTTATTGATGTCTTGTGTTGTACGCTACAACAAAGGAGTATTTCACAACACGCAATCATGACCTTCCTCGATAGCATGTGTTGTACGCAATACCGAGTTTCACTAAACAACGATATGCTATGAAAATATTATTAAAACTAGCCATTATGAATAGTAATAACAACTTTCTGAATATTTCATCTTTCAAAATGGACTTCATTTTTGGATTCGGAATATCGAAATTACCCTAGGGTGAAATTTTGGTATTTTTCTGAAAACATTCAATTTTTGATGAATAGTGAAAACACTAGGTTACTATTTAAAAACTGACTTTTTATTTAAGTAATTATTTATTCTATTTAAATTTATTTTAGGTCAAAATTGACACATAATACCTATATAAGTTCAATTTAATTCATTAGAGTCGTTTTATAATAATTTTAGATATATAAAAGATTTATTGAACTTTTGACCGTCTTTTACCCACCTCCTAGGAGAATTGTCACGACCCATCCTCGGGACCCGTGCCGTGACTACCCCAAGCCCGCCTTCCATAGGCCAAGGGCTGGCGACTAGCACCAAGGCGAAAATCCCGGTAAAAGGGAAGGCATTGCCTTTGTAAAGTAAACAAGCATCACAGAGTAAGCAAGCAGAAAAGTAAACACTAAGTAAAAACAGAGTACAACTGTAAGTGCGGAAAGTAAAAGGGGCCGAAAATACAAGCCCAACTGTAAAGTACAACTCGAAAGGGAAAACAAAAACTGTAAAGTAAAGCCGCTACGCCGAGTTGTCCACTGGAAATCCCACCTGAAGGGTGGGTACAAATAGCTCCACTGCTCCTCGGGTCCCGCCGTCCGCTCCGAGTATGTCCCGCCCAGTGGTCCACCCCCAGGTACCATTCTGCTCTACAAGCCTCAACCACGATCAACGTTGTCCGTCATCTGCAACCAACACAATGTAGTACGGGCATAGCCCATGCAGGGGTGAGTATAAGCTACTCAGTAGGGACCCCGAGACCCCCGAAGGTCTCCCAAAATCCACAAAGGATAAACCACAAAGGAAAGATACAAACACGAAGTAACAACCGACACTACTTAGGTATATGCCCATACATATACCTAAGTCATCATTTCAATACGCTCCAACCTCCGAGCCCAAGTACAACTCAGTCCACACAGGAAAGTATACGTATTCCACACAGGAAAGCAAAACGTAATCCACACAGGATAGCACAACACAATCCACACAAGAGGGTAAACAAGATTCATCTCACACAGGTATACTTCTTTAAAAGACGATAGAGATGATCAGATGTAGCCACTGATTCATCTTAGCCGTTAGACCCACAAAGGATCAGTAGGTACTAACCCCCACAATGACCTACACAGGTTCGTTCAGGGAGTTGAACCCAAAGCTATTGGGAAACACTTTTTCCATCAAGTACAGTGGTTATGCCGCTACAACCAAGAGCTACACCTATCGGGTACTGTGAGTCTGCTGCTACAACCAAGCGCTCCTCTTTCGTGGGTCTGCCGCTACAACCAAGCGCTCCTCTGTGCCGCTACAACCAAGCGCACCTCTGTCGTGGGTCTGCCGCTACAACCAAGCGCTCCCCTGTGCCGCTACAACCAAGCGCACCTCTGTCGTGGGTCTGCCGCTACAAGCAAGCGCTCCCCTATGCCGCTACAACCAAGCGCACCTCTTTCGTGGTTCTACCGCTACAACCAAGTGCTCCCCTGTGCCGCTACAACCAAGCGCACCTCTGTCGTGGGTCTTCCTCTACAACCAAGCGCTCCCCTGTGCCGCTACAACCAAGCGTACCTCTGTCGTGGGTCTGCAGCCGTCAAGTCTCAACCGGCTCTAGGGTTTCCGTACACAGCATGCTCGTTCCGGGAGGGTCCACTCCACGAGCTAAGAGGTCGATGCATCAAATGACATGTAGTCCGGAGTTGATGTATCCCAAGATGTACCGTAGTGATAACTGACAAAAACATGGAGGATCCCCGTACCGTTTTCATCATCGTCATAGTCGAATCCACTAAGGATCTCTGTACAGTCGTCGTCGCAGTCACAGTAGCAGTCGCAACCAGCACTAGGGTTCCCGCACACAGCAAGCTCGTTCGGGAGGGTCCGCTCCTTGAGCTGAGAGGTTGATACATCAACTGTCACATAGTCCAGAGTTGATGTATCCAAAAGGTTCGTATCGTCAACAGGAACTCAACACAACAGACGGCGCGTCAATCAGACGCCCGGTCTGAGAGTTATTGGCTTTTTCGTTCCAGGGGCCCGGTTGGTTTTTAAGGCAAAACCAACCCGACCGTACTCCACCTGCATCCAAACCTCGGGCGGAGTATGCCAAAAGATCTGTCTCACTAAGAGGAACTCAACAAAGCTGACGGCACGTCAATCGGACGTCTGTAGCTCAAGATATGAGTGTTTCCGCTCCGAGGGCCCGGTTGGTTTCGTGTACGAACCAACCCGGCCGAACTCAAAGTATTCCGAAACCTTTAGTGCGATATACCGAAACGAACGTCTCGATCCAAGGATCGCATCGCCACTGACTGCGCATCGTTTGGAGGTCCGTAGCCCGACTTATGGGCATTTGAACCTAAACAGTTCGGTATCGGGGGTTTCGGGCCCGGGCCGACCCGGCCCGAGACCCCCCCTGCCCGAGACCCCCCCGGCTGGCCCGAACCGGGTCGACCCGCCCCTGACAGGGTTGACCCGGCCCGGCAGGGCGCGGCGCAGCCCGGCGCGGCCCGGCCTGGCCTGGAAGACCGGCCAGGCGCTGGTCCGGCTGGTCGCAGCGCGCTGGGCGCGCTGCCAGCTCGGCCTTCGGCCGAAATGTTGGAAAACGAGGGGTGCCTGCCCCCCCTTGTGAAACCTCGCCCCCCACTCATTTATGGGGGGTCGTTGACTGCTGGCCGGGGGAATTTATTTCCCCCGGTTTTCCTCCATTCTGGTCGGCCCGACCTGGCCGGCCGATTCCTTCTCAACAGGAGCGGAAAAGGCCGGTCCTCTTCCGGCTTTCAACACCGGCAGCCCGGATGGCCGCCGGTCACCTTGTTTCGCCACGGCCCAGAACCGGCCGCGACCTTTGTCGTCCGGTGTGGTGGGACGGCACCGCGCCCCTCCGCCGCGGCCCCGTTCCAGCCGCGGCGTCCTCGGTTTCCTTCGACGCGGCGCGACGGCGTTGCGTCCTTGAATTCCTTTCCACGACGTGGCGCGACGGTGCCGCGCATATGTTCCACATGAAACCGCATGGTGCGACGGCACCACGCTCCCTCGTACCAACCACAAAGAAAACAATTAAGAAATAAGAAGGAGGGTCGGCCGTGTTTGTGCGGACCGGCCCCCTCACATTATTTGATAACAATTAGTCGAAAACCACGAAATTTGACATGCCACAATCAAGAACGGAAATAATTTAAAATAAAACCCCTACCTCGGCTTCAAGAGCGGTGTTCGTCAACGACCCGCGGAAGACGAGCGTCGCGGAGGTCGGGCGTCGCGGGGAAAGAACGTCGACGTCACGAAGCAAGGATTCAAAGTTCTTTGACGGCGATTTCGTCGTGGGAAACCATCGCGGAAGAGACAACGCGGAAGAAGTATGTCGCGTCGCGGATACGGCGTCGCGGAAGAACCGTGTTCTTTGGCGGAGAAGTTCTTCATTGAAGAACGGTGTTCTTCGCGTTCTTCGTCGAGGTTGAAGGAGATGAAGAAGAAGAAGAAGATGCTTTCCCAACTCTCTCAAGGAGACAAAACTCTAACAAAAATAAAATAAGACTGCTTCTTATTTTATTAACACAACAACACAATTGAATTTCAAGAGTTTGAAATTCAAAAACCAAACACAACTCACCTCATTAAACTCATAACAATTAAGTCATAGGTTATAACTTAAGTTAACTTATTTAAAGTGGGAGTTGAGGGGGGTTTTAGAGGATATGAAGAGGTGGGGTTCGTGTGGGCCCCACCACCCTCATAACCTCCCAAGGGAGGTTGGGTGGTAAACCAACTTCCATCAAGAGCTTACACTTAGAGTAAAATAATAAAAATGGTAGTGTCATTATATAATAAACTTCCACAATTTTTATTATCAACACTCGTGTAAACGCAACTCCGGAACAGGAGTTCCTAAGCAATTACCGGTGCTGCGGTTCCATCGGTGCCCTCAGAATTCGATTCCGAGCACCGGTTCAAAAGTTAGAAATTCCCGCTCGTTCGTTCACTGAACGTACCTGAGCGAAACTTCGGAAATTGATTCCGGGCACACCGGGCCTCAGAATCAGGTGCCTTCAGAAAGCGCACTCTTTTAAAATTCTAAAGAAAATTAAGAAAAAATTTCCCTTGAATTTTACGTGTCTTTACAATACTCCCACCACAGGGCTTTACGTCCCTGTAAAGATTCAACACAAACTAGGGATACAAAGGCGGTAGAGCTAGGCGGTAATCCACCTCGCCAATCCTGCTGAGGACCTGGAAGGGTCCGATGAAGCATGGAGATAACTTACCACCTCAACCAAATCTCCGTAATCCACATCGAGGTGAGACACGCAAGAAGACGTGGTCGCCATCCTCGAACTCTAGTGGCCTCCGCCTCCTGTCAGCGAAAGACTTCTGTCGGCTCTGAGCTGTCTTCATTCGCTCCTGGATGACCTGGACATTCTCTATCATGGCCTGGACCACCTCTGGTCTCACAAGAGCTGCTATGATTTCTTCTTTGCCGATAAGAGAAATCTGGTCTCATCCATTGGATAAACCACGTTCTTTGCCTAATACAGTCAATCCCAAAATGGATGATACTAATACATACCAAGGATGACGTCGTAAGGCCTCGATGCTACTACCAAGTGATCCAACCGTTACTCTCGCCTCCATGGGTTGAGTCACACTGTCGGCATCAGTGTGTGGTAACTGGGTCTCCTCCAGTAGATGTCTCACAAGTGAGGGTCAAGTCAACAGTCAAAACTGGAACCTCTTAGTAACAACACAAAAGAGGACAGGAATGAAAACATCACAAAGGTATGCGTCTTTTATTATTGCAGCTCATAATATAAAGACGCCACACAATAGCAACAAGGAACTAGAAGTACAAAAGACGTATCCACTAGTTCCGCTCCTGTCCATTTTCTCCCAGAGCTCCATGATCGAAGGCCTCAGCTTCCTGAAGCTGAGCTCTCCCATGTCCACCAACTCCCTACGGTCGGGGCGGACCTCCCAGTGGTGGTGGTAGAAACACCTCGAAGTGTCGCCCACCATCTGCTACTCGGCCAGCTACTCTGCCTCGTCCGCCTGCACCCTGCGGACCACCCTGATCGAACCTCTGCCTCTGCCTGGGGGGTCCTTTGTTCATCTGCTGGTCATCCGTATGGCGGGTCGGACAGTCACGAGCCGTGTGACCAATCTTGCCGCAGGAGTAACACTGCCCTCTCATGGCAAGTCGTTGTCCACCCCGAGTGCCTCGCACAAACGATCCAGAGTCATGCTGTCGACCACCTGTAGGTCTAGTCCTCTTGGACCCCTGCGTCATCTGTCTACTGCCTGCTGCAGAAGACTCTGCCGCATGCCGGAAAGTGGTGAGTCCTGCTGCTGGAGACTGCTCATTAAGGAAACTCTCCACTAAGAGGGCTCGCTCCAACACCCCTGTTTGTGTCGGAATGCTGTGAGAAACAACTGAAACTCTAATCTCTCGCCTGAGCCCCTACTTGAAGGTTCGGGCCCTAAAGAATGGGTCCCGTATCATGTCCGTGGAATAGCGTGAGGGATTGGTAAACCTCGCCGCGTACTGGGCTACTGTCATGCTGCCCTGCCGCAGCTGTAGTAGCTCCTGAATGCGCACCGCACAGAGGGTGGCCGGGAGGAACTCTGAGCGGAAGAGCCTCTCGAAGTCCGTCCAGAGAAGAGATGCCTCATCGTGCACCTGGAGCATCAAACTCCACCATCGGTCCGCTGCTGCGTGTAGTAGGCTCGTAGCGAGGATCACCATGAGGTCTGCTGGTTTCCTCACTAGCCTGAAAACTCGAACAACTGCCTCTAGCCAGTCCTTGGCTGCCTGGGGATCCGTCTCCCCACGGAACCTGGGCGGTCGCTGGCGCTGGAACTCATGCAGTGCATTAAGGCGACGTGCATTGTCAACAGCTAGGGCTGGAAGCATTGGTGGCTCGACGGGTAGAGGTACCGCCGGTGCCTCAGCTGACAAAGGGCCCTCCACCGAGGCCTCATCGCTCGGTGGGCTGTCGTCACGCTCGACTCTCGGAACCCTAGCTGGCTGCCGTCGTGGGGCCTTCCTGAAAAGGAAACAGGTACGCCACGGTCAGAACAGTATACCTGGTGAGATGATATAAACTAATCACAAAGAAAACTTGAAACACACACGCAATCAATGTTTTCGTGCATTAAGTCGGAAATCAGAAGTCAGGGTCCTGGTGTACAGATACGTAGGCCGCCGCACCAACATTGGACTCCCTGGACTGATAACCACACTCAATACGCTAAACACTATTGCTTCACAAAGAAAAGATCAGAGTTCGCAGTAGATACGAACTCCTTTGATACCAATTTTTCACGACCCGTCCTTGGGACCCGTGTTGTGACTACCCCAAGCCCGCCTTCCATTGGCCAGGGGTTGGCGACTAGCACCAAGGCGAAAATCCTGGTAAAAGGGAAGGCATTGCCTTTGTAATGTAAACAAGCACCACAGAGTAAGCAAGCGGAAAAGTAAACACTAAGTAAAAACAGAGTACAACTGTAAGTGCGGAAAGTAAAAGGGGCCGGAAATACAAGCCCAACTGTAAAGTACAACTCGAAAGGGAAAACAACAACTGTAAAGTAAAGCCGCTACACTGAGCTATCCACTGGAAATCCCACCTGAAGGGTGGGTACAAATAGCTCCACTACTCCTCGGGTCCCGCCGTCCGCTCTGAGTACGTCCCGCCTAGTGGTCCACCTCCAGGTACCGTTCTGCTCTGCAAGCCTCAACCACGATCAACGCTGTCCGTCATCTGCAACCAACACAACGTAGTGCGGGCATAGCCCGTGCAGGGGTGAGTATAAGCTACTCAGTAGGGACCCCGAGACCCCCGAATGTCTCCCAAAATCCACAAAGGATAAACCACAAAGGAAAGATACAAACACGAAGTAACAACCGACAATGCTTAGGTATATGCCCATACATATACCTAAGTCATCATTTCAATACGCTCCAACCTCCGAGCCCAAGTACAACTCAGTCCGCACAGGAAAGTATACGTATTCCACATAGGAAAGAAAAACGTAATCTACACAAGATAGCACAACACAATCCACATAGGAGGGTAAACAAGATTCATCTCACACAGGTATACTTCTTCAAAAGACGATAAAGATGATCAGATGTAGCCACTAATTCATCTAAGCCGTCAGACCCACAAAGGATCGGTAGGTACTAACCCCCGCAATGACCTACACCGGTTCATTCAGGAAGTTGAACCCAAAGTTATTGGGAAACTCCTTTTCCATCAAGTACAGTGGTTATGCCTCTACAACCAAGCGCTACACCTATCGGGTACTGTGGGTCTGCTGCTACAACCAAGCGCTCCTCTGTCGTGGGTCTGCCGCTACAACCAAGCGCTCCTATGTGCTGCTACAACCAAGCACACCTCTGTCGTGGGTTTTCAGCTACAACCAAGTGCTCCCCTATGCGGCTACAACGAAGCGCACCTCTGTCGTGGGTCTTCCGCTACAACCAAGCACTCCCCTATGCCGCTACAACCAAGCGCACCTCTGTCGTGGGTCTGCCGCTATAGTCAATCGCTCCCATGTGCCGCTACAACCAAGCGCACCTCTGTCATGGGTCTGCCAATACAAACAAGTGCTCCCCTGTGCCGCTACAACCAAGCGCACCTCTGTCGTGGGTCTGCAGCCGTCAAGTCTCAACCGACTCTAGGGTTTCCGTACACAGCATGCTCGTTCCGGGAGGGTCCACTCCATGAGCTAAGAGGTCAATGCATCAAATGACATGTAGTCTGGAGTTGATGTATCCCAAGATGTACCGTAGTGATCACTGCCGAAAACACAGAGGATTACCGTACTGTTTTCATCATCGTCGCAGTCGAATCCACTAAGGATCTCTGTACAGTCGTCGTCGCAGTCACAGTAGCAGTCGCAACCAGCACTAGGGTTTCCTCACACAGCAAGCTCGTTCGGGAGGGTTCGCTCCACGAGCCGAGAGGTTGATACATCAACTGTCACATAGTCCAGAGTTGATGTATCCAAAAGTTCCGTATCGTCAACAGGAACTCAACGCAACAGACGGCGCGTTAATCGGACGCCCGGTCTGAGAGTTATTAGCTTTTTCGTTCCAAGGGCCCGGTTGGTTTTTAAGGCAAAACCAACCCGAATGTACTCCACCTACGTCCAAACCTCGGGCGGAGTATGACAAAAGATCTGTCTCACTAAGAGGAACTCAACAAAGCTGACGGCACGTCAATCGGACGTCTGTAGCTCAAGATATGAGCGTTTCCGCTCTGAGGGCCCGGTTGGTTTCATGTACGAACCAACCCGGTCGAACTCAAAGTATTCCGAAACCCTGAGTGCAATATTCCGAAACGACCGTCTCGATCCAAGGATCGCATCACCACTGACGGCGCGTCGTTTGGAGGTCTGTAGCCCGAGTTATTGGTATTTGAACCTAAACAGTTCGGTATCGGGGGTTTCGGGCCCGGGCCGACCCGGCCCGAGACCCCCCCGGCTGGCCCGAACCGGGTCGACCAGCCCCTGACAGTGTTGACCCGGCCCGGCAGGGCACGGCCCGGCCCAGCCTGGCACCGGTCCGGCTGGTCGCAGCA
This sequence comes from Viscum album, assembly GCA_963277665.1. Taxonomy (NCBI): domain Eukaryota; kingdom Viridiplantae; phylum Streptophyta; class Magnoliopsida; order Santalales; family Viscaceae; genus Viscum; species Viscum album. The sequence goes on along the minus strand of OY728131.1, from coordinate 670,410,380 downwards.
TGCTGGGCGCACTGCCAGCTCGGCCTTCGGCCGAGCTGTTGGAAAACGGGGGGCGCATTCCCCCCTTGTGAAACCGCCACCCCCCCTCATTTATGGGGGGCGTTGACTACTGGCCTAGGGAATTTATTTCCCCCGGTTTTCCTCCATTCCGGCCGGCCCGACCTAGCCGGCCGGTTCCTTCTCAACAGGACCGGCAAAGGTCGGTCCTCTTCCGGCTTTCGACACCGGCGGCCCGGCTGGCCGCCGGTCACCTTGTTCCGCCGCGGCCCGGAACCGGCGCGGTGCGATGGCACCGCGCCCCTTCGCTGCGGCCCCGTTCCGGCCGCGGTGTCCTCGGTTTCCTTCGACGCGGCGCGACAGCATCGCGTCCTTGAATTCCTTTCCACCGTGTGGCGTGACGGCACCACGCATATGTTCTGCATGAACCCGCGTGGTGCGACGACACCACGCTCCCTCGTACCAACCATAAAGAAAACAATTAAGAAATAAGGAGGAGGGTCGGTCGTGTTTGTGCGGACCGGCCCCCTCGCATTATTCGATAACAATTAGTCGAAAACCACGAAATTCGACATTCCACAATCAAGAACGGAAATAATTTAAAATAAAACCCCTACCTCGGCTTCAAGAGCGGTGTTCGTCAACGACCTGCGGAAGACGAGCGTCGCGGAGGTCGGGCGTCGCGGGGAAAGAACGTCGACGTCGCGAAGCTAGGATTCGAAGTTCTTTGACAGTGATTTCATCGCGGAAGAGATGACGTAGAATAAGTACGTCGCGTCGCGGATACGGCATCGCGGAAGAACCGTGTTCTTCGGCGGAGAAGTTCTTCATTGAAGAATGGTGTTCTTCGTGTTCTTCGTCGAGGTTGAAGAAGATGATGAAGAAGAAGAAGATGCTTTCCCAACTCTCTCAAGGAGACAAAACTCTAACAAAAATAAAATAAGACTGCTTCTTATTTTATTAACACAACAACACAATTGAATCTCAAGAGTTTGAAATTCAAAAACCCAACACAACTCACCTCATTAAACTCATAACAATTAAGTCATAGGTTATAACTTAAGTTATCTTATTTAAAGTGGGAGTTGAGGGGGGTTTTAGAGGATATGAAGAGGTGGGGTTCGTGTGGGCTCCACCACCCTCATAACCACCCAAGGGAGGTTGGGTGGTTACCCAACTTCCATCAAGAGCTTACACTTAGAGTAAAATAATAAAAATGGTAGTGTCATTATATAATAAACTTCCACAATTTTTATTATCAACACTCGTGTAAACGCAACTCCGGAACAGGAGTTCCTAAACAATTACCAGTGCTGCGGTTCCATCGGTGCCCTCAGAATTTGATTCCGGGCACCGGTTCAAAAGTTAGAAATTCTCGCTCGTTCGTTCATTGACCGTACCCGAGCCAAACTTCGTAAATTGATTCCGGGCACACCGGGCCTCGGAATCAGGTTCCGTCAGAAACCGCGCTCTTGTAAAATTTTAAAGAAAATTAAGAAAAAATTTCCCTTGAATTTTACGGGTCTTTACAAGAATTTCCAAATTCACATAAAACATAATTTTACCACTTCTGTGAGTGGAATTTCAAAAATTCGAGAGACACGGTTGATTTGAGTAAGTAAAATGTGGTTCAATGAGATGAAAATAATTTTTGGTGAATAGTAACTTTTTACTTTTTTTTACCACGGTTAAAAGTAAATAGGGTAATTAAGGGTAAAAATGATATTATTATTACCTAAAACATGTCATAATTCTATTGGATAAGTTTTATTCGACCAAAAACAACGTTAGGAATAAAATATGACCATTTAGGCCCACTTGGATTAGATTAGGACATTTATTATTAATTTATTCAAAGAAGGGTTAAAATAGTAAAAATCAAAGTTTAATAAGAAAATAATTTTTAATATAGGGTTATACATAAGATAAATTAGACTATAAATATTAATTAGAAATATAAAATGATTTCCTACATAATGGTATTTTATTTGTAATTTTTAGACTTTAAATAATTTAATTTATTTATGACACAATGATGATGCAATAATTATATTATTAATGAAATATTGACATAATTGATGTTATAAATACCTAAATAAATGTAATTTGAGACTTTTTATGAATTCCAATAATTTTATATGTTAATATGACATGCTAGTATGGATTTAATTAACTTTTTTCGAACTAATCTTTCTGTTATGAGTTTCACAAAAATCAATTACCAAATAGTGTCAAAATTGACATAAAATAGTTTTTAAAACAAATATTATGTTATTAATTTTTATTTTATTCCTAAAAATATAAGTTTAGGCCACATGACTTAGATAAGGTTATATATATTAATAATAAACAACTTGGGGTTTGTTTGGCATGGTATAGTAAGTTTATTAACCTTATAGTGTAAGAAAACAAGAAGACACGGTAAAAGAAAAATTATTTAACTTAAAGTTAAATCTAAATGATAAGGTTAAAATAGAAACCTAAACTTGTCTAAATTCTATTGGATGAGAGGATTTCTACCCATACCCACCTTAGCTTCGAAATAACTAAATTTGGAGCTATTAAAAACAAAATATTACTTTATAATAAAATAATATTTTTAGTTATTCCAAAGGTTCCCCTCTCCTCCCTTATAAAAGGGCACCTCCTCCCTCTCTTCCACACACCACTTTGAGCCTTAAAGCTCGGCCAAACCCTGACAAATTCTTATCTCCACTTCCCTAGAAACATCATAGAGGTCCTGGTCTTCTTCAAAGACCAATGTTGGTGCCCTAAGAGGAGATCTCCAAGAGGCGCTTCAAAGAAGAGGTAATATCTGTTACCGATTCTTTCAACTTTATTTCTTCTTCCACTTCTTCTTATTTAGTTGTTTCATTATGAAGTAATAACACTAGTATCACTCATATAATTATATGTTATTATAAGTATTAAACAACCCTATTTCACCATCTATCCATCCTACGGAAAACAAAATCACCGCGTGTACGTACGTACGGAATACTGTCTTCACGACACGATGAGATTCATTCTCCATGTTAACCATTCATGAATGATTATAAAGTATATATAATAAGTAATCATGAAATATATTACATAATAATGATACTGTATTTTTGTGTATATAAATGTATGTCATCTACTTAATTTCATTCAATTCAATAATGAAAACGAAAACAATGTTCATGCGTACGTACGACCTACCGTCTCCATGAACGGTGTATTTCATTTCATTTAATCGATCTATCATATATGTATATACTGAAATATATATTATATGTAAATCATGTTTTACATTCTGGAATTAAGTAAATTAGGATATAAGTAATAATATCAGGAACAACAAGTCCAAACACGTACGATAAATAAAACGATTTAACCCAAAACGTTGCTTTAACATGGAACTTACAAAAGAAAGGGTAATATAAAGTCATAAGTGAACCATATATGATATCATAATGATGAATATGATTCTGTAATAAGTCAATGACATTATTTAAATCATTATACAGGAGGTTCGGAAACGCACGAAGCATATCAGACCTAAGGTAAGGGATAATTTTGCAAATCTCATTTTTATCCAAGATTGCTAATTCGTAAGTATTTACTGGGGTTATATTTATCATCCATGTCCAAGTTTTATAAAAATGTTTTCATGTATGTTTAAAGTCGTTTTTACTCTTTTTTGACTTTTACTACGTGTTATGGAAGGAATCTTTTTTTTGTTTACCATACACGGAACTTTTTGACTTTTCTGACAAAAGTACGAGGAGAATGTTATTTTTAACTTATACGGTGTCAACGGATTTTTACGGTTTCATAAAGCTTCATTTTCATAAAGATTACTCTACAAGATTTCATGATTATTTTCAAAAAAACAAATTTATTTTAAAATTTCATGACATTTTGTGAAAAGAAAATGATTTTGAAGAAGAAATGATATTTTCCTCAAGAATTCATTTCAAGTGTTTTTATCAAAACTATTTTCCATCTAAAATGACATTATTTAATATGTTTATGTTTCAAGTATAATGTCTCCATTATTTACATGGTTTGATTCTTCTTATGATGAAAAGATATCCATTTTTTTATATGGATTATGTTATGATGGCATGATGTTTACGAATCTCATTCTATTACATGGGTTATGCTATGATGTATGATTTATGATTTTGTGGCACACGAAAGAATGATTTCATTATGAGATGGGTGGGACCTATATCTACCTCCAATGCATTGGGTAAAGATTTATATCTCATGATATAGACATTTCTGGAACGGTACGTTAATCCGGTTCAGTGTTACAGGACTGAAACAAGGAGTGAACTCGATTCAGAAAGGGACTTTGTCCACTAAGATGGTCTTGGTAGTAATGCCTTGGCTACCATGGAAATCATAACATGTGCTGAATGGTTTCCACGATTACATGTTTTATTCCCATTATATTTTATCATGGTTGATGTTCTATTATGATATATGCCTTACGTACTTCCACGATTTCTATCTTTGCTCAAGATTTTGATGTTTAAATTTCATGTTCAAGTTTTTGCTTCCAAATGTTTATGGATTCTTTTATGTTATCTATGTTTGCCCTTAATGATCATTTGAGATCACCCTTTTTATGTTTTATTTTCCCCAGGAAATAAAGAAAGGTTTTAGGTAAGGAAACAAAAAGGGGATGATCGTTATGGGAGTTGTTGAAGATTTTTCAACATGATTAGAAGTTTATATTATGAGTTTCCAAAGATACTAAACTATTATGGTCCTTGTGTGTCTGTTTTTGTTGTGTATTAAGTATTCCGCAAAAGTAATGTAATGTCCATGTACGTCAAGCTTCGGGCCTCTACACATCTAATTTTCTGGAGTAGATATCAATTCTCTCTCATGGTACAAGTTGATATAAAAGTTCACCTCTCTGTGAGAAGGTAGACCGTAAACATCATCAGTGACAACATCAGCATACTGGTCCACCACTAAATGATAGATCTGACTCTAAACATCAACCGATCTGAGGGTGAGGCTAGCCAACTGATGTTTCATTGGCTGCACCCTATTCTGTGTAAGTCTATCCTATATTACAAAGGTTCCCTTCCCACCGGTGAAGGAAAAACTGGTTCCGTTCGTGCAGATACACCACACATTGCACCTAATACATTCAATCTAAGCATGGACTGTAGATAACCAGTCCATACCAATGATGACATTGTAAGGCCTCTACGCCAATATGTGAAGATCCCAGCTGAAGATATTGCCTCCTATGGTAAGCTCACACTACTGCCAGCAGTGCATAATCATCTAATCCGCTCTTGTAAGAGTATCTAGCTGTAAGGATCGAGCCAACGACTCCACCAAAATCTCCATGATCCGAACGAGGGTCATGGAAATAAAAGAGTGACTAGAACCTGTGTCTATAAGTACTGCAACTAGGGTGGAGTAGACATATATCATACCTTGTATCATCTCCGGAGCGCAATGGTCGTAGGCCTCAACTGCCTGGAGGTGATCTCGTCTATGTCCACCTGCTCCCTGTGGTTGGGGTGGACCTCGTAGTGGTGGTGGCGGTAGACCCTCAAATCACCACCCACCACCTGCTGCATGACCTTCTCCTCTGCCACGTCCACCTCTTGCCTGTGGACCTCCTCAATTGAATCTTCGCCTCTGTCTAAGAGGTCCTTCGACTGTTTAATGGTCCTCTGTGTGGCGGTTTGGGCAGTCATGAGCCATGTGACCCTGCCCGCCACACGAGTAACATTGCATGATCCTCACCTATCTTGCTCCGCCTCAATGGACCTGCACCACTAACCCTGTATGCTGCAGTTGTCTACCAGTAGGTATAGTTCTCTTAGACCTCTTTATCATCTGTCTACTGCCAGGCACCAATGACTCTGCTACTTGTCTTTTGGTGGAGGGTCTCGTTGCTGGTGACTACTCAGCAAGGAAAATCTTCGCTAAGAGAACTCTCTCTAACACCCTCACATACATTAGGATGCTGAGAGAAACCATTGAATCTCTAATATCCCATTTGAGCCCATTCACTAAGGTCCGGGCCCTGAAGAAAGGGTCCCGCACCATATCAGTGGAGTAGCGCGAGAGGTCGGTGAACCTTGCTGAATACTGAGCCACAGTCATGCTACCCTATTGCAAGTGGAGAAGCACTTGTATACACACTGAGGATAAGGTTTCTAGAACGAACTCATCCCTAAAAAGTCTCTCAATGTCCGCCAGATGAGTGTCACCTCATCTTGAACATGGAGCATCGAGCTCCATTATCTGCTCGCTGCTGCCTGAAGAAGGCTAGAGGCAAGGATCACCATGATATCGGTTGTTGTACCTACCAATCGGAAAACCCTAACCACAACCTCCCAAGAGTCCTCAGCCGCCTATGGATCTATCTCACTCCGAAACCTCGGTGGCCTCTAGTGCTGGAACTCATACAACGTGCTTAAGTAGTGTGCACCTTCTACTACTAAGGCTGGTGGAATCAGAAGCCCAATGGGTAGTGGTGATGCTGGTACACAACTTGATGGAACAATTGTCGTAAGGGGTCCCTACACCAAAGCCGCATCACTCGGTGGGCTGTCACCACATACTCTAACTGGAATCCTGGCTGGCTGTCTCTCTGGAGGCATCCTAAAAATAAACAGGTTTTCCATGGTAAATACATTATACCGGGTGATTTAAATAAAAATGTTCACAAGAAAACTTTTCAAAGACACACACGCAAATAGTGTTTTTGTGCACTGAGTTGGAAATCATAAGTCAGGGTCCTGGTGTATGGATACATCGGCTGCCGCACCAACACTAGACTCCCCGAACTGAAAATCTCACTACTAACACATAAAATTATTGCTTCATAGAAAAGATTAGAGTGTTAGTTCTTTGGTAGAACCAAAATCCTCTGATACCAATTTGTCACGACCCGTCTCCCGGAGCCCGTGCTGTAACTAACCCAAAAACGCCTTTCATAGGCCAGGCGATGGCGACAAGCACCAAAAGGCGTATTCCCTAAAACATGAAGGTGTTTCCTCTATAAATTTTTATCTCACAAAAACTAAGAACACAAGAAGATAAAATCTCAATGTAAACTATATAGTAAACAAGGTGTGTACAGAGAGTAAAGGGGTAGGAATACAAGCCCAAATACAAAGTACAAGTGAAACTAGAACATACAAGTAAAACTGCGAACATATCCTGTGAACACCCATAAAAGATCTTACCTGAAGGTTAGGTACAGATCTCGAATGGTTGTCTCTTTGGTTTGCATCATCTAAGGTCCACGTATAAGCAGTCTCATGTCCAGGTACCCTCTTCCTCAGTCAGCATTCTTTGTTGTCTGCACCATACAAAACAAGGTGCGGGTGTAGCCCGTGTAAGGGTTAGTATAACAATACTCAGTTGGGACCCCGATACCCTAAAGGTCTCCCAAAGTTATACCAATAAAAACCTCATGGTAACACCAGAATGGTCGATTACCACATAGGTAAAGCACCACAAAGCAAAACCTCAATCACAAGCACAAGGTAAAGACAACTCACACCATGATTTATTCTAGGGGTAGTAATAAGTAACATCCCCAGTCACAATGACGAATGCATTGGATGCTAGATAACTCCTCCTCTATCAAGTACAATGGGAATGTCATGTAACATAGAGGCTCTTCCCACAAACCTTGTACTTTTGAGGTACTCCTCCTATCGAGTACCGTGGGTCTGCCGCATCACAAAGAGGCGTTCCCCACCGTGGGTCTGTCATTTCACATAGAGGTGCCCCCCCTTGTGGCCTGAAGAAGTACTCCCTCTATCGAGTACTATGGGTCTAACACATCACATAGAGTTGCTACCCATCATGGGTCTGTGAAGTCACATAGAGGTTCTCCCCACTAGGCCTGTCGAGTCACTCCGAGTCGAAATGGTCACTAGTCATCAAGTCTCAGCCATTCGTAGTGTTCATTATATAGCACAATTGGGGGTACCAATCCCCAAGACATCATTCATACCTCCATTGCACTAAAGTCCCATGAAAAAGTACCCCAAAGGTTAGTCATGTTATAACGGTCCCAATGCAATAGACGGTGCATCAATCAGACGCCTGATCTGTAAGTTATTAGAGTTTCCTCTCTGAGGCCCCGGTAGAATTTAGGGTTCGATCCAACTCAGACATACTCCAACTTTATCTAAAACTCAAGTGGAGTATAAAAAATAGATCGTATGGATACAATGTTTCTATTTCCATAGACGGTTCGTCAAACAAACCACCGGTTCTCATGATATGGCCAAAAAAGTGAAACAGGGTTTGGATGGGCCCGGGTCCGGTCTGACCTAGTCGGACCGACCTGGCTCGACCCGACATAGTTTGGGCGACCTAATTCGACCCGGGTCTAGCCTGGATGGTCTGGGCCTTGGAAATCCTAGACCACTAGGCCGTGGTCTGGCCCGGGGCGCGTTGGGGGAGGCCCGGCCAGGCCCGCGGCGGTGCGGCCTGCTGGGCGCAGCCCACTACGGCGCAGCCCGCTGGGTGTGGCCCACTATGGTGTGGCTCGACGGGACTGTGGTATGCTATAGTGGGTCTACCCTAACCGACTCCCGGGGGAAGGATCCCCCGGACTTTCCGAACGGTCTGTGGACCATTCGGCTACTGGCATGCGGGACCTACTGGAGGGTTCCTTCCTGGAGAGGGGCGGCTGGGCGGAAGGCCGGCTGGACTTATTCCCAATGGCACGGTCACGTGCCACTAGTCCACTGCGGCTGAAAAGATGCAAGACACCCTTTGGCCTCCTCTAGGGCCTAGAGGCTGTGGCCTCCTGCTCCATAGGCGGCACGAACATGCATCGTCGCTCCTGTACGGGGCTGGCTGGCCAACTAGACACCACCCCTTTCTTTTTTTAGCTGACGGGACTTGACCTCCTTCTCATCCGACAGCACGGACGTGAACCACCGTTCCTTCATGCGGCCTGTCGGGTGTCAGCCTCCACCTTCTTCCGTGAGCCATTGCGGTTGCATTCCAATCCCGAAAAATAAAATGATCACATATTCATGATCCTTGGGTCGAGGGATCTACGTCCATATATCGCGCTCCACAAAATATTGCGTTTCCAGCATCAATAAATATTTGGTGTTAAAGAACGCATGAAGAATGCATGAAGAACCAAAGATAAGTGGAAAGGTTTAAGTGCATGACGATGGCCAATTTAGTTTGGACATCATCATTGTGAAACCAGAATATGAAGAATCAATAAATAAATTAAATCATATAAAAATACTCTACCTTTATTTTCCAATAGAGGTGGCGTGAGGAAGAAGACAAAGTTATTGAAATTCAGCATTCGTCACTCCCGAAACACGTCTCTGATCTTGCTCGAGTGTCTCCCTCATTCTTCGTTGGAGAATCTCTTTTGTTGGATAATGTGTCCTCCAAAGCTCTCCCGACTAGTTTTGTCCTTTCCAACAATTCCCCAACCTAGAGAATGTTGCGGAGCCAACATATAAATTAAAATAATTGAGTTGGCACAACAAATAGGTTTAAATTGGTACAATTAATTTGGGGGAGAAATGAAGAGTCAACTCCATCATTAAAGAGGGAGTTCCAGGGTCGGGTGGTCCCCACCATTAATTTAAAATGGGAGGTTTCAAGATCGGGTGGTCCCTACCACCAAATTCAAATGGGAGGATCACAAAGTAAAATATAATAAAAGTTGTTTTATTTATTTTTTTATTCTTTTAACACCCCCAGGAAAAGTCCGAAATCTATCTTTCTCCTTCGACCTACTATGGTCGAGATGAGGTCTCCTTAAGAGAATATCGATGCTACGACTTCAACGATGTTCTCATATTTCAATTCCAAGCATCAGATCCATTGTTACAAAACTCCGCTCAAGCGTTTACTAAACGCACCTGAAATAAAGTTCAGAAATTCATTCAGAGAACATCGGGCCTTGGCATCAAGTGCCTTTAATTTTCATGGACTCATAGTATTACCATTTAATTAAAAGAATTACATTGAAAAATATGGGTCATTACATTGTATCTTCTTAATATTCTATGTCCATTCAGATTTGATTCTATTTGAATAGACATCCATGAAGGAGAGACCTTGGTATGTAGCTAGTTTATTGATCAATGGTTCTGTTATGGGAATTTAAATATCATCCTTTAAGGCAATGCATGTTGAGATCCCTAATGTTTATGCAAACTTTAATTTGTCTATTATTCTTATTAACGTGGACAATGTTGGTCCGCCAGATGAGATATTAAACCTCCCAAATGAAGTTATCTATGATGAGATTCCCAACTTCAGCCTCTATAATGACAACATTTGATGGGTGCATCCTTCTAGGTAAATTTTTATTGCCTTAATGTTCTTCTGGTAGCCCCAGGTAGGGATTGGCCCCATCAGGATCAAGGCCTAGGATTTCTGAATAGTTCTAGGTGAAAACATCTCAATTGTACCTTAGTAATAAGGTGTATACCTCTTTCTCTTTAGAATACATGGCCGCGCTGATCAAGGTGGGTTGTGTACCTTCTTTGTTACCTATATTTATTTCTCTATGTTCATCAACAGTGGTGGAGACTCCCTCCTTGAATACTAGAAGGATGTCTGTATGATCTTATTCCTCTTACTATTATTCCTCATATTCATATTATTCTTCCTCTAATGGGTATAATACTCTTAGGATTATTTCTCCAAAATTGAGAGAAGAGTCAATATCTTATCATTCAGAGGCTGAATTAACTTCTTCTTACCTGACTAAATTCAAGGAATTTTTCTGGATAGGATAGATTGAGGGACATAAGGGTGTGTTCCTCTTCTTATGCATTAGTGGGAGAGGTAGAAATTTTCTAGATCTCTTGGAATAGATTGAGAGAATTTCCATTTGAGCATTCACCATCATCATGAGGTTTTTTGGATTCTGAAATACTTCTAAACATAATGTCCGTGATTGAAACCATGAGGACTATTGAATGTGCATATGAACCTATACTCATACACCCATTCTAATTAATGGTCAGTACGTATTCCTCATAGATCTTTTTGAAGGGATATTCTAGGATCATTTCTGAACCATTTAGGGTGGTGAAACAATCAATACCATTAACTGGGGGTTTCTTCACTTTCACCTGATAGAAATCTTAATTGATATAATGTGAGTCATAGTATTCAAACAGAGCCTTATCGACACATAACATTCTGATTTTTCCATTAACACTATATTTAATGAACTGATTTTATGATGAGAGAATTCATTCTTGTTATTTCAACCAAGGCCTTCCTAGTAAGATGTTGAAGATCATGTTTTTCCATACAACATGAAATTATGAGTCAAACACAAGGTATCTAAACTATGTCTTTAGCATGATTTGGACCAATGTCTTCTTCCATGCTTTTTCATATCTTTGTATGGTTTTGAGGGGGGTTCAAAATTATACTCAATGCATCCCATCCGGTGAAATGTTTACATTGGAATGAAATTAACTATGGGGACATATTAATAATATTTTTTTGGAGGTTTCACTACCACAAAATAGTTTTTCGTAGCGCCCCCTTTATCAGCGCTAATGAAAAAGCGCTGATAAATGGGGGTGCCTTTATCAGCGCTCAAAAAAGTGATGATAAAATCACCCTTTATCAGTGCTAATGAAAAAGCGCTGATAAAGGGGGGTGCCTTTATCAGCGCTCAAAAAAGTGATGATAAAAGCACCCTTTATCAGTGCTTTTTTTAGCGATGATAAAGGGACCCCCTTTTATCAGCGCTTTTTTTAGCGCTGATAAAGGGACCTCCTCTATCAGCGCTTGTTTAGTAGCGCTGATAAGGGGGGGGGGAGGGCTTTATCAGTGCTTTTAAAAAAAGCACTGATAAAGGGTCGGCTTCAAAAAAAATTTAGAAAAAAAAAATTAAAAAATTAAAATATAAATATAGTTATATTGATATATCAATATAATATATAATTTTTAAATATATTTTTGATAAGTATAAATGTACATTTACACTTATTATACTTAATATATAAGATATTTAGTGAAATTGGCTTCTTAAAAACTTAAAAAAATATTTTTAATTAATAATTTACTAATCATTATGGAGTAATAATCATTTAATAACAATTTGAAGACTAAAAATATTAAAAAAATTTAAAAAAGATCAAAAATATGTTGAAAACGCAATTCAAACTTCAAACGGCCATAACTTTTGATCCGGGTGTCCGTTTGAGCTCTACCACATATCAAATTGAAGCCTGCGACGAGCTCTACATCATTGGGACCCAGAAAAACCCGGATCAAGGGAATTTTGAGGTCAAAAAAGGCCTAGAAGGACTCCAAAACTTAGTTTTTAGTCGGGGTACCCCGATTTTTTAACATTTTGTGGATATTCAGCCTCGTTTAAGGGGGTATTATTGGATTTTTTTGGTGTGGACTGAATTGATTCCAAGGTATTACATTCATATTGATATTTTGTCTTTATAATTTTATCGTTTTTTATAATGAAATGCTATTTATAATCAAATATATAACTATATGTACATATTTTTTATATATTCACACCAAAAAAATTAATTATAAATATAAATAATAAAATATATTTACATATAAAATATATTAGTTTTATCTAAATAATAAATAACATCCATTTTATTTAAAATACAAATATATGAATATTTATATACCTATATATTAATCTAACTATTTATATATTAATCTAACTATATATATATATTAATCTAACTATATATATATTAATCTAATAAATAAATATATATTAATATAACTACATATATATATATTAATATCACTATATATATATTTATATAACTATATATATATATTAATATAACTATATATATATTCATATAACTATATATATGTTAATATAACTATATATATGTTAATATAACTATATATATATATATTAATATAAATATATATTACTATACAAATAAATATAACTAAATATATATATATAGATATAGATATATATTAATATAACTATATATATATTAATATAACTATATATATATTAATATAACTATATATATATATATTATTATATATATATTATAATATAACTATATATATATATTATAATATAACTATATATATATATATTATAATATAACTATATATATATATATATTAATATAAATATATATCACTATATGAATAAATATAACTAAATATATATATATATATAGATATCATGAATAGGAAGACAAATCAAAATAGAGTAGTGGTAAAGGCTTAGGCGCGTAGGGGGGAGGTCTCGAGTTCAAATCCTGGGGGAGGCAGGGGCGCGCGCGCATGGGGGAATATAGCAGCAAGTGCTGTTAAAGCGTGAAGGGGGTGCGTGGGGTGCGTGGGGTGCTGTACAGGGGTAGAAAAGAACTGTAAAAGGGGGGGCTCAAGCGATATAAAATCCTCCCCTGATTGGCAGTATTTTTTAATTTTTTTTAATTTTTTTTAATTTTTTTTAATTTTTTTAATTTTTTTTAACTTTTATCAGCGCTTTTTTAAAAGCACTGATAAAAGTGTCCTTTATCAGCACTAAAACGAAAGCGCTGATAAAGGAAGCACTGATATAGGACCCCTTTATCAGCACTAAAAAAAGCACTGATAAAGGGGTACTTTTATCAGTGCTTTTTTGAGCGCTGATAAAAGGGGACTTTATCAGCACTTTTCGGAGCGCTGATAAAGGGGATCCCCCCTTTATCTTCGCCATATTTATCAGTACTTTTTCTAGCGCTGATAAAGGCCATTTTTAGCGCTGATAAAGGCCATATTTTTAGTAGTGTTTATACCATTTATCTTTTCAAATAGATATAATGGTCTTATGTGTCCCTCAATAATGGTGTCTTCATCTTGATTTGTGAAGGAGATAACGACATGATGTTATGAGAGGTTAGTCTCTGTCTGATAGACTTCTTTTTTGGACACTTCAGCTTAAAACTCCTACGGTCTTAGCAGAGCCTCTATGAATGCTTTCCTTAGGTCATTTGACAATCTCATGTCATCCAAGATTGATAGTTTGGCTGGTAATAAGGATAATTACTTCATAATATAATACATAGAGTCTAAAGGCTAGCACTTACTAGCATGGGGATGATTTTTTGTAGGTTCTTTAGGGGAATCAACATTAATTAAGATGGATCGACCATTGAGATAGGAGCTAAAGGAGCTTCTGTTCATTGTGGCTTAGACTGCGTAGATCTTCCCATACACCAAGAGTAATTTCACACATATTCTTTTTCATATTAATATTGTAGAATGATCGGGCTAAAGTTGATTATGGAAGGTTCATGTGAATTTTCCAATTCCCATTGGTTCCACTGAAGAGTTCTTAGGTGAGTTTCTGCAATATTGAGAGTTTGAACATGGGTGAAACCATAATTTTGTTTTTTCCATGCCTGCATCTTCCTTGGTATATCCAACTTCTACAACACATTCCCCTGGTTACCTGATTAGGTCTGGGGTACTCCAGTTCAAAACCATACTCTTCATTGGAGAAGGGAACCATTAAATGATTTAAATTAATATATCCAAAGATCAACTCCTCTTCTGATGATATCACTATGCCAGACTGACTATTCTAGTTGTTCTGTTTGGCGGGGTGGTACCTGTTCATTTAGATATGATGGCGTAAAATCTGTGTAGATCATGAATAATTTTTTTATGTTACATAGTTTCATCTTCGTACAATTTCTCCTTACATATCATGTCATATTTTTTTCTGTAGGGTTGGATTCTAGAGGGTTTTGGTGTCAAAGATATTAGCTGCATTAGATTAAGAGCACCTAGGGGAACAGTAAGTTGTTTCAACTATTCTTGGAGAATTCCTTGAGTATAGTTTATTTTATTTAGAATCATACAAATATTTAACTTTTTCAATCTCTTGTTGATAAATAATTTCCACTCACCTCTTCATCAGGGGAATAAGTGGACACAAACACCACTTATGATGGCAGTTGTCTTAATTTCCAGAATCTTTCATTTTCTATAGAAGATCATTAACAATCCTAGAAGAAATGTACCAGTATTTAGTGGAAGGGATAATAATCTAGCTATTCATCAGGATCTACTTCATCAGCCCTGTTTAGATCTGGTAGATGGAGAATGTTTCAATTCATGCAGGATATAAAATAAACACGAACTTGGTTATCTCAAAGAGAGTAAATTTTATTCCTATGTTCCTTGAATTGATTTATTTTGGGTCCCCACCACTCATCTTGTCAAGTTGGGGGATTCTTTTGTTGTCCAAGGGGCTATACACAATTCAGTTCAAGCCTAGGATCTGAAGCAGGTGTAGGGGTTGTTTAAGCATAATATAATCTACTTCATCTCTTCCCCCTATTTTTCCTAGGGCTAATGAGGTTACCCAAGAATTGATCTTAGTCCACATTAATGAGTATTATATTAATTAGGAAGTTGTGGATAAATTTAGAAACTCTCTTGTATATTTCACATGGATGTGTGGTGTTCCCAACTCCTCACAGAGGTAATTGATGACATAAAAAGAATATCATCATCGAAAAGTACCTAGTTCAAATATTAGGGTGGAACTTTCTATCTATCAATTAAGTATGATAATCCATCATTATATAATTTTTTTTAGGATGTCATTGAATATTTTATTTGGAAATATTCTGTTGAGATGGAAAAGGAACTACCATCAAAGATCCTCTCATCATGTTATCAAATGAGCTGCCAAACTGTTGTAACATAGAAATGCTGAACATTGTAGAGTTTTCACAAAGCATCTGAGTTTCACTTCTAATTATTTATCAGGGGTTCCCATCATGGGATCATAATAATATGTGTAATACATCATATGGTTTTCTAGGGAAACTGAGGCATTGAATATTGGGAACAAAGGGTCCCTAAAATTTAGCCAGGGTGGAGTGTTACTCACCCAGTCAGGGTAAGGTTTCCATTTTGGTTATACTAGAGAACGTCATCCTTCCGTAGATTCCAATAAAGCTTCCAATGAATTTATGGGATTAATGATCCCTTGATTGATATCTTGTTAAACCTAAGAATGGTTGGGAATAAGAGGGGGAAGTATTTGATGTGTTTGTTCTACTAGTACATGTGGGGGATATCTAACTTGGGCCATACTTTTTTTATTTTCCGAAACCTTTTATGGGATTTTCCTTAATGGAGGGAAATCTTGATATTTTTATGGTCTTGGGTTTAGGTAGACTAATGGTCCCACCACCATATTGGACAAACATTACGAAATTGTTTCATTTGTAGGGATAAACCCTTACAGTTGAGGTACATGAGATGGAAGTATACATTGAGGTTCTTTTGGGGGATTATATTCGATAGGATGTCTTACTGGGAGGATCTCAACATTTATTCTCCTCAAATCATTCATTCCTTCTTCCTTCCATGCAAAATATATCCTTGAGTGTTAGGAGTTAGTTATCACTATGAGGAAGAGTTGGGTTAAATGTGACCTTGATTTTTTCTACTGGTTGTGAGGGATTTACCGAGGAGGTAGTGGATGATTCATTGTGGGAATACCCAAAATCATAGCAATTATCTAGTTCTAGGTGAGTAGACCATCATTTTTTGCATAGATCAGATTATGAGAGGAACCATTCTCTCCCTACTATTTTTCATTTGCACAATTTTTAGTGTGGTCCAAATGATTAACGTTTACAATGTTAACTGATGCATAACACGTTATGGGTGGCATACAAGTTTCTGAATGGTAGGAGATATTTTTTCGTACTTTTTGGGATCTTCTCCTTCTATTATAGGGTCTCTTTTGCGAAGGGTAACTCAGAGGGCACCTTACTATGACTTGGATACATTCCTCACTTTTGGGGGAAGTGAAAAATACTAAATCCTTTTGGGTGGGTGGTTGAGTTAAAAATTCCTTCATCCTTATGGGATGGGGCTTCTCCCATTATCTTGTTAATGATCCTTATCCCAGATTTATCAATATTATTGGTAAATTTTTTATTAAAAATTTTCCCAACCCTACAGGCTAAGGATCCTCCCATACTATAGAAATTACTATTATTGTTGCCACTTTATCCATTGTGTACATTCTAGTTTGGGTGTGATTCATACATGGTGTAATATTTTCATGTTAGTTTTTTATTTCTATGGCCATTAGCAGGTCTTGATGATTGGATTCTCTTAAGAAATAATTCAGTGGAATGTTATTGGTTTCCTAGTTTTGGTGATTTCTAATGAGTCAATCTTATTAGGACTGACACTTTTGAGACTTACTCTAGGTCGTTTCTTATCAAGCATATCACCTTTCAGAAATAAAGATTTCATTTGATCGTCATCGGGGGATAATGACATTATAGAATGAAATTTTAAATGGTTTTTTTGGATTGGATTTGGGGTGAAATGAAATAATCCATTCTCTCACCATCCAAGAATATGAATGCTAGATGGGGTATTGCTGATAAGATGAAGCAACTTATGCAGCTCATTGAGGTAGGTCAGTTTTATGTATTTATATCAACTCTCTGATTGTGGACATAGTGAAGATTGAAGGGATTCCAGGCCAATTTGACAATAAATATATCTTAAAATTTTGATATGATATGCATACCCATCATAGTGAAATAATTTTTCTTTTATGTGGAAAAGGTTTGTCCAGAGATTGAGGAGAATGTTATGTACGAACTCTTCTAAAAAATACCTTATTATATAAAACTTGGAAGTGGATGAGGCCAGAAAAAAGGGGTATATCATTCTGGTAGAATTTTATTCTTATGAGAAACATATCTATTTATTCTTGCACTTGAAATTCCTATACTTTCTCTACCCAATTTGGACTCTTCTTGATGATTTTTCCCATGTAGTGAGGCTAGTTGGTGTCTCCTTGATATGTGAATGGTATAGAGGATTCTTAGAAGATTGGCATGACCCCGACCATCTCCTGGTTGAGAAAGTATGTCACCTGTAATTAATAGGGTTTCTAATGTGTCTGACCCTGTCCTTCAAAGAGACACATCATATGTGGAATTTCTTGTATTTGAATTGGAAAGAAGAGGATCTTCTTAATAAAAAGAGATTTCACTATGGGGAGGACCTTCACAGTTTATTATATCATGGTGAGGACTACTATAAAGCTTGATGTATAAATTTTGGAAGAATCATTTTAGTGTATACCCTGAGGAAGACCATCATAGAGGACGGTAGTAAGAGGATGACCTTCTTACTAATAGGAGATTTACCAATGGGGAGGATGTTCAAAGTTTATGCTATCATAGAGAGGAATACTATCATAAATCTATGTCTGACTACTTGGATAATATCTACAGTATATACCCAAAATAGAACCATGAGGGTAGATGACAGAAAGGGGAGTAAATTAATATTGTTCGATCTTTTGGCCATGAGGAGGGTTTTCATGACACTCATCAGGATATAAGATCTCATGATCGATCATTTCTTGTCCATGAAGTAATCCTTAATGGTATGTGATCTGGGGAGGACATGCAAAATTGATGGTAACAATGTTGTTGGTAGGTCCTTCACAACTACTATTTCTACATATGTAATTTGGTAACATATTGTAAGGATACTAAGGCACCATTGATTGATATTTGATGGAATCAAGAAATCGAACATCCAATAGAGTAGGGTTCTGAATGTGCTCTTCATTTTCTAATTTCTTTTGGCACAATTTATTTTTTGAAACTCTCTTGCAGGTAACTGGGGCCTCCTGCTCTAGGTGACAACCTTCATATGGGGGTTGCTTTTTTGAGTTTCCTCTACAATGATGCTAGGATATGATGAAAATAATCTTGAGTATTAGTAGGGATATATTCCAACCAGGGAGTAGCCACATTGGTGTACAAGTATCCCATAGTTGGAACAAGTATTTATGTCCGATCCAATTTCCCATTTATCATGGAATATTTCTGAAAATCCACCTAAATAGGAGTAAATATTTATATATACTATAGAGTAACCACCTAATTTTGTGGATGAGTCACCCACACAAGGGATGTGGGGTTTTCGGTCCGCTTCCTTGCTATTTCATGGATATGATTACATCTTTACAGGTCTGGAGGATGTGGTCATGAATTGATGTCCGATCCTCTATCATTTCTAGGATGTGTCGAGAGGCATCGTTTTATAAAATATGAATATATGACCATTCCGATGTTAGAGCATGAATATGTTTCTGTAGCAGTCCTATGATTTTTGTTAGTGAGTACTAAATGTTCTCCCATGAGGTAGCAGTGATATGGTTCTACCCTTGATTTGTAGCTATGATACGCCATCTGTTTTCTCCAGTCTCCATTGTATTTTACGGATGTGAGTCCTTTTTTCAATTAAGAATTTATATCTACTATTTCTTAATTGCATTTTTCTAATGGGTTTGGTATGAATATATATGAATTTGACTCCACATGTGTTTGGTTTTCCCCTTATTTGACTGGTAGGTATCATATTTTTGAGATGGGATTTTTCTCCTCTCATTTTATACAGTATTTATCTGACGGTCTTTTTATGAATCCACATGAATTTTATAATCCATGTATTTGGATGACACATTATTTGACTAGTGGGCTTCATATTTTCAATTAGGGGTTTTTGTATGCTTTTTTTCCATCCTACTTCGATGTAGTTCATGGTATGTAAAGTATAAATTTTCACCAGCTAATAGATATTTATTGTTTTATTTGGATTATGGGATTCATGTCCATTGATATGGATTAAATATGAATACAATTTTCTAACCTACCTACACTGTGTGTCTGGATGGTATTAGTGGGAATCTACATTTTATAATAATTTTTCTCTATATTTTCATTGTAGGAATCAGAATAGAGAGTAGGAATATATGACTTCACATAGTGCGCTATCATTTTTTCAGGGAGAATCTATTCTTTTGGAGCCAGAGTGATGAACTGTTCCTAGTAATAATTTTGTCACCCTTAGTGGTAAGCCAATTGGACATGTGTTTGTTTTCATTTCGTATGGATCATTTTAAAAATATCCTGATAAAAGTGAGGATATTGTGCTGCATGGATTTGATAGTGACATATTCTAGCCAAGGCCCTTAAGAGGGAACCCTATGTAGTAGGAAAAAACCTTGGAGATGACTTCATCCACCTACTTAAGATAGGGGAGGTACTCATTGTTTCATTTAGAGGACATTCTCCTTAAATGATTAGAGATAGCTAGTGGATCTACTCAATTCTGGAATATCGACCATTTCCAGGTGGGTGGCTAGTGGGATTTTATCAATCAGGGGGATTAGCTTTTTGCCTCTAGTTTTGGGAGAGTACCATTCTAATGGTCCACCTAAATTTTTCATTTGAGACCAAGTGTTGGAGAAGATGTGTGGAAAAAAGAGTCCTATGTTTTGTTGAAAAGTTAGTCAATGCAGTTGATGACCTGCATGACTATGAGAAATTCTAGGATTCCATTGGATTGAAGGAAGCTATTAATAATTATCATAATATACGTGACAAGTATGAAAATAAAACCTTTTAAAAGTATAATATCATGAACACATGTATAATTGGTGATCTCTCTTGGCCCTCTTCCCCTTTGGATGTGAAAGGGTCTTGAAGCAAGGTAATAATGCCACATTTTTTAAGGATTTAAGTTGGGTTCACCATTTTTTTCCACTAAGAATCATGTTGTGTACTATCAATTGCTTGTATGTGGTCAAGTTCTATAAAATCATTCACATCATGTCCATTATTTTTGAGCATTATCCAACAGGTTTTGTTTATGGAGCTAGAAACACCAAATGGAACTATATCCATGATTCATGGACTTACATTCCAATGGTAGGTGCTCACTGGGTAACATGCCTAGTAACACCTAAGAACTATAATTGGTTGATAGAATGGAAAATAGGTCTCATTGTACCCTTTTAGGGGAAAATTTTTCCTATTATATGACTCTCTTATATATTTATGTCATTTTTATGAATCCTTGGTTCATTCCTATGTTCAAGTCTACATATAACTCCTAATGCTGTATTTAATCATGACTATGCTTGGTCTTGGATTCAAAAGTATACATATAAGGTTCTCCATCAATGGATGGATCTATATGTATCTGAGGTCCTCCTTCAATGTTACACTTTTATGGATATAGTAGGGATTAGCTGGTCAAATAATTATACTACACTGGTTTTAAGACACATAGGATGGCACTAAAGAGTTTATCTCCATCCCGGGGGACATGAGTTGTACTGATATCAGGATCAATCCCATGATATAGGCTTCAAATGTATCCTTGTTAGTGGAATAAGAACCCATGTACTTTGGTTTTTCTTAATTGGACACATCACCTTTTAAGTTCGTTTGTTGTGGAAGAAACCATGAAGTTTAATTTCATGTGGATATGATGTCCTTGAGAAAGGTTACCTGGTCAAGGATGGTGTGGGACTTATAACGAGGCAACCTGAGGTACCCAGAAGATATATAGTCTCTTGGGTGAATATGAACATATTGAGAATGTGGCCTGAAAAAACATCAAGGTTGATTTAGATTTTGAGTTTTGACCATAGTGAGGATTCTTATGTATCCTAGTTAGTTAGGAATCAAAACCTCATAATTCAGTATGGTTGGGATTTATACTTTAAAGTAATCCGATTAAATGAGGCATGATTGGGCTTATGTGTAGGGGATTCCCATTGAAAAATGAGTTCTATTGATCAAATTCAATGTGAGGTTTACACATTGCAGATTCCCCCATTTTTGTGGACATGATATGGTTGGGGAATATGCATGGAAGTTTCCCATTGCAAGCATAATTATCTTCGGTGCTTACATCTATGGAGAAGGCCCATTTGATGTTTGGGATTTTGAGGATTTAGTTATTTACACTAATATCTAATACCATGTGAGTCATGATCATTGTGAGAAACAAGAGGAAGTATTATATATGATGTTCAAACAACACCCCATCCTCTAATGGATAGAGAAAAGTCCTAATGGTAGAGGGAGGGTTCTTTGAGTGTGCCCATATCCTCCTTTATTTTTATAACCTGGAGAATGAACTTGGGTGATTCATCAAGCTACCTCTAAGTCTTTGGTGAATAGGAGAAAAAGTGCCGTATCCCATAATAAATTATAGGATCTTACCTCAAGAGGAGTGACCAAGATTTTGTTCCAGGGAAAGGTGGATAATGTTTAACATTTTACCTCATCAAAGGGAAAGGCTAACATCTCCCCTTAATCCCTAGAACAGGGAGGATCAAATTTTCACCCAAAGTTTGGTACCCTCATTACTATTGTAATGTACCCTCATGATCATTCTGAGGGCTCACCTTACCTCTGGGGTAACCCACATGACTCCGTTTACCATGAATATGTACTCTCGAAAGGGTGTGCTAGTGATCTTGATGATCATGTCATAAATGTTCGATGCCTTTGGTAGAGGAGTTGGAAAAATTCCATTAGAGTAGTTCATAGAGGAATTAACATAGGTGATGATGATATGATAAAAGGGAATAATTGGAGTCTAAGAGTGGAACATCTAGAGATACACATTCCACAAAGAATATTCTTATGTGGGATTGGGTTTACTCAGCATGCGAGGTTTCTATGTGGGTAAGGGGACTATCCACATACCATTGTGGTATATGGGCCTGAGTTCATTTTTTATAGAGATTTTATACATGGGTCTAGGTTCCATCCATATAGAATGATTCTATGGGTGGTCGAGTCCCATCCACATAATTATTTTCTATGTGGGGCAGGGTTCCACTTGTATATATTTTTGGTATGCAAGATTTTTGATTGTAAAGGGTGAATTATTAGTTCACCTAATAGGATGTATACTAAAAAAGGATGTCAGTTTGGAATACTTCCAATTATTTTGGTTTTTCATCCTTAATGTGATGTAGTGGGTTTTACCTGTGTGGAATCATCAATGGAGTCTGTTTTTTGCAGTGTTGTCGATCTCTCGGTCAATCTGTTCAATCCCTATTTCTTTTTCATTCTCTATGGGGTCCATTTATAGTGAAATGGAGGAACAGGATACTGACATAGTTATTCCTCCATATTGGGTTTCATGGCACCTTTTGAGGGTCCCCAGGAAGGAATTTGTCAGTGAGGGCTTTTGTGGTCCCCAAAATCACCGCTTGGATCTGCAAATGACTTCATTTCATTTGTAGGATCCGGCAACACATACATTACCTATGAAAGACTTAGTTCAGAGGAAATTATTTTTTTGGAGTAGATATCACCACCGTTATCCACAAAAAACATTATTTTATTTCAGGAACTGCTAGATCCACCCCCTATGTGAACAGTTTCCATTCACGAGTCTATTGAGGAGTGGCAGACCGCCCTAAAGAGTTGCGGTCTGTAGAGGTATCCTTGTTTCATGGTGTCATTTCCATTGTAAATTTTCACATTCATTGAGTATTATTCCTCAAACACATATTTTGATTTATTTTTCATCCTTTTCCAAATAGATTAATGTGTATTCTTATTCTCTGGGGAATTTTCAGGACCCAACACCATGGAAATGGAATGGGTTTCATAAACATATTGTCATCATAGACATAAACCATCTAAAAAATTAATATTGTTGGATCAATTCGATCTTATCCTCATTAAATAATACACAACATCAAAATTTTCCATCTGAGATAGAAAATGATTATGAAAGTTCACATGAGACATTTTATGAGGAAAATAACATATTCAATTTGAAAATCATTTTTTTAAAACTATGAATTAAAAAAATAGGATTTAATTTATTTGAAAATAAACTCTGAAATATACAAAAGAATAATTAAAACATTATATATTCTTGTTGGTGGTAAATTCAATTACTTTTGTACACATTAAAAAAATTCCTTTCTAATTTTCAGTAAAATCCAATCGTTCTTTATTTACAAAAACAATTATGATTAATTTAAATTTTTTAAAGTAAATCATGTGTAAAAATGTCTATAAAAAATCATTGCACAATATCAAAAACATTATCTAGAAATTATTTTTTATCATATACATGAAATAAAAAGGATTATAGATAGAAGAGTGAAATAAATTATTTTTTTTCAAAAAAAAAACATTATTTTGAACTCAGTAGAATTTAAATAGATTAAAATTAATGGAAAATATGTATTTTTATGAAATCACTAGTGGATAATAAAATTCATGAGTGCATTTGGAGATATATGATAATATTTTATCATAAACAACATAATCCTAAACAATACGAACAAACAACAAGATTCAAACATAGAACCTTTACCACATTATTATATTTTGAATCATAATAAATATGAAATTATGAAAAATAAATGTATATATATGTCCCATTATTCATGATAATAATCAGAAAATTAATTAATGGGTAGCATAAACTCCACTATAATAACAAGTAGTGTAAAAGGTATGTGTCTCAAAGAAATAAAAGTGAGACAAAAATCCCTAAAATGCATTAGTACGTTTTAAGTAATAACACCCATGAATGATTTGATATAAAGAAGACATTAAATGTCATTATAATAAATAAATTTATGATATATCATGTCAATGTGGATGAATATACACCTCATAAAAAAATATAGGTTCATAACATAACATATGTACCAAGGAAGATAATTGGACACAAAACTCCCTTACCTTAAGTCTCCTATTGCTTGAAACTGGTTTCAAACATCTATATAATAAATATAGGTTTATTATTTATATATTATAGAACCATAATCATATGTTCCATTCCATATATTATTTAATTATAACCTTTTATTACTTTTTCATTATCAAATCATTATTAAAATCATGTTTTGGGTAGTAAGTGATTTGTTTTTCATGTATTATTCTAGTTTTCTATCACCAATCCATTAATTTGGACCATGGTTTCATCATATATTGATTATAAACCATGATATAAATATCATATATATATATACATTATATAATTATTTATAATAATTATTTAATTAAAGATATAAAAGATGATTTACGACACTCAAGAAGATTATAAGACATACATATGCATGAACGTTATTTCCATATTCTCAATGAATAGAATGAAAGGAAGATAAATAATATATCACCTTTATAGAGTCACTATGATATTTTATATATCACATATACTAATTAAAATTTCCCTCATTAACCTCCGTGTAAGGTGTAACTGAATAACGAATCACATCACTTTACTAGGGGGTAGTTCATTACACACATGAATGATGTCATCATATTATAAAAGAATGGAATATAAGAATATATATATGATATTATTATTACATATGTATAATAATATAATAAATATCATATAATAAAATTAAATTCATATTTATATCCTTCTATGAGAGTTTTAGAGGGAAAACAATTTTACTTCGGTGCACAAGGTGGTGGATAAACACACACATGATTGACAATTTTTCTTCCCATTTCATATAAGTGGATAATTATATTGTAAAAATATAGCTAATTATATAATAAATAACTTTATTTTTTGTTAATATATCCATATTCATTATCAAAATAATAAGTCATTTTATTAAATAAAAAGGTTACAATTTTAATTAAACAAATTTATTATAAAGGTTTTTTCAAAATTATATAATGTAAATTTGAATAAAAAAATATTTTTTTTGAAATTATAATATAAAAATTTACTTAGGGTGACATTTTATGATTTTAATTGAGGAAATTCATTTTTCAGTGAGGAGAGAAAAAAATCAATTTTTGTAAAAAAGGAAATTCATTTCATTAAATTAAGTAATATAATTACCATGTAATTTTTTTACAATGATTAAATGTAAAATATGAATTTGTTTGTTATATATAGTCCAATTCATTACAACCTAATCAAATTTATATTTTATTTTAGTATAACTTTGTTTCGGTTATAAAATAATATTTTTATAAAAATTACTTTAAAGTTCATAATGTTGTCTACTTAAAAAATTAAATAATCCAAAAAGATGAATATTCTAACAAAATATTTAGTTTAAATATCATTAAATTTTAATTTATATTCCTTTAATTATTATTAATCGTATAGTTAATCTAAAATCATATTTTTCCTGAAAAATACACTTCTTAAAAACTCGTTTTTTCATCTCGTTTGCATGATTAATTTTTAAATAAATATACCAATTTCTATGAATTTAATATGGTAAAATGGATTCCTTATTTTTAATCACCATAATTTAAATTATATAAAAAGGTCCTTATTATTTTTTTCCATAATGAATATTTAATGTAGTAATTATTAATTACCATGATTGAGGTAAAAATTGATTAACCTAGGTGTTATACAAAAAAGATGAGGATTATAATTACCTAGAAACTTTTCTAAATTAAATTTGTAGGAAATATTTAGTCATTATAATTTTTTATTCTTGATAATGGTTTTATATGTATACATTTTTAATAAATAATACATGGGTAAAACTTTCACTTTTCAAAAATTACAACTATGGCACTCACCTATTGTAACACCCGAAATTTTTATGAGTAATATTTTGTTTTTATGTTATATATATATCATCAAAGGAATCTTTCACTACACACTAGCTTGACTTACATTACACGCAATCGCGACCTTCCTCGATAGCTTGCGTTGTACGCAATACCGAGTTTCACTAAACGACGATATGCTATTAAAATATTATTTAAAATAGCTGTTATGAATAGTAATAACCACTTTTTGAAATTTTATCTTTCAAAATGGACCTCATTTTTGGATTCGGAATACCGAAATTATCCTAGGGTGAAATTTTGGTATTTTTCTGAAAACTTTTAATTTTTGATGAATAGTGAAACCACTAAGTGGTAGGTTAAAAACTGAATTTTGCATAAAAATTAATTTTAACTCTTCTGTGAATGGAATTTCGAAAATCCGACAGACAGGGTTGATATCAGTAAGTAAAATGTGGTTCAATGAGATAAAAATAATTTTTTGGTGAATAGTAACTTTTTACTTTTTTTACCGCGGTTAATAGTAAATAGGGTAACTAAGGGTAAATATGATATTACTATTACCCTAACACATGTCCTAATTCTATTGGATAAGTTTAATTCGACCAAAAACAACCTTATGAATATAATATGACCATTTAGGTCCACTTGGATTAGATTATGACATTTAATATTATTTTATTTAATGAATAGTTAAAATAGTTAAAATCAAAGTTTAATAACTAAAACATTTTTAATATGGGGTTATACATAAGATAAATTCGACTATAAATATTCATTAGAAAGATAAAAATATTTCCTACATAATGATATTTTATTTATAATTTTTATACTTTAAATAAATTAATTTATTTATGACACAACGATGATGCAGTAATTACCCTTTTAAGGAAATGTTAACATAATTGATGTTATAAATGCTCAAATAAATGTAATTTGAGACTTTTTATGAATTACAATAATTTTCTAGGTTACTATGATATATTAGTGTTGATTTAAGCAACTTGTTTCGAACATATAATTCTGTTATGACTTTCACAAAAATCATATATCAAATAGTGTCAAAATTGACACAAAATAGTTTTTAAATAAAATATTATATTATTACTTGTTATTTTATTCTTAAAAATCTAAGGTTCGGACAAATGACTTATATAAGGATATATATATTAATAATAAACAACTTGGGGTTCGTTTGGCATGTTATAATAAGTGTATTAACCATATAGTGTAAGAAAACAAAAGTCACGGTAAAAGTTAAATTATTTAACTTAGAGTTAAATATAATTGATAAGGTTAAAATAATAACCTAAACTTGTTTAAATCCTATTGGTTGATATTATTTCGACCCATCCCCACTTTACCTTCGAAATAATACCCTTTGGAACCATTATAAATCGATTTTGACTTTAATATAAAAAAATATTTTGAGATATTCCTAAGGTGCCCCTCTCCTCCCTTATAAAAGGGAACCTCCTCCCCCTACTCACACCAATTTGAGCACTAAAGCTCGGCAAAACCCTGCCAAAATCCCTTCTACACTTCCCTAGAATAATCCTAGAGGTCCTGGTCTTCTTCAAAGACCAATCTTAGTTCCCTAAGTGGAGGATTCAAAGAGGCGTTTCAAAGAAGAGGTAATATCCATTACCGATCTTTTCAATTTCTTTCTTCTTCAACTTCTTCTTCTTTAGTTGTTTCATGATAAAGTAATTAAATCAGTATTACATACATACTGATATGTTATTATAAATATTAAACAACTCTAATTCACCTTCTATCCATCCTACGGAAAAATGAAATCACCGCGCGTGCGTACGTACGAAGTACCGTCTCCACGCCGTGGTGTAATCTATTTTCCACCATCACCTTACAAGGATGGGTATAATGGTGTAATGAGTAACTATATATGATTATTATAAAGTGATATTGATACTGAAATAGTATAAATACACTTAAATACAATTCCACGATCATGGGAACAATATCATCGCTCGTGCGTACGTACGGAATACCGTCTCCACGATGTGATGCGACTCGTTCTACATGATCATCATTACATAGTAATTATATAAATGAATTGAATGAATAAATATGATATATGTTACACTAATACCATTCTGGATATAAGGTATCTATAACCTTAAAAGAATAATAATAATTTATTCGGCAAAACACGCATAAGAACAAAAGGCAATAAAGACCCGAGTAACAAGTAACAATGAAATATTACTAATAAGAAGCTAATAATATGACCATATATGATATCATATCAATATGTATGATTCTGGAATAAGTCAATAACATTATTTAAACCATTATACAGGAGCTTCAGACACGTACAAAGCAAATCAGACCTAAGGTAAGGGAAATATCACGATCTCATTTTTATCCGAGATTGTTTACACTTTAGAATTTACTAGGGTGTATTTTATCATCCACATCCATGTTTCCTCAATATGTAATATTATTTCAATCCACGTACAATTGTTTAAATCCAATTTTACCCTTCGGTGAGTTTTTAGTAAAAGATATGAAAGGAATATTTTGTCATTTTTCATACGAGGTACTTTTTGACTTTTCCGACAAAAGTACGAGAAGAATGTTTTTTTACTTATCCGACAAGAATGGATTTTTAAAACATTACTTATAAGAATCTTCCTTTATAATTTTTCAAGTTTATTTTTAATCAAATTCTTTTAGTTTATAATTGTATGAAATGTTAAGAAAAGAAAAGTGTTTTTGAAGTAGAAAAGAAAATTTTCCTCAAGAATGGAGTTCAAATGTTTTATGAAAATTATTTTCCATCTAAGATAATATAGGGTTCTGTTTTTATCCCTATTATTTCATTGATTTGATTATTTTGTGAGGGAATTATTTTTATGAACTCATTTACCTTATATGATTTGTTTTATGATGTCATGATGTTTCAAGAATCCCATTTTTGTTACATGTGTTATGCAATGATGTATGATTTATGATTATGTGGCACACATAAGAAAGGATTCATTATAAGATGGGTGGGACCTATATCTCCCTCCAATTCATTGGGTAAAGATTTATATATCATGAGATAGACATGGCTGGAACAGATGGTTATTTCGGTTCAGTGATACAGGACTGAAACGAGGAGTGAACTCGGTTCAGAAAAAGGACTTTGTCCGCTAAGATATTCTTGGAAATGAGTCATGACTAACAAGAAATGATTTTCCCTGATTATGTGTGCATGCCACAAAGTTTCAAGTTTTATGTTATGATTATGGGGATCTAATTTTCACTTTTATGATTTATTCCATGTTAAGATATTATGATCTCTTTTACAGGTTATGATTTTCAAAAAGATATGATATGATTTTTATTTCCTTTATTTTCCCTTGCTGAGCATTTGAGCTCACCCTTTTTTGTATGTTTTCTTTTCCCCAGGTCAGGAAGATGGATATTAAGTAGAATATGCTAAAAGGGACCCTAGATATGATGAAATAAATGGGAGACACTGTAGAAGATTTATGAACCAGTTGTTTATGTTTCCCAGTTTCTAAAGACACTATACCTATATGGTCCTTTGTGGTTTTGTCATATGTTGTAATAAGTTTGCTTCAATTTTTAAGTATTAACAATTTATGTAAAGTATGGGTCATTATAGTTGGTATCAGAGGAAAGGTATATTCAACCTTTGGAAACTAGGAAGTGAAAGCCTTAGTAAGAACCCTAAGGATAAGTCTAAGCGCAGAACACAATCTTAGTGTTTTAGAAATGGCCATGAATAACCTAGGATAAGACCTTAAGAGTGAAAATTTTATTCTTGAATTATGTGGTTTTCCTATTATAATTAGTGTTGCTCACACTATTCTTCTTGGTTTTAGTCAATGGCTGGAACCCAAAGGAACCGTGTTAATGCGAAATGCGATTGGCAATGCAATGATTGTCCCCCTGAGCAACCAAACGATATGGGAGATGAAATGCAAAATATTGTATCCATGCTCACACAACTTTCTCAAGCTATGAATCATGCAGGACTTCCAAACGAACAGAGGAAGGAGAAACATTCTGTTGAATCCTTTATGAGGCAGCGTTCACCTTCTTTCAGCGGTTCAACTGTTCCATTAGTGGCTGAACAATGGATTTGTACCACTAAAAAGATATTTTCAGTTCTTCAATGTTCTGAACATGATAAAGTCATCTTAGCGGTATATCGTTTGGACGTAGAAGCTGATCAATGGTGGAATCTTATCAAGAATACGAGGCCAAGGGATGAAATTGAGTCCATGGAATGGGACGAGTTCAAACACTTATTTTTCAATAAGTATTTCCCTCGTATTCTTCAAACTAAGATGGAGAAAGAATTTATTGAATTGAAGCAAAAGGATGATGAATCTGTTGGTACCTATGAAGAAAATTTTACAAGACTTGCAAGGTACGCTTCTGGTATTATTATCCAACCTGAGAGTAAGATCGATCGATTCTTTAGTGGCTTAAAACCAAGTCTTCAAAGGGCGTTAGCCATAAGGGACTTCAATAGCTACGAGGAAATCGTTCAATGTGCTCTCAAAGTCAAGATGGAGATTAGAGTAACCCATCAGTCATATGGGTTTGATAAGAAGAGGAAAATGGAATTTAAAGGAAAATCTAAAGAGCACACTGAAAAGAAGATGAGCTTTCCCTTATGCTCAAAGTGTGGAAAGAAACATGGAGGGAGTTGTCTTAAAGGGACAAGTAAATGTTTCAAATGTGGAAATGAAGGTCATCGGGCATTTGAATGCCGCGATAATGGGAAGAATATGTCTAATGATGCAAACAAAAAAAGGGATACACAGAATGAACCTACTACACTTCAATGTTTCAAGTTCAAGGAGATGTGGAATTATGCCAATTAATGCCCAAATCCAAGGGTTGATGATGATGGTCGACGTCAACAAACTCTTAAGGCTAAAGACAAAGGAAAGTCACATGCAATTTCTATCAGCGATGTGGAGTACGATAACGAAGTGGTGAAAGGTACACTTACCATCCACTCTAAAGTAGCAAATGTTTTATTTGATTCTGGATCCACCCACTATTTTATTTCTGAAGAATTTTCTAAGGGTATCACCGTATTACCTCAACAATTAGATGTTGAGTTAGCTGTGACAACACCTAATGGCACATCAATCGCATCAAAAGTTTATAATTCTTCTCCAATTGACGTTTGTGGGAAAGTGCTTCCAGCAAATCTTGTGATCCTTCCTTTAGTGGAATTCGATGTGATTCTTGGCATGG
Organism: Viscum album; assembly: GCA_963277665.1. Taxonomy (NCBI): domain Eukaryota; kingdom Viridiplantae; phylum Streptophyta; class Magnoliopsida; order Santalales; family Viscaceae; genus Viscum; species Viscum album. The sequence continues at coordinate 670,378,749 of OY728131.1, read as the reverse complement.
ATTTGCTTTCTTTATACGGAGCTCATATCAATTGCCAAAGAAGGGAAGTCACATTTCATATTCCAGATCAATCTATGATCGTCTATCAATGCAAGGATGAACATAACCTTCTAGTGGAAATTTCTTCCATTTTATGGGTATTGATTCCACTAAATGAAGGTTATTTATCTCAAATGGTTGGTGAGAAACTCACGATTAAGAATATGCCCATCGTACGGGAGATTGATGATGTCTTTCCGGAGGAATTACCAGGTCTTCCACCAAATCGTGAAGTTGAGTTTTCAATAGAACTCGTACCGGGTGCTTTGCCTATTTCGAAGACACCTTATAGAATGGCCCCAATTGAGTTGCAGGAATTGAAGAAGCAACTCCAAGAGAATCTTGATAAGGGATTCATACACCCTAGTGCGTCACCTTGGGGAGCACCTGTTCTATTTGTTAAGAAGAAAGATGGATCAATGAGACTCTGCATTGATTATCGAGAACTTAACAAGATCACTATCAAGAACAAATATCCTCTCCCATGCATTAATGACTTAGTTGACCAACTACGCGGAGCTCAATACTTTTCCAAGATTGATCTTCGTTCAGGGTATCGTCAATTAAGGGTCAAAAGGGAGGATACACCAATGACGACTTTCCGTACAAGGTATAGACACTATGAATTTATAGTGATGCCATTTGGTCTTACTAATTCCCCTGCTATCTTCATGGATCTGATGAATAGAGTCTTTAGAGACTATCTTGATCAATTTTTGGTAGTCTTTATAGACGATATTCTTGTCTATTCAAAGAGCAAGGATGAGCATGAAGATCACTTGAGAATTATATTGAAGACCCTGAGAAAGGAGAATCTTTATGCCAAATTTACCAAGTGTGAATTTTGGCTTCAAAAAGTTGCATTTTTGGGTCACATAATCTCAAAAGAGGGGATATATGTGGATCCATCAAAAACAGAGGTTATCGAAAGATGGTCGAGACCAACAACAGTAACTGAGATCCGAAGTTTTCTTGGTTTGGCTGGATATTATCGACGTTTTGTAAAATATTTTTCACGATTATCTAACCCACTCACCAAGTTGACTCAGAAAGGAGTTAAGTTTGTTTGGATAGAGGAATGTGAAGAGAATTTCAAGGAGTTGAAAAGAAGGTTATCCAGTGCACCTGTGCTCACACTACCTTGTAGTGGAGAAAGGTTTGTGATCTAAAGTGATGCATCCAAGAAGGGATTGGGGTGTGTTCTTATGCAAAATGATATGGTGATAGCTTATGCCTCACGATAGTTGAAAATCCATGAGCAAAATTATCCAACACATGATTTGGAGTTAGCTACGGTAATCTTTGCATTAAATATTTGGAGGCATTACCTTTATGGTGAAAGGTGTGATATTTATACTAATCATAAAATTTTAAAGTATATTTTCACACAAAAGGAGCTGAATATGTGTCAAAGAAGATGGTTGGAGCTGATTAGGGATTATGACTGCTCAATCCATTACCACCCTGGGAAAGCAAATAAGGTGGCAGATGCATTAAGTTGACAAGACCATGCTAGTTTATCCACGATGAGGATCACAAAATATCCAATATTTATGGATTTACAAAGGATGGATCTTGGAATTATAATGGAAGGGGAAAAATCTTATCTTTCTCAAATGAATGTTCAACCATCTATACATGTGAAGATTAAAGAGGCACAGAAAGAAGATGTCGAGTTACAAAAGAAGGTGAGAAATGTTCCTGAATTCAACCTTGATTGTAATGGGATAATAAAGTTCAAGAATCGGGTTTGTGTTCCTCCCATACCCGAATTAAAGAAGGAGCTGCTGGATGAGGCTCATAGTTCTTCATTCTCTATTCATCCTGGAAGCACGAAGATGTATAGGGACCTGAAAGAGTACTTCTGGTGGGATGGCATGAAAAGAGATGTTGCTGAATATGTCTCTCGATGCTTGGTCTGTCAACAAGTTAAAGCTGAGAGACAGAAGTCTAAGGGGATGTTACAACCATTACCCATACCCGAATGGAAATGGGAAAACATCACTATGGACTTTGTCATAGGACTTCCTAAAACATCCAAAGGCAATAATGCTATCTGGGTCATAGTTGATCGTCTTACAAAGTCTGCACACTTCATTGCTATTAGAGAGGATTTCTCTCTAGATCAGCTTGCCAGGATATATGTAAAGGAAGTGGTAAGATTGCATGGAGTACCACTTTCTATTATATCTGATCGGGATCCGAGATTTACCTCGAAGTTCTGGCGAAGTCTTCAGCATACTCTGGATACAGAGTTGAGTTTCAGCACTGCTTATCATCCTCAGACAGACGGTCAGTCTGAGAGAACAATTCAAACCCTAGAAGATATGTTGAGAGCTTGCTCTATGGATTTCAAAGGAGGTTGGGATCAACACCTACCTTTGGTGGAATTTTCTTATAATAATAGCTTTCACTCCAGTATTCAGATGGCTCCTTATGAAGCTCTCTATGGAAAGAAATGCAGGACTCCAACTTGATGGGATGAAGTTGGGGAATGAAAGCTATTAGGACTTGATCTCGTTGATGAAATGGCAGAAAAGGTCAGATCTATTCAACAACACATAAGAGCATCTCAGAGTCGACAGAAAAGTTATGCCGACAACCGAAGAAAAGACCTAGAGTTTGAAGTGGGTGATAAAGTGTTCTTACGAATATCTCCCTGGAAGAGGGTTATGAGATTTGGAAAGAATGGGAAGTTGAGCCCTAGATATATCGGTCTTTTCGAAATACTGGATCATGTTGGAAAGGTAGCTTACCGATTGGCGCTTCCACTGAATCTCTCTCAAGTTCACAATGTGTTCCATGTATCTCTCCTGAGAAAGGACATTCCTGATCCTTCACATGTACTCAGCTCAGAAGTTGTACCGCTGGAGCAAGATCTTTCTTATGAAGAACAACCAATAGAGATTCTGGATCATAGCGAAAAAGTCCTTCGAAACAAGACCACTCAATTGGTGAAAGTTTTATGGAGGAACCACCAACTTGAAGAAGCTACATGGGATCTTGAGGATATGATTAGGGAGAAGTATCCTCATCTGTTTGTTACAAAGTGACAAATTTCGAGGGCGAAATTCTTTTTAAGGGGGGTAGAATGTAACACCCAAGATTTTTATGAGTAATATTTTGTTTTTATGTTATATATATATCATCAAAGGAATCTTTCACTACACACTAGCTTGACTTACATTACACGCAATCGCGACCTTCCTCAATAGCTTGCGTTGTATGCAATACCGAGTTTCACTAAACGACGATATGCTATTAAAATATTATTTAAAATAGCTGTTATGAATAGTAATAACCACTTTTTAAAATTTTATCTTTCAAAATGGACCTCATTTTTGGATTCAGAATACCGAAATTAGCCTAGGGTGAAATTTTGGTATTTTTCTGAAAACTTTCAATTTTTGATGAATAATGAAACCACTAAGTGGTAGGTTAAAAACGGAATTTTGCATAAAACTTAATTTTACCGCTTCTGTGAATAGAATTTCAAAAATCCGACAGACACGGTTGATATCAGTAAGTAAAATGTGGTTCAATGAGATAAAAATAATTTTTTGGTGAATAGTAACTTTTTACTTTTTTTACCGCAGTTAATAGTAAATAGGGTAACTAAGGGTAAATATGATATTACTATTACCCTAACATGTGTCCTAATTCTATTGGATAAGTGTAATTCGACCAAAAACAACTTTATGAATATAATATGACCATTTAGGTCCACTTGGATTAGATTATGACATTTAATATTATTTTATTTAATGAATAGTTAAAATAGTTAAAATCAAAGTTTAATAACTCAAACATTTTTAATATGGGGTTATACATAAGATAAATTCGACTATAAATATTAATTATAAAGATAAAAATATTTCCTACATAATTATATTTTATTTATAATTTTTAGAATTTAAATAAATTAATTTATTTATGACACAACGATGATGCAGTAATTACCCTTTTAAGGAAATGTTAACATAATTGATGTTATAAATGCTCAAATAAATGTAATTTGAGACTTTTTATAAATTCCACTAATTTTTTAGATTACTATGATATATTATTGTTGATTTAATAAACTTGGTTCGAACATATAATTCTGTTATGACTTTTAAAAAAATCATATATCAAATAGTGTCAAAATTGACACAAAATAGTTTTTAAATCAAATATTCTATAATTAATTGTTATTTTATTCCTAAAAATCTAAGGTTTGGCCAAATGACTTAGATAAGGATATATATATTAATAATAAACAACTTGGGGTTCTTTTGGCATGTTATAGTAAGTGTATTAACCATATAGTGTAAGAAAACAAAAGTCACGGTAAAAGTTAAATTATTTAACTTAGAGTTAAATCTAATTGAAAAGGTTAAAATAATAACCTAAACTTGTCTAAATCCTTTTGGTTGATAGGATTTCGACCCATCCCCACTTTACCTTCGAAATAAGACCCTTTGAAACCATTATAAACCGATTTTGACTTTAATATAAAATAATATTTTGAGATATTCATAAGGTTCCCCTCTCCTCCCTTATAAAAGGGAACCTCCTCCCCCTCCTCCTCACACCAATTTGAGCCCTCAAGCTCGGAAAACCCCTGCCAAAATCCCTTCTCCACTTCCCTAGAATAATCCTAGAGGTCCTGGTCTTCTTCAAAGACCAATCTTCATTCCCTATGTGGAGGATTCAAAGAGGCGTTTCAAAGAAGAGGTAATATCCATTACCGATATTTTCAATTTCTTTCTTCTTCAACTTCTTCTTCTTTAGTTTTTTCATGATAAAGTAATAACATCAGTATTAATTACATACTGATATGTTATTATAAATATGAAACAACCCTAATTCACCTTCTATCCATCCTACGGAAAAATGAAATCACCGCACGTGCGTACGTACGGAGTACCGTCTCCACGCCGTGGTGTAATCTATTTTACACCATCACCTTACAAGGATGGGTATAATGGTGTAATGAGTAACTATATATTATTATTATAAAGTGATATTGATACTGAAATAGTATGAATACACTTAAATACAATTCCACGATCATGGGAACAATATCATCGCTCGTGCGTATGTACGGAATACTGTCTCCACGATGTGATGCGACTCGTTCTACATGATCATCATTACATAGTAATTATATAAATGAATTGAATGAATAAATATGATATATTTTACACTTATACCATTCTGGATATAAGGTATCTATAACCTTAAAATAAGAATAAGAATTTATTCGGAAAAACACGCATAAGAACAAAAGGCAATAAAGACCCAAGTAACAAGTAACAATGAAATATTACTAATAAGAAGCTAAGAATATGACCATATATGATATCATATCAATATGTATGATTCTAGAATAAGTCAATAACATTATTTAAACCATTATACAGGAGCTTTGGACATGTACAAAGCAAATCGGACGTAAGGTAAGGGAAATATCACAATCTCATTTTTATCCAAGATTGTTTATACTTTGGAATTTACTGGGGTGTATTTTATCATCCACATCCATGTTTCCTCAATATGTAATATTATTTCCATCCACGTACAATTGTTTAAATCTAATTTTACCCTTCGGTGAGTTTTTAGTAAAAGATATGAAAGGAATCTTTTGTTGTTTTTCGTACGAGGTACTTTTTGACTTTTCCGACAAAAGTACGAGAAGAATGTTTTTTTACTTTTACGACAAGAATGGATTTTTAAAACATTATTTCCAAGAATCTTCCTTTATAAGTTTTCAAGTTTATTTTTAATCAACTTTTTTAGTTTATAATTGTATGACATGTTAAGAAAAGAAAAGTGTTTTTGAAGTAGAAAGGATATTTTCTTCAAGAATGGAGTTCAAATGTTTTATCAAAATTATTTTCCATCTAAGATAATACAGGGTTCTATTTTTATACCTATTATTACATTGATTTGATTATGTTGTGAGGGAATTATTTTTATGAAGTCATTTACCTTATATGATTTGTTTTATGATGTCATGATGTTTCAAGAATCCCATTTTTGTTACATGTGTTATGCGATGATGTATGATTTATGATTATGTGGAACACATAAGAAAGGATTCATTATAAGATGTGTGGGGCCTATATCTCCCTCAAATGCATTGGGTAAAGATTTATATCTCATGAGATAGACATGGCTGGAACGGAAGGTTATTTCGGTCTAGTGATACAGGACTGAAACGAGGAGTGAACTCGGTTCAGAAATGGACTTTGTCTGCTAAGATAGTCTTGGAAATGAGTCATGACTAACAAGAAATGATTTTCCATGATTATGTGTGCATGCCACAAAGTTTCAAGTTTTATGTTATGATTATGGGGATCTCATTTTCACTTCTATGATTTATTCCATGTTAAGATATTATGATCTCTTTTACAGGTTATGATTTTCAAAAAGATATGATATGATTTTTATTTCCTTTATTTGCCCTTGCTGAGCATTTGAGCTCACCCTTTTTTGTATGTTTTCTTTTCCCCAGGTCATGAAGATGGATATTAAGTAGAATATGCTAAAAGGGACCCTAGATATGATGAAATAAATGGGAGACACTGTAGATGATTTATGAACCAGTTGTTTATGTTTCCCATTTTCTAAAGACACTATACCTATACGGTCCTTTGTGGTTTTGTCATATGTTGTAATAAGTGTGCTTAAATTTTGAAGTATTAACAATGTATGTAAAGTATGGGTCGTTATACCTATTTTTTAAATGTCTACCCCTTCCCTATACTTTTAATTCCTTAAAATAAATTTGGATCATATAATAGATACCTAAATACCTTCATAAATTCCCACTTTACGACATATATACCTTGTTTTGATCAAAAATACATCCAAAGAAGGCTATCGGTTCATACATGATGAGGTTCTCTGATGAAGTGGTACCATGATTAACCAACCGTTTTATTTTATTTCTCACACAAATACTCCAAATATTCATAATTTATTATTATATAAGGATACCAGTATATGAGCTATACTAGGATGTTATTCTGTTAATGTAATATCCTATATCTACATCCTCTCCCATCATATGGGTTACAAAATCATCATTCATGGATACAGTAGACTACTGTCTAGAAAATTGATGTCATTTTTTTACATGTTCACCTCTCATTGATTGTTAATATAAAGTGTTCAATATATATATATATATATTATAATTGAAACAAATTTATACTTAATTATTCATGATATAACATATAAATTCTTATATTCAATTGTGTGGGGGATACGATAACATTGCTTCTCTGTACGATGGGCCATCATCCCGCGAAACGATGCGATTTATTTTTCACTATTTCCATAAATGGAATGTAATAAAGATAATTTTAATGTTTATATTTGATACTAATGAAATAATTTTTATATTAATAAAATATTTATCATTTGGAAAATGTAATGTTTTCTTTTCATTATTACACTGAAAAACAATAACATCATTTCATGCATGTGTGTGGACTACCGCCTCCAAAAATCAATGTGATGTTTTTTCCTCAATAAATTTCATGGATTATATTTATATTTATATTTATATTTTAAAAATATTATTTCTAAAATTATTATCATTTTATTAATATAAGATAATACATAGCTTATTTTTATAATGATCATTGAAAAATTGAAACGTTGCTCATGCTTATGTATGGTCTACTGTCTCCATGATTGTAATTTTTTCACTTTTAATAATCATAAATCATGATTAATTTTAAAATTATAATATATATATATATATTTATGTATTTATGATAATTATAAAATTATTATTGTTCATCATATTATTAAAAAATGATCACTTTGACCAATAATCATCCTATTGAAGTCATTTTTGACACATAATAGAAATATCATTGAAACACCCTACATAAACATAATTGATTTAGTATATTTATATAACAAGTTAATAAGTGAAAAAATTAATAAAAATATGTTTATCAAAAAATTAAATAATTAATATAATTTTATTTTTCAAGATTATAAGGAACAAACATGAAGAATGAACTCTAGGTAATGGACTTCATCTCAATTTTCTTTTATTAAGAAATATTTTATTTTTATGGACCAATATTTCATTATGAGGTATATATAAATATTATTTTACAATAAATATCATTAATTAATCTATTAACATGGTATTTAATATCTTATTTAATTCTATAATTTCATGAAGATTAAGATTCAAATGTTTGCAAAGTGATATGAGACTTTTCTTAAAAAAAATGATTTTAATGTTTTTGTTCTGACTCACTTATTCATATATTCCTACATTTCTAAAATTATTTTATTATGGACATGATATTTTTATAAAGGTGATTTTTTTCTTTCATTCAATCATTTACAGTAAAATAAATCTTTGTATATAACATTTTACTTTCTTAATAAATGATAAAAATAATGATATATTTTAATGTATATAACAACATAAAATTTTATCGCCACATTAACTGATTTTTGAAGTTCTTATTACATTACATGATAACATTTTTATTTAGTGTAAAATCCTATAGAGACTTTGGGTTTTCCTTTTAATACATTGAAATATTCATTAGAATGTTTTTTGGATCCATGTGGTAAGACGACAAGCGATTCTGAGGCCTACTGATCCTGAAATTAATTTTATAAAGAAATTAAATACATTTCATATTACAAGAATGTGGTTTTCCTGAAAAAGTTTAATATCAATTTAATGGAGTATCTAATTGAAAATATGAGACCATAGTTAAATTTAGAATATGGATTTTACCAAAGGTATGACCTATGGTTGGTCGACGCGGGATGTTCATATGGGGCATCTTTTGGTGGATCCATTAGATAAATTTATTAAATTTATAAATTTATTTAATAACCCTAACTCAAATAACTCACAAAAAGAGACTATGATGAGAAATCGGGGACCACCGTTGAGTTTGGAATGAAGTGTTTACCTATGTCGTGACTAAAGTTGGTCAGCATGGGATGTTTGGTAAAGCCAGTTGTTGGAGGTGCATTTAATGAATTATGGAATTAATTAGTTAGTTTCATACATTACTGATAACCCTATAAGAATTATTCCTGGCCAATTTCTCTATGTTTATCTGCATAAAACCTAGGATAAATTCAAGGATCTCCAACCCTCCCCTCTTAGTGGATTATGACGGAACTTTATGTTAGATCATACCCAAAAAAAACTAATACAACAGCTCCTCCCAATTCATTGGAAAAAATGTTCTTCACCAATGATCAATCCATAATCATGGTAGGACACATAAATTGGGGTTTTATTGAATTTTTATTAAATAATCTTGTGTATCGATCTTAATTCATTTATATGTTTCCTTTTGCATCCTGTACATGTGCTCGAGTATTGACACATTAATTTAATTCTGTTGTTCTCAAACACCGAGTCTCTATTGTTGATCATATACAAATATAATCTAGCCAAATATATTTAAAACATGTTTTTGATGCTTTACCCCACCGTTCTTTTCATTCACCATCATTGGAAAATGGGGTCATGATTTGAAATTGCTGAGAAGGGTTCGAGTGTAATCGAACCCAAAGATTCATTGTAGTGGAATGGATGACATGTGGATCAATAGTGTTGGGATAGATTAATAAATGAATGGGATGGTGTTTGGTGAATGGATCAAATCGGCACCATGGGTGCAAGATTGTGAATAGAGGTGGTTCTGATCGATTCGATAATCCATTTTTCCTTAGTGCTGCATGGCGATGACATGTAGTGTGACAGGGTCGGTTTTGAGTGGAGACCATTCATAGGATCTCATAGTGGAGGTTGTTTGGAATTTATGTGGCATCAACTAGAGTGAGATCACCATTGGCATGGTCATATGTGGTCAATGAAGTGAGCATTAAATATTATTATTATTATTATTAATGGTGAGATGAAAATGTAAGTGAGGGGTTAATAAAATTAAATGGGTTTAATTTAATGATTTTTGAACAATCATTATTGTATTTAAAAATAATAATGTCATGATTTTATTATTATATTTAATGATATTTTTTATTATTATTATTTATAATAATGATAATATTGTAATTACAATAATAACATGGAGAGATTATATTTAATGTAGGATTATGGGTTTGAATTAATAATAATTATAATGTAGAGGTAATAAAATAGTCTACCCCATGTATTTAATGATAATTATGGTTATTAATTGATAAAATTAAATTAAATAATTAAATGAGAATGAAAAAATAGAGGGGAAGCTGAATATCATATCTTGTGAATTTTTCTACGATGATCGTAATTGTTTGATCCATTTGGCCATCAGGGGCTGTTTGAAGAGGCATATCCATGAAATTAAATTTTTTTTCATTGGGCTGGTGATGATCCTCATGTGTTCGTTAGGATTTTGGACAAGAAACATCATGTAGTACCCTTATTTTCTGTGATACTACATGTCCAGTAGGTCGGGCACTAGAGAGGAAACAACCATGAAACAGAGTGGGACTATACACCTTGAGGGTCCCTAACATACCATGTACTCCTAGTTTTTTTGAAGCTTCAATCTTTAGTATCTTCTTAGTTTGATATTATATTTTGTCCCATGTGTAGAGTATCCTGATTTTTGTTCCACCTAGAACATGATGGTTCCTTCAATAGTGGTTTTTGATATATGATGTGGAATGTTCTAGGCGTGTCACATATTGAGGAGACACCCAATGACATTAATGATCATGCAGGATCACCAGAGTGTTTCAGGCATTACCATCCAAAAAGGTAGGGGTAGTGGATATCCCTAATGGACAATTTTTTAATTACCCTCCATCATGGATAGGAAGTGGAGTTTTTTGGTGACTCTTCTAGGCGTTACCTTTTAGCTAGTCTTGGTAGTGTAGTTCCCTGACGACACTTCCGAGTGTTACACTCTACTTGGGATGGGAAGTGGAGTTCCCCAACGAATCATTCATGGATTACCTTATAGCTTGGTTGGGGAGTGGAATTCCTAGATGACCACATCCAGGAGTTACCCTATATTTGGGATTGGCAATGGAGTTTCATGATGTCCTTTATTGGGCGTTACCCTATAATCGGGTTGGGCATTGGAATTCCTCAATGACTATATGGGTGAGACCCTACTATTGTACCAGGGTATGATATCCTCACCTAGATTTTTATCCCACTTAGCTATGTAGCTGAGATATGAGATTTGTATTGATGTAGCATTGGACTCATGAGGGAAAGGTATGCTTTCCCCTTCTAGATGTATTTTTGTGATGCGACCACAAAAAGAACAGGTGGGTCAGTGCCACCCAAAGAGGATATTATAAAGTACTGGTGAAAAATTTCCTTAAACTAGTGTGTTCAAGGAAAAGATGTCAAATTATGGGTATCATTGATTGAATTGTGGAACTATTGGATACACTTGTTAATACTCTGAATTGTTAGATGATGATCCCTTACTCTCTTATTTGGAATTATTTGGACTGAACATATATATATATTATTTCTTCTATATTTACTCCTAGTATTTGGATATCCTCATTTAAGGAGAGGAAAATATATTTGGGGTATTCCACATTCTTTTTTTGTTTATATTTTCATGTTTGAATTAGTCTAATATCTAACTATAGGTGGAAAATTCTTGATGAGCAGTTCATCTACCCACCATGTTTATCCCCTTGTGCTTGGATGAGCTTACATTCACTCTTAGTTCGATTGATCTATAATATTTCTCTATATCGTGTGTTGTCTACTATCTTTATCTTCTATTTTATCTCACACTACTCCTTCTTCACCCTTTCAGGGTATTATTGTGGGTTTGTATATACTCAACCCTTCATCAGATTTTCCCACACATGTCCTGTCTTTTACAGATAATTGACATAGTGATCATTTAGTTTACAGTATAGTTGTTTATTTTCCTTCGTTCCTTCTATATTTTTTCATTGATTTGGATGTGTGTGTGCGTATAGGTACATAAGAAAATGACTCCTTAAGTTATGTATAACTTCAATGCTTGTATCCACCCCTAGACAACAATGGTAGGATTTGGGTAGTTACAAATCGATCCATGAATTGGGTCGAGTTGTGACAGATTAGTATTAGAGAAATATTATTCCTTGGTACCTTATTCGAATGTATCCCCTTAAGAGGATTTTGTTGGGTGTAGGGAAACAATGTCGAAGTGTCTTGAGTGTGACTCTCAGGAAAAGAAGTACAATGATGGAGCAATGACCAACATATCCATTCATAAGGACCTAGACTACATTCTTTTCGGCTTGACATAATGAGATATTCGTTACAGGGAATAATTTTACATGCATCATATATGTTTTATTATTTGATTTTCCTTCTTATGTCAGCTCCCCATTGTTGTTATTTATATATATGATCATTAGATCATGCTACTCATTGATAAAATTTATGATTCCTTTGTGATGAAAATCATCCAAGACACAAGCTCTAGTTTCTGAAAATGATCCTATGAGCAATGTTGCCTCACTTGAGGGTCTATCATATGACCCCCTTCTATATGTGGGAACCTATAAGAACCTCCCCCAATTGAGAATCAAATAATCTTAGTTGAGTAGGTTGAGAATGTGTGTAGGCTCAGTTGACACCATGAATTGCAACATCAGAGACCACTGAGGTTCCATGGTGATCCAAATCCTCAAGTAGTAGAGGATTGGATAGATTTAGTGTTCCATATCTTTAGGCTTGTTCAGAAATTGAAGGATTGGGTGGTGTCATCTACATCCAGTATTTTTTGTGGAGCATTTGAGAATTTTTGGAGCTTATTACACAGATTCATGATGAGTCGACACACTCTTGGGAAGACTTCTAGTGTCTATTCTATAAGTTGTACTACCCCTCCAACTTATGATAAATCAAAAACCAAGGTCTTATGGAGATTCTGTAGGGAGAGATTATGGCCTTTGAGTATGCACAAAGGTTTACAAACCTTACACATCAGTCACATGACATGATCTAGGATGAATACATAAAATGACATATGTTTGAGTCAGGAATCCACATAGATATTAAAGACAGTGTTGTGACCTTGTGCATCCCTAACTATTTTGGGGTTCTGGAGAGGACACTAGAGATAGATATATTTCTGTCAAAAGTACGGTATACAAATGGATCTCATAGTGGGTGTCCCAGAGCTGAGTCATCTTCATCTACTTGTAGACGCTAATCGATGGTATCTTGGAGTAGGATACCCTTTTGAGAGTATGATCAGTCACATAGTCATTTGGGTCTGAGGTAGTGAAAATCATAAGGGAATTCTGAAAAGCAGCGATGCTTTACCTATGAAGGTAGAGATCATAAATCATGAGACTGCACAACCAGACATTCTAATTATCATAGGAAGATAGATTGTGGTTATCCATAGTAAACACAACACCATGATCAGGGATCCCCTAGGCATGGATAGGGTGGTCCAGAGGGAGGTGAATCTAGTAGAGGAGAAAAAGGAGCTATAGGTGGTGTTCATCCCAATGAGATCCTTCCAACACCACCAGAAGGCCCACGTATGGATCATGGAACTGGTGTCCAGGGCCATAGACAACTGTATAATTTGGTTGTATATGATCCAACAACACACAAGATGATAAGAGGTAAGCTATGTGTCTCTTATACATTTTTTCAGTAGTATTTTTTAGATATATTGTAGTGTACTATTTTCTTCCTGCTTATTTCTTGAGGTTTAGACCTAGGTGATGTGGGGTGTTAGTGTAACCCAGTGTTAGTGTTGTTTGAAATAGTTTCTAATGCATGAGGAAGAGGTTTTCTTCCCCCACTAAGAACCGTTTTTTAGATGTGATCAAAACCACGATGCTGATATAGTGCCGCCCAAACTGGATTTATTTAAGGTGTGGTGGATGAGTCCTATTGAGTTGTACATTCTGGGTGAGGTTATGTGATGAAGTGTTGGAGAAGGTCGCAGTACTTCGAATGAATTTTTTCTACAAGTCCTATTTTTTTATGCCCACAACGGGTCTAGAAGAGTTTCTATTTTGAGGTTACTCTACTTCCAAGAGAGGAAAAAGTGTGTTCTATATGTCACATGATTTCCGTTTCTAGCTTCTCATGGTAAGATGAGTCTACTCACCTACCTTATTCATTGGTACCATTGAATTCTTGGAGTCAACCTTGATGAAGTGGAATGAACTTATCACAGAGAAGACTTTCCAATTGATACCCCAAGAATAGAACACGTGATTCACTATATAGATCTAGTAGTGGTAGTCTTCGCCTTGAGGATGTGGTGGAACTAACTTTTGGGGACATTGACTATGAGATATTGGATGAACTGATATCATTAGAAGTTTCACCTGATATATTTTTTGATAAAGAGAATCATGTCATACATTTTCTGGGAGGAAAAATGATTACTGTCACATTATGAGAGGAGGTGATGAGAGAGTTTCACACTTCTCATTTGGTTTTACATCCCATGTAGGGATGATTTATTGAAAATATAGATGAAGGATCAGTATCCCCACCCAGTTCATTATATTTTGATTTTCAGGGATTAAAATAATTGAAGAAGGGAACAATGTATAATCTCTGGTTTTGTTATATAAGACTTTTGAATATTCCTAGGAATATTTTTGGAGCCCGGTGCAGAAACGACGCATGATTACAAGGCCCTATGAGACCAGAATTAATTTTATAAAAATAATAAATATATTTTATATTACTGGCATGGGGTTTTCCTGAAAATTGAAATATCTCTTAAAATTAGTTTTTAATCATAAATATGATACTACTGTTGAATCTGGAACATAGTGTTTACCCTAGGCATGACCTAATGTTGGTCAACACAGGTCATTCATATGAGGCAGTCATTGGTGGTTACATTTCATAAATTAATTATTTTAATTTACTTATATAATAACCCTAATATAAATATCTCATAGGCAGATACATGGATAATAAATATGAGACTACTGTTTAGTTCAAAATGTGGTTTTTACCCATGGGGTGACCTAAAGTTTGTCGACGTGGGATATCTGGTAAAGATAGATGTTGTTGGTGCGTTCAATGAAATAAATAAATAAATATTTATATAATTAGTTATTTATACGCAATGGATAACACAATAACAGTCCTACATGGTCAATTTCTCTAGGGTGAGCCACATAAATCCTAGGAGAAATCAAGATCTCTTCCACCCTTATCCATTAGTGAATTTTAATTAAAATTCAGATCAGAGTATATCAGGACACAATGAACAAAAAGAATACTCCCAAATCATTAGAGAATCCATTCTTCACTAAAAATCAATCCATAATATAGGTAGGAATCATCAATTTATGTTTTATACCCTTATGATGAAATGATTAATAAGATTTATCTTCATTCTTCAATCTGCATCCTTTTATAGCCTTTTCATGTGACTGTGTATTGAAAATTTAATTTATTTTGGCATTTTTATAACATAGAGTACATATTCTTGATAATTCTCCAAGTTCATTTTCCAATGATATTTAAAAACTAGTTTTTGGAGCATTTCCCCAATTATTATTCACGTTCTTCATTATTAGACAATGGAGTCATGATTCAATATTTTTGGAGAGTGGATGAGTGTGATCAAACCCCTGGATTCATTATGGAGGGACAAATAACATGTTCATCAACTGTTTGAAGAATGATTGATAAATGATCAGGATGGTGTTTGATGAATAGATCAGATCAGCACTGTGGGTGTGTGTTTGTGATCAGAGGTGGTTCAGGATCGGGTCGATAATCCATGTTTTCCCAGTTGTCACACAGTGATGACGTGTAGTGTGACAAGGTTGGTTTCGAGCAGATCCAATGCACGAGATCTCATGGAGGAGACTGTTCGACATTGATGTGGCGGTAGCTAGACTTGGATCTCTAATGAGGTGGTCAGATATGGTCAACATGGTGATCGTTAAATATTATTAATATTAACAAAAATAACGGTGACACAAAAATGTGTGTGAGGGGTTAATAAAATCAAATTGGTTTAATTTAATGGGAGTTTTGCAATACTTAATATATTCAATAATAGTAATGGTGTGCTGTTATTATTTTTTTAAATAATAATAATTTTGTATTATTATTATTTCTACTAATGATAATTTTATTATTATAATAATAACATTCTGATATTAATTTTCAAAAAGGGTTATGTGTTGTAATTAATAATAATGATAAAGAAGAGGCAATAAAAGAGGAACCCCCATGTATTAAATTTTAATTGAGTTTATTAATCAATAACATTTAATAAAATAATTAAATGAGAATGATAAAAAAAGAGGATGGGTATGGGGTCTTACTGGGCATGTAATAGATAAATGGGATGGGAGGTTTAGGCATGACCCTCTTAAAAGGAAAAAATGGTGAAAATAATAATAATAACATAATAATAATAATATTTTTTGGGAAAGTAATAATCCGGTTGTTACTAATCCATAAAACATTGGATTGACGTGACATCAATAGCGGTGTGACCCTAAAATTGAGACATCCATTTTAATACCGATGTTGGATACCTTTTTTAGACTCATGGATCAGGTCATTGAATCGCATAATAATAATAAAATTATTTTTATTGTGGGATATTTTATATAACATATATCTCGCATATGGTGTTAGAATGAAAAAATATCTACAATGCTATGAACATGAAAATAAGATGACAGTTTCATGAAAAAATTACATTATTTAATTCAGACTCATGTCTGAGGACCACGTGATTCCCACAGATCATGATTCGGTGAAATGAAACTTTTCCAATGAGTGTTTCATTATGGAAAATTAATATCTTAGATTGTGAATTTTTCCATGATGATCTCATTAATATAATTTGTTTGGCCATACAGGGACATTTGAAGAGGAGTATTAGTGAAATTACATTTTCCCTTGGATTGGTGATGATCGTCATGAATTTGTTAGGATTTTGGCTGAGACATTTCATGTAGTACCCTCATGCATCAGGATAATACATGGCCAATAGGTTGTGTTATGGAGAAGAAAGGACCCGAATGCAGAGTAGGACCTCATGGCATGTGGGTCACCAACATGCCTTGTACACCCATTTTTCTTTTTGGGAAACATAGATCATTTGTATCTCTTTTTTTTTAACTCATATTTTTTCCATGTGTATTATTTACTGAATTTTTTCTATATAGAACATAATTTTACCCTCAGTAGTTTCTTTAAAAATATGATGTGGAATGTTCTAATCTTGGAATGCATTGAGGCAATGCCCGATAATGGTGACAATCATGCATGGTCACCAGAGTGTTCTGGGCATTACCCTTTTGCAGGGCTGGGTAGTGGAGTTCCCCAATTCCATCTTCTAGGAATTACCCACTAATAGGGATGGGTATGGGTGTTTCCCAATAACTTTTTTGAGAGTTACCTTATATCTGGGAAGTCTAGTGGAGTTTCCCTATGAATCCTCCATGCATTAACCTTAAGCTAGGCCAGTAGTGGAGTTCCCTGATGACCACTTCCAAGTGTTACCCTTCAGTAGGGCTAGGCAGTTGAGTTCCCTGATGACTCTTCTGTGAATTACCCTCCAGTTGGGTTGGGTAGTGGAGCTCCTAAATAACTCTTCTGGGTGTTATCCTCTAGTTGTGATGAGAAGTGGAGTTCCCTCACAACTCATCTGAAAGAAACTCACTATCTCGGATTGGATGTGAAGTTCTCTGATAACCTCTTTTGGGCATTACCCTATATTATTTCTAGGAAATGTAGTTTCATAATGACCTTTCCTATGCATTAAACCCTATATTAGAGATGGGTAGTGGAGTTACATGGTGATTTTCAGGGTGAGACCTTCCTATTTTACATGGGTATGAGATCTTGACCTAGAGTTTGTGACCAATTGGATGTGAAGAAGAGTCACGAGACATGGATTGATGAATATTTGGAATGACAAGTAAGAGGGATGCTTTCCCTTTTAAGACACATTTTTCTGACATGACCAAAAATCACGTGTGCATGTCAGTTCCTCCTAGAGTGAATAGTATAAAGGTGTGGTAAATGAGTTCCTTAGTCTAGTGTGTTCAAGGCAGACATGTGAGATGACAGGTATCATTGATAGTATTTTAAAACTATTGGATACTATTCTTATTTTGAAAAGCTATGAAATGGAGACCCCCTTACTCTCTCATTTGGTATTCTTTTGATTGAGAATATATATATATATATATGGATTCACTCCTTGGATTTATATACATTCCCTCAAGAATAAGGAAAGATGTGTTTGGTATTCCATTTGACTTCATTGATTAGATTCTCATGATTATTTGTGTCCAATCTCCAGCTATTGGTGGTAAAGGGTTGATGGCTATTTCATCTACTCATTGTGTTTATCGCCTTGTGATTGGATGATCATAAATTCACTCTTGGTTGAGTTGAGCTATATTCTTTCTCTATTTATTGTTCTATCTATTTTAATTATCTTCTATTGTATCTCTTACGGCTCCCCCTTTACTCTTTCCTAGAATTATACTTTCTATGCATATACTCACCTCTACATGAGATTCACCCATACATTTCATTTATTTTTCAAATGACAGACATATTGACCATGAATTCAGTGAAGCATAGAGATATTTGGTGGTTGGACCACATATGGTGGTCATATCGTGGGATTTATGATCTTGGCTCTCTTAGCATTTAATTTTGCTATTTCTAATCAGGTTGGGACATATTTCTATTTGGGTGCTTATTTTTCCCATTTATATTTAGTTTAAACTACCCTATGTTCATAATATCTTGAGGTTCATGCAACTTAATTTACTTTGTAGTAGAGTTTCATATTTTCCTCCTATTACTCTGCAATTTTACATTTATATGGCTATGTGTGTCCATACAGTTACATAGAAAAGGGACACCCTGAGTTAGTTATTACTTTGGCTCTTGTTTCCAACCCTAGACTATGAAGGAGGGCATGTGGTAGTAACAACTGAAGCCCCAACCCAGGTTGGGTTTTAAAACCCCCCTTTCAAATTTTTATGTTTATTGGAATTTAATTTTTTTTAAATAATAGGGTATTTTTATAATTGGAAGAGATTTTTTCAAATGGGTTCAATTTTTTTTTGAAAATGGTTTTTGATGAATAGGTGAAGGAAATAAAAAAAATTCTTTGATATGGTACATGAACATTATATAAAAGATTTGTGACCACAATGCATCTTATATTATAAGTTATGAACCATTATAGCTCCCAGTAGATCATGATATAACTTATATAAAGGTTTTATACCCATTATAGCTTATAAATAATGGATGATCTTGATATTACTTATAATAAGGATGAGCCCCATTATAGCTCTTTAAATAACATGGTAATGATTATGTTATCCAAATAATTATATTGTATGTTGGATGTAAGGTCATTTCAATTGTAGTGGTTTTGGAAGTTTTTAATGGAAATAATTCACAATGATACCTAAAATATTTCTTATTTTCCTACTATGGGTCATAAAAAGTTTCATTTAAAAAAATGTGTTGGTGGTTTTGTGTGATTTTTTTAATACACTTAAGGAACTTTTACGATAAAGGTAAACAATACATGTATTTTCATGTTTTTTCAATGGACTATTGATTTTCTTTTTTCATACGTCCCTTACTCAGATTATTGTTATTAACCAAGATTTTAAAATGTATTTCACGGGTCTAAATATGTAAAAAGAAATTGTAGAAGGAAATTCTACTTCCATGAATATCTAAGATGAAAATAAATCAATTTTATATAAATTTTTACATAATTAGAAAAATTGATACTAATAGGATGTCTATACATTGTAATATCTGTTTTTAATGTATGATTAATGAACTAATTCTCTAAATCTATGAACCTAAAAAGATCCTCAAAGTGAATTAATCTTAATTCTTGACATAAAATCATGATTTTATTTTCTATATGGGTGGTTCCTTATAGTTCATACAAGTGGTTAGGTTAAATAACATTATGGGATTGAATAATTTTAATAGCATACCATTGAATGATTTTAAACTATTGATTAGTTGAAATGATATAGAACATAAATATTATCATGTTACAACACCTAAACTATGTATTCTTATAATGGTTTTATATATAATAAATATGAAAGATGTGGTAGGAAATATCTGAGAAGAAAATATTCGTCCAAACATGTATCATGGAAAAGTTGGAATTGGAATAGAACATCACACAACATTGACATATCTATTGACACAAGATAATAATTGTGGTGATATCCATTCTATGGAGAAGTTTAATCTACCCTATTTGGAACATGAAAATAGTAGAGTAATTAATTAGAAAACATCCCTCATAATTCTATAGATCATCAAATCTAGTGGTATCTAAAGGATGGATCATTGATTTGGAGAAGATATTTGATGTCATGAGGTGTTAAAAATGCCAAAACATAACCCTTTCCATTTTTGATTTTAAATTTAATGTTGATCGATGATAGTCATTAGTTATGAATACTTGAGAGAGATATATGAGTCATATTCCATGGAATGGGATACATTAATAACCTATTCGTTGAAAAATGTTTCTGTAATTTTTACATAGTATCTAGATATAATTTATGGAAATTAGGAGAAAAGATAAATACTCTATAGCTTTAATTAAATAAAAATTTCACATGAATTTCCAGTTATGAGCATGATTTTATTTGGGACACTAATAGGAAAACTAATATAATTTACTCAAAGTTGAAAACAATATCAAAAATTATATTTTTCTACCTTATATTTTAAATTTTCAAGTAGGAATATAATAGGTAATAAATGAACTAAGAAGTATAGATTCAATCCCCCAACATGTTTCAAGTGTAGTAAACGACATTTTACAGAATTTTATTTAGGATCTTGAAAGTGAACATGGCCTCTGTTTATAGTGAAAAGTATCTCAAAAAATCAAAGAATTAGACAACAGATAAGAATTCAACAGTGATATTTTTTAGATGCAATGAGTTAGGATATAATTATACTATGTGTTTGAAGATATAGACTCAATGTAGAAATCATCATGATAAAAAATTGAATAGTGGGGAAAAATAATTTAATGGTACGAAAGTTGATGTTGGGACTTCTAGTGAAGTGCTAAAACGTATGATTGTTGTTTATTGATGTTATGCCAATAGATTTTTTTAATCTAGTCATTCACATTCACTCATTTCTGAGAAATTAGGGAGAATATTTTGAATATCACATCATGAATGTATGGTAGAATGTTTTTTTGAAAAATCAATGTGGAATTATTAAAACAACCACGATTTATTGGAATATTCTTATTTTTATTATTGAAATTATAATTCCAACAAATCGAGTTTAATTTTCCATAAAAGAGTTTGATATTAGTATTTTTATGTATTTAATATCAGTTTATCATTGTAAGATAGATTTTAGAGCTACAATTTTTTGATCAATGATTTAAATCCTATTATAATGTACCATGAAAATGAGAAATTGATTAGATATGGATGTGAATGGTATCTATATAATAATTTTCAAATGAAATGACAGCTTTAAATTAGTGTTCTTCCTGTAGTGAAAAAATTTATGGTTGTATTTCCTAAGTATTTTTTAATTATTATTTTTGATCAAGAGGATGAGATTATTATTGAATAGGTCCCTAATGTTTCGATTATTTCTAAACCCCATTATAGAATCTCTCATGTTGAACAGTAAGAATTTAAAATGAAATTTTAAGAGTTTTTAGATAAATTTTTTATTCATCCATGAACATCTGCATGTGGTGATACAATTATTTTTAATATAAATATGATTTGATGATACATGACATTGTTTATAAATCCATGAATATTACCATTATTAAGAAAAAATATCCATTACCATATATAGATAATTTTATGATCAACTCCAGTGAGTTAAATATTATTTGAAAGGTTATCTATGGTTTAGGTACCATCAGATGCATGTGAAGGAGAGGAAATTATGAAGAATTCATTTCATAATATATATGGCCATTTTGATTTTTTTATTCCCTTTTTATTTTTTAATTCACATTGTGTATTTATGGGCTTTATGGAAAGAGTTTTCTATGATTTATGGGGTATGTTTTTTATTGTGTTTATTAATTGAATTTATTTATTCTCTAAAATTCATTAGGTAAATGATAGAATCTTTTGGATTGTTTTGAAAACCATAATAGAAAATAATCATTATTGGAAATTTAATATTTTTTTTGGTCACAAAAAAATTATTTCTTTGGACACATTTTCATTAAATATGGAATAAAAGTTGAACCTACAAAACAAAAAGTTGTTGATAAATTTCCATGATCCAAAAATATCAAATAAAATAATTGTTTTCTTAGATCATAGTGGTACTACTGACCACTTTTTGAAAACATTACTCTGTTACATAGCCCATTGACTAAGTTAAAAATAAAAGAAGTTAAATTCATATGTAACAAATAATTTTCTGATTATTTTCATAAACTAATAAAAATATTGGTTAATGATCTTTGTTTTTCGATGCCTTTCAAAAATGGTAAATTTTCAATCTATAATGATTCTTCACTGAAGGGAAGTAGTTGTTTCTCAATAAATAATGATCTAGTGATTTCATATGCTTCATGTAATTTTATAAATAATGATTTAAATTAACAGAAAAATGATCTAAAATTATATTCTTTTGTTTTTTAATTGATATTTAGGAGGTATAATTTTATTAACTAAATTGTGATATATATAATGATCCAAAAAGTATGAAGTATATAATTACTCATAATGAATTGAATGTGAGAGGGAGAAAATGGATTAAACTAACCAAGTATTATGATAACAAGATTCATTACCAGAATGGGATTTCATAAAAGTGGTTGATGCTTTGATTTAGAAAAATATTGATATATTAAAAATGTTTCATTTGGAACATGAACTTTTAGATTGTGATTTAACAAATATTTTCATAGATGTAGTTGATTCAAGGATATCCTCGATTCTTTTCAAGGTTTTAGTCTAATATAACTGGTCAAAATTAATTAATCAATATCAGAAGGTGGTTCACAACTTATAGATAAACTAAAATCAATTAATAAGGGTAAGAATCTTAATATTAATACTCATTAAGAAGGTGTTTCATTGTTTGAAAAAATATTATATGTTTATTGTGATTTCCTTTTTATGAAAGCGTTTTTGAGTGAATCTTATAATTAACCATTTTCTTTTTATCTAGGGTGAACTAAGATGTATTGAGGCAACTAGATATATTATTGGTGGGATATTATGGACAGATATATTTATGAACATAATAGGATAATATTGAATTTTCAGTAGATTAATGTAAAACCAAAATTACATACGGGAATGCATCACCCATTTCTATTGACGGAGTTGAAATGGGAAAATATATCCATGGATTTCAGGGTGGGATTGAAAAAGACATCTTGATGTAGTATTATGAATTGGGTTATTATTGATCGATTAAACAACTATGTAAATTTTCTTCAGATTTGATATACTATGTATTTATATCAACAATCGTGGTTTTATATAAAGGGGATAGTCTGGTTATATGAATTTTCTCTCCCCATTTTATTTGATCATGATCCCAGGTTCACAAATAATGTTTATAATGGACATTATATATTGTTGTGTACTAAATTAATTTATAGTAAAACTTTTCATCATTAATCTGATGGAAAGTCAAAGGGAATAATTCAAATCGTGCTTTAAATGCATCATTATTGATTAATAGATTACAATGGAAGTTGGGATCATTATATTTCTTTGGTTTTGTTTTTTGATAATAATTGTTTTCATTCTAGTATACAGACGTAACCTTTTGACACATCATATAGATAGTGGTTTCAAACACAATATGTTTGGGACAAAGTTTGAGAGTGGGAGTATATCTAACTTGAGTTATTATAAGAAATTATTGAAAAGGTGGAGTTAATTTGGCATCATATTATGACAACTCTGAGTAGGAAGAAATATTATGTTGATGACCTAATGAAAGACCTTTCTTTCATGGTAGGTGATCATTTTACTCCTAAATTATCTCCATATAAAAGTGTTTTACTTTTGGGTAAAAAATAAATTTAATTCCACGGTTCATTGGACCATATGAAACCCTAGAGAAAGATGGATAAAATTCTGTCTATGATTTTCCCCCTGGATTCTATCCCAAGTACACAACGTATTTCATGGTTCAATGTTAAGGAAATATTTCTTAGATTCATCTCATGTTTTTATCCCTGATGTTGTTTATTTCGAATAGAAATATTGTTTTTTAGAATATCATGTTCTATTTTTTATAGTAAATATCATGTTTTATTGAATTATGTTAATCACTAGGTTATGGTTTTATTGAAAACCATTATGGTTCTAGAGGGTACATGGTTTTTATAAAATTCTACGAGGAAATGATAAACCAAATATTTTATTGATTGATTAAAGTTATGTTGAAATAATTTTTAAAA
Organism: Viscum album; assembly: GCA_963277665.1. Classification (NCBI taxonomy): domain Eukaryota; kingdom Viridiplantae; phylum Streptophyta; class Magnoliopsida; order Santalales; family Viscaceae; genus Viscum; species Viscum album. The sequence goes on along the minus strand of OY728131.1, from coordinate 670,354,291 downwards.
GGTGGTGTAATGTAATAAACAATGTAGTGATTTAATAAATAAAATTTAGGTTTATTAATATAGTTATATTAATTATAAAATTATTAAGTATTTTTTGAATTAAAAAATGTATTTTTTTAAATTAGAATATTTTATTAAATTATTTTTTACACATAGTTTAATTTTAATTTTAAAAAATAAATGTAATATGTTAAATCATTATATTAAATCTTACTTAGTTTTTTTGTGATGTTTTCAAAAATAATAATTTTTTAGTTAATTATGATTAAAACAATTTTTTAAAACATGTAATTTATTTTTAGAAAATGTATTAATTTAAAAGTATACATATTTTTTGAATATGAATTAAATTATTTTATTTATTCCTTAGTTTTTTTAATCAACTTAATTAGATTTGAGTCATATTTATATTTTTTATTTTTGAATATGTTTGTTTTGGGATTAAAAATGGGTCTTTTGGGGAAATTATTTTATTGAGCATGATGTTTCTCCATTATAATTAATAAAAATAATAATTAAGAGTTAATTATATAATGAAATTTATATATTATATATATAATTATAATTTTTTAATCATAAAATGATTATTGTTAATCATATAATTAATATAATTTTTTTTCATAAAAAATAAACTTCCTCAAAACCGTCTTTATCATCATGTCTATGGGTTTAATTTTAATTTCTATGTTTCCATTTATTTGAATTAAATTTTTTATAGAGGATTAAATATTTTGAATAATAATAATAATAATTTATATTATCAAATAAGTTCAAATTATTTGTTTACCATAATTAATAGTGAAATCAATAAAATTTATTTATAATTGTTAAGGTAAGGACAAAATTAGTAGGGGAAAAAATAAAAATATAAAGGATAAAATATGTAAAAACATGGATAAAATTTATTTTTATTCCCAAATATCGACATTATCATGTATTATTCCTCATAATAGTTCATTTGGGGTCCTGGTGGCTTGTTAACTATTTTGGTACACCTGTTTATGCTCAAAAATTACAAGTGTGACACTCATCCCACATATAAAATACACCCCTCTCCTCTCTTTATCACTCTTTAAAATACCAATTTATTAGAATATACCATCCTAAAAAACAACATTAGATACCTACCCATGAAATAGATCATTTATATTGATATTAAATCTAACATATGGAGTCTTTTGGTGGATACATGAAGAGGTTATTGGAAGAAGAAGTATTGTGCATAACCCTGCATTTTATATTATTTCCTCTTCCACCTATTTAAAATCATATTAAATTATTTGTATATTATAACACCACCAATATAATCATATTTTATTTTTATAATTCAACATCCTAAATCTGTCTCATCATCTAGGAAATGTGATATGAAATCCTATTTCATGTGTATAGATGGCTAATTCCTCACAAACTGATGTCATTTGTTACCATCTTCACCTACCACATATTGTTATAATGATGTATTTGTCGAATATATATGTTATTTTTAAAATATTTATACATATTTATTTTTTATTTGACATAAATTTTATTACTTTCTAATTTTTTTGAGAATATGATAATGTTGCTCATGTGTATGGAAGACTATCACTACACAAAGTGATGTGATTCATTTTTCAATAATGATTATAATTGAAGGTGATAATGATACATTAAAGAAATATATGAAATATATATTACATAATTATGATATTAATATCATATATATAATTTTTAAAATATATATAATTATTCATTTTATTTCTTACCCTGAAAAATGATAATGTTGTTTTTGTGTACGTGTGGAATACGGCCTCCACAAACCACTGTGACTTGTTTATCATAAATATTTACAATATATATATATATATATATATATTTATATAAATAATTATATATTTATGGTATTATGATAATATTAGAAAAAAAATATAATAGATATCTTTTTTCCAGAATGATCATTGAAAAATGGAAACACTAGCAATGGGTATGTACGACCTACCATCTCCATGATAGAATTGTAGTTCGTTTTTCATAACCATAATTCCTGATTTATTTTAAAAGTATAATTAATGTATAAATATGATAATAATCTCATTATTATTATTATATATATGTTTAAATAATGATTTTTTTGACCAATAGTCAACCTATCAATGTGAATTTTTTCACATAAGCCAAATATCATTGTAACGCACGATTCAAACATAATTGATTATGAAATTGTATATAAAATGGTAATAAGTGGAATATATAAGGACCCAACCTTAAAAATTTACATAATATTGAATTAAATGAATAATTCACATTGAGGATCTTTTCAGGTTTATAGTTTTAGAGAGTTTGGCCATAAATATTACATTATATCTCAAAAATTACAAAGTTGATACTTATACTCAGCTTCCATTTTTTTCATAAAAATAAAAAAACTTGAAAAAAAATTCATGTCTAGTTCAATGTTTTAGACAACATGACTTTTCCTTGATCCCATCCTTAACCCTATTCATCTTTAAGTCCTGTGAAAAACATTTCAAAACTTAGGATGAGATTAAAAAGCTCAGTAAGGGTTATCAAACAAAGAAAGAAAAATTTATTTCTTCATTACACACATAAAATAAGATCTTTAACACACCTCATGAAATCATAAGATTTATGAATAACACATAGAAATCATAAATCATAAATTTAAATTGTGGAATCCATATCATACATACATTGTAGCTATCACAGCTACGTAGGGAGTTACATTTGAAATACATATCACAGTATATTCCCTAAATGTCTTAGGAGAAACATTCATGTTTACATCCATCATGTTACCCAATGGATTAGAGAGCTATATCCAGCTCACCCGCTCTAGTTTTATCACATAACCACCCGTATATGTAAACAATTCTGAAGGACTATAACATATTCATAACACATAAAATAAACACAAAGGAAAGATAACATTTCCACATTTCAATCAAAATATATCATTTAAATATATTTAAATAACAAATCCATCATCAAAACCATTTTCAATACCAAAATATGTCAAATAGTATATGGTATTTATTTTCCTTTTAAAAACATTACGGCTTGTTAAGGAAGCCAAAGATCAAATAATACTCGTAGCATCTGAAAGGTCATTGTCACTGCTCACGTAAAATAATTCATTTTTTCATTTAGCAAAATTACTTGTAGAAAAATATTCCCTTTGAATGAGATGAAAATTAAAAAGTGTTTATACAACATATAAAAGAATGACGTGTATTAAAAAAAATACCCCAATGAAAGGAGATTGAGACGAAGTCCGTTACTTCATGTCTGACTTTACTCATTCATTCATTAATATCCTGAATAATAAACTAAAGGTAATTTATAATTTCATAAGAACCCTTTTCAAGTTTATTGTTCCTTTTATATCAGTTATTACCATGTTATAAACACTGTGTAATCATTTATGTTAATAACGATTGTTTTGTCGATATTTGGTACTTGAGTCCAAAATGAACTTCTTATCTTTACAAGTTGTTTATGTGGTATATTATCCATTATCTCTAGAATAATATTCCATATTTAGATATATTATATATCATATATATCTAGTATTTAAATTTATTTATAATATTACATAACATTTAGAGGTAAGAAATGAAATGCACCATTCATGGAGACGGTAAGCTGTTCGTACGCATGAACGCTACTTTAATTTTTAATTCATATTTTAATGGAATTAAAACATAATGATAAATAGGTATATTATAATTACAGTATAATATCATATATAATATCATTAACTCCAACCTTTATACATCCCACGTATGGCACTAACAAGTCATATCACTTTAAGGGGGCGGTAGTCTGCAACTCCTCAAATGAAATTATTGCATTTACCCATTATAGAAACCATAAAGTTATGCTATAAATGAAAAATACAGAAGTATAAAGAAAACCTAAAAATAATATATATCATATGTAAATATAGTGCCATCTTAATGGCCACCATGAGAGGCGATAAGAGATAATTGAACAATCCTCGCTTTGTGAGGCGTTAGTTTTCCATCCATAGAAATAGTATGTTCTACATTTATTAGATATAGTTATGTGTAAGGATAGTTCGAATAATTATCATAAAAACATCCTAGTATATTTATGATACTGGTGTTGTTATAAAAGAAATTAATAAAAATAGTTTATGGGTTGGTTAAGTAAAATAAAACAAAATAACATAAGAGAAGACATTACCTTAAAATCGGGTAACTCCCTTTGGTTTGAACAAAAAAGGTTTAATTATGTGCCTTCTGCTTATGTTAAGGCTTCTAGGAGGAGTATAGGGATGTAGGGATCTTAATTGGGCAGATGTTGGATGATCCAAGGGGCTTGAGAGGTAGGAGTAATGGGTTAGAGGTGAGGTTTTTTATAAGGGGGAGGAGGGGATTTTCATGAAAGTGTGAAAATATTATTTTATTACATAATGATTTTCGGTTTGTAAATGACCAAAACTTATTAAATTTGAAGATAAGATAAATCATGGTCGAAATAAAATCATCCAATAAGAATTGGATAGGTTTTGGATATTATTTTAATCATTATAATATTATTTATTTAAATCATTTATTAATGAGGTAAACACTATATCATTATTGTGTCATAAATAATTTAATTTATATAGTGTATAAAAATTATAAAAAAAAATATCAAGATTTAGGAAATATTTTTTGATATACATGTAATATTTATAGTCTAAAAGATAACTTATATAACAATATTTAAAAATTAATTTACTAAAAGATATTTGATATTGACATTTTTGTCTTTACTTTATGTTAGATAAAATAAAGTGTCATTATCACTCCCATGTGGCCCCATGGGGTCCCAAAATCTACCCAAATATGATCATGGTTGGAAGTGTATTAGAAAATATGAGTAGGACACATGTTAGGGTAATTTTATATTATTATAGTAATACTTGTTTATCCTTATTTACCAGACTTACCCTTTAACCGTGGTAAATAAAATATTTACTAAAGTAAATATTCACAATGTCTAAAAATAAAAGATACCTATTTACACAATTTGGACATCATGATTCAAAATATGTAATCTATTTTTCCAAATTCAAAACATAGAAGTAGCATAAATTAATTTAAAATTAATTCCCACTATTAGAATAAAAGGCATGTTTTTAAGAAATAATAACTATCAAAATCTTGACACTTGTTTATGTCAAATTTCCAAGTGAAATTAATTCCAATAAACAACATTGAATTAAATTTTAAAAATATTATCTAATTACACTTTAAAACCAATTAAAAATATAATCTATCCATATAAATAAATTATATTAAAAAGAAGTTTTGAATTAAAATACAATATTTTCCATTATTCATCAGAAATTGAATTTTATCAGAAAAATACTAATTGTTTACCCAAAGTGAATTTTAATGTCCCAATTCTAAATAATAATTTTATTCTATCAAATAGAAGATATAAAATTGACCAAAACTAGATTTAAAGAGGGTTCTCCATTTAAAGGCATTAAATCAACCTTTTAATTAATATTAGAGTATTTATGATTAAAATTAGATTAATTTACATTTTAAGCCTCTATATTTTATAGGATAAATGTAAATATTTTTAACAAACATGTATAATCATATTTTTGTTTGTTCTATTCTTCCCACCAATACAATGACTAGGCATTAACTACCATTTAAAATAATAATATTATATTATTAGTGTGTAACATATGATTTCAAAGAATCCCATTGTTGCGTATCGGGCACCCCATCGAACATAGCATCCCAATTATTGTTAAATTAATTTTTACTTCACAAAATATTAATTTAAAAGAAAATTTATTAATTCATTATTTACCTGGGATGTTACATCCTTCCCCTCTTTTGGAAATTGCGTCCTCGCAATTTTATTCACTTATCAAATAAATGGGGGTATTTATCCCTAATATCATTTTTAGATTCCCACTTTGCCTCTTCAACCATATGGTTTTTTCACAAAACATTTGTAACATCCCAGTTTTGGAAGCCACCCAGAGGACACTCATACTCGGTAGGTCACATGGCCTTAAGCACATTTCCCCGAATGCTAGAGGCTACAGACTAGCAGTGAGGGCCTTGAGTGTGATAGTGGGGAAACTATGACCTTATTGGTAGAGTAACACTGAGGAAGTTAAAAAATAGCAACAGAGGAAGCAAGAATAATCTGTAAAAAATTTAATAGCGGAATATTGGAAATAATAAACTAGATAACGAATATAAATATATGAATGATTCATGGAAAATATGTCTAGGAAATCATCCAAACAAATCACAATGCTGTAATACAACAGTACTAATCCAAATTCCAAAAGAAAGCAAGTAAACAACTCCTCAGCATCACAAGCAATAGCTTGGTCCCATGCTCTCCAGCTCCATAGAAAATCAAGTACTTAAAGTAAAAGGGCTCTTTCGCTTATCTATACCTACAACCATATAATCTATTTTGGCCCAAAAGCATGGCCCAAACAGGGTGTGAGAAAAAATCCTAGTAGGCAACCACCACAAGATCTGTACCTAATAGTCAGGGAATATATGGTAGGTAATAAATATAGAATGCAGTAAACAAAGAAGTAATCAATAGTAAATAATCTACAATTTCAATTCATTCAGTTCTGTATATCAAGAAATAGCTAATCAAAACTGGTAATCACAAACAGGTAATAACAAACAGGAAACCCTCTGGAAAGTACTAACATCCTATCCCCTCTGGTCCTACCAAGAAACACAAGCAAGTAGCTAAAAACAAAAGTCAACCCTCTGCAAAGTACTCATAGCATATCCCCTCTTGCCCTACCTAGTATCAGAAGAAACCCTCTAGGTAGTACATTCAGTCTAACCCCTCTGGTTCAGCTTAAGCATAGACTCTCTGAGGAAGCACTCACCATAAATTCCTCCTATAACCATATATCGGTAACTTAATGTGCTCTAGGGAATCACTTTCGTCACATTCCCTCTATGACCTACGTCGAGGAACATAAAAAACTCTTACAAATAACTTATGTCAGTTCCCCCTATGGTCTCACATTGTAAGTAAAAAAACACTCTAGAGAATCCCTTAGGTCCATTCTCCCTATGGTCTACTACACCAGGTTCTCACGGTCCTGTGAAAGTCAAGAAGTTATAAAAATGCATATCGGCTAAAGAAAAACTCAAGAAAAACTTTGGCTAGCAGCCTACAGCATAACAACATGTAAGGACATAAACAGCCCATCCTACTATACGAGGCAAGGAAGGTAAACAGAAACCTAATAGGAAAACTAGACCCAATGGTCAAAATAAGCAATCTTTCTTGGGAAAGTACTTCCAAAACATATCAATTGACCTAATTCACATTCAATTAACCTCTACTCAAACATACAAACACAGCAGAAAATCAATAGGGATGAAATAGTAAATGCACACTACGCCGTTTTGGGATATTAGAAATTTTGCATATATAACCCATAGACATTAAACAGAACGGAAAAAACCACCTATCTCGGCATTGGGAGATCAATATACTTGAGTCTTAGGTCTTTAATCACCTTATAATTCCAAATATCTACAAAAATGCCTAAAATGATCAATAAGGGATAACTAGAGAAAGAAGAGGAATCAAGAAACGAAGCTCAAGCAGAATGAATATCTTACTGTGGAGAACCCAACACAATCAACAGTAGTCGAATCGGATATCAGATTCTCAGTTAGGGGATCAGATTAAGATTGTGGTCGTACATGAGCTCTTGGCCAAACAAAACCTATAAAAATGAGTTTTAGGCGATTATACGTGACTCCAGTATGTTTAATGAAAAAAAAAGAAAATACACAGCATGTACTTTAGAAGTACCCGATGTGCACTTTCCATTTCTATACTTCGCTTTAGGCGGCCTTTAGGTCACCTCCCACATTGTCGTGTGTGTGGCCATCACACATCCTCCTACAGTGACCCAGTACACGACAGGTAATCATAAAGTACAGGGCATGTACTTCAGAAATTTTCAAAAATTCCACTTTTTCTGGAAAACAACTAGAAGAAAGAAAACATAACTGAAAAGAAGATCCATGTTCTTACAAACACTCCCCCTTAAAGAAATTAGTCCCCGAATTTGCCTAGAAAGTTTACGTTGAAGAAGAATCCCTGAATAGCTCTAGCCACTATGCTCGTACATCAGCCTCCATCTTCTATGTCTCGTTTGATACTCGCTCGTGCAGCTATAACACTGATACCAGAGGGACAGACCAGCCACATAGAACCTTCGTACTTTGATCAACAATCCAGATAAGATTATCCTAGAATGATTCATCCACTTTCAAAACAACCACCTTAGGTTGGAAAACATGAGATGGTTTTGAGAGGTAACATCAAAGATGAGAAACATGGAAAACGTCGTGCATAGGCCGGTACCTCTGAGGTAACTGAAACCGATAGGCAACTAGCCCAACTCTCTCCAACACCTCAAACAACACGACGTACCTCGGCGAAAGGTTACCCTATAAACTAATCCTCTTGTGTCCCAACATCGGTGTGACACGTAGAGAAACCCGATCCCTGACCTCAAACTCTATTGGTCATCTCTGTTGATCAGCATAAGACTTATGTTGAGACTGTGCAGTATCCATCCTCTTCCAAATCAACCTTATCTACTTTGAGGTCTCCTGAACAAGACGAGTTCCCAACAAAGAATCCTCTCCTGCCTCCAGCCAACATAAAGGTGATTGGAATGGCCTACTATACAAAGCCTCATAAGGTTTCATCTAAATAGTTTATTAAAAAATATTGTTATAGGAAAACTCCAAAAGAAGTATGTGCTTATCCCAAGAACCTCCAACATCCATAATATATGCTCAAAGTATGTCCTCCATCACCTGTATTGTACACTCGGACTGGCCATCAGTCAGGGGGTGGTAAGTTGCACTCAAATGTATCTGTGTACCCCAAGACTTTTAAAGCCCCTTCCAGACCCAATAAGTACAATGTGCATCTCTATTTGAAAAAATGTAGTGTGGAACTCCATGTAAGTGAAAAATCTCACAGATATACAACCGTCCCATATCATCGACACTGAAGGTCTCTTTGATCGGCAAGAAGTGAGAAAAATTCCTGAGTCGGTCAATGAGAACCCAAACTACATCATTCATTCGAGGAGACCTCGGTAAACCTGTCACAAAATCCATCACAACATCATTCCACTTACACTCGAGAATGGGTAACTATTGTAAAAGCCCTTTTGATCACTGATGCTCCGCCTTCACATGCTGATAGGTGGAATATCTCATGAGGAAACTAGGAACTTCTGTCTTCATACCTAGCCACCAATATTGATGGTGTAGATCATGATAAATCTTGGTGACACCAGGATGATCTGTCCAAACTGAGGAATGAAAGTCTCACATCAGCTCCTCATGTATGTCTGCTGGAACCCATATGCGCCTCATGAAATGCCAGATCTCATCCTCACCTATGGTCCATCCAAGAAAAGGGTCCTCTCTTGACACACTCTCCCATGGGACTAGGTCTTCTGACTCTAATATTTGCCTCATTCTCACTCGATCAAAAAGGGTAGAGGTAACAGTTATAGAAGAAAGAAACATCTGCCCCTGTCTGTCGGGAACCTCCAAATGTATCTTAGAGAACAGAACAATGAGCTACCACTCACTGCTAGCCACCTGATCTGCCTGTATGTGAGTCCTTCTACTCAACTCATCAACCACTGCATTACCTTTCCTAGGCGTATAGCAAGATCAAAGTCAAATGACTGAAGGGACTCAACGAACCTTCGCTATCTCAAATTAAGATCATGCTGAGTGAAGACATACTTGAGACTCTAATGTTTGGTGAAAACCAAAAAATGATCTCCCAGAAGGTAATGTCTCCAAAATTATAAAACAAGAACAACTATATCCAACTCGAGGTCATGCATCAGGTAATTCTAATCATGTGGCCACAACTGCCGATACCCGTACGCATTGACTCCTTCTCCCTACATAAGCACAACTCCTAGCCCGATACCGGAAGCATCATAGTACATAGTATAGCTCTTGCACGTATTTGGAAACACTAGTATCAGTACTGAAGTCAACCTCCCTTTCAGCTTCTGAAAGGCTGACTCACAAGAATCTGACCACAAGAACATTACACCCTTCTTAGTCAGACCTGTCAGTTTTTCTGCTATGCGTGTAATGTCCTAAATGAATCATCTGTAGAATCCATCCAACCATAGAAAAATCCGTACCTCAAAGATGCTCTTTGGATGCTCCTATAAAAATATTTCTCTCACATTTTCTAGGTCTACTGACAATCCTGTCTCTGAGATAACATGACCCAAGAAGTGAATCTGATCCATCCAAAGGTGGCATTTTGAGAGATTAGCATATAACTGATGCTCTCTCAGTGTACTCAAAATGATCTCAAGATGCGTGGCATGGTTGTGACAAGTGTGAGAGTACACCAAGATATCCTCCATGAAAACCACCATGAAGGAATCCAAGTATGGATTGAACACTTGGATCATCAGTTCCATGAAAATTGCAGGTGCATTCATGAGACCGAAAGGCATAACCATATACTCATATAGACCATACCCACTCTAAAATGCTTTAAGAGGTATATCAAATTATCTAATGCGCAAATGCTGGTAATAGGACCTCAAGTCAATCTTTGAGAACACCCGGGCTCCTCGAAGCTGATCAAAGTGATCATCAATCCTTGGTAATGGATATCGGTTATTGACCATCAACTGGTTCAACTTCCGATAATCCACACAAAGCCTGAGGGTACCATCCACCTTCTTCACAAAAAGGACATGAGAACCCCAAGGAGAAGTATTGGGTCTGATGACACCCTTTGCCTGTAACTCCTATAACTGCTTCTTAAGCTCCTGTAAATCTGGTGTAGCCATCCTTTAAGGAGGAATGGACACAGGTACCACTCCTGGAACAAACTCAATAGAAAATTCTACCTCACCCTCCAGAGGCAAACCTGAAAATTCTTCTAAAGAGACATCTCTAAAAAGTTCCACCAAGGGAGGAAAGTCCATATGTGAAATCCCCTAGTCATCTAGATATAGACTAGCAATTTGGGCCATAACTCTTCCTAACCCATGAATCTTTGGTCCCTCTCTAATCACCGGGACATCCCATTTTCCCTTATAAAGAAAAGATCCACCCTTTGGTGATATGAAACTCACCCTGCGGTGATGATAGTCGAAAAATGCCTGGAAGGGAACTAGAAAGTCCATTCCAAGAATGAAATCATAGCCTGTAACCTCTAGGACATAGAGGTACCATAAAAAGTGACACCCACCAACCTTTAGAGGGCAGTCCTTGTAGTGATGTACACTCGTCGTTCTAGTCCCCCATGGAGTGTCTAGTGTCAAGATATAAGCAGAAGAAAAGATGCAGAGCCCAAGGATCTCCACAACCACAACAGATATAAAGATATGGGAAGCCCCTGCATTGAAAAGAAAAGAAGCTAAAACTAAGGCTACTAAGATCGTAACTCTCATTGTAGAGGGTTCGGGATCCTGCTCCTGCTGGGTCTGCTCCACTGTAAATGTTTGACCTGCACCACGGCCCTGTGACCCTGTTTGGCCACCCTCAGCTAATCCACCCTATTGTCACTGAAAACAGGGGGATTGGATACCATGACCATGACCTTCACCTCATCCAAAACAGCTATAAGAACTCTAGTTCCTAGATTGATGAGAAACTGGTGGTGCTTCTCCTGAATGAGGATTCATAGAAGAACCTCTGTCACCAGCTCCTAGTGAGAAGATCTAACAGAAGCACTGATAATGACCCATCTTGCAACAAGATCGACATTTGATAAAGCACTATTTTTTTAAATATTTTATTTATAATAAATGATATAATTTCCTCACATTGTGTTAAATATGTTAATTTATAAAATATTTGGGATTTCATCATTCATTTGAAAATTTGGTGAAAATTCCAGTTTTACCCTTTATAGTGCACTGTAGTATTTCAAAGATAAATATTTATTTATTTATTATTTGAATTTTAAATTTTATAAAAGTGTTTCTAACTTAATTTTCTACAACTTTCATTCAGGACACTAGAGCTAAAGAGTGAATTTGGAAGGAGTAAAGAGGCCATTAATCCAATGGTGGGATGGACTCGGCAGAATGGACATGAGTTCTGTATTTGGGCCATATATTCTTCATCCGGGCTTGGATTGTGGCCAAAATTTTAGGAAATATCAGGGACATTATTTTTCACAAATCACCCTGCTGGAAGGTCGGTCAATTCACGCGTTTTGGAGGACAAATGGGTGGTACAATTTGCATTAAAATATTTGGCCGAGATTTCCCATTCACACTTGAAACCTCTTTAAACCTAGCCTCCCCTACACTCTATAAATAAGTGTTTTTCTCATTTGGAGGGGTTGGGGACGTGAATTAGGAAGTTTAGGGAATATTAGAAGAGGTTCCATTCCAATTCTCCAAACAATTCAATAAGGGTAGCTCTTGAAGCAAGGACCCCTTTGTCGAAGCCCTATTCTTCTTCCTCATGTTGTAATGTTTGTGTTTTCTTAATAAACTTCTTTGTTCTTCTTTTATTTATTCTCTTTTCTTCTGTTTTTTTAAAATATATTCTTATCTTAATCTTCCTTGTTGGGCTGGAATTTTTGAGTAGAAGCGTTATTGTGTTATACCCACTACAAACCATTGCACATGCAAAACGCTTCTACGATGAACACGCCACCCATGGAAGAGTAGTTATTTTTAGTAATCGATCTACCTCTCAACATCTTCATTAATTTATTTTGAATCAATGATCTACTTTAATTCACTAAAAATGATCCATTAATTGAGTATTTAAATTATAAAAAACTAAGTGAGCAATTGAACAATTAACACAAACGCGTGAGGTCGGGATTTGTGTGAATTGTGAGAGCGCGATCTTAATCGGTAATAGAAGACCACACATGATCAATTTGTAGAGTTCAAATACAATCCCTAAATTCAATTAATCCTCATTTATAGAGTGTTTATGTGCCTTAATTACCACTGACCATAATCTATCCTTATAACATCAATCAAAGAAGGGTGCTACTATAACATGTTCCGAAGCTAGCCTAGGGTTTAATTAATTTAATCTTTGTGGTAAGGTTAATTATCGTAGGGTTAGGGGATTAAATAATTAAGGGTTAATAATTAAGTGAATATTAATTTAAATGATAATGATTAATAAAATATTGAAGAGGTAGAGTTAGATCGATTACATCTTTTAAATCTTGTCTAAAAAACATCTTTTTGTTGTGCCATTTTAATCGAACTTCATTTCAAAAAAAAAATACAATCATCTTCCAGAAAACTTCTTCTAGGTTCATAAACTATAACCAACCCCCATCCTTTCATGTTGTGTTTTTATTCTCTTTTATTTTATTTTTAGAATATCTTTAAAAATTTGTTTTAAATATACTTCCTCCTTTGAGAGACGACCTTGGTCAGCCACTCTGCTACACCTAAGTACCCCAAAATCACATTAATCATTTGAGGGTGCCCATGACAACGCTCTTTATAATTGGCACCATTTCCGGGGAGGCAAGTAATTTATTCAACCATTTAGAGGTATTTATTTTATTTTTCATTTTATTATTTTCTTCACCTCTCTCTTTCATCTTTCCCCTTTCTCAAGTTTTTATTTTTTTCATCCTCTTCTTTTCTTTTTGGACCATCAAATCAACTTCTCATTTTTATTTTACTATGGTCCACTCACTTTATTTTAATTTTTATTTGATTTATGACAAGAAATAATCTTGAAGATCTCTTAGATCTTGACCCTGAGATTGAACGTAGCCATAGGGCTCGAATCATACATTCTCAGTCTATGAGAAGTTTCAATATTCAACAAGTTGGTGAATTCCTCTCTTCTAGAAACATTGAAATTGGAAGAAATTCAATTTCAAACATAAACGAGGAACCAATGGATGAAAATAATGGAAATTCACTTAATAGAACCATTCAAGAATTGGCTGCACCTGATATTAACTATCAACCAAATTGTATTGCATACCCAAATCTCAAATCAGACTTTGAGTTAAAATCTGGGTTAATTTACCTTCTTCCAAAATTTCATGGCTTATCTGGTGAGGATCCAAACAAACACCTTAAAGAATTTAATGTGGATTTCTCAACCCTTAAACCAAGAAATGTTTCTGAAGATCAAATCAAATTATGAAAATTCCCATTCTCACTTGATGGAGCTGCGAAAGATTGGATGTATTATTTACAACCTGAGGATGTAACTTGTTGGAACGATTTAAAACATCTTTTCTTACAGAGATTTTTTCCAGCATAGAGGACCACTTCCATTCGTAAGGAGATCTCGGGGATCAAGCAAGCACAAGGGGAGTCATTGTATGAGTATTGAGAGAGATTCAAGAAGTTGTGTGCAAGATGTACACATCACCAAATCAGTGAGCAACTACTCATCCAGTACTTCTATGAAGAACTCACACCTATGGAGAGAAGCATGGTAGATACTGCAGCTGGAGGAGTGTTGGTGGACAAGACACCAGTAGCTGCACGTGCATTGATCGACAAGATGGCCCAAAACTCCCAATAATTTGGCGATAGAGGTACACTACATGTTAGGGGAGTACATCAAGTAAGTCCTTATTCTCTTGAAAGTCATTTGATTGCTACCAAGTTGGAAGAAATGACCACTATGGTGAGGCAAATTGCTTTGGCACAAAATAAATCTCTACCCCCTCCTTCAAGGACTTGTGTTATTTTCACCGAGACAAGCCACCCAACTGACTGTTGCACACAACTCCAAGAGACATAATATTATGCAGTAGTATTCCCTGGGAGACCATATCAGCAGCAACAACAACAACCATATCCCCAAAAGAAGTTTGATCCAGTATACAAACAAGTGTGGAAGGATCAATCAGACATGAGGTATGGATCTATCCAACAACAAAGGCCCCCTTTTCAACCAAACTTCCAGTAGCCTCCACCTTACCAACAGGGTTTCCAACAACCCCAAAGGAGATTCGAAGCTCAAACATCAACAATTCAGCAGCAAGATAATCTACAAAAAAGGTAGACTCTAACACTGATGATCTTTTGAAGAAAATTGTTCTTAATCAAAAGAATGAGCTGAAGAGTCAAGGTTCGGAGTTGAGGGAGTTTAAGACTCAAATGACACTGGTACAAAAACATTTTTTATGTCACCATTTTTCATGTCGGTATTTTAGAACCGATGTGAAAATATCTAAAAATCGATTTTTCACGTCGGTTATTATATAACCGATGTAAAAATACAATTTCTCGGATTTTTCACGTCGGTTATTTAAGAACAGACGTTAAAAATCCATTTTATTTGATTTTTCACGTCGGTTATTATATAACCGATGTGAAAAATCAATGTACATCACTTTTCCACGTCGGTTATTAAATAACCGACGTGAAAAATCAGTTTTCGTGACTTTTTCACGTCGGTTATTTCATAAATGACCTGAAAAATGTTTACAAAAATGTATTTAATTTCTCAATCTTTAATTTGACAGGTCACGGAGCTCAAACAGAGTTACGGATTAAAAGTTATGGCCTTCAGAAGCTGATCATCTCTAAACGATGTCTTAAGGATGTCCAACTTCTGAAGGCCATAACTTTTAATCCATAACTCCGTTTGAGCTCCGTGACCTGTCCAATTAAAGCTTGAGAAATTAATTACATTTTTTTAAACATTTTTCACGTTGGTTATTAAATAACCGACGTGAAAAAGTCACGAAAATTGTTTTTTCACGTCTGTTATTTAATAACCGACGTGAAAGAGTGACGAAGAATGATTTTTCACGTCGGTTTTATAATAAAAGACGTGAAAAATGTTTAGAAAAATGTAGTTCATTTCTCAGGATTTAATTTGACAGGTCATGAAGCTCAAATGGAGTTACAGATTAAAAGTTATGGCCTTCAGAAGTTGATCATCTCTAAACGATGTCTTAAGGATGTCCAACTTCTGAAGGCCATAACTTTTAATTCGTAACTCCGTTTGAGCTCCGTGACCTGTCAAATTAAAGAATGGATTATTAACTACATTTTTGTAAATTTTTTTCACGTCTTTTATTAAATAACTGACGTGAAAAATACCTTTTAACGTCGGTTATTAAATAACTGACGTGAAAAAGTCATGAAAATCGATTTTGCACGTCGGTTATTTAATAACCGATGTGAAAGAGTGACAAAGATTGATTTTTCACGTCGGCTTTATAATAACATATGTGAAAAATTAGTGAAAATTTTAATATATTTTCATGTCAGTTATCATAAAACCGACGTGAATGAAAATTTTAATATCCCGCGAACGAGGAATTTCAATTTTTTTACATCGCGTCATCGAAATTTGGAATTGCCGCCTAAAATTTTTAATACCGCATTTTCTCATAGAATATCAATTATATGTTTCCATTATACACCCATCTTAATTTTAAGATCATTTATTTCAACCATTATCGTTCCCCCAAATAGACTCTTTTTCTCTCAAACGCGAATCAATTATTTCTTCTTTCCGCGATCTCGTCAAGGTATATTTAATCATACATCCATGGTTTATGGTTATTATGATTTGTTTTCTTAATTGACATACCATTTTATGATCATTTAATTCAACCATCATCATTCCACCAAATCAACTTGTTTTATCTTCAACGTGAATCAACAATTTCTTATTTCTACGACCTCATCAAGGTATTTGTAATTATTTTCCCATGATTTATATTTTCTATGAGTAGTTTTCTTAATTGATATACCATTTAACGATTTTTAATTTATTATAATGATGGATGATTATTTATATCATGATAAAACTACAAATCCTCCTACGGATTCAAAAATTCTTTCTAATATGAAGAAAAATTCTTTCTAATATGAAGCTACGGTTGGCTCATTCAATCTTTCCTCGAAAAAAATATCAAACTTCGGATGGTCATAACTTTTGATCTGTAAATCCGTTTGAGCTCTATGACCTGTAAAATGAAAGCTTAGAAATTTTTCTACAAGATAGTAAACATTTTTTACGTTTTTTATTTAATAACCGACGTTAAAACTAACTTTTAACGTCGGTTATTAAATAAACGACGTAAAAAATGGCTTCTTATCACCATTTCCAGAATGTATTTCACGTCAGTTTTTTAAAAACTGACGTTAAAAACTATATTACCCCATTTTTTATGTTGGTTATTAAATAACCAACTTAAAAAATCATATTTTTAACGTCGCTCGCAATAACATCGCCTAAAAACCGACGTTAAAAAGAAAAAAAACCGACGTAAAAAAAGGATTTTGTACTAGTGTGAGCCAGATTGCCACCGCCCTCCATGAACTTGTAAGAATTCCGGAAATATACCTTCCCAACCCACTCCAAATCCAAAGGGAAATGTTAGTGCCATCACATTGAGAAGTGGGAAGCAAATGAACAATACATATGTACCTACCATTCCACCAGGATTCACCTCTACTCCAGAGAAGTCGTATTACATACCAACTGATGAGAAATCCAAGGAGAAAGATAAAGGTAAGAAAAAGATTGGCGATGTTCCTCCTAAACCCCTTCCTTTTCCAAACAGGGTTGTTCAAACCAAGAAGATGGCTGAAGAAGCAATGCAAAAGGAGGTTTTGGACACATTCCAGCGTGTGGAGATCAACATTTCTTTACTTGAATGCATTAAGAAAATACCAATGTATGCCAAATTCTTAAAAGAACTCTGCACCAATCGAAGAGGGCTCAATGGAAATGATAGGATCAACCTTGGAAGGAATGTCTCAACACTCATAACACCAACTCTAGCACTGCCAACAAAGTGCAAGGATCCGGAGACATTCACCAACCCATGTACCATAGGGGAGTTGCACTTCTCTGATGCTCTTTGTGATTTAGGAGCTTCAATAAATGTGATGCCTCACTATGTATTCTCTTCCTTGCAGGTTGGTGAGTTGAAGACAACAAGAGTAGTGGTGCAGTTGGCAAATAGAGCTACAACATATCCAGCGGGAGTTCTTGAGGATGTACTTGTCCGGGTAAGAGACATGATCTTTCCAGTAGACTTTAATGTGCTTCAAATGGAGGATGATCAGGTAAGTTCTCATGCCCCCATTATTTTAGGTTGACCCTTCCTCAAAACTGAAAAAACTAACATAAATTTCAATGGGGGTACACTTTCCATGGAATTTGGAAATGAATTTGTTATATTTAATGTTATGGATTCCATGAAGTAACCCTCAGAGGATAACTCTGCATTTGTTATCTCCCATTTTGAACCACCAAATAAAAACTCCATGGAATTTGATTGTCATATGCTTAGAGAGATTATGAGTATTGGTTCGAGTTTGATGTCTAAGAGCACTTCCACACATGTTGCTGATACACAATCCACTCTTGGATTTGATTTTGATGTGGATTCATATTCTAATTTTGACCATGTTCACTCTGATTATGACATGGATGTTGAGTATGCTGATGGATTTGATGCTTTATTCTCTGACTTTGATGATGTCTATTCTGATACTGATGCTATTTTTGCACATATTTCAGTTCCTTCAATGTCTCCATCTATACTACACCCTCCTTCATTAGAACTCAATCCATTGCCACCAAATCTGAAATACTCATACTTATTGAGTGGTGAGATATTACTTGTTATCATTTCTAACAATATCACTTTTGAACATGAAGAAAAGCTTTTGAATATTTTGAGGGAGAACATCCGGGAGATAGGGTGGACCTTAGCTGACATATCAGGTATTAGCACCTCCATTTAAATGCATAGTATTCTCTTGGAGGATGAGGCTAAACTGATGAGACAGCCACAAAGGAGACTCAATCCCACCCTCCTGGAAGTTGTTAAAAAAGAAGTTGAGAAATTTCTCGAGGTAGGTATAATCTTTCCCATTTCAGATTCTCAGTGGGTAAGTCCTATTCAGGTTGTGCCTAAGAAGAGTGGTGTTTCTGTTATTAAAAAGGAGAAAAATGAGTTAGTTCCAATGAGGATGCAAAACTGTTGACGTGTGTTTATTGATTATTGGAAACTAAATCAGTCCACTCGCAATGACCATTTCCCCCTCCCATTTATTGATCAAATGCTTGAGAGACTAGCTGGGAAAACACACTACTGTTTCTTGGATGGATTTTCTGGATATTTTCAGGTTCCTATAGCTCCAGAGGATCAGGAGAAGACTACATTCACCTGTCCCTTTGGCACATTTTCCTACCAGAGGATGCCATTTGGACTTTGCAATACCCCAGGTACCTTCCAGAGATGCATGGTGAGTATTTTTTCTGATTGTATTGAGACCTTCATGGAGGTATTTATGGATGATTTCATAGTGTATGGGTCTTCATTTGATGAATGTCTAATTAGTTTGGGAGAGTCATTGAATCGTTGTATTGAGAAGAATATGGTCCTAAGCTTTGAAAAGTGTTATTTCATGGTAGAGCATGGAATTGTCTTAGGTCATATAGTCTCACAACATGGTATTGAAGTTGATAAATCTAAGGTAGACATTATTTCATCCCTTCCACATCCTACATGCGTGCGTGATGTTCGATCATTCCTTGGGCATGCAGGATTTTATCGGCGCTTCTTTAAATATTTTAGTAAGATAACTCTTACTATGTAAAGATTACTTCAAAAGGATTCTAATTTTGTGTTTGAAGTTTCTTGCAGGAATTCATTTGATGAGATAAAAAAATGTATAACCACTCCACCTATCATACATCCCCCACGGTGGAAGATTTATTTTGAGCTTATGTGTGATGCCTCCAACTTCACGGTTGGAGTTTTATTATCTCAGAGGGTGGAGGGTGGTTCACATGTGATCGCCTATGCATCGAGGACACTAGATTCATCCCAATCAAATTAAAAAACCATGGAAAAGGAGTTTCTTGCTATGATATTTTATTTAGATAAATTTTGTTCATATTTATTGGGCTCTAAATTAGTTGTTTTTTCTGACCATTCTGCTTTGAGGTACCTCCAGAAGAATCCAGATGCAAAGCCATGACTTATCCGTTGGATGATCCTTCTCCAAGAGTTTGACCTTGAGATAAAGGAAAAGAAGGGTTCGGAGAATTTGGTGGCAGAACACATGAGTAGGCTTACTCACACACTAGAGGGTGACACCTTGGACCAGGTACCACTTCGGGACACTTTTCCCGATGAGCATCTTTATTCCATCTCAGGTAAACATCCTTGGTATGCTGATTTAGTGAACTACCTTTTTGCCTATGAAATACCTGCAAATTTAAAGAAACATCAAGTCCAAAAATTAATGAGTGAGTCATGATTTTTTGTTTGGGATAATCCATACCTATGCCGCATGTGTAGTGACCAAGTTATTAGGTGGTGTGTTCCTGATCATGATTTTGAGTGTGTTTTGCATTTGTGTCATAAACTTGCTTGTGGTGGACACTTTGGACTCCAACAGACATCTAGAAAAGTCTTAGACTCTGGATTATTTTGTCCTAGCTTATTCCATGATGCCCATGTGATTTGTAATTCATGCTCTCATTGCCAACACACTAGGAACATTTCTTGGAGACATGAGATGCCCCAACAACCCATACTATTCTGTAAGATTTTTGATGTATGGGACATTGATTTAATGGGTCCTTTTCCTAGTTCATTTGTATTTTTATATATTTTGGTTTTTGTTGATTATGTGAGTAAATGGGTGGAGGCCAAGGCCACCATGATTGATGATTCTCATGTTGTAGTGGATTTTGTCAAGGCTCAAATTTTCTGTAGGTTTGGAGTACCAAAGGCCATCATTAGTGACCAAGGGACACACTTCTGCAATAGGAATTTTTCTTCCCTCCTCTGGAAGTATGGGGTGACACACAAAACATCAACACCATACCACCCCCAAACAAATGGCCAGGATGAGGTTTCAAATCGTGAGTTGAAACAAATCTTGGAGAAAACCATGCAGCCAAATAGGAAGGATTGGAGCAAGCACTTGGATGATGCGATGTGGACTTATAGGAAAGCATACAAGACACTCATTGGTATGTCCCCATTGTGAATTGTTTTTGGGAAAGTGTGTCATCTCCCAGTGGAATTTGAGCATCGGGCTTTTTGGGCTATAAAGAAATGCAACATGGATTTGGCCCAAGATGGAATCCAAAGGAAGCTGAAAATTCAAGAGCTTGAAGAGATACTATTGTCTTATTATGAGAACTCAAGGCTCTATAAGGAAAAATCAAAAGCATCTCATGACAAAATGATCCAACAAAAGGAGTTTCATGTTGGAGATAAAGTCCTTCTCTCTAGTTCATGACTGAAGCTGATGCCTGGTAAGTTGCATTCTAGATGGTTAGGTCCTTATATTGTGTTTAATGTTTTTCCTTATGGTGCAGTGGAGATCACACAAGAGGACACTGGAAGAAGATTTACAGTCATTGGGAAACGTTTGAAGAGATACATTGAGGGACTTCCTACTAATGTAGTGGATTTTATCACACTACATGACCCCATCATCACCTAAGCACATCAGGCTGTTCCCAACCCTTTCACTTTTATATTATTTGTCCTATTTAAAAATTCTGCATTTCATGTGCATATATCATCTCATGGGTTCACATTGAGGACAATGCAATATTTTAAGTGTAGGGGAGGGAACCTTTTAGTTTAGTAATTTAAATTGTATTCCTTTTAAAAAAACAAAAACATTTTGTGTGGTTTTCAAAATTTGTGTGTTTATTTTTCAATTTTCTTTGTGTTTTTGAAATTTTTGAGCTGAAATGATTCTCATCACAATTTTTAAATGCATATCAATGAGTGAAACAATTTATCCCATGAAACTGAGCTTAATTGAATGCTGAAATGACTTTTTTCAAGTTCAAATATTTAGTAATTTTATGAAAAGTACACTGAATTTTGAATCCCATGCCACATCTCACTGTCTTTATATTTGAAATCACTTTCCAGTGAGGCTTCTAAACCATTATTTTCATATTCTTTACATTCATCTCACTTCTTGAGAGAACCAAACCATGCTGGATTTAACCAGAATTTGATCTATTCTTGTCAAAACTTGAGGGTTTAAGGTACTTATGTTTAAATGATTGAGACATTTGTTTGGTATTAAAGCCCCTATTTCAAAGAATCTTTTTTTATAATGTCCAACCTTGAAAATTTAATCCTTTTATCCCTTAGAATCCATGCACATCTTGTTAGGTTAGCCACATTACAAGCCAATTTTCCCTATCCATCCAACTCTTGAAGTGAAATTTCATAATCTAGTTGAGATTAAGTGTGGGGGAATCTACCTTGTGTTGTGATACCACATTCTGTGATACTTTGGGTGGATAATTAAATTCTGAAGAGATGTGTTTGTAGATTAAGAAAGTAATTATATCGAAATCTGTGCCTTTTCTAGAGCTTTCATGACAAGTGAAGCTGTGCCTTTTCTGGATCTTCTAATTGAGGTGGAAAGTTGTGCCTATCTGGAGCTTTCAAGAAAATAATGTTTGAGAATATTGACATTTTTTATGCTGAAATGATGAATGGTGTAAAATTTTCATGTTTTTTCATGATGATGGAGCTGAATTGATACTATGGGGATTGAGGAGAAGGCCATATTTTATTTAGGATCTTGAAAGTGAACATGACCTCTATTTATAGTGAAAAGTATCTCAAACAATCAAAGAATTAGACAATGGATAACAATTCAACAGTGATATTTTTTAGATGCAATGAGTTAGGATATAATTCTACTATGTGTTGGAAGATATAGATTCAATGTAGAAATCATCATGATAAAAAACAGAATAGTGGGGACAAATAATTTAATAGTACCAAAGTTGATGTTGGGACTTCTAGTGAAGTGCTAAAACGTATGATTGTTGTTTATTGATGTTATCCCAATATATTTTTTTAATCTAGTCATTCACATTCACTCATTTCTGAGAAATTGGGGAGAATATTTTGAATATCACATCATGAATGTATGGTAGAATGTTTTTTGAAAAATCAATGTGGAATTATTAAAACAACCATGATTTGTTGGAATATTCTTATTTTTATTTATGAAATTGTAATTCCTACAAATCTAGTTTAATTTTCCATAAAAGAGTTTGATATTAGTATTGTTATGTATTTAATATCAGTTTATCATTGTATGATATATTTTAGAGCTACAATTTTTTTGATCAATGATTTCAATCCTATTATAACATACCATGAAAATGAGAAATTGATTAGATATGGATGTGAAAGGTATCTATATAATAATTTTCAAATGAAATGACAGCTTTAAATTAGTGTTCTTCCTGTAGTGAAAAAATTTATGGATGTATTTCCTAAGTATTTTTTAATTATTATTTCTGATCAAGAGGATGATATTATTATTTAATAAGTCCCTAATGTTTAGATTATTTCTAAACCCCATTATAGAATCTCTCATGTTTAACAGTAAGAATTTAAAATTAAATTTTAAGAGTTTTTAGATAAATTTTTTATTCATCCAAGAACATCTGCATACGGTGATATTATTATTTTTAATATAAATATGATTTGATAATACATGACATTTTTTATAAATCCATCAATATGACCATTATTAAGAAAAAATATCCATGACCATATATAGATAATTTTATGATCAGATCCAGTGATTTAAATATTATTTGAAAGGTTATCTATGGTTTAGGTACCATCAGATGCATGCGAAGGAGAAGAAATTATGAAGAATTCATTTCAGAATATATATGGCCATTTTAATTTTTTTTTATTCCCTTTTAATTTTTTAATTCACATTGTGTATTTATGGGCCTTATGGAATGAGATTTCTATGATTTTTGGGGTATTTTTTTATTGTGTTTATTAATTGAATTTATCTATTCTCTAAAATTCATTAAGAAAATGATTGAATCTTTTGGATTGTTTTGAAAACCATAATAGAAAATAATCATTATGGGAAATTTAATAATTTTTTTGGTCACAAAAAAATTATTTCCTTGGACACATTTTAATTAAATATGGAATAAAAGTTAAACCTACAAAACAAAAAGTTGTCGATAAATTTCCATGATCGAAAAATATCAAATAGAATCATTGTTTTCTTAGATCATAGTGGTATTACTGACCACTTGTTGAAAACATTACTCGGTTACATAGCCCTTTGACTATGTTAAAAATAAAAGAAGTTAAATTCATATGTAACAAATAATTTTCTGATTATTTTCATAAACTAATAAAAATATTTCTCAATGATCTTTGTTTTTCGATGCCTTTCAAAAATGGTAAATTTTCAATCTATAATGATTATTCACTGAAGGTAAGTAGTTGTTTATTAATAAATAATGATCTAGTGATTTCATATACTTCATGTAATTTTATAAATAATGATTTAAATTAACAGGAAAATGATCTAAAATTATATTCTTTTTTTAATTTATATTTAGGAGGTATAATTTTTTTAAGTAAATTGTGATATATATAATGATCCAAAAAGTATGAAGTATATAATTACTTATAATGAATTGAATGTGAGAGGGAGAAAATGGATTAAACTAACCAAGTATTATGATAACATGATTCATTACCATAATGGGATTTCATCAAAGTGGTTGATTCTTTGATTTAGAAAAATATCGATATATTAAAAATGTTTCATTTAGAACATGAACTTTTAGATAGTGATTTGACAAATATGTTCATAGATGTAGTGGATTCAAGGATATCCTCGATTCTTTTCGAGGTTTTAGTCTAATAGAAATGCTTAAAATTAATTAATCAATATCAGAAGGAGGTTCACACCTTATAGATAAACTAAAATCAATTAATAAGGGTAATAATCTTAATATTAATACTGATTAAGAAGGTGTTTCATTGTTTGAAAAAATATTATATGTTTCTTGTGATTCCCTTTTGAAGAAAGAGTTGTTGAGTGAATCTTATAATTATCCATTTTCTTTTTTTCTAGGGTGCACTAAGATGTATTGAGGCAACTAGATATATTATTGGTGGGATATTATGGACAGATATATTTATGAACATAATAGGATAATATTGAATTTTTAGTAGATTAATGTAAAACCAAAATTACATAAGGGAATGCATCACCCATTTCTATTGACGAAGTTGAAATGGGAAAATATATCCATGGATTTCATGGTGGGATTGACAAAGACATCTTGATGCAATATTATGATTTGGGTTATTATTGATTGATTAAATAATTATGCACATTTTCTTCAGAGTTGATATACTATGTATTTATATCAACATTCAAGGTTTTATATAAAGGGTATAGTCTGGTTATATGAAGTTTCTCTACCCATTTTATTTGATCATGATCCCTGGTTCATAAATAATGTTTATAATGGACATTATATGTTGTTGTGTACTAAATTAATTTTTAGTAAAAATTTTCATCATTAATATGATGGAAAGTCAAAGGGAATAATTCAAATCGTGGTTTAAATGCTTTATTATTGATTAATAGATTACAATGAAAGTTGGGATCATTATATTTCTTTGGTTGTGTTTTTTGATAATAATTGTTTTCGTTCTAGTATATAGACGTAACATTTTGACACATTATATAGATAGTGGTTTCAAACACAATATGTTTGGGACAAAGTTTGAGAGTGGGAGTATATCTAACTTGAGTTATTATAGGAAATTATTGACAAGGTGGAGTTAATTTGGCATCATATTATGACAACTATGAGTAGGAAGAAATATTATGTTGATCACCTAATGAAAGACCTTTATTTCAAGGTAGGTGATCATTTTACTCCTAAATTATCTCCATATAAAAGTGTTTTACTTTTGGGTAAAAAATAAATCTAATTCCACGGTTCATTGGACCATATAAAACCCTAGAGAATGATGGATAAAATCATGTCTATGCATTTTTCCCCTGGATTCTATCCCAAGTACACAACGTATTTCATGGTTCAATGTTAAGGAAATATTTCTTGGATTCAAATCATGTTTTTATCCCTGATGTTGTTTATTTAGAATAGAAATATTGTTTTTTAGAATATCATGTTCTATTTTTTTATAGTAAATATCATGTTTTATTGAATTATGATAATCACTAGGTTATGGTTTTATTGAAAACCATTATGGTTCTTGAGGGAACATGGTTTTTATAAAATTCTATGAGGAAATGATACACCAAATATTTTATTGATTGATTAAATTAATGTAGAAACAATTTTTAAAATGTGGTGTAATGTAACAAACTATGTAGTGATTTAATAAATAGAATTCAGGTTTATTAATATAGTTATATTAATTATAAAATTATTAAGTAATTTTTGAATTAAAATATGAAATTTTTTAAATTAGAATATTTTATTAAATTATTTTTTAAACATAGTTTAATTTCAATTTTAAAAAATAAATATAATATTATAAATAATTATATAAAAGTTTACTTAGTTTTATTTTTTGTGATTTTTACAAAAATAATAATTCTTCAGTGAATTATGATTAAAACAATTTTTTAAAACATGTAAATTATTATTAGAAAATGTATTAATTTAAAACTATACATATTTTTGAATATGAATTAAATTATTATATTTATTCCTTAGTTTTTTTAATACACTTAATTAGTTTTGAGTCATATTTATATTTTTTATTTTTGTATATGTTTGTTTTGGGTTTAAAAATGGGACTTTTGGGGAAATTAATTTATTAAGCATGATGTTTCTCCATTATAATTAATTAAAATAATAATTAAGAGTTAATTATATAATGAAATTTATATATTATATATATAATTATAATTTTTTATTCATAAAATGATTATTTTTAATCATATAATTAATATAAATTTTTTTCATAAAAAATAAACTTCCTCAAAACCGTCTTTATCGTCATGTCTACGGGTTTAATTTTAATTTCTATGTTTCCATTTATTTGAATTAAATTTTTTATAGTGGATTAAATATTTTTAATAATAATAATAATAATTTATATTTTCAAATAAGTTCAAATTATTTGTTTACCATAATTAATAGTGAATTCAATAAAATTTCTTTATAATTGTTAAGGTAAGGACAAAATTTGTAGGGGAAAAAATAAAAATATAAAGGATAAAATATGTACAAACATGGATAAAATTTATTTTTATTCCCAAATATAGACTTTATCATGTATTATTCCTCATAATAGTTCATTTGGGATCCTGGTGGCTTGTTAACTATTTTGGTACACCTGTTTATGTTCAAAAATTACAGGTGTGACACTCATCCCACATATAAAATCCACCCCTCTCCTCTCTTTATCACTCCTTAAAATACAAATTTATTAGAATATACCATCCTAAAAAACAACATTAGATACCTACCCATGAAATAGATCATTTTTATTGATATTAAATCTTACATATGGAGTCTTTTGGTGGATACATGAAGAGGTTATTGGAAGAAGAAGTATTGTGCATAACCCTGCATTTTATATTATTTCATCTTCCACCTATTTAAAATCATATTAAATTATTCGTATATTATAAAACCACCAATATAATTATATTTTATTTTTATAATTCAACATCCGAAAACTGTCTCATCATCTAGGAAATGTGATATGAAATCCTATTTCATGTGTACAGATGGCTAATGCCTCACAAACTGATGTCATTTGTTACCATCTTCACCAACCACAGATTGTTATAATGATGTATTTATCGAATATATATGTTATTTTTAAAATATTTATACATATTTATTTTTTATATGACATAAATTTTCTTAGTTTCTAATTTTTTTGAGAATATGATAACGTTGCTCATGTTTATGGAAGACTATCACCACACGAAGTGATGTAATTCATTTTTCAATAATGATTATAATTTAAGGTCATAATGATACATTAATGAAATATATGCAATATATATTACATAATTATGATATTAATAACATATATATAATTTTTAAAATATAAATATTCATTTTTTTGTTACCCTGAAAAATGATAATGTTGTTTTTGTGTTCGTGTGGACTACGGCCTCCACAAACCACTGTGACTTGTTTATCTAAATATTTTCAATATATATATATTTATATAAATAATTATATATTCATGGTATTATGATAATATTGGAAAAATAATATAATAGATATCTTCTTCCCAGAATGATCATTGAAAAATGGAAACACTAGCAATGGGTATGTACGACCTACCATATCCATGATAGAATTGTAGTTCATTTTTCATAACCATACTTCATGATTTATTTTAAAAGTATAATTAATCTATAAATATTATAATAATATCATGATTATTATTATATATATATATATGTTTAAATAATTATTTTTTTGACCAATAGTCAACCAATCAATGTGAATTTTTTCACATAAGCCAAATATCGTTGTAACGCACGATGCAACCATAATTGATTATGAAATTGTACATAAAATGGTAATAAGGGGAATATATAGGGACCCAACCTTAAAAAATTACATAATCTTGAATTAAATGAATAATTCACATTAAGGATCTTTTCATGTTTATAGTTTTAGAGAGTTTTGCCATAACTGTTACATTACATCTAAAAAATTACAAAGTTGATACTTCTACTCAGTTTCCATTTTTTTCATAAAAATAAAAAAACTTGAAAACAAATTCATGTCTAGTTCAATGTTTTTGACAACATGACTTTTCCTTGATCACATCCATGACCCTATTCATCTTTAAGTCCTGTAAAAAACATTTCAAAACTTGGGATGAGAATACAAAGCTCAGTAAGGGTTATCCAACAAAGAAAGAAAATATTATTTCTTCATTACAGACATAACATAAGATCTTTAACACATGTCATGAAATCATAAGATTTATGAATAACACATAGAAATCATAAATCATAAAGTTAACTTGTGGCATCCATATCATACTTACATTGTATCTATCACAGCTACATAGGGAGTTACATTTGGAATACATATCACAGTATAT
The DNA here is from genome assembly GCA_963277665.1 of Viscum album. NCBI lineage: Eukaryota > Viridiplantae > Streptophyta > Magnoliopsida > Santalales > Viscaceae > Viscum > Viscum album. The sequence continues at coordinate 670,325,344 of OY728131.1, read as the reverse complement.
TCCGTAAATGTCTTAGGAGAAACATTCATGTTTAACTCCATCATGTTACTCAATATACTAGAGAGCTATCTCAGGCTCACCTGCTCTAGTTTTATAACAGAACCACCCGTATATGTAAACAATTCCCAAGAACCATAACATATTCATAACATATACAATAAACACAAAGGAAAGATAGCATTTCCACATTTCAATCACAATATATCATTTAAATATATAGACATGACAAATCCATCATAAAAACCATTTTCAATACCAAAATATGTAAAATAGTATATGGTATTTATTTTCCTTTTAAAAACATTACATCTTGTTAAGGAAGCCAAAGATCAAATAATACTCGTAGCGTCTCAAAGGTCACTGTCACTGCTCACATAAAATAATTCATTTTTGCATTTAGGAAAATTCCTTGTAGATAAATATTCCCTTGGATGAGATGAAAATTAAAAAGTGTTTATACAACGTATAAAAGAATGACGTGTATTAAAAAAAATACCCCAATGAAAGGAGATTGAGACGAAGTCCGTTACTTCGTGTCTGACTTGACTCATTCATTCATTAATATCCTGAATAATAAACTAAAGGAAATTTATACTTTCTTAAGAACCTTTTTCAAGATTATTGTTCTTTTATATCACTTATTACAATGTTATAATCATTATGTAATCATTTATGTTAGTAACGATTGTTTTGTCGATATTTGGTACTTGAGTCCAAAATGAACTTCTTATATTTACAAGTTGTTTATGTGATAAAATATCCATTATCTCTAGAATAATATTCTGGATTTATATATATTATATATCATATATATCTATTATTTAAATGTATTTATAATATTACATAACATTTAGAGGTAAGAAATGAAATGCACCGTTCATGGAGACGGTAAGCTGTTCGTACGCATGAACGCTACTTTAATTTTTATTTCATATTTTAATGGAATTAAAATACAATGATAAATAGGTATATTATAATTACAGTATAATATCATATATAAAATCATTAACTCCATCCTTTATACATCCCACATATGGCATTAACAAGTCATATCACTTTAAGGGGGCGGTAGTCTGCAATTTCTCAAATGAAATTATTGCGTTTACCCATTATAGAAACCATAAAGTTATGCTATAAATGAAAAATATAGAAGCATAAAGAAAAAATAAAAATAATATATATCATATGTAAATATATTTCCATCTTAATGGCCACCATGAGAGGCGGTAAGAGATAATTGAACAATCATCACTTCGTGAGGCGTTAGTTTTCCATCCATAGAAATAGTATGTTCTTTATCCATTAGATGTAGGTCTGTGTAAGGATAGTTCGAATAATTATAATAAAAACATCCTAGAATATTTATTATACTGGTGTTGTTATAAAATAAATTAATAAAAATAGTTTATGGGTTGGATAAGTAAAATAAAACAAAATAACATAAGAGAAGGCGTTACCTTTAAATCGGGTAACTCCCGTTGGTTTGAACAAAAAGGGTTTTATTATCTGCCTTCTACCAAACTTAAGGTTTCTAGGAGGAGTATAGGGATGTAGGGATCTTAATAGGGAAGAGGTTGGATGAGCCAAGGGGCTTGAGAGGTGTGAGTAATGGGTTAGAGGTGAGGTCTTTTTATAAGGGGGAGGAGGGGATTTTCATGAAAGTGTGAAAATATTATATTATTACCTAATGATTTTCGGTTTTTAAATGACCTAAACTTATTAAAGTTGAAGATAATATAAATCATGGTCGAAATAAAATCATTCAATAATAATTGGATAGGTTTTGGATATTATTTTAATCACTATATTATGATTTATTTAAATCATTTATTAACGAGGTAAACACTATATCATTATTGTGTCATAAATAATTTAATTTATATAATGTATAAAAATTATAAAGAATATATCAAGATTTAGGAAATATTTTTTGATTTACATGTAATATTTATAGTCTAAAAGATAATTAAATAACGATATTTAAAAATTAATTTACTAAAAGATATTTGATATTGACATTTTTGTCTTTACTTTATATTAGTTAAAATAAAGTGTCATTATCACTCCCATGTGGCCCCATAGGGTCCCAAAATCTACCAAAATATGATCATGGTCGGAAGTGTATCAGAAAATAGGAGTAGGACACGTGTTATTGTAATTTTATATTATTATAGTAATACTTGTTTACCCTTATTTACCAGACTTACCCTTTAACCGTGGTAAATAAAATATTTACTAAAGTAAATATTCATAATGTCTAAAAATAAAAGATACCTATTTACACAATTTGGAAATCATGATTCAAAATATGTAATATATTTTTCCAAATTCAAAACATAGAAGTAGCATAAATTAAATTAAAATTAATTCCCACTATTAGAAAAAAGGTGTGTTTTTAAGAAATAATAACTATCAAAAGATTGACACTTGTTTATGTCAAATTTCCAAGTCAAATTAATTCCAATAAAAAACATTGAATTAAATTGTAAACATATTATCTAATTACACTTTAAAACCAATTAAAAATATAATATATCCATATAAATAAATTATATTAAAAATAAGTTTTAAATTAAAATACAGTGTTTTCAATTAATCATCAAAAAATGAATTTTATTAGAAAAATACCAATTTTTTACCCAAAGTGAATTTTAATGTCCCAATTCCAAAAATAATTTTATTCTTCCAAATAGAACATATAGAAGTGACCAAAACTAGATTTAAAGAGGGTTATCCATTTAAAGGTGTTAAATCAACCTTTTAATTAATATTAGTGTATTTATGATTAAAATTAGATTAATTCACATTTTAGGCCACTATATTTTATATAATAAATGTAAAAGCATTTAGAAAACATGTATAATCATATTTTAGTTTGTTTAATTCTTCCCACCAATACAACGACTAGGCGTTAACTACCATTTAAAATAATAATATTATATTATTAGTGTGAGACATATGATTTCAAAGAAACCCATTGTTGCGTATCGGGCACGCCATCAAACATAGCATCCCAATTAAAGTTAAATTAATATTTAATTCAAAAAATATTAATTTAAATGAAAATCTATTAATTCATTATTTACCTGGGATGTTACATCCTTACCCTCTTTTGGAAATTGCGTCCTTGAAATTTTATTCACCTACCAAATAAATGGGGGTATTTATCCCTCATATCTTTTTTAGATTCCCACTTTTCCTCTTCAACCATATGGTTTTTTCACAAAACATTTGTAATATCCCCGTTTTGGAGGCCTCCCAGAGGCCACTCGTACCCGGTTGGTCACATGGCCTTAAGCGCATTTCCCCGAACGCTAGAGGCTACAGACCAGCAGCAAGGGCCTTGGGTGTGATAGTGGGGAAACTATGACCTCATTTGTAGAGTAACACTGAGGAAGTTAAAAAATAGAAATAGAGGAAGCAATAATAATCTATAAAAAAGTAAATATCGAATGATTGGAAATAATAAACTAGAGAATGCATATACATATATGAATGATTCATGGAAAATATGTCTAAGAAATCATCCAAACAAATCACAATGTTGTAATACAACAGTACTAAACCTTAGTCCAAAAGAAATATAGTAAACAACTCCTCAGCATCACAAGCCATAGCTTGGTCCCATGCTCTCCAGATCCATAGAAAATCAAGTACTTAAAGTAGAAGGGCTATTTCCCTTATCTATACCTACAGCCATATAATCTATTTTGGCCCAAAAGCATGGCCCAAACAGGGTGTGAGAAAAAATCCTAGTAGGCAACCACCACAAGATCTGTACCTAATAGTCAGTGAATATATGGTAGGTAATAAGTACAGAATGCAGTAAACAAAGAAGTACTCAGTAGTAAATAATCCACAATTTCAATGCATTCATTTCTATATATCAAGCCACAGCTAATCAAAACTGGTAATCACAAACAGGTAATAAGAAATAGGAAACCATCTGGAAAGTAATCACATCCTATCCCTTTCGGTCCTAACAGGAAACATAAGCAAGTAGATAAACACAAAAGGTAACCCTATGGGAACCCTCTTGTCCTACCTAGCATCAGAAGAAACCCTCTGGGTAGTACATTCAGTCTAACCCCTCTGGTTCAGCTTAAGCATAGACTCTCTGAGGAAGCACTCACCATAAATTCCTTCTATAACCCTGTATCGGTAACTAAATGTGCTCTAGGGAATCACTTTCATCACATTCCTTCTGCAGCCTACGTCTAGGAACATAAAAAACTCTTACAAATCACTTATGTCAGTTCCCCCTATGGTCTCACATTGTAAGTAAAACAAACACTCTAGAGAATCCCTTAGGTCCATTCTCCCTATGGTCTACTACACCAGGTTCTCATGGCCCTGTGAAAGTCAAGCAGTTATAAAAATGCATATCGGATAAAGAAAAACTCAAGAACAAATTTGGCTAGCAGCCTACAACATAACAACATGTAAGGACATAAACACCCCATCCTACTATACGAGGCAAGGAAGGTAAACAACAACCTAATAGGAAAACTAGACCCAATGGTCAAAATAGGTAATATTTCTTGGGAAAACACTTCCAAAACATATCAATTGACCTAATTCACATTCAATTAACCTCTACTCAAGCATAAAAGCACAACAGAAAATCAATAGGGATGAAATAGTAAACTCACACTACGCCGTTTTGGGATATTGGAAATTTTCCACATATAACCCATAGACATTAAACAGAAAGGAAAAAACCGCCTACCTTGGCATTGGGAGATCAATATACTTGATTATTAGGGCTTGAATCACCTTATAATGCAAAATATCTACAAAAAAACCTAAAATATTCAATAAGGGATAACTAGAGAAAGAAGAGTAATCATCAAATGAAGCTCAAGAAGAATGAATAGCTTACCATCGAGAACCCAATGCAATCAACAATAGTCGAATCGGATATCAGATGCTTAGTTAGGGGATAGGATTAATATTGTTGTCGTACATGAGCTCTTGGCCAAATAAAACCTAGAAAAATTAGTTTTAGGCGATTATACGTGACCCCAATACGTTTAATGAAAAAAAAGAAAATACACAACATGTACTTTGGAAGTACCCAATGTGCACTTTCCATTTCTATACTCTGCTTTAGGCGGCCTCCAGGTCACCTCCCACATGGTCGTGTGTGTGGCCATCACACATCCTCCTATAGTGACCCAGTACACGATGGGTAATCATAAATTACAGGGCATGTACTTCAGAAATTTTCAAAAATTCCACTTTTTCTGGAAAACAACTAGAAGAAAGAAAACATACCTGAAAAGAAGATCTAGGTTCTTATAAACACCCCCTTAAAGAAATTAGTCTCCGAATTTCCCTAGCAAGTTTGCGTTGAAGAAGAATCCCTGAATAGCTCCAGCCACTATGCTCGTACATCAGCCTCCCTCTTCTAGGTCTCGTCTGGTACTCGCCCATGCAGCTATAACACTCATACCAGAGGGATATACCAGCCACATAGAACCTTCATACTTTGATCAACAATACAGATAAGATTCTCCTAGAATGATTTATCCACTTTCAAAACAAACTCCTTAGGTTGGAAAACATGATATGGTTTTGTGAAGTAACGTCGAAGATGAGAAACATGGAAAACATCGTGCATAGCTCGGTACCTCTGAGGTAACTGAAACCGATAGGCAACCAGCCCAAATCTCTCCAACACCTCAAACAACATGACATACCTCGACGAAATGTTACCCTATAAACTAATCCTATTGTGTCCCAACCTCGGTGTGACACGTAGAAAAACCCGATCCCTGACCTCAAACTCCATTGGTCATCTCCGTTGATCAGCCTAAGACTTTTGTTGAGACTGTGCAGTAGCCATCCTCTTCCAAATAAACCCTATCTACTTTGAGGTCTCCTGAACAAGACAGGGTCCCAACAAAGCTTCCTCTCCTGCCACCAGCCAACATAAAGGTGATCGACATGGCCTACTATACAAAGCCTCATAAGGTGTCATCTGAATAGTTTCTTGAAAACTATTGTTATAGGAAAACTCCAAAAGAAGTATGTGCTTCTCCCAAGAACCACCAACATCTAGAATATATACTCGAAGCATGTCCTCCAGCACCTATATTGTACACTCGGACTAGCCATCAATTAGAGGGTGGTATGTTGTACTCAAATGTACCTGTGTACCCAAATCCTTTTGAAGCCCCTTCCAGACCCAATAAGTACAATGTGCATCTCTATTCGAAACAATGTAGTGTGGAACTCCATGTAAGTGAAAAATCTCATAGATGTACAACCGTCCCATATCATCGAAACTGAAGGTCTCTTTGATCAGAAAGAAGTGATCAACCTTCCTAATTCAATCAATGAGCACCCCAACTGCATCATTCAATCGAGGAGACCTCGGTAAACCTGTCACAGAATCCATCACGACATCATTCCACTTCCACTCGAGAATGGGTAACTATAGTAAAAGCCCTTTAGGTCGCTGATGCTCCGCCTTCACATGCTGATAGGTGGAATATCTCATGACAAAACTAGGAACTTCTGTCTTCATACCTGGCCACCAATACTGATGGTGTAGATCACGATACATCTTGGTGACACCAGGATGAACTATCCGAACTGAGGAATGAAACTCTCACATAATCTCCTAGCGTATGTCTGCTGGAACCCATATGCGCCCCATGAAATGCCATATTTCATCCTCACCTATGGTCCATCCAAGAAAAGGGTCCTCTCTTGATACAATCTCCCATGGGACTAGGTCTTCTGAGTCTGATAGTTGCCTCATTCTTACTTGATCAAAAAGGGTAGAGGTAACAATTATAGAAGAAAGAAACATATGCCCCTGTCTGTGGGGAACCTCCAAATGCATCTTAGAGAATAGACCATTAAGCTACCACTCACTGCTATCCACCTGAACTGACTGTATCTGAGTCCTTCTACTCAACGCATCAACCACTGCATTGCCTTTCCCAGGTGTATAGGCAAGCTCAAAGTCAAAAGACTGAAGGGACTCAACCAACCTACGCTATCTCAAATTCAGATCATGCAGAGTGAAGACATACTTGAGACTCCAATGTTTGTTAAAAACCAAAAAAATGCTCTCCCAGAAGGTAATGTATCCAAAAGTATATAACATGAACAACTATAGCCAACTCGAGATCATGCATCGGGTAATTCTACTCATGTGGCCGCAACTGCCGAGACCCGTACGCAGTGACTCCTTCTCTCTATATAAGCACAACTCCTATCCCAATACTGGAAGCATCATAGTACACAATATAGCTCTTGGACGTCTTTGGAAACACTAGTATCGGTACTGAAGTCAACCTCCCTTTTAGATTCTGAAAGGCTGACTCACAAGAATCTGACCACAAGAACATTACACCCCTCTTAGTCAGACCCGTCAGTGTTGCTGCTAAGCATGTAATGTCATAAATGAATCATCTGTAGAATCCATCCCACCATAGAAAAATCTGTACCTCAAAGAAACTCTTTGGATGCTCCTAGGAAACTATTGCTCTCACATTTTCTAGGTCTACTGATAGTCCTGTCTCTGAGATAACATGACCCAAGAAGTGAATCTGATCCATCCAAAAGTGTCATTTTGAGAGATTAGCATATAACTGATGCTCTTTCAGTGTACTCAAAATGATCTCAAGATGTGGGTCATGGTTTTGACAAGTGTGAGATTACACCAAGATATCCTCCACAAAAACCACCATGAAGGAATCCAAGTATGGATTGAACACTTCGCTCATCAGTGCCATGAAAATTTCAGGTGTGTTCATGAGACCGAAAGGCATAACCATATACTCATATAGTCCATACCTACTCTGAAATGATATAAGAGGTATATCTAATGATCTAACACGCAATTGATGGTAATAGGACCTCAAGTCAATCTTTGAGAACACCTGGGCTCCTCGAAGATGATCAAAGTGATAATCAATCCTTGGTAATGGATATCAGTTATTGACCATCAACTAGTTCAACTTATAATAATCCACACAAAGCCTGAGGGTACCATCCACCTTCTTTGCAAACAGGACATGAGAACCCTAAGGAGAAGTATTGTGTATGATGACACCCTTTTCCTGTAACTCCTATAACTGCTTCTTAAGCTCTTGTAAATCTAGTGTAGCCATCCTTTAATGAGGAATGGACATAGGTTCCACTCCTGGAACAAACTCAATAGAAAAGTCTACCTCACCCTCTGGAGGAAAACCTGAAAATTCTTCTAGAAAGACATCTGTGAAAAGATCCACCACGGGAGGAAAGTACATCTGTGAAATCCCCTAGTTATCCTGATATAAACTAGAAATATGGGCCATAACTGTTCCTAACCCATGAATCTCTGGTCCCGCTCTAATCACCGGGACATCCCATTTTCACTTATAAAGAAAAGATCCACCCTTTGGTGATATGAAACTCACCTTGCGGTGATAATAGTCGAACAATTCCTAGAAGGGAACTATCCAGTCCATTCCAAGAATGAAATCATAGTCTGTAACCTCTAGGACATAGAGGTCCCATAAAAAATGACACCCACCAACCTCTAGAGGGAAGTCCTTGTACTAATGTACAGTAAACATTCTAGTCCCCCATGGAGTGTCTTGTGTCAAGATATAAGCAGAAGAAAAGATGCAGAGCCCAAGGATCTCCACAACCGAAACAGATATAAAGATATGGGAAGACCCTACATTGAAAAGAGAAGAAGCTAAAACTGAGGCTACTAAGATCGTAACTCTCATTGTAGAGGTTCCGGGATCCTGCTCCTGCTCGGTCTGCTCCACTATAAATGTTTGACCTGCACCACGGCCCTGTGACCCTGTTTGGCCACCCTCAGCTAATCCACCCTATTGTTGCTGAAAACCGGGCAATTGGATACCATGAACATAACCTCCACCTCATCCAGAATAGCTAGAAGAACTCCAGTTCCCAGATTGATGAGAAACTGGTGGTGCTTCTCTTGAATGAGGATTCATAGAAGAACCTCTGTCACCAGCTCCTGGTGAGAAGATCTAACAGAAGCACTGATAATGAACCATCTTGCCGCAAGATTGACACTTGATAAAGCACTATTTTGTTGAATATTTTATTGATAATAAATGATATAATTTCCTCACAATGTGTTAAATATGTTTATTTATAAAAAATTTAGGATTTGATCATTCATTTGAAATTTTGGTGAAAATTCCAGTTTTACCCTTTACAGTGCACTGTAGTATTTCGAAGATAAAATATTTATATATTTATTATTTGAATTTTTAATTTTGTAACAGTGTTCCAAACTTAATTGTCTAAAACTTTCATTCAGGACACTAGAGCTAAAGAATGCATTTGGATGGAGTAAACGGGCCATTAATCCAATGGTGGGTTGGACTTGGCAGAATGGACATGGGTTCTATATTTGGGCCATATCTTCTTCATCCGGGCTTGTATTGAGCCCAAATATTGAGGAAAGATCAGGAACATTATTTTTCACAAATCCAATTTCTGGAAGGTCGACCAATTCACATGTTTTTGAGGACAAATGGGCGGTGAAATTTGAGTTAAAATATTTGGCCGAGATTTCCCATTCACACTTGAAACCTCTTTAAACCTAGCCTCCCCATCCACTCTATAAATTGGTGTTTTTCTCATTTGGAAGGGTTGGGGACGTGCATTAAGAAGTTTAGGGAATATGAGAAGAGGTTCCACTCCAATTCTCCAAGCAATTCAATAAGGGTAGCTCTTGAAGCAAGGATCCCTTCGTCGAAGCCCTATTCTTCTTCCTCATGTTGTAATGTTTGTGTTTTCTTAATAAACTTCTTTGTTCTTATTTTATTTATTCTATTTTCTTCTGTTTTTTTAAAATTTCTTCTTATCTTAATATTTCTCATCAGGATGGAATTTTTTGAGTAGAAGCGTTATTAGGTTATACCCACTATAAACCTTTGCACATGCAAAACGCTTCTACGACGATTACGCCACCCATGGAAGAGTAGTTATTTCTAGTAATAGATCTACCTCTCACCTTCTTCATTCATTTATTTTGAATAAATGATCTACTGTAATTCACTAAACATGATCCATTAATTTAGTTTTTAAATTATATGAAACTAAGTGAGAAATTGAACAATTAACACAAACGTGCGAGGTCAGGATTTGTGTGAATTGTGAGAGTGTGATCTTAATCGGTAATACAAGACCACACATGATCAATTTTTAGAGTTAAAATACAATCCCTAAACTCAATTAATCCTCATTTACAGAGTGGTTATGTGGCTTAATTTACCACTAACCATAAGCTAGCCTTAGAACATCAATCAAAGAAGGGTGCTATGATAACATGTTCCGAAGCTAGCCTAGGGTTTAATTAATTTCATCTTTGTGGTAAGGTTAATTATCGAAGGGTTCGGGGGTTAAAAAATTAAGGGATCATAATTAAGGGAATATTAATTTAAATGATAATGATTAATAAACGATTGAAGCGGTAGAGTTAGATCGATTACGCCTTTTAAATATTTTCTAAAAAAACATCTTTTTGTTGTGTCATTTTAATCGAACTTCATTTCAAAACTAAAAACAAAAATAAATACAATCATCTTCCAGAAAACTTCTTCTAGATTCATAAACTATAACCAACCCCCATCCTTTCATGTAGTGTTTTTATTCTCTTTTATTTTATTTTTAGAATATCTATAAAAATTTGTTTTAAATCAACTTCCTCCTTTGACAGACGACCTTGGTCAGCCACTCTACTGCACCTAAGTACCCCAAAATCACATTAATCATTTGAGGGCGCCCACGACAATGCTCTTTAAAATTGGTGTCATTTACGGGGAGAAAAGTAATTTATTCAACCATTTAGAGGTATTCCTTTTATTTTTCATTTTATTATTTTCTTCACCTCTCTCTTTCATCTTTCTCCTGTCTCAAGTTTTCATTTTTTTTCATCCTCTTCTTTTTTTTGGACCATCAACTGAACCTCCCATTTTTATTTTACTGTTGTCCACTCACTTTCTTTTCATTTTTATTTGATTTATGACACGAACTAATCTCAAAGATCTCTTAGATCTTGACCCTGAGATTGAATGTAGCCATAGGGCTTGAATCATACATTCTCAGTCTACGGGAAGTTTCAATATTCAACCAGTTGGTGAATTACTCTCTTCTAGAAACATTGAAATTGGATGAAATTAAATTTCAAGCATAAAAGTAGAACCAATGGCTGGAAATAATTGAAATGAACTTAATAGAACTATTTGAGAATTGGCTGCACCTGATATTAACTATCAATCAAATTGTATTGCGTACCCGAATCTCAAATCAGACTTTGAGTTAAAATTTGGGTTAATTCACCTTATTCCAAAATTTCATGGCTTATCTGGTGAGGATCCAATCAAACACCTTAAATAATTTATTGTGGTTTGCTCAACCCTTAAACCCAAAAATGTTTCTGAAGATCAAATCAAATTAAGAGCATTCCCATTCTCACTTGATGGAGCTGCAAAAGATTGGATGTATTATTTACAACCTGAGGATGTAACTAGTTGGAACGATTTAAAACATCTTTTCTTACAGAGATTTTTTCTAGCATAGAGGACCACTTCCATTCGTAAAGAGATCTCAGGGATCAAGCAAGCACAAGGGAAGTCAATGTATGAGTATTGTGAGAGATTAAAGAAGTTGTGTGCAAGCTGTCCACATCACCAAATCAGTGAGAAACTACTCATCCAGTACTTCTATGAAGTACTCACACCTATGGAGAGAAGCATGGTAGATTCTGTAGCTGGAGGAGCATTGGTGGACAAGACACCAGTAGCTGCACGTGCGTTGATCGACAAGATGACCCAAAACTCCCAACAATTTGGCGATAGAGGTGCACCACATGTCAGGGGAGTACATCAAGTAAGTCCTTATTCTCTTGAAAGTCATTTAATTGATACCGGGTTGGAAGAAATGACCACTATGGTGATTCAAATTGCTTTGGCACAAAAGAAATATCTACCCCCTCCATCAAGGCCTTGTGGTATTTGCACCGAGACAAGCCACCCTACTAAATGTTGCCCACAACGCCAAGAGACAGAAGATTGTGCAGTAGTGTATCCTGGGAGACCATATCATAAACAACAACAACAAACATATCCCTAAAAGAAATTTTATCCATCATACAACCAAGGGTGGAAGGATCAATCAGACATGAGGTATGGCTCTATCCAACAACAAAGGCCCCCTTTTCAACCAAACTTCTAGCAGCCTCCACCTAACCAACAGGGTTTCCAACAACCCCAAAGGAGATTAGAAGATCAAACATCAATAAGTCAGCAACAATGGAATCTACAAAACAAGGTAGACTCTAACACTGATGATCTTTTGAAGCAAATTATTCTTAATCAATAGAATGAGATGAATAGTCAAGGTTTGGAGTTGAGGGAGTTGAAGACTCAAATGAGCCAGATTTCCACCGCCCTCCATGAACTTGTGAGTAAGAATTCCAGAAATATAACTTCCCAACCCACTCCAAATCCAAAGGGGAATGTTAGTGCCATCACATTGAGAAGTGGGAAGCAAATGAACAATACATATGTACCTACCATTCCGCTGGGATTCACCTCTACTCCAGAGAAGCCACATTCCATACCAACTGATGAGCAATCCAAGGAGAAAGATAAAGGTAAGAAAAAGATTGATGATGTTCCTCCTAAACCCCTTCCTTTTCCAAATAGGGTTGTTCAAACCAAGAAGATGGCTGAAGAATCAATGTAAAAGGAGGTTTTGGACACATTCCAGCATGTGGAGATCAACATTCCTCTACTTGAATCCATTAAGAAAATCCCAAGGTATGCCAAATTCTTAAAAGAACTCTGCACCAATCGATGAGGGCTCAAGGGAAATGAGAGGATCAACCTTGGAAGGAATGTATCAGCACTCATTACACCAACTCTAGCAGTGCCAACAAAGTGCATGGATCCCAGGACATTCACCACCTCATGTACCATAGGGGAGTTGAACTTCTCTGATGCTCTTTGTGATTTAGGAGATTCAATAAATGTGATGCCTCACTCTGTATTCTCTTCCTTACAGGTTGGTGAGTTGAAGCCAACAAGAGTAGTGGTGCAGTTGGAAAATAGAGCTACAACATATCCAGCGGGAGTCCTTGAGGATGTAATTGTCCGGGTAAGAGACATGATCTTTCCAGTAGACTTCTATGAGCTCCAAATGGAGGATGATCAGGTAAGTTCTCATGCCCCCATTATTTTAGGTAGACCCTTCCTCAAAACTTCAAAAACTATCATAAATGTCAATGAGGGTACACTTTCCATAGAGTTTGGAGATGAAGTTGTGATATTTAATGTTATGGATTCCATGAAGTACCCCTCAGAGGATCACTCTGCATTTTTTATCTACCATTTTGAACCATAAAATAAAAACTCCATGGAATTTGATTGTCCTATGATTAGAGATATTATGAGTATTTGTTCGAGTTTTATGTCTAAGAGCACTTCCACACATGTTGCTGATACACAATCCTCTCTTGGATTTGATTTTGATGTGGATTCATATTCTGATTTTGATCATGTTCACTCTAATTATGACATGGCTGTTGGGTATGCTGATGGATTTTATGCTTTATTCTCTGAATTTGATGATGTCTATTCTGATACTGATGCTCTTTGTGCACATATTTCAGTTCCTTCAATGTCTCCATCCATACTACACCCTCCTTCATTAGAACTCAATCCATTGCCACCAAATCTGAAATACCCAAACTTATTTAGTGGTGAGAGATTAACTGTTATCATTGCTAACAATCTACCATTTAAACATGAAGAAAATCTTTTGAATATTTTGAGGGAGAACATCAGGGAGATTGGGTGGACCTTGGCTGACATATCAGTTATTAGCCCCTCCATTTGCATGCATAGGATTCTCTTTGAGGATGGGGCTAAACTGGTGAGACAGCCATAAAGGAGACTCAATCCCACCCTCCTGGAAGTTGTTAAAAAAGAAGTTGAGAAATTGCTCGAGGTAGGTATAATCTTTCCCATTTCAGATTCTCAGTGGGTAAGTCCTATTCATGTTGTGCCTAAGAAGAGTGGTGTTACTATTGTTAAAAATGAGAAAGATGAGTTAGTTCTAATGAGGATGCAAAACAGTTGGGGTGTGTGTATTGATTATAGGAAACTAAATCAGTCCACTCGCAAGGACCATTTCCCCCTCCCATTTATTGATCAAATGCTTGAGAGACTAGCTGGGAAAACACACTATTGTTTCTTGGATGGATTTTATGGATATTTTTAGGTTCCTATAGCTCTAGAGGATCAGGAGAAGACTACATTCACCTGTCCCTTTGGCACATTTTCCTACCAGAGGATGCCATTTAGACTTTGCAATGCCCCTGGTACCTTCTAGAGATGCATGGTGAGTATTTTTTTGATTGTATTGAGACCTGCATGGAGGTATTTATGGATGATTTTACAGTGTATGGGTATTCATTTGATGAATGTATAATTAGTTTGGGAAAGGTGTTGAATCATTGTATTGAGAAGAATATGGTCCTGAACTTTGAAAAGTGTCATTTCATGGTAGAGCATGGAATTGTCTTAGGTCATATAGTTTCACAACATGGCATTCAAGTTGATAAATATAAGGTAGACATTATTTAATCCCTACCATATCCTACATGTGTGCGTGATGTTTGATCATTCCTCGGGCATGCAGGATTTTATCAGCACTTCATCAAAGATTTTAGTAAGATCACTCTTCCTATGTCAAGATTACTTCAAAAGGATTCTGATTTTTTGTTTGAAGTTTCTTGCAGGAATTAATTTGATGAGCTAAAACAACGCCTAACCACTTCACCTATCATACAGCCCCCATGGTGGGAGATTCCTTTTGAGCTTATGTATGATGCCTCCAACTTCACAGTTGGAGCTATCTTATCTCATAGGGTGGAGGGTTGTTCACATGTGATCGCCTATGCATCAAGGAAACTACATTCAGCCTAATCAAATTACAAAACCATGGAAAATGAGTTTCTTTCTATCTTATTTGCTTTAGATAAATTCTGTTCATATTTATTGGGATCTAAAGTAGTTGTTTTTTCTGACCATACAACTTTGAGGTACCTCCTGAAGAAGCCAGATGCAAAGCCATGACTTATCCGTTGGATGCTCCTTCTTCAAGAGTTTGACCTTGAGATGAAGGAAAAGAAGGGGTCAGAGAATTTGGTGGCAGACCACATGAGTAGGCTTACTCACACATTAGAGGATAACACCTTGGACTAGGTACCACTTCGGGAAACTTTTCCTGATGAGCATCTTTATTCCATCTCAGGTACACATCCTTGGTATGCTGATTTAGTGAACTACCTTTTTGCCTATGAAATACCTAAAAATTTAAAGAAACAACAAGTCCAAAAATTAAAGAGTGAGTCATGATTTTTTGTTTGGGATGATCCATACCTATGGCGCATGTGTAGTGACCAAGTTACTAGGAGGTGTGTTCCTGATCATGAGTTTGAGTTTGTTTTTCATTTCTGTCATAAACTTGCTTGTGGTGGACACTTTGGACTCCAACGAATAGCTAGAAAAGTCTTAGACTCTGGATTATATTGGCCTAGCTCATTCCATGATTCCCATGTGTTTTGTAAGTCATGCTCTCATTGCCAACACACTGGGAACATTTCTAGGAGACATGAGATGCCCCAACAACCCATACTATTCTGTGAGATTTTTGATGTATGGGGAATTGATTTTATGTGTCCTTTTCCTAGTTCATTTGAATTTTTATATATTTTGGTTGCTATTGATTATGTGAGTAAATGGGTGGAGGCCAAGGCCACCAGTACTGATGATTCTCATGTTGTAGTGGATTTTTTCAAGGCTCAAATTTTCTACAGGTTTGGAGTACCAAAGGCTATCATTAGTGACCAAGGGACACACTTCTAAAATAAGAATTTTGCTTCCCTGCTCCAGAAGTATGGGGTGACACACAAAACATCAATACCATACCACCCCCAAACAAATGGCCAGGCTGAGGTTACAAATCATGAGTTGAAACAAATCTTGGAGAAAACCATGCATCCAAATAGGAAGGATTGGAGCAAGCACTTGGATGATGCGATGTGGGCTTGTAGGACAGCATACAAGACACCCATTGGTATGTCCCCATTTCGGATTGTTTTTGGTAAAACGTGTCATCTCCCAGTGGAATTTGAGCATTAGTCTTATTGGGCTATAAAGAAATGCAACATGGATTTGGGCCAAGCTGGAATCCAAAGGAAGCTGCATATTCAAGAGCTTGAGGAGATTCGATTGTCTTCATATGAGAACTCAAGGCTCTATAAGGAAAAATCAAAATCATCTCATGACAAAATGATCCAACAAAAGGAGTTTCATGTTAATGAGAAAGTCCTTCTCTATAGTTCACGACTGAAGTTGATGACCGGTAAGTTGCGTTCTAGATGGTTAGGTCCTTATATTATGTTTAATGTTTTTCCTTATGGTGTATTGGAGATCACACAAGAGGGAACTGGAAGAAGCTTTACAGTCAATGGGAATCATTTGAAGAGATACATTGGGGGACTTCCTACTAATGTAGTGGATTTTATCACACTCATGACCCCATCATCACCTAAGCACATCAGGCTGTTCCCAACCCTCTCACTTTTATATTATTTGTCCTATTTAAAAATTCTTCATTTCATGTGCATATATCATCTCATGGGTTCACATTGAGGAAAATGCAATATTTTAAGTGTGTGGGGGGGGACCTTTTAGTTTAGTAATTTCAATTGTTTTCCTGTTAAAAAAAACAAAAAAAATTTGTGTGTTTTTCAAAATTTGTGTGTTTATTTTTCAATTTTCTTTGTGTTTTTGAAATTTTTGAGCTGAAATGATTCTCATCACAATTTTGAAATCTATATCAATGAGTGAAACAATTTATCCCATGAAACTGAGCTTAAATGAATGCTGAAAAGACTTTTTTTTCAAGTTTAAATATTTAGTAATTTCATGAAAAGGACACTGAATTTTGAATCCCATGCCACATCTCACTATCTTTATATTTGAAATAAATTTCTAGTGAGGCATTTGAACCATTATTTTCATATTCTTTACATTCATATCACTTATTGAGAGAACCAAACCACGCTTGATTTAACCAGAATTTGATCTATTCCTGTCAAAACTTTAGGGTTTGAGGTACTTATGTTTAAATGATTGGGGAATTTGTTTGGTATTAAAGCCCCTATTTCAATGAATCTTTTTTTTATAATGGAATACCTTGAACATTTAATCCCTTTAGCCCTTAGAATCCATGCACAACCTATTAGGTTAGCCACATTACAATCCAATTTTCCCTATCCAACCAACTCTTGAAGTGAAATTGCATAATCTAATTGAGCTTAAGTGTGGGGGAATCTATCTTGTGTTGTGCTAACACATTCTGTGATAATTTGGGTGAAAAATTAAATTCTGAAGAGATGTATTTGCTGCTGAAGAAAGTAATTATATCGAACGCTGTGCCTTTTCTGGAGCTTTCATGACAAGTGAAGTTGTGCCTTTTCTGGAGCTTCTAATTAAGGTGGAAAGTTGTGCCTATCTGAAGCTTTCAAGAAAATAATGTTTGAGAAGATTGACATTTTAGATGCTGAAATGACGAATGGTGTAAACTTTTCATGACTTTTCATGATGATCGAGCTTAATTGATACTATGGAGATTGAGGAGAAGACCATATTTAAGTGAAAATTAGATTAAAGCAATTTTGCTTCAAAAAGAGTCAAGCCCTCCTCATTCAGCCACATAATTTTTCACATCTAAATCATACCAACCGAAAGCCACAGAACAACCCTAAAAAGTCTTCAAGATAAAAATATTTCCTTGACTCACATTGGGTAGAAATTTAGGAATTTATCAAGCCTATGGTGACCCATGTATGAGTTTGGATGAGAAATACATTGCAAAAAAAATTGATATTTGAGTGATGATAGAAAATTCAAGCGAGGTAAGTGTTTTGTGCATGGGAGGATAAATGAAATGGAAATATATTTAATGATATTAATATAGAACTTGAAATAAGGTTTTTTATGAGGAATTATATCTTTTGATTCTTGGTGTGGAATTGATCGATCCCAATGATATGTGTTTTAAAATTTGTTTTGATTGGATATTGATGTTTACTTGACATGATGTTTTTCCCAGGAGTGCAAAAGGGTAAGTGTGGGGGAGTTGATAAAGCACTATTTTTCTGAATATTTTATTGATAATAAATGATATAATTTCCTCACATTGTGTTAAATATTTTTATTTATAAAATATTTTGGATTTGATCATTCATTTGAAAATTTGGTGAAAATTCCAGTTTTACCCTTTATAGTGCACTGTAGTATTTCGAAGATAAATATTTAATATTTAATATTTGAATTTAATATTTTGTAACAGTGTTCCTAACTTAATTTTCTACAACTTTCATTCAGGACACTAGAGCTAAAGAGTGCATTTGGATGGTGTAAATGGTCCATTAATCCAATGGTGGGCTGGACTCGGCAGAATGGACATGGGTTCTGTATTTGGGACATATCTTATTCATCATGGCTTTGATTGAGCCCAACATTTGAGGACAGTTTGGGGAAATTATTTTTCACAAATCATCCTTCTGGAAGGCTGGTCAATTCAAGCGTTTTGGAGGTCAAATGGGTGGTGCAATTTGCATTAAAATATTTGGCCGAGATTTCCCATTCACACTTGAAACCTCTTTAAACCTAGCCTCCCCTCCACTCTATAAATTATTGTTTTTCTCATTTAAAGGGGTTGGGGACGTGCATTAGGAAGTTTATGGAAGATTAGAAGAGGTTACACTCCAATTCTCTAAGAAATTCAATAAGGGTAGCTCTTGAAACAAGGATCCCTTCGTCGAATCCCTATTCTTCTTCCTCATGTTGTAATGTTTGTGTTTTCTTAATAAAATTCTTTTTTATTATTTTATTTATTATATTTTCTTATATTTTTTTTAAATTTAATATTCTCTTAATCTTCCTCATTGGGCTGGAATTTTTGAGTAGAAGCGTTATTGGGTTACACCCACTATAAACCTTTGCACATGCAAAACACTTCTACGATGATTAAGCCACCCATGGAAGAGTAGTTATTTTTAGTAATCGATCTACCTCTCACCTTCTTCATTAATTTATTTTTAATCAATGATATACCGTAATTCACTAAACATGATCCATTAGTTGAGTTTATAAATTATAAGAAACTAAGTGAGCAATTGAACAATTAACATAAACGCGCGAGGTCGGGATTTGTGTGAATTTTGAGAGCGTGATCTTATTCGGTAATACAAGACCACACGGGATCAATTTGTAGAGTTCAAATACAATCCCTAAAATCAATTAATCCTCATTTACAGAGTGTTTATGTGCCTTAATTTACCACTGACCATAATCTAGCTTTAGAAAATCAATCAAAGAAGGGTGCTACAATAACATGTTTCGAAGCTAGCCTAGGGTTTAATTAATTTCATCTTTGTGGTAAGGTTAATTCTCGTAGGGTTCAGGGGTTAACAAATTAAGGGATCAAAATTAAGTGAATATTAATTTAAATGATAATGATTAATAAATGATTGAAGAGGTAGAGTCAGATCGATTATGTCATTTAAATATTGTCTAAAAAACATCTTTTTGTTGTGTCATTTTAATCAAACTTTATTTCAAAACTAAAAAAAAAATACAATCTTATTCCAGAAAACATCTTCTAGATTCATAAAATATAACCAACCCCCATCCTTTCATGTAGTGTTTTTATTCCTTTTTATTTTATTTTTATAATATATTTAAAAAGTTGTTTTAAATCTACTTTCTCCTTTGAGAGACGACCTTGGTCAGCCACTCTGCTGCACCTAAGTACCCCAAAATCACATTAATCATTTGAGAGCGCCCACGAAAATGCTCTTTCAACACTCCACTTGGTCTCTCGGGCAGTGTGGACTCGTATGTCTGCTCTTCCCACACTACTAGCACACCACATAACTACCAGAAGAAGTATATCACCTCCTTGGATCTCCGCGCGTAGACTCCCTATGATGCTTACTGCTGCCAGTAGGAGGAATACTAACTCCAGATGCCGATTTGCTCTGGATCACAACTCCCGAATCTCTCAGATTGTGCTCTGTAATCAGCGTCTGGTTGACGATAGAAGTGATAGAAGTCAACCTAAAGATGTTCACCTATGATCGGAAGTTGTGCCTCATACCATCCTCGAAATTCCTTGACATGAATAACAGATTACCTCCTGTAATAGGCATGAAACACTGCAGCACAGTAATGTGAGTGTAGTACTACATAACCAAAAGAGTACCCTGCTCCATAATCATAAACTCTCGGGCTCAATCGACCCTCAAGGTATCTGGATAGAATTATTCATAGAAGATACGCTGGAACTCCTTCCAAGACATAACATGCTGATGTCCCGCCTGTGAGATCACATCTCCCCATCTCTTGGAGGAATCCTGAAGCATATATGCAGCGGGATTCACCCTCCTCTATGGATATATCTCCAGATGCTCTAAGATCATCATCATGGCTTCCATCCATGAATTTTCAACCAGAGGTCCTTCATCCCCTGAGAAAGTGGGAGGATGCTGCTGGAAGACCCGTGTCAATTCTTCCATCGATGGTGCAGGAGGTGGTGCTCCCTGCATGGTCTACATCATCCTAATAAAGCCTTCCCTAAACTATGCGTTAGCACCTGCATCCGGTATAACGGCTGGTGCTATGACTGGAACAATGGGAAAGTCTACAGGTAGTCCCTGACCAGCCATATCTAGTGTCAGATCACCACCCTTGTAACACCCTGAGATTTTATGAAAAATATTCTTTTTAATTTCATTAATGTCTTGTGTCATACGCTACACCAAAATGAGCATTCACAACACACATCTCTAACCTGGCTTGAATTACACGCAATTGCGACCTTCCACGATAGCGTGTGTTGTACGCAACACCAAGTTTCTCTTAACAACGATATGCTATTAAAATATTATTAAAACTAGTCGTTATGAATAGTAATAACCACTTTTTGAAATTTTGTAAATTTTATTTTTCAAAATGGACTTCATTTTTGGATTCGTAATATCGAAATTAGCTTAGAGTGAAATTTTGGTAATTTTCAGATAACTTTTATATTTTGATTAATAGTGGAAATTACTAAATTT
Source organism: Viscum album (assembly GCA_963277665.1). Taxonomy (NCBI): domain Eukaryota; kingdom Viridiplantae; phylum Streptophyta; class Magnoliopsida; order Santalales; family Viscaceae; genus Viscum; species Viscum album. Next base: position 670,304,157 of record OY728131.1, on the reverse strand, counting down.
TAATTAAAAACAACTTTTTCAATCAAAATAATTAATAGTGATAAATTATTAATTTGAGTGGTTTTAAAGTATATTTAGAATATATTTTTAAAATTTCATACAATGTTGGTCATTGGCTGTAATTTCACATTTAAACCAGTTATAAACAAGTGTCAATCTTTTGATAGTTATTATCTCTTAAAAACACGCTATTTGTTTTGATGACGGAAATTAATTTTTGAAATTAATTAATGAAAATGATATGTTTTGAATTTGGTAAAATAGAAATCATTTTTTAGTTCATAATATCAAATATATCTTAGGCCTAATTTTTTGTATTTTTTTGAAAACTTTCAATTTTTGATGAATAGTGAAACCACTAATTGGTAGTTAAAAAAAACTGAATTTTTCATAAAACTTAATTTTACCGCTTCTGTGAGTGGAATTTAAAAAATCTGAGAGACACGGTTGATGTCCGTAAGTAAAATTTGGTTCAATGAGATGAAAATAATTTTTGGTGAATAGTAACTTTTTACTTTTATTTACCACGGTTAAAAGTAAATAGGGTAATTAAGGGTAAAAATTATATTATTATTACCCTAACACACGTCCTAATTCTATTGGATAAGTGTAATTCGACCAAAAACAAACTTAGGAATACAATATGACCATTTAGGCCCACATGAATTAGATTAGGACATTTATTATTATTTAATTCAAAGAAGAGTTAAAAGAGTTAAAATCAAAGTTTATTTAATAAAACATTTTTAATATAGGGTTATACATAAGATAAATTCGACTATAAATATTCATTAGAAAGCTAACAAGATTTCCTACATAATGGTATTTTATTTTTAATTTTTAGACATTAAATAATTTACTTCATTTATGACAAAACGATGATGCAGTAATTATCTTATTAATGAAATATTGACATAATTGATGTTATAAATACCCAAATAAATATAATTTGAGACTTTTTATGAATTCCACTAATTTTCTAGGTTACTATGACATGTTATTATTTATTTAATTAACGTTTTTTGAACTTATAATTCTGTTATGATTTTCACAAAAATCAATTACTAAATAGTGTCAAAATTGACATAAAATAGTTTTTAAAACAAATATTATATTATTAATTGTTATTTTATTCCTAAAAATCTATGGTTCGGCCAAATAACTTATATAAGGTTATATATATTAATAATAAACAACTTGGGGTTCTTTTTTCTTCTTATAGTAAGTTTATTAACCTTATAGTGTAAGAACACAAGAAGACACGGTAAAAGTAAAATTATTTAACTTAATGTTAAATCTAAATGATAAGGTTAAAATAGGAACCTAAACTTGTCTAAATTCTATTGGATGAGAGGATTTCGACCCATACCCACCTTATCCTCAAAATAAATCAATTTGAAGCTATTTAAAACCGAACATGACTTTATAATAAAATAATATATTTAGTTATTCCAAAGGTGCCCCTCTTCTCCCTTATAAAAGGGAACCTCCTCCCTCTCTTCCCCACACAACTTTGAGCCTTCAAGCTCGGCCAAACCCTGCCAAATTATCTTCTCCACTTCCCTAGAAACATCCTAGAGGTTCTGGTCTTCCTCAAAGACCAATTTTAGTGCCCTAAGAGGAGGTCTCAAAGAGGTGCTTCAAAGAAGAGGTAATTTCCGTTACCGATTCTTTCACCTTTATTTCTTCTTCCACTTCTTCTTCTTAGGTTGTTTCATTATGAAGTAATAACATCAGTATCACACATATACTGATATGTTATTATAAGTATGAAACAATCCTATTTCACCATCTATCCATCCTACGGAAAACGAAATCACCGCGCGTGCGTACGTACGGAATACCGTCTCCACGCCGTGGTGAAATCTATTTTCCACCACCACCTTACTTGGATGGGTATAATGGTGTAAATAATAACTATATATTATTATTTTAAAGTTATATTGATTCTGAAATTGTATACATACACTCCAATACAGTCCCACGATCATGAGAACGATATCATCGCTCGTGCGTACGTACGGACTACCGTCTCTACGACGCGATGAGATTCATTCTCCACTTTAAACCATTCATGAATGATTATAAAGTATATATAATAAGTAATCATTAAATATATTACATAATAATGATACTATATTTATGTGTATATATATGAATGTCATCTACTTAATTCCGTTCAACTCAATAAGGAAACGAAAACAACGTTCATGCGTACGTACGGCCTACCGTCTCCATGAATGGTGTATTTCTTTCCATTTACTGATTTATTATATATATGTATATTATGAATATATATATATATATATAAATCATGATTTATATTCTGGAATTAAGTAATCATGTTCTAAGTAATCATATGAATAATTACAAGTCAAAACACGGACGACAAATGAAACAATTTTACCCAAAACGCTCTTTAACATGGAATTTACAAAATAACGGGTAATATAAAGTCATAAGTGAACCATATATGATTTCATAACAATTAATATGATTCTGTAATAAGTCAATGACATTATTTAAATCATTATACAGGAGGTTCAGACACTTACGAAGCAATTCAGACCTAAGGTAATTGATAAATTTTCAATCTCATTTTTATCCGAGATTGCTTATACTTAAGTATTTACTGGGGTTACGTTTATCATCCATGACCATGTTTTCTAAAAATGTTTTTATAAAATGTTTACCATTATTCCATGAATTTTCAAAGTCATTTTTACCCTTTATTGACTTTTTACCACATTGTATGAATGGAATCTTTCCTTTGGTTACCATATAAGGTACTTTTTTTGACTTTTCCGACAAAAGTACGAAGAATATTTTTTTAACTTATACGGCATGAATGGATTTTTAAAACATTATTTCCAAGAAGATTCCTTTAAAAGTTTTCAAGTTTATTTTTAATCAACTTCTTTTAGTTTATAATTGTATGACATGTTAAGAAAATAAAAGTGTTTTTGAAGAAGAAAGGATATTTTCCTCAAGAATGGAGTTCAAGTGTTTTATCAAAATTATTTTCCATCTAAGATAATAAAGGGTTCTGTTTTTATCCCTATTATTATATTGATTTGATTATGTTGTGAGGGAATTATTTTTATGAAGTCATTTACCTTATATGATTTGTTTTATGATGTCATGATGTTTCAAGAATCCCATTTTTGTTAAATGTGTTATGTGATGATGTATGATTTATGATTTATGTGGCACACATAAGAAAGGATTCAATATAAGATGGGTGGGACCTATATCTCCCTCCAATGAATTGGGTAAAGATTTTATATCTCATGAGATAGACATGGCTGGAATGGTAGGTTATACCGGTTCAGTGAAACAGGACTGAAACGAGGGTGACTCGGTTCAGAAAGGGACTTTGTCCACTAAGATAGTCTTGGCAATGAGTCTTGACTAACAAGAAGTGATTCTCTATGATTATGTGTGTATGCCACAAAGTTTCATGTTTTAAGTTATGAATATTGTGATTACATTTCACTGCCATGATTTATCCCATGTTATGAGATTATGCTCTCTTTTGCAGGTTAATATTTCCAAAATGTTATGTTCTTATGAATATGATGTGATTGATATTTCTTTTGTTTACCCTTACTGAGCATTTGAGCTCACCCTTTTATGTTTTCTTTTCCCTAGGATATAAAGAAAGGTTTTAGGTAAAAAAAAGGAAGATCTTTATGGGAGATGTTGAAGATCTTTCACCACGATTAGAAGATTATATTCCGAGTTTCCAAAGACACTAAACTATTACGGTCCTTATGTGTGTGTTTTTGTAATGTACTAAGTATTCTGAAAAAGTAATGTAATGTACATGTACGTCAAGCTTCGGGTCTCTACAGTTGGTATCAGAGGAAAGGTTTAGTCAACCTTTGGAAACTAGGATGCGAAAACGTTTGTGAGATCCCTAGAGATATTTCTAAGGTATGTCTAGGGATGTCCCTAAGGTTAAGTATACGTATAGGTTATAGTACTAGAACTACGTTAACGATCATAGAATTAAACCTAAGATGTTAGATATTGAAGTTACTCCCCCTTTATTATGTTGTTTTCCCTAGCATGATTTTTTCCTCTCACACTATTCTTTTTCGGTTTTAGACGATGGCTGGAACCCGAAGGAACCGTGTTGATCAATGCAATGGACAATGCAATGATTTCCCTCCTGAACAAACAAATGTTATGGGAGATGGAGTGCAAAATCTTATTACTATACTTACACAAGCTATGAATCATTCTGGACTTCCAAATGAGCAGAGAAGGGAAGAATATTCTATTGAGTCCTTCATGAGGCAACGTCCACCTTCTTTCAGTGGGTCTTCCGATCCACTTGTTGCTGAACAATGGATCAGTACCACTGAAGAGATATTTTCAGTTCTTCAATGTTCTGATCATGATAAAGTCATCTTAGCAGTATATCGTTTGGAAGGTGAAGCTGATCAATGGTGGAATCTTATCAAGAATACGAGGCCAAGAGATGAAATTGAGTCCATGGAATGGGACGAGTTCAAGAACTTGTTTTTCAGTAAGTACTTCCCTCGTATTCTTCGAACAAAGATGGAAAAGGATTTTCTTGAGCTGAAGAAGAAGGATGATGAATCTGTTGGTATATACGAAGCAAATTTTACAAGACTTGCAAGGTATGCATCTGGCATTATCATCCAACCTGAAAGTAAAGCTGGTCGACTTTTCAGTGGCTTAAAACCAAGTCTTAGAAGGGCATTAGCTATATGAGACTTCAGTAGCTATGAAGAAATTGTTCATTGTTCTGTCAAGGTAGAAATGGAAGTTGGTGTTACATATCTATCTCATGGTTTTGACAAGAAACAAAAGATGGAGTTCAAGGAGAAATCTCAAGATAATGGTGAAAAGAAGATGAATGTTTCCTTATGCACAATGTGTGGAAAGAAGCATGGTGGAGATTGTCTTAAAGGGACTAGAAAATGTTTTAAGTGTGGAAAAGAAGGTCATCGAGCAGCTGAGTGTCGAAGTAATGGAAAACGGGTTTCTAATGATGTGAATAAAGAAAAGACTGCAGAGAACGCACCACCAAAACTTAAATGCTTCAAGTGTAAGGAAATGGGGCATTATGCTAATACATGCCCTAATCCAAGGGTTAGTGATGATCAACATGAGAAACCACTTAAGGCAAAGGATAAAGGGAAGTTACATGCGATCACTATTGGCGATGTTGAATATGAAAATGATGTGGTGGAATGATTAAGTGTTTATGTAATGGGATTCCAAAATAATGTTGTATCATGGAGTATTGGAATATTTATGTATTGGTCTAATGTGGTATTCAAAGTGATTGAGATATTTTTAGAAATAAGATTATATGCGCATAATGAAGGGAAAATGAGAAAATGAAATGTTTAACAGTATTCATGAGGTCATGATTGATATAAGGACTAAGTGATATCATGGTTTGAGATTAAATAATTTTGAGTATTTTGGTTTATGGAAAGTGTTAACTTTTAACTGCATTCATGTTTTCACTAAGGTTTAATGGGTATTCAAGAGAATACATGATTAAGGCATTTGAATGTTTGGAATGTGACCAATAAGACATATCCTATGATATATGGGGATCAATGATGGTATTAAATCTCTGGTAATCGTTTTCACTATATTATGAGAGTGGACTGCAGTATTATGGATAAGTCTAAAGATTGAAATAGATTATGTTGGACATAAGTTAGTATTGTTTAAGTATAGAAGTTTTTTCAATATTATTGATGGGATGTTATAGTAATATATTTTTAGAAAAAGGACAACCTGCAGGACGGGCGACAACCCATCACCTCAGACAAGGCTGTGGGAATCGAACCCACAACCGAAGTGCGACTGGCCTTTATCGCCTACCACTGGCCTACAGGAAGTCCCTAATTAGTAGAAACTAGTTTTATTTTATTAAGCGGTATGATATATGAAGTATAAGTTCATTTTATGAACCATATATGATTAATATTACTATAGAATGACTTATGTATATTTAATAACTTTTGCTAAAATTTTGTTTGAGACAGATGGAATGACCCGTCATTCTATCACATGATCTGCTAACACTTCATGAATAAAAAATTCAACTTCATTTATTTAAGATATGAAGTGGAAATTGTTCATGTCACGAACAATAGTGAGATTGTACCAAAATAAAGTAAGTATTTATTCTAATTCAAATTCTTCAACTTTAGGGAAACGATCTTGAAAACCAAAAATGTTGTCCTAGTGCTCTTATATCTGATTAATCAGATGGTACCTTAGATCGTCACAAATTTATGGATTTTTGATTTTTGGATTTTCCATATCCATGTTCTCTACCACTCTCCATCAGAACATGATGGTTAGATTTTTCTTCCATATCCATATTTTCACCTATGTGGAAACATAGTGATTAGTTTATTTGGGTAACCGTTACGTTTCATACTTTTGTTTTTAAAGATTGGTTTTGGTATTCCTTTTTAAGATGTGGGTTTCTATTAAAGAAACTTTCGAGTAGTAAACCATTTATAACCCCGACGAATTTCGAGGGCGAAATTCATTTTAAGGGGGGTAGAATGTAACACCCCGAGATTTTATGAAAAATATTCTTTTTAATTTCATTAATGTCTTGTGTTATACGCTACAACAAAAGGATCTTTCACAACACACATCTCTGACCTGGCTTGAATTACACACAATCGCGACCTTCCACGATAGCGTGTGTTGTACGCAACACCAAGTTTCGCTTAACAACGATATGCTATTAAAATAATATTAAAACTAGCCGTTATGAATAGTAATAACCACTTTTTGAAATTTTGTAAATTTTATTTTTCAAAATGGACTTCATTTTTGGATTCGTAATATCGAAATTAGCTTAGGGTGAAATTTTGGTAATTTTCGGATAACTTTCATATTTTGATGAATAGTGGAAATTACTAAATTTTAATTAAAAACAACTTTTTCAATCGAAATAATTAATAGTGATAAATTATTAATTTGAGTGGTTTTAAAGTATATTTATAATATATTTTTACAATTTAATACAATGTTGGTCATTGGATGTAATTTCACATTTAAACCAGTTATAAACAAGTGTTAATCTTTTGATAGTTATTATCTCTTAAAAACACACTATTTGTTTGGACGACGGGAATTAATTTTTTAAATTAATTAATGCAACTGATATGTTTTGAATTTGGTAAAATAGAAATCATTTTTGAGTTCATAATATCAAATATATCTTAGGCCTAATTTTTGGTATTTTTCTGAAAACTTTCAATTTTTGATGAATAGTGAAACCACTAAGTGGTAGTTAAAAAAAATGAATTTTTCATAAAACATAATTTTACCGCTTCTGTGAGTGGAATTTCAAAAATCCGAGAGACACAGTTGATGTCAGTAAGTAAAATGTGGTTCAATGAGATGAAAATAATTTTTGGTGAATAGTAACTTTTTTACTTTTATTTACCACGGTTAAAAGTAAATATGGTAATTAAGGGTAAAAATGATATTATTATTACCCTAACACATGTCCTAATTCTATTGGATAAGTGCAATTCGACCAAAAACAAACTTAGGAATAAAATATGACCATTTAGGCCCACTTGAATTAGATTAGGACATTTATTATTATTTAATTCAAAGAAGAGTTAAAAGAGTTAAAATCAAAGTTTATTTAATAAAACATTTTTAATATAGGGTTATACATAAGATAAATTCGACAATAAATATTCATTAGAAAGATAAAAAGATTTCCTACATAATGGTATTTTATTTGTAATTTTTAGACATTAAATATTTTAATTCATTTATGACACAACAATGATGCAGTAATTATCTTATTAATGAAATATTGACATAATTGATGTTATAAATACCCAAATAAATATAATTTGAGACTTTTCATGAATTCCAATAATTTTCTAGGTTACTATGACATGTTATTATTGATTTAATTAACTTTTTTCGAACTTATAATTCTTTCATGATTTTCACAAAAATCAATTACTAAATAGTGTCAAAATTTACATAAAATAGTTTTTAAAACAAATATTATATTATTAATTGTTATTTTATTCCTAAAAATCTAAGGTTCGGCCAAATAACTTAGATAAGGTTATATATATTAATAATAAACAACTTGGGGTTCGTTTGTCTTCATATAGTAAGTTTATTAACCTTATAGTGTAAGAACACAAGAAGACACGGTAAAAGTAAAAATATTTAACTTAATGTTAAATCTAAATGATAAGGTTAAAATAGGAACCTAAACTTGTCTAAATTCTTTGGGATGAGAGGATTTCGTCCCATCCCCACCTTGTACTCTAAATAAATCAATTTGAAGCTATTTAAAACCGAACTTGACTTTATAATAAAATAATATTTTTAGTTATTCCAAAGGTGCCCCTCTCCTCCCTTATAAAAGGAAACCTCCTCCCTCTCTTCCTCACACAACTTTGTGCCTTCAAGATCGGCCAACCCTACCAAATTCTCTTCTAAACTTCCCTAGAAACATCCTAGAGGTTCTTTTCTTCCTCAAAGACCAATTTTAGTGCCGTAAGAGGAGGTCTCAAAGAGGCGCTTCAAAGAAGAGGTAATTTCCGTTACCGATTCTTTCACCTTTATTTCTTCTTCCACTTCTTCTTCTTAGGTTGTTTCATTATGAAGTAATAACATCAGTATCACTCATATACTGATATGTTATTATATGTATGAAACAATCCTATTTCACAATCTATCCATCCTACGGAAAACGAAATCACCGCGTGTGCGTACGTACGTAATACCGTCTCCACGCCGTGGTGAAATCTATTTTCCACCACCGCATTAGTTGGATGGGTATAATGGTGTAAATAATAACTATATATTATTATTTTAAAGTGATATTGATTCTGAAATAGTATACATACACTCCAATACAGTCCCACTATCATGAGAATGATATCATCGCTTGTGCGTACGTACGGACTACCGTCTCCACGACGCGATGAGATTCATTCTCCACTTTAAACCATTCATGAATGATTATAAAGTATATATAATAAGTAATCATGAAATATATGACATAATAATGATACTGCATTTATGTGTATATATATGAATGTCAACTACTTAATTCTGTTCAACTCAATAATGCAACGAAAACAGCGTTCATGCGTACGTACGGCCTACCGTCTCCATGAACGGTGTATTTCTTTCCATTTACTGATTTATTATATATATGTATATTCTGAATATATATATATATATATAAATCATGTTTTATATTCTGGAATTAAGTAATCATGATCTAAGTAATCATATGAATAATTACAAGTCAAAACACGGACGACAAATGAAACAATTTTACCCAAAACGCTCTTTAACATGGAATTTACAAAATAACGGGTAATATAAAGTCATAAGTGAACCATATATGATATCATAACAATTAATATGATTCTGTAATAAGTCAATGACATTATTTAGATCATTATACAGGAGGTTCGGACACTTACGAAGCAATTCGGACCTAAGGTAAGGGATAAATTTTCAATCTCATTTTTATCCGAGATTGCTTATACGTAAGTATTTACTGGGGTTATGTTTATCATCCATGACCATGTTTTCTAAAAATGTTTTTAAAAAATGTTTACCATTCTTCCATGAATTTTTAAAGTCATTTTTACACTTTATTGACTTTTTACCACATTGTATGAATGGAATCTTTCCTTTGGATACCATATAAGGTACTTTTTTTGACTTTTCTGACAAAAGTACGAAGAATGTTTTTTTAACTTATACGGAATGAATGGATTTTTAAAACATTATTTCCAAGAAGCTTCCTTTACAAGTTTTCAAGTTTATTTTTAATCAACTTCTTTTTGTTTATAATTGTATGACATGTTAAGAAAAGAAAAGTGTTTTTGAAGAAGAAAGGATATTTTCCCCAAGAATGGAGTTCAAGTGTTTTATCAAAATTATTTTCCATCTAAGATAATAAAGGGTTATGTTTTTATCACTATTATTACATTGATTTGATTATGTTGTGAGGGAATTATTTTTATGAATTCATTTACCTTATATGATTTGTTTTATGATGTCATGATGTTTCAAGAATCCCATTTTTGTTACATGTGTTATGCGATGATGTATGATTTATGATTTATGCGGCACACATAAGAAAGGATTCATTATAAGATGGGTGGGATCTATATCTGCCTCTAATGCATTGGGTAAAGATTTTATATCTCATGAGATAGACATGGCTGGAATGGTAGGTTATACTGGTTCAGTGAAAAAGGACTGAAACGAGGGTGACTCGGTTCAGAAAGGGACTTTGTCCACTAAGATAGTCTTGGAAATGAGTCTTGACTAACAAGAAATGATTCTCTATGATTTTGTGTGTATGCCACAAAGTTTCATGTTTTAAGTTATGAATATTGTGATTACATTTCACTGCCATGATTTTTCCCATGTTATGAGATTATGCTGTCTTTTGCAGGTTAAGATTTCCAAAATGTTATGTTCTTATGAATATAATGTGATTGATATTTCTTTTTTTTTACCCTTACTGAGCATTTGAGCTCACCCTTTTATGTTTTCTTTTCCCCAGGATATAAAGAAAGGTTTTAGGTAAAAAAAAGGAAGATCTTTATGGGAGATGTTGAAGATCTTTCACCACAATTAGAAGATTATATTCCGAGTTTCCAAAGACACTAAACTATTATGGTCCTTGTGTGTGTGTTTTTGTAATGTACTAAGTATTCCTCAAAAGTAATGTAATGTACATGTATGTCATGATTCGGGTCTCTACAACCCTACAACAGACAAACAACCGGAGGACGTCTCGACGACATGACTATGCCAGGTGAAATGCTCACCATAGATCAAGATTATCAAGAACTAAAAACTGAAAGCATAAGAAGGGTATAAGAGAAGGAAAGCATTAATGTTTTTCAAAAACATGAATACACAACGTGTATAACCCCTACACTACGTTTTCCTTTTAACCATTCACATGGGCGTGAACTCATGCCAGAACTGGTCGTGTAACACCCCATACAGACGACGTGTTCTCCTAACACACGGTGTATACTTGAATCCCCTTCCCCTGCTAGAGTCCTTCTACACAGCTAAGCCATGCAGTTCTCCTTTGAACAAGTCTAACCGTCATGTTAGTGCCAAACACAGTGTGCACTAGACAAACCTCACCGACCCGTGTTGTTAGATACACGACTGGATACACGGCTCACACTACACGGTGTGTTCCAGGCAGACATGGCATGTACGAGAAAGGATAACACTGACCTATGTTGTTAGTTACATGGTTGGGTACCCAGGTTACACCACATGACTAGTTCTAGATGAACAGATTTTGTACTAAGAAGATTTTTCCAAGCCGTGTTGTTAGTGACACAGCCGGTTAAATGATTCTACAACATGATGTGAAAATCTTCTACACGGAGTGTCTTAACAAATATTACAAACCCCGTGTCCCTACCCACATAGTCTGAGACACGGTTAGAGACTACACAGTGTGTACATACAGTACACGCCATGTACTTAAGAAAAACAGTTTCTTCCCGAATAGAAGAACACATGTCATGTAGTTTACATTACAAGCCGTGTATTCTAGTTTTTTCTAGACAGTAAGCCTTATAAACTACTCTAGAACCAAGAGAATACTATAAAAAACCTCAAAGCGAAAAATTAATATCTGTAAGGGCCCATACTCTCTACGAATCAAGGCATGGAATCTTATACATGTCATAACAAGGTAAAAAATTCAAAGATCCACCAAATTCAAATTCATGAGGGCCCAGAACACCTCAAGAACCAAAGTTTTGGGTTCATTCAAAAAAAATACTTACACAAAGTAATACCTTATCAAAAAACATGTATTCTATCAAGGAATCTATCACAACAACATTCATATCTAGGACAACATCTATCACATGAACATGAAATTTCTAATTCACCCTTAATGGCATGACAAGAATGCATGACATATGATTCCCAAAAAGTGCCTATATGATGCATGAGATGGAATACCCTCATCTCATCGGGTTTCAATAGAAATAGAACCTCAATAACATCAAAAATAACAACACAAAACATGTGAATCATTCAAGGTGAAATCAAATCAACTGTAATAATTGTGAAAACAGAAAAATTACAATAATGTGGTATATTGTATTTTCTTGTGCACGAGTTAGCTACTCCCGAGTACAACTTATTACCAAGTACCTATTAATTCCTATCCTTGGATATAGGATCCAAACTGTAAGTCATGTTAAAAGAATACATCTGATACCACTTTGTAACATTCCGGTTCCGAAAGCCACCCAAAGGAACCCCGTACCCAGTTGGTCCCCTGGCCTCAAGCGCATTTCCATGAATTCTAGAGGCTACCGACTAGTAGTGAGGGACTTGGGTGTGATAGTGGGGAAACTATTACATCATTGGAAGAGTAACACAGCCGAAGTAAAACAAATGTCAATAGAGGGAGTAGGAATAATCCATACATAAGTAAACAACGGAAGACTGGAAATAATAAATTGGAGCACACATATATATATATGAAAGATGCAGGACACAAATGTATATGAAAGAAGCCAAACAAGTTATAATGATGGAATACAACAGTACTAAACCAAAGTCCAAAAGAAATCAAGTAAATGACTCCTGAGCATCGCAAGACATGGCTTGGTCCCAACCTCTCTAGCTGCACAGCGAATCAAGTACTTAAAGTAGAAGGCCACTTTACCTTATCTATACTTGCAACCATATAATACGTTTGGGCTCGAAAGCATGGCCAAAATAGGGTGTGAGAGTGAATCTCAGTAGGCAAATACCAAAAGATATATGCCTAACAGTCAGTGAATATATGGCAGGTAATAATTACATAAAGAAGTAAACAAGGAAGTACTCATCAGTAAACAATCCACAGTTTCAATGCATTTAGTTTGATATATCTTGCAACAACTAATCAAAAAAGGAAATATCAAATAGGTAATCACATATAGGTAACCCTTTGGAAAGTACTCACATCCTATCCCCTCTGGTCCTACCTAGCAGCACAAGAATGCATCGAAACACAAAAGGTAACCCTTTGAGAAGTACTCACAGCCTATCCCCTCTGGTCCTACCTAGCAACACAAGTAAACCTTTGGGCAGTACACTCAGTCTAACCCCTCTAGTTCAGCTTATACATAGACTTTATGAGGAAGCACTCACTATCAATTCCTCCTATAGTCTCGTATCGGTAACTAAAGGCGCTCTAGGGAAGCCCTTATGTCACATTCCCTCTATGTCCCACGTTGAGGAACTACAAACACTCTAAGGAAGAAATTACATAAATTCCCCCTATGGTTTTGCATCATATGTAAAATAGAAACTCTAGAGAAGCCCTTATGTCCATTCTCCCTATGGTCTACTACACCAGGTTCTCACTACCCTGTGTAAGTCAAGAAGGTATAGAAACATGTATCGGCCAATGTAAACCTCAAAAACTACTTGGATAGCAGTCTACAACATAACAGTATGTAAGGATACACAGACACCATCCTATTATACTAGGCATGAAAGGTAAACAGTAGCCTAATAGGAAAACTAGACCCAATGGTCAAAACAAGCAATCATGCATGGAAAAAGACGTCCAAGGAATATCAATTGACACTATTCAAATTCAATTAACCTCTACTCAAGAATACAAGCATAACAGGGAAACAATAGGGCTGAAATAGTAAACGCACAATACCCCGTTCATGGGTATTGGTGATTTTGCAAATATAACCCAAATAATTTCAACATAAAGGAACAAACCACCAACCTTGGCATTGGGAGAACAATATACTTTAGTCTTAAGGCTTTAATCACCATAGAATGTTGACGATCTATAAAAAAAATCAAAAAAATTCAATAGAGGATAAAATGGGAAAGAAGAAGAATCATGAAATGAAGCTCAAGGAGAAGGAAGAGCTTACCGAGGTGATCCCAATGCAATTGATGGAGGTCGAATCGGAGATCAGATACTATTTCGGGGGCTCGGAGGAAGTACGTGGCCGTACGAGATCTCTCGGTTGAACCAAACCTAGAAAAAAGTGTTTCTGGTGATTAGACGTGACCCCTATACATTTAATGAAAAAAGGAAATACACAGCATGAACTTTGGAAGTACAATGTGTGTACTTTCCATTTTTGTACTCCGCTTTAGGACGCTCCAGGTCACCCCCCATGGTCGTTTGTGTGGCTATCACACGACCAACACATGACCTCATGCGATGACCCAATACACAGCGTGTACTCATAAAGTACATGCCATGTACTTCATAAATTTCCAGACAATCCCCTTTTTCTCAAAAACAACTAGAAGAACGAAAATATACATGAAAAGAAGATCTCGGTTCTTACAACCTTTACCAGTTGAATTAACTTATTTCACAATACATGATCTCTTCAACCAAGAATCTGGACTGATTCTTCCTCATAAGAGAGATTCTCTTCCTACTGAACTATCTATGGGCTCAAAACATGATATAGATCTAGCATATACTTTCTTAACATTGAAACATGAAAAAAAATTGTGTACCTTGGCAAAACATGGAGGTAAAGCCACTCTGTATGCAACGGATCCAACTTTCTTTAGGATTTCATAAGGTCCAATGAACCTCAAACTCAACTTTACCTTCTTACAAAAATGCATCACACTTTTCCATGGAGAAAATTTGAGAAAGGCTTGATCACCTACCTCAAAGAAAGATCCTTCCTCCAATAATCCTCATAATGTTTCTGCCTATTCTGAGCTATTCTCACGTGCTTCTGATTTAATAGAACTTTTTCTTCCATCTCTTCTACCCATTCTTGTCCAATCAACTTCCTTTCACCTACTTAATCCAAAAAAAGATGGATTTTGACACCTCTTCCCATATAATGCCTAAAATGGAGCCATCTATATACTTGAATAAAAATTATTATTATAAGAAAATTAAACCAAAGAAAGATGTTGGTCCCAACTTCCCTGGTAATCCATCGAGCAAGCACGTAACATATCCTTCAAGGTCTGAATTGATCGTTATGACTACCCAACTGATTGTGGATGAAAATATATAATAAAATTTAATTCAGTACCCAACAACATATGAAGGCCTATCCAAATGTTATAAGTAAACCTTGAATCATGATCAGATTCAATGGAGAGGGGAACTCCATGAAACTTGACCATATCATTAGTATACATCAAGAAAGTTGATCTAGAGACAATGTATCTCGAATATGAAGGAAATGATCAGATTTAGTCAACCAATCAATAATAACATAGATTGCATTATTACCTCAAGATGTATTTGGTAATCCCACAACGAAGTCCATCGATATATTTTCCCATTTCCACTCTGGCATTGGTAAGGGCTGAAGCATCCCTTTCGATAACTATCTCTCTACATTAACCTGCTGACAAGTCAAACACTTCATAGTAAAATCAGAAATATCTATTTTCATTCCATCCCACCAGTAATACTCTTGATGAACTCTTTATATCTTAGTACTTCCAGGATGAACTGTAAACATGGAATTATAAGCATTACATAACAACTCATTCTTCAACTTTGAATCAAAAGGAACACATAATCTCTTTCCAAATATCAAAAAACAATTATTATAAATGTTAAAATCAAAAAACATACCCTTCTAAACCAACTCTACCGTTTTTACAACTCACTATCTTCCTTCTGTGCTTTATTTATTCTGTCTGATAGAGATGATTTCAATGACACCTGAAATAAAAAAGAATAATTTCCCGCACCAAAAAATTCTATGTGAATGTTAATCAAATAAAAAACCAAAGGATCTCATTCCAAATGTAGCATTGTCAATGAAGCATTACTTTTTCAACTCAAAGAATCAACCACTTTATTTTCTTTTCCCGAATGGTAAAGGACTGTGAAATAATAATCCTTGATTTATTCCCACCATCTGCTATATCTCATGTTCAATTCTTTCTGATTGAATATATAAATCAAAAATTTGTGGTCAGTATATATTTCACATTTTACTCCATAAAAATTAGGCTTCCAAATTTTTAAAGTAAAAAACCACCATAGAAAATTTTAAATAATGTGTAGGGTAATTTAACTCATGAGGTTTCAACTGACGTGAAACATAAGCAATTACCTGATCATTATGTATAAGGAAACATCCAAGTCCTTTCAATGAAGAATCACTATAAATATCAAACTCACAAAATCTGGAAGGTAGTTCAAAAACTGGATCATTCACCAATATTCTTTTCAATTCCTAAAAAAATCATAATATTCTTTTATCCAAAATAAAGTAACACCTTTTCAAGTTAACTTATTCATTGGACTAGATAACCATGAAAACTTTTCAACAAACCTTCGGTAATAACCTGTCAAACCAAGAAAACTACAGATCTCTATTATATTTGTGGGTCTTGGATATTCTTCATCATCTTTTGTTTTAGCCGGATCAACAGTTATTCCTTTTTTTTAAATAATGCGACGAAGGAAAAAAACATTTGTAACCAAAACTCACACATTTTTAATTTCCAAAATAGTTTCTTTTCTTTTAAGGTTTGCAAGAAAACCCTTAAATGAATTTAATGCTCCTCTACTTTTAGAATAACCCAAAATATCATAAATTAAAACAACAACAAACTTATCCAAGAACTCACAGAAAATTATATTCATACGATCCATGAATATAGCAGGTGCATTGGTTAACCCAAAAGGCATAACTACAAATTAATAATGGCCATATCCAGTAAAAAATGTGGTCTTTGGAATTTATGCTTACTTTACTTCCAAATGATGGTACCCCGACCTCAAGTCAATCTTTGAAAAATACTGAGATCCATGGAGCTGATAAAACACATCTTCGATATAAGGCAAATGATACTTGTTCTTAACAGTGAAGTTATTCAACTATCTATATTCAATGAAAAGTCTCATTGATCCATCATTATTTATAACATATAAGACAGGATAACCCCATGGTGATGTGCTAGGTCGAATTAAATATTTATCTAATAACTCCTACAATTGCTTCTTTAACTCTAACTGTTAAATTTTAGCCATTTGATAAGGGGGTTTTGAAATTGAATTAGCATAAAAAACAAAGTCGACAGTAAATTAAACTTCCCAATCAGGTATAATACCAGGAAACTCATCCGAAAAAACATCAAGGTACTCATTTACCACCGGAACATCATTAATCTGAATAGTTCCATTGTTTTCAATAATATGTTCAAGGTATCATTCATTTCCATCTTTTACTAGTTTCTTAGTTTCCTGATATGTTATCAAAATTAAGGGTTCTTTTTTGCACACAAACTGTAAACCTCTTTTTCCCTTTAGTCTGTCTTATCATGATAAAATGAAATCACATCCATACCCAAAATAACATCAAACTCTAATAGAGGCAAAACAATAAGGTTTGCAGGTAGATTTTTTCTGCACACAAGGACAGGAAGGTTCTTATAATTTATTTTTTGTTTCAACATTTCAACCATGTGTTTTTACCATTTGTTCAGGATTCATATCTTGAGATGGAATTCCCAATTTAAGAGAAAACTTCTCAGAAATGAACGAATGTGTAGACCCCGAATCAAATAACACTTTGGCATATTATTATTAAACAAACAATGTACCTCATAATAATTTATTTGATGGTCCAACATCTGCTGAAATAGTTGAAAGGACATCACCAACCCTTTCTTCATGTATCCTGGTTGCTTTTCCCTCAGTTGAGTTATTCATTGGACACTCATTTTCATAATGACTCATTTATTTGCAGTTAAAACATTTTACTAACTCTAAATCAGATTTTGTCTTACCATTACCCTAATCATTTTCAGTGCAATTACGAGCTTTATGTCCCATTTTACAACAATGGTAGCACTTACTAGAATTCAAAAGACATTCCCCAACATGATTTTTACCACAATTTTCACAGTATGTAAATTTTAGTTTCTTACCATCAAAATGTTTTGAAGAGTTATTCCCTTTCATCTGGCACATCTACTTCTTATTATGGTTTTTTTTCAAAAACACACATAATCATCAAAAAACTCCATTTCCACCTTCTCCTCACATCGAACAAGTTTTTCATAACTTTTGAACTCATGAGAACCCAAATACCTTCGATACGTTGGCTTTAATCCTACGTAAAAAAGTTTGATTTTACTATCAAGATCTCTTATAAAATTTGGAGCATACCTTTCCAATCAAGAGAATTTTGCTTCATAAGTGGCCACTGAATCATCCTCCTGCCTCAATTTTAAGAATTGTTTTTCTATCCTAAGATGAAAAACCTTAGGAAAATATATCATAAAAAAATACCTTTGAATTAATTCCAATCAAGTGCATAAATATCCTCAAAATCCCTGATATTATTCACCATCGACCACCACTGATCAGCTTCAACTTCAAAATGGTGATCATCGAGGCTAACCTTTTGATGTTCTGAACACCCCACAACATTGAAAATATTCTCCAGTGCTTTAATCCACCCTTATACTAGCACAGGGTTAGATGATCATCTGAAAAATGGGGGGGTGTTGCCTTATGAAATGGTCCACTACTGACGTGTTCATTTGTGGTATATCTAGATGATCTCGTGCATGGATACCACCACCATTTATAGCCTGAGTCAATGGTGCCATAACTACAATGAACTATTCAATTCTGATTCTGACCATATCAGGTTGCTGATTTGGAAGGTAGTTTTCCTTCGCATGTTTTCCCAACATAGGTGGCCTGTTTTATCTGTAGAAAACCATTCTGAACACAAAAATATCTTAGGCGAAGAAACATGGTAATATGTAAATATTATATCACTTCATCCTTAACATAAATTAATTTATTGATATTAATTATAACAATATCCTAACCTATAATGTTACCTAAACCGGTCTCTGATTCCAACTATAAGGAACCATCATTAAAACATTACATAATCTTTAATTAAATGAATAATTCACATTGAGGATCTTTTTAGGTTTTGAGTTTTAGAGATTTAGGCTATGACTATTACATTACATCTCAAAAATTACAATGTAGATACTTCAACTTAGTTTTCATTTTTTCATAGAAATAAATACTCTTGAGAAAATGTCGTGTCTAGTTCCATGTTTTAGACATCATGCCTTTTCATTGATCCCATCCTTGACCCTATTCATCTTTATGTCCTGTGAAAAAAAATTTCAAACTAGGGATGAGCATAAAAAGCTCAGTAAGGCTTATAAAACAAAGAAACAATACATTAGTTCATCATTATATAAATAACATAAGCTCTTTAACATACTTCATGAAATCATAAGATTTATAATTATCCAATAGAAATCATAAATCATAAAGGTAACATGTGGAATCTATATCATATTAACATTGTAGCTATCACAGCTATATAGGGAGTTACATTTGGAATTCCCATCACAGTATATTCCCTAAATCTCTTAGGAGAAACATTCACGTTTACCTCCATCAGGTTACCCAATGCATTGGAGATCTATCTCGGGCTCTCCCACCCTAGGTTTGTCATGGAACCATCCGTATACATAAACAATGCCCAAGAACCATAACATATTCATAACACATAAAATAAACACAAAGGAAAGATAAAATTTCCACATTTCAATCACAATATATCATTTAAATATGTTGACATAACTAATCCATCCTCAAAACAATTTTCATTACCAAAATACATAAAAGAGTATATTGTATATTTTTTAAAAACATTACGACCTGTTAAGGAAGCCAAAGATCAAGTAATACTCGCGGCAGTAGAAAGTTCATTGTCACTGCTCACGTAAAAAAGATTCTTTTTTGACGTTAAGTAAAACACCTTGTAGAAAAATATTCCCTTTGAATGAAATGTAAATTCAAAGGTTATTATTCATCGTAAAAAAGAAAGTCGTGTATTCAAACAGAATATGCCCCAATGAAACGACATTGAGATGAAGTCCCTTACCTCGTGTCTGACTTGAATCGTTCATTCTTTAATATCTTGAATAATAAACTAAAGTTAAATTATACATTCATAAGAAACTTTTTTAAGTTTATCATTCCTTTTATATCACTTATTACAATTTTATTATCATTATGTAATCATTTAAGTTAATAATGGTCTTTTTGACGATATTTGATACTTGAGTCAAAAATGAACTTCCTATATTTACATGTTGTTTATGTGGTCAAATATCTATTATCTCCAGAATGATATTAAAGATTTAGATATCATATATATCCTGTATATATCTTTATTTATAATATTACATAACATTTAGAGGTAAGAAATGAAATTCACCGTTCATGGAGACGGTAAGTCGTACGTAAGCTTGAATGCTACTTTCATTTCTATTTCATATTCTAATGGAATTAAAACATAATGATACATAGGTATATGATAATTTCAGTATAATATAATATATAATATCATTAAATACATCCTTTATATGTACCACATATGGCATTAACAAGTCATATCACTTTGAGGGGACGATAGTCCGCACATCCTCAAATGAAATTATCACATTTACGCATAATGGAAACCATAAAGGTATGATATAAATGATAAATACAGAAGAATAAAGAAAAAAACATAATATATATCATATATAAATATTGTTCCATCTTAATGGACACCATGAGAGTTGGTAGGATATGATTGAACAATCATCACTTCATGAGGCGTTAGTCTTCCATCCACAGAAACAATATGTTCTTCACCCATTAGATGGAGGTGTGTGTAAGTGTAGATCAAATAATTCTCATAAAAACATCCTATAATATTTAGGATACTGGGTTTTTTATAATTGAAATTATTAAAAAGTGTTTAGGGGTTGTAGAAGTAAAATTAAACAAAATAACTTAAGAGAATACGTTACCTTTAAATCAGGTAACTCCCATTGGTTTGAACCAAAAGGGTTTTTTGAAGTGTCTTCTGCCTAAGTTAAGGCCTCTAAGATGAGTAGATGGATATATAGAGATTAATTGGGCATAGTTTGGACATGACAAGAGTCTTGAGAGGTATGAGTAATGGGTTAGAGGTGAGGGCTTTTTATAAGGGGGAGGAGAGGCTCTACCAGAAAGTGTGGAAATATTATTTTATTACATAATGATTTTCAGTTTCTAAATGTCGAAAACTTATTAAAGTCTAAGATAAGATGAATAATGGTCAAAATAAAATCATCCAATAAGGATTTTATAGGTTTTGGATATTCTTTAAATCATTATTGTATTATTTATTTAAATCATTTATTATTGAGGTAAACACTACATCATTATTGTGTAATAAATAATTTAATTTATTTAATTAGTAAAAATTATAAAAAAATATCAAGATGTATGAAATGTTTTTTGATACCCAAATAATATTTATAGTTGAAAGGATAACTTATATGAGAATGTGTAAAAATTAATTTACTAAAAATATTTTTTTTTTCATTTTTGTCTTTACTTTATGTTAATTAAATTAAAGTGTCATTATCACTACCAAGTGGCCCCATGGGGTCCCAAAATCGACCCAAATATACTCATGGTTATACATGTATTATAAAATTGGATTTGGACACATGTTAGGGTAATTTTATATTGGTATAGTAATATTTTTTTACACTTATTTACCAGATTTACCCTTTAACCATGGTATATAAAATATTTTCTGAAGTAAATATTCACAATGTCTAAAAATAAAAGTTACCTATTTACACAATTTAGAAAAAATGATTCCAAATATGGAATCTATTTTTTCAAATTCCAAACACAAAAGTGGAATAAAATAATTTAAAATTAATTCTTGCTGTCAAAATAAAAGGTGTGTTTTTAAGAAATAATAACTATCAAAAGTTTGACACTTGTTTAGGTCCAATTTCTAAGTGAAATTAATTCCAAAAACCAACACTGAATTAAATTGAAAAAATATAATCTAATTAAAATTTAAAACCAATTAAAAATAAAATCTAACCATATAAATAAATTAGATTAAAAGGTAGTTTTAAATTAAAATAAAGTATTTTTCACTATTCATCAAAAATTGAATTTTATCAGAAAATACCAAATCTGTTCCCAAAGTAAATTTTCATGTCCCGATTCTAAATAATAATTTTTTTTAAAATAGAACATATAAAAGTTACTAAAACTTGATTTAAAGAGGGTTCTCCATTTAAAGGTGGTAAATCATCCTTTTAATGAATATTAGAGTATTTATGCTTAAAATTAGATTAATTCACATTTTAAGCCTCTAATTTTTTTGGATAAATTTAAAAAACATTTAAAAAACATGTATAATCATATTTTAGTTAGTTCAATTCATTCCCACCAATATAATGACTAGGCGTTAACTACCATTTAAAATAATAATATTATATTATTAGTGGTCAATATAAGATTTCAAAGAAAGTTGTTGTTGCGTATCAGACATGCCATCGAACATAGCATCCCCTTTAAAGTAAAATTAATATTTAATTCACAAAATTTTAATTAAAAAGGAAAATGTATTATTTCTTTATTTTCCAAGGATGTTAAAGAATAAAAGGGATAATAACCTATCAAATTTTTATTAATAAATTAAATAATTATAATAATATTATTATTCTCAAAGGTAAGGAATGATCACGATTAATAGAACTAAGTGCAAGGGGCTTCGTCTCAATTTTTTTCTTTCGGGCATATTTTGATTTAATGAACAAATATTGTTTTATGAGGTGTATATTTGGGCAAGATAATATGATATATCAAGAATTAAAATATTTTTAATTCAATTTACTGATTTTTAAGTTTATTATTCCATGAGAATTTTGTTTCAAATGTTTTTCAAGTGATAAGGGAAATTTCTATAAAAAATTATCATTTAATGGTTTCCTTCAGAATCAATTTTTCATCCACATATATGTTCTTTAAATTATTTTCTTAGGGAAATTTCAGTTTTGTAAATGAAATTTTTTTATTCCTTGAAATATTTTCTAAAAAGTAAAATTGGTATGAAATATTTGTCTTTATTTAAAATTGATGAATGGAGTGTTATATTTCAAATTATATTGTGATAATGACATCTCCCACAACCATACCAATTATTTGAGGTTTATCTTACATTAAAATAATTATTGTGCTCTTTAAATAAAACCCTATTTCCATTTTTATATTATTTTTTATAGAAAATTAACTTTAAAATTGATGGGTTTTTTGATATATGAATGTATTTTGAATATGTGTTGAAAAGAAGTTCAAAAGTGTTTTATGAAGAAAAGATACAACATAAAATGTTTTATTCAATATATGTTACTTTTTTATTATTTTAAAGAGGCAAGCATTATAAAACTTTTACAATGGGTTGTGACACATTATTAGTCACATGTAAGAACAATAGAGCTTATATAAAGGGTTGATCCCCATTATAGATTACGAAAAATGGGTGAGGCTAATATAGCTTATATGAAGTGTAAAGAATCACTATATATCTCATATGCATTTGGAAATGATTATGTTCTATGAAAATTTATATTAGAATCGAATGTATATTTATATTAATTGAATTTGTTTTTAAATTACATTATGAAAATGATGATATATGTTTCCTAAAAGGATTGATCTTGGGTTTGAAGAATTTATTTGAGAAAAATGAGTTTGTGTTTTTCATGTAAAAATGTTTTATTTCATATTCTCAATGAAAATTTAAGAAATACCTAAAAAATAAATGGGTATTCATTTATTTCACTAGAATAATGTTTTTATTTAATTTTATGTTTCTTACATATATTTTACAACCCATATAATGATTTAATAATGTTTTTCACATGGTTTAAAGATGGGTAATGTAAGGGAATAATTCAAGATAAATGTTAAATATATTTTTAATGAAAATAAATCATTTATTATATTATATGATTTATGTTATAGAAAAAATGGGTAATACTCGGATTTTTACACATTGTAATATATGGTTTTTAAAATATGTTATATTACCTAATACCTTGAAACACCGAACATTAAAATATCCTCAAAGTGAAAGAATATAAATTCATGACAAAAATAATATTTTGATATGTATAAGGCTGATTACATACAGATATAGGTATTTCCATTTACATAATAAAATATTAGTATATGTTAGATATAATTTTTATTATATTTTCATAGTATGATAAGACATAATGTAGGTTAAAAAAGAAATAAAATGAAAATGAAAGCTTAAGAATTTTACCTATTGTTTAGGGAGCCTCCATATGTTTATTCCAAAATCTATCCTAAGAGGGTTTTATAGTCAAAATAAGGACTCTATGTTGTGTATATGGAACTAATATAGATATTTTGGTATGTATTTTACAAACCAATGGGCCTTTTATGTTTTAATTTTCGAGGAGAGCGGGTGGCTTTTATAAGTGGGGGAGAGGTCACAATTGGAATTTTTTGAGAAGAATGAAGTGTACATACATTTTTCATATGTCAAAAGGATATAAAATGTGTATTTATTGTACCTTATATGATATAAGGTCAAAATAAGGACAAAAAATTAGTTTTGGGAAAGTATATAGCTTATTTCACCCCTTATATTAGTAGTTTAACCCCTAGTAAACATGTTTTAACCTTAACCATAGTTATTTATTTTTACTTTTTTTAATATCCATTTGGACAAAATAATTAAGATAAAATTATTATATAATATTAATAAATCTAATTAATAATATATAATCCATTTTTCCAAATTCTATTCATAAAATGTACCAATTTTAAATTAAAATTAAACCGTCTTATGTGATGAAAATGGTTTTGGAGACATAATATATTAATAAGAATAGACAGTTTTAATATCAAAATTAAATATGAAATCAAATCCAATGATCTATATTGGATTAATAACATATATTAGTGAACTATATTTAATTTCAAGACATTTTTAACAAGTGGTTACCTTGTAAATCCATTAAAAATATAGTTTTTGAATAAAATTCAATATTTTACACTATTCTTTGAAAAAATAATTGTTTCATACATTTTTTTAAAAAATAATCATTTTATAATTTTAACATGTTGATTACAAAATATGATGTTATTTTGTTTAAAATTTATATTTCATATGTGAAAATTTTAATTTTTTTATTTGATTATAAAAAGTAATAAAAAGTAAATTTTTTAGAATATGGTATTTTTGCATCATATAAATAAATTACAAAAATTTTTGTATATAAATATAAAAAAATTATCATTATCTTAATCATTTTTAAATTATATTAAATATTTGGTTACTCTAATTAATAATTCCAAATTTAACAGCTATGTCATAACATTTGAGTTTAAATAATTATATTAATTGTATATCACATTTAGTTAAAACTCACTTCATCATGTAACACATAATATCAATAAAATTTAAATTATTTAATATTATTTTTAAAAAATATTAGCATTAAAATTTATATAGGGTAGGATATATCTTCTAAAATATTCGAAAAAAATTATGGATGACATGTTTTTTTGTCAAGGGAATGAACAAATTTATCCTCACAATTAAAATAATTTAAGAAGAATATAGGATATGAAGTAATAAGTGTGTGAATTTTTGAAAAATAATTTGTTTTATAACAAAAACATCTACTAGGGGATGTGAAATGATGATTAAAAATTAGAACAACATTAGTGGATGGATATTTAATATGGATTAGTTTGGTGCTACTATATCACATGGTGGATTTCACATTAAAAATTATGATTCCATTAATTATATGATAATAACTAAAATTATCTACTAGAAATGATGATTCATTTCATTCATTGGTAGTATTATCATGGTTAATATTGATATTTCATCTACTTCTATTTATGGTCAATGTAAATTTAGGGTACCTTATACATTCATCAAAATGATAAAATGAGTTATTAATGGATTTATATTGGACACTTATGATGAGGGTAAAATCCATTGGTATATGTTTTAGTGGATATATAAACTGATTGAGGAGGGGATTATTAACCAAATGTGTCATGTGGTCACGGCCCAATTCAATAAGGTTAAGCATTCCTTATATTCTTTGATAGAAAAACCCCATTGGGTTGCATTTTTATTGATAAGTATGTTGATAAAGATTTTCCTGTGTATAATTAGGGTACCACTGCATCACATTTTTTTACGACGTACAAGGATAAATCCAAATTTTTTAATAATTTTATACAGATCTTGTGTAGTTTTGAAAACATGTTTTTTCATTATAAA
The DNA here is from genome assembly GCA_963277665.1 of Viscum album. Classification (NCBI taxonomy): domain Eukaryota; kingdom Viridiplantae; phylum Streptophyta; class Magnoliopsida; order Santalales; family Viscaceae; genus Viscum; species Viscum album. The sequence continues at coordinate 670,277,953 of OY728131.1, read as the reverse complement.
TTATTTAGGATTTTTTGTTTATCAAATCTTCTCCCATTGATGAATTTTTAATATTTACAAAGATAATCCATCTATTATCATTCCTTCCCTCAATTTTGTTCAGAAAAATTCATTCCAGAAAATATAATTATTCGATGAGTTATATTGGTCTATTTTTATGTCATTTAATTATGGCTATTTTGATGTATCAGATTTTTTAAAACTCATTCATCTTTAAAAAACATATGAAATTTGGAAAATATTGTCTTGTTTAAATATATTAACATCCAATAAAAATCCACTGTTTATCAGTATACAAAACACAACATCTCTATGTCTATTTCGGTGTAATATAATGGGGTATTATTGGAAGAATATATCCAACCTTTGTGATAGATAAAAAATAGAGCCAATAAATTATTTATTTCACATTATCTACTTGTATCTTTTACCAATGTGTGGAATTATATTTAATTTAGATCCATTATTTTTAATTCTATGTTTAGAAACAATGATGTGATTCATGAAACTCCCACTTTTATATAAATAATTTTTCTATTGGATATTATACTACATGAGAAGTAAGAAATGTGCCTCAAAATCTTGTATATCATCTAAATTTGTAAAAATAAAAAATATAACATTTATCGTCTTTGTAATTATTATCCACATATTTAATTCCATAAAGAGTCAACCCTCAATCATGAGTTATTCTATCAAAACTCACAATCAATGACTGATATAAGAGAAATCATACCAGGAAGAAAGGTTTGTTGGATGCTAATACATTCATGCATAATCATAATACACATGGAGCTCTATGAAATGTAATCATATATGTAGGTTTTTTAAATGAGACTCAATATGATCTTTAATCATGGGAATAAATTCTTTATATGGAATTTTTGACTACTTTTGGGATGTGGCTTTGGATATTCTTTTTAGATTAGATGCTAGAAGCATTAAAAGTTTTTTTACTATGTTTGAAACTAACTAAAAATTAATAGGTATATAGTTATTTGGGAACGTAACATTTCAAAGGTCAATTGAGTAACATATCCTATCCTAATATAGAGTAAAACACTATTTCTTCATATTTTAACAGAGAATAAACTCCAAGAATATATTTTATTGTTTATACAATCCCCGTGATCGAAAAAATATTTTTTTGGAGTCACTCATACTGGATTATTATAGACCTCATTAAATTATTTTAAAAGGTACTCCCTACCCTTGATTTTTTTTAATATTATGTAATGAGACATTCCATATATGTTCAATATCCACACTAACAACATCATTATTCCCTTGTTATCTAAAGAGTATATTGATGATGTATAAGGTATTATCTACCAAAATCCAATATTTTAACCAATGTGGATGATGTATTTCACAAATATCTAGTAATATGAAATTACCACCTTATAGTTATGGTTAAAAGACAAAGTTCTTATAATGTCCCTCCTTTATTAATACCATGAGAATCAATTCCTAGTATTATTTTTTATATTAACCAGTCATAGAATTATTGGTCCTTAATAAACATAATAATCTCACAACAACTAATAACTTATAATAGTCTTTACTTCCTCCATTCCATATATATATATAAATAATTTCTCATCCCAACCCCATAATGGAAGGGGTTTTACATCAAAGAGTATATCATGTATCACAATAAAATTGATGTATGAATTATAAATAATGTTTACCTAATTAAAAATGTAAATACCATAAAATGCTGTGTAAAATTAATCAAACATTTCTTCCTAGTTAAATATATATTCCACTCTATATATAGAGTATTCTAGTTCTATTTAACACATGATCCCTATACAAACAACTCTATATTTGTTTTATACTATTGGAATCCATAATGAAATTACAATTCCCTTTGGAATAAAACATCTAAAAATAAAATTTATAGTTCAAATAATTCTAGTTACTATTTTATAAATTAATTTTCTATAGTGTTTATATGTGTAAAAACCAGCTACGGTCCATATTGAAAGAAAATCTATTTACATAGAGATTGATTTTCAATCTTGATAGATCATGTGACAGAAAATAATTTTGTTGATAAAGTATTGGGTTGGTTCTCTAATTGGTTATCACATTATTATATCCACAAGTTATTATCCTCTCTTTTAGTATTAATAAAATAATTATTCTAAAAACATAAGTTATCAATGAATAAAATGCAACCCTTTTATATATTAGGGAAAATAACAAGATACATTGATGTTTTACATTCATTAGACTCTAATTAAGGGGTTTTCCTTACTAATCTATAAATATTTCATTCATTTTTTGTTATTTTCTCTCATAATAATTAACAAACTATGGAAATCATAAATAAATCCTCAATAGGTCAAAAATTATCCATGAAAACTGTAAATATGAATTTAATTCATTTTTATTTATCAAGATGTCAATAAAAAACATTTTTTGGCTCAAAATAATTCTATAATAAAGATATGAAATGGATTAAAATGAAAATATATCTAATAATAACATTAAACAATTAGAGTTTAGGATTCATATATATATTTCTTTAGTCATTATAAAAAAATCCCCACATTAACCCCTTGTTATTGTACCTCAATATGTCTTATGTCATTTTAATGATAACAAACACTTAACTATATATCTAATTATTATGTTCAAGTGATTTAAATTTATATTTATTATATATTTATGTTTCCATGATAAGTTAAATTGATTTATTTGATAAAAAATTGAATATATTTTTGATTTTTAATTTTTTTTTGTGAAACCATGGAAGGAAGAATCAAGGGTATCTTGAAGGATTGGATGGTATCTTGTGAGAAATGGTTTGGTTCAATTCTCTTTATATAGTATTAGATAAATACTGTTATTCCACCAACCATCTATAGTTATAGATAGTGGCTACCCACATAGAAGGAGTCCACTGCCTAAGTGGTGGGGGAGTAATGATTAAATTTTTTTATAGATGGTGTGAATGAAGTCCTAGGTGACCAACCAGATAGCTAGTGAGGTGCTTTAGGTAGCTGATGGAATCAATAAAGCTATTCTAGAAATGAATTTATTCATAGTCAAACTTCCATTATTTTTTATGTTTATTTTCATAATAGAAATGAATAATAAGAGAATTTTCATTTATTATATAGAAATATAAATAGAATATTAGGGATTTTAGTATCTATTAAAAATCTTTTTTAACAATAACTCAATCAAATTAAAATGTTGAAACATAGGAAATATCCTTGTCCTCACTTTGAAGTAATTTTGTTTTCTCTATTATCATATGATCCCTTCAACATTCTAAGTCTCTTTATATATTTATTATTTTTTAATATCTATTTTAAGATATAAAAAACCATTTTTAACCATTTTTTCTCAAACAAATCATTATTTTCTCATAACATCACACAAGGAATCACAAAACCACAATTTATTGAATGAGAGATTATAATTGACAATGTAGGGGATCTTATTTTAATTAGATTATTTTAAAAACCTATAAAATGGGTAATATTGTTGTCTAGAAACTAATATAAAAAATCATCAGTGTTGTGTGACACCATTTTACCCTCATTCATGTAAACCAGGTCTTCTTTTGTAGTTTCCCCAAATTTTGGGTTCATTGAGGTCTTCTCAAGAGTTCAGTTCCTTTTCATGGTAAAATGACTTAATGTTAGGGTTTACTGATATTATTATTAAATATATTCTAGGTAAATGTTTAATTTTATTTAGAGGATACTCCATGGGATAAGAGAACTATATGTTTTGGTTTGGAGGGTTTAAAAAGTGAAATGGGTTGAGTACTTCCGACTGGACACATTAACATACTTAATGGGTTACACAACCTGAATATATTATAAGAATGATTCTATGAATCTTATGATTGAGGTAAATAGTTTTCAAGATGTGAAAGATTTACATAATTTGAAATCGTCAAGCAAGATTTATTTTAGCCATAGGTAATTCCTTTTTTTAATATGTGTGATTTCAAGGTGAGAAATGAATTCGTGAAATGAATTTCTCGTGTCCATTGTTTTTAAAAATGCTCCAGGGATGAATTATTTATTATTAAGTGTACATGATTCACTCTCAAATAATAATGTGATTTTGGAAAATTATGTGGGATCTTCTCTCTTCTAGATCACTCTTTTTAGTATTTGATTTAAATAGTGGATGCACTAAATATCCCTGTTAAGCAGTCTTTCTGCTTCTTCATTACATTTGGTCTTAGTAACGATATTGGCTATGATTTTTTATTAAAATTATTAATAAATTGGTGTTTTATATCAATTTATTGATGTTTCTTGTAATTGCTTATATTTCTAAGGCCAATCCATGGTTTTACAGTCTGTTTTGTCAAATATATATTCGTTTCTGTTGCTATTGTGTTTGGTTTGACTATGAAATTGTTTCTAAATATTGAATTTTTATATGTTATTTTTGATCCATTTTTTTTGTAAATTTAAATGAATTTTCATTATTTTTAACTGGTTTTAATTAATTATATGGATGGTTTAGTGATGGTTTTAAACAATCGTAGTATATTAAGAACCTTGGGTGAATTAGTAAATATACATAGGCCAACCATGTTTGTGTGTAAACAAAAGAGATTACTTTTTTAACATTGAAAGACCATGGAAGGAGTTGATATCAGTTGGAACTAATATATTTATACTTTACTATTCTTTTATGTCTATTATGTATTCCCATTGGATAGGGCCTAAATGGTGTTTTTTTTTTCATCTAGACCTTTTGTATTATATGAAGGACTATTTAATGGATATTTGATCACATGTTTAATTTACATGTTATTCATTTATACGTGATATGTTTCTAGATTTTTTGAATATGCTAAGGATTTATGTTGAAAAATAAATATTTAATGATTTTTTTTATTTAGGAAGTTTATTTATAAAATAAAATTTGTTTTAAATCTGGAACATATGAATTATATATAATTAAAATTTTATAGTTTCACTAGTGGTATGATGCTGGGCTCTGTTCTCACACCATAATTTTACCATTGGGTAGTCGTAGACATTATTTAGTAGTGATAAGGGAATATTATGGGTATATATAGCTTCTGGGTTCTCTTTTCATTTATTTCCTTCATAATAGGATGGTTCGGAGGTGAAAAGTAGTCATGTGAAGAATCATTGGTCTTGAATTGTCGTAATTTTTCTATTTAGAATATCTGGATTTTATATTATAGATATTTTTATATCTCATTATTCGAAACTATACTCTGGTTTTAATTATTGATTTAATTATATACAATAATTGTTTCAATTGTCTTTATTGCACCTCTTTTTGTGAAGCCTGGCTTGGGTGTAGAGTTTAGTTGACTTGGGTTAGTTCATGAATAATTGGTATCAGAGGGGATTTTACCCCTAAGAATGTTAACACTAAATGATTTTGCTTTTATTTATTAGGTAGAAAGAAATTAGGACTATCTATATTTTGGTAGTAAGTATGGGTAGCTTCCTTCCAAGCTTATTTCTATGTAAGAACTCGAGTAACAATCTATGATAAAAAATTACCGGTTTTGAGGAATGGTGTTTATGTTTATTTGAATGAAGATTATGGGATATTTATTTAAATGATCATATTATTTCTTAAGTAATCACATTTTATTATAAGAATTAATAATTTCATTAAATTATTTTCATTTGAAATATTTGATACAAATACTTAAAGTGGGTCCAATGATTCTGGAATTTTCTTGTGACTGGTTTTTTTGGATTTTTATTATTATAAAATGCCTCTTAGAATATATCTTCCAAATCAAATAGTGGGTGTCGTGATATAGGCTCTGTAAGAAAATCAACCAATGAAACCTTCATTGGTAGAATCTACAATATAAACTATTTAAACTCTTGGTCAAGAAGGTATCAGTATACTATGAGGTGTTTTGTATCACAACTAAGTATTTAAAAATCATAAATCACATTCCTTCTATGGTGATAAAGGGCCATAAGAAATAAAAGAATGTCTTGAGTGGATTGGGAGGATATTCAACTTCTCAAAAATTCTTGAGGAATCAATGGTGGGATTTGTTATGTATATGGTTGGAAGACTGAGATGAAGATGGTGAGACTCTATTATACAAACTAATTTCAATGTAGATATTACCTAGGTCTCTTTCAAGATAATATTAAACTAGTAATTTTATCATACTAAATTTCATGGATAAAAAAATAAAGAGTTTTTTTATCTTAGATAAGGGATTGTGTACTCTTTTACGGTATTCCACCCTTTTTTTGAGTTGGTGAACATAGCACAGTATATATTCACCAATGATTACCTAAAGACTCATATGATTGAGTTGGGGTTGAGGGTCGATATTTAGTAGATTTTTATTCTCTTTTTCCATTTTACCTCTATGTATTTAGTTGATAAAGTATATTTTTTAGAGGTTTATATCGATAGTATTCTATTTTTTTGAGTAGATTCACCAGTTACTATTGTTTAATAAGGTGTATCTTCTATCCAATTTATGAAGTGAAATGGTATCAAATTTTATTGAGGATCAGTTTTGGGGGTTTCATTTGGATAGTAGCTAGTCTTTTGGTATATTTATGGGTAACCTGGTCATATAAAAACAAATTTTATAGATTCATCGAAGAATATTAATCATTATAGAATATATAAAAATTTAAAATATTTTTGTTATATGATTTACCAAGGAAATAAGTCTACATCCCCATTCAAAATGGGATCAAATAATCATATTTTTACATCCAAGGGTGGTGGGTGTTAACTATAAGAAAAAGAGTATGTTCATGTGGTTATTAATGATAATGGAGTTTCTAAGACTAGAGGTATATTTGAAGTGGAGTATACACCAAAAGAATCTGAATCTATGACAACCACAGTTTGAGGTACGAGGTTTATTAACTCTTTTATGCTTATATATTTCATTGATATTGGTGCTTCTCATTATTTTAAATCATCAATGATAGTTGATGTATTAGGATTACATTCAAATCTTTTACAATTCCGGTTCAATATTTCAATGATGTTGTGAATGAAATATGAAGAACGTTTCAATTTCGTATCTCATCATGTGAAGATAGTGGACCATGTGGTGGAGTGGTAATTCATATTAATTAATAAAAACATCTTCAACATGATAATCCACATGGATTGGATAATTAGATTTAAGGCGTAGATAGATTTTATTACTTTCAATTTCAGTTCATATCATTTGGTGGGGCCACTCATGTTTTTCATGGATAATGGGATAAAATGTCAGGATTGGTGGGGCCTTTGTTTTCATTATGTTGGGGTAATATCATGCCAGTTTTTATAAAAGGTCCTTTTTGTTTTTGAAACTTGTTTTGGAAATAAATAATGGGTGGTGGTGTGTACTTACCCTGATGTCTTTTCAGATTATTGTTTTTTGTTTTATCACCATAGAAATAGGTCCAATTTACCATTGACCTATTACCTAGTATAATTTCCATTTCTATGCCATATTACTGAATGGTGCCTGATGAGTTAGTAGAACATAAGTTCTAGTTTTCGGATCTCATGAATAATGGATTTATTCTCCCAATCATGTCACCATGCACGTATCATGTCCTATATTCTATGATCGAATATGCGAGCCTCAAAAGTTATAATGAATATTGGAAGATAAATATGTAAGAACTTGCCCCCCGATGACAGCATAGTCACCTCACCTTAACATGGTCGTCGACTCCTAACACGCCAGGTACAACTAGTTGCCCCATAGGCACATAGTCCCAACTCTGGGGCCCACCCACCAACTCGAACGGGTCATATGAATAATGACTATCCCCATAGTTCAACACATTTCATTTTTAGTGTGAATTATCCCCACTAACACACTCCTTAAAAAACATCCTAGAAGGTCACCCATCTTGAAAACTAATCCAAGCCAAGCACGCTTAAATGTAGAGTTCTATTCTAACAAGCTCCCAAAAAGGAAGGTGCACCTTGTTGAAATGAGTCTTATCGTTTAGTCATATAACCCTTTACCATTCTGGGGTGTTACATTCACCCCCACATTAATGCACAATTTTCTTATTGTGGGCCCTACAACTCAACCAAGGAAGTGCACCACACTTAATGTTGGGTTCCTCCTATGATATCAAATGTAACAACTAAGCCCCACTAATAGCACAAACACCCCTCCTTATCATGTTCATTGGGTCCTAACCTGCCAAGTACCACCAGTTACCCCGCAGTCACTTGGTCCCCACCCTAGGGCCAACCCGCATGCCCCAAACAATGGAGGTCTAATCAGACAGGCTCCTAAAAAAAGGTTCTCCTTATTGATACGAGTCATATCATTTCGTCATGTGACTCTGTATCATGATGGGGAAGTAAATTCAAAACCCCTTTAGAGCACAACATCCTCATTGTGGGCCTTATAACTCAACCCAGGCATTGCACTACACTAAAAGTTGGGTTCCTCCTCTAATAACAAATGTAACAACTGGGCCCCACTGATAGCACATACTCCCTAACTTAACATGGATTTTGGTTTCTGACCCTCCATATACCACAAATTTCCACTCAGACACATGATCCCCACCCTAGGGTGCACCCACATTCCCAAATGGGTCATCTGAATAATGAATGTCCCTAAATTCCAACACATGTCCTATCGAGTGTGCTTTTTCCTCACTCACACACACCCTAGGAAACATCATTGAGGGTCACCCCTTCTAAACACTACTCCAATCCAAACACACTTAACTATAGAATTCTAAATTGTATGGCTCCTGAAAAGGAAGGTGCACCTTGTGGACATGAGTCATATCATTTAGTCATATAATCCTTTATTAGTATTGGGTGTTACAAAAGTAGGTGACCATCAATAACAAATATCTATTTCCCAAGAATTATTATCTCTTTTATTAGATTATATGACCTCATTGGTTTTAAAATAATGACCTATTTATATGGTACAATCATGTGAGTGTCTCAGAAGAGGATGTACTTAGGAAAACATTTAGGTGCTGATAAAGGGATTTGAAGTTTCTAGTTTTTCCATTTAGTGAAACTAATTTTCCTACTGTGCTTATGGAATTAATGAAAAATATATTTCATTAGTTCTTGATTTTTTTGTTCTATTCATGGATTATATTTTGTTTTACTTCATTTCAGAGGAGGATAAATAAAACCATTTGGATATCATTTTAATAATATTGAAGAAACATTACTTATGGTAATTTTTCCAAATGTGAGTTTTGGATTTAAGAATTATTTTTTCCTGGGAATGTTATATTTGAGAGGGGTGTCTTAGTTGATCCAAAAATGGTATATATAGTAATGTGTGGGAGAATCCCAAAAATGTGTTTGATATCTAAATATTCTTGTGATTTTTAGTTATTATAGGTTGTTTTTTTAGAAAATCATGAAGTGTGCATCTCTCATGATATTTGTAACCCATAAGGGTGTAATATTTGGTTTGAATGAAAAGTTTCAGATATATTTTCAATAAATAAATGTCATATTGACTTTATATACAATGTTTTCTGTATAATTAGGTTTAGGTTATGATTTTTTATTTGATTCTTTGGGCATGTGTTTTGTGTGAATCCTGATGTTTGTGATAGATATAGTAGCCTATATCTCTCAATAGTAAGTACCTCATCAGAATAAATACCATAATCATGACCATGTGTTAAAATTGGTTATGAACGAACTCATAAAATTAAATAAATATTTATTTTGATAATGGTTTATGGTATGTAATGATCATTAAATCTTGAGGTATTAATTCAAATAGAGGAATATGAACTTGAGAGAGAGATGTTGGGTTGGATATCTCCAAGTTTTTAATTTTTGTACATATTATTCTCTTGTAGAATAGAATGGGGTATTTGATAGGATGAGTAGGAAATTACCATCAAATGCAGTGAATGAATCAATGGAAGAGTGGTATTTGATGCATTTGATTTTTGATATGTCCTTTTTAAAGAAAGAATCTTATGGGATGGTAAGTCTAGCTTCGATGAGGGTGGAATAATCATTTGATGAGTGATTTCATCTTGATCAAATGACTGACCTCGTTTTCCAGATCATTTGTAAAATACTTTATGGGGAGGAGAGATTGGGTGAGTGATGTCATTATCCCTGTGTAATTTCATCTTTCTAAAATAGTTTGGAGGTACCTTTTTCTCAAAGGCTGGTGTTGATGAATAGTAGAAATAATTATTGATTTTTTATACACCCAAGTACAACCCAAATGAATAATGATTTTTGATGTTAGTTTTGGTAGAAAGGGATGAGATGGTCAATTGAGGATATTTTACCATAGTTCCTTACTTGTTAGAGAATTAATGTAGAATACCCAAGGTCAACTGGTCTATTCCAATGCTTACACATTCCCATATATAAATGAGATTATATTTTAATGGATTTTGTTTTTGGTTAACCATAGACTCATAGTGGGAAGGATGTGATTTGGGTGATCATTTATTAGCTCAGGAAATCAACGCATTTCCTCCATATCAAATAGACTACAATTGCAGAATAGATTGGGGACATGTATGTCTGAGTGATTGTGAGTCTTTATGGTGCTCCCTCTATTGTTTTTTCAGAATTGGACCCAAGGATGACAACCATGTTTCAGAATGTTTTAAAGGAGGTGATAAGTCCCCTATTGAAATTGATAATAGATTGTTATCTTCATATGAATTGAAAGTTAGTGATATCTATCTATCTTTTTTAGGATATAATCTGAATTTATGTTATTTATTTAGGTGGTCCTTAGGAAACACATTATCCTTTAGTCTAGTTTTCTTATAATAAATGTTATATGGCATTGATAAAAATGAATAACTTAAAGGAATTTTATAGGATATCATGTAGATATCCCTTGTGATGGGTATTGTTTAGAGATAAGTACTTGGTTGGGCCAATTTTTTTAAGATCCAATAGAGAGATTGAAATTGATTCGGAAGAAATTGATCTTTGAATAGAGTCATAAGAATTATAATGCTAGCCATAAATGGAAGTCATTGTAATTTGATGTTGGTGATTTGTTAATTATTATAGTTCCACCTCACCTTGGAACTTTTTATTTTTGTATTTAATGTAAGTGACAATGCTGTATGCATTGTATTTTATTAATGACTTTAATTTTTTGCTACTAATTTCTTGGGATTGAAGATCTTTTTCTGGGGAAAATGACCAAATATTTGGGGATGTTTATTTATTTTATTTAAAAAGACTATGATTAAAATTTTAATGGATTTATTGCATGATCCATTGGGCTAAAGAACCTTATGTTTTGGTTGAGAGGATTTATATGGATAACTGAGATGAGTACTACTTGGTGGACACAGTCATTTCATGAATGTGTTACATGATGTGAATATTATGTAGAGAGAATATCATGAATTTTCTTTATAGAATAAAAATTTTATAGGCTCGGAAATATTTATAAGTTGTGAAAATGTGGATCCAGATTTAATTTTTTCTATCGAACTTCCTTTTCAACATATTTATTATACATGATATTCACACAATGAAAGGGATTGACGTTGATAATTCTTTAATTCAAATGGATTTGAACATTCTGCTTGCTTGATTCATTCCCCATTCTATTTGTAGGAATTACTATCGAACCCTATGGTGATTTTGGGTGGTCTCCCTACTTTTAGATCACATAGTTTGATGTTTGATTCCATTAGTTGTTGTAAAGTATATCCCTCAAAAGTGGTCATTCTACTTTTTCAATTCCTTTAGTTATGAGAGCGGTATTGGATTGGTTTTTTTAGATTCATTATATATTTTGGTTTTCTATCGATACATCTTAGTTTCATATTATGCATTGTCTTCCAAAGGACGATACATGGGTTTTTATATCAGTTTTTGAAGGAATATATTATTTAATCCTTTGTAATGTAGTTGATTTTTTGAATGTGTTATTAATTCAGGAATTGTTATATGGTATTGTTGATCCCATTAGGATATATAATGAAACGAATTTTCTATAGTGAAAAGGGTTTTAATTAATTTTAATCACGTTATGAAAATGGTTTTAAATAATCATAGGGAATTGGGGACCTTGGGTGCATTGAGATATAGACATAGGTCACCTTTGTGAATGTGGCACAACTAGGGGTTAATTTTGGGACATCGAAAAATAGTGGTAAAACAAGACATCGATTGTAGACAATATATGCATGGTTTAGGATTCATTAATATCTATTACGTATTTCAATAAGATAGAGACCAATTTGTATGCATTGTTTTACCTATTTTATCAAATGATGGTTTATTCCATTAATATTTTATCACATATTTAGTTTACCTATTTTTGTTTTATAACTAGTATATCTCTTTATTTGGGGAATATGGTGTGAATTTATGGAAAATAAAGTAAATATTTACAAATGGTTTAACTTATGGGAATTATTTATAAAGAGGATATCATTTTAAATATTGAACTTATGGATCCTTTATGTTATCACTTTTATGGGTTCTTTGGTGATGTCCAACTAGGATATATTCTTACAAACTAAATATTACTTTTGGAAGTTATAGTGTTTATTTTTCATGATTCAGGTAATGGGAATTGCATCATGTAGTATTATAAGTTCATTTTCAAACTATACCCTTCTTGGAGGGATAGTTTTTAGGTGATTATTGGTCACATAAAGACTTGATAGTTTTTTCATGTTATCTTTTTATGGGTTATCCTAATTTTATTGGATATTATTTATCATTATATATATATATATATTATTCCTCATTGTACTATAGTTGTATGTCTTATTTTTTGTTATATTAAAGACTCATTGTTATCTTTTTTTAACTCACCATGTGACAACTTACTAGGGTGAATATTTTAGTTAACATGGGTTAGCATATGACATGATGAGTTTCTTAAAAAATATTAAAAAAATGACTAATCTATACTCCTCTAACATGATATGGGAGATATAAGGGATTACATCGACCTATTGTTGAACTCCTTTAAAAAGAAATTTATATTCTATCTTTCTATTCAGATACTGTATCATCTATTCCTAACACACTTGAATTTCATAAATTTGATTTATCATTATTTTTTTATGCTTACACAATTAAATACCTTTTATTTTTAATAATATAGTTTAATTAATTGGTTTATCACTTAATCAAATAAAAATAATTTAATTTTCTATTTTTAATTTTATTTTCATGTTTTTTTATAAATAAATTTAACCCCATCTTGTAATTTATATTTATACCAACTCATTTTATCAGGGGAGAGAATTGTGTTTTTTAAAAAATCTATTTCTTCAAAAATAATTAATTTTCATATTCAAAATTTTATTCAAATTGAAAATTTGATCATTTTAAACAGAATTATATTTTTGAAATGATACCAAGGGAAATTTCTTAAGATGTGATACTTTTTTTAGTGGTTGAAATTACATTTATTAGAATAATTACATATCTAACATTAAATTTAGAGTAACATATACAATTAGAAAATAATTACACATGAATAAATTCTTATAAAATAATCTATTGAAAAATTGACCCCTCATGATGCTACAACATTTATACTTAAGAGAAAAGTAATGAACACCCTCAATTATGGTATTAATGAAAATGAATTTAATAGAATATATTCTTGAATGACAACCCATTAAATATTTAAATTTTTATATGTCACACATGAAATCATGAATAATGTTAACTTTAGTTGATTATTTATTTTCATATAAGTCTTTGAAAGATTTAACATGATTTGAAATTAATTAATTTAATATATGTTTACACATATACTATCATTTTTCATATTTTAATATCTCCTGGTGAAGATATATCTAATGTAAATCTAGTGAATAAATTTATCAATAACTTAACAGTCTCCTTAGAACCAAATACGTTATTTATATAATAATAAAATGTCTCAGATTAGGCTAAGGAATCAAATGATGATAATAGAACCATTTCCTTCAATGCTAATGATGATGAAAATTAATTTGATAATGAATATTAGATTTAATTATTCTTCAAGAGATTGAATTTTTTTATTGAAAAACCTTCCACTATAATAAAAGGAAATATAAAATTGAATTACTAGAAAATCATTTAATTAATTATACATGAAGGGACAAATTATGACTTAATTCGCTATCAAAAAAAATATTAAAGAAGAAAATAAGAATGGAAAGACATCCCTTAATGTGTTAACCCATGTTAAATATTATCACTCTATAGAGTCATCCTAGTCAAGTGAAACAAGTTTTAAATACGTCATAAAATAGATCAAGGGAGGTGATAAGGTTAGTTATCCTATTTCTCACTATCATTCATAGTCCTCCAATTCTTATCGTTAATCAACATAATCATCTTCAACTATTCATCAAAAGGAATATGTTTTGTTTTTTAATAACTCCACTAAAAAACAAATATAAAATATAGAAACGTTTTTAATGAAAATAAAGATCATTAAAATGAAAAATTATTCTATATAAAGAAACATAATAAATGGGTTGGAAAATATAAGAATGATTTTTAAAAAGAAATTAGAATCCAAAATAAATGTTCTCAAAAATTCTATTATGCAATTCAAACATTGTGATTAATATCACTATATGATTATTGGTTCTCAATGTTTTGTAATAATAGTCATTGTTTGTGTTTTCCAAATGATGTTATTTTCTCTAAAAATACTACTTTTGTAAAATGGATTTTGTATTTAAAAAAATATAATTTAATATATTATATTGATTAAAATAATAATAGGTATGTGAGATATTAATCTAGTCATTGTTATTTGTATATCTATAACAAAAAATCGCATTCCAAACATGTATGAGATGCTAAAAAGTTTTATCTATCCTTACTATACCCAAAATCTAGGTACCAAAAAGATTTTTTTTTTCATATCATTAAGAAATAAATAAATAAATTTCATTGATATATTCTTAGTTTTATTCTCAATAGTGATGTTCTAATAAATATTGAAATTCTTGACCTAATATTAATTGAGATCTTTGATAAATGGACTTATTGTGGGGAGGCCTCAACTATTTCTTGTTAATAATTTTGTTGAATAATCATTATTATGGTAATGGTGTTGTAAACACTTTAATTATATTTACTATTATGAATTTATTGTCATTATATCTATTCTCAAACTAATTTTTTTTATTCTCATAAATTATGTGATGTTATATTTTTAATTTTTTTCCTTTTATTTTATTTTAATTGATTGTTTTTTTAAATAAATATATTTTTCTTAATTTTTGTATCTTATTTTTTTAAAATATCATTATTATAATATTCAGATATTATTTTTTAATATTATTAAATATTTTTGAATTATTTATTGTCAATGTGATCTCTATATTATTATGTTTATAAAAATAATTTGTAAATGTTTCTTAGAATATACTTTTTATTTTAGATATTTTTTAATTTAAAAATTAATTTTATATATTAAATTTATAACATATAATTAACTTATTTGTACCCTATTAATTAAGAAATAATTACAAACCATTTGTTTTGGGTATTCAGTTTGTTGTAATCATTAATGGGGAGATAATATTTCAGGTCATATTTATTTACTATAAGATAAATAAACATCTTGATTTAAATGTGTTATATTTTCACATATTTGTTTTATTTTCAAAAAATACAATGTGAGAGAAGTTATTTATAGTTGTGGATGAATTATTTGTTTATATTTTCAGCTTATTAATGACCATTTGTCTCTTGATCATGTAAAATATTATTAAATATGATATCACAAATTACATTGAATATATCACTACACTCTTGATTAACTCTTAATAAAAAAATTTATATTAATATCTTTTCATTAAAAATGGTTATATTTTTATATGTTTATCTCTCTTATAATGTTTTTAGGATCACTTACTATCACCTTTTTATCAAATACATTAATTTTATAGTGATTTAAATTTCTATTTAATAATCATTGTTTTTTTCTTGATAAATTAAATGGGAGTCTATAAAAAACCCTTGAAGCTATTGTGGATGTTTTATTGAGTTATTTTTAAAATAATTGAAGGATTATGTAATTTTATATTGAATTATTGTATGGAAACATAAATACAATAGTTTTATTACCTTCTCTATAGGCATCACTAACTTCAATCGTTGTCATACATAATGGACTCAAAGAATTAATGAATTTTTAATAATGATGTAGATGATATAAATAGAGTATGTAGGATTGAATTATCTCTTAATGAACTTGTAAAATAACTCCTCATAGTATTCATGGTTCATAATCTCAATGATTTTCCATGTCCAATGTTAAGATCCTTGATTATTTCTCTAATCTCAAAGTCTCCCTTCTAACTTTGTTTTTATCTTTATCCTTTCTAAATGTATCAAAACATTTTGGGAGATATGATACCATCTTTGTAATATATTTACTTCATGGGAATCTATCTTCTATCACAGAATCTAATATGTTTTCTCACAACTATAAAGTAAGGTATTGATTCTCCCAATAACCATTGTGGGGTATTTTCTTCTACAAGTTTCCTATAATAACATTGCATAGGAAAATGAGTATTTGTTTATTGATAATTCTGTAAGAAATCAAATAAGGGAAGGTTTCTTTATTTTTTTAAATAACATGAATTATATATTTATATATTTTTATAAGGCTGCATCCATAAACATAACATAATCTTAAATTTAGTGAATAATTCACATTTAAGATTTTTTCAGGTTTAGAGATTTACAGAATTAGGTCTTAACATACATATAACAACTTGAATATTACATGTATACACTTATACTCAGTATAAATTTTTTTATAAAATAAAAAATCTTAAAAAAATTGAATCATGTTTACTTCCATGTTTTAAACAGCCTGAATTTTCTTTGACGCCATCCTTGATCGTATTCCACTTTAAGTCCTATGAAAAACATTTTAAAAACATGGTATTATCATAAGAAGCTCAATAAGGGATACATAAAGATGGAAAATTTTTCGTTTTTAAAACAACATGTAAACCATAAACAATTTATCATAAAGCAAGACTTTTCACCTTAAAAAAGTAGAAAAAACACTTCACATAATATAAACTCATTGATTACATTTTTTTGTAATCAAAAGATTACCATAAAACACATTGAAAGAAACATATAACATATAAAGGTAACTTTGGAAATAAACATACTTAAATGGAATAACCATGTGGTCGACTTCCACACATATCACTAATTATAATAGCCATATAACATACATTCATACCCAATGCATTGGAGGTTATAATGTAACCACCCATCCTTAATTTCTCATGGAACTACACGTCATTTGGGTTTTCACATAACCACCCATCATTAGTTTATCACATAACCACCCATCAAATTTCTAAGTACCATTATATAATCAACACATATAAAATATTTCCTATATCAACATTTCACTAATAATATTTCATTTGCAATCACAACAAATCATTTCCGGATTT
Organism: Viscum album; assembly: GCA_963277665.1. Lineage (NCBI taxonomy): Eukaryota > Viridiplantae > Streptophyta > Magnoliopsida > Santalales > Viscaceae > Viscum > Viscum album. The sequence goes on along the minus strand of OY728131.1, from coordinate 670,260,527 downwards.
TGAAATAATCCATCCATTTCAAAAACCATTTTCAATAAGAAAACACCCAAAAAATAGAATAAGGGGTTACTTTTCCTTTTTTTTAAAACATAAATCTTATAGTGGAAGCCAAATAAATATTATGGCGGTAGATAAGACATTTTTCCATAAATGTTAAAAACATTAAGGCTTATAGAGGAATCCAAACAACGATTACGACGAGAGAGAGGTTATTGTTGTAGAAAACGTTAAAAACATTCCTTTTGTCGTTTAGTAAAATTCTTCATAGACAAAATATTAAATTTTAATGGAAGTAATAGTCAAAAGGTTTTATTATATACCTTGTAAAATAATGAGGTTTATGTTATCAAAATATGCCTCAATAAAAAGAGATTGAGATGAAGTCCCTTACCTCATGTCTGACTTGACTCGTTCGTCCTTCGATTTCTTGAATAATAAACTTATGTTCATTTATAATTTCATGAATTTTTTTTAATGTTTATTATTTTTTATACCTCTTATTACCATGTTATAAAAATTACATAATTATTTATGTTTATATCATATGTTTTGGCGATATTCGGTACCTGAGTAAAAAATGAACTTGTTATAATTAAAAATTATCCATGTGGTAAAAATTCAATTACCACAAGAATATAATTAATGTATATATATATATATATATCATATTTATCTAGTATATATGTATTTATAATTTTCCATAAAATTTTGATATAATAAATGAAATGCACTGTTCGTAGAGACGTTAATTCGTATGTACGCATGAACGCTACTTTCATTTCTACTTCATTTTTAAATAAATGAAAACTAAATTATACATAGTTATATAATAATTAAAATATAATATAATATGATATATATTTTATATATGTTCTCAAATTCCATCATTTATACGTTTCATGTATGGTATGAATGAGCCATATCAGTTTGACAAGGCAGTAGTCCGCACTTCCTCAAATGAAATAATCATGTCTACACATCATGAAAAAATAAAGGTATGTTGTAAATAAAAATGACCAAATCATAAAGACAATATAAAAATATAATATATCAAATATAAATATAGTTTCATCATAATGTCCACCATTAGAGGTGGTAGGGGAAAATCAAACAATCATTATTTTGTGAGGTAGTAGTTCTGTGTACACAGAAACAGTGTGTTCTAAATCAATTAAATGGAGGTGTGTGTAAGTGTAGTTCAAATGCTTCTCATAAAAATAACCTAGTATGTTGATAATACTAGTTTGGTTATTTAATCAAAGAATAAGAATATACTAGGGAGTGAAGAAGTAGAAAATTGGAAAGGACCTTTATAGAAGACACTACCTCTTAAAACGGGTAACTCCCTTTGATTTAAGCCAGAAGGCTTTCTTAAATTTACTTTTGTCTAAGATAATGCTTATAAAAGGAATATAGAGATTTTGGGAGATTATTTGGGTATATTTTGGACAAGCCAAGGGGTCTTGAGAGGTGTGATTAAGGGTTAGGGGTGGTGGCCTTTTATAAGAGGGAGGAGGGATTCTTAAGGAATATGTTGAAATATTATTTTATTACAAACTAAATTTTGATTTAAAAAATGTAAAAAACTCATTTAATTATAAAATAATATGATTATTTTTTAAAATCCTATCAACTAATAGTTTTTAGGAAATGTTTGGTTTCAAATTTAACCTTATCATTTAGCTTTAACACTAAGTTAACTTCTTAAACTCTTACCATGTCTTCCTATATATTTATAATATATGGTTAATATAGTTGCAATAAAAATCCTATAGAATAAAAAATGGTTCATTTATGACATGATAAACATTATCTATGTCATTTGACTGAATCATATATTTTTAGGACTATTATATAAATTAATAAATTAAAATCTTATTTATATCAATTTTTATACTATTTATATGATGACTTTTTAGAAATCTATTAAAACATTATTATTTTAATAAATATTCAATAATTAAAATATAAAAAGTCATAATCAACCCAAAAATTCATTTATGGAATATAAATTTTCAAAATAAATTTATTTTAATATTTATAATCTAATGTATTTAAATCTTTCATTAATAAGGTAATCCCTACATCATCACTGTGTCATAAATATATTTATTTATTTCATGTCTAAAAATTAAAAATAAAATACCATGATTTAGGAAACTTTTTATTTCTCTAATGACTATTTATAGATGAAAATATCACTTATATAACCCTATATTTTTTTAAATAAATGATACATGTTTATGTTATATTTTCCTCAAATTTAAATTAAAAGTAATTAAATGTCATTTTCACAAACAAGTGGCTCCATGGGGTCCTAAAATCGACCCAATGAAGCCCATGGTAAGAAATATCTTATACAATAGGGCTAGTACATGTGTTAGGTTAGTTTAATATTATCAGAATATTATTTTTTACCCTTATTTACCAGATTTACCCTTTAACCATAGTAAATAAAATATTTACTAAATATACTATTCATAATGTCTAAAAATAAATGATACGTATTTAAACAATTTTGAAATTCTAATTCCATATATGGAATCTATTTTTCCAAATTTAAAACATAGAAGTTTCAGAAATTAATTTAAAAATAATTCCTATTGTCAAAACCAAAAAGTGTGTTTTTAAGAAGTAAAAACTACCCAAAGATTGATATGTGTTTATATCCGATTTCAAATTGAAATTAATTACAATATCAAAAATTGAATTAAATAAAAAAATAATAATAAAATTACACTTTAAAACCAAATAAAAGGATAACCTAACTATATAAATAACTTAGATGAAATGATAGTTTTGAATTAAAATGCAGTATTTTTAATTATTCATTAAAAATTGAACTTTATCAGAAAGAATAAAAAAAATTACATAAATTAAATTTTGATGTCCCACTTATAAATAAAGATTCCATTTGGTCAAATGGAAAATATAAAAGTGACAAAAACTAGATTTGAAAAGGATTCTCCATTAAATGGAGGTAAAACTACCTTTTATTAAATATTTGATTATTTATGCCTAAAATTGGAATCATTCTCATTTTAAGCCTCTAAATTTTATTTGATAAATGTAAAAAACCATAACAAACATGTTTAATCATAATATATTTTTTCTGTTTATTCCCTCTAGTACAATAACAGGGCATTAACTACCATTTAAAATAACAATATTATATATTTTTTTAGTATGACTCAGCATCGCGTGCAATGTAAGATTTTGGAGAAACCCATTATTGCGTGTTGGGTATGCCATCATACATAGCATCCCCTTTAACATATATTTTACTATTTAATTCAAAAATATTAATTATTATGAAAAATTTATATTCTTTATTTACTTGGGATGTTACATCCTTACCCCGTTTTGGAAATTGCATCCTTACAATTTTATTCACTTATCAAATAAGTGGGGGTATTTGTCCCAAAAAAGAATTTTTATATTCCCATGTTGCATCTTCAACCATATGGTTTCTCCACAAAACCTTTACCTGATAAATTTCCTTATTTCACAATACTTGATCTATTCGGTCAAGTATATGGGTTGGTTGTTCCTCATAAGATAGATTATCTTTCAGCTAAATAACCTCTAGAATCACAACATGAGATGGATCTGTAATATACTTTCTCAACATTGAAACATGAAAAACATTGTGAAACTAGGATAAACTTGGAGGTAATGCCACTCTATAGGCTACTAATCCATCTTTCTCCAGGATTTCATAGGGTCCAATGAACCTTGGATGCGTCTTTCTCTTTTTACCAAAACACGCCACACTTTTCCATGCATAAACTTTGAGAAAGACATGATCACCTATCTCGAAAGAAATACCCTTCCTTCGATTATCCGCATAACTTTTCTTCCTACTCTGAGTTGTTCTCATGTGCTTCTGAATTAACTAAACATTCTCTGTCATCTCTTCTACCAATTCTGATCCCATCAATTTTCTTTCACCTACATCATCCCAAAAGGATGGATTTCGACACCTTTTTCTTTATAATGCTTCAAATGGTTCCATCTGTATTCTAGAATAAAAATAGTTATTATAAGAAAACTCAACCAAATAAAGATGTTGGTACCAACTACTGTGGTAATACATTTAAGAAGAACATAGCATATCTTCCGATGTCTAAATTTTTCATTCTGACTACCCATTAGATTGAGGCTGAAAAATTGTATTGAAATTTAATTCAGTACCCAACGACTTCTGAAGGCCCTTCAAGAAGTTAGAAGTGAACCTGTGATCAAAATCAGATACAATAGAGAGGAGAAATGCATGTAACATGGCTACCACTTTAATATACAATCAAGAATTCTTATCTAGAGACAAAGTATCCCGAACAGAAAGGAAATGATCAAATTTAGTCAATCGATCAACAATAACACAGTTCACATTATTACCTCAAGAAGTCTTTGGTACTCCCACTATGAAATCCATGGACACTTTTTCCCATTTCTAATATGGAATTAGAAAAGGATAAAGCATCCCTTTTAGTAACTTCTATTCTACTTTAACCTGTTGAAAAGTTAAACACTTCAGAGTAAAGCAAAAAATATCTATTTTCATTCCATCCCACTAGTAATACTCCCAAATATCTCTATATGTCTTAGTACTGCCAGGATGAACTGAAAACAGCGAACTATGAGATTCACATAACCACTATTTCTTTAATTGTGAATCACTTGGAACACATAATCTCTTTTTGAACCACAAAACACAATCTTTATAAATTTTAAATTCAGTTACTTTACCGTTATGAACTAATTGTACCTTTTTTTTTGCAATACACTGTCTTCTTTCTATGCTTGCTTTATCCTATTATCTAGAGACGATTTCAATGCCACCTGAAAAAATAGTGGAATCTTCTGTACCAAAAACTTTTAATCTAAAATTCATTTAATAAAAAACCAAAAGATCTCATTCCAAACATATTATGGTTTATGTATCATTACTTTTTCGACTCATAGCATCATACACATTATTATCTTTTCCTGGATGGTAATGAATTGTGCAATCATAGTCCTTGATTAAATTTAGCCATCTCCTCGGTCTCATGTACAATTTTATCTGAGTGAATATATACCTCAAACTTTTGTGGTCAGTATATATTTCACATTTTACTCCATACATATGATGCCTCTAAAATTTTAAACCCAAAACAATAGTAGCTAATTCCAAATCATGTGTAGGGTAATTTAGCTTATGAGTTTTCAACAAACGTGAAGCATAAGAAATTTCCTGATCATTCTTTATTAGGAAAAAACCACGTCCTTTCATTGAAGTATCATTATAGATAACAAATTCACCATTTCTGGAAGGCATGGAAAAAACTGGAGGATTCAACAATCTTCATTTAAATTCCTAAAAACAATCATCACATTCTTTTATCCAGATAAATTTAACACCTTTTTTAGTTAACATAGTCAGTGTGCTAGATAACCATGCAAAAGTTTTAGAATAAATTATATAATAGCCTGCCGAACCATGAAAAATACAGATCTCTATGATATTAGAGGGTCTTGGAAACTCTTTGACATCTTTTATTAAAGGTTCAACAATTATGCAATATTTAGGAATAGTATGACCAATGAATGAAAAGTTTTTTAACCAAAACTCACACTTGCTGAATTTCCCATAGAATTTATTTCCTTTATGGTTTGTAAGATAAAATATTAAATTACTTTCTTGTTCCTCTTTAATTATGGAATATACCAAAATTTCATCAATAAACACAACCACAAACTTATCCAATAACTCACGGAAAATTTTATTCATAAGATCCATGAATACAGTAGGTGCATTATGTAACCCGAAAGGCATAACTAAAAATTAACAATGGCCATATCTAGTACGAAACACGTTCTTTGGAATGTATTATTCTTTTAAATTCAACTGATGGTGCCCCAACCTCAAGTCAATCTTTGAAAAATACTGAGATCCCTAGAGCTGATCAAAAAAATCATTAATATGGGGAAAATGATACTTGTTCTAATTAGTGATATTATTTAAGGCTCCATAATCTATGAAAATTCTCATTGAATCATCTATTTTTTTAACAAATAAGACTATAGCACCCAATGGTGATGTGCTAGGTTTAATGAAACCTTTATCTAACAACTCTTCTAATTGTTTCTTTAACTCTAAATGTTTAATTTGGACCATTTGATATGGTGGTTTTGAAATTGGATAAGTATCACGAACTAAGTAAATAGTAAATTCCACTTCTAAATCTGGTATAATAACAAGAAACTCATCCGAAAAATCACTAAGATACTCATTTTCTACTAGAACATCATTAATTTGACATGTTCCTTTGTATTCAGCAAAATGTGCAAGGTAACATTCATTTCCAACTTTAACAAGTTTCTCAGCTTCTGGATATGTTATCAAAAGTAAGGTTTAATTCTTGTAAAAAAACTGAAATAATTTCATAAAAGAAACTTCCTTAGCTCTGCATTCAATCATAGCATGATAAACAGAAAGCCAATCCATATTGAAAATAACATCAAAATCTACTAGAGGCAAAACAATAAGGTTTGAAGGTAGATTTTTTCTGCACACAAGGACATGAATATTCTCATAATTTGTTTTTGTCTCAACATATCCTCAAAGTGTTTTTACCACAAATTCAAGATTCATATCTTGAGATGGAATTCCCAATTTACTAGAAAATTTCACATAAATGAATGAATATGTAGATCTTGAATTAAACAACACATTGGAATAATCCTAAGAAACAAACAAAGTACCTGATACCAATTCATTTGATGGTCCCACATCGAACATAGTAAATGCAAAATATTTATCTTAAATCTTCTTCTTCTTATCTATCTGTTTTTAACCATGTGTAATCAAATTTGGACACACATTGGCACAATGACCAAACTCAATACAACTAAAACATCTTACCACATGCTTTTCATTACCTGCTTGATCATATTCCTTATAGTTATGAGAAATATTACCAGTCCTACCTCACCAGAAGAACTTTACATATTTTGAGAGACATTCTCAAGGATGATTTTTACAACACTTATAAAAAGATGGATATTAAATTTTTTTTACCTCCATACTTCTTTGATGAATAATTTCCTTTTGACTACCAACTGGACCACTTCTTTTTCTTGCTCTCATGGAACACCTGATCATTAGAAAACTTGATTTATACTTTCTAAGCACATATAACAAGTTTCTCATATCTTTTGAATTCATGAGAGGCTAATGCCTTTCGATATCGCAGCTTCAGTCTTGAGTAAAACTGATTTATCTTACTATTAAGATCTCAGATGAAATTTGGAGCATAACTTGCTAGTCGAATGAACATTTCTTCATAAGCAGTCACTAAATCAACCTCATGCCTCAATTACAATAATTGTTTTCCATCCTAGGTCAAACCGCCTTAGGAAAATATTTCTACGGAAACATACCTTTGAATTCTTCCCTACAAATAGATTCAATATCCTCAGTGTCCCTGATATTTTTAACCATCGACCACCACTAATCAGATTATCCTTAAAAATGATAAACTTCAGTACTAACCTTTTGATTTCTATACACCCCATGAAATAAAAAATATTTTCCAGTTCCTTGATTCACTCTTCTTCTTGCATAGGTTCAGATGATCCTCTAAATGATGGGGGATGTTGCCTCCTGAAATTCTCCACAACTATCATATTCCTTTGTGGTTAATCTGGCTGATCTCATGCATGGATACCACCACCAATTATATCCTGAGTCAATTATATCATCACTGAAAAAAACTAGTCAGTTATGATTTTGACCATCCCAAGATGCTGATTTGGAAGGTTATTATCCCCTATATGCCTTCCCAACATAGCTTCCCAATTTCCTCTGTGAAAAACCATTCTGAAAAAACATATCTTAGATGAAAAAACATGGTAATCTTCAAATGCTATTTTATTTTAGTCTTCTCACAAATTAATTTAAGGATATTAATTTAACAATATCCTTACTCCTAAATTTGTCTAAACTGACATCTGATACCAACTATAAGGCCCCACCCTTAAACATTACATAATCATGAATTAATTGAATAATTCGCATTGAGGATATTTTCAGGTTTAGATATTTAGATAATTAGGTCATAAAATATACATAAAAACATGAATATTACATGTAGATGCTTTTACTTAGTATCCATTTTTTTATAAAATAAAAACTCTTAAAAAATGAAACATATTTAGTTCCAAGATTTAAACAGCATGACTTTTCCTTGATCCCATTCTTGACCGTATTCTACTTAATGTCCTTTGAGAAACATTTCCAAAACATGGGATGAGAATAAAAAGATTAGTAAGGGATACATAAAAAAGGAAAATTGTTAGTTTTCAAAATAACATGTAAATCATGAATAATTTATCATAAAGTAATACTTTTCACCTTAAAAAAGTAGAAAAAACACTTCACTGAATATAATATCAATGATTACCCATTTTTGTAACCAAAATATTACCATAAAACCCATAGAAAGCAATATATAGCATATAAAGGTATCTTGGGACATGAACATACATAAATGGAATAACCATACGATCGACTTCCACACATATCACTAATTAGAATAGCTATATTACCCATGTCCATACCCAATGTATTGGAGATTATAACATAACAACCCGTCCTTGGATTGTCACGGAACCACCCATTATTTGGCTTATCACATAACCGCCCATCATTGGCTTATCACATAACCACCCTCCAAATGTGAAAGTACCATTATATAATCATAACACATAAAATATTTCTAATATCAACATTTCAATAATAATATTTCAATTTCTATCACAAGATATAATTTCAAGATATTTAAATACTCAATCCATTTCAAATATCATTTTCAATAAAAAACCACCCAAAAATGGAGTAAGGGATTTATTTTCCTTTTTTTAAAACATTAAGTCTTATAGAGGAATCTAAATAATTATTATGATGGTGGAGAGGTCATTATCACCCCAAATGTTAAAAACATCAACGCTTATAGAGGAAGCCAAAAAACGATTATAGAAGTAGAGAGGTCATTGTCACTGAAAATGTTAAAAAAATTCCTTTTTCCGTTTAGTAAAACTCTTCTTAGACAAAAAAATCCATTTTAATGAATGTAAAATTCAATGGGGCTTATTATACACCATGTGAAAGTAAGAGGTGTATATTATCAAAATATGACTCAACAAAAGGAGATTGAGACAAAGTCACTTACCTCATGTCCGACAGGACTCGTTCATTCTTTAATTTCCTAAATTATAAAATTAAGTTAATTTATACTTGCTTCAGAACATTTGTCAAGTTTATTTTTCCTTTTATACATCTTATTACCATGTTATAAAAATTACATAATTATTTATGTTTATATCATACATTTTGTCGATATTCGGTACCTAACTCAAAAGTGAACTTGTTATAATTACCAATTGTCAATGTGGTAAAAAGTAAATTATATCTAAAATATTATTCATATATTTATCATATATATCAAGTATATTTGAATTTAAATTTTTTTGATAACATTTGGATATAATAAATGAAATGCACCATTCATGCAGACGATAAGCCGTATGTACGCATGAACGATACTTTAATTTCTACTTCATATTTAAAGAAATGAAAACTAAATGGTACATAGGTGTATTATAATTATAATATAATATCATATGATATATATGTTACATATGTTCATTAACACCATCCTTTACACATTCCATGTATGGCATGAACGAGTCATATCACTTTGAGGGGGCAGTAGTCCACACATCTTCAAATGACATTATCGTGTTTACACATCATGAAAAGAATAAAGGAATGTTGTAAATAAAACATATAGAAGAATAACGAGAATATAAAAATAAAATATATCATATATAAATACATTTCCATCATAATAGCTACCATGAGAGGTGGTAGGGGAAAATCGAAAAATCATCATTTTGTGAGGAAGTAGTTCACTATACACAGAAACAGTATGTTCTAAATCCATTAGATGGACGTGTGTGTAAGTGTAGTTAAAATAATTATCCTAAAAACATCATAGTATATTTAGGAGACTGTTTTTGTTATCTAATCAAATAATAATAATAGAATATAGAGTGAATAAGTAGTATATTGGAAAGGAACTTTAGATAAGATACTACCTCTTAAAATGAGTAACTCCCATTGATTTAATCAAAAAGGCCTTCTTGAATATCCTTATGCCCAATGTATGGTTATATGAGTTAGAGAGGGATGTTGGGAGATTATTTGGTCAGAGTTTGGACTAGCCAATGGGGCTTGAGAGGTGTAAGTAAGGGTTAGAAGTGGTGGCCTTTTATAAGACGGAGGATGGTCCCTTAATGAATATCTTGAAATATTATTTTATTATAAATTGAATTTCTATTTTATAAAGGTAAAAAACTAATTTAATTATAATATAAGATGATTATTATTCCAAATCCTATCAACCAATTGTTTTTATACAAGTTTTTTTTTTCAAATTTAACCTTATCTTTTAGCTTTAACCGTTAGTTAACTTATTAAACTCTTACCTTGTCTTCTTGTATATTCATAGTATATAGTTAATATAGTTATCATAAAATGGAAATAGAACCAAAAGAGATTAATTAATGAAATGTTAAACATTATCTAATTCATTTGGCCAAATCGTAAATTTTTAGGACTATTATATAATTTAATAAAATAATATTTTTTTAAAAACTCATTTATTTTAATTTTTATACGATTAATATCATGAATTTTTGAAAATCCATTAAAACATTATTCATTCTAAGAAACTTCAATAATTAAAATTTAACAGGTCATAATCAACACCAAAATTTTTAGATGGCATAAAAAGTTTCAAAATAAATTTATTTTAAAATTTATAATCTCATTTATTTAAATCGTTCATTAATAAGGTAATTACTACATCATCACTATGTCATAAATATATTTATTTATATGATGTCTAAAAATTATAATTAAACTACCATGATGTAAAAAATAGTTGTATATTTTTAATTACTATTTACAGTTAAAATTATCACTTATATAACCCCATATAATTTTTTTAGTAAAATATATATGTTTAGGATATATTTTCCATAACATTAAATTAAAAGCAATTAAATGTCATTTTCACACACAAGTTGATCTATGGGGTCCTAAAATAGACCTAATGATGGCCATAATCAGAAATACCTCATAAAATTGTGCCAATACATGTGTTTGGGTTGTTTAATATTATTATACAATTATTTTTTACCCTTATTCACCAGATTTACCCTTTTACCATGGTAAATAAAATATTTAGTGAAGTTACTATTCATAATGTCAAAAAATAAAAGGTAACTATTTACAAAATCTGGACCTCCTGATTCCTAATATGGAATACATTTTTCGAAATTCAAAACATAGAAGTTTCAAAAATTAATTTTAATTAATTCCCATTGTCAAATCCAAAAAGTGTGTTTTTAAGAAGTAAAAACTACCCAAAGATTGACATGTGGTTATGTCCAATTTCAAAGTGAAATTGCTTAAAATGACCAAAATTGGATTAAATGATAGAATAATATTCCAATTACATATTAAAACCAAATAATAGGACAATCTAACAATATAAATAATTTAGATGAAAATGCAGTTTTGATTTAAAATGCATTATTTTTCACTATTCATTAAAAATTAACTTTATCAGAAAAATACCAAAAATTTACCCAAATTATATTTTGATGTCCTAATTCTAAATAAGAAGTTTAATTTGTGAAATTTAACATATAAAAGTGAAAAAAGTAGATTTAAAAAGGGTTCTATATCAAAAGGTGGTAAAACTGCTTTTTAAAACATATTAGAGTATTTTTTTCTTAAAATTGGATTCATTCTCATTTTAAACCTCTAAATTTTATTAGATAAATGAAAAAAAACATTTGAAAAACAGGTTTAATCATAATATATTTAGTTATATTCAATCCAACTAGTACAATATTTATGAGTTAATTACCATTTAAATTAATTATATTAAATTATTTTTTTCATTATGACTCAGTATCGTGTGCAACATGAGATTTCAGAGAAACCCATTGTTGTGTGTCGGGTATGCCATTTAACATAAAATCCCATTGAAAGTAAAATTAATTTTTAATTCACAAGTACTAAAAAATATGAAAATGTAATATTCTTTATTTACCTAGGATGATACAATTTCTAGAGGGGAGGTGTTATAGTTTTTCCAACTGAGCTATTATTGAAATACTTTATGAAATGTGGTTTGATCTAAATTTCTATTAAAAAACTAAATAATAAGACCTCAAAATTCATTATGTTTATAAATTCGATATCTCATTTATCTAATTTGATTTCCTACATAATTAAAATTAGTTTTAACCTTACAATACATGGTGAATTTTCATTTTTATCACTTCATTGTTCCTAGATCATTTAATTCTAAATTTTACCTTTGAATTTAATTGTTTGTTTTTTGAAGGAAATCTACCCTCATATTTTCATTTGTACTCAACTAAAAAATTAAAATCTTTTTTATAATAAAGAAAATAATTAATTAACAAATACCAGAGAAAAGTAGTCTTTTTAAGAAGAAATTATTAAATTTAGAAGATCCATCAATAATTTTGATAAATTAATTTGGAAAAATAGCTTCAATGGGAACCCTTTTAATGCATAAGAATTATGAAAAAACCATATATGATTGGTCTCATATTATAACACATAGTTGATGAAATCAAGAATATATAAAGAAATTAAAAAATTATCTTCCTTCAATGTACTGATAAAAAACACAAATTAATCGATGCAGATAGATTATATTCATTGAATTATAATTTTTCTTTTCATAAAATTATGAAATTTCTATAACATCCCAGACCATACATGGAAAACAACTCCACATCAATCATTGATGTTATACAAAAAAATATCAAAAACTTTATCTCATCTACTTTGGCTAAAACATCTGGTCTCATAATTTATCCATTATTATATAATAGGGGGTAAATATTCGATTAAAAACTAGTACAATGTCATTGGAAAAATTTATGTCCATTTGATGGAGAAAATCAGGTATGCAATAAGGGAAGACATTCAAACCCTAGGATTTTATTTTAAATAAATTTGAAATAAATTTTTGGAGTTAAATATCTTTCTTCACACACATACCCATGTATAAGTGAACTATAATTTGGAAACATAGGACATAATCTTCTTAATTTATGAAAGATATTCAATGTATCCCCTAGTAATATTCTATTATAGTACGACTACTTATTCATAACATTTAGAATGGAAACAAATGAATGAGTGATCTTAGATTATATATAAGTGTAATAAAGGGAGATAAATAATCATTACATTATTATATGGGTATGAGAACATAATAATAACATTTAAAAACAATACCATTCAAATCATATATCATAATCTTAAGTCATGTCATAAAATTTTCTGTTCATAAGTCATAATCATAAGGAAATAAAATTACACGAGCCATGATAGAATAACATTATAACATGAAATAAAATTGTTTCATAAAAATAATAAAACAAAATATTTTGTCTGGGCTATATACCAAAATATTCAATACACATTAGGAATGGGTTAATAAAATGTGTACCTACATTGGGCTTGGAATAATTTACAATATATCCTACAATATAATTCTTGGTAAAGCCCCACATGTACCTTCTTGTTTCATGAATGAAGTAACCTCATGTATACCCTCTTGTATCAACCAAAGGATAACCTACCATGTATCCTCTTGTTTCATGCGGGGATGACTATACATGTACCCTTTACGCTCATATAACATTATTAATTACCCAATACATTAGTAGAAAAAATAGGTCTCACCCATCTCATAAGGAAAATAATACACTTGGGTTCCAAATGATCATAAATAATTTATCATATCATAAAACATGAAATGAAATTACTTTCAAAATAATTTCTCATATAACACTATTTTTAAAATAGATAGTCTTGATAATCATTTCATCATAGCATAACCACTAGGAAAGATATGAATTCATTAGAATTTTATCATTCTATAAGCCGTTGAAAAAATTGTGTTTCACAAAAAAAAATTTCATCATAAACCATTAATATAAATAATAATAATTTTATCCCTATTTCATATCCCTATAAAAGAATAAGTTTTATAAAATGATGTAATTTTATATGGATAATGATTTTGAAAGATCTGTTGGATTAATTCCTGAGTAAAATAACTTTTCATTGAAAACCATTTTTTTAAAATTAAAACATTTTAAAAATATATTCCTCTAACAAAAACCTTAAAAACTTATATGGTATGATTCAAATCATTTAGAGGTCATGAAAATTATACATAATGTTTATTACATGCATGGTAAAAAAACATATTCTTTTCATATTTTTAGTAAAAGAAAAAAAGTATAGTTTTGAATTGGAATGAGTATTATTTCTAAGAAAATTAAATAAAGAAAAACATTAATAAATAATAATAAATAAATTTCATAATTAAAAAATTAATTTTTTTGAAAACACATTTTTTTGGAAAAACGGTTTTTGACCAATGAGGCAAATGATGATGATTTTTCATGAATAATTATATTTACAATTGATTGTATAATGTGATGAAAATGAAGGTAAAAAATTTATTTTAATGAAATAAGTATATAATAATAATATAAATTTTTTTATTGAAATATATATAATAAAATTTCATCAATGGATACATAATCCTAAAATATCCTGATAAATGACTTGAATGTAACATAAAACATTACAACATTTAAAATAATGAATTGTATGTACCATGAAATAATAATTAGTTAATTATTCATATTATATAATTATAATATAAAAATTCGTGATATTAAATTTCAAATGGTATCTATATAAATCTCCTAAAAAATATAGTTTTATAACATAACATTTGTCTCAATGATGGAAAATTGTGAAAAACATTCCTTGCCACTTGGGTATCTTTTGAACCATAAACCATCTGAAAGACTGATACTTAAAAGGATATGTTAATCCCAATAATTTTCACGCGATAGAATATTAATGTCTTTCATGGATATTAGATACACCACATATGAGATACAAATGATGTATAAGGCTTGTATCTTATATATCTAAAAGTGAGACGAAAAATCCTTTACCACTTTAGTAGTGTTTTATCCAAAAGAAAATGATTAAGAATAAAATATAATTAGAAATTAGAAATAACTAAATTAAATATATTCATGATATAAATTTTCAGTGGGCCAGTATATACCCCATACTAAAGAAAAGAGTGCTGAATTTTTTATGTCACCTTAAATGAAAGGAGACCCGAAACCCCATAACTTAAGACTTAACATCCATTATACAAGTTAGAACCTCCTATATAATAAATATATGATTATTATAAATATGTTAAATAACCATAACCATATATATCATACATATATTATTTACATATGACCATTTATTAACCATTTATTAAAAATTCCAAGTTAAAATCATGTTTCGGGTAATAACTGTTTGATTTTGGATATATGTTTTGATTTTTTTTGGTCCTCTTAATTTGATAATGGTTTTATAAACTAAATAATAATAATTAGGATATTATTATCATATTTATACATCAATTATACATTTAATTATAATCATTAATGAGGATTTTGATAAATAAAGGGTATTAAGATCATAGAGACATTATGCAATACATACACATGGGTGATGTTTCGATTCACCAGAGATAAATATTGAAAGATTTAATGTTATATTTTATATTTATGTAATTATAATAATATGATATTATTTCTTTTAATATACTTATAAATATAATATAAGTGGTGTGGTGATGATCATAGAGAGTCAAATCACTACATGAAGGTGTGGTTCATGCATTCACGGATGATATTATTATATTTCAATGAGTGAAAAGGTATAAAAGCTAGTGATATATTATATTTTCATAATGATAAATATTTAATTAATATCATAAATATTTCATGAATATCGCATATATTTATCCATATTTTCATCCATGTAAATCATTAGTGAAAATCGAAAAACATTTCTCAGTGTGGCGGTTGTCTCTTGTACACATGAACAACATTATCATATCCTCTATTGAATGGAATGTAAAAAGATACATATGATATAATTAATCTATATGTATAATTATTTAATAAATATCATATATATAATTTATATCTATTACCATACCTAACTGTGAGAGGTGGTAATAGACAAACAAATGACATCAGTTCATGTGGAAGTAGTCCGATGTAAACATGAATGATAATTTCAGGACCCATTTGATAAAAGAAGTGTTTTTTGGGTAATAAACCTAACATGAAACATATAATTATATAAAAAATACTTATTTTAATATATAATAACGTTTTAACAATAATTTATTGATGTGGATGATGAAAGAAAATGAAAACACTCGTTGAATAACATGACCTCTTCTTCAGGTAACCTTCGTAGGTTTTCACCAAAATCCAACATATGAATGCATTCAGAAAAAAATAATTCATAAAAAATGAGAGGATGGAATTTGGAACATGATATTGTAATGGATATTTCAATATAATTTTTTCAAGGTTTTAAGTAGAGGGGGGAGGGGTCGTATATGGACCAGACCTTAAACATATCTTATTCTAGTGTTTTTGAACCAGAACTCTAATTTGAGGATCTTTTATGTTTATACATTTAGGGAATTAGGATAAAATATTAAATAGTAAATTCATACATTATAAGTGGACACTTATACACAATATTCATTTTTTCACCAAAGGAAATCCATTTAAAATAAAAAAAGATTTTTTATCAAGACACATCATTAATACTTTCATCATGGAATCTTTTTGTCCTTATCAATATAAAGACCTGTGAAAAACATTTTAAAACATGGGATGAGAAGAAAATTTCATTAAGGGATATGAAAAGAAAGAAACCATTAGTCAATTTAAAACATGGTAACCCGTTTAAGGTTATTTGCAAGAATGAGGTAAAATATTTTAATATGAATAAGACATCAAACCTTTTTGTCAAAGAAAATTATTAAAACCAATATAAATTAATTAAAACTCATTTAGGTGACTTAGAGAATAATGTAAATAAAAATCTTTAAAACCTCTTCCTATTGGAATAATAATATAGTCCACTTCTTAATTGGATATCTATAATGGGGATCACCCTTTGTATAAGCTATATTGGGCTCACCCAGGAGCTATAATGGGCTCACATGTGAGCTAAAATGGGGATCAACCCTTCGTAAAAGTTGTGTCAGGATCCCTCGTGAGCTATAATATGGTTCAATCATTCGTATAAGCTATATTGGGCTCACCCATTTCATATAATGATAATGTACCATTTCAAAATTACGTTCCCCACAAAACCCTATTGAAAAACTCTTCTAATCCCATATGAAAAAATTCATATCAAATTCTTATTTTCATTTAATAATCCATTTTCAAGAACAAGTTATCCAAAAAAATGAATAAGGTATTTCTTTTTCTTTTAAAAACATTAATTATTATTGAGGAATCCAAGTATCAAACAACGGTTATGGTGGTGGAGAATTCATTCTCATCATATACATCAAATCAATAAACATTCATTTTTTTCATTTTGTAAATAAAGTAAAACTCTTTGTACAAAAAGAATCCATTGGGAAAATTTTAAATGAAATTAATGATGAACATAAAATTTCCTATATAATCGTTTTATATTCATATAAATAAATATGTAAATTAATATCATGACGAAAATATTAGATAATTAAATATTTAAATGTCCAAGGTGTCTCATACCACTTTGAACCTTTAAATATTAAACTCCAAGAATTAATAAATTTACCAAAACAATGAAAAATATTATTATAGATAAACTATAGATATGAAATTTCATAGTAGATGTATATAAATCTTATAAAATAATAAAGGTTTATATCATCAAGAAATGCCATAATGAAAGGAGATTGAGACGGAATCCCTTACTTTGTGTCCGACACGTCATGTAAAATTATTATATTACTAAATAATAAACATTGGTTAATTTTAATCTATTGAGAATATTTTTATTATTTATTATTCCTTTTATTTCACTTATTAACATTTTATAAAAATTAAATAATTACTTAAGTTCATATCGGATGTTTTGTCGATATTCAATACTTGATTCGAAAATGAAATTGGATTGATGTAAATAGTCAATGTGGTCATAAGTACATCATCTCCAGAATAATTTTCATGAAATAATAAAAACATTAATATATAAATTATACTTTTAAATCAATTTATTAAATATCTATATTGAAAATGAACAAAGTTACAATCATTGGGACAGTAATTCGTACGTACGCATGAGGGACATTTCAGTTTTCATTTATCATTATAGAACATGATAATTACTATTTTACCATTATGGAATGATAAAAATATTTTTAAAATAATAATATTACTTAAAATATATGTATATATATCATACATGTTATTTGGTGAATAAAAACTAATCATATCGCTTCATGGAGGTTATAGTTCACACATACGCACGAAAGACATTAACGTTTTTTGTACATGAATAGTAAGAAAATAATTGAAATATTATTATTTTATAATAATATATATGTCATTAATATATTATATAAAAACATTTATTCCATCATTATATCCTGTCCTGATAGACGGTAATGAAAAATGAACTATATCAGTTCGTGATGCGGTAGTCCCCGTACACACGAACGAAATGTTCATTTCTAATTTAATGAAATTGAAGAAGGATTTAGGTGATGATATTAAAATAATAAAATCTCAATATAATGAGGATACAATATTTATTATTTTATATTAGAAGAATAATATTTAGTGGAATTGGATGATGAAATAAAATA
The DNA here is from genome assembly GCA_963277665.1 of Viscum album. Lineage (NCBI taxonomy): Eukaryota > Viridiplantae > Streptophyta > Magnoliopsida > Santalales > Viscaceae > Viscum > Viscum album. The sequence continues at coordinate 670,241,658 of OY728131.1, read as the reverse complement.
GAAACACTTTAAAAAGAGACACATCTTCTTCAGTTGATCACCGTTGAAGAACCCCTTAACACCTCTAAGAAGGATGTTATGACTAAAATAAGGCATTAAAACATGGGGAATTATTATAGGAATAGGTTTGGGTAGATCTTGTCTAACCTAATGGGCTTTGGAAGTGTGAGTATTAGAGAAGAGTGGGTTGGTTTTTATATGAGAGGGTAGGGGCACCCTTGGAAACTCTTAAAATATTAAATTAATATAAATTAAATATCAGTTACAAATTGTTCCAAAATCATTTATTTTCTAGATAATATTATTTTGGTTTGAATACACATCATAGAATTAATATTATTCATGTTTTGAATATTATTTAGTGATTAACTTTTTTTGTTTAACCCTTATTTTACTCTTTTTAATACTATTGTGATATTATGTTATTTACGAATTGTGTGTTAATGTCAGTACTATAACATGTAAAAATTACAAAAAAGTTAAATTTATGACATATTTAGACTTATCCTATCCATTTGAATGAATCTTAGATTTTTAGGAATTTAATATCTTTTAATAAGATATTTTATATTTTAAAATAAAAATAGTGTTAATTTTGAGACTATTCATTAGTTGACTCTTAAAAATATCATAACAAGAATATAAGTTCTAAAAAACTTTTAAATTATAAAAAAATGTCAAAATTATCCATAAAATTATTGTATTGAATAAATTATTTCATATAGTCTTTATTTTAATACTTATAATATTATTTATTGGATATTTTCATTAATTAATAAATTACTACATCATCATTGTATAAAAATTAAATTTAAATATTTAATTTCAAAAAATTATAAAAAAAATTAACATGATGTAGGTAATATTTCTATATTTTCAATGACTATTTATAGTAGATGTGACCCCATGAATAACTCCATAATAAAATACTTTACTTTTAAAAAACAACTGTAAAAAATGACTATTCAATGAATACAATATTATAAATGCAGTATAGTCATCCAAGTGGATCTAAGTGGTCCTAAAATTTACCCAAGTATTATCATGGTCAAGATAAACTAACAAATTAAATTAAGACAACTGTTATGGTTGTTTATATTATTATAATTTTATTTTTACTTTAAATTTCATAATTTACCCTTAACTATGGTAATTAAAATAATTAATAATGTTACTATTCATAGTATCAAAAAAACCTATTTACATAATTTGTCCCATATGATTAAAAATAAGGAAACCATTTTTACAAATTCAAAACACATAAATTGCATTGACTAATTTAAAATTAATCCCTATTGTCAGTATGAGAAAATGAGTTTTTTTAATGTAAAAACCATCAAAAGATTGACATGTATATATATCTAATTTCACTATAAAATTACATCCAAAGACCAAAATTATATTAAATTATAGAAATATAATCTCTTTAAGCTTTAAAACTAATTAAAAATATAATCTAACAACATTAATAACTTAGATGAAAATTCAGTTTTGAATAAAAATGTAGTATTTTTCACTATTCATTAAAATATGAATTTTATCAAAAAAATACTAAAATTTCAACTAATGCAAATTTTTTATGTTCCTATTAAAAATAAGATGTTTATTTATTAAAATTGACCTTATTAAAGAGACAAAAACTAGATTTACAATTCGTTCTCTATTAAAAGGCGGTAAAACTGTATTTCTTTGAAAAAGATTTCATTTATCTGAAAAAATGAATTGGTTTTTATATCATGTCTATAAAATATATAAAATGTATTTTAAACATTAATTTGAATATATTAAATATATATTTCATTAATAAAATCCATAAAGAGTGATTTTATTATTTTATAAACTCATTATTTTCATTTAAATAGTTTTTCAGAAAAACATTTCCATTTAATTAAAAATGGGTTTATTTTAATTTTTATGTAATCTTTCACAAATAATTTAATTAAATACATCTTTAAATAATATTTTTATAAATAAATTAATACTATTCATTCCCACCATTTTAACAGCTAGGTTATAAGGTAACATAATAAAATTTACTTGATAGCTTAATTTCGATGTGGTGTATTATGTATGAAAGTGAACATATTGTATCCTCTAAGAAAATATTGATTTTACATTCCCCACTTTTGAAATTTCATCCTAATAATTTGAACTTCAGTTTGGTAACTAAGGTATGACTCTTAAAAATAACTTTATTGTATTCCCACACTAAAAAAAGGATTAATAAACCTTCCACCTTAAAAGAAAGAAAGGGATGTATGATGGTCACATGAGATAAAACATACTAGGATTACATATAAGAAAATATGGAAATGGAAGAATGAATATCTATCACGTTCTGATGCAGAGTGATAGAAAACATGATCATGAGAAAGTAGACAATCATAAAACCACAAACATGTAATGGTTTAAATGGTATTTGATTTTTTGATAGGAAAAGTAAATAGAATTTTTTTTATTTTAAGATCATGTTGATGAAGTTGAAGAATTATTTTACTACGTAGAATAATAATATAAGGAAATGCAATTAATTGAAATGTAGGGTCACAGACCAACCCGAATCGACCCTGAAACGGTCATCTAAGTTGGTCCGCGACATGGCCTGAGAGGCGTTCTTGATCCTCCCTGGCTGGCGACAAGCACCCAGGCATCAATATAGAATGTGGGAATGATTTCTACCATTAAAAATAAATAAAGCAGCAGAAGTAAAACAGAGCAATGCAGAATAAATAAACCACATAAAATGAATAAATTGGAATAAAAGAAAATAATTCTAACTGAACTTCACATCCGAAATAACTCTCTGTGACCCCGCATGTCACTCTCCAAATCAATGATCAAGCATCTTCCAAGGAGAGTGAACACAAGCCTTTTCCTTCACAAACACTAGAAACTGAAAAAAAACTATAGGCGTGAGTATTAAAACTCAGAAGGCTAGCCCAATATCTATTCCCAATTAACTACCTTTAATATTAAGAAACATTTATTTAAGTCTGAACTACAATATATCAAAGTATGAATTTCTATAATTTTTACATGGAAACAAAGTATAAACCATAGACCTTATTCATTTGAATAACCAGAACAAATGAGTTTGGAATCTATTTTCTTTTGAAAACATTGTCATAGGAGTTAGGAAAACCAATATGTCACTTTTCATGAAAAACACCACACAAGCGTACCAAGGCAGATATAGTAAGGAAAATGTAAATAGCTATGAAAATATCTCAGCACAAGTTCATTAGCTAAAAGTCACTAGACATAGGAGAACTTGAGTGATTAAGAGTAATCCAGAAGACATTAATACCTAGGACCCCATCTAAAGTTTCATGCCACATACGATGCAATATAACGCTCCAAAACGCTCATCCATCCAATCTCAGGCAGGTCGGGGGGAAATCCCATAGTAATAAACACAAACATATCCACCTACTAGGGGCCACTGGTCAGTACCATAACCTACCAGAGCAGTACTGATCTCATAAAATTCTTTAATTATGTCAGGTTCATATGCCTCAAGTATAAAAATAGGTGATCCAATAGATGCCTCTGAGCATCAAATCACAACCTATATTTATAATAATATTCCGAAGCAGGTCTCGCCCCGAGTCTCCCAAAGGATTCCCCTAATTCCTTAAATTCAAGAAATACCAAGGGTTACCAACTTAGGAAAACATATAATGGAACTTGGGGATTCCATACCGAGGACATCCCAGCCATCCCATGTCAACAAGGCACAAAGAACATCCATGAGAGTTTTACACAAAACACTTTGAATTTTTTTAAAGTTTCCAAACAGGATTTTAAACACTATTAAAAAAACCTACTTTTATCAAAGGTACAATTTCCACATTTTCTAAATAGATGTAAACACATCATATAATGCATCCAAACATTGATAAAATGCTTTTTAATATAGCTAGAATACCTACCCAAGACCCGACTATTTTTAATGAAATTCCAAAACATGCTAAAACACAAACAAAACTTGAGTAAAAGCAAAAAAACTTGGGAAAACACAGGAATAACCAAAAAAATTATTCCCCACACTGAAAATACATTCATAAACCACAATAATTAATTTTACTTCACACTTCACTCTGAAAATGCGAACGGGAACTTTTATATATAAAAAAACACAAGGCATTAAATGTTCAACAAAACAATTTCTATTCAATATAAAACAAAATATTGAAACCAAATACATTCCTTGATTTTTTTAAAACTTTAAACAATGTTTTTATCATGATAGATCATTTTTATAAAAAAACCCAGTATTCACAACTCAAAAAAATACCGCACATTAAAATGAAATTTTAAAATAATACGCACCCCAGAAACACCCCCTTTTATAATTCTCACTACCAAAATAATTTTATCAATGTTTTGCAATTTATAAAACACCATCCAAAGGAAACAAAGGTTCTAAATAAATAAAACACACCCAATTTTGCACAAAATGCTACTTTTAAATTAACTACACAATAAAACCATAACAAATAGAACGTCAAATGTAGACCACATACCACATGACTGACCAGAAGGTTGCACAAAAATATTTAACATGCATACTAAGTGAGAAAAACATAGAATTAAACTTTCATAAATTAAAAATGGAAATTGAAATGGAAATTCCTATCTCGGATATGTGGTATGATGATAATGCAACCTCGGAACTGGTGTGAGATCACATTCCCACCTTAACCACGTGCTCCAAAAGCTGAAACTAGCCCGAAGATACCCAAACAAACCCAAAAAGGCTAATAATAAATATTATATCTAATAAATTAGAGACCCCTAACTGACTGAAAGTAAAAAGAAAAATAAAGATGATTATACCGAAGGGGCTGCAACCAGAGAAGGATGAGAATGCAAGGGATGATCTAGAAGGTATGCAACGACAAGGGCGGTAGCTAAAAAAAACACGGCAAGGGAAGGGGCCTTGTGCGCTGAAGCATGGGGGGCTGGAGGTGGCTTGCCGATGTTGTGTGTGTCGGCTGGAGGAGGTCTGTTCGGATAGAAGAGGGTTGGTCAAGGATTTTCCTCACTGGGGGTGTTGTCGAAGTTGCACGCCGCATCAGGAGGAGGATGCGCCATTGTGTGAGTTGGATAGGAGGGGGATGAGTCTCCGGAGATGCTCGGGGGTTGGGTTGTCGTGTTGAGGTGAAACTGGAAGCGGGTCAGCTAAAAGGAGGTGGCGGCCGAGGCTAGTCCGTGTTGGGAGCTGTCGTGTTGGGGTGAAACCGGTGAAAGTCAAGTTGGAGCGGATGTGGCTGGGAGGAGCGCATAGGGTAGGAGGAGTCAGGGGCCAGTGGAGCGCACATGGAAAGATGATCCGGTTAGGGTCTTGCGGCCAAAACCAAGGCAGGAGGAGAGGTAGACCGTGAGTTTCTTCTACACTGGTTCATTTGAGCATAGCAAAGGGGAAGAATAATAGTTGGGTCCTCCACAAGTAGAGAAGGAGGGAGGGGGGCGCTCAAATTGGAGAGAGAATCAACAAAAAAACGGTGCAACCCTAAATGAAAGAATAAAGAAGAAAAGAGAATGATAATAATAATAATAATAATTGTGATAGGAATAATAATAAAAAAAGGAATAAAAGAATAATATTAATAATTATTATTATTATTATAACAATTCAACAATAAAATAATTTCTAACAATTTCTTTAACTAGTATAATATCATTAATAATAATGCATAATTATAAAATTAGCAATTTAAGTTTTCACCTAAATAAAAATATTAAAATTATTAATAACCATAATAAAATTAAATGACAAAATTAATGTTTATTTTAATTACAATATTCATTTACTTTTATTTTTTGAGAGCGGACGGTCACTCAGTTACTTTGGCAAAACCACACAGCTTCCAAATTCATGCTTCTCCTATGCACCCAACGACGGTGAACCCAGGACACACTCTTTTTATGAAAGAGTTAGAAATTTAGTCCACGACTCACCCCATGCCCCATAAAAAATTATTTAAGGCCACATATATATTAAAATAAAATAAAAACATGGGTTGGGTGTGACAATTCTCCCCACCATAACACTTTATACCCCCATAAATCCCTAAAACTATCCAGCCAATTGATCAACACCTAAGGAGTTAGTAGAAACATGATCCAACCTCTTAACCCAAGGACATCACACCGACTACCCGCAGGACTCGACCACATTGCGCGAAATAGATCACCAGTATAGGGGAGGTCTGATCGGACTCCCCCCATAAGAACTCAACTAGCTTCTGGTAATGACTTAAGAGAAAACCCAAAGAGACTCACGGTGGGTCTCCCCACTATAAAAAACTGATCTATTAGAGACCAAACATAAATCCACCTTCGGCCAGAACCAGGTTGTACTCAAGATATAAAAATCACAACAAAAATATTTAAACCACTCACTCCCTTCTGAAAGGGAAAGGAGTTGATTCAAAATGTCTGCACAAACCAAAAACCTTTACCCCTTGGGAGGGGAGGGAGGTCCCAAGGATTGGAACACTGAAACAACGACATATGACTACTCAAGACTAATCACATCTAGATGGAAACAAACCAAAATCGAAAATAATTCACATGTGTGGACCACGCAAGGTCACTAATTAGCAACTTGCATCCAAAAGGAACAATTACTGACATTGAGTGAGGGATAAGTCCATCGCGCACTTTGCGACAAGAGGAAAATTAGAATGACAGAGAAACAAGAGAAGCAACACCAAAACTGTCTCACCACATGGTAGAGGCCCAACTTTAACTAGATTCCTTAAAATTCCTTAGGGTTCCTGACTATGTGTCGGCTTCACTCCGAGGCCTTTTGGATGGAGCTCTAATGGATGAAGCATCTTCTACCTCGTAGAAAAGTTCCAATAATACCAATAACAAACACACACCTTTTTATTTAACAAATCAAAGGACAATATTTTAATATGAAAATCATATTGGCATTGAAAATCGTAGTTCACAAAAAGTCCGACAACATTCACATACATTTCAAAACCCAAAACACCATTAGTACACTACATCAATAAGAAACCCCTTACACTAAAAGGAAAATTACACAAGAATCTTTGAACAAAAACCCAATAACACGTCACTTCTGAGAACTTCCTCTACAACGCTTCCCAGAAAAGCCCCGAAAGAATCGTTGCAAGTGATCCGGGCATTCACAGGCTTGGAAGGGCTTCAGACCACTTAGGCACGATGGCTTCTTATGACCCAGCTTTCCACACTGATAACACACGAGAATTTCTTGCTCCGAAGAGGTTGATGATAGATCTTGAGGCCACTTGATTCCACGACCTTCTCCATCCAATTTCATTTTCTTACTCATCTCCTTTCTAGAATATTCCCCATTGCTCATAGGGATAAAAGGATGGAGGAATACTTTGAGCACTCCTTCCATCGCAGCTTCGACATGAAAATCTTGTCTCCCCACATCGACAAAAGAAGTTAGGTTGGACTCTAACACCTTTGACTTTAGATCAGGTAGGAGACCATCCTCGAAGTGTCGAGCCTTCACGGGGTCATCTGTGGAATAACCTAAATCATAAGGGAATAGCTCCCCAAAGTGATGGAAATATTCCAACATGGATCAATCACCCTACTGCAGACAACACATCTCCATACCCTTTTCTCACCCTCTATTCGTCAAAGAAATAATGACGAATGAACAAGGTCTTGAAAAACTCCCATGTAAGCTCTTGACAGGGCTTGTTCCGAGACACCGACTTCCACCACATCCACGGTGAACGATCAAAATGAAGGTCGCAAACTTGACCTTCAACGAATAAAAAAACTCAACGAGGTTAAAGTGAATTTCAATCTTTCGCATCCACTACTCTACTATAGAGGTTTTTTTTTACCAAAAAAGAGAAGTGGATCTAGCTTCTGAAACCCAAGCATAAAATCCTTAGGTTGATCAACCGTACTACGATCACCCATAAAAGACTCAATGGGATAGCTGCTATACAAGAAAAGTTATGAACCCAATCAAGGCCAACTCAATAAATAAAATCCTAAAAAAAAATCATTTCATAGGTGACAAGCTCGAAACACATGAAAGAAAGTTATCATAACATCAAAACTTTTCTCTTTGAAAACATCTTTAATTTAAAACAAGCTTGGTGATTAAAACCCTCTCCATTGGTATCCCATAGAGCCTCACTCACATGCATGTATCTGTGCCAACCCGGGCATCCATCCATCATACGAGACATATGCTGATAATCCAAAATACCACTATGCATGTGAGCACCCCATGGAACACTAAGGACAAAACAAAGAAACTTCATTTTCCAAAACCGAATCATTTATACCACTTATTTTAAAACATTACAAAAATTAAAAATGTCATTTCAAACAACCATTTTTCAAAACCAAATTTCCTGATTCAAACCACTTTCAAATATCAACAGAAACCCAAAACAACTCAAACAGGGAACTAGTGTCAGTGGGTGACTTGAAAATATGGTTGGTGGCCATATTCCAAACACGTCACCGACACAGAGAGCCTTTTTGGACCATCCCATAGCTCCACATGGCTTGCCAGACCATGCGAATGAGAAGGACTATTAACCCGAATCCCTTTGTCGTATCCCAGTGACAAAACATTTCCATAAAAACCCAAATAAACAAATTAAACCGAACTTCCCATGGATACCCAAGGATCAGAACGAGAAAGAGTTCATGACACTCTTCCCACTCTTACCCCTTGAGTCCCCACAATCCCACTCTGTCTACCATGACATCCCATATAACAATGGGTGCTCGGAAAAGCAAGGTCTGCTAAGAGATGACCTACTCTGATACCATTTTTTCACGAAACAACCCAGGTCGACCCTGAACCAGTCACCCGAGCCGGTCTCCGATATGGACCGAGAGGCGTTCCCAATCCTCCCGGGATGATGACAAGTGCTGGGGAATCAACAAAGACTGTGTGAATGATTTCTCCCATTAAAAATAAATAAAATAGTAGTAATAAAACAGAGCAGCAAAAAATAAATAAACCAAATAAAACCAAAAAATCGGAACAAAAGAAAATAATTCTAACTGAACTCGACGTCCGAACTAACTCCATGTGACCCCGCAGGTCACTCTCCGACTCAACGATCATGCATATCCCAAGGTGAGTGCACTCAAGTCCTATCCTGCACGAAAACTAAAAACAGAAAGAACTATATGCTTGAGTATTAAAACTCATTAGGATAGCCCGCTATCTATTCCCAATTCACTACCTTTAAAATTAATAAAAATCAATTCTATGTTTGAACTACAATATATCAAAGTATGAATTTCTATAATTTTTTCTTGAAAACAAAGTACAAACCATTGCCATTAGTCATTTGAAAAACCAGAACAAAAGAGTTTGGACCACATTTTCTTTTGAGAACATTGTAATAGGAGTTAGGTAAACCAAAATATCATCTTTCATGTATAACACCACACAAGGGTACCAAGAAAGATATAGTAATGCCAATGTAAATTGGTATGAAAATATCTCAACAACAGTTCATTATCTAAAAGTAACTAGACATAGGCGGACCCGAGAGATTGAGAATAATCTAGAAAACACTAATACCTACAACCCCATTTACAGTAGCATGCCAAAAATGATGAAATATAATGCTCTAAAATGCTCGACCATCCTTTCTCTAGTGGGAAAGTGGAAATTCCCATATCAATAAACCCGACAATATCTGCCTACTATGGGCCATAGGTCATTACCATACTCTACCAGTGCAGTACTCATCCTAGAAAATTCTATCAATATGTCAGGTTGGTATGCTGCAAGTATAAAAAGAGGTGAGCCAACAGATGTCACCGAGCATCAAATCACAACCTATATTTATAATAATATTCAATAGCATGTCTCACCTCGAGTCTCCCTAAGGATTTCCCTCATGGCTTAAATTCAAGAAATACCAAGGGTTCCTAATTGTGGAAACCATATAATGGAACTCGGGGATTCCATACTGAGGACATCCTAGCCATCCCATGATAACGAGACATGAGGAACATCCACGGGGGTTTTACACTAAAAACTTTACATTTTTTTAAAGTGGCCAAATGGGCCTTTAAACACTATTCACAAAACCTACATTTTTCAAAGGTACAATTTCCACATTTCAAAAAGAGATATAAAAATATCATATAACACATCCAAACATTGATAAAACTTTTTTTAATATAGCTAGAATACCCACCCAAGACCTGACCATTTTTAATAAAATGCAAAAACATGCTAAAACACAAACCATACTTTTGTAAAAGCAAACCACTTGGCAAAACACAGTAAGAACCAAAAACATTGTTCCCCACATGGATGATACATTCATAAACCCCAAAAATTTATTTTACATCACACTTCACTCCGAAAATCCAAATAGGCACTTTTATATATAAAAAACACAAGGCATGAAATGTTCACCAAAACAATTTCTATTCAATACCGAACAAAAAATTGGCTCCAATTTTATGCCTTAATTTTTGTTTAAACTATTAAACAATGTTTTTAACATCACATACCATTTTCACAAAACACATAGTATTCACAACTCGAAAAAACATACCGCACATTAAAATCAATTTTTAAAATAGCACACACCCCAGAATCACCCTCTTTTATAATTTCCACTACCAAAATAATTCAATTAATGTTGCTCAATTTATAAAACACCAACCAGAAGAACAAAAAGTTCTAAAGAAAAAAACACACCCAATTTTTCACAAAATTCTACTTTAAAATCAACTACACAATAAAACCATACCAAACAAGACATAAAATGTAGACCACATACCACGCGATTAACCAGAAGGTTGCAAAAAAATAATTAACATGTATACTATGTGAGAAAAACATATAATTAAAGTTTCGTAAATTAAAAATGGAATGTGAAATAGAAATTCCTACCTTAGATATGTGGTGTGACAATAACGCCACCTCGGAACTGGTGCAATATCTCGTTCGCACCTCAACCACGCGCTCTAGAAGATGAAACTAACCCGACGCTACCCAAACGAACCCAAAAAGGATAATAATAATTATTATCTCTAATCAATTAAAAACCCCAAACTGAATGAAATTAAAACGAAGAAAAAAGATGATTATTCTGAAGGGTATGCAACTAGAGGAGGAGGATAATTCAAGGGATAAGTCAGAAGGTATGTGCCGACAAGGGCGGTCGTGAAAAAAAACGCAACAAGGGAAGGGACTGTGTGTGTTGAAGGATGGAAGGACAGAGGTGGATTGGCAATGTTGTGTGCCCCAGCCAGAGGAGGTCTGTTCAGTTAGAAGAGGTCTGGTTGGGGCTTCAGAAAGCTGGGGGAGTTGTCGAAGGGGAACGCTTCACCAGGAGGAGGTCGCATTGTTGGGTGCATCAGATACTTGGGGGGAGTCATCAGAGATACTCGAGGGTTGGGCTGTCATGCTGGGGTGAAACCGGTAGTGGGTTGGCAGAAAGAAGGCGGCAGCCGAGGTTGGTCGGCATCGGGGGTTGTCATGATGGGGTGAAACCAGCGGATGTCAGGGCGGAAGTGGTTGTGGATGGGTGGAGCACACAGGGCAGGATGAGTCGGGGGCCAGTGGAGTGTGCATGGTAAGAGGATCCAGGCAGGGTCTCGTGGCCAGAACCAAGGAAGGAGGGGAGGTTGACCGAGAGGTCCTTCGATGCTAGTTCATTCAAGCATAGAAAAGGGAAAGAATAATGGTTATGTCCGCTGGTTACACAGAAGGAGGGGGGCACTCAAATTGGAGAGAGAATAAAAGAACGGTGTACCCCTAAATGAAATAATAAAGAAGAAATTAGAAAGGAAAAAAATTAATAAGAATAATAGTGATAGGAATAATAATAATAAAAGGAATAAAAGAATAATAATAATAATAATAATAATTATTATTATTATTGTAATAACAATTCAACAATAAAATAATTTCTGACAATTGGTTTAACTAGTATAATATCAATTATAGTAATGCATAATAATAAAATTATCAATTTATATTTTCACCTAAATAAAAATATTAACATTATTTATGACCATAAAAAATTAAATGACACAATTAATGTTTATTTTAATTAAAAAATTCATTTACTTTCATTTTTCGAGAGCGGATGGTCGCTAAGTTACTTTGGCGAAGCGATGCAGCTTCCATATTCTTTCTCCACCTATGCACCCGATGATGTCAAACCCAAGACACACACTTTTTATCAAAGAATCATAAATTTAGTTAGGGACTCACCCCAGACCCAATAAAAAAATGTTTAAGTCCACATAATTAATAAAATAAAATGAAATCATGGGTCGGGTGTGACAAGTAGAGTTTCATTTATTAATCAAATTCCCCAAAAAACTCATCAATTTCTCCAAATGATGAGTATTTAAGATGAATTTGTGATGCCTGAAGAAATATATTTAACATATAAGAACTCTTTTTAACAAAAAAAGGTTAACTATATTTTTCTTCTACCTTTAAAAATAAATAAAACCAAAATGGTTAGTACAAGATTAGATAATTTCCCATAAAAATAATAATCCATTTCAAGGAGAATGAAAAATTTTTATCTCCAAAATTCAACAGTAATAACCAATGTTCAATAAAGACCATTTGAAAAATAACATTACTTAAAATTTTTCAAAATAATCTAAACTAAGATTGTAACCCAAAATTCAGACGAATATGATTAAATAATCATCTAATATAAATTTTGACATTAATTTTCAAATAAAATCAACCACTGTTAAAGTCTTACTCCAAAAAAGTAATTTACCTAATCACATATTCTCCAAGATAGGTTAATCATTTCCATAAATAACCCAAACAGCCGTAAGTACACAATAAAAAAAGATTCTTCCAAAATAAATTTCAACCATTACACCTAAAAAAATCCCATAGTATTCAATTATCCTTATGTATATAAAGTTCCCAAAATATTGAACATCTTCCAAAATAACATTTATAACTTAATCCCTAAATAATTTTCCTAAACCAAGGATATCCATTTGATAAAATGTAAGTTCCCAAAATCAAATTCTTTTTATTCCATAATATTATTTAACTAAAAAGAAAAGTCCATACTAACCAGGGACTTCACATAGGATAGTGGTAGGCTATAAGCCATGTTTCACTTTCATTTTTCCAAAATAACATTTATAACTCAATATTTATCCCATTCCATTCATTTTTCATCGTAAAAAGTAATAAACCATTGTTACCTCAAAAATAAATGACTCTAAAAATAACGTTAGTCACCTTAAAAGTGCATAACATATAACATAAATAGGATTTTAATAAATTAAACTTATAATCAAACCTAAAATTTTAAACTCAAGATGATATACCTAAATCTTTAGAAAACATACTAATCTTTAAAGTTGTCTAAACCATCCTTTAATACCAACTATAAAAACTCATCCTTAATCATATCATATTATAGTATTTTTGAACTAGAATCCACATTATAGGATATTTTAAGTTTAGAGTTTTAGAGAATCAGTACAAAATTAAACATTGTAAACTCATACATTACAAGTGGAAACTTATAATCAGTATCTATTTTTTCACCAAAGGAAACCCTTTTAAAATAAAACATTATTTTTTTCAAGACACATATTCAATACATTCATTATAAAATATTCTTTTTCCATAAAAATGATAAGTCGTGTGATTTTTTTTAAAACATGGGATGAACAAAAAATCTTAGTAAGGGGCATAAAAAAGAAAGAAACAATAAGTCTATTTATAACATGGTAACCCATTTTATGTTATTTGAGCTAATGAAATAAAACAATTTCACATGAATAACCATCATACTATTTTCTCAAAGAAAAATATTAAACCCAATAGAATGTAATTAATACTCATTTAGATGACTTAGATATTCATATACCTAAATCCCTTTCAAGACTCTTCCAATTGGAATAACTACATTGTTAACTTTCAATGTAGAGATATAAAAGGAGGATCTTTCTTTGTATAAGCTATATCGGGATAACCTGTGAGCTATAACGGGGATAAACCCTTCATATGAGCTATAACAGACTCACCCATGAGCGAAAATGGGGCTCAACCTTTCGTATAAGCTGTGTAGGGGTTACCCATGAGCTAAAATGGGGCTCAACCCTTTGTATATGTTATATCGAGCTCACCACTTTCATATAACTCTCAAGTACCATTTCAAAAATATGTTCATCACAAAACCCTTTTGAAAAAATCTTCTAATCCCATATAAAAAATTCATATCAAAATAAAATTTTCATTTATGAAACCATTTTCAATATAAAGATACCATAAAAAATTAATAATAGACTTCTTTTACTTTTAAAAACATTAAGTCTTATAGAGGAATCCAAGTATCAAAAAATGGTTACGATGATGGTGAAGTCATTGTCACCGTATATGCTAAAAAAACATTAATTTTGTCATTTTTTAAAGAAAGTAAAATGATTTTTATAAAAAGATTCCATTAAGAAAACTTTGAATGAAATTAAATATAGTCATAAAATGTATTATACAATCGTTTTATATCCATATAAATAAATATGTAAATTAATATCATGATCAAGTGATATGATAATTAAATCTTTAAACGATCAGGGTGTCTCATACCACTTTGAACATTTAGATCTCAATATCCATAAATTAATACATTTAAAAAACCAATAAATAACATTAGTATAGATAAAATATGGATATGAAATGTCATAGTTTCTGTACATAAACCTTATGAAATAATAAAGGTGCATATTTTTTAGAAATTCCTCAATGATAGGAGATTGAGAAGAAATCCCTTGCATTGAGTCTGAATCATCACGAAAAATAATTATATTCAAAAATAATAAACATAAGATAATTTATACTTCATTTTGAAAAATTTTCATTTTTATTATTAATTTTATATCACTTGTTACTATGATGTAAATATTACATAATTATTTATGTTCATATCAGACGTTTTGTTGATATTCGGTACTTAAGTCGAAAATGATCCTCGCATGATGTCAATAGTCCATGTGGCCATAATTAAATCATCTCGAGAATAATATTCATGACATAATAATAAATTTTATATATCAATTATACTTTTAAATAAATTTATTAAATACTAATATGAAAATTGATCAACATTACAATCATGGAGATGATAAATTGTACGTACGCATGAGAAATATTTCCATTTTTGATTTATCATTATGAAAATATGTTAATTATTGATTTACCTTTACATAATGAAATATATATTATTAACATAAAAATAATAATTTAAATATACTTATATTTATCATACAAGTGATGTGTTTAATAAAATCGATTCACATCAATTCATGGAGGTGATAGTCCACATGTATGCACGAAGGAAATTATCGTAATTATGTCCAGGATTTTAAGAACATAATTGAAATATTATTATTTTTAAATGATAAATATGTCATGAATGTCATATATAAACATATATTACTTATAACCGGTCTTGCTGGAATTTAATGAAAAATGAACTATATCATTTCGCGTGGTGGTAGTCTACCGTACACACTGACAAAATGTTCATTTTTCCATTTGATGAAATTAGAGATAGATTTAGGTGATGATATTAAAATAATAAAATATCAGTATATTTATTATAGTATATTAATTATTTCATCTTAGGAGAATAATATTTAGAGTAAGTGGAAGAAGAAATAAAACAGAAACACTTAAAAAACGATAGATCTTCTTTAGTTGATCACCTTTGAAGAACACATTAACATATCTAAGAAGGGTGTTATGACTAAAATAAGTCATCCAAAACATGGGGTGGTATTTTAGGAATTTTTTTGAGTCAATATTGGCCAAACCAAAATGAATTGGATGTGTGATCATTATGGAAGAGTGGGTACCTTTTTATAAAAGAGGGGAGGGGCACCCGCTGAAACTCTTAAAATATTAAATTAGTTAAAATTCAATTTCGGTTCCAAATTTTCCCCAAATAATTTATTTTGAATATAAGATTATTTTGACCCTATTGAACATCATAAAATAAAAATTTGACATGTTTTTAATGTTTTTTAATCCTTTTCGTTTTGGTTTAACCCTTATTTAACATTTATAATCTTTCTTTGTAAATATTTTATTTACAGTTTGTGTGTTAATGTAATTATAATAACATGTAAAAAGATCACAAAAATATACATTTATGACATATTTGGACATATTCTAACCATTTATCCAAATATTATATTTTTTATGAATTTAATATCATTTAATTAATAATTTTATATTTTAAAATAACAATAGTGTCAATTTTGACAATATTAATTAGTTGACTTTTAAAAATACGATAATATGAGGATAAGTTCAAAAAAACTCTTTTAAATAATAAAATAAATTTCATAATTATCCATAAAATTCTTGTATGGCATAAATTATCTCACATAGTATTTAGTTTAATATTTATAATATAATTTATTTGATTATTTCATTAATTAAAAAATTACTACATCATCATTACGTCATAATTAAATATAATTATATAATTTATAAAAAATATAAATAAATAAACATGATGTAGGCAATATATTTATATTTATATTTATTATTTATAGTCTAAGATATCCCATGTATAACTCCATATTAATAATCATTTCTTTTTAAAAACAATAGTGTAACAAAAATGAGTATTCATTGAATATAATATTATAAATGTATTAAAGTCGTCCCAGTGGAACCAAGTGGTCCTAAAAAAGGAAAAAGTATGATAATGGCTAGGATATACTCTTAAAGGTAAAATTAGAATAAGTGTTAGGGTAGTTTTATATTATTATAATATTTTTTTTAACTTTTAAGTACCCGATTTACCCTTAACTGTAGTAATCAAAATTATTACTAAAGTTATTATTCAGAATGTCCAAAAATAAAAAGGTCTTATTTACACAATTTGGAAGTTATAATTCATAAATATTGTATCCATAATTTAAAATTTAAAACATATATTTTCTATTAATTAATTTAAAATTAAACCCTACTGTCAAAACGAGAAAACATGTTTTTTTAAATTAAAACCATTCAAAGATTGACATGCCTTTATATCTATTTTCAAGATGAAATTATTTAAAATGAAAAAATTGGATTAGATTATAAAAACATAATCCAATTATACTTTAAAACCAATTAAAAAGATAATCTAACAATATTAATTACTTAGACAAAAAAGCAGTTTTGAATTAACATGTAGTATTTATCATTATTCATTAAAATAAGCATTTTATCAGAAAAATTCTAAAAATTAAACCAAATTAAATTTTTATATCCTTCTTCCAAATAAGAATATTATTTTTTAACATAGAACTTATAAAAGAGTAAGGAACTAGATTTAAAATGGGTCATCCATCAAAAGATGGTAAAACTGTATTTTTTTGAAAAATAATTATTTTATCTGGAAAATAGAATTTGATCATATATCATGTCTAGAAAACATATAATATGAACTAAAAACATTAAATGGAATAAATTACATATATATTTAGTTAATAAAATAAATAAAGGTTGATTTTATTCTTTTATAAACTCAATTATTTTCATTTGAGTAGTTATTTAGAAAAACATTTCCTTTTAACTAAAAAGGGTTTTATTTTCATTAATAAATAATTTTTTACAAAATAATTGATTAAATAAATGTATGAAAAAATATTTTCATAAATAAATTAATAATTTTAATTACCTCTATTTTAAAATCTTGGTTATATGGTAACATAAAAAACTTTAATTGTTAGCTTAAGTTCGATGTGGCGTATTATGTATGTTATCAAATATTTTGTCTCCTATTAAAAACTTGGGATGTCATAGGTTTCCTTTTATAAGTGAGTTTAGTGATACACTAGTATTTTTTGAAAATAAAAAAGTGTACCCATGTTTTGACACTCTATATGTAACACCCTGAGCTTCCACGGTACGCTTTCCTTTGAATAATACAGTTGCATGTGTTGTACGCAACTTCGAGTTTTAACACACACACCACAACCAATCAAACTAGCTGTTATGAATAGTAATACCCAATTTTTGAAATTTTATAAATTTTATCTTTCCAAATGGACTTCATTTTTGGATTTGGAATATCAAAATTATCCTAGGGTGAAATTTTGATATTTTTCTGCAAACTTTCAATTTTTGATGAATAGTGAAAACACACTGAGTTATAGTTTAAAACCAAATTTTTATTTAAATAATTATCTATTTTATTTAAATTTAATTAAGATAAAAATAGTTACATAATACCTATATATGTTCAATGTAATTTATCGGAGTTAGTTTAGAATAATTTTAGATATATAAAAATTGTATTGAACTTTTCACCGTCTTTTATCCACCTCCTAGGAGAATTTGGAAATTCACATAAAACATAATTTTACCACTTCTATGAGTGTAATTTCAAAAATCTGAGATACACGGTTAATATCAAGTAGTAAAATGTGGTTTATTGAGATGAAAATAATTTTTGGTGAATATTATCTTTTTACTTTTATTTACCACGGTTAAAAGTAAATAGGGTAATTAAGGGTAAAAACAATATTAATATTACCCTAAAGCATGTCCTAATTCTATTGGACAAGTTTATCTCGACCAAAAACAACTTTAGGAATAAAATAATATAATTTAGGTCCACTTGGATTAGATTAGGACTTTTATTATTATTTAATTCAAAGAAGAGTTAAAAGAGTTAAAATCAAAGTTTATTTACTAAGACATTTTTAATATAGGGTTATACATAAGATAAATTTGATTTTAAATATTAATTAGAAATATAAAAAGATTTCCTACATAATGGTATTTTATTTATAATTTTTAGACATCAAATAATTTAATTTATTTATGACACAATAGTGATGCAGTAATTACCTAATTAATGAAATATTAAAATAATTGATATTATAAATATCAAAATAAATGTAATTTGAGACTGTTTATGAATTAGACGAATTTTATAGGTTAATATGACATATTAGTATTGATTATAAATATTTTTTGAATTAATAATTCTGTTATTAATTTATCAAAAACAAAATACCCAATAGTGTCAAAATTGACATAAAAGAGTTTTTAAAACAAATATTATATTATTAATTTATATTCAATTCCTAAAAATATATGGTTTGGCCAAAAGACTTATATCATGATAGGTGTATCATTAATGGACCACTTGGGGGTCTCTTGGAGGTATGTAGTAAGTTTATTAACTATATAATATAAAAATACAAAGTGACATTGTAAGTATCAAACTAATTAACAAAGAGTTAAAACTAAAAGATAAGGTTAATATAAAGACCCAAACCTGTCTAAATTATATTGGTTGAGTGGTTTTCGACCCATCCCCACCTTAAAATTTAAATAATCCACTTTTGAGACATTAGAAACCGAATATGATTTTATTATAAAATAATATTTCTAGCTTTTCCAAAGGTTCCCCTCACCCCTCTTATAAAAGGGCACTCCCCCTTCTCACTAATTCACACATTAAAAGACTTTTGAATCGTCCAAAACCTACCCAAATACTCTCTCAACATCCCTCAATTCAACCTAAGGGCCATAGTTTGATCAGAAAGCCAACCTAAGGATCCCTTTTGATCAAATCAAAAGGAAGAACCTAAAGAAGAGGTAATGTTTTCACCACCCTTTTTCAAGTTCATTTCTTCTTCAGCTCCTTCTTTCTTTGTTATTCCCATTCTAAAATAATAACTCTAGTATCTTATATATACTGTGATGTTATTATAAATATTGTACAACCATATTCAGTATTCTATCCATCCTTTGAATGACATGTCACCATACGTGCGTACGTACGGCTTACCGTCTCCACGTCATGGTGTAACTGTTATTCAATAAATTTTTATTTGGGTGGGTATAATAATGATGTGTTGTTCATTTAAATAATAAATATAACATGATAATGATTCTTTATATATTATATAACATCCAATTATATATTATTTTAATATCAAAAGAATGATATTGTCGCTCGTGCGTACGTACGGACTACCGTCTCCACGAATGCGATGAGATTTATTCTCCATCGTATCCATTCAAGTATAATTATCATTTGATGATTTAAAAATAATTTTTAAGGACTTGATATCATTTTGGATATGAATAATATACAACCTATCCCTAACAAACATGGCTTAGGTAGAAAAACATATAAAATAAAATGAGTAAGTTAACACCCGAAACAACGATAATACTAAGATATAATTAACAAATCAATGTTAAAAAATCATATAAGATATCATATTAATGTATATGATTCTTGTATAATTTAATAACAATTATTTCACCATTATACAGGAGGTTAACCTACCCTCAACCAAGGAAAAGTACAAGGTAAGGATTTATTTCACAATCTCTTCATTATCCGAGGTTGTTTATACGTAATTATCTACTGGGACCTCTTTATCATCCACATCCATGTTTCTTAAAAATGTACTTCAAATAATTCTTAATATTTTAAAGAATATGAGATAAAGTTATTTATACCTTTGTTGACTTTTATAAGAAGTTTATAAAGGAATATTTCTGTCATTTTCCAAACAAGGTCCTTTTTAACCTTTTCGACAGAATTAAGGTAAGAATGTTTTATTTAACTTATATGGCGGGTGCGGCTATTTTCTGCCATTATAAAATCGTCGAAGCTTCCCTTACAATCTTATAATAATATTTTTTCAAAGAAAATGTTTTATTTTATAAATACATGACTCTTAAATGATTTCAAAATTGAAAGAGATATTTCTCTAAAAAGAGTTTTGATTTCATCTATGTTAACATCCTTTGATGGATTTTAAGTTTATTTGGAGTTGATTTATTATGATACAAAACTTCCATATTGTATTGATGGATTTGTGATATGTTTGACTGTGGATGTGTTATTTTTTTATACCATTCATGGTTTATGAATAAATTATTGACATTCTGTATGCTAGTTTTAATGCGAATGATTATGTTATATTCAAACCTATTCATATGAGGAATGCATTGGACTTAATAAGTGATGGGTGGAGACCGCTATAGCCTCTCGATGCATCGGTAGGTCTCATGAGACAAACTAGAATCTTGGAATAAGGCCTTGACAAATTCTTATTTGTAGTCTTAGCACGATACCTTGGATATGTGGTTTTGTTAGTCTGACATTATGCATTCCATCATTATGAAAGTTGTTATTGATATTGCATTGATTATTCAACTAGTAGAATATCTATGTGAATAAGTATATGGCATTGTTTCATTATATTTCTACCATATTATGCTGATTTTCAAGTTTAATAGGATTTTGTTTTAGTTATACATTGCTTTAAATATTTATACTTATTTATTAAAGTTTCCGCTGTATTGTTATCCATACTGGGAATTTGAGCTCACCCATTTCTATGTTTTATTTTTCCCAGGATGTGAAGAAGTATTTTATGAATGACTTGTAGGGATAGTATGAGGGGATAAGAGTGTGGACTATGGAGACTATTTTTTTGTAGTTTTTCATTTTATGATGTAATGTAAACTTTATTAATGTATCTAGTTATTCCAAGGCTACTAAACTAATCGGTCTTTCGAGACTTGGTCTTTCTTGTGATCATGCCAATGTTATGTAATAATGCACTGACTCTGGGTAACTAGGGTCGGTGCATTACAATTGGTATTAGAGGAAGTATAATACAAACCTTGGAATCTAGATTTAGATAAACTCTGATTAGAGCACATAGATTTAAGATGGACATTGAGGATTAGTATAGAAGAACTTCCTAGAATTTTGGTATTGTAGAGATTTTGTGACTTTTCCAAGAAATACATCCCTGTCTGGATACGAGCAGGTAGAGGTGGATCTGAACCAGATGTACCTAGGGGTAAAACCCAAAAACACCTCTTTAAGCTAGACTCAAACGGGAACTGGTGCACGACAACGGGCCTTGCTTCACTCTTGGTTATGACACTCACGGGGGATATGCTTAGGAAAAATCTCATTTTCATTACAAATCATTATAAAGGGTTTATGCGTATATACGTCCTCAAAGAAAACATTTTTATGATCATGGATTATATCCATAAATAGTCCAATTTATGTTAAGTGTTTTATAATTATGGGATTATGTATTTTGATTCATAAACTAATCTAGTTTATGCCATTGTTTAGAAATGGTGCCTAGTGGAAGAAATGGAAATCGTATCAATGCACACACTCCATGTAGGGATTTCCATCCTACTCAAGATAATTATAGTGGAGTTGTTGATGCAACTGGTGCTGATCAACTAATCACCATATTGGGACAACTCACTCAGGTTATGGATAATAACCTTACCCATATAGAGCACCCTGATCCACAACATGGAGGATCAATGTTAGACCGCTTCATGAGGCAATAACCACCAACATTCTGTTTGAGTACAAATCCATTAGTATCTGATCAATGGATAAGTTCCCTAGAGAAAATAATTCAGGCTTTGGGGAGTAGTGAAAGGGAAAAAGTTGTCATGGCAGTTTATCACCTCACTAGAGATGCTGATCAATGGTGGTCATTGATTCAAAACACGAAGGAAGATGATGAAGTATCAAATATGGAATGGAAGGAGTTCAAAGATCTATTTTTAGAAAAATACTTTCCTCATGACCATCGAGCAGATATGGAAAGGCAATTTCTGAGTCTGAGACAAAAGGAGGATGAGAATGTCGCAAAGTATGAGGCTAACTTTACGAGGTTAGAAAGGTATGGTGGAGATGATATACGTAACCCAAGAAGTAATATTGATCATTTATTTGATGGGTTAAAACCATATCTCCATCGATCATTAGTCTCACAATCCTTCTCGTCATACGAAGACATTGTCTCATGTGCTATCAAGATAGAAAAGTAATTCTCTAAGTATTATGACTTTAAAGCAAAGAAAGAGAAGAAGAGATCTGCTGATCAATCTGGGAATGGAAGTAAGGGGAATAAGGGAAAAGTTTAATATCCATCTTGTAGTAAATGTGGGAAGAAACACCCCGGTACTTGCTTAAAAGGAATGGGAGTCTATTACAATTGTGGCAAAAAAGGCCACCAAGATCGTGATTGCAAGGGGAAGAAGGAAGCTATCGATGTCCAATATTACAATTGCAGGGAGATGGGACATTATGCAAATGAATGTCCTAAGCGTCAGGGGAACTTACCTCAGAAAAGGCCAAGGGATCAAGGCCAAGCTTATGCTATCACTACTGCTGAGGTAGAAGCTCCGAAAGACGTGGTGGTAGGTAATTTAATGGTTTCTTTAAGCTTAGCAAATGCATTATTTGATTCTGGATCATCGCATTGTTTCATATCTTCCCAGTTTTCTAAGAAAATTAGATATTTCCAATTTGATTTAACAAGGGAGTTTTCAGTTAAAACTCCAAAGGGAAGTATCATTGCAACAACGTTTTGTGAATTAGTCCCCATTAGAGCACATAAATGTTCTTTATCCACTGATCTCAACATCATACCTATGATTGAGTTTGATATAATCCTCGGTATGGATTGGATTTCGGACCATGATGCGAATATTTATTGTAAGAAGACAGAGGTTATGATTTTTGATGATGATGATAAGGAACACCTTATCTTTATAGCAGAATTGTCACCACCTAATTCTTATCTAGATCTACCCCCAGTAGCTCAGCTAAATTCAATTTCTAGGGAGGAAGAGAATGAAATAACTATGGGTGAAGAAAGGAATGTTCAAATAGAGGATGTACCTATTGTGAAAGAATATTTAGATGTGTTTTCGAAAGATTTACCTGGACATCCTCCAGAACAAGAAGTTGAGTTTTCCATTGATTTAATTCGTGGATCAAGGCCTATATCGAACAACCCTTATAGAATGGCCACTGTGGAATTAGTTGAACTAAAGAAACAACTAGAGGAAATGAGTAATAAGGGATTTATTCACCCTAGTGTTTCTCCATGGGGAGCCTCTATTCTTTTTGTTAAAAAGAAATATGGATCTATAAGGTTATGTATCGACTACAGGGAGATCAATACTATAACAATAAAGAACAAGTATCCCCTACCTCACAATGATGATTTATTTGACCAACTACATGGAGCTCAATACTTCTCAAAGATTTACCTTCGATCTGGATACCATCAGTTGTGTGTGAAGAAGGAAGACATTCCGAAAACAGCATTTCGAACAAGGTACAAGAATTACGAGTTTACGGTAAGGCCTTTTGGGCTGACTAATGCACCCTCTGTATTCATGTATCTAATGAATAGAGTTTTCAAGGAATATATTGATGATTTTGTGGTGGTATTTATTGTTGATATCTTGGTGTACTCCAAAAGCTACGAAGATCATGAAAATCACTTGCGCATTATCCTGAAGACTCTGAGAAGACATGAATTATATGGGAAGTTTAGCAAGTGTGAATTCTGGCTTCATGAGATTTCTTTTCTTGGCCATATTGTCTCTAAAGAGGGAATCTATGTTGATTCTTCTAAGACCAAGGAAATCCATGAATGGTCAGAACCTACGTGTATAACTGAGGTACACAGTTTTACTGCTTTAGTAGGTTATTATCGACATTTCGTCCAGAATTTTGCCCGGTTGGCTAACCCATTAACAAAGGTCACACGTAAAGGGGTTAAATTTTTTTGGACAAAAGAGTGTGAAGGATTTTTTGAAGAACTGAAGAGAAGATTAGTCAATGCTCTTATATTCACTCTACCATCATGGAATGATGGGTTCGTTATTTATAGTGATGCATCAAAGAAAGGACTTGGTTGTGTCCTTATGCAGAATGATAGGGTTATTGCCTATACATCACAATGGTTGTAAATTCATGATAAAAACTATCCTACTCATGATCTCGAGTTAGCAGTTGTGATATTTTCTTTAAATATATTGAGGCACTACCTGTATGGTGAAAAATGTGAGATTTATACTGATCACAAGAGTTTGAAGTATATTTTCTCTCAAAAAGAACTCAACATGAGGCAAAGGGGATGGCTTGAATTACTCAAGGATTATGATTGTACGATACACTACCACCCCGGGAAGGAAAATAATGTGGAAAATGCTTTGAGCAGAAAAGATCATGGAGTTTTGAACAATATGAGAATTTAAAGGGATCCAATTTTCATGGATATAGTGAAGATGGATATGGGAATAACCATGGAAGGTGAAACATCAGTGTTTTTTCAAATGGTTGCCAAACCATATTCACTAGAAAGGATTAAGAGTTCTTAGACTGATGATGAATAATTTAGAAATATGATTAAATATGTGAATTATGGGAGAGTGAGAGACATTGTTTATGAAGATGGAATTTTGAAATTTGGGAAGAGACTTTGTGTTCTCGATATACCTGATCTAAAAAGGGAATTTCTAGATGATGCTCATAGTTCCAATTTCTCTATACACCCTGGGAGCACCAAAATGTATAGATATTTGAAGGAACATTTTCAGTGGGACAACATGAAGAGGGAGATTGCTGATTTTGTATCAAGATGTATGGGTTGTCAAAAAGTGAAAGCTGGATGGCAATAACCTGGAGGAGTCATGCAACCTCTTCCCATACTGGAGTGGAAATGGGACAATATTACGATGGACTTTGTCATGGGGCTGCCAAAGACTCCTAGAAGGAATGATGCAATATGGGTTATTATTGATCGTCTTACCAAGTCATCACATTTTCTTGCATTATGAGAAGATCTACCACTGGAACGTCTAGAAAGACTATATATTAATGAAGTTGTGAGACTTCATGGAGTAACCATATCGATTGTTTCTGATCATGATACCCATTTTACTTCAAGATTCTGGAAGATTCTTCAAAAGGCCGTGGATACTGAACATCGTTTGAGCACTGCATACCACCCTCAAACAGATGGACAATCAGAACGGACTATTCAAACCTTA
Organism: Viscum album; assembly: GCA_963277665.1. Classification (NCBI taxonomy): domain Eukaryota; kingdom Viridiplantae; phylum Streptophyta; class Magnoliopsida; order Santalales; family Viscaceae; genus Viscum; species Viscum album. The sequence goes on along the minus strand of OY728131.1, from coordinate 670,215,770 downwards.
CAATATATGCTGAGATCCTACTCGCTTGACTTTCGGGGTATGAGGGATCAATATTTACCTCTGGTAAAATTTTCCTACAATAATATCTTCCATTCGAGTATTCAGATGGCACCATATGAAGCATTATATGGAATGAGATGTCTCACACCAACCTGTTGGGATGAAGTTGGTGAACAAAAACTTTTAGGCCCAGAACTGGTGGAGGAAACAATGGAAAAGGTAAAGGTAATCCAAAACCACATCAAAGAAGCTCAAAGTAGGCAGAAGAGCTATGCTGATAACCGAAGGAAGGATTTGGAATTTCAGGTAGGAGATCATGTTTTCTTGAAGGTATCTCCATGGAAGGGAGTTATAAGTTTTGGTAAGAAGGGTAAATTGAGTCCTAGGTACATCGAACCTTTCGAAAATCTAGAACGAATTGGGACTGTAGCTTACCGGTTGGAAATTCCACCAAGTCTCTCCAAAAATCACAATGTGTTCCACGTATCACTATTTAGGAAATAAATGCCTGACCCAACGCATGTACTCACCTATGAGGAATTAGAACTGGAACCCGATCTGTCTTATTGCGAAGATCCCGTCAGGATTCTTGATACGAGAGAACAAGTACTGAGAAACAGGATGACTCGTCTGGTAAAAGTTTTGTGGAGAAACCATAAGATGGAAGAGGCAACGTGGGATCCCGAGGAACTTATGATGAAGAACCACCCGAGTCTTTTCATGCGGTAGTATTCTAGAAATTTCAAGGCCGAAATTATTTGAAGGTGGGGAGAATTTAAAACCCCGAGCTTCCATAGTACGCTTTCCTTTGAATAATATAGTAGCGTGTGTTGTACACAACTTTGAGTTCTAACACACACACCACAACCAATCAAACTAGCCGTTATGAATAGTAACACCCACTTTTTGAAATATTATAGATTTTATCTATCAAAATGGACTTCATTTTTGGATTCGGAATATCGAAATTAGGCTAGGGTGAAATTTTGGTATTTTTCTGAAAACTTTCAATTTTTTATGAATAGTGAAAACACACTGAGTTATAGTTTAAAACCAAATTTTTATTTAAATAATTATTTATTTTATTTAAATTTAATTAATGAAAAAATAGATACATAATACCTATATAAGTTCAATTTAATTCATTGGAGTTAGTTTATAATAATTTAAGATATATAAAAATTTTATTGATCTTTTCACCGTCTTTTACCCACCTTTTAGGAGAATTTGGAAATTCAAATAAAACTTAATTTTACCACTTCTGTGAGTGGAATTTCGAAAAAACGAGTGACACAGTTACTATCAAGGAGTAAAATTTGTTTCATTGATATGAAAATAAATTTTGGTAAATAGTAACTTTTTACTTTTATTTACCATGGTTAAAAGTAAATAGGGTAATTAAGGGTAAAATGATATTAATATTACCCTAAAACATGTCCTAATTATATTGGAAATGTGTATATCGACCAAAAACAACCTTAGGAATAAAATATTATAATTTAGGTCCACATCGATTAGATTAGGACATTTATTATTATTTAATTCAAAGAAGAGTTAAAAGAGTTAAAATCAATATTTATTTACTAAAACATTTTTAATATAGGGTTATACATAAGATAAATTCGAATTTAAATATTAATTAGAAATCTAAAAAGATTTCCTACATAATGGTATTTTATTTATAATTTTTAGACATTAAATATTTTAATTTAATTATAACACAATGGTGATATAGTAATTACCTAATTAATGAAATATTAAAATAATTGATATTATAAATATTAAAATAAATGTAATTTGAGACTTTTTATGAATTACACTAATTTTTTAGGATAATATTACATATTAGGATTTATTATATAAATTTTTTCGAAGTAATAAGGCTGTTATGAATTTATCAAAAACAAAATACCCAATAGTATCAAAATTGACATAAAAGAGTTTTTAAAACAAATATTATATTATTAATTTATATTAAATACAAAAAAAATCTAAGGTTCGACCAAGAGACTTATATCATGATATGTGTATCATCTATGGACAACTTGGGGGTCTCATGGAGGTATATAGTATGTTTAATAACTATAATATATAAAAATTTAAAGTGACATGGTAAGTGTCAGACTAATTAACTAAGAGTTAAAAATAAAAGATATGGTTAATATAATGACCCAAAACTCTCCAAATTATATTGGTTGAGTGGTTTTCGACCCATCCCAACCTTAAACTTAAAATAATACAATTTGGATCCATTATAAACCCAATAAGTGTTTATTATAAAATAATATTTCTAGCTTTTCCAAAGGTGCCCCTCACCCCTCTTATAAAAGGGAACTCCCCCTTTTCACTAATTCACACATTCAAATCCTTTTGGCACAGTCAAACCCTGCCCAAATACTCTCTCAACTTACCTCACTTCAACCTAGAGTCCTTAGTTTGATCCAAAAGCCAACCTATGGAGCCCTTTTGATCAAATCAAAAGGAAGAACACAAAGAAGAGGTAATGTTTTCACCACCCTTTTTCAAGTTCATTTCTTCCTCAACTTATTCTTTCTTTGTTATTTCCATTATAAAATAATAACTACAGTATTGTATAAATAATGTGATGTTATTATAAATATTGTACAAATATATTTAGTATTCTATCCATCCTTTGAATGAAATGTCACCATACGTGCGTACGTACAACTTACAGTCTCCACATCGTGGTGTAATTGCTATTCAATAAATTATTATTTGGATGGGTATAATAATTATGTGTAATTCATGTAAATAATAAATATAACATGATAATTATTCTTTAAATATGATATACCATCCAATTCTATATTATTTTAATATCAAAATAATGATATTGTCGCTCGTGCGTACGTACGGACTACCGTCTCCATGAACGCGATGAGATTCATTCTCCATCGTATCCATTCAAGTATAATTATCATTTGATGAATTAAAAATAATTTTTAAGGACTTGATATCATTTTAGATATGAATAATATACAACCTATCCATGAAAAACACGCCTTACATAACAAAACATATAAAAGAAAACGAGTAAGTTAACACCCGAAACAACGATAATACTAAGATATAATTAACAAATCAATGTTAAAAGATCATATATGATATCATATTAATGTATATGATTCTTGTATAATTTAATAACAATTATTTCACCATTATACAAGAGGATAACCTACCCTCGACCAAGGAAAATTACAAGGTAAGGATTTATTTCACAATCTTTTCATTATCCGAGGTTGTTTATACGTAATTATCTGCTGAGACCTATTTATCATCCACATCCACGTTTCTTAAAAATGGACTTCAAATCATTCTTACTATTTTAAAGACTATGGGATAAAGTCATTTATACCTTTTTTGACTTTTATAAGAATTTTATAAAGGAATCTTTCTATCATTTTCCAAACAAGGTCTTTTTTACCTTTTTGACATAATTAAGGTAAGAATGTTTTTTTAACTTATATGTCGGGTGCGGCTATTTTCTGCCGTTATAAAATCTTCGATGATTCCATTACAAGCTTATAAGAATATTTTTCAAAGAAAATGTTTTATTTTATAAATATATGACTCTTAAATGATTTAAAAATAGAAATGTATATTTCTCTAAAAAGAGTCTTGATTAAATGTATGTCAACATCCTTTGATGGATTTTAAGTTTATTTGGAGTTGATTTATTATGATACAAAACTTCCATATTGTATTTATGGTTTTGTGATATGTTTGACTATGGATGTGTTATTTGTTTTATACCATTCATGGTTTATGAAGAAATTATTGACATTTCATATGCTAGTTTTAATACGAATGTTTATGTTATGAATAAACATGTTCATATGAGGAATGCATTGGACTTAATAAGTGACGGGGGGAGCCCGCTATAGCTCCTCGATGCATCGGTAGGTCTCATGAGATAAACTGGTGTCTTGGCACAAGGATTTTACAACATATTATTTTTAGTATTGGCACAAGGCCTTGGCTATGTGGTTATGATAGTTTGGTATTATGCATTCCATCATTATGAATGTGGTTATTGATATTCCATTTGATTATTCGACTAGTAGAATATCCATGTGAATAAGTATATTGAATTGTTTCATTTTATTTCTGACATATTATTCTGAAGTTCATGTTTAAAAGTCTTTTGTTTTAGTTATACATTTCCTTAAATGTTTATGCTTATTTATTAAAGTTTCTATTGTATTTTTATCCTTACTAGGCATTTGAGCTCACCCCTTTCTATGTTTTATTTTTCCCAGGATGTGAAGAAGTATTTTATGAATGACCTGCAGGGATAGTATGAGGGGATAAGAGTGTGGAATATGGAGACTATATTTTTGTAGTTTTTCATTTTATGATGTAATGTAAACTTTATGAATGTCTCTAGTTATTCCAAGGATACTAAACTAATAGGTCTTTTGAGACTTGATCTTTCTTGTGATCATGCCAATGTTATGTAATAATGCACCGACTCTGGGTAACTGGGGTCGGGGCGTTACACTATATGGATGAAAAATGTATTATTCCCAATGTTAATATATTATATATTAAAAATATGTCCACAAAAGAGTTTTTATATGTGTTCTCAGGTCATTTTATTTTGTATATGTGTAGTTTAACCCCTAATAATACCCATTTTTACGACAACCATGGTAATTAATTCTAAAATATTTAACTATTCAGTTTGGAAAAAAGTATTTTGAACTAATTATTTAAAAAATTATTCTGATTAAATTTATATTCCAAATTTTTTTAAATCAAATTTAAATAGGTGGGAAAACATAATTTAAAAATAACCCCATAGACACGATTTGCTATCAGGGTTTCAAAGAGAAGATGTACAAATGTTTTCAAATTTTTATATCCAATATCAATATTGATGTGATTCCAATTGCCTAAATTTTATTATTAGATATATTATTAAACAAATTTTACTTCAAAATCAATTTAAAATATTATTTAACTTTATTAATTAATTAAATAAAATAATAATTCAATTAAATTTATCTATTTTTGAGAATTCATAAAAAAATACTGAATATTGATAATTTAGAAAAATTCACCCTAAGAAAATTTTGATATACTGATTTCAAAAATGAAATTAATTTTTCCAAATGAGTTATCAGAGTGTTTAATTTTTTTTAATTACTACGTAAAAAATGTTCCAAACTAGTTTTTAGAAAGATATGGTTTTTAAGTGAAAAATGAATTTATTACTATATAACATTTAGAAATAAAATAAGATGAATTCTAATTATAATATTTAGTATATACTATATATATTTCATTAAATAATTAACCAAAATATTTTTGTTTAATTTATTATGGTAAAATGATTTTTTTTTTAAAAATAGTTTTTTTTGAAAAACATTTCTTCTTTTTTTAATTATTTTTTATTTTCATTTATAATTGATTGGTAATCAAATAATTCATTCTATATACATGAATGAACCATATATTTTAATAGTTTTATTATTCCAATTAAAACCTACCATTCCATTGGCTAGATGATAATAATTATATAACATAATGATATTATAATAATAATTCTCCTTCTGTTTGAACAAAAAATTCAATGTAGCATATATTAAACTCAATTTTTAATGTCATTTAATCTAAAATTAGTGATTAATGTAATGAAAAATATATAAAATATTTAATTTATTTTCAAAAAATCACAAATTCTTAGGTTTTTACATTTTACCCCTTAAAAATGAATTTTCCCTTGGAATTCATCACTTTTTTACCAAAAACAAATGATACATAAATCTTGTCGCGTTCTCAGGTTCCCAGGTAACATCCTCAACATGATAGTTTCACAGTAAATCATTAACTAGTTGAGTGGTCTTGTTTTTATAAAACATTTTATAGTCAATCCAAAATATCTACTAGTTGTTCCTTGTAAAAAATATCATGATCTAGTTGTATAACCACTAATTTTAGTATCTAGGATGAGTCAGGTACATAATTACTTTGATTTGATACATAGAACACATTTTTATCCTAATATATTTTTTATTGAAGAACCACAAGATAAGTTATTATCCTGATATGATCAAGTATTTTAATGGGATCGATATATCTATGTCTTATTTTTCCCTTATTGCTTCCATAGATAATATACCATAGTATAAAATATAAGATAAACCTTAAGGTATACAAGTGACATTAATCAAATGTCCACAAATTTTAAACGCATTCCTCCTAAAATATCATTCTGACAAAAAAACATTCATCATAATAGGTTTTTATTGCAATAAATGTCTCTTAAAATAACTTTCTTTATTAAAAAATCCAATCATATAAACCTCAAAAGGGGTGTCACTATCTTTGATATTAGGATCAACTATATACTCATAAACCCATGATGTTAACTATAACTCATAAGGTAATCATACCTAGATACATATATTATTCCAAAAGATAATTCACCATTTATTCTTTAAATAATATCTTATCATATAAAAAAAGGTATCTGATAGAATCTTGGCTTCAACCATATACTAATTTAATATAAAATACGATTACATTAATCTGTAATCAATAATTATAGAGAATATCAATTCTTAAAATAACATTAAATTACAATAATGGATTAAAAATAACATTTTAATGGGGATCATTCATACAAAAACAAACATGAAATTACATATTAAGAAGTGGATTATAATTGTGACTTAATTATCATAATTTAATTCAAACATCGTGATTTGATAGGCCTTTATCTTCATAAGATTTTTTGTCTTATCCTTCTTATTGTACCTTGTATTAGAGCATTGATTTTTATAATTCATGTACTACATACTTTTGAATCACTGGAGTGTGGGTGGGGAATTATTTACAAATATCTATTAATTTTTATTAGTGGTTTACTTATTCCCACCACTTCAGCATTAGATTTATTGATGACCTTCCTATACACACATAATAATATTTCCTACACCCCTTAAGAAAATTTACTCTATGTTTCTTTCCACACATTGAGAATAATGTAATTATATTATTCTTCTCTCTATGGATTCTTGATTCTAGTTGAATTTTCATTTTTAATTCTTATCAAATCCATGATATTGATATGTAACTCCATCATTCATTTCTATATTGATTACACATTGAAGAATATAATCATAGTTTCTAAAGTCTATTATAAATAGAACTCTTATGAGACTTGGTTTTATGCCATTGATGAAATTATCAAACATACATTTAATTTGAATTATAATACTATATGTGTACCTCCCATGTCATGTAAAATTTATCTTAGAAGTAAAAAATTTTTCATCATGTTTTTTTATTATCACAAGAAATATCTTATTGATATTTTTATGAAGAATATGAGGATTATTTTTGTTGAAAAATAGTTTATTTTAACTAATCCCAATCCATGGATTGAATTTAATACCATTTCCTTATATTATTAATTTGAGTACACCATTGATCCCCTTCACATTTTAACTAGTAAATTTCCAAAAATGAATTTGTCATCCATAGAATGTTGTTGGATAATAAATATATTTTCAATGGTGACAATCGATTTATCATCAAATACTGAATTAGAATACCCACTAAAAGAAGATAAAAATTTTCTCATTAATTACTAAAAATAAAATTGTTCCCCGATCTTCTTATTTTTATGTATATCATGATTATTATCTTGAGAACGTTTCTTGAACACAATAATGATATTTTTTGTTCAATCACCCATATAATTTTGTTTCTCGGGAGTAAAATCACAGAATTTTTCACCTAATTCATAATTAAACCAATAGATTTTGGTTCTAGACATTGATTAAAAGAAAAATCATAGTGATAGTTACACTAGTCATAGTGGGGAACCACAAAATCATGAAAATTAATGTATGATATTTCTAAATCATGAAACCCTTTTATAAATCTTTGACACCATAGTTTTATTATATTTTATTCATAGAAATAATAAAATATAATCCATCATGATTGTTCTTACATAGTTAGTGAATTTCTAAAAAATATCCCCCTTGCGTTTCAAACCAGGGGTGCAACAAGGCCCATTTTCATGTTCCATGTGATGATCAAGTTGAGAAAAATGCATTGTTTTTTGATTTATTCTCCCAAATTACCTATGTCAAATCCACATCAACTAGTTTTATACAGACATGGATGTAATTTATTTAAATCCACATGATCTATACTCTAACTTAATTCCATGAAATTTTTCTATATTTTGGATCATATTTAATCTCATTCATAGATACATCACTTGACATATCCCTATAAATATCCCACGAGATATCACCAAAATATTATCATAATATTTTATAATGGTTATCAAAATATTTAATTTGATAACAACTATAGAAACTCATTCATCTCATAAGTATATATTACAACTTTTTTGATGAATATTCATTACATTACACAAGAATGTGCCTTAGGATCATAATATTTTGGTGAATTTGGAAACATATAACATAATCATTTTAATTCATGAATGGTCTTCAATTTCTCCCATAAAGATCTTCCCCTTTAGTATTCCTACATAAATGCATTATTTATAATATGAGGAATTGAAATATTATAATATTTGATATTAGATTATACATAAGGATATGAGAATTTGAGAATTAAATTTGTAATGAATACCCTTCAAATCAAGTTTTATAATATTGTGTACTGGAATTAATATTAGCAGTTTATAAGTCATAAATCATAAAAAGATCAATGAATTATCCATGAGATAATAACATTAGAATAGTGATATAATTTTGGTATATACATAAGAATAGTGAATAATATGAAAATGTTATCTAGGAAGTCATTCATAACATGTTAGGCTTAAGAGAATTAGACATGCACCTACCTAGGGTTTGGGATATCCTCTCGTGTTCTATCTTGTTTAAAGATTGTGATGATCTCATCTATACAATCTTGTATCTAGATTGTGATAACCTCTTGTCTGTGATCATGTTTGGATCATGATATAACCTCACATGTACCCTCTTGATTCCTTCATTGGATGACCTCTTATGTACACATTGAGCTCATATAACATTAATCATTACCCAATTCAATGGAGGGAGATAATGGTACAAATCATATCATAATGAAAATCATACACATGTGTTTAAAAGGATCATAAAATATTAACCATATCATAATCCATGAAATTAGATTGGTTTCATAGCAATTTAATCATATAAAATCTTTTGAGAAATAGATTTTTTTTATAATCATTTCATCAATTCATCATAACACAACCCATTTAAAATGAAGTGTGTTTCACAAGAATTTTATCAAAGAATAACACGTGGAAAAGGAAAAGGGTTTCATAAAAAAAATTTCCTCATAAATCACTCAAATAAATAATATGAATGGTATCCTTAGTTTATATACTAATAAAATAATAAGTTATAACAAATTATATAAACGTATATGAAGAATGATTATGAAAGATCAGTTTGAACATTTCTTAAGGAAAATAAAATTTTATTGAAAATACATTTGATATTAAATTAAATAAATTTCATAATTAATTATCATGGAAATATATTTAAAAATTTTATGGGAAACTAGAAATCATTGAGAGGTCATGACAGTGAGAAATACTACGCACACCATTCATTCTAAAAATAATGATTTTGTTCACATTTTCGATAAAAGTCAAAATGAAATTATTTGTAAAAGGTCATAAATATTTTTTTAAAACATATTTTTAAAGATTAAAATTGTTAAAATTTTCTTTAATAAATTATTTTATTTATTTTAAAAAATTTCAAACATTTATATAAAACATGGGTTTCAGTAGAAAAAGTTTTTTGATAGAAAAGATAAAAATGATTTTTCATAAAAACATAATTTGATCTATTGAGTACATAAAGTGATGAAAATTAAGGGAAAAATATAATCTCATGAAATATATATATTTGAATAAAATACATGATTTTCATGGGAAATAGATCATAATATTTCATCATTGGAGCACAATCATGAAGAACCATGATAAACGATGAGATTGCATCACAAAACCGAAACCAATTTAGTAACTATATATCTTATGACCCATGAAATAATATCCTTGAATAAAACATATAATATAGTGAAAATAAATAAATTCATGATATTACATGTCAAATAGACTTTATATTCTCTTCAAAAAATGACAAGATCATAACATAACATATGTATCGAAGAAGGAAAATTGTGACAAAAATCTCTTACCGCTTGGGTATCTTATAAATCATAACCCCTATGAAATAGAGATCCTAAAATTTTTATATAAATACCTATAATTTTAATTAAAATATATTTATATAATTCATTATAATATACTATATAAAACAGATATTATAAACTAGTGGGGGAATATGGCATGTTTCACAGATATATAAAAGTGAGATGATAAATAGCTTATTCCTTTAATAATCATTTTAATAGTATGAAATTAATAAATAATAAAATATATTGATAAATTTAAAAAAAATTAATATAAGTATATTAATTATATAACATGTTAATGGTATATTATATACCACACACAAATTAAATGAGTGGGGAGTTTTTATTTGCCTCTCCAAAATAAAAGAGAGGTTATAAATTGCTTACTAAATATCATTACTTCCTTCATACACATTTTAAAATATAATATAATAAATATAATTTTATTATAAATATATTATTGAATAATATTTATATATATATAATAACATATATTATTTAATTATGACCTTTCATTACCCATTTATTAACAATTCTTTATTAAAATCATGTTTCCTATAATAACCGCTTTGGGTTTGATATATATTTTTCATTTTTTATTTTTTATTCAAAATTTTATCTTGTTTACATAATTTAAATAATAAAAACCAAGAAATAATTATCATAATTATACATAAATTATACATTCAGGACCAATCATGAATGTTGGTTTTGAGAAATATAGTATATTTCAACCATAAACGTGGTAGGTTGTATGTACGCATGAATAATGTTTCCATTTTTCAATGGTAATTGTGGAAAAATGTTGAGTAATATTTTATTTTTAAATAATGATAATAATAATTGGATATTTATTTAAATATGGTTAAATGTATCTTACATGTTGTATGGTGATGAAAATAGAGTCACATTGATTCGTAAAGGTGGTAATCCACACGTACATGTATGACGGTATCATCTTTCAGTGAGTGAAAATGTATGAAATATAATAATATATTATCATTAAAGAATTATAAATATTTCATTAATACTATAATCAGTCCAATTATATCATGTATATTTCTACTTATTATCTTCCATGTAAATAATTTGTAATAAATGAAACACATATCTTCGTGATGTTGTAGTCCATCGTACACATGAGCAACATTATCATATAACCTAAGGAAGTAAATGTAAAAATAAAGATATTATATAATTAATATATACTTATAATTATGTTTTTTTATATAATACATTTTCTTTATATCCATCATCATAACTAAATAATATATTTTTTAATGGAAAAAAGAATCACATTGGTCCATGAGGCGGTAGTCCACCATACACAAAAACTATAATTTAATAAACTTGTTGATTGAAGTAGAGATGGTAGTAGGACATTACCATAAAGTAAAAACATATATGTATATGTCTGTTTTTTAGTTTTTTATATCAACATAGTTTAATAATAATTGATGTAGGTGGAGGAATAAATAAAATAATAAATTCTCATTGAAGAATGCTACCTCTTATTCGGGTATACTTCATAGGTTAACACCAAAAGCCTTACTAGGTTGGATTTATACCAAAAATAATGATTAAATATTGATATGTTTTATGTTTTAAAGTGGTTTGGATTTTTATTTGATGATGAAAAATTGTATTAATAAGTGAATTATAGAGGAAAGTGAGTGTTCTTTTATAAGTGAGGTGAGTAGCACACATGTAATTTTTGGAAAATAAAAAAGTTCACCTACAATTTTCACTTCTCAAAAGGAACCAAAATGGAGTATTATAGATAAATATAATTTATTGGGTCTATAAATGGATGTTAAATATTTGTTTAGAAAATTTTTTAGGGAATTTTATCTATTAGCGTTTTTGTTTAACACCTCAGTAAACTCATTTTTACCTTATCCGTGGTAATTATATTTTACTATTTTCCAAATATCTTTTGATAAAAGATTTAAATGAGAATATTAAGTAATATTATATAGTATTATTAAAAATATTGAATTTATTTTAATAAATTTAATTCATATAAGTTGAAAATTTTAATTTAAAATTAATCCTGCAAATGCGATGAGAATGGGGGTTTTGAATGTAAAAATGCACAAAAGTTCCCAATGTTTTTGTGTTCAATATCAATATAACATATATTAAATTTAATTTTATTGATATATATATCATTGAATTATTTTTACTTTAAAATCAATTTAAAATATAATTTATCATTATAAATATTTTCAGTGAAAGTACAATATTCAATTAAAATATAGTATTATTCACTTTTCATAAAAAATTAAAATTTTTAGTATCTTCTCAGTAAACAACCCTAATATAATTTTTATATTTTTGAATAAAAAAACAATTCATTAAAATATATTTTATAAAATTTTATTACATAGTTCATAAAATAAATTCACCAAAAGGGGATGGAACTTTTTTTAAACATAGTATTTTGAGGCATACAAATGGATTTATTCTAATTTATTATCTATAAAAAACATAAGATGAATTCTAATCATTTTAATGAATATAAAATATAAAAATTTCACCAAAATAATTCATAATTGTTTTAGAATTTATTTATGTAAAATGTTTTTTAGAAATGTTTTTTTTAAAAAATATTTCCTTATATTTTGAGATATGTTTGATTTTATTCTTCATTAATTAGCAAAAAAATAATTAATTTTATTTATTTGTTTAAATAATATATTTTCATAGTTTAGTTTTATCTATTCATACTATCCATTTCAATGTCTATGTGATAATATTCATATTAAATAATAATATTTTAATAGTAAGTCACATTTAGTTTAGGCTCAACATTTCTTGTTGAAAAAAATGAAATTAGAGTTTCATATAACCTATTATAAAATTATTATTGCATGTAATGAGAAATATTTAAAGGGAAAATGTTTTTGGAAAAAAATTCAAAAAATATTAGTGTGTTAAATTTTACCCCCTTAGGATGTAATTCTCCCTCTAAATTTGTTAAATTTGTACAAAAAATGAGAATACATTCTCCTACTTATGTCCATTGGTTCCCATGACCCTTTGGAAATCTAGTTGTTTCTCCATAAAACATTGACCATGTGAGTGGTCTTACTTTTTTAAAATTTATCTATTCAATCTAGAATCACTATAAATTTTTCAACACAAGAAATAGAATTCTCTAGTGTTATAACATCTGAGTTCATTACATTTCTAGGATCAGGTATATAATTATTTTGGGGATATACATTTAACAAATATTTAAATTGAGATTATTTTGATGGATGCAAAAAAATCTATTTTTTTGATACAATCAAGTATTTTAATGGGATATATAAATATAGTTCTTAGTTTTCCACTCATTTATCCAATGTTACATTAATAGAAATAAATTATCACAAACATCAAATTATATATCACATCCATGATCATCATCATATCATTTCTATCATCTTTGTGAAGTCCTTACATGATACGAGGTAGTTCTACCCTTATCTCCATCTCACCAACTCGCATAGGTCCAAATAGATTTTCTTTTTCCATCTTCATTCTAGTACATATAAAGGGATTCATAAGGAGCCATATAAATGATCGTGTGAATGCAATTATTGTAAGGAAACCTATATAAAGGATGGTGAGATCCAAATCCCCAGTGAAATATATAGAAAAGTATACTATAATACCCTTTAGTGTTTGAATTTCTCTCTCCGATTTTCTTTATGCAGTGCTGAAACTAAAATAGGTATAAATATATTTGTAAACACTCCACCAAAACATCATGGTAAATATCAGATCCTAACCAGATACAATTCAATGTGGTTCCCATTCATCCCAACCACTTTCTTACAGTATATTATAGAAAGAGGATTTAGAGGAAAATTTTCTATGAAAGAAATGAACTGTGCTGAGTTCATAAGGTCATAATATACGACAAATAATTACCTCACCATCAAAGATAAGATAAAACCTAAAGGTTACCAATTCCATTAATCAAATTTAAATAAATATTAAATTCATTCCTCCTCAAAATGATTGTTCAAAAAAACATATCGAAAATTGAAGGGTCATATTACAACAAATGACTCATTAATTAACCATAATCCTGAAAAAATCACAACACAAAATAATGGTTTCCGATTACATTGAATATATGATCATAATTAAACTCATAATCACCTGATTTTATCCATAACTATTATATTAATCTTACCTAAATAAATATATGATTCTAAAAAAATATACACCTTTTATTCTTTAAATTATATCTTATATCATATATAAATATATCCATAGAATTTCTAGGTTAAACCTTATACCGATATAAAATAAAATGTGTTTTCATTATTCTATAAACTATGTAGATAAAGATAATATTTTCCAAAAATCATATGAAATATCACTAATGAATTGACAATAAAATTTTCATTAGGTGCATTTAAAAAAATTCAAACATGGAATTCCCTATTATGGAGTAGAAGAGAAGTATACCCTAATTATCATGATTAACTTAAAATTTCCAGATTTCATAAGTATTCCATTTTACGTTGTCTTTAAAGGATGTTACAGCTTATCATACTCATTAGACCTTGGATTGGGGAATCAATTTTCAAAATTTTGATAATCATTGAATTTAAACACTAGCATATGGGTGGTGAATTTTGTGTGGATATTTCTCTATATTCATCAGTATATATCTTATATCCCTAACATCAGAATTTGATTCCCTGATAAACTTCACATCTATACTTAAAACATTCAGTACTTTACTTAAGAAAATATCCTCCATTTTTATTCCCATACTTTGAGTATAATGGTAACCTAATCTTCTTCAACCCATGGTTTATATATTTTCTTTTTAATTAAATTTTTCTATTCGAATTGAAACCATCAGATTGATATATAGATATAACCTCTATTTATACCTTGATAGGGAATAAAATAGTATCCACATATTTATTAAAGTGTCTTATGGATAAATATATTAAGAGACTTGGTTTCCATTCAATAAATAATTGATCAACCTTAAATTTAGGTTGTATGATAATACCAGAATTATCCCTCACAAGTGTTTTAAATATTCCTCATATGTACCAACACATTTATCTTGATTTTTCATCAGATCATTTAACACTTTCTATAACTTTGTAAAAATAAAACAATGAAATTACTTATAGAAAAAATAAGTTATATAACTCATATCAATCCATGTTCTCAATTTCATATTGTTTCCTCATATTCTTTATAAGAGTTAACTATCGACCTGCTTACCTTCTAAATGGTGATATCTTAAATGACTTTCTCATGATCTAGAAAAAAGAGGATGAAATGTATCTTTTCTGTATTATTGAACCATTTCTCAACTACTATTCATTCAAAATACCCGCTGAAAGAAGTTGTATGTTGTCTCATGAAGGACTCCAAATAATTTTTTCCCTCCTTTTATCATTTAAAGACAGGCATGATTTGTATCTTGAGAATGTTGTGTAGGTATATCAATTATATTTTTCATTCCAGATCATATGTGATCTGGTTTATCAAGATGAAAAATATTACATTCTCTATTTAATTTATTATTTACATGATTTTGTCATGTTCCAACCATCGAATAAAACCAAAAGAATAGTCTGAGAAACAATAGTCATATTGGGGAACCACATTACCATGAAAAATAAATTTTTTAAGTTCAAATCAATAGAATGTATTTTTAGTATATGAAACCTTAAGTTTATCATATGTTAATGGACGTATTCTTCTATTTAAATTTTCATTGATGGTTCATAAATATTTTGAGAATTTCTATATCATATCCGCTGGGAGTATCAAAATAAGTGTGAAAAAATGACCATTTCTTTACACTAGTAGATGATCAAGTACATATCAATGCACCCTTTTGGGATTTAGTACCCCTAGGTACCTCTATTCTAGGTCCACATCCACATTTGATATCCAAACATGGATGCAATTTCTTGTAAACCACATGGTCTATCCTTTACCAAAATCCCAGTATATTTGAATATACATTGACTCATCCTTATACTTATCCTTTGAAACATCCCAAGAAATATACTTAGAAATTTACATAGAGATATCACTAATTTTTTCTCATCCAACTTTCTAATAGTCAACTTAATCATTCCATTGATATAAACTATAGATTTCTAGTATTCATATACATTAATATTGTATATTTCTAGATAGATGTTAAATACATTAACCAAAGACACATTAAATGACCTTAATTTATTAATTCCATAAAAAACATGTAACAAATTTTATTTAATTAATGAAAATATGCATTGCCTCACATAAAGATCTTCCACTTTATTATTTGTAGTCAAATCTAGTCTTATAAACATCTAAAAAGTAAAAACAAGAATGGGTGAGATTAGATTCTCAATAACTGTAAATAAGGGAGATACATATGCATAACATGATAATAAGGGTATGAGAACATGACCACAACAATTGGAAACCATATACTACATTTAAAATTTCACAATCATGAGTCATGGAATAAAGATTTCTAGTTAATAAGAAATAAATCATAATGAAATTAGATAACATGGTCCATGGGTGAATAAAATTGGCATATGACATAATATTCTATTATACACATAAGTAAAGAAAATGTTATTTCATGTCTATATTCCATGACACTCATAAGAATTTAGGCTTGGTTTAATTACTAGTTTTCTAGCAATGGGCTTGGGATATCCTCCCCTTTACTCTATTTTTTAGGCTTGGGATAACCTCCCGTGTACCCTCATGTTTCAATATTTTCATAACCTCTAAAGTACTATTTGATCTGATATGAAATTAATCATTATCGAATTCATTGGAGGGATATATCAGTCCCACCTATCTCACAATGAATATCATACACCTATGTTCCACATGATAATAATGTATTCATCATATCATAACCAATAAAAAGAAATGGGTTTCATAAACATTACATCTTATCATAACATTTATAAATGTTTTTGGTTTCACAATTTTTTCATCATTTCATGATAGCATATCCTATGGAAAAAATAGGGATTTATTATAATTTTATCATTAAATAACCTGTGAAAAAATAGTTATTTTATTAAAAATAAATTTATCATAATTTTTTAGAATGAATATGATTTATATCCATGATTAATATCCATTAAAATGTATAAGTTATATCAAATTAAGTCATCTTAGATGGAGAATGATTTGAAAGATCACTTATAACATTTATTGAGGAATATATCTTCTCATTAAATATGACTTTTTTAAAAAAATTATTTATTTTAACAATATTTCTATTGAAAATAACCTTAAAAACATGAAAGGGGTTCATTGAATCATTGAAGGGATATTATAGGGATTAATAATGTTAATTTCATGCATGATAAAAAATATTATTTTCACATATTTGGAAAAAGAAAAACATGAATTATTTTGAAAATTAAATGAAGATTCATTCCAAAATATTTTTTAAAAATATAAAAAATGTACAAAAATGTGATTGATAAATCATTTTAATAATTTCAAAATCATTTTTTAATATATTTTTAGAAAACATTGTTTTTAAATGAGAATGGTTTTTGATTGAAGAGAAACATAATGTTTCTTTTTCTTAAAAATATTAGTTTGATCTATTAAGAAAATAAAGATATAAAAATGGTGGAAATACATGAATTCTCATGAAATAACCATAGGATATGAAAATATATCTTAATATTTCATTATTAAGAGCATAATCATGATAAATCTCAATAAAAAAAGATTATATCAAAATAATCATCCCATTTTGGTAACATTGAATGATAATCCATAAGAAATAATAACACTGAATGAGACTTAGAATATAATAATAATAATAAATAAATTCAAGATATTAATTTTCAAAGGTTATTTACATACACCTCATAGAGTAGACGATTTCATAATATATCATATGTCTCAAAGAATGAAAATTGCGACAAAAATATGTTACTACTTCAGTATATTTTGAATTGTAAAACCCATAAAGGAGAGATCCTTAAATTAGTAAGTAAATACTATAATATTCATGAAAATAAATATAAAATACATTCATGTAAATTATATATGACACATATGAGAAAATGTGGTGAATGTGGCTTATTTCTCATGGATATAAAAGTGAGATGAGAAATCCATTATTGCTTCAGTTATATTTTCAATAATAATTAAATAATAAAAAATAATAAAAAATGATATTTTAAATATTATTAAAAGAAATATATTAATGATATAACATTTCAATGGATAATAATATAAAACATAAAAATTAAATGAGTTGTGAATATTAATTTGTCTCCCATAAATAGAAGAGAGACAAAAAATCTATTACCATAAGTATTGACTTTATTCATACATGCTTCAACCTCCTGTATAATAAATGTAAATTTCTTATACATCTATTATATAAAGATAATTTTATTTACTATTAAATATATTATTTACTTATGATATTTTATTAAACCTTTATTAATAATTATTTGTAAAATTCATGTTTCATGTAATAACCACATTGTTTTCCATATATGTTTTGATTTTCAATTTTTAGTCCTCTTACAAAAATAATGATTCCATAATTTATAGAATATTAATAATAAAAAAATTATAATATATATATATATATCAATTATTATTTTCTTAATAATCATGATTTTGATTATGATAAATGAAGTACATTATGATGATGGAGAATGTATACCGTACGTACGCATGAGTAATGTCTCAATTTTTCAATCATCATTTTATAAAGAAGTAAAGTAATGTTTTATATTTAAATAATGATAAAAATATTATATTATTTAATTAATTGTAAATATATATATTCTTCATATGATTCTGTGATGAGAATAGATAGTCACATCGACCTATGAAGGCGGTTATCCATATGTACATGAATGGCGTTATCATCTTTCAATGAGTGAAAAGGTAAAAATTGAAATAATATATTATATTTTAAAATGATAAATATTTTCGTGAATATAATAATTATTTAATTTAATTCACACATATATATTATTAATATATTCATTTCAATTATTACTTAAAAATGAATCACATTTCTTTGTGAGACAGTAGTTCGCTGTACAGACAAGCGGTATTATAATATACCATGTGGATTGGAAATTATAAATTTATATAAGATATAATGACTCTATATATATAATTATTTTATAAATAATATATATATATATATATATATGTGTATACAAACAATAGATCCATCATCAGAACCCTCCATGAGAGTTTGTAATGGTAAAATGAATATCATTAGTTCAGGATGTAATAGTCTTCTTTACACACTAATGATGATTTCCTAAAACATTTATTGGATATTGAGATGGTGGTAGGTCGTTTTCATAACTTTAAAAAATATATGTATATGGATGTTAATTTAGTTATTATACCATCATGATTTAATAATTATTTAAGGTGGTATAGGAAGATATGAAATACAAATGCTCATGGAATAATGTTACCTCTTCTTCATGTAACCTCTGTAGGTTTGCGATAAAATACATCCTAGGTTAGATTTTTTCCAACAATATGGTTTCTAGGATCATATGAGGAAATTTAATATGTTATTTGGGTATGTATTAGATGTAACCAAAGGGTTTGATGGTGTGAAGAGGATAGGATATTGTGCATCCTTTTTTATGTGAGGTGAGTGTCATAGTTGTAATTTTTTAGACGAAAAATATGTATTGAAACTTTTAACAAGGAAAAGGGTATGAATATTAATATTATATATCATTTGACATTATATGTCCAAATAATATATTTTTTCATTTATTAGTAATTTAAACCCTTATATTTTTTAATTAATCTCGTGGTAAACCAGTTTTTTACTTAACCGTGATAATTATTTGTTACTATTTAAACTATTAATTTTGGTCAATTTTTTTTTTGAAATTTATAGATAATGTGGATAATTATGATTCATAATATTTAATAAATTTTTCTATTTTAAATTAATAAAATTGAAGAAGTATAATTTAATAGTAATCCTATAGAGGTGTTGATAATTCATATTTTTATATAAAAAATAATAATCTTTTTACAAATTATTACATCTAATTTAAATTTGAAATTGATTTTATTTAAGTAAATTTTATTAATATATACATATATATTAAACCATTTTAATTTATTAAAAATATTAAAATTGAATTTAACATTATAAATAATTAAAATGAAAAGGTAGTTTTTAATTAAAATTTAGTATTTTCACTATTCTTGAAAAATTCATCATTTTAGAAAATTATGAAAAACTAAAGAGAAGATAATTTTTATACGATGATTTAAAAAATGATTTTTTTATTTTTAAAATAAATTTTTTAAATTTGTAATAAATGAGATCTAAAATAAATGTACAAAAGGGAGGAAAAACTATTTTTTAGAAAGATATAGTTATTTAGTGTAAAATTGGTTTTGTTCGTATTAAATATATAAAAACACATAAGATGAATTTTAATCATTTAATTGTACATATAATATATATTTATATATATATATATATATATTCTATAAAATCATTAAGAAACTAGGTTTTTTTAAATCATTGAGATAAAACGTGTTTGTTTTCATAAAAATAGATTTTCAGAAAAACATTTCCTTCACTTTAACATGGTTCTGATTTAAAATATTAAATGATTTTTCCATAAATAATTATTTATATATACCTGATAAATCAATATATTTACATCATTTAGTTAATCCTATTTTTAGTCTCCATTCCAACAGTTATTTGATAACAATCATATAAATAATAAAATATTAATAATAATTTATATTTTGTTTAAACATATAATTGCATATAGCATAAGATAAACATAGTTTTTAATGTCACAAAAACTAAATTCTGTGTTTTATATAATTAATAATATATAAAATGTTAAATTTACTCGAAAAAATCACAAATGCTCAAGGCGTTACATATTGTTTTTTAAAGATGTATTCATGCATGAAATGATGAATTAAATTAATATCCATTGATTGAGGGTTTTAATTAAATTTATATATTATATATTAAAAAATATAATTTATCATTACTTTAGTGGTGTTTAGATGGCATTGGATAGATATAATTTAATTTTTAAACTTAAAAAATGCATTATTATCAAACAAGTTTTTCTTATAGTTTCTACTCCTATTTAAAATTAAATTCTGCCACATATTGAAATTATGTATATAAAAATATATTAAATAATTTAAATCACCATAAAAATTATAATTATACAGTTTTAACATATTTTAATATTTTAATTAATATAAAAATAGTAAAATTTTGTTACCACTATTCTGGTTAGAATTAGTTTTTTGGGGGTTAAACCAATAAATAATGGCTGTAATGTCTCTTAAAATTGTATAATTAATTTTGTATGTTGATTTTTAAACATTATTTTAATCCTTGAACATTTAATCCATTTTCAAATTAATCTAAACATATATTATTGAAATCATTTGAAATATTCCATGTCTGTCCTTCCCCTCAATTATAAAATATAACCACTTAACCTCTCTTATTTATAAAATCTGAGCCTTATAGATAATCCAAAACCTTATAAATATTTTTCTTATATTACATCCCTTAATCTTAGTGATTTTGGTCTTCTCAAAAGACCAATAATTCAATGAATAATGTGTAAGAAAAGAAGATATCTAAATATGGACGTGATAATATTAACTGTGATCAGTGAATTTTATTTCTTGTTCTATATCCTCCAATGTTTTTGTTGCCACTATAAAATGATGAGTACCAAATCATAAATATACTGGTATATTACTATTATTATTTCAGAACAATTTACAAACTGTTATCTCTAAAATGGAGTTGAATGTATCACATGTTCATACATGTCATATACCACCATCAGATAGAAATAAGATTCATTTTCATGAAACGTCATTAATGGTTTGATATTATGATATATTTAACACATAGACACTAAAAAAACACACACACATAAATATATATAAAATATCTATGATATTGTATTTATTTTATAATGTTGAATTATTATTTATCTTTCATTTGTTCCATCCTTCAAAAAACATAAACATCAACTATTTATACATATAGACCATTATGTCTGGGTAGTGGTGCAATTAATTGTGAATCACTAATTTATATGAATGATTATAAATATGGTCATAATTGTTATATTTTTTATTGTTATCATGATTAACATTATTGAAATAAATAAACTGCAATAAAGTTGTAGGGCCATAATTATTAAATAATAAGAAACAAGAAACAAGATGCAATTAACACACATGATTATGATGATAATGAATGATTAATAATGAACATGTTATTGGATGATATAGTTAAACTATTCCTATTATAATAGTTTTTAAAATTATTCTATTAAATAAATATTGTAAAAATAAATTTATGTCACATGCCGATATAGTGCTTAAAATAGAAAAAAATACACGAGGTTAGTGTTGGATGTTTAAAAATGATTTTTTCTGTTATTTATTACGTTTCAAATATGTAAAAATAAGATTTGATATAACTATTTGGTTGGATAAAAATTGATATATTAAAAAAAGTAATTTTGATAAATTCCCTTCTAGAGGTGTTTTGATGAACAATGATGTTATCTAAATGGATATTTTTTCACCTAATTTGTTTGGTGTATTTTATTTATTTGAAAGTGTATTTAAAGACAAATAAATCGTAAAAAATCTAATATAAATTTAAATGGAGTAAAATTCCATATTCTGAGTAACAGACTAAATAAATACCTATATAAAGTGTAAATAATGTATAATACTTTTCTCTTATTGTTCAATAGGAGAATAATTTATCCTATAAAAATTATGGTGAAATTAAAAAATAGAGATTGAAGAATCATTCAATGATAAATGATGTTTTGAATATTAAATAACTAATGAAGAGAAAAAAGGATTGGGATTCATTATTATAGGAAAATATTAATTGAAAACAAAATCCTCCAAAGAATAATTGAGAATCTAGTTTGTTTAATCATGTCTACAATAATGTAATTGATCCATTTCGTTATGATGATAATTTTAGTAATAATAATTGCATTATATATGTTGATGAATATAACAATATTTAAATTTTAATGATTATGGTGTCAAAGGTAGTATAGGTAAGATACATGATATTATTATGAAGGAGATTTAAATGTGAAATAGGATGAATAATATATATAATTTGGTCAGACATTGTAACTGAATATACATCCATTGATGTTGAAAATTATCTCGTGAATATTGTAATAAAACCTAAAACTTTAGTGTTATAGTCGGATAAACATAATTAATAAGAATAAAGGAGCTACCATAAGTTCAAAAATATTTCAATTGTGCTATCAATATAATGGGGAATCTATTTATACTATTTCAAATAATCTTTTAAAGTGGGGTTTCACTATAAAAAGAAATAATTAATCTAAATTGATGTACAAAAGTTGATATATAAAATTTTGGATGTTAGGAAATCCTGTTTGAATATTTTTATTGTTTTCTAAATAAACTTGAGAATTTATAACAAATTTATATGTCCTATAGAGTATTTTGATGAAGCTTATGAAGGTTTATTTTTAGGTACTCATCAAATAGTAAATCATATAATAATTTTATTATAGGAAAAAAATAGTTTACAGTTGTGTTCTGAAGGTATTTTAATATGAGTTTATTGAGAGTATTTGATTCTTTATACTTCAAGGTATAATTAAAGAATAAGAAAAATGCAATTATGGAGTTTGGAGAATCTCATAATCCTTAAATTGATTATAACACTAATGTTGATTTAGAGGAAGATAATGGTGATTAAGTGATAAATCATATGACTCTAATAAGGATGAGTAGAACTAGAGTTGACCCATATAGTATTATTGGATATAAATCTACACACAAACAAACCTGGTAAATAATGATAACAGAACAAAAAACTTTGTTACCATAGATAGATTAAACATCATTTTATAAATTAATAATAATGGAATAAATAGTGAAATTCATGAATAGAGAGTTGTTCTAATTTTTTAATTAATTATCCGAAAAGTCTTTTCATATAAATAATCAAAAAAATATGATTAACATGAAATATATTTTAAAAATTTTGGTTTATCTATATGGGAGATTGGTCCCTAATAATGTGATGATTTATTATATGGGTTTAATAGGTTAAATGAGGTGATGTGGATGACACCTTTCCTATTGTTAAATGAATGAAATATATTAGTACTTTTCCAGTAGTTTTTGTTTGAAGTATTTCGTGATTTATTCCATTGGATTTATATAAAAAAATTAATTTTTAGGGGATAATTCTTTGTTGAATAATAAGTATATATTCTAATTGAAACTAATGATTATATGTTTTCATAATTGAATAAGGTAATATATTTTTTTATGATATAACTCTATCACTGGTATGAATGTATGGATTCATATATGATATCATTGGAAGTCAATAATATAGTTTTTGATCATAATATCAGTGTGAAAAGAACAAATAATTAAGAAGGATGATATTATTTTTGAGAACATTTAGATGAATTAAATGGATTGGTTTTAATTGTTTCCTTTTTCTGATTTACAATTGTTAGGGATGAAAAAAATTAACATATATTCATAGAATAGATGTAAAATAAAATGAATCAGACACATTAATATCAAAAGTAATGTATTCAATGATGATACGAAAAAGATTCAGAATACTGGAATAAAAAATAGTTTTAACTCTGATAGCTGATAGAATAAAACATTGAAGGAATGAGAACATTAAATATCTAGACAGTATGTTTTATAGAAATAATTTTAAAAGATTTATATAACTTAACGTTACTAGACCAAATATTTTCTATTATACTTTCATGGTATAATTTCATTATTGTTATCTAATGAGAGTACATATATTGGATATGAATATGATTTTAATGAATATTTTGGTAAAACTAAAACCTGATGTGGTTATTATTTCAGTAAATGATATGTTGCTTTTAGTAAATATAGACACATGTTGTTCTAGTTGTATTTTAGATTAAATATCCATGAAAGGAATTGTCACGAACTATCCTATTGGGGCCCGCACCATCCCTCACTAAGCCCACCCCCAATAGGCTTGAGGTTGGTGACTAGCACCGAGTAGGCATATTACTAACATGGGAGGAAATGCCTATGTACCTGGACACATGCACACATCTCCAAGCACACAAATTTTGAAATGCAAAAAAACCACTAAGGAACAAAAATGCATGCATACAACTAAACCCAAACAAATAGAGTATGACAGATGGTAAATTAATGAATGTAAATTGGGCCATAATACAAGCCTGTGAAAAAAGAGAGACTAAAAACTAAAAAGCCCAACTTCTAAGAACAAAGAGGTACTGGGACTACTGATCATAGTTGTAGGAACACCTTGGCCAGTAGGGAACATAGAAAGCCCGGTTCTACACTGGTCCACCATAGACTCTGTCAAAAGGCCGCTCGTCTACAAAAGACATGACATGTGCAGGAAAAGCCCGTGCAGGGGTGAATATAAAAATATTTAGTAGAGGTCCCTGAAAACCACATATCAATACACAAATTAAAGGTATAGTCAGCTCTATATAGTATATGTATTCTAACCATATAACAAGGGAAACACAATCCTGGAATACCCAAACCCGAGACCTGTAGTCTAGAGACAAGTCATACAACTGCATACACATTCTAGGGATTCAGTTCAAATATTCCATGAAGCACTTGTTCGAGAGAACTCACTCCACACATCTGATAGCTCTGATGTCGTCCATCCAAGAAGTACTATTCATTGGGAAAATCCAAGAGAGATAGATACGGTCATTCTAGGAGAACACACTCATGAATGGGGAATGATCATGATACATAGATGAGGATCACTGTCAGGGCCTTGGAAGATACCAAAACTCATCTGGATTCACCAACTAGGTAGAGGATCGGCGCGCTGTTGAAGTCGTCACATCGATAATTAACTGTACCTAGGGTCAAGGATGGATATAGGATCTCTCTTCGGGCCTCTCAGAGGGATACATGACTTTATCTTGAAAAGTACTATGGAAGGGATCATATTCTTGTAGAAGGTAACAATACCTGACCTTCAGGGGAATAAAAAAGGGGAACTAACTCAAATGAAACATATCCAAGATATGGTGGAGAAGAAGATCAATTCATGTACTGAGAAGTACAAACCATGTAAAAGTGTCACATGTCATGTCTTATGACGCCGGTAACTGCCCGGGTACAACGACCCATGTCATAAGGCTTTTCATGTAAAAAGGTACGTACACGACATGTAAGACGTACCCCAGGCCATGTCTGAGTAATCAAGGTTCCCTCAGTGTATGCGGCTATGTTCTCGTACACAGTTTTAACCCATGTTGTTTATCCTGTGTAACTGATACACGAGGTAACCTATGTAACCAGCTTGGTCTGGTTGTGTGGTGGAGTAAACGGTCGTGTACTCCACCCCATGTCTTTGTATCCACTGGATATATACCGAGTCCCGTGTATCCCCCTCTGACATGCTGCGAAGGGTCTACACACTGTTTTTTTTTCAAAGAACATGTCTTTTAATCACTTCATGCATCGCAGAACCCTAGCCACCGCTGAGTCGGTCCCACATGGTAGGTTCTTTGGGATACACACCGTGTTCTCCAGAAATTTCCAGAACCACCAATTCTTCATTCCACGCCTCTGTTGATCCTTTGATACACGTTTTAGCACTCCGATCATCACAAAACTGAATGGTTGAGGTCTCCTGATCATTATGAAGCTGATTCGGTCGGTTTCGGGCCTCTGATCGACCCCAAAACCCATTCCGAACCACCCGCATGAAGAACCCTCAAAGAACAAGAACTCCTGAACCATGTCTATTCATTTTCCGTCATAACCGTCACACCTCCTCTAGAAAGTCATGATGTCGGATTTCCAATTTCGGATTGTTGCGTTGTGAAATAGAATTGAAAATATCCATTGTTTATAACCCCTCAAAGAACATGAAGAACGCAGGGTTGAAAGGGAGAAAGAGAACCAATAAGAAAATGATGAACACACCTCCATAGTCATTTTTTATGATGTCGATCCACTCTCATTCATAGGTTTAAATAGGGCAAATCAAAAACAACACAACAATTAACGTGAGATAAAAATCCTGAATTAAAACACCAAAAGAAATGGAAATTAACACCCTCCCACAATAATGCACGATCTTCTGGTCAACCTCTTTGTGGGTTGATCTGAATTCATCGTTTAATCAAAAAAATAGGAAAGGAAGAACTGAAATAACAACACCTACCTCGATCCGTTTGAATAATGATCGACGTGTCCCATTCATTGGTGAGGTTCGTTGAATTCAAGATGCATCGATTGATCATGTGGTCATCATACGCCAATGTGTTCTCCTCCAATGATACAAGAGGATCTCTCTCAATTAATAGGGTTATGAGGCTAACCCTATGAACATTCAATAACCAGTTATTTAAATGGGAGGAATTTGGTTGCTGCAAAAAAATTAATCTTTTAAATAAAAGAAATTATTAATTTTTTTATTTCCATTAAAACATAAAAAAACTAACTCTCATAGATGATCCATGTCGGTTGATTTTAGGCACCACCTAAGGTAAATTTTCTTCTATGAACACAACGATGCCCTCATATTTTTGATCTGAGAACTTATTTAATATTTATTCAACTTTTTTAGGAAAAACTCTCGCGCACGCTGTTTAAATTTTAATTTAATTCAAACATTTATTCTGGGAACTTCGGTTCTTAGTATCGCACGCCTTCAAATGTTCTATTCTTATAAAAAGTCCATATAATATCTAAAAATAATACACAGAAAATATGAGACATTAAATTCTCCCAACCGTAGGGATTTACGTCCCAGAAATCCAAAACAAAAGACTACTCAAAAAGATATAGGTACTGGGCATGGATCTAAGCCTCTCACTCCCATGTTCTCTCTTAAAGATTTCCATGCTTCCATTGGATGCATGCCAAGTGTATCGATCTCCCATGAGTGATTCTCTCCTGTTGATCCTCAATCTCCACTGGGTACTCAGTAAAGGTCACTCCATCCTTGATGTCCTGTTCACCCTAGTTGATAACACGTGATGGGTCGTGCACGTACCTCCTCAGTTGTGACACATGGAACACATCATGTACCAGATGCAACTACGACGTTAGATCTTAGTAGTATGCCACCTTGCCAACTCTACACAGTATCTAAAAATGTTCAATGAACCTTGGATATAGCTTGTCGCCTCGACCAAATCTCTATAACCCTCATCGAGGTGAGACCCTTATGAAAACATTTCCCCCTCCTTGAACTGCATAGTTCTTTATTTTCTATCAGCATAAGACTTATGTCGGCTATGTGTAGTCTTCGTCCACTCTCACATGATCTATACCTTATTTGTGGTAGCTTGCACCAACTCTGGACCCATGAGTGCTAACTCTCCGGGGTCTGTCCAGCAAAGTGGTGACTGCCAGGGTCTTTCATATAATGCCTTGAACGGTGCCATGCTAATGGTGGATTGGTAGCTATTGTTGTATGCAAACACCACCAGTGATAGGTGGTCCCCCCAACTGTGGACAAATTCCAAGATACAATCCCACAAAATATCCTCTAGAACCAGAATGATCCTCTTTTTCTGACCATCTATCTGGGGATGAAACGTTGTCCTCAAGCGTATCTGAGACCCGAAAGCCCCCTGCAATCCCTTCCACAACCGGGTTGTGAAAGAGGCATCCCTATTCAAGACTATTGTTTATGGGATTCCATGAAGACGAACTATCTCCTACAAGTAGAGGCATCACAAGATCTCTACAGAACTCTGCTCCCTGATAGCTAAGAAGTGGGCTGACTTGGTGAGTCGATCGATGATTACCTAGATGTAGTCATGCCCTTGGGACGTCTATGGTAATTCCATCACGAAGTCCATCGATATTCCATCCCACTTCCACTCTGGAACATCCATGGGTGAGCAAATTCCACTGGAACCTGGTGCTCAGCCATCACCTACGGGCATGTAAGGCATTGCGAAACTAACTCTCGTACTGCCTTCTTCATGCCTGACCACCAAAATTGTCGTCGATGATCCTTGTACATCTTCACCACTCTAGGATGTACCTCCAATGGGGATGCATGAAAATACCTTAGGACCTCCTCCCGCAATACCACTAATACCATTGTGTGTCCTTTGAAAAGATCTATGTGCTCCCCACCTTTCGAATATCCATCAAGGGAATGCCCTATGGATAATAGAGCACATACAGCCTCATAGTCAACATCCCAAAGTTGTGCCTCCTTAAATCTGTAAAGACTCATAAATTTCAAGGGAATGTTTTTCTTAATTTGCATTGGAATTTTACAAGAATGCAGTTTCTGACGGCACCTGATTCCGAGGCCTGGTGTGCCTGGAATCATTTTCTGAAGTTTGGCTCGGGTACGTTCAGCAAACGAACGAGCGGGGTTTTCTAACTTTTGAACCGGTGCTCGGAATTGAATTCCAAGGGCACCGATGGAATTGCAACACCAGTAATTTCTTAGAAACACCTCTTCGGGAGTTTCATTTTCTCGGGTGTGGTTTTTTAATTTTTGGGCTTTAAGTTAAGAAATAAAATAATGTGGTACGACCAACTTTATTTTATTTCACTTAAAGCCACTTAAAGCTTCTTAAGATGATTTGAAGCGGATAGGGTGGAACCCAAAATATCCTAATCTCTTGGTAGGATATTTGTGAGGTGGGGCCCACACGAGCCCCACCATTTCTTCTCCGCTAAGTAACGCACCCGCGAAATCCCCTTTTAAATGAAAGTCAACTGACGCATTTGCTAAATTCTTAACGCCCCTATTAATTGGGTGGTTAGTTCATTGCAATTAATTATATTAATTAATTGTTCGTTACTTACCTTTGTTTTTAAAATTCTTTAGTTGATAATAAAATAAGATGAGGACTTATTTTATTATCTAGTTGTTGTGTTAAACCTTTGGAGAATCTCTAAAGATATCCATCCTCCTTCGCGAAGAACGCGAAGAACGCCGGCCTTCGACGAAAGGCGACGAAGAACGCCGATCCCTCGGAGATCAACGACGCGACGCCAAGTACCGCGACGCCGACGATTCTTCTTCCGCGACGTTCTTCTACGACGTTCCTTCTTCCGAGACAGATCTTCGATCATCCGTTGAGGTAAGAGAATGCGGTCGTTTTAATTCTTTGTGGATTATAACATCAACATGAATTTAATTGTTATAATTAAATCTGTATGTCCTTTATCCTCGGAGTTTGTCTACGCGACGCTTAGTACCGCGCGCAACGGTGCCCTTCCGTGACGTGACGATCCTTTTCTTCCGCGACGGTCAATTCCGCGACGAACTCGCGTCCGACGATGATGAAGGTAGGGTTTGTTTTGAAAATGATAATACCAATGCTTGTTTTCCTCCAAGTCAAGAATGCGAACCAACCAATTAACAAGTTGGTCCGCAGATTATTATTGCGGGCCGAGGTTTATCAATTTTTGGGATTTATGGTCTTGTTTCAAACCGATAACGCGGTGGGTGCGGACCAACGAACAAGTACAAACCCACTGACCTTTTGTTATTGGTGTGTGGAATGGAGGACGATGACAAAACGTGCCGTAGGAACGATTTGTTGTTTCCGCAGTAAAGAACGGGACCCGGGATGAGCTATGGCGCAGTCAGAAATGAAATCGGACCACCGGAGCAACTCCGGTGGCCCGGGGATTCCATCGGCGGCGCCGGTCGCCGGCGGCCGATAGACCCGTGACCACACGGGTCCAGCGAGACACGGGACGCGGCCCTTCCACGTCCGCTGACCAAGGGCGGCCCCACGCGGGGCCGCGGTGTTCTCACGCGGGGGCTGCACTCCCCCCGCGGTTTCCCTTGCTCGGCCGCTCGGCCGAGCCGAGCCAAGCCGACCCGCCGGCCGGGCCGGGTCGCTCCCAACCGTGTCGGACCCAGACCCAGGTCGGGTCGACTCGGTTCGGGCCAACCCAGGGGAGGGGGGTTGGGCCGGGTCGCTCTGGGCCCAGGCCCCCCATTTCCAGACCCTTTCGGGCTTTTGCTCATAACTTGAGCTACGGGCCTCCGAACGACACGCCGTCAGCGGCGACGCGATCCTTGGATTGAGATGGTCGTTTTAGTATATCACACTCAAGGTTTCGGAATACTTTGGGTTCATCTGGGTTGGTTCGTACACAAAACCAACCGGGCCCTCGGAGCGGAAACACTTATAAATTGAGCTCCGGACGTCCAATTGACGTACCGTCAACTTTAATGGATTCCTCTAAGTGGGACGGATCTTTTGACTTACTCCACCCGAGGTTTGGATACAGGTGGAGTATGGTCGGGTTGATTTTTCCTTAAAAACCAACTGGGCCCCTGGAACGAAAAAGCCAATAACTCTCAGACCGGGCGTCCGATTGACACGTCGTCTGTTGCGTTGATTTCCTGTTGACGATACAGAACTTTTGGATACATCAACTCCAGAATTTGTGTTAGTTGATGTATCAGCCTCTTGGCTCGTGGAGCGGACCCTCCCGAATGAGCTTGCTGTGTGCGGGAACCCTAGAGATGGCTGCGACTGCGACGATGATGAAAACAGTACGGGAATCCTCCATGTTTTCAGAAGTGACCACTACGATACATCTTGGGATACATATACTCCGGACTACATGTCAGTGTATGCATCGACCTCTTAGCTCGTGGAGTGGACCCTCCTGGAATGAGCATGATGTGTGCGGAATCCCTAGAGCCTGTTGAGACTTGATGACTGCTGATCGAACGACTCGGTGTGTTACGGATAGCCTAGTGGGGAGCGCTTGGTTATAGCGGCAGACCCACAGCGGAGGAGCGCTTGGTTGTACCGGCAGACCCATGGTACTCAACAGAAGGAGTACCTCTAGAGGCTATGAGGGGGAGCGCTTGGTTGTAGAGGCAGACCCACGACGGAGGAGCGCTTGGTTGTAGCAGCACGGGGGAGCGCTTGGTTGTAGCGGTAGACCCATGATGGAGGAGCGCTTGGTTGTTGCGGCTAACCCGTGGTACTCAACAGAAGGAGTACCTCTTGAGGCTATGATGGAGAGTGCTTGGTTGTAGCGGCAGACCCATGGTGGGAAGATCTTGGTTGTAGCAGCAGGCCCACAGTACTCGATAGGTGGAGTACTACAGTAGTCCAAGGTAAGAGGGAAGCGCTTGGTTGTAGCGGCATAACCACTGTACTTGATGGAGAAGTAGTTTCCCAATAGCTATGGGTTCAACATCATGATCAATCCTATGTGGGTCATTGTGAGGGTTAGTACTTATAGATCCTTTGTGGGTCCGACGGCTTAGATGAATCAGTGGCTACATCTGATCATCTCTAACATCATACGAAGAAGTACCTATGTGAGATGAATCCTGTTTTGATTTCCATTATGGATTGTGTTGTGCAATCCTCTGTGGATTTACATTTTTCTTTCCTGTGTGTACTGGGTTGTACTTGAGCTTGTATGTTGGAGCCGAGCGAGAATTGATGACTTAGGTATATGTATGGGCATATACATAAGCCGTGTCAGATGTTACTTCGTTATTGTATCTTAACTTTGTGGTTTATCCTTTGTGGATACTGGGAGACCTTCGGGGGTATCGGGGTCCCTACTGAGTAGCTTATACTCACCCCTTCACGGGCTATGGCCGCACTATGTTGTGTTGGTTGCAGACGACGGACATCGCTGATCGTGGTAGAGGCTTGCGGAGCAGGACGGTACCTGGAGGTGGACCACTAGGCGGGACGTACTCGGAGCAGTCGGCTGGACATGAGGAGCAGTGGAGGCTTTCTATACCCACCCTTCAGGTGGGACTTCCAGTGGATGGCTCGATGTTGTGGCTTTAATTTTCAGTTGTTTTTTTTCCTTTCGAGTTGTACTTTACTTTCAGTTTGGGTTTGTATTCTGGCCCACTTACTTTTCCGCACTTACTGTTGTACCAGTTTTTACTTAGTGTTTACTTCTGCCTTCTTGCTCTGTGGTGTTTGTTGTTTACTTTAAAAATGAAATGCCTTCCCTTTTTATGAGATTTATGCCTTGGTGCTAGTCGCGAGCCCCTGGCCTATGGAAGGCGGGCTTTGGGTAGTCACAGCACGGGCCCCGAGGACGGGTCGTGACAAATTGGTATCAGAGGAGTTCGGTTCTACCGCAGAACTTGGGACTCTGATCTTTTTTTGTATGTGAAGCAATAGTGTTTAGCGTATTGGGTGTGGTTATCAGTCCAGGTAGTCCAGTGTTGGTGCGGCGGCCGACGTATCCGTACACCAGGACCCTGACTTCTGATTTCCGACTTAATGCACGAAAACATTGATTGCATGTGTGTTACAAGTTTTCATTGGGATTACTTTATTTCATCTCACCAGGTATACTGTTCTGACCGTGGAGCACCTGTTTCTTTTCAGGATGACCCCACGACGACAGCCTGCTAGGGTTCCGAGAGTTGTACGTGACGACAGCACGCTGAGCGACGAGGCCTCGGTATAGGGCCCTTTGACAGCTGAGGCACCGGCGATACCTCTACCCGCCGAGCCACTGATGCTTCCAGCCCCAGCCGCTGATGATGCACGTCGCCTTAATGCACTGCATGAGTTCCAGCACCAGCGAACGCCCAGGTTCCGCGGGGAGACGGACCCCCAGGCAGCTGAGGACTTGCTGGAGGCGGTTGTACGAGTTTTCCGGTTAGTGAGGACTCCAGCAGACCTTATGGTGGTCCTTGCAGTGAGCCTCCTACATGCGGCAGCAGGCAGATGGTGGATCTTGATGCTCCAGGTGCATGATGAGGCATCACTCCTTTGGGCGGACTTTGAGATCCTTTTTCACTCAGAGTTCGTCCCAGCCACCCTCCGAGTGGTGCGCATCCAGGAGCTACTACAGCGGTGGAAGGGAAACATGACAGTAGCCCAGTACGTGGTGAGGTTTACCGATCTCTCACGCTATTCCACAGACATGGTACGAGACCCATTCTTCAGGACCCGAACCTTCGAGCAGGGTATCAGGCGAGAGATCAGAGCTTCAGTTGTTTCTCACAGCATTCCGACACAGACAGGGGTGTTGGAGCGAACCCTCTTAGTGGAGAGTTTCCTTACTGAGCAGTCTGCAGCACCAGGACCCACCACTAGCCGGCATGCGGCAGAGTCTTCTACAGCGTGCAGTAGACAGATGACGTAGGTGTACAAGAGGACTAGACCTACCGGTGGTTGACCGCGTGACACAGGATCGTTTGTGCGAGGCACCTGGGGTGGACAACGACTTACCATGAGCGGATAGTGTTACTCCTGCAGTGGGGTTGGTCACATGGCTTGTGACTGTCCGACCCGCCATACAGATGACCAGTAAATGAATGAGGGACCTCCCAGGCTGAGGCAGAGGTTCGATCGAG
This sequence comes from Viscum album, assembly GCA_963277665.1. Classification (NCBI taxonomy): domain Eukaryota; kingdom Viridiplantae; phylum Streptophyta; class Magnoliopsida; order Santalales; family Viscaceae; genus Viscum; species Viscum album. Next base: position 670,181,137 of record OY728131.1, on the reverse strand, counting down.
GCGGACCGCATGGAGCAGGAGACCATGGAAGGGGAGCTGGCCGTGCCGCTGGAGGTGGAAGACGCCTCGAGGTGTTGCCACCACCACCACCAGGAGGTCCACCCCAACCGCAGGGAGCTGGTGGACATGGGAGAGCTCAGCTTCAGGCAGCTGAGGCCTACGATCGTGGAGCTCCGGGAGCAGATGAACAAGAGCGGTACTAGCTCCAGACCTGGAGACTTTTGTTTATTCTACTTCTAGCGTTGTTGATGTTTGTTTTTAGATGTTTTGTGTCTTTGTAATTTTAGCTGCAGTAATAAAATACACTTTTCTTATGGTGTTTACCTTCCTGTCCTCTCTTTTAGTTGTTACTAAGAGGTTCCAGTTTTAAAACCGTTGACTTGACCCTCACTTTGAAATACCTACTGGAGGAGACCCAGTGACCACACACTGATGCCGATAGTGTGAATCAACCCTTGGAGGCGAGAGTAATGGTTGGATCTCTTGGTAGTAGTGTAGAGGTCTTACGACATCATCCTTGGTATGGAATAGTATCATCCATGTCAGGATTGACTGTATTAGGCGAAGAACATGGTTCATCCAAGAGATGAGACCAGATTTCTCTTATCTGCAAAGAAGAAATCTCAGCAGCTCTTGTAGGACCAGAAAGGTCTAAGTCATCCAAGAGCAGATGAGGACAGCTCAGAGCCGACATTAGTCTTATGCTGACAGGAGGCGGAGGCCACTAGAGTTCGAGGATGGCGACCACGTCTTCCTGCGTGTCTCACCTCGACGTGGATTACAATGATTTGGCCAAGGAGGAAAGTTGTCTCCACGCTTCATCGGACCATTCAAGGTCCTCAGCAGGATTGGAGTGGTGGATTATTGCCAGGCTCTACCACTGAAGTTGCAATGGATGTGCGACGTCTTCTATGTATCTCAGCTGAGGAGATACGTGCACGACCCGAGGCACATCATTGACCATGGGGAGATAGACGTCGATGATGGGGAGACTTTTGCAGAGGTCCTGGTGGAGATCGAGTATCGACAGGAGTGGGTCCTACGTGGATGGTCGATTCTTCTAGTGCGCATCAGATGGCAGCACGAGAACCTCCAGGAGAGCACTTGGGAGCAGGAGGCTCATATGCGTGCTCAGTACCCACATTTGTTTCCCTAGTTTATGATGTATCTTTACGGGGACGTAAATCCCTGAGGTGGGAGTGATGTAAAGACCCGTAATTTTCAAGGAATTTTTTTTCTTAATTTTCTTTGGAATTTTACAAGAACGTAGTTTCTAACGGCACCTGATTCCGAGGCCCGGTGTGCCCGGAATAATTTTCCAAAGTTTGGCTTGGGTACGTTCAGCGAATGAACGAGTAGGGTTTTCTAACTTTTGAAATGGTTCTCATAATTGAATTCCGAGGGCACCGATGGAATCACATCGCCGGTAATTTCTTAGAAACGCCTCTTCCGGAGTTGCGTTTGTTCGGGTGTGGTTTTTTAATTTTTGGACATTAAGTTAAGAAATAAAATAATGTGGTATGACAAACTTTATTTTATTTCACTTAAAGCTACTTAAAGCCACTTAAAGCTGATTAAGATGAGTTGAAGCGGATAGTGTGGAACCCAAAATATTCTACCCTCTTGGTAGGATATTTGTGAGGTGGGGCCCACACGAGCCCCACCGTTTCTTTTCCGCTAAGTAACACACCCGCGGAAACCTCTTTTAAATGAAAGTCAACTGACGCATTTTTTAAATTCTTAACGGCCCTATTAATTGGGCGGTTAGTTCATTGAAATTAATTCTATGAATTAATTGTTCGTTACTTACCTTTGTTTTTCAAATTCTTTAGTTGATAATACAATAAGATGAGGACTTATTTTATTATCTTGTTGTTGTGTTAAACCTTTGGAGAATCTCTAAAGATCTTCATCCTCCTTCACAAAGAATGAAAAGAACGCCGACCTTCGACGAAAGGTGACGAAGAACGTCGAGCCCTCGGAGATCGACGACGCGACGCCAAGTACCACGACGCCGACGATTATTCTCCTGCGACATTCTTCTACGACGTTCCTTATTCCGCGACATATCTTCGATCATACGTTGAGGTAAGAGAATGTGGTCCTTTTAATTCTTTGTGAATTATAACATAAACATGGATTTAATTGTTATAATTAAATATGTATGTCCTTGATCATTGGAGTTCGTCTACGCGACGTCGAGTACCGCACGCAGCGGATCCCTTCCGCGACACGACGATCCTTTTCTTCCGCGACGGTCAATTCCGTGACGAACTCGCGTCTGACGACAATGAAGGTAGGGGTCGTTTTGGAAATGATAATACCCATGTTTGTTTTCCTCCAAGGCAAGAACGCGGACCAACCAATTAACAAGTTGGTCCGCGGATTATTATTGTGGGTCTAGGTTTATCAATTGCTGGGATTTATGGCCTTGTTTCAAACCACTAACGCGGTGGGTGCGGACCAACGAACAAGTCCGAACCCACCGACCTTTTGTTCTTGGTGTGCAGAACGGAGGAAGACGACAAAACATGCCGCATGGACGATTTTTTGATTCCGCAGTGAAGAACGGGACCTGAGATGTGCTACGGCGCAGACAGAAATGATATCGGACCACCGGAGCAACTTCGGTGGCCCGCAGACTCCACCGGACGGAGCCGCCGCGGCTGAAGCCACGGAGGCGGTGGCCGACAGACCTGCGACCGCGCGGTTCCGGCGAGACACGGGATGCGGCCCTGCCGCGTCCGCTGACCAAGGGCGGCCCCACGCGGGGCCGTAGTGGTCTCACGCGGGGGCAGCACGCCCACCACAGTTTCCCTTGCTCGGCCGCTCGGCCGAGCCGAGCCAAGCCGACCCGCCGGCCGGGTTGCACCCAGGCCGGGCCAGGCCGCCCTGCCCGGGCCAGGTTGTGCCCAACCGGGTTGGTCCGGGTTGGTCCGGGCCCAGACCCCCCGTTTCCGGACCCTTTCGGTCTTTTTCTCATAACATGAGATATGGGCCTCCGAACGACGAGCCGTTAGCAGCGACATGATCCTTGGATCGAGGTGTTCATTTCAGTATATCACACTCAAGGTTTCGGAATACTTTTGGTTCGGTCGGGTTGCTTCGTACACGAAACCAACCGGGCCCTCGGAGCGGAAATGCTTATTACTTGAACTCCAGAAGTTCGATTGACATACCGTAGACTTTGATGGATTCCTCTAAGTGAGATGGATCTTTTGGCTTACTCCACCCGAGTTTTGGATGTAGGTGGAGTACGGTCGGGTTGGTTTTTTTTTAAAAACCAACTAGGCCCCTAGAATGAAAAAAGCCAATAACTCTCAGACCGGGCGTCCGATTGACGGGTCGTCTGTTGCGTTGAGTTCCTGTTGAAGATACGGAACATTTGGATACATCAAATCCAGAATTTATGTCAGTTGTTGTATCAGCCTTTCGGCTCATGGAGCGGACCCTCCCGAACGAGCTTGCTGTGTGCGGGAACCCTAGATCTGGCTGCGACTGCGACGATGATGAAAACAGTACGGGAATCCTCCGTGTTTTCGGCAGTTACCACTACAGTACATCTTGGGATACATCAACTCTGGACTACATGTCAGTGGATGCATTGACCTCTTAGCTCATGGAGTGGCCTCTCCCGGAATGATCATGCTGTGTGTGGAAACCCTAGAGCCGGTTGAGACTTGATGACTGCTGATCGAACGACTCAGTGTGTTATGGATATCCCAGTGGGGAGCGCTTGGTTGTAGCAGCAGACCCACGGCGGAGGAGCACTTGGTTGTAGCGGCAGACCCGCATTACTCAAAACAAGGAGTACCTCTGGAGGCTATGAGGGGGATCGCTTGGTTGTAGCGGTAGACCCATGACAGAGGAGTGCTTGGTTGTAGCAGCACGGGGAACGCTTGGTTTTAGCGGCAGACCCACGACGGAGGAGCTCTTGGTTGTAGAGGCTGACCCATGGTACTCAACAGAAGGAGTACCTCTAGAGGCTATGAGGGGGAGCGCTTGGTTGTAGTGGAAGACACATGGTGGGAAGTGTTTGGTTGTAGCAGCAGGCCCACAGTACTCGGTAGGTGGAGTACTTCAACAGTCCAAGATAAGAGGGAAGTGCTTGTTTGTAGTGGCATAACCACTGTACTTGATAGAGAAGGAGTTTCCCAATAGCTATGGGTTCAACTTCATGATCGATCCTGTGTGGGTCATTGCGAGGGTTAGTACCTACAGATCCTTTGTGGGTCTGACGGCTTAGATGAATCAATGTCTACATCTGATCATCTCCAACGTCATATGAAGAAGTACCTGTGTGAGCTGAATCCTGTTTTGCTTTCCTTTGTGGATTGTGTTGTGCTATCCTGTGTGTATTTACGTTTTGCTTTCCTGTGTGGACTGGGTTGTACTTGATCTTGGATGTTGGAGCCGATCGAGAATTGATGACTTAGGTATATGTATGGGCATATACCTAAGCCGTGTCAGATGTTAATTCATGATTGTATCTTTCCTTTGTGGTTTATCCTTTGTGGATACTGGGAGACCTTCGGGGGTCTCGGGGTCCCTACTGAGTAGCTTATAATCACCCCTGCACGGGCTATGCCCGCACTACGTTGTGTTGGTTGCAGACGACAGAAAGTGCTGATCGTGGTAGAGGCTTGCAGAGCAAGATGGTACCTGGAGGTGGACCACTGGGCGAGACATACTCGGAGCAGTCGGCTGGACCCGAGGAGCAGTGGAGGCTTTCTGTACCCACCATTCAGGTGGGACTTCCAGTAGACGGCTCGACATTGTAGATTTACTTTTCAGTTGCTATTTTCCCTTTCGAGTTGTACTTTACTTTCATATTGGGTTTGTATTCTGGCCCACTTACTTTTCCGCACTTACTGTTGTACCACTTTTTACTTAATGTTTAATTCTTCCTACTTTCTCTATGGTTTTTGTAGTTTACTTTACAAAGGCAATGCCTTCCCTTTTTCCGGGATTTATTCCTTGGTGCTAGTCGCCAGCCCCTGGCCTATGGAAGGCGGGCTTGGGGTAGTCACGGCACGGGCCCTGAGGACGGGTCGTGACAAAATCACTATAAGAGTATAAGTGTGAAACCATCAACTGAAGTTAATATACATCTTCTCTGTCAACAAAGGATAATTGTAACATGGCCAAATATTCTATCACCTCACTCAACAGCTGCAAGCTCGATCTCATACTAAGAGAATCTTCCACCTTGTTCCCTTTCCTAGGAGTATAGATGATCTCAAAATCGTAGTCCTGGATGAACTCTATCCAACTCCTCTATCTTGGATTCAGATCCTTCTGTAAGAATACGTGCTTGAGGCTCTTATGGTCAAAGTACATGATAACCCACTCTCCCATAATGTAGTGTCACAACATCTTCAACGCGAAGACTACCACTTCCAACTCAAGATCATGGGTCACTTAGATTTACTCATGTGGTCTAAGCTAGAACAAACCATAATCAATGACTTCTTGTATCTGCATTAGGACATAGCCAATTCAGTTCTCCGATGCATCACAGAAAACTACGTACACAAAAACCTCCTATGTTAATCTCAAAATTAGGGTGCTCGTCTACTCTACCTCAACTGCTCGAAAGACTGCTGGCACTTCTCTCTCCATGTGAAGGGTTTCCCCTTCCTTTTCAAGGCTAACATTAGTGCCGATATTTGGGAGAAATCAGGAATGAATCTCTTATAATATCATGTCAACCCAAGGAAGCTCCGCACCTCTGTCATGCTCTGATGTGGCTCCCAGGATAACACTACCTCCATATTGGTTGGGTCCATAGCTACTTCATATACTGAGATGAAATGTCCCAAAAAGTGGACCTCTTTAATCCAGAAATAGAACTTTGAGAGATTTACATAAAGCTGGTTCTCTCGAAGTACGTCTAGAACCATCTGTAGGTGTCTTGTGTGCTCCTCCTATGATGTCAAGTACACATGGATTCCATCGATGAAGACCACTATGAACTAGTCTATGTATGGCTGGAAGATCAGGTTCATAAGTCCCATAAACACTGTGGGGGAGTTTGTCATGCCAAAAGGAATCACCAAGTACTCATAGTGACTGCAACAACATCTGAAATCTGTCTTTGGTATATCCTTGTCACATACTTATAACTGGTGGTAACCTGACCGAAGTTCAACCTTCGAGAACCACAGTGCCCCTCTCAGCTGGTCAAAGAGGTTGTCGATCCTCAATAGTGGATACTTATTCTTCACTATCACCTGATTCATGCACCATTATTCCATGCACAACCTCAAACTCCCATCAACCTTCCTGAAAAAAAAAACTTCATCCACCCTGGGTGAAATGATGGACCTCATGAAACCCTTTCTTTACAAATCCTCCAAGTTCACCCTCATCTCATGAAGCTATGTGGGAGCCATCCGATATGCAGATGAGGAAATCGGTGTTGTCCTAGGGTGTAAGTCAATGCAGAAGTAGATTTCCTGGCTGGAAGGTAGTCCTGGAACATATTTAGGAAAAAAAGACCTTGTATTCCACCATTAATACTATGAATTGGAAGCTCACAACATATACTGCTCTGAGGGTAAGACTAGCCAACTCATGAGTGATCGGTTGTACCCTCCTATGCATGAGCCCATTATGTGCTGCATGATTCTCCCTTACACCGACAAAGGAAAACCTCATCCCATCATTGCGAACACACCACACTCTTCACCTAAAGTAGTCAATATGTGCAAGGACCGAGGATTACAAATCCATACTGAGAATGACATTGTAAGGCCTCGACGCTGCCACCAAGAGGTTCCAACTAGAATTCTACCCTCCATGGGTGAGATCACACTGTCTGTAGAGGTGTGTGATCATTGAGTGTCCTCCTGTACGTGTCTCCAAGTATAAGGGTCGAGTGAATGGCTCTAGAGGAATCTCAGGGTTTCACACAAGACATGTTGCAGGGAAGGAATGACTGGAACCTGTGTCTATAAGTTTGGAAGCTATGGTAGGAATGATACAAATCATACCTCAGATCATCCCTGGAGTCCCTGGGTTGCACGCCTCGACCACATGAATCTATTCTCACCCCTGTCCCATAGCTCCTTGAGCCTGGTGCATACCTCCTGGGGGTGGTGGTGGGGGTTGATCGAAGTGTCTTCCACCACCTGCAGCTCTCCATTCTCCTATTCCACGTCCACCACCTGGAGGGTCTATCTACTCCAATCTCTTCCTTTGGAACTCATGGAGTGTGACCAACCTTCACCCCTCATATTTCGGTACTGCAGGCACCACGAGCTGATCCACTAGTGGTGGTATAACATGTGCACCTCTTGGAGGTAATTCTTGGGGAACTGGTCCCTATTTCAAAGCCTCATCACAGAGGGGGTCATCTTCATGATCGTGCTACTGAATCCTAGAGGGTATGCGTCACAGAGGAATCCTGTAAGGAAACAAGATGTACCATGGTAAATGAGTATATCTATACATTTGACACAAAGGACATGGAAAACACTACACATTACAATATGATGCGTGTACCAATCTCTTATTTTCCCGCAACTAGTGTTTTCATGTACTGAGTCGAAAAGTAGGTTATCAGAGTCCTGGTGTATGGATACATTGGCCACCTGCACCAATACTGGAATCTATGGCCTGAAAGCCAATCTCAAAACACATAACATTGCTTCCCAAAACCAATCTCATAGACTTTTGGTTCTAAGGTATAACTGACCAGCTCTGATACCACTCTGTCATGACTCGTCCTAGTGGGGCCCATACTACGACTCCCTAAGCCCACCCCCAGTAGGCTAGGGGCTGGTGACTTGCACCGAGTAGGCATATTACTAACATGGGAGTCATTGCCTATTTACCTGTACACACCCAAAAATATCCAATCCCACAAATGATGAAATGTAAAAAACCACTAAGGAGAAATAATGCATGCATATAACTAAACCCAACCAAACAGAGTATGATGGATGGTAAAGTACTGAATGTAAACTGGACCGGAATACAAGCCCACCAAAAACAAAGACTGAAAACTATAAAGTCCAGCCTGTAAGCAGAAATAGGTACTTGGACTGTTTCTCGTAGCCGTAGGAACACCTTCGCTAGTAGGGAACTCATAAAGAATGTTTCTTCCCTTTTCTGCCCGGGTGTCCATCAAAAGATCGCTCGTCTGCACAAGACATGACTTGTGCAGGAAAATTCCATGATGGGGTGAGTATAACTATACTCAGTAGAAGACCCCAACAACCACATATCAATACAAAAAATTAAAGGTAAAATCATCTCTACACAGTTTATATCTATTGAACAAATAACAAGAGAAACACAATCCATATATACCCAATACCTAGACCTAAAGTCTAGAGATGAGTCACACAACCACATACCCCTGCTAGGGATTCAGTTTAAAGACTCCGCGAAGCACTCATTTGGGAGAACTCACTACATGAGTCTGATAGATCTGATGTCGTCTTTCTGAGATGTACTATTCGTCAGGAAAATCCATGAGAGATAGATACACTCAATCTTGAAGAACACACTTTTGAGTGGGGAAAGATCACGATAAATAGATGAGGATCACAACCAGGGACTTGGAGGATACCACAACTCATCTGGATTCACCTTCCATGTAGAGGATCATCACCCTGTGGAAATTTCCACATCGATATCTGACTCTACCTTGGGTCAACGATGGATAGATGATCTTGCTCCAGGCCTCTCTGAGGGATTCCTGACTCAATCTCAAAAAGTCTTGCTCAAGGGATCATATTCTTGTAGAAGGAAACAATACCTGACCATTAGGGGAATGATAAAAAGGTGAACTAACACAAATGAAACATGTCCAAGATAAGGTGGACAAGATGATCAAGCCATGTAATAAGAAGTACATGATGTGTACAAGTGTCACACTCTATGTATTCTGACCTTGGGTACTACCTGTGTATAACAACATGTGTTATAAATCTTGTCATGTAAAACGGTATATACATGGCATGTAGGACAGACAACACGTCATGTCTGAGTGACAGGTTTTCCGTCCATATACTTTGTCGTGTGCCCGTACACAGTTTCAACCCATGTAATCGATACACGGGGTAACCTATGTAACAAGCCTGGTCTGGACTTGTGGTGGAGTACACGACCGTGTACTCCACCCCATGTCCATGTATAGCCTGGATACATGATGAGTCATGCATAGACACCTCATCCATGATGCATAGGGTCTATACGATGTGTTCTTAGGAGAACACTTCAGGTCATCGCTTTGTGCATTGTGGAACCCTAGCTTCCACATATCCGGTCCCACACGACATGTTCTTCAATATACATGTTGTGTTCTTAGAATATTTCTACAACCGCCAGTTCTTCATTCCACGCATCTGTTGATCCTCTGATATCTGTTCCGGCAATCTGACCATCACGAAACTGAAGGGTTGAGGTCTCCCGATCAACACGAATCCAATTCCATCAATTTCGAGCCTCTGATCAGCCCTAAAACCTATTCCGATCCACCAACATGAAGAATAATCACATAATGAGAACTCCAACACTGTGTCGATTCATCTGTCTCCATCACCATCGATCCTCTTCTAGGTCATCATGATGTCGGATCTCCAATTTGGGAACATTACATTGTGAATCAGATGGGCCATGATCCACTTTTCATAACCCCATTAAGAATGGTAAGAACACAGGGTTGAAAGGGAGAAATAAAAATAATAAACAAAGGAGGAACGAACCTCCACCATAATTCATCATGGCATCGATTTGCTCCCATTAACAGGTTTAAACATGGCAAATAAAATACAATACAACAATTAACATGAGATCCAAATCCTGAATTAAAACCCCAAAAGAAACAAAAATTCACACCCTCCTGCATGAACACATGATACACAAGTCAACCAGTTTGTGGGTTGATCCACGTTTGTAATTTAATCTAAGAATAGGGAAAGGATGAATCAAACTAATAACCCCTACCTCGATCCAGTTGATAAAAGATTTTCATGTTGTGTTTGCTGGCGAGTTTCTTCCAATCTATGATGATTCGATCGATCGTGTCATCATTGTCTGCCAACAGGTTCTTCTCCAAATATCTAAGAGTCTCTCTCTCAATTCGCAGGGTTATGAGGTTAGACCTGCAAAATTTTATGAAGCAGTAATTTAAAAGGGATGAATTAGGTCGCTGCACAAAAAGGAATCATTTAGATGAAATAAATTATAAATTTATTTTATTTCCATTAAAACGTCCAAAAACTTACTCTCATTGCTGACCCACACCTGTTGATGTTAGGCCTCACCTAAGTTAACTTCGCTACTCTAAATGCAATGGTGCCCTGCGATTTCTGATATGATCACTCGTTTAAATGTTATTCCTCTTTTTCAGGAAAACTGTTCGCACATGCTATTTAAAGTTTAATTTAATTCAAACATTTATTTTGGGCACTCCAGGCCTCAGAATCGCATGCCGTCAAATGTTCTGGTCTTGAAATAATTCCATATAATATTTCAGAATAATACACCAAAAATCTAATACATTAAAATCAATATATTTACTATCACTATGTATAATAAAATATAAATATAAATTTCATCATTCCTGGATTTTTGATAGGTAATATGGATGAAATAACAATTGGATCTTTTTTGTGATAATGAGAAAAACATAATTTAAATTATACAAAAGTAACTAATGAGTTGATAAGGTATGTGATTTACACTTTACTAGAATTTATATTTATTTATGATATGATTTTATAAAGGGATAAATAGATAAAAATATTTTCAAATTATTTTCTATTGTGATACATAATCCAATAGTAGCGATCTTTACTAAAAAATTATATAATTACATTTTCAAAACATATATTTTGCCTTACAGTTTAAACAAACACCTCTTACTAAGGAGGTTATTTTTATGTATCCCCATAATATACAATTCTTCATTTAGATTTTTTTTCAACATATAGGAAAATATTTGTTATTGGGAATAAAAAAATAGATGTCAAACTATACATAAAAATCAGATATAGAATAATGTTTTTATTAGTAATTATAGAAAATATTGTAATAATTTATTCTTTAATTTATTTCGGATAGTTTTCTCTGAACCCCATATAATTTGGATTTTATTTAGATAAATTTTCATAGTTAAGAAATAATATATGTTTGAATAATTATTTTTAATGACTATAATTGAATAGATGAATACTTTGAATTTTATTGTCAAATGTTTAGAAATATTAGAGGTTAAAGTGAGAGGAATTGAATAAGAAAGATTTTATGAATGTTCAGATAGAATGAAAATAGATCTGAAGGGGGATTATGTTTGAAATCAATAATCTATAATATTTATGTAAACATTTTTTTAATTTGTGAATAAAAGTAAATAACATTTGTAACAACCCGAGTACTAATAAAACAATTTCATTTCATTACCGACTAAAATAGTCAAATTCTATATAAATGTATAATGAAATAAGTGGTATTAAAAGAAATTAATGATTTTATACTTATGAAATAGTATCTTGACCTTATGAATAGTAGCATGACCATTAGGAATAGTAATATAGAAAACATAATAGTAACCACACCTATAAGTGAATAAATTAAACTTATGTATCTTATAAGGCTTATCATGATATATTTATATCATAGAATTAGTAAGTATTTTTTTTGGAAATAATATATTAAGTGTTGGAATTGGTCTAATTCATAAATATTTAAATAAAATTTTATAAATTATATGATGATTTAAATGAAAAAATATTTTCATAAAGTATTTTCTTAAATTATTATTATTTTTTCTTATGATTATAAGAAAATTTTATGATATTTAATTAATCTCTCAAAGTGTTATAAAATCAGTTATTATTTTAAAACCGGTATTTTTGAATAAATTTTGATTTTATTTATAAAATAAAATTGTCATATTTAAAAAACGTTTTTAGAAAAAAGGAGTTCATTCTTGAATTTTACAGATAAAAAAATGGTTATGGTAAATTTTTGGGATTTCTCTGAAATAGTTGAATTTTTGTTGAACAGTGAAATAATGTTACTTATGATACAAGTTAAGTATGAGATTTATTGTGTCATTGAAGATGTAAGGATGATTTTAGAAAAACATCTTGAACTTTACTACATTATTTTAATTTTTTTTCTGATAATTATAAATTTTTTCATAGTCTTCATCCAAATTAATAATTTAATATATATAATAATGAGAAATGACCCCTCTCCTCGACTATAAGTACCTTCTTTCATCCCCTCTTCCACCATAACTCAAAACTGTTTATCTTGATCAATTTATATCTAATTCACTTTACAAGCCTCTTCCCCATGTCAAAGTCATACTGATCTCACCAAAATCCCAAAACCAAATTCCTTAAGGGGGTTCTCAATGAATAGAATTCAAGAGGTAAAATTCATAATTCATTTTCATTTAATTTCATTACAATTATTTTTCATTTATTATACTCTCTTCACCTACCATTTTCTAAGATGAATTAAAAAATTATTATATATACTATAATTTAATCATTTTAATGGAATAATTCATCATCATACTTCTTCTCCATTCCCTTTTATTCTAAAAATAAAAACATCATTCGTGATGTGTTGATTTACCAACCTCACAGATGATGTGTTTTCAATTTCAATTACTGCATTAAATTATGGTCATAAAACCATTAATATGGTCAAATAATATTCATTTATACATATTATATGGTATATTATGATATCGAACTTGTGGTTATACATAATATTAATTAATATAACAAAAGTGGTTCGTAATGATCAAAATTCACCAAAATAATCTACCGTTCATCACTAATGTTTTATATAATTATAATTACTCCTACCATATAACCTAAATTATATATAATAAAATTTATCATTATGGATCTTCATTAATGACATGTAATTTCTATTCTATATTTTTCCACCCTTCAAAAAACAAAATCCATAATAATCCAACCCTGGAAACCATGAAATAAATGCACCAAAAACAATAAATGTAAGAGAATATTTTTAATAAATGGATGAAAAAAATACTGTGGTAATATCATATAAATAAATATACATATGAATAAAGTTTTTTAATATATTAATAACTCTATTTGAACCATTATATAGTTGTTTTTAACACAATTTAAGTAATATGAACCTGAGGTAAAGAAATTTTTAACTTAATTTCAATTATTTTGCTTAACCTTGTTCTTCATTAATTATGTGGTAATAAGTTTTTTGTGAAAATAATTTTGATTATATTATTTTTTATCAAGTGGATTTATAGTTTATAGACATATTCAATTATTTTTACCAATTCTCACTTCAAATATATGATATTTGTAAGGGAATTTTCTTTTAAAATCATCTTTACTTTTCTATTATTTTTATGAAGGGTTTGATTTATATGATGTAAGTATTCATCTAATATGATTATGTTTTGGTCAATTATAATTTTTTTATAATGAATAGTGGGACCTATATATCCCATTAAATCATTTAGTATTTTTATTGTAGAGGTTTTCCATATTGATACACCAAGTATAACTATGATGGTTACACTATAAGGTATCCATGAGGGTTACATCATAAGGTAACTTTGAGGGTTATATTGTAAGTTAATCATTAGTGTTATAAATTATAAGGTATCCATGAGGATTAAAATATCAATTATGTAATGACCTATGTTACCTTTGTGGTATTATTAATGCTTTCTCTGTTTTATGGAAATCTCATGCTTTCACAATGTATTTATATGACACATATTAGGTGAGAAGTACGTATTTGTAAAAAATGATTTCATTTTTTATAAGTAATAAAGTAATAATAGTTTATCTCATTCCTTTTATATCCCTTAATGATAATTTTGTGTTCATCCAATTTTTAAAATTTTTTTAGTTGGTTTAAGGATGGGTAAGAGAAAATGATAATACAAAATGAATGTTGTGAAGAATTTTCAAGAAATGGTTTCATGTTTTGGTTAAAATATTTGTATTATGAAATACTGGAAAATGTTTTAGTAGTACCCACTTTGTATGCTTGTGTGTTGATATGTATGAATTATGTTTTACCTATATAAAATTTTAAATAAAAAAGATATCTTGAAATTTAAAGAAGTAAATTCTAAAAGAATTTACTAGATAATGTAATTTTTAAGGTCTGGTCCTTATAGTTGGCATAATTTCACAATTTAGATAACATATGGGGTTATTATATTGATAATAAAATACCATAATGATTTTTACATTAATATTTATGTTAAAATGATATAGAATTTGAATATTACCTTTTTTATTTGTCTAAGATATGCATGTTAATAATGGGGTTTCATAGAATAAATTGGGATACTAAGGTACGAAGGAACTAAGAGGATGATATCCTTCCAAATCCACAACCTGGAATAATGTGAATTAAAACTGAATTGTTTGTGATAGTAATGGATTTGTAGAAGTAGGTAATAAATGGGGGTCCAGTCCATTAAATAGAACAATAAAAGCTACCATAATAGAATATGATGATAGTGAAACATTTTTTGATGCAACACCATTCTTCTTTTAGTGGATGTTCAGATCAAATGGCTACTAAAGTATGGATTAAATTCCTAGAATAGATATTCGATGTTATGGGGTGTTCAGATATTCAAAATTTCATTAATTTGATTTTTTGTTTTTAAGGTGAAGTTGACCAGTGGGGGTCAATGGTCAATAATATTAGGGATACTGATCAGATCAATACCTTGGAATGTTATGAATTTTTGTATATTTTCCATGAAAAATATTTTCGTAAGGTAGTCGAATTAGGATTTAAAAAAAAAATTTGAGTTTAAAAAAATGATGATGACTTAGTGGTTATGTATGAAGCAATATTCACTTTATTGGGAAGGTAATATCTAAATATTATTTCAGATCTTGATAGGATACTCAATCGTTTTTACTCAGGATTAAATCTAATAGATTGAAGGGTATTGGACTCTTGTAAATTCAAAAGTTATGGGAAACATTTTTGGATGTGTTGAGAGGGAAGAAATGGAGTTTTATAATGACCATTTATACTTTTAAATCATCAAGAAGAAGATGTGAAGATGGAAATAAATGGGTAATAATAAATCAAATTTATCTAAACGTAAGAAATTCTTGTTTCCATTTTGTGAAAAGTGATGTAAAAATAACCATGGAGTATGCCTTATGAAAACTGCGAAGTGTATTTGATGTGGTATGTTTAGAAATATGGTGCAATATTATAATGATAATGATCTTAAGATTAATTCTAATAATAAAACTATAAAGTGTTTTAAATTTGTAGACATGGGTCATAATGAAATATCCTCCCAATGAATGACCTAAATAATGGAAAAATTAGATTATAATAGGAAAGGTGTAGTAAGATGCATTGAGACTGTGTCAGCAGATGTTCGTCCATCCAATGAAGTGGTATCCAGTATTTTTTTTTGTTTACACATATTTTTCAAATGTATTGTTTGATACGAGGTCTGCACATTAAATTATTTCTGATAAATTTTATTGTAAATTGGAAACTTATTCTAAATAAATGAAGCCAAATATTATAGTTAAAACATGAGGAGAAAATATCAAAGAAAAAAAGGAAATATAAGAAACTTCATATTGTAGTATGTGGAATGAAATTACCTAAAAACCTAGTTCTTTTTCCCTTTGTCAGTTTTGAGGTTATTTTGTGTATTTATTGGATTTCTGTTTATCACGCTAAGATTTATTATTGATCTAAAGATGTTGTATTCAGAAAGTGTTTTAGTTTATATAAAATAAAGATCTCATACCATTTATTACATATGAAGAAGTTGAGAAATATTTAGAATATGAAAATTACTTTTAACATTCATATATTGTTTAAAAAGGGGAACTATTCAAATTAATGATGTTCTAGTGGTAAATAAATACCATGATGTTTTGAGGATGAGTTACCCAGTGTTATACCTAATCAAGAAGTTTAATTTACCATTGAATTTGTTCCAGATACTAATCCAATTTCAATCCCCCCTCATCAAATGGATCAAGTGGAACTTATTGAATTAAAAAAGGAGTTGCATTAATTTCTTGATAAAGTCATCATTAGTCCCAGAACTTCACCACAGAGTGCACCTATTTTGTTTGTTAAAAATAATGATAGTTACAAGATACATTTAATTGATTATAGATATTTGAATAGAATTAATGTTAAGAAAATGTTTTCTTTTCCTCATATCGATAAATTTATTGATTAGTATTCGAGAGATTGGTATTTTTACAAGATTGAAATGAGATTCTGGTACCATCAGATGAAGGTGACGGAGGATGAAATCTTGAAAGCAACTTATCATACTAGATATGGGCATTATGATTTTTTATGAAATTTGATTTGACAAATTCCCTAATTTAATTTATGTATATTATTAATTGAATATTACATGAATATTTGGATATGTTTATTGTTGTTTTCATTTATGATATTTTTTTCCTTTCAAAAATTTATAATGATCATGAAAAAATTTAAATATTTTCCTACAAAATATAAAAGAAAATAAGTTATTAAAAAATATAAAAAATTTGATTTTTTGTTGAAACATATTTCTTTTCATGGAAACACTATAATTATTGATGAAAAAATAGTTGATCCTAACAAAAAAAGTGGTTGATGAATGGAAAACACCCACCAATGTTACAATGATTCAATGTTTTTTGGATTAGTAAGATATTATTGATGGATTTAAAAACAATTCATCGTGATCTAGCCTACTATCTATGTTAACATGAAAAAGGGTTAAATATATTTTTTTTAAACAATGTAATGGTTTTTCATAACTCAAGAAGAGATTGGTGATTGGTCTAGTTTTCACCCTTCCTTCAAAAAATGGTGAACTTGTCATCTAGAGTAATGCTTCACTGAATGGACTTGGTTGTGTTCTAATGAAAAATGATCAGGTAATATCTTATGCTTCAAGAAATATGAAACCTCATGAGTCAAATTATCCCACACATGATTTGGAATTAGCAACTATGGTTTTCATTTTGAAAATTCAACAGCTTCATTTATGGAGAGCCAAATGTGAAATATATACTGACCATAAATGTTTGAAGTATATTTTCACTTAGAAGTATTTAAACATAAGGTAGAGTAGGTGGGTTGAACTGATAAAGTATTATGATTTCTGGATCATTTACAATCCTAGAAAAGAAAAAAATGTGGAATATGCCTTGAGTGAAAAATATCTTGGATCATTAACCGTGTTACATCTGGAATAAGAACTGCTAATTAATTATATCATGAATTTTATCTTGGATGTTTTTTGTGTATGAAATTCCTCTGGTTTGTTTCAAGTTCCAGTACAATCATCTCTATCATGTTGAGTTAAGCATGTTATGAAGGAAGACCCTGAGTTATAGAAAACAGTTTAATTCATTTAAAAGGGCCAAGTACCAAAATTTTACATTGATAAAGATAGTGTTTAATAATTTTAAAATAGATTATGCCCACCTTATGAATCTTAGATAAAGAAATAATTATTTGGTGAAGCTAATAGTTCTCCATTTTTAGTTATTCATATAGGTAATAATATGTACAGAGACCTTTGGGAGTATTAATGGTGGTATATAATGAAAAGAGATGCTATAGATTTAACCATGAAATGATTAACATTTAAATAGGTCAAATATGGGTGATAATGACCATAGGGGGTGCTTTAGCCTTTTCCAATTACATATTGGAATTGAAAAAAATATATCAATGGACTTCATGGTGGGACTACCAAATACTTTTTAAAGTAACAATGTGATTTGGGTTTTTGTTGATCGAATGACTACATCTGCACATTTCCTTCCTGTACAAGACAATTTTCTTCTAGATCATATTTCTCAAATGTACCTCAATGATATTGTTAGATTACATGGTGTTACTCTCACCATTATATCTGACCATGATGCTAGGCTCATTTCTAACATTTGAAAGGTCCTTCAGATGTTGGTCGGAACTGAAAACAATTTCAGCCCAACTTTTCATCCCCAATATGATGGAAATACCGAGAGAAGAGTTCATACCTTAGAGGACATGATTTAAAAATTTTAAATGGATTACCTGGGATTTTGGGATCAATAAATTTCTTTAGTAGTGTTTTTTAATTATAATAATTTTCATTACAGTATACCGATGGAATTTTCTGAGGTGTTATATGGGAAGTGCTATCGAACTCAATCATTTTTTGGATTATGTCAGGGAAATGAAGTTAATGGAACCTAAATTAGTAGATGAAGTTGCTGAAAAAGTTAATATGTTCTAGTAATGCATGAGGAAAACTCAGAGTTGGAAGATAATTTATATAGATAACGGGTTGAGACACATCTCTATTGAGTTAGGTGATCATATTTTTCATACAATCTCACTATGTAACTGTGTTATGTGTTTTGGAAAGAAATAAAATTTAATTCCATAGTTATTTGGACCTTATGAAATCTTGTATAATGTGGGACCAGTTGGATATCGAGTAGCATTCCCCCAAGTTTATCTAATATACTCAATGTTTTCATGACTTAATATTGAGAATGTATATACAAGATCCAACTAATTTATTAAGACAAGAAGCAGTTCAGTTAGAAGAGAACATTTCTTATTAGGAATAACCTATTAAGATTCTTGATCATATAGAGAAAGTATTTCAAAATAAGTTAATTCACCAGTTTATGGTTTTGTGGAGAAACCACAAGGTTGAAGAAGCCACATGGTAATCTAAAAATGCTATAAGGGAAAGGTAACCTCACTGGTTTGATAATAAAATAAAAATTGAGAGGAAAAAATTTCTTGAAGGAGAGTAGAATGTAACAACCCAGGTAATTATAAATTAAATTATTTTCATTACTGAATTAAATAGTCAAATTATTTATAAATTAATAATGAAATAAATTCTATTTAACGAAATTAAGGAATTTATTCTGATAGAATAGTAACTTGACCTTAAGAATAGTAACATGACCGTTAGTAATAGTAATTTGGCCAATAGAAAATTTACCTCACTAATGAGAATATAAATAAAATTTATCTATATTATAAGTATAATCAGGATATATTTATATCATGTAATAAGTAAATAAATGTTTTGGAAATGATAAATTAAGAAAGTATTTTTGTAAGTCATATATATTTAATTACAATATCATAATTAATACATTGATTTAAAATATAATATATTTTTCATAAATTAGAATCATAAATTATTATTTTTTCTTTCTAATTATTATAATATAATTATATGATACTGTAATTAATTTTTCAATGTTTTATAAAAAAATTTATAGTTTTAAAACTTGTATTTTTCGATTACATTCTGATTTTAATTAAAAAATAAATTTCCCATATTTAAAAAATTATTTTTAAAAAATGGAATACATTTCTTAATTCCACATGTCTAAATATGTTTAGGGTATTTTTTTTATTTGTTTAAATACTTGAATTTTTGGTGAATAGTGAAATATAGTGATTTTCGATACAAGACAAATACATGATTTATTGAGTCCTAGATGATGTAATGATGGTGAAATCCCAATATCTAGATCGATACTTCATTATATTAATATATTTGAAGATAATGGTCAAACGACTCAATACCTTGATCCGAATTAACAAACAAATTAATATTATAATGAGAATACACCCCACCCCACCACTATAAATACCTCCCCTCACCACCTCTTCCCCCCCACACCATAAGGAATTGCAGCCTTTTAATTTTTGAATAAATACCTTTCCAATAATCTTCTATATCTACAAGACCTTATATTATCACCAAAAGGCCAAAATTAGGGGCCTTAATGAGGTTCTTATGGAAGATATTTCAAGAGGTAAAAATCCTCGTTATTTTATTTTATTTTCAATTATTTTTATTTTCTTATAATATCTTAACATACCCATATCCAAGATACATGAAAACATAATTATGTTATGTTTAATGGGATTTTATCATGTTTATGGAAGAATTTATCATCATAATTCTTCTTATATCCCTTTAATTCTAAAAATAAAAACATCATCTGTGACATGTTGATTTACAGACATCATGGATGATATGTCTTCAATTTCCTTTATTACATTCAAATATGGTCATAAAACTATTCATATGGTTAAAAAATATTTTATTACAAATATTATATGTTATATTATTCTCTTTAACAAAATTTTATACATAATATTAATTAATAAATCAAAAATGGGTTATTAATGGTAAAAATTCACCAAAATAAACTAACATTCATCACTAATGTTTTGTATAATTATTAATTATAATTAAATATAACAAAAATGATATATATAAATATTTAATATTCTTGAGTTTCATTAATAACATTAAATTTCAATTCTAGATATATTCTACCTTCCGAAATGAAAATCCATAATAAACCAATCATGGAAAACATGAAATAAATTCACCTGAAACAATGAAAGTAACAAAATATAATTAATAATTGGTTGGAATGATGTTTTATAATATCATCTAAGTAATTATAAATATTAATATGGTTATTTAATATATTAATAACACTCTTGAATCCATTATACAGGGGGTTTGAACACATTTAAGTAAAACGAACCTGAGGTAAGGGAATTCTTAACCAAATTTCCATTCTTCTGGTTAACCTTCAACATCAATGATTATGTGATACTAAAATGATTTGTGAAAGAAATTTTTATTATATTATGTTTTATTATTTTAATATATATTTTATACAAATATTCGATTCGTTTTATCAGTTTTCATTTTAAAAATATGATATTTTTAAGGGACTTATCAATAGAAATCCACTTTTATTTTCATTTATTTCTTTAAAATGAATAATTTATATGATGAATGTATTATTATTGAATGATTATTTTTTGGTTATTGGAAAATTTTTATGATGAAGTGTTGGACCTTTATCTACCTCTAATGCATTGAGAATGTTTATGTGGGAGGTTATCTGTATGGTTGCTCAAAGTGTACCTGTAATGGGTATATCATAAGGTAGACATGTGGGTTACAAATCATTCGATAGTTATAAGGGTTACAATATTAAGTATGAAATTCCTGAAGATAAATTTATTTCATTATTTATTTTTTCTATGTTTTATATAAATCTCATTTTTTCACAAAGTAACTATATGATACTTATTGGGTTAAAAGTATGTATTTGTGGAAACGATTTCATTTGTTTATAGGAATTCATGTAATAACAATTTCTAACCTTCTTTTTATATCCAGTATTTAGATTTTTTTGCACATCACAAGTTTTAAAATGTTTTTCATAGGGTTTAAGGATGGTGAAGAAAAAACTATAACCCAAGATAAATGTTTTGAAGACTGTTCATGAAAAGATAAATTTTTTTTATGAAAAAACTTTTGTATTATGAAAAAATGGATATTATTTTAGTAGTACCCATGTTGTACACTTGTGGGTTGATATTTTTGTGTTCTATCTTAAATTAATAAAAATATAAACTGAAAAGATCTTTCTGAATGTAATTAAGTGAATTCTAATAAAATTTACAAAATTAAGTAATGATTAAGGTTGGGTCCTTATGTAATAAAATCCAATTGTATAGATTATTGCATCCATATGTTGAGGTGATTATATTTTTATAAATTTTATTTCATTACATGTTTTTTATAATATTTTCATATGTTTACATTTTATTTTAGTTTGATTAATATTGAAAAATTATGGCAGAATGTTTAATTTTATGATTCAAGAAGTAGAAGAAACATTCAAAGTCATGTTACGATCTAATTGATCAAGTCACGAATGGAGTTTATTTAAATAAATAAGATATATTTTAATCTATAAGAGAAAATAATATAATACATAATGGTATCTTGGAGGAAAAATATTAATACCTAATTTTCATATATTTTATGGATATATGAAACAAAATGAAAAAACATTAATGTTGAGAAAATAAAATTTTGAGTAGTTCTAGAAATATAAAGTGTAATGGGCTGAACCACTTAGATCCATTACATTGTGAATGTATGGTCTTTTAAGTGTTCTGGGAGGAAACAGTGACTCATTTCAATAGTTTTCCAAATTTCTTGTTTCCAATGGTAGGACGTGACGGTGGCTCACACTGGTGAGTCTCAATGGGTAGTCATAATGACGAATGGCACCGATATGTCTCATCGGTGAATCACATTGGTAGCTAGACACTAGTAGCGCATACTAGTGACATACACCCGTATCTCATCCACATGTATCTCACACCAAAGACTCATCCACCGGTGAGTCACAACTATGACTCCCACTGGTAGTTTGTCGATGGTGACTCGCATCAGTGACTCACTTTCAATAGTTTGTCAAGATTTATGAATGCTCTAGTTTTTTCCGTTTTCTCCCCTTTAACATTTTATTGGATGTAAAATGAATTTAATAGCATATCAAATGGATTTTAAATACATTTCAAATCATATCTATCTTTTAAATACATGAAGCTTCCTTTGACATCCAAACCACGTGGTCTCGGTCATGATCCAACATTTGTTGCTTTTAAAAACTATTTATCCCATTGATATTTGATTTGGACTTTCTAATGCCAATATACTTTATTCCATGTACACATCCCTATACCCTTGATACCATATTTCCTTGAACCTTTATTCTCTGAGGATTCATGAATTTTGATGTAGCTTTTGGATCTCATTTCCATAGAGGCTTTTCCTAGTGCAAGCACACCCCCTATTTTGGGGAAATAAGGAGGTGTTGATAATATGTTCTTTGAGGTAGGGATCCCTTTTTCACTATTTTATCTGTGTATCATGTGGAGTGGGAGTATTAATTTCTTCTTTCTCAAGATAGAATAATTCCAAATTAATAAAGATAATTGAATCGGTTTAAGATCAACTCATGGGGATACAAAAAGTGACTTCTGTTATTCTTTGTTATATATTGACGTTGTGAATTGTATGGGATACATTCCTACTTAAAATCATGACCATTGGTGGTACTTGGCTACACCAAAAATGTTTATGAATGAAGGTTTGACAACTTATCATTAAATAAATGCATGTAATTTTTTAATCACATATATTTGTCTAAAATAAATGGATTCCCTAGGATCTTATTGATTTTGTGATTACACCCTTAATTTAATATGTGAAAATGAACAATACCCCCTTTGTGAAAACAAAATATGTTGTGTTATCTTCTTAATGCATGGTTTTTTCTTGGTTTCATGATTTGGGGTAAAATGGATGGAAGTGTTTGCAGTATGGATACGATCAGGCTATTCAGTTATGTTTTGATGGGTGTGATTTGGTTATGCAGTGGGGCTGCCAAGATTGGTTGTGATGTGATCTATTGCTTTATGTGGCTGCAATTTGGGGGTTTGTTCTGATGAAAGGAAGTATTGGATGACATGAAATTGAATAACAATGAAAGTAGTGGTTTGTATGGGTAATTTCTCTGGTGTTTCTCCATGATTATCTTTCCCAAAGCTTCACTCCATGTCTCAGGATTAGGTTTTAATGACATTAAGGGGTGTTAAATGAGATTAAATTCTTTGTGGGTTAAATTATATTGGTTCTCCTTCCTTTGTGTGAATTCTTTTTTATTCTTGTTGTGGTATGTGTTACATAGTTTCCTTGGTAGTTATGGAGAAAATAAATAATTAATAATGTTAATATGGCATGATCTAGTTTGGTAAATTGGAAGGAATATTTTAATGAAAAGTCAAATTATGGGTTTTACAGTTACTTGTGGTTAAATCTAAATAATTAAATGAATGTTTGATGAGATAATGTGATTTTTAAATATAGTTTTATTTTATCAACTTCTGAAGTTACCATTGCTGATAATAATAGATGTAGAAATTTTTATGAATCACATAGGTGGGGATTGAGTGCATGATACTATATTTATACATACACTGTAAGTTATTTTTATTTCTATATTCACTCCACCCTATTGGAAAACCATGGGTTGAACACCCCCATTGTCATGGGAGAGGGTGTATTTCTCAAACATGCCAGTGGGAGGATAGATGGCTAGACACCAACTCTTATGTGCTCCCTCTTCTAGGTGGTGATATCCCAAGATTCATCAGATAGGTTGCAGTTTGTGAGGACCAGGTGTGTGTGGGGGAGTTTTTCATTCCATGGTTTCTTCAAAATGAGATGTGTTGTGCTTTCCTAGGTATATTCAGGATGATGTGTGGTTTATGGACCAAGTTTCTTTTGGTGGGATATGATGTGGTATGTGGCCAAGGTGTCAACAAGTGGGATGTTGTTGTTAGGACTAGGTACTGCAGACAGAATATGATGATCTTGGTTTTCCAAAGTGACAGGATAACCTAACAGGCCCAATTGCATGAGAGAGGGTTCTGACATGGTAATTTTAGAATAGGTGGGATCACTGAGATATTTTCCATTAGGCTGTGCGAGTAGCAAATCAGTGGGAAAGTGGTGTGGGGTATCCTATCGTCGATATTATCAATATATTACTGTACTTAATTTCCATTATTTGGTTTTCATTCTTTGGTGTAGTGGGATGCTTATTATGTCTTATTAGGTGATATTGGATTTTCTGTTTTCTCAAAGGAGAATTAATATTCTTCTCTCACTAGTGCATGGGAGACTTTGGTTTTTTCTACTAGGTATACTTGTAAGATCACCAAACATATATAAAATTATTTTTTGGTTTCTAGGAGGATTACATGGACCGTGTTGGACTATACGAGCATGAAAATTGGGACAGTTGAGGGGTCCCTTATTAGCTTTTCTTTTGGTACATGCCATGGATTTTTATTTCAATTATAATAGAATTATTTTTAAACATTCATGTGGGATAGATTTTGGATTTCCTTTATATATTTCTTGGAGTTTTTTTGAGTATGAGACATCTCATCTCCCGATCATGTTTTTTTTATAAAGGGTAATGCCTCCCATATTGTAAGATCTTTTCACCCATGGTTCTAGTCTCCACCATAGGGCCTACTGGAGGTAGGAATCGATAGCCATTATCACCCTTTCATCATTTCCATCTTAGGAGGTGCATCTTGGGTGGGTGGGGGTTGTGACATAATGGTATCAAAGGGGATGTTAGATAGATAAGAAAGAGTTTGGAGTACGTAACTGGGAGGATTTCATGGGTGGTATAGGAATAATATTTGGTAATCTTGCTGTGTGACATGTGTTAGGGATGAACTTCTTAGACACGGGATTTTGGGGATACCGTGATCTGATGTAAGGACTCTGAGCCTATTGAACAACCATTTTGGATACATGGTTTTTAGGGTAGAGACCCTATAAAAGGTTAATGCTTTATAATGACTTTTGTTCTTGTTTGAATTGGGAGTTTTGGGAAATTTTAAATGAATAATGAGTTAAATGAGTAAAAAATGAATCTTAAATAAAATTACATACTGCATGAGGTTGGGGATTCCTTGTTTACCTTTTTAGTTATGAAACTCGGTCTTCAACCATATGCGTCATGGGCAGTTGATGATATACAAGATATTCTGATTGATTGAAGGAGGGTTGATCTAGTGGAGGAGGATGACCAGTGGTAGAGAGTGTTGTGTTATTTCCATCGATTGGCCTTGGGAAAGTACGAGGCTAGTATTCCAGATATGAAGACTAAGAGCTTTATTGAGGAGCTTGAGAACATATTTATTTTGATCTAGGATCCAACAGAGTACCGAGTTACTTTATAAGTGATCCAGATGTGGGGAGAAGCATTTTAGTGGTGTACGCTATACCTAGGAGAGAGGAATGAGGATGATGTTTTGAAGGTTGATTTTGAGAAAGAATTTTGAGAAAAATTCCTTTCATAAACCATGAAGGTTGAGAGGAGGAAATAGTTACTCTACCTATAGTAGGGGAGTATATGAGTATGAGATCCGGGTATTAAGTTCAAGGATCTCCATCATTATTCCTTATATATCCTTCCATATGAGGAGTCTCATGCAAGATGTCTATAAGAGGCACTTCTTCCATCTATACACTATGTAGTTACCCCCTTTACATTTCCGACATATTTAGATGTCCAGAAGAAGGCATAAGTGAGTGAGAAGATGAATTCTTGAGGAGGACTACTGTGAGAGGGGATCTAGAAGGGTTCTTTGAGAGGAAGGGTTACTAGTAGTAGGTATCAAGCACCAGGGCCTTTGAGATTTTGATCGGTAGGGAGTTGACCTTAGATGTTTCCGTTTTGACCTTCTGGCCCTCATACATTTTCTGTGAATTTGGGACTAAAGTGTTTCATCTATAGAGTCTGGGGACATCTTTAGAACCAGTGTATAGTTTCCGTTCAAGTATAGTTCAGTTGATATGGGTAGGTTCCACAAAAACCAATGTAGAAAATGTTAGGTATGTCATTTCAATAGTTGGGATAGCAGGACCGTGATCCCCCAAGGGGAGATAGAGTAGACAGAGGCCGGCCTCAGGGTCATGGGGGCGATTGTAAATAGAGGGGTATAGGATATAGGAATGGATAGTTTCATGCAACTGAGATAACAATTCTAGTTGGAACAAAGATCGTAATATGTATGATCAGCTAGTTTAGTACCATTTTTGGGGATTTTTTTGATCCCGGAGCTTCACAATACTTTTTTCCCCAGTTCGATCCCATTCTCTAGGAAAATACTAAGAGAGGGTTTATGTGCCCATGATATTGAGTACGCCAATCGAAGGTCATACTAGCTTGTTTGATGTGTTTTAGGGATGTAGACTGATGATGGGACTACATCAGTCCAGTGGGGATATATTATTTCTACATATATAATCATAAAATTCCATTGTTGGTATCAACTGGTTGTATTCCATGCATGTTGTTATCTATTTCTTATGAAGGAGGGTCATCTATTCTGATATTCATGGTCAGTGTATAGATTTTTCTAGTGAGCGGAGCTGTCATGTGATCAGTAAAAATATGAAGCCTCTTTAATCCTTATTGACTAATATGTTAGAGGAAGTAATGGACTCTAAAGTCTCTAGGGTTGTTGGGGGGTTCCTGTATGTTTTTTCAAAAGAGTTTGTGACTCTACAACCACGACATGACATTATGTTTGGGATAAACATAAAGCCTGATGCTTCTCCATTTTCTATGGATCCTTATCAAATGGAAACTTCTATGATTTGGGATTTGAGGATCCAAATAGATGACCTAATGAAAAATGGATTTATCCAGCCTCGTGTGTCATCCTAGGGTTCTCCAGTGTTGTTCTCCAAAAATGTGGATAGTAGTATAATGTTTTTCGTAGACTATAAGAGGCAAAATTTGGTGATAGTCATGAACTGTTATGATCTTTTGGAGATAAATGATATTTACGACTAGATGAGAGGGGTGAGTTGGTTTTCTTAGATTTATTTGTGGTCTGAATATCACCAGTTGAAGTTTAAGGAAGCTAATATTCCAAAGGCTACATTCAGATGTAGGTATGAGACATAGATTTCATAGTCATTTCTTCCCTTGTTAAAAACTCTTCATCCATATTCACGAGACTCATGAACTTCATCTTCAGTGAGTTATTGGATCAGTTTTTCATCATATTCATCAATAATAACTTGATATAATCGAAGTCATAGGTGGAACATACCAAGAATATCAGGACCATCATGGATGTCCTTCAACACCACTAGATCTACCAAAATATTTCCATGTTCAAGTTCTAGACAAGAGAGGTTCATTTTATTGGGCATGTGGTTTCCCAATAGGGTGTGGAAGTGGATCCATCAAAGGTTGAAGTAGTTTTTTCTTGGACAATATCCAAAAATGTTGGATAGGTTACTAGTTTTATTGATATTGTGGGATATTACCAAAGGTTTGTATCTGATTTCTCATGATTTTAATCTTGAAAGAAATTTTTTCTCAAGAAATACTAATCTTTTGTGTGGAGCGAGCAATGACAGGAAGCTTTCATCTATCTGAAGGGGAATTTGGTTAGTGCTCTAGTTTCCTGAGGAAGTGTTTATGTTTGAGGTGTTTTGTGACCCTTCCCGTATGGGTTTGGGATTCATATTGATTTAGTAGTGGGGAGTGATCATTTATTGTTCTAGGAAGTTAGATTCCCACATATGTAACTATTATACCCATGATTAGGAGTTGGAAGTAGTTTTGTTTTTGTTGAAACTATGATGCCATTACCTCATTGGGGAACACTTTGTGGTATTCATGGGTCACAAGAGATTTAGGTATATATTTTCCTATAGATATTTGAACTTTAGAAAATGGATGTGGATGGAGTTTCTTCATGACTATGATTTTGAGATCTCCTACACCTCAGTATAGGGGAATGTTGTGTCTGATGCTTTGAGATGGATGTCATAGAAGTAAATTCTACAGGTGTATGAGGACGCTTGGAAAGTAATATAGGAGTTGAAAGCTATAAGAACTCGGACCTTCATTTCAGGTATGTTTTTCCTTTTTTCTAGAGTTTATGAGAAAAGTGGAGTTTCTAGAAATTTTTGAAGTACACGCCATGTACTTCGACGATGCCCAAGGCCGTGTGCTGGCCATGTTCGTGCCACACACACGGTCATGTGGGGTGATGTGGAGGCCGCTTAAAGTGGAGTATGGAAAATCCTAGAACATGACGTGTACTCCAAAAGTACACGTCGTGTACTTTCTTTTTTTACATTAAATGGACCGGGGTCGCGTCTAATCGCCAGAACATGATTTTTCTCCAGCTTCTTCGACTGAGAGCATCCCATACAACCACAAATATCCTACAAGCCCCGAGCTTCTATTCATTCACCGAATCAACCTTCTTCAATTGCAATGGGACCACAGTGGTAAGCTCTTCCTTCTCCTATGGATTCGTTTTCTAATTCCTCCTCTTTTACATGTTATCGTGGGTTGAACGTTTTGTGAGTTTTTGTCGATCTACGACGTTCTAATGAGATTCAAACCTCGTGGTTCATGTATATCGACCTTCTAGCATCATGTTAGGTGGTTTGGGCCTTTCCATTCAATGTCTTTGAGTTTTATGTGTAATTTCCACCAATACCCTTGAACGGGGTATTGCCTGTTTACTGTTTCGCCCTTATTGTTTTCCTGCCCTGCTTGTATTCTTGGGTAGAAGTAATTTGGTTATGTATGAGGATAATTTCTATGCTTGGATTTTTTTTCATGCCTTGTTCTGTTTAAGACCTTTTTTTCTTGTTCAGCCTTCGGCCATTATACCTGTTTTCCATGCCTTGTGACCATAGGATGGAGTGATGTTCCCATACATGATTGTCATCCTATAGACTAGTTAGCCAAGTAGATCTGTAGGTTTACTTTGACCTTATATCATTATTATGCACTGAATGGCATGGTGCTGTGAAAACCTGGTTCTATAGACTATAAGGGGATAGACCGAGTGAGATTCCTCAGAGAGTCTTGGATATTATAGACTATAGGGGATAGACTGAGTGAGGTTCCCAGAGAGTGTTGGACATTATAGACCACAAGAGGATAGACCGAGTAAGCTTATTTAGATATTCTTGAGCTTTATAGACTATTCAGTGGTAGACCGAGTGAGATTCCTCAGAGAGTCTTTGTTATGTTTGAATTTCCTCAAACCATTCTAGACTATAAGAGGAATCGACCGACTGAGCTTCCTTAGAGAGTTTGTGATCGACCTGAGGCTATAAAAGGAATTGAACAAGTGAGATTTCTCAGAGAGTCACTAGACCATGGGGATATATGTGGAATTGACCATGTCATCTTCCTCAGAGAGTCCCTAACTACCTTAGTCTATAAGGGGAATTTACAGAGTGTGCTTCCTCAGAGAGTCTTAGAATTTTGTATGACCAAACAAGAGGGGTTAGGCTGAGTGTACTGTCCAGAGGGTTTTTGGTACTTCTTGTATAGGACCAGAGGGGATGGCTGTGAGTACTTCCCAGAGGGATTCCTGTTTGTGGTTAGCTGTCTACTTCACTGTTGCTTGTTGATCTGTGGATTTTTTACTGTTGTGTAACATCCAGTTTACTGCTTAATGTTTACTACTTACTGTACTATTACCTTCCATATACTCACTGACTATTAGGCATAGATCTTCAGGTGGTTGCCTACTGAGATTTAGTCTCACACCCTGTTTGGGTCATGCTTTTGGGCCCAAACAGATTATATTGTTGCAGGTATAGACAATGGAAAGAACCCTTCGACTTTAGGTACATGACATGCATTGTAGAAGGAGAGAATGGGACCAAGCCGAGGCTTGCGATGCTGAGGATTTGCTTATCTGTTTTCTTTTGTACTTTGGATTAGTATTTTATTCAGCACTGTGACTTGTTTGGCTGCTTTCCTAGACATATGTATCATGCATCATTTTATATATGTGTGTGTGCTCTAGCTGTTTATTGTTTCATTTTCTACTATTTACTATGGTTGGATATTTATTGATTATGCTATTGTATGTGTTGTTTACCTCTGTTGTTTACTCTACCAATGAGGGCATAGTTTCCCCACTATGACACCCAAGTCCCTCGCTACTAGTTAGAAGCCTCTGGAATTGGGGGAAATGCACTTGAGGCCATGTAGAAGGGTCAGGATCCTGCTCTTGATGGGTATACTCCACTACAAATGTCTAGCCTGTACTGCGGCCCTGTGACCCTGGATGACCGCTTTGAGCTAATTCACTCTTCTGTCTTGGGTAACCTGGTAACTGACCACCACGGGCGCGACCTCCCCCTCAGCTTGCACGACTAGAAGAACATATTTGAGTTGTGTAGATTTCTAGTGATGAATGGATACTACATGCATTTCATACCGAAATTTTCATGCCTAACAGCACCATTGATATATCTGACCAAGAAATGGGCAAAGTTTTTACGGTCATATTCTTATGAGTTAGCCTTTCAGGAGCTGAAAGGGAGGTTGATTTCATCACCGGTACAAGTCTTGCCAGAGTTGGGAAAGAGATATACAGTTTTCTGTGATGCTTCATGTATCGGGATGGTAGTTGTGCTTATGCAGGGAGATGGAGTCATTTCTTATGGGTCTTGGAAGTTAAGGCCAGATGAGAGGAATTACATGACGCATGATCTGGAGATGGAAGATGTTGTTCATGAACTACACTGTTGGAGACATTATCTTCCAGGAGAGCACTTTGTGGTGTTTACCGACCACAAGAGTCTCAAGTAAATCCTTACTCAGCGTGTTCTGAATTTGAGACAGCACAGGTGGGTCGAGTATCATCAGTCCTTTCACATTGAGCTTGCCTATACACCTGAGAAGGGCAACGTAGTGGCTGACACGTTGAGTAGGATAACTCATATACAGGCAGTTTGGGAGGCCATCAGTGAGTGGTAGCTTATGGCTCTATTCGTAGAGATTCATTTGGAAGTACACGACAGAAAGGGGCATACTTTTATATCTTCTATAGCAGTTACCTCTACACTTCTTGATCAGGTACGAATGAGACATCTATCAGACTCGTAAGGCCTTGTCCCGTGGGAGAGTGTGTTAGAAGGGAACCCTCTTCCTGGATGGATAGTAGGTAAGGATGAGATCTTGCATTTCCTGGGAGGTGTATGGGTGCCAGCAGACATACGCGAGGAGCTGATGCGGGACCTTTATTCCTCAGTTTGGGCAGTTCATCCTGGGGTCACCATGATGTATCCTGAGCTACACCACCAGTATTGGTGGTCAGGTATAAAGAGATATGTTTCTGGTTTTTTCATGAGGTGTTACACTTGTTAGCAGGTGAAAGTGGAGCATCAGTGACCAGTAGGCATTTTCCAGAAGTTACCCATTCCGTAGTGGAAGCTAAATGATGTTGTGATGGAATTCGTGACTAGTTTATCAAGGTCACCTCGAGGGAATGATGTTGTTTGGGTTGTCATCGACAGGATTACGAAGGTGTCCCACTTATTTCCGATCAAGGAGACCTTCAGTGTTGATGAGATAGGACAATTTTACATCCAAGAGATTGTATGTCTACTTGCAGTTCGACACTCCATTTTTTAGATAGGGATGCGTGTTTTACTTCTCGATTCTGGCAGGGGATTTTGAAAGCTTTGGGTATATAGGTACTTTTGAGTACAGTATACTATACTCAGACAGATGTACAGTCCGAGCGTATGATTTAGGTGCTTGAGGATATGATCTGAGATTGCATTATAGACTTCAGATGTTCTTGGGAGAAGCATATACCTCTTGTGGAGTTCCCCTACAATAACTGTTTTACGGTGACTCTTCATATGGAACCTTACGAGGCTTTTAACGGTAGGCCTTCCCGATCACCTTTATGATGGATGGAGGCAGCAGAGTCATCTTTGATGGGACCTCGTCTTGTTCAGGAGACCTCAGAGCAGATAGAGTTGATTCAGAAGAGGATGGATACAGCACTGTCTCAAAAAAAGTCTTATGCTGATCAGTAGAGATGACCTCTAGAGTTCGAGGTCGGGGATCATGTTTTCCTGTGTGTCGCACCAAGGTTGGGACACAAGAGGATTTAGAGACAGTGTAAGAATTTACCATGGTACGTACGACCATTTGTGGTGTTGGAGAGAGTTGGGTCTGTTCCCTATCGGTCGCAGTTACATTAGAGGTATCTGACTATGCATGAAGTCTTCCACGTTTCTCAGCTCCAACGTTACTTTTCAGAACCAATTCATGTCTTTCAACCTGAGGAGGTTGAGCTCGAAGCGAATGCATCATTTGAGGAGAATCCAATCCGGATTGTCGATCACAGTACAGAGGTTCTCCATGGCCGGTCTATTTTTCTGGTACGGGTGCTATGGAAGCACGGGCAAGTACAAAATGAGACTTGGGAGAGGGAGGCCGATGTATGATCAAAGTGACCAGATCTGTTCGGGGTTTCTTCTCTCACGCCTCGCTAGGGAAATTCGGGGACAAATTTCTTTAAGGGGGGATGTTTGTAAGAACTGAGACCTTCATATCAGGTATGTTTTTTCTTTTTCTAGAGCTTTTGAGATTAGAGTATTTTCTGGAAATTTTTGAAGTACACGCCGTGTACTTTATAAGTACACCCCGTGTACTTCGACACCGCGTGAGGCCGTGTGATAGCCATGTCCGGGCCACACAACCGGTCGTGTGGGGTGATGTGGAGTCTGCTTAAAGTAGATTATAGAAAAGCCTAGTACACGCTGTGTAATCAAAAAGTACATGCTGTGTAATTTAATTTTTTTCATTAAAAGGACCGGGGTAACGTCTAATCACAAGAACACGCTTCTTCCCCAGCTTCTTCGACCGAGAGCATCCCGTATGGATGCAAAACTCCTCCAAGCCCCTGAGCCTCCATCTGTTATCCGAATAGACCGTTGTCGATTGAATTGGGACCAAAGAGGTATGCTCTTCCTTCTCCTAGAGCTTCATTTTCTAATTCTTCCTCTTTTTCATGTTATCGTGGGATGAACGTTTTGTTCATTTTTGTAGATCTACGATGTTCTAAAGAGATTCATGCCTCGTGGTTCAAGTATACCGATCTCCAAGCATCAAGGTAGGTGGTTTGTGCCTTTACGTTCAATGTCTTTGTGTTTTATATACAATTTTTACCAATACCCTTGAACGGGGTATTGCATGTTTACTGTTTCTCCCCTGTTGTTTTCCTTCTTTTCTTGTATGCTTGGGTGGAGGTAATTTGTCTATTTATAAGGATAATTTCTTTACGTGGATGTTTTTCCATGCCTTGTTCTATTTATGACCTTTTGGTCTTGTTCATCCTTTGGCCATTATACCTGTTTTCCATGCCTTGTGACCATAGGATGGAGTGTTATTCCCTAACATGCTTGTTATGTTATAGACTGGTTAGCCAAGTAGATCTATAGGTTTACTTTTCCCTTAGAGCATTATTATGAACTGACAGGCATGGGTCTGTGAGAACCTGGTGATATAGACTATAAGGGTGTAGACCGAGTGAGCATCCTCAGAGATTCATGGACATTATAGACTGTAGGGGATATACCGAGTGAGCTTCCCAAATAGTCTTGGACATTATTCACCATAGGAGGATAGACCGAGTGATCTTTCTCAGAGAGTCTTGAGGTTTATAGACTATATGGGGGTAGACTGAGTGAGATTCCTTGGAGAGTCTTTGTTTTGAGTGAATTTCCTTAAACCATTCCATACTATAGGAGGAATTGACAGAGTGAGCTTTCTCAGAGAGTCTATGATCGACCTGAGGCTATAAGAGCAATTGATCGAGTGAGCTTCCTCAGAGAGTCTCTAGAGCTTGGGGATATAAGGGGAATTAACCATGTGATCTTCCTCCGAGAGTCCCTAATGACCTTTGGCTATAAGGGGAATTGACTAAGCATGATTCTTCAGGGAGTATTTGAAATGCATGGCTGATTGTCGCCTATCGACCAGTCAAGGTTCCGGGGCTCTACTAATGTGTATAGCAGCACTCGGGTCGAATCCTAGGCGATGCCACTTTGTAACAGTCGTTTGTTTTTAGTTAATTGTAATCTGATTGGGGGGTTTTTTTGTAGAGATTATGAAATAATTTATGGATGATGTTTGATTTAAAAAATTGATAAATATTGGAGTGATTTCATCATTAGGTATTTAATCTTGCGATATCCTTGAGCTTTGCTTTATATTGCATTAAATTAAGACCCATGTCACAAGATGATTTTGATCGGAATTATCAAGTGTTAAAGCTTTAATCCAAGCCGTAACATAACTTAGGTTTCTAATCATTACCATTACTTGTTTATGGTAGTGTATTTGTGGTTCCAATAATCCATGGAATCAACATATTAAACAAAACATGTCATTAATCCATGACATATAATGTTCAACATACACAAAATTAATTTAAAGAACATTCGTCGAGAAAAAGATCTCAATCACTTAACATACCTAAATTATAAATCACCCCAATTAAAGATTTACCCAGCCATTAAAATGATTACTAATCTGGTTATAATGATTATTATGATAAATTAAGAAGATAAGATAAAGAAAGGGATAAGAAAAGATTTTTGCGTCGAACACACACACACACGAACGATGATGATAATTAAAAACGGATTTTCGATTGAATGAGGAAGCAAAAGAAGGGAAGGGGATTCAATTGAATTTAAACTATTTTGAGAACATAAATATTAAACTACAGAAGGTGGATGAGACTAAGTGATATTGAAGACGAAACTTTCCTTGAAACAGAATTACAAAAGAAAGGACTTACAAAATTACAAAAACAAAGAACATGAAAGTAAGTGAAAACAAAGAGAGGGGGAAAGGTCTCTCAAGTTAAAACGTGAGTATGTAATCTCCTCCCAAGCCTTTGGGATTGCTTTGGTCATGCCAATATGTTCTCATCTATTCTAAAATGCCAACCCCTGTCAAGGAGAGAAGGGGGGGGTATTTATAGTCCAAGGAGTGGACTGTTTGCATTCCCAATCTGTCCCTCCACTTTCATCGCCTAGTTGACTATTCAGACAGCCTAATCAAGAGAAATATACTTCTTCAAAGATATATATAATAAATTAGTACAACTACTATAAAATTTTGGAGTCATTTGGACTTAAGGATCAAATGTTAAGGCCGGTTTATTAAACAAAGTTAAACTGTCTATTTCAATCTAGTCTTTTTAAAGTCCAAAATGTGAAAGTGTTTTTGAATAGGAATATGCCTTCGAATCCGAATGATTTCTTCAACAAATCCAGCCTCCTATATCTGTTATTTCACATCGCAAAATATCAGCTCGCTTGGAGGATTAAATCATGAGATATGTCATGAATACTATAATAATTTTAATTCTCGGCCAGAATGGTGGGCTGGATTTTAAAGCTTCATTTGGGCCCCTTGTTCATAGATTTGGGCATTGAAAGTTTTATAAAAGACTACTTGCATTGTCCCCCGAATTATGGTGTAGAATAATAGAATTTGGACCTCTAAATGTAGCCCAGTAAATCAATCCTCATGAATAATCCAGTTTCTTCACAGATTCTTTGGTCTTATTTGTGAGGACCATATGACCCTTCAAATGGCATAATTGGCTCATGGTACCTTCTAATTAAATTTTTTATATTTAAAGGGAAATCCTACAAAACAAGAACCCACAATTTGGATCTGTATAGTGATAGTTATTATTAAAATAAAAAACTGACTCAATTGGACTACTTCTAAAAATGCTAAAAAATTATACGTAATATTAATACATTAATATTTCACACAAATTATGCACATTTAATATAAAATAAGTAAAGGGAGTATATAATAAGTCATGAAAATATTAATAACATCAATTCCCCAACACTTAGTTTTGTGCATGTCCTCATTTGCAACAAATATAAAAACATGACAAAATCATTTTCACTCACCAACAAATATTAAAATTTTGTTTTCTCCAATCTGGGGAGGTTTAGACTATTTCACTCATCCATTTTGAAATCCACCACAAGTTGTTACAGAAAAAATGTTCCAAAACTAAATCATTTTTTTATGCTCAAATTTAGATATGGAAAATGTTGACACTCAAAACTCACACCTCTCAAGATGATAAAATTTATTTGTGGAGGTTCACTCTTTCACCAACCGAAAGTGAAAATCTTAGAGTTTTAAAAGAGCTCTTAGCTTAAAATCCCTATCCAAAGTGAAAAAGAATCAAGAGATATTTTTAAGGGGTTTTTCTATGGCTATGGGACGGTAGGAATATAATGTCCAAGAGAGATGAAGAGGGGTAAAACACCAACATAGAAAAAGCAATGTACATTTTTTTTAAACAAAACATGGATGGAAATGAAAACAAATATTTACAAGGGAATTATTGTGTGAAGAAAGACACAATAGAGGAAGTAAATATAAAGGGGATGAGAAGATGAAATATTTATTAACCACAAAACTTCTCCCAATTATTTAAGAATATAATGCAAGTGTTCTTTTTTTTATTTTTTTATTTGTTTTTTTGAAAGTTGACCTTGAAACAGATATCACACTCATATCCAACCCATGTTTGATCTCCTCACAACACTAATTTTAATAGCTATAACAAGATCAAAGGTTGAGAAAGATTGATTTTTTACCTACCCAAGACACAACCCGTTTTTTCAATTTTTTTGATTTTTTTTTCATCATTTTTAATTTTTTTGAGCACTTGTCAAAAACATTTACAAAATTACATAAATGGAAGTACATTACATTCCCCAAAACACAATGAATGACAACCTATACCCCACACTAAAATGGATGCTTGCCCTCAAGCAGATGATAACTTGTTGAAAATCAATAATAAGGTACCCAAACAATGAAATCCATTCCCCCCACACTTAAATTTCAAAAAAAAATATGCAATGAAAACCCATGTTGATATTGGGTGGGAAAAGGTATTGGGATTGTAATGTGGCTGTTAAAGAAAAGGTTTTCATAGGCTCAAAGGGGTTTTCAAAAGGAGGATTAATGTAAGGGAAATGGGAGGCTATTTGTCTATTGTGATTCTCATGTATTTCAGAAAATGCCTCTATCATATTAATACAAACTAAGGTAGGAAATTCAGCTCTAAGGTCCACAAACTCAATATTCACAAATGGGGGTGAAAAAAAAACATTTTGAAAAGATAGCCATAGGTGGCCTTGGTATGAAAGCAAATTTGGTTCCTCACGGTTTGGGAAAATCATTTTCCAAATAAAAAAATGTGCATTCAAAATGTGTTGGTTTTGACACAAAATTTTTTATCCAAATTCATAATGAAAATACAAAATTTTTGAGATTAAAACAATCTTATTGACTCTCCAAAAAGGTTGGACAAAATTTCAAAACTCGATGGTGAGTAAGCATGGCTCATTTGGTTTGTGTTTTTACATTTTTTTATTATTATTTTTAGTTTTTTTAAATACACATCCACAAAAAAGAGAAAGAGAAAAAAATGGATGAAAAAAAGTGGTAAAAAAATGAAGGAGAGAAGAAGAAGAAGTAATAGGCAGAGAGATGAAGAGATCGAGAGAGTTAAACGTAAAGTGGTGCCCCTGGTTTGGATTTGGAGGGTTTCTATATCCATCTAGTGGTATGTTGACTGGAGAAGTTGGGTATCCAATGGAAGTAGATGATGATCCAGGATTGTGTGTCATCTCATAGTGATGCTTTAACCGACTTCCATTAACCGTGAATGTCCTTTTGGAAGAGGGGTCTTGGACTTGCACTACACCAAATGGGTAAACATTAGTAATACCAAAAGGACCTTCCCAATGAGAAATAAGATTACCTGGGTGATGTCGGAATCAATAATTGAAGAGAATTACCTTTTCACCTTCATGAAATACCATTCTCAGGATGTGTCTGTCATGGAGTACCTTAGCCTTCTCTTTTTATAGATTGGAATTCTCATAGGATTCAAGTCGAAGCTCCTCCAGTTCAGCCAATTGCAACAATCTTTCTTCATCAGATTTTTCACAATCCAAATTACAGGTTTTCACAGCCCAAAAAGATTTATGTTGGATTTGAACTGGTATATGACATGCTTTAACAAAAACTATCCTAAAAGGAGACATTTCAATGGGTGTTTTATAGGCAGTTCGATAAGCCCAAAGTGCATCACCAAGTCTTTCAGGCCAGTCTTTTATGGTGGGTTTTACAATTCTCTCAAGCACTCTTTTCACTTCTCTATTAGAAAGTTAATCCATTCCATTTGTTTGGGGGTTATATGAAGTTGATGTTTTAGGTACAACCCCATTCTTTTTCAAAAGTGATTCCATGGTTCTCTTAAGAAAATGGGTTCCTAAGTCACTGATCAAGGCGCGAGGCATGCCAAATCTGTGGAAGATGTGTGTCCTTAGAAACTCTCTAATAGTATGTGAATCATCCTTTCTAGTGGGTTTGGCCTCGACCCACCTAGAAACATAATCAAACACAATAACAATGTATGACAATCCATTGGAAGGGGGAAATGGTCCCATGAAATTGATGCCCCAAACATCGAAGATTTCACAAAAGATTAAGGGCTTTTGGGGCATTTCATTTCTTTTGAAGATTGTGCCAAACTTTTGGAAAGTGGGACATGATTGAAAAAACTCATGTCAGTCCTTGAAGAGTGAAGGCCAGAAGAATCCAGAGTCTAGGAACTTTTGGGAGGTCCTTTGTGGTACAAAGTGGCCACCTCTGGGAAGTGAGTAACAGAATTCTAAGATGAAAAAATGCCCATTTTCTTCAACACATCTCCTAATTACCATGTCTTCCCCAGTTTTACAAAGTTTATTTTCTTCCCAAAATAGTATTTTGAATCACTTTTCAACTTCATTTTTTGTTCTTTTGAAAACGTTTCAGGAAAAACACCAGAAACCAAATAATTTACAATTGTGGCATACCAGGGTAACTTTGGAGTGAGAGACGAAAGGTTCTCAATGGGGAATTTTGGATTAATAATTTCTGAATGAGAATAATTAGAAATTCTACTCATGTGATCAGCCACAAGGTTTTCTTTTCCAGTTCTATCTTTGATTTCAAGGTCAAACTCTTGGAGAATTAGGATCCATCTTATTAGCCTCGGTTTGGAATCACTTTTCTTGAGTAAGAACTTAATAGCAGAATGGTATGTGAAGATGATGATTTTGGCACCTAAGAGATAGGATCAGAATTTATCTAAGGTAAAAACCACTACTAGAAGTTCCTTTTCAGTCACAGTGTAGTGAGATTGAGTTTCATCCAATGTTTTTGAGGCATAATGGATGACATGAGGGATGTTTTCTCTTCTTTGACCAAGAACAGCCCCAACGACTCTATCAGAAGCATCACACATTAACTCAAAGGGTAAGGACCAATCTTGGGGTTGGATTATCGGGGCAGATGTGAGAGTAGTTTTGAGTTCAATGAAGGCTCTATTGCAAACCTCATCAAAATGGAAATTGACATCATTTTGGAGAAAACGAGTGAGTGGGAGGGAAATTTTACTGAAGTTAGGGATGAATCACCAATAGAAACCCGCATGACCGAGGAATGAACGGATGTCTCGAATAGAAGTGGGCTCAGTTAGTGATTGGATCACTTCAATTTTGGTTGGATCAACTTCAATACCATCTTTTTAAACTATGTTCCCTAGAACAATCCCATTTTCAACCATGAAGTGACATTTTTCAAAATTTAACACAAGGTTGCACTTGAAACACTTTTTGAGGAAAAGAGAGAGTGAATTTAAAAAAGATTCAAATGACTCACCATAAATGGTGAATTCATCCATGAAGACTTCCATGCAGTGTTTAATGAATTCAGAAAAGATAATCATCATACACCTCTGGAATGTTGCAAGAGCATTGCAAAGTCCAAAATGCATTATTCTATATGCATATGTTACAAAGGGGCATGTGAAAGTAGTCTTTTCTTGGTCTTGGGGTGAGATTGGGATTTGAAAGTAGCCATTGTATCCATCAAAAAAGCAATAGTGTAACTTTTCGGCTAATCTTTTTAGAATTTGATCAAGGAATGGAAGAGGATAGTGATCTATTCGTGTTTCAGCATTCAATTTTCGATAATCGATGCATACACGCCATTTGTTCTTCAATCGAGTTGTGACTTACTCCCCATGTTAATTTGTTAAAATAGTTATCCCACCCTTATTAGGTACAAATTGAACTGTACTAACCCATGCACTATCATAAATTGGGTAGATAATACCAGCTTGAAGAAGCTTGGTGATCTCTTCCCTAACTACCTCAAGGATGAGTGGATTGACTCATCTTTGTGGTTGTCTAATTGGTTTGGATGATTCCTCAAGATGGATGTGATGCATTCTAGGGTAGGTTTGATTCCTGGTATGTCATATAGGGTCCAACCTAAGCCCTTTTTGTTTTCCTCTAACACTTGAACAAGTTTGGACTCCTCTGTTTCAGTAATGGTGGCAAATATAACGACATGATATGAGTGATCCAGGAAGAGGAATTCATATTTCAGGTGTGCAGGAAGGGGTTTCATATTAGTCTCATCTTTTATTTGTGGGTTATACATCTCAGTAATGGATGAAGGGAGTTTAGTTGCTTCAGATTCATTCTCCTTAATACTGTCCAAGGTGGAGCAGTAGATATCAGAGTTGATGTGGGATTCAAGAGAGTTTTCAAGTTCTTCTAGATTGATGGAGTCTATGAATGAGAGGTCCACATCAACTTCACCATTTATGACTTGGTTAATCCTGGTGCAGATTTCAGAAGATCCTTTGTCATTGGAACATGAAGAACATGGTGTATTTGTGTTTAATTGAATCTTAGAAGTGTCCTCAGAAGCATGGATTGAGAATGCAGAGTGATCCTTAGATGGGTATCGCATGGCTTGGAAAATGTTGAACTTGACCATTTGGTCACCGAATTCCATGGATAAGATGCCTGAATGGACATCAATATTGGTTCTCTCAGTCATGAGGAATGGTCTTCCTAGAATTAGGGGAGATCGAGAAGATTTCGTCTCACCTTCCATGTCAAGGACATAGAAATCAGCATGGAAGATAAGATCATTGACTCAGACAAGGACATCCTCAATTATTCCCTCAGGAATGGCTGTTCTTTGATTGG
Organism: Viscum album; assembly: GCA_963277665.1. Lineage (NCBI taxonomy): Eukaryota > Viridiplantae > Streptophyta > Magnoliopsida > Santalales > Viscaceae > Viscum > Viscum album. The sequence continues at coordinate 670,139,742 of OY728131.1, read as the reverse complement.
ATAACTGAATGAAAACACCCGTTGGGTGCAAGGGTCCTAGACCAAGGTTGGAGAATATGTATTTGGGAATGACATTAATTGAGGCTCCTAGGTCTATGAGTGCATCATCAATGTTGGAACTTCCAATTTGGAATGGAACCGTAAAGGTACCTAGATATTTGCACTTAACGGGTATGGACTGCTGGGTGGAAACATTTTCAAATGTCCTAAGTTGCCTCTTATGGGTAAAAAACTCCTTGAGAAACTTGGCATACATAGGAATTTGTTTTATGGCATCTAAGAGGGGAATTTTTACTTCAACACGTCTAAACTTGTCAAGCATTTCAGGATCAGGTTCAAAGGACTTCCTTGTCTTAGAAACAGCTTGAGGAAAAAGAATTGGGTCCCTAAGTGGAATGGAAGGAGGTTATGGAATGGATTCAGATTCATTTTCAATTTTCTTTTTCTTTTTCATTTTCTAGGTCAACATTCAAAGGAGGGTTTGAGGATTTATCTTGAGGCATATGAAGTTTCTTTCCTGATCTAAGTGCAATTTCACTTACATTACCCTTGGGGTTGGGTAATGGTTGAGCTGGGAGAGGGAAAGAATTTGATTATTGTTGCTGGCTCAGGTGGGATGCAAGTTGACCTATTTGAGTTTCAATGTTTTTAAGGCTAGAACGGGTGAAGGAGGGAAGATCTTCCACTAAAATTTCCCATGGTTGCTTGGAAGAAGAGTCTTGTCCCTGGTTGGTATTTCCTTGATTTTGGTTCCTGGGAAATCCATTGTATTGGTTTTGTAATTGGAAAGGCTCACTAGGATAATGGAATCCTGGAGGAGGATTGTTCCTTTGAGGTTGAGGAACAAAATGATAAGGTTAATGGAAGTTACCACCACCTTGACCATATTAGAATTGGTTTGGGTTTTGAGGAGGGAATTGAGGGGGGTGAGACATGGGGTTACCATACCTCAATCCTTGGTTAAAGATAGTGGAGAAGAGCTCATAGTGAGGTTAGTTGAAGTTTCTAACAAACTGACCTGATAGTTGAGGATTGGTGTTCCACTGAGCATATGCTGCATTGAGCACCATTGGTCTAGATGAATCGTATTGATCCTCTTGAATTTGTGGACATGTATCAGTTGGATGAGATGGAGAGTTGCAGATTCTACAGTTTTTGACAGGTCCAGGAAACATTGATTGTGGAGAAGACGAGGTTGGGGATTTGGTAGCCACAACTAGTTGTCGCACAAGACCTGTAAGTTCACTCATCCACACGGTCATTTTGTTCGGCTTAATTGATTGATTATCTTGGTCTTGTTTGACTTGAGCATTTACTCGAGTATGGAATTGTTGTGTGTTTGCAGCCATGTTACTTATGAGATCTCTTGCAGCTGCAGGAGTTTTATCAACAAGAGCACCACCACTTGCGACATCTATGAGAGTTCTCTCCATAGCCAATAAACCCTCATATAAGTATTGGATCAAGAGTTCGTTAGGGATTTGGTGATGTGTGCAGGTTGCCACAAGCTTTTTGAACCACTCCTAGTACTCATGGAGTGATTCACTTGGGAATTGACAAATACCACTAATTTCCTTTTGGATAGAAGCAGTATGAGAAGCAGGAAAGAATTTCTCTAAGAAGAGTTTCTTTATGTCATTATGTGTAGTTATGGAACCAGGAGGAAGGTAGTAAAGCCACGACTTAGCAGTGTCAGCTAGGGAGAAAGGGAAGGCTCAGAGTTTGATTTGTTCTTCAGAAACCCCTTGAGGCTTCATGGTAGAGCACACTACTTGGAACTCTTTAAGGTGGAGATGTGGATCCTCACCGGATAGTCCGTGGAAATGAGGAAGAAGATGAATCAAACCCGATTTGAGTTCGAAGTCAGTCTCTATGTTTAGATATTGAGTACCAAGAGGTTGGTAATTCATATCAGAGGAATCAAGTTCTTTAAGGGTTTGTTCCCTGGGATTGGCCATTTCAATTTCAACTGGTTGGATGAGGACTGGTTCTTGAATTATTTGGGTATCTCTGATGTTCCTCCTAATCTAGAAAAGTGTTTGCTCAATTTTAGGGTCAAACAAATTTGAGGGATTGTTTGGAAGACTTCGGGGCATTCAGAGAGATTTTGGAAGAAATAGGAAGATGGGTTTTTGTTTGTATTTTTTCAGTTTATGATTTTTAAGAGGAAGACGTGTTTTTCATTGTGTTTTTTTTTTCAATTTTTTTTAAATTTTGTTTGTTTTTTGGATTTTTTTTACAATAACAAGAAACTAATGACTACATAAAGCACCATCCCTGGCAACGGCACCATTTGAAATGCATGGCCGATTGTCTCCTATCGACCGGTCAAGGTTCCAGTGCTTTGCTAATGTGTATAGCAGCACTAGGGTCAAATCCTCGGCGATGATACTTTGTAATACTCATTTGTTTTTTGTTAATTGTATTCTGATTGGGGGGGGGGGTTTGTTTGCAGAGATTATGAAATAATTTATGGATGATGTTTTATTTAACAAATTGATAAATATTGGGGTGAGTTCATCATTAGGTATTTAAGCTTGTGATATCCTTAAGCTTTGCTTTATATTGCATTAAATTAACACCCATGTCACAAGATGGTTTTGATCGAAATTACCAAGTTTTAAAGCTTTAATCCAAGCTGTAACATAACTTAGGTTTCTAATCATTACCATTACTTGTTTATGGTAGTGTATTTTTGGTTCCAATAATCCATGGAATCCAAATATTAAACAAAACATGTCATTAATCCATGACATATAAAGTTCAACATACACAATATTAATTTAATAAACATTCGTCAAGTAACATCTCTCAATCAGTTAACATAAATAAATTATAGATCACCCCAATTAAAGATTTACCCAGCCATTAAAATGATTACTAATCTATTTATAATGATTATTATGATAAATTAAGAAGATAAGATAAAGAAAGGGATAATAAAATATTTTTGTGAGGACCATATGACCCTTCAAATGGCAGAATTGGCTCATGGTACCTTCTAATTAAATGTTTTATATTTAAATGGAAATCCTAAAAAACAAGAACCACACAATTTGGATCAGTGTAGTGATAGTTATTATTAAAACAGTAAACTGACTCAATTGGACTACTTCTAAAAATGCTCAAAAATTATACTTAATATTAAAACATTAATATTTCACACAAATTATGCACATTTCATATAAAATCAGTAAATAGAGTATATAATAAGTCATTAAAATATTAATAAAATCATTCTTATAATTTCATATGACCAAACCAGAGAGGTTAGGCTGAGTGTACTACCCAGAGGGTTGTTGGTACTTCTTGGATATGACAAGAGGGGATGGTTTTGAGTACTACCTAGAGGGATTCCTGTTTGTGGATAACTGCCTGCTTCACTGCTACTTGTTGATCTGTGGATTGTTTACTATTGTGTATCATCATGTTTACTACTTATTATTTACTACTTACTATACTATTACCTACCATATAATCACTGAATATTAGGAACAAATCTTTGGATGCTTTCCTACTAGGATTTAGTCTCACACACTGTTTGGGTCAATATTTTGGGACCAAAAAGATTATATTGTTGCAGGTATAGACAAGGGAAAGCACACTTCGACTTTATGTACTAGACTTGCATTGGAGCAGGAGAGCATGAGACCAAGTATAGGCTTGTGATGCCGAGGATTTGCTTATCTGTTTTCTTTTGTACTTTGGATTAGTATTGTATTCATCATTGTGACTTTTTTGGCTAGTTTCTTGGAAATATGTATCATGCATCATTTCATATATATATTTGTGCTCTAGATGTTTATTATTTAGTTTTAAGAAGTTTACTATTTTCAGATATATATTGATTCTGCTATAGTAAGTGTTGTTTACCTCCGATGTGTACTCTTCCAATGAGGGAATAGTTTCCCCACTATCAAAACCAAGGCCCTCACTTCTAGTCGGCAACCTCTAGCATTTGGGGAAATGCGCTTGAGGCCATGTGACCAACCAGATATGGGTTACCTCTTGGTGGCTTCCAGAACTGGGGCATTAACCTTTCTCTAAGATGCAGTAGTTGATAATGATAGAGGATGTTTGTTCCAAATTATAGTAAATTCATCCCTGATGTAGCAGGTAGATGATTCTCAATGGAGAGACTCAGAGGAAGATGTGTTGCATGATCGTGTTAGCCATAGTGATGATACGGAGGGATGGTTGAAGGATGGTCATATTAGAAGCCGGTTCATGGGAACCTGTTTGTTTTGGTAACAATGCATGAGGGATACATCTATGAGTTTAATATATCACATTTAATAGTTCAACCAAGAGTTTTTCAAATGTAACATGGCTTAAGGATTCGATTTTGGTTGCCTAATACGAAACAAGCAGTGGTAGATTTCATAGAGAAGTGCTTAGTGTGCTAGTAGGTGAAGGTTGAGCACTATTTTTTAGTGGTTTGTTGCAGGCCTTGTATTTCACATAGTGGAAGTGGGATAAAATATCAATGGAATTTTTCATAGGATTTCCCAGTGCTTAGGCTGGTTGTGATGCTATCAAGGTAATGGAAGATTGACTGATGAAATCATCTCCCTTCATAGAGATCAAGGATTCAAGCATAATAGATTCCTTGTAAAAGATATATATGGATGAAGTTTTGAGGATACTTGAAGTTATAAGATCCATTCTCTCTAATCAGCATACATAATTTACCTCACAAGTCTGGTGGGTATTACATCATGCATTTGACACTCAGTTATGCCTTAGCACTGCCTTCCACCATCAGATAAATGGGCATATAGAACAAACTATCCAGACATTGGAGGACATGATGCGATCATGTGACTAAGACTTTAGTAAATCTTGTGTGTGACACTTACCCATGGTCACATTTTCTTATAATTAAAACAATCAGTCATCCATTTTCATGGATTTGTTTGAAGAATTTTACAGAAGATTGTGTTGTTCACATTTATTCTTGACATAGGTTGGGGAGATAGTTATTCATGGCCCTTAGGCAGTGCATAGAACAACAGAGAATGTCTATCATGTTCATGAGAGGATGAAGGAATTAAAGGACCATCCAAAGTCATATGTAGATCGTAGGATGATGCCCTTGGAGTTTGAGTTTGGGGACTATGTGTCCTTGAATGTTTCCCTCAACCTAGGGAGTGGTGGTTTGGATGAGGGAGAAAGCATTATCCTAGTTTTTTTGGAACATTTGTGGTGTTGGAGTGAGTAGTAAGAGTCGCATACCAGTTTTCATTGCCACCAAAGATAGATAGGGTCCACAATGTCTTTCACATCTCTGAGCGTCGTTGGTAATTACACGATAAATCCCATTTCATTGACTAGTGAGTGTTGGATATAGAGGATGATTCCATGTTTGTGTAACGACTAGTGGAGATATATGATCATTGAGAGAAGGTGATTCATGGACGTACCATTCCATTGGTTTGTGTGTTGTGGAGGCATGGTGGCCTAGAAAAAAATACTTTGGATCAATAATTACATATGTGTGCCCAGTACCCAGAGTTATTTTGAGTTTTAACTTGTTCTATTTTACAATATAATGTGATCTTTAGTCATTGTTTTCTTTGAGATAGGTTGTTTCCTTTCTCTATAATGTGTTATTATAGCCTACATTAGAATGTTGGAGGACCCCAGGCACATTTATTTTGATGTGATTAAACCAATGCAAGAGAGCTAGTGCAACCCAAAGATGATACTATATTGACTTAGAGAACATGATTATCTAATTTCTGTGTTTGAGACGGTGTGGTTGTTTTGATTTTAATGTGTGACTTGTGGTCATTTGGGTTAGCGGATGTATGGGGAGGTGTTCTTGGATTTCGAGGTTTCCCCTCATCATTAGAACAAAATTTGATGTTTTATCATTGGATGTTGTTAGGTTTGGTCTGAAATATATCTTCCAAGTGTAGAGAGATCCATGAGAGGTATCTCATAGGGTGGTTGTTTAAAACCATTTTTCTTCTTGACCTATTCGTACATTCTCATGGGTGATAATAGTTTGATAGGAATGTGATATAATAGCCCAGACATCTCTGTTCTATTACTTTGAGAAAATCCAGTCTTTGAAGTGTTCTGGGAGGTTACAGTGACCCATTTCAAGTTTTTTCCAAATTTCCAGTTTCCAATAGTAGTTTGTGATTGTGGATCACACAAGTGAGTCACACCGGTGAGTTGTAGTGGCAACTCACACCATGAAATCACACTGGTATCTTGCCACTCGTATCTCGCACTAGTGAATCACACTATCAGATTATCACCTATAGCCTCACCGGTGAGTCACACCCATGGCTCATCTATCGGTAATTCGCACGAGTGACTCATCCACTGTTGACTTTCACCGGTGGCCCGCACCGGTATCTCATCAATGGTGACTCGCATAGGTGCCACAAACAAATAGTTGGTTAATGGTGACTCGCACCAGTGACTCATCCACTCCTGAATCATTTTCAATAGTTTTTTAAAATTTCAAAATTCATCAGTTTTTCTAGTTTCCCCCCTTTATCATTTTTATTGACATAAAATAAATTTAATTCCATATTTAGTGGTTTTGGATATTTTTTTAATCATATCTCTCTTTTAAAAACCTAAAGATTCATTTGAATTCCAAACAACATGCTCTTTATCAAGATCTGACTTTAATGGATTTTAAAAACCACTTATCCCATTGATATATGATCTGAAATTTCTAACGTCGAGGTACTTTATTCCTTGTACACTTCCTTTTACCCTTGATACTAGGTGTCCCCAAACATTTATTCCACGAGGAGTTGTGAATTGTGATGTTGATTTCGTATCTCATTTTCCTGTGAGGATTTTCCTACTGCTTGTGCACCCCTGTTTTGGAACAATAAGGAGGTTTTGATCATCTATTCTTCGAGTTAGGGATCCCTTCATCTCTATTTTATTATTGTATCATGCAGGTTGGGTGTATCATTTTATCCTTTGTAATTATAGTAGAATACAAAATTAATAAAGATAATTGAGCTTCTTTAAGACTAACATGTGAGGTCGGGAAAAGTGACTTATTTTCTTCTTTGTTATCTATTGATGTTGTAAAATTTATGGGCTACATGACTAAAAAAACCATAGTTTTTTGTGGTCCTTGGATTCATATAGAATGTTTTAGAATTCAGGTTTATCTACTTCTCATTAAATTAATTAATGGAATATGTTAATCACATATATTTAGCTAAATTAAATGGATTCCCCAAGATCTTATAACTTATTTGATTGCACCTTTAATTTAAAAATTTCAAACTAAACAATATACCCATTTTTAAACTAAATAAGCTGTGATATGGTCAGGATGCCTGGTTTGCTCTGGGATTCATGTTTCGGGGAAATCTGGATGGAAATATTGTAAAATAGGGCTGGGATTTGGCTGTGTGGTTATGTGTTGATGGGTGTGGTGTGTTTTTGTAGTGGGGATGCTAATAATGGCTGTGATATTTTTTTATGGGTGTGGATGTAATATGGGGTGTTTTTAGATAAGAGGATGGATTTTATGGCATGAATTTGATGAATTATTATGGTAGTGGTTGGTATGGGTAATTTTCCCAGAGTTTCTCTATGAGTAGCATGCCCAATGAATCACTCAGTCTCTCAGGATTAGTTTTTTATAACATTAATGGTTGTTAAATGAGATTAAATGTGAGGTGGGTTAATTTACTATGGTTCTCCTTCCTTCTTGTGACTTATTTGTACATCTTGATTGGGTTCGTGTTACATAGTTGTCCTGGTACTAATGGAGAAAATAAATACATAATAATGTTAAGATGGAAAGATTTAGTTTGGTAAATAAGATAGAATTTCTCAATGAAAAGTCAAATGATGGGATTCATGGTAAAATATTATTAATGAAAAATAATGAAAATAATGGGTGATGAGTGAACTAGATTTGTGAAACTGATTTAATTTTATGAAATTCAAAAGTGATCGTTGCTGATATTAATAGAGGTAAACGTTGTTGTGAATACCATAGGTTGGTCAAAAGTTCATAATACTATATATATATACATAAAATACATGTTCTTGTTATTTCTATATTCTCACCACCATAGTTGAGCCCCATGTGCCAAACACCGCCATTGTCAAGGGGGAAGGTGTCTTTCCAAAACATCCAGGTGGGAGGATTGATGGATGTCCAACCACTCTTCCCAACTCCATCTTCCAAGAAGTGATAGCCCAAGATTCTCTGGGTGTGGTTTGTGGCCCTGGTGTCAGCGGGTGAGATGTGAAATGGTATGTGGACCATGTGTTTGTGGGAAGGATGTGGTTGTGAGGAGCATGAGTCTACAAGTGTCATATGATTAGATTTTCTTACTTAGGTTTAGAGACTAGCAGTGAGGCTCATGTGTGTGTGGGTGGGTTTTCACATGGTACATTCAGAAGAGCTGGATGTGCCAAAATATATTCCGTTCGGGTGTCAGAGCAGCTAACCAGTGGGATTATGGTATTAAGTACCCTATCATTGATGTGATTACTATTTTTCTTTAATTGACATTAATTATTTAGTGATCATGACATGGTGAGGTGGGATGGTTATTATCCCTTGTTTGGTTCTATTGGTTATGATGTTTTCTCACACGAGCAATAGTATGCTTCTCTCACTTATACATGGGTAAATTTTGGATTACCTACTAAGTATACTTGTATGCTCACCCTACATATATAAAACAGTTTTCCGGTTTCTATTAGGATTAAATAGAATCTGATAAACTTTACTAGCTCGAACATTGGGATAATTTCCATGTCACTACTTAGATTTTCATTAGTAACATAGCTTTCAGTTTTAATTAATTTTTAATAGTTTTATTTTTAAACATGCATGTGGGATGGATTTTTCTTTCTTTTATATATTACATGGAGTCATTTTTAAGTTGATACAACTTATATCTAGATCTTGTTTTCTTATAAAGAGCCATGATTCTCATATTGTGAGATCTTTGTACCATTGGTTCAAGTTTCCACCCTATGGACTACTGGAGGTGAGACCTGGGGGGTCATTATCTACCTTTCTTCATTGCCCGCTTAAGAGGGTAATTATTGGAGGGAGTGGGTTACAACAAGATTCCAAACACATATTGTAAATAAATTCACACCCCAAATATATTAGAGATCCTGAATACATGGAATGGTCCAAACAAAAGATAATTAACCCAATCATGGTTTTTTTTAATAAAAAATGATCACAAAAAAACAATGAAACCATGGAAAGGGTACATGATGAAAATTTCCATATACCAGGGTATTTAAAAATAAAATGAGGTAATATTTAGGAAGATTTAGAACACACTATAACTCATCTAGAAGTTGAATTTTATCATTTTATCAATAGAATTTTCACACCAACAGTTATGATTCCACACCATTAATCATGTCACTGGGAATGTTTTAAACAAATTCCATTTTTAGAATAATTTAAGGTTACTAAAATATAATTAACTTCCTATTTTTATTCAAATAGTAAAGATGAACATTAAAATGATCCAATGGTTTTATATGATGTTGAGGTTGTTGATTACGAATATATTTTTAATCCTAAATATCAAAATTCAGTGACAATAAATTAATTTAGTTCATGTAAAATAAAAATATTAAAGGAACGATAATAATTATAAAAATTGACGATTATGAATAAGAGTGCATCAATAGTGTTAACCAATGAATATTTGGTTTTATGGAGTGAAATCTAATGTTTTGGAAATATTATTATAGTTAGTGTTATATTAATTTGTGTTTTTTAATATTATTGATGATCCATATGTGATGTAATGTGAATGATAGAGGTCACTCATTTCTATTTAGTGTTTTACCCACATTTTAATTACAAAGTGTTTAACATGAATTCACATATTATTAATTTTAACTCTATTGATATTTAGTGAGTGGAAGAATAGAATGAGACATCGAAATTATATGAGTTTTGGGATTATAATAATTTTTTTAATCACCACCAGTAATGTAGTTAATAATTATAAGCTCATAAAATGTTGATATGTTCTCCATAGATATATCCAAATGTTAGTGAACCAAGTAAAAAATAATTATTTCTATACATCACCACATAACTGCATTTTGTGGTGATTTTATTATGATGAACAAGTATGATTCTAGGTGAAATTTACAATTTTAAGATGAGATCTAATTAATGTTCTTTAAAAAGTGGAAATTTTAGAGCACCATAACTCACCAACAGATAATTTTTTCACTGGGACAATAGATTACAGTAATAATAATAATTCAAGGTATCCTAAAAAAATAAAAAAATCATAGAACATAAAAATCACTGAAAAGTATATATATATATATATATGATATTTTAAATAAAAAATATTCTTATTATCCTTCTATATCTCATAATAAATCATGTTGGCTTGGTCACATTAAAAACCCCATGCCATTGTCTAATCCCTTGGAACATCTTTCCAAAGCTATAATAATTTTAAGGATGACATCTTACACAAATATAATATATTATGTAATTCTAAATGATATGTGCTAACTAGAATTTCCCCTATATGTAATCCATCATGTTAGACTCAAAATTCAGCACACACATCCACATCACAATGTAGATAATGGGAACCTATTGAAGTTTAATACAACATCATTTATCAAAAGGACAACTATTTTTTTCGCCAAACCAAATTAAATAAATTTTATATATAAATCCAATGGACATTAGTAACCACATAATCAAAAACCAAATGTTTTGAGGAACTATATCCATAAATATAGACCATAATGATTTTTCCATAACCAAGGAAACCATATTTTTTCCATCTCAATTCATCCTCACATACCATTCATTCATACCATAGCGAATCAATAGGTTCATCTTGAATTTTATCTCAAATGGAAAATTATAAACCAAACAAATACCTCCTTTTCATGAAATATGTAGATCAATAATAGGCATTCTTCTTAAGATACATAGAATATTCTATCAAATCTATCACATAGTAGTTGAAATATTTTTCTAATATAAAATAAACACATAAAAAATAAGGATTTATAAGAGTTTATTGTAATCACTTTCCCTCCATTAAAAAAGGAAATCACCCATAGCTACATCTCATGTCACTTTATCTAATTTTCCTATACATAAAAACCAGACAATATGTTGCAACAATATAATGAGCTAATATTAACAGCCAACTACCTAAAATACCAATTAAACCCATCATAAAATTTATTATAACCTTCGTTGAATGTCATCATATAAGAAAATCATCATAATTATAATCCCAATCCTTAACCTAAAAAATCCATAATAAATTATATAAAACTTATAATTATTATTCATAATTATTATAAAGCTTTCGATCTAGAATAATTTAGGGAACTAATAAGATTTATAAAATATTACAAAACCGTATAATATATTATAAAATTCAATAGAATCACACTCTTATGTCTTATTTCATCATACAACCCCATCATCCAATATATATTCACCCATGAAATTCATCATAAATTATATAAAAACAACATAAAATTGGGTAGTTACTTATCAACAATATATTGATTCCCAACCCAATTTGATAAAGACTTTGTAGGATCATCTATAAATGAATAAATAAGTCTCAAATATTCCAACCAAATTCCAACATGATTGAGTTGAATCAATACTAAACACATTAATCAATTGAAGTAAAATTATATAAACTCAATGAATGAATCAAGATGATCACGATAATGGATATAACTAACTTCATATGGAGAATAAACGAACCAAATATTCCATAAATCAATATATTGAAGGAGATATGTATAAAGACAAAAATTTATGACCTTTCATTAATGAAACATGGATCAAATCATAAATTACAAAATTGGTTTCAAAATTCAAGGGGTGGAAAGAATGATAAATTCTTATTTTGTCAAAAATAAATTGATTTGTGTGGAATCAATTACAAGGTTAACTATCACCAGGAACTATGTTCTTCACTTGATTAATTTACCAAATAATTGACCACAAATATCCCCAAATCATGGGGTTGTAACCCTAAAACCATAATATGGTACATAAAACACGCAAATATAGTAACTTATAGACTATTATTGTCATCTACCTCTATTTTCAACTTATCGAACAATTCTTATTCCACATTGGGTCTTTTCAACTGACCATACATGTTAAAAACATCCTTGTATATAAGTAAAAAATCTAGAAATTATATTTTTATTCAACATCTTAAAAATAAAAAAAGGATCCACCATCCTAAGATCAAGTATTTTTCATATCCCCAATGACAAACTCCATTATGATTCGTCACAACCACCATATAATGATAGTTATATCTAAGAGAAGTCATCTCACATAAATCATGTGAATAATTTTTGTCACTATTTATATATGTATAAAATAATTATTAGTACAGTATTAGTCATAGTGATTCCTACAACATACTCAGACTAGTGGAATAACTAAAAAATCTGGTACACCCCATTGTTTGGTCTATCACATATATTATGTGCTACATTAAATGGCACATCCTATATCATTTTTGAATCAAAAATCTTTATCTCACAATAAATTTGATATCTCTCTTCCCACAATAATATTTTCCTATAAAATCCCATTCCCAAAGACACTAAATCAAACAACTAATTTTTTTTAAAAAATCTCTAATTATAGTGGAATTTTAAAATTTCCAATCTAATAGAATCACACACTAAAATTTAATCACACTGTTCTGAACTAGACTATCATATTCAATGATACACACTCAAACACAACTAAAATAACCACACCCTAACAACACACTATCACACAATGGAAAACATCTTATTATATGTACTCACATAATTGTATATCTCATCATACTAACCATTGGTTTTGAAATTCCAAAAAAAATGATCATCTAATATATCTATTCTACAATTACTATATGAGGATAGTTTCTAGACCACAACATATAAATGATATCTTCTAGTTAATAAAAATAGAATCCTAATTAATTGGCCTTATTAAATATAAAATTCATGGTTCTCCCGTAGAAATTATTTATATATGCCACATTTATATAAGAAAACAAATGAAACCTCACCAATCAATAGTTCAAATTCCTCATATGCATCACGCTTAATGCTCATCATCTATTACAATAAAAATTGAGACCAATATAATAACCATTTTTTATTCACTCCATAATAATATCATCCTTATTAATAATTAATGATAACTAATCTACATGTATTATATCATCATGAAAACACTATTCATCATGATCCTTACTGATAATAAACCAATATATATATCCCAAGTCAATCTCTAAATTTTTCACATTACCATGATGCAACATTTAATTTATTTAAAAACCATTAAGGAACTATAATCTTGATATCTAAATATTGATTGAGGATTCATAAAACAATTACCTCACTCTCTTCTATATGTAATTCATGTTCTATAAAATTTTATATGACACATAAACATCATTATAAATTAATAATATCATCATTTTATAACTAATAATTCTTTAGGAACCCAATAAATATTTAATAATCCCCAAAATTCAATTTGGCCTTCTATATCTTACCAATATCAAAAAACATCACACAATATTTAACATTCTTTTATAAGGACAAAACTGGTCTCTATTATATTCTGACTATTGTTTCACATATTTAATAATTTTAACACTTAAATAATTTCATTATAACACTAAAAAAAATCCATCACATGAATGGGTTATAATTAATTTCTTATCATTCGTTTATCACACATGACTATCATATATGTCCTCCCATACCATGAGCAATTCTGTATACTAACATGAAGTTGAAATATAAGTATAAATTCCAATATGTGGAAACCATTCTAAAATAATCACATAAATAATCACAATCAATATGTGATGACATAGTGTGTCCCTTATAAATAACCTAGAATAGATTTATGAAATAATATAACTTAGGTGTCATATAAAAAATAAAAATATACATGGACCAATCAAATTTTTACACCGCATGTGCATTTCAAATTAATAAAAAGATTCCCCTAATTATACTAAGGATATGTTCATAATGAAATACATTAAATGATACTGCATAAATAATTTCATTATAATATATAAAAATGAGTTTCATGATACCTGTACACACTCTCCTTAACTGAGAGAGTTTCCCAAATACATCTATCATCATATCCTACATGCTATATAAGGAGAATCATAGATTCCTACAAATTAAGATCATTCTCCCATTATTGAGATAAAATTAGGCTATTCCTTGATACATGTATGCATTATCAAAATCAATCATTTTTTTCATGAAATTATGGATATTGTAGATTTAATCTCATACAAAAATATACCTTCCATCTTTTTTTGTAAAATTTTTATTCCCAATATAGAATAAACAAAAATTTCATTCTCCCGTGTGATTAAATTCTAAATAAAATTAATTTTACCCCATTAATACTAACATTGTAGGCTTAATACATTTAAAAATTATGAAAAAAATATAGGTAAAATAAAGAAACAATAAATCATGCATACAAACTCACTAATATATTGGCATTTAACATAAATAATCTAATAGAAATAAAAATAACTCATGTATATGTTAAATAGTTTTATTAATACCATCATTCCTTGATTATATTGGGTAACATAATACCTTGGAATGTACCTATATCTCAGGATAACTTCTTTCATAAAAAATATATCCATGTTTTCTAAAGTAAATGTACCCCTCCACATATCTAATACTCATCTCAACACTATTTGAATTGAAATTCTTTATCACCAGTATTTTCTATATAGTCTATATACTTTAAGAGATATGTTTTATATCTCATTAAAGATATTTACTTGATTTAATATAGATAAATTTATGGAAATATATGGCCCATTTCCCCATTCTATGTCCTTGTAAATATCAGGAATCCCATTAGTCATTCATACCACACACTTTACAATGTCAATCCAAACTAGTTACCCATATAAAATTGTACACTGATTGATTTGTGTCACATCCTTAAGCATACAAAGATAATTTACTCTAAACCACAATTCTAATTCTATCATCATTATATTGAATAAGGATTTAAAATATAATGTGTAATGTTACTCTATACGAACTACATGATATAAAGGTGGAATATCACTCATGCATAACTCTATCTTAATATACCTACTATATATCTTAGAATAAAATTCACATAGATAAAAATAATATGTTCTTATATATATATAAAGGAACTATTATCCTAGGTTAATTCATACAGAGCACCACCAATAATTTATATCAGAAAACAATATATAATTTATTATTGGCACATTGAACTACTAAAACATACATCATAAATATAACATTAATAATATAAATAATTAAAATTGTAAAGTGATTATTTTGAGGTCAATATGATTCAATAATATGAGGATACTCTTTCATAAATTATGACTACTCTTATAACCTTGTAAAAAATCCCAAATTGAATGATAAATTATTAAAAGGCTCTCAAAAAACTTCTTAATTTTCCCAGCATAGATAGGCCGAATGAATTCGAGACCGAGGTTCCACATGATGTCATGTATGGCTCCACTTATGGTAGAGGCTATCAATTAGTAGTGAGGGTTTGATAAACAATGTTAGGTTACTATACTCTCTAGTTCCATATATTTAAGAAAACACTATAACAAACATAAAATGTATCAAATCAAGGAGATAAATGTTGAACTATGTCTGAAAGAAAATAAAAAAATAAATCCATGAAATAATAAAATGATATGAAGGTTATATTTTCCTAAATATTATATCAACCATCATATGGGTAGATTATAAATAATATGTATCTAATTGATGATAAATGGTATTAAACCACCGTACTCAACATCAACATAGACTCATATTGATTCCTCCACTGATGAACTTGGTGTCATCTACCAATTAATGGTTCGTCAACCAAAACTACATCTTAATGAAAGGATATAAAAAACTGCAATGTTATCATATAAAGAGTGATCATAGACCTATTTATGGTACCATCAATGATAACTCTAATAAAAAATAGCATATAATTAGCAGAATATAATAAATTAATACAATTTTGTAAAGAATACATTATTATGTATTTAATAACATTATATACTCTAAAAGACTCCATGATAGTCAACTCATATAATATTTATAAACTTCCAGTTTTTTTATATAAAAAACTTGTAATATTTATTTTTCAATATAATATTTATCTTATCAAAATGGAAAGAATTACCATTGCTTAACATCCTTCCTTATAACACTGATCAATTGATAATTGTAAATGATTTTCACAATATTATCATCTCACTAATTTATATATTTTCTAGAAATCATAAAAAAAATCCACTTATCATTTCAAGAAGTGTGACAACACTCCCAATATCATTGGATATAGTGTATCAAGCATTACATATCACCAATGGTATCATTGAAATACTCTCTATTAATTGGGTGTATGTGTTTCAAACTTTCCTATATCATTGGTGGATGAATTTATATATTCATCATGTCATGGGTGTAAATGTATCAATATTCAATATATATTTGGAGGAGACGTAAAAATCATAGACATATCACAGGAGATAATGTAATGATACTCAATAAATTATTGTAGGAAGTGTAATAAATCACCATCTCACCCCATTACATGTCCTTTCTTATTAGTTTCCATAAAACCCTTTATAATGGGATTATTTAGAAAATAAATAATTTTATTCATAACCATGGGCATTATTCCAAGAAGAAATGAATTCCTTTCCCATAACCATTAATGTAAAAATGGGAATATTATCCCTTGTAATATGAAATTAAATCATACAGGAATAACATCCCTTTACCTAAATGTATAATCTAGTTTATTTACCTTATATATTTTTTAATAAAAAAGGGATATATGTAAGAGTATCCCATAAATGTTCCATACCCCAATAGTGGGCCTAAATTCCCCTACATAAAATTTCAGAATGTTCATTTAGGATATTCTTCCAATTCCTATACTAATTTAATTAAAACCAGGTATGCAATCTTATGTGAAATACCTTATTTGAATAGAAAAGTATATATTCCTAGGAAATATGATACTTTATATAATTGGGTTTTTTCCCTTTCTCAAGGGACAAATAGAGTGAATGATAATTTCATCCCATAGTCGATGTGATTTGAAGAATAAAAGGAATCATTGTCTACACATTTTCAAGTACAATTATAATGGTTATATAATCCCATAACAATAACCACCTCATGAAACACCATATGAAAAAATATCATACAAAATTAAAAGAAACAATTGAAAAATATCCCACTATATATTATATTAATATAGAATGGTTATCACATATATAAGCAATTCAAATTTTATATATTATTGTAAAAATATATGTGGAGACATCTAAATCTAATGGTGAAAATATCATACTTTTTTAAGAAAACATCTATGTGAATTGGATATATTTTAACTCCCTATTACCATATAAAGAAAGCCTAATTTTACCCTATAAATAAGACATAAAATAAATCTTTTTGAAGAGGATAGAGGGAACCTATTAATTTTTATTATATTATATTTTATTATAGGGTTAACCCTAACAGGTTCAAAATATAGAATCAACTACATTATAGTTAGGTATCATAGACATTGACGCCCATGGAATAAAACAAAAAAGGTTTTGAGGAACTATTACCATCTTGATTAAAAGTAATCATTATACTATGAATATAGAAATAAAATTTTATCCAATTTATAGTCATCCTAATATATTATATGTATTTTATCATAGCCAACCGAAAAGGATCATTATATATCATCTCTTATAGAGAGAATCACATAAAATAACTAGACCAAGATTTTAAGAAATGAAATGCTAAAAGAAATAAATCCTCCATGGGTTCTAATTTCAAGTCAATCATTTTTATCATTTTTATAATATTATAATAACCATTTAAGAAATAAAAACCCAAAAAATAGTAGTTTTACTTGAGTCTATTCCACTAGCTACACCATCCATAACTAATGTAAATCTATTATGATTATATCTATGAACACTAACACCATATTATCTATGTTTCAAACTATAAATATAAGAAACTCTATATAATGAGTTATCATTAGTGACTAACTATCTTGAATAGAGAGTTATCCCCACATACGATGCTCCGTAATAGTTAAAAATGATCTTTCAAGATGAAACAAGCAACCATTTACAATCCTAATCCATGTTAAATTCAATATACCCTATAATATGCTCTAAATAAAACTCTATTATTTTATAATTTTAATAAAATGTTGTAAATGATATAATAATTTATTTAAAAGTTACTAAATGAAAAAAAAAATTCTATATACCCATCCAACAAGTTACAATACATCGATGTGATACTCTCTTATCTGCTGCTAAAAAAAATATTCCTTAACAATTATAGATTCAACAAAACAAATTCTTTCTATATCTATGAAAATCCAAAATAAAATAGGTTAGTTACTTATCATAAATAATATAATGAAAATACATTTATTATTACCTATTCCAAACCACCTATAAATATTATAAATATAAATATATGTTGTATCGTCTCGATTCTACCATGTTCATGTGGAATCATCCCCAAATCATTAATTTCAATCGATAATAATTAAAAGGATATGGGTGAAGAAAATATAATGAGAACATTGGTGGGATTTTTATCCTTAACTGATGAGAAAATAATCCTAAACTACAATGGATCAAATGAATCAATGAGAAATATTAAGGGAACCTAATAGATGGAATCCCCTTTCAGAATGGTACACTAAAACATAAAATCCACAAAGGGGTCCTAAATATGTGTTTGGAAGAAATAATGTTAATTTCACTGGGTAAAAAATTGATTAAGAAGCATATTCTAAAAGGATCATCATTACTTTCTAGTTGGATGCCCCATTTATAGGGAAATACCTCAAACACCTCAATCAGTAGCCTAGTGCATCAATACAGAGTGCTTTGTGGCCTCTTACAACCATCATCCTCTAATTTTTAGTTACCAATCGCCTTTACTTATACATTGTTTTTTTATTCCTATGAATTCACTTAGGTATAAATCACATTAAATTTTAAAATTTATAAAAAATGGTAATTTTTAGTGAGAAATTTAAAAATGTATAATTTTACAGATTTCACCATACTCAGAACTATACTTTTCTTCAAATCCATTGACACACTTTGATGTGGGTTGATAACTAAATATATTGAGAACAATTTAATATTACCTTGTATTAAAATTGAAATTAAATATATTTTAATAAAATATATTACTAATAAAATACTTCCACTAATAATTATTAAATAATTTTTTATATGTTATTAATGATTAAAAAATGAATTTTGAAGTAAATAAAATGATATACCTAATTAAATGACACATTAATTTAGACCAATTACATTAACAATCGAATGGAGATATAATAAATTTTGAAGTCTATAAAGAGGCATATGTAAGATAACAAATCACATTCATTGAAACTTTTACACAAAATACATGGTAAGGATAATGAATATATCTCATGAAAACATCATCTATTGTTTATAATACTTGTAATATACCTAAAACATTTCTCTCAAAAGACACCACATTTTAAATAGCGAGAATGTATGTTTTATACAAATTTCATAATCCCCTCCATCATAGGTATATTTAATCCATCTAAAACTAATGTGATTCCAAATTTCATGAGTACAATAACTATACATATTTTAAAATATTATAACCAAAATCAAGGAACAAGAAATGAAAATTGAAGGGTAATGATAAAATGGAATAAATACATCAACTGAAGAAGACAAAAAACCTTGGAAATGTTTTTTTAAATGGGAGAAAAAGATGGAAGAATTATATAAAAGGAATGTAAATACCTTTGTAATAATTTTTCCTATCAAATAAGAACATGAGCTGTGTTTAAAGTATATGTTATAAATTTAAAAATACCCATTAAATTAGAATACTATAGTTGTAAACTCTTTAAGAAATTTATTCTCAACATCTACCCAATGTCCGACTAGTGACTCGATGGAATCCCACCCACCACCTGTTGGCACTATATTGTGAACAATAAAACTTTTCATCTACTCATTTTATCAATTTTATTATGCTGAAATCCAGATGGATTCATGAAGCCACTATATTAATGTCTAATTACTCAATGTAAAAATATTAATACATTGAAAATGAACTCCATCTTGATCAAAATTCAAATATTTAAATTTACTATAATTTTGACCCCAAATTATAGAAATTTGCATCAACGATTACCTTTAATTAATTAAAAAAGTAATATTTATCATTATAATGTAGGATATCAACTTCATGGAGTGGTACTTTTTATATTATCTTAAATTTCACTAAATATCACAGAATATTACATCTTGATGATAATTTATATGGAATAATTTTTTCATAACTCTAATGTACCCATGCCTCTTCAATTATAAGTGGTAAATATAAGTAAATATTTTTATTGATAAAATATCATTGTCCTTATTGAATTATACTATTTTTTATATTGATTAAGTTCAAATATTGAATCGCATGTGGTGGGATATAATAGTATTTAATTTTCTCTTAACCCATCTATTGGTTCACATTACATATTTTGAAAATGTTTATTCAATTGAAATATTCCATTTGTCAATTTTTTTTCATATTATACATAGTGATACAAAGATATATAATCTTAATCCCATCTAAACATTCCTCGATCACATAATTCTATATTAGACTAAAATGGTGGAATTATTTCTCATTTACATTGAGTATTATGTATCCCTCATTATTCCAGGGATCCTATAAAATTATTATTCACTTATATGATTTTTCTACTAATTGTTATCTCAAATTTAAAACTACGTAAAACTTGATGCTTGTCATTATAGGATACAAAAGATACCCATTACTACCAATATCATTTTTAGAAAGATCCATATTTTAATCCATTTACTTTTCCATTTTTCCATAAATGTTTCTCATGCATTGACTATTATTTTTTGGGATATTTCATCCCTTCAATACGATGATCCATATACATTACAAATTCACATCAATTCAGTTAAAAAACTAGTGAATTGTTATTTTTAAACATTATATTTATTAATTCTCATGTTCGCAAGATATATTGTGATATATTGATGTCTTTTGATAAGCCTAAATATAATTCCTATAATCTAGTTTTCCTATGTTATATCAAAGACTTATTATATTATCCTTCAATATATAATGAGTTTTACTATCCACACATATTTTATGATGACCACATTTTATATTGGTAGTTAAACACTAATAAATTTTAAATTTTTGTCTCATGTTTAGATCAGTGATGTTTAATACAATTTATCATCATTATCACGATAACCATTATAACATATCGATTTATTAGTCCAAAAAATTTCATGTTAACATGAGTGCATAATTTAACATCTTTTTTTATATAAGTTCTTCTTTAATAAGGTATCTTATACATATTGATACAAACATAGGGTGCACAAAATTGTTGTGAACATTTCCTTTATATTTGAATCAGATCATAAAATATGATCTCGAATAATATTAATCCTCATAAATATATTTTTGGTGATACAATAAAATTATAATGCATACAACCAATAATTTGATGGAAAACACACCGAAAATATGGCCAACCAATACCCATATAAGGAATTTACAGTGTCTAATAAAATTATGTATAATTAAATATTCATTTTACAACATTAAATGAGAAGCCATGTTATAAATTAGTTTAAAACCAATCATTTAATTACCAAACCATTTCAATGGTTATAAATTTATTATTCAAACCTGGTTAATGTTTATTTATTACCATCTACTCTCATCCCATCTTCTCCAATTTAAATAATATAATTCCTAAATTTTTTAATCCATATTATTAGGTTCGATTTCATTTTAATATCTCTATACACAAATGGACTTAGATATCAATTATTTTATTAGGGAAAAATAATATCTAAAATATATTGAGATTCATTTCTATATCACCTTTATATTTTATGAAATAATTTCTTGTTAAAATATAATTTTTTTATATTATGCATCACAACACTCTATTTTTAAAAAAATAGTTATATATATATTATTATTATTTAAATGAGACCATAACTAGCGAACTCTTAATTATGTTGGTATGAATACTAATAATAAAATTTTGAATATTATATATAATTATTTTTATAAAATACACTTATTGAAAAAATTAATTCATTTTTATTAAATTCATTATATGATTGGAAAAGACTATTTTATTAGAAAAATGTTTATAATGAAATCTATAACAAAAATTATAAAACTAATTTTTTCAAATTTTATAAAATTTATTTTAAAAAATAAAATTACAATTTCAATATCACATGGATTTGTTTCCTATATTTAATCTTTGAGTATTTTCAAAGGATACTTATTTTTATGAATAATAAAAATTTAGTATTCTTTATGAAAAACATCCCTTTAGTTTATATAACTTAGAAAGATACTTATAATTTGAAAATGATTTACTAGAAACATATATTAAAAAATATATTTATTTTTCAATTTTAGGTCCTTGTAATTAATTTCAAATTGAATTTTAATATTAAATATTTCGATAATTATTCAACAATTCTCTTTGGAAATCAATTTTTTCATCATGCATGTGGGTTTAATTTTAATATAAAATCAGAATCTTCTCGAATAGATATGGGAATAATGTATTAATTATTTGAAATCAAATTAATTTATATTATATGATATGGATCGCTTAATTTTTTTAATCAAAATTCATAGTAAACCACTGATAACTAAATATAATGGTAAGGTTAAAAAAAGTTTACCAAGGGTTAAACTAAGTTGAAATGCGGTAAAAGAACCTAAACAATAATCCCAATGACCATTTTAATGAAATATTACAACTTTAATACCTATTTGTTTTGATAATTACTCGTTTTTTATCTTGTTTCATGTGAAAAATGTGGTTTTAATTTATTCTTTTAAACAATTATTAGTTGTCCATCTTTACAACTTATAAAAGGCTACACCCTCTCCTCTTCTCTATTGAGTCAATAAGGTTTTACTTATGAATTTTCCATTCCTTCATACTCGGGGGATATTGTTAAGCCAATAAGATATATTTATGACTTTACCATTCCTTCTTGTTTTGAAAATCACAAACACCTTATTTCAAGGCAAAACTCATTTTACCCTTTGTTTTACTTCTATAAGGAAAATTTATACCCCCAAGGAAATTTACGCTTACCTAGATTTCAATTCTCATATCAAAATTTTTCTAAGTGTAAAATTCAGATTGAAAGCAAAACCTAGGAATCCCATAATTACTTAGATATGAAGAATTCTATTTTAGGATCCGAATTCTCCGAATAATGGTTTCGACCATTCCGAGTTCTGACTCCGAATTATGAATCAGAATTCTGGTTATGATATTTCTGAGTTTTGACTCCGAATTCTGAATACGAATTCTGGTTACAAACTTTCTGAGTTCTGACTCTGAATTCTGAATACGAATTCTGGATACGAACTCTTCTGAGTTCTGACTCCGAATTCTAAATACAAATTCTAAATATGAACTCTTCTTAGTTCTGACTCCTAATTCTGAATACAAATTCTAGATATGAAATTCTCTAAGTTTTGACTCCGAGTTCTCTGAGTTTATACTCCAAACTCTAATGAGATCTGACTCTGAATTCTCATTAACTCCAAATATGAACTTCGTAAGTTCATGTTTTGAATTCTTATGAATCCAGATTCCGAATTTCCTTGAAATTCACACTCCAGAATTCTTTAGAATTCAAGTTCCTAATTCCTAGAAAACAAAATTCGAATATCCTTATAGTACAGACTCTAAATTCATTTTTGGTTGGACTCTAAACTTTCTTTTAATTACATTTTGAATATCAGATTCTAGTTATGATTACAATCATTTTGTTATAAAATGATGTCATGATTTAAGTTATCAACTGACCATTGTTTGAGTAACATGTGTACAATTCCCTCTAAAATTCAAGGAAAAAAATGATCATTGGAGGAGGGAGCCGACCATTGGAACCATGCCTATAAATAGGATCTCATTTGTAAAGTGCTAAAAACTGAACTTTGACAACGGTGATTACATGCTGTTGAAGTGATTTCTAGAGAGAGAGACTCTTACAAACCCTCAGACATCATGCAAAATGTTTTGAACTATTTGTTCAATCTTTGCTTCATGCAAATTCGCTTAGTAAAGAGGTTCAATTTACATGAAATCGGAGACTTCAGATTCTAATGTCAGAGGTGTCGATTTCCTTACAAATAGAGTGCGTGTGGGGATAACAAGATAGATACCGATCTTTAGATTGAGGGCTTACCTGGGTTTGGGTAAGACAAATTTTTTTGAAATTATAAATCAAGGGATGTTTTATCCAGGGTTGTTGGATACCGTCCTCTTTGGGTTCAAATAGTTACTACTTGCTACATGTAGTATTTTTATTTCTACTATGTATTTTAGTTGTTGAGGTAAGTATAACTTTCATATACTTCCTTAAAATTTTACTCTGATTTTATAGGATTCAATACGCTTGAAGGTAGATTCTTATTTGGTGTAAAATTTTGTTAAGTTTCATTTACGAAATAACTTTTTCGGAATCAAGAAAGATAATATAACTTAGAGGTATTGTGAATTTTGGTTACCCAAAATTTTCTTAGGGATGTTTCAAGTATAAAATTCACCCCCTGTTGTATTTGAGTATCTCATGTTTATATATTCGATCCTACATTTGGAATTATAGAGTATATCATACTCAGACATACAATCTCAACAATTGGTATTAGAGGATCGGTTACCTCTGAATTAATCTCAAGATTAAACTCAGAAGAGAATACACGGAATTGAATTTTCAGGATTCATACCTTTTCTGAATATGTTTTTCAAAGTCATATAGTTCGGATTCAGTTTTTTCTTAGAGATAAAATATCTAGTTTCTTGCTTAGTATATTTTCTCTTATTTAAAAACCCATACTACTAACAAGTTTTTATGCCAATGATTATCTTAAGGATGGTAGGTTTTAATGTTAGTTCTATTGATATCCTAAATCCAACCAAACCTCATATTTTCGTTGGAAATGATTAGGAGTAATGGGGAGATAGGATGAAGACTTTTGTTATCAATAATGGAGTTAATAACTATCTAATGCTGACTAGTGATTATAAGATTCTGGATAAGTATTTCAGAACCTTTACGAATCGGGAGAAATCAGAATATCAATCAAAATTCAGAGTCAGATAAGATTCTGGCCAAGGTATGCTCTGTTAAGGCTTTAACAAATTTATCTCTTGATAAGAATTACTATTCCGAAAATAGTACTTCTAATAAAGTTACTTCATCCTCAGAAAAAGAAGAAACACCTTCATATGAAGAAGTTTCTAGATTTTCCAAGTTAATTGAAGCAAGAAATCGTAAAATTTCAATGAAATTAGAGAAGGCAAATACTAGGGAAGAAATTCATAAAAAGAGATCTCAGATCTTTCTAGAGATCTTAGAGATAAAGATGAGATTTTAGAAAAACATTTTGAAGACCTTGAGAATAAAAATTTTGTTAAGGAAGAACATTCTAAAGATCTTAAGAATGTTTTTTTAGAGATAAAAGTTTTTGAGGAAAAATCTAACTCTATGGAAATGATTCCGGAGGATAGGAATTTAGTCATCAGACTGAAATCCGAAATATTTTCTCTTAAGAAGCTTCTTGAAAACTTTACCTCTGGGAAGGAAAATTTTGACAAGATTTATTCTCAAATTAAACCTCATAGAAACACTACTTGAGTAGGTTATACTCACCAAAAATGAGTCTTCCAAAACAACTATTTTGTTCCTTCTAGATCCCCTTTTTGCAGTAAATGTCAAAGTGGTCTATATTGGAAGAAAAATTTCACCTTGAATAAAGTTCAATATCTTTGGTTTTATACAGCTTATTTTTCCAATCAAATGTGGATACCCAAAATTTTGTTGCCTAAAAATTTGGGATCCAAGAAATTTTGGATTTTGAAAGTCTAAATTTTTTGTTTTTAGGAAAATAGAGAAGGTACCAATAACAATATGTAGTACATGAATATTGGATGTTCCCGACATATTACTGAAAAAAACAATTTTGAAAATATTATCAAGACAAAAGTAAGAAAAGTAACTTTCAGAGATAATTCCCAGGGAGAAATTATTGGTATAGGTAACATCGTTGTTCTTGAAAAAACATTGATTTCAAATGTTTTATTTGTAAAAGGAGATACCATTCTTCAATTTATTGGAATGAAATATTATCTTGCTGATATTTTCACAAAATACTAACCCTCTGATATATTTGAATACATTAAACAGAAGTTAGGAATGATAACCATAAGGTAATAATCCTTAATAACTTCCTGTTGAACCAATCACCTTACAGTAATAAACTTGTTTTCATAGGGGGAGTACATTTCCTAATGAAGAATTTTCATATTTTTCGATATGAAGTTTTTCATATTTTTCGTAATGACGTTTTTCATATTTTTCATAATGAAGCCTTTCTCGTTTTTTGTAATGAAGTCTTTCATATTTTTCGTAATGAAGTTTATTTTATTTTATTTTTCGTAATAAAGTTTTTCATATTTTTTGTAATGAAGTTTTTCATGTTTTTTATAATGAAGTCTTATATATTTTTTGTAATGAAGTTTTTTTATTTTATTT
Organism: Viscum album; assembly: GCA_963277665.1. Lineage (NCBI taxonomy): Eukaryota > Viridiplantae > Streptophyta > Magnoliopsida > Santalales > Viscaceae > Viscum > Viscum album. The sequence continues at coordinate 670,113,016 of OY728131.1, read as the reverse complement.
TTCGTAATGAAGTCTTTCATATTTTTTTAAATTAAATTTTCATGTTTTATTTGTAATAAAAATTCTTGGATCTGAATTTTTCATAATAAAAATTCTCATATCTAAAGTTTTCGTAATGAAAATCCTTATACCTGATGTTTTCGTAATGAAAATACTCCAACCTGAATTTTTCATAATGAAAATATTCGGACATTATGTTTTTTTAATGAAAATATTTGGACCTGAAGTTTTCGTAATAAAAATCATCAGACCTGAAATTTTCGTAATGAAAATATTTAGACCTGCAGTTTTGTTAATAGAAACTCTCGGATTTGAAAATTTTCATATTGATGTTTTTTTTCGTATTCAATTTTTTTTAAATCAAAAGTCCTTCAAAATTTTTTCCCCTCAATTCAAATAATTCCCCTAGAAATCCGAAAGGTATGATTCTTTCTTGTGTTTTTCATAATTACCTTTTACTTAGAGTTATTTTCTTTTGTTTTTAAAATTTCTCAAATTTTAGTTTCTGTAAATCCGAATATTTTCCTTTTAAAAACTCAAAAGATCGGATTTAACCAAAATTTTCTTGTTGCTTTTATTTCAACCGTCAGATCAAATATGAAGAATTCTCAGGCCTTGGATTCAAATGGGAAGTTCAACCGTCACTTCATCGCTTATATAAAGGGGACCCCCGATAGTTTTCCCACATCGATTTTCAAAGAAATTACATGTCAAAGCTCTTCCCCTCTACAAAATCCCATTTTGAATTCTTCAGAAGTGCTCCAGTCCAAATGTCTACATAAGTTACTTCTCATGATTTCTACAGTCATGCCGATTCTAGAGTGGCGAATTTACAGGGAGGGGTTAGTGCATCCAAACTTCTTCAACAAATATGACTCTATTATCTCCAAGAATATCAAACTTAATGGATGAGTGATTGTGGCCATTTCAAAGACATGAGCTCAGGATGTAGTATTTCTAGATCTTCTTATAGAATTTTATAAGTCAGTTTCTTTCTTTATGTAAGATGGAAGAGAAAAATTGTCCGTCAAATGTTATGGAAATACATATGCACTTTCTTATACCAAGGAGGCTAGCTTGGTGGGGTTCTTCTATAAAGGTCAAGCCAAGTTTTGTTCTCAAAAATTTCTAGAGGTTTAAGGAAGATTCATCAAGGTGAAGGCTAAGTAATGCCTTGGTCTTACTAATGTAATGACAAAAAATATTTCCCATCTATCTACCAACAATCGAATCCTACAGCTATGGGTTCAAGGATTTATCGTAACGAGGAAGGGTGATAAGGACACCATTATGAACAGTGACATGTGCATCTTGGATTTTTCAGTAAACCTATAGAAGGTAAACCTCATGAGTCACATTCTCATTATGATAGAGAATATAAAGAATGGGAATATGAGAGCTTAGAATATTATGTATCCTGCCTTTCTTTCCAAACTGATAGTTCAGTTCCTAGAATATTTCAAGATCCCCTATAGTTCCAAGATGAGAAATTGCAATGTTATGTTGATCAGTGATGATACCCTCAATGGAATGAAGGTTGGTTTCTCTAAAGAGTTAGATGAGTTTTATGATCTACCTGAGGAAGAGGCAGAAGCTATTCTGGAAAATGTTGAAAAAGTTGAACCATCAAAGAAGGCTGGAAAGAAAAGAAAGTTGAAGGAAGTACAAGTGGATGACAAAACCCCTATGTCTAAGGCAGTCCAATCCACACCTCCTAAACCCAAGAAGAAGAAATCCTACCTAGATGAAGTTTTATCAAAATAGAGGGAGTATAATAAGAATAGAAAAGCAGGGTAGACACAGTTTAGTTTAGATCCTGCTGAGGTTAAGGTCTTTAAAGAATCAACTACTGAAGATCTTAAGAAACAGGCCAAGGGAAAGAAGCATAAGAAGATTATGTCAGAGGATTAAATTTTTCAATCCCTTCTGAGGGATACTGAAATTTCATCTGAGAATATCCATGTTCCAAAGTCCTTCCTGGTGGAACCATAGCATGAGACTCTAGGAAAGAGGTTTATGACTCCAGAAAATCCACAAGAGAAGATTGTGAAAGAGTTGAAAGCTTCAGAAGAAGTAAAATAAGCTAAGAATAGTGGTGGCTCTGATGATGTGATTGAGAAAGTTGAATATTATCAGGAAAAGGAAAGTGCTTCTGAAAAGTTGTCAATCCATACTTCTCAAGTCAGATCCTCAAAACATTCTACTCCTAGTGCTGATGAGAAGCATAAAGGAGAGGAAGTGAATAAGTTTTTTGAAGAACAGAGTCATAATCATGACTTCATTCTTCCTGAAGATGTTGAAGCTGGAGCTAAAAATGAAAAAGTTGATGAAGATAAGATTATACAGTTATTCAGAAGTGAGCATGAATCTCTTGATGAAGAAGCTATTCTGAAAATCAGTAAGGGTAAACAAGTGGTTGTTGGTACCCCAACCAAAGATATTTTGAGGAAGAAAGAAGCTAGAGGAACCTTTGAGAGGAAGCAGGTATAGTTAGAGGAAGAACCTTCTCCAAGTAAAATGTCTGATTCAGAGTCATCAGCCTTAGGACATGATTTTGTTTTTCAATCTCTGAAGAAGTTGCTGGATACCATTCCAATTTTTCCAGCAATTGATTCTAGATCCCAAATGCTTTAGCATAGTATGAATCAAAATTCAGACTCTGTATCCATGATGATAGATAGATGTGTTAAGATTGAGGCTGATCACAGAAATTTCCTGATCAACTATGAAGCTCACCGAAAATATTGCAAGAAAATGACCAGATAGTCTAAGAAAATCGTTGATGATTTGGAAGAGCTTGATCAATTTCAAGAAGATTTCAATGAATGCTTTGATACATAAGACACCAAAATAAAAAAAATTACAAACAGCTTTTAAAAAAAACTAAATCTTGAACAAAATTCTCGGATTCCAGATGTTAATGATCTGAATGGGAAGATGAGTTATTTTGTCCAAATCTGGAAAACAGAAGAGGATCTCCAGATTGATATCCAAGAAAAGCTAGTGAAACAAGATGAATTGCTGAAGGTTCAAGAATAGACCATGAATGCTCAAGAAGGCAGGATCGATGCTCTAGAAAATCAAGAAGAGGAGGATCACAAAGAGCTGGAAAAGCTAAATACCATTGTGAAGAATCTAATTCCCATGGAAGAGAATAAAAATAAACCCCACTTTGATCTTTTGTGGTATTTTTTTCCTTGTGCTAATTCTTTCAATCGTAATGAAATTGTGGATGCTTGTTCTGTTTGTATGTCTATACTAATATTTCAGGTACTATATTGTTTTTCCATTCCCTCAAACACTTTTTGAAAATCACAAAGGCAGAGAAGGAAAAATAATTCTAAAGGGGAGAAAGAAAAATAATTCTTAAGGAGTGAAGGAAAAATATTTATAAGTATAGAAGAAATATCCCTAAGTAAGGGAGAGTTCTCATTACAAATATTTCAACATTCAAATGAAAATTATCATTCTAGGAATCTAGAATATGATCCATAGTGTTCCAAAGCCTAAGGGGGAGTTAGTCGTATTCACTATTGTTCATATGTAAAGAGAGATAAGTTTTATTTACAAAGTTTAGTAAAATATTTGCTATGTCCTTATATTCGTTTTTGTAGGGAAATTTGTTCTTTCCAAAAAAGGGGGAGATTGTTGATTCAATATAGTTTTCCTTATGACTTTTCCATTCCATCATACTTGGGAGATATTGTTAAGTCAATAAGGTATCCTTACGACTTTACCATTCCTTCTTGTTTTGAAAATCACAATCACCTTTTTTCAAGGCAAAACTAATTTTACCCTTTGTTTTATTTCTATAAGGAAAATTTAATTCCCCAAGGAAATTTACCATTACTTAGATTTCATTTCTCATATAAAAATTTTTCTAAGTGTGAAATTCGGATTGAAACCAAAACCTTGGAATCCCATAATTACTTAGATATGATGCAATTTGTTTTAGGATCCGAATTCTCAGAATTCTTGTTACGAACTTTCTGAGTTCTGACTACAAATTCTGAATCAGAATTCTAGTTATGAACTTTCTGATTTCTGACTCCAAATTTTGAATCATAATTCTGGTTACAAACTTTCTGACTTCTGACTCTGAATTATGAATGCGAATTCTGGATACGAACACTTCTGAGTTTTGACTCTGAATTCTGAATACAAATTCTGGATACGAACTCTTCTTAGTTCTGAATCCGAATTCTGAATACAAATTCTGGATACGATCTTCTCTATGTTCTGACTCCGAGTTCTATGAATTTAGACTCCTTAATCCTACGAATTCTGACTCCAAATTCTCATGAACTACGAATCTGAACATTGTATGTTGAGGTTCCAATTTCTTATGAATCCAGATTCTTAATATCCTTGAAATTTAGACTCAGGAATTCTATAGAATTCACGTTCAGAATTCCTAGAAAAGAGAATCTGAATATCCTTGCATTATAGAATCTGAATTCATTTTTGGTGAGACTCCTAACTTTCTATTACTTACATTCCAAATATCAGATTCTAGTTATTCTTACAATAATATTTTAATAAAACGATGTCATGCTTTAAGTTATCAACTAGCCGTTGTTTGAGTGACACGGGAATAGGTCCATCAGAAATTCATGGACAAATATGACTATTGGAGGAGGGATCCGACCATTGGAACCATGCCTATAAATATGAACTCATTTGAAAAGAGATAAAAAATAATCTTTGAAAACTGTGCTTACATGCAGTTGAAGTGATTTCTAGAGAGAGAGGCTCTTACAAACTCTTAGGCTTCGTGTAGAATGTTTTGAACTACTTGTTCAAACTTTGCTTCGTACAACTTTTCTTAGTGCAGAGGTTCGATTTCATTGAAATCAGAGACTTCAGATTGCGAAGTCAGAGGTGCTAATTACCTTACAAATTGAGGGCTTGCAGGGATAGCAAGATAGATACTGATCATCGGATTGAGGGCTTACCTGGGTTTCAGTAATAAAAACATTCTTGAAAGTATAAATCAAGGGACCTTTTATCCAGAGTTTTTGGATACCCTCCTCTTTGGGTTAAAAGAGTTACTACTTGTTACTTGTAGTATTTTTTTTCCACTGTGTATTTTAGTTATTGAAGCAAGTATAACTTTGATATACTTCCTTAAACTTTTACTCTGATTTTATAGGATTCTATATGCTTTAAGGTAGAATCACATATGGTTTAGACTTTTGTTAAGTTTCATTTCCAGAATCACTTTTCTAGAATCAAGCAAGAGAATAAAACTTAAAGGTGTTTTTGAATTTTGGTATGAAAAATTTCTTTAGGGATTTTTAACATATACAATTCACCCCCTCTTTTATTTAAGTATCTCATTTTTAGTTATTCGATCCTACATTTGGTATTATAAAGTATATCATACTCAGACATACCATCTCATCATTCTCTTCACACATAAAAACCAATTTGGTTTATAAAATTCCTACCCAACTATCACCAATTATTCCCTCTTTTAAAAATAGATTTCTTTTTATTATTACAAAACCTTTTTATAGAGGATTTAGGTAAAACCATAAGTGGATCTCTAAAGAAGAGGTTAAATTTTCCAACATGTGTTTTTGTATTATTTTTATTCCAAATCCTTAAAATATTGTCAAAATATTATTATATAATAACAAAAATGAATCCATTATACTTATATTTTATTATGTTAATCAAATAACCTATATCCATATCCTCCTCTACAAAAGGGGAAATTAAATCATCAATCGTGTGTACGGTGGACTACCACATTGCATACATATATATTTTATATTCCATAACCAACACTCATAGAAGAATATAATAATGGATTTAAAATTATTATACTATATTTATGATATTATTATACTAGTATAATTATTATATCACCTAGTCCGTATATCATTCCATTAATTTGGACTTGATTACATTGCTCATATGTTCAAAAAACTATGTCATCACAATGTGATGTGATTAGTTCTTCACTTATGATTTATAGGGAAGGTAATAATTGTTAGTTTAATGAAATTTATGATATATACGTATATATATTAAATTAATTTTTTTATGTTAGTATATTATTTACCTTTCATTTGTTTCATCAATGAAGAAGATATAAAAAGATTTCATGCGTATATACAATATACCGTCTCCATGAAGGGTGTACTTTATATTGTATCACGATGATTAATTTGTTACTACAATTATATATATAATAAATTTATATGATATGTATACCATGTATAAAATTATGGATATGATTGAACCATGATCAACGTAAAATGACACAGAATACCATGCCAAAACATACATGAAAAACCAAATAGTTACTACCCAAAACAAGATTTTAACATGGAACTGTAAATAAATTAAAAATAAAATGTAATAATTAAGTAAAAAATGGTATGATTTGTATGATTATGTTTTTATTTAAATATTTATAATAAAATAATTCATCAAAAAAGTTGATCGAACATGTATGAAGGATGTCTAGACTTAAGGTAAGATATTTTTATCTCAATTTGTCTTGTTTAGGAAAAACATTATAATATAATCCTATATTTATTTATGAGATTTATTTATATACCCATTGACCTTTAATATTATTTATTTATTTATTACCATGATATATCAATTTAATGATATTATTTAATTGGGATTATGATTCAATGTTAAAAATTATTACACGTTTTATGATATATTTTTATTATTTACCATGTTTGTTTATGTTTATACTTAAAATGATGAAATATTATGAAATATATCACATAAAACTCATGAATATTTTTTATTATATCGTTATTTCATGAAAATACCTGTGTTATATTCATTATCTCTCTCTTTATGCACTAACAATCCAAAATTATTTTTTCAAAGATTTTTTTTATTTCTATCAATGGTATAAAAACTATTTTCCCCCAATAAAATATTTTTTAAAAATGTATTAATGAATGTTTTTACTGTTATAAAAAATTATAAAGTAATTTTTACCCATTTTTTAATTTTTACAAAAAATATATTAAATGAATCATCTAGTCTCTTTCTAAATGAGGCCTCTTCATATTTTTCTAAATATGTGAAAAATATAATGGTTTTTAAACATGTAAGACATGAAATTAATTTTATTCCATCAGAAACAATCAATGATTTAATGATATATTTATATGTTTCTAAATTTAACTTCTATTAATGGTATTTAGAATTTATTTTAGTATATTAATTTTTGAAAATTTATTTTCAATTTGGAATATATATTTTCATCAAAAAAAGATCCCTGAGATATTTCCAAATTATTTTCCATCTAAGATGACAAACTTTTATGTTACTTATTTTTTTAGGGATATGACCCAAGGATACCATTAATATAATTTCTATGAATGGTTTATTTTTATTATAAAATGGTGTTTATGAAATAAATTTCTCTTCTAAGGTTTATGTCTTGATAAAATGTTTATCAAACCCACTTATTTTTACACAATATATACTTTAATAAATTTATTAAATGAGTTTAAAACATTTTTCTCTTCCACATGTTATCTAATGATGAAATATTTTTGAAACCAATTTCATTTCATGGGATATAAATTGATGAATTTTTTTATTATTTTATGGAACACGTATATATAATTTTGAATATGTTAAGGATGAGACCTATATCTCCCTCCAATGCATTAGGTAATTATTCATATCTCAAGTGATAAACAGTACTGGAATGAGGAGGAATCTAATTTAGTAAATTAATTTATCCACTATGTTATTACTAGGGGTGAACCTTGAATTTAAAAAGGGTTTATAGTGTGAACCCATTACACTATCATTGTTTTAGAAATGTTCATTAATTACTAAGGTAATTATTTCCAATTATAATGTGCACACCCCAAATATACATATTTTTCCAATAGTAGGTTCTAATGGTTCATATTCATTGATTAATTTATGATAAATATCTTATTAACTATAAATATTTATGAAACTAATCAATATTATATTCTATATGTAATGGCCCGGGTTTTTGGGGTCCATTACTTTTTGAAAATCTCATTTTTGGTTTTATGGTCTGGTAACCATGGTGGTGTAGGCCTACCGGTAGCCTTAGCCTACCGGTAGCAAGCCTACCGGTAGCTCGGTCTACCAGTGGCCGCAGCCTACCGGTAGCTCTATCTACCAGTAGCTCAGTCTACAAGTGGCCACAGCCTACCGGTAGGTCTGTCTACCGGTAGCTCGGCCTACCGGTAGCCGCCCCCTACCGGTAGCTCAGTCTACCGGTAGCTGCAGCTACCGGTAGCTCTACCTAATGGTAGCTCGACCTACCGTCAGCTGCATCCTACCGGGAGCTCGGCCTACCAGAAGCTACAGCCTACCGGTAGCTCAGCGACAGGTAGGTGTCACCCACCGGTAGCTATCAGCTACCGGTGGCTCTGGCCTACACCGCGGGTTATTTCTAGTAGCACACCTTTTTGCACGAATAGGGTTTTAAACCCTATTTTGACTCATTTATGCATGTTTTAAAGACTGTAACGTGCATAAGAGTTTTAATTAAAGACTTAATCAATTAATGAGTCGGTATAAACCACCCGACCCACGAGTGGAGCCGCATGGTTAACCCACGACCCCCGCGCCTTACGCGGTTTCGCGTTTTCTCCTCAACCGTCCGCAGCTCTTATAAACTAAGGGTTAGCCGTGGTTTATCTTTACCTCGATCGTGGTTTTTCAAAAACAGCTTCTGGTGCATCGGGCCCGCCGCATCGTTATCCGTAAAGTTCCGTGCCCCCGACCGAAACGTCGATCATCTATCAATAAGTTGGGATTTTCTCCTTCGCCTCTCTCTCTTTTGTGTATCATGCGGGGTGGGCGTACTTTTGTTTCTGTGGAATTGGATAAGCCAGACTTAATCAAATATAATGAATGAATTCTATAAAGAAAGGAGGGGGGATGTGATCGTAGATGATGTCTTATATTTTGATGCTGTTTTTTATGACCATCTTGTTGAGTTGTGCTGGCTTATGTCTTCTGAAAATCGAGGCCGTTGGTGCTCGTTGTTTTTGCACTAATGAACCCCTGTTGATGTTTTAAATAGCTTTTTGTAGTTGTAAACTCCTTCTGTGAAAATCAATCGGTTAATCACGTATATCCGACCAAATAAATTGAGTCACCATGATCTTTCCTTTTGTGATAACAACACACATGAAAATTGAAATCATGGAGTGTGTTAAGTCGTTTAAATCTGAAAATACAGGCTTGGACTTTCTTAGTGTTGGTGGTAGTGTTTTCGTGGTTTTCTTTTACGAGTCAATTGTTGGAGATGTGGGAGGGGATGGGATCCCCTGTTCTTTTATACCCTCGGTGGTTGTGTGAAATTGGGGGATATGATCCACTGTTGATACAGCTTCGGTGGTTGTGAGTTTTAAGACCGGGTGGATACTTGTTTATATCACGAATTGGGGTGGAATCCTCTATTGTTGAGAACCGGGTATGGGCGTTATGGTTGTTTCTTGATTGTTTACCTTCCTGAACTTATGCCTATGCCTACTAGTTTCCCAGTAGTGCTTAAACATAAACTTTATTACTGAACGTGAAATTAGAAAGGGGACAAATGAGTTGTTAGCGTGAGTCATGACTCGGACTTGAGTGATGTTGTGATCTGTAGGCTGTCTGAAGAAAACCTAGCTTGGGTGAGTGCTTGTTACCTATATATATATATTTGTAGCTTTCTGTTTCTTATTCGTTCCCCACCCAAGTTGAGCACTTAGTGCCGAACACCCCCATTTCATGGGGGACGGTGTTTTTCCCAACACTATTCTTAGTGGCTGGTTATTAGCTCCTTTTCTGCTCCCTTTCCTGGATATCCCAAGTATCTTCGAGCCGGCGGTGATGGCCTGAAGTCCATTATTAGTCCAAGAACCTTGGGGCTGGGTAGTGTGGTGGTTGGCCAGGTGTGTGCGGCAGGTGGTTTCCAAAGTGTCTTCGGGATGAGGCCCATGTGTCTTCGGGCGTGGCAGTGTATTTTTTCTAGCCCAGGTGTCTTTGGGCGTGGTGGTGGTTGTTTTGGCCCAGGTGTGTGCGGGCGTGATTTCAGCAGTGGTACTGCGTGTGGTTGTGGCCCAGGTGTTTGCGGGCGGCTGTGGCAGTGGGACTGCAGTGAGAATGGCGAGATTGGTCCGATGTGTAGGATATCTCAATAACCAGTGGGATGGTGGTGCGGGGTACCCAAACATCAATGTGCTCTTATTATATATATATTACTCGACTTGCATTATTTGGGGAGTGTGCCTTGGTGAGGCCTGGGGTGGATAGTTTACCTTGATAGGTGTTTGGTTGACTCCTTTTCTCATAAGACTTTAGTACATTACCCCACTTGTGCACGAGAGTCTTTGGTTTTCCCTACTGAGTGTACTTGTATGCTCACCCTACGTATATAAAACTACTTTCAGGTTTCTAGGAGGACTTCGTGGATTACGCAGGACCTTACTAGCTCGGACCTTTGGAGCAGTTGCAGTTGTTGTTTTCTTTTCCTCTTTGGTACTTACCTTCTAGTCACCTTTTTCACTTTTGGCTTTTACTTTTGAAACATGCATGTGGGAATGGTTTACTTTTGGCTTTACTTTTCTTTCTTCCTTGGTGTTGTTGGGTTTTCTTCTCCTTATCTCTCGATCCTATAAAATAAAAAGGGTAATGCCTTCCATTTGTGAGAAATTTCTATACCCTTGGTGCTAGTCGCCACTCCGAGACCTATTGAAGGCGGGTTTCGAGGGTCATTATCTCTCCTTCAACTTAAAGAAGGAAGGGCCTGGCAATCTGCTGACCCTTACCTCATTTTGGTGAAGGCGGGTCGTGACAGGATGGAATCAGTGGAGGGTTTTGAGAGATAGGATGGGGTCTGGAGTTAGGCACAGTGAGGATTGCATGGGATTGTAGGGAAACAGTGTTGGGTGACCTTGGTGCGTGAATTAGGCCAGGGAAGACCGGCTAGGACACGAGATTTTAAGGCCCCTCGTGATCCGATGCAAGGACTCTGGACCTACCGAACGACCAAGTGAGACCACACAGATTGCAGGGTAGAGACCCTAGGAAAGGTACATGAATCATAAATGACTTGTGTTCTTGTGTTTCTGGGATGTCTTGGGAATTAAGAATAACTTTAAAATTTTAAGAAGTTTTAAGAACGATATTCTGCACTACTTGGGCTTAGGCATTCCTTGTTTACCTTGCAGTTATGGCACCTGGAAGGCGACCACGTGTGGTACAAGCGATCGAGGCCCCGGAGACTACTTTGGCCAATCGGCAGAGAGCTGATCGAGAGGAAGAGGACGACCAGTGGCAGAAGACTCTTCGATCCTTCCAGCGACAGGCCCTCGAGAAGTATGAGGGAAGTACCTCCGATATGAAGACGAAAGGCTGGCTAGAGGAGCTAGTTATAGCCTTCGGCCTGATTCGGGCCCCGACCGAGTACTGGGTTCCTTTGGCCGTTATCCAGATTCAAGGAGCGGCACGTCAGTGGTGGATTCTTTACCTGGGGGGGAGGAGAGAGTCTGAGGTGGCTTGGGTGGATTTCGAGAAGGAGTTCCAGGCGGAATTCCTCTCCTCGACGATGAAGGAAAAAAAGAGGCAGGAACTACTCTCCCTCCAGCAGGGGAGTATGTTTGTGAGGGAGTTAGGTATCAAGTTCAAGGACCTCCTATGTTTTGCTCCGGACCTCTTTCCTGATGAGGAGTCTCGGGCAATACTTTTAGAGGAGGCACTCCGACCCTCCCTCTAGTATGCTGTTACCCCCTTTACCCTACCGACGTACTTGGAGGTCCAGAAGAAGGCTGAAGTAGTGGAGAGGATGCATGCTATAGGAGGAGTGTCGCGAGAGGGGATCCAGTTGGGACCACCAAAGGGGAAGGCCGTCAGCACCAGGAATCCAGCGTCAGGACCCTCTAGGTTCCGACCCACAGGGAGCAGGCCGCAGAAGTTTCAGTTTCGATCCCCCGCCCCTCACCCTTTTCCTACGGGCCCGGGACAGCAGTGCTTCATCTGTGGGAGACCTAGGCATCTCTGAAGTCAGTGCCCCAACCGGGTGCAGTACAGCAGTGGAAGTCATCCCCAGCACCCGCCCCAGCAGCAGCTTCCAGCCAGACCTTTCCAGCAGCAGCAGCTGGGACAGCGAGCTCCCGCTCCTCCGAGGGCAGACGTAGGAGGAGGCCGACCTCAGGGCGCTCCACATGGACCTCGACCTGGGCGTGTTTGGGGAGGTGGCCGACAGCCGAGGGGCATGGGAGCTGGGCGTGGACAGTTTCATGCTGCAGAGGTAGTAGTTCCAGCAGGGCCAGAGGTTGTTTGAGGTACGATCAGTCTGTTTAGCACTCTTGCTTATGATTTTTTCGATACCGGAGATTCGCAATCTTTCGTTGCACCCAGTCTAGCCCGTTCCTTGGGTCTAGATGCCGAGAGACTTCAATTTCCCTTGGTGTTGAGCACACCAGTTGGAGGTCAGACCGACTTTTTTTTCGTTTTTTGGGGGTGTAGACTGATGATAGGGCCACATCAGTCGGTTCGAGATCTTCTTCTGCTACAGATTCAGCCATACGATGTCATCCTAGGCTTCGAATGGATATTTTCGGTGTGCGCGATCATCAACTGTTTTCGAAGAAGGGTGGTGTTCTCAGACTTGGACAACCGGCGTGTTACCTTCACCGGCGAGCAGAGCAGTCCGAAGGGAAACAGGAGAGATGAACCTCTCCTCTCCTTGTCGACCGAGCTGACAGTGGAATCAGCAGATGATGAAATGGTGGAAGTGCCAGAGATCGTCCATCAGTTTATGGACATCTTTCCTGAGGAGGTGATGACTCTACCCCCTCGACGCGATATCGAGTTCGGGATAGCCCTGCAGCCCGGCGCTCGTCCAATATCGATGGCTCCTTACCGGATGGCACCTTAGGAGCTACGAGAGTTACAGATACAGATTGACGATCTGATGAAGATGGGTTATGTTCATCTGAGTGCATCACCATGGGGTGCTCCGGTCTTGTTTTCAAAGAAGGCAGATGGTGGTCTTAGGTTGTGCATAGAATACAGGAGGTTGAATCAGGTGACGATCAAGAATCACTACCCTTTTTCCAAGGATAGATGATCTATTTGACCAGCTGAAAGGGGAAGGATGGTTCTCGAAGATCGTCCTGCAGTCTGGGTACCACCAGCTGAGGGTGAAAGAGAGCGACATCCCGAAGATAGCATTCAGGTGCAGGTATGGAAACTTCGAGTTTGTAGTCATGCCCTTCGGTGTTACGAACGCCCCGGCTGTGTTCATGGGGCTTATGAACTCCATCTTTCGGGAGTACTTGGATTGGTTCGTGGTTGTGTTCATCGACGACATCCTGGTCTACTCTAGATCAGAGGAGGACCATGCAGTGCACCTGAGGATAGTTTTGGAGGTCCTCCGACAGCACCATCTCTATGGGAAGTTGTCAAAATGCAAGTTCTGGACATGAGAAGTGCACTTCCTTGAGCACGTGGTGTCCGATCAGGGGGTAGTGGTGGACCCATCAAAAGTTGAGGCGGTTGTTTCTTGGGCAGCACCCAAGAATGTGGCAGAAGTCCGAATTTTCCTCGGGCTGGCGGTTTACTACCGGAGATTCGTGCCCAACTTCTCCCGGGTAGTAGCCCCTTTGACGGCTCTGACCAAGAAGAACCAGGACTTCGTATGGAGTGAGCAGTGCCAGTCAGCCTTCAGCTATCTGAAGGAGAAGTTGGTCAGTGCCCCAGTGCTGAGGTTACCAGATGAAGGGGTGGCCTATGAGGTATTTTTTGATGCTTCAGGACAAGGCCTGGGATGCGTGTTGATGTAGCGACAAGGGGTGATCTCTTATGGGTCCAGGAAGCTGCGTTCCCATGAGCGTAATTACACCACCCATGACCTGGAGCTTGCAGCGGTTGTTTTTCCGCTAAAGTTATGGCGACACTACCTCATCGGGGAACGCTTTGTGGTCTTAACGGATCAAAAAAGCTTGAGGTATATCTTCTCCCAACTGGACTTAAACTTGCGACAGCGGAGATGGGTGGAGTTCCTCCAGGATTACGACTTTGAGATCTCTTATACTGAGGGAAATGACAATGTGGTGGCCGATGCCTTGAGCAGGAGGATGCAGAAGGATGCGGTCCGAGAGTCGGCGGACGCCTGGAAGGCAATGGAAGAGTTGGCTTCCTTACACCTGGATGCGAAGATGGATAGCGGCAGAGGCTGCCTATATCAGATGACAGTGCATCCATACCTGTTTCGGCAGGTGGAGGAGTCTCAGTGGGGATACCTATAGTGCGAAGTGATGCGTGACCGAGTTGACTAGGGCAATTCTTCGGAAGGATGGACACAGGATGGTCAGAACCAGATGCTTTTCCAGAAAAGGTTGTTTGTTCCAAGGGAGATGCGCGGCAAGGTTCTCAGTGAGTTCCACAACTCACCCCTGGTGGTACACCCAGGAGTTTCCAAGATGTACCAAGGTTTGAAGAGGAAGTTTTGGTGGCTCGGAGTTAAGCGAGCGGTGGCAGAGTTTGTGGCCAAGTTCTTAGTGTGTCAGCAAGTGAAGGCTGAACACCGAGTTCCAGGCGGCCTACTGCGGTTTCATGGAGTTTCGAGGTCTATAGTGTCGGATAGGGATGCACGGTTTACCTCGCGAGTCTGGAGAGGATTGCAGCATGCATTTGGCACCTAGTTACACCTTAGCACTGCTTTCTATCCCCAGGCAGATGGTCAAACAGAGCGTACCATCCAGACCTTGGACGATATGCTACGTGCATGTGTTCTGGACTCATGAGGATCATGGGTGCGACACCTGACCCTGGTAGAGTTCGCTTGCAATAATAGCTATCACTCTACCATTGGCATGGACTCGTTTGAAGCCCTGTATGGGAGGCCATTCTGTTCACCTGTGTCTTGGACCGAAGTAGGAGAGGCAGGCATCCTTGGCCCGGAGGTGGTGCAGAGCACGACAGAGAAGGTTCAGCTCATACGGGAAAGGTTGAAAGCGGCCCAGGACCGACAAAAGTCGTATGTGGATACTAGGAGAAGGCCCTTGGAGTTTGAGGTTGGAGACCACATGTCCTTGAAGGTCTCCCCTCGGCGTGGGCAGCGGAGGTTCGGTAAAGGGAGAAAACTCTCTCCCAGGTTTATCGGACCCTTCAAAGTGTTGCGGCGGGTCGGGGAAGTGGCTTATCAGCTAGAGTTACCACTGCCTCTATTGAGGATGCATGATGTCTTCCATGTGTCCCAGCTCCGTCGGTATCTGCACGACGATTCACATGTCCTTGATTGGGGTGAGCTGAACGTCGAGGAAGACGTGACCATTGTAGAGAGACCAGTGATGATCGAGGATCTCAAGGAGAAGGTGCTTCGTAGGTGAACCATCCCCTTGGTTCATGTGTTGTGGAGACATGGTGGGCTTGAGGAGAGTATGTGGGAGAGGGAAGCACAAATGCGTACCCTTTACCCAGATTTGTTTTGAGTTTTGTTCCATTTTGTACCTGTTGTGGTAGAACGTTTTGTCCTTTTTGGCTATGAAATGTACTGGTTTTCTTTCATCTGGATGTCTGTGAAAAGCCCTGGCTACGGGGGAGGAGAGAACCCGACCCCTAATCAAGAAGCATTAGGGTGGATGTGATTAAACCCATGCGGGCGAGTCAGTGCCGCCCAAAGCGGATAATATCTTGACATGGGGAAGGAGACTCCCCAACCCATGCGCCAGGCAGTTTGGCATGGTTAGTTGCATGGTTCTTGGCAGGGAAATGTTTTAGTTAGCATGGGTTCACTCCTAAGAGGTATCTTTCGAGGTGGTTTTTTGGACCTCTCTTCCCTTCTGGCTTATTTTGATCCTCGAGGATGAGAATCGTTTAATAGGTATTTGATGTAATGGCCCTGGTTTTTGGGGTCCATTACTTTGTGAAAATATCGTTTTTGGTTTTCTGGTCTAGGAACCACGGTGGTGTAGGCCTACCAGTAGCCTTAACCTACAGGTAGCAGGCCTACTGGTAGCTCGGTCTACCGGTGGCCGCAGCCTACCGGTACCTCTGTCTACCGATAGCTCAGTCTACTAGTGGCCGCAGCCTACCGGTAGCACTGTCTACCGGTAGCTCGGCCTACGGGTAGCCGCAGCCTACCGGTAGCTCGGCCTACCGGTAGCTTCAGCCTACCGGTAGCTCGACCTACCGACAGCTGCAGCCTACTGGTAGCTCAGCTATCGGTGGGTCTGGCCTACCCCGCGGGTTGTTTCCAGTAGTGCACCTTTTTGCGCGAATAGGGTTTTAAACCCTATTTTGACTTGTTTAAGCATGTTTTAAAGATCGTAACGCACATAAGAGTTTTAATTGAATACTTAAACAATTAATGAGTCAGTTTAAACAACCTGGCCCACGAGTGGAGCCGCGTGGTCAACCCACGACCCTCGCGCCTTACGCGGTTTCACGTTTTCTCATCAACCGTTAGCGGCTCTTATAAACTAAGGGTTAGCCGTGGTTTCTCTTTTCCTCGATCGTGGTTTTTCACAAACAGCTTCTGGTGCATTGGGCCCACCACATCGTTATTCGTAAAGTTCCGTGCCCCTGACCGAAACGTCGATCATCTATCAACAAGTATGGATTTTCTCCTTCGCTTCTCTCTCTTTTGTGTATCAAGCGGGGTGGGCGTACTTTAGTTTCTGTTGAATTGGATAAGCCAGACCTAATCAAATATAATGAATGAATTCTATAAAGAAAGTATGGGGGCTGTGATTGTTGATGTTGTCTTATATTTTGATGCTGTTTTTTTTATGACCATCTTGTTGAGTTGTGCTGTCTTATGCCTTCTGAAAATCGAGGCCATTGGTGGTCATTGTTTGTGCACTAATGAACCCCTGTTGATGTTTTAAATAGCTTGTTGTGGTTGTAAACTCCTGTTGTGAAAATTAATCGGTTAATTACGTATACCCGGCCAAATAAATTGAGGCACCAGGATCTTTACTTTTGTGATAACCCCCAGTTAAAACACACGAAAATTGAAATCATGGAGTGTGTTAAGTCATTTAAATCTGAAAAGACAGGCTTGGACTTTCTTAGTGTTTGTGGAAGTGTTTTGGTGGTTTTCTTTTACAAGTCGATTGCTGGAGATGTGGGAGGGGATGGGATCCCCTGTTCTTTTATACCCTCGGTGGTTGTGTGAAATTGGGGGATGGGATCCTCTATTTATACGGCTTCGGTGGTTGTGAGTTTTAAGACCGGGTGGATACTTGTTTATATCACGAATTGGGGTGGAATCCTCTGTTGTTGAGAATCGAGTTATGGGCGTTATGGTTGTTGCTTGATTGTTTACCTTCCTGGACTTATGCCTATGCCTACTAGTTGCCCAGTAGTGCTTAAACATAAACTTTATTACTGAACGTGAAATAAGTAAGGGGACAAATGGGTTGTTAGCGTGAGTCGTGACTCGGACTTGAGTGTTCTTGTGATCTGTAGGCTATTTGAAGAAAACCTAGCTTGGGTGAGTGCTTGTTACCTATATATATATATACTTGTAGCTTTGTGTTTCTTATTAATGCCCCACCCAAGTTGAGCACTTAGTGCCGAACACCCCCATTTCATGGGGGACGATGTTTTTCCCAACACTATTCTTAGTGGCTGGTTATTAGCTCCTTTTCTGATCCCTTTCCCGGATAGCCCAAGTATCTTCGGGCAGGCTGTGATGGCCTGAAGTCCATTATTAGCCAAAGAACCTTTGGGCTGGGTAGTGTGGTTGTTGGAAAGGTGTGTGCGGCAGGTGGTTTCCCATGTGTCTTTGGGATGAGGCCCAGGTGTCTTCGGGTGTGGCAGTGTATTTTTTCTAGCCCAGGTGTCTTCGGGCATGGTGGCAGTTGTTGTTTTCTTTTCCTCTTTGGTACTTACCTTGTAGTAACTTTTTTCACCTTGTGGCTTTTACTTTTGAAACATGCATGTGGGAATGGTTTACTTTTGGATTTAATTTTCTTTCTGCCTTTGTGTTGTTGGGTTTTCTTATCCTTATATCTCGATCCTATAAAATAAAAAGGGTAATGCCTTCCATTTGTGAGAAATTTCTATACCCTTGGTGCTAGTCGCCACTCCGGGACCTATTGAAGGCGGGTTTTGGGGGTCATTATCTCTCCTTCAACATAAAGAAGGAAGGGCCTGGCAATCTGCTGACCCTTCCCTCCTTTTGGTTAAGGCGGGTCGTGATACTATAATATACATGTTATTATCCTAAAATGCTATACACTTGTTCTCATACCCTTATTCTAATGTAATGTTGATATCTTCTTTATTTACCCCCACTGATCATCTAAACTCACCCTTTATTATGAATCGAATCCATAGGGTATGTGGAATGGAATTATATATGATATGTGTAATATGTGTGAATGTTTCGATGAACCTAGTGAGAGATTATTTATCAAATTTATGTACCAGTTATCTATGTATTTGAGTTTTCCAAGGAATAAGTCCTAAAAAACTCTATAAGCGATTGTTATGTTCTATAATGAATAATCCTCTATTATGATTTAATATCAATATATAAAAAAATGTAAGGATATTGTTGATACCATATAAAGGGTCAATGAATACTTTGGAAATAAAGGATGAGAAAATATTAGTGATAACAATCAGGATAGTCTTGCTATGCACTTAGTTTAATAGTATTTGCGGATATTATTTGGTTAATTAACATTATCATTATGAACATTCATGAAGTATTTGAGTAGTGACCACTAATAACCTAAATTAATCCTACAATTTTATAGATTAAAAATAAGTTTCATTAATTAGAAATTCTATCAATTATTTTTAATGATTATACAGTTCTCTGATATGATAATTATTTTTTAAACTGTTTCTTTTGGTTTAGTAATTGGTTAAAACTCGAGGAATCATGTTAGTGAGAAGTGTGATAGACAATAAAATGATATTCTTATTGAGTGACAAAATTTTATTTGATATGGAATGAAAAATCTATTTTGTTCTCAAAAAACATTATTAACCTATAAATATTGGTGATATTCCAAATGCTCAATGTAGGGAAAAATGTTCTTTTAGGTCCTTCATGAGGTTACATAAACCACCATTTAGTGGTTCATTTGATCCACTAGTTGTTGAGGAATAGATCAGTACCAATGGAAATATATTTTCTATAATTTATTGTATGGAACATTATAAATCCATTTTGGATATCTACTATTTATAAGTTGAATAAGATCAATGATATACTCTTGTAAATAATATTAGTCAACAAAATGAAATTAACTCTATTGAATGAGATGAGTTTAAGATATTATTTTTAAATATGTACTTTTCTACCATTCTATGAATTAAAATTAATATGTAACAATTTCATTAAAATCATAAGGTTGATTAATGTTTTGGTACATATTAGGTGAATTTTTCAAGACATTCATGGAATAATTATATTATTGTCATTGAACATGAATATAATTTTTATTGTTACTTTAATAGATCACAATAAGGTTTTCGAAGGGTTGGTAATAATGATCATCAGTAGTTATTTAAATATTTTTTTATCAAGGTGGAAATGGGGAATGTATTTACACATTAATAACAATGATTTTAATAAATAAAAAATATAATTCAAAGGAAACTATGAAATTCATTTAGAAAAGAACATGAGCATTCAATCATACTCAGCTTGTAAATAGAAACATTAAGGAAATTATCATAAGGGGTATGGTAAGTGTTTTTTGTGTGGGAATAAAGGTTATTAGGAAATTAATTATCTAATTGATGAGAATAATTTTTCTAATGATATAAAAATAGAGAATCCTCCATAGAATGAACCTCCTACAATCTTCTATTTCAAATGTAAAGAGTATGTGAATTATGAACACCAATTCAAAAATTCAAAAGAAAAATGACGATGATACACATGATTAAACTCTAATGTTGAGAGACAACGGTAAATTTAATGTGATCATATTTTTAGATGAGGGGTATGAAAACAATGACGTTCAATGTATACAAACCATGAACTCTAGCTCGTATAATTTTTTATTTGACTTTGTATATTCCCAAAATTTTATATCTAAATAATTTTATACTGTTATCAAAATTCCACACCATTGATTAGATAGGGAATTCACAGTGAGAACCATGAATGGTAAAATTATTGAATCATAATTTTATTATTATTCTCTAGTTGGTGTTTTTAGGAATTTCTTCCTTATAATATTAATATTATATCTCTGGTTAAATTTTATTTTTTTATTAGGCCTAGATTAGATTTGACTACAAATATTACTTATCAATTACTTATTAAGGTAAGTTTCATTAGGTATTACAATCAAAATGTTCATTTTATATTAGTATGATGATATATATGAACATTATATAGATATCACATCCATTGTTTCAGAATTGATTCACAATAAAAAGTGGATTTTATCTTATATTTTTTTGGATAATCACTATGTTGATGTTATTCCTACTATATTGGATTTTATTGATTTAATTATAGAATATTTTTCTACGTATCCACCAAAAATTGATTTTGAGTTCTCAATGTAATCCATTTCTCATGACACACCTATTTCAAGGACCCCCTATGGAATATAGATGATCATGATATAGAAACTAAAGATGAAACTCTAATTTTTTTTTGAAAAGGTATTCATTTGTCTATGTGTGTCATATTGAGAGAACTTTTTTTTATTTTTTAACAATAAATATGGATTGATGAAATTATACATTGATTATCGAGAGTGGATAAAGATCATGATCTAGAATAAGTATTATCTACCTTGTATTGATGACATATTTTATCAACTCTGTGTAGCTAAATACTTTCTTATCTTGTCCTTAATTCCAAATATCATCAATTGAGAATCAATAAGGAAGATATAAGACAATGTTTTGTACATGTTATGCACATACTGAGTATATTTTAATTTAATTTGGTCTTACTCATACCCAAAATTTCATCATGTATTTAAGAAATAGAGCCTATAGAGACTACCTTGACTATTGTGTGGTAGCCATTATAGTTGATATCCTCATATATCAAAGAGAAATGAATAACATTAATACATCATAATATTTTAATAAGGACCCTATGGAAGGCGATACAATATGATAAACTTATAAATCATGAATTTTGGATACAAGAGATGTCATTTGTTTCATAAAATCCTAAGAGAGGGTATATTGGTCGATCCTTAAACGATGGAGCCTATTGAACATTGGACCAGACCAACAATAATGACTAATCTATTTATTTTTCTTTGATCATCTAGATGATATCATCTATTTTTTTAGAATTTCAATTGAATATATAATCCACTTATCTAGTTAACTTGGAAGGGAGAATTATGCCTCTAGAAAGATGAATATGAGGGTTATTTTAGGGAACAAAAGATAATGTTTTTCCATGCACCTATGTTTAGCTTACCTTATAGTAGAGAAGGCTATGTAATATATAGTGATACATCCATTAAGGAATTAGGATCTATTATAATGTAGAATGAAATGATTTTAACTTATTCATCATAAAAAATTTATGGTTCATGAGTAAAATTTCCCAACACATGATTTAGAGTTTTCTTGAAAATTTTTTACACTGATCTTATAAATTTATTATTTATAAAGAGATAAGTGTGATATATATAACAGTCAAAATATTCTAAAAATATATTCACAAAGAAGTAGTTGAATATTCTTCATATTAGATTCTGGGAGTAGATTAGTGATTATTACTACTCAATACATCACCACAATGGGAACACAAACAAGGTGGCTAATACATCCAACCAAAAAGATCATTCTAGTATATCAATGATAAGAGAAAAAAGATACAATATTTCTACATTTTACTATGATGGATCTATGGATATGGAAGTAAGTAGAGAATTTTGTTTCTCAAATTATTGTTCAACCATCTATATAGGTGAAGATTCATGGTCCACAAAATAATGATGTAATGATTTAGAAGAAGGAATGATATGTTACAGAGTTTAACCTGGATTGGGATGTAATGAAATGGTTTGGAGAACATATATCTATTCTTGTTATACCAAAATTTTAGAAGTATATATTATATTAGTCTTGTATTTCTTCATTATATATTCATCATAGATGTACAAATATGTATAGGCATTTAAATGTGTACTTCTAGTGGGATGGAATAAAGAGATATATCAAAGAGTTTTTAACTTGGTGATTTTTTTTGTTTTCAGTTTAATGATAAGAGAAAAATTTCTAAGGGGATTTAAAAACTATTAACCATACCATCACGGGAATAGGGAAACACCTCCACTAGTTTTTTTTTCAGTCTCCCTAAAATTTCTAAAGGGAATAATTTTACAAGGGTTTTTGTCAATAACCTAATAAATCTATCACACTTCATCACCATTAGAGAATATTTCAATATAAATCATCTTGAAATTATGTAAATTAATAATTTTTTATGTTTTCATGGAGTACAACATTCCAATTTATCAAATTAGGATCCATGTATTATATTGATGTTCTGGAGAACCCTTTAGGAATCATTGGATACAGAGCTATGATTTAGTACTATGTGTCATACCTTGAAATATGTTCCCTCATAGAGAAAAATTACAACTCTAGAGGATATGTGGATGTCATTTTTTATTTATTTCAAATGTGGTTGGGATCAACACCATCCCCTTGTTGAGTTATCAAAAAAGTATCAATTCTACTAGAGCATTAAGATGCCTCCTTATAAATCCTTGTATGAAAATTTGGGTAATAATAAAATTTAATAGGATTATATTGGAGGAATAAATCTATTGAGACTTTATATTTCTGAATAAATGGAAGATAAGTATACAATAATTCAGCAACACATAAAGGTGGACATAAATTTTGAAGAAAATTTATGCTGACAATCATTGATATAATCTAGAATTTGAAGTTAGTGACATGGTATTCCTAAGGATATCACATTGGAAGAGTGTAATGAAATTTTGAAACAAGATAAGGATAATACTTAAGTGTATCTAAATGTTTTGAATATTTTATCATATTTTAAAGTAATCTTATTGATTTGTGCTTCCAAAAAACTGATCTGTAGTACATGATGTGTTCTATGTCTCCCTATTAAGAAAATACCTACCAAATTATTTTCAATTATAAAACATGCAGGCTCAATAAATAAGACATGATATTTCGAGAGAAGATTTTTTTGGATATTATGGATCATATAAATAATGTTTTATGAAAAATAATGCTCACCTAATAAATATTTTTGGAGAAACCACTAGTTTAAAGAAGAAATGAGGGAGCCTTAGGATTTAGTGAGGATATAACATCCTCGACTATTTCCAAAAAGGTGATGGTATTATGATGGAATTAATCATTTTACGCTTAGTAAAATGTGACACCCTAATAATTTTTGAAATATTTTTTTAAATTATTTCTTTCTATAGACTTCATTACACGCAACAATTGATTTTTAACAAAACGTTCTTTATTATAAATATTATTACATGAAAAAATTATATTTTTACCTATCCATTAAACATAGAAGTATGAATAATAATAAACACTTCTTAAATATAAATTATAATTATTTAATATAATGAAATAATATTGGTAAAAATGAACATAATTTTTAGTAAAGTCATTAAATTTTAGAAATGTTATGTTCTTAAAAAATAAATATTCCATTTTTCAAAAAATAATATATCTTAAATTTTCAATTTTAGATTTTTTTAAAAAATATACTTCAACCTTGAAATCTGTATATAAAACTTTTCTTTGAGTTAATTATTTAGATTTTTCGAAGAGAATTATTATTTTTTCAAATGTAAAAAATACTTTTTTTAAACTACGACATTTTAAAAAAAATTACAAGGATACAAATTTTCTAAATATGTTACAAAATATAAATATGGTCAATATCATATTTATTAATCAAATTTTTTAATAAATTTATTATTGAATTTGGATACTAAATAATTTTATACATATGAAAATATTCTCTATCAAAAATAACTTTTACTTCATTTATGATGGTATAATTAAAAATTATATTTTGAAAATTATTTAAATGGATTTTTGAAAAATGGATTATTTATTTTTAATCACCATAATTAATATTATATAATGATTAAAAATTATTATTTTTCAAATGAATAGTCAAAAATAAAAAATTTATTATTGTGCATAAGGTCAAAATAGATTTATCGAGACATAAACTAAAAATATAAGGTGTAAAGTGAACTATAAATAGGTAAAAATTTCACTCTATAAACAAATATCAAACATATCACATATATAATTCTTGAATGTCATTTTTTGGAACCTTGTGGTGTGTGAAAATAATATTTACTCTTTAATTCATGCAGAAATTCTAATTGCGTGATCTCCACTTCTTTTAAATGGTCAGCCATTCTTCTCTCTAATTCGCACATCCAAAACCCATTGGTTCAAAGAATCACTTTATGAATAAATTATTTAAATATATTCCCACATCCTATATACCTTATTTTAATTTATATACCCTCTTTTTAAGGATTTAGGTATAATCCTGTTGTGGTTTTTGTGAAGAATATGTAACATTCATAACATGCGTTTTTGTATTATTTATTCATCTACCTCATACAAATAATATCTTAATATTATGATATTAAAAAATTATATCCCATATAAATATTTTTTTTTTATTTTTTAATAACCGATAACCATCTCATATTCCATCAAATGTTAAATGAAACTATCAATCTTTTGTGCAGCAGCCTTCCACCTCGAGAACTGATATTGTATGCTTTTAATCCCCACCTCAAAAAGATTGATGTAATGATAAATTTAACATAATTATATGGTATTTATGAAATTATTATAACCCAATATTTATAATATAACATACTCATTATTCCTTTCTATTTCATAGGAATGTGAGAACATCGCTTGTTTGTACATCAGACTACAATCTCACGAAGAGATGTGATTCATTTTTCACTTACATGTTACATGGAAAGAAAAAAAGATCATATTAATGAACATGTGTTATATATATATGAAATAATATGATTATTTATTTTTTATATATTATTTATCTTTCTTTTTATGCATTCACCAAATAATGGAAACAACATTTATGTATATGTATGTCCTACCGTCTCCAAGAATAGTGTAATTAATTTTGAATATATAAATTTAGTGGATTTCTGTAAAAACATATATAATAAATATTTATGATGTTTATAACATTTTATAATTTATGAAGATAATGATAATGTGATAAAATTAAAATTCCAAATAATAAAGAACAAAATAATTTATTAAAAATGAAATTGTTATTACCAAAAATTGGATTTTAACATAGAGTTGTTAACAATTAGGTAATAAATGTTCATCAGTATATTATATGTGGTATGAAACATATGATTATGGTTCTATAAAATATTTATGATAAAAATATATTTATTATATAATATTTAAGAATGTGTATGAAGGAATTAAAATCATTATGTAAGATATTTTTCTCTCAATATGTCTCTGTTGGGACATTCAAAATGTTATGCACCTATCAACATTTATGAGGGGTATATACAGCCCCGTTGAAATTAAATATTTTTAATTTATATATTTTTTATGAAATTTTTTATTAATTTAATTCTTTCATTGGTATTATGATTCAATTTTACCAAATTTGTATTGGATTTATGAAACTATCTCATCATTTAACAGGATTGTTTATGTTTTTTTATTTCGATTATGACATCTTATGATATATCTCTCAAGAAACTCATGAATTTTTTATCAACTATTTATTTCCAGAAAATAAAATCATTCCATTCATTTTTATAATTTTATGTACTCATGAAACTAAAATAACTTGGTTAATTAATGCACATTATTTCTCTGTTTTCTTGAAAATCCATTTCCTTCCATATACATATTTTCTAAATCAGTTTTAAATAATATTTTAACCATTACCTAAATATCATTTTAATAAATATTTACCAAGGTATAATTTTTTTTTAAAATAGTTTTACAAGAATATTCTAATTTATTACAGAATAAGGTACTTTTTTACTTTTTTTGAATATGTAAAAGTAACCATTGTTTTCAAACGAGTATGAAAACCACATAATTTTACATATTCATTAACGATAAATGATTAAAAATTCCATTATATGTTTCCAAAGATAATTTCAATGTTATTTTTGTGAGTTTTTTATGAATTTTTATTTTTGAAATGTAATTTTCATATTGGAAAGCTTATTCTCCTAAAAACTAATCCATGTGTTCCTTCAAAATAATTTTCAATGTTATATGATTTTATTTTTTGTAACTTCTTATTTTATGTATAAATAATATTACAATTCCATTAATATATTTTCATTGAATGATTTATAAATATGATAAAAATATATTTGTGAAACCCATTTTCCATACACCTATTATAAGATACTAAAAATCATATGAAACATTCTACTTTTTTCCATTTTTGTGATTTGATGAAATATAGAAATGAGTATGAAACATTTTTATTTAACACAAATTATCCTATGATGAATTTTTTATAAAACTATTATCATTTCTTGGGTTTTGATATGTACAATGTTTTATGATCTTATGGAAAACATATTTATGAATTTAATTATGTTATGTGTTGTAAAAATACCTCTATCCAATGTATTGAGTAATGATTGATGTATCATGTGTTAAAAAGAATATGAATAATGAGTAAACCAAAGATAGTAAGGAAATTATTTCAATTTGATAGTATAGAGAGTGAACCTGACCACTATGATTTTTTGGGGAGTGAAGCAACTCCACTATATCTGTTTTGGAAATAATCCTTGACTAATAAGGAAATTATTTTCCATACTAATTTTTATTCTAAAATCTATGTTTTGTTCTAATGATTTTTTTTCATGGATCACGTGTATTGAATACATTATGATTCTATTCAATATAACATCAATGATTTAGGAAATGACTCATATTTATGATATATGATATTTATGGTATTGGTTTCATCTGTAATTATCCTGTTTTCATACCCTTATGCTCATGTTATGTTGTTATCTCCCTTACATGCCCTTAATGAATATGTAGTCACATCCTTTTACTTGATTCCTTTCAACAAGTTATAAATAAATTAATTTGATATGATATTTCTAAAAACCACACTACATATTATGATCATAGTGGGAGATTATGTAGATTAAATATGTACCAATTTTCTATGTATTCATGTTTCCAATAACACTAGACCTAAATAATTATAACATGGATCATTAATTTATGTCATGTATATTCATCTATAAAGATACAATATTTACAAATGAATAGTGTGGGTTATTATAGTTTACCTGTATAATTATATATCCATTTTCAACTATCTTATTATATTAAACATTCAATATATGTTATCTCTCATGTAATGTATGTATTCCACTATATCAATAAATAATAATCCATATGTAATATTATTTTACATTGTAAGAACTATTAAAAGTGTCATTTTTGAATAAAAAAAATTAAACATTTCAAACCAATAAAAATTAATATGGAACATGTGAAAAATTCATTTAAAAAATGTTATTCAAAATTGATATGGTAGATTAGTTGGGCCCATCATATTTAATTTGAAATTAAAACACTGTACGATATTTTTTAGACTTTTTTTCTTATCCAAATTTTCTTGTTATATATGGGTGTGGGGATATATGTAATCACAACTAAAAAATTCACTTTTATTTAGTATAATATATTATAAAAGATATATAAAATCAAATATATTCTACTGTGAATTTATTTATACAACTATAATATTCACCTATCCATATAAGGTGAATGTTTAGTTATATCTGTGATTTATTCATAATGTCGAATATCACTTAACACTAGGCATTGTAAAAAACAATGTTTTATGGAATTACATAAAATATTTCACTTATTTATTAAGAAATTAAATATTGATATATGTAATTTGATGTTTCCCTTGAGATAAATTCTATAATAATAGAATGATGAATTTCAGTGATATAAATACTATAAAAATTCTTATTTTATGAGTACTAGAAACTTATTAATGATTAGATATAGTTTTTAATAACTAATCACAACTATTATTATTTTGAGTTTTCATCTTTTTATCTAATTCAAATCAACACAATATCTACAATATAGTCTGTATTTCTATTCTACTTCTATGTGACTCTCTATTATTATTATCACCTCCATGAATTCATCTATGAGAGTTTTCATATAATTAATTTTACAATGGATATTTTGTAGGTAAACATAGCTTAAAATTTTAATTCATCCTATTACACTTGAATTATATCCCATTAGGTAAGTTGAATGATAAGTGACATCACAAGATATCTGAAATAGATTTGAAGAATGACAATAATAACATTTTTAATTTATAGAAAATTATTATGTATGTCTCATTTTAAAGTAATAAATGATTCAAAAACCCACTATCTCTAATTACTATGTTGAATTTTAGGTGATGAATCATAAATTACAAATCAAAATCCCTAGGGTTTGATTGACCATGAATTTAAATTTGATCCATTAACCCATCTTCATCCACTAATTCTCTATGAATAATTCTATGATAGAGACGTATTTATCATCATGAATATCATTATACTCTATGAAATTTCAATTAGGGAACTAGTCCAATTGAAAATTAGTTCCAAAAAAGTTGGATATTTAATTTTTACTTCTTTAATGGTTTAAATTTATTGAATTATCATCATGAGGGTAATATTTTTCATTATTTTTATGATTTTTGTTTCTAGTATTAATAGAATTCTGAAATCATTAGGTATAGAAAATGTTTTTACATTGATACAAATAACTACGATTGACCATAACCCTTAGGATTATATTACTAAACAAATCATTCACATTCATATAATTTTATCTAGGAAAGTATTTTGAGATAATATGATTCCCAAAAACTCTATTATATGAAATATGATTTTGGATTTATCTTATAATGGGAAAAAATTAATGTCAAGTATTATCCCTGTAACATTATTTCTTAGTTTAGATAGAGATTAGCTATTTTTTCCAATGGTTAATTCAATTTATATTATGAATAATATTGAATATATAAAAACCTAAATATAAGTTCTTATATTATTTTAAATTATGTATATATCTAAATAGAAATTGAGCATTGTTTATTCAAAATCTATTATTTAATTTTTATCATCCATGATTTAATAAAATAAACACATTTTATTGTTCCCTAAGTCTTCAGTACTGATAAATAATGTTAGTAAAGGGAAATATAATTATCCTCCTATATATAATTATATTTTTCTTATTTTCCCTTTAACGATGATTCCTACTCTACAATAGAAGGAGTGACCAAATAGTTGGATACTTTTTCTATGTTTTCGAAATCATTTAATTTACATAATATATGAATAGTTATTAGCGTGTATTATATTGGATAGTTGAAAAAGTCTTGTAACATAATGAAAAACCCAATTCTACCTTACATAAGTATATTTACATTTTCATTTATTATACTAGTCTCAATGACATAGGACTACGTTAATTTATTGTGTTAGTTTTTTTTAAAGGTAATGCTTTGGTCAAAGACCAAAGCACAAATTATTATTAAAAAAGAAAGAAAGTTACAAGATTCTGAAATAGGGGATTCTTTTACA
The DNA here is from genome assembly GCA_963277665.1 of Viscum album. Classification (NCBI taxonomy): domain Eukaryota; kingdom Viridiplantae; phylum Streptophyta; class Magnoliopsida; order Santalales; family Viscaceae; genus Viscum; species Viscum album. The sequence goes on along the minus strand of OY728131.1, from coordinate 670,083,398 downwards.
ATCTCTATCAAAGAGTTCAAATAAATCAGCAGGCAGGGAGTCCATCCAAGTCATCCGCTGGTGAACTACTTTATTGGAAAGAGCATCAGTGACGGAGTTTTCCTCACGGTAAGTATGGGTGGCGATATAATAAATCATGCGGAGCAAGTTAAGGCAGTTTATCCAACGTGAAGTATGCTTCCAGGCCAGATGAGTGCTGCCATTCCATATGGCATGAATGATTGGGGATGAATCACTCTTAATCCATAGTTTCCTCCAACCTCTTTGAAGAGCAAAATCAACAGAATGGATGACACCCAGTAGTTCCGCCTCCAGCGATGATGAGTGACCACATCCAACGAAGAAACAACCCTGACACTGGCCATCAGAGTCTCTGAAAATAGCACCGCAACTGGTAGGGTCTAGATTTCCTTTTTCTGCACCATAAACATTAACTTTGATCCATCCCTGAATTGGAGCCTGCCAGAAAACCTTGAAGGTGCGTTTTGGCTTTGGATAATTTCTAGGAACACGGAGACGGCGAAGGATCTCAAAGTCTCCAACTGAGTTGTTGCAGCAATCTTTTTGAATAAAAGCAGCTTCCTGGATTGCCACAAGGATATGAGATTTTCCTGCATTGAGATTAAAAGAATGATTATTTTGAATAAGATCATTTCTAACATACCAGATCTCATGAATGAGCTCTGCCACTGCCGCCAACCAGATGTTGTTGATCTGCAAAGAAAAATCAGATCTAATGCAGTTTATAGAAACAAAGAAATAGAATCAGTAAAAGAGCATCGGTAATTGAAATGATCAGAGACAAAATTACATAATGCAGAGGCTGTCACACAAGACATGAAAATATGATCCGCATCCTCCCTGTGTTGGTTGCATAAGCGGCATTTAGAACAAAGATGAATCCCAAAATTTTGGAGAATAGTATCAGTAGGCAATCTATTATGGGAAATATGCCATATAAGGGTGAGCCTGGAGCTTTTAATCCAAGGTTTATTGAACTGACTTACCCAACTATAACTAGAATCAATGTGAGAGAAATTCTTCTTATAAAAGCTTTTGGAGTCTAAGACACCATTAGGGGAAGGTTTCCAAACGAGGAAATCACCATCAGGAGAGAAAGAATGGTTATCAATGATTTCCATAATATTATCCGGGAGATCATGACGATGAAATTGAAGAACATCTTTTATAGATTGATTAGTGTCCTCAGGAGTATGACTAGAAGGTAACAAAGTTATCAAGGGGTTATCATACCATTTACCACACCAAAAGTTAATATAAGAGTTAACACTAACCATCCATCTATAATTCTCCACGATCTTATGATAAGTGTCCCTGATAGATGGCCAGCTGGAAGAATTAATGAAATTGAGATTCCCTTTTAAAATCTTAGAAAGAAGTCTGTGATACAAAAATTTAGTGGCTTTAGAAGGGGAATTAATAATATGCCAAGTGAGATGAGCCTGGAGAGCGTCATTGAAAAGTGTTAAATTTTTTATGCCAATCCCACCTTTATCAATAGGTCTACAACAAGAATTCCAAGGAATGGTGACAAGCTTCCTTTCAATAATACATCCAGTCCAGATAAATTTTTTAATAAAGGTATTAATTTTCTTGAAAATGCCAGCAGGCCATTTATAATATAATATAATATTTCTTGGAATAATATATATTCCTAGATATGTGACCTTTTAAGAAAATGTTTTATAAGATATTAGAAGGATATTCTGCTCTTTCTTCTAGCCTAATAGGCCCCCATATAAGTGAAATATTGCACTTTAGAATCATCATCCTATGTGTTAGCCTCTTCAAATTACTATTATTTCTCTATATCTTCACATAATTAAAAAACCGATCCTTTACAAGAATCAATTATTTCTACAATTTCTATATTTTACATTTTTACCATTAATAAAATCATAAATTAATAATTAACTAAAAATATCATTAAAAAAAGATTTAATTTGTTTTTCTAATTAAGGATATTATCACTAACTTCCCTACAATTACTGATGAATTTGACATCCTTGATATCTATAGGATGGCCGATTCCAGAAATGTTTCTACTAATGAAGAGGATAACCCATAGACCACAAATATATAAATTACTCACAATTTTTTCCAATTTTTGAATCACTAAATTGTATTTAACATCAATAAAAAATATTATGATAAAGTAGTAAACATGGACCAAGATAATTATAGGGAATCATTTAATTAATTGTGAGATCATTATTTCCAAAGAACTCCCCCAGGACCCATGATGTTGGGAACAATTGGGTATATCATATTTTATTTAATGGCACAATAAATAGTGCGATATATGATTCCCTTAATACAAAACATATTTAAAACCACATCCATGTTTTGAAATATCCATAGAATTCTAAAGAAAAGGTATCGAATAATGGAAGAGTTATTATGATGTTTGTGTATCCACGATTTAACATATAAAAAATTTCATATAAATTAATTATTATTTTTTATTTTAAATCATTAATAAATATTAATGTTATAAAAAATTAAAATTAAAATATATGATTGGTATGTATAAAATGAGAAAAAAAATCCTACTTAATGGATGAATTGAATGACTAGTGCATTTATATGTGAAAAATTAATTCATTTTATATAATGAATCTCATGGGATGAAAGAATATATAAATTCCTAGTTAACTACCCATATGATGAAAGGGAATCAGAAGACATGTTCATTTACCTTCATGTGTGAAAAAATAGTATATCCACATATAACATCATAATGTGGAAAAAATATGATGTTTGAATTGCCAACACAATAAGACCAGTTTATTCACAAATCTGATAAAGATAGTAGAATCCAACTCAATGAAATCATGTTTAATACCCCACAAATATAAAAGGGTCGAACATAATAACATCGCCTTTTATAGTACCAAAATTATGGAAAAATTCAAAATATTAACATTAAACTCAATAATTACTGAACCGTACAAATGAAAATCTTCTCCTCTAATTCTACTCTATTTTTACAAGTATAATTTTCTTTATTTAGATTGAACCCTAAATATACATGATTCCATCACACTTGTTTTCCCAGGAAAAGTTCATTTACCTATACCTCATTTGAAATATCAATTACATTTGGTATTTCATTATGACCACTAGATAAACTCATTACATATCATTTGGAAAATTGTAAATGATTTTGCAACAGCAGTTGATATGAGAAAAAAAGAGTTATATTAGAACAATGAATGTCATAATTTGGTATGAGAAAATAATTTCTAGTTTAGTGATAAAATTTATATAGATAAATAATTCTTTCAATGATTCCTGATATATATGTGTAAATAAAGATCTAAGAATTGATTCAAATAAGTCTATACAAGGGGGTTAATTCAAAAATTATATAAAAATATTTCCATAGAACTGAAACCATGATAAATTAATAATTAAATGCTCCCTGAATATTAATAATTGGGAAGAAAAATAGTACATACTTAACATGATGAGATCTCCATTATAGATTAGATGGTATCTCGGAAATTTATTCTGTCTAATATTCCTAGTTAAAAATATTTTATTTAGGGTTGCATTTATTCGAAATAATGGACATCAACAAGACATTTGTATTTGTATTTATATTTACCAAATTATATGATTAAAATGGTAAATATACATTTTCACTATGTAATTTAATGAATCAATCCATATTACTTGAGTGAAGAATATATTTAGTAATGGTATTTTTGTCCTTATCAATAATTTTATTAATTAATATATATTTAATGGATGTCCCTTGAATATAAGTTTAGTTTTGGGATCCCTATAAAGTAGAGATGAGCACCCATCCATATATTTATAAAATATTAAACATCACCATAACACATAATAAAATTAGATTTTAGATTCCCAAGACACACACTACTATATTTTTCTTATAAATACGTTATTCGTAAATAGTGCACTATATAAAAATTAATTTGACCCAAAAAACCATATTTAATTACAATAAAAAAATATTTAATCCATTAAAGATCTAAAAACGTTTATGATTTTGGTTTTAATGACATAATATAACTCCATGACTTATAATGGTATTTCAATTCCTATCAGATGTGTATTTTTCAACTTAAGATTTAAATGATCATTTTATAACAAGTCTCCAACAGATATCTTCAAATTCTACAAACACGATACCATATTAGACATATCTTATGTAATATTTTTCATTATATCATAGTGAAAGGGAAACATAATAATTGTGATCTCAATTTCATTGTAAGTGGTAGTGTACAATTGATGTTATCATGGAATAAGGAATGAATGGATAATAACTTAGTAACACATAATAATTAAATATTTCCATATAACATAGAACATGTGTATAAATTTTTTTACATGATAATATAATAATGTATATAAATAAATTTATAAGAATAATGAAATTTAAATTTGTATAATGAATAATGTTGTACATCATAAATATATTATCAATGTATTGTTCCACTAAATCACAGATAAGAGGGCGAGGATTAAAAAAACGAAGAATTTCTATCATATGATAGCAACCAATCCTTCAAGGGGTTAAATATCTCTAATCCCTAATCATTATTAATTTAATCGAGTTAATATATCATATGGTGTGATGAATAAATAATATAATACATGACTAATATGCTAAAGTAATCAAGAAAATGCTATATTGAATTCACAATTATAAATAATGTAAATATTCTTCAAGTTAACAAATTGAATAAATTTATTTTTAAACACCATTTAAAATGGATCTATATATACGAATGGTTATAATCCGAATTCATTAACTAAAAAATAGTAAAATAAAAATGTCTGTGATATATAATATATCAATGAAATTAACGTTATAATAAAGTTAATATCATATTTGTTCTTTACCTACCACGTTCTGTATTTTTTGACAACATATTTTGTTAATTATGTTTTTGTTAATAGGTGAATCAATGATACTGAATGTTTGTTAAGAATATTTTTTATGTATCATATGAAATTATTTTTATGATGTTACTAGAGGTAGCGAACAGATTATAAAAAACCATTTTTATGGAACATTCCTAACTTAATTAGACAATGATGTGATGTTCACTCAATGTTTCAAATATCATGCTAAATCTCATGATAAAAAATGATGTTTTAGAAAAATCTAACAGAAACTAAATTTTGGATTGAAGTTAATGAAAATAATATACCTGATGTTGTTTCTCTATGAAAACCATGTATTTTATATTTATGATAATTCACAAAGTGAAGTATTTTCAAAGATCACATAAAAATGTTTTGGTAGAATAATTTTACTAACATTGAATAAGTTTATGTTTTAATATTTTCACTATGAACCAGATGTAATATGTAAGAGAAACATGATAAATTGACACAATTTTTTGTTTGTTTGCATGGTTTTGTAATATGATAGAAATACAAAATGTGACATATGAATTCAATTTTTAATATACATCAAAATTAAATGGGAAAAATTTAAATGAGATATATATGAAGTGCACTTGAAAAATATAGTTTCATCTGAAAAAAGTCTTTTAATTATTCATCATTATTTTCAACAACATGCAACTAGTTAAGTGAAATTGGAATTATGTAAGTATGAATATTAAATAGAATTTGTTTTATTACAAGATAATAAATTTTATTAAGTTATGACATCTTATGTTGAAGTAATTAAATAAAAAACATTAAATTTACATATAGTCATCAAAAAAATATTGACGAGGACACTGTTTAAACTTTTCTATGAAGAGTAATCCAAGTGATATTATATTTCACTGAGTAAAATTGAACCTACAAAGAAATTTTTATCCTTTTTGATTTATTTTATATCTTTTAGAGGATATTATCTAGGAAAATATTTTGTTATTTTTCCATAGTACAAAAAATACATTTGGAAACAATTTCAAGAAGTTAACATTATTCATTATATAGAGGAGAATCTATTGAAAAAATATTTATTATAATTTTTATTAGAGAATAAAATATTGGATAAAATTTATATGATTAACAATTTATAACTTTTTAATGTCTCAATAAATGAATTTTATATTCTAAAAATTTGTTTAAGAAATGATTTTTTATCAAAATGAAGATTAGTAAATTCTATGAAATTGTGGTTTTTGGTTAATTTTGGATGCTTAGAAAATATTCTATAAGAGTTGAGGAGAATCTATAAAATTTAATTAAAGAAGAAATTACGGTTTTTAGAATTTCATTTCTAGGGAAAGTAATGTTTTTTGTATTCATTTTCAATTTATGGAGAACTAATAAAAAATTGGATAAAAATTACAAGTATAATTAAGACATTTCATACTTGAAAAATGATTATGAACACTAGTATTTATGTCATAATTATTTTTCGTTCATTATTCACACCGGTGTTGATGAAAATGTGTTATAATGAGATTTGGGTCTGAATATTCAATTGAGGATTTGATAGATGGAATGAAACAAATACAGTGATCAGAGAATTATAAGACATGTGTTTGTATCAGAAATATCAGATATAGTTTTCATACATATAGAGATTAGTTTTATTTTGGATAATATTTAATATCATAGAAAATAAAATATGAAAAAATTAGAATGGTATACCTGGTGTAATTTCAAAGGATATATAAATGGGTGTACTTGGTCAACTCTTATGAATGGATAAAATTATATGGGAATTCAAGATGAAAAATATGATAATTGATTTATAAAGTTTCATGTATTTTTATGTGGAATATTTTTGTAAGAAACAACTCTAAAAACAAACTGGATTTAGTACAGTCATAACTATAGGGAGATATAATGAGACTAATATGATTCAGGTAAACTTTGTATTCACTTCTTTCTAATAGTAAATTTCCATAACCTTAATGGTGTCACCAAGGAAATGATGTAGCTCCTTCAGCTAAAATTGAAACATATAAATCTTGTGTTTCATGTATCACTTTATTATTACTAAATTCATGTGACTTAGTTAAAAAAATTTGAGAATAATAAAACTCTAACATGATTTAAGTGTTAAATTTACAAAATACATAATATCATAAAAAGATAACCACATATTCACCCCCTTCTCATTGATTCATAAATCCTAAAAAAACATTAATAAGAATTATAGTGAAGTTTCACCTTTAGAAAATTATGATATTAAATATCAATTGATTCAAAAATAGAGCCATGAATACTTTTTATTGAAAAAAAATCATTTCTATAAAAATTGATTGATACCCTATATTTTGTCACATCACCTAGATTTTATTGGTAAAGAAACAATTTTCATTTCAACCATTTTGAAAAATTATTTTTATATCTATTCTTATAAGAGAAAAAATGAAATTTATTGGAATTTTATAAATAATATTCTTATTTATAGTTAAGAAAATTCTTTCTTAAGGTTATTGTGTCCAAAAATATCTTAGAAAACATTTTAAAATAATGATAGTATCATCAAGGGATTCACTAAAGTGAAAGAAGAAAAGTTACAAATAGTTTGAAGAAATTTTGAAGAAATCACATTGTGTGATAAATATTCTATCAATGAGTACATTTCTAGAGTTAATTATTTTCAGGAACATCAATGAATTTATAGATATCTTAGAATATTCTACTATTTTCAGGACATTCTTGAGAAAATTTTCTGAATGATTTATCTCTAAAATATATATATAAAAAAATAGATTATTTATTACTTAATGAATTGTATAAAATTATTGTTTCTTATATAATAGGGAATGCTCGATAATTGAAAAGTTTGATCAAGGGAGAAATCTATTTTCAAGATATGATAATTTTGAAAATCAATGATATTGTGATTAATGACCTTAATCACTCAAATAATATATATGACAATTAAATTAGTGAAAATATCATATCCCTTATTTCAAAAAACATAAAGAAGAGTTATAGGATTGTGTGGATAAAATCCTTAAATAATATTTTTTAGTGGTAAAGAATTGGGAACTTTTCTACGAACTTAGATAAGAATAATAGTATAGAATTTATAGATCATTATAAAGTTGAATCTACATATAAAATGTGGAAAAAATAATCTTGGAAAGGTATATAGTTAACAAGTGTAAAGAAAAAGTCTATTTGAATCCAAATAATTATGATTAGTATGTAATTTTAATATTACATTAATGACAAAAGTTCCCCAAAAGAATGAATTTCTGAAAAATTTAAAACAATATTTTGAAATGATGAAAAAATGCAATATTTTTAAAATAGTGATAAAGCATAATTAGTTGATGAAAATTAAATGCAATATCATTTAATTCAAAATTGGTGTTATATATTGAGAAGAGTACAAATCTCAAGAAATAAATTTAAAATATTAATAAATAAAGTGGAATGAATTATGGGCAAAAGAAAGATGTCATTTAATAATAACATGAGTATATATGTGAGATTATAATCCTCAAACTATAATTTTCTAAAAATTAGAACTTTATTGATTATATCTATAATAAATATACTGATAAGTAAGATGATTTTTGTAATAATAAATCAAAACATCATGTGGATAAAGGTATCTTATGAAATATGAATATATATTTCAATAAGGATTCTATTATGATTTTTAAATTGTATCAAACTATTGTGAATGCTCTAATTAAGAATCAGGTGAAATCCTCAGCCACTAAATATAAAATTTCATTTGAATTTATAGGAATTGAAAGTGTTATTAATAATGTTTTGAAATATTTTATTGATTATGGATATGGTAAATCAATTCCATCAAAAATTTATGAGAACTAAAACTATAATAATATTTCCACTCACTATGTGTAAATTATAAAAGAAAGATGTTACAAAATTTGTTAAATTGATTATAGGTAATGATATTATTATCATATAGGATGGAGACTCAATGTATATTATTGATGATGCTATAATTTTTCCAATGAAAATTCATTTTTGGAAATACATGTCTCTTTTTGTCAGTATGTACGAATTTATGGGGATAAGAAACTAAGGAAACAATAGAAACTCTACAATGATATTGGATGAAATAATGGTATAATCCCAAGATACTAGAAATTTTTCAATGAAAAATATATTTGGCTTTTTGGATGATGTTTTTGGAAGTTGTGACTAACTAGGAAACATTTACGAATATTTCTTAAAGAAACATTATGAAAAAACAACTTATTATAGGCATAAAAATGAAGCTAGAAAGATAAATGTTAAATAAATAGCCTTTATTTTTGAAACACTTGTCAATTTAAAAAATTACAAAAACCACTAGTTAATTAAAATTTTATTCTATCACATTTGAAAGTATATTTAGGGATCATGAAACATATAGAACATATCTATTATAGAGAAGATAAATGTAGTAACAATGGTTCATCAAAAAAATCGAGGAATTGGAAAAATGAGATTGAAGCTGGAAAACTAAAAGCTAGGGATATTTTAAACATTGATGTTCTTAAACAGGGAATACTTTGTGTAAATAAACATTGTGATGATTTAAATGAAGAGATAATCATTAATGATTATTGAATCATTATAAATGTGGACAAAATAAAATATTTTAATCTTCTAGAATTATCTAGCAGAAATATTTTTCATTTTGTAGAACATTGTATCACATGTTTATTGAGTTTTAATAATGAAAAATGTTGTCATATCCTAGGCTCAGGCATCACGGCTAGAAATTTAGAAAAAAACCAATTTAAATTCTTTAATAATCCTACAATAGGTGAAAAAGAATGAATATGGTGTTTGTACAAAATTTCTAAATCAAAATATATATGGTCAAATACAAAAAAAAATGTTGAAATATAATATTCCCAAAATATTGAGCTTCTTCACTCACATATCAATGGACAAATGAGATACAAATCAATGAAATGATATTTTTTAATTTATAAATTTTATTGATGATACCAATCAAATGAACAGAATTTTATTTAAAAAGAATAAATCATATGCTTTCGAAGTATTCATATTTATCAGAATAGAAGATGAAAAAGATAAGGATTATTACATATTAATGATGAGAAACAACTATTGAATATATTACCTGTGTAATAAATTTGAATCTTATTTTATGAAAACTTGAATCAAATATCAATATAGTGATCCATACACTCCTCATCAAAATAGAGAATTGAAAATTATAATTATAATTTTAGTAGAAAAATATATAAGTAAATATAATATTTTTTATTATATATATTTTTTTCAATTAAGAATATATTAGAAAGGTTGTATATGTACCAAGAAAATATTTTTTACGGAATTAATTTTAATGGAATTCTTATGAAATTAATTATTGAAAAACCTTTAGTGAACTATTTCATGTTTTTTTGTAAATCCCCCTTTACTAAAAGTAAAAAATATGGATCATGTATTTTTTTATAAATGTGGGAAAAAACATTTTCAAAGTTGGAAGATTTATATGATTTGATGTTTGTTTGTAAATCCAAATTCATTAACAATGGTTTTTGAAAATATTTTGAATGATATATTTAATACTTCCCACATAAATAAAATAATCAATGTTTAATTTTAGAAAAAATTGGTTAGTAGAGATTAATATGAATCATGTAGTGAGAAAAGTGAAAAAAAAGAAAGTCATCAAAAGTTTATTAACTAAAATCTTAAGTCGAATAAAATGAAACTATAAGAAATTAGAATTCTTTGATTCATACTAGATTAAAATTTAGATTACAAAATAAAAAATCCCTATTTTTATAAGTTATACCAGAATCTGGTAAATAAGTAGTTGAAAATAAAGAATGAGTAAATTCTATGAATGAAGGGCACAATCAAATAGAGAAAAAGAAAACCTAGTATATTATTCCTATAATATCAATAATGAATGTTTTTTTGTAAAAAATGGGAGTTTTTAAACAATTTGAATGAACATGGATATGTTTTAAGAAATAATGTTTTAAATTTTTGTAAAGGAAATTCATAGGTGAATATTGTGTATATTGAATAATATTTTCCCACCAGTATTTCACTGAGAAAAATAATAATATTCTTATATATGGATGTATAAATTTTATAAAATGTTTATCAGATTGATGTTAATCTATCCTTTCTAATTTTAGAGATTGAAAAAAAAATTTCTTTTGCTAAACCATATGTGTTCACACTTGAGATATATAAAACAAATGTTTGTAAAATATTGAAATCCTTATATGTTTTAAAAAATAATCCATATAACTCATACTCATAATATTATAATTTCTTAAAAAAATTAATTTTTCTAAAATTAATTGTGAGTGTAACTTATATGGATGGGGGATAAACTAAGGTACACTGATTCTTTTATGTTGATGAAATAATTTTTTTTAGAGATTGATAAAATCAGTGCACTAATTTTTATGAATAAATAATGAGAAAAAATTGAAATTTTCGTTCTTATAGAATTAACATTATTTCTGGGATTGTAAGATAAACCCAAGTAAACATATATATATTCACATCACTTTAGAAATATAATAGAAATTTTTTATTAAAATTTTCAATATAGGAATCCAATTACATTTTTATTCCCATTTAAGGTGGACTAATGATGAGAAATGATGAAACTTGAGAAATTATGAAATAGTATGATTTTCAAATTTTAATATGAAGATTTCTATATCAAAATTCTTTATGGCATGATATCTCTAACGTTGTTACACTGTGTGAAAAATATTAGTTTAATACAAAAGAATAACATATGATCAAAGTATTGTGAATTATAATTTATGTTAAAGTAAAATTGTCTCATGTTTTTTATAAAATAATCATTGATATAAACATTGTTTGAAATACTGATGTTTATTGGTCAAGATATTTAAATTATTTAAAACTAAAAATTAGAGGAAATTGTTTCTTGGTATATTTTTGTTTAAGATGTTATAATATGAAACATAGTATATTGAAAATCAAATTTGTGGAAAAAAAATTGTTTCCACTGCCCAAGGTTGTGTTGAGTCGGATGTTTACTTGTAAATATTATATTCCTTTTGTTTTTGAAATCAAAAACACATCATTTATACTTACTTTACTAATTTTTTTATCAAAGTTATTTAGATTTTTTTATAGAAAACATTAATTTTTCTATATATATAATTAGCTCTGATGTTTTTATGAATGTAAACTAACCTTCTTCATTACAATTATTATAATGTGTATAAATTTTGATAAAAACCAGATTCACCTTTATTAGATAAAATGTCAAACATTCTATCTTGTGTTTCATACTAAGGATGTTAATATAAATGGGATAATATCAAAACCAATAAATATCAAAACTAATAGTTATAATGATTATCTTAAAGAAATTTTTATGAATGTCCATTTTACTAACTAATGTTTAAAATTTTGATTAAAAAAACTAATCTATAACATAAAGAAAATATTTTACAATGTAACGGTGTAAATCAATATGATGTTAGATATCATTTTATAATATATCCATTTTAGTTCCATATTTCTTTGTTGATGTAATAAACTCATAGAAAATATGATTTTTGGAGTAAATATGAGCATTGGGAAGGTCACCTATAAATACTGGGTCATTTGAAGAGTTTTCCAATAATTCATTTTGAAATTTCTCACTTGCGTGAGAGATATGAAGATCATAATGGATGAACTACTTATTCTTATTATTTTTTAATAATTTTAGATTTGTGTATTCTAAGGGGAACCTTGTCAGGTTCTCCCCTTAAGAATTGTTTTCTATTGTAATCATGTATTAGATACTTATATTGATCAAGGGTTTGAGGGGATATCAAGATGGATAATTAGACAATGGTATTGATCAAGGGAATATGGGGAAAAAATTATATGGAATTTCATCCACTGGATTGAGGGAATCCAAGGATATGTTGACATGGAAAATCATATTTTCATATCGAGGGATTTCCTTTTCGAGGAAAGAAAAGATTTCATGTATGTATAAAACAAGAGACACATTTAGAAAAAAATTTTGTGGCCTTACAAGGAATTTTAAAAGAGATATATTTTTTTTAAATAGATATAAGTAATTATAATATTGTTTATATTATTTTAATAGTATTTTAAAAGTCTTTTATGGTCAGTTGTTGTTGTGTATTTTAGTTTTATCATAATGACTCTCCTTACGATAAACACAGAATATTTTATTAACGGGATCTATTGTGAATCCAATACAGATTGATATAATAATATAAAATTTATATGTTACCTATTTTAACTAATTTTATCAAATATTATATGATTAATAATTTAATAATCTTATATATCTAAATCTATTTTGATTATGATAATTTGTTAATCGGACTGAGCCATGTCCAAATCCGATATTTTTACTTTAAGATGTTTTTTAATCTATATATTTTAATTTATTTTAAAATAATGTTTTTAAAACTAAAATTAACACCCCTCTTATAATTAATATATATAGAATACATACTTCGATCCTAATGTCAATATTACTCATATTGATATGAAAAAATTTGTATCAGAGCAGGATCCCACTACTCAAATACTTGTTGAGAATTTTACCTTCACTAATATTTCATGTTTGTTTAATTTAATTATTAACATTTTTTAATAAACCTTTCCTAAAAAAATGTTTATTATGGAAAATGATTTATGTATTTGATCTTTTTATGGTTACAGTAATAAATATAAGATCCATAAATAATCAGAACCCTAATAAACTTCCAATTTTTAATGGTGCTAACTATGAATACTAAAGAGATATAATGAAGAATTTTGTTATTAAAACAGTATTATATATTTTATTTATTGTTGACTGGTTATTATAAAATACATGGTATGGAAGATAGATACATTAATAATAAATAAAAATTGGAATATAATTTGAATTACAAATTAAAGAACACCTTGTTTCATTCCCTAAAAAAACATTTATAGTCAAATTTATTTTTTTGATGCAGCAAATAGTATTTGGAAAATTATAGAAGTTACTCAGTATGGAACTTCAACGGCTTTTGAAACCTTGAGAGATATGTTATGGGTTGATTATCAAGTGTTTGACTTTTTACCTAGTGAATCTATTTCCAATATGAATCAAATTTTTTATAAATATTATTAATAGTTTGATGAAATTATTATAGAAAAAATCATAGATAATGGGCCCAATGAATTGGAATCTATGAGGACTTATATGGATGACATAAGGATGTTGAAAAATCTTACACTTGAAGATTTTATTGGAAACCCTATGTAGTATGAGGGTAGATTGAAAATGGATACATAGAAAGATAAAAAAAATAATGGAGGGTTTTCATTCAATAGAATAACTACCTTACTTTCCAAAACTCCAAAATCAAAAAAAGTTATCATGTACTCTAGAAAAACAAAGGTTATTGTCAAATATTATTCTAGTGGTTATAAAGAATCCAAAAATTAACTAGATAATTGTTACATGGAGGATGAACAAGATAGTTTGTTAGAATTATTTTCAATAATATTATTAGAAAAGTAAAAAAGATCGAAATGATAAGAATGGTTTGGATGTTACGTGTTATAAATGTAAAATGGTTGGATATATTAGGATACACAGTTCTAAACCTAAAATGAATGATAAATAATATAGGAAATATGATAAAAATCAAAAACAAGTATTACAAGTCTAATGGAAAGAATGTTATGAAAGCTAATTACAATTGGTGTGCAAGTGGATGAGATTCATTAGATAATTCTTTAGATAAGAATAGTTTTGGATAGAGGGACATTGTTATTATTACTAGTGTACATAATAAAATATTTTTTAATGGATGAGGTACACACTACTAATAACATTAAAAATTTATCGTTATGTGGAAATTGTCCTGAATTCGATAATGTGAAAAACTCAAAATCATCTGATCAAGAATCATTAGAAAAAAACCAAGATAATTTTTTTCCTTCTTATGATGAAGTATCTCTCTTTTCAAAACATCTTGAAAATAAAAATTCCAAATTTTTCAAAAAACATTATATTAAAAAATATAGGATAACATTTTTAACAAAATAATTTTCATATCTATCTAAAGATCATAATAATAAAATTTTTGAAAAAAAATTATTTGTAACGATTTATAAAAACTAATTTATGAAAAATAGTCATTAAAAATTATTTTTGAAATATATATATAACTATAAAAATATTTATATTTAGGGTAATGAATTAGTTATTATACTAAAGTCTTAAATTTTTTATCTCATAAAACTTTTATCAAACCTTACTACTGGTAAACAAAATTTTGTTAAAATTTATAAAAAATACATCCTTATAATGATAGTGTTGTATGTGTTTTTTCTAAAAAAACTTTTTTATTAATAATTACTTTATTCCGAAAAGTGAATGCTTTTTTAAAAAATTCCCAAGTGGTGGTAAATAGATCAAAAACTATTCCTTAAATAATGTATAATCCATATGATTACAGAGAGAATATTCTTTAAAACAATTGTGATTACAAAAGATTTTGTATTCTAACATAGGATCCAAGAAGGTTTTGGTTCCAGAAGTCTAATTGTTTTGTTGTAAAGAAAACAAAGGTAAGACAAATGAAAAGAATACATGGTACATGGATTGTGCTTGTTCCAAGCATATAAATGGTAATAATTATTTATTTGAAAATAATATCAATATAAAATATGGAAAAGTTGCCTTTATAGATAATTCCCAAGGATAGATTATCTGTATAGATAATATTGTTGTCCTGGGAAAATATTTATTTTAAAATGATTTATTTATTAAAGGCCTAAATAACAAACCAATAAGAAAATTTTAGTTATGTGATGAAGGTTACCTTGTAAATTTTTGAACTAATAAATTGGTAGTATATAATTCCAAGGATGCATACATTGTTTGTAAAAATCTAAATGAGAATGTTTATACACCAAACATAGAAGGCCTTAAGATATAAGGCATTAATTTCCATAGTGTAATGAAAGATCAATATTTGTTATGTAATAAAAGGCTATGACACTTTAACATTATAAAATTATGTATGTTAACTAAAAACATACCTGTTAAGGATCAACTGAAAGTTTCGTTTGATTATTCAAACTTTTTTACCCCTATCAATATGGTAGGAAACATAAGTCTTTTTTTAAATATAGTAGTGAAGTATCAACTTTTGATTCTTTAAAAATAGTAAACATGGACTTATTTGTTCCTTCTTGATATATATGTATTGGTGGAAAATAATTTGTATTTTTTTTGTTCATTATTACACTAGATTAACAGGGGTCTATTTTTGAGAAAATAAATATGAAGCCTTTTTTAATTTCAAAATGTTCATATCCTAAATTATAAATGAGAAAAACATTCACATGGTAAATTTTCATAGTTATCACAGTGGAGGATTTTTAAATTTGTGTATTTTGAAATATTTTTTTGTTACAAAAAAATTACACATAAATTCTTAGCTCCTAGAACACTTTATTAAAATGGTGTTGTTGAAAGAAGAAATCATATTATTCAAAAAATAAAAAGAACCATGTTGAGTGAATACTCAATTGTGATTTTTTTGGGATGAAGGGGTTATTACTAATTTTTCTACTATAAATTGTGTTTTGATAAGACATATTAAAATAAAACTCTTTATGAGTTGGGGACTAGTCATACAAAATTACTTTAGAGTTTTAGATAAAAAGTATCCATCCTGAATTTAAAAGTTAACTTATATAAATTTGAACCCAAATTCAATGAAGGAATATTTTTATGTTATTATAGTACCTCTATGGAGAATATATTTATGGGTAAAACTTCTTGTACTATTATGGAAATAGTGCATGTTAAGTTTTATGAAACTGCCCCTTTTTTTAGAAAAAAAATCTCAACCAAAATCCTCGGATGCAATTTCTAAAAATTATTTTTAACCTATGCTAGAAATTTATTCATATAATCACATAAATATGGAATTATATCATCAAGTTATATACTTGGATGATTATTTACCTTATGTTGAAGAATTAACTTTTGAAAATCCAATAAATCAGTAGTTTGTTGAGAATCATCCTAGTGATAATATTAATGAAAATATTGATCAACCTTTTTAGACTAGAAGTTATTTAAGAAAGAAAATTGGGAATATATATTTTATTTCAATATTTTAACCTACAAATCATGATGAGTATTTCATTGATATGTATTTGATTATGAAAATTTTATGTAAACATAATTATTGGGAAAGGGACAATGTTTGGACCCTAGTTGAATAACCTAAAGAAACATCCTTTATAGGAGTAAAATGGGGATTATTGAATAAGTGTGATGAAAATTTAGTAATAGTTATAAATAAATCAACATATTTTTCTGAATCATAGAATAAAAAATAATTAATACACTGTAAAAAACATATTCTCTAGCAGTTAGACTTGAATGTATTCGTATTCTATTAGCCTTTGAACATTAATTAATTTAAAACATAATCAATATGATGTAAAATGTTATTTTATTAAATTTTTTATATGATATATTTATTAAAAAACCTCCTGGTTTTGATGGTACAAACATCTTGAGTACTTTTATAAACTTTCCGAATCAGCATACAGAATTAATCAAGTCCCTAGTGCTTGTTGTAGTAGATTAACATGATTTTTAGTACAAAACAATTATGTCAAGGGATCTGCTGACCCAAATATTTATCTAAAGATTGTTAATATAAAACTTTTTTTGTTCAAATATATATTCATGAAATTATATTTGGAAAAAAACAATAATTTTTAGGATATTCCTTTGGAAAGTTTATAAAATCTAGCTTTGAAATGAGTATAATGGGTGAGTTAACATACTTTTTTGGTCTCAATGTTTCTAAAAAACCAAAATTAAATTTTGTATCTCAACATAATAATGTAATATAACTTCTTAAAAATATTTTATATTATAAAAAAAATTATTTTTACTCCCATGAGTACCTTAAACACACTCGATCTTGATGAGGTAGGGAAACTAGTTGATCAAAATATTTTTAGCGGTATGATTGGAATTCTATTCTCATCATCTGATAGTCGAAAAGACATAATGTTTTCAATATAATTATGTAAAATATATATTGAAAATAAAAAAAATTCACATATTATCCATTAAATAATCTTTCAATACCTTAAGGGACTTATAGATTTAGGACTTTTTTATTCGTTTGGAAATATTTTTTTACTAAAAAGTTTTTTAGATGCTAACATTGGTGGTTTTTGAATTGATAGAAAAATTACCCTAGGAAAATATCATTTATTAGTAGATTTCATAGTTACTTAATCATATAATAAACCACTCTCAGTATCAATTTCCACTACAGAAGATGAATATATGGTGTTTGGAAGATGTTGTGATCAATTGTTGTGGATACAACACATAGTCACTAACTTTTTCACGAGTTTTACTAAAAATCAAAATCAAAGTGATAATAATTGTTTAATTTTGTATACAAGAGACATGCACATCAAATTCATGTAAAACACATAGATATTAAGAATCACTTTCTTTGTGATCACACACTAAAATTATATATCATTTTACTATTCATTGGAATGAAAGATCAATATATTGATATTTTTACAAAACCTATACATTATGATAGATTTTAATGAATAAAAAATAGTGGAATTATTAATGTAAAATTACCGATAATATATACTTATTTATTAAACAAATCATTATATTATTGCAATCCTGTTCATAAGGTGAGTATATTTTTTTATTATTTTTAAAATATTCTGTTTTTAAAAAAATTTCAATTTCTTAAAATTTTATTAATGATGTTTTAGACTCACGTTAATTTATAATTTTTTTGAATCCAATATTCTCAAAAGAATAATCAGAGTTAGGAAATGTTAAAAATTATCCAGACACATTTTTTCAAAAAAGATTACAGACTCATAATATTACAGTAATGAATTTTTACTTAATTTTTTATTTCATTATAAACTACTCTGTTTATATTTTTTACAAAAATTATTGTATTAAATATTTCCAAACTATTGTAGGAGAATTAATTTTAAAATAACTAAAGAAAAAAAATTTATATGTATCAAAGACACTTTCCACTACAAAAGGTATTCTTCATATATTTTAATTCTGTTATTATTTCATTTTAATTTTTTATGCTTACTTTTTTTATTCTTTTTAGATGTCATGAAAATATTGTGTTTTGTTTAAAAAAATTGTGTATTATATTCACTATCAATACAGTATAAATTCTTAAAGAAACCTCAATATTTTTAAATACTTTAAATATTTCTGCAAATTAATTTTAACCATCAGATAAATAGGATTATCATCTCAACCATTGAAATTGTTTTTTAAGTTCAATATTCCTCCCTATCACATATATAATAAAAGGACCCTTGAACCCATATTAGTTTCTTGAGTATTTTTTTCATCGATCAATTACTTCTTACATGTGTTTCTCAGTCCGGATGATTACTTTTCTTTTGATAGATTATATTTAGTGATAATCAGATAGTTAAAAAATGATTGTGAGAAAATAATTTTCTTTTCTGAAAGGTAAGTACAAAGGGTTTCTTTGAAAAATATGATTCAAATTTAAAGAATTAAATTATGTTTTAAGGTTGGGAATCATTTTGTTCAAAAAAAAGATCATGAAATTGATAAGTATTATCCCTACGCTTTTCATGAATTTTATTATTCATTAAATTTTATTATAAAATAATATAAGTATTCTTTAAATATGTATAGAAAATATCATAAATTATCAATAAGTAAATTATCATAACATGTTTGAGTACCATCTGAAGGTGATACAAACTACCCATTAGACAAACCTCCTGATTCTCATAGATATTTTGACAAAATAAGGGCGAAAAGTTCTTTTTTTCTTATGAAGAGAATTTTAAAAAATTTTATCATTATACTATATAAAATTGTCGTAGTAATTTATGAAAGAAATGTTTTTTAATTCCAAGGAAAGGAGACTGACACTCCGAATGTAATAGAAATTTTCATGTTGATCTATTAAGTCAACACGAGGGATATTAACCATGTAAAGTTCATTATTTTGACAGTTCAGAATTTCAACAAAAATTTCATCAAGTCAAAAATTATAATGTTCCCATATTTCTTAATTAAGATGGTTATAGAGTACATTATGTTCTTAAAATTTGATAAAAAGTATAATTAAATGGGGGAAAAGTTTCTTTAATAAGTGATGATACGATAAAAAGGATAACTTTGATGTCTAATGAAAAGTTTAAAATGTTTTTTTGAATAATTTGGAGCTTTTTGATTTGATGAAGAGATATCATGAAATTCATAGGAAAACCAACAAAAGTAGAAAATAAATGATGAAACCTTTCCCCTAAAAAAGTAATAAAATAACAGAAAATAATACAGTACTAGATGATGTTTTCAAGGAGAGGATGATATTTAAAACTCATAAGATACATGGTATTCCAAAAATCAGTGTAGATCATACTGAGTCTTTGGACATAAAAATTTGTTATTCTGAAGAAAATGAGAATGAATTCAAAAAGAAGAAGCTAAAGTAATGATTCCAAGAAGATCTTACATGTGGATTTTTTTTTTGAAATATGTAGAAACCATACCATGAAATAGGTTTCTATGTAATTATTTTACCAATAAATAAAATCTTTATGTATCAGGTTAGTGGTCCATGGAACACCCTTGATTTAGGATAATCCTTACACTATCAAAGACTGGGGATTTGAAAATGTAATTGGTAAAGATTTGGTTCCAGTTGTCACATTGGGAAAATAATCGATACCATCTTAAATAGAAAAAATATCAGTACCACTATGAGTAAACAAATAATTGGTAGTAATTTCCATAGGAAAATGTTATTTTTAGAAAAACTCGATACCTCAAGAAATAACTCAGTAAAGAAGATAGTTATTTGGATGAAGGCCATAAAATAGAAGCCTCGAATATTGATCATGAGAATTATTCTGTAGCAAAGGGTGATTTTGTGAATAATAAAAAATAATAATTAGAAATAAAATAATGTGAAAATAAATATATAGGATTCAAATATGTTAAAGAATAAGAAGTTAGAGAGGATAATAAAAAACAAAAAGAACCAAAGGAAAAGAGAAAAAATTGATGAGGAAGAAACTCAATCTCATAAATCATTGGATTCATAATCATCAACATCATCTTCATAGGACTTAAACTCAAAGTTAGATAATAAAGAGTCAGATTTCTCAGAAGGGGAATCCTCTTCAAGAGAAGAAGAAGAGTGTTCATGTAAGAAGGATGAGGCTGACCAGGTTTCAAAAAAAACCTTCTGAAAATACTAACACCAATGATGTTGATATTTTTGGAAACATATGATGGTAAATTTAATCCTAGAGAAGCTGATAAGGGTGAAAAGAATTTAAAAAAAGTTGATAATAATAAATGAAAATTCAAAAACATTTGTAGAAGATGTAAAAAGCTTCCTTATCCCAATATGGAGTTAACAAAATCAGCAACAAAAATTGATCAGATTATATTTTATTAAATTATTCAGTCTATTTAATGATTATAAAGAGATAGTAATTACTTTATATAATTGAATAAAAGTGGTTAAATTATTCATTATAGTCTATAAAAAATAGACTCTATAATATTTTTGAATGATTCAATAATTTTTATTCATGTTAATTTAGAAACATTGAAAACAACTTCTATTGTACACAGAAGGTCTTGAAATTCAATGGATAAATTGTTAAATGATATTAATACTGATATTTAGTCTCATGAAAATAAAATTCAAGTGATAATGAAGGCAATGGTAGAATAATCTGAGTCTATTGAATAGTTAACTAAGAATATGGTTTAAAGAGAAATTTTTTAAGATCTCAAAGACTATAATAATGATCACACTGAATAAGTAGATGCACTGAAAGACAAATATTTAGATTTGATATTGGAATTATCTTATGTAATATTTTGTAAAGTTGATGTTGTCATCCTCAAAGACCAGAATGAGGATCTTGTTGAGGATGTAAAGAAACTAAAATCTGAGAATATTACTCTTAATTACCAAGTGGAGAAGTTGAAGAAATATTAAAAATAATTCAATAAGATAATGTTGGTTGTAAAAACCCTATAGAGAAAGACTATTTTTTATAAATCTTATTGTAATCTAAATATTGATATACTTTTAAATGTTTTTATTCATGAATAAATTACCTCTCCATCCAAATATAATTATCAAAATGTTTTCAATGTGACTGGTTGAGTGTTCATATATATATTCTATGGATGATTAGTTAATTCATCATATTATTTCATACCCCTTTCTTTTCACTAACATTTTATGAAATTCAAAATAGTTCCCCATATATTTTTTAAAATCACAAGGGGGATATGTTTTTACAAATGGTTATTTCTTATAGTAATGGGTATATATTCTATAAAGGGGGTAATTTTTTATCAGTGAGAAATAATTCATTAAAGGGATTTTATCATATTTATCATTTTCTTTATCATATACATAATACTTATAAACATAGAAGAAGTTAAGAATATATTTTATTTCTGAATATGATATTTTTTAAATTCAATAACTGTATGTTATTAATGTTTTATTTAATTTAAGTATTAAGGATTGTGTTTTCTAAAAAGGGAGAGAATCTTGAGTCAGCATTTAACTTCTAAAATTTCTATTCAACTTGTTTTGGAAATCAGAAACACTTTATATAAATGTATATTATGAGATATTTCTGTTTAAAGTGTTTCAGAATGGTTTTTTTGAAAAAAAAAACTTTTACCGTACTTAGAATTAGTTCTCATGTTTTTATGAATATAAAATAAATTTCTTAATTACAATTATCATAAGGAGTATGGATCCGACAGACATCATATTCAACTATATCATATAAAATTTAATATTTTATGTCTTTTATTTTTTAATGAAAAATTATTTATAAATGGCCTAATACCAGAACTGATAAATACCATACTAATACTTATAATGATCATCTTGATGACAATTGTAAGAAATTCCTTCAAATTGACTAATGTTAAAAAATTTAATAATGAAAAATAATTTCTAATATAAGGAATATATTTTACCCTGTAATGGTGTAAATCAATACGAAATAAAAAATTCAATTGTGATATAGCCATTGAAGTGAAATATTTTTACATCATTGCAAAAAACTCAATGAAAATATGATCGTTGGAGGGAATATGACTATTAGGACAATTACCTATAAATAATTGGTCTTTAAATGGGTTTTATACTAATATATTTTTCAATTTCTCACTTGTGAGAGATCTTTGAAGATTAAAAATCCTTAATGACTTGTTCTTAGTTTCTAGTAATTGAATTAGAGTTCTGTATTCTTAAGGGAACCTTGTTAGGTTGTTCCCTAATGAATTATTTGGCATTGTAACTGTGTATTTGATCATCGTATTGATTGAGGTCTAGCATGGATAGAAAGGTGCAGAATTCAATCATCGTACTGATCAATGGAATATAGGGATAGTAAGAAAGAGAATATGATCCTTTGGATCGAGGGTTGTTGGGTATTGAAAGAAAGAGAAATTATGATTTTCGTATTGAGGTCGTTCTATGATAAAGAAACATAAACATTCTTGTAAGCATAATACAATGGAAAAATTTAACCAAGGATTGTGGATACAATACTCTTAAGGTTAAAAGATATCCATTTTTATAGCTATAAGTCATTAATATAATTTTTCTATAATTTTACTTGTTTATTTAATTCTTTTAAATTATGTTGTGGTTGTGTATTTTATTATTATTATAATGACTCTAATTATAATAAACACAATCAATTTTATTAATCAGATCTACTATCAGTATGATACAAACTAATATAATCATATCTACATTAAATACTATGTTGGGAAAAATCCCTTAAGTTATCATTGGAGCATTTTTGAGGTGATTGTGTTTGTTGAAAAAGTGGACAACTGTGCTGTGATTGTTGAAAAAGAAAACCATGACATAAAAATTTATTAAAAAAAGGGGATTTCATGGAGGAATGTCAAGTTCAAGAGCTGTGGTTAATGATCAAAGTTTGATTCAAGAACATTGAAAAAGAAATAGATGATCTATAGGCGGTACAAAAAAACAAATATAAGGTGGCACCATTTTCCAGTGTTTGCCAAATTTTTGGGCCTGAAAATCGACAAATGGAGAGAAGTGTTTTTGGAAAAGGTACTTGCGTGCCAAGGTCTTGGGGGATAGGAAACTTTCACACCATAATTTTTTGCAGATCAGATCATAAAAATATGGCAAAGGGATAAGGGTCGCGCAAGTATTAGTGTGGTCGCATAGGTGACTTGCACACCGTGAAGAGACTTGCGCGCCGATTATTTGGATGCTTGAGAAATTGTGTGCCTATTGTTTTTCAAGATCAGAAGATCAAAATATAGAAAAGGAAAGAGGTCCATACAGGTATTGGTTTGGTCATGCAAGTGACTTTCAAGGGAAGAGACATGCGGCCGAGACTTGCACGCCGTCGCGCAGGGTGTCCAAATGCCTATAAATACAAGACCAATCCTCCTCATTTTCAACGAAGTTCAAGAATTAGAGAAAATCAGAGCTCCCATCATGCAAGTGTGGTGGTTGCGCAAGTTTTGGTGGGTCGCTCAAGTGGGACTTGGACGCCTGTGTTGAAGAAGTGCGGTTGTTGTTGGTTGCGCGCCAATGTTGGTTTGGGTGTAAAGGGAAGTGAGTCTCGCAAGTTTGAAGTTGCAGAAGATTGTGCCACGCAAGTGATGATATATACTTGCGTGCTTGTTGTGACTTTCATGCCAATACTTGTGTGCCGGAATAGACTTGTGCGCTGAGTGAGGTTGATTCCCCGGTAGTGTTTTTGTGCTGCATGGAACCTAGAAGTTTTCCTGATACCTTCGGTGAAAAGAGAGATTCATCTATGGGTGAAAGTTGGACTTCAACAGAGCATCCACATATAACAGAGGATGTATTCATTAGAGATAATGAGGAGACCTACAGGTCTATAAACTGTGAGTGGATCCTTTCTGGAGTAGTGAGCAAAGGAAGAGGAAGAAGGTGATCCTCTCCACCGATAGTGAGCCATAGAGAGATAAATAGGGAGTGACCATTGGGAAAGTAGTGAGATGACCCTAAACCTTGTAAAGGCAGTGAGCCTAGGACATAGTGACTATTCCAGAACCTTTGTATCCACATCTAGTGATGAATAGTGGAATTTGGTATGACCGACAACTTGTCAGCGTATGCTCCTTAGACGTAGCCCAGTGAGGGTGAACCAAGTAAAAATCTCTGTGTCTACATGCTTACTTCCCTGTATTTCATTTAAAGTATCATCATCAGATAAAGAAGAAAATAAGTGATCATAATGAACACATAGGTTCAAACAAAGTGACCCTTGTAATAAAGAGGTCAAGATCTAGTGGGGTAGAAAGAACCTAGAGAAATAATATACATACCCTGATTCACCCCCCTCTCAGGGTATATATGACCCTATTGGTCCTAACATACTATCTATTTACTCTGATTTAATTATTTGAATTATGAATACTACATGAATAATATACTATATTGAAATCTATCTTTATTATGATACATTAGTAATCAGACTGAGCCAAGTTTGAATCATCTCTTTTTACAATAAGCAATTT
The DNA here is from genome assembly GCA_963277665.1 of Viscum album. NCBI lineage: Eukaryota > Viridiplantae > Streptophyta > Magnoliopsida > Santalales > Viscaceae > Viscum > Viscum album. Next base: position 670,057,840 of record OY728131.1, on the reverse strand, counting down.
GGTGAATCTATTTTTTTAATTAGTTTTAAAATAATGTTTTATAAAACAAATTCACCCCCATATTGTAATTCATACATATAGAATACATTCATTGATATTAATATCAATATAACTCATATTGATATCCAACAGGTTTTACATAAATTATCTGGATGAAATTTATAAGGGAATATTTGAGGTTTAATATTTCCACATTGTTGGATATTATTCTTAAAAATCATAGTTCCATTGATGTCTTCAAAAATTAATATTAATATTGAAAATCAGACAATCATGTATTATTTATTAAAAGTGAATGTTTCTAGAATGTATTTTATACTAGAGTTCATTTATACAAAATATCCAATTGCTAATGTTTTCAGTAAATCTATTCTATATGAATGGTTTGTGGATTGAGTATACAACATTCTATTCATCCTCCTTATAAACAACATAAAAATCCTATTAAAATTCCCCACGACGGTTTAGATTATGTAGATAAAGGGTCAGAGTATATAAAAATTTTGTAAAATGATATGATGAAAAATATAATATTAAAAGGTAGAGAGTTTGAAAAATTATTAAAATAGGAATAAAAAGTTGTGGTTATCAAAAAATTGGGGGAGAATAAAAACAAAGGAATAAAATATTAAATGATACTTTATCTTTTCATAACCATAAAAATCGTTGTCAGTAAGGGATATAATTCAGTCAGAAATTCCAAATATATAATACTATATTGTAATGATAGTATTTATAAGAATGTCTATGATTTTGAAAAAGTGATTTTTTTTAGAAGAGTTTTCTGTGAAAAAAATTATGTGATAAAAAATGATAATTTATAAAATTTTGTGAACAATGTTTTTAAAAAATCCAAAGGGGGACACTAAGGATCAACTATGTTTTCTTCTTAAAATGATTTATATTTCTTGATAATATGTTTTTTGTTATATTTTTCTGTTAATACTTAAAATGAAGATGTTGAATTTTTGTTAATAATTTTTCATTGTAATATATTTTTGAACATATTTTAATGTTTTCAATTGATAAAATTAATGATTTTAGGAGACATAATTAAGATCCCTTATTTTGAAAATTTGAAATTTTGATACTCTTCTTTAAAAGCTTCCAACATTTTGACAAAACTCATGATATTGTACGAACTTTATTAAGGGAAGTGATATGGAACTAAATTACAAATGATCATTACCAGACAATAATATTGGTTGATGTCTATATAAGAAAATTTGGTGTTGTAATTTTTTAAGATTTTACAATCAGAGTATTTCAGAAAGTTCACTAGAAAAATATTTGTTATGAAAAATGTTTCAGTTTTTATTTAAAAGGAAATTTTATAATTGATTAACTGAACTAGATATTGATCATTAGTTAAAAATAGTTGGATAAAGTAGTTCTTGCTAGTTTTGTGCAGATTCATAAAATGATAAAGAACAAAAAAGTGTTATAAAATGTTATTTTTTAATTTTTTTTAATTAATGTGATAAATTAAAACAAGAAATCCATGTATTTACCAAATAATGAATATATCATTTTATATATTTCATTTGAATTGTAAACAATTTATTAAACCATTTTTAGTTATTAATGTGCAATATATAGATTGTGAGTATCAAGTTAAATAGTAATTTTTTGTTAAAAGGTGAAGAAAGATATATTTTTATCAAGTTAGTCAATAATGGATTGAAATTAAAAAATATATTCAACTGATAGTCAGGCATCAGGCCAACATTATTGATGTCACTAGATGAACATTTAAGGGATGGGTAAAATAAGTGGTGTATAAGGCGAGAAATGAGGATAATTTACCATATAGATTAATTTTATTCTATTACAAAAATATTTTTCTGGTACATCGATAAAGAATAGTTAAATGATGATTTTTTATGATGTTATAGTGAAAATAATTAATTTGGATGTTGAAAAGACCATACATGATGTTTTTTCATCATATTAAGAATGATCCATTAGTTTTAATACTCTTAATGATGTTATCTGACAAAAAAATTGGGTAGAGTTTATATGAGAAAAAATGTGCTACATTTTATTTTAAAAAAACAAGAAGTTTCTTAGAAGAGCATCGTTTTTAATTTATTTTTTATGAATCCTTTGTTACGGGATTTCAAATATTACTTTGGTCACTATATTAATTAATATTGATCACATTGTTTCTATATTGGTTTAAAATAATCAATAAAAATTCAATCATGTGTGATTTTTTTTGAAATATCAGTGAGTGGGAAATTGGAATTGGTTTCCCACCATTTCTATTTAAGGAGAACATATATTAAGGAGTGAAAAGGTACAAGTGTTCTTAAATTTTTTTTATCTGTATAAAAAGTTAAAACAATATATAATTTGTGTTAGTATGAGTTTTTAAATGATGATCACTTCCATATTGATGATAAAGTTCCAAATATAGATTTGGGACATAATTGAAAATATAGGTTTTGAAAAAGTTGAATCAGAAAAAGGAACTGAACAAAGAGTTCTAGATAATTATTTTTTATTGGAAATATTGGACAATGTTCTCAAACAAATTCTAAGGATTTTTGGTTTTATTAAATTTATATAATAAATGATATATATAAAAGATAAATATTTTTATTAAGGTGACATAGATAAAATTTCAGTAGATGTAAAAACTTTCTCATTGGAAGAACAGTTCTTCAAATAGAATATTGTGATGAATTTCTAGAAAAACATTATGGGATCTGATTTATAATTTGTAACAATTTTTTAATGGCTCAGTTATAAATGGAATAAATTTTAAACTGAGGTATCCTGTATAATTATACATATATAGAGATAGATGTACTTTAATGATATATTTATTAAAGGTTTATTCCCTTAATTAAAATAGTTAATTTCATGGACTGATGGGAGTCACCATGTTTAGGATATAGGTTCTTAAGCTGATGTTAAATGATTTAAATAATTCTTTCATTACATTACATTATTATTAATGCATCATTTTTTTTCTTACAAAAAGAAGATATCGATAATACTCTAACCTGTTTAAGGGTTAAAATTCATATTTATTGAAGGTTATATAAATACAAAAACTTATTAAAAACCACTTCCTAGTGGTTGAATAATCATATGGAAAATAATAAATAAAGGATAATATTAATTATAAGACAAAGATGAAGAGTAATGGAAAATGTTTCTGTAAAAAAGAAGGTATGGTATGAAATAAAAATTTATAAGGGGATTTTGCGAGTTAAAATTTAATTAATACAATAATAATTTTAGAAAAGGCAATGTTATTGAAAAAAATAAAGAATTATTATTAAAATAACATCTTTAATTTTTTAGTAACTTGTTTGAAAACCCATTTTATATGAAACATAAAAATTATATTTCCGGTGGATGAAAAGATGATATTAAATTAATATATAAAAATAATGAAAAATATTTAATTCTTGAAAGTAATTTGTGTTAATTTTAATAAATATTTAGCTGAATAAAAAAAATATATGTGAAATGAAATATTGTAATTTATTCATCTAAAATAGAACAATATACCACATAAAATTCAAAAAAATTATGGGAACCGTAGTCAATTTGGAAATCCAAGAATAAATTAATAGAAAGCATCATTAGGAATTTACTTTATAATATCAGCAAATAAAATTCACCCACTAAATGTTAAAAATCATATTCACTCTATATATTTGTAATGAAATTAAAAATTACCTCATGTGAATAAATTATTAATATTTAATTTAAAACATTTAATCAATTAGAAAATACTAAAATGGCCTTAAATAATCATTGATGTATAAATAATAATAGTCTTGAAAAAATACAAATAATTTTTACATTGAAGAGATTTATTCTTGGGTATTAAAAATATATTAGGTTTAATCAATTTACAACAATCCACTGAGATTATTTGTGAACCAATGTGATCTAAAATTCATATATGAATTGTATACACTATAAATGAAAGTGGTAAAATAATATAGTAAAATAATAGTATATTGGAATCAAAACATAGATTTATATTTTTCATGAATGTTATTATAACACAATTAATTTATATTCAATTAATAAAACCAATTTTGATTTGGGAAATGTATGAATTAGTTGAAAAGTAATAGTGAGATCATAAATGAATTGTAAAAAATAAATATTAGAACAATATTTTTGATTGTGTTAAAAAATATTGATTTAATTTCAATATAAAAACTGTACTTTTTCATAATAAGAATGATTTCCAAATGAATTTAAATTGTGAGCAAGAAACAATTCCTTGGATCATTTATTTATCGGATTCCCTATGGCTGACTAGTTAATAAAATATGATTAATTAATAATATATTTGATACCATTATTAAAATGTTATAAAATTATATATAAATATTATCTATTCACCTATTAAATATTTATTACATATTTTTATCAAATATCGATCATTTTTATTAAAAGTTTTAACATTGGACCTTTTGTTTCAATGTAATGTTTTTTCCATATAATTTCAGGTTAATGAGTTATAACTCAAAATAATTTTAGATATATAAATATTTTTCATTCAAACATTACATAATTTACATTAATCAAATAATATATATAATATATATTCATTAAATATTAAATTCCTTCCATCCACGTGATTTGGTTATCAAAACAGATATACAACAACCATTGTGGTGGTGAACTAACCATAATATGAGAAATGTTTTCCTTATATAAATGTATTGAAAGAAGGTAGATAATAATTATTCAATTTACAAAAAAAACATTTATTTATTCTAGTGGTAATTATTAATTTATATTAGTATTGTAGGATTTTTTAGTATATATAATAAAAATATAATAAATATAAATAAAAAAAAAATTAATATGAGTTATCCCATTACCCTTTTTGGAAAAATAATTTGGTAATTAATTAATCTATTGAGTGGTTGTTTTTTATGATTGAAGAACCTCTTGGATGTGTATAAGAGTGTTTAGAATCATTTTATGTGTACCGTGGTTTAGATAAGAGTCTCTAGGTGTGAGGATATTTTGGTTGGTGGATATGTATTTTTATGCTTGAGAGGGGGATCATTTTCTATAATTATTAATTTCACAATAATTTAATATATATTTATATTATAGGATAGAGAATAAACCATTGATAATATGTGAGGATAAATAGTATATGGTTTTGAAATCTCTCATATTTTCATTTAAAGATGTTATTTTTTTATATGTTGGTAGTTTTCCTCTTGATTTATTATATTAACCTCATTTTAATCTAAAATGTGGTGAATATTGTTTACAATTGTAAATTATTTTTATACAAAAATAAATAAATTAACATGTATACCTAATATTTATTTTTTTTTTCCAAATTTTAGGTATATTATATGATTTCAATTTAAAAAGGTGATTAACATTAATCTATGTATGAAATACACAGTAATTTTTTTAGAAATTTTTTTTAATAACAAACATACTAATTTAGGTGAAATATTATTAATAAAATTTATACACATAATTTTTAATTGATTATTAATATTTCAATAATGTTTATTTGTCCTTAAAGCTATTAAAACCCCAAATTGAATCATTTTAATTCTTAAATAAATGAAATTTACATGAAATTTATTTTTATTAGAATAATATATTAAATAGGATCAAATTATTCCTATCACATGTTTCAATAATATAAAAATTATTTTCTAAAGCATTATATCTCTCCATAAAGTAATTTTTTGTTGAGAAATATTATTCCTTAATTTACATTTCATTCTTATCTAGTGATTTTATTAAATAACTTAATTTATTATTTGATATTGCATTACGTACAATTTATTACGAAATCATAATTTTTAGAATAATATAAAAAAAATATCATAAATAATCATAAAATTATAATTCAAAAAATGAAATAAATTTATTGAATTAAAATTCTTTAATTTATTATTTTTCCATTTAGATAAATACATAAAAAATAATTCAAAAGATACTTTATTTAAAAATTAAATTTAAAATTATATGTGGTCCCAATCATAATTTATATCAATTACTAACTAAATTAATGTTAATATATTAAAAATTGAATAATTTTATTATAAAAATCCATAAAAATAGTTAAAAATTATTTATGAAGACAATATTACATAATATTTCAAAAAATAAAATTATTTGTATATTAAGTCTTTTTAATAGTAAATGATTTTAATCACATCACATTGAATTTATTTATTTACCATAAATATTTTTATTTTATTCAATTAAATATTGTTAGGATACATTAAATTTATTTTTAAACCACTAATAATATTTATAGATTAGTAAATTAATAATTATTAATTTGATTGAGGTTTTACTCTCTTTGAATTTCATTAATGATATTTCAAATTTGTTTAATCATATTGTATTAAAATATATAATCTATTATAAAATAAATAATCACCAGTTTTAGATTAGTGTTGCGAATTATATATGATATATAAAATAGTATTAATTTATAAAAGAAAACATATTATAAACTCATAGTTTTATATTTTAACATTTTAAACACATTATATCCTCATAATTTTAATTTCTCTCACTGATAAAAAGAGAAGAGGGTATTATTTATATATTCATGAATAAGGAGATAAGTATTTATTAAAATAATTTATAATTATCCATAAATCTGTTGTAATGAATCAAAATAATATTATTTGATAGTGTTAAATTTAGTGAGAAATTATGCTCTCTTGTTGTGCACCGATTGAATACTGAGATAATAACTCACCAAAAGTTTCTTCGAGACATTACAAGTTTTTGAAAGTGATGATTCTCCTAAAACCTCTCTTATTATCAAAAATATTATTTAATTTTCTAGAAAAAAATATCATTTACTTTAGCAAAAGGTTATGATGACATCATATTACAATATTTATCCATAGGGATTACATAAATTCATCCTAGAAAGATATTACAAAAATAATTAAATTAAGATATTTTATAATACATTAAAAACCACAAATTTAATTAATACAGTGCACCATAAAATAAATCTATTCCCTTATCCACAAAAAAATAATAATTCATCGATCATTATTCAATTCACTAAAAATATATTATTCTCTTTGAAAAATTACATAACATTAATTGACAATAAATCTACATAAAAGTCCAAATGGTTATTTCATAATACATTCCCAAAATTAATTAACCCCTTTTTACAAATTAAATATAATTACCTCAGTATCCTATTACATAAAAATCTAAAAGGATACCTATAACTAAATAATTTATTTTCTTGAGAAAAACCTAAAAAATTCTCCAATAATGTTAAAAGTAATAAAATTCAATCACATAATTTTGGAAAAGTGATATATTTTCCTTTAATCTTATGACCAACTTTAATATTATTAACCCATGATAGTATCCACAACTCTTAAAATATATTATTTTTATAACTTCCTATTATATAATGATATATAAACCTTGGATTGATACTAATTGAGACTCCATAGTCCTACACTCTAAAATCTAGAGCAATAAATAGTCTATATATACCGGTACTGATAAAAACTGAATTAAAAAAACCTACAATGAAAGAACATGTGATAAAAATATATATACAATCTTTGATAACGAAAGAAGGAAACCAAACATTACTCTAAAGTCCCCAACCATAAATACCAATAGCTAGTGCCTTACATTATTACATTGGTATTATAAAAAAGAGTTATCATCCCAATGGACTAAATAGTTTAGTGTATTTTTAAGACCAAATACAAACATAAGTTTTATATTACAACTTTAAATGAAAAAAAAACATAAGAACTCCATTGGGAACATCAATACACTCCTAGATTATCCCTCCAAGCCATTTATAATATAAATATTTTCATCATGGGGAAAAATAAAACATAAGAAAGGGGTGAGGTCAGATGCTCAGAAATCATAAAAAATATATTGATATGTATCATAAATAAACATAAAAAATAAGGTAAGGTGGATAATTAAAACACATGATAGTAAAACACAATCTTGAGCATTATTTGGGAGGAATAAAAGATTAAAAAATAGTTCTATATAAATAATCACATAAAACATAACCATAGATATTTTACTAGTTCAATAATCACATTTTTTATCAATTACTAATATCATGATGATGGAATTCATAATTCCGAACATCTGAAGCATTTTTAATGGCCTCTACCAAGACATTTAAAAATAAATTGTTACGGCCTTGGACAAATATATATCTTTTTTTATCATGAGTCTTACAGATGCATTGAGGGGAGGTAGAAGGAAACATACATCACTTACAAAGGATATTGAACTTTTTATATGAATGGGGTGAAACAAAAAAACAGATGCATAACTTTCCCCAATAATAAATCATAACCACTAACCATTCTGAGTAATATGATGAAAGATATCAAGATAGCACAACACATTCAAACTGATCATAATAAATTTAATGAAATATGATAGATTATATCATAATATATGAATCATAATTAATTATATGATTCAATATAGGTTTTTGAAATAATTGAAAGTACACTGATAAAACCATCAAATACTTCTTGGAAGAAATAACCTTTATTTACTTTGCTATGAATAGTTATTCTAGAAAAATTATTTGTATTTGTTATAAAATAAGATTGTAAGAAATTTTTATCATAAAAAAAAGTTAAGGACAATAAAAAATATTTTTAAGGCATGAATAGTTTCCAACAAAAGTGGAAACAAGAAACAAAACTTTATGAGAAACTTTAGAAATGGGCCACTTTAGTGCAATTCAAGGGAAAATATAAAAGATCCTTTAAAAAGGAAAATGAATAATGGTTTGAATAAAAAAATAAATTAACAAAGACATATTTTAATGATAAAATTCGTGACATTAGATAAATAATAATGGATAAAAAATGATAATGGAGTGTACATGAAAATGGGTAAGAAATTGTGAAGTTCCCTTTAAAGGGGCTCACTCATCAAAAATAATTAATAAGGGAACCAATTAAAACATATATTATTCAATAAAAAATATTAACTAATATGGATAAATGAGTTTGGAACATATAAATGGAATTTTAGAGATGGATATATAATTAATGAGGAATAGATTTCAAGTAAATAGAGAGAATGCTAACCTGAAGGAAAAATGGAGGTCCGAGAAAAAACCCTTACATTTTTTTGAAAGCATTCTGCACTTTCAATTAACATTATGGATAATTAAATTAGATTCATTAATAAATTCTTTAATAACTAATTAAAAATTTATTTTATTTATAATAATTTTATTATGTTCATTGATGGACTTTTTGATGAGTGATAAAATTTAATTTTTGTTGTTCATTAATATTATTTTCCCTGCTTTTCATGACTGATTCAATTGTTTATATGTACTAATGATTACAAGAAATGGGAGCAATTATCCAAAATTAAAATTATATGTTATAAATAAACATCCATAAGAATAAATGGACATATAATTCATTTCTTTATTTTGGTGGAGGTTTAATTATTATATAAAACATTAGTGATAACTGTTTAGATTATTTGGCATTTTTTGATCATCATGAACTAGTATTATTTTGTCAATTAATATCATATGTATATATTGTTTCCTGAAAATTATATAGGTAGAAATAAATATATTATATTCTTGTTTAACGATAAAATGGTTTTATGAACAAACATAAAGGTAGAATTGAAATATTAAAAAACCTCATCGATGAAGGTAGAAAATCGGCACCTCACCGACGCTGTTTTCATTTTATGAAAAAAGGGAAGAGAAAATAATTGATGGTGAATATCTCATATTCATAAAAAAATTAAATTATATATATGATAGTAGAGTTACCCTGATTTTTTTTACATATTAGGTAAATAAAGATTAATAAAATAAAATAAAATGAAAGAAAATTAATAAAAAATAAAAAGATATTTTACATCTTGAATTCATCTCATTGAGAATCTTCTTAAGGAACATTGAAATGGTGTTTTGGTGAGGTAATAAAGACCATAATGTGGGGTATAGTTTTGGTATATTAAATAGAAAGAATATAAGCAAGCATAAAGGCATTGGAGTTATGAGGATAAGGGGTGGTAGGAGGTTGTATTTAAAGTAAATAAGGGAGGTGTTTTTTACTATTTTATTCATTTAATTATTATTTGGGCACAATAAAATGAATAGATTGAGAATAATCACAAAATATATTAAAATAATTAAGTGTAATTAAATATTATGGTAATTAAATCCTAAATGTCTCAATGAATAGTTTATTTATCTCATAATGTATTCATACCGTAAATTATTCCATTTTACTGTTCACAAAAAATAAAGTATTTTAGAAAAATTAAAAAAATTCACCAAGAATATTTATTGATGTTTAAAATTTAAAAATGAAACAAATTTTTGGAAAATAATTTTCTAAATATAATAAATTAAATTTTAAATTTTTTGGGACCACTTTGTGTATACGGTTGTATTTGTTGTCAATAGTTGTCAACGAAGATAAAAATGAAGGAGATCAAGAAGTACTCCAATGAAATGGAAGAATGGAGGTTCAGATGATTGTTGTACTGATCATAAGTTCAAAGAACATGTGTAAAAGGTGACACATTGTTTACAACAGTGAAGAATGGTGAGGCATAATCCATTTGCGGATGAAGAAGAATACATGACGGTTGATTATGACCATGTAATACTTCATGATTGCATGAGAACCATGCAAGAGACTTCTTAAAGAATAGAATCGAATGATTTGCAAGATGTAGAGGAATGATGGTTGAAGAAGAAGATAGTGTGGAAGAGATTGGAATTCTGAGATGGCTATGCACTTCACATTGTCTCAAAATATGATGATGCTAAATATGTTCTTTCAAAGGATATATATCACAATAGTGGAGTTTGTGATGAAAGTAGAAGAGTTGTTGAAGAAGCCAGATCACAGAAAAGAAGCATTTTTGAAGTGTTGTGATTGTTGGAAATGGAAACAATGACATACAACTTTGTTGGCAAAGGGGATTTTATGGTGGCATGTCGAGTTCGAGGGCTATGGTTAACGATCCATGTTTGATTAAAGAACGTCAACAAAGGAATGGATGATCTGGAGGTGGTACAAAAAGGAGGAGTGCACAAAGAGGAAGTAGTGTGCCGAAAATAAGGTTTGTGCACAAAATACTTGATCTGGATGCAAAAAAATGCGTGGTGTGTAAAATAGTGGCGCGAAGTTTTTCACGCAAATAATGTTTCAGAATCAGAACGTTGAAAAACGGTAAAACAATGGGCTGCGCGAAAACCCCGAGCTATGTGCGGAAAAATTTGAATGTGCGTGGTAAATGTTGTGCGCATAATAGTTGGGTGAATTTTCCACGCAAATACTGTATCGAATCAGAAATACAGAAAATCAGCAAAGGCATGAGGTGTGCGAAAAATTGGAGACGTTCCCGCCATGTGCGCGGAAAATCAAACTGGGGCGCGTGATGTTGGTTGTGCGAAAAATGTGGTTTTGAAGTATTACGCGCAAGAGTGGATTCATGTTCATAATGATGAAAAATTTAGAAGTAATGAGATGCGTGAAAAACCAAGGCAGTGCGCGAGAATAAAAGGAAGGAGCGCGTAATTCAAAGAACTGAGAGACAGTTTTACGTGCAGGAAGAGGTTTTACACATAGGATAAAAAACACCTATAAATATGAGGTGAACCCTTCTCATTCAGGGCAGCTCAACACTTAGTCAGATCCTGAGCTCTGGCATGCAGAAAAATTGTGGTATAGAGTGGTGCGCAAAAAGAAGAAGGGTTGAGCGAAAAAGAAGGTGTTGCGTGAAAAAGGGAAGATTTGCGTGAAAAAGAAGAGTTGTGGGAAAAGCCTTTTACGCGCCAAAAGTTATTTTCACACGCAAGGTTTAAATTTTACGTGCAAGGCACAGGGAAGGGTGCGTGAAAATTTGGGGGCCCCGTAGGCCTTTGACAGGTGCTTAGCACTCTCAAATCTGCTTTGCGAAGATGGAAGAACAGTAAACCATTTGGTTTTATGAAGAGAAGTGGTACCACACACACATGACTAGTGTTTAACATCCTCATTGTGCTTTGCGAAGAGAAGAAGAACGGTTCGTGCAAATAAACTCAGATCTTCATAGAAAGTGGGGAATATATCAATACACTTAGGTGTTAGTATTGAGAATCAATGGAAGAGAAGAAGAAGATCTAGTGCATTCAGTCATTTCACTAAAGAAGAAGGATTGAACTAAAAAGAGCATCAACTCTGAACCCTGATGCAAGAAAAGTCTCATGCTGAACAGGAGGCAAATAAATTCATGTCTATCTATTGAGGAGACCGTTATGTCTATAAACTGAGTGGGACTTCACCAAAGGCAGTGAGCCAGGGGGAGTCAACGGGAGTGACCCGAGGGAAGCGGTGAGATATCCCTGAACCTTTGTAAAGGCAGTGAGCCTGGGATAGAGTGTCTATACCCGAACCTTGTAATCCACATCTAGTGAAGTATAGTAGAATTGGGTATGACTGACAACTTTTCTTCTTATGCTTCTTGGACGTATCCCTTAGTGGTGAACCAACTAAAAATTGTTGTGTCATCTCTTTGCATGTTAATGTTTCATTTCTGATAATATCCATCATACAAGTTTTACTAGTTATTACCAACATGGGAATAAGATCCACAACATTAAGAAGAAAAAGTTGACACCCTGATTCACCCCTCCCCTCTCAGGGTGTCCTGGGGTCCAACAAAATTCAAATTACCATTTATTAAAAAAATAATGATTTGAAAATTACAACTCATTTTTTAAGGAATTAAAAACTAACATAAGGTATCTATAAATTATATTATAATAATAAGAAAAAAAATATTTATTTCGTGTATCTATTTTATGAAACATAATTTTATTTAAAAAATTATATTAATTATAAAATTTTATTGAAACATTTACGCTTTACAAAAATTCCAACACTTAATTTTACTTTTTTGAAACATATAATTACTTATTCCATGAGATAAAAGTGGTTTAAATTCATTAATAAGATACAAAAATTTTATATATAAATACATTGGGGAGATTACTATTAAATTTTAATTTGACTATTAGTATAACAAAAATGACAGCTTTATAAAAATTTGGATTCTCACTATTCACTAAAAAATATATATTTTCAAAAATATTCCAAAATCTCCCCTTATGATTATTTTTAAATTAAGAATTTAAAAATATAGTTTAATTTGTTAATTACAATTATACAAAGTGTAAAAAATTAGTTTTAAAACATGTGTTCCACTAAATAATGATAAAACTATCTTAAGAAAAATTGGTGACTTTTATGAAAAAATAGATTTATTCGTATATTAAGACTAAAAAACATGTTAGTTGAATGTAAAAATATTTTATTAAATATGTAACATATAAATTTCATTATGATAATTCATTGTAAATATACTATTTAATTTAATAATATATAATTCCATTGTGTTAATAAAAATATTTAAAAAAACACATCCTTTACGTTCAATTGATTTTAATTTTCATTTCTTATTACTTTTATCCAAATAATTAATTTTATGGGAATTTTAAACTATATTTTCATTATTTATATAATAAATATCATTCACTCCATTCATATTTCTTAGTGATAACTATCACAATAATTATTTGTTTAAACTCGGTGTTCATTATAATGTAAATTATCAAAAAAGATAAATTTAAATTGATACATTATATAAAATATTGGGGTGTTAAATTATCCCCTCCTTCAATAAATCGTTTCCTCATAATTTAAAATTTTACTTAATAATATAATTCTTGATAGTGGAAACGTTTTTGTGAAAATCCTATATCGTCAAAATAGTTAATAAAACTTACTCGTAACCAAAAAAATAAGACTCTAAAATTGAAGAACATTCAAGAAAATATGGTTATAAAAGAGAAATAAAACTATTATGTTTAGATAGAGAGTTATAGAGAGGAAAGTAATTAGAAATTCCACAATCAGAAAACCAAAAATGTGTGATTGGTTAAAAGTCCATTGATTTTTAAAAACGAAAAGTAAATATATGATGATTTTGATTCAATATAATTTTCCTAGAGTTGATTAATTATTTTACTATCCATATAATAAAATGATAAGGTATAAATACTTGGTTTCATCCCATGCCATAATCTTATCCTTTGGTTGTTCATTTATTTATTTTCACTTCGTCCCTTACACCTAGAAATGAATGTTCATTATGAATTTTTCAAAAATAAAACACTTTTAATGAATATTATGTTAATTAATACATTCATACACCTTTAAATGATTAAAAAATCTAATAAGGTTAGAAAATTTTGTTGATGATCAATAATTTTCAATGTCTAACATGATCCATTCCATGTATTGTTAATCTGAAGACTCGTCTAAAACACGTAAGTCTACATTCAATGAAAAAAAATATAAAAGGAAGGTCACTAAATTTAAAAAACCAACATAACATAATATTATATAAATAGTTTAGTTTTTAATCCCCAAAAATAATATGAATACCAAGATCACCCAGTCTAAAAAACATTAACAAATTAATTTTTATACTTTGATTGTAGTAACAACATAAGAATGACCGTGATCCCTTTTCTTTTTCTGAGTTATATTTTTTTATGACTAGGACATTCATTTTAAAATCATCCCATATTCCTATAAGCAAAACATTTCATATTTATAGCTCCTTTATTTTCATTACAATCATGAGAATGGTGACCATTATCTCCACACTCGTAACAAACACCAATTATCATCAGGCAAGTACCAGTGTATTTCATCCCACAATTATCACATGTAGGTAAATCCTTATTTCCTTATTTTCCATTATCCATATCATTCTATACTATTCTATTATTCTCTTACATTCCATTAAAATTCATAAAATATAGATAATTATTTAGTTGTCTTGATAAAACATGAGACTATTTCATTGTATAATGAGAATATATGGGAAAATAATGGTTTTCAAATGGGTGGTTTAAACACATAAACAAATCAATAAATCATGATATTTGGATGGAATACATATTCCCCTCTATATCCACTCATTTTCCGTGAGGGAAAAATTTTACAAGAAAAACCCCTTAAAATTCCTCCATTAAATATTTTAAAAAAAATCTTCCTCTTTTTTGTTTTTAATTAATGACTAACATTTATCTTCATCCCTTGAGAGATGATTAAAATCCTTGACAACCTTCCCAATTCCATTACTTTCCAAAGAGAGAAATATATTATTTATGAAACTTATCCACTTCTCATCTAAAAATGGTTTTGTACACTAATTTTAGGATGGAGGACATTATCAGATAAAGATGTCTAAAATTGTTACACTAAATTATGGTTTAGTCTCTTCCATGTGAGTAAGTTTATTAATCATAACCTGAGTCTGTTGTCCAAGTATATTTATATATTGTTCAACTTTAGTAGAAACTCCAACTCCGACATCCTTATCTTTCCAAGGAGGATAATCCCTACCGGGGATACACATATTGATATGGTTTACATTCCTTCCCCTAGTATCCATTTCTAAATAATGGCATACACTATATTATATTATAAAATTATGAATAATAATTTGTAACATTATTACTAGTGAATCACATAATCCAAATAATATCCCACAAGACTATCAAACTATGTGTGTAGTAAGTCATGTTTTCATGTGCCAAGATTTTTTGAGTCAGACTCAACCCACATTATCAGAGTTGTTGCACCAACATATATCTATGCTAGAAAATTTTCCACCTGTAGTGTCCAGACTGGTATATATTTCTAGGAATACACACATAATATTTAATTTAATAATATTCTAGTATTTTCTACTATTGTTGTTATAAAAGTAAAAATTAGATTTATTTTCCATAATCTATATTTTCTAAAACTAGTTTCTAATGTTTCTACTAAAAATACATTGATACCGACACAAAATACATTGACCCTAGAGGCTCAGAGACGATACCTTACATTATTAAAATGGAAATATGATCATCTGTTCACATATAAAAGGACTGAATAGTTTAGTAGATTTGGAAAAACAAATACAAACATAAGTTTTCCATTACAACATGAAATGAAAAACAACCTAGAAACTACACTAGGAACATCTATAATCTTCTAGATTAACCATGGAAGTCATTCATAACATCCAACATAATATCCTAGAGAAAAATAAAACATAATAAATTGGTGAGATAAGATTCTCAGTATTGGTAAACAATATAGTAGAGATATCATAAATAAACTTACACAATAAGGCAAGGTAAATAACGAAACATATGCCAATAAAAAATAATCTGGAGCATAATATGGAAGGAATAAATGATGAATACATAATTCCATTTAAATAAAAAAATAAAATTTACCATGAATATTCTACTAGTTGAATAATAACATGATTTATCAATTATTAATACCATGATTAAAGAATTCATAATGTCGGACATCTGAAACATACTATTGAGGCCTCGACCAAGACATCTAAAAATAAATGATTAAGGCCTTGGAATAACACATATATGTTTTGTCTCAAAAAGCCTATAGATGCATATAGGGTAAATACAATCCCTATTCCATATCATAACGAGTATAATTCATTATTATATGAATGTTTTGAAACATAAACTATATTCACATAACTTCCCCGAATTAATACACATAATCACTAGCCATTCTAAGTAATATGTAGAATGGTATCAAGAAAGCACATCAACAATAAAACTGACTATATAAAATTTCATAAAATGCGATAGATGATATCATAAAATATAATTAATTATTATTAATAATATTCTACTAATGGTTTTCAAATATATGAAAATAAAATAATTAAATCATCAATGAATTATTGAGAGAAATACCTATTTTTTTACATTGGAAAGAAGCATTCTATTGAAAAAACCATTTGTATTTTTCATAAAATCATATGGTAAAAATGTATATCCCAAAAAAGAAAAGTTAAGTAAAAAATTATGTTTTAGTTATAAATGATGTCCTGCTGAAGTGGAAACACAAAAAAAGAGTTTTTTTACTTTAAAAATGTACCACTTCAGTGTGGTTGAAGGGAAAATATAAAAGAGTCTTTAAAGAGGAAATTTAATAATGGTTTACATAAAATATGAAATTTAATATGATATATTTTCATTAAAAATGAGTGGTTTTATAAAAATAAAGTTGGATTAAAATATATTATGGAGTATACTTGAAAATGGGTAAGAATTCGGTAAGTTCCCTTTAATCTGTCATGGTTATCTGGAAGAATTGAGAATGTAACCTTATAAAGCATGTATTATCCACTAAAATAAAGTTGAATGGATAAGGATACATGATTTTGGAACATATTCAAGAGTTTAGAAGAATTATCTAGAAATAATGATGAATTAAATTGGGGTAAAGAGAGATAAAGTGTAACATGAACAAAAAATTGATGTTTGGAAAAAAATTGTTACCTTATGTACGAAAGCATTCTGAAAATGAACATAATTTACTAGATAATGACATTGGATTAATTAATAAATTATTTTAGAACCTATTAAATATGCATTTTATTTATTTTATTTTTATCATGTTAATTTATGTCATTTTAATAGACTTATACAATTTAATTTCGTCGTTTGGGAGTGTTCTTTTCCATGGGTATCCTGATTGGATCTCTTATTTACACAGATGAAATAGAATTTGAAATATTAATAGTTATCCAAAATTAAAATTATATTTTATTAATGAAGTCATTTATGATTAAATGGTTATATATTTTATTTTATTATTTTGGTTGAAGAAGAGTCATTAAATAAAACATTTGTGATAACCATTTTGATTATTTGTTGTTTTTTGATCATCACTTAATACTTTTGTTTTATTTATTAATATCATGTATAATAATTGTTACATAAAAATAAATAGGTTACAATAAATAATTTATAATCTATTTTATCCATAATTGTATTATTACTAATCCTGATGTGTAATTGAAAAACTAAAACTCTCCGTCCACGAAGGAGGTAAATCGACCCCTCACAGATGATGTTTTCAATTTTAGAATAAAAAGGGGAAGGGAAAAGAATTTATGGGGGATAAACCATTATAATACATATTTTATTATAGAGTTTTCTAGAATGTTTGGAAATAGTATGTAAGAAAATAATAAGAAAATAAAAGAAAATTAAAGAAAATTAAAAGAATTAAAAGAGGTGTTACATCTTGAATTCCTCTCCTTGATATCCTTCTTAAAGAATAATGAAATATTATCTTTGTGAGACCATTAAGTCCAAAACTTAAGGATAAGTTTTAGAGAGAAAATGGGAAGAATATAATCAATATTTAAGGCTTTGATGGTGTCAGGAGGAGGGGTGGTTTTAATAGTGGAGGAGAGGGCTATTTTTAAATATTTTAATCATTTGTTTATTATTTTAGATGATGACTATGAATAGTTTGATTAGTATGAATAAATATATTAAAATAATTAAGTTTAGTTATATATTATGGTGTTTTCATCATAAATGACTAATGTAATAGTGTATTGGACATGTAATATTTATAATATAAATCATCGTATTTTACTATTCACAAAAAATTCATGTATTTTAGAAAAATGAAAAAAACTCACCCTAGCCATTTTTAGAAAGTTTGAATTAAAAAAATAAATCCTATTTTATGAAAATAATTTTTTAAATACGAGAAATTTAGTTTTTAATTAAAATCATCATTTATTCGAGAAATAAAGATCTTAAAATTATAAGTGATTTTATAACACATTGAGAAATTCATTAAGGTCTCATAAAATTATCTTATAATAATAAGATGACAATATATTATTTTATGAGTCAATTTTAGGATACTAATTTTCCTTTTCAAACATCATATTAATTATTAAATTATAAAGAAACATTAACGCTTTAAAAAATTCCCACAATTAATTAATCATTTTTAAAACTTTTAATTACTTATTCCATCATATATGCATATTTATTTTCATTCACAAAATACATAAATTTTATGTAAATAGTAATTGGGTAGGTTACTATTAAAATCATTAATATACTATTAATTTAATAAAAATGAATGATTTAAAAAAATTAGGTTTTTAATATTCGCTAGAAATTGAATATTTTTAGAAAATACCAAAATACCATCTTAAGATAATTTTAAAATTTCTATATTAAAAGAGATCATTTTTATCAATATAATTTATAAAAGTTTAAATTTTTTTAAATTATTTCACCATTAAAAGGCCATAAAACTGTTTATAAGGAAAAAATTCATTCATTCGTAAAATTATATTTATTCTCATATTAATCCTATAGAAAATATTTGTTGAATTTAAAAACATTTGGTTGATATGTAACATATAAATTCTATTAATATTTATTAATTATGGTGTTAAATTTTAATTATTAATCTATAATTCTGTTGGGTTAATAAAAATAGTTTTCTATAAATACTTATCAATTATATTCAATTGATTTTTATTTTCATTTATAATTAATATTAACCAAATAATTCATTTTATAAACATGTATGAACTATATTTTCATAATTTAAATAATATCTTTCATTCCACCCACTCCAATAGGTTTGGGACAACTATAAAAATAATCATTTGTTTAAGCTCAGTGTTTTGTGTAATATACACTGTCGAAGAAGATAAATATAAGAGAAGGCATACCATAAAATATTGGGGTGTAACAATAAATATCCATAATTACAATATTTATAGTAAATATTGAGTCACAAATACATCCAATACCATTTAGTTTTATTTTCATAAGTATTTAATAGAACCCATTACTTATAAAATTCCATAACTTCGCCATCAAAAAAGAATTTTTCAAAATAAACCACTGATTAATTTTTTTATTATATGAAATCATTATGTTTAACATAATTATCTACGAATGTCAGTATATTTTAATATACTGCATAATAATAATCCTAAAAAAATAAGTAACAATTTATCATAAGAAGGATGATTACAAATTCTCTGCAAGTGTATTGTATAACAGAAGTCACGATGGAATAAAAAATTCTTATTAAAGTGGAAGGATTTAAGAGAAATAAAATAATTTTCTATAAATCTTAACATGAGCCTGTAATTTTTTTGATAAAAAATATGTATATGTGGCATTGACATGCATGATGAAGTATAATTTAAGGCTAAATATTCCATCTAATTAAACTACCAATAAAATCTAAATGTTTCTAATATTTGAACACCTTTCAGTAGTTTGTAAAATAATCAGTAATTCATGAAACCTAGGTTTTGTGAGTCAGTAAAAGTAGAAACCATGTATGGAAATAGTTGCACATTCTCTAGAATACTCCACCAAGAAGAAATGTTTTAGAGTCACCAAACTCAACCATATATAACAAAAAAAATTCCACTAAAAATCAAATTTTACATAATATATATAGATATTCATGAACTAAAGACTTCATGAAGATACAATTCAAACTAATTTAGCACCCCACCTCATTTTTTTAGGATTAAACTATTGAAGACTATGCTTTATGCTCTCAACTCTCACAATGTATTCTAAAATTTTTTTGTCCAAGATGCACAAATTAATTCATATAGGTGATATAAATGTTCAAAAAACATCACATAGGCCTTTAAATATATAATCATATGTATAAATATAATTATCCCAACATTTATTAATAACGAATATATTTCTTGAAAGAATCAAAATCTTATTGAAACATCCAACACACATAAAAATGATTCTTGGTAAATCCTTGAAATACACTAGATCTTGATCCCATGGTTTGCGCAAATGAATGAATTTATGAGAATTCAATGATACGCAGACGTGACACCAGGGATTCCCACATGATGCATCCTTTCAAAAAAAGTAGTTTCACAAAATATGAGTTATAATTTGCATTGTTTCAACTCGATCAGTTCATACTCATATAAAATAAAAATCCACAACTATTATTATAGATTGTAACATCTAATAATGTAGAAAAATACCTAAAGAGGGAAATAATCAATGAATTTTTCATTTTAAAAATATTTCAGTAGTGATTTTATAAACCTAAAAAATAAAATTATCAATGGTTACCACCCATTTTCAACCTCTATAATCCTATTTAAGATCCATTTTTTCTTATATTGACAATTCCTAAACCAAGAGTAGAATATTAATGTGTACCACCATCAGAATCTTTGGATTTCCCCCTTTTCATCGCCTGACAAACTCATCAAAATATGTTTAACATTAACATTTACTCAGGGAAATATATTAAACTATATCTCAACATAATTAAGGAACATAAGAGACACCATGTCTTGATATAATTATTCCCCATGTAAGAAGCATGATATACCTCATGTGATAGGCAAGAGATAACCCCATACTCTAGGAAGAAGAAATTATGAGACTAAAATAATCCCTTATTCCCTTCCCTTCAACAAAATCTGAATCCTCATCATGTGATATTAAACTGAATAAAATAATCACATTACAAGACCTTAAATTGTACACAAAACCTATGTCAGTGTTGATTACAATCTACAAAAGGATAAATAGGATTCCTCTCAATTTTTCAATATCAACTCCCTAATTGAGTTTTCCCCTATACAAGGTGATATCTTGAGTGAAGTGCCTAAGATAACTCTATCAACACCAAAACAACATCTTGATACCATTTTACGTCCCTAATGTTGGAAATGTCTCAAAATCCTACTCATTATTTTTTAGAATATTGTTCTTATTATTATATCATAATATATTCCGAATAATTATTTAGTATCATCATGGGATGTTAAACCTAATAAATACCTATATATTAAAATCATATGTCTGATCATCCAACAAATAATTTAAAAAGATTAATAACTCATAAACGATAAGAATATATTGGACCATACCTCTATAAACATAATCAGGTGACGAACCCTTATATTTTGATTGTATATGTGACTTTTCTCACATGACATTAAATAAGAGGATTATCCATATATGAGAAGTATTTGAGGTACCATCATTAATAGATATTATAAATGTGAAATATGAATATTTTCTCGGTTTATTTAGAACCATCACCATTAGACATTAAACTTGTGTCCGAACCATACATAATTACTGCTTGTGGGACTCTCCCTACTAGGAATTAATCATGTGATTAACCAACACTAGTCAAGGGTATATAAGATTTTTGATATTAATAATTCAATAGGTGTACGAAACATACATCCTGAGATCATGTATAATTGTCCCCATGGGATAGTAAACGAGTTACAAAGACAAATATGTAAAACATACATTTTTCATATCTCACTAGACAATAAACCTATGATCTTCTATAAAATGATGAGAATATTTTGAACCAAAAATAAATCATGACATACCTATACATACGTAATTAGCCTAGGGAGCCTTCGACATCAAGTATATGAAACATATATGATTTATAATAATATATCCAATCCTTAAAACTAGGCGACGATCCTATAATACCAACTCATTCCTAGAGTAGAATATTCATTATCTGTGAAGAATATAATTCCTCACATCATTCATTATTTGATTAAAAAATGTTTGATTCTCATGTGGTAATCATGAAATTCTATATTATTTGATCTAGAGAAGTTTATGTGATGAAAATGGGATATATTAATTCTCCGCTTTTGGGAAAATTTTATGATTCATAAATTATAAAATGATAAAAGTATCCAACCAAGTATAATCAAAATAATACATAGGTTACCATGTTAATTTTACTTTTATGACGTGTGTATGATTCCATATATGACAAATAAGTGTGTCCTATAGTAATAAGCACAGTCTTCCCTATATATCAATACTAGGATGAATAATTCAATGACCATGTGTATCAGAATCACAACCATAACATACAATGGGTCTTTTTCCTAAATATATGTACCTGGTTAACATATGATTCCCTCATGGTTATCTTGGGGAATAATATTACAAATTACCAATTTATCCAATGATATTCATTAGATCCTAATGAGAAATTATATACAATAAACAGTGATCACCATGCTAAGGAAGCAGTGATGTAATTATCTTTTAAGAACAAGAAGATGAAAATTAGGAATAGATTTATGATAATTTCTTCAATATATTTTTATAAAAATATAAGGCTACAATATCCATTAATGAATCTATGGAAGGGAGTAATGATATCCCATAATCATATTCTTTTGAAGGCACTGATACCAACACCCCGAATAGATATTGTAACATCCCAGGTAAATAAAGAATAAAACATTTTCATATTTATTAATATTTTTGAATTAAATATTAATTTATCTTTAAAGTGGTTTCTATGTTCGATAGCGTACCCGATACACAACAATGAGTTTCTTTGAAATCTTACGTTGGACACTAGTAATATAATAATATTATTTTAAATTGTAGTTAACACGTAGCCGTTGTATTGGCGAGAAAAAATAGAAATAACTAAAATATGATTATATATGTTTTTTAAATGTTTTTACATTTATCCAATAAAATATAAAGGCTTAAAATAAGAAAAGAATTCAATTTTAGGCATAGATACTCTAATATTCACTAAAAGGTCGAACTATCACCTTTTGATGGAGAACCCTCTTAAAATATAGTTTTTGTCACTCTTATACATTTTTTTGGACCAAATAAAACTCTTATTTAGAATCGAGACATAAAAATTTAATTTGTGTAAATTTTTTGTATTTTTTCGATAATGATTATTTTTTAATGAATAGGGAAAAATGTTGTATTTTAATTCAAAACCACTTTTTAATATAATTTATTAATATGAATAGATTATTTTTCGAATTGTTTTTAAAGTAAAATTATAATATATTTTTACCATTTAATCCAATATTGGTCTTTGGAATTAATTTCACTTTGAAATCAGACTTAACCTAGTGTCAATCATTTGATACATTTTGTTTCATAAAAACACGTTATTTGTTTTGACAGCAGGAATTAATTATTAAATTAATTAATGAAACTTATATTTTTTGAATTTTTTAAAATAGACATAATTTTTTAATTTGGAATATCAAATATAGCTTAGGGCGATTTTTTGGTATTTTTCTGAAAAACTTCAATTTTTGATGAATAGTAAATCCACTAAGTGGTACTTAAAAAACTGATTTTTTCGTTTAAATGAAAATTTACCACCTCTGTGTTTTGAATTTCAAAAATCTAACATACATGGTTGTCATTAAGAAGTAAAATGTGGTTTAATAGGATTAAAATAATTTTTTGGTGAATAGTAACATTAAAGTTTTTAATCGCAATTAGAGGTAATTAGTGTAGTTTAAGGTAAAAATAATGTTTTAATAATATGAAATGACCTTGAAACATGTCCTACCCTTATTGGATGTGTCATGGCAGAAAAATAAAATCAATGGGTCAACATGGGGACCCATGGAGCCACTTTTTTTAGGAAAATGACATTAATAACTTTTTATTTAATGTTAAAATAAAAATGTCACAAACATGAGTTATTTTACTAAAACAATTTTTAAATGGGGTTATACAAGTCATATTTTTGACTATAAATATTAATTACAAATCTAAAAATATTTCCTACATCATGATAGTTTTTTTATTATTTTTATACATTAAATAAATTAAATTATTTATGACATCATGATGATGCAGCGATTACCTCATTATTTAACGATTTAAATAAAATGAAAAGATAATGTAAAATATAAGACCTAAACATGTCAAAAACCTATTTGATGGGTGGATTTAGAACTCTTATCACTTTATCCTAGAAATATAAAATTTTGGGACCTTTAAAATCAGAAAAGAATTTTTTAATAAAGTAACCTTTTATAACTTTCCAAGAGTGACCCTCCTCTCCTCTTATAAAAGGCCCCCACCTCTACCACCTTACCCACACCTCTCAAGCCTTTGGCTCAGCCAAACCCTGCCATTTTATCTCTATACATCCCTATATTACTCCTATAAGCCTCACATTGGGCATAAGTCTTTCCAAGGAATCTTTTGATCTCAAATCCAAAAGAGTTACCCGTATTAAAGGTAGTGTCTTCTCTTGTGTTCTTGTGTTTTATTTTGCTTCTCCAACCCCATAAACTCTTTTTATTCTTTTATTTTGTAACAACACCAGTATATTAAATATACTAGGATGTTTTTATGAGAAGTATTATAGCTAAACTTACACACACCTTCATCTAATAGTTAAAGAGCATACTGTTTCCGTGGATGGCGAATTTCTGCCTCACAAAACGATGATTGTTCAATATTCTTTAACACCTTAAAAGGTGGACATTAATATGTCACTATATTTATATATGGTATATAATATGTTTATGTTTTACTTAATCTTCTGTATTTTTCATTTATGGCATACCTTTATGGTTTCCATTATGGGCAAACGTGATATCTTCATTTTAGGAAGTGCGGACTACCGCCCCCTCAAAGTGATTTGATTCGTTAATGCCATATGAGGGACGTATAAAGTATGGAGTTAAAGTTATTATATATGATTTTATACTGGAATTATAATATACCTTTACATCATTATTATTTCTTTCCATTAAAGTATGAGATAGAAATGAAAGTAGCGTTCATGCGTACGTACAGTTTACCGTCTCCATGAACGGTGCATTTCATTTCTTATCCCCAAATGTAATGTACTATTATAAGTACATATATATAATGGATATATATGATTTATGTTACATCTCAATGATGAATATAATTCTGGAATTTAAATATACATATCTCTCATTTAGTTTTAATTCCATTAATATGACATAGAAATGAAAGTAGCGTTCATGCGTACGTACGACTTACCGTCTCCATGAACGGTGCATTTCATTTCTTACCTCTAAATGATTATGTAATATTATAAATTTTTCTATATACTGGATATATATGATATATATATGGAATCTACATCATGAATATCATTATTGAGATAATTGATATTTGCCTACGTGAACAACTTGTAAATATAAGAAGTTCACTTTTGACTCAAGTACCAAATATCGACAAAACGACGGTTATTAACTTAAATGATTACATAATGTTCATAACATGGTAATAAGTGATAAAAAAGAAATAATGAAATTTAAAAAGGTTCTTAAGAAAGTAGAAATTAACTCAAGTTTATTATTCAGGATATTAAAGAACGATCGAGTCGCGTCGGATACGAGGTAAGGGACTTCGTCTCAATCTCCTTTCATTGAGGCATATTTTGTTCTAATACAAGGCTTTTATTTATACGGTGTATAAACCCCTTTGAATTTTAATTTCATAAAAATGGAATCTTTTTCTACGATGCTTTTTACAAAATGACAAAAAGGAATGTTTCTTTTAACGTACGCGGTGACAACGACCTTTTCCGCCGCCGCGAGTATTATTGGGTCTTTGGGTTCCTCAACAAGACGTAATGTTTTTAAAATGAAATAAATACCATATACTCTTTTATGTATTTTGGTATTGAAAATGGTTTTTATAATGGATTTGTTATGTCAATATATTTAAGTGATATATTGTGATGAAAGTGTGGAAATGTTTTCTCTCCATTATATTTGTTTTATGTCTTATGATTTTATAATGGTACTTGGAAATATGACTTGTGGTTACGTGATAAACCATATGACGGGTGGTATCGTGCATACCAGGATGGGTGGTTACCTTATAACCTCCAATGCATTGGGTATGGAAGTCGGCCATATGGCTATTCCATTAAGTGATATGTGTGGAAGTCGACCGTATGGTTATTCCATTTAAGTATGTTTATGTCATACGTTACCTTTATATGATATGTGTTCTTTATATGGGGTTTATGGTAATATTTTGGTTACAAAAGGGTAAGTAATGATATTTTATTTAGTGAAGAGTTTTTACTACTTCATAAAGGTGAAAAGTATTACTTTGATAAAGTATACCTGGTTTACTTGTGGTTTTGAAAAAACTAATAGTTTTCATTCCTTGTGTGTCCCTTACTGAGCTTTTTATGATCCCACCATGTTTTTTTGAAATGTTTTTCACAGGAATTAATGTGGAGTAGGGTCAAAGATGGGATAAAGGGAAATTCTTGCTATATAAAATGTGGAACTATACATGTTTCTTTTTAAGAGTTGTTATTTTTATGGAAACTTAGTAGAAGTGTCTACTTTATAATCTTTTGAGATGTAATAGTTATGTTCTAATTCTCTAAAACTCTAATCCTGAAAAGATCCTCAATGTGAATTATTCATTTAATTCAATATTAAGTAAGGTTTAAGGCTGGTGCCTTATAGATATGGCCTCTATCCCATCCAATTTGGAAATACAGGACTAAGAATATATCAACATGTCCAAAGATGTAGATCCATAGTATTAAAGGGCCCTAAAATAATTTACAAAATATATAATGTTGAATCCATTCTAAATTTATTCTCCCCCAATAGTGATAGGATGATAATCTTTGGTCCAAATAGTGAAATGACATGTATTCCCTTAGGCATATTGAAAACGATCTTCATCGGGCATATACTTATTATTTGTTTCAATAGTTTCATTTACGGTTAAAATAATATAAAATGTTGTACCACCTACCTCATTCCCAAATAATAGTAATGGCTATCATAGATCAAACAATGTTGTAATCATGCAAAAAAATCTCAGGAAGCATTAACCACCTCTCCCTTAAATCTAGGCCCCCTCACCCATCTCAAAAAACTATTGGATGATTATAAATTCCATTCCCTTAATATATGAGTGTGGGAAACACTACCCCATAATAATAGAATACATTGTCTTAGAATACATGGTTCTATGTGAGAATTATCTTAAATGAGGAACATGATTGGGAGATTCCATTAACACCACTATCTATCTCAACCATTTCAGGTGACTTTCAACATAATTCACAAAATTTACACTCCCATGAAATTTTACGGTATGATATTTTCATGTACTGAAAGCCCAAAATTCCACTCAGGTGTCACCAAGGAATGCAATTTCTACATAACATCACCAAAATAATAGGGAAGATATGCTAGGTAACGAACAAATTGATCTACTCCCTATTCAAAATTCCCATTTCTAGATAGTATTTTTCCAATAATATGAGTCAACCACCGACACTGCCTAGTATAATTACAATCATTCAACTCCCATCACCCCTAGCACCATAAAACCACTCTCTTCATTTCCTACCCTAATAAAGGGATATGAGTTTTCTAGACCATGATTTTGACACTAGTTTCCCCAAGGATAGGTGAGTCGAATCTCTCACTTGATATCCCATTGAACAACCACCGTGGATGTCATGACCATGTTGAAGAGGTCTACCACTGTTACACCCTGAGATTTTAAAAAAATGATTATCTTAAAAAAATTCAAGGGTATCGATTTATAGATCATCATACTTAAAAAAAATTAATGAATCCATGATATATTTATATAGAATGCACATATTTTAGTATAAACATATAAATGTAGAATTTCAATAAGCATAAAATAATTAGTGTTACAAGTTCATGAAATATTTATAGAAGGAAAATAATGGATAATTTATAAATGAGTGAAATTATATAGGAAAAGATAAACTTACAAGTATGATAATTTTCTGTTTAAAAATGTATTTTCTTTATAATATCATTTTACGTTATATGGTTTTCATTTAAAAGAAACATGTGATTAACTATTGGTAATAAATATTCATATGATTAATTCATTAACATAAATTTATTAATGAAACTATATGACATGCATAATATTTTTTTTTCTAAAAAGAATATCTCCCTATAATTTTTTTCCTTATATTATATAATTTAATTTTAATGTTAAATTTATAAATATTATAATTTCAATTTTAATAAATTAGAAATATTTTTAGATTCATCATTGTAATATTTTAATAATATTAATTTTTATATTTTTCCATTAAGAATGATTATAATGTATATAGTGAAATATATCATTTCTATTAATACTCTCATTAAATGAAATTAATAGTATGAATGTATGGAATATAAATATTTTAAACCTTTTTCTTTGAAATATTGAAAATTTTTAGGTGTAATTATAAATATAAATATAGTCATTCTACATTAAAAAAATAACTAATTTTTTAAAACATATATAATATTTTTCAAGTGAAAATGGTTTTAAAAAAATGTTTATTTTTTACAAATAAAGTTTTTTTTCACATTTAGAAATTGAATAGAATAAAATAGTTTTCAAATTTTGAATATCTAGAATCATGTTGTATAATAAGAAATAACATTTTTTTTTGAAAAATGATTAAATGAAATAGGTACAAATTAGTTACCACAATATGTGTAAATTAGGGATAATAGGATTTAACCTAGTTAAAAAGGCTAAAACATGACAAATATTAATGTGCTAATGTGTGTTTGAGAAATTTCAAAACATCTTGTCTTGGAAATCCATTATTTCTCAAATTTGGAGAATCTTTCCATTGGATTAAAATTCAATTATTAGTAGTTTTCTATATTTAAAAAATAAAATCGATTCTTAATAATAAATGGGGACTCTTTTAAACCATTCAAAACAACTCATAAAATTCAGGTTCCTACTAAAACCCTACAATTTATCCATCCCCTAATATCCTATTAATCATCCATGAGATTCTGATAACATGATATTAACCTATTCCTTCATTTTCCTAGGAATTATCTAAATTAAAAACAATTTCTCTACATGAGTAATTGTTTTTGTTTAAAATAATTATATTCCATCTTATCATTATAATTATAAGTATCAAAACCATAAATATTTAAATTATTAAGGTTTTTTAAATGAATTTTATTATGAAAAAAGAAATTAGCGTTAAAAATATCCTTATTCCCTTATGAAAAACATAAATGTGATATTTTTGTGGGTGTGGTATACCACCTACAAGAAGAAATGTACTCATTTTCCATCACTTACATTGATATTTTATCCATAAAAGGGTTGTTATGATTCAGATTTATGGAATTTTTTTTAAATTTCATTCAAAATTATTCTTGATAGTTGTAGGTGGTAATTGTTTTATTCTATAAACTCTTATTGTAACATCCCATGTAAATAATGAAATAATTCATTTTCATTATATTTAATATTTTTGAATTAAATATTATTTTTAATTAAAAGAGGTTTCAATGTTCGATGTCGTACCCAGTACGCAACAACGAGTTTCGTTGAAATCTTATGTAGCACACTAATAATATAATATTATAATTTTAAATAGTAGTTAACTCCTAGCCGCTGTATTGGTGGTAATGAACACAACTATCTACAGTATTATTATGCATGTTTGTTAAATGTTTTTACATTTATCCAATTAAATTTAAAGTCTTAAAATGTCAATGAATCTAATTTTAAGCATAATTTATTTAAAAGGTTTATTTACCACCTTTTAAGGGAGTACCCGATTTAAATCAAGTTTTGGTCATTTTTATGTGTTTTTTTTTAAAAAATAAAATTCTATTTTAGAATTGGTACATCAAAATTCCCTTTGGTTAAAATTAGTTATTTTTATGATAAAATTTTATTTTTTATGAATATTTAAAAATACTGTATTTTAATTCAAAAACTTCCTTTTAATCTAATTTATTTATATGGTTAGATTAATTTTCAATTGGTTTTCAAGTTTAATTAGATTATATTTTTACCATTTATTAAAATTATGATTATTGGAATTAATTTCACTTTGAAATAGGACATAAACAAGTGTCAATATTTTGATAGTTATTATTTCTTAAAAACATGAATTTTGTTTTGATAGCAGGAATTAATTTTAAATTAATTTTTGCCTCTTCTGGGTTTTGAATTTGGAAATATAGATTCCATATTTTTAATCAGGAGGTCCAAATTGTGTAAATAGGTAACTTTTTATTTTTAGACAATATTAATATGTAGTTCACTAAATATTTTATTTACAATGGTTAAAGGGTATATCTGGTAAATAAAGGGAAGCAAATATTACTATAATAATATAAAATTACCCTAACATGTATCTTAATCCTATTTTCTGATACATGTCTAACCTTGATCATCCTTGGGTTGATTTTGGGACCCCATGGGGCCTTCTGGGAGTGATAATGACGCTTTATTTTAATTAACTTAACGTAAAGAAAAAATGACATAAACAAATATCTTTTAGAAAATTATTTTTTACATATGGTTATATAAGTAATATTTTTGACTATATATATTATTTGGAAATATATAAAGACTTCTTACGTCATGGTATATTTTAAATAATTTTTATACTTTAAAACATTAAATTATTTATGACACAATAATGATGTAGTGTTTACCTCATTAATAAATGATTTAAATAAATAAGATTATAATGATAAAAATAATATCCAAAACCAATCCTATTCTTATTGGATGATTTTATTTTCACCATGAGTCATTTTATTTTCGGCTTTAATATATTCTGGACATTTAGAAACCGAAAATCATTATTTAATAAAATAACATTTTCACATTTTCTTAAAGAGCCCCTCCTCCCCCTTATAAAACTCCTTCAACTCTAACCCATTTCTCACACCTCTCAAAGCCCTTGG
This sequence comes from Viscum album, assembly GCA_963277665.1. Taxonomy (NCBI): domain Eukaryota; kingdom Viridiplantae; phylum Streptophyta; class Magnoliopsida; order Santalales; family Viscaceae; genus Viscum; species Viscum album. Next base: position 670,026,355 of record OY728131.1, on the reverse strand, counting down.
CTTGTACAACCTCTACCCAATTAATCTCTATAAATCCCTCTCCTTCTCTTATAAGCCTTAACTTACGCATAAGGTACTTTAACAAACCCTTTTGTTTCAAATAAATGGATTTAGCAGATTTAAAAGAAACATCTTCTCTTAAGTTATTTTGTTTAATTTTACTTCTCCAACCCCCTAAACTCTTTTTATTACATACATTTATAACAACACTAGTATATGAAATATACTAGTATTTTTTAATTATAAGGATTAAAACTACACATACACACACCTCCATAAAATTGGTAAAGAACATACTGTTTCTATGGATGGAAAACTAACGCCTCATGAAATGATGATTGTTCAATTATCTCCTACCGCATCTCATGGTGGCAATTAAGATGGAACTATATTTATATATGATATAAATTGTGTCAATTTTTTCTTTATTATTCTATATTTTCTATTTATAGTGTACCTGTATGGTTTCCATTATGGTTAAACGCGATAATTTTATCTAAGGAAGTGCGGACTACCGCCCCCTCAAAGTGATTAAAATCATTAATGCCATATATGGGACGTATAAAGGATGGAGTTAATGATAAAATATATGATATTATACTAGAATTATAATATAAATATGTATTATTATGTTTTAATTCCATTAAAATAATAAATAGAATTGAATGTAATGTTCATTCGTACGTACGACTTACCCTCTCCTTGAACGGTGCATTTCATTTCTTATCATCAAATTTCTTGTACCATTATAAATACATACATATACTAGATATATTTTATGTATATTATAGCTAAATCATTAATATAATTATGCATATAATGGATATTTTACCACTTTAACAACTTTTAATTATAAGAAGTTCATTTTTTACTCAAGTACCAAATATCAGCAAAACGACCGTTATTAACTTAAATGATTGCATAATGTTTATAACATTGTAATAAGTGATATAAAAGGAATAATAAACTTGAAAAATGATCTCAATCAAGTAGAAATTAACTTTAGTTTATTATTCAAGAGAATAAAGAACTAACGGGTCAAATCAGACACGAGGTATGGTACTTCATCTCAATCTACTTTCATTGAGGAATATTTTTTTTATACACAACTATATTTTATATTCTGTATAATCCCCTTTAACTTTTTATTTCATTCAAAGGGAATATTTTTCTATGAGGTGTATTACTAAATGAAAAACTAGTGTTTTTCTTAACGTACATGGTGAAAATGACCTTTTCACCACTGCTAGTATTATATGATCTATGGCTTCCTTAACAAGCCGTAATGTTTTTAAAAGGAAAGTAAATACCATATACTCTTTTACATATTTTGGAATTGAAAATGGTTTTGAGAATGGATTTATTATTTCAATATCTTGTTTAATAGCTTGAAATGCTATATTGGGATTGATATGTGGGAATGTTATCTTTTTTTAGGTGTTATGAATATGTTATGGTTATTGGGAATTGTTTATATATATATGTGGTTCTGTGATAAACCTAGGGTGGGTGTTCCTAAGATAGCTCTCCAATGAATTAGGTATCATGATGGAGGTAAACATGAATGTTTCTCCTAGGAGATTTAGGGAACATATAGTGATGGGTATTCCAAATGTAACTCCCTATGTAGCTGTGATAGGTACAATGTACGTATGATATGGATTCCACCAGTTACCTTTATTATTTATGTTTTCATTGTGTGATGTATAAGTCTTATAATTCCATGAGGTATGATAATGAGATTATGTTATGTATGTAATGATGAACTAATGTTTTCTTTCTTTTCTTTATAACCATTACTGGGCTTTTTATGCTCATCCCATGTTTTGAAATGTTTTTAATAGGACATAAAGATGAATATGGTCACGGATGGGATCATAGAAAAGTCATGAAGTCTAAAACATGAAACTAGAAATGAATCTTTTTTTTCAAGAGTTTTTTTTTATTTTTTTATAAAAAATGGAAAGAGGGTAGAAGTGTGTTATTTGTAATTTTTGAGATGTAATGTAACAGTTATGGCCTAATTCTCTAAAACACTAAACCTGAAAAGATCCTCAATGTAATTATTCATTTAATTCAGTATTGTGTAGCTTTTTAAGGTTGTGTCCTTATAGTTGGTATCAATGGTCGGATTAGATATCTTTTGAAGTTATAATATAATTAAATTAATGTTCATAAATTAATTTATGGTAATATTGAAATGATATATCATTTAAAGATTACCACGTTTCTTCTCTTAATATATTTCTTTGTTCAGAATGTTTTTCGGCATATGAAACATGGCTGCTATGTTGGGATGATATCAGGAGGAAGACAACCTTCCAAATCAATAACCTGAGATGGTAAAAATAGGAAAAAAACAATTAGTTTTAGTGATGGAACAATTGACTCAGGATATAAATGGTGGTGGTATCCATGCATGAGATCAGTTATATCAACAACAGAGGAACATGTTAGTAGTAAAGCATTTCATAAAGAAACATCCCCCTTCATCAAGAGGATCATCTGACCCTATGCTAGCAGAAGGGTGGATTAAAGCACTGGAGGATATTTTCGATGTTATGGGGTGTTCTGAACATCAAAAGGTTAGTCTCTCTATATACCATTTGAAGGTGAAGCTGATTAGTGGTGGTCGATAGTGAAAAATATCATGGATAATATGGAGATTTTTTATTAACAACAGAAATCATCAATGATGAAGATCAACAGAAGTACATGTGCAATGCCATGAAGGGAAATTGTCCAGCCCAAGATGGTTGGTATCGAATGGGCCTGAGGCTGCAATCTTATGGGCCATGTTGTTTCCTCCCCTTTTGGTAAAGGAGAAGGTGCATAATGAGAAGCATTGGAAAAGTGATAGAATTATCCTGATGATGATTCCAAATGACTAGAGACCGCTATCGTTGCAGTTAATAGCATCGATTATGATAAGGTAGTCAGACTCAATAATGATATCACCCCATCCACATTCTAATATGAGCATCATACCGTCAAGGATGGTCATGGTCTCACCAACTACAAGTTCCCATAATGCCTGATGTGGTTCATATTTGGTAGCAAGGATTTTCCCCATATGATTTCATGCTAGGAGGCTGAGGGAAACAAGCCCATCCTTTGGAAGAGACACATCCACGTTAATTTTAAGAATCTCATCTGTTGGGGGATTCTAATGAGAGGGATATGAGGGGGTAACACTAGGCATATAATGTCCATTGTCATCTTTCCAGCCCTCTATCCAAGAAGTGTCCCGTTAAATCCAAAATTCATGGGTTTTGTGAGCTTAATGAAAAACAAGAACCATTACACAGGACCCAAATAATCTAGTCCAAAGTGAAAAGTAAACCTAAAAAGATGAGGATAGAGAAGAGCCCCAACACGTTAAAATATCTGGAAGGTCAGAGGCCAAATCCAGTGAAGCAGCAGAAGCCGAGCCCCATTTATTCAAAATATCCTTATCTCTCGAGCAGTGAATGATAGTGTGAAAAGGAGTTTCTGGAATGTTCGGGCAGAAAGGGAAAAATGAGTACTGGACATATGTCGGTAAGAAAAAAGGATCATGGTTGGGAGAGTACCCGTGCAAACCTGCCACCAAAATTGGCGTATTTTAGGGGGAGTGTTGAGCATCCAAATCGATTTCCAAGGTCCCTCATCCTGGCCGATTGAGTGGTTTCCAATAGAAAGTCTATAGCCGGATCTCACCGTGTATTCACCCGAGATGTCATTGATCCAGAAAAGATGGTCGAGGCCTGTTCTAGAGACCCAGGGAATGCTTATTATAATTCATTGATCCCTTTAGTTAAACCATTCAAGGATATTTTCCAAACACCACCCTTGTCCCTAGTCGGAAATGAGGAAGCTGATAGTGGCGTCTTTAAGACCTGGTTGGATAGGGGATGTAGCCCACATACCTTCCTTATCAATCTGCCAGAGATCAGTCCAGATATTAAAAGATGATCCAGGCCCAATCCTCCAGCCCAGTACTTTTTCCATGAGCTTTTGAGCCCCCCAAATTATTCTCCAGAGGAACCTAGGACGGGGACCAAGAGAGGAAGCCTAGAAGACCGTGTAGTAAAGTATGTAGCTCGGAGAACCCGTTCACATAGAGATGATGGACAGTTAATAAGGCACCATCCTTTCTTGGCAAACAGTGCATCATTGAAGATAAGAAGATTCCAGAATCTCATCCCTCCCTCTGATTTGGGTTTATAGAGTTTCTTCCAGGCCATCCAGTGGGTTCGATTCCTTCCATCATTCTTCCCACACCAGAAACTGGAAGTGCGGGTGTGGATCTGGTCGACGATGATTTCCAGGAGCTTAAACAAGGACATAAAGTAGCTGGGGATAGACTACATTGCAGCTTTGATGAGGGTCTCTTTTCCAGCTTTAGAAATTCTTAATAGGGACCAACCTAGAATTTTTTTCATGATCCTATCCACTAAAGATGAAAATATTTTTTTTTGGATCATCCAATCACCATGGGTAGCCCAAGATACTTCTGATGTTTCACAACCATATGGATGTCAGCTGATGAGCAGAGTTCATCCCTTTTATAAAGAGGCACCCCTTCACTGAATGATATTTTAGATTTTCTATGATTGATTGACTGGCTAGACGTCCTCTCATACTGATGGATGGGTCGGATGATTACCTAGAATTCATTAATTGTTCCTCTAGAAAAAAAGAAGCAGTCATCGGTGATGATAAGATGCGACACTGGTGGGATATCATGGAAGAACTTTGCCCCATGAATAGATTTAGAGGATTCAACCCTGGAAATGAGATTAAACAACATGTCATCCACTAGTATGAATAGAAAAGGGGAGAGGGGATCTCCCTGACAAAGGCCTTGGGATGGGGTGAATCCTCTGGTGAGCTCCTTATTAACCTTGATTTTGAAGGATACGGTTTAGATGAAGTCCATTACCATATCTGTCTATTTAGCGCAAAAACCCATTTTCAGCATAGCGACTCTAAGGAAGTGACATTCCACTCTATCATAGGCCTTGTTCATATCCAATTTCCAGGCCAGGGTTCCTATTTTTGAGGTGGAGTGTGATTTCATAGAATGGAACACTTCATGGGACATAATCGCATTATCAGTGATCAGCCTCTTGGCCATGAAAGCGCTATGATTTTTAGAGATAATTTTATGTATCCAAGGTCACAGCCGATTGAAAAAGATATTTGAGAAGATCTTGTAAGAGAAATTTCAAAGGATGATAGGTCTAAAATCAGGGATCCCCAGAGGTTTCTTAATTTTGGGGATGAGGACGAGGACAGTCTCATTGATGGAAGCAATGCTAGTATTCCAAGCCCAGATATTTTTTATCATGTTGCAGATGTCCGGACCAATTATGTGAAAGTATTATTCAAAAAATAGGGCATGGAACCCATCCAGTCTCAGGGCCTTAGTGGGATGAAGATTTTTCAGAGCCAGGTGTATCTCATCCTCTGTCACATCTTTCGTGACATGCCTATTGATATCGTCAGTGATCACAGGTCTGATGCAATCTTCCACCTCAGTAGAGAAGAAATGGGTACCTGCAGAGAATATGTTATGGAAATAGTAGGTCAAGGCCTTGTGGATACCATTGGTGTCAAAAAAATTGCTTCCATCAGGTTGTGAGATGAAAGTAATAGAGTTTTTCCAATTCATGGCTAATGGTTTTTGGTGAAACAACCGGGTATTAGCATCCCCTTATTTAATGTGGTTATCCCACACCCACATATCCCAAGAAATTTCCTTGACACTTTGGGTCGTGTCCATCACACTTTTTGTGGCTCCAATCTTAGAGAGATTTCAATTGGATGGGGGTTGTTTGAGGAGGTTTCTCAGTCTCTTTTCGAAGACACCATAGTGCCAGTCGGGGTGGCAGAATTTCATATTGCTCCAAGACCTTAGATCGGATGTGACCTATTGGGGATTGAGGCTAACATCCATGTGAGTGCTTTTCGAGCTTGATGAGATCACCTTTTCACATTCCTAGTCTTTTCACCAGAGGCTCTCAAATATGAAGGGTCTTCTAAGTTGTCTATTTTGTTCTCCTTGTGTACAATCAATGTGAATTGGGAAATGGTCTGAACAGTTAAGGGACATGTGGCTGATATGAAACATGCTGAACAGATTAATCCAATCTATAGAACCCAGAATTATATCAATACCCTCAGCGATCTAGGTGCCATCAATATTGCCTCAGAACCATGAAAATAGATTACCTGTGTACCCAAGATCGACCAGGTCTGCCCTAGAGACTGCGTCCATGAAGTTTGACACCGAAGATGAGGGTCGGGTGATTCTACCCCTCTTTTCATTTTGGAACATATTCTCATTGAAATCTCCTCCAAATAGAATAGGGCTCAGTAAGTCATGTCGCATATTGCAAAGAAGATCCCATGACTTTACCTTATCATTATTGGATGGCCAGCCATAGAATCCCATAAAATTCTAGGGTGGGTGAAAGTCTATTTGAATAGTCACTGCCACATGGTGTGAGGAGAAGGACACAATATTGACATCTATATTTTCCTTCCAAAGGAAACAGAGCCCCCCCCCCCCCAGAGTGGCATTGTCTAGACACCAGGAAGCTACCTTGGAAGCCAAACATCAGAGCAATACCATTGGTGTCCTTATTTTCCAATATGGTTTCGAGTAGAAAAACGATATTGGGGTGACTTTGAGCGCAATTACGTTGTAGCATGCGAACCATTCGTTGGTTTCGAAGACCATGATAGTTCCAGAATAATGCAATCATTGCTCCAGGCGGGGCTTGGTCTTGTAAGATCGAAATAGTGATGTAGATGCTCAATTACAAGAGGGGGGGGGGTGAATTCTATACTTTAAAAATTACTTTGGAACCCTTAAAGTTAGTTATGATTAACTATGTTTTCCTTAAGCAAAGGAAAAGGCTAAGTTTAACAAAGTTAAACTAAGAAAATTCACAACACCTCAAATACAGAATGCAAACTTGTAAAGAGATTCCGAAAGTAGGTTCTAGAAATATGGTTCCGGAAATTGATACTTCATGAAAGATTATAATATGAGATTCTACCATAAAGCGTATAGAATCTAAATGAAACAGAGTACAAATAAGGAAGTATATGAAAGTTATACTTTCATTACAATGCAATATGCAGTGGAATATAAACACGTAGTAGAACTACAAGTAACAAGATATAAGTCTTTTAACCCAAAGAGAAGGGTATCCAACAACCTTGGATAAAGGTCCCTTGATTTATACTTTGGAGCAAGTCTGTATTACCCACACTAGGGTAAGACCTCAATACGAAGATCAGAGTCTCTGTCTTGCTATCCCCACAAGCCCTCAACTTCATGGTAGTTGGAAACCTCTTTCTTCCTCAGCAAGGAAGCCCTCGAACTTCAAGGTAGTCGGCAGCCTCTTTCTTCCTATCCCCGGAAGCCCTCGAATGTAATCACCAACATTCGGAGTCGCACGAGGCTTTAAGAGTTAATAAGAGCCTCTCTCTCTAGAAATCACTTCAAGCATGTAATCACATGAGTCGAAGATCAGTCAGCCTTTTTTCGCACCGAGCTCTTTCAAATGATCTCTTATTTATATGTAAGGTCGGCTCCTTCTCCAACGGTCATATTTTCCTTAAAGATCGAAGGGACCTGTACACGTGTCACTTAGACAATGGTTAGTTTAAAAAAAAATAGACGACATCGTTTTATAACAAAACAAGTGTAACAGAATGTACGACATCGTTTTAAAATCTAACTCAAAAGTTCGGAATGAAAAAATTCGGAGTGAAGGTTCGAAGTTTAAGGAAAATAATAAAGAGTAGACAGATTATAACAACGTAAGCAAGATAAAAGTTTGGAGTCTAACCAAAGATAATTTTCGGAGTCTAAATAAATTTGGATTGTATAAAACAAAGATGATCAGATTTTGTTTAATAGGTGAATTCGGAATGAGAATTCGGAATGAGAATTCATCATCAAAATTAGTTATGAGAATTCCTCATCAGAATTCGTAATGAGAATTCGTTGTCAAACTTGAAAAGGATTCGTATCCTGAATTTGGAGTAAAATTGTATCCGGAATTCGGAATGAAACTTTATCACAGTTCTCATTATGGATTCTGGAGTGAAACTTTATCGCAATTCTTATCCAGAATTTCGGATCCTATAACAGAATACTTCATATCAATGTTTCAAGCAATTCCGAGAAAATAGAAATGAATCAGAATTTTATTCTTAAGAAAAATATGAATGAAAATATGGTAAGGATAATTTTTCTTATAAAAGAAATTTTCCTTATAAAAGCAATATTTATTATAAAAGAAATTTTCCTTATAAAAGCAATTTTCCTTATAAAAGAAATTTTCCTTAAAGATAAGGTGTTTGTGATTTCCAAAACAAGAAGGAATGGAAAAGTCATAAGGAAAACCTTATTGACTCAACAGGTCTCACCCGCCACCATGGTTGGTTCCTCGGAACTTGTTTCTGAACTTGTCGTTTTCCATATTTTGGTGGGATTTCCCGCTGATAAGCATGTTTCATTTTGTATTTTCCTAACCCGGGGTTTAGGGACTTCCGTGTGACCATCACTTTCTACTCATTTCACACTTTTCCACATTCAATGGTTAATTGGGCCTAGTATTGGAGTTCCCATCATTCCATGGGTCTACATTGTTAGAATGCCTACTACGGCCAATTGTGGGTCAGGGTCCAGATCTGGTGGTCCAATGTGAGTCAGCATTAGCTTTGAGAAATTTCTTGGTGGTTCTTTTTTCTTAGTCACCAAACTTGTGGATGTTTGAGTATTGTTCTTCAGGGGGTTAGGATGAACTCAAGATTCTCCTTGAGTTGGAGATCCATCATTAGGGAAATCCAATGGTCCCAGCATTAATACATTTTCAGGTATGGGTTCTGCCTGACTGGTATGTGCCAACGTGATACGGTCATGGTCCTTTTGTGTTTCCATTCAGGGACGAAAGAATATTTTTTCATTTTGGCATGGAGCCAAGGTCTATAATGGAGGATGATGTTACCTCATCCACTCTTATTTTTTGTGGTGCACGTTCTTTCCAGATGGCCATGGAGACCACACAAAAAAAAGGAGAAGATTGGGAGTTTCTCAAACTCGAATGATATCCATGTGTTGGCGTCTTTGATTTTCAGGAACAATCCCCTCATCAGGGGATCTAAAACATCATTTTCCGCATTGATCCGAACCTCGAGGCCCCACTGTATCGGGTCTGAACAATCCTAGTCAAGAAATTGAACGAAACTATCCCCAATTTCTCTCATGATTCATTCCGTTCTTACATGGAAGGGGATTACTTTAATTTCTATCCAGAAGGGGGATCTGGTTAAATTCACTCACTAAATATCATCCCCCCTTTGTATTCTTCCATGAGGAGGAGTTTATTATTTATTGACCACGGGTTTTCACCCAAGATTTTGTCTCTATCTCTCTCGTTAAAGAACTCAAAGATGAAGCGATAGATCCCTGCTTCCTGAATAGCCACTCCTGCATCAAGTTTCCAGATGTTTTGTAGAGTGTTTTTGAGAGACCTCTGATTTACTGATATGTTTTCCACAATCTTTCCCACAATGAGCAGAGATATGCATTTTTTCAAGAGTGTGTCTTCATTTCTTCATGCATATATTTCCACCTTTTCTTTGTACATTAGGGAAAACCTCTTCCATTGATTAAATAATTCCATATCTATAGGGAAAATCCAAAATGATGAATTATCTATCCCCCTTAATGACCGACACCCTGGAAATCCCCACGTCCCTGGGACACCTTACATAGGAACTGGGTAAGGCTCCAGAAACACCATGTGCGCTAGGCTGACCCAGTAAAACCTCACTTGAGTCAAGGCCTGGTCCAATTATGATGTCCCTGGGCCGGATACCTCTTCGCGGCCCCCTTACGTGGTCCGCTCAACTCAGATAGGCACTATAGCCTTTGGGATCATCAGTTCCCCTTAAGTGGTCGCCCCCAAGAAACCAGCCTCGCGGCACACACGAGTCTTCGTGGAGCAACAACCAAAGGCAGAACCTTCATGGATTCACAACAGGATTGATGCATCACGAAGCCACATCACGAATCAGATACGTCGCGATGACTACTTCACGCTCTCTCAATGTGTCAAATCTTTACGGAAGGTGCTTAGCAAATCAAACCACTTTGCGGCCGAAACTTCGAAAAATCCTGAATACGGCTTACCGCCCAAAGGACACTGCCGGTCTTCACAACACACACCAAGTCTTCGTGGAGAAACAACCCACGACAAAAACATTGCGGATAAACAACACGGCCAACGCTTCGCGAAGGCACTTCACGGATCAGACACGTCGTGGTGGCCACTTCGCAATCTCTCAAAGCGGTGAATCTTTGTCGAAGGTGCTTCACAAATAAAACCACTTCGTGGAAGAAACATCACAAAAACGTGGAATCGGAATACCATTCACAGGTCACCGCCTGTCTTCACAGAGCAGGTATGAAAGGCAATATGGGTAATGATTTCCTTGAGCTCAAGTGTTTGACTCGAGACTATGAACGCTCAGATCAATATGTTGAATGGGGATTTGTGATAAGGGTTATGTTTTCCTCAAAATCTGGTGTATGTATCGAGACTAAGAACACTCGAATCTATATTGCTGATGAAGTTTGATATTTTTTGGATCTGTAACCACCCTCCCTATCACAGATCTAGCACCGACATAGGATGATAGTGATAGAAAGGACTTCAAGACCCTAGGGGAGGCTGGAACTGTGCCTGAAGGCAAATTCAAGTAGAAGATGAAGCCCGACTCCCTCTGACACATAGAAAATGGGATCCAGGAATAGGTGGAGAAGAATAAAAGGAAAAAATAACAATGTTTACTCACCGTAGAGGGGTCGAGGAGCAGCACAAAAATGGGGAAAATGAACCACTAACACCGAATCAGATGAAAGAATGGTGAACCAAAGAACTGAAGCGGTGTGCACGGAGGGAGACGGAGCCGCAGTGAACCAATCGGACAAGAAAACTCAGAACCTAGGAAGCCCTAGGAGAGAACTCTCTCAAGCGGGAGAGACTCCAAAATTATTGAGGTATATACTTTTAGTGATAGTATGGATATTTATTTTCTTGATTGGGATGATTTCAAATGTATGTTTTTTAGAAATATTTTCTTAAGGTGGTTCATATGAGGAGGGAAGAACAATTCATATAATTGAGGTAGGTGGATGACTCAGTGGCTTCTTATGAACTTGATTGGAAATGTATGCTCTAAATTTCATTCAAAATATTGATAGTAAAATCAATTGTTTTTACTCAAGATTAAATCCAAAGTATCGAAGGGATTTATCTTCTTGTGAGTTCAAAAGTTAGGAAAAACATGTTCGATGTGCGGAGAAGGTGGAAATGGAGTTTTTCGATGATCAAGTCTTCCTTGACAAACAACAGAATAAGAGGTCAAGGTGGATGGTGAAAGGGAAGAACTCTTCCAAAAAGTCTGATGGTAAGAAACATAAGTTTACAGTTTGTGAAAATTGTGGTAAAAAGCATGCTAGGAATGTCTTTTAAATTCTGGTAAGTGACACCGATGTGGTAAAATGGGACATAGGGCTCATGATTGCACTGAAAAAGATCATGGTAATGGTAAGAAAAAATATTATTTACAATTAGTAAAATGTTTTAGGTGCAATGAAATGAGTCATTATGCCAATGAGTGTCCAATAAGAACTCAACTAAGGGAAAGAAACCAGACTACAAGAAGAAAGGGGTGGGAAAGTCCTTTGCAACTACTTCAGCAGATGTTGGGCCATCAAATGAAGTCATATCAGGTACATTGTTTGTTTGTTCAGATAATGCCAATGTGTTGTTTGATTCAGGGTCTACACATTATTTCATTTCTGAGAAGTTTTATAGTAAATTGGGAATTCTATATCAAGATATTAATCTTGAACTTATGGTAAAATCACCGAAGGGAAATTTTGAAAGAAAAATAAATTACAAGAACCTTCTTGTCCTTGTGTGTGGAAAGAATCTACATGAAAAACTTATTATTTTTCCTCTAGTAGAGTTTGATGTCATTTTGGGTATGGACTGGTTTTATGGTTATCATGCTAAGATTGATTGTAGAGAGAAAAATTTTTCTTTTCAAAAATCATTTTAGATTGTGTACAATAATGAACGCTTACTTTTGATAACATATTAGGAAGCTGATAAACTAGTAAAATATGGTAATGAATATTTCCTTGCACATATTGTTGAAAACAAAGAAACTATTCTTATTAGTGATTTTCCGGTGGTAAATGAGTACCCTGATGTTTTTCATAATGAGTTTCCTAGTATTATACCTGATCAGGAAGTTGAATTTACTATTGGCTTAGTTCTTGTTGCTAAGACAATTTCAAATCCCCCTTATTGAATGGATAAAATTGAAACTTTAGAGTTAAAGAATAAATATCTGGAGTTATTAGATTATGGTTTCATTTGACCTAGATCATCACCATGGGGTGCTCCTCTCTTATTTATTAAAAGTAAAGATGGTTCAATGAGACTTTTTGTTGATTATAGAGCATTGAATAACATTAATGTTGAGAAAAATTATCATTTTCCACATATCTATTATTTTTTGATCAGCTCCAGGTAGCTTAGTATTTTTTGATAATTTTATTGAGGTCATGGAACCATCAGTTGACAGTAAAGAAAGCATACATTCCAAATACTGTGTTTTGTAGTAGATATGGCCATTATGAATTTTTAGTTAGGTCTTTTGGTTTAACCAATACACCTGCTATATTCATGGATCTTATGAATAGAATTTTCTGTGAGTTCTTGGATAAGTTTTTGGTTGTGTTCATTAATGGTATTTTGGTTTATTCTAAAAGTAAAGACAATCTTGAAATTCATTTAAGGGTTGTCTTGAAAACCTTAAAAGAAAAGAAACTATATTGTAAATTCATCAAGTGTGAGTTTTGGTTATAGAAAATTTCTTTCCTTGGTCACATTGTATCATGAAATGGCATAACTATTGATCTTACTAAAGAAATATTTGTTGAATAAGGGCCAAGACCCACAAATATAACCGAGATCCATAGTTTTCTTGGTTTGGAAGGTTATTACCGGAGATTTGTTGGAAGGTTTTCATGGTTATCTTGTCTAATTACTATGTTAACTCTAAAAGGTGTTATGTTCATTTTGACAAAATAATGTGATGATTGTTTTCAGTAATTGAAAAATATATTGGTGAATGCTCCGGTTTTGGCACTACCTTCTAGAAGTGGTGAGTTTGTTATTTACAGTGATGCTTGGATGAAAGGACTTTGTTGTGTCCTTATGCAAAAAGATCAGGTAATTGCTTACACTTCACGTCAGTTGAAACCTCATGAGTTAAATTACCCTATAAGTGATTTAGAAATTACTTATATTATTATTTCTTTAAAAATTTGTAGACGTCCTTTGTATGGAGTAAAATGTGAAATATATATTGACCATAAAAGTTTTAAGTATATATTCACTTAGAAATAATTGAACATGAGATAGAGGAGATGGTTGGATTTAATCAAGGATTATGATTGAACGATCTTTTACCATCTGGGAAAAGAAAATAAAGTCACTGATCCTTTGAGTAGAAAATGTAATGCTTCATTATCCATGCTACGTTAGGAATGAGATCCTTTGGTTTCTAATTTGATGAACTTTGGCATAGAAGTTGTTGGTGCAAGAAATTCTTCTGTTTTATTTCAGGTGTTAGTGAAATCATCAATATCAGACAGAATAATGAAAGTGCGGAAGGAAGATAGTGAGTTTCTGAAAAAGGTAGAGTTTTTTTATATGGGCAAGTTGCTTGATTTTAACATTGATAATTATTGTATTTTTAGTTTTGGGAAAAGATTATGTATGCCCTGTGATTCACAGTAGAAGAATGAGTTGTTATGTGAAGCTCAAGTTCCACGTTTTCAGTTCATCCTGGCAGTACTAAGATGTACAGAGATCATCAAGAGTATTACTAGTGGGATCGAATGAAAAGAGATATTGCTGATTTTACTGTGAAGTGTTTGACGTGTCAGCATGTTAAAGTAGATCAGAACATACCGAAAGGGATACTTCAACCATTATTGATTCCAGAGTACAAATGGGAAAATATATCCTTGGACTTCATTGTGGTATTACCGAAGAAATCTCGAGGTAATAATGCAATCTGAGTTATTATTTATTGATTGACTAATTCAACTCATTTTCTTCCTATTTGAGATATTTTTTCTCTAGATAAACATTCTCAGTTGTATGTTAAAGAGATAGTCAGGTTGCTTGGTGTTCCCCTCTCCATTGTATCTGATCATGATCCCAGGTTTACTTATAACTTTTGGAAAGGCCTTCAAAAGTATTTGGTTCCTGAATTGAATTTTAGTACAACATTTCATCCACAATCAGATGGATAGTCAGAGTGAACAATTCAAACCTTGGAGGATATTCTATGTTCTTGTTCACTGTATTACTAGGGAATTTGGGACTTCCATCATTCTTTTGTTTAATTTTCTTATAATATCAGTTTTTATTCTAGTATACAGATGTATCTATTTGAGGCATTATATGGGAAGCGGTGTTGAACTCCAGTTTTATGGGATAAAGTAGGTGAAAGGAAGCTAATGAGACCAAAATTTATAGAAGAGATGACAGAAAAAGTTCAGTTGATTCAGAAGCACATTGGAATAGCCCATACTAGGCAAAAACGTTATGCAGATAATCAGAGGAAGGATCTTTTTTGAGGTAGGTGATCATGTCGTTCTCAAAGTTTCTCTATGGAAAACTATGATGAATTTTGGTAAGAAGGTAATGTTGATTAGCAGGTTCATTGGACCTTATAAAATCATAGATAAAGTTTGACCAGTTATGTACAGAGTGGTTTTACCTCCATTTTTATCACATGTACACAATGTTTTTCATGTTTCAATGTTCAAAAAGTATATGTCGGATCCATCTCATGTTTTGAGCCCAGAGGTAGTTTAGTTGGAAGAGAATCTCTCTTATGAGGAAAAACCAGTCCAAGTAGTCAAATGAAGAGAGAAAGTGTTGTGAAATAAGGTAATTCATCAGGTAAAGGTTTTTTGGAAAACCCATATGGTTGAAGAGGAAATGTGGGAATCTGAAAATGGTAAGAGAGGCAAATACCCCCATTTATTTGATAAGTCAATAAAATTTCAAGGATGAAATTTCCTAATGGGGGGAAGGACATAACATCCAAGGTAAATAAAGAAATAATACATTTTCATTTTAATTAATATTTGTGAATTAAATAAAAATTTTACTTTAAGGGGGGTTTTATGTTAGATGGCGTAGCCATTAAGCAACACCGGGTTTCTTTGAAATCGTATGTTGCACACTAATAATATAATATTATTATTTTAAATGGTAGTTAATGCCTCAACATTGTTTTGGTATTAATTAATAGAACTAACTAAAATATGATTATACATGTTTATTAAATGTTTTTTCATCTATCCAATAAAATTTAGAGGCATAAAAAGTGAATGAATCTAGTTTTATGCATAATTTACTTTAAAAGGTAGATTTACTACCTTTTAATGGAGAATCATCTTTAAATATAGTTTTGGTCACATTTGTATTTCTATTTGAAAAAATAAAATTCTTCCTTAGAATCGGGAAATCAAAATTCACTTTGGGTAAAATTTTGGTATTTTTCTGATAAAAATCAATTTTTGATGAATAGTGAAAAATACTATATTTTAATTCAAAACTACCTTTTAATATAATTTATTTATATGGATAGATTATATTTTTAATTGGTTTTAAAGTTTAATTAGATTATGTTTTTATAATTTCATCCAATTTTGGTTATTGAAATTAATTTCACTTTGAAATTGGACATAAAATAGTGTCAATTTCATGATAGTTATTATTTCAAAAAAACACGCCCTTTGTTTTGAAAGCGGGAATTAATTTTAAATTAATTTCTAACACTTCTGTATTTTGAATTTGAAAAAATGGATTCCTTATTTAGAATCTAGATTTCTAAATCGTGTAAATAGATAACGTTTATTTTTACACATTATGAATATTACATCAGTAAAAATTTTATTTTCCATGGTTAAAGGGTAAATCTAATAAATAAGGGAAAACAAATATTACTGAAATAATATAAAATTACCCAAAAACATGTCCTATTCTTATTGGATGATAAAAATATTACCATTATCATCCTTGGGTCTATTTTGGGATCCCATGGGGCCACTTGGAAGTGACAATGACACTTTATTTTATTTAACTTAAAGTAAAGACAAAAATTACATAAACAAATATATTTCAGTAAATTAATTTTTACATAATGATATATAGAATATCTTTTCGACTAAAAATATTATTTAGAAAGATAAAAATATTTCATACAACGTGGTAATTTTTTTATAATTTTTATACATTATATAAATTAAATTATTTATGACACAATAATGATGTAGTGTTTACCTCATTAATAAATGATTTAAATAAATAAGATTATAATAATTAAAATAATATCCAAAACCTGTCCAATTATTATTTGATGATTTTATTTATACCATGAGTCATCATATCTTTAACTTTAATATGTTTTGGACATTTAGAAACCGCAAATCATTATTTCATAAAATAATATTTTCAGATTTTCCTAAAGAGCCCCTCCCCCCCTTATAAAAAGTCCTCAACTCTAACCCATTCCTCACACCTATCAAGCCTCTCTTATCATCCAAACTCTACCCAATTAATCTTACTACGTCCCTATACTCCACCTAGAATCCTTAACTTAAGAATACGGCACTTCAAAAAACTCTTTTGGTTCAATCCAAATGGAGTTACCCGATTTAAATGCAACGTCTTCTCTTAAGTTATTTTGTTTTATTTAACTTCTCCAACCCCCCTAAACTATTTTTATTACTTTATTTTATAAAAACACTAGTATCGTAAATATACTATGATTTTTCAGGTGAATTATTCTAAATAAACTTTCACACACCTCTATCAAACGGGTAAATAACATACTAATTTTGTGGATTGCAAACTAGCACCTCATGAAATGATGATTGTTCAATTATATCATATCACCTTTCATTGGGGCCATTAAGATGTAACTGTATTTATATATGATATATATTATGTTTAGTGTTTTTTTATGATTCTTTATTTTCCATTTATAGAATACCTTTATGGTTTTTATTATGGGTAAACATGATAATTTCCTTTGAGGAAGTGCGGATGACCGCCCCCACAAAGTGATATGACTCATTAATGCCATATGTGGGATGTATAATGGATGGAGTTAAGGATATTATATTTGATATTATACAGGAATTATAATATACTGATGTATCATTATATTTTAATTCCATTAAAATAAGAAATAGAAATGAAAGTAGCATTCATGCGTACGTACGACTTACTGTCTCCATGAACGATGCATTTCATTTTTTATCTCCAAATGTTATGTACAATTATAAATTCATACATATACTGGATATATATGATATATTTGATATCTAAATGATGAATATAATTTTGTATATAATTTATATATTGACCACATGAACAACTTGTAATTATAAGAAGTTAATTTTTGACTCACGTACCAAATATCGAAAAAATGACCGTTATTAACTTAAATTATTACATAAAGTTTATAACAATGTAATAAGTGATATTAAAGGAATAATAAACTTGAAAAAGGGTATTAAGAAAGTAGAAATTAACTTTATTTTTTTATTCAATAGATTTAAGAACGAACAGATCAAATCGAACACGAGGTAAGGGACTTCGTCTCAATCTTCTTCCATTAAGGCATATATTGTTTTATACACGACTTTCTTTTATACACTATATAAACACCTATGACTTTTCATTTCATTAAAAGGGAATATTTTTCTACAAGGTGTTTTACTAAACGACAAAACTAATGTTTTTTAACGTATGCGGTGACAACGACCTTTTCACCGATGTGAGTATTATTTGATATTTGACTTCCTTAACAAGTTGTGATGTTTTTAAAAGGAAAGTTTATACCATATAGTATTTTACAAATTTTGGTATTGAAAATAGCTTTGACAATTGATTTATTATTTCAATATCTTGTTCAATATCTTGAAATTCTATATTTTGATAGCATTATGGGAGTGTTATCTTTCCTTACGTGTTATGATTAGGTTATGGTTCATGGAAATGTTTTACGTATACTGGTTGTTCCATGATAATCCTAGGGTGGGTGTATAGAATCTCGCCTTTTTATCACTTAAACATTCATTACATTTTACAAAACCGAGGATCTTTAAGGTTTACTGTCTTGGAAACCAGGAACATTAAACATGAAAACATAAAAGATTCTTCTTAAACACTTGAAAGGCTTCTCCTCATGTTCATCCTAGGTTCATTACTGAATCTCATAACCTGGGGACATACATCAAAAGAAAGGGTGAGCAGAAGGCCCAGTAAGGGAAACAAGAGAAACATTTTACATATGAACTTGAGATACTTGAATAAGGTCATGAAAAGAACATTAAGGCATGAGAAAGAAATCATGAGGCATATCATAATAAAAATAACATTTTTCATAACTTGAAGATGTGGCTATAACATTTAATATAGAAATCATGAACATATCACCAAGGTCCATCCCCAAGGTGTCATTTGAAAATTACCAAGGTTATTCACCAAGATATCGTGAAATTTGTAATCTCTAGTGGTTACATAATTACCCAATGCATTGGATCGCTATCAAGGCGCACCCTTAATTTGTCTTTATTATCATGTGAGCCACATATATAATCATCAAACATTTCATAAATAACCCATATAACATAAAATAAATGGGTTTCATTTCTTAATCATAACATTTTAAAAACTGCTTTAATGACATGATATTTACGTCACTTTAAACCACGGAAGGGGAGAGCGGATCTCATGTATGTAAATACGAGAATTTAAAATAGAACATTTTGATATATATGTGAATACCCATATAGAAGGTAGAGCTTTTAGTATTCACTTAATAAAATAAAATATCTTTAGAAAAAAAGAGAGAGACATTTTGAGACGAAAATTCTGCAGTATAACGGCTATGTTACAAGGTTTTTAGAAAACATTGAAAAGAGAGGGGACATGGGTAAAACATTCATAAATGACCCATAAAATAGTAGAGGGACAGAATCTAAGGGATTTAAGAACATGGAAATGAAATTTGAAAATATACCATATGAAATTAAGAACATGAAAGGAAGACAAAAATTAGATTTCTCTTCTGAAAATTCGGCAGCCTAACAACGTTACATAAACATCAACCAAAAATGAATTGATGAGATTAAATAGGGTCTCTCATCATATGAACATAAAATATCAGTATGATAGATATATATATCATACCAAAACATAATAAAAAGTAACTTTAAGGACTTGACATGGAATTAGAACTTTGAAAAGGGAAAAAGGTGCAAGGACCACTTAAAAATTCAGCAGCCTAATGACGCCACTTAAACTTCAAAATACTGAATTGAAGAGATCAAATGGGGTTTCTAATAATATGGTCATAAAATATCAGTATGATAGATATAGAGATCATACCACAACTTAACAAAAAGTAACTTGAAAGAATTTACATGAAAGTAAGACTTCAAAATGAGAAGGGTGAAGAACCACTTAAAAATTCGGCAGCCTAACGATGCCACTTAAAACTTCAAAATACTGAATTGAAGAGATCAAATGGGGTCTCTAATCATATGATAATAAAATATCAGTATGATAAATTTAGATATCATACCCTAACATAAGAAAAATGAACTTGCAAGACTAGACATGGAATTAGAACTTTGAAAAGGGAGAAAGGTGCAAGGACAACTTAAAAATTCAGCAGCCTAACGACGCCACTTAAACATCAAAATTCTGAATCGAAGAGATCAAATAGGGTCTCTAATCATATGGTCATAAAAGATAAGTATGATAGATATAGAGATCATACCCCAACATAACAAAAAGGAACTTGAAATAATTGACATGAAAGTAGAACTTCAAAACGAGAAGGGTGAGAAACCACTTAAAAATTCGACAGCCTAACGACGCCACTTGAAACTTCAAAATACTGAATTGAAGAGATCAAATGGGGTCTCTAATCATATGATCATAAAAGATCAGTGTGATAAATTTAGAGATCATACCCCAACATAATAAAAAGTAACTTGAAATACTTTACATGAAAATAGGTCTTGAAAAATGAGAAGGGATCCGTTACAAAAATTTCGGCAGCCTAACGGCGCCACTTAAAACTTCATAAAACGAAATAATGAGAGTAAGAGGGGATATATCATTATGTGAACATGAAAAGGGAAGTAATAGGTGTATAAAATAACACCCTTTAACATAATAACATGGAGCATCAAATAAATTACATAAAAGAGATTTCTTAAAAATAAAGAGAGAGATCAGATCCCTTACCTTAAAACGTAACTCTTAAAACTCAAAGGTTGGGACCTTGAGGGCTTGGGGCACCTTGGGAGGACTCCTTGGGAGGTAATGAGACCAGAAAATCGTTGGGGGAGAGTGGGGAGTCAAATGGATGAGAGGATGTCTTGGTATTTATAGGGAAAGTGAAGGGACAAGGCATTAATTGCCAAGGGACACGTCATTAGTGGTTTTGGAAAAACCATGGGCTTACCCATGGTATTTGCCCATGGTATTGGCCACTTGGGACACCTCATACCTTATCTTACTATTCATAAGTCGACAATATTTATTACATACTTAATACATCATTTAATGATGTCATTAAACACCCGTAACTTAAAAACTGTATTTTCACTATTCATCGAAAATTCAACTTTTTCAGAATAATCCCAAAATTTCACCTTAACCAAATATCAATGCTCTGATTCCAAAAATGAACTCCATTTTATAAACGCAATTTTATAAATATTTTTAATTTATTTTTTAAATAAATACACTATTCACCGAAAATTCATTTTTTTTTCGGAAAAAACCCCAAAAATTACCATAACATAATATCGGTGCTCTGAGTTCAAAAATTAAATCCATTTTATAAAAATAATTTTTTAAATATTTTTAATTTAATTTTTAATTAAAAAAACTATTCACTCGAAAAAACTGATACTTGAATAATAATTTATGAAATTGTTCTTTAACCATTTTATTGAATCACATTACTTAATCAAGGTGCCTAGATTATATTAATACTTTCTTTAAGTGAGATTACTAATCCATTTGGACACTTTACTAATCCTAATCATAAAATCACTATTCATAATTTACTATTCATCAAAAAATAATTTGATCCTATTAGACTCTAAATTTTGTACTGAGCATAATTGTAGAAGACCATTTTTTGAATATCATTACACATTTTTAATTATATAAGGTTTACATAAACATTTTTAAAATATCCTTTTTCTAAAATTCATCAAAAATATGCATATTATATTTATCCGGTCATTTGAAAATTCATAAACTTCATCATAAGAAGAAATCCCAATTTTTATTTAAAACAAAGGATTACACAAGGCAGTTACGGTCTCCTTACATAGCCCCTTATCACACCAGCATAGGACCTAAGTGTAAGGTGTGCTAAGGTGAGAGAATCTGAGGGAGGCTCAGCTAACATCGCACGAGTAGTAATTTCTATCAGTTTGAACTTCTCGCAAAGGTGATTCCGTTCTAGCTTCACACGATGAAGTTCAGGTTGGGTTTGGTCCAGAGCAAAGCCCAGTGGTGCTACCTCCTTCCCAAGTTCTGTTAGATGGGCTTCGATCGGTCCAAGACTACTGGGTGAGGCCATCGAATCTTCTTTATATAATAATTAACCAAGATTACTTGTATTTAGAGACAATAATCAAAACGTTTAGTTTCCAGGGGTCATATTGACCAATGGTCATATAACTGTCAAAACCCAATGGTCTCATTTTAATTATACTCATGTTATCAAATGAAACATTTTTGTTGAGTGTAAAAAACAAAATAAAAAAACACATAAAATTAGGAAAAAAGATTTATTCAAAAATTTCGGGTTGTTACAATCTCCCCCCCCTTAAGAAATTGCGTCCTCACAATTTTTTAAAATTAGGTTTTGAAATTTCATTGAAAGTCCCACATCGGAAAAGGAGTCAGTAAAACTATTACATTAAAAGAAAAAAAGGTAAGTACAAAGGTCAACCAAGTTATCCCACACTAGGATTCCATGTACGAAAACATGGACATGGAAGAGAAAACAAAGGGTCATGTTCTGAGGGAGAGTGATAGAAAACATGATTAGGAGAAAGTTAACCATACGAAAATCCTAAACATATGATGTGTGTAAACGGTCTTTGATTACCCAGTAGGAAACGTAAACCAACAACGTTTTTGTTTTACTTTCCATTTCATAATTTTGAGGAATTCAGTCACAACATAAAACAAAAATATAATAAAATATACTTATCTTCATGTAGAGTTTCATCCTTTAATAAGTTTCTACCCAAAACTAATCTTTTCTCCAAACTATGAGCATTCAAAACTACTTGGTCTCATCAAAACAGAAGAATCATTTTCTAAAGAATCACATAATCCACAAAAGATTAACTATCTATTTCTTCTATCTTTAAACATTATCCCAAAAAATGAAAGGGTAAGGTAAAACAATTCTTCAAAAATAAATAATCCCATAGGAATAGAAACTACTTTTAAATCTTCAAAGTTCCATGGTACTACCCAAAGTTCATCATAGTCCATTCCATAAATAACGGTCCTTAAAATTCCTCAAAATAAACTAAACTAAGATTGAAACCCAAATACAAGAAGGATTTGATAACATAGTCTTCCAAAATAAATTTCATTGTTCATCTCCAAACAACATCAACCACTCCTAACATCTTATAACAAAAGTATCTAACCTAAATATATTTTACCCAAGATAGGTTAATCATTCCCATAAGTAACCTAAATTACTATAAGTCGACCTTAGATTCATCGATTTTTCAAAATATAAGTCAACCTTACTCCTCAATGAAAATACCGTAGTAATCTATTTACCTTGATCATATAGGGTCCCCAAAATAGTGAACGTCTTCCAAAATAATAATCATATTTTAATTCCCTAATCATCCCTGTCATATTAATACGACAATCGTCGCATTTCCTGTCACATTGGTTGTTGGGACATGTTCTTCAATTTCCCACCATTAACTAAGAAGAGAAAGCATAATTAGGGGATTATGTACTTAGCCAATAATCATGAAAAGGAACTGAAAGCATATAAGGATAACATGTAGAAGAAAAGTATACCCTAACTTGTGATCCCCTAGGTTCCCATCTAGGTTATCCATGATCATATATTCTTATGTGAATCTTTATTTTATTTTATCTTTGTTCCTTTAACAATGGTTCATACTAAGATTATGAATTTACCAACGAATATCCCCCGGGAGTGTCGTAACCAAAAGTACAGCAAGGCCCGTTGTCATGTACCAGTTCCAGTTCGATTCTACCTCAAAGCAGTGTTTTCGGGTTTTACCCCTATGTACATCTATGCTAGAGCCACCTCTACCTACTCGTATCCAGACAGGGATGTATTTTCTTGGGAACCCCTTACTCAATACTCACCAAAATACCAGGAAGATTTCCTATATTTAAACTTTTCTATAGGGTTCTTCCTAGAGTTTTCATATCCTAATTTCCACAAATAAGTAAACCATCCTTTGATACCAACTATAGCATCCCGCCTTTTTATCACATAAAATTTCAATACATTTTACAAAACCGAGGACCTTTAAGGTTTAGTGTCTTGGAAACCAGGAACATTAAACATGAAAACATTAAAGATTCTTCTTAAACACTTGAAAGGCTTCTCCTCATGTTCATCCTAGGTTCATTACTGCATCTCATAACCTGGGGACAGACATCAAAAGAAAGGGTGAGCAGAAGGCCCAGTAAGGGAAACAAGAGAAACATTTTACATGTGAACTTGAGATACTTCAATAAGGTCATGAAAATAACATTAAGGCATGAGAAAGAAATCATGAGGCATATCATAATAAAAATAACATTTTTCATAACATGAATATGTGGCTGCAACATTTAATATAGACAATCATGAACATATCACCAAGGTCCATCCCCAAGGTGTCATTTGAAAATTACCAAGGTTATTCACCAAGATATCATGAAAATTGTAATCTCTAGTGGTTACATCATTACCCAATGCATTGAAGAGCTATCAGGGCGCACCCTTAATTTGTCTTTATTATCATGTGTTCCACAAACATCATCATAAAACATTGCATAAATAACCCATATAGCATAAAATAAATGGGTTTCATTTCATAATCATAACGTTTTAAAAACCTCTTTAAAGACATGATATTTACGTCACTTTAAACCCATAGAAGGGGAGAGCAGGTCTCATGTATGTAAATCCTAGAATTGAAAATAGAACATTCTGATATATATGTGAGTACCCATACAGAAGTTATAGCTTTGAGTATTCACTTAATAAAATAAAATATCTTTAGAAAAAAAGAGAGAGACATTTTGAGACGAAAATTATGCAGCATAACAGCTATGTTACAAGGTTTTTAGAAAACATTGAAAAGAGAGGGGACATGGGTCAAACATTCATAAATGACCCATAAAATAGTAGAGTGACAGAATCTAAGGGATTTAAGAACATGGTAATGAAATTTGAAAATATACCATATGAAATGAAGAACATGAAAGGAAGACAAAAATAAGATTTCTCTTATGAAAATTCGGCATCCTAACACCGTCACATAAATTTCAACAAAAAAGGAATTGATGAGATAAAATAGGGTCTCTCATCATATGAACATAAAAGATCATTATGATAGATATAGATATCATGCCCCATCATAATAAAAAAGAACTTGCAAGACTTGACATGGAATTAGAACTTTGAAAAGTGAGAAAGGT
Organism: Viscum album; assembly: GCA_963277665.1. Taxonomy (NCBI): domain Eukaryota; kingdom Viridiplantae; phylum Streptophyta; class Magnoliopsida; order Santalales; family Viscaceae; genus Viscum; species Viscum album. Next base: position 670,001,441 of record OY728131.1, on the reverse strand, counting down.
TCAAGGACCACTTCAAAATTCAGCAGCCTAACGACGCCACTTAAACTTCAAAATACTGAATTGAAGAGATCGAATGGGGTCTCTCATCATATGGTCATAAAAGATCAGTATGATAGATATAGATATCATTCCCCAACATAAAAAAAAGGAACTTGAAATAATTTACATGAAAGTAGAACTTCAAAACGAGAAGGGTGAAGAACCACTTAAAAATTCGGCAGCCTAACGGCGCCACTGAAAATTTCAAAATACTGAATTGAAGAGATCAAATGGGGTCTCTAATCATATGATCATAAAATATCAGTATGATAAATTTAGAGATCATACCCCAACATAATAAAAAGGAACATTCAAGACTTGAAATGGAATTAGAACTTTGAAAGGGGAGAAAGGTGCAAGGACCACTTAAAAATTCAGCAGCCTAACGACGCCACTGAAACATTAAAATACGGAATTGAAGAGATGAAATGGGGTCTCTCATCATATGGTCATAAAATATCATTATGATAGATATTGAGATCATACCCCAACATAAAAAAAAGTAACTTGAAAGAATTGACATGAAAGTAGAACTTCAAAACGAGAAGGGTTAAGAACCACTTAAAAATTCGGCAGCCTAATGACGCCACTTAAAACTTCAAAATAATGAATTAAAGAGATCAAATGGGGTAACTCTTCATATGATCATAAAATATCAGTATGATAAATTTAGATATCATAACCTAAAATAATAAAAAGGAACTTGAAATACTTTACATGAAAATAGATCTTGAAAAATGAGAAGGGAGAAAGAATCCGTTACAAAAATTTCGGCAGCCTAACGACGCCACTTAAAACTTCATAAAACGAAATAATGAGAGTAATAGGGGATCTATAATTATGTGAACATGAAAAGGGAAGTAATAGGAGTATAAAAGAACACTCTTTAACATAAGAACATGGAGGATAAAATAAATTACATAAAAGATATTTCTTGAAAAGAAAGAGAGAGATCAAATCCCTTACCTTAAAACGTAACTCTTAAAACTAAAAGGTTGGGACCTTGATGGCTTGGGGGAACCTTGGGAGGACTCCTTGGGAGGTAATGAGACTAGAAATTTGTTGGGGGAGAGTGGGGAGTCGAATTTATGAGAGGATGGCTTGGTATTTATAGGGAAAGTGAGGGGACAATGCATTAATGGCCAAGGGACGCCTCATTAGTGGTTTTGGAAAAACCATGGGCTTTCCCATGGTATTTGCCCATGGTATTGGCCACTTGGGACACCTCATACCATATCTTACTATTCATAAGTTGACCATATTGATTACATACTTAATACATCATTTAATGATGTCATTAAACACCCGTAACTTAAAAACTATATTTTCACTATTCATCGAAAATTCAACTTTCTCAGAATAATCCCAAAATTTCACCTTAACCAAATATCAATGCTCTGATTTCAAAAATGAACTCCATTTTATAAAAATAATTTTCTAAATATTTTTTATTTATTTTTTAAATAAATACACTATTCACCAAAAATTCATTTTTTTCAGAAAAAACCCCAAAATTACCATAACATAATATCGGTGCTCTGAGTTCAAAAATGAAATCCATTTTATAAAAATAATTTTTTAAATATTTTTAATTTAATTTTTAATTAAAAAACACTATTCACTCTAAAAAACTAATACTTGAATAATAATTTATGAAATCGTTATTTAACAATTTTATTGAATCACATTACTTAATCAAGGTGCCTAGATTTTATTAATACTTTATTTAAGTGAGATTACTAATCCATTTGGACACATTACTAATCCTAATCATAAAATAACTATTCATAATTTACTATTCATTAATAAATAAGTTGATCTTATTAGACTCTAAATTTCGTACTGAGCATAATTGTAGAAGACAATTTTTTTAATATCATTACACATTTTTAATTATTTAAGGTTTACATAAACATTTTTAAAATATCCTTTTTCTAAAATTCATCAAAAATATGCATACTATATTTATCCGGTCATTTGAAAATTCATAAACTTCATTATAAGAAGAAATCCCAATTTTTATTTAAAACAAAGGATTACACAAGGCAGTTATGGTCTCCTTACATAGCCCCTTATCACACCAGCATAGGACCTAAGTGTAAGATATGCTAAGGTGAGAGAATCTGAGGGAGGCTCGGCTAACATCGCACGAGTAGTAATTTCTATCAGTTTTAACTTCTCGCAAAGGTGATTTCGTTCTAGATTCACATGATGATGTTCGGCTTGGGTTTGGTCCAGAGCAAAGCCCAGTGGTGCTACCTCCTTCCCAAGTTCTGTTAGATGGGCTTCGATCGGTCCAAGACTACTAGGTGAGTCCATATAATATTCTTTCTATAATAATTAACCAAGATTACTTGTATTTTGAGACAATAATCAAAACGTTTAGTTTCCAGGGGTCATATTGACAAATGGTCATATAACTGTCAAAACCCAATGGACTCATTTTAATTATACTCTTGTTATCAAATGAAACATTTTTGTTGAGTATAAAAAACAAAATAAAATAACACATAAAATTAGGAAACAAGATTTATTCAAAAATTTCAGGTCGTTACAGGGTGAGCCTGAGATAACTCTACAATGCATTGGGTAATGTGACAGAGGTCAATGTGAATGTATCTCTTAAGAGATTTAGGGTATATACTGTGATGGGTATTCCAAATGTAACTATCTATGTAGCTATGAGAGGTACAATGTAACTTTCATATGGATGAAACAAGTTACCTTTATGATTAATGTTTTCTTAGTGTGATTCATAAATCTTATGATTTCATGAGGTATGTTAAAGAGCTTATGTTATATATATAATGACAAACTGATGTCTTCTTTCTTTGTTTTATAACCCTTACTGAGCTTTTTATTCTCATCCCATGTTTTGAATTTTTTTTTCACCGAACATAATGATGAAGAGGGTAGAGGATGTGATCAAGGAAAAGTCAAGATGTCTAAAACATGGAACTAGAGATGACTATTTTTTTCAAGAGTTTTTTTATTTTTTTAAAAAAAAAATGGAAACTAAGTAGAAGTGTCTACTTTGTAATTATTAAGATGTAATTTAATAGTTATGGACTAATTCTCTAAAAATATAAACTTGAAAAGATCTTCAATGTGAATTATTCATTTAATTCAAGATTTTTTAATGTTATAAGGTTAGGTCCTTATACCTGTAATATGTTTCACATGAATAGGATAAGAGATCGAGTCCACCCACAACCTGTTGAGGGGGAATTGATTCTTATTCTGATACACTCTCAGTTATTTAAGATGTTTTCAAGAATATTACCTAATAGTAATATTAATACTACATTTGACATCATGGATATGTTTGAAAACGATTAAATATAAATGAGATCATATTGGTATGCATAACATGTCTCTCACCTCCATTTTAATTAGTTATTCTATATATATTGTTAATATGGACCAATAAGGGGAATTTTTATTATTTTCTAGATTATAGAAAAAAGTGGATAATATTAGTTTCAATGTGGAGTGTCGATTTTTTTAAAGGGGAATACAATTATTTAACTATGGGGTATTAAATTTTATATACATGGAATGTTGTCATTTGAAAAAATGAGGTATACTGATATGAATATTAGGATCAATCTTCATATAGGAGTCTTACATATCCTATTAATAATATTAATTACATCCCATGCAGTTTTGCAATACGAGGAACACATTCCATAATCAAAATGAATATGATTAGATGGACGTTTTGAATATATGAAATAGCTATTGGTGGACTCATGCCATTTAAGAACCAATTATAACAACTAAGCTGACATTATTTTTGAGCGGGGAAGGAAAATTGATGTCATAGCTAACTAATTATATGTCTTATGGGATTGGAGATTTCATTAATGATATGGAAATATAAAGGATAAAAATAAGGATCTAGTATTTAATATGGATATTGAGAGGGGTTAGGTTCCTGTAAATGGAATATTTTAATTTGAATGCTATATGGGTCATTTTATGATAACATCATGAAGGAATTAAGGTATCTATAAAGAGTGTAACAAAACATGGAATATAACATAGAATTTTCTAATATGGGGAATTGGGAATTAGAGATGTTTTCTATATATCCATTGAAAATAGGAATTAGAGAACATGTCATTTCAATGTTAACAGTGATGTTTATCATCATCTGTTGAGGATGTAAACAATGATTTTTTTCATCATATGGAGTAGATATTAACAATTCAGTTTATATCCACATGTGGAGGATGTTAATTTCCATACTTTATGTATAAATGTGCAAATTAGATGATATATGTAAGGTATTATAGGAACTATAGATGACATCGCCCCATGGGAAGACATGGTAAAGAAATATATTTGAAGGGAGTTTTAATATTGGGTATCTTTTTTTAGCATTGAAAACGAAACTGACATATCTTGTGTATATAGTGAATTAGAGTCCACATAGCTAATATATTTACACTATGGAGATTACACATGAGATTCCTAATATAAGTTCATCTATTCCCCCTGGTGTTCAAGGAAGTAAAATTGAACCCACAATAAATATTACCTTATGATCTAGAATGTTTTGTGTATTAAAAAAATTAAATTCTGATTATTTTCATATAACTCATTAGTAACATATCAAATAATGTAAATTGATAGAACATACATGTAACAATCTAAAATTTGACCAATGAAAAACCCATTCTTACATTACAATATTCAGTAAAAATAATATAAACATCACATAGATAACAACATAAAATCATTATAAATGAATAATGAATGAAAAAAGTTATATTTTTTGAATTTAAGGAACCTATACAAATAGAATAGTAACATGACCTCTGTAATAGTAATATTACAATTATAAATAGTAAACTGACCTATAGAATAGAAACATTGCCCATGAAATTATCAATAAATATTAGGCATATTATAAATGGTAATATTATATAATTAATCCATAGTATAAGTAAATAATTGTTTTAGAAGTTTTTAATTAAGTATTACTATTTTTATAAGACAAAATGTTTATTTTCAATTTTATAATTAATATAATGATTAAAAATAAATTTTTTTTTCATAAAATGAATAAATAAATTAAGATTTTTATATATTATAATTATAATATAATTTTTAAAACATTAATTAATTTTTCAATGTGTTGTAAAATGAGTTATAATTTTAAAATTATTATTATTTTAAATAAATGATGAATTTATTAAAAAATTAAAATTATAAAAATTATAAAAAATTTCTCGTAATATGGAGTTCATTTTTTAATTATAAACATCAAAAAATGGGGATGTTTTGGGATTTTTTTGAAATACTTGAATTTTGTGAATAGTAAAATATTGTAATTTGTGGTTTATATACATTCTAAATTCAATGCACTATTACATGAGACATGGATGATGTAAGAACCATAATCAAGAACTCAAATTAATTATTTAAATATATTTTGAGACAATTCTCAAACTATTTATATCCTATAGCCAAAATAATAAACTAATGAATAAAATAATGTGAAAACACCCCTCTCCTCCCCTATAAATACCACCCCTCACCACCTCTTATCCTCACACATCTCAATATTTTATCCTTTTCCAAATTCTTCTCTAATAACTTCCCAAGACCCTCCCTCATTTCCATGTTCCTATTATCTCAAAAAGACACCAAAACACATCCCTCTAAGAGTTTCCCCAAGAAGAAGGATTCAATAGGTAAAATCCTCTTTCTATTGTTTTAATTTTTTTTCATGTTCTTATATTTTATTATTCTCTCTAATAATACCGTTATCCATTGGTATGATAAATACTATACCTTAAATATTATGTAATATTTTTATTCAAATATAATAATCCACAATCATTTCATTCCCCTGAACATTTTTATTCTAAAATTGAAAACATCGTACATGATGTGTTAATTTATCGCATTCAAGGACAATGAGTTTTTGATTTCCATTACCACCTTAAAGGATAGTAATAAAAAAAATTTATGGCTAAATCGGATTACAATATATCTATTTCATCCAATTTAATGTTTTTAAACAATTTATATAAATAATAATGATTAATAAAACAAAACTACTTTGTGATGATCGAAAAACATCCAAAATAATCTAAACGATTATCACTAACATATTGTCTAATGATTCATCCTCACCCAAAAATACCAAATCTATTAATTAATCATAAAATATCATGTATTTATATTAATAACATATAACATCAATTCAGGAAAACCATTCTCATTTTACCTGATATTCTGTACATGTATGCAAGTAAACAGATAATTAAAACTAAGGGAAGCAATGCTCCCAAACAATGAAATTGAATATCATAACCCATAAAAAGGACATAAATGAAAATAATAAAATTTTAATAAATAATATACATATAGAAAATGTTTTTATTAATTAATTAAATAATTTAATTTGATTATATAGGACATTATGATCAAGTGCAAACCATTTGAGACATAAGGTAAGAGATTCTACCCGAACCACCATTTTTTCCTTCGGGTTACTCTTTATATCTATTTACCGTAATGTAATGCTTAATTATTTTTTTAATTATTTTATGTTATGTTAATATGTTACAAAATCATCTATCTAGATCACATCCGTCTTATTTCATGGGGAAATATATGTTTTAAAATGGCTCCTGTATCAAATCTTGCCGATAAGGAATCTTGAAAAAAGAGAGCATTCAAATTTCTAACCCATTTCAAAGTAAAATCCATAATATATTTTCAAACACAATTATTTTTCTAAAATATTCAATTTTATCATGAAATTTTTTTCTTGGTTCATTTCTAGATTTATACAAACAATTATTCTTTTCGATTTTACCGAATCTTTAATATTTTCTATAAAACACACTAAATTGTTTTATCTCAAAAGTTTCTTAAATATAATTTTTATATGTTCTCACTATATTTTAATATAAAATATAAGAATCTATTAATTTTTTTTCATTATTAATTTCCATTTATGACTTAAATAAGTTCTTGCATGGAAATTATAATGATTTTCCCTTTTGTTATACATTTTGAAATGATTATGATACCAAATTATTTCCATTGGTAACCTTTATGTTTATTTGAGAATCCTTATATATGGTTCTTCATGTGGAACATATATTCATGAAAATGTTTTTATGGGTGTGTCCATATTTCACTCTATTTAGTTTTTTAATCATTAGCTTAATGAGACTTTATGTGAATTGTTCTTGGTGGTTAACCTTGACTCATGCTCTATGTGCAACGGTCTTGGTGGTTAGCCTAGAATTGTGCTCCAAGTGAAAAAAGTTGCAGTGGTTAGCCTTGACTCATGATCCTCCATGTGAAATGATATTGGAATCATTCTTATGCCATGTTTTTTTGTTTCCACATCCCATATGATACCTTGATTATATATTTTATGCTTCCAAGTGTATACTCGTGATTTTTATGCCATCATGTTAGGCCTTCTAACCAATGTGCTATGTTTTATTCATATTCTTATTTACCTTACTAAAAGTTTTAGCCCATATCAAGTTCATGTATTCCATATGCTATCTATTGAAGATGTAAGTGCTCAAGAGTGTTTAGGATCTCATTATTGAGTTCAAATAAAAGATGTATTTTCCATGTGTTCTGTTTTATGTAACTTACATAACAAATACACTAGAAATTATGATGACTGGGTATATTTGATGGCTAAAATCATGATATAATAAGTGTAAAAGTCTAGAGTCTCTATAGTTGGTATTAGTTTAAGGTCAAGTTATTTTTGAAGATAAGGACCTAAACACTTTAGTAAGAACCCTAGGGATAAATCTATTCCCATGTTTAACCTAGATTGAAACCAAGGGAATAAATAGTTTGGATATACTTTTCATTTTTATATTTATCCAATTATGTTTAATGTTTCATTTTATATTATTATTAGTGACGTATTCAAGACCCTCTAATGATAACTTCCTTTTTTAGTCAATAGATGGAAATAGGATAACCGATTCCAACAGTCAATGTAATTGGAAATTTGATGATTTCCCTAATGATATGTAAAATATGATGGGAAATGGTTATAAAAATGTTATGAATTTACTTCCTCAACTCTCTCAAGTTATTAATAATTACTTAAATAATGTGGAACACCCTCCTTTTTCCATGAAATACCATGTTTCTATCGAATTCTTCATACCAAAATGGCCTCCCATGTTTAGTGGATATTTTTACCCCCTCATCACATAAGAAAATTAACTCTATTGAAAATATATTCCCTTTCCTCCAGTGACCAAAATAAGAGAAAGTTGAACTGGTGGTCTATTGTTTTTATGGGGAATTTGATCAGTGGTGGAAACTAATTAAGAATATGATGTAAAAGGGGGAAATTCATTCCATGTAATGAAAAAAGTTTAGGAAAATATTTTCCCTAAAATATTCATCCTAAGATAGAGAGGGAGTTCCTCAAATTGAGGAAAAAAATAAGATGAGTCTAGCAGAGAATATGAGGAAAACATCACAAGGATTTAAGGTAATCCCTCAAACAATACCATGAACACTGAAGTCAAGGTGGATCAATTCATTAAGATAATAAGTATGAGTCTATAAAAATCATTTTAAATTCAAGGCTTTAATAATTATGAAGGTATTTTCCATTGTTCCCTTATAGATAAAATGGAGATCAAAGACTCTAATTGGACTAATGGTTTAGATTATAAAATGTAGAAAATGGAATCTAATATGGTTGTATGAATATATTATTCCCTTGCTAGAAGGAAAATCTATCTTTTCATGTGTCAAAATTAGTGGAAGAAGAATCTTGGTGACTATCTAAATGGAACCAAGAGATGCTTCAAATGAGGATATGTTGGGCATTTAGCTATTAACTAATGAATGGATATGAAGAATCCCACAAATTTAGAATAATAAAGTATGGTTATTATCAACACTCAGCCTATAGTGTTGTGTTTCAACTAAAATGATCTTTTGAATTAATTAAACCTTTTCCATATGTGAAGTATTATTAAAAGTAATCAAAAACAACAATATACAAGGCTGTAAGGAAGGGCATATTATATCACTACTACTAAGGAAGAGCTTAAAAATGATCTGGTGATAGATATGCTGGTTATTCATTAAAGATTAGAAAATATACTATTTGATTCTCATTCTACACATTCTTTTATATCACCCAATTTTAGTAGAACTATTCAATGACCAACTCAAAATTTAGAGTTTTAGTTATCTTTGAGAAAAAAATTAAGAAATTATTTCATCCAAAGTATATAACTCTTCCTTGGTTAATGTTCATGGAGTTTACCTCACATAAAATATTTTCCTACTTTATTTGGTGGAGTTTGATTTAATTTTGGTCATGTACTTTCTATCTTTATACAATGCCAACATCATCTATCAAGAATAGGATATCATTATTCGCACTCCAAGGTATCCTCCAATTCTATACAAGTGTAAGGAGGAGGATTAACATTAATATGAATCATTATATAAACTCTTAATATTATTACCTTATGACCAAGAATATCTAATTCAAAAGATAGAGTCTATGTTGAGAATCATGATCTAAGACAAGCCCATTATAGGGGACTACACTGATGTATTCCCCGAAGAGCCTCCTGGTTGTCCACATAAGTGAGAAGCTAATTTATAAATTGAACTTATTCTAGTATATTTTTCTATATCATGGAAACCTTTTATAATTTCCACCATTTAGTAAGAATAAGTGATGATGCAATTATAATAGAATCTAGAAAAAGGGCTTATATGCCTGAGTGACTCACCTTGGGGTGCACCATTTCTCTTTGTTAAGAAGAAGTATAGATCAATGTACCTCTTCATTGATTATCATTAGATCCATAAAATAATGATAAATAACATGTATCATATTTCATGGATTTATTACATGTTCAATCTTCTAAGTGGGCCAATTATTTCTTTAATGTAGACCTTCATCGATATATCAATGATTAAAGGTGATAAAATAAAATATTCCCAATACTTCCATTCGAATAAAGTATGTACACTGTGAGTTCATAGTGATTTCCTTCAGACTCACTAATTTTCCTAAAATATTCAGGGTCTTAATGAATAGTGTCATTAGATATTACCTTGACAAATTTGTGTTATTCTTTATCGATGATATTCTGATATACTCCGAAATAAAGGAGGAACATTAAGAGCATTTGAATACTTTTATAATGGAATTACAAAGTGAGAAACACTATAAAAAGTATAGTAAACATGAGTTTTGGATAGAGGATGTATCATTCTTAGGGAATGTTATCACTAGTAAATGGTTATCTATTGAAGTTTTCAAGACAAAGGAAATAGAAGATGGCCTTGGACAATATCTTTAATAGAGATTCATAGTTTCTATGGTCTATCATGGTAATATCATTCATTTATTAAACAAATATCACAATTTTCAAACCCAATAACCAAGATGACTATAAAGGGAGTAAATTGTTTCTATAACAGTGAATGTGAAGACCATTTCACAGAGTTAAAAAAAGGGAAACTTATCACTACACCAGCACTCACACCACTGAAAACTGGGGAACTATTTATGGTGTAAATTGATGATTAAAATAAGGTATGAGGTTTTATACTGATTCAAAATGATAAATTGATATCCTACTCATTGAGACAGTTCAAAATTTGTGAGAAAAACTATCATATGCTTGATTTGGAGTTGGTAATTGTGATCATTACATTTAAAATCTAATGGAATTATCTCTATAGGGAGAAGTGTGAGATATATACTAATCATAAGATCTTTAAATATATATTCACACAAAAAGAGATTAATAAGAACCATAAAAGATGCATAGAGATCATCAAGGATGTCTAATTATCAGTACACAACCATCCCGATAAATCAAATATAGCCGAAGATTCTCTAAATAGAAATGGCATTCGAAGCTTATCGATGATGATAATTGAAAAGGATCCAATATTTAGAGACATGTAAAGGATGTACATGGTAATCATTGAGAAAGGAACATCATCAATCGTTTTTCAAATTATTAAAAAACTATCCCTTGTGGAGAAAATAAAAGATTGTCCAAGGAATGATGAGGAAATTCCGAAAAGGGTGGAAGATATTAAAAGTGGTAAATCCTCTAAGATAAAGAATGATAAGGATGAAGTCATATGATTTGGTTCATGAATATGAGTACCATTTCAGCCATAGATAAAGAATTAGCTTATTAATGATGCACATAATTCAACTTTATATATTCACCTAGGGAGCACAAAGATGTATCGAGATCTCTTAGATCACAATTGTTGGATTGATATGGACAATGAGATAACTGAATACACATTAGAGTTCCTAGTATGATATCATGTGAAAGATAAAAGTAAATATTATATAGGTGTGATGAAACCATTACTCATACCAAAATGGAAATGGGAAAACATCACCATGAACTTTGTCCCTATACATACAAAGACATTAACTGGAAACAATTCTCTAAGGGTTGTTGTGGATTATATTACAATGTTATCTCACATTATTTCTATTTTAGTGGAATTTTCACTAGATCAGAATTCATGAATAGACATCAATGAAGAGGTAAGGCTAAATGGAGTACTATTAATAGTTGTATCTGATTGAGATCCATGATTTTTCTCTAATTTCTAGAGAAGTCTCCAATATTCTCTTACAATAAATCTGAACATTAGTATAACCCATCATATTAAATATCATGGTCAATTGATGTGGACTATTATAAAATTGGATCAAATGATGTGGTCATATTCTATAGACAAAAAAGGAGGTTTGGACCAATATCTTTCTCTGGTCGAGTTCTCCTAAAAGAAATGTTTCCAACCAAACTTACAAAATGCTCTATATGAATTCATTTATGTGAAAAGATATAGAACCCCAGTATACTGGGATGAGGATGGTGAACATAAGCATAGAGGACCTAAATTGGTTTAATAAATGGTTGAAAATGTGAAAACCATTTAGTATCACATCAAGGCAGCCAAAAGCTTCAGAAGAGCTATGTGGATAATCATTGATGACACCTTGATTTTAAAGTTGGAGACATGTAATTTCTTCACATATCTCCATGGTATTAGATCATGAAATTGGATAAGAAAGGAAAGCTAACTCTCAGGTACATCAAATCATTATAGCTTCTTGATTATGTTAGATCCATGGCCTATTGACTAGAACATCCATCGGAAAAGTCTCATGTACATTATGTATTTCATTTATCTCTCTTGAGGATATAAATATAGGATCTCTCACATTTACTGAATTCAGAGGTGGTACAACTGGAAAATGAAATCCCGTAAAAAGAGAGTCCAGTGAAGATCATTTACCATAGAGATAAAGTTCTACACAATAAGTGTACTCACTTGGTAAATGTATTATTGAAGAACAATAATTGCGAAGAGGTGTCATGAGAACTGTATGAATCAATAAAGGAGAAGTACTATTACATGTTTAGTTTGGAAAATGATATTTTGAGAAAGAACTTTTATAAGGGGAGAAGAATGTAAAGACCCAAAATTTTTTATTGAAAACTCTAATATTATAAATATTTTCTATTGAATAAATAACATAAAAACAAATAGAGAACATAATAAAATTTTTATAAATTAATAAATAGTGAAGTATGAGGTATTTCTAGAAGTCAAGGAACATATACCAATAGAATAGTAACATGACCTTTGGAATTGTAATGTGATCCTTATAGATAATAAATTGGAAAATAGAAGTGTAACCAGACCCATAAAATTACTAATTAAATCTAACCATCGTATAAATGGTAATATGATATAAGTATATAATAGTATAAGTAAATAAATCTTTTATAAGGTTTTAATTTTGTATTGAAATTTTTAAAAAACATAAATTTTATTTTCAATTTTATAATTACTATAATGATTTAAAAAAAATTATTTTCATCAAATGTATTCATAAATTAATATTCTCTGGTATTATGATTATAAGATAATTTTTTGATATCATAATTAAATTTGCAAATTATTGTAGAATCATGTAAAATTTTAAAATTGTTATTTTTAAAATAAATGATGATTTTATATAAAAATTAATTTTATTATATTTATAAATTTATATTAAAAAAATTAAGGTCATATTTGAATTATATAGTTCAAAACATTTTTAGGGTAAATAGTAAATATTTATCTAAAATACTTGAATTATTGTGAATAGTAAAATATGATAATTTATAATATATATACATTATAAATTAAATACACTATTACATAAGTTATGGATGATGTAAGAACCATAATATTTAACATCCCTAAATTAGTTTAATATATTTTCTAATAAGTATAAAACAATTCATATCTTGATCCAAAATAGTAAAATGATAAATAAAATAATGAGAAAACACACATCCCCCTTACAAATACCACACAACACCACCTCTTTTCCTTAAACCTCTGAAGCATTGATACGTGGCCAAATTATGCTCAAATATTTTCCCAATCCCCTCCCCATAATATAAGTTACTTTTTTCTCAAAAAATACTAAAACCAATCCCCATATGGAGGTTCTCAAAAAGAAGGATTCAAGGGGTAAAATCCTCTTTCATTTCTTTTAATTTATTTTCACGTTCTATTATTTTCTTATTCTCTCATCAAATACCCTCATCTAAATGGTATAATACCTATATTAACATATATATGATAGAATATTATAATACTAATGGAATAATTTATCATCATTTTATTCCCCTCTCCTTTTTTCTTCTATAAATGAAAACATCCACAGTGATGTGTTAATTTATCACATTCATGGAGGATGAGTTTTCAATAACTATTTCTGCCTTAATGGATGGTCATAAAAAAAATTATGGGTAAAAAAGATTAGAAAATATGTATTAAAACCCATTTCATATTCTTGAACGATAATATATACCTATTATTAATCAATTAAATAAAACTAGTTTTTGATGATCAAAAAACTACCAAAATAATCTAAACAATTATCACTAAGGTCTTATCTAATGATTCATCCTCACCATAAATTAACACATTAATTATATATTAATTTAAAATTATGGATTTAAATAAATAACAATAATATCACTTCTGGACAGCCATTCTCATTTTACTTTATTTTTCAAACATGTATACAAGTTGACTGATCATAAAAACCAATGAAACCAATTCTCTAGAACGATAAAATTGATTCTCATAACCCATCAAAAAGCCTTAAATGAACATAATAAAAATATAATAAATAAAATAAATGTATAAAATGTTATTAAATAATTAATTAGCGGGTTAATCGAATTATCTAGGTCATTAAGATCAAGTGGAGAACCATTTTAGACATTAAGTAATGGATTCTACCCAAACATGAATTTTTCCTTCTGATTACTTTTTCCCTCTCAATACACCAATATAATGGTTCTTTATTTTGGTTTTATTCTTCTAAATTATGTGAATATGTTCAAAAATTATCTATACATATCATATCATTTTTATTTTAAGTGGAAATATAGCTTTTAAAAGGTTCCATTCTCAAATCATACCGACAAGCAAACCCGATCAAAGGGAACTTCCCGATTTCTTACCCGTTTTCAAGTAAAATACATATTATATTTGAAGACAAAATTATTTTCATAAAATAAAAAAAAATCATGGAAAAATATATTTGTTCATTTTTGTTTTTATACTAAAAATTATTCCTTTTCCATTTTAATAATCGTTAATATTTTACTTAGACCACAATAAATTGTTTTATTTACAATGTTTCTTAAAACAAATTACATGTTTTCACTGCAGTATTACATAAAATATCAATATATATTCTAATACTCATTTAATAATTTACATTTATGATATAAATTTATTCATTCATGGAAACCGTAATGATATTCTCTTTTATTATGCTTTTTGACATGATTATGATACCCAAATTATTTTCATGGGTAACCCTTATGTTTATGTATGATTCTTGATGTTGATTCTTCATATGGCACACATATTCATGATGTTTTTATAATGGATGAACCCAAATTGATCTCCAATGAATTGGTTAATGTTTAGTCTCATGTGAATTTATGTGCAATGGTCTTGGTGGTTAACCTTGACTCATTCTCCATGTACAATGCTCATGGTGGATTGCCTTAACTCATGCTCCCTGTGCAACATTCTTGGTGGTTAGAAGGGAATTTTTTTCCTAAATGTTAAATAACCCTTGATTAATGCACGTTTAATGTTTTATGTTGTTTCCTAATAACCTATAATACCATGATTACATATATTATGCTTCTTGATGTATATTCATGCCTTTTTATACCGTCATGTTATGCCTTATGAACCATGTGCTATGTTTTATTCATATGCTTATTTTACGTACTAGGTTTTTTAGCTCATCACTGGTCATGTATTAATTAGGTTATCATATAAATATTTATGTGATCAATGAATTTTATTAGTTTATTATGGACATTATATAAAAGTTGTTTGACCATTTTTTCAATTTTATGTACCAAATCTTCCAATGAAACTGGAATTTCTTATTCGTAACTATATTTGATGGTTAAAATCATGTAATAATATTTGTAAAAGGACAGGTTTTCTATATTAGACATAGTTATGAGCCCAATCATGAATATATATTAATTTTTCAAATGTTATAATAAGTATTCATCAATTAGTCCTTATAGGATGTGCTCTATTTGAGAAACAATATATAATAGATTATTAATCACATTGTACTATTTTATTTGATTGGGATATGAACATATATGGAAAGAATAAAGTATGAGTATGGATCATGAGGGTTGTATCGATGTTAGGAATATATTAGGGATTATAATATATTATATGTCGATAAGGGATATGGTTATGAATCACAAGGGATATTTATAAGTGAGAATGATATTATGGATTACACTAGATAAGATTCATTTGAGGAAATGGTTGTGAATCACAAGGGAAATATCAATTTGTGGAAGATATTTGGGAATATACTATACATGATATCCAATAAGAGGATATGACTAATGAGTAATATGTCCATGTTATGAAGAAGTTGGAAATTAAAGTAGATTGGATGATCATTTTGTGATTATAATTTGTGGATCATATGTTTTATCAAGGAATATATATATGGATGTTATGTTGTCATATATATCGAGGATGAGACATGATGGAATATGTTTGTGTAACTATTTTATGAACTAGGGAATATTGAATTAAAGTGGGAGATATGTGATCACATGATGTATATAGGTTCATGCGATGACATAAAAACAAGGGTTATGTGTTGGAATAATTAATGTTGGATCATGCAATGAAATAATAGGAATATAGTGATGAGATAATGTAAAGTTTGTGGTATTGTGTGATCATAATATTTCTATTCAATTAGGGAATTATGTGACTATAAAATGTTATGATATATCATATCGAGATAATATTTGGGTGACATCATGATAGATATGTGACCAAGAATCACACAAGTATATATATATTATTTTAAAGTTCTTATATTTATAAATATTAGTATCTTTCGATGTTTCTCACTAAATAGAAAAGATGAAGTATTCATGGGTTCCTCATTATATATCGTAATACCTCCACTTTCATCTCCACTTATGTTATTTTCTTCACTTCTAAAGGGGGAAAACAATAGTATTTATAAACACTTGGGTTAGATATATTCACTATCTATAATAAAA
The DNA here is from genome assembly GCA_963277665.1 of Viscum album. Lineage (NCBI taxonomy): Eukaryota > Viridiplantae > Streptophyta > Magnoliopsida > Santalales > Viscaceae > Viscum > Viscum album. Next base: position 669,984,729 of record OY728131.1, on the reverse strand, counting down.
ATCATCCAACATGGAATTATATAGGTGTAGTTTATTAACATATCTAGTTAAAATAAGTTTGATATTAGTACCTATGATTTATCATTTATCACCAGACCATGGAATTTCAGACTATATAACCCTAGTGTAATGTGTTGTCATTAGAGAATGCAATGGGGTCCCTCTTTAAAATACTTTTTAGGCCCGTCATGTAACAATAATGAAGATACATGTCAGATAATTGATCATATATATATAAATGAGAACAAATCCATTGCAGTACCTCATTTTTATAAATAAAAATTATCCCCTATAGCTTTCTTAACACACAACATTGCGCTATAAACAAATTAGGATATAATATAAAAATATTTTTATTTTAATGTGACAGTTATAACATAGAAATTTAATTTTGTGTGTATAAATATGATTATCCAAATTATGAAATATATATGATGTTCCTTATCAATAAAATATATAGATATATTTATTTTATGGATTCAATCATTTGTTTTCATAAATGTTTGTTATTATTCAAAAATATGTTTTATTTAATATTGTTTTGGTTTATTTAGGTGTGAAAATTTTAAAATTAGTTTTTGAAATGTTTCAAAATTTTATTTCTTAAAAAGGGAATCAATTTATACGGATTTATATAAAAATTTTCTTATTCTCGAATTTTAATATTTTCTTGAAAAGATTGATTTTTCAATTTATAGTGAAAAATAGGGATTTTAATTGAAAAAATGTATTTTCATATAATGTATGTGAATAGAAAAATCATATTCTATAATAGTTTCAAAAAAAATTATTAACTCCTTTCATTAAAAAATCAATTTATAATCATATTTTTGAACTTTATACTGGAATATTACAAAAAAACATTTTTATACGAAAATAAAATTTTATGAAAAATGAATTTCAATGCATTTTCATTTTAATATTATTTTAATTTCACCATATTTTATATTTGAATCATAAAAAACGGATTCCATATTTGAAATCAAGAGATCTGTATTATGTAAATAGGTTACTTTTATATTGGTTCATTATAAATAGTAATAATAGAAAGTAGTTGTCACCATTATGATGGTAAATTTGGTAATTAATGTTAAAAATAATTTGATAAAGGCTTTGAAATGACCATAAAACAAGCCTTTATCATATTGGATGAGTGGAGTTCATCTATGTACATACATGTTTTTAAATATTAATGTTTATTCCATATTTATTTTATTTTTACCTTTATATTATTTTATGTAACAAATATTCATTATTGACATTATCTATGTCTTATCATATACAAATTTATGAAATATGGATAAAAAGAGGATATATTCATTTATAAAGTTAATTTTAGATATAAATATTTTTTTAATTTAAATTTATTTCTATTTTTTAGAAATTAATTAATTAAATGAAATGATTACACAACATCGACAAATTATTTATTCAATTAATAGAAAAATAATTATATTAAAAGTAATATAATATTAATTAAATATTTTACACTACAATATTATAAATAAATATAATATGATATGGATGTGTCAAAGGATTAAATTTTAAATTTAATACTAGCATGTTGTTTTATTGTTGAAATTAATTGAACTGTTTCACAATTGACATTGATGAAATATTATAATAAATAATATATAAGTATATGAGTTAAAATTCATAAAGAACTTATCTTCCATAATGTTATTTTTATATGTATAAAAATACCATTCATTTTCCATTTAATGGCTAGTTATTTCTTAAAATATATCATGACCCATAAATCATAAAAAACATATTTGTGGTCATAATTATCAAATAGGTTAAAAATGGGATAAATATCGATAATGGTATAAATAAAGACCAATCTTGTCAAAATTTACTAAATATATTATTTTTACCCATACTCATTATATATTATAAATATTTTTTTTAGAGAAATTTTTTCATGTGAAATGTTTTATATTAATTTAATACATATGAAAATTACAATACTACCCCTCCCCTCTCATATAAAAGGGTACTCATATCCTCTTTTACTTGTACATAAAAGACCTATTATCATATGAAATAACTACCATAACCCCTTATTAAAATCCATTCCCACATTATTTACTACTTTTTTTGGATGAATTACAATCATAGAGATCTTATGGTTTAAAAGAATGTTGTCTATCAAAGATGAAGTTTAACTTTTAACATATTTTTTTGTATTTCTAATTCTCAATCCATTAAATCATACTAAAAAATTCTAAATTATAAACAGTTATATTTCAAATATACAAATATTTTTTGATGTCAATATTATAGTCTGTATTCATATCCACATCAATTAAATTGGAAACAAATCTATCAATTTTTTATATAGAAGACTGATCCCTCACAAACCATTGTAATTTGTTTTTTATACCCACTCCTCACAGTAGGTTATAATGATGTAATTAATTTTTATATATTATAGTAAAATAATATTTACAATTTTGAAAATATTATATATCACCTATTTTCTTATATTTCTAGTTTTTATAAAATGATAATGTAGCTCGTGTGTACATGTGGATTACCACCTCGATGTAGCTATGTGATCTGTTTTCATAACCACTTCTCATTTATGATATATATATGTTTATTTGTTGAAATTATATTTTATTTATAAATTATTAATAATTTCATAAATCTAATATAAAACATTAATTATTTTAATAATTATTGTTGAAAAATGGAAATGTTACTCATGCATATATATGACATACTGACATCATTATTGTTATATGGTATAGATTTCAGAACCATATTTCATTGATGGTTATAAAAGTATAATTGATTGATATAAATGATAAATATTTCGTGATTATTATACTGGGGGTGATGTTATACTGTCATATTTTACAATATTCAACATACCAATGTCATTATGTATATATGAGTCAATTTTTACCCAAATATCTCATGTGAGTTTAATTTATTAGACAATTATATATAAATTAATAATAAGTTAAATAAAATGAAAGATTAAGTTGAAATGTTTTATAAATAATGTATATTATTAAAATATGTTCATTATTTTGGATGATAATGAACAAATGTGATTCTTCATGCTTGATGTAAGGGACACTTTTTTACTAAAAACTTGTCTTAAATCATTTAAACATTTATTTTCGAAATATTTATATTTTGTGTCCTTCTTCCTAACATTATTTTATTAATATATTTTTATGACCATAGATTAATTATAATAGTTTTTTTATTTTTTTATATTATTTTAATATATATCAAATAAAATATTTCTCTATATTTTACATAGATTGTTTGATATTATTTATAAAATTGAAAAAGAATGCTTCTTTTTAAGTTATATGGAATCAACTATTTTTATAGAAATAATAATGGTTTTTTTGGATTTTATTATAAGATATAATGATTTCAAAAATGATAAAAAATATATTTTAATTTTTATATTTATTTTAAAAAAATAAATGGAATGTATATTTTTATATCTAGAAATTTTTTTCTTATAGATGTAATGGATCTCTCTAAACCACCAATTTTCATCTTTTTTACCTTTTTCTATTTAGATACATTTCACTATTCCATTTATGTGATGTATTTATTCAATATATATTTTACTTGTCTCATTCATATTTTCCAAGTTTATTATCCCTTGCATTGATAGGGTAATACATTCTGTATGGTCATATCCTAAATTCCTTTTTAAAATCAAACCTGATTAAGGGAAACATTTCTATTCTTTAGACATTTTATATAACACTAATTTACTGTATTTCTTTTAAAATAAAACAATTTTGAGTTATATTATTATATAAAAACTTATAAACATTCTTAAAATTTAATTCCTTCTTCTCTTTGGAAGTAATATGAAATATCCCTTGATTATGATACAAGGAATGATTAAGATACCAATTTTCATCCATGGGTAATTTTTTTAATTATTATTTATGACTTATTTCATTTTTATGAAAAATAATCATGATCATGATATGTTGAATTCTTTGAGATTTTTATTTAATTCCCTGTATAATGTTTATTCTTCAAGATACGTTATGTATGTTCTTAGTGTGTAATCATAATTTATGATGGGACTTTGTCCACCATGTCTGTAACATCCCAAGTAAGTAATGAATAATAGATATTTTTATCTATGTCTATTAATGATAAAGATAGTGTTTTAGAGGCTTAAAATGAAAATAAATACAATCTTATGCATGGAATACACTAATATTCTTAAAGGATTGTTTTAGTGCCTTTTGATGGAAAACCATTTTTGAATCTATATTTTGACAATTTTAGAAACTATGTTTGTCAAAATAAAATTATCCTTTATGATTGGGACATCAAAATTTACCTTGTGTGAATTTTTGGTAATTTTCCGACAATGTTCATTTTTAAATGAATAGTGAAAAATACTGCATTTTACATCAAAACTACTTTTTAATCTAATTTATTTATATGATTAGATTATGTTTTGAATTGGTTTTGAAGTGAAATTAGAATATATTTTTACCATTTTATCCAATGGTGGTCATTGGAATCAATTTCGATTTGAAATTAGACTTAAACTGGTGTCAATCTTTTGATACTTATTGTTTTGTAAAAACACGCTATTTGCTCTGGCAGCGGGAATTAATTATTAAATTAATTAATGTGACTTATATGATTTGAATTTTGTAAAATAGACTTCATTTTTGAATTCGTAATATCAAATATAGCTTAGAGTGAATTTTTGGTAATTTTCTGAAAAACTTCAATTTTGATGAATAGTGAAACCACTAAGTGGTAATCAAGCAAACTGTTTTTCAGTTAAATTAAAGTTTACCACTAATGTGTATTGAATTTTGAAAATCCGACATACATGGTTGTCATTAAGAAGTAAAATGTGGTTCAATGAGATTAAAATAATTTTTTGGTGAATAGTAACTTATTAAGTTCTTAATCGCGATTAGTGGTAATTAGGGTAGTTTAATGTATAAATAATGCTTTAATAATATAAAATGACTTAGACACATGTCCCAACCTCATTGGTTGTGTCATGGCCGACCAAGACAAGTCATGGCCTAACTTGGGGACCCCATGTATCCACTTTTGTTGGGAAATAACATAAATTACTTTTTATTAAATGTTAAAGTGAAAATGACACAAACATAATATGTTTTGCGAAAACAATTTTTAAGTGGGGTTATACAAGTCCAAATTTTGATTATAAATATTCAATGGAAAGCTAAAAAGATTTCCTACATCATAGTAATTTGTTTATAATTTTTAGACATTAAATAAATTTAATTATTTATGACATAATAATGATGCAGCGATGACATCATTATTTGACGATTTAAATAAAATGGAAAGATAAAATAAAATCTATGAACTACACATGTACAAAACCAATTGGATGAATGGATTTCGATGCCTTATCACCTTATCCACGAATTCCATCAATGTGGGACCTTTTAAAACCGAAACACATTTTCAAATAATGTAATGTTTCTTTACTTTCCAAAAGTGCCCCTCCTCTCCCCTTATAAAAGGCCCCCACCTCTACCTCATTTCACACACCTCTCAAGCCTTTGGCTCGGCCAACCCCTGCCCATTTGCTCTCTCCACATCCCTATCCTCATCCTAGAGGATTCCCCTTGGGCAGAATCCTTGCAAAGGAAGCCTTTAGGCTCAAATCAAAAGGAGTTACACTTTTTAAGGTAATTCATCCTCTCATGCTCATTTGTTTTATTTTGCTTCTCCAACCCCCTAAACTCTTTTTATTTACTTCTTTTGTAACAACACCAGTATCTTCAATATACTAGGATGTTGTTATAAGAGTTATTTGAACTACACTCTCACACAACTACATCAAATGGTTAAAGAACATACGTTTTCCGTGGATGGCGAAATTATGCCTCCCGAAACGATGATTGTTCAATACTCATTTAACACCTTCAAAGGTGGCCATTATGATGTCACTATTTTTATATATGATATATATTATGTATATGTTTTCCTTAAGCTTCTGTTTTCTTCATTTTGGTCATACTTTATGGTTTCCATTATGGGTAAACACGATATCTTCATTTTAGGAAGTGCGGACTACCGCCCCCTAAAAGTGATTTGATTCGTTAATACCATATGTGGGATGTGTAAAGGATAAAGTTAATGATATTATATATGTTATTATACTGGAGTTATAACATACTCTTATACCATTATGAATCCATTCCATGAAATATGAAATAGAAATGGAAGTAGCGTTCATGCGTACGTACGGCTTACCGTCTCCATGAACGGTGCATTTCATTTCTTACCTCTAAATGATTATGTAATAGTATAAAGGCATGAATGTACTGGATATATATGACATATATGATATCTACATCATGAATAACATTCTGAATATAATGAACCTTTGACCAAATTAACAACACGTAAGTGTAAGAGGTCTATTTTTGACTTAAGAACCAAATACCGACAAAATGAACATTATTAACTTAACTGATTACATGATGTTCATAACATGGTATAAAAGGAATAATGAACTTGAAAAAGATTCATAATCAAGTAGAGATTAACTCAAGTTTATTATTCAGGAGATTAAAGAACGGTCGGGTCAAGTCAGATACGAGGTATGGGATTTCGTCTCAATCTCCTTTCGTTGAGGCATATTTTGTTTTATACACAACCTTCTTTTATACGGTGTATAAACCCCTTTGACTTTTACGTTTATTCAAAAGGAATCTTTTTATACGAAGCGTTTACCAAACGACAAAAGGGAATGTTTTTGTCGTACGTATGCGGCGACAACGACTTCTCCGCCGTCGTAACCGTTATTTGAGTTTCGGCTTCTTCTACAAGCCATTCCTTTTTTTTAAAAGAAAAATAAATACCATGTTTTACTTTTCTTTTATTTTGGTATTGAAAATGGTTTTCATAATATTTTTATATCAATGTGTGGTATTGATATCTTGTGATTGAATGGTGGAAATTTTATGTTTCCTTTATGCATGTTTTATGTGATACGATTATGTTGAGGTTCTTGGGCATTATTATGAAGAACGGGTGGTTCCGTGATAAACTAAGGGCGGGTGAGCCCGTTATAGCTCTCCAATGCATTGGGTAACGCGAAGGAGTGAAACATTAAGGTTTCTCCGAAGAGATTTTCAGGGAATATACTGTGATGGGTATTCCAAACGTAACCAAGAGGGTTACTCCCTACGTAAGAATGTTATGAATGCCTCAAGTTACCTTTATGTCTTATGGTTTCTATGATTTATTCATGAATTTATGAGGCATGTTAAAGTGCCTATGTTTTATGGGTAAAGTATGATTTCATTCTTATGTACATATGAACTCATGTTTCCTTTTCATGTTTTCTATAACCCATACTGAGTTTTTATGCTCATCCCAAGTTTTTGAAATGTTTTTCACAGGTCAAGGGAAAGGTACATGATAAGATGATAGGGTCAAGGATGTGTCAAAAAGAATCCATGTTTTAATTCAAATGTGTTTCCATTGATGGGAATGAGGAATACTATCTTTATGTAACCACTTTGTTTATATGTGGAATGTAATGCAAGTTTTATGATCTAATTCTCTAAAACTCTAAACCCGAAAAGATCCTCAATGTGTAATCTTGTAATAACTCAAGATTAAGTAAGGTTTGAGGCCGGGGCCTTATAGTTGGTATCAGAGGTCGGTTTAGATAACTTTAGGAGTTAGAATTCTATTAAATGATTATCCAAAAATATTTTTTTTTTCTTTTTCGAAATGATATAGAATTTAAAGATTACCATGTTGCTTCATCTAAGACATGTTTGTTCAGAATGGTTTTCCGCAGAGGAAACAGGGAAGCTGTGCTAGGAAGGCATACAGAAGGAAATAACCTTCCGAATCAGCATCCAGAAATGGTCGGAATTGGAACTGAACAGTTTGTTGCAGTAATGGCGCAGTTGACTCAAGCGATAAATGGTGGAGGTATCCATGCACGAGATCAGCCAGATCAGCCGCAGAGGAACATGTCAGTGGTGGAACATTTCATGAGGCAACATCCACCATCATTCAGAGGATCATCTGACCCTGTGCAAGCTGAAGGGTGGATTAAAGCACTGGAGAAGATTTTCGATGTCATGGGGTGTTCAGACAATCAAAAGGTTAGTCTTGCTATTTACCGTTTGGAGGGTGAAGCAGATCAGTGGTGGTCTATGGTTAAAAATATCAGGGAAGCCGATGAGATTGATGCTCTTGACTGGGATGAATTCAAAGGTATGTTTCTTGAGAAGTATTTTCCTAAGGCTGTTCGACTTAGGATGGAAAAGCAATTCTTGGAATTGAGGCAAGAGGAAGACTCAGTGGCTGCCTATGAAGAAAGGTTCACTCGATTGGCAAGGTATGCTCCCAATTTTATCCGGGACCTTGATAGTAAAATCAATCGTTTTTACTCAGGATTAAAGCCAAAGTATCGAAGGGCATTGGCTTCTCGTGAGTTTAAAAGTTATGAAAAGCTTGTTCGATGTGCTGAGAAGGTGGAAATGGAGTTTGCCGATGACCAAGTGTTCTATAACAACCAGCAGAAGAAGAGACCGAGGTGGCAGGAGAAAGGTAAGAATTCTTCAAAGAAGTCTGATGGTAAGAGAACTAAGTTTCCAGTTTGTGATAAATGTGGCAAAAGGCATGCTGGGGAATGTCTTCTGAATTCTGGGAAGTGCTACCGATGTGGTAAGATGGGACATAAGGCTCGTGATTGCACTGAAAAGGATCAAGGTGAAGGTAAGAACAAATTTTATTTACAGTTAGTGAAATGTTTTAAGTGCAATGAGATGGGTCACTATGCAAACGAGTGTCCGACAAGGAGCTTGAGTGATGGGAAGCAGTTAGACTACAAGCAGAAAGGGGTGGCAAAATCCTTTGCAACTACTTCAGCAGACGTCGGGCCATCTAATGAAGTTGTATCAGGTACTTTGTTTGTTTTTTCAGATTATGCCAGTGTGTTGTTTGATTCGGGGTCTACACATTCTTTCATCTCTGAAACCTTTTCTAGTAAAATGGGAATACCATCTCAAGAAATGACTCCTGAACTTTTGGTAAAAACACCTGGGGGAAGTGTCGAGGCAAAAAGAATTTATAAGAATCTTCCTATCCTTATCTGTGGAAAGAACCTACTTGCAAACCTTATTGTTCTACCTCTAGTAGAGTTTGATGTTATCCTGGGTATGGATTGGCTCTCTATTTACCATGCTAAGATTGACTGTAGAGCTAAAGAAGTTTCTTTTCAGAAAGACTTTCAGTTTGTTTACAAGAATGAACCCTTACTTTTGATAACATATGAAGAGGCCGAGAAACTTGTAAAAGATGGAAATGAATGTTACCTTGCACACGTCGTTGAAAATAAAGGAACTGTTCAGATTAATGATGTGCCAGTGGTAAATGAGTATCCTGATGTTTTTCCTGATGAGTTGCCTGGAATAATACCAGATCGGGAAGTTGAGTTTACTGTTGACTTAGTTCCTGATGCTAAGCCAATTTCAAAACCCCCTTATCGAATGGCACAAATCGAACTTTTAGAGTTGAAGGAGCAATTGCAAGATTTATTAGAGAAGGGTTTCATTAGACCTAGTACATCACCATGGGGTGCTCCTGTTTTATTTGTTAAAAAGAAAGATGGTTCTATGAGACTTTGCATTGATTATAGAGCCTTGAATAATATCACTGTTAAGAACAAATATCCTTTGCCTCATATCGATGATTTGTTTGATCAGCTCCAGGGAGCTCAGTTTTTTTCAAAGATTGACTTGAGATCGGGGTACCATCAGCTGAAGGTAAAGGAGGCAGATATTCCGAAGACCGCTTTCCGTACGAGATATGGCCATTATGAATTTGTAGTAATGCCTTTTGGGCTAACCAATGCACCTGCTGTATTCATGGACTTAATGAATAGAATTTTCCATGAGTTCTTGGATAAGTTTGTGGTTGTTTTCATTGATGATATTTTGGTGTTTTCTAAAAGTAAAGAGGAGCATGAAAAACATTTAAGGGTTATCTTGCAAACCTTAAAAGAAAAGAAATTGTATGGGAAATTCAGCAAGTGTGAGTTTTGGTTGCAACAAATTGCTTTCCTTGGTCACATTGTTTCTAAAGATGGAATAACTGTTGATCCTGCAAAAACAAAAGTTGTGGAAGAATGGCCAAGACCCACAAATGTAACCGAGATTCGTAGCTTCCTTGGTTTGGCGGGCTATTACCGAAGGTTTGTTAGAAGTTTTTCACGGTTATCTAGTCCAATGACTAAGCTAACTCGGAAGGGTGTTAAGTTTATCTGGACAAAAGAATGTGATGATTGTTTTCAGGAATTGAAAAGAAGATTGGTGAATGCTCCAGTTTTGGCACTACCTTCCAGGAATGGTGACTTTGTTATATACAGCGATGCTTCATTGAAAGGACTTGGTTGCGTCCTAATGCAGAATGATCAGGTAATTGCTTATGCTTCACGACAGTTGAAAACTCATGAGGTAAATTACCCTACACATGATTTGGAATTAGCTGCTGTTGTTTTTGCTTTAAAAATTTGGAGGTATCATTTGTATGGGGTAAAGTGTGAAATATATACCGATCACAAAAGTTTAAAGTATATATTCACTCAGAAAGAGTTAAACATGAGACAGAGGAGATGGCTAGAATTAATCAAGGATTATGATTGTACAATTCATTACCATCCGGGGAAAGCAAATAAAGTGGCTGATGCTTTGAGTCGAAAAAGTAATTCTTCTTTAACAATGTTGCGGTTGGAACGTGATCCTTTGGTTAACGATTTGATGAACTTTGGCATGGAAGTTGTTGGTGCAGGAAGTCCTTCTGTTTTGTTTCAGGTATCAGTGAGATCTTCTCTATCAGATAGAATCAAGCATGCACAGAAGCAAGACAGTGAGTTGCAGAAAAAGGTAGAGCTGGTTCAGAAAGGTAAGTTGCCTGAATTCAACATTGATAATGATTGTGTTTTGAGATTTGGGAAGAGATTGTGTGTGCCTTGTGATTCACAGTTAAAGAGAGAGTTGTTATGTGAAGCTCATAGTTCTCCGTTTTCAGTTCATCCGGGCAGTACTAAGATGTATAGAGATCTGCGGGAGTATTACTGGTGGGATGGAATGAAAAGAGACATTGCTGATTTTACTGTGAAGTGTTTGACTTGTCAGCAGGTTAAAGCTGAGCGGCAGTTACCGAAAGGGATGCTTCAGCCTTTACCAGTGCCAGAGTGGAAATGGGAGAATATATCCATGGACTTTGTTGTTGGATTACCGAAGACGTCTCGAGGTAATAATGCAATCTGGGTTATTGTTGATCGCTTGACCAAGTCTTCTCATTTCCTTGCTATACGAGATACTTTCTCTCTTGATCAACTTTCCCGTTTGTATCTTAAAGAGATAGTCAGGTTACATGGAGTTCCCCTCTCCATTGTATCAGATCGTGATCCCAGGTTTACCTCTAACTTTTGGAAAGGCCTTCAGAAGTCGTTGGGTACTGAATTAAATTTTAGTACAGCTTTTCATCCTCAATCAGATGGGCAGTCAGAACGAACAATTCAGACATTGGAGGATATGCTACGAGCTTGTTCTATGGATTATCAGGGGAGTTGGGACCAGCATCTTTCTTTGGTTGAGTTTTCATATAATAACAGTTTTCATTCCAGTATACAGATGGCACCATTTCAGGCATTATATGGGAAGCGGTGTCGAACTCCAGCTTTCTGGGATGAAGTGGGTGAAAGAAAGTTGATGGGACCAGAATTGGTAGAAGAGATGGCAGAAAAAGTTCAGCTGATTCAGAAACACATGAGAACAGCTCAGAGCAGGCAGAAGAGTTATGCGGATAACCGGAGGAAGGATCTATCTTTCGAGGTAGGTGATCATGTTTTTCTCAAGGTTTCTCCTTGGAAAAGTGTGATGAGATTTGGTAAGAAAGGAAAGTTGAGTCCAAGGTTCATTGGACCATACGAAGTTCTAGAGAGAGTTGGATCAGTTGCATACCGAGTGGCTTTACCTCCGAGTTTATCTCAGGTACACAATGTTTTTCACGTTTCGATGTTGAGAAAGTATATGCCAGATCCATCTCATGTTTTGAGTCCAGAGGTAGTTGAGCTGGAAGAGAACCTATCTTATGAGGAACAACCGGTCCAGATTCTTGACCACAGGGAGCAAGTGTTACGGAATAAGGTGATTAAGCAGGTAAAGGTTTTGTGGAAAAACCACATGATTGAAGAGGCAACATGGGAATCCGAAAATGCAATGAGGGATAAGTACCCCAATTTATTTGATAAGTAAATAAATTGCGGGGACGCAATTTTCTAAAGGGGGGAAGGATGTAACATCCCAAGTAAGTAATGAATAATAGATATTTTTATCTATGTCTATTAATGATAAAGATAGTGTTTTAGAGGCTTAAAATGAAAATAAATACAATCTTATGCATGGAATACACTAATATTCTTAAAGGATTGTTTTAGTGCCTTTTGATGGAAAACCATTTTTGAATCTATATTTTGACAATTTTAAAAACTATGTTTGTCAAAATAAAATTATCCTTTATGATTGGGACATCAAAATTTACCTTGTGTGAATTTTTGGTAATTTTCCGACAATGTTCATTTTTAAATGAATAGTGAAAAATACTGCATTTTACATCAAAACTACTTTTTAATCTAATTTATTTATATGATTAGATTATGTTTTGAATTGGTTTTGAAGTGAAATTAGAATATATTTTTACCATTTTATCCAATGGTGGTCATTGGAATCAATTTCGATTTGAAATTAGACTTAAACTGGTGTCAATCTTTTGATACTTATTGTTTTGTAAAAACACGCTATTTGCTCTGGCAGCGGGAATTAATTATTAAATTAATTAATGTGACTTATATGATTTGAATTTTGTAAAATAGACTTCATTTTTGAATTTGTAATATCAAATATAGCTTAGAGTGAATTTTTGGTAATTTTCTGAAAAACTTCAATTTTGATGAATAGTGAAACCACTAAGTGGTAATCAAGCAAACTGTTTTTCAGTTAAATTAAAGTTTACCACTAATGTGTATTGAATTTTGAAAATCCGACATACATGGTTGTCATTAAGAAGTAAAATGTGGTTCAATGAGATTAAAATAATTTTTTGGTGAATAGTAACTTATTAAGTTCTTAATCGCGATTAGTGGTAATTAGGGTAGTTTAATGTATAAATAATGCTTTAATAATATAAAATGACTTAGACACATGTCCCAACCTCATTGGTTGTGTCATGGCCGACCAAGACAAGTCATGGCCTAACTTGGGGACCCCATGTATCCACTTTTGTTGGGAAATAACATAAATTACTTTTTATTAAATGTTAAAGTGAAAATGACACAAACATAATATGTTTTGCGAAAACAATTTTTAAGTGGGGTTATACAAGTCCAAATTTTGATTATAAATATTCAATGGAAAGCTAAAAAGATTTCCTACATCATAGTAATTTGTTTATAATTTTTAGACATTAAATAAATTTAATTATTTATGACATAATAATGATGCAGCGATGACATCATTATTTGACGATTTAAATAAAATGGAAAGATAAAATAAAATCTATGAACTACACATGTCCAAAACCAATTGGATGAATGGATTTCGATGCCTTATCACCTTATCCACGAATTCCATCAATGTGGGACCTTTTAAAACCGAAACACATTTTCAAATAATGTAATGTTTCTTTACTTTCCAAAAGTGCCCCTCCTCTCCCCTTATAAAAGGCCCCCACCTCTACCTCATTTCACACACCTCTCAAGCCTTTGGCTCGGCCAACCCCTGCCCATTTGCTCTCTCCACATCCCTATCCTCATCCTAGAGGATTCCCCTTGGGCAGAATCCTTGCAAAGGAAGCCTTTAGGCTCAAATCAAAAGGAGTTACACTTTTTAAGGTAATTCATCCTCTCATGCTCATTTGTTTTATTTTGCTTCTCCAACCCCCTAAACTCTTTTTATTTACTTCTTTTGTAACAACACCAGTATCTTCAATATACTAGGATGTTGTTATAAGAGTTATTTGAACTACACTCTCACACAACTACATCAAATGGTTAAAGAACATACGTTTTCCGTGGATGGCGAAATTATGCCTCCCGAAACGATGATTGTTCAATACTCATTTAACACCTTCAAAGGTGGCCATTATGATGTAACTATTTTTATATATGATATATATTATGTATATGTTTTACTTAAGCTTCTGTTTTCTTCATTTTGGTCATACTTTATGGTTTCCATTATGGGTAAACACGATATCTTCATTTTAGGAAGTGCGGACTACCGCCCCCTAAAAGTGATTTGATTCGTTAATACCATATGTGGGATGTGTAAAGGATAAAGTTAATGATATTATATATGTTATTATACTGGAGTTATAACATACTCTTATACCATTATGAATCCATTCCATGAAATATGAAATAGAAATGGAAGTAGCGTTCATGCGTACGTACGGCTTACCGTCTCCATGAACGGTGCATTTCATTTCTTACCTCTAAATGATTATGTAATAGTATAAAGGCATGAATGTACTGGATATATATGACATATATGATATCTACATCATGAATAACATTCTGAATATAATGAACCTTTGACCAAATTAACAACACGTAAGTGTAAGAGGTCTATTTTTGACTTAAGAACCAAATACCGACAAAATGAACATTATTAACTTAACTGATTACATGATGTTCATAACATGGTATAAAAGGAATAATGAACTTGAAAAAGATTCATAATCAAGTAGAGATTAACTCAAGTTTATTATTCAGGAGATTAAAGAACGGTCGGGTCAAGTCAGATACGAGGTATGGGATTTCGTCTCAATCTCCTTTCGTTGAGGCATATTTTGTTTTATACACAACCTTCTTTTATACGGTGTATAAACCCCTTTGACTTTTACGTTTATTCAAAAGGAATCTTTTTATACGAAGCGTTTACCAAACGACAAAAGGGAATGTTTTTGTCGTACGTATGCGGCGACAACGACTTCTCCGCCGTCGTAACCGTTATTTGAGTTTCGGCTTCTTCTACAAGCCATTCCTTTTTTTTAAAAGAAAAATAAATACCATGTTTTACTTTTCTTTTATTTTGGTATTGAAAATGGTTTTCATAATATTTTTATATCAATGTGTGGTATTGATATCTTGTGATTTAATGGTGGAAATTTTATGTTTCCTTTATGCATGTTTTATGTGATACGATTATGTTGAGGTTCTTGGGCATTATTATGAAGAACGGGTGGTTCCGTGATAAACTAAGGGCGGGTGAGCCCGTTATAGCTCTCCAATGCATTGGGTAACGCGAAGGAGTGAAACATTAAGGTTTCTCCGAAGAGATTTTCAGGGAATATACTGTGATGGGTATTCCAAACGTAACCAAGAGGGTTACTCCCTACGTAAGAATGTTATGAATGCCTCAAGTTACCTTTATGTCTTATGGTTTCTATGATTTATTCATGAATTTATGAGGCATGTTAAAGTGCCTATGTTTTATGGGTAAAGTATGATTTCATTCTTATGTACATATGAACTCATGTTTCCTTTTCATGTTTTCTATAACCCATACTGAGTTTTTATGCTCATCCCAAGTTTTTGAAATGTTTTTCACAGGTCAAGGGAAAGGTACATGATAAGATGATAGGGTCAAGGATGTGTCAAAAAGAATCCATGTTTTAATTCAAATGTGTTTCCATTGATGGGAATGAGGAATACTATCTTTATGTAACCACTTTGTTTATATGTGGAATGTAATGCAAGTTTTATGATCTAATTCTCTAAAACTCTAAACCCGAAAAGATCCTCAATGTGTAATCTTGTAATAACTCAAGATTAAGTAAGGTTTGAGGCCGGGGCCTTATAATGTCATGCTACCTTGGAAGTATTTCATGACTTATTCTTATGTCATGTTTTGTGTTGGTTTTACATTTTTTATATCTCTATTATAATATGATATGTTGATCATTATGTTATATTCCATTTGGATTACTCAAGAGATTATTCTCAAAGGATAGTTTATGCTAAATTGTAAGGGTGAAACATATAAATTTTTGAAAATGTTTTCATTTGTTTTTTATGATTTCAAAGGGACCATTATGACTTTTATTATTATTTTTATTATTATTATAATTTTTTTATGAATATAATTAAGAAAAATGGTTATTTCATGACTAATAAATTTTTTAAATTGAGACCAATGTTTTATTTTGAAAATGGAAAATGTTGTATAGGTTTTAATGAACTAATTTTTTTTATTATTTATTTTTTAAATTTCCCCTATGGAGATTTTTTAATCACATTACAATTTATAATTTTTTTTTCATTTTGTTTTAAATATGTGAACATAAAATAACATGATCTCTATAATATTATTTTAAGATATGTCATAAAACCCAAAAAAAGACCATAAGTCTTCTTTTTTGTGTTTAAAAGGAAGAGTAAGTGGTAGTGTCCACTTTATGATGAAATATATATTTATTTCTTTCTTATGTAATTATTTTATAAGGCCAAAAAATATGATGATCCTCAAATGTCTGAAAATTATTTATTAATAAAAAATCAATAATAAATAAATTTATTGTTATTGAAATATATTTTTTATCAGATGATATGTTTAGATACCATTAGAGATTCATATTAGAGACCTTTGGAGAAAACCATATGGATAATAAAACATTTATTATAACATCATATTTTTTTTATAAACATAATGTTTTTTTCTAAGAAATAAATCCCAATTTGTGTACTAAATATGATTTTCATTTTGACATATATGAATTTAGGGATAATGACCTCAAAATTAGTTGGTTGAGTATATCTCGACAATAATTTTCATCGAGGGTGATTGTTCTGTTACTAACAACATAGTTTTAAAATACTATAGGATATACTTGGGATAATTCACATTTCATTTATGACACATCATGAATAATTTGAATATATTTTGATCAAAGATGATATATGATAACCTAAAGAATTATATACTGAAAAGAATATGTATTGTTTTATACATATTAAAAATTATTTCTTCTATTTACAATTATTGATTCTTGTACCATGTTTTTTAGTCTAAATAAATGTATATAACCCATTGGAGTGATGTGATCACCAAATGTGATTTACAATGAAATGATTCTGAAAAACCAAAATGGGTGATGACTAGAGTGAATAATATTGAAATTATTTTTAAATAGCTCTAAAAATATTTTATTTTCAACCCAAAACATAACTATATCATGGACATAAAAAATAAAATATCTATAGAGTTAGATAAGATCTTTTTTGGTAGATACCATGAACAAAATAAAGCTGAATTTAATTATAGATATCAATATAGAAATGGACCCCAAGAATACATTATCATAGGTTCAAGAATGTGTTTCATGTACATAATATTAGGTCATAAATAAATTAATTATTGAGAAACAATTAGGAGTTCTATAGAGAGAAATAAATTTCATCCAAAATATCTATTTATAGTTCATTTTCATAAATGTGGATAACCTAGTCATCATCTAATTCAATTTCTTCTTCTAATGTATAATTCCTAGGCCAAGGGATGACCATTTTAAAACCAAAAATTTAAGTGATATGATTGAAATATTTATGTATTTTCATTTGAAAATAATGTTTTAGAACTATTATTTTTTATATGGTATTTGGGTTTTAAGAATAATTTAACATCTATATAGTTTTCCAAAGTGTTTTCTCATTGGGGATTTTAAAATTTACATTGACTATTACTGATAACCAAGGATATTTAATTTGTGATAATGTTATATTTATGGAAATAATATGATTAATGAAAAGATACCACTAATATATGAATTATGATGAGTTAATAATTGTCATTTTCGATAAAGTGATGAATTGTATTGATTAATTAAATGTGAAATTATAAGTAATAATGAAATAGGTTAATCCTTTTTTGACAAAGTGATATACTTCATATTTATGGAATATTATTGAATTATTAGATTTATAAAATATATTAAATAGTATTTGATTAATAAATTCTTCATTACTTTTTGGAAGTATAAGAATTATCATTTGAGTTTAAATTAAGTGGTAAAAATTAAATCATGTTTGAATAATTTTATGTTTGATCATTTGTTGAAATATGTGGATACCTCTTTCTAGGTTTTGAGGAATTTAATTTTTTAGGTGATTAGAACATTTTACTTGTTTTAGGAAGAAACATATTTTTATGTATGAATAACTCATTGGGATGGAGTAAAATTTCTTATTATGTCTATTGGATAATGATATGTAGATAATATTTATTGTTGAGAAGTGATTCATTGAACATGTGATATTTTCAGTGATATATATAGTCATTCTAAGGATTAAAGTTAAACAATAGTTTATAAGTTTGATTCATGATATTTTTTTAATTTCAAAAAATTATTAAATTATATAGTTATTTGTCATTTATATTAATGATATATTTAGATATTCTTCTTTCGATTGAGATATATGTAACCTTTTCGATTAATATGAAATTTTTCATGGAATATTATTTTTGAAGAATCCCATTAAATTTCATTGAATGTAAGATAAAATTAATGATATCACCATTGAGGATAAACTAATCATAATTGGTTTTCATATTATGTTTACTTTGGATATAGGGTTACTTATGAAATGATATATGTATATCCCTTTTAATTATTTGGAATATATTTGTGGAAAAAATATTATTTAAACTTATGAAGGATTATTATTTTTGATTATTATCTTAATCTGTGATAAAAATTAATTTTTTATTAATATTTAAATCAATGATAAATGTATTTATATCATTTGGTGGATTATATTTTTTATTTTAGTTATTTGTGTATAAAAATTTCATCTTCAATACTCATCACTTAAAGAAAATGATGACATCATTGTGGAAATTTGTTGTAGGAATAATATGTAAATGTAATGTATGTATAATAAAATATGTGTTTACCTTAAAAGATAAAAGTATTCTTAAAAATTAGTGAAATTATCTTAGAAAAAATTATCATATTAAATTTATTTAAGAAGAAACTATTTTATTTTTCTCAAAACATTGGTATATGGATTTGTGGTTGTTAACTTTCTCATAACCATTCACTTTAATGTGACCAATGATCTATGTCTCTCTCTATTATTATTTGTAGATTTTTCTTTTCATACAGGACTATATTTTCACTTCCCAATAATGTTCTACTATTTTAAAAAACAAGTTATGTATTATTCTAGATGAACATCATTTTTCCATTTACCACTTTTCAAGAGAACATTGTTTTAACCCTTTTAATGATAACTGATTTCAAAGAAGGTACATTGAAATGTCAAACAATTTTATACTGAACCCATTTTCAAATTGATTCCATACAATTTATTTAATATTGAAATATTGTAACACCATGCATTATTAAAATAATACTATGCTTAATATACTTTTTTTACATCGTACACCAATCATAAGAGAATACAAGTATATTGTAAAAATATTATTATTTACATGTGATAGTTACAATATAGAAATTGAGTTGGAATGCATTAATAATATAAAAAAATTATGAAATATACATAAATGTATTAATTGAAAATTTTTTTTTGATAAATTCATTTTAAATAATAACTCAATATTGTTTTAGTGAAGTCATGTTATTATTTAGAAATTTGTTTTATAAAAAAATGGGTTTCACTGATTTTAGTGAAAAAATATTTTAAATATTTATTGAAATTTATTGATATTTTATATTATGGAAATGATATTTTTTGGAACCACCATATCATTATTGTCATACGGTAAAAATGTTATAATTTTATGAAATTTTGTATTTTTAAATGAATAGTGAAATATAATTATACATATTGGAAACTATATTTTCAATTAAAATATTTAAACAGACATATTTTTTTGGGATTGTATAAATATATATTTTTTTAATTTTGAATAAAAATTATATAATTATTTCATTTTAAAATTTTTTAATTCAATTTGTTATACAAACATTTTTATAAATAAGTGGAATTTTAATAAAAAAATGATTTTCATTGCATTTTAAAATTAAATTAATTTATTCCTATTATTAAATTTTAATAATTAATAATGAATTAAACAATTTTGATCATCAGGTTCAATTTTATTAAATAGGACCCTCTTATTTTAGGTCATTTTGAATAGTTACCATAGTAAATAAATATCACCATATAAAGAGTAAATCGTGTAATTAAGGATAAAAATAATATGACAATGAGTATAAAATGGCTCTAAAGTTGAATATAAAATATTATATATGTGTATTTTACCTATTTATATCTATATTTCAAAAATATGGAAACCTTATGAAAATTTTCATTTACATTGACCTTTATATTAAATTATGTAATGAAAAATCATGAATGTAATTCTCTTTGTCTTGTTATCTATAAATTTTTTAGGTATGTATAAATAATTGAAATTATTTCTTAAAAATTATAATTTTTTATATAAATTATTTTTTATAAAGATAATTTATTTCCTATTTTATGTAGAGAAATTATTATCTAAAATTCATACAAAGTTTGACACAATATTTAATAAATTAATAGAAATATAAAATAAATGATAATAATATTTTTAAAATTATTATAATTTGAATGAATAATTGGGTTTGTCCAATTTTTTAGATGAATATAACATGTTATGGATTTTTGAAATTATTTAACACTAATTACTTTTAAGCCATGTTGTTTTCAAATTAAAACTAATATAATAGTTCTAAAATTGGAATTAATGATATTTTAATAAAAATAACATATTATTAAATGATTTTAAATTACTAAAACTCTTATAATAAGTTAAATAATTTTTATAAGATTTATAATATCATACATGGTCCATTTGAGGGACAATTATTCTTTTTATAGTTGCTATAGTTACCTCTAATGATTAAAAAATTGGGATATCTCCGTAATTAAAAAAAGATAAATTAGGGTTAAAAAAGTTTAAGAGTAAATTAATCGAATAATATTATCCAAGTTTTAGTGTATGAGCTTCATTAAAACCATACTATTCAAAAACTATAAATATAACATTTTGGAGACATATTCCCATGGTAAATAGATTATATTAATTTAATACTTTAATAAACTCAAAGAGTACCCCTCCTCTCTATTGTTATAGGGTAGGTCCATTACCCTTTTCTTCACACATAAGAACCAATTTAAATCAACCAATAAAAACTAAAATACCATTTAAAAAATATATATTCCTTATATATTGGCCTTATTTTTAATATAATTTCGACCTTATAGAGCATAAGGTGTAATGAAGATGTTTTTGTATGAATAAAAGGAATAATATTAACCCAAACGATTCAGTTTTACTTTTTCTTATACCTACATAAAAGATCCCTCAAGAATAATGATATATTAAAATTACCATTATATATATAATTATTATTTTTATATTTATTTAATAACCTATGTCAGTCACATATTCCATCAAATGAGAAATGAAACTATCATCCATTTGTAAGGTGGACTATCGAATCATAATCAGATGTAATTGATTTTATACCCATACTCTTATTGATGGGTATAATGATGTAATTAATTTTAAAATGTGATAATCATGATTTATTATAATTATTAAAACATAAAATATCTTGTATATTATTTTCATTCAACTTTTTTAAAAATGAAAATTATGTTTGTCCATACATGTGGATAACCACCTCCACAAAGAAATGTGATTACATTTTCATAATCACATAAAATGGGTGATTTAAATATGTGTATATAATAAAATTATATTATATTTAAGACATAATAATAATTCTATTAATTTAAATTAAAATAATCCTTCTTTATATCATGATCTCTGAAATATGGAAATGTTTCCCCTCGGCACATACGACCAACCGTCTCCATGATGTTGACATAGTTCATTTTCCATGACCATATTTCATGGTTTGTTTTGGAATGTAAAGTTTATAAAAAAATGATAAATATTTCATGATTATTATTCTAGGGATGATGTCATAATTAACACTTCTAATAGACTGATCCTACCGATTTTATTTTGGATATGTGGGCTGTATATCTTCAAAACCACCAACATTAATATAATTGGTTAAATGATTTTATATAGAATAATAATATGTAAAATAAAATGAATAATTAATGTGTAAAAGTTTCTTAATAAATTATATAAATAACATAATTTTATTATTTAGGATGATAATTTATGCAATTTACTAGTTGGGCTCGATGTAAGGGGTCACTTTACTATAAAAACAATAGTTTAAAAGTACTATAGAAAATTTCACTAATTCATTATCTTAAATGTCTATATTATTATAAAAATAAAATTAATGTATTCATATGATCATAAATAAATTATAGTGGATATTTTATGTATAATTTTACATTATTTTAATGTTTTTAAAGTGGAATTTTGAAACTATTTTAAACAAAAAATATCACATTCCTTAAAAAAGAAAAATATTATGTTCTATTTAAACATTCAGGGTGTCAATGGTTTTTCCTATGACCCTAACCACTATTTTATGTGTGTATTTCTATATATGTTTTTTCATCAATAAAATAACCCTCATTCCCTTCATTCTATATATATTAATTTTGTTTAATATAATAGATATTTTTATATCTTAGAATGATTTTCTTATGGGTATATAGGTGTGCTCTATACAAATATTTTGCATCCTGTTATGACCATTCAATATCTAAATCCCATTATCTCTCCCATTAATGTTATGTATTTCTTATAAATAATTTAAATATGTCTCATAAATATATACATATCTTATTCTCTCTTCCTTTAGTGAATTAGTACATTCCATGAGATCATTTATCAAATGTTGACAATAAAATAAAACCCTATTAAGAATAACATTTCTATTCCTTATATGTTTAAAATAAAATTAGTTTAATTTTTTTATTCCAAAATAATCAACATATTTGAAAATATAAGACTATTTTATTTGATAAAACATCCATAATATTTAATTCTTACTTCTCCTTCGAATCATTACAAAATTTCCATTGATTATGATATGAGGAATGATAATGCAACCTGTTTCAATATATGGGAAATTATTATGATTATTATTTCATATTAGTTTCCTTATTTGGCACACATAACATTAAAAAGGCTATAATGGGGTTTACTAGATATCAGTTCAATTCATTTGGTAATGGTTTTTCTCATGATACTTTATTTATGGGATTAGTGAGTAACCTTAATCCTTGATGGGACTCTTTATATATTGTTAAATTTTCTTGGAAGTAAGACATTAGTTATGTTTATGTCATGTTTTGTGTTACAACCATGTTTCCTTTATTTCCATGATCTTATGATAACATGTTATTTATGTTATTCCCTCATGTTGTTATTCATAATATTTTGTCTAAAGAAATGTTTCTAAAAATGTGTAATGGTGAAATTTATAGCAGTGTTAAAAAGTGTTTTTATATTTTTTAATTATTGAAATAAACCATTATTATTATTTATTTTTTAATTAATATTTTTTTCAAAAAAGTATGAAAATAAGTGTGGAAAATTTTTTATTTCTCTGGTAAAAATATTGATTACGTTGAGCCAAAAGATTAATTCTGAAGAAGAAAAATATTATATATTTATTCAAGAAACAATTGATCAATTTCATTATTTTAATATTCCTCATAATAATATTTTTGTTATAATTCAAACTTATAAAAAAATTATAGGGATTTATGAATTTTTTTGGAAAATAATGAGCTGAAGTTGATAATTCAAAACAAATTTTATGAAAATAAAGCATGATATATATTAAAATAGATTTTTTGTGGGGAAATGGATAAGAAGTTGATGTGTATACATTGTGATGTAATATTAATTTATATAATGTTGATTGGCATATTCTCCAAAACTCAAAACATAAAATATCATCAAATGGGTGAAATAGATTTTACGATTTAAAACAACTGATTATGTAATTTAAAGGGTTGAATAAATATATCCACCATTATATTACCACTTATTCCATGTTCACTGTATGACCCTAATCAACATCATAAAAATGAGCGATTTTATGGTGAAAATTAAGAATGAGTCCCTTCATTCAGATTTATTCATCAAAAGGATATCACATGTATTTTTTGGAATCTATTGACAACCTATCATGGTGGTATTAGATGATCATAATCTTCTATGAACCATTATATAGTCGAAAACTTTTTTTAACCTTATTGTGGTGATCATATGAGATTGGAAACATCACATTATCAAAAAAATTCATAGTCAATACTCGTACCCCATGTCATTTATATAATAAAACTTTTATTCATTGTCTATGAATCAATATAAATAGTTTTTTAGTTTCTATTTGTTCATACATAAATCATGCATTATTATTCTTCTTAAAATTATAAAGGAATGTAGATTATACTTACCATGAATCATTCACACACAATAGAAATTTAGTCACGATTTTGATTTCATAAATGTCTATATATAATAACCTTGATCATCACAAACTATTACTTCCCCAAAATAATCCCACCTTCCATTGTATTTATCGATAAAAATCAATCACATTTATCTTATATTTATGTAAAGTCAAAGATATGTGATTATTGGGATATGTTAGAAATATTCACATGACACTAAAATTTAATGTATCAAGTCATGAATTCTATAGAAAAAAAATTTCTTAGATTCATCAAGCGTTAAAATATTCAAATATATGTAAAAAATCATATGTAACTCAATAGTTATCTTTTCTAATATGAATATATCACTAATATAAAATAATGGTACTTGGTACTTAGTATGATCACCAATGTTATCCATATGTGGGTGCAAGAGAGACAAGAACATACCAATCCTATATTGAGAGGTTGTAGTTAATTAAAAAAATTTGGAAATGATTTTTTCAGTTTTATTATGAACATGATAAAAACATATAATGGATGATTTTTTTTAAACACAAAAAAATTCAAACATCCTCTCCAATGTCAGAAAATATATATTATTATTTCATCATAGTCCTCATAAAAATTCAATGAACCTCTAACAGTCTATCTTTAAAACATTTCATCATAACTTAAAATATATACTGCACAAAAAATCATGAAAATAGTTGTCCCCTAATTTAATCACTAAAACTAACCTCCTCCACAATTTTCTCATAAATATTCATGTCAATCCACTAAATCACACATTTTTATCAATAAGAACTACCTAACAATTGTTTTCGTGGTTGTTCCATAGAAATGTTCATGTAATAATTCTTGTACATCCAAAATAATTCCACCACTAGGATTGGTTTTATTAAAAATTAATATAATATGATTTCAGTGAAAATATAAAGTAATTTTTTCAAATCTATGATCAGATCGTTTTTGTGTGTGATTAACGAACTATTGGTTGTATTATTTTCAAAAAGATGAATTCATTCTAACCAATTGGATAATGTATTCTACAGAAATCTAATGAATGATTAAAAAACCCAACCTTGTATAGTCTCACTAATGAGAAAAAGAATATGAACCATCATTATTAAACTATATTTTACATAATAGTATATGGATTATTAATGCTTTATCTTATAGTTAATATGGTTAGTGTGAAAATAATGAGAAGGGTGATCTAACTTTTAACAAGTACAAAAGACATAGGTATCATTACATAACTTTTAATGGGGTCATATAGTAGTCCCCATAGGATTTTATCCTTTTGTATTATCATTATTAATTTAATACAAAATTCTCATATAGGTTGTTACATAGTGGGAAACAACATATAACTTTCATATACAACCAGTTATTATTTTTTGATCTTATATGTTTTATGCATGTTTTCCGAGTTTCCCTAATTATAACATATGGGATAATGTTTATTGATGAATAGATCATAACACTTTCCAATGATTTTTTACTTTAATATAACTAAGAAAAGATTTGGATATGTTTTGGAATAATGATCAAGGAATGAGGCCTTATACTCTTTTCTCAAAAGTGATAATAATGAAAAATTCATTAAAAAGATGGTATGAAATCCACTTGTATATATTGTATTATGAAATATATAAGTAAAATAATTAAGAGATTTATTTCTGGATGATGGAATTATAATGCTACACATGGGTTGGCGAACAACTATGATTATCTTGATAGGATTTATTTTTATGGTTTATTGGTTCATAGGGATATAGGTCCTTCCTAATAGGACAATGATTCTTCAACATGATAGGATCTCTACAGAATATATGAGAATTCATATTTGGATCATGTGTGAATATAAATTTATATGTGTAACTCGATTATAGAGATACTCATTTACAATTATAATGGAATGTATACGGAGATATAAAACATTGTAAAAAGTTGTTTGTTAATGGAATGAAAAGAAATTAAAGAGGGCTTATAATACATTAAACATCATTCAATTTTTTATAGACATAATTTATTTGATTGAATGTAACATAAAATTTCCACAATTTTTTCCAGTCTAAGGGGATCAATGAGAATAACACTTCTATTTTAGGGTAATATTATAAACCATAAAACTTTTATAAAATTTTTATAGTTTATTTCTTTAATAAATTTTATTTTGGGGATGTTCAAATATTGAAAAACAAAAATTTTCTAAATTATGATTTTAATTGTTATAAAAAATAAGGGTCTTGCTTCTATTTACATTAATATTTATGATCATAATAATTATACCAATAGTAAATCTATGTAGGAGTTAAATGTTCGCATGATCACCATGAAAAATAATAATATATAATGATATGTCGTATTGAGGATACCTAAATATTCATGAATAGTGGGATTGTGGTAACTATAAATCATTGACTATTAATTCATGGATCATCAAAATATAAATTTTATGAGAGTATGGAGACCTTTTATAATGGGAATATAGTGAAATATTTTATAGAGACAGTTTTTGCGTTAATGGGTACCCTTAAATTACGAACTATATATTATAAAGGGGTTATTAGGAATATATGTTCCTCCTTTAACCATGCATTGAGGGGTCAAATTAAATTGATAAAAACCCTAATAAAACATTCCATCATGGAAAATGTTGAGGTTTTAGGCTCAAGGTTATATTTTTTCATTATTTTTAACCATTTATAAAAGATAAGAAGTAGTTTTATTGTTACTAATCTAAACATGGAAGGTTAAAGGACTATAAATGGTTTTAGGAATATATATTGAAAATTTATCTGATTAATTGGATGATAACAAAATTTTTAATTTTTCTACAATCATGTAGGGATAGTGGAAGGGGTTTATAGTTTCATTGATTTGAACTATGATCAGAATGTGTGATAGAATACAAATGGAAATTCATGGACTACCAGATGATGGGATATGACCGTTTATATTAGGGGAAAACTTATTCAACAGATCTTATTAATATTTCCCCTATAATTAACTAGTTCTTGAATATGGGATGGTATATTTACCGAAAAAATTGGTTTTGTAACACACCTAGATTTTGAAGAATTTTGTTTCTCAAATTCATTTTATATTTTGGATACATTGTGTTTTTTGAATCATTTAGATTATATTGTGTTGCATGTAACACTGAGTAAAAATGAAACCTAACATAATATTTAAATTTTATAATTTAATAAGATAGTTATCCCCTAGCCATTGGAAAAGTGGGTGTAATAATATTGAATAAATTGTGAAAATTTATAATTAAAAAATTTATAAATAATTAATTATTTGGTTTCTAATAAATTGGAAATGAAAATAAATACCATTTGAGAAAAATGAAATCATCTTTCTAAAAAACAATTTTTACACACACAAACATATTTCATCTTAAAAAATTATATAAATAAAAATCATTAAATGACATTATTTAAATATCACTATTATATATTCAATTAAATTTTTATATTCATCTTATTTGTTTTTACAAGAGATTATAATAAATCCAATTTTAAGCCTATAAAGTTTTTTTTACTAAAAAATGTTTTTGTTGAATTTTTTATGGAATTATTTTAAAAATAAATTTTCTGAATTTTATAAAAATTATTTGAAAATATAAAATTATTTATTGATATCAGAATAGAGAAAATATATCAGGGTATTGTTTTGAGAATTTTCTAAATATTAATTATTTTGATGAATAGTTGTGAATACTAAACTTTAATGGAAAAAAATATTTTCATTTAAATTATAGATAAAGATAAAAAAATATTTTTAATGAGTTTTAAAGTAAATTATTTTCTATTATATATATTTTAATCAAATTTGGTTCATTTTAAACAATTTCATATTCAATTTTTATATAAAAATATTGAAAAATTTTAAAACATTTATATTTGAAAACTCTCTTTCTCATCACGCCCATAGGATTAATTTTCAATCATATTTTCCCACTTTTTAAATTGAATTTTAAAAAAAGGATTTGACAATTTTAGTTAAAAAAATCATATTATCTGATAAGGTCTAAAGAGTTGTTTTACCAAACTGATTAGTCTATAAAATAAAAATTAATTATTGCGCCTATAATAAAAACAAGTTTACTTGGGGTTATACTAAAAAGATAATTGTTAAAATGATAAAACAAATAACTATTATAAAATATATTTACATGAGATATTTTGATCCAATAATAGATAAGGATCGATCATACTCCATTTTAGAGCCTCTTGGAATTATAAGAAGGTAGGTGCACTATTTTCTCTTCAAACATTACAGGTATAAGACTCACCTAAGTTATAGAAGCCCGCACACTCTATTTTCTTATTTACAACATAAAAACCAATGTTTTTCATACAATTATAGACCAAATATATTAAAAAAAATCTATAATATCATCATATAATTCTTATTTTTTTTATTATGCATTATTTTGGTCATTTGGTTTTCTGAAAATTCGATGTTACGTGAAGAATTGGTAATGTTCTTAAATTCGAGTTTTTATTTTATTTTTTGCTCAACATCCTTCAATTATAATAAAATCTTGATGATATAATATCTTAATATTTTTATATATTATTTCTGGTTTTTATGTAAAATTAATTACCTAAAACCATACCCACATTCATAAAATGGGTTATAAAATCATAATTCTTGCCTACATGGGAGTACCACCTTGTGAACCAATGTTGTTCATTTTTTCATTATCATCTCTCACAATAGGGTATTCTGATGTATTAAAAGTATATTTATAAGTTATTTTTGACATGATTATATGTATTTAATCCTTATATAATATATTACATTTGGAAATTCCATTTTTAGGGTGTATGATAACATCATTCATGTTGTGGAGGACTACTTCCTCATGATTTGATGTGATACATTTTCACAACAACTTTATATAAAAGATTATAAGGAAAATTTTAATAAATATATATTATATAAGTTACATAAAAATGATACTTTTGAAATATTTTTCATTCTAAAATAATAACATATCATTTTCATTCTTACAATTTGACATAGTGAAAGATGATAGCGTTGGTCATCTACGTGTGGACAACCACCTTCACGAAGTGATGTAACTCTTAATTTTCATCCCAAAACCACATGAATGATATATATATATAATTTAAATAAAAAATATTTTATTTATGATATTATGATCATTATATAATGATAAAATATTACTTAGTACCTTTATATATATATATATATATCTTTAAAATATTAAAATGGTAGTCATTCATGTGTATGACCAAATGTCTCTATAATTGTAACATAATTCAATCCTCAAAACCATATTTCTTCTTTAGTATATAAATTATAAATGATGTATAAATATAATAATTATTTCGTTATTATTAATATTGATATTATCTGACCATGATCAGTTTATATATACTATAAATATCAAACCAAAACAAATACTAAAAACAAAGTGGTTTTTAACCGAAATTTGACATTAACATGGAATTATTGATTAGAGGACAATAAAATGAAATAACTTAATCACATATGGTATGGTATATAAAAGAATGGTTCTTTAATATATTTTTATTAAATTTATATTTATTATTCTAGAAGAATCAATTAGTATGATGGAATTCAATACATATAGTAATGGATTAGTAGTCTATCTTTTGTTTTTAGAAGACATAGGAAAATTCACCACTAGAATATTTTTTGTTCCGTATATACTTTTGAAATGAAATTTTTTATAACTATTATCATTATAGTAATGATCTGTAATGTTTTATTTGATGATATTATTTTAATAGAAATTTCTATTGAATTATTGATTCACGTTGCGTTATTTTCTCCTATTGTATAGATTACACCATATGAGGGTGATTACGAGTGATCGAGTATTGTTTTAGTGAAGTTCTTCAATTTTTTGGAATTCTATATGGGGTTTTATACATTATATTTATTAAATTAATAATTAATTTGTGAATGGGAGCCATGGATTTTTCCAATTTAAGGATGATTTTATAATGTTGTTTGTTAGTGGGTGGATAGTCAATGTTTTGGTGTGACGATGTCAATCAGTGAGAATCTAAAAATTTATACATATTTAAATATAAATTAATTTTTTTTATAAATTTTTTATATTTTATTAAATAATTATATTATTAGTATAATAATGGAATTTGGTAGTTTGGTATGGGTACATGACCACATGCATTTTATATGTTGGTTGGATGGGATTGATGAGCCTTGATGGTTTTAAAGATTATATGAAAAAGGGTCTCAGTTTTTATTATAGTTTAAATTCCTTATATATGCACCCATAAATAGAATGCATCATTTATATTAATTTTTTTGGGCCCCCACCACATTAGCTGGTATCCCCCTTTAAATTCATAATGTTCATATAAAAAAATTAATAAATTGATCATATCACACAATGTACTAGGGGTGCTGATAGAGTATAGTGAAAATTTATAGACAAATAAAACACTAATGTATAAAGATATGGATTGATCCCTCATCCATGGGATATAACAACCCAATAATGGGGTGATAAATAATCAATTTTTAATAGATATATCATGGTGACCATATTGATAAGTGACCCAATGATCCATAGGTAGTATATGGTTAGGAATTTGGATACATGGACAGGGGGTTTTTCAATGAGAGATAACCTAGAGTTGTGTGGATTAATGAGAGGAAAATGGGGAAACTATTTCCCAACCACCAATACTTAATTATTTAAGTGGTCAGACCATGTGAAAATAAGTTGTTAGGTTAGGTGTTTGGACCATCGTAGGACTCTTAGGATAAGATGTGGGCTTAAGGCCATCACCATATTTTAAATATCCCAAAGGAAAATAGAGGTACAATGAGACATATGATTTAAATGGAAGGTATTGAGACATATGATTTTTGTATGTAAATATTTCAAACTCTTAGATGAATATAAAATAAATTTAACAAATACATTACTAATAACCATAAATATCAACTATCAATGGATACTAAAAACAAAATATTATTATTTAATGAATGATCATCATTATAACCCATGTATATCATCCAAAATAGTTATATTTATAGACATACCCTATATAAACCAATATTTATAACATGGATAAAGGATATACAAAAATGCGGGAGCTTAGATTCTAAATATGGGTAAACATTATATATTATAATCGATGATCATATGAAATCATAATATAATCATAAGTGTATGAGATCATGATAAATAAATACATAGGTCATAACAAATATATCATGGTTATCAATATTATCCTTATAATAAATCATAATCATACAAAATACATATTTTATAGAAGAGATAAATCATCATAATCTAGTCATGAACCATGAGTTTTTTGTCTCTATTATATGGAACCATTACAAATATAGAAACTATTAAATATTAAATTTTTAACTACAAATACTGTAAAATTATAATGTATAATGAATAAACACATTTTTTTACCATAGTTAATCAATAACAATACTTTGTTTCCCAATGATGATCAAGCACATCGACTGGTTTCCCATATTGGACCAACCTTGTTAACTGTTTTCCTATAGTGAATCAGGAACATCAACATGAATCTCATAGTTATTACATGATATCTTAAACATTAATCAATTTATTGGAGGCCTATATAATTCCAATCCCACCCATCACATAAGGAAAATTAAACATATGTCTTCCATAACAACATAAAACATTCATTATATTATCATATAAGTACCTAGAGAAAATAAAAAACTCATAAAAATATCAACATCATAATAATAAAAAATCAATTTAAATAATTAGGATGGTACAATTGTATAATATCCCCATTAAAACATAATTAATATCAATGGATGTTATCATAAGTGAAAATTAGATTAAATATTTGACTAAAATATTTTAGTAGGAAAATTCAATTTTAACATTGTGAAAAAATATTAAAAATAAAATAATTTAAAAAACATTATGAAAATAATTTAATGGAAAATTTAAATCATTGATAACTCATGTCCATAATAAATTCTATTCATAGATTATATGTTAAAAACACCACTTTACCACATTGGTAAAAAATAAAAAATTACAATGTTCATAAAATGAGGAGAAGATTCCTTTAAAATGAGTTTCTAAAAAGGGATCAATTGGTAAAAATTATTTCAAATGAAATTATAATAATATTAAATAAATATAAATATGTTTTTACAAAATATTAAGATATAAAAAAATGGATTTTCAATCGATGTGTCAAATGAAGTAAGATTTCCTTGAAAACATGAGTTCGGTATCTTAAGTACATAAAGTGTTGAAAAATAATAAAGATTTATCATTCAGATGAAACTATATGATAATAAAAATTAAAGGGTTTTACCATATATGAATCATGTAATTTCTACGAGGTAAATTAAATAATAAGCAATTATGATTACAAATTCAATTGAAATACAAATCCCATACTACATTTTTAAATTTTGAATGAAAACCTAATGAAGGGGAGAAAATTATATCGGTTTCTATATCATGGTTAATATCATGATAATAATAATATAATTTATTTATTGGAAGTATATACACCATATAAATAAAATAAGTGTTCAATATGACATGTGGCTAAATGAAATAATAGTGAGAGGAAAAAACCTTACCTCAAGTCCCGACATTCTTCATATATATTCAATCATCCTTAATAATAAATTTGGATTTATTAAAAATTTATTACGAATACACTATAATATATATCATATTATTTATTAATTATTTTTTAATCATAGAATTCATTATTATAGTTTTTATTAAAATCACTATTCTGGGAGATAATTGCTTAACTTTTCTTGCATGTTTTAGTTCAAAAGTCCCCATAATCTTATATTTATCATATTATAATCACATAAAAAATTTTAATAGTAATATAAATACCATATATATTAATTTTAAATATATTTATAGTAATCTAAACAATATATAGATAGTGAAATGAATTTCATCATTCATTTAGACGGTATGTTGTATATATGAAAATTCATTGTTTAAATTTTTCAATAGAATGAATGACTTTCATTTAAACACTAATAAATTAATATATAATTATTAATATATCCTCCATAACAAAAATATTCATTAACCATTCTTTGTAAAAATCAATGGAAAATGAAATTTAAAAAATCACATTTCTTTGTGGAAGTTGTAGACAACAAATACGCATGAGAGACATTATCATTTTACACCTCAATTGAAGATAAATAAAAAGTAATTATATATAATTAATGAATCATAATTATGTCATAAATATAAAATTTAAAATTTAAATTGATCATAATAACCATCTACGGATGATTGTGATGGTAAATGAATTATTTCATTATATAGAGATGAAAATCCTTATATAGACATGAGGGATATTTTCTCATACCATTTAGTGTAAAATAGGGTTAATAAATGCAGTTTTGTAGTAAAAATAACATATTAACATTTTTAGTATACAAATGTATATATTTTTTGATAAATACTATAGATTTTTAGTTTCTAAAATAAGAAGAAAAATGAATGTGATCGGTTAAGGAGATTATATCTTGTTTTAAATATCTTTATTTGATCTCCACCAATGAACCCTAGGTTTTGAATTTTGGAGGAAAAACAAACTACTAACCATGGATAGATATGTTTATAAGATAAATTTATAGGATTTTGTTTGAGATATAATTCTCAATATGCTATACTGTAGAGAAAGAATGTGTGTTCATTTATAAGGGAGGGAGGGGACACACATAGAATTTCTTAAAATATAAAAATATAATAAAATCATTATCATTAAAAGTTCATAAAAAATTAAATTAATTAGAATATAAATATTATAAGGTTAAATTAAAATATCAAATGAAATTTTTATTGGTTTTAATGTTATTTTAAACCATGATGTTTTGATTAACCCCTTCATTAAACATTTTTGACCTTAACTGCAAAACAAATATTAAAATATTAAATATTTATTAATTTTAACATAAAAGACCATTTATTATATTTTCAACTAAATTTTATTTCCATTTATGAATTTTTTTTGAATTTTAAATCTTTTAATGTAATATTATTTATTTAAAAATATATTTAATGTATTTTTTTGAATTATTCTTTTTATTTAATTTCAAATGAACCAAAAAAGGTGGAATAATATTGTTATCATTTCAAATATCTATAATATGTCATATATATCTAAATATTACATTGAACACAATAATTATCCTCAATTATATTAATTCTAATATGCTTAAAATGTTTAGTTTAATTTTATGATAATTAAATATAAAAACATTCGGTGTTGGATAAGTATTTAATTAAATTATTCAACAAATAGAAATTATAAATAAATTAAATTTTTTTAAAAAAAATTATTTTAAAAATTAAAATTTTTAATAATCCCTTTTCTCTTTCAATTGATATGTCAATTTTAATTCTATTAGAATCTAGAGTGTGTAATTTTGTATTATTTTATTTTTTATATTAATTTAAGGATAAAATTAAAACAAACAATGCCCCAAGTGGACTTTTATTCTAGACATGGACTGATATGGATGAACTTAAATCATCTAATAGGACAATGGTATGTGATAGATGAATTTTAAAACCTACTCCAAATGATTCAACCATAATTTACATGCTTTACCATTACCGAGGTGAAAAAAATTCATTACGTTTACTATTCATATTGGCAAAAAATTAATGTGAAATATTTATCATATATGAACCATATGATATGAAAAATTGAGTTCATTTTTTTAGATTCAATTTTTATACGTGTTATTAGAAAATTTTAAAATAAGGACACAAAATGAGATGAAAAATAGTTTTTGGGAATATATATATTTATGCATGAACTAGATTTATTTTTATCTAATTTATAATAAAACATGTAATGAATATTTAAACATTTGATTGAATATTTAATATATATATATAATTCATTGAAATGACTGACCAATATGGATTAATGTAATTTTTTATGAAAAAACACATTTCATGGTTAAAAATAGTTTTCTGATAAACATCTTAATTAGTTTAAAATGATTTTTTATTTCATTTTTAATAAACTAATAAATAATGAAATATTTTTTTTTACATGTGTAATCTACAAGTTTTTTACAATTTATTTCCCATATGTATACCCTCACATCCAATGGCTATGAATCAATTAAATAAGTCATTCTACTTAATTTTGAATTGGGGTTCCATGTATCAAATTCTATCAAAGTAATTAAATTTATTAAAAGTGAAATATTTCATAAAATATAAGGGTCTTATAGTAGGTTCCCTTGATAAATATTACCATATTAATAAGACAGACATAGTATCAGGTGTTGATTGTTGTATGTGTCCCCCAGGAAACCAAAATGATTATTAATCCCTTTTGGGTTTTTAGGATATATCAGTTTTGCAAAATTTCTTAACCACTGTTTTATTTTATATTATTTATTAATTTTTGCTGACATGCAATTTCCCAGGATGCTTCCGAATTAGGTATTTCAACTAGAACTAATATTTTTTTAGATTCAAAGGATTGACCAATTAACATGATAAAAACCTCAAATTCCCTATATGTTGGGATCTGATCTCATGGTATATTTGTGGGAGGATAACTAGCATGGATTGAATCTAGGTATATAGATGATACAACATTGGATATATAGAGGTGGTATATATGATCCAACTTATGGATTTTAGTGACCATTATAATTTGAATTCCTTGGATTATAGGGGTACTACTAATGATGTGATTCCATTGAAAATTCATTGGTTTCAAGAATTGAATGGAAAAACCAATAAACCATTGTGAATTCCTATGATTCCCAAGATTTGAATAGTGGTATGACTATCTAGTTTCAAATATATCCTTGATCATTGATGTTGTACTTCATGAGGTTGAAAATTGGATCCCCTCAATGGATTCTTATGATACCTCCTTAGATCAGGTGCACAAATGAGATATGGTATAATTGAGGAGGTGTTTGATAATAGATGACCAAATGATTGATTGGGGAATCTTTGGAGTTTATCCATATGATTTCATGGGTTTCAAAGGAGAAATTCACAACTTCATATATATGATATCGTAGGGCCTCCACCTCTTTGTAATTATACAAAATATTGACATCAAGTTTTCCTATTTACTATCATGTAATTTAGTCTATGTAATAGAGTATGAAATATTCATGGTGATTAAATATTGTTTTCTACTTATCACGAATGAGGTGTGAGCATTGGATCCCCGAGTTAGAGAGAAAGATTACTCTAATGTGGTTTTAATGATCAAAGGCATTATATTATTGGAAGAATATGGAATCATTAGTGAACATCACAGTCCAATATAAGAATATCATTTATGCATATTGAGGTGGGACTTGGTCCCCCTAAGAGTTTTTGGTTTGGATGTTTAATATGACATGATTATATATAAGTAACACTAGTTGAAACATGTATATGGGGGATATTTATTTAACATAGTTTATTTATTTATTTTCATTAATCATGTCACTTATTAAACATGGAATATAATGCTTATATATGGGACTACGTCGGTGGTTACCAATTGGGTTTTTTACCCACAACCTACTCAGGGTCCATGGAACTTTGGTAACCAATCTATCATGTCCCTCATTGTATCCATATGTTTGGATGAGTCACTAATTTGGGTTATAAAACTATATAACTAGGTTAGAATTTTATATTGGGATAAGGCAAGCCTTAGAGATGTTGTGGATACTCTATTACCATTTATTTTATTAATATTATATTTTATGTGTTTTTAGTTAGACCGGTGGGTGATCTTCCTTCAATGACTATAATTCAGCAACATTAAAAGTAATTTTTTTTAGATATTGTATTTATCCCACATATTATAATGTTTTACATGGATAATATATGATAATTATTTAATATATCTATAACCACACACTCTGATCAAGGTTATATAACCTCTCTATAGTAAATTCTTAGACCCCAAATTATAGTCAGTAAACTTTTGATTTTGAGGACGCACACCATCTATGAATTGGTGAAACTATGTAGTTGCTATTCATAAAGTGATCTAGGAAAGGGCATTAAAAAGTTGTTTTAATGAACTTGATTTTATATTATCATTATATTTCATGAATTAGTAGACTAAATACTTATAAAAAATTTAGATCCTCTGATGAATATCAGATGGGTGCATCAAGAACACCTATTATGGAATGATATCTAGGTTATAAGGTGATAGAATTTTGCTTTATTCTTCTTTATGTATTGGTTGTATAGGATTTTTACCAGGAGTGATCTACATGTAAGTTTTATGTTCATCATTTATAATGTATTTTGGATCATCGTAAACTTAAAAAAGTTTATTGACTTGATTTTACTGTTTTTCATGGGAGGAAATATGAATCTCATGCATCATATTCTATACATAATATTCACATGACTTATAGGCCATCAGGTGTTGGATTTTTATATTGACTAAATATAAGACCCCAACCTTTTCTAGTGTAGTATTGGGCATGGTTTCAGGTAATTTATTTATTTTAGATAAGTACTTTTTATGGGATTTAGGACTTCGGGTGCATTTGGGTGGAGTCAAAGAAATTATGGAGAAAAAGGGGAGGGGCATGTTTGGTAAACGTTTTGAATAAACTATGTGGGTGTCTATGAGAAACCATGTGCTCTCTGGTATTTTAATGAAGTTGCATCATCATGGTTAAAGCATAATTTGTGAGGTCGGGTGAGGAAACCATGTGAGGTCCCCTATGAACTAGTAGAAAATGCATGGTTAGCACACATTTTCCTTAACTGTGTGACTAACCATGTACGGGTCAGTAGTGATATCCTGAAATTGTGGGTCTCACTCGTTTTTACCTTTTAATGACTGGTTTCTTCTCATATACTACCCTAACTCGGGATTTTACATTCCTAATGGTGAAGGAAGGTTCTCCCATCAAACTGGAGGGATACCAAGGCCATAAAACCTATATTCTTCGATATTTAATGCCCAAATCTAGGATTGTCTCTTCACCTGGTAAGTGATTCTCATCCCAATTACTTCCCCATTCATTTTTCTATCGTTCCTTGATCTTTTGATGGAAGATATACTCAGTTTATTTATATCTAAACCAATTTTGCGATATCTAGATCTATGATTTTAGATCTAGATAAAAATTTGATAGATCTTGATATCATGATTTTAGTTTCGGGATTTAGATCAGAAACTCATTTCTACATTGTTGCACTGCTCAAGTTTTGGAAATTTCAGTTGAGTGATCTTCGATCAAAGATTCTAGGTAGGTGGTATAAAATCTAATTCCCATAGTGGTGGATTTGATACATATTTGAAAACTTGTACAATTTCTAGCTTCCTTTAGCAATTTATTTTCTTTAATTGAGATAATTTGGTTGACTAACAGATTTATCAAAGCATTTTTTAATTAAATGATTAGTCGAATAATTAATCATGAGTCTAAGGGGCTACCTTATTGGATAAATAATTTGGGAAATTTATTATTAGATTTATGGATTTTAATCTAGATAATTAATATGGGGATTAATTATAAGATATCAAATTGGTTTAGTTGAGATAAATAATTATGATTTAATTATATTCCTTAGGATTATGATCTAGATAATTAATTGTGGGATTATTTATGAATATTTATGATTTAAAATGAGGTAATTAATACTTGAGATATAATTATGTGATATTAATTGTGATATGTGTTAATTAATAACTGAATTAATTAATATGATTGAGGCATTTAGTTAATTTTTGTGTTTACTAATGGGTTGGCGTCTTTAACTAATTGTCGGATTAGTAATGGTATTGATCTGGAAAAATAATTATGAATTAAATATGTGTAAATGAATGGGACCTTGGTAATTTTAAATTGAGAAGTATACATGGTAACATGGTCATTATATTTATGAGTAAAGATAATAGTAATATGGATATTCTATTAAGGAGTGAGTATGGTAACATGGTCATATTACTTTGAGCCAAGAGAATGGGAAGATAGTCGTTATATTGCAGAGTGATCATGATAACATGGTCATATTACTTACGTTTGTCACAATGGTATCATTGTAAATGTGGCTTATAAATGTGAAACAAATGTAATGAAATAACGGAACTCTGAGTTAAGGTCTCACATGGGAATATTTCAAACTCCGGCATTAGTCGAACCCGGTACTAAGAATATTATAGAACCTTGAAATATTTGATCTTAGACAAGAACCATGTATTATGATATGATATTACCCAGGGAGAACTATGTGCTCTGTAATGAGATTAAGCTAGTATTGGTGTATGGGTCTCATTGAGAACCATGGAGTTAATGTAGTTAAAAAAAATAAATGATAATGAAATAACTAGTTATTTATAAATTGTAAATATATCATATATAACTGAATATAATATATTTTTATTGGACTTGTTTTAGACAACATTGGTGGTGGCCTACTGAGTTTTACTCACACCCTATTTGGGATACCTGATCGTTACTTGAATAGATCATATTTTTGTAGGACATGATAAGGGAAAAGGCCCTGCGATGGATTGCTGATTTGGGATAGAGCATGGATGAGGGTACCACATAGGGTTTAGAACCCTCTTGGGGAGTTTTAGTGTCTTTAATTCCGTTGCATTGTAAAAACTTAACACTTATATTGGCATATCATGTTTTACCTTTCAGTTGAGTATTTTATTTTATTTTTTCTAATATTGTAAAATATGTATTATTCATTTTATATATGATTTCAGGTTATTTTATTTCTTCTGGTGCTTTAATATGATAAATTAGGGTATAGTCTACACATGAATGATATACCAGACCCTCACTATTGGTCAGAATCCTCTTGTGTATGGTGAGGTTCACTTGAAGTCATGTAGCAAACTAGATCGGGCAACCATCAGGTGGTTCCAGGGCTATGATGTTACAAAGTGGTATTAGAGCCCTAGTTTTATTTCTTCT
The DNA here is from genome assembly GCA_963277665.1 of Viscum album. Taxonomy (NCBI): domain Eukaryota; kingdom Viridiplantae; phylum Streptophyta; class Magnoliopsida; order Santalales; family Viscaceae; genus Viscum; species Viscum album. The sequence goes on along the minus strand of OY728131.1, from coordinate 669,944,315 downwards.
TCTTTTGCCTTACTATTTAGGGAATGGTAGAAAGGAGAATCATAAGAGTTGATGCTTGGTAATTAGCTCGTGTGTGGGAGATTCAAACCCATGTACGGGGGGAAAACCCAAATACTCTAGGTGAAATTATTTTTATTGATAATTTCTATTACAGTTGTATATTATTTCACTTTGGGTGACAAAATTGTGGTGTGATGTGATTCTTGTTTTGGAGAATTTCTGAGTATTGATTCCTAGCCCAGAATAGCAAGAGAGTTGATTCTTCATGAAACATTATAGTAACTCAAGGTTATTGTGACATGCATCATTCTAAGCATGAACAAGAAAAAAAGTTATTATTATGTTGTTAAAATTGAACTACATTCCTTGTTTGTGATATTAAAATGAAAAATGGTGTATAACATGAATTGAAAATGGTTGAAAAAATGAAGAAAAATGAGACTAATCAGGTGTATAAATGAGAAACATTATTATGATAGTGTGTTTACCTTTGTTAACAAAAACCTAGGAGTAGGATAGTTAATTGTAGTGATAAATCCTCAGTTTGATCAGGTGGATAGATTTGTTGGAAAAGACATGTTGTGGCCTATTGTGATTATTTCCTCTTACTTAAATGTTATAAGGTTGTGATATAAGACCTGAGATGTGTGTTTGTCATTATAGAGAGTATTCCTCCATGAAACTTGTTGAGGGGATGACCGAAGGGTGTGAATATGAATGATTTTCCAGTTAGGGAACATGACCCACTGATCATGCCTACTGAAGATGGAGGGGAGACGTTGTGAGTGAAATTTTTTCTCCTTGTGCATCTCATGGAAAGGGACCAACGATGATTTGTGAAAAGTATGTCTTATTTGGAAATGGAGTTTCTTTTGCAGCTCCCTTTGAATTTTTCTATATAGGGTGGACATGAAGTCGATAAATTATAGGTTGATTCCATAGATAATATACTTGAAAATTTAGAGAATCCAGCTGAGTGGATATTTATGTTTTTTTCTTATATGCTACCGGGATCAGTAAATTGTTGATGGGAAAATCAGGCACGAACTTGATAGACTAACAATATGTTATAGAAAGACTTATTAGAGAAGTTCTTAGAGAACTTTTATCCAAAGATGCTGAAACAAAATAAATCTACTGAGTTCATGATTTTGACATAGGAGAGAATACCGATGATGGACTATGCTCGACGCTACAAAGATCTGCAATTATTTGATCCAACATTAGAAGGAGATGAGGCAGCTTCAACTAAACATTTCTAGGATGGAATTAAGTGTGATATTAAGTTCCAGGTGAATATCATCAGGCTAAATATGTTTACAGAAGTGGTGTATCGGGATCACATAGTTGATGGGGTCCTCAAGGGGAGGGAGGGCTCCAGTGCTGGACAAGTAGCTGTAACTGAATGATCAAGAGGTGGGACTTCCAAGAAAAGAAATCACCATTATAACAAATTTATCGAAGGAAATAGGAATAAAAGTATACTAATCGGATGGTCTATTGGACTGGACATTACTGGGGTGATCTATCACAATGTGGTAGGTTATGACACTATTTTTGATAGTGTTCCCAAAAAAAGTAATGTGTCAATCTTGTAGAATGATGTGACATCTACATAAATTCTACTAGTTGTAATGATATACTAGTACAAATGTATTAGCTTGACAAATTCAGAGTATGGGAAGAGGATCTTCTACACTATATCGGGATGGATGATGGAGTTCTACTGGATGAAGTAGTATAGGTAGTTGGCGTGGTACTTCTGGAATGGAGAACCCACATCAACAGAGTGGTGCTACTTAGGGGAGTCAGATAGCATCATAGAGAAGAGGGTAAGAACCGTTATATGTTGTACAAAATACACTTGTGGATAGTGAGATTAAATCATCGAAAGTGAGAGGTATTATTCCATTAGCTTTTAATTTAGATAATGCCTTGTTTGATATTGGTTCCTCTCATTAATTTATATATTCCAAATTTGTTGATTGTTTGAGCCCAATGATGGAGTTTGTGAGAGGGGTAATGACTATAGTTACACCATTGGGAGTACTATCTAGAGATATCTGTCTATGTAAGGGATGTTCACAAGAGTTTAGGGAATATTAGTTCATATGGGATCTTTAGGTTCATTATATGATGGGATTTGAACTGATTGTCGTGATGGACTGGCTAGTCACCTACCATGCCCATATTGATTGTTACCTAAGGAGAGTGACTTTTGTGTCTCGCTATGGTGTCTAGTATATTCATCATGGAGAGTGGTATATCTAGGTTGAACAAGATATGCTAATTACACCACAATTAATTGATCTATCCTCCCAAATTACAAGAATATTGTTAGATGATAGTGGGTTTTATACAATGTTTCCTTTCACCAATAGTTGAACTATTTCAATATGTATTTCATGAATACTTGCTAGGGAAACCATATCATAGAGATGTAGAATTCATTATTATGCTAATGTTGGGGGCTGACCCAGTATCTATTCTGCTGAACAGAATGACAATGCATGGTCTTCAATAACATAAGAATCAGTTGGAGTAATTATAAGACAATGTATTTATCCATCCATGTATGATTCTTTAGGTATAACCTATTATTTTCACAAAGAAGTATGGTGGGAGTTTATATTTTTGAGTCAATTACCAAATGTTGAACAAAATGACTATGAATAACTAATATAGTCTTCTGCATATTGATGATCTATTTTACCACTTTAAGAGAGATTGTGTGTTCTCAAAGATTGATTTGACATCAGGTTGTCATTAGTTTAGAGTATAAAATTCTGATATACCAACGACTAATTTTAGAAGTAGGTATGGACTTTATGAGTTTTTCATAATGTATTTTGGGTTGAAAAATTCACCATCTATTTTTTTAGATTTGATGAACATGATCTTTCATCCGTATCTGGATTAGTTAGTGGTTGTGTTTGTGGAACACCTCTTGGTGTACTCCATGAATAATGACAATCATGCCCAACATCTTGAAATTTCCATGGGTACACTGAAATACAATCAGTATACACAAGTTATATAAGTTTTAGTATTAGATTGACCAGGTACAATTTTTGGAGAACATCATCCCGGAGAAAGGTGTGTCAATGGACCTAGATAAGGTTCAGGTAGTGGTTTCTTGGGAGAAGCCCAAGAATTTTCTGGATATCCAAAGCTTCATTACATTAGTTGGATGTTATAGGAGATTCATCCAATACTTTTCCAATTTATAGTACAACATTCAGGCTTGACCAAAAGAGGAGTAAAGTTTTAATGGCTAGTGTCTTAGGAGAGATATTTTAAGATTTGAATAAGTTCTTAACGTCGACAAATATTTTGTCCCTACCTGATTCACGTGAGGAGTTTATGGTTTATTTTGATTCTTCTAAGATCAAACTTGGAGTTGTACTAATGTAGAGAGATTGAGTTGTGGTGTGTTGCTATTGGAAGTTAATGCCTTATGAATGGAATTACCCTATGAGTGAACTCGAGTTAGCAGCATCGGTATATGCTCTTAAGTGTTTGGGACACTTTATTTTGGGTGAAAATATTATAGTTTATAGAGATCACAATAGCTTGAAATATAAATTTTCGTAGTGTGATTTGAATTTTCAGCAGTAGAGATGGGTTGAGTATATGATTTATTTTTATTTTGAATGAGAATATACATCTGGGAAGGGAAATAGTGTGGATGATTCCATGAGTAGTATAAACAAGACATAGATTGTTCATGAGTCTAGTTTATAGTGGACGATGATGACCTTGATGTTTGAAATAAATGTAGTGGTCTATGAGAGTAACTAGAATATGACTATTGATTCATTTGTAATAGAGTTGAATATTTTGAGATAGATCAGGCATAGAATATATGAGGATCTTGAAATTCATAGGCTTGAGCTAAAGCTTTGAGGGAGGGGAGATATCTTTAGATCGGTTGATAGTTTAGGATGATATCATATATGTGAAGAATTGAGTTTGGGTACCTATGAGAATGGGAGAGGAGTTCATGAGGAAATTTTATTCCTAGAAATGGGTGGTGCATCCATGTATAACAAAAATATACCATGAACTACGACAACAATTTTGGCATCCAGGCATGAAAACAGATATATCGGGGTCTGTGACAAGATGTTTCATCTATTATCACATTAAGTAGAAGCATCAATGACCTACAGATTTCTATAGTCATTACCCATCTCCGAATGGATGTGGGACGACATGACCATGGATTTTGGGGTGGGTCTCATGAAGATTCTTAGCATGAATAATGATATTTGTTTCATTGTTTATTGACTGAAAAAGTTAGTATATTTCTTACGTATAATGGTAAAATTTATAGTAGAATAATTGAAAGAACTATAAATTCATGTGATAGTCTGTCTGCATGGAGTGCCACTAAACATAGTTTTATATCGTGATTCATGTATTATATAGGGTGACACTATGTTATTTTGATTGTCTCCTATGTTTGATCACTACAGGATATAGAGTTAGGAGAAGTTGGAACCCAATTTTGATGGACCGTTTGATATTGTAGTAAGAATCGGTTGGGTGGTATACAGATTGGCTCTTCAAGAGAGATTAAATGATATGCACAATATTTTCTATGTATCACAAATTCAATGATAACACCCCAACCATTATAATATGATCAATTTGTATAATGTTTACATTGAGATAGATGTATCCTTTGTGGAGTATCTCGTAAATGTGTTGTATCACTATGGTAAAATGTTGCGGGGAAAGACTATGCTAATAGTTTGTGTGTTAGGGCCACATGATAATATATAAGTGGAAACATGAGAAATATAAGAATATATGAGGGCTTAATGGCCTAATCATTTAGGATCGAATCTTATAAATAATTGGAAGTGCAGCTCGAGGATGACCTGTTGAAAGTTTTTGAGATTGTAAGATCCCAACATATTTTAGAGTTGTCTCGGGCACGATTTTATGTAATTTCGATGCTTAATCAAGTTATTTTTATGATATTTATGTCTTGAGGTGATTTTGTGTGGAGTCTAACAAAATATTAGAGAAACAGGGGCAGTTCACATTTGGTACACAGTTTGTATAAATCATACAACTATCTAAGAGAAACCATGTGCTCTTTTGTCTTTGGAGGTAGTAGCTTCGGAGCAGTTAAAGCAAGTCTTGGGAGGCCATGTGGGGAAACCCTGTGAGGTACCCCATGAATAGTGGATAACACATGTTTAGTGAATTGTTTTTTAACAGTGTGACTAAACAATGTACATATCAGTAGTGATATCCTAAAATTGTGGATCTCACTCGTTTTTACACTTTAATAACCTGTTTCTTCTCCTTTGCTGCCCTATCTAGGGATTTTACTTTCCAGGGGTAAAGGATTGTTCTCCCATATACCTTGAGGGATTCCAAGGCCATTAGAGCATTGTTATTTGAGGTTTAAATCCCAAATCAAATATGTTTTCTTTACCCAGTAAGTGGATATCATCCCAATTCTTTTCCCTTTAATTGTCTTCTCATTCTTTAATCTTTTGATGGAAGATATCCTCTGTTCCTTTATATCTAAACCTATTTGATGAGATCTATATCTATTTTTATAGATCTAGATCTAAAGATAATATATTTTGATATCTTTGTTTTGGTTTATGGATTTAGATCCAGAACTCATATCTACATCATTGCGCTACTCGAATTGTAGGGATTTCCATTGAGTAAACATCCTTCAACGAATCGAGGTATGTGGTCTAAAATATAATTCTTATAGTCATGGATTTGATACATATATGAATATATTTATAATTTAAATCTTCCTTTAGAAAACGATTTTCTTAAATTCAGTTAATTAGTTTTGCTAATTTTATTTATCAAATCATTATTGAATTAAAGGATTTGTTGAGGAATTAATCATTAAACTAAGGGGCCTCTAATTAGATAATTAATTTGGGGAATTTATTACAAGATTTATGGATTTTAATAGAAGTAATTAATCATGGGATTATTTATGAGAACTCAAATTAGTGAAGTTGGGATAATTAATTGTGAATTAATTATGTGCTTTGAGATTATGAACTAGATAATTACATTTGTGATTAATTATAAAGAGTTGAGATTTATAAAGAGATAATTAATTCTCAAAAAATAATTATGGGATATTATTTATGATATTGGTTAATTAATTATTAAATTAATTAATGCGATTGTGGTGTTTAGTTAATAGTTTTGTTAACAAGTCGGTTGATGTATTTAACTAATTATAGGATTAGTAATGGAATTTATGTGGATAATTAATTATGAATTAATTATGTGTGAATGAATTGAAACACGGTCATTATAAATTGAGAAGTATACATGTTAAAATGGTCATTATGCATATGAGTAATGATAATGCGAATATGTTCATTCTATTGAGGAGTATTCTTGGTAGCATGGTCATCTTACTTATCAGTGAGGAGAATGTGAACATAGTCATTCTATTAAGGATTGATCCAGGAAACATGGGAATATTACTTATATTTTTTATAATGCTAACTTATGAAATGTGGATTTTAAATGTCAAACTAAAGAAATTAAATAATGGAACTCAGAGTTATGGCCTCAGATGAGAATATTTAAAACTCTGGCATGTGTCGAATCAGGTAATGAGATATCATAACACATTTTAATACATAAAGATCTAGAAAGAAGTAAATATTATGATATGAAATTTTATAGGGAAAACATTAGGCTCTAGTATAAGACTGATCTAGTATTGGGGTATGGGTCTCCTTGTGAAACCTATAGTTAATGTAGTGAGATATGAATAAAAAAATATATAATAACGTGTAATTTATGTATTGTACATATTTATTATAGATCTGCATACACAAACTTTTAAATGGACTTGTTTTAGACACCATTGTTGGTGGACTACAGACTTATAATGACATCGTATCTGGTCTTCCAGATCGACACCATAATAGATTATATTATTTCATGATAGGATATGGGGAAAGGACCTGGGATAGATTGCTAATTTGGGATGGAGCTTGGACGAGGGGCTGAAAATGGTATGAAACTTTCTTGGGGGGGGGGGGGGGTTTGTCTATATTTTACATTGCATTATAGACACTTGACACTTATATTTTCATAGTATTTTTTATTTTTATTTGATTATTATATTTCGAATTCGGTTATCTTCTGAAATGAGTATTGTTATAATCGTATATGCTTCCATGTTAGTTTATTTATTTCAAATGGTGTTGTACTCTGATAAATAATGGTATAGTCTTTCCATGAATGACTTATTATACCCTCATTGTTATTCGTTAGCCTCTAGCATATGGGGATATGCATTTCAGATCATGTAGATAATGGGCTCGGGGAAATATTGTGTAGTTCGGGGTTGGTATATTATACTAAATCATAGTTTTTTAGTGATTCAACAAAATATCATTCATATTTTTCAACAATTAGATCTTAGTGGAAATATATATATCCAAGATGACTTTCAATAATATTTTCTTCTAATATAATGTTATATAGATGTACACTATGATGCATTTTCATGATTTTTAGGGGGCCCCTCATATGGAAGGATGAATGAGGACCATAGTAGATAAGTATAGGTATATATATTCTAAAATAGATACCAATGGGAGTGGTATTATTGTTTGCATTTTATTTATTTAATGTGTTAATAAAAATCACTATTTAATTTTCCTTCTTAGACTAAAATTATTCTCTCTTTAATATATACCATGGAATTATAATTAGCATGTTATGAATGATCATTAGGTGATGTTTATGGAATGTACCATGTAGAGTTAGTTATTTAATGATCTAATAATTTGGTTTTAAATATTTTTGTTAATGTAATTCCATATAACATAACATTATATTTATTTTTCCATCAGATGGATCATATAGGATGTTGTAGTTATGTTTATAATAATGGATGAATTAATATTCTCATTGGAAAAGTTCCAAGGAAGGATTCTTATTGAGAGTCAGTTCCCCAGTAGGATGATTATTTTTCATAAGTTTATTAATTGGTATGAGTACGAGACCCTAGAGTGGAACAAATAATATTGATATCATATATTTAGTAAGAGAAGTTCATAATTTTAGTAATGGGTTATGTAGTTGTAAATTTTTGGACTAGCTGGTTATAACTAGAGTACTATTCTTATGAATTAGGGTTTAGTGATATTACTTATATTTATATTCATGGGTGTTCCATGATAGGTTTTAAACTAGGATATATAGTTCCCCAGTAGTGGAATTACAAGGGTAGAGTCCTTGGGTTTGTGACAGATGCCAAATTGGTTCTATCATGTAATGAAAAATTCATGTTTTTTAATGGGGTTTTCTTGAGGTGGATAACCATGAGTGATGGTTATTTTGGGTTGAGGCTTGTTTTTAGGGAAGGAATCTTTTGGGGCCTACCCCTATTATTTTTTAGTATTATTTACAAGTGTGGTTAATGTATGTGTGGGTTCTTGTTAGAGGAAAACTTTTAGGTGGTAGCTAAATTTTTTGTTGGAGTAATGAATTAAAATGATACATAGCTTGAGAAATGGTTATAGTGCCTTAATATAGTTTCAGGACGTAACTCTTTGATGAATTAGTATAATTTTCTGGTTGGGTGGTACAAAATCATATTCTCTATATATTGGATGATATAGAATGCTATATTCATGTTTTCTGCGATATCCTATTAAGTGTTAAATTAGTATACAATTGGGTTTCTGCTGAGGGTTGAATTGTTTTGATGAGACACTTTCTAGAATGTTGTCCCAAGTTTGGTTAGGGTTTAGTAGAATGGATAATCTAGGTGAATCCTTTTCAGGTATTAATTTTATATGATTAGAAAGGTTTTTTGGAGACTCTCTCGAGTTAATAGAATTTGTTGACATTGTTATTGAGTATTGATGTGAGAGAAAAATAATGGTGTATATCACATAATTACTATTCAGGGTGAAACCACAACATTTGATAAATTATGGTGAGTACCAAGTACATAGTATCCATTAAATGGAAATGTTTGATAATTTATAAGGTACACTCATTAAATTAAATGATGCATGGGTATCACACTAAGGAGGAATAACACTCAAGTTACAATGATAATCTATATAATAAAACTTGTCGTTTTAGAATTTGTATGCTGATGGGATAGTGGAATATTAGACCTTTGGATTATTTTTTGAATTCCATATATAAAAATTTTATGCGACATCAGATGCGCTCTTATTTTTATCACCAGTCATCAGATGTAATGAGGATTGTCTGAGGGTGCATTAGACTAGTGGTGTATTAGTGACCAAGAGAGTAAATAATGAGTACATTAATTAATTGATGAAAAATTCATGGTATAGAATTGGGAGTCATATTAAACTCCGGATAAAATATTTGATTGGTCACAGAATACCTCATTTTTTATTCATTTTGATCATGTTCCGTGAAAGAATATTAATGATTGAAATAATTGTTTTCATGACGGTTCATCCATAAGAGGTTCGACATGTGTTTCCCATGGGTATGGATGTAAAAAGTTTTAAACTTCTTTAATAATTTCATGACATTCCAATGCAGAGTCTCAAAATGAAATTATAGTAGTGAGGGGTTTCATGTTTCAAAATATGAATTGTGAGTTTTTTGGTTACATTTTTGGGAGAACCCTGAGGCTGATGTTCTAGTGTGGATGAAATTTCATTTGATGTTTATAGACAGATGAAGGTAGTGACTCAAATTTTTATGAGATGATTAGATATACCATAATTTTGTGTTTTTAGATAGGCAACTATGAGTTTCTTCAAGAGTATCTTTGATGGCATGAGCATTGGACCGGTATTTTCAAATATCAACACCATATTTTGGAGTTTCACTAAGGAATCATGTCTTTCATTTGATGTTGTAACATGATAATTGAAATTGGTTTTGGAAATAAAGTAATGAAGGGATATATTTTGGATAGACATCAAGGTGTCTTTATGAAAATAAATTTTATGGTGGGGAGATGGTAAATCACCATATTTGTAAGGTAACATCATGTTTGTTAGAATGTATGAATTTATAATGTATGTATTTTACATTTTATAATAAGGTTTATTAAAAGTTTATGATGAATTAAACTCCTAAAATGTGTAATTTTTTACCTTATTGGAGGCTCAAAACATATCCCAGGGGTCTTAGAAGATACTTTTGGGAGGTCAGGTTCCCATTTCAATTTTTTAAATATTATATCCATTGAATTATTTGTAGGAACCACTATATCATTGGTGTGGATTAAGTGGGACATAGTGGCTATTCAACCCTATAAATTTTAATAGGTTAGAACCTTCTTCTCCTCCACATTTTAATACTATGTTTAGGTTATAATTCATCTGTATTTCACTTATCCCCTGTAATTTGGGGTTCTTATAGAAGGTTTTATTTTAAAAATTTGTAGTACATTATCTCATCCACTAGTTATGCTGATATCCTACTCTACTACTCTTTTTTGGATTCCAATATTGAATATTTATTAATAATTCTACTGACTAATGGTGGGATTGACTCTAAATAATGGGTAATTTTAGTGGATTTATGTTAGGGGATCAGATAATAACATTTTACCATTGTGGGACATTGTATTAATAGAGGTGAGCTATAAAATTTTCTATTCATATAATTTTTTTCATTAAATTTTAATTTAATCACCATTAGAATTTTTGAATCCTAATTGGGATTTTCCTCCTCTAGTATAGGTAATGCTATAAGTTGGTGTCTTCCTATTGTCATGCAACATTATATTGACTAACGTCACCATTATGTATTATATAATGTTTTTAAACATTTTTTATTAAATACTCAATCTATTTTTACTTTCGTGGTAGGATATTGTCTCTATTATATAGTTGGAGTACATTTTTTTGTCATTGGTGAGAGGCTATCCATGGTTCCACCATAATGAGGTCGAACCATGAGATTCCATTAATTTTTTATGATTTTAATTGTAATATAAATTTTCAATAAATTGTTTCTAATTAAATTATGAATTATAATATTTGAATAATTTGACAATTTTTCTCATGTTTTTATGATAGAGCCTTAAGTCTTTTAGATGATGGCCAGATTGTCTTTATATGACCCGATAGGATTTATCAAACCTCGTTGAAAAAGACTCCCAGCTGGGTTATGGTATATTATCGTTTTTTATCTTCCACATACTATTATTCTTTATTAATATTTATGTAAAATTTTTTGTAACCATATCATTATGTTATGGGACACTCTGAATTCTAAATAATATTTTAATAAAAAATGGTTCCCTTGATCGAATTACAAAAAATATCAAGTTCTGCAATGGACCCTCGTATACTATAAAGACATCAAGGTCACTGATGGATGAGGATATAATTAGAAACATGAGCCCTAATATACAGAAACACCTAAGGGGTGATAATTAATTAAATTTATATAAGACACAATGATAAGTGACATAATGATCCCTATGTAGTAAGTAGATATGTATCAGGATATTTGGCCCAGGGGTCTTCCATGAGAGATACCAAGGTGTCATTAGTCTCATTTAGATTACCATGGGTATAGTGTTTCATCCCCACCATGATTTCATTATTTTGGTGGTTAGACCCTATAAATATTGGTGGTAAGGTCTTGTGTTCAAACCATACCAAGAAAATGTGGAAAGGAATTGGGTGTAAAAAATATCTCTACCATGTATTTCCCTGTAATCAAAAGTGGCTATAATGAGACATAGGGGACCCATGGTAGGTTACCATGAGATTTATGACCCTATATAGAAAAAAATTATGAGGTTGAGTAGAGATGATTTTAGGTTTCTACCTAGAATCTGAATCGTCTTTTAAGAAATGTGAGACTAAAAGGATATATTTTACATAAGGGTCTATTCAACACTTACTATATTTTATTTTATATATTTTTATCTAGTGACATGATATTAACTTTGATACTTATGGAATAAGTTTTTGGGCCAAGGCCAAAAGTGATTTCCTAGGATACCTAGGAATCACGTATTATAATGGATAAAACCCTAGGGTTCATTATATCTGGGATCCTATCTCATGGTATATTTAAGGGTGAATGAATTTATCTTATTGAATTCATTGATTTGGATGATGTATTAGTGGATGTTGAGAAGCAGTACCAGTGATCGATCATTAGATTGTTTTTGGCCATGTAAATAGAAATTCATAGGATGGTAGGGGATCTTTTAATTATGTGATACCATTATGAAAGCCAGGGTAACCGAATTCGATTTGAAATATTAGTTGGACTTTGTGAATCCCCAAAATAAATGTGTTTATAAAGGTTGTATGAGGTGATATTTTGGGGTATATTCATGATCCCAGATATCTAAACATCAAGAATTCAAAGGTATCATTATGGGGTGCATCTTTTGGATGTGAAGATGAAGGAAAATGGTGATGTCATAGGGTTCGATACACATCATTATATAGGTGTGAGTGTGTGTGTCACTTGAGGCCATGCTCATGCTTAGAGACACTACATCATGCGAAGAATCATGAATACTTGACCAAAGTCATGGAAATAAGGATCGACACCATTAACTCATACCAGTGTAGGATTTGGTCCCTATAAGTGGTTACGTTTAGAAATATCCTCATTTTATTCTTATAAAAATCCTAACAGTAACCAATTAAAATATAATTATTTCTTTTTCATAGATTATTTATTTATTTTATCCGAGCATGAAAAATTTGTTATTTTAATATATATAGTTTATGTAGATTACCATGTCCATTATACTATACTGGGATTTGAGCTCACACCCATCTCAAAGGGGGGGCATGTCTCTAGGGTACACCAACTAACCTTCCACTTATTACAAAATAATTTTGGGGTGAGGACATAGGTTGGACTATAAAGTTGAACAGATAGGCCAATGGTGTTGATTGGGATTAGGGGAGGCATGAAAATGTTTTTGTGACTCATATAATATTTTTTCAAAATCTGTTTTATGTGTATATAGATATCATAATGGGACATCATCATTGTATGATTGTACCACTTGTGTAGTGCATATTAATTTTGGTTCATGTGTTTTATATAACATTCCTTCTATGATGTATTCCGTTGAATATGATTTATTAATTTCAAATTTATAAATTTACATAAAATCTTATATATGTTTTATAGCCATACTCTCTCATTTCTTTATAACTCTACTTTTTGTCTGAATTCCATGGTATTTTTGGAGGCATTCTTAAGGACATGTGAAGAACCTATATGATTACTATTACAATAGTGATCTAGTATTGTTCATTAGAAATTATCATTTAAAAATTTTATTGGACCCATTTTTATATTGACGATTTAATAATGTGATGGTAATATGTTTTATTATGTCACACATGTTTATGGATCAAAAATATATGGTAAGGGGTGACTATATATATATCCAATTCATTGTGAAATGCATTACATCTAATTATATAATAGTTAAATCAGTATAGATGATTGATTTAAAATGAGAAATTTTCACTTATTAAAAATCCTAAGAGGTAAAATAGTATTATTACCCAAATCAACCAAGTGAAATAGATGTGTGATTCCAAATACAATACGTGAAAGATATTATGAAATCTAATAAAAAACATTATGATTAATATGGTTATAGCTGTGATAGAATTATAATTTATACATTTTTTATTTGATATGTAGCATTTTGATGATATATTTTTAATTTATATAATGATTTATAATAATTTTATTGTGTGGAATATATTTTATTGTATAGATATAATACCCATATTCCCATATCATGCTCACTTAATATCTTGAGTGCTGACACTTGTGTTTACCATTAATTGGAATCTAGGATCTTTCATTTCTTATGTTTCATTTTCACAGGTCAAGAGGATGAGTTAAATATCTATGAAATCAATTTTATGATTGATTATGATGAAATTATGGATAAAATTTTAAAAGTGTTTTAAAATAAATCACCTATGTATCTAATATGAAATGAAACTTACAATTTTGATACTAGGAATATTGATATTATTATTTGATCTAATTTTTTAATTATGAAATTGATGTAAAATAATTATAGGTGTAGTCTTGAATGAAATATTACAATACAGATAATTCATCCGGTCTTACATCATGAGGTGTGGAAATTATCATTTTGTTCAATGTCGTGTGATTAGGAGAAGTTTTAGTATCTTAAATTCTATTTGAATGGAAATTCTTACTATAATTTACCATGTGATGTACTTCTTGGAAGTACACACATTAGTTGGGGGTGTGATTAAGTCTCCATATATAGTTATTAGGGGATATTACCTACTACTGAAAATCTATCATACAACATGATGATCCTATTATTTTGTATCTAATTTTAAGAAATTATTTCCCAGAACCATGGGTATTTGAATTTATAAAATTAAATATCCATCAAATAATTAATATAGGAGATACTTCTTATAAAAATAACATGTGATGTTTTTTTGGAAAATTGAATAGTTGTATAAAGTATTCAATCTCTTCTCAAAGGAACTTTCATGCTCACCATGTAATTTACGGGAGTGTTAATTTTCAAATAGTTGATAAAAAATTGTTATTTTAATATATCAGACATGAATCATGGTGGAAAACAGTACCTTTTCACAATATATAAGAGAATATTTGGTTTCATAGGTGGTATTTTAGGTTGTAGTTTAATATGCATACAATAGCTTATCTAGCCAAAAATCAACATCCTTGACTACCATTTAATGAATGATAGTGGACAAAAAAGAATTTAATCCTCTACCATTCAACTTTCCACCCCATGTTATCAAGATAAATGATTAAACTACATATTGTACTATTACTATAATTCAATAAACATGGAGAAATTGAAATAAATCTATTTTAATTTAGCATGATGTGAGTGACCTCATATCTAGTGATAATATGTGACATTAATAATTTAATTATGGATTTAGTGTTAATTCTCGTGATAGGTATAACCTCATCCCTTTTATAAAATAATTCATTTTTAGTGAGGATATACTTATACAGCCTAGATACACATTAAGGACATGGCCCCATAACATGGAAACCCCATAATAAGAATTACCAAGAATAATTTATTGAAAATAACAAATTCAAGGGTTAATGGATGAAACTATAATGTAGTTATAATGAAAAAAAAATTAGAAAAATCTGTGAAAACCTTTTCATTATTTTTCCAAAATTATCATAGCCTCCTTATCTGATATGATAAAATATATCACGTTTTTTTTGTGACAGAATTTATAGAATGACCTTCATGCATTATGGTGGGGGATTCCTCTCTCACAAGAAATATATGTAGGATTCAATCGAATCTAATTTTACATAAAATTTTAGGATAACCTATTTTGTTGTGAAGGGTTATGTTGTCTTCATGATGAAATATTTGTTCCTTCTCCAATAAATTAAATTATAGCATCAAATTTCAAAGATAATTTATGAATGGGGACATCCAATATCTAGTTATTTTTTAAAATAAATGTTATATCTATTCATAGACATATAATATGTGGACCTATTTCAATTATTCAATATTATTGACTATAAATATGGTGATAATCAGTTGATGTGAAATGAGAACAATTTACAAATATTGATAATCATCTACTTGATTTTTGGATATATTATCCATTACATCGATGCATGTGTTTTGTAATAATTTATATGTGTTAGAGTTAGATTCAGAGGAAAATTTTCAATCAGTCCCTAAACATAATCTTTTAAATTCTATAATTTATCATTTTTATGGTATATTAACTATTAAATTGATTGATTTATAGTTTAAAGTAATCTATTTTATGTAATTAGGTGACTGGAATCCAAATTTCAATATCAAAACTTCTGAGTAGGGCCTAATATATTTCTTCATTATTATAACATCCTTTATACAGAGTATATAAATATTTAGAGATATTAATTATTGGGAATATGAATATAATTCCTAGTAAAATTCATTCTTCCTCTAGGAATCTCATTAATTCACCTATTATGACCTTAGAGGAACCATTATAATATGTATCCCTCCCATTTAGACGATTTACAATAACATGAACCTCTTCACTCAACATGATTTTATCCATCGATGTGTTTTTAGGTATGATATGTGCTAAAATAAAATCTACCAAGACCTATCCATTGAATTTCTTCAATGAAACAATGATCATATAAAAATTATATAAAATTATTTCCAATAATTGTTATATGAATTTCATTATCAAACTGGATATACCTTATGGTAATACATGTAATGGATATTGATTTTCAAATTAATGTTTAAAAAAATATTTCTCTTTGTCATGGTGGAATATTTTTTCATGATGTAGAAAACATTCCACGTGAGATAATTCTATTTTTTATATTTTTTAGTATCACAGTTCTAAGTGGGTATCACACCTAGTGAACGTTCTATTGATTCCACATAAAGAAAGAGTGTACTCCCATCATGTGGAGGCATAAATTCTGGCAGATACAAAATTAGCAACTTGATACCATCAAATTATTTCATATATGAATCATTCCAAAAAATAGAAACTCTTCCCTATCATTCTATGGGATGGGAAAAACATGTCATATTGATTATTGATGAAGAACAAATTATATATGAGAAACCATTGAAGTGCTTTATATTTATTAAGATTTTATGTTGTTGGTAAATTCATAATTTCCCCAACATTTTTGGTAGGGTATAAAAAATATGAGGAACTATCCTAATATTTCCTTGAATTAAATAAATATAGGTTACATCAATAAATATTATTTCCAAAGATAGAATAAACAAAATCAAGTTCTTGATGTTGGTTACAACATTTTAGTGACATGAACACTAGATTATCCATACAACATTCCACTATCATACCTAGAAGGATAATGAAGATTCAATTCAATGTCCATTGATATATAGAATGAAAATTCATTATAATAAACATATTCAATTGATAAAAATGAACCCCATATTGTACTATAAATTTTTTGTATTTTTATCTTTATTATCCATGAGAATTTAGTTATAGCCAATGTATCTATCCATTAATAATAGGTATTTTAATCTATTTATGGATTTGATAAATAATTCCTTGATAGGGACTAGAAAATCATACTTTTGGAATTTTTAGTTCAAGTTTCTAATGTTAATGTAGTTGTATATTATCTTTTTTATTTTTTTACGATGACTATATTTTACAGTAACACTATGTATTGTACTTTTACAATTATGATAGCCTTGTTTAGTGTATCAACATTATTTTCCCAATTAATAGATAGGGTTGAATGTATACTTACTTCCACATACCAAAAAAATTCAGTGATCTTTAGGTGACCCTTGATGGTGGATGGAAACTATAAGTTTCACTCTAGTATTATCATTATAACTACCTAAGAATAAAAAAAATATAATTTTATTAATTTTATATATTCCTCTTCTCTTTTATGAAATATTGCGACATAGGTAATTCTTGGTAGTGGATGCACTGGGGTTCTTAGACTCAAATCCTTGAATTTTTCATCCATTATGGGGATACATTTTAATATGATGGAGTTTATTCCCTTATAACTTATTCTATTTCATGTTCCTTAAATTTCTTAAATTCTTATTCCATTCCACTAACAATATATTTATATAAGGGAATTTTCTTGGAATGAGACGATGGATATTTTAGTTAGTGGGGAAGATATTTTGGTGTTTCTATATAAACCTAATATATTCCACAACATTATCATTCAAAAGAGGATGTTTATGCTATTTAAAAGGGGAGTCATTATATTTTAAGAATAATGGATGGGTGGAACTTCGATAACCTTTAAATATTATGGGGGAATAATTATTCAGAATGTTGCAAATAATATTGATCTCATTCATGGGATGCGTTGAGAAGGTCCCCTCTAGTCCATATGATTATTCATGAGTATCATTATTGGGGATAGTCATAAATTCATGAAAAATAATTTCCCTTTTGGGGTGGTATGGACTATGTCATGGGTATATTAGTGGGAGTTATCCAGCTTCTTATAATTGAATGGACAGGGATATTATATTTTTATATGGCCAGTTCCATGACATGGGGAATATGAAACACATATTCATCCCCAGATTATAAACATGGATTAGATTTAAAAATATTAAAACCATTTAGTGTTGTGATATAGAAAATAGAACCCATTAGCATATCTTTTTACTTCATTATATAGAGGGTTACATTGATATACTAGGACTAAAGTGAGTCAAATTAATTATATCTCTCAATTTCACCGTAGCTTGTATGTTGACTATTTATTTTAAGAAATTATCATATAATGAAGGTATTATTACATGTTTTCAGAGAAATATGATTCCCAAGATGATTATGAAGTCCAAATACCAGTAAATCATAATGAATATATTTTTTGATATATGTTTCTAAAATTGAGACCTTAATTAGATATTTCCAAGTGGATTTTGTTCAATTTTATCATAACCATGAAATTTTAGAATTATTGGGTGGAAGATATAGAGATATATCTAAATCCAATGGGTTGAAGGTTCTATATATAAATTATATTTAGCATGGTTTCCATGTATAAAGGTTAGAAGTGTCATTGATCGCCATCATCCCAATCATGTTCCATAATCTAAGTCACATTGTAGAGTTCAGCTATGATAGTTATTAATTGACATACCCTGATTGAATAAATAAGTAATTTAAACTCATACAAACATGAAAAAACTCTAATTGACCCTCATGAAACACCATAGACATATGATGGGCCTAAAAATCTTTTAGAATGTCTTGAGCACCGACAATCTACATTAGTATATCATTTTATTATCTTATACATATCCCCATGGGTAGTTATTCGTTTCACTGTGGTTTGGTGACCATACTATATTGGGATGATAATTCAAGCTCTTGAATTTGAGTAGTGAGAATCTTTGATGTTCATGAACTAGTATGATAAGTTTCTACCGCTTCATAGCTTAAATGATAACGTCGTATTCATAAAAAAAATATTATATTATAAATGGGGTAGAGCTAGTCATGAATGATTCTATACTAGATTAAAACTTTCATCCTTCTCACTATGGTTTTTAGTTATAATTTTCTATATAAAATGTACCTTATTCAAGAATCAAACATGGTTCATGAGTATGAATTCATCCCTTTATACAGATCCTACTTTTCCCATTTATCCTCATTCCCAGTTTTATATATGGTATCCTAGTTCGTATATTGTTTCACCATTCGAAAAAAGGATCAATTAGATGGTTGATGTTGATGGAACTAAGTAATGGTTCTCCCGGAGTTGAATTTCCACATTAGTGGGGTGGATTTCATTCTATCAGTGATATATGGAATAATTTTTCAGGTTTCTATACAGATTTCAGGATTAGACATGTTTCATCTTCATCCACAATATGTACCTAATTTACTTTCTATTTGTCACGTATATTCTTTTATATCCCCAATTATAAAGAGGCTGTGTCGCTGATTTTTTGAAAGATCGGGACTAAAATTAGGTAGATTTTTTGTTTCATAATAATATCTTATTAATCATCTAAATTCCACATTACCCAAATATCAAACTATTATATCTATATATTTGGATCTTTCCATAGCTCTCATTCTATTAAATGATTGTTGGAAAAAAGTGTTATTTGTTTTATCTCTCTACCCATAATAACATATATGGATTCAAAAAATATCCAAATGAGTCCATTGATGACAAATAAGTTCTATAAATTTTTTCCCAAAAATTTAATGGTCATTAACATATTCTAGGAATTCATGATGATTATCTTCTATTCGTTTTTTCATTTCTTGAATATTAAAAATATCAGATTCCAATGTTTCATTATATATTATTTGGATTTCTCATATACAAAGGATTTATTCTTATTCCAATTATCATTAAGAATTGGTTGGCACTATTTATTTTTTCATAATTGAGAGGGTTGTTGTTGTTTTGGTAATCATCTTGGAGGGTGTCTGTCAGGATATGAAATGAGTTTTGGACCCTGATGTAGTAATATAGTTTGATAGAGTGTAGTGATTATAGTATCCTATCTTTCCCATCCTCCATGTATGATCTTTGTATGTTAATTGATATTTAGAAATATTTTAAAAGATATCATCCTCCATTTTTTGGTTTTTTTCTCCAACTTTATAAACAAAATATGGAATTTTATAAATATGTTAAGTATTTTTTCATCCAATAAGATATATTTTAAATTTTCCATGAGATTATCCAATAGTGATTTTATTTCAAGTGAATAAGATTTTTTTAATAAACCTAGAGATGAAATATATGATTTATTTTTTATAATATATATAATTCTATCGGTATTTGATAATTTTAATTGATTGGATGGAATAAAATGTATATAGAACCCCATAACCAAATAAATATAAAATTTTCACTGATATAGTATTTAGGCAACCTTATGGGAGAATGGATGGTCCTATCAATGATTGCAAAAAAAACTATTTATAGAAACAACATGTTTCTATAAAACCCCATCATATCCCTATAAGATGATAAAATGTGTTTCAAATAATACATGGGTTATCCTATTCTATAGAATGATGTAAATATGGGGGTCGTAATGTTTTTTTGGTAGAGGTGTTTCCATTGCCAACTCTAGATAATGATTCCTGTTTGGATGAATTGGGGAATGAATTCACTGTATGGATTTAATCTACGCCACAAGGTACAAAATAGACACAAATTGATCTAGTGGTATTGTTTAATATATCTATGGATCTGGATATGGAAAACATTCTCTTATTTTTTTTAGGTTACTTATTTTCCCATATCAAGGTTTCATTCTGTGAAACTATCCCATTTATTTTTCATGTGATGGGAAATACATATATTTATGAACTGGGGTGATCAAATATATCATCATACTTAATACAGAGGCACCTAGTTTACTATATTCCTCTTCATCTAGTTGATTGAATTTTTTTGGTATATTCTTATTTTTGGAGAACATGTTTTGACTTCTATTATGTGATTATTCTTAATGGGAATGTATCCTCTAAAAAACCTAGCTATATGTCATTATAATAACACTATCATAGAATTATAACCATATCAATGCATCTCATCAATCAGTTTCTCATCCCTCTAAGTAGTATAATAAGATATATCTATTCTTTTTCCTTTTTAATTGTCCATGGAACACTGTGGAGGGGATAAATGATTATTAGGAGGCAGTAGTTTGAAGGATACCTTTAATTGTGAAAATGTACACCCTCCTCCATTTAGTTAAATACCTCCTCTTCATGATCCTTAATGTATGTATTTAAATACAAAGGGTTTAGAATAATAAAAAAGGTATATAAATCCATATAGATCATTTCATCATATATTTTAAATTAATAGGGATGGTTTCCTCCTTTATAAGAAATTAATGTGATTTGGACTAATTTTTTCTTGATGGGTATAATATTATTTGATCATATAGGCTTCTAAAATATTTAGCATTCTATATCCCCACTAACCACTCTTTAGAAGTTCAATTTCATAATGAAAAATGTAATTATACTCCTTTAATTACATTTATGAATTTTCCCAATAGAGGTAACGGTGAATAAGACATTAGTAGGAATGACCGTGTTTTGAACTGCTAATTTATTCGTAGATTTGGGAATTGAAATATATTCATATTGAAGGAGAATGTTATTTAAATTCCCAAATCCTATAGGGATGGTGTTATCTAGATTACCATGGTATAAAATCCTTATATTTTTGGTTTTTTTATGGTCCCAAAAGAATTAATGATGATAAATATGACATAAATTCCCTTATAGAGGTATGATTTCATTGAACTAGAATTTCCACATTACCAATGTTTTGGGAAGTAATTTCGACTTCTTAAACCTTATCCTGAGTATGGATATGGCAGAACATATGTTCTTTATGAAAAATTATAGGATTCCATGGTCATAAAGTTTTTTGAAAGACATCCATTTCTCACCTAAGAAGAATGTTTTACATTTTATGATTACAATTATAACATCCAGTTAGTGGATCCCCCTCAGTGAGTATGTTTCATTCATGTTTGTTATCATAATATATTAGTGAATACTCCGTTTTGAATATGAACCATTCATTCTTAAGACATGTTATGATTCTATAAACATCCATATTACCTACACTAGAGGACACTACTGACCTAATAGTGGGATAAATTATAATGTTCCACATTCACCCCATCATCTGATTCATACATTCTTTGCATAACCAATGATAATTTATCAAATGGTCCTCATGAAATTATGGAATGTATATTGGAGTGTTTTATTTTATTTTTTTTACATTTTTATCCCTTTCAATAAGAGTGATATGGGATATGATCCTATGAATGCATCATTTTTTATTTCGACATGGGTAACTTATTGTTCATATGGTAGATGTTTCACCATGATATAAATATAAGGCACCCAATCTTCAAAGTAATTTTAATGTGTACATTTTCATTTCTTTACTTATGGATTTGATACCAATAGGATGATCGGGAAAAATTTGGAGTATTACCATAGGCTATGTCTTTCCCCATATCCATGGGGGATTCCTCTTTGAATATGTTATCCACAAAAAGAATAACATCCAATTATATTTGAGTTTTATAAGTATAAAGAAATATATTTCAACTCTGAGTATCGGTATTATTCTGGTTTTTTGTAGATATTTTAATATACCATTCATCCTTAGTTATAGAATTAATATTCAATAGATTGTGATATACATTCTATAAATTCCCAACCAAGGTGACACATGTCAATGCCCCATGTTGGTTAGATACAATAACTTAAGAATTCATCCTTATATACTAGAGGCCACTAACTAGTAGTGAGGGTATAATATATATATATATATCATGGAGAGAATATAAAAAAAATTTAAATTCAGAACAATATTATAAATCAACAATAAATATACTAATGATAATATCCGTGAACCAAGATAATATCAAAATCAATAAGACTAACTTCACAAGAAAATATGAACAAATGGATAAATGACCATAAACCAAAATACAAGATATATCATTCCATATATGATTCAAGTGTAAATTGAAGAGATAAAATATATACACATATAAAAAAATCCATAATAAGGACATGACATCCTGTTTAGATCCCTGATCGATACCCCATCTGACATCCCAAATAAACCATCTAATATGGGGATATTACCCGTATCCTATCCTGTAAACATTTAGTATATTCTGGTACTAATTAGGTAGCTTATTTAGTGTATGATAAAAACTCAGTAATTCACCATCAAAGGGGTATAAAAAACATTTCTATAACAATGTATATAGATTTATAAAAAATATGGATAATGTAAACAATTTTTTTGTTATAATATTCTTTAATTAACCACACAATCCCCAAGTTCACGTTGAAACCCAATCCAAAAAATACCTTCTTCTACCCATGTCAGAGTCCGAACCATCCATGTAAGGGATATCACATTTTATTCAATCATATTTTACCATTAAACATTTTATTCCAATTTTGCAGTCATACAATGGGGGCCTAGATCAGTATTCTGGAAACCCATGGGTATTTTAAGTGGCATTCCCTATCCCACAAGTTTGTGATCACATGTAATAAATAAATATATATATATATATATATATATATATCTTTGTGAGACTAGAGTATAATTCTAGAACCTAGTGGGTATTTGGAGTAACAGTACCTGTACCATAATTAAGTCACAAATATAACATCCCATGGTTTCAAATTCAAAACCCATTTACCAACCATTTATATATTTCATTATTCAAACAATTTCATAAATTCATTTATTAACAATATTCAAAACCCCATTTATTAAACATGAATTATTCATAAATCATTATTGGAATTCATATCGAAAAACCCCATGGGTTGTAATATTTTCTGATCTCAAATTCATCAATGGTTCCTATGAGATCCATGAATTGATTAAAAATAACATGGTAATTCCATTAATTAAATCAATTTTGAAGGAATTTTCCCAAAAATGAAATTGAAAAATCACAAACACATAATAATAAACTTGAAAATGTGAATTGAAATATTGAACACCAAAATAAATATCATAGACAAATGATTACTAATCTATAACCCTCAATTTGAGGTATAAAGATAGGAATCACAAGGGAACAATAGATATTGGGAGAATACCTAGGACTACGATCTGAAGAACCAAGATTCACCAAAATATTGATCTAATCCACCACCAATAGAGGAAAATTCAACCTTCATAATTAGGAAAAATAAAAGGTAGTTAGGGGGACCAATGATAAGATATTACAACTGGAATAGGGGTCAAATCCTTCCACTATGTCTTTTATATGCATAGAAAGGGGTTTGATGAAACTTATAATTAAATTAGGAGTTTTAAAATCGATTGAAAATTTTTAATGCCAGAAAAAGATGATTAATGGTAACAACTATAGGGTTTGGTAATTTTAATTAAATTTATGGTGCAAATTAAACCATACAAGAAATATTTCCCAGATGGGGGGGCACTATTTTCCTAATGCTTCGCCTTAATAGTGTGTCACTTCTTAATGGGTATATAATTTATCTTATACGAGGTATGGTTTGAAAAACTATACACCCAATATGAAAGAACCCTTTGTTCTATGGAGAATTTTTTGGGGAGGGGATCTTCACTAATTGGTCAATAATTTCACCTACCATGTGCCACATCCTTTTTCTCCAAATGGGTTGCATGGTCTTTTAGGGAAAAGAGCATGATTTTCCCTAACCATGTACCGACTTTTCACAACACCATAGGATTCCAAAATTTCCCAATTTCACCCAAAATAGTCCCAAATGAATTCCCAACCATGAGGCATCTCAAGAAAGGTCGGGATTGTAAAATCTCACCACCTTATAAAAATATATCCTCAAGCTGCACTACCTATCATTTATAATATTTGGAGGTAAAAGGATTGGGCCACTAGGCCTACAGATCTAATACTATCTCTATTTATTCCTCTTTAACACAACCATGTTTCCACAACATTCATAATATCAGTAAGGTATTTCCCCATGACACATTCTCACTGTGACCCATAACACTAATTAGATGCGCCTCAAATGTTCCATCAACCATAAGAAAAAAACATCAACATCAATCACATTATATGGTTCATGTTGAAACTTCCACAGATGTGACCCAATAAAAGCAACATGCATTGAAGTATACCTATATAAATGATCCAATCAGTATTACTTCAGCTCAATTCTCTCCAAAATCTAAAACATTCTAGAAAACCTGGGAACCAACTCTCCCTACCTTTAAATACTACGGTGGCCCAATATAGGAGTCACATGAAGGAATAATTTATCACCCACTCTAAAATGAATGTTTTTTTCGACATTGACCATCATATGACTTATTCCTACTCTAAGAAATAGGTATACATTTCCAAATAAGCATATCATGCTCTAATTTCTCCTACACAAGGTTGAGCCCCAAATGATCTTATTCACTTTCCTCTACCCAACTCATAGGTGATCTGCATTTCATACCATGAAGTGCCTCATAAGGTTCCATTTGAATATTATCATAATATTTTTTAAGACAACTTATCATGACCTCTGTGCTTCACCAAAGACCCCCAATGTCTTGGATGCATGATCACATCATATATTCTAGAACCTGAATAGTATGTTCTGAATTCCAATCTATTTATAGATGAAATACTATATTGATAAATATTAGGGTTCTCAAATACTTATTTAGTAATTTTGAGATTTTTTATTGAAATAGTGGATGATGGTCTAAAAAATAACAACCAATGAAAATGGAATATCTCTGGAATGTATATATCCCCCAACTGATCCACTTTTAATGTCTCCTAAATAAAATATAAATTGTATACCTTCATCAATCGGTCCAAAATCAACCATATAACATCATTATTTTGAGGCATAATCTGATTAACTATAATGAATCCCATGGCAATGTTTCCCCACATCCATTCTGGAATTGGAAATGACTTTAGTAATAACCCAGGTATTTGCTGCTTAGCCTTCACCTGTAAATGGTTCTAACATTATGTCATGAAACATGAAATCTCATTTTCCATGACAACCCCCAATACTATTGATGTAGGTCATGATAAAGTTTTGTCAAACCATGATACACCACCCGCATCGTGGCATGAAACTCATGATTTCTCTCCTCAAATAAACATGCAGGAATGGAAAAATTATTTTAGACATATATTATAACATTATCATCTTTGTTCCAATCAGATGATGACTGCCCAACATCACCACTTTACCATAAGGACAAACACTATGGATCCCCATACTGCCTCTCCCTAATCCAGCTCCAAATTCTTTAATCAATTGATAAGTATACATGTTTCATATAATCATGGTCATCATGAACCTCAATATGCATCGCATCCATCAAGATCATCATATTCCACTCAGAAGTAGAATTTTGAACTTTCTGAGTATTTGTTTTCCTTATCAAGGTTTCAAAAACATTATTTCAATTATTGGGTGTATATTATAGCTCAATTTCAAAATACTACTAATAAAAACCCCATATATACTTCTAAATATCCTAATATCACTAAAAAGAGATATACTTTTTGATTTTGTGGTCAGTAAACACAGTTCCTTTTTTCCCTAATAAATAATTTCACCCATAAATCGAGGCCTAAACCACAATATCTTATCCAAGATCTTGTGTAGGTTAATTCAATTCATGTGGCCTTGACTTTCGTAACCCAAAAGCCACAACATGATCTGCTTATATCAACACTCCTCCAATTATGATCTCATATTGATAAAAAAACATGGTATACTCCACACATATCTTTTTTAGGATCAAAATTGGTGATATTAAAAAACTTCATCAACACCTAGAAAGAATTATCATAAGCTATAGACCGTTAAAACAAGATTCCTTTTTTTGACATGCTCAAAAGTGGTTCTTCCAAATAAGAAAAGTCCTAGATAATCCTATAATAATATCCCCCCTAAACCCTAAAAACATCATATATAAAAAAAATTATAGGGTATCTCCCATAAAACCATAGATAACACCTTATCTTGGTTGATATCCCATAGGTTAGAGGATAAAAAACACCCTCTAATACCAATTTGAAATGTCTAATCATGGGTTACACATATTGGTTCTACATGATGATAAGGTATGTGACCTCAAAAATTCCACATTGTATGATGTAGGCTTCTGACAAGCAATGATGGTCTAATATATAATTGGAGAGTCTATTCCATCTTTATTAAGGAATGGAAACAAACAAATTGATAATCAATATCCAAATTATAAAAAAAAAACAAGATAATATCATATTATATAAGACCAAAATCACATAATAATATGGAAACAATAATACATTTCCATTAACCAATATAGTAAATATGTGATCCAATATATGTGTCAAGTGTAGAATAAAAACCCAAAAATAATAACACAATGGAAACTCCCCAAACAGTTTCTAATATCATGTATGATCTTCTCATCATTGATTCATACCACATCCCAACTCTGCCATCTAACACATGGCTCTTTCCCTTATATTTTATGTAAAACATGATGTCTATTTAAGTACTTATTAGGAATCCCAATTAGGGTGTGATTAAAACATAGTAGTAGACCACTAAAGAATCTAAATCAATATCCAGTCTATAATAGTGTATTCAGTGTTATAAAGATTAATGATAAAGTAAACTACTTTCTCATTAAAATATTCTTCAATTAACCACATTATCCTTGAGTTCATGTTCCTATGCAAACAAAAAATACCTCATTCTCCACATGCTAGAGTATAAACCATCCACCAAAGTGATTTCAAATTTCATTTTTGTTGGTTTTCATTATTAACTTATTTCAAATTTAACATTCATACGATGGGGTCATAGAGAATTATTATTTAACCCCATGGGTATTTGGAGTGGTAGTAACTTTCCCACAACTCTATAATGACATGAAATAAATAAATATATCACTTTGGGACCTAGACCGGCTGTCTGGAACCCCATGCGTATTGGGAGAAGATTTCCCAATCCCAAAACATGTTAACAAATATCACATCCCATGGTTCAAAATTAATAACCCATTTATCAAACATTTCCATATGTCATTATTCAACCAATTTCACAATTTCATTTATAAACAATATTCATAACTCTATTTATCAACCATTCATTGTTCCAAAATCATCAATTGAATTTATATCAGCAAACTTCCTAGGTTTTTATCAAGTTTCATCTCAATGTAGTCAATGGTTCCAAAAAGATCCATAAAGTATTTCATAATCACATGGGAATTCAATTTAGAATACAATTTCCCTATTTGGATATAAAAATCCCACAATTAAATACAATCAATTATAGTTAATACTATGGGAATTGACAAATATACCATGTACCTCATGATCATGGATGAATACTCCCAGACATGTAACCTTTAATTTTATATGAAAATATTAGAATCACAAAAATAAGGATAATCTAGGATCAATACATAGAACCATGACCTAAAGAAACCTAATTCATCAAAACATTGATCTAATACACTACAATTTGAGGTATAATCATCCATCTTCACCCAAAAAAAGTCTAACAACCCCAAATATTATCAATAAAATTTATCATCTGAAAATACATCACATGGAGAATTCAATAAAAACATTATCCGCGTATATTAAGAATTATACTTCTTTTATAAATTCAACCAATAATTTCTATGTGAAAATAAATATAAAATATTATAATAAGAAAAAAAGAGAATTTTGATGTAAGAACCCAGATCTTCGTTTCAGGTATGTTTTTCTTTTTCTGGAGTTTTTGAGAAAAATGATGTTTCAGGAAATTTTTAAAGTACACGACGTGTACTTTATGAGTACACACCATGCACTCTTTTCCTGCTCGAAGCCATGAACTATCCATGTCCGGGCCACACACACGATGTGTAGTGGTGACGTGGAGGCCGATTTTGGCGGAGTACGGAAAGACCTAGTACACGTCGTGTACTCTAAAATTACACACTATGTACTTTCTTATTTCATTAAACAGGCTGGGGTCGCACCTAATGGACGAAAATGTCTTCTTCTCCTGCTTCTTCGTCTGAGAGCACCAGGAATCCATGGATCTTTGACGATCCACCGTTCCTCCGTCTGTTCACTGATTCAAGCACAGTCGATTGCGATGGAATCACAGAGGTGATTTCTTCTTTCTACTTGATCGTTGTTTTCCAATTTCTCCTTGTTTCCATGTAATCATGGTTTGAGTGTTTTGGACATTTTCTCCAATCTACGGCGTTCAAGGAAGAATCAGTTATCGTGGTTCAAGTATATCGACCTCCTAGGATTGAGGTAGGTGGTTTGTGCATTACCATTCAATGTCTTTGATTTTTATGTGAAAAATTCCACCAATACCCGTGAACGAGGTATTGGGTGTTTCCATTTTTTCCCTTGTTGTTTTCCGGCCTTTCTTGTATGCTTGCGTAGAGGTAAATTAATCATTTTAGGTGATATTTTGTTGTTCTTGGATGTTTTGACCATACTTTATTCTATTTACGACCTTCGGGTTTCATTTTCCTTTGGCAGTTACACCTATTTCCATGCCTTGTGTCTATAGGATGGAGTGTCTTTGTATAACATGCTTGTTGCCTTGTATACTATTATAAAAGTAGCTCTATAAGTGTACTTTGGTTATCCAGGTAGGTCTATAGGTGTAATATGGCCTTATAGCATTATTATGAACTGACCAGCACGGGACTGAGTGAACCTGGTTCTATAGACTACAAGGGATTGACCGTGTGAGCTTCCCAATGAGTCTTAGACATTATAGACTACAGAAGGGTAGACTGAGAGAGCTTCCTCATAGAGTCTTGGACATTAGACTATAGGCAATGGACCGAGTGAGCTCTCATAGAGTCTTGAACTATTATTGAATACCGAAGGGTAGACCGAGTACGCTTCCTTAAAATGTCTTACCTTGTATGTATTCTCTTTAAGAACCTTCCCAGGCTAGAGGAGGAATTTACCGAGTGAGATTCCTCAGAGATTCTGTGGTATAACTGAAGCTATATGAGGAATTGACTGAGATAGCTTCCGTAGAGAGTCTCTAAACCTTGGGGCTAAGAGTGTTAGACCACGTGATCTTCCTCATAGAGTCCCTGACTACCCTAGACTATAAGGGGAATTGACCGAGTGTGATTTCCCAGAGAGTCTCATAAATTTCAAATGACCAAACCAGAGGGGTTAGGCTGAGTGCACTGCCTAGAGGGTGGTGGTACTTCTTGTATAGGACTAGAGGGGATGGCTACGAGTACTTTCTAGAGGGTTTCCTTCTTGTTACCTATTTTCTTCACAGTTGTTCTTGGTTGGGGATTTTATTACTGCTACGTATCATCCTGCTTTACTGCTTACTGTTTACTGCCTACTGCTTTGTTGTTGTTGTTTACTGCTTAGTGTACTTTTACCTACCATATACTCACTGACTATTAGGCACAGATCTTTGGGTGGTTTCCTGCTGGGATATTATCTCCCACCCTATTTGGGGCATGCTTTTGGGTCCAAGCAGACTATGTTGTTGCAGGTATAGACAAGGTCAAGAGCCCTTCGACTTCCGGTACTTGATTGCTTGGAGCAAGAGAGCAAGGGACCAAGATTTTCCTTGCGATGTTGTGGAGTTGTTTACTTTTATTTGTACCTGTTTTGGTACTGTGGTGTTTTCAGCATTGTGTCTTGTTTGGATGCTTTCCTATATATGTATTTTGCATCATTCTATATATATACATATGTGCTCTAGTTTGTTGATTTAGTCTTCCACTGTTTATTATTGTTGGTTATTTTTTCCTTCTGCTATTTCATGTCTATTTCTACCGATATTTACTCTACCAATGAGGGTATAGTTTCCCCACTATCACACCCAAGGCCCTTGCTCGTAGTCAGAAGCCTCTAGAATTTGGGGAAATGCGCTTCAGGCCATGTGACCAACTGGGTATGGGGTGCCTCTGGGTGGCTTCTGGAACCACGATATTACAAAGTGGTATCATAGGAGTTTTTTATCTTGCTTTACTATTTGGAGACTTTATCCAGGGATAGGATAGATTCGGTACTTGGTAATAAGCTGGGCCCGAGAGTAACTAACCAGTGTATAGGGAAAAGCCATACTACCTCGTTTATTACAGATTTCTGGTTTTGAGATTTTACGGTTGAAATGATTTCACCTACATTGATTCAAATGCTTTGTGTTATTATTGGTTTGACTATTGCAGTTCTATTTCTGTCGCAACCTGATGAGGTGAGGGTATTCCATCTCATGCATCATATAGGCACTTGTAGAGATCACATACCATGCATTCTTGCCATGCCATCTAGGGTGCATTAGCGATTTCATGCTGTTGTGATAGACTTTGTGTAGATTATCCATGCTGTTGTGATAGATGCTTGATAGAATCTCTACTGCTTTGTTAGAAGATTGGTTTTATTGTACTCTGCTTAAATGAACGCCAAATTTTGATTCTTGAGGTGTTATGGTCCCTCTTGAATCAGAAATTGGTGGATAATGATCCGGTTTTAGCTTGTCTATGACTGTAGGAGATTCCAAGATTTGATTCACGGAGAGTATAGACCCTCATGGATCAGAATTTGGCACCTCTTTGCCTTTGTTTTTGTGTTTTCTGGGCTTCTGTGCAGTTTCTGAGCTACTACCCAAAAAAACCCAAAATACGCGGTGTGTACTTTTTGACTACATTCCATGTAGTTTTTAGACTTTGTAACTGACCATGTGAGCAGGGACACGTCGTGGTAGAAATACCGTCAGGAACAAGCCGTGTACGGTAGGTACATGTTGTGTAGTTTCGAGTAGTGTACCCGATCGTGTCACTAACAACACGGGACGGGGAAGCTGAGTAGAACACGCCGTGTTGGTTAGGAGCACACCATGCAGTTTTGTTCAGGTACCCGACCGTGTCATGAACAACATAGGTCGGTGTCACTTTCGTCCATACATGCCCTATGGGTAAAGAACACGCAGTGTAGTATAGTCCCAGGTAACAGGCGGTGTCACAGACAACACGGGTCAGTGTTAACTTCTCTTATACACGCCGTGTTTATTCGGAACATGCCATGTAAGGGTCAGCTGTATAGATGGCTGTGTAACTAACAACACGGTCCACCGAGAACGTGTCTAGTACAGGTCGTGTCCCTAGGGAACATGCCGCGTAGACTGGGGTAAGTTTGGACCGTGTGGGTTAGCCCTGTAAGGAGACTCAGGAAGGGGTTTAGAGTTCAAGTACATGCAGTGTGTGTGGAAAACATTCCATGTAGCTTGGGGTGTTACACGACCTATCGGGAAGGGGTACACGCCCATGTTAATAGTTTTAACGGACACGCCGTGTAGTTTTTATACACTCCATGTAGTCATGTTTCGTAAAACTTTAATGTTTCTTCCCCTATTTCCGTTTTGTACTCTTGTGTTTTCAGTCCTTGTTAATTCTGATCTAAGGTGTGCTTTTGATCTTTCATAGCTATACCTCTAAGACGTCCTCCAGTTGTACATCAGTTTCCAGATGGTGATCAGACACCAGATATGGACGATCAAGGACCTCTTGTTGATCCTCCTGCAGATCCTCCTGCTATTACAGCCTTGGAACCAGCAGTTATACCCGTAGCAGGTGCCAATACGCAATTCAGGGAGGACTTCTTAAGGATGTTGCAAAATTTTCAGGGGGCGCCGCCTCTTTCCCCGTCAATGGATGAGTTGACGAGGGTTTTTCAGCACCATCATCCTCTTACTTTCTCAGGGGATGGAGGACCCCAGGCTGCAGAGTCGTGGTTTGAGGCCACCCTGACTATCTTTGAGCATCTGGAGATACCCCCAGAGAAAAGGGTAATGCTTGCCACCTATATGCTCTGAGACACTGCCAAGAGGTGGTGGGAGTTGATCTCACAATCAGGGCGTCAGTAGGGTATGTCATGGGATGAGTTTCAACAAACCTTCTATGAATACTTCAATCGAGAGACCCTGTGGGCCGATCGAGCCCAGGAGTTTATGAGCCTGCAATAGGGTACTCTTTCTGTCATGGAGTACTCGTCCCATTTTATTGAGCTGTAGCGTTTCACACCGATCCTAGTAGGTGATGAGTTGTTCTTTGCTAGGAAGTTTGATGATGGTCTTAGGCATGATATCCGTTCCTAGGTGAATATCTTCCAGTTAACTTCAATATCCTCCATCCTCAACTAGGCGTTGATTACTGAGCACAATCTGAAAGATTCTGGAGCAGCGAGGAAGGGCGGTTCATCATCCAAATATGGTGTTCCTCCTACGGACAGTAGGAAGAATCATAGAGAGTCTTCTCGAGGAGATCAGGGTTCCCGGGGTGTGTCTTCTGGTAGCCAGGTTGTATGCTACCAGTGCGGTAGGAGTGGGCATACTAGGCCTCAATTCCAGAGAGATCTGATGGAGTGCCGATCTTGCAGAACGATGGGCCATCTTCAGCATTTTTGTCAGATATTCTCACCTTCAGCTGGTGGTAGGTGTTCCTCTATGACCCAGCATTCTGGAGATGCTTCACCAGTTTCCCACCATTCTGGGAACTGGAGTTCTTCCGGCCGTTTAGGCCAAGGTAGAGGCCGCGGCCGTGGTGGTCATTCACCATGTCATCAATGATAGCATATTGGATTAGCTCAGAGCGGTCAGCCAGGGGCATAGGGCCGTGGTGCAGGCCAGTCCTTCGTCGTGGAGCAGACCTATCAAGAGCAGGATCCCGGCCCTTCTACAGTTCAAGGTATGATCTTAGTAGCCTCAGTTTTATCTTTAGCTCTTTTTGATACTGGTGCTTCCCATAGATTTATCTCAGTTGTGGTTGTGGAGAGCCTTGGGCTCTGTATCTTTTCATCTTCTAACTTATTGAATCTTGACACGCCATTGAGAACGAGGACATCTAGAGTATGTCAGTGCTGAGAGTGCCCTCTTAAGGTTGCGGTGTGTCACTTTTTATGGGACCTTTATTTCCTAGAGATGTTGGGTTATGATTTTTTTCTCGGGATGGACTGGTTGGTTCCCTTCCAGGCAGTCGTCGATTTCTATCGCCGCAGGGTGAGTTTTGTATCACCAGAGGGTGGATCATTTCTTCATAGAGGCGAGTGGGATGTCCAAACGGGTAGAGCTGGACCATAGCATCATGGGCTAGGGGAAGTTATAGTCCAGATTCCTAGTCTTTATCTGGATGACCAGGGGACTTCACCGTTAGACTTTCCCCTAGTGGTGGATTGTTTCAAGGATGTCTTTCCAGAGGACTTTTCAGGTTTTCCTCTGGAGCGTGAGGTAGAATTCTTGATTGAGCTCATGCCAGGAGTGGCACCGGTGTCCATTCCTCCATATAGGATGGCTACACCGAAATTGCTAGAGCTCAAGAAGCAGTTAGAGGAGTTGCAGGAAAAGGGTTTCATCCGACCCAATACTTCTCCTTGGGGTTTGCCTGTCCTGTTTCTGAAAAAGGCAGACGGAAGCCTTCATCTTTGTGTGGATTATCGTAAGCTGAACCAGTTGATGGTTAAGAACCGATATCCCTTGTGGAGGATTTATGACCTCTTTGATCAGTTTCGAGGAGCTAGGGTGTTCTCGAAGATCGAATTGTGGTCCGGTTATCATCCGTTGCGCATTAGACCATGTGATATAACTCTGACAGCCTTCAA
This sequence comes from Viscum album, assembly GCA_963277665.1. Lineage (NCBI taxonomy): Eukaryota > Viridiplantae > Streptophyta > Magnoliopsida > Santalales > Viscaceae > Viscum > Viscum album. Next base: position 669,909,634 of record OY728131.1, on the reverse strand, counting down.
GAGCAGGTATGGTCCCTATGAGTATACAGTCATGTCGTTCAGTCTCACGAACTCACTAGTAGTTTTCATGGCAATGATGAACCGAGAGTTCCATCCTTTTTGGGACTCCTTTTTCGTGGTCTCCATGGGCAATATCTTGGTGTACTCTTGTACTCGACACGACCATGCTACCCATCTTGAGATCATTCTGAGTACACTGAGAGAGCATCAGTTTTATGATAAACTCTCAAAGATCCACTTTTGGATGGATCATATTCACTTCTTGGGTCACGTCATCTCAGAGGATAGAGTATCTGTGGACCCAGAGAAAGTTAGAGTTGTAGTTTCCTAGGAGCAGCCGAAGAACATCTTTGAGGTACGGTGTTTCCTAGGGCTAGCATGGTACTACAGAAGCTTCATTCATAACTTCTTGTGCCTAGAAGCACCGTTGATAGGTCTGACCAAGGAAGGGGTGAATTTTTTATGGTCAGATTCTTCTGAGTCATCCTTTTAAGAGATGGAGGGGAGGTTGACGTCAGCACCGATACTAGTCTTGCCAGAGCTAGGAAAGAGTTACTCTGTTTATTGTGATGCTTCAGGTATCAGGATGGGAGTTTTTCTCATGCAGGGATATGGAGTCATTGCGTATGGGTCTCAGTAGTTGAGGCCACATGAGTGGAATTACCCTACACAAGATCTCGAGTTGGCTGCTATTGTTCATGCCTTACACTATTGGAGACACTACCTTCTGGGAGAAAACATTGTGGTTTTCACCGACCACAAGAGTCTCAAGTATATCTTCACTCAGTGTGATCTGAATTTGAGACATCATAGGTGGTTTGAGTATCATTAGTAATTTGACTTCGAGCTTTCCTATACAACAAGAGAGGGAAATGTAGTGGCAGATTCGTTGAGCAGAAGAACTCAGATTCAGGCAGTTCAGGAGGCCAACAGTGAGTGGAAGCATACGACTCTATTCTTTGAGATGCACTTGGAAGTGCACGACAGAAAAGGACAGACTATCCTATCTTCTATTTCCGTTACCTCTACACTTCTTGATCGGGTAAGGATGAGGCATCTATCAAATTCAGAGGCCTTTGTCCTGCGGGAGAGTGTGTAAGAAGGGGACCCTCTTCCTGGATGGAAAGTGGGTGAGGATGAGATCTTGAATTTCTAGGGACGCGTATGGGTTCCAACAGACATACGTGAGGATATGATGTAGGATTTTCATTCCTCAGTTTGGGTAGTTCATCCTGGCGTCACCAAGATGTATCATGATTTACACCGCAAGTACTGGTGGTCGCGTATGAAGAAGTATGTTGCTAGTTTTGTAATGAGATGTTATACTTGTCAGCCGGTGAAAGCAAAGCATCAGCGACCAGCATGGCATTTACCACAGTTACCCATTCCCGAGTGGAAGTAGAACGATGTCGCGATGGACTATGTGACAGGGTTTCTAAGGTCGCCTCAGGGAAACAATGTTGTTTGGGTTGTCGTCAATAGACTTAAAAATGGTGCACATTTCTCTCCAATCAAGGAGACATTTAGTGTTGATGATCTGGGACGATTGTACATCTGAGAGATTGTACGTGTACGTGGAGTTAGACACTCCATTGTTTCAGAGAGGGATGTGCGCTTTACTTCTCGGTTTTGGCAGGGACTTCAGAAGGACTAGGGTAAATAGGTACTTTTTAGTACAGCATACCATCCCCATCCTGATGGCTAGTCCGAGCACACGATCCAGATGATTAAGAACATGCTTCGAGCTTTCATTATAGACTTCGATGGTTCTTGGGAGAATCATATACCTCTTGTGGAGTTCTCCTAAAACAACAGTTTTTAGGAGACCATTCAGATGGCACCATACGAGGCTCTGTACGGTAGGCTATGCCGATCACCCTTATACTGGCTGGAGGCAGGAGAGGCATCTTTTCTTGGACCTCTTCTTATTCATGAGACCTTAGAGAAGATGTAGTTGATTTTGAATAGGATGGTTATAGCATAGTGTCAATATAATTCTTATGCTGATCAGCAGAGAGGACCTTTGGAGTTTGAGTTTGGGGATTAGGTTTTCCTACGTGTTGCACTGAGGCTGGGACACAAGAGGATTCAGAGACATGGTAAGCTTTCACCGTGGAACGTTGGGCCATTTGAGGTTTTTGAGAGAGTTGGGAAGGTTGCCTATTGGTTGAAGCTACCTTAGAGGTACTAGGCTATGCACGACGTCTTCTATGTCTCTCAGCTCCGATGTTATTTTCCAGACCCGTCTCATGTCTTCCAACCCAAGGAGGTTGATCTTGAAGTAGATACATCGTTTGAGGAGCATCCCATCCGGATTGTCGATCATATTATGAAGGTTCTCTGTGGGTTATCTGTTCCTTTATTATGGGTGTTATGGCAGCATGGGCGAGTATAGGACGAGACCTGGGAGAGGGAGGCCAATGTACGATCATAGTGGCCGGAGCTGTTTAGGGTTTCTTCTTCTACAACTCAATAGGGAAATTCGTGGATGAATTTCTTTACGGGGTATATTTTTTAAGAACCCGGATCTTCATTTTAGGTATGTTTTACTTTTTCTAGAGTTTATGAGAAAAATAAAGTTTCTGGAAATTTTTGAAGTACATGTTGTGTACTTTATGAGTACATGTCGTGTACTGTTTTCTTGCTCGAAACCGTGTGCTGGCCGTGTCCGGGCCACACACACGGTGTGTAGGGGTGACGTGGAGGCCGATTTTGGCGGAGTACAGAATGACCTAGTACATGCCATGTACTCTAAAAGTACACGCCGTGTACTTTTTTTTATTAAACAGACCGGGGTCACACCTTATCGACAAAAAGGTCTTCTTCTCTAGCTTCTTCGTCCAAGAGCACCGGGAATCTGAGGATCTTTGACGAGCCACCGTTCCTCCGTCTGTTCTCCGATTCGATCACGGTCTATTGCATTGGAATCGCAGCGGTGATTTATTCCTTCTGCTTGATCCTTGTTTTCCAATTTCTCCACATTTCCATGTTATTTTGTTTTGAGTGTTTTGGGTGTTTTCTCAGATCTACGACGTTCAAGGGAGAACCAGTCGTCATGGTTCAATTATATCAACCTCCTAGGATCGAGGTAGGTGTTTTGTGCCTTACCGTTCAAGGTCTTTGAGTTTTATGTGAAAATACCACCAATACCCGTGAATGGGGTATTCGGTGTTTCCCTTTTTTCCTTTGTTGTTTTCTTGCATTGCTTGTATGCTTGCGTAGAGGTAAATTAATCATGTTAGGGGATATTTTTTTGTGCGTGGATGTTTTTCCCATTCTTTGTTCTATTTAAAATCTTCGAGTTTCGTTTTCCATTGGCTGTTACACTTGTTTCCATGACTTGTGTCCATTGGATGGAGTTTCCTTGTATAACAGGCTTGTTGTCTTGTAGACTGTTAGCAAAGTAGCTCTATAGGTGTACTTTGGTTATCCATGTAGCTCTATAGGTGTACTCAGTCCATATAACATTATTATGCACTGACCGACACGAGACTGAGAGAACCTGGTGCTATAGACTACAAGGGATTGACCAAGTGAGCTTCCTTATGAGTCTTAGACATTATAGACTACAGGATAGTAGACCGAGAGAGCTTCCTCATAGATTCTTGGACATTAGACTACTGGGGATGGACCGAGTGAGATCCTAGAGCATCTTGGATTATTATAGACTAGAGGAGGGTAGACCGAGTGCACTTCCTCAGATAGTCTTACCTTGTTTGTTTTATATTTAGGAACCTTCCCAGGCTAGAGGAGGAATTGACCGAGTGAGCTTCCTAAGAGACTATGTGGTATACCTAAGGCTATATGAGGAATTGACTGAGCTAGCATCCTCAGAGAGTCTCTAGACCTTTGGGATAAGAGGGTTAGACCGCGTGATCTTCCCCAGAGAGTCCTTGACTACCCTAGACTATAAAGGGAATTGACTGAGTGTGTTTCCCCAGAGAGTCTCATAAATTTTGTATGACCAAACCAGAGGGGTTAGGCTTAGTGCACTGCCCAGAGGGTGGTGGTACTTCTTGGATAGGACCATAGGGGATGGCTGTGAGTACTTCCCAGAGGGTTTCTTGCTTTTTAGCTGTTTGCTTCACTACTGTTGTTGGTTGTGGATTTGATTACTGCTATGTATCATCCTTATTTACTTCTTACTGTTTACTGCCTACTGCTTTATTGTTGCTGTTTACTGCTTAGTGTACTTTTACCTGCCATATACTCACTGACTATTAGGCACAGATCTTTGGGTGGTTTCCTACTGGTATTTTATCTCACACACTATTTGGGCCATGCTTTTGGCCCCTATCGGACTATGTTGTTGTAGTTATAGACAAGGGAAAGCGCCCTTCGACTTCTGGTACTTGATTGCTTGGAAGAAGAGAGCAAGGGACCATGATTTGGCTTGTGATGCTGTGGAGCGGTTTACTTTTTGTTGTACTTGTTTTGGTACTGTGGTGTTTTTCAGCATTGTGAATTGTTTGTCTACATTCCTAGATATGTATTTTGCATCATTCCATATATATAAAAATGTGCTCCAGTTTCTTGATTTAGTCTTCCGCTGTTTATTATTGTTGGTTATTTACTGCTTCTGCTATTACATGTTTATTTCTTCCGTTGTGTACTCTGCCAATGAGGGCATAGTTTCCCCACTATCACACCCAAGGCCCTCGCTGCTAGTCGGCAGCCTCTGGCATTTGGGGAAATGCTCTTAAGGCCATGTGACCAAATAGGTACGGGGCGCCTCTGGGTGGCTTCCAGAACCGGGACGTTACATTTAATCTTCTTGATCCACTAGAATGAATGCACTCATAAAAAAAAGATATAGAAATAAAAAAATTGTTTTAATAATAAAATATTAATGAATTTATAAATAAATTTTCATTATCATATTGTTGAAAATATTATATATTTATATCATTTAATGAAAAATTGAATGTTGGTATTTTTCTAAAACATAAATGTATATTTGCAATTTTATAATTAATATAATGAATAAAAGAAAATAATTTTCATTAAATAGTTACATAAATTAATATTTTTTCCTCATTATTATAATATAATTTTATGATACATTATTTAATTTTTCAACCTGTCATAAACCAGTTATAATATTACAAATGTTATTATTTGAATAAATGATATTATTTATTAATAATTAAATTCCTAAAAATTTTAAAATTAATATCATAAGATGGATTCCATTACTGAAATCAATAAACTGAACAATATTTAGGGTGAATATATGTGATTTCTCTAAAATAATTGAATTTTTTTAATAGTACAATACGATAATTTATAGAATTTAACATTTTAATCCAAATGCAAGAATTTTTGAGTCATAAATGATGTATAAACCCATTAGTTTGTACAATATTTCTCTAATTACTTTATATAGTCTCAATAATCAACAATATTGATATTCTTGAGCTAGAATAATGAACTGAAGTATAAAATAATAAAAAACATCCCTCTCCTCCAACAATTAATATCGCACATCACCACGCCTTCTCCTCAAACCTTATAAGCTTTGGATACTTCTTATATTAATACCAATTTTTTCCCAATCTGCTTCCCCACATTTGTTTCTTAATGGAATCACTAAATTACCGCTTCTATTTGACTTATGGATGTTCTCAAGGAGACAATATTCAAGAGGGTAAATATTCCTTCACTATCTTTTAAATTATTTCCATTTGTTACCCCCACCCCCTCTCACCTACCCTATAAAAAGTTTAATGATAAATAAATTATCATATATATAATGAATTTTAATTTTTTTCTGGTAAATACTTCAACAAATATTTTATATTATCCTTTTATTATAAAAAAGAAAGCATCGTATGTGATGTGTGGATTCTCCATCTTCATGGATGATGAATTTTCATTTTTTGTAACATCCTTCATGGATATTCATAAAATAATTATAAAGGTTAATAAATATATGAATATTTATATTATAACTTCTTCCATATTTTGAAAAAAATATTCATAATATTAAATACTAAACCAAAACAGTTCGTGATGATGAAAAAACCACCAAAATGAACTGAACATTTTCCATTATCATTTTATCTAATGAATAATTCTCATTTATGAATATAAGATAAATATAATGATTTAAAATAATGGATGGATATTAATAAAATTCCATTACACATATGGCATTTTAGTTTCATTTAATAATAACTTTTGTAATTTTACACAACCAAACCAACTGTGAAATCCCTAAAGGAATGATCCCAGAATGATAAATTAAACATTATATCTCCTAAAAATAGAAATAAATGAAATTAATAAAATTATAATAAATAAGATAAATGTGGAGAGTTTTAGGACTTATGTAATTAAAGAATATAAATTGATTATCCAAGATATTAATTTCAAGTGTAGAACACTTTTTGGATAGAAGTTACGAGATCTATCTGAGTTATGTTTTATGTGTCATTACAAAAATTTATTTTTTTCATTAATATTATGTACTCATTATATTTTTTATATGTTCTAAACATATTTATCCATAATAATACATCCTTTTTTGTGGAAATATATGTTTTAAAGAGGATCCTTTTTTAGTTCATATCAATATGCTAGTCGAATTAATGGAATCTTTCTAATTTCTTATATGTTTTTAATTACACATCACAATATATTTTGAGACACCAAATTATTTTTATAATATAACTAATTCCGTCATGAAAAACTAAAATAGTTCATTTTTTGTTTTATAAAAAAAACCACTTCTTCTCTCTCTTAAATAATCTTTAATATTTTTGCTTAAACTGCATTAATGTGGCTCATTTATAATGTTTATTAAACACTCATTTTACATGTTTCCAATCATTCAGACATCACTTTTTGATATGGATGAATATTGATTTTATTTATGTTAAAATATTAATTAAAACCATTATTTATTTTACACCATTATGATATGCCCTTTTTTTATGCCTCATGACATTATTATGATACCCATTACCTTCCATGCATAACAATTATGTCTATTATTTTTATTTTATTCTTCATTTGGTAAAAATATTCATAAACATGTAATAATGGGTTCTCTAAGATATCACTCTAATTCATTGGGTAATTTTTAGTCTTCTCTGACACCATATTTGAGACTTAATCCATTAAGGGACGTTTTCCACCATATGATATATCCTTGGTAGTTATCCTTAAATCCTATTTATGTCATGTATTATTTTATTTACATAATCCTATATTTCCATGATTACATAATTCCAAGATATTTTTTCAATTCATCATTTTGAATATTCATATTCCATTACTTTTATGTTATCATGTAGCTACTTTTCAATCATGTGTTATTCTTAATTCCATTTTTAATCCATTACTATGCTTTATAGTTCAACCATTTTTTCGGTATCAACCCATGATATCCTTTGGAGATTCTAGTTGTCAAAGGATGTTAGGATCTCATTAATAAGATTTAATAAAAGAGAATTTTATTTTGCTTTCACGATTTCATATTATGTACATAGTCTTCCAATGACAGTAGACATTACGATTCATGGTTGTTATTTGATGGTTAATTATTCTTAAAAGCATGTAATAATATGAGTAAATATATTGGGTCACTATAGTTTTTATCAGAGTAAACTATAATTATTTTTGGATATTAGGACTAGAAACTTACATATGAAAATTTTGTATAATTCTATCACCATGGATTACCTATTTAGAATCATAAGGAATCACATGCTAAGATACACTTTTAATTTACCATTTTATCCTTCTTTGTTAAAAGTTTCATTTTTGTTTATATATTAGCTAAGTATTCAAACCCCTGTAATTTTACATTAATTTATATAGTTAGTGTTTAGAAATATGATAACTTCTATGAATAATAAATGAAGCATGAAAGGTGATTTTTTTCCCAAATGAAATTTCATATATGATGGTAACGATATCTCAAAAATTTATGAGAGTACTAGCACACAAATATTAAGTTATGAAAAATTGCATGAATTGTATAGAACCCCCTCCTCATCCTAAGAAATATTATGGTGCATTCACATAAATTATTAAAATATATCCTCCCATATTTAGCGGATATTACGATCCCATCATCTTGTAATAATGTCTTTACTCCATTTGGAAGATATTCCCTATCATCCAGTGTTTGGAATAAGGGAAATGTGTGATAGAAGTCTATTGTTTTTAAGGGGTAGAAAATCATTGGTAGAAACTCATCAAGAAAAAGAAGTGTAAGAATGAAATGTATTCCATAGATTGGGAAGCATTCATGAAAATATTTTTCTATTAATATTTTCTGTGAACACTTCATCTTAAGATAGAATGTGATTTCCACTGAGTGAAGCCAAATAAAGATGAGTCTATAGAGGAGTATGCGGAAAACATTACAAGGATTGTAGGATATTCCTATAGCGTTGTTAGAAATGTATAATAAATCATGTATTTCTTATTTTATGTAATATATCAGAGTCTATGAAAAGACTTGGTGATTAAATACATTTACTACTATGAGGTGATTGTCTATTTATACATTATGGTTGAAATGGAGATTGGATACTATAAAAACCCATCTTTTATTACATTACTTTTACATTATTTAAATGATAAATGAAATAAAAACATTACACCATGAGTATCCAAAGGTTTAGTGTCTTTGTCAATCAAGTACCATACTTAACTTTTACAAAATAAAACATAATCATTTATTGAATTTATTATTATATAACTTCTTATTGGCCCTTGAGTTATCATTAGTACTCTCAATCACCTGAGGATATAAATAAAAAGGGGTGAGATAAAAGCCCTGTATGAGGATAGTTAAGAACATGAAATAATATATCACGGGGTGAGCATAATCATTATCATTACAATCTAGGAATATGATCATAATAATAAAAGGAAACATTAAGATAAGACTTGGAAACTATAAATTCATAAAAATGAAACATCATGTTTTAGTGTTCAACTATCACACATATTTGTGAAAAAATATAGCATCATTTTCATGCATATTTCACTTTAATCATGAGGTTCTTCACATTACCCAACGCATTGGGGATCTATGTAATTCTAGGAGCACCAGGAACATCATAACATTTACATTATCAGGCATGCCAAATAGAACATATAACAACCATGAACATAAAAAACCAATGGAAAGTAATGGGGTTCTGTTCATAAATAATACATTCATAATAATTGGGTTCCAAAATTAAATCAGGAATAACAAACTTGATTCAAGAACCAATAACCTTGGGTGAGAAGTTAAATGTGCATTTTTGAAAGAGGAGTTATTTAAGAAGACATTGTGGTTAATATAAACACTATTGGAATACTTGTATATCGTAGAAAATGTAAGATAATGATGAAATTTATATTAAGGAATAACCATACTGAAAATGTATTGAAAGAGGAAAATCCAAAGAAGGTAATTTGGCTCGATAATTCCCATTACCTTGTGTCCAAATGCTTTTTCACATTAATTTTCAATAAAATCACATTATGTTAATTAATTAACACTTAAATAAACTTTTATTCATATATTTTATTAATAATGTTTTTATAAAGTTCTTTTATCGGACTTTGGATTATTTATATAGTTTAAATTCATTGTTTGGGAGTGTTATTTTTCTTAGTTTTCATGAAAGGCTCACTTGTACACATAAATGGATGTTCGTGTTGAAAATAGATAAACATAAAGAATTTAAATTACATGTAATTAGTGATCTTACAAGAGTTTAAATGATCTTATAAGGATGTTGGTTATATACCTTGAGGATGAATCATTAGATAATATTTAATAATGATCATTTTAGGTTAGTTTTGGTGGTTTTGGGATCATAACGAACATGTTTTTTTATCATTTATTATTATGTGTAAAATTAGTTCTTATAACATAATTGGGGTCAAAAATACATATTACAATCTATTTTTAAATAATTATTGGTTTTATTTACAATTTTAAAGTTTTTAATGGAAAATGGAAGTGTATCACCAACGATGTAGGGAAATTAACACATCATGGGTGATGATTACTTTTCTATAAATAGAGAGAGAGGGAGGAGTATAATGAATAATATTATATTAACAAGCTAGAATTTAATTATATCAATCATAATTTACTTTTCATGACATTTGGATAACAGATGTTTAGGATACGAGAAGAAATGAAATGAAATTTGAAAGGAATATGAAAGAAAAGAAATAGAGAAATTAACTCTGGAATAATCCTCTTGAGATTCACCTCAAGTCACCAAGGATTGGTCTTTAGATGAGTCCAAGGGATCCTGGATGTTTTGGATGGGAAAGGATAAAAGATTGGATGAATTTGTGCAATTCTTGAATCTTGAGGGGTGTGAGGAAATGAGGTTGTGAGGGATGGTATTTATAGTGGATGAGAGGGGTGTTTTCTCAATATTTAATTCATTAGTTTATTAATTTACCTCAATACAAGAAATAATGATAATTTCATGACTATATTTAGTAAAGAGGGCATATGAGTACAAACCAATGACCATTTACATTATCCATGACCCAAGCATGATGCAAAAATTCATTTATAAGTAATATTTCATAAATTATCAAATTTCATTGTTCACCATAAATTCTTGTATTTAAAAAAAATACAAAAAATTCATCCTTAACTTTTTTTGACTTGTATAATTAAAAAATAAACTCCATTTAATGAATATAATTTTTTAAATATGGGTAATTTAATTTTTAGTTAAAATCATAATTTACTTGAAGAAGAAAAATTTTAATATTAAAAATACTTTTCATATGCTTTGAAAAATAAATTATAATCACATAAAATTGTCATATAATCATAAGACATGAAAATAATTTTTTATGAATACATTTTATGAAAATAAATTTTCTCTTAAATTAATCATTAAATATTCATGACATAAAAAAATATAAAAACTATAATATTATTATATAATATTGTCTCTTATAGGATTGATAAATTTTATTTGTACTATCATTGGAAAGGTTTCTATTCATTTGGCCAATTTACTATTCATGTGGTTCAAATAACTATTCATAAGGGAAACATGGCTATTCATAAGGTTATTTTACTATTTACAAAAAATATGGTTTGTCCTATCAGAATACAAACTTCTTTCTAATCGAAACTATGTATATCATATTTTCAAAATTCAAATCACAGAAGGGGAAAATTTATGTTTAAAGGTCACATAGAACTTAGTAGTTCATTTAATAATGATGCAGGATTGTGTTTACTAATGTGATTTTATGTGATTATACTATATTATATTACTATAATAAGGGATAAATTTCATTGATAATATTTTGGTTTCGTTACATTCTTCCCCCCTTTTGAAATTTCACCATAGAAATTTTGTTTTACATAAAAAAGATAGGGTAATTTTGTTTCATTACATCCTCTGGTTCCCATGTTGATTCTTCATACTTATGGTTCCTCCACAACACTTTGACAAGGTGGGTTGTCTTGTAGCATAGAACATCATCTCTCCAGTCTAGAATCATTAATGGTTTCTCCTCATATGAGAGATCATCTTCTATCTGTACTACCTATCAGTTCATCACATGTGAGGGATCTGCTATGTGATTCTTTAGGAGTGATACGTGAAACACATCATGATCTTAATCCATAGTCAGTGTAAGTTCAAGATGATAGTCCATGAATCCTTTTCGGTCAAGGATCTCAAAGGGTCCAATGTACCTTGGACTTAATTTACCTTTCTTTCAAAACTACATGACTCTCTTCTATGGTGATATTTAAAGGAAGACTTTATCTCCAACATCGAACTTCAATTCCCTTTTATGGTTTTCAGCATAGATATTTTTTGACTTTGTGTAGCATTGATATGTTTCTAGATGAATTCAACCATTTCTATAATCTCTTGTACAAGATAATGTCCAAGTATATTTAATTCACTAACTTCATCCCAACAGGTTGGAGTTCTACATCACTATGCATAGAGATCTTCATGTGACACCATTCGAATAATTGAGTGGAAGCTATTGTTGTATGAGAACTCAACCAATGGGAGATTCTAATACCATCCACCTTTGAATTATAAAGTGTAGGCACTTAGTATATCTTAAAGTATTTGAATTTTCCTTTTATATTGGCCCTTAGTTTGGGGGTCATAGGTTGTGCTGAAATTCAATTCAATACTCAATGCTTGTTGAAGACTCCCCTCGAATTTAAATGTGAACCTAGTATCACGATTAGAGACAATCAAGAGTAGAACCTCATATAGTACCACTACATCCTTCAAATATATCATCACATGTTGTTCAAGAAAGATATCTTCCTAAATAGAGATAAAGTGGGCATTCTTGGGTAGTTGGTCCACTACAACCCATATCGCATTATTTCCATTGGATGTCTTCAGGTGATTAGTGAAGAGGTCCATAGTGACATTGTCTCATTTACACATGGGTATAACCAATGTTTTTATAAACCCTTAGGATATATGTCGCTCTACATTAACTAGATTACACATCAAGAACCTTTATATATACTAAACAATCTCTTTCGTCTTGTTGTCCCGCTATAATTGTTCTCAGAGATCATGGTACATCATGGTTCTATAAGGATTGATAGAGAAGAATGAGCGATGTGTATTATCAAATAGATCCTTCTATATCCTAGATGATGAAGGCATGCAAAGGTTAATTCTAAATCAAATCACACCATCATCATTGATATGAAACTCTTTATGCTTCCCTTTATTTACATTATTCACCTTCTTTTGTAACTCCTGGTCAACCCTTTGTTTCTCCTTAACCTTCTCTTGGATGGATATTTGGGAAATCATTTGGGAAAGGTAGGATGTATTCATTGCTATTATGATTTCCAAATCCTTCCTTTACATATCCAGGATGATATGGTATTTCTCAATATTAATAATGAATAGAAGATAAGTCATTTTATACTAGGAAAATCATATACCCTATTCGCATTTCTAGGATGATCGTGAATGGAGTAATCATAGTCTTGGATTAGCTCTACCCATATATTTTGATGCATGTTGAGTTCCTTTTGTGTGAATATAAACTTTTGGATCTTGTGATTAATATATATATCACACTTATCACAATAAAGGTAGTTCCACTAAATATTCAAACAAAAAAATAATAGTTTCTAGCTCTAGATCATGTGTCTGGTAGTTCTTCTCGCGTTTCTTTAACTATTGCGAGGCATAGTCTATCACATTATCATTTTTCATGAGTATAAAACCCCAGCCTTTTTTGCAAGAATCACTGTATATAAAAAACCATTTTCCACTTTTGAATAATGTGAGTACAAGTGTAGTGATCAGCCATCTCTTTAGCTCCTTGAATCTTTCTTCACATTCTTCCATCCAGACATACTTCACCCCTTTCTTTGTTAACATATTTAACATGATTGAAAATTGTGATATATTTCTCAAAAAACATTACTAGTACACAGCTAATACAAGAAAACTATAGATTTATATGACACTATAGGGTCTAGTACATTCTTAAATCATCTTTGTTTTTGAAGGGTTTATATAAATTCATTCAATTATGATCACATTTCCCAAGAATGTTACTTGCTTAATCCAAAAGTCACACTTTCTAAACATGTCATACAAATTCTCATTTATCAATTTCACAAACACTAGCCTTATATGTTATTCATGTTTTTATTTTCACATGAAGTAGATGAGAATATCATTAATAAACACTACCAAAAAAAATTGAGGTATTTTCTAAAGACTCTATTCATCTAATCCAGGATGATTTTAGAGGCATTAGTAAGTCTAAAGGGCATCACCAGAAAATTAGAGTTCCCATACCTTGTAAAAAAGGTAGTCTTCTAAATATATTCCTTCCTTACCATTAGCTGATGATATCCTGAATGAAGATACAACTATGAGAAGTACTAATCTCCGCATAGATGATTGAACAATTCATCTATCCTTATGAACAGATACTTGTTCTTTATGGTGATCTTATTGAGTTTCTGATCATCGATACACAACTGCATTGATCCATCATTCTTCTTCACAGAGAGCACTTGTGCACCCTATGGTTTTGCACTAGGGCGTATGAACCATTTGTCCAAATGTTCTTGCAACTACTTCTTTAACTCCTAAAATTTGATAGGATCCATCCTATAAGGAAACTATTAGATATGATTAGCTATTAGTATGATTTCTATAGACAAATCTACTTAATGATCCAGTGAATTTTTGAGTAACTCTTTAGGAAATGCGTCAATGTATTCGATCCTGATGGGAATTTTCTTCTAGGTTGACAATTTTCTTTGACTTTACATTTGGAGTGAGGTATGCATCTTCATAGGGAACCAACAACCACAACATTGAAGGATTTTCTAAAATAGATTCAGGATCATCCTTGAATTTTTATAGTAGTATGGGATGGTTCAAAATATGAAAAGATATTTCCTTTTCTCGAATTTTTATATGTTTTATATATAATGAGAGAAAATCTATCCCTATTATGGAATAAAATTCCTCCAATGGAAGTATCATGATATTTTTTAGAAGAATATTCCCACATAAACCAACTGGTGAGATTTCCTACACATGGGTTTCAATGATTTCACCACATTTTTTTAATAGATATCTCTACTTCAAGGTTTAGAGGATTCATTTCAATAGTTCTAGAAAACTTTTGAGATATAAAGGAACGCGTAGAAACAGAATCAAATATGACCTTTTTTATTTTTGAGTGAATAGGATGTGTACCTTGTACTAAATCATTTTTTTCTCGACTCCCACAGTACTGATGGAATAATCCTTCCATTATTCTTTTGGATTTGGTGGTTGTTGACACTAAATACCCTTGAGGACTCAAGGTTTAGTGCACTTTATTCCATATTTACCTTCTCCCTACAATTGTAGCATTGGACCATGGGTGGTTCTCTACTTTCCTCCACCACATTCTCCGACCTTCTCATGTCCTTTCAATACTCTTTATCTTGGTGGTCTTCTCTACCAAACATGAAGCATTTCAGCATCCCTTTGTGGCACTTCCCATGATGCTTCTCCCATATTTTTGACATGTGGGTTTATTGATATTTCTTACCACCATTCTCATTATATCCTATGGCATGAAACTACATAATTATTTTCTTATCAACATAGCCATGATACCATTATCTAAACTCAATCTCCACTTTGAGAGCACATCAAACAACATATTTATAAATCCCAAAGTCTCAAATTGAAATATCCTTTAAAAGGTGTGGCTTTAATCAACTATGAAATCTTTAAATTTTTATATCATTGTTGAAAAAAAAATCTTGAATCATACCATGGAAGCCTTGTAAAATTCCCTCTATAGACCATGAAAGATTCCCCATACTTTTTCATTAGCTCTATTAATTATCTCTCTATCTTTGTATGATGGGTTTGGGGGAAATTCTTATTAGGAAACAATAACTTAAAGTCTTTACAATACATCACATCAATTTCTTCTCTTGGTTTGGTGTTCTTAATCAAATCCCACCATTGGTCGACCTCTCTATCGAGTAGATAAACCTCCAGAGTAACCATCTCCATCTAAAAAAAGTTAATCATATAAAATATCTTCACCATTTTGTTGACCCACTATTCCATAAAAAGTGGATTCGAAGATACACTAAACATCGGTGGTTGTTTCTTCATAAAACACTCAACAACCCATTTATCCCTTTTAGATGATGGTGGAAATTCCATATTATTCAAGTTATTATTCATAACCAAAGACAACGGTGTAAGAATATCCAAGATGTTTTGAACTCCACCTCCCAAAGCATTGGGTACGTTATTATAGAAATCACTGAATTGTCCCTTGAATGGGATATTTTACTAGTTTCTTCTGGATCCAACTATTTTCTAAAATAGACAAGGTTAGAAGAAAACATAATTAAACATGTCAAGAAAAAATAATTCATTCATATGTGAAATTAAAACAAAAATAAAATCTTATGGGATCCCTATGTTTATAAAAGCTTCATGTGTGCTTCCATATACTTACTCTCATATAAGGAGTTTTACTAAGGTTCTCTAATCCTAATTCAAGAATTAACTAAATTGTTCCTATGATACCAACATCAGTAACCCTACTTTTCTTACATTACATTTACATCATTATAATGATAAAAAACTTAAAAAAATTACACCATGGGGATCCAAAGGTTTTTTTCTCAGGAAAACTAGGACCATAAATAACTTTCAGAACATAAATCATAAACATTGATTTAATTTATTATTCTCTAGGTTCATATTATCCCTTGAGTTCTACTTAGTACTCATAACCACCTAAGGATATAATTCAAAATGGGGTAAGATAAAATCCCATTGATATGATAGATAATAATATGAAACAATATAACATGGGGTGAGCATAATCATTATCATTATAACATAGAAATAAGATCATAATCATGAGAGGAAACTTTAAGAAAATACATGGAATGAGGAAATAAAAAAAATGAATCTTCATATCTTAGTGATCAAATACCACACTTAGTTTTGAAAAAATCTAGTATCATGTTCACACATATATCACTTTACTAATGAGGTTCTTATCATTTCCCAATTCATTAGAGCACTATATAATTCTGGTCACACATGTCACATCATAACATTTATATTCTCATTCATACCACATAGAATATATATCAATCATGAACATAAAACAACCCATGTAAAGTAATGGGTTTCACTTCATAAATCATACATTAATAAACATTAGGATTACAAATTAAATATGGTATAAAATACTTGATACAAGAACCATCAGCCTTATATAAGAAGTAAAAGGTGTGTTTTTGAAATTATAGTTCTCTTGGAAAAAATTGTGTTTAACGCAATATAATGTGTAAAACATGTATATCAATGAAAATGTAATATAATGATGAATAAATTATTTTTATGGTGTAAACATACTAAAAATGGAATGAAAGAGGGAAACCCAAATAAATAATGTTGAATTTGGGAATTCCCCTTACCATGTGTCTCAACACTTTATTTACATTAATGTCCAGTATAATAATATTAGATTAAATAATTAACACTTATAGATACATTAATACACTTATTTTGTTTATTATTTTTTATTAAGTTCTTTTATCGTCCGTTTTCTGAGTTATAGAGTTTAAATTCAATGATCGGGAGGGTTTTTTTCCTTATTTCATGAGCGGTTTAATTGTACACATGAATAGAAGTTCATGTAGAACATGGATGAAAATCCAAAATTTATATTACATGTTATTAGTGATCTTACATGAGTTTAAATGGTCTTATAATGAAGTTGGTTGTATACCGTGAGGATAAATCATTTTATAAAATTTAATGATGATCATTTTAGGTTAATTTGGGCTATTTTTGGATCACAAGGCACATGTTTTGTTTTATCATGTGGTATTATGTATAAAAGTTTTTTATAGAGCATAAAATGGGTTAAAAAATAAATATTACAATCTTTTTTAACCATTTAATTGTTATATTGGCAGAATTTAAGGCATTGAAGGAAAATGGAAGTGCATCGCCCACGATGTAGGAAAATTAACACATCACGTGGGCCGATTTCATTTTTATAAACAAAGAGAGTGAGTGAGGAGTATAATAAATAATATAATATTAATAACATATAATATCATTATATAAATCATAATGAAATTATCATTGAATTTGGATAAGATAAGTAAGGATAATAGAATAAAAGAAATAAAATTTTAATGGAATTTGAAAGAAAAGAGAGAGAGAAATTACCTAGTGAATTCTCTTCTTGAGATCCTCCTCATGGCACCAAGGATTGGGTTTTGTAGGAGACAAAAAACTCATAATGGTGGGTAAGGGGAAAGGGAAGATGCTTACGTAGTATTTGGAAATGTCTTGAAGCTTGAGAGGTGTGAGTAAATGAGGTTGTTAGGGGTGGTATTTATAGTAGATGGAGGGGTGTTTTCTTAATATTTAATTCATTAGTTTATTAATTTCCATAAAGACAAGAAATATTGATAATTAAATGACTAAATATTGAAAATAGGGCTTGTAAGTTCAATTCAATGGCCATTTACAGTATCCATGACTCAATCATGATGCAAAAATTCATTTATTTAGAATAATTTGAAAATTATTGAATTTCACTATTCATAAAATATAAAAGAATTTTAAAAAAATACCAAAAATTCACCCTTACCATTTTGTGATGTGTAAAATTAAAAAATGAATTCATTTATCGGAAAACAATTTTCTAAATATGAGTAATTAAATTTTTAATTAAAAACATTAACTTACTTGACAAATACAAATTTTAGAATTAAAACTTATTTTCTAACACATGGGGAAATTAATTAAGGTCACAAAAATAGTAATATAATCATAATAATTAAAAATAATTATTTATGAATATATTTTTTGAAAATTAAAATTATTCAATTAATCATTAAATATTCATGTCTTACAAGAATACTAACACTAGAATGTAATTATATCATATTTTCCCTCATACGATGGATAATTTTTATTTATTCTATCATTATAATTGTTCCTATTCACTTGGTCGATTTACATTTCATAATGGTCATATTAATATTATATGGGTAAAATAACTATTCATAAGGATATGTTACTATTCACCAAAAAGTATGTTAGTCCTATCAAATGACAAACATCTTACTGTTCACAACTGTGTATGTTAGATTTTTGAAATTCAAATCACAAAAGTGACAAATTATGTTTAATGGTCACATATAATTTAGTAGTATATTTAAGAATGATGTGATTTTTTTTCTAATATGATTTTATGTGATTATGATATATGATATTACTATAATAAGAGACAAATTTAATTGTTAAAAGTTTGTTTCGTTACAGATACTCATAGTCGTCTCATGGGCTCAGAGATGAAAATAATAGAATGGAAGTTAATATGGGAGGATCAATAGATAAATCCCATGATGGAAGGAACACCCAACTTCCCACATGTCAAAACGTGTTGGAATAAAAATATTGGGAACTTTGTTAAGGGAATCAAGATATTCTTAAAATTTAGAAGAGATAGGCATCAATATAATTATCTACGAAGGAATATGAATAATGCCAAAATTTTGGAAGAATAATTGAACGATCATAGGAACACATAGTCTTCACTGTAGTATTTAAACACCAGTGAACAAGGGAATTATGTTATCCAATTCTCTAATCCAATAATTTTTAGATGCATTCAACAAAAAAACTTCCAAGGCTACAAGGATGTGTATATTCTATAAGTACTACTAATATGGACCTAAAAATGATGTTCGGATTGGTATGCAGATTATTCATTAAAGAACAAGGAAAAACATTTTGATTGTGTTTCTATATATTATTTTATATCATTCACATCTAGAATATCTATTTAAAAACATCCTCAAAATATTGTGGTTTAGTACTATGTGAGAAAAAATGGGGAAATTATTAAATCCAAAGTATAGAAATCCTACCTGGTTAATTTTTTGGGCTAAACATCCTAAGAAATCATGTCATACTTACTTTAGTGAATTGTGATTCTATATTGGTCATGGATGGGTATCATTATATAAATACAACATAAACTATTGAGAAATGGAGATCACTCTTCACCTCTTGAGGCATCCCCCGATTCTATTCATATTTAAGGGGAAGGATTAATATTATTTAGGACCATCATCTCAATTATTGATATTTTTTCAATATAGAAAAGAATATCTATATCAAATCATTATGGAAAAAGAGATAATCATTCTCAAAGAAATACCCATCTTGAGGGACTACACTGATTTTTCCCTTAATAATTTTCTAGTCTTCCTCCTGGATGAGATGATGTGTTCTTGATTGAAATTATTCCCAGATATAGTTCTATATCAAATAGTCATTATTTAATGGGATACATTGTTTTGGATGAACTGAAGAATAATTTAAAAGTTAATACGGAAAAAAGGTTTTTACCTACTATTTCCTCTCCATGGGGTGCATTGGTCCTCTCCATCAAGAAGAAGAATGGATTAATGAGCCACTACATTTATTGTTGTGATCTTAAAAAATCATGATATAGGACATGAATCCCCAACCACGGATAAATTACAAGTTTTATGAACTAATGGTGGCCAATTATTTCTCTATGATTGAACATTGGTCCATATATTAATAATTAAATGTAAAGAAGGAAGATAGCCCCCAGTCTACCTTTTGAACGAGTTATGGACAATATGAGTTCATATTGATTCCCTTCATACTCACAAATTCTCCATAAAATTTCATGTACAAAATGAATCATATTTGTATAGATGACATAAATAAATTGTAATAGTATATCTCCATAATAATATAATATAATTTAAAATAAATGAGGAGCATGATAGAGAATTTGATTACTATATAAAATATTTTCTAAATGGATAATCTATATTCAATGTATAATAAATGTGTTTTTTATGGAGGAAGTATCATTAATTGGTAATTTTATCACTAGGAATGAAATATCTAAAGACCATTCTAAAATAAGGGAAATTGATATGTGGCCTAGAAAACTTATTGTAATGAATATCCATAGTATCCATGGTATATCTGGGTAATACTGATGATTTTTAATAGAATATCATGATCAGAAACCCCACTAACCAAGATGAATTAGAAGGCAATAATGTTTTTCTTGATAAGTGAATGTGAAGACTACTTCAATGTTTTGAAAAATAGGCTTTTCACTCCACTATTACTCACACATATGGAATGTCGGTAACTCCTTGAGTTAAACAATTATTCTTTAATGAAGGTATTAACATGTGTACATATGAAAATAATAAATTGATCGCTTGGCCTTAAAGGATATTGAATGATCACGAGAAAAACTATCCAACACATGATCTGGAGTTGGCATCTGTGTTTTTTGGGTTGAAAACACGGTAGAATTTTCTGTATGGGGAGAATATTGAGATATATACAAATCATAAGAGCCTAAAATATATAATCACATAGAAGGTGAATAATATGAATCAATGAGGATTATTAGAGATCATCAAGGATTATGAATTCTCAATTCACTACCATCCGAGTAAAGTAAATGGAGAGGTATATTCTCTAAGTTTAAAGGATATTCCAACATTATAAATGATGATAATTGAGAAGTATTCAATACTTTTAGACCAGGAAAGGTTTGAAATGGGAATCACTAAGGAAATAAAATCATCAATCCCCTGTAAAATTATATCTCAACTATCCCATATGAAGAATGTAAAGGATATTGAATTAAAATATGTACAAATTTATAAAAGGTGGAAGATATCAGAAATAGTAAATCCTCTGAGTTAATAAATAATAAATAAGGATTAATAATTTTTGTGTCATAAATAAGTGTACCATATAATCCGAATATAAGGAAAAAACTTCTAAATGACGCACATAGATCGACCTTCTCCATTCACTAAGGGAGGATAACGATGCATTGAGATCTCTGAGATCACTATAGGAAGGAAAATATGAAGAATGAGATTTCTAAATATACACCAATATGCACGGTATGTTTGAAAGAGAAATACTAATGTAATGAGTATAAGGTAATGATGAAACCATTTCCCAAACCAATATGGAAATGGTAAAACATCCCCATGTACTTTTTCACTGAACTACTAAAGACATCTAGAAAAAATAATTATATATAAGACATTATGGGTTATCTTTCAAAGATAGATCACTTTATCTTAGTTCAAGAGTAATTCTTACATGATCAACTTGAATAGATATATATCAAAGAAGCTTTGATGTGGTATGGAGTACCACTATCAATTGTACGAGATCAATATTGGATAGTTACCTCCATGTTTTTGTAAAATTATCTAAAATTATCTAAAAGAAGAGTTAAACTTCTATAAGGATTATCAAATGCTAATTAATGTCCAATCTAATAGGACTATTCAATCATTGGAATAAATTTTGTTAGATGTTATATGGAGTTCAATGGAGGATGGGACCAACATCTAACTCTAGTTGAGTTATAATAAAATAATAGTTTAAAATCAAGCATCCAAATAGCACTATATAAATCCAATTAAGGAAAAAGATGCAGAACACATGCATGCTATGATGAATTCAGTGAATGAAGCCCGCTGGGAACCATAATGGTCAAAGAAATGGTAGAAAAGTTGAAATCTATTGAGATTCAAAACAAGGAAGCCCAATGTTGATAGAAGAGCTATGAATACAGTCTTGGATGGGACTTGGAGATTATGGTTGGAGACATGGTATTCCTCTATATATCTCTTAAGAATATTATCATGACATTTGAGAAGAATGTAATGCTATGTACAAATGTATATCATTCTCTTTGAGATTCATGATCATTTGTGAGATTTGGAATATCGACTAGAACATCCACCAAGAATGTATTATGTACATGGTGTCTTCAATGAATCCCTATTGAGTAAGTACATACCAGATCCATCAAATTTATTGAATTTAGGGGAGGAAGAGTTGTAAAATTATTTATATTATAATGAGTAGCTGATGAAGAACATGGACTGTAGAAAAACAGTTCTATGCAAAAAGAGTACTCACCTGGTCAATATACTATAGTAGAACCATAATTAAAAAGAGGTAATTGGGGAATTATAGGATGTGATGAAGGAGAAGTACTATCATCTATTTTTACCATAGTATGTAAAATGAAATTTGGAGTGAAAAATTTCATAAGGGGGAAGAATGTAATGACCCATAATTTTATCAATAAAAATTACCTTATAATAATACATCACATAGAAACCCCAATAAAAATATTATCCACATAGATTAAGAATAATCCTATAGTCATTAAACAAACCAATAATTTTGGCGGGACAATGAATAAAAAATAATATAATAAGAATATTTGGACAAGCATGATCCACTAGAATGACTACACTCATGAACAAAGCTATAAAAATAAAAAATATTTTTATAATTAAATATTAATTAATGTACACATAAAATTTAGATATCTTATAAATTGATATATGAATATTTTATATCATAGTATAATTAAATATTTTTTAAAAAAATAAAAAATTATATGTTGGTATTTTTTTTTGAAACATAAATATTTATTTAAAATGTTTTAATTAATATAATGAAATAAAATATTTTTTTTCATAAAACAGATTTATAAATTAATAATTTGATTTCTTATTATTAAAAGGCAATTTTATTAGACTATAATGAAATTTTCAAAGTGTTATAAAGTAAGTTAAAATTTTAAAATTAGTATTTTTTGAATAAAGGTTCATTTAAATTAAAAATAAAAATTTTCACAGTTAGAATAATCTTATCATATTGTTTAGTTCATTTCTGAAATCTACACATCAAAATATTTTCATGGGGAATTTTTTGTTATTTTCTAAAATAGTTGAATTTTTTGTGAATAGAGAAATAGGGTCATTTAAAATTTTTAACATTTTAAGCTAAATAGATTATTCTTTTGTCATTAATGATGTAAGAACACATTAGTTCATTCTCATATGTAGTATTTACTGTAAATAGTTTTAAAAATCAATAATATTGATAATATTGGTTCAAAATAGTAACCAAATGATTAAAATAATAATAAAAAACTCCCCTCTCACCCCACTATAAATCCACCAGACACAACCCATTATCATCACACCATATAAGATTTATAGATTGATAATATAATACCCAATTACACTCCGAAGCCTTTTCCCATTTCTTGGCCTTTCTGGTCTCCCTATTGTACCACATGTATTTTCCATAAAGAGGTTATCAGGGAGAGTATATCCAAGAGGAAAAATCATCCTTCTTTATCATGTAATTTCATTTCATTTCCTATCATCCCATAACCACACAATAAAAAGTTACATTATAAATTATGTAACATATATATACATTAATTTTATTGCATTAATGGAATACCCACTATCAATTCTCTTCTATTGTAATTTTATTTTGAAAATTAAAACATCATTTGTGATGTGTCAATTCTCCTCCATCATGAAAGATGATTTTCAATTTTACATTACCGGCTTCATGGATAGTTATAAAAACATTATAATTTCCAAAAATATCTTAAAATTTATATTTTATGTTATTCAATTTTATTGATGAAAAATATTGAAATAATATTAAAAAATAAAAAAAATAAGTTTGTGATGATCGAAGAACTACTAAAATAAACTAATCCTTTATCCTAATTTTTTTTTCTATTGATTCATTCACATATATAAGAAAAAAAATGGTATATTGAACCATTTAAAATTTTAGAATTATATTAATACCATTTATTTCATATTATATATTTTTTCTTTTTTTACCAGATCTGTCATAATTATAAAAAATTCAACTGATTGTGAAATATATGAAATGAATGATCCCGGAATGAAAAAATTGGAAATTATAACTCATCAAAATGGACATAAATGGTTATAATAATATTATAATAAATAAAATATGTGTGTATAATGTTCTAAATTAATTAATTAATGAATCTTATTTGATTATCCTAGACACAAAGTTAATGTTAATAACACTTACAGACATAAGGTTAGAGATCTATCTAAACCTCTAATTCACCTTTGGGTTCAGTTTTTTATTTCATTAAACAAATGTATTTCTTAATTATTATTATTTATATATTATAAATTGTATTTATATGCTCCAAAAATACATATCTAACTGAATTCATCCATTGTTTTTGGGGAAATACATGTTTTTAAAGGGTTCTAATTTTAATTCCTCTTAATTAGCAAGCCCGATTAAAGAGAACCTCCCAATTTCTTTCCGATTTTCATGTACACTCCATAATATGTTTCAATACACCATTATTTTTTCTAAAAACTAATTCAATCATGGAATAATATTTTAGTTCATTTTTTTTAAAATAATTATTCCTTTTACTTCTTTAAATAATATTTAGTTTTTTCCCTTAAAGCACACTAGAGTGGATCATTTCTAATGTTTCTTAAACAATATTTTATATATTTTCCCAACTATTTGACAACATTTATCATTATCTGAACCTATTTTAAATTATGTATTTTCTTGTATGATTCAAAACCATTCATGCTTATACACCATTATGATACAACCTTTCGTTATGCCTTATGAAAAGATTATGATACACATTTCCTTCCATGGGAAACACGTATTTGTGTTATTTATGCTTGATACCACATGTGGAACACATATTAATGAACATG
This sequence comes from Viscum album, assembly GCA_963277665.1. Classification (NCBI taxonomy): domain Eukaryota; kingdom Viridiplantae; phylum Streptophyta; class Magnoliopsida; order Santalales; family Viscaceae; genus Viscum; species Viscum album. The sequence goes on along the minus strand of OY728131.1, from coordinate 669,884,475 downwards.
TTATGACAGTTGTGGATATATAACTCTCCAATGAACTGGGTAATTTTTAGTCTCCTGAGATGCCATGTATAGGATTGTGGAGTAAACTTAATCCATGATGGGACTTTTCCCACCTCGTGAAATAGTCTTTGAAGTTTTCCTTGACTCATGATTGTGTCATTGTATATGTTTCTACTACATTACTATATTTCTATGAACATCTGATTGAATTTATAATGTTTTATACTCCCATAAAATTATTCATGTCCCATACCATTAATGTAATCATTATATTCCTTATAAATCATGTTTTTTCTTTATTCTCATGTATATTCCATTACTCTGCTTTTTTGCTCATTCATTTATTTATGTATTCCCTAGGATATCATATGTATTTTTAAGAGCTCAATGAAGTTAGGATCTCATTATGTATATTAAATAAGATATGAATTTTTTTTTCATTCTTTCTAGTTATTTACCTAGCCTTCCAAAGAAACATGTCTTTATGATCAATGGTTTTTTTGGTTAATTATTCTCAAAATAATTTAATAATATAGGTAAAAGGATAGGTTCTTTATAAATAGAGGTGGTAGGTAGAGTATAGTAATGATAAGATATTAAATACATGAAGAGGGGTTGAATCCTTCCATTGATATTCAGTTCTCACTAGAAGGGGCTCGAGGAACATTAGAACCCTCCCATTAGCTTCTAAAATCGAAGGGAAAAATTTATGTTCAAGATGTGGAAATTAGAGTTATATATGAGGGGTTATGGAATTTAAATAAATATTTTTGGTGGTTTAAATAATTAATAAATTATTTATTATATAGAGGCACATGTTTTTTTGAAAACATTCACCTTAAACATGTTCCACAACTCATGTGATTCATGGTTTCTCCTAAGTGGTGCACAGTTTGGAAAACATTTCACCACAAATGAAAAATCACTACTATTCAATGATGAAAATTTTAAGGGGGGGGGAGGACACATGGTTTGTCCAAAACATGCACCAATTGTTCACAAAATTCCCTATCACCAAAACAGTGAACACAACATCCTTCCAAAAACCACATGTTTTTACACAATTGTGCACTAACCATGATCACCCCCATGGGATTTCATGTTTCTCCTATTTCATCAAAAAAGCACAAATAAAAACCAAAAAATGGTATAAAAAGGTAAATATGTAAGAAAAACATCATAAATATTCATAAACGTTGGGATCTTACTCATTCCCCATTTTTATGTCTCAGTAAACATCCATAAACGGTGAAGAAATATTAAACTTCTTCTATATACCATTTTATTGTTTTTCATTTCCCCTTCATCAGTAGGTGTGATAATATTTTACATACTTATATTGAATATTTAAATATTCTGGTAATGTTCTGCTAATAGAAATTTAATAATATAATTTCATCATTATAACAGATGGTTAGAGATATATGCATTTATAACAACTGATGTAGTGGTATAATATGACATACTATTTTGGTTTTCTATTGGGATATGTTGTTATATTTTGATAGAGATTTGTGCATACCCATGGATATTATTTTGAATAAGTAGTTGGTACCCAGTAGAATATACTGATGATCCACATGTGTGGGAGAAATAATAGGTTTCTTTCTCAAGGGTTTTGTTATGGTGTTGATATTTTTATTTCACTGATATGACATTTTAATAGGAATATGTGTTTTATCTTCTATTACTACTTCATTGTGATGATGACTATTTTCTTTCACTGCATAGATATACTAATATTTTTTGATGTTCTTAGTAGGTATATTGGCTTGTTGAGATGTATTTTTGAGGATATACAGATAGATTTCATCAATAAATGACTAAAAAGGAATTTATTACATAATAATATGGTTCTACGGAGACAAACCATGCTCGAAAAATATTTAGGATTTTTTCTAGATATAAAAACCCATTTTAAATTGTTTTTTTTTTCAAAAACGAGATAAAAGGGATTAACATCAAAAAAGAGGTAGGCTACAGCTTCAATTTTTAAAAACCATGGGGGAAAGTACTTGAATTGTACCTCCATTTAAAAAAATGTACTTCCCTATTTGTTTCTGAATAAAATTCCATACATTTCATGAAATACCACTACATGTTGTGAAATGGGTCTACATGATGTGTACTTGGCCTACAGCCATCCATCAACCTCATTTCCCCCTTCTTTCTAAAAAAAACCAAGTGTCCCACAACATGGCATAGGGTCTAAGACAAAATGTAATGTAGACACCTTTAAAATGAATGGAAAGGTCCATACCTCAAGAAAAATTTAGGATCATACAATATTACCCCTTATAGTAATTCATACCTAAATTTACCTCTCAAGGGTGGTCAAGATTCGTCTGAGAAAATCTCATGTCACTGAATAGTTTGTCAGACACCATCTCCCATGTCCCATCCTGGAAATGGTCAGGATGCCTTAGCACTTGTTCTAGATGAACTGACTGGAATTAGAGAACCTTCATGTCCAGTCAACGATATGAAATAGACACTTCTCAAAGGATACATCAACCTGAAGCTCAATCTAAATGGGTTGAAAAGCATGAGAAAGGTATGAGGGATAATAGTATAGAATATATACATGGAATACCTTATGCATGGCTCAGTACCTCTGAGGTAACTATAACCGATAAGCAATTGACCTGAATTACTCAATAATATTGAACATCTCGACATATATTGGTGAAATTTTACCCTATATCCCGATCTACCCATGTTCTAACTTTGGTGGAACACTGAAAAACCTAATCCCCAACCTCGAATTCTACACATCATCTGTGGTGATAAGCATAATATTTCAAATGAGAATGTGCAGTAGACATCAACTTCTGTATCAACTAGACCATCTCAGAAGTCTCTTTCACAAGATGTAGTCCCAGTAATGTTGCCTCTCCTACCTCTAACCAACATATGGGTGATCTTTATGGAATACCATATGATGAATAATAAGTTTCCATCTATATCATCGCCTGATAACTATTATTTTAGGTGAATTCAACTAGGGGAATTTTCCATTCCCAATAGCCCTTAAAATCGTGGACGCATGCTCATAACATGTCCTCTAGCACATGTATTGGATGCTCTCAATAGAAATCAGTCAAAGGGTGGAATTTTGTGCTCATAAGCAACTTTGTACCTCAGACCCTCTAAAAACACTATTAGAAGTGATACGTAAAATAAATGTTCCTATATAAAATGATAGTTCATGGAACCCTATGATGTTGTACCACCACATGGATGTATAAACCTCTAATATCACTAAATCCAAAGGGATCCATGATCCGCATAAAATGAGTTACCTTTGTAAGCTTATCAAAAACAACCCACCCAACATCATTACCTTGAGGCAACCTCGGTAAACCAGTCACAAAATCCATTGTGACATAATCCCAGTTTTACTTTGGTATACGTAACTATTGTAAAATCATAGTCGACCATTAATTTTCCACCTTCACCTTCTAACAGGTTGAACACCCCATAACAAAACAATCTACTCATCTCTTCTTACCCGACAACCAGTATTGAATTCACGTGACATAGTTAAGCTTGGTGACCCCGAGATGTGATTTCCAAGCTGAAGAATGAAACTATCACATCAAAATATCACATATATCTCTTGGAACCCAAACACGTCAATGGATACTCAGTATCTAATCTTTTTCTACCGTCCAAGAAGGATAAGGGTTCTCACCTGCCACACCTTCCCATAAAAATAGGCCTCAGGATCTGATATGTGCCTCATCTTAACTTTGTCTAGTTGGGTAGAGGTCACAGGTAAGGGTGACAGATAAGTCCTCCCCTTCTTTTCATGGACCTCCAAATGAATCTCTAAAAAAAATTCCATAAGCTTACCCTCATTACTATTCTGCTTCACATCTTGTATCCGAGTCCTCCAACTAGGTGTATTGTCCACAACATTTTATTTACAAGACATAATTGACCGATTGATTTCAAAGGACTATAGGTAATCCAACAAAATTATTTAATTCATATTCCGATCATTTTGCATAATGATATACTTGATAAATTAGTGAATATGAGCCTAAATGAAAATAGAGTAGTCGTTGTTCTGAATAATAAATAATGACTGAAAAAGAATTGGTTACTTACTGATGTAGTTCTAATGAGAAAAACTATGTTAAAATAAGAGTTTAGATGACTTATAGATCTGAAACACCATATTAGATGGTTTTTTGGTTCAAAAAACGAGAGGAAAAGGATTTACCTCAATCCAATAGAGGCTACTGCCCATGTTTATAAAACCCATGACGGGAAAGTACATGACATGTACCTACAGTACCCGATATGTACTTCTAGATTTTATTTTTTATAAAAACCATACTATCCATGAACATCCATTACAGACAGAGAACATGGAGTACACTACATCTAATTCTAATATGTGATGTGTACCTAGCATGCAGCCAGCCTTCAGCCGCCTTTCCCCCTTCATTCTCAAAAAATAACCTAAACAGCCCACGACCTGACTTAGGGTATAATCCAAAAAAGGAATATAAAATCATTTAATCCAAAAGGAATTGTATGTTCCTCATGATAACTTTGGTATCCTAAAACTAAGATAGAGAAGTATATGTTATATGATAGATGTAGATTTTTTCATGACACATGTGGGAATATTGTAGTTTGATGGAAAATTCATCCAATGGGGGGAATAATATGTTTTTACCCCTTATTGACTTCTATAATAATAGAGATGAAATATTTTGTGGAAAATTATTATTTTTTCACCCATTTAATTGTTTAACTCATCATCCCTGATGAGTATTTCAGGACAAAATATCTTGATTGTGATCAAGGAACTTTGGACAAACAACTTTCTCAAGAAGCTATGTCTAGAAATGAGTTATTGGGTTTCAGTGACAATGAATACTAATATGGTCTGACATTGATTGCTTATGGGTTGTTCCAAAAATAATTTCCTCATATTTATCAACATTTCATAAATATGGGATGATTAATATTTTATTCTATAGAGATAGACTCTTTCTACTACTGGTGGTGGAAATGGGTGCCTCCTATTTAATAGAACATTTTACCTAGGTGGGTTGGAATACCATTCCATATAATTGATATTCCATAATGTGAATCTACCCATATCGTATGAAACCACAAAGCTGTTTTCCTATACTTGATATTTGGAAACCGTTCATTAAATTATATGAATACGAGAAAACATTCTTCAATATTATGGTGTTGAGACATTAGTAGTGTTAGTATTTTAAGATGTGTTATTCTTCAATTTCACCATTTCACATGGATCGAATGGATTTCATGAGGGTTTTCACTAAACATAAATATAAGGATGTATACCCATCAATTTATCATTAGAAGTGAATTTTAATATATAATATATGTATGGGATCAATCATTTTCTAGATTTTAAGATCCAAATTGGATTCATCGTTTTCTAATCAATTCTTGTATCATTGAAGGGAGGAAGAGATTCATGATACCACCACTGTATTTATTATTTTAGGAGTGTATTGGAAAATAAAAAACATCAATATTTTATGATTATGGTTAGGGACACCATTTTTTTTAATATTATTTCATTATAGCATGAATCCAATGTTGTATACCATGAAAATTTATATTATTATGAGATTAAAATTGACTAAATTTTTTTCATTATTATATGATTATTGTAAGGTTCACCAATTATTATTTGATCCACATTAATTTTCATTTGGCTTAATGTTATTCATTTTCTTGATTTCCAATTCTATAAAGTCTGTAAGAAATTACAATGACTCATTGAATGTGTTTTAAATCATTATCATGGGAGATAGGGCTCATCTAGACTTTTTTGTTGATTTCTTGCCAACTCCAGGAACATGTTTTAGATTAATGACATATTTATGAATCTTACTAAATATTTTTATTTTTACTATGCTTATCCTTATTAAAATCGTTAATCCCGATTGAATAAAAATTTGATCAATATTGATTATAAAAAATAGGTCCTCCGCCACCTATAAAATGTTTCATTACAAATAGACATGGAATATGGCCCAACATTGGAATTTCATATTATTTTCCAGGTTATATATTGATGGGGACAATATTATTTCTTACATTTTGAATGTTCAACCAAGAAAGGGGAGTTATATCATGGATATATTTGGTATCAGGTTTCTCAAACATAAAATGTACTGGTATGACTAGTTGGGATATGATGATATATATATTTTACCTAACCCTCTAAGTGGAATCCTACTAATATAGTAGAAATCATGAATTATAGTCCATGTAGATTATAAATAAAGGGGAACATTATATATATGAATGGAATTTTTATTGAATAAATATTCATATATCACTGATATATTCTTTCGGACTCAGAAATTTGAATGACTAGCCCTACCTTCTAAACCCATATGAGACATGATTACGATGTGAAAAATGATGTCAAAAATTTCCAGTTATATTGCAAAATGGATTGATAATTTCATGATTTTAATGGACTCAAGAATGACACTAATATATATATCATAGATAATATTTCTCTTGATATATGTTCTATGACATTTTGGGGAAATTTGTACAATGAAATATATATGGGGGGATTTGACAATAAAATAATGAATGAATTAAGATACCCATGAGGAGTATCTCAAAACAAATACAAATATATAGAGGTATCTAGTATGGGTTATTATTCCATAAAGATGCATAATATATATCGATTCCAAATAGTAATTAAAGTATTCAAAAATATGATGCCAAACATGCTGTTTTTTACTATACATTGAGGATTCTAACCATGCAGTTTATCATTGTACAGTGTATACAATAACCATTTAGTATATCATTATATTTTGAGGACATTAACCATCTATTTTATCATTATACGATGCTAAAATTAACCAAGAAATTATACTTCATATTTTGTGGATTGTAATTTCCACAATGGATAAGGAAATTTTAAAATTATATGATACATTTATGGTATTATATTCTATATGGAGAATATGGACAAAAGTAGTGGCATGATTTGGAAATATATATATAAGGGGTTATTTAATTGATATCAGTTTGGTTCTAGGAATTATAATCCTAGGTGTATTATTTATAATATGAATCAAATTTTATATATTTCATATATTTATTTCAGACATGTTACACATGAGATACCAAAGATAATTTACATTTTGACTACAAGGGACAAAGGGAGGTTGATTGAACATATGTGGACTATTCCCCTTTGATCATTAATAGTAGTAAAATTTATCAATTTTAAAATTCCATGATATGTAAATGTCCCATGATAATTATAAACATGTGAGGAAAAGTATGGGGATGAAACATGATAATGAGGCCCATTATTCAAATATTTTAATTTTGATAATAGTTTTATAAACAAAGATGTGTAATAACACATGAATCAAGTCATATGTAAGAAACAAAAGATAATATAAGATCATGAAATTTCATTATTTGATATATATTGGTTTGAAATATGGAAGCATAGCCCACGACTTTAGTATAGATCACAATGAGTATGGATATTTGAGGGTGAGATAGGGGATTACATCCGATTTTATGACCAAGAGGGATAAGGTTATGACTCATGATATATATATTCAAGTGAGGATGATGATAGGGAATACACTATATTGGATAACCTTTAGGTATATGGTTATTTCAGATAATACATATATAAATGTGAGAAAATATTGGGTCATAGACCCAAAAGGAAACATATATTTTAAGTAGAATTCATGAGAAGTGTTTACCTGTGATAAAGAGGTTATGTATTACCAAAATTTGATTCCCATTTTTTGGGTGTTAATTAGGATCAAATAGTTTATTATGGAATATAGTCATGGAAAATGTGTTCACCTGTATATAGAGGACATGACATGACACAAGAGGTCCTGGTGACAATTTTATAGAATGAGGGTTCATTTTTTTATATGGATTTTATTGGTTCTTAAGAGGATTATAGGGGAATGTTATCTTAAATAAGAAAAGGGGTCAAGATACAACATTAAAATGGAGTTTCATTATTGTTTTATAATGGGTTTTGATTTTTTTAATCACCCAAATAGGAGAGTATTTAGTGTTCATATGGCTAATACAAATTTTAGGTAGTCACCTAACTGTCATATATATAGGATTTCATGTGTCTAAATAATAGTTATACAACTCCACGATCAAATATTTTATCAAAACATGCACAATTACAAATTTTATTTTTAAAATGTGTAACCCTTGACAAAGTCTCTATCATTTAATTTTACTCGTTGAATTCTGAAATGAGTGTCTTCAAGGATTCCTCATTCTCTTTATTTAATCCTTCCCATTCATATTTTTTATTTATTTTTAAAATTTTAATATGGTTAAACCCTATGTATTTAGAATTCATATGGTTAGACATCTTTACTTATTGATTTTTAATGGATTCAATGCAGACTTTTAAGATACTGGAGGCTTTAGGTATCCAATATACATTGGTGAATGCTTGATAATTATCACATATCATTGGGCTTGAGGAATGATAAATTTAAACTATAAAACCCTAGTGAATTATGTGATCATTATAGAATTCAAGATGTTCCACAAAATACAATAAATCATAATAATATCTCATAATCATAATGAACATCATTAATCATTAATGGATCACATATCAAATATAAATTACTATTCCTTCCATATATGGTATCTTATCCCATTATAATTCCATGTTATTAATCTTCTTCCATGATCAATCATGAATCATTTAATGGAAATTATTCCAATGTAAATATTTCGATGATAGAATTTTTTTATGTTGATATTTTTTTTCATTATAGTATCATTTAATATTGGAATTTTTTATGATCGATGGGGTATATGAACCATTACATCATTAAATTCTTCATCTAATTACATAGTGTGTTTGTGTAAGTTTGGATAATTCACCAGATCACATAAATTTAATATTTTTACAAAATATACTTATATTACTTTTTTAATTTTCATTCTAACTTTGTAAAAAATATAAACTATTCTTATATATAATTTCTTGTGTATATCATGTAATGATATTTATTTTTCCCATAATCCCAAAGGTATATGGTGTCTCTATTACATGAACCATTTACATACAATTGCAGTGAGTTATTTGTTTCTTGTTTTTTAAAACTCACTATATCCTTCCCCCTCATTTTAAAAATGTTTTCCAACCACAAATCCTTAATTTTTATTTCATATTCATTGTGTTTTATTAACAAAAACTATTCTAAACTATATGCTTCGAATAAATTTATGGGTCATCACTTACTTAAAAAGTCTTTATGCGCTAATGAATTCTAATAAATCAAGTGATCACATTTGTTGAATAAATGTGCCCACTTAATAAAATAGTGATACAAATGAGGATTTAATAAATCAAGTCATTTTTACCTCATTTGGTGTTTCAAATTTAGTGGTATAACCATTGTTTGATAGTGGTCCCCAATATGTGGTATGATCCCCATAAATATTCAAATATAGGTGTGTGGAGGACAAGAACATACCAATCATGAATCAATATATTGACTATGATAAATATCATACACCCATGACTATGTCCTTATAATCATAATTGTAGAAACACTATCTTTTTTAAATGACTCAATTTAATATCTTATGAAATGAGAAAAAACTCTCCAATTCTAAAGAAAAAATATTTTTGTTTATTCATAATCCAAATTAAAATGTCAAGCCCATATTAAGATCATTTTCAAAACAATTATTTACAATACCAAACATCCTATATGAAAAATATTTATTTTTTTAGTTTTTACATAATTTTAATACTCAAGTAAATAACTTTTTTAATAATGTAATAAATATGGACTCAAAAAAATAACACATGTCTTAAGAAATATTAACATTCCTATAATATTTATAATTTTACTTAAATGTAAATGTTCATCAAACTTTTATAGGATTGTAAACATGGGTTTAATGTATCGATATGATTTTAATGATATTATGTCTCTTTGGTTAGGAAATATTTCAGATCATATTAATTATGTAACCAATATGGTATAATAATTAATTTTATTATTTAAAATGATCATACAAAGATGAAAATATTTTAATTTAATATTTTCATATCTGTTAATTATTCTTATAATTTCGTTCAATTATGTTGTATCACTCTATTAATCATAAAATATTATTATTATGATTTTATTATAATGACATCATAATAAAACCATACCATAAAAATCCATTAATCATGATATGTGCGTGTTTTGATTAGTTCAAAAAACATACATTAACTATGCCATTAATTTATATCATGGATTTCTGTAGGAACATAGTTAATTGTATAATGTAAAATAAAATTTATAAAAAATAATTTTTTAATGGAATTGTAAGATTACTGTTAAAAAATTATATAATTAAACACATTATATTCAATAAAAACCACTGAAACACGATCATTTCCGATTTTACCTTAATGGATTGTTACCAAAACTACAATAGAATAAAAATATACCTTAATAAACATCATTAAATTTATTATTAGGTATCTTTAATGATATTATTTTGATCAATATTTTAAGAATAACCAGTACAAACAAAATTTTTATGAATCTTATTCAAAACATTCATAATAACATACGCCTTGTATCAATAATAGGCCATAACTATCTATAATATGTATATATACTTACAATAATTGTTGAGTATAAATAGATATTATATGATCTTTCTTCAATTTTTTATAATATTGGTTTTCATCATATAAAATTTCATAGGGAATTCCTGGAAGACGTGATAATAGGTAATGATTTTCATTGTCCCAATTTTGATTCTTCTAGACATATTTCATTTTATGTACCATGTTTTCCTTTTTGGGATATGTTTTATTCCCATTTATGTACTTATATTAATTTTTATTTAATTACATATTTTATGAAAAATCACATTCAGTTCTTCAACTGGGTGTCATGTCAATTTTTACACAAGATTTATTGTTAAATCACCTTCCATTCAGTGATTAATGACCATTAACATCTAATTATTTGATTCATGTTAGGATAATTCAATATATTATTTTATTATAAATTATTCTATCATTATTTTCTAAAAAATTTCACTTCATCCACTAAAATTATTATCCAGACATCTCTATCCTTATATAGTATGTTTCCCATAAGTTATATTGAAATATAGAATATCCTTCTTTGAATTATGAGGTTCCATCGTGAGAATTGGTCCTATATTATTTTTTATACCACTCTTAGATTATATTATATGGTAATTTATTATTATTATTCCGGAACATAACATCTTTTAATAGATATAGGGGTTGACTACTCTTTATGAAATACATGTTTTTTAACAAGGGTAATTTCAATTAACATAAAAGGCTCCATTCATTTAACTATCTAATATATTATCATTTAATTAAAATAACATATAGAAAACAATATTCCATCTTCAATGTCCCATTATTGGATATTCTCTTGAAAATTATTATTTTTCAAATTCATTAACTTTAGCTTTTCAATAGTTATATTTCAATTTAACTTGTCTGTTTTTATTTTAATTCAATGGAAAAAAGTTTTCTAAAAAATAATTTGTGATTTCATTTACATTTAATATTTTATATTAAAAATGATTTATACTCATGTAAATAATATTTCAATATTTATAATTTAATAAATATTATTATTTATATTTTTAGGGATTAATATCATCATAAACAATAATAAATTCATGTCACCTAAAGTGTTATACTATTTGAAGAAGTATTTTTCATGGGTGTTTTTAAACTATTTCAAATTCCTCCTAAGATTATATTGTTACACAGAGGATATGTGATTTTATAACATCCCTCATTCTTTATATGGGTTAAATTTTGAATGATCATTTCCATTAAAATATTAATCCATCATAGATTTTTTATGTCTATAAATTAAACATAGGTATAAATTTACACATAATGAAAATAAAGATTGGTTTCTATGTTATCCATTCCCTTTATTGAAGGGTGTTTATCAAGATTCCATACATTAATTACATAGGTAAATTTTGAGAATCCTTATAATTTTTATTATTTTGTATAAATTTATTTATTACTTAGACATATTTATTATAAATTGTTTTCTCAATATAACATATAGGGAACATATTGTTAGTTCTCACTAGAGAAAAATTATTGAGTATTTGGTTTATGATTTCCCAATTTATTAATATATAAAAACTATAGTCTTTAGGAAAGAAATTATGTATTGGGTATGATTTTTAGGGTAAAGAAGATGTCAATGTTTAGGGATTGAGTGTAATATCAAGATGTTGATAATATGGATTACATCACTATGATTTCAGTTATTAGAAAACATGAAATATACTTATTCTCATTTATATTGATGGATATATTATTCTCCCAATTTATTTTATTATGAAATTATTGTTTTTCCTTATTCCCACAATAATATTCACTTGATATTTAAACCATGATTGCTTCAATTGTATAGTTTTCCTTACTGAGATATTGAGATCAAAACATCAAATGTTTCCATTACCCCGTAATGTGAAGAAGTGTATTTTAAATTATATGCCTAATGAGACAACATGTGAAAAGAATTCATGGGATATGTTGAATAAAATCTACGGATTAATATTTTCATAGTGTTATTTTAGAAAAATGTCTTTTTCGTGTGATATATTAGTTAATGGTGTGTCCAAACTCCCAAATTCTCTAATCACAAAATAATGTTTTAGATGTAACAGATTCAATAATATTTATCATTTTTATAATATATGATAGATATATCGAGTAATTTATATCGTTTATCAAATATAGTTATAAATTTTTATGCATGTGGAACAGAGCTCATGTGATTTAATTTGGGAAAAAAGTTAGAATTAGAAATTTTTTTGATAACATATGATATTAGGATGATTTTTAGGATTATTTATGTGATTATATATTTTTTATTATCATTATTTAAAATATATAGATAAAACATTGGTATAATACATGATTCAATGTTATGATAATAATGGATAATCAATTTTGGGATTTTTTATGAATGAAAATTATTGAAACTATCATTATAAGTTTAATTATATTATAATATTATAATATTTTTTAAATTTTTGGGTAAAAAGTTTTCTTAAAAATTAAAACCCATACATTGTAAGTTTTGGGGATAAAAGCTCAAGTACAGATATACCAAGGATTAGTAAAAACTAAAATTTAAACTTGATATTAACTAAATCATTATATAGTGCACAAAAAAGATACATAACTGTAAACAATGTTTCAAAATATTATGGTACATTCTTTGGTTAATCATATGCTCTTTAAAACCCATCAAGGGCTGATAACCATGATATTTTAAGGGGAAATTTCATGAATTATAATATAACACATCTTAAAGAAACATTAGTTGAATCAAAAATGATACAGGATGAAGTAATATTGATATAATATTTACTAAAACAATTTTAGGATAATATGATATAATCATAAAATATGAAATCATGTATTTAAATTTTCCCAAGTATAATTTTTATACTAATTTTTTAATCTTAGTTATTATCACTTATGTTACCCTTACATGCTATTAATATTGAATGTATCCTAAAGGAATCATATTAAAAATGGGTGTTAAGGAAATTAAGTGACTCTATAGATGATCATCCTATAGAAATGGGAGCTGGACAATGAAATATTGTTTTTATTTTAGAGCATCTACTACAAAATATAACAAACCATGTGAAAAATATTTAAAAAATTGAGCACACTTTAGAAAAGAAGGCTCTAATTAATATTTATGTGATATTTATTATTATTTATAGAATATTAAATTTCCAAAATTTTATAAATGTTGAAATAATCATGTGAGAATTAGATCTAAGTGGATAAATTTATTCTATATATCTATAGATGAGACCAATCTACCACATATATATAAGTGAAAAAGTGAATCTACTAAAACTATTTACTAAATTGCGTGGGAGTTTTTCCTTTTGTAACTCAATGTCCTAATCCAAGTTTCATTGAATTAAAAATCCATTAAAAATCATGATAACCATGAAAATACAATACAAATAATACTAATGTAGTAGATACTATTTTTTAACTCTAGTTTTGTAGATTCCTGTTGTCAAATAATTGTCACATACAATTTGTCATTATATTATTGATAAAAAATATCATATGATTACTATTAAATTATTATGAAGTTTATTTGGATGTTATTACCTATAAAAATAGATAATCATACTATATTATACTTATAGGTGAAATTAGGAATATATTACATCCCTTTATAAAGGGATTATAACAATTTTCCACCAAGATTATTCTAAATAAATATCATAATTGAAAACATGATAATCCTGAAGTGTGCTGACAGTTATGATATCTCTATTAAAATTAATATGGTCATATGTGTGATAGTTTGAGGAATAAATTTATTTATGTGGTGGGGGTGTAATAGTCCAATACTTTAATATATAATTTCCTTTAAATATTTCAATGTATTCGATAGTTTACCCCACTAAAATACTAACCATAAGTGAATTCCTGTTAAATTTCTATAATATATAAAAATATATAAATTAATATGAAAGCATAGGTATTTAATTACTAGAAATGAATAAAAGTTAACACTTTATTAAATATATATAGAGTTAAAATAAATGATGCATTTAATGAAAATGAAATTTTATTGGTATGGCTAAAATTACTTATAAGATCGTTTTAATCTATGAATTTTTATTAAAAAATATATTTTAATATGGAATTATTTTGTAACATAAAAAAATTATGGTTAAATGTTGTTTTTATATATTTATATTAAAAATTATTTAATTTTTTATTGTAAATTATATGGAATAAGATGAATGGGAGATTGTGTTTTAGAGAGTTGATTTCTGATGAAAAATAAATTTTCATTATATTTAATAATTTCATTGAAAAGGTAAATTACCAATGGTATAATTTTAATTTAATAAAATAAGAAATTTTTTATTCATCAAATTATTATCTATAAATGATAAATTGATGATATTTTTTTGTAATTATTTATCTTAAGGTAAATAGTGTAATATAAAATTTTTAAAAATTCTATGATTTGATGAATTTTTTACTATGTAATTCTATTATATAAATTTTTGAAACCTAATTCTATATGTAATATTTATTTAATAAGTGGAATTATAAATACTTAATAATTGGTTCTGGTTTTTAACACTATATATGATATTTTATAATATAATTAATTATTTTCTAAAACAAAATTTTTAAAACATTAATAAAATTATTATATAAATAATTTTTATCATATTTATATATTTAATGAAATTATATTTATAATAAATTTGGAATAACTATGTATTAATTAATTAATATATTCTATTTTTTCAAATTGAAAAACTAATTAGGTACGGAAAAGTCATCGTATTAATAGTAAATTAGAGATAAAATTATTTTACCCATTTAAACACGATAAAACATATTAAAAACTATTGTTATATTGTGTGGTTGAGAAAATTATAGGATTTAACTATTCCTTAATACATTATTTCTAAATTTTGTATCCATTTACCTTGATATTGACACCCCAATATTAAACTTATTGGGGGTATTTATAAAAATATCATCACTTATCAATTATTAATGGGGAATCTCCCCACCAAATCAAAACCAATCCTAAAAATAGGTTTCTACATAAAACCTTTAATTTCTTTTATTTCCATAAAATCATATTAATTTGTTTTAGGATGATTGTAACATCCCGGGTAAATAAAGAATACAACATTATCATATTTATCAATATTTTTGAATAAAATGTTAATATTACTTTAAAGGGAATGCAATGCTCGATGGCATACCCAATACGCAACAACGAGTTTCTTTGAAATCTTACATTGCACACTAATAATAAAATAATATTTTTTTAAATGGTAGTTAATGCATAACTGTTGTAATGGAAGAAATGAACATAACTAACTACAAAATGATTATATATGTTTGTTAAATATTTTTTTCCATTTATCCAATAAATGTTAGAGGCTTAAAATGCAAATGAATCCAATATTTAGAATAAATATTCTAATATTCTTTAAAAGGATGATTAACCGCCTTTTGATGGTGAACCCTTTTTTAAATCTACTTTTTTTTCACTTTTATATGTTATATTTGTCAAAATAAAATCATTCTTTAGAATCAAGACATCAAAATTTACTTTGTGTAATTTTTTTTATTTTCAGATAAAGATTATTTTTAGTGAAAATGTTGTATTTTAATTCAAAACCTCCTATTTATCTAATTTATTTCTATGGTTATATTATCTTTGTAATTGGTTTTAATGTTTAATTAGAATATATTTTTACCATTTAATCCAATTGTGTTCATTAGAATTAATTTCACTTTGAAAATGGACATAAACAACTGTCAATCTTTTGATAGATGTTGTTTTTTAAAACCATGCTATTTGTTTTGACAGCGAGAATTGATTATAAAATTAATTAATGAAAATTCTATGTTTTGAATTTGGTAAAATTGATATAATTTTTTAATTTGTAAAATCAAATAATTCTTAGGCTGAATTTTTGGTATTTTTCTGCCAAATGTTAGTTTTTAATGAATACTGAAAAATACTACATTTTAATTCAAAATTGCCTTTTCATCCAATTTATTGATATAGTTATATTGTAATTTTAATTGGTTTTAAGGTGTAATTTAATTATGATTTTATAATTTAATACAATGTTGGTCATTGTATGTAATTTCACTTTTAAATTGGATGTAAAAACAAATAAATCTATTGATAGATTTTACTTCCTAAAAAACCGTCTTTGGTTTTAACAACAAGAAGTATTTTAAATTAATTACTACTATTTTTTGTTTGGAATTAGATAAAATGGATTCTGTATTTGGAATCCGAAGGTCCAAATTATGTAATTAAGACACTTGTTTTTGGAGATTATGAATAGTAACGACAGTAATTATCTTTAATTATCATGATTAATTAGTAATCGGGTAGTTAGGGGTAATAAAATAATATTATAAAAATACAAAATGACCCCAAAATGTGTCTTAATACTATTGGTGCTGTCATTTCCGACCATGGTATTCCTTGTGCCAACTTAGTGACCCCATGGAATCACTTTTGGGTGATAGTGACATTTTATCATTTTTTTAAAGAAAGGAAAATATAACTAATGTATGTATCACCTAAGTAAAACAATTTTAGTTTTATTTATATAAATTTTATAGTTGACTATAAATATTCATTATAAATATAAAATTATTTCCTACATCATTGTATTTTTTTCAAAATTTTTAGACATTAAATAAATAAATTTATTTATGACACCGTGATGATGTAGTGATTACCTCATTAATGAACTATTTAAATAAAATGAAAAGATAAGATAAAATATAAGATTTACACTTGTCAAAAACATATTTTATGGGTGTATTTAAAACCTTTATCACCTTATCCTCGAAATATAAAATTTTGGGACCTTTAAAACCCGAAAATCATTTTATAATAGAGTAACATTTCCGAACTTTCCAAGAGTGCCCCTCCCCCCCCTTATAAAAGGCCCCCCAACTCTAACCCCTTACCCACACCTCTCAGGCCCTTAGCTCATCCAACCTTTGCTAATATTGTCTCTAAACATCCCTCTATTACTCTTAGAAGCCTCACTTTTGGAAGAAGTCTTTCCAAGTAAGCCTTTGAGCTCAAATTAAAAAGAGTTACCTGATTTGAAGATAATGTCTTCTCTTATGTTCTTTTGTTTTATTTTTCTTCTCCAACCCCCTAAACTCTTTTTATTCCTTTATTTTGTAAGAACACCAGTAACTTAAATATACTAGGATTTTTTTATGAGAAGGATTCGAGCTACACTTATACACACCTCTATGGCATGGTTAAAGAACATACTGTTTCTGTGGGTGACGAATTACTGCCTCACGAAACGATGATTGTTCAATCTTCTTTTAACACCTCTCATGGTGGCCATTAAGATTTAATTGTATTTATATATGATATATATATTATGTTTATGTTTTCCTTATGATTTGGTATTTTTCATTTATTCCATACCTTTATGGTTTCTATAATTGGTAAACGCGATTATTTCATTTTTGGAAGTGCAAACTACCACCCCCTAAAAGTGATTTGAATCGTTAATTCCATATGTGGGATGTATAAAGGATGGAGTTAATGATATTATATATGATATTATACTGTATTTATAGTATAACTATGTATCATTATGTTTCAATTCCATTAAAGTGTGAAATATAAATGAAAGTAGCGTTCATGTGTACGTACGGCTTACCGTCTCCATGAATGGTACATTTCATTTCTTATCTTCAAATGTTATGTACTATTATAAGTACATATATATAATAGATATATATGATATATATTACATCTAAATGATGAATATAATTCTGAAATTATAATATATATATATTTATCATTTAGTTTTGATACAATTAATATGACAAATAAATGAAAGTAGTGTTCATGCGTACGTACAGTCTACCGTCTCCATGAATGGTGCATTTCATTTTTTATCTCAAAATGTTATGGAATAGTATAAAATGAATATATAATTTATATATATTATATTTAAATCGTTAATACTATTCTTGAGATGGTGTACTTATAACTAAATGGACAATTCTTTTCAAACAAGTTCATTTTTGACTCATATACTGAACATCGACAAAAATGTCTGATATGAAGTCACATAATTGACTAATTATTATAACATTAAAATATGTGATATGAATTGAATAATAAACATTAAAGGAGGTCCATAAGAAATTGTGAATTGAAAAAAGTTTATTATTCATGAATATAATGAAATGAACAAGACAAGTCGGACCAGAGGAAAGGGATCATACCTCTCTCTTTATTTTTAAGTACTCTCTTTTATGTCATTTCCTTTAAACTACTTTTTCATATGTTGGTGGATTATATTTTATATTAATCTTACTGTACAATTTATGTTCATATGATGAGATACCCTATTTTATCTCCTCAATCCATTTTTTATGTTTTAAGTGGCGTCGTTAGGCTACCGAGTTTTCATAATGGATTTTTCCTCTCACTTTTATTCCCCTGATATTCATGCTACATTTGCCTTTATTTCCTTTCTGTGTGGTGTGTGTACTACCCATGATTGTATTATTTATGTAATATACTTTAATTTATGGTTATTTACATATTCATTGTATGATCCTTCTTTCATGGGGTGTATGTTTCGAAAGTTACCCAAATCGGTAAGGCAAACATTCACCCTCCTCTTTTTAAAAGACTTCTTTTTTCTAGGTCGTTTAATTTACATATTATTTTTTTGGGATATGATATTATATATCATTATTACTGTAAATGTTATGACCAAGTTATTAGATACCCTTTTTACCTCTCATCAACTCATTTTTTTAATTTTAATGTGACCACTACTTGAAATGGGGACTTTCCCAACGATTCAGAAACGTTGGGAAAGGGGGTAGAACCGTTGGTATAACATATACCAACGGTTCTGCAAACCATGGGGAAGTAATCCATTGGGAAAACCTATCCCAATGGCTTACAAAGAACCGTTGGTATAGGTTAGTAAATTTAACCTATGCCAATGGTTTAACCAAACGTTTGGCAAAGGTTTTACCAATGGTTTACACTAAACCGTTGGTAAAAGTGGTGAAAATAAACACTTTCACAACGGTTTAGAACCCTTGGGAATGGTTTTTGCCAACGGTTCCCTTTAAATTGTTGGAAAAACATCCATAGTAATCTTTCCCAACGGTTTGTAAACCCTTGAGAAAGGATTATTACAAGCCTATGCCAACGGTTTGAAATCATTGGCATAGGCTTGCTGTGCAAATTGTAGAGCAGCCTGCTATTTGCATAGCAGACTCCAATTTTGCACACCAAAATCCAATTTTGCACACCAACCTCTATTCTGCTCCTTTGCAATTACTATACCTACAATAACAAACTAATACATACATATAGAGAACAAATTCATACATATTTAACATATAATGCATTCTTGAACTGTACACATCCAGAATTAAATCAACATTCATAACGTAATTATAAACATACATAATTGATTTAGAATTAAATTTAAAATTTAGATTAAAATTATATATGGAATCCAGAATTAAATTCATAATTGAATACATATGTAATTTAATTATCAATTATCAATAAAATACATAAAAAACTAAATAACTATCAATATAATCCGAATATGTTTGTTCGTATTTTTGTATACTAGTTGTTTTTACTAAAAATGATGTCTATTTTAAACAAAATAAATACACTTGGTGTAATACCGGACACATCGTGGCTTGAATTGAGGTGGGTTTACTCGTACACGTTATATATGACCCATGGATCATTTTCCTAAAGTATCAACATATTCTGAAATCATTTGGTTGGTTTTCTGTAGGCCAAATATTGTTTTCACTTAAAATATTGTTCATTTAAAAAAAATGAGACACTTTGTGTGGTGCAGCCCACACCAGTCCTCAGATTGAGGCGGGGTTGACTTGTACACGTCACATATGACCCAAGGATCGTTTTCCAAAAGTTTCAATGGAATCCGAATGAATTTTGTCAGTTTACCATATGTCATTTATTGTTTTCACTTAAAATGATGTCTATTTTTAACGAAAGAGAGACAATTTGAGTGGTTCTGGTCACACCGTGCCTCAGATTGAGGCGGAGTTGACTCATACATGTCACAAATGACCCATGGATTGTTTTACTAAAGGTTCAATAGAATCCGAATGCATTTATTTGGTTTTCTATACGCCAGTTGTTGTTTTCAATTAAAATGAAGTCCATTTTAAACTAAAGATAGACACTTTGAGTGGTGCCGGCCACAACGCACCGCAGATTGAGGTGGGGTTGACTCATGCACATCATATATTACCCATGGATCATTATGCTGAAGTATCAACACAATCAGAATCTGTTTGGTTGGTTTTCCGTATGTACTTAAAATGTTGTCCATTTTAAACAAAAGAGAGACACTTAGAGTGATCCCGACCACACTACGACTTGGATTAAGGCACGGTTGACTTGTACACATCACATATGACCCAATGATCATTGTCCTAAAGTTTCAACAGAATCCAAATGAGTTTGGTCGGTCAACCGTATGCTAGTTGTTGTTTTCACTTAAAATGAAGTCAATTTTAAACAAAGGAGAGACACTTTGAGTGGTGTCGTCCACACCACACCTCGAATTGAGGCGAGGCTGATTCGTACACATCACTTATGAACCATGTATTGTTCTCCTAATGTTTCAACTGAAACTGAATGTGTTTGGTCTGTTTTCCGTATGTACTTAAAATGTTGTCCATTTTAAACAAAAGAGAGACACTTAGACTGATCCCGGCCACACCGCGACTCATATTGAGCCTGGGTTGGCTCATACACGTCACAAATGTCCCATGGATCGTTGTGATAAATTATCAATAGATTACGAATGCGTTTGGTCGGTTTTCCGTATGGCAGTTTTTCTTTTCACTTATAATCCTGTCTGTTTTAAACAAAAGAGACACAGTTTGAGTGGTTTTGGCCACAGCGCACCTTTTATTAGGGAGGGGTTGACCCGTACACATCACATATGACTCATGGATCGTTGTGCTAAAGTATCGACACATTCCGAATGTGTTTGGTCGGTTTTTTGTATGCCAGTTGATATTTTTCACTTAAAATGTTGTCCATTTGAAACAAAAGACAGAAACTTTGAGTGGTGTTGGCCAAACCGCATCTCAGATTGTGGCAGGGTTGATTCATACACGTCACACATGACCTATGGATCGTTCTCCTAATGTTTAAATAGAAACTGAATGTGTTTTGTCAGTTTTTTGTATGTACTTTAAATGTTGGCCATTTTAAACAAAAGAAAGACACTTAGACTGATACCGGCCATAACGCGACTTGGATTGATCCCGGGTTGGCTCGTACACATCACATATGACCCACGGATCACTGTGCTAAAGTATCAACACAATCAGAATCCGTTTGGTTGGTTTTCTGTATGCTAGTTGTTCTTTTCACTTGTAATCCTGTCCATTTTAAAAAAAAGATACACAGTTAGAGTGGTGTCGGCCACACCGCGGCTCGTATTAAGGTGGGTTTTACTCGTACACATCACATATGACTCATGGATCATTTTTCTAAATTATCGACACTTTCCAAATGCGTTTGGTCGGTTTTTCGTATGGCAGTCGATGTTTTTAACTTAAAATGTTGTCCATTTTAAACAAAAGAGAGACACTTAGACTGATCCCGGCCACACCGTGACTCGGATTGAGCTCGGGTTGGCTCGTACATGTCACATATGACCCATGTATTTTTGTGATAAATTATCAACAGATTCCGAATGCGTTTGGTCGGTTTTCCGTATGTCAGTTGTTCTTTTCACTTATAATCCTGTCCGTTTTAAAAAAAAGAGACACAGTTAGAGTTGTTTCGGCCACACCGCGCCTCGTATTGAGGCATGGTTGACTCATACACGTCACATGTGACTCATGGATCGTTGTGCTAATGTATAGACACATTCCAAATGCGTTTGGTCTGTTTTTCCTATGCTAGTTGACGTTTTTCACGTAAAATGTAGTCCATTTGAAACAGAAGACAGTCACTATGAGTGGTTTCGGCCACAATACATCTCAGATTGAAGAAGGGATGATTAGTACATGTCACATATGACCAATGGATTGTTCTCCTAATGTTTCAATGGAAACCGAATGCGTTTGTTCGGTTTTCCGTATGTACTTAAAATGTTGGCCATTTTAAACAAAAGAGAGACACTTTGACTGATCCCGGCCATACCGTGACTTGGATTGAGACCGGGTTGCCTCTTCTACATCACATATGTCCCATGGATCGTTGTGATAAAGTATAATCACAATCAGAATCCGTTTGGTCGGTTTTCCGTATGCCAGTTGTTATTTTCACTTATAATCCTGTCTGTTTTAAATAAAAGATACACAGTTAGAGTGGTGTCGGCCACACCGTGCCTCATATTGAGGTGGGGTTGACTCATAAACATCACATATGACTCATGGATCATTGTTATAAAGTATCAACACATTCCAAATGCGTTTGGTTGGTTTTTTGTATGCCAGTTGATGTTTTTCACTTAAAATGTTGTCCATTTTAAATAAAAGACAGACACTTTGAGTGGTGTCAGCCACACCGTGTCTCAGATTGATGCGGGGTTGATTCCTACACATCACATATGACCCATGGATCATTATCCAAAAGTTTCAACAGAAATTGAATGTGTTTGGTCGGTTTTCCCTATGTACTTAAAATGTTGGCCATTTGAAACAAAAGAGAGACACTTAGAATGATCCTTCCATACTGCGACTCGGATTGAGCCCGGATGGGCTCGTACATGTGACATATGACCCATGGATCGTTGTGATAATGTTTCAACACAATCAGAATCCATTTGGTCGGTTTTCCGTATGCAAGTTGTTTTTTTCACTTATAATCCTATCCATTTTAAACAAAAGAGACACAGTTAGAGTGGTATCGGCCACACCATGTCTCGTATTGAGGCAGGGTTGACTCGTACATGTCACATATGACTCATGGATCGTTTATATAATGTATCGACATATTCCGAATGTGTTTGGTCAGTTTTTCGAATTTTAGTTGATGTTTTCACTTGAAATGTTGGCCATTTTAAACAAAAGAGAGACACTTAGACTGATCCCGGCCATACTGTAACTTGGATTGAGCCTAGGATGGCCCATACACATCACATATAATCCATGGATCTTTGTGCTAAAGTATCAAAACAATCATAATCCGTTTGTTCGGTTTTCCGTATGCCAGTTTTTCTTTTCACATATAATCATGTCCGTTTTAAACAAAAGAGACACAGTTAGAGTGGTGTCGGCCACACTACGCCTTGTATTGAGGTGGGTTTCACTCGTACATATCACATATGACTCATGGATCGTTGTTCTAAAGTATCAATACATTCTGAATGCATTTGATCTGTTTTTCGTATGCCAATTGATGTTTTTCACTTAAAACGTTGTCCATTTTAAACAAAAGACAGACACTTTGAGTGGTGTCGGACACACCGAGTCTCATATTGAGGCGGCATTGATTCGTACACGTCACATATGACCCATGGATCATTCTCCTAATGTTTCAACAGAAACCGAATGATTTTGGTTGGTTTTCTGTATGTACATAAAATGTTGGCCATTTCAAACAAAAGAGAGACACTTAGACTGATCCCATCCATACCGCGACTCGGATTGAGCCCGAGTAGGCTCGTACATGTCACATATGACCCATGGATCGTTTTTCTAATGTATCAACACAATTAGAATCCTTTTGGTTGGTTTTCCGTATGGCAATTGTTCTTTTCACTTATAATCATGTCCATTTAAAACAAAAGAGACACAATTAGAGTGGTTTCGGCCACACCACGCCACGTATTGAGGCGGGGTTGACTCATACATGTCACATATGACTCATGGATCATTGTACTAAATTATCAACACATTCCAAATGCGTTTGGTCAGTTTTTCGTATGCCAGTTGATGTTTTTCACTTAAAATGTTGTCCATTTTAAACAAAAGAGAGACACTTAGACTGATCCCGGTCACACCACGACTCGGATTGAGCTCGAGTTGGCTCGTACACGTCACATATGAACCATGGATCGTTGTGATTAATTATCAACAGATTATGAATGCGTTTGGTCAGTTTTCCGTATTTCATTTATTCTTTTTACTTATAATCCTATCCGTTTTAAACAAAAGGGACAATGTTATAGTGGTTTCGGCCACACCACACCTCATATTGAGGTAGGGTTGACTTTTACACGTCACATATGAATCATGGATCGTTTTTCTAAAGTATCGACACATTCCAAATGCGTTTGGTCTGTTTTTCATATGCTAGTTGATGCTTTTCACTTAAAATGTTGTCTGTTTTAAACAAAAGACATACACTTTGAGTGGTTTCAGCCACACCACATCTCAGATTGAGGCGGTTTTGATTCGTACTCATCACATATGACCCATGTATCGTTCTCCTAAAGTTTCAATGGAAAATGAATGCATTTGGTTGGTTTTCCTTAAGTACTTAAAATGTTGGCCATTTTAAACAAAAGAGAGACACATAGACTGATCCCGGCCATACCGTGACTCGGATTGGGCCCAAGTTGGCTCATACATGTCACATATATCCCATGGATCATTGTGCTAAAGTATCAATACAATAATAATCTGTTTGGTCGGTTTTCCGTATGCCAGTTGTTCTTTTAACTTATAATCCTGTCAATTTTAAACAAAAGAGACACGGTTAGAGTTGTGTCGGCCACACCCAGCCTCGTATTGAGGTGGGGTTGACTCTTACATGTCACATATGACTCATGGATCATTTTTCTAATGTATCGACACATTCCGAATGCGTTTGGTCGGTTTTTTGTATGCCAGTTGATGTTTTTAACTTAAAATGTTGTCCATTTTAAACAAAAGAGAGACACTTAGACTAATCCTGGCCACACCGAAACTCGGATTGAGCCCAAGTTGGCTCATACACGTAAAATATGACCCATGGATCTTTGTGATAAATTATCAAAAGATTCCGAATTCATTTGGTCAGTTTTCCGTATGCCAGTTCTTCTTTTCACTTATAATCCTGTCCGTTTTAAACAAAAGAGAGACACTATGAATGGTGTCGGCCACACCGCACCTCGTATTGAGGCGGGGTTGACTCGTACACATCACATATGACCCATGGATCATTGTCCTAAATCATTAACACATTTCAAATGCATTTGTTCAGATTTCTGTATGTACTTAAAATGTTGTCCATTTTAAACAAAAGAGAGACACTTAGACTGATCCCGGCCACATCGTGACTCGGATTGAGCCCGGGTTGGCTCGTACATGTCACATATGACCCATGGATTATTATGATAAATTTTCAACAGAATCCGAATGCTTTTGGTCAGTTTTCCATATGTCAGTTGTTCTTTTCACTTATAATCCAGTCCATTTTAAACAAAAGAGACACAATTAGAGTGGTATGTTAGTTGTTTATTCACATTATTCAAATACACTATTTGACTATGGGTATTTAAATTAATTTATTTATGAAAAATTTACATTTAAAATGAGAATATCAGAAAATTAACAGAAGATAAAACTTTTACTAAAAATCCTTGTGGAAATATTAATGTAAACATGATTTATGAGAATCCTCATGTGTCTATTAGTGGAATGGTATTTACTTAAAATCTAGTGGAAATTCATATAGAATATTTTTATATCAATATTAGTATGTATTAGATTTTATTTTATCATGATATGAAACATTTCAGATCTAACAATTCCATGACCAATGAAGACATCAACATCTATGAAAATAGGCAATATATAAAAATAACTCAACTGCAATACTATACTACAGGTCTGAATAAAACCAACAACCTGAATAGATTAAACATCAAATCTCAGTAATATTAGTCAAAAAATGTAACGGGTCAACTTGTCCCACATCACCCTCACCATCACCATCATCACCATCATCACCACCCTCATCCTCGTCCCCATCATCGTCCTCGCCCTCCTTGCCCACCTCCTCACCCTCACCCTCTTCGCCCTCGACCTCCTCCTCACCCTCCTCACCCTCCTCCTCATCCTCGTCGCCATCATCATCATCCTAGACATCATCTTTACCACCACTAGAACTACCACTCGGTGCTCCATATATAGAACGTATCGACGACATATATTAATCAAAAGTTGGGTTGGCCTCTGGTGGAAGTGTCAGACGTAGAACTTCAATAAATTTCATAAATGCACTGTTTTCACTAGAAGACTATTCTGCCATCTCTGTGGCCCTTTTTTCAGCCTACCTTTCCTGTGCCCTAACTTTCTGTAGCTTGGTGGCACTACAACTCGTACCTGAGGAGGTCCAATACCTCGTCGGGGCTATCCTAGGTCGACAGCATACTCTGCCAGGATGCTCCTCTCCCAAAACCTGATGTAAGTGATCAGTTGGCTCAAAATTTTCTAGTTCTTGTGCATCGAGGGCCTCTAAAGAAGCTTGTTACAAATATAAATATATTATTAAGTTACAAAATATATATTAAAATATAAAATCAACAGATTAAAACTTACAATCTGCTGCTGAGTCGCTTCATTGACGGCACTTCCATCCTTTTTTCTGTCTACTCGAGCAAAACAGTTTTGATCGAGGCACAATCCCTTCAATATTTTGTACATTCCTCTACAATGACATTGAAAACAAAAGTTTTATGAAAACTTTAGAAAACTATTAAATAATTAAGCAAACAATAGAAAGTGTAAGTCATAAAGAAAACTTATAAACAATTGTCTTACCTGCTTTCTCTCATTATCAGGCATCGTAGTGTGTCCCAGTGTGTGGAGGTATTTTTTTGCATTAATGTTATTTTTATTTTTTCAAATGATTCCTAAATAAAATTCGAAAATTCAATAGATATTATTAATGAAAAAAATGAATTTTATTATTTAAATTCCAAAAATGTAATTAATACCTTAAACTGGTTACTCGTCCAATGAGTAATCATCTGACGATACTGCTCTATAGGACAATCATCCACCACTGGTACCGCCTCTAACTTAGTTCGAACTCTAGAAACCCATCCAATATACAACTCATGCTTGTAGGCTCTCCAAAGATCACCTAAATCCTTTAGACGTTTCGATCGTGCACCCTCACCATCGGGAAAATTAAATTGAAGCTGAAATCAAAATATTAATTCATATAAATACAAAAATAATACATGGCATTAAATAGAACATATTTTTTTACCCATATATCTACCCAACCTCTATCTTTGACCTCATGTGGCAAATGTCTCCACGATAGCGGGCTGATGATAATGATGTCGGAGTATTTGGAAAGCGTCACCAAAAAACTCCGACATTGATGCCTTGTTTTCTCAACCATTTGGTTGTCTTCATTATAATCCACCATAACCTGTGTGTGGTGGTTCCACACCAAATGCATACATGTACACCCCCTCCCATGCCTCATGTTAGTATATGTATCATTCCTGAAAGAAAAACAAATATTTTATCAAAAAATGTTATAATGAAAATAAATATTGCTATAAAAATGTGTTAGGGTTCTATAAATATACCTGCGCCGGTCTGATCGCTGAGCACCGCTGGCTCCACAGAAACTGATGGAATGTAACACCCCAAGCTTCTATGGTACGTTTCTCTTCGAATAATGCGATAGCGTGTGTTGTACGCAACGTCGAGTTCTAACACACCACAACCAATCAAACTAGCTGTTATGAAAAGTAATACATAATTTGTGAAATTTTATAAATTTTATCTCTCAAAATGAACTTCATTTTTGGATTCGGAGTATCAAATTTAGCCTAAGGTGAAATTTTGGTACTTTTAGGATAACTTTAATATTTTTATGAATAGTGAAAATTACTAAATTTTAATTAAAAACAACTTTTTTAATAAAAATAATTAATAGGGATAAATTATGAATTTGAGTGGTTTTAAATTATATTTAGAATATATTTTTACCATTTAATACAATTTTGGTCATTCGACAAAATTTCAAATTTAAACAGAACATAAACAAGTATCAATCTTTTGATAGTTATTATATCTTAAAAACACGCTTTTTGTTATGACAGTGAGAATTAATTTTAAATTAATTTCTGCCAATTCTGTGTTTTGAATTTGGAAAAATGGATTCCATATTTGGAATCAAGATGTTCAAATTGTGTAAATAGGTAACTTTTATTTTTAGACATTTTGAATAATTACTTCGGTAAATATTTTATTTACCATGGTTAAAGGGTAAATCCGGTAAATAAGGGTTAAAAAATAATATTATAATAATAACAAATTACCCTAAAATGTGTCATAACCTTATTTTTTGATACATGTCCAACCATGGGCATCTTTGGGTCGATTTTGGGACCCCATGGTTCCACTTGTAAGTGATAGGGACACATTATTTTAATTAAGTTAAAATGAATACAAAAATGACACAAGCATATATCTTTTAGAAACACAATTTTTAAATAGGGTTATATATGTTGCAATTTTGACTATAAATATTAATTATAAATATAACAAGATTTCCTACATAATTTTATTTTATTTATAATTTTTAGACATTAAATAATTTAATTTATTTATGACGCAATGGTGATGCAGTAATTACCAAAATAGTGAAAAATTAAAATGATTGATATTGTAGATACCCAAAAAAATATAATTTGAGAGCGTTTATGAATTACAATAATTTTATAGGTTAATATGACATGTTAGGAATGATGTAATTAACTTTTTTAGAATTAATCATTCTGTTATGTTTTTTACAAAAATCAATTATTGAATAGTGTCAAAATTGACATAAAAGAGTTTTTAAAACAAGTATTATATTATTAATTGATATTGAATTCATAAAAATCTAAGGTTTGGCCAAGAGACTTATATCATGATAGGTGTATCATTAATGGACCACTTAGGGGTCTATTGGATTTATATAGTATGTTTATTAACCATATAATATAAAAATACAAAGAGACATTGTAAAAGTGAAACTAATTAACTAAGAGTTAATACTTAAAGATAAAGTTAGTATAATGACCCAAACCTGTCTAAATTATATTGGTTGTGTGGTTTTCGACATATCCCTACCTTAACATATAAATAATCCACTTTGGAGCTATTAAGAATCAAATATGAATTTATTATAAAATAATATTTCTAGCTTTTCCAAAGGTGCCCCTCACCCCTCTTATAAAAGGGCACTCCCCCTTCTCTTTAATTCACACCTTCAAAGCCTTTTGGATCGGCCGAAATCTGCCCACATACTCTCTCAACTTCCCTAACTTCATTTTAGAGGCCTTACTTTAGTCATAAAGCAATCCTAAGTGCCCTTGTGATCAAATCAAAAGGAAGAACCCAAAGAAGAGGTAATGATTTCACCACCCTTTTACAAGTTCATTTCTTCTTCCAATTCTTCTTCCTTTGTAATTACCATTAGAAAATAATAAATCCAGTATCTTATATATACTGTGATGTTATTATAAATATGGTACAACCATATTCATTATTCTATCCATCCTTTGAATAACATGTCACCATACGTGTGTACGTACGGCTTACCGTCTCGAAGTCGTGGTGTAATTGTTATTCAATAAATTATTATTTTGATGTGTATAATAATGATTTATAATTCATATAAATAATAAATATAACATGATAATAATTCTGTATATGATATACCATCCAATTATATATTATTTTAATATCAAAAGAATGATATTGTCGCTCGTGCGTACGTACGGACTACCGTCTCCACGAACGCGATGAGATTCATTATCCATCATATCCATTAAAGTATAATTATCATTTTATGATTTAAAAATAAAGTTTATGTACTTGATATAATTCTGGATATGAATAAGATACAACCTATCCATTACAAACATGGCTTACGTAACAAAACATATAAAAGAAAATGAGTAAGTTAACACCCGAACCAACGATATTACTAGGATATTATTAACAAATCAATGTTAAAAGATCATATGTGATATCATATTATTGTATATGATTCTTGTATAATTTAATAACAATTATTTCACCATTATACAGGAGGTTAACTTACCCCCAACCAAGGAAAAGTACAAGGTAAGGGTTTATTTTTCAATCTCTTCATTATCCGAGGTTGTTTATACGTAATAATCTACTGGGATCTCTTTATCATCCACATTAATCTTTCCTAAAAATTTATTTCAAAATATTTTTACTACTTACAAGAATATGGGTTAAAGTCATTTATACCTTTGTTTGACTTTTTATTAGAGTTTTATTAAGGAATATTTCCGTCGTTTTCCAAACAAGGTTTTTTTTATCCTTTTCGACAGAATTAAGGTAAGGATGTTTTTTTAACTTATACGGTAGGTGCAGCTATTTTCCACAGTTCTAAAATCGTCAAAGCTTCCCTTACAATCTTATAAGAATATTTTCAAAGAAAATGTTTTATTTTATAAATATATGACTCTTAAATTATTTCAAAATAGAACGATATATTTCTCTAAAAAGAGTTTTGATTTCATCTATGTCAACATCCTTTGATGGATTTTACACTTATTTGATGTTGATTTATTATGATACAAAACTTATGTATTGTATTGAAGGTTTTTTGATATGTTTGATGGTGGATGTGTTATTTTCATACCATTCATAGTTTATGGATGAAGTATTTACATTTCGTATGCTAATTTTAATACGAATGTTTATGTTATGTTTAAAACTTTTCATATAGGAATGCATTGGACTTAATATGTGATGGGTGGAGCCCGCTATAGATCCTCAATGCATCGGTATGTCTCATGAGACAAACTAGTGTCTTGGCACAAGGCCTTGGAAAAATATTATTTGTAGTCTTGGCACGAGGCCCTGGCTATGTGGTTATGATAGTCTGGAATTATGCATTCCATCATTATGAAAGTGGTTATTGATATTGCATGTGATTATTTGATTAGTATAATATCCATGTGAATAAACAAATGGAATTATTTCATTTTATTTTTTCCACACAATGTTGAAGTTCAAGTTTAAAAGGCTTTTGTTTTACTTATACACTGCCTTAAATGTTTATTCTAATTTATGAAAGTTTCCGCTATATTGTTATCCTTACTGGGCATTTGAGCTCACCCCTTTTCTATGTTTTATTTTTCCTAGGATGTGAAGAAGTAAATTATGAATGACCTGCAGGGATATTATGAGGGGATAATAGTGTGGACTATGGAGACAATATGTTTTTGTAGTAGTTTTTCACATTATGATGTAATATAAAACTTTATGAATATATCTAGTGTTTCCAAAGCTACTAAATCAATCGGTCATTCGAGATTTGATCTTTCTTGTGATCATGACAATGTTATGTAATAATGAACCGACTCTAGGTAACTATGGTCAGGGCGTTACAGTTGGTATCGGAGTAAGTTTAGTACAATCCTTGGAAGCTAGATTTAGATAAACTCTGATTAGAGCACGTAGACCTAATATAAACTTTGAGGATTAATATAGAAGAACATCCTAGAATTTTGGTATTGTAGAGATTTTATGAGTTTTCCATGCAATACCTCCCTGTCCAGATACGAGCAGGTAGAGGCGGCTCTGGCACAGATGTACATAGGGGTAAAACCCGAAAACACCGCTTTGAGCTAGACTCAAACGGGAACTAGTGCACGACAACGGGACTTGCTGCACTCTTGGTTACAACACTCCCAGGAGATATTCTTAGGATAAATCTCATTTTCTTTATAAATCATTATGAAGGGTTTATGAGTATATAGTCCCTCAACGAAAACATTTTTATGACTATGGATTATATCCATAAATAGTTCAATTTATGTTAAGTGTTTTATAAGTATGGAATTATGTATTTTGATTCATAAACTGATCTAGTTTATGCCATTTTTTAGAAATGGCACCTAGTGGAAGAAATGGAAACTGTATCAATGCATGAACTCCATGTAGAGATTGCCCTCCTGCTCAAGATAATTATAGTGGAGCTGGTCATGAAACTGGGGCCGATCAGCTAATCACCATACTAGGACAACTCACTCAGGTTGTGAATAATAACTTTACCCGTATGGAGCACCCTAATCCGCAGCGTGGAGGATCAATGTTAGATCGATTCATGAGGCAACAACCACCAATGTTCAATGGGTGTAAAAATCCCTTAGTAGCTGAGCAATGGAGAAATTCTCTAGAGAAAATATTTCAGGCTTTGGGAGTAGTGAAAGGGAAAAAGTTATCATGACAGTTTACCGCCTCACTGGAGATGCTGATAAATGGTGGTCATTGATTCAAAACACGAAGGAAGATGATAAAGTATCAAATATGGAATAAGAGAGTTCAAAGATCTGTTTTTAGAAAAATACTTTCCTCGTGACCATCAAGCATATATGGAAAGGTAATTTCTGAGTCTGAGACAAAAGGAGGATGAGAATATCGCAAAGTATGAGGATAACTTTACAAGGTTAGCAAGGTATGCTGGAGATTATATACGTAACCCAAGAAGTAATATTAATCATTTCTTTGATGGGTTAAACCATTTCTCCATTGAGAATTAGTCTCACAATCCTTCTCGTTGTACGAAGACATTGTCTCATGTGCTATCAAGACATAAAAGGAATTTTCTAAGTCTTATGACTTTAAATAAAAGCAAGAGAAGAAGAGATCTGCTGATCAATCTGGGAATAGAAATAAGGGGAAGAAGGGAAAGGTTTAATATCCATCTTGTGGTAAATGTTGGAAGAAACACCCCGGTACTTTCTTGAAGGGAGTTGGTGTCTGTTACAAGTGTGGTGAAAAAGGCAACCAAGCTCATGATTGCAAAGGGAAGAAGGAAGCTACCAATGCATAGTGCTACAATTGGAGGGATATGGGACATTATGAAAATTAATGTCCTAATCGTCAGGGGAACTTACCTCAGAAAGGGCCAAAGGATCATGGCCAAGCTTATTCTATCACTACTGCTGAGGTAGAAGCTACAAAAGATGTTGTGGAAGGTAATTTAATGGTTTCCTCAAGTTTAGAAAATGCATTATTTGATTCTGGATCACGGTATTGTTTCATATCTTCCCAGTTTTCTAAGAAAATTAGATATTTCCAATTTGATTTAAGAATGGAGTTGTCAGTTAAAACTCCTAAGGGAAGTATCATTGCAACAAGGTTTTGTGAATCAGTCCACATTAGAGCACATAAATATTCTTTATCTGCTGATCTCATCGTCATACCTATGATTGAGTTTGATATAAACCTCGGTATGGACTGGATTTCAGACTATGATGCAAAGATTTATTGTAAGAAGAAGGAGGTTACGATTTTTGATGATGATGATAAGGAACACCTTATCTTTAGAGAATAATTGTCACCACCTAATTCCTATCTAGATCCACCCCATTAGCTCAAAAAAATTCAATTATTGGCGGGGAAGAGAATGAAATGAATGTGGGTGAGGAAAGGAATGTTTAAATAGAGGATGTACCTGTTGTGAAAGAATATATAGATGTATTTCCGGAAGATTTACCTAGACATCCTCCAGAACGAGAAGTTGAGTTTTACATTGATTTAATTCCTGGATCAAGGCCTATATCGAAGACCCCTTATAGAATGGACACTGTAGAATAAGTAAGACTAAATAAACAACTAGAGGAATTGAGTAATAAGGAATTTATTCGCCCTAGTGTTTCTCTATGGGGAGCCCCTGTTCTTTTTGTTAAAAAGAAAGATGGATATATGAGGTTATGTATCGACTATAGGGAGATCAATGCTATAACAATAAAGAACAAGTATCCCCAACCTCGCATTGATGATTTATTTGACCAACTGCATGGAGATCAATACTTTTCAAAGATTGACCTTCGATCTGGATACCATCAGTTGTGTGTAACGAAGGAATACATTCCAAAGACAGCATTTCGAACTAGGTACGGGCATTACGAGTTTACTGTAATGCCTTTTGGATTGACTAATGCACCCTCTATATTCATGGATCTGATGAATAGAGTTTTCAAGGAATATCTCGATGAATTTTTGGTGGTATTTATTGATGATATCTTGGTATACTCTAAAATCTACGAAGATCATGAAAGTCACTTGCGCATTATCCTGAAGACTCTGAGAAGACATGAATTATATGAAAAGTTTAGCAAGTGTGAATTCTGACTTCATGAGATTTCTTTTCTTGGCCATATTGCCTCTAAAGATGGAATTTTGAAATTCAGGAAGAGACTTTGTGTTCCCAATATACCTGACCTAAAAAGGGAATTTCTGGATGATTCTCATAGTTCCAATTTCTCTATACACCCTAGGAGCACCAAAATGTATAGAGATTTGAAGGAACATTTTTTGTGGGACAACATGAAGAGGGAGATTACTGATTTTTTGTCAAGATGTATGATTTGTCAACAAGTGAAAGCTAGAAGGCAATAGCCTGGAGGAGTCATGCAACCTCTTCCTATACCGGAGTGGGAATGGGACAATATTACGATGGAATTTGTCATGGGGCTACCAAAGACTCCAAGAAGGAACGATGCAATATGGGTCATTGTTGATCGTCTTACCAAGTCAGAACATTTTCTTGCTATAAGAGAAGATCTACCACTGGAACATCTAGAAATAATATATATTGATGAAGTTGTGAGACTTCATGGAATACCCCTATCGGTTGTTTCTGATTGTGATCCCCGTTTTACTTCAAGATTCTGGAAAAGTCTTCTGAAAGCCTTGGATACTGAACTTCATTTGAGAACTGCCTACCACCCTCAAACAGATGGACAATACGAACTAACTACTCCAAACTTATAAGACATGTTGAGATCCTGCTCACTTGACTTTCAGGGTATGTGGGATCAATATTTACCCTTGGTAGAATTTTCCTATAACAATAGCTTCCATTCGAGTATTCAGATGGCACCATATGAAGCGTTAAACAGAAAGAGATGTTTCACACCAACCTATTGGGATGACGTTGGTGAAAGAAGACTTTTAGGCCCAGAACTGGTGGAGGAAATGATGGAAAAGGTGAAGGTAATACAAAATCACATCAAATCAGCTAAAAGTAGGCAGAAGAGCTATGCCGATAATTGAAGGAAGGATTCGGAATTTCAAGTCGGTGATCATATTTTCCTGAAGGTATCTCCATGGAAGGGAGTCATACATTTTGGTAAGAAAGGTAAATTGAGTCCCAGGTACATCGGACCTTTCGAAATTCTAGAACGAATTGGGGCTATAGATTACCGATTGGCAATGCCTCCAAGTCTCTCCAAAGTCCACGATGTGTTCCACTTATCTCTGTTGAGGAAATACATGCCTGAACCAACGCATGTACTCACCTATGTGGAATTAGAACTAGAAACCGATATATCTTATTGTGAAGAACCCGTCAAGATTATTGATACGAGAGAACAAGTACTGAGAAACCGGACGACGCATCTGGTAAAAGTTTTGTGGAGAAACCATAAGATGGAAGAGGCAACGTGGGAACCTGAGGAACTTATGATGAAGAACCACCCGAGTCATTTCATGCTGTAGTATTATAGAAATTTTGAGGATGATATTATTTGAAGGAGGGGAGAATTTAACACCCCAAGCTTCTACCGTACGTTTCTCTTTGAATAATGCGATAGCGTGTGTTGTACGCAACATCGAGTTATAACACACCACAACCAATCAAACTAGCTGTTATGAATAGTAATACCTACTTTTTGAAATATTATAAAGTTATCTCTCAAAATGGACTTCATTTTTGGATTCGGCGTATTGAATTTAGCCTAAGCTGAAATTTTGGTACTTTTCGGATAACTTTAATATTTTGATGAATAGTGAAAATTACTAAATTTTAATTAAAAACAACTTTTTAATCAAAATAATTAATAATGATAAATTATGAATTTGAGTGGTTTTAAAGTATATTTAGAATATATTTTTACCATTTAATACAATGTTGGTCATTCAACATAATTTCACAATTAAACCGAACATAAATAAGTATCAATCTTTTGATAGTTATTATATCTTAAAAACACGCTTTTTGTTTTGACAGTGGGAATTAATTTTAAATTAATTTTTGTAACTTCTGTGTTTTGAATTTGGAAAAATGGATTCAATATTTCTAATCAGTATGTTTAAATTGTGTAAATAGGTAACTTTTATTTTTATACATTTTGAATAATTACTTCGGTAAATATTTTATTTACCATGGTTAAAGGGTAAATCCGGTAAATAAGGGTTAGAAAATAATATTATAATAATAAAAAATTACCCTAAAACATGTACTAACCTTATTGGTTGATACATATCCGACCATGGGCATCTTTGGGTCAATTTTGGGACCCCATGGTGCCATTTGTAAGTTATAGGGACACTTTATTTTAATTAAGTTAAAATGAATACAAAAATGACACAAGCATTTATCTTTTAAAAAAAATTTACATAGGGTTATGTATGTTGTATTTTCGACTATAAATATTCATTAGAAATATAAAAAACCTTCCTACATAATGGTATTTTATTTATAATTTTTAGACATTAAATAATTTAATTTATTTATGACACAATGGTGATGCAGTAATTACCAAAATAGTGAAAAATTAAAATAATTGATATTATAGATACCCAAACAAATATAATTTGAAAATTTTTATGAATTAAACTAATTTTATAGGTTAATATGACATGTTAGGAATGATTTAATTAATGTTTTTCGAAGTAATAATTCTGTTATGATTTTTACAAAAATCATTTATTGAATAGTGTCAAAATTGACATAAAATAGTTTTAAAAACAAATATTATATTATTAATTGATATTAATTTTTTAAAAATCTAAGGTTAGGCCAAGAGACTTATATAATCATAGGTGTATCATTAATGGACCACTTGGGGGTCGCTTGGATGTATATAGTATGTTTATTAACAATATAATTTAAAAATACAAAGAGACATTGTAAAAGTGAAACTAATTAACTAAGATTTAATACTTAAAGATAAGGTTAGTATAATGATCCAAACCTGTCTAAATTCTATTGGTTGAGTGGTGTTTGACCTATACCCGCCTTAACATTTAAATAATCCATTTTGGAGCTATTAGGAACCTAATATGAATTTATTATAAAATAATATTTCCAGCTTTTCCAAAGGTGCCCCTCACCCCTCTTATAAAAGGGCACTCCCCCTTCTATTTAATTCACACCATCAAAGCCTTTTGGTTCGGACAAAAACTGCCAAAATAATCTCTCAACTTCCCTAACTTCATCCTAGAGGCCTTACTTTAGTCATAAATCCAACCTAATAGCCCTTTTGATCAAATCAAAAGAAAGAACCCGAAGAAGTGGTAATGATTTCACCACCCTTTTCCAAGTTACTTTCTTCTTCCAATTATTCTTCCTTTGTTATTACCATTCTAAAATAATAACATGAGTATCTTATATATACTGTGATGTTATTATAAATATGGTACAACAATATTTAGTATTATATCCATCCTTTGAATAACATGTCACCATATGTGTGTACGTACGACTTACCGTCTCCACGTCGTGGTGTAATTGTTATTCAATAAATTATTATTTGGATGGGTATAATATTGATTTATAATTCATGTAAATAGTAAATATAACATGATAATAATTCTGTATATATGATATACCATCCAATTATATATTATTTTAATATCAAAAGAATGATATTGTCGCTCGTGCGTACATACGGACTACCGTCTCCACGAACGTGATGAGATTTATTCTCTATCGTATCCATTCAAGTATAATTATCATTTGATGATTTAAAAATAAATTTTAAGGACTTGATATCATTCTGGATATGAATAAGATAAACATATCCATTACAAACATTGCTTATGTAACAAAACATATAAAATAAAACAAGTAAGTTAGCACTAGAAACAACGATAATACTAAGATATTATTAACGAATCAATGTTAAAAGATCATATGTGATATCATATTAATGTATATGATTATTGTATAATTTAATAACAATTATTTCACCATTATATAGAAGTTTAACCTACCCCCAACCAAGGAAAAGTACAAGGTAAGGGTTTATTTCACAATCTCTTCATTATCAGAGGTTGTTTATACGTAATAATCTACTAGGATCTCTTTATCATCCACATTCATGTTTCTTAAAAATGTATTTCAATTTTTTTTTACTATTTACAAAAATATGGGTTAAATTCATTTATACCCTTGTTTGATTTTTTATAAGAGTTTTATAAAGTAATCTTTCCGTCGTTTTCCAAACAAGGTGCTTTTTAACCTTTTCGACAAAATTAAGGTAAGAATGTTTTTTTAACTTATACGGTGGGTGCGTCTATTTTCTGCCGTTATAAAATTTTCAAACCTTCCCTTACAATCTTATAAGAATATTTTCAAAAAAAATGTTTTATTTTATAAATATATTACTCTTAAATGATTTCAAAATAGAAAGAGATTTTTCTCTAAAAAGAGTTTTGAGTTCTTCTATGTCAACATCCTTTGATGGATTTTATGCTTATTTGAAGTTGATTTATTATGATACAAAACTTCTGTATTGTATTGAAATTTTTGTGATATGTTTGACTGTGGATGTGTTATTTTTATACCATTAATAGTTTATGGATGAAGTATTTACATTTTGTGTGCTAATTTTAATACGAATGTTTATGTTATGTTTAAACCTTTTCATATGGGAATGCATTGGACTTAATATGTGATGGGTGGAGCCCGCTATAGCTCCTCGATGCATCGGTAGGTCTAATAAGACAAACTAGTGTCTTGGCACAAGGCCTTGGAAAAATCTTATTTGTAGTCTTGGCACGAGGCCTTTGCTATGTGGTTACGATAGTCTGGCATTATGCATTCCATCATTATGAAAGTGGTTATTGATATTGCATGTGATTATTTGATTAGTAGAATATCCATGTGAATAAGTAAATGGCATTATTTCATTTTATTATTTCCATACTATGATGAAGTTAAAGTTTGAATGGATTTTGTTTTAGTTATACACTGCCTTAAATATTTATTCTTATTTATGAAAGTTTCTACTATATTGTTATCCTTAATGGGCATTTGAGCTCACCCCTTTTCTATGTTTTATTTTTCCAGGATGTGAAGAAGTAAATTATGAATGACCTGCACATATATTATGAGGGGATAATAGTGTGGACTATGGAGATAATATGTTGTTGTAGTATTTTTTCACTTTATGATGTAATGTAAAACTTTATAAATATATCTAGTGTTTCTAAGGCTACTAAACCAATCGGTCTTTCGAGATTTGATCTTTCTTGTGATCATGCCAATGTTATGTAATAATGCGCTGACTCTGGGTAACTGGGGTTGGGGCGTTACATAGAACAACTTTTTTTTGGAACAGGAGCCGAAGATGATGGAATATAGAAGCTCGGAGAGATAAAAGTAGACGGAAAAGAAGATGGGACAATTGTCTGGCCAGATTCTGACTGGGGAGTGGGAATCATCATGGCCGGTGAAAAAGATGGGCCAGAAGATACAGAAGGCAGCAAAAACATGGGAGGCCTAAATATCCTGTGTGTCCCTAATGACACACCGGGATCAGAATGTGGGAAGTAAGACATGTCAGTGGGAGGGGCACAGTCTAGTCAGGTACGCGCATCTGCTCGTCCACCTATAGTACGAACCCTCCTCATACAACCAGCCTGAGTACTAGGACCAGTACTAGGCTCCTCGTCGAATAACTGTTGACGTATAGGTGGATCCTAAAAATATGTTTACAAAAAAAATTAATCACATGACATTATATATTCTTTAAATATATCAATTTTAAATAAAGTACTCACTACAGGCACTAATGATGGAATTCCCAACTCCGTCATTCGACGATTGTTCTCCATAATTTTTTTTCCTTCGTCTCTCTTCAATTGGATGCATTTCCTGCTATTGGAAACAAATATGTAATTAATTAGAAAAAGGAAACTAATGTGTAACCCAAAAAAATAAATATATGAGGGAATAGGGGGATTCATTGGTAATTTATCCTTATCACATCGCACCTCACCTGAAAACACTAGGGAAATGATAGTACATCTCACCTGAAGACACATGGACAGTAACATCGCATCTTTCCTAAAAACACATGGTCAATCACTTATGAAGAAAGTGTAGGGAAGACATGGTAGCTATCCAACCATATAACCACCATCCTAGATATTAGAAAAAATACCAATAACTCAAAACCCATGATCGTTGGTATGTTTATCCAACTCTGGTTGGGAATGTGTAGAAATAACATAAAATACATGATATATAGATAGCAAAAAATACCCAACCTATGGGTTCACATTAACTACATAATCACACACTTCACTACTACCATATAACTCATAAACCATCAGAACCACTTTCACCTCTATATGAAACACACCACACCACCACCACCGAAGACACATAACATTTTCCACTTTCATTTATAAGCCACTTCATTCACACTTACATTGTCCATTCATTTAATGTTAAATTATTTAAATCCGTTTACCAAACATCCATTTCTATTCCATCTCATTTATTTACTATCTTGTTTATTTTTTTTAATATCATAATTTATTCCATAGATAACCAGGAAACTAATAAAACCACCACAAATTTTTTCACGGTGAAATCACATCAAAATCCAAACTTAAAACTAAAATATTAGATCAATAACAATAAAAACAAGGTAGAGTATGTGTATAAAGAATAAAATACCTGACTTGAGATGATTCAGATGGTTTTTCAATTGTTCGGATGGGGGAGTTCACGAGAGGAGCAGAGCGCCGGCTTGATTTTAGGGTTCTGTCGTGAATGGGGGAGAGAAGCAGCCCGATTGAATTTGGGGAAATGATTTACCAACGGTTTTTAAAAACCATTGGAAAAGGGGTGTTCATGGTACCCTTTCCTAACGGTTTTATGAAATCGTTGGGAAAGGGTAACTTAAACACCCATTTGCCAATGGTTTCATAAAACTGTTGGCAAAGGGGTACCCTTTCCCAACGGTTCTAGTGAACCATTAAGAAAGGGTTCCCTAAATCTTCCTTACCAATAGTTTCAGCAAACTGTTTGTAAAGAATCATTGGTAAAACCCACATTTCTAGTAGTGGATGCCGTTAGGCTGTCGAATTTCTGTAAGGGAACTTCTTAACCCATTTTCAATCCTTTGGGTTAAACCTATATTTCTTGATTATGTCGTACTATGAATATGTGTGGATGACCTCTGATTGTTTTACACTTAATATCCTCTTATATTGGGTGTATTTATATTTTTCACACATAATTATGTAATTGAATTATCCTTAATCTAAGGATACCGACTTTGTAAGGGACTTCATCACAATATCATTTTATTGAGGCATATTTTGTTTTATACACAACATTCTTTTATAAGGTGTATAAACCCATTTGAAGTTTAATTTTATTCAAAATAAATATTTTTATATGAATCATTTTACTAAACGATGAAATGATTTTTTTGTTTTATGTATGCGGAGACAACGACTTCTCCACCGCTGTGACCATTATTTGAGTTTCGGCTTCCTCTACAAGCCATAACTTTTTTTAAAATGAAAAATAAATACCATTTTTTGCTTTTCTTTTATTTTGGTATTGAATATGGTTTTGATAATTTTTTTGATTATATCAGTGTGTTGTATTGATATCTTGTGATTGAAATGTGGAAATTTTATGTTTCATGTATGCATTTTTTATGTGATACGATTATGTTATGGTTCTTGGGCATTGTTTATGAATACGGGTGGTTCCGTGATATACTAAGGGTGGGTGGGCCCATGATAGTTCTCCAATGAATTGGGTAACATGAATGAGTTAAAATCTAAGGTTTCTACGAAGAGATTTAGGGAATATACTGTGATGGGTATTCTAAACGTAACCTTGAGGGTTACTCCCTGTGTAAAAATGTTATGAATGACTCATGTTACCTTTATGACTTATGATTTCTATGAGTTATACATAAATATTATGATTTCAGAAGGTATGTTATGATTGAAAGTTATGGTTTCATTGATTTGTATTTATTGGCGGGTTAATGTTTCATTTCATTATGTTATAACCCTTACTGAGCCTTTTATGCCCATCCCATGTTTATGAAATGTTTTTCACATGTTATAAAAAAGGGTAAGAGAATGGAAGTATTCAAGAAGATTTATATCATGAAAAGAACTCTTGTTTTATTTAAGGATTTTTTATTGTTTTGAAAAATCGGTTATAGTAGTAGTGTCTACTTTGTAATCTTTTGACATGTAATAGTTATGTCCTAATTCTCAAAAACTCTAAACCTGAAAATATCCTCAATGTGAATTATTCATTTAATTCAAGATTAAGTAATGTTATAAGGTCGGGTCCTTATAGTTGGTATCATAGGTCGGTTTAGATAACTTTAGAGGTTAGGTTATTCTTTAAGCACAAGTGACATTATAATAATTGTTAGGATTTCAGAAAGATTCATAGTTTTAGATAAGGTGAATGAGTTTAAGATAACATGAATAATTATATCTTAGTATTTACCCTCCTCATAATATATTATATGATGATTCTAATGAGATACTCACACTGAAATTTTTGGTTTTAGTAAATGGCAGGATCTAGCAGGCACCAAAGTAATAGTGGATGTGAAGAAAACTATGACAGTTTTCTGAAAGAACAACTGAATGATATGGGTGTTGTAATGAGAACTCCTATGGTTATTATCAACCAACTATCAGGAGTCATGATTAACCACTTGAACCTTGGAGAGTTCTCTAATGCATCATGTACAAGAGAACCAACTCCATGTGGATGTTCAGGTAATAATTATAAAGGTAGCCATTAGGGTTTATATGATCCTTACTTTTGAGGAAAATATGGGTTACTATATGTTATAATGGAAAATGAAAGGAAAGATACAAACGTGAGGTTAATTATGATATGGTTATTTTTTAAGATTTTATCTCTTTTTGGTGATTGTTTTAAGAATTATATAGTCTTTGGAAAAAGGAAAACCCACAGACTATGTGACAACCCATCACGTCGGACGAAGTTGCTGGAATAGAACCCACAACCAATGTGCGACTGGAATTTATTGACTACCACTGTACTACGTGAAGTACCTAGTTAGTATGACTAATTCTTTTTAGTAAGATGATCTTATTAATCATCAATAAGTTGATTTTGGGTTATCTATGTAAATAATTAACCTATCATGGAGGATATGTTATTAGGTTAATTACTTTTTAGTATGATACTTTAAGAGTAACTGGTGTTATTTAAAGATAAATATTAAGATTTACCTTGGAAGACTATGTGATTAAATCCTTCAAAGATTTGGGTTTCAATATTAGATTGGATTATTCAATGGTCTCTGCTGAACTTTGGGTTTTTTGAAAAATTTTGAAGATTATGAGTAGTTTTTATTTTTGTAAAAGATTATCTTTTTCTGGGATTATCTGATCTCGTACTAACAATTTTGGTTTTGGTTTTGGTTTTTTCCTAAAGACATGGGAAATATATA
Organism: Viscum album; assembly: GCA_963277665.1. Classification (NCBI taxonomy): domain Eukaryota; kingdom Viridiplantae; phylum Streptophyta; class Magnoliopsida; order Santalales; family Viscaceae; genus Viscum; species Viscum album. The sequence goes on along the minus strand of OY728131.1, from coordinate 669,840,351 downwards.
GTTCACTTTTGTAGATTAGATGATTCTATAATAGATGATTATAGAGATCTTAATGTGAACAAGTCATCATAATTACTCATCTTTTGGAGAAAATATTGGTTTGTGTAAGAAATATAGAAAGAGATGAAAGTCTACACGACAAGTAAGTATGTTTCCTTATGTTTTAGTTAAGCTCATAAATAAATTACTCAATGAAAAGCAACTTAAAAAAAAGTTTTTTGTTAACATTTCATACTGGGAAATAAAATACTGTTTAACCCATCACAAGTTTGTGATTTTCTGGTGGTTAACATTCTCCTAGACATATTTTCCAATCACTCTCAATCAGATCTTAATGGTTTTTTTCTCCTCTGTATCCATGTTTTCATGGAATCCTAAGATCGGTTGTCTCGGGTTACCTTTTTAATTTTCATTCATTATTTTAAAGTAATAGTTTAATTTACTCCTTTTCCGATGTGGGGCATTCAATTATGTTTTCAATCCCAATTTTAAAATTGTGAGGATGCAATTCCTAAAAGGGGGGAAGGATGTAACATCCTGGGTAAATAATGAATATGGAATTCTCATATTTATCAATATTGATGAATAAAATTTTAATATTACTTTAAAAGGAATCATATGCTCGATGACGTACCCAATACGCAACAACGAGTTTCTTTGAAATCTTACGTTGCACACAAATAATAAAATAGTATTTTTTTAAAATGGTAGTTAACGCCTAGACATTGTAATGGAAAGAATGAACAAAACTAACTAAAAAATTATTATATATGTTTTTTAAATATTTTTTTCATTTATCTGATAAATGTTAGAGGCTTAAAATGAAAATGAATCCAATTTTTAGAATAAATATTCTAATATTCATTAAAAGGCTGATTAACCACCTTTTAATGGAGAACCCTTTTTTAAATATAATTTTTTCACTTTTATATGTTATATTTGACAAAATAAAATCCTTATTTATAATAAAGTCATCAAAATTTACTTTGTTTAAATTTTTGTTATTTTCAGATAAAGATCATTTTTAGTGAATAATGTTGTATTTTAATTCAAAACCTCCTTTTAATCTAATTTATTTATATGGTTAGATAATATTTTTATTTTTTTTAAAGTTTAATTAGAACATACCTTTACCATTTAATCAAATGGTGGTCATTATAATTAATTTCACTTTGAAAATGGACATAAACAAGTGTCAATCTTTTGATAGATGTTGTTTCTTAAAAACACGATATTTGTTTTGACAGCGGGAATTGATTATAAAATAAATTAATTCAACTTCTATGTTTTTAATATGGTAAAATTGATATCATTTTTTAATTAGGAATATCAAATAATGATTAGTGTGAATTTTTGGTATTTCTCTAACAAATGTTCATTTTTAATGAATAGTGAAAAATACTGCATTTTAATTCAAAAATGCCTTTTCATCCAATTTATTTATATAATTATATTGTCATTTTAATTGCCTTTAAGGATTAATTTAATTATGTTTTTACAATTTAATACAATTTTGGTCATTGGATGTAATTTCACTTTTAAATTGGATGTAAAAACAAATCAATCTTTTGATAGATTTTACATCTTAAAAACCCGTCTTTGGTTTTGAAGACGTGAATTATTTTAAATTAATTACAGAAATTTATGTGTTTGTAATTTGATAAAATTGATTCCATATTTTTAATCAGAGGGTCCAAATTATTTAATTCAGACACTATTGTTTTTGGAGATTATAAATAGTAACAACGGTAATAATCTTTAATTATAGTGATTAATTAGTAATCTGGTAGTTAAGGGTAATAAAATAATATCATAAAAATAAAAAATTACCTGAACATGTGTATTAATGATATTTGTGCTGTCATGTCTGACCATGGGATTCCTTGTGCCAACTTACGGACCCCATGGAATCACTTTTGGGTGATAGTGAAATTTTATAATTTTTTTAAAGAAAGTAAAATATAACCAAAGTATGTATCACCTAAGTAAAACAATTTTAGTTTTGTTTATATAAATGATATCTTTGACTATAAATATTTATTATAAAGATAAAAATATTTCCTACATCATGATATTTTTTTATAATTTTTAGACATTAAATAAATAAATTTATAAATTACACCGTGATGATGTCGTGATTACATCATTCATAAACGATTTAAATAAAATGAAAAGATAAGGTAAAATATAAGACATACACTGTCAAAAACCTATTGAATGGGTTTATTTAGAACCCTTATCACCTTATCAGAGAAATATATAATTGTGGGTCCTTTAAAATATGAACATAATTTTATAATAAAGTAACATTTCATGACTTTCCAAGAGTGCCCCTCCTCCCTCTTATAAAAGGCCCCCACCTCTACCCCCTTACCCAAACCTCTCAAGTCCGTGTCTCATCCAAAATCTGCTCATATTGTCTCTCCACATCCCTATATTACTTTTATAAGCCACACATTGAGTACAAGTCTTTCCAAGGAAGCCTTTGGGATCAAATTAAAAAGAGTTACCCAATTTGAAGATAATGTCTTCTCTTATGTTCTTTTGTTTTATTTTTCTTCTCCAACCCCATAAACTCTTTTTATAAAATTATTTTGTAAAAAACCCGGTATATTAAATATATTAGGATTTTTTATGAAAATTATTCGAGATACACTTATACACACCTCCATCTAATGGTTAACGAACATATTGTTTCTTTGGGTGGCGAATTACTGCCTCACGAAACAATGATTGTTCAATCTTCTTTTAACACCTCTCATGGTGGCCATTAAGAAGTCACTGTATTTATATTATATATATATATATATATATATATATATTATGTTTATGTTTTCTTTATGATTCTTTATTTTTCATTTATTCCATACCTTTATGGTTTCCATAATGCATAAATGCGATAATTTCATTTTAGGAAGTGCGGACTACCGCCCCCGCAAAGTGATTTGAATCATTAATGCCATATGTGGGATGTATAAATGATGGGGTTAATGATATTATATATGATATTATACTTCATTAATAATATACCTATGTATCATTATTTTTTAATACCATTAAATTATGAAATAGAAGTGAAAGTGGCGTTTATGCGTACATAGAGCTTACCGTCTCCATTAACGATACATTTCATTTCTTGTCTCTAAATGTTATGTACTATTATAAGTACATATATATAATGGATATATATGATATATATTACTTCTAAATGATGAATATCATTCTAGAATTATAATATATATATTTATCATTTAGTTTTAATACAATTAATATTACAAATAAATGAAAGCAGCGTTCATGCGTACGTATGGCCTACTGTCTCCTTGAATGGTGCATTTCATTTTTTATCTCAAAATGTTATGGAATAGTATAAAATGAATATATACTATATATATAGATGATATTTAAATCATTAATACTATTCTGGAAATGGTGTACTTATAACTACATGGACAATTCTTTTCAAACAAGTTCATTTTTGACTCATATACCAAACATCGACAAAAACGTCTGATATGAACTCACATAATTAACTAATTATTATAAAATTATATTATGTGATATGAATTGAATAATAAAATTTAAAGTAGGTTCTTAACCTATTTTAAATTGACCTAATTTTATTATTCAGGAATATAAAGAAGCTAACAAGACAAGTCGCACTTGAGGTAAGGGATCCTACCTCCCTCTTTCTTTTTAAGTACTCTCTTTTATGTCATTTACTTTAAGCTCCTTTTTCTTATGTTGTGGGATGTTCTTCTATATTACCCTTATTGTAAATTTTATGTTCATATAATGATAGACCCTATTTGATCTTGTCAATCCATTTTTTTGATGTTTTAAGTCGCGCCGTTAGGATGCCGAGTTTTCATAATGGATTTTTCATCTCACTTTTATTCCCGTGAGATTCATGCTACATTTACCACTGTTTCCTTTTTTGGTGGTGTGTGTACTTAACATGATTTTATTATTTGTGTAATATAATTTAATTTATGGGTATTTACATCTTCATTGTATGATCCTTTTTTCATGGGGTGTATGTTTCGAAAGTTACCCAAATCGGTAAGAGAACCTTTCACCCTCCTCTTTTTAAAAGACTTCTTTTTGTTAGGTCTTTTAATTTACACATTATTATGTTGGGATACGTTATTATATATCCTTATTGTTGTAAATTTTATGACCATGTGATGAGATACCATTTTTACATCCCATCAACTCATTTTCTTAATTTTAATGTGACCCTGTTTGGCTGTCAAATATCTGTAAGGGAACTTCTTAACCCAATTTCAATTCTTTGGGTTAAACCTATATTTCTTGATTATGTCGTACTATGAATATCTGTTGATAACCCCTGATTGTTTTACACTTAACATCCTCTTATATTGGTTGTATTTATATTTGTACCACATAATTATGTAATTTAATTATCCTTATTCTAAGGATACCGACTTTGTAAGGAACTTCATCTCAGTCTCCTTTAATTGAGGCATATTTTGTTTTATACACAACATTCTTTTATACATTGTATAAATCCCTTTGACTATTAGTTTTTTTCAAAAGGAATATTTTTATATGAAGCATTTTACTAAAAGAAAAAAGGAATGCTTTGTCTTATGTATGTGGTGACAATGACTTCTCCGCCGCCGTTATCATTATTTGAGTTTCGGCTTCCTCTACAAGCCATAAAATTTTTTAAATGAAAAATATATACCATGTTCTACATTTCTTTTATTTTGGTATTTAAAATATTCTTGATAATGTTTTGAATATATCAATGTTTTGTATTGATATCTTGTGATTGAAATGTGGAAATGTTATGTTTCCTTTATGCATGTTTTATGTGATACGATTATGTTATGGTTCCTGGGAATTTTTTATGAAGACGGGTGGTTTGGTGATAAACTAAGTGAGGGTGAGCTCGTGATATCTCTCCAATGCATTGGGTAACGCGATGGAGTTAAATTCTAAGGTTTCTCCAAAGAGATTTAGGTAATATACTATGATGGGTATTCCAAACGTAACCTTGAGGGTTACTCACTACGTAAAAATGTTATGAATGACTCAAGTTACCTTTATGCCTTATGATTTATATGAGTTATACATAAATATTATGATATTAGAAGGTATGTTATGATTGAAAGTTATGGTTTCATTTATTAGTATTTATTGGTGGGTTAATGTTTCATTTCATTATGTTATGACCCTTACTGGGCTTTTTATGCTCATCCCATGTTTTTGAAATGTTTTTCACAGGTTATAAGGATGGGTAAGAGAAAATAAGTATTCAAGAATATTTATATCAAGAAAATAACTCTTGTTTTATTTAAGGATTTTATATTTTTGTGAAAAATTAGTTATAGTAGTAGTGTCTACTTTGTAATCTTTTGAGATATAATAGTTATGTCCTAATTCCATAAAACTCTAAACCTGAAAAGATATTCAATGTGAATTATTAATTTAATTCAAGATTAATTAATGTTATCAGTCTGGGTCCTTATAATGATGGTCCCAAAACACTATCATGTTCCATCCTTTTCCATGGAATTATGCAACAAAAACACAAAGTTGTAAACATGAGTAATCATTTTTCTTTAACTCCATTCGTTTCTACCATAATTTCAAAATTTTAAATAAAAAATATATATGTTATGATATCATTAATGGTTACAAGAAAAAAGTAATAATTCAACATAAATTTCCACTAACCACTATTCCCACCTTACCTTAATAGAAATGATAAATTGATTATTGCTTATGTGTGGACTACCACCACCCCGAATAAGCATGAGAATTTTTCCTGAATGCCTTTAAGGTTAGTCCTAAATTTTTTTGAAATAGATAAATATAAGTATTATGATGTTATTAAATTTATGTTAAGACAATTTGGATAACATATTAATGATATGGTTAACTAATAATCATTATTAATTTAATCATTTAAAATAAGCATACTTGGAGGAAAGTAATTTTATTTAATTTATTGAAATCCATTACTCCTTCTAATACTACATTGTAATTATGTTATCCCATATTAATAAAAACTAAATAATAACATTATTATTCTATTATAATTAAATTATAAATATTCCACTACACAGTCATCGATGACTCCAGCTTTGTTCTGGTTTCGGTCGGTTTAAGAAAATACTTCTACAATTTAACCAATGTAAATCATGGATGTCTAGTGGAAAAAAATTACTAAAATGATATTATATAAATGTATAAATAATGAATTGTTTTTTCTATAATGTTACCATTATTATTTAAATAAATAATTTATAAAACACCTGTTTTCGTTAAGGCTCACTAAAACATTATAATCGTCGATTTTACCTTAGGGATTAAAACCAAAAATATAAAAAAATATATTATAAATTTATAATTATAAAAATAAATTTATTATAATTATAATTATTGGGGATGGTGTGAGTATCCATATATCCACCCAAGCCTTTACACATGTTATTTCATGATTATTAAATATATATTCAATGATTACGACATAATGACTATGATACCCAATGTATTTTCAATAAAATGATCAAAATACATAAAAGGGAAAATTAAAACATGAAATTCATATTTTATTATCCATAAAGAGACTATAACTAAATTTGAATTCATACAACTATATAAGATATACTATGAAAATACATAAATAAGGGGTGAGATGGAATACCCAGCAAGGGAATAAACATTATAAGAAAGCATGACTAGTGAGGAAATGTTGTGTTATGATAACACAAAATTGAAGTATCACATGTAATCACATGGAATAATACCAAAATAAGATATTATCATAAAATCATCAAAATTTTAGAAATTTTGAAGAAATAACAAACTTGATATACACAATAGTTAATGAAATCATTGTACACAGTATCCCCAAGTGTAAAAATACCCATATTAGATTAGGATTACTCTAAAATCCCCTAGATAATGTCTTATGAATAAAAAATTACCCAATGAATTGAATTTCTATCTTGGTACACCCATCATTAGATGAATATGATTAAATGATCCATAAAAATGAAATAAAGTATAAAGTGTAATTATAATAATAATTTCGCATGAGTAAATGGATTTCATAATATACCTCAGGACAGAATCAAATAAAATTTAATAAATAATTCATTAGATAAATGAACATATTTGAAAGTACTACCACTTAAATTGAAGTGATGCTAAGATAGGTATATATGTAAGATTCATATATATAGATCTTAATATCAATCAATAATATCAAAGGTTTTCATCAATATGATAACATATTTAAAAGGTCACATGGAAAATTTCTAGAGAAAAATATGATTTTGACATTTAAATAATGTCTTTAAAATATAAAAATTGTAAAAAATATTATACAATTTTTTTTAATAAAAAATCCACACAAAAACATTTAATTAAAGTGTTAAGGAATTTTCTATTCCGGAAAATGTGAAATTGCACTCCCATTATATAATTTAGATGAATACATCACTTCTATACTTTGGTGAAAGCGTCATAAGTATAATATTTAGAAAACAATAGAAATATTAATTTCAAAAAAATTGTAAAAAATCATGAATGGAAAAAATGAATTTAAAAATTATTATAGAATAGTATAATAATTATTATAATATTTGATGTAAAATATAGACATGGAAGAGAAATATTAGCAATATAAAAGATGATACAAGATTGGAATTACATAAAAATTTTCTTTTTGGTGATTCATTATTAAATAAGGGAGGAAATGGAAACAAAACATGAGAAAAATACGTAATAAATGATAATTAAATTGATTTATTATATGAAAATATTTTTATTTTCATTCCCATAAATGATCTATGAAAATTAACAATCTGGAAAATAAAGGAGATGGTAACCTAATAAATTTTCCTCTTTGGTAACATTTGAATCAAATCCCAATTGATGATATAAATTGAATTTCATCTTAACATAACTTGAATTATAACTAATTCATCGTATAATATGAAACTTTAGAATAATTTTCACTATTTAAAAAAATGTGGTACATAAAATTAAAATATGTTTCAATGAATGTAAATAGAGAGGAAATTCATTAAAAATATCTTATCACTGTAGTGGTATTTAGTAAATTAATTTATTATGGGCAACAAGTAAAAATCCAATAAAAAAGTTTAAAAATAAATCATAGTACAATTGGAGGTGGTTTCACACAAAATCATATCATAACACATTCAATGATATATATGTATATCCCAATGAATGACAATTGAATTAAGATACCCCTCAACTATAGTTTGAATTGTCTTGTACACACATTCTCTTCATAAATAATAAATGTACCTTAATTTTTAATTATATTAATAAATATTAGTAATTTGAATATTAATTTAATTTTATTTACTAAAATTTTATATTTATTTTCATAATTGATAATATTGAAATCATTTGTTTTGATGATATTTAGTTCATTGTCCGAAATGACTTTGGTAGGTTCAGTATGGTAAAATAGTTCATCATTCCATCATATCAAGATTAATAATAATTAAACTATTATCATTTGAATACATCAATAAAATTTCTTAATCAAATAATTATTTATTTATATAAAAAATTATCTATGTTACAATCTTGGAGATGGTAGACCGTACATATTCTTGAGTAACGTTTCCATTTTTCAACGATCATTATGGAAAGAGGGTAAGAACAGTTTTATCTTTATATAATTATTATAATATCATATAGAAAATGTTAATTATATAAATATACTTATATATATCATATATGTGATATAGTAATGAAAAATTAATTTCCTCGCTTTATAGATGTGGTAATTTATAATTGACACGAACAAAGTTATAATGTTTTAATGAATCAAATGGTAAGAAAAATTATTATATTTTAATTTTATATAATAATAAATATATCATTAATATAATATATATATATATTAAATAAATCATCATTAACATCTACAATTGGTAATTATGGAAAATTAATTACATCAGTTCCTGATGTGGTAGTCCGTTGTACACATGAATAATTGGTTTGTTACCCATTTCATAGAAGACAATATTGATGTAGGGTATGATAGTAACATAAAAAATAAAAATATATTTTATATTATTATTTTATTATATAATGTTGGATTAAAAATATTTTAAGTTGGTGGATGAATAATTAGAACAAAAATGTTTGGTTAAGAATGATACATCTTCTCCAGACAATCTCTTATGGTTTACAATAAAATCCTTTGATTAAGGGTTTTTTAGAAAAAATAAGGACAATATGATGAGGTAAATAATTAATGTATCATATTTTTATTAGGGTTTCCATATATAATAGTATTTTTTATGTATGAATGAATTGGGAGCTGAAGCTCTCTTTTATAATTAAATATTGGTATTTTTGTAAATACAAATAAAATTCAATAGTGGAAAGTAAATCTCAAGCCATGCACCACAAAAATTGATAAATAAATTTGTATAGGGAAGATAAATTTTATCCAAAATACCACCATAAAATAATTAAAAACTTTTTTTATATTTTAATTCCATTTACCTTTTTTTCTCACTTTTTCCATTTTCTTTTTGACCACAGTAAGTAGTTTTTACCAAGGTGATTTAACCATTATGAAGAAAAAATAAAATGAAAATTATTTTATATATTTTAATAAATTTATATTAATATGAAATAACTTTTATCAAATTAAAATCCAATTTTGGAGTAAAATTATTTATAATAAAGTGTATATAACAAGTAGAACACCATTTAAACATTACCCATGTTAATAAATTTTCATTTTTTACTATTCATTATGAAAAAATATGTTTTACATATTAAATAACATTACTTGTTATGATTGAAAATAAGGAAAGGAATTTATAAATTTCAATTCACATAATTGGTTGAATATTATTTTTAATTAATCTCGTAAGAAAAGGTGAAATGTGGGTTTTGAAGATATGCATTTTTATGTTAAAAAATAACTTATACTGAATCTAAGACTATAAATTCTCATCAAATGATTTCAACACAAAAAAATATATGTGTTATCATTAAGTTAAATTTAATTATTTTGTTAAAAAATGTCATTTTAATTAAATATAATTGATAAAATTTATGCACATAGTAATTTTGAATAAACCCTCTATTTTATATCGAAAATAAATTTAAACTAAAATCCTGAAATACTGTTATTTAAATTAAATTAATAAAGATTTTATAAATAAAATTATTCATATTTAATTTTATGAATAAATCAAAACTACAATTGAAATTCTACAATACATTTTTTATTGAAAAGAAATGATGGTATCAGATGAATCATTCATTTTCATTGTTTTTACTAGAAAATAATTAATTTAATAAAAATAAATCAAATTAAGAAAATATAACTTTTCTTATGATTATATTAGAATATATGTTCATGTAATAAAATAAATTTTCTAAAATATCAATGATTAATATGAAATATTTTCTCACAAAAATGAAATAAAAATTATTTTTTAAAAAAACATTGTTTTTTTGCAGAATAAGAAGTAATCATTAAAAATTGGGTGCCTATTTCTTATAAATTTAACGTAAATTTCCATTTTTTATTATCATTATATATATTTCATAAATCAGTTAATCCCACATATGGGAAACATTTTAATGACTATGTTATAATTGTTATATTTAAATGAAAAATCATTTATGGTTTTTTAGGCTGAGTATTTCATTTCATATTTTCTATCAAACAATTTGTTTTCAAATATGACGGTGTTACGCTTTATCCATATTATATAAATTTCATAATTACAATTTTATGTAGATCCTTCTAATCAAGAGATTAAAAGTATAAAATAAAAGTATTGATAACTATTTTCATAAAAGGGGTTAGTAAAACATCCTATTGATAATTAAAAAAGGGAACTATGATAGTCATCCATAATAAAATACTACTACGATTCTAGGTTTGAAAAAATTTGTGGGATTACTAATGTTGACTTTGAAGAAAATTGTAATTCCCAAATAATTAGGGACAATGATAGAGATATTTTTTTCACAATAATGTGAATTATCATGATAAAGTTAACAACCAAAAAACCATAAACCCTAGTAACTAGAAAAAAGCCATATATTCATCATAAATAAGGTTAATTTTATAATATTTTAAATTAAATAAAATTTTCATATTGTTTGATAATTCATTTCTATCTAGAAAATTATCACAATGAACATATACATACATGAAAATTAATATTTATTCATTTAATAAATTTCTACCACAATATCATATCCTTATCCAATGGATGAGTATTTAAGATTAATAATATTTATGCATAAAGTTATTAAATACAAATTTAAGGGATCACATAATTTTTAAAAAAAATATAATAGTATATTCAACCTATAACAAGATATTAACAAAAGAAAAAATCATTAATACTTAATAAGATAACTCCCAAAATGAATAGTCCTCATTAAAATGAAATTGAATATTAGTAAAAAAATCCCCCAAAAACAAAATTTCATCTTAGATATTTTAAAAAATAATTATAATTAATATTATTTACAATATTCTTGACTAATGTCAAAACCCAATTATTTGATTTATTTGATCATATATTCATATGATGTAAAGTTAGAAGTAAAATCCAAAAAACACATAAATTATCATTTTAACATTTATATTCCCAATTTATATATGAATATAATTTCAATAAATTACCCAAATCATATTAGGACAAAAAATTAGTCATATATACTTCCAAAAATTAACTCATTCCATCGATATTTCAAGATTCATATAACTAAAACACCTTTTAAAAAATATTTCTACAACATAGTTTTCAAATCCAAATACATAAATATATTCACATAAATGATTATTATATGATAGGTCCATTATTAATATATATGAAAAACATTATAATAGTTAGTTGGAAAATATAATTCAATGGTTCCCCATATATAAGGTAATGAACTATTAATGGATCTCTAAAATGAAATTTATTTTTCTTAATTGAATAAATAATTTTTTCACTCCTATTTTTTCATTATTTAATTCATTATAACAAATTACACATTTTTTTAATTCTTTTGATACACTTTAAGCAGTGTATCGTTATAAATTTCAAACATGAATTAAATTGTGGACTCATTAATAAATGGTCTCCCCCTACTGAGCACTTAACATACTCCTTCTTCGTCTTCTTTGGTGAGTTTGAGAGTTTGTTAAGGTATACGTTTTTAATAATATATATTGATTACTAATTTGGAATAATTACAATATATTTCATTTTAATTGTCTTCAAATTTGGTTTCTCAGAACTATAAATTTTTTTTATCAATTTATTCATTAACTACATTCAACTAGCATTTATCAATTGACTAAAACAAAAAATCATGGTGTGAGAAAAAATAAAAAAATAAAGATAAACAAATTTTGAATTATTTATAGATAATCAAATATTATTTTAAATATATGAAACTATAGGTTTAAAAAATTAAATCTATGATTCTTATCTATTCAAGTCATTCATGTTGTTTCATAAAGAGTTTGTGAATTTCCAAACATAGCACCTAGTTTTGTTAAATAACATTGGCATCAAGGCCCACTTTTCATGCACTAGGAGACAATGTAGTGAAATATTGCTAATTCATATATAGATTAATTCTCCCTATCTTAAAATATCCCCTAGAAACATAATTTTTTTGTTTCCATACATGGAATTAATTTCATAGAATCCACTCTCTCCACCCCACAACAATATTCCAGGATATTTTCATATACATAGACATATCCTTTGGGTTATAACTAATGTTATATAGTCATATTCATAAAAAATAATCAGTATGTTCTTTGACACCAACTATAAAAACGCAATCCTTTAACATATATTATTACATTACTTTTGAACATAAATATCAAATGAGTATGTCCCAGATATCATGAGGCCAATAGTCAATGGAAGACTATGCCTATAATAGATATAAATTAAACAAAAAAATTAAACCTTATTTTATTCTCTATAATACGATCTTAAATCCATTTTATCTATGGAAATATCATTATATTACCTGGAGAAATACATAAATGAAATTATCTATGTAAAAATCATAGTATCAAAATAATCACGATAAGGAAACATAACTTGTGAGAGAAAGATAAAAACACAATATCATAAATGAGAAAGATTGTGAGTAATCATGTGGAATAATAATATAATGAATATGGTATTATGAGGTAATAAAAACCTAGGAAATTTGGAATCAACACAAACATGACATTAACATGAATAGATGATAGCTTCCTAGACAATATCACATAGTGGATAAATTTCTCAACTGGATTATGATTACTCCCAAATCCCACACATATTGTCTCATGAGACCAAAACATTTACACAATGAATTAGAGAACTATCTAAATAAACCCATAATAAATATTATATTATAATGGGTTCCATAAAAATTAATTTAACCAAAAGGTATATACATATGAATTATTAATTGAATGAAGTGGGTTACCTAATCTTCCCTCATGTTTTAATCCAAAGAGATTTTATAAAGAAGTAATTTAATAAAAAAATAAGGAATATATTACCTAGTGAAATGATGGGAGAATGAGATAGGTGTGTATATAAGAAGAAATATATAATTTATAAGTAACCAATAATTTCAAAGGATTTCATCCTGACGAAAAAATATTTAAAAATAAAATGGAATATTTTTTGATGAAAATTCAATATTGATTTTGAAATCAATTATTTAAAGAATAAAATGATACAAAATATTATATATGACACATTATTTTTTAATAAAGTATGAACAATGTAACAGGAAAATTAAAATTATTGAGTGTTCATGATAGCGGTGTGTAGAGTCTAAAAAATTTGGAAAAAAGGAATGGAAAATTCTCCTCCAGGTTGGGTGAAGAAAAGATATAAATGTTGTACTAGAAATTTGAAATGAAATTGGATGAAATCAAATATTTTAAAGGAATCCATCTTGGACACGTACTGATTGCTGGGAAACATTCTCTAATGGAATAAAACCCAAACCATAGGTATGCAGATGACCTACGATGCGCTGGAATGTGAGAAGTTGGCTGGAGAATGAATCTATTCAGGGTAAATTTGCACCCGTGAACCGAAGCTACCACCAACCATTTTCATGGGAGAAAATATGATAGAAGTGTGCCCCATGTACCATCCTCATGAACGATGTGGTTTGCGGATGAGGAGAACCCGGTAGCATCCTTCAACACTCCAAATTGCGGTTTACTGAGTTATCCACAGTCCAAATATCCAACATGGGATTATAGAGAAGGCGTCTCACCTACCGCAGATATAGATTCCCCATAACTCTATAAAAGTACCACTAGGGGAATTGAAGAGTGGGGGACTAAGGTGAAGGTGAGAGCTCTAGGACAGGTGAAAAAAGGATGAAGAATATAGAGGGTGCGGGAGAAATTTCTCCTGCACCTGAATCAGTTCACGGGACTCCGTCCTGGGCATGAAGAGAACTGTGGATTCCATCCCACAAACCATATGTATTTCATGAGACTCTTTCCCATGAACTGTATTCAGAAGTCCCTCCACAACCAACCCGCGAACCAATAAAAAAATATAATAAAAACTATTTGCGGATGCCCATATGTAGAAAACAATTCATTGATGGCCATATACAGAAGACAATATACAGATGACCATATGCAGAAGAGAGTACATGGATTCCCATATGCGGAAGATATTATGCAGACGGTCCTTGGTATCCATCTCTTCCACGTATCATCATACGTGACCATCTTCTTTGAAAATAACATCATTCACGATTAGAATAGTTTTCCGCCTACTCTAACGCGGATTCTTCTACATAGCCATCTCATACGCAAAAAAAACCTTATATGGAAAATATTTTGTGCCCCCCAATCTATAATATGGTGGATAAACCACCGTACCCCCACTCGAGCTCATAGTCAGGTTGTGGTCCCGGCCCTTCGGTTCGCTCCCTTCACCATCACTAACAACCATGATTAATGTAGAGTCACACTGTGAACTTTTAAGGTTGTGTCGATGACAATTTACATTGCTCCCTTATACCACCCAAACATCTATTCCTTAAATTTCATGGGAATTGACATTCATCATGCACCTCCCAAGATCCCTATCACCTGCCTCTTATGCTAGGCTGACCAATAACTCCATGGACAATCATAGCCTGAATGTTTTTTAAATTCCCGAACACATCATTTCCATCCATCAAACTCTGCCTCTCTATTGATTCCGGATCCTCATAAACCACCATGGCCATCACGAGCAGAAGGACAGTGTGCTAAATTCACCTTTGTTTGACTACGCACATCATGCCACAATGGCTCTACATATTTTTCCAACAAAAATTGACATCAACCAAATAAAAAATAAACCTCAGTAGATTCATTTCCTAACTTTTTATTCCATAATAGCTTCTATTACCCATATCATTTATCCTTATTTGCGAATCCCCAGAATCATGGTTTACACATTCCACCCCTCTCATGTTTGAGGAATGTCAGAACATCCTCGCCAGATTATCCTCTGGTTAATAATGGATCCTGCAACATGGTCCAAACTCTATGACCCTAAAATATGTGTCATAGTCCTTTCTACATAATATTAAATAGTAAGGAACTCTTCCAAGATATATGACATTAAACTGTAGTATACTGGCTACATGATATTCTGGGGCCCTCCCCCTGAGCTAAGTCCACAATATTCTGAGGTCGGGCCGTATGAACTTCAATGTCATTCTACATTGAATGGTTCATCGCTATGTTCCCTCACCCACGGTGGCCCCGGCCTCTTCCTTTTTGTGCTATCTCTCCCCCATAAACAGTGGAGGATGCATGTGCATTGTGTAATCATTCAAATCCTCTTATTTCTCACACCAAGAATGACTCTCATGGTCTTAGAGATTTGTGATGATTACAACACCGACACAATTTAAACTACAAGAACTCTTATTCTGGACCAAATCAGGATATGTAGGATGCCTACTAGAAGGCCCAATCTCTAAAGGGGTCCCATCCATAAAGGGTCCACCCAATCATGTTTCCCTAAATGGGAATCTTCCACACGTAATTCCCACATGATTTAGACTATGATAAATCTAATTACTGACTAAATTAGGATACGTAGGATGCCTACATGAAGGCCCAATCTCAAAAGGGTTCTCATACATAAAGGGTCCACCCAATCATGCTCCCCTCAAATTTTTATCTTCGACGCGTATGACCCACCTAATTCAATCTACGTGGGTTATTATTCCTCTCCCAAGGATATGTATAATGACTTTCTAATGGACCCAATACCAATATCAAGACACCTTCCATCCCCCTTGGAAGATGATAAACTTTAGAGTGCCTTGTTATATGGCTCATGTTAGCATTTCCTCAATATAACTAAATAGATGCAAGCGTACGATGATCCTACGAACCATGGGTAACCCATGGAATTACTCTTCGAGAATAATAAAAGGATTTGTAAACATATGAACATGAATTAAATTTATAAGTGAGTCTCTTAACAAGAAACAATCCTCTCTCAGAATGGTGCAGTGAGCCAGACCTCCCATCTTCTAGACCAATGGAGTCCTTAAGTATCATTGGTTGAACCATCAATCAATGAGAGCCTACCATTGGAATGTAGGTCCATTAATCATGGATATCAGGGCTGTTGGGTGTTCTTGGATCCACAAATAAACCCACTATAGACCATCTGAGGAATTTATATCCGAGGAGAACTGGTTTCACAAGTACTTGACCCCATGAAATCCCCCGCTGAGATCATCTGACTATGGGACCTCCTTCACAGTATGAAGGAGGTGAATTTCGTAGTCCCTGTGGGGATAATCAAACCTTCATTAAAGGATAATGATGTAGAATTGGTCAAAAAAAGGAATGGTGAATTCGATAGGTAACTATCTCCGAAAAGAGGGACGGGTGATGATCCTCGTCAGGCCATTTTCGCACTATCCAAAATGAACCGCCTCAGAGGCAGAAAAAAAGGGTGAACCCGATGTGAATCCTTAACCATGTCGGTGGTTCTAACCATATGATAATATAAAAATGTATAGTATATGTCAGACCATTTTTTCGCCCCGGAACGCACAAGACACGACACCTTAGAGGCAGAACAAAATGGTAAACCCAATTTTCATCCTTAACTGAGGTGGTGGTCTTACCCCACTCAGGCCACTTCGCCCCGTAGTAGAAAAAGAGCGGAAGGGGGATAAGATGAATCACAAAATATGAATATTTTTAAATGAATGCTAGTTTAATGAGGTTGTGTGGTCTATATGTCAAATATGTATGCAGAAGTTTCCCATAGAGCAACCTTCGATCCAAATGACATTCAAACGACCAGTATAGACATGCGCATCAGCGATCCCGCAGGCGGATAGGTCCCAAATGAAGAGCAGGACCCCCTCGCCTACCCAGTGTCTTTAATGTTGGGTATCCAACATGATGACAATAGAGTACCACTGAAATAGTACTCTCCCAACGCCGGAAGCTGAAAGACAATCCCTCCAGCCTACAAAGGGTTTCCATCTTCCACTACAGCAGCTGATGGCACCCCAGCACACAACAGACTCGGTTGTCATCTCAAACCATTTCATAAGCTTCTCCCTAGAACATGACTATGAGTACCTCCATAATCTTAGTAGTAATATTATGTAAATGTTGAAATCTTCATATCAGCTGCACAGAGGTCCTACTCAGTGGCCCCCGCCAGAGAATTTTGTCACCGACACCGGGTGACCAAGCCTCCTCCTGCCGAAGAGGACCATATTCTGAGGGAACCTACCAATGTACAGGAGACTTGGGGCCATCAAGCTACCCACCAAGGGTGGAGAATATATAATCAGGAACACACCAATACCCTAGTTCCTGAGGAGATGCTCTTCCATACAAACACTAGAGCATTTAATGGGTAGACATACGATTATGCCCCCTACACTCAATCCCATCACAGAAATAGGGTGTCACAATAGGAGTACATGAACATTCCTACTAGTGATTTCAGATTGTGTCGTGCACACAAAGTGGAAAACTATAGGCAGATGCAGGTATCTACTAATAAACAACAAGCATTTCAACCAAATAGGGTGGTACTCAACTAAACACAAGCAGAAACAGATACTGATGCAATTCATGTTCTCCATCCAAATAGGACAGTAACTGGCAATACGTATGCACAAATACAAGCTGAAGTGAATCTATCCTTCCATCTAAATATGGAGGAAAGAAAATATGAGTCGATTCAAATTCATGTGGATGCATACAAATCCCATGAGACAAATGCAGCGGCAATAAAGAAGATGAAAAATACCTGCTCATGAATATGAAGAACACCAGCCAAATATAGTGACAATCAGGAATGAAAATTGGCGGCAGACTCGTTTCTCTATTCTGGCATCGGAGAACTACCAGTATCTACTAGAAACTCATAGATGACGAGATCAGGAACAAATTCCTACTCCAATATCAGAATAGGACTTCATACGCATTACACCCAAAGATGTATCTCAACATGTCCTATAAATGATGTAATATAAGACATTGATTCTAGACCATATCCTCTATAAATGCCAATATATCATTGCAACAGCGGCAAAGGAAAGAAATCGAGCACACGATCGAGTTTTTTTAAACATAATGACTCACTCGCAAAAAGGGTTTGTCACTCAGGTGAAATTATGAAGTCTTAATCAATTCCAAGATGGTAAATGGAAATATCCAGTGATATACGGACAACCAGGTTGGGAAAAAATTCCGATTCGAACTGGGGGACGCCGGTCCAACATGGTGGTTACTATAGGGTAGGCATATATCCCTCCCAAAGCTCAAGATGTATGTCGACATATCCTGACAACATCACAAGAGCCAACAAGACATGTAATAATATATAAAGGCCATTACCTATAGCATATGGCCCCATTTACCTAGAAGAGAGCACCCAAAAACGAAAAGTTCCAAAGGAAACCGAAAAATGAAGTTCACAGACATGGTATTGCTCTGCTGGAAGCTGGGGTTCTTTATGACCTCAATCATATATCAATAAAGGCTCAAGGCCCTCTCATTCCATTACCAAATTATGGAATTGGAAGTAGCAGTTGCAAAGGTTTTCCCCCAATTTTTCTACAAGCAGCTCTAAAGTTCCTCCATAGTGCACCCATAGGGGCTCACTTCATGGGCCAGGAATGATCAATCACAAGGGCCTATCTCTATATGCACGTCAGGGTAGCCCTCCCGTCAACCTGAAGATGAGACAACATGAAGGTCCTTCCCTTTCTTTTGTCCTCTCTGATGGTCTTCGCTATGGTATACACTGTAGACATGCTTCTCCCTATAGTTGGACATAATGTAATGATGGTAGTCCTCGCCATGATGATAGTCATTACGAAGGCCATCCCTTTAATGAAAGATACTATGATGGTCCTCCCAATAGTAACTAAAATCAACAAGAAGGTCCTCCCCTCATTGCAGTACATCTTGAAGGCCCTCTCCAAGATGTGCACTGCTGAAATTCCCCATATAGCTAGGAATCAAGTAATGTTGGCAGTTCTCACCATGATGATGATCATTGCGAAGTCCCTCCCTGTAATGAAAGTTTCTATGAATTTCCTCCCCATAGTGACAACAAGAAGCCTGAAGATCATCCCCTAGTTGTAGCCCACCCTAAAGGTATTCCCCAGGTTATACATCATGAAGTCATTTCCCACGGTCAGGTGTCAGTTTACAATAGTTTCCCTCTCTATTGTAGCAGCAATTGAGAAGGTCCTCCCCACAATGTCGCTACCACATTCATTGAAGGTCCTCTATAGAGAACCCACAGGGTCTCACTCCATGGTACAAGAATGATCAATCACAATAACCTCTCTTCTATTATGTGTTGAGGTAGCCCTTCCCTTGACCTGAAGATCAGATAGTAGAAAGGTCATCCCTTTGTTGTTTTCCACATGTATAGTCCTCTCGATGGTATACACTACTGATATGCTTATCCCTATAGTTGTACATCAAGTCATGATGTTAGTCCTCACCATGATGACAGTCATTGCGAATTCCCTCCCAGCAATGGAAATTACTATGAGGGTCCTCCATATAATAACTCCAAGCAATGATAAGTTCCTCCTCTCATTTTAGTACATCCTGAAGGCCCTCCCCAGGCTATACGCTACAGATATGCTTCTCCCTATAGTCGGAGATAACATCTTAATGGTAGTCCCCACCATGATGTCGATCATTACGAAGGACTTACCTATAAAAATATTTGATGTGAAGGTCCTCCCTTTAGAGACATCAAGCAGTAAAATGGTCCTCCCTTTATTGTAGCCCACCCTAAATGTCCTCCACAGGGAATACGCCACAAAGACTTTTCTCACAGTTGGATGTCAAGATGAAATAGTATCCCTCTATATTGAAAAATCAGTTGTGAAGGTCCTCCCTACAATAAAAATTCATAATAATAGGAAGGACCTCCCCTTTTCAGAACAAACATGAGAAATCCCTTCTACGTTGAGGAACTAGGAAAGGAGTTAGAAACATTGGGAACTCCATCTACAATGAGTGATATTCTTTCTCAACTAGAGGGTTCCCTAGGGACATGCTCCTCTTCTTAGCCACCCCCGCACCATCCACAAGTCAATAAGGCTCCCACCAGCTTGGTTGCATGGAACAAAAATATCAAGAAGCAGTCGAGTTGGGAATATCAAGTAGAGGAGCCTTCAGAAGAACAACATCCTAATATGTTTCCTATAATAAGACAACTAGCTAGGGATAATATACCAGTGATGTATTGGCCAACTACCACCTCACACTTCGACGTACCAGGGGAGTTCTCTGGGGAATGCATGCATGACATTTTCCTTAACATATGGACTACTCTTCATCAGTTGAATGTAAAATTCCAACCATATGGAGGGTATGCGGACCATATCTAAACAATAGGGGAGATTCACCGTCTAATTGAACTAAATGACCTCCCACCTGCCCGGCTACCACAATCAGAATGACGAATGAAAAACCTTGAACTATCTTGCCTCCATGTACTTCATAATTTGTGCCACCTCATTGGAAATGCCCGGACTGGTATTCCCATTTGGGGATGGGGAGAAAATGGATCTCTACACATCACCCCATGTCATGTCCAACAGACCCCATTGGAAATGACATCCCTCAATGACATCACCTAGGGGAAACAATCATGTGAACTCCCTACTCAGTAAATATGGGATAATCAACAATAAATGACCCAGAGTATGTCTCAATATAGTTAGGGACGAAGGGATCAAGCCACCGAAAAACTTATGATTCATGTAACCAGAATCATCCAGTAGGATTCCCACCTATGGTAATCCAACCAAAAATCAGTTGTCATATCTCCAAATGACCATAGACTTTGTATAGGACCAATTCCATAATTGGATCACACCTGTGCAAGAGTATGTGAAATTGAAAAGATGTAAATAGTGGCGGCTACTACTGATATATAGGAACAACCCCAACCCACAATTTTGGGGGAATTTTTAAATCAAAATCCCCCTATAAGACCAACAAATCCAGGACTTAGCACATAAATAAGAGAATAGGAAAAACCCCATACCATAGGTATGGGGGAATTTTTACCTCAAATCCCCACACAACAGACATCTTTCTTCTCTTACCTATGAAGAAAAATGGGAAGAGGAGTTACCCTTTCCACCCTTGTGGTCCTCAACCTATATGACAAAGTTGTGTTACGAGGTCAGACTGGGGCTCCATTCAGGTTAATCTTCACCAAGAAACCTGAAGAATGCCACATAATGTGTGGAGAAAGTCCAAAAAAGGGTGTAGAAAGCCTTCCTAACATTTGGAACTGGGTACACCACCCATAATACGGTATGCCTCAGTGAACATGGTAAACAAAAACCCCTCTAAGTTTAAAGGAAATTACGTGGATGGAGTGGACATGAAGGAAGAGTGTTCCCTTCCAGAGGCATCCCACACTGAGCCTGATGGTGTGCATTCTCGAAACCAGTGCGAGGTCCTAAATTTGGGCACCCCTTGCTAATTTGTCGCTACCCCCCTCTCGATGATCCAATAAGGAGAAGTATAAATTCATGGTCATCTATGACCCACCTCCCCATCCACCTTGAAATGTGACCCTCACCCTCAATGAAAGTTTTGCTAATAAGGAAGAAGAAATAAATGATTTGAGATGAATTAATTCTGAGTTACATTGATGGAGCTACCTTGTCGGATGTGTTCCCCCTGCAGATCGTCAGAAGGTGCTCCAAATAGAGGTGACCATACCATATGAACTTATCCCAGTGAATGAATCCAAGTTCAGTGGAACATTCAACCCAACCCCGGAAGGACATCAATATCCCCCCCCCTCCGCTGGGAAGAAAGATGGAATATATCTAGGTAAACCCAAAAACGATACCCTAGGCTAGGTATCAACCCCAAATTCCAGCTACACCGGCATGTCCAATCTTGGACAATACAACACCATCCCTTGCTCAATACTGAAAGGATAAGCATCAAGGGATCTTAAACACTATCAGGAAATTAACATCTCGACTAGAATCCATGGAGGGGTGGTGCGTTCCAATAAAACCAGAGCATAAATCCTACCCCGAGTGGGTGAGAAATGTTTCACCACCACCAAACTTCAGGAACCATGTATTCCCAGAATTAAATTTCTGAATGGACCCAGAACAACACTTAATGAACTATAACTATTACTATGACACCATGAAGGGAACTTTAGAGTATAAAGAATAAAAAAAACATAGGTTATGTGTACGAAACCAGTAAGGATCCACTTTTGTATGGTATGATGGCCTACCGGGCAATTCAATCACTGATTGGGAAGATCTTTGTCAACAATTTCTATTTCAGTTTAATTCAACGTTGCTAAATATGATAGTAATTGAACTCATGAGCTACAAATATTAATAGAATGAAACATTCTCAGAATTAATTATAAGATAGAAAGGCCTGACTTATTCCCTGAACCATCTGCGCCCCCAATATGAGATTCTCTCCATGTGCATCGATAACCTTCGGGGCGTATTGCGAACACCACTGATCCCAGAAAAGTACACAAGTGGGTTTAGAGACTTCTCTGCCATTTCCCAAAGGATAGAATAATCTTTGAAATAGAAAAATCATAAGTCCCAAATGGCCCAATCATACCCTTGGAAAAGAGTGGGAAATGTTGAAGCATCTTCTATCACTCTTAAGCCACCCCCTACAGTAGATCCCATTAAGAGGACCCCACTGAACTGTGAAGGACCCCCTAGATGATAATAACCACCCCCACCTCAGTAAGATGAGAGATGAGGTACTAAATAAAATCATTTCAAACAATGAAGAAATAATGTTTTCTCATTTCGAGATGACCAGGTCCATGACTATTTCACAGTCTCCCTGAATTGCAAGTTTCACCAGCTATCGAAGTCAAAGAGAGATAATGAAGAGATTCTCAAAGATCATCCAAACTATTGTCCCTATCACTAGATACTGGGACATACCATCTAGGAATGATTTGTTTTCAAGGATCTCCTACAGATGATGGTGGTCTCTAGGAATGTCAAGTTGGGCCTGCCACCAATACAAATGGCATATGTAACCACCTTAGACTCAAGAGGGGAAGAGGAATGGAAGATAGTCTCCAGTAAGAAGGAGAAAACATTCTAAAATTGTATGACTTGAAAGACAGTCAACTGAGTCCCCAGAATCTTCAAGGCACAGTTGAAACAACCAATTGTGCCCGAAAAAGCTCCCGATACAGCCCAACCATCCTCCCTGGCCCCACCATCCTCTAAAGGCTAGAAGTGAAGAAAGAAAGAGCAAGAAGATGAGATGACACCAAATCCGACGTTGGTGTTGATGCTTTCAGACTTCATTCCAAAAGTCTTGGTACAATGGGAACTGCCCCGCCAAATGGTACAATTGGAACCGCCCCGCCAAACGACACCATCAGAAGGAGACATTCAGATAGAAGTAGTGTCAGATCAAGAACTGATCTTTGACTCCATTAATGTCATTCACATGATGGATACCTTCTTGGATAAATACTATGGCTAGGAACCTGACTTCCCCGTTCACAATTGGAGAGATGGAGGAAGAGGCCATATAGGCTTATGGTTTCCTAGAAGTCATGATCGTGGTAGGAGAAAAATTCTCAGTAACACCACAAATCAAATGGTTAACATCATAGAAACTGTGGAAAGACCCACTGACAGACGTAACAAGAATCAGAGTGCTTTGTCTCCCCCATCACAAAAATAACAAGCCTAGTTATATTCGGATATCCATTAGGGGATGAAAAAATACCAAATCTCCCAAGGCATACAGGTGGACCAGTTCATCCAAACATGGAAAGGACCATAGAACCACTGGCCCTGGCTATAGAGTTCGAACCATCTACGTCCAATGCTTGAACCCCTAAAGTTTCTGTGAAGGAGAAACCCCAAGCCGCGGAGCATAGACCTTTAGAGATAAATTATGATATTTTAAAGAATCTAGCTTCATTACCAGCAAATCTGTCAATATTAGATGTGTTATGTATATCCGCATATCAGGAGGCACTCATCAAAGAGTTACTAAGTCCCCAGGTGTTCGAGGTTGTAGTAGCAACAACTGAAGTCTATCGGATGAAGACAAGTCCCGAATAATGTCATGCCATCATCTCTTTCATAGATAGGGATGATGATGCCATCATACAAGGGAACATAAAACACTTATATCTGTATGATAAGTTATATGTAATTGACGTCCAGAGGAACTTCCTCGGCAATGGATATGGAGTTAACCTCCTCTCACTGCGAAGGATTCATCGACTGGGATATGATGAAGAAAGCTTGACACCCTACACTACAACTCGGTAGAGATATGACAAGAGAAAGAAGAAAATTTTGGTATAAATCAATCTTAAGACATGGATTGGAGATCTCATGTCAGATTCCAAGTTCCTGGTAGTACGAAAAAGTACAACCATCAACATCCAATTATGGAGGTCTTAGATTCATCAACACACTGCAATCCCATCCTCATTCCATCAATGCATCAAATATTGAACTTATGGGAAAAATGGAACACTGCACACTGATAAATCCCCATTTGGGTCCTGTGAGTCACTCTTTATCGACATAGGGTTTTATGAATCAGAATAAAAAAAATCATTCAGTCGATGACATTGATTGGATAAATGCCTCAAATGGATTGAAAGTGGTTCATACATACGCCCTACAACAACATTGGGGGAGTATGTACTACCCATCAACCAAGTTAAATGCATATGTTCTATTCCAGATGCAGATTCAATTGTCTGCATGATCTACGACATGACCACCGAGTCCAAATATGCGGAAGTGTTGGCTAACTCCCACAATGCATGGGAAATCCCTATCAATGATGCTCTTGTCCCATCCTTGGGACATCAAACTACACTTTCCTCACACACAAAGTAAAAAAGATGATTTCTCTCCCAAACATTAAGGATTTAGTCTCAAAAATTATTTTCTTCATTGGAATAGGAAGAAGTTGAAGATGACGAAGAAGAAGAAGAAGAGGAAGAGGAATAAAACCTCAAAGATGCCCCTCCTGCATTTGAAGAAGGTGTATCCACCATAATTGATGAACATAGGGAGATAAATATAGGCTCTAAAGATGACCCAAGGCCCACTCTAATCAATGTGGCTATGCCTGTCAAGGATCAGGAGTTATATACCTCTTTTCTGTAGAAAAATCGAGATATGTTTGAATGGAATTACACAGAAATTCCAGGCCTCGATCCTGAGGTCACCACTCATCATTTGGGATAAGCAGAAGATCATTGGGGAAATAAACATGCAGCCAGAAGGACCCACCCAATGCATACTACCAAAATAGAGTCTAATTTTGACCAGATTATAAAACCAAACTTCATACCGGAGGTCCAATATCTGATCTGGCTATAAAAAATCTTCCCTGTAAAAAAAATAATAGACAAATTATGATCTTCATTTACTAGAGGGACCTTAATCAGCAGTGCCCAAAAGACAACTTCTTAGTCCCAAACATAGAATTATTGATCAATGAAACAACCAAGTATAAAGCACTCACATTCATGGAAAACTATTATAGATACAATAAAATCTAAATGTCCTAAGGAGATGAAAAAGCTACCACTTTTAGGGGCCCTTAGGGAGTGTTTTGTTTTAAAGTGATGCCCTTTGGCCTAAATAATGTTGACGCCACATATCAGTGTGCCTTGCATCGCATATTCAATCATTTATTATTATAATTCGTTTATTTTTATATCGACGATATAGTGGTTAAATCACAAAAGTGATTGAACCACCTTGTTAACCTTGAAACTGTCTTCAAAAAATTATGACAACCCAGTTTAAAAATGAGTTCCATGAAGTGCACCTTTGGAGTTACCTTAAGAAAATCCCTTAGCTTCATCATATGCCATCGCAACATCGATGTCGACCATGAGAAGAAAAAATACATTCTAGTCATGTCTCCACCTCGTAACCTCATCGTGTTTAGAGGTCTCCACAGGCACCTTGCCTACATTCGGTGCTTCATAGCCAACCATGTAGGTAAATGATTACCTTTCCCCCATGATAATGAATAAAAGTGTTATGTGTCTATGGGATAATGATTGTAAAGAAGCGTTTGTAAATCTCAAAAGATACCTCTTAATCCCTCCAGTGTTAAAGCCACCTGTTGAGGGGAGAATTCTTGTTTTGTACGTAACCACCTTGGAACAGTCATTAGGCTCTTTTCTTGCGCAGAAGAATGATGCTGGTAATGATAGAAACCTCTATTACTTCATCCAAACAATGATCGATGGCAAAATTTGGTATTAAAAATTGAAAAGAACTACCTGTCCCTAATCTTTGTTGTTCATAAACTCTGGCATTACCTGCAGCACCGTGGGGTCCACCTAGTTTCCTGCTTCAATCCTCTTAAATATATCCTCAACCATCCCATGATAAATGGGATCCAATCGTGATTTTTAGTCATTCTACTATAGTTTGACATATAATCCATGCCCCAAAATTCCATCAAAGGATAGGCATTAGCAGAAATCCTGGTCGAGCACCCCTCGAATGATACAACATCGTTGAATACTGAACTTTTAGATGAAGAAGTGTTTTTCATTTTAGAGGACCCCAAGACAAGGGAAATGTACATCGATGGTGCTTCTTATAGCCTAGCAGAGAAAAGTATGGAGGGTCCCAAGATCAAAAAATTGGGGCTATGAGTTATACTCGTATCCCCCGAAAAGGCCATCCTGCCTTACTCTTTCATGCCTTTTGAAGGGTGTACAAATAATGAAGTAGAATATCAGCCCTCATTGCATGCCTGGAAATAGAACTTCATGTGCAAGACAAACAATAAAAAATAAATGGTGACTCAGAGATAGTAATCAAATATGTTAATGGTGACTATGCCATCAAGAAAGAGGTATTGGCCCCCTTGATGAACCATTTTCAAGTGCTGATAGCAGAATTCCTATTAGAACCAACATTGACCTATGTCCCACTATCACAAAATGCTCAAGCCGATGCTTTGGAAAATGAAACCACAACCTTGATCGATCCAGACTAGGATGAAACCATCATTATCATTGACCGCAGCCAGATGGTGTTGCCATTCATCCAAAGAAATACAGAGGAAATTGATGAAATTATCCTTGTTTTTGAGCCTTATGGTCAAACCCCTGGTTAGAAGACACCCATTGAAAATTATCTTCAGAACGGGGAACTCCCACTAGATAGGGATGGATGGGAGAATTTACGAAGATGAGCAAACACATTTGTCATGTAAAGTGGGTAAAACAATGAAAAGGTTCTCTATAAATGAGTCCTTGAAGGGATCCTTCTCTGGTGTGTTGATGGAGAAGAGACTACTGCCATAATGAAAGGAAGTGCATGCTAGAGCTTGTGGAGTGCATCAATCAACATCCAGGCTCCCTCATCAAATCTGAAGTCTTGGGTATTACTAGATCACTATGATATAGGACTGTTCCATATTCACCAAGAAGTTCCATTCCTTCCAAGTTCATGCTAATTACACACACCGCCCAATTGAGTTACTTCATACAACCAAGTAATTCTGGACATTCACCACCTGGTGAATAAATTTTGTGGGACTATATCCTCCCGCCATAGATAAACAATTTAAGTTCATTCTCATAGTGACCGAATTCTTTTCTAAATTGGCCGAATACATACCCATAAAAGAATTTGGGGTGAAAAACATCATCAAATTTATGAAGGACAACTTCATTACCAGATTTGGTGTCCCTCATACTATCCTGATGGACTATGGAACCAAATTCATCTCTGCAGAGTTAGAAAAATTTTACCAAGAGTATAGAATTAAATCCAATCATTCGTCCCATTATCATGCGACATCCAATGGGTAGATAGAGGCTTTAAATTAGGCTTTGTCAAACATACTCCAAAAGACTGTTGATAAGGACATGAAATTGTGTCCAGACAAGATTCTTCATTCTTTATGGGCTTACTGAACCATGACCCACACTAACACCCACGAAACCCCATACTCACTAGTATATAGGACATAGGCGGTGTTTCCTATCAAAATCCAAGTTCCATCACTCTGTGTGACCATTTAGATCAACTATTGACATGTGCCTATCGTGGGGTGTGACAAAAACAAATATTACCTAAGTTAAAATGCAGTAGAGTGGATTACCTAGGTTGTCTCCAGAGAGGAGTGCACAACAATTAAGCTGTCACCTTAAAATAGAAAGAAGTGAGGTTGTTTTTAGAAATTGTTTGATTTAGAAAATACAAGAAAGAAACTAAATAAAGTAAAGCAATTAAGTGAAAGTTTTGAAACAAATTGACAAATAATGTGATCTAAATCAGTGATATGAAATGGTGATCAGGTTAGGGTCAGTTTTCCAATTGTAATTCTATCATTGTTCATTTTACCCAATTCTCCTCTGCTAAATCGTTAAGAGTGAGAATCCACAATCGTTTCTTCTCACTCCCTTGGTAAATAAAAAATTTGAGAATAAAACTTAATAAAATCTTAGGTTGGTCTACTCTACTTCCAATGTGTAATAGAGTTGTAAAAAATACCCCTAATTATCTTAGGCAATTCCCAATCGGGTCTTGTTTATCCCAAGTAATCAAGAACATTCACTACTCCTCACACACGTACCGGTGATCACCGAGTACTACACCACTAAATCCCAGTATATTCCATTGTTTATAAACCAGAACCTATTGGAGGGAGATATTGATCATTGACCAAATATAAATGATCAACAGAATCTAAAATCAGATACAATCGTACATGATAATAAAAACTATTATAAGAAATTGAAACAGATTCCCAGAAGAGAAAAGAGGATTTTAAAACATTAATAGAAGGAACTCATGAAATACAATATGGAAAACCTCTCCTTCCCCAATCACATAGAAGTTTACCCCACCATGTTAAGGGTAATTTTGACTAAGGGGAAAGAAGAATTCATTACAAAACTAAGAAGAACAAAATAGAGAAAAAAAGAACATAAATTTGATCCTCTAGAATCTGTCATCCAGATGATTTCCTCTATTCTGCCTAACTTCCGGACGAAACTCACTGAGGTCCCTTCTTATTGAATGTTGGGAATGAAGTTTTCTATCGAACCTCAAAATTTGAGAGTCATTTGACAGGTGTAAAGAATGATATGGCTGAATCAATGACCATTACTTTTCTGGCCGCCAAACACTGTTTCACCCACTTCACTTGGACGCGCCAAAAGGATGCATTAAGAGCTCAATAATTTATGAAATTTAATATGATCCGGCCTTTTGAATTACTCTATCGAAACCAGCATGAATCATCTCATTATAAGTTCGAATGAAGGAGATATCGCATATTTAATGAAGTGGGGTCCATTCTGCCTTCCAAACTGATTTCTCCACTTGATTGAATTTTCTGCACCATTCGGTTTCGAATTGGGTCTTGTTCAAGATGAAACATTTTAAACCCACAAGTATAAGAATCCTACAAAAAAGGATTCACTTTAATTTGACCCATATTATAAAAGTTATTACCGAAAAACAGAAGCTATATAAAACTGAGAATTTTACAGAATTACCCCATTTTCACATTTAAGCCCAAAATGCACCAAAAACACATAAATGATGCAAATACACTCACATTGAATAATTGGGAGGGATTAAATCATTTAAAAACATATAAATAATAATGAAAATATTAAATCTATCAATTCCCCCACTCTTATCAATTGGACCCCTGGACAAGTCAGAATCAAAATAAAATCAAAGTAAATTCAAAACACATATCCATGAGATCCACAAATTTGAAAACAAGAAACAAAATATATCTTGCCTCCTAAAACTCTATTATTTCATATTCCTAATTTAGGATAATTCAATAAATTTACTCTTCATTTCTCCTTCCATGCACAAAAAACACTTACCTAACTTTCATTATCT
This sequence comes from Viscum album, assembly GCA_963277665.1. Taxonomy (NCBI): domain Eukaryota; kingdom Viridiplantae; phylum Streptophyta; class Magnoliopsida; order Santalales; family Viscaceae; genus Viscum; species Viscum album. Next base: position 669,809,880 of record OY728131.1, on the reverse strand, counting down.
CTCATTACACAAATCTCAATTTTTTAGAAATGTCTTTCTCATCCAAACTCATAAAAGGGTCACCATAGGCTTGATAAATTCTTACATCTCCACCCGATGTGATTCAAAGACATATGATTATCATGAGTACTTGTTAAGGTTTTTTTGTGGCTTTCGGTTGGTAGGATTTATATGTGAATGATTCTGAGGCAGAATGAGAGGGCTTGGATTTTTTTGAAGCAAAATTGCATTAATCTAAATTTCACAAAGGTATGGTCTCCTCTTCACTCCTCTTAGTAGAAAATAAGCTCCTTCATTATGGAATATCAAGGAATGTTCACACGGATCATCATTTCAGCATCAAACATTTCAATCTTCTCAAATATAATATTTCTTGAAAGCTCCAGAAAATGCACAACTTCCTTTTTACATTAGAATCTCCAGAAAGGCACAGCTTCTCTCGTCATGAAAGCTCCAGAAAAGGCACAGCTTTCAGCTAGATGGTTTTTTTTTCAGCAGCAATAACATCTCTTCAACATTTTTTTTACCCAAAGTGTCCCCAAATAAGGTAGTACAATACAATACCTCTTCTCCCCACACTTATGTTCAAATAGATCATGCAATTTCACTTCCAGAGCAGGTTGGATAGGGAATATTGGCTTGTAATGTGGCTAACCTAATAAGATTTTCATGGCTTCTATGGGCTACAAGGATTAAATGTTCAAGTTAGTCCATTATGAAAGGTATTATCTTGAAAAGGGGGCTTTCAAACTAAAGAAATGCCTCAATCATTTAAAACACAAGTACCTCAAACCCTCAATTTTTGAGAGGAATAAATCAAATTCTGGTTAAATCAAGCATGATTTGGTTCTCTCAAGAAGTGAGGTGAATGTAAAGAATATAAAAATAATAGGTTTAGAAGCCTCATGGGAATGTGATTTCAAATATAAAGGCAGTGATATGTGGAATGGGATTCAAAAAACAGAGTATTTTTCATGAAATTCCCAAATAATTGAACTTGAAACAATGTCATTTTCAGTATTCATTTAAGCTCAGTTTCAAGGAATAAGTTATTTCACTCATGGAGATGGGTTTCAAAAATATCAATGATAACCATTTCAGCTCAAAAGTTTCAAAAACACACAAAAATTGAAAAATAAACACAAAAAAAAATTAAACACTCACATGTTTAAAAAAAACAAATAGGAAAACAAACAACACATAGAAATCCTACACTACAAAGGTTCCCTCCCCCACACTTAAATGATGCAGTGTCCAAAATGAATTCAAATGTATTTAACATGTAAGAATATTGGAAATTGAATCACAACAATCATGAAAATATAAAGGAGAGGTACGACCTGATGTAGTTTATTGATAAACAGGTTAGAGGAGTGTGATCTCCTCCATTGGCTCTGATGGCATGGTACCAAGGAATTTTTTCAATCTGTGCCCATTAACAGTGAATGGATCCTTCAATCCATCCTTAAAAATCTGTACAGCACCAAAAGGATATACATGAGTAACTATAAATGGACCTTCCCACCTGGAACGAAGTTTACCTGGCATCATCTTGAGTCTTGATTTGAATAACAACACTTTGTCTCCTCGATGGAAGTCCTTTGGTTGGATCAGTTTGTCATGAGCCACTCTTGTTCTCTCTTTGTAAATCCTGGAATTTTCAAATGCTTCCCTTATAATTTCTTCCAGCTCTTGTAACTGCAATCTTCTCTCTTTACCAGCACTTTCAAGATCCAGATTCATCTTCCTCACAGCCCAGTATGACTTATGTTCCAATTCCATAGGTAGGTGACAACTTTTCCCATAAATCAGCCTATACGGACTCATTCCAATTGGAGTTTTGTAGGCTGTCCTATAAGCCCATAATGTGTCTTCTAACCTTTGGCTCCAATCCTTCCTATTTTGATTAACAATCTTTTCCAAAATTCCTTTTATTTCCCTATTGGACACTTCAGCTTTCCCATTAGTCTGTAGATGATAGGGAGTTGATGTTTTATGATGCACCCCATACCTTTTCAACAAAGCCGCCATTGTACAATTAAAAAAGTGAGTCCCTTGATCAGTAATGATGGCTCTAAGAACTCCAAACCTACAAAATATGTTAGCCCTGACAAAATCACAAACAATTTTAGCATCGTCAGTCCTGGTGGCTTTTGCTTCCACCCATTTGGAAACATAATCAATAGAAAGAAGAATATAAGAATTTCCAAATGACATTGGGAAAGGTCCCATAAAATCTATCCCCCAAACTTAAAATATTTCACAAAAATTAAGTGTCTTTTTGGGAATTTCTTGTCTCTTTGAAATATTTCCTGAAAATTGTCATTTTTCACACCGTTTACAAAATTCATGAGAATCTTTGAAAAGTGATGGCCAATAAATTCCAGATTCTAAAACCTTTCTTGCAGTCCTTTGAGGTCCAAAGTGGCCTCCACAAGCTAATGTGTGACAAAACCTAAAGACTGATTCAATTTCATTTTTAGGCAAACATCTTCTAATCATTTGGTCATTGCAAATATTCCAAAGAAATGGATCATCCCAGATGTAATATTTAGATTCAGAACTCAATTTGTGAATTTGGTGAGAATTTAAATGAGATGGGACCTGAGATGTTACCAGATAATTGACCATGTCAGCGTACCATGGTAATTCTCCTTCAATCAAGTACAAATGACCTCTTGGAAGGCGATCATTTAGTGGCTCAGTGTCTGGAATCTCAACTTCAGTGGTGTTGGGTATTCTACTTAAGTGATCGGCCACTTGGTTCTCAGATCCCTTATTATCTTTGATTTCTATGTTGAACTCATGTAGTAGTAGTATCCACTTCACTAGCCTTGGTTTTGCTTCAGCCTTCTTCATCAAGTACCTAAGAGCTGCATGATCAGAAAACACAATGACTTTAGTTCCAAGCAGATACGATATAAATCTTTCTAATGCAAAAACAACTGCTAAAAACTCTTTTTCTGTTGTTGTGTAGTTGAATTGGGCCGCATCTAAGGTTTTCGAGGCATATGAAATGACTTGTGGCCTGCCCTCAATTCGCTGATAAAGGACAACTCCAACTACTTGGTTTGAAGCATCACAAAGTAGCTCAAATGGTTCTTCCCAATTTGGTGGTTGCATCACTGGTGGTGTAATCAATTTCTTCTTCAACTCATCAAATTCTTCCCTACATGAACCGTTGAAATCAAAATCAGCATCTTTCAAAAGTAATCTAGAGAGAGGGAGAGAGATCTTACTGAAATCTTTTATAAACCTCCTGTAGAATCCTGCATGTCCTAAAAATGATCTAACATGTTTCACACAAGTTGGGTAAGGAAAAGAATTTATCACTTCAATTTTTGATTTATCAACCTCAATGCCTTCCTGTGAAATGACATGCCAAAGGACAATTCTTCTCTCAACCATAAAAAGACACTTTTCAAAATTCAAAACAAGGTTCTTTTCAATGCAAGTTTTCAAAACTTTTTCCAGATTTTTCAAACAATGGTCAAACGAACTTCCCAAAACTGTGAAGTCATCCAAGAAAACCTCCAAGCAATCTTAAATGTGATCAGAAAATATACTTACCATACACCTCTGAAATTTACCTAGAGCATTACACAATCCAAATGGCATTCTTTTGTATGCAAAAGTACCAAAAGGACAAGTAAAGGTAGTCTTCTCTTGATCCTTGGGGGAAATGGGTACCTGAAAATAACCTGAAAATCCATCCAAAAAGCAATAATGAGTTCTCCCTGCCAATCTCTCTAACATCTAGTCAATGAACGGGATAGGGAAATGATCTTTTCGAGTGACCTGATTCAGCTTCCAAAAATTGATTCATACTCTCCAGCTATTCTAAATTCTCACAGGGACTAATTCATTCTTTTCATTCCTCACAATGGTTAGGCCAGTTTTCTTTGGGACTACATGGATGGGGCTAACCCATTGTGAATCTGATATGGGATAGATGATCCCGGCTTCTAATAACTTCTCAATCTCTTTTTTCAAAACCTCCATCAGGGTAGGGTTCAGCCTCCTTTGGGGTTGTCTGACAGGTTTGGAATCTCCCTCAAGAAAAATTCTATGTGAGCAAATGTTTGGGTTTATTCCTGGGATATCACCTATACTCCACCCTATTGCTTGTACATTCTCTCTCAAAAGCTCAATCAATGAATTTTCTTGAGTTTTAGATAGATTATTTGGAATTATTACTGGTAATTTCTCTCCCTCCATAAGGTAAACATATTTTAAATCTATGGGGAGTGGTTTTAATTATAGATCAGGAGGATGCTCAAGATATGAAACTAAATTGAGGTTATCCACTTCCAATGGTTTGACATCCTGAACGCAATAAATCATATCATTTTCATCGTCATTTAACAAATTATCAAAGAAATCAGATTTTACCTCTTCTTCCAACAGGAAATCAGAACATCCAAGATTTTGGGAATCCATATTTTTAGTGATATCTTTAATGGAAAAATTCTCTCCTAATGATAAAAATTCATGAAACATACCTGATTCTTCAATTGGTTCTATGTCATCTTCATGGGAGAGTGCGAAGAGTGAATGATCATCTTATGGGTGCCTCATGGATTCAAAAATATGGAAGTGGATAGTGCTATCTCCAAACTCCATGGTAAGTGTCCCTTCATGGAAATTGATGATGGTTTTGGCCGTCTTTAAGAATGGTCTTCCCAAAATGATGGGTGAGTGTGATGGGATCCTATCATATTCCATATTCGACACATAAAAGTTAGCAGGGAATAAAAGATCTTTGACTTTAACCATGACATCCTCCAGAACTCCTGCTGGGAAAACTGTGGATCTATTTGCAAGCTGGACCACCACTCTTGTGGGCTTCAAGTCTCCCATCTGCAAAGAAGTATATACTGAGTGAGGCAATACATTAATTGATGCACCTAAATCGCACAAAGCATTAGAGAAATTTAATGAACCAATGGTTCATGGAATAGAAAACATCCCTGGATCTTGACATTTGGTTGGGAATTGTGGTGTGATAAGGGCTGAGACGCTTTTTCCCAAATTGATCCTCTCATTCCCTTGAAGTCTCCTTTTCTTGGTACAAATATCCTTCAAAAACGTAGCATACATTGGAATTTTTTTGAGTTCTTCAAGTAGAGGTATGTTGATTTCCACTTTCTGAAAGGTGTCCAGAAATTTTTTTTGCAGTGCTTCTTCTTGTAACCTCTTTGATTCAATCATCCTTGATGGAAATGGTGGTGGTATATCTTTCTTCTCCCTTTTTTCATTTGAAATGGTGTTTCTTGTTTCTTCCTTCTTGGCCTATCATTATCATCCTCTTCTTTATTATCTTCTTCCCGATGCATTTTCATAGAATTTTCAACATTTCTTACTTCATTCTTACCCATATTAGTTTTTCTTGTTTCAGGTTCAATGGTGGATGGTGGTTGGAGTTCTTTTACACTTCTTGTAGTTATAATACTAACATTCTCTTTTGGGTTTGGGACTGTTTGGGAAGGGAGTTTACCTGGATTTTTTGTCAGAAAGTCCATGAGACTCTCAAACTTATTGGACAATTCTTTAATAGTGTCTTTCAGTCCTTCAAACTCATGTTTTTTGTTGGTTTTGAATTTGAGGTTGGGAACTAGTGGATGGTTTCTCATAGGGTCTTTGGATATTGGTTGGTTTTTGGTATGAAGGCTGATTATAAGACTGCTTTTGTTGAAATAGTGGAGGGTTCTGGAATTGATTCTGGAATGGGGGTTGGTTTTGAAACTGATTTTGGTACGGGGGCCTAGCTTGATTCTGTTGATTTCCAAATCCATATTGGACTTGGTTAGGCTCTCTCCATCCTTGATTTTGCTGGAACTGCCTTGGTTGAAAGGCTGCTGCACAACTTTCCATTCCATGTATTTCAGCACACTGGTCAGTGAAATGATCAGGAGATGAGCATAAACCACATACCTTAGCTGGAGCTTGTTGGTCACTAACTTTCTTCAAGGCCATCTGCCTCACCAAACTAGTAAGCTCTTCAATCATAGTTTTTAATAAGGGTGATGGATGAGAAGTGCGTACCTAATGAATAACTCTTGTTCCAATACCTCTTGTTCCAAATTGCTGCGAGTTTTGGGAAATCTTCTCAATAAAGCCCTTGGCTTCTTCTGGTGACTTGTCAATTAGTGCATCTCCAGATGATGCATCAAGAAGGTTTCTGTCGTTTTCCAGTAGTCCTTGATAGAAGAAGACAAGAAAGTGGTGTTCCTCAATGGCTTGATGTGGACAGCTGGCACAAAGCTTCTTAAATCTCTCCCAGTACTCATAAAGTGTTTCTCCAGATTATTGTCATATGGCATAGATTTCATTCCGAATGGCTGTGCTTCTTGAGGTGGGGAAGAATCCTTGCATAAAACATCTTACCAGGTCATTCCAGTCATGTACATCTCCTGGTTGTAGTCCATACAACCATTCTTTAGCAGCTCCATCCAATGAAAACGGAAATTCCTTCCACTTAACCTGCTCCTCAGTAATTCCACAGGGTCTGAAAGTTGAGCACACATGTGTGAACTCTTTAATGTGTTTGTTTGGATCTTCACTTGCCAAACCATGAAACATTGGAAGGAAAGGAATCATGTTAGGTTTCATTTCAATATCATTTTGTAACACTGGCATGGAAAGTTGATTGTTTTGATTAAGGAATTGTGGTGCACAGAGGTCTCTAAGTGTTTGGTTTTGATTTTCAGCCATGATGACAGGCTCAGAGTGAACACTTGAAGTTTCACTTGAGTCTACAAGGGGAACGTCATCAAATTAAGATTCTAGATTAATGTTTCTAAGTATATTCAACAAGGTTCTTTCAATTTCAGGATCTATGGGTAAAGGTTCAGTTTTTGAGGTTCTAGTCATGCAATTTTGAAGAGAAAAGATGAAAAGAGAGAAAAAAAAAGAAAAGAAATGTTGGCACTACCTCCCTAGCAACGGAGCCAAGTTTTGACACGTGCCTGACATGAGGTGTGACAAAAACAAATATTACCTAAGTTAAAATGCAGTAGAGTGGATTACCTAGGTTGTCTCCAGAGAGTAGTGCACAACAATTAAGTTGTCACCTTAAAATAGAAAGAAGTGAGGTTGTTTTTAGAAATTGTTTGATTTAGAAAATACAAGAAAGAAACTAAATAAAGTAAAGTAATTAAGTGAAAGTTTTGAAACAAATTGACAAATTATGTGATCTAAATCAGTGATTTGAAATGGTGATCAGGTTGGGGTCAGTTTTCTAATTGTAATTCTATCATTATTCATTTTACCCAATCCTCCTCTGCTAAATTGTTAAGAGTGAGAATCCACAATCGTTTCTTCTCACTCCCTTGGTCAATTAAAAATGTGAGAATAAACCTTAATAAAATCTTAGGTTGTTCTACTATCCTTCCAATGTGTAATAGAGTTTTAGAAAATACCCCCAATTATCTTAAGCAATTCCCAATCGGGTCTTGTTTATCCCAAGTAATCAAGAACATTCACTACTCCTCACACACGTACCGGTGATCACCGAGTACTACACCACTAAATCCTGGTCTATTCCATTGTTTATAAACTAGAACCTAGTGGAGGGAGATATTGATCATTGACCAAATATAAATGAACAACAGAATCTAAAATCAGATACAATCGTACATGATAATACAAACTGTTATAAGAAATTGAAACAGATTCGCAGAAGAGAAAAGAGGATTTTAAAACATTAATAAATGGAACTCATGAAATACAATATGGAAAACCTCTCCTTCCCCAATCACACATAATTTTACCCCACCATGGTAAGGGTAATTGTGACTAAGGGGAAAGAAGAATTCATTACAAAACTAAGAAGAACAAAAGAGAGAAAACAAAGAACAGAAATTTGATCCTCCAGAATCTGTCTTCCAGATGATTGCCTCTGTTCTGCCTAACTTCCGGACGAAACTCACTGAGTTCCCTTCTTATAGAATTTTTGGAATGAATTTTTCTATCGACCCTCAAAATTTGAGAGTCATTTGACAGGTTTAAAGAAAGATATGGCCGAATCAATGACCATTACTTTTCTGGCCACCAAACACTGTTTCACCCACTCCACTTGTACGCGCCAAAAGGATGCATTAATGAGCTCAATAATTTATGAAATTTAATTTGAGCTGTCCTTTTGAAGTCCTCTGTCGACACCAGATAGAATCACCTTATTCTAAGGTTGGATGAAGGAGATATTGCATATTTAATGAAGTGGGGTCCATTCTGCCTTCCAAACTGATTTCTCCACTTGATTGAATTTTCTGCACCATTGGGTTTCGAATTGGGTCTTGGTCCAGAAGGAACATTTTAAGCCCACAAGTATAGGAATCCAACAAAAAACGATTCACATCAATTGGTCCCATATTATAAATGTTATTTCCGAAAAACAAAAGCTATATAAAACTGAAAATTTTACAGAATTACCCCATTTTCACATTTAAGCCCAAAATACACCAAAAACACATAAATGATGCAAATACACTCACATTGAATAATTGGGAGGGAATAAATCATTGAAAAACATATAAATAATAATTAAAATATTAAATCTATCAACTATCCATGGATGGGAAATCCCAGAGATGGTTTGGTGAATAGGAGCAGCTAAATGCAAAAAGGTTGCGAACGTTACACCATTTAGAAATCTACCAAAATCGGATTGCTTGAGTCTTCAACAAAACGCTTTTCCTTTGATCATTCCTCAAAGGAGAAATGGTGTTTGTCCTCAAAACCCTAATGATACTTGGGAAAAAGACCCTAAATATTGAACCAAAGTGGGAAGGACTATAGATCATACATAGGGTGAATTCTAATGGAACATAAACTCTAATATAAATGGATTAACAACTCATCATAGCTCCCAAAAATGCGAAGTTCTTCAATAAATACTTTACGTAATAGGAACAAAGTCGTGTTTTGGTCCAAACTCTCTTCCCCTAAACTAAGAGTTTTAATACCTAGAGGCTAATGGTCAAAACACTATGAACCTAAACTATGAGTTATATTACCAAGAAGCAAATGGTCCAACATCTAGGACCCAAAACTATGAGTTACAATACCTAGAAACCAACATTCCAAGATCTACGACCCTGAACTATAAGTAACTACCCCACATATACTGGTGAAAACTCTATGAACCCAAAATATGAGTCATATTCATTCCAAATGACATTAAACTATTTGGAAGTCATCCCTGAAGCATGACAATAGACTCTGACTCTTGTCCTCACTGTAAAATATTAAACTAAATGACACAAAACATCCCAATCGCATGACAATAAACTACATGATCTCTCACAGAACTACATACAGCTTGATTCCTTCTCTTGAGGGATATGTAGGGATGCCTTGATCCTTGATCATGGACCAACCCCACCATGAAGGAAAAAAATTCCTCCCTCATGCCACCTATCTACCTATATTTGTAAGGGAAATCATTATCACTCCCATTTTTCCCACATCATGTATAACTCACCTGAGCTTAGGATCAATGGTAGGGATTCTATTACAAAATCGAACTATAGAGTAACATGGTAGACCTAGAAACCATGATGGATTGAATGAAAATTCCCATACCCCTGGACCCATCCAAATCGTTACATGGTACTTTTAGTACCTTGTATGGCTTGATTCCTGTCCTTGAAGGATACATAGTGATGCCCAGATTTGGCATTCGGGCCATGACATCATAAAACAAATTAGTACGCCCTCACATTTCCTTACACATGAACTGATCCAAATTGGTATAGGGTACATGTAAAAATACGTATGGCTTGATTTCTTCCCTCACATGATACGTAGAAACACCTCAATCCCCGATCTTGGCCCAGCCCCACCAAGAAAAAAAAAAAATTCCCAATCATTTCCTCTACCTCCCAACACCTATGAGGGGAACCCCTATATACAATCCTTATTTCTCACAATGAGTATGGATCATGTGAGCTTAGGATCAGTGGTAAGGATTCTCCTATGAAATTAAGTTATATAGAAGTATGGCTGACCCAACACCCCTAGAAAATGAAATAGAAATTTCAATACATATAGACTGAGCAAGATTGGTACAATGAACATTATGAAATATGTGTGGCTTGATTCCTTCCCTCACAAGATATGTTATGATGCATGGATTTGTAATTATGGCCTAGCCACCATCAAAAAAATGCCTCCTTTCCCCCATACATCGATCGGAATTTTATGGGGAGCCCATTAAAGCTCCTAATCGCCTGAAAATAAACTTTGAAATTCTTTGAGAGTTATGGGTGGTTCATTCCTTGGTGTTGTGAGATCTTTAACATGCCCACCACTCATGAGAAGTCAAAATATCATGCTTCCCTCTCAACATATCGGTCAAATCTATGTGGAAGTTCCAATAGATCGCATGTAATCACAATCTAGATATTTCTCACATTCCCAGGCACATATCTCCCATTTGTCAAACTCCATACCCTGGGAAAACATGGATCCCCATAATCATTCAAGGACATCTAATATGGAAGGCCAATGTCTTGTAGACACCTTTTTTTGACTATGCACATCATGTCCTGATGGATCTGTATATATTGCCACAAAAATGGATGTCAATCAAAGGAAAAGTCATCCTTATGAGAGTCCTCTCCTATCATAGTACACTCAATGGCTTCCAAACCCCATGTTATCCCCCCTGATTCATGTTACTCTCAGGACTTTGGTATTTACCTTCTATCATCACTCGCGTTTAGGGAGCGTTAGAGCATCCTTTTTGCGACTAACTCAAAACTATTAAAGATTAGTATGAAATTATAATCATCCTCACTACACAACTCTAAATTACATGACATCATGTCCTGACCACATGAAATAAAACTACAAGGCCAAAATCATCCTTATTATAGGACACTAAACTGCATAACATTGAAATAAGACTAAAGTTCCACCTAATGTTGTTTTTTTTATATTTTTAGAAACATCTCTCAATCCTCGTAATCCATTATTTCTCACACCGAGCATAGCTCACATGAGCTTAGGGATCTTAGTGAATGATACACCATGTCATTATGGAAAAGTATCCCAAGAATTTGGTCATAGTAGCACAACCTTAAAAGACATGCCATAGTTCCCTCGGCCAAGAATAACCCCATGTCTTAGCCATGTGACATTAAAATAACCTAGTATCTGAAATATGGAATGAATGTCTCACCCTGTGTACAAGTCAAATCTATGTAAGGGCCACACATTCTTATTAGTAAATTGAAGCCCAAATGTCCCCAATATGTCCATATAAACTCCTACTATACCCCAAAATTTGTTCATTGAGTGATCTTGAATCCCCATAACCCTCCAAGGCCATTTGGGATTGAAGGGTAGTTTCTTGCGGACATATATTTTTTTCTGTGAACTTCATGCCCCGGTGGCTCTGCATATGTTGCCCACAAAAACGTCCATCAATCAATGAAAAAATTGTCCCCAGGAGAGTCCTTTCCTATCTATGTATGCCGAATTTCCTCCATGCCTCATTTCACCCCTCCTAATTCAAGGGTCCTGAAAGTCATGGTGTTTATTTTCCTACCTACACACATCAAAGATATATCAAACAATTTAGGCCTGATTCATCTTATGTCTCTTTTGAGGTTTCTAAGGAAACCCATCAATATGTGTGAAGTTGATCTGCACAACAAATAAGAGAGCCTCCACTTAGTTCTAGGTTTCCATGAAGTAGTTTAGTTATAATTTCCCTTTTTTGTGTTTTGGTGAACCCATTGTCAAAGGTCACATACCGTATACAGAATGTTCACAATCTCTATAGTCCTCAATGGCCATTAGAGATGGAAGGACTATGTCATGCTGACACATTTCATTGACTATTTTCATCATGCCCTGGTAGCTCTGCATATGCCTCATAAAAAATGTTCTTAAATCAAAGGAAAATTAATCTCTAGGAGAGTCCTTTCTAGCTTTGGTATGCTCAAATGAAAATCATGTTTTTTCACACCCCAAATTTTGAAAACTTTTAGATAATGGATTACATACCTTTTTCTTTCCAAGTTCCCCTGACATAAAAAGGACTCCTAACTGAACTGATCATTCACCAGCTCTCCCTCAAACAATTAAGAACCACGTGGGAATATTTTTTCACTCAAAACTGACACGAATGTATCTACTATTTTAAGACATCACTACTCAGGCCATCCACTCACTCTGGCACCTGACTTCAAAATAAATTCAAAATGCTGAAAATCCTACTAGGACCATCGGAGATAAAAGGCCAGTGTCCTGCAGACACCTTTTATTGACTTTGCATGTCATTCATCGGTGGATCAACATATGTTTCCTATAAAAATGGTCATCGATCAAAGGAAAATTGGTCCCCAAGAGAGTGTATTTCTACCTTCGTATGCCTAAAATGGATCCTGAGCCTAATGCATGTCTGAACTCAAAAATATAGGGTCAAGAAAATTCCATAATCTATGTATGAAGGATATTATGACATTCCTGAATGATGGTCCCGAGTCGGGGACCTACCGCATTAAATTTGGTCAAAGCTATTCAACCTACAATATGAGGGATAAGCTTGATTGGTAGGACAATGAACTACCAGTGAAAAATATATCATACATTCTATAGGGAAAATACACATAAAGAACATCTAGGTAAAATTAAAGTATTTGTTTGTTAAAAAAAGTTGATTCGTCAAAATAGATTTAAATCTTTTTAGGATGAAAACTCACAAATGGTGGCCTAAGTAAAAGAAATGTTATTACCACTAATCCTGTGTGAAGAAGAATTAGGTAAAAATTAGGTTAAAAATGAAAAAGAGATGAATGTTTGTGATTTTGTTCCAAAAAAATAAAAAATAATCAAACTATGATTGTTGAGTCCCTTGGATCAAGAAACAATTAGAGCGTTATCTTAAAATTTATGTCAGGACTACTTCTAAATTGGAATATCCTCTTCTTCATTCTGATCACCCCTATCCTAAAGAGGGGAATTTTTAGCATCCTGAAAATTCTGAAAAGGTGAGGCAAATACACCCACAAGATGGGTTTAGAAAAGATATAAATTTTGGATTGAATAATTTAGAAGAAATTGGTTGAAATTAAATTTTTCAATAGAATCCAACCTCGCCACAAACCGATTGCTAGGAAAGGTTCTTGAAAGGAAAAAAAAGCGAACCACTAGTATGTGAATGACCTAAGAGGCACTGGCCCATGAGGCATTGGATAGTGAATGAAGATGTTTGCAGTGAATTTCTTCCTGTGAACCAAAGTTGTTGTGAACTATTTTCACTAAATAAAATCTGATGGAAGTGCACCCCACAAACCATTCCCATGAACGATGTGGTTTGCGGATGAGGAGAACCCGGTAGTATCCCCCACCTCCACAAATTGTGGTTGACTGAGACATCCATGGGCCATATATCCTCTAAGTTCTTCTGGAGAAGGTGTCGTGGGTACCACAGATAAAAATTCCCTAGAACTATATAAATGTACCACCATGGGTATCAGAGAGAGGGGGACGAAGGCTAGGTAGAGAGCTCTAGGAAGCATGAAAAATGGATGAATAACTAAGAGGGTGCAAGAGAAATTTCTCTCGCACCTGATGCAATTTTTGGGACTCAATCCTACAGATGAAGCAGTTTGTGGACTCCATCTTATGAACCATATTCACTTCACGTGACTCCTTCCCTTAAACTGTATTCGGAAGACTCTCTGCAGCCAACCAGTGAATCAATAAAAATATATAATAAAAATGGTTCACAAATTCCCATATTCATAAAACATTCTATCATAATGAAATGATATATTATTTTACCAAATCCTGTACAGATGACATAATTCATGAATAATGAGAAATTTAGCTATCTGTTATGTGGTAGAGATACAAACCCCTAAAAAATAATAATTATTATATAATACATCCGAATGAAAAAATTTACCCCAATTATATGATATAAGATGAAGATGATCATTCACAACTCAATGAATGAGAACTATCTTTCAAAAATCACTTAAGGTAATGGTGACAAAATATTAATAGAGACATAATGAAATTGAAATTAGAAAATCACAATGTATCAGATATTCATTATTATTGAATGTAATAGTGTGGTGAATAAACCATATAATATAAATGATAGTCCACAGATATCAAAATTCTCCAATATAGTTGTAAATTAGATAAATAAACCATTACCTTATTTCCTCACTTAGTTTAATTCACTCAATGATACTATATAATAAATGTAAATATAATAATCACTTATTTAGGAAATATAATCAGAAACATTACCTTTAATAAAAATGGATTAAAATTATTTTTTCCATGCATATTAGTTGTATTACTATATGTTTTCGATATCGAGTTTGAGAAATCTTTATTATTTTGAGTTACTATCATAAAAATTGTGTTGGAATTAATTATTGTTATAATATATAACAAAAAAATATTGTTACATCTACTAAAATATTTTTCCATGATTTATATTACGTTATAAGATTATTTCATTATACATTTGTTTATAATCTATAAATATGAAATAAATGATGGTCATGTTTTGGATACTCTTAAGAATGAATATTAATTTATAAAATAATTATTATTTTAATAATATTACACTTATATATCAAAAAATAATTTTCATAATATTTATATCATATTATACCAGCAATTAACATACCCCAGTCCTCTATGATTTAAATTCATTGTATATTTCAAGTAGTTGTTTAAACAAACCCAAATAAGTATATACTAGAATTATTGGATGATTATGTTGTTGTGCACCTATAATATAATCACCATATAATTACAATGATGTTAATAAATTTTTATTATTGAGACATATAAGTATTGAAATTAAGTAGAAATGTAGTTAATTTATATGAAAATATTATATAATTTGAGTGAAAATATGTCCCTTGTAGTTTGCTTGTCATGAAAAAATGAATTAATGATAATCATTTATTGATCAAACCAATAATTATCTTTCAAATATGTTAAAAATCTAATTGAAAAATAAATATTTATCTATGTAACCTATTATCACTACCTTCCATGCATAGTGGATGTTAAAAGAAAAATATAATTAAGAGTTTATTGGAGGCAGTAGTCCCCATGTATGCATGGAAAATTATTTCTTTTTCCATAAAATGGGGAAACTGATTAATGTACTTTGAGGAAGATGGGGTATACATTAAGAAATATAAATAAAAAAGAAGTAGTGGAAATTTATAACTGACTACATGAATTATATCATTTTTTATGGGGGTAGGCCATTATAGTATGGAATTATTATAAGCCTAAAACCAATTTTGGTAGGTTTGGAGGTTTTATTGGAGGGTTAGAAATAGTTTTTGTATAGACATAGTGGGATATTGTTTTAGGGGATTTGATGAGATACATGATCCTTTAATTTGTGAAAACTGAAGAAATTTATGTAAATACAAAAAAAATTAGATAATTAGATGTTAATTCCATGGAATGTTGATCAATTATTTGAAAATAAAGTGTTTGTGTATGAGATAAGGTCAATCCAAATCTTAGACACATAATTAAAAACATGTTTTTTTTAAACTCTGTGATATTTTAAAATCGGAAAAACATATTCGATAGAATATCTAAAATTAAACACCAATATTAGAATAGAATTTAACACTATTAGACATGAATATATATATTTTTAAAATTAATTCATTCTCATTGATATCATTCAATTTACACAACACCCTGTTTGAAAAACTCATGACACCATATTAAAACCTTACTATTTGAACATGATCGTTACATCCTAGCAGTTAATATTATAGTTTTAAATATTAAGAACTAAGAAATTAAAAGTATACATTTCACATATTTATAAAATAAATTCAATGGTTTTACATTGATTGGTAAAAAAATAAGAACCATTTTAAAAAGAATAAAAAAAATTCAGAAAAAATTGCTTTTTATGAGAGGAAGAACAGTCACGCTTTGTGCACATAAATTAAAATTAATTTTTTAAAGTTTTAGCAAATATATTCAACAAAATAAAATTAATTTTCAAAATCAATATGAGAAAATTATCTTTGGGTTATTTTTTTTGATAATTTTCTAAAAAGATTAATTCTTTGATGATTGGTGAAAAATATTATTTTTTATTGAAACCCACCATTTTGATTAAAATATTTTCAGTGTAAAATTATATTTTATGTTATTTTTAATGTTAATTTTTTTCAATTATAATAATATTTTTCTGATTTATTTCATTGGAATCAATTTATTATTGTATTTGGTTATTAAAACATATTATACGTATAAAAAAACTCTCTTTGGAAAATGAATCTCTCATCCCATATACAGTTTAATTTTTAATTGAATTCTACCAAATAAGTGTTTTGAATTAGTAAAAATGGATTATGTATTTCCTATAATAATAATATATATTATATAATACTTTTAAATTATATTTTTTTCATAATTAATAATCGAAAAAGTATATATTAATTCCCATGATTAAGATAAAAATAGGTCTATCATGGGTAAAACTAAGAAGATAGGGAATAAAAGTCCAATAACCATATTCTAGAAATAATGTGACCCTATAATATAATAATTTCTATAATTAATCAATTTTTGGTTTTGTTCATGATAATAACATGGGAATCACTTTTTCATTTTAAAACTCCACTTGTGTCCTCACCCATTCTTAAGAAAGGTGACATGTTATTATCCAATATTCACACTTCCAAAACCATTTGTTCAGAACAAGATAATACCGAATACATTATTTACATCCCTAAAATATAAAATAATGTATTTGGATATATTATGAATATGATAATTAATTTCTTCAAGTTAAACCTATCATTTTTTCCCTAAGAATTTGTATTTTTTAACTATTTATTTTCATATAACATATCCATAAAACAAATTATAATATTCTAAAAAAATAATAAAATAAAATAATTAGTATTTATTATATATATAGATATTAATAATTAAATTTAAGTACCTATATCCATATCCACTTCTATCTAATTTGAAAATAAATTGTTGCTCGTGTGTGAAGTGGACTACCGCCTCATGAATCGATATAATTCATTTTCAATCACCATAATTTACGTATATAAATAATGATGGATTTACCATATTTATATTATATTTATTAAATTATTATACTTTAGTAATTATGATATCTTATATACCTTCTTACCATTCTAGGCGGTATGATAACATGCTCGTTTGTATGAAAAACTGCCACCTCACAAAGTGATGTGATTCTTTTTTTCACATAAGCATTACATGGAAGGAAGTAAAAAATGATAACGAATATATGTTATTTTAAAGACATAAAAATACTTATATAAATATAATATAAAATATATCTTTTTCCTTTTCCAATCCTTTGGAAAAAAATAATGTCACTTGTGCGTATGTGTGGGAGACTATGTATACAAAGCTATGTTAAATTTTTTTCAATTTATTTTTACCCAGAATGTTTTAACGATATATTTTATAAATATAAATTATTTATATTACATAATTATGAATATATAATTTAATAATTATTTTTATTTTATTTTCAATACATCCATCGAGAAAAATAGAAGCATCGTTCATGCATAAGTAGAGCTTACAATCTTTATTAGTGAGGTAATAAATTTTCATTCTATCAATAATAGAGATTACTATTGAATCATATATATTAATTATATATTATAATTATGTCATTTTTAAATTATATATAAAATTTAAAAAAATCAATGTAAATGTTCTGGAATTACCACACCAAAACTTTCATGAAAAAGGTAGCAACCATCACCCAAAATAGTGAATTTAAGATTTAATTATAATCAAACTGATAAAAATTACTACATGTAATTCATATTTGTAATGAGATATATGATTATGGTTATTTTTTAGATTTTATATTAACCATTATTTACTATACATGAATATTTAACACATATCAATCAAATGACTTTCTCCTCGTGATGACCTAGGCTGCGGTGATGGCCACCATCCTCGTCTCTTCCTTTCCAGAGGTAGAGGGATTTCCTCCCTTACACACCTTTATTCCTTTTTCTAACCCTGATATCTTCCCTCCCATTCCCAGTATCTCTCTTATCCCTAAAGTTGTAGATCTCCGCTACGACTTCCCTTAACTCAGGATATCAACCTCATAAATTACAGAGGCCTCAGATCTACTGAATCTTACTTTGGTGGCTCATTTCACATCGCGAAAACCTTCAGTGGACACCTTCTTCCATTTCATTTTTTCTTCATGGGGCCTCTAGGAGTGGGCGACAATCAGTCTGTTGGATAGGAGACACATCGTGGTTCATATCTCATCTTAGGAAGATTTCATCACTGTGTAGTTCAGTGCTCCACATACCTGCAATGACTGTCATTTTTTCCTTCTTGGATGGTCCTATGATCTTCACATGAACCAGGATTCCCCTTTTTCCGCTTTTTGGTTAAGCATTCATGTGATACCATTGCCTTTTCAGAATCTATATTTAATGTGTATGTTGGGTAATGTAACACCCCAGGTAAATAAAGAATATGACACTTTAACATTTATCCATATTTGTGAATAAAAAATTAATATTACTTTAAAGGGGACGCTATGCTCGATGGCGTACCCAATACGCAACAATGAGTTTCTTGTGAATCATATGTTGCACTTTAATAATAAAATAATATTATTTTAAATAGTAGTTAACGCCTAGCCGTTGTAATGGCGGGAATGAAAAGAACTAACTAAAAAATTATTATATATGTTTGTCAAATATTTTTACTTTTTACAATAAATGTTAGAGGATTAAAAATGCGAATGAATCCAATTTTAAGCGTAAACATTCTAATATTCTTTAAAAAGTCAATTAACCGCCTTTTGATGGCGAACCTATTTTAAATCAACTTTTTGAAAATTTTATGAGTTATATTTGAAAAAATGAAATTCTTCATTAGAATCGAGACATCAAAATTTACTATGTGTAATGTTTTGGTATTTTTCCGATAAAGTTCATTTTTAATGAATAGTGAAAAATGTTGTATTTTAATTGAAAACCACTTTTTAATATAATTAATTTTTTTGATTAGATTATCTTTTGAATTGTTTTTAAAGTGAAATTAGAATATATATTTACCATTTAATCCAATATTGGTCATTGGAATTAATTTCACTTTGAAATTGGACTTAAACTAGTGTCAATGTTTTAATAGATATTGGTTCTTAAAAACACGCTATATGTTTTGACAAGAGGAATTAATTATTAACTTTATTAATGAAACATACATGTTTTTAATTTTTTAAAATAGACATCATTTTTGAATTCAGAATATCAAATATAGCTTAGGGTGAATTTTTTGTATTTTTCTGAAAAACCTCAATTTTAGATGAATAGTGGAACCACTAAGTGGTAGTTAAAGAAACAGATTTTTCGTTTAAATGAAACATTTCCAATTCTGTGATTTGATTTTCGAAAATCCAACAAACATGGTTGTCATTAAGAAGTAAAATTTGGTTCAATGAGATTAAAATAATTTTTGGTGAATAGTAACTTTTAAGTTTTATTAATCGTGATTAAAGGTAATTTGTGTAATTTAAAGTGAAAATAATATTTTAATAATATAAAATGACCTAAACACATGTCCTACCCTCATTGGATGTGTCATGGCCGACCAAGACAATCCATGGGTCAAATTGAGGGCCCCATGGAGCCACTTTGGTAGGAAAATGACATAAATAACTTTTTATTTAAAGTTAAAATAAAAATGTCACAAACATGAGTTGTTTTACTAAAACAATTTTCAAATGGGGTTATACAAGTCATATTTTTTACTATAAATATTCATTATAAATATAAAAATATTTCCTAAATCATGATATTTTGTTTATAATTTTTAGACATTAAATAAATTAATTTAGTTATGACACCATAATGATGCAGCGATTACCTCATTATTTAACGATTTAAATAAAATGAAAAGATAATGTAAAATATATGACCTAAACATGTCAAAAACCTATTGGATGGGTGGATTTTGAACTCTTATTACCTTATCCTCGAAATATATAATTTTGGGACCTTTAAAATCTGAAAATCATTTTATAATAAAGTAACCTTTTATAACTTTCCAAGAGTGACCCTCATATCCTCTTATAAAAGGCTCCCACCTCTACCACCTTAACCACACATATCAAGCCTTTGGCTCGGACAAACCCTGCCCATTTTGTCTCTATACATCCCTCTCTTCATCATTGAAGCCTCACTTTAGGCAGAATCCTTTCCAAGGAAGCCTTTGATCTCAAATCAAAGAGAGTTACCCGATTTAAAGATAATGTCTTCCCTTGTGTTCTTTTATTTTATTTTGATTCTCAAAACCACTAAACTCTTTTTATTACTTTTTTTGTGACAAAAACAGTATATTAAATATAATATGATGTTTTTATAAGAAGTATTTGAGCTACACTTTCACACACCTCCGTCTAATGGTTAAAGAACATAATGTTTCTGTGGATGGCGAATTACTGCCTCACGAAACGATGATTGTTCAATATTATTTTAACACCTTAAAAGGTGACCATTAAGATGTCAATATATTTATATATGATATATAATATGTTTATTTTTTCCTTAATACTCTATATTTTTCATTTATGGCATACCTTTATGGTTTCCATTATGGGTAAACGTGATATCTTCATTTTAGGAAGTGCGGACTACCGCCCCCTCAAAGTGATTTGATTCGTTAATGCCATATGTGGGACGTATAAAAAATGTAATTAATGGTATTACATATTATATACTATTGGAATTATAATATACATATATATCATTATTATTTAATTCCATTGAATACAAAAAAATTGAAAGTAACGTTCATGCGTACGTACGGCTTACCGTCTCCATGAACGGTACATTTCATTTCTAATCTCCAAATGTTATGTACTATTATAAGTACATATATATAATGGATATATATGTAATATATTACATCTAAATTATGGATATAATTCTGGAATTATAATATATATATATATATATCTCATTTTATTTTAATTCCATTAATATGAAAAAAATGAAAGTAGCGTT
This sequence comes from Viscum album, assembly GCA_963277665.1. NCBI lineage: Eukaryota > Viridiplantae > Streptophyta > Magnoliopsida > Santalales > Viscaceae > Viscum > Viscum album. The sequence continues at coordinate 669,788,818 of OY728131.1, read as the reverse complement.
CATGCGTACGTACAACCTACCGTCTCCATGAACGGTGCTTTTAATTCTTTATCTCCAAATGCTATGGAATAGTATAAAATAAATATATACTGGATATATATGATATTTAAAACATCAATACTATTCTGGATATTATGTACCTATAACTACTTGGAAAATTCTCTTCCAACAAGTTCAATTTTTACTCATGTACCGAACATCGACAAAAACGTCTGATATGAACTCAATTTATTAACCAATTATTATAAAATTATAATATGTGATATGAACTGAATAATAATCTTTAAAGGATGTCCTTAAGAAATTATAAATTGACCAAATTCTATTATTCAGGATATTAAAGAATGATCGAGCCATGTCGGACACGAGGTAAGGGAACCTACCCCTCTCTTTATTTTAAAGCACACTCTTTTATGTCATTACTTTTAAGATCATCTTTCTTATGATTGGGATGTTATTTTATATTAATCCTACTGTACTTTTTATGTTCATATGATGAGAGACCCTATTTTCTCTCATCAATCCATTTTGGATGTTTTGATTGGCGTCGTTAAGCTGCCGAAATTTCGTAAGAGATCCAACCTCTCTCTTTCCTTTTAAGTACTCTCCTTTAGGTCACTTATTTTAAGCTCGTATATGTTATGTTGTGGGATGTACTTTTATATTTCTCTTTATGTAAATTTTATTTTAATATGGAATTTTCGGATGTTTTAAGTGGCGTTGGTACACTGCCGAGTTTTCGTAAGGGATTTTTCATCTCACTTTTATTCTCGTGAGATTTATGCCACATTTGCCACTATTTCCTTTGAGTGGTATATGTACTTCCCATTATTCTAATCTTTTTGTAATATAAATTCATTTATGAGTATTTACATCAATGTTGTATTGTCCTTCTTTCATGGGGTGTATATTTCGAAAGATACCCAAGTCGGTAAGGGAACTTTTCACCCTCCTCTTTTTAAAAGACTTATTTTGATGGGTCTTTTAATTTAGATATTGTAATGTTGAGATATGTTCTTATATATCCTTATTGTTGTAAATTTTATGTCCAAGTGATGAGATACAATTTTCTCTCTCATCAACTAATTTTATTAATTTTAAAGTGACGCCGTTAGGATGTCGAATTTTACCAAGGGAACTTTTTAACGCAATTTCGATTTCTTTGGGTTCAACATGTAGTTATTGAATATGTCATCCGTTTAATATGTGTGAATGAACTTTGATTTTTTTACACTTAATATCCACTTATATTAGGTGTATTTATATTTTTCACACATAATTTTGAGACTAATTTATCCTTAATTTAAGGATACCTTCTTGATAAGGGATTTCATCTCATTTTACATTGAGACTTCATTGTTGTTATGCACCAATTAACTATTATATGGTGTATAAAATTCCCTTTGGAATATTATATAATGAATCCATTTATTTTCATGATATTATAAAGTTCTGATTAAATGTTATTCCTCAATTATTGTATTCAAGTGTCTATCATTTTGTTAAAATCCCTTTAACTAAAATGTCATTTTAAATGTTTTAATGATTTATTCTTATTAATATTTCTCATTAATATCCATGTTTTCAAAATGGTTTTAAGGATTTATTTATATAGATATTAATCGTTTAAAATGTTAAAAGCATCAAACTGGTATGGGACACTTTGATTCAAAAATCTCTTTATTAAATGTTTCAAATGGTTTTGAAAATGGTTTTTAGAATGGATTCATTATTTCAATATCTTAAAAGGTTATATTGTTATTGAATTGTGGGAATGTTATATTTCATTTTTATTAAGTTATGTGATGTGATTATGTTATGGTTCTTGGGAATTTTTTATGAAGACAATTGGTTCTGTGATAAACTAAGGGCGGGTGAGCCCGATATAGCTCTCCAATGCATTGGGTAACACGAAAGAGTTAAATGTTATGGTTTCTCTAAAGAGATTTAGGGAATATACTGTGATTGGTATTCCAAACATAACCAAGAGGGTTACACCCTATGTAAGAATGTTATGAATGCCTCAAGTTACCTTTATTCCCTATGATTTCTATTATTTATTCGTGATTTGATGAGGTATGTTAAAATGCTTATGTTTTATGAGTAAAGTATGATTTCATACGTGGACTAATGTTTTCTTTTCGTACTTTCATATCCTTTACTGAGCTTTTTATTCTCATCCTAGGTTTTTGAAATGTTTTTCACAGGTCAAAGGGAAAGGTGCATGATATGATGATAGTGTCAATGAAGTGTCATTAAAGAATCCATGTTTTATTATAAATATGTTTCCGTTGATGGAAAAAAATAGAATACTAACTTTTATATAATCACTTTGTTTAAATGTGGAATGTAATTCATGATTTGGGAACTAATTCTCTAAAACTCTAAACCTGAAAAGATCCTCATTGTGAATTATTCAATATTAAGTAAGGTTTAAGGCCGGGGCCATATAGGTAATCTGGTGGGTCAGTACCTTTTCTCGGACTCAAGAACTATGGTGATTTATCCCCTGATTTCCCCTCAGGTTTCTGTTGAAGTCGATGTCTCTTAACCTCATGTCGAGTCAGTCTGGAAATCGGTTGGGGAGGAATTTAGATATAAGCAGCCAATAATCTTCAAGTCCTGGATGCACTTCTATCACTCCTGTAAGCATATGGGGTACACATCTTCTTCATTTCATCGAAGGAATAAGAATGTGTAGGGAGGGGTATTTCCAAATAACTTTCTCTCTGATTCCCCTCCCATGGAAATCAAGTACATCTCCAATGATGATCCTCCTCAAAAGTGTTTGGCTTTTGTTTCTGTGATGCCAAAGGTGGCATACATCTTTGCAAGTCTGAATTGGGACTTAGGGATCCCCAGGTCATCTTGTCAGGTACATGAACCCACAGGCTAGTCCTGTCCTAGGATTTCTCCCTCCTTTGTAGAGGTGGTTAAGGTTGGGGGAGCGGGAGAAAGTTTTTCCCCACATTAACCTATTTTTGTCTAGTTCCAAATCCTTCCTCTTCAATGGTCTCCGGGTCAATAGGATCATGTAGATGTCCTTAGAGATCTGTAACCCTTTTAATCCAATTTTCTGGGAGGATAAAGAGAATGTTGATCCTAGAAGGTGGAAATAGTGATTACAAAGTGGAAAAGAAAGTCAAATGGTATAATGTAAAATTATTATTCTAAATCAACTGGGAAAGAATTGATTTTGCAGTTGTGGTCGAATGATGAGCTGGCCCTCCAGGGGTATTCAAATGGTGGTTCAAGACCTATGAAAGGGAAGAGGGATCTTATTCTCTCAGGAAATTTCTTAGTTAACATATTTAAGAAAACAAATCCCCACAATTACTACTCAAATTTTCCAAAAACAATGACAAACGAGGTCTGTAGTTTAAGCTAAAAAAACATAAAAGGAAATCAGGTCCTCTCACGTCCTACGAGCTTTTATAGCAGAGAAACCAGGGGAGTTGGTATCCATTGTTGACTTGGTTCTTGTAATGGTGGGTGTAGAGGGGGAGGAGGTGTAAGAGAGGGACCCGGTGGTTTTTGGCTCAGGAAGGGAGGTGGGGAAACCGAGTGAGGGGAGCGATAGTCACTTCGTTCGATTTTCTCTTGCAAAAAAGCATGTAGAGGGGATGCCTTGTGATATGAAAGGAGAGGCTGAGCTTAGGGAATCACCATAGGAGATGCTATTACCATCTGAGGAAGATATGGGTGAGAAGGTGTAACGCCCCGACCCCAGTTACCCAGAGTCGGTGCATTATTACATAACATTGGCATGATCACAAGAAAGATCAAATCTCGAAAGACCGATTGGTTTAGTAGGCTTGGAAACACTAGATATATTCATAAGTTTTACATTACATCATAAAATGAAAAACTACTACAACAACATAATGTTTCCACAATCCACACTATTAACCCCTCATAAAATCCCTGCAGGTCATTTATAACTTACTTCTTCACATCCTGGGAAAAATAAAACATAGAAAAGGGGTGAGCTCAAATGCCCAGTAAGGATAACAATATAGCGGAAACTTTCATAAATAAGAATAAACATTTAAGGAAATGTATAACTAAAACAAAAGCCTTTTAAATATGAACTTTCAACATGGTATGGCATAAATAAAATGAAATAATGCCATTTACTTATTCACATGGATATTCTACTAATCGAATAATCACATGCAAAAATCAATAACCACTTTCATAATGTTGGAATGCATAATGCCAGACTATCATAACCACATAGCCAAGGCCTCGTGCCAAGACTACAAATAAGATTTTGTCAAGGCCTTGTGCCAAGACACTAGTTTGTCTCATGAGACCTACCGATGCATCGAGGAGCTATAGCGGGCTCCACCCGTCACTTATTAAGTCCAATGCATTCCCATATGAAAAGGTTTAAACATAACATAAACATTCGTATTAAAACTAGCATACGAAATTTCAATAATTTCACCATAAACTATGAATGGTATAAAAATAGCACATCCATAGTCAAACATATCACAAAACCTTCAATACAATATAGAAGTTTTGTATCATAATAAATCAACTTCAAATAATCTTAAAATCCATCAAAGGATGTTGACGTAGATGAAATCAAAATTCTTTTTAAAGAAATATCTCCTTTTATTTTGAAATCATTTAAGATCCATATAAAATAAAACATTTTCTTTGAAAATATTCTTATAAGCTTGTAAGGGAATCTTTGAAGATTTTATAATAGCGGAAAATAGCCGCACCCGCCGTATAAGTTAAAAAACATTCTTACCTTAATTCTGTCGAAAAGGTTAAAAAGGACCTTGTTTTGAAAACGACCGAAATATTCCATTATAAACCACTTATAAAAGTCAAAAAGGGTATAAATGACTTTAACTCATATTCTAGTAAATAGTAAAAATGTTTTGAAATGCATTATTAAGAAACATGGATGTGGATGATAAAGAGATCCCAGTAGATTATTACGTATAAACAACCTTGGATAATGAAGAGGTTGTAAAGTAAAAACTTACCTTGTACTTTTCCTTGGTTGGGGTAGGTTAACCTCCTGTATAATGGTGAAATAGTTGTTATTAAATTATACAAGAATCATATATAATAATATGATATCATATATGATCTTTTAACATTGATTTGTTAATAATATCTTAGAATTATCGTCGTTTCGGGAGTTAACTTACTCATTTTCTTTTATATGTTTTGTTACATAAGCTATGGTTGTTGTATCTTATTCATATCCAGAATGATATCTAGTCCTTAAACATCATTTTTAAATCATCAAATGATAATTATACTTGAATGGATACGATGGAGAATGAATCTCATCACGTTCGTGGAGACGGTAGTCCGTACGTACGCACGAGCGACAATATCATTCTTTTGATATTAAAATAATATATAAATGGATGGTATATCATATATACAGAATCATTAACATGTTATATTTATTATTTACATGAGTTAAACATCATTATTATACCCATCCAAATAATATTATATTGAATAACAATTACACCACGACGTGGAGACGGTAGTCCGTACGTACGCACGTATGGTGACATGTTATTGAAAGGGTGGATAGAATACTGAATATGGTTGTTCCATATTTATAATAACATCACAGTATATGTGAGATACTGGAGTTATTATTTTATAATGGTAAGAACAAAGGAATAAGAAGTGGAAGAAGAAATGAACTTGGAGAAGGGTGGTGAAATCATTACCTCTTCTTCGGGTTCTTCCTTTTGATTTGATCAAAAGGGCTCCTTAGGTTGGCTTTCTGATCAAACTAAGGCCTCTAGGTTGTAGTGAGGGATGTTGGGAGAGTATTTGGGCAGAGTTTGGCCGAACCAAAAGGCTTTGAAGGTGTGAAGAAATGAGGAGGAGTGCCCTTTTATAAGAGGGGTGAGGGGCACCTTTGGAAAATCTAGAAATATTAATTTATAATAAATTCATATTCGGTTTCTAATGGCTCAAAATCTTATTATTCAAAGGTTAAGGTTGGGATAGGTCGAAAACCACTCAACCAATAGAATTTAGATAGGTTTGGGTACTTATATTAACCTTATCTTTAAGTATTAACTCTAAGTTAATTAGTTTCACTTTTACAATGTCTCTTTGTATTTTTATATAATATGGTTAATAAACATACTATATACATCCAAGAGACCCCCAAGTAGTACATTAATGATGAACCTATCATGATATAAGTCTCTTGGCCGAACCTTAGATTTTTAGGAATTTAATATCAATTAATAATATAATATTTGTTTTAAGAACTCTTTTATGTCAATTTTGACACTATTCAATAGTTGATTTTTGTGAAACTCATAACAGATTGATTACTTCGAAAAAAGTCAATTAAATCAATACTAATATATCATATTATCCTATAAAATTAGTTTAATTCATTAAAAGTTTCATATTATATTTATTTGGGTATTTATGATATCAATTATTTTAATTTTTCACTATTATAGTAATTACTGCATCATCATTGTGTCATAAATAAAATAAATTATTTAATGTCTAAAAATTATAAATAAAATATCATTATGTAGGAAATCGTTTTATCTTTCTAATGAATATTTATAATCTAAAATCCAACATATATAACCCTATGTAACAATTGTTTTTCTAAAATATATATGCTTGTGTCATTTTTGTATTCATTTTAACATAATTAAAATAAAGTGTCATTATCACTTACAAGTGGATCCATGGGGTCCCAAAATAGACCCAAAGATTCCCATGGTCGACCATGTATCAACCAATAGGGTTAAGACACGTTTTAGGGTAATTTAGTATTATTATAATATTATTTTTTAACCCTTATTTACCGGATTTACCCTTAACCATGGTAAATAAAATATTTACCGCAGTAATTATTCAAAATGTCAAAAAATAAAAGTTACCTATTTACACAATTTGAACATCCTGATTCTAAATATGGAATCCATTTTCCTAAATTCAAAACACAGAAGTGGCAGAAATAAATTTAAAATTAATTCCCGCTGTCAAAACAAAAAGCGTGTTTTTAAGAGATAATAACTATCAAAAGATTGACACTTGTTTATGTTCGGTTTAATTGTAAAATTATGTCCAATGACCAACATTATATTAAATGGTAAAAATATATTTTAAATATACTTTAAAACCACTCAAATTCATAATTTATCACTATTAATTATTTTGATTTAAAAAGTTGTTTTTAATTAAAATTTAGTAATTTTCACTATTCATCAAAATATGAAAGTTATCCGAAAAGTACCAAAATTTCACCTTAGGCTAAATTAGATATTCCGAATCCAAAAATGAAGTCCATTTTGAAATATAAAATATATATAATTTTAAAAAGTATGTATTACTATTCATAACGGCTAGTTTGATTGGTTGTTAGAACTCGGTGTTGCGTACAACACACGCTATCGCATTATTCAAAGAGAAGCGTACCGTAGAAGCTTGGGGTGTTACATTTTAAATTTTTGATGTCCCCATTTAGTCAAAAAGTTTAAAATATTGTATTTAAAAAGGGTTCACTATTAAAAGTTGATAAAAGTGCAATACTGAAAATGAATTTGTTCTTGCATTATATCTAAGAAACTCATAATATGGATTAAAATTATAAGGATTATATAAAGTTTAAAATTTTGATAATACTATTCATAACCTCTTTTGAATGGATTTTTTTGTAAGTCATGGTGTGATTGAACTTGGTGTTGCTTGTAGTGCAAGTTATTGAATTATTTTGAAGAAATAACACACTATGAAATCTTGGGGTGTTACAGAAGGTGTTAACCATATGTGCTTCTACTGAGGATGCAGAAAGGATGAATGGAAGGATGATATGAGTAGACAGAAACAAGGAGAAACAAGAGTTCATTAACAAAAAACACCTAATCCCAGTAAGAGGTTTCAATAACAAGGAAATTGTGGTGGAAGAGTTATTGCGAGTTTGGTAGTATCAAGGAAGACCCTGAAAAAAAGGTAACAACTCTATCATGGAAATTATTTAAGGGATTTGAGTCTAATGTGATTAAGCTGGTCTTTGATAATTTTGTTATGTGTTATAGTGTTTGATGTCTTGGTTGGACTTGTTGTACTCACACTTTTTCAACAAAAGTGTCCTTTTAATAAAAAATATATATATTTTGGTCATATGAATCAAATCAATCCTAATATTAGAGTTTTAAAATGAAATTTTACATCTGTGAGACACACCCTTATTCACAATTTATTCCTTTTTCGTAAATATAATGCATATTTTTATATGATATATCAAGAATCTATTTCACTTCGTTGTATTTGATGTTCCATTTGAAGTTATTTATTTCATTTAGATTATTATTCTAATGTTACTAAATTTGTATGAGTTAATTTCACCATCTCATCATTATTCAGGATTATTTTTGTTTAAGTATCCCTTGGGAAAATTATTATATATTTATATCATAAGACTAATATATTTTTTTATAATATTATTTTTCATAAAAATATCATGTAATATTATAATTTTTCACTCTTTAGTTTGTAAAAATAATTTGTAAGATTATTTTATGTTAATCATACATTTTTACCCCTTTTGATGAAAATCCCTTTTCATCAAAATCAATGCCTTCATAATTTTTTTTTCAAATACGTTTTCAACCTTGAAATATTATTTTTTGAATAATTTTTTACTCATTTTTTACTTTTTATGATTTTTTAAGATGAATCATCATGAATTTTTAAAAATAAGGGATGTTTGGAATTTATAGGAAATTTTAGGTTAGTCTTTGATTTAACTTGTACGGCCTGAAGGAAATTTCCAAGCAACATGATCACATAATGTATTAAAGAGTAAATTATATATTTCGAATTTTATAATAATATAGATATTATTTTAAAATTAATTTTCTAAATTTAAGTTAGAAAAATATATTTTTGAACTGAGAATGATATTTCCCTTAAAAAAATTTAATGACCTTTTTTAGTGATTCGGTTCATTAAAAACATCAACACATTATTATAATTTTGATTCACTAGGGATAAGTTGTATTCATTTTGTATTTATTCCATATTTGGTTATTCTATGATTAATTGGATTTTATATGTATAATTTTATTACCATTCACCTATTAGATTAGATTTTTTATGATTATGTTTATCTGATTAGGGTAAGTATTAAAATTGAATATTATCTTTTTCATTAGAAATTTTTTTTTCATTTTTACTCACCCATTTTTTAGGTGTAATTCATTGAATATAATATGTGACTTGTGGGGCCCAATTATAGATATCCCCTTGATGCATCAACATGTCTCATGAGACAAATCAATTGTCCAAATTATTAGGGTATCCACACATAGATTTAGAAAATCTTCTGAATTGTTTATAAATTATGTTTTAGATGTCATTAATTATGAGTTACAATATTATAAAAACAATTATATATTTCCATGTTATTATTCATTTATTTGAAATATCAAGGGATATGTTTTAAGATTATGTGAATATTTTAATGTATTTATTTTATAATCATTTATTTCTTCTATATTATGCTACATATATTGATTAAATTGAATTTGTTTTTTTATTTACGTTACTATAAATATTATGTTTATTTAATCATGATAGAATCAACTATATGTTTATCCAAACATAGAATATGAGATCTCCCCTATCATATCTTTTATTTTCCATAGGATATGAATGTGTTTTTTTATTTATATACTGGGATATACCATGAGGAATAATTGTTATCTTAATATAAAAACATTATGTATTGTATATTTTCAAATGTACGTTAAATTTATGAATGTATATATTATTATAAGAATACTAAACTATTCTCCCAATTGGGATGTGGTAACATTTTTTCAATGCCAATCTAGTAATGTGGTAATCAGTTTTAGGTTATCGGAGTCTAAGTTTTTATATTTAGTATTATATATGGGATATTAGAAACCTTAGAAAATATATTTTTGGAAAAAATTGACTAGGGATCATAGCCCTATGATATACATTGAGGATAACTGTATAGGAGCATCTTATTTTTCTGCTAAGATAGATATTATGTTATTCCTAGAAATATATCCATATCTATATAATACAAGTGGATGTGGTTCTAGAATAGATGTACCTAGAGGTAAGATATCCAAAAAAGGCATGTCAGGAATGACTTGAGGGTTACCTAGAACATCACAATGTTCCCTACTTTACACCTTGTTTGACACTCATATGGGATATGCGTTGGTTAAAACACATTATAATGGATAATTAAAATACATTATGATGTATTTGAAAATATATTTATCATTTAAAGTCATTCCTAAGGAAAATATGTTTATAATAATGATAGTACTGATGAATAAATATTTCAATTTATGATAATTGTTTCACTAATTTTAGGATTACAAATTATGATGACTAATTTCATGATATTATCTAGTGTACTCCATTGTCTAGAAATAGAACCTTGTGGATGTAATGGGAACTATATAATTGTATTTAATCAAAAGAGTAAGGTTTATCTTTCCTATGATGGGAATAAGAAAATATTTTTAAAGGAAATAGTCACCCAAACATTATACTCATAAAATGATATATTTTCATGGGTTATCTAAATAGATAAAGAATTATTTATATATTATGATTTTAAAGGGAAGCATGAGAATAAGATTATGAAATAAAAAAAATATGGGTATAAGGTAAATATTTGTTTTCTAAATTTTCATAATTTTGGAATGAAACACCCTAGTATTTTCATGAAGGGGATGAAAGTTTTCTATATGCATGGAGATAATGTACATCATAATCATAATTTAAAAGGCATGAATGAAATTTCCAATGTATAATTATTTATCAGTAAGGAAAAAGAGAGTACTCAAATAAATTCCCCAATAGTCAAGGGAATATTTCTCTAATTAAGATAAAATATCACATATAATCTAACACTATTACCACATATGAATTGGAATAATTAATGATACTGTGTTTGGATTCATGAATTATCTTATTCATGTATTTTATAAAGGATACTTTGGTAAAATAAATCATGAAATATATAAGTATTATACTACTTTACTATTTCATATATGACTTTGGTATTTAAGAATATGAAATGTGATTTAGTGACATGATACAACTCCTATAAAATAAATGGTTATGAGAGGATAACCCTTTATTTATTCCCAATATTAATATAATAATGGTATGATTATGTGATAGTATTTTTGATTATGAAATTTGATATATGATTTAAGATTTATTTCTTCATTTATTTAGTTTACTTCTGTTATTGAATTATAGAAGATATTTGAAAACCATAGATTCTACATTAGGAAGCATACATCTATTCAAAAAAAATTTATGGTGATCAGGGTATACAAATATATAGAATATGACATTAATATCGACATTATATTTTCAAGGGAATATAATATCAACTATATATTTTTGTGTGATAAACTAAGAGGATGTTTTATTAACCCTTCTCAAGATGTTGGATTTCAAGAATGTAATTTTCCCAATGTTCACCCATTAATTATTATGATCAACAATAAATTAGTAGAACTTGCTTTATTAAAGGATGTAGAATGTAACAACCTGTGATTTTAAAAGAGTGAAAACATAATCGATATCATATATTAAAAAACAAATATTATAAGAGAATATAACACCCTGAATGTATAAAATACAATTCCTTTTAAATAAATTGAATCTCATTGATATTTCTCAATGAAAACAACACATAGTTTTAATGAAACATAATACTATGTTAAAATATTATTATATAATATTAGTCATGTTTTTTTAAAAAATAGAAATTAATTTTTAATAATTTTAGAAAGTTTATATTAGAAAATAAATAAAATTATTTAATTATTTTTTTAATTATATTTGGGGATGTTTTAATATTTTTATAAAAAGATTGATTTTTTGAAAACAGGGAAAATAATTATTTTTTATTGAAATATTCATTTTCATTATAAAAGGTAAAATATTATTTTATATTTTATTTAATGTAAAATTAGTTAGATTATATTAATATTTAACTAATATAATTAATTATAATCAATATTTTATTTAATTTTGAAATTAAAATATTCTATACTTATTATATTTTTCTCTTTGGAAAACTGTACTTTCATCAAATCTTTAGTTTATTTTTAAGTTGAATTATTCCACTTTTATGAATTGAAAATGGAAAAAATATTCCAAAATTTATAATCACTATAGTTTATTCTATATAATATTTTCAACTTAATTATGACCATAATTAATAGTGTAAACTATATAAATTATTTATCACAAATACGGTAAAAATGGGATTGTCAGGGGTTAAACTACGGCAATAAGTATTACAAATGGACCAAAACATGTCCAAAACCTAGTTGGTAGCCAAATTTTAATTGTATCATCTCTTAAGATTTATAATGAATTATTTTAGAGGAACCTTTCATGAGTAAAACATGGTAGTCTATATATTTCTTAGAAAATTCTAGGTGTACTCTCCCACACATATAAAAGGCCTCCCTCTTTCCTCTCCTATTAACACATCTATATCCCTTTGGTTAAGAAATGAAAATACCCAAATAACGTCCTTAAATCTCTATAAAAATCCTTTATTAATTTCTATATCAAAAATAAAATCTAGATAGGCTTTAGTTTAATCCTAATGATGATTCCCGAAGAAGAAGAATATGTTTTAACTATGTGTTTCCATTTTACATCTTCTTATTACTACTTCTTATCTACTCAAAATATTATATATTAATAAAAATATATAAAAATATATATTTTAATATTATTATGTTAATTTAATAACATATATCCTTCTCCACTTATATAAAATGGGAAATGAAACCATCGATCATTTGTATGGCGGAGTACCACCTCGCGAAATGATGTAATTTTTTTCCATCCCCACCATTCAAAGATAGGTATAATTATTTATTTATCTTTTTCGAAGGATATTTATAAAATTATTATATTTATATAATTATTAAATCAAATATAAAATCATAGATCTATTTATATGGATGGATATAGGAATGTTTCCCATGTATACCACTGATCACCAACTCATGATGTAATGTGATTCGTTTTTCCCTTATGAATTACATGGTAGGTAGTAATGATAATTTTATTTAATATATGTTATATTTTTTACCTAAAAAATTATAGAAATAAAATATCAAACATAAATTTTCACCATAAATTCTATTGGAACTTATGAACATCGCTCGTGCAAACATGTGGACTACCATATCCATGTTGTGATGAGAATTGTTTTTCATTTTATTTTTTCATGGATATAAATAATGATGGATTTTATTAAAATAAATTATTTATATAAAAAAGTATAATATTGTAATGGCCAATTAACTTTTATTTTCCTTTACTTCCATCAATCCAAAAAAATTGAGACAATATTCATGCATACATACGACATAGCATCTCTAAGAATAGTGTAATCAATTTTCAGTATATAACTTTTATAGATTAATCTAAACATGTTTATAATAAGTATATATGATTTTTGTATAATTTTTTTAAATTTTTATAGCAATTATTAATAATCTATATATAATTAATTATGTTACCAAATGAAGACATACATGAAAAATGATTTAATTATCTCCCAAAATTTTTATTTTTAGAATGAATTATTATTAAACAAGTGATAAAATAGAATTTTTAAATCACACATAGAAGTAGATATATGACTATTGTTCTATAATATATATAAAAGTATCATATAACTATAAAACATTATTTTTATACATATATTATGGAATTAATATATAAAATAGTTGTTTCTCATCTCACTTCTACTATCACAAGACGTAAACCAAAGTCACTAATTCTTCCATTGTGAAATGAATATACTCTCTATTTTTACATGATTTATCAAGAATCTATTTCAATTAATATTATTTCATTTTTCATTCTATTTTTTTCATTGATTAGGCTAAAATTACAATGTTAAAAAATTGGTAAAGGTATATTTTACAATCTCATCAATATTCAAGATTATTTTTGTTTATGTAACCCTCCTGAGAATTATTTTATATTTAGATCAAAAAACCAATTTTACTTTTATCCAATTATTTTTCAATAAATTTTCATGTAATATTAAATTTATTTTGATCCTTTGCAATTTAAATAATTGTGAAAATGTTTTTAAAAATATATGATATCATTTTCCTCATTTGTTGAAAATCATTTTTCATCAAAATACTTCCCATCTAAAAATGATTTCTAATATATTTTTTAAAATTTTAAAAATGTGTTATAAAATAGTTTTTTACCTATTTTTTAGTTTTAATTTTAATAATGGATCCATTATTTCTTTTTCTAAACATGTCCCATTTGGATTTTAACTGAAAATGTAAAAGGAATATTTATTTGAATTTGTACAACAAAAAAACAATTCCTACGGACTTGACAACATAATATATTAAATTTTAACTTATACATTTCAATGGTTATTTATAAATAAAATTATTTTTCAATTATTTTGTTTTATTTTTAAAAAAAATAGCGATTTCCAAAGTGGAAAGGAAATTTTTCTCCCATTTTTTTATGACATTAATATATTATGTATGTTCATCAATAACACTAGACCATTATTACAATTATGATCATATAGGGATATTTTTAATTGATATCAAACTTATTATTTTCTATTATTGTTTTTTATAAGTATTTACAATAATTTAGAATTTCCATTCAACATATTACCCTGTATTTTTTATGATTATGTATATTTGATTTGGTTGTGTTTTGAAATTTCATATGTTAATTTTTCAAAAAGAAATGTTTCTGTAGATTATGTTTCACCCAAACCATACGAGGAATAGATTAGACATTGTATTGCATTTGTAGGGCCGGTTATAGATATCCACCTGATATATTGATTGGTTTCGTGGGAAAAATAATTTGGCTTAATATGATAGGTTTCTAACCACATATTTACATTTCTATTTGAAATATCCTGACAGTATGTTCCAGAGGTCCGGTATTTTAAATTACCACATTATAAGATTATTATTTATTTTTATGGGATTATTATATTAGATTGAATATTATTTGATATGTTTCAAGCACATGTGATTATGTATATATATTAGGTTCTTTAGGGTAAAATTACATCAAACACATACACAATACACACACACACAAGACTCGAAGGCATATCATAGCCCCCAAGGGTTGAACCACCCAAACACCCACTTTATTATATTATATACATATTTTCCAAAATCTTGTTGGTCGTGTAGCCCCTTCCATGGAAATTAAGACCAAAATTTTGGGCCCAAAGCCCATTCTGTGAATAGTACTTCTAATGTACCCTGAATTTTATAGTACTCGTCACTGCCATAATGCCATTCACTACAATAATTTCATCATTTCTATAGTTAATTCACTGTTATAGTACTGCTCCAGTGACCTTCCCCATTTTATCAATTATTTACTTTTCCATGTTTATTATTTTTATTTAGTCTTGATATTTTCTACTATATGTTTACCATTATGAGGAATCTGGGCTCAACCCTTTCTTATGTTTTATTTTCACCATAATACCATAAAGTTTTTTGTGGTTGATATATAGGGATACAGTATAATGAATACTACTGTCATCAAAGAAAACGTTTAGTGTATTTGATGTATTGAAACTCATTTAAAATTCAGTTATGTATCTATTTTTCTAATACTACTAAACTATTCGGTCATTTGGGATGTGATACATTGTATTTAGTTTCAATGTAATAATTTAGGATCCATCTTCCTATTATTGAAGGTGGGGCCATTACATTTTATTAGAATCTATCCCTTTACATATTAGGATACTAATATTTTCCAATTTGGTTTTCACCACGATAAATTTTTTGACCATAGTAGTTTATCCATTGTACCCCAAAATAAAATTATTCTTATTATAAAATTTATACAAAAATATTACAAAATTTTGACTATTTATTAAATATAAAATATTAAAAGTGATAAAAATTAACTTTCAAAAAATATAGGTATAATATAATAATTGTTTTTGAAAAAATATTAATATTTTCCAACATGTCAAATATAGGTTTCTAAAAAAAATTGAAATTATAAATGGAGTTATAAAATAGGCAACATGACATAGAAAATAGTTTCTTGAATTTACTATTAAAAAAATATATAAATAATTTAATAAATGTCATGTTATTTGTAAAAATAATATCTTACACAAATAAACTAAAAATAAATATTTTTATTGAAATATGAAAAAATTATCAAAACCTGATACTATTTTGATGAATCCAAAAATAACATTCAATCTTTAAAATTCATATAATATTCATTAGAAAAATAACCAGAGAATAAAAATATGTAATATAATGGAGATCTATTTTTATATAAAAATATCGATTTTAGAATATTAATTATCTCATTCATATTTTCTATAATCTTTTATTTAAATTATTATTCAGAAAATTCAAATATCTAATATTTTTCATCATTAATAATGAAATTTCTCATGAAATATTAACTTATATCACATAAAGAGGAGATATTTTGAGAAATAAATTTCATAGAATAAAATGACCATATTATTCATTTTAGCTATAACAAATGAATTTATATGATATTAAAAGTTAAATTTATTTTCATTAAAAAACATTTCATAAAGATTTCACTCATTTTCATTATCACTAATTCAATAAGTTTGTTTTAATGGCCTAAACATATCATAGATATATTTTAGTCTGGTGTTCCATGTGGACTATTATGTGAAAAAAAAATTTAAATTAATGAATGTAGATAGAGATATATTGGGTCATGAAAATATTTTAACAATGGATCCCAGAATTATTGAGCCAATAATGTGTTTCATTTGATATGTCAAAATTTTGGAAGAGGGATGTCAATGAGGAGATATCCATTCCTCAACCACCACTACTAGGGAAATATATATCATAACTATGGAAGACCATCCCCAAGGCCAGGAATCATACTTGCTTGATACGAGTCTATAAGTAATAAAATGTGGATGATTATCTATCTTTTTAAAAGACTCACAATTCATGAATCCCGATAGCTGGTTGCAGCCTTTCACTCTAAATCTAATTTTAAAGTAGGATTTTTGTATAGATATGTGGTGGTACACTTAAAAGATGTGGATAATTGGATCGATACATGCGATATCTATTAAATCCCTCTAAAAAATATCCCAAATATACATTATCCAACATGGATATAGTAATGATAATGGAATCAACACAATAGGGAGGCTTACTGATCAAAGTAATGATGTCTAAGGTTCTTATAACCATGTTTCATATAGAACAGTAGTAGATTAGGCATATTGGAATTCATCCCACAACCTCCAGGTTATCAAATATGGTAGTTTTGGGTAATAATTGGAATGATTACCCATGTTATTAAAAGCATGAGGAAGAAATTTTTTTAGAAATCATATCTATTTACTAGTTATTGGATGTGTTTTGGCCACCTGTAACCCACAATTCTATATCATAGAGCTTCTTGCTCATAACCACATAACATGGCTCTTTAATAACTTTTTGTCAAGGATATACTATCTTCAAATACACAATCTAACCTAATCAAGAATTTATACGAACCATAGTGACACTTATAAATATTTTAAATTGGTTGATTTAGTCGTGTTTTCGGTATCCCAACCTAGGGATTCATATGGTTATTTAAATTTCTTCAAATAGACTAGAATTGATATTCTTATAGGGTTGTGTAATTTCATAGAAGATGTTTTCCCCATGTAATGATCATTTGTGGGGGATGTATCCCTCCCTCAAGTTTAATCCTATATTGAAACTAAAATAATTCTATTATTTTGTTCCATCAAGGGACAGAGGATTCTCTTCACCACTGACACAACCATGGTCAATTATATCATTAAAAATCCTTCATATGAACTAGAACAATATTCATGTAACATGTATCATTGAGAGGACGTACCAAAATGATGGAATAAATGGCGTTATATTTCTTTTTTAAAAGTGTTCATACTCGTCCTAAATTAAATTCCATGGTTATTAGAAGACCCATTTAGTAACTTTTGGATGTCCATTTGTACATTAATAAAGGTGAAATAATTTTTAATTCATATTATACCTCTAAAACCGTCCATGGATCCTATATGGATTCTAAGAACACTTATTTACTTCATGATCATGAGGTATAAAAAATATTATTGAAAAATATTTAGTGGGTAATAGATTAATAATTAAGACATATGAGGTGATCCCATCACTCTCTGAATAGAATATTGGAAGTTAATAGACCTTGGTCTACCCACTATGTCTAAATTAGGAGGTTCTATGTATCCATCCTTTAATGAATATGGAGGATTACATCACCTAAGGAAAAAATTAGTGTTTACATAAATTTCTATCCTTGTGGATTACGAAATACTGCCCCACATAGTTCATAGCTGCTCCAAATCATGAGACAAAAAACTAGTCTAGGGACCCAAGAATTCTTATTCAACCCATTATGAGTTGATCAGTGGTGATAAAAATTTATTAAAATATATAGGTAAAAAATTATCAATTAATCCCTATTAGAATCTATATCCCACACAGGTTCTTCTTACCCCTCCACCACCATATTTTAATGACACGTTCTATTCCTTTAATAATGATATATGTTACCAAAAAACTATTCCCACATTACCTATCGAAGTCCCATGATGATTGTAACTGAAAAATAGATTTAATATTTCAGGATAAAATTACTTTTCCATGAATTTAAATAATTTTTTATACTTGGGTATATCTAGGTGAGACCGTGATACCTAACTACCATGGAGGATCTCAGTTGACTATTCCTCTATTAGTTTAGCTTACTATTTTTTAGGTTGAGTATCACCAACCTCTTCCATGGGATAACAATGTCAAAATTAATTTATCACTAACATAATTACTTTGTAGAATGGACTCATATCCTTTATCGACTTACAACATCCCTAGGAACAATTTATGGTTATGTGAATGTATAATTTTTGATATGAGATGGTTTTTACCCTCGCTAACTTGATAAATTATTTCATATTATATTAATTATGTGAGGGACCATTTACTCATGAGGAATACATGTCATGGAATATGTATACATCTCTCCCATTTTATCTACTATGTTTGGCATGATATCCTCTAAGAGTATAATAAACTATTTTATATAGACTATTGTCCTAAAGCTGATGTGGTAACAATCAGCCCCATTGAATAGGACCATCTGGTACATTTCTAGAATGATATTTTTCAAAATAATTCCGAAAATTACAATATCCTAAAGTCGCATTCATGGATTATAGGAACACGGTTTACACTTCTAAATAACAGAATGTTTCTAGGATATTAATTTTCTATTTGGGGAAGAACATATTTATGATGTCAGAAATAAATATTCCATAATAAGCCGACATAAAGAACTTTCAAAAATATTCACCAAAAAATAAATTCATTTGAAACTCCGTCAAATAATATTTCATCTAAATATACTTGATCAAGGATTTGGTAGAGTATTTTATAGTATACTTTTTTATTCCTCTAGTGTATTTATTGTTAATTTCCACTACATTTTTTTATTATAAATATACAAGTCAATTAAAGTAGGTATTGGATCAAGATTCATTGATATTTAACAATTGGATAGCATTAAATTAATTTATTCCATCCCATGGGTTCATTTGAGTGCTATTAAATCAACCAGAACCACCAATGGTAAGATTTACCTACTTAGTGACCTCAATAGATTTACATCCATCTTTAGATCATAAGTGTCATAATTCAAAATATATGGAAAATATTGATATTATTTATTTTTATTTCTATCTATAATATCATTTAATTAATTAAATTTATATTAGGAGGATGGACCATGGCCCATTTGTTCTTTTCTTACTCCAATATCAAGTAGTAACTATATTCTAATTTCAATGTAAATAATATTATTGAAAACTTATTAAATCTATCCAATGAATCACAATAGCCATTCCTTTAGGAACCAATGGAAGATGCTATCAAGAAAAATAGAAACACCATGATGAAAGGAATATTTATATATTTTATATCCCTAATAACAAGGTATATAATTATGAGACAAAAATACATTCATTTCCTAAGACTCGCTAATTGAATCACTCAATAGACAGGATTTACCCCCCATAAAATGTTTTCATGGTTCAAAATTTTTCTTATCCACTATTTTCCAAGTATATTCTACAACAATAAAAATATCATGCATTAAAATCCAATGAAAAATATTATGTATAATTTACTTTTTAGGTTACTTCTATATAGCCAACTAAACCCTTTAGGATTTCGGATAATCTGGGTCCACAATGGAGCATGATGATTCCCTTAGCTCATAAGTATGAAGTGCTAAAAATTCTCCCTATCATTCATACATAGATCATAATAATGTATTTTCATCACCTTTCAGTGTAAATTCATGATGTCCTTACATTGTAAATATGGGTCCGTCTAATGTTTGAGATAATGATCTAAAGAACATAATCCTAATACACATATAATGTTGAATCTTAGGACATTCAGTCATGAATTTTCTCCTCATGAGAGTACATTAATGAAATCAACTCAGGGAATATCAAGAAATTATATATGTCAAGGTATATTATTGAAGACTAATACCACTAGTACTTAGTGGATTGTAGCTCCAAGATCAATCTCATACCAACATAGATACTCATAATGTTTGGATACATAGAGTCTAGTAATTTCCCATCATACATGAAAATACTGTATTATGAAAATAATTATTCGAAAAAATATGAAATTATTTTAAATAATAACTCACGTGAATATTTCATATCATATAAAAAATCATCATTGTCTCAGTGGGAAATTCCTTCAATGCATTATTGGAAGGACCAAACTCCATATGAATATATTATTACCCTCATTATATGAAATGTGTGTCATGAAAACCCTTAATTTCCAGGTGGGATAAAATAAGGTAAGGTATATATATTTAATTCATACATGTATAGATACATTGTTGAAGTTATTAACATAAACAATAAATGGAATCATAGAATGAAGAGGTAGATCATATGAGTTCCCCAATTAACATGATAATTTCTCGAGTATATACCAATAATAATTTGAAAATAAATTGATTCATGTTTATTAATTGCATTACAGAGATACCCCCAAACCAAGGTAATCATTTCATAATCCAATTTTTTTTTACTTTAATAAAATATCATGATATTACTAAAATGGATTATTTCCTCTAAATCCCAAAATCCCCACTCATATTGTACATGTGAAAGTCCTTCCCTTAGTCACTAATCAATGTCTTCAATATAAATATCATAAATTATTATTGACCCTGTATAGGTTAATAATAAATTATTAAATTTGATTGAAATGGATGGACATTCCAAATAATGATACCTAAAATTGAATTCTCAAACTTATTTTCTATGTTCGTATTATAATAGAAAGAAGAAGAGTCAATTTATCAACATTCATCCACCAACGGGGAAGAAAATGTTATCCCATAGTATATTATGGATAATTAATCATCTCATATCCATTATATATGATTAAAATGAAAAGGGACTATATAAATAACATATGTCCTATGTAAAAACAGTCTTTACAATTATTAATGATCTGGTATATGTTTACTTTTTCACTAAGGAAGATCTATGGAAAACATTGATAAATCCCATCAATATGAAAACACATGTAGAAATATGTAACATTTTTAGAAAAGGTATGTGATTTCATTTCATGGATCTATAAGTAGATGCTAGAGATTTATCGAATAAGTTACAATACACTTTATTGGACTTAATATCAACCAATCTAGATTGGAATAGAAACTTATACAGATTAATATCTTTCATCATTCAGTGGTTGAGAATAATTTTAACAAGTTTATCAATCAAATATTCAATAGGTATGTTCTATATCCGAATACTATTGGGAAATATTCTATATAGAGGGAATATGAACATACTAAATATTGTATTAATTTACTTTTGAGACATCAGGATTCATTTTTCAAAGGAAGACTTCCATATCATTTCCAATGAATTATTAGTCAATAAAACCTATGAAAATTATACCCTATCCTCATGTATGAAATTTTTATTTATTAAAATATCTAAATGGATCATGATTATGAGAATTATACTAATATTAATGATCATTAAATAACCTATTCCTTTTATGTGATTCCATTATCTCCAAATAAAACTACTGAAAACAATCCATTTTTCTTACACTAAATCATAAATAAACTCCCTCTAACATCAGTGGAGCGCTATGTGGATAACATAGTGGAAAAAATTATAAATATGGAACCATGTTAGTTATCCTAAAAAAATTGGTACACCCCATTTATACCAAATAAAACATATCCCATTGAAGGTTTCTTTCTTGGTTACCTATTGGATATTACATTGCATCATTTTTTGGTAAAAACTACCTAATATCTAATAATAGATGATCAAGTCCATCTCTATAATTTATCATCCCTAAAATATTCTATAGTTATGAGGCCACTTGGTCAATTTAGAGTTGATAAGAAATTTTTTCTCCAATTTAGAAACAAAATATCATCTATTTTCAAAGATGATTATAAAAAGGACCACTTATCAATGGCGAAATTAATGCTACACAAAATTTTATGAAATCAAGTAGTATAAACTAAGTCCTCTTCTCTTGATGTTGTATGTCATGTGTGAACCTTTATTCATATATATTACCACCCTGTAAGGTTCCATCAAGGTCCTACTTTCCAAGAAAAACATTATTGGCATGTATAAAATTATATATTATCTTAGTACTATTATTTACAATAGTAATAAAAGATATTATATTATTAAGTGGAAATACCCCACCTTTTTCTTTTAAATTGGAAGGTACAACACTATATAAATCACCATGAGGTCTTGTTTATATATCCCATAAAAAATTACTTCTATCATATAATATCAACTCTTAAAAGTAAAATTTATATGAGGGGAAGTTATCATAAAGTAGTTAGACAAATAATTCCTCCATTATAAGGTTATCATGGTTCATGTTCATTTTGAATTCTCTTCCACTGAACCATCCTCTGATGAATTTTCCCTATATTTCAATTTCCATGGGGATTACATCCTCATAGTTAATAATTAAATTCTATACTATAAGATTCACATAGATGGTTCCCCCTAATCCTGATAGGAAAATTTTCATTTAAACCTATGATTTATAGGGTTAGATAAGGATTTATCCTCATTACTCACTCAAAGAGCCTTCTGCTCTACTAATTCAACCTCTTAGAGAGATAAAAATATAATTAAGTAGTGTAACAAGACCTCAACACTAGGCTCATTAGTGATCATAAAATATATGATCCATAATTTCAAGTCAAAATTGACATATATAATTTTATACTGGAAATCAATGGATAGTATACTATAAATAAATATGATATTGTTCCTTTATATGAGAATTGCATTGGACTGGTGGCCCTGTTTTCCAATAAGAAAATATAAAATCATATCCAAGACTAAAAACATATATTTTCTTTAATAATAAATTGAGGCTTCGACCACAACCTTTTAAAAAATAGTCATTGATCTATAACATTACATCGTTTCCCCTTACACCATACTAGATGAGAAAAATTAGTAGGTGAATCAAATCTAAAACATTACATTCCATCCATGTCCCATATAAGTAAAATAAAATAAAGGAATCCTTTTGTATTATATCTTTAATTGAATACCTATAGGAACATATCATCCATTCAATCGACAGTGTGAGTAGATATACCTGCATATATAAAATATCATCATTTTTATGTCCAAATATTATAGTAGGTTCTTCAGGTGAAAATATTTTATGGGATATTTCTCAACAACATTAAACGAATAGATACTATATAGTTTTTATAGGAGATCCATGTCAGATAATGTAGTTCACACCAATCTGTACTAGAGATCTTACTTCGCATCCAATTGTTGATATAATTTTCCCCCACTAGGGTTTGTGAAAGCATTAAATCCACCAAAAATATTCATTAAAAATTAATTCAAAAAAATATTGAATCAACTACTATATCACCTTCGTTTCACCAAATACTCTGTAACATTTTTTTTCATGGTAATTTGATTTCATGATTCACTATCGACATTCCAAATAGTGATAGTTCTTATTCATCATTAGTGCCACTGAAAATTTTTCTTAGTGGTTTGTACTCAATCCAATTAATGATATTAGGATAGGATCTGTATCTAGTTTGAGAGATCCCATATTATTCATCGATTTTAAATCCCTCAAAATATTATCAAGGGTCACTATACGAACTTCAAATCCACTAAATTGATAAATTTGGACACCACATATCGTATCTATTCCAAACATTAATTCCATTATTATTCATGGGAAAATGTACTAATAAAATAATTCCATAAGAAATTATCTTTCATTACATAGAATAATGTGGAATAAAAAATAGTTTTCCCAATATTTTTTGAAATAAACTACTAGATTATGAAATAATTACTCAAACATTTACACAGAAGGTTTCATATTCTTATATAAATGGAATAGAGGTATCACATGAAAAATGAAATATCTCATATTTATATATATAGACATATAAGAGGAGTTGAAATCATAATATCGTACCATATTTATCTATACGATATTGATTACCTCTATGGAAGATGTCTCTAGGAATTGAACAACCTTGTGTTCTATAAACATTGTGTACCCTGATCATCATTTAAAATAGTTTCTCATTGCTCCTTCAACATAGAGAACATGGTACTAGCATTGATAATACCAATTATAGTTTAATTTAATTCCAAAAAAATAAATTAAATATTATAAATACCCTAAACCATTCAAAAAGTATACTCTAATAGTGAATGATTATTATTCAACACAGATTGGGAGTGTATCACACCTCCCAAGAAGAAATGTTTTATTAAGTTGTAATTTTCATAACATTAATTTTAATTCGTATGTCATTTAATAAATATGGAAAATGTCATAAAATTTCCATAAATACTACATGACTTTTAACTGTGGGAAAATTGGCTAATCTATTCAACTTTATACAATATAATAGCTTCTATTACTTAAAAACATAAAAATAAATATCATTGTCCTAGTTGAGTGTGTTTAAAATACATTCCTTAGATTCTTATCTACAAACCATTAAATTTTTTATAGAAGTCTAAAATTTATTTATTTAAAACTTCCTAGAATATACCATATTCACATGACATTAAACATCATGGATTATCATCGTAATTGTGTGACGCTTACCTCCATGATTTTTTGTATTGAAAATTTGATTCTAAAATTTCAAACATTAATACTATCTATATGTAAATAAAATATCGATTGAATGACTTTTAGTAATATTTATAACTATAAAAACTCATCATTATCCATTAATAAGAGGACAACACCCTATTTCAGTCTATTCTTCTTACTTCATAACATCATAGAACAATTTTTTGTTTTCTTCCCATTCCATGGAATATATAAGAGTTCTTGAATCATTCTACATAGGCCCTAATGGGGTTTATTATTTTTAATAATCCTCATTCAAGATCTTTTATGTATGATCTTTACCCTTTTATTAGGTTCCATTAATTCACCGAAAACATATATGATGCAACTATATTGAGTTGAGTTTAACCCATGAGTATGGTAATACACCATCCAATATGACAAATACAATGAAATAACCATTAGGGTTAAGAAATATAACAAAATACACAATCTAGTTCAATTTCACATACTAGTTCTTCCATCATTTAGATCCCCATTTTCCCCCATGTCTTAATGGGTTCCTCAATAATAATAGAATAGTTTTATAATGGAATGACACCCATAAAGGGTACACTCCCTAAAAATAATTTTATATTACCATGAGAGGTACCATGCTTCAAAGTAATTTCCAATAGTTGACCCAATGCTACATACTTTTCATCATTAATGTGTATTGGGGAACATTTTTTGATTCATGATATGTAGTCCTTGTTAACCCATTAGCCCACCCACATTGGTGATTTAGATCAATTTAGTCATGACCTATCTCTAACACTTACACTTTGTACTTGTGTAAATCAATTACCACTATGTCGTATTTTTTAGGAAATAAATCTCTAGAATAAAACAAGTCAGTCAGATGAGGTCATTCCCTCACATACTTCCCCCATTCATTGAGAAATTTCTAGTGCTTGAAAATTTTTTCCAACACTAACCATTTCGTACTAATTTAATATTCAAATGTGACATGTTTTTCTCATTCCAGTCATTATTTCCAATATTTATCATGTTTAAAACTACATTATATTTTTTTGAGGATTATTTAAAAAATATGATCAATACACAAGGAGTGTTTCTTGTAATATAGTAATATATTTATACTATACAACCACCTTTCTCTTCATTCAAGAAACTCTAACCTAGAATTTGGCCCCCAAATTCAAGTTTTATATTTTCCTTCACATAGCGAATCATAGACTATCTACCTTTTTTTATATCTTCTATAAACTTAAATATTTATCCAACACATTTGATTCTTTCTATTTTTTCATCAATTGTCAATGCAGATTAATATTTTCTTCTTCGTTGACACCACATAAAATATAATACCCCATGTTTATGATACATTAATATAAAATATATTATATTTACCCATCTCTATATTTGATGATAATAAAATACATTATATTACCCATGGAACTAGTTTTGTGATGTTAAGCTCTTCAAACTCTTTTTGGGAAGACCGTCATCATATTAAAATATATGAATCCCCTTTATGGGATGGCCATTCTTAGTGTCAAGCCATCAAAGACCTGTGGCCCTCTATTAATATTAAGTTTTATCTACTAGAGGTATGTAGATTATACCACCCTTATTGCCTCAGAAAGCATGACCATAAACTATCCCCCCATTGGTCAAAAAATAATGATCTTGAAAGATGTATTTACCCCCTGAGGATGTTTTTGTGGATTTGAACTCCTCAGAACTCCATTCTTGTAAAATTCATGATAACATTCATTTAGAAAAAACAACCTCACCCCTCCTATTTTCTAAAACTATTTACCTTAAACATTAGACAACTCATATCCATCAATTCCATATGATAATAAAGGGCATGTTCAATTACCCTATTGTATAATTTGAAACCATAGAACATATATCCCTTATCACAAAAAAATTATGGTATATGATATTTTTTATCATAACCTATGTGGACTTCTCCTCATAATGTTGTTGTCCAACCATAAAACCATTGAGAAAATATTCTTTCTTGATTACTATTTCATGTGATAAAAATTGATGTATGGATAAATCATTTTGTTCTAATCAATAGGGATATATCCCTTTCCACCATTAGATTTTATTGATGAGATTTTTTACTGATGCTCACTAGATTTTAACCAATCATTATAACTAGATAAACAATTACTTTCGTTACAATATTCTATATTTTATATCAATAAATATATAAGTCTTTGAAAAAATAGAAATACATGAGAATTGATTCTCATTGAACATGAAAATTAGTGATTTCTAGATAACGTATCTTGGGACCAATATTAAGGCTTCTATACCATCCAATATGTATTAACACCTAAAACCAACATTCTTAGTATCATTACCCTCATTTATGTTAAGGTGGTTATGTACCCATATAAAATTATTCTAAGATGTATATGTCTAAACTACATGACTTCCTTGGAACCATTAATCAAGAATCTAATATATAGGTTTTTACTTCTTTGGGTCATATGTATGAGCATTGTGATCTACTATTCATGTTTTGTTTCGTCCCTCTTAAATTATATAATAAGATATTCATCATTATCCCATTAATCATGGCCTTATTCCCTTTATTTTGGTGCATGAGGATCGTTATTTTTAGCATGTGGGACATCAAATTAAAATCAACTTTCCTTCTTCCGTAATGATATACTAACATCCAAACCACTAATTCTATAAAAAATATATAAATTTATATCACCATATTTTTCAAGAACTAGTGTGGATACCCCGATACCATGATTACCTTTCTGATATTCAAATAGATCTAAGGGATTTACCTATACCCATGGGTTGGGGACTAGAACTTGGCATCATACAATATGAAAGTGGGAACGAATTTTCCAAAACACATGGAATAAATACAAGTAAGTATGAATACAAGATAAAATCCACAATGAGAATTGTAGTAGAAGTCAAATAGTTATAAACTTCAAAAAGTACCATAAAAATGATAAAAAAACCAAACATCAACCATCAAAACTCAACAATAATATGGATTGTCAACAAGAACCACCTCCAATTGGATCTTTATAGATGCTTAGACCCAGAGGAATATAATCTACAGGCACCAAAAGTCACATGTATGGTCTAAGAAAAAAAGAAACGTAGGGTCCCACCAAGGATTCCATAATACGATTCCACACATAATTAACAAAAATAAACATTAAATTTTAAATAAAAGGGAATGGATGTTCATAGTCACATTTAAATCATATCATCCATTAAATTTAAATTGATCAAAATACACTAAATAAATGTCTTCATAAACATTTTATATAATACTAAATATAAATTCTCAAGGCATGTGTAAAATTGTTTAAAAATAGTGGAATATATTTCAAAACATCATAAGGGAGAAATATTTTCATCCACCAAGAGGTATGATAATTATAGGTTATGAGATCCCCACAAAAATATATAATGAAAATGGAAATGTTCACCCACATCCCATTCACACTGTTCAAAGAGGAAGAACCAACATCCTATAGAGTATATGAACTACAAAAATTTTTTTGTTATATTTGTAAAGAATTAATACATTTATAGGTAATTATCATACTAAATTTTTTTTCCATAATAAAATTAATAAAAAATTTCCTTTTCAATATACAACTTTCCTTTTAAAAACCAATACAAAGGGTTTTTAATCAAATGATGTAATTTCAAAGATAAAACCACTAGGTTTCTATCAAAACAATTTAAACCATTTTTATCCAATATTAATTTGAAATCAATTTCAAAATTAAAATTCACAATTCAATTTGATGTTTTAAATTCAAAAACTTAAATTCCATAATACAATTTCCACACTTTTCCTTCAAATACAAATCTGTCCCCAATTTAATGGAATTCATATTTTATCTCAATTTCATTCCAAATCCAATTAAAATAGACAATTTAATTTAATATGGTTTATAATATACAAATTGAAACAAATTATAATTAAAATAAATAATTTAATTTAAATAATCCAATTTATGGTAATTCAAAATGGTCATCATAAACGGAACCAACTACCTTGGGATCATGAGATTAGGGAACATGAATATAAAAATGGGAAACTCCAATAAATAATGTTAAAATGATGATATGAAAATAAAACATAGGTTAATGATCTAAAAAAATGGGTATTATATTCTCAAACAACGTAGAGATTAACTACATCATAGGGGGGATAGAAGATAGAGTTTGAGATCGAAAATGGGAAGTGGAATTTTATCTTGAAAAGATAGAAAAAAATATCGCATAAATTATATCTTCCTTGGAAGGGATATGTAAGAGCCCAAATTGGCCCTTGAGAGCCATAAAAACGCTGATAATCGATCCTTATTGAGATAGTGTTCGGTTGGGGTTTATATGGGGGTTTCATGTTTTTTAATTTTAATTTTAATATTAATTAAAAATGTGTGCACAACTTTCTGGGTAGGGATGCATGGGTAAAAAAATAGTTAAACCTAGTGGTGTTCCCCCCTAATTTATGGTTTCATGATTTATATCTGGTGGAAATATTGTTTTTCCTACCATGCGCCAACTATGAAACCCCTCACTATCTGGGTTTTCATAGTTTCTACTAGTATGGTGCATGGTCTGTAAAACCATACACCAACTGTTCATAACCCAAATTCCATAAAAAAAATTAAAAATATCCCCAAAAGTGCCCATAAAAAAACCCAAATATTTAATGTTAAAAATAACTTGTTTATAAGGACATGAAAATAGTAATATTATGTTTGACCCACCCAAAAAGAAAATCATTCTATCCCTAGAATTACTATTAAAAACATACATATCAAAAAGATGAGACCACTTCACCCTTATTAGTGTATCTCTCTCCCATATCTCATGAGTATCAAAACCGAGATGCCATAACACTCAAACTAAAGGTATTTTCTTTTTATGAATCACCTTGGTCTTCGAATCAACTATCCTAAATGGATTCCTAGTAACTGATAAATCTGGTTGAACTATAAAATCACTTCGTCTTTGAATGTGAGATGGATGAGAAAGTTTCTTCCATAGATGATATAAAAGAAACAAGTTATGTATCATTGCCAAATGTTATAGAAGTGCAAAACTATAAGAAACTTTATCCACCTACTCAGTAGCTTCAGAAGGTCCCAAAACACAATTAAAATGTTTCCCTTTCCTCTCAAGCTGTCGATGACCCAAACTGTGTTAAATTTCAAGAACACCTAGTCACCAACTAAAAACTAAAATGGTCTGTGATGAAAATCAGTATATACTGGATCTGTGCCATTATCATTTTCAGATGAATAAACTAAATCTATGTTATCTCCTCTTATACTAGACTTTTTCCAACCAAGTAACATTCACTAATCTCCCAAACACAACTTAGATTAACAAGGATGACCATACAAGGCCCCAAAATGAATGCATTCTGATTGAAAAATAGTAATTATTATAATATGAATACTCAAGAAGCCCGACATTGTCATCCATATCCCCATTAATGTCAAGAATGTGGGAACATAAAATACCCTCAAGACTCTTTATAGATCTATATGTCTAAACATCCTACTATGTATGGCATACCATACTCAAATAGACCATAGATCCGAGTGCCTCGTAAAAGCCACACCAAAAGATAGAATTTGACCAAGTATCCATATCCAAGAATATAGCATATGTAACTACATTAAATCATGTATTATGATTCACATAAAGATTACCCAACTCTTCAACATCATTTGTATCATAAATGTGTATAAACAGAGCCTATTTGGTTAGTTTATTAATCACAATCCTTATCAAATTATTATTTCTATAGGTATTCAGGTTCCCAAACAAAAATTACATAAAAATATCATCCTGATTCTAAGTTGGATCCTAATTTGGATGATGTAAACTCAATGGTATCTGGTTCTCAACCACGACCTATAGAAATGTATAATACTAAGGTACTAAATCAGAAATGTGTTGTCTCATACATTCCCCCTGAATCTTTACCACATGTCATAGAACATCTTCATGGTTCCTAGGTTCGTAGCCATTGGGAATTATAGAAACCCCCATCACAACATTCATTACTAATTAAAATACCTCAAAATGATTCCAATAATATATAATCCCCGTATGGGGAGAATGAATAGTAATCAATGGTCTCCCAACCATAAAGATAGTCTCTAATCATACAGAACAAATCATTATGTTATTGTTTCTGAAGATTAATCTCAAGAATATTTAAGGTCAACTAATCATTGGAAAAGAAAATCATGACCCCTAATTCATGGAATCCAATAAGAAAATTTTCAAAAAGACCCATCAAGTTCTACTATTTTGGTGATTTCTTCACGGTTTGTGTCAAAAGTTTCCTACTCAATTAATCTGTAATGACCTGAAATTTCCTTAGTGTATATGCATTTTCAATTTCAAAAAATGTCATGTATTCCATATGATATCTCTGATGAAGATTCAAATTTTTTTCAGAGAAGATATATCTCAATATTTTGTGTTTATAATACACAATAAACCATTCTTCAAGAAGGTAGTGCCACAAAATATTTTATGTGTACATCTAAACATCTTGTTCAAGGATATGGGTCAGATTAATTCATCTCATGTGGTGTAAGCTAAAGAGATCCATAAGAAACTACATAATAACCCTAAAAAATAACACAATCCAAACTTGAACCCAATACATCAAATAAGACCACATTACCATACCTAGCCTCTAGAAGATTCAACATCGGTGCAGTAGACAAAAGTCATTTCAACTCCACAAAACATTTCTAACATTTTTTATCCCATGAAAACATTATACGCTTCTGAGATAGAGAAGTCAACCAAGAACCCAAAATTGAGATATACTTAATTAATCAATGATAATAATCATCTAATCCCAAGTTTCTCTGAATATAAAAAATATATTATGGTTTTCCCATGTCATAATAGATTTCACATTTTTAGGATCAACTGATATACCTTATACTGAGACCACGTGTCCCAAGAACATCACATGAAAAATCTATATATCATATTTTTAAATCTTGGTATAAAGTTATTGATTTATCAAAAATTCTAAAACATCTATCAGATGTAACAGGAGGTTGTCTTTTGATATAGAGTAAACCAAGATTCCATCCACATAGAAAACCATAGAATAATCATGATTCTCATGAAATATACTATTTATTAAATCCATAATGACTTCTAGAGCATTGGATAATCCAAATAGAATAAAAAGTTTCTCATAATGGCCACAATTTATCTGAATAGAGGTTTTATAAATGTCAAATTCTTTTATTCTAAACTGATGATAACCAGATTGATGATCAATATTCGAGAACCACTTTTCCCATTTGAACTGATCAAACATATCATCAATTTATAAAAAACTTATACTTTTTTATACAATAACATGACTGGGTTTTCTGTAATCCACGTAAAGGGTTTGTGAACCATAAGCTTTCAATGAAATGAGATCCACTTCCACCCAAGGTGAAACACATGGGATTATAAATCAATTATCCAAGAGATCATGCAATTATCTCTTTAACTCTTTTATTTAATCTTATTCCATGCAGTAATATAGAATAGACTCTAGTTAATAACCATCAACTAAATCGAAATAAAATTCAAACTCTTTTACCAGTGGAAAACAGTATAATTCAAAAGGATAATTTTCAAGAAACTTTATCAAAATTAGTGGGAGATCACCACTATAAGATTCTCACTATAGGTCAGATGAAAACACTAGTATTATTCTCCCTATCTTCGGATAAGAAGGTCTGGATCTACCCGACCTCATGTCATATTCTCCATGAAGGATACACAATTCCCATCATGTATATTAATGTAGACCTACCGAAGATAATAATCAATCTAGGATTTATTGATAATAAGCCAATCCATCATGAAAATTATGTCATTATATTTCATGTAGAGAACCAAAAATCCTTGAAAGCTCAATATCTGATATTGAGAATAAACACGAATGACTAGGGAGAGAATTTCTTCTCTTCATTCCATGTGGTTCAGTAATATCCATATTTTATGAAAAAATATCTCTAAAATTATTAAGAAGATTATTGATATGATATTGGATAAAAAATAAGATGCACCAATATAAAAAATAGAATTCAGTAATGATTAAATATATTATGGGTACCTCACACAGTTTTTGGAACCATATTTACTTCCTTTGGAGAGTCTTACACTGTATGGAGAATATTTATTCTAGATACCTTTGTCCATAACCCCTTAGTTCATGAAGCATTTGACATAACCAAATTTATATTAGGTGAAGATTATCCTATGACACTAGACATAGAATAGTAGATATGAATGAACTTTAGTAACTGAACTAAGCATCTGTGTGAACCACATACCCTGGGAGCATTAGTAAAAAGCCAAATTGAGATCCCAGGAATTATACACAAGTATAAAATCGAAGAGACTCTTCTAAGAACTATAGTTTGTATAGAAAAAACTTAAAATTGAGAACCACCAAGAGAATGATCATGATTTATCTTACCTTTAGTGGAATTCACACCTCTATTGAGAGAAAAAAGAAACTCCTATTAACCATAACTTTCATTAAAAGTTTATTTCAACCAACAATTCTCTATACATTACATCCTCATTATAGGTAATCATAAACAAGAAAATTGTAGAGTGAATATTATATCAATGTCCTATCTCGAAATGTTGAGCCTTAATCTTCGAGTTTGTTACAATCTCATGTGAAAACTGCACATGCTTAGTAAAAAAGCTTCCATATTTTTCCACGATCTTCTTAGCCTTATCAAGTTTGAAAAACTCAATAGAATTTTCCAACACCATTGAATCTATATAGAACTACTCTAGGAAAATATCCTTTATGACTTCTCACTCTCATCCCTCATGCTTCTTCTCTATCACCACCATGTCCCATAATCTCCTTCTCTATCACTACAACATGAAGCTGGAAATAATCACTTGGATTTTGTAACGTGTCTCTAAGATCTCAAGAGACCACATAATAATTCTCAACAATTCTTCAACCTCTGGAGGATAATAAGAGACTTTAAATTTTTCTAGCTTCTGGAAAAGGAACTCCTTAGGGTGATCCCATAAAACAACCCATTGAGGTTCCATAGCTCGAGACTCAACATGAACAGGTGGTGGTGCTTCTCCCATAGCTTAGATAGTACACACAATTTCCCAAACCATACTCATGTCCATGAGAAGAATATCTCACTATGGTTGATTAGAAGATTCATCTTGGATCAGAATCTCACATCTACACAAATGATTGATGAAACAAAATCTAAACAGACATAATTGAAGTAATCATATTAACACTCATACAGAGCAACAAGGTAAAATTAATAATAATAAATATATATAAAATATTTGGATTTCATCCTATGAAAATTAAAATTATGGAAGAGACTAAAAATAACTATCAAGATGTA
This sequence comes from Viscum album, assembly GCA_963277665.1. Taxonomy (NCBI): domain Eukaryota; kingdom Viridiplantae; phylum Streptophyta; class Magnoliopsida; order Santalales; family Viscaceae; genus Viscum; species Viscum album. The sequence goes on along the minus strand of OY728131.1, from coordinate 669,754,077 downwards.
TTTCACAACCCACCATTGGTGATTTCTGTCTCATTATGGTGAGATCTATCTATGATATTAATTATGCCTACCTCATACGTCTTAAAAAATTACACCATTGAATACCGATATCAAGTAAAAATGATTAAACATCAACTCTGATACAACTTTTTCACAAACCATTGAACATACCCTTATACCATAATAAGAAGGACAGTCCTGACATAGCCTGATGGTCATTCCTAGTATTCATGGGTTGCTGACTAGAACTTAACATATTACAATATTAAGGTTGTATTGAAGTTCCCTCAAATAAAATGGAAGCAACAGATACATGTTAATATGAATACAAGAAAAAATACATAGGGAGAATTGTACTAGAAGTAAAATAGGTACAAAAAAACTATTACTATAACATAGGAAAACAAACTATGTCCCAATAGAAAAAAAATCTAAAAGCCAAAGGATTTACAATAAGAACCACTTCCAAGGGGATACATACCCTTACATGAACATAGAATAAGATAATCTAAAAAATCATGAAGGAATACGTAGGGTGTGAGATTACATCCATGTGGTTTTTAACCAAGGATTCCATATTTTTTTTGACATAATTAATTAATTAAATAAACAATTCAAACATAAATTAACATGAACATAGGATTAATTTTTTTTTAAAACTCATTCTTTACATTTCAAATAATTGAAATAATATCACTAAAAGAATTAAAAACAATTTATATACAAAAAATTTATATAAATTAATATGGTGTTTTTAAAAAGCATAAAAACAATGGAATATAATAAAAAAATGTCAAAAGGGAGAAACATTGTCATCTTCCACAAGGTACAATAGATCCAGGTTATGGAATCCTAATATACTTATTTCATAGAAATGATAATTTTCACACACATCCCATTAGAACTAGTCACGAAGGACTAACCAACAACCTTTTAGGATAAGATCTAAAAATATTTTTATGTTAGATTTGTAAATCATCACTCCATTGCTAGGGGATTCTCGTTCGAGTGGGTTTTTCCCTAATAACTCATTAACATCATAGAATTTTATGTTCTAAAACAAAAATAAATAATTAAAAATTTATTTCGATATTTTTAAAAATAAAATTCCACACATTTTCAATTTCAATATTCCAATTATGATTTAAAAAAACATGATTTTTTAATCAAATCGTTCCTTTTAAAAGATAAAACCAATGGCTTTCTATAAAAAAATTAATCTATTTTCTTAAAATATGAATTTGAAATCCATTTCATAGTTTAATTTCACAATTAAATTTCGAATTTTAATATCTATAATTAAAATTCTACAATTCATTTTTTACTCAATTATATAAAATAAAAATTACACCCCAATTCATTGTAATTTGGGTTTTTTTGTCAATTTCACCCTAAATCCAACTAAAATTCCAAATTCCATATAATTGAGTTTTTAATAATCCAATTTAATGAAATTATATTTAAATAAAAAATATTAATTTTAATAATGTAATATAGGGTAAATCATATTGTCCATCAGAAATAGAACCATCTACCTCCATATTAGGGGATCACAAAACACAATTCCCCAATTGCTAAAATCTTACAATTAATGCTGGTAATGATGATATGAGAATCAAACCAAGATTCAAGATCAAAAACTATGAGGATTATATACTAGAACAACATAAAGATCATTTAGAACATAGGGAGGAGAGAAGAGAGAGAAGAATATAGAGAATGATAATTGGAAACATTCAGTGAAAGGACCAAAAGAAAATTTTCCATATTCAATCCACTTTGGATGAGGTTTTGAGGATCCAAAATTAGTCCTTGATATCACTCACAACTTTGAAAATAAATATAGTTCATGTAAGGCCTATGTGGGGGGTCTACATGGGGGGGGTAAATTATTTTTTTACTATTTTTGGATTAATTAAAAACCACTCACATAGTTTATTAGGCATGGTCACATGATTAGAAATACTATTAGACCTAACTGGTTTCCCCTACTATTTGGTGGATGGTTTATATTGGGTGGACACATGGTTTGTCAAACCATGTGCCAACTATTCAAACCCTCACTATATAGGTTTTCACAATTTTCACTAGAAATGTGTAGAGTTTAGTAATGTGTTGAACCAATGACGCAATGTCCAAAAGGTATTTAAATTTTTCAAAATTTCACATGGAACTCCCAAAAATAAACCCAACCAAAGAATGTTCAAAATAGGGAATTAAGATTACATGAAAATAGTAGAAATATGTTAAAATATTTCTTAGGTTCCACACCTTGAGCCATAAAATATTTTATGATAATGATATTAAACCATAAACCCTAACCATCATAGTAAAAAAAGAACAAACATTCTTATTTAAGTGAAACAATCGATTTTATGGCACATAATGGTAACATGAGACCCAATAAATAGTTTATAATTATCATGTAAGTTTATTTAATTTTTATAAATGAACATATGGGAAATGATAAAATTATTTGAGACTTAACATCTAGACAATATAAATTAGAAGATATGGTTTGTTGGCCCCTTAGTCCATAAAATGATCGAGTGAATTCAATCCAATTTTCCCATAATCCAAGCTATATAGAATTATAAATATAACTCCCACATCATTTTCGTATAATGATAAAATAAATATTATATTTCTAGAACACATGACTATAAAAATAATACCAATAAATCCAATTCATCATGTCCTTAAACTATAAACTGATTTTCTATGGTTTTCCTATAATGGAATTTAGTGTTTAATCAAAATCTGGTTTTACCAACTACACTATTATATCAATATCCCCAATTTAGTTATAAGCATCATGGAATTACAATTAATGGGGTTTACCCTAAATAATTTCTATATTTAAATTAAAATATCTAATTCACATAAGTAATTGATTTCTATAGGTTCAATAATAATTCCCAACCTGATCTTTTGGTAAGATCTCAAATACCATAAATTGAGATAAGTCCAGGGAATTTGCTCCATGACTCTTAAATGGTAACATTTCATGATATAATATTACATACATTCTATTATATAAAAAATAAACTATCCCTCCCTATATAATAATTAATCCTTTTCCCCGTGTCTATTGTCGGTTCGACACTCTAATTTCTGTAGTGAACCCCCTTTATATTTTTAAATCATGACTATATAGACCAACATTTCATGGACATGTCCTTGATCCCTACCCTTAATTTATACTCATTACATCTGTGTAGTTCTAAATTTCCTCATTAATCCATAATTTCTTAATATAATGTGCAATTTTGATAGGAATAAATTCATAGTTCTACCTTCCATCATGGATATTAATTTTGGAGGGTTTATAGTTGCAATATGACGATACCAAAATTTAGAATGAATTTTCGCGATCATCTCCTTTTTCACCTCTATTAATAATTATATGTTAGTGAAATTTTTGTTTATAATTTTGTTCAAATTATTCTTTATGATATCTATTTCCTCTATTTTGATTTTGATTATAGAATATATATTTTACCTTAATGAACTCTGCTTTTTTAAAGAGGTGTCTTAACACCCTTATGTTAATAATTCATAATGTTTTGTATGTTTTCATAGGAGAATTAGAATATGTATTCTCAACGTAATTGTGTTCTCATTTTTGTGGTTTTTTTGGTATTCACATCATTTTCACCCCAACCAATTTATATATTTTTTTCAATCAAAATTGAATTTAGTATAACAACATTTATCCTTTATTCCAAAAATACGAATGTCACACACATTATTAGAGGTTATAGATATGTTTCCTAATTAACTAAACTGATTGCCCTTCAATTTTATTATCACCATATAAAATGAAAATATTTTTCCAACATCCATTCATATTGATGATAAACTAAATGGTTTCATCCCATTTCTTGACATTGAAGGGATTGATACATTGATCTTTAGATGGGATGAAAATACTTTTGTAGAGAATTATTATACCATTGAAACTTTCTAATACTATGTATCCATTAATTCAATAAAATAAGTGATATGTTGTATCATCTGGAAACATTATTCTAATCTAAGAATAAGATTCAATTTTCAATCCATTATTCATATTTTTAAAAAATCATTACTTCCCTATGACTGTGGGGTGAATCTATGTCATGTGTTTTCAAGTAAATTTTTGGTGATGAGGCCAAAAATTGATTAATTTATTGAAATATTTCCCCCCCTCAATGCATTAGTTGGATTTATTTGAAATGTAATTTGATCTATGATCTGGTGATAATTCCCCAACATGATTTATATATTGAAATATTTTACGCAACATCATTTCCCATTTTCTTAATTATAATCAATATATATATAATTAAGTCCCCAAACCATGCATCCAAACACCAAACTATTTTCCCATATATTGAAGTGGATATTTATACTTCCATTTGTACCCCCATAAATCCTTTCATTAATGTTTATTTTTCCCTCTTAATAGAAAAACATTCTCATCTTCCCCTTTATGTGGTAAATGATCACAAAATAATGTATCCCATCATCTAAGACCCATTAAAGTATAGTATGATCCTTTTTTATAGTTCGAATACATAAAAATTAACACCCCTATTTTCATATATCTATGACACTCAAACTCTATAAATAATTTATGTGGATTAATAACCCTAACCCACTCACCAATAGTCCTTGATTATAACCATAATAAAATTAACCCCCATTGGTTACAATAATATGATTATAATTTCTTTAAACTTACTTTTACTGATAAACACAAACACAAAAATCATGAACCTTCCCCTAATTTGGACTAAATATGTCATTTTCTGTAAATATGAAAAATTTATTTTCCCATTATTATTTAGTGGACATATATCCTAATATTCCTAGCCATATTAAAATAGGTGAAACATAACATTAATCATATTATAATTATTATAAATGGAATCTTCCTAAGGTCAAATGTTTTTGATAATAAATTGTGTCCACTTTTTTCAAATATATGTTACTTGAAACTAATAACCTTTTTGATCACGCTTTATATCCAACCTCGAGCATGAATGAATCTCATTATTATGCCTCTCAGTAAGGTGGAATTTTAAATTTACTCACTAGCCATAATTTTATAAAAATATATGGTGTCCCGCATATATATTTATTTTTTTGTACATTATAACCATAAGTCATAAACATTTCATGTTCAACATCTTCCTATATAATCACAATTTGTGTCACATGGTTTGGATCAAATCTTATTATCATGTAAAAAAATTCCCCAATAGTGATAGAACAATTCTCTAATGGACCTCTACCCATACATGTTATAATACCTAGATGATTCACCCTCATAATTTTGCAATGAACCCTCATATTATGGTGAAACAATGATCAAATTCCTACATAATATCAATGATACCCATAATAGAGTATAAATAATTAGTTTTTTGGTACTATGATCTATGTTTCAAATGTGGTCACTTATAATCCTCCACCAATATAACTCCTCCATCTACTAATAAAGACTATGAGGGTTACAGTTTATACAATTCTTATACTTCTTACTACTAAACTTGAAATTCAAATCCATTTTTCTTGAATAATCATGAATTATTACATTTTATAGGGAAATAAAAATCATTGAATCGATATAAACTAATTCCAATTCTTTCAATGGAATATATAATATATGAATGAGACATTACAATCCCATTCATATAACATTATCTATTTCTATTGTGTAAGGGGATGATATTTTATGTGTATCCTAAATCTCATAAAGATCATGACTCAAATGGGTATAGAAACAATATATTTTTATTTTTATTAATGCTAATGACTTGATAATTTATACTGAACATATTCAAATATGTGGTAATTTTATTACATAGAAAATTGAAATGGACCATCATCCACATATCAAAGCCTCTACCTTATTTAAAAATTATTCCCAATAGTATTTCCCCTATGATGGAAAACTTATGATCATAAATCCTTTAAGGAGTTTATGTAACAACCCCTCAGAACCTCACTATATCCTCTAAATTTTCATTGTCTTACTAACAAACAAAATAGTCCCAAAAATTTCATAGATTGTTTTACTATTATTCTTCAAATTAATATCCTATATGATCAATCTCATCATTTGACATCATATATTTTACCACCTATTTGAACGTGGCCTTTTCTCAACAAAAAGAATTAACATGTATCTTGTGTGACCAATCATCCAGATAGAAAACCTCTTGTTTGGATACCTTAAGTTATTTTACACTATTGAATATTAACATATCAGGTATCATTAATATTTCTCCATTTAATATAGACATACTCAACTAATCAATCTTTATGTAGTAAATTGGGAACATTATAGTTGACCTCAAAATTATATAGTTTCACTAGCTATTAGTGAAGATATATCATAAATTCCAAAAAGCTTCTCTATAAACATTGAGTGATCAAATTTCATATCTTATTCTATAGAATTTGATAGGTCTCCTGGTTCTCTTGGCTAACATCTGACATAGGGGTTTCCATTTATTTTTGGGAATGATTGCACTTGTGAAATTGAGAGCACCTTTATAGAACTGTCTTTATTATGTATCATATATAATTTCCAAGTTTCATGTTGGGGGAAGGAATTGACTCAATCACATCCAATTATTTAATAGATCAATTATTATATCATTCCATAAACATGAAGGATCATATAGTTTCTCAACTTCCTCCATTATCATGTCTGGATAGTAAAACAGGGCCAAGGATTCTTCATCTTTAGTAGTACCCTCCCATAAGCCTGGTCTTATTTCTGATATATAGGATGTTTTTTCATCATCAGAAAGTTGTTTTCATGTACCATATCTACCACTACTCTAATGGGGATGATAGGAGGAGCTTAGGGGCCCTTCATAAAATTAGGATACCACCCCACTGGAAGGATTCATTTATAATGAATTCTCAAAAAGAACTAAATCCTAGAACAACATATAGAAATATCAATGTCAAATTGAGGTAATATGGTTAATTAATTACTTTAATAGAATAACTCAGTCATATATCATTTGTTTTGAGGCATTATACATAAAATTATATCACCTTATATGGCCACCACATCTTCTAGCATGATGTGATTCTCATTTCTAAAGGGGATATCAACCATTACGAGGCCTCAATCAACCACTAAACACAATGGAAAAAGATAAAAGATTATCCAATACTAATTTTTCATCCTCTACAAAAAGAATAAAAAATTTCTAGATCATAATATTTAAATTGTTTTCAAAATTTGGGAAACTAGGAAAGGGTATGAAAAAATTTACATATATGGATTAGGGGGATAGTAGTTGATCATCTGATATAAAAGACATGTCCCACTAGTAGATGAAATCTATTGATCCCATTAGTAATGCCCTATTTTTATTATCATGATTATTCTTTATGATGAATAATAATTGTAGTGATATAGTATATTGGATGTTTTGTAAATGAATCCAAGATAGACGAATAATAACCCCATTGAATTGTATCCAAATATATAATGTGGTTTATTATTGGAGTATTGATCCTTGAAGAAGTGGTATGATGATTTAAGATTACAATAGATGTTTTTCTAAGAGTCATTAAAATATATATTAATAAGTAATACTATTTTACATGTTCTATGATAATTTATTACATGAAGATATTTTAGACCTCAAAAACATTTATTTTGAAAATTTTACTAACTCATATTACATGAGTTTTTTAAAAAATAGACCCAACCACTAAAACAAAATTGGTCTACATGTAACACATCAGGGAAAATGAGATGTTTCTTTCCCAGTATTGAATTTATATATAATTGAGGGAGTGGAAATTAATATAAGGATTGTGTGTGTAAATTTGGTTCTTAGATGAGAGAAAAAGAACTACCATGTTGTGAGAAATGGCAGGGGAGGAAAAGTATCTTGGAGTAGACCCATATACTCTCTTCATGGAAGAATTTTAAGCATGAAATATTTTCAATAAGGATATAGTAACATTATTTACATATTTTCTATTTTATATAAGTTAATCTATATTATACCATAATTTAAAGAAAATATTTCGTGTGGTTTAACATAGGGGTTCTATATTACAATATTCATCCTCAATATAGGATGTCTACCCATAATGATAGTATTTAATTGACCATTCCTTTGGTAAATATTAATGATGTTTGAAATCCCAATCAACCACATGAATTATTTTGTATTGACTATAAATTGAACTACTATTCATGTTATAAGGAACCACACGAAAAAATGTTGATTGACCCAAGAATTATGGGTTTATTATATGAAAATATCAACTACACCATTGGATTATCTATAAGAAGTCATGACACCCCATGACAATATGATGAAACAAATGATCTTGATTGAAAAAAAATCTTTTTATTATCAATAGTTTTTGTAATGGTTAACTTAATGATAATTCAATTGACTATATAACCAACACTAATATCAACTATACCTAATAATTTTACTTTTCATGTTGAAAAATAAGGTTTATAAATAATATTTCATATATGTTTTTCACTTAGAAATGAATTTTATACCCTCTATTATAACATATGATGATTTTACCATCCTTTTAGGATAAAATAAAATTATAAAGTATCTTTTTATTTCATAATGTTGATCTACATGTGGTGTATACTTCTAATAAAAATCAAATATCTATGAATGAATATTAATATGAATTATACATGAAATGATATTTATTTTTGAATGCTATGTTTGACATAAATTCGCATAGATCAATGTGAATTTATTTTTTTCTAATGATAAATAGAAAGAAGAAACACCTGAAATGGAAAACTATCATATAAAGGGTAACATGTCAGGAAATCCATGTATTTTCATCATTCATTAAAACAATATTCCACAAAAAAAATTTATTCGAAATAAATAGGTCATGCATGGTGAGAAATTATTTCAGTGATAAAATTGGAATAATAACATTTCTTATAATGAAAGAATTTTTTTTCATTTTTTATTGACCTCATGAAGAAGTTATGGAATCCCAAGACTTTAAGGTATTTGTATTTGTGATGATCCCAATTATAAAATTTTGAAATTCACACAAATATCCAAATAAATAATTCATGATTCAAAAAGTAATGAATTAAAAAATAATATATAATTCTATGTTGAATATGAAGTAGCTATGATCCGCATGGGGGAATATTTACATGAAACATTAAATGTATTGGGTCATTGTGGACAAATGAACAAGGAGATTCCAATATTTTTATATATTTATAATGATGTTGAGAAGTTCAAATTCATATATATTTTGATGATTAAAACAACTAATAAATATGAGGATATGAATAACCACATCAATAAATATTAATTATTATCGCTATAAATAATACATGTTGGTGTGTTTTTATGAGAAATATGTGAATATATGAGTTATGGTTCTAGAAAATGGAATATGTTGATGATATTAGTGGATTTGAATGATAAGATTATGTGGAATTTGAAATCAAGTATTTATGATACTTGTTAAATATATAAATTAAAAATAAAAAATTAAAAAGAGTAATTGATTTTTAGTGACTATTAATACATGTATATAATATAGGTAAATTTTTAAAATAAATGTTCATAATCAATACAAACAGTGAAGAAAATATTTTGTTGTTAATGAATATGAATCGGAAGAGGTGACTTAGAATCAATTTAATTCATCCTAAATAAAATAATAGTTTATGTTTATTTCCATATCTATTTTAATTGGATTATTAAAAATAATAATATGTGTGAATGATAGAATAAAGGTGTGAAATTATATTTCTAGGAATAATAAAAAAAATTAGAATATTTATTCATGACATTCATAAGAAGTAGAATGAAATGTAATATAATATTTATTTAGTGAATATAATTCATGAGAAACACTAATCATTTATGCTATAAAGAGTTTGTACCTAAATTTTCATACTAAATATGGAATTTTATTCATATTGGGTTGTATATTAGAGAGAAATGAGAGGGCCCAAACTTGACACCAATAAAAATAATATAGATATGTAGGAACCACTGTGTTTGTCATGACCCGTCCCCCAAGGCCCATGTTGTGACAACCCCAAGTCTTCCTTCCATAGTCCAGGGGCTGGAGAATAACATTGTAAAAGAGTATCCCGAATATGGGAAGGAATTTCTATTTTACCATATAGACACACAGTTTAAGAACACAATAAGAAGCAACTACAAATACTAGAACGCAATTAGATATAACCAGAAAATAAAATAATGTAGTTAAAAGAGTGCTGAATGTAATGGGGCCGGAATATATTCCCAACTGGAAAAGTATGAGTACAACAGAAAAGTTAAAATACAACTCAAAGGTAAAGAACAACTCCTAGATCATCCACTGAGGATCCTACCTGAAGGGTAGGTACAACTCATGATCAGTAGTCCCTGCGTCATGTCACACCAAAAGGTCCAGCTCCAAGCACCCTCCAGCCCTAGCTCTAAGAACCATCCAAACCTAGCTCCCTCATCCATGATAAACGTTTTATGTCTTCTCCACAAGACACAAAAAGGTGCAGGGAAGCCCGTGCAGGGGTGAGTATAACGATACATAGTAGATGCCCTAAGACAATCATAGGACTCCTAAAGATCCAAAATAGAAAAACCACAAAGCAGAAAGCAATAGACATCATCTCTAGTTAGGTATATTCCCATACATATACCTAACTTATCAAGAAATACTCATCTCACACAAGTGGGAAGAAAACCACAAAGGTAACACCCTGAAGGTAAAAGTACCACATAGGTAACACCACGAAGGTAGAAGTACCACACAGGTAACACCATGATGGAAGAAGTACCTCACATGTAACTCCTTAAAGATAACACCATGAAGGAAGCATCACGATGCTAAAAGTAACATATAGGTAACACCACAAAGATAGAAGTACCACACAGGTAACATCATGAAAATAGAAGTACCACAAGGGTAACACCACGAAATAAACACCATGAGGGTAACACCGCAAAGGTAGAAGTACAACTAGGTAACACCATAAAGATAGAAGTACCACACAAGTAACACGACAATGATAGAAGTACCACACACGTAACACCACGATGATAGTAGTACCACACATGTAATACCACGAAAATAGAAGTACCACACATGTAACACCACGAAGATTGCACCAGGGAGGTAGAATTTCCACACATGTAACACCACGAAGTTAGTTTACCACACATGTATAGTACCAGGTAACATAACCTCAATAAAAAGCACAAATTAAAGATAGCTCACTAAGTTTCTCAACTCAATCTAAGTTTTCAGTGAAGTATAGAAGTTCAAATGATTAGTCGTGAAGCTAGATCATCTTATTCTATCAATAGGCACTACTTCTGACCATAGCGAGTTTGACCGACATAGGATCGATAGGTATTAACCCCCACAATGATCCACATAGGATCTCACCCGCCTAGAGTCGATGGATAACTAACCCACATAGGATCTGACCCACAGGGGATCGGTATGCGCTGACCCACACAGTATCGCTGAGCGACAACCCACAAAGGATCTGGCCCATATAGTATCGGGATGCGCTCACCCTCATAGAATCCCTCAGCATTGACCCACATAGGATTTGACCCACACCGGATCGTTGAGCGCTGAACTCCGCAAGATCTGTCTCCAACCTCCGCCCCACTACCAGCCTCCAGATTCCTCACACCCGGTGCACTCGAGTTCCGTAGAATCATCCCTCGAGATATCAGTCATACCAAAACTATCACTATTCTCAAAAAAGGAGTAACCCAAAGGATTTAATTTTCATAAGGGTTCCAAAGCGATAGATAGTGCGTCAATTAGATGCATGGTCTATGAGTTATATGAATTTTAGCTCTCGGGGACTGGTCAAAATAGGGTTCAATCCAACCTGGCCATACTCCAAATATCTCCAAAACTAAATAGAAGTAAACCAAAAAGGATTGTCTCGATCCAAGGATCCCAAAACTGTAGATGGTTCATCATTCAGACGTCCAGTTCTCAAGATATGGCGATTTATGTGATCTTAGGCCCAGTGGGGCTCGGGTCTGGTTCGACCTGGTCGACCCACCAGGCCTAACCCAGTCTTGGATGGCTCACGGAAGACTCATCCTACTAGACCAGGATTTGGCATGGCCTAGATGTGGGGTGGCCCGACTAGAATAGGGAGGCACACAGTGGAGCGGCCCGGCCCAAGTGGGGCGGTGGCCCGATAGGGTGATGACCTGGTCCTAGGCGGTGGCCCGCTGGGGCGGCAGCCCGGTCCAGAAGCGGCAGCCCGCTGGGGTGACATCATGAACCGAGGTCAGCAGACCACTTTTAGGGTGGAAGCTTGGTCGAGGGAGGCTGCTCGGTCGACGTCGGTGGCCCGGTTCAGTCTGACATGGGGGTGTGGGACCCCCCAGGTCTCCCAGATTCCCAAACGACCCAAGGGTCGTTCGGTTGGCTAACTGGCGGGGCTGCGAGGGCACCAATCGGTCGCTGCAGAACCTATCAGATTAGGGTTCTGCTTCCGCTATGGCTTCGCCCTTGGATTCCATTCACCGGCGGCGCCATGATCAAGCCACATCCCTTCCCGCAGCCGGCCGTCGTGGCGGCTGCCTCCTCCATCCGCCGCGGATGATGAGCCGCAACTCTCATCTTGTGGTTTGTGTTAGCGTGCTTGTGGTATTCCAAGGTGGTGCAAGGAAAGAAATATAGATGAGGATTCAGGCTGGGTTTGTTAGGCCCACACCCTTTTTGTTATCTCATAATATGGAGGATGTTATGGGAGTTCAATAAACAATTGAATTGAACACAAGATTAACCTTGAAAAGATACCCTACACCGACCTACTGCAAATATGAATGAATTGCAAGTCAACCCATTACTTGGTTGACCCATGTTATTTGTGAAATTTCAAGAACAGGGAAGAGGGAATCAAAAATGCTCAAAAAAATAACTCATACCATGAAACGTCAGAGAATCGTCCACTCTTGTCGGTGGACCGTGTTTTTAGTTTCCGAAACCGACTCCCAAAGACGCAACTCATATTTGGCATATTGGTGGTTCGATGTCATTCGTCTCCTCCTGTTGTGCTGGCTTTATCTTATAAGGTTTTGGAGTCATGGGGTTTCTTCAGAAATTCACTGCTTGGTGAAGCTCTCTGATACCCCTTCTATAAATCCATATTTATAGGAGAGGGGGAGGGTAAGAAACGATGCGGGGAGCTAACATGTCTCATTTATTTGGAAGCTTACTAATTTTCCCCAAATTGTTGTTACTCAGATTGGAGTTTCAAGACATTTACTCTCTTGAAACGTCACTGATCCCACCTTATCGCTTGTCCGTTGGGGGAGTAGAATTAAAATAAAATAATAAAGTTATTTTATTTATACTATTAAAAAGTTCCAAAAACAAAATTTTTCTCCAGACTTCCTACGGTCGAAGTGAAGTCTCCCATATGTGAATCTTGGCACTATGGATTCAATGGTTCCCATGTATTTTAAATTTGAGCAACAATACAAAATTTCGAAAATTCCGCTCAAACGTTAACATAGAGTACACGTTAAAAAAGATGAAAAAATTAATAAGAACCACCCTGAACCCACACCGGTCAAGGTTATGCTCTGCCTATGTAAAACATGTCCCAATGAACCCAATGATACTCTCATAATTTTAATCTGAGTTACTATTTAGAAGTTATGAATTTTTATAATAAAATAATTGTCACATAATTATTTTTTTACGGCCAAAAACTAACTTTCACTAGTGGCCCGTACAGGACTTGGTTAGTATCTTCCTAAAAGAAACATACCCTGAAGAGTTTAGCAGTGGTCATAGATTTTTAATCATAGTTAATGGTTGTGAGTTATAAGAATTTGAAAAATAATATAACTTTAATTAATTATTTTTTTGTGCTTATGCAATTTTTGGGTTTTCTCACTGGAGGCTTGCACCGACCAAACATAAGTCATGCCTAGGGTAAAACCACCATCCTGAATGCAATGGTGCCCTCTAATTACTGGTCTGAGCAACCATTTATGCTTTGATCTACTCTTTCAAGAAAACTGCTTACACGTGCTAACTAAAGCTTAACAAAACTTCGTAGGATCATTCCGGGCACTCTAGGCCTCGGAATCACGCGTCGTAAGATTTACCTGTTTCGAAATATTTCCATATAACAAAATTATATGGAATTTTTGGGACATTACATTTTCCCCACGTTGGGGATTTACATCCTCAAAATCAAAAATAAAGGAAAAAAACCAAAAATGGTACTAAGCATGAATTTGAGCCTCCTACTTCCATTTGATCTCTTAGAGGTTCTCGTGCAGCCAGCGTACGTGCACCAAAGGTATTGACTACCAATGAAGGACCTACTCCTATCGATTCTCGATCTCCATTGGAACCTCTTTAAACATCACACTCTCATCAAAGTCCATCTCTCCATGGTCGATGATGTGATATGGTTCATGAACATATCTCCTCAGCAGTGATACGTGGAAGATGTAGTGCACCCTCTCCAACTACGGTGGAAGAGCCAAGCAGTATTATACCTCGCACATCCTCCGAAGTATGAGAAAAGGACTGACAAACCTCGGTGATAACTTTCCGCCTCAGCCAAATCTCCATAGTCCCCATCGAGGAGAGACTCGCAAGAATACATGGTCCCCCTCCTGGAACATCAAGGGTCTCTCTATCCTGTTGGAATAAGAATTCTGCTGACTCTGTGCAGTCTTCACTTGCTGAAACGTGAGACATCGTGATACAAATTCCCTCAACACCTCCTCCTAAAGTGCCGCTGGTACCATGGAACGTCCTATAAAGAGGATGGTGTGCTCCCCAACTTCATAAAATCCATCAGGTGCATGCCTTGAGGATATCTGAGTGCGTCGAGCATCATAGACATTTCCCCCAAGTTGCGCCTCCCTAACATGCTGAAGGAGTGGTGGAGTGAAATTCATAGACAGGAGGTAAGAAACTTTATCTCTATCCACAAAGGATATCTACAATGTGACTAGATACTCCAATGCCTCACTAAGCATTTATAAACTAGACCTTTTGAAAAGTGAAATTGCTACCAAGTTTCCCTTACCGAGAGTATAGACTATCTGAAAGTCATATTTCTAGAGGAACTCTAGCCACTCCTCTTGGGAACTAAAAACTAAAAACTCTTACTGCCCCGAGAGTAAGGCTAACGGAATCATGAGTGATCGGCCCTACCCTCTTATACAGGAGTTTATCTGGTACTTCCTCGGTTTCCTTTTTCTCCGACTAATGTAAACCTCATCCCAACGTTGTAGATAAACCACAACCTTTTTTTCCTAATAAATTAAATAAGAGTATGAACTGTGGATGTATAGTCATACCCAAACTAACGTCGTAATGGCTCAACACTATCACCAAGAGGTTCCAACCGAAACTATTACGTCAAGGGTCAGATCACACAACCGTTGTAAGTGTGATTATCAAGTCTCCTCCCAAAGGTATATCCAGATGTGATGGTCAAGTCAACAGCTTAACCGGAAACTCTCAGTCTTGAACAAGATCCGTGGTAAGACGGAATTATTATTTTCTATGTGTATTAATACAAAAACTAGTAGTAGACATAGACCTTACCTCTGACCATTCATGGAGCCCTTGCGTCACACTTCTTGACCGCATGCAACTACTCTTTTCCCCTGTGCTCCAACTCCATGTTCCTGGTGGGGACAACATTGAGGTGGTGGTTGTAACATGTTGAAAAGTACACCACCTCATGATTATCTACTAGATCCACTCCCACATCTACAACCCTGCAGATTTTTCTTTCCCTATCACATTTTCTTCCCGACAAGTTTTACACTCCCAAGTCTCGGAGACTGGCGCCATTTTACTGCTTTCCCACTGCTAACATTCATTGGTTGTATCCGCTCAGCCAAAGTACATTCAACCACAAGGGTTATCTCTAGAACCCTAACATAGGGAGGAATTCATAGAGTAATAGTGCTATCTTGGATGTCCCAAAATACACCTCGCTTAGAATTCTGAGCCCGGAAGACTGATCAGATCATATTCATCGAGTACCAGGAGTGGTCGGAAAACCTCGATGAATAATCAGACATCGACATGTCATCATGCAAAAGTTGTAGAAGCACTAGGGAACTCTCAACCACCTCCTCAAGCCAGTACTTAGCTTCCTATGAGTCAAGATTTCCTCGGTACTAGAGGGGTATATGATGCTGAAACACGTGTAAGGCACTAAGCCTACATGTGTTCTCTACCAGTACCACCAGCTGTAACTGCTGACCAACGGGCAGTGATATAGTTGGAACAGTACCCAAAGGTACCTTTTCGGTCAATGGTCCATGTACCGAATCCTAATTATCCCATAGACCATACTCATGGTCACATACTAAAAAATACCAGCAGCTAGGATAACCATTTCCTCTACTGGTGTTTCAACTAGGCAGAAAACTCTAACCACTACCTCCGGCCAACCCCCAGCTGTCTGGGAATCTGACTCACCTCAAAACCTCAGAGACCTCTGTTGCTATAACTCGTGCAATGTTCTCAGTTGGCATTAATCTTCTATTGGTAGGTCTGGGGGAAATTATCTTCCAACAGGTAGTGGTGCTGCTGGTACACCACCCTAAGGAGCTAATACTGTAAGAGGGCCCCACACCGAGGCCTCTTCACTCGGTGGGCCATCATCATGTACTCTCTTGGGAATTCTAGATGGTTGTCTATGTGGTAGCATCCTGATAAGTAACAGGTGTGCCAAAATCATTAAGTTATACCTAGTGAGCTGGCTCCATATAAATAAAAACAAAAACTTTTCAAAAACACACTCAATCAGTGTTTTCATTCGCTGAGTTGAAAATCATAATTCAGGGTCTTGGGGTATGGATACATCGGCTACCGCACCAATACTGGACACTCATAACTGAAAACCACACTCATAACACTTAACACTATTGATTCTTAGGAAATATCATAGTCATGGTTCTTCAGAAGAACCTAACTCTTTTGATTCCACTTTGTTAGGACCCGTCTCCTAGGGCCCAAGTCGTGACTACCACAAGCCCGCCTTCTATAGGCCAGGGTTGGCGACTAGCACTGGAAAGTTGTATCCCTAATATGGGAAGGCACTACCTTTTTAATGTATAGAAACATAGTTCAAGAACACAACAAGAAGCAACTACATAGACTAGAACACAATAAGATATAACCACAAATTAAACAACTGTAGTAAAAAGAGTTCTTAAAGTAAAGGGGCCCGAATACAATCCCAACCGAAAAAGTATAAGTACAACTGAAAATTAAAAAATCAACTGAAAGGTACAAAACATCTCTTGGATCATCCACAAAGGATCCAACCTGAATGTTAGGTACAGTTCACGATCAGTAGTCCCTGCGTCACGTCAAACCAAAAGGTCCAGCTCCAAGCATCGTCCAGTCCTAGCTCTAAGCATCGTCAAGTCCTAGCTCCCTCATCCTTGATCAACTTTTTATGTCATCTTCATAATACCCAACAAGGTGTGGGGAAGCCCGTGCAGAGGTGAGTATAGCGATACTCAGAAGGGACCTCAACGACCCTCATAGGTCTCCTAGAGTTCCACAAAGGAAAACCCACAAAGCATGATTTAAAAGACATCAACTCTAATTAGGTATATGCCCATACATATACCTAAGTTATCAAGATATACTCATCTCACACAAGTGGGAAGAAAAATAAA
Source organism: Viscum album (assembly GCA_963277665.1). Classification (NCBI taxonomy): domain Eukaryota; kingdom Viridiplantae; phylum Streptophyta; class Magnoliopsida; order Santalales; family Viscaceae; genus Viscum; species Viscum album. The sequence continues at coordinate 669,736,369 of OY728131.1, read as the reverse complement.
AATATAACACCCCTAAGGTAGAAATACCACACAGGTAACCCCATGGAGGTAGATGTGTCACACATGTAACCCCACGAAGGTAGAAGTACCACACATGAAACACCACGAAGATAACAACACGAAGGTAACACCATGAAGGGAGAACTACCACACAGGTAACACAATAAATATATAAGTACCACATAGGTAACACCACAAAAATAGAAGTAACACACGAGTATCAGCATGAAGATAACACAATGAAGTTAACACCACAAAGGTTGAAATACCACACAGGTAACACCACAAAGAAAGAAGTACCGCACAAGAAACTCCATAAGGATAGAAGTACCACACATGTAACACCACAATGATAGTAGTACCACATAGGTAATACCATGAAGATAGATGTACCACACAATTAACACCACGAACATAGCACCATGAATGTAGAACTACCACACAAGTAACACCACGAAGGTAGAAGTACCACACAGGTCACACCACGAAGATATTTTACCACACATGTATAGTACCACATAACATAAACTCAATCAAAAGCACAAAGTAAATATAGATCACAAAGAGTCTCAGCTCAAACCAAGTTTTTAGTGATGTATAGAAGTACAGATGATTATTTGTAAAGCTAGATCATCTTATTCTTTCAAGAGGCACAACTTCTGACAATAGAGAGTTTGACCCACACAGGATCGATAGGTACCAACCCTCGCAATGACCCTCACTGGATCCGACCCACCCAGAGTCAATAATTAACTAACCATTGATGACCCACCTAGGATCTAACCCATATAAGATCAGTAGGTTCTGACCCATAGAGGATCGCTGAGTGATGACCCACATAGGATCTGACCCACACAAGATCGGTATGCGCTGACCCACACATGATCAATGAGGACTGACCCACACATAATATAACCCACACAGGATCGGTATTCACTTACCCACATAGGATCTCTGAGCACTGAAATCTGCATGATCTCTCTCCAAAATCTGCCTCACTGTCAGCCACTGGATTCCATACACTCAGTGCACTCGAGTTTTGTAGAATCTTACCTTGAGATATCAGTCATACCATGAACATCACTAATCTCCACAAAGTAGTAACACAAAGGACCACCACTTCAGAAGGATTCCAACTTGATAGAAGGTCCGTCAATTAGTCGCATAGTTGGTGAGTTATAAGCGTTTTAGCTCTAGGGGCCACATTGGATTCAGGTTCGATCCAACATGGTTGTACTCCAACTGTCTCCAAACCTCAAGAGGAGTAATCCAAAAAGTACAATATTAATCCATGTATCCCAATGCCATAGATGGTTCATTCATCAGATATCCAGTTCTTGAGATTTGTCCATTTATGCGATTCTGGGCTCGGTGGGGGCCGGGTCCGGTCTGACCTGGTCAGACTGACACGTACCAACCCGGTCTGGGCTCGATCACAGCAGAATCGACCCAATCGGCCGAGTTCTGGCACGACATGCAATGGGGAGGCTTGACCAGAATAGAGTATCCTACAAAGGGGTGTGCCAACCCATGTGGGGAGGCGACCTGCAGGGGTGGCAGCCTGGTCCAAGGGCGGGGGCCTGCTTCGAGGGCTGGGGCCCGGTTGAGGGTGGAGGCTTAGTCGATGGCGGTGGCCTAATCGAGGGTGGAGAATTGGATGAGGGCAGCGGCCTTGATGAGGGCGGCGAACCTTTCGATGGTGGTGGCTCGGTTCTGTCTGACATGGGGGGTGTGTAAACCCATCGGTCTCTCAGATTCTTAAACGGTCTGGAGGCCATTCGGTTGGCGAAGCTGCGATGCCATGAGGGTGCCGCTCGGTCCTAGTGGAACATGCCGGATGTGGGTTCGGCCTCCACCGTGGCTTCAACCATGTCTTCCATTCATCAGTGGCACGACGATCCCGCCGCCTCCCATCCTGCGGTCGGAGACATGTCGGCCACCTCCACTATCTACCATGGCTGACGAGCTGCATCTCTCCTCTTGCGATGCGTGTCGGCGTGCTCATGGTCTTCCAAGGTGGCGCAAGGATAGAAACATAGAATAGGGTTCATGCCTGGTTCTTTGGTCCCACTCTCTCCACGTTAGATCATAATATGGAGGATGTTAAGGGAGTTTAATAAAAATTTGAATTAAACACAAGATTAACCTCAAAAAGATACCCCACATCAACCTCCCAAAAAGACGAATGAATCGTAGGTCAACCCATTAGTCATTTGACCCATGTTATTCATGTAATTTCAAGAAAGGGGTAGAGGGAATCAAAAATGATCAAACAAAAATAACCCCTACCTTGAAACGTCAGAGAATTTTCTGCGCTTGTGAGTGGACCTTGTTCTTTGTTCCCACGACTGACTCCCAAAGATGCCACTCGCACGTCGTCCATTGGAGGTTCGGTGTCGTCTGTCCCCTCCCTCTAGGTTGGCTTCATCTTCTAAGGATCTGGAATCATGGAGTTCCTTAAGAAATTCACTACTTATTGAATCTCTCTGATACCCCTTCCCTAGCTCTATATTTATAGGAGAGGAGGAGGGTAAGTAACGATGCAGGATGTTAATGGGGATCATTAATTAGGAAGCTTCCTAATTTCCACCAATGTTTTTGTTACTCAGATTGGAGGTTCAAGCCATTTATTTTCTTGACACATCACCAGTCCCACCTTACCGCTTGTCCATTGAAGAAATTGAATAAAAATAAAATAATAAAGTTATTTTATTTATTATATAAAAAAGTTAAAAAAAATAACTTTTTCTCTGGACCTACTAAGGTCAAAGTGAAGTCTCACTTAAGCGAATCATGGCACTACAGTTTCAATGGTGACCTCATATTTTTAATCTGACCAACGGTTCTAATGTCATAAAACGCCGCTCACACGTTTACTGAACCTACCCAAATTTTTTTTTTAATTTTAATAACAGTCACCCTCAACTCGCATAGGTCGAGGTTAGGATCTGCCTAAGTGAAACACACCCAAAAAAAACTGAACGACACTCTCAGTTTTTTATTCCGAGTTACCATTTAAAATTTATGAATTTTTATAATAAAATGATTTTCAATTAATTATTTTATTTACGGCGAAAAATTAAATTTCACTAATGTCCTACGCCAGCCAAGGTTAGTATATGCCTAAAGAAAACATATCCTCACATGTTTAGTGGTGGTATTGGATTTTTAATCTGATTTACCGTTTGTGATTTATAAAAATTTGAAAAATAGAAATAATGTTATTTAAATATTTTATTTATGATTATGCCATTTTCAGGTTTTCTCAACAGAGGCATGCGCCGAACAAGCTTAAGTCGCAAATAGGGTAAACCCGACATCCTAAATTCAATGGTTCCCTCATATTTCTGATCCAAGCAACCGTTTAAGAGTTTTTCTACTTTTTCAGAAAAACTACTTATGCGTGCTAACTAAAGCTTAAAAAAACTTCGACGGATCATTTCAAGCACTCTGGCCCTTGGAATCGCGCACCGTAAGATTTCGAGGTCTCAAAATAATTTCATATAAAATAATTATATTGAATTTTAAGGAAATTGAATTTTCCACAACTTAGGGATTTACATCCTCAAAATCCAAAATAAAGGCAAAACAACCAAAAGAGGGTACTGAGCATGAATCTGAGTCTCCTGCTCCCATGTACTATCTTGGAGGTTCTCATTCTGCCAGCGTACGCACACAAAAGGTAACGGCCACCCACGAAGGATCCCTCCATTCGATTCTTGGTCTTCATTGGAACCTCCGTAAATGTCACCACATCATCGAAGTCCAACTCGCTGTGGTCGATGATGTGAGATGGGTCAAGCACATATCTCCTCAGCTAGGACACGTGGAAGACGTCGTGCACCCTCTCCAACTGCAGTGGAAGAACCAAGCGGTATGATACCTTTCCTATATTCCGGAGTATCAGAAAAGGACCAATAAACCTAGGTGAAAACTTTCCGTCTCAACAAAATATATGTAGTCCCTATTGAGGAGAGACTCATATGAATACAGGGTCCTCCTCTTGGAACTCCAAGGGTCTCTGTATCCTATTGGCATAAGACTTCTTCCAACTCAGTGTTGTCTTCACTTGATGACATGTGAGACATCATGATACAAATTCTACCACTGCATTCTTCATCCCCGTCCACTAGTACTGACACTAGAGGTCCCGGTATATCATCACCACACTAGGATGTACCACAAGATGGTACATATGTAAATCCCGCAAAACCTCCTCCAAAAGAACCTCTAGTAACATGGTATGTCTTCTAAAGAGGACAATGTGCTCCACACCTTCAGAAAATCCATCAAGTTCCTACCCTAAGGAAATCGGAGTACGTTGATCCTCGCAGCCAATGCCCGCAAGGTGCACCTCCCTGACATGCTGAAGGAGTGGGGGAGCGACAATCATAAGCTGGAGGTAAGCAGCTTCATCTATATCCATGAAGGATTCCTGCTGTACGACTAGATACTCTGTCACCTCACTCTGTAGCTATAGACCATACCTCCTATTGAGTGCATCTGCTACCATGTTTCCCTTCCCAGAAGTATAGAATATTTCAAATTCATAGTCCTAGAGGAACTCTAGCCACTCCTGTTGGGAACTGAAAACTCAAAAATCCTACAGCCATGAGGGTATGGTTGTCCGACTCATGAGTGATCAGCCACACCCTTCTATACATGATTTTATCTTGTGCTGCCTGGGTATCCTTTTTCACCGACTAAGGAAAACCTCATACCAACATTGTAGATAAACCACAACCTTTTTTCCTAATATAGTCAATCTGAGTATGAACTTTGGATTTCTGGTCATACCCAAACAAATTTCTTATTGCCTTAACACTGACACTAAGGGGTTACAACCAAAACTCTCTGCTCAAGGGTCAGATCACACAGTCACCATATGTGTGATTATCGAGTATCCTCCCAAAGGTATCTTCATATGTGAGGATCAAGTCAAATGATTAAACAGAAACTCTAGGTCTTGATCAAGATCTATTGTAAAAAGGAATGGTTACTTTATATGTCTATTAATACGATAGCAAGTAGTAGACATAGAACGTAACTCTAACAATTCTTGGAGCCCTTGGGTCACACTCCTTGACAACATGCAGCTACTCCTTTCCTCTGTCCTCTAGTTCCCTATGCCTAATGGGGACCACATGAAGGTGGTGGTTGTAACATTTCAAAAAGTTCACCATCTCATGATACTCTCCTAGATCCCCCACATCTGCAGCCCTGCATGTTTTTCTGTACCTATCATGTCCGCTTCCTGAAACATTTAACATGCCTAAGTCTCTGAGACTGACTCTATTTTCTGCTTTCCCAATACTAACATTCACTGGTTGTATCCACTCATCCAAAGGATATTCAACCACAATGGTTCTCACTATAACCCTAACATATGTAGAAATGCACAGAGGAATTTTGATGGATCAAATGTCCTTAAAGAGACCTCGCTCGAAAGTCCAAGCCCTGAAGCACTGATCACATCGTATTCATCAATTACAAGGAATGATTGGTACACCTCGTTGAATACTCAACTATCGACATGTCATCCAACCGAAATTGTAGAAACTCTAGGAAACTCTCAAACACCTCCTCAAGCCTATCCTTAGATGCCTGCGAGTTGGGCTCTCCTCAAAACCCGAGGGGTATTTGATGCTGAAACACGTGTAAGACACTAAGCCTACATGATTTCTCTACTGGTATCGCCAGTTGTAACTACTGACCAACGGGCAGTGATATAGTTGGAACAGTACCCAAAGGTATCATATCAGGCAATGGTCCATGTACCGAAGCCTCATTATCCTATAGACCATCCTCATGGCCACGTACTAAAAATGACCAGCAACTAAGATCACCATCGTCTCTACTAGTGTCTCAACTAGGTGGAAAACTCAAGCCACTACCTCCAGCCAACCCCCAGCTTCCTGGGAATATGACTCACCTTGAAACCTCAGAGCCCTCTGTCGCTGGAACTCATGCAATGTGCTCAGTCGGTGTGCATCCTCTAATGGTGGGGCTAGTGGAAATGCTCGTCCAATGGGTAGTGGTTCTGCTGGTACACCACCATAAGGTGCTAACGCCGTAAGAGGGCCCTGCACCTAGGCCTCATCGCTCGGTGTGCCGTCATCGTGTAATTTCTTGGGAATTCTAGCTAGCTGTCTATGTGGTAGCATCATGATATGGAATAGGTGTTCCATGTTCATTAAGGTATTCCTTATGATCTTACTCCAAATAAATCAAAAGAAAAAAATTTAAAAAACACAAGCTTTTAGTATTTTCATGCGTTGAGTTAGAAATCAGAATTCATGGTCCCTGAGTATGGATACGTTAGCTGCCACACCAACAATGGACACCCCGAACTAAAAGAAACACTCATAAAACATAACAATATTACTTCACATGAATGATCAGAGTCCTAGTTCTTTGGTAGAACTAAACTCCTTTGATACCACTTTGTCACGACCTGTCCCCAAGGTCGGGGTCGTGACTACCCCAATCCCGCCTACCATAGGCCAGGGGCTGGCGACTAGCACCAGAAAGGTGTATCCCTAATATGGGAAGGAATTTCCTTTTTACCGTACGAACACAAAATTCAAGAACACAAAAAGAAGAAACTATATATACTTGAACGCAACTAGATATAACCACAAAGTAAACTATCGTAGTAAAAAAGTGCTAAAAGAAAAGGGGCTGGAATACAAGCCCAACTGAAAAAGTATATGTACAAATGAAAAGTAAAAATACAAATGAAAGGTACAAAATAGCTCATGGATCATCCATACAGGATCCTACCTGAAGGGTAGGTATAGATCACGATCATTAGTCCCTACGCTTTCTCACACTAAAAGATTCAGCTCAAAGAACCGTCTAGTCCTAGCTTCAAGAATTGTCATGTCCTAGCTCCCTCAGCCTTGATCAACGTCGTACATTGTCTGCACAAGACTCAAAAAGGTGCGGTCAAAGACCATGTAGGGGTGAGTTTAACGATAATCAGTAGGGACCCTAAGACCCTCATAGGTCTCCTAGAGTTATACAAGTAAAAAACCACAACGCACAAAGCAATAGACATCTACTCTACTAATGTATATACCCATACATATACCTAATTTATCAAGATATACTCATCTCACACAAGAGGGAAGAAAACCCCAAATGTAACAACCTAAAAGTAGATGTACCACACAGGTAACACCACAAAGGTTGAAGTACCACACAGGTTACACCACGAAGGTAGAAGTTCCACAGAGGTAACACCACGAAGATAACACCACATAGGTAACACCATGAAGGTAGAAGAACCACACAGGTAATACCCCAAAGATAGAAGTACCACACTGGTAACACCACAAAAATAGAAGTACCACACGGGTAAAACCACGAAGATAACACCACGAAGGTAGAAGTACCACACATGTAACACCACAAAGATAGAAGTATCACTTAGGTAACACCATGAGGATAAAGTACCACACAAGTAACACCACACCAATAGTAGTAAAACATAGGTAAGAACATGAAGATAGAAGTACCACACTAGTAAAACCACGAAGATAGCACCATGGAGGTAGAAGTACCACACAGGTAACCCCACGAAAGTACAAGTACGACACAGTAACACCACGAAGATAGTTTTCCCCACAGGTATAGTACCACATAACATGACCTCAATCAAAAGCATAAAGTAAAGACAAATCACAATTAGTCTCTCCTCAAACTAGGTTTTTAGTGAATTATATAAGTATAGATGATTAGTCATGAAGCTAGATCATCATATTCTATCAAGAGGCACTGCTTCTGACCATAGAGAGTTTGAACCACCCAGGATCGATAGGTACTAACCCCCGCAATGATCCACACAGGATTTGACCCACCCAGAGTTGATAGGTAACTAACCCCCACTGACCCACACAAGATATGACTTACATAGGATCGATATGCACTGACCCACCCAGGATCGGTATGCGCTGACCCACATAGGGTCACTGAGCGCTAAGCCACACAGGATCTGACCCACATAGGATCAGTATGCACTGACCCACATAGGATCGCTGAGCACTGACCCACAGAGGATCTTACCCACATTGGATCGGTATGTGCTGAACCACACAGGATCGTTGAGTGCTGAACTCTGCATGATCTTTCCCCAACCTCCGCCTCATTGTGAGCCACAGGATTCCTCGCACCCGATGCAATCGAGTTCTGTAGAATCTGCCCTCAAGATATAAGTCGTACCTTGACCATAAATAATCTCCACAAAGGAGTAACCCAAATGAAATCCATGTTGTAAGGGTTACAACATGACAGAATGTGCGTCAATCAGACGCTCGGTCTGTGAGTTATAAGTGTTTTAGCTCTCATGGCCCAGTTGGATTCAGGTTCGATCCAACACTGACGTACTCCAATTGTCTCCAAAAATCAACAGGAGTAAACCAAAAATCCTTTATTGATCCAAGGATCCCAATGCCATAGACATTTTATCAATCAGACGTCTGGTTCTCAAGATATGGCCTTTTATGTGATTCTGGGCCCAGTGGAGCCCAGGTCCGGTCCGCCCTGGTCGGACTGATCCGGCCTGACCCGGCTAGGGCTGGGTCATGGCAGACTCATCCCACTGTGCTGAAGTCTGGAGCAACCCACAAGGGGGTAGCCCGACCAGAATAGGGGGGCTTGTTAAGGGGTGGCAACCCGGTCCAAGGGTTGCAACACGATCTGTGGGTGGAGACCCAGTCTAGGGCAGCGACCCGGTCGAGGACAGCAACCCGGTCAAAGGCAGCTACCTTGTTGAGGGTGGTGGCCCAAATAAGGGTGGTGGCCTAGCTGAGGGTGGCGCCCTGGTTGAGGGTGACGGCCTGCTCGAGGGTGGCAGCCTGGTTCAGTCCGACGCGGGGTTGTGTAACCCCCCTGGTCTCTCGGATTCCCGAACAGCCTAGAGGTTGTTCGGTTGGCGAAGTGGTGGCACCGCGAGGGTGTTGATCGGTCACTAAAGAATCCACCGGAGGTGGTTTTGGGCTCCACCACAGCTTCGTCTGTGGCTTCTGTTCAGTGGTGGCATGACGATCGTGCTGCCTCCCTTCCCACGGCCGACCGTCATGTCAGCCGCCTCCTCCGTCTGCCATGTCTGATGAGTCGCGGCTCTCCTCTTGCAGTGCGCGTCAACGTATTCACGTTCCTCCAATGTGGTTCAAGGAAATGAAGATAGAAGAGGGTTCAATTTGGTAATTCTAGTCCCACTCCCTCTATGTTCGCTCTTAATATGGATGATGTTAAGGGAGTTCAACAAATAATTCATCTGAACCCAATATTAACCACGCAAAGATACCCCGTATCAACATCTTGCAAAGATGAATGAATCTCTGGTCAACCCATTAGTCGATTACCCTTGTTCCACCTAAAAGTTTAAGAATGGGTAAAAAGGAATAAAAAATTCTCAAACAAAAATAACACCAACTTTGAAGCGTCGGAGACGCGCTTGTCGGTGGAACGTGTTCTTAGATCCTGCGACCAGCCCCGAAAGATGCCACTTGCATGTCTCCCATTGGTAGTTTGATGTTGTCTATCACCTCCTGTTGGGTTGGCTTTGTCTTCTAATGGTTTGGAGACACGATGTTCCATCAGAAATCCAATTCTTGGTGAAGCTCTCTCATAACCTTCCCTAGCTCCATATTTATAGGATATGGGGTGGGTAAGTAACGACGCGAGGAGTTAATGTGGATCATTAATTAGGAAGCTTCCTAATTTCCCCCAATATTGTTGTCCTACATATTGGAGGGTCAATACATTTATTGTCTTAACACATCTGCGGTCCCACCTTATCGTTTGTTCATTGGAGGAATGGAATAAATATAAAATAATAATGTTATTTTATTTATTCAATTAAAAAGTTCAAAAAATTATCTTTTTCTCTAGACCTACTACCGTCAAAGTGAATTACTCCTAAAAAAATCTTGGCACTGCAGATTCAACGGTTCCCTCATATTTTTAATCTGAGTAACAGTTCTAAAGATATAAAATACTTCTCACGAGTTTATAGAACATACCCAAAAAAGGTTTAGAAAATTAATAACAGTCACCCTCAAACCGTGCCGGTCGAGGCTATGCTCTACCTTAGTGAAACACACCCCAATGAGCCCAACGGTACTCTCATATTTTTAATCTGAGTTACCATTTAGATGTTATGAATTTTTACAATAAAATAATTCTCAATTAATTATTTTATTTATGGAAAAAAACTAACATTCACAAGTGACCCGCGCCGGCCAAGCTTAGTATATGCCTAATGAAAACATACACTCAAGAGTTCAGTGGTGGTCTAGAATTTTTAATCTGAGTTACCATTTGGGAGTTACAAGAATTTATAGAATAAAATAACTTTATTTAATTATTTTATTTATGGTTATGCCATTTTCAGGTTTTCTCACCAGAGGCCTACACCGACCAAGCTTAATCCACGCATAGGGTAAACCTGCCATCCTGAACGCAACGATGCCCTCAGATTTTGGATCCGAGCAACCGTTTAAGATTTATCTCACTTCTTCTATAAACTGATTAAGCATGCGTAATAAATCTTAACAAAACTTTTATGGATCATTATGGGCACTCCGGGCCTCGGTATCACACGCCATCAGATTTCGCAGTCTCAAAATAATTTGGTTTAAAAAAATTATACAGACTTTTTGGGGAATTACAGTGTTGGGGGAATAAATTTACTATTTAAGGTACTTCTGTACAACACATGTTTTAAGGATATATCCTCTCTATTCGAAGAACAAATTTTTTTTATTTAGTGGGTTTTGTAATCATATATTTTTACTAATTTTCATGAAGGGGTTGCATTCATTATTAAATGATGAACGTTTTAAATATCTTATACAGTTTTTGGGTGTGCTAACAAACAGTGGAACAATTGATGAATTATATAATTAAGATAAATATTAGTCTAATATATAATTGGATAAAATGGTTAATTTTTTAAAAATTACACTAACACAGATTCACCCCGTCTAAGTGTTTATTATATCCTATATTGTATTAATAATCTATTTTAAGACAAATGTATCATCTATTTAGATTTTCTACATTGATGTTTCACTATTTTGATGATATTATATTATTCAGTAAATAGAAATGATGTAAAATTTTTAAGAAGAAATTTTTTATGAGATAAAAATTTTATGTCTTCCCTAACAAAGTAAAATAAGAGTATAAAAAGAATTAATGGTTAAATCAAATGTTCTTCTTGAATCAAGAGGACGAATGATTATTATCCCCATTCCATTATGAAAAATAAGGAAATATCAAGTATAAAAAATGATGAAAAGTGGTTTATAAATCAACAAATTAAATTGATAAACATTCCCCCTTAATAGAGTTAGATAATGGTACTCTTTATAAAGATGCCTTTAAAAATATGATCTTGTTGAATAACTAAGAAAATATGGAGAAAACTGTCTTCCCGTTATTCCTCATGAAATATAAATTAGTGTATTTAAAAAAATTCTCCATTTTAATCCCAATGAAATGAGATATGTTTTGTTGATTGTTATGGAATGAATGATGGAAGAAAACACCTTTCTTAAAGATGAAGTAAAAAAACATGTAGAGTTAATTATAAGAAAATTTTCTTGATTTTATAAATCTCTTTAGTGAGGATGGATCCATAGGTATAAGTACCACATACAGTGAAACATGTTCTTAAAAATTTGAAAATAAAATCTTCCAATACGTTAATCATTTGGATGTGATGGAGAATAGCGTTCAAGAGATGATTGATAAAATTAAAGAAAAAATGAAAAATTTCAACCTGGTTAAAAATAATATATTTGAGATTATATTAAAGAATATTATGGATCCTAGTGATTTGTTTCAATAATTTCATAAAATTAATTAGTAAGATGTTGAATAGAAGAAGAAATATAATTAAGATAATGTGAAGTATGTTTTAGACTAGAAGAACGTGCTCAATATGAAGTGTTTAAAAATTGAAATAAAATATAATCAATATTGATACAATATATATGTTTACTCTTCAAAAAATAAGAAAAAATTTATTGGTATCACATTACTTATAATATTTGATTTTAAAATAAATTGATCTCTTACAGTTGGCAAGATTATGGTGGCATGTATTAATGATTTATATCATGTATATTTAAAGGAATAGGTTCCATCCATAATAATTTATAATGATACATATATATATTTTAATTTATAGTTAATTTCTAAAAATGGTGTGTGAATTAGTATAGTTTCTTAAATTTTATGAGAATTCTATCGACACGTCTAATGTTGATTGAAGAGATAGAATGGTTTCTGGTTTCCCAAGTTTATCAAAATAAGTGATAAAACTATTTTTCAATATTCCACGACCAAAACAATATAAATTAGAAGTGTTCTCTAGATTTATAGTGTCTTATTTTTGTTTTAAAAAATATATTCATTTTTCACCATAATAATGATACTTATCATTTAAGGAGAGAAAAACTATATTCCTATTTCATGGAGATATAATACTATAGAAGAATAAAAAATAACCAATAAATTGGAATCTATATACATGAAATTGGATTTATATTATTTAAAATTTCTATGTTTTTTGTTATATTAGTTCTTATAGAAGTGTTTCATATTTATATATATATATATATTTATCAAAATAAAATTGTTATAAAATTCCATATCAGATAAAATATAAGAAATAATTAATCTCGAGGAATAAGGAAAAAAATGGTATAAATGATAATTATACATGAACTCTTAGAATATAAAATAGTTTCCCTTTGAAAATAATTATAATGTGGAATATTTAAAACTATAGTCAAATAATATTAGAAAGTGTAAAAATTCCAGAATCACTTATTGGAATAAATGTATAAATAATGTTTCCTGTTGAATATTGAAAAAAATACAATGTAATCGAATACATTTCATTAATTTGAAATTAATATTTGGAGAGATTAATAGGATAAAAGTGTTCCAAGAAAGTGTTACTTCAAAAGGATGAGATGAAATTCTATATGAATATTTTTAATTTCATGATAGGATGTCAACAATTGAAATCTCTTATTCTCATAAATTTTCATGTGGGAGATATAATAATGTCATGAACCAATGGTAAACACCTAATTCCAAGATTAATGAAACTATCCAAAAAATTTTGAGAACATTTACTAGGTTAAAATTATCATTTTCCCTTTAAGATGTGAAATTATCAATATAATATTTTAATTTAACTAATTTAAAAGTTATTATCTTTGACTCTTATAGTTTAACTTGAAAGTATATATGATCCAAAAAATATACTTTTTATAATTATTATAATGAAGGATCCTTGGAAAAAACAATGCAAAGTGTTATATATATAGTGTATGGTCCATGCATATGGGTAAAGATTTATCAAAATATAATTTTTTTTATAAAATTACATAGGTATAAAAACTTTTAGATATAATTTTAAATAAAATATACCATGAGTTATATTAGTTTGGAATCTAAATATTAATTCACATTTGTAATGTATATTTTTTTGGTGAATTAAATAATAAGCTGATAAGGATTTTTTATTATGGTTATGTTATTTAAATTTTAAATAATATTTATTTGATATTTTAGAGATAAATTCAACAGATTTGACGATTTTAGAACTCAATATTTCTACACTCTAGACACTATAATAATTATCACTTTACTGACTGCCAAAGGTGTTCACTAAAAGGGCATAGTGGGTGGGAAATGGAACCTTTTGGCAGCCGTAATTTCATCATCACTAAAACCATTATCCATGATAATGGAAATTTATAAAGGTATAAATAATAATGGAATGTGATGAATTCTCATATCAACATATTCAGTGTCTAGGGATGCAGTACCCTATGACCACTCGCTATAGAAGATTCATGTAAGTAGAGTAGAGTTGGGATTATCTGCGTGAAATCAGATGATGTCACCAAAAGTCTTTGAAAATGGGATAGTGGTGTTGGTGATATATGAGGATGTTGAGGGTTGTAGAGGGTGAGTGGTTGGTGGTGAGTTACAATGTTGAGGGAAGTATGAAAGAATTATTATGGCATGATCTTGGTGTGTTGAAAAATACCATCTATATTTTGAGTTCAATATTATAAACTACAAGTAGTAGTCAATAAAACCCTCTTTAGAAACCTCCAATGGTAATCAGTAGATTCTACTTCCATATAAACACACATATCTAGTTATGAAATCTTGATTCTTTATAGTGATAGAATGTGAATTTTTAAAATTTTAAAATTTTTGAATCATTTTTATTTCATTAGAGACTAAAACATTGTAATTTCTATTAGTTGGGGAAGTTGTTTATGTGGGTATTGATTTATGATTTAACATATGTTGGAAACATTGGTATAATACACCCTTAGATACACGTAGTGGATTAGGGTGTTCAATTTTTTTTAATTCCCACTAGATCTTGTTCTTTTGATAGCATAAAGAACTAAAACCTATAAATATTCAATAACATGTATAATATTTTGATGTATAAATTCTAATAAGGACACATGGACTTTTCTTTTTCAATAAATATGGATATTCCAAATAAAATATGTTGACGGGGAAAAACAAGGATGGACATATTTTACTTGGAGACCAAAAATGTAATGCCCACTTTCCTATGGGATTAAAGGGACCAAGTTTCATGATTGATGAATGAATGTTGTTTTCATTATTATTACATCATAAATTCATTATATTTTTAAGACTAACATAAGGAGATAAGACAGATAAACGTGGTGATTCCTAGTGAATTTCTATGGATGAAGTGGTGATTCCTGGAGAATTACTATAGGTCCTTTATTTGTAATTAGATGTCATGATTGAGCTATTCGACATTATTTAAAATTTAATTTCATGATTGGAAAATTATTCTTCATATAAATAATGTGATGATTGTCATGTCGATCATGAAAATAATTTAAGACAAGTTTTAATTATTAAAGAACATTGTCCACAAAAAGTGGAAGACCATGAAAATGTTTATTTCCATGAAGTGAAGAAGAATAATTAAAGAATATGGATATGAAAAATGTATGTATATATATATATCATGTAGAATAAATGTATCTAGAGATTTTTTGAAGTTATCTTAAATGTTGAAGACATTTTCTAAGGAGTAGACATTGTTACTAAAAAATAGTCATGAAAAAAGAAATTTATTTATGCATGATGATTTTATTGAAGGTGATGTCATATATTATTCATGAAGATGATTAAAGGAATGTTTGGTTGTTTGAGGAGTTGAAAATGGTCTATAATTTTAGTTGAGGATTATTTTAATTTAATTTATATGATACTTACAATATTTCAATGTATTATTTCAAGTGATCCCTCACATTAAAAAATAGGTTAACTCACAGGCCTTCCTAGGCCACTCAACCTACGGAACCTATAGGACCCTATGTAGGTACTGTTCACCCATCATTTTAAAAACATGAAAATAAGGGTGGTTAAATGATATAATTTCTTGATTTGAACGTGATCCATCCAATCTATAAGGGTATTATCTTCTTCCTCCCCATGTATGATCCCATGGTGAACAAGCCCTCTACTGACAAGGGTTTCAATTAGAGAAACATGAAAATAAGATCACCCACCATGCATGATCTACCCAGCTTGGTGTGGAGTTTGAAAAAATAGTAAAGGATGATATTACATGAAGAAAAAAACATTTTTAATTTTAATGCTTTCAGGGAAGAGTACTTTAAAAGGAGTTGTTTGCAGACTATTTCAGTTCATAGTGAAGATCCTATGTGAATCCACATAAGAACCAAGATGCTTTGATAAGGTGGTGAAGTCATTTGAGAATAAAATTAGTGAATTATTTTCATTGAAAACTAGTATTTTATGACTATGGGTGAAGATGCTTCATGGATGGAAGCATGATATGCGGATAGGAATAAAATAATACAAGAATGGATTTTTAAAACCTATGAGAATTAACCTAAGAATTATTTTTAATGGAAATTAAGTTGTCTAAATAATATTGTTTGGGAAAAACAAATATACAGTCAAAATGAATATGAATATTTGTGTTTCTACATGTGGGTTGCGGTTTTCAACCGTGATAAGTTTGAGAGTGGCAGTATGTGTAGAGAATACTATTTTAGTTTGTATCCATATTGTAAGAAACCATGATTAAGATTTAGATATGATGCTATGTGGATGAGATTCACTTTTTGGATGCTATATAGTAAATTAAATACTATACCTTCATTCTGATTTGAGGTCAAAAATACGTTATACGGAAATGTATTAAGATGATTTGAAGAGAATAATTAAAAATGGTTTGTAGAGTTGCTATGCGGATACCAATGAACTGCTTTAAAGTACTTCACATGATCATAAAATTATCATGTTATTGCTTCTTAATTAACCACTATTTGTTACATGTAAATATAAGTTTAACTCACATTCTAAATTGGATCAAGAATTTTTTGAGTGGAAAATTTTATATTTCTCTAGTTGAGTTCCGGAAAGAACTTTTTTGTTTTAGTGTTGTAGGAAATTCCATAAAAAAGTGTTATATAGGAGGAATGTTATAATAATTACACTTTGTTGTAATTTCATAAAGGTAGCGTTTTATCCTTGAAAAAAACCCAACTTTATGTTTGAACTATCAGTACAAAATACATTAAGAAATTGGACCAATAATCGAAAATAAATTATTAATGTTGTGATATTATCATTTGATGTGAAAAGGATCAATTTAGTATATATTTTGGAGTTTATAAAGTAATTAAGAAAATGGGAAATACATGAAATACACACAATTGAATAATGTATTTGAGTTGAGATACATAAGAAGGATTATTCGAAGATTTAAAAATTTAATAATGATTAAAATAATATTGAGGAAATTTTGAGCATCAGTTACACAAATTAAGTGAGGCTAGGAATCATCTTATGAGGGAAGGATACTTCCCCATGAAGTAATCTAAGGATGATATGATCATTCACTAAAGATCATAAGTTGAAGAGACTAAAGACATAATATACTTGTAGGAGCAGACAGTTAGTTATGAGATTTTGGTAATCTAGGAAGAACTGGATCATTCAAGATCTAGCGTGAATGAGTTTCAATACCAATAGGATTATGTCAAGAAACTATTTAAGATCTTGAATTTTTACACGAGTGAAACATATCAAATATACTCATGGGAGGTTATCTATTTCAATTTTTGTAGAAGAAATTAGACGCAAAAAAATATCTTTCTATTTGTGGATCAATAACATTGAGAATAAGGATCTTGTGACTGGGGTGTCTAACCAGTTACTGAAGATGATGAAGGATGGGGTGTCTAAACCAAGTAGAATAATAATAATAGAAAATGGATGTTGGTGTCTAATAAACCAAGGAAGAAGAGTTGGTTGCTATGGTGTAAAATTGGGAACAATTGGAGGATCGAATATGAGGGTTTATAAACAGTATCTACCATATGTATTGTAACCACTTTCTTATATAGTGGATAATCCATGTTGGGGGATTAATCAACACAACAAGGAGTACGTATTTTTATTGAACATTATAAATATTATATTTTGGTCTCTCACTGATCATTTGTTCATATGAAGTGAGATCGTGAGATATCGCTAAGTGTATCTAAATCCCAAACATGTTCGAGAGGTTGAATTCAAAAGAAAATGATTTTTAAAAATAAAACCACTGATTCACCTACAACTAGTGGTCAACCCGACATGGGGCACTATAATTATTATCATAGGGAAGTTCCATCTATATATCCAAAAAGTTTTTTCTAGTTTATCTTAGCATCCATTATGAAGTGTATATTTTTTGAAGTGTTTGAGTTACCTTACATGCAGAAAAATGAGTTTACTCCTATGAATAAAAATATGATTAGTTACTCCAAAACTCATAAGTATGGAAAGAGAAGAGTGACATGGAAGGTAATGAATAAAAAACTTGTTAAGGGAGAAATACCAATGACTAAAGGTAATCAGACTAGTACAGGTTATTATTATTATGGTTTTGATTCTTCTAATGAATTATGTTCAAGCTATGAGGATAATAAATCATTTGTTGATCTTCATTTCTGAATTTATAGAACATCTGAAGAAAGTTCATGAAGAAATTTCCAATTGTATTTTTGATACATTCAATGTATTTGTTTTTTTATAAATCACATTTAAAAGAAAAACATAATGAATTAGAGGTTTTGCTAAGTTAGAATTTCAAAAAGTGCAATACTCTCATAGACCTAGTGAAAGTGTGGGGACAATCAATCATACTTAATAAGAATTCCCAAGGAATAACTGTGAGAAATTTTTGTTTGATATTGTTTTCAAATAATCATATCATTCACATGAAATTAACATGAAAAATTTCACAATGTGTCTATTGATTTCAAGAATTATCAACTAGATATCAAATCTAAAAGGATTAAAGAGCTTGACTCACTGATGTAAGAAAAGGATGTATTACATGAAGTGGGTATTTAGAAGATGAGTAATGGATGTGAAAATAATGTGTCATTTTATGAATGTCATAAGAATTCGCCCAACATGAGATATATTGAATTGAAAATTAAATTTTCCAATCTTGAAATGAATTATATTGAGACTTCACATTCAAATATGTATGTATCAAATATCACATAATTCTCATTGAATAATTCTACTATTAAATAATCTTCATCATATGGGAAGAAGATCATTATATCATCTAATTTTATTTCCAAAGTAGCCTACCACCATGTCAATGGTGGATAAAACAATATGTATAAGTTCTTATTGCAACCAAATTTTTGTTTTCAAACTTGGTTCTAGTTCATTTTTAGATCTCATATTTTCTATCGAGTTCTGGGTGAGACATGTTTAAATATTTGAAGTGTTGTTTTTTATCCTTGATCCTGCGGCAATTCATTAGTTCCTATAATAGTTTTTTGTGAAAAATGGGAAATTTGGGCTTCCTAATAGCTGGTGAACATTTGGAAAATGGTATTACAAACCGCATGCCCATCCCCAAGAAAACCATGCAGTGAAATGGTGTTTTAAGACAATCGTGTT
This sequence comes from Viscum album, assembly GCA_963277665.1. Lineage (NCBI taxonomy): Eukaryota > Viridiplantae > Streptophyta > Magnoliopsida > Santalales > Viscaceae > Viscum > Viscum album. Next base: position 669,717,331 of record OY728131.1, on the reverse strand, counting down.
TGGCATGGTTGGTCCACGGTTTACAAGCCATTCATCCTAACCATGTAGGTGTTCTGGTGTATCCAATGAGGGGTGGATAGTTGTTTTATGGTTTATTAAACTGTAAGGCCATACCAATCGAGTTTCCCTGATATAAAAGTTTGAGAAATTCTAACCCTATCATCTTTGGATTTTTTTACCCAAAACGTCCATTTTCCACCCCCTGGTGTGCGGGACACAATGGAGGATCCTACCTCATTCTATAATCCTCCAATACTCCTAACATGGTGTATATCTACAAATTCCTCAGGTTTTGGGGAAACTCTCTCAAGATAATATCCTTTATTCATCTCCCTTTTCATCCTTCATTAATTTTTACTTGAGATATATTTCTCCCATGCTCATGTTGATCTAGGGTCTTTCTTTCCCTTGATTTATGTTGTTGGTTTTGTGTTTTTAGAGTTCCTATTAATAGATCTTGATTTATATATCTTTTCTGGTGCATTTTTGTATGTGTGTGGTTGATCCACCATAGATTTGACGTAGGTTCCCCTTCAGAAATTACATTATAAATTAAGATTCATTGGTTTCTTGCTTTTCACACCTCCCTTGAATATGAAATACTGATGTGTAATCTTTGAAATATTTTTTTGGTCTGAAAAGTAGTGATTTATTCTTTGTTTTGTGATAAATGAAATTGTTTTGTTAAATTTTTCACACTAAATTTTTGATAAATTGTCTCGTTGTCCTTTTTGGGTGTTTTGTAATAGTTAAAGCATGGTAAGGAATTTTAAGTGTATTTTTGAAAATTTTAATGATTATTTGACTTCCTATAATAGGTTTTTTAAGTGGTTTTGAATTTAGTGGAATGGTATATTTGGGTTTAAAGAGTGACTTCTTATGTGGAAGTAGTTAATGGACTATTTGGCATCTTTATTCAAAATGGTATTGGATGGGATGTGTGATGTGAATTATTAAAGTAGGTTTGTAAAATTAATGGAAAATGGAAAATGTTGTGTTACACTTCATTTAAAAAGGTGATTTTGTTATTTGATAAATAATGGTTTTGTGAAAAAAAGATTAAGGCCCATTTGGAAATTTGATGAAAATAGAGGAAGTGAAAATTATGAAAACCCTCGTTGGATAGTTCTCTTGTTGAGTTTATAATTGAATGTATGGGGTGTACTTTTTATGGAATCTTCATGACCCATTTATTTAGTGTAGAATAATACTTCCTTAGTGTCGACTCCTTTTTGATTTTAGAATTGTGTGGCAAGATATTGATCCTTAGGGTGACTCAAGTGATGCCTTTTGTTAGAGTTAATATATGTGTGCATGTAATTTGATGCTTGATTGGAATCTATTGGTCACCCACTTCTTTATACATATTGAAAAGGGAACTTGATATAGTGAATAATTTTTCTGAGAACGATTACTTCACTAGTTAGATTACGCACTTTTTGGAGGCACATAGTAGGTTATTATATTTTGTTATTATTACTATGGGATTATTCCCCTCATTCTATACTATGTAGGGTGTGGTAGGGCATGTGGGATTATTTTATGTAATCTAGTGAGGCATGCTTTCTGGGATGAGTCAAATTGTATAGTATATTTTAGATTATTCATGATCTCCTAGGCTTCCCCCATGTATATTGGCACTTAGTTTCTTGCACTGAATATTTTTTATATATTTTTTGGTTGGTTACACTACATGATTATTTCCATTGGCCTTGTTGTATAATTTTTGTTCTAAATTCTTGATTAGTTTGTATTTATACTATAAATGATGTGATGTGTTAAAGTGTTTATGAAAAAGTTTTTGTAAATGTTTTACAATCCATATCTCTATTATAAATTAAACATCACCTTTCAATATTAAAATTCATGTGGTTCCTCCTTGGTAATAAAGTGTGGTTCTTAATGGAAAAAGGTAAATGGAATACGATTTGTTTTAAAGTGGATAAAATTGTATAAAAACATACTTTTGTATATATTGAATTTCAAACTTGTAGATGGTGTTTCTTTTACTTTAATGGAAGTGCATTAGGAGTAAACTGTTTGTGCATGCCTGTGGAGTTTTAATACTAACTCCTATATTTATTTATTGTTTTTAAATTGTATTGTAGGTTTATATTGTCATAAATTTCTACGGATGATTGTTGTTTTGATTATCATAGAGTGCCCCTCGGGGTCACATAGGGACACTGTTTTCATCATGTTCAATTTGGGTTGTTATATAGTTTTATTGTCTAGTTTGATTTATTTTCTAGATTTTCATAAAAAATTTCTGTATGAATATTATATATATTGGGCTTCTTTTTTATTACATCTATTTAGCTTATTTTTATTTTATTGGAACAAATAATTCCTTATTTTCTCTCTATTGATGCTCGACACTATTTTTCATCCCGTTGGGATTGGGAACACATATTGTGCCATGTTATAGATAATCTCAGGTTACTAGTTATCATTCTACCATGGTTTGTTCGTGATAGGAATGGTTCCCTATAGAATTTCCAGTTGGTGGGGAAGAATACCCAGAAACATTAATCTGGAAATTTTGGACAACATTAAGAAAATAAATGAAGATGAAGGATTTTGGGATAATGTTGGATCTACAATAGATTCGAGCACTATGCTATGGATTTTTGGTATAATCCTTTAAATTATAAAGGACAAATGAAGATGATACCAAGGGGAATAATTCCATAGAATAAAATGAAAAAAAAAATCCCAGACTAAGAACAGTTTGTTATTTAAAAAAAATTTGAAATTTTTTTCAGTGATGTTTTCAATAAAAGTGTCCACAAAAGTTATACATGAATATCTCAACATGTATCAAGAATGTATAGGCCAGATGGGAAAAAATTTAAAACCTTTGGTTGAAATTTATAAAATTATTTAAATCATATTATTCTCTAAAAGTTTTTAGATAATTCATCCATAGACTCAATACCTTGGAAATATCATAAACAAACCAAATATATAAAGAAAAATAAAAGTTCTACATATCATAATAAATATGTGAATAAATCCACTCATGTTAATACATGTGAAAAATTTAAAAAATATTCAACATTCACAAAGATATTCTTGTGTTTTTATAAAATATTTATAGAAAACCATAATGTTAGATTAATCAGAAGAAAAATCTCATGATAAATGAAAAATTAAGATTCCACATGATGAAGGCAAATTTCATGAGTAGCTATCATCAGAGGAAAACTCATGTGTCAGAAACGTTCTATGTGAGAGAACCAATAAATCTAGACATCTTGTAATAGGATGATTAACCAAATTTCAACAAAAGAAGTGGTCTTGCGGTGAATAAAGTTTTCATCAAATGATATAAATGAAATGATAGATAAAAAAAGAAGAACCATATAACACAATGAAATGATAAATGTGATAAGATCCGTGTTAGAAATGGATAAATAAGATTTGAAAGTTTGATGTGGAAGAATGAAGTATATATAAATTGGGGAAACATGGTTGAGACAACCATCTCATCATTTCAATTCACATTGAAGAATTAGTAAACCATATTTATTTCCTTTAATATTGGTGTTTTTTTGAACTAAAAATGTCAATAACTTAAGGGGACGTTTGAATCTATCACTTCAAGGAAACATTATGAGATTTTACATCATGGAGTCAATCGACATCCATAAAATAGAATAAATGTGTGTATCCTTTGAGGGGGATTAATGACTAGATGAATCCATTAAATCATCACTACATAGTGAATGTGGAACTTTTAAATATACTTATAAAATTGGAATTAAGGAATGAAAATCACACTTTCAACACTCATTCATAATTATAATAATCATATCAAAAAGGGGGAGTGCTTGATTGATTTAAAGATAAGAAAAGGGGGAACTATATCTTTTTTTCATGGATTTTTCAATATATTTTTTTAAGTATGTGCATGATATAGTATTTCATTAATGAATTTTATTATTTTCAATACCTTTAATGATAGTGGAACATTTTTGAGAATGAGTTCACATGAATGGTATTTATGGATTTCATATGCATCCTTGGTTGTATCTCTCTTATTGTGTACACCGAGTTAGCCTATATAGACTTAGAGTTGATTAACTAATGACTATTTTCTAAGATAACCATGTGGGATCATTAATCTCTTTGAAGCGATATTAGAATTTTCATATAAGGAAGGTGATCATTCTTTTGAGAATAAATATGATTTGAGAAGACCCCATTTACCCTTTTCTTTTGTTATCAATAAGGGGGAGAAAAATATTGACTTTATAAATCAAATGCATATTGAGAAAAAATAAATAGGTGGATATTGAAAGGAAAAATAACATTATTGATGAATTATTTTTTTACATATATTATAAAGCCAATTGATGCGAAATAATTATACCTGGAGATGAAGTTACTTAAAGTGGTGATACTTGGAGAATTTTTATGGATCAAGAGGTGATTTTAGGAGAATTATTATATATTTTTTTTAATATATTGGATGTCACGCTTGTACAATTATTACATGTATAAAAAAACTAATGATTATTGTGATAATCTTAAAAGGAGTTATAGACAATTGTTAATTGTGAAGGAAAATTGTTTATAATAAGGGGATGACTAGAAAATGTTTATTTTCATGAAGTGAAGAAGAATAATTAAAGAAAATGGCCAATAAAAAAGTATATATATATACACAACATGATGAATAAATAACCGTAAAAAATTTTTTAAGTGATTTTAATGTTGAAGTAATGTGATAAGGATTGCACATTTTTACAACAAAATATGGCCATGAAAAAAGGAATTTATTTATGTGTGGGGATTTCATTTGAAATTAATGCAATATATTTTTTCATGAATATGATTTAAAGAAAGGTTTGGTATATTAGTATTTCATAAAATCTTGGAATTGTTATTAGGAAGCTCTGGAATTTCATTTATACAATAATTATAATTTTTTTAAATATTCTTTCAAGTGATCCCTCATAATAAAAAATAGGAAAACACATATGACTTCCAGGTCTTCTAAAATGAAGGAAAATATATGGATAGAAGGTCTCCTACATACAATAGAGAGCCCTATAATTTACAAGAACGGTAGGGTTCATAGTGCACATAAAGAGTGGGCATACTCGTGTATAAGTCCCATAGAGCATGAGCCCACAGGCGCATGCATTGGTTGGGCTATAAGCCTACATAATGTAAGAGGCGGTGCCACCGTTAGAAGTAGCTTGGTGGCATGGGGTTGGGATATATGGTCATTTAAGGATGCAACTTGATTGATATACCATGACCTAGAAGCATGTGAAGTTTGATGTGGGACAAACCTACATGGGTACTATTCACCCATTATTTAAAAACAGAAAAATAATTGTGGCCATCACATATGATTGCTTGATTTGAATGTGACCCATTTGATCTATGGGGCAGTTATGTTCTTCCACCCCATATATTATCTGATCACGATCAATCCCTCTATGGATGAGGGATATAATATGAGAAAATGTAAATAAGATCATCCACTATGTGAGATCAACCCATATTGGTTAGGAGTTTGAAAAAAAATTAATTGAAAATTTTCCTCAAAGAAAAAAAAATTATCTGTGATGAAAAAACATGAAGGGAAGAGTACTTCGTGAGGATGTTTTTTCAATGTATTTCAGTTTGTATTAAAGATCCTATGTGAAGCTGTATAGGTACTATGGTGATTTTCAAAGGTGGTAAAGTCATTTGAAAATACAAATAATGTATTCTTGGCATCATAAAGTAGTATAGAATGACTATGGGTGAAGATTCTTTGTGGTTGTTAGCATGCTATGTGGATGAGAATAACAGTACATGAGAATGGATTTTCAAATCATATACCGATGAACCTGAGAATTGTATCCATTGGATATGAAGTCATCTGTAGGAGATGGTTTTTGGAAAACACCATTAAAGACATGATATAGATGAATATTTGAGTTTTCAGCATGTGTGTTTTGGTTTCCAACAATGATATGTGTGAGAGATATAATATATAGAGCACAAACTATTTAATTTAGGGGCCATGAATTATATGACCATGATTAAAATGTTGATATGATGATATTTATATGAGCTTCATTTCGGGAAATCCACATAAAAAATTAAATATTGTGAGGTCAATGTGCTTTATGGATAGAAATATATAAGATGATTTGTGGATAATAAATAAAATCATTCTACGATGTTTCTATGCATAGACCAATGATCCACTTTAAACTACATCGCATGATCATAGAATTATCATGTGATAACTGCTTGACTAACAACTATTTATTGCATATAAATACAAGGGAAACGCTCTCACTGAATTGGATAAATTCATTTGGAGAAGTCTGTCATGATGAGAGAATTTTTTATATTTCCCTAGTTGTGTTCCAAAAAGAACATTGTTCTTTTAGTGAACTAGTAATTTCCATGAACATAATTTTTATTTATATGTAGTGCTATGCCAATTTCACATCGTTTTAATTGCATAAATAGATTGTCGTGTACTTGAAAAAGAACCAACATGCAGTTTGAAGCATTAGTACATGAAGTGTCTTGAAATTAGACAAAATAGTACACAATAAATTATTTATATTATGTTGTTATCATTTGATGTGTAAAGGATCAATTTAGCACAAAATTTGAATTTTAAAAAGTATAGAAGAAAATGGAGATTCCATGAAATACTTATGATACCATAATGTATTTGAGTTTAGATTAAAAAGAAGTATTATTATTTTATTTTAAAGATTAATCAATATTAAAATAATATTGAATACATTTTGTGTATAAATTTCACAAATTAAGTGAAGCTGGAAATCATATATAGAAGAAAAAATATTTTCTTGAGTAGTATTCTAAGGAAGATCTAATCATGCACTGGAGTTCATAAGTTAAGGTAACTGAATCGAGAATATTCTTGAATGAAAAGATATTCAGATATGAGATTTCAGTAATCTAGGAAGAACAAGATCATACAATATCTGATGTGAATGAGTTTCAAGACCAACATTCTTACTTCAAGAAGTTATTGATGATATTAAAGTTATACATGATTGAAACAGATCTATTATACTTATAGTGGAAGGCTTATTTCAGGTGTATCATAAGAAACCAGAAGAAAACAAGTATATTTCTATTTATAATAAACAACATTTAGACGAATGATATTGTTAATGGGATGTCTAACTAGTTGTTGAAGATATTTGAGCGGGTGTTGTGTAACGATTCTAAAAGAAGGATACGAGAATATAGTTGGGGTACCTAACAAACCAAGACACTAGATTTGTTTACTAGGGTGTAAAAATGGGATCAATTGGAGGATCTACTACTGGGGTATATAACAATTTTATACCTTATTCATTGTAATAACCTTCTTATATAGTGTATAATCCATCATGGGGGATTAACTAACATGAAAAGGAGTAGTTATTTATACCGAACATTGTAAATATCATGTGTTGTGGTTTCACTGATTATTTATGCATAAAAATTATGATTGTGTGATATCACTGAGTTGATTGAGAACCATGACAAGTTAGAGGGTATTAATTAAAAAAATAATTTATTAAAATTAAACTGCTGATTCACCCCCCCCCCCCCCCCTCATAGGTCAATCTGTCCTGGGAAACTATATATGGATATTAGGGCATAATTATCATTTGGATAATAATAATCTGAAGGAGTGACACACTTCTAATTAAGAAACAAATATGGTCCCTATTATACGCCTGAATTCTCATTCATTAAAAAATTTATATCCCTAAAAAAATTCCCAATTCGGTGGTACAATGGTGAGTACTTCAAATTAAAATTTTCTCATCGATTTTATTTTTATTGAAGGAATCAATTTATAAAAACAACTCAAATAATTGTTTGTGTTTTTTGGATTCCATTTATCCCTAAATTACTATGCCTAGAGATATAGATTATTTTTATGACTATAAATAATTATTTTATATCTGATTTGAAATATCACGGTGATTAAATGGATCATTATTTTAAAAGTTATAGTTAATGTAGAATTGGAGGGAAAATGTTTATGAAATTGATGATTATTATTTTCATGTGAGCGAATTCTTATTCCTAAAATATATTTGTTTTAAAATCCACAACACCATTAGATTGAAATAAAAAAAACATTTCAAGCCTCCCAGATGCCTGAGAACTTAAAAAATACTCTTGCGCTAAAAAATTGGTTACCACCAAATTCAAATGCTCCCTAATCCACTATCACAAATGATGGATTTTGTAAAACATCTTCCTTGCCATTATACATTGAATCACCAAGAGTAAAACGTTTTTAGTATCCATTTATATTAATATGACAGACTAATGTCATGCTCTTCATGACAATAATTTTCATGTATGCCAAACATTTTATCTCATGTGTCTTCACCTTAGTTCATATTGAATAAATTATTGTAAATATCCAGGAATCTCAATATTCATGGGGTTTGATGATTTTAATCAACAAAAATAAGGGATAAATTCCCGGAATAAGTGAACATGAAACTAATTTCTATATACACATGATGGATACCGCATAACTTCTTCATCACTAACATAAATTGAGTCATAGTGAAGAAAACTTTGTGCATGTCAATTTCTATGCATAGGAAAGTACCATGTCCTGATCCTAAATACAATCAATTTATCTTATGCCAAAAAAAATATCCTATATATTTACATCAATTCTCATTCAAAACATGGAAATAAATACACTGGAAGCTCAATATTCACGTTATGTGTTTATTTTTAGCCTTTAGTCTAAGGAAGAAATTCCCTAAAGGAGTTAAAATAACCACTTACAAGCATAAACTTCTTTCACACCCCTAATTTCATGTAAGGAAATTCACATGATCACTTAAATGAAATAAAAAGAGTAAAACCCCTCTTCCAAAGGTGAATTACATATAAAAAATTGAAACTTTTACACTAGTACCTAATGTTGGATCCTATCAAGGGACTTACTATAACAAGCCATGATTAAATAAGTAATATCACTTTATGAGAATAAAATTATGCAATTAAATGATACAACAATAATACCGAAGTTACATAAATAATTTATGTATTAACTTCTAAATATAATGTAAAATATCATGAGAACAAGTACTATCAGATAATAAAAGAACATATATATAAGAAAACAATAATAACAAAGAATGCATCATCACGATCTCCCACACAGATGACTCCACAGAATACTAATATGGAAATGACATAGAGAAATAAAAATATAGGAATTTTATTAAGGTTAAATAAAAGGATATGTTGTATTTATTTTTAAAGATGTGATATATGACCGTTGTGGGTATTTGTGATAAAATAGTTAATGTAGTTGTTGGGGGGAATCACTATGAGATGTTGAGGATAAAAGATATGATATGATTTGATGTTTGAAAAAATTAATTCAATTATATATTCATATAATAAATTAATATGTAATATTTATTCATAATATATAAAATATTATGAAATTATATACCTATTATCTATATAATCTTCTGTTTTATATTATACTTATTATACAATTTTAGTTTAAAATAAAAATATTTTTAGGAAATTTTAAAAGAAAATACATTGTTATTATGTTAAAAACTAAAGGGTACAAACCAATAAAACAACTGGAGGTATGTACCAATATGTATGGTAGTGGATATCCTAAACCACAACTTTCATGAGGCAATAAAGGGAGATTAGGGAAAAGATAGTGTTGGAACAAGCATGATCATGCAGTCTTAGAACAAATCTAATGTGTTGTGGTAAAATAGAGTAACCATTACTCTAAAATAGATTATATACAGTGAAATAATATCAAACCAGTGCTATATTCTATACTAAATATCCAAAATTTTATATCACATGAACATTGGTGCGTTAAATATAGTGATTCACTATTCAGAAACTCTATTTTGATGTTGATTTTGACACTGGTTTGGAGAGTTTTACCCACTAATTTATAGTGGTTCCAATTCATTATAGCATGGGTTGGAGGTAGTCCTAGGAGGTAGATTCTTCCACCATGATCCAGTGACTATCCTCAACCGTAGATAACATAGGGTGATATATGTATGGTAGGTCTTGCACAGATTCAATTCTAATATGGGTATAATGTGGTACAACATGGGGCGACACTGGAAATTTTAGGTCCAATGCCCATGGTATAGGGTTGTACCATGTTAGTTCTATGGTGTTCCCTATCATATATAGATTAATACAGGAATTTTCATCTAATTTAACAACTAACATGGAAATCAAGAATCTCATACACTTTTCATAGTTTTTAAGCTGCAAAAATTTAAATGAAATGACATTGTTAACTGTCATCTACCACATCATCCTATAGTTTATGATATTTAGAATGTTTCTTATGTTGTTTAATTAACTTGTAACTTATGATCTCACTTAATAATTTGGTTATGGTAGTAGAAGTATAATAACTTACATGTATTATATTGATGAAATCATTCTATAAGGGATCAACAAGGGGATATTTCAACACAATAGTTGAATGTTGTATTCATAGAGATGGAATAAATTTTTATAATGTCTTTACCATAGTAGTTATGATAATGGAATAACATAATAAGTTTTGTTATTTACATTAAAGTAAGCCACACGATTTGGCCACGATCTATACTATGATTTTCAATATATTATACTATAAGAAACCATTCCTCCATGAAAGTTTAACAAATGGAGCTTTATAGAAAAAATTATATGAGGATTAATATGATCACACTACCCAAAATATTATACAAAACATAACATTTAATACATATGGATAAGTATATCTATGTATGAAAAAAACCTGATATCCAGATATTATAAAATAATATTTATTTAAAGCAATGTAGTGTATTATTAAAAATGAATGACAATATGAGGCCATATTTTAATAAAGGAACATTAAATGAGATTATATTAAAACATCTAACATTAGATGATGGGGGATTCATGAGAATTTTCTACATGTATATTATATGAACAAATTACAATTTAACATGTATATATTTAAAATTATATTTTATAAATAAAATTAAGGTGGGAGATAAAAGGGAGTACAGTCATTATGTATCTATATTTTAATATAAATTCTTTCCAAAAAAGACATATATTTTTCTTAGAGAGTGAAGGGTGAATTTGTATGTTTTTATCACCATGGGGGACATTAAAAGAATAATCATGTTTTCTATGAAATTTAAGGGAAGGGTTATTCTCCTTCATAGCTATTGTTTTATTCTTAAATGTATTTATTTCTCAAGAAAATTATTTCTCTATTTTTTTCATAAAAATAATAATTTATTTTCCAAAATAAATGTTCATCAAAACCCATCCACACTGGGAACCACTACTAGGCCTATAATGAAGATGTTAGTGACCCTCGAGGACAACCATCAATATGAATTACTATGGAAATTATCATCATGGGTTAAAACATGAGAATTGGTTTAATTAAACTCATTTATCCCAAGAATACATAATTAAAATCAGTAATCAATATCATAACATAAATAAAATATGGTCTATAATAACTCCCCAGTGCATGAATATGTGTGAAAATATAAATGTCTAAATTAAAATAGATAAAGGGTCTTAGGTATAAAATAAAACCACAACTCCAAGATCCTATCTTGTATTGTCGGTCTTGGTCACCAAAATTTCCATGGAAACCTTTAAATAATTTTGTATATATAGGGATGAGAATAATATGTATCATTAATAGGATTACACTTGAAGCCTATTATGAAAATGAAGATGAATACTAGTAATGTTTTAGTAAAATAAATCAGCTAACATCTATCAGGTCAACAATCACCCAGCCTCACTAGGGCTCACTCATCAAGTATCACATCCAAGGGAAATAACCCAATATTACGAACATATAAAACAAGCACTCTGTAACTACTTCCCCATGTATTTTCATCTCCAATACCCCAACATAAAATATCCAGTTCTTAATACCTCCAACACTAATGTGGGTTGGGTCCCAACACTATTTACCCTAACATCCCTTAGGGTTTAGCATCTTAGTCTAGTAACAATCCATCCATACCATAACCACAACCGTACCATAAATGAAAACCAAATCATCCTTATCAGTATATATCAACTACAATATATCATATCCCATCCACACATCACTTATCCTGGACAATAGGGTATAAATAATATGAAGGACATCATCCTTGTTCTCTCCTCCTATCACGCCTGACCCCCCACATCACATAAAATCATCCACATATCTAGTACACCATATGACACCTGGAAGGGAGGGTGAGTAAGAGAATTTTGTTATCCATATATCCCTAATAACAAAGATTTTAAGTAAAAAAATTGAATCCTAAAACATCTGTGTGTCGATAAGATTATCCAAATCAAATAGGGAAAGTAAATAAATCATAAAGAAGTATATTGTATATGTTTATTTATCCACATAGAATACCAACCTAGAGGGTTCACACTAATACATCCTCATCACAACCAAAAACTATCACTACACTACCATCTCGATACACTAACACCACTACCAACTATAACACCACCAACCAATCCACATTCCCATTCAAAACAACCACAAAAAATCAAATGTTATCGTTTTGACATGACATTACACCATTTCAATATTTACCATTTACCAACAAATTTAAATTCATTATTACATATAATTCTATATTAAAAGTAAAACCATTTCCATTCATGTCTCATATTAATTATTTTCATTTATCTTTTACCATTTTATGCTTCATTATTTCATTTACATCCATGATTCAACTCAATTCCATCAACACTCATTTACAAATTCATCGTTACGAGTTATATTCCACCACCATCAGGAAAATATAAAATTGGATGATATATAACAATAATTCCATTATCCCACACCAACCTCTACATTACCTCTTTATAAACATGTTAAGGTATATGTAGCCCCACTTCACAATCCACATCCTCTACTATATTATACTATTACAACCATGAAATCAATTGCAACATCCGTAGCTAAATCTATCCAACACCCCATCCATAACTACTAACACTAACCAAACATAACCCCACTTCCAAACGCACCCAATCTCAACCCTTACATAGAATATTCAAATTATAGGATAAAAATCCACAATAATTGAATAAAAACCAATTTCAATAATAAACAATACCATTATCAATTTTTTATGAAGAAAACAACCATATGTTATAAAATTTTCTCACAACCAATTCAGTTACCATAATAAATTAATTAATATTTAATGATATGTGATTAAAATAAAAAAAATCATTGCATTAACACAAGGTTCAATAATAACCATGATTGTTAGGAATAATAGAAAATATGAATCAATGCCAATAAAAATGTCATGGAAAAATGAAAACACCTGTGATTTACCCATTCTCTATAAATTCCATAATATTTTTTCATTATCATTTTTAGGCTTAAGAATATAAGGGCATGATAATTTCACAATAAATAAAATAGAATAGATTTATTTATTTCTCTACCAAAAGTGATGATAATTTAATAACATCAAAAATACAAGTTACGTAAGAGATTATCCAAGTTGTAGATCACACAAAAGAGAACCTCAACAACCTAGAGAAAATAAATTCGGCATCAAAAATGCATCCCCAACATCCTCAAATTTAAAGTAGTAACACTTAAAAGAATTCTAAATGAGATTATAAAAATAGGGTAAGAGATAAAACTCACCATGGATCACCAAAAGTCAATCTCTAAGGCCTTGGAGAAAAGACAATAAAAAAGGGGTTGAAAGGTATCCAAAAACTACACATCTTTTTCCCAAGATTCATGGTAAAAATAGATTAAAAAATTAAATTTGGGATATCCCTCAAATTTATACCGAGGATATGAAAATATTAGACCAAAATTCAATAGTCATGGCCATGCCGCAATGGTCGGGTTTTTTACTAAACCACGATACAAACCAGCCTGCTACTATGAAATGAGTTTTTTTAAGTGCCACTTGTAAATCGTGGCACACATCTATGCCAAATCCAATACAAATGTGGTGAGGATATGGAGAAACGTAGTAATCATACAACAATGACCCTAGACTATATATACAGGGGTCTTAAACACCATGATCTATGTATTGGTCCCAAAAACCACACTAAAACAACCCTTATGAAGGAATAGGTATGGATCCCCACCTCTGACCTCCATGTCGCAATGTAAAACCTAAGATGAAACTTTAGGAACTGCACTCCATCTCGATAAACCCTAAGATAAAACAATGGAACATCCAAAGTTCCACACCACAAGGATCCTTAAAAGTAAGATCTGTCAAATCTGACATTCCAGGCTTTTATGCCATAACCTCCATCACCACACCAAATATGAACATCAAAATATCCACTCACAATATATTGCATGCCTCCATTCCATAAAACCTACTACATGATAAACTTTCATCTCGACCACTACCATCATTTCCTTATACCACCTCCTGGATTATCCAACCTGAAAAACATAGAATGAAACATGATACAATGGTATAAAATATAACATTAGATACCTTTCAAAAAAATTCTCTTCCCCAAGAAAAAAACTCTAAGGAAACACTAGCCACATATTCTTTAATTACTCCCTCAGGAGATACTTCTCAAGCAAGATGACACCACAAACAAAATAATGATACAACACCAAATGAAAACACTCATGGAAACATACATAAAAAATTTATTAATTCAATTCAATGAAAAATAATATACATCATTGATATGTAAAATAATAAAATAAAAAGAAATTGGGATATTAAGCATGCATTTACGACTCATGTACCCATGTACACTCCTCCATAGAACCATGTCTCCATAGAAATAAAAAAAGGGATAACCTTCCCATATAACTGTAACACCCCAAGATTTTATGAAACATATTCTTTTAATTTCGTTAATTTCTTGTGTTTTATGCTACACCAAGATTACCTTGCGCTATATGCAACACCGTATTAGCTTGCAGTATACACGACACTATTCTTGGATCATGTTACACACAATTTTGATAATAGTTATTCTACGCAACATTGAGTATATATATATATATATATATATTCAATGTATAAATGAAATATGGTTGGATTCTGTTATACGAAACAATGAAGGATTCTTACAAAACACGCAACCCTAACTTGGCTTGCATTACACACAATCACGACCTTCCTCGATAACGTGTGTTGTACGCAATACCGGGTTTTACTAAACAACGATATATTATTATAATATTTTTATGAACTAGCCGTTATGAATAGTATTAACTAAATTTTGAATTTTATAACATTATTATTCATCTTACACATTTTCTAGAACATGGTATATGAACAAAATAAATTTTCGGGTAAAATAAGAATTTTTCAAAAAATGCAGTTTTGCCGCCTTTTGATGGAACACCCACTTTAAATATAGTTTTTGACATGTTTATAAGTTCAATTTGACAAAATAAAATTCTTCTTTGGAATCATGAAATAAAAATTTACTTTGGATAAATTTTTCATATTATTCTGGTAACTTTCATATTTTGATGAATAATAAAAACACGCTATATTTTAATTAAAAACAACTTTTTTCATTGTAATATATTATGTGGTTAAATTATAATATTTAATGGTTTTAAATTATAAATAGAATATATATTTACCATTTAATATAATTTATGTCATTAGCATTGATTTTACCTTGAATTCGTAGGTTAAATCAATTCAATCTTTTGCAATGTTTTAAAGAAAAACCCATTTTCTTTCGACAACGAGATTAATTTTAATTTAATTTCTGAAAATTTTGTGTATTGAATTTGGAAAAATGGATTCCATATTTGGAATTAGTGGGTCCAAATTATGTTAATAAGCTACTTTTTTATTTTTGGGCATTGTGAATAGTAACTACGGTAAATTTTATTTACCATAGTTAAAGGTAAATCGGGTAATTAAGGGTAAATATAAGATTATAAAATTACCCTAACACTTGGAAAAATCCTATTGGATGACTAAAAGTCGACCCATATCACCTAAATTTCGGATTAGATTCATTTAATGGACTTTTTCCATGAAAATAATTTAATTATTATTAAAACCAAAGAAAGTGACAACATGTCACTCTCTTAAATACTATAAGTATAATAATTTTATGTTAGTGATAAACTTCATCAAACATAGAAAATTAATATTCTAAATAAAGATAGAAAAATTATCTACATCATGAGAATTTATTTTGAATTTTTTGTGATTAAATAATTATCAATAATTGTGACACAATAGTGATGCAGGAATTATTTATCTAGTGAAAAATCAAGAATATAGTTTTTATTAAACTAATAGTGACCATAAAAGGCACAAAACCCTGACCAAAACTTATTGGTCATGTAAATGAAAACTATAATAATCCAATGGTCGAATATTTGACAATTTGGAGTCTTATAAAAGCAATTATGATACTTATATTATTTTATTTTAAATGATGCCAAAGTTGTCACCGTAATACTTTAATAAATATAACAATTTAACTATTGTGATTTTAAGATGCTAAATTCGAGTAAAAGTATTATTGTGAAAGTTAATAGATTTATCTTCATAATAAGATCTTATTTCTAATTTTTATGCAACAAATATGTATATTAAATAATTATACAAAAATGTTTTAGTAATTATTTTATTAAGAGATAAACCAAATAAATGGTTATAAAAATAATAAAATAAATATTATATGAACTATTTAATGTGATACACTAATTTTATTGATAGATATGACCTTTTATTAATCTATTAAAGCTTTTAGTTCTAATATATCTTCTGTATATATTTTATTTAGATTCAAATAAATGAATAGTATCAAAATTGACACTATTGTTATTTTATAAAAATAACATATTATAAAATTGTTTAAAAATCACAAAAAAATTAAAAATTATAAATTTAAATTTATATGGTCTATAATGTTATAAAGTAAACAATTATTAAAAATTCACAACAAATAAGTAATTATTGGTTATAATTTAAAATTTAGAATTTTATTACCACAAATAAACTTAAATATATTATATAAGGATAAATCAAAATGATAAGGTTTAAAATAAGATCCGAACATGTCTAAATTTGACTGGATGATGATATTACAACCTTATCTCATCTAAAATTCTAATATGAGTCATTTTTGGAGGTTTTTAAGTGGGGTTAGAGTTATTATAAATTAATATTTTTAAGAATTCCAAAGGTGCCCCTCTCCTCCCTTATAAAAGGGAACCTCCTCCCTCTCTTCCACACACCACTTTGAGCCTTCAAGATCATCCAACCCCTGACCAATTGTCTTCTCTAATTCCCTAGAAACATACTGGAGGTCCGGGTCTTCTTCAAAGTCCAATTTTAGTTCCCTAAGAGGAGGTCTCAATGAGGCGCTTCAAAGAAGAGGTAATTTCTGTTACCGATCCTTTCACCTTTATTTCTTCTTCCACTTATTCTTCTTAGGTTGTTTAAATATGAAGTAATAAAATAAGTATCACTAATATACTGATATGTTATTATAATTATGAAACAACCTTATTTCACCATCTATCCATCTTACGGAAAACGAAATCACTGCGCGTGCGTACATACAGAATAACCTCTCCACGCCGTGGTGTAAACTATTTTCCACCACCACCTTACTTGGATGGGTATAATAGTGTAAATAAGAACTATATATGATTATTTTAAAGTTATATTTATTCTGTAATAGTATACATACACTCCAATTAAATTCCACGATCATGGGAACAATATCATCGCTCATGCGTATGTACGGAATATTGTCTCCACGACACGATGAGATTCATTCTAAATGATTAACCATTCATAAATGATTATAAAGTATATATAATAAGTAATCATGAAATATAGGACATAATAATGATACTGGATTAATTTATATATATATATGTATGTAATCCAATTAATTCCATTCAATTCAATGAGGAAACGAAAACAACATTCATGCATACGTACGGCCTACCGTCTCCATGAACGGTGTATTTCATTCAATTTATCGATCTATTATATATATGTATATTATGAATATATATTATATATAAATCATGTTTTACATTCCAGATTTAAGTAATCATGATCTAAGTAATCATATGAATAATTACAAGTCAAAACACGGACGACAAATGAAACGATTTTACCCAAAACGCTCTTTAACATGGAATTTACAAAAGAACGGGTAATATAAAGTCATAATTGAACCATATATGATATCATAAAAATTAATATGATTCTGTAATAAGTCAATAACATTATTTAAATCGTTATACAGGAGGTTCAGATACGTACAAATCTTATCGGACCTAAGGTAAGGGAAATATCGCAATCTCATTTTTATCCGAGATTGTTTATACTTTGGTATTTACTGGGATGTATTTTATCATCCACATCCATGTTTCCTCAATATGTAATATTATTTACATCCACATACAATTGTTTAAATCCAATTTTACCCTTCAATGAGTTTTTAGTAAAAGATATGAAAGGAATCATTTGTCGTTTTTTCGTACGAGGTACTTTTTGAATTTTCTGACAAAAGTACGAGAAGAATGTTTTTTTAACTTATACTGTATGAAAGGATTTTTACAGTTTTATAAAGCCTGATTTTCATGAAGCTTAATCCAAAATATTTCATTAATATTTTCAACAAAATCCTTTTCTTTTAAAATTAAATGGCATTTTGTGAAAAGAAAATTATTTTCAAGATGAAAGGATATTTTCCTCAATAATTCATTTCAAGTGCTTTATCAAAACCATTTTCCATCTAAGATGAAATTTTTTCATATGTGTATTTTTCAAGTATCATGTCTCTATGATTTACATGGATTCAATTTTATTATTATGAAATGATATCCATTTCTTTTATATGGATTATGTGATGATGGGATGATTTTTATGAAACCCATTTTATTTATTGGGTTATTATGAATGATGTATGGTTATTTTGTGGCACAAGTAAGATTGATTTCATTATGAGATGGGTTGGACCTATACCTCCCTCAAATTCATTGGGTAAAGATTTATATCTCATGAGATAGACATGGCTGGAATGGAAAGTTAAACCGATTCAGTAATACAGGACTGGAATGAGGAGTGAACTCGATTCAGAAAGGGACTTTTTCCACTAAGATGGTCTTGGTAGCAATGCCTTGGCTACTATGGAAATCATATCATGTGATTAATGGTTTCCACAATTACATGTTTTATTCCCATGCTATTTTTTCATTATTAATGTTTCTTTATGATCTATGTCTTACGTACATCCATGTTTTTTTTCATTTCTCAAGCTTTTGATGTTTAAACATTATGTTCATGTTTTTAAGTTCAAATGTATATGGTATGTTTTATTTTATCCATGCTTACCCTTACTGAGCATTTGAGATCAACCTTTTTATGTTTTCTTTTGCCCAGGATATAAAGACAGGTTTTAGGTAAGAAAAAAAGGGGGAAGATCTTTATGGGAGATGTTGAAGATCTTTCACCACGATTAGAAGATTGCGTTCCATGTTTCCAAAGACACTAAACTATTACGGTCCTTGTGTGTCTATTTTTCTTATGTACTAAGTATTCCACAAAAGTAATGTAATGTCTATGTATGTCAAGCTTTGGGTCTCTACAGTAACACATTCTCCCAATGTTCTTGAATTTTTACTATCTACTTTATAAACAACAAATCATCCTCAATGCCTAACTCACCCCATTCGATGATGTAGTGACCATCATAAAGATACCGATGAAGTTTCAAACATGAAATACTTCAATGATCTGATCCATCTTTAGGGGAAGCACTGAACAGTATTCCAGCTTACTAACATGTTGAAATAAATCAAAAGAACTAATAATTTGGGGAGATATTCTACTCCCTTTGTCAAACCCATGTTTCCCATTATGTGAAGTAACCCTAGAGAACACTTTATCACTATACTAAAACTCCAAAAGTAGATTTATCTAATATTTATATGACTTATGAATGTGTTGTTCCTATATCATCAGTTCCTAAACCATATGAATCTTCCCAGTCAAGCTCTGAAGCACATCTAGTCTGAGGACCACTGACTCCCCAACCTCAATCCAGAAAAAAGGGGATCAAAAATACATTACATACAATGCCTTAAATGGATCCACAACGATATATTAAAAATATATATCACTATAAGAAAACTCAAAAAAGGGAAAATTATTAACCTAAGACCCACCAAATATAAAACACAAGCCTATAATATATCCTCTGGTGTTTGGATGATTTTATTGGTATGGTCATCCATCTGAGTCTAGATACCAGTTCAAAGGCCTAGCTGGGAACCAAAATAATGTTGGAATCCTCTCAATACTCATGAGATAAAATGGGTATCCTGATAAAAAATAATGATCCAAATAACCATATAAATCCAACTTTGTCAACTAATCCATAACAACCTATATAATATAAAATCCCTCGTGGGATCAAGGTAAACCTGTGATGAAATCCATTATTATTTCCTCCCATTTCCATTTTTTGAATATCCATAAACTATAACAAATTATCTCAAACATGATGATCCACCTTACCATACTAAGAGACATTAAACTATTATGTGAACTCTTATATTAACTACTTCATCCTATGTAACCAATGTTTACCCCTCAATCCATGATACTTCTTGGAAACACTAAGAACCGTTTTAACCAATAAGCTATAAAGATCAAGAAAAAACTCATAAAACACCATCGATAGAATAAAAAAGAATGCATGGAACAAAATATGATATTATGAATCATAGGACTATCTCTCGTAGTAGCACCATGATGAAAATGGTCAATAACGCTAAGTTGATCAGCATGATGAACCTCAAAACTTTACTAAACACGGATTTCATTAATGAAAACAACCCCAAAATGATATAGGATCTCTTAGAATAAAATTATCCTGAGTCATATGAAGATAATATGAGAGTTTGTGAAACCAAAAGATATGACGAGTTACTCTAAGTGGCTATATTGAATCATAAAAAGTATTATTCAGGATATCATATTTCTTCATCATGATAGGGTGATACACAAAACATGAATAAATCATCAAAACCCTGTTCAATCTCTTAAAATTGTTTAATTTATCATTGATCCTTGAAAGATGGTATTGGTTCTTGATTTTCACTTAATTAAGATGTTTATATTTTATACACAACCACAAACTATCATCATCCTTATTAGAGAACAACACTGAGGAACCCCATGAAGACACATTGGGTGGGATGAAACCCTTATACAACAAATCATAAATATTAACCTTAAATCTTGATGAAAATAAGGTTAAATTAGATAGGGATCCATCAAACAATAGATCCACATTGCTACATTTATATTCCAAAATCGACATCACATCAAGGGGGTAGGGTCATAACTTCTTTGGAAATACATATGGAACCTCCTCCATGACTCTACTAAACTCCAAAACATGAATCTCTATTGACTGAAATCATAATCCTTATGGCTATGTGAAAAAAAATCTTAGATTCATTGACACATATGATGATATATATATATATATATATATATATATCTAATGAATACAACATTTTGGTCCTCCTCATTGAAGAACTCGAGTACCTTATGAAAATAATCAATAACCACCAACATAGAATAAAACATTTCAAGGTGAAGAATGAAAATTTATGACTATATATAATTTATAATGAAATCCACCAATGAGTGATGTTACCCAATAAATATCGCACAACCCTACCACATAAAAATCCGACCAATCTAAACTCTAACTAGTGTAGTCAACAACAGGGTAACTGAAAGTCTCTTCAACATGAGTACCAACATATGAACCAAGGCAGGAAAAATGAAGGGCTGTAATTATACAAATTCAAATAAATCATAATCCTCCTTAAAAGTCTAATTAATGGTAATTTAGATAATCTTTAGACCCATTGACATTGGAACATCCATTTAATGAAGCTGTCCACGTCTAGAATCTCTTCCTCACTACTAATTACCACATCTAAAACTGATCTTGGAACAATGTACCTATGGATGAGGGCATCAAAAGGATAAAATATAAATGTTTCATCTCCTCATGGAGAAACATAATCCTTATTCACATATTACCAGTACGTCCTATAAGGCAACTATTGATGTTGGGGATAATAAGGAATCTAGAATCCAATAACATATTGATTAATAATAATGGTAAGTTAATGTGATATATAATGAATAGAACCTCTATAAGCATAGAATACTAGAACAATGATCCTATTTGGAGTGTTGAAACTGTCGGACCTAGATAAATTGGACTAAAAATACAATTGAGGTTGACTCCTAGATATCTAGATCCTTGAATTCCTCAACACCTATTATCCACCACCAATAGCCTTAATCATTGAGAAACCTCGATTAATCTCATCTCAAGATAACCCTAGATGTGCATGAATCCTCTCGATAATCGCTATCATCTTCTGCACCTCCAAATACATAAGTAATGTAACTTGGGTAACTATATATGGAATCACCAAGAATATCACCTCCTACAAACTATGAGTTCAGGACTAATCATTAAGAAATAGATTGGGGGTCACATGAATGTGGTTAATAAATCATACACCAATATTTTGCAAACGCTAGATTCTCTACTAAAGAGAGATTAGTTCCTTTCACTTCACCACCACTATCATCTACAATATAAACTCAATGTGAAATTTATTTTGGATTTCATTCCTTGAAATATAAGTCTCCTTCCACTCCCAAACATAAAAAATCCATTGAAAGGGTGATACTTCACACATATGAAGTATGGGTATCAAGACTATATACTCCTCCCTAGCTTAGATCAGGATATATTTTATCTAGATATCTACTAGATAGGGCACTATATCTTGTTTAGAAGTTCCCCTAACATACATTTCCAACCCCTTACTCTAAAAATATCATGCCATCTTCCTCAAAATCTCTTACTTATCTATCAAACCAACCATTATATCGTTAACTAGGTCTTTCTGATGAACCTCACCATCCTAAACTATGTGAGAACATTGACCGCCATGCATATCTATAAACAAGATAAACTATCCTACACGTAGTAGCGTAGAGTTGATTTAATTAATTTAATTTAATCAAAAAAATTATATTACCAATAATTGCAACATTTAAAACATAATTGTAATAAATCATCAGGAATTTACCACTCTTAGGTCTCTAGACTACAAGAAACCCATTTCACTTGATCATTTAATAAACTCATGGATGTTGTGTCAGATCATGGTAGCTTTAAAACCATACTTATTAACTGGTCCCCTTAGCCTACATCATGAACCAAGCGCAACTGGTAACTTTTCCTTATAGACATATGCAATACTGGATAGTTAGTAACTCAAACACATATCCTAACTCTGAAAAAAATATGATAACACTCTGTCATTACCTTCCCTAACTACGAACCCCAAATGGGAATGTAGTGAGGATGAGAGTGACCCATGAGGCAAATTTCCAATAAGCCTTGTATTGTCAACTAGAACTGAGGGTATAAAACAAAAAAATTAATGAAATTACCCTTATATATCTAGAGAATACAAAACTAAAAACACAAATCAACACTGAAAAATATATATGCCAAAGTATTTAATAATCCAACAATTCATGAATATGTTGGAAAATTTAAAATTGCAAAGTAAAATACCAAAAAGTTTCTTTTGTAGAAACTCCAACAATGAATCACCACTCCAAGATATTACTCTCCATTTTTATCACCAATAATGGGCTATAAAAATTAAAACTTGTTTATATATATATGATTGATCATAACATGTATACTCATTCGAATCGTACTTGATACCTCTCATGCAAAAAAGGAAGAGGCATATTAATGCTTTAGATAACAAAAAATAAATCAACCAACACCAATATGGTCACCTATTATCCACTATCACAAAGGCTCACTCACTAAAACTGATAGATGTGGATTTTATCAGTTATTTATAAACAATAATAAATCTTGCATCTTTGTCATTTCATAAATTGTTAATATCTTTTTAGTGATGAAAATGCTCAATTTGAGTGATGAGAATGCCGTTTTCTGTAGTACTCAACATCCTGTGTTAAAGAATTAAAAAAATATTACAAATTTTAAATTAAAAAAAGAAACTAAACATTCATTGTTCAATGATGATCAAGATCATTCAGTCAATATATTATTGAATTTATTATAACTATTAATAAATTATATTTCAAAATTTATTAATTTTATAAAATAATATTATTTAACATACAATCCATAATATAAATTTATTAAATCATCCAAATAAATTTACATTATACATATATTTAAATCATATAATAGATTTATTATTTAAATCACATAAATATACAACTAAATTATAAAATCTAATAATCAAATATAACTGATTAATAATAAAATAAATTAACTACAACATTAAAGTTAGAAATTATACATTCTCATGGACCAAAAATAATAATTTGAGAAAAAATATAAACTAATTGAGTTTCACTATAAAAAAGGGGAGAAATTGAATGAAGGGAGGGTAGGGGATACCCATTTTATAAGAGGGGAGCATCCAGAGTGTGTATAGATCCTTATTTATGAGGGGATACCCATTTGTAAAAAAAATCCAAATTAAAATAATTCTTCACGTAATGTGGTCAACCATATTATCACTATGAAAAATGGGCTCCACTATACTTAGGTATCTTTGAATACTTTGGTAAAATATCCATAATTTCACCCTCAGGACATCGTCACCACTCTACCACTATCGTATAACCATGAAATTCTTTCAATTTCTCTACCAATCCACGATATCTCTCCTCACATGACAATAACTATGGTAAAAACTATTTTTATCTATTAACACTCACTATATATGTGTGGTTACCAAATTCAAACCTTTGTTAGCCTATCATCTCACTCACCCACATAATCGATTGAACCTATCAAGACTAAGACACTTCAACCCCTAGTCACATGATGTTTTTCCTCTTCCTTCATGGAATCAATTCTATTAACAACATACAATGCACGCATAGTACTCAAAAAATATCATTCCTCCAATATATGGGATTCCATCAATGTCCCTTTTTACCTCTATAATATTCTTATTCGGATCCCTGATAATCATGAAGAATAAAAATTCTTTGACAAAGAAAAAATCTTTTTCATGTAAAAGAACCAAAAATTTATATTGATCCTTTTTATGTGATTCATAATGAAGAGGTGCATCCAATTCCCATAGGATGTCAATATTTGATAATGTTCCACATGATTTTTCTCCCAATACGTAATTATAATGTTATTCCATTCCATATTTGTATTTATTTCATCCCTGAAATCTTGGTTATAAATGATGATGAAATGGAAAATGATGTCTGATACGAGCCTAAATCTACCACATTATGTGAGTAATAAGGATATTATGATAAAATAAATGGATACCATGCTTGTTGGAACACATCAACATCCATATGAGGTTTATCTAAAAGATGTGGTTTCTATTTTGGTACAGCATGTGAGGCCTTACATGAAGCCATATGTGGTCTACATCATTATCATCATCATGGATCATCTACATTAGCTTTTGATGGAGGCGGTTCTTATATAGGAACATCCCCTCCCTGAGGTGGGTGATCAAGTATAATATCACGTACAATACTAATTTATGGTAACATGTCATGTGTTATAGCATTATGTGTTTACTAATTGAATAGCACACCCTCCACAAGACCATAGTTTTCAAAAATATGATGTGGTCAAGTATGATGTTAAAAAACATAATCTGGTCTAACAAAAATTATACAAAAAAATATATAATATCAAAATTTTGGCTTACCTGATCCCAGATCTGTAAACCATGTACCATAAGATATAATAGAAACCACCACATATAATTCATCCAAAAAATTATTATACTTTTCGTTAAATAATTTTCTTTCTAAAATCTAGACACCATCAACATGTATTGTATAATCTATATTCCATAGCTTATCCTGGTACTAAAATTAATTATAACTAAAAGAAAAGGTCTCTTAACTAAGTTTCTAATTTAATGAATTATTTATTTCTTCTCGAATCTATTATAGATTAAAACAATCTCTAAGGAAAACCAATAATGTTTGTTGTATACTATAAGAAGCCCCCTGATCAGTTTGAATTACTTTACCATAGTAGTAGACATAGGAATACATGATTTTTTATATGAAAATATAACATGATCATGATTCCATAAGTTTAAACAATATTTATTATGGGAAATAATCATAGAGGGTTCAAAATTGAATAATATGACTATCATGGAGAATATCTAAAAATCATCATAAAAAATAAAGGATATTATCTATTTAAAGGATAGTAGCATTATCAATGTAATGATAATGATATAATGGTTTATGGTTCCTTCATGGTACAAGGATATCATTATAAAATAGTAATTGTGTTCAATAGTTTATAAATGGAATTTAATTAACCCAGGAATATCATCAAAGAGTTTCAAACTAGTTATGTAGTGAGGCCCATTTGTTGTTAAGTGAGTGAAATCAAGTTAAAAAAAACCAACCTTGTTTAGGGTTATTACCCCTCGGTGAATCTAAGATAGATCCTATTTCCACTGATTTTTATCTAGATAGGGTTTTCATTGATTGTAAAATCATATAATCTTTACATTACTATGATTTTATGACTATGGTAATTCTTGATAATTATTATTACTAATACTACACATATAATTATTAAGTTATTAAAATAATAATAAACAACATTATTATTTATTACTAACTATTATTGATTATTAATCATTATTATGACTAATAATAATCGTATAGGGTTATTTCATTTTACAATGATATCATTAAGAAATAATCATTGATTTCAATAATTTTTATATAACATGGTATAAATCCAAGTATATCCCCCAAGAATGTCAAACTAGGTGTGTAGTTAGGCCCAATTTTTTTGTGCACTGAGTGGAGATCGAGTTAATACCCAACCAAACATGTTTAGGGTTATTACCCCTAGGTTCATATGATCCATTGTTAATATCCAATTATTTTAATCCAAATAAGGATGTCATTTCTAGGAGTGGTTCGACCCTTATAGGAGGTGTGGATAACCCTTTCTAGCCTAGGGGTGTGTGTGCGGATTGCTTTATTTATTATAACCTATAAGGCCTCGATTAAATATACAAATTATTCCAAAATAATTAATAATTACTATTAACGAGATTAAACATATTATTAATAAATAATTTTATAACTATTATTACTGGAATAAAACATCTAACGTTAACTAATTAAAATAATACTAAATTACATTATTATTTGTTACTAACTATTATTAAGTATTAACTAATATTATTTCTAAAGTTAAACATATTACTACTAACCAATTAAAAATATTGTATCTAATATTATAAATCTTCTTACTAAATTATTTTACAATATATTTAAAACTTATAATTAAATAACATATAATTAATTAAACTTGCATATACAAAAATTAAAATCAACTAGAAAAAATACCTTTCAAATGGTTCTTTGTAAAATTTTCATCCATTGAAAGTTATCACTAGATATTTTCGAAACACTATGAATCTATATTGGAGAGAATGGGAGGAAAATTTCTAATAAGAGAGTGTGAGGGTCTATTTTATATGGGGAGATTCCAAAGGCATTGAAGCATAGAAAAAATTCTCATTTTTTTATAGAAAGGATTTAAGGGTGGAAACAACTTTTGTGAAATAAAATATGTAATAAATTATGCACATCAGTTTCTTTACCACATCATCAATTCAATATAAATGATTTGATTCACCCAACAAATTTCACTCTATTTTTTAAAAACAACAAAAAATATAACCTATATTGATTAATTTTTTATCTAAAAAGTCCATAAAAACTCATCATTTCACCTCCTCCCATCTTGAAATAAACTTATCAATAACTAAATAAATACATGGTTCTTGGTTTTGATGATTCTACATAGAAGTATCCATTCATATTTGATCATTGGTTTCAAAGTTAAATGGTTATAATAATAATAATATTAATATTTTTTTATTATTTCTTTAAAAATATAGAACCACATAATAATATTAAAAATGAACATTAAAATATTATGATGATTTTACCATGAAGGGACAACAATATCCTTCTTATAAGTCCCCTAATTTCAATCATTTATAGAGATAAAAAAATGAGGAATAAAGTGGTTGAATTGAATGATTTCAGAAAATGAGTACAAGTCGGGAATGCGTAGGCATGAGTACGGTATATATTGGGCCTGCATCTCTACATTCCATTATATTGAAATTAAAATAACACCATGTGTCAAGAAATTTTACATACCTGTTTATCATTCCATACTATGGTTTCCATGGTGTAACGAACTAATCCATGATTCCATCCAACCTGACACCCGACCCGATTCTCTATAAGGCTGAAAGGGTATTCCTGATCCCCATGGGTTGAAAACTAGTTCCTATGCATCATAGGAATTAGTTTGGAAATGATTTCTCTCAAATTAGAGTTAAAAAAATGAAATATATAAATTAAATAACAAAAATAAATAAATAAGTAGGAATGAAGACTATAGAGAGAAAAACTAACTAAAAGAAACAGCTACAACCAAGCATCAAGGGAAACTAACAAACTCAAGTCAAGACCCCAAACATCTCCACCCAACTCTCCCCCATGCTGTCGATGAAGAACTAAGAGAATCCAACTGAGAACATAGAATGATATAGGTATGAGATAAAAGGCCATTAGGACATCACAACACGCCGAAACATTGAAATAGGTTCCCTAAGGCAATTTCTCAATGAATGTTTGAAATAAATTCCAGAAATTAGGCTTTATATACACAATCATCTCAAGGAAAAACAAATGAAATCCATATAAAACATCCAAAACATTTTAAATTTATTTCCAAAAACAAAACACACACGTTTGAAAAAAAATCAATGGGACGAGGCTTTATCAAAAGCCATGCACAATTTTATAATTTCTCAAAAACAAAACACATTCTTTATTTAAATGAAAATAATTACATTAAAACATTTTAGAATAAGTGTCAAATAAACAATTAAGGACACTTAGGCACAACATGCTCGAATATACAACAAGGCATGTAAAAAGAGGACATAACCATCAGCATATACTCAATAAACATAATGGGAATAACATATCTCAATACATCATGTAAAACTGGGGACTAATAAAATAAATCAAAAAAAAAACAAGCCCAACAAAGAAATAGAAATATCAAGGGATTTGAAATGCCATGTTCGATCATCCCAACTTCTACATCAAAAGTAAGAAAACATGGAGCTTTTGTTAAAGTAACGACATGGTAAATAATAATAAATAAGGTTCCATTAAATAAAAATAATAACTTTCATCATTTTATTCAATAATTCCTTTTCATAACTTATATCTTCTTTACCACATAGTTCATTTTCATCATAAGATCCATGTGTTAAGCATTTACATCATTTTCACAATAGCCTAAGCCAATAAATTACTATACAAAAGGCATTAATTATAGTTCCCTATATCATTAGGGATACAAATTCATATAGAAAACACCACACATGCATAGGAGCCTCATTCTATGTAGTCTCATCAAATGCAACCATTTGGGGAATAGAGCCTCAGTCCCCTTCCCTAACACATGCATTATGGGGTGGGGATTAGGGCCTCAGTCTAACCCAACCCATGTATATAGAACATCAAATCAGTACCTCAAAACTACTAATCCATGTGCACACTCTTTTTAACCATTTACCACATATACCATTTCACAACCACAGTCAAACAATAACATAACATTCATAATTCATCAATACATAAATCCTTCTCATTCCATAACCCATGAACATGTTACCATTTGAAAATAATTTCTCATTAACCCACTAAAATTATAGAAAACACAACCTCATACCATGATATCAATTAGTTATAATTCTCAATTTCATTTAAACCCCATGTTAACCAACTAAACCCAGTCCTCCCAATTTCCATTCATAAACCCGTGTTAACATATTAAATATAAAAATACTAGTTTTAAACCCCTTAAAAGCTTCCATTTTCATAATTAACAACTCAAACACAGGCTTCTGAACATGACACACCCCATGGGTAGCCTTAATCACAACCCTGACATCATCCATGCATCCCATGGGGATCATGAGGGTTTCAATATATCAATACATAAATCAATCTATCATTTCTCACCAATGGAACCTAAAAAAGGAGAACAATAACACAACTATTTATCACTTCATATTCATTAATCACATGAACATCATAATCATCATCTACAAACAAAGGGGATCAATAATGAGAAATCGACATCACATCAGATGTTCCAAATGAGACTTCACTCATATAATAAATATTTAAAAACTATTTTCTAAAACAATATAAATTTTTAAA
The DNA here is from genome assembly GCA_963277665.1 of Viscum album. Taxonomy (NCBI): domain Eukaryota; kingdom Viridiplantae; phylum Streptophyta; class Magnoliopsida; order Santalales; family Viscaceae; genus Viscum; species Viscum album. The sequence goes on along the minus strand of OY728131.1, from coordinate 669,686,888 downwards.
TACAATTCTCAAGTTAACCATAAACACTTCCAAGCACAAAAACATAAGTCAAGGAAATATCCATTTTCAATTTATAAAACTAAAACACCCCTTTTAAAAAAGAAACCCATTAAACACCAAAGGGGGAGTGTACATAAAAACCCATTTGGACTATATCCCAAGGATCATGTACATTTTACAATGAAAACCCTGATTGGAATTTTTATCAAAAATAAATAATGCGTAAAATCCCATTTGAAAACCATGTTCCACTTCAAAATGCAATTCACACACACATTAAAAATGAAAAACCAAATCCTTTAAATCATATCAAGGTCATCCCGGGACAGTGGATTTCTTATTTTAAAATCCAAAACATGGAAAAAGGCCTTTCCTCCATCACACATTCCATAAAACACCACATATAACATTTTTAGACGTTCAATAAAATCAACCTATTTCCGATGCTTTCACCGGGGCGCGCAGATCCGTCTCGTTTGGGGACAAATAACGTGGTTTTTTTCGTTACCCTAAATTCTGGATTTCCAAAGTTGGGTAGAAGTCACTCCTTATTCAGGGACATCTGCTCCTTGATTTAAAAGGGATGATGTGATGTCCGTTCTTCCTTCCGTGGATTCCTCCTCGGAACTCGTCACCTAGTCCGGGTCTCCATCATAGATTTAATATGTTGTTCATGAAACTCTTCCTGGAACCATATCCTCATGGAAACCAGTTAATTTCGCTGCTTCTGTCAGGAAATTCCAAGTGGTCTAGTAAGGGTAGCAACCTTTTGTTAGGGGAGTAGTAACATTGGGGCATCACTGGCGTGTCTGGACGCTGGGGGATTGGTGTATCTGTTTTCTGTCCCTTATTATAGGGATTCTTGACAGCGTGGAAGCCCAAGGCATCCCACTTCGAGCGTGGGGAATCATATGCCATAGGAATGTATCTAAGGTTTTACTCAGCCTCCCATGTTTAACACATGGTATGTTACATGTTTAACGTCTAGTGGAGACGGATCAGACTGATCATAACACTGATTAGAGTGGATCAGATTGAGGAACCCCTTGTAGGGAACATCGATATTGGGGCCCCTACATGGGTGGCTTCTTGAATGTTGTGGAGAGGAATGAGGTGTCATGATTTTACCAGGATGTGGCGGCCCAGGTAAGAATCAGGATGGATGATGGTTTTGGGCTTGAGCCATGAAGAGACCTCCTATGTATCCCCATGGTAGGGAATCTGCGTAGTTTGTATGGAGATGTCTTACCATCAAATGAGGTTGAAAACAGATTTCCGCTGAATGAGGTTCCAACAGATTACTGCTAGATAAGTATGTCAACGGCTTACCGCTGAATAGGGTCGCAATGACTTACCATTGGATGAGGTCGGACCGACGTGAAAGAGGTTGGAAAGACCGGGTGGAGGTCTTAAACTTCATGGTGGCTTCCTACGTACCATTCCTTGACATGGATCAAAGACCACATAGTTCTGGTGTACAATTTAACGTCGTGCGGGATGGGGTCGAATCGACGTGAAGATGGACCGGGTGTCCAATGGGTGTTGGGAATGAACCTCGTGAGGCTTCCTACGTACCATGCCTTGACATGGATCAAAGTCCTCATAGTTCGAGAGGGTGTGGGGATTACACTCGAGGCTTCCCATGTTGATGGGTTTGGGGGATTGAACCTCCTGGAGGCTTCTTATGTGCCATGACTTGACATGGATAAAAGTCCCCGTAGTTCGGGAGGGTGTGGGGCTTACACTCTAGGCTACCCAAGATGGTGGGTCCTGAACCTCATCGAGGCTTCCTACGTACCATGCCTTGACACATATCAAAGTTCTCATAGTTCGGTAGGGTGTTAGCTAACCGACGTGAATGAACACCTTGGTCCAATGGGTGTTGGGATTGAACCTCACAAGGCTTCCTAAGTACCATGCCTAGACATGGATCAAAGTCCTCCTAGTTCGGGAGGGTGTGGGGAGTACACTCTAGGATACCCAAGGTGATGGGTTTTGGGGCTTGAACCCCGTGGAGGCTTCCTACGTACCATTCCATGACATGGATCAACGCCCCCGTAGTTCGGGAGGGTGTGGGGCTTACACTCTAGGCGTCCCATGATGGTAGGGTTGGACCTCGTGGATGCTTCCTATGTACCATTCCTTGACACGGATCACAGTCCCCGTAGTTCGGGAGGTTATGGGGCCTACACTCTAGGCTTCCAAAAGTGATGGGTTTTCGTGCTTGAACCTCGTGGAGGCTTCCTACATACCATGCCTTGATATTGATCAAAATCCCCATAGTTCGGGAGGGAGTGGGGCGTACACTCTAGGCTACCCAAGATGGTGGGTCTTGAACCTCGTAGAGGCTTCCTACGTACCATGCCTTGACATGGATCAAAGTCACCGTAGTTCGGGAGGGTGTGGGTTTTACACTCTAGTCTTCCCAAGATGGAGGGGCTTGAACCTCGTGGAGGCTTCCTACGTACCATGCCTTGACACGGATCAAATTCCCCGTAGTTCGGGATGGATTGGGGCTTACACTCTAGGCTTCCCAGGGAGTTTGGTGAACCGACATGAAGGAGGTTGGAACGACTGAGTTGTGGGATTGAACCTCATGGAGGCTTCCTATGTACCATTCCTTGACATGGTTCCAAGGCCATGTAGTTCAGGTGTATAGTTTAACATCATGCGGGATTGGCGATGTCATGGATGATGCTTACTATAAGACCACATGAGTCATGATCGGGGCGAGAAACAAGAGGCATCAAAGGACTAAAGACCACGTTGTTAAAGGTGCGTCTGTGGGAATTGAAGAGGAGTGGGGATTACACTCTGAGGCGGCCAAGGAAGTGTCAGGACTTACTCTAGGATGGAGGCCCATGGGAAAAAAAGGGCAGCGGGAGAGGGACTTGGGACCGAAGAAAGGAGGAGCCTCATTCCCTATCACACCCTCAGCTAGCCTTGGCACTGAGGAAGTGAGGAGGAATAGGGGTGTTACCTCCTTGAAGTAAAGATAGGGGCTTACACCAAGGTGGATGGCCTTCCCCTGCGGACAAACACCACTCCCATAAAAATGATATAATCCCCTATGGAGACCAGGGGGCATGGAGAATGTCCAAGGTGGGGCACCCCTCGTGCGAGGAACAGGACGAGGCCACAGTTTAACATCACGTGTTGAGGATGAGGGTGCTTGGTAGTTTAACGTTCTGCAACTCGGACGAAGTGGATTTTCCCCGCACCCCTAGAACTTACATAACTAGTATCATCTTCTCCTTGTGGGATGTAAGGCACTAGAAATGTCCTACTGAGGGGGTGTCACAGAGCAAACCATCAAGGGGTCCACGTTATCATGGTTGTGCGAAGAAGCAATATCCATTAGTGTGCCTATGCGAAGAATCATTAGGCATAGCAACGCTATGGGTGGTATCATCCAGGGGACCTTGAAGTCTCATCGTGAAAACCTGGAGGGTCACACGGGAAAAGGATTTTCCAAGTAGAGGGGTCCATAGGCAGGGGCCTTGTGGAGCTATGTTGTTCTGCATAGCGGAGGGCACTTGCGAAGGGGTGTGCTTCACGAAGTGGGGTTCCATAGCTTTATCATGAGTAGGAGGTTCAAATGGGAGGTGCTTCGCGAAGTGGAAGGCCATTCGCAGAGCACAGCCTCACAGAGCAAAGGTGCCCCGCGATACAAGGTGTCGGGAAGCAATGTGCTTCTCGAAGTACAGTGACCCTACCTTATCATGTGAATCATTTGTACATGAAGGGTGTTTCTCAAATCATAAATGCTCCATGATGACCCGGGTCCCCTTGGGAATCCCCTTTCCTTCGTGAAATCCATTAGGCTTCACAGAAGGAATACCTATTGGAAGAGGGGATCAAAACGAGACAATGGGGAGGCACTTCCTAAAGAAGAAGTACCTCGCATAGATCATGGTTCACCAAGTAGAAGATTTCTTCGTGATTCGGGAGCTGAGAAACCAAAAGGTCAGATTGTCCATCCCTTGAGCTCAGGGGGAGCCTGGTATTTATAGGGAAGGGGCACCATGGAGTAGATCTGACGTGGTGCGAAGGGGAATTGGGTTTCTTCGTGATGGGCTCGCGAATGTCAAATGGGTTCGCGGAGCATCCTGCCTCCTATTCTTTGTGGTGGGTTTGCGAGCATCAAATCCATTCGCGGAGCGTCCTACCTCCTTTGCTTCGTGATAGCCACGGTGTTGAGGGGACTCCGTAAATTGGCCTCCTGAGGCAGCTCGTGGGGCCGTCTGTGGGCCTTTTCTTTGTTTTGAAATTTGGCGCCAACAAATGCCCCCCTCAGACATGGAACCATGGAGAGATCAAGGGTCGAAGTCTGAGGGTAATCCCCAAAATCGTCGGCGGTTCGTGGGGCTGACTCGTGATGAGGGCTCGCGAGGCGAATAGGGGACGTGCATGCTGAGAACGCCGCAAAGCTCCATGCGAACTGGACGCGCCGCAAAGCTCTAAAGGTCGTTGCCTATAAATAGGGGGTCTTCCCTCTCTTTTTTCCTTTCCTTTCTCTACAATTTTTTCTTCTTGCACTCTTGATTCGTGACACTCTGTGTACTCCGTGAGTGGTCTTTTCGAATCGAGGTTTCGCGGCACACAGCGAGTCCCCGACTCCGCATTTGTGCTCCACGATCCGGATTTGAACGCCGAGGCAGCACCCTATGAACAGTCTCCATGAGTGGGATTTGAGAATGTTCTTTGCGAAAGATCTTCGTGAACCAGCCAACCAAACATCCATGTTCCAGAACCGAATTTCCCACCATGAAGCTTCCCTAAGGTTCCTTACGGATGTCGCTCAGAGGGACGATATGGTTAACAGTCTGGGGCTAGGAGAGATAGTCCATAGCCACTCAGACCATAGTTCATTATTGGAGCGGTTTTCGGAGAGCCAGAAGAACTACCCTCTATGCATGATGTAGCCTTTATATGGATTCGGCCTGAGGGGTGAAGTCTTCATCCCGGAAGTAGGTTGGGATGTGCCAGCTTACAGGTTCCAGAGCACGCCGTGTCAGCACCGATGGTTCAGGGTGCCCGATGGTCATGCTCGGGATGACTTCATGCCTTTCACCACTGACTGCCTATACAATCATATGAACAATTTCGACGGGAGGTCATTGCAGCCAGAGACGTCCCCTCCCATATACTAAACCATCGTTAAGGTGGCGCTGAGGAACTCGAAGAAGGGGTGGTCCGAGGAATGGGACCTGCGCTAGGGTGGAAACATTACGAACAATTGTGCTTGGTCCTATTGGGTAGGCACCTCATGTGAGGAGTTAGAAGCAGAGCTATGAAGAGTGGGCTTGTATGCGGAAACTTGGGCTTCCCAGTTCCATATCTACGAGACGAAGCAGTTAATGCTGGAGTTGCAGAGCCGGTGGTCACCGAGGACCAATACCTTCCACCTACATCATGGGGAGGTCGTCATTAGCCTATAGTATATGAATAAGATCTTAGGGGTCCCGATAATAGGGGCGACGTACTAAAAATTCCTCCCATCTATGGGTGAATGGGAGGATCCAGAGCGGATGCCACATTTGGCAATGACATGATAACGCTCGTGCCTAGGGAGGACAAGGAGGAGGTGAGGGATGTCTACTTCAAGAACTGGTTCATGAAAATTATAAACTTCCTAGAAAATAGGTAGTTCCTAGTGAGGCCTTGAACTTTTCCCAAGGTTTCCCCGAGTAAGGAAAACTCATACTGGCGGCTGTTGAAGAATAGCCAATGGAAGACCTGGTAGTTCAGCGTCAACACTGAACAACGACCAATAGTCAGGCTGACATCATTCATCGCGGCCCTCATCTGTGGTTGGATACTGCCAGTGAGGGATACAAACATGGGAGTGTGGCCAAGTACTTTCATCATGGCATCCACATTGGTGACAGGAGGGTGGGTCAACATGGGGATCCCGATGCTCGGCAAGTTGTACAAAATGTTGTGGCACATCAGCGAGGGGAAAAGGCCACAAAGGGTATGCGGGCCGTTCCACCTCCTATACGGGTGGATTGCAGTGCACATCAAGGGGGTTTATGAGTATCTAAACCCCATCTTGCCACTAAGGTCAGAATTCCGTCCCTCGATCTTGAACGCGGAGGGGAGATTTTCGACTATGCTGACCGCACCGTCAGTTCTGAACCGGGTGTGGAGGGTGGAGGAATTCAATTTCTACTCATTCTCACTACCGATGGGGGACTTCAATGACGATGGATGGGGTAAAAGAGAGCATTGGGTTACCTCATAGCCTTTTGAGGTGGATTCTTGGTGGCCAGGGTGGACCGCGAGCATCTCGGCAAGCTGTACACCCCACACCGGTTCGCCCGAAAATTCCGGTGCTTGCAGCGGCTTACCCCGCATGTCTATCTTGGGGTGCTCTATGGGGAGCGCTCGTGTGTGAAGAGGCAGATGTGGATCATATTCACATGGAAAGACAGGAAGATGCGGAATGCACCGCCTCCTCTGACCGTCGTCCTTCAGCTGGTAAAAGAATAAGCCCAGAGCTGGGAGGCGGCCCATCCATGGGAGATGCTGAAGCGGCCAACCGTCTTGGTTGGAAACGGTGAGTTTCATCGACCTCGGGGCCGAGGCCGGAAGGCGAAAAAGGCATGGTAGTGGATCTGGCAGTGGCAGTGTAGCCGGTGGTCCCAAGAGAACAGAGTTATCAAGAGGGACGACCATTGAGGGGGTTCCGTAGGATTTCTACTCAGGCCCTGAGGTTATGGTTGCGCCACATTGACATGCTGAATAATGCTATATTCTTGGAGGCCTGGGACATTCGTGAAGTCAACCGGAAATTCCTCGTCCCATCCGAGTTATGGTAGCACCTCAACCCCCTCGGGATGGACTTTCTGGGAATTGTCCCCATTAGGGCCGGTTTTGCAGTATCTCAGGTAGAGGAAAAGCAATACATAGCCATGCTGGAAGACTCCATCCACTCCCGGGGCACCCTACACCCGATGACAGACCGGGTCAAGGTGCTGTTGGGTCGTACGATCCCTCCTTAGATGTCAGATGCTGATCTGAGGGAGCACTTCCCTCTGCCGGACGAATCAGATGAGTCCACCTGGGGAGATGAGGCTGGTAGAGAAAGTCTACCGGAGGAGGGTGAGGTCGGTGATCAGTCCTTAAATCTCGAAGGCTTCGCGGAGGCCCTCTAGGTAAAATCACAAGTTCCTTCTTTATAGTATACCCTTAGGTTAATCTAGATTCCTCATCTATGTATGCACTATGCAAGAGGACCTTGTGCATAGTCCTTGTTCTCACCCCTCAGTGGGTGACGACGTGGGGCCTTTAGGATCCACGCTCGAGGATGCATCAACTTCCACGTCTGGCGGGGATGGGACACTCGATGTGGCTCCGTCGGAGTCTCTAGACCTGCTAACCATATATGAGGGGCCACATATCGGAGTTCCGACGACATCAGCCCAAGAGCAAGACCATGGATTTGACCAATGTAAGTCTCCTATACCGAATTCACGAATACCATCCCCTGACAGAGTTAACTAACATTCACTTCCCCTTCTTGGCATGTTCAGTCCTTCAATTGGCCTGGGCTGCTCCGGAGAGGTTTGTCGGAGCTTCTAGTAGTGCCTTTCCTCGAGGCATGCCAATGGTCGTAGAGGTGAAAATCCGACCTGACCGAACTCCAACACTCTCGATCTTTGGCGAGGATTCCAGTGGGACTGCGCCTGAGATTATCGATTTGGGAACTGATGATGAGGATCATCCAGATGATTCAGGCCCTTCCACGCCTGATCCAATTCCATATGTGGACCCGGCTGAGGAGTTCTTGGGGGAATTCGCAACATACGATCCTTCCAATCACGCCGACTGTAATGAGATGACCTCTGATGAGGAGGATAGCAAAATAGTTTGTCGCCAATCTTGGAAGCTGATTGTGCGCTTCATTAATGACACCCCCAAGCACTATGGTTGGATGAGATCGAGAGACTCTGATCGCGACTGCGTGAACTGTGTGCTGGGGGAGTGGATGCCTAGTGCCCTCACATGCTCGTTATAGATCTTATGGAAGAGAAGATTCGGGAGTAGGATCGTGGCCTCGATGTGGGATGGAAGCAGAGGATGGAGGTGAACATAAAGAGGCTTCAGAAGGTAGAAGAAGAGGTCCAGCGGTTGCAAAATTGGGTAGATGAGAATTCGACCTCCCTCAATGCGCAATCTGAGCTAATATTGCGATTGAATGCCTAGCTGGCAAAAGTCGAAGAGGGACTGAAGCGAGCTTCTGAGGAGATGATCACCATCTGGGGTGACATAGAGTAGGCTCGGATTGTGGGTAATGGATTATTCTCTCTCGCCTCTGAGGAGGAGCGGGAGATGAACAAGTGGCATCAACTCCTGGGCGCCACCAGCCAGAGGGTGGCGGAGCTTCTACAATCTTTTGACGAGGTCAACCCATCCATGGGGGGAGTCGACCCTCAGGTACTGTAATGATTACAAACCCTCAAATGTACTTTCATGATTTGGTTGTTTTTTGTCGTATCATTCATGAGTTATGATGTATTCATTGGATTACTACATCCTTGTGATGTACATGGAGCGTCCAGCGATCCTTCCCAGAGCTCACGTGGGTCTGGCCCGATGTGAGAAATCAGGGATGACCACCTTATCACCCCATCCAAACGTAGGAGTGAAAACAAATATTTGGGCATCCTGGATTTGAACAACCAGTTCGGATTTTTGGGAGGAAATGGGGGAGACCTGACTTGAGAATGAAGCTCTCAGAATAGCCAAATTACTGTTTTCCTAGTGTGCTCTTGTGCACGAATGAGGTAATGCCAGGGGCGATGAAATCGATCCGAACAGATGGGAATGGGAAGTGTGAATCGTGATACCCAAGATTCAGAACATTGTGGGGGTGTGGCATGGAAATAAAGAATAACTGTTGACCACATTCTAAACACAGTATTCTTATTGCATTAGCCTGAAATGGGGACAAACAAATGAGGGTTGACTGTTGAACATGTTCGAAACACATGACCTGTCGCAAATGTAACTTGTTTGTCTTCCAGAACGTTGGCCTAGGACAGTAGGTGGGTCATAGTCTGAGAATCCATACTGTTAGGTGGTTCTTCTAAATGTGAAAGAGGACGAGGGTCTGAATAAGGGGCACACTAAGAAGGGAATGTGGAGTGATGCTTTTTTTCAAACAGAATCAATCACTCACGAAATTACGCCACCATGGTGGGAGTATATTATATGGGCGCATTGGTTTGATCATGGATCATTATTTCTTTTAGACAAGGCCTCTCAGGTGAGGGATCCGCTGCTTCCCAATGTCATCTTGGGGCATCCTTAACTTTTTCATCGTAAATTCGCAGTTACGTGATTCCTCATAAGGCGTCAGGCTAGGGGCCAGAAATGGAGAGGAACATGATTTTATGATTCATGTGTCTGGACCCTAGTTGAAATACAGAGGTGTCTCTATGTATCCCATGAGGATGGGAATCAATCCGTACATAGTTCCGTAGGCATATTTTAATGTCATGTGGGACGATGAGAAGCCTGGTTGCACCGGAACACATTCCACCAAAACTACTAAGCCCAAGTGAGTCATGCTTGATGTGGGAAACAAGAAGTAATGGGGAACTTTCCTGACACCGGAAGGGGGATGTTAGGGAATAGAGACATTTGGTGAATGATGGCCTAATAATGATAACCCTTCCACGTAGCACACCTAGACGTGTGAAGAGGCAAGGCTGAGTTTGTCGGAATTATACATGAACATGAGGAAGTGGAAATGTGTGAATCATGGTGCTTGAAATATGGATCACAATGATGGTGGTGTGACGATGGAGGATAACTGTTGACCATGGAGGAAACTCAACATCCACATCACGTTAGCCTGAAGTGGGAAAAACAAATGAGGGTTGAATATTGACTATGTTCGAAACAGGTGACCTGTCACAGATGCCGTCCAAGATCCTTAGGGATGTTGTCTTGAAATGGTAGGAGATCCCTTAGGCCTAGTATCCATGCCATCCTAGGGTCCTTTTGGAAGTGGAAGAGGATGAGGATCCAAATATCGATCTCACAAATCTTGGACATGGAACGAGGGGAATGTCTCAATGAAGATTCCACACTTCAGGCACTTTGTCAAAACACATCTGAATACGACAATGAGATGTATCAGATAGAGGTATTCGAGTCCCTTCCCATGGGGAGATCTTATTTTAGGGTCATAGAATTCGTACCATGGATGGTAGGAAACACGGGAGATGCGTTGTTAGTAATTAAAAAACCCCGACGTGAATGGGAACTGGGGGTTACGACCACCACGTGTTCCTTGGATAGGATTTTATGTCAAGGGACCAAAAATGAGAGTTGAGTTGGGCCTAAGGCAAAGTGCACAGGCATTCTTACATACCCCATTAGGATGGGGATCAAGCTGCATGTAGTTCTTGAGGTGGAACGGTAAGGTACCAGTTCTAGGGATAAAATGGGTGTGCGGGCATGGCCCTCTCACCAAAAGAAGTGGTATTTGATTAATCTTGTTTGTCCTTTAAGGTGAGTGGTTTTTTTTGTGAAGCGACTGGCCTAGGGTAGCAGGCCCTGACATCACCACAAGAATCAATCCATTGAAGTCATTGAAAAATGTCATGGTGTGATCCCAATACCAAATATGGTGTCCCCTTGAGCGAGGACATCACAATGCAGTGCCATTTTTCATCGTGCGGCCAGGACGATAATGTCACAATTTCGGGTCATGTGATAGGACCAAGCATGCATTTTAACTTCATGTAGCGCAGATGTAGTAGAGATGATGCTAGGTGGGGAATGTGTACGGTTCTATAAAACATACCCAACATGAATGGGGACATGATCTCATATCACACCGTATGGAATTCCGAGAGGGAAACCTCGGGCTAAGTGGCCCAAATAGAGGTAATCGGGAATGGGGTAGGAGAAACTAGCTCCCAACTGAGCTAGACCCAAAAATGAGATGTCTGGGTGGTCCTAAGTATCCCATAATTATGAGGATAGATCCGCACATATCCCTTAATGAATATCTTAGATTACGGTCTTATAGCATGGACTGTGGGAGCCCCGAAGGATGCCGTGTTGTAGATTTGTCCCCTCGATGTGCGGAGGTGCACTAAGAGATAGCTCCAAGAGTGTCGAGATTCTACTTGGACATGATGGGGTGGAACATAATGTGAACCATGCAACCAACATTCAAGGCCTGAAGGGGCTGGCGTGATGATGGAGGATTACTGCTGACCATGTTCGCAACACAGCATCCTATCACGCTAGACTGAAATGGGGACAAACAAATTAGCATCGACTGCTAACCATGTTCACAACGCGGGATTTGTATCAATTTGTTGTCTGGAACCCTCAAGGGCATGGGCCCGTAATGGTAGGGGAGCTCATAGGTGTGGTATCCATGCTGTTCATGGGGGTCCCTCTAGGTGTGAAAGAAAACGAAGGCCCAAATGAAGGGGAAAATGAAGTTTGAAAAGTGGAAGGAACTTGCCTAAGTTGAATCTGATACTTCTGGTCCTAGACTAGAGTACTCTTAACACGTTGGTGAACCACTACAAGGTGTCGAGGGATTCAACTTGAGGGCGGCCAAGAGATGGAGGATTCCCAGGAGAAGAGGGGAATGTTGCCAAAAACCCAACGCGGAAGAGGGAATAGCTCTATACCACACCTATATATCCCCCTTGTGGAGAGGGATAGGCCAAGGGGCCTAGGTGACGGGGAGATCAGGATTTCTCTAATAGATGGGGATAGAGCCGAAATCTAAATGTTCAGGTGGTCCTACGTATCCCATAGGGATGGGAATCAAGCCACACGTAGTTCTTGAAGACACTCTGGGGTAAGATACCCTATCAAAATGAGGTGTACGACATGGAGAATAACCCGGTGTGAATGAGGAAATTATCCCACACCACACCATACAATCCCATAAGAGAGAACCTAGGTCGGGGCCCAAGAAGGCCAAGGGGCCTGAGGTTGGGCCTCGGTTAGAAAGGCCTGACCAGTTTTCAGTTTAACGACTTGTAGTGAGGTCAGGGGCCGGGGGCCAGAGAAGGCCAAGGGACATGAGGTTGGGCCTCGGTCAGGAAGGTATGACCAGCTTGCAGTTCAATTTCTTGCTGTGAGGATGGGGGTCGGGGCCGAGGAAGGCCAAGGGGCCTGAGGCTGGGCCTCGGTCAGGAAGGCCTGGCCAGCTTTCAGTTTAATGTCTTGCAGTGAGGACGGGGGGGGGAGGCCAAGGGTCCTAGGCTGGGCCTCAGTCAGGAAGGCCTGACCAGCTTGCAGTTTAACGTCTTGCGGCGAGGACGGGGCTGGGGGCCTGAGAAGGCCAATGGGCCTGTGGCTAGGCCTCGGTTAAGAAAACCTGACCAGCTTGTAGTTTAACATCTTCCAATGAGGACAGGGGGCTGGTTAAGGTGACTCATCCGGGGATGTGTACGACATGGTGAGCAAACCGGCGTGAATGAGGACATAATCTCACACCCCGCTATACAATCCTAGAAGAGAGAACCCGGGTCGAGGCCCCAAGGCTGGGCCTCTGATGAAAGTTCATGTGCCCTCTTGTACGGTTACTGCCTCATCACAGCTCCTAATCCCACATCAGTGGTGCTCGGTGTGGGAAACAAGGAGCCATTCATGGCTATACCCCTCAAACGGGGCATGATAGCTAGTATCTCCCGAAGGGAGTCCGTCACATGGAGATACAACAGGGTAGAATGAACCACTACACTCGATATTTGGGACATCTTGGGATGGTCCTAATGATGCAGGACAACTGTTGACCATATTCGAAACACAACGTCCCAATAGTGACTTGAAATGGGAGAAACAAAAGATCATCAACCGCTGACCATATTCCCAACATGGGATTTGTATCAATTTTTTTCTCGACAACCTTGATGGTGTTGGCCCGAAGTGGTAAGAGAGACATTAGGCCTAGCATCCATTCAATTTAGGGGCCCTTCAGGATGGGGAAGGTGATGTAATCCAAGTCAAAGTGTGGGTGAGGCATAGTTTTACCCATTTATAAAATAGGCGAATGTCGTTAGGGAGCAAGATTTATGTATACATCGAGGCTAGCTTGATGTGAATTGGGGAAAAAGTATACACCCCACCATATGTCTTAACCTGAGGGAAAGATTCTGGCATTTGGGCTGGGCCAACATACAAAATTTCCGTGCATTCCTATGTATCCCAGGAGGATGATAATCAAGCCATACATAGTTCTCAAAATGCAGTTTAATGTCATGCAGGATGATTCACAATTTAATTTCATGCAGGACGGGACAGTTTAGGGTCACGCGCGACCGACATAAAGTTTAAGGTCATGCAAGACCATCTAGTTTAAGGTCATACAAGACCAGCATTTAGTTTAGGGTCATGCAGGACTGTCCAGTTTAAGTTCATACAGGACCATTAGGTTCAAGAAACATATTTCTTGAGGAACTTGGCATTGGTGGGAGGAGTTATGTGCTCCCCATCCATGGTTTCCAAGAAGTATGCTCTATTGGGGAAAACCCTGTGGACTATGTAAGGACCTTCCCATTTGGGCGCCAACTTGCGTGGTTTCCTACCAGGTATCATTGGAGCTCGGAGGGACAATACCAGGTCACCTTGCAGAAAAGAGCAGAGGCGAACCTTTTTGTTGAAGGCTCTAGCCATCTTATTCTGATGCCTTTCTAGATTGTGCAGGGCACTGAGCCTATTCTCGTCAAGTGCTTCCAATTCAGCTAGATGGATTTTGGCCACCTTATCTGGCGACTGCTTGTCATAGACCACATTGCATAATGAAGGCAGTTGGATCGCGATGGGTAGGAAAACATCATCCCCATACACCAGGGAATATGGAGTCACCTGGGTGGAATTGCGAGTCATCATCTGAAAGCCCAGAGGGTGTTGGGGAGCTTGTCCAGCCAACTTTTCTTTTTTTCGGGCAACCATTTTTTTGAAAAATGTTAAAGAGGGTTTTGTTGAATGCCTCAATCTATACACTTGCCTATGTGTGATAGTGGGAGGTTTGGTTCGAACGGATATTGTACTTGGCATACAATTTCTTCATTTCGGCTGCTCAGAAGTTGGTGACGTTATCAGTGAGGACGGTGTGAGGGACCCCAAACCTGTGGATGATGTTGAAGCTCATGAAGTCAACGATAGAGTGGGCCTTGGCCTCCCTGAGCGGAACTGACTCTGTCCACTTGGAAATGAAATCTGTAGCAGTAAGAATGAATCACCATTGGAGAGTCGTTGCCGGTGGGTACGGTCCCATGACATCTAACCCCCACACCACAAATGGCCAAGAGTACTTGGTGGAGTGCAGGGGTTCTGGCAGCTGATGTAGGAAGTTAGCATGAACATGGCACGTGTGACATCACTTGGAGGACTCGATACAATCGCGGATCATAGAAGGCTAGAAGTACCCCAGTTTCTAGATCTGATCGGATAGCTTTGGCCTAGCCTGGTGGGCACCGCAGGAAGTGGGATGAACCTATTACATGACCTAATAAATCTCGAATCCTTGGATGCAATGGAGGATAACACCATCGAACCTACGTTTTTAGAGGATCTTCTCAAGGCTGGGACCACTTTGGTGGGTAAACTGCAGTGCGCAGTGTCAGATTTGCGCGTGCTCAACCCGATTAGCTGAGAGGCAACCATTTTGAAGATACTCGACAAAAGGGTCTCTCCAATCAGGGATCGCTTCAACCACTGCATTTGATGAGCCTGGGGTTCCTGACGTGGAAGCTCTGGTGGTAAGATGTCTTACCTGTAGGCCATCATCATCCTCTGGGGTGACAGGAGCAATGACACTCTGGTGTGCCACATGTATAATCAGATTATCCTTCCCAGGCACTGCAAGTGATGCAGCTATGCTGGCCAAAGTGTCCGCTCGACCGTTCTGTGACCAAGGGACATGGGTAACCTCCGGTCGAGAAGGGAATTGGGCGATTAGATAGACGATGTGATCCAACAATGGTACGAGCTCTGGATTTTTGACAACATATCCACCATTGACTTTCTTGATGACTAGCACAGAATCATCTCTCATATGGAAATGGGGCACATCGATCATGAGGGCCAGCTCGAGACCAGTAATGAGGGCCTGATACGCTACCTCATTGTTGGTGCAGCCTTCTGACAATAGGAACGAGTACGACAGAATGACTTGTTCCGGGGTAATGAAGACGATGCCCCAGCCAACATTGTTGAGCCTAGTATCGTTGAGCCTCCTACCGGTGGGGATCCAGGAGGCACCATCAATGTGCATCTGCCAACATGGAATGACTTGATCGACCGACAAGATTTCCTCATCCGGAAAATCCAAATCCAGGGACTGGTCCGCGGGGGTTGGATGGGCATCTAGAAAGTCTACCAATGTTTACCCCTTAATAGCCTTCTCAGGAACGAACGTGATTTCGAACTGCTGATGGATTATCGCCCACCGTGCTAATCGGATAGTCAACATGGGGCAATTCATAATATACTTTAGCGGGTCTACTCGAGACATCGACTGTACCTCGTGGTGTTGTAGGTAATGTTGTAACTCTTTCATAGCAAATACGAGTGCAAGGCATCTCTTCTAGATGGGCGAGTATATGGTTTCAATATAGAGAAGCATGCGGCAGATCTAGTAAATACTTTTATCTATCCACTCGTTGTTCTTTTGGGCGAGAAGGGCATTGAGGGACCGTTACAGGGTGGTGACATAGAGGACCAGCGGTTTCCCAGAGACGGGTGGCATCAAGACTGGAGGCTAGAGCAGATACTGCTTGATTTCCTTGAATGAGGTCTGGCACTCTTCGTTATGACAACCTTGCTTTTATTACAAACATAAACATTGTTTATTACATAAACTATTCACTTGATACAACATGAAATATCTAGATTTAATGTGTCTTTGTGTCTTAGGATCATTAAATAACAATTTAAAACATGAAATACAACATCTTTATTGAAAACTTCCATTACATGACCACTACATTCCCTCATACTTAGCATTGCATGGGATAACCAAAGGACATGCATACGAAAAGGGGTGAGATTTAAAGGCCAGTAAGGGAATAAACACGGAATACATGAGGAGTAAAATACATGGTAGACAATAGGCATATCAATAGAGCATAATAGAAACATGAAAATAAAGGCATGATAATGCATGATAATCATAACATGGAAATGTGGCAACAACACTTAACATGGAATTAGCATGAGCCAAGGCTCATTGTACATGGAGCATGAGTAAATTCTCACTACACATGAAACATGAGTAAAACCTCGTTGCACTTAAATTAGCATGATTCAACACTCATTGCACATGATGTATCATGATACTATACTATACCTAATTCAATGGAGCGCTATAAGGGCGCACCCTTCTTAAACATTTCATTTCATGCATAAGTGTGCCACATGGATCGTAAAACATGGATTCATAAAACATAATCATTTATTCCATGATAAAGGAATGTGAAATTAATACATCAAAACTTATAATCAATAAGTAAATGTTCATAAAGGTGAATACCCTTGATGGAGAAATGGGCATGGCATTCACTACACAATGGCATTGGCTTAGAAAATCGGTGCGATTTCGGCAGCGTAACGGCGTGACATAAGAATTCATAAAAACAGTTGATGAGAGAGAAAGGGGTTCCACATAATATTTAAATTTAATGGACAGTAAGGATGTCATATAGATATATTTCCCATCAATTGTAATGGAATTTAGATTCATGATACAAAATTACTGCTTGAATGTAAATGAGGAGAGAGAAGTTCCTTTTGGAATTTAGGCAAAGTAACGGGAGTACATGGGAGGCATTTAATAAGAGAGAAAGGGTATCCCATAATTAAAAAAAATAGTTCAGTATGAAGGAGGTTCAAAACCATACCCTAACATTCATAATCTAAATTAAAAGGACAAAACAACTTAAAGAAATTTGACAAAAATGAGAAAGGAAGAAAAAACCCTTACATGGAAGTGTGCTTCCAAAGGCTTGAGAGAGGCTTAAGAGAGGATTCCTGGGATCTTGGGGCACCTTGGGAGGATTCTAGAGAGAGTAGGTCAATGTTTGGATGAACTAAAAAGGCTTTGAGTGAGGAGGAAGTGGGAGCTTGGCTGGGTTTATATAGGAAAGGTGAGTGAATTCTTTATTATTTAGGTTTTGGACCCCTTTCATTAAACTAATCAAAACCACAAATGAGCTCATGGTTTTTTCCCATGGTTTTTGTAAAAGGGGAGAGGAAAAAATATTTTATAAGGCCAAAGTCTGAACTTCTTAAAATAATGGGGGTTGCTTATATGGAGGTGAGTCACACTCCCATGGAAAATAATTTAAAAAGACAAGATGTTTAATAAGTCTTGAGGGGTCCATTAATGATTTGTAAAATAAGTAAAATAAACCCAAAAATCACATTATTTTAATGGGAAAAAATAAATTTTCCAAACATAAAGCTTATAGTATTTTATTACATCACTATTTGGTCATTATGATTTCATAAAACACGTTATATATTTTAAACGGTATTTAATTTTTACCCAAAAATTTGACTGTCTCAGAAAATTATGAAAAATTCACCATTGGATAATTTCAACATCCTAACTCTAGAAATATAATTTATTTTATTTAAATAATTTTATAAATATGTTAATTATCACTTTTAAAATAAAAACTGACATCGAAAATTCGCGAGTTTTGACAGAAATTGCATTCAAACGTTAATAAAAATTACAATTGCATTCATAAAATTATAAGAAAATTTATATTTAATAAAAATTAATTTATTAATAATAATAATATTTTATTAAAATAATATTTAACTCGAAAATCCCTTAATTTAATAAAATAGAATTCTTAATTAAATAATAACTAAAAAACTATTTTTACTTTAAAAACAATTTACAATGTATCAATGATGACAAGAAAGTATATTCATTATTATATACAAAAAAAATAATGTACATGAACATAGTACTAGATATTTGTTACATAACCCCTTAAAACAGCCGCATAAGACCAAAGGGTAAGGTGTGCGATGCTGACCGACTCTTGGGGTGGCTCAGATAACATTTCTGGAGTGGTAATCTCTATCAACTTCCACTTTTCCTGTTGACGGTCCCGTTCGAGCTTGACATGATGAAGATCAGCTTGGGCTTGGTCAAGAGCGAAGCCCAAAGACGCCACCTCTTTTCGGAGCTCCGACAAAAGGGCTTCGTATGGATAAATTCTACTTAATGAGGCCATCGCTTCTTTTTTGTGAGTAAATTGGATTTGTTAAAGCCCTAAATTTATACTAATCATGTGATCACTGTTCAACAGCTATATTATCATCGGTCAATATTCTTAACATAAAACCAAAGAAGTTGACATTTTATATGAAAATTTTACATAAAGAAACATTTAATTAGGTTAAGAGGGATTTCCATTAATCAAAATTTGGGTCGTTACAATATTCCCCCTTTAAGAAATTTCACCCTCAAAATTTCCTTTTCCCACACTAAAACAGATGTTGGTAACTCAACTTCATCATTTCCTCTAATTCCCAGTTCGCTTCTGCAAACTTGTGGCTTCGCCACAACTCCTTGATGAGGGGCATTATCTTATTTCGTAGAACTATTTCTCTACGATCTAAGATCTTCACTGGTTGCTCCTCATAAGAAAGTTCATCCTCTAATTGTACCACCTTAGAAGAGAGTACATGTGAAGGTTCTGATATGTACTTCCTTAAGAGGGATACGTGAAATACATCATGTACTTTGGCCATTATAGGTTGAAGTTCTAGTCAATAGGCCACATCCCCAACACGATCAAGAATCTCGAAGGGGCCTATGTACCTTGGAATTAACTTCCCTTTAATTCAAAACCTCATGAACTTCTTCCATGGAGATATGTGTAGAAAAACCATGTCTCAAAATTTAATCGCAAGGTCTCATCGAAGATTATCTGCATAACTCTTCTATCAACTCTGGGCTACCTTGATATGCTTCTGAATGGTTTTCACCTTCTCCACCATTTCCTCGACCATTTCTGGTCCAAGAATCTTACGTTCACTGACCTCATCCCAACATGCCGGTGTTCTGTACCTTTTCCCATGCAGGGCTTCATAAGGTGCCATTTGGATGCTCATGTGGAAACTGTTATTATAATAGAACTCAACCAGAGGAAGATGTTGAGCCCATCCTCCTTTAAAGTCCATTGAGCATGCTCTCAACATGTCCTCAAGTGTTTAGATAGTCTACTAGAATTGGCCATCAGTTTGAGGATGATAGGTGGTACTGAAGTTCAGTTCAGTATTCAGATCATGTTGACGACTCTTCCAAAACATAGAGGTGAATCTTGGATCTCGGTCAGACACAATAGATACTGTCACTCCATGAAGCCTTAACACTTCTATAATATATATCTGTGCCAGTTGATCCAATGATAAATCCTCCCGTATATCAATGAAGTGTTTAGTCTTTGTAAGACGATCCACCACAACCCAGATTGCATTACTGCCTTTAGATGTCCTCGGAAGTCCAGTGACAATTTCCATGGTGATGTTCTCCGATTTCCATTCTGGTATGGGCAATGGTTGCATCATCCCCTTAGACATCTGCCTCTCTTCCTTAACTTGCTGGCACACCAGGCACTTTGATGTATATTCAGCGATCTCCTTTTTCATATAATCCCACCAAATTTTTTCTCAGATATCTTGATACATATTTGTGCTCCCTGAGTGAATAGAGAAATTTGAACTATGTGCATTATCCAAAAGTTCCTTCTTCAGCTCTAGACTTGATGGAACATATAGTCTTTTCCCGAATCGCACAATTCCTTCTTCATTAACATTAAACTCCGATGATTTACCTTTTTTGATAGCTTCCACTTTTTCTTGAATTCCCACATCATCCTTTTGAGCATCCTTTAACCTTTCCAAAAGAGATGGTTGAGCAATCATTTGTGAAATGATTGATGATGTTCCCTTCTTTATGATTCCCATGTTCCTCTTCATCAAGTCCAAGAAGATTGGATCCTTCTCAATTCTCATCATTGATAGAATCATTTTGTCCTTTCTACATAGGGCATCTACCACCTTGTTCACTTTCCCAAGGTGGTAATGTATTAAATAGTCATAACCCTTGATGAGCTCTATCCATCTTCTCTAGTGCATATTAAGCTCTTTCTGTGTGAATATATATTTAAGACTCTTGTGGTTAGTATATATCTCACATTTCTCCCCATAGAGATAATGCCACAAGATTTTCAAGTCAAAGATCACAGCTGCCAACTCTAGATAATGAGTTGGATAGTTTCCCTCATTGATTTTCAACTTCCTTGAGGCATAGGATATCACTTTACCATTCTGTATCAGCACAAAGACTAATCCCTTCTTCGAAGCATCACCGAATACCATAAAAATTTCCCCACTTGTGGGTAAAGTGAGCACGAGTGTAGTGATTAGCCTCCTTTTCAACTCCTTGAAACATTATTCATATTCATCACTCCAAGAAAACTTTAATCCCTTTCGAGTTAGCTTGGTATGAGGTTTGCACAATCGTGAGAAATTTCCCACAAATTGTCGATAATATTTAGCTAACCCTAAAAAGCTACGGATATCCGTTACTAATGTTGGCCTTGTCCATCCCTCAATTGCATCTATTTTGGAGGGATCCACAGATATCCCATTTCTTTTGATGATATGGCCCAATAATGATACCTCCTTTAACCATAAATCACACTTAATGTACTTTTCATAGAGATTCTCCTTGCGCAAAGTCTCTAGTACAGTTCTTATATGCTCCTCATGATCCTCCTTGGTTTTGGAGTATATTAGAATATCATCTATAAAGACTACCAAAAATTTGTCAACGTAATCTCTAAACATTCTATTCATAAATTCCATAAATATTTATAGAGTATTATTGAGTCCTAAAGGCATTACTATGAATTCATAGTGCTTGTATCTTGTACTAAAAGCAGTCTTGGGGACATCTTCCTTCTTCACCCTTACTTGATAATATCCCGACTGCAAATATACCTTGGAGAAGTATTATTCTCTGCGCAGCTGATCGAACAATTCATCGATCCATGGAAGAGGATACTTTTTTTTATCATGATTTTGTTAAGTTCATTATAATCTATGTAAAGCCGCATTGAACCATCCTTCTTCTTGATGAAGAGGACTGGTGCACCCCATGGTGAAGCACTTGGGTGTATAAACCCTTTATCCAGATTCTTCTGTAGTTGTTTCTTCAGCTCTTTAAGCTCCACGATAGCCACTCTATGTGGAGTCTTGGATATTGGTAGATCCCCTGGTATAAGTTCAATTGATAATTCAACATCTCTTTTAGGAGGAAGACTAGTCAGTTCCTCAGGAAACACTTCAGCAAATTCCCTCACAATAGGCATTTCCTCAAGGGTGGTTTCTTCCTTGGACTCAATCATCTGAGGCAGATAAGCATGATCATAGGGCAGTAATATCCATGCTTGAGATGATGGAGCAAAAGGAGATTCATCTTCCTCCTTACACTTGTAAAGAATAGGGGGTCTATTCTCCATATAGAGTGTGATTTCCCTCTCCTGGCAATTTATGTTGGCGCTATATAAGGAAATCCAATCCATGGAAAGAATTGAAACAAATTCCACCAGAGGGAGTATGACAAGGTTCTCCGGGAAATTCAATCCACAGATTATAACAGAGGAGGACTTATATTAATGGGGTGAAATGATTTCCCCATTTTCCATACTCACCGAAATCTTTACTTCCATTTTTTGAGGTGGTGCTGGGATTGTTCTACTAAACTTTTGAGATATAAAAGAATGAATAGAACCTGAATCAAAAAGTGTGTTCTCTATTCTTGAATGAATAACTAGCATACTTGACACCACTTCGTTGTCGGGGTTCACTTCGGCAGAAGTGATGGAAAAATCTCTTCCTTGCTGCCTTGAAGGCTATTGGTTGCCTTCAAAAACCCTTGGATTAGGGCACTGATTTACAAAATGCCCTGGTTCTTTGCAGTTGTAGCAATGAAAAATGCATTGAGGTTCGAACGGAGTGTTCCTTTCCTCTGTCTCAGTCGCGGGTCTTTCTTGCTGACAGTTAACATCTAGGTGCCCTTCTCTTCCACACCTAAAGCATTTCCTCGTCCCCTTGAGGAAATTTCCTGGGTGCTTCTTTCCACACTTTTGGCAAGTGGGGTGCTAGATCTTCTTAGCACCATTGGATTTATCCATCAGACTGCCAGCATTTAATTCCACCTTACACTTCTTGTCCCCATGATACCCCTGTGATTCCCCGATCTCCATTTCAACCTTGAGGGCACATCAAACAATTTCCTCATAGTTGTCGAAGTCACGGATCGTTAATGCTTTCCGTAGGCTAGGATTCAGCCCACCAAAGAGGCGGTCAACATTGCATTTGGGGGTAACGACAAAGTTGAAAGCGTATCTTGCAAGCCTTGTGAATTTTTCCTCGTATGGTCCAACAGATTCTTCATCTTTTTTCTTGAGGGAAATGCAGTCCCTTTCCATCTTAAGCCGGAGGGTGCATGGAAAATATTTATCGAAAAACATCTTCTGGAAATCCTTCTATTCCAACGCCTCGATCTCCTCCTCAGGATTTGTATTTTTGATCAATGTCCACCACTAATCAGCTTCACCCTCCATATGATAAGCCACAAGGAGAACCTTCTCTTGTTCATAACATTTAAGGATAGAGAATATCATTTCAATGGAGTTGATCCATTGTTCAACGATCGTGGGATTAGATGATCCACTAAAAGTAGGAGGCTTTTGTCTCATGAAACCCTCGATAACAACTTGTTCTTTCTTAGGGGGGTTTGTAAGTTCCTCTTGACCCGTGTTTCTATTTAAAGATTGAGTTAGCTGAGAGAGAAGTGTGACAATGTTCATGATTCCCTCTCCCATTGGATTGGGAATCTCATTAGTACAGTCATCACACAGATCATTACATCGGTTGTTAGCCTGATTCCTCCTATGATCGGCCATTGGCTGGAATAAAAGGAAAGATAGGGGTAACACATAAAGGGTTATCCAAAAACACAAGTTTATGACTTAAAAATAAACTTTTATTTCCTTAACTCATGAGTCTATAGGCTTCAATCTAGGCTTTTCATGATCTAATTTATATCATATATTCTTAGGGGATTTTTTTTAAATTCCCTTGATAAGGGTTCATATTAGGCTTGTGAATTTATCAAAATGTATCCCCCAGGAGTTTCGTAACTCAGATTGCAGCAAGGCCCGTTGTCATTCTCCAGTTCCCAATCGAGTCTAGCTCAAAGTGGTGTTTTGGGGTTTTACCCCTAGGATATATCTGTGCCAGAGCCGCCTCTACCTGCTCGTATCCATACAGGTCTGTATTTTCTAGATAAACCACTACTAAGTACTTACCAAAACATAGGGATGTTTTTATTATATTTATTCTTGTCCTTAAGGCTTTACTAGGGTTTTCTAATCCTAATCCCAAAAAATAACTAAACCTATCCTCTGATACCAACTATGACAACCCTACTTTTATTACAAACTTAAACATGGTTTATTAAATAAAATATTCACTTGATACAACATGGAAGATTGAGAGGTCTAGTGTCTTTAGGGCTTGGGATCATTACATGACAATTTAGAACATGAAATACAACATCTTGATTGAAAACTTCCTTTACATGACCACTACATTCCCTCGTACTTAGCATTGCATGGGAAAACTTGAGGACATGCATAAGAAAATGGGTGAGCTCTAAAGCCCAGTAAGGGAATAAACACGGAATACATGAGGAGTACAATACATGTTAGAAAATATACATATCAATAGATCACAAGAGAAACATGAACATAAATGCATGATAATGCATGATAATCATAACATGGAAATGTGGCAACAACACTTAACATGGAATTAGAATGAGCCAAGGCTCATTGCACATGGAGAATGAGTAAATTCTCATTGCACATGAAGCCCAAGTAAACCCTAGTTACACTTGAATTAGCTTGAGTCAACACTCATTGCACATGATGTATCATGATACTATACTTTACCCAATGCATTGGAGCGCTATAAGGGCGCACCCTTCTTAAACATTTCATTTCATGCATAAGTGTGCCACATGGATCGTAAAACATGGATTCATAAAACATAATCATTTATTCTATGATAATGGAATGTGGAATTCATATATGAAACATTATAATC
Organism: Viscum album; assembly: GCA_963277665.1. Lineage (NCBI taxonomy): Eukaryota > Viridiplantae > Streptophyta > Magnoliopsida > Santalales > Viscaceae > Viscum > Viscum album. Next base: position 669,662,693 of record OY728131.1, on the reverse strand, counting down.
AATAAGTAAGTGTGTATAAAGTTTAATACCCTTGATGGAGAAATTGGCATGGTATTCACTACACAATGGCATTGTCTTAGAAAATCGGTGCGATTTCGGCAGCGTAACGGTGTGACATAAGAATTCATTAAAATGGTTTATGAGAGAGAAAGGGGTTCCTCATCATATTTACATGTAATTGAAAGTAATTAGGTCATATAGATACATGTCCCAAAATTTTTAATGGAATTTAGATTCATGATACAAAAGTATTTCTTGAATGTAAATGAGGAGAGAGAAGTTCCTTTCATCATTTCGGCATAGTAACAGGTGTACAGGGGAGACATTTAATGAGAGAGAAAGGGTCTCCAATAATTAAAAAGTAAAGAGGTAAGTATGATGGAGGTTTGAAACCATACCCCAACATTCATAATTGAAATTAAAAGGACAGAACAACTTAAAGAAAATTGGACAAAATGTGAAAGGAAGAAAAAACACTTACTTGGAAGTGTGCTTCTAAAGGCTTGAGAGTGGCTTGAGAGAGGCTTAATGGGAGCTTGGGGCACCTTGGGAGGATTCTAGAGAGATTAGGTCATAGGTTGGATGAACTCCAAAGACTTTGAGTGAGGAGGAAGTTGGAGCTTGGGTGGTTTTATAAAATAAATGTGAGTGAATTCTTTATTATTTAGGTTTGGGACCCCTTACATTAAACTAATCCTAACCAAAAATAAACTCATGTTTTTTGCCCATGTTTTTGGAAAAAGGGAGAGGAAAACAATATTTTATAGACCAAAGTCCTAAATTCTTAAAATAATGGGGTTTCTTATGTAGATGTGAGTCACAATCCCATGGAAAATAATTTAAAAAGACAAGATGTTTAATAAGTCTTGAGGTGTCCATTAATGCTTTGTAAAAAAATTCAAACAAACCCAAAATCACATTATTTTAATGGTAAAATATATATTGGCCGAACATAAATCTTATATTATTTTATTACATCACTATTTGGTCATTATGATGTCATAAAACACATTATATTTTTTAAACGATAATTAATTTTTACCCAAAAATTTGACTCTCTCAAAAAATTATGAAAAATTCACCGTTGGATAATTTCAATGTTCTAATTCTAGAAATATCATTTATTTTATCTAAATAATATTCTAAATATGTTAATTTTCACTTTTAAAATAAAAAGAGACATTGAAAATTCACGAGTTTTGATAGAAATGGCTTTCAAACCTTAATAAGAATTACAATTGCATTAATAAAATTATAAGATTATTTATATTTAAAAAAAATAATTTAAAAATAATAATAATATTTTTTTAAAGTAATATTTAATTCCAAAATCACATAATTTAATAAATTAGAATTATTAATTAAATAATAACTAAAAAACACTATTTATACTTTAAAAACTATTTACAATGTATCAATGATGACAAGAAAGTATATTACTTATTATATAAAAAAATAATGTACATGAACAAAGTACTAGGTATTTGTTACATAACCCCTTAAAACAACCGCATAAGACCTAAGGGTAAGGTGTGTGATGGTGACAGACTCATGGTGTGGCTCAGATAACATTACTCGAGTGGTAATCTCTACCAACTTCCACTTTTCCCATTGATGGCCCCGTTCGAGCTTGAAATAATGATGCTCAGGTTGGGTTTGGTCAAGATCGAAGCCCAAAGAAAACTCTTTTCCGAGCTCTGAAAAATGGGTTTTGTGTGGAGAAATTATACTGGATTAGGCCATCACTTCTTTTGTCTGAGTAAATTGGATTTGTTAAAGCAATTTAATTATACTAATTATGTGATCACTCTTAAAAGACTATATTATAAATGGTAAAAATTCTTAACATAAAACCAAATAATTTGACATTTTATATAAACATTTTACATAAAGAGACAATTAATTAGGTCAAGAGGGATTTCCATTAATGAAACATTGGGTCGTTACATTCGTCCCATTCATAAGCGGTGTCCTTATTCATGAGCCGAGAAAAGGTCTTACATATTCCAGATAGATTCGCAAAGAATTGGCGTATGTAGGAAAAGTGGTCTTGAAAACTTCAAAGATCCCAAATATTGCTCGGGGGAGGCATTTGGCTGATTTCCATAATCTTCTCTAGGTCGATCTCGATGCCTCGGTACCTGAAAACAAAGCCAAGAAACATCTCAGAGGTTTCCCCAAAGGCACACATTAATGGGTTCATCTTCAAGTGGTGGGAACGGAGGATGAAAATCACTTTCTCAAGATCTTTGATATGGTCCTTTCGCTGGTGAGATTTTACCAGGAGATCATCCACATAGCACTCCACCAATGTCCCAAAAATCGTCTTGAATATGTGATGCATGGAATGCGGATAGGTGGCACCAGTATTCTTCAGGGTGAAGGGCATAACTTGGTAATAGAAAGTACCTTGGGGTGCACTAAAAGCATTGGACTCTTCATCCTCATGGGCCATACAGATCTGATTATATCCGGAGTAACCACCCATGAAATAGATGGCTTGGAACCATGGTTTAGCGTCGATCAACAATTCTGTCACTAGAAGGGGAAAATCATCCTTCAGATAGTGACGGTTGAGATCTAGGAAGTTGATGTAGACCCTGATCTATCCATTCTTTTTCTTGAATGGCACAATGTTGGATAAACACTTAGGGAACTATACATCCTTGAAAAAGTTGGCTTTGATAAGCTTGTCAACTTTGGCATCGACCATGGCACCGTGAGAAGGGTGCATCTTTCTGGGAGTCTACTTGAACCCGCGATGATTTGTCGGGAGACCGAGGCTGTGAACGGCTACTTAATGATCTAGTTCAGGAATCTCATCGTTAATCTAGGAAAATACATCATGGTGCTGCTTACGGATGTCCACGTACCACTGTTTCTCCTTGAGGGACATGGCAGCACTGATCAATGTGGGTCTCAGATCCTCCTCGCTACCAAGGTTCACCTATAACAGTTCATCGACTATGGTAGAGACACCTTCTTCAAAGGAAGGGGGAGCATACTCTATATCATCTTCTCCACTTATGGAGGGATCTTCCATGGGGAAATTTTCTTCTGAGCTACCATACCCTGATGGGAGACTGGTGTCGGCTTGACTGGTCGTGGTCATTGCATCGGGGAACTCCATCGCAACCGTGACCATAGCGATGAAGGGTGTCAACCCGATCCCATCTGGTCTTCGTCCCAAGGGGACACACTTGATAATATGAAAGTAGTAGTGGCGTGTCGGCTTGAGCCAGTTAATTCTATACTGGCAGAATAGACACGTATGACGTATTGTAGTTTCCATGGGCAGACATCCTAATATCTTACAGGAGTGGGTGGTTCTGGGATCACCTGATCCTTGTTTGTGTAGGAGTACGAGGTGATTTCCTGTCGTATCTTGGACTTGGTAATATGCCTTCCTCTTGTACCAGAGACAACAAATCATTGTGCAATGTTGAGGTCATGGCCTCCAATCGATTGATTTGGAAGATTTAGGCGTCGTCCAGACCTGCCCAGGGGTCACTCGTGACCGTGGTGGGCTCAACCCCACTTGCCATAATCTGCTTATCCTTCCTCTTATAATAGTCAGCGTTCAGATAACGGGCTTCACAAGAGGAGAAAGGAGATGAATCACATTGGAGTACGCCTACTAGACCATTATGGGAGTACTTGAGACACTGGTGATATGATGAGGGGACTTCCGCATGTAGGTGGATCCATGGCCTACACATCAATGCATTGTACGCAGTGTCATGGGAGACAACCATAAATTCAGTACTGGCAACTAGGCCACTGAACTGGGTCTTCAAATAGATTTTGCCGACCGGGGTCTATTCTGCCATATCATATCCCTAGATCCTTAAATTTGTGGGAGTTAGTTCATCTTCAGATAACCCTAACTTCCATAGTGTCTGTGTGGGGATAAGTTTGATCTTGGAGCCAGTATTAATGAGGCAACGATAAACCTCCACACCGTTGAATTGTCAAATTATGTATAGTGGGCGGATGTGCCCCTGTATGGGAGAGCCTTCATCTTCTCCTGAGAATGAAATTATGGCATGGAATTTGGAATTCTCAACTACTTCAGCATGGAAGGCTTATGCAGCTGATACCTCCGTCTCAATCTAGAGGGGGCTTCTTAAAGCCTCAGCGAGGGCCTCGTGCATATCTGATAATAGGAGGAGGGATTAAAGGATGGAAAGCCTCACTAGTATTCCAGAGAGGTGATTGAGGATGTCATACTTTCGTGCTAGGCATGAACTTCTGCTTATTGGAGGCCACTCTGCGATGAAAGGCCTGGAGGGCCCCGCTGGTTGGACAGGCGGGTGACTGGTACTGGGCATATCTTGTTACCCACTAGTTGAATCCCGAAGAGTAGCTACTGTATGAGGACCAAATGTATGAAATCAGCATGTAGTAGGGCGAAGCTAGTCATGGTATGGCCGATGTGGCTCTGCCTGATCCAGTAGCACAAGCGGTGACAGAGGCAGTCTTGAAGACACCGGATGAAGAGGCTGCGAGTGTTGAGCTCTGCACTGGGCTGGTGTCTGGACTCAGTGGCATACACGGCCTGGCTGGAGGTGCCAACTGACGCACCTCGATGACTCATATATTTTCATCTCCTTCAATTTTAGCATCAACTGGAGACATTGGGGATGTTCGTCTGGCGTTCCCCCTCATTGGGAGTCATATAGAGGTTTACTAACTCAACAGTGCTAACCGAAGAATACCCTAGACTATCACCTGGCAAATAATCCACCACTGGGAAGATTCTGGGAGTTATCCCCATCTTAGGGGGCATGAAGTCACTGATAGTGTTGGACGAAAACGACATTGGCAGGGCACATTTCTTCTTCTTGCGCCGCTAATGCTTGCTCTTCTGAGAAGAGGTCGGCTGAGATGATGATGTAGAAGTGCTGGCCGCAGCTTCTGAATGGTCTGGATGATTTAGGCATGAATATATAACTTCATGGGTTCCATCAAACATTTTACAGGCCATATAGTCGTCGTACTTTTGGGATCCGTGGCTAGGAACCTACTGCCACTCACCTTCTTCATCGCTACTGCTATCTGACCTCAGAAAGACACATGCCACTTGTGCCAGGGCTGGGCCCATCCTTACTATGTTTCTATTGACTTGGTCTGGGAGACAATCCTTAAAAACATAGAACTTATTAAGGGTGTTCCCCTGAATTTGATGATAGGGGTAGTAGTTAGGGTGATTGGTGAGATTCGCCTCCGCCGGCCTTCTACACTCAGGCAAGCATATAATCCCCTGCTCTAAGGCACTATGGAAGTAACTAGGGACCTGATTCTCACTGAACGAGTAAGTATGGTGTCTTCTTTATGGATAAGAATCCCTTGGAGCCTGTCCTTGACAAGGATACAGAGGGGCCTATCGAGAAGGTGGACCCTGATTGTCCCACTTGGGCGGTGGCGGCACATTACGCGGGAGCACCTGCCGATTCTGAGGATACTGCAGAGCCAGAAGTTGTGCCTGAGGTGGAAGACCTCTTTGAGGCTACTATGTTGGTGCTACTGGTATCAACTCTAGCTCCATGTGGGCCTCTATCGAGGCCACTTTGGCAGGCTTGACTCTGGGATCCCTCCTTGCGGGGATTGCAGTGGGCAACGGACAAGCCTGTTTAGCCTATTGCAGGGCTTCCACAAGGCGATGGGCCTTGTCAGAGAAGTCTCATAACCCTACGGGATAGTTCTAAGTGATCAAGGAGAGAACCATCTCTGTCTTAACATTCACCATGCACATTGTCAGCAATTGCTCCTGAGTCTGTGTCATTTCAAGGGAGTATGTAATGCCCTTACACTGCGCGATGAAGTCCGCAACTCGCTAGTCAAGCCTTTTTTGCAGTTGGAGAGGTCTACAATGCTAGTCTTCTGGGTGGTAGAGCTGAACTGGAAGAAAAACAGCCTGCGAAGGTCCTCCCAACAGGTCACTGATCTGATGGAGAGCCGGTTGTACCAGACGAACGCCGACCCCACCAGTGTCTGAACAAAACAACAGAGCTTGGTGGCCTCCTACTACGCTGGGGTCCCTAACATAGGCCCGCACCTTGAGTTGTAGTGGGATAGATGTTGTGGAGGGCCCCCTGTCCCATTAAAGGGGGAAAATGTGGGATTCTCGAAACCCGGAAGTGTCAGCATATCATCCAACCAGGTCGGGTATGCCTTGCCATCTAGTGGGATTGCCACATTCCTCATTTCCAATTCCTCAAGGTGGGCTATGAGTGCCGCCATAGGATAATCAGGGCAGGGGTACTTGTCTTGAAGGGGATCCCTAACAATGAGTACGTTGTCAGGGTCTTCAACACGGTAGATAGGCTCAGTGGCTCGTGGACCAAATTGTGGAGCAACATGCGGGCATCTGGGGGAACCTGGGACAGATTCCTTGGATTTCCATGCCATTCGGAAGGTTTTTGTGTGACATACCACACCCTCTTGGCTTGAGTTTCGAGTTCAACCTTATACGCAAGAGCGGAATGATCAGGGTTTCCTAGAGGCATCTCGCAGAGGGGGAGTTGTTCCTGCCCCTGCTACCCCATCCTACGATCACCGTAGTCAGGCCGTCACTCTACAGTGCGTTCAGCCAGGAGTTCGTCGACCTACCTCTTTTTCTCAGCAATTTTCTAGTGAAATGCGGCCTTCTCGGGGTCCTCCTTCATATTCTACACCGAGGCGGATGGGTCGGAGTTCTTGACAGCCCTGACGCGCTCTTTTCCCTTAACAACATTTCAGCTGAGTAACAATGCCTCTATAGGCCCAGGGAGACCTAGAAGGTTCCTATACTAACGAGTAATCCTCCATGATGGGTCCAACAGTGGTGGCACACCCTCATGGGGTAAGTCTCCCTTGAGAAACTCCAGCTCTTCCTCCCTGTCCACGATGTCATCCATGTGAACCATGACCCTTCCCAGGGGCATGTCCTCAATATTGCATAGCGATTCGGGCTGCTGCCAGATTGGACTAAAGAGGAGGGCATCATACTTTCCCCATCCATAGACTTGCACATGGGGAGTAGCCTCCATGATAATTATGCGGAGTACCTTAATACTCTGAAGGAATTACTACTGGAGAGCCTCACTGCGACCTGGTGACTCGGTGGGCTGGGCCACAGGTAGTGCAGCCAGATCGACTAGACGACACTACTCGCTGATGTTTTTGAAATGCGCTTGGCTCCTTGGATAGACCACGCACTGATGACAGAGACTAAAATGTGTCTCACAAAGGGTGTAGCGGAAGCTCTCAACTTCCACTAAGGTGAGAGACTCAGGTATGCATAAATCTTGTGCTTCCACGGGCCAGAACTCCTCAGTGAAGTGGTCTGCTGCAACAATGCTCCAAAATATCCTTGACTCAAATTCAGGGTATGGCCCTTGATTTCCCCACTCACCAACATGGGTTGGCTGACGAACTGGTAGCAGTAAATAGGTAGACTTTAAGGATGATAGGTTGGCCGATGGAGTATAGAGTGAACTTGCTCACTGGCCACCAATTCTCAGGATGTCCTCTGAAGAGTGGAGCAACCTGGCCACTATGTCGTGGTAGGAGGGGCTGACAGCTGTCGTTCCTAGCTCAGGGGATAGGGCTACTAGTGATAGGTTGCGATGCTTCTTGGCTACCATCAGTCCACAGAATAGCTCTCTATGATCTCTTGTGGAGGGAGAAAGCACTTCCGGCGATGATGGGGGTGACTGCACGACTGTAACCTGAGGGGTCTCTAGGTTTTCATCCTCCTAGATAAAACTGCTGAGGGAAGTGGGAATCCTGTGACTTCACATTCTGGGAGCACCTGATTAATGTTCCTTGTCCCTTCCCTAGAATTTGACTCGAATGACCTAGGGGAGGCCTCTCGAGCTCACTCACACTCCTCTTCAGAGTTTGAGAAGCATAATGGTTTGATCTTCGTCTGAGACTTCCAAGGATTCTTCTTGTGGAGGTGACGAATCACCTACTTTCCCCTGGGTGGCTCCTCGGGACATGGCCGATTTCCAACATGTGGTCCTTTGGCTGCACTAGTGCTGGGGCGGAAGGGGTTTCCACTTGAGAAATCCGACGTGCGAGGAGCACAAGGACAAATGTCGAAGCGGGCATGGGGAGGACCTCCATGAACAGCACTAGAGCGTGCAAAACCTCCACTGGAACCGGTAGGATCATGGGGAGAACCTCCATTCTTGGTGCGAGTGGAGAAAGGATGGCCTTCACCTATCTGGTTTCTAGGGCGAGGAGGACCTTTGTCAGCTATTGAGAGGACATAGGGAGGATCCCCACGTTATAGAGGGACTGGATGGGCAATGTCTACACATCGACGATCAGGGGAAGGAGGGAGGATTCCATACCCAATGTGATGGTCATGGGAGAGGCTTCTTTAACGAACATCATTGCTGCGGGGCGGACCATCATTTGGGTTGGGGGTAGCATGGGGAAAACTTCCATGGTGAGCCTCAGAGTGGGGGATAACCACCCTCTATGTGGTAGTGGTACAGGGAGGACCTCCGTATGGGGTGGCATCATCGCGGGTTGGTTAATGGTGACCACTGCTCGTGCCTGTGACCCGGAGAGTCGACCCAGCCTGCTCGTGGGGCGGTTAGGGCCTCGATCATGTTTGAGTGTATAAGCGCCCATACTCAGTGTGTGTAGGGACTTGATGATATTCATCGGCGGTGGCTCGGGCCACATCAGTCGTCGACATTGACACCCCTTGGCAGGCGTCCTCAGCTCGTTCCCGACACTGGCGTCGGGTGAGGTGAGCGAGTGCTGGTGGTGCTGGTGCATAGCTTACCTACTCTTTCGGCAAGATCGGGAGATGGAATTGATGAGACCGGGTGGGGGCCCTCGTTGGGAGACCCTGGATTGAGACTCTGACTGGGTTGGGCCATACATCGCCCACCTCTTCAGCGTAAGGGAGGGAGTCATCAAAACTCTTCTGGGACAGGCTCCCGAAACGATTGAATGTTGGGGTGGGGAGCAGTAGCTCTAGGCACAGCCCTTGGGGGAGGCATTGACGGTGGGGCCTGAATGCCTCTAGGTCTAGGCGGGACATATCCCGGGTGGGGATGATCCCCTCCTCCTCGTACCTGCATACAAGGTAATTAATTACCCTTCTCAAGATAATTTTTAATGGGGAGATGGGGCGTGGGGGCCCAGCAATTGTGGTGGTTGAAGCCTTCATGGAAGAGGCGGGACCACGTGGGGTAGCCACATTGGTATTGCCCTTGTCCCTATGCCAGTGGGCAGGTGATCAGGCTCCAGATGAAACAACATGTTTCCTGAAAGAGGGGGATATGACCTCATTAACACTGTTAGGAAAAGAAATCAACAACCAGTTCCCCAACGTCGTTATGTCTTCTATGGCCAATAAGAGGGATCCATGCCGACAACATCACAGAACAGGATGTCTAACGTTCTACTACCCCAACTTCAGGTGAGTTTTACGCCAAGACCACTTTTTTGTTTGGTGGGACCCGGCACCAGATGTCTGGATCTGGTAACACATTAACATATAGATGCCACAAATGCTACTAATCTCTATATTGATGAGATGAAATTCACGTCAGGTTCACCATTTTTATTTCTGACACTTTCGTCGGGTCATGCGCATCCGTCTCGTTTGGGGACGAAGGACATATCTTTTTTTGTTACCCCGTGTTCCCTCTTTCCAAAGGTGGGTGGAATATTCTCTTTATTTAGGGATGTCTGCTCTTTAATCGAAACAAGATTATGGGATTTCAGTTCTTCCTTCCATGGATTCCTCCTCGTAACTCATCAACTAGTCCAAGTATCCCTCATAAATTTAATACGTTGTTCGTGAAACTCTTCCCGGAGCCATATCCTCATGGACCCCAATTAATTATTCTCTTCTGTCAGGACATTCCAAGGGGTCCAGTGAGAGCAGCAACCTTCGGTTAGGGGAGTAGTCACGTTGGGGAATCACTGGCATGTCTGGACACTGGGGGATTGACGGTCTGTTTTATATCCTTTATTATAGGTCTTCTCGAGGGTTAAGAAGCCTGAGGCATCCCACATCAAGCACGGGGAATCATATTCCATAGGTAGGTATCTAAGGTTTTGCTCAACATCCCATGTTTAACACAGGGTATGCCGCAAGTTTAACGTCCAGCAGAGATAGATCAGACTGATCAGAACACTGATTAGAGTGGATCAGATTGAGGAACCCCTTAGAGGGAACACCTATATTGGGGCCAACATGTGGGCAGCTTCTTGAATGCTTTAGAGAGGAATGAGGTGGAATGATTTAACCGGGATGTGGCAGCCCGGGTAAGAATCGGGATGGACGATGGTTTTGGGATTGATCCTCGAAGAGACCTTCTACGTATCCATGTGGAAGAGAATCAAAGTCCACGTAGCTCATCTGGCGAGGGATTACCGTCAAATAAGGTTGATAATGACTTTCCGCGGAATGAGGTTGCAATGGCTTACCAGTGGATAAGGATGTAAACAACTTACCGTTTAATAGGGTCGCAACAGATTACCACTAGATGAGGTTGGATCGATGTGAAGGAGGTTAGAATGACAGGGTGGAGGGCTTGAACCTCATGAAGGCTTCCTATGTACCATTCATAGACATGGATCAAAGACCACATAGTTCAGGTGTACGGTTTAACGTCGTGCAGGACGGGGGCGAACCGACGTGAAGATGGACGGGGGGTCCGATGGGTGTTGGGCTTGATCCTAATGAAGCTTCCTACGTACCATGCCTTGACATGGATCAAAGTCCTCGTAGTTTGGGAGGGTGTGGGGATTACACTCTAGGTTTCCCAAGGTGATGGGTTTTGGGGCTTGAACCTCATGGATGCTTCCATCATACCGTGCCTTGACATGGATCAATGTCCCCGTAGTTCGGGATGGTGTGGGGATTACACTCTAGACTACCCAAGATGGTGGGCTTGAACCTCATGGATGATTCCTACGTACGATGCCTTGAGATGGATAAAAGTCCCCGTAGTTTGGGAGGGTGTCAGTGAACCGACGTGAATGAGTACCTTGGTCCAATGGGTTTTGGGCATGAACATCGTGAGGCATCCTATGTACTATTCATTTAGATGGATCAAAGTCGTTATAGTTCGGGAGGGTGTGGGGCTTACACTCTAGGCTGTCCAAGGTGATGGGTTTTGGGGATTGAACCACATGGTGGCTTTCTATTTACCATGACATGGCATGGATCAAAGTCCACGTAGTTTGGGAGGATGTGGGGCTTACACTCTAGGAATTCCAATATGGGTGGGCTTGAACCTCGTGGAGGTTTCCTACATACCATGCCTTGACACAGATCAAAGTCCATGTAGTTCGGGAGGGTGTGGGGTCTTACACTCTAGGCTTCCCAATGTGATGGGTTTTGGGGCTTGAACCTCGTGGAGGATTGCTACGTACCATGCCTTGACATGGATCAAAGCCATCGTAGTTCGAGAGGGTGTGGGGATTACACTCAAGGCTGCCCAAGATGGTGAGGCTTGAACCTCGTGGAGGCTTCCTGTGTACCATGCCTTGGAACGGATCAAAGTCCTCGTAGTTTGGGAGGGTGTGGGGATTACACTCAAGGATGCCCATGATGGTGGGGTTTGAACCTCGTGGAGGATTCCTAAATACCATTCCATGACATGGATCAATGTCCCCGTAGTTCGGGATGGATTGAGGCTTACACTCTAGGTTGCCCAGGGTGTTTGGTGAACCAACGTGAAGGAGGTCGGAATGACCGAGTGGTGGGCTTGAACCTCATGGGCGCTTCCTATGTACCATGCCTTGACATGGATCAAAGACCACATAGTTTAGGTGTACAGTTTAATGTCATGAGGGATGGGCGATGTTAGGGATGATGCTTACTCTAAGCCCATGTGAGTCACGCTTGGTGTGAGAAACATGAGGCAGCAAAGGCCTGATGACCATGTTGCGAATGTTGCGTCTGTGGGAAGTGAAGAGAAGAGGGGATTAAGGTCTGAGGCAGCCTAGGAAGGGTCGGGACTTACTCCAGGATGGAGTCCCATGGGCGACAAAGCGTAGTGGGAGAAAGACTAGGGACCGAAGAAAGTAGGATCCATGTTCCCTATCATGCCATCCGCTGGCCTTGGCACCGAGAAAGGGAGGAGGAGTAGGGGTGATGCCTCCAGCAAGAAAATATAGGGGCTTACACCAAGGTGGCTTCCCTTCCCCCGCAGACAAACACCAGTCCTAGAAGGAGGATATCATCCCCTCTGGAGACGAGGGGGCATGAAGAATTTCCAAGGTGGGGCACCCCATGTGCAAGGCACAAAGCTAGGTCACAATTTAATATCATGTGCAAAGGAAGAGAGTGCTTGGTAGTTTAACAACCTCCAGCTTGGACGAAGTGGGTTTTCCCCGCACCCTTAGGACTTACATAACTAGTATCCTCTGCTTCTTGTGGGAGGGAAGGCACCGGTAACGCCGTACTGAGGGGGTGTTGTGGAGTGAACCATCTAGGGGTCCACGTTAGTGTGGCTATGTGAATAAGAAACATCCATTACCATGCCTATGCGAATAAGCATTAGGCACAGCAACGCTACGGGCGGTATCATCCTGGGAACTTTGAAGTCACATCATGAAAACCTGGAGGGTCGCACGGGAAAAGGATTTTTCAAGCAGAGGGGTCCATAGGCAGGGGTCTTGAGGAGCTCTATTGCTCTACGTGCTGGAGGGCACTTGAGAAGGGTTGTGCTTCATGAAGTGGGGTGCCTTAGCCTTTTCATGGGGAAGAAATTCAAATGGGAGGTGCTTCTCAAAGTGGAAATGCATTCGCGGAGCACAGCCTTGTGGAGAAAAGGTGCCTTGCGAAGCAAGGTGTCGGGAAGCAATGTGCTTCGTGAAGTACAGTGACCCTACCTTAGCATGTAGATCATGTATACATTAATGGTGTTTCACGAATCATATATGATCCGCGATGACCCAGGTCCCCTTGGGGATCCCCTTCCTTTATGAAATTCTTTAGGCTTTGTGAAATGCATCCCTCTCGGAAGAGGGGATCAAAAAGAGTCAATCGGGAGGCACTTCGCAAAGCAGAAGTCTCTTGAACAGCTCATGGTTCACTTAGTTGTAGAGTGCTTTGCAGTTCAGGATTTGAGAAGCCGAAAGGTCAGATTCTCCATCCCTTGAGCTCAGGGGAGTCCGGTATTTATAGGAAAGGGGCGCCGCAGAGTAGAGCTGAGGCGACGTGAAGGGGAGCTGCGTTGCTTCGCGGTGGGCTTGCGAATGTCAAATGGGTTCGCGGAGCATCCCACCTCCTGTGATTCTCTGCTGGTTCGCAAACGTCAAATCCGTTCACAGAGCGTCCCTCCTCCTTTGCTTCACGGTGGCCACAATGTTGGGGGACTCTGCGAAGTGGCTTCGCAAGGCAGCCGATGGGGCTATTTGTGGGCCTTTTCTTCGTTCTGAATTTCAGCACCAACACAGTCATTTCATAAAACATTTCATGTTACTCTATGGAAAAAAACAAGACACAAATCATTTCAATTTCCCACAAATCAACTATAATGAATCCAATAGGGAATTTCCATAAAGAGGTAAACCACCCACACATTCCAAATCACCAATTGAAATAAAACAAAAATCCTATTTTAAGTCATTTTAGGTCAACACATAAATTTAAGACCAATTTCCCCTTAAAACCCTAATTTCCTTTATTGAAAATCATGTAGTGGCGGAAAACCAAATGGACCAATCCACTTCTCTTTTGGAAGTAGATGCTAGATTATGAACAATGCCAGACTGAGAAAGCCACTACATAACCTAATAACAAAAGAAAACACAAAAAACTGATATCAATCCTAACTATAGAGTCTGGATAATGGAAACATAGTGATGTGAAGAGGGAAAATCTACCAAATTGATGGAGAAGATGGATATAAGGGATTGTCTTGAAGAACCGACCATGAAACTAGAATAATTTTTATAGTTTTTCGATAGAAGAGAGGGTTGAGGGGGAAGGAGGTGCATGACCATAGAGGAAGGTGGAGAGAACCTCACATAGTGCACATAGAAGAGAATGGGGGGGGGGTAAGGAAGAGAAATAAAGGATAAAGAAAAGAAAAATAAAAAGAAAAATAAAATTTTAATATTTTAATATTTTGGGAAACTTGCATATTTTGCACATGGTTTACCAATCTGTGTGTTAACTGTGTAGATGCCACTAATAAGGAAAGACAGCCTCACACAATTACCTCTTGGAAAACACATGGTTGAGAAAACCATGATCAAACCATGCCACTTGAACTGTAAACTTATAGAGTATAAACACACGCTTTTTATAAAGATTAATAGTCTATGGACAAGTTGTGTGACACACTACTATATCACCTAGGCACTCACATGTGCATCGTAGGGTTACTAATAACCATGCAAGATAAACTTAAAACAACTAAAATTACTCATAATAGTTAAACTTTTGGATCCACAGCTGCAAAATCTAAAACCCACTCTAAAACCAGATAAAATAATAAAAAAAATAAAAACAACAAGACACCCGGGGTATTACACATGATATTTCATTTTTTATGAAAAAAATAAAAAATAACCTATGCGATGCAAATTAATTTAATTAATCAATGAAGAAAATGAAATTAAAAAATCTATTAATTTGTTAAAATTATTCACTTAAAGTCAAACACATGATTCCAAGATTAATACAAGCATCAAAAAAATTTAAACGGCTATTTTCTATGATAAAATTATCTTTTTAACTCTAAGATATGAAATTACCAAAATCCATTTTTAATTTCACCAATTTCAAAATGTAAAATTTATAGCTGTTATGGAGTGACCCAAAAGTATATGTTGTTTTAAAAATCTACATGTTTGAAATTATTATAGAGAAGTATCCATAGATAAATAATTGAAAGTTGTATAGTATAGTGGATGGTCTATGAATAAGGGTAAATATTTCACAAATTTCAAATCTTTTTCAAAAAATACTTTTAGTACTATGAATTTTGGAGATAATTATAATGGGAATATAATATAAGTTATATCCATTATAAATATATAAAATAGTTATCATCAGTAATCTATATTTTTTTCGAGGATTAAATCACAATATAATAGGTATTTATAAATTTTTTAATGACAGCTATATTATTTTTATTCCAAGTGATACTTATTTTGATATTATAGATAAATTTTATAGATTTAAATATTATATAAATAAACATTTTTACTGTGACACTACTACAATTAAATCTTTAAGAGACAACTAAAATAAGTTGAAAAAAAGGCTTCAGTGGCTAGGAAACAACATTTTTTGATGGCCACAATTTCCCCATCACTAATGTCTATAGACACTACTATGGGATGTCACTAATGGTATATATAAGAATGACACAATATGGATGTTTATCTTGAAATTTTTGGATCTAAGGATGAAATACATTATATCCATTATCCGTGAAGGATCCACCATCGTAGAATGATGTTTGGGTTGTCAGTGTGATGTCAATTGAAGTAACTAGAAGTCAAGGGTGGGTTGATGGAGTCGATGGTATATGTGGAAGTTGATGTAATACAAGGTGAGTGGTTGAGGGAGGGATATGATTTCAAGGAAACCCATGAGTAATTTCTGTGGTAAGCATATTTCGAGTAGAAAAAATACTATTATATTTATGAGCATAGTATTAGAAACTACTAATGGTGGTAACACAATTCTTCTTCCACAAAAAATAAAATCTCTAGTAATTATATCTTGATTAATTATTGAGATATAATGAGAATTTTTTAAATTTTTTTAATCAATATACCTCTAACATTGAATAATATACAAGAATATTAGAATATTTATTTATTACATAAGTTTTTCAAGAGGGTACTGATTTATGATTTAACATTAGTTGATCCCGCATGACCAATATACTCCAAGAGGGGGTAGTGAATTGGGGACTTAAATTTTTATTTTCTTCCAACTGGGATTTTTTTTTGTGTTTGAAAAAACAACTCAAACCAATAGACATTCATTCCCACATACTATATTTAGATTTATAATTTCAAACAAGTATTCATAGGTGAAAAAAATGCAACATATACGTTTTTTGCGAAGACCATGAAATTATCCTCATTTGGATAAAAAGATGTTGAAGGAGTGATTCAATCACTAAAGAAGACACAAATGGGGTCTCCATGAGAAGATTTATTTGTTATTAACTAAAAGATAAAGACCCCTAAAAAATGTTTAACCATTTTTTGGCATAATGGTGAGAACACCCTATCAAGAGTAGGTCATGGATTTCATTCTTTATTGAAGGAAAGGGTTTCTCCAAACATTATAATAAATTTTTAGGGGTTTAGGATGTATTTTTCCATTAAACAACTAATTATAAATTATATCTTATTGTTAGGAGGGTGATAATTATTTTATATCTGATTTGATAGCTCGTAGAGATAAAACAGATAATCTGATTGAAATAATATTTTTGGGATCCTAAAAATTGTGGGAAACTTTGCATGAAAGTAATGATTCTAGTGGTAGTGTGAGGTAATACATCTGCCTAAAACATAGGTACTAAAAAATTAAATCACCATTGTAGTGATTTTAAGTAAAGAATTAAAGGATCTAAGATTCAGAGGTACTAAAAAAGTACTCTTGCACCAAAAAATTGGGTTCCTGCAAATTCTTATACTCCCATGTACACTCTCGCAAAAGATGGATTCTGTAGATGATCGTATTCACTAATTTACATTGAGTCGTAATGAGGAACTCTCTATGTGTTTTTATTTCTATTAAGATGAAAGTCCCACGTCACGCTGTTCATAATAATCATTTTTATGTAAACTATGAATTTTATCTCATGTCTCTTCCCTTAGATACACATTAAAAAATTCATATAAATATCCGAAAAACTCAAAAATCAAGGGGTTTGACGATTTTTAGCCTTTTGACTAAGATATAAATTATCTAAAGGAGTAAAAAGAAACTTTCACTTATCGATGCACATGATGGATACCACATAAGTTCTTCACTAACACAAATTGATTTACATGGACGAACAATCTGTATATGTTCAATTCTATGCATATGATAGTCTCATTCCATGCTCTGCAAACTAATAATTTTCACATGCACCTATCATTTTAGATCTAGTATCTTCACTTTGGTCCACATTGAAAGAATGGCTATAAATATCCTGTAACATCAATTGTTAAGGGATTAGTTGATTTCCAGCCTTCAAACCAAGGGAGAAATTTCCTAGAAGAGTGAAAAGAAACACTTTCATACATAGACTATTTCACACCCTTAAATTCATGTAATGAATTTCATGTTACCACTCAGAGAAAATCCTAAAAATAATACCCTTATTCCATAAGTGAATTACTCATACCAACGAAATTAATACTTTCATACTATTACTTGATTTCACTTCCTAACAAGATACTTACAAGGAAAACCTAGGTTTACACATTTAACATCACTTCATGAAATTAAAAGTTTTTAATAACAAGATAGTAAAATAATTCTAGTGTAACTTAACTTAAGTATGTATTAACATGCAAATATAATGTTAAATATTATGAGAATGAGTAAAATTAGACAACAAAATAAAGTATACAAAAAATAGTAATATTGACGAACGCATCATCGCAATTGCTTGTGTAGATAACTCCACCAAAAATGGTTGTTCAAAGAATGTAACGATGTGTAAAGATGGAAATCATTTTGATGATGAAATAAAAGGATGGGATGTATGTGTTTTAAAGAGGGGAGATATAAACATTTCTGATATTCATAACAAAATTGAAAAAAGTATCCATTAGGGGAAATAACTATGATATCTTTGAGGATAAAAAGTCAAGGCATGATCATATGTTTAAAATATATAAATTATATTAAATAATCATGTTATAAATTAATATTCTATGTTTATTAAGAATCTAAAATATATTATGCAATTGATTACCTATAATAAACATGAAAAAATGTTTTGTAGTATACTTATGATACAATCTTGGAATAAAAGAAAAAAATTATTTAAATATAGATATTTATTATGTAATTGGAGAATAAAATATATGATTAGTATATTAAAAATTAAAGGATAGCTGGCCATATTTTGTCGGGATGGTATGCCACTGTGAGGTAGTGGCTAGTCACAATCGCAACTAACATAGGGCAGTAGAGGGAGAGTAGGGCTATCCTAAAGTCAGCGCGAGCATGAGAAATTTTTCATAGGAGGTAGGTCTTGTCATCGTGAGGTAGTAACCATCCATATACAAAACTGGAACAAAGATATTAAGGGATAGTGGGGATAGCACAAAGTTGACACTAGAATGGGCATAGTGAGAGCCACTGTGTGGTGGTGTTAACTATGATGGATCTAATTGTCTTGGTATATAGTTATATAATAATAGTTCAACACTATTCTATGGTGTATCCAAATTATATATGAAATTCACATCTAACTCAAGAATCAATGTGGGACTCATAAAACATGAGAAATGTTCATGGTTTATAAGGCACACACAATATAAATGAAATGGAACTGTTAACTGTAATTTAGCACCTTGACATGCAATGTGCGATAGTTAGAACGTTTTTCATGTAGTTTTCTTAGTATGAAACGTGTCATATAATTTTCTTAGGTTTTTATGATAGCATAATTATTGGATGTGGCTTGTATTATATTGAGAAAATTACTCTTGAAGTGTTCTATATAGGGATCCTTCAACACAAGAGTAGGATAAAGGATACATAGGGATGAAATAATTTATTAAGTTGTGTTTATTTTCATATTTTTGATCATTGAATAATATAATAAACAATATTAATTACATTAATGGAAGCCTTATGTTTTAACCACAAGCTAGATTGTGATTTTGAACATGCACTATAGGAAAGCCAATTTTTTGCAATGGGTTACTTGCGATGGAATACTTATCAAATAAAAAAAATTTGTGGGATCAATTAGAGAAGAACTAGATCATCAGTCACAAATAATTTTTTTCAATAGATTTTTTTGTGAGTGATGATTATTCCATCACAAATAATTTTGACAAGAATGTTATCATGGTGGAGTGAAAGAACTATTTACGATGGAATAAAAGTTTGGTCACTAATTGTATCTTTTGGAAAAACTATTTTGGATGTACAAGTATGTCAGTCTCAAATATTCGTTTACAATAAGGATAATTTTGTATGGATCCTTAAAAAATAACACACCATAGGGTACTTGTGACAGAATCCTTCACAAATCCTATTAATTATCAAGATTCTATTTAAAATTCTTTTATTTGTAACAGTTTTGTTGAAAATACTCTATCGGTAGGGTTTCTTTTGTGATAGACCATTCCAACTAAAATAAAATTTCAATGAGTGGGAAAATATATTTTTGGTGGAGTGTTTTTTTAGATAGATATATATTATATATTGTAAATAACCATCTCAAATAAGGACTTAGTCGCAAATAAATTTCACAAATAGTCCAGTTGATGGACTTTTTTGTGATAGAAATTCTACAATAAAAATTCCATCATAATAAAATATAACTATAAATATACACAACCCCCATTATTACCCCACATTCACTTCATATGACTTTTGTTTCACTCAAAAAATAACTCTCCAATTTTAGATATAACTATAATCATCGAATATTATGGGGTTGATCTACAAATTGTTTGACAATATACCAATTTTGAGGTATTTTTTAATCCTTTTTTAATTATCATTATTTTTTAATATTTAATCTTTTTTAAATTTATATAGTTTTTCTGTTATTTAAATTTATTAAATTGTCTTTACATTTAGCAAAAACTAGTATTGTTTACTAAAAATTGTAATGATTTATAATAAATACGATAAATAAATATTGAATTGGAATAAATTAATAATAATTAATTTAAATTGATAAAAATTACTATAAATTTAAATATAAAATTTAAACTAATAAAAAATATTATAAATTAGTATAAATCACTATAAATTTATATAATTTAATATAATCTATTATAAATTAGTGCAGGTAATTTTTTTTATTACAAATTAGTATAAATTCATAGAAAATTAGTACAAATTAATATAAACTACTATGAATTAATATAATTTTATATAAAATATTAAAAATTATTAAAAATTGGTATAAATTAAAAAATGATTATAAATTAGATTATATTAATAAAAAATATTTTATATTCATATAAATTAGTATAAATTGATAAATTTTATTAAAAGTTTATATAAATTATTATAAATTTATTTAAATTAGTCTAAATTTTTATAATTAAATATTAATTAACAAAAATTATTATTTATTAGTCTAAAGAGTATAAATTTAAAAATATATTATACAATAGAACATATTAATAAAAATTACAATATATTAGTATAAATTGGTATAAATTGGTACTAATTGATTTTATTTATTATAAATTTATATAATTTAGTATAAATTAATATAAATGAAAAAAAATTAGTATAAATTCACGCAAAAATATTATAAATTAATATAAATTATTATTAATTGATATAAATTAGTATAGATTATCTCTTACGTCCTTTGTGTCTAGGGTTCAATTCATAGAAAGTACCCGCAACTCCCCTTTTATTTAGGGGGGATGGAACATTATTCCATGTTTTCAAGCACATGTGGCAGGGATGGAATCATCATGATTCCAGCATGGTTGACATATGTGCACATGGATAATGAAAGGGGTGACGTAGGTGGAAAAATCGTGTGCGAGGGCACACATGGACGATGGCGGGGGCGATGCAAGTGATAACATACAGTGGTGTAGGCACACACAGATGGCAGTGGGGGTGATGTGGGGGATGATGGTTGTAATGTCCCAATCCGGATTCCATAAAACTAGTTCCTCGAGTCGGTTCACCACAAGGCCTCATTCACATCTCTCTGTGTGACAGAGGCTACCAACTAGTACTGAGAGTTTAAAGGTGGTACAATGGGAAGACTATACACTCATGTTAGAGTAATAATAGAAAAAATAACCAGATATCATTCAAAATATTAAATAAAAATACTGAGGAAGTAGTAAATAAACTGAAATAAAACATACTGCAATAATAAATGAAATTATACAAACTTTAGAACAACCATGTCATACATACAACAGTGGTCACAAAATGGGCTGACCATACATACAGGAGACCACAAAGGAAATTGAAATTAAATTACAAGTCCCCACTACTAACCCGAAAAAAAACATAAAACCTGGTATCTATGACACTCAATTTTCATTAACCTGATCATAATAATCCATAGGAGGAGCTTTTCTCAATCATGAAACTTTGGACATCATCCCTATCCATCATGAATCTATGATGAACCTAAAAATCATACATAAGGTTTGTACACACACTGAGGTGCACATATAAGGGTGATAAATAATCTACATAGGACACCCCAATGATGAACATATAAATCTAGTGTCATTGGTACATGCTTATGAAAAATGTTAATCCTTGCTGGGATACAACTGAAAAGATAAATAAAACTAATAATGTGAAACCACAATCGATCCTTGGGTTAGTAATCTTGGTTAACATGTAAATGTTCCATCATGTATATACATATTTATATGTATGTATATATATTTGTATATATATGATTAAGTTGAATGAAATAACATAAACAATAGAAACTAATCCTTGGGTCTATAATCCCAATCAACTAGAAATCCTATAAAAAGGGAATTGAGCTAGATATCATACCACTAAATCAATGTATAATTATGTTTATATCAGTTTCCATGATCTAAATCAACATAAAAAAGCTTCATCTAGCATTAGAAATGTCTCTGAGCAAGCTATGTCACCATAGGGGGATACATGCCCAACCCATGGGTTCACACATACATGCCTCCAATCATTATAATAAAGGTTAATATATACTGTCTGATAATACTCTAAATGTGGAATTGAGTTAGATGTCATAGTACTAAATCCATGTGTAATCCAAACCGATGTTTGATTTCTATGTCCCAATCCATAGGTAATAATGACATTACAACTAGAATAATCCTAAAGGGTCTCACCCTTAGGCGATCTATAAGGACTTGTATCCATACCAATTTATATGCTAAACATCCATTTATATAAATAGTTCAACATCTCCATCCCCATGATGTACCTTTGGCGGATGTTGTCATGGTGGGTCAAACTTATCCTAGGGATAATCCTAGGCATCACTCAAGGAGAGCGTAATTATCAATTTAATATATCTCCAATATTGTGTGTAGTTTCATGTCTAACCATCCCAATGAGTGATAAGGAACAATATAACTAATATCTAATCATGTAAGGTTCAAAAGTTGTATTACAAGAAGAACCGATGAGAATCCTTGATAATATCAATTATGTATTCTCAACTACCAGATCTCAGAAGTACGTCTGAGTACCCCATAGATATAACAACAATAACATAACTCAAAAGAAATATCCTCGGAAATATGTATGGGCATACCAAATGAATATGGTCTCACCATCATAGTCTCGTTAGCCACAAACTAGGAAGCACGTCTAGTCATCAATGATACATAAATAGTAAATAAGTAAAATGCATAAATAAAATATTAATTGTGGATGCATGCCTAATGTAATACTTCTACCTCAGCCTCACAATATTATAAGTTAAATATAGGTTATATGGTGTCACCTACAACCATCTCTACCCAAACCCCCAACACACAAACTCAGGGTCAGTCAAACATTGGGGCACCCACCTGGTCCCTTAAGTCAACACACAATAGAGGCATTCTACGCGAGATCCTCACGGTATACATATAATAGGAGGCATCTTACTAGGGATCCTTAGAAACAAATATAAAGAGAGTAATATTATAGGGATTATCTAATGATAAGTAATTATAGGTATCCTATATATAATCTTCTAGGTCGAAACATAAAAAGAGGCATCCGACTTAGGATCACTGGGAACAACTAATCTCACAGCCTCTTAGTCCATAAAGGAACATATCATGAGGGATAAATCCTCATGGTAATATATATTAAAGCATTAGTTAATAGAGATGTATCATGATCATTTCATATTAATGATGAACTCTAAGGAGACAACTAGATTTGAATACCATAATAAGCACCCATCTATTTCAGAAAACACCTAAAATGACACCTAGGAGTCCTTAAAACACCTTAAGGGTTTCACCATCATGACCCAAATGTAATTATACTCAAAATGGACTACTTATGGGTCAAAGTTTGATGCATGGGAGAAAATATACAAAAATCCCTCAAAGGGTAGTAAGGGTATCGCACACAACGTGTATACCCAGTACACGACATGTACCCCAAAATCCTTATATGGGTGTGTAATCCATCGTGAAATTGCATATAAAATCCCATGTACAAGGATTTTTGATCATGTACATGGTTTTTACCCTAACCATGGTACCTACCTTTCTACCACACATATCCTGACCATGTACTTTTCCAGGTCGTGTACTCTACACGGCCATGTGCCCCTACAAGGGCAGTCTAGGCGGGACATAGATTACATGATCGAGTCCTAGGGCATGGTATGCATACCCTAGACAAGTTTTTTATATAACAATTATCACATTCCAAAATAGTAATAACACACAATATGTGTTCCCAAATTACATGTCATGTGATTGGGATTTTTGAATGGGAAACCCCTCAAATTCGCCCAGAACCCTATTTTCTCCTAGAAAGCTATAGATTGACCCAAAAATGGGTCCTATATAGTAATAAAACGGGTTTAAAATATTAAAATGATAAATCTATAGGTATTTATAGAAAAACCTAAAAATTTACGACTTTTGGGTAGAATCTGCCGAAGCTTCGCCAATTATCGCAATCCACGGTTTCCACATGATGATCCGGCTACTCCCAAGCTCCACAATGGCACCTTCATATCCCCCCCGTCTCCTTATCCATATTACTATCTATGTCATGTAAATGAGAATCCCCATAATAATTCGTGAGAATCACTGGGAGAATGAAAAGAAAAGAGGAAAAGAAAAGAAAAAAAAGAAAAGAAGAAAAGAAAAGAAGAAAGTGAAAAGAAAAAGGGGGGTCTGACCCGACCCTGATGCCAAACACAAGTCTATGAATCACATAGGAAAAACTGCATGCTATAGAGTTAAAGAAGGAGGAAAAATCTCAATCTAACTCTCTATAAAAAAATATGGTCAAACGAACCTATGCGAATAAATTAATATTTAATTAATTAAATATTAATTATTAATTATCTTACTGAAATTATAATGGTTTGTAATTCCTAAAAAATCTTATACTTGGGTAAAAATGAGATTAAAAGGCCAAAAAATATTCATAAAAATTATCTGAGTTCATCTGCTAATGGAAAATAACCATTTTACCCCTTATAAGCATGTGAAAGAAAAAAATTAAAATTTATGCTCAAAATTCCAGTCTGGAAAAACATGTGTCGTTACAACCTCCCCAACATAAACCTTATCATCTTAAAGAATACATGGTTGGAATACTAGTATCTATGCACTCATCTTGATTGTCTCACAACTAGTCATATAGTGTTAGCAACCCCTCCATTAAGAAAGACATTTAACTATGACCGACCTGGTACTATCAATAATAGGAATACCCTTAACATTATCTCAAAACCCAACATTGAGCTCAATGGCCCTTAGAAAAAGATTAATTCCAACTAAAAATGAGGGTATTCACCCTCAAACGTCTAATGATTTACTCCCCACTATATGGAATATTTTTTACCATTCCTCAAGCACAACCTCATTAGGTTCCATTATCAAACCAGGATAGACATTTAAAACGAAAAAGAAACTTGGCATAGAGCTGATGCTCTCCTAGCATACTGAAGATTATTTTAAGATAGATAATGATTGTAGACAACTGGTAGTACACTAATATTCTATAAAATATAGTTTATAGGTCTCTCCAAGCCATGATCGCCTCAAAAAATCACCAATTTCCTTTAATCAACTCTTAACACCATGCATCCTAAAAATGTGTGTCCATGTCCATCCATGGGTCAATCATCATATGGAATCCATTTCCCTTATTATTTCACCTCTATAATGGAGAAAAATTCATCGTTTTAACCACAACTCCAGGTAAACCAATCCTATAGAATGTCCTGAAAACATTAGTCCTTGGCTCGCACATGACCACTCACCAATTTAGAATTTTAATGGAACTACACGTAACCAGTGTGTACCATCCTCACCAAACTAAAGATCCCATGAGTCATCTTCTTTTATAACCAAGTTGAAAATCACACATAACATTTTATTAGAAACAACATATTATCTCCATTTGAGATCCTCTTAAAAATTGAGCAGTTTAACTACCCCATGATTTATTTCCATGATCATCCATCACCCAACATCATAATAGTCATGAGCATCTATTCGTGCTCTAACAGCATTAGCAATAGTGAAAACACTTTTCAACCAGAATATGAACCCGAATAGTTTGTATCGTTAAATCTAGTATTGAAAAACAAGCACCCCATGTGGTTGCTTAGAGACAAAAGGAATTTCCATGATTATATTGAAAAACTGGACCACTAACCATGCATTGGTCTCAAACAAGCATATAACCTCACTCACTGCCTAAAAAAGGAATAAAAAACCTAAGTAAACCCCACTCATAATTTTACATTGATCAAAATGAAACATATACTTTCAAGGGTTAATGTCCAAATTACGGGCCTCTATGTCTCCAAAATAGACCTGCTAATCATGTCCCACAACTTGGTCAAATGATCTAAACACCTAGCCCAAAAGGTCAAGCCTCTATAAGGAAGGTATATATCAGAATGACCCACAAGGGTCAAAACTACCAATATCAGTTTATAAGGTCCCTGATTCTCTCTGATAATACTCATAAAGAACTGTTCCTTGGAGGTTATGATATAAAATAGGAATGATATTGAACTAACACTCAACAGTAATCTAAATAAGGTAATACCCCCTTTAGGTCCAGTTCACCAGAAATACATAGGTATATACCGAAATCATACAAAGAAAATCGACTAGATTACAAGAAAAGGTTATTTAAGTATAATTTAATTACAAGATATGTTAGAAAACACTATATATGTTTTTAACGACACATTAAATAACTGAACCAAAGAATAAAACACCCTAAAAGGGGTAAAAAAATCAGGTATTATATGCCTTATCGACTTACTTGTGTAATTGCACCTATGGTTCATGAGGACTTAGTTTTCAACCTCACAATCAAATTTATCAACATACATCCACATCACCTTCCACCAGAATGAAATATATATGAATTTTGTCCCAATTGAGTAGAATTACACTAAAAACATTATGGTAAAATACAATTCTGGTTTTTCTTCACTTTAAACAATAAGCATATTTCTTTAGAAATAATCACACACTAGAAGGCCTATAAATCTGAATCCTACATGCAAAATATGATGCATGATATTCTTCATATCATCATCAACCAAGAGTCAAAATAAATCACTAGACCCTTGTCAATAAGAAAAAAAGAATAAATCCATAATAAATCATCACATCCACAAAACATATGCATCTCTCAAATAGAAAATCACACAAAACTATAACATCACATATCATAACAACAATCCCATAACCCAGAAAACCATGAATTCATACCTAAACAAGTTTTTTCAAGGCAACAATCAAATATCCATCATAATTTCCAATGAATTTATAATATTACTATTTACCATATTCCAAAATGTAATACAATGAGAAAAGGAATAGCTTGGATACCACATTGTAATGTCCAAAAATGGATTCCAATAAACTCGTTCCTTGATTCGGTTTTCCATAAGTCCTTAAGATTTCATCCCATATCCCAGAGGTTTCCAACTAGTAGTCAGGCTATAAAAATGGTACAGTGGATGTACTATAACCTCACATCATATTAATAATAGTATAAATAACTAGATATCATAAAAATAAATAAATAGAGTGATGAATATATAAATAAAATGAAATAGAGCATGTTGTAATAATAAATTAAATGGTATAGAATCCCAAACAACCATGTCATACATACAACATTGATCATCCACTGGATAAGGAATACATGTAGATTAATATAAAAAAACTAAAATAAATGTAAAAGGGTATAATACTAACTATGAGATAGGACACATACCAGATCTCTAAGACATTGTCAAACTACATCAGCTTGATCATAAGAATCCACATGAGTGACTCTACTCGATCATGAAACTCTTGTCTTTAGCCCTATCTTTCTTTCATCTGTTATCATCCATAAAAGATGACATATGTTATTCAGGAACATTGAGGTTCACATACAGGGGTGATAAATAATCTCAATAGTGCACCCTAATGATAAAACTAACTGAATTTTGATGAAATATGCTCAGCCTACATGATACATAACCGAAAAAAGATAAATAAAACTAATGGTGTGATACCATAGTCGATTCCTGGGTCTGTAATCCTAGTCAACTAGTAAATGTTTCATCAAGTATATATATATATTTATATGCACATATATATATATTCTCATATAAATATATACATACATTAATATTTATTTATGTGAGTAAGGTTAAATAAATAAAAAAATAGTAATAGTCAATCATTGGGTCTTTAATCTCGATTAACTAGAAATAATACAAAAATGGAATTGATTTAGATGTCATACCACTCAAGCTATGTATAATTAAGTTGATCCTTCTGTATATGATCCCAATCAATATTACCTACTTTGGCTAGCACCAAAAATGTCTTAGAGAAAGCTACATCACCATAAGGGGATACATATCCTAACACTGTGTTCACCCATACTCACTACCAATCACAATAATAAATGACTCCATATACTGAATAAAAATTATATAATTGTGGCATTGAATTAGATTTCATACTACTCAATCCATTTGTAATCCAATGTGATGTTTTATTTCTAAGTCCTAGTCTATAGTTAATCATGTCATTGAAACTAAGATTATCCATAAAGGGATCACCCTTAGTCGGTCTATAAAGAATGTTCTCCAGATCCAAGTACAAGATTGACATCCATTCATATAAACGAATCAATATCCACATCCCCATGATATAACTTTGGGAAATTTTGTAACGAGGAATCCACCCGATCATAGGGATCATCCTAGGCATCAATCGAGGAGAGCATAATCATCCATTAAGTATATATGAAAAATGGTGTGTAGCATTATGTCTAACCATCCCAATGAACAATGAGGAGATCCATGTCCAACATCTGATCATGTAAGGATCAAAATTTAAATCCCATAAGTTGCATATGGGAATCTCTGAAAATATCAATCATGTAGTCTCAACATGAGGATCTCATAAGTGTATCGAAGCATTCTGATAATATAAAAACTATAACATGAATCAAAAGCTAGATCCTAGGAAATACATCTTGGCATCCCAAAGGAAGAAGGTTTCACCATGAGAGTCTCATCAGCCATAGATGAAGAAGAACATGTAGTAATCAATATTGTATAATCTATAATTAAGTAAAATTTATAAATAAATGAGTGAGGGTGGCTGCATTCCTAAACCCACCACTATTTCCTTAGCCTCATATGATTAAAAGTTTGGTATAGGTTCTAAGGTGGAACCAACTACTATCTCTAACCAAATCATTAACACACTAGCTAATCATCATTCAAACATTGAGTCACCCACCAGGTCCCCTATGTCAACACGCAAAAGAGGCATCCAACATAGGATCCTTGAGGACTATACATAATCAAAGTAATTCTACTAGGTATCCTCAGTAGAAAAGGAAAAGGGAGTGATCCTACAAGGGATCCTCAAATGGTATGTAAACAGAGGCATCCTACATGGGATCCTCTAGGTCTAAACCAAAGAAGTGGAATCCTAATTGGGATCATTGGGAACAACTAATTTCAAAGTCCCTTAGGATAGAAGGGAAAATCTTGAAAGGGGTATGTTCTTAAGGGTAGACCTATGAAGGAATCGGTCAAGAGAGATGGATCATGAATATTCTTAAATAAAAGTCTCACTCTCAAGAGATAACTGGATTTTATTACTGAAGGAGGCACCTCTATGTTTATGAAAAACCATGAAATTCCACCTAGGAGTCCTAAAACCACCTCTAGGGTTCCGTCTTCATGATCAATGATGAAATATTCTAAAAATGTCCTACTAATGTGTCCAATTTTTACTAATGGGGGAAAAGATATGAAAAACCATCAAAGGGTTGCAAGGGGGAAGTACATGGTGTATATACCCAATACATGGTGTGTACCCCCAAATCCCTACCTAGGTGTGTACTCCAACCATACTTGGTGTTTTAAATCCCGAGTACATGGCATGTTGATCACGTGCATGATGTGTACCCTACATGGGGTACCTGAATGTGTACCTCACATAGCCTAGAAATGTACTTAGCCTATTCATGTATCTCAACATTGCATGAAACCCACACGGGGTCTGGTCTTGTACTCTACACAACCTTGTGCCCATACACGGGCAATTTGGCAGGGTGCACGACTACATGGAAGTCTCAGTACATGACACCTATACCCCATACGTCATGTGTACTTCCAAAATATCAACTTCTCTAAACTATATGAACACATGGTGTGTGTTCTTGAACTACACATTGTGTGATCATGATTTTCGAATGGAAAACACCTCAAATAAGCCCCAAACCCCATTTTCCCTCCACAAGATATATATTGACCCAAAAGAGTTCATACATAATCATAAAAAGGGTTTAAAATGTGAAAATAAAAAATATATTGGGATTTAAAGAAAAATGAAAAAATAGACTACCTTTGGGTATATTCTACCAATGCTTTACAATTTTTGGCGATCCACGGTTACCACGCAATGATTCGGCTCATCCTAAGCTCCACATAGACAACTCCCTCTCTCCCTCCATCCCTCCCACCCCTCTCTCTATATCTCTCTATATTTTCCTCTCTAAATCATGTAAAAGATAATTCCTAGGGGTGTGAATGATAAGGAAGGGGGTAAAGAAATGAAATGAGGAAAAGAAAAGTAAAAAAAGTAAAAGAAAAGGGGGCGCAGACCGGACCCACCACCCATCATTAGTTTATGACTCAGCTAGGAAAAACTCCCCATTATGGACTCAAATGTGAAGAAAAAATGTCAATATGACACTCCATTCATAATAAATGTCGGAAGAAACCTACACAAGTAAATTAATATTTAATCAATTAAATATGAGATATTAATTATTCCATTAAAATTTAAAAGACTCAAAATCATCCCAAACTCTTATCCTATGGTAAAATCCCTATTTCAAGACCAAAGGAGTGGTTAGAACAATTATCTGAGATCGTATGATAGGATAAAATGATCATTTTTCCGTTAGAATTATCTAAAATAAAAAAAATTCAAACTTCAACTCAAAATTCCTATTTGAGAAAACATAGGTCATTACAACAGTGCCCTCCAGTTGCTTGGGTGTAAGACATAATAGGGAAATGTGGATAAAATGCAGGGCAGAGTTAAAGAGCTTTGTTCTAGGGGCCTATGGGCCATGTAATGGGCTTTCATTCCCACTGGGCCTTTAGGATACTCCCTAGGCCTACAAGCCAGAAGTCTTTTGGACAATGTAAGGGCCTTCAGACCATGTATTGCATAGGCCTAGGTGCCTCTCATTCTGTGTGTCATGTGATAGGTTCCAATTCAATCCATTTAAAAGATGACGTTTTTCTTAATAAAATGGGTTTAGACACCAAACGGTATATATATATATATATATATATAAATTAGTATGATTTTTTATAAATAAATTTTTTTTATACATTATTTTAAATGAGTGTAAATTTATACGTATTATTATACATTAGTATAAATTAATAATAGTTAGTTTAAATTAATATAAATGAGTAAAATTTGATAAAATTTATCAAAAGTTGACATAATTTAGTAAAATTAGAATAATTTAGTATAAATTTACATCACGTACTATTAATTAATAAAAATTCATTTCAAATTAGAATAAATTATCACAAATTACTATATATTGATATAATTTAGGATAAACTATTGTATATTAATATATGTTGTTATACACTATTAAAAAATTTATATAAATTAATATAAATTAGTATAATTTAGAATAAATTCCAAAAAATATTATTTAATAGTATAAATTTAAAAAAATAGTACAAATTTTAATTAATTAATATAAATTATAATAATTTAGTCTAAATTAATAAAAATCATTCAATATTTTTATAAATTACTATAAATTATTACAAATTACTAAAAAATGTTATACATTCATATAAATTACAATAAATTATTAAAAATTATTTTTATTTAGTATATATTAGTACAAATTTATATAATTTACTATAAATTGATATAATTTTGTATATATTGATATTATTTACTATAAATTTACATAATTTGCTATAAATTTGTATAATTTAGTATAAATTAATATAAATTACTATAAATTTTTATAAATTCATCCCATGTTGATATAATTTAAATATATTTCTATAAATTGATATAATTTAGTATATATTTTATAATTTAGTAAATATTATCTATAAATTAAAAAAAAATATTATACCTTACTTTAAATTAGTATAAATTAATAAAAATTTCTAAAATTTATTTTAAATTGGTATAAATTGGCACATTCATGCACCGCTTGAACATGTTTTATCAACATGTTGCATATATTCCCCTTTGCGTGTGATGTTAGCCTCCTAAAATCACATTGGAGGAAAGCCCACCCCCAACCCCCACAAAAACAAATATTTTCATATTTATAAATTTATTATAATATTTATAATGAAATACTTTATGAAATATATTATAAATGGAAAATAACTGATCATTTAGTGAATATAATACATGTAATTAATTTTTAACATTTTATCTAGTAAACTAATTTCTAGTATTTTTTAGAAAACAATATACTAAGGAAATAGAACACATGTATTACTATAAGATCGTGATTAGAGAAATCATTACTGTAATTCAATTAATTTTGTTATAAATACACTATACATCGAGTGATTTGAAGTATTTATATAATTTTTATCTTCAGATTATGAATTTGTTTTAAAATTAATAATTAAATTCTTGTATAATAAGTTAGATATTAGAAGATATGAATCTTTAGATAATGTTGTGGTTCATTTTTTCAATTTTTTTTTAGAATTACTGGGTCTTTTGGTATGAACATGGTGAAAAAAGCTATAAATGGACAAATAATTTTTTTTAATACCATAACCATCACAGTTTTAATATTTAGTACATTATATTATCGGCCCATAATTTTAAAAAATAGAAATATGAAATGACAATTTTAATCAAGAATTGTAATAGTCTGAAATTTTTGATATGTTCAAATATATTGAGTTGTCCTTATATCCCAAATGAAAGATAATAAAATTTGATTGTGTTACAAAATTTATGTCTATTAAATATATTTTTGAAATGTAAAATAGTTTTTTGATCAAACATTTTCAAACATGAACATATTTCGAATCAAAAAATGTGCCGAAAATGGTGTTTTTTAAGGAAACCATCATAAAGAAGGTGAAGTTAATTTTTATGGAATACTAGATGAAATAATTTAGTTATGTTATATCTGGAATAATTATGTATAAAATTTCGATGGTCTTTGGTTTGATAGAGATCTGGGGTTCTGTGTTCATCCAAAGTATTGAATCATTAATATTAATTGTAAAAGTATTATTGTAGGAAATGAACATTTTTATGGAATATCATGTACATAATGTTTATTAAAAATTACCATGTTTCATCAATATATTTAAACAAATGATATAGTTTAATAAAATTAAAATCTCATGGAAATCAATTTATCAAAAATGTAAGTGGTTCATCTAAAGTCCAAAATATTGACATTTTTTAGAAACATCACTAAAAATATAAATTAATCAAATAAATACATATATTGATAATGAAACATCATAGTTAAGGTCTTATGGTTATATCGATGATGAAATTAATGATCATATCGTAGTTGATGATGTTTTGGTTGAAGATGAAGACACTAGAACTGATGAAACTGAACATGAATATCATGATAGTAATGATGAATTTTTTGTTTTGAATAAATATTTATTAGTTTTTCATATATGATATTCATATTAAAAATTATATGTATGTAAAATTATTTTAACCAAATTTCTTATAGAATACATACTTTACTATATAATTAATTATATGTTTCAGAAGGATCTATAGAGTAATGATGAAATGATTCATATATTGATTAAGGATCTGCAAACTAGTGATGAGCCTCACGATTTGTTAGATAAGGGTGTTTACATGACACTATATGCTATTTGGGGTTAGGAAATTACATTATTGATTATTTTGAGTCCTATTCTAAAGTGATTTCCATCTCTCAAATTTGATCCTCATCAGAGGAAGTATGTTTAAATATAAAATTTATTCTGTTTTCATTTAATTTATATTATTTTTTAATTTTGTTACTAATTAATATTATTTTTAATGTTTTTAAAACCTACCTGTTGGTCATGTCATTTCTATTTTTATGAACTAATTTTTTGCTCCATTGATTTCATGAGACCAGGTTCGAAGAAGGTTATGACATTGTATGCTCGATCACTTTTTGGTACGTATAAATAATAATACTATTTTATTTTAGATTTATAGAAAATATATTTTAATGTATTATTAAATATTTTTATCATTTATAGTATTATGATTATGGGAGAATGGGAAAATATATTTTTGAGGAATGGGAGGCTTCAATGTGTGATCATTTCTATTAGTGTCTATACAGACTTCAAATGAGTACTATGTAGAGAGTATTGGTGACTATATTAAATAACTCTTGTAGTCTTCATCTACAAGATTGTGTCCTTACTTTTGCTTGGGAGGGATTTTTAATGTAATGTATAAGAGATATTTTCCATAGGATATCTAATTTTTTTCAACAAAATCACAGACACAAGAATCCATACATAAATATGGGAGATTTACTTTCAATATACATCATCAAAATTTGGTAAGAAATATTATTAAATAATTATATATATTTTACTAAATGTATATGATTAATTTAGGAAATCTATAGTTGATAAAACTATTACAAACTTCTAAGTGTAAAAAAGGATGCAAACTGGTAATAGTATTTTATATATTATCAGTCATATATAGTGTCATATTGTGGTTAGTATTTTTTTTCATTTTTTCAAATTAATATAATTTTTTTCTATCTTCTTAAGTCCTATTGATAAAACTGTAGGATATATATGGGGAAGAGGTTTCAAGACTGAAAGACAGTTAGATTGAGATAGTTGGTGGGGATGAGGGCTCATATGAGTCATGTTCTGACAAGGTAGATTTGATACAGGCAGAAATGAGGGGTCTTTAGAAAGGATTGGTGATCATTATAGATTTGTGATTGACCTATACTTGTTATTATAAAACTGACGTGATGGTATCATATGGATCTGGGGAATAATTATCATAATCATATTTATTTTATACTATTGAGTATGAGGCATGGATGTTATCTTAGGATGAGATTATATAGACATTCATCCAAGAGTAGGAAGAGTAGTGAAAATAGTTGGAAGAGAAGTGAGGGCAGTTGGAGTAGTGACATGAGGAGATAATGGAGTATGTGGGTCAACTCTCATTTGTTTTAGGGATGGATTTCCCTCTAATAAATGGACCTAATATCTCACCCCCTAAATTAAATTATTATTATATTTACTTCTATATAACATTTTAGGTAATATATTAGCTATAATATTATAATGAATATTTGTTTTTTATTATTAAATTTATTTTTATTTTTTATTTTAAAATTATTTGACAAGTAATTTATATTCCATCTCAAATAATTAAGTAAAACATTATTTTATATGGAATAATTTCTACATTAGAAAAAATTATTGAAAATATTTTTTAAAATATAAATAATAATTTATCGTAAATAATATCACCATCAGGTAAATTGGGATGATCAGTAAAAAATAATGTTATTTTTGAAAATCTTCTACAAAAAACAATTTTTTTATGGACTTAGATCAAAACTATATTTTTTTTGATATAAAATATACAAAATAAAAAATTTCAAAAAATTAATTCTCAGAAGTGTTATATTATAAGAAAGCATGAAACCATTCCTCTATAAAATTTTAACACTTGGAGTTTGATAGGATATATTATGGGTGGATTAAGAGGATCATGATTCTTAAAATATTATTAGAATATTGAACTTTATTAAACATGGATATGTCTATCTAGGAATGTAGATATATTGGTATCTAGATATTGAAAAATTATACTTATTTCAAGTAGTGTAGTCTTATGCAGGAAAACAATAACAGTGAGAACCAATATTTTATAGAAGATGATTTAAATGATATTTTATCAAAACCTCTGACCTAATAATATAAGGGATTAAAAAAAATCAAACATTCCAAAACGATGACCAGTTTTATATTTAATATATATATATATATATTTAATATTTAATTTCATAAATACATTTTTAATTGTCTATAAAAGGGACCACACTGGCTATATTTTGTTTACTATCTATGTTTTATTATATTTTCATAATAAAAAAACATATATTTTCCTTAGAAAGTGATGAGGTGAATAATTATGGGTTTATCACCGGGGGGATTCGAGGGACGAATCATGTTTGTTGGTGGATTTTGGGTAAGTGTTTGTTTTTCATTAATTTTTTTTATCATAAAGTATTTCATTCTATATTACATTATTTCTATGAACTTTTCATCCAATAAAAACTTATTTTATAAAATAAACATAGGTCATGACTCTCCCATACTTGGAACCCCTCACAAGACTACACTAGAGAGGAGAGTGACCCTCACAACCCACCACCAATAGGCCCCAGGTCAAAAACTAGCACTGAGAGTTTAAAACATGAAAATGGGAGGAATTAAAATCAAATGTCCTAGGAATACATAACTAAAACCACTAATAAACTCCATAATATAAAAAAATTAATTTCTATAATAATCCCACAATTCGTGAAGATGTTTGACAAAAAAAACCAAAGTAAAATACAAAAAAGGATCATAAGAAGAAAATCAAATCAAAATTCCTAACTCCAAGATAGTGTTTTCCATACTGACCACCAAACCCATCATAGAAGCCTAAAAATTGGTTTTTATAGATATGGGGGAGAAAAAAATGTATACTTAGTTGGATAATACTCAAAAATTCTCATGAAAATGAAAAAAAGTATACTTTAGATTCTGTGAACAAACAATATGAAAATAATTCACCTGACCGGTAAAATATCACTCAGCCTCACTAAGTCTCAGTCACCAAGTATCAAATACAATAGTAATAAAATAAATTTAAAAATGTACAAAATAGGAACCCCATAACCACTTACTCAATAATTGTTTTCACCCATTACCCAACATCAAATGTACTATGATCCATCACTCCGACACTGATGTTGTTCGGGACACAACTCTACTTACCACAACTTATAGCAAGGTTTTTCATCCCATTATAGGATCTGTCCATACATACCATAACAACCACCATACCATAAGTCACAGCCACATCATCATCATAATTCTATATCCATTACCATGTATCACATCACATTAACATGTCATATATCCAATATAGTATGGTACATTAAATGTGAATGAAATAAAATGCATACCCTATTTTTATCATGACTGATACCTACCAAATATAATCACATCATCCACATTTTTGATCCACCGCACCACACCTTTAAGAGGAGTGTTTTATATGGGGAAACCATCAATCCATCCTCTCCAACCTAGATGTTGGGAAAACCACCAAAAACCCAAAACTTTTGGATATCATTAAGGTTATCCATCTAATGTGGGGCATGTAAATACATCACAATAAAATGAATAATATATGTATATGTAGCCACATATATGCCCAACCTAAAGCGTTTATAACAATAAAACCCTATAATAACCCACAACCATCACTAAAATA
The DNA here is from genome assembly GCA_963277665.1 of Viscum album. Classification (NCBI taxonomy): domain Eukaryota; kingdom Viridiplantae; phylum Streptophyta; class Magnoliopsida; order Santalales; family Viscaceae; genus Viscum; species Viscum album. Next base: position 669,625,754 of record OY728131.1, on the reverse strand, counting down.
CCATCATCACACACTACCATCACTAACAACTATAATCCCACCAGCCAACCAACATTCCCAAAATAGATAGCCACAAAAATCATTCACTAGTTCAAATTTAGTTATGTCGTTACACTATTTCAACATTTACTATTTACAAAATAAATTATGTTCATTAAGACATTCAATTCTATATTAAAAGGAAATCCATTCCTTACCATTAACCATATTAATTCTACCCATTTATTATTTACCATTTAATGCATTATTATGTCATTTACAACCATGATTCAATTAAATTATACCCACACCCATTTACCAATTCATCATTATCAGTTATATTCCCATACCAATTGGAAGTTACAAAATTAACTAACATCCACCCACCATACCTCCGTCTCCCTAAAACCTCCACAATACCTCTTTCCAACCATGGTAATGTATCCACAACCTCACTATAAAATTCACATACTCCATTGTATCACACTATAATACCCATGACATCTGATGTAGAAACCACCTATAAATCTACACCATAAACACAACTATCACTACTCATAGAAACAAAGGATAACCCCACTTCTAGAAACGTCCCATATCAACCCATCTATAAAAAATTCCAATCAATGGTCACACAAACACAAAAAGCACATAACAACCAATTTCATTAAAAACAACAACAACAAACCATTCTATTTTTTTTAAAAAAAATTATTTCATTATCAAATTTCCATAGAACTAGTTCAATTACCATATTTGAGTGATTGGGATTTTATATAATGTGATTCCAAAAAAATCACAACATCAACACACAAGGCTCCAAAAAAATAATTATTATCATTAGAAACAATAAATGAACATATATATCATAAATAATATCATATAAAAAATTAAACAAATACAATTTAACCGTCCCCCTTGAATTTCTATATGTGTCATTCATTATCATTTTTAGGCCAATCCATACCCCATTCCAAAAGAAAATAGGATCATTTTAAATCCAAAACACACAAAATAAAGAGGATTTATAGAATACCCAATCAAAACTAAATATTTTTTGAATTACTATTTAAAATACAGTCAATGAAGATATTATAAAAGGATTCATGAGGAGAGAATGATAAGTGAAAAGAGGGTAAGAGAAGGAACTCACCCTAGATCACTAAAAAATAGTGTGCATGGACAATGATCAAATACTAGACAAGAGGGTTTGAAAGGTATCCCAAAACATCAATTTAGTTTCCCAATAGTCAAGGAAATCATGGGAGAAATAATTTAATTTGGGAGGTCCCCCAAGTTTATAACTGTGATTAAAAAATAATAGACCATGATAAAATTGTCATTTTCAAGCCACAATGGTTAGGTTTTACACTAAACAACAACACAACCTAGCTTGCTTCTCTACAATGGGCTTAGTTAAAATCCCCTAGAAATCAGGTTACATATCTACCTCATATCCAATAAAAATGGGTAATGTTTTTGAAGAAATCATGGAACTATACAATAATTAGAACTTAAACAACATTAATAATGTTCTTAACTAAGAATCTCTTTAGAGTAGTCCCAAACGCCACACTAAAACAACCCTTAATAAAGATGAGGAAAGGAGAATCACCTCTAACATTCATGTCTCAACATCAAGAACCATTCCAAACACTCAAATCCTATACTCTATCTTGATAAAACCTAGATGAATAAATTGGCACATCTAAAGTCCCAGACTATAGGGACACTTAAAAATTCAGATCCATTGAATCTTACCTTTCAGGTATCTCTGTTGCATCCTCCCTCACCACACCACATATGAACCTCCAACCAGCCTCTCACATGAAACACACTATTAAACCATCTCCGAATTAAAATTATAGCTCAAACAATACCCTCTCTTCCTTGAACCTCCTCTCAGAATATCTAACACCCAAAATACATAAATTAATATTTTTGAAAGGTACTAAACATTATAATAGATTCCACTAAAATGATTCCCATCACTTAGAATAAAAAACAAAGCTATAAAGAAACTATAATAACCCACGCCTTAAATACTCCCTCAGGAGACTCCTCTCAAGCAAGATGATTCCATGAAATAGAGCATAAAACAACACCAAGAGAAAAAAAATGATAAAAAAACCATAAGTAATAACTTCGTAAAATTCAACGAGAAAAATAATATCTCGTCAATAAGGTAAACAAGAAAATTAAATTATATGAAGATACTAAGCATTAATATATGAATCATCGTCAAATTTAATCTTCTATATACCACCATGCCTCTAAAGAACTCAAACCAAAGTAATAACACACCCACAGAGTGCCTTATCCCAATATATATGAACCACAACTGGGTACTCTATAAAAGTAACATCAACCTCACTATCTAACTCTCCCCATTCGCTGATTTGGGAATCATCATGAAGATATCAATGAAGATACAACATATTAAATACCCTGTGGATTTCATCCCCTTTTGGGGAAAGTTCTATCTGATACACCACCTTTCTAAAATGAAGAAACACCATAAAAGGTTTGAAAAATAAAATATGGAGTTTAATATCCTACCCAAACAATTACAACACATAATGAGGGGAAACTGTCAAGAACACATGATCACCAACAATAAACATTAGAGTCATCCTCTTATAATACTCGTAAGACTTCTAATAGACATGTTCTACTCTAATCCACTCCCAAAACATCTGAATCTTTGTGGTTATTCTCTAAAATACATATTAATGAAGGACCATGAACACCCCAACCATGGTATATCATAATGTAGATCGATAAGGATACCCATTCAATGCCTTAAATGGAGCCTTGGTAATGGATGGTTGGAATCTATTGTTATAATAAAACTCAAAGAAGGGAAAATGATTCACCCAAGAAACAAAAAATCCAAGATGCAAGAATGAATCTTATCCTTCAGTGTTTAGATAGTAATCTTGGGTTTTTCATCCATATAAGGATAAAAATTTGTTTAAAGGTTAAACTGAGATCCAAAATCATGTTTCTATTCTATTTAGACTTCTGAGGTATAATGGGGATTCAAATAAAAGATGATGGTTTAGAGTACCCTGTTGAGGTGACTTCATCAATCGATCCTGGGTCACCCATATAGCATCACATTACACATAGGATAAAGGTATATTAGTGATGGGTCCATCAAATTTTATCCAATTTCTACCCAGGAACAGCAAATGGTGGCAACAAACTTACTAGAAAATGATACTCTACTATAAAGAGCACAAGGCAAGGCATACGCAGGGTGGGACAGAGCCAAGGACCTATGGTTCACGGGCCTACGAGCCATGTAATAAGATTTAATGCTTATTAGGCCTTTAGGTAAATCTATGGGCCTATAGACCATGATTATTTTAGACCATGTAAGGGCCTTCAGGACATGTATTTCATAGGCCTTTGTGCTATATAATGGATTCCCTCCCAACCCAGTTAAAAAGTGGTATTTTACATCAATAAAAATGATCTAGACCCCATCCTATTTATAAACACACACACAAATATTTATATATATACACACACACACACTAGCATAAACTAGTATCATTTTTTATAAATTAATAAAAAATACCATACATTAGTTTAAATGATTATAAATTAATAAAATTATAATACATTAGTATAAATTTATAAAACCTACTTTAAATAAATATAAATTACTATAAGTTGATATAATTTATTATATGTTGACATAATTTAGTATATATTTAATATAATTTAGAATAAATTATTTTAAAATACTATAAATTGACATAATTTCCTATAAATTATAATAAATTAATATAAGTTGTTATAAATATTGAAATATTTCTAGAAATTTTTATAAATTAAAAAAATTTAGAATAAATTCATAAAAAATAAACTATAATTATAAATTTAAAAAAATATATAAAAAATATAAATTAGAATTATTTTTTATAAATTGATAAAAATATCCAATATTTTTATAAATTAGTATGAATTAATATAAATTATTAAAAAATTATTCATTCATTTAAATGAAAACCAAGTATTAAAAATTATTATTTAGTAAAAATTTGTAAAAATTGATATAATTTACTATAAATCTATATGATTTAATAAATATTGAAATTATTTACAATAAGTTCATATAATAAACTATAAATCAGTATAATTTAGAATAAATTAATACCAATTACTATAAATTTGTATAAATTCATCACAGATTTGGTTTACATTAAAATAAATTTCTATAAATAGATATAATTTTGTATAAATTGAAATAATTTTGTATAATTTTGTATGATTTAGTATACATTTATATTAATTAATAAAAAAATATTATACATTGCTATAAATTAGTATAAATTAATAATAAATTGTAAAATTGAGTATAAATTTGTAAAAATTCACAAATTTATTCACCACCATCACATGTTTTATTAACAAGTTGCATATATTCCCTTTTGTGTGTGATGTTTTCCACCCACACTCACATGCGAGGAAATTCCACCCCCACCAAAACTAATATTTCAAAATTTATAATAATATTTATATTGAAATATTTTATTGAATATATTATAAAAAATAATAAACTATTAATTCAATGATAATAATATCTGTATTGTATTTTTAAGAATTTATACAGTAAACTAATAACTAATATTTTTTTAGAAAACTATAGAACAATGAAATATATATCATTTTTTACTTTGAGATCATCATTGGATAAATTAGCCCATAAATTCAAACAGTTTTGGTATAAATCAAATCCACATTGAGGGTGTCAACAAATTTATATCATTCACACCATTAAATAACTCATTTATTTCAAAAGGAATGATTAATTTATTTTGTAATAAGTTAGAACTCAGAATATATGGAACATTTGATAATGTTGGGTTCATTTTTTCATTTTCTCTTTTCGAATAATGTAGATTTTTTTATTAAAATGCTGAATAAAATTATGAAGGGAAAATAAATTTTTTAGTTTCCAAACCATCATAGTTTTAAAATATAGTAGATGATACTACTTGCCCTTATTCTAAATAAGTATAAAACTAAAATGAAAATTTAAAAACAAAATTGGTATTATCTGGAATTTATGATTTGTTTAAATCTATTGAGGTGGCATTATATATCAAATGAAGGATAATTTTTTTGAAGCTTTTCCAAAATTTATAGCTATTAAATATGTTTTTTGTATTTAAAATAGTTTTTTGATCAAATATTTTTCTACATGCCCATATGGTGAATCAAAAAAATTGATTAAAAATTTTGTTTTTTTAAAAGGATATCATATTAAGGGAAATAAAGTTTACTTTTATGGAATACTTGATGAGATAATTGAGTTATGTTATCTTGGGAAGAATTATATAAGAATGTTTAATGGTCATTGGTTTGATACAAATCATGGTTAGTGTTTTTTTCATGGTGTTGAATCATTTCTATTAAACATAAAATTCTTATTGTACGAAATGAAATATTTTGTAGGAATATAAATCACATCATGTTTGGTAATCAAATTACTATGTTGCATCAATAGATTTAGTGTAATTCCTTGACCCTAGTTACACAGAGTCAGTGAATTATTATATAACACTGACATGATCACAAGAGATAATGTCTCTAAAAACAGAATAGTTTAGTAGCCTTGTAAGTACTAGATACATACATACGTTTTACATTACATTATGAAATGAAAAAACTACAACATTATGCCTCATTTTAACACACTCAAATCCCTTAACCTATTCTTGCAGGTCAATCATAATATACATCTTCACATCTTGGAAAATATAAAACATAATAAAGTGGTGAGCTCCGATGCTCTGTAAGAATAACAATATAGCGTAATCTATCATAAAAAACATATAAATTTAAGGAAATTTATCAGACTTAAACATGGGCCTTTTAAACATAAACTCCAACATAATATGGAAAATATAAATCAAATAATTCCATTTACTTATTCACATGGATGTTCTACTAGTCGAATAATCACATGTAATATCAATAGCTAATTTCATAATGATGGAAGGCATAATGTCGGATATCATAACCACATAGTCAAGGCCTCGTGCTAAGACTACAAATGATATTTTGTCAAAGCCTTGTTCCAATACACTAGTTTGTCTAATGAGACCTACCGATTCATTAAGGGGCTATTACGGGACCTTCCCATCACTTGCAAAGTCCAATGCATTCCTCCTATGAAAAGTTTGAAACATAATATAAGCATTCGTATTAAAACTAGCATTTGAAATGTCAATACATTAACCATAAACCATAAATAGAATAAAAATAACACATTAAAATTCAAACATATCACAAAACATTCAATACAATATGAAAGATTTTGTCAAAATAAATCATCATCAAACAAACGTAAAATCCAACGAAGGATGTTGACATTGATGAAATCAATCCAAAAATTATTTGAGTGAAATATATCTTTATTTTTTAAAATCATTCAAATGTAAAGAAAACATTTATTTTGAAAATATTTTTATGATATATTATGGGAAGTTTCAAAGGTGTTATAAAGGTAGAAAATAGCCACACCCACCGTATAATCTACAAAAACATTCTTTCCTTAATTTTTCGAAAAGGTCATAAAGTACATTGTTTGGAAAACGACGTAAATATTTCTTCCAAACATTTTATAAAAAGTAAAAAAAGGTATCAATGACTTTAACCCATAGTCTAGGAAATAGTAAAAATGTTTTGAAATAATTTTTTAAGAATCATTGATGTGGATGATAAGGAAGTCCCAGTAGATACTTACATATAAACAACCTCAGAAAATGGAGAGATTTTTAAATTAACCATTAAATTGTACATTTAATTAGTCAAGGGTATGTTAAACTACTTCATAATGGTTAAATAATTGTTATTAAGTTATAAAACAACCACATATATAAATATAATATCATATATGATCTTCTGATGTTTCTTTGTTAATGATATTTCAATAGTATCATTGTTTTGGGTGTTAACTGATTTGATTTCCTTTATATGTTTTGTTAAATAAGTCATGTTTGTTATATATTGTATGTATATGATTCATATCCATAATGATATTAATTTCTTAAAATTTTATTTTTAATCATCAAATTAAAATTATTCTTGAATGGTTACGATGGGGAACATAATCTCCTCGCGTCGTGGAGACGGTAAGCCGTACGTACGCGCGAGCAACAATATCATTCGATTAGTGGTGAAATATTATATAATTGGATCGTATATTATAAATACATAATAAGTTAAATGTTATATTTATTATTCACATTAGTTATACCCATTATTATACCCATCCCAATAATGATGTGGTGAATAACAAACTACACCACGACGTGGAGATGGTAAACCGTACGTACACACATATGGTGATATTTTCAATCATTGGATGGATAGAATATTGAATATGGATGTACCATATTTATAATAACATATTAGTATTAATAAGTTACTATATTTATTATTTTATTATGGAAACATCAATGAAATAGTATGTGGACAACGAAAAGAACTTTGAAAAAGGTGATAACATAATTACCTCCTTTTCAGGTTCTCCCTTTAGATTTGAACAAAAAGGATCCTTAGGTTTTATTTATGATCAAATTAAGGACTCTAATATTATGTGAGGGTATTTGGGAGGATATTTGACAAGGGTTTGGTATATAAAAAAGTATTTTGAGGTGTGAAATTAAGAGAAGGGGAAGTAACCTTTTATAAGAGAGGTGAGGGTCACTTTAGGAAAAGCTTGAAATATTATTTTATTATAAAATCATTTTTGTTTTATAATAGATCTAAATATATTTATTTCTTTTATATGGTAGGTATGGGTCAAAAAACACTTAACCAAATGGTTTTAGACAAGTTTCAGTCACTATATTGATCTTATCTTTTAGATTTAACACATAGTTAAATAGTTTAACTTTTACCATGTCTTCATTTATTATTATAATACATAGTTAATAAACATACTATAAAAATTAAATACAATCTCAAGTGGTTCATTAATGACATATATATAAATATATAATTTTTTAGGAAGAACCTTATATTTTTAAGACTATTATATAATTTATTAAATTATTATTTGTTTTAAAAACTCATTTATATCAATTTGGACACTATTTTGTATTTGTTTTTTTGAAATTCATAACAACTTGATTAATCTGAATAAAATATATTGAATTGACCCTAACATTTCTTATTTACCTATAATATTCTTGTATGGAATCAAAACATCCTAATTTTATTTATTTTAATATTTATAATATCATTAATTTGAATCATCCATTAATAAAGAAAATATTGCATCATTATTTTGTCATAATTAAATATATTTATATTATGTCTAAAAATTATAAATAAAATACCATGATGTTGGAAATAATTTTATCTTTATAATAACTACTTATAGTCTATAATATCACTTAAATAAGCCCTTATTAATTTTTTTACTAAAAGATATATGTTTATGTTACATTTTCCTTAACATTAAATTAATTTTTATAAAGTGTCATTTTCACTTACAGGTGGCTCCATGGGATCCAAAAATCGACCCAAGGATTCCCATGGTCGTACATGTATCATCCAATAGGTTTATGACATGTTTTATAGTAATTTAATATTATTATAATGCTATGTTTTACCCTTATTTACCGGATTTTCCCTTTAACCATTGTAAATAAAATATTTACTGAAGTTACTATTCATAATGTCCAAATATAAATTATACCTACTTAAACAATTCATATATTCTGATTCCAAATATAGAATATATTTTTCCAAATTTAAAACACAAAAGATTCAGAAATTAATTTGAAATTAATTCCTCTTGTCAAAACCAAAAGTGGGTTTTTATGAAGTAAAAACTATCCATAGATTGACATTTGTCTATGTACAATTTAAATGTGAAATTATATCAAATTACCTATATTGTATTAAAAAATAAAAATAAAATTTAATGATACTTTGAAACTACTCAAATTTATTATTTAACACTATAAATTATTTCAATTAAAAAAGTTGCTTTTAATTAAAATTTAGTATTTTTCACTATTCATCAAAATAAGAAAGTTATCATAAAAATACCAAAAATTTACCTTAAGATAATATTGATATTACAAATCCAAAAAATATGTCCAATTTGAAAAATAAATTTTATAATATTTCAAAAAGTTTGTATTACTATTCATAACTACTTTTAAAATTGCTAGTTTGATAGGTCGCAGTGCACTTGAACTCGGTGTTGCATACATAACCTGTTGTTTTATTATTCAAAGAGAAAAATACCATTGTAGATTGGGGTGTTAAATTTTAAAAACTATTATATTTAAATAAAAATAAAATCTCCTGGAAATCCGATTATAGAAAATGAAATTCATTCATCTGAAGTGCAATTTTTTTAATTTTTTTTAGAAACATCATAAAATATATCTCTTTATCGAAGAAATAAAAATATCAATTATGAAACCGAATTGTTAAGGTAAGATTGTGTTTTATAATATCATTGATGAAATTAATGATCATATGGAAAATGATGATGCTATGGTGGAAGATGAAGACATTGAAACTGATGAAATTGAACATGAAGTTGAAGATAAATAATGGTGTATTATTTGTTTTGAAAAAATATTTATTAGTTTTTTATATTGGAGATCTGTATTAACAATTATTTTTAAGAAATAGTATTTTAACCCATTATTTATTTTCTTATAGAATACAAAATTTATTATTAAATTAATTATATGTTTCAGATAGATTTATAGAATAATGATGACATGATTCATAGATTGATTATGGATATGTTGGTTGGTGATATGTTAGCTGAGGGTGTTGACATGACACCAGCTAATAGGTGGGGTTATTTCCTTATGTGATTGATGATTTTGGTTTCTGTTCTAGAGATATGACTGTTTCATAACTTTGATCCTCATTAGAGGAGGTAAGTTTAAATATGCGTTTTATTTAGTTTTCATTTAATTTAATTTAATTATTAATTATGCTACAAATTATTCTTATTTTCATAGTTTTACACATCTAACTTTCTTTCAATCCAGTTATATTATAAAGAACTATTTTCTTTTCCTCCATGGGTTTCATGGTATCAGGATCGTTTTAAGTTACCGGATCGTATGTTTGATCACCAGTTGGTATATATAAATAAGCAAGGTATTTTATTTTAAATTTATATGAATTATAGTTAAGTATATAATTAAATTTTTGTAGGTTTTATTGTCTCATGTCTATAGGAGCCTGAGATAATCTATTTAATAGGAATTGGAGGCTATCATGTGTGATTGTTTCCCTCAGTTTCTATATAGACTTTGGAGGGGAGATATGTAGAGAGAATATGTTACTGTATTTAACATGTCGTGTAAGCTTTATGGACCTAATTATGTCTTTTATCTGGCTTGGAAGGGATTGTTCATGTATAAGATAGGGTAGAATTTAAATAATAGATCTAATTATATTCAAGAAAACTAGAGATATATGTTGTAACACACAAATATGGGTGTTATAATTTCTATATATATCATAAAAATTTGGTCAATAATATTATTAAATAATTATATATATATATATATATATATATTTAATACTTAATTTATATGATAAAGTTTTTCAATCTATATTTGATCCAACTATTACAGTGTTTCATGTGTATAAGACATTTCACTCAGATAATAGTATTTGACATATTATTGGGGATAAATAATGACATATTGTGGTTAATTGTTTTTTAGGTTTTCAAATTAACATATTTTATTCCATCTTCTTAATTCTTGTTAATATAGTTATAGGATATATATGAGATAGAGGTTTCTATAATGCATGAGATTTATGTTGAGACAGATGGTGGGGACTCAGGCTCATGTGAGTCACATTCTGATGAGGTGGCTTGGATACAAGTGACAACAAGATGTATTTGGAAAGGCTAGGTGGTTGGAATAGGTTCACGATCGACCTTGACTAGTTACTATGACACTGAATTGATGGAATAATATGAATTTAATATACAATTTCCATCATCATCTTCATTTTTTAATGTAGAGTATGCAGTGAGGCTGTGATATCAGGATGAGGTTATTTAAATATTGGCCAAAGACTAAGAAGATCACTAAAAATAGTAGGAAAAGCAATGAGAGTATTTGGGGTAGCATCATGGGGAGATGGTGGAGTATATGGGTCTAGATTCATGTTGTTTATGGATAGAGTTTCCTCTACTATCTATAACTAAAATCCCACCCCATTAATGAAATTTTTATAATATTTATTTCTGTATAACTTTTTATGTAATATTTTTTCAATAATTTAATCATGAATGTTTGTTTTTTATTTAATGTATTTTATGTTATTATTTTTTATTTATTTGAGAGGGAATTTATATTACATCTCAAATAATTATATATATCATTATTTGAGATGGAATAATTATTCCATGGGAAAGAATTACATAAAATATTTTTTTAAATAGCAAAAAATAATTTGTCACAAATAAAATCACCATGAGGTTAACTATGATGATCAGTCATAAATAATAGTATTAGTGACACACTTTTCTATGAAAGAATATTATTAATGTAATAATATCAAAAATTTATTTTTTTATTTAAATCCTTTAATAATAAAGTATCACAAAAAATATTTTTCAGTAGTTTTATATCATAAGAAAACACGGATTCATTCCTCCATGAAAGTTTAATGCTTGGTTTTTTATAGAATATCTTATGGGTGGTTTGAGAGTATCATATTTCAAAAATTATTATAAAAATATTTATCTTTATTACACATGTCTTAGTAAAATAATGGATGTTGATAGATTTATATTTAGGTATTATAAAATTATGTTTATTTCAAGTAGTGCAGTGTAGTGTTGAAAATGAATAGAAGTGAGAAGCTATATTTTTTGGAAGCCTATAAAAATGATATATTATGAAAACATGTGACCTAAGAGGATGGGATATTTAGTAATACGTCATACATTCTAATTTTATGATTTTTTTTCAATTTAAAAATTATATATTTAATATTTAATTTAATAAATATATAACTGGTTGCATATAAAAGGGAGAAATCCCACTATAGTTTTTTTACTATCTATGTTTCATTACAGTTTATTACTAAATTAAAATATATTTTCCTTATATAGTGATGATTTGGATTCTCATGGATTTATCACCTGGTGGATTCAAGGTAATAATCATGTTTGTTGTAGTATTTTAGGTAAGGGATTGTTTTTATTTAAAACAATTGTTTTTTAATTTAAATTATTTCATTATCAAAAACTTTATTTCCCTAATTTATTATTCAAAGAAAAATGTATTTTAAAAAAAACTTCTATCATGACCCTCTAATACTAGGAAACCCTCCTAGTTTTAGATTGAATATGAGAGTGATCCTCGTATCCCACCTCCAATAGGTCCTGAGTTGGGAACTCCAATTGAGGGTTTAAAACATGCAAATTAGAGACATTGAACACATATATCCTAGAAATAAATGCATTAAACTACTAATAAACACCTTATTATAAATAAAATAATTTCTATAATAATCCCACAATTCATGAATATTGATCACAATACAAAATACAAAATTTGAATACCAAAAAGGGACTTTGGAAGCAAATGAATCCACAACTCATAGCCCCAAGCTAGTGTTATCCATATTGACCACCAAACCCATCTTGAAAAACTAAAAATTAGTTTACATATAAATGATATAGAATAAGATGTATACTCAGTAGTATCATATTCAAAACCTCTTGTGAAAATGTGGAAGAAGTATACAAATGATTCAGTAAACAAACAACAGAATAAACTAGCACCTCATAGGTAAAATGTCACCTAGCCTCACTAATGATTAGTCTCTGAGTATCACATCCAAGAGTAATAACATAACATCAAGAATATATAATATTGGATCCTTGTAACCAATTCCCCATTGATTTTATACATCCATTCCCTAAATCCTAATGTATTATGCTCAATACATCCAAAACAAATGTTGGTACAACCCTACTTACCCCAACCTCCCACAAGGTTATTCATAACACTCGAAAATCATTCCATCCATACCATAACCACAACCATACCATAAGTCACATCCACCAAATCCTCATCCACCTATAAACACTTCCATGTTTCACATCACATTCACACGTCACATATATCTTATAGTAGTGTATATTGATCATGAAGGAAATCAACTTATTACCATCTACATATCATGCATGATACCTACCACACATAATAAGACAAACCAGATAGTGAATACACCTTACCACACCTTGAATAGGAGTAGGTTAGTGGGGGTATCCAACCATTCATTCCCACAAACCTAGATGTGGAAAAAATGCCTGAATCTGAAAAGAATTGGACATCAGTAAGGTTATCCGTCTCATGTGGGGTATGTGAATACATCAGAAAAAATTGAATCATAAATGTATATGTAGCAACATAAGTGGGAAAAATAAATGGTTTATACCAATATAAAACCATCATAACCCACAACCATCACTACAATACCATCATCACACACTACCACTACTGGAAACTATAAAAACACCAACCAACCATATTTCCCAGTAAATATAGCCACAAAAAATTCAAAAGTTTCCATTTATTCATGCCATTACACTACTTCTAGATTTACCTTTTACCAAAAAAAATTCATTAATCCGTTCAATTCCAAATTAAATGGAAAAATATTTCCTTCCATGAACCATAATAATTATACCCATTTGACATTTAGCATTTCATGCACCATTATTTAACTTATAGCTATGTCCAAATTCAATTATACCAGCACCCATTTACCAATTCATCATTACTAGTTATATTCCACTACAATCGAGAAGTTACAAAATCAACCGATGTCCACCTACCAAGACATTATCCCCTAAAAACTATAACATTCCCTCTTTTTAGCCATGGAAAATAGCCAAAACCACTATATACAATTCAAATCCTTGGTTGTATCAAACTATACCACCCATGGAATCTACCATAACAACCACACCAAAATATACACCAAAACTAAACTATTACTACTCGCACAAACAAAATAAAACCCCACTTCCAAACACATCCTATCTCAACACAGCTAAAAAGAATTACAATAAATGGACACAAGTACAAAAAATATCATAACAACAAATTTAAGTAAAAAAAATACCAAAAACCCTTAAATTTGTAACAAAAATCCTTCTACTATCAAATTTACCCACAACTAGTTATATTACCACATTTGAGTAATTGGGATTTTTTAAAAGGCTATTCCAATAAAAAAATCATAGCATCAACACACATGTCTCGAAAAAAATAATGACTATCAGTAGAACCAACAAGAAAACAGCAATCACATTAAGAATATCATAGAAACAAGTAAACACATGTGATTAAACCCTTCCCCTTAAATTTAAATACTTTTGGTTAATTGTTATTTTTAGTCCAATCTATAACCTCTACCCAAATAAAACATGATCCTGCTAATTCAAAAATAAATAAATAAAGAATATTTATTGAATCCCCTAATTTAACTAAAGAATTTTTTAATGAATATTTGATGGAAAGTCAAGTAAGAGATTACACAAGATCAACATCACAGAAAATGGAAATTCAAAAACCTAGAGAAAATGAATCCATCATCTAAATTACAACCAAAATATCCTTAAATTCAAATGATCATGACATCCATGGACTCAAAAGAAAATAAATAGAAGTGAAAAGGAGGGTATGATAAGGAACTCACCCTATACAACCAAAAATAAATATTCAAGGATAATTATCAAATCTAAGAAAATAGGTGTTGAAAGGTCTCCAAAAAGATCACATTAGTTTCTCCAATAGTTGAGAGGAACAAAGGTTAACAAATTGAATTTTGGGGATCCCCAAAATTTATACTTAGGATATAAAAATTATATACCATGATGTAATGGTCATGGACATGACACAATGGTCAATATTTCCACTAAAACACTACAAAACCAATCTTTCTACTATTCAATGGGCTTAGTAAAACACCCCCAGGAAATCAAGTTGCTAATATACACTATAACCAATAAAAATAGGGTAAGGATATGGAGAACCATGGTAACTATACCACAATAATACCTTAAACAATGGAGATAGTAGTCTTAACTACCAAAGTCTTTAGATTAGTCCCCAACACTATAATGTAACAACCCTTAATAAGGTAGAGTAAAGGATCCCCACCTCCAACCTTCATGTCACAATGAAAAGAACAATGCTTCAACCTCACAACCTACACTCCATCTTGATCAACTGTAGATGAACACCCTAACACATATAATGTCCCACATGGCAAGTATCCTTAAAAATACCAATCCATTGAATTTATCCTCCCAAGGTTCTAGGATGAAACCCCGATCACCACACAACAAACAAACCTCTAACCGACCAATCATAGTGAAGTACATGAAAAAACACTATAAAACCAATTCTAAATAAAAATTACATTTTTGAGAAATACCCTCTCTTCCTTGAATATCCTCTTAGAATATATGACACTTAAAGAACATAAATTAATATACTATATAGGTACATAATGTTACATTAGATTCCTATAAAATGATTCCCACCCCTGAGAATAAAAAAACTAGAAGGAAACACCAACAATCCAATCCTTAAATAACACATCTGAAGATACTTCTCTAACAATATGATGCCACCAACCCGATCATAAAATAACACCAAGAGAAACACCTCAAGAAAAAAAAACCAAAAGTAACCATTTCATTCAATTCAACTTAATATGAAATATCTTATCAATAAGGTAAATAATAATATAAAAATAGATTGTGATACAGATCTTAAATATAGGAATCATATTCCCATGTAATCTCATATATACCACCATGTCTCTATCGAACTCATGATAAAGCAATAACCCACACACACAACTCATTGTACCAACATTCACGAAGCTAAAATGGATACAATATAAAGGTCACATAATCCTAACTAACAAAATCTCCCCAGTGGATTATATGGGAATCATCAGGAAGATATCGATGAATCTGAAACACTTTAAAGAATCTATGGATTTGATCTACATGCACAGAAATTTGTAACGGATATTCCATATTGCTGAAATGAAGCAACACCACAAAAGTATAAAAAATCAAGTAGGGGATTTACTCCCCCACCAAACCGTTAGAACCCATGATGAGGGGAAACACTTAAGAACACTTGATAACCAAACAAATAATTTATATTTATCTTTTTATAATACTCATAATAATTCACAGACCTATGCTACTCTCATCCACTCCCAAACTATTTGAATCTTCTCGGTTGTTCTCTACACCACATCCAGTCGAAGGACCATTCACCCAAAAACCTCTGTCTAGAATAACAGATATCAACAAGTCTACCCACAAAATATCTCAAATAGATTCTTTATAATTTTAGAGTAGTATATATTGTTATAATAAATCTATACCAAGGTAAAATGCTTCAACCAATTCCCACAAAATCCAAGACACATGCATGAAACATTTCATTTATTTTTGGGATATTCATCCTGGTTTTTCCATCCATATGAGGTTGAAAATTATTTTTAAGAAATAAATTGTAGCCAAAAGTATGATTCTATACTCTCCAAACATTCATAGTAAAATGAAAATTTCTATCAGAGATGGTGGTCCCCTATAACCCATCAATATGACTTTGTCAATAAATCCCTGATCACTAATATAACATCACATTATACTTAGGGTCAATGAAATCTAGTGATGATATCAATCATGATTTCCTACGATTTCTACTCAGGAACATCCAACCATTGCTAAAAAAATTATACAACATGATGATAAGCCTTCACCAGCCGACAAACCCAGTACAATGATAAGAACATCAATAATAACATGTTCATCATGGTCCACCATAGAAAAAACTTCAAGGTATGATATCCCTTGTACATAATATGATGTACTACCATTTATAAGTTATGAATCTCATAAATAACCTCAACACACACCATTGATACAATAAAAAACCACCCCTAAAACAGTATCTGATGTCAAGCATCCTTTGACCGTCACTCTGGAGCATAACCATAAATAACATAGTCCCAAAAAACCTCCACATTAGATTCTCCCCATTGAAACTCTTCTATCCACATCACCAACAAAAATTTCATTGTTATTTGAAAAATAAAACCACAACCCTCAGCCTTATCTACATCAATATCCATCACCTCATGGTCTTCTATCACCTTGTATGATTCTCTAGGCTACTAAAAAACATATCACCTTGATTTTAGACTTAGCGTATCAGTAGATACATTTTCCTTCCCCATGGTGTTAATGATATCAAATTAACATTATTAATGAATTTCATAAAACTTAATTGTTTTATATTTAGGTATCTATAAGATAAAACATGACTCAAAACTGTGTGATTTGTAGGGAATATAAACCACTCATAGATGGTGTAATTTTAGCATAAATTCAGTGAAACAACCACCATTGCCAACTCAATATCATGGGTGGCATAGAAACTCTCATGGGGATGTAACCTTCTAGGAAAATAAAATATTGATTCCCTCTTCTACCTCAAGAACCATCCCACGACGAGATGGGTAGAATTAATAAACAACTAAAAAATTACTCCCTCCTTTGGAATCCAAATAAAGTGTGCACTAATCAACCTCTATTATAGGTAGTCAAAGGCTTCATGCCGTTAAGTAGTATATAAAAAAGAATGACCCTTACAAGTCAAGGCATTAAATGAGGCCATGTCCAAGGAAGAGTTTGAAAATAACCTTATATAATATCCTACAATACTGAGGAAAATAAAAACCTTGACAATGTTCATGGGATTTTTACCATGAAAAAAAGACCTCAATCAATAATGGATCCATCATAAATCCCCACTAAGATAGCACAAGACCAAAGAAATGAACCTATTACTTTTAGAAATTACACTTGGATATCATAACATAAATCAAAGTGTCAAAGGTCTTATACAATATCTATAAGGTTCTCAACATTTTCCTCCCCAATCCCTGGGTATACAAGGATTTAATCAATGAATACAACCACACACTAATCTAGTAACTCTTAGAACATTGATATCATGAGACAAAAAATAATATTTAGGGAATTCATTATATCAATGACCTGACAATGAACACTAAGTTCACATACTAAAACCTAAAAGTAGTCTTTGGGATATCTTTCTTATTATCCCTAAACTAGTGATATCAAGACCATAAATCAATTTTCTAATACTAGTTTACTCCCTTAAACATGTTAAATAGATTATCAAACCTTGGAAGTGGGTAATGGTTTTTATCAATCCCTTGATTTAAATTCTAGTAGTTTGTAATGAACCATGGACTAATATCTACCTTCTTAGTAAACTACACTAAATCATCCCATGATGGCCTGATAGATTAGAAAAATCCCATATACATCAGATAATCAATCTGAATTATCAATTATCAAAGAACAAAACAACACATTATATAGGGTTCCATTAAAATAATAGAATTAGAAGGTTGTAACTCTATCCAAATATCAGTATCATGTCAAGGGGGTGGGGTCACAACCCCCTTGGGAAAGAAATCTAGAAGCTTCTCCATGAATAAAGGGAACTTCACCTAATTCCCCCTAATTGAATCTAATGATAAGTCTACTTTCTGAGGTAGAAAATGATATTAAAACCTATCACCCATATAATGATTTCACCAACTAATAAATACTATATATTATTCATCCACGTTGATGAACTCAAATCTCTTCAGATAGTATGAAATAAATATTTGCATAGAATTTAATTATATTATGATGAGAATGAAATTTTATGACTATATATAAATTATAAAGAAATCCCTAGATTAATTATGTTTCCCCATCATCAGCTCACAACCTTAGAACACAACAAGTAGAATCATCTGACCATTAACTGACATTGTTAACACTTGGGGAAATAAAATCCTCTCCACCTTGATCCCAAAAAGATATTCCAAGGATGGTGTAATAAATGAGTGTCATTATATAGAATTAAATAATGAATAATTCCTAGAATAAAACAAATGGATGGTCCATAATATGATCATTAGACCCTCTAGTACTGGCTCATCCACATCATGAAGTTTTAAACAATCGAGTCCTCTATCTCCCTATAAGAGACCACCTACACTTTAATGTCTATCCTTGTATATATATGGGATAGGGAAATTATCGGGATAACCTTTACTAATTCCAACTCATCATGGTGGAACATTATCAAACTAACCCTATTATTGATAAGACCCCAGATGCAACTAATGCTACTAGGAATGATAAGGGATCTTCCCTCTCACGCTATATAGAGTCCTAAAAAAGGTCTAAAATTTGAGATTGAATATGAATATGGAATATTTAGAAAAATTATTCTCAAATACATCTCCATGTGGCTTCATAAGAACTGTTAACCCTAGAGAAATAGGGAGAACAAAAAATTTGAGGCCAAATACCATCCAAATGGAACCTAAACTTCCCCGACACCTATATCCCACCACTAAAAGACTAGATCCTTAAGTAACCATGAAAAATACTATCCTAAGATGAAACTAGATGATCATTAATCCTCTCAATAAAGTCAATATTATTTTATATCTGCAAATAAATAGGAATCAGAAATTGGGATACTACATATCAAATCACTGGACATAATGCCTCCTCCAAACACTGAGCTCTAGAATCCTGATCTAGAAATTGATTGGTGGAGTCATGAACAATTCCTTTAAATATAATAATGATCTACTACCTACTCATGCTTCATTTTTGAAGAGATATATTCTCATTCCACTTCATTTCCCTCATTTGATATGATAGAAGCTCAGAAAGAAACTAATTTTGGAAATCATACCATAAAAGATATGCACATTTCCTCTCCCAAAGATAAAATATCTACCACAATCATGATACACCCAATATATGAATGATGGATAGTGGTACCCAATACTCATACCTAGTTTATATAAAAAAAGTGATCTCGATCTTTTCTATTTTGCGTTTTCTATAGTTTAGAGATTCTTATCTCATACTTTTCTATCCCCTAACATTGAAACTCATACAAAGACTTCCTCCATATCTCTTCCTCCTCAAATATATCAACCATCCAACCATTAATTGGGTGAGACTACTAAAATTCATGAACCTCAATCATGTGTGACAGTTGATTCGCAAAAATGTCAATAAAAAGAATAAAACATCCTAATCCTAGTAGCATGGAATTAATTTAATTAATTTTATTTAATTAGATTCATTTATTTTCACCCAAATTACACCATTTCTAATATATGTGTACTCAATAATGATGCATACAATTCTCATTGGTATCTACTCAGAAGCATACCATGTAACAAGGTCATACAATAAACTCAAGGTCCCTCTATTATATCAATGGGGGCTCTTAAAATCTAATTTCCTAAATAGTCTTCCCATCCTATATCATGCACCTGCATCAATTGGTATTATTTAACTACCAAATTGTATACTCCTTATGAGTGCCAAACTCCAACATCCATCCTAACTCTCAAAAAAATATCTGATGGCACTATTTCACAAATCACCCCCACCACAAACCCCACATAGGGATGTAATGAATATTAGAATGATCTCTAATGATCACCTCTAATAGGCCCTAGTTTGGTGACTATAATTAATGGTTAAAATCATTCAAATGAGAAGTATTACACTCATTTATCCAAATAAAAAAAATAAACATGAAAAAATAAACAAACCGAGGTTTAAAATAATAAAAAATTCATTAACATGTTATACAATATAAAACTCTAATGTAAAATACAAAAAAGATTTATGGATAGTAACTTCAACCCTAAATGCCAACTCTAAGCTATTTCTATCTGGCCCGGTGACCAAAATCCCCTTAAAAATGGGAAAATGTAGTTTATATATATATGGGTGAGAATAACATGTATACTTAGTATGATATTACTTGAAAAATCTCATGAAAATTAGATAAAACATATCAATGATTAGTGAACAAATAAAAGAATCAACCAACACCCATCAGGTCAACTATCACCCAGCCTCCCCAACGCTCATTCCCTATATATCACATCCAAGAGTACTAAAATAATGTTAATAATATATAAAAGAATGAACCCCCAAATCACCTACCCACTTATTTTCCACTCTCATGCCCTAATGTCAAACATCATGCACTCAATCCCTCCAATAATGATATGAGTTGGGTCACAACCTTACAAACCAAACCTCTCATAGGGTCTAGAATCCATGATAGAATTAGTCCATCCATAATATAACCACAAAAATACCACATGTAATAACCACATCATCATATTCATCCAATTTCCACTATCATGTATCACATTTCAACCAAATATCACATATCTAGTATATTTTAGTATCATAAACGTGAATTACATCATCCTCAAGGCCTTCTCATACCATGCATGAATCCCACCATATCTGATCACATCATCCGCATAGATAATACACTATACCCTACATGGAAGTGACATCATGGAAGAGGGGGTACCCAACCATATATCCTAATAATCCCAAATATTATAAAAATATCCCAGAAACCAAAACATTTGGGTGTCAGTAAGGTTATCCCACTAGGGTGGGGTGTGCAAGGAAATCATAAGAAAGTAAACCAAATATGTAAATGTTTCCACCCACAATCCCATCATAAAGGTATTAAACTAATATAACCTCATCACAACCCAAAACCATCACTATACTACTATTCCTAGAAGCCACTTCCACTACCAAATATAAGAACGCCAACCAACTAACTTTTACATAATTGAAATCCACAAAAAAACACGAGTAATGAAATTTCAATTCCATTAAATTGTTCGAATATTTTTCCTTTACCAACCAATTTATCAATATTCGTCCCTTAAATTCCATATTTAATGTCAAACCATTATTTGTCATGACGCATATCAATTATTAAAATTTATCATTTACCATTTAATGCACCATTATTTCATTTACAACCATGATTAAATTATATTCCCTCCACACTCATTTACTAATTAACTATTACCAATTATGTTCATCTACCAAAAGGAAATAAAAAAATAGAATAACATCCACCAACCATTCCATAATCTCATAACAACCTATCCATTCTTTCTTACTAACCATGTAAAGGTAGTCACATCCCCACTATAAAATCCACATTCTCCTCTATATCAATTTATTCTATCCAGGTAATCTACTGCAACACCCACTTCTAAATAATCATTAACATTCCTACCATCACTAATCCTGAAAACCCAATGTAATCCCACATATAGACACATCCTATCTAAAACCAGGAAGAAAAAATGTTTATCAAAGACCATAAACCACAATAAGAACATAATAAGAAATTTTAGTAACAATCACTACCACACCCATTTCATTTTTTAAGAAACATCCTCCTATTATAAAATTTACACACAACTAGCTCAATTAAAATATTTGAGTAATTATTAATTTATGAAACTTTATTGCAATATAAAAATCATGGCATCAACACATAAGGATCAACAAAAAATGATTCTCAGTAATAATAGTAAACCAAAATCAATCTTAGGAACAATATCATAGAAATAAGTAACCACATATGATTTACCCCATTCCATTAAATATAATTATATCTAGTTAGTTATCATTATTAATCTAATATATAACCATCACCTAAAGAAAACAAGGGCATTTTAAATCAATAATTTACAAAAAAGGAGAAAAGTTATCAAATACTATATCTTAATTGAATATTTATGAATAAATATGTGAATAATATGTAAGGAATTGATTATCCCAAGACTAATATCATTACAAGGGAATCTCCATCAACATAGAGCACTAGTATTATCCATCAAAATTTCAACCCTAACATCCCCCAATTTGAACCAAAATTAGCTCAAAGGATTACCAATCAAATAATAGGAAGAGAACAATAGGAAATTAAGTATAACTCACCCTAGATCACCAATAATCATTAATTAAATCTAGGGTTCAAATCCATGAAAATAATTGATTATGGATCTCCCAAAAAAACCCCAGGTTGGACAAGAGTCATAAGAAAAAAATGAGAATGAATATAATTTACGGGATCCCATAAATTTACTCCCAAAAAAGAAAAATAGAAGACCAATTCATAATGTTCATGGTCATGATATAATGGTTTAGTTATATGAAAAGCTATGGGGGAAAATAGCATGTTATGTTGTAATGGGCTCTGTCAAACACCTCCATGGGAAATCACACCACATATCTACATTAGACCTAATAAAACCGGTGTAATTTTAAATAAATACAACTCAAAAAATTGTAGAAATTCTATAAACAATATAGAAAAGGGTCTTAATCCTCAATATCTATGGAATAGTCCCAAACATAGTGTTGTGACAACCCTTAAGAAGGAAAAGGTAAAGATCCCAACTTCTGATCTCCACACCACAACATCATGAACCATACCACAACTTCACTACCTAAAATATATCTTGATAAACCCTTAGATCAACAACAAAGTTAAAAAAAAGTTTTACACCTCATGGACATCTATAACTAAAGATTCATTAAATATGATCTTCCAGGGTTCTATTACATAACCTTTATTTCCACAATATAGCCAGACCTCCAAATGACCTCTCGTGGTACAACACATGCCTCTACACTGAAACAGTTACCCCCAGTTGTTTTTTAGCTTGAATATATCCCTAACTTCCTCAAACCTCCTCCTATAATCTCCAATACCCAAAAAAATATTTGTCCAATTTTTTTGAACTATCATTAATTCTCTTTATTGGTTGTATTAAAGATTAATTTTTATGAATTATAATAGATTTTTATGGGAATTTTCTTATTCTTATGCCTTAAAAATGATTTAGTTTTACAGAACACATATTCATGTACATATTATGATATTATAGGTGGACCCATAATTAAAAAAATATAATGGACCCGACCTTTACACATATTATTACTTGTTTTTTAGCAAAATCAACCACCAAATACAAGACAAGGATCGTAAAGTCTAGTGTATTTGGAAGATTATGAACATTATTAAATAACATGAAACGAAAATAAAAACTACTTTTATTAAATATTTATAGTAAGATCTTAACTTCCTTTGAGACTTTACATTAGCATATGATAACATGGGGAATACCTAAATAATGTTATGAGCTAAAAATCCCATTAAGGGAGTAATAGTAAGAATAAATCATATCACATGGGTTATAAGTAATAACATGGTGACATGAAAAGGCATGGAACATGAATAAACATATGGAAGCATAACATATAAAACATGAGATCATATAGTCATGGAATAATAGAAATGATTCAACAATATGAAAAATGAAATAAGTAGGAATCAAGGATATCCAACAAGACCATTACAAATAAAGGAGAATAGTTCAAGGATATCCACTAAGACCATTACACATGACTAGCATGAGTCAAGCCGAAACACCAAGACCATTGAACATGACGTCTCATGAGACTAAATATTACCCAATGAATTAGACCACTATCTAGGTGAACTCATAATAAAATTTTCATGAATATGTGTTCCACATGAACAATCTTACCAAATGGATCAAATATAAATGTTAGGGTTACCCATGTGAAGAAATGAGTATCATAATCATATCATAAGGCATAATAAAAGCATGAATCATGATGGTTTCCATGTAAGAAGGGATTTAAAACATACATATATATATTCATAAGGGAAAATTGGAATATATCATGATAATTGATGTGAAATTGAATTGAAAACATGTAAAATAGTGTTTAATAATCTTTATAAATGACCCATTTTTGTGCGGTTTAAGAGAGAATTTTCTAGATTATTTAAAACAGCCAATGAATAATTATTTATATAAAACCGGACATGAACAAAGATATTTTTTCATGATTAAATTATTGATTTTAGAAAAATAATGGTGTCTTAAAACAAATTATAGAGTGAACTTGAAAATGTGTAAGAAATCAAAAAGTTCCCTTTAATCGGACTTACTTATTTGGAAGAATTGAGAAGGGAAACTTTTCAAAACTAGTATTTACCCATAAAAGAAAAATGATATGATCTAGATACATAATTTTGGAACATATAAAAATAATTTAGAATAATTACATAAAAATAAATAATAATTTCATTGGGTTAAATATAGAGAAATCATAACCCAATGGAAACATTGAGGTTTAGAAAGTATCTGTTACCTTATGTCCAAATGTGTTATGCACTTAAAATTAATATACTATATAATAAATTTTTAAAAAATAATTAATTACTTTAGAACCTTGAATATTTTTATTTGATTTTTTATTATTTTATTATGTTAATTCATGGTCTTTTTAATGACTTATAAGATAAAATTTCAACTTTTGGGAGTGTTCGTTTCCTTGTTTTTATGATCAGTTCACCTGTATACGTGTATAGAAGATCATGTAAAATGATAATAGCTATAAAAAACTGTGATTATATATTATTAATGAAATTAAATAGTATTAAATGGTTTTATATATTATTTTTAATCTAGATATGAGGATGGTTAATTAGATTAAACGTTAATGATAACCATTTAAATTATTTTGGCATTTTTTTGATCATCGCGAACTAGTTTTATTTTATCAAATAATATCATGTATATATACTAGGTATAGAATATTAAATAATATGTAATTCATTTATTATAGTATTTTCTAACCATAAAAATGGGTTATGGCCAGCCATTAAGGAGGTAATAGAAATTGAAAATTCGACATTCCTGAATGGGATAAATCAACACATCACCGATGATGTTTTTATTTATAGAAAAAAATAAGAGGGGAAGAGAATTGATGATAGTTTTTTCTATTAAAAAAATTACAATATATAGAAGATACTATAGTTATCATGTAATGTGGATAAGGGTAGGTGATGTAAATATAATAAAAGAAATGTAATAAAAAATAAAAAATAAAAGGAATCAAAAGAGGATTTTACCTCTTGAACTTATTCTCCTAGAGAACCTCCTTAGGAAAAGGGTTTGGTCTTTTGTTGATACCAAAGGTGACTGGACGTGGGGGGAGAGGTTTTGAAAGTGTACTGGATATAATTTTGAGAATATTCAAGTATTTGGAGGTGTGAGGGGAAGAGCTGGTGATGGTTTGTATTTATAGTAAAGGAGAGGGGTGTTTTTTTATTATTTTAATCATTAGTTTATTATTTTGGATCAAGACAATAAATAGTAAGGAATACAATGAATAGATAAATTATTAAGAGAATTAGAGTTATAGATTATATTTTTTTACACTAGAAATGACTTAAAAAATAGTGTACTTATCTTATAATGTTATATACAATAAATTATCGAATTTCACCCTTCACAAACAATTCAACTATTTTATAAAAATCCAAAAATTTCACCCTAAAAATTTTCCAACATGTAGAATTATGAAATGGAATCCATTTTATGAAAATAAATATCTTAATATTATTGATTTAAATTTTAATTAAAATAATCATTTATTAGAAAAATTCTAATTTTTAAATTACAACGGATTTTATAAAACTTTGAAAAATTAATTAAGGGTTCATAAAATTATCCTATAATCATAAGAAAAAAAACTAATTTATAAATCTATTTTTTAAAAATAAATTTTCTTTTAAATCATTTTATTAATTATAAAATTGTAAATAAACATTTATGTTTTATAAAAAATTAACACTTAATTTATCATTTTCATGTTATTTTTTTACTTATACTCTTATATATTTATATCATATATTCATTTATAAGGTCAACAATTTTATTTATACTTTCATATTTGAGGTTACTATTTTATTGGTTGATTTTAAATTTTTAATGGTTATATTTCTTTTCTAAAGGTCATATTATTATTCCATTTGTTTAGGTTCCCTAATTTCAAAAATAAATTTTTATTTCATTCATTATTCATTTTTAAAGTTTTTATTGTATTCTATAAGTGATTATATATGATTTATATATATACCATAATTATAAGGAGGTAATTTTCATTGATAGAATTTAGGGTTGTTAAATTATTCCCCCTTTATGAAAATTTTCCATCAAAATTTAATTTTTCAAACTATGGGGAAAATAGGTGATGGTACTTATCCTTAATTACTTCCTCTAATTCCCATGTTTCCTCTTTATACATATGTTTTTTCATAGTACTTTAACCAAGTGAGTAGTGTTGTTGTGTTGAACGTTATCTCTATGGTCTAAGATCTTCATCGGCTACTCCTCATAAGAGATATCATTATCCAATTACACCACCAAAAAATTAAATACATTTTATTCATGTAGTATTTAATTTATTAAGTGGGATGAATTTTATAGATCATGAACTTGAGATATGGTTGGTGGAAATGCTAGTCAATATGCTACAACTCTGACACGATAATGAATTTTGAAGGGGATGAGGTACCAGGGACTTGGCTTCACTATCACATCCATGACTTATTGTAACAGTAATTATCATGTAATTTCTATTATTTCTTTATTTTTTGGGGTAACCTAGTAATTTTTTGAGAAAAAGGTGGTTACTTTACGATTTGGGCCAAACCGTGAGCCCAGTTTCAAATTTAAAAACAAAATTTGTTTCTTTTATAACTCCTTAATTTTTCAAAATTTTCACACATTATACATACCATATAGCCAAACCAGACCTATTAATACTAAAATATCTATTTTGTACCCTTAGAAACACATAATAATGGTTGATTTGATGGATTTATTCAAGCATTTAGCCAACCTGTGATCCCATTTCCAGATTTAAGAAAAAAATTTATTTCTTTTATATATCATTCAAATTTTAACATTTTTTAGTAAATACACATCCAAACAGAGAAAAAATACCCTAGGAACACCCCCATGATCTATGTTCCATATTTTGAGCTCATCTTCATCATGTATTAGGGTGAATTTCCAAAGGGTTCCTCAAATCGTCCAAATGTGAAGTGGGAATTTGTTTCATTAATAAATCATTCATTTTTACTCTTATTCCCCCAATTAAGTCCTCAATAAACCTACTCAGCCTTATTAGAACCTAAATTTAATTATTTTTCTTCTTTTATATTCATCTATTTCTGTATTTTTCGCGATTTCTTCAACATTTTTCTCAAGTAACCGAATTCCTCTTATGTTCTGTCCATTTTCATATGGTTTCTCCTCCTTCCTCCTCCTCCTCCCATTATTTCATGGTTATATATTCTCAACTGATCCTGATATTTTTAGTGTTATGTTATAACATGATTTTTATGGTGTTTTTGATCATTTTTGTCTGATATTAATAGTTTTAGGGTTTATAAACCATTGGATGGTGATATCAATTGTGCGTTTCCATTCCGCCAAGGATTGGAGGTAGTTTTTGCATTGAAGTTGTAATTTTTATTTAAGATTCATATTTTTCATGGTATTTTAAACTTTTACACATTCTAAGTATTTTTTATAAGCCTTAAATATCATTATTTGGTTATTAAGGTGGTGTTTATTCCCATTTTTGTGAAAAGTATTATTGTTTTGTTATAAGAGTGCACACCAATAGTTTGTTTGAATGCTATGTTATTTTTCACACCTGTTTTTTGTTATTCAGAACCTATTTTATAAATTTAAATAAATTTTTGGAATGAAAATTTTATTTTATAACCTTTTTAGTGTTATATATAATTGGTTTCATTGAATGTTGCATTCCATGTTTTCGGGAAAGTGCCTAGTTGACTTATCTGTGCCAAAGGTGATATATAATGATTGGTTTGGCTTATGAAAAATATTATAAGTAGGTGAATAAATGTTTTTGGGTTATTTATATGGGTTTCAATCTGGTTTTGGGTTTTATACTAAAATTATTATGGGTTTTTAGGGTGTTTTGGCATGTGTTCCCAATAAAGGCATGTTTACAATTTTTCTTGTAAAATAGGTTTTCATATGTATTCCATGTTGTATCATTGAGTTTATTTTATGATTCATCAAATTGATTTATTAAAATTTTTAGGGATTAAATATCTGGTTTGATATGGTATTTGTAGGTGTTTTTTCTTAAAGGGTCATTTTTAAATGGATTTAATGTCCAAAGCCTCGTCATACTTCTTGAAATTGTATTATGAAAATTTTAAGTGGTTTATTGATCCGTGAAGGATATGTGAAACATGGTTGAGGGAAGTTTGGTATGTGTATGATTTGGAAATTAAATTTTTATGTAAAATTTTAAGGTCATTATAAGTGTAAATTGATTGATCACAAAGAGGGAAACCCATGAATATAGGTACGTGGAAAAAAAACTAGTATGCTAGTGATCCGAAGTGGTTTTGTCCTTATTTCACAAGGCTATTTTGATTATGAAAACACTAACTAAACTATTATTATGATGTTGGTACCACTAGTTAATGGTTAATTTACCATAATATATTCACATGCATGAGAACTGATATTTTTTAAGGTTTTTTTCACTGATATACGAGGTACATAGGGCACACATCTAGCTAGTGTATAGGGATGTTCCCATGACTCATTCTCATTGGATATTTTGTAATCAATGTTAGAATAAGGTGTGTTTGGTTGGTAAATTCAGTAGCATGTGTATTCTATTAAATAGTGTACATTATTTAAAGAATATTCAATTACGAATATTTTTATTTTGAAGTTGCATCTCATTGAAATTGGTTATTACCATTTCATGTTTATGAAAAAGTTGAAAGAATTTTATTTTGTAATGTTTGTAGCGTGGAACCCTGTATACAAAAACTTAATTTTATATGTTGTATTTCAAACAAGAAATTTATTTTTTTATTTTAAAGGAATTGAGTTGGAAAATAATAATGGGCTAACCTACTGTGTTTTAATACTCATGCATATAATCTTCTTCTGTTTTTAGCCATTGGATAGGTTTTAGCTTGGGTTCGATCACCTTAGGCCCGAATGGCCCGAAGGCCTTCATTTTTATTGATTTTTGATCACCCCCCTTTCAAAGGATGAGGGATAACCCTTACAAGGCCCGTAGGATCATAGATTACATGGCCCATTGGATTAAGAGATAACATGACCTGAAAGTCTCAGGGAATTCAACCAGACTATCAAAAAGGAACTGCCTCTCCCCAGTATCTGCATCATGATTGTAGCTCTCTACCTTTGAATGGCCATCTGGCTAGTCTTCCCGTGTAAGCACAAGCTTTTCCCGATGGAATACCCATACCCTATCATTTTGAAAACTCCATTTGGATCTTCCCTGGTGAGTGCATTTTTTCTAAATACACTTCTAGGGCTGCTTCTTTTTGGTAGTGTGTATGGAAAAACTACATGTGGCCCGATGGCCTTGAGGTGGCTTAAAGGCCTTAAAGGTGGCCCAAATTCTCTAATGACCTGAAGGCCTGGGTGGTTCAAAATCCTTAAGGACTCCAAGCCCAAACCTGGGGCCCAAGGTGAATAGTTCCAGCTGCTACAGTACCGAACATTACCTAATACAATTTCTGCTACAGTGCCTGCTATAGTACCTGCACAATGTATAGTTCTGCTATAGTACTTATATAGTGTACAGTTCTGCTACAGTACTGTACAGTGTACAGTACTGCAATAGTACCCATAAATATGCCTCTACCTAGTTTTGAACCTAGGTCTTATGGATGCACATAAGGATACCTCACAAATTGGGATGAGGCTCATGTGCTGGTTCGATCACCTTAGGAGATATCTGATAGATGTGTTGGTGTAACATCTCAGGTAAATAAAAAATCTGATAATTTTCAAAATTATTAAAATTTGTAAATTAAATATTAATTTTATTTTAAATGATATTCAATTTTTGATGGTGTACCTGGTACGTAACAATGAGCTTCTTTGAAAACTTATGTTGCACACAATGTTGAGTTATACCGAAATATTATTATAAAACTTTTAATATTTTCAATATTTTATGTGTTATGATTTAATAATGGTACTTAGACATTTATTGGGTGGTTACGTGATAAACCACATGACATATGGGGCTATGATAAACCAGGATGGTTGGTTACATTATAACCTCTAACACTTTGGGTATGTTAGTCAGCCGTATGGGTATTATATTTAGTGATATGTGTGGAAGTGAACTGTTTGGTTATTCTCTCTAAGTATGTTTATGTTCCAAGTTACGTTTATATGTTATGTGTTCTTTATATGGGTTTTATGGTAATATTTTGGTTACAAAAGGGTGAGTTATGATATTTTATTCAGTGAAGAGTATTTACTACTTCATAAAAGTGAAAATTATTACTTATGATAAATTATTCATAGTTTACTTGTTGTTTTAAAAAACTAACATTTTTCCTTCTTTTTGTATCCCTTACTGAGATTTTCTGGTCATCCCAAATTTTTGAAATGTTTTTCACAAGACATAAAGTGGAATAAGGATGAGGATTGGACCAAGGAAAAGTAATGTTGTCTAAAACATGAAACTAGACATATTTCTTTTTAAGAGTTTTTATTTTATGACAAAATGGATATTGAATTGTAGTGTCTACATGTAATATTCAGGATGATATGTAATAATTTTGGCTTAATTATATAAAACTCTAAACTTGAAAAGATACTCAATGTGAATTCATAACATAACTCAAGATTATATGTTGTTATAAGGTTGGGCCCTTATAGTTGGTATTAGAGGTCGGTTTAGACAACTTTAGGGATTATGAGTTTTTGTTAAACACATTGTTGTCCCTATGGATATTAATTTAGTTAAATCCTTGTTTTATAACTTTTTTAGATTATGGAATGTTTTTTACAAATGGAAGGAAGAGGATATGAAATGTAATTACTATCTCTTCCTAAGGACATGCTTGCAATAATTATTTCAAAGTCATGTTTAGATGATTGTGTACCTTTTTCTAGCATATAACTCACTTGCAAGCAGTTTTTTGAGATATCAAACACCTCCACTATACCTCGATATCGTCATGGATCATGGGATTTATTTAATCAAATCATATTTTTTCAATATTCTAATATTTTCAAGAAAAGAAAATATTATCAAGAAATTTTCAAATATTTTACCTTATCATATGATTTTGAATCATATTATGATTTTGAAAAAGGTGCTGAAGAAGGAGACCCTTGCACAACCTATTTATATTTTCTTTTGCAATATATTCTCTTAGAACATACTTATGGTATTCTAAAAGGACCATTTATAGAATGTTTCAACATAGACTCGGTCTTACTATTTTATAAAAATCATGTTTTATCAAATGTTTTGAAATTATATGTCATACATGATTATTTCCCGAAACTATATTTCTTCCAACACCCATATGACCCATGTTGTACATGGTGTATTTGGATGAAGGAACAAAATGATTTTGAAGGATCTATAAACAATTGTTGCAATGCATGGACCTTCTATCTATGTGGACAGTATAATGATGAAACCATATGGACACCATGATGAAGGTATGATGTTTTTTATTTTGGGAGTAGTTTTATTTTATCATATGGAAGGAAAAAATGAAAATATATAATATGTTGAGGTCTTAATGTATTGGTTTTAAAATGAAAGGTATAAGAAACCCTTTCAGTTTAAGACATGTTAGGGTTATTTTTGATTTTTATGAAAAGAACAACCTAAAAGATGGGTGGAAACCTGTCGCGTCTGGCTAGGCCACATTAATTGAACCCACAACCGAAGGGAAACAAGGGCGCATCACCTACCACTTGCCTACATGGAGTCCCTGGTCGGTATAACTTATTCCTTTTAGTTAAATGGTTTTATGGATAAATAATAAGTTGACTTTACAAACTTATGTTCTGTCAAATGGATATCCTTAATATAGGAAAATGATTTGGTGATTATGTGATAAATGTTATTTTGGAAGATGTTCTCTATTTCTGGGAAACACTATATGACTATGGAAAATAGAATAATTTGGGATTTAAATTGAGGAGTAATGGTGGAATTTTATTTTGGAAGAGTCTATATTTTTATTGTGGACTTATAAGCATTTTGGGTTATTTAAGGAAATGATTAACCTATCATAGAGAATATGTGATTAGGATAATAACTTTTTAGTATGAGACATCAAGAGTAGTCTATGGTATTTGGAGATAAATTTTGAGATTTACTATGGAAGACAATGTGATTAATTCCTTCTATGTTTTGGGTTTCAATATTAGTTTGGATTATATGAAAGGATTTTAAGGACAATTGTATATTGAATTGTCTTTGTTGAACTTTGGGTAGTGTTTGTTGAATTTTGAGGATTAAGAGTGGTATTTATTTTTATAAATTATTATTCTTTTTGGGATTATCTGATTTTGTGCTAACCTATTTGGTTTTGGTTGATTTCTGAATACGGGGAAAATATATAGTTCATCTTTTTTAGATTATGTGATACTCTAGAAGATGATTCTAGCACTACATGTGTGATCAAGTCATCTGGAATATTTATTTTTTGGATAATGGTTGAGTTTGGGGTAGGAATTTAGTAAAGGATGAATGTCTACATGACAAGTAAGTATATTTCCTTATATTTTTATTTATGCTCATAAATAAATTCCTCAACTTTATGAAAAGTAACATAAAACAAAAATCTTGTCTGTTAAATTTTCCTACTAGGGAATCAAATACTGTTTAAACCATCACAAGTTTATGATTTTCTGGTGGTTAACTTTCTTCAAATCATGTTTTCTCTCACTCTCCATCAGAACTTAACACTTATTTTCTCCTCCATATCAATGTTTTCAGGGAATCCTAGTATGGGTTATCTTGGTTGATATTTGTAAATATGTTTATTTCCTATAAATTTATAGTTTTATTTACTCTTTTTTTAGATGTGGGACTTTCAATGAAGTTTCCAATCCCAATTTACAAATTGTGAGGATGCAATTTCCAAAAGGGGGGAAAGATGTAACATCCCAGGTAAATAAAGAATATGAAATTTTTCATATTTATTAATATTGGTAAATTAGATATAAATTTAACTTTAATGGGGTAGCAATGTTTGATGGAATACCTGATACACAAAAATGAGTTTCATTGCAAACATATGTTGCACACAATGTTGACTTATACCGAAAAATAATATAAATATATTATTAATTTAAATTTTAGTTAACACCTAGGTGTTGTATTGGCGGGAATGAATATAACTAACTAAAATATGATTATATAGTTTTTTAAATGTTTTTACATTTATCCAAAACAAATTAGAGACTTAAAATGTGAATGAATCTAATTTTAATCATAAATACTCTTATATTCTTTAAAATATCAATTTGCCACCTTTTAATGGAGAACCATTTTTAAATATAGTTTTTGTCACTTTTATATGTTCTATTTGACAAAATAAAAATATTATTTATAATTGGAAAATCAAAATTTACTTTGGGTAAATTTTTTGTTATATTTCTAATAGAATTCATTTTTAATATATAGTGAAAAATACTATATTTGAATTCAAAGTTGGCTTTTAATATAATTTATTTTTATGGTTAAATAATTTTTTTAAATGGTTTTAAAGTGTAATTAGATTATATTTTTACCATTTTATACAATGTTGGTCATTATAAGTAATTTCACTTTGAAATTGGGCATAAAATATTTCAATCTTTTGATAGTCATTATTTCTTAAAAACAGGCTTTTTGTTTTGACAATAGGATTTAATTTTAAATTAATTTCTGCCACTTCTATGTTTTGATTTTTGAAAAATTTATTCCATATTTGAAATTATGAGGTCTAAATTATGTAAATTTGTAACTTTTATTTTTGGATACTATGAATATTTAATTCAGTAAATATTCTATTTACCATGGTTAAAGGGTAAATCTGGTAATAAGGAAAAAAATAATTTTATAATAATAAACATTTAACCAAACACATTCCCTAATCCCATTTTTTGATACATGTCCGACCATGGAATCCTTGTGTCAATTTTTGGGACCCCATGGAGCCACTTGGGAGTGATAATGACAGTTTATATTAATTGATTTAAAGTTAAGACCAAAATGGCATAAACATATATCTTTAAGTAAATAAATTTTTACACTTTGTTATATAAGTTATCTATTTGACTATAAATATTTATTAGAAAGCTAAAAATATTTCCTAAATCGGGATATTTTTTTACAATTTTTAGATATCAAATAAATAAAATTATTTATGAGACAATAATGATGTAGTGTTTATCTTAGTAATGAATGATTTAAATAAATAATATTATAAAAATTATAACCATATCCAAAACCTATCCAATTGTTATTCGATTATTTTTTTCGAACAAGAGTCATCTTACCTTCGACATTAATAAGTTTTGGACCTTTTGAAATATAAAATCATTATATAATAAAATAATATTTTCAAAATTTCTTAAAGAGCCCCTCCTCCCCCTTATAAAAGGACACCACTTCTATCCCATTCCTCACACTTCTCAAGCAACTTGGCTCATCTAACCTCTACCCAATTAAGCTCCCTACATCACTATCTTCATCCTAGAAGCCTTCCCCTAGGCAGAAGGAAATTCTGGTAAACCTTTTGGTTCAAACCAAATGGAGTTACCCAATTTAGAAAAAGAATAAAGGACATACAAGACAAGTCATACTTGAGGTAAGGGGTTTCTTATCTCACTTTTAATTCCGTAATATTTCCATTATTCACCACTTATTTATTTTATGTGGTTTACTGTGTACTACCATTTGATATATATTATCACTATTCTATTGATATTGATGGTATTCTATGATTAATTTGGTGGTTATTAACTTTTGGTCATACGAATCAAGTGATACATAGTGGTGCAGTGTTTTCATATCACTTTTTATCCCATGAGATTCATGCTATATTTTCCACTATTTAATTTTTTGTGGTGTTTTTAATCCCCATGATTGTATTCTTTGTATAATATACTTTAACTTAATTGTATTTAAATATCCATTGTATGATCCTTCTTTTGTGGGGTGTATGTTTCATAAGTTACAAAATTGGTGAGGGAACCTTTAACCCACATCTTTTATTCGAAGACTTCTTTTATGTGTTTGATGTTAAATTTTAAAATGTTTGGATTTGTTCATAAAAATCCTTATTGATGTAAATTTTTCGAAAATGTGATGAGATATCCCTTTTTCTATCATCGACTCATATTCTGAATATTTAATTGACACCGTTCGGCTGCTGAATTTTTGTAAGGGAACTTCTTAGCCCAATTTCTATTGTTTGGGTTAATATTATACATCTTGATTATGTCATGATATGATTAAGTGTGGAATTACTATTTATTTATTTATGTAATAATATCCACTCCTCTTTTTTTGGATATATTTTTGATACACATAATCACTCCATTGGTAATTTCTCAAGTCATTAATATGAACATGATAAGGGTAATTTTAACTCAATTTCAATTCATTGAGTTTAACATCCAAGTCATTGGTTTTGTTTTTAAAATAACATGTGTGAATTTCTTCTGATTTATTTACACTAAATATCAAATCATATTGAGTGTATTATTATTTTTCAAACATAATTATTTCATTAATTTATGCTTAATCTAAAGATATGATCTTTGTAAGAGACTTTGTCTCAATTTATTTTTCTCTGAGGATAATTTTTTCTTATACACCAAATCACTTTTATATGGTTTATATACTTCCCTTTAACAGATTATATCATGAATCTCCTAATTATCAAGATATTTTAAGGTTTTTAATGATATTTAGTAATTATTTTTTTCAATTATTTTCTCAAGTGGCGGGGGACTCTTTAGTTAAAACATTGTTTTAAATTTCATAAATATTTATTCTTCTAAATATTTCTCATTAATGACCATGTTTTCAATACTATTTTAAGTATTTATTTATATGGAAATTAATTTTTTAAAATGATAATTCTTCTAAAAGCTTCAATGTGGTATGAGACACTTTTATTCAAAAATCTATTTATTCAATATTTTAAATGATTTTGGAAATGGTTTTGATATAGCATTTATAACATAAATATATTGAAATTATTTATTGTTATTTCAAATGAAATATTATTATTGAAATATTTATATTTGAAATATTTTATGTGTTTTGATTTTATAATGGTACATGAACATTTGATGGGTGGTAACGTAATAAACCACATGACGGGTGGTGCCGTGATAACCTAGGATGGGTGGTTACGTTATAACCTCCAATGCATTGGGTATGCATGTCGGATTTATGGGTATTACATTTAGTGATATGTGTGGAAGTCAATGGTAGGGTTATTCCATCTATGTATGTTTATGTCCAAAGTTACCTTTATAAGTTATGTATTGTTTTTTTGAGTTTTATGGTAATATTTTGATTACCAAATGGTAAGCAATGATCTTTTATTTAGTGAAGATTATTTACTACTTCATAATGGTGAAGAGTATTAATTATGCTAAATTATTCATGGTTTACTTGTTGTTTTCAAAAAATAAAAGTTTTTATTATTTCTATATCCCTTACTGTGTTTTTTTTCTCACCCCATGTTTTAAGTGTTTTTTACAAGACATAATGTGGAATAGGGTCCAGGATGGGATCAAGGAAAAGTCATGATGTCTAAAACATGGAACTAGACATGTTTCTTTTTAAGAGTTTTTATTTTATGAAAAAAATGGATACTGATTAGTAGTGTCTACATGTAATATTCTAGTTTATATGTAATAGTTATGGCCTAATTCACTACAATACTAAACCTGAAAAGATCCTCATTGTGAATTCTTGATTTAACTAAAGATTATATAATGTTATAAGGCTAGGTCCTTATAGTTAGAGAGTGACCATAAGGTATACATGGAGTTATTTGGTTGTCTGGTTTAGTCGGTTGAGTTTTCTGGTTTAGTTGTAATTATATTATCATTTAAAATTAAGGTTTTTTTTAACATTTATATAAATGTATTTTGGGATTTCTATTTGTTTCTACAACTTACTTATTGTTTATATTTGGGAAAAACATTCACAAGTCACTCTAACTGATTCCCTTGTTCTTTTCACCATCCTAGGAGGATTGCAAATGGATCTT
Source organism: Viscum album (assembly GCA_963277665.1). Classification (NCBI taxonomy): domain Eukaryota; kingdom Viridiplantae; phylum Streptophyta; class Magnoliopsida; order Santalales; family Viscaceae; genus Viscum; species Viscum album. The sequence continues at coordinate 669,587,775 of OY728131.1, read as the reverse complement.
GGGACATGTTACAGAGAGGCCTAGGTGACGGGTTCAAGTTCGACCCATACTGGTTCGTGATAAAATGGTATCCTATCAGGTTGGTTCTTAGAATAACTTGATTTTTAGATCACACTTTTTATTTTGGGGATGGAATTATAGATGGATTATGATTGTTGAAACTTGAGGGGTATGTTCAGGAAGAGCGTCATGAACTCCTGCTACTTCTGATCCTCAGGTGTCATTCGGAAGTCTATTTTTATTAGATTCTTTGGTTCTTAGGTACTGTTTGGTGATTGGGATACCACAAGGGGAGTTGGACTAATGGCCTCTATGAGCTGGTAAGGCCTTGAAAGACATGTCGAGGCATGGCATGGTCCCAATAAGGCTCTATGTGTTGGTGGTGTGTTTAACATATGGCCACTAACTATATGGTCAAGTCACCCATAGACACTAGTTCCCTTCTGTGGGTCTCTTGGTTTTTTCATGAATTCTAAATTTAGTTTTAAAAATTCTCATGTGAGAATTCTGGAAATGGGTTTTCAAGGAATGGTGGGATTTTTAAAAGATGAAATTGGGTTTTCAATGCTTAATATAACAAAGGGTTTGAGAATTTTTGGTTTTTGTGAAAAGAAAATTTGGGGAGAATGTGGAAATTATTCAACGGGTTTGAATTTGGTTAATCTAAACTTACAGTTTTCCAAAATATTTTTTTGGAAATCCTGGATTATTTTAAATAAATTTTAAAAATAATTGTTTTAAATAGGATGTGTTGGGTTGTTGAAAAATGTTTGAATCTGATGAATTGGGTTTGGGAATCAGTTTTGAACGGATGGGGTTTTTCTGAAAAAGTGTGTTGGCCTTTGTGGCTTTTGGATTTAGAAAAGATACCATGATGAATTTTTGAAATGGGAAATGGTTGTTTGGAATATCATGATTGTTTGGAAGTTGTACTAAATAAAATGGAATGGTTTTTAAATCAAATGGTTCATGAAAAATTTTGGTTTGTTGAGATGATGAAAAATGGTTTCAATAAAGGGTGGAGGTTTTTATGGATAACTATGGGGTTTCTTTTTCAAGATTTGTAAAAAGTTTTTTTGTGTGGATATATGAAAATGGTTTTTTACTTGGTGGTTAGTGAGCCTATGGAAGGTACATGATTTTTAAAATGAGATGAATTTTGTGGATTATAAAATTAGGATGTTTGTTTTAGCCTTTTAGTTTTTCATGGGTGCTCATTTTCATGGTTTTGTATAGATATGTTGATGGATTCCTAATATGGCATAGTGGTAGGGTGTTTGGGGTGGAACGAAAATGTTCTTGTGAGTGATTTGTGTTGAAACACCATTGGTGAGAGTGAAATCCACAATGTTAGTTAGTTTTTCAAAAGTGTTTATGGCAAAATTTTATGAGTTTTTGTAAACCGGTGATTATGTGGGTTGCATTTTCATGTTTTATAAGTATGGTGTGTTTGGTATGCTTCATCATGATCTAGAAGTGAGACTCTTGGTGTGTCTTGATATGGGATCTTGTTGGTGGATCTATTTTGGAGAAATGTTCAATGGGTTTTTAAGGATATGTTAGATGTTGTGATATATACATGGATGGTTCTCTATTGGCAATAATTCTAGTTTATCATCCTAAGGATTCATTACAGTCATTATATACAACTCTTCAGATGATGTTTCAACTCGTTTGATGGAATATAGAACTATTTTGGCTTGATTTAAAGTGTTTCCCTATTATGATAATTCTTTTGGATATAGTTGTTATGTTTGGTGATGTTGATGTGTTTCACCGTATTCCTTCTCCATTATACTCCTTTTTCAGAGTGAGACAGAATGGAGTTATGTATCTATAATTTATTATTTTGATGAAAGTGTGTTGTAGAGAAAGTGAGTTTTGTGGGGTGTTATGAACCTTAGATCCTAGTTGCAGTGTAGTAGATGATTAAAACATTAGGTCACCAACCATAGGCCTAGGAGTGATTCTTTTCACATAGTCAGAAAATCACCAGATGTGTGGGGAGGTAGATTAAGCTTCTACGTTCACCGATGTGATAAGGAAGTTTCTATGTTTTTTTGTGGTTTCTCATCAATGTGATTTTCCTTTTTTCTCAAAGAGCATGGTAAATATACCCCACACATAGTTTATATGATTATTCCATATTGGATGTGGATTCTAATCAATGTTCCTATATGGACATCCAATGTGAATTAGGTGAGGTCATAGTTTTACTTTTTTATAGGTGGATAGTGTTTGGTGGCTCCTCTATTTCTTTTGTGGTATCAGTGGTTCAACGATTGAGTCCTCTTCCCTCCTTGCCCCAAGTTGTGGGGGTGTGATTCATGAAGAATGTGTTGGAGCGGTTCTTTTCCCCTTTATTTGGGAGTGGGTGGTTTAAATTTTCATGTTTTAACCCTCATAACATGGTTTTGTAGGTTTTTGTGGGAGAGTTTTGTGGGCCTATGCGGGTGTGGCCCGATTCTAGTTCGAGTTGAATTCTAGTTTTTTTTTCATTTCTATCTCATCTCTAATAGTTGGGATACCGATTTTAGATCTCAAAGAACATTACTTTAATTATTTTTCATATGGTAGTTGTGATTTTATGTTGGTGAGCCCGTTCTACCCCCCCCCCCCAAGTTGTTGGATATCGAGAGTTCACTTTGGTTTGGGTGATTGTTGGGTTTATTGGGAGAAAGCCCAATAATCTAGTTCTTAGCATGGTTTTGGAGATGGTGGCTTGATTTTTCCATTTATTCTCAGGAATTGGATGTGAGTATGTGTTTTTTTTTATGTAGGAATAAGTTATGTTGTTGCCGGATGATATGACCTTAGCTTGAGAGGCTAGAGCGTGCTGAGAAGAAATCCTTAGTTGTTTAGAATTTAGCTAGAAAGTGATATGTCTTTTCGGGGGTGTAAAGTTTTTATGGTGGGAATAATTTTCAAATCCATGACTTATTTAAAAGTTATTTTTAATGTACTTTCTATTATTTCTTTGTTTGTGGGGTTTTCTGAGTAATTTTTGGAGAAAGGGGTGGTTACTTCAATATTTGGGAAAAACCGTGAGCCTATTCTTAGATTTAAAAACAAAATTCATTTATAACTCATTTTTTTTCAAAACTTTTCACCCATTACACATCCCAATTAGCCTACCCTAGTATATCCAAATCTTCATATCCATTTTTACCCATTATAAACTCATAATCATTGTGTAATTGGGTGATTTATTCAGGCATTGGTCCAACCTGTGATCCCATTTCTAGATTTAATAAAATAATTTATTTCATTTACATGTCATTATTTTTTTAAAATTTATGGTAATTACACCTCTCAATTGAGACCCAAAATCCTAGACAGAACTATGTGTTATATTTTTCCTTCTTCGAAGCTCATCTTCATTTTGTATTCAGGTGAATTTACTCTAGGTTTCTCAAATCATCTAGACATACAATGGAATTTTCTTTCTTTTATAAATCAGTATGATTTTACACTCATCCCCCATTTTAGTCCCCACATGACCTCCACAGCATTATTCAAACCTAAAATTAAATTTTGGATACATGGAGATTCATCTATTAGTGTATTTGGGGAGATTTCATCAAAGTTTCTCAAGTAAGTGAATTCATCTCCTGTTTTGTCCATTTCCTTAGGGTTTCTCCTCTATCCTCCTTATTCTTAAATTATTTATTAGTTCTCTCTTCACCCCTAGTCATGAAAGTCCTAAGTTTCTATTATCCCATGATTTTTATGTGGTTTTTGATCTTTTAGGGATTTTCTTCATAAGTTTAGGGTTTATAAACCCTCAGATAGTGATATCGAGTGTGTGTTTCCATTCCTCCAAGGATTTGAGGTTGGTTTCCCATTTCACTAATACTTTAATTTATGATTCATCTTTATCATGGTATTTTCATCCTCTACATAATTTTATTATTTTTTATAATCCTTAAATAAATTTATTTGGTGTGTAAAGTTGTGTTTATGCCTTGTTTTGTGAAAAGTATTGTTGGGTTCTTATAAGAGTACATGCCATTTTTTTTTAAAAGTTCTGTTATTTTTTTCACCTATTTTGTGATTATTAGAACCTGGTTTAGAAATTTAAATAAATTTTTGGTACGAAAATTTGATTTTTTAAACCTTTTTTGTGTCAAATAGAATTGGTTTCATTAAATGTTGAATGCCACATTTTTGGGAAAGTGCCCAGTTGGCTTTTGTGTGATCAAGGTGATTTAAAATGTTTGGAATGGATTATGAAAAATATTTTAATATTTTGAATCAATGTATTTGGGTTTCTTATATGGGTTCCAATCTGGTTTGGGGTTTTATATTAAAATGAGTATGGTTTTTACGGTGTTTTGTCATGTGTTCGCATTAAAGGCCCCTTTAGCATTTTTTTGTAACACTGGTTCTCATTTTTATTCCTTGTGGTATCACTGAGGTCATTTTATGATTCAATAAATTGACTTATTAAATGTTTTTGGGGATGAAAATCAGGTTTTATATAGTATTGGTGGCTGTTTGGCCTTAAATAATCACTTTTAAATGGATTTTATGCGCAAAGCCTCATTAAAGTTTTTGAAATTGGTTTATGAAAATGTTAAGTGGTTTATTTAACAGTAAGGGATATGTGAAACATGGCTGAGAGATTTTTGGTGTGTATGATTTGGAAATAAAATTTTCAAGTTAAGATTTTATGTGATAACATGTTGAACTAGATTGAGCACAAAGAGGGAAACCCATGTATCTAGGTGGGGGGTTGTGTACTAGTATGCTAGTTATCCGAAGTGGTTTCATCCCTATTTCATGTAACAAGTTTGATCATGACATCTTCAAATAAAATATGATGATAATTTTGGGTACCACTAGATTAGGGGTATTATTCCCTACTAGTGGCTTGTGTACTCGAACAAATATTTGTTATTTTTAGTTTTCTTTGAGATATGAGGTACTTGGGGGCCACAGCAAGATAGTGCCTAGGGATGTTCCCGTGACTTGTGCTCATTGGATATTTTGTACTCACCATCGGCATATGGTGTATTTGGTTGGTAAATTCAATAACATGTGTGTTCTATTTTAATGTGTATATAATTTAATGCATCGTTCTTGAAAACTATTTTCATTTTGAAGTTTCATTTTCTTTGAAATTGGTTATTTCCATTTTCTATTTATGAAAACATGAAAGAATTTTAATCTATAATGTTTTTATCATGGAATATTTTATGGTAAACATAATTTTATATATTTTATTTCAAATATGAAATTGATGTTTATTTTATTTTAAAATAAGTTCATTGGGAATATAATATCTGGCTAACCTATAGAGTTTTAATACTCACGCCTATTGTCTTCTTCTATTTTAATCCCTTTGTAGGATTCAGATTTAGTTCAATCTCCTTGGGTGATGTTTGATTCATGTGTTGCAGACTGACCAATATGGTTACATGGAGTTATTTGGTTGTCAGTTTAGGTCAGTTGAGTTTTTTGGTTCAGTTGTACTTTTAGTTTCATGTACAATTAATGTTTAGTTCAAATTTTATATAAATTTTTGTTGGGTTGTTCATTACTTTTTTCTAATTTTCATTTATGTATATTTGGGAGAAATCATTCCCTTGTTACTCTAAATGATTCCCTATAAACTTGTCTTCATCCCAAGAGGATCAGAAATGCCTCTTGGGACTTGTCGTAGAGCATCCTGGGTGACCAGTTCAGGGTCGGCCCAGACTAGTTTGTGACAATTCCTTTCTTCCCAAATCTCATGATCCTCTCACCACTACAAAACTGGTGTTTAACAGTGTTGGTATTTATCAGTGCTAGAAAAAAGCACTAATATATGGCATCAATATTAGTGTGAAAGAAATCGCTGATAAATCTAACACTTTATTATTTCTTTTTTAGTGCTAATAAAGCATACCATTTATCAAAGATTTATTTTTAGTGCTGATAATGGATACCCTTTTTCAGTGCTTTATTTATAGCACTGATAAAGCATACCCTTTATCAGCGCTATATTTTTAATACTCATAAAGGATTCCTTTATCAGTGTTTTTTTAGCGCTAATAAAGGTTTGAATAAAAAAATGAAATAATTAAATAAATAAAAAAAATTAGTTTATTAAAAAAATATTACAAATTTTAGTACTTAAAAAATTAATTATAAAAATTAATAAATTTATTATATAAAATATAAATTATAAACACTAATAAAAAGTCTGTATAAAACTTATAGATATGAAAAATGAAAATTAAAAAAATGAAAATTAAAAATAAGTAAATTGAGAAAAATATTAAACATTTTATTAATTAGATGATTATTTATAATGTTAATAAATAGTATATATATATTATATATATATATATATTAATGAATTTAAATTTGATTTATATTTTACAAAATATTTATGCACTATATTTAGTGAATAATGGTTTATAATTAAAAATTAATATGAATTAAACATTCTGACAAGTGTCATTGTGTAATGGACATATAATTGAATGTCCTTTGATTTTTCAATTTAACATAGATCAAATGTGTGTTATATTGATTTCACATTTACATAATTAATGCATTTTTATATATAATGTACACCCACAAAACTTGTCCATTTTGCCAATATTATTAAAGTGTAATTATTTTTAAGTTATTCAAATTCACTCATTTTGAACACATGCACTTAAAATTAGATATTCATTAATAATGTTAAAGAAATATATGTAAAAAAGAATTTATAAAAAATATATTTTTAAAAAATATATTTAAAAATTTACATGCTGTATTTATCAAATTATATATTTATAATTATAAAAAATTAATATTTCTTTAATATTATTTATGTAATTATAAATAAATAATTATATATATTTAAATAATTATAAATAAATAATTACTTATATTTAGATAATTATTAAATTTATAATAAATGTTCTTAAATAATGAATATATTTACAATATATTAATTTATACATATTTATTATTATTATATATATAATTATATAAATATATATAATGATATAAATATTCATTTTTAAAAATATTTATAAAATTATGAATAAGAAATTATATATTTAAATAATTATAATAACTATATTAATTATATTTATATAAGAAATATATTTACTATATTTATATATATAAATATTTATTAAGTGTATATATATATATATTTAAAAAAATTTATTTTTAATTATAGTTGTAAATCCTTTATGAATGCTTATGTAATAAGTACTGATAAATGAAATCATTATCAATAATTTTTAAGCACTGATAAAGATAAGGCTTTATCAGTTTTAAAAAACCCATATAAAAGTAATATTTATCAGTGCTAAATCTTTAGTGCTAATGAATATGGATTTTATCAGTTCTTTTTTTAGCATTGATAAAGAATTACCTTTTTCAGACCTAAAGAATCGCTTATTAATATGCCTTTTATCATTGCTTAAATAAAAAGTGCTAATAATATTTTCGCAATCTATTTAAAAAAACCTAACATGTTTTAAACCCATCACGATATCAGAAAGAAAAAACTATTGCAAAACCTTTACGGAAACTTCTCATTCATTCTCCCCTTTATCCAACCACAATTTTCTCCCACCTTCCCATCAATTTCTTCACCTCAAGGTCCCATATCAGTTCAATGATGTTCTGAATCTTTCAATCTCATCCTCGAAGTATAACACGACATCATCTCTTCTTTATCTCACCTTGATTGGGTGTTTTAAGAATTGCCTCCCTTCGCTGGTCACCTTTAATAGGTTAATCTTCATGTCTTGGGGGTTGCAAGATCAATCAATGGTAGCTCTTCTCGATAAAAGGAACATCATGATTCAATTTTCTTCATACAATGATATGGTCATGGCTTGGTCCAATACCCCCCTGTAGCTGCAAATGATTCAAGTTCAATCTCTTTAAGTGGTCATATGATTTCCATATGAAATGTCACATTCCAACAACAGTGATTTGGGTTTGTTTCCCCAAGCTCCCTTTACCTTTTCAAAATCCAGAGATTATATGCATGCCAGGGAATCTCATTGATTGATATTTATATTATGATTGTAGAACCTGGTATGTTTCTCACCCAATTTCCCCATACATTTGTGTGGATGTTTATATCTAAAGAGGGCCTACAGATAATATTTGGATTATTGTGGGGGAATAATTTTGATTCAAGAAGGTTGTGTAGTTTGAATCGTGGGTCAATTTCTGTGGTTCCTATAATAAACTAGGTCATTGTACACATTCTTGTAGGTGAGGGACCAAGAACATATGACAACAGTAGGTTTCAGTTTCTAGAAGAAACATCAAGTGATTTATGATTGGGGTTGATGAAGGGATGATGGGGCAGAGTCAGTTGGAAATTTCTACTGAACCGTGCAATTAAAAGTCTTTTTAATGCGAGTCTCAAGGGGAACATCTCCTCATTGAATCAAATCTCGAATCACAAAAACCCATTCGAATCAAAAAAACCCACCATCTCTAGTAACTCGAACATCATCTGACATCAATCATCCAGTTTCAGTTAGGGTTTCCAAAGAAAACATCAAGGTTTGGATCCAAGGGTATGAGATTTTCTTCATCCTAGAAAGGTAGGCCTATGTTTTTCTTTGTAGGTTTCAATTTTCATTTTTTATTTTTCATTTACAAGATCTAGATCCTAGGGTTTTATATTTTCCTTCATAACGTTCATGTTTTCTTTATATATTTGTTCTTAGGATTTTATGTCCTATTTTGATTTTTTAATGATCCATTTTTTTCGTGAATACTATTTAGGATATCCTATTTTGGTCTTTTAAATTTTTTGTTTGAATCAATTTTCTTCAGTGTATACATCTATACCCCAGAATGCTTGGAAAGATTAATTTTATCGCTATTTTGACATCTTAGTGAATCACCACTATTCTGTATATAATCCAATTAAATAAATATTTATGAAACTTTATAAATAATAGAGTTTTTGGATATAAAAACTTTAAATGAATGGGAAAATTGATTTTGATTTGTATGGGATAGATGTTTCAAGCGTTGGTGTGTTATCTCCTTAATTTGTGATACATCTTATTGACATGTATTATTACTTTATGCCAACTTTTTTATAGACCTCCCTAGAATCTCAATGATTGGTTAATTTGTATTAGATGATCTCCCTAGAATCCTTAGTTTTCTAAATCATTTGTTCCAAAAATAGAATGAAAGTTATCAAAATCTATATAATAGGTATTATTTTTAGGTATTCAGCATTTTAGGTATATATATACTTTTTACTCCTATAAATAATTTTAATTATTCTTAATATAATTTATAATTAAATAACCAATAAAATATTGTAAACTCATTTTACTTTCAAAATAATAAATTTATGAAAATATATATATACATTTTTTTGAAATAAATAATCATTTCAAAATTTAAATAATTATATTTTATAAAAAATTAATCATAATAATAACTTTATATAATTAATATAATTTAAAAATTATTAAAAATAATAATTTTTTGTTTCATTATAAAAAATGTTATTATAAATATATATATATATATATCAAATAATATATTGTATATTTAAATAAATTTAAATATGAAAAATAATATATACATAATTATATTCAAAAAATGTTACTAAAATAATATATAAATATATACAACACACACACACAGATATATATATATATATATATATATAATATTTAGGCAGATTCCTTTTATTTATCTATGTATCGAATGGAGAGTGAACTCTATTTTATAGTTTTTTATGGTGGAAGGTGTGAACCCTATTCATGTTTATTTCCTATCAAGGTAAGTGTGAATGAAGTACACACCTCCCTCGACCTCTTTTTCCAATCATATAAAAAGCTGTCATTTTTTAATAAAATAAAACATATTAAAAAAATTTATCAAAAAAAAAACATTAACAAATCTTCAACCAATTGTTTTATTATTGTTTTATTTAAATCCTTGTGGATAATTATGAGGATAAAAATTAAATTAATTCATCGTTAAATATACCTCCATGTCAAATCAAATAAATTAAGTTCAGTAACATACACTCATGAGCTGAACTTAATCGGTATCAACCCAGGACCACGAGGATGTGCAGCACTCCACCTGTGTATTCTGGTTCTTCTATCTCCACCCTCTCCATTTACCCCCCCCCCTTCACTATATTGTTTCTATAGTTGTATGGATCTTTTCTATGGAAGAAGTTGGTGGAAATGGAGTCATCGAGTTAATAACTTATCTCAATGGTGTAATTTTAAAAAATGGGAGGTATTTCCCCTTTTAGAGAGCACAATGAAGTATAATTGACATCATCATCAGTTTCATCTCACGAACAGTTATTATTTCATTTTTTCGTTGAGACTCATCCCCCATCTCTTTAATATTTCTTGTACAACTCTATGAATTAGTTATCCCATAAATGACTACTACTTATATTATTTCAGGAAATATAGGTTATGTCTACAATATATGTCGAATGTGTGTCAAACAACAAAATGCAGTGATAACTATTCATGAGATGAGTTGATGAGGATGTCAATTTTACTTCATCATGTTCTCTAAAAGGGGTAATATCTCCCATTTATAAGAATTAAACAATTAAAACTAGTTATTAACTTGAAACCTCTATTTCAACCAACTCCTTCCAGATCAAAGTTCCACATAACCAGAGAAATGTTATAGAGAACGGTGACAAAAAATGGAGAGGGTGGAGACAGAAAAATCAAAATAGGCAACTGCAGTGCTATACAGCCCTGGGGTCTTGGGTTCCTACATTGTAATTTCAACTAATAAATGTATGTTAACAAAATTCATTTATTTTATTTTACGTGCAAGAATATTTAATGATGAATTAATTTTATTTTTATACTTAAAATTATCTACAAGGATCCAAATAAAACATTAATAAAATAATTTTTTATGTATTTTTTTAATTTTTTTGAAAAAATGTGGATTTTTTAATATGTATATTTTTTTAATAAAAAAAATATAATTTTATAGGATTTCAAAAAGAGGTTTATGGATGTTTCTACTTTGTTCACACTTTGGAAAATGATCCATAAGTCATTTCATATTTGTAGGAACTAGCCACAACTCAATTTGACGCATGGTGTGGCCACTATGACTCAATGTGTCAATTATATATTTAAAATTGACAATTTAGTTCAAAAAATTACCCTCAATGAAAACAATTAAAATGAACTTTGATTGTAATGATAATTTAAGACATCAATTCATAAGTTCTTTTCAATGTGTAGTAATCAGTCTCACTTAAAACTGATACACGATGTGATTGGTATAGGTCAATGTGTGTGTTTCCATTATAAAATTACATTTTAGTAAAAAAAAGTGATGTATTACAAAAGGAGAAAACAAATTTGAATTGTTTTTATACTTTAGGAAAATGATCCATAAGTCATTTGAGACATTTATGAATCATCTTTAACTCAATCCAATGCACGGTGTGACAGATACGACTCTAAGTGCATCTTTTTATTAAAAAATGACATCGATTTTAATAAAAAGGAAAAATAATCAACTCAAAAACAATAAAATGCATTCATATAATTTTGATACTTTAGTTAAAAGATACATAAGTAATTTTTGACATGTGAAAATCAGCCACAGCTCAATCTGACGCACGATGTTCCCAGTATGACTCACTGTGTCCATTTCCTGTTCAAATCGATAGTTTATTTCAAAAAATGTAACTCACTAAAAACTAATAAAATATAATCATATTTTCTTGATAATTTAGAAAATAGATTCGTTAGTCATTTTTGATGTGTAGGAATTGTTCTCACATCAAACTGATGCACAATGTGATCGGTATGAGTCAAAGTGTGTGGTTCGTCTTTAAAATGATATTTTAGTAATAAAGACATGTGGCATACACAATAGTGATTAAATTCATTCATATTGTTTTGATACTTTATGAAAATGATCTAAAAGTCATTTTATATGTTTATGAATTAGTTTCACATCAATCTGACACATTCTGTGACCGATATGACTCAAGTGTGTCTTTTTATTTAAAATTGACATCAATTTTAGTAAAATAGATAACTCACCTACAAAAAACCAACCAAACACCTTTGGGTTGTTTTGATACATTAGGAAAATTATGCATAGGTAATTTTTGATGTGTAGGAATTTGTTTCACCTTAATCTGATAGATGATATTTCTGTTATGACTCAATGTGTCTATTATCAGTTTAAAATAAACACTTTCAAAAAGATCCACTCACTCAAAACTGAAAAAACACCCTTGGATTGTCATTATAATTTAGAAAAATTATTCATAAGTTATTTTTCACATTTTGGAATAGGTATCACATCAAACCGACCCACTATGTGGCATGTATGAGTCAATGTGCATGTTCTAGTTTAACATGACATTTTAGTAAAAAAGACAACTGACGTACTGAAAACTAGGAAAAAACTATTGAATTATTTTTATACTTTAGGAAAACAATCAATAAGTAATTTTAGATGTGTAAGAATTAATTATACCTCAATCTGAGGCACAGCGTGACTAGTATGACTCCAAGTGTAACACCCGAGGTAAATAAAGAATATGACATTTTTATATGTATTCATATTTGTGAATAAAGTATTAATATTAATTTAAAGGGAACACTATGCTCGATGGCGTACCCAATACGCAACAACGAGTTTCTTTGAAATCTTACGTTGCACTCTAATAATAAAATGATATTATTTTAAATAGTAGTGAATGCCTAGCCATTGTAATGGGGGGATTGAATGGAACTAACTACAAAATGATTATATATGTTTGTCAAATATTTTTACTTTTATCCAATAAATGTTGGAGGATTAAAAATGCGAATGAATCCAATTTTAAGCGTAAACATTCTAATATTCTTTAAAAGGTCGATTAACCGCCTTTTGATGGCGAACCTATTTTAAATCCACTTTTTGACAATTTTATGTGTTATATTTGACAAAATAAAATTATTCTTTATAATCAGGACATCAAAATTAACATTGTGTAATTGTTTTGTATTTTTCCGATAAAGTTCATTTTTAATGAATAGTGAAAAATGTTGTATTTTAATTCAAAACCACTTTTTAATATAATTTATTTATATGATTAGATTATCTTTTGAATTGGTTTTAAAGTTAAATTATAATATATTCTTACCATTTAATCCAATAGTGGTCATTGGAATTAATTTCACTTTGAAATTGGACTTAAACTACTGTCAATCTTTTAATAGATATTGTTTCTTAAAAACACGCTATTTATTTTGACAATGAGAATTAATTATTAAATTAAGTAATTCAACTTATATGTTTTGAATTTTTTAAAATAGATATCATTTTTGAATTTGGAAGATCAAATATAGCTTAGGGTTAATTTTTGGTAATTTTCTAAAAAACATCAATTTTTGATGAATCGTGAAACCACTAAGTGGTAGTTAAAGAAACTGATTTTTCGTTTAAATGAAAATTTTACCAATTTTGTGATTTTATTTTCAAAAATCTGACATACATGGTTTTCATTAGGAAATAAAATGTGGTTCAATGAGATTAAAATGATTTTTTGGTGAATAGTAACTTTTAAGTTTTATTAATCGCGATTAAAGGTAATTAGTGTAATTTAAGGTAAAAATAATGTTTTAATAATATGAAATGACCATGAAACATATCCTAACCTTATTGTATGAGTCATGGCCGACCAATACAATCCATGGGTCAACGTGGGGACCCCATGGATCCACTTTGGTTGGAAAATGACATTAATACCTTTTTATTTAAAGTTAAAATTAAAATGTCACAAACATGTGTTGTTTTACTAAAACAATTTTTACATGGGGTTATACAAGTCATATTTTTTACTATAAATATTTATTAGAAAGATAAAAATATTTACTACATCGTGATATTTTTATATAATTTTTAGACATTAAATAAATTAATTTATTTATGACACCGTGATGATGTAGTGATTACCTCATAAATGAACGATTTAAATAAAATGATAAGATAGGGTGAAATATAAGTCTTAAATTTGTCAAAAACCTATTGGATGGGTGGATTTCTAAACCTTATCACCTTATAGTTGATATATATCCTTTTTGTACCTTTAAAATCCAAAAATCATTTTATAATAAAGTAATATTTTATAACTTTCATAGAGTGCCCCTCCTCTCCTCTTATAAAAGGCCCCCACCTATACCTCCTTACCCTCACCTCTCAAGCCTTTGGCTCAGCCAAAACCTGCCCATTTCATCTCTCCATATCCCTTTCTTCATCATTGAAGCCTCACCTTTAGAATGAATCTTTTCCAAGGAAGCCCTTGAGCTCAAATCATAAATAGTTACCCGATTTAAAGTTAATGTTTTCCCCTGTGTTCTTTTGTATTATTTTGATTCACCAACCCTCTAAACTCTTTTTATTCCTTTTTTTTTTGTAAAAACACCAGTATATTAAATATACTAGGATGTTTATATGTGAAGTAATCGAGCTACACTTACACAAACCTTTGTCTAATGGTTAAAGAACATACTATTTCTGTGGATGGCGAATTTCTGCATCACGAAACGATTATTGTTCAATCTTCTCTTAACACCTTTCATGGTGGCCATTATGATGTCAATATATTTTATATATTATATATATGGTATTTATTTTTTCTATATGCTTCTGAATTTTATATTTAAAAACATTCCTTTATGCTTTTCATGTTGTGCCAATGCAATAATTTCATACGAGGAAGTGTGGACTACTGCCCCCTCAAGTGATGTGACTCGTTCATGAAATAATGGAATGTATAAAGAATGAAATTAGTAAAAATATGTGAACTATACAACATATATATTATATTGGAATTATAATATATATATCTCTCAATTATTTTTAATTCCATTAATAGGACAATGAAATGAAAGTAGCATTCATGCGTACGTACGGCCTACCGTCTCCATGAACAGTGCATTTCATTTCTTTTTATCTCCAAATGTTATAGAGTAGTATAAAATGAATATGTACTTGATATATATGATATTTAAATCAGTAATACTATTCTGGAGATGATTTACTTATAACTACATGGATAATCATTTTCAAACAAGTTCATTTTCGACTCATGTACCAAACATCGACAAAAACATCTGATATGAACTCACATTATTAACCAATTATTATAAAATAATAATATGTGATATGAACTGAATAATAATCATTAAAATAGGTCTTTAATAAATTATAAATTGACCAAAGTTTATTATTCATGAATTTAAATAAATGAACAAGACAAGTCAGACTTGAGGTAAGGGATCCAACCTCTCTCATTCTTTTTAAGTACTCTCTTTTATGTCATTTTTTTTAAGCTCATCTTTATTATGTTTGGGGATGTTATTTTATATTACTCATACTGTAATTTTTATTTTAATATTATGAGAGACCCTATTTGATCTCAAAAATCTATTTTTGTAAGTTTTAACTGGCGCCGTTAGGCTGCCGGGTTTTCGTAAGGGATTTTTCATCTCACTTTTATTCCCATGACATTTATGCTAAATTTTCCACTATTTCCTTTTAGTGGTGTATGTACTAAACATTATTGTACACTTTTTGTAGTATAATTTCATTTATGGGTATTTACATCTTCATTGTATGACCCTTCTTCCATGGTGTGTACGTTTCTAAAGTTACCCAACTCGGTAAGGGGACCTTTCACCCTCCTCTTTTTAAAAGACTTCTTTTGTTATGTATTTTAATTCACATACTATTATGTTGGGATATGTTCTTATATATCCTTATTTATGTAAATTTTATGTCCAAGTGATGAGATACCATTTTCTCTCTCATCAACTCATTTTATGAATTTTAAAGTGACGTCATTAGGCTGTCAGATTTATGTAAGGGACTTCATCTCAATCTCCTTTCATTGAGGCATAGTTCGTTTTATACACAACTTTATTTTTATGGTGTATAAACCCCTTTGACTTTTACTTTTATACAAAAAGAATCTTTTTCTATGAAGCGTTTTACTAAACGACAAAAAGGAATGTTTCTTTTAACATACACGGTGACAACGACCTTTTCCGTTGCTGCGAGTATTATTTGGTCTTTGTCTTCCTCAATAAGCCGTAATGTTTTTAAAATAAAACAAATACCATATAATATTTTATGTATTTTGGTATTGAAAATGGTTTTTATAATGGATTTGTTATGTCAATATATTTAAGTGATATATTGTGATCAAAGTGTGGAAATGTTTTGTATCCATTATATTGGTTTTATGTCTTATGATTTTATAATGGTACTTGGACATTTGACGGGTGGTTACGTTATAAACCATATTATAGGTGGTTCCGTGAATACTAGGACGGGTGGTTACGTTATAACCTCCAATGCATTGGGTATGGAAGTTGGTCGTATGGCTATTCCATTAAGTATGTGTAGAAGTTGACCGTATGGTTATTCCACTTAAGTATGTTTATGTCCAAAGTTACCTTTATATGTTAAGTGTTCTTTATATAGGTTTTATGGTAATATTTTGGATAAAAAGGGTAAGTAATGATATGTTATTCAATTAAGAGTATTTTCTTCTTCATAAAGGTGAAAAGTATTACTTTGATAAAGTATTCTTGGTTTATTTGTTATTTTGAAAAACTAACAGTTTTTTTTCCTTGTGTATCCCTTACTGAACTTTTTATGATCACCCCAAGTTTTTTTGAAATGTTTTTCACAGGACATAAAGTTGAATAGGGTCAAGGATGGGATCAAGGAAATGGCAGGCTATCTAAAACATGGAACTAGACATGTTTCTTTTTAAGAGTTTTTTGTATGGAAACTTAGTAGAAGTGTCTACTTTGTAATCTTTTGAGATGTAATAGTTATGTCCTAATTCTCTAAAACTCTAAACCAGAATGGATCCTCAATGTGAATTATTAATTTAATTCAATATTATGTAAGGTTTAAGGCTAGGGCCTTATAGTTGGTATCAGAGGTCAATTTTGATAACTTTAGAGGTTAAGGTATTCTCTAAGCATAAGTGAAATTACCATGATGGCTAGGATTTCAGAAAGAGTCCTAGTTTTAGATAAAGTGAATGAATAAGTATATCTTAGTGTTTATCTTACTCATTAGTACATGATGGTTTTGTTGATATACTCACACTGACATTTTTTGTTTTAGTAAATGTATGGATCTAGCAGGCACCATAGTGACAATGGGTTTGAAGGGAACTGTGGTGGTTCTCTGATTAAGAGACTGGATGAAATGGGGGATTCAATAAGAAATCTCGTGGTTATTCTAAACCAAATATCAGGAGTCATGATCGACCACTTGAACCTTGGTGAGTTCTCTAATGCATCATGTACGAGAGAACCTACTCAACGTGGAAGTTTAGGTAATAATTATAAAGGTAACCATTAGGGTCTATATGATCCTTACTTTTGAGGTAATTATGGGTTACTATAAGTTATGATGGAAAATGAAAGGCATGATGTAAAATTGAGGTTAAATTATGTTAGGGTTATTTTTTATTATTTTATATCTTTTTGAGGAATGATTTGAGAATTATATAGTTTTGAAAAAAGGACAACACGCAGACCGTGTGACAACCCATCGCGTCGGACAAAGCTATGGGAATCGAACCCACAACCCAAGTGTGACTGGTATTTATCGCCTACCACTGGACTACGTGAAGTCCCTGGTTATTTTGACAAATTCTTTTTATTTAGATGATTTTATGAATCAAGAGTAAGTTGACTTTGGGTTATCTATGGAAATTGTTGACCTATCATGGAGGATATATGATTAGGTTAATTACTTTTTAGTATAAGACTTTAAGAGTAACTGATTTTATTTGGAGATAAATGTTAAGGTTTATCTTTGAAGACTATGTGATTAAATCCTTTAGAGATTTGGATTTTAGTATTAGTTTTTATTACTTTGAATAATTTTATGTATAGATGATTATTGAATGGTCTTTGTTGAACATTGGGTATTATTTGACAAATTTTGGAGACTAAGAATATATATTTTTTTATTTTTTTTATAAAGGATTATCCTTTTTGGGTATTATCTAATCTCATACTAACCTTTTTGGTTTTAGTTTTGGTTAAGGTCTAATGACATGTGAAGTATATATTTCTCTTTTGTGGATTAGGTGATTCACTAAAAGTTGATTATAACGCTCTTAATGTGAACAAGTCATCCTAAATACTCATATTTTGGAGAAAATATGAGTTCGTGTAAGAAATCTAGTAAAATTTGAAAGTCAACACGACAAGTACGTATGTTTCCTTATGATTTAGTTAAGCTCATAAATAAATTCCACAATGAAAATTAACTTAAAAACAAAAATGTTGTCTGTTAACTTTTCCTACTGGGGAATCGAATACCGTTTAACCCACCACAAGTTTGTGATTTTCTTGTGGTTAACTTTCTCCTAAACATATTTTCTATCACTCTCCCTCAGAACATCACCCTTTTCTTTTTCTTCCATATCCATGTGTTCCTACATGGAATCATAGTATGGGTTAACTCGGGTGACCTCTTTACTTATCATTCTTTCTTTTAAAGTGATTGTTTTACCGACTCTTGTTCCGATGTGGGACTTTTAATGATGTTTCCGAGCCAAATTTTAAAATTGCGATGATGAAATTCCCAAAAGGGGGAAGGATGTAACACCCCAGGTAAATAAAGAATATGAAATTTTTATATTTATCCATATTTGTGAATAATGTATTAATATTACATTAAAGGGAACACTATCCTTGATGGCGAACCCAATACGCAACAACGAGTTTCTTTGAAATCTTATGTTGCACTCTAACAATAAAATGATATTATTTTAAATAGTAGTGAACGCCTAGCCATTGTAATGGCGGGAATGAACGGAACTAACTACAAAATGATTATATATGTTTTTCAAATATTTTTACTTTTATCCAATAAATGTTGGAGGATTAAAAGTGCGAATGAATCCAATTTTAAGCGTAAACATTCTAATATTCTTTAAAAGGTCGATTAACCGTCTTTTGATGGAGAACCTCTTTTAAATCCACTTTTTGAAAATTTTATGTGTTATATTTGGAAAAATAAAAGTCTTCTGTAGAATCGGGACATCAAATTTTACTTTGTGTAAATTTTTTGTATTTTTCCGATAAAGTTCATTTTTTAATGAATAGTGAAAATTGTTGTATTTTAATTCAAAAACTCCTTTTAATATAATATATATCTATGATTAGATTATCTTTTGAATTGGTTTTAAAGTGAAATTATAATATATTTTTACCATTTAATCCAATAGTGGTAATTGGAACTAATTTCACTTTGAAATTGGACTTAAACTACTGTCAATCTTTTAATAGATATTGTTTCTTAAAAAACACTATTTGTTTTGACTACGGGAATTATTTATTAAATTAATTAATGCAACTTATATGTTTTTAATTTTTTAAAATAGATATCATTTTTGAATTCGGAATATCAAATATATCTTAGGGTGAATTTTTGGTAATTTTCTGAAAAACTTCAATTTTCGATGAATAGTGAAACCACTAAGTCGTAGTTAAAGAAACTGACTTTTCATTTAAATGAAACTTTACAACTTCTGTGATTTGATTTTCAAAAATCCGACATACATGGTTTTCATTATTAAGTAAAATGTGGTTCAATGAGATTAAAATATTTTTTTGGTGAATAGTAACTTTTAAGTTTTATTAATCGCGATTAAAGGGAATTAATATAATTTAAGGAAAAAATAATGTTTTAATAATATTAAACGACCTTGAAACATGTCCTACCCATATTGGATGAGTCATGTACAACCAA
The DNA here is from genome assembly GCA_963277665.1 of Viscum album. Taxonomy (NCBI): domain Eukaryota; kingdom Viridiplantae; phylum Streptophyta; class Magnoliopsida; order Santalales; family Viscaceae; genus Viscum; species Viscum album. The sequence continues at coordinate 669,567,996 of OY728131.1, read as the reverse complement.
GACAATCCATGGGTCAACTTAGGGACCCCATGGAGCCACTTTGGTTCGAAAATGAGGTTAATATCTTTTCATTTAAAGTTAAAATTAAAATGTCACAATCAAGTGTTGTTTTACTAAAACAATTTTTACATGGGGTTATACAAGTAATATTTTTGACTATAAATATTAATTAGAAATCTAAAAATATTTCCTACATCATTATATTTTTTTTATAATTTTTAGACATTAAATAAATTAATTTATTTTTGACACCGTGATGATGCATTGATTACCTCATAAATGAACGATTTAAATAAAATGAGAAGATAGGGTAAAATATTAGTCTTACACTTGTCACAAACCTATTGGATGGGTGGATTTAGAAACCTTATCACCTTATCATATAAAAATATCCTTTTGGGACCTTTAAAACCTGAAAATCATTTTATAATAAAGTAATAATTTATAACTTTCCTAGAGTGCCCCTCCTCTCCTCTTATAAATGGCCCCACCTCTACCACCTTACCCACACCTCTCAAGCCTTTTTCTCAGACAAACACTTCCCATTTCATCTCTCCACATCCCTCTATTCATCATTGAAGCCTCACCTTTGGGAATAATCCTTTCCAAGGAAGTATTTGAGCTAAAATCAAAAAGAGTTACCCGATTTAAAGGTAATGTTTTCCCCTGTGTTCTTTTGTTTTATTCTGCTTATCCAACCCTCTAAACTCTTTATATTACGTTATTTTGTAAAAACACCAGTATCTTCAATATACTATTATGTTGTCATGTGAAGTATTTGAGCTACAATTACACACACCTTCGTCTAATGGTTAAAGAACATACTGTTTTTGTGGATGGCGAATTTCTGCCTCACAAAATGATGATTGTTCAATCTCCTCTTAACACCTTTCATGGTGGGAATTATGATGTCACTATATTTTATATATTATATATATGGTATTTATTTTTTCTATATGCTTCTGAATTTTATATTTAAAAACATTCCTTTATGCTTTTCATGTTGTGCAAATGCGATAATTTCATACGAGGAAGTGTGGACTACCGCCCCCTCAAGTGATGTGACTCATTCATGAAATACATGGAATGTATAAAGAATAAAATTAATGAAAATATGTGACCTATATGACATATATATTATACTGGAATTATAATATATATATCTATCAATTATTTTTAATTCCATTAATATGACAAAGAAATGAAAGCATCGTTCATGCGTACGTACGGCCTACTGTCTCCATGAATGGTTCATTTCAATTATTTTTATCTTAAAATGTTATGGAGTAGTATAAAATGAATATTTAATGGATATATATGATATTTAAATCATTAATAATATTCTGGAGATGATTTACTTATAACTACATGGACAATCATTTTCAAACATGTTCATTTTTGACTAATGTACCAAACATAGACAAAAACGTCTGATATGAACTCACATTATTAACCAATTATTATAACATTATAATATTTGATATGAACTGAATAATAATATTTAAAAGTGGTCCTTAAGAAATTATAAATTGACCAAAGTTTATTATTTAGGAATTTAAAGAAACGAACAAGACAAAGTCAGACTTGAGGTAAGGGATCCAACCTCTTTCATTCTTTTTAAGTACTCTCTTTTATGTCATTTATTTTAATCTCATCTTTCTTATGTTTGGGGATGTTCTTTTATATTCCTCATATGATAATTTTTATTTTCATATTATGAGAGACCCTATTTGATCTCATAAATCCATTTTTGGAAATTTTAAGTGGCACCATTAGGCTCCTGAGTTTTTGTAAGGGATTTTTCATCTCACTTTTATTCTCGTGACATTTAAGCTACGTTTGACACTATTTCCTTGGAGTGGTGTATTTACTGCCCATTATTATACACTTTGTGTAGTATCATTTCATTTATGGGTATTTACATCTTTATTGTATGACCCTTCTTCCATGGGGTGTATGTTTCGAAAGTTACCCAACTCGGTAAGGGGACCTTTCACCCTCCTCTTTTTAAAAGAATTCTTTTGTTATGTTTTTCAATTCACATACTATTATGTTGGGATATGTTCTTATATATCCTTATTTATGTAAATTTTATGTCCAAGTGATGAGATACCATTTTCTCTCTCATCAACTCATTTTTTGAATTTTAAAGTGATGCTGTTAGGCTGTCGGATTTCGGTAAGGGACTTCGTCTCAATCTACTTTCATTGAGGCATATTTCGTTTTATACACACCTTTCTTTTATACGGTTTATAAACCCCTTTGAATTTTACTTTTATACAAAAGGAATCTTTTTCTATGAAGCGTTTTACCCAACGACAAAAAGGAACGTTTCTTTTAACATACGCGGTGACAACGACATTTTCCACCGCCGCGAGTATTATTTGGTCTTTGGATTCCTCAATAAGCCGTAATGTTTTTAAAATAAAATAAATACCATATACTCTTTTATGTATTTTGGTATTGAAAATGGTTTTTATAATGGATTTTTTAGGTCAATATATTTATGTGATATATTGTGATCAAAGTGTGGAAATGTTTTCTTTCCATTATATTTGTTTTATGTCTTATGATTTTATAATGGTACTTGGACATTTGACGGGTGGTTACGTGATAAACCATATGATGGGTGGTGTCGTGAATACCAGGACGGGTGGTTACGTTATAACCTCCAATTCATTGGGTATGGAAGTCGGCCAAATGGCTATTCAATTAAGTATGTGTGGAAGTCGACCGTATGGTTATTCCATTTAAGTATGTTTATGTCCCAAGTTACCTTTATATGTTAAGTGTTCTTTTTATGGGTTTTATGGTATTATTTTGGTTACAAAAGGGTAAGTAATGATATTTTATTCAATGAAGAGTATTATCTTCTTCATAAAGGTGAAAAGTATTACTTTGATAAAGTATTCTTGGTTTATTTGTTGTTTTGAAAAACTAACTGTTTTCCTTCCTTTGGTATCCCTTACTGAGCTTTTTATGCTCACCCCAAGTTTTTTTGAAATGTTTTTCATAGGACATGTAGTTGAATAGGGTCAAGGATGGGATCAGGGAAATGTTAGGTTGTCTAAAACATGGAACTATACATGTTTCTTTTTAAGAGTTTTTTTTATGAAAACTTAGTAGAAGTGTCTACTTTGTAATCATTTGAGATGTAATAGTTTTGTTCTAATTCTCTAAAACTCTAAACCTGAAAAGATCCTCAATGTGAATTATTCATTTAATTCAATATTATGTAAGGTTTAAGGCTGGGGCCTTATACCAAGTGTGTTTTTTCAATATATATGTATCATTTTAGTTTAAAACACCCATCATGTCGCTAAAAATGATAAAACACGCCTATATAGTTTTCACTTAATTTTAATTATGTATTAATTCTTTATTTTATTAATTTTGTGGTCATTTTGGGGTTGTGATGTGCTTTCATAGAACACTACACCGATGGGGCAGAGTGCAATAACAACACCCTATAGTACACCCGTTTTCGATGGTTTTTTAACATTGATAAAATACTATGGCTATTAACCTCACTCCAGTAGTCATCACTTATCTAGCGTTGATAAAGGCAATTTATAGTGTTATTAAAGGCCTATTTTGTAGTAGTGTCTTCCATTGAGATATGTAGAGGAATCCCATGTATCCAATGTCATACACCAGGTCTCATAAATGATTATCCTCATAGAACTTTTTTTAACTTTGGGCTTCCTTGATGTGATTTTGAATGATTTTTTTCTTTTATACTAATTCTTCAACCACTTCATCTCCTAGAGGCTTACGTTCATCTAATTCAACCTAGAATTCTACTTTTCTTCATCTTTTCCCATAAAGGGCTTCATATAGTGGAATTTTGATGCTTATGTGGAAACTGTTATTATAAGAAAACTCAACAAGATGTAGGTGTTGGCCCCATCCAACCTTGAATTCCATAGAATATTCTCTCAACCTATCATCCAGTGTTTGAACAGTCCACTAAGATTGGCCTTCAGTTTGAGGATGATAATTCATAATGTGGATTATTTCAGTGTTTAGATCATGTTGGATACTTTTATAGAACTTGGTAGGGGAATCTTGGATCTCGATCGAATAAAATGGATTGTGGTACTCTATGTAGCCTAAATAATTCTATGAAGTATATCGTTTCATGTTGATCCAGTGATAAGTCCACTCGAATTTTGATAATGTGATCTATCTTTGTAAGATGATCCATAACAACCAATATAGCATTGTTTCCTCTAGATGTATTTAGAATTCAAATGGAAATGTCTACAGTGATGTTTTCCTTTTTCCATATTAGTATGGGTAATGGTTTCATAATCCCCGTATACTTTTTACACTAAGGATTCACTTGATGAAATACTGGGAATATTTATGTATACTCAGTAATCAATTTCTTCATATTGTCCCACCAATACTTCTCTAGGATATCTCAAAATGTCTTTGTGCTCCCTAATTGAATAGTGAAGTTTTAGCTATGTGCGTCATTCAGAAGAACTTTCTTAATTTATGGACTATATGGTACATATATCCTTGACCAAAATCTCATGACTCCTTCCTTATTCATTTTTAACTCTAAGGATTTCCCATTTCTGATAGGTTCCACCATTTTCTGAATTTCTACATCATTTCTTTGAGCAGCCTTTATTTTCTCCCTGAGGGATGGTTGAGAATTATTTTGAGAAAGAATTGATGTTTTTCTTTATTTAATTATTCCCATTTACTTCCTTCGAAAATCTAAGAATATATCTGCCTTCTCAATTCTCATCATTGATAAAGATTCTAGATCCTTTGTACATAGATCATCTACCACCTTTTTTTCCTTACCAAGATGGTAGGGGATTGAGAAGTCATAATCCTTGATGAGATTTATTCATCTTCCCTGGTGGATATTAATCTCCTTCTATTTGAATATATATTTCAGACTATTGTGATCAGTATATATCTCAATCTTCTTCCCATAGATATAATTTCACCATATTTTTAATGAAAAGATCATATCATCCAACTAAAAATCATGCATGGGAATGTTTTTCCCATGAATTTTCAAATGGTATGAGGCATAGGTTATCAATTTATCATTTTTCATTATTACACAGCCCAATAACTTCTATGAAGAATTAATATACACCAAAAATATTTTTTCACTTGTTGGTAGTGTGAGAAATAGTGTAGTAATAAGTCTATTTTTTAACTGTTTGAATCATTCTTGACATTTGTTGGTCCACAAAAACTTTACTCCCTTCCAATTCAGCTTGATCATTGGGTTTTGAAATCATGATATGTTCTACCAAAATCATCATATTGGGCTCCACCTTAGAAGTAGTGATCGAATATTCCCTTACATCCTTGGAGGTTATTTTTGTTGATAACCTCTAACCACCCTTGTCTTAGGGTAACAGTTTTTATAATTCACAAGTCCCTTATAGTTGAAACACTACAAAACAGGCAGCGTGTTAATCTGAAATTCCTTTCTTCTTCCACATTAGTGGGATTATTCATATCCCTTAAGTAGTTATTATCTAGATGACCCATTATTTCACATTTGAAGCATTTCCTATTTCTCTTTAGATATCTCATAGGATGATTCTTCCCACAATTTTGACATGTGGGATGTTGGGTTTTATTTTTTAATGGGATTTTTATGTCGATACTCCAATATTAAACTCTATTTTTTTATCTATGGTTCCATGAGACCACTGAGAGTCTCTGATATTTATTTCCACCATAAAGGAATAATGTAAAATCTTTTCATAACCATTAAATTCTTGAATCTACATTGATTTTTATAAAAATGGATTTAGTCTGCTAAAGAATCAATCCACCCGAATTTCAGTGTTCATGATAATGCCATAGGTGTACCATGAAAGCCTCCTGAAGTTTTCTTTATACACCTTAATAGTCAAATGTTCTTTCTTTTTTGGTCTAAGGAGCTCGCTTTCTATAATGAGATAGAGGGTTTGGAAAAAATATTTATTGAAACATATTTTCTTCAATTCCACATAAATCATGGAATAAATTTCATAATGGATTTTTTTTCTTGATCAGTGTCCACCATTGATCAACTTCCCCATCAAAATTATTGACTATCATCAAAACATTCTCTTCTTCTGAGCACTATAGGACAAAGCATATCTTCTCAATCTTGTTAATCCATTGTTTCGCGAGGATGGGATCAAAAGATCCACTAAACATGGGAGGCCTTTATCACATAAAGGATTCCACTATAACTTTCTATTTCTTCAGATAAAGAGCATGTTCCATGTGATTCAATTTATTATTCATAACTTGATCTAGTTCGGTATGTACTTTCATGATGTTTATAGTGCCTATTCCCATCATATTTGGAATTTCATTATGGTAATAATCACATTGATGATCATATTAATTGTTGGCACAAGTTCTCCTATTTACATCCATTAACTAAGAAATGAATGTACAATTAGGGGATCTTTAATAATTATCCAATAAGCATGTAAAAATATAATTTCAAACATTAAAGGATAATCTTTTAAATTAAAAGTTTATCTTATCTTGTAATTCCCTTAGTCTCAATATAGGTTATCCATTATGATAGAATTATCCCTAGGGTTCTTACTAATGATATTCAGTCATAATATCCAAAAATAACTAAAACTTTATTTGATACCAACTATAATAGCACTAACCTTTTACACATATTATTACTTGATTTTAATCATAATTAACCATCAAATACATGCCAATGATCATAAAGTAGAGTGTATTTGGAATATTAGGTACATAATAAAATACCATGAAACTAAAATAAAAACATATTTTATTTAATCAACAAAATGAGATCATAACATCTTTTGATCCCTTACATATTCATAGGATAACCTAATGAATACATGAATAAACGGAGGAGAAAAAAATCTCAGTGAGTAAATATAAGATTAAAGCCTAGAATATGGGTTAGATGGAATAACACAAGGACATAAAAAGGAATGGAACATGAATAAACATATTTAATAATAACATATAGAACATGGGATCATGTAATCCAATTATCATTGAACTATTCCAAAAACAAACAAGATGACCTAAGTATGAGTCGAGGATAACCACCAAGGCCACTGCATATGGTGGAACATGAGTGAAGGCTAACCACCAAGACCACTGCACATGATGTCTCATGAGACTAAAAATTAAAAAACGAATTAGATATTTATATAGTTTATCCTATAATAACATGTTCTTGAATATGTATTCCAAAAGAATAATCATATATTAAAAATCCAATAGAAATATATGGGTTATCGATGGAAATAAATGTGTAATATAATCATATTATAAGGCATAACAAAAGCATATATAATGATGTTGTTCATGAAAGAATAAATTTACCACATAAAAGGACATTAATAAGGTAAAATAGGCATATATTATGATAAATGTTGAAAAACATAATTTAAAATATGTGAAAATTGTGATTAAGAATCTTTATAAGTGATCCACTTTAGTGAAGTTTAGTGGAAAAGTTTCAGGATTCTTTAAAATGGAAAAGGAATAATTATTTGTATAAATAAAAACTAAACTAAGATAGTTTTTAATGATAAAATTATCTATTTTATTAAAATAATGGCATCTTAAAATATATTGTGGACTGAAAATGAAATGGGTATGAAATTGGGAAGTTCCCTTTAATTGGGTTTACTTATCAGGATGAATTGAGAAGAGAACATTTTTAAAACATGTATTTACCAATAATATAAGGATTATTTGATCAGGATACAAGATATTGGTACAAATAAATAGAATTTATTAGAATTAATTAAAATTAAGAAATGATTTAATTGTGGTAAAGAGGGAGAAAGCTTAACCTAAAGGAAAAAATGGAGGTTCAGAGAGAATCTCTTACCTTATGTCTGAAAGTGTTCTGCACCTGAACATAATGTTTTAGTTAATAAAATTAATTATATTAATTAATTATTTTATAACCTTTCATACATATATTTTATTTATTATAGTTTTATTAAGTTCATTCAAGGCCTTTTCTATGAGTTTTAAGATATAACTTCATCATTCGGGAATGTTCATTTCCATGGTTTTCAAGATCGGTTTACTTGTATCCATACATGGGAGATCATGTTAAATTAGAATAGTTGTACATAATTATAATTATTTTTTATTAATTAAATTAAATAATATGAACTGGTCTTATAAATATTTTTCTCAGATATTAGGTTGATTTTTTTAGATAAAACTTTAATGATATCCATTTAGATTTTTGGAATTTTTTCGATTGTCACGAACTAGTTTTACTTTATTAACTAATATTATATACAAATACTAGTTCTAGGACATTTAATAATATTTATCAAATATATTATAGTTGGTTTAACAATAAAAATGGTTTAATGACAATACCTGAATGTGGTAATGGAAATTGAAAACTCATCGTCCTTAAATGCATTAAATCAGCACATCACAGATGATGTTCTCATTTTTAGAAAAAAAAAGAAGATGTGAAGAGTATTGATGATGGGTTGTTTAATTTAAAAAATAATATTAAATTTTATAAAATACATATTATTTTTCATGTCACTTGTATATGTTTTTATTGATGAAGGATAAGAAAAGGAGAAAAATTGAAAAAAAAATATAATAGGATATAAAAGAGGATTTTACCTCTTAAACTTATTATCCTTGAGATACTCCTTAGGGAAAAGGATCTGGCCTTTTTTTGATACCAAATAATCCTATAAATTTGGGGAGAGGCTTCGTAAGAGAAATAATGATATGTTTTACAAGATTCAAGTCTTTAGAGGTGTGAGGTAAATAGGTGGTGAGGGGTGGTATTTATAGTGGATGATATGGGTGTTTTTTGATTATTTTAATCACCAATTTATTATTTTGGATCAAGATAAAAAATACTTATGATTTCCATGAATAGATACAGTACAGAAGGAATTATTGTTCTAGATTATGGTTCTCTCATCATAAATGACTCAATAAATAGTGTATTTAACTGATAATGTTATATACCGTAAATTTTCATATTTCACTATTCACCAAAGATTCAACCTAGAAATATTTCAATGTTTATAATTAAAAAATAGGATACATATTATGAAATTAATTTTCAAAATATTATTAATTTAATTTTTAATGAAAATTATCATTTATATGAAAAATACCAATTATAAAATTATAACTGATTTTATATCACTTGAAAAATTATTTAAGGTCTCATAAAATTATCCTATAATCATAAGACAATGAAATATTAATTTATAAATCTATTTTATGAAAATAAATTTAATTTTAAATCATTATATTGATTATAATATTGTTAATAAACATTTATGTTTTATAAAAATACCAAAAATTATTTTATCATTTTCAAATAATTTTTTTACTTATACTATGATATAATTATATCATATTTTAATTTATAAGATGCATTAATTTTATTTATACTTTTATTTGTAAGGTTACTATTCTATTAGAAGATTTACTATTTTTAATGGTCACATTACTATTCCAAATTTCATGTTACAATTCTATTGATTTAGTTTCCCTAATTTCTAAAAATACTTTTTATTTCATTAGTTATTCATTTATAAAGTTTGAATTGTGTTATATAATTTATTTTATGTGATTTATAGTATATAAAATAATTAAAAGAAGGATGTTTTCATTGATAGAATTTAGGGTCGTTACATACCCCCCAATACATTTGGTATTGTTCTCTTCTCCTGAGATAGAATGTATGGTGAATGGAAAATAAGCCTAGAACACTATTTCATGAAGTCTAGTCAGTGGGCCTTGTATTACAAATTTGATTTCATGCTTTATGTTTTTTCCATATTCCTGTAATTCACCAATATGATTCATTATTTTTCTATACATTAATATTAATTTCAAGAAGAGTTTTATGAGTTTTCTTAGGATATTTAATTAATGGTTTAAGGAATGTTTAAAAGAAAATGTTTATACTATAAAAAAATATCTTTTTATTTCATATATTTTTGAATAGTTCATTTATGATTATCATTTTTCTTTAAATATTCATTACGAGATCATTTTATAAAACTTTTCAAACAAATAAATTTATTCTAATTTTTTATGAATATAAGATTATTTATTTGAATAAAATAAATTATATGAATTTATATTTTTTTGGAAAGTCCACACACAATTTAAATTTTTTTTATTCCCCTTAAAAAGTTTTATTCTTATTCCATGTTTTCAAATAATTGTCATTGGGATTAATAATTTTTAGAATAAATTGTGAGTTCATGCTTTGAATTATAATATTTTGGTCTTGAACGGGAGAGAATGTCATTTTAGCTTTGACTGGTGGAAGAAATTCTAGTTATTCAAAAATCTTGTTCTTCGATATGTAATTGATTTTAATATTTCTCAAAAAATCTAAACCAAAACAGTCATGGGTATGTACGTGATGCAATTTTTTTGTAAATCGTGAAATTATGGGATTTTCAAGTTTATGTTATTTCAGTTGGTATCTATGAAGGGTATACTTTAATTTATAAATTTGGTTGTTAATGGGTTTGGATTATTTAAGAGTTATGGATATCATAATGGGTTTATTTGTTTAAGGGTGATAATAAATTTAAAGGCATATATACCTTTTTAGGTCTTATATGATTTGTTTTAAGGTGGTTGATGATATTTTCATTGATTTTTTGGGGTTTTGGAACAAAATTGTTATGGTATAAATAATTTATAAAAGTTTATATATGATTTTATGTTAAATTCATTATGGTTATTTGAGAAATTGTATTATTTTTAGTTGAATGGTGTAGTGAATAAGTGAGTGAATCTATTTTGGGAGAAATTTACTATATATTTCATAACAATATATGATTAAGGTATATATATATATATATGTAAAACTAATGGCCATTATATGATTTTATATCTAAGTAGTTGATATAATTTATGGTATAGAGAATTTATTAATTTTTTATACATATATAATTATGTTATGATGATTCTGATTATGATGTTAAAATATTTATATATTTTCAGAGAATTTATGATTAGGGTTTATACATACTTGTTATGTAAATTTATTACTAATTAGTAAATGTTAAGTTGATTTTGGAAAATATTTTATTTGGAAGGGATATTCTTTTGGAATCTATTTTTCTTATTATTTTTTTAATTAGATAAGAATAGAATGACTTAGGATAAACTTGAGATGTCAAATTTTTATACATTAACATTTACTTCTACATATGTTGGTTCCATAAAAATTAGTTAGGTTTTATTTTTTGTTAATTATTTTGGTTGATAGTTAGAAGAACCTAGTAAACAAAAATATTATGTAATATAGGTCTCTATTATAAACAATAAAATTATGAAATAACAATATTATAATTTCTGATTGATAATTTATCTCATTATTTAATTCTATAATAGATTAAGGATCATTTTTATATATGGTAGGGAGGGAACCTCTCTAAAATTTCATATCACTCTCGGATTACATGCATGCAATGATTATTGAAAATTCATGAACAATTAACATCAAAACATTTTCCAATATTTAAGACACATGAAAACTTCTATATAATAAATAAAACACTAACAACATACCATATAATTTCCATCTATCATGGATTAATTATGAACATATTTTAGAATCTCAAATTTTATAATTTTTCTAAACATTATAGATATCATCAAGGAATTTATAAATATTTTACATTAACAAAAAATATAGAGCATATATTGATTTTAAAGAAGCTATGGAAGTGGTTTATACGTTAGAAAAAATTATTTAATTATTTACAAAAGTGATGGTTTTTGGGAAGTGTATCTAATATTTTGGAAAAATAAATTTTGAAGATTTAAAATATAATTTATTGTCTTTTTTCAAAAAACATAGGTTCGCTCAAATGTTTTAAAATTATATGTATGATATATCCCATCACTAGAACAATGTTTTTATTTCTACCAATTTATTCCTTTGTGAATAAACAGTATTTGGACAAGAAAAGTAAATGACTTTGAAAATATTTTAATATATTTACCCGATTCATGGACCCTTGCTTTTCAGAAACATTCTCTTCTAGTGCAATGAAATGAAGAAAATAGTAGGGTTTGATGAAGGTATTATAAACCAAATTATAGTTATATATATTGAATTTAAAATATTATGTGGTTAAATTTGAAAATATTGTGTTTTAATTATAGTAAAGAAGAATTGTAGGACACTAAATATTATTTTCTCAATCAAAGATTTCATGATTTATGAAGAAATGGTGAAAATTGTTGTGGGCATGCACTTTATATAAAGGATTGAGAATGTAAAAATCCATGTTTAAAAATGTAATATATTTATGAAATTATAATACTTCCATGACATGATACAAAAATAATGTTGATGTAACAGAACATATGTATTACCATAGAAACATAACTTTAAATATTATGAGAATTATTGCAATCAGATAATGAAATATAGTATAAAATAAAATGACAATATTGGAGAACACATCATAATGATAAACCATGTAGATAAATCCATAAAATATTATTATATAAATAATTAAAATAAGTTAAAAAATGGATATCGTTTTTATGATGAAATAAATGGATAAGATGTATTGTTTTTTAAAGAGGAGAGATATGATCATTTGGGTGTTTGGAATATAATAGTTAAAATAGTCATTGGGGGAAATAATTATGACATATAAGGGGATAAAATATAAAATATAATTATATATTTTAAATAAATCAATTAAATTATATATTTATGTTAATTTAATATTTATTCACAATACAAAATATGTTATATAATTATATACCTATTGTATGCATGAACATATGTTTACTAGTTTACTTATTAAAAAAATTGGTTTTAAAGAAAACTATTATTTAAATATAGGATATATTTTGCGTAAGTATAAATAAAAATATATGAAAATTATATTAAAAATTAAAGGGACCAACCCTAGATAGTCATAGGAGGTAGGCCTTATTTTCATAGAGAAATGGTTGACCTAAACCGTAACTTTCCCTAAGAAACCCAGTGAGAGAATGTCCAGCATAGATTTAAGAATTGCATAAAAATAGTGTCACAAGAGGTATATCCTAAAATTTTGTGGTAGTGGTCAGCCTCATCCACATTTATCATAGGTAAGTGGAGGGATATCAAGGATAGTGCAAGTTTAATGCTATCATGGGTACAATGAGAGCTCGCATGTGGAGACACTAGTACAGATGAAGATAGTGACCCTGGTATGGGGTGGTACTATGAGTATTCAACATTCTGCCCCACAACATAAACATTAATAAAGTAACAAACGTATAATTGAAGAATCTATGTGTTACTTTTGAATCATAGGAACTATTTAAAATTTCTATGGCACACACATTTTAAATAAGGCCACATTGTTAGTTTTCGTCTCCCCATCATCATATAGTTCATGATATTTAGAATGTTTTTTACATTGTTTAGTTTACATTTAATTTTAGATATCATTTAATTCAGTAGTTATAGAGGAATAATTATTAGATGTTATATGAATTATAATGGGGATACCATTCTCAAAGAGATTTACATATTATTCCTTCGATGTGAGAGTCAGATATAACATTTATAGTGATGAAATAATTTATTAATTTGTTTTTATTTTTGTTATTATGATGATGAAATAATTTAATAAGATATATTGATCAGGTTAAAGGAAGATTTGTGTTATATTTCAATTTCCAACTAATATCGTAATCACACATGAAACCATTACTCGTTGAAAGTTTAATAGCTAGAGTATTATGAAATATCTTATGAGAGGATAAACAAGATCACCTTGGGAGAAATATTAATAAAATATTGATATTTGTTATATACAGTAATGTATATCCCTAAATATAGACAAAATTATATTTTATATTATAAAACTATTTTTATTCAAATCAGTGTAGTGACGTGTAGTAAACAAATAAATTTTAGAATCCATATTTTTTATAAGTCTCTTTAAATGGTATTTAAAAACAACTTTCGACCTAAATGCATAAGGGGTTCATGAACATGTCCGATATTCTTATTTTATTATTATCTTAAAATTATAAATTATTATATTCAATATTAGATTTTAAAAATATATTTAATTTTGGTTATAAAAGGGACTAATATAACTACCATTTTTTTTAATAGTTATGTTCTACAAATGATTCTAACTAAAAACACAGATATTTTCCTTATAGATAGGGGTAAATTTTAAGGGGTTTATCACCTATGGGGACTTCAAGGGAAGAATCAAGTCTACTATTAGATTTAAGGTAAGGGTTTAGGTTTATTCAAAACTAATATATTATGATTTAATATATTTCTTTATCAAGTACGTTATTTGTCTAATATTTTCATTGATGAGCTATGAATTTTATAAAATTTACTTCACTTTATGGGTAGTTTTAAAGATTGATGTTTATGAACTGTAAGGGTAGTTTTCATGGGGGTTTTCCTATACTCATTACACAATAATTATTTCATTTTTTGAGACAAATATTCCAAAACATATTATTATGCAATGGGTGGGGCTAAAATTATACAGCCCCTAATGAATTGGGTAGTGTTTTCATCTAATGATATACAATATATAGTACATAATTAGTAATCCAAACACACTATATTATGTTGTCTTGTAATTAATACTTTAATTATGTTTATGATGTCTTTATATGCGTGGTTTTGAATTTCAAAAAGAGTCTTAGAAGTTTTTATATTAAATTATATTAATTTTTAAGTAGTGTTTTAATCCTCTAAGGATAAATTTCAGTGTATGATGGAATGATTATGTTTATTTAAAGGAAAAATATTATAGTATTAAAAAATAACATCTTCATTTTGTTTAATTTCCAAATGGGACTAAATGGTTATCCAATTGATTTAATGAGTTCTTATAAGATTTTTTTATTAAAATTTATGAACAATAAAATCATATTTTATATTAATATGAGGATATTTTTTTGAATAAAAAAATGTTTCATATGTTCCCATGTTTTTAAAAATTCCTTACATGATTTAAAATTATTTTATACCCCTTAATTAGTTGTATTATCATCCCATATTTTTAATGATTTCCACATGGATTAAGGATTAATAGGAGTGATTATAAGGTGTAACTCTGAATTATGAGATTTTTTCCTTAAAAGAGGGCATATCATTTGTGATTTGATAGGTGAAAAAATGTACACATATTTAAAAATTATAGGTTTTGACATGTAATATATTTTATTATTTCCCAAAACTAGTAAACCTAAAAAATGTATTTGGTTTGAAAGTGATGTCATTTTTTCTATAAATCATGTAATTATGGGAAAATTATGTTTGGAAAGATTCACTTATGCTCAAATACCTAGGAAAATAACTTGAATCAATAACACGTTAGTAACCCTATGATATACAGATCAGTGGACTTACACTCCACACATATTTTTGTGAGTCTCTAAACAAGAAAATTCCAAAACATGTTTCCCCCACACCTACCAATGTTCCAATACATGAAAAAATCAATATTTAACTATCAAAGATTAAGTTGTTTTCATATGAAATTCATTTAAATATTCAAAATGATTAGTTTCTTAAGAATAAGTCTTAAATTTTTTAAAATAGAAAAAAAAATCCTCACATGTTTGTACACACCTTTACAAAAGGGTTGTAACCCCATTATGAGGTATATTCATTACCCTTTTCTATCACCTATGTATTAAAAATTATTTTTTGGTCGCCTTATAAATATTTAATAATATCTAGAACGTTCATCTTCTGAATAAAAAACAATTTTTTGTTCTATATAACCCCCACTCATGTTATATCCCTCTCTAATGTGGCTAGTAATCAAAATCCCCTCACCACTTGAGATCCAATGAAATTTATTTAATCCTTATGTATGACTAAATTAGGTTACATATGATTAACATACATTAATATTTGGTAAAAATATTCATACCTAAGGTAAGTAAATTAATATAATCATATCCTTGAGTTAAGAAAAACATTTATCGCACTAGTTCCTTAATTTTAGGGGTCCAATAGCTATTCCTCTAAGTTATTTTTTAATTAACCAGTGATGATTGCAAATTATGTACCATTATAGAGAAATACCTCTACACCTTCATCAATATTTTATGACGAATATAGATTTTAGGGCCTCTAACCAAGTGTATTACCCATCACCTTCACATAGATCATCTTCCATTACAAAATATAAAGTCCCGCTAATCATAATCCTTACACTAGGACGTTTTTTAGATCCTTTCACATGAAATAAATAATTTTGTATCCATAAACTATAATAAACTATTGGTCCTAGTCATATTCCTTTATACTACAATACGTTGAGGATCTATATGAAAAACCATAAACGACACATTATTGGTCTAATATGAATGTTATTAGAAGGAACCCCACTGATCATTGTCAGATGAGATTAAAATGTAAAATATTATTTATGACATGAATTTATCCTATGACATCACACTATATTCTTTTTTATTCCCATATTTGGGATATTTAGGAATCCCTTTTATGGTTCCAATCATAATCGTAATGGTATATTACTCCCCATTTTAACTCTTTTTCCTTCTTGAATAGAATGAAACTCCATAATAGAAAAATTTATTTTTAACTATACTTAAATCACTGTATAAATAATATCACTTTCATTTATAGCATAAATCGTTAGTGTAACCTTATGTCTTCCTCGGATTCCCTAAATCCTAACGTAACCTAATTCAATTTCTGAGCTAGAACTATAACACCTTCATTACATAAGTCTTCATGGGAGACATTAAATCCTAGAAATACCCTTATGCCTAACCATATAAATTTATATTGTGGGTTATTCTCTTTCATACATTAATGGATGGATACATGTTTAAAAAATAAATTATAACGCACATATGTTATCATTAAATATATATTATATTCCCAATTACTTGTGTGTTGTATGAATTTAATTCAATGTAGTGTCTTTTTAAAGGAATAATAATAAATTCTTCCATTTAATTAAATGATTTTAGGATTTTAAGTTGGAAAGATATGTAAAAAATTGGTATTTTTTATTGGGGAATATTGCATGAATATGAATTAAATCTTATAGAGATTCCTTAAAAATACCATAAAATAATTTTTCAGATAATTAATCCTCACATCCACTCAGATTTGGAATCTACGACTCAAAATTCCCTCCATCACCATTAATTTATCATAAGTAAAGGGACATCAAAACTTTTGGGGAGAAAACACTGAAATAAAACAATTTTTAAACAACTGTAAAATAATTTTCCTATGAAATATATTGAATAACTATACATATTTTCTTATGATAGTGTATAAATTATTTATTTTATTTTATGCAAAAATAATACTTAAATATCTTCATCTAATCAATTTCATGTTGTAATGGCTTCCAAACATCATGGGGGAAACCTAAACACTACTTGTGGTTCTATGACCCACAACCACGTTGTTTTAATCTCAGACACATACACTACGTTTTTAGTAGCTAACCTATAATCTAGGAATCAACTACAACATTATCATACCTAGTGTATCTATCATCACATGGTCACTATGAAAGTATATGATTAAAAATGTTAAGTTATGATTCTAACAAACCATGGATGTTGAATAACTTTGACGTGATAAATACTTGTCGGTCTACCTAGAACCAGAGGACTTAATAAGGGAATGTTCTTCCAATTTTTACATCTAATTATTTTGGGAGAATCTCCCTTGAATGTGATAACACCCTCCTTTAATAATGGGAAATGGATTATAAGGGTGTTACCAATATTCAACTTGTTATTTGGGCACCTCCTGAGGGGTTCCCATCCACTTTGGCCACTTCTTATTTCAGGAATCCTTATCTTCCCTAAAGGTTATAGTAGACACTAATGTCTTGGAAATCTAATTCCTAGAACCCATACAAAGCCATCATTTGAGTAAATCCCCCACTTTCAACCCAAAGGAGGTTAATATCTTCATTAATATTGTGTCCCCTATGGTCTATCTCTTAGTATGGATAATAATATGAGTAGTTTACAAAGTTACATGGATTAAATGGTCCAAGATTCCCATATATAATTTGTCAACAACCACATTTACTAATACCTTCCCATTTACAGACAACTCCTACTAAGAAAGTTCTTACCTAGGAAAAATCAACAGCTACTATAGAGGCCGTAACACCCCAAGCTTTCACGATACGCTACTCTTTCAATAATGCAATAGCTTGCATTGTACGCAAGTTCGAGATTCTAACACACCGCGACTAATCAAAATAGCCATTATAAATAGTAATACCCACTCTTTGAAATTATATATATTGTATATTTAAAAATGTACTTCATTTTTTGATTCAGAATATCAAAATTAGCCTATGTTGATTTTTCTGTATTTTTCTGAGAACTTCCAATTTTTTATGAATAGTGAAAAATACTTAAAAACAACTTTTTTAATCAAAATAATTTATAGTGATAAATTATAATATTGAGTGTTTTTAATGTATTATTGGAATATATTTTTACAATTTTATCCATTGGTGGTCATTATAATTAATTTCACTTTGAAATTGGACATAAACAATTGTCAATCTTTTGATATATATTGTTTCTTAAAAACACGCTATTGGTTGTGACGGTGGGAATTAATTATAAAATTAATTAATGCAACTTATATGTTTGGAATTTTTTAAAATATACATCATTTTTGAATTTGGAATATCAATTATATCTTAGGGTGAAATTTTGGCATTGTTCTGAAAAACTTCAATTTTTGATGAATAGTGAAACCACTAAGTGGTAGTTAAAAAACTGATTTTTCGTTTAAATGAAACATTACCACTTTTGTGATTTGATTTTCAAAAATCTGACATAAATGGTTTTCATTAGGAAGTAAAATTTGGTTCAATGGGATTAAAATAATTTTATGGTGAATAGTAACTTTTAAGTTTAATTAATCGCGATTAAAGGTAATTAGTGTAATTTAAGGTAAAAATGATATTATAAAAATATGAAAATACCTTTACACCTGTTCTATCCTTATTGGATGAGTCATTTCCAACCAATAAAATCCATGGGTCAAGTTGGGGACCCCATGGATCCACTTCGGTAAGAAAATGACATTAATAACGTTTTATTTAAAGTAAAAATAAAATTGTCACTAACATGTGTTGTTTTACTAAACCAATTTTTATAAAGGGTTATAGATGTCATATTTTATACTATAAATATTAATTGTAAATATAAAAAAAATGATCTTTGTATTGGACTTCGTCTCAATATTCTTTCATCGAGGCGTATTTTGTTTTATACACAACTTTCTTTTATACGGTGTATAAACCCCTTTGAATTTTACTTTTATTCGAAAGGAATATTTTTATAAAAAGAATTTTTACTAGATAACAAAAGGAATTTTTTGTCTTACGTATGCGGCGACAATGAATTCTCCGCCGCCGTGACCATTATTTGAGTTTCGGCTTCCTCTACAAGCCATAACTTTTTTTAAATGAAAAATAAATACCATGTTTTAATTTTCATTTATTTTGGTATTGAAAATGATTTTGATAATGATTTATTATATCAATGTGTTGTATTGATATCTTGTGATTGAAATGTGGAAATGTTATGTTTTCTTTATGTACGATTTATGTGATACTATTATGTTATGGTTTATGATATGTTTAAACCAGTTAATATGAGGAATGCATTGGACTTAATAAGTGACGGATGGATCCCGCTATAGCTCCTCGATGCATCGGGAGGTCTCATGAGACAAACTAGTGTCTTGGCACGAGGCCTTGACAAAATATTATTTTTAGTCTTGGCAGGAGGCCTTGGCTATGTGGTTATGATAGTCTGGCATTATGCATTCCGTCATTATGAAAGTGGTAATTGATATTGAATGTGATTATTAGACCAGTAGAATATCCATGTGAATAAGTAAATGGAATTATCTCATTTTACATTTTCTATATTATGTTGAAGTTCATGTTTAAAAGGCTTTTGTTTTAGTTATACATTGCCTTAAATGTTTATGTTTATTTATGAAAGCTTCCGCTATATTGTTATCCTTACAGAGAATCTGAGCTCACCCCTTCCAATGATTTAATTTTTCCAGGATGTGAAGAAGTATATTATGAATGACCTGCAGGGATAGTATGAGGGGATATGAAGACAAGATGTTGTTGTTGTTTTGTTTTACTTTATGATGTAATTTAACATTTATGAATGTATCTAGTGTTTCCAAGACTACTAAACTAGTCGGTCATTCAAGACATGATATTTTGTGATCATGCCAATGTTACGCAATAACGCACCGATTCTGGGTAGCTGGGGTCGGGGCATTACAGTTGGTATCAGAGGCAATTTAGTACTAACCTTGGTAGCTAGAATTAGAAAAACTCTGATTAGAGAACATATCCCTAAGATAGACTTTGAGGATTAGTATAGAAGAACTTCCTAGAATTTTGATATTATAGAGATTTTGTGAGTTTTCCGAGGAATACATCCCTATCTGGATACAAGCAGGTAGAGGCGGCTTTGGCATAGATGTACCTAGGGGTAAAACCCGAAAACACCGCTTTGAGCTAGACTCGAACGGAAACTGGTGCACGACAACAGGCCTTGCTGCACTCTTGGTTATGAAACTCCCGGGGGATTTGCTTAGGATAATTCTCATTTTCTTTACAAACCATTATGTAGGATTTATGAGTATATACTTCCTCAACGAAAACATTCTTATGATTATCGATTATATCTATAAACTTTTCAATTTATGTTAAGTGTTTTACAAGTATGGAATTATGTATTTTGATTCATAAACTAATCTAGTTTATGCCATTGTTTAGAAATGGTGCCTAGTGGAAGGAATAGAAACCGTGACAATGCATGCACTCCATGTAGGGATTGACCTCCTACTCAAGATAATTATAATGGAGGTGGTGATACAACTGGTGTTGATCAACTTATCACCATACTGGGACAACTCACTCAGGTTATTAATAATAACATTACTCGTATGGAGCACCCTGATCCGTAACATGGAGGATCAATGTTAGACCACTTCATGAGGAAACAACCACCAACATTCAATGGGAGTACTAATACCTTAGTAGTTGAGCAATGGATAAATTACTTAGAGAAAATATTCCATGCCTTGGGGAGTAGTGAAAGGGAAAAGGTTATCATGGCAGTTTACCGCCTCCCTGGAGATGCTGATCAATGGTGGTCGTTGATTCAAAATAAAAAGGAAGATGATGAAGTATCGAATATGGAATAGAGGGATTTCAAAGAGCTTTTCTTAGAAAAATATTTTCCTCATGACCATCGAGCGGATATGGAAAGGAAATTTCTGAGTCTGAGAAAAAAGGAGGATGAGAATGTCGCAAAGTATGAGGCCAACTTTACAAGGCTTGCAAGACATGTTGAAGATTATGTACGTAACCCAGGAAGTAATATTGATCATTTATTTGATGGGTTAAAACCATTTCTCTGTCGAGAATTAGTCTCACAAACCTTCTCTTCATACAAAGATATTGTCTCATGTGCTATCAAGATGGAAATGGAATTCTCTAAATCTTATGACAATAAAATAAAGCAAGAGAAGAAGAGAACGGTGGAATAAGAGACAGATAAAGGGAAAAAAGGAAATAAGGATTTTCCATTATGCGATAATTGTGGGAAGAATCACCCCGGTACTTGCCTAAAAGGAATGAGAGTTTGTTATAAATGTGGATAAAAAGGTCACCAGGCTCGTGATTGTAAGGGAAAGAAAGAGGTTATTAATGTTCAATGCTACAATTGTAGGGACATGGGGCATTATGAAAATGGATGTACTAAGCGTCTGGGAAACTTACCTAAGAAAAGGTCAAGGGATCAAGGACAATCTTATGCTGTTACTACAGTTGAAGTGGAATAATTAATGTATTGGTGCTTTTGGACTCAAGGATTATATTCTGGTTATAAGAATAATGTGATATATATAAGGATTGTACTGAAGTACTTGTTATTATCATTATAATTTTAATATGATGAAGGTAATCATATTTTATTATGTGACAATAAGAGAAACATTACTTTGTTAAAGGAATCTGATGATACAATTGATTTTGGAATTTAGAAACCTTTTAGAAAAAGTCTGGAAATAGTTATTTTGGATAACTATAAAGGTTGGAATGGATTAAGTTGAACTTTGGGTAGTATTTTTTAAGGTTAAAACATTTATGAAGATTATTTTTGGAATATTATAATACTATAGTTTGAGGAAAAGGACATCGTGCAGGTCGGGGGATAACCCGTCGCGTCGGACAAAGCTGTAGGAATCGAACCCACAACCATAGTGTGACATGCCTTTATTTCTTACCACTAGCCTACAGGAAGTCCCTGGTTATTACAAAATATATTTCCTAATATAAATGGTATGTGTTAATATTTGGAACCTTATAAGATTAGTATAAATATAATATTTTTGAGTTCTATTATCTTTTTGAGTGAAAGATGGGTTTGTGGTGAACATTTATTAAAGAATGAAAGTCTACATGACAAGTACGAATATTTCCTTACGTTCTTAGTAAATCTCATAAATAAATTCCTCAACTTTATGAAAGATAACTTAAAACAAAAACATTGTCGGTTAACTTTTCCTACTGGGGAATCAATGATTGTTTAACCAATCAGAAGTTTGTGATTTTCTTGTAGTTAAAATTTCTCCTAATCCTGTTTTATATAACTCTCTATCTGACCATGATGGTTTTTTTTCCTCAGTATCCATGTTTTCATAGAATCCTCGTATTGTCTATCATGGGTGATCTTTGTACATCCCTTTCATTCTTTTAAAGTTATATTTTTATTAACCCTATTTCCGATGTGGGTTTTCCACAAAGGTATTTTCTATTTTCAACATTTATTTTCAAAGAAAAATTTCAAATTTCGGGGACACAATTTATTGAAGGAGGGGAGAATGTAACACCCCAAGCTTTCACGATACGCTTCTCTTTCAATAATGCAATAGCTTTCATTGTATGCAAGTTCGAGATTATAACACACCGCGACTAATAAAAATAGCCATTGTGAATAGAAATACCCACCTTTTGAAATTATATATATTTTATATTTCAAAATGGACTTCATTTTTGGATTTGGAATATCAAAATTATCCAATGATGATTTTTTGGTATTTTCTGAGAAATTCCAATTTTTTATGAATAGTGAAAAATACTTAAAAACAAATTTTTTAATAAAAATAATTTATAGTGATAAATTATAATATTGAGTGTTTTTAAATTATGATTAGAATATATTTTTACCATTTTATCCAATGGTGGTCATTATAATTAATTTCGCTTTGAAATTGGACATAAACAATTGTCAATCTTTTGATATGTATTGTTTTTGAAATCACACTATTTGTTATGAAAGCAGGAATTAATTATAAAATTAATTAATACAACTAATATGTTTGTAATTTTTTAAAATAGAAATCATTTTTATATTCGGAATATCAATTATATCTTAGGGTGAATTTTTTGCATTGTTCTGAAAAACATCAATTATTGATGAATAGTGAAACCACTAAGTGGTAGTTAAAAAACTGATTTTTCGATTAAATGAAACATTACCACTTTTGTGATCTGATTTTCAAAAATCTGACATACACGGTTATCATTAGGAAGTAAAATTTTGTTCAATGGGATTAAAATAATTTTTTGGTGAATAGTAACTTTTAAGTTTAATTAATCACGATTAAAGGTAATTAGTGAAATTTAAGGTAAAAATGATATTATAAAAATATGAAAATACCTTTAAACTTGTACTACACTTATTGGATGAGTCATCTCCGACTGAAAAAATCCGTGGGTCAACTTGGGGACCCCATGGAACCACTTGGATAAGAAAATGACATTAATAACGTTTTATTTAAAGTAAAAATAAAATTGTCACAAACATGTGTTATTTTACTAAAACAATTTTTATAATGTGTTATAGAAGTAATATTTTAGACTATGAATATTCATTGTAAAGATAAAATGATTTCCTACATCATGATATTTTTTTTATAATTTTTAGACGTTATATAAATTAAATTATTAATGACACCAGGATGATGCAGCGATTACCTCATTAATTAACGATTTAAATAAAATGAAAAGATAATTTAAAATATAAGGCATAAAATTGTCAAAAACCTATTGGATGAGTATATTTAGAAACCTTATCACCTTATACTTGAAATATATCATTTTGGGACCTTATAAATCTGAGAAGCATTTCATAATAAAGTAACATTTCAATCTTTCCAAGAGTGCCCCTCCTCTCCTCTTATAAAAGGCCCCCACCACTACCACCTTATTCACACCTTCCAAGACATTTGGATCGGCCAACCTCTACCCGAATACTCTCTCAATTTCCCTCTCTTACTCCTTGAAGCCTCACATTGGGTAGAAGTCTACCCAAGGAAGCCTTCGGCTCAAATCAAAAAGAGTTACCCGATTTTAAGGTAATGTCTTCTCTTGTGTTCTCTTGTTTTATTTTGCTTCTCGAACCCCCTAAAATAATTCTATTACTTTATTTTGTAACAAAACCAGTATCCTAAATATACTTGGATTTTTTTATGATATTTATGTTATTTACACTTACACACACATTTATCTAATGGTTAAAGAACATATTGTTTCTGTGGGTGGCAAATTACTGCCCCACGAAACGATGTTTGTTCAATATTCTTTTAACCCCTCTCATGGTGGCCATTATGATGACACTATTTTTATATATGATATATATTATGTTTTTTTTTCTTATAATTCTGTATTTTTCATTTATGGCATACCTTTATGATTTCCATTATGGGTAAAAGCGATAATTTCATTTTTGGATGTGTGGACTACCGCCCACTCAAAGTGTTTTGAATCGTTAATGCCATATGTGGGTTGTATAAAGGATGGAGTAAATGGTTTTATACATTATATTATACTGTAATTATAGAATACATTTATATAATTATAATTTTATTCTATTAAATATGAAATATAAATGAAAGTAGTGTTCATGCGTATGTATGGCTTACCATCTCCATGAACGGTGCATTTCATTTCTTACCTCTAAATGTTATGTAATATTATAAATGAATGTATATACTGGATATATATTATATATATGATATATAAATAATGAATATAATTCTGGATATAATGGAAATTTCACCACATGAGAAACTTGTAATTATAAGAAATTTATTTTTGACTCAAGTACCAAAGATCAACAAAATGACCGTTATTAACTTAAATAATTACATAATGTTCATAACATGGTAATAAGTGATATAAAAGGAATAATGAACCAGAAAAATTTTCTTAAGAAAATAGAAATTAACTCTAGTTTATTATTCAGGATATTAAAGAATGATCGAGTCAAGTCGGACATGAGGTAAGGGAACTTCTTAACCAAATTTCCGTTCTTTGGGTTAATCTCCTACTTTCGAATTATGTCATGATATTATTATATTCTATCTTGTATTTGTACTTTATTTATGTGTACTTATTGTGAATACAAATAATAGATCTATTTTATTTATAAAATGATCTTTGTAAGGGACTTCATCTCAATCTTCTTTCATCGAGGTATATTTTGTTTTATACACAACTTTCTTTTATACGGTGTATAAACCCCTTTGAATTTTACTTTTATTCGAAAGGAATCTTTTTATACGAAGAATTTTTACTAAATGAAAAGGGAATTTTTTGTCTTAAATATGCGGCGACAATGAATTTTCCTCCGCTGTGACCATTATTTGAGTTTCGGCTTCCTCTACAAGCAATAACTTTTTTTAAATGAAAAATAAATACCATGTTTTAATTTTCATTTAATTTGGTATTGAAAATGGCTTTGATAATGTTTTATTATATGAATGTGTTGTATTGATATCTTGTGATTGAAATGTGGAAATTTTGTTTTTCCTTTATGCATGTTTTATGTGATACTGTTATGTTATGGTTTATGATATGTTTAAACCTGTTCATATGAGGAATTCATTAGACTTAACAAGTGGCGGGTGGAGCCCGCTATAGCTCCTCGATGCATTGGCAGGTCTCATGAGACGAACTAGTGTCTTGAAACAAGTCCTTGACAAAATATTATTTGTATTCTTGGCACGAGGCCTTGGCTACGCGGTTATGATAGTCTCGCATTATGAATTCCATCATTATGAAAGTGGTTATTGATATTGCATGTGATTATTCGACCAGTAGAATATCCATGTGAATAAGTAAATGGAATTATCTTATTTTACTTTTTCCATATTATGTTTAAGTTCAAGTATTAAAGGCTTTTGTTTTAGTTATACATTGCCTTAAATGTTTATTTATATTTTTGAAAGCTTCCGCTATATTGTTATCCTTACTGAGCATCTGAGCTCACCCCTTCCAATGTTTTAATTTTTCCTGGATATGAAGAAGTATATTACGAATGACCTGCAGGGATAGTACGAGGGGATATGAAGACAAGATGTTGTTGTAGTTTTTTTTACTTTATGATGTAATGTAACATTTATGAATGTATCTAGTGTTTC
The DNA here is from genome assembly GCA_963277665.1 of Viscum album. Classification (NCBI taxonomy): domain Eukaryota; kingdom Viridiplantae; phylum Streptophyta; class Magnoliopsida; order Santalales; family Viscaceae; genus Viscum; species Viscum album. Next base: position 669,541,436 of record OY728131.1, on the reverse strand, counting down.
CAAGGCTACTAAACTAATCGGTTTTTCGAGAATTGATCTTTTGTGATCATGCCAATGTTACGCAATAACGCACCGACTCTAGGTAGCTGGGGTTGGGGTGTTACAGAGTCTCTATCCACAATGATGTTAAAGGGTCCCAAGTAGGAATATTCACTTACAAACAGGAATCATAATGTTGTAGGACAAAATAATACGTTTTTAACACCTCTATGACTCCCCAATCGAAAAAGGATAATAGTCAAATTATTGTCACCCATACAACCACTACATTAGAGTATAGTTTATAGTTTATGTTCCTAATAACACCAAATAAGGTGATATAAGTGATTTCAAGGTTTATCTAACAATACTTATTTACAAAAACCAGGATGCAGACATCTACTCCATGCATTTCTGGATATAAAGATTCAAAGTTCTAGTTGGTATCTTTAAGAAGCTCTTAAAAATTATATTCCCAGATCATTGGAGAAATTTATTTACCAAGACATCTTTCAAAGGCTGATGTTAACAACATTAAATTTCATATCATTGGTCAATATTGGTTCACCAAAATTGTTTGAGGCACCAATACTATTACCATATGTTTTTCCAAAATTTGATTACTTAAATCTGGGTAAAATTGAAATATATTAGAAAAAATGTTACCCTATATGACATAGAGGCCAATAAATTACACTTTCGATTAGAGAATATGGATGATATATATATTAAAGGTGAAGTTGATGAAAAATACACATGGGGGGTATGACTAGGTTATAAAATAACAATTAAATGCTAGACCTTCGCCACCCATCAATTATTTGAAAACTAGTTTGTCATGGATGTGAAAATACCATCCCTCTATATTAAAAAATGATATATATATAATGATTTAATTAGTCAATTCATAAAATATGTTTATGTGAAGGTCATTTTAAAATGATTTATAAACAATTCCAATTTGTTAACAATGTTTGTCTCCCTATAATGTGGAATCCTAAGTTCTATAGCAGTGATATTATCTTGATTTCACCTTCATAGAAACCCTAAATGAATTTTATTATACCATTAAACAAGATTCACCTAATGTACACATCAATGGATGGGTAATATACATACCCCTGTATGTAGCCCCTCTTGTGAACTAATAGAAGTACGACGAGATTTTAATCATGATTATTTCCCTAGAATGGTCACAGAAGGAGGAATGTATTATTATCACCTTTGGTATCCATTTTATTCAAGGAAAAATAGTTTTAATCTATTCATTCGACAAGGTCACCCCATATTAAATACATAGAAGAGATATCACTATTTATCTATGTGAACACCCAAATAAAATTTATATAAGAAATACATGACAAAAAATTGTAAATTTAAAAAATATAATTCACTACATTTCCTTTATCTAGTATTAATGATCAATTTAATTACTATGCTTACCGATAGTTTTTTTTTGATACAAAATTCAAAAGTGATTCACCTTAATGGATTGGATATAGATGACGGCAGAGGAAAGAATGATGTTGTGAGGAAAACATCTACCATAATTACAGCCACATATACTCCATTAGAAGAATATATAATTATGATATATGAATTTGATCTATCAATTAATCAATGATAGAATAAAAAATGTATATAAATTTATGAATAAATAGATTCCCAAGTATTTCATATTTTCCTAAGATAATAGTTGGTTTCATATTCGAAAGATTAAGAATTATATAGATGAAAAATTTAAGCATCATCCTAATTATTTCCTCTACCATGAATTTTCAGTGCATACAATTCAAGTGTGATTCATTATTAATCATTGGATTCAGAAGAAAATAGATGAATTAAACATATTTCTAATGAAAAAAATACATATGTGACATGTGTGTTGGACAACCTCAATTCTATAGAAGATTACCCTGGCTGATAATTCATGTATGATTCAAAAACACTTTTCTTAATACCATAAACAACACGACACAAGGTCCTATTACCATTAACCTAAAATATATTATATAATTTCATAATTATAAGACCATAAACTCTATGATATAAAATAATTCATATATAACATTAAATAACATATAGTGTTATTTTCAAAAAAAAACCCTAAATTTCTTGGCATGAGGCTTTTTCCAATTATCAGTCAGAGTACAATCCAATGAATTTACATAATATTCAAAGGGATTTATCACATGAACATAAACTATACTATACCTTGTACCATATTACATGATCATAAAATAAATGAAATTATTTCTTTGTCACATGACTTTAAATAACATGAAACATTGTCCTTTCTATACAATGTTAAACTATATGAATTGATCCTTATCACATGACCTTAAATTATAATATATTCCACTATTCCTACAAGACATTATGAATAGTACCTTTTTACAGGACCCTAAACATCATGACATGACATCCTTTCTAATTATGATCATGATAAGAACCACATGTATTCACAAAAAAAATTCATTGGTCCACATCATAGAACACTAAACTTCATGAAATGTGTCACACATCTGAAGAAAAAAGTAAATGATATGAGATCCTCATCACACGAACCCAAACTATGAAACACATTATTCCTCATAATACAACCATAACCTATATGATGTGATTCCCCTTCTATAAGAACATAAACTATTAGACACATCATTAATCCAAAAATACATTAAACAACATGGATTGTTCTTTTTCATAAAACTAAAAGATATATGACATATTTTCCTCACTACAAGACCATAAAAATTGAATCCCTTCCTTTCTAGTGTATGATATAAATATATATATAGAGGTACTTTCTATCCTTAACCTTGATGTGACTGTTACATTTGGGTTCCCATCCTATTTTTTATGTGACAATTTAATACTCAATTGGACCATTCACATTAGGGATCAATTCAAAAATGAATATGACCCATCATTCAGGTCATCCTAGTATTTGACTAAAATAATTAAAATAGGGTTTTCCTCTACTGATCTTACACCAATACATTACCTCCCTTTATCACATGAATTTTATATCATTATTCTTGTCATCATTGGATATATAATTATTCAAAGGTTTCATATACCTAGGCAAGTCAAAAATTCATATTCCTCTCAGTTTCCCAAGTCATCTTGACATTCTAATAATTGTGTTGATTCTTAAGGGCATAATTATTTATATGGGATCATTATTATTTTTTATATTAAGAACTTCCATTCTATTGGGATTAATCCATGTCTAAAGAGTAAAAACTAACTGGCATTTTATTCCAAGAACTATGACCATAAATAAAATAAAATTACATAGTTTATATGAAACAACCCTAAACCATGTTACTCCCCTATTACAATGATGGGACTTCTAGGAATAATAAAATAGATAGAAAATATTATATATCTAAAACCAATAAAGGAATTTCTAATAAAATTTTAGGTAATTTCAAGATAATATTAATATCGTAAGTGATTTCAAAAAATTCAAGATAAAAGGAAAAGGAGACACATTGTTTATGGGGAGCGATATCCATCCCCATCAAAAGTCAAGCTAAACTCACTAGGTCATTAAATATAGATAAAAATTAGATAAAATCACCACAAAAAATATAATAATTTGATTCAATATCAATACTATATGGTGTTAAATTGAATAAAATATCTCAACTTAAAAAAATATAAATTGTGTAATGTATTTTTCAAGGATGTACATCCTAAAACTAAAAGCACTATGTCACACCCCGACCGCGGATGTCCATATTTGTTCTCCTTTCTTGGTCCCGATTTAAATTTTTCGGAGTTTAATTTTCGATTGGTGGTTTTGCGCCGGTGCGCGGTCACCGCATCGCTAGCAGTTACCGTGCTTTCAGCCCGGGTGGCTATGTGCTCACCCGGCGTTTTAAATACTAATGTTTTTGCGTTGACATTTTATTATTCTCACTATTTAAATTGTGTTATTACTATTGTATTTATTTTTAATTTTATATGTGTTTATATATGAGTATATGTTATGTATATATATGTATATATATACATATATGTTTGTTGTATTTATGTTTATATGTTTTTATAAAGGTATATGTATATACATATATCTAGATATATATTTGTGTTTATATATGTGTGTTTTCTTATTATTATTTTTTTAGTGGTTTTATTATTCTAAATACTTTGGTTATAATAATTATTATTATAATTAGCTAACTTATTATTTTATTGTTATGATTATTATTATAAAGTTTTATCATTATTATTATAAGGTTTTACTAATATTTTTGTTATAATTTTTTTTTATTCAGATTAGTTTTCATTATTTTTATTTATCCTTTTATTATTATTATTATCAATTATATATATATATATATAAACCTACTATAACCCTAGCCTACCTCCCCGTAGCCGCCACCCCCCCCCCCCCCCCCTCACCTCTCTCTCTCCCCATCCTTTTCCCCGACCTCGCTGCGGCCTGCAACCGCATCCGCCTTGCGCCGATGCCGCGCCGCCCTCTCCCCTGTTCCCCCATCTCCGGCCATCACCGCCGTCTCGTTTCCCTTCCCCCAGCCACCGTCCCGGCTTACCCGCGCCGCCCTCCCTGCGTTTTTCCTGCACCGGCTAGCCCCGGCTCCCTCCAGCGCCGTCCCGCTCGACTCCCCCCGTGCCCCGCACCCGGCGTCCGGCTCCTATCCCCATCACCGATCCGTTTTCCCCCCTGCTTCTCCGGCCTTCCTCCGCCTTCGCCACCCCCAGCGGCTGCCGCGCCGCCCAGCTCTCCCTGCTCCCTGTCGTCCCGCCTCGCCCAAGCCGGAACCCCGCGACCCCCTGCTCCCTGTCGTCCCGCCTCGCCCAAGCCGGAACCCCACGACCCCCTGCTCCCTGTCCCGCACTCCGCGCCCGGCCACCCCAGCTGCCGGCCGCTGCCCTCGCGCGCGCTCCCGCTCCGCCGCACCTCCCACCGCGCTCCGCCTCACCGGCGTCCCGAGCCAGCCCTGCTGTAAGTTTCTTTTTCTTATTTATTTATCTTTTGTTTTATTATAATTAAAATTAATATATTGTTATTATTATTATTATATTTATTATTGTCATTATTATTATAATTATTATTATGTTATTATTATTAATACTATATTATTATTATTATTATTATTGTTATTATTTTATGTTATCCTTACTAATATTATTATATTATGTTTTTATATTATTATTATTAATATTAATAACATATTATGAATATTATTATTACTATTATTATAATGTTGTATTATTATTACCACATTATTATTTTATTATTATTATTATTATTACTATTATCTTATCATTTTTATTATTATAATATTATGAATATTATAATTATGCTAAGTTATTATTATTATCATTATATTATTATTATTGTGATTATATTATTATTATATTATTATTATGTTGATATTATTCTATTATTATTATTTTGGTTATATCATTATTGTTTTTGTTGTTATATTATTATTATACTTATTAAATTATTATTTTTATATCATTCTTGTTATTGAAGTATGTTATTATTATTATTATATTATTATTATTAATATATTATTATGATTAATATTATTATTATTTTCATTTTTTTCAAGTTAATATTATTAAGTTATTATCTTGTTATGATATTGTTATTATTATGGTTACGCTATTATTATCATTATAATATTATTATTATTATTATTATTTTCTTATTATTATTACTCTGGCATTTACTTGTGCTTTGTTAGGGGTTTTCTTCATCAATTTATATTTGTTTTTGGTAGGTTTAAGACTTTAGGACCCGCGCAGGGCGTTTCCGAGAAAGCGCCATCGCCGCGCCTTGTTTCCGAGGTTCTGCCGTCTTGCACCGTGTCGTTTCGTTCCGAGCTGCGTCTTGAGGTAGGTCTCCCTATGCACTTGCCTCTAAATTAATAATTTATTTATTCCTTGTCCTTTTATTAAAAATTTCAGTAAATTTAAGAAAATAATATTAAGTAGTTTTTATAGTGTGGTGATTTGCTGATAATGCAAACTGTTTAATTCTAGCATTTCATTAAAAGTGTTTTCTTGGTTTCAATTGTGGGATTTCATAGTAATGTCGCTAAATGGTTCTTCCTGAGTAATGAAAGACATGTTGAATTGGGTTTTGAAATGTTTTTGGCATGTGTAAATTAGTAAATGTACTGTTTATGGAAAATGGTGTTTTCTTATAACCTTGATTAGAGAAAACGTCGTGTGACCCTTTTGAAATTGTTTTTGGAAACTTCACGTGTGGTTCTTGGTTGACGAAAGATGTTTTCTCTTGTTGTGTTATTAAAAATAATGCTTTATGGGTTGTGAAAGTTGTTTATGTTCTTGTTTGAGTGTTTCCAAAAAGGGGTTTTTGCGAAATCATCAGGTAATGACAATTATACTTTCAGAAAGGTATTTTTGACGTGCGTGATTTTTGAAATATTGTTTGGGTGTGGAAATGGTGACTTTTGTGTGTGATATCTGGTTTGTCCTGCGATATGAGTAAGTAATATACTATGTGAATGTGAAGCTTGTTTGAGCACACGGGAAACCCTGGGTATCTAGGTGGGCGGACTAGAACTAGTGCGCTAGTGAGCCGGATGGGTGTCGTCCCTGTTTCACTTAGCTGGATTGACGATTGCAACACTAACTAAACATATGATATCTGAGGGTTGTGGCCTTCTACGCCACGTGTTCTGAGGGTCGTGGCCTTCTAAGCCACGTTTTCTGAGGGTCGTGGCCTTCTAAGCCACGTTTCACCGAGACACGAGGTTCTAGGGTCCCACGCGAGCTAGATGAACCTTAGGGGATTTACCCATAGTGCTCTACCATCTCTGGCGTGGTGCCTTCCGTCGGCATACGGGGGACCACTTGGGTGTGAGTATGTGCGTGTGTGAGTATGTGTGTGTGTGTGTGCGTGTGTGTGTGAGTGTGTGTGTGTGCCCATGGTTATTGCTGATAACGTCTGGTTCATTTTTACTTGCACTTGGTTTTTCCTTGCCTGTTTACCTCTACTTGCACTTGTTTTCTTTCTTTCTTGTTTACTTTCAGTTCTTCTTTACCGCTTGTACTGGTTGCTTTGCGAAAATGGTTCTCAAATAAAAATTCGTTTTTCTCTTGTGTAGTAAAACTGAAAATGTAACACTTCTTTGTCGTTCAGAACGAATTTAGAGCCAATGAAATGAAATTCAACTTTTGAAAAGGAATAAGGGTAATGGCTCGTGTTTAGTTTTTCAAGTGAAACGTTATAAAAGCATACTTTTATACATTGTAGTTCAAACCTGAAATAGGTAGATTCTTTATTTACTGGCAGTGCATTGGGATTTGTTGTGGGGCTCACCTACTGAGTACTTTTGTGCTCACGCCTATCCTTTTACCTTTTCAGTTGCAGGTTCCTTGTGTTCAGGTTCTCCTGGCTTGAGTCGCTCAGTGTGGGAGCGACGTTGGTTGTAGTTGGGTGGTGACCGCGAGGTCACGTGGAGGTATGTCGTGGTGTAGGTTTGTTTATGTCATTAGTGTCTGTTTGTTTGTTTAGTTTATGTTCGTTCTTTCGGTCCTGTTTTTAGTTTGGGCTGAAATCATTCCCAACGATTAATGTTTCAATGCCCGACACTTGTTGCCATCCCGGGGGGATCGGGAACGCCCCTCGGGACTTGCCGCGGACCGGCTCGGGTGACCGGTTCAGGGTCGACCCGGGCTGGTTCATGACAAAATGGTATCAAAGGGAGGTTCTTGTTATTTGGGTTGTCCGGTAGAAGGAGATTAGGACTGTCGGAACTCGAGAGGTAGGTACGGGAAGAGCGTCGCGAACTCTTGCTCGCACTGATCTTCGAGTTACCAGGGGTAGTTCGGGAATTGTGTCCTTGTCTTTTCTGGTTTGTCTTGGATTGAGAGATGATAATGGAGGCAAGCCGATGTTACGTCGTGATTTCACATGGAGTAGTGACCCATGTGGAGTCTGAGTACACGGTTTGGATTCCTCCTAGTGGTCGACGCTGACTTGGGACATGGCCCACTACCATGTTGCCAGGTTGAGTGTGACTACTAGTCCCTCATTTCAGTGATTGATGCAAGTTTGGATGTTGTTTTCGTTTTGGTATGTGTGAGTGCGTAGTTGGAAATGAAAAAGGGTTTTTGAAAGTTGGATTGGTTTCTTTTAAAGGACTTTAAATATATGAAATGGGTTTTAAAACTGAAATCTCTTGATTTGGAAATCTGTTGTTTTCTTGGAATTGGATAAGAATGATTTGGGTTGAAACCTCGGTTCCTCTTTATGAACGTTTTCACATGTGTGAGAATGCATGGAAAGTGTGTGTTGATGCACATATGAATGGAATGTGGATGAAGACATGTGCAACGGTTCATGAGATTACCTGGGTGTGTATTTGAAGTTAAAGGCTTGACTTTGTTTTCTAAATTGGTTTTAAATGGGAAACGGTTTTGGAAAGTTTTGGTTTGAAAGTGGATTGGTTTTTGGAAAGTAATCTTGAAAAAGGGTGGTTTTGAAATCAAAAATGAAAAGGGAATTTTAAAGAGGAGATTTTGTTTTGGGTTGTGTTGTATCTGTTTGGTCCTTGTGCTGACTGTTTTTGATGAAGGCTCTTTTATTGATGTTGCTTCGGTTTGATGTTGGTTTTGGCCTTGTGTTCTATATGTCGCTCATAAAATGCCGCCCAGAAAGGTCTCTAAGGATTCGGATATGTCATGCCCAGTTTTTAGTCCTCCTCAGACTCCGCCTATTCTCCATGGCGATCAGGGTTCGTTAGAGGCAGTGAAATGGCTCGAGGAAGTGGAACGTGTCTTTAGAATATTGGGAACTCCCGATAGTGTTAAGGTCCGTGCAATTATGGAGTTGTTTGAGGGTCCAGCTCTGGACCAGTGGAAGGTGGTTAACCCACCGTCAACGCAAGGTCAAATGACGTGGGATGTCTTTAAAACGGTTTTCATCCAATGGTTTGTACCTGAGGAAGTGAAGCTGGAGAAAAGAGGGAGCTTGTGCATATTCAACAAGGTCGACGAACGGTGAAGGCATATGTTGACCATTTAAAGGAACTAATTTCCTTTTCTCCAGAGGTAGCGTCGCATGAGCTCATGAATGCCTCTCTTTTCACTGGGGGTCTTCGTCCAGAGATCAAGGAGCGAGTCCTCCCTTCTAAAGACCCTTGTTTCGAGAAGCTCGTGGAGGAAGCTTTCTTGGATGAGTTAGTTTCTGGTGTGCGGGTGGTTAATACTTCAGCGTCCCCTGTTGTTGTTCGTAAGAGTTCCCCCTCTGGTGAGAAAAAGGCGCCAGAGATACCTGTTCCTAATGAGTTATCTTCTTTGGTCCCAGCTTCCAGTTCATCAGATCGTTCAATGGTATGCTTTCAGTGTGGTCGTTTCGGGCATTTAAAGTCGTCTTGTCGCAACCCTCCGAAGACGTGTCATCGCTGTGGTTGTCTGGATCATCTGGAGAAGTTTTGCAAGAAGCGTCGCTTGAAGAGGAAGCTGTGATGGGAGAATGTCAGTACCTGACTGTGAGGCAGAAGATGCTTCAGCCATCAGAGCCCCAGCCACAAGTCTCGGGGTGAAGCTCGCGCACAGTCAGGAGCCCCCCAGGGGTGTGAAGCCTTGGTCCAGGTTTTGTGTCCCGTGTTAACAGTGGAACAATCAAGATCTTTTAGTACTTGTTTTTCTGCTGTTAAGTTTTGACGTTGTTGTATGTTCATTGTTTTACCATTGGGTTATCATGGACTTGTTCTATTATAATCCAAGTAGTATGGATTATGTAAATGTGTTGTTTTTCTATAAAGTGACGATGGACTTGTTCGATGATAAATCTAAGTGGACTTGTCGTGGGAATGTAATATTCTAAATCGGGTGTCCTTCCTAAAACTGTGTTCGACTCTCATGTGGGTTGACCTCGTTTTAGTAATGTTGTCGATGTGGTTATGTTTTGTGGAATTCGGTGGATCATGTCTCCAGTTTGATGTTGGTTAAATGTTTTTCTATGGTTTTTCCCTGGTATTGAAGGTTGTTGACTCTGGTCGAGGATTTAATGTCTAGACGGAGGTGTGGTTTTAATTGTTTTATAAGAGTTGGTTTGAATTGGTTGGGAGTTCCCGCGTCGACCCCCCTTCCCAGGGTTTTCTATTTAAATGGTCATCTTTTCTGCACTAGTTAAGTTCTTGTGGTGGGGAGAACCCCTTCGTGTTCTCCCCTCAATCTCGGACCCCAGTTCTTTCTTGAATCGGTCGGGTGTGACCTGTGCTGAGTAAGGTCATCCCCGAGATTCTCAGTTCTCTCTGGTTTCTTTAGTTCCGTTGGGGCATGGACTTAAATCTTGATCGACTTTTGGCCTGGTGACTTTCTGGGGGCAGAAAGTGTCTGTGGTGGGGAGAATTGTCACACCCCGACCGCGGATGTCCATATTTGTTCTCCTTTCTTGGTCCCGATTTATATTTTTCGGAGTTTAATTTTCGATTGGTGGTTTTGCGCCGGTGCGCGGTCACCGCATCGCTAGCAGTTACCGTGCTTTCAGCCCGGGTGGCTATGTGCTCACCCGGCATTTTAAATACTAATGTTTTTGCGTTGACATTTTATTATTCTCACTATTTAAATTGTGTTATTACTATTGTATTTATTTTTAATTTTATATGTGTTTATATATGAGTATATGTTATGTATATATATGTATATATATACATATATGTTTGTTGTATTTATGTTTATATGTTTTTATAAAGGTATATGTATATACATATATCTAGATATATATTTTTGTTTATATATGTGTGTTTTCTTATTATTATTTTTTTAGTGGTTTTATTATTCTAAATACTTTGGTTATAATAATTATTATTATAATTAGCTAACTTATTATTTTATTGTTATGATTATTATTATAAAGTTTTATCATTATTATTATAAGGTTTTACTAATATTTTTGTTATAAAATTTTATTTTTATTTAGATTAGTTTTCATTATTTTTATTTATCCTTTTATTATTATTATTATCAATTATATATATATATATAAACCTACTCTAACCCTAGCCTACCTCCCCGTAGCCACCCCCCCCCCCTCACCTCTCTCTCTCCCCATCCTTTTCCCCCGACCTCGCCGCGGCCTGCAACCGCCTCCGCCTTGCGCCGACGCCGCGCCGCCCCTCTCCCTTGTTCCCCCCATCTCCGGCCATCACCGTCGTCCCGTTTCCCTTCCCCCAGCCGCCGTCCTGGCTTACCCGCGCCGCCCTCCCTGCGTTTTTCCTGCACCGGCCAGCCCCGGCTTCCTCCGGCGCCGTCCCGCTCGACTCCCCCCGCGCCCCGCACCCGGCGTCCGGCTCCTGTCCCCATCACCGATCCGTTTTTCCCCCCTGCTTCTCCGGCCTTCCTCCGCCTTCGCTACCCCCAGCGGCTGTCGCGCCGCCCAGCTCTCCCTGCTCCCTGTCGTCCCGCCTCGCCCAAGCCGGAACCCCGCGACCCCCTGCTCCCTGTCATCCCGCCTCGCACAAGCCGGAACCCCGCGACCCCCTGCTCCTTGTCCCGCACTCCGCGCCCGGCCACCCCAGCTGCCGGTCGCTGCCCTCGCGCGCGCTCCCGCTCCGCCGCACCTCCCACTGCGCTCCGCCTCACCAGCGTCCCGAGCCAGCCCTGCTGTAAGTTTCTTTTTCTTATTTATTTATCTTTTGTTTTATTATAATTATAATTAATATATTGTTATTATTATTATTATATTTATTATTGTCATTATTATTATTATTATTATTATGTTATTATTATTAATACTATATTATTATTATTATTATTGTTATTATTTTATGTTATCCTTACTAATATTATTATATTATGTTTTTATATTATTAATATTAATATTAATAACATATTATGAATATTATTATTACTATTATTGTAATGTTGTATTATTATTACCACATTATTATTTTATTATTATTATTATTACTACTATTATCTTATCATTTTTATTATTATCATATTATGAATATTATAATTATGCTAAGTTATTATTATTATCATTATATTATTATTATTGTGATTATATTATTATTATATTATTATTATGTTGATATTATTCTATTATTATTATTTTGATTATATCATTATTGTTTTTATTGTTATATTATTATTATACTTATTAAATTATTATTTTTATATCATTCTTGTTATTGAAGTATGTTATTATTATTATTATATTATTATTAATAATATATTATTAAGATTAAGATTATTATTATTTTCATTTTTTTTCAAGTTAATATTATTAAGTTATTATCTTGTTATGATATTGTTATTATTATGGTTACGCTATTATTATCATTATAATAATATTATTATTATTATTATTTTCTTATTATTATTACTCTGGCATTTACTTGTGCTTTTTTAGGGGTTTTCTTCATCAATTTATATTTGTTTTTGGTAGGTTTAAGACTTTAGGACCCGCGCAGGGCGTTTCCGAGAAAGCGCCATCGCCGCGCCTTGTTTCCGAGGTTCTGTCGTCTTGCACCGTGTCGTTTCGTTCCGAGCTGTGTCTTGAGGTAGGTCTCCCTATGCACTTGCCTCTAAATTAAGAATTTATTTATTCCTTGTCCTTTTATTAAAAATTTCAGTAAATTTAAGAAAATAATATTAAGTAGTTTTTATAGTGTGGTGATTTGCTGATAATGCAAACTGTTTAATTCTAGCATTTCATTAAAAGTGTTTTCTTGGTTTCAATTGTGGGATTTCATAGTAATGTCGCTAAATGGTTCTTCCTGAGTAACGAAAGACATGTTGAATTGGGTTTTGAAATGTTTTTGGCATGTGTAAATTAGTAAATGTACTGTTTATGGAAAATGGTGTTTTCTTATAACCTTGATTAGAGAAAACGTCGTGTGACCGTTTTGAAATTGTTTTTGGAAACTTCACGTGTGGTTCTTGGTTGATGAAAGATGTTTTCCCTTGTTGTGTTATTAAAAATAATGCTTTATGGGTTGTGAAAGTTGTTTATGTTCTTGTTTGAGTGTTTCCAAAAAGGGGTTTTTGCGAAATCATCAGGTAATGACAATTATATTTTCAGAAAGGTATTTTTGACGTGCGTGAGTTTTGAAATATTGTTTGGGTGTGGAAATGGTGACTTTTGTGTGCGATATCTGGTTTGTCCTGCGATATGAGGAAGTAATATACTATGTGAATGTGAATCTTGTTTGAGCACACGGGAAACCCTGGGTATCTAGGTGGGAGGACTAGAACTAGTGCGCTAGTGAGCCGGATGGGTGTCGTCCCTATTTCACTTAGCTGGATTGACGATTGCAACACTAACTAAACATATGATATCTGAGGGTCGTGGCCTTCTAAGACACGTGTTCTGAGGGTCGTGGCCTTCTAAGCCACGTTTTCTGAGGGTCGTGGCCTTCTAAGCCACGTTTCACCGAGACACGAGGTTCTAGGGTCCCACGCGAGCTAGATGAACCTTAGGGGATTTACCCATAGTGCTCTACCATCTCTGGCGTGGTGCCTTCCGTCGGCATACGGGGGACCACTTGGGTGTGAGTATGTGCGTGTGTGAGTATGTGTGTGTGTGTGTGCGTGTGTGAGTGTGTGTGTGTGCCCACGGTTATTGCTGATAACGTCTGGTTCATTTTTACTTGCACTTGGTTTTTCCATGCCTGGTTACCTCTACTTGCACTTGTTTTCTTTCCTTCTTGTTTACTTTCAGTTCTTCTTTACCGCTTGTACTGGTTGCTTTGCGAAAATGGTTCTCAAATAAAAATGCGTTTTTCTCTTGTGTAGTAAAACTGAAAATGTAACACTTCTTTTTCGTTCAGAACGAATTTAGAACCAATGAAAAGAAATTCAACTTTTGAAAAGGAATTAGGGTAATGGCTCGTGTTTAGTTTTTCAAGTGAAACGTTATAAAAGCATACTTTTATACATTGTAGTTCAAACCTGAAATAGGTAGATTCTTTATTTACTGGCAGTGCATTGGGATTTGTTGTGGGGCTCACCTACTGAGTACTTTTGTGATCACGCCTATCCTTTTACCTTTTCAGTTGCAGGTTCCTTGTGTTCAGGTTTTCCTGGCTTGAGTCGCTCAGTGTGAGAGCGAAGTTGGTTGTAGTTGGGTGGTGACCGCGAGGTCACGTGGAGGTATGTCGTGGTGTAGGTTTGTTTATGTATTTAGTGTCTGTTTGTTTGTTTAGTTTATGTTCGTTCTTTCGATCCTGTTTTTGGTTTGGGCTGAAATCGTTCCCAACGATTAATGTTTCAATGCCCGGCACTTGTTGCCATCCCGGGGGGATCGGGAACGCCCCTCGGGACTTGCCGCGGACCGGCTCGGGTGACCGGTTCAGGGTCGACCCGGGCTGGTTCGTGACAAAATGGTATCAAAGGGAGGTTCTTGTTATTTGGGTTGTCCGGTAGAAGGAGATTAGGACTGTCGGAACTCGAGAGGTAGGTACGGGAAGAGCGTCGCGAACTCTTGCTCGCACTGATCTTCGAGTTACCAGGGGTAGTTCGGGAATTGTGTCCTTGTCTTTTCTGGTTTGTCTTGGATTGAGAGATGATAATGGAGGCAAGCCGATGTTACGTCGTGATTTCACATGGAGTAGTGACCCATGTGGAGTCTGAGTACACGGTTTGGATTCCTCCTAGTGGTCGACGCTGACTTGGGACATGGCCCACTACCATGTTGCCAGGTTGAGTGTGACTACTAGTCCCTCATTTCAGTGATTGATGCAAGTTTGGATGTTGTTTTCGTTTTGGTCTGTGTGAGTGCGTAGTTGGAAATGAAAAAGGGTTTTTGAAAGTTGGATTGGTTTCTTTTAAAGGACTTTAAATATATGAAATGGGTTTTAAAACTGAAATCTCTTGATTTGGAAATCTGTTGTTTTCTTGGAATTGGATAAGAATGATTTGGGTTGAAACCTCGGTTCCTCTTTATGAACGTTTGCACATGTGTGAGAATGCATGGAAAGTGTGTGTTGATGCACATATGAATGGAATGTGGATGAAGACATGTGCAACGGTTCATGAGATTACCTGGGTGTGTATTTGAAGTTAAAGGCTTGACTTTGTTTTCTAAATTGGTTTTAAATGGGAAACGGTTTTGGAAAGTTTTGGTTTGAAAGTGGATTGGTTTTTGGAAAGTAATCTTGAAAAAGGGTGGTTTTGAAATCAAAAATGAAAAGGGAATTTTAAAGAGGAGATTTTGTTTTGGGTTGTGTTGTATCTGTTTGGTCCTTGTGCTGACTGTTTTTGATGAAGGCGCTTTTATTGATGTTGCTTCGGTTTGATGTTGGTTTTGGCCTTGTGTTCTATATGTCGCTCATAAAATGCCGCCCAGAAAGGTCTCTAAGGATTCGGATATGTCATGCCCAGTTTTTAGTCCTCCTCAGACTCCGCCTATTCTCCATGGCGATCAGGGTCCGTTAGAGGCAGTGAAATGGCTCGAGGAAGTGGAACGTGTCTTTAGAATATTGGGAACTCCCGATAGTGTTAAGGTCCGTGCAATTATGGAGTTGTTTGAGGGTCCAGCTCTGGACCAGTGGAAGGTGGTTAACCCACCGTCAACGCAAGGTCAAATGACGTGGGATGTCTTTAAAACGGTTTTTATCCAATGGTTTGTACCTGAGGAAGTGAAGCTGGAGAAAAGAGGGAGCTTGTGCATATTCAACAAGTTCGACGGACGGTGAAGGCATATGTTGACCATTTCAAGGAACTAATTTCCTTTTCTCCAGAGGTAGCGTCGCATGAGCTCATGAAGGCCTCTCTTTTCACTGGGGGTCTTCGTCCAGAGATCAAGGAGCGAGTCCTCCCTTCTAAAGACCCTTGTTTCGAGAAGCTCGTGGAGGAAGCTTTCTTGGATGAGTTAGTTTCTGGTGTGCGGGTGGTTAATACTTCAGCGTCCCCTGTTGTTGTTCATAAGAGTTCCCCCTCTGGTGAGAAAAAGGCGCCAGAGATACCTGTTCCTAATGAGTTATCCCCTTTGGTCCCAGCTTCCAGTTCATCAGATCGTTCGATGGTATGCTTTCAGTGTGGTCGTTTCGGGCATTTAAAGTCGTCTTGTCGCAACCCTCCGAAGACGTGTCATCGTTGTGGTTGTTTGGATCATCTGGAGAAGTTTTGCAAGAAGCGTCGCTTGAAGAGGAAGCTGTGGTGGGAGAATGTCAGTAACTGACTGTGAGGCAGAAGATGCTTCAGCCATCAGAGCCCCAGCCACAAGTCTCGGGGTGAAGCTCGCGCACAGTCAGGAGCCCCCAGGGGTGTGAAGCCTTGGTCCAGGTTTTGTGTCCCGTGTTAACAGTGGAACAATCAAGATCTTTTAGTACTTGTTTTTCTGCTGTTAAGTTTTGACGTTGTTGTATGTTCATTGTTTTACCATTGGGTTATCATGGACTTGTTCTATTATAATCCAAGTAGTATGGATTTTGTAAATGTGTTGTTTTTCTATAAAGTGACGATGGACTTGTTCGATGATAAATCTAAGCGGACTTGTCGTGGGAATGTAATATTCTAAATCGGGTGTCCTTCCTAAAACTGTGTTCGACTCTCGTGTGGGTTGACCTCGTTTTAGTAATGTTGTCGATGTGGTTATGTTTTGTGGAATTCGGTGGATCATGTCTCCAGTTTGATGTTGGTTAAATGTTTTTCTATGGGTTTTCCCTGGTATTGAAGGTTGTTGACTCTGGTCGAGGATTTAATGTCTAGACGGAGGTGTGGTTTTAATTGTTCTATAAGAGTTGGTTTGAATTGGTTGGGAGTTCCCGCGTCGACCCCCCCTTCCCGGGGTTTTCTATTTAAATGGCCATCTTTTCTGCACTAGTTAAGTTCTTGTGGTGGGGAGAACCCCTTCGTGTTCTCCCCTCAATCTCGGACCCCAGTTCTTTCTTGAATCGGTCGGGTGTGACCTGTGCTGAGTAAGGTCATCCCCGAGATTCTCAGTTCTCTCTGGTTTCATTAGTTCCGTTGGGGCATGGACTTAAATCTTGATCGACTTTTGGCCTGGTGACTTTCTGGGGGAAGAAAGTGTCTGTGGTGGGGAGAATTGTCACACCCCGACCGCGGATGTCCATATTTGTTCTCCTTTCTTGGTCCCGATTTAAATTTTTCGGAGTTTAATTTTCGATTGGTGGTTTTGCGCCGGTGCGCGGTCACCGCATCGCTAGCAGTTACCGTGCTTTCAGCCCGGGTGGCTATGTGCTCACCCGGCGTTTTAAATACTAATGTTTTTGCATTGACATTTTATTATTCTCACTATTTAAATTGTGTTATTACTATTGTATTTATTTTTAATTTTATATGTGTTTATATATGAGTATATGTTATGTATATATATGTATATATATACATATATGTTTGTTGTATTTATGTTTATATGTTTTTATAAAGGTATATGTATATACATATATCTAGATATATATTTGTGTTTATATATGTGTGTTTTCTTATTATTATTTTTTTAGTGGTTTTATTATTCTAAATACTTTGGTTATAATAATTATTAATATAATTAGCTGACTTATTATTTTATTGTTATGATTATTATTATAAAGTTTTATCATTATTATTATAAGGTTTTACTAATATTTTTTTTATAAAATTTTATTTTTATTTAGATTAGTTTTCATTATTTTTATTTATCCTTTTATTATTATTATTATCAATTATATATATATATATATAAACCTACTCTAACCCTAGCCTACCTCCCCGTAGCCGCCACCCCCCCCCCCCCTCACCTCCTTCTCTCCCCATCCTTTTCCCCGACCTCGCTGCGGCCTGCAACCGCCTCCGCCTTGCACCGACGCCGCGCCGCCCTCTCCCCTGTTCCCCCATCTCCGGCCATCACCGTCGTCCCGTTTCCCTTCCCCCAGCCGCCGTCCCGGCTTACCCGCGCCGCCCTCCCTGCGTTTTTCCTGCACCGGCCAGCCCCGGCTCCCTCCGGCGCC
This sequence comes from Viscum album, assembly GCA_963277665.1. Lineage (NCBI taxonomy): Eukaryota > Viridiplantae > Streptophyta > Magnoliopsida > Santalales > Viscaceae > Viscum > Viscum album. Next base: position 669,523,539 of record OY728131.1, on the reverse strand, counting down.
GTCCCGCTCGACTCCCCCCGCGCCCCGCACCCGGCGTCCGGCTCCTGTCCCCATCACCGATCCGTTTTTCCCCCCTGCTTCTCCGGCCTTCCTCCGCCTTCGCCACCCCCAGCGGCTGCCGCGCCGCCCAGCTCTCCCTGCTCCCTGTCGTCCCGCCTCGCCCAAGCCGGAACCCCGCGACCCCCTGCTCCCTGTCGTCCCGCCTCGCCCAAGCCGGAACCCCGCGACCCCCTGCTCCCTGTCCCGCACTCCGCGCCCGGCCACCCCAGCTGCCGGCCGCTGCCCTCGCGCGCGCTCCCGCTCCGCCGCACCTCCCACCGCGCTCCGCCTCACCGGCGTCCCGAGCCCGCCCTGCTGTAAGTTTCTTTTTCTTATTTATTTATCTTTTGTTTTATTATAATTATAATTAATATATTGTTATTATTATTATTATATTTATTATTGTCATTATTATTATAATTATTATTATGTTATTATTATTAATACTATATTATTATTATTATTGTTGTTATTATTTTATGTTATCCTTACTAATATTATTATATTATGTTTTTATATTATTATTATTAATATTAATAACATATTATGAATATTATTATTACTATTATTGTAATGTTGTATTATTATTACCACATTATTATTTTATTATTATTATTATTATTACTATTATCTTATCATTTTTATTATTATCATATTATGAATATTATAATTATGCTAAGTTATTATTATTATCATTATATTATTATTATTGTGATTATATTATTATTATATTATTATTATGTTGATATTATTCTATTATTATTATTTTGATTATATCATTATTGTTTTTATTGTTATATTATTATTATACTTATTAAATTATTATTTTTATATCATTCTTGTTATTGAAGTATGTTATTATTATTATTATATTATTATTAATAATATATTATTAAGATTAAGATTATTATTATTTTCATTTTTTTCAAGTTAATATTATTAAGTTATTATCTTGTTATGATATTGTTATTATTATGGTTACGCTATTATTATCATTATAATATTATTATTATTATTATTATTTTCTTATTATTATTACTCTGGCATTTACTTGTTCTTTTTTAGGGGTTTTCTTCATCAATTTATATTTGTTTTTGGTAGGTTTAAGACTTTAGGACCCGCGCAGGGCGTTTCCGAGAAAGTGCCATCGCCGCGCCTTGTTTCCGAGGTTCTGCCGTCTTGCACCGTTTCGTTTCGTTCCGAGCTGCGTCTTGAGGTAGGTCTCCCTATGCACTTGCCTCTAAATTAAGAATTTATTTATTCCTTGTCCTTTTATTAAAAATTTCAGTAAATTTAAGAAAATAATATTAAGTAGTTTTTATAGTGTGGTGATTTGCTGATAATGCAAACTGTTTAATTCTAGCATTTCATTAAAAGTGTTTTCTTGGTTTCAATTGTGGGATTTCATAGTAATGTCGCTAAATGGTTCTTCCTGAGTAACGAAAGACATGTTGAATTGGGTTTTGAAATGTTTTTGGCATGTGTAAATTAGTAAATGTACTGTTTATGGAAAATGGTGTTTTCTTATAACCTTGATTAGAGAAAACGTCGTGTGACCCTTTTGAAATTGTTTTTGGAAACTTCACGTGTGGTTCTTGGTTGACGAAAGATGTTTTCCCTTGTTGTGTTATTAAAAATAATGCTTTATGGGTTGTGAAAGTTGTTTATGTTCTTGTTTGAGTGTTTCCAAAAAGGGGTTTTTGCGAAATCATCAGGTAATGACAATTATATTTTCAGAAAGGTATTTTTGACGTGCGTGAGTTTTGAAATATTGTTTGGGTGTGGAAATGGTGACTTTTGTGTGCGATATCTGGTTTGTCCTGCGATATGAGGAAGTAATATACTATGTGAATGTGAAGCTTATTTGAGCACACGGGAAACCATGGGTATCTAGGTGGGCGGACTAGAACTAGTGCGCTAGTGAGCCGGATGGGTGTCGTCCCTGTTTCACTTAGCTGGATTGATGATTGCAACACTAACTAAACATATGATATCTGAGGGTCGTGGCCTCCTAAGCCACGTGTTCTGAGGGTCGTGGCCTTCTAAGCCACGTTTTCTGAGGGTCGTGGCCTTCTAAGCCACGTTTCACCGAGACACGAGGTTCTAGGGTCCCACGTGAGCTAGATGAACCTTAGGGGATTTACCCATAGTGCTCTACCATCTCTGGCGTGGTGCCTTCCGTCGGCATACAGGGGACCACTTGGGTGTGAGTATGTGCGTGTGTGAGTATGTGTGTGTGTGTGTGCGTGTGTGAGTGTGTGTGTGTGCCCATGGTTATTGCTGATAACGTCTGGTTCATTTTTACTTGCACTTGGTTTTTCCTTGCCTGTTTACCTCTACTTGCACTTGTTTTCTTTCCTGCTTGTTTACTTTCAGTTCTTCTTTACCGCTTGTACTGGTTGCTTTGCGAAAATGGTTCTCAAATAAAAATGCGTTTTTCTCTTGTGTAGTAAAACTGAAAATGTAACACTTCTTTGTCGTTCAGAACGAATTTAGAATCAATGAAAAGAAATTCAACTTTTGAAAAGGAATAAGGGTAATGGCTCGTGTTTAGTTTTTCAAGTGAAACGTTATAAAAGCATACTTTTATACATTGTAGTTCAAACCTGAAATAAGTAGATTCTTTATTTACTGGCAGTGCATTGGGATTTGTTGTGGGGCTCACCTACTGAGTACTTTTGTGCTCATGCCTATCCTTTTACCTTTTCAGTTGCAGGTTCCTTGTGTTCAGGTTTTCCTGGCTTGAGTCGCTCAGTGTGGGAGCGACGTTGGTTGTAGTTGGGTGGTGACCGCGAGGTCACGTGGAGGTATGTCGTGGTGTAGGTTTGTTTATGTCTTTAGTGTCTGTTTGTTTGTTTAGTTTATGTTCGTTCTTTCGATCCTATTTTTAGTTTGGGCTGAAATCGTTCCCAACGATTAATGTTTCAATGCCCGGCACTTGTTGCCATCCCGGGGGGATCGGGAACGCCCCTCGGGACTTGCCGCGGACCGGCTCGGGTGACCGGTTCAGGGTCGACCCGGGCTGGTTCGTGACACACTATCTTGGACCTTGTCATATAACATTACAATTAATCAGACAAGGTCCTTTTAGTAGTATTATAAATTGTATACCCCTAATTTTCTATGAGGTTAATCTTTACCAAACTAAATTTGGGGAGAGCTAATGGAAATAATATCATTTAGTACAAAATTTACAAGTTTAAATGTTTTCCAAAACAATGATAAAAAATTACCCTTATATCAAACTATACATTACTTGATTCATATTCCCATTGGATTTTTAGAGATTCTTGGATCCCCAATCTATAACCCAAATATAATAATATTTTAATTCAAACCTAAATCTTCCCCTATAATTGGACTCTAACTAATTTATGTAAGGTTCATACCATAATGGCCTTATCTAGGTCCCATTTCCTTCCATTTATTAGAGATTCCTTGTACATTGTATGTATTTATTCATATATCCATAGGATGTGTTTTCATTCATACATATTTTATCAAGGTACCAATTTTTTACCATTTTTTTGCTACCCCAGTGTTTGAATTTTCATCAATTCACATTCAGTTAAAACTCTTTGATATTTGGGAACCATATATATTCATATATGGGGGCTACTAATACTAATATAAATGATCCATAATTACAACTTAGGTTACTATTATTGTTCTTTTTTGGTTTAATTTTAACTAATATTATACTTTGTTCTTAAACTGTTGAAAATTATCAAGGATTCATGTCACTATTTTCATAAATGGATATCTTAATACACAGTGTCATCAATTCATATTATCCCAAATCCTTTATGAACATAAATGTTTCTATCATACTAATTCAAAACCTGGAATGCTTGCATCAACATAAATACTTCAGTGTATATGGAAATTCATTTATTAACTCATATGAATAACACCCCATTGATTTATTGTTATTAAAAATAACATATGCACTACCATACAACCACCTGGAGTATTTTCATGGACTTTGAAGGGAGTTTCATAAAATCCACATAACAGTTCCTAACGAAGTAGTGATGGTCCCTACATTACTCATTGTCAATTAATTTCAAAAATTAACTATTTAATCAAATTTTATTTAGATATATCATGTCATGATATACCTCATCAACTATCCTCATGTTCAAAAAGATTTAAAATATTCTTTCCTCTTTTACTCTTATGAATTTTTCATGCTATTGAAGTAACTTGACATGTAATTCATGTAGAGACTCATCATTGATCCTCAAAATACAATTTAGTTTCCCATTATTCCATATTTCTATTTATAAATTTCATTCACATATATGGTTTAATATATTCGTATTTACAATTGTTTAACATTATTTTCATAAAAGGTGAACACATTTCTCAAATGCAATTGTACTCCAACTTGCAAAAGAATAAAATATTTGGAAATTTTTCAATGATTAATGGTCCAAAACATAGAGTCACTCCATTGGTCCAAGGTTCATAACCTTAAACTATGCTAATCTATTTATATAAAATTATTTGAACATAAAAAACATATAATAAGTCATAAATGTTGTCAGGTAAAAATCTTATAAAGGGAATCCTAAGTAAAAGTCAACTAGTCTCCCCCTTATCCGACTATTATGTGGTTTAGGAAAACATTTTCAGAATGAAAATTAATAGGGGTAAATCTTTATGAAATATAATTTATTACAAACAAAATAAAATCAGTTCTTAGTAGTTCTATAGATCAAGGAAAAAAATAAGATTTTCCAAATGATGAGGTTAATTCCACCAATTTTCTCCCCTTTTATTATCCCCCTAGGAACCAAATTCAGTAATATATTTTCATCATGTTACTACTAATCACATTAGTTTAATTAAATTCCAATTATAATTTTTTCATAATATAATATCATACACTACCTAACAATTTAGTATAGGCTATCATACCGTTCTTTTATTCCATACTCAAATAACCTAAAATAAGAGTCACTTTATAGTCATTGATTTATGACCATAAGCTCTAACTGCTTCATGGTATAAACTATAAGACCTAAAATAGATGACACTATTAGGAAAATTCCATATAAAATTAAATTCTAGTCTCCAATTTTGAACGAAATATAATAAACCATTAAAAAAGAGCCATAAAACTTATTAGTTTGAAAAATTATAAAAGGTGGCCTAATAAAAATCCAACTCATTTTTCACTATGATTGATACCACATGTTCTTATAAAAAATCTATAGAATGAAATTTTAATGATTAAAATCTCTCGCGGATGGATATCTATCCCCAGAAAAAGCCAAGCTATGCCCATTTGATCCTTGGATATATGAATAAGTTAGATTAAGTTCTCATAATCACAATTTTACATTATGATTCACCATCCACCTCATATGGAATTATACTAAATATAGTGGTCTATATAACATTACCTTAAACAATAAATTCATCAATCATGAGTACCATATCAACACTAAATCTTTTTATCTCTCCACTATTATTAATATCAAGGTTTTTCTAATCCATAAAAAAAATTACCCATTTTTTATATCTCAGTTTTTCTTTATTCATATTCCAACATGATATATAGTGACACTTAGATATCATATCTAGGTATTATCCATAAGTTCAATTCTTCATACATTTCCCAAGTCCAATATTGAATTTGAGCCACTTTAGAAATTTATATCAATGATAGATCCATTATTTATTCACATATAATAAAAATTGCTCATGTATAAAGAATGATAACATATTTTGGAATATATGACTATTAGTTGAATAAATCTCCATGTTTTGAGGATATAAAAAAATAAATTTTTTTGATAGTGTATGAAAAAAAACTGAAACTAACTTATTGGTACTTATAGTATAACCTTAAATTGTATAGTATAGGTTCCATATCACATGGCCTTAATACTATATGAAATAATGGCCTCACCACACCACTTTCAACTATAAAATATATAGTCTTAATCAAATTACTATAAACTACAAGACATTTTTACCTTCTATCATATCATCAAATTGCATGAAATTGTTCTTATCTTGACAATATAAACTATATGAAACATTTCTATAATTAAATCAATTTAAACTATTAAATCTTGAAACTCTACTAATATATGAGCCTAATCTATATTGAGGTCCTTCATTGACCTTCACCTCATATTTATATCATTATAATTATCTCAATGTGTGGGCCTACTAATTCACATAGATATTCCTAAATTAACTACACCGAAAAATGTAACATACCACAACTATGAATAACATGATTCATATTTCCATAGGATATAGTTGTTATTTGATAAAGTATTCTAAAAATAACTAAGAAATTTTCTCTAAATTATTAATCTTTTCTGCCATGATGTATAGGCTCCAAAAATTTCACATCAATTTTGGACACTTTTCATTAGACCATGACACACCTCCACTCTATCCCATTTTCTCAACATACGCCTTAACACTTAAATTAACCACTAATTACTACCTATTTATTTTTTTTAAACATTATTCCTTGAATTATTTTTGGATTTATACATGTTCTCATAGGACATATAGTGATTCCCAGATCTCGAATAATGGGGCCAATTGTAAATTCTTCATTTATACTACTTCACATCATGCTCTAGAACCCATTAATTTACATCATGTTTTTATGCTAGAGTATCCTTACATTGGTTTGGGATCTATGAAATTAAAATAGAATTCATACTTTTATTCAAGAACTATAAATCTAAACATTGATCCATAATTCAGTCAAAGATGCAAGACATTAAAATTCAAAGTCCCAATATAGATTGAGTAATATGACCCCAAACCACATATATATTACCCCCATTCAATTTTCTAATGCCAATATTAGGTTCCTCATTGATTTCATTTTAGTTGTGATAATATTTGGAAGAAACCACATTTTAGTCAAATATATATAAATATAAACATTAAATATCCACTTTTGACCTATATTATAATACAATAATCTTTAAAAAAAATTGTACATAATACATGATAGGTTAAAATTCAAAAAATGGTACCCCAAGACAATAGATAAATCCTTAGTCACTATGATTAAAACCATGAATTTCTTAGAAAAAAGGTATAGTAAAAAATATAAAAGACAAATATATCATGGGATCAATGGTTGGCCCTAGTAAAAGTAGAGATACACACTCAAGGTCTATAGATCTTGAAAATAATAGATCCATTCCAAGAAATAAGTTTTTAATTTTAATAATTCACCCTAAAATTACATCACGATTCCTTGAGATGATATTATTCTCTATTCATGTCTGGATAATTATGATTATGATGAGAAATAAACCCCATTACACTCTAAGATCTATTTCCTTAAAATAGGATCCACACAATGGTCAAAGTCATATGGCCTTAAAGTTCAAGAACCACCAGTCTATACTATATGATAAGAATCTAGTAGTAAAATTTGGTTAAGGTTGTGAGACCTTAACATTTAAGCACCATTATTGAAATCAATATTCTTTTAAACTATGGTCCCAAGATTTTTTCAAGCTATATATCCTTAAACTAGGATCCACACATTGGTTAATACTATACGAACTTAAAAATTTAGCACCTTCAGTCAAACAACTATGAAATCACATTAGTATTGAAAAATATTCAAAGTTGTGGAACCTAAAACATTAAACACCAGTATTCAAAATATAAAAACCTAAACTTAGATCCACAAATTAGTTAATTTTATGAATATTAATCTCCAAAAACTCAATATAGTCCACGAAGTATTACCATAAAACAACTTGGGCATTTCTCTACTGACTAAATGTGAGGTTCATTGTAAACTTATTTGATTCCAAATCCACTTTAGGTACTTACATATTAGTGATATTCCCTAAATTTACATATAATAAGGAAGGGTATATAAATTTCATATGGTATGAAACATAGACCAAACACATTTTTTATTCTATGGTTCTTTAAAATAACATTGTAAAAGATATAATAACGTCATATGACACAACCTAATAATAAGATTAGAACATTAATAGTAAAAATTTATGAAACACATAAATTTTCTATCATTATTATATATGTTTTATTTGACGAAATTCATGGTAGTTAAACAACTTAAAGCTTTCAAAATGATTTTAATTTAAAGAATTTACTTATAGTCTTAATAACATATATGTAAATGCATGGGATTTGGGGAGTATCTTTATGAACTATAAAAGGATATAATTACCATGAGTTTAGATCATTCAATCTTGCCTAAACATTGCTCAAATCTCTCCTCCTGGTTGAATATCTCTCTCATACACCCTTCACTTTAAGAAGAACTAGCATTTCATGGGACTTTAGAAGAATCCCACAGATTTGATGGGTGATTCACTCATCCCATGGATACAAGATGAAAGAGGGATATCTATCAATTTTATCTTGTGTTTTCTATCAAGACTATATGTTTTATGATTTTTATAGTAGTGGTCATCTGTGAAAGGTACACTAAAAATAGTTTTTCCATTTTATTTTTAGTTATTTTTATATTAATTAATGGTAGATATTATGTTATTTGGTTTCTAATTAATTCCTATATGATAAATGGATTCAATATGATCCTTAGAAAATCATTAGTGGTATCAGATCTTTTCCATGTGGTTTAATTCATGAAATCATTCTTAAAAATACAGCTTAATTTATATTATATGAATTTATTATTCCCTATCATAGGTGGTGACACAGAACAAAAACCATAAATTTAATTTTTTTTATATGGTATGATGTGGGGGTTTTAATATGCAGTGGTGTTGCTTTGTTTTTAATAAATAGAGCATCATGTCATAGTGAAAACATTGGTTCTTATCAAAGAATATGAATCCCATTACTAAATGATTTGTAACAGCTAGGATGTTTTCGCTTAAAAGTGAAATTTATAAATCTAATGAAAGATTAATCTTCCAAATGTACTGAGTATCATGGTTTAATCTTATACATGCTACATATCATAGCCCATGTTATCAAAATATAATTTCTCGGACCATTTTTGTCAAATAAGGATGTAAGAAAAGTTTTATGTTACAGAGTGTTGTCTTTTATTGTCAAAGAAGATAAATCAATTCACTCTGTAAAGGATTTGTAAACTATGACGATGCTTTTCTGATTTGTATTTAAAAAATATCACAATTTTTAAGAAATTTTGATTCAATCCTTATGATGGATAGATAGAGTAAAAGAAGTGTTTTTGTAAATGGAAAGAAAGCGGTGCGCAAGTCAGAAGTGGCATGAAAGTGAAAGATTGACACGCAAGTGTGGAGCACAAGTATATGTGTCCCAAAAGTGTATGTTGCATGAAAGTCATATTTTAACATCATCATATCAAAATATGACAAAGGAAAGAAACTGTCGTGAAAGTGATGGATCGGCGCGCAAGTGCTGGAGTGGCGCGCAAGTGCTGGAGCGGCGCACAAGTGTATGTGGCAAGAAAGTCCCCAAAATGCCTCTAAATAGATGACTAGCCTCCTAATTTTTTAAAGCACCAAACTTAAGGAAATGTTTTGATCTATGATCATGCAAGTAGTATAAAGTGTCTCGCAAACTGAAGTGATGCGCAAGTATAAGTGGCGCACAAGTTGAGTGCTATTTATAAGGCACGCAAGTAGGGCGGTGCGCAAGTGGTGGCGCGCAAGTTGTCAGAGGCGTGAAAGTAGGAAGGTGTATTCAATAAGTGTGTTGTGTATAAGTCAAAGGTGGCGCAAAAGTTTTGATATGTGCACAATAGTGGCATGCAAGTTGTGGCACGCAAGTTGTGGCCTGATAGTCGGGGGCACTCAAGCTGAGTGGCATTCAAGAATGTGGTGCGCAAGTAGAAGTGGCATGAAAATAGGTGGCAGGCAAGTAGGGAGTCGCGCAATCAGGGAGTGGCGCACAAGCAGGGAGTGTCGCACAAGCTGTTTGAGCTAGGAGGTTCTTACCTGCTTCTGGGTGGGAATGTGAAGAATTTTTTTGAAGGATTTGATATGTGAAATTTCATTAAGAACCAAAAAATCATTACAATACCCTATTTGTTCTAAAAGGGAGAACACACACTATTTTATTGTTTTCAAAGTGCTACCGGGGTGTAAGGGTATATCCTACTCATTGTATTCCACATCAAAGGATTTTTTTCGAGTGGATTTTGTGGTACTGGATTATTTTCTATACCATACCAAGGATGTAGCTACTCTTGTTGAGTAGTGAACCATGTAAATCTCGTGTTCTTGTTGTCGTGTGTGTTCAGCAGGGAAGAATATCTTCCACAGGAGGAAATGGTTATTTCAAATATGGGAAACTTAAAAAGAAAACGATATCACTGATTCACCCCTACCCCTCTCAGTGATACTTGGATCATAACTGGGAAAATAAACAATGGGTTACCAGGATGCAATTCATTGGGTTCTTGTTTAATATTACATAAATGTATATTGTGTAATTTAATATCCTGGAATTGTGGGTTTAAAACTTTTAACACCTAGACCTAAATCACTAATATTGGGCCAATGTGCTCTAGGAATTCATGAGGGCCTCCCCATATGAAAGATTCTACAGACTAGAAGGGAGGGTTCTAATGATGTAATGGGGATAATATAACCTTGGTAGAAAAAAACATGAATTAGGATCCTAATAAAGTATAAATAAAGATCCTAGAACAGAAAAACAGATACCAGAGGAATATCATCATGATATAATAAATGGAATCCATGTCATATAATATAAACCAATAACCCCTAATGTGGAAGTGAAACCAATATATGATAACCAAATAAAAAAATAAAAATATTATAGAAACAATTTGGAGTTTGTCCTAGAATCGCCACCATCCTACAAACTCCACCTTCTAAACTCCCCAACATTGGGACATGGACCTTTTCGGGATGCCTGGCCATGAAATTTTCACTTGCATCGAGATTATTTTGAAAGGAGTGATTATAAACCAATTAGGACACAATTAATGATCCCTTAAAATAAATTGACCATGTATATAAGGTGTTTGTAAAAATAGTAATTAAATGAAAAAAAATAAACCAATAATATATTCGGTGAATGTGGGATAACCAAACTTCTATGATCCTTGAATGTGTGTAATTCTTCTCTATGATAGAAGTAATTTATGATATGTTATCACATATCAAATTAATTTTAATTTCCAACACATTTATTAGGTCATGTTACATAGACAATAAATCTCTCGGTTAGTCCACAATGTCATTTCACCCCTAGTTCAACCTCATGCCAGTCCAATTTTTTGTTATAACCTTACCATTACTAGGTCTGGACATGAGTCCATCATAACCTAGGCCAAATTTTGGTCTTAAGACAAGGTAGTTATACCCAATCACTTATCTCAAAGAATTCCATAAAGTTTTCATACCCTTTCCCTATCTCCAGGTCTCGTCATCATAATTTATAAAATGCCGCACCCATACATGCTCACCATATAGGGTATAACCAATCCATGATGATCAAATTATCACCTTGACACAAAATACATTGCTCTGCAGCCCCTCAATTCACAAAAAATTCATATCACATAATTCATAGGTTTCACAAGCCACTCACATAAACCATATGAAAAATAACAAGCATACCATGTCACACAATGGTTCAAATGACTACACATGCATGCACAAACATTCTAATCATGTCAAAAAACATTATAAAAAGTCCCTAAATGGTTTGTATTTCCTACCTCATTGTGTCAAAGCCAATTTTCAAGAGCCAACACCAAACCATTTGAACACACTAAAGATCCCTAAGACTAATCCTAATTGATTAGAAAAAATATTATGGAATCAAGATTCAAGAAGGATTACATAATATAGAATTAGATTTATATCAACATACCCACTGATATCCACTGCCAATGGTAGATTAATTTTATGGAAATATGAAAACTATAATGACCCAACAATATATATACACATTTAAAAAATTCATGAAATAATACTTATAGTTTGATATAAAAGATTAAAGTATTATTGTAGAGACCCGAAGCTTGACGTACATGAACATTACATTACTTTTGCGGAATACATAGTACATAACAAAAACACACACACAAGGATAGTAATAGTTTAGTGTCTTTGGAAACTCGGAATATAATCTTCTAATTGTGGTGAAATATGTTCAACATCTCCCATAAATATCTTCCTTTTTTTACGTAAAACCTTTCTTTATATCCTGGGGAAAAGAAAACATAAAAGGGTGAGATCAAATGCTCAGTAAGGGTAAAAAAAAGAAATATCAATCACATCATTTTCATAAGAACATAACATTTTGGAAATCTTAACCTGCAAAAGAGAGAATAATTTCATAACATGGGATAAATCATAGTAGTGAAATGAAATCCCAATAATCATAACATAAAACATGAAACTTTTTGGCATACACACATAATCATATAGAATCATATCTTATTAGTCAATACTCATTTCCAAGACTATCTTAGTGGACAAAGTCCATTTCTGAACCGATTCACCCTCATTTCAGTCCTGTTTCACTGAACTGGTATAACCTACCGTTTCAGCCATGTCTATCTCATGAGATATAAAATCTTTACCCAATGCATTGGAGGGAGATATAGGTCCCACCCATCTCATAATGATACCATTCTTATGTGTGCCACAAAATATTAAATCATACATCATTTCATAACCCATGTAATAAAAAAGGGAATCTTAAACATTGTGACATCATAAAACAATTCATATAAGATAAAGGAATTCATAAAAATAATTCCATCACAACATAATCAAATCAATGTAAAAATAGGGATAGAAACAGAACCCTTTATTATCTTAGATGGAAAATAATTTTGATAAAACACTGGAACTTCATTCTTGAGGAAAATATCCTTTCTACTTCAAAAACATTTTCTTTTCTTAACATGTCATACAGTTTTAAACTAAAAGAAGTTGATTAAAAATAAAATTGAAAACTTGTAAAGGAAGCTTCTTCGAAATAATGTTTTAAAAATCCATTCATACCGTATAAGCTAAAAAACATTCTTCGTACTTTTGTCGAAAATGTCAAAAAGTACCTCGTACGAAAAACGACAAAAGTTTCCTTTCATATCCTTTACAAAAAACTCACCGAAAGGTAAAATTGGATTTAAACAATTGTAGGTGGATGGAAATAATATTACATATTGAGGAAACATGGATTTGGATGATAAAATACACCCCAATAAATACTAAAGTATAAAAAATCTCGAATAAAAATGAGATTGTGATATTTCCCTTACCTTAGGTCCGATATGCTTTGTACGTGTCTGAACCTCCTCTTCTTTGAAGTGCTTCTTTGAGACCTCCTTTTAGGGCACTAAAATAGGTCTTTGAAGAAGACCAGAACCTCTAGGATGTTTCTAGGGAAGTGGAGAGGAGAAATTGGCAGGGGTTGTCCGAGATTGAAGGCTCAAAGTGGTGTGAGGAAGAGAGGGAGGAGGTGCCCTTTTATAAGGGTGAAGAGGGGCACCTTTGGAATAACTAAAAATATTATTTTATTATAAAGTCAAGTTCAGTTTTAAATAGCTCCAAATTGAGTTATTTAAAAGATAAGGTGGGTATGGGTCGAAATCCTCCAATCTAATATAATTTAGACAAGTTTAGGTCATTATATTAACCTTATCTTTTAGTTTTAACTCTTAGTTAATTAGATTGACATTTACCATGTCACTTTTTATTTTTATATTATATAGTTAATAAACTTACCATATACATCCAAGCGACCCCCAAGTTGTATTTTATTAATATATATAACCTTATCTAAGTCATTTTTCTGAACATTAGATTTTTAAGAATAAAATAACAATTAATAATATAATATTTGTTTTAAAAACTATTTTATGTCAATTTTGACACTATTCAATAGTAGATTTTTTTGAAACTCATAACAGAATGATTACTTCGTCCAAAGTTAATTAAATCAATCCTAACATTTCATATTAACCTAAAAAATTATTTTAGTTCATAAAAAGTCTCAAATTATATTTATTTGGGAATTTATAACATCTATTATGTCAATATTTCATTAATAAGATAATTACTGCATCATCGTTGTGTCATAAATAAATTATATTATTTAATGTCTAAAAATTACAAATAAAATACCATTATGTATTAAATCTTTTTATCTTTCTAAGTAATATTTATAGTCGAATTTATCTTATGTATAACCCCATATTAAAAATTATTTACTTATTAAACTTTGATTTTAACTATTTTAACCCTTCTTTAAATAAATTAATAATAAATGTCCTAATCTAATCCAAGTGGGCCTAAATGGTCATATTTTATTCCTAAGGTTGTTTATGGTCGAATTACACTTGTCCAATAGAATTAGTACATGTGTTAGGGTAATAATAATATCATTTTTACCCTTAATTACCCTATTTAATTTTAACCGTGCTAAAAAAAAGTAAAAAGCTACTATTCACCAAAAATTATTTTCATCTCATTGAACCACATTTTAGTCCTTTATATTAACCGTGTCTCTTAGAATTTCAAAATTTCACTCACAGAAGCGGTAAAATTAAGTTTTATGAAAAATTCAGTTTTTTAACTACCACTTAGTGGTTTCACTATTCATCAAAAAATGAAAGTTTTCAGAAAAATACCAAAAATTAGGCCTAAGATATATTTCATATTATGAATTCAAAAATGATGTCTATTTTACCAAATTCAGAACATATCAGTTGCATTAATTAATTTAAAAATTAGTTCCCGTCGTCAAAACAAATAGCGTGTTTTTAAGAGATAATAACTATCAAAAGATTGACACTTGTTTATAACTGGTTTAAATGTGAAATTACATCCAATGACCAACATTGTATTTAATTGTAAAATTATATTCTAAATATACTTTAAAACCACTCAAATTAATAATTTATAACTATTAATTATTTCGATTAAAAAAGTTTTTTTAATTATAATTTAGTAATTTTCACTATTCATCAGAATATGAAAGTTATCCGAAAAGTACCAAAATTTCACCTTAGGCTAAATTCGATACTCCTAATCCAAAATTGAAGTCCATTTTGAGAGCTAAAATTTCTAAAATTTTAAAAGGTGGTTATTACTATTCATAACGGCTAGTTTTAATAATATTTTAATAGCATATCGTTGTGTAGTGAAACTCGGTATTGCGTACTACACACGCTATCGAGGAAGGTCGCGATTGCGTATAATGTAAGGCAAGTCAAGGATGTGTGTTGAGCAATCTCCATTTGGTGTAGCGTACAACACAAGAAATTAATGAAATTAAAAAGAATATTTTTTATAAAATCTCGGGCTGTTACATTCTACCCCCCTTAAAATGAATTTCGCCCTCGAAATTCGTCGGGGTTATAAATGGTTTACTACTCGAAAGTTTCTTTAATAGAAACCCACATCGTAAAAAGGAATACCAAAACTTCGCTTTAAAAACTAAAGTATGAAATGTAACAGTTACCCAAATTAACCTATCACTGGGTTTCTATGTAGGAGAACATAGGTGAAAATATGGATATGGAAAAAAAATCTAACCATAAAGTTCTGATGGAGAGTGGTAGAGAACATGGCTATGAAAAATCCAACAATGACAAAGCCATAAATTTGTGATTATCTAAGGTACCATCTGATTCATCAGATATAAGAGCACTAGGACAACATTTTTGGTTTTCAAGATCATTTCCCTAAAGTTGATGAAATTGGAATTAGAAGAAATACTTTCGTGATTTTGGTATAGTCTCACCATTTGTCGTTCTTTGGACAATTTCCACTTCATATCTTAAAGAAATGAAGTTGAATTTGTCATTCGTGATGTGTTAGCAGATCATGTGATAGAATGATGGGTCATTCCATCTGTCTTAAACAAAGGTTAGAAAAGTTATCAAAAAATACATAAATCCATATATAGTGAGATTAATCATATATAGTTCCTAAAATGGACTTATACTTCATATATCATACTTCTTAATATAATAAAACTAGTTTCTACTAAACAGGGACTTCCTGTAGGCCAGTGGTAGGCGATAAAGGCCAGTCGCACTTCGGTTGTGGGTTCGATTCCCACAGCCTTGTCCGACGCGATGGGTTGTTGCCCGTCCTACAGGTTGTCCTTTTTCTAAAACTACATTACTATAACATCACTTAAATAATATCAAAAAAAGTTCTATCCTTAAACAATACTAAATTATGGTTAACATAATCAATTCCAATCATTAGGCTTATCTAAAATACTTCAGTCTAAGCTCATAGTATAAAGAAAACGATAACTTGAAATGTCGTCAACCAAGCATGTGAATACCATCATTTATCCCCCATATATCTTTTTGGTCACATTCCAATCATGTGAATACCTTAATGATGTATTCTCTTGAAAAATGAATACCCAATAAACCTTAGTGAAAACATGAATGCTGTCAAAAGTTAACTCGTTCCACATACGAAAATCCAAAAATTATATATACTCAAACCATGATATAACCTTCTCCTTATATCAGTCATGAGCTCATGAATACTATCAAACATTTAATTTTCTCCTTATCCCTTCATTATGCGCATATCATCTACATTCCAAAAATATCTGAATAACCTTTCATGGATACTGGTAACATTAATCATACACTTTCAAAACTCAAGGAAAGACAACTGTGTAGCAATCCTTAGATGTCTCTTTATTCCATAGTACCATGAGATTACTTATACAACATTACACATGATAAACATGTAATCATTCCACTACATTCTTAAACCATTGACCAAGCTTCAACAATTATTTCATCTCACATATCATTTGTAGTCTCTTAATCATCATCAACATAAATACTACCCATACGACCATACTGATTCTCTTCATGAGACATTCCCTTAGGTCATTGGTTTGCATAATGCCCATACATTAAACATTTAAAACATTTAACCATTGTTGATGTCGTAGCAATACCATTATCCTCATCCCTGGTGTTAACTGAACCTT
Organism: Viscum album; assembly: GCA_963277665.1. Taxonomy (NCBI): domain Eukaryota; kingdom Viridiplantae; phylum Streptophyta; class Magnoliopsida; order Santalales; family Viscaceae; genus Viscum; species Viscum album. Next base: position 669,506,550 of record OY728131.1, on the reverse strand, counting down.
TTCCTTTGCACTTACTGGATTTGTGTCCTTCTTTTCCACACCCAAAGCATCTTCCAGTTCCTTTGAAACAATCTCCTTGATGCCTCTTCCCACATGATTTACATAGGGGAAATTGAACTTTCTTTCCTCTATGATCATCATTAAACTCCATCTTTCTCTTATTAGCCGAGTCAGGAAACTAACCAAATTTTACTTTATTGATCATATTATGAGATTGCTTATTCGGCATAATAATGATGTTTGGACTTCCAAATCCCATTTCATTTGGTTGCTCATGAAGAATATAATTCCATTGTCCATTATATCCTCCATTATCGTGAATCATCTTGTTTCTAGCCATTTTCTAAAACCCAAAAGGAATAGTGTGAGGGGAAAAAATCATAATAAAGGGGGAGTAACTTCAATATCTAACATCTTTGGTTTAATCTAATATCGTTACCATAGTTCTAGGACTATATCCAATACGTATACTTATCCTTAGGGACATCCCTAGACATACCTTAGAAATATCTCTAGGGATCTCACTAACATTTTCGCATCCTAGTTTCCAAAGGTTGACTAAAATTTTCCTCTGATACCAACTGTAGAGACCCGAAGCTTGACGTATATTGACATTACATTACTTTTGTGGAATACTTAGTACATAACAAAAACACACACACAAGGATCATAATAGTTTAGTGTCTTTGTAAACTCGGAATATAATCTTCTAATCGTGGGGAAAGATCTTCAACATCTCCCATAAAGATCTTCCTTTTTTTACCTAAAACCTTTCTTTATATCCTGGGGAAAAGAAAACATAAAAGGGTGAGCTCAAATGCTCAGTAAGGGTAAACAAAAGATATATCAATCACATCATTTTCATAAGAACATAACATTTTGGAAATCTTAACCTTCAAAAGAGAGCATAATTTCATAACATGGGATAAATCATAGTAGTGAAATGAAATCCCAATAATCATAACTTAAAACATGAAACTTTGTGTCATACATACATAATCATAGAGAATCATATCTTATTAGTCAAGACTCATTTCCAAGACTATCTTAGTGGACAAAGTTCATTTCTGAACCGAGTCACCCTCGTTTCAGTCCTGTTTCACTGAACCGGTATAACCTACCATTCCAGTCATGTCTATCTCATGAGATATAAAATCATTACCCAATTCATTGGAGGGAGATATAGGTCCCACCCATCTCATAATGATACCATTCTTATGTGTGCCAAAAAATATTAAATCATACATCATTTCATAACCCATGAAATAAAAATGGGAATCTTAAACATCGTGACATCATAAAACAATTCATATAAGATAAAGGAATTCATAAAAATAATTTCCATCACAACATAATCAAATAAATGTAAAAATAGGGATAGAAACATAACCCTTTAATATCTTAGATGGAAAATAATTTTGATAAAACACTTGAACTCCATTCTTGAGGAAAATATCCTTTCTACTTCAAAAACATTTTCCTTTCTTAACATGTCATACAGTTTTAAACTAAAAGAACTTGATTAAAAATAAACTTGAAAACTTGTAAAGGAAGATTCTTGGAAATAATGTTTTAAAAATCCATTCATGCCGTATAAGTTAAAAAAACATTCTTCATACTTTTGTCGGAAAAGTAAAAAAGTACCTCGTACGAAAACCGACAAAAGATTCATTTCATATCCTTTACTAAAAACTCACCGAAGGGTAAAATTGGATTTAAACAATTGTAGGTGGATGGAAATAATATTACATATTGAGGAAACATGGATTTTGATGATAAAATACACCCCAGTAAATACTAAAGTATAAACAATCTCAGATAAAAATGAGATTGTGATGTTTCCCTTACCTTTGGTCCGATATGCTTTGTACGTGTCCGAACCTCCTCTTCTTTGAAGTGCTTCTTTGAGACCTCCTTTTAGGGCACTAAAATAGGTGTTTGAAGAAGACCAGAACCACTAGGATGTTTCTAGGGAAGTGGAGAGGAGAAATTGGCAGGGGTTGTCCGAGCTTGAAGGCTCAATGTGGTGTGAGGAAGAGAGGGAGGAGGTTCCCTTTTATAAGGGAGGAGAGGGGCACCTTTGGAATAACTAAAACTATTATTTTATTTTAAAGTCATGTTCGGTTTTAAATAGATCCAAATTGAGTTATTTCATAGATAAGGTGGGGATGGGTCGAAATCATCTCATCCAATAGAATTTAGGCAAGTTTAGGTCATTATATTAACCTTATCTTTTAGTTTTAACTCTTAGTTAATTAGATTGACATTTACCATGTCACTTTGTATTTTTATATTATATAGTTAATAAACTTACCATATACATCCAAGCGACCCCCAAGTTGTGTTTTATTAATATATATAACCTTATCTAAGTCATTTGGACGAACCTTAGATTTTTAGGAATAAAATAACAATTAATAATATAATATTTGTTTTAAAAACTATTTTATGTCAATTTTGACACTATTCAATAGTTGATTTTTTTGAAACTTTTAACAGAATTATTACTTTGAAAAAAGTTAATTAAATCAATCCTAACATGTCATAGTAACCTAAAAAATTAGTTTAGTTCATAAAAAGTCTCAAATTATATTTATTTGGGTATTTATAACATCAATTGTTTCAATATTTCATTAATAAGATAATTACTGCATCATTGTTGTGTCATAAATAAATTACATTATTTAATGTCTACAAATTACAAATAAAATACCATTATGTAGGAAATCTTTTTAGATTTCTAATGAATATTTATAGTTGAATTTATCTTATGTATAACCCCATATTAAAAATGATTTACTTATTAAACTTTGATTTTAACTATTTTAACCCTTCTTTAAATAAATTAATAATAAATGTCCTAATCTAATCCAAGTGGGCCTAAATGGTCATATTTTATTCCTAAGGTTGTTTATGGTCGAATTACACTTGTCCCATAGAATTAGTACATGTGTTAGGGTAATAATAATATGATTTTTACCCTTAATTACCCTATTTACTTTTAATCGTGGTAAAAAAAGAAAAAAGTTACTATTCAACAAAAATTATTTTCATCTCATTGAACCACATTTTAGTCCTTGATATTAACCGTGTCTCTCAAATTTTCGAAATTCCACTCACAGAAGCGGTAAAATTACGTTTTATGAAAAATTCAGTTTTTTAACTACCACTTAGTGGTTTCACTATTCATCAAAAAATGAAAGTTTTCAGAAAAATACCAAAAATTAGGCCTAAGCTATATTTGATATTAAGAATTCAAAAATGATGTCTATTTTACCAAATTCAGAACATATCAGTTGCATTAATTAATTTAAAAATTATTTTTCGTCATCAAAACAAATAGCGTGTTTTTAAGAGATAATAAATATCAAAAGATTGACACTTGTTTATAACTGGTTTAAATGTGAAATTACATCCAATGACCAAAATTGTATTAAATTGTAAAAATATATTCTAAATATACTTTAAAACCACTCAAATTAATAATTTATCACTATTAATTATTTCGATTAAAAAAGTTTTTTTTTAATTATAATTTTGTAATTTTCACTATTCATCAGAATATGAAAGATATCTAAAAAGTACCAAAATTTCACCTTAGGCTAAATTTGATACTCCGAATCCAAAAATGAAGTCCATTTTGAGAGCTAAAATTTCTAAAATTTTAAAAGGTCGTTATTACTATTCATAACAGCTAGTTTTAATAATATTTTAATAGCATATCGTTGTTTAGTGAAACTCGATATTGCGTACTACACACGCTATCGAGGAAGGTCGTTATTGCGTGTAATGCAAGGCAAGTCAAGGATGCGTGTTGAGCAAGCTCCTTTTGGTGTAGCGTACAACACAAGACATTAATGAAATTGAAAAGAATATTTTTTTATAAAATCTTGGGCTGTTACAATTATATGTTAAGATATCATAATAATATCTATTTAAAATTATATATATATAGTTTAATAACATAATTAAAAAATATATATATTATGTTAATTAACATCTTAATCTTAAATAAATATATTCAATGATAAAAATAAAATCTAATAGTAATACATATAGATAAATTTAAATAAAATATTATTTGAAAATAAATGTAATTGAACTATTCCAGAATCAAAGTAGATTGTATATAATGACATATTAGTTATAATAAGGCCGGAAATATTAATATATATATATATATATATATATATATGCATACGTACATACATACATACATATATATATATACAAAAAATAATTTGACAAAATATATGTAATATAAAAAATAAAATTTATTCTTTAATAAACATATATAAGACAATTATGAGATATTTAAAATCAATAATAATTGTAATATGATTTATGAATAATTTTTTAGTCATGAAATGATTTGAATTTATATATAAAATTATTTTTTAAAATTTATATTAGTATTAATTTTTAAGATAGTTAAATTCCATGTGAATCTTTAAAATAGGCATAATTTGGTGTTATAAATTCAAATAATATAATAATTATTGAGTTAATTGTTTTTTTGAATTTATGAATGAATAAAATAAAAAGGGACATAATAAGTAAAATGAAATATTTTATGATTTAATATAGAATTTTTTAATGTGTTTTCAGTTTTTTAAATGTGTATGCAAATTTTTTTAAATGCGTATGAATGGTAGTAGGACCCCTACCACATTTTTGTGAAAAAAAGTATTTATACATGTATTTATATTTGAAAATATATTGGTTTTTATTTTATTATTTATAAGTATATTATTATAAATCACGTATATAGTATTTTATTCTTCATTTGGATTAGTTAAATATAACTTATTTTTCTTTATTAGATAACTATAATATTATTATTCTTTATAAATATATACATTGTGATTACAAGTCTTATGTCTATGCCACACTTTATGTTATCTTATATTTACCATGATCTTAGGATATTTGAATCTTATGCCATGTTTTTAATTGATTCTTTGTAATTATTATCTTTTTATCCATTTTACGATTATTTATTATCATGATATATTATCAAATGTTATCCTATGAAAAAAATAATGGGATTTTGTGTCATCCTTTATTTTATGCATGTCTCAAAAATATTCCATCTAGTAAGAGTATGGTGAGGTCTAAGAGAAAGTATAGAGATGGGAATAAAAGAGTATGTTATTTTTTAATCATATACCCAATTCATAAAGATGTCATACCTCTATATTTTTGGAAGTATTATATAGATGTTTATGATAAAGATGATGTAAAAATATTTATATGAGATCTAGGTTATTTTAATAAATATTTGAATATAATTTTTCATCGCAAAAGATGAAAATGTTTCTTCATAGTCGATATGATTATTTTTTTGTATCATTTTCCACTAGGTGTTATTTATAGGAACACACCCTACTATCCATATTATTTTTCATGTGAAAACACCACTTAAACCCTATGGTTCACACCCCTTTATGTGCATCCACCTAGTTACAAACATGGTTTATGTAAATGGAGTCCATTTTAGATTCTATGGATTTTATCCATTTCATATAAGTAGAAATCTAATTTTACTCTTAATATGTTGTAGATTTATCATCTTTTAACATCACTTCATCATCAATTTCCATAATAAATTCATATATCTTAGGCTCCTGATGAATACTACTAGAGCATTGAGGTTATTGTGTAAATTGGATTAGTTCTTCTTCCAAAACTCTTTATATAACTGACTCAACTTCCATATTAGGAGAACTTTTTTTTGGTCCCAAACATCTCTAAGATCAAATTTCATCCAATTGGATACTCAATTAATATATTCATTTTCATGTAATATACTAGTTTCATCCACAAAAACTTTGTGTTCTCTTATATTTTAGAAATAATATCCCATAGTTTCCTTGAGACAGACAGCACATGATCATTTCACTAATTTAGGGTTATTTTTATTAGAAACCAATTTTTATTTGAATGATTCACATCCCCAAATATTAGTAGAATATGTTTAGGAAATTAACTAGTGAATATATCATATGTTGTCTTTATGACCACATTAAATTGAAAATAGTTTAGTATAAATGAAACTATTTTCACAGTATACCCCTATAATGAAATAATAAGATCACAATAACTCATAATTGATTGAAAAATATCCAATCTATCATGATTCATTTTCTTAGACACTCTATTCAACTATGGTTTTACATGATAATTGAGTTGTGAAAAAATTCCATAATCACTCATATGATCATTGAATTCTTATCACATGAATTCAAAACCTGAATTTGATCAGGGAATAATAATACCTTTTCCCAATTGATTATGTAATTAATTCTAAAAATCTTTGAAATTTTCATAAGTTTCATACTTTTACATAATAAGGGACACATAAACATACAAACTAAATTAATTAATAAAGGTTTTTAAACACCTAAACCAACACTTCAAAACTAATTTATGAGTACAATCAATGTATATGGAGAGATTCCATCCTACATGGTGGTCTATAAATGGTACACCCGTAATGAGATTGGAAGGCTCAATGCTTGGATGAAGTTCTAATAATTAGAGAGGGATAATCCTCGAGAACAAAAAAATAGACCATCTCTTGATCTTCCTATGTGTTAGTGCATGGAGGTGTCAACTGGATGTCATAGTGCACACAAAATACATCTCCCACTATTGTCAAAGAAGGACCATCCATCATCACCTGGGGGAACAATATAGGTTGTGAAGTATCAAGACCCCATGATAGAGAATACTATGGATATCCTATCAAGAAATATGGATCTCATGATTCTCGATGCACAACCATGATTGGATGAGTCTGTACTTCTAGATGGTCTACCTCATCCTATGGAACAAGTGAGGCCTCACGTTCAAGAAGCCGTGGACTACACCGTCATCATTGTGGCTCCTCAACATCAGCAGCTACTGAAGGAGGTTCATAAGTAGGAACCTCTATTACTTGGGTAGTAACCTACACTCTCTAGGGTGGACTATAGAAGATTATATCAAGAATCACATGATAAGTTGGACTTAGTTCTGGTTCTACTGCATGGATCGTTGCTAGGATAGCAAACCCATCTTCCTCTCGATCACTGATGTGAGTAAACTTCTCTGAATGAGTATGCTGTAAATATAATCAAAATTAATTAGAGAAAAGTTTAATAATAAAACTAATGGAAACTTATTGACCTAACATACCATGAAGCCCTATTCTGTGTCGGGTAAGATATAGTATAGTATTTAGTCTATACCATGGCTCATACTTGACAAACTATGATAGGTGGAATCACATCATAGGTACACCGTAGATACGACTCTCTGTTTATCTTCCGCAAAGGCCAAGAAATGTGGAATGTCATCGGCACCAATTATCTTCCTTCCTACCATGTAATCGTTATGTCAAGAAGCTCATGTGTCTGTCTCGGTAGAAATGGAATCGTCTAGAAACTACTAAACTAGAGAATGAATCTATCTGGTTGTTCTGTAGGGACCCAAAGCTTGACGTACATGGACATTACATTACTTTTGTGGAATACTTAGTACATAACAAAAACACACACACAAGGACTGTAATAGTTTAGTGTCTTTGGAAACTCAGAATATAATCTTCTAATCGTGGTGAAAGATCTTCAACAACTCCCATAAAGATATTATTATTTTTACCTAAATCCTTTCTTTATATCCTGGGGAAAATAAAACATAAAAGGGTGAGCTCAAATGCTCGGTAAGGGTAAACAAAAGAAATATCAATCACATCATATTCATAAGAACATAACATTGTGGAAATCTTAACCTGCAAAAGAGATCATAATATCATAACATGGGATAAATCATAATAGTGAAATGTAATCCCAATAATCATAACGTAAAACATGAAACTTTGTGTCATACACACATAATCCTTGAGAATCATTTCTTATTACGCAAGACTCATTTCCAAGACTATCTTAGTGGACAAAGTCAACATCTGAACCGAGTTCACTCATCCTTTCAGTCCTGTTTCACTGAACTGGTTTAACTTGTCGTTCCAGCCATGTTTATCTCATGAGATATAAAATCTTTACCCAATTCATTGGAGGGAGATATAGTTCCCACCCATCTCATAATGATACCATTCTTATGTGTGCCACAAAATCAGAAAACCATACATCATACCATAACCCATGTAATAAAAATGGGAATCTTAAACATCGTGACATCATAAAACAATTCATATAAGATAAAGGAATTCATAAAAATATAATTCCATCACAAAATAATCAAATAAATATAATAATAGGGATAAAAACAGAACCCTTTATTATCTTAGATGGAAAATAATTTTGATAAAACACTTGAACGCCATTCTTGAGGAAAATATCCTTTCTGCTTCAAAAACACTTTTCCTTTCTTAACATGTCGTACAATTATAAACTAAAAGAATTTGATTAAAAATAAACTTGAAAACTTGTAAATGACGCTTCTTGGAAATAATGTTTTAAAAATCCATTCATGCCGTATAAGTTAAAAAAACATTCTTTGTACTTTTGTCGGAAAATTCAAAAAGTACCTCGTACGAAAAACGACAAAAAATTCCTTTCATATCCTTTACTAAAAACTCACCAAAGGGTAAAATTGGATTTAAAAAATTGTAGGTGGATGGAAATAATATTACATATTGAGGAAACATGGATGTGGATGATAAAATACACCCCAGTAAATGCCAAAGTATAAACAATTTCGGATAAAAATGAGATTGTGATATTTCCCTTACCTTAAGTCCGATTTGCTTCGTAAGTGTCTGAACCTCCTGTATAATGATTTAAATAATGTCACTGACTTATTACAGAATCATACTAATTATTATCATATCATATATGGTTCACTTATGGATTTATATTACCCGTTATTTTGTAAATTCCATGTTAAAGAGCGTTTTGGGTAAAATCGTTTCATTTGTCGTCCGTGTTTTGACTTGTAATTATTCATATGATTACTTAGATCATGATTACTTAATTAAAGAATATAAAACATGATTTATATATATTATATATTCTGAATATATATATATATATATAATAGATCAGTAAATGGAATTAAATACACCGTTCATGGACACGGTAGACCGTACGTATGCATGAACGCTGTTTTCTATTCCTTATTGAGTTGAATGGAATTAAGTAGATGACACACATATATATATACACATAAATATAGTATCATTATTATTTCATAGATTTCATGATTACTTATTATATATACTTTATAATCATTCATGAATGGTTAACGTGGAGAATGGATCTCATCGCGTCGTGGAGACGGTAGTCCGTACGTACGCACGAGCGATGATATCATTCTCATGATCATGGAATTGTATTGGAGTATATGTATACTATTTCAGAATCAATATCACATTACAATAATCATATATAGTTATTATGTACAGCATTATACCCATCCATGTAAGGTGGTGGTGGAAAATAGATTACACCACGGCGTGGAGACGGTATTCCGTACGTACGCGCGGTGATTTTGTTTTCCGTAGGATGGATATATGGTGAAATAAGGTTGTTTAATACATATAATAACATATAAGTATATGATTGATACTGATGTTATTACTTCATAATGAAACAACCTAAGAAGAAGAAGTGGAAGAAGAAATAATGTTGAAAGAATTGGTAACGGACATTACCTCTTCTTTGAAGCGCCTCTTTGAGATCTCCTTTTAGGGCACTAAAATTGGTCTTTGAGGATGACCAGAACCTCTAGGATGTTTCTAGGCAAGTGGATAAGAGAATTTGGTAGGTTTTTTCCTATCTTTAAGGCTCAAAGTGGTGTGAGGAAGAGAGGGAGGAGGTGTCCTTTTATAACGGAGGGGAGGGGCTCTTTTGGAAAAACCAAACATATTATTTTATTATAAAGCCAAATTCGGTTTTAAATAGCTCCAAATTGATTAATTTCAAAGATAAGGTGGGGATGGGTCGAAATCCTCTCATCCAATAGAATTTAGACAAGTTTAGGTTCCTATTGTATCCTTATTATTTAGATTTAACATTAAGTAAAATAATTTTACTTTTACCGTGTCTTCTTGTGTTCTTATAATATAAAGTTAATAAACATACTATAAGTATCCAAACGAACCCCAAGTTTTTTATTATTAATATATATAACTCTATCTAAGTCATTTGGCAGAACCTTATATTTTTAGGAATAAAAAAACAATTACTAATATAATATTTGTTTTAAAAACTATTTTATGTCAATTTTGACACTATTTAGTAATTGATTTTGGTGAAAATCATAACAGAATGATTAGTTCGAAAAAAGTTAATTAAATCAATACTAAAATGTCATATTAACATATAAAATTAGTGGAATTCATAAAAATTATCAAATTATATTTATTTGGTTATTTATAACATCAATTATGTCAATATATCATTAATAAGATAATTACTGCATAATATTTGTGTCATAAATAAATTAAATTATTTTAAGTCTAAAAATTACAAATAAACCATCATTATGTAGGAAATATTTTTATCTTTATAATGAATATTTATAGTCGAATTTATCTTATCTATAACCCTATATTAAAATGATATACTTATTAAACTTTGATTTTAACTATTTTAACCCTTCTTTAAATAAATTAATAATAAATGTCCTAATCTAATCCAAGTGGGCCTAAATGGTCATATTTTATTACTAAGATTGTTTTTGGTCTAATTAAACTTATCCAATAGAATTAGGACATGTTTTAGGGTAATAATAATATCATTTTTACCCTTAATTACCCTATTTACTTTTAACCGTGGTAAAAAAGGTAAAAAGTTACTATTCACCAAAAATTATTTTCATCTCATTGAACCAAATTTTAATTACTGATATCAATATTTTCTCTTGGATTTTTGAAATTCCACTCACAGAAGCAGTAAAATTATGTTTTATGAAAAATTCATTTTTTTTAACTACCACTTAGTGGTTTCACTATTCATCAAAAAATGAAAGTTTCCAGAAAAATACCAAAAATTAGGCCTAAGCTATATTTGATATTATGAACTGACAAAAGATGTCAATTTTACCAAATTCAAAACATATCAGTTTCATTACTTAATTTAAAAATTAATTCCCGTCGTCAAAACAAATAGCGTGTTTTTAAGAGATAATAACTATCAAAAGATTGACATTTGTTTATGTCTGGTTTAAATGTGAAATTACATCCAATGACCAACATTGTATTAAATTGTAAAAATATATTCTAAATATAATTTAAAACCACTCAAAATAATAATTTAATCACTATTAATTATTTCGATTAAAAAGGTTGTTTTTAATTAAAATTTAGTAATTTTCACTATTCATCAGAAAATGAAAGTTATCCGAAAAGTACCAAAATTTCACCCTAAGATAATTTCGATATTCCGAATCCAAAAATGAAGTCCATTTTGAAAAATAAAATTTCAAAAATTTCAAAAAGTGGTTATTACTATTCATAACGGCTAGTTTTAATAATATTTTAATAGCATATCATTGTTTAGCGAAACTCGGTATTACGTACAACACATGCTATCGCGGAAGGTCGCGCTTGCGTGTAATGCAAGCCAAGTCAGGGATGCATGTTGTGCAAGAATCCTTTGTTGTTTCTTATAACATAATCCAACCATATTTCATTTATACAATGAATATATATATATATATATAGACTCAATGTTGCATAGAATAACTATTATCAAAATTGTGTGTAACACGATCCAAGAATAGTGTTGCATATACTAAAAGCTAATACGGTGTTGCGTATAGCGCAAGGTAATCTTGGTGTAGAATACAACCCAAGACATTAATGAAATGAAAAGAATATTTTTCATAAAATCTCGGGGTGTTACATTCTACCCCCCTTAAAATGAATTTCGCCCTCGAAATTCGTCGGGGTTATAAATGGTTTTCTACTCAAAAGTTTGTTTAATAGAAACCCACATCGTAAAAAGGAATACCCAAACTTGCATTTAAAAACTAAAGTATGAAATGTAACGGTTACCCAAATTAACTCATCACTAGGTTTCCACGTAGGAGAACATAGGTGAAAATATGGATATGGAAGAAAAATCTAACCATCAAGTTCTGATGGAGAGTAGTAGAGAACATGGCTATGAAATAGCCAACAGTCACAAAGCCATAGATTTGCGATGATCTAAGGTACCATCTGATTCATCATATATAAGGGCACTAGGACAACATTTTTGGTTTTCAAGATCATTTCCCTAAAGTTGGTGAATTAAAAGAAATACTTACATGATTTTGGTACAATTTCACTTTTGTTCGTGAATTGAACAATTTCCCCTTCATCCCTTAAAGAAATGAAGTTGAATTTTTTATTCGTGATGTGTTAGCAGATCATGTGATAGAATGATGGGTCATTCCATCTATTTCAAACAAAAGGTTAGAAAAAGTTATAAGTCCATCTTATGGTTAGATTAATCATATATGGTTCCAAAAATGAACTTATACTTCATATATCATGCTGCTTAATAAAATAAAACTAGTTTCTACTAACCAGGGACTTCAAGTAGGCCAGTGGTAGGCGATAAAGGCCAGTCGCACTTCAGTTGTGGGTTCGATTTCCACAGCCTTGTCCGACGCGATGGGTTGTCGCCCGTCCTGCAGGTTGTCCTTTTTCTAAAGCTATATTACTATAAAATCCCATCAATAATATCGAAAAAAAAAGTTCTATCCTAACTTATGTCCAACATAATCCATTCCAATCTTTAGGCTTATCTAAAATACTTCAGTCCAAGCTCATAGTATAAAGAAAATTATTACTTGAAATAACAATCACATGAATGCCATCATTTATCCCCCATATATCATAAGATATATCTGGTTTGTAAAATTATAAACATGTGAATACCTTAATCATGTATTCTCTTGAAGAATGAATACCCATTGAACCTTAGTGAAAACATGAATGCAGTTAAAAGTTAACACTATCCACAAACCAAATTCTTGAAAATTATTTATACTCAAACCATGATATCACTTAGTCCTTATATCAATCATGAGCTCATGAATACAATAAAACATCTCATTATCTTCTTATCCCTTCATTATGCGCATATCATCTGCTTTCCAAAATATTTTAATCACTTTTCATGGTTACCGGTACCATAAAATTATTGAAAACCACAATAGACTAATACCAAAGTATTCTAATACACCATAAAAGTACCTCAACAACATTATTCTTGAATACCAATACATAAACACTTAAATCCATCCTTTTCATTGATTTTCCTGGAATAATTCTTTCCTTGATTTAGAAGTAACTTTTTAGGTCAGGGCATTGAGTTGGGTAATTCCCATGTTCTCCACAAATAAGACATTGAACTCCATAACAGTCTGTCACTCTATGACCCTTTTCTCCACATAGATAACATCGGTCCCTCCATTTGATGTATTCCTCAAGGTTCTTCTTCCCTTCTTTAGAAATCTCAATCTTCCTTTCTTTATGCTCCTCAACATGCGAACATGCATAAAAGTCTATCTTCCTCTTATTTGATGAATTAGGAATATCACTAAATTTCACCTTGTTTATCATATATCAAGATGACTGATTTGGCATAATCACAATATCTTTCTCTCTAGGCATTACAAAATTTTGTTGCTCATAGTCACCAATTTTTCCATTGGATTTAATGTTAACCAAATTCCTTCTGGTTCCCTCCATTGACTAAAACACAAAAAAGAATTCTGTGAGAGGCAAAAATCATGCTAGGGAAAACAACATAGTAAAGGGGGTGTACCCTCAATATCTAAATCTTAGATTAAATTCTAAGATGGTTAGCGCAATTCTAGGACTATAACGTATACTTAACCTTAGGGACATCCCTAGACATACCTTAGAAATATCTCTAGGGATCTCACTAAAGTTCTCGCATCCTAGTTTCCAAAGGTTGACTAAACGTTTCCTCGAATACCAACTGTAGGGACCCAAAGCTTGACATACATGGACATTACATTACTTTTGAGGAATACTTAGTACATAAGAAAAACACACACACAAGGATCGTAATAGTTTAGTGTCTTTGGAAACTCGGAATATAATCTTCTAATCGTGGTGAAAGATCTTCAACATCTCCCATAAAGATCTTCTTTTTTTACCTAAAACCTTTCATTATATCCTGGGGAAAAGAAAACATAAAAGGGTGAGCTCAAATGCTCAGTAAGGGTAAACAAAAGAAATATCAATCACATCATATTCATAAGAACATAACATTTTGGAAATCTTAACCTGCAAAAGAGATCATAATATCATAACATGGGATAAATCATAGTAGTGAAATGTAATCCCAATAATCATAACGTAAAACATGAAACTTTTTGTCATACACAAATAATAATTGAGAATAATTTCTTGTTAGTCAAGAATCATTTCCATGACTATCTTAGTGGACAAAGTCCACTTCTGAACCGAGTTCACTCCTCTTTTCAGTCCTGTTTTACTGAACCGGTTTAACCTGCTGTTCCGGCCATGTCTATCTCATGAGATATAAAATATTTACCCAATGCATTGGAGGGAGATATAGGTCCCACCCATCTCATAATGATACCATTTTTATGTGTGCCAAAAAATTAGAAAACCATACATCATAGCATAACCCATGTAATAAAAATGGGAATCTTAAACATCGTGACATCATAAAACAATTCATATTAGATAAAGGAGTTCATAAAAATATAATTCCATCACAACATAATCAAATCAATGTAATAATAGGGATAAAAACAGAACACTTTTTTATCATAGATGGAAAATAATTTTGATAAAACACTTGAACTCCATTATTGAGGAAAATATCCTTTCTGCTTCAAAAACACTTTTCGTTTCTTAACATGTCTTAAAATTATAAACTAAAAGATTTTTATTAAAATTCAACATGAAAACTTGTAAAGGAAGCTTCTTGGAAATAATTTTTTAAAAATCCATTCATTCTGTATAAGTTAAAAAAAACATTCTTCGTACTTTTGTCAGAAAAGTCAAAAAGTACCGCGTATGAAAAATGACAAAATATTCCTTTCATATCCTTTACGAAAAACTCACCGAAGGGTAAAATTGGATTTAAAAAATTGTAGGTGGATGGAAATAATATTACATATTGAGGAAACATGGATTTGGATGATAAAATACACCCCAGTAAATGCCAATGTATAAACAATCTCGAATAAAAATGAGATTGTGATATTTCCCTTACCTTAGGTCCGATTTGCTTCGTAAGTGTCTGAACCTCCTGTATAATTATTTAAATAATGTCATTGACTGATTCCAAAATCATACTCATTTTTATTATATCTTATATGGTTCATTTATGGCTTTATATTACCCCTTATTTTGTAAATTCCATGTTAAAGAGAGTTTTGGGTAAAATCCTTTCATTTGTCGTCCGTGTTTTGACTTGTAATTATTCATATGATTACTTAGATCATGATTACTTAATTCCAGAATATAAAAAATGATTTATATAAAATATATATTCCAAATATATATATATATATATATATAATAGATCAGTAAATGGAATGAAATACACCGTTCATGGAGACGGTAGACCGTACGTACGCATGAACGCTGTTTTCTTTTCCTTATTGAGTTGAATGGAATTAAGTAGATGAAATACATATATATACACATAAATACAGTATCATTATTATGTCATATATTTCATTATTACTTATTTTATATACATTATAATTATTCATGAATGGTTAACATGGTGAATGAATCTCATCGCGTCGTGGAGACGGTAGTCCGTACGTACGCACGAGTGATGATATCGTTCTCATGATCTTGGAATTGTATTGGAGTGTATGTATACTATTTCATAATAAATATCACTTTAAAATAATCATATATAGTTATTATGTACACCATTATACCCATCCAAGTAAGGTGGTGGTGGAAAATAGATTACACCACGACGTGGAGACGGTATTTTGTACGTACGCACGCGCGGTGATTTTTTTTCCGTAGGATGGATAGATGGTGAAATAAATTTGTTTCATACTTATAATAACATATCAGTATATGATTGATACTAATGTTATTACTTAATAATGAATCAACCTAAGAAGAATATGTGGAAGAAGAAATAAAGTTGAAAGAATTGGTAACAGACATTACCTCTTCTTTGAAGCTCCTCTTTGAGATCTCATTTTAGGGCACTAAAATTGGTCTTTGAGAAAGACCAGAACCTCTAGGATGTTTCTAGACAAGTGGAGAAAAGAATTCGGCAGGTTTTGGCCGAGATTGAAGGCTCAAAGTGGTGTGAGGAAGGGAGGGAGGAGGTGCCCTTTTATAAGGGAGGAGAGGGGCTATTTTGGAAAAACAAAAAATACTATTTTATTATAAATCCAAATTCGGTTTTAAATTTCTTTAAATTGATTTATTTCAAAGCTAAGGTGGGGATGGGTCTAAATCCTCTCATCCAATAGAATTTAGACAAGTTTAGGTTCCTATTGTAACCTTATCATTTAGATTTAACATTAAGTAAAATAAATTTACTTTTACCGTGTCTTCTTGTGTTCTTATACTATAAGGTTAATAAACTTACTATAAGTAGCCAAACGAACCCCAAGTTGTTTATTATTAATATATGTAACCTTATCTAAGTCATTTGTCTGAACCATAGATTTTTAGGAATAAAATAAAAATTACTAATATAATATTTGTTTTAAAAACTATTTTATGTCAATTTTGACACTATTTAGTAATTGATTTTTGTGAAAATCATAACATAATGATTAGTTCAAAAAAAGTTAATTACATCAATACTAACTTGTCATATTAACCTAAAAAATTAGTGTAATTCATAAAAATTCTAAAATTATATTTATTTGGGTATTTATAACATTAATTATGTCAATATATAATTAATAAGATAATTACTGCATAATCTTTGTGTCATAAATAAATTAAATTATTTAAAGTCTAAAAATTTAAAAAAAAATATCATTATGTAGGAAATATATTTAGCTTTAAAATGAATATTTATAGTCGAATTTATCTTATGTATAACCCTATATTAAAAATTATATACTTATTAAACTTTGATTTTAACTATTTTAACCCTTCTTTAAATAAATTAATGATAAATGTCCTAATCTAATCCAAGTGGGCCTAACTGGTCATATTTTATTCCTAAGGTTGTTTTTGGTCGAATTAAACTTATCCAATAGGATTAGGACATGTGTTAAGGTAATAATAATATCATTTTTACCCTTAATTACCCTATTTACTTTTAACCGTCGTATTAAAAAGTAAAAAGTTACTATTCACCAAAAATTATTTTTATCTCATTGAACCACATTTTACTTACTGACATCAACCGTGTCTCTCGGATTTTTGAAATTCCACTCACAGAAGCGGTAAAATTATGTTTTTTGAAAAATTCATTTTTTTAACTACCACTTAGTGGTTTCACTATTCATCAAAAAATGAATGTTTCCAGAAAAATACAAAAAATTAGGCCTAAGATATATTTGATATTATGAACTGAAAAATGATGTATATTTTAACAAATTCAAAACATATCAGTTGCATTACTTAATTTAAAAATTAATTCCTGTTGTCAAAACAAATAGCGTGTTCTTAAGAGATAATAACTATCAAAAGATTGACATTTGTTTATGTCTGGTTTAAATGTGAAATTAAATCCAATGACCAAAATTGTATTAAATTGTAAAAATATATTATAAATATACTTTAAAACAACTCAAATTAATAATTTATCACTATTAATTATTTCGATTAAAAAGGTTGTTTTTAATTAAAATTTAGTAATTTTGACTATTCATCAGAAAATGAAAGTTATCCGAAAAGTACCAAAATTTCACCCTAAGCTAATTTCGATATTCCGAATCCAAAAATGAAGTCCATTTTGAAAAATAAAATTTACCAAATTTCAAAAAGTGGTTATTACTATTCATAACGGCTAGTTTTAATAATATTTTAATAGCATATCATTATTTAGTGAAACTCGGTATTGTGTACAACACACGCTATCGCGGAAGGTCACGCTTGCGTGTAATGCAAGCCAAGTCAGGGATGCGTGTTGTGAAAGAATCCTTCGTTGTTTCGTATAACATAATCCAACCATATTTCATTTATACAATGAATATATATATATACTCAATGTTGCATAGAATAACTATTATCAAAATTGTGTGTAACACGGTCCAAGAATAGTGTTGCGTATACTGCAAGCTAATACGGTGTTGCGTATAGTGCAAGGTAATCTTGGTGTAGCATACAACACAAGATATTAATGAAATTAAAATAATATTTTTCATAAAATCTCTGGGTGTTACAGGTTCCCACTCAATAATTTAAATGTGAATTAGTGCACTACAACCATAGCATCATGAAGTCCAATAGAGTAGTATTCTAGAAACTGGGTTAATAAATATTAGTATAGAATCCATTAAATCTGATATTTCATGTGAGATTTTTCAAAAACGTTCATTAGAAAAAACCAAAATTGAAGATATTATTAATTTTTTATACAATTATAGATTGTATATATTTAGATCATCGGGTAGGAGACTATCCTACTTGAGATGATATGCACAAAAATGTTGTGTTATAATTCTATTAAATATTTGTTTCTGAGTCCACCTATAAGATACAAAATCAAAAGTCATAACTAAAAAGAAACTAAATTTAATAAATCATACTAGCATCAAAAACAAATAGAGATGAGTGATCATACCAGCATCCACACGGAGCATCATGAAACACCTCTATAGGTATCCGCTGACTAGAAAACTAAGGGAAAAGTAAGGGGATGTGATCTTATGCCCACATTGGAGATAGGATGATGCATCCACGCAAGATCTATGCAGTCTCTGTGGTATTCCATGCATAATGCTCTCTATGTGTAACCCATGAAGGAAGATCCTAGTTGTATGTCCCAACCCGATCAAAGTCATCCAGAAACCTTAGATACATCATGTGCATATGCATACCTGAGTGACTAGAGAACATGGTACCTCCAACAATCCATAACAGATATGGATGGTCATGAAACATGTTAGTATACTCATCAATGTCATCTGGTAAATGTCAAATGTGCCTCTCAAGCTAGGTCATAGATAAGACCCACCATCATTATCCCTAGCTTCATCCAAAATGTTTTTGCCTCAAAATATCTAAACAAGGTCAGTCCAATATATATGGGTGAGTCCAATAATGTCTTCCCCATGGATAGGAAGATCAAGAAGGACTTTCACATCCTCTAGGGTGATGGGTATCTCTCCCTTGGGTAGGTGAATTGTGTGTGTCCCTGGTCTCCACCTCTTCAAGAGGGAAGCCAAATGTTGATGGTCAAGAAAGGTGAAATAATAAATATAATACCATATAATACAATACAATGCTGGTATGGTATAATGGAAGGTGGAGGAAATGTGTGATGAAAACGGTGTTCTCAACTTACACTGATCTATCGAACCTCACAAACTGGTAGCCTGACATGAGAAACAAGCCTGGACTACTCAATGAGTTGTCTCTTATCCTCCATCTGTATGTAAAAGATGAAATTAGTCATAAGTGTAATATATATATATATAATTTTACGGTTAGAATAATGTTATGAATTGTAGAATTTAATACATGCCATGTTTATTCACATTGTTTTATGAAGTTACATTTTACCAAAAAAAAAAGGGTACGTGTTCATGATTCATAAATCATAATTCTAAACTATTTCTGAGATAAGAATTTTACATAGAAAAGGTTTTTTGGTAAGATATGGTTTTATATATTTATATATATAATATTTTTTCTTTGTTATATAAAATTTTATTAGGAAATAGGTTGATTTGTAAGTTATTTATCATTTCCCACAAGATGGTATGTTTCACAATTATTTTCCCACAAGATTTATTTATATTTTAGACCTAGAAAGATTGATTATGTGTTAATGTCACCTCAAATGAACTTTTCATATTCCATTTAATGTAAATATGAGATTATTATTGTAATTATAAAGTAAACGTATTTGGATATGTGAGACAATTAAACAAAAAAAAGGATCTTATATTAACACCATATAATTAAAAATATAAGAAGATCATAGAAGAGACAATACATCATTATAGATTAGAGTGTGAAATCAATCTATCAATATTGGCGAATAATTCCCAGTTATGACCTTCTTGATGACATATAGTGTATCTGAAACTTTTCCATTATTCTTGAGGCTAGTCTATTTCATTCCGCATCCTACTAGAATTTGGTCTCTCACATTTACACATCATTTAGATGTTAGGTATCACTATCAATTGGGATTCAGGAATTGGGAAACATCAAAACACCCCAAATGTTGTCTGTGGTGCAACACAACATCTATAAATAGTGTCCATCTAGTACACCAGATGAAAATATGACTCACAAGATATTTTCATAGAAGAACATGCAGCGATGGCATGCGCATAAGGAAATTATAAGTATTTGAAGTTTCCACATAGAAATTTCTTCGCTTCCTATAATACCACCATATTTTGGTTAATGCTATTTGTGATGGGGTCTAAATGATCTTCAATTTTAAATCAAGAGTCTTCTCTACAAAAAAGGAAAACATTATAACCAAAATATTCTTCAATGTTCTTTTCAATATCTGGTTGAAAGCGTCTTCAACACCTTATCCCATGCTAAATCCCATCCGAGTCTAGTTTTTTTCTATCAACATAGCACTTCACACACCAATAAAATGTCTCCTAAACTAGGGTAGTAATAGGTAACTTTAAAATATTCTTGAAGACACTATTGAGGTACTCTATAATGTTTGTGGCCATGTGTTCATACCACTTCTGCCCGACATTTTCTAATGTCCATTTTTCTTTCAGATTCCTCATTATATAATCATACACTTCTTGATTTTCCATGTGGATTTTTTTGAAACATGATTTAGAAATCCATTGATCCAGATCATATGATACACAAAATTGATCATATTTCACATAAATTGATTTTTTCTTTACATTTAAATAGTAAAAATGTATAAATACATTTCATACCAAGCCTCATGATTGCCTTATTCATAGGTTCTTTATGGAATGTTTTCTGCACGTTTCTAGAAATGTTTCTGATGTAGTACTGATGATGTACATTTGGTAGTATCTATGTATTTGGGTCTATATTGATTGCCTCATTGATTCCCCAATGCTGAGTGGATATCAAATAGACACATTTTTTTATTATCTAAAAGACACCTTTAATGCTAGTGATGTGGTTTCTAAAACATGCTAAAAACCAACTCTATAATTCTTAGTTTTCCTTTTACATAATGGAAAAGGAAATCATAAGAGGTGAATGGTTTTTATCTTGGATTCCACAGTCAAAAATTCACCCTTGAATTTTCCTTATATAATTGTTCCATCAATATATTTGAATTATTTTCTAAAATGAAATATAGAGATACAAGGGAGAAATTCCCAGAACAACTGATGAAATTGAACATGAGCTGCATCAAGTTGTTTATCTTGATACACATGTTTTTTAATATAAATATCAAATAAAACATGGTTTTTTTGTCTCAGTATATATAGAAATTATGGGAGCACCCAATATGACACATCCCAAACACCATTGACCTTCACAATTTCCTTTTGTTTATCCATCCATGCCTTATTATAGGAAATCATATAACCAAATTTTTGTTGTATCCTCTCTTGAACAAGGGATATAGGAACAACTTTGAATGTACTAATCATATTGATGATTATAGATGATATATATTTAGCATCCAATGAGGTTTCATCTTGTGTCACGTTTGGTTGAACACAAGTATGAGGTGCCTTAACTTTTTAGATCATCAAACCTTCAAATGAAATATCTGAAATATCCCTAAAGTATAATCTACAATCACACCCCCACATTTCACACCGTATGAGTAATTTTTATGGCATCATTCCTGAACTATATATCTATAGTTCCTCTCAATGTGAAATATCTTTATCATGTTTTTAATGAATATTTACATTTAAAATCCCTTCCAATATATAATTTTTTTTCATCTCAATAAATATATCTAGTTCCACTCTAGGAAACTCAATTGTGGATGTGAGAAAATTGAAGTCAAATTCAAGCACATGTGCTATTTCTTCTAATCAAGATTCGAAGAGTGATGGATGATTTATTATTAGTCAAGGATACTATACAACTAATGGATTTCTAGAAACTTCCTCCCCAAATTTTGATTCTCCCTACTCATCATCACTCTTGTCACCATCTATTCCATCATTACAGAAATCCCCATTTAATTTAAAATTTACATGTATATCTGGGAGATCATTTAGGTTGTCTACATCATCATCATATGGAATTGCCTCAATTTATTGGGTAAGAACATATTTAACCACTCCTTCAAGTCAACGTCTTCATACAATTGGTTGTTTTTGTCGTATATTTGAAACATCAAAATATAACTCCATAATTGAACCATATAACCATTGGGAGAATATATTTATTTCTTATACCCACTACACATCAGCAAGCAATGGATAAGCTAGACTCTATAGTGTAGTTGGGAGTTGTAAATGTCTATATCCAATAGACTTGATCTCTTGATCGGGAATAATATTTAAGGAACCAAAAATTTTGTCTCGAAGTTGAATTAGGATTACACAATTAGTTATAGTAACCACTATTGTTTGTTGTGTACTATAAGAAGCTCCTTGCTTAGTTTGAATAACCTGTCTATTGTAGTACACATAGACAAACATTACTCTATATGTAAAAAATGTTTTTTTGATCAAGATTCTAATAGTGTAACTAATATTGAAAATGATGGTTCGACATATAATATTTAATACACTAAAATTTTGGAACATCATTTTATACCCTAAAATATGATACTAATGATTCGTTGTATAAATGTTCATTACCATATAATTTTCAATATTTTTTGGAAACTCAGGTAAAGAAAATAGAAAAAACTAAATCAGTTTATTTATCGTTGATAAAATGAATGTTTTGATCATATAAAGTGTGATGGAGAAAAACAAACACATTAAAGAACACATGAATTCTTTACAACATAAAAGAAATACCTTGAAATTTTTCAATTGAAAATGGGTTAGATGAGATGAGCCTGATATCAGAATTGAGGTAAAATGTAGGTTATTTTAAATTGGTATCTTAATTAAATATTATAAAGATATTAACTTCATTTATGAATTTTCAAAATCATTCGGACATCTAATGACATATATTTGATACTAACTTATATTTAATTATAAGTCTAAAAACTTTTGATAATTAAATATTTCAATACATACTTTTGAAAATTCATATTTTAAGTGATGCTTATCTCATCAAAACCAAATTATATTAAAAAAAATCATGTTATATCTTGTATGTTGTAAAAAATTCATGTGTTATTTAATGTGTTTGGTCTTATCCATTTCACTTTATATGATGACAATTTCATTTTATCAATGATAAATATACTTATTTAGTGTTTTCTCTTCTTTTCACCTAAGTTTCCAGAACATTATATGAATAATATTGATTATGAGGGTTGACCATATAATAATTATGACAATAAAATTTTAGAACATCTTCTTATATCCTAAACTACGATAATAATGTTTCTTATTATTATTTTTATCATATAAAAAGTATTTTAGTAGTTAAAAATTAAAATATAAATTTTTTAAAAAATATCCCCTAGGAGTTTCAAAATAGGTGTACAGTAAGGCCAATTGTCATGTACCAGGTTACCCAAAATCAGGCCCAAGACACCTTGTTAGAGTTTTTACTCCTAGTTAAATTTTTGTTAGATACAATACACTTATTCTTATCTAGAAACTGATTTTATTTCTTATATAACCATTTAATTTTTATGCTGTAAAATTTTTAGAGCTTTTTCTTATATCCTAAAAGATTACACTAATCATTACTTAACCATTAGTTAAACATTTATTAATAATTACTTATCCATTAGTTAGTTATTTTTTTAATTATTCCTTAATAATTCATTATTCATCCCTTAATCATCCAATTATCATTATTTAATCATCCTTTAATCATTCATTAATCATCCATTAATCAATATTTAATAATCCCTTAATCTATCTTTAATCATAACTTAATCATTCTTTAATAATTACATAATTATTCTTTAATAATTACTTAATTATTATTTAATCATTACATAGTCAATAGTTGATCATTACTTAATCAATAGTTAATTATTACGTAATCAATATTTAATTATTACATAACTAATATTTAATCATTACATTATCATAACTTAATCATAATTTAATCAATACTTTATAATTATATAATCATTAATAAATTCTTATTTAAAAATTATATAATCATTACTTAATCATTACATAATATTTAATCAATTAGACTTTAATAAAAAGTAAATCTTATGATATTCATTAGTTAATTATAATTATCTAATCATTATAAACAATCCTTTATTAATCATTAGTTACAAATTTTTTAATCTATTTTTAATCTTTAAAAATTATAATTATTTTTTATAAACTATATATAACAAACTAAATTACTTAATATATAAAAAATTTAAAACTAACTAAAAATATTTCCATTAACTAAAAAATTAGCATTAAATTAAATAAGAAAAAATACCTCTAAATGATGCTTCACAAAAATATGAGACTTCTTTTAGACCATCATATCCACCACATAAGAAGAAGACTACTTCTAGAGAGAGAGAGAGGCTATCGAATGTAGAGACATATGTGAATTTTGAAGTGAGGAGAAGGGGGGAAGGTACCCTTTTATAGGTATTTAAATAAATGGAGGTAGGGGAGGGTTGGATTTCACCATTACGTTAGGTGAAAGGTGGGAGCACCCTACTTCCTTTTGTTTTGTCTTTAGGTAGAAGGAGGCCACCCCCCACATGCCTTAACCATGTCATCAATCCAAGGAAAAGGCATCGGGGGCTTGAAAGGTGGAAGACCCATACTTCCTTTCATACACATATTTTTTAAAAAAAGTACCTATTCATATTTTAAAAAAATTTAAAAATACATTAAAAACTCTTGAATGCATATATATATATTCACACACACACATAAAGACACATAAATATTTATATATATATACACATATATGAAAAACATTATAATAATAATGAATTAAAAGAATGAACTTATGTGTGTGTGTATATATTTAATATATTTAATATTTAAGAATTATTGGGTTTAAACAAATATATATTTAATATATATATATATAAGAACAAAATTAATTCTATAAAAAAATCTAAATTAGAGAAAGAACTAATTAGTGAAGGGATTCTTCTAAAAGACACCATGCATGTTGTCATGAAATTCCTTCTCATGAAGCATCACCACCGAGTGACCTCTCTAACAACCACCACCCTAAACACTGCACCCCCCATTGCCTTCCCCATGCACAAAACTCCCTGAATGACACCTCCACACCCATGTTTTCACCCTCTTCTATCCCACTATGGTTGATGCCCTATAACTCTAGCATGAACCAAATCCACAGGAACCCCACAGACCTGCATCATTCATACCATATGCTACTTGATTTCCCCCACTATCATACCCATTTCCCTTAAATGGTAAGGAATTCCACATGTAGAGGGAGGCATGAAATTTGTATTCCAAAATGGCATTTTCAACGAGGTAATCTTCCACAGGGGCCATAATGTAAAAATAGTAAGTGAAAGAACCAAATTTGGTGGACATATAATCGAATTTAACCAAATCAAGGTCACATTGAAATAGTTTAAATAAATAAAAATAAAAATAATAAGGATTATAATAACCTAGGTTGTATTCTATAAAATGATGATTGAACTCATGGAACAAAAAACCAATGAATCCATGCTTTTAAGAAAACAAAAAATATGCGTGTATTTTTCAAAGTAAGAGAAGGGGGAAGATTGAAAGTTTAGTCTTTATTGAAGAGAGTTGAAAATAGTTTCAATTAAGTATTTTCTAATGGATTTAAAATATAAGTATAATTTTATATGAATTCATATGTTTTCCGAATTATAATTTTATATATCGAAGTTTGATTTTAATTTTTTGTAAGAGGAAAAAATATTTTAGTGTAGTTTTTAGTTTTTATCCCGTCTCTCTAATTTTTGAAATATGGTTAAAGTATTAGTTTTATTTCAAAACCCTGTATTAAAGGATAAAAACATTCAATCTTTATCATTTTCAAGTAAAATTATTTTTTAAAAATAAAACACCCTATTATAGGGTTATTATTTTTAAAATATTCTAGTTTTCAAAGTTGGTTTTAAGGAACGTAAATATATCATTTCATGTAAAATTATTATAAAATTCATATTTTAATAAATCTATCTTTAAATATTTTTTATTTTAAAAGTTTCAAATTATAATTTTATATTAAATATTTTTAATGTAGTTATTAGATTTAAGATATCTTTTTTTTGTGAAAGGGAGTTATATTTTAAATTGTTCCAAAGAATTTTTTAAATTCTTCATTTTAACATTTTATGTGTGAAATGTTTTAATGATTTTAAAAAGGTAATATTGTTTTAAGGTTGTTATTTTATATTCTTATTCTTCATTTTATTTATTATTGTTTTAAAAATAAATTTTAGTAGCTTAAAAGTTGTCAATTCATGTGATAATAATTTTATTTAATATTCAGTGATGATTCGCAGGGCTAAGTTATTTTATGGCCATGTATTAATCATCATGAATCGATGTCTATATAAGTTTTTCATTATAAAATTCCAAAATATTATTAATTTTGGTTAATTTTTAATGAATTTTATGCATACATATATATATGCACTTATATGTATATACGATTATATATATTTAAAATAAATTGATTAAAGTTTTCAAATGTATGATTGAAAACTACATTAAAAAATGGAAAACTCAGAGTGTATTCTTAAAATTTAAAACATGTAATTTTTAAACATGATGAGGATTTGGGGAGTGAACCCAAACCTCTAAGATGTGTAGGCCATATACAATATTCAATGCTCCAAGTGGTATTAGGATATTTTTTTCTAGGATTGAAATATTTTTTCAAGGAAAAATATCTAAAATATTTTTATTAAGAAAATTATTTATATACAATCAAGTAGTTATTAATATTTTTCTATAAATAAATTCTTTGTTTTATTCTTGACGTATTTTTTTAAATAATTATTTTTACATAGTGATTTATAGAAAACTGTTTCCTATATATTTATATTATCGGAAAACAGTTTATGGATTTTAAAGGGAAAAATAAAATTCTACATTTAAAAAATATTTTCATTAAAATAATGTGTTCAGTTTTTTAAAGAACTATTTTCAAAGAAATTATTCATTATTTTTTTCAAAAAGTAGTCAATTCACTTTTTTAGAACACCTAAAAAATTCATTTACTCACCCCTATGTTTTAAAATATTTATTTAGGTTATTTAATTAAGTAAGAGTTACATAGAATACATGTATCTAATACATAGACTTTAGTTAAAGAAAATATAGAGACATATTTTTAAGTATTTAATAAAAAATGTATATTTGAGTTTGATGGAATATGATTTTGTTTTTATTAATTATCAAAAACTATAGACCTTAATGATACATGGACTCTATATTTTTTATGTGATGTTAAATATTTTATTAATAAATAAAAAATGCATTGTTTTTATGGCATTGAAACAGGGAATGTGGGTCTAGGTCATCATAATTGGTATTAAAGGGAAGTTTTAGAAAAATTTGGAAATTAAGATATCCAGGATAATTTAATAATTTTTCTTATTATTTTCAGTTTAGAAGAGATTTTTTCACAAGCCCCTCCACACAAAAATGTACCCATCATGGGTTAGCAAAGTTATAAGAGAGATAATAATGCCTGATTCCTTCCTCTAGCAGGCCCTGGGTTTCCGACTGGCACCAAGGGTAAAGAAAACACCTAGATTAGAGGCATTACCATCTAAGTGAAAAAATACGGAAGAGAGAGATAAGACATACACCAACCAACACCTGATCAAACTACAATATAAGAGAAAACCCAAGTACACATATGTAATGTCATGAGAAACTACTATAACCGAAATGGAAAAACTACAAGTACTAAAATAAAAGTAAAATAGTAGTGACCATAAAGCCTGAATAGCTCCTACAAAACCCACAAGCATGTAGTAACCAACTTGATCTCCATCCTACTCCAAGTTACTTGAAAAACTATATATATAACATGGTTTGAGTATAACCGTATACTCAGTAGGATCCTCCCTATATCCTCTTGTGAAAAAGTAATGAAATCATGCTAAAGAACAATGAACAACAATTGAAACTAACTCTTCACTCAAACATTTATACTTTGTTCCCAGACTCATCATGGATACTATCACCAAGTATCACATACGACAGTATATAATATACTAAATAATATCAAGGGTACCCCTCTTCCACTTTCCCACTGGTTTTTTGGTTCTCCCCAATGTCACACATCCTGAGTATCTCTCTCTAAAAAGGCTAGCATGAAGACACATAGATGTAGCACAAAAACATGCACCTCATGCATCACACCACCACAAACACACAACCCAATGTAACTAGGTAGTTCATAGTAACCACCACAACCTATATAGCATGTATCATATATTGGGTATTATACCTCAATCAATTACATCCCATACACAGCGTAAGGATCCTCAAGCCATCACAGCCCATACATGTTACACCTATAGTAGTCCATAAGAAACTATATCCAGAATATATGTGTGTGAAATAACCACTAGCCATTACATTCCTCTACACACATTTATGGGGAAATCTAACTACTGTGCATACCCACACAAGGGACTATTGAGAGAAGATAATGGGGCCAAAGGGGGTAGTCATCCGTCTATTCTCCCACCAGGACGTTGGGGAAAACACCCCCTCGGGCTCAGAATAATTTTGGTATCAGTCACCCTAACCCATAGGGTGGGGTAGCATATAGAAACCCAAAAATACCAAATATAATATATATCACAACCACACTATGGTCATAACCTAGTCATAGACTCAACTACATCTAACATCTCTCGGGCTCCTAACTACCACTGTTAATACAATATATCCTATAAGAACACAACCATTTAAATATCTACATTAAATTGCTTATCAATTTTTATCAGTTACACATTATGATAATTAATTCTTTAACCATTAATTACTCATTATCAAACACAAATCACATTCTATTAGCATTCCAACCATGATCCTTGCCCTCGAGGCATAACCCAACATATTCCTCAGCTTCTAAGAATCAAAACCCCAAAATTGCACCCCATAAAGCTCTAACCCCATGGGTTAAACATTTATTAAATCATTTATTAAATATAATTACCAGATTCAATATTTCTAGATATTCTAAGAAATCATTCTAAGCTACCAAACACAAGGGGATCAACACGGTGAGTATGTGTGCTACCCATCGAGTCTATTCCACCTATAGAGAAGCGTAAACCCATCCATCCTCGAGAATCTAAATAAGAAAAGAACATGGCATACTCCCCATGTCTTCGCCTCTTTTGGAAGGATAGTAAGAAAAATAAGATGCCTCAAGAAGTGGGGAATGTAATGAAGATAAGAAACAACATATTCAATTGAAACCACTTTCATATAAATAGGTTAACCCAACTTCATCATGTTCTATCATCCATAGTTTCCTCCCCGACACCCACATGAATAAACGGATAAATATATCCTATATAGGAATCAATTTCTACCTCAAAAACTGGGCCTACCTGCACCTACATACCACATAAACACTCAAGGATTTGAAATACTAGGCCCATTTCACATTTGGACCTCTCTACCAACACAACCACAAGTGTTTTTTCTAGATCACATCACAAGAATTAGGAAAAAAACCTAGCAACTGGCACTTTTCCCCAAAGCAAGGCATCTTGCCTTCACACACGGTGATATTTCATGGCTCCAATGCATAGGCACTTGGTCTTTGCAAGAAAGCGGGAAACTAAGGCCCTGTAAGGCATTAGCTTTTATCACACAGCTGGTTCTTATTCCACTATGAATTAACCTATACATTTTTCATAGGTTCCACCTACGTGAAACATAAGAAAAAAGATATCACTAAATTAATATAACAATTAATTTAACATGACTTTAGTTCCATTATCAGAATGAATCCACATGCTTCAGGTTTATTAACCAATTCAATTAAACATGCTCACATGCATCAATTTTATTAACATCCAATTATTACAACAACAATAATAACCAAATTAATTAAACATTCCCCTTTATCTTTTAGTCAATTAATTATCAATTAATTCCATCGTTTTTTTATTTACCAAATTACATCAAGAAAAGCATGATAAAAAAGGAAATAATAGATATCACACTATCTAGAAAAATAAGAGGCAATAACATTGCTAGGAAATTGATATAATTCATTAATCCTATTCAAATATTTAATTAGTTCAATTTTATTGTGATCCAAAATGATAAATCAGGATAGCTCTACAATTACACATAAATAAATTGTGAAGAATCGAATCCTCTACCTCAAAAGGTCATTCATATTCTTCACACAATAATAGATTAATGAAACGAGTCATGATCATCTTTCCCGCAATAACTGCATCCACTTGAGGACACTGCAACACAACCGCACCAACCAACAAAAAAACTCTATTAGAAATAAGGAGATCACAATAAATGACATGGAAAAGAGAAACAAGAGGAAAAAGATAGAAGGAACCCCAATAATGGAGGTAGATCATACCTTATATCGGAGTCGAATCTCTATGAATTGAAGAAGGAAGATAGGGATCATTCCATGGTGAAGGAATCCCCCAAATGCTGAAAAGGGGGACTTTGGGTCTCCTGGGGTTGAGGGAGATCGTTGCAGCCATAGGTTTGACAAAACTCGAGCATCTGGAGAACACTTAAAACATACGGTTTTTGAGCATTACATGGCATGTAACGCCCTTTCACATTTTGTAATGGATCGAGGTTGAGATCTACTGATAAATTTTTCACCTCAATTATTTATTTTATTTTTTAAACGCTGAAAAATTTCACATCGTGAATCCATATTTCATGTCATGAAACAACCTATGAAACAAAAATTCATGTCATGGTATACTGTTACATGATGTGTAATCTCCTCCTTTTAGATTTTACTTAATCGAACATCTCGAAACCTCTTCTGAACCACCTCCAAGCACTTCGATCTTCAAAACATTCAATGGGTTGATCCCCGCAGATTAAGGCCCTTACATCAGATACCTCTCAAAATATTATCATCTTAGAGAATCCAAAACCAATCAAATGAGGAAACAAAAAGGTGTTATCCAAACAACCATTTTATGAGATACATCCAAAGGATCTCAGAAACAAAGGAGCTCAACACCTCCCTAGAGGAACAAGCATAAAACCATGAAACAAAACACATGCTCCTAAACACTCTCCTGGGGGAGATACCTCTACTAAGAGAGAAATACTTCAAATGCAATAAGAGAAATCCATCTCAAAAATATAAAGGGCCTATAACCTCCAAATTAATAGTGTTATAAGAGAAGAGATAATCATCAAACTGCTTGTGGTACTGAGCATGTATTTCCGACCCACGTTCCCAGGTACTCTCCACTACACAATCGTGCCACCACACAAAATGACCCAACTGTATAGCATGCCTTCACAACACCTTCTCCTAGTGGTCCTGGATCTCTACAGGTCTCTCGAAGAAGGTCGCATCATCATCAACATTGATCTCACCCCAATTGATGACATGAGAGTCTTCATGAAGATAACGAAAAAGTTGTGACACGTGAAAAACATCATGTATTCGGACCATCTATAGGGGAAGTGCTACCTGATATGTCATAGCTCCAATATGATCCAACACCTCAAAGGACCCAATAAACTAGTGAAAAATCTTTCTCCCATGACAAAACCATCGCTTCCCATGATGGGAAGTCTCCTTCAAAAACAAGTGTTCTCCAATGTAAAACTCCAGAGGTATCCCCCTATGATCGGCATAGGATTGCTGGAATCCATGCACTGCCTTCATCCTATGGAAAGTCAAACATCATTACACAAACACTATAACTTCAGGATTTAACCTAGGCCACCAAAACTAACCTCTCAAAGCTCAGTATATCTTTTTCATTATAGGATGTACTGCTAAGGGTAAACTATGGAACTCTATTATAACTATCTCATACATCAACAAATGAACCAAAATCCATCCATGAAACAACACCTAGGTTTGTTCATCCTCATACCATCCATTAGGGCCCTCACCAAACATGACTCAGTGTCTCCAGACCAACACCTCAAGATCCCCCAACTAGGACTCTTCCACTTGTTGCCCTATAGATGACTGCACCATCATCTGAAAAAGACAACCACTTCCACTGAATTCTCTCATACCATGATTTAATGATTCTAGTTCCACCATTACCCTCTTGGCCCCAAGGCAAGGCATTCATCCTTCACACACAATGAGCTCTCATATCTTCAAATCACAAACACTCAGACTTCACAATTTAGCAAGAAACTCAATCCCAACAAGGCATTAAATTTTATCACACAACTAGTTCTTAATCCATATTGAATTAATCAATTTAATAGTCAATTACCCTATATAGTGCATTTATCAGTGCTAAAAATAGTTTTTAATAGCACTTTTTAGTATAGTTAATCTGAGGGAAGTTAAAGGAGGCCCCTTTTATCAGTGCTCAGAAAAGAGCTCATAATGTCCCCTTTTTTCAACATTTTGTGAGCACTGATAAAAGGGGTCTTTTATTAGTGACAAAAAAAAGTGATGATAAAATTCAAAAAAGTGTAAAAACAATTATAAATAAATCAAAAAATTTGAGAGCTCGTTTAACATTGCTCACCACCCACTTTCAAAAGTGCTCTCCATCCACTTTTTAACAGTTCTCGGAAGCCCCCCAACCGCTCCCACCCCTGTAAGTAAACCTTTAATGGAACCCTCCCCATACCTTTAATAGCCCTATCCCACTGCACATGTGCGCGCCCCTACCTCTCCCTGGATTCGAACTCGAGACCTCTTCCCCACATGGTGGACACTTTACCACTGCTCCATGTAAAATCGTTCTCCATTTAATGATATATATATTTGTGTATATATATATAGTTATATTTATTCGTATATTAAAATATATTTATGTTAATGTATATATATATATTTTTAAATTAATATATATATATATTTATTTATTAATTAATTTATTCGTATATTAATATCTATTTATATTTATTTATTTATATATGTATAGTTATATCTTTTATCTGTATATTTATTAGTATATTAATATATATTTGGTTAAATATTTATTAATATATTAATATATATGTGTAAGATTATTTTTTAAAACATTTATAAAATATGTTTTTTTGTGTTTATAAATAAATAAATAAATACATACATACATACATATATACAACATATATAACCTTGTATATATATTATATATATGTGTATCTAAAAGTATAATTATACATATTTACAAATATATACATTATTATATATTAATATGTATATTTTTATGTTATAATATATAGATAATATATACCAGTTCTCAAAAACACACACACACACACAAATATATATATATATATAGACAGACACACACATGCACTACATATGTATATAAATATTCTTATTTTTTTATTTTAAATAAAATGGATATAATTTTTTATTTAGATAAGGCTTATAAATTAATAAATATATTTTATATGTAAATAGGTTTAATTAATTATTTATAAAATTAAATTTTTAGGTGTGAATATATAAAAAATATGCACATATTGTTATATATTTTATTATAAATAAAATTAAATTATGAAAAATGATAAAATTTCAAAACCATTATATCAATATGAATGTAAGACCTGTGAATAAATTTATCCCTCCCCCCCCCCATGAATGACAAAAGGTTCCCTAAAAATGATCCTGAAAATCCATCACATCTTAAAAATTGTGGTACGCCATCACCAAACTCAGTATTGGAGGCCTTATGGGAATTATGGCCCTTTAAAAATTCTTGACCAAGTCCTCCTATCAAAATGTCATAGATATCATCTATAGCTTTGATTTGATATGTGGTAGAGCTCAAACGGACACGCGGATCAAAAGTTATGGTCGTTTGAAGTTTGCGTTGTTTTTCTGACTTAATTCGGATCTTTTCTTTATTTATTTATTTTATATTCAAATTATTATTAAATTAATATTATTCAATAAAAATAACAAAAATATTAAATAAAAATATTTTTTAAATTATTTCATAATCTTTTTTTACAAAATATCTTATATATTAAGTTAAAATTACTAAATAAACTTATCTAAAACACAGTTAAAAATATATTTTATATTTATATAAATATATTTATATTTTTATATTAATATGTTAGTATATTATTTTTAATTGTTTTTGAAATATACCCTTTATCAGTGTTCGTAAAAAACAATAATATGTGGGGGGGTTATCAGTACTTCTAAAAAAGAACTGATAAAGGGTACCCCTTTATCGGCACTTTTTTTCAATGTTGCTAAAGGGGTGGTGCTTCTAAAAACCAAATATATGGTAGTGTTCATAGGTTTCAACTACAAGAATCCTAAGAAACAAGTTGTCACAAGCTATCACAGAATTACATCAAAAATTTATTTAGTATGCCTCTAGTTCCTTTATCAACAAGTATAAACATTCATTAGTTTCATCAACCAATTCAACTAAACATGGTCACTTACATAAATTTTATTAACATAAAATTAGAACAACAATTATTTTCATTAAACATACCTCTTTATCATTTAGTCAATTAATTAACAATTAATTATGGCTTTAAGTTCTTTAAAAAAAATTTCAAGAAAAACATGCTAAAATACCAAAGCATACATATCACACTACCTATCCAAACAAGAGGCAATAACATTAAAGATACCCATAGCTTGAAATACATAGACATTACATTACTTTTTCAGAATACTTAATACAAGAAAAAAACTGATGCCCAAAGACCGTATTAGTTTAGTGTCTTTGGAAACTCGGAACATAATCATCTAATCATGGTGAAAGATCTTCAACATCTCCCATAAAGATCCCCCCTTTTGATTTATTACCTAAAACCTTTATATATATCCTGGGGAAAAGAAAACATATAAAAGGTGATCTCAAATTCTCATTAAGGGTAAGCATGGATAAAATAAAACAAACCATACACATTTGAATTTAAAAACATGAACATAATGTTTAAACATCAAAATCTTGAGCAGTGACATAAAACATGGCAGTACATAAGGCATAGATCATAATGGAACAGCAATAATACTAAAATAGAATGGGGAATAAAATGTGTAATTGTGGAAAACCATTAAGCACATGATATGATTTCCATAGTAGCCATGGAATTACTGCCAAGACCATCATAGTGGACAAAGTCCCTTACTGAATTTAGTTCACTCCTCGTTCCAGTCTTGTATCATAGAACCAGATTAACATGTCGTTCAAGCCATGACTATCTCGTTAGATATAAATATTTACCCAATGAGTTGGATGGAGATATAGGTCCCACCCATATCATAATGAAATCATTCTTTCGTGTGCCACAAAATAAACATACATCATTCAGAATAACCCAATGAATAAAATGGGTTTATAAACATCATCCCATCATAACATAATCCATATAAATGATATGTACATCATTTAATCATAAGAAAAATAAAACCATGTCAATAATAGAGACATTATACATGAAACATGAACATACTAAATAATTTCATCTTGGATGGAAAATAGTTTTGATAAAACACATGAAATTAATTATTGAAGAAAATATCTTTTCTTCTCCAAAATCATTTTCTTTTCTCAAAATTCCATGAAATTTTAAAAGAAAAGGATTATGTTGAAAATAATCATGAAATATTGTAGAGGATTATTCATTGAAATAATTCGTTATGAAACCATAAAAATCCATTCACACCGTATAAGTTAAAAAAACATTCTTCTCGTACATTTGCTCGAAAAGTCAAAAAGTACCTTATATGGTAACCAAAGGAAAGATTCCTTCCATAAAATGTGGTAAAAAGTCAACAAAGGGTAAAAATGAATTTAAATATATATGGAATATTAGTAAAAATTTTATGAAGACATTTTTAGAAAACATTAAAATGGATGATAAACATAACCCCAGTAAATACTTACATATAAGCAATCTCAGATAAAAATGAGATTTGAAAAATTATCCCTTACATTATGTCCAATTTCATCCATAGGTGTCAGATACTCTTGTATAGTGGGTTTAAAAATATTATTATCTTGTAATAGAACCATAACTATATTTATGATATCATACATGATTCACTTACGACTTTATATTACCCGTTCTTTTGTCAATTCAATGTTAAAGAAGCTTTTTGTGTAAAATTGTTTGATTTATCAAACATGTTTTGACTTTTAATTCTTCATATGATTACTTAGATCAAGATTACATATTTTTATAATGTAAAACATGACTTATATATAATATATATTTATCATAAAAATATATAATAGATCGATAAATGAAATAAAATACACCATTCATGGAGACGGTAGGTCGTACGTACGCATGAACGTTGTTTTGATTTCCTTATTAAATTGAATGGAAGTAAGTAAATAACATATATATAAATACAGTATCATGAATTTTTCATATATTTCATGATTATTTAATATATATATACTTTATAATCATTCTTTAATGGTTAACTTGGAAAATGAATCTCATCGCGTCGTGGAGACGGTAATTCGTACGCACGCACGAGCGATGCTATCGTTTCCATAACTTTTGAATGGAATTAGATTGGATGATATAATATATAAGAATTAGTATCATGTTATAATTACCATATATAGTTATTCTTTACACCATTATACCCATCCAAGTAAGGTGGTGGTGGAAAAACAGATTACACCACGGCGTGGAGATGGTATTCTGTACGTATGCACGCATAGTGATTTCATTTTCCGTTGGATGGATAGAAGATGAAATAGGGTTGGTTCATATTTATAATAATAGATCAGTATATCAGTGATACATATGTTATTACTTCATTATAAAACACAAAAAGAAGAGGAAGTATAAGAAGAAATGATCTTGAAATAATTGGTAAAGGATATTACCTCTTCTTCGACACACCTCTTCTAAACCTCCTCTTAGGGTACAAAATTTGGTCTTTGAAGACGAAAAAGACCTCTAGTATGTTTCTAGGGAAGTTTTTAAGAGAAGTGGATAGGGGTTGTTTGAGTTTGAAGGTTCAAAGTGTTGTGGGGAGGAGAGGGAGGAGGTTCCCTTTTATAAGGGAGGAGACGAGCACCTTTGGAAACATAAGAAATATTATTTTATAATATATTCAAACCCCACATAAAAATATCAAAAATTACTCAAATTAGAAGATTATATGAGATAGGGTTTTAATATCATCAAAAAATTAAATTTAGACATGTTTGGAATTTATTTTAAACCTTATCAATTTGATTTATCCTTATTTAATCTAGGTAAATTTATTTGTGGTAATAAAATTCTAATTTTTAAATTGTTATAAACACTTAATTATGTGTTTTAAATAATCCATAATTAGTTAAATTATTACATTTTAGACCATATAATTTTTAAGCTATAATTTTTAAATATTTTTGTGATTTTTAAACCATTTAATAATATGTTATGTTTATAAAATATCAATAGTGTCAATTTTGAAACTATTCAATTATTTGAATTTAAATAAAATCAATAGAAAAGATATAATCGATAAAAAATATTTTATAGATTCAAAAAATGTCATATACATCTACAAAATTAGTGGAGAACATTAAATAGTTCATATAATATTTATTTTAATATTTTTAGAACCATTTATTTTATATTTATGTCAATAAAATAATTAATATAACGTATTTGTATAATTATTTAATATACTTATTTGATGAATAAATTTAAAAATAAAATCCTATGATAAATATAAATATATTAAATTTCATATTAATACTTTAACTAGAATTTATTATCTTAAAATCACAACATTTAAATTGTTATAATTATTAAGTTATGAAGCTGATAACTTGACATTATTAAAAATAAAATAATATAAATGTCATAATCTCTTTTAAATGGATAAAAATGGTCCCAAAGTAGTCCATTGGATTCTTATGGTATAGATATACTCGACCAATAGGTTTTGGTCAAGTTATTGGGCCTTTTATGGGTATTATTACTTTAATAAAAACTATATTATTGATTTTTCACTAGGTAAATAATTTCTACATCACTAATGTATAAGCTATTAAGGTAATTAAATATCACTTAAAATATAAAAACAAATTACCATAACAAAGAAAAAAATTTATCTTGCAAATTATTATTTATAGTCGAATTTATATTCTGTATAACCATATATTAAAAATAGTTTAATTATTAAAGTTTGAGTGAGACATATTTCCCTTTC
Source organism: Viscum album (assembly GCA_963277665.1). Classification (NCBI taxonomy): domain Eukaryota; kingdom Viridiplantae; phylum Streptophyta; class Magnoliopsida; order Santalales; family Viscaceae; genus Viscum; species Viscum album. The sequence goes on along the minus strand of OY728131.1, from coordinate 669,468,068 downwards.
TTTAAAATAAAATAAATTAAAGGTCTTAATCACCTACAAGTAGGTTCCAATGTATTCCATTTCAACACAAGTATTAATTATGAGGAAATATAATCATCCAATTATATTATGAAAAGTGTTAGGGTAATTTTATAATATTATATTTACCTGTAATTACTCGATTTACCTTTAACTATGGTAAATAAAATTTACCGTAGTTACTATTCAAAGTGCCCAAAAATAATAAATTATCCTATTTACATAATTTGGACCTACTGATTCCAAATATGGAATCCATTTTTTCCAAATTCAAATCACAGAAGTTGAAGAAATTAATTGAAAATTAATCATGTTATTAAGAAAATGAGTTTTAAAAGTTAAAACATTACAAAAGACTGAAATGATTTTACTTATGAATTCAATGTAAAATCAATGATAATGACATAAATTATATAATATTGTAAAAATATATTCTATTTATAATTAATAACCATTAAATATTATAATTTTACCATATAAATTATTACGATGAAAAAAGTTGTTTTTAATTAAAATAAAGCATGTTTTTACTATTCATTAAAATATGAAAGTTATCAGAATAATATGAAAAAAATTTCCAAAGTAAATATTTATATAATGATTCAAAATAAGAGTTTTATTTTGTCAAATTTAACATATAAACATTTCAAAAACCATATTTAATGTGGGTGCGCCATCAAAAGGCCGCAAACTGCATTTTTTAAAAAATACTTAGTTTACCCGAAAAATTTATTTTGTTCTCATAACATGTTCTAGAAAATGTGTAAGATGAATAAAAATGTTATAAAATACAAAATTTAGTTAATAATATTCATAATGGCTAGTTCATAATAATATTGTAACAATATATCATTATTTAGAGAAACACGATATTGCGCACTCCACACACTATCGAGGAAGGTCGTGATTGCATTTAATGGAAGCAAAGTCAGGGCTAAGTGTCGTGGAAGCTCCCTTTGGTGTTGCGTATAACATAATAAAAACTTATTTCGTTTATACATTAAACAAAATCTATACTTAATTTTGTGTAGAATAATTTCTACAACACAAACTTGAAATTGTGTGTAACACGAGCCAAAAATTGTGTTACTTATACTGCAAGCTAATACGGTGTTGCGAATAGTACAAATTAATCTTCTTGTAGTATACAATATAAGACATAAAATAAATTAAAAATAATATATCTCATAAAATATCTTGGTGTTACATTCTACCCCCCTTAAAATGAATTTCGCCCTCGAAATTGATCAGGGTTATAAATCATTTACTACGTGAAAGTTTCATTCATAGAAACCCACATCGTAAAAAGGAATACTAAAACATAATTTTAAAAAGTGAAGTATGAAATGTAACGGGTACCCAAATTAACTCATCCCTGGGTTTCCACATAAGAGAACATAGATGAAAATATGGATATGGAAGAGAAATCTAACCATCATGTTCTGATGAAGAGTGGTAGAAAACATGGCTATCAAAAATCCAAAAATCACAAAGCCATAAATTTATGATGATCTAAGGTACCATCTAATTCATCGAATATGAGGGTACTAGGACAAATTTTTAGGTTTTCAAGATCATTTCCCTAATGTTGAAAAATTAAAAGAAATACTTACTTGATTTTGTACAATCTCACTGTTGTTTGTGCCTTAAACAATTTCCACTTAATCTCTTAAAGAAATGGAGTTGAATTTGTCTTCCGTGAAGTGTTAGGAGATCTTGCGATAGAATGATAAGTCATTCCATCGGTCTCGAACATTAGGTTAGCAAATGTTATATACATAAGTATATATTATGGTGAGATTAATCATATATAATTCCAAAAATGGGCTTATACTTCAACTATCATACTTTTTTAAAAAATAAAACTAATTTCTACTAACCAAGGACTTCTTGTAGGCTAGTGGTAAGAGATAAAGGTATGTCTCACTTCAATTGTGGGTTCGATTCCTGCATCCTTGTCTGACGTGACGGGTTGTCACATGTCCTGCAGGTTGTCCTTTTTCTAAAACTACACTCTTATAACATTACAGAAATAATATTGAAAAGAGTTCTAGCCTTAAACAATACTATCTGATGTCCGACATAATCCATTCCAATATTTAGACTTATCCAAAATACATTTGTCCAATCTCATAGTATAAAGAAAACAATTACTAGAATGGTCACATAACAAGCACGTGAATACCATCATTTATCCCCCATATATCATAAGATATATATTATTGATCGCATTACAAACATGTGAATACCTTAATCATGTATTCTATTGAAACATAAATTACCATCGAACATTAGTGAAAACATGAATGCTGTCAAAAGGTAACTCTTTCCACATACCAAAATCTAAAAATTCTATATACTCAAACCATGATGTCAAATTTTATTTATATCAGTCATGAGCTCATTAATACTATCAAACATTTCATAATATCTTTATCCTTTCTTTATGTGCATATTAGGTGCTTTCCAAAAATATTTCAATCACTTTTGGTTGTTACTGATACCATTCAACATATACTTTAAAATACTCAAGGAAAAACAATAGTGTAACAATCCTTAGATTTTTCATTATTCCATAGTACCATACATTATTCTTGATAAAAATTCAATCAATCCACTAGATTCTTAAACCATTGACTAAGATTATTTATTTTATTCCTCAGCACTTCTTTCATCTCATATATCATTTATAGGCTCTTCATCATCATCGACATAAATACTACCCATACGACCATGCTGATTCTCTTCAAGAGATTTTACCATAGGGAATTGATTTTCATAATACCCGTACATTCAACATTTAAAATATTTAACCTTGGATTATGTTTTAGAAATACCATTATCCTTGTCCATTGTGTTAACTGAACCTTTTCCTTTGCAATTACTAGCTTTGTGTCCTTCTTTTCCACACTCAAATCATCTTCCAGTTCTTTTGAAATATTCTCCTTGATGCCTCTTCCCACGTGATTTACATGAGGGAAATTGAACTTTCTTTCCTCTATAATCATCATTAAACTCCATCTTTCTCTTAATTACCGAGTCAGGAAACATACCAAAGTTGATATTATTGATCATATTATGAGATTGCTGATTAGGTATAATAATGATGTTTCACCTTCAAAATACCATTTAATTTGGATTATCACGAAGAATATCATTCAATTTTCCATCATATTCTCCATTAACATGAATATTACTCTTTCCCGCAATTTTCTAAAACCCAAAAAGAATAGTTTGAGAGGAAAAAATCATACTAGGAAAACAACATAATAAAGGGGAGTACATCCAATCTCTGAAATCTTAGGTTTAATTCTATGATCGTTACCGTAATTCTAGGTCTATAACCTATACTTATACTTAACCTTAGGGACATCCCTAGACATATCTTAGAAATATATCTAGGGATCTAATGTTTTCGCATCCTAGTTTCCAAAGGTTAACTAAACCTTCACTCTGATACCAACTGTAGAGACCCATAGCTTGACGTACATAGACATTACATTACTTTTGCAGAATACTTATTACATGAAAAAAACAGACACCCAAAGACAGTATTAGTTTGGTGTATTTGGAAACTCGGAACACAATCTTTTAATCATGGTGAACGATCTTCAACATCTCCCATAAAGATCTCCCCCATTTTTTCTTACCTAAAACCTTTATTTATCTCATGGGGAAAAGAAAACATATAAAGGGTGTGCTCAAATTATCAGTAAGGGTAAGCATGGAGAAAATAAAACAAACTATATATATTTTAATTTAAAAACATGAACATAATGTTTAAACATCAAAATCCTGAGCAATGACATAAAACACAGCAGTACGTAATGCATAGATCATAATGGAACATCAATCATGCTAAAATGGAATGAGGAATAAAACGTGTCATTGTGGAAAACCATTAAGCACAAGATATGATTTCCACTGTATCCAATGCATTGCCGCTAAGACCATCATAGGGGACAAAGTCCCTTACTGAATCGAGTTCATTCCTCGTTCCAGTCCTGTATCACTGAACCAGATTAACTTTTTGTTCCAGCCATGTCTATATCAAGAGATATAAATCTTTACCCAATGAATAAGAGGGAGATATAGGTCCCACCCATATCATAATGAAATCATTCTTTCATGTGCCACAAAAATAAACATACATCATTCATAATAACCCAACGAATAAAATGGGTTTAATAAACATCATCCCATCATAACATAATCCATATAAAAGAAATGGATATCATGTCATCATAAGAAAAATCAAACCATGTAAATATTAGAGACATTATAACTTAAACATAAACATACTAAATAATATCATCTTAGATGGAAAATAGTTTTGATAAAACACTTGAAATTAATTCTTGATGAAAATATCTTTTCTTCTTTAAAATAATTTTCTCTTCTCAAAATGCCATGAAATTTTAAAAGAAAATGATTTTTTTGAAAATAATCATGAAATTTTCTAGAGGATCCTTCATTTAAATAATTCATTATGAAACCGTAAAAATCTATTCATGCCGTATAAGTTAAAAAAACATTCTTCTCGTACTTTTTCCAGAAAAGTCAAAAAGTACATTATATGGTAACCAGAGGAAAAATTCCTTCCATACAACGTGGTAAAAAGTCAAGAAAGGGTAAAAATGAAATTAAACATACATGGAAGACTAGTAAACATTTTATGAAAACATATTTATAAAACATGGACATGGATGATAAACATAACCCCAGTAAATACTTAAGTACAAGCAGTCTCAGATAAAAATGAGATTTGCAAAATTATCCCTTACCTTATGTCCAATTTATTCCATATGTGTCCGAGACTCTTTTATAGTGGGTTTAAACATGTTATTAACTTTTAACAGAACTATAACAATATTTATGATATCATACATGATTCACTTATGACTTTATATTACCCGTTCTTTTGTCAATTCCATGTTAAAGCAGCATTTTGGGTAAAATTGTTTCATTTATCGTACATGTTTTGACTTGTAATTCTTCATATGATTACTTATATCTTGATTAAATATTTCCAAAATGTAAAATAGGATTTATATATAATATATATTCATCATATAAATATATAATAGATCGATAAATGGAATGAAATACGCCGTTCATGGAGACGATAGGCCGTACGTATGCATGAACGTTGTTTTCGTTTCCTTATTAAATTGAATGGAAGTAAGTAAATAACATATACATAAATATAGTATCATTAATATGTCATATATTTCATGATTATTTAATATATGGACTTTATAATCATTCTTGAATGGTTAACCTGGAGAATGAATCTCATCGCATTTTGGAGACGATAATCCATACGTACGCACGAGTGATGATATCGTTCCCATAATTATTGAATGGAATTAGAGTGGATGATATAATATCTCAGAATTAGTATCATGTTATAATAACCATATATTTTTATTATTTACCCCATAATACTCATCCAAGTAAGGTGGTGGTGGAAAACAGATTACACCACGGCGTGGAGACGGTATTCTGTACGTACGCACGCGCGGTGATTTCATTTTTCGAAGGATGGATAAAAGGTGAAATAGGGTTGATTCATATTTATAATTACATGTCAGTATATTAGTGATACTTTTGTTATTAATTTATTATGAAACAACAAATGAAGAATAATTATAAGAAGAAATTAACTTGATAGAATCGGTAAATGATATTACCTCTTCTTCGAGGCGCCTCATCTAAACCTCCTCTTAGGGCACTAAAGTTGGTCATTGAAGAAGAACAGGACCTCTAGTATGTTTCTAAGGAAGTGGAGAAGATAAATAGTCTGGGTTTGGCTGAGATTGAAGGCTCAAAATCGTGTGAGGATGAGAGAGAGGAGGTTCCCTTTTATAAGGGAGGAGAGGGGAAACTTTGGAAACATAAGAAATATTAATTTATAATAAATTCAAACCCCACATAAAAACATCCAAAATGACTCAAATTAGAATATGATATGAGATAGGGTTGTAATTGCATCAAACAATAAAATTTATATATGTTTTGAATTTATTTTAAACCTTATCAATTTGATGTATCCTTATTTAATCTATTTAAATTTATTTGTGGTAATAAAATTCTAATTTTTAAATTGTTATGAATACATAATTATGTGTTGTAAATCATCCATAATTATTTTAATTATTACATTTTAGACCATATAATTTTCATTTTTTAATTTTTAAATATTTTTTTGGTTTTTAAATAATTTAATAATATATTATTTTTATAAAATATCAATAGTGTCAATTTTGACACTATTTAATTATTTGAATTTAAATAAAATCCACAGAGATGATATATTCTATCCACAATATTTAATATATTCCTAACATGTCATATTAATATAGAAAATTAGTGTATCATATTAAATAGTTCATATAATATTTATTTTAATATTTGTAAAACCATTTATTTGATATTTCTCTTAATAAAATAATTAATTTAACATTTTTGTATAATTATTTAATATAATTATTGTTTCATAAAATTAAAAATAACATCCTATGATGAAGATAAATCTATTAAATTTCATAATAATAATTTAATATGAACTTATAATCTTAAAATCACAACATTTAAATTGTTATATTTATTAAGTTATGAAGGTGACAACTTTGACATTATTAAAAATAAAATAATATAAATGTCATAATCTCTTTTATACGGCTCCAAATGGTCCCAAAGTCGTCCCTTAGATGCTTATGGTATATATATACTAGAACAATAGGTTATGGTCAAGTGTTTGGGCCTTTTTATGAGAATTATTAATTTAATATAAACTATATTATTGATTTTTCACTAAGTAAATAATTTCTGCAACATTAATCTATAAGATATTAAGGTAATTAAATATCACATAAAAATTACAAATAAATTTCCATAACAAATAAAAAACATTTAGATTTCTAATGAGTATTTAAAATCAAATTTATATTCTGTATAACCTTATATTAAAAATACTTTAATTATTAATGTTTGAGTGAGACATATTTCACTTTCTTTAAAATAAAATAAATTAAACGTCTTAATCACATCCAAGTGGGTTCCAATGGATTCCATTTAGACCCAAATATTCCTTAGGACGAAATATAATCATCCAATTATATTAAGACAAGTGTTAGGGTAATTTTATAAAATTATATTTACCCTTAATTACCTATTTTACCTTTATCTATGGTAAATAAAATTTACCGTAGTTAGTATTCATAATGCCCAAAAATAAAATTTTTTATTTTAACATAATTTTTACCTACTGATTCTAAATATGGAATATAATTTTACAAATTCAAATCACAGAAGTTGAATAAATTAATTTAAAATTAATCTCGTTGTTAAGAAAATGAGTTTTAAAAGTTTGAACATTGCAACAGATTGAAATGATTTTACCTATGAATTTAATGTAAAATAAATGATAATGACATAAATTATATTAAATGGTAAAAATATTTTCTATTTATACTTTAAAACCATTCAATATTTTAATTTAACCATATCAAATAAATCAATAAAAAAATTATTTTTAATTAAAATATAGCGTGTTTTTACTATTCATTAAATTATGAAAGTTATCAGAATAATATTAAAATTTTATCCAAAGTATATTTTTATATCCTGATTTCAAATAATAATATCATTTTGTTAAATTTAACTTATAAAAATGTCAAAAACTATATTTAAAGTGGTTGCTCCATCAAAAGGTGGCAAAACTGCATTTTTTGAAAAATACTTATTTTTCCTGAAAAATTTATTTTGTTCTCATACCATGTTCTAGAAATTGTGTAACATGAATAATAATGTTATAAAATTAAAAATGTAGTGAATACTATTCATAATGTCTAGCTCATAATAATATTATAACAATATATCATTGTTTAGCAAAACCCGGTATTGCGTACTACACACGCTATCAGGGAAGGTCGTGATTGCGTGTAATGAAAGCCAAGTCAGGGATGCGTTTATTAGAATCTCCATTTGGTGTTGTTTATAACATAATCAAAACTTTTTTCATTTATACATTAAACAAAATCTATACTTAATGTTGCATAGAATAATTTCTACAAAACGAACTTGAAATTGTGTGTAACATGAGCTAAGAATAATGTTGCGTATACTGCAAGCTAATATGGGGTTGCGTATAGTGAAAGATAATCTTGTTGTAGTTTACAATAGAAGACATCAAATAAAATAAAAATAATATATCTCATAAAATCTCGGGGTGTTACAAACATCACTAGGTAACTGATTCCAATTAATTAATCTGGTTCAATTATTTAATATGTCAATTTTGTTGTGATCCAAGGGGCTAAATCATGATATCTCTACCATTGAACATAAATAAATATATAATCATTAAATCCACTACCTCAAATGGTTTTTTACATTGTTCGCACAAGATTTGATCAGTGTAATGGATCATGATCACCTATCCCACAACAATTGCATCCACCCAATGATGTCACGACACAATCACACCAACCAACAACCAAGAAAACTCTATTTGAAACATGGAGATCATGTGACATCCCATTGATAAGAGGAAAGAGAGAAATATATCAAAGGATACTAAAGAACATAAGTAGATCTTTCCTTGTATTGAAGAAATATTTCTACAGATCAAAGAAGGAAGATAGGGATCGTTCCATGATGATGTAATCCCCAAAATGCTGAAGAGAGGGTCGTTGGATCACCTGTGGTGGAGGGAGAGACACTGCAGCAATTGGTTTGAAAAAACCCAAATGGCTGGAAAACACTAGAAAACATAAAGCATCATGGAATTACACAATGTCTAATGCCCTTTCACATAGTGTAATTATTTGTGGTTGAGTTCTACAGAAAAACAAATCACCTCAACACTTTATTTTATTTTTCGAACCCTGGAAAATTTTAGGCCCTGAATCCCTCTTTCACACCGTGAAACAACCCATGAAATAGGATGCCACGCCGTGTAATACTATTACACGATGTGTAACCCCCTCCATCAAACTTTTACTTAAGAGAACTTCTCCAAACCACTTCTTACCCACCTCTGAGCACTTCGATCTTCAAAACATGAAAAGGGTTGATCCTTGTGGATCCAAGACCTTACAAAGATAATTTTAGTTAAATCTTAATATTAAAGACCTTATTATGTAAGGGAGAATCTTTTAGACTTTCTACTATTTCATTACTTGGATCTCAGATTTGGTAGAGTACTCTATTCTATAAGAACAATTTTATGAATTAAATTCACATAATTTCTCATTGAAATTATATTTTAAAAACTAAGTATTCATAAGTAAGAATATATATATACATTTTAAATAAATAAGTAAATGATAAAAATTATTTTATATCATTAAAAATTTTAAGGACACAATTTATGTAAGGAGGGGAGAATGTTACAACCCAAATATATATATATATATACATATTTGTATCATTCAAGAAATAATATTTATTTTTGAACTAAATGATTATGGAAATATAATTGATCATATCATAGTAATAATTATATATAAATTATATAAATAGTTGTATAAAAATTATTTTGAAATATATACATTTTGGAAATTATGATCATAATCTAGAATAAATACATTCAATGATAAAAAAATCTAATAGTAATTCATATTGATAAAAATATATAAATATATTATTTGGAAATAATCATAATTTAAATATATAAAATCAAAGTATTTTGTAAATAAATATATAAATATTATAAGGAGGAATAAAATATTAAGATATTTATATATACATATACATATATAGAGACACTCTCTTCATAGTGTTCACATCTCCTCTACTAGCATCATCGCATCAATGTCGTTTCCCTCTTTTAATCCACTTATGGCACCACCCTACAACAACCCGAGTCCACACGAAGCTATGAGAACCCCACCGACTGGAACCGACCTCACCATCCGCTACTTGATTATCCCCATCATCAACACCATTTTTCATCCTTTGAAAGGAACATCAAAAACTGAGGTATGTATAGAGTATGATGCCAAAAAAAATCTAAACCGAGGTAATCTGCCATAGTGGACATGACGTGAAAATGGTATGAGCAAGAACCAAATTCAATGGACCTATAATGGAAGTGAAGTGAAACTGTGGTCTTATCACAATAATTTAAATAAAATAATAATAATAATAAAATATTGTTGATAAGAATTCATCATGTTGTTGGTTATAAAAAGATAATGGTACTCAATGGATAAAAACAAATGAAGCCACGCTTCATCAAGAAAAAAAAATTATATGTCCATTTTCCCAATTTAGAGAGATAGGGGAATGGAGTGAGTTTATTCTTCGAGGGAGGGAGATCGACACAACTCCGATTAGGATGTTTCTGGTGGAGTTCAACTAGCAGTTTTAGGTAAAGGGAATTCGTGTGTTTTCAGAAATTGTAATTTTATTTTTTAAAGGTTTATTTTTCTTTAAGGTTTGTGGAAACAAATTTAAGTGTTGTTTTATATTTTTATCCCAAATCTATGAAATTTTTAAATAAGGATTAAGTGTTAGTTTTATTATAAACCCCTCTTTGAAAAGGGAAACACTTTTAAAATTTTTCATTTTCATGTGAACATTTTTTTAACAAATAAAAACCTTTCTTAAGGGGTTATTATTTTGAAAATATTATAGTTTCTGAATTTGGTTTTATGGAAACTAAAGCTATAATTTCATATAAATTTCTTCTATAATTAATATTTCATTTAATCTTTATTTATTTGTTTTTAATTTTAGAAGATTGAAATTATAATTTTTTATCGAAATATTTTTAATTCGTTTTTCAGATTTACGATTTCATTTTATATAAAAGGGCGTTATGTTTTAAAATATTTTAAAGTTCTTTTTAAACTTTTTATTTTCTTATTTTATGTTGGAAGTGTTTTTATCATTTTATAAAGGGTTAATCCTTTCAAGGCTATTATTTAATTTCTTAATCATCATTTTGTTATTGATTATTTTCAAAAATTATTTTACTATATTAAAAGTTATCATTTCACATGATAATCATTTTATTTAATTATCATTTATGTTTACTATGTCTAGATTTTTGTCTAGCCATGAATTAATCAATCTGATTTGATAGCCATGTATGTTTTAAACTATATAATTCCATAATTTTATTATCTTTGGTTGATTCATAATGAAATATGTATATATATATACACTTTTATGTATTTATAATTATATATATGTGTGCATCCATTGTTATAGTTTTCAAAATTATGATTGAAAACTCCATTGAAAAATGGAAATCTATTTTTTTTAATTCATCTCTTAGACTTTGTAAACAAGGTGAGTATTTTCTAAGTGAACCAAAACCTCTATGACGAGTATGCCATAAACAGCCTTCAATGTTCCAAGTAGTGCCATGTTTTTGTTTTTTGTGCAAGTGAGTTTTTTTTCAGAAAAAATTAACTTTTTAAATTATGAAAACTATTTGAAAGTAATAAGGTATTTATTAATATTTTAAGAGAAAGAAACTATTGGTTTTATTCAAGACTAGTTTATTTTATATAATATTTTTCCAAATTAATTTCAAGAAAAAAATTTGGTAAATATTTATTTTCATCAAAAACACATTACAGATTTTAAAAATGATAAAATATAGTTTTATATTTATAATATATTTATTTCAAAATAATGTTTTTTAATTTTTTACAGAATTGTTTTCAAAAAATTGGAAATTTTTTTCAAAAAATAGTTAATTCATTTTTTTAAACCCCTTCTAGATTCATTTACTCCCTCAAAGTTTGACATTTTTTTCATATAGGATTTATTTGAGTAAGAATTTCATAAAACATTGGTATCAAACACATGAACATTAGTTGGGGCGAATTCATAGATGTATTTGAAGTAATTAGTTAAAAATTATATTTGAGATGGATTGATTTTGTTTCCCCTTTTCCTAATCCTACAAAAATATATAGATAAATGATCCTCATATTATATATTATTCATCTTATGTCAATATTTTATTATAATATATATATATATATATATATTTATTTTTAAGGCACTATAACAAGGAGAAAAAGTCATGGGCATCATAAAAATTATCTAGATATGATTATTATCCATAAATAGTTCGAGAATTCTTCATTAGATCACATTTGAATTCATAGATTTGTCCATGATAGTATGAATCTATGATTACTTCCAAGAAGAGGACAAGAGATCTAGATGAAATGTGAAGGAAAGAGGGTGAACAACCACTTATATTGAATTATCATGGGCTAAGGAATCTATATCCACATAAATTGATGTTTAAAGAGATTTAATTCACCAAGAACCACCACTTAGGTCCCTTAGTTTTATACCCCTATGAATAGAATAATGAATGAGGAGTTTCAAGGAGGTTTCTAGTTAAAATACCAATTTTTAGCTCAATTTATTAATACCACATGGATTTCCATACCATGCATGTAGAGACACAAAGATTTAAGTACATAGACATTACATTACTTTTGCAAAATACATAATACATAACAAGAACATACACCAAAGGATCGTAATAGTTTAGTGTCTTTGGAAACTCGGAATATAATCTTCCATACTTGCTGAAAGAACTTCAACATCTCCCATAAAGATCTTCCACTTTTATTTTCTTACCTAAAACATTTATTTAAATCCTGGGGAAAAGAAAATATAAAAAAGGGTGAGCTAAAATTCCAAATAAGGGTAAACATAGAGAACATAAAACAAAACATTTGAATGCAAAAACATGAACATAAAATCTAAACATCAAAATCTTGAGCAAAGACATGAATCATGGAAGTACGTAAGTCATATATCATAAGTAAACATCAATCATGATAAAATAGCATGGGAATAAAACATTTAATTCTGGAAAACCATTAAGCACATGATATGAGATTCATAGTAGCCAAGGCATTACAACCAAGACCATCTTAGTGGACAAAGTCCCTTTCTGAATCGAGTTCAATCCTCGTTTCTGTCCTATAACACTGAACCGAATTAACTTATCATTCTAGCAATGTCTATATCATGAGATATAAATCTTTACCCAATGCATTGGAGGGAGATATAGGTCCGACCCATCACATAATGAAATCATTCTTACTTTTTCTACAAAATAAACTTAAAACATTCATCATAACCCAAAGAATAAAATGGGTTTTATAAACATCATCACATCATCGCATAATCCATATAAAACAATTGAATATTTCATCATAATAAAATTGAAACCATGTAAATAATAGAGACATTATACTTGAAACATACACATATAAAATAATGTCATCTTAGATGGAAAATGGTTTTGATAAAACACTTGAAAAGAATTCTTGAGGAAAATATCCTTTCTTCATAAAAATAATTTTCCTTACACAAAATGCCAGGAAATTTTAAAACAAAAATATTTTATTGAAAATAGTCATGCAATATTGTATAGGAATCTTCATTATGAAAAGGTGTTATGAACCCGTAAAAATTCCTTCATGCCGTATAAGTTAAAAAAACATTCTCCTCGTACTTTTGTCGGAAAATTCAAAAAGTACCACCTACGGTAAACAAAAGAAAGATTCCTTACATACCATGTAGTAAATGTAAAAAATGGGTAAAAATGATATTAAACATACATGAAACCATTTTTAGAAAATAGGGACATGGATGATAAATATAACCCCAGTAAATACTTATGAATAAACAATCTCGGATAAAAACAAGATTGGAAAAGTTATCCCTTACCTTAGGTCTCATATGCTTTGTACGTATCCGAAAATCCTGTATAATGATTTAAATAATGTCATTTACTTATTACAGAATCATATTTATTGTAATGATATCATATCTGGTTCACTTATGAATTTATATTACCCATTCTTTTGTAAGTTCCATGTAAAAGCAGTGTTTTGGGTAAAATCGTTTTATTTATCGTACGTATTTGGACTTGTTGTTATTGATATTATTATTACTTATATCTTGATTTAATTACTTCTAGAATGTAAATCATTATTTATATATTATATATATATTCAGTATATATATATATATATAATATATATATAAATTAAAAGAAATGCACCGTTCATGGAGACGGTAGGCCGTACGTACACATGAACGTTGTTTTCATTTCCTTATTGAATTAAATGAAATTAAGTAAATGAAACATATATGTAAATAAATCCAGTATCACTATTATGTAATATCTTTTATGATTATTTATTATATATATTTTATAATCATATGTTAATGGTTAATCATGGAAAATGAATCTCATCGCGTTTGTGGAGATGGTATTCCGTACGTACGCACGAGCGATGATATCATTACCATGATCATGGAATTGTATTGAAGTGTTTGTATAATATTTCAGAATCAATATCACCTTATAATAATCATATATAGTTATTTATTTACACCATTATACCCATCCAGGCAAGGTGGTGGTGGAAAACAGATTACACCACGACGTGGAGACGGTATTTCGTACGTACGCATGCGTGGTGATTTCATTTACGTATGATGGATAGAAGATGAAATTGGGTTGTTTCATATATATAATAACATATCAGTATATTATTTATACTGATGTTATTAATTTATGATGAAACAAATAAATAAGAAGAAGTAAAAGAAGAAATAAATTGGAAACAATCGGTAAAGGCTATTACCTCTTCTTTGACGCGCCTCTTCTTATCCTCCTCTTAAGGCACTAGGGTTGGTCTTTTGAGGAGACCAGAACCTCTATAAAATTTCTAGAGAATATTAGAAGGAAAATGGTCAGGGTTTTTCTGAGCTTAAAGGCTCAAAAGGGTGTGAAGAGAAGAGTTAAGGGGTGCCCTTTTTATAAGGGATGAGAGGGGCACTTTAGGAAAAACTTAAAATATTATTGTATAATAAAGTAATATTCGGTTTATAATAGCTCCAAATTGATTTATTTAGAATATAATGTGGGTATGGGTCGAAATCCTCTCAACCAATAGGTTTTAGACAAGTTTAGGTTACTATTTTAACCTTATCATTTAGATTTAACTCTAAGATAAATAATTTAACTTTTACCATGTCTTCTTGTTTTATTACACTATATGGTAAATAAACATACTATAACAAGCCAAATGAACCCCAAGTGGTTCATTATTAATATATATAATCTTATCTTAGTCATTTCGCTGAACCTTTGATTTTTATGAATATAATAACAATTAATAATATAATATGTGTTTTAAAAACTATTTTATGTCAATTTTGACACAATTTGGTAATTGATTTTTGTGAAAATCATAAAAGAATGATTAGTTCGAAAAAAGTTAATTAAATCAATACTAAAATGTCATATTAACCTATTAAATTAGTTTAATTCATACAAATTCTTGAATTATATTTATTTGGGTATTTATAATTTCAATTATTTTAATATTTTATTATTTAGGTAATTATTGCACCACCATTGTGTCATAAATAAATTAGATTATTTAATGTCCAAAAATTATAAATAAATTACCATTAGGTATTAAATCTTTTTATCTTTCTAATAAATATTTATAGTCGAATTTATCTTATGTATATCCCTATATTAAATTTTTTTTAGTTATTAAACTTTGATTTTACCCATTTTAACTCTTCATTAAATAAAATAATAATAAATGTCCTAATCCAATCCAAGGTGACCTAAAGGGTAATATTTTATTCCTAAGGTTGTTTTTGGTCTAATTACAGTTATCCAATAGAATTAGGACATGTGTTAGGATAATAGTAATATCATTTTTACCCTTAATTACCCTATTTACTTTTAATCGTGTTAAATAAAAGTAAAAAGATACTATTCACAAAAAATTATTTTTATCTTATTGAACCACATTTAACTCCTTGATATTAACCATGTCTCTCAAATTTTTGAAATTCCACTCACAGAAGTGGTAAAATTATGTTTTATGTAAATTTTCAAATTTTCTAAGGAGGTGGGTAAAAGACGGTGAAAAGTTCAATAAAATTTTTATATATCTAAAATTATTATAAAATGACTACATTGAATTACATTGAACTTATATAGGTATTATGTATCAATTTTGACCTAAAATAAATTTAAATAAAATCAATAATTATTTAAATAAAAAGTCGGTTTTTAAATAGTAACCCAGTGTTTTCACTATTCATCAAAAAATGAATGTTTTCAGAAAAATACCAAAAAAATCACCCTAGGTTAATTTCGATATTCTGAATCAAAAAATGAAGTCCATTTCGAAAGGTATAATTTATAAAATTTCAAAAAGTGGGTATTACTATTCATAACGGCTATTTTATAATATTATTAAAATAATATCTCGTTTTGTGAAACATGGTATTGCGTACTACACACACTATCGAAGAAGTTTTTGATTGCGTGTAATGCAATCCAAGTTAGGGATACGTGTAGTAAAAGCTCTGTTTAGTGTTGCGTATCACATAATCAATTTTTTTTTCATTTATACATTAAACAAAATCTATACTTAATGTTGTGTAGAATAATTTCCAGAAAACGAACTTTAAATTGTATATAACACGAACCAAGAATAGTGTTGCGTATACTGCAAGCTAATACGGTGTTGCGTATAGTACAAGCTAATCTTGTTGTAGTGTATAATAGAAGACATCAAAAAATTAAAAGTAATATATCTCATAAAATCTGGGGGTGTTACATTTTACACTCCGTAAAATGAATTTCTCCCTCGAAATTTGTCGGGGTTATAATTGGTTTATTACTTGAGAGTTTCTTTCACAGAAACCCACATCATAAAAAAGATTACTAAAAATTACTTTTAAAAATGAACGTTAGAAACAAAACAGATACCCAAAGTAACTCATCACTTTTGTTCCCACATAAGATATCATAGGTGAAAATATGGATATGGAAGATAAATCTAACCTTCACGTTCTGATAGAGAGTGGTAGAGAATAGGGCTATGAAAAATCCAACAGTCACAAAGACATAAAATTGTGAGGATCTAAGGTTCTATCTGATTTATCAGATATGACGGCACTAGGACAACATTTTTGGTTTTCTAGATCATTTCCCTAATGTTGAATATTTTTTGAATTAAAATAAATACTTACTTGATTTTGTACAATCTTACTGTTGTTTGTGCCTTGAACAATTTCCACATCATCTCTTAAAGAAATGAAGTTGAATTTGTCTTCTGTGAAGTGTTTGCAGATCATGCGATAGAATGATAGGTCATTCCATCTGTCTCAAACAAAAAGATATAAATAAGTCATTATATAGTGAGATTAATCATATATGGTTCCTAAAATGGACATATACATCATATATCATTCTGATAAATATAATAAAACTAGATTCAACTAATAAGAGACTTCCTATAGGCCATTATTAGGCGATAAAGGCCTGTTGCACTTCAATTGTGGGTTCGATTCCCACAGCCTTTTCTGAAGAGACATGTTATTTCCTGTTCTGCATGTTGCCCCTTTTCTTAATCTACACTATTATAACATTCCATAAATAATATCGAAAAAAGTTCTAGCCATAAAAAATACTAACTTATGTCAAAAATAATTCATTCCAATCTTTAGGCTTATCTAAAATACATCTATCCAAGATCATAGTATAAAGAAAACAATTACAAGAAATTTCATCTACGGATCATGTGAATACCATCATTTATCCCCCATATATCATACAATATATCTTGTTGGTCACATTCCAAACATGTGAATACCTTAATCATGTATTCTCTTAAAACATAAATTACCATATAACCTTAGTGAAAACATGAATGCTATCCAAAGTTAACTCTTTCCTCATACCAAAATCTCAAAAATTCTATATACTCAAACCATGATATCACATTGTCCTTAAATCAGTCATGAGCTCAATAATACTATCTAACATCTCGTTATCTCCTTATCCCTTCACTATGCGCATATCATCTACTTTCCAAACCTTTTACAATCAATTTTCATGGTTACTGGTACCATATAATTATTGAAAACCAATACATAGATATTCAAAAATTCCACGATGCCATAAATGAGATTCCATGATACTATTTTGAAATCCCATTACATAAACACTTAATCATTACATAACATCATTGTCATACCCAACATCAGAAATAGTGATCACATGTGACTTTGCTTTATCCTTTGCCTTAATTGGTTGCTCACGTTGATCATCATTAACCGTTGGATTAGGGAATTGATTAGCATAATGCCCCATTTCCCTGCACTTGAAGCATTGAAGTGTTGGTGGTGCGTTCTCTGCTATATTTTTATTATACACATTATTAGCAACCCTTTTTCCATTATTTCGACTCTTATCTACACGATGACCTTCTATTCCACACTTAAAACAATTTCTAGTCCCGTTAAGACAATCTCCACCATTCTTCTTTCCACACTTTGAGCATAAATAAACATTCAACTTCTTTTCACCATTATTCTGAGATTTCTCCTTGAACTCCATCTTTCATTTCTTTTAAAAAACATGAGATGGATATGTTACACCAACTTCTAGTTCTACCTTGATAGCACAACACACAATTTCTTCATAGCTACTGAAGACTCTTATAGCTAATGCCCTTCGAAAACTTTGTTTTAAGACACTAAAGAATTGATCAACTTTACTTTCAGGTTGGATGATAAAGCCAGATATATACCTTGAAAGCCTTTTAAAATTCTCTTCGTATATACCAACAGATTCATCATCCTTTTTCTTAAGCTCAAGGAAATCCTTTTCCATCATTGTTTGAAGAATAAGAGGGAAGTACTTATTTAAAAATAAGTTCTTGAACTCATCCCATTCTATGTATTTAATTTCATATTGGGGCCTCGTATTCTTAATTAGAGTCCACCATTGATCTGCTTCACCTTCTAAATGGTAAATAGCCAGAATGGCTTTTTCATGTTCCAAACAGTGAATTATGGAAAATATCTTTTCAATGGTACTGATCCATTGTTCAGCAAAAAGTGGATCAGAAGACCCACTGAAAGAAGGTGGACATTGCCTCATGAAGGACTCAATGGAATATTGTTCCCTTCTCTGCCACTACTGGAAATGGGGACTTTACCAACGGTTCAGAAACGTTGGGAAAGGGGGTAGAACCATTGGTATAACATATACCAATGGTTCTGCAAACCGTGGGGAAGTAAGCCATTGGGAAAACTTATCCCAACGGTTTACAAAGAACCGTTGGTATAGGTCCGTAAAATTAACCTATGCCAATGGTTTAACCAAACCGTTGGAAAAGGTTTTACAAATGGTTTACACTAAACTGTTGGTAAAAGTGGTGAAAATAAACACTTTCCCAATGGTTTATAACCATTGGGAATGGTTTTTGCCGTCATTTCCCTTTGAACAGTTGGAAACAAAATTCATATTAATCCTTCCCAATGGTTTGTAAACCGTTTGGAAAGGCTTATTACAAGCCTATGCCAACAGTTTCAAACCATTGGCATAGGCTTACTGTTCAAATTGCAGAGTAGCCTGCAATTTGCATAGCAGACTCCAATTTTGCACACCAACCTCCAATTTTGCACACCAACCTCCATTCGGCTCCTTTGCAATTACAATACCTGCAATAACAAACTAATACATACATATAGAGAACAAATTCATACATATTTAACATATAATGCATTCTTGAACTATACACATACAGAATTAAATCAAAATTGATAACATAATTGTAATCATACATAATTGATTTAGAATTCCATTTAAAATTTAGATGAAAATTATATGTGGAATCCAGAATTCAATTCATAATTGAATACATACATAATTTAATTATCAATTATCAATAAAATACATAAAAAACTGAATAACTATCAATAGAATCTGAATACCTTTGTTTGTATTTTCGTATGCCAGTTGTTTTTACTAAAAATGATGTCCATTTAAAAAAAATACTTACACTTGGAGTAATACCGGCCACAAAATTGCTCAAATTGAGGCGGGGTTGACTCGTACACGTTATATATGACCCATGGATCATTGTCCTAAAGTATCAACATATTCTGAAAGCATTTGGTTGGTTTTCCGTATGCCAGTTATTGTTTTCATATAAAATGTTGTTCATTTCAAAAACAAATGAGACACTTTGACTGGTGCAGTCTACACCAGGCATAGGATTGAGGCGGGGTTGACTTGTACACGTCACATATGACCCAAGGATCGTTTTCCTAAAGTTTCAATGGAATCTGAATGCATTTTTTCAGTTTTCCGTATGTCATTTATTGTTTTCACTGAAAATGAAGTCTATTTTAAATGAAAGAGAGACAATTTGAGTGGTTCCAGTCACAATGTTCCTTGTCTTGAGGAGGAGTTGACTCATACACGTCACAAATGACCCATGGAACATTGTAATAAAGTTTCAACAGAATCCGAATGTGTTTAGTCGGTTTTCCATATGTCAGTTGTTGTTTTCACTTAAAATGATGTCCATTTTAAACTAAAGAGAGACACATTGAGTGGTGCTGGCCACACCACACCTTGGATTGAGGTGGGGTTGACTCGTGCACATCATATATTACCCATGGATCATTGTGATAAAGTATCAACACAATCAGAATCCGTTTGGTTGGTTTTCTGTATGTACTTAAAATGTTGTCCTTTTTAAACAAAAGAGATACACTTAGAGTGATCCCGGCTACACTGCGACTCGGATTGAGGCACGGTTGACTCATACACATCAAATATGACCCATTGATAGTTTTCCTAAAGATTCAATAGAATCCGAATTCATTTGGTCTGTTTACCATATGCTAGTTTTTGTTTTCACTTAAAATGAAGTCAATTTTAAACAAAAGAGAGACACTTTGAGTGGTTTCGGCCACACCGCACCTCGTATTGAGGAAAGGTTGATTCATACAAGTCACATATGACCCATGGATCATTCTCCTAAAGTTTCAACTGAAATTGAATGTGTTTGGTCAGTTTTCTTTATGTACTTAAAATGTTGTCTATTTTAAACAAAAGGGAGACACTTAGACTGATATCGGCCACACCGCAACTTGGATTGAGCCCGGGTTGGCTCATACACATCACATATGACCCATGGATCATTGTGATAAATTATCAATATATTCTGAATGTGTTTGGTCAGTTTTCCGTATGCCAGTTGTTCTTTTCACTTATAATCCTGTCCGTTTTAAACAAAGGAGACACTGTTAGAGTGGTGTCAGCCACACCGCGCCTCGTATTGAGGCGGGGTTGACTCTTACACATCACATATGACTCATGGATCGTTTTTATAAAGTATCGACACATTCCGAATGCGTTTGGTTGGTTTCTCGTATTCCAGTTGATGTTTTTCACATAAAATGTTTTCCATTTGAAACAAAAGACAGACACTTTGAGTGGTGTCAGCCACACCATGTCTCAGATGGAGGAGGGGTTGATTCGTACATGTCACATATGACCTATGGATCGTTCTCCTAATGTTTCAATGGAAACTGAATGGGTTTGGTCAGTTTTCTATATGTACATAAAATGTTGACCATTTTAAACAAAAGAGAGACACTTAGACTGATCCCGGACATACCACGACTCGTATGGAGCCTGGGATGGCTCGTACACATCACATATGACCCATGGATCATTGTGATAAAGTATCAACATGATCAGAATCCGTTTGGTCGGTTTTTCGTATGCCAGTTGTTCTTTTCACTTGTAATCCTGTCCATTTTAAACAAAAGAGACACAGTTAGAGTGGTGGCCGCCACACCGCACCTCGTATTGAGGCGGGGTTGACTCGTACACATCATATATGACTCATGGATTGTTGTGCTAAATTATAGACACATTACGAATGCGTTTGGTCAGTTTTTCGTATGCTAGTTGATGTTTTTCACTTAAAATGTTGTCCATTTTAAACAAAATAGAGACACTTAGACTGATCCCGGCCACACCGCAACTCGGATTGAGCCTAGGATGGCTCGTACACGTCACATATGACCCATGGATTGTTGTGATAAATTATCAACATATTTGGAATTCGTTTGGTCGATTTTCTGTATGCCAGTTGTTCTTTTCACTTATAATCATGTCCATTTTAAACAAAAGAGATACAGTTAGAGTGGTGTCTGCCACAACGTGCCTCGTATTGAGTCGGGGTTGACTCGTACACATCACATATGACTCATGGATCGTTGTCCTAA
The DNA here is from genome assembly GCA_963277665.1 of Viscum album. Taxonomy (NCBI): domain Eukaryota; kingdom Viridiplantae; phylum Streptophyta; class Magnoliopsida; order Santalales; family Viscaceae; genus Viscum; species Viscum album. The sequence goes on along the minus strand of OY728131.1, from coordinate 669,445,919 downwards.
AGTATCGACACATTCCGAATGCGTTTGGTCAGTTTTTCGTATGCCTGTTGATGTTTTTCACGTAAAATGTTGTCCATTTTATACAAAAGACAGACACATTGAGTGGTGCAGCCACACTGAATCTCATATTGAGGCGAGGATGATTCGTCCATGTCACATATGACCCATGGATCATTCTCCTAATGTTTCAACGGAAACCGAATGTGTTTGGTCGGTTTTCTGTATGTACTTAAAATGATGGCCATTTTAAACAAAAGAGAGAAACTTTGACTGATCCCGGCCATATTGCGACTCGGATTGAGCCCGGGTTGGCTAGTACATGTCACATATGACCCAAGGATCGTTGTGCTAAAGTATCAACACAATCAGAATCCATTTGGTCAGTTTTCCCTATACTAGTTGTTCTTTTCACTTATAATCCTATCTGTTTTAAACAAAAGAGATACAGTTAGAGTGGTGTTTCCCACACCATGCCTCGTATTGAGGCTAGATTGACTCGTACATATCACATATAATTCATGGATTGTTATTATAAAGTATCGACACATTATGAATGCTTTTGGTCAGTTTTCGTATGCTAGTTGATATTTTTCACATAAAATGTTGTCTATTTTAAACAAAAGACAGACACTTTGAGTGGTGTCGTCCACACCGTGTCTCAGATTGAGGAGGGTTTGATGTTTACATGTCACATATTACCCAAGGATCATTCTCCTAAAGTTTCAATAGAAACCAAATGTATTTTGTCAGTTTTCCGTATGTACTTAAAATGTTTTCCATTTTAAACAAAAGAGAGACACTTAGACTGATCTCGGCCATACCACGACTCGAATTGAGACCGGGTGGGCTTTTACACATCACATATGACCCATGTATCATTGTGATAAAGTATCAACACAATCATAATCCGTTTGGTCGGTTTTTCATATTCCAGTTGTTCTTTTCACTTATAATTCAGTCCATTTTAAACCAAAGAGACACAGTTAGAGTGGTGTCGGCCACACTGCGCCTCATATTGAGGCGGGGTTGACTTGTACACGTCACATATGAATCATGGATCATTGTGCTAAAGTATCGAGACATTCGGAATGTGTTTGGTCAGTTTTTCGTATGCCAGTTGATGTTTTTCACTTAAAATGTTGGCCATTTTAAACAAAAGAGAGACACTTAGACTGATCCCAACCATATCATGTCTCGGATTGAGCCCGTGTTGGCTCGTACACGTCACATATGATCGATGGATCGTTTTTCTAATGTATCAACACAATCAGAATCCGTTTGTTTGGTTTTCCGTATGCCAGTTGTTCTTTTCACTTATAATCATGTCTGTTTTAAACAAAAGAGACACAGTTAGAGTGGTGTCGGCCACACCGTGCCTTTTATTGAGGCAGGGTTGACTTTTACACATCACATATGACTCATGGATAGTTTTGATAAAGTATCGACACATTCCAAATGCATTTGGTTGGTTTTTCGTATGCCAGTTGATGTTTTTCACTTAAAATGTAGTCCATTTTAAACAAAAGACAGACACTTTGAGTGGTGTCAGCCACACCGTGTCTCAGATTGAGGCGGGGTTGATTCATACACGTCACTTATGACCCATGTATCATTCTCCTAATGTTTCAGTGGAAACCAAATGTGTTTGGTCGGTTTTCCGTATGTACTTAAAATGTCGGCCATTTTAAACAAAAGAGAGACACTTAGACTTATCCCGGCCATACCACGAATCGGATTTAGCCCGAGTTGGCTCATACATGTCACATATGACCCATGGATCATTGTGATAAAGTAGAAACACAATCAGAATTCGTTTGGTCAGTTTTCCGTATGCAAGTTGTTCTTTTCACTTATAATCCTGTCCATTTTAAACAAAAGAGACACAGTTAGAGTGGTGTCAGCCACACCGCGCCTCGTATTGAGGTGGGGTTGACTCATACACGTCACATATGACTCATGGATCTTTCTTCTAAAGTATCGACACATTACAAATGCATTTGGTCAGTTTTTCGTATGCTAGTTGATGTTTTTCAATTAAAATGTTGTCCATTTAAAGAAAAGAGAGACACATAGACTGATCATGGCCACACCGCGACTCGTATTGAGCCCGAGTTGGCTCGCACATGTCACATATGACCCATGGATCATTGTGATAAATTATCAATAGATTCCTGAATTTGTTTGGTTGGTTTTCCGTATGTCAGTTCTTCTTTTCACTTATAATCCTGTCCATTTTAAACAAAAGAGACACAGTTAGAGTGGTTTCGGCCACACCACGCCTCGTATTGAGGTGTGTTTGACTCGTACACATCACATATGACTCATGGATCGTTTTTCTAAAGTATCGACACATTCCTAATGTGTTTGGTCAGTATTTCATATGCCAGTTGATGTTTATCACTTAAAATGTTGTCCATTTTTAAAAAAAGACAGACACATTGAGTGGTGTTGGCCACACCACATCTCAGATTAAGGCGGGTTTGGTTCTTACACGTCACATATGACCCATGGATCGTTCTCCAAATGTTTTAATAAAAACTGAATGCGTTTGGTCGGTTTTCCATATGTACTTAAAATGTTGGCCATTTTAAACAAAAGAGGGACACTTAGACTGATCCCGGCCATAACACGGCTCAGATTGATCCCGGGTTGGCTTATACACGTCACAATGACCCATGGATCGTTGTGCTAATGTATCAACACAATCAGAATCCGTTTGGTCAGTTTTCTGTCTGCCAGTTTTTCTTTTCACTTATAATCATGTCCATTTTAAACAAAAGAGACACAGTTAGAGTGGTGTCGGCCACACCGTGCATCGTATTGAGGTGGGGTTGACTCGTACACATCACATATGACTCATGGATCGTTTTGATAAAGTATCGACACATTCTGAATGCCTTTGGTCGGTTTTTCGTATGCCAGTTGATGTTTTTCACTTAAAAAGTTGTCCATTTTAAACAAAAGAGAGACACTTAGTCTAATCCTGGCCACACCGTGACTCAGATTGATCCCGGGTTGGATCGTACACGTCACATATGACCCATGTATCATTGTGATAAATTATCAACAGATTCCGGATGTGTTTGGTCGGTTTTTCATATGTGAGTTGTTCTTTTCACTTATAATCCTGTCCATTTAAAAAAAAAGAGAGACACTATGAATGGTGTCGGCCACACCGCGCCTCAGATTGAGGCAGGGTTGACTCATACACGTCACGTATGACCCATGGATCATTTTCCTAAAGCATCAACACATTTCAAATGCGTTTGGTCAGATTTCCGTATGTACATAAAATGTTGTCCATTTTAAACAAAAGAGAGACACTTAAACTGATCTCGGCCACATTGTGACTCAGATTGAGCCCGGGTTGGCTCGTACATGTCTCATATGACCCATGGATCGTTGTGATAAATTATCAATAGAATCCGGATGCATTTGGTCAGTTTTCCATATGTTAGTTGTTCTTTTCAATTATAATCATGTTCATTTTAAACAAAAGAGACACAGTTAGAGTGGTATGTTAGTTGTTTATTCACATTATTCAAATACACTATTTGACTATGTGTCTTTAAATTAATTAATTTATGAAAAATTTACATTTAAAATGAGAATATAAAGAATTAAATAGATGATAAAACGTATACTAAAAATCCTTGTAAAAATATTAAGGTAAACATGATTTATGAGAATCTTCATGTGTCTATTAGTGGAATGGTATTTACTTATAATCATGTTGAAATTCATATAGAATATTTTTGTATCATTCTTAGTATGGATTAGATTTTATTTTATCAAGCTATGAAACATTTCAGATCTAACAATGTCATGCCCAATGAATACATCAACATCCATGAAAACAGGAAATATATAAAAATAACTCAACTTCAATACTATACTATAGGTCTGGATAAAACCAACAACTAGAATATATTAAAGATCAAATCTCAGTAATATTAGTCAAAAATGTAACGGATCAACTTGTCCCACATCACCATCACCATCATCACTATCACCATCATCACCATCATCATAATCCTCGTCCTCGTCCCCGTCATCGTCCTCGCCCTCCTCCTCACCCTCATCCCCATAATCATCATCCTCGACATCATTTTTACCACCACTAGAACTACCACCCAGTTCTCCATATATAGAATGTATCGACGACATATATTCATCAAAAGCTGATCTAGCCTCTGGTGGAAGTGTCGGACGTGGAACTTCAATAAATTTCATAAATGCATTGTTTGCCCAAGCAGACTATTCTGCCATCTCTGTGGCCCTTTTTTCAGCCTGTTCTGCCTATGCCCTAACTTGCTGCAGTTCGGCGGCAGTACAACTCATACTTGAGGAGGGACAATACCTCTTCGGGGCTATCCTTGGTCAGCAGCGTACTCTGCCAGGATGCTCCTCTCCCAAAACCAGATTAAGTGATTAGTTGGCACAAAATTGTATGGTTCTTGGGCATAGAGGGCCTCTAAATCAGCCTATTACAAATATAAATATATTACTAAGTTACAAAATAGATATTAAAATATAAAATCAACAAAATGAAACATCCAATCTGGTACTGAGTCGCTTCGTTGACGACACTTCTATCCTTTTTCCATCTACTAGAGCAAAATAGTTTTTCTCAAGGCACACGTCCTTCAATATTTTTTACTTGCCTCTATAATGACATTGAAAACTAAAGTTATATGAAAACTTTAGAAAACTATTAAATAAATGAGGAAACAAAACAAAGTATAAGTCTTTAAGAAAACTTATAAACTATTTTCATACCTGCTTCCTCTCATGATCAGACATCGTAGTGCATCCCAGTGTGTGGAGGTATTTTTTTGCATCAATGTTCTTTTTATTTTTTCCAAATGATTCCTAAATAAAATTTGAAAATGCAACAGATATTATTAATTCAAAACATGAAAGTTATTATTTAAATACCTCAAATGTAATTAATACCTTAAACTGGGTACTTGTCCAATGAGGAATCATCTGACGATACTGCTCTATAGGACAATCATCCACCACTGGTACCGCCTCTAACTCAGTGCCAACTCTAGAAACCTAGCCAATATACAAATCATGCTTGTAGTCTCTCCAAAGCTCACCTAAATCCTTTAGACATTCCGATCTTTCACCCTCACCATCGGGAAAATTAAATCGAATCTGAAATCAAAATATTAATTCATATAAATATAAAATAATTCATGGGATTAAATAGAATAGATTTTTTTTACCCATATCTCTGCCCAATCTCTATCTTTGTCCTCATGTGGCAAATGTCTCCACGATAGCAGGCTGATGGGAATGATGTTGGGGTATTTGTCAAGCGTTTCCAAAAAACACTGACATTACTGCCCTATTTTCTCAACCATTTGGTTGTCTTCATTATAATCCACCATAAACTGTGTGTGGAGGTTCCACATCAAACGCATGTGTGTACGACCCTGCCCACGCCTCTGGTCAGTAGATGTATCTGTCATGAAAGAAAAACAAATATTCTATCAAAACATGTTATAATGAAAATAAATATTGTTATAAAAATGTGTTAGGGTTCTATAAATATACCTGCGCTGGTCTGATCGCTGAGCGCCGCTGGATCCACAGAAACAGATGGAACACCCTGTGGTGGAACAGGAGTCGAAGACGATGGAATATAAAAGCTCGGAGAGTCAGAAGTAGAAGGAAAAGAAGAGGGGATAGCTGTCTGGCCGGATTCTGACTGGGGAGTGGGAATCATCATGGGATGTGAAAATTATGGGCCAGAAGATGCAGAAGGTAGAAAAATCAAGGGAGGCATAATTATCCAGTGTTTTCCTAATGACACACCAGGATCAGAATGTGGGAAGGAAGACATGTCAATGGGAGGGGCAGGGTCTAGTCGGGTACGCGCAGCTGCTCGTCCACCTCTGGTACGAACCCTCCTCGTACCGCCAGCCTGAGTACTAGAACCAGTACTAGGATCATCGTTGAATAACTGTCTACATATAGGTGGATCCTACAAAATTATTTACAAAAACATTAATCACATGACATTTTATATTCTTTAATTATATCAATTTGAAATAAATTACTCACTACAGGCACTAATGATGGAATTCCCAACTCCGTCATTCGATGATTGTTCTCGATCATTTTTTTCCTTCATCTCTCTTCAATTGGATGAATTTCCTACTTTGGAAAACAAATATGTAATTAATTAGAAAAAGGAAAAAAATGTGTAACCCAAAAAACTAAATATATGAGGGAATAGGGGGATTCATTGGTAATTTAGCCTTATCAAATCGCACCTCACCTGAAAACACTAGGGGAATCATAGTACATATCACCTGAAGACGCATGACCAATCACCTCACATCTTTCCTAAAAACACATGGTCAATCACTTATGAAGGAAGAGTATGGAAGACATGGTAGCTATCCAACCATATATCCACCATCCTAGATATTAGAAAAAAATACCCATAACTCAAAACCTCTGATCGTTGGTAAGTTTATCCAACTCTGGTTGGGAATGTGTAGAAATAACATAAAATACATGATATATAGATATCACAAAATACCAAACCTATAGGTTCACATTAACTACATAATCACACACTTCACTACTACCATACAACACATAAACCATCACAACCACTTTCACCACTATATGAAACACACCACACCACCACCACAGAAGACACATAGCATTTTCCACTTTCATTTATAAGCCACTTCATTCACGCTTACATTGTCCATTCATTTAATGTTAAATTAATTAAATCCATTTACAACACTTCCATTTCTATTCCATCACATTTATTTTCTATCTTGTTTTTTTGTTTTAACAGCATAATTTATTCCATAGATATCTAGGAAACTAAAAAAAACACCACACAATTTTTCACGATGAAATCACATCAAAATCCAAACATAAAACTAAAATGTTAGATCAATAACAATAAAAACAAGGTAGAATATGTGTATAAAGAATATAATACCTGATTTGAGATGATTCAGATGGTTTTTCACCTATTCGGATGGGGGAGATTGCGAGAGGAGCAGAGCGCCGGATTCATTTTAGGGTTCTGTCGCGAATGGGGGAGAGCAGCGACCCGATTGTATATGGGGAAAATATTTACCAACGGTTTTTAAAAACTGTTGGCAAAGGGGTACCCTTTCCCAACAGTTCTAGTGAACCGTTGGGAAAGGGTTCCCTAAACCTTCTTTACTAATTGGTAAAGAACCGTTGGTAAAACCCAAATTTCCAATAGTGTGCTCATTTGGAAGTCTTGAATGATTCATAGCTTGTGTAAGTATAGCAATAAGATTTTGCACTCCATCTCCCATAACATTGGTTTCTTCAGGAGGAAAATTGTTTCATTTTCCATTACATTGATCAACACAGTTCCTTCGGGTTCCAGCCATCATCTAATACCCAAAAAGAATAGTGTGAGAGGTAAAAATCATGCTAGGGAAAACAACACAATAAAGGTGGAGTACCTTAAATATCTAACATCTTTGGTATATTAATAATATTGTTACCGTAATTCTAGGACTATAACCTATACTTATACTTAACCTTAGGTACATCCCTAGACATACCTTGGAAATATCTCTAGGGATCTCACTAAAGTTTTCGCATCCTAGTTTCCAAAGGGTAACTAAAACATTCCTCTGATACCAACTGTAGAGACCCAAAGCTTGAATTACATGGACATTACATTACTTTTGTGGAATACTTAATACATAAAAAATACAGACACCAAAGGACCGTAATAGTTTAGTGACTTTGGAAACTCGTAATATAATCTTCTAATCTCGGTGAAAGATCTTCAACATCTCCCATAAAGATCTTCCCCTTTTATTTTCATACCTAAAAACATTCTTTAAATCCCGGGGAAAAGAAAACATAAAAAAAGGGTGATCTCAAATGCCCAGTAAGGGTAAACATAGAGAACATAAAAGAAAACATTTGAATGCAAAAACTTGAACATAAAATCTAAACATCAAAATCGTGAGCAAAGACATGAATCTTTGAAGTACATAAGTCATATATCATAAGGGAACATCAATCATGATAAAAGAGCATGGGAATAAAACATTTAATTGTGGAAGACCATTAAACACATGATATTATTCCCATAGTAGACTAGGCATTGCTTCCAAGACCATCTTAGTGGACAAAGTCCCTTTCTAAATCGAGTTCACTCCTCGTTTCAGTCCTATAACACTGAACCAGATTAACTTACCATTATAGCAATGTCTATCTCATGAGATATATATCTTTACCCAAATAATTGGAGAGAGATATAGGTCCCACCCATCTCATAATGAAATCATTCTTACTTGTTCCACAAAATAAACTTAAAACAATCATCATAACCCAAAGAATAAAATGAGATTTATAAACATCATCCCATCATCACATAATCCATATAAAAAAATGGATATTTCATCATAATAAAATTGAATCCATGTAAATCATAGAGACATTATACTTGAAACATACAAATATGAAATAATGTCATCTTAGATTGAAAATGGTTTTGATAAAACACTTGAAATGAATTCTTTAGGAGAATATCCTCTCTTATTCAAAATCATTTTCTTTACACAAAATGCCATGAAATTTTAAAATAAAAGTATTTTGTTGAAAATATACATGAAATCTTGTAGAGGAAGATTCATTTTGGAAAGGCGTTATGAAACCATAAAAATTCGTTCAGGCCGTATAAGTTAAAAAAACCTTCTCCTCGTACTTTTGTCAGAAAAGTCAAAAAGTACCATGTATGGTAAACAAAAGAAAGATTCCCTACATACCATGTAGTAAAAGTAAAAAATGGGTAAAAATGACTTTAAACATACATGAAACCATTTTTAGAAAACAGGGACATGGATGATAAATATAACCCCAGTAAATACTTACGAATAAACAATCTCTGATAAAAACGAGATTGGAAAAGTTATCCCTTACCTTAGGTCTGATATGCTTCATATGTATCCGAACCTCCTATATAATGATTTAAATAATGTCATTTACTTATTAAAAAAATCATATTCATTGTTATTATATCATATATGGTTCACTTATGACTTTATATTGCCCATTCTTTTGTATGTTCTATGTTAAAGCAGCGTTTTGGGTAAAATCGTTTTATTTATCGAACGAGTTTGGACTTGTTGTTCTTGATATTATTATTACTTATAACTTTATTTACTTACTTCAAGAATGTAAATAATTATTTATATATCATATATATATTCAGTATATATATATATTAGATATATAAATGAAATGAAATACACCGTTCATGGAGACGGTAGTCCGTACGTACACATGAACGCTGTTATCTTTTTCTTATTGAATTAAATGGAATTAATTAAATGAAACATATATGTACATAAATCCATTATCATTATTATGTAATATAATTCATTATTGTTTATTATATATACTTTATAATCATACTTGAATGGTTAATCATGGAAAATGAATCTCATCGCGTTCGTGGAGACGGTAGTCCGTACGTACGCACAGGCGATGATATCATTTCCATGATCGTGAAATTGTATTGAAGTGTATGTATAATATTTAAGAATCAATATAACTTAATAATAATCATATATAGTTATTTATTTACACCATTATACCCATCCAAGTAAGGTGCTTTTGGAAAACAGATTACACCACGGCGTGGAGACGATATTCCGTACGTACGCATGCGCGGTGATTTCGTTTCCGTAGGATGGATAGAAGATGAAATTGGGTTTTTTAATATTTATAATAACATATCTATATTTTAGTGATACGGAAGTTATTAATTTATGATGAAACAAATGAATAAGAAGAAGTAGAAGAAGAAATAAATTGGAAAGAATCGGTAAAGGATATTACCTCTTCTTTGACGCGCCTCTTCTTATCCTCCTCTTAAGCCACTAGGGTGGGTCTTTTGAGGAGACCAGAACCTATATAATGTTTCTAGGGAGGATGAGAATGTAAATGGGTAGGGTTTTTCTGATATTCAAGGCCCAAAAGGTTGTGAATAGAAGAGGGAAGGGGTGCCCTTTTTATAAGGGAGGAGAGGGGCACTTTAGAAAAAACCTAAAATATTATTTTATAATAAAGTAATATTCGGTTTATAATAGCTCCAAATTGATTTATTTCTACGATAAAGTGGTTATGGGTCGAAATAATATCAACCAATATGTTTTAGACAAGTTTAGGTTACTATTTTAACCTTATCATTTAGATTTAACTCTAATTTAAATAATTTAACTTTTACACTCTCTTCTTGTCTTCTTACACTATATGGTTAATCAACTTACTATAACAAGCCAAACGAACCCCAAGTGGTTAATTATTAATATATATATCCTTATATAAGTCATTTGGCCTAACCTTATATTTTTAGGAATATAATAAAAATTAATAATATAATATTTGTTTTAAAAACTATTTTACGTCAATTTTGACACTATTTGGTAATTTATTTTTGTTAATATCATAAAAGAATGACTAGTTAGAAAAAAACATAATTAAATACATAATAACATGTCATAGTAACCTATTAAATTATTATAATTCATAAAAAGTCTCAAATTACATTTATTTGGGTATTTATAATATCAATTATTTTAATATTTTATTATTTAGATAATTACTACATCACCATTGTGTCATAAATAAATTATATTATTTAATGTCTAAAAATTATATAAAATATACCATTAGGTAGGAAATCTTTTTATCTTTCTAATTAATATTTATAGCCGAATTTATCTTATGTATAACCCTATATTAAAAATCTTTTAGTTATTACACTTTGATTTTAATCATTTTAACTCTTCTTTAAATAAAATAATAATAAATGTCCTAATCCAATACATGTGGACCTAAAGGGTAATATTTTATTCCTAAGGTTGTTTTTGGTCGAATTACACTTATTAAATAGAATTAAGACATTTTTTAGGGTAATAGTAATATCATTTTTACCCTTAATTACCCTATTTACTTTTAATCGTGGTAAATAAAAGTAAAAAAGTTACTATTCACCAAAAATTATTTTTATTTTGTTGAACAACATTTTACTCCTTGATATTAACCATGTCTCTCAGATTTTCCAAATTCAACTCACAGAAGTGGTAAAATTAGGGTTTAGGTAAATTTTCAAATTTTCCTAGGAGATGGGTAAAAGACGGTGACAAGTTCAATAAAATTTGTATATATCCAAAAGAATTATAAAATGATTCTAATGAATTAAATTGAACATATATAGGTATTAGGTATCAAATTTGACCTAATTTTTTTATAAATAATATAAATATTTATTTAAATAAAAGTTTATTTTTTAAATAGTAACCTAGTGTTTTCACTATTCATCAAAAAATTGAATGTTTTTAGAAAAATACCAAAAATTCACCCTAGGCTGATTTCGATATTCTGAATCCAAAAATGATGTCCATTTAGAATGATAAAATTTATAAAATTTTAAAAAGAGGGTATTACTATTCATAACGGCTAGTTCATAAAAATATTATATTAATATGTCGTTTATTGAGACTTGGTATCGCGTACTACACATGCTATCGAAGAAGGTATTTATTGCGTGTAATGCAAGCCAAGTCAGGGATGCGTGTAGTGAAAGCTCTGTTTAGTGTTCCGTAAAACAAAATAAAAACTATTTTCATTTATACATTAAACAAAATCTATACATAATGTTGTGTAGAATAATTTCCACAAAATAAACTTGAAATTGTGTATAACACGAGCCATGAATAGTGTTGCATATACTGCAAGCTAATACGATGTTGTGTATAGTACAAGTTAATCTTAGTGTAGTGTATAATAGAAGACTTCAATAAAACTAAAAGTAATATATCTCATAAAATCTCGGGGTGTTGCAATGCACCAACCATGTGTGGTTTGCTGCCTCTTCAGGTTACCCGTACTATTTGGATAGATGGTGTGGTAATTTTTTTCCTAATGTTATTTTTCTTATGTTTTGAGTTACATGTTTTCCTAGGGGATATTATATAGTTCCCTTTAAACATGTGCCAACTTTGCGATATCTACATACCCTATCCAATGATCCATATGGTTACCTGGGGAGAATAACACTGTCTCTCTTAACCATTATGAATCTATACATCCCTTTAAAGGTCTCCAAAATCCTCAAAACCACCTAGAATCTACCTGAGACTTCACCTAAACAAATCATAATTCAAAAAACCTTCAATGAAGGGATGAAGCAATTTATAACACACCTAGAATATCTAATTACATTACAATATTCTCCTCTAAGGACTTATCATCCTCCATATGGGTCTCTAATGGTCATACTCAAACAACTCATTACAATAATCCCCCACATCTGATTCCCACACATAAGTTTCCTCTTGAATGCACCCATGCTTCCACAGAACACAAAAAAATTGGGACTATCTTTCCCGTAAACAATATGTATCATTGGTCTACAATATGAATTTTTTTTTCCATAAATGATTCATATAATTCTTACTAAATGTCCTCGCTATCAATCACATGTACATGATCCGGATCCTACCTCAAAATATGAGACGTATTGAACATATTACATATACATTGATACTATATTTGCAGGTCCAATCAGTAGGACATTATCCCGGTACAATCTATGATTTCAAAATTTCCTACAAACTTAGATGCCAACTTCTCCTTCCTTCACTATTGTCGATACCCCAACAAGGTATCACCTATAAAAAAACATGATCACCCACGATGAATTCAAAGAGTCATATCCCCCAGCTGGCATACGATCACTTCCCACACTGAGTAGTCACAAATCTATTATGAATTATCTAGACCCAATTTGAGGTCTCCCATATCAAACTTGACCCAATAATGGATTCCTAACCTCATGACAACAAAATGGGGAATGACATATCCAATCAAAAATAACCTCAAATAGTGCCATCTAAATGGAAGATTAGTAACTATCTCATATGAAAACTCTAATAAGGAAAGATTATCATACCAAACTCTATTTAAATCAAGGAACCATGTATTAATCATACTTTCAAGAATCTTTATCATCCACTCTGACTACCCATCATTCTTTGGATGATACAGTTTACTCATCTTCAAGTGAGTCCATATCACCTTCTATAATCCTTTTCAAAATCATGATGTGAAATGAGAATCCCATTCATATACTATTCTCATAGTCACTCCATTAAATTGTACAATATATTCTATATAGTTCTTTCCTAACTCATCGACTGAATGAGTCTTTTGGATCGGCAAGAAATGTTCCACATTCTTCAGCCGATCAAACACAACCCATATTGCATCTTGACCTCTTGAGGTCCCAAGAAACCATATATCAATGTCCTTGGTCACCTCAAACCACTTCCATAATGAAAAATGAAGAGTATAAAGTAAACCATATAGTTTCTAATCCTTGTACTTAATCCGCTAAAGGGTGATACTATGAGGGAGAAACCCAATGATGTCACTTTTCATACCTAGCCACCATAATCATCTTATGATATCATAAAACATATTTATTGGCAGAGCCACCCGCTATGAGGAATGAGGGTACCTAAACAGTTCATCCCTCATAGAAGTGGTAACTACAATTCTCTCATTAACTTAGATCATGTTGTCCCCATATATATATAATTAATGAACTTGGTCCTTAATCAAAAACTATTCCCACATCACAACCCTCATAATATAAATCATGGATAGATTTCACCCATTCCACCAAGGCATACATGATAACCAAGGGGTACATGTCGTCACCCCATAATCCTGAAATAAAACCACCAAATATTTACCTAACATGTGTATAAATTTCTATTATATTGAGACTAAGATGTTTCACTTTGATTTTTTCATGGTAAATAATATATGAAATAAGAATAGATTTAACTATGATATTGAATTTTGTTGTCAAGAAAATGAATCATTTTTCCTATGAGTTTCATCACATTAAGGTGTATTCCAAGAAAAGTTGTAGAATATGGTTCTATTGTGTATTAAAAAAGTCAATGTTGTTTATGTGTTCTTCTAAAGATCAAATATCATGATATTTCTTATCGTGATTCCTGAAAATGAGCTTTCAGGTGGATGTTTTATTATTATTAAAGAATGTAGTAAATTATAGAAGATAAAGTATAGAAACTTGTTGAAGTAGTAAATATCTACATACAAGAATCGATATATGTGCTTCATTTAAGGAATTATCTACTTATTTTAATATTAATGTAAGAATATTACATACCTATATTGTTCACATGTGATATTCACACATCCAAAGGCTTCACATAGATGAATCTGCATACCTGTATTATCTCTATATGTGAATTGGTAACATACTCAATCAACATATCCAAAATATTCACATAGAAGATCCATGTAGTTAAAAGATTCTCATAGGAAATTCAATGTAAACAAATACACAATGTATCACATGGCTAAATATTATTTCACAAACCTTCATATGTGAATTATTAGGTTTATTAGGAATATTTATTTATGATGATGCATGAATTGATGGTTTGTTGTTTATTTTCATGGATTTAATAAAGGAAATGTATATTTAAATGAGTGTAAAGAAGACACGATTGACCTAAAAGTTTCAATGAAGATTCAATTTGTTATAGAAGTGGTTTTATATAGTATTCATGGTAGTTACCATATATAAAATTTATCATGTTTTGAAATTGAAATTATTTATGTGGGGTTGTATGTTTTTTATATAAGAAGAACAATAAAATGTAACTATCACTACATAATATTTTATTATACATTTTTTTACGAATTTTTGAGTTTGGATGTCAGGAAAGTGAGAAGTTGTGAGGTGGAGAAGATCATACGAATTTATTACTTTCCATTGTGTAATAAAGTAAAGAAGAAGAAGAAGAAACTAACAAAAGGGAATGGGTGAATAGATCAAGAATAACGGTATTAACATTTAATCATATTGGTTAAGGTTATTTGGTTTTTGAAAAAATTGGAATATCACATTATCTATGTGAGGAGAACAAGTACTTTGAATGTATTATAGTTCCATGAAAGTGATGGATATTACTTTCTTGATATAACCACCAAAATTATTATTTTTTTATTGTTGTGTGTCCTTGGATTATTTCCAAACCATGTTAATGAATAGAAAATCTTATTGAGTAGTGAACTTTTATAATTATCTATATTCCTGTTGGTGTGCCTATTTTTTTCAGTAGAGTTATCTCTCACTAGCTGAAGTTGAAGGTTATTTCTAAAGTAAGAAAACATAAAAATTAAAGATCACTAATTCACTAACTCTCCCTCTAAGTTTTCACATAGGTCTGGATTTGTTTTCCAATTGGTATCAGAGTGAAGTTTCCTTTATTGACTCTTTGCTGATGTTTTATGAAATGGTTTGCTATAATGGATGTTCATAACATATATAACTGAATGGTTGTCCCAATATTTTATGGAAATAAATATAATATCTAGAAAGATATAATCAGTATTACAAAACACCTCTTTAGCAACACTGGTATTTATCAACACTAGAAAAACTTGTTGATAATGTACATCATTAACTGTTCAAAAATAATTGTTGAAAAAGGAAGCCCTTTATCATAGCTAAAAAAGAATCGATAAATGGCACCCTTTCTCAGCGCTTTTTTAGCACTGATAAAAGATAACTTTATCAGTTCTTTAAGTTAGAACTGATAAAGGAAAATTTTATCAGAACTTTATTTTTAGTGCTGATAAAAGATTCTCTTTATCATCAAATTCTTACCACTGATAAAATTTTCCCTTTATTAGTGCTAAAAAAGTTCTAATAAAGGTCCAGAAAAAAATAAAAAATTAAACAAATGAAAATAAAATGAGTAAACTAAAAAATATATATAACATTTTATTAATTAAATAATTATCTATAAAAATGAATAAATTTAATATTCATATATACAGATTATAAATAATTTTAAAAAGTATATATTAAATATATATATATATATAATATAAAATGTTAACTAAAAACATATTAATGTATTATTCATTTTTAATGTTGTTTGATTTTTCAATTTAACCTATATCAAATGTCTTGTGTTGCATTTATATCATGTATATACAAACACATACACACAGAGACTTATATATATATAATGATGAATATATATACACAAAATCACACAGAAATACATTTATTCAATATATATAAACACATACACCCAATATTTACGTAATTTATTCAAATTTTAGTATATTTTATAATTTCATTATAACATGATACATTTAATAGATATATATATTATGTTTCTAATAGGTCAATATTTTTTCAATATAATACTTAGGTTATTTTCAATTTGGATGTTTTGTATATTTTATTTTATTTTTGAATTTGATCATTTTGTATTATTTATTTATATTTATTTATTTACTATTTTTTAGTATTTTCTATATGTATTCATCCCCTTAAATATATATATATATATATCCATATTTTTTTAATAACTTATATTTAATTAATAAAACATATCAAAATTTTCAATCTTTTTAAAGTGTACTCATTATGAATTTCTCAATTTCACTCATTTTAAAAATGAACGTAGTTTAGATTATATATCCCTTAATAATGTTAAAAATATATTTGTAAATAAATACTTATAAATAAATATTTATAAATAAATATATCTATAAATGTATATTTACTATATTATAATTACTATAAATAACTAATATTTAATTTTTGAATAAGAATTTTTATAATTATAATTAAATAATTATATATATATAAATAATTATACGATTATAATAAAATTATTTAAATAGTTATAAAATTATAATAAAATTATTGAAATAATTGTAATTACAAAACATTTACGAGTGATTTTTTTCACAGATAATGATCAATCTTTGTCAGCATTAAAATGCTAGCATTGATTAATATGTCTTTTATCATTACATTTTTAGCACTGATAATGATCAATCTTAGTCCGCATTAAAATGTTAGTAGTCATTAATATGTATTTTATCAATAATTTTTTCGCACTGATAAATCATGAGATTTATCACCACTAAAAACATACTGATGAATTTTCATTTTATTGTCACTTATAAATTTAGCATGGATAAAAGGGATCATTGCTAGTGCTTTTTTGGAAGTGCTATTAGAAGTGTTCTCGATCTATTTAGAAAAACCCTAACCTTATCTCATTCACTCACAATTATCCAACTCTCACGGAACACCTCTACTGTCGGCATGACTCCACTATATTCCCTCAGATTAATCAAGGCTATAATCCAATGTATGTTATTTTCTATAGTTCATATATATTTTTTGATGTTCTAGGTTCTGTGTTTTTCATTTTTGAGATATTCTTAAACATGAATAAACCTACATCTCTTCTCTTCAATACTAAAAATACAATGAGTGTGGTTCAATTTAATCATTTTCTCCTTTCATGTGTATTTGAGTGTCCAGCCTATTTTCCCTAGAAACACACATAGATTGTTTACTCTCCTCTCAATATTAACAAGGATACCTCTCATCCCCCTCAGTTTTATCCTCAATTGAATAATATAAGGTTTCAAAATAATGATAGTTTATCAAAATGAATTCATCTTATATACTAGAGTATAGATTCTAAGCGATTAATTATGAGGTGTTTTAAGGATTAGGGTATACCAATTTGTGTCCCTCATTTATGCCTGATGAACATATAGGAACCATGGTATGTGTAAAAATCATTAAAACACGTTTTATTGACTATGGTTATTAATGTAAATTGTTAAACCATGAAATTGGTTTTTTAGATTTATTATTTTGAGGTATAATATTATATTTAATTCAAAAAAAATTAATTAATTAGTCACGTTCCAAAATTATTTTAGTGATACATGATGTGAGAGATTTTTTAATTAATTCACGATTATTATTAAACATTAACCATGGTTTATAAAGAGTAATGGATTATTTCTTCAGATAGAAAAGTATTCTCAAGATTTTTATTAAAAATTTACTATATTTGATTGAGTTGAGAAATCATTGGGTAAATGGACTTAGATATACATAACAACATATAAAGAGTGTATTTTATAAAAGTAAGTGATTTATCCATGGTTTGATAGTTGGTCAGGAAAACATTGAGTTGTGATATATTAATAGATTTACTAATCAAAATAGAAAGATAATTAATTCATTGGATAAAAAATATTTTAAAATTCATCTAACATGGGGAATTAACGTAGAGAGAAAAAAAATTGATTAAAATATATATTAGATGGTTTCGATTTTTATGTTCAATAAGTCAGCTAATTTTTTATCCATGTCCAAACCTCTCTTCTTATTTGGTCAATATTTATAACTAGGTTAAGGGACTAGAACTACTTTCAGTGATCGAGGGTCCTCGAGAATATTTATGTGATTGAAGGCTAGTGTAATTTCCTCAAAGACTAGAATAATTTTCTATAGGGATACCTCTCTCCAATATTATATTTTATAACTGATAATATCATTACTTGTAGCAAAGTATTACATTCCTAAATGTAATTATTATATCTACTTTATGCTATGTCTTATAATTTTCAATGAAGATAAGTATCTATGTTTTCTCTAAAAATTTATGATCATATATCATAATAAAAAATTTAGGATTTCATTTAATAGATTCATTTCATTTATAATAGTAAAAAAATTATAGATCAACATTGATCAAAAGTTGAAAAATTCACCCTTTAAAGGGATGTATCTTATTGGATAGATCTTATGGTGGATTAAAAAAATATCCAAAATTGGAAGGTGAGGAATCCTTGAGTAGACAGAACTGATGTCCAATTTTGGTGGGTGAGATTCATTTCTTCAAGACCATTAGAGTGTAGGTATTCCAATCCATATTCATTTTAGGAGACTTTTTGAGTGATTCCATTAGTGTAGGTTCCTAAGAAAATTTAGTTTTCAAAATATTGATTTTATTCAATCAATTGATGATGCATTGGAATCCCTCTTTAAAACTGGGCTTCCTCCAATCGTTAGGGTTCCATAGATCATTGATGACATACCTCCCAAATAGTGATGTGGGGAAGACTAGTTTGAAATAGAGAATGAGTATCCTCAAATCCATCATCAATATATATAAGGAAATCAAGCGTCTAATGATAGATTAAATAAATGTATAGAAGGTTAGTTTTACTATAATATTGAATTATTAAATCTTTGTTCAAGATGGTGATGATTTTCATGGAAGATGCATGAAATTGGGGAATTTTATTCAAGAATTGTATTGCATAGTTTTTATTCAAAAAAAATTAAATGTTTGACTACTCATGAAGAAAATGTCTTCTGAACATGATGATGTTTCCAATCCTAAGAAAGAACAAACTGTTGGTGATGAAACTGTATAATTTTTAGGAGATCAACAACATGTTTATGAAAAAAATGGGAAAAAAATAATGGTGCAACATCACTGTTTTGAATACAATTATCAGGGTAAGAAGTCATGGTATAATAATTGAGATTGGTTGGAATAAACACTTCTAGCCTATTGACCCCAACAAATCAACATTCATTAGATTTCTTGGGGGAAAAATAAGATGAATGTGCTAATTAATATTGACTCATGGCACTGTGTCCAACCTGTAATAAAAGAAATCATTTGTAATGATTTAATGATAATGTTACAATATACTTTATCGATTTTACTACAAAATTATATAATGTAATGTTGATTTATTTTTCATTATTCATTATAGAATTAATTTTTTTTTAAAGATTATTGAATGAGATTTTTCATAATGGCAGCTAGAAGATCCCATATAGGCTTTCAGACTCTTCTTACAAAGTTACATATTAGGCATTTTGAGGGAAAAATAAATATCCACCCACCACATAGTTGTGAACACATTATAAAGTAAGAAACATGGACTGCTTTCAACAATTGTCGCATTGGGAAATCATTTCAAGTGTATTGTGGTGGGTAATAAATTATTTGGTATTATATATTTTATCCAACTTGATTCAAAATTGATAATTTATAAAACAATAGAAAATTGTGAAAAATAAAGAATGTACATCAAAACCAATGTACCCCTATCACATTGGAATGATGGGGTACACTTCATTAGAGAATAAATTGGTATGTATTTTAAATCAATAATAAAAGTGTAATTTTTGGATATGAAACAACATATGTTTTATTTTTTATATGTAGATTGGTGAATCAAAATAGGAAGCCACTTTCATCCCATGTCATGTACTATAGAATGTGGCTCGTGTAAATAATGATGGTATAATAGTCAATGAAAACACAAAATAAGTATTAGAAGCATGTGTAAGTACGAAAAATTGTATTTTGTTTTGATTTATAACAATATTACATAAAAATAAATATGATCATATTTTTTTATATGGTTTAGACACAACAGTCAACAACAGTTATACTAGAAGAAGAGTTACTTTTAGTAGCTTTGAAGAGGCCTGATCAATATAGTAATGTTAGAGGATTACGTTTTGGAGTCTCTCCTAGAACATATTTTGAGAAGATAAAACCACATGAAGCTACAGATAATATAATGAGGAAAATGAAGAAAGAAACAGACTCACTGCAATATATTATTTTTCGGTCTAGTTTGGAAGACCAATGTATAATAAAGGATCAAATAAAACATGCAATGGAGTAAAGATCTTTACATGAACCAAATGATCCCACCATCTTTGAGGCCAGTCATTCCCCCCAAATGCATAAGTTACCTGAGGTAATAAATTCTATCATTACTCTATCTCCTAAATGTGAATCAAACAACATCTCATAACTTTACATAATTAAAATTCTAAAAGGTATATTTGTATGTGATTTTTATCTATCAACACCCACATACCTCCATGTTGTAATGGTTATATTTTATAATATCCCAGTATTTGAGCTACACAATCAACCCCTCTGAAAAAATCACATGAGTTTGGGGATTCAGGTAGCTTATGAGCTAACTATTGAGTTTATTGTTCCACTTGATGGTACATATATTACAAAAATTGAAGTTACTATCTGATCTTTCATAACATGGTCATATAATATTAAAAAGGTAATTCAAGTACATGTATAACAATTTATTTTCAAATTAAAAAAAATTAATAGTTGATGATAAAAGATCTGAAGTGAGGAATGATATTATAGATGTATAAAGCGGTGGAGAAATGAATGGTTGAATCAAGAAAATGTAGTGCATAAACCAAGAAAAAAAATGCCATTATGAGAGTAAATTCTCCTTGCTAGTTCTAGAGTAATATTTATTATCATTACAATCTCACGTAGAGAACAAATTTAAAGATAATACTCTTTCTTACATTGAATATGATGAAGAAATTTAGGGAGATTTCATGGTAGATGGAATTGTTCTAGAAACTCTAAATGATATTCTAAAGCATGAATGGTTGGGAATCTCAATTTTGAATACCTACATAAGGTACATTTTCATAATAAATATGTCCAAATAGTGGGATAAACATGTTTATTAAAGTTAATAACTATTCATATTTTATAAAGGCGTTTATATTACAACTATATAAAGGATCAATCGTGCGAAGCATAATTTGGATTCATTAATCCATGTATAATTTCTATGTAAGATATTAATTTTATTGGGGAAGAAATTAACAAGAAAAATGATGAGTTACTCAACATGTTTAATAAAAAAGCATCAGAAGACATACTATTTTTGATCCCTACACTTCAACTGTAAAACACTTCAATCTAAAAACATAAAATATATTTTTAATTTTTGAATTACATAATTGTTTTTATTTTTATAGGACGAACTAGATTTTGATAATAGTTAAGATTGAATCCCCAAATATTTATTTTTTGGATTCAATGCTTGGATTTCCAAAAAACCGACCACACATAATGGGTATTGAGAATATGTAATAAAATAAAATCAACATTTTATCGATAAACTTTCCATTATATGTTATATATTTATTTTAATCATAATTTTTTATGATAGGGTGGTCACTAAATACAGGCTAGATCATCAAATAAAGTCAACGCCTAAAAATCTAAAGCCATTGGATTACAACAAATGGAAACAATTAAGGTATATATTGAAATATTTAATGGTCAAACATCTCAAAAAATCTTACTTATTTTTTTTCAATGTTTCTACAGTTTTTGAAAAAATATAATTCAATTGATTTTGGATATTTTGTTACCAATTTATGAGAGAAATCGTAATGCCTGAATATACTAGAATCCCCCAAAAGGTAATTTCTAAAGGTAATTATAATTTAATTATATATATTTTTTAATCATTTTTTATTCTATATTTTCTCATTACTATCAATATTGCTGATAAAAGAGTTACTCAAAAGAAGAAATAAATTTGTTATAGATGAGTGGGAACCATAAATTTTTTTAGAATGTATAATAATAACAAATTTAGGTGATTACAAACTATTTTTGTGATCTAGTATGGTTTATGGCCTTTAAAATATATTTGTGGTGTGAATCATTAGTGTTAGAAATATTGTATATTATTTTTGATCTATTTCTCAAGAAGAAGAGAAATGGAGGAAATAAATTTAATTAGAAGAACTGACCTATAAACAATAAAATTATTAGGAAATCGAAGAGTTAGAGGCATAGGTGGATGCAGAGGCATAACCATAGGTGGAGGTAGAGGTTATGATGGAAGCAGAGTTAGAGTCAGAGACCGATATGTAAGAGGAGGCAGATATGGAGACCCGATTGAAGACCGTGGTGGAGGAGGATAAGGAGCGTTGGTTTGAAAATAATATTTTTTTTGGAAATGATGTAGAATTAGGATCAAACCATTATTTTGTTTGAGAATAATTATTTAAAAGTGAACGGAACACTTTTCACTTAACATAGGTTCTATTGTGCGTATTTCTAGTTTAAAATGATATTTTAGTAAATAAAAAATGTGTCATACTCAAAACCAAAAAAAATCATTCAAATAGTTTTGGAACATTAGGACGATCATACTTATGTAATTTTTGATGTGTAGGGATCACCCGCACCTCAATATGGTGCAGATATAACCGATATGACTTCAAATGATTGTTATTAGTTTCAAATTGATAATTTAATATTAAAAAATTTTCACTCGCTGAAAACTAAGAAAACTCACTTGGACTGTCATTATAATTTGAAACAATGATTCATAATTCATTTTTGACATGTGTGAATCAGTCTGCTATAAAACCTACATAAAATTCCACATGTGTTGCTCAAAGTGTATGTTTCTTGTTCAAAATGACATTTTAAAAAAAATGCATGTTGCGTACTCAAAGATGAGGAAATGAATTAATATTATTTTTATACTGTAGGAAAATTATCCATGAGTCGTTTGGAAAATTTATCATTCAACTGAATCACAATTCAATGTATGGTGTGACCAGTAGGAGTTCAAGTGCATCTTTTTTAATCAAAATGGATATTAATTTTAGTAAAATAAACAACTAACATACTAAAAACTGATGAAACACAGTAATATTATTTTCGTTCTTTAGTAAAATTATTCATGTGTCATTTTTGATGTGTAGGGATCACCCACACCTCAATCTAATTCATAGTGTGACCGACATGACTCTAAGTGTTTCTTATCAGTTTAAAATTGACATTTTAATACAAAAAAGTTTCACTCACTAAAAATTGGGAAACCATGCTCGTATTATCATGATAATTTTAGAAAATGATTCATAATTCATTTGTGGCATGTAATAATCAGTTTCATGTCAAACCCACACACGATGCCATCTGTATGGCTCAAAGTGAATCATTCCTATTTAAAATTACATTTTAATGAAAAAAACATGTGGCGTACTCAAAAATATGGAAATGGATTCTTCTTGTGTTGATACTTTCGAAAAATGATCCATGAGTCATTTGATACATGTATCATTCAACTATGTCTCAATCTAATGCACGGTGTGATAGGTATGACTCCAATTGTGTATTTTTTATTCAAAAATAAGATTAATTTTACTGAACCAAATAACTAACATACTAAAAACTATGAAATCATATTTTTATTGTCTTTTTACATTAGGAAAATGATAAATATGTCATTTTTTGATGTGTAGGGATTACCCACACCTAAATATGACACACAATGTGACTGGTATGACTCCAAGTGTCAGTTACCAGTTTAAAATTGATATTTTACTAAAAAAATGTCACTGACTAAAAACTGAGAACACACACTCCTATGGTTTTGATAATTTTGGGAAAAAATAATTATTCATTTGGGATTTGTTTGATTTGGTCTCATTTCAACCCCACACACGATTCCACCTTTATGGATCAATGTGTGTGTTTCTAGTTTAAAATGAAATGTTAGTAAAAAACACATGTGGTGAACTCAAAACTAAGGAAAATATTTTATATTTTTTAAATAATTTATGAAAATTATCCATGAGTCATTTGAGATATTTAGAATTCAGTTGTACCTAAATATGATGCATAGTGTGATTGGTATTACTCCAAGTGTGTCTTTTTTATTCAAAATTGACTTTAATTTTAGTGAAAAAATAGCTGACATATTCAAAACCAAGAAAACACATTTTGATTGTTTTGATACTTTAGTAAAATGATCCATGAGTCATTAGAGATGTATAGGGATTAGACTCAACTTGATCTGATGCCCAGTGTGACTGTTATGACTCCAAATGTGTATTTTTTATTCAAAATTGATATTAATTTTAGAGAAAAAAACTAACACAATCCAAACCAAGAGAAACATTATGATTGTTTTGATACTTTAGTAACACGATGCATAAGTCATTTTTTATGTGTAAGAATCAGTCACATGACAATTTGACTCACAGTGTGACCAGTATGACTCCAAGTGTGCCTCTTATTCAAAATTTATAGTAATTTTATAAAAAAAACAACTGACATACTCTATAATATTGTTTTATTTTTCATGTATTTGTTTTAGAAATTTAATTTCATTTAAATTCAGTATTTCTATCTTATTTTGATAATTTTTGTTGTTGTTTTTACTAATGCAATGTGTTTTTTCAGCACAATGCACCTATTTGTGGTGATTTAGTGTGCTGCAGCATTACTCTACAGTTTTCACCTTTATTAGTGCTATTAAATACGCAGATAAAGCTACCCTTTATTATCACTTTTGAAATTTCAGATAAAAGACACCTTTTTTCAATTATACAGGAAATGAAAATGTTTATCATTATCATCATATTAAAAATCACTGATAAATCATACTTTTATATGCACACATAAAAGTGATGATAACTCATATTTTTAATATAGCTTTTAAAAGTGTTGATAAAGGACCCCATTTATTAGTGCTCTAAAAATGACTAATAAAGCGTCTATTTATTAGTGCTAAAATAAAATCAATGATAAGTGGGGTCTTTTATCAGTGCTTTTAAAAACGCTGATAAAAGTATGATTTATTAGTGCTTTTATTTGCGCCGCTAAATATTCCCTTTATCAATGATTATTTAGCAGTGATAAAAGTCATGGACTTTTAACCATTCTAAGATAGTAAATACTTTTCTAGCACTAATAAAGGCAGATTAAAGTGATATTAAAGGTGTGTTTTTAGTGAATGTTAACTTATCATATATCCATTTGATATTATATTCTTTAAGCTTCTATATATGGTTTCTCACCTACCACTGAGGGTTAAACCTTAACATCTACTGATAATAAGCATTTGGCGAATGATGGGTGACATGAAAATGTTAACCTCTCATTTCCCTCTACAAGTTAATCTATTAGGGTTAAAGGAATAGGAACTAATAAAGGCATCTAGGGAATGTTAAAGAACATTAATGAATGAAATATGAAAGTAAAGAGATTTAAGTTATGAATATGAAGATTCAAGTATAAAGATATGAAAATGGTGGATGATAAATCTTCTAGTGACTTCTTTAAATGTGTTAATGACATTATAAGCACTATAAGATGTTCTAATAAGATTTTGGAATAATAATATATTATTGGAAATATTATGAGATTTATTTTAGATAATTTTGATGCCAAGGTGTCAAATTTAGGGGATATAGATCCTAAAACACTATCATTGTATGATCAACATATTCTTATCATCACATAAAAAATTCATAGAAGAAATTATATCAAACCAAAAAAAGATAATCAATAAATTTCATTCAATACTGTTAAGAATGTAAAATATAATAATTCACTCAAGGAAAAGGTCAATAAATCTAATACAAAATATGAGTTATTTAAAATTTTTGATAAATTTACATCCTTTTTTTCAAAAGGGAAAAAGAGGAAAAATGAAGTATAAATCAAAGCTTCTATTCAAGTGTTTTGGCAGAGTAGCCATTGGATTTTTTTGAAAATTGTTTAAGACTATTTAAAGATTAACATACTGAGGAAGAAGGTATAAATTCAAGAAGTTCTCTGATGGAGAGGATAGAAAAATCAAATTTTTATTAAATGGGAAAGGATACAAAGTTTCGTAAACATTACAAGAAAAATTTCGTATCCTGGGGTGAGGATGATGATGATAGTGAATTTGAATCTGAAAGTTCAAGTCAGGATACTGCTAAAAAATTTCTTATTATAAAAGTGAATGATAAAAAGTTTAAAAGTAATGAATGAATTAAACTTGAAGAATAAGAGGAGGAGACTAAAATTTTATTCTTAAAATAATTTTGAAAGAATTACTTGTGATGATGGTTAGACTTGAACAGAAGAAAAATGGGGATAACTGGGATGTTATGGAATTTCTAGGTTTCACGTTGTGTACTCCATTGTACATGTCATGTGTATAATAGGTGTGTACTGACCACATGAAAACTAAGTAAATGTTGTGTGGTGACTGTGTAAAATTGACCTACTACAAAATGTGTAGTTTTCCTTAAAACACTGGGTATTTTACTTTCTGTATACCAGTTGAGTTCTACCTATGTGTTGACCCATGTGATGACTTGGCAATTTGTATAATTCGGAGTACGGGAAATCTACTACATAGAGTGTAGTCCTTAATACACGTCGTGTGCATTTTTTTCTTCATTAATATGGTATATCATCACATCTCATTTCTGAAAACATATTCTTCTTCCCTATTTTCAGATTGTGAAGCTCTGATTGGACAATAACACTTCTTCTCCATGATTCGTCACCCAACTTCCCTTCTTCAATTTGTTAGTGGCTACGGGATCACATCAAGAAGTATAGAACCATGCACCCTATTCCATTCTTATTACTTTTCCTCACACGCCGTCATTTCCATCTGATTATAATTGCTAAGATATGATGGAAACATAGATCTACGAAGATCGACATTGAATTGGAGCTCGATATTTTACGTACATATGTCTACGAGTCTAGGGTAGGTGGTGCATACCCTCTTTTGTGTTTTTGTGTTCATTTGGGGGTTTTGGATTTTTAGCGCAATGTTGGGTATTGAGAGAGACCCATGATTATTTATATTTAATTGATTTTATACCTTATGGGATGTCATTGGGAAATTCCCTTGCCTTGTTATGCTTGAGAGAGGATTGGCTAGAGGTAGTTTCTCAATTGGGGAATTTTGTCTGGGGGTTTCCAAAATTTTTATAATTGAATTGTTTTTATTAAACTACTGAGTTCAAACTGTTTAAGCAAGATTATGTTTTTAAGAGGCTTTCAAGACCTCTGTGCTAGTATGTGACATCATAGTACTAGTGAAATTCATCCATTTTAAATTATTTTCCCTTTTTAAAGTGTTTATTTGGATTACATATATGTGATTCTTGATATTGCATATGCTGGAACTTTTGGGTTGTGTTGGGCATGGATCGGATATTATTGAGTTATGTTGATCAAAGGTTGGGCTTAGCTCAAATTACTTTGGTTTGTTTTGACCATGAGATTAGGTGTTGTGGACGTCTGATTGAGGTAGTGTGACTATCTGGATAGGCGTGGCCCATGTTACGTTGATAGAAAGGCCATCATATTTTGAGCGATATGTTTATAGAGGCATGAGGTTCTAGAGAGGTTGTGCCTTGAGTTCTAAATTTGGTGATTACCGCTTACCCATGATTTGGGTCATATGCACAGAGGTAGACTACATAGTAAGTTGGTTTTCCCTGCTCATGTGGGTAGAGGCCCTCAATAGTTGTGGTTTAGGTATAATTGGTTTTTTGGTTCCTACTATATGAATCCATGTTTAAGGTAAGGAGCCATCAGATTATTTGGGAGTTGATACAGGATATTGGTACTTGAGACCCGAGGAGTCAAGAGGCACAAGGTTTTGGGTTACTACTACTTGGGAATAGATATGATATGCCATTACTTGGGTCATGAGGTGTCAGAAGGTACAAGGTGTCAGGTTACTACAGATTGGGAGTGTCTATGGGACATTGGTACTTGAGACATGAGTTTTCCAGAGACACATGTTTCCAAGTTACTATTACTTGGGCGTGGATTTGGGATATCAGTACTTGAGACACACGGTGTCAGGAGGCACATGGTGTTGGGTTATGTGACCAAGATTTCGGTATTATCTGAAGCAGGTGACACTCCATGGTGGCTGTTAAGAATTATTTGAAGTTGTGTTTACATTTTTCATCATACTATTTATTTTACTTATAAATGTTTTCATTCTTAAACACCTATATTAGGTTTGTACCATTGGGTGGTGTCCTACGTAGATTCATCTCACACCCTACATGGGCCCTTCAGGATGCACGTAGACTTCATGGATTTTTGTGTAGGAAAGAGATAAACTTTAGTAGATGGATCATATTAACAGTTTCATAGGGATTTGGAATGGACCCTGATGTCATGCCTAGCTGTAGTTTACTTTGTTTTTCTTTCTTTCATGTATCATTATACTTACTTTATCTTTTAGCTATTGTTGGTTATCCAAGGTTGTCACTATTTTTTGGCATGCATGAACTATTTGGGATTCATGTTTTGGTTGATTTAGTAGTTGTTTCATGTGGTGTTCATCATGTTCTTCCATTTATCTTTTATTTCTCTTGTTTTTATTTTTCTTTTGCTGTTTATCTGATTTTGGAAGTGCTTCCGCTATGCAGGTCTGGTTCGAGTCTGCTGATTCCTTATTACAGTTGTGGGTTTTATTTTTATATTCGGACCAGTAGCATATTTTCCAAAGAGAGGGTATAGACTCCACAGTATAAATTTTTACACCCTCACTTATATTCAGTAGCCTCTGGTGTTGGTGGTGGTGCAACTAAGGTTGTAACACCCGACCTGTTTGGCACTATTCGAGTGAATTTTTGGATCTGGGACATTACAAAGTGGTATCAAAGGAGTTTTTCTTGATAGAGATTTAGTAGCATCTTTTGACTGACTACTAATGAGATCAAGAATACCTTTTTTTTATTGGATTACTATTTCCGATATGGGAAATCGGAGATAGGTTGTTATTAGAACTGGGTTTCTAACTTGTTCTTTGGTGCCTGCATCCCAAGGTATGAGGGATGGACCAAGCTACCTTTGGTTGGAATTATTTTTTTTTTATTACTCAGATTATGATTTATATGATTTCCACCATGATGGATTACTTGGTGATTGATATTATTGGTTGTGATGTGTGATCCATGCCCTGGTGCGGTAAGGGAGAATTGAAAGTGGCAAGGAATGGCAAGGCAGTTTTTCTTGGAATTTGATAGGCACATTGTTAGGGTATCTCAATTTCATATCTGTACATATTCTTAGTGAAGTGATAATACCATGTGAATAATTTCAATTTTCATTCTATAAATACTTTTGAAATGTTAAAGGTGAAATTCTTGATATAATTTTTTGTTTATTGTAATGTAATATTCCATGATTTAAATTTAATAAAATTGCATGTGGCATGAGATTTGGTTCTGTCTCTTATATGATTAGGAATGTACTATGACTGAGGTGATGTTGATCACCACGATTTGGAATCCTGGACATCAGTTTGATGCAGTGTGGTTGTCAAGATTCGGTGACTCAGTCACCAGTTTGTGGGAACAATGGTTGTCAGGACAAGCATGGCCAGAGGTACCTTTGATACATGGATCTATTGAAGGAGGGGGAGGAGAACATGAGGCCAGGATTCCACTGGTTAAGGTTGCAGTGGGGGAGAGTAAGGGTAATTGTTATTCGCTACCTCTTTACAGCTTTCCTTATCTGTGTTATATATATATATTGTTATATATGTGTAGTGTTTGACCATTTATGATATTCAGTGGGTTCCTTGTAGAGGGATCGATGGAAGGTCAGGTGGGTGATGGTATAGTGCCATAGGAGCACAATCAGGTTTAGACACCAGAGGGACATGCAGAGCATGAGCGACATGTACAAGCTTAGGGACATGATCAGGTTTAGGATCCAATACAAGCAGAGCAGCAATGAGGTTTGGTAGTGTTTGGTTCATGGCTTGACAAGAAGCTGCTATCTAGTCTAGTACATTTCTTGTAGGGGACTTACAGAGGCATGTAGGGTATAGAGACCTCTATGGAATACCTAAAGCGGGAGTTCTAGTCATAGCACCCATTTCTTTTCCAGGGTGATGCTGGTCTACAGGCGGATGAAAAATGAATAGAGAGCATGCAAATGATCTTTCAGTAGTTGGAGATGCCTCTAGAGAGAAGGGTTAAGTTGGGGACATACATCTTGAGAGGACTGAAGAATCATTGGTGGGATGTTTAGGTTCAGGCTTATAAACATGAAGGACTGGCATGGAAAGAATTCGAGGATAGGTTTTTTGAGCACTTTTTTGTCGAGATGTTGAGGGAAGAGAGATCTTGGGAGTACTTGAGCCTACATCAGGGTGACATATCTGTCATGGACTATATAGGTAACTTAACTGATATGTCTCGCTCTACACCAAGTATGGTAAGCGATGACACCTCGAGGGTGAGAAACTTCAAAGATGGATTAGGACATGAAATTAAGGTCTAGGTAAACACCATTAGGTTGGAATCATTCTCATAGGTGATGAATCAAGCACTCATAACTGAGGGAAACTTGATGGAAATGTCCCATTTGAACCAGTAGGTGGATTCATGTGCTGGTTCAGATAGCAGGAAGTGAGTTCAGTGTGGGTTCTGGTAGGGAAGTCAAGCAGAGGACACTGCAAGGCCTCCTCATGGTACTTCATCAGTGGTTTTCTTTCAATGTGGGCATCCAGGTTGGACATCTAGAGAGGTTCTTTAGGAAGCCTTCTCAGATAGCTGGCAGGCAGGGACCAGGACATACGGTGGTGTCTGGGGTCAATTCAGGATAGGTAACAAGTGAGGGTAGATGAGGCTCAGATGAACACGGAGGACGTGGTAGAGATAGTGGGACCCAACTGAGGGGTCAGTGGCTGGTGACTAGAGCAGCACATCAAGGAGTTCAAGCATGAGAAAGTTGTAAAGCAGGCCAAATGCATGCTATGGAGCTGCCAGAGGTAGAGAAGGCTAGTGAGCCAACGACGGTCAATGGAACACTGTGGGAAAGGCTATGATTTCTTGTTTTCTTTTTAGCATGTCACGTTGAGTCATGTCTGTTTTGAGTGGATGAGGTGCACAAGATTTATGTGGACTGAAAAAATTCTAGTTAGTGAGATTAGTACCATTTTGGGAGAATGATATATATTTATATACCTATATAAGGTGTGACGAATCAAGATCATTGAGGATGCTGAATACTAGAGGTGTCGTGAGCATCGGGACATCGAGGATGCGGGTTACTTGATGTGTAAGGCACCATGTTTTGTTTTGTGCATCCATGTGATGCAAGACCTCATTGAGGCGGACCCCGATGTGGTGTGGGACATGGATGTGTGTCGAAAGGGACATGGGGGCCCCTTATGAGGTGCATGTGTGATGATGTGTCATGGGGTGACCATGAGTCCAGAAATAAGTTGGTGAACCTTTGATTGATTTGGGTTTTGGGCCAAGGTTGTTCTGGAATATTTCTACACCACCCTTGGAAGGGAAATTCTGGGACGAATTGCTTTAAGGGGGGAAGTTTGTAAGAACCTCATTCTTCCTTTGAGGTACGAGTCTTGTTTTTTTGTCCTTTTTTTTACATTTTTCTATGAAAAATGGGAAAACATGGTAGTTTCGGATATTTCTAGGTTACATGTAGTGTACTCCAAAGTACATTCCCTGTGCATGATAGGCGTGTACTAACTATGTGCTAATTAAGTACATGTTGTGTGGAGACTAGGTAAAATTAATCTACTTAATGGTGTGTATTTTTCCATAACACTCCTTGTATTTTACTTTCCACATACCAGATGAGTCCTAGCCATGTGTTGACCCATGTGATGTGTCTAAGCTGTGTGATGACCTAGAAACCCGTGTATGTTAGAGTACTAACAAGCTAATACATGCAGTGTATTCCTTAGTACACACCATGTACTCTTATTATTATTTGTTTATATGGGAGAGTGTTGTGTCTCATTTACGAAAAAATATTCTTCTCCCCCATTTTCCTATAATAATGATCCAGGAGGTTAATTACACTTATTCTCCCACATTATTCATCCGACATTCATTCTTCAATCCATCAGTGGATACAGGATCTCATCAAGAAGGCTAAGCCCAGACACCCTATTCCATTCTAGTTCATTTTCTGCACATTCCATAGTTTCCATCCATGTAGAATTGTTGAGATTTGATGGAAACATGGATCTATGAATATCAACTTCTAATTGGAATTTGATATCGGGCATTCCTACGTCTATGAGTCTATGTTAGGTGGTGCATACCCTATTTCTTTTTTTAGGTCATTTGGGGGTTGCGGATTTTTAGCACAATGTTAGGTATTAAGCGAGAACGATGTTTTTTTATATTGAATCGATCCTATTCCTTATGGGATTCCATTGAGAATTTCCCTTACCATGTTATACTTGAGGTAGGCTGGGTTAGTGTTAGTTTCCTATTTGGGGTATTTTTTCCAAGGGTCTCAAAATTATTATAATTGAATTGTTTTGATTAAACTGTTGAGTTTAAACGTTTTTAGAATGATTCTATTTATTTGAGGTATTCAAGACCTCAGTGATGGTATGGGACAACAAAGGGAAAGTGCAATTAAACTGTTTTTAAATTTTTTTCCCTCTTTCAAGAGTTTATATTGATGGAATATTTTTGATTCTTGATATTTCATATGCCGGAACCTTTGGGGTGTGATGGGTGTGGCCCATATATTTTTGAGTGATGTTGATCATAGGTTGGTCTTGGCCTGAATTACTTTGGGTGGTTTTGACCATGGGATTTGGCATTGTGGAGGTCATTTTGAGGTAGTGTGACTGTCAAAATGGGAATGACCCAGGTTACATTGATGAAAAGGCAATCATATTTTGAGCAATATGGTAGCAGGGGAACGAGGTGATAGAGAAGTTGTGTCTTGGGTTCTAAATTTGGTGATTACCACTCATCTGTGATTTGGGTCATGAGCACATAGGTAGAATCTATGATGAGGTGTTTTTTACCACTCGTGTGGGGAGAGGCACCCGATAGTTGTGGTTTAGGGAATACTAGTTTAAGGGTGCATTCCGTATAAAGACAGATGGAAGGTGAGGAGACTTAAGATTATTTGGAAGTGCCTATCAGACGTCATTACTTAAGACATGATGTGTCAAGAGGAACAAGGTGCTTGGTTACTACTACTTTGTAATTCATACGGGACGTCGGTATTTGAGACACGAGGAGTCAAGAGGAAAATGGTGTTGGATTGCTACTACATGGGGGTGACTATGAGACATTGGTACTTGATTCATGAGGTGTCATGAGGCATATGGTGTCGGGTTACTATTACATGGGTGTGGATTTGAGACTTCGGTACTTGATACATGTTGTTTCCGGGGACACATGGTGTCAGGTTACATAACATAGATTCTAGCATCGACTGAAGCAGGTGAAACTCCATGGTGGTTGCTGAGCACTAGTGGAACTTGTCTTTACATAGTTCATCGTACTGTTTACTTTCCATGTCGATGTTTTCCTGCATAAACATCTATACTAGGTACGTATCATTGTGGGTATCCTAATGAGATTTGTCTCAAACCCTACACAGGCCCTTCGGTACGAATGTCGACATTATGGATTTACATGAAAGAAATATATCATATTTAGGAGATGGATCATCTTAATTGTTGCATGGAGATTTGGAATGGACCCTGAGGTCATGCCTAGTTAGAGTTTACTTTTTTTTCTTTCTTTCCTGTATCATCATGATTACATTATTTTGTAGCTACTGTTGGTTATCCATGTGCTCCATTATTTATTGACATGTATGAACTATTGTGGATGCATGTTTTGGTTGTTTTAGTAGTTGTTACAAGTGGTGTTATACATGATGTTAAATTTATATTCCATTTCCCTTGTCTTTATTTTTCTTCTTCTCCTTATCTGATTCTGGATGTTCTTCCGTTATGTGGGTTTGGTTCAAGACTAATGAGTCTTTATTACGGTTGCGGGTTTTATTTTTATACTCGGACCAGTACCATATTTTCCTTTAAGAGGGTATAGCCTCCCCCACTATATCTGTTTACACCATAGCTGCTAGTCGGCAGACTTTGGCATTATGGGAGGTACGCATAAGATAGTAACACCCGACCCATTTAGCACTGTTCATATGGCTGTTTGAGTTCGGGAAGTTACACCCTCTCAGTGATCAGACAGATCCAAATTGTTTTTCCAGTTGGTATCATAGAGAAGTTTCCATCATTGACTCATTGCTGAAGTTTTATGTAAATATTAACTAATATGGATGTTCATAACATATTCAATTAAAAGGTTATCCATATATTTTTGGGAATTAACTATCATATCTAGAAGGATTGAATCAATACTACAAAACACCCCTATAGCATCACTGGGATTTATCAACACTATAAAAAATTGTTGATAAAGTTCATCTTTATCAGTGCTAAAATAAGCGTTGAAAAAGGAATCCCTTTATCATCACTAAAATAATGTGATGATAAAGGGAACACTTTATCAACACTTTTTTTATCACTGATGAAAGATAACCTTTATCAGTGCTTTATTTTAGCAATAATTAAAGAAACTTTTATCTGCACTTTTTTTTAGTGTCGATAAAAGATTCCCTTTATCATCTCATTCTTAGCGCTGACAAACTTTTCCCTTTATTAGTGCTAAAATGCACAAATAAAGGTCCAAAATAAAATAAAAAATTTAACAAATAAAAATAAAATCAGTAAACTATGAAAAATATGAAACATTTTAGTAACTAAATAATTATTGATAATAATGTCTAAATTTACTATACATATATATAGATTATAAATATTTCTAAATTTTATATAATAAATATATTATATATATATATATATATATAATTTTAATTAAAATCATATTAATGTCTTATTCATTTTTAATGTTATTTTATTTTTCAATTTAACCTATATCAAACATCATGTGTTGTATTAATTTCATGTACACACACACACACAGAGAGAGAGATATGTGTGTGTGTGTGTTAATGCATTTTTATACCTAAAAGCACACAAAAATATATTTACACAATATATAGAAACACAGACACCTAATATTTATGTAATTTATTCAAATTTTAGTATATTTTAGAATTTCTTTATGACATGATACATTTAATATATATATATATACTATGTTTCTAATCGATCAATTTTATTTATTTGTTTTCATTACTATAGTTAGGTTACATTCATTTTTTATTTTTTTTATTTTTTAATTTATTTTTGAATTCGACCATTTTTTATTATTTATTAATATTTATTTATTCAATTTTTTTTTGTATTTTATATATATATTCATCCAATTAAATATATATATATATTTAATAACTTGTATTTAATTAATAAAACTTATTAATTTTTTCAATATTTTTAAAGTGTGCTCGTTTTGAAATTTTCAATTTCACTCGTTTTTAAAATGCACGTATTTAAGATTATATATCCATTAATAATGTTAAAAATGTATTTGTTAATAAATAATTATAAATAATTATGTCAATAAAATTATATTTACTATATTTATAATTATTATAAGTAAAAAATAATTATTTTTTAAATAAGTATTTATATAATTATAAATAAATAATGATATATATTTATAAAATTATAAAATTAAAATAATTTCTTTAAAATACTTAAAAAATTATAATAAAATTATTTAAATAATTATAATTATAAAACTTTTATTAGTACCTTTTTGGCGCTAATAATGTGCAATCTTTGTCAACATTAAACTGTCAGCATTGATAAATATGTCTTTTATCAGTGCATTTTTAGCATTTATAAGGATTTAGATTTATCTCAACTAAAAACACACTAATAAATATTCATTTTATGAGTGCTTATAAATTTCTCGAGGATACAAGGGATCTTTGCCAGTGATTTTTCAGAAAGCACTATTAGAAGTGCCTGTAATCTATTTAAAAAAACCATAACCTATACTCAATCACTCAAAATTATCAAACTCTCCCGGAACTCCTCTACTACCAGCGCAACTATTCAACATTCCCTCGGATTAATCAATGCTATAACCCAATATATGATATTTTCTTCTATTCCTCGATTGTTGTTTGATGTTTTGGGTTCCATGTTTTTTATTTTTTTGATCTATTCTTAAACAAGAAGATACCTACATCTTCTCTCTTTGCTACTAAAAATACAATGATTGTCGTTCTATTTCATCATTTTTATCCTTTTATGTGTATTTGAGGGTCCAACCCATTTTCCCCAGAGAAACACAAAGATTTGTCTACTCTCCTTTCGATATTAACAAGGAGACGTCTCATTCCCCTTGGTTTTATCATCAATTGAATAACATATTGTACCAATATCTTGGTAGTTTATCAAGATAAATCCATCTAATATACTTGATTATTGATTCTAAAGGCTTAATTATTTGGTGTTTTAAGGATTACTGTATACCAAGGTTTAGCCTTCATTTATTGGTCATCAACATATAGGGAAAAAGCTTAGTGTAAAAATCATTAAAACATATTTTGTGGATTTTGGTTAATCCTATAAATTTTTAAACCATGAAATGGGTTATTTCGATTTATGATTTTGACACATAATCTTTTATTTAATTAAAAATATAATTAATTAATTAGTCACATTCCAAAAAATTATTTTAGTGATGCATTTTGTTATAGTTTTGTTTTCTTAATTATTTTATGATTATTATTAATCTTTAAGCATGGGTTACAAAGAGTGATGGATTATTTTTATTGATAGAAAAGTATTCTCAAAATTTTTTTAAAAAATTTACTTGATGGGATAGAGTTGAGAAATCAATGGGTAAATGGACTAAAAAAAACACAACAACATATAAAGAGTGTATTTCCCAAAAGTAAGTGAGTTATCCATAGTTGTATAGTTGATCAAGAATACTATGCTATGTGATTTATTAATAGATTTAATAATCAAAATACAGTGATAATTAATTCATAGGAAAAAACAATAATTTTAAAATTCATCTAATAAGGTGAATGACCGTAGAGAAAAAAATAATTGATTAAAATATACTTTTAATGGTTTGGATATTTATGTCCATAAATTTATGTAATTTTTTATCCATGTACAAACCTCTATTCTTCATTTATCACTGTTTATAACTAGGTTAAGAAACTATTACTCTTTTGGTGATTGAGGGTTTTCAAGAATATTTTTGTGATTGATGGCTACTGTAATCTTATCAAAGACTAATAATTTTTTATGGGGATACCTCTCTCTAATAATATATTTTACATCTGATAATATCATTAACAGTCTCAAAGTAGGACATTCCTAGATGTAATTATAGATCTACATCATGATATGTCTTATAATTTTCAATGATAATAAGTATCTATGGTTCCTCTAATATTTTATGGTCATATATCATAATAGTAAATTTAGGATTTAGTTGAATAGTTTCATTTAATTTATAAGATTAAAAAAATTATAGATCAATACTAAGCATAAGTGAAAAAATACACCCTTTAATGGGATGTATATTATTGGAGGGATCTTATGGTGGATTAAAAAATATCCAAAATTAGAAGGTGAGGAATCTTTGAGTAGACAAATGTGACGTACAATGTAGGTGGGATGAGATTAATTTCTTCATGACCATTAGATTTGAGGTACTTCAATCCCTCTTCCATTTGGGATACCTTTTTAGTGATTCCATTAGTGTAGGTTCATAGGACACTTTAATCCTTAGAAGCTTGATTTTTTTCTATCTATTGGTGATGCAATGGAATCCCTCTTTATAACTAGACTTCCCTCCATCAGTATGGTTCCAATGATCATTCATGACATACCTCTCGAATAGTGATGGTGGGAGACCAGTTCGAAAGAGGGAATGAGTAGCCTCAAATCCATCATCAATATATGGAAGGAAATAAATCATATAAGGATAAATTAAATAAAGTTATTGAAAGTTATTTTTACTTTAGAATTTAAATTCTATATCTCTTTTCAAGATGGAAATAATTTTCATGCAAGATGCATTCAATTGTGGACTTTTATGCATGAAGTTTATTGTGTAGTTGTTATAAAAGAAAAATAAAATGTTTCACTACTCATTTAGAAAATGTCTTATGTACATAATGGTGTTGTCAATCATGAGGAAGAATAAACTGTTGATGATAAAAATGCAGTATTTTTAGGAGATCAACAACATGTTGATGAAAAAAAAGGAAAAACAAGAATGACACAACATCACAGTTTTGAATAATATTATCTAGGTAAGAATTCCAGGTATAAAAATAGAGATTGGATGGAATCTAAACTGCCAACCTATTGACCCTAACAAGTCAACATTCATTAGTTATCTTGGGGTCAAAAGAGGATGAATGTAATGATTAATATTGACTCATGGTGTTGTGTCCAACCTATAATGATGAAAATCCTTTGGAATGATATAATGATAATGTAACAATATACTTTCTCTATTTTACTAAAAAATTATATAATGAAATGTTGTTTTAGTTTCCATTATTTATTATAGACATAATTTATTTTAGAAGATTACCGTAAGAAATTTTTCTTAATGTCCACTAGAAATGCCCATAGAGGCTTCCAAACTCTTCTTATAAAGTTATATATCAGGGATGTTGATGGAAAAATATTGATCCACCCACCACTTAGTTATGAACACATTATAAACCAGGAAAATGCAGTGCTTTCAAAAATCATCACACTGAGAAATCATTTCACGTGCATCGTGATTGATAATATATAATTTGGAATTATATATTTTATCCAACTTGATTAAAAATTGTTAATTTATGAAACAAAAGAAAAGTGATGAAATTAATGAATTTTCATCAAAACCAGTAAACCCCTATTGCAAAGGAAGGATAAGGTACACTTCATTAGATAATAAATTTGTATGTTTTTTAAATTAATAATAAAAGTTTAATTATGTGATATGAAACAACATATTTTCCTTTTTTTATATGTAGATTGATGAATCAAAATATGAATCCAATTCTTTCCCATTTCATGTGCTATGGATAGAGTCTCGTGTAAATAAGGATGGTATATTAGTTGGTGAAAACACAAAATAAGTATGGGATGTATGTGTAAGTATGGAAAAATAGTAATTCATTTGGATTTATAAAAATATTACATAAAAAATGAATTTACTCATATTTTTTTATATGGTTTAGACACAAGAATCAGCAATGGTGGAAAAGCGACATTCAGTAGCTTTGATGTGCCATGAACAATATGATCATGTTAGATGATTAGGATTTGGTGTCGCTCTGAGACCATTTATTGAGAATATAAACCACATGAAGATAAAAATAATATAATGAGACAAATATAGAATAAATAGACTCATGGTAAGATATTATATTGTGGTCTAGTATGGCTGACCAATATATAAGAAAGGATCAAAGAAAAGATGTAGTGGAGCAAAGATCCACACATGAACCAAATGATCCCACTAGCTTTGAAGCTAGTCATCCCCCCCAACTACATACCTTACCTAATGTAACCAATTTTCTCATTACTCATTCTCCTAAATTTGAATCAAATAACTTTTGAAAACATTATCTTACTAAAATTCTTCAAGGTACTGTAGTATGTGATTTTTATCTATCAGCACCCACATACCACCATGTTGTGATGGGTACAGTATCTGATATCCTAGGAGACCAGCAACCCAATCAACCTATCCAAAAAATCACATGAGAGTGGGGATTGAGGAATCATATGATCTAACTACTGAGTTTCATGTCCTACTTTATGGTCTATATATTTCAATAGTCAATGATATTATTGGATCTTTCATAGCATGGTCATTTAATATTATAAAGATAAATGAGGTACATCTTTAAAAAATAATTTAAAAATAATTTAAAATTTGATGATAAACGGTCTGAAGTGATGTATGATATTATAGATGGATAAAGTGGTTGATATACAAAAGGTTGAATCAAGAAAATTTAGTGTATTTACCAAGAAAAAATGACATTCTAAGAGTAACTTCTCCTCACCAGTTCTAGAGAAATATTAATTATCATTACAATCTCATGCAGAGACCAAATTTAAGGATAAAACTCTGTCTTACATTGAATATAATAATGAAATATATAGATATTACTTGATAGATGGAATTGGTCTCAAAAATCTAAATGAGATTCCCATGCATGACTGGTCGGGAATCTCTATTGCGAATAAAAACATAAGGTACATTTTCATAATACAAATGTCCAAATAGTGTTTTAAATATGTTTATTAAAGTTAATAACTATTCATATTTTATATAGGAATTTATATTACAACTATATAATGGAATGATTGTGTGAATTATGATTTGGATTCATTAATCCCTGTATAATTTCTATTATAGAAATTACATTGAATGAGGAAGAAATTAACAAGAAAAAAGATGAGTAACTCAACATATTTAATAAAAAATCATCATACAAAAAAATCTTTTTGATCCCAACCCTTCAAGGGTAAAACTATACAATATAATCACAAAAATATATTTTTATTTTTTTATTATTTAATTGTTTTTATTTTTCTAGAAAGAACTAGATATTGATAGCAGTCAACATAGAAACCCCTAATATTTATTTTTGGGATTGAATGCATGGATTTCCAAATAATTGACCACACATATCGTGTATTTTGAATATTTAATAAACTATAATAAACACTTTATAGATAAACTTCACATTATTTATTTGATATATGTTTTAATGAGAATTTTTTTTTGATAGAGTGGTCACTAAAAGCATGCAAGATCATGTCATAACTTCAGTGTCTGAAAAGATAAAGCTGATGGATTGCTCTAAATGGAAAAATATTAACTATATATAGAATTATTTAACTATAAAAACATTTCAAAACAGCTTTCTTATTTTTTTCAGTGTTTCTATAGTGTCTAAAACAAGATAACTGAATTGATTGTGGATACTATGTTTGTAAATTTATGAGAGAAATTATAATTGTTGAAAAAACAGCATCCCCAAACTGGTAATTTATGAGGGTAATTACAATTTCAATAAATATATTTCTTAATCATTTTTTTCTATATTATCTCAGTACTATCAAGATTCCTAATAAAAGAGTTACTCAAAATAAGAAATCAGTTTTGTTAAAGATGAGTGGGAACCGTACTTTTTTTCAGAAGGTATGCCGATACCAAATTTAGGTGATTACATCTTATGTATGGGATCTAGTACGATTTATGACCATAGAAAGATATTTGGGGTGTGAATCACTATTATTAGAATTATTATATATTATTTTTGATCTCTTTCTCTGGAAGAAGAGTAATAGAGGAAATAAATTTGATTTTATGTGCTGACCTGTAAAAAATAAATTTGAAGGCAATCGTAGAGGTAGAAGCTCAGGTGGAGGTAGAGGCATAGGTAGAGGTGGATATAAAGGTGAATGCCGAAGTAGATTTGGACTTTGAGACTAACATGGTGGAGGAGGTAGAGGAAAAGACTGAGGTGGATACCAAGGTGGAGGAGGATAAGAAGCACTGGATTGAAAATAATAAAATTTTTGGGTAATGATATAGAATAATGATTATGAAATTATTGTGCTTGAAAATAATTATTTAAAAATGCACACAACACTTGTCACTGAAGATAATATCAATTGTGCATCTTTCTAGTTTAAAATTATATTTTAGTAAAAAAACACATATGGAATATTCGAAATGGAGAAAATTCATTCAAATTTTTTTGTTACTTGAGTACAATAATCCATACATCAATTGTGATATGTAGAGATCACCCACACTGCAATATGATGCATGGTATGACTGATATGACTCTAAATGTCTGTTATCAATTTAAAATTGAC
Organism: Viscum album; assembly: GCA_963277665.1. Classification (NCBI taxonomy): domain Eukaryota; kingdom Viridiplantae; phylum Streptophyta; class Magnoliopsida; order Santalales; family Viscaceae; genus Viscum; species Viscum album. Next base: position 669,403,691 of record OY728131.1, on the reverse strand, counting down.
ATTTTAATAAAAATAATTACCACTCATTGAAAAATAAGAAAACTCACTCAGATTGTCTTGATAATTTGGTATAATGATTCATAATTCATTTGTGACATGTATGAATTTTCCTCATGTCAATACGATAAATGATGACACTTGTATTTATCAATGTGTGAGTTTCGAGTTTAAAATGAAATTTTAATAAAAACACATGTGGCATACTAAAAAAAGATGGAATGTCACGAACCAGCTCGAGTTGACCCTGAACCTGTCACCCAGGCCAGCCTGCGACAAGTCCCGAGAGGTGTTCCTGATCCTCCCGATATGGTGAAAAGCACCAAGGGCATCAATAGAGTACACAAGGGAATGATTTCACCCATATATAAACAATCAAACAAACAGCGGAAAGAAATGGACAGCCCAAAATGAATTTATATAAAAATTAAACTAAATATTATTTGTACAAGAAACTAAAAGTAGAAAAAAAAAACCAACAACTCAACTGAACAATCCCGATGACCAGATAAATCCATGTGAATCTTCTGGTCACTCTCCAACACAATGATCAAATGTCGCCCAAGGTGATTGAACTAAAGATGAAACCTACACAAGGTCTAAAAAAGAAGAAGACTATAGGTGTGAGTATTAAAACTCAGTAGGTTAGCCTGATATTATATTACCAGTGAACATTGATTTAAAATAAAAGAAACATAAATTTATAGTTTTAAATTCAAGATATGAAATTATGGTTTTCAAATGAGGTTCCATGCTATAATAATTATCAGATAAAAACATGCATGTTTAATAAACAAAAATGCAAGTAACAATTTTTTTCAAAGAGGTGCAACTTCATAATGAAAATAGTTTTCAAGAGGGATGATTTAAAGAATTTTTAATTTTAAATAAATAAAACATACTACTGAATTTACCAACCAAAGACACCGTATGCCGACGGTGAGTACAAAATAGCCAATGAGAACTAGTCACGGAAACACCCCTATGCACTAGTTAGTTGTGAGCCCCAGGTACCTCATATATCGGTGAAAGTAACCATAATAAATATCTCTTCTCGTGCACGAGCCACTAGTAGGGAACATACCCATAACCTAGTGGTCCCCAATAATCATCATCATCATTTTTTAGTTAGTGTTTTCATCGTCAAACTTTCTACGTGAAAGAGAGGCCACCCCCCACAGAATCCCTAGAATACTAGTACACGTCCGCCCACCTAGATACCCGAGATTCCCTTTAGTTCTCAATAAAGTTACACATATTATCAAATATAAATTTCACATCCAAATTACATTAACAAACCATAAAAACACAAACAACCCATAATCTTTCTTCACATTTCTTACACGAATCAACAAACTGCTAAATATTTTGGTAAAACAGTTTCATGAAGTGTATTTAGGCTTTGCGCATAAAACTCATTCAGAAACACTATTTAAATTATAAAAACACATAAAAACCAAACCGAATCAAATTTGGAAGCCTTGGAAACATTAATAAAATCATTTAATAGACCATAAAACAATCCCAATTGCAAAACTTGGTATACACAAGTAAAACACTCCTTCATTTCTAGGAAATGCCAAACGGGCCTTCAAACATTTTCTCAAAACTAATGTTTGATGAAGGTATTCAATTTAAATTTATTAAGGACGTGTATAAACACCATTTACTGAAGCAAACCACATTCATAAATGTCTTATAATACTCAGGTTACATATTCAAAACACAACCATTTTCATAAAGATGTGAAACGGTCCATTTTTGGGAAACTCAGGCCAAAATATGTTGTAAACAAAAAACCCACTTGTTTGTAAAAACAAATCCAAATTTTAAATCCATATAAGGACACAAAAATACCATTTATAATTCTTCCAATTCAATTATAAATCCAAACAAATAACTTTTAAATCACACATCACACATAAAATCCAACTGGGCAATTTACCGAAGACATGTCATGCCCTTTTTAAACAAAACAATTTATTTTAAGTACATGAAAAGGAATAAAACACCAATTGAATGTCATATTTTAATTCAAGATACTGTAACATGTTAAAAATACAATAAACCAGATTATAAACCTCACAAAATATTTTCAAAAGATAACAGAACATTTATACAAACACTTGTTGAGAACTTTCATGACAAAACAACACTACCTTCCACAAAACAATGATTAAACAACCACTTTGCACACCAATAAAATTTTCCAAAGGCTTAAAAACAAGAATAAAAATTTATATTAGTTTAGGATAATATTAAAATGATGAAACTTCAATGATAAAGGCATGTGCAAGGGATATTCTACCTCAAATCCTTGGCGTAATTGAAACGCACTCCCGAAATCACCCGCTGCGGGTTTATCAACCCTAAAACTATAAATAAAAGATCTAAAAAAATAGAAACCCCATCAAAGAAACATGGTATAACAAAACCCTAGGTCGATAAATACTAGGGGGAAATATAAATACAATAAATAATGAAAGGAGGGGGAAGAGAAAGGAGAAAGGAGAAGGAATCTCACCTTTCACCCTAGAAAACTCTTCGTCTTCCATTAGATCTGCAACCCTAGAGAGAAGGGAATGGATTGAAACTTCTTGGAGAGCATCCTATGTTCCGGAAGAACCAGGGAAAGAATATTGTTGGCCAAAATAGTACGAATTTATTGATTTATGAATGATACAATTTACCTTGTCAATTATGGATGATTTGAGGTATCCTGAGAATTGTCTCCCTAATCCAGGACCCATATGATCTTCAAAGAGGTCAAATAGATTCTGGGGGCTAGGATAGCGTTATTGGATTCTAGGGGGAGGTTGAATCACCGAAATATATTAAACAATGGAAAAGATATAAAAGAAACGAATTATTATTTTTTTAAACAGGAAATGGAACCATGGGCTGGCCCAATACCTAAATAAGTAACCCAAATTCACCCTGCTTATGAATTTATAATGGGTCCAAAAGGATAAATAAGTTTTAATATATCAGTATAGGACAAGTGGGAATTTTAATGGGTGAAAAAGGATGAAAAACAAAAGAGTTATAAAAGAAACAAATTTGGTTTTTAAAACTGGGAATGGACTCACGGTTTGCCCAAATCATGAAGTAACCACCCTTTCTTCAAAAACTACTAAACAAACAATGGGGATCCCAAATTAGGGTGGTTAGACATAAATTAAAAATGAAAACTCAGGATTCATCTCACAAAATACCCATGAATAGGATCAGGATTTCCAATGGACCAGATCAATACAAAGACAAAAAAACCCGTGTGTGACAATTCTCCCCACCATTAAAGCTTTCCGCCCCCGGAAAGCCATAACACATTTTGGATGCAACAAAAAAAACACCTAAGGATTACATAACTACCTAATCCAGCCTCTAAAGATAAGGAAATATCAATCACCAAAAATTAAACATAATACTCTTTCCCACACAAAACACAACTCACAACCACGTCTGGAGAATCAACGGAAAGATGAAGCCACCACCTCCACAACCAAGCCAAGAACCCGATTGTTGGGCCTTCTCTCAATGAACCCAAATATCACCCAAACCAAAGAGAACTCAAAAAAAACAAATATTACAAGGGAGTCCAGGATAGAATCCCCACCATTAAGAATAAAATAGCACTAGAAATGTTCTTAGGATGAAAATCTAGGAGACCCATGGTGGTTTTCCCCACCATTAGAAACCAACTAGCAATGAACAGACAAGAATTCAACATGAGTTAGAATTGGGCCTCACTCACACAAGCCCAAAAAACCGTCCTAAAAAACCTACTATACCAATTTAATAGGGTTACTACATGAACATATAAACCACCCACTTCCGAATGGAGGGGACAAGAACTTGGCCAACACATTCAGCACAGTTCTGGACCCCCGCCACTTGGGGATGGGAGGGAAGGTGACCCAATAATTTGGCCACTGAAACCACAAAAGAAACAACGAAACTACCCAAAAATCTACACCTATGAATAGGTAACACCAAGACTACACCTGATTTTTACAGGAGGTCAACACAGGGACATTGATTGAAAACCCACATCCATGAAGGAATAACGATAGACACTATGTGAGGGGTTAAGTCCACCATGCTTGTTGCGACAAAGGGAAATTCACAGAAATGAGGAACCAAAACTTTGACATAGAAACTAAATTACCAAAAAAGAGGATTAAGGATCCCAATCGAGCACTCCACACCTCTGTCGATTTCCTGACTGCGGGAAAAGCATCACTCTAAGGCCTATGGCTGGAGCCCTGACTCTTGAAGCATTTCCTGCACCGTAGTCAGGTGATAAGGATCACACCACTAAAAAAACCTCACTTGATCTCCAATCAAAAACCTTAATCTAAATAGGAACTCATAGATACATATAAAAATTCTATCTCACTCCAAATGAGGGTTAGAATGGACAAGGAATATGACGAAACACATCAACATCACCGAACCCAACTGCTCTGTCCAAAAGAATTATCACGACCTAGAAGCACTTTTAATAGATCCCAAACAGCTCTCTATTCCAACAAACAGGTTGAGGCATCATCAAAATAGGTGGATTTAAAATTTGAAAGGAATCCTTAGGTTGATCAGCGAGAAATATTTCCAACACAGAACTATCCATGGCCACATCACAACATCAAACACATCTTTAGAAACCCAATGAAAATCACTCCAAAACTGAGCCACCAACAAGATATCATCTAAAGATACAACAAGATTATGAATTATAGATCACAAGGAAGCTAAAAAAATAAAAAAATCTTCTAATACATAGAAAAATCATACCACATTACCATTGGTTTTAAAAAATCCCACAATGTTTCAGCTCAAAACAATTTTGAAAAAACAAAAAAACTTGGTGGGTTTCCACATTCACCAATGGTGTTTCATCAAGTCTCACCCACATGCACATTTCCATGCCACCCAAGGAACCCAACCACCATACCATATATGCCATCCTTCCAGATATAAATAAAACCATGCATGTGAGAACCCATGAAAACACCAAAGGATAAAACAAAACAACATCATTAAAAAAAATTACCATCAAAAGGAACACCAACCACCAAGTCAAAAAAACTTTTTCATATTTCACAAATAATACCACAAATAATTAAGAACAATTTTCTTAAAAACCTACCACTTTTCATTTTTAAAAACTTTTCAAATAACCAAGACACTCCAAACAACCCCTTCCAATTTTTTTTAAAAAAAATTCAGCAAGGTATATTTTCATAATCTGAAGTCCATTGTGACCAATACCGTTTCTAGTAAAACACCAACCGATCAAAACAAATTTATAAAACTAATTTATCCAATTCAAAAACATTTTAACATCCCAAAATACCCCATTTAAAACAATGATCCAGAATCACCTGAAAATGATTCACAATTTGAAAAAATTTTATTTCAACACACCACAAGTTTAGATTATGGATAATCCAATCCCTTTAAATCATTTCCACTTCCCTACTTTTTTTACAAAAACACAACCTTCCAAAACCATTCTTATATCTAATTTTTGTAAACCCCATTTTTCACTTTTCAAAATCTAATCCTTCCTTTAAAACCCATTTCCAAAATTATCACAGAAGGATTTTAAATACAAAAATTCAGAATTCAAGAAAGGTTCAAGAGACCCCAAAAAAGGGAACTAGTTGCGGTGGGTGACTTGACCATATAGTTGGCGGCCATATGCCAAACACAACACCAACATAGAGAGACTTATTAGGACCATTCACCAGATACACATGGCTTGACAGGCCCTACGAGCTCACGGAGGCCATTAGTCAGACTCCCCTTTTTCATACCCCAACACCAAAAATCAACCAGAACAAATGACACTAATAAAATCGAACTTCCCATGGAAACCTAAGGATTATAACAAGAAAGATTTCGTGACGCTCTTCTTTCACTTACCCCTAAAGTACAAAAAATCCTTATCCATATACCTTTACATCCCCAAAATAACAAGGGCTCTCTAAAAATAATGGTCTGCTAAGAGCCGACCTCCTCTGATACCATTTTGTCACGAACCAGCCCGAGTCGACCCTGAACCGGTCACCCAGGCCAGCCCGTGACCTGTCCCGAGAGGTGTTCCAGATCCTCCCGGGATGGTGACAAGCACCAAGGGCATCAATAGAGTACAAAAGGGAACGATTTATCCCATATATAGACAATAAAACAAACAGCGGAAATAAACGGACTGCCCGAAATGAATTTATATAAAAATTAAACAAAATATTATTTGTACATGAAACTAAAAGTAGAAAAAAACCAACAACTCAACTAAACAATCCAGATGAAAAAATAAATCCATTTGAAACTTCTGGTCACTCTCTAACACAATGATCAAATTTCACCCAAGGTGATCGAACTAAAGATGAAACCTGCACAAGGGCTAAAAAAAAGAAGACTATAGGCGTGAGTATTAAAACTCAGCAGGTTAGCCCGATATTCTATTACCAGTGCAAATTCCTTTAAAATAAAAGAAACATCAATTTATAGTTTTAAATTCAAGATATGAAATTATGGTTTTCAAATGAGGTTCCATGCTATAATAATTATCAGACAAAAACATGCATGTTTAATAAACAAAAATGCAAGTAACAATTTTTTTCAAAGAGGTGCAACTTCATAATAAAAATATTTTTCAAGAGGGCTACATTAAAATTTTTAACTTTTAAATAAATAATAAATACTAATGAATTTACAAACCAAAGACAGCGTATGCTGACGGTGAGTACAAAATAGCCAATGAGCACTAGTCACGGGAACACCCCTAGGCACTAGTTAGTTGTGAGCCTCAGGTACCTTGTATCTCGGTGAATGTAACCATAATAAATATCCGTTCTCGTGCATGAGCCACTAGTAGGGAACATAACCATAACCTAGTGGTCCCCAATCATCATCATCATCATTGTTTAGTTAGTGTTGTCATCGTCAAACTTGCTACGTGAAACAGAGGCCAACCCCCACAGAATCACTAGCATACTAGTACACGTCCACCCACCTAGATACCCAGGATTCCCTTTAGTGCTCAATCAAGTTACACATATTATCAAATACACATTTCACATCCACATTACCTTCCCAAACCATAAAAACACAAACATTACATAATCTTTCTTCACATTTCTTACACGAATCAACAAACCTCTAAATATTTTGGTAAAATAATTTCATGAAGTGTATTGAGGCTTTGCACATAAAACGCATTCAAAAACACTCTTTAAATTATAAAAATACATCAAAACCAAACCAAATAATATTTGGATGCCCTGGAAACATTTAATAAAATCATTTAATGGACCATAAAACAATCTCAATTGCACAACTTAGTATACACAAGTAAAACACTCCTTCATTTCTAGGAAATGCCAAACGAGACTTCAAACATTTTCACAAAACTAATGTTTGACGAAGGTATGCAATTTAATTTTATTAAGTATGTGTATAAACACCATTTAAATCAGCAAAACACATTCATAAATATCTTATAATACTCAGGATACATATTCAAAACACAACCATTTTTATAAAGATGTGAAACGGTCCATTTTTGGGAAACTTGGGACAAAATATGTTGTAAACCAAAAACCCACTTGTTTGTAAAAACAAAAACAAATTGTAAATCAATATAAGGACACAAAAATACCATTTATCATTCTTCCAATTCCTTTATAAATCCAAACAAATAACTTTTAAATCACACATCACACATAAAATCCAACCGGACAATTTACTGAACACATGTCATGCGCTTTTTAAACAAAACAATTTATTTTAAGTACATGAAAAAGAATAAAACACCAATTGAATGTCATATTTTCATTCAAGATACAGTAACATGTTAAAAATACCATTAACCAGATTATAAACCTCACAAAATATTTGAAAAAGATAATGGAACATTTAAATAAACACTTGTTGAGAACTTTCATGACAAAACCACACTACCTTTCACAAAACAATGATTAAACAACCACTTTGCACACCAAGAAAATTATACAAAGGCTTAAAAACAATAATAAACATTTATATAAGTTTAGTATAATATTAAAATGATTAAACTTCAATGATATAGGCATGTGTATGGGATATCCTACCTCAAATCCTTGGCGTAATTGAAACGCACTCCCGAAATCACCCGTCGCGGGTTTATAAACCCTAAAACTATGAAGACCAGACATAAAAAAACAGAAACCCCATCACAAAAACTTGTTATAACAAAACCCTAGGTCGATCAATACTAGGGGACAATATAAATCCAAGAAATAATGAAATGAGGGGGAAGAGGAAGGAGAAAGGAGAAGGAATCTCACCTTTCACCCTAGAAAACTCTTCGTCTTCCATTAGATATGCATCTCTATAGAGAAGGGAATGGATTGAAACTACTTGGAGAGCCTCCTATGGTCTGGAAGAACCAGGGAAAGTGTATTGGTGTTCAATAGAGTACAAATTGATTAATTTATGAATGATACAATTTACCTTGTCAATTCTGGACGATTTGAGGTATCCGGAGAATTGTCGCCCTAATACTCGACCCATATGAGCTCAAAAAAGGTCAAATAGATTTTTGAGGTCTAGGATAGGTTTATTGGATTCGATGGGGATGTGTAATCACAAAACAATATTAAAAAATGAAAAAGATATAAAAGAAACGAATTATTTTTTATAAAACATGAAATGGGCCCATGGGCTGGCCCAATACCTAAATAAGTAACCCAAATTCACCCTTCTTATGAATTTATAATGGGTCCAAAAGGATAAATAAGTTTTAATATATCAGTATAGGACAAGTGGGAAGTTGAATGTGTGAAAAAGGATGAAAAAAAAGAGTTATGAAAGAAACAAATTCGGTTTCTAAAACTGGGAATGGGCTCACGGTTGGCCCAAATCATGAAGTAACCACCCTTTTTTCAAAAACTACTAAACAAACAATGGGGATTGAAAATATGGGTGGTTAGACATAAATGAAACTTCAAAACATAGGATTCATCTCACCAAATACCCATGAAAAGGATCAGTATTTCCAATGGACCAGATCAATACAAAGACAAAAAAACTGTGTGTGACAGGGAATAAATTTGGATTATTTTGATACTTTAGAAAAATGATCTATGAATCATTTTGGAAGTTTATCATTCAACCACACATAAATTTGATGCACGGTGTGACCAAAATGGCTTCAAGTGCATCTTTTTTATTCCAAATTGACATAAATTTTATTGAAATAAACCACTAACATACTCAAAACTGAGGAAATACTTTAATATCATTTTTGTTCTGTTGTAAAATGATCCATACATCATTTGCGATGTGTAGGGATCACCCACACCTCAATCTGATGCACAGTGTGACCAAAATGATTCCAAGTGTCCGTTATGAGTATAAAATTGGCATTTTAATACAAAAAGATTCACTCACAAAATAAAACAAAGTGAGCATGAATTTTTTTGATAATATAGGAAAATAATTCTTAATTAATTTTGGATTTGTATGATTCATTTTCATGTAAAACACACACATGATGCCCCATATATGGATCATACTGCTTGTTTCTTCTTTAAAAAGAAATTTTAATAAAAAAAAACATGTGGCATACTAATAACTAAGGAAATGAATTACGATTGTCTTAATACTTTAGGAAAATGATCCATGAGTCATTTTATACATGTATCATTCAACTTTTCCTCAATATGACACACAGTGTGACCTGTATGACTCTATGTTCGTCTTTTTTAATCAAAATTAACAATAATTTTATTGAATGAAATAACTAACAAACTCAAAACTAAAAAAATGCATTCAGATTTTTTTGGAACTTTAGTAAAATTATCCATATGTCATTTTTTATGTGTAGGGATGATCTAAACATAAATATGACGTACAGTGTGACTGGTAGGACTCCATGGTTCTGTTATCAGTTTCAAATCGACATTTTAATACAAAAAAGTGTCACTCACTGAAAACTGAGAAAACACACTCGTATTGTCTTGATAATTTTTTAAAAAAATCACAATTCATTTGGGATTTTTATGAATTAGCCTAATGTCTAACCCACAAGTTATGCCACCTGTCTGGATCAAAGTATTTTTTTCCAGTTTAAAATGGTATTTTAGTAAAAATACACATGTTGAAATCAAAACTGAGGAAAATCATTCTTATTTTTTTAATACATTAAGAAAATTATACATGTGTCATTTGGAATGTGTATAATTCAGTAGCACCTCAATAAAATTCATGGTGTGATAGGAACAACTACAGGTGTGTCCTTCTTATTCAAAATTGACAATAATTTTACTGAAAAAAACAACTACCATACTCAAAACCAAGGAAACACATTCTAATTATTTTGATATTTTATAAAAATGATCCATGAGTCATTTGGGATGTGTAAGGATCAGCCATGCATCAATATGATGCACAATGTGATTGGTATGACTCCAAGTGCATCTTTTTTTATTCAAAATTTATATTGCTTTTAGAGAAAAAACAACTAACATACTCCAAACCAATCCAACACATTTCTATTGTTTTTTTACTTTAATAAAATGATCCAAAAGTCATTTGTGATGTGTATGAATCAGTCACACCACAATTTGACTCACGGTTTGACCATTATGACTCCATGTGTGCCTTTTTATTCAAAATTTACATTAATTTTAGAAGAAAAACTATCATACTCTATAATAGCTTTTTTTTCTTGTATTTGTGTTATAAATTTTATTTCATTTAAATTTATTATTTATATCTTATTTTGAAATTTTTTGTTGTTGTTTCCACTAATGTAGTGTGTTGATGCAGCACACTACACCTGTTTCTCGGGATCTGGTGTGCTGCAGCATTACACTACAGTTTTAACCTCTATTAGGGTTACTTAATGCACTTTTAAATCTACCCTTTATCAATGCTTTTAAATGTTCTATTAAAAGAAAACTTTTTCAGCACTTATACAGGAACCGATAAAGTTTATCATTATCAGTGCATTAAAAAGTACTGATAAATCATACATTTATATGCACACATAAAAGTGATGATAAATCATACTTTTATTAGCGATTTTAATAGTGCAGATAAAAGACCCCATTTATCATTGCTCTAAAAATCGCCAATAAGCAGTCTATTTATCAGTGCTAAATAGTAGTGCTGATGAGTGGGGTCTTTTTTCAATGCTTTTAAATGCACTGATAAATGTATGGTTTATCAGTGCTTTTATTTTCACTTATTCATATGCCCTTTATCAGAGATTTTTTAGCACAGATAAAAGTCATATAATTTTAACCATGCTAAGGTAGTCAATGCTTTTCTAGAACTGATAAAGGCTAATTAAAGTGATGTTAACAACAATGTGATAAAGATAATAATTGGAAATTTACAAATAAAAGGATAATATTCCAATTAATATTAGCAGGCATGAGATAAAGATAACAATTGGACATTTATACATAAATGGATAAAATCCATCAATAAAATATTAAGTCAGTATAGCCTTTCATTACTTCAGTTAGAATCAAACCATAGTTCAAAGTGCATGACCAGCCAATGTTGGGGCGATTTCAATTATCTAGGAATTATAATATTAGGTTTTGGGTTTAATTAACATGGTTCACATCATGGAATAACTTCTAAAGTAGGATTTCATTTAACCGAGAGGAATAGTTTGAAGATATATAAATTAATTATATCAGGATTGGGGAGTCCATTTAGTAGATCAAGTAATTATGAGTTAATTCTATTGTAATTTGGAATGCCTACCTAAAACCATTCAAGTTCCATGAAATACAAATTTGGTGTAATTAGAAGGGAAATATGGATCATTTCCACTAATAAATATAATATTTATTTATTTGTGTAAATTTTTTCAGATAAAGCAATAAAAATATATTTATCTTATTTTGTATAAACAATATTAAGATGACATCAAACATATCATTGCGATCCATACATGAGAAATAAAATATTCTCCCCAGAACAAATTTTCTAGAGTGGAAAATATGCCTATGTGTCATACTTCACCAAGAAAGGAATTTGTATGTGTTGGAACAACCATTACCAGTTGTGCCTAGAAATGAGGAAATTGATGAAGAGATATCTCTCTATGAGAAACATTTGAATGATTCTACAGATATTTTTTGATTATTTTGATCATCCATGTTCAGTAATATTTTAAATAAACTTGAGGATGTGGTGCCTATATCATGATGTATCACCTTCATGATCTCTATCAAGAGACGGTGAAACAAGAGAGTTATAGGATCTCCACAGATTTTTTTACAACTAATCTTGGAGGGTCTATGCCAACTGGTCCTCATGTAGTCATTATTGTCAAAAACATTAAAAACATGTAAATATTAGTGATTAAATTCAGAAATGATTTTCATATATATCTTATACTTTTATTACTTCCCAATACCTTCTTCACCTATATTTTGAATTATAATACGAGCAATAATGAGAAGCATCTTCCAAAACATCTTACCTTGATTCACAAAGTGGATAAGGACATGGGGCATGATGAACCCATGGTCCATACTGTGAAAAAGAAATGGAAGAATAAGGAAAAAGTAACTAAGTTCTATAAATAGTTTAAATCTCCTGAGAACTATCCTTCTAATAAGTAGAAGATCCAAAGGCAAGGAAAGAAAAAGGTAGTAGTATGTTTTTAGGTGGCAATCTTGGCCACTAGAAGAGGAACTACACATAGAAGTAATGGGAAGATAAAGTTGCATTCATTAGCAAGTGAAATATTTCAATTTATACATATTGTGTATTATATTTAAATTTTGGTTCTCACATGTGTTTCCAAATATAAGAACCAAGTAGATTTCAGAATATTTTCAAAGGATTGATGTATCTACAAGCTGCCAATTTTGCGAGGATGGCTACATTGGCCATTGGTGACAACCACATTTCATTTCCAATGGGAATGATTTTATTTTTAAGATATTTTTATTATGTACCTACAGTTACCATGAACATAATTTCATTTTCATTTTTAGATAAAAATGGGTTTAATTTAAAATTTGGAAATAAAAGTTGTTTCTTTTATAAGGAAATAATATGCTATGGTATGTCCCATTTAAATAATGGTATTTATGTATTAAATTACAATAAAAAGTTTTTGAAATCGATAATGAATCATCTTCACACAACTCATATAACATCCAGTTGTGGCATCATTGTCTTTGTCGTGTAAATGATATGTGTTTAACAAAGAACTATCATGATTGTTATTTAGAATCTTCTGATCTCAAACCAATTTATATTTGTAATTGTGGTTTATAAGGAAAAATGACCAAACCACCATTCAGTGGAAATGGTAAAAGGGCCACAGAACTTCTAGAATTGGTACACACTGATGTGTGTAGACCATTTATAGTAGAAGCTATATGTGGATATTCATACCTCATAACTTTTACTAATAACTTGAGTAGATATTGATATATCTTGATGATGTGGTATAAGTTTGATTCCACTAATAAATTCAAGGAATTCCATAATAAAGTAAATAATAATATTTTTTATAAGATAAATATTCTTCGATCGGATTGAGGTGGTGAATATATTAACTAATAGTTAATCAACTTTATATGAGAGTTGGGAATTATATATCAAAAAACTCCATATTATACACCATAGTGGAATAAAGATAGTGAAAATAGGAATTGTACCTTTTTAGACATGGAATGTTTGATGATGATTCATGCATATCTTTCATTATCCTTTGGGGGATATTAATTACAAATTTTGGCATACACATTAAAATGACAACCAAATGAAGTGGAAATTAGAATTCCCTTCATGTAATGAAGTGGAAGGAAAATCATTTTGTCACATAGTGGTATATGGGGTTGGGAGATTTTTGTTAAGGCCTTCTCAAGAATAATCTAGCACCCTGAGGTATAAAGTGTATCTTAATCGGTTATCCCATGGAAGCAAAGGGATGTTACCTATACAACCCCTTAGAAAAGTTAGTGGGTATTTCCAGACAAATCATATTTCTTGAGAGGGATAAAATCTTCAAAAAGGATAGTGGAAGTAATATTGACTTTGGAGAAGTTTATGCTCAAGATAAAAAAGAGTTGGTATAGTAACAGATTCCAAAATTCTTTATAGATGAAGTATTTTCTAAAAAAAAAGTACAACGTAGGAGCATAAGAGAGTTGAGAGAACCAGAGATATATGGTTTTCTAGTCACTGAGGATAGTGAGTCATTGTTGGTTGACAATTATGAACCTCTATCCTATAATAAGAAAGTAGAGATATTAGATGCATAAATATGTCTGTAAGTTATAAATTTTGAGATGGATTACATGTATCAAAACCATGTTTTGGTTTTGGTAGATGCGCTAATTGATGTAAATCTTGTTGATTGAAATTGTGTATTCAAGAGGAAATTGGACCAGGAAGGAAAAGTAAGTACCTATAAAGAAAGTCTTGTGAATGATGGCTGAAACAACATCCAGGAATTGACTATGATGAAAATGTTTCACTAGTTTCCATGTTTAAATAAATCAGGATTATACTTTATATAGCAGCTTACCATGACTATGATATTTGGCAGATGGATATCCAAACATGATTCCATAATGAGAACCTTCATGAAGACGTCTTTATAAAATTACCAGATGGTTTTGTGACTCCAGGATATTCCAAAAGGATTTTCAAGATTCATATATCCATTTATGGATCAAAGAAAGCATCCAGGTCATGGAACATTCGATTTGATGAAGCCATAAAATAATTCAGAATCATTAAGAATGAATGTGATACATGTCCTAACAAGAGGTTTAATGGGAATACAGTCGTTATCCAAGTTGTATATGTTGATGAAATATTACTTATTGGAAATGATGTACCATTCATACAGTATGTTAAGGATTGGGTGAAGAAGTGATTCTCCATGAAGGAAGTATGCAAATCATCCTACATTCTAGGGATCAAAATCATTTGTGATAGATACAAAAGGCTTCTTGGACTAAGTCAATATACATAGATTGATCAAATAATAAAGAGATTTAGTATGGAACAATCCAATAGGGGATTGGTTCTAGTGTCACATGGTTAACATATTTCTAAGAGAACGTGTCCCCATACATAATAAGAGATAGAGATAATGAGTAAGATCCCATAATATTTAGTTATAGGATCAATAATGTATGTGACGTTATGTACTAGACTTGATGTTTCCTATGCATTGATCATGGTAGGTAGATATCCAGAAGATCCATGAGAACAACATTGGACTGTTGTTAACGATATACCTAAGTATATGAGAAGAACTAAGGATATGTTCCAGGTTTATTGAGGAGATGAGAAGCTGGTCATCAGGGGTTATACTGATGTTGGTTTTGAGATAGATTAGAGTGAACTGAAGACACCATCTAGATATGTTTTCTATCTCATCGGAGGAGTTGTGAGCTAGAATAATTCAAATTAGCCAGTAGTCACTAATTTTACAGTGAAGTATGAGTATATAGAAACTTCTTATACAACCAAGAAATCTAGTTGGATTCAAAAAATTATACAGAATCTTGATGTGGTGCATAGAAATAAATACCCTATCACATTGTATTATGATAATATTGTAGTGGTGGATCTTGCAAAACTTCTAAGGATGCAGTAATAGACAAATCATATACTCTAGATGTATCTCCTCTTATGGAATTTACCTCGGAGGGGTGAAGTTTTAGTAAGATGGGTGCCCTTGGAAGAGAACATGGGAGACCCGTTAAATAAAGGCATATCTCAAAAGAAGTATAAGTATCATGTGAGTGATAGAAGACTGATAATTGTTAGTAGTTGGCTCTAGTGTAAGTGGGAGTCTGTTGGAGTTGGTTCCCAGAACCAAATTATTTGTTCTTTATGATAATGTTTTTCTTCGTTCTAAATATCAATAAACTCCATATCACATCATGATTGTTCTTATACATAACACAGTATGTGATAATGCTTAATGAGTAGTTGTCACACTAAAAGGTCATAGAAGTTCCTCGCTATGATGAGAACCCTGAAGTGATATGAAACTATTCTCGAATATATGTTATATAGCCATATGATATCATTTTAGGGAAACAAATGATAAAGGATATCAGGAGTGGAGACTCATAGTATGTTGAGGAACATTCTCATGATGTACTCCCTTGGTAATATTTAGTAGGATATTCCGATAATGAGACTCACTAGTAAGAAATACACATTTATATGTATCATTGGATGTTCCTGTCTGTGAACATATGTATTGGTCCTTATACTTTATATTTATTTTTAATGAGTATTATGAGTTAGTCACATAGATATATTGATAAAAACCATGATGATATATGTTCATAGTGAGGTAGGATATGTATGGTGTGTCATGAGTAATATTGAAGTAATGAATAATGTGAGAAATGATTTATCCCTTATATTATATAATGGATGTTAATATCTTAGGCCCTTTGTTGGAAATGATACAGACTAAATAAATCCATAGACATGGTTTTATATAGGAAATTTCTATTTCTGTCAAGTCAAAGAAAGATATATCGGTCATATAGCTTGATGGAATTGGAATAAAACCTTCTCGATTTGAGTTATTTTTATAAAGGGATTATATTAAAAATTAAGTGTCTATATGAGGTGACATTTCATTGCATCATTAACTTCTTTCTCTATGTGTGCCTTAGCGTGTTTCTAGATTCTAACCTTAGACTTATGGCTACTTCACCTAATTCCGAAGAGAAATAGGCCTAGACATTCACACACTAATTGTATCTAGAATCTAACTTAAATAAATAAATAGAAATTTTTCAAAGCCCAATAAATAAATAGACATTATTCAAATCCTGATAAATGTCATGGTGGAATGGTAGACTGAGTTTAATGGTCTAGTGAGAAATAAATAATTTAGAATATTATTTAATTAAATAAAATTTAATTATAATTTCCATGTTTAGAACATGTGTATAAATAATAATATTACTATTATTATTATACATGTGGTTTTTTTAGGATTAAATTAATGATTAAGGTTACTAGTATAATTATTTTATTTTAACCATAGTAATATAAATACCCAATTATGTTTTTTTTAAAAGAGCTAATTCAGTTGTGCACAAATAATCTTGGAGGATCCTCTCAATATTAGAGATCTCCCATATCCATGAATTCTCCCAAGAACATTGAGAAATCATCCTCCACTATATCGATGATAATGCTTTGGAAGCGATTTTTGAGGTGATTAAGGTGGATGATGCAAGCACAAGGATCTTTTGTGCTAGCATCCAGAGACTTATTCAGTAATTTCTGGAGATTCTTGTAAAATATGTGGATTATCTATGAATTAAATATACATTTGATTTTTTCAATGCAATTATAGTGTACCAGAAATCTATCACTGGATTCATCAATGAAGAAATAATTCCTTATAGGTAATCCATTATCTACTTAAATTAATTATAAACAATATGTGTAGATATCATATTTCTATAATATGACGTTATTATTCATTATATATTTATTTGATTCAATTATGTGCATAATAGTGTCCGCCGTTGTATAAATCTCTGATTGATCAACGATTATGGAAAATGTAAAGTTGGGCACCACCTGTCACACACTTCGGTTGTTCCTGAAACCTATAATTCATACTTCTAGGATAAATTGATAATGATAAACTATAAGCCACATCCAATTAATACTTCTTAAAATTAGTTATAGATAGAACACATACACAAGTATTCGATCTTGACATTCCATAAAAATCAATGTTAAACATAGGAATAGTTTTCACATTCTTTTGCGGCTCTACATCTCCCTCTTGCATCTCCTTGATTTTTTCTTGAATAGATGGTCGAGCAATCATTTGAGAGAGATAAAATTTCTCTCCTTCAATTATGATTTCTAGATCTATCCATTTCAAATTTATAAATAATTTTTCTTTTTTTAGAATCATCATAAATGATTTGGCATGATTATTTTGACTCAAAGCATCATCCACCTTGTCCTCTTTCCCAGTGGGTAATGTATAGGGAAATTATACCCTTTAATTAGATCCAACCATCTTCTCTAGAACAAATTTAACTCTTTATGTGTGAATATATACTTTAAAATTTAATGATCAATATATATATAACACCTTTATTTATAAGGGTAATGAATCCACATATTTAATGAAAAAATACATCTACTAACTCTAAATCATGAGTTTGATATTTTGGATCATAATTATTCTATTTTCATTAGGCATAATATATCATCATATCATTCTGTATGATAACACATCCTAATACCGTATATTATGTGTCACTATAGATTTCAAACCCTTATCCACTATAGATTAATGTAATCACAAGTGCAATGACTAACATTATCTTTAGTTCCTTGAGTTTTTTTTCACATCCATCTATCTATATGAACTTAGTTTCCTTCTCGGTTAAATTTGTGATTGGATTAGATAGTGATGATAAATTATCCAAATTCCATAAATAATAACCATACAAACCATGAAAACTTTATATCTCAATCACAGTGGTTAGTTTGGGCCAACATTCCATAACATCCATCTTTGATTGATCCACATATATGCCCTCAATTGATATTATATGACCCATAAATGAAACCTCTTATATCCTAAATTGACACTTTTTAAATTTTTCATTCAATTTATATTTTATTAGGGTTTTAATATAATCCTCATGTGATATTTATTGTATCTATTTCTCTCTGAATATCTAAGATTGTCGTCTATAAAGAATAGAACAAACTGATAAGGTAATCCCTAAAGTCTCTATTCATTAAATACCTAAATATAGTTAGGTAATTAGTAAGACCAAATAGGATCACTATATTCATAGTGTCTATAACCTGTATATAATTTTATCTTGGGTATATCATCCTTCTTGAACCTCAATTGATGATATCCAGAATTAAGATTAATCTTGGAAAAGTATTGATCTCTATGTAGTTTATCAAAAAAGTTATCAATATGTGTTATAATATACTTGTACTTGATTGTGATCATATTCAATTCCCACTAATAAATATATAGTTTCCTAGATCCATATTTCTTATTAACAAAAATAATAGCTTCACCCCATGGTGACACACAAGGATGAATAAATATATTTTCAATTTTCTCCTAGAGTTTTTTCATCAATTACTAGAAATCTACCAAGGCTATTATATAGTGAGTATTGGAAATAGGTGTAGAACTATGTATGAGTTCTATTGGGAACTCAAATTCATGAATCAATGGAGGACTATGAAACTCTTCTTGAAATACATTAAAAACTCCTAAAAAATAGGCATATCATCAATGTTTATTTTTTTCAACTATAAGAGATAAACAACCATTTTGAATAGAAATAAATATGCATAAAATAGATACATTTTACTTTCGAACTACATGTTCATCATCACAGTAATAGATGATCATAGGTTGGTTTATATCATCAAAGGTAGATTCTATTTTTCAAAATTTGATATGGAATTAATATAGATAAATCTAATCCATTCCTAAGATAACATCAAATTAAACTATAGGAAGAATACTATGATTTTTATAAATCATGTTGCCAAAAAATTCAAATACTGAAGAATAATAAACATGTGATGAAATCATCATATCATTTGATGATTTAACTACTAATTAAACATATAATTATTAATGTAGAATTTTTATATACATAGAAAATTATTCATAAATAAATGAGTGGGTAGATCTAGATTCAAAAATAAATTATTAGTTATAGAGCGGATGGTGGGTTCACTTTTAACCATATCATTTTTTACCCATCATTAGAAATAGCGATCACATGCGATTTCAATTTATATATCAGCTAAAAAGGTTTCTGATGTTGATAATCTTAATTAACCTTAATATTTGAGAAATAGTTATCTTAAAGTCCATACTCATTGCATTTGAAACACAACTGTGTGGGTTGTGTATTTTGTATAGATTTTTCTCTATTAACATCATTAGATAACATATTCCCATAACATCGATATTTGATTCCCCAATTGACTCTCCTTCCACACTCAAAATATTTACAAGTTCCCTTTATAAAATTTAATCCATGTTTTCTTGAACACTTTAAGCATAAAGCATGGTTCATATTCTTCTCTCCATATTTTTTAGAGTATCCTTTTGATTCAATCTTTCTTTTATTATCAAAACCAGGATATTTATTGTTAACTTCAAGCTCTATTTCCACCTAAAAGAACATTGAAAAATTTATTTATGGCTACTAAAGTAACTTATAGGTAATTAAATTTATAGACTTGGTTTTAAGCCACTTAATAGTGAATCATCTTTAATTTCAGTTTGGATGATAATACCAGAAATATACCATGAAAGTCTTGTAAAAGTTTCTGCATAGGTACCAATAGATTATTTATCCTTATGTTTTAGCTCAAGGAATTCCTTCTTCATTTTAGTATGAAAAATATGATGATGGTAGTTATTAAAACGTATTTATTTAAACACATCCCACTATATGGTGTCAATTTCATCCTTCTTCATCGTTTTCTTGATAAGATCCTACCATGGATATACTTAACCTTCAAATGATAGACAACCGAAATGAAATTTTCATGATCCTAATACTAGAAAATATATAATATATTATTAATGGTTTTTATCCATTGCTAAAAAACTAGTGTATCAATAGAACCACTAAAAGAAGGTGGAAATTACATCATAATGGACTAAACCTAATATTGTTCCCTACTTTTCTCATTTGGAAGTTTAACATGATTCATATCATGAGGAATTTTTGTGAGAAGATAAGTGATATTTTTCATTATATATCTCATAATAGTTGGTTTCTTAGACGGAAATTCATCGAATGTTCCATCACATTTATTATTAACATGATTATTCAAGATAAAACCATTGAATAAAATAAAAAATATTATTGTGGGAAAAAATAATTATAGTGTAAAACCACATAATAATGGAATATAATTTATAGGATATATGAATCATGAAACCTTATTATCAATCTACGATTCATTATGTTTATCCTAGGTCATTCATGGTCATCATAAATTTTTATCCTTCATAATGGTTTAAATAAATGTGAATTAACCCAAGAATATACCATAGTAGTTTCAACCTAGGTGTGTTTAAAGGCCTCCTTTTTGTGGACCAGGTGATGATCAAGTCAATGCACAATTCATTATTTTTGGTTTATTACCCCTTAGTAAACCTACATCCGAGACACATCCGCATATAGTATCTAAATATAGATGTTTTTCTAGGAAAACCACACTCCTTTTATTACTATAACATCAAATATTAACTTATACCTAGGATTATACTAAGATTTATCACTAATGTTTTATCATCCTTATTTACAAAGTCTAACTAAACCTTTCTCTAATACCAACTATATAAAACCACACTTTCATACATAGATATCACATTATAATAGATGAATATTTATTTTATAACATAATGATCCATTCTAAGAACTTATAGGTATAGTGCCTTTGTAAACAAGGATACATAAAAAACTAATTTAGAAGTGGACTACATCATATCCAGCTAAATTATTCATAACTTACACCCTTCTTAGACATATCATGCATGATACCTCTCTTCATATCCCTGGGAAAGTAAACATAAGAAAGTGTGAGCTCAGATTCTCAGTAAGGGTAAATAAGAGAGATTTGAATGATCACGTAAACATAATATGTGAATAAGGATATGAGAGCATGAACATAATATTTGAGAACCATTACCTTAAAATAATATATAATAATGTTGAGTCAAGTATTATGGATTGGGAATTCATAAAAAATGAATCCTAAATATGTCAAATAAAATGATCTATGAGAGCATAAAATTGATATTAGAAAAAATTTTGTGGAATACACATAAGCATATAAAATCATTTCATTAGTAATCATGGATCATCACGAAGACAATAATAGTTGAATGGGTTGACTCATAAAACCATCATAGTTATAAAGGTTCACTCTCAATACTATCATAGTGGGTAGAGTCCCTTATTGAACTGGGTTGACTCCCCATTCTAGTATTATTTATCACATGAGAAATCTGTCTTTAACCAATTAATTAGAGGAAAATATAATTATGGGAGCATAAATAAAATAATGAAAATAATACATATGTGTGATAGAATGTCATAAAAAAAATTTCATATCAAAACCTATGAAAATAAATGGGTTCCAAAAACATTTCATCTGGGTAAAGCCCATAGAAAATAAAATGCTTTCATAATCATTCAATTAATTCCATATTGCATAACCCATGGAAAAAAGAATGTGTTTCAAAAAATCATCTCATCATAATCTCAAAACATATTGAAAAAAATAAATATGGAATCATTAGAACATATCCCCAGTAATGTTTATGAAACATCAAAGGATGTCATCTTAGATGGAAAATTCTTTTAAAAGATTACTTTGAATGTTTCTTTTGAATAATATCCTTTTAGATTTGAAATCACTTTTATAAAATCTATTTTTTCTCTAATATTATATTAAATGATTTTTTAAAAGATCCTTTTAAAATTGAAAATGGATACTAAAATAATTTGGTGGTTCTGATTTTGGAAAATTTTGTTTATTTTATTTACATTAAAACAAATATTCCTTATAAATATTTGGTTAAAAGTCAAAAGTACCTCATTAAAAAAATGATAAGAATATTTATTTCTAAAAAATAAAAACTAAAAAATGGGTAAAAATGATTTTAAAAATCATAGATTAATATTAAAATCATTCATGAAAACATTTTTAGAAAACATGGATATAGAAGAAAATGGATTTTCAACCAAAGAGATAAATAAATTCAGTTTTCCATAAAAACATTATTTTTGTTCCTTGAGTACATAAAGAGAATAAAATTAAAGACATGTATTCTCATGAAATAAATATAGGAAAATAAAATATAAAAAATTATTGAGAGGTATATTGTAATATTTCATTATTATAAACTTAAAAATAAATAATCCCAATAGACAATGAGATTATAACATCAAAACCTTACGACTTTGGAAACATTTGAATCACAATACCCATAAAGGAATAACATCTATTGAAACATTAAATATCATTAAAATAAGGGTATTACTGATATAACATGTAAAATGGTTGTATATATTCCAGACAAGATAAATTAGTGATGAATTTGGCATATATCCCCTAGAAGTAAAAGTGAGAAACAAATCCACAACTGAAAGTTTCACTTTCTTCAAAATTAATCTATCCTCTTGTATAATAAATTTAATTTTATTATACATTTATTATAGAATCATATATATACTTATAATATCATAAATTATCCACTTATAATATTTTATCATCCATTTATTAATAAATATATATTAAAATATTCATTTTTAGGTGTTAACTATTTCATTTTTTCAAGAATGTTTTGGTTTGGTAGTTTTTGTCCTTTTAATTTTATTCTGGTTACATCATCCACAAAATTTTAATCATGATATAAGTATCATATATATTCATTATATACATATTTAGATTCATCCATAAAATTTTTCTATAAAAAAATTAATTACATCATTCATGGATTCAACACCCCCATATTTAATCGTATTTTTCCTCTTAAATAAATTCAATTTCTTCAATTACATGCATTTCACACAACTAGAAGCTTAAAAAAACTATGGCATACTATTAAATATTATTATTTTAACATGATCATTATAAACTATCCATTAAATTGGTGAGTGTTAATAGTATTAAATAAAATATTTTACATGGTTCTATCAAATGAATTAATTGGTTAGCAATTAATTATAAATTAAAATAAAAACCAATTGAATATAAAGGTTGTGTTTTTATTAAAAAACTATTTTATGCCTATAATTTCATTTTATCTTAATAAATTAAATTAATAACTATTAATAAAATATCTTAATGGAATTTCTATATTGTATATCCAATTTTTTTTAAAATTCATGTAATAAGTTTTATATGCACTGCATAACAATAAATCTTTTTTTAAGCATAAAAACTATATTTTTCTAAAATGAAATTTTACTGCCTTTTAATAGAACGCCTTTTTAAAAAAAATTCTTAACTATTATAAATTTTATTTGATAAACATAAACTTATTATTTGGAAGTCGTATATCAATATTATCTTAGTGTATTTTTTTATTTTTTTGATAAGTTTTAATTTTTGATGAAAAGTGAAAAATACCACATTTTAATTGAAATATCACTTTTAATCTAAATAATTTATATAGTTAAATTATAGAAAAAAATGATTTTAAATTATAATTAGTTCCATTATACATCAATAAAACCAATTTATTTCATTTTAATCAATTTCACATTGAAATTGGACATAAAAACATTAAAATATTTCAATCTTTTTCACTTTAAAAATGTGTTTTATCTATTTGTCTGCGGGATTAATTTTAAATATGATTTTTTTGAATATGTGAATTTAATTTTTTAAAATGGATTATATATTTTTAATAATAATTTAGAATTTAGTTTTTAATTTCTTTTTTATTTTTAGTCATAAAAAATTTACCATGGTAAAAAGAAAGATTTATCACGGTGTATGTAAAATATTGAAATATATTAAAATTAAAAGTTTGAGACATAAAATACCGAAAAACATACAAAACTAAATGGTTGGTTGAAGTGTTGATCAACCATACCCATCCATCAGAATATTAATTGTAATCCAAAATCGTATAAATTAATTTCTTCTTTATGTGGTTGGATTTAATTCTAAAATAATCATTCGTTAATCACTTAAAGCTACCCATCCTCAAGTATAAATACCACCCCTCACCCCCTCCATTTCTAATCACAAGCCTTGAAGTTCTCAAAATATCTATCAGACCCCATATAATTCACTATCCCCATGTCCAGGAGCTACTAGTCTCACCAAAACACCAAATCAAAGGTCCTCAAGTGGTCCTTCAATGAGGTGACATTCAAGAGGTAATTTTATCAAACCACCTCTATTATATTCTTTTATTCTTCTGATTTCTCCTTAACTACTTCATCCATCAAAGAATGATAAATCCTGAATCATGTATATAAAATAATTTTATTTATTAAATATAATATCTTATATCCATATCATTTATTACCTACTATTATTCAAAGAATTGAAACTATTTTCCAAATTATGTCGGTTAATCATCTCCATGAATAATGATTTTGTTCCTCTTCCATTAACGACTTCATTTATGGTCATAAAACTATTATTCTAGTTAAATAGGATTTAATAAATATATTGAAACTTATTTCATTTTCTAAAACTAATATATATATAATATTAAATAAAACAAAACTAGTTCATGATGTTCAGAAAAATCACTAAAAATAAATAAAACATTTATCATTAACATTTTATCAAATGAATCATCCTCGTGAATGAAAAAAAATTAAAAATGGGACCATTTTAAAAATATTTTAGTGCATTAATACCATTACATTTCACTTTTTGATTTATATATTCAATTGAAAATAATTTCTATAATTATACACAAATTAACCAACCATGAAATGAATCCACACAAAAAAATGAAAAAAATGAAATATTTTAATGAACATGTGGTAAGATTTTATAAAAGGATCATATAATGTATTATAAATATAAATATTTTTTTAATGAATTAATAACATTCTTTAAACCATTATACATGATTTAAAATAATTCCACCCTAAAGAGAACTGTGAGGTAAGGGTTCCTCACATCAATTTTACTTTTGTGAGTTATATGCCTTATTCACCACTTATTTCTTCTATGTGGTCTATATATACTTCTATTTTTAATATTATACCATGAAATAGTTATATTAATGATATTATTTTAATGTTATTCTTCCATGGGGATCACGATTTGATTGATTACAAAGTGGTAAGTGATTGTGTCTCAATTTACATTCTATGGAGACTTATATGTTATTATACACCAATTCAATTATATATGTTTTATATAATATCCCAAAAAAATTAAATATCATGATTCATGGATTATTAAGGGTATTTTATGTTTTAATTTTATTTATTTAATACAAGGGGATTTTAATTGAAAATTTTACAAGTGGAAAAAGTTATTGAACAATCTCCCTTTATTTTGTGATTATAAAATTTCTCTTGAAAAAATCACTTTATTGTATTCATTTTTCATTGGAAATTAAATTTATATAAAATATATATATATACATTTATGATTAATATTTTTACGTCATTAACCATATTATATTTTTCCATACGATGTATACTATGAATGTTATTTTATTAACCGGGGAAATTATTATAAATCTATAGAATATATACAATATGTATATTTGATAATAAGTAACATTATTCATGAATTTGATCAATTATTTTATATTTCAGCAATTATTTGGATTGGAAGGTGGTTATATATAGACCCTTGATGCATTGATAGGTCTCATGAGAGAAATTAGTTGGTGACAAACCCTTCAGATTTGTTTCCAAGTAGAATCTGATGGGTTTATATACACAGACTTAAACAGTATTGAGTATAGGTCTTAACGGTATAGTGGTTCATATTATCGATACATTTTGTCCAATAATTAATCATTTTCTACAACTAGAATATATTTAATGTAATCCAAATTATTTTCACTATGAAAAAATTTATAAATTCATTTCATTCACAGTTTATTGATTAAATGGATTGTGTGCAAAGATATTTTACCTTTTCATATCGATTATTATTTATTTATTTCATGATAAATTCCTTTATAATTAATCCTTAAAAATAATTTTATATCAACCTTATTTTTTCCTTGTACCTAGGTTTTGAAGTAGAAATATTTGGATGAGTTTTCAAAGATGTGTTTTATTAGATTTTTTATAGGTTATGTTTTATCTTCTATTTCCCAATTTAAAATGGGTATCATGTAAGTAATCAAGTTTCTCATAACTAATAAACTATTCAGTCCTGTGAGATTTTAATATTTTATTAATTCCAGTGTTATAAAGTAAGGTACTCTCTTTGGGATAAGAGAGTTTGGGTCTTTACAATTGGTATCAGAGCATGTTTCTTAGAAACCTTAGTAGATAGATTTAAAAAAACATAAACAACATAAGAACTATGATAATTACTAATAGTATATAAAATCATTAACCATTAAAATATTTTTTATTTTTTTTCTCAATAATCGGGATGATTATGGGATAACTCAGTGTTTTCCATTAATTAGTGATGTCTTCGAATAGAAGGAAGGGAATCAATACTCATGGAAAATGTAGGTATTTTCCCCTTAAGAAATATAATATAGTTGGTTTTGGAGCTGAGAATATCATGACCATATTTTGAAAAATTACTCAAGATGTGATTAATTAATTTGTTACACCTATTATGGATTGTTTAATGTGGAAGAATCCCCCATGTTTTAGTTGGACTACTAATCTAGGGGTAAATGAGAAATGGGTCAAGTCCCTTAAAAAGATGTTGCTGGCACTGGGATGTGATGAAAATGAAAAGGTTGTACAGGATTTATGTTGTCTAAAGGAAAATTCTGATCAATTATGGTAATTAATCCAAAATAATAGGAGGAAGATGAAATATAACACTTTGAATGGAGAAATATTCAAGAAACACTTTTTGAAAAATATATCCATTCTGATCTGTGAACTAAAATGAAGATAAAATTCCTTATTATAAATAAAAAGGAATAAGATAGTGTTGTAAAGTATGATTCCAAATTTATAAGATTATAAAATTATGCTATATATTGTATTTGTAATTTTTAAATAAAGATTAATCATTTTTTTGAAGGTATTAAGCCAATTATTCAAATGACATTGGATTCTCAAACATTTTCTTCATATGATGAAATATTTTTATATTATATTAGGATAGATAAATAATTATCCAATTTCCATGGCTTGAAAGGGAAGAAATAGAATAAGAGGATTATGGATCAAAATATAGATAAAGGACATAAGGGAATAAAGTATTTCCCCATATGTGATAATTATGGAAATAATTACCTTGGGAAGTTTATGAAGGGATTAAGAGTTTGTTTTAAGTGCAGAGATAAGGGTCACCAACGAAAATAATGCAAAGGTAAACATAAAAAGTCTATTATTCAATGTTACAACTATAAGGGGATGGGGCACCAGGTAAATGAATTCCCCAAGCATCAAGATAATATTGCTCGGAAGAAGTTAATGGATTGAGTTCAAGCTTATGCTATTTATATAAATGAAGTGGAATGATTATGTTCTTGTGTATTTGGATTCAATAATTATGTTGTCAAATTATCTATGACATTCTGGTTTTATGAATCAAAAGATATATAAGGATTATACTATAGTACTTATTCTTTAAGCATTTAGAAGCATGAATATTTTAATTATGTTTTATTAAGGTGATCAAGGTATTCATATATTTTATATGTAAAAATAGATATATTATATTCTTTTGGGAGTCAAATGATAACTTTATTTTGGAAATTTAGTGACCTTCCGTCTAAATATTCGACATTTAATTTCGAAAATTGTACGAGTCTTAAGATTAACTACATATGGAATGGATTATGTTGATATTTGGTTATTATTGTCTGAGATTAAGTATGAGTTATCATATTGGATAACATATGACAAATAGTTTTCTTTTGGTAAATATTTAAAGCCAAGATGATTGACTTATGGATATTTTGATAAATGTTCTATAGGTATAAAAATTAATATTGAATATCTATCTCGTGGTTTAAGAAATGAAGTGGAGACAGATCTAAGCACAACCAAAGTGTGAGATTATATTTATGAGATTAAATCAAGTAAGCATACGATTCTAAATGAATTTGAAATAAAATTTTATCATATTACCAGGATTTTTGATGATATCAATGACCTTGTTTAGACCTTTTTAGTCTATGGAGTTATGGTGAATAACATTCTAATTCCCATGTCTTTTATCAATCTTCATTAGAACCTGATATGTAGATTTCACTTATATGTCAATGGTTTCACTTATCACTAATTTTATCCGATATGAAATCCTAATTTTGTGGTGACAATTTCATTTATCTTTCCATCATTTTAAGGGGATGTTTTATTAGCCTGTTTATGTTGTTGGTTTACCATAAATGAACATTCAAGTATCATCCTTTTATTCTCTAAGTGAAATTTTTAATATTGAAGATAATTTTTTTTAAACAACTTAAGAATGAAACACCCCAAGATTTTATGGTATGTATCTTCTTAAATAAATTCAATTTCTTCGATAGCATACATTTCAGGCAACACCGAGCTTAAACTAATTGTGGTATACAATTAGGTATTATTATTTTAACATGGTCGTTATAAACTAATCGATAAATTGGACGGTTTGAAAAAGATTAACTAAAATTTTTTACACAATACTATAAAAGTAATTCATTGTTGAACAATTAATTTTAATATAAAATATAAACCAATTAATTATAAAGGATGTTTTTTTTAAAATATATATATATATATATATATAATTCCTACCATAGAATTTTAAATTAATAATTTAAATATATCACTATTAGTGAAATATCATAATGAAATTTATATGTTTTATATCCAATAAAATGTTTTAAAATATATTCAACAAGTTTTAATGGATTAAGATAAGAATAAAACATTTTTAATCGTAAAAGCTACATATTTCTAAAAGGTAATTTTGTCGCTTTTTTATGGTGTACCTATTTTAAAACTAAATTTTTATAATTTTATAATTTTTATCTGAAAAAATAAACTTAATATTTGAATGTGGGATATCAAAATTATATTAGGGTTAATTTTTGGTTCTATTCTAATAAGTTTTATTTTTTGATGAAAAGTGAAAAATACTACATTTTAACTGAAAATTGAATTTTCATCTAAATAACTTATATAGTTCAATTATATTTTAAATTGATTTTAATTTATAGTTATTTAAATTATATATAAATAAAACCGATTTCAGTTATTTTAATGAATTGCACATTGATATTGGATATAAAAATATTTCAAGCTTTTAAATGTTTTCACTTTAATAACCCACTTTATCGTTGGTAGAGGTCACATTGTGGCTTGTGTTATATGTACAACTATGATTAATGTAATGTGGTTATGTATGATCAAGATAGTTTGGATACTATTATAAAACCTTGTCTTGGTTGTGAATCAATTTTTTTATATAAAATTCTTGGAATCACGTGATTTCTAAGTGGAGAGTAATAATTATCTACTTTATAATGAACCTCTTGTATTCAAATTCCACTTTGTTTTTTGTTTTTAATTATTTCTTTGGTTAAAAAATATGTTTTTACCTTCAATAAAAACCACCAATTTGATAGTTTGTTTTAATTATTGATTATGTTAGAACATGATTTAGTTAATTGATTTCAAAGGGTAAAATAATATTTTGTATTTTTTTAACTAATTCCTAATAAATATTTTATAAATCTCTTAAAATTTCAAGTCTTATATTAAATATAAATTTTAACTAAATGGGTTATTTTATTTAAATTGGTGGATTTTATTCAAAATACATTTTAGATATAAATTTTTATTGAGTACACCCCTCTCTTGAAATACTCACTCTGACTAACATTTGGTTTCAATATGTCCATGCTTTGGTACCAAAGCTTTTCCAAAAAAATCAACTGTTATTTTAGTTGTGCTTTAATGATCTTAAATTTATGTTATTTCTAAATTTAAATTATTTAAATGGATAATATTCTATAATGTTATGCTACTAAAAACCCTCCTTTTCAAAGGTAATAATTAACCGAAGTGGAATATCAAGATGAAAATTTATATAAAAAGTGTGAGATTTAATATCTGGTTAGCTTATTACGATAAGTATGATTTACCTAAGACTCTTAAAAAATATCGTTCTGAAGCAAAAAAAAAAATTCGATGTTAATAATTATAAAACCATGAACTCCCTTTGTTATGATTTAAGTGATGTGGAATTTAATAAAATTTATTCTTCCAAAACTACTTTTGAAGTTTTGGACACATTAGATATTTCTCATGATGGAACTAACAATATCATAGAAATGGATTGAATACATATACAATCAAGTATTATAATTTTAAAATAAAACATGATGAATTAATTTTTGACTTGTATCTAGGGTTCAATTAAATTTTGAACTCCATTAGCTTTCTTGGTAGTCCAGTGCCTAAAAAAGAGTAGATTTCTTTGATACCTTCGAGAAAGATGGGAAGGCACATCTATTTCAATCCAAGAGTCATGTAACATCATAAAACTGACATTCAAGGGACCGATTTCTATGCTGGTGATTTATAGACAATAATTTAAAGTTAATCTATATGAAGAAGATGATCCAAAATGAATGTCAGTAGCTTTCAAGTATACTAATTTCAAATAAAATAAAATATAAAATATAAAAAAAATAATGTTCAAGTGACATTGAGTCAACTTCAGATAGTGATGAAGAAATGAATTATCTATCCATGATATTTAAGATGTTTTATATAAAGAAGAAATTTATCAGGAAGCCAGGTTATAAAAGAATACATGATACTAAAGGAAACTAGAAAAAGGATTAGAAAGAGGAGGATAATGAAATAACCTAATATGAATCAAAAAGAAAATTAAATGTCATGGAAGATTGTAAAAAATTTAAATACAGTAAGAAATATGATGATAAGGACTGAATATATAAGAAATCCATGAAGAAAAATCTTATTGAGCCAGCATGTGCTTCATGAATAATGTATCTAAGATACATGAAGTTTCAACTATTTTACCTATGATTATTTATGATAACTATAAGAAAGAACATAGTTATGATGACATGTCTCAAGAAGATAAGTTTGAATATTTAAAATTTAATAAGACACTTTTAATGAACTTAAGGATAAGTATAATGTTATTAAGAGGTATCACACTTTTCCTTCCTGTTTTAAATCTATTTTATTGGTTGTGAAAGAGAAAAATGCTCAGTTATTAGAAGGTAACACGAAGCTTAAATTTTATAATGATAAACTTAAGAAGGATTTATGAATATTTAAAAATTGTGTAGAAGCACTTACTAAGATTCTAGGAAAATAGGTCACTCTTAAGTATGTTACAGGTTTAGGATACTAACATAGACAAATAAGATTGTAAAAATCACATTTGTATCTAAGTCTAAATATGATAGTACTACTTATAGTTATTTTTAAGGACAAAAAAATTATCTGGGAAATCTTATATTCTGTTTATAAGAGGTTTATTAAGAAAATATGGGTTCCTGAAGCTCTGATTACTTACATTTCTGGACCCAAGAATATTTGGGTAGAAAAACCATTTCATTTTTAAATTTTTCATTATATGAAAACTTCATAAATACCTCCTATAAATTTATATGGTAATTTTATAGTTTTTTCTAAAGAATATGATATGATACTACTCAAGTTTCAAGAGAATAATAAAAGTTTATGGTAGTCATGTCACTTTTGGTGACAAGGACAAAGGGATAATCATCATCCTTCAACAAATTGTTAACATCAAGTCACTTTTAGTTTCCAAAGTAATGTTTTTTATGGTTTGAAGGATAATTTTCCTTGAATATCACAATTATGTGGTGATGTCTTTCATATTAAATTTGAATATAAAGCATGTAATTTCTTTGATTCAAAAGATGCTTTAGTATTTACTTTTTTAAGAAATAAAAATGATTATATTGATGATATTAATTCATTAATTTCTAAAAAATATTACTGTTTGATTAATGATTACAAAGAATCTTGGTTTTTCAATAGGAGACTAGGACCCTATAACATTAACTCACTTAGGATCTTACTAGGAAAGGTTTATTTAAAGATCTACCCAAATACAAGTTCCCAAATGAAAAATTTTGTAGCCCCTATCAAAAAGGGAAACAACATAGGATTTATTTTAAATTAAATAAAGAAGTTTCTGCATCTCAACCTCTTGAGTTAGTTTATATGGATCAATTTAGACCATATATGGTTTCTTTTTTGGAATTGGAGCATTAAGTTTATGTGTTAGTAGATGAATTTTCTCGGAATACTTGGTTTTTTTAGATCAAAAAACTGAATCATGTTCTTACTTTACCATGTATGATAGGTCTATAGAAAATTTAAGTGGACATAGAATTAAGACCCTAAGAAGTGACTATGGTTCTGAGTTTGTAATACAAGACTTTGAATATTTTTTCTCAAAAATGGATTTTGTAATAACTTCTCTACTCCTAGTACCACTTAACACAACAGATTTGAAGAAAGAAAAAATAGAATACTTCAATAGATATCCCATACCTTGCTAAATAAATGTGAATTGCCAATATAATTTTGGGAAGAGGATATAAATCCATATTTTTATATAATTAATCAATAGAGTTTTAATTTGAACTATCTTTAAAAATTACTTTTGAGATTTAGAATAATAGGAAGACCAAAGTTAATTTATTTATAACTTTTGGATGAAAAGTCTTTATTCTTAACATTAATGGAAATCTTGAAAAAAAATTCTCTAAGAGTGATGAAGGGATTGTTTTGGGTTTCTCAACCTTCAATAAATACAATATAGTTTTTAATGAAATAAACTAGATTGTGGAAGAATACATCCATATAAAATTTCATGATATAGATCCCCAAGAGCCTAAGACCTCTTTAGAAAACCTTGAGGTTGATTTATAAAATTTGAATCGAAATTCCAAATATATTTATTCTACTTTAAACTAGTCATAAAAATCATCCAATTCTAAGGAATTTCCATGACTTCTAGAACCCAAATCAGTAGAAGAAAGTGATGTGACAATCACTACTTTTTATAAACCTATTAGGTCCCTTATGTACCATCCCATATATGTTTTATTTATATTCCTAGATATTGGTACATAGACTAGAGGTTATTTAAGAAATCATGTTGAATATCAAGCATTCTAGTCTCAGCTAAAACCAAAGAGCATCAATGATACAATCAATTGTGAATTCTGGGTAATTGGTATGTTGGAAGAATTAAATAATTTTATAGGATATAAAGTGTGGGAAATTTTTATATACCCAAACAAACCTTCACTATATTCTCTAAATGGGTGTTTAGAAACAAGTCAGAGGAATCATGAATAATAGTAAGAAATAAGACTAGACCAGTTTCCCAAGGTTATGGTCAATAAGAAGGAATAGAATATGAAGATACGTTTCCACAAGTAGCTAGACACGAATCCATTAGAATATTTATTGTCTATAAAACTCATCTATATTTAAAAATTTATCAAATGGATTCCAAGTGATCATTCATAAAAGGGTATATTGTTGAAGATGTTTTTATTGAACAACCCTATTGTTTTCCACATCCCTATTTTCCAAATCATGTTTTTCAATTGAGAACAACTTTATATGGTTTTAAATAATCTCAAAGTCCATAGTGTGATAATATCAACACTTATTTTATTTCAAAAGGTTTTTCAAAAGGTAAAGTTAATACGACCCTTTTTATAAAATGTAACGCCCCGACCCTAGTTGCCTAGAGTCGGTGCATTATTACATAAAATTGGCATGATCACAAGAAAGATCAAATCTCGAAAGACCGATTGGTTTAGTAGCCTTGGAAACACTAGATATATTCATAAGTTTTACATTACATCATAAAATGAAAAACTACTACAACAACATAATGTTTCCACAGTCCACACTATAATCCCCTCATAATATCCCTACAGGTCATTCATAATTTACTTCTTCACTTCCTGGGAAAAATAAAACATAGAAAAGGGGTGAGCTCAAATGCCCAGTAAGGATAACAATATAGCGGAAACTTTCATAAATAAGAATAAACATTTAAGGCAATGTATAACTAAAACAAAAGCCTTTTAAACTTGAACTTTTAACATAGTATGGCATAAATAAAATTAGATAATTCCATTTACTTATTCCCATGGATATTCTACTAATCGAATAATCACATGCAAAATCAATAACCACTTTCATAATGTTGGAATGCATAATGCTAAACTTTAATTACTTTTCAAGGCCTCGTCCCAAGACCTTGGGGCTAACTGTAACCGGAACCCAACCCGGAGTGCCTCTAATAACCGGACACCAACCCGGAGTGCCTCTAATAACCGGACACCAACCCGGAGTGCCTCTAATAACCGGACACTAACCCGGAGTGCATCTAATAACCGGACACCAACCCGGAGTGCCTCTAATAACCGGACACCAACCCGGAGTGCCTCTAATAACCGGACACCAACCCGGAGGGCTTACTTTTACCAGTCCCTAACCTGGAGGGCTTACTTTTACCAGTCCCCAACCTGGAGGGCTTACTTTAACCAGTCCCCAACCTGGAACATACTTGTCCAACACATTCATATGAAGTAAAGATTGAAATATAACATAAACATTCTTATTGGAACTAGCATACGAAATGTCAATACTTTCACCATAAACTATGAATGGTATAAAAATATCACATCCACAGTCAAACATATCACAAAACCTTCAAAACAATATAGAAGTTTTGTATCATAATAAATCAACTTCAAATAATCTTAAAACCCATCAAAGGATGTTGACATAGATGAAATCAAAATTCTTTTTAAAGAAATATCTCCTTTTATTTTGAAATCATTTAAGATCCATATAAAATCAAACATTTTCTTTGAAAATAATCTTATAAGCTTTTAAGGGAAGCTCTGATGATTTTATAACGGCGGAAAAAAACCGCACCCGCCGTATAAGTTAAAAAAAACATTCTTATCTTAATTCTGTCGAAAAGGTTAAAAAACACCTTGTTTGGAAAACGACGGAAAGATTCCCTTATAAACCTCTTATAAAAAGTCAAACAAGGGTATAAATGACTTTAACCCATATTCTTTTAAATATTAAAAATGTTTTGAAATACATTTTGAAAAAACATGGATGTGGATGATAATGAGATCCCAGTAGATTATTACGTATAAACAACCTCGGATAATGAAGAGATTGTGAAATAACCCTTACCAGTTTGGTAACTTATGAAACATACAACCCACGAAAGAGGTATCATACAATGAATATGTAAGTACACATAAATTAGAGTGTATTACACAAAGAATATAATTATGGGCAGTACATACACCACACAAAAGGTAATGGTGGCAATATGGCATGAATCTCACGGGAATAAGGAGTGAGATGAAAACCCCTTACCACGTTAATCAACTGAGTCGTATGGCCAAAAGTTAATAACCACCAAATTATTTACAGAATAACATGAATATGATAATATATATCAAATGCCAGTACACAATACACCACTTTCAATAATTTAGTGGCGAATAATGGAAATCTCACGGAATTGAATGTGAGATAAGAAAATCCCTTACCTTGTACTTTTCCTTGGTTGGGGTAGGTTAACCTCCTGTATAATGGTGAAATAATTGTTATTAAATTATACAAGAATCATATACATTAATATGATATCATATATGTTCTTTTAACATTGCTTTATTAATAATATCTTAGTATTATCGTCGTTTCGGGTGATAATCGATTCGTTCTTCTTAAATGTTTGGTTACGTAAGACATGTTTGTAATGGATAGATTATATCTTATTCATAATCAGAATGATATTAACATTATTTTTAACCCTAAAATGAGAATAATACTTGAATGGATACGATGGAGGATGGATCTCACCGCGTTCGTGGAGACGGTAGTCCGTACGTACGCACGAACGCTACTTCCATTTAATTTTTATTTTAAAAGAATTGAATCCAAATGATACATAGGTATATTACTATTCCAGTATAATATAATATTTTATATATGTTACTTAATTTCATTAACACCATCCTTTATACGTTCCATGTGTGGTATGAACGAGTCATATCATTTTAAGGGGGCGGTAGTCCGCACTTCCTCAAATGAAATTATCGTATGTATATACAACATGAAACGAATAATGGTATGAAATAAAATGGAATTACAGAAGCTTATATATAAAATATATATCATTAATATCATATTTAATTATAGTGCCATCATAATGGCCACCATAAGAGGCGGTAAGATGTATTTGAACAATCATCGTTTCGTGAGGCATTAGTTTGCCATCCACAGAAACATTATGTTCATCATCCATTAGATGGAGTTGTGTGTATGTGTAGTTTGAATACTTCTTATAACAACATCCTAGTATATTGAGGATACTAGTGTTGTTACAAAATAAATGAAATAAAAATAGTTTGGGGGTTGGAGAAGCAAAATAAATGAAAATAATTTAAGAGAAATCGTTACCTTTAATTTAGGTAACTCACTTTGGTTGGAACCAAAGGACTTCTTGAAATGCTTTCTGCCTAAGGGGAAGCTTCAAGGAGGAGGAGAGGGATGTGGGGAGCTTAGTTGGGCAGATTTTGGACGAGCCAAGTGGCTTGAGAGGTGTGAGGAATGAGTAGAAGTGGTCTCCTTTTATAAGGGAGAAGAGGGGCTCTTTAGGAAAGAGTGAAAGTATTACTTTATAATATAATTACATTCGGTTTATAATGGTCCAAAAATCATTGACGTCGAAGATAAGATGACTCATATTCTAAATAACATCAACCAATAATAATTGGACAGGTTTTAGATAATATTTTAATCATTATAATCTTATTTATTTAAATGATTTATTAATGAGGTAAACATTGCATCATTATTGTGTCATTAATAATTTAAATTATTTGATGTCTAAAAATTATAAATAAAATATCATTATGTAGGAAAGATTTTTAGCTTTCTAATGAATATTTATAATCTAAAATCCAACATGTATAACCCTATGTAAAAATTGTTCTTCTAAAAGATGTAAGCTTATGCCATTTTTATTTTTATTTTAACTTTATTAATATAAAGTGTCCCTACCACATACAAGTGGATCCAAGGGGTCCCCAAATTGACCCAAGGATTCTCATGGTCGGGTATGTGTCCACCAATAAGGTTAGGACACGTTTTAGGTTAATTTTGTATTATTATAATATTATTTTTTAACCCTTATTTACCGGATTTACCCTTAACCATGGTAAATAAAATATTTACCACAGTAATTATTCAAAATGTCTAAAAATAAAAGTTACCTATTTACACAATTTGGACATCCTGATTCCAAATATGGAATCCATTTTTCTAAATTCAAAACACAGAAGTGGCAGAAATTAATTTAAAATTAATTCCCGCTGTCAAAACAAAAAGCGTGTTTTTAAGAGGTAATAACTATCAAAAGATTGACACTTGTTTATGTTTGGTTTAATTGTAAAATTATGTACAATGACCAACATTATATTAAATGGTAAAAATATATTCTAAATATACTTTAAAACTACTAAAATTCATAATTTATCACTACTAATTATTTTTATTAAAAAAGTTGTTTTTAATTAAAATTTAGCAATTTTCACTATTCATCAAAATATGAAAGTTATCCGAAAAGTA
The DNA here is from genome assembly GCA_963277665.1 of Viscum album. NCBI lineage: Eukaryota > Viridiplantae > Streptophyta > Magnoliopsida > Santalales > Viscaceae > Viscum > Viscum album. The sequence goes on along the minus strand of OY728131.1, from coordinate 669,365,313 downwards.
CCAAAATTTCACCTTAGGCTAAAGTCAATATTCCGAATCCAAAAATGAAGTCCATTTTAAAATATAAAATATATATATAATTTCAAAATTTAGGTATTACTATTCATAACGGCTAGTTTGATTGGTTGTGGCGTGTGTTAAAACTCAAGGTTGCGTACAACACACGCTACTATTTTATTCAAAGGAAAGCGTACCGTAGAAGCTTGGGATGTTTCATTTTAAATTTTTTTTGATGTCCCAATTTATTCAGATAGTTTAAAATATTTTATTTAAAAAGGTTTCACTATTAAAGTTGATAAAAGTGCAATACTGAAAATGAATCTGTTCTTGCATTATAAATAAGAAACTCATAATAGGGATTCTAAAATTATAAGGATTATATAAAGTTCAAAATGTTGTAATACTATTCATGACCTCTTTTAATGGATTTTTTTTTGTACGTCATGCTGTGATTGAACTCGGTGTTGCGTGTAGTGCAAGTTATTGAATTATTTTTAAGAAATAACACACTATGAAATCCTGGGGTGTTACATTCTCCCCTCCTTCAATAAATTGTGTCCTCACAATTTGAAATTGTTCTTCGAAAATAAAAGGTTGAAAATAGAAAATATCTTTGTGGGAAAACCCACATCGGAAATTAGGTTACTAAAATTTAGTCTTAATATGAGGAAAAGAGAAATGAAAGAGTCACCACCAAATTATGATCTCGATTAGGAGAACATTGGTGGCAATTAGAGACATATAATTGGAGGAAAAACGTAAATATTTATAGGTAGTGATTGAGATCATCAATCACAAACAAGTGTATAATTGACGTCCTTAAATTCATCAATCTATGATGATTTAAAATACCATCGGTTCAACAAAACATAGGGTATTAGGATAACACATTTTTGACGTTTCAAAATATCTTAGTTGAAATCCCACATCGAAAAATGAATTAATGAGGCCTCTATTTAAAATAAAGAGTCGAACGTATGAAGATCACCAAAAATAACACATACTAGGGTTCCATGTAGGAAAATATGGATATGGAAGAAAAATCTAACCATCAATTATCTGATGGAGAGTGGTAGAGAACATGGCTATGAAAAGGCCAACAATCCCAAAGCCATTATTTAGTGATGATTTAAGGTATCATCTAGGAAAACATTTTTGTTATAAGTTTCTTTTCTTAATGTTGAGGAATTTATTTATGAGATTGGCTAGAATCATAAGGAGATATACTTACTTTATAATTAGTGTTTTATCCATTAATAAATTTCTACCACAAACTCATCTTTCACTCTAAAAGATAATAGAATGTAAAAAAAAATTCTATTTACACTATTCGTATAGGGTTCCAAAATAAACGAATTTATAATTCATCTACATGATCTTTTAATAAAAACTACATTATTTAATCTAGGACATCTCATGGGCCAGTGGTAGGTGATACACCCTTGTCACCCTTCGGTTGCGGGTTAAAGTCTCGCAGCCTTGCTGGACGCGATAGGTTGTCGCCCGACCTCCGGGTTGTCCTTTTATGGCAATCCAAAATAATCCAAACAAGAACTATCCAAAATACTTCTGTCCAAACTCACAGTATAACATTTATAAGGAAGGTAAACATAATATAGATCCTTTTTACCCCGTAATAGCATATGAATACCTTCATCATGTATTACCATATTCCTTATTGATTACATTCATGCTCCCTTATTCCATATAGAATGCTGGATATACTTCATTAATCCAAAAATGTTTTAAACCCCAACAATGAGGGAATATACAAATCATTAATCAGTTCCAGGGTAGTCAAGAATATCCAATATAATTTATTCAAAACAATCACATATTATTCCAAAATCACTACCTCAGTATCAGAACTATATTATGATTTATCATTCTCTCAACCATATATTTTACAAAAATTTATCCTGCTATTGAGTCACTTTTCTTTGTTCCACACAATCTCAAGTCCTTAATGAAATAGTACTGCAGTACAATCCTTATATACTCCATGATTATTGTAACAAGTACATTGTTGATACAACACTCAATTGACATAATCAACATAAGAACTCTAATCATTCCTCTTCATCTGTGGTAGTATCATAACTTGATTATTATCCAATAACATCATTTGAGGCATAGTCTGATGACTGGGACATAGGTTTGCGTAGTGTCCAAACTCCTTGCAAATGAAGCATTGTACATTTAAAACCATTTTCTTACCCTTGCAGTCACGTATTTTGTGCCCTTTTCCTCCACACTTATAACAAACTCTCATTCCTTTCAGGCAAGTTCCAGGGTGTTTCTTTCCACAGTTACCACATATGGGAAAATTCTTCTTTTCCCTTTTCCCTTTATCCATCTTTCTCTCTTCCATCCTTTTCATCTCTTGATTCCCTTAAAAGCCATAGGACTCAGTAAACTCTTTACTTATCTTATCAACACATGATATTATTTCTTCATATGATGATAATACATGGGAGACTATTTCTCTTATAAATTCTAGCTTAAGACCATGAAAGATATGATCCTTCCTTCTCTTTGAATCATGTGTATTTCTGGAGTTCTCATTCCTTCTACTGGGAGCCATTTCTAAACAATGGCATAAACTAGATCAGTTTATGAATCAAAATACATAATCCAATACTTATAAAACACTTAACATAAATTGAACTATTTATGGATATAATCCATAATCATAAAAAAAATTTCTTTGAGGAAGTATATACTCATAAAACCTTCATAATAATTTGTAAAGAAAATGAGAGTTATCCTAAGCATATCCCCCGGGAGTGTCGTAACCAAGAGTGCAGCAAGGCCCGTTGTCGTGCACCAGTTCTCGTTCGAGTCTAGCTCAAAGCGGTGTTTTCGGGTTTTACCCCTAGGTACATCTGTGCCAGAGCCGCCTCTACCTTCTCGTATCCAGACAGGGATGTATTGCTCGGAAAACTCACAAAATCTCTACAATACCAAAATTCTAGGAAGTTCTTCTATACTAATCCTCAAAGTTCATCTTAGGTCTACGTGCTCTAATCAGAGTTTATCTAAATCTAGCTTCCAAGGTTTGTACTAAACTTCCTCTGATACCAACTGTAACGCCCCGACCCTAGTTTCCTAGAGTCGGTGCATTATTACATAACATTGGCATGATCACAAGAAAGATCAAATCTCGAAAGACCGATTGGTTTAGTAGCCTTGGAAACACTAGATATATTCATAAGTTTTACATTACATCATAAAATGAAAAACTACTACAACAATATAATGTTTCCACAGTCCACACTATAATCCCCTCATAATATCCCTGCAGGTCATTCATAATTTACTTCTTCACTTCCTGGGAAAAATAAAACATAGAAAAGGGGTGAGCTCAAATGCCCAGTAAGGATAACAATATAGCAGAAACTTTCATAAATAAGAATAAACATTTAAGGCAATGTATAACTAAAACAAAAGCCTTTTAAACTTGAACTTTTAACATAGTATGGCATAAATAAAATTAGATAATGTCATTTACTTATTCACATGGATATTCTACTAATCGAATAATCACATGAAAAATCAATAACCACTTTCATAAGGTTGGAATGCATAATGCTAAACTTTAATTACTTTTCAAGGCCTCGTCCCAAGACCTTGGGGCTAACTGTAACCGGAACCCAACCCGGAGTGCCTCTAATAACCGGACACCAACCCGGAGTTCCTCTAATAACCGGACACCAACCCGGAGTGCCTCTAATAACCGGACACCAACCCGTAGTGCCTCTAATAACCAGACACCAACCCGGAGTGCCTCTATTAACCGGACACCAACCCGGAGTGCCTCTAATAACCGGACACCAACCCGGAGGGCTTACTTTTACCAGTCCCTAACCTGGAGGGCTTACTTTTACCAGTCCCCAACCTGGAGGGCTTACTTTAACCAGTCCCCAACTTGGAACATACTTGTCCAACACATTCATATGAAGTAAAGATTGAAATATAACATAAACATTCTTATTGGAACTAGCATACGAAATGTCAATACTTTCACCATAAACTATGAATGGTATAAAAATAGCACATCCACAGTCAAACATATCACAAAACCTTCAAAACAATATAGAAGTTTTGTATCATAATAAATCAACTTCAAATAATCTTAAAACCCATCAAAGGATGTTGACATAGATGAAATCAAAATTCTTTTTAAAGAAATATCTCCTTTTATTTTGAAATCATTTAAGATCCATATAAAATCAAACATTTTCTTTGAAAATAATCTTATAAGCTTTTAAGGGAAGCTTTGACGATTTTATAATGGCGGAAAATAACCGCACCCGCCGCATAAGTTAAAAAAACATTCTTATCTTAATTCGGTGGAAAAGGTTAAAAAGCACCTTGTTTGGAAAACGACGGAAAGATTCCCTTATAAACCTCTTATAAAAAGTCAAACAAGGGTATAAATGACTTTAACCCATATTATTTTAAATATTAAAAATGTTTTGAAATACATTTTGAAGAAACATGGATGTGGATGATAACGAGATCCCAGTAGATTATTACGTATAAACAACCTCGGATAATGAAGAGATTGTGAAATAACCCTTACCAGTTTGGTAACTTATGAAACATACAACCCACGAAAGAGGTATCATATAATGAATATGTAAGTACACATAAATTAGAGTGTATTACACAAAGAATATAATTATGGGCAGTACATACACCACACAAAAGGTAATGGTGGCAATATGGCATGAATCTCACAGGAATAAGGAGTGAGATGAAAACCCCTTACCATGTTAATCAATTGAGTCGTATGGCCAAAAGTTAATAACCACCAAATTATTTACAGAATAACATGAATATGATAATATATATCAAATACCAGTACACAATACACCACTTTCAATAATTTAGTGGCGAATAATGGAAATCTCACGGAATTGAATGTGAGATAAGAAAATCCCTTACCTTGTACTTTTCCGTGGTTGGGGTAGGTTAACCTCCTGTATAATGGTGAAATAATTGTTATTAAATTATACAAGAATCATATACATTAATATGATATCATATATGTTCTTTTAACATTGCTTTATTAATAATATCTTAGTATTATCGTCGTTTCGGGTGATAATCGATTCGTTCTTCTTAAATGTTTGGTTACGTAAGACATGTTTGTAATGGATAGATTATATCTTATTCATAATCAGAATGATATTAACATTATTTTTAACCCTAAAATGAGAATAATACTTGAATGGATACGATGGAGGATGGATCGCACCGCGTTCGTGGAGACGGTAGTCCGTACGTACGCACGAACGCTACTTCCATTTAATTTTTATTTTAAAATAATTGAATCCAAATGATACATAGGTATATTACTATTCCAGTATAATATAATATTTTATATATGTTACTTAAGTTCATTAACACCATCCTTTATACGTTCCATGTGTGGTATGAACGAGTCATATCATTTTAAGGGGGCGGTAGTCCCCACTTCCTCAAATGAAATTATCGTATGTATATACAACATGAAACGAATAATGGTATGAAATAAAATGGAATTACAGAAGATTATATATAAAATATATATCATTAATATCATATTTAATTATAGTTCCATCATAATGGCCACCATGAGAGGCGGTAAGATGTATTTGAACAATCATCGTTTCGTGAGGCGTTAGTTTGCCATCCACAGAAACATTATGTTCATCATCCATTAGATGGAGTTGTGTGTATGTGTAGTTTGAATCCTTATTATAACAACATCCTAGTATATTGAGGATACTGGTGTTGTTACAAAAGAAAGGAAATAAAAAGATTTTGGGGGTTGGAGAAGCAAAATAAATGAAAATAATTTAAGAGAAATCGTTACATTTAATTTAGGTAACTAACTTTGGTTGGAACCAAAGGACTTCTTGAAATGCTTTCTGCCTAAGGGGAAGCTTCAAGGAGGAGGAGAGGGATGTGGGGAGATTAGTTGGGCAGAGTTTGGACGAGCCAAGTGGCTTGAGAGGTGTGAGGAATGAGTATAAGTGGTCTCCTTTTATAAGGGAGAAGAGGGGATCTTTAGGAAAGAGTGAAAGTATTACTTTATAATATAATTATATTCGGTTTATAATGGTCCAACAATCATTGAGGTCGAAGATAAGATGACTCATATTCTAAATAACATCAACCAATAAGAATCGGACAGGTTTTAGATAATATTTTAATCGTTATAATCTTATTTATTTAAATGATTTATTAATGAGGTAAACATTGCATCATTATTGTGTCATTAATAATTTATATTATTTGATGTCTAAAAATTATAAATAAAATATCATTATGTAGTAAATCGTTTTAGATTTCTAATGAATATTTATAATCGAAAATCCAACATGTATAACCCTATGTAAAAATTGTTCTTCTAAAAGATGTAAGCTTATGCCATTTTTATTTTTATTTTAATTTTATTAATATAAAGTGTCCCTACCACATACAAGTGGATCCAAGGGGTCCCCAAATTGACCCAAGGATGCTCATGGTCGGGTATGTGTCCACCAATAAGGTTAGGACACGTTTTAGGTTAATTTTGTATTATTATAATATTATTTTTTATCCCTTATTTACCGGATTTACCCTTAACCATGGTAAATAAAATATTTACCACAGTAATTATTCAAAATGTCTAAAAATAAAAGTTACCTATTTACACAATTTGGACATCATGATTCCAAATATGGAATCCATTTTTCTAAATTCAAAACACAGAAGTGGCAGAAATTAATTTAAAATTAATTCCCGCTGTCAAAACAAAAAGCGTGTTTTTAAGAGGTAATAACTATCAAAAGATTGACACTTGTTTAAGTTTGGTTTAATTGTAAAATTATGTACAATGACCAACATTATATTAAATGGTAAAAATATATTCGAAATATACTTTAAAACTACTAAAATTCATAATTTATCACTATTAATTATTTTGATTAAAAAAGTTGTTTTTAATTAAAATTTAGTAATTTTCACTATTCATCAAAATATGAAAGTTATCCGAAAAGTACCAAAGTTTCACCTTAGGCTAAATTCGATATTCCGAATCCAAAAATGAAGTCCATTTTAAAATATAAAATATATATATAATTTCAAAATTTAGGTATTACTATTCATAACGGCTAGTTTGATTGGTTGTGGCGTGTGTTAAAACTCAAGGTTGCGTACAACACACGCTACTATTTTATTCAAAAGAAAGCGTACCGTAGAAGCTTGGGATGTTTCATTTTAAATTTTTTTTGATGTCCCAATTTATTCAGATAGTTTAAAATATATTATTTAAAAAGGTTTCACTATTAAAGTTGATAAAAGTGCAATACTGGAAATGAATCTGTTCTTGCATTATGACTAAGAAACTCATAATAGGGATTCTAAAATTATAAGGATTATATAAAGCTCAAAATGTTGTTAATACTATTCATGACCTCTTTTAATGGCTTTTTTTTGTACGTCATGGTGTGATTGAACTCGGTGTTGCGTGTAGTGCAAGTTATTGAATTATTTTTAAGAAATAACACACTATGAAATCCTGGGGTGTTACATAAAATCAGTTTCAAATGATTTTATAGTTGCAAAAATCTATATAGATGATATTATTTGTAGATATTTAGAAAATTCATTATGTATTGATTTTTTAAATTTGATGCCAAATTAATTTGATGTGAGTTTAATGGGTGAAATAAAATTCTTTATTGGATTTCATATTTTTTAAAATAAAGAATGAATCATTTTAAATAAAATTAAATATAAAAAAGAATCTTTTAAAATGTTTTAACTAGGATATATTTATGTGGTCATACTCCTATGAGTATCACCTATAAATTGGATATTGATGAAGCTGGGAAACCAGTGGACCAAACCAGTTATAGATGTATTATTGGAAGTTTACTCTATCTTACTGTTAGATTACTTGATATTATGTTTATTGTGTATAATGTTTCACATTCAAAGAAAAAACCAAAAGAGTCTCACTAGGTTTCTGTAAAATTAATTTTCAAATAACTCAAATATACTATAGATTTTGGATTGTTTTACCCAAGAGGAAAAGAATTTTATTTTGTTAGTTATTCAAAAACTGAATTTGGTGGATGGAAGTTAAATATAAAAAGAACCTCTGGGACATGTCACTTTTTTGAAAAGTCTCTAGTTTCTTAGTATAGTAAGGAGAAACATTTTGTTGTAGTATTTACTTCTGAATCTGAATACATAGTTGCAGGTAGTTGTTGTACAATAATATTTTGGATGAAACACACATTACTATACTATGAGTATCAATTATGACATGACCCTATAAACTATGATAATATGAGTGTTATAAATATTTCCATGAATTTTTTATCCCATTCTATAACAAAACATATTGATGTAAGAAATCACTTTTTAGGAGATCATTTTCAAAAGGTTTATATCACTATAAAATACAATGGTACAGAACATCAGCATGATGATATATTCACTAATAATTTTAATTATGAGGGAATTAATTACATAAAACATGAATTAGGTATAATTATTTTTGGTTATGTTCGGTTTTTTGGGACTCAACATTGTGAATGTCTCACTATCGTGAATGTCTCGTCATTGTGAGTGTATCACCATTGTAAATGTCTCACCATTGGGTATGTCTCACCATTATAGACTTCTCATCATTGTGGAATTCTCACCATTGATACATATCACCATTATAGATTTCTCACCATTGAAATGTTTCATGAATTTGACCATTTTTCTATTTCACATTATAGATTTTAAATGAATGATTTTTATTTTTTATTTTAGTTGTGGTTTATTTTATAACTCAATTTAAAAAAATTTCCTAGTTTTTGATTTTAATTTTACAAATCCCTAAAAATCACAAATTATAAATGCAGTGATTTCTTTAGTTTCAACTCACACTCTTCCCTTGTGCCATTTTCTCTCAATCCATGTGCAATCTTTTTCCCTAAACCTTTCAGCCTTCCCTTCGCCTTTGAACTAGCCAACCAAGATGACCTCATTTTCTAGAGTTAAGAAACCTTAAGAGTCTTCACTAGAAAATTCATGTTCCATGAAGAAGTACAAAGGGGAACCATGTTGTCATGCACATGTAGAACTAGCGAATATTGAGCTATCAAAGCATACAGTCATTCTAGAGAAAGTAGTTCAAGAAGAATGGTTTTCATCCATTATGTAATTAGTGACGAATTTTTTATAGAGTCAAGGATGGATGGGGTGGATCTCTTCAAATTATATACCATTTTTCCAAGGTTGGTATATCAATTTTATCAGTATGTATTTTTTTGGTTTTGAAAAAGAAGAAGAAGAGGAATAATAGTTGAGAAGTATGATTAATGGCCATAGAATCTCCTTTTCTTAAAGATAATGGGATAGTTTATTAAAAGTACCACTTGAAGATGTGTTAAATGAATATAAAAAAATGATTCCAGATGATGGTGATGATTTCATCTATGATGATAAGAAGCTACTGAGTTGAATGGAGTAGGAACAATTAGAATGTTGATTGCCTCTGAGTTAGATGGTGAATACATATTGCTCTTAAAATTTATCCAGAAATTTTTATATCCAAGGAAGGGTGACTTTGCTACCATAATTTATCAAGTTGTTTATTTATTGTATCATATAAAAATAGGATAAAAGTTAAACCTTTAGAGATACCTCATGCTTCATATGATTGAGATGACTAAGACAACCTCTAGATCAAATTTTATGATATAACTAAAGGTGATAAAAACTATTCCTCAATCCAAAGGTCTATTTGTGGAAGCTGGGGAATATGATGTGGATTTTAGTTGAATTTTATCACTTGAATAATTTGCATAAGGATGAAGATCAGTTGGAGCCCTTGGAAAAATTAATGGGAAAGTTATAATGAATTTAATTTTTTAGATCATTCTTCTCGACTTAGAGATGATTTTTAAACGAGTCTTGAGCCTAATGAAATTGTTTAGTAGTCTGAAAATTATTAGGAATAATAAGTTGTTTCTTCTACTGAAGAATAGGAGAAATAATATTCTGGTTATGAGAGAAATGACCCTGATCTATCTCCTAGATCTCTTATTATCTCACATAGAGATCTTAGTCTACATAATAATCTCCCTAAAAGAGATAATTTGGTTAAAAGTGATGAGAAATAGACCTAATTCCCTACTGAATATCAATTCAAGAGAAATTTCAAATCTTATAAGGAAAATATAGATGATGATGATGAAAAAGATGATGATGATGGAAATGGAAAAGGAAGTGTAAATGAAAATGAGGATTCTCATAGAGATGATGGTGACAATGAATTAGATAGAGATGTTTCTATTGGAAAAATTAGAAGAGTGGATGTTGATATTTCTGATGACATGGTTCCTTCTCCTGGTAGGTCTATTTCCAAACCAAAGGAGAGGCCTTGATCTTTTTGGTGAAGTAGATCTTCATACTAGAGAAAAGGAATATACATATGTTGGGGTGGAGAAATCCCCAATTCTGAGAAGTCATCATGTTTTTTATGACACTATTTATGGAAACCATGTGTCTGTTGCTAATGACCAGATAGAGTCAGATAAAGTTGTTTTTGAGAAAAAGAGGACTATTATTGTTATTGAGAAACACGTGGCAGAATAGATAGAAGTTTAGTGTATAGAGTATATTGTTGAAGAATATAGATTTATTTATACCCTTGATGTTGATACTCATCTTGTTTTTTTCAGTTGTATTTATGTATATAGCTGAAAATATTTCACTAATTGATCTTACTGCTAGTCCATAAACAATTTGGATGGACCTGATGTTTGAAGAATTGGATAAGTTTCATGGGAGTCCACCAAATAATGGTGGACATACCATTTGAGAAGAAATATATCCTAAGGGATCATTTATTGATAAGATTGATGAATCTAATGAGTTAAAGATATTTTCTTCTATGAGAAAATCTACTCCTTTGGTTACACCAGTTTTTGTTGATATGGTCACCAAGAGTGAGTTGGATGGGATTAGAGATATGATAGATTCATATTTTGATAATATTTTAAAATGTTATGAACCACTTATTACCAAGTTAAGTGAATAGGATATATGATATTTGTTTGTGTTGGTGATTCACCATATTCATCCAATGATTAAGCACCATATTTAGGAAGTGTAAGTAGAGAATAAAATACTTTCTAGTGTGCTGGAGTCTATGAGATCTATTACAGAAGGGATACAATCTTCTTTTAGAGCCAGTATGGATTCTTTATTTGAGATAGGGGAAAATATAACTTTGTATCATCTAGTTATACTACCCCTCATCTCCTATATTTTATTTAGAGTTACTTTGTTCTATAGTAAGAGAACTTCCTAGAGCTGCTTCAGCTAGTGCTTCAAGTGATACTACTACATAGCCTCAAGAAACCTTAAGAAGAATAATGTATAGTAGTGATCATGTTCTCAAGTTGATTACAAAATAATATAAGGATATAAAGTATGACCGAGAGACTATAACCAAGGAAATAATGTATTATCTCTCAAGAATATATACTAAGCATGCCATGGATTCCAATTTCGAGTTTTTAGATGAGAATTTGAGGATGCCTCCTACGACCCAAGCCCTTAATGAACTAGTCAATCAGTTTAAAGTCTTGACCCCTCTATTGAATCTTTTTATGGAAGTAACGAAATACTTATTTAGTGCAATTGAGTGAGGTGGAAACATTTTAATGGAATTCTTATACCATATAAAACCATTTCATCATGTACACAGTACTGATATTATAGTTCATGAATCCATCCTTGTTACTTCCCACTTGACAAATCATACTACTACCCAGGAGTACTTCCTACCTGTAGTGGCTATAGATCCTCATCCCCATCAACCAACCAGATTTCGATCATTTTATATCACTCCCAATAAAGTAATGAATCGCATGATATCGATACTCATTTTAGTTCCTTGACCTCCTTCACCTATTTCCAATATTCCTTCATATATCCCTTCAGTACCAAAAACCATTACTATAGTTACATAAATACCTACTGATAAGCTCTCCGAATCATTCTAGGAGTAGGGAAAATAATTTTTGGATCCTTCCAACAAGCCTGAGAATAATAATTGACTAGGCATTGTGTATTTTATTGGTTTTTTGTATATCTTTTTGGTTGTAACATTTTAATGAACATTAGTTTTTTTAATGGATCATATAATGTTCTTATTATTATTTTTCTCTTTAATTTTCTATTTCCTTTCGGTTGAATTAATTTTCTTGATTTATTATCCACTTTTTGATAACCCCAAAATTGTGACAAGATCTATGGCATCGAAAAATTTATTTTATTTTCCTATCATATATGTCTCTACATTCCATTGATAATCTTTGATATATTTCATTACCTTTGATATATTACTACTTTATGTAGAATTGTTTTTTGATACTATGAGTTATAAGTTTTTTCTTTGTTCCTTTCTTTACCTTTGGTATAATATATATAGAATTTCATGATTTACCTTTCATTCAATGGATATAAAATTCCATGATTTGTGACAATAAAAAAGGTGGAGATTGTTGATCTCGTTGTTTTAATGATCAATAAATCAAAATTATTATGATATTTAATGAGTTTCATGTTTTTTGTAATATATTTAAATTATGAGATATAGTGTAAATATTTATCTAAGTATGAGACACTAACAACAAAGACTCAATACCAAGGAAGAATAATCACCAAGGATGAGTCATCATTAGTAACCAATCACTGATAAGATGTAAATTTGACTTATTTTAGAAAATTATCACCACCAAGAATTTCTCACCACTAAGAAAGTACCACTATAACATTAAGACGTCATCAATAAAGACTCACCACTATGATCTAAAATCAGCTATGTACTAGGTTGGCTCACCGTCAACACGAGTTACAATCAGCCTCACACACCCCCATACCATGAATCACAGCTATATCAATACACCATTCCATTGTCTCATTGCAAGACATAGACACTACTAGATGTTTCACCATTTCAAGGAGACACAACCAGAAGTGCCGCTGCTCAAAAGACACACCTCCAGTGTTTATTTTTATTTTGAATTACATTTACCTAACGTCTAGTTTGTTATATTTAATTATAAAAATTATTCTAGTAACTATTACTTAATTTATAGATATAGATTCATTAAACTTAACTTCAAAATGTGTAGTATGAGGAACAAAAGTCCCAGTGGATTCTATTTGTTGTTTTTTTGTTAAAAGATGAAGCATACTCCCTTGTGCACATATGGGAAGTGATGAACAAAAATATATACTTGCACACATAAAGAGAGTTGAGTAGCCTTGAATTTTTCTATATTTAAAGAATTTTTACCTGTGATTAACTATAGAAAAACTGTATCCCATTGAAATTTAGGAAAACTTTCTACAAACTCACAAGAAGGAGTTTTCGACACTCATTTATTCAAATAAAGTTCTTAAACTCTACTCGTGTTGAATTTCAAACTATATTTGAGAGTCATGAGTAGTAAAGAATATCAGACCGAGAAACATGATCTATCTACTCTTCTTAATTCCTATTTTTGTTTACTTATATTTTCATTTTGATAAGTGTGGCTTACTATATTTTATTCGATCCCACAATTTCTCCTTATTTAAATTGGATGATATATAGATATCTCCTCAAAAACTTTTACTCTAGTTTCCTATGTGCTTTGGTCGAGGTCTGGTTGTGGCATCTGTTATTTGTACTTCCAAGATTAGTGTGGAAGAGGTCATGTGTGGCCTAGATATATTTTATACTATTATAAAAAATGATATAGGTTGTGAATAAATGTTTATTTTCATATAAACAACATGGAAGTGGGTAATTTCCAAGGGGAGAAGACTATGTCTCTACTTTAGACTAAACCTATTTTATTCAAATATCACTATGTGTTTTGTTTTACAATATTTATTTTCTCTAACAAAATCCATTTTTACCTTCAAGTAAAACCCCTACTTTGATAGTTTGTTTTAATTAGTGCTTATAATAGAACATGATTTATTAAATTTATTTCTATGTTTAAAATAATATTTTATATTGTTTTTATCGGAGACCTAATAAATATTTTAGAATTTTTTTAAAAGAAAAATTCTTATAAAAAACCTATTTTTAACTAAATGGGATGTTTTATTTAAATTGGGGGATTTTATTCAAATCCATTTAAAAAAATAATTTCGTATTCAATTCACCCCCCCCCCCTCTAGATGCTCACTATGACCAAAAAATTCATGTAATTTATATATATAAATAATTTATCATAATTTATTTATTTCTATTCAGACCTTCCAATCTAACAACTCGGTGATAACTATCACATTAAATTTAATAATTTATATAATGTCCTATTCAAAGTCTATGTTTTGTCAAAAATAATTTATCAATGAAATTAAAATTTTTTAAATAAAAATATGTCATAAAATCTATATATTTTTAATTATATGCCAGTTACATTAATTTATATCTTAATTTTTTTACTTCTATATAAACAATAGAGGATACATATGCCTCATCTCATCTTTGGGTTTCCATGTTGCTTCTTCGATTTTATGGTTTTTCTACAAAACGTTGAACAGGTGAGCAATCATTTTTGAAAAAAAAATATCTTTTATCCATAATCTCTACTAGTCGTTCCTCATATGATAGATCATTATCCATTGGTATGACCTATGAGTTTAGTACATGTAAAAGATCATTTATATACTTCTGTATAAGGGATACTTGGTATCCATTTTTAACATTATAGAGATTCAATGGAAGTTCTAGGAAATAAGAAACTATCCTGATATGATCAAAAATTTAAAATAAGCATATATATTTATTGTTAAAATTTCTCTTATTTTAAAATATCATAACCTTATAACAAATATATTATCATACGAATACCTTGTGACTAACTTTTAACTCTAGATTTAACTGAAAATTTTTATCATAACTTTTCCATCATCTCTTAGCAGCCCTGATATGATGATGAATAGTAATAAACTCTTTAATATATAATTTTCATTATTAGGACCCAATATATTTTTTTTGTAACTTTTTGTCAAAATTTTGGAGATCTACACTTCCTACAATAGATGGATTTATAAGTATCCATCTAAATGATCGAGTGAAAGAAATTCATAAATGAAAATTTAACCATAGAAATGTTTTGATTCCAACCACATTTAAAATCTATAGAACATGGGAAACAAAACCTCTAGGGTTTTAATGATCCTATAATACTAACAATAAACTTGAGGATTATATTCATTACTAAACCATAACTCTATATACAGATTCAGCTGGAGACTTATCTAGAACAATTAGGTAAACCTCATATCCCAACACACAATTGAGAGTGATACTCCATGTAATATCACCACTTCCATAATTTATATCCTATAAATATGATCAAGAGATACATTTTCCCTACTGTTATTGAAATGTACCAATTTGATAATGTAATTCACTATAACCCAAATAGAATTATTCCCTTTACATGTTTTGGGGATTTCGAGGATGAAATCTAGGGAAATGTTTTCCCATTTATATTCAAGTGTCGGTAATGATTGTAATATACCATTAGACTAATATCTATTATCCTTAACATATTGACATATAATAAATTGATATACAAACTATTTAATATCCTTTTTTATTTTTTTCCCACTATAGATACTCTTTCATATCTTAATACATATTCATACTTCTTGGATTAATAGTTAATGATGAACTATGAGATATATCCGATATGTCCTTCTTTAATTCCAGTATTGATGTGATACATACTCAACTCCTACACCATATAATTCTATCTCAATAATGGTAGAACTTGGGAACATTTCTCACATTCTTCTATACTTCTACATACTACTTATTATACTCTTTAATTCAAACATGGATGGATAGTTGAACATTTATCTAAGAAATATATCTTTTATCCCCTTTCTTCAAAATTTAAAGATCCATATTTCAAAATTTTATAATTATTGTATCTATTTCAATCATCATCAAAGAAAAATTAGCATGGCCTTTCTAACATAGAGCATCATCCACCTTCTTTTCCATTCTAGAGTTCTAATATATTGAGCATTCATACCATTTAATCAACTCCAACCATCTCTTTTGGTATATATTGAACTCTTTTTATGTGAATATATACTTCCTGATTTTATGATTAGTATAAATATCACACTTTTCACTAAAAATAAAATGCCTCTATATTTTAGATGCAAAAATTAATGCTACAAACTCCAAATAATTATTCGGGTAAATTTTCTCATGATTTTTAAATTAGAATAAGTTATATGATGTCACTGTATCATTCTAATTGAGGATTTGTCAATGTCTAATATTCAATGAGACACTAAATATCAGAAAACCATTATTTACAATTGGTTTGTTTAAATATAAGTATAATATCCAAAATTATTTATAGTTCCTTGAAATTTTCCTTACAATCATCTATCTAAACTCACTGGGATCCCTTTCAAGTAAAATTTTTTATTGTATTAGATAACCATGGGAAATATCTCAAAAATCATTAGTAATATCATGAAAACTAGAAAATCTATGGATCTCAGTTACCATCATTATTCTAGTCCATTTTTCAATAACTTCCATCTTTTAAGGATCCACTAATATACGCTCAATTGAAATTATATATATACAAAGAATGTGACTTTTTATATCCAAAATTAAAACTTGGTAAATTTAGCATAGAATTTATTGTTTTTCAGGGTCTTCAAAACAATTCTCAAATAATATTAATGTTATTAAATTATCAATTAATACTTTAGAATATCATCTATAAATACTACCACAAAATAATTAGGGTAATCTATATAAATTATATTAATTAAATCCACTAATATAGTTATGTAATTTTTAATTCCAAATATAATCACAATAAATTCATAATGACCATACCTTGTATGGAATGTTTAATTTTATATATTCTATTTCTTTACCCAAAATTGATGATATCTATAAAAAATCCCAATCATGGTAAAATATTATGTTTCACACAATTGATCAACTAATCCATCCTTATTGGGTTGTTTCTGACGCTTTCGCTGGGGCACGCACGTCCATCTATTTGAGGTCGACGACGCTATTTGTTGCCCAGAATTCCCAATTTCCAATGGTGGGCGGAATGCGTTCCTTGTTCAGGGATGTTTTCTCCTTGATCGAAATGGGATTATGAGATTTCTGTTCTTCCTTCTGTGGATTCCTCCTCGAAACTCATCACCTAATCCGGGTATCCCTTATATATTAAGATGTTGTTCGTGAAACTCTTACCAGTGCCATATCTTCATGGACACCAGTTAATTACACTACTTCTATTGGGACATTCCAAGAGGTATGGTTAGGGGAGCAACCTTCGGTCGGGGGAATAGTCACGTTGGACATCACTGGTGTGTCTGGATGCTAGAAAACTGGCGCGTCTGGGTTTCTTCCCCTTATTATAGGGCTTCTAAAGGGTGAAGAAGCTCGAGGCATCCCACGTCGAGTGCATGGAATCATATGTCAAAGGCATGTATCTAATGTTCCCCTCAACTTCCTATGTTTAACATAAGGTATTCCATAGATTTAACATCTAGCGAAGATGGATTAGACTGATCAGAGCACTGACTAGAGTGGACAAGGTGAGTGCAACCCCTGGAGGGAACACCAATGTTGTGGCTAACGCGTGGTTAGCTACCCGATTGTTGTTAAGGGGAATGGGGAAGGAGGTGGCATGATCCCACTGGGATGTGGCAGCCGGGGTATGAATCAAAATGGTTGAAGGATGGTTAAGTGATGTGGGTGGATAATGCGATGGTGTCGACCTGTGGACGATGATGATATTGGGGTTGAGTCTCAAAGACATGTCCTACATATCAGTGTGACATGGAATAAAAGGCCCTGTAGTTCATTTTACGACGGTCTACCATCGATTGAGGATTTAGAAGACTTACCATAGGATGGGGTCACAAAGGCTTACCACAGGATAGGGTCGCAATGGCATACCGCTGGATGGTGGATGTAGTTTAACACCATGCCGGATGAAAAAGGGGCATACAGTTTATTGTCATGTGGGACAAAGGTGGTTCGATGGGAAGGGGGTCAGAGCCAATGGTGGTGGTCTTGAACCTTAGGGAGGATTCCTACGTACCTCGCCCTGGAAAGGATCAAAGACCTCGTGGTTTGGGTTGGTTTTTGGTGAGCCAATGTGAAGAAGCTCAGGACCCATGGATAGTGGGATTTAACCTCAGGGGGGCTTTCGACGTACCTTGCATTGGTAAGGATCAAGGACCACGTGGATGTAGTTAGTTTTTGGTGAGCTGACGTGAAGATAGACGGGACCAATGGGTGGTGGGCTTGAACCTTATGGGGGATTCCTAAGTACCTCACTTGTAAAGGATCAAAGACCTCATAGTTCAGGTTGGTTTTTGGGGATCCGACGTGAAGATGGTTGGGACCAATGGGTGGTGAGCTTGAACCTGAGAGAGGCTTCCTACGTACCTCTCCTTGGCAAGGATCAAAGACCTCATAGTTTAGGTTGGGTGTGGGGTTTACATTCTAGGATGGCCTGAGAGGATGTAATGGTTGATGCTTACTCTAATCCCACGTGAGCCGTGCTCAGTGTGAGAAGCAAGAGGCAGCAAGGACCTGACCATCGCGGCGTGAAAGGTGCGTCCATGGGAAGTGGACATGGGATACACGTAGTTAGTGTCCCAAAGAGGGAACAGGGGCTTACGCTTGGTTAGCAGCCTAAAGAGGAAACATGGGATTACTCAGGGATGGAGGCCCGGGTGGTGACAAAGCCCAGCAGGAGAGGGATTTATCACCTAGGAAGAGAGGGTAAGGGGTGATGCCTGCTGTAAGAAAGGCTAGGAGATTACACCAGGGCAGTTTCCCTTTCACAATGGACAGACTCCGCTTCGATAAAGAGGATTCCATGCCTTATTAGGAATGATCTCACTCCCATGGAGACCAGTGGATGTTGAGAAATCCTGAGATGAGGCACCCCACGTGCACGACACAGGGTGAGGTCACAGTTTAACGTCAGGTGCTGAGGATGATGTCTCTTGGTAGTTCAACGTCCTGCAGTTCAGAGGAATATGGGTTTTCTCCACACCCTTAAGACTTACATATCTAATACCCTACATCCCTTGAGGGAAGGAAGGTATCAGCAATTCCGTGGTGAGGGCGAGGCATGAGGTGATCCCATTGGGGGTCCACCATAGCGTGTCTATGCGAAGAAGCAATAGTTGTTAGCATGCCTATGTGAAAAAGCATGAGGCAAAGCAATGCCATGGAAATAATCTCCCAAGGGACCTTGAATTTGCTCCGTGCAATCTTGAGGGGCCGAACGGGAAGAGAGCGCGTGACACAGGTGGTTTTAACATAATAGAAGCTCAGACAAGGTGCCTCAAGGTGAGGGAAGCACATGGAGCATGTGTAAGAGAATGGGCCATGGAAACCAAGGAGTCATGCGCATAAAATTCAAGGTTTGCACGCATGATGAAGGGGTTGAGCGTAAGAGGGATGGGTGGCACGTAATATGGATGGGTTGTGTGCAAGACAGATAGTTTGCGTGCAAGTTGGATGGGTGGTGCGCAAGACCGAGGGGTTTCACGCATGATGGATTGTTTTCGCGCAAGAGGACCGATGGCGTGAAATACCGAGGGGCCGAGGGGTTGAGTGCAAGACAGATGGTATGGGCGCAAGTTGGAAATGTGGCGTACAAGACTGAGGGGTTACGCACAAGATGGATGGTTTGCACGCAAGTGGAACAGGTTGGGCACAAGATCACCTGGTGCAATGGGAACATGCACACAATAGGGGACTCCTTGCACACAAATTACTTTGGGAAGAAAAAAAATTCACGAGGATCAGAGGGCCCACCCGAAGGTGCTTCATCAGTGGACCAATCATGCAAAATTCAATACCTGAAGTCCATGGGGTTTTTCACGTGGTCGCAGAAGACGGGGTTTTCACGTGGCAGCGTATCTCTTCGTCTGTGGTTACCATCCCTGAAGGGTGGGGATATGGTTCATTTTATATCCAGATTCCTCGCAGTGGCGTGCAAGATCTTGGCATGAAAACACCCATCTGTATTCATCTTGTGCACGCAAAGGGGTTCAGTAGCGCAAACCCCCGTTCTATGTCTCCTTGTGCATGAAAACGACATTGGACGTGAAAATTCCCATTGGAAATCGCCTTTTGTGTGGAAATGGGGCCAAGCATGTGAAATCCCTATTGACATCACCTTTGGCGTGGAAACAGGGTCGGGCACGCAAAGTTGTGTTTGACATCGCCTTTGGTGAGGAAACAGGTCCGGGCGCACAAACTCCTGTTCGATGTCACCTTCAGTGTGGAAACGGAGTCGGGTGTGGCTAGTTGTAGAGGAAGGTGCTTTGGGCGTTGAAAGGGGGGATGGTTTGTAATATTTTTTTCACCAAAAGTCCTCTGGAATGCGTCTCCCTGATCTTGCGTGCACCTGCCTTCCATGCCCTAAAATCTCCTCTTTTTCATCCAGGATTCATTCATTGTTCTTTTATCCGCTCGATACGGACCTTCTCCGAATTTTGACATCATGAAATGCCCCTTCAACCCTCAGAATGGGAGCCGAAAGTGGATCCTAAGGTCAGATTCTGAGGGTACTCCGAAAAATAGAAAAGACATCTTCGACAGCGCGCAAAAATGCATTATGTGTGTGCAAGAGTGTAGCACACTCACATAAGACGAGTTAGTGCTATATAAATAGACGGAGGTCCCCCCTAGGCTCTACATTTAATTTTTTCCATGTAATAGTCTTTCTTGCTCTCGTGTGCGAAAACATTACTAAGCCACACGTAAGATTTCGTGACCGATTCTGGGTTTTTGTGCGCCATCCAAATTTTTTCCATGCACGTCGACCTTATTTCATGTCGCCATCGCTTTTTTGTACCGAATATTCCTTATTTTGTGTCAATCCCTTCAGAGTTGTAAACATGGACACTCAACAGACCAACACCAAGAGGGAAGTTGTCGCTGCTACAAGAAGAACCCAAATGATCGAGAACCCTCAGATTCTTCACGTGGGGATGTTTGTGTCAAATAACTAAATGATTTTCGGAATGCTTACACAAGCTCAAAAGAATTACATCCTAAGTTATAGCCTACCGCTATGAAACTTTGGTCTTCTGGAAGAGGTGCTGATGCCCGGTTTCGATATGGACACACCATGGTCGTGGGTGACAAGCGAGGATAGTCTTCCACAATAGCAAATTACCATCAATGGCCATCCTACTAGGGAAACATAGAACACAACCATATATGTCCTAAATTTGAAGACCAGGATGGTTATGGGTAGTGTTCGAGTCTCTAAGGAATCTCCCAATATTTATGAAATTACTTTCAGAAGCAGCATTACTGACATGATGAAGGGATAGAAGGAGTGGGATTTCAGATCCGAGGGAAACATTACCAATGAATGGGCATGGGAATATTGGGTATGTTAGATATGTGAGGAATTCAGGCCTGAGATGTGGTCCATTGGGCTTTTTTAGGACGTTTGGATGTCCCAATTATACTTCTACTGACAGCAGGACATTGTAGAAGAGCTGTTCAGTCATGGGTCGCCTGATACCAACACATTCCACCTCCACCATGGGGAGGTGGGCATGAGCCTATAGAATGTCCACTCTATCATGGGAATCCCTTTGGAGGTATATCAGTACGACGAGTTCCTCCTGATGGAGAATGTCTGGTGGGATAGGACACGCACCCAAATCCTCTCATGAAACCTATTGGAGCTGGCCAAGTAGGAGCTCAAAATAAAATATATCATAAAGGACATATGCTATTCAGGGTGGTTTAGCCTCTTCCTAACCAAGGACACAGCCGTAAAGATGCTGGTCTAAGGGAAGCAATGCCCGAACACATCTTAGAGGGGAAAAGCAGGATCATATTGGAAGATTCTAGAGACAGGAGACTAACGATCGTGGGGCTTTGGCGTTAATGAAGGTCAAGATCCAAATGTGTGGTACTCCAGGTGTAACATCCCAAGGTTTTCTAAAAATAAATTGAAAATGATTGAAATTTTGTTTAAGGTATATATTTATAAGTATCCTTTAAACATAATTTTATTTCTTCTATGTCTTGAATTTCAAGAAACTGTCATCTACAATTGTGTTCAGTATGTTATTTAGAGTCTGATGAAACAAAATTGTTTTTTTTGGTGAATAGTAACATGCCCTTATGAGTAGTAATATGAATAGTAATATGACCTCATGAATA
Organism: Viscum album; assembly: GCA_963277665.1. Classification (NCBI taxonomy): domain Eukaryota; kingdom Viridiplantae; phylum Streptophyta; class Magnoliopsida; order Santalales; family Viscaceae; genus Viscum; species Viscum album. Next base: position 669,343,049 of record OY728131.1, on the reverse strand, counting down.
TTAAATAATAATATTATTTTATTTTTCCATGGCAATAGGATAATGGGATCTTAATTAATTTTCCAATGTCACATAAAACTAATTACACTTCAATATTGTTATTTTTTGAATTAACTGAGATCTTATTTAAAAATTAAATTAATTATATTTAGAAAATTATTTTTGATAAATGGAGTTCATTTTTGAATTCTACATGTCGAAAAATGGTTGGGGTAAATTTTTGGTATTTTTTTGAAACTCTTGAATTTTTGGTGAATAGTCAAATACGATAAAATACCGTATAATCAATTTATCAGTAAAAATGAACTATTTATGACATCATAAGTGATGAAAGGCCACTTTCTTTGAACTCACTTGATATTTTAACTATTTAAGGACACTTTATTTGAGATTATTCATTGTCTTGATAAAAATATTATAATAATAATTAAAATAATCTAAAATACCTCCCCTCCTCCACTATAAATATCACCCTCACTCCCCTCTTCCTCCCACACCTCTCAAGCCTTGATCATTGACTAATTTCTGCCAAATTCCCTCCCCAATCTTCTTCCCCACGTCCTAGAGCTTCTGGTCTCACCAAAAGACCAAAATCAAAGCCCTTAAGAAGGATCTCAAGGAGAAGAGATCAAGAGGTAAACATCCTCTTTCATTTTCATTCTTTTCTTCCATTTTATGTTATTCTCTTCCTTTCCGTTTGTCTTTTGTTGGGATATTTCATTAAATATTTCCCCCTAATGTCCTAAATATGTATTAATGATGAGATATTCCATTCCTCTCATCAATCTTGATTTTATGAAATTTTAAGAGACGTCGTTAGGCTGCTGAATTTTCGTAAGAAATTTATCATGTTTTCTTTATTTCATGATTCTTTTCTCTTCTTTATTCATCCCTCTTATCCAAGAGGAATGAAATCTTCAGAATCGTGTATATTCTGGATGTTTTCATGTTTATGGAAAATTACAAATCATTATTTCTCTCCTCTCTCACTAATTTAAGGAATAAAAACATTGTCTGTGATGTGTCGAATTACCGACATCGTGGATGATGTAATTTCACATTCCATTAATTCTTTCAAGTCTGGTCATGAAACTATTTATGTGGTTGAAACAGGTTATAATATATGTTTTATAACCCATATATGGTTCTGTAATTCTTTTGTACTCATGGTTCTAATTTATAAGACTAAATGAAGTTTTTATGATCAAAGAACCACTTAAATGATCTAAACGAACATAATTAATGTTTTAACTTATAAGGCATTATCATATAAATCATCAAAGTGATAACTGGTATAAATTATGGTACTGGAAATATGTAAATACTACTCCATTCCAATTCTAGAGTTTCACTTCCAATCAACAAGAACGATTCAACATTAACCGATCATGAAGATCACAAAATAATTCACCCAAAATAATGCAAGGAACAAAATACTAACAATTAAGGGGTGAAATGAGGTTATGTAATGACCATATAAGATGTTATAAACATGAACATGTTTCTGTAAAATTCTAATACCACTCTTTTAACCATTATACAGGAGGTTTAAACAATTTTGATGTAAGACAAGCCTAATGTAAGGGAATTCTTAACCCAATTTCCATTCTTTGGGTTAACCGTCTACTATATTATTTATGTGATATTTAAATTGTTTTTGTGATGGGTTATGTCTATATTATGTTTCATTATGTGTTTTTACAGATTATATACATATTCCATTCACATTATTAAGCCTCACATCAAGTATATGATGTTTATAAGGGACATTTCTTCTAAAACCCTTTTTAAAAATTCTATTTTGCAATATTAAAAAGCAATGTTTTATGCTATTATTTATGTTGTATGATTATGTTTTAGTTATTGGGAATTGTTTATGATGAAGGGTGGGACCTATATTTCCCTCCAATGCATTGGGTATGAGTAATTTGGAGGTCGGCCATATGGTTACTCCATGTGTAACTGTGATGGTTACACAAAGTAAGGTAGCCGTGAGGGTTACAAATTTTAAGGTAGCCAAGATGGTTACAAGATTATGTATGTAATTCCCCAAGATACCTCTATGATTTTATTTATGTTTATGTGGATCTTGTGTAAATCTCATGATACACAAAGTAAGTATTTATGGGTGGAAATCATGTCTTTTGAAAATGTTTTCATATGTCATGCGTATTCATGGACTAATGTGATTTTTCCTTCTTTTCATACCTTATTGAGATTTTGTGCTCATCCCAAGTTTTTAAATGATTTTTCACAGGTTAATGGATTAGTAATACAAGGAATGAAGACATGTTAAGTGTTGAAGAATTTTCAAGGAGTCTTGTTTTAAGTTTTAATGTTTTATATTCTGAGGAAAATGGAAACTGATTTTATGGTATCCACTATGTAACAATGTGTAATGTTATGAATGTTTTGTCTTAATTCTCTAAAGCTCTAAACATGAAAAGATCCTCAATGTAAAAAGGAAGTGTTTTCCTGAATAAATTTAATATTATTTATGTAACAAGTGTGGGTCTTTATAGTTGGTATCAGAGGAAGGTTTAGATAACTTTAGGGGTTAAGGTGATGCGAATAGAATACCATCAATAATTTTCACTCTATGATTAATTTGTTATAGAATTTAAAGATTACCCTGTTGCTTCATCTAAGAAATGTTTGTTTAGAATGGTTGTTCGCAGAAGTAACATGGATGCTGAAGAGGAGAGGCACCGACAGAATGACATCCTTCCTGATCTATAGCCCAGAATGGTAGGGATTGGAACCGAGCAGTTTGTGACAGTAATAGCTCAGCTAACGCAGGCTATAAATGGTGGTGGCATCCATGAAAGAGAACCAACAGATGTACCCCAATGGAACATGATAGTGGTGGAACATTTTATGAGACAACATCCTCCTGCATTAAATGGATACTCTGACCTAGTGGCAGAAGAAGGATGGATTAAATCCCTTGAAAAGATATTTTATGTTATGGGATGTTCAGATAATCAAAAGGTAAGTCTTGCCATTTATCGTTTTGAAGAGGAAGTTGATCAGTGGTGGTCAATGGTAAGGAATATCAGTGGTAGAGAGGATTTTGATGCCTTAGTGTGGAATGAACCCATAAAATTGATAACATATCAGGAAACTAAGAAAATACTGAAAGATGGAAGTGAAAGTTATCTTGCTCATATTGTTGAAAACAGGGGAACTATTCAAATTAATGATGTGCCAGTGGTAAATGAATACCTTAATGTTTTTCCTAAGGAGTTACCCAGTGTCATACCTGAATGAGAAGATTAATTCACAATTGATTTAGTTCCTGATGCTAAGCCAATTTCAAAACCCCCATATCGTATGGCACCAATAGAACTTCTTAAATTGAAAAATCAGTTGTAGGATTTGCTTGTCAAGGGCTTCATTCGTCCCAGCACTTCACCATGGAGAGCCCCTGTTTTGTTTGTTAAAAATAAAGTTGGTTCTATTAGACTTTGCATTGATTATTGAGCTTTGAATAACATCACTATTAAAAACAAGTATCCTTATCCTCATATTGATGACTTGTTTGATCAGCTCCAGGGAGCTCAGTACTTTTCCAAGATTGACTTCAGATCCGGATACCATCAGCTGAAGGTGAAGGAGGATGACATCCTGAAAACAGCCTTTCGTACTAGATATGGGCATTATGAATTTGTTGTTATGACATTTGGGTTAACTAATGCACCTTCTGTATTCATGAATCTTATGAATAGAGTATTTCATGAGTTCTTGGATAAGTTTGTTGTTGTATTTATTGAATACATTCTGGTTTTTTCTAAAAATAAAGAGGATCATGAAAAACATCTAAGGGTTGTTTTACAAACTTTAAATGAAAAGAAACTATATGGAAAATTATGCAAGTGTGATTTTTGGTTGCAACAGATTTCTTTTCTTGGGAACATTGTAAATAAGGATGGAATAACAGTTGATCCTGAGAAAACAAAATTAGTTGATGAATGGCCAAGACCCCCAAATGTTATAGAGATTCGTAGTTTTCTGGGCTTATCAAGTTATTACCGACGGTTTGTTAAGAACTTTTCATGGTTATCTAGCCCAATAACTAAGCTAACACGGAAAGGGGTTAAATTTGTTTGGACAGAGGAATGTGATGTTTGTTTTCAGGAACTAAAGAAGAGATTGGTGAATGATCCAGTTTTGGCCTTACCTTCCCAGAATGGTGAGTTTGTCATCTACAGTGATGCTTCTTTGAAGGGACTTGGTTGTGTTTTGATGCAGAATTATTAGGTAATTGCCTATGCTTCGAGACAACTTAATCCTCATTATCTAAATTATCCCACACATGATTTGGAATTGGCAGCTGCGGTTGTTTCTTTGAAAATATGGTGGTATCATCTATACGGAACCAAATGCCAAATATATACTGACCATAAAAGTCTTAAGTATATATTCACTCAGAAGGAATTAAACATGAGGCAGAGAAGATGGCTAGAACTGATAAATGATTATGACTGCATGATCAATTACCATCCTAGAAAAGCAAACAATGTAGCGGATGCCTCAAGTAGGAAAAATCATGCATCATTAACCATGATACGTTTGGAACATGATCCCTTGATTAATGATTTGATGAATTTTGTATTGGAAGTTGTTGGTGCTGGGAATACCTCTCTTTTGTTTCAGGTTTTAGTGCAGTCTTCACTGTCAGAAAGAATTATGAAAGCGCAGAGGGAAGACTGTGAGCTACAGAAAAAGGTAGAATTGGTTAAAATGGGTAAGTTTCCAGAATTTTATCTTGATAAAGATTGTGTTTTAAGGTTTGGAAAAAGGTTGTGTGTGCCTTTTGATTCCCAGCTGAAGAAAGAATTGTTGTGTGAAGCTCATAGTTCTCCATTTTCTGTTCATCCTGGAAGTACTAAGATGTACAGAGACCTTGGAGAGTATTATTGGTGGAATGGGATGAAAAGAGATGTTGCTGATTTTACAATGAAATGTTTGAAATGTCAGCAGGTTGAAGCAGAGCGACAGTTACCGAAGGAGATGCTTCAGCATTTTCCAGTTCCAGAATGGAAATGGGAGAATATATCCATGTATTTTGTGGTGGGGCTACCAAAGACTTCTCGAGGTAATAATGCGATATGGGTTATTGTTGATCGGCTAACAAAGTATGCTCATTTTCTTTCTATTTGAGATACAATGACATTAGATCAGCTATCTCGATTTTACCTCAAGGAGATTGTCAGGTTACATGGTGATTCATTCGAATTTTAATATTAAGTGGACGAGATGAGGGCTGTAGGGCGAGCGTCGGCTTTCAGTGAAGATGGAAACTAGGGTTTCCTCGTGGCGATTTCTCACTTCTTCGGGTTCGATCTCCTTCCTCCCAGTGGAATCTCGGCTAATCTCTCTAACTCACGGTGTGTTGACGGAGACAAGGCCTGCTCTCCCTCGCGGTGCCATGGCGGTTCGGCCTCGGTGCCGCCGGGACCCAGTTTCTCCTTGGCCTCAACTGTTCATGGATCTGGTGTTGCAGAGAGATCCCATTCCAGTGCAGATCAAATACCCATTGTTGGATCGGTTGTTTCAGCAAATCAAAATCTTTCGGCTCCTGCATTTCCGGTGAGATCGGATGTTGCGGGATCTGGAAAAATCAAAACTCCATCCCTTGGCGGCTCTCATTTTTCGGGACAGAATGTGTTGCCTAGTGGAGATTTAGCTTCAACTGGTGGTAAGGTTTTTCATTTGTTGTCTTACGCTACTTCTTTAAAGAATTCAAATTCTGCTTCGCCGCTTCATGGAACTCAACCTTTGGCTCGGTTCAAGGATCCATGTCCTGGTAGAATCATTCGGAAAGGTTCATGTGCGCATGTTGAAGCCAATCATGAAGCCCTTACAGAGATAATGATGCTTGGTAAAAATTCTATGATTGCACGTATTATTCTCCCTAAGGGTGAGAAACCATTGAAGATTAATGATTTGTTTCACAGAACTTCAATGTTATGGGGTTTTTCTAACTGGAAATGTGTCTCACTTGGTCACAGAATCTTTCACTGTTTGTTCCCCTCTGAGGAGTTGAAGCTGCAAGCATGGAGCAGTGGAACCCTGCTTTTGAAACCTGGCTGGCTTCACCTACATGAGTGGTCTATGGAATTTAATGTTTCACATGCAAGAAATTATTTTTCTCAGGTTTGGGTCTGCCTTCATGGACTCAATTGGGTCCTTTGGCACCCGATGATCTTGCTTGATATCGGTACTGCTATTGGAACTCCCATCCACCTTGATAAAGAGACTGAAGATGTCCGTTATGGTCACTTTTCCAGAATATTGGTAGAGATAGATCTCATATCTACACTGATTGACAAGGTAATCCTCTCTACACCTCTTGACAACATCCAAATTGATGTTTAATATGAAAAAAGGCCACTTTTCTATAATCATTGTATGGTTGTTGGGCATTCTTTGGACTTATGTCGGAGGAACACCCCCTGTGATGAATGTGGGATGACGGGCCACCCATCAAATCTTTGTCGAAGGAAAAAACAAATGATTGATACTTCTTTGTAAAAGGCTACCATTCATTATGGTGACTCAAGTAAAGAGTCACCTCCTGTTACTTCTGATGTTCTGATTACTGGGAAGTCCGGCTACCTGTCGACTGAGGGTGGTGTTGTGCCCAGAGAGTTATCTTTGGTTGATGTAGAGAAATCTATCTCTCAATTGCCTCTTAAAGACAAAGAAAAGCTAGTGGATGTGTCCCCCACAAAAGACCTTAGTGATCCTTCTTGTGTAAATTTGATCCAAATACAGTCAACTAAGATTTCTCTACCTGTGCTGGATGCGGGGCAATAGGTTGATGATCGACAGGAACCTCGTATTGGTAAATGGGTAGATGTTTCTGATTCTGAGGGAGAAAAGGCTAGCTTCATTACTCCGAATAGTGGTGGATCTCTCTCCTTCAAGGATATGGTCATGGATGGGGAGGCAAGGATGACTGTTGGTGAGGATTTTACTTCTGTTCCTACAAAGAGAAGACAACGCAAGGATTACTCTCATATTCCTAAGACGGTGTCGACTAGATCAGCTTCAAAGGTCTCAAAAAAATTTGATGACAATTATTGGAAGGCCTTTAACCAAGATAAGTCTCAGTCTGAATGGGAGCCTGTTGGAGACTCTGATTATGGGAATGACATGTCGTATTATGATTTTTAGTTTTTGAGAATGAGGGAATTACTGATTGTGTGACCCCTTTTGCCACCTACCTAGTTTCTTTTTCTTTATTGAATAAAGGGTCAGAAGATTATGCTTCTGACTTGACCTTTTTAAAAAAATTGCCAGGTTACATGGAGTTCCTCTTTCCATTGTGTCTGACCGAGATCCCAGGTTCACTTCTAAATTTTGGAAGGGACTTCAGAAGCCTTTGGGAACAGAGTTGAATTTCAGTACAGCTTTTCATCCTCAATCAGATGGGAAGTCAGAACAAATGATTCAAACTTTGGAGGATATGCTTCGAGCTTGTTCAATCGAATATCAGGGATGTTGGGATCAACATCTTTCATTAGTTGAGTTTTCTTATAATAACAGTTTCCATTCCATTATTCATATGGCACCTTTTGAGGCCTTGTGTGGAAAGCATTGTTGGACTCCTGCGTTTTGGGATGAAGTCGGTGAAAGAAAGTTGATGGGGCCAGAATTAGTAGAAGAAGTGGCTGAGAAAGTGAGGATGATCCAGCAACACATGAGGACAGCTCAAAGAAGGCAGAAAAGTTATGCAGATAACAGAAGGAAAGACTTCTCTTTCGAGGTAGGTGACCATGTTTTCCTTAAAATCTCTCCTTGGAAATGTGTGATGCATTTCGGTAAGAAAATGAAACTAAGTCCACAGTTCATCGGTCCTTTTTAAATCTTGGATAAAGTTGGAACAGTTGCATACTGCATAGCTTTGCCTCCGAGCTTATATTAGGTACACAATGTTTTTCATGTTTTGATGTTGAGAAAGTATGTTCCAGATTCATCACATGTCTTGAGGCAAGAAGCAGTTCAGCTGGAAGAGAACCTTTCTTATGAAGAAAAACTGTTTCAGATTCTTGATCGAATAGAACAGGTATTGAGGAATAAGGTAATCCACCAGGTAAAGGTTTTGTGGAGAAACCACATGGTTGAAGAAACAACATGGGAGTCTGAAAATGCTATGAGGGAAAAATACCCTCAGTTGTTTAATAAGTAAATAAAAATTGCGAGGACGCAATTTCAAGAAGGTGGGGATAATGTAACATCCCAAGGTTTTCTAAAAATAAATTTATAATTCTTGAAATGTTGTTTAAGGTATATATTTATAAGTATCCTTTAAACATAATTTTATTTCTTCTATGTTTTGAATTTCAAGAAACTGTCATCTACAATTGTGTTCTGTATGTTATTTAGAGTCTGATGAAACAAACTTGTTTTTTTTGGTGAATAGTAACATGCCCTTATGAATAGTAATATGAATATTAATATGACCTCATGAATAGTAACTAATAATATTAATTTATTTTCCCATGGAAATAGGATAATGGGTTCTTAATTAATTTTCTAATGTCATATAAAACTAATTGCACTTCAATATTGTTATTTTTCGAATTAACTGTGAACTTATTTAAAAATTAAATTAATAATATTTAGAAAATTACTTTTGAAAAATGGAGTTCATTTTTTAATTCTACACATCGGAAAATGGTTGGGGTAAATTTTTGGTATTTTTCTGAAACTCTTGAATTTTCGGTGAATAGTGAAATACGATAAAATACCGTATAATCAATTTATCAATAAAAATGAACTATTTATGACATCATAAGTGATTCATGGACACTTTCTTCGAACTCACTTGATATTTTCACTATTTAAGGCCACTTTATTTGATATTATTCATTGTCTTGATAAAAATATTATAATAACAATTAAAATAATCTAAAATACCTCCCCTCCTCCACTATAAATATCACCCTCACTGCCCTCTTCCTCCCACACCTCTCAATCCTTGAGCATTGTCTAATTTCTACCAAATTACCTCCCCAATCTTCTTCCCCACGTCCTAGAGCTTCTGGTCTCACCAAAAGACCAAAATCAAAGCCCTTAAGAAGGATCTCAAGGAGAAGAGATCAAGAGGTAAACATCCTCTTTCATTGTCATTCTTTTCTTCCATTTTATGTTATTCTGTTCCTTTACTTTTGTCTATTGTTGGGATATTTCATTAAATATTTCCCCATACTGTCCAAATTCTGTATGAATGATGAGATATTCCACTCCTCTCATCAATCTTGTTTTTATGAAATTTTAAGAGACGTCGTTAGGCTGCCGAATTTTCGTAAGAAATTTTTCATGTTTTCTTTATTTCGTGATTAATTTCTCTTCTTTCTTCACCCCCTCTTATCGAAGAGGCATGAAATCTCCAGAATCATTTATATTCTGGATGTTTTCATGTTTATGGAAAATTACAAATCATTATTCCTCTCCTCTCTCACTTATTTAAGGAATAAAAACATTGTCTGTGATGTGTCGAATTACCGACATTGTGGATGATGTAATTTCACTTTCCATTAATTATTTCAAGTCTGGTCATGAAACCATTTATATGGTTGAACCAGGTTATAATATATGTTTTATAACTCATATATGGTTCTGTAATTCTTTTGTACTCATGGTTCTAATTTATAAGACTAAACGAGGTTGTTATTATCAAAGAACCACTTAAATGATCTAAACGAACATAATTAATGTTTTAACTTATAAGTCATTATAATATAAAGAATCAAAGTGATAAATGGTATAAATTATGGTACTGTAAATATTTAAATACTAATCCATTACAATTCTGGAGTTTCACTTCCAATCAACAAGAACGATTCATCATAAACTGGTCGTGAAAATCACAAAAGAAATCACCCAAAATAATGCAAGGAACAAAATACTAACAATTATGGGGTGAAATGAGGTTATGTAATGACCATATAATATGTTATAAACATGACCATGTTTCTGTAAAATACTAATATCACTCTTTTAACTATTATACATGAGGTTTAAACAATTTTAAAGTAAGACAAGCCTAAGGTAAGGGAATTCTTAACCCAATTTCCATTCTTTGGGTTAACCGTCTACTTTATTATTTATGTGCTATTTATATTGTTTTTGTGATGGGTTATGTCTATATTATGTTTCATTATGTGTGTCTACAGAGTATATACATATTCCATCCACTCTATTAAGTCTCACTTCACATATATGATGTTTATAAGGGACTTTTCGTCTAAAATCCTTTTTTAAAATTCTGTTTTGCAATATTCAAAAGCAATGTTTTTATGATATTATTTATGTTGTATGATTATTTTTTGGTTATTGGGAATTTTTTATGATGAATGGTGGGACCTATATTTCCCTTCCAATGCATTGGGTATGAGTAAGTTGGAGGTCGGCCATATGGTTACTCCAAGTGTAACTGTGATGGTTACACAAAGTAAGGTAGCGGTGAGGGTTACAAATTTTAAGGTAGCCAAGATGGTTACAAGATTATGTAAGTAATGCCCCAAGATACCTCTATGATTATATTTATGATTGTGTGGATCTTGTGTAAATCTCATGATACACAAAGTAAGTATTTATGGGTGGAAATCAAGTCTTTTGAAAATGTTTTCATACATCATGCGTACTCATGGACTAATGTGATTTTTCATTCTTTTTCATACCTTACTGAGCTTTTGTGATCATACCATGTTTTTAAATGATTTTTCACAGGTCAATGGATGAGTAATACAAGGAAGGAAGACATGTTAAATGTTGAATAATTGTCAAGGAGTCTTGTTTTAAGTTTTAATGCTTAATATTCTGAGAAAAATGGAAACTGATTTTATGGTATCCACTATATAACAATGTGTAATGTTATGAATGTTTTGTCTTAATTATCTAAAGATCTAAACTTGAAAATATCCTCAATGTAAAAAGGATGTGTTTTCCTAAATAAATTCAAGATTATGTATGTAACAAGTGCGGGTCTTTATACCAGGTTCCTTGCCGCATTCTTGAGTGGATGGTTATTTACTGTGAGGGACACGATGATGGGAGTCCATCCAAGGACGTTAGTGATGGCTGTGATTATGGTGGATAAGAAGAAGGTTAACCTAGGAGTTCCAATTTTGCCTAGGCTATACAGTATTCTAGGGTGTATCTCGAGGGAAGAACACCCAGGAGGATATGCGGGTCATTCCATATTCTCCATGGCTCGGTCGCAGCCCAATGTGGTGGGTATGACTTCTCGAATGCCATTCTCCCCCAGGAAATAGTATGTGGCCATCCCTAATGAACATTGATGGAATCCGGCCATTGATGCTCAGGAATGAAGGAATAAAGTTCACGATCGGTAGCCACACCCACTTCGACTTCCACCTGTTCCGAACCCCGGTCGCCCAAATGGTAGATGATGGGCGGGGTCCACTAGAGCAGAGGGAGTACCTGCAGAGCATCTGGGGCAGTGTGCTGGAGGCCCGAATTGATGGCAAAATCTTCTGTGAATACTATGTGCTGACCAGGTTTTCCAGGCATTTCGGGTGCATGCAGCAGATGCCCAAGAAAGTTTACACAGAGGTTTGGGAATAACATAATATCTGCATTCTCAGCTAGTTGTGGATTATTTTCACAATAGAAGGCCTAAGCGAAATCATCACTCTTCCCCCCATTGAGGTCAGTGTGGGACTGTCAGTAGAATATGTCGAACACTGGACGAGAATGTATCTCATGGTGATTATTTGGAAACTCATTCGGTAGATCAAGGCTACTAGTACAGAGCCTGAAGAGCATGAAGTTATATGAGGTTTCGCAGGGTAAGTGAAGAAAATAATGGGTCAGTTAGCTAGCGCGGTGTAGGCCGGTACTTCATCGGTAGGGGTAACCCATACCAATAATGTGCCTCTACCATCCAGGGAAGGGTGGTCTTATGTACGACCTTAGGATATGACTAGGGAACTCCCAGTAAAGCAACTTAGGTACCAACTGATGTCATCAACCGATGCTATCTTCCCTTCACTGTGGTATGCTTGGAGAACGCTATGACAGTCCATGTCCACTGAGGAGTTGTGGCAGAGGTTGATATGCACTGGGCTCGATCTTCCAGAAATAGGGCACATCTGGATATCGGATTGGGTAAAATTTTATTGTCAGTGTGCATACCTAATATCCATATATATGAACGCATGCCAGTGGGGGCATTATGAAGAACCGCATCTCCTGGTGAAAGTAATTCTTGGCCAAGAGCATGACCCATAGAGACTTCCATCCAAGGATGAAACTGTATAAGAATAAGAAGAATATTATGATGATGATGATGATGATGATTAGGAGGAGGAGGAGGAGGACCAAGTTGAAGATCTTAGTGGAGAGGGGACTTCAGTAGCTCCCACTCACCAGCGGAGATCCCGGGAGAGTGGCGAAATCTTTGGCTCTGATGCAGAACTGGCAGAGCAGCTTGAGGTATGGTTTAAACCTTACACTATCCTTTATCTTTTCATTGTCTCGATCTTTCAACAAAACCATGTCCTATTCCAGAACACATGGGTGAGGGTGCCCAAGAAGCCTTCCCCACAGGGGGCGCAGGTATGCCTATGGAGACCGGGGAGCAACCTCGGGGGCCCATCCTCGGGACAACATAGTGAGGCGCCAATTTCAATCGAATTAGGTGGAAATGATCCAGAAGGAGAGTCCCCCCATATCAGTCGTTCAAGAGGAGTTGACACCGATGATCGAGTTGACAAGCACCCAAGGCTCCCCTGAAGTGGCGGCCCCTACCATAACCTAGGCATCGGACAACACCACACTTGGCTCTCATAAGTCCTTTCTAATTGGTTTTCCTCTTTTCTGGAAAATTCAGCCAGTCAAATTTCTGATCCCTAATGCAGTGATCGCGTGGTTGGAGGCACGACATACCATCGTGTCCGAGACATATGCAGGAGAGAGATGGGAAAAGACCGCAACGGCCTTTACCGAATCAACCATTTTAGGCAACCCTACCCTAGAACTCAACGATCCAGAGATTGTAATGTTGGATGGTAATGCTTCCGGGGTAGATCTCCAGCCCGAAAAGAACAAAATCGTTGATGAAGTGAAGGTTCCCAAAGAAGTCCCTGTTGTTGAAATCCTAACCACTTTCCCAAAGTACAGGCCCGCTGACCCTGAAAAATATGACAATTCCAACTCAAATGTTGTGGAGGAGAGTTGTATGACACGGAACGAGGCATGGAAGTGCATCAGATGCTTTCTCATATAACCACAGGCAGAATGGCTAAGCTGGATGTGGTCACTCTACACCTGGCTACACTTTCTCTGCACTAGAGGGGTAGATGCTTTCCATTGTCATGTAATGATCAGTGATTACATGGTGGAGAAGATATGAGAAGACAACTGACATTTAGACGTTACCTAGCACCAAGAATATTCAAAGAATACTCAAGCCTTCTTAGAGGTGGGACAGGAGGTCCAACGCCTTGAGGAGAAAATGATGGAAATGGAGGCATTCATTTCCAATTCCACAGTTCGTGCACTGCCATAACGCATCTGAGTATGACATCAAGACAAATCAGATAGAGGGAGACGATTCCCCTACCTAGGATAAGGGTCTTGAGTATTCCCGCCTCTAGTTTAATGGTCATAGGATGAGACATTGAGGGGGATTGATTTAATGGATTGTGCCAGGGCGGTGAAGTGACCAAACATGATGCATAGTTCCCATAAAGATATCTTAGTTTAGAGTCATAGAACTCAGAACAGGTTGGGAAAAGACATGGGGGTACACTGTATGGCTATTTAAAAACATGATGTGAATGAGAAACCATGAGGTACTCATCACACCACATGTTCCAAGAAAAGGGGTTTGGGCCTAGGTACTGAAAGAGAGAGGACCAGATTTCAAATTCATTGGGATGGACCCATAGACAATGTGTCTGGGTGTTCCTACGTAACCCATAAGGATGAGAATCAGGCCATACGTAGTTCTGGAGGAAATTTTGACACTAATAAGGGAAAGATACCGTGTATGGCACGATGAGTAACTCGATGTGAATTATTACATGATCCCACACCACACAGTACAACCCTATGTGAGAATTTAGGCCAGGGGCATGAAAAGGCCATGGGGCTTGAGGTTAGGCCTTGGATTGAATGTCATGGCCAGCTTGCAGTTTAATGTCCTGTAGTGTGGAAAAAGGTAGGGGTATGGTATCTCATCTGGGGATGTGTACGGCATGAAGAGAAACCCGATGTGAATGAGGAGATAATCCCGCACCACACTGTACAACCCTAAGTGAGAACATCATCCATGGTCCCAAAAAGGCCAAGGGGCCTAAGGCTGGGCCATGGATAGAATTTCATGTCCAACTTCAGGTTTCACATCCTACAGTGAGTAAAATGTTGATCTTAGTTTAGAGTCATAGACCTCGGACCGTGTATGCCTATTTTAATGTCATATGACTAGGACAGAGAGGACGAATCATCATGCTTATTGAAGACCACAAAGTGGGAATGATGATAGAGGAAAACTATTGACCAGGTTCGCAACACAATATCTACAATTGTGTGGTCAGAAGGGGGGAGAAAAATTGAACATCGACTGTTGACCCAATTCACAACACGAGACTTGTATCAACTTGTCACTCGAAATCCTCAAGGGTGTTATCTTGTAATGGTAGGATAGACCTTGGGCCGAGCATCAATGCCATTCGTGTTCCCTTCTAGATATAGAGCGTGAAAGAAACCCAAATTATGCGTCATGCCGAGCATGGAAGGGCATGTGGTCACTGGAGTGATGATATATAAAGGAAGGGATGTCTCAATGAAATATGTGTTGTGTGGCGAAATAATCCTTCATGAATGAGGATGTGAGCCCATACTGCACCACACAATCCTGAATGAGAACTCGTGCCAAGGGCCGGAAAGGGGGTGAAGGCCTGAGGCTGAGTGTCCCGGATAATTGTAGTCAGATGACCTCTCACGCGGGAATTGCCTTCATAACTCCTAATCCCACATGAGCAATGATCTGTGTGGGAAACATGGAGTGGGATTATGCTTTCCCCATCACATAAGGGTCCAACATCTATAATTACTCTCCCTCTCGAATCAGACCAAGATTTGGAGAGACAGTGGGGGTGGCGACAACAACTGAAGATAGTTGTTGACCCAATTTGAAACATAGTATCTATACTGTGTGACCTGAAATGGGAATAACAAATGGGCGTTGATCCCTAACCATATTTTGAACACGATACTTGTATCTATTTTTTTTCTAAAACCCTTGAGGGTGTTGGCTCGAAATTATAGGAGAGACCTTGGGCTAAGTATCCTTATCGTTCGAGGGGCCCCATTGGATGTGAAAGATAATGGGAACCTAAATGATGGGGCGGCGAAACAAAAATGCGCCTATGAAATCTCAACTCAAGTGGGATAGGTGAAGAGACAAAAATATTTAGGGGATAGAGATACATGGTATGATCATGATGAACTTGACGTGAATGAGGGAAAAGGGATGGGCCACACCATGTGTTTTGTCCCATTGGAAGGTTCGTAAATTTTGGGTTTGGGCCTATGGATGAAATGTCCGGGTAGTCCTATGTATCCCATGAGGATAGGAATCAAGCCACACATAGTTCGGAAAGGGCCATGCAGTTTAGTGTCATTCATTAAAGACATGGGATGATTAGAAGAATGAAGGAGGGCACATGGTGCAATCATCGTAACCCTGACAAGGGTGGGGCCAAAGAAGCCTACACAATTCCATGTGAGATCATACCAAGGAACTATGCCCAGGAGGGGATAGTCAAAGAGGGAGCTTGGGGTGGACTAAAGACGAGGCATTGGAGCATTCCTACGTATCCCATGAGGATGGGAATCAAGCTTTACGTAGTTCATAAGATGCATAGCTTAAATTCATGTAGGACTGAATGGTTTAAGGTCAGGCTAGACCATCATGCAGTTTAGGGTCATGCAGGACTAGCACATTGAGGTAGTACATGACCGTACTATTTAAGGTCATGCTGGACAATACAGTATATGGTTATGCAGGACTGGATATCTCAAGAAAAGTATTTCTTGAGGAACCTGGCATTGGTGGGAGTATTTATACACTCACCATCCATGGTAACCAGTGAGTATGTTCCATTGGATTAAACCTTGTGAATGATGTAAGGTCCTTCCCATTTGGGCTCTAACATTGGTGATTTTCTACCCGGTATCATTGGTGCCCTCAAGGCCAATGAAAAGTTGCCTTGAAATAAGGAACAGAGGTGAACTTTCTTTTTGAAATCTCAAGCTATCTTGTTCTGATTCATTTCTAGATTATTCAGGGCATCAACAATGTTCTCATAAAGCGCTTCCAACTCATCCAGATGGATTGTAGATACTTTATCTAGCGCTTTCTGATCATATACAGATATGCACAATGAGGGAAATTGAATCTCGATGGGCAGGATGGCCTTCGTCCCATACACCAGAGAATATGGGGTCACCTAGGTGGAATTGCGAGTCATCATCCGATAAGCCCAGAGGGAATTGGGGAGCTTGTTCGGCCAACTCTTCTTATTATGACCAACCATTTTCTGCCAAATGTTATAGAGGGTATTTTTGAATGCCTCAATCTGTCCATTATCTTGTGCATGATAGCGAGAGGTATGGTTCAAACAGATGTTTTACATAGAGTACAATTTCATCAGCTCAACCGCTCGAAAGTTTATTCCATTATCAGTGAGGATAACATGAAGGGCCCCAAATCAGTAGATGATGTTGTAGCTCACAAAGTCAATGATGGAACGGGCCTTGACCTCTTTGAGTGGAACTTCCTCTATCCACCTTGAGAAGAAATCTGTGGTAGTTAGGATGGACCTCCACTTGTGAGTTGTTGCTGGTGGATATGGTCCCACGACATCGATTCCCCACAAAGCAAATGGCCAAGATTACTTGGTAGATTGGAGAGGTTCTTGCGTCCGATGCATGAAGTTAGCAAGAATATGGAATACATGGCATATTTTGGAAAACTCGATGAAGTCATGAATCATGGAGGGCCAGAAGTACCCTAATCTCTGGATCTGGTGAGATAGCTCCAGCCCTGTCTGATGAGCCCCACGGGAACTGGCATGAACCTTTTGCATGACCTGAGAAATATCGACTCCTATAATGCAACAGAGGATAACCCCATCAAACCCACACTTGTAGAGGATTTTATCTTGGCCAGGGCCGTATTCGAGGGTTAACTGCAATGTGTGGCACCAGATTCGCTCGCGCTCGGCCCGATCCACCATGAGGTAACCATTTTGGAGATTCTTAACAACAGGAGCTCTACCATCAAGAGTCACTTCAATCACTACATCTGGGGGTCCTGACCTGGAGGCTCCCATGGTAATATGGCTCACCTGCAGGCCATCGTCATCATCTGGGGTGACAGGAGAAATGACTATCTGATGTGCCACATGGATAATCAAATTATACTACTCAGGTTCTGCAAGCGATACAGCCAGGCTGGCCAGGGCGTCAGCTCGACCGTTTTGGGATCGAGGAACATTAGTGACTTCTGACAGAGATGGGAACTGGGCCATTAGCTGGAGAGTGGATCCAAAAAATGGTATGAGTTCTGGACTTTTAAAGTCGTAGTCATTGTTCATCTATTTGATGACTAGTTCAGATTCCCTTTTCACATGTAGGTGGGGCACATCAATCTCGAGAGCCAGCTTGATGCAGGTGATGAGAGCCTGATACTCTCCTTCATTGTGGGTGCAGCCTTCTGACAATTGGAATGAGTATGGCATGATGTCTTGTGTCCAAGTAATGAAGATGATACCCAGGCCTACCCTGTTGAGCCTGGGGTCATTGAGACTCCTGCCGGTGGGGCTTCTAGAAGCACCATCAAAGTGCATCTGCCAGCATGGCATGGCTTGGACCACCGAGAGGATCGCCTCATTAGGGAAACTGAGATTCAAGGACTGATCAGTAGAAGACAGATGGGCACTAAGGAAATTATCCAATGCTTTCACCTTAATTTTTTTCTGAGGGACAAACCTGATATCGAACTGTTGGAGAATTACCGCCCACTAAGCTAGACGACCTGTCAACATGGGATGCTTCAAAATGTACTTGAGTGGATAAACCCGAGACACCAGCTGTTCCTCATGGTGCTGCAGGTAATGTCACAATTTCCGTATTATGAATATCAGTGCAAGGTAGATCTTTCAATGGGGGGGGGGGTATCTAGTCTTCATATCGAGGCGCATGTGACTGAGGTAGTTAAGGTTATTCCCCATCCCCTTATTGTTCTTCTGGGTGAGAAGGGTGCCGAGAGATCATTCCAAGGTGGTCACATAAAGGACCAATGGATTTCCAGAGACCTTTGGCATTAAGACCAGAGGTCAGAGCAGATACTTCTTGATCTCCTTTAATGCAGTCTGGCATTTTTCATCCCACTCATAGAGTGTTACTTTATTCATGAGCCGAGAAAAGGTCTTACACCCATAGGCCAGATTCACAATGAATCAGCATATGTAGTCTAAGTGGACTTGGAAATATTGAAGCTCCTAAATTTTTCTCAGAGTAGAAATCTAGCTAATGGACTTGATATTCTCTGGGGAGATCTCAATTATCCTGTAAGTGACAACAAAGATGAGATACTTTCCAGAGGTGAGACCGAAGTCACACGTCAACGGGTTTATCTTCAGGTGACGGGAACAGAGGAAGTTGAACACGTTTTCAAGGTATTTGAGATGGTTCTGACGTTGGAAAGATTTGACCACCAGATCATCCACATAGCATTCCACCAACTTTCCAGGGATCAACTTAAATATGCGATGTATAGCCCACTGGTAGGTGGCACCTGCATTCTTTAAACCGAAGGGCATGACTTGGTAATAGAAAGTACCTTGTGGTGCCCTGGAGTATGTGAACTCCTCATCCTCATGGACCATTCGGATATGTTTGTACCCCGAGTACCCAACCATGAAAAAGAGGGCTTGTAATCCAGCTTTAGCGTCAATCAACAACTCCATCAGAGGAAGGGGAAAATCATCCTTCAAAAAATGATGGTTGAGATCCCAAAAGTCGATGCAGACCCCGATCTGTCCATTCTTCTTTATTACTGGCACATCATTGGATAACCATTTGGGGTACTGGACCTCCTTAAAAAACCTGGCTCTGATGAGCTTATCAACTTCCACCTCTACCATGACACCATGAGAAAGGTACATCTTTTGGGGAGGCTGCTTGAACCCATGATGATTTGCAGGGAGACCGAGGCGATGGATGGATACCTGATGATCTAGTCCTGTAATCTCATCATAACTCTAGGCTAATACATCACGATGAGGTTTCTGGAATTCAATGTACTGATCTTTCTCCTCGAGGGGCATGGCAGCACTGATCAATGTGGGTCTCGGGTCTGTCTCGCTACAGAGGTTCACCTATACCAACTTGTCGACTATGGAAAAGATGCCTCCTCAAAGGTGCGAGGAGAATCCTATAAACCATATTCTTCACTTGTGTAGGGGGAATACTCGGTATTAGGATTTTCCTCTGAGTTAGCAGATCAGTACGGGAGGCTGGACGTGCCTGAGTGGCAGTGGTCACTGCATCAGAGGTCTCTTTTGTTGTTGTAACCATAACGATGAAGGCTATTGATCTGATCCCATATGGCCTTCAGCCCAAGGGGCCACTCTTGATGATGATGAAGAAAATGTGGCATGTTGGATTGAGAAAATTTATTTCATCCTGGCGGAACATTAACATATGACGTATTGTTGTTGCCATTCGACGGACATCCAGATACCTTATAGGGGTAGGAGGCTCCGGGATCACCTTAGCCTGATTTGTATAAGAGTAGGTGATGATCTTATAGTGTCGTTTAGACCTAGGAATGTGTTCACCCTTGTGCTAGAAACAAATAATCATGGTCCCATGACTGGGGTCATAGCCTCCAATCAGTGGATTGGAAAGACATTGGTGTTATCTAGATCTGTCCGCGGGTCAGTCGTAGTCGTGGAATGCTTGACCACATTAGTCTGAATTTGCTTATCGTTACTCATGTATTAGTCAACATCTAGGTAGAAGTCCTCACTAGAAGAAAAGGGAGATGCATCACCTAGAAGCATGCCCACTCGACCATTAAGGGAGTACTTGAGACACTGGTGATATGATGAGGGAACCGCCACATGTAGGTGGAGCCATAGCCTTCCCATCAACGCATTGTAGGCGGTGTCCTGGGAAAAAACAATAAATTTGGTGCTGCCAATAGGCCACCAAAATGGGTCTTCAATAAAATCTTACTATCTGGTGTCTATTCCATCCTATCATAACCTTGGATTCAAAGGTCAGAGGGACTTAGATCATCTGAAGACAATCCCAGCTTTCGTAGTGTCTTAGTTAGGATTAGGTTAATTCTAGAGCCCGTGTCGACAAGACAGTGACAAACATCCATGGCATTGTACTGGCCGGTGATGTACAGTGGTCGAATGTGCCTCTATATGGGAGAGCCTTCATCTTCTCTAGATAATGAGATAATGGCCTATAATTCAGAATTCATGATTGCCTTAGCATGGAAGGCTTTTGTGGTGGCTACTTCGGTGTTGAATTGGAGGGGGTTTCTCACAGCATCAGTGAGGGCCTCACACATATCTGACGATAGGTGAAGGGCCTCAAGGATGTAGAGTTCTCTAGAATACTGAAGAGATGCTTATGAACATCATACTTCTATGACAGGCGTGAACTTCTGCAAGTAAGAGTTCGCTCTATTACAAGAGGTATGGTGGGCCCTGCTGACTGGACCGGTGGCTGGATGGTGCTGGGAACATCCTATTGCCCACTGGTCAAGGCCTGTAGAGTGGATACTGGATGAGGGCCAGAAAACTGAGATAGGCCTATAGCAGGGCGTGACTGGTCACAGCTTGGTCGGGGTGGCTCTGCCTGATCCAGCAACACAAACGGCGACGAAGGTGGGCCTGATGCCATCAGATTATAAGGTTGCGCATGTTGACCTCTGCTCTGATCTTGTTGCCTGGTTTCTGTAGCATGAAAAGCATGGCTAGAAGTTTTGACCGAGGCACTCCGATGGCCCATATAGTCACGGCTTCATCAACGTTGATGATTGCTGGGGATGTTGGGAGGATACGCATGTCGCTTCTCATTGTCAGAAATCTTGTAGTGGTTTACCAGCTCTACGGTGTTAATCAAGGCCTACCCTTAACCATAACTCGAAGAGTCGTCCACTACTATATATTTTCTGAGAGTGATTTCCATATCTAGGGTAATGAGGTTGCCAAGAGTATGGGATGACGATGGCATTGGCAGGGGACTTTGCTTTCCCTTGCGTCGTCGGTGTTTTCTCTTCTGGGAAGAGGCCAGATGAGATGACGATGCCGAAGTGGTTTTTGCAGATTTTGAAGACTCTGGGTGATTCAGTCATGCCTAGATGACACCATGGTCATAGGAAACTATTTTTCGATCCATC
The DNA here is from genome assembly GCA_963277665.1 of Viscum album. NCBI lineage: Eukaryota > Viridiplantae > Streptophyta > Magnoliopsida > Santalales > Viscaceae > Viscum > Viscum album. The sequence goes on along the minus strand of OY728131.1, from coordinate 669,321,580 downwards.
CAGTCATCATACTTCTAGGACCTATGACTGGAAACCCGATGCCACTCATCCCTGCTGTCGTTTCTATTGTCTGGCCTCACGAAGACACCTGCCACCTGTGATGGAGCCGGGCCTAAACATACTATGTTTTTATCTACCTAGTATTCAATATATTATTTGAACACATAGAACTTCTTGAGAGTGGGCCCTAGGATCCGGTGGTAGGGTTAGTAATTAGGGTGATCAGTGAGGTTTGCCTCTTCCAGTCTTCTAACACTCAGGAAAACGTAGAATCTCCTGCTCCAAGGCACTACGGAAGTAACCTGGGACCTATGTCTCGTTGATTGGGTAGGTTCAGTTTCTCCTATCCCGAAAGCGAGGCCCTAGAGCTTGACCCTAACATGGGGCTAGAGGAACCTGTCGAATAGGTGGATCTTGCTTATCTCACCTTGGTGATGGTGGCGCATTGCGCAGGGGAAACTACAGATTCTGGGGTGGGTGCTACTAGGCCGATGGCTATGCTTGAGGTAGGGTTCCTCTACGAGGCTATGGAGGAGGTTCTACTGGAAACAACTCTAGTCATCTAGGGGCCTCTATTTAGGACACTGCAGTAGGCTCGCCCCTAACGACACTTCTCACAAGGATCACAGGAGGCAACAGATGTGCCTGCTTGGCAGGATTTAAGGCTTCCTCTAAGTGTTGAGCCTTAACAGAGAAGTCTCAGAATCCCCCCGAGAGAGTTCTGGGTGATCAGAGAGGGGACTAGCTCCATCTTGACTTTCCCTATTCACATCGTCATCAATTTCTTCTGATTCAGCGGCATGTCGAGGGAATACATGAGTCCTTTCCACTGGGCGACAAAGTCGGCCATGCGCTCTTTAGGACTCTGTTTGAACTTGAAGTGGTCGGCGATACTCGTCTTCGGACTAGTGGAACTGAACTGGTAGATGAATTGCCTACGGAAGTCCTACTAGTTGGTTACTGATCCTATGGGGAGCTGGTTGTACCAGACAAACATAGGCCCTTACAATGTCTACACAAAACATCAGAGGTTGGCAGCCTCCTATTGCACTGGAGTTCCTAACATGGGGCCACACCGTGAGATAAAGCGGGCACGGTGTGTTGGTGGGTCCCCAATCCCACTGATGTGGTAAATCTAGGATTCTCGAAACCCGGGGGTGCTGGCATGTCATCCACCCCTGCCAGATATAGATTTCCATCAGGCGGGAGCACCACCTGTCGAGTCTCTAATGCCTTGAGATGGGAAATAAGTGCCAATATTGGATCATCTTGGTGGGGGTTCCTATCATGATGGGGATCCCTAACCAGTAGTGTTTTGGCAGGTTCTTCAACATGATAAGGTGGCACAGTGGCTCATGGGGCGGCTAGTGGAATGACCTATGGGGAATCTGGGGGATCTTGAGCCGGATCGCGAGAGTCATTACGCCTTTAAGAGGGATTTGGCGATACGTACTACGCCATCTTTCCATAAGCTCCGGCCTCAACCCTGTCTGCATGGGAATGATTCTCAGGGTCAACTAGAGGCAATTCACTGAGGGGAAGCTATGCATGCCCCTGCTACCCAGGCCTAAGATTACCGTATTCCGGTTGTCGCTCTAAATCGCATTCAGCAAGGAGGTCGTCAACCACCTTCTTCTGTTCGGAGAGTTACAGACACAACATGGCTTTCTCAGGGTCTTCCTCTGCCTTCTACACTAATCCAGATGGGTTGGAGGGATTGAGAGCTCCATGATTCTCTTTACCATTACCATGATTCCGACTAAGGACTAATTCCTCAGTGGGCGTGGGGAGACTCATCAGTCTCCTCTGTTGGAGACTAACCCTCCCCAATATATCCAATAGTTATGGAATGCTTTCAGGTGGAGGTCCCATTTAGGGAGCTCTATCTCATTATCCCCTTATGATAGGATGGCCATGTTGATTGTGGCTCCACCCGGGGGCATGTCCTTAGTATCACCTGGAAAGTCTTGTTTCTGCTGGATAGGATTGAAGAGGATGGCAGCATATTTCTCTAAGCCATGGATCTGCACATGGGGGGAAACCTCTTTGATAATCTTGCAGAGTACCTTGAAATTCTAGACGCATCTTTGTTGGAAGACCTTACGGAGGTCTGGAGACTAAGGGTGCTGAGCCATAGGGAGTAAAAATAGATAAACCAGACGACATTGCTCACTAATGTCTTCAAAATGCTCTTGGATATTTGGATAAGCCACTCTCTAGTGACGAAGGTAGAAATGCGTCGCACAGAGGGTTTGATGGAAATAATCAACTTCTTCTGGGGTGAGGGATTCCAGCATGCAGAAATTTGGTGCTACCACGAGCCAAAACATCTCAGGGAAGTGGTATAATATGAGTATTTTCCATAATCTCCTTGGTTCGGATTCAAGGTCTTTCCCTTAATTACCCCACTCGTCAACCGAATGTGGTTAAGGAACTAGTATCGGTACTAAAGAAGACCGATGGGATGGTAGGCTAGTCGGTGGAGAGTACGGCAAGCGAGCCGACAAACCTCCACATCTTGGGATATCATCTAATGTGTGTAGCAACTTAGCCACCACATCATAGTAGGATGGAATGATGATTGTAGTTCTTGGTGTAGGGAACAGGGCTACAGGCGATGGACCGTGGTACTTCTCGTCAACCATTGGTCCCTAGAATAGCTCTCAGTGATCTCAAGTTGAGGTAGAGAGTGCTTCTGGTGACGACGGTGGTGATTGCATGACAGTAACCTATGGGTTTCCAAATTTTCTTCCTCCAAGATATACCTGCGGAGGGAGGCGGGAATTCAATGGACCTCACATTCTGGGAGTACTAGGTTGATGCGCCATGTTCCTGCCCCGACCCATGACATGGAGGACCTGGGCAAGGGTTCCATCGTTGAGTCATATTTGGCTTCAAAATTTTAGAATAAAGATGGTTTTATCTCAGTCGAAATCTTCTTAGTGATCCTTTTATGGCGGCGAAAACCCTCCCTCCTTCCTCATGATGGTTCTTCAGGGTAGGACAGATTTCCAGCATGACGAGGACCTTCGCCTGTACTGGTGTTGGGGCAGAGAGGGCTTCCACTTGAGCAAGCTGGAGTGCGAGGAGCACCAGGTCACATATCAAAGGGGATATGGGTAGGACCTCTATGGGAAGTGATGGAGTGGGTAGGAACTCCACTCGATCCCATAGAAGCATGGGTGGGACCCCCATTCTTATTTCCCCCAGCAACATTAGTGCATGGAAGGTCCTCATATTGGTCGAGCAGAACACGGGTAGGGCCTCCGTACTAAATGCTGGTGAGGTGAGGCTGGCCTTCACCCCTCTGGCTTCTAAGGAAAGCAGGACCTTCACCGGCTGCTGTAAGAACATGGGGAGGTCCCCCAAGCTGTATATTGACCGGATGTGAAACATCCCCACACCAGCGGTCTGTGGCAGGTAGGATACCTCCATACCCTATGTAATGAGCATGAAAAATACTTTTGTACTGGGTGTCACCATTGTGGGGAGGTCCCTCATTCGGAAAGAGGGTAGCATGAGGCGGGCCTCCATGTCTAGCCAGGAAGCGGGGAAGACCTACGTTCTCCATGGTTTCAGTACGGGGAGGGCCTCCATACTGACGACGACCATTACCTGCACTGACAGCTGGGAGTCTCAACCTATCCTACCCATGGGGCGGTTGGGGCCTCGATCCAGGATGGATATACAAGATCCCTTGCTCATCATATGGAATGGGTTGACTATATACGTTGGTGGTGGCCCATGCCATAGTAGTTGCTGACATTGACGCCCCTTGGTGGGAACCTTCCTTAGCATGTGCCCGACACTGGCGTCAGGTCAACCAGACTGGAGTCAATGGTGCAGGCGCATGTCATACCTGTTCCTGGAATCGTGGTACCGGGTGGTGATGCTTGCACAACCTAGTGGGAGCCCTCCTTGGGGCCCCCTAAAAAGGGATCCTGACTAGGCCAGCCCGCACATCTCCTGTCTTGTCGGCGTAAAGGAGAGAGTCATCAAGGAATTTCAGGGAGAGGCTCCCAAAAAGATTGTTTGTTGGAGTGGGGAGCAGTGGCTCCCTACACATCCCTTGGGGTCAGCATTGGTGGCGACAAGCAGACGCCACCAGATACTCGGAATGGAGTATGGGCGCCCGACGTACGAGGTCATTGATCCCTCTCTCCTGAATGAATTCAGAAGAGAAATGGGGTATGGGAGCCCGACGTTTTTAGTAATGGAGATTGTTGCGGAAGCAGTGGAGCCATGTGGGACTTCCAGGTTGGCATTATCGCTTCCCCTACATCGGTGGGTGGGAGATGATCGAATTCTTGCAGTATCTTGATTCCTAGAAAGTAAAGAGATTAACCCATTAGTGCTGAAAGGAATGGAATTGATGAACAAAGCCCCAACACCATTACATATTCCATGGCTAGTAAGATGTATCCACACTGACAACGTCGTAGAACGAGATGCCCAAAGTTTTGACTACCCGAACTTTTGGTGAGTTTCACGCCAGGCCTAGTATTTGCTTGGCAAGACCCAGCACCGGAAAGATGGATCCGGTGACACACTAATTCATTGATTTCTCTAATGCTACTAATATTCATATAGAGGAGAAGAACGTCACATTAGGTTCATCATTTCTGTTACTGACACTTTATCTATGGCACATGCGTCTATTTGTTTGAGGCCAACAATGCGGTTTGTTGCCCCACATTCTCGCTTTCCAAAGGCGGGTGGCAATTGTTCCTTATTCAGGTACATTTTCTCCTTGCTAGAAATGGAATGATGGGATTTTTATTCTTCCTTCAGTGGATTCCTCCTCGGAACTCTTCACCTAATCTGGGTCTCCCTTATAGATTAATATGTTGTTCGTGAAACTATTACTGGTTCCATATCTTCATGGACACCAGTTAATTACAACACTTCTGCTAGAACATTCCAAGGGGTCCGGTCAAGGAAGTAACCTTCAGTTGGGGTAGTAGTCATGTTGGATATCACTAGCGTGTCTGGATGCTGTAACCCTGGAATGTCTGGGTTTCTTCTCCTTATTATGGGGCTTCTTGAGGGCGCGGAAGCCCAAGGCATCCCACGCCGAGTGTGGGAAATAATATTCCATAGGCATATATCTGTGTATTTCCTCATCTTCCTATGTTTAACAGAGGGTATGATGCATATTTAACATCTAGAGGAGATGGATCAGACTAATCAAAACACCAACTAGAGTGGATCTGGTGAGTGCAACCCTTGGAGGGAACACTGATGTTGGGGCTAACACGTGGTTAGATACCTAGTTCTTTTTAAGGGGAATGGGGAATGATGTGGCTTGATCCCACCTGGATGTGGAGGATGGGGTAAGAATCAAAATGTATAAAGGATGGTTAAGTGTAGTGGGTGGAGAATTAGATGGATTCGACTTGAGGACGATGTGGATGTTGGGATTGAGTCTTGAAAAGACCACCTGTGTATCCTTATGGCAGGGAATCAAAGTCCTCATTGTTCATCTGACGATGGTCTACTGCCGATTGAGGATTTCAACAACTTATCGCTAGATGCGGTCACGACGGCTTACCAATGGATAGGGTCACAACGGCTTACCACTGGATGGTGGATGTAGTTTAATAATGTGAACGACGAAAATGGGACATACAGTTTAATGTCATGCAGGACAAAGTTGGTCCGACGCGAAGGGGGTTCAAAACCAATGGTGGTGGGGTTGAATCTCCAGGAGGATTCCTACGTACCTCACCTTGGAAAGGATCAAATTCCTTGTAGTTCAGGTTGCTTTTTGGTGAGCCAACGTGAAGATGGTCAGGACCAATGGGTGGTGGGCTTGAACATCAGGGAGGCTTCTTACGTACCTCGCCTTGGCCAGGATCAAAGACCTCATAGTTCAGGTTGGTTTTTGGTGAGACAACGTGATGATGGTTGGGACTAATTGATGGTGGGCTTGAACCTTAGGGGGATTCCTATATACCTCAGCATGACAAGGATCAAATACCTCATTGTTAAAGTTGTTTTTTGGTGAGTCGATGTGAAGATGGTCGGGACCAATGGGTGGTGGGCTTGAACCTCAGAGAGGCTTCCTACGTACCTTGCCTTGGCAAGGATCAAAGATGTCGTAGTTAAGGTTGGGTGTGGATTTCAGACTCTAGGATGCTCGGAGAGGTTGTTATGGTCGATGCTTACTCTAAAACCACGTGAGTCATGCTCGGTGTGAAAAAAAGAGGTACCAAGGACCTGCTGATTGCGGCACGAATGGTGCCTCTATGGGGAGTGGACTGGGGATACACATAGTTGGTGGCAAAAAGAAAAAACAAGGGATTACGTGTGGTTAGAATCCCAAATATGAATCATGGGATTACTCTAGGATGGAGGCCGGGGTGGTTACAAAGCCCATCAGGAGAGGGATTTGGCACCCAGGAAGAGAGGAGAAGCAGGGGTGCTACCTCCTCCAAGAAAGGCTAGGGGCTTACACCAGGGCGGTCTTCCTTTCCCTACAAACAAACACTACTTTGATAAAGAGGATTTCATTCCATGTGTGGAATGATCTCACTTACGTGGAGACCAGTGGGTGTAGAGAATGTCTGAGATGAGGCACCCCATGTGCATGGCACATGGAGAAGTCATAATTTAACATCATGTGCTGAGGATGATGGTGCTTGGCAGTTTAGCATCCTACAGCTCAGATAAAGATGGGTTTTCTCTACACACCTAAGACATACATAACCGATACCCACCCGCCCTTGAGAGAAGGAAGGAATCAACAATGTCGTGGTGAGGGGGTGTCGTGAGGTGATCCCATAGGGGGTCCATGTTAGCGTGCCTATGCGAAGAAGAAATATCCGTTAGAATGCCTATGTGAAAAAGCATGAGGCACAGAAATGCCACATAAAGCATCACCTAAGGGTCTTTGAAATTGCTCTGTGCAAACCTAAGGGGACACATGGGAAGAGAGCACGTGATGCTGGTGGGTTGCACATAAGAGAGGCTTGGACATGGTGCCTCAAGGTGAGTGCAACACATGGAGCACACAAAATAGATTGGGTCAGGGCAAGAGAGGAGGAATGCATGCAAGATGAAACATTTGCTTGAAAGACAAAGCAGTTTCATGAAAGAGGGATAGGTGGCAAGCAAGACAAAGGGGTTTCGCACAAGAAGGACATTCTGCGCACAAGTCGGACCGGTGGAGCATATGACCGAGGGGTTGCGCCCAAGATGGACGGTTTGCGCACAAGTTGGATGGGTGTCATGGAAGACCGAAGTGTTGGGCATAAGGCAGACGGTTTGCGCGTGAGAGGAATGGGTTGGGCATATGATCGCCTGATGCGAGGGGAACATGCGCGCAAGAGGGGGATCCTCGCATTCAAATGACATTGGGAAGAAACAAAATTCACGAGGATCATAGGGCCCACCCAAATGCACCCCTCGAGGGATAGTTCATGAAAAATCCAATACCTGAAGGCCATGGGGTTTTTCGTGCAGTCATGGAAGATGGTGTTTTCGCACGGAAGAGCATCGCTTTGGCTTCGGTTACTATCCATGAAGGGTAGCGATTCAGTTCGTTTTATAGATGGGGTCCTCGAAGCAGCACGCAAGATCCTGGCGTGCAAACTCCCATCGATCATTGGCGTGTGCGCAAAAAGGGGTTTGGGTGCACAAATGCCCATTCGACATCACCTTGTGCGTGGAAACAGCGACGAGCGGGCAAAAACCAGTTGGACGTCTCTTTGTGCAAAGAAATAGGGTCAGGTGCACAAACTCAGCTTCGACGTCACCTTTAGTGTGGAAACGGGGTCTGGTGCGCAAAGGCCCATTCAACGTCGCCTTCAGCACAGAAACAGGTTCCAGCGCACAAAATCTCATTCAATGTCACCTTCAGTGTGGAAATAGGGCATGGCACACCTAGTAATAGAGTACAGTGCTTTGGGCATGGAAAGGGGGGTCGGTGCACAAGAGTTTGCATCCCGGAAGTCGTCTTGCACGCGTCTCCCCGATTTTGCACACGCTCGCCTCCCGGGCCCCAGAATCTTCTCTTTTTTATCCTAGATTAATTCATTGCTCTTTTATCTGCCCAAAGTGGGCCTTCTATGAATTTCGGCATCAACAGGGGTAAATAATAATTGTTCTTGATAGTGTTATTCTTATGTCCTCTTTAATCAATGCAAATACATGTTAACGCATTTTTTTTCATAAGAGAAATAATAGGTACACCCATGGTGATGAATTAGGATATATGAATCCTTTATCAATATTCTCTCAATGTTTTTTCTTTATTTTTTAACTCATTATGGGACAGTTTATATGGACTATTTGAAATAGGTGTAGCACCATGTATGAGCTCAATTAAACACAACATAAAGTTTTAGGGGAAAACTAGGATATTATTTAGAAAATAATTAGTATAATCCCAAAAAATAGTAAAATATTTCATTTTGGGTTTTTTCCCAAATATTAGAGAAAAATATACCACATGAATAGGTAGTAAGACCCATAAAAAAGAAGTAACTTCCATTGTATGTTCACATTAATCCTAACATAAAAATATGATCGTAGGTTGATTTAGAATATAAAATTTGACTTAAATTATTTTTAAATTTATATGGGATCTATATAGATAGATCTTATAAATGCCTAAAATCCCATCAAATTCAACTAGAGGTAGAATCATAAGATTTATAGGAAGAACATCCTCAAACACTTCTATGAGAGAGGATTTATTAACAAGATCTACAATCATCATACAGTTACGATTTGTCACTTCTAACCCACCATCTAATTATTTTTGTGGTATGAATATACCCATAGAATGTAACAGCCCAATCTTCCTTGGTATGTATCCTTTTGAATAATGCAATGGCGTGCATTGTACGCAACTTCGAGATTTTAACACACCATAACCAATCAAACTAGCCGTTGTGAATTGTAATACCTACTTTTTGAAATTTTATAAATTCTATCTCTCAAAATGGACTTCATTTTTGGATTTGGAATATCTAAATTATCCTAGGATGAAATTTTGGTACTTTTCGGATAACTTTCATATTTTGATGAATAGTGAAAATTACTAAAGTTTAATTAAAAACAACTTTTTTAATCAAAATAATTAATAGTGATAAATTATGAATTTGAGTGGTTTTAAAGTATATTTAGAATATATTTTTACCATATAATACAATGTGGGTCATTGAACAAAATTTCACATTTAAACCAGACATAAACAAGTGACAATCTTTTGATAGTTATTATCTCTAAAAAAACACGCTTTTTGTTTTAACAACGGGAATTAATTTTAAATTAATTTCTGCCACTTATGTGTTTTGAATTTGGAAAAATGGATTCCATATTTGGAATCAGTATGTTCAAATTGTGTAAATAGGTAACTTTTATTTTTAAACATTTTGGATAATTACTCCGGTAAATATTTTATTTACCATGGTTAAAGGGTAAATCCGGTAAACAAGGGTTAAAAAAATAATATTGTAATAATACTAAATTACCCTAAAACGTGTCTTAACCCTATTGGTTTATACATGGTTGACCATGGGCATCTTTGGGTCTATTTTGGTACCCCATGGATCCACTTGTAAGTGATAATGACACTTTATTTTAATTAAGTTAAAATAAATACAAAAATGACACAAGCATATATCTTTTAACAAAACAATTCTTACAGAGGGTTATATATGTTGTATTTTAGATTATAAATATTAATTAGAAAGATAAAAATATTTCCTACATAATGATATTTTATTTATAATTTTAAGACATTAAATAATTAAATTTATTTATGACACAATGATGATGAATTAATTACTTTAATAGTGAAAAATTACAATAATTGATATTATAAATACCCAAATAAATATAATATGAAACTTTTAAGGAATTAAAATAATTTTCTAGGATAATATGACGTATTAGGATTGATTTAATTGACTTTGTTAGAAGTAATCAATCTGTTATGAGTTTCACAAAAATCAACTATTTAATAGTGTCAAAATTGACATAAAAGAGTTCTTAAAACAAATATTATATTATTAATTGATATTAAATTTCTAAAAATCTAAGGTTCGGCCAAGAGACTTATATCATGATAGTTTCATCATTAATGGACCACTTGGGGGTCGGTTGGATGTATATAGTAAGTTTATTAACCATATAATATAAAAATACAAAGAGACATTGTAAAAGTGAAACTGATTAACTAAGAGTTAATACTTGAAGATAAGGTTAATATAATGACCCAAACCTGTATAAATTCTATTGGTTGAGTTGTTTTCGACCCATACCCACCTTAAAATTTAAATAATAAACTTTGGAGCCATTATAAACCGAATATGAATTTATTATAAATTAATATTTCTAGCTTTTCCAAAGGTGCCCCTCACCCATCTTATAAAAGGGAACTCCTCCTTCTCATTTCTTCACACCTTCAAAGCCCTTTGGTTCAGCCAAACCCTGCCCAAATAATATCTCAACTTCCCTCACTACAACCTAAAGGCCTTAGTTTGATCAGAAAGCCAACCTATGGAGCCCTTTTGATCAAATCAAAAGGAAGAACCCGAAGAAGAGGTAATGTTTTCACCACCCCTTTTCAAGTTCCTTTCTTCTTCCACTTCCTCTTTCTTTGTTATTGCCATTATAAAATAATAAATCCAGTATCATATATATACTGTGATGTTATTATAAATATGGTACAACCATATTCAGTATTCTATCCATCCTTTGAATAACATGTCACCATACGTGCGTACGTACGGCTTACCGTCTCCACGTCGTGGTGTAATTGTTATTCAATATATTATTATTTGGATGGGTATAATAATGATGTGTAACTCATGTAAATAAAAAATATAACATGATAAATATTCTGTATATATGATATAACATCCAATTATATATTATTTTAATATCAAAAGAATGATATTGTCGCTCGTGCGTATGTACGGACTACCGTCTCCACGAACGCGATGAGATTCATTCTCCATCGTATCCATTCAAGTATAATTATAATTAATGATTTAAAAATAGTATCTAAGGACTTGATATCATTCTGTATATTAATAATATACATCTCATTAATAAATATGGCTCACATAACAAAGAATATAAAGTAAAATGAACCCATTAACACCCGAAATGATGATAATTCTAAGATATTATTAACAAATCAATGTTAAAAGATCATATATGATATCATATTAAAGTAAATGATTCTTGTATAATTCAATAAAAATTATTTCACCATTATACAGGAGGTAAACCTACCGTCGATCAAGGAAAAAGTACAAAGTAAGGGATTTTCTTGTCTCACTTTCAATTCCGTGAGATTTCCATTGTTCGCCACTAAATTATTGAAAGTGGTGTATTGTGTACTACCATTTGATATATATTATCATGATTCTCTTTATATTCATTTTATTCTGGAAATAATTTGGTGGTTATTAAATTTTGTCCATACGACTCAGTTGATTAACGTGGTCAAGGGTTTCTTATCTCACTTTTAATTCCGTGTGAATTCCATTGATCACCACTTAATTATTGCATGTGGTGTATGTGTACTGGCCATGATCGTATTCATTGTGTAATATACTTTAATTTATGGGTATTTACATCATCATGGTATGATACTTCTTTCATGGGTGCATGTTTCATAAGTTACCAAATCGATAAGGGAATTTGAGATTTCAATTTCCACTCATTCTGCTTTACGCATATTTCATTGATTATAATACTCCAAGATTATGTGTGGAATCACTATTCATTTGATTATGTCATAAATTCCACTCCCCTTCCTGTGGATATACTTTTGATACACATAATCACTCCACTGATAATTTCTCATGTCATCGATATGAATTTGATAAGAGTAATTTTAACTCATTCTCCATTTGTTGAGTTAAACATCCAATTCATTGGTGTTGTTTTTTTACAAGATTATGTGTGAATGTCCTTTGATTGTTTTACACTAAATATCCAATCATATTTAGTGTATTTATATTTGTCACACATAATTATGTCGTTGATTTATCCTTAACCTAAGGATATGGTCTTTATAAAATAATTCATCTCAATTTATATTCGATTGAGACTTCTTTGTTGTTATACACCAAATCACTTTTATGTGGTGTATATAATGTACTTTGACATAGTATATCATGAATACCTTTATTCTCATGATATTAAAAAGTTTTGATTACCTCAATTATTTGTATTCAAGTGTCTCCCTTTTGATTATAATCTTTAACTAAAATACCATTTTTAAATGTTTTAAAGAATTATTCATTTAAATATTTCTCATTAATGTCCATGTTTTAAAAATGGTTTTAAGGATTTATTTATATGGACATTAAAGTTTAGAAATTAAAACTCCTTTTAAAAAAAGTTTCAAAGTGGTATGGGACACTTTGATTCAAAAATCTATTTTTAAATGGCTTCTTGACAAATAGTGTGACTTTTAAATGATTTCAAGAAAAAGGGGGATATTTCTCTCAAATGGTTTTGATGATTATTTTCATATATGTCAACATCCTTCATTATTCTTGATTGAGGTTAATTTGATACAATACAATCTTCCATATTGTATCGAATGAGTTATGTTTGACTGTGGATGTGCTATTTTTATACCATTCATGGTTTGTGGTTAAAGTATTGACATTTCGTATGCTAGTTTTAATAAAAATGTTTATGTTATGTTTAAACATGTTTATATGAGGAATGCATTGGACTTAATAAGTGACGGGTGGAGCCCGCTATAGCTCCTCGATGCATCGGTAGGTCTCATGAGACAAACTAGTTTCTTGGCACAAGGCCTTGGCAAAATCTTATTTGTAGTCTTGGCACGAAGCCTTGGCTATGTGGTTATGATAGTCTGGCATTATGAATTCCATCATTATGAAAGTGGTTATTGATAATGCATGGGATTGTTCGAATAGTAGAATATCCATGTGAGTAAGTAAATGGAATTATTTCATTTTATCTTTGCAATTTTATGCTGAAGTTCAAGTTTAAAAGGCTTTTGTTTTAGTTATAAACTGCCTTAAGTGTGTATGCTTATTTATGAAAGCTTCTGCTATAATGTTATCCTTATTGAGCATCTGAGCTCACCCCTTTCAATGTTTAATTTTTCCCAGGATTATGAAGAAGTAATTTATGAATGACCTCTAGGGATAGTATTAGGGGATATGAAGACAAGATGTTTTTTTATGATGTAATGTAAAAATTTATGGATGTATCTAGTTATTGCAAGGCTACTAAACTAATCGGTCTTTCGAGACTTGATCTTTCTCGTGATCATGCCAATGTTATGTAATAATGCACCGACTCTAGGTAACCAGGTTCGGGGCGTTACAGTTGGTATCAGAGGAAGTTTAGTACAAACCTTGGAAGCTAGATTTAGATAAACTCTGATTAGAGCACGTAGACCGAAGATGAACATTGAGGATTAGTATAAAAGAACTTCCTAGAATTTTGGTATTGTAGGTATTTTGTGAGTTTTCCGAGCAAGACATCCCTGTCTGGATATGATCAGGTAGAGGCGGTTCTGGCACAGATGTACCTAGGGGTAAAACTCGAAAACACCGCTTTTAACTAGACTCGAACGGGAACTGGTGCACGACAATGGGCTTTGCTGCACTCTTGGTTACGACACTCCCGGGGGATATGCTTAGGATAATTTACATTTTCTTTAAAAACCGATTTAAGTAATATATATATATAAGATGAGAGTAAATGACCTTGGTTAATCCTAATATGTTTCAAATTGAGAATATGGTGACATTTTAATCTCTAAATGATTTTACGACTACTGTTACTCACACAATGCTTTCTGGTTTTAGTCAATGGCTGGATTCCAAGGAAGTCATAGTGACTTTGAGAATGATGTACAAGGTGGGAACGATGGTGGCAATGAGGAAAAAAATGGAATGTTGATAGGTTTAAAAGATATCGTCTTTATGCCAAATCAGTTTTCCAAAAATATGATCAACAACATATATATTAACCAAATCTCAGACTCAACAAGGAAGAGAAAGGTGATAAATGATAAGAGCTCCAGCAATGGAGACCATGGAGAAAAGAACCCTCAATTTTCATCATGCAGGAAATGTGGAAAGAGACACCCTGGAATGTGTCTCAATGGGACAACGAAATGTTTTACGTGCGGGAAGGAAGGACATAAAGTGAAGAATTGCCGAAGAAAAATGAAGAGTACTATGGAAGAAGATAAAAATGGTCCCAAGAGTCCATTTACAGTCATTTGCCGTAAATTTAGGGGACCTGGCCATTACCTGAGTGAATGTCCTATTCTATAGGATATTTCCTTGGTCAAAGAAGAAGCTATGTGGAAATAAATGGTTGGAGAAAAATTTAAAAAGTTTTAGCACTCCTTGTTGATGGGATTACTTTGGAATAATTTTCTCTTGTATTTGTAACCCCGCAGTTTGCCATGTGAGAATGATATTTGAGGAAGAATTGTCTCTTCTCTTGTGGATATAGGTATAAATAACCATTTGGTTTTATATGATCATTGGGGTTTGAGAAAATTATAAGTTATTATAATTTGGGATGAAAATTCAAGGTATGATATAACATTTGTGGTTAAATTATGTTATTTTGAGGAATTTATCTCATTTTGGTAATATTATAAAATATAGTTTTTGAAAAAGGACAACACGTAGACCGTGTGACAACCCGTCGCGTCGGACAAAGCTGTGGGAATCGAACCCACAACCAAAGTGCGATTGGGATTTATCACCTACCACTGGACTACGTGAAGTCCCTGGTTAGTGTGACTATTTTTTTTGTTAAATGATTTTATTGATCAATAATAAGATGATTTGGGTTCTTATGTCTTATCAAATGAATACCCTCGGTATAGGAAAATGATTTGGTGATTAAGTGATAAATTTTATTTTGGAAGATGTTTGCTTTGTTGGGAACACTATATGCCCAAGGAAAATAGAATACAATGGGGTTTCATTTGTAGAGTAATGGTGGATTTTTATCTACGTTTTTATTGTGGATTTATAGTTATTTGGGTTATTTATGGAAATGATTAACCTATAACAGAAAATATGTGATGATGTTAATTACTTTTATGTATGTGACTTTAAGAGTATTTGATGTCATTTGGAGATACAATTTAACATGGGAGACTACATAATCAAATTATTCTATGTTTTGGGTTTCAATATTAGTTTGTATTATATTGAAGGATTTTAAGGACAATTGATTATTGAATGGTATTTATTTTACTTTGGGGTATTGTTGGTTCAAATTTAGAAATTAAGATTAGTGCATATTTATCTCAAAGAATATCCTTTTGGGGGATCATTAGATCATTCACTAACCATTTTGGTTTTGATTAATCTTCAAAGACAATGTAAATATATAGTTTATCCTGCATGGATCATGTGATTCTATAAGAAGTTTATTCTAGCTCTTCCAGTGTGACCAAGTCTTCTTGAATACTCATCGTTTAAAAACAATTGAGTTAGTGGTGGAAATTTATTAAAGAATTAAACACTACCTAAAATGTAATTATATCTCATAATGTTCTTAGTCAATATCATAAATGAATTCCTCGTCCTTATGTAATGTAACTTAAAAAAATGTTGTCTGTTTACTTTCCTACTAGGAGACTAATGGTTGTTTGTCCCAACACAAGTTTGTGGTTTTCTTATTGCTAACTTTCTCCTGATCATGATTTCTATCCCTCTCCATCAGAACTTGACACTTATTTTATCATCCATATCCATGTTTTCCTACATGGAATCCTAGTATGGGTTATCTTGGATGACCCTTATACCTCTCTTTCTTTCTTTTAAAGTGATAGTTTTATTGACTCTTTTTCCGATGTGGGACTTTCCATTATATTCCCAAGCAAAATTTTAAAAAATTGCGAGGACGAAATTTATTGAAAGAGGGGAGAATGTAACACCCCAAGCTTCCTTGGTATGTATCCTTTCGAATAATGCAATGGCGTGCATTGTACGCAACTCCGAGATTTTAACACACCATAACCAATCAAACTAGCCGTTATGAAGAGTAATACATACTTTTTGAAATTTTATAAATTCTATCTCTCAAAATGGACTTCATTTTTGGATTTGGAATATTGAAATTAGCCTAGGATGAAATTTTGGTACTTTTCGGATAACTTTCATATTTTGATGAATAGTGAAAATTACTAAATTTTAATTAAAAACAACTTTTTTAATCAAAAT
Organism: Viscum album; assembly: GCA_963277665.1. Lineage (NCBI taxonomy): Eukaryota > Viridiplantae > Streptophyta > Magnoliopsida > Santalales > Viscaceae > Viscum > Viscum album. The sequence continues at coordinate 669,305,372 of OY728131.1, read as the reverse complement.
AATTAATAGTGATAAATTATGAATTTGAGTGGTTTTAAAGTATATTTAGAATATAATTTTACCATATAATACAATGTGGGTCATTGAACAAAATTTCACATTTAAACCAGACATAAACAAGTGACAATCTTTTGATAGTTATTATCTCTAAAAAAACACGCTTTTTGTTTTAACAACGGGAATTAATTTTAAATTAATTTCTGCCACTTCTGTGTTTTGAATTGGGAAAAATGGATTCCATATTTGGAATCAGGATGTTCAAATTGTGTAAATAGTTAACTTTTATTTTTAAACATTTTGGATAATTACTCTGGTAAATATTTTATTTACCATTGTTAAAGGGTAAATCTGGTAAACAAGGGTTAAAAAAATAATATTATAATAATACTAAATTACCCTAAAACGTGTCTCAACCCTATTGGTTTATACATGGTTGACCATGGGAATCTTTGGGTCGATTTTGGGACCCCATGGATCCACTTGTAAGTGATAATGACACTTTATTTTAATTAAGTTAAAATAAATACAAAAATGACACAAGCATATATCTTTTAACAAAACAATTGTTACAGAGGGTTATATATGTTGTATTTTAGATTATAAATATTAATTAGAAAGATAAAAATATTTCCTACATAATTATATTTTATTTATAATTTTAAGACATTAAATAATTAAATTTATTTATGACACAATGATGATGAATTAATTACTTTAATAGTGAAAAATTACAATAATAGATATTATAAATACCCAACTAAATATAATATGAAACTTTTAAGGAATTAAAATAATTTTCTAGGATAATATGACATATTAGGATTGATTTAATTGACTTTTTTCGAAGTAATAAATCTGTTATGAGTTTCACAAAAATCAACTATTGAATAGTGTCAAAATTGACATAAAAGAGTTCTTAAAACAAATATTATATTATTAATTGATATTAAATTTCTAAAAATCTAAGGTTTGGCCAAGAGACTTATATCATGATAGGTGCATCATTAATGGACCACTTGGGGGTCGGTTGGATGTATATAGTATGTTTATTAACCATATAATATAAAAATACAAAGAGACATTGTAAAAGTGAAACTAATTAACTAAGAGTTAATACTTAAAGACAAGGTTAATATAATGACCCAAACCTGTCTAAATTCTATTGGTTGAGTTGTTTTCGACCCATACCCACCTTAAAATTTAAATAATAAACTTTGGAGCCATTATAAACCGAATATGAATTTATTATAAATTAATATTTCTAGCTTTTCCAACGGTGCCCCTCACCCATCTTATAAAAGGGCACTCCTCCTTCTCATTTCTTCACACCTTCAAAGCCCTTTGGTTCGGAAAAACCCTGCACAAATAATATCTCAACTTCCCTCACTACAACCTAAAGTCCTTAGTTTGATCAGAAAGCCAACCTATGGAGCCCTTTTGATCAAATCAAAAGGAAGAACCCGAAGAAGAGGTAATGTTTTCACCACCCCTTTTCAAGTTCCTTTCTTCTTCCACTTCCTCTTTCTTTGTTATTAACATTATAAAATAATAACTCCAGTATCATATATATATTGTGATGTTATTATAAATATGGTACAACCATATTCAGTATTCTATCCATCCTTTGAATAACATGTCACCATACGTGCGTATGTACGGCTTACCGTCTCCACGTCGTGGTGTAATTGTTATTCAATATATTATTATTTGGATGGGTATAATAATGATGTGTAACTCATGTAAATAAAAAATATAACATGATAAAGATTCTGTATATATGATATAACATCCAATTGTATATTATTTTAATATCAAAAGAATGATATTGTCGCTCGTGCGTATGTACGGACTACCGTCTCCACGAACGCGATGAGATTCATTCTCCATCATATCCATTCAAGTATAATTATAATTTATGATTTAAAAATAGTATCTAAGGACTTGATATCATTCTGGATATTAATAATATACATCTCATTAATAAATATGGCTCACATAACAAAGAATATAAAGTAAAATGAACCCGTTAACACCCGAAATGACGATAATTCTAAGATATTATTAACAAATCAATGTTAAAAGATCATATATGATATCATATTAAAGTAAATGATTCTTGTATAATTAAATAACAATTATTTCACCATTATACAGGAGGTAAACCTACCGTCGATCAAGGAAAAAGTACAAAGTAAGGGATTTTCTTGTCTCACTTTCAATTCCGTGAGATTTCCATTGTTCACCACTAAATTATTGAAAGTGGTGTATTGTGTACTACCATTTGATATATATTATCATTATTCTCTTTATATTCATTTTATTCTGGAAATAATTTGGTAGTTATTAACTTTTGTCCATACGACTCAGTTGATTAACGTGGTAAGGGGTTTCTTATCTCACTTTTAATTCCGTGAGAATTCCATTGATCACCACTTAATTATTGCATGTGGTGTATGTGTACTGGCCATGATCGTATTCATTGTGTGACATACTTTAATTTATGGGTATTTACATCATCATGGTATGATACTTCTTTCATGGGTGCATGTTTCATAAGTTACCAAATCGATAAGGGAATTTGAGATTTCAATTTCCACTCATTCGGCTTTACGCATATTTCATTGATTATAATACTCCAAGATTATGTGTGGAATCACTATTCATTTGATTATGTCATAAATTCCACTCCCCTTCCTATGGATATACTTTTGATACACATAATCACTCCACTGATAATTTCTCATGTCATCGATATGAATTTGATAAGAGTAATTTTAACCCATTCTCCATTTGTTGAGTTAAACATCCAATTCATTGGTGTTGTTTTTTTACAAGATTATGTGTGAATGTCCTTTGATTGTTTTACACTAAATATCCAATCATATTTAGTGTATTTATATTTGTCACACATAATTATGTCATTGATTTATCCTTAACCTAAGGATATGGTCTTTATAAAAGAATTCATCTCAATTTACATTCGATTGAGACTTCTTTGTTGTTATACACCAAATCACTTTTATGTGGTGTATATAATGTACTTTGACATAGTATATCATGAATCCCTTTATTCTCATGATATTTCAAAGTTTTGATTACCTCAATTATTTGTATTCAAGTGTCTCCCTTTTGATTAGAATCTCTAACTAAAATACCATTCTTAAATGTTTTAAAGAATTATTCATTTAAATATTTCTCATTAATGTCCATGTTTTAAAAATGGTTTTAAGGATTTATTTATATAGACATTAAAGTTTAGAAATTAAAACTCCTTTTAAAAAAAGTTTCAAAGTGGTATGGGACACTTTGATTCAAAAATCTATTTTTAAATGGCTTCTTGACAAATAGTGTGACTTTTAAATGATTTCAAGAAAAAGGGGGATATTTCTCTCAAATGGTTTTGATGATTATTTTCATATATGTCAACATCCTTCATTATTCTTGATTGAGGTTAATTTGATACAATAAAATCTTCCATATTGCATCGAATGAGTTATGTTTGACTGTGGATGTGTTATTTTTATACCATTCATGGTTTGTGGTTAAAGTATTGACATTTCGTATGCTAGTTTTAATACAAATGTTTATGTTATGTTTAAACCTGTTCATATGAGGAATGCATTGGACTTAATAAGTGACGGGTGGAGCCCGCTATAGCTCCTCGATGCATCGGTAGGTCTCATGAGACAAACTAGTGTCTTGGCACAAGGCCTTGGCAAAATCTTATTTGTAGTCTTGGCACGAAGCCTTGGCTATGTGGTTATGATAGTCTGGCATTATGCATTCCATCATTATGAAAGTGGTTATTGATAATGCATGGGATTGTTCGAATAGTAGAATATCCATGTGAGTAAGTAAATGGAATTATTTTATTTTATCTTTGCCATTTTATGCTGAAGCTCAAGTTTAAAAGGCTTTTGTTTTAGTTATAAACTGCCTTAAGTGTGTATGCTTATTTATAAAAGCTTCTGCTATAATGTTATCCTTACTGAGCATCTGAGCTCACCCCTTTAAATGTTTAATTTTTCCCAGGATTATGAAGAAGTAATTTATGAATGACTTGTAGGGATAGTATGAGGGGATATGAAGACAAAATGTTTTTTTTATGATGTAATGTAAAAATTTATGGATGTATCTAGTTATTGCAAGGCTACTAAACTAATCGGTCTTTCGAGACTTGATCTTTCTCGTGATCATTCCAATGTTATGTAATAATGCACCGAATCTATGTAACTAGGGTCGGGGCGTTACATAGAAAATCCGCTTTATATAATAGTGTTGGTAAATACATAATGAAATAAAACATTATTTTTTCTATAGTGGATAATAAATGCACCATTCACCAATTCATTCTTGTAACCCAATTTAGTAGTCATTATCATAATATATTTCCCATTTTACATTATCTTTAGATATTTCTATGGATTATTATCCTTATTATCCCTTATATTAGTGATTGATTTTCATAATTCCCAGGCTCGTTGGATCTAAAGAACTAAAGTGTGATTGGCATGTTTGGTTGATATTTCTTTCCATTAATTTATTTGAATGGACACTTCACATCACATAAACAATATTTTTCTGGATGGATAGTCCTCCCAAACCTGAAATATCTTATTTTTACTCATTGGAAATTAAATTAGTGATTTTCCAACATTTTTGGAATATAGGCAGTCAAAACATATTCTTCTCTCTATGTGACATATCACTGGAGCCTCCATGAAACTCCATATTTCATTTCTTATCTCATGAAATATGAGGGATTCATCTTAGATTTCAACTTTTAGTTCACTTGGAATGATTTATTCATATCTTTCAATGTCCCTTATGGAAAATTCCTTTAAAATACTTGGTTTAAAATAACAAAAGAATCAATAAATCCTGGATTTGGGGTTAATGATCAAACTAGAAGCATACCTCACACATCTTATAGTGTTTGTTTTATTGGGACATTTGGATTCATCATCCTTCTACTTCAACTCTATAAATTCCTTACCAATTTTAGAATTATAGGTTCTAGGAATATAGTTATTTATAAATACCATCTTAAACTATTCACATTCCATGGATTTTATTTATTCTTGGTAAGATTCCAACATTGATTATATTTTCCTTATAATAGATAGTTTTTAATAAAAATTTATCATTGTTTGGCACTAAATAATGAAAAAATATTTTGTTCATCTAATTGATCCATTTCTAGAAAACTAGTTTACAGGAAGACCCCCAGAAGGAGGGTGGATTTTATCCCATAAATGATTTAATGGAATGTTTCTCCCTGAAGATTTTGGGAGTTTAAAATATCTTATTTTACCAATAAAATCATGATATAGTTGTGTCAGAATAATGAAAATATATTTTATTCTAGATTATAATCTATTTTGTTTCTTATATGAATAGTCATTATTTTGGTCAACATATTTTTTTCATAACATTCCTCTTGGTTCCGACCAATGACTAAAACAAAAAAAATCCTTGTTTACGTATCAAGATAAAAATATCATAATGAACAATCATATATTCATGAAACTAATTTATTATATGACCTAAATTTTGATACGTAATCAATTTATGATACCTTAGGTTTAAACTAGGTGATTCATGGTCATCATCTATTCAAATCTTTCATAATGGTTAATAAAGATTGTAACACCTGATCCTCAATTATAGAAATTGAGCATTATATTTTAACAAAACTATAAAATAATTCACATTTTAATATTTCATTTAATATAAATTATAATTTTATAGGATGAATATTTATTTTGAACATTCATGGTGAAAATAAACCTAGAATTAATATTTGAAAATTTCTCTTAGAAATAAGGCATTATAAAAAATTAAAATGTATTATTTAACTATTCATCATTTTATTTATAATAATATGTAAAAAAATAAAAGAAAAAATTTATTAACTAAGAATTTTATATAAACAATGATAATTTCATTAGGAGGTAAAAGGGGTATTTTTTATAAAACATTTTTTCTTTTGAAAAGTATTTTTATTTAAAAATTCATAATGTCTATCTATTTTAATTAATTAAAATAATTCTTAATGATTAATCGTTCAAATTAAATTTATATAATATATATTTAATTATGTGAACTTATATATGTCTAATGATTATAACATGTCATATAGTTAATATAAGATCATTTTACACTAGAAAATGCACTTCTTGAAAAACTATTTTTCAACATGATTTGAAGGATTATTATTAATTTAAATTCATCCAATTATATAAATTTAATTTAATTTAATTAATTACATATTTAGAATAAGAATAATTAATATTAGTTAATAATTTCATGTTAGTTTTTTGAAATAATGAATAGAAAAAATAGCATAAATTAATTACCATAGTTAAGGTTAAAATGAGATTTTGTGCATTATATGCGCTTGAGTTAAAATTAATCTACCACACACATAGTATTTTCATTTGATAAATTTTAATTCAAATTTATAATAATTTTTTAAAATTTATCTAATACGTATCATTTTATTTTAGGCTTAATGGATAATCTACTGAGGTTAAAAAAACTAGTTACCGTAGTGAACACTAAGATGGTAAAAGTGAGTAACCTTGGAGGTAAATGAAGAATCATATTTAAAAATTGGAAATTTTTAATGTTGGAGGTTTGAATAATTGTTTTATTACATCAAACCCATCATTTATCAATTATTTATGTAGTTGGGTTGAGATTTACTTTCCATTATTGAATTATTTTGGTTATTTAAAAAAATACCACACCTCCTCGATTATAAAAGGTTACCCCCATACCTACCTTATTCATACTACTAAATCAAATTATCTTGAATAAAACCTAAAAAATATCTCTAAAAAATTATGATCCACATTATAGAGCAACTGTTATTCCTAAAATACCAACCACAGTGTCCTTAAGAATGACTTAATGGATGTTCATATAGCGAAGCTAATTATCATCACTGATCTCTTTATTTTTTTACTTCTTATTTCACACCATCAATTATATCTTAAAAATTGCAATATAATAATTATAAAATAACCCATAAAATTATACTTTATTATATTTTGGGAATAATATTTATCCTTCTCCTTCTCTATCAAATTGGAGAAAAATTCATTGCAAATGTGTACAACGGACTACTGGGTCGCAAACCAATGTAATTTTTTCTATCACTGGATCACAAAGATAGAAATAATAATATAAATAATTAATATATATGAAAAGATATTAGTTATATAAAATTAATATATCATACACTTCCTTACCCTTTCACCCATTAAGGAATCGATATCATCGCTCATGCATACATATAACCTACAGTCTCTATAAAGTGTAGTGATTCATTTTCCATGTCTAAATTTGAAAAATTATTTTAAAAGGGTATATAGTTAAAAAAATATATTTATAAAATTAATGTCATTATAGTTATTTTTTTACCTATATCCAATCCACATGAACTGAAACTTCCATGATAAAAATGGATGAGAAAATGAAGTAGTTAACACACAAAACAATGGTAATAATGAAATATTATAAACAAACATGAGGTAAGATGTTATAAGAGGATAGCATATGATAACATAAATCTGAATATGTTTATAGTATAAATTAATTACATGATGAAATCTATTACACATGTGCTTAAATAATTTTCTACTAAAGGGAATTTTAAGGGATTTCATATCAATTTACACACTATTGGGACATATTTGTTATTATGAACCAACTCAATTATATGTGGTGTATATAATATCCATTTTATGTCTTTAAGATTAATACATATGTATTCATTATGATAAATTTTTTAATTAAATTTCATTACTTCAATGGGTTACAATTTAAATGTTACCAAATACGTAAGAATCCATTTTACACGCTAACAATTTTTGGGGATTGATTTTATTTTCATTGTAGTAATATTATAATTTATCTTTAATAATATCAATTAATTTTATCATCCTTTGGAAAATTTTTGATTTTCCATATTTTCTTCCAAATATTCCTATCTTTGGTTATTTAATCAGGAAATGAATTTTTTTAAATAAGTATTGATTTTATTTCCATTTTAATAAGATATATTTGTCTTCCAAGTCCATGGTTTCCAAAATTATTTTAAAAAAGTCTTGTTTTATTTATTCAAATAATTTATTTGGGTAATTTTAATCAATCCTTGACTTTTAAAATGGGGTTTAAAAGTAAGGTTTCTAATGTTTTCTTAAGAGGGTGTTTTCTGAATTTCATTACAAACATTCAAAAGCAATGTTGTTTAATTATTAAAGTGATAACAAACATCCCCACCAACATAAAGATTCTAAAAAATATCTTAATATACAAATTTTCAATGGTTCTACAAATAAAACTATTTTATATAACATTATTTTAATATTTCACTTCCATTCCATTAATTTGTAAAAAGGACATGATTTTATTAAAAACTTATATTCCTAGTGAACCAATGACCATCTCATGTATCTCATTAATTTTTTTGGTGTTAAATTTATATTGAAAAATCAATTTCTTTTGATTATTAGAAATTAAATTTCATTTAAATATATATATTATTTATCATGGATATTATATATTTATTAAACTGTATATCATTTCAACATACGGTGTTTTACTTTGAATGTTATTTGATTGAATGGAGAAATATTTTTATTATGTATTATTTATTCAATAAGAAAATATATTGATAAGGCATATTGATAATGAGTTAAATATATAATTATGTATTGGAGTAATTCATTGGATTTTTAGTGATAGGTGGAGCCCAGAATTATATATCCCCTCGATGCATAAATATGTATCACGAGACAAATCTGTTATCCAAATTAAATGCGTTTTTACACATAGTTTTAAACTATCTAAAAATAAGTTCAAGACGGTATATATATCATGATGTATGAGTAATAATGTACAATATTAAAAATTTATATAATTAATAATTTATCTATTATTTTCTCTTGGATTTTTTGATTGATATTATTCATGGATGAATTTTGTGATCATGTAATTGATTAAATGGTATGTCTTTTTTTGTTATTTACCTTATTATACTAATTGTAACTTATTTACACACGAAATATTCATTTTTAAATAACCCTTACCTAGGATTTGGGATCACCCTTATTTGTTTTCCTTTACTGTAGATATGAATAATAATTCATTGAAAGAGTTCAGTGATGCAGAATTTTTTACATTACTGTGTTTTATATGTTATCTGTATTGTAAAATGGGAATCATATATGTATATGGCCCTATAATGCTACAAAATTTAATTTTACTTCAGGATTTTACCCCGTTGTATTAATGATAATGTAATAAAGTAGACACTAGCTCTGGGTAACTGGAGTCAGGTTGCTACAATTGGTATAAGAGTATGTTTAGTTGAAACATTTGGAATAATATTTAGGAAAATAAGTATTAGAAAACATAAACCTTTTATAGTCTTTGAGGATATTTAAAACTATGGAATAATATAATAATATTTTGGTAATATAGATATTATCTAGGATCACATAGAAAAAAATCTATTTCTATATACTAAAAGTAGATTTGGTTCTGGGTCATTTTTTCTATGATGTAATAACTATGAAAAGGGATCATTGTGATTTGAATCAATTGTGACCTGGTGCATGGAAGAATACCTTAATTTGCACCTATTTTGACATTTAAGAAGGATATTCTTAGGATAATTCAAATATTATTTACAAAACATTATGAAGGATATGAAAATATTTTTATGAGTTAAATATATTCCTAAAGAAACCAATATTATGATTTTGATATTAATATTGGATAAATTTTCTACTTATTTTAAATGTTACAAAAAATTCAAAATTATATGCTATGTTTTAAAAATCATAATTTTAGGAGCTTAGGAGTATAATTCATTGTTTAAAAATGGTTCCTAGAATAAATATTGATATCAAAACTCTTGGTTAATGTAAAAATTTCCCTACTGATAAATCTAATATAGTAGGTATTGAAACTGAGAACATCCTAGACATATTAGGGTAGATTAATCGAGTTATAAAAAACAACCTTTCTAGAATGGGGAAACCTATTTTTTGAAGGTCTCGGGCATAGTGGATGCTCATGCATGGATGATCCCAATTGGATTTTTGTCATTAACAATGATCAATCTGGGATCAGTATGATGATAAATGCCAAAATCAATTGATAGAATCATAGAAATAGACAAAGAAGAAGAATAGTCCCAGAATAACAAAAGGAGGACTATCACAGATTTATTATAATTAATTTCATTAATTGACAAAAATTACATTTTAGGGCATTCTTTCTTTGTTGATATTTCTGATCACATTCCAATGTGATTCTTCATTTTGTCGTAGAATCCAAATGTAGACTTCCTTTAGTGGTGATCCACACGTGCACCCCGTATCTCTAGACATTGCCAAAAGAATCTATGGGTGATAGTGTGGAGAAGCCTTTGCTTTCATTTTCTGCCTTAGATCACCTTGATCTGATAGAGGATGATCTTTCTCAGTCTTGAGAGCATTCTTGGAGGAAGGAGTTCATTCATCCTTGAGAGAATTCTCCATATTTTTTGTGTACAACAATTAGGGAAAAGTGTTGGGGTTTTGAGGATATTTATAATCAAGTTTGAGGTTATAGAGTTATGAAAATAAATAAATATGTTATGGATTTTATTTATTTCATTTACTCTAATTGAAAACCACCATATCAAATCAGTAATTCCTTGACATGCGTTATTGAGTTATGATAATAAATAAATGTGTTACACGTTTTTTTATTTCATTAAATCTTATTAAATACCCCATGTCTAATAATTAATTCCTTGACATGCACCCATGATGATTATAATAAATATCATTTAACAAAACAATATTATTTCCTAAAAATCCCATATGGAACACTACATGGTGTGTAATCATTAATACACGGCACGTACTTGTTTTTCATTTCCTTTCCAAAATGAAAACTACACGACATGTATATTCAATGTACACGATGTGTATATCTTGTTTTAATTTTATTCTTACTCCAACATTAAAATGATTTAGACTTCCTTGAATAATTATTAAACCACACGTGGGAATAATCTTTATTCAACTTAAGATACTTGGATACACTATGTGTGTGACCCTATAGGCCTCTTTCTCTTTGGCATTAGGCGGGTTTGCCTAAAGTACAAGATTACTATCTAGAATGGGGTCAAGGAACCCAAGAGAAATAAGTTGATTCCATATTGATGGGTCACCTCATTCATATTCTTACTATGTAATTTAATCCCTTTGTCTCAATATCTCATCAAGCAGGTTTCATGGCAGTGTCATAAACCTAAATGCTTGATCTGTCATTATTTGACTTCTAGAAATAAACCCATCATAACACCATGGCCATGGAATTTGGGTGATAGTTCTATTTCAATAAAAGAGCATGATATATCTACTTCCATAAATATAGAAGAGACAATTTCTTCCCCAACATATCCGTTAACAACATGTCATTTGTGATGCACCCAACACACCCTACTTCCCACTAACTATCTTCATGACTGTTTTCGTCAGCAAATCTAAGTGTGAGAGTCATGACATGAGTTAATGATAATATTCCAGTCTATAGACCATTACACACGATCTTAGATAGCAATGTCTGATGACACCAAGACATGAAGAATTACTACTGGTGGGTCTGTTCTCATAATCACTCATCTTGAAGATTACCAAGTGCGAACTCCATGAGAGAGAGTCTCATCTTCTTACGAGTACTTACACATGATAGTTTGTATACTATGTGTCCTATCATAGTATGTCATACAACCATAAAATGTTATTTATGAATATTGTTATAATATTTCAAGGTTCTCATCATAGCGGGGATCTTCTATTACCTTATTAATGCAACAAATATTTCATGACATTATTATATTATAATCATGCAGAACAATGAACAATATATAATAAGTGTACATTCATGTAATCAATGTATACATAATTGGTTCTTAGGAAACCAACTCTAACAAACTCCCACTTGGACTAGAGCCAACTACATACTACTTTTGGTCTGCTAGACCTCACATGATGATCATGTTTCGGCTAAGTCAAGGCTTTAGTCAAGGGGTCTTCCACATTGTGTTCTGTGGAAATACTACACACTAAAACTTCACCTCTCTGATAAAAATCACTCAAGAGATGATACTTCTGAAGTATGTGATTTTTCCGCTGATGTGACCTTGGATTTTTTTCATGTGCCACCGCTGTAGTATTATCAATATAGTGTATGATAGGATCATTACTGCTAGGTACAACATCCAACTCTTGGACGAAGCTTCACATCCATACTACTTCGTTAGCTACCTTAGAAGTTGTGATATACTCGAACTCTAATGTAGAATCTTTGACCATAGCTTTCTTTGAGCTCTTCCAGCTCACTGCACCTCCATTCAAACTGAAGATATATCCAGTCTACGACTTCATGTCATCTTGATCAGTCTGGAAACAAGCATCTACATGTCCTATGATGACTAATTACTCATCTCCTCCATAAACCAGTAACATATACTTAGTACGCCACAGATACTTAAGGATAGTCTTGACTGCCATCTAATGGAGGTCTCCTATATCATCTTGATATCTTCCTACCGAACTTAATGTGTAAGCAACATCTAGCATTGTACATATCATATCATACATGAGTGACCCAATCAGGGATGCATAAGGGATCCTTGCCATTTTCTTTCTTTCCTCATCATTCTAAGGACACATTTTCTTAGAAAGATGAATGCCATGTGACACTAGAAACAATCCCTTCTTGGACTGTTCCATACTGAATCTCTTCAGTATCTTGTCAGTGTATGTACTTTTACATAGGCCCATCATTCTCTTGGATCTATCATGATGGATCTTGATTCCAATAATATATACTACCTCACCCAAGTCTTTCATAGAGAAGAATTTATCCAACCATGCCTTAACTGAATGTAAGATAGGTACTTCATTTCAAATTAGTAATATATAATCAACATATACTATTAGGAAAACAACTGCACTTCCTATAATCCTTTTGTAGATACAAGGTTCATGTTCGTTCTTAAAAAATCCAAATTCTGTTACTGCTTCATCAAAACAAATCTTCTTTGACCTTGATGCTTGATTTAGTCCATAAATGGATTTCTGCAACTTTCATACCTTGTTGGAATCCTTTGGAGTCACAAACCCTTCAGGGTGTGTCATGTAGACATCTTCCTGGAGATTCTCTTTAAGGAATGCTATTTTGACATCCATTTTCCAAATTTCATATTCATGGTAAGCAAAAATGGCTAGTAGGATTTTGATGGATTTCAGAATTGCAATTGGTGAAAAGGTTTCATCATATTCAATTACTTAACATTCTCTAAAACCTTTTGCAACTAATCATTCCTTATAGGTTCTAAATTGTCCCTCCATGTCCAGTTTCTACTTGAATACCAATTTATTAACAACAAGCTATACATCAACTGGAGGATCTACCAAAATCCAGACTTGGTTTTGGTACATGGAATCAATTTCAGAATTCATGGATTCTTTCCACTTGGAAACATATGTGCCTTCAAATTCATTCTTGTAGGTAAGAGGATCATCATTTTCAACCAATAATGAGTCACCATCCTCGGTGACAAGAAAACCATATCATTTTGGTTCTCTCACCTCGCTCGTGATCCTACATTGTTCGTGTGTCTTTGGTACAGAATGTAATTCCATGGGGCTTTGTAGAATCTATTCTTGTACCAACTCTTTTGTATCTGGAGCCTCGAATTCATCTAATTCTATCTCGATCCCTCTATATCTTTTGGAGATGTCCTCCCTCTCAAGGAATATGGAATGTCGTTCCACAATAACCTTTTTATCTGAGGGGATGTATAGGTAATATCCCCTTGTTTCCATGGGATATTCTATAAAGGTACACTTTGTGCCTCAGGGTGCATGTTTTTTAACATAAGAGGCCTTAACAAATGCTTCTCTACCCCACACATTTAAATTTGATAACATGGCTTTACATCCACTCCATAACTCATATGGAATACCATTTATCAATTAAGTTGGTAATTTGTTTAGTATGTGTGTTGTTGATTGTAATGCATATCCCCAAAAGGATAATGAAAGACTCACATGACTCATCATTGATCTCACCATGTCCAATAGGGTGTGGTTCCTCATTTCACTTAAACTATTCCACTCAGGCGTATAAGGAGGAGTTGGTTCAGATAGAATCCCAAAATCACATAAGAAATCAAGGAAGTCCTAATTAATATATTCTCCTCCTCTGTCTAAGTGGAGTTTCTTAATCTTCTTACCAAGCTGGTTCTAAACTTCATTCTTGTATTCTTTGAACCGATCAAAAGAATCTGACTTATACCTCATTAAGTAAATATGTCCATATCTACTAAAATCATCAGTAAAAGTTATGAAGTACAAGAACCCAGCCCTTGATTCCACTGGAAATGTTCCACACACATCTGTGTGAACTAATTCTAGAATCTCTTTTTCCCTTTCAACTTTCCCACTAAATGGGGCTTTCATCATCTTGCCTTGTATACACGCATAAAATACACCAAGTGGTTTAAGATCAAAAGAATATAAATAACTATCTTGATGTAAATTTGTCAAAATTTTCTCATTGACTAGACCTAGCCGGTGATGCCAAATTTGGGTGTGGTATGAGTCATGTGAGTTAACTTTTTCATAGATTTACATTACATGGTTTCTGTGGTCTAACACATAAAGGACATTATATAAATGTTCCCTACCAAAAAAAATTCTATCTTTATAAAACTAGCAACATTAATTTCCAAAATTGAAGATGAATCCATTATTATATAATCTGGATACTGAAATAATGTTTTTGGTTACATAGGGTACTTAATAACATCCTTTTAATACCAAGACCATCCCAGTAGGCAATGTGAGGTGGTAGTCTCCAATAGCTACAATAGCGAGTCTGGCTCCGTTGGCTGCTTGCAGATCCACCTCACCTCGGTCAATCTTTCTGAATCTACATGGTACATTTATCAGATACGTATGTTAGCACCACAAGAAGTATCTAATACCCAATTGGTAGAAATAGATATATTGCATTTGATAATAAATGCATCGGAAGCTTCCCCTTGCTTCGTTGACTGGGCGCAGTTTTTCTTCTAGTGGCCCTTCTTTCTACATGCGAAACATACATCCTCCTGTGCTCTTGCCTCCCCTTTGATCTTCCATTTATTGGAAGGCCTTGAATAAGCTTTGGGCTTAAATTTTTTTGCCTTCCCTTTCCTTTCAATCACCATAAGGATAGAAGGCTTTCCACGATTCAAATCATTGTCCACATGGCGAATGAGGATAAGAATATTAGATATAGACTTCTCAATGTTTTTCATATTGAAATTTACAAAAACGTTGGAGAAGCTCTGGGGGAGTGATGCAAGAATGAGATCGATACCCAGTTCATCATGGATTTTAAACCCTAGATCCTCCAAGAGCACAGTGTAGCCAATTATCTTGACTACATGTGGCCCAGATAGAGAACCCTCTCCAAGCTTGCTCTGAAATAGAGCCTTAGAAATCTCAAACCTTTTCTGTCTTTCTCTCTCTTGGTATAGACCACAGAGGTTCTCGAGCATGCTATAGGAATCCATGTCTTTGTGAAACTTCATGAGCTCAATAAACATTGATTATAGCATCAAACATTGAACTTCAAGTGAAATTCTCAAATGATGATCATAGACCATGAAATTTTTATCACTCCCCCCTTGGGTTGGTGAATCAGGAAGTTAGGACTCCAGCACGTAAAACTTTCGTTCATGGTGTATGATAACTTAATGGCTCCTAAACCATTCCTGAAGGTTAATGCTAGTGAGGATATTATCTTTATCCAGAATTGATCGCAGAGAAAATGTGGATGATGAGGTTGTCATATTGATCGTACAAATTAAAAGAGCAGATTTATCAGTACTTTATTGATTACATTTTATGAGAAATAATAATTTTTATTATGTCTCCCACAATTTTATCAAGTCCCAATGGCCCTCACCATTGAACTCTGAATGTCTATATTCCATGACATTCTAGTGGCAAGGATCCATATTCCCCTTTGCAAAACCCCAAAAATGGTTGGTAAAGCTATTTAAAGGTATTTAGGTAGGAAGGTCTTTTCCAACTGTGAGCTTACAGTTCCCTGATCTGTTGATTGGACTACCCAATCCTAAAATCCGGACTTGGATTTCCTCAACACTTACCTCCATTTTACAAAAATTCTAGAAAGGGATACTCCTCTTTATGTAAAATGTTTAGGTCAACCCGAAACATTCATAAGAGACTCATTTATAAAAGTATGTTTCCCAACATGGTTTGGTCAAACACAAAGTTTTATTGAGCCTTTCCCTTAGTCAAGTAACAAAAGGCTTGGTCTGACTTAACATGGTATTTGAGAGATTTTAATCCTTTATTCATTGTTTCTCATTATCACATGCTTGTTAATATTAAGTGATGATTTCTCAAGTGATTAAACATGTTCGGATAATTTTTACGCATAGTCTGGTTTTTATTTTATTCCATATTTTCATGATTCTTTATTTCATTAACTACGTGATCACGACGACACATACATAATAAATAAACCATGCAATCTGACATTAATAAAATAATATGGCGTGATCATGATCTTTTATTAGTTAGGTGGTCTAGCAGTTCTGATAAACTAACCCTGACCTAGGGAAAGACACCTTGAACCTGATGGTTCATGTTTTACATCTCCCACCTATCCACCTTTGTATCTTCTTGGGTTTCTTTTTCCGAAGCTTTGGATTTTTAATCTTCTCCTCTGGCTTGGGCGATCCTTTATTACATGGGGTTTACATTAAAGAAACCATGGGAATGCAGGCCCTAGATTTTATTCAAAGAAGGCTCACATGC
Source organism: Viscum album (assembly GCA_963277665.1). Lineage (NCBI taxonomy): Eukaryota > Viridiplantae > Streptophyta > Magnoliopsida > Santalales > Viscaceae > Viscum > Viscum album. The sequence continues at coordinate 669,288,459 of OY728131.1, read as the reverse complement.
CAATGAATTTAAATTAAAACATACACACACAAAGGGTCTTTCATCTAGCTCATGATCATCCACAAGATGCAACAACATTTACGCATATTTAGCATTCAAATTCTTTTAATCATTCTTTTATTCAAGAGAAGTCGTGTTTGAGTTTAATTAATTATGATCTTATGATTAATCAATTCTTTATCTTAAATTCCTTTATGAACTTCCTTGAGATTCTTCTCGTCCAAATTCCTTGTATGGGTCTTTGTAATTTGGAGTAAACCTGGTAAAATTCAATTTATGGAAAGTACATGGTGTGTAGGTTATATTACACGGCATGTGTTTTTTGCACCCTTTATCCAAAGTACACGCTGGGGGATTTGACGTGTTTTTTGTACTTTGGAAATTTTTGTGGTACACGGCGTGTAGATTAATCTAACACGGTGTGTACTTCCTTGTTAAGCGATTACCAGCCTGGCAATCCCATGTACGCAGTACACAGCTTCTCCTTGTACACGGTTTCACCTAGGACAGATCAGACTACACGGTGCATTGATTCAACATACACGTTGTGTATTCTGGTTTCCACGTGCCATTCTATTTGGGTCAACATGGTGTAATAAAAACATAGGTATTCTCAATTCACATGTCATGGTTTGGAAGACAATTACCCGTTTTTTGAACCTAAGTACACAGATTGTAGATTTTACTACACACTGCGTATTCTTGTGTTGTATAGACAGAATGAATGGCTCCTACGGATGAGGTCCTCATTTTTATTTTAATGAAAAGTATTATTAAAAGGAATTTTCTATGATGTGAATCGAGAAATGAAGGAGGGAGAATAAATTTCTTTCATTCAGTTTTATAAAACGCTTTATCTTGAATTGAATCAAATATAAATGCGTAAATTATCAATGAATATTAAATAACTATAATCAACATTGTAACCTCGCTCTGATACAAATTAAAGGTCCCGAGCACTGTGGAAGCTCGTGGGTGGATGTGTCCACTTGTCTTTTTGTCATTAGCAAGGATCAATCTCAAATCAATATGACGATAAAATCTAGACTCCACAGATCGAATCACAGAAATAGAGAAAGAAGAAGAATGAACCACAACCACAAAAGGAGGATCATCACAGGTTGATTATTATTAATTTAATTAATTGAAAAGAAGTACCTTTTAAGGAATTATTTCTTAGTAGATATTTATGATCACGTTCCGATGTGATTCGTCATTGTGTCGTAGAATCCAAGTGTAGACTTCCTCTAGCGGTGATCCAAAGGTGAACCCCGTATCTCTAGATGTCACCAACAGAATATCCGGGTGCATGAGTGGAGAATCCATTGCTTGCATTTTCCACCTTAGATCACCTTGATCTGATGGATGAGGATCTCTCTCAGTATTGAAAGCATTCTTGGAGGAAACAGTTCTTTTGGCCTTGAGATAATTCTCCGGATTTGTTGTGCACAACGATTAGGGAAAAGTGTTGGGGGTTTGAGGATATTTGTAATCGTGTTTGTGGTTATAGAGTTATGACAATAAATAAACATGTTATTTATTTTATTTATTTCAATAACTTTTATTGAAAACCCCCATGTTGAATCATTAATTACATGACATGCATTATAGAGTTATGAAAATAAATAGATGTGTTACGCGTTTTATTTATTTCATTAACTCTTATGGAAAACCCCATGTCAAATCATCAATTCTTTGACATGTACCCATGCTGATTATAATAAATATCATTTAGTAAAACAATATTATTTCCTCAATATCCTGATTGGAAAACTACATGTCCTGTAATCATTAATACACGGAGTGTAATTTTTTCCCTTTCCTTTCCAAAATAAAAACATCAGGGCGTGTACATTCACTGTACACAGAGTGTATATCTTGTTTTTATTTTATTCTTCCTCCAACATTAAAATGAATTATACTTCCTTGAATAATTATTAAACCACATGCGGGAATAATCATTATTCTACTTTAGATACATGGATACACTTAGTGTGTGACCCTCTAGGCCTCTTTCTCATTGGCATTAGAGGGGGCTGCCTAAAGTCAAAGATTAATGTCTAGAAATGGGTCAAGGCACCCAAGAGAAAGAAGTTGACGCTGCATTGAGTTGTCACCTCATACGAACACTTTCCATGTAATTTAATCCCTTTTTTCATTATCTCATCAATCAGGTTTCATGGCAGTTTCATCAACCTATATGCTTGATCTGTCATTCTTTGAATTCCATAAATAAACTTGTCATAACACCATGGCTAGAGAATTTGGGTGAAATTTCTATTTCAATCAAAGGTCCCGAGATATCTACTTCCATAAATATGGAAGGGACAAATTCTTCCATGACTTATCCATTAACAACATGTCATTCATGACACACCCAACGTACCCTACTTACTGCCAACTCTCTTCTTGATGGTTTTCATCAGAAAATCTAATTGTGCAAGTCATGAAATGAGTTAATGATAAACTTCCATTCTAAGGACCATTAGACACGCTCGAAGACAGCAATGTTCGATGACACCTAGAAATGTGGAATTACTTATAGCGGGTCTGTTTTCATAATCTCCCATCCTGGAGATTACAAAGTGCTAACTCTATGAGAGAGAGTCTCGTATTCTTCTGAGTACTCACATATGATAGTCTGTATACTATGTGCCCTATCATAGTATGTCATCCAACCATAGAAATTTATTTAAGAATGTTTTTATAGAATTTCATGGTCCTCATCATAGTGGGGATCTTCCATGACCTTATTAATGCAACAAATATTACAGCACATTACTATATTATAGTCATGCAGAACAATGAACAATATATAATAAGTGTACATTCATGTAATCAATGAATAAATAGTTGCTTCTCAGGACACAAACTCTATCATTGTTATACTATGTGATTATCTTATGTTCGTTCGATACATGTGTTAGAACCCCGCATCATTTAGAGGGACTATTTATCCTATGGTAGCTGTGAAATGGATTATGTCCCTTGAAAATATATTTCTCATCTTGGGAAGCAATGAAAATGGAAAGGTTATACTAGCGGTGTATTGTATAAAACTTGATATTGATCAATGGTGATCATTGTTATATAATACTTAGTGGGAAGAAGAAGTATAACACATGGAATGGAGATATTTTAAGAAAACAATCGACAAATGTTTCCCTGAGGAGAAACAAAGTGAAATATACATAATGTTACTCAACATAATGAAAAAATGACAGAAAATATTGCAAATCATGAGAATAAATTTACAAGACTAACCATGTATACTGTTGATTATATACACAATATGGAATTCCAGAGTATCAATTTCAATAAATGAATTAATACAAGTATCTGAAGGAAATTTATTTCTCAAAATCTGTTATCATATGATGAAATAGTTTTATGTGCCATAAAAAAAGAGATGTAATGTTCTAGATCCTAAATATTCAATGGTAATTAATTGAATATGAGGTTGGATTAACACCATGAAAAATAAAAATAATCCCATAAGAAGTAGAAAGTGAATCAATTACTATCATATGAGAATTATAGTAAGAAAAAACCAAGAAAATGTTAAAAGGGAATGAGAGTTTGTTATAATTGTAGAAATAAGGTTTATATGTTTAATGAATGTAAGGTGAGGAAACAAATAAATGTCTTATAGTGCTTCAACTACATATAAATGGGAAATTATTCAAATCAATTCCCCAATCATAAATGGAACATACCACAGAAGAGGCTGAGGGGAGAAGACGAATAATATGTGATCACTATAGTTGAGGTGGAAGGGCCTAATGATGTTGTGCTAGGTAATTTAATCATAGATTGAAATTTATTGAATGATTTTTTATTCTATATGTTAATAATCTTTTATATATTCCATGATTTCCTATACAATTATATACTTTTTTAGCACCTTAATAAGGGAGTTCTTAGTCAAACATCATATTGGAAATCTTACTGTGATGAGTATGTGTAAGTTAGTTCCCATTATGAAAGATAAACATGCTCTATTTTCTTCTTAAATTATCATACCTATGGTTTAACTCAATATAATCCACAATATGGATTGTATTCAAAAATACAATTTAGAAATTTATTATAAGGGCAATTGAATTATGATTCATGACGAAGAAACAGAATTCAATATCATTAGAAAAATACCTCATCATCTGATTCCTTTCTAGATCCACCCCTAGTAGCTCTACATAATGATATTCTAGTTAAATTATAAAAAACACAATCTATATATGTAAGAGTTAATCTTAAAACTGAGTAATTATATGACATATCATATTTTATTAAACCATAATTCAAGATTTTTTAGATAAATGTACACATAATAAAATCCAACAACCTCATAATGCCTGGTGACTTTCGAAAATTAGGTAAATAGAAATAAACCTGCAATAGAAATAAAATGAAATTATTTAAAACATCCTTAACATGCTTCTAAAATTACACCGCTCTTCTAAAACTGGATGGGATATCCTTGGGATCTACATAAGAAAGGGGTGAGCTATAAATCCGAGTATGGGAATAAGAAGGTAATAACATAAGTTACATTAGTACATGTCATCCAAGAGGAATATCAAGCTAACATAATATTTTTGAGAATAATAATCTTTAACAATGAGGCATGATATAACATGATAGCATAAAAGAAACATGGGAATGTGGAAACAAAATAAAACATGGAATCAAAAACATAATTCAAGGATATAAACTAGGACAACATAACTTAGTATTCCTAAGATAACCACCCACACACCATACACGGAATATCATGATATTAGAACATTATCCAAAGCATTGGAGGCATATATAATTTTATCCCCACCCATCACTTTCATATCATGTACATACATAAGTTTTCCACATAGATCATATGACATAAGGATTTATTTAATAACCATTAATCCCATGATTAATAGGTGATTGATACAAAATGGAACTCTAAAATAAATAAATTATAGGAACATCTATGTTAATACATTTGAGTGAAAATGGAAATTCATATTCACAACAAAAATGTTTCATATAGAAAATCACAAAATTATATTGGTAACATAACAGTGGTATGTAAAGATTTATATAAGGGATTAATGAGAGTGAAAGGGGTTTATCATCAAAAGGAAGTCATAAGGAATGTAATATGGATATTTAAGAACATAATCCATCATGAAATGTTGGGAATTAAAACTAATAACACAAATAAAGTTCTTGAATGAAGAGGATAAGGAGAGGATCCCTTACCCTGAAGGGGTGATTCTAGAAGTTTAGGAAGAGCTTCGTAAGACCTCGGGGGAACCTTGGTAAGTCCCTAGAGAGGTAAGGACCGAGTAATGTAATTCTCCATGGGGTTTCAGTGATGATAAATGGGATTTGGGTGGGTTTATATAGAAAAATAGAGGAGACATCTTTATTCATTTCAAAACATAGGTTTTGGACTCTCTAAGATAATGTAATAAAAATTACAATCCATCCCATGGTTTTTGAAAGTGTTTTCTACCAAAGTAAAGTGGATTTATTTATTTTATATGTTTACGTACTGAGATCATTAAAATAATACCCTTTGTTTTGGAGAAGTGAGTCATGCTTTCAAGTAATTGATTTTAAAAATTGAAAATATAATATTAATTTTAGAGGATTATTTAAGGATTTATAAAATTAATAAAACAATTATAAAGAAAATTATTTTAAATGGGAAATATGTTTTTGGACATGGACTACATTTATGTCATATATTACATTACTTTTGGGTCATTATGATGTCATAATACATACTGTATTATTATAATGTATTTAATTATTATCTATAAATTTGAATCACTCAACAAATTATGAAAAAATCACCATTAGATAATTTTTACATACACATTTGGAAAATAATATTTACTTTTTCAAAATAATTCCTTAAACATGATAATTTAAACTTTTAAATCAAAACTCCCATTTATTAAAAACACTGATTTTTTACAATAATATTTTATTGACCCTTATAACAATTACATTTGACATCATAGAATTCTATAATCATTTTTATAACAATTACATTTGACATCGTAGAATTATATAATCATTTTTATTTAATAAATGTTATTTAATAATAATATTTTATTAAAATCTCATGTATTTCAAAAAAAATTAGATTCACTAAAAATAGTGTCGTGATTAAAACTATATATTCCCATACACAAAATACACTTTGTGTTTTATCAAATCAGATTCTAATTTTTATCAAACTCATTATTTATTCATTTAAAATGTAATATTAAAAAAATATAAATATAATCATTGTTTAATTAAAATAAAATATATAAAATCATACTATTATGGTCTATATACAAAGCCCTTTATTACACCGGTGAATTCCCTAAGTGTAGGGTAAGTGATTGGGAGATTTTATTCACATGGTCTTTCATACATGGTTTGGGTTATGATCTGGATTAGTTTTAACTTATCCAATAAAAAAAAGTTTCATTCATGCTTTATTTTTTGAATATTAGCTTGGAAATGATTGAGCATGAATCCTAGTGATGTTATCTCCCTTGGAAGCTATGATAAATGGGATTCATAGGGTATGATCCTATTGGTTGAGTCCATCACTTATTACATTTGTTTCAATTGGACTTTAAGATAACCCATTATATATACTACTCATATGATCAATGTTCAGTGGATATATTATCAATGGTTAGGATTCATAACATTATTTTAAATCTTGAATGGATATAATGATCCAAAATAACCAAATTGGTTCATGTGTTTTCTATAAATTCATTTCTTGATAATGAAATTATTTATATAAAAATAGGGAAATTTATTTTTAAAAGTTTAGGTTGTTACATTTCCCCCCCTCAAAAATATTTCCTCAAAATTTTCATTTCATACACTAAAATGAAAGTGGTTACTTCTATTTGATCACATCTTCTAGTTCCTATTTCTCTTCCTCAAACTTATGGTTTCACAATATCACTTTGACCTGGTGAAGTTTCTTGTTTCGTAGAAACTTCTCTCTATGATTTATGATCTTTATCAGTTGCTTATGGTATGAAATATCATTCTCCAATTATACCATTTCAAGATTATAAACATATTAGGGGTTTGGTATAAACTTCCTCAGGAGGTATTTATAGAACACATCATGTATATGCGGTATGTTAGATGTTAGATCTAGTTGATAGGTCACTGCTCTGATGTGATCCAGGATCATAAATGGTCCAATGTATCTAGGACTATGATTTCCCTTCTTCCCAAACCTCATGACTCTCTTATGCAGTGATATATAAAAGATAATTTTATCTTCAACCACAAAATAATTGTCTCATAATTGATTATATTCATATATTTTCAATCAACTATTTTATAATTTAATATGACACCATATGGTTTGATCATTCATTGTAATATTTGGGCTAAGAATACATCACATTAGCCTCTTCTCTCCTACTTTATGCCAACATGTTAGAGTCTAAAACCACTACCCAAATATGGCCTCATAAAGTTCCATTCGAATTCTTAAGTATAAAAAATATTATATGAGAACTACACTAGGGGAAGGTGTTGGTACCAACATCCATGGAAATATATTGAACATGATCTCAACATATCCTATAGAGTTTTAATGGTTCTTTTAAACAGACTATCCATATGAGGGTGATAAGAAGTGTTGAAGCTCAGGTTTATATCCAATTATTACTGAAGGCTTCTCCAAAAACTCATGGTAAACCTAGGATCTTGATAAGATATAGTTGAAAGTTGGACTCCATGCAGTATTACCACTTCCCTTATGTATATCTTGGAATGTTGGTCAAGATAGAAATATTCCCTAATATCAATGATATGTGATGAATTTATATGTTGAACGATTGCTACTCAGATGGTGTTATTTCCTTTGAAAATCATGGGGATTACTATGATTAAATTCAATGTTATGTTTTCCCATTTCCTTACTATTATGATAATTGGTTTCATCATACACTTAGACTTATATTGTTCTAAATTGGCACTTTGGAATATCATGTATCGAGATAGAAACTATAAAATCTCCCTCATCATCTTATCCCACCATAATTTTTTCCTCAAATATCTATAAATCTTATAGATTCCTTGATGAATAGATAATGATGAGGGATAAAAATTATCAATAATTTCCCTTCTTGGGTTATGTTTTTGAGGGGACTCGTATTCAGGTTGCAAACCTTATAAATCTATCTTCAGTGAAGTTGAACTCCAAAATATTGACTACCTTCTTCTACAATAACTCATCATCCATCTGAGCTTCCCTGATCTACTCAAGAATAGATGGTTGGTTAGTTATTTGAGAAAGGTATTATAAATATCTTCTTATTATTCCCATGGTTAAATTACTAGTTAATATTTTCATATCACTGAGAGAGTGATGGGGTAAATCAGTGATATAATTTTCTTTGAAGTTTATTTTCTTTTGAGACAACCTCCTCCACCTGTTAATGATTTATTTCTCTTATGAAAAAAAACAGACATCCATAGGAACAAAATAATTTACAAGGTTCACTACTCAACAACAATATATACATCATTGGTATGGTTTAGAAACAATCCAATACAACAAAATCAAATAGAAAAAAAATTATATTATGTGGAATACAACAAGTAGGATATTCCCTCACACTCATGTAGCACTATGGCCAATACAACAGTGTCGGAGCTCTTAGTATAATGAAATTATGTAAGATAATTTTTGTAACAAACATGTTATGTTTCCTCTTGATCAACTTTCACGAATATTTTTCCCAAAAAAAAAATATTCACTTCCATACCATGTAGTAGGAAAACAATTCTTATGGACATCATAATGATACACAATACAATGTCCCAGTCCGATTTCTCAATATGATGATATTACATTGACTGAATACCAATAAAACAATATTAATATCTTCTTCCCCAGTTCTAAAATACCAATATGATTTCGCTGGTTAGATTACCTAGCTCAATATGATGACCGTCTAAATATGATCTTTTCTATTCTCCTTTATTCATCTATACATAAAACTTCCTTCAGTATGAAAAATCGAGAAACTTATTCTTCTTATAAATTTAGATCTTCTCTCTCTGTATTAGTTATGTCAAATAAAATTATAAAATACTTACACTATTTTTAGTCAATCCATACTAGTTTTTGTGGGATTCAAAAACATTTTCCTACTATTCTATGTTCCATGAAATCTCTATTTCCATTGAATTATGAATTCATTTATGACTTCTTCAATGCCTCTCACCTATTCTTGAACCTTCTCAAATATTTTCACAACTTCATCTAATTTAGGAATTATAATAGTTCTTCATTATGATTCCAATTATTCATTCTGATTTATTTATTATAATGATTCATACAACATGTATATATGAAAAAATAGATAGGTTCTCAATACGATGTTTGGACCCACTTCAAAACAAATTAGAACTGAAGATACCTTATTATGTTCATCTACACTAATTGGAAGACTAATCGACCCATTTCAATTTTCATATTAACCTAAAGATATTAGATTCTTCCATAAGTTTTTCTTATACCAGGTTTGAACAATTTAAAACATATGTCATCCCATAATGATGCTTTGTAACAATTGATGAAAACAAACATATTCTTATTAAAACACTTCAAGCTTCATGTCACCCTTTGACAGAACATCCAAAAATCACCCATCAATATTCTTCTTATTGTTTTATTCAGACTGATGATCCTGAATATGATGAAGTTATTTGTGTCAAGTTACATCTAATTATCATTATCATCTTTACTCCGATGAATCATTATCCCCTCCAATCTTATAGATCTCGACACCATTGTTAAACATATCATAGAAACACTGAATAATTCTGTTTGTTTTCTCTTAACCCACTCATACCAAAACAAAAAAACTCAACCAATAATTAATCTTGATTAAAATGGTTGACTACATTGTTGACCAGTCTCTATATTTCCTTTCATATTAGCCCCAAAAAATATTAATTTTCTTTTTCATTATTCTTAACAACTCTTAATAGAAACAATTCTACCTCTGATCATTATGATGGAATACAAAGTCCGATGGATTAGTATCAGTAGCTTCAACTTCAGAAACTATTTTATTTTCTAAATACGATATCAATAAACTTATTTCTCTTTTTTGAGTATGATTATCATCACCTTCTTTCTCAAAATATTTCAATTGTTTATCTTATTGGTCAAAAAAAAACAACCACCTTTTGTTTCCCTCATTATAATCGACCTTCTCAGTCTTCAACAAATTTTTTCCCAGTAATCTCATACCGATGGACTAAGACCAAAAATATTTAAAAAAACATTCCATTTCTTCAACTTCATGTAGGAGATCCTAAATTATTTATGACTTTTAAAAAAATTTCAATTAGATTCATCATCGTCTAACTTATAATGGAAAGTATTGTAACATCATATCCCTCAAGAAACATATTCCTTTCATACCAATCCTTAATAGTATTTAAATCACTCCCATTTTATTTCATCAAGATAGCATCAAATGTTTTATAACATACTGTGTGATTTGTGAGAAATACAAAATAGAAAAGAATAGTCAGATTTTTATCATAGCGAGACAAAAATCAATGTATCCCCTCATTAAAATTTTTCTTTCATTCTTTACTCAATGTGGGTCTGATGTACCTTTTATTCCAGAAATATTCCCTTGAATCTGATGGAATTTCTTAAGTAGTGTGAGTCAATTTTTCTGAATACGATGGTATGTCATAATTTCAACTTTTTTTAAAGTGAATTGATTTATCTTATTTGATAAAAAACTACAACACACTAGAAAAAAACATCTAATTAATTCTGAAAACCTTCTACAACAGACTTGGCCCCAATAATCTGCCACTTTGATTTTTTTCAACCAATAATCATAAATCACTAAACTTTGTAAACTCAATCTATATATTACTTAATAACTATTCTAAGCCTATGTTAGATAAATCATTGTAGAAAATAAGAATTATTGAAAGAAGGGATATTATGTTTAAAAAAAGTTACCCATGAAACTTCCTCAGAATTTCATCACATATTTATTTTAATTTTTTCACTTTTAATATTGAATGTTTATGGAAAAAATAGTTTCCAACAACCACTCCATGAAACAGTTAGAATAGTTAACATATTTACAAACTAGATTCACATATTACCCAAAACTCTCAATTTATACATACTTCTTTAAAAGGTTTAGAAAATATAAAATGGATAGATTTATAAAACAAATATCTCCCTTGAAAACACTATCTAAAGACACCATGAGATAGGGGATAAAAACACATGCCTCAACCTTCAAGAGAAAGTGGTTCGACGCCCATTTTCAAACTCAATTAAGAAAAAATTTCATTTTTCAATGGTTTTTTAAAAATTTGATCAAATGGTTCCAATATTAGAATATACCCCCACTTCAACTATTTATTCTCCCCCTAAAATTTGATGAAATTCTATTTGATATCAATATGTTTTGAATTAGAATCATTGTACGAGATTCCAAGTATGGTTTATTGAACTTTGATTATCACGACCCAATAGAAAGGGTAACTTCACTTCCACGTGTATGTATTCTAACTAAGTGTTCATCCACGAAAGTTGGGTTGAATATTGATTGGTAGAAACATACATAGCATTAGTCATTCTAAGAGTTACTGAATTTTGTTTCATTGTATGAAAATTAACACAACTTTACCCCCCAAAAAATTACACCAATTGTGTATTTTATATCATTAATTTTTCCTACCTAATCAGTATATCAATACCCAAACAATTCAATAATTTATGATCTATCATACTAGATTCTAAAATTTATTATTACATTTATATATTTGATAATTATTTTTCTAGAACATAAATGTGATTATTTATGAGCACTATGAAATATTTCACACAAGGTAACAACATAAAAAAATTTTGGTCTTAAGGAAGTCAAATATAATAGACTTCTAATCAATTTTCAAAACTCTTTATGATAAAATTACATGAATTCAATATCTTTGGAAAATTTTGTTCCCATAAAAATCATCATGGGGACTAGTTTCAAAATTTATATTCCAAACTTCTTAATAAATTCATTAGAGTAATTTTCTTGAGATAGAAAAATGTGTTTCTTATTTTATAAGAGTTGTAACACAGGAATGTATTTCATTTTTCCCAACATGGACATCTCAAATGACGTTTTTATTTCATTTGAAAATATTTCACAATATATTTCATCATTCCCAGTAATGATAATGTCATCAACAGAAATAAGTACGATGAAAGAAAAATAGTGACTTTTATTGATGTAAATATTTTTATCAACTCTCCCTTTCATAAAATTCATTTTCACCAAGAAATTATCCAGTTCGGAATACTATACTCTCACATATTGTTTTAGTCCATACAATGATTTCTTCAGTTTACACACATAACTTTCATCATCCCCAATAAAAAATTCACAATGTTTTCCAATGTAAACATCCTCATCAAGATACACAATCAGAAATTCATACTTCACATCCATTTTAAAAAAATTGTAACTTCAGAGTCAAAAACAGAAATAAATAGTCTATTTTTTTGTAATATTTTCACTAGAGAAAAATCCTCATCAAAATCAATACCTTCAATCTGGGAGTAACCTTTTCACACAAATCTTTCCTTGTTCCTTATCACTTCACCTTCTTCGTTCATCTTGTCCTGGAAAATCCATTTTGTACCAATAATATTTTTTTATCTGGCTTGGATAAGAGTTCCCAATTATCATTATTTCTATATGATCAATCTCTTCATTCATTTACTAAACCCATTTCTGATTCTCAAAGGCTTCATTTACATCATTCGTCTTGACTTTTGAATACAAATAAGTTTCCTTAACAAATTTTGATGTTCATCTTGTTTGAAAATTCTAATGATGATTGATAATAGTGATCTAAGATTCCACTTGCTACCTCATCCTAGGATGAGATTTTCTAGTTTCTCCCTCATCACTTGAAAAAATTTAGTGTGATTCTTCTTCCTGAATAAAACTACTATTGTGAGTATCCATTTAAAGATTTTTAACTACAATTTTTATCATATTAATCTTCCTTATCAGCTCATGTTTTTTATATTCCACAGACTTTTTAAAAACCTTCACATAAATAGAATAAAATATTCTTCTTATTTCTTTATTGAAACACATATATCCTCTTCCTTCCAATGAATAGCCAAGAAAAAATCCATCTTCACCTCTCCTCTCAAACATTCACTAGATTCCACCTTTCTTATTTATGATGCATGGACTCCCAAAAACTCATAAATGTTTTAAACATGGGGTTTTATAATGAAACAAATTCATATGGAGTCATATTTGAACTTATATTGTAGAAACATTAGTTTTGGACATATACGAAAGCACTAATGGCTTGACTAAAAAAGTAATTATAAAGACCATGTTCAAGTAACATATTTCTACCAATTTACACTAAACTTATATTTTTTCCTTTCAGTAACTCCATTTTGTTAAGGATTTTATAGTAAACTATACTCATGAAAAATTATATACTTCTCAAGAGAACATTCAAATTCTTCATTTCTATACTCATCACCATTATCAGTTCTAAAATTTATCACTGAATACCAAAATTACATCTCAGCTTTCCTCTGGAATATTTTAATCATTTTCAAAGAATTTGAGTTAGGTTTGATATAAATAACATAAGGGATGTGTGTAAAGTAATCAATGATGGTGATAATGTTCTTATATCTATTAGTTTATTATTTGATCATTTTCCCAAATATATCAGAATGGATATGTTCTGGGGGTTATTTTGAACAAATGTCAGCATTCATAGGCACAAAATTTTTAATCCTTTCTTTTTAATTAACAGTGAAACAAAAATATCTTCTTCATGACATATCAGGACTACATATGACACCATATATCTTAGATAATTTTATCAGGTTTCTATAAGATTTGTTTCCTAGCATTTTATGAAATAGATGAATTTCTTCCCCTATTCCCAATTAATAAGTGTTTTGTATTTCACTAACAGGAAAGAAATTTCCTTTTGTATGTTAGCCTCTAATAAATATATATATATCTTCCTTTATCTTTATAAAAATACAAATTATCTTAAAATAATGATTTTTCCTTCATCACAGAGTTTTGAATAACTTAAAAAATTGTGTTTCTACCCAACAACATATAAAGCTTTCTTGGACTTCAAAATTTATTTCCTATTGATGGTTTATCTGACACCTTTGATTCTCATATATTCATCATTTCCAAGTGTTACTATTCCTTATTTAAAATATTTCACATTCGTTAAAAAATCTAAATATTCTGTCATATAAGAATAACACTTGCTATCTAGAATTCAAGTTTGTTCCCCTTATTTATTTGAAAATAGTTTCAACAAATAGAGTATTTATTTCCCTTTATCTTTCTTAACTTCCTGTTTATAAGAATTTTTAATAAAATTGTTAGTGATAGTAACAAAACAAGACATCCTTTTGTATTTTTTCCATGTTTCTCACACAATTCCCAAATAGTTTTCAAGACTTTGAACTTATTTTCAATTTTTACAAAAACCTTCTCAGGTTTCTTCTCAGACATCTTCTTTTAAGGGTATTGACCCCCTCAATATTTTCCTGCTATAATTTATGGAATATTAATAATTTTACTGGTTGAAACAACACATATTTTCTATATATTTGAATCCAACACAATACCAGTAATATCCAAAGAAATAATATTCGCCTCTGAATCTTCCAAACTGACCAGAGTAATAAACATGTTTCTCCACAACCTTCTTATCATTATTATCAAATCATTTTTGACCACCAACCATTCTATCATCAAATAGATTCTTCTTTTTCAGCTAAATTTTCTTTTAACCATTATTAGAACTAGAAGTAATAGAAACTTTTTCAGTTTTAGAATTTTTATAAACTTTCAACTTCATGACTTTGTTGTTCTTGCCCATAAACATTACCTTCCAAAATTTCTTCTCTTTCCAAACATTTCAAATTTTCTTCTTATTAGAAACAAATATAGCTTTATTCTAATCCTATGAAGGTATATTTTTTTTACCCTTCTTAGGTTCTACATTATGAGAAGTTTCACCAACATCAGAGATAGATTTTTTAAATCTTTTACCTCTTTGTTCAGCTTCATAGTTATTTTTTGGACAAGTTCCAACTCTTATTATTTTACCTAAAGCTTAAATTTTTGATATTAATTAGGATTCATTTCATTATCAATATATTTCTTTGAATCATAAATCTATTCTATCAACTTGAATTTCTCATTAATAAAACCTTATTGGTTTTTTGATGAGTAATTTTAATTTTTCATCTTCCTAATTTCTTTTTAATTCCTCATAATCTTCCTCAGACATTTTTTTCAATTATTCATTCTGATTTAATTACAATTGAGTTTCTTATTCTTCAAAGCTACTAATTTCAAATTCTTCATTATTAACTATTACAATAAATGTATCCTCACCAACATGCTCATTATATTTTTTGGATTCATCTTAAATATCTTCTTCTTCTTTATATTTAGATAAAAAAATCGCCTTTTCAATTTTAATAACTTTTCATATTTCCCTCTTATAAAAGATTTTGACTTATCACCCTTTTTATTCTATGACTTTCTTAGGATTTATTATTCTTCATAAATACCCTCTTCTTTCTTTCTTCAAGGGAAATTACCCACAAAGTGTCCAATGACTCCACATTCAAAACACTTTAAGGGAAATTTCCATTCTTATTTACTAGTACCACTTCTCACATTTTTAGAAGAGAGGATAAAATTTCTTTAATATTTTTACACACTTATTTTTTAGAGTCAAAGTCAGCAACATCATATTTATCCGAAACCTTATAAAACTTTTATTTCTTGGAAGATTTGAATGAAATTTCTCTATTATCTTTTTTTCACCTTTATAACATTTCCCTTCTCATTACATATGTAATGAGAGTACTATGAAGATCATGTAGAGATAGAGTTTCATTATAAGTATTTACAAATGAGTATACTTCTTCAATTATGTTTTATAAAATAATTCCTAAAATATTTTCAACAACTATAAAATAATTCATCTTTTCAACAAGACATATGATAGTATTGATGATGTCATTTAACCTAGTAAAGAAGCCTCCAGTAGATTCATACTCACCCATTTTCATGTCTTTATACTTTAGCTTCCAGATTTTTAGTTTCCCATTATTTAATTTTGTATCTACTTTGTATATATTTTTCAACGTGTCCCATATACATTTGGCAGTGGAAATACGCTTCGCTCTTAAAAACTCACTTTTAGAAAGTTATGAGAGTAATAAATTATTGGATATTCCATCATTATCATGATTCTTCTTATCAAAAAATGTTAGAATAATTTTATCAATAGTAGGAGGAAATACATCTATTAAGGATTCAATAACATTATATCAAAGAGTTATAAGATAAGGAAACATTCTATCTTTTAAGGTATGATAGTTCTTACCATCAAAGACTGAAATACATTTACTGTTGATACAATTCTGATTCTCCATCAACTTCTCTTAAAAAATTAGCGATGAAAAAAATGAAGTATCACATCTAATACCACTTGTATATTCCTAGTCAGGATTGTTGTATCACTAAATGTTGTAGGGGTGAGTTAGTGAAAATTTTTATTTTTATTTTCCATTCTTTTGAAACACTGTTTTCCTCCTATTAAATATTTATTTATCTACTAAAAATAAAACAAACACACATCCACTCGAACACAAGAATTTATATGGTTCACTGCACAAAAAGTGTAGATACATCTATGATATGGTTTGGAAACAATAAAATATCATACAATCCACTAGACAATAATTATTTTTTGTGGAATACAATGATTAGGATATGAACTTACACTCATGTACCACTATGATCAGTAGCACAGTGCATGTACTTCCAGTGGAACAAAATGATATATTATATTATTGTTAACAAATATTTTATGGTTCTACCTCATCAACTTTCATAAATATTATTCACAAAACAATTCATCAAATCCTTAAACTACTATAGGAAATTGAATCTTTTGAACTTCGTAATTATACTCAGTCTCATATCCCAGTCCGATTCCATAGTCTGGTTATTAAATAAAATAATATTTATCTATCATAATACTACTAAAATAATCCTAAACATCTTCCTTAGATCAAAAATTCCCATACTATTTTCCCAGTCTGATTATCCAACATGATACGATGAACAACTGAATATTATCTAGTCTCTTCTCCTTTCATATTATGTCTAGAAAACTTCCTAAGGTATGAAAAATTCAAAAAATTCTTCACTTGAGAAATTTTGAGCATATCTCTCTATGGTACTTCTGTAATATAAATGTAAAATGTAAATCCACTATTATAAGAAAACCCAAAATAGTTTGGGTGGGATTCTGAAATGTTTTCCCAATCAGCTACTTTGACTTCAAAAACATATTTCCTTTCCAAATATTATATAAATTTACATATTTCTCTTTTCTAATTGCGATTATCATCAACTTAATTATCTGAAGATTTAAATATTTTTTCCTGTTGGTTTGACTGAAAACCAGCACCTTTGGTTTCTCTTATTATGATCAACCTTCTCTTCCTTTAACAAATCTATATACAATAATTTAATATTGATGGAATGAGACTAAAAATTATTGATTATAAAAACTTTTCTCTTCTTTAACTTAATGCATATAATATTGTCTTCTTCATGTATTTGAAAACATTTATGATCAGCTTCAGCTTCATCTAACTTATAATGGAAAGTATTGTAACATTCTTATTTTTTCATCATCAAGAGCCTCATACCAGTTGGGAACTAGATTAATCCCAAGGGTTTTCCACCTTGGGCCTCACTGGGGAGGTGCGGCGTGCAGGTGGGTAGGCCATCCCAATACCTTGTTACCCAACAACACGTTTTCACAAGAGCCTCAGCCCAGTTGGTGAGGACTCACTAGGTGCATCCAAGAGACTCGAGACCAAATCTAGGTGGAGGAATATTTATGGGGTACTGTAGCAGTACTATAGTAGGCACTGTAGTAGGCACTGTAGAAGGAACTATTTGGTACTATAGCTGGTGGAACTATTTAACCATCTGGGCCTTCGGGCCACCGGTTTGGTCCCCGGGTCCTGCAAGGATTTCGGGACACCCAATGCCTTCAGGCCAGTTGATTCTCAAGGCCTTCAGGCCACCATAAGGCCTTCAGGCCACCCCAAGGCCTTTCGTCCACATGAATGTAGGCCCCAGACACACAACAAAAAGTAGCAGCCCCAGAAGAGGATTCAGAGCATGTGCACTCACCAGAGCAGAGCCAAATGGAGTGTCAGAATGAGAGGGTACGACTATACCATCGGTACCAGCCTATGCTTGCATGGGATGCCTTGCCAAACGGTCATGAAATGGTGGAAAACTACTATATGGAAATAGATGCTGGGCAGGGCAGTTCCTTATAGATAGTCTGGTTGAATTCCATAAGACCTTCGGTTCATGTAATATCCTAAATCCCACGGACCATATAATCTCCGATCCTACGGGCCTTGTAAGGGTTCCCCCTCATCCCTTGAATGGGGGGTTATCAAAAATCAATAAAAAATGAAGGCCTTTGCGCCAATAAGGATGATTTACCGAACTCCCCTTTTATTTGATCAAGTTAGCATCACAAGTTTTACAACTTATGATTTTCGATAAATAAAAAATAGAATGTCATATTCATTTTTTAATTTATTCTAGGAAGTCTCTGAAGAAAAAGTCAATTCCAATTTTTCTTTTATTCTGGGCTTGGGGTGAATCTGATGAACATTTTCTTCCAGAATGCTTCTTCTCAATCTGATAGATATTCTTTAGTAGTGTGAGTCTGATTTCTGAAATACAATGGTCATTCTGATTTTCAACTTTTATAAAGTGAACTGAATTATCTTCTTTGTCAACAAAAGGAAAAACAATTTCAAAACAAATTTCTTAAAAATTAAAAAAAAAAACCTTCTCCAACATTCCAAAAACATTCTCCAGCCAACATGGTTCCAACACGATGTTCATCCTTTTTTTGTCAAGAAAGATTATATCCCTTGAAATCCTCATCATGGATAGAGTTGTTGGGATCCATTTTACTCTGAGCATATTCCACTTTATTGTATTTCCCACGATGGTAAGGGATTAAATTGTTATAATCTTTAATCAACTCTAACCACCTTCATTGGTTCATATGAATATCCTTTTGTGTTAATATATAATTGGTGCTTTTAATATATGTATATATGTCATAATTTAATTTTAGAGGTAATTTTCCCATATCTTCAATGTGAAGATCACTACAAACAATTTAATATCATTATTTGAGTATTTTTTCTCATAGATCTTTAATTATAAGGAGGGATAGGCAATCACTTTTTCATCTTGTATGATTACCCAACCCAATCCATTTTTGGATGGATCATTATATATAAAAAATCCTTCCCCATTTGTAGGTAATTTATAATGGTGCATACATTACATATATATATTACATCAAAATTGATGAATATTTAATACATAACAAAACAAAACCACACCAGGACCATATAGGTTTAGTGTCTTTAGAAACTAGGAAACATAAACAACTGGTTCATAAAACATCCACATTGTCCCCTGCTAATTTATTCATAACATGACTCTTTTTTGAAATATATTAATTAATACCATTCTTCATGAACTGCGTAAAATAAAAATATATAAGGGAGAGACAAAATGCTTAGTAAGGGTAAACAAGGGAAATATCAATCATAAACAAAACATATGAAAATTTTACCTGCTGATAAAAGATCATAATATCATGTCCTGGGATAAATCATAAAAGGAAAATATAATACCAATAGTTATAACATAAGACATGAAATTTCATGTAATACACACATAAGCATAGAAAATCATTTCATATTATTCAAGGCTCATTTATGATACCATTATAGTGGAAAAATTCCATTACTGAATCGAGTTTACTCATCATTCCAACCCTATATTACTGAACTGAATTTACTTGTTGTTCTAGTAATGTCTATCTCATGAGATATAAATCTTCACCCAATTCATTGGAGGGATATATAGGTCCCACCCATATCATATTGAAACCATTCACATGTTTGCCGCAAAAAAACAAAAAAAAAACATTCACCATAGCATAACCCATGAAAAAAAATGGGTTTCTTAAACATCATTCCATTATAATTTATATAAAACAAATGAATTTCCTAAATAACATTCCATCATAAACATAATCAAATCATGGTAATAAAAGGTATAGGAATATAACCCTTTTTAAAGAGTTTCATAATATATATAAAATAATTTTTAGAAAACAGTTGAAATATTTTATCGAGGAAAATATCCTTTCTTCTTCAAAAATGTTTTCCTTCCTCAAAATGACACACAATTTTAGAAGAAATCATTTTATGTGAAAATAACTGTGTAATCTTATAGGGGAAGCTTCAAGGAAATAAGGTTTCCTGTAACCATAAAAATTCATTAATTTCGTATAAGTTAAAAAAACATTATCCTCGTACTTTTGCTGTAAAATTCAAAAAGTACATCAAATTGAATAATGACAAAAGATTCCTTTCGTACCATTTAAAAAAAATTACTGAAGGGTAAAATTAACATTAAACAATTGTAGAGAAATAAAAGAAATATTACATTTGTAGTAATCATGGATGTGTATGATAATTATATCATAGTAAATACTTACGAATAAACAATCTAAGATAAAAATAATATTGTAAATTTATCCCTTACCATAGGTCTGATATCTTTCATATGTATCCGAACCACCTATTCATCAATGTTCCTCCTCTAAATAGCCTCTTAAATCACTAGAGTCGGTCTTTAAAGATGAACAAAACCTCAAGAATGAAAATAGGGAAGTTGAGATGGAAACAATGGTAGGGTTTGGCTGAGCTTGAAGGCTCAAAATGGATTGAAGAGGTGAGGGATGAGGTACCCTTTTATAATTGACGTGCCAGGCACTTTTGGATACTCCATAAATAATAGTTTATAATAATATAGAACCATTCCTAAAAACCTCAAAAGTGTCCCAATTTGGAAGATGAGATGATATAGGGTTGTAATATCATCAACAAATAAAATCTTCAAAACTTATTTTTTCAATTTAAAACATATCATTTTAATTGAAACGTTTTTATTCTATTTGATTTTAATTGTGGTAAATATATTATAAATATTTAATGGTTATAAATATTTACTTATATGGTGTTAATTGACAATAAATGAATAATTCATGACATTTTAGACCTTATAATTATCACTTTGTGATTTTTAAATATTTTTATGATCTGTAATTAATTTAATAAAATGTTATTTTTATAAAATATCCATATTGTCGATTTTGACACTATTCATTTATTTTAATTTAAATATCATACACAATGAAGATAAATTTGTAGAAAAATATTTAATACACCCCTAACATCTCATTGTCACCTGTAAAAATCTTCGAGAACATTAATTAGTTCATATGATATTTATTTTAATATTTTTAAAACCATTTATTTGATATTTCTATTAATAAAATATTTTTTACATCACTATTGTGTCATCATTAACAGTAATTATTTAGTATTTAAAAATTATAAATAAATTCTTATGATGTAGTTAATTCATTTATATTTTCATATACTATCTATAGTTTATATTATCTCTTATTTATCTATTTATTAATATTAATATACTTATATAAAATGATATTGTGACTCTTTTTCGAATTCATTGGTTTTTATTACATTCTTGACGTATTCATAGGTAAGTGTCCATAAAGTGATTCCATTTCAAAACATAGTTGATAAGGCTCTAATTTAGTAATCCTATAGGATTTTTATAGTTGTTAAATTAATTTTATAATATTATTTTTACCCTTAATTACCTGATTTATCTTTAACCATGGTAATAAGACAAGTTACCAATGTCACTATTCATAATGCCAAAAAATAAAAGTAGCCTATTAACATAATTTGGACTTTCTTATTCTAAATATGGAATCCTTTTTTAAAAATTAAAATCAAAGAATTTCTAGTAATTAATTTAAAATTAATCTCATTGTTGAAATGAGAAAATAGGTTCTAAAAGATAAAATATTTCAAAATATTGAAATGGTTTCACCTATGAATTAAATGTAAAATTAATTATAAGGATATAAATTATATTGTAGGATAAAAATATATTCTATTTATACTTTAAAAACATTCAATATTATAATTTATATATATAATGTTTCTCAATGAAAAAGTTGGTTTTAATTAAAATTTAGAAATTTTTTACTATTTATCAAAATATGAATGTTATCAGCAATTTATCCCAATAAATTTTTTTTATCCTGTTTAAAAATAAAAAATTTATTTTTCCTTATAAAAATTATTAATGTGTAAAAATATTAATTTAAATTGGCTTCACCCTTCAAATGTGTAAAATCAACCTTTTTAAAAAAATAGGTTTTTATACATCAAATAGGGTTTTATTCATACCCTATGACTAAAATAAACATTGGATGAATATCAAAAAAAAATTATAGAGTATATAACACATATATATCACATTAATTTCATTACCAAACGTAATTCACTAAAAAATAGAAATATCTAATTGATTTATATTTTTCCTAAATAATTGATAACCAAAGAATTCTATATGAATTTTCATCAGTTAGATATAATTATTTCTGCTAACTTAATAGCAAGGCTATAATGGTAAATTTATACTAAGGGTGCATCAGGGTTATTTTAAACTCATTATTTCATGAAGCACATGCTAATGAAGAATAATAATTATTTAAAGAAAACATTTCATAAAAACATATGGATCTTACATTCTACACCACGTAAAATGAATTTCACCCTTGAAATTTGTAAATTGGAAACAGAAAGATGAGGATACCTATCCCTCATCATATCCTCAAGTTCCCATGTAGCTTCATCAAATTGGTGGTTCCTACAAAAACAATTAACCAAAAGAGTGGTCTTATTTCGTAATTTTTTTTTGTTGTGATCCAAAATCTCTATCAGTTATTCATCATAAGGAAGATCGTGCTCCAGCAGTATGACTTATAAGATTAGTAAATGTAAAAAATTAGATATGTACTTTCTTAGGTGAGATTCATGTAACACATCATAAACATGAGTGAGATTCTTTGTAAGTTCTATTCGATAAGCTACTCTCCCAACACGATCCGGAATTTCAAAAGGACCGACATACCTAGGACTAAGCTTTCCCCTCTTTCCAAATCTCATTACTCGCATCAAGGGAGATATTCGTAAGAATTCCTTATCACAAACATCAAAATGTATGTCTTTTCTTCATTTGTACACATAAATTCTTTTTTTACTCTAAGCTGGTATTATGTGTTGTTGAATAGGTTTGACCTTTTCTTCCATTTTGTTAAAAAGATTAGGTCCTAATAGATCTATTTCCTTAACTTCATCCCACCAAGTTGGAGTTATACACTTCTTAACATAGAGGACTTCATAAGGATCCATCTAAATACTAGGGTGAAGGTTATTATTGTAATAAAATTTCACCAATGGTAGGTGTTAATCCCAACCACCTTTTCAATCAATAGAGTAAGCTCTTAACATGTCTTGTTGAGTTTGAATTTTCCTCTCAGACTGACCGTCTGTCTGGTGATGATAAAGACTGCTGAAACATAACTCTGTATCCATAGAATACTGAAGACTCCACCAAAACATTAAGGTAAACCTCAGATCCAGATAATATATAATGGAAAGTGGTACTCCATGAAATATTAGGACTTCATTTACATATATCTTGGAAATAAGATCAAGAGAAAAATCCTCTCTAATAGCAATGAAGTGTGCCGACTTTGTAAGGTGATCAACTATAACCCAAATAGAATTATTGCCCTCAGATGTTTTGGGAAGTCTAATGGGAAAGTCCATAGTGATGTTTTCCCATTTCCATTATGGTATGGGTAATGGTTGTAACATCTCCTAAGACTTCTATCTCTCAGCCTTAACTTACTAACAAAAAAAACATAAAGAGATATATTTAGTGACATATCTTTTCCTGTCAACCCACCAGAAGTACTCTTTCAGGTCCCTGTACATCATTTTGATTCCAGGGTGAATAAATAATGAAGAAATATGAGCCTCATCCAATATCTCCTTCTTTAATTCTGGTATGTCAGGAATACAATCTTTATTCCTAAACCTTATCATTCCATCATAATCAAGGTTTAATTCAAGAACATTTCTCTCCCTCTTTTGTAGCTCTATATCTTTCTTCTGTGCCTCCTTAATCTTCACTTGTATTGATGTTTTAACATTCATTTGTGAAAGATAATATTTCTCCCCTTCCATTAAAATTTCAAGATCCATATTTTGAAAATATATAAATATTGGATAGTTCATGATCATCATCATGGATAAGATAGCATGATCTTTTAGACTCAAAGCATCATCCACCTTGTTCGCTTTCCTAGGGTGGTAATATTTTGAGCAGTTGTAATCTTTAATCAACTCCAACCATCATCATTGGTTCATAATCAGATCCTTTTATGTGAAAATACACTTTAAACCTTTATGATCAATATAAATATCACACCTTTTACCATAAAGGTAATGCCTCCATATCTTTAAAGAAAATATTACTAAAACTAACTAAAAATCATGATTTTGGTAAATTTTCTCATTAATTTTCTACTACAGGGAGGCATAAGATATCAAAATATCATTTTTCAAGATAACACATCCCATCCCTTTCTTGTATGTATCACTGTAGATCACATACTTTTCTCCACTACAAGGCTATGTGAGCACAGGGGCACTAACTAACCTTGTTTTTAGCTCTTTGAGATTATCTTCACATTCCTCTATCCAAACGAACTTAACTCCTTTCTGAGTCAACATGATGAGTGGATTAGATAATAGTTAAAAATATCTCACAATAAATCGATAATATCCATCCAAGATAATAAATCTTCAAATCTCAGTTACCATTGTTGGTCTCAACCATCTTTCAATAACCTATGTTTTTTCTGGATTAATAGATATCCCCTCTCTTGAGATTATGTGACCCAAAAAATGAATCTTTCTGAAGAAAAAATTCACACTTTATAAATTTGGAATTAAGCTTCTCATTTCTTAGGGTATTCAATAAAATTATCAAGTGATATTTATGTTCTTACTTGCTCTTTGGAAATAAAATAATATCCTCTATAAAGACTACCAAAAACTGATCAATATAGTCTCTAAAGACTCTTTTCATTATATCCATTAAGATAGAGGGGGAATTAGTA
The DNA here is from genome assembly GCA_963277665.1 of Viscum album. NCBI lineage: Eukaryota > Viridiplantae > Streptophyta > Magnoliopsida > Santalales > Viscaceae > Viscum > Viscum album. The sequence continues at coordinate 669,263,154 of OY728131.1, read as the reverse complement.
ATACCGAAAGGCATCACTATAATTTCATAGCGTCTATACCTTATAAGGAATTCTACCTTTGTTATATCCTTCTTTTTGACCATTAGTTGGTGATATCCTAAATGAAGATCAATCTTGAAAAAGTATTGAGCTCCGCGTAGTTGGTCAAATAATTCATCAATGTAGGGAAAAGGACATTTGATCTTGATAGTGGTCTTGTTATGTTCTTGATAATCAACACAGAGTCTCATTGATCCATTTTTCTTCTTAAAAAATAGAATAGGTGCTCCCCAAGGTGACACACTAGGTCATATGAATCCCTTATCATGATTCTCTCCGAGTTTCTTCTTCAATTCATGCAACTCAATTGGGGTCATTCTAAAAGGTTCCTTTGAAATAGGCATAGCACCCGGTATGAGTTCTATTGAGATCTCATTTTCATGATTTAGTGGAATACCTAGAAATTCCTTCGAAAAGACATCATCAAAATCCCGTAAAATTTTAGTATTCTTGATTCTATGTTTCTCCCCAATCATTTGAGATATATAACCTTCATTTATTGGAATCAAGACCCATAGGATGGAAGAAATTTCTACTGGGATGTTATATTCATCATTTCATCGATAGAAGATCATAGATTCATCTGGAATATAAAATTTGACTTCCCTTCTTCAGAAATTGATATGAAATATATATAGAGAATGCCAATCCACACCTAGAATCCCAAAATATTCCACTATAGGAAGTATCACAAGATTTTAAGGAAGCACTTTCCCACAAACAACAACTGGAGAAGAATTATAAACTTTTCATGTGACTGTTGAGCCATTAAGAGTTGTCACAGCTAACTCAACATCTAATTATTGAGCTAATATGGAAATACCCTTTGAAAATTCATCAGAAATAAAAGATTTGGTGGATCTGGAATCTAATAAAATATTTTTCACTTTAGAGTGGATGGAAAGTGTACCATTCACAACTTCATTAATGTACTCTACGTTGCCAATATTGATTGCATGTGACTTTCCTTTTCCTTTGGCCTTAAGAGTTTTTTGACATCGATCGTCATAAATAACCATTGTATTAGGTCATTGATTGTCATAATTCCCTATTTTCTTGAACTTGAAACATTGAAGTGTAGGAGGTGCATTCTGTGTAGCCTTTTCTTCATTATCATCACTAGACATATTTTTTCCCATCACTTTGGCATTAAACTTTTCAATGACCTTATTTTCCACACATAAAACATTTAATATTCCCTTTAAGACAATTCCCAACAAGATTATTTCCACACTTTGAGAATAAGGGAAAATTCATCTTCCTTTCAGTGTGTTCTTTATATTTTCCTTTGAATTTAATTTTTATCTTCTTATCAATCCCTATATGACTGATGGGTTACTCCAATCTCCATCTCAACCTTGATATCAAATTGAATTATTTACTCATATCTATTTATGTCCCTTAAGGATAATTCAATTTAGAGACTTGGTTTTAAGCCACTATAGAATTGAACAATTTTACTCTCAGGTTGGATTATAATTACAGAAACATACCTTGGAAGTCTTGTAAAATTTTCTCCATTGGTACCAACGGATTAATCATCCTTTTTCTTAAGTTCAAGGAACTCATTCCCTATCTTTGTTTAAAGAATATGAGGAAAGAACTTATAGAAAAATAATTTCATGAACTCATCCCATTCCATGGACTCAATCTCTTCTCTTTGGCTCATATTCTTGATAAGATTCCACCATTGATCAGCTTCTCCTTCCAAATGATATACTGATAAGAGGAATTTATCATGTTCAGAACATTATAACACTAAAAATATCTTTTAAATGGTACTAATCCATTGTTCAGCCACTAATGGATCTGAAGCCCTACTGAATGAAGGTGGACACTATCTCATGAAGGAGTCAACAATATGTTGATCCTTCCTTTACTTTTTTGGAAGTCATGCATGATTCAGAGATTGAGAGAGTTGTGTGATAAATGATATAATATTTTTCATTCCATCTCCCATAACATTTTGTTGCTCATGGATACAATAATTTCATTGCCCATCGCATTCAGCATTAACGCGGTTCCTTCGGGTTCTAGCCATTGACTAAAACCAAGAAGCATAGTGTGAGAAACACTAATCATAATAGGAAAACTACATAATCAAGAATAAAATTTCAATTCAATACACTTTAGTTTTTATCTTAGGTTATTCATGAACATATATAAAACACTAGGATATGACTACAAACTTTACATAGACATATCCTTATGGTTCATACTAAGGTTCGCTCATCATATTTTTCAAAGGATAAGTATTCCTTTTCTCTGATTCCGCCTTTGAAAACCCATCCGTACATATAGATATTATTTCAACATTGAAGAATATTTATTTCATAACACAACAAAACCACTCCATGACCATATAGGTTTAGTGTCTTTAGAAATTGGGAAACATAAACAACTAGTTCGTAAAATATCCACACTTTCTCCATCTTATTTATTCACAACTAGACTTCTTTTTGACATATCTTACTTAATACCCTTATTCACGAACTAGGGAAAAGAAACATACAAAAGGGTGATCTCAAATGATCAGTAAGGGTAAAATGGTAAATATAAATCCTAAACATAACATTTGAAAATATTATCATGCATATAAAAGATCATAATATCATGTCATGGGGTAAATCATAAAAGTGAAATGTAATCCCAATAGTCATAACATAAGACATGAAATTTCATGGAATACACACATAAGCATTGAAATTCACTTAATATTATTCAAGTTTCATTGTCAAGACCATCATAGTGGAAAAATTCCATTACTAAACTGATTTCACTTCTTGTTCCAGTACTGTATTACTGAATTATATTTACTTGTCATTCCAGTCATGTCTATCTCATGAGATATAAATATTTACCCAATGCATTTGAGGTAGATATTGTTCTCACCCATCTCATAATGAAACCATTCTTAAGTGTGACCAAAAAACAGAAACAAAACATCCAGTACAGCATAACCCATGATATAAAATGGTATTCTTAAAAATCATTCCATCATAATTGATATAAAACAAATAGATTTCCTAAATAACATTTCATCATAAACACAATAAAATCATGGTAACAACAGGGAAAAGAATATAACATTTTTTTAAAGATTTTCAACATAGATGAAAAATAATTTTGAGAAAACACTAGAAATTTATTCTTGAGGGAAATATCCTTTCTTCTTCAAAAACGTTTTTCTTCCTCATAATGCCACAAAATTTTAGAAGAAGAAATTTTATTTAAAAATATCCTTGTAATATTGTAGGGATTTATTCAAGAAAATAAGGTGTCATGAAACCATAAAAACCCATTCTTACCGTATAAGTTAAAAAAACATTTTCCTCGTACTTTTTGTGGAAAAGAAAAAAAGTTCCTCAAATAGAATAACGAAAAAATATTCCTTTCATTCCATTTAATAAAAATCATCCAAGGGGTAAAATTAACTTTAAAATTTTATTTACGAATTGAAATAATATTACATAATTAAGAAACATGTATATGGATGATAAATACACCCTAGTTAATACTTATGTATGCATAATATCAGATAAAAATGAGATTGAAAAATTGTCACTTACCTTATTTCTAATATCATTCATATGTATCTGAACCTCCACTTCTTTGATGTGCCTCCTCTAAATATCCTATTAGAGTAATAGAGTTGTTATTTGAAGATGAACAGAACCTCTTGAATGAAAATAGGTAAGTTGAGAAGGAAAAAGGGTAGGGGTTGGCTGATCTTGAAGGCTCAAAGTGAAAGAAGAGGTGAGGGAGGAAGTGCCCTTTTATAATTGAGGTGATGGGATCTTTTGGAAACTCCATAACTAATAATTTATAATAAAATCAATCCCTTCCCAAAAACTTCTAAAGTGTCTCAATTTCAAAGATAAGACCAGATAGGGCTGTAATCACATTGACTAATAACTTTTGGACATTTATTTTTTCAATTTAAACCATATATTTTTAATTGACACATAGTTATTCTATATAATTTTAATTGTGGTAATAACATTATAAATATTTAATGGTTATAAATATTTACTTATATGGTGTTAATTGAATATAAATGGATATTTTAGGTCATTTGAAACCTTATAATTTTCATTTTTTAATTTTTAAATATTTTTATGATTTTTAAATAATTTAATAAGATTTTATTTTTATAAAATATCAATAGTTTCAATTTTGACAGTATTCATTTATTTGACATTAAATAAAATACACACAGAAGATAAATCCAAAACAAAATATCTAATACACTCATAACATGTCATAGTAACCTAAAAATTTCACGGAGAACATTAATTTATTCATAAGATATTTATTTTAATATTTTTAAACCATTTATTTGATATTTTCATTAATTAAAGAATTTTTACATCACTATTGTGTCATCATTACTTGTAATTATTTAATCTCTAAAAAATATAAACAAATTCCTTTAATGTAGGTAATTATTTTAGATTTTTATAGACTATCTATAGTCAATATTATCTCATATTTGTCAATATATGAAAATTAATATACTTATATTAAATGAGATTGTGATATTTTTTCACATTCATTAGTATTTATTACATTCATGTCATATTCACATGTATGTGGCCATAAAGTAATTAATTTTTGAAAAATATATGATAATGGTATAATTTAGTCATTCAAAAGGATTTTTACAGGTGTTATGGTAATTTTATATTTTTATTTTTACCCTTAATTACCTGATTTACCTTTATCCGTGCTAATATAAATAATTACCAAAGTTACTATTCATAATGCCCAAAAATAAAAGTAGAATATTAACATAATTTGGACACACTTATTAAAAATATGGAAATTTTTTTCCAAATTCAAAACACATAAGTTTCAGTAATTAATTTATAATTAATCCCATTGTTGGAATGAGAAAACGAGGTTTAAAAGTTAAAACATTGCAAAAGATTGAAATGTTTTTACCTATGAATTCAATTGTAAAACTAATGATTACGAAATACATTATTTTGGATGATAAAAATATATTATATTTATACTTTAAAACCATTTAATATTTTAAATTATCCATATAAATTATCTCGATGAAAAAAGTAGTTTTTAATTAAAAATTAGCATATTTTTTACTATTCATCTAAACCTGAATGTTATCAGAAATTTATCCAAAGAAAATTTTTATATCCCAATTCAAAATTAAATGATTATGTTTTCATATAAAAATAATTAATGTTTAAAAATATTTATTTAAAATGGGTTCTCCATTCAAGGGTGTAAAATGATTCTTCTAAAAAATAGGTTTTTATACATCAAATTGGGTTTTATTCATACCCTATGACTAAAATATCCATTGGATGAATATAAAAAATATTTTATAAAATATATAACACATATATATCACATTAATTTAAATACCAAAATTCATTAACAAAAAAATACAAATATATAATTGATTTATTTTTTTCAAAAATAATTGATAACTAAAGAATTCTCATTGCATTTTCATAAGTTAGTTGTAATTATTATTGCTAACCTAACGACTAGAAAATAATGGTAATTTTATAATAAGGGAATACTGTGGTTTTTTTGAAACTCACAATTTCATTCAATGCAAGCTACTGATTAATAAAAAATATTTTATGAAAAATATTTCATAAAAAACATTCGGGTGTTACATAATGTGAGCATATTTTCAGTGAATAACCTCTTCTTCAGCTCTTTATATATTTCCTAAAATTGATTATTCTATAAAAATTGACTCTCTTATGGGTAATCATGGTTATAGGTATTTAAAATCTTGATAATTTTCTCAAAAATTAAATATAGTACCAAACCAATCTAAGGAAACTATAGATTTCTGTAACAGATGTCGGTTTAGGGAATCCTTCGATTAACTCAATTTTTTGAAGGATCCATAGTGATACCTTTTCTGGAGATAACATGTCCCAATAAAGTAACTTTACCTAACCAAAAATCACATTTTATATACTTTTCTTATAATTTTTCCTTCTCTAAGTTCTTCAGTACTATATTAAAATGATCATTATGTTCCTCTTTTGTTTTGGAGTAGAAAATAATATCATATTGAAAGACTGCCAGAAAAATCAAGGTAAATACTAAATACTCTATTAATAAGGTTCATAAATATTATGGGATATATAATTACTCTAAAATACATCACTATGAAATCATAATTCCCAAACCTTATATGAAAACCAGTCTTAGGGATGTCCTCCTTGTTCAACTTTACTTAAAATATCCAAACCTAAGATCCACCATGGAAAAATACTTGGATCTACATAGCAGATAAAAAAGTCATTAATCTATGAAATATGATATTTTTATTTATTATGATCTTTTTTATCTCTTTAAAATAAATTCAATAGCACATTGATCTAGTATATTTCTTGATTAAGAGGATCGGTGCACCCCTTGGTGAAGTACATGGATATATCAACGTTTTTTCTAGATTCTCCTGTAATTGTTTCTTTGTGCCCTCGAGTTCAAAAACTTCCATTCTATATGGAGTCTTTGATATTGTAAAAGTTCCTTTTATAATCTCTATTGAAAACTAAAAATCATTTCTAGGGGGAGACCATGAAATTATAATGGAAAAACATCAATGAATTCCATTATAATGATCATGTCATCAAGGATGATCTTTTCTTTATTCTTAGTCATTTGATCAAGACAGACTTTATAATAAGGAAATAATATCAATTCTTGAGATATTGGTACCAAAGTAGATTAATCCTCATCCATGAACTTTTATAGAATCATATGGTGATTCATGATATGGATGGTGACTTCCTTCCCTAAAACATTTATGTTCGCTCTATATAATGAAAGCCAATACATGCCTCAAATTGCATGAAATTATGTTAAAGGGAGTATCTTAAGGTTTTTTGTGAAATTTAGCCCATACATTTGATAGGGGATAAGTTATTCATGGGATGAATCAATTTTCCCATTTACCATCTTCATAGATAACTCGAGTACCATGTTGGGAGGTTTTGTTTGAATAGTTCTACTAAACTTGCATGATATTAAGGAACGTGTAGTAGCATGGTGGGTAAGCCTACCATTCACTATTTTATTCTGGTTAAAATCATTTACTTCATCCAAAATAGATATATTGATGAGAAGTTTTAAACAATTAACCACATAAATGGGAAACCATGAAAATTAAAGAGATAACTCTTAAAACAAAATTCTTTAACCTATGGATTTCGAGGTTTTAATCTAGGTTATCTGCCATCTATTTACTAATATAAAATATTATGGGAACTTTTTATTCCTTTATTAATTGTTCATAAGTTTCTTTTAAATTTACCAATCATATCTTCCAAGAGTGAAAATCATGTGTCCATTAATGCATTTTTTCATGAACTAAGTAATAATTTAGTCCAACTCAATGTTCCCTTTTTGGGGTTATTACCTCTGTGTACATCTGTTGCTTAACCAAATCCACTTATAGTATCCTGATAGGGATGTATTTTATTGGAATCCATTACTCTATATTTTATGAAAATCTAGTTATATTTTTCTATATTTACTCTAATATCATATTATAGAAACTATATTTTTTAATCCTAATTCACAAAATAACTATTCTTTACTCTGATACCAACAATGAAATCCTAGAGTTTGTTACACATTAATTCATGATTTTTATATAAAGGTACACATAATAAAATCCCAAAATATTATGGATACTAGTGTATTTTGGAATTTAGGTACACAAACATAAAAAACAATCAATAATAATACAATTAAATTATTAAAAACATCCGTAACATGCTCATAAAACTACATCATTATTCTAAAACATTACATGATAACCTGGGGACTGGAATAATAAAGGGGTGAGATATAAATACCAGTAAGGTAATAAAAAAATAACATCATAAGGTAATGTAGTACATGAAATCCAAGAGTCATGTCAAGGTAACATAATAGGGGTGAGAATCATAATCTTTAACAATGTGTCATGATATAACATGACAACATAAAGGCAACATGGGAATGTGGAAGAAACATAAAACGTGACATCATAAATATAAGCCAAGGATAACCTCCAAGGAAAAATAAAATAGCATATTTAGGCTAACCTCTTTTTCACCAAACATGGAATCACATTATATGAAAACATTACCCATTTCATTAGAGTCTTATATCATTCCAGACCCACCCAACACTTTCATATCATGAACATTCATAAGTATAGCCCATAAATCATACAATATAAGGATATTTTTCAACAATTTTAATCCAAATAATATGGAGCTTGAGATAAATAAATGGAATTCCCAAAAAATGAACGATACTTACTCTTATGTGAATATCTTTAAGTGCAAATGGAAATTGGCATTTACTACAAAATTGTTTGGCATGGAAATTCAAAAGATGATTTCAGTAGCATAACGACGGTACATAAAGATTCATATAAGGGATTAATGAGTGATAAAGGGGACTATTTTGACATATAAATAAAAAATATAGTAATAGGGATATGTAATAACATAATATATCACGAATAATTTGGAATTAAGAGGCAAAATATAGGGAAGACACTTAAATAAAGAGGATAAGGAGATGATCCCCTACCTTGAGAGAGAATTTTTAAAGTCTTGGGAGCATATTATTAAGATAATAGGAGAACCTTAGGGTGAATATAGAGAGGGTATGGTATATTAATTTCATTATAAAATCGTTTTAGGGATGATAAATTGGATTTTTTGTGGGTTTATATAGAAAAGGGGAGAATAATTATTTATTAATTTTCAAACATAGATTTTAGACTCTGTATGATAATGTAATCAAAAGTGAAAACCTTTACAAGTTTTTACCAATATTTTTTCCAAAGTGAAGTGATTTTCATTATTCTTCTTTCTTTACCTTATATAATTATAATAATACCCTTATAGATGTGGAATTGAGTAATGTTTGTCGATGTATACCTTTTCTGAATATAAAACATCACTTTTTGGTCATTAGGATTTCATAACACATACCATATATTTATATCATATATAATATTTATCTTAAAATTTGATGGGAGCATAAAATTATAAAAAATAACTCTTGGATAATTTTGATGTGCTGATTTTAAAAATAATATTTATTTTTTCAAAATAATTATTTAAATATGATAATTTACACATTTAAATCAAAATACACATATATATTAATAGTCTGGACTTTTACTATAATTGTTTTCTGAAATTTATAACAATTTCATTTGACTTCATAAAAAATTTATAATTTATATTTAATAAATATTTTTAAATTGTAATATTTTAATAAAATTAATTTATTTCAAAAAATATTAAATTCATTAAAAATAGTGTTTTGATTGAAACCATATACTTCCAAAAAAAGAAACTTCATGTTTCTTCATATCTGAATCTAATTTTTATCAAATTCATTATTTAATCATTTAAAAAGTAATATTAGAAATACATAAATATAACCACTATTTAATTAAAATAAAATATGAAAATTAATATTGTTAGGGTCTATATAAATATCCCTTTATTACACCATTGAATTTACCAAGGGTAAGGTGTGTGATGGTGATATTTTCTTGGGGTGGTTTGGAATATAGGGTTTAGGTCATGATCTCGATGAGCATGATCTTTTCCCATAAATTATTCATTAATAATTTAGATTATTAATATCAACTTGGGATTCATAAAGGGAAATTATTAGAGATTCTATCTCCCTTGGGAGCTCTGATAAATGGGCATTATACAGTACAATCCTACAAGACAAGGCCATCACTTCTTTCATTTGTGTCAATTGGTCATTATCAAAACCATTTGTATATACTACTAATATGATAACTTTTAAATAGTTACATTATGAATGCCTATGATTTGTAATGGTTTTTAAAATCCTAATTGGATATAACATTCCACAATAACTAGAGTAGTGCATGTGTTTACAACAACATCATTACTTGATAACTCATTTAATCATTCAAAAAGAGGGAATTATATTTATAAAATATTGGGTCATCAAAATGTACTTATTTTATGGGAATAAATTTATTTATTTCCTAATGAGTTGCCTAGTCATCAACCAGATTGTGAAGTTGAGTTTTCCATTTATTTAGTCCCCAATGAAAGAACTATATCAAATAATCATTACAGAATAAATACCGTTGAATTAATAGAGTTTAATAAAAAACATAAGGATAAGTGTGATAAGTAATTTATTCACCCTAGTGTTTAACCATGGACATACCTTATTCTATTCATTAAGAAGAAATATGGATCCATTAGGTTATTCATTAGCTATAGGTATATCAATACCATTATGATAAATAACATGTATCCTCTACCTCACATTAATGACTTATTCGACCAACTTTACAAGGTTCAATATTTTTCACAGATTGACCTTCATTATGGGTATAATAAAAAAAATTCAAGAAAAAACACATTACAATGAAATATTTTAGAATGAGGTATAAACATTACGAGTTTATAGTAATTCCATTTGGATTGACTAAAGAACCCTAAGTTTTTATGGATATAATGAATAGATTATTCAGGGAATATCTTAATAATTTCATTGTGGCATTCATTGATGGTATATTTATGTATTTTAAGACCTATTTGGACCATAAGAATCGGGTTTAGATCATTGTTGAGACTCTTTGGAGGAACTAGTTATATAGAAAATTTAGAAATTGTTAATTCTAGCTTGAGGAAGTTTCTTTCCATTGTCATATTATATCTATGTATGGAATCCCAGTTGATCCTATGTAGGAAAAGGTATTAAAAGAATTTCCTACACCAAGGAATATAACTGAGGTATGTGGTTTTATTGCTTTGGTCAATTACTATTAGTTATTAATTCATAATTTTTAACGATTGGATAACCTCTTAACCAAGATTTCATTTAAATGGGTTATGATCATATGGATAAAAGAATGTGAAGAATGTTTTGGAGAATTGAAGAGAAGATTGGTCAATGATTTAATTTGGACTCTACCATCAATAAATGATGGATTTGTGATATGTAGTGATGTATTGAAGAATGTAATTTGTTGTAAACTAATGAAAAAAGATAATGTTATTTCATATGCTTCAAAGAAGTAAAAGATTCATTAATAGAACAGTACCAACCCTAATCATGGGTTGGAATCTGAAATCTTTGAATTAAAGATATAGAGACATTGTCTTTATTGAAATATATATATGATATATACATAGATCATAAGAGGAAAAAATATATATTTTCACAATAAAAGATAAATATGAGGAAAATAAGTTGTATTGAGATACTCAAGGATTATTATTTCTCAATACTTTGACACCTAGGAATGAAAAATACAGTAGCAGGTGCATTAATCTAGAAAGATCATAGAGTTCCTACCCCAATGAGGATCAGGAAGGATTATATGTTCGTGGATCTAGTAAATATGGATATAGGAATTATTAAGTAAGGTGATACATCAATCCTTTTTCAAATGAATATGAAACCATATTTGTTATAAAATATTAAATGTTCCCAATATGATGATGAGGATTTTCAAAAGGAAATTAATGTCCTGAATGATTGCAAATTGGAAGACTTCATTTGTGAATATGGAGTTTTGAAATTTGTAATGAGTCTAGTTTATTCATATATACCTATGATGAAAGGTGAATTATAGGATGATTCTCATAGCTCTAATTTCTAAATACACCCTCTTAGTACCAAGATGTATTAGAATATGAGGGGAAAACTTTTGGCAGGATAACATAAAGATGGAAATTACTCATTATGTATCAAGATTCTTGGTTTTTCAATAGTTTAATGTTGAGATAAAACATTCAAGAGTAGTAATGAAGCACTGGTAGAAATGGGAACTTTTGCAAAACTTTTATTCCAATGGTTTTATAAAATTGTTGGTCTTGTAGGACTACCCCAACGGTTTGGACAAACGGTTCATATACTATTTTTACAATCAACTATAGCACTCTTTTTACCCTAGGATAAATATTTCCACCTAATAAAACCATCTTCAATCAATTAACTTTTTGTTCTAAATTTCAAATATTTATGTTCTACATTAGTTTTAATTTTCTACATCTATTTTTTTTGTTTTCTATTTTGATTTGGCCTATACCAGAGGTCCATGCGGTCTGTGGAATGGTATACCCAATAAGTGAACTTTGAATTTTTTTTGTTTTTTTTCTAACCATCATGTTTCATGATTTTATGAATCACCTTTACTTGATGTTTTCATAGAAGCTCCTTCTGTATAGAGTTCGTGAACCATATTAACTAACGGAGGTTCTTGTGAGATGTATACCCACTCAAAGATGGTAAAGGGTTTGTTTAGCCATATTATCCTGATATGTAATGGATATAAGGATGTTCCATATGAATGGATTGGGGATGGTTGGGGTGGTGTTGTAGGGGGTTTTATATTTTTTAAGTGGGGGTGATATTGTAGTCTCTATGGACTTTAGTTTAGTTGAAAATTGGATATGGATTTTGTATTTATTGTTTCTGTTCAACGAATAATTGGAGGGGTAGTGATATTGAGGATGAATTAGTTTTTGGTTGGGTGATTGATATGAATTTTTTTGTTTGTTTAATTGGGAATAAGTAATTTTCAAGGTATTATATGGGTATTTCCTCCCCTGACCACCCCACACCCCCACCCACTAGACACCCCCATCACCTAGACACCCCACCCCCCTAGGCACCCCCACCACCCTAGACACCCCCACCACCTAGAAACCCCTTGGACACCCCCATTGGAAAGACCCCCCAATTGGACACCCCCACCCCCTACACACCCCAACCCCCTAGACACCCCCACCTCGGGATATCCCCCACCCCCTGCACACCCCTCACCCCCATGGACACCCCCACCACCACCCCATGGACACCCCTCATCCCAATAGACACCCCGACTCCCTGAACACCCCCACCCCTAGACACCCCACCACTGGGACACCCCCACCCTGGACACCCCAACCCCCTTAACACCCCCACCCCTGGAATCCCACAACCCCCTTGGACACCTCGACACCATTGGACACGCCCCACCCCCTGAACACGCCACCCCCTAGACACCCCCACCCCCTGGACACCCCCACCCCCTTGAACACCCCCACCCACCCTAGACAGCCCCCCCTAGACACCCCCACCCCCTTAGAAAGCCCCCCTGGACACCCCACCCACTAGACACCCCACCACCTTAGACAACCCCCACCCCCTAGAAAATCCACCTTGGACACCACCCCACCCCTTGGACACCCCCACCCCCTTGGAAATCCCCCTCACACACCACCCTGGACCCCCCCCCCCCCCACCCCAAATCCCTAGACACCCCCACACCCTTGGACAACCCCTACCCCCCCAGACACCACCCCACCACCTGGACACCCCTCCCCTAGACACCCCCACCCCTAGACAACCCCCACCCCCTAGATAGCTCCACCCCCTGGACACCCCCACTGCCATGGATAACCCCCCTCCCCTAGACACCTACACCCCCTGGACACCCCAACCCATTTGGACATCCCCCCACCCACTAGACATCCTTTCACCCCCTGGATAGCCCCCCCTGGACTGGCTCCCCACCCCCTATACACCCCCACCCCTTGGAACCCCCCCCCCCCCCTCACACCACCACCCACCCCCTGGACACCCCCACCCCATAGATACCACCAACCTTTAGAAAAACCCCACACCACTAAACAACCCCACCCCCTGGACACCCCCACTCCCTTGGACAACCCCCCCCCCCCCCACCCCGAACATCCCCACCCCCTGGACACCACCAACTCGTTTGGACATACCCAACCCCTGGACATCCTCCCACCCCCTGGACAGCCCCCCTGGAATGGCTCCCCACCCCTGGACACCTCTGCCCCTTGGAAAACCCCCTCGGAACACCACCCCACCTCCTATACACCACCCCACCCCTGGAAACCCACACCCCCTTGGACATCCCCCACTTCCTGAACAACCCCACCCCCTGAACATCCTCCCTTGGACACCATGCCACCCCCGGGACACCCCCCCCCCACCCCCTGAACATCCCCCCTTGGACACCACCCCACCCTCGAGACCCCCCTCCCCCCACCCATAGGAAACTGCCACCCCCTTGGATAGCCCGCACCCCCCAGGACACCCCCACCCCTGCACATCCCCAACCCCTAGAAACCCTCACCGCTTGGACCCCCCCCCCACCCGAACACCCCCACACAATGAATACTTCAACTTTGGGTATTGGGTGTTATTAAATATCCTAAACGTTCAAAAATATTTCCATTTTTATTATTAATAACTTATTAAAAAAACTCTATTTACACATTCTGTGTATTTGATAAAAAGAATTCACTATTTAATATCATGAAAATTTTATATAAGGTCTATGGTGTATTATTCTATGTGATAAATGAAAAAAAAATCACAAACACATTTAACCTCAAATTTAGGCACACATAACTGAATTAGTGTATCTTCACATTGTTTTAATAATAAGGTATCAACCCAGAAATAGTTCACCACATCATCTTGAAACCCCTTCATTTATGGATATCTAAAATCGGGATAGATTATCCCATTTGGAAAATATATTTGAATCCCATCATTTGAAATCTCCAAGTACATGGAATTATTCTTCCTTTCCCCGTGGAACCTTCATCGTATGACATCAAAATCTTCTTAGTTCCATTTAATCTTTCTTGAATCATGATGCACATGTATGACCATGATGTTTCAATCAATGAGAAACTTTTTAGAATAATTTTTAGATTATATTTCCCATTTATTCATATTGTATATTATTAATATCAATCAAATAATCTACTAAAATATTATATTTATTTTATCTAAAATTTACTCAACTTCTGAATAATTCTCCTCTATAAATGTACATTATCTTGTACACTAATGTACAGTTCTTCAAAGATATTCAAAACCATTATTAAACATTTTTTTCCTCAATATGAGCAACTATCATGGTATTATATTTAAAATTGAATTCAAAATCATGGATTTATATTAATTTATAGTGTTTTTTTATAAATATAGTAATTTTTTTCTTTTTTTATGATTCTCATATAGAGTAGTTGTTAGTTATGGATTCTTATAAAATAAACAATTCTTGTTCAATTAAATATATTTTGGATTAGACTTTGATATTATTGAATTTATTTTGCAAAAAGGACTTATAACAATTTTTTTACAGAATTGATACTTGTATGATGTATGAAAATGATCAGATCTCAAGTTATTTGCAAAACATTTTGGATAGATTTTTAGATTTTTCATTTCACAATGTTTCAGATAGTGGTCACATACACTGACCATGTTTCAATTTTGTTATAAGACCTTGGTTGGGCCTTGAAGAATTTAGATACCACATAAAAAAATATGGGTTTCAAGAAAACTACTATGTGTGGTATCACAATAGGGAGAAAATGAAATATCAAATTGCTAATGATCCAAATGAGAGGACTGGATTAGAGAATTTTTTATAAGGACGGTTTTCAAATATTCATCATCATGAAAGGAAATTATTTTGACCCAATAATACATCTATATTAGAACACATGATGCATCTAATTAAAAAGATAATGTTATCTAGGTGAAAAAATTTAATGATGCTTCCATGACTCTAGTATATCGACAATGCGGTAAAATGAAAAGGATGTAATTTTTAATCTGATAGTTTTAGGGGATTTCTAATACTGCAATCAATTAAATTCATACCTTCATAAAGTAATTACTTCCAAATGATGTAGATATTCCCTAAAACCACTATATGGAATGAAAGTTAGTTTAGGGACTTGGATTTTCATGAAACAAAATACATTCTTTCTTGAAAGATTTTAGTTTATTATAAAGGGAAATTGATGAATGAAATGATTGTATAAAATGTGTCTCATCCCACTAGATGCCAAAAGCTGATGGACCACCATCTAGTGTGCCAAAAAAAGCAATGTGACACTTTCCATTGATCCCCACGCTCTAGAATATTTTTATGTCTGATGAAATATGAATAAAAATATGATGGTATGATACTGAGAGAAAGAATACTAATGATGAGTTGGTTCAATCGGAAGATGGATTTACATGGTAGAGATTTTATTCTCAATATCCTGATTTTGTAGTTGATGTGCATAATGTGACGTTGGGACTTTCATGTGATGGTTTTAATATATTTGGGAAGATGCTTACTTTTCACAACACATGGCTAATTTTTATACACATTTATAACCTTCCCCCAGGGTTGTGTATGAAAAAACATTTCAGATTCAAGAGTATACACATATATGGCCCCTCAAATCCTGACAATGATATATACGTATACATAAAACCTTTAATAAATTAGTTTAAACTTCTTGGGGATTTGGGAGTGTGCACATATAATGCATGTTTGAAAGACATATTTCAAATGTGTGCTGAGATTATGTGGACCGTCAATGATTCTCCTGATTATAAAATGTTGTCTAGATGGAGCACAAAGGGAAAACTATCATGTCCTATTTTTATAAAAAATACATGATCTAGAAGACAGAAACATCGTTGTAGTTTCATTTTTATGGGGAATCGACGATTCTTGCCAATGGAGCTTCCATATAGAAATAATTGTTGAAGATTTGACAATACCATAGAGACCGATGATCCACCTCAGCATGTGTCTGGAACAGATGTGATTAACGAATTGAAAGATTTCAGTGTTTCATTTGGGAAGGGTCAAATGAAATCTATAAAGTGAAAAAAATTTCACACTAAAAACTGTTTCAATTGAATGAAGATAAGTATCTTCTTTGATTTTCATTATTAGTCAACCAATTCATTACTTCATTTATTAGATGTAATGAACATTGAAAAGAATATATGTGAAATGTTTCTTTTAATTCTTTTAAATTTTAAGGGAATGAAAGAATATGGTTTACAGTCTCGGCATGACTTGGTGGATTGGGGCATCAGACCATAATTTCATCTTGTGTGTATTAGTGAAAATAAATTGAAAGTTCCAAGTTCTTCTTATATAATTACACCTATAGAAAAAAGCAATTTCTAGATGTACTATAGACTATTAAATTTCCTGATGGCTATTCAATCAATATATCTAAATGGGTATACAAAAGTGTTAAAGCTAAAAATTTGTAATACTCATGATTATCATGTCCTTCTGCATGAGTTGATTCCAATAGCAATCTGTCATCTTTTGTCCTACAATGTAAGGGTGGATGTAATTTCGTTGTTACAATTGTTTAGATATATTTGTGCTAAGACTTTTTCCAATTCTTTCTTGCAAAAAATGTTTTCAGATTCCCCATTAATTTTGTGTGAGTTAGGGAAAATATTTTCTCCATCATTTTTCACATGCATGATGAATCTCATTGTAACACCCCAAGATTTTATGAAAAATATTCTTTTAATTTCATAGATGTATTCTATTATACACTACATCAAGTTTAGATTGTACAATACGCAACACCGTATTAGCTTTCAGTATACACAACACTATTCTTGGCTCATGTTACACACAATTTCAAGTTCGTTTTGTGGAAATTATTCTACGCAACATTAAGTATAGATTTTGTTTAATGTATAAATAAAATAAGCTTTGATTATGTTATACGAAACACCAAACGGTTCTTTCACTACACGTAGCACTGACTTGGCTTTCATTACACACAATCAAGACCTTCCTCGATAGTGTGTGTAGTACGCAATACCGTGTTTCACTAAATGAGTATTATTGTAATATTATTATGAACTAGTCGTTATGAATACTAAGACCCAATTTTTTAAATTTTTTAAAATGGACTTCATTTTTGGATTCAGAATATCAAAATTAGCCTAGGGTGAATTTTTTGTATTTTTCTAAACACTTTCAATTTTTGATGAATAGTGAAAACACTAGGTTACTATTTAAAAACCGACATTTTATTTAAATAATTATTTATTTTATTTAAATTTATTTTAGGTCAAAATTGATACATAATACCTATATAAGTTCAATTTAATTCATTGGAGTAATATTATAATAATTTTCAATATATAAAAATTTTATTGAACTTTTCACCGTATTTTACCGAACTCCTAGGAGCTTTTTGCAAACTTACATAAAACATAGTTTTACTGCTTCTGTGAGTGGAATTTCAAAAATCAAAGAGACATGGTTAATATCAAGGACTAAAATGTTGTTCAATGAGATGAAAATAATTTTTGGTGAATAGTAACTTTTTACTTTTATTTACCACGGTTAAAAGTAAATAGGATAATTAAGGGTAAAAATGATATTATTATTACCCTAAAACATGTCCTAATTCTATTGGATAAATTTAATTCAAACAAAAACAACCTTAGGAATAAAATATGACCATTTAGGTCCACTTGGATTAGATTAGGACATTTATTATTAATTTATTTAAAGAATGGTTAAAATAGTTAAAATAAAAGTTTAATAACTAAATAAATTTTAAGATAGGGTTATACATAGGATAAATTCTACTATAAATATTCATTAGAAAGATAAAACTATTTCTTACATAATGGTATTTTATTTATAATTTTTAGACATTAAATAATTTAATTTATTTATGACACAATGATGATGCATTAATTATATTATTAATGAAATATTAACATAATTGATGTTATAAATACCCAAATAAATGTAATTTGATAATTTTTATGAATTCCAATAATTTTCTATGTTACTATTACATGTTAGTATGGATTTAATTAATGTTTCTAGAACTAATAATGCTGTTATGATTTTCAAAAAAAATCAATTACCATATAGTGTCAAAATTGACGTAAAATAGTTTTTAAAACAAATATTATATTATTAATTGTTATTATATTCTTAAAAATCTATGCATCAGTCCAGATACTTATATAATGATAGTTGTATCATTAATGGACCACTTGGGGGTCGCTTGGATGTATATTGTAAGTTAATTAACTATATAATATAAAAATACAACGTGACATGGTAAATGTCAATCTAATTAACTAAGAGTTAAAACTAAGAGATAAGGTTAATATAATGCCCCAATCCTGTATAAGATCTATTGGTTGAGATTATTTCGACCCATACTCACTTTATATTTGAAATAAATCAATTTGGAGCTATTATAAACTGAATATGACTTTACTATTAAAATTTTAAGTTGTTCCAAAGGTGCCACTCTCCTCTCTTATAAAAAAGGCACCCCTTCCCACTTCTATTCACACCCTTTTGAGCCTTGAAGCTCAGCCAACCCATGCCCATTTCTCTTCTCCCATTCCCTAGAAACATTTTTGCGGTTCTCTTCTTCTCAAAATACCAACTCTACTTCTTTAAAAGGAAGCTTAAAGGAGGTGCGTCGAAGAAGAGGTAATCTCTTCTTCCGATTCTCTCAAGTTTCTTTCATCTTCTGCATCTTCTTCTTTAGTTGTCTCATTATAAAGTAATTTTATCGGTATTAATTAAATACTGATATGTTATTATAAATATGAAACAACCCTATTTCACCTTCTATCCATCCTATAGAAAACGAAATCACCGCGTGTGCATACGTACGGAATACCGTCTCCACGTCGTGGTGTAATCTGTTTTCAACCACCACCTTACTTGGATGGGTATAATTGTGTAAATAAATAACAATATATGATTATTTTAAAGTGATATTTATTCTGAAATATTATACATACACTTCAATACAATTCCACTATCATGGTAATGATATCATCACTCATGCGTACGTACGGACTACCATCTCCACGACGCGATGAGATTCATTCTCCATGTTAGCCTTTCATGAATGATTACAAAGTATGTATAATGAATAATAATGATATATATGACATAATAATGATACTGGATTTATTTACATATATATATTTATGTCATCTACTTAATTCCATTCAATTCAATAAGGAAACAAAAACACTGTTCGTGCGTACCGTCTCCATGAATAGTGTATTTCATTCCATTTATTGATCTATCATATATATATATATATGTATATTCTGAATATATATTATATATAAATCATGTTTTACATTATAGAATTAAGTAAATCATGATATAAGTAATAATATCAAGAATAACAAGTTGAAACACGTACAATAAATGAAACGATTTTACCCAAATCGTTGCTTTTACATCGAATTTACAAAAGAACGGGTAATATAAAGTCATAAGTAAACCATATATGATATCAAAACAATGAATATGATTCTGTAATAATTCAATGACATTATTTAAATCATTATACAAGAGTTTTGGATACATACGAAGCATATCAGACATAAGGTAAGGGACAATTATTCCAATCTCATTCTTATCTGAGATTGTTTATTCGTAAGTATTTACTGGGGTTATATTTATCATCCATGACCCTATTTTCTAAAAATGGTTTCATGTATGTTTAAATTCCTTTTTACCCATTTTTTAATTTACTACATGGTATGTAAGGAATCATTCTTTTACGAGGTACTTTTTGACTTTTCCGTCAAAAGTATGAGAAGAATGTTTTTTTTAACTGATACGGCACGAACAGATTTTTACGGTTTCATAACGCCTTATTTTCAAGAAGAGTACTCTACAAGATTTCATGATTATTTTCAACCAAATCATTTTATTTTAAAATTTCATGGCATTTTGTGAAAAGAAAATGATTTTGAATAAGAAAGGATATTTTCCTCAGGAATTTAATTCAAGTGTTTTATCAAAACCATTTTCCATCTAAGATGACATTATTTCACATGTGTATGTTTCAAGTATAATGTATCTATGATTCACATGGTTCCACTTTTCTTATGATGAAATGATATCCATTTGTTTTATATGGATTATGTTATGATGGGATGATGTATATGAAACCCATTTTAATTCATTGGGTTATGATGCATGGTTTATGTTTTTGTTGTGGAACAAGTAAGAATGATTTCATTATGAGATGGGTGGGACCTATATCTCCCTCCAATTCATTGGGTAAAGATTTATATCTCATGAGATATACATGGATAGAATGGTAAGTTAATCCAGTTCTGTGTTATAGGACTGAAACGAGGAGTGAACTCGATTTAGAAAGGGACTTTGTTCACTAAGATGGTCTTGGCAGTAATGCCATGGCTACTAGGGAAATCATAACATGTGCTTAATGGTTTACACAATTACATGTTTTATTCCCATTCTATTTTATGAGGATTAATGTTTCTTTATGATCTATTCCATACGTACTACCATGTTTTATGCCATTTCTCAAGATCTTGATGTTTAAACAGTATGTTTATGTTTTTAAGTTCAAATGTTTATGATTTGTTTTATTTTTTCCATGCATACCCTTACTGAGCATTTTCACTCACCCTTTATATGTTTTCTTTTCCCCAAGATATAAAGAAACATTTTAGGTAAGAAAACAAAAGGGGAAGATCTTTATGGGAGATCATGAAGATCTTTCACCACAATTAGAAGATTATGTTCCGAGTTTCCAAAGACACTAAACTATTACGGTCCTTGTGTGTTTGTTTTTGTTATGTTTTAAGCATTCTGCAAAAATAATTTAATGTCCACATACATCAAGCTTTGGGTCTCTATAGTTGGTATCAGAGGAATGTTTTAGTTAACCTTTGGAAACTAGGATGCAAAAACTTTTTTGAGATCCCTATAGGTATTTCTAAGGTATGTCTTGGTATTTCCCTAAGGTTATGTATAAGTATAGGTTATTTTCCTAGAATTATGGAAATGATATTAGAATTAAACCTAATATGTTATATATTGAAGGTAATCCCACTTGATTATGATTTTTTCCTCTCACACTATTCTTTTTGGGTTTAAAAAAATGGCTGGAAATAGGAAGATTCACGAAAATGGAGGATATTATGGACAATGGAATTATATTCTTCATGAGCAACCAAATGAAATGGGATTTGGAAGTCCAAACATCATTATTATTCCTAATCAGAAATCTCATAATATGATCAATAATCTCAACTTTGGTAAGTATCCCGACTCATCTAATAAGAGAAAGATGGAGTTTCATGACGATCATAGAGGAAAGAAAGTTCATTTTCCCTCTTGTAAATCATGTGGGAAGAGGCATAAGGGAGAATGTTTCAAAGGAACTGAAAGATTCTTTGGATGTGGAAAAGAAGGACACAAAGACAGTAAGTACAAAGGAAAAGTTTCAGTTAACACCACAGACCAGGATAATGGTACAACTATGACATCAACAATGATTAAATGTTTTCAATGTGGAATTTATGGGCATTATTCAAATCAATTCCCTAAGGGAAAGTCTCATGAAGAGAATCAACATGGTCGTATGGGTATTATTTATGTTGATGATAAGGGAGAGACTACAAATGATATGTGAGATAAAATATTGTTGAAGCTCGGTCAATGGTTTAAGAAGGTAGTGGAATTATTTATGTTTATCAAGAGTTATGTTGCATAGGTAATGGTACTATGTAATATAGACAAATCTAAAGATTGTTACACTATTATTTTTCCTAAAGTATTTGAAAGTATATATTTAATGGTACCGGTAACCATGAAAGGTTATTCAGATATTTTTGGAAAGTAGATGATATGCACATAATGGAGGGATAAGAAGATATTGATATGTTTGATTTTATTCTTGAGCTCATGACTGATATAAGGACTAAGTGATATTATGGTTTTAGTATATAAATTTTTGGGATTTTGTTATGTGGAAATTGTTAAATTTTAACAATATTCATGTTTTGTCTAAGGTTCAGTGAGTATTCATTTTTCAAGAGAATACATGATTAAGATATTCACATGTTTGGAATGTGACCAAAAAGATGTATTGTATGATATATGGTGGATAAATGATGATATTCACATGCTTTTTTGATGACATTTCTAGTAATCGTTCTCTTTATACTATAACATTGGATACAAGTATTTTAGATAAGCCTAAAGATTGGAATGGATTATGTTGGACATAAGTTAGTATTGTTTAAGTATAGAACTTTTTTTTGATATTATTGATGGGATGTTATAATAATGTAGTTTTAGAAAAAGGACAACCTGCTGGACGGGCGAGAACCCGTCGCGTTGGCCAAGGATGTGGGAATCGAACCCACAACAGAAGTGCGACTTGCCTTTATCACCTACCACTATCCTACATGAAGTCCCTGGTTAGTAGAAACTAGTTTTATTTTATTAAGAGCTATGGTGGATTAATTATAAGTCCATTTTAGCAACCATATACGATTAACCTCCGCATAGATGGACTTCTGTATATTTAATAAATTGTGCTAAACTTTTTGCGATAGAAATAGATGGAATGACCTATCATTCTATCGCATAATATGCTAACACTTCACAGAAGACAAATTCAACTTCATTTCTTAATGATATGAAGTGGAAATTGTTTGAGGCACAAGAAACAGTGAGATTGTACCAAAATCAAGTATGTATTTCTTTTAATTCAACAATTCTTCAACTTTAGGGAAATGATCTTGAAAAAACAAATTTTGTCCTAGTGCTCTCATATCTGATGAATCAGATGGTACCTAAGATCATCACAAATTTATGGCTTTTTGATTTTTGGATTTTTCATATCCATGTCCTCTACCACTCTTCATCAGAAGTTGATGGTTATATTTCTCTTCCATATCCATATTTTCACCTATGTTCTAATATGTGGAAACCTAGTGATTAGTTAATTTTGGTAACAATTATGTTTCATACTATAGTTTTAAAGTCGAGTTTTGGTATTTCTTTTTACGATTTGGGTTTCTATTAATGAAACTTTCAAGTAGTAAACCATTTATAACCCTGACAAATTTCGAGGGTGAAATTCATTTTAAGGGGGGTAGAATATAACACCTTGAGATTTTATGAAAAATATTTTTTTCATTTCATAGATGTCTTCTGTTATACACTACACCAAGTTTATCTTGTACTATACACAACACCGTATTAGCTTGAATTATAGGCAACACTATTCTTGGCTCATGTTACACACAATTTGACGTTTGTTTTGTGGAAATTATTCTACGCAACATTAAGTATAGATTTTGATTAATGTATAAATGAAATAAGTTTTGATTATGTTATACGCAACACCAAATTGTGATTTCACTACACGTAGACCTGACTTGTCTTGCATTACACGCAATCAAGACCTTTCTCGATAGTGTGTGTAGTACGCAATACCGAGTTTCAATAAATGAGATATTATTATAATATTATTATGAACTAGCCGTTATGAATAGTAATACCCAATTTTTGAAATTTTATAAATTTTATTTTTCAAAATGGACTTAATTTTTTGGATTTGGAATATCAAAATTAGCCTAAGGTGATTTTTTGGTATTTTTCTGAAAACTTTCAATTTTCGATGAACAGTGAAAACACTGGGTTACTATTTAAAAATCGACTTTTTATTTAAATAATTATTTATTTATTTTTTAATTTATTTTAGGTAAAAATTGATACATAATACCTATATAAGTTCAATGTAATTAATTGGAGTCATTTTATAATAATTTTCGATATATAAAAATTTTATTGAACTTTTCACTGTCTTTTACCTACCTCCCATGAGCTTTTTGCAAACATACATAAAACTTAATTTTACCGCTTCTATGAGTGGAATTTCGAAAATATGAGAGACCTGGTTAATATCAAGGACTAAAATGTGGTTCAATGAGATGAAAATAATTTTTAGTGAATAGTATCTTTTTACTTTTATTTACCACGGTTAAAATTAAATAGGGTAATTGAGGGTAAAAATGATATTATTATTACCCTAACACATGTCCTAATTCTATTGGATAAGTTTAATTCGACCAAAAATAACCACAGGAATAAAATATGACCATTTAGGTCCACTTGGATTAGATTAGGACATTTATTATAAATTTATTTAAAGAAGGGTTAAAATAGTTAAAATCAATGTTTAATAACTAAATAATTTTTAATATAGGATTATACATAAGATAAATTTGACTATAATTATTCATTAGAAAGATAAACAAATTTTATACATAATGGTATTTTATTTATAATTTTTATACATTAAATAATTTAATTTATTTATGACACAATGATGATGTAGTAATTATCTTATTAATGAAATATTAACATAATTGATGTTATAAATACCCAAATAAATATAATTTCAGACTTTTTAGGAATTACACTAATTTTATAGGTTAACATGAAATGTTAGTATTGATTTAATTATCTTTTTTAGAACCAAACATGCTGTTATAGGTTTTAAAAAAATCAATTACCAAATAGTGTCAAAATTGACATAAAATAGTTTTTAAAACAAATATTATATTATTAATTTTTATTATATTCCTAAAAATAAAATGTTAGTCCAGGATACTTATATCATTATAGGTGTATCATTAATGGACCACTTGGGGGTCGCATGGATGTATATGGTAAGTTAATTGACTATATAATATAAAAATACAAAGTGACATGGTAAATGTCAATCTAATTAACTAAGAGTTAAAACTAAAAGATAAGGTTTATATAATGACCCAAACCTGTCAAAAATATATTGTTTGATAGTATTTCTACACATAATTACTTTATTTTAGAAATAAATCAATCTTGAGATATTATAAACTGAATATGACTTTATTATTAAATTTTTAAGTTGTTCCAAAGGTGCCCCTCTCCTCCCTTATAAAAAGGGCACCCCTTCCCTCTTCTCTTCACACCCTTTTGATCCATGAATCTCATCCAACCCCTTCCCATTTATCTTCTCCAATTACCTAGAAACATTATGGAGGTTCTGGTCTTCTCAAAATACCAACTCTACTTCCTTAAGAGGAAGCTTAAAGGAGGTGTGTCGAAGAAGAGGTAATCTCTTCTTCCGATTCTCTCAAGTTTCATTATTCTTCGACTTCTTCTTATTTAGTTGTATCATTATAAAGTAATGCCATAAGTATTAATTATATAATTATATGTTATTATAAATATGAAACAATCCTATTTCACCTTCTATCCATCCTACGGAAAACGAAATCACCGCGCATGCGTACTTACGGAATATTGTCTCCACGCTGTGGTGTAATCTGTTTTCGTCCACCACCTTAATTGGATGGGTATAATGGTGTAAATAAATAACTATATATGATTATTTTAAAGTGATATTTATTATGAAATATTATACATACACTTCAATACAATTCCACGATCATGGGAATGATATCATCGCGCGTCCGTACGTACGGACTACTGTCTCCACGACGTGATGAGATTCATTCTACATGTTAACCTTTCATTAATTATTATAGAGTATGTATAATTAATAATAATGAGATATATGACATAATAATGATACTGTATTTATGTATATATATATGTATGTCATCTACTTAATTCCATTCAATTCAATAAGGAAACAAAAATAGTGTTCGTGCGTACGTAAGGCCTACCGTCTCCATGAACGGTGTATTTCATTCCATTTATTGATCTATCATATATATATGTATATGACGAATATATATTATATATAAATCATGTTTTACATTCTGGAATTAAGTAAATCAGGATATAAGTAATAATATCAAGATCAACAAGTTGAAACACGTACAATAAATGGAACGATTTTACCCAAATCGCTGCTTTTACATCGAATTTACAAAAGAATGGGTAATATAAAGTCATAAGTAAACCATATATGATATCATAACTATGAATATGATTCTATAATAATTCACTTACATTATTTAAATAATTATACAGGAGGTTCAGATACATACGAAGCATATCAGACCTATGGTAAGGGATAATTATTCAAATCTCATTCTTATCCGAGATTGTTTATTCGTAAGTATTTACTGGGGTTATATTTATCAACCATGTCCCTATTTTATAAATTTTATTTCATGTATGTTTAAAGTCATTTTTACCCATTTTTAACTTTTCCTACACGGTATGTAAGGAATCTTTCTTTTATGAGGTACTTTTTGACTTTTATGGAAAAAGTTCGAGAAGAATGTTTTTTAACTTATACAGCATGAACAGATGATTATGGTTTCATAATGCCTTATTTTCAAGAATCTTACTCTACAAGATTTCATGATTATTTTCAACCAAATCCTTTTCTTTTAAAATTTCATGGCATTTTGTGAGAAGAAAATGATTTTGAATAAGAAAGGATATTTTCCTCAAGAATTTATTTCAAGTGTTTTATCAAAACCATTTTCCATCAAAGATGACATTATTTCATATGTGTATGTTTCAAGTATAATGTCTCTATTATTTAAATGGTTCCAATTTTCTTATGATGAAATGATATCCATCTATTTTATATGGATTATGTTATGATGGGATGATGTTTCTGAAACCCATTTTTATTCATTGGGTTATGATGAACGGTTTTTGTTTATATTGTGGCACAAGTAAGAATGATTCCATTATGATATGGGTGGGACCTATATATCCCTCAAATTAATTGGGTAAAGATTTATATCTCATTAGATATACATGGATGGAATGGTAAGTTAATCCTATTCAGTGGTACAAGACTGAATTGAGGAGTAAACTCGATTTAGAAAGGGACTTTGTCCACTAAGATGGTCTTGGCAGCAATGCCATGGCTACTATGGAAATCATAACATGTGCTTAATGGTTTCCACAATTACATATTTTATTCCCATGATATTTTATCAGGATTAATGTTTCTTTATGATCTATGCCTTACGTACTACCATGTTTTATGGCATTTCTCAAGATCTTGATGTTTAAACATTATGTCCATGTTTTTAAGTTCAAATGTATATGATTTGTTTTATTTTCTCCATACTTACCCTTACTGAGCATTTGAGCTCACCCTTTATATGTTTTATTTTCCCCAGGATATAAGGAAAGGT
The DNA here is from genome assembly GCA_963277665.1 of Viscum album. NCBI lineage: Eukaryota > Viridiplantae > Streptophyta > Magnoliopsida > Santalales > Viscaceae > Viscum > Viscum album. Next base: position 669,235,299 of record OY728131.1, on the reverse strand, counting down.
TTTAGGTAAGAAAACAAAAGGGGAAGATCTTTATGGGAGATGTTGAAGATCTTTCACCATGATTAGAAGATTATGTTCCTGAGTTTCCAAAGACACTAAACTATTACTGTCCTTATGTGTTTGTTTTTGTTATGTATTAAGCATTCTGCAAAAGTAATGTAATGTCCATGTATGTCAATCTTTGGGTCTCAACACCCATTGTCCATATTTCAACTAAAATGCTTGTCGAAGGGCATATTTATTTTCATTATATGTATCCAACTAAAATAAATATGCACACATTAAATATTATGTCCAAAATAGGAATCATCCTGAAGGTTCTATCGTTAGCAGTTACATTTCTCAATAATGTATGGATTTCTCCTGTATGTATTTGTATGATCTTACTACAAGCATAAAAAAAACAATGTGAAATGAAGAAGAATAGTTTGGGAAAATTGAACCTAATTTCCCACCACTTCCTCAAATAGAAGGAATTCTTTGATCATATACATTGAAGACATTAAGACTAGAAGATCAGGAGATGGCATATCGAACAGTTTTGTTCAACAGTGATTTATTCGATGACTACATTAGTTTAGTAAACTGAATTTCTATATCTTATATATATATTTGTTAAACTATTACTATTTTTATCTATAGGGAATATAAATCAATCATAAATAGAAAGAATCATTATTTATCTTTGAGAGGGTCGGAGACTTTGTATAGAAAATAGTTTCCTTGTTGGTTAAAATTGAAGGTAAAAATATTACTTTTTAAAGTTATTAAATCAATATTTAATTAAGATTAGGATTTATTTGTATTTTAGGTATTGATTTTTTCTATTGACTATTTCTCTGAGGAAATAAGATCTTTGAATTTTGGTCCTAATACAATGGTTCATGACTCTAAATCAACTGTTATCAATGGTTATAGATTTATTATCACTCAACGAGAAAAGAACATGAGAATACAACATAATGGTGTTATGGTCACATACACAACAAACTATTATTCCAGTGCATCAAATAGTAGAACATAATATTAAAATGTAGTTTATTACGAAGTCATTGAAAAAATAATAATAATGGATTTTTACTCTAATGGACGAGTCACGATGATGAAATTATAGTGGTTTGATTCAATGATGAGGCAGGGGACATTTATTAATTATTTTGCATTTCGAGTAATTGATATAAATTTCAATCTTACCTCCGATGAACCATATATATTGGCATCAATGGTGACATAAGTTTTTTATGTCAAAGACCATATTTGACCTGAATTTGGCGTCATTATTGAATTAATTCCAAGACATATTTTTCATTATGGTGATGATAAAATTGACACCATCCCTACTATCTTTGGAAACGATCCATTTATTACTTTTGGCGACTCCAATAGCTCAATTGTCAGAGTTGAATGTGAACCTGAAGTTGTGGTGGAAAATATATAGATCATCCATCTATGTTATAAATTCTTTTGGTTTAATTGGTCTTGGGTTGTTAATGTTTGTAATATTCAAACGGATTTAATATTGACTAAAAATATGTTTTATCTAACATGAACATTATGTGAATTTTCAATGTTTATTGTTTTAAATTTTATTTGAATTTCATTTTATAATTTGGAATTGAACCATATTGAAACCTATAAAAACAACATTTCTAACTTGGTGAACATTTCAATGCATTACTGACCATGTATAAAACTTGTATAACTCTAAGAACTCCCTTTAAAATTTCACTATATAATTAATGTAACAACCCAAACATTTATTAATGAAAATTCCTCTTGATCTAATTAAATGTATTATTATGTAAAATAGAAATATAACATGCACACTTTCTTAGTTTTATGTTTTTAGATTTTAAAATACCATTAATAATAGTTATCGTTGCTAATATAGTCATTGTATAGTGAACACATGATTTGTATAAATATAGGGATTTAACAAATCATATTTACTTAGATAAAGGAAGTGATGGACTCGTCCAGTGGAATTTCTCCATACAAAGCCCATTTTTTGGAGCATGGAAAGGAGGTAGCATCACTGGGATTCTCTCTTGACCATGATAAATCCAAGATTCAACACGATAAACTTGAATGGAACAGACTACATGAGAAGTGGAAGTTAATAGAGATTACCACATAAGTGATGTTATCTGAGACTCCCCAATAATTTGTCACCATTTCACACCATACCCTTTGGTCTTATTCAAGTGTAATAAGGGTTTATGAAAAATACCCTAGCACTATGATTATGTGTATTAGTTTTGTATAGAATAAATAATATATATTCATTTTATTATTATAACATTATAAATGGTTTTTAAAGAAAAAAATAGTATTTTTAGTTAATATTCAATTAAGAAATACATTTTGATTAATTAATGTATTTTTGGAATTCAATAATATTTTAATAAAATATTATTATTACATAATTAATTTTCAAATATAAATGATCGTATAATTTTTATGAATACTATTGTAAATTTTATTAAGGATTGAAAACAGTTTTTATCAAAACCCCTAAATTTTTTATAAATGTCTGTTTTTATTTTATAAGTAAAACTTCACATATTTGGAAAATTATTTAGACAAAATTAATATTAGGTTTGGAATCATGACTTCAAAATTTCCCAATGGTGAGTTTTTCATAATTTTCTAAGACAATTGAATTTTTGTGTAAAAATTAAATATTGTTTAAATATATAATGTGATTTATGACATCATAATGACCCAATACAGATATAATAAATATTATAAAATGTATGTTCAGAATATATACATTTTACCATTAAAATAATGTGATTTTATGTTTGTTTGATTAATTTTATGGTGACTTAGGGGACCCTCCATGACTTATAAAACATTTTATGTTTTAAAATGATTTCCTTGGGAGTGTGACTCACCTCCACATAAGAAATCCTAATATTTTAAGAAGTTCAGCCACTTGCCTTATAAAACAATGTTTTCAAATCCCCTTTGGAAAAATAAATGGGTAATAACCATAGGTTGGTTTGTGATTTTCATTAGTTTAATGTGTGGTGTCCAAAATCTAAATAATAAAGAATTCCCTCTCTTTTCCAATATAAACCCACCCAAACTCCCACTTATCTTAACACAAAACCATTGGATCACATCCCTACTCTGGTCTCCTCTCTATAGTACCCTCCCAAGGTTCCCAAGATCCCATGAATATTCTCTCAAGCCTCTCCCAAGCATTTGGATCACTCTTCCATGTACTGGATTTCTTCCTCTCTCATTTTTTATCCTTGTTTTTTATATTGATATACCCTTTTATTTTCAATTAAAAATGTTGGGGGTATGATTTCACACCACCCCTATACATACCTAGTTACATTTTAATGATTAGAGACCCCATTATCTCTCACTAATTCCACCCATGTACACTCATTACCATGCCAAAGTTCCATAAGGAATTTCTCTCTTCACATTTACATTCAAGAAATTCTTTTGTATTATGAATCTAAATTCCGTTACATATTTTGGGAAATATATCTATATTACCCCCTTAATTTAAATTTCATGTATATTTGATTAAACACCCATTTCTCTCTCATCAATCAGTTTTATGAATTCTTATGTCAAGCTATTATGCTACTGAAATTGAACCACGATTTTCTAAGCCAAAGTCATTGTGTAGTGAATATAATACCCATTTCTCTATCAAGGGTATTCACATTTATGCACATTTAATTATTTATTATATTTTTTCATGTATTAATTCCACATTATTTTATCATTTAATAAATTATGATTTTTAATTATTCCATGTTATATGATTCATGTGGCACACTTATGTAAGAAATTAATTAATTAGGAAGGGTGTACCCTAATAGCACTCTAATGAGTTGGGTAAAGATTAGTTTCATGACATGTCAAGTGAAATGAGGTTTTAATCATTATAATTGAATTGAAATGAAGTTTTACTCATTCTCCATGTGTAATTGTCATTGGATCATGCTAATATCATGTTAAATATTAATGACAGATTTTCATGTTATGATAATCCTGTTATATCATGCCTTTATGTTAATGTTTCTATTATGCTTCATTGATATTCCCATAGCCTAACATGTATTTTATTCTTCATGTTATTCCTTGTTTAATCATTTATTGGGATTTATAGCTCACCTTTTTCTTATGCATGTCCTCAGGTTATCTCATGCAATACTAAGTACAAAGGAATGTGTGAGGTCATGTAAAATAAGTTTTCAATAAGACATGTATTTAATGTTTTATGTTTTTATCAAATATTCCAAAGCCCCAAATACACTATACCTCTTGATATTATATGTTTAATCAAGTGAATATTTTATGTAATAAAATTTTTTTATGTGTGAAATAAAGATAAGAGTTGTTATAGTTTGTATCAAAGGATAAGTTTATTTATTTTTGGAATTAGGATTAGTAAACCCTAGTGAAAGCCTTTGGGATAAGACTAAGTAAAATAAAAACATCCCTAAATTTTGGTGAGTATTGATTAAGTGTTTAAGCAAGAAAATACATCCATTTCTGGATACGAGTAGGTAGAGGTGGCTCTCGCATAGATGTATCTAGGGGTAAAACCCGAAAACACTGCTTTGAGCTAGACTCGAATGAGAACTGGTGCACAACAATGGTACTTGCAACACTTTTGGTTACAAAACACCCAAGGGATATGAATTGGTAAATTCATAAGATTATTATGAAATATTATTAATGGAAATAAAAAATTCCCATAAGAAGAGATGTTTTGATGTAGATCATGGATAACGTAGAATAAAGCCTATAAATTCATATGTTAAGGAAATAAAAGTAAATTATATGTTATCCCTTTTTACTTTGGATTCCTTTTTATGTATTATTACTAACATTAATTTTATTCCAAACAATGTTAGGTAATAGGAGGACTCAATATAACATCTGATGTGAAGATCAATGTGATGACTATTATAATGAGATACACAATCTGATGGGAGAAAGAATCACAAACATTGTCACAATACTCTATCATTTAACTCATGTTTTGAATAGAATCATTGGTCAAGAGGAATTATCAACCCCCCCAATATATAACATGCATCAATTCAGATATTCATGAGAAAAAGGCCTCCTACTATTAATGGATCATTTTATCCCTCAATCGTCGAACAATGGATCAACTCCATTGGGAAGATCTTCTCCATCCTTCAATGTTATGAACAAGAGAATGTACTTCTGGCTTCTTATCTTATAGAGGGTGGATCTAATAAATGGTATACATTGATAAAAAAAATATGAAGCATGAGGAGGATATCGAGGAATTGGAATAGATGCATTTCTAGAGAAAAAAAATTCGATAAATATTCTCCTCACACCCTCCAAATTAAGATGGAAAGGGACATATTTTCCCTAAAAAAAAGACGACGAATCTATCGGAGTGTATGAGGAAAAAATCACATGTCTTGCACGATACGCATTCGAATTTATCATTTTCCCCGAAATAAAGGTTAGTCATTTCATTGGAGGGATAAAACATAGCCTACAAAAATCTTTTACGATCCTTGACTTCGAGAGATTTGAAGAAATTGTCCAATTTTCCCTCATGGTTGAAATAGTGATCGATTAATCTGAAGGGTGTCATGGTGATAAGAAGTGTAAGGTGGACTTTAATTCTAGTGGTCTTATGGATAATTCCAATGGTGATAAAAAATTTCACCACCCCACTTTCCAAATTTACGGAAAGAAGTACCCCATAAATTGCTTGTAGGAGACGAGGAAATTCTTTAGGTAAGGAAGAGAAGGGAACCTGGCCATTAACTGTTGACAAGAAAATATCATAGTTGTGACATAGGATAGGAACTCTCTGTTCGAACCTCAATTCATTGTTTATTTCTTTAACTACAATGAAGCATGTCACTTTTCAAACTACTTCCAAAATCTAAGGGTTTTCAGAGGAAACCAACAACTTCCAAGGCATCAACGGTGATATTTTTCCATCATTACCGCTAAAGTAAACCCGGACAACAAAGTGGTGACATGTATGCTAGTTCTTCATTCAATAAAAGTGAACATATTTTTTTATTCTAGTTCTATGAAATATTTTATATCCCAAAATATTAGTAGACCAATACCAACAACACCAAAAATCATGGAAGTAAAGATGTCGGTGAGAATGGAAAATGGGGAAATCATTGCAGCACATGTATATAACTCCTCCCCTTTTACAATTTGTGGTTTGAACTTCCTGCAAAACCTCTCCAAACTCCATTTGGTCAAATTTGATGAAATTATTGGCATGGATTGGATTTTCTTATATAGAGCCAACATAAATTACCATGAGAGGGAAATGACTCTCTATATGGCGAATTGACCCCTGATTTTGTACAAATGAAAGGAGGAGGATGAATATTCTTTAGCACCATCATCACAGGTGTGGATATTACATCCCTATGAGCATTCATATCTTTCTCATATGATTGAGTCTAAGTAAGAAACCATCCTTGAAGATTTTTCTATTTTAAGGAAATTTACTGAAGTGTTTCCTAAGAAATTTCCTAGTCTTCCTCCTAGAACAGTTGTTGAATTCTCAATTGATCTTATTCCTGGGGTGTTTCCAATATCCAAGAATCAGTATAAAATGGCTGTTTTGGAGCTTGTGGAGCTGAAGAATCAACTACAAGAGAATATGTATAAAGTTTTTATATTCCCAAGTTCTTCACCATGGGGTGCCCCAGTCCTCTTCGTCAAGAAGAAGGATGGGTCAATGAACCTTTCCACTGATGTGTGCAAAAAAATCACGATAAAGAACAAGTATCCTCATCCACGAATTTATGACTTGTTTGATTAGTTACATGGAGCACAATACTTCTCCAAGGTGGATCTGTGGTCGAGATATTACCATGTAAGGGTGAAGAAATAAGTTTTCCCCAAGACTTCTTTTTTTACAAGATACGAACAATACGAATTCATAGTAATGCCTTTATAACTCACTAATGCTCCATCAAACAACATGGAATTGATGAATAGATTCTTTAGTAATTACCTTAATATTTTTTTTGTAGTATGTATAAGAAGATATAATAATATACTTCAAAACCAAGGAGGATCATAAGGAGCATCTAAGCATTGTACTGGAGACCTTGCAAAATGATAAGTTCTATGAAAAGTGAATCAAGTGTGAGTTATGATCTACAGAGGTCTCATTCTTGGGTTATGTCATCACAAGCAATGGAATATCTATGGATCCATCCAAGATTGCTGCAATTGAGGTATGGATGAGGCTAACATTAGTAACACATATCCATAGCTTCCTGGGGTTAGCTGGATATTATCACTGATTTTTTAGAAATTTCTCACGATTTTCCAACCCTCTTACTAATCTATATCAGAAGGGAGTAATGTTTTCTTGGAGTGATGAATGTGAAGAGAGCTTCAAGGAGTTTAAAATGAGACTTATAACTACACATGTTCTCACACTATCCACAATTAGAGAACTTTTGGTGGTATTTAGTAATGCTTGGAAGAAGGGAATGGGTTGTTTGTTGATGAAAAATGAGAAAGTAATTAATTATGCTTCATGATAATTTAATTTTCATGAGAAAAACTATCCAACACATGATCTGGAGTTGGCTGCAATAATCTTCGCTTTAAAATTTTGGCTAAATTACCTCTTTGGGGAAAAGTGTGAAATATATACAGATCACAAAATCCTCAAGTATATATTAACACAGAAAGAGTTTAACATGGACTATTGAAGATGGTTAGAGCTGATCAAATATTATGACTGCTCAATCCATTACCACCCTTGGAAAGAGAACAAGGTTGAGGATGCTCTATGTTGAAAGGACCTAGAAATTCTATTGTTGATGAGAATTGAAAAGGATCCAATCTTCTTAGATTTGATGAATACGGACATTGGAATCATAAAGAAAGGGACATCATAAATCCTTTCACAAATGATTTCTCAACCAAATCTTTTAGAAAGGTTGAAGGATGCTGACAAGGATGATGTGGGAATTCAAAATAAATTCAAAACTATCATAAAAGGGAAATCTTCAGAGTTCAAGGATAATGAAGAAATAATTGTGAGATTTAGGGCAAGACTATGTGTTCCATAAAATATGGAGTTAAAGACGTAACTTTTAGATCATGCACACCATTCAAATTTATCTATTCACCTAGGAAACACAAAGATGTATCGAGATCTCCGAGAGCATTATTGGTGGGACAACATGAAGAAGAAGATTTCTGAGTATACATCAAAGTGCCTAGTATGTTAGCAAGTAAAGGCTGAGAGGCATAAGTCTAATGGGATGATTCAACCATTACCCATACCATAAAAAAATGGGATAAAATCACCAAGGACCTTTTCACCGCACTTCCTAAGACATCTAAAGGAAACAATTCTATCTAGATTTTTTTGGATTATCATATAAAGACTGCACACTTCATTACAATTAGAGAATATTTCTTATTAGATCAGCTAGAATAGATATATATCAAGGAATTGTTATGGTTTAATGGAGTACCACTATCTATTGTATCCGATCGAGATCCAAAATTCACCTCTACGTTCTAGAAGAGTATTCAACATGCTCTGAATACTGAGCTCAAATTTATTACAACTTATCATCCTCAAAATGATGGCTAATATGAATAGACGATCCATCCACTTAAGGACATGTTGAGAGCATGATCAATGGACTTCAAATGAGGATGTGATCAACATATTTTTCTGGTTGAGTTCTCTTTCAATAACAGTTTCTACTCAAGCATCCAAATGGATCCTTAGGAAGCCCTTTATGGGAAGAGGTGTAGAACACCATCATGTTGGGATGGATTTGGGGAGAAAAAACTCCTAGGTCCATAAATGGTTGATGAAATGGTGGAGAAGGTTAAGACCATCCCGTATTCCATTAAAGCTTCTCAGATTCGACTAAAGATCTATGATGATAATAGTCGACAAGACCTATAATTTGAAATCGAAGATATGATATTCCTCTGCATATCACTGTTGAAGAGAGTTATGAGATTTGGGATGAAGATAAATCTTAGTCTAAGGTATAACAACCCATTTTAGATCTTTGATCGCATTGTATTAGTGGCCTATCAACTAAAAATCTCACCGAACCTATCTCAAGTACATGATGTATTCCATGTATAACTCTTAAGGAAGTAAATAATTGACCCATCGAATGTACTCAATCAAGTGGAGGTACCATTGGTGAATGACATATCCTATGGAGAGTAGCCGGTGACAATATTAGATCATAGGGAAAAATTTCTACGAAATAAGACAGTGCCCCTCATCAAGGTGTTGTGGTGAAACTACATGTTTGAAGAAGAAATGTGGGAATCAGATGAGGTGACGAGGAAGAGAAATCCTTTTATGTTTTAGTGTGGGAGAAAGAAATTTAGTGGGAGAAATTTCTTAATGGAAGAAGATTGTAACGACCGAAATTTTTATTAATGAAAATTACCCTTGATTAAAATAAACATCTTATTATGTAAAATGGTTATATAACATATAAACTTTCTTGGATTAGTGTTTTTTTATTTTAAAATACTGTTAATAATTATTACCATTACTAATATAGTTGTTTAACTGTTACCATGTGAATAGTATAAATGTATTGCTTTAACAAATCCAATTTACTTAGGTAAAGCAATCAATGGCATCATCTAGTAGAATTCCTTCATACGAAGCCCATTTGTCAGAGCTCGGGAAGGAGGTAGTGTCACCAGGATTTCCTCTTGACCAAGCCTAGGCCAAGCTTCAACATGTTAAGATTTAATGGAACCACCTACGGGTGAAGTTGAAGTAAATGGAGATTACTACCCAAGTGATGTTATATGAGCCTCCCTGAGATTTGATCACCATTGCACACCTTACCCTCAGGTATTATGCATTTTTTATAAGGGGTTATGTAACAAGACCCTAGAACTATGATTATGTGTATTACTTTTGTATAGAATAAAGAATATATATTTATTTTATTATTGATACTTTGTAAATGTGATTTAAAGCAAAAATAGTATTTTTATTTAATATTCAATTATGAAATATATTTTGATGAATTAATGTTTTTTGAATTAAATACTATTTTAATAGAATATTATTCTTTCTAAATTAATTTTTAAATATAAATGATCGTATAATTTTTATGAATACAATTGTAATTTTATTATGTTCTGAAAACTATTATTTTTGAAAACCCATAAATTTTCGATAAATGTCAGCTTTTATTTTAAAAGTAGGAATTCACATATTTAGATAAAATGAATATTTGTTTCTTAATCCGGACATCAAAATTTCCCAATTGGGAATTTTTCATAATTTCCTAAGACAATTGAATTTTAGGTAAAAATTAAATACCATTTAAATATATAATTTGTTTTATGTCATCATAATGCCCCAATAGTGATGTAATAAAATAATTTAAAATGTTTATTTGGCCAATATATTTTTTTCATTTATTATAATGTGATTTTATATTTGTTTGATTAATTTTATGGTGCCTTAGTGGACTCTCCAAGACTTATAAAACATTTTAACTTTTAAAATGATTTCCTTGAGAGTGTGACTTGCCTCCACATAGTCAATACTATTTTTTTAGATGTTCAGACATTGGCCATATAAAGTAATTTTTTACACTCCCCTTTGGAAAAAACCAAGGGAAAAAACCATGGGTTGGTTTGTGGTTTTTATTAGTTTAATTTGTGGTGTCCAAAACCTAAATAATAAAGAATTATCTATCTTTTCCTATATAAACCCACCCATGATCCCACTTTTTATCACTAAAACCATTGAATCACATACCTACTTTTCCCTCTTCTCTCGGGTATCCTCCCGTAGTTCCTGAAGCTCCCAATAATCCTTTCTCAGGCCTCTCCCAAGCCTTTGGATCAAACTTCCAATTAATAGATTTCTTCCTCTCTCATTTTTTTTCCAAGTTTCTTTATGTTGTTATACCACAATATTTTCAATTAAAAATGTTTGGGTATTATTTATAACCTCCCATATACTTCTTTCCTTATGTTTGATTAATGACATACCCCTTTCTTTCTCCGTAATTCCTCCCATATACATGTGTTACCATAAATCATGGAATAATGTTTTTTCATAAAAAAATACATAAATTATATGTTTGTTCAATCATTAACATTCATCCATGAACCATGATATCATATCATAAGCATAACAAATAAGATTTTTTCTTACACATAGCTTACAAAATAATTTACTTAGTCAATTTCTACATCTAATTATATCAATCTGGATTGGGTTAAATAACAATTCCAACAATTCCTTAGTTAAGGATCACTCACAGGACTATCATCGTTAAAAAATTCACTTATTGAAATTAGTTCACTCCCCATTCCATTCTTTATTATATGATGAGATATACATCATTACCCAATGAATTAAAGGTCTATATAATTTTAGTACAACACATTACATAATAAAAACCATATATATATGTGACACAAGATCATAAAACATTCATCGTATCATCATATCATAATTCATTGAAAGGAAAAAATTGGTAGCACCTGTTTTTCTATAAATTTTGACCTTAATCTATGTCCCTCACATTACAGGATTGATTTTATTTTCATGTGTAATTTCTAATTCATATTCGTTTTGTTTCTCCCATGCTAAACAAGTATCCCCCACTTTTGGTCTAGTATTGATGACCTTAAACGTTATATGACTTGGAAAAAATTTGGTTTCCCCATGGCATGGTTGAACTTTTCATGTGTCTCATCTAGTTTTAGAACCCTATAAAGTACAATGAACCATGTGGTCATGTTCAATCCCTGAAAATGTGATCTTATGGTGATCATGCCTTCCCTAAATCTTTTTCTCCCCCATAACCCTTGGTTGTGTCCATGGAGTTTCAATTTTTTCATTAAAGTTTCATTTCTGAGAAGACTCCCCTATGGTGATGGACCAATTATCTAAAGGATATCCTCTTGTTCAGTCCACACATCCTGGATATTCCTAGTAAGTAACATGAAACATCCCACATTTTAATGTCATCTTTAGATGTTGATACTCATTTGTGTTCAATTATTCTTAGTGATGTGAAAATGGGATCCATGTTTTCAAGGAATTCAATGGGAATCATCATCAAACCCATCACATTCCTTCATGATTCCTATACTAGGAAACACAATTTACATTTATCTACTCCCCTTTGATCAAGATGAGTCCTAACAGCCAAAATGTCATCCTTTTTAACTTTTGGTATGTTGGAAAGTTGAACAATGCATTTGGCATCATTCCTAACCGGTCTCCTCATGTTCACCAGTTCTTTTAGTTTTCAACACAATATTCTAACCACAACACATTCATTATAGTTTCTATTATGTGATGAGATTAACCCTCCATTACCCTTTTCTACTCACATTGAGCATGGATCATGTGTGATTCATGATTTTAAATTGGTTCTATCATTATAATGATTTATATTCAATCAATTTTATCCTCAACAAATTATGTTAAACAACATTTCAAACATCATTTCAATGAGATATTAAACATTATGGTACAAACCTATCAAATGTCTTAAAAATACGTGATACCTCAGCCCTTAATTAGGAAGAAACCCATTTTTCTAATGTTAGTCTGATATGACACCACCTTCTAAAACTATGTATGGATTTATTTCCACTTTAGGAGATATATAGTGATGTCCATACATCCTATCATAGATGTAGTCATAGAATCCATTTTCTTTATTTCTAGGTGTTTAATATCCTTCATAGAATTTTTTTGACCCCTTTCCAATAAAATCTTTTGGAAGATTCCTCTTCCTTCATGTATGATCCAAATATATATAATAGATACTCCCAGTTACACTTATTTGTTGATTTCATTTTACAATTCACAATATGTCTTTCTTTTTCTACCAAAATATTTTCCTTCGTCATGTACATGAGCTATATTTGTTCCGAGAAATTTGAATCATGCATCAAGACCCTAAACTATATGTACCTATATTTTTTAGTATATTTATATTGGAATATGACCCACTAGGTCCTTTCATTAATATCAGGATTGTTTTTTACCATCCATAATAACTATCTCTGATGTACATATGGCCCAGCATATACCACCTTAAACATCATCACCAAATAGACTAGGTCCCATAACCTTAAACATGGGAACCTTGGTCCCAGATTCATGACCTTAAAAGTTACAAACCATGTTCAATGTTTTATGACCCAAAATACTGAGGAATTGTTAGTCCTAGTAGCATGAAGTTAAATTGAAGTTCCCCAAATGGTCCTTATTATAATACCTTAAAAGTCGCAACCCATTGTTCCTGGGTGGATGACCTTAAAATGGACAACCAATTAGTCCTGGTTACAAAACATTAAAAGTCACAACATATTAGTCCTATCTACATGAACATACAAGGAACCATCCAAGGAAAAATATATGTGACCATAAAATATTTCCCCCTTTATGTCAAAGATATGGAACCTTATGTCGGTATTCCTTCAAGATTATAAACCTCCCCATTAGAGCATGATCAAATCCCATTCTCATGATGCTAACCCAGTTATAATTTGTGTTTTATCCACTACCATGTGATATTTCCTTTTAAATTTTGCATCCCATAAATGTTATTGTAAAATTAAATTACAATAGTAAGAGTGGTTTAACTATCTATGTTCATACTACTCACCAATCAAACACCCTTTTGTCTCTTTGTTTATATTGATATCCATTTTCATTTCTGAATGGGATCCTATTTGGTGATGGAATAAACCACCAAATTCCTAACTCTCATCTTGGGTATATTCCCTGAAGCAATCATTTTAATTATCTATAAAATTACTACCCTGTGTTTATGGGACAACTCTTTGAAGACCCACATTCTATCTAGGGTACACATCCCAAAGGAGACATCCCTAGTATTTACAAGAGGAACTAGTGTTTAAAATTTAGTCAATGGTTAACCTCAATATATTTTCCTCTTCCACCCTTCAATATAGACTCTTGAGTTCAGAATTTACGTCCCTAAATATTATCTTTATTTATAGGGATTTCTAACACCCTTGGGGTTTCAAACTCATACACCCATCACATTGTTAGTGAAATCGGACTCTTGGAACCACACTTACATGGTTTCCACATCTTTGTAGGTCTATAATTGTGATTGATATAATACTCTAATTATAAACCATGCAATTCAATTTAGAACTCTATTATACTTGAATAAGCTATATTGGTCTTGTGTTTCTCATACTGAACATGAATCATGTGGGATTATAGATTTATAGTTTTTTTGTTAATGTGATCAAGTGAAAATTTAATCATGGGGAATATTAACAATCAATATATTTATTTCTTATCTAGGGAAAAATAAGGAGGGTTATACACATAATGGAGAATACACCTTATTACATTAAGAATATCCCAATGTATTGTCCTAGAAAATAGTTTATCCAAGATCAGTCAGTCACTTTTGGGTTAACTAAATGATTTTCTACCACATGTCCAGCTTTGTCATCTCTACCTCTTTCTAGGATCATACCACATCCACCTAGATCTGAACCCTAATTTTCTCATATCTACATCCTAACTGCATTTATATTTCCATAAATTCTTTATCTCTTGACATTGATAATTTTTTCATCAATTGGATAATGATTTCCCTTGGAACTGATTAAATACATATGATAGTGTGCCTCTTCCTCTGAGAAAGTAGCCTCTTATTCATCTACCAAAAATGACTTAATTCCCTAAGAGTATTCCTCATACTAAGTAGTTTCAAACTCTCACCACTCCATGTAAATCTTATATACTAGAAATTCTCAATCCAATATGTGTTGGGTCTAGTATTCAACCTCATAGGTCCTCAAATTCACCACATAGAGGTAGAGAGATCTCATCTATCCCACCAAATTGTCACATGTAGTGTGTGAAATGGGTTTTGTGATTATCCTTTATTCCTTACACCAATCTGACCAGTTATCCTCACCAAAATCTAATTCGTGTTCATCCATCACCTTGGGGGTGAGCTCATACATGGGGAAGGACACATGTACCTTGATGGTGGGAACTTCTTATGGAATCCTTTTAGAGTCGATGGGATCCATGTTGAGTGAACTTGGC
This sequence comes from Viscum album, assembly GCA_963277665.1. Taxonomy (NCBI): domain Eukaryota; kingdom Viridiplantae; phylum Streptophyta; class Magnoliopsida; order Santalales; family Viscaceae; genus Viscum; species Viscum album. Next base: position 669,220,196 of record OY728131.1, on the reverse strand, counting down.
TCATCATACACCCCATCGGTAGTCACCATCTGGGAAATCATATCCTCCAAAGTTGATGTATCTATCAGGTTACCTACTTTGGAACAACAAAATAGTCTTATGGTATTAAATCCAAATCCTCTTGAGTTACTTATATGTCATATCACTTCCCCGCCACTGAGAAAGGAGTGGGCTCACCATCACTAGTGATAATGTTTTCAAGTGATAGCTCTACGTCTCCAAAAAATGAGATAGGTTTGAGATCCCCAAGACTCCATGATATGCCTTGTCTTTTTGGATATGCATCGTTTTACACTATCATAGAGATTTATTATTAAGTTAGACCTAAAATTGTGTCAAGACTAAACATAATCATGGCCATGAGGACTTAAGTGATGTCGAGGATCTGATGATTTTATGTTCTATCATCCATTTAGTCACTATATATTGAGTGGTCTCTATATCAATATATATTTATTATCATAGAATCTTGAATGTCATTTCTTCCATCATGGGTTTTTCAATGTCATCAGGAACCCCATAAGTAACCAAGAGACCCTTGAAGGTTGAGTGTGGAAGTCATATCCATGATAAAATAAAGAATTCAAGGTATAAAAATAAATATATATTTATATATTGAGATAAATATATATATATATTTATATATACACCTCTATAATACTTGGGGATTAAAAACCCATCTATTGGAAATGGAACATCTTGCTAGCAGATAGTGTCTACACATGAATGCTATGGCATGGATAACCATAAATAACTGGAAGGGTAGAGGAGTTGGTAGTTTATACCCATATCTTCATCATCATATTCTAAACTAGTTTCTCCTATGAAGATTCAAAGTAATCCTCTTCATCAACTTTATAGGTGTCCTATGCATCACCTAAATATGCCCAATTGTCCTTGTATGATAGTTTGTACATGAATTGATGATATTTAGTAATTCTCAAAGCTTATTTGTGACATTAGATCCTAAATCTATAGAGTTACCTTACCAAATATTATTTTGATTGATCCATCCTAAATGTCATTTCCTCACTCTAATTGGAAGAAAAATACTCTATAATATCACCCCTATGATTTCTTCTCATTAGGCTCCCTTGGATTTTCATTTTCATTTGATTCCTATTGGGTAGAAAACTCTATGGTAGGAACCTCACCTAGTTATCTACTATGTATGGGTGTAAACATTTTGGTATAAGGATCACTTCTTCCATGTCAATGAATCAGGGATTCAAGATCATAGATTTATGAAAAACTCTCATCCCAATTGCACCTTCTATGGAGGTTGGCAAACCAAATAATTGGAATCTCTACTTAATCCCTCTCAAATTCTTGATACAGTTTAACCATTGTAAGGGTTAGACACAACCCATCCCACACATACCATAATTTAGGGAGGATCTCATTTTTAGGTATATCAATGAGGTGATACATAAAATTTACCAGAGAATCTATGGGCCTACTAAAAGTATCCTTAGAGAATTCATCTAGGTCCTATTACTATTTCTTTGGATTCCCCTAGCTTCAAATACTGTGAGTTTTAGAAACCCTACTTGTATAGTGGATAAGGTACCTCAGGGATACCTCAATAGCTACCTTAGCCCTCTTGGATGATCTTATACCTTTTATATATCACCTCTTTTGACATACCACATTATTCCCTACTTCTCCTAGGCTTCTTATAGAAGATCCAGTCACCTTACCCCTCATATAAAAACCACATCCCCTAATACCTTTCGACTGATCATTCTTAATAGTTGTCATTGAATAGTCGGGTACCACTCTTTTCATACCCCCATATAAATATATGGAATCTCTTTTTTAATACAATAGACATGATAGTAAAACCGTATTAGGGTGTATGGATCACCATGTATTTTTTCCAATCTGTTGAACTAACACTCCACCTTTGAAGGATTGAAAAAATGATCTTTTATTGGAGGTCCCCTGCTAGTCCTTGTTCATTTACATGACCATATTAGGGAAAGGAAGAAACCAAAATTTACCAAAGTTTATGATTTGAGATAATACGCCCATTTATTCAATATATGTTAGCTTCACTCTGATAATTTTTACAAAAACTGAACTAAATTCAATGTATATATAGAAGGTGGTGTTGAAAAATGTATTCCCCCAAAGATGTGATGTTTCCCATCACTGTAGAAATTATAAGGGGCTAAAAATGCACCTGGCCATATTACTCTGCTTCTATCCCCCAACTACCGGTATGTCCAAGACAACACTCGAAGCCCCAAATTGATCTAGTTCCCAGCTACCACCACTGTGGCCAATACCAACATTACCAATTACACCATCATGTTCATGCTCTTTATGGGAAACAATAATCTACTTATGAATGATGCTAATAACAACATAAAACAAAATTGTGGGATCCAAAATTCTTTTACATTATAGAACCACCCCTTATATTGGACTAGTTTAACAAAACACTACCTTCATATGAAATTAAACCTTGGTGTATTACTTTGGTTATCCCGAAATCTTCTTTTAAGGTCTATCAAAGAAGAGACCAAGTCATGTCTTAAATTATATGTTTGAATGAAGGTCTAAAAAATATTGCAACATCCCTACCAATAAATATAGAAATACCCTCATAGAATTGGTTTCATACCAATGTCTCCCAAGGGGCTGATTTTTAGGAGGAATTCATCCTATTTTAATTCTATGATTAGGATCCTATAGATATATTAAATATCTTACATGTTGATCCCCACTTCTCCATGGTGAATTTGGAATGATTTGGTGTCTACTGAGCACTTATTCAGTAGCTCTAGTAGAATATTTTTCTAATAGTGTACACATAGGACTGAGACTTACACATATCCTCATACAATGCCACATAGAGTAGCTTCCCCCAACCCCAATACTTCATGACAATGTGGTGAAATGAGTACACTTGGCCCATTCATATATGAAGTTTCTACCAAAAAATAATTCAAAATACTTGAACTAGACCATGCAATTTTCTATGAAACTCGACTGGATAATTCTTGGGTAATGAGGAAGGAACCCCTTAGCAGGTGGATGTTCACTAGTGATCGTCCAGATTCAATTATTGATAGTGTAGACATAGTGAGGTCGTGTTCTTTCCCCACATGACTAGATGCAGCTATATTACACCGTTTTATCTTTCCCTGGATGAAAATTAATTTATTAGAGTACTGATGTCTGGGATAAGAAAGACGACATCATAAAGTAAGATAAATCCATTGGGTGGAATATGGATGTTCAGAAGATACTCTTTCCACACTTCCATAAAAAGAATAAGTAATTATCACTCCACCATATAAAATATCTTGGCTTATAGGATCTTAGTATTATTATAAATTTAATTCCTCTTAATATCATTTATAGTAGAAACATTCTATTTTTACATTTTCTATGTCTTTTTTAGAGTTCTATGTCTTTTTTCTACAAAATTATAATGCTTTAGGCAACATAAGAATAATTTATGTGGGGTTTTTATAACATACAAAATTATCCTCTACTTATCATAACTATTTATTGACAAATATAAAAGTATTTTCATTCAAAAAAATTGGTTAAAAGTTTTATATCATAAATGAGAGTTGTGTGAATGCCAAGGTAGGTGTTTATGTAAGGTTTTTATTTCATGAAAATTGAGGTTTGGGATCCTTTTCAAAACCTAAAGGTATATACTAGGGACCCTTAAATTATTTATTAACATGGTTCACACATGGGTTGTATGAACCATGATGATAATTTTCATAAATCAGGTCCAGGTTTCATCGGATGAAAAAATGTCCATAATTTAGTGTTTTCCTCTGAATTTGATCCTCAATTACACTGTTAGCTCCTATTCTGAGTTAGTGAAATTGTTTGTTCCAAAATTTTGATATAATACATTGATATGTATAAAAAATAATATCTATTGGAGGAAATGGACCTCCAAATAAATTCATATTCTCAGGGGAGGTATTTACACAACTTCTAAGAAGTTCATGCCTCTCCCAAAATTCGAGAAAATCAGAGTTTCATAAGTATGGTGACCTCAAATTCAAAAGTTTCATCTATTATTAAGTTTACTTATAGTAAGAAATAAATATAATATCAATCAAATTGAGTGAAGTAAACCAATATAAAATCATTTCTCAACCTCCACAGATTATGTGAATTAGCAGATATTGCATGAGTGTGGAGGAGTTTCGTGATTTGTTACCTTCTGTGAGCTGCATAACCCCTATTTTTTGGAGGAACCTCTGGATGTTGAATATGTGCACTATCAAATCTTTTAACTCCATCTTTAATTAATTTTACCAACCATGTACTCTTATATATTCCCTTATGTGAGAAACATGTGTGATTTACCACAGATAGGTATTTTACAGTATTTGATTATTCTTGAGATGTATTCATTCAACGTTCATCAATAGAGATCATTTTTTTCTATAAAAACATTTTTTTCACAACTCCTTGTTACACAAAACCTAAAAAATTTCATGAAACCCTACCTTTACAAACCATCAAGTCCACTTATGATAGAGACCATAGCTGGAAAAAAACCAATCTACTCATGAAACTCTAATGCTTCATGATCAAAACATTCAAGACCCTTGTTCTATTATTACATTCAGTAAACATAATTTTGTGATGTTTTAGTGCTCCTAATACCTTAATAAATTTTATCTAGACTCACTATTTTAAATTATGTATTCAAAACTAGTATCATGGAGCCTTACACTCTGGGCCATTTTCCACAAGGGCGGGGCTATCTCATTTCTCTAAGCTCATATGTATAGGTAGTATCACACCAAGAAACCTATATATTGCTTAAAATGTGAAATTTTTATAAATTTTTCCTTCTAAAAAAACTTGTTAAGTGGACATATAATCCTCGACCCTGACATCATCGGGGTTCACCACACATCATTACCCTTTATATGAATTTGTAAGATACCTACATCCTTCTCTTCTCTAATCCCGTCTGGGAATATGTATCTCAATGTGAAAGCTTCCACACACCATATTATATTTGTGATACATTAAATAGTATATCATAACATTATTGTCACAAGAAAATAAATTAAACAAAAATTCCATAATCACATGATCTTAAAAAACACAAATACATCCTCTTCACCAAACATTAAATTGTAGAACTACCCTTTGTGAATATCATAATATACCCTATGTGATGATCCCAGGATACCCCATGTGACTAGAAATATATTAATCATGTTATTAGCATGAGATTAATTTACCCAATATCATGGGGAGTTTAAATTCATAATCCATACACACTTTGTTATTTCCACTCCTTTCACGATGAATCTGTCCATACCATATTGTGTTAAACAAAATGGCATGGTCATATTACATAAACTTAAACTATACATGATGAACTACTTGTGTTTTTGTCCCTACCTTCAAACAATCTATGTTATACATTTTTTTTGGTACAATCCATACATCACAAAAATTACATCTCCCCTTGGGAGGAGGTGTCTCCAAAACTTGATCATCATTTTAGAGAATACCACACATATCATCATATAATTCCAAAGTACCTAATAGACATTGGAATCATCATATATAATTAACCTAAGAACTAATATGTATGTTATGATAATATGTGGGACCATACCAACTAGACAATAAATATGTTACTAACCCATATGTGACAAGCATGTGTGGGGCTCCCTTAATTTTCATTAAACCTATGATCAACTAATACGTGATGAGTACATGTGATATCATCCCCATTGGATTCTAAATATGTGAATAGCCCATGAATTATGAAAATTTGTGGGACCACCTTAACTTATATTTAAACTTGTGAACCCCACCTGAACCGTTAGAAACCCAGCCCTAAGTAATGAGAATGGGCCACCCTAGGTGATGAGACTAATAAGCCCATGTGTTGAGAATTGGATCTATTATCCCATTACATTGATAAAGAACCTAAAACAATGCCTCATGTGATATGAATTAGATTCCTTATATGAAATTTATAAGTGTCCATTATAGTGAGAATATGATCTCTCTTTCCTTTATTTAGGTGGTGAGCCTAAGATTCTTACCTTGTGTGATGAGAATGGGATTCTCTAGTTGATGAGTCTATAAGGAATTATGCGTTGATAATAAGTTTCATAGTTTGATATGTTTTGGTTTCCTTACATAATAAATATGGTATGCCTTATGTTTTGAGTACAAGATTCCCTGGGCCATGATCCTAGGAGGCGTTATACATAAAGAATAAGTTGCCTCTTGGAAATCATGGGAAGCCTTAGGTTTTGTACCCAAGATGTCTTATGTAACAGGCATAGTATTACCTCATAATCTAATTTGAGGAATATTTTTTCATATTCACAACATTCCTAACAAAATAATAAACTCCAATCACAAGTATCCACCCTATCACAACAACATGCATCATAATTAATTGGTGTTCATAAGAGTAATGAGTCATTAATGAGATTCAAGAACATAAATTAGATCTGTAAGGGAGGCCAAGAATAGGTGAAGACCTCCAAGGATAAATACATGTAAAAAAGATCCAACATCACAAAATCCCATTTTGATAAAAAAAAATATGGCATCATCAACCCTTGTAGTAAAGAACTCCCACCATTGGAAAGCATTAATATTGGTCCATAGAAGCATGATCGATCCAAGGATGTAATGTTGAGTGAATGAGAAAAATAATGGAAGTTTTAGAAAATATATGGATAATGGTATCACTAGAGTAATATTCTTAAATGTCAAATGGAAGACCAAAACATAAAATAATAAAAATATTTTCTGACAACATGGTGCCACAACCTGTGATGGGAAAAGTGAAAGAGTGAAATACAACTGGGGTAATGGAGGGAAAACCCTTCCTGGAAAAATATAAATTTTATAATGACTGGTAAAGTAAATAAGGGAAATATAAAATTATTTAAGAAAAAATTAGTGATGTTGAGACACCAAAATAGTTTCAAAATTGAGTGGATCGCATGGATATGTTGAATTAAAATAAAAAACTCAAAAGAGAGAAGCAAATATATTATTGATTATGATTTACTAAAGAAACATTTTGATCATTCGAAAGGTAAAGATATTTTTGAGATGAAAATTTATTTAAAATAAAATATGAGAGATTTCAATGAAATTCATTAGTTCAAATAAAAAAATTCCTGATATTAAAACATCAAGTCTAATTTTCAAAAAATGAGGACGTAAATTATCTTGAGGAAAAAAATAATAGAAACTAAAAATTATTTGAGGAAAATCAAGGATATCATGTGAGAAATAGGTAAACGAAGTTGGTGAAAGATTTAAAATAGTGAAGAAGGATGGTAATGATACTGGTAACTAAAATTATGGTTCTATGGTTCCAAGAATATTTTTTTCATTAGGTCTTCAAATTAATATAGTAGAACAAACGATAATGGAAATAAGAAGTTCATTACATCAAATAAATAGGAAGATACACCCACTATTTTGTGTGATTATAGTGTTGTAAATTATAAAGTTAAAGTTTCATATAAATAAAATAACATAGAGGATAAGCCTATGGTCATGTTCAAGGTAATGGATAATGGTCTTAAAAATGAGAAGATTGAAATGGAATATAAAATATATAATCAAACAATAACCAGATGATAAATTTTTAAATAAACTATTTTATATCATAATATATTTTGATATTAATGAAGATTTTGGGGTTGTGGATTATATACACCCAAAAAATATGTGTAATGGTATAATCTCTCACTCTCCCAAACATGAGAAGTGTTGAATCAACGGGGTAAATCTAAAATTTTAAAAATTCGAGCTAATAACATATCCAAAATAAATATTACTAAAAAAGAATTATTTGGATTATTTTAAGGAGACCTATGGGATGTGTGATCGACCCATACAAAATATAAAAAATTTCTTACCATTATACTGGAAGAGTTGAAGAAAAATTAAGTTTCCATTATTTTAATAGGGGAATAATCAAGTGAATAAAATGGTGGTTGAGGTTATCTATAAGGAAATGAAAGGAAAAAAGTTATGGATACTAGATAGTGGTTTCTATTTACATGTTACTAATGATAAATAAATATTAAAATATATCCAATGTTTTGAAATAGGTATTTTTACTTTAGGAAATTATAGATCACTCAATGTAGAAAGTGTTGGATATACCATGATTGGTTATAAAAAATCAGCTATTTTATATTTATTGATGGGTTAAGGCACAATAATTATAGTTCTTATAAACTTTTTGATAATGGGAATAAGGTGATATTTTATAAGAATATATGTTTAATAAATAATTTAAAAGATTGAAAAATTATAAAAAATGGAAGTGAATAAATAGTAAATTATTCCATATTTATAAGGAACAAAATTCATGTTATATGTGTATAAAACAGGATAACCAACTTCATCATAGAATAATTAGAAATTTGAGAAAAAATAATACTGATAATATTATCAAGATTTATATTGTATGATATATAGCTAAGCTACAATGTTAAAGTCTAAACACATATATTTCATATCACAAGAGAAAAATGGTGAAACAAAGTAACAATAAAATAAAAATACAAATTAAGTAACCTCCAAAGATAATACTCTTGGATGTGTGTATCCAATTTAGAATGAGTAAATTGAAACATTTGTCATATGGTGGTACAAAGTAATATTTTTTTCTCTTAGTGTAGCATAGTGTCTAACCAGGGTTGTCTCTCATGGTGCCTATTTGTAATTACTCACTGTTATTTACACCTTATTCTATTTTGGTTATTTTTATATTTCTATGAAAGTACTGAAAGGGGGTGTAATATTGAATTAAAATAAAAAATACACATGAAATTAAGAATGTAAACAAAATTAAGTAATGGAAAACTGGACAGTCTAAGTAGAATTACACTTTGTGAACATTCATTACCTCTTAGCTAGTCTCTTTCCAACACAATTATTATATTACATGGTATATTTGATCATCCTATTATAACCTAAAAATGAATATGTAGTTCATATAAAAATATATAAGTACAAAACACACTCACTACAACCATAGTTTGAAACCTATAGGTATAATCAATTCAAAGCAACCTATAACCCACCTTCCCAGTATAAAGTGGCACACATTAAAAACTTATCCTTCATGGATCTATTTTATGCCATTATGATCAAATGAATGGAGTAGAATATTTTATAATAATAATATCATCATAATACAACCATATATATGACATAATATCACTATTCCTCACTAGTTATCATCAACAAAGAAATCAAATGTTGATAAAGTACATTTAAACATGACTGAATAAGGACTTAGGTTCATCATTAGATTATTCCCTTGGATACCCATAATATAATTCCTTTAGTATTATTAATATTAGAGATTATAGTGGATAACATAATAAAAAATACCTAGAATAGTGAAAGAACACCTCAATTGACAACATAGAATTAATTACAAAAAAAATATCAATAAACCATAAATTGAGGTCAACCAGTGACCGAACCCCAACTCTCATCCAAAATAAAAAAACAAATCCCATGAAATGGATAATAAATTTAAATAATAGTAGAAATATATAGAACTCTTCAACATTTTCATGGAATTTACCTCCAAATCAATATATTTGGAATAATATGATCTTTCCATAGAGCACTGAGCTTCCAGTATTTTTTCATCTTCTTATATTTATCAAAATCATCTGAATGATTCATTTTCCATTTTTCCTTTTTTAATCAATACACATGGTCTAAAAATATATATGGAAATATATTAATGGATGATGATTTCATAATTCATGTAATTAATATTAATTTTTATTTTTGGATTATCAAGAATGGATTATATGAATATGTTGGAACTTGAGGTGTTGTTGGAAAATATTTTGATTACATTGGAGCTCTAGATGGTGTCGGATGGTCTTGAGAATACATTGGGGATAATTGGTACATGTTGACTGCTTTATCTCAAACTGAAAATTATGAAAATGGATATGATTAACTTAGCCAGAATTTTCCTATATTAAGAACCTCACATATCCCTAATTATATATTACATATAAATTTTGTTTTATCCTCCTAGAGAAGGAAAATAGCATATATATAAATACTGTTTTGGGAACTCTTATATACAAAGTTGAGTACTATTATATATCCCAGGGTAGATCATTTATATATATTGTTTCAATGTTAGATAAAAATAATATAATTTATCAGTTAGGTCATGGGGTCAATCTTACATATCAGTCTGGAGGACTCTTATATCAACATTTTTCATATTTTGGGTTCCCCATTTTTAAATTCTTACCAATTCCACCCTGGTGAAAAAGTGTAACATATTATGTATTGATGGAGATATGTTAAGTATCACCATTTCTTTTTTTACATATACCTTTATAGAATGACTCATGTTTCTGACGTATCAATCATATATGTCTAGAAATAAAGGTAAATATTTTACGCACCATCTGGTAACTTTACAAATGTACTTGGGAACTATTATGTATCCCATTCCTATTGGAATTTAATTAAATAACTTCTAAAATTTAATCATCCTAATTCCAGACTTTGCATCTTCTATATAAAAATATTTGAAATTCATGTTTGCTCATGGAAATAAAAATGAATAATTTACAAATTTAATTAAAATCATGAATTTTGACCATATTTATAAAAAAATTCAAAATATTCCTATAAAATAAACATGTGAAAATTTACATTAAATTTTGAAATTCATAGGGATTAATTCATTGAATTAAAAAGGAAATATAATGAATATTTAAGTAATTTCAATTCTCCTACACTTCAATATTACACTCATGGATAATTAAAAAACACTTGTGTCAAATAAATCTTCTCAAGCCACTAATCGAAACACCTTTAAATTTTTATCCCCTTGTAAATATCATTCTTATTATATATATATTAACATGCTATACACATTACACATTAATAAAGATACATTAATCATGAGGACATGACATATTTTAATCTATGGGTATGGGATTGTTGGTTGTGATGATAAAATTTATGATACAGAATGAGGATATTTAGATCTGATTAAATCAAAATAAATAATTAATAGAATCTAATTAAGAATTTTATCCTTAATCACTCTCTTTTTCAATTATTCACCTATAGATCCTTTTCCTTCTCATGTAATGGTCACACAAAAATAACTTTATAAAAAAATATTCATTCCATATAATTCGTTCATCATCTTTGTTTTTTTAATTCTATACAAATTCTAATCTTTAATGTAAAAAAGGAATCATTGAACTTCATGTCATTTTTTGAACTTTGTTTCCAAATTTTAAAGGTATATTTTTCCTTAAATATTTTCCAAACTAGATGTTTCTCTGTGGATTTACCCACAAAATAAAATTCCTCCTAGATATGAGTTCAAATGTGATCACAGATTTACTTCTAAATCTATCTAGTTTCATATTGTAGTCTTGTTATGTGGCTTACTAACAGGTTCATGAACTCTAATAATTTTTAAAATAGTAAAATTATAAGTTATAAATTTCATAACATGAACCAATTTACTCAAGAAAAAGATAAATTCAAGAATTTTTAAAAAAATGTTAGAAACATATCATTTTGGGAATTATTTTCATTGAATAAAACTTGGGCACATTGTAATCACATTTGATCAAAGTTCATTAAATGTTTAATTTTTAAATTAAAGAATAAAACCCAACCCAAGAATCGTTTAAATCATTAGATATTTTAATTATTAATTTTTTTAAATTACCAAGATTTTATGAATTTACTATGGAATTTGGTTAATATTAAGTTTTCCTAACAATATTATAAAAATAAAAACGTGAAAAAATACATAATTGTCTTAAATATGATCATACCAACTCCCCCACACTTATTTTTTCACTACCTTCATTAATTTTTAATTATAAATTTCACATAAAGCGTATATTATATCAATATGGTAGAAGAAAATTAATATGATGGATAGGTAAAACTTAGTAGTTATTAGGTTGGGTATTTCAAATTTAATCACCAAGATATTTCCATCTCAAACCTATAGTAAAATGACATTACATAAGAAATTTGTTGAATACAAGGTAAAATATTGATAAAAAAGAAAGAATCTTGGTTTTAACTATAAGGTTTTTACTAGTCGTTGACTTCCCCTGTCACGACCCGCCCTCGGGGTCCGTGCCGTGACTACCCCAAGCCCGCCTTCCATAGGCCAGGGGCTGGCGACTAGCACCAAGGCGTAAAATCCCGATAACTGGGAAGGCATTGCCTTTATAAAAGAAAACAAGCACCACAGAGTACAAGCGGAAGTAAAACACTAAGTACAAAAAGAAGAACTGAAAAGCAAAAAGGGGCCGGAAATACAAGCCCAACTGTAAAGTACAACTCGAAAGGGAAAACAGCGACTGAAAAGTAAAGCTGCTACGCTGAGATGTCCACTGGAAATCCCACCTGAAGGGTGGGTACAGATAGCTCCTCTGCTCCTCGGGTCCCGCCATCCGCTCCGAGTATGTCCCGCCCAGTGGTCCACCTCCGGGTACTGCCTCGTCGTATAGTCCACCTCCAGGTACCGTCCAGCCTCGAACCTTCGGCTTTTGTTAGCACTGACCGTCGTCTGCAACCAACACAACGAGGTGCGGGCATAGCCCGTGCAGGGGTGAGTATAACGATACTCAGTAGGGACCCCGAGACCCCTGAAGGTCTCTCAAATCCACAAAGGATAAACCACAAAGAAAAGTAAAAACACGAAGTAACAACTGACACAGCTTAGGTATATGCCCATACATATACCTAAGTCATCAATTAAAATACACTCCAACCTCCGAGCCCAAGTACAACTCAGTCCACGCAGGAAAGTATACGTATTCCACATAGGAAAGCAAAATATAATCCACACAGGATTGCACAACACAATCCACACAGGAAAACAACAGGATTCAGCTCACACAGGTATACTTCTTCAAGGACGATAAAGATGATCACTGATCCATCTAAGTCGTCGGACCCACGAAGGATCGATAGGTAACTAACCCCCGCAGAAGACCCACACAGGATCGGGCTCACACAGAACCTGTAGGCGCTGGCTCACACAGAACCGCTGAGCGCAAGGACCCACACAGGATCGGGCTCACACAGAACCTGTAGCACTGATCCACGTAGGATCGCTGAGTGCTGTAGTCGTCGTCGTCAAATCCACACAGGATCTCTGTACTGTCGTCGCCAAACCCACACAGGATCTCTGTACTGTCGTCGTCAAATCCACACAGGATCTCTGTACTGTCGTCGTCAAATCCACACAGGATCTCTGTACTGTCGTCGTCAAATCCACACAGGATCTCTGTACTGTCGTCGTCAAAGTCACAGTAGCAGTCGTAGCAGTAGAACAGTCGCAGCCAGCACTAGGGTTCCCGCACACAGCAAGCTCGTACGGAGGGTCCGCTCCACGAGCCGAGAGGCTGATACATCAACTGTCACGAAGACCGAAGTTGATGTATCCAAAAGTTCCGTATCGTCAACAGGAACTCAACGCAACAGACGGCGCGTCGATCGGACGCCCGGTCTGAGAGTTATTGGCATTTTCGTCTCCGGGGCCCGGTTGGTTTTTAAGGCAAAACCAATCCGACCGTACTCCACCTGCGTCCAAACCTCGGGCGGAGTATGCCAAAAGATCCGTCTCACTAAGAGGAACACTACGCGACTGACGGCACGTCAATCGGACGTCCGTAGCTCAAGATATGAGCGTTTCCGCTCCGAAGGCCCGGTTGGTTTCGTGAACGAACCAACCCGGCCGAACTCAAAGTAAACCGAAACCTTGAGTGCGATATACCGAAACGACCGTCTCGATCCAAGTATCGCGTTGCCGCAGACGGTTCGTCATTCGGAGGTCCGAGTCTCAAGTTATGAGCCAAAAACTGAAACTGGTCCGAAACGGGGGGTCCGGGTCTGGGACGACCCGGCCCGACCCCCCCCCCCCCCCCTCTGGACGGCGCGGCGGCCGGCGGCGGCGGACGGCGGCGGCGGACGGCGGCAAACGGTGGCGGCGGACGGCGGCGGACGGCGGCGGCGGCTGGCCGCGTGGCGGCGGCGGCGGGCCGCGTGGCGGCGGCGGCGGCTGGCCGCGTGGCGGCGGCGGCGGGCCGCGCTGGCGGCGGCGGCGGGCCGCGCTGGCAGCGGCGGGCGCCGCACGGGGTGGTCACGCGGGAGGCTTGATTGCCCCCGCGTTTTTCTTCAAGCGGCACGGCTCAAGGCCGTGCCTTTGCCAAAAAAAACGGCCCCCGCAAATGGGGGCCGGCTTGATAAAACCGGGGGGCTGTTGCCCCCCCCCCTCTTAATTGAACCGCCCCCCCTCATTGAGAGGGGGGTTTATTGAACCGGACGGGGGTTTTATTCCCCCGGTTTTTAAGATATCCGGCCGGCCAGCTGGCCGGCCGGTTTTTACCAACGGGACCGGAATTTCCGGTCCCGCCCTCGACTTCCGACGCCGGCGGCCCGGCCGCCGGTCTCCTCTTCCGCCGCGGCCCGGAACCGGCCGCGGTCTCCTCGTCCCGCCGCGGCCCGGAACCGGCCGCGGCGTTCGTCGTCCGGCGCGGTGCGACGGCACCGCGCCCCTTTCGCCGTGCCATGAATCCTTCCAACGCGGCGCGACGGCGTCGCGTTCTTGAAGACTCTCCTCGGCGTAGCGCGACGGCGTTGCGGAAAGAAATAAGCATGTTCATCCGCGTGGTGCGACGGCACCACGCCACTTGCTTCCACCCGCAAGAATAAAACGAGAACTAAGGAGGGGGGGTTCGGCCGTGTTCATGCGGTCCGACCCCCCTCACGTTAAAATAATAACATAACTAAGAATATCCAAAAGCCTCACGTTTAGTCATGCTAAAATCCACGATTCAAGAAAGGAATAAAATAATCAATAAATAACATCCCCTACCTCGGGTTTGAGATTCAAAGAATCTTCTACGTTCCGCGGAAGACGGGGTCGCGGAAGTCGGGCGTCGCGGTCGTCGTTCGTCAAATCCGTTGACGAAGAGTTACGTTCGATGCGACACGTTGTTGTCGGATCTTCGTTTGCCGACGAAGAAGGTCCGAAGAGGAAGCAGAGGTCCGAAGATACTAGGTCTCCGAGTCGATGATCCTTGACGAAGTGTTGTCGTTCTTCGTTGAGGATGAAGACGTTCTTCGTTCTTCGTCAGAGCTTGAAGATGAGAAAGCTCTCCAAAGACAAACAAAGAACTCTAAATAAAAAAGATTACCTCTTATTTTATTAACACAACACAAAGGAATTTCAATATTTTGAAATTCAAAAAGGGAATTAACTCCCTTAATTAAATAAGGGTAACTTAAGCCATTAAAAGAGGGGTTAAGTATGTTGAGAGAAAATGAAAAGACTTAGGGGTTCGTGTGGGCCCCACCACACTTAATCCTCCCAAGGGAGGTTAAGTGGGTGTGGGTCCCACTTCCAACCCCCTTAGGTAGTTTTTTTTTTAATAAGTTAAAATAAAATTTGTTTTACACAATTTTATTTAACTTAACTGAAAAACCCCAAAACGTAACTTTCAACCCGCAACAAACGCAACTCCCGAAAAGGTCTCATTAAGCGAATATCGGCGCTGCGAGATCATCGGTGCCCTCGGATTTCAATTCCGAGCACCGGATCAAAAGTTAGGAATTCCCGCTCGTTCGTTCACTGAACGTACCCGAGCCAAACTTCGGAAATTAATTCCGGGCACTCCGGGCCTCGGAATCAGGTGCCGTCTGAAACCGCGCTCTTGTAAAATTCTAAAGAAAATTAAGAAAAAATTTTCCTTGAATTTTACGGGTCTTTACATTACTCCCACCTCAGGGCTTTACGTCCCCGTAAAGCTACATCAAAACTAGGGAAACCAAAAGAGAGTACTTAGCACGCATCTGAGCCCTCCGCTCCCATGTGCTCTCTTGGAGATTCCCGTGCCGCCATCTGTTGCGCACAAGAGGAATCGATCGCCCATGTAGGACCCGCTCCTGGATGACATGGACCTCCTCTGACGTGGCCCGGACCATCTCCGGTCCCACCAGAGCTGCAAGATTTCTCTTTTGCCGAAAAGAGAAATCTGGTCTCATCCCCTGGATGAACCACATTCTTTGCCTAAAACAGTCAATCCTAACATGGATGATACTAATCCATACTAAGGATGACGTCGTAAGGCCTCGACGCTACTACTAAGAGATTCAACCGTTACTCTCGCCTCCAAGGGTTGAGTCACACTGTCGGCATCAGTGTGTGGTAACTGGGTCTCCTCCAGTAGATGTCTCACAAGTGAGGGTCAAGTCAACAGCCAAAACTGGAACCTCTTAGTAACATTACGATAGAGGACAGGAACGAAAACATCACAAGGTCAAAAGTCTCAGCTCAAACCAGGATTTTCATTATCGAAACCGTAACTGCTGAAGAGCTCCGTCTCTGGAGTGTACAGTGGTCCTGTCACGACTCCGAGGTACTGCTCACTAACCTAAGACTGCTGAAGAACTCCACCCATCGAGTACTGCGGGTCAGCTGCTACAACCAAGCGCTCCCATGTGCCGCTACAACCAAGCGCACCTCTGTCGTGGGTATGCCGCTACAACCAAGCGCTCCCATGTGCCGCTACAACCAAGCGCAACTCTGTCGTGGGTATGCCGCTACAACCAAGCGCTCTCATGTGCCGCTACAACCAAGCGCACCTCTTTCGTGGGTATGCCGCTACAACCAAGCGCTCCCATGTGCCGCTACAACCAAGCGCACCTCTATAACACTCCGAGTCGTTCGATCAGCAGTCGTCGGGTCTCAGCCAGCTACACGGTCTTCGTACTCCGCAAGCTCGTCATTGGGAGGGTCCGCTCCACGAGCTACAGGTCGATACTCCAAGTATCTCAAAGTCCCATGAAGAAGTATCTCAAAGGACCGCCACGTCATAGGGGTCTCAACGCAACAGACGGCGCGTCAATCGGACGCCCGGTCTGTGAGTTATTAGCCTTTTCGTCCCAGGGGCCCGGTTGGTTTCGTGAGCAAACCAAACCCGGCCGTATCTCAAATGTACCCCGAACTCTCATAGGGTAAACTCATAGGGACCGTTTCTCAACGCGATCACCAACGCCGCTGACGGTTCGTCAAACGGACGTTCTGTCAGAAAGATATCAGCTTTTCCGTTCCAGGGGCCCGGTTGGATTTCGGTGCGATCCAGTTCAGCTGCACTATCCTTATTATGAGATAAAAGTACCTATTTAATTTCATCCATAGAAGGTAAATTAGTGATAAAGGAATTATTACTCAAGACTTTCAATATTAAATAGAGGTTCAAAGTTACTAAAAAGGTATTGGATATACTCCCCTAATTATTAAGAGTCTCTCTATTCACCTTAATGATGCTGAATTTTTTTATATTACTTATTTTCTTATTCATGATGTGAAAAAATTGAGTGTTTCTATCACCCTATTTTAACAATATTAAATGAATATACTTTATTGTCACGACCCGCCCTCGGGGTCCGTGCCGTGACTACCCCAAGCCCGCCTTCCATAGGCCAGGGGCTGGCGACTAGCACCAAGGCGTAAAATCCCGATAACTGGGAAGGCATTGCCTTTATAAAAGAAAACAAGCACCACAGAGTACAAGCGGAAGTAAAACACTAAGTACAAAAAGAAGAACTGAAAAGCAAAAAGGGGCCGGAAATACAAGCCCAACTGTAAAGTACAACTCGAAAGGGAAAACAGCGACTGAAAAGTAAAGCTGCTACGCTGAGATGTCCACTGGAAATCCCACCTGAAGGGTGGGTACAGATAGCTCCTCTGCTCCTCGGGTCCCGCCATCCGCTCCGAGTATGTCCCGCCCAGTGGTCCACCTCCGGGTACTGCCTCGTCGTATAGTCCACCTCCAGGTACCGTCCAGCCTCGAACCTTCGGCTTCTGTTAGCACTGACCGTCGTCTGCAACCAACACAACGAGGTGCGGGCATAGCCCGTGCAGGGGTGAGTATAACGATACTCAGTAGGGACCCCGAGACCCCTGAAGGTCTCTCAAATCCACAAAGGATAAACCAAGAAGAAAAGTACAAACACGAAGTAACAACTGACACAGCTTAGGTATATGCCCATACATATACCTAAGTCATCAATTAAAATACACTCCAACCTCCGAGCCCAAGTACAACTCAGTCCACGCAGGAAAGTATACGTATTCCACATAGGAAAGCAAAATATAATCCACACAGGATTGCACAACACAATCCACACAGGAAAACAACAGGATTCATCTCACACAGGTATACTTCTTCAAGGACGATAAAGATGATCACTGATCCATCTAAGTCGTCGGACCCACGAAGGATCGATAGGTAACTAACCCCCGCAGAAGACCCACACAGGATCGGGCTCACACAGAACCTGTAGGCGCTGGCTCGCACAGAACCGCTGAGCGCAAGGACCCACACAGGATCGGGCTCACACAGAACCTGTAGCACTGATCCACGTAGGATCGCTGAGTGCTGTAGTCGTCGTCGTCAAATCCACACAGGATCTCTGTACTGTCGTCGCCAAACCCACACAGGATCTCTGTACTGTCGTCGTCAAATCCACACAGGATCTCTGTACTGTCGTCGTCAAATCCACACAGGATCTCTGTACTGTCATCGTCAAATCCACACAGGATCTCTGTACTGTCGTCGTCAAAGTCACAGTAGCAGTCGTAGCAGTAGAACAGTCGCAGCCAGCACTAGGGTTCCCGCACACAGCAAGCTCGTACGGAGGGTCCGCTCCACGAGCCGAGAGGCTGATACATCAACTGTCACGAAGACCGAAGTTGATGTATCCAAAAGTTCCGTATCGTCAACAGGAACTCAACGCAACAGACGGCGCGTCGATCGGACGCCCGGTCTGAGAGTTATTGGCATTTTCGTCTCCGGGGCCCGGTTGGTTTTTAAGGCAAAACCAATCCGACCGTACTCCACCTGCGTCCAAACCTCGGGCGGAGTATGCCAAAAGATCCGTCTCACTAAGAGGAACACTACGCGACTGACGGCACGTCAATCGGACGTCCGTAGCTCAAGATATGAGCGTTTCCGCTCCGAAGGCCCGGTTGGTTTCGTGAACGAACCAACCCGGCCGAACTCAAAGTAAACCGAAACCTTGAGTGCGATATACCGAAACGACCGTCTCGATCCAAGGATCGCGTTGCCGCAGACGGTTCGTCATTCGGAGGTCCGAGGCTCAAGTTATGAGCCAAAAACTGAAACTGGTCCGAAACGGGGGGTCCGGGTCCGGGACGACCCGGCCCGACCCCCCCCCCCCCTCTGGACGGCGCGGCGGCCGGCGGCGGACGGCGGCGGCGGACGGCGGCGGACGGCGGCGGCGGACGGCGGCGGACGGTGGCGGCGGCGGGCCGCGTGGCGGCGGCGGCGGGCCGCGTGGCGGCGGCGGCGGCCGGCCGCGAGGCGGCGGCGGCGGGCCGCGCTGGCGGCGGCGGCGGGCCGCGCTGGCGGCGGCGGCGGGCCGCGCTGGCGGCGGCGGGCGCCGCACGGGGTGGTCACGCGGGGGGCTTGATTGCCCCCGCGTTTTTCTTCAAGCGGCACGGCTCAAGGCCGTGCCTTTGCCAAAAAAACGGCCCCCGCAAATGGGGGCCGTCTTGATAAAACCGGGGGGCTGTTGCCCCCCCCTCTTAATTGAACCGCCCCCCCTCATTGAGAGGGGGGTTTATTGAACCGGCCGGGGGTTTTATTCCCCCGGTTTTTAAGATATCCGGCCGGCCGGTTTTTACCAACGGGACCGGAATTTCCGGTCCCGCCCTCGACTTCCGACGCCGGCGGCCCGGCCGCCGGTCTCCTCTTCCGCCGCGGCCCGGAACCGGCCGCGGTCTCCTCGTCCCGCCGCGGCCCGGAACCGGCCGCGGCGTTCGTCGTCCGGCGCGGTGCGACGGCACCGCGCCCCTTTCGCCGTGCCATGAATCCTTCCAACGCGGCGCGACGGCGTCGCGTTCTTGAAGACTCTCCTCGGCGTAGCGCGACGGCGTTGCGGAAAGAAAAAGCATGTTCATCCGCGTGGTGCGACGGCACCACGCCACTTGCTTCCACCCGCAAGAATAAAACGAGAACTAAGGAGGGGGGGTTCGGCCGTGTTCATGCGGTCCGACCCCCCTCACGTTAAAATAATAACATAACTAAGAATATCCAAAAG
Source organism: Viscum album (assembly GCA_963277665.1). Taxonomy (NCBI): domain Eukaryota; kingdom Viridiplantae; phylum Streptophyta; class Magnoliopsida; order Santalales; family Viscaceae; genus Viscum; species Viscum album. Next base: position 669,200,033 of record OY728131.1, on the reverse strand, counting down.
CCTCACGTTTAGTCATGCTAAAATCCACGATTCAAGAAAGGAATAAAATAATCAATAAATAACATCCCCTACCTCGGGTTTGAGATTCAAAGAATCTTCTACGTTCCGCGGAAGACGGCGTCGCGGAAGTCGGGCGTCGCGGTCGTCGTTCGTCAAATCCGTTGACGAAGAGTTACGTTCGATGCGACACGTTGTTGTCGGATCTTCGTTTGCCGACGAAGAAGGTCCGAAGAGGAAGCAGAGGTCCGAAGATACTAGGTCTCCGAGTCGATGATCCTTGACGAAGTGTTGTCGTTCTTCGTTGAGGATGAAGACGTTCTTCGTTCTTCGTCAGAGCTTGAAGATGAGAAAGCTCTCCAAAGACAAACAAAGAACTCTAAATAAAAAAGATTACCTCTTATTTTATTAACACAACACAAAGGAATTTCAATATTTTGAAATTCAAAAAGGGAATTAACTCCCTTAATTAAATAAGGGTAACTTAAGCCATTAAAAGAGGGGTTAAGTATGTTGAGAGAAAATGAAAAGACTTAGGGGTTCGTGTGGGCCCCACCACACTTAATCCTCCCAAGGGAGGTTAAGTGGGTGTGGGTCCCACTTCCAACCCCCTTAGGTAGGTTTTTTTTTAATAAGTTAAAATAAAATTTGTTTTACACAATTTTATTTAACTTAACTGAAAAACCCCAAAACGTAACTTTCAACCCGCAACAAACGCAACTCCCGAAAAGGTCTCATTAAGCGAATATCGGCGCTGCGAGATCATCGGTGCCCTCGGATTTCAATTCCGAGCACCGGATCAAAAGTTAGGAATTCCCGCTCGTTCGTTCACTGAACGTACCCGAGCCAAACTTCGGAAATTAATTCCGGGCACTCCGGGCCTCGGAATCAGGTGCCGTCTGAAACCGCGCTCTTGTAAAATTCTAAAGAAAATTAAGAAAAAATTTTCCTTGAATTTTACGGGTCTTTACATTACTCCCACCTCAGGGCTTTACGTCCCCGTAAAGCTACATCAAAACTAGGGAAACCAAAAGAGAGTACTTAGCACGCATCTGAGCCCTCCGCTCCCATGTGCTCTCTTGGAGATTCCCATGCCGCCATCTTTTGCGCACAAGAGGAATCGATCGCCCATGTAGGACCCGCTCCTGGATGACATGGACCTCCTCTGACGTGGCCCGGACCATCTCCGGTCCCACCAGAGCTGCAAGATTTCTCTTTTGCCGAAAAGAGAAATCTGGTCTCATCCCCTGGATGAACCACATTCTTTGCCTAAAACAGTCAATCCTAACATGGATGATACTAATCCATACTAAGGATGACGTCGTAAGGCCTCGACGCTACTACTAAGAGATTCAACCGTTACTCTCGCCTCCAAGGGTTGAGTCACACTGTCGGCATCAGTGTGTGGTAACTGGGTCTCCTCCAGTAGATGTCTCACAAGTGAGGGTCAAGTCAACAACCAAAACTGGAACCTCTTAGTAACATTACGATAGAGGACAGGAACGAAAACATCACAAGGTATGCGTCTTTTATTATTGCAGCTCGTAATACAAGACGCTACACAAAAGCAACAAGGAACCAGAAGTACAAAGGATGTATCCACTAGTTCTGCTCCTGTCCATCGGCTCCCAGGGCTCCATGATCGAAGGCCTCGGCTGCCTGAAGCTGAGCTCTCCCCTGCGGTCGGGGTGGACCTCCTGGTGGTGGTGGTGGTAGAGCCTCAAAGCGTCGTCCACCACCTGATGTTCGTGCGGTCCGGCCCCCCTCACGTTAAAGGAATAAAAAAGAAACTTAAATAAATAAGCCACACGTTATACTTATCATTCATGATCAAAAAAAAGGAGTAAGGAAACCAAAATGAAAACAAAAACCCCTACAGGAAAACAACAGGATTCAGCTCACACAGGTATACTTCTTCAAGGACGATAAAGATGATCACTGATCCATCTAAGTCGTCGGACCCACGAAGGATCGATAGGTAACTAACCCCCGCAGAAGACCCACACAGGATCGGGCTCACACAGAACCTGTAGGCGCTGGCTCGCACAGAACCGCTGAGCGCAAGGACCCACACAGGATCGGGCTCACACAGAACCTGTAGCACTGATCCACGTAGGATCGCTGAGTGCTGTAGTCGTCGTCGTCAAATCCACACAGGATCTCTGTACTGTCGTCGCCAAACCCACACAGGATCTCTGTACTGTCGTCGTCAAATCCACACAGGATCTCTGTACTGTCGTCGTCAAATCCACACAGGATCTCTGTACTGTCGTCGTCAAATCCACACAGGATCTCTGTATTGTCGTCGTCAAAGTCACAGTAGCAGTCGTAGCAGTAGAACAGTCGCAGCCAGCACTAGGGTTCCCGCACACAGCAAGCTCGTACGGAGGGTCCGCTCCACGAGCCGAGAGGCTGATACATCAACTGTCACGAAGACCGAAGTTGATGTATCCAAAAGTTCCGTATCGTCAACAGGAACTCAACGCAACAGACGGCGCGTCGATCGGACGCCCGGTCTGAGAGTTATTGGCATTTTCGTCTCCGGGGCCCGGTTGGTTTTTAAGGCAAAACCAATCCGACCGTACTCCACCTGCGTCCAAACCTCGGGCGGAGTATTCCAAAAGATCCGTCTCACTAAGAGGAACACTACGCGACTGACGGCACGTCAATCGGACGTCCGTAGCTCAAGATATGAGCGTTTCCGCTCCGAAGGCCCGGTTGGTTTCGTGAACGAACCAACCCGGCCGAACTCAAAGTAAACCGAAACCTTGAGTGCGATATACCGAAACGACCGTCTCGATCCAAGGATCGCGTTGCCGCAGACGGTTCGTCATTCGGAGGTCCGAGGCTCAAGTTATGAGCCAAAAACTGAAACTGGTCCGAAACGGGGGGTCCGGGTCCGGGACGACCCGGCCCGACCCCCCCCCCCCCCCCCCCTCTGGACGGCGCGGCGGCCGGCGGCGGCGGACGGCGGCGGCGGACGACGGCGGACGGCGGCGGCGGACGACGGCGGACGGCGGCGGCTGGCCGCGTGGCGGCGGCGGCGGGCCGCGTGGCGGCGGCGGCGGCCGGCCGCGAGGCGGCGGCGGCGGGCCGCGCTGGCGGCGGCGGGCGCCGCACGGGGTGGTCACGCGGGGGGCTTGATTGCCCCCGCGTTTTTCTTCAAGCGGCACGGCTCAAGGCCGTGCCTTTGCCAAAAAAACGGCCCCCGCAAATGGGCACCGGCAGTAGCTTTACCCGCCGATCCCCCGATGCTTCCAGCAGCAGCCGCTGACGATGCACGTCGCCTCAGCGCACTGCATGAGTTTATTTGTCACGACCCGCCCTCGGGGTCCGTGCCGTGACTACCCCAAGCCCGCCTTCCATAGCCCAGGGGCTGGCGACTAGCACCAAGGCGTAATTCCCGGTAAAAGGGAAGGCATTGCCTTTGAAAAGTAAACACACACCACAGAGTAAACAAGCGGAAAGTAAACACTAAGCAAACAGAGTACGACTGAAAGTGCGGAAAAGTAAATGGGCCAGAATACAAACCCAAACTGAAAGTAAAGTACAACTCAAAAAGGGAAAAACAGCAACTGAAAAGTAAAGCCGCTACTCCAAGCTGTCCACTGGAAATCCCACCTGAAGGGTGGGTACAGATAGCTCCTCTGCTCCACGGGTCCCGCCGTCCGCTCCGAGCACGTCCCGCCCAGTGGTCCACCTCCGGGTACCGTCCCGCTCTGCAAGCCTCAGCTAAGGTCAACGCTGTCCGTCGTCTGCAACCAACACAACGAAGTGCGGGCAAAGCCCGTGCAGGGGTGAGTATAAGCTACTCAGTAGGGACCCCGAGACCCCTGAAGGTCTCTCAAATCCACAAAGGATAAACCACGAAGAAAAGTACAATCACGAAGTAACAACCGACACTGCTTAGGTATATGCCCATACATATACCTAAGTCATCAATTCAAATACGCTCCAACCTCCGAGCCCAAGTACAACTCAGTCCACGCAGGAAAGTATACGTATTACACATAGGAAAGCAAAATATAATCCACACAGGATTGCACAACACAATCCACACAGGAAAACAACAGGATTCAGCTCACACAGGTATACTTCTTCAGAGGACGATAAGATGATCACTGATCCATCTAAGTCGTCAGACCCACGAAGGATCGATAGGTAACTAACCCCCGCAGAAGACCCACACAGGATCGGGCTCACACAGAACCTGTAGGCGCTGGCTCACACAGAACCGCTGAGCGCAAGGACCCACACAGGATCGGGCTCACACAGAACCTGTAGCACTGATCCACGTAGGATCGCTGAGTGCTGTAGTCGTCGTCGTCCAATCCACACAGGATCTATGTACTGTCGTCGTCAAATCCACACAGGATCTCTGTACTGTCGTCGTCAAATCCACACAGGATCTCTGTACTGTCGTCGTCAAATCCACACAGGATCTCTGTACTGTCGTCGTCAAATCCACACAGGATCTCTGTACTGTCGTCTTCAAATCCACACAGGATCTCTGTACTGTCGTCGTCGCAGTCACAGTAGCAGAAGAACAGTCGCAGCCAGCACTAGGGTTCCCGCACACAGCAAGCTCGTACGGAGGGTCCGCTCCACGAGCCGAGAGGCTGATACATCAACTGTCACGAAGACCAGAGTTGATGTATCCAAAAGTTCCGTATCGTCAACAGGAACTCAACGCAACAGACGGCGCGTCGATCGGACGCCCGGTCCGAGAGTTATTGGCATTTTCGTCTCCGGGGCCCGGTTGGTTTTTAAGGCAAAACCAACCCGACCGAACTCCACCTACGTCCAAACCTCGGGCGGAGTATGCCAAAAGATCCGTCTCACTAAGAGGAACACTACGCGACTGACGGCACGTCAATCGGACGTCCGCAGCTCAAGATATGAGCGTTTCCGCTCCGAAGGCCCGGTTGGTTTCGTGAACGAACCAACCCGGCCGAACTCAAAGTAACCCGAAACCTTGAGTGCGATATACCGAAACGACCGTCTCGATCCAAGGATCGCGTTGCCGCAGACGGTTCGTCATTCGGAGGTCCGAGGCTCAAGTTATGAGCCAAAAACCGAAACTGGTCCGTAACGGGGGGTCCGGGTCCGGGCCGACCCGGCCCGACCACCCCCGGGCGGCGCGGCGGCCGGCGGCGGCGGCCGGCGGCGGCGGACGGCGGCGGCAGACGGCGGCGGCGGGCGGCGGCGCGGCGGCGCGGCGGCGGGCCGCGGTGGCGGCGGCGGCGGGCCGCGCTGGCGGCGGGGTGCCGCACATGGGTCACGCGGGGGGCAATCAAGCCCCCCCCCTGTTTGTGAAGGCGGCACGGCTTCGAGCCGTGCCTTTGCCAAAAAACGGCCCCCGCAAATGGGGGCCGGCTGGACGAACCGGGGGGGCTTTGCCCCCCCCCCCTCCTTCAATTGAACCGCCCCCCTCATTAAGAGGGGGGTTTGAAGAACCGGCCGGGGGTTTAATCCCCCGGTTTTATGACATCCGGCCGGCCCGCTGGCCGGCCGGTTTTTACCAACGGGACCGGAAATTCCGGTCCCGCCCTCGACTTCCGACGCCGGCGTCCCGGCCGCCGGTTTCCTCTTCCGCCGCGGCCCGGAACCGGCCGCGGTCTTCTCATCCCGCCGCGGCCCGGAACCGGCCGCGGTCTTCTCGTCCCGCCGCGGCCCGGAACCGGCCGCGGTCTTCTCGTCCCGCCGCGGCCCGGAACCGGCCGCGGTGTTCGTCGTCCGGCGCGGTGCGACGGCACCGCGCCCCTTTCGCCGTGCCATGAATCCTTCCAACGCGGCGCGACGGCGTCGCGTTCTTGAAGACTCTCCTCGGCGAAGCGCGACGGCGTTGCGTAAAAATAAAAGAACGATCGTCCGCGTGGTGCGACGGCACCACGCTACTTGTTTCCACCAGCATAAACAAACATGAACGATGGAGGGGGGATTCGGCCGTGTTCGTGCGGTCCGGCCCCCCCTCACGTTAAAGAAATAAAAACGAAACTTAAATAAATAAGCCACACGTTATACTTATCATTCATGATCAAGAAAAGGAGTAAGGAAACCAAAATGAAAACAAAAACCCCTACCTCGGGTTTAGGATTCAAAGGTTCGGCTACGCTCCGCGGAAGACGGCGTCGCGGAGGTCGGGTGTCGCGGTCGTCGTTCGTCAAATCCGTTGACGAAGTGCTATGCCCGAAGAGACACGACGTTGGCGGATCTTCGTTTGCCGACGAAGAAGGTCCGAGGAGGAAGAAGAGGTCCGAAGATACCGGTCGCCGAGTCGATGATCCTTGACGAAGTGTTATCGTTCTTCGTTGAGGATGAAGACGTTCTTCGTTCTTCGACAGAGCTTGAATATGGGAAAGCTCTCCAAAGACAAACAAAGAACTCTAAATAAAATAAGACTACCTCTTATTTTATTAACACAACACAAAGAATTTCAATATTTGAAATTCAAAAAGGGGGTTTAACTCCCTTAATTAAATAAGGGTAACTTAAGCCATTAAAAGAGGGGTTAAGTACGTTGAGAGAAAAAGAAAAGACTTAGGGGTTCGTGTGGGCCCCACCACACTTAATCCTCCCAAGGGAGGTTAAGTGGGTGTGGGTCCCACTTCCAACCCCCTTAGGTAGGTTTTATAATAAGTTAAAATAAAATTTGTTTTACACAATTTTATTTAACTTAACTGAAAAACCCCAAAACGTAACTTTCAACCCGCAACAAACGCAACTCCCGAAAAGGTCTCATTAAGCGAATATCGGCGCTGCGAGTTCATCGGTGCCCTCGGATTTCAATTCCGAGCACCGGATCAAAAGTTAGGAATTCCCGCTCGTTCGTTCACTGAACGTACCCGAGCCAAACTTCGGAAATTAATTCCGGGCACTCCGGGCCTCGGAATCAGGTGCCGTCTGAAACCGCGCTCTTGTAAAATTCTAAAGAAAATTAAGAAAAAATTTTCCTTGAATTTTACGGGTCTTTACATTACTCCCACCTCAGGGCTTTACGTCCCCATAAAGCTACATCAAAAACTAGGGAAACCAAAAGAGAGTACTGAGCACGCATCTGAGCCTCCCGCTCCCATGTGCTCTCCTGGAGATTCCCGTGCCGCCATCTGTTGCGCACAAGAGGAATCGATCGTCCATGTAGGACCCGCTCCTGGATGACATGGACCTCTTTTGACGTGGCCCGGACCATCTCTGGTCCCACAAGAGCTGCAAGATTTCTTCTTTGCCGAAAAGAGAAACCTGGTCTCATCCCCTGGATGAACCACATTCTTTGCCTAAAACAGTCAATCCTAACATGGATGATACTAATCCATACCAAGGATGACGTCGTAAGGCCTCGACGCTACTACTAAGAGATCCAACCGTTACTCTCGCCTCCAAGGGTTGAGTCACACTGTCGGCATCAGTGTGTGGTAACTGGTCTCCTCCAGTAGATGTCTCACAAGTGAGGGTCAAGTCAACAGCCAAAACTGGAACCTCTTAGTAACATTACGATAGAGGACAGGAACGAAAACATCACAAGGTATGCGTCTTTTTTTAATGCAGCTCGTAATACAAGACGCTACACAAAAGCAACAAGGAACCAGAAGTACAAAGGATGTATCCACTAGTTCTTCTCCTGTCCATCGGCTCCCAGGGCTCCATGATCGAAGGCCTCGGCTGCCTGAAGCTGAGCTCTCCCCTGCGGTCGGGGTGGACCTCCTGGTGGTGGTGGTGGTAGAGCCTCAAAGCGTCGGCCACCACCAGCTGCTCGTCCAGCTCCTCTGCCTCGTCCGGGCACGTGGGTGGACCCTGAGGTGGGAGTAATGTAAAGACCCGTAAAATTCAAGGAAAATTTTTTCTTAATTTTCTTTAGAATTTTACAAGAGCGCGGTTTCAGACGGCACCTGATTCCGAGGCCCGGAGTGCCCGGAATTATTTTCCGAAGTTTGGCTCGGGTACGTTCAGTGAACGAACGAGCGGGAATTCCTAACTTTTGATCCGGTGCTCGGAATTGAAATCCGAGGGCACCGATGAACTCGCAGCGCCGATTTTCGCTTAATGAGACCTTTTCGGGAGTTGCGTTTGTTGCGGGTTGAAAGTTACGTTTTGGGGTTTTTCAGTTAAGTTAAATAAAATTGTGTAAAACAAATTTTATTTTAACTTATTAAAAAACCTACCTAAGGGGGTTGGAAGTGGGACCCACACCCACTTAACCTCCCTTGGGAGGATTAAGTGTTGTGGGGCCCACACGAACCCCTAAGTCTTTTCATTTTCTCTCAACATACTTAACCCCTCTTTTAATGGCTTAAGTTACCCTTATTTAATTAAGGGAGTTAAACCCTTTTTGAATTTCAAACCTTTGAAATTCTTTTTGTGAATAAAATAAGACTTTGTCTTATTTTGTTGGGTTAGAACTCTTAGTCACCTTGTGTGGTTTTCATTTGAGAGCTCCTCCTCCATCTTCTTCATCTTGACGAAGAACGTTCATCTTGGCGAAGAACGCTCAAACTCCGACGAAGAACGACGCCTCTCTTCTTCGTCCTCAGTGTCAACAAGAGGGAACGCCGCATCCCCCTCGGGCCTTCTTCGTCAGCAAACGAAGATCCGCCAACAACGTGTCGCATCGGGCGTAACTCTTCGTCAACGGATTTGACGAACGACGACCGCGACACCCGACCTCCGCGACGCCGTCTTCCGCGGAGCGTAGCCGAACCATTGAATCCTAAACCCGAGGTAGGGGTTGTTGGTTCATTATTTCTTTATCCTTTTCCTTGAACGTGGATCTCACATGTCTAACTTGATGCTTGATTGTTTAAGTTGCGTTATTAATTTAACGAGAGGGGGCCAGACCGCACGAACACGGCCGAACCCCCCTCCAACGTTCATGTTTATTCATGCGGGTGGAAGCAAGTAGCGTGGTGCCGTCGCACCACGCGGATGATCGTACAATTAATTTACGTGGCGCCGTCGCGCCACGCCGAGGGAAAATCTTCAAGAACGCGACGCCGTCGCGCCGCGTTGAAAAGAATCGAAGCACGGCGAAGGGGCGCGGTGCCGACGCACCGCGCCGGATGACGAACGTCGCGGCCGGTTCCGGGCCGCGGCGGGACGAGAAGACCGCGGCCGGTTCCGGGCCGCGGCGGAACGAGGAGACCGCGGCCGGTTCCGGGCCGCGGCGGAAGAGGAGACCGGCGGCCGGGCCGCCGGCGTCGGAAGCCGAAGAGGGGACCGGAATTTCCGGTCCCGTTGGAGATAACCGGCCGGCCGGCTGGCCGGCCGGATGCCGTTAAACCGGGGAATTAATTCCCCGGCCGGCTGGCAAAACCCCCCTCTTAAAGAGGGGGGGGGCGTTTTTTTTTTTTTTTTTTTTTTTTTTTTTTTTAAAAGAGGAGGGGGCCGGCTGCCCCCTCGGTCCGCTCCAGCAAGCCCCCCCACGTGAGGGGGGGCGCTTGTTTAAAAAAACGGCACGGCACTGGCCGCGCCGCCCTCCAGAAAACGCGGGGCTTAGCCCCGCGTGCCGCCGCCGCCGCCACGCGGCCCGCCGCCGCCGCGCGGCCCGCCGCCGCCGCGCCACGCGGCCCGCCGCCGCCACGCGGCCCGCCGCCGCCGCCAGCGCGGCCCGCCGCCGCCGCCCGCCGCCGCCGTCCGCCGCCGTCCGCCGCCGCCGACCGCCGCCGCCGGCCGCCGCGCCACCCCGGGGGGGGGGGGGGGGGGGGGGGTCGGGCCGGGTCGGCCCGGACCCGGACCCCCCCGTTTCGGACCAGATTCGGTTCTAGGCTCATAACTTGAGCCTCGGACCTCCGAATGACGAACCGTCTGCGGCAACGCGATCCTTGGATCGAGACGGTCGTTTCGGTATATCACACTCAAGGTTTCGGGTTACTTTGAGTTCGGCCGGGTTGGTTCGTTCACGAAACCAACCGGGCCTTCGCAGCGGAAACGCTCATATCTTGAGCTACGGACGTCTGATTTACGTGCCGTCAGTCGCGTAGTGTCCCTCTTAGTGAGACGGATCTTTTGGCATACTCCGCCCGAGGTTTGGACGCAGGTGGAGTACGGTCGGGTTGGTTTTGCCTTAAAAACCAACCGGGCCCCGGAGACGAAAATGCCTATAACTCTCAGACCGGGCGTCCGATCGACGCGCCGTCTGTTGCGTTGAGTTCCTGTTGACGATACGGAACTTTTGGATACATCAACTCTGGTCTTCGTGACAGTTGATGTATCAGCCTCTCGGCTCGTGGAGCGGACCCTCCGTACGAGCTTGCTGTGTGCGGGAACCCTAGTGCTGGCTGCGACTGTTCTACTGCTACGACTGCTACTGTGACTGCGGCGACGACAGTACAGAGATCCTGTGTGGATTTGACGACGACAGTACAGAGATCCTGTGTGGATTTGACGACGACAGTACAGAGATCCTGTGTGGATTCGACGACGACGACTACAGCACTCAGCGATCCTACGTGGATCAGTGCTACAGGTTCTGTGTGAGCCCGATCCTGTGTGGGTCCTTGCGCTCAGCGGTTCTGTGTGAGCCAGCGCCTACAGGTTCTGTGTGAGCCCGATCCTGTGTGGGTCTTCTGCGGGGGTTAGTTACCTATCGATCCTTCGTGGGTCCGACGACTTAGATGGATCAGTGATCATCTTTATCGTCCTTGAAGAAGTATACCTGTGTGAGCTGAATCCTGTTGTTTTCCTGTGTGGATTGTGTTGTGCAATCCTGTGTGGATTATATTTTGCTTTCCTATGTGGAATACGTATACTTTCCTGCGTGGACTGAGTTGTACTTGGGCTCGGAGGTTGGAGCGTATTTGAATTGATGACTTAGGTATATGTATGGGCATATACCTAAGCAGTGTCGGTTGTTACTTCGTGATTGTACTTTTCTTCGTGGTTTATCCTTTGTGGATTTGAGAGACCTTCAGGGGTCTCGGGGTCCCTACTGAGTAGCTTATACTCACCCCTGCACGGGCTTTGCCCGCACTTCGTTGTGTTGGTTGCAGACGACGGACAGTGTTGACCTTAGCTGAGGCTTGCAGAGCGGGACGGTACCCGGAGGTGGACCACTGGGCGGGACGTGCTCGGAGCGGACGGCGGGACCCGTGGAGCAGAGGAGCTATCTGTACCCACCCTTCAGGTGGGATTTCCAGTGGACAGCTCGGAGTAGCGGCTTTACTTTTCAGTTGCTGTTTTTCCCTTTTCGAGTTGTACTTTACTTTCAGTTTGGGTTTGTATTCTGACCCATTTACTTTTCCGCACTTTCAGTCGTACTCTGTTTGCTTAGGGTGACTCCCTATATTAACTTCAAAAATATCTCATTCTCAGTCTCCTAGGTTCTAAAATATAAAAAATCAATGGAGTAAAATATTCCTCCCCCTGATCTTATTCTTATTCCTCTAGTTTATATTCATGTGGTTTTAGTAGATAATCAACAATCAATTTCATTTGGTTCATTATCTCTAGTTTGTGTTCCCTAATCTTTTATAACTAGACTTCTCTTTCATCCTAAACCTATTACTACAACTAAGAGTAGTTAGTATATGCATAATAATAATCTGAATTTGAATACATCAAACACTAATACACTATTTGTAAATTTTTTTAACAATGAAAAATAAAAAATATTCATAAATTATGAAATGAATAAAAATTTATCAAATAGATCCATAATAATGGAGCCACAAGTTGACATACCTATTATTGGGTGGGAAAGATAATATTTGTTTATTTAAGTGAGACACAATGGCTAAATAGAATCATATCTCAAGGAATATTTTTTGGATCACTCGCTATTATTTTCACCCTATTATATTTTTGGAATTTTTCTAATTCAATGACAAAAAGAAACTTGGGAGTTAAGATAGAATGAAAACAAAAAATAATCATGAAATACAAACATAATTATCCTGAGAGAACCTTTATTACTTCTTAATTAGTCAATTTCATACAAAATGATAACACTAAATCATATGTGGTGTCATATTACTCTACCTTTGATGTGAGTATATATTTCACATAACAATTATTAATCAAACTACACACCAATATCCTCCTTAGTTATAAACATAGAGGGATACTCAATCAAGATCACCCCTAACATACCATACTAGTATAGAATCACACAAATTAAATACTTAACCACCATGGATCAATTTTATTTCATGATTACCATGTGAATTAGGGTATAATAGTTGAGAATAAAAATATAATTCTACGAAAAATTTAGTGAGGACACGCTACCAAAGTTCCCAACCACTTATCATCCTCAATTAAACCAAATGTAAATAAAAAATATTTAAACCTTAGTGTGAAAGGACTTGAGTTCATTATTGGATTCTTCCCCCCAGAAGATTCCTTGGTTCATTTCTTTATCATCAAGAAGATTATAGACTATAGTGGCTAACACAATTAAAATAAGATAAAGAACACTTGAATTAAAAATAAATAATTAATTACAAAATAAATAGAACATTAAACCCCAAAACTAGTATTACCTAGTGATTTAATCCTAACTATCAATTTTTTTAAGATATATACCTTTTAAGGGATAATACATTTAAATAGAAGATAAAATGTACCAAAACAATTGACTTGTACATAGGATTGATATCCATATTAGCATGACTTCAAAAGTAGGATATTTATATATAGAAATGAGTTTTAATGATTTTATCATCTTATATTATTTTTTCGAATCTCTTAAATTATTTTTTCCTTCCTATATTTTGAATAAATACATATGGTTGAAGAAATATTTGAAAATATATTTATTCTTAAAGATCTAGTGATCCATGCAATACTACATGGCCTTGAGTTCTAGATTATTGAGGGATAAGAATGAGAATACATTAGCACTAAATGTGTCATTAGACAAGCTTGATTTTGTCTTGGATATCATGATGGTGTTAACAGGGATGACAATACATAAGATGGTGAACTGTATACAAAAAATTCTTTATCTAAAATGGAATTGTATATAAATTTATTTGATCATCTTGGCTAGAATTTCATTATATATAAAACATCACATATCTCTTATTGAATGTTACATTTTAAATGTGATTTGTTCCCATGAAAGAGGAAAATATATTAACTATTAAGGCTTCTATGAGAACTCTTAAATTTGAACATGATGAATTTAAATATCCCAAAGGATCTTGGTTGTATCAATTATTTCATTAGTGTTTCAAAGGAAACATATTACATATCACACAAGTTATAGGGTAACTCTTATATATCAAGCTATATGAATCTTACATATCAATTTTTCCTATACATAAGGTTTTCCTTATTTTCAATTCTTCTAAATTTCTCCTCAATGAAAAGGTGTTATGTATTATGTATCATCCAAAGGATATTACATATCACTATACATTTTAATTAATATCTATTTTTTGGTTGTCTGATGTTTTTTACATATCATTTATATTTTTCCCATGATAAAAGAAAATATCATAGGTTTCTGTGAAGAACCTTAATATATAATCTTGGTAACTCTTACGTATCACATTAAAATTTATTCAAAAATATTTTGGAAGTTAATCCTCCTAATTATAAAATTTACTCCTTAAAAATTAAAATAACTATAAATAAAGTTTTATAATAGAAACAAAATTTGAATAATTTTCAAAATAAATTAAAATAATAAATTTAATTCATTTCCATTATAAAGTAGAAAATAATCTTATAAACTAAATAAATTATAATTCTTATTAAATTATTATATTCATGGGAATTATTTCATTAAATTACATAGAAAAAATAATTAATATACAATCTCTAACAATTCACCAACAATTAAATATTAATCTCCAGGTTAATTACATAACACTATGGTCAAATAAAACTTTTTAATACATTAATAGAATCATATTTCAATTATTATAAAATTGGAAATTCCATTATTACTATATGAAAAAGGTATAGGGTTTGAAGATAGAATGAAAATAAAAAATAAACATGAAAAACATAATGTAGATATAATGAAGTTAAGAGAATATAAATTCTCAAGAGTGAAATCCCCTATGTGAACCTTCACTACCACATAGATTAAATTTTCCCTACTCAATGATCACATACCAACAGATGTGTGTCCATCCTCCTCTAACCTTGATATGAATATACATTTCACCCCATAATTTCCAAGAACATTGAACACCCACATAACCCATGGATTACAAGATACCAAGATCCTCAATCGAGTGAACCCACTAACCCATAGTATCAGAATGAAATGAATCTCATTAGACACTAAACCATCACAGTTACACAATATTCCCTAATGATCAATTCAAGAGGGGAGATTATTATATAAGATGAATCTCATACTAAAATAACTAGAGTGAAGAAACATTTTCACCATTCCCTATCTTTGATTATCCTAAGAAAATCCAAAAGTTGATAAAAGAAATTTTAATATGAGTGAAAAGGTATACAAGTTCATCACTAGATATTTTCTTATAGAACACATAAACTAACAATAAAAAAATAAGCTAAAATATAAAGAAAAAAAATTTCTTTGAAAATTAATAATAATTTACAAAAATAAACAAAATAGAAAATACTAAACTATGATTACCACATGAAATAATCATAACGCTCTTGTAAAAGATACATAAAACTAAAATAAAAGGGACAATACAATTAAATAGCAGTGGAAAACTATTTAATTATTCAATGTGTTCATGTTGTTGTATTCCACATACATATGAATAAAAGGATGTTTTAAAGTAGTATCAATCTTCCTAATTTTTAATAGATTTTGTTATTCTTAAAAATTTACCAACATCGTTGTTTGAGTATTCTCTTTCAAATCAATTCATATAGTCAACAAAAAGATATGGAAATATATTATTATTTGAATTTCATGGGATTCATTACATGAATATTCAATTAGTGTTTTGGATTATTGAGAGAGGTTCTTGTAAATACCTTGGAACTTGAGGTTCCATTATAAAATTTTGAAATTTCATTGGAACATTGGATGGTATTGGAACACTAGATAATATGTTAGGAAATGACTAGAACATATAATCTTATTTATCTTAAATTAAAAATTATAAAACCTTATATGAGTATCTTGGTTTAAATTTCGCAATGTAAAAAACTCACAAATCCCCTATTGTATATTACAGATCAGTTGTGTTTTATCCCTATAGTAATGAAAAATATCTTATGTATTAGTGATTTATTGGAAACACTTACGTATAAAGAAAAAAGAAACTTTTATTTCCTATGGGACCTCAAATGTATCAAGTATTTCATCTATATAGATAAGGAAAAAATATTTTTTTTAAATCATTCCATGGGGCAGCTCTTTTGTATTAGGATTGAGGAATCATGCATAACAATTTTTTTCTATATGTAAGTATTTACCCTTCTTCATTTCTACTAAATATATATTTCATAAAAAAGTGTAATATATTTTATATCATACAAAGGATGTTACATATAACTATATAGTTATAGGTGTATCCCTTTATTGGTAGATTAAATTTACTTAAATTTCAAGTATATCTCTCTAGTAATAAAAGGAAAATCTCATAATCTCCAGCTAGCAAACTTTATATATGGACTTGGGAACACTTACATATCCAAGTCATTTTCTAATTTATTCAATTATCTTGTAGAAGTTAATCCAACTTCTTCTGGTATTTTTTTCTTCAACATAAAAATTCTAGGAAATAATGTTTTCCATGGAAATAAAATCTAAATAATTAACAAAAATTAAAATCATTAATTTAGGTTGTCTTCAGAGTAAAGTCCAAAATATTCTTATAAGAAAAATACATGATTGTTAACTTTAAATTTTGAACATAAAAGTTATATTTAATTTAATTACTTATCATAAATAATAAATATATAATCTTTATCATCAATCTATGGAGATCGGTATTTCATGGATATTGCTGATGACTTTACTCATATAAATTATGTCAATTTTATATTTAGTAAATTACAATCTCTTAAAAAAATTATACACTTTCGTTCATTCACTAAAAATTAAAAAGGTTATGTCATAAAAATATTACAATATGATAATGTATCTGAATATAGTAATGAAAACTTGGATGCATATATTGGGAAGAATGGGATAGAACATGAATATATAATTCCATACATACCGAAAAAAATTATTTTCTCGGAGAAAGAATCGGATATTGGTGGAAATGGGATGAACAATGTTATCATATCATTGATCCTTAATATATTTTTAAAGACACTATCTATATTTTAAATCTGTTCCTACTACAACCTAAATTTCTGAATACATTATAAGTGTTTTGGTTTAAGAATAATCAATTCTTTAATAATTTAAAGGGGTTCTCTAACCTATACTATATCAATATTAAAGGAAACAATTTGGGAAAGTTTAATGAGAGGGATAAAAAAGGATGATTTCTTTACTATATACCTTGTAGAAGAATTTATCTATGATATAATGATACTTTGAGGGATTGTTTTAAGTGGTTTTATTTAATTTTGTTGGAAAATAAAAACTAATCAAAATAATTAGTTTTCACTGATGTTGTTAAAATATCAAATACAACTAAAAAACATTAGGGTAGTCCAGATAAATTAGAATTTTTTCAAAACTCTTAGGTTGATTCTAAAAATTCAGAAAATGAGTAAGGCTTAAATAAAAGAGGTTCTATGTTCCAAATACAATGAAAAAATTTTGAGACTGAAAATATTCTTAAAGATATTAGAAATTAATTAAAAACACTAAGAATATTGAAAAAATAAAATCATACTTGCTTTATTGAATAAGATCAACCAAGTGTTTATGAATACTTATAACATAAAATTTGGATTTTGAAGATGATAAATAATCTAAAAAAAATTGATAAGAATGAAATTTTGGAATTGGTTTCATATACCAAAGTCAAAAATATGAACCTTACAATATAGGGCATTTGGAATAGTCTCAATTATGAAGGTAAAGTAGCATGAAACAAATATTGCCTTATTTTAAAATGATACACTCAAATTTAGGGTACTTATATTGATGATACATTTTCTCTATTTGAATGTATTAAAGTGACTTGAAAATTTCTTATGATTAATGCTCAACTAGATTTCAAGGTTCATAAAATGGATGTAATAATCCTTATTCCTTAATTGATAACTTGTGGAAGTTATAATTATTGAATAACATGTAGTGTTTATTATTGAATGTAATGGATCTAAAGTGTGAATGATGAAGAATACACTATATGGAGTGAAACAAGAACCCCAACAATGGTATTCGAATCTAGAATTTTTCCAAAAGAGAATACAATTAAATAAAAGAAAAGTTTATTCTAATTATTCTGTCATGGGATTTGACAAAAACATTAACATTGTGATTATCTATATAGATAAATTTTTTCCAAGAAACAAAAAAATATTATTGGGAGTAATTCTCTAGAAAAATGAAAAATAACTAAATGTTTGTGATTGGTGAGAATACTATTTTATTAATCATGAAAATCACTAATATATTAGCTTTTATGTCTCTACTAATATTCAAGATGAAATAATTTTTTAAAAAAGTTCCATGTCATTATGGAGAAGGTGGAGTGTTGTGACATTTTATTGAAATATGTTTCAAAAAAATAACGTTTTGGATATCTTGATGAATCATATTTCAAAGGAAGCCTTCTAGGACTTGAGAGAGTTTTGGGAGTGCATTCTTGCCCAAAAACCCTATAGGTTTTCTTGGTTAATTACCTTCACTAATTACTTTTCATATGTTAGAAAAGGGATAAAATACATGATGATACTGATGGGGAGACTAAATTGTCATTTATTAGTGTTCATCGCGGGTGATAGGAGTTGAGGACTATTCCAAATAAACTAGGTATTGTGGTGTAGGAAGCTTAAATTTAGAGAAGAGATCGAGTGTTTATTTCATGCTTCAATTAAATCCAAAAGGGGGATTTAATTTCACTATGAGAGAATAGGGATAAATGAACCAACATGAAAAAAGATTAAAAATGTTGTAGTTAAGTTTATCTAAATTTATAAATGTGAAACATTGAATTTATCTTAAATTGATGGATTGAGTTCACCCATAATCAATATTCTTTCTAATAGTGTGGTGTTTGAATGAACATTGTATTGGAGGCAAGCAATGATTTTTTCTTAAGGAATTTCATTTATCTGTTTGGGATGTTTTAAGGATCTATTAAATTTAAACCTGTTCATGGATGAGTTGAAATCTCTTTGGAGTTGAGTAGAGATTCTAAATACTAAAAAGGATAGTGTTCTACTATTGAATAATAAAATTAGGGTGAGGATGGTTGTGATCACATTGTAGTATATTTTTGTTGATAACACATGAGAAATGATGTGTATTATATGAGAGGTAAAATTAATTGAGTTATTCATATGAAAAAAAGAGTTTAATATAAAAACAAGTATCATTCCAGAGTTTCTTAGTTATTCGGTAATGATTATAGTAGAAAATTAGTTAATCTTATATATGATTATTTCACGCTAAGTTAATCTAATGTTTGGAGAATAACACTGTAGTCATGATTCATTCATTACGAGTAGTTATCTAAATAACTAAAGAGGAGTTAATATAAATTCATATACTAACAGGGGATATTTTGGTGTAACATTAGTTTTGGAATCCATGAGGTATTATTCCATAACGAAACAACTCACATGGAGAAGTATTGTGGAATTATAATAAAATCAATGAATGTAAAGGGATTATGTTAAATTTGGAGAAATCATGCCACCATAACATGGGTAATATTGTTTTGAGTATTTAATGGTAATAGATATTTTGGGAATTCTACATCATGATAATTGTTTTATTCCAAAATTAGTTTAACTAAAAAATTTTAGAGGACTATTGGTTTTAAGAAAATTTAATGTGTCACACTGAAAATCAATTCAATGATATTATGAGATACTCTGGTATCTATGGTCTTTATCCTTCAATATCATTCTGATCTAAATTTCATTACATAGATATAGAAATCATGATTCACTATAGGTTAAATCTATAGATATGTGGTCATCCTCCTAAATATGAAGCTACAAAAAAATAAGATACATTAAGAGAATAAGAAAATATTCCTTGGAATGATTTTAATGGATACTGAGGAGAAGTACAAGGTTGAAAACATAATAAAAATTAAAGATTCAATTGAGGTATAAAATGGGAACATTTTTTAACTTTTTATACTTGTTTTTATCCTATAATCATGTTCAAGATAATATTTAATCTCTTTCAATGTTCCATTGATAATAAATTGGGACATTGGTAGCAAGATCACAACCATTGAACACTATGGATTACAAGCATGATGATAAGGGTGATTAAACCAGGTACAGCCCATTATTTCAATATGAATTCATTCTTTCTCAATCTCTTATTATCACGTCATCACTATCAAAATTTATTCCCAACAACCAAAAGTAGGATTATCTTTGTTTGATAGTTGTTTTTTTCAGTGCCACTGATTCAACCCCTATCCAGTGGCGGTATACACTCTTATGGGAAATCATATTATTATTTGAAGCCACTATAAATCCATTGAGACCTATAGAAATTATTTCCTTTGTTTAGGACTTGTGAAACCATCATCTTCCATATAGGTATGATAAAAATACCATCCAGTTTTTCTCTTCCAACCCATATCCTAGTATATCACATGACTACATTTCATCTTAGTAGTTGAGGGAATCCTATTTCATTGGATATTTTATAAGAAGTGCATTGTTATTGGGTGAGTGCATGGAATTTTAAGTGATTATAGATATATTGGACTCTATAAGATCATGGGTTTTTATATGAGGTACAAATATTTTTTTTCTGATTTAAATTGTTTTTTTACCCTATTGTGAATAACCTTTGAGGTTATGGGGGTGACAGTGGTGTTTAAGCCTTGTGTAGTGTCGAAAACAAAGCTTTTGGAGGGGAAACAAGAAGCCTTCATGGATAGTAGAAACTATATTGGGTTGGAAACAAAGTTACTACTAACCGTTCAAAAATGTATAGTGGGGAGATAAAGGCCGCATGGTTTTTCAAAACATAGGGATGGAGGTGCACGCCCATGTGAGAGCTCATGAAGTTTTTGAATGTGGTATGATAAGTGGTTTCTACATGATTAGTAAAATCATGTATGCAAATCATGTATGGTTTCCCTCCTTAAATCAATGGGTGCACAATTGGTACATGATTTAGCCAACCATGCAACAAAGATGTGTGACCCAGTCTTTTGGGTAAAATTAAAAAATTTACCTTAAATGTTTACGAAATTAAACTTATTTCATTTTTATATCATGTAGAATAGTGGTGAGATTTCCATTTATTCCTAAATAGGTATTTGGGATATATTCGACATTCAAACTTGTATCGAGACCCTTTTCCCTTGTTGGATATAAATCGGTGAGTACTAAATTCTTTTCATGTCATTCTTCATTCTTCCAGATATTGACAAAGTTAATTAGGTGAAATCCAATTTTTCTTATCTACATGTTCTTCATATTATCTTCATTTTTCTTCTGATCTGAGTCAAACCAGAAGTTGATACTAGAAAATAACACTACTACAGACCTAAGGTAGGTGTTCTATACTTTTCCTACGTGGTTTGGTGCTTTATTAAGATAGTTGTCATTGTGACACCAGTTGCAATTCACAGTGCAACCTTGAAAATTAATTGAATAGTTGAAATAAATGAAATGAAATATTTTTGGGATTCCCTTTTGTTCCTTTGAGATTTGATGGAGGTTGTTTCCCCATCCAAGGCCACTGAAGGGGTGTTTCATGTGAAATGTCCTTACCTATGAGTTTGATAAAGCACACATTGGGAATTGTTAACTCTTTCCTAGTTAGAGGAAACCTATATATAAATGAATTTAATTTAATTTCTTGATTAGGAGACAGTTTTAATCCTTTTCAGGTTCATTATTTTGATTAAATGGTTTATATTGAATTTTTTATATGAGTGGGTATACCAATGGAACTTGATTGTGAATTGATGAATGTTTACATAGGACTCCATCTGTGTGTTATTCCGTGGTTCATGGAAATGGTAGAGTATTCCTTGGACCATTATGCTCCATGGATTCTGATTCTATGGGATGCCTTGGGACTTACTACCCCTTGGATTCGGTTTGGTTGGGATCGTATTGGACATGGTCTGTAGACATTCTCCTTGGAACCCAGCTCAATCCTAACTTAGTTTCCATGGAAATAATCTTGGGACTCGATGAGGATGCATTGTTCTACTACACCTCAAATATATCCTTGTTGGGTCAGATACTTCTAATATACGGTGCATCAATGGTAAATTTTACATTATTGATTATACAACATGACCATGGTAAATGTGATATGCTTTTGTATATGTCTCATTAATAGTTGTTCTAACACTTCTGGTAACACAGAAAGGTTGTGGTTGACATGATATATATGGATGTATGGAATGGTTATGTTAGTTGTTTCTATATTGTTTATAACTACCTTATTATAGGATATTGACTCATGTTTTTCAGATATCCTTTTTGGTATATATAGTATCACTTTTTCTATAGTATACATGCCATGGGAATTTTAGTTTTTCTTAATTCTTACCTACAATATCAATTTCAATTTTATTTAACTAGTTATATTTCACAAAAAGGACTTGTTATAACCATGTGGCTGGTTACCTACTATGATTAATCTCATACCCTATTCGATCTTCCATTGGGTACACGAACATACTTTATGCGTGAAGGTAGGGATTGGCGAAATCACATGCAGTGAAATTCTTAACTCTGTGATATACCTAGAAGAAAGAGAGAATTAGACTGGAATGAGTCTCATGATGCTATCGTCAAATAGTGGTTTTTGGAAATTTTTTATTTTGACACATGTGCATATCTGATACATGTATACATATTCGGGATTATTTGTAGATACATGACATGATCATAATTTTATATGAGATTACTTTTATCATTATTTATTTATTTCTACTGTTTATCTATTGTCTAACTATTATAATACTTTTGATATTTAATGTGTGATTTCTACTACTGTGTTACACACGATAAAGAGGGAATAGTCTCCCTATCGACACACACTGGGAATCACTTCTTGTTAGTAGCCTCTGCCATTTTTGGAGATGAACTTGAGGCCATGTTGGCAATAAGGGCTCAGGTATCCATTTAGTGGGATCAATGTCTGTGGTGTTACAAAGTAGTATCCGAGAGGTTTTTTTTCGAGTATATAATTTTGAAAAAATATATGGGGATATGAATGGATTTGAATTTGGTATTCAGTTTTTCCTAGGAGTATCTAACCCACGTATAGGAAAAATCCAAATTTACTAAAATGGAAATTATTGTTTTCTATATTATGACTATTACACTTTATTTGACTCCACTGTTGGGTGATGAACTTGAATCGTGATTTAATTATTGATACATTTGTTGGTTCTATGTTTTTTTAAACCTGGTGATATGATGGAATTCAATCTCTTGCATTATTTTAGGTTCATTATAGGAATCATATGCCATGAATTATTCCATTCCATATAGGATTAAATACTTTTTTCATTATTTTTTTATAGGTATCGAGATCGATATACAGAATATTGTGATAAAATATTGTATAGGGAATTAAAGAAAAGTATTGGTACTTATAGTTTCTTTCATAACCTAATCAATGTTTCCTTGATTAGGCTACAACATACAGCATAAGAAGTCAATTTTGGCATGTTGAATAATAGACCATGAGTTGCATGGATTGTATCATGTTATGGTGCAGATTAGGTGGACACCATATTTTAGTTCATGAGGAGTATGTGCCCTTATTGATCAGAAGTAGTGACCGATTTGGTTCAAATACTTAAAAGTTAATTTTGAATGAAATGTGAAACAAATATGGAAATTAAATGGAAATTTGAACTAGGTAAATGAAGACTTGACCTAGACTCGGATTTTTAGTAAGAAATAGGTAGTGTCTCTAAAGGATTTTTTGAATGTTTATTTATAAATTCCTGGATTTAGAAGTAAAATGTGTGGCATGGCCTATTTATAGGATGGTTTTGACCTATCCTTGGTTTTTGAGATGTGAAATTTGAAATCATTTTTTCAGAGGTGTACATTTGGCATTGTGGAGACATGCCACCATGAAGACCTCTAATCGTATTCCCGAAGGGTGGAAATAACCATGTTCTAGAGACATCTTCGCATGTACTATCAGTGGATCCTCCTTTAGTTTCATCTGTGTCACCAATAGTTTTAATGAACATATGTTCTAAGTCATATTTCTGTGAGGGGTTTTATCTCTTTATGTAGACTTTTCATGGAGCATCGCATCCTAACTTGTCTTTGGCTGAGCTAATGCATATGTTCTAGTAGCATCATCCTCCCATGTTTTTGGTGGACGGAAATCCGTAGGCTACTAATCTATGGCTTGAGAATAGACTATAGATTGTTGATAATCTTCAGACACCACCTGAAAGGAGAGTGAATATTGTATGTTATTCGCTTCAAGGAGTAGAAAATCGATGGTGGGATGTTCTAAACTAGGTTGAAAGGCTTCATGATATAGTTCAGGTTGATTTCCAAAACAACTTGTACGGCTAATTTTACCCTAAGGCTCTAAGGGAAGAGTGGTCTGGTGAGTTCCTTTATCTAGAGTAGGGTGCTTTGATAGTTATGGATTACTAAGAAAACTTTATAGGTCTGTTGAATTTTGGGATGGCTTACCTTGATAATGAGATATCGAGGGAGATAAGATTCTAGGAATCTATCTGGCTTGCTATTTGATCTCAAGTCAATGTTCCCATATTGAGCTAGATTATTGAGATAGTAAATCAGGTGCTTATTGAAGTGTAGAACCTGGGGGAAGATGGGGGCGTAGAAATTTTTTTTGAAGTATCTCAACCAAGTAGTTCAACTTACAGAAGAAGGAAGAGATATTCTGAGGCTTCCCATGAGATGATTTCCATTTAGGCTATGAGTACTAGTAACTAACTTTTCTTTCATCAGTGTGGCATAAGGGGACATGTAAGGAATCAATGTGGTCATCACTAAGTTGAGTGTTGACCTTCTGGTAGGATGGAACACGTGAAAATTTTCTATAGGACCTTCCCTCCAGTAGTGAGTGGTAGGGGGTCAGCTCTGACACAAGTTTCAGGAGCAAGTTTCCTAGCTATGCATCTAGCATGGAGTTAGAGTAGTATTAGTCGATTAGGTCAAGGTAATAGTGGTCATGACTGAGGTATCCAGACCCTAGTTTTACCAAGACAGTATAGTGATCCTACTTCAAGTAGTGGGGTTGTGTCATAGGGACATGGTTCAGTCTATATCTATTCTGTATAGCCTACACCTAAGGAGCAGGGAACCAGACCATCTATAGTGAGAGTTATAATCATTGTAGAATCAACTCATATATCAGATATTTTTGACATAGGTTCATCATATAGTTCTATATCTTTACATGTTTTGGAGAGCCTTAGTCCTCCAATTTAGTTTTTAAATGTATTTATAATACTTGAAACTTCTTTGAGGATTAAAATGAAAAATGTTAAGTGGTGTAGGGAGTCTCCCTTAAGGTTGGTGGGTTTCACTTCATCTGAAATAGTTTTTTCTTCGATATGAATAGTTTTGACATCATACTCAGGATGGAATAGCTAATGTATTATCAATCCTGTATTGACTTATATCATATAAGGGCGACTTTAATATCACCAAAGGGCCCATTTTATACTCACAAGGGTGAATGGGATGTCCAAGAGAAATGAGGTTGACCATATCATCATTGGATGGGTGGAATGAAAAACTATATTATAAGCTTGTATTTATATGATCAGGGAGTGCATCAGGAGAACTTTTCTCTAGTGTCTGATCATTTTATAAATTTTTCTAAAGATGAATTATATGGTTTAAATCCTGAGAGAGAGGGTAATTTCTCCATCAATCCAGTCCCAAGAGCTACACCGGTATCTATTCCTCCTTAGAGGATGGCTACAGTGGAGTTTCAGGACCTCCAGAGGTAGCTATAGGATTTGGTGACAAAGGAGTTTATATAAACTAGTACGTCTCTATGGGGTTCTCTAGTCATTTTTGAGAAAAATGCATATGGTACCTTTAGGTTAGGCATGAAATACTAAAAATGAAACTAGTTGATGATTAAGAACTAATATACCTTACCACATATATATGACATGTTTGATCATCTATAAGGATCTTGAGTGTTCTCAAAAATTGATTTGAGGTCGGGATATCACCAGTTATGTGTTCGACTTGTAGACATACCTCATATAAATTATCATAGAAAGTATGGTATATAAGAGAATCTAGTAATTTTTTTAGTCTCTCAAATGTGCCAGAAATTTTTAAGGAATTAATGAACCAAGTTTTTCATTTTTATCTTGATTAATTTGTGGTGGTTTTTATCGAAAATTTCTTGGTGTATTCTCACAATATAAATTATCATGCCAAACATCTTGAGATCAATTTTTATAACCTAATATAGCATCAGTTATATGATTGAAAATTAACATTTTTATTGATTTGAAAAAATACAATACATAAAAGATCATCATGATGGTCTAATGTAATGAAATCCCAAAGCATCATTAAAATAAAATGCATACCCTCACTACGAAAAGACCCCATGTTAAAGAAGGAAATCATACTGCGATCTGGAGTTTCCATAGATGCCAAAAGTTCTGCCACCATATTTTCCTCCAGCTAAGTGTGAGAGATCTCCATGTGAATCCCCATGAGAAATTTGTATCTCCTAACAGAGTATTTCATAGTCCAGGGAACCCTACCTTTTCCCAGCAATGATTTTCACAATAAAATAGAGTCTATCTCCACCCTCGTCAAAGGAATCAACTTGTGAGTACCCATTCCCAAACCTATATCCAAGGACTGTTCCTCTTCCTAGAGAACTTCGTCTTCGCCGAATGTTCTTGTGAATGCTGCAAGCACAGACCCCATATTGCCTCTCACGAAACCTCCCCGACACATCTACCCCATGATCAGTAACCCATATATGTTGAGTTTGAGACATTGTCTATGAGGGCTCTAGTGAACCCATCATCTCTACCCTAAGTTTTCGGCCTAATGATCGGTAGAGATATTGGGGGTGATGGAGCTCACAGATGGCACATGATGACATTCGGGACACAGTATGAACAAATCCAAAAATGAGTTTCTCATTTTGAGAATAATACTGACCAAGGATCTAGAACTATTATTGTGGCGACTATCATTTCGTACCTTCTAAATTTTCTATCACCCTGCTAGTAGAATGATTTTCATAGATTTTCCCTCTCCCCCATGATTCCCAGTGCCTCTAAACCATGCACTAAGGAAGTTACCATGCGCCCCCACCATACCCATCCCAAACTAAGAAGGACCTGAATGTCTATAATACATTTATGGACCATTCAACTTCATAGAAGAGGTTCCCCCAATAACTCTTGGTTAAAAGACATGAAACACCAACATCTTGAATCCATGTTTACTCTGAATCGTTGTAGGCTTTCATCTGTAGGAAATTACTTATTCCGCATACACCAACAAAAAATATTAAATTTGGAAGGGATATCCTTGAACCAAAGAGCCTCCCCCATGGTTCATCATTCAAAATATCCATCATCACCCAAGCTTAATACTTTATTGAGAAAGAACCCAACATAGAACCAGTAAAAAAATCCTATCTTTCTCATCACTAGCAACTATGTTGTTAAAAATATCTTTTTGGCTCCCATCAAGGATGGCCTAAATAAATTGGGGATGACTTCTTGACTCTTTAAAAGATTGATCTAGGGTGGGGCAGCTCGAAATCCATAGCCTACCCACACCCCCAATATTGATTCCAAAAATTGATGTTTCCCCTTCCCATGATCCATTGAGAGTGGTTTTGTAAAACCTCAAGTTATGGGTGAGTAAGGTTCTATATCCTAGAACATCGAGTTCTTTGAACATTCACATTCTTACCATATAAGTTTTGCATTGTTCTGCCATAATGAGACTGACCTTCCAATGCCTCCCATGCAATCTTAGCATGAATCCCTTGCATGGTTGAATAGACACTTCTCAAATTAATACCCCCTTTAGAGAGAGGTCTTGCTAACCATTTCCTTGAAGCCCAGTGATTCCTGTCTTTAATCTTCCCATACCATAAGAAAGACACTATAATACTTTCCAAGTTAGAAACCACACTCTTAGGAACCTTTAGGGTGGAAAGAATTTTCATTGTAATGGAAACTAAAACACAGTTCACTAGAGTAATGCGACCTCCAAAGGATAGAATTCTGTTTTTCCAATTACAGATGTGCCCCATGATTTTGCTTATAAGTTTTTCAAAATGATGCAACTAAATGGAATATTGGCTAACCGGTGACCCAATATATTCAATGGGGAAGGATCCCCGGCCCATTTTCAAATTAGCCCCCAAAACTCTCTCCCTCCTCACATAGTTCTTCTTGGAAGTAAAGAAAAGGATTTTCTCATTTTCACCACCTCCCCACTCCACTTTCAATATTCACCTAAAATTAAACTCAACCCCTACACTAACCTTATAATACCATTGATAAATAGGATTTTATCATCCACGAACATCAAGTGTGTGATACCCCTAGTGTCATGCCTATTATGATAAGGAAATATTTTACTCATGTTAAGGCCCTGATTTATGTAACAGCTAAAAGCATTTTGGGAAAGAATGAAAAGAGTAGGGGAAAAAGAATACCCTTTCTTGAGACCATTTAAATCCTTTAATGAAACAAATTATTTACCCATGAATGATGTAAAGATCAACACTGAGCTGAAACAACAAAAAAGAAGTTCACTGGTTCAAATGGAGAACCCCATGGAAGCCCAGACTCTTGGGACAAAACTCCATTCCAACCGCTCATAGGCCTTTATCATGTCTAATTTAACCCCCAAATTGTCCCCAAAAGACTTTTTTATCGATGTCACATACCATTTTTTGTGCCACTCCAATATCGACCTGAATTGACATCCATTTAATGAAACCATGCTACTTAGAGTTCATATAAGAATCCAGGTGAGCAGCCAGTCTCTTGTTGAGAATGAAACATCATTTATATGATAAGCTCCCAATCTTCATTTTATGGATGGATAATATACACTTATTTGGTCATATTATCTTAGATACAGGAGTATAAGTTGACTTAGAGAAGTTGAGAAATATAGTTTCTTGGGATCATCTGAAGAATGACTTTGACATATGGAGTTTTTTAGGGCTAGCTAGATATGACATGTGTATGAAATTTAAATTATTACACCAAGAAGTGTTTTCGATGGGATTGAATAATAATGTTGTGATGTTTATTTGTATATATACCTATGAGAAATCATTTCAATAGATTAAATGGAGATTGACATTCGCACCAGTCAAATTTTTTCAGAGCCAGACAGATGCTACATAGTCTATTGTGACACATGAAGTATTGGGTTTGGAGTTGTTTTAATGTAGGGGGAGAGATTCATGGTGTATGGGTCTCATTAGATGATGTCACATGAGAGGAATTACCAAACCCATGATCTAGAATTAGTTATAGTTGTCTATGATTTGTCTTTTTGGAGACACTATTCACTGGGAGATAAATTTATGGTGTACACGAAACACAAAATCCTCAAGTGTATTTTTACATAGTGTTGTCTGAATCTATGAAATGGAGGAGGGTTTAGTACCTATAGTATATCAACTCTGAACTTGCCTATACACCTAGAAGAGGTAATGAAGTGGTTGATTCATCAAGCAGAAGGACTCAGATATGGGAAATTTAGTAGGCTAGTAGTGATTGGAAGCTTATGGATTTGTTCTCTTATATGCACTTGGAGGTGTAGTACTGTCAGGAGAAATTTTTTCTTTCATACATAGCTATGAAATATACCCTAATGGATAGAGTGAGGAAGAGATTTATATCATATTTAATGGTCCTAGTCATATGGGAGAGTATGGTAGTTAACCCTTTAATTTGGGATTTTCCTAATAAATGGTGATGTTTTACAAGATCACCCTAAGCGACATCCAATTCCTTATAATGGAGCAACACATGAATGGTTTTATAATTAATCTATTGTTTACATTCCATAAAATTAATTATATGGTTCACCACTCCTAGGATAACACAACCTTAAGATCATCAGTATTGATGATCAAATTCATCATTATGAGGTCATGTTGCAGCTCGTTCTATTTTTACCAGTTGTGAATAATCACCATCACAATGAGGTTTATCACACGGTAATAGAATCCTCTATATCCCAACATACCTACCATGAATGAAGGTCAATGGATTAATGAATGAATGTCTTCAATAGGTGTATCAGGTATACTTTTCTATATATCTCACCAAGTTACATATTATGTGGTGCAAAGAGAATTTTTCAGCTCTAAATCCAACTCTGAGCCACTCCCAGAGGGATAAATTTATTCTGGGATTAGTACACATATTGAGGCACTCTAACATTCTCCCTATACATTGATAATGAATTCTCGATCTTGAATTGATTATATTGGAATAGTGGATCCGCCCTCATACCCAACCACAGAATTTGATGGAAATAGATAGTTGTCAAGGCTCATCATTAGCCTCAAAAGAATATCAAAAAGAAGAAATAATGGATGAATAAATCAATCAGTAACACTCACTAAGTAATGAGTCAGCGGGTTGGGCATATTCTTCCCCATAATCCCTGACTTCAGCAGTTTGTGCTGGAACCACTTGATGTGGGGAACTCTAATGGGTTGACCTGAGGTTCGCCAAATGAATCTCAATAAGTCCTCCAATTTCAAGGTTCACATGATCTACCCCTCCCCCCCCAATAGTTGTTGAGTCAATAAGGTTTTCCTTATGACTTTTCCATTCCTTCTTGTTTTGAAAATCACAAACACCTTATCTTTAAGGAAAATTGCTTTTATAAGGAAAATTGGTTTTATAAGGAAAATTATCCTTATCATATTTTCATCCATATTTTTCCTAAGTATAAAATTCGGATTCATTTCTGTTTTCTCGGATTTGTTTGAAACTTTGATATAAAGTATTCTGTTTGAGGATCTGAATTCTGGATAAGAGCTGTAAGGATGTTTCACTCTGAATTCCAGATGAGAACTGTAATAAAGTATCATTCCGAATTCCGAATACGAACTCTGACTAAGTTCTATTCCAGATTCAGGATACGAATTCTTATGAAGTTCGACATTGAATTCTCATTACGAATTCTAATGACGAATTCTCATTACGAATTTTTACAATGAATTTTCATTAAGATTTATGATGACGAATTCTCATTACGAATTATGATGATGAATTCTCATTCCGAATTCTGGATACGAATTCTCATCACAAATTCTTAAGATGAAATCTCATTACGAATTCTGATGATGAATTCCCATTATGAATTCTGATAAGGAATTCTCACTACGAATTCTGATGATGAATTCTCATTCCGAATTCTCATTCCGAATTCATCTATTAAACAGAATCTGATCATCTCAATTTTATACACTCTGAATTTATTCGGACTACGAATTTTCACTCCAAACATTCATTTTACTTATGCCTTTATATTTTGTCTACTCATTATTATTTTCCTTACACTCCGAAATTTAACTCTGAACCTTAACTCTGAATCTTTTTAGTTAAGATTTAAAGTGGGGTCGTACATTCTGTTACATTTTTTTGTTATAAAACGATGTCGTCCATTCTATTTTAAACTAACTTTTGGCTAAGTGACACGTGTATAGGTCCCTCCGATTCTTAAAGAAGATATGACCGTTGGGAAGGAGGCCGACCTTACCTATAAATAGGAGCTCATTTGAAATATCTTGGTGCTAAAAAGCTGACTGATCTTCAATTCATGTGAATACATGCTTGAAGTGATTTCTAGAGAGAGAGGCTCTTATTAACTCTCAAAGATTTGTGCGACTCCGAATGTTGGTGATTAAATTCGAGGACTTCCGAGGATATGAAGACAGAGGTGTCGTCTACCTTGAAGTTCGAGGGCTTCCTTGCTGAGGAAGACAGAGGTTGCCAACTACCTTGAAGTTGAGGGCTTGTGGGGATAGAAAGACAGAGACACTCCGATCTTCGTATCGAGGGCTTACCCTGGTATGGGTAAGACAGACTTTCTTGAAAGTATAAATCAAGGGACCTTTATCCAAGGTTGTTGGATACCCGTCTCTTTGGGTTAAAAGACTTATATCTTGTTACTTTTAGTTTAACTACTTGTTTAATTTCCGCTGCATTTTGTATTGTAAGGAAAGTATAACTTTCTTATACTTCCTTACCTGTACTCTGTTTCATTTAGATTATATACACTTTAAGGTAGAATCTCATATTGTAATCTTTTTTTAAGTTTCTATTTCCAGAACCATACTTCTGGAACCTACTTTCGGAATCTCTTTCCAAGGTTGCATTCGGTGTTAGAGGTGTTGTGAATTTTCTTAGTTTAACTTTTTTAAACTTAGTCCTTTCCTTTGCTCAAGGAAAAAATAGTTGTTCGTAACTAACTTTAAAGGTTCCAAAAGAATTTTTAAAGTATAGAATTCACCCCCCCCCCCCTCTTTTATTTTGAGCATCTATATCACTATTTCGATCCTAAAATAATGGTACTAAGATGGAATTCAATATCTTGTTCATGAACCGACACTATGAAATTCTCTGCAAATGCAGCTGCGCATTTCTACCAGTCATGATATTAGAAGTATACATGAAAAGAATGGATGAAAAAAATAAAGACTCATTTCCATTCAATTCCATATAATTTCATAAAATTTTGATAAATTTGTATGAATATTAAAATGTTCTTGTTGTTCATCAACAGACATTCCAAGATTTCTCATAGAATATATTATTACCCTAATCCACACTGTAATCTTACCCATGGATATGCTCAGAATTTTGGCTCGGTATCTAGTCTATCACCCTCCTCTGACAACTTTAGACCCCAAATAGATTCTTTGGAGATATTCGTAGGGTTTTCATAAATCATCACAGGGTTCTCTAGTGCATGGGATGTGCATAAAATATTATAAGGATGAAAATAAATTTTCATCTTGTAACACCTTATGATGTACCATTGAAATTATCATAATTATTCTCCCTTTCTACATAAATATGAATATTAATTGGAGCATATTATGTATCATCAACCCTTGAAATTGCTTCTATCATGGTGGATGACTCACCATCATGTATTTTTTTCTTATCACAGGGCACCCTCCTCATTTTTTGGAGGTTCGTTTGTAATCCCCTTACGAGAGGAGAGGGAAGTGGATTCTATAACACAAAAAGGTTAGAAATTTGTGCCATATGAAGAAAAGTTTAACTTTACCATGATAAGTTACTGCTCTTAATGAGGTACTTAGCTAAAGATTTTATCCCCTAATGTTATATCTTTTTCCTCGAAAGTGGGATAGCACCTAGGTCCACATAGACATGTATTACCGGAGGAACTATAATTTCTCCCACTATCTCATCCAATTTCATCTGTTGAACTAGGTATATCTCTCCTGGTTTGGGGGGTGATTCATCATTCCTAAGAAGAGTACAAGTCAGGCCATATTTTGGTGAAGTAATCTCCATTGATTTTCTCTTAGCTCGCTGCAAATAAAAGACTACCTTACCCTCAGCAAAATATGTTGTTTTAAATGAAAGAGAGGAAGGAAAATGTGAATATGAGAATAAGAGAACATACATATTCAGGATTGACATACTCACTCCATTCCTTAAAAGATTAGTGGTTATCCCCTTCAAGAGTGACCTGACATGACATGTCTTTCACCCTTCTTGTTATAGAGATTCTCTCATCAGTTTCATAAATGAGAATCTATAAATCCTTGATATAAATCCTCACCTAAGAGGTATTTTACTTGAAGTAAAGATCAGGTGGGGATCAAGCATATCTTATCCCTAGATTCTGCAATCCAGGGTGAATAAGTGATCATATGATTTCATCATCAGAACACATGTCCTGCAAAAATTAGTCTACCTCTGGTAATTTGAATTCCCAGGAAAAATCACTATGTAATTAATTTAATTCAACATCCTTAGATTTTATAGTCTTACTAAACCTCTCCATCACACATGAAGGAAAATAAAAAATAACCTAGGTCTCTTCTTGGTGGTGATTACCAGACCATATGGGTGAAATCTTAGTTGGTGTAACCCTTTTGGTTCTAGACAGTAGACTAAACCTCACACGAGGTCAATTGGGAGGACATGGGACCTCATCATATGCATACTCTAAATAGGATGAATCACCCTCTAGGAGAGAAAATGAAGATTCTATTGAAGAGGGAGCCTTTCCACCTCACATCCTACGCTTGGTGGATGGTCCAGTCTCAATTTGAAGAATAGATTTGGCCACCACTACATTGGGATATAATGAAATCCATGCCTCGACATAATAGGAGGCCAGTCCATTGGTCGCATCCATTATGGGTAGGTTTATCTACACTTAATTCAACTCCAAGGCTGTAATAATCCATAGCTATGAGGATTCCATAAAATGATTTTTTGATCAGACACACACTAGATGATATATGGTTATTTTTTGTAGGAAGTTGAATGGGCATGAAAACCTGTACGAATTATAGGCCCCACATATAACATCACCATCGATAAAAGTTTCCAAAACCCCTTATCTAAAGGACATCATTAACAACCTTATCTTAGTACTAGCCTTTCCATTATCAGTAAATCTCCCAGTAGGTGTGACAACATATGGAAATAATTTTAACCTATTAAATAGGATTAGCCTCAATAGGATATCACTGGGTTTTGAAGACAAGGTAGGATTATCAAAAACATCTTGAACATATGGTATAAATGGGGTCTTGGGAATCATGGACCCCATTAACACTGGTTAGGATCATTATTGTGCCTCTATACATCCCGATAGTACTCAGAATAATCTTTAAATTTGGAATGGGGCCTTCCTTACATAAACATGCAAGATGATTTGATAAATTTTCACTAGGGTAGGGATTTCTAAACCAATATTCTTCTTCTTTTCCATCATTACAACCATGAAAAATGTCCCTAAATTTTTTTCGTAGTTTGGATCATGGATAGGTAGCAGATAGATGCCTATCCACATGGATAAAAACCCCATGAGGCATCTCTTTGTAGGCACAATGGAATTGGGAATATACGCCCATTTTTATACCCCCCCCCCTTCTCCAAGATCATCCAGCATATACCAGGAGTTCTTCACTTCTCCATCTTGGTACATCCAATTGGGAATTTGAAAGTGGGACCCTCCCCCTATATCTCTGGGAAGGAACTCATCCATGCTTCAGCGTGGATATCATCCTTCAAGAGAGGGCCTTCCTTTTTAATACCATGAGTTATTTTCGGTAGCTCACATGATAGAGGTGCATCCTTTCAATGTCATCCCACATTTCCCTCAGAGAAATGAATTCACCATACATATCTAAAAGGATCAGGTCCCCAAATATCTCATAGAATATCACAAGACAATACTAACTTCTCCAGGAATCATGTAGAAAGAGTTTTTCTAGGGATTCCATCAGATTAATAGATCAGGAATGAATTTTGAAATATTATATATATATATGTTTTTTTAACCGATATAGCCTCATAGATTTTGAAATCTTACAACTCCTTAAACTGAGCACAAGTTTGTCGTACCTAGTTAGCCCATATCCATGCAGTCTTAACACCCCCTTCTTGGGTGGATGTCCCATTATATTTTCCAATCCTTTGACTGATCGGTCTAGGAATCATGGAAGAAGGATGAATAATAGTGCAACTTTAATTAAGGTGTGTATGGATTCATATCCAGAGAACACTAGCTATGGTTCAGGACACCGTTTGTGGATGATGTCCCAACATTAATGTATACACCCATGCTAGAGACATTGATGACATTAAAAATTATATATTATTGAAACCAGGAAAGAGGAGTATAATTCTTTGAAGTTGATATGATGAACTCCTTCGGATTATAATGGACATAAAGCAGAATTTGATTACTCTTCAAGAATTCATGATGGTACTTTTACAGATGACTTTCCAAATTTGGTAGATTCATATTACAAGAATCATAATTTTCATACCCTAAAGATTTCATCCTCTCCCATAGGTGATTCTTATTTTGTTATTTTGAAACTCTAGTCTTTTTAGTGTCCATTTAACCAACAAATAAGTACTACGTTATCATTAACGAAAACATTGTTTTTAAAAAAATTACTAAAACTAGGAAATTTGACAAAGGCATGAATTTTTCGAGGGTGCTCAGGGATGTTCCTTGTATAATTCCCTCTCACAAGACCCTCTCACAAGATCACCATGAAAGTTTCTCACCCAGGAATACACATCACACAAACATATACACACTTTATATATTTGAATGATTTGTTATTAAAGGAGTCTAAGTGGATGGTCTTCACGGGAATCTCACATGATGAGACCTAAAATACAAATTAGTGAGAGTTGGTCATTGAAATGGGGACCCTATTTATAGTCAAAGAATCCCCTTGCATGTCCCATTTATTCACCCCCACCTATGTAGAAGACCTAATTGAACTAATAGTATACAATATATGTGTGGATTACCTCTACAATCCATCCACCCTTTCATCAATTTTTCCTCATGATCAGATCCACTTCTTTTGACCAGATGCAATCCTAGGGGGGGATTTATTGACACTAATTTTGGTCGCATGGATGAAATATAGAAAAAGGTAAATAAATTAGGGGTCAAATAAGAAGATAAATTGAGAATTACAAGGATCACAATGGCCTCTAAAGACCATCCTCCCAGGTACCCCAAATCACCATCACCACTCAAGGTACCTATGCATAAGCCTGCGTGATCTATTTATGAAAGAGCCTACGTGAGACACCTAAGTGGAACACCTAAGTGGAAACCCTGAGAGAGATATCCCCTTCCCCCAAGGTCCTATATTATCCTATAAATAGGAAACTAGGGTCTCAATTGGGATGGATTGAAACTCTTGAAGTCCAAATGATGATATAGTTTCCCAATTCCTTTTCTCAGGCCCTCCAAAACCTTCTTGGTAGCATTAGAAAACCTGGAGAATATGGAATTGAAGGGAGTAATGAAACTAAAGTCTTCCCAATGTTTGAAAAACAAAACACCTACATGAGGAACATTTCCTCTATGATTGAAGAACCCTAGCGAGAGTCCCCCTTCCTTAACAAGGGGCCTATGCGAGCGACTTTTAGGAATACCTATAGAGAACATATGAGGCTTGAACAAGGTCTCTCCTAAGTAAAGTATCATAGGTGTTCCATCTCCTAGGGTACCATCAGATCTCCCAGGTCTGCCTACACGGAGTACCCCCTATGTGAGCCTTACTTGTCTTGGCTATGCCTCCTTGCATGAGCCCCCTTGGATATACCTAGCCTTAAGATTCGGGAATCCACTCATAAAAGCTTTTTTAAATCCACCCATGGAAGGGAATATCTTCCTATGGTTCCATTTTCTAAAAGATATCTAGTTGAAACCTCCACTAAAGCCTCTAGACATGTAAGACCATGAAAAGGGGAAAACCAACAGGTCGCCAATTTCTATTTTCATTCCATTGAACTGAGGTTTCCCGCACTTGTCTTACCAAATGGTTAATGTCTTTAGGGTGCATGTGGTTTTTCATTCCGTTATTCACGAGGACCCCCACTTTATGGATAGTGTCAGGGAGTTCTCAATCTTGGATACTAGGGTTAGTACCATGTCCTACTCATGTCGTATCTAAGACCTGAAGCCTCCAGTTCCTTGTGGGGAGGGTAAGGATTACACTTTATTTTCTATTGATCATTGAATGAGATCCTCCTCCCTCACAACATGACAAATTTTACAGAATCCATCCTGGAGTAATTCAGTAGACATCCTTACAGGAGGATTCACTCTTGATCATATCTACCTCATGACCACTGGGTTGGATAAGGTATGGGTAACAGAGTCCTATCATCTCCCTCCTTCTCCCTTCCCTCCTCATTCTCCATACCCTAGACCCATTATTGGGTAATTTGAAGATAGGAAAGTGTCATAGCCTTATTATCCTCCACAACCAGAGGAGTAGAAGTGTGTGTATTGTTGGATCTTACACATCATCTTGTTCAGCACATTCAAGAATGACTCATCCATCACTTGTGGGAATAGGGGATATCCATGATCAGGGTATCCACACAATAAAATACATGTTTCTATAGAGAATATTCCATTTAATTTTTCTCTCACCTTCCTTTATAGTGTTCCCTTGACGTGAGCCCTCAAGGACATGTATCTAACCTCAGGGAAAAGTGGATCATGTTGTTTCCTAGATCTTCTATTTCCTCTTGTTTCTCACATTGAGCATGAATCATGTGGGTTTAGAGGTGAATGGCGGTTATGACATCCACATGATCCAAAAACTCATGGGAATCCTCCTCAACAGTAAGCCATATTTCAACCTATCAAAGGCATCCCCATAGTGTAAGATCAACGTCAATTGAACTAAAAGAACTCTAATCCCTACTATAAATAGGATATATAGGATTCCTACCTAAGTCCAGAGCTCAAGGGGCATCATTTTTAGGTTCAATCCCTAGTCGAATCCCCAAAATCACCCATGGAATACATTCAGGAATAATCCCCAGCTTAATCTTCTCAAAGGGCCATACTCCCCTATGATACAAATTTAAAAGGGCCTACCTAGGCATCAGTACTCATAATCGAACTATATAGGATTTGATTCCCATCCAAATGGGATATATAAGAAGGCTTCCTGAGTTCAGACACCAATTACCCAAAATCAACCATGTTCCCTCTAGTTCACATTCTCAGTAAGGTCTAATTCCACTTGGAAATTCATATCCCTAGTCGAATACCCAAAATCACCCATGGAATACTTTACCTAGAAATACATGAAACATAAAGTTAACAGTATGGTTAGGCACTTGAAACATGAACATAAAAGGTAGGATCTTTCCCATTTAGTGGCACTGAACTACGTGGGTTCTGATTCCTTTCACAAGGATACATTAGAATCCCATCCATGAGTTTGATTCCAACACACACACAAAATCATATATCCCTATATGAAGATACACTCTAGAGTGCCCCACTATGTGGCTATAAAACCCGCATCATCATAATAACAACCAAATAATATCTAATCATTACGTAATAGGATACCATTGATGGAGAAATTCATATACATATATATATATCTTTATTGATGAAGAACCTCATATACATATAGATGATTATAATTTACATACATGCTAATAATTTATGGTTAATTAAAGTGTGACTTACATCATACTTGGGAATTAATATAGTATTCATAAATATATCTTAAATCTATAAGAGATTCCCAAAGTAGGCAATAATTCCCCCAAAAAGGGTGTGATAAGATCGAACTCACATCCTCTCATCCAATGTGAGTTCTTAAAAATCATTGGTCAAATTTTCTAATGAGTTCCTACCTTTGGAAAGAAGTTCCCCATTGATAAAGAACCACTGGGTGTTTTTTGTTCCACGAAAAAACTAATTGGAAACCGTTTAGAGACTTGTCATGAATGATTACATAATGCTCAAACCCATGGAATCGATCATCATTATGACACAAATATATCTAGGGATGAAATAATGTTATATATCCACCATATTTTATGAGGTATATATATGGACCATTTCAAATATAATATCATGAATTAATTTATTCTTATGTTATAAAATATTTTTTAAAATGTTATTATTTCATGGAGATTATGTTTAAAATGTTGAAAGTGGTATGGGACACTTTGAATGTTTAAAGATTTAATTATCAAATATTTTTTTCTATGTCAATATTCATGATATTATATTTGGATAAAAAGGATTATAAAGGGATTTTTTTTATTTTGAATTTCATTCAACGACTTTCAATAGGAATACTTTTACATGTCTTATATGGTATGTTTTGACAAATGAAAAAAAATGTTCTATTCTTAATGTACACGAAGATAAATGAATATTTTGCCACCATGTCCATTATTTTCCTTTTGGATTCCTTTAAAATATTTATTTCTAAATTAAATTAATAATCCTCTTTATCTTTTGGGTATTTTGGTATTGAAAATGGGTTTTCAAAAGAAAGGTGTAATTTTTTAGATGGAATTTTGAATGATAATGTTATTTTAATATCTAAAAGTGATTTATTATATGAGTTTAAAAGAATTTTTCAAATAAAGAAATTTTTTATTACCTGTTGTGGTTATTAGAAATTATATGTAATTGGTTCACCCATATAGTGTTGGGTGACACCGTTATAACTTAAATTATGGGTTTATCCAAATAGCGCTCCAATGCATTGGGTACTCCAGAGATAGAATTAAACCATATAGTTATTCCATTTACAAGGGTTCTGTAAGGATTCTTTGTTTTGATGTTCAATGGTACCAACATTAATTTAATATGCTTGATAATGAATTTTTAAGAAAATTGTTTTTTAAAAATGTTAAAATAAATGGTCTTTCTAAAGTGATGATATTTAACTTTATGGGTAAAATGTTATAGTTTCAAGGAAATTGTTTTTCATAATTTTTCATGTTTTTATTGAACTAATGGTTTACCTTCTTTTTATATCCATTACAAAAATTTTTGTGATCATCCAATGTTTTAAAATGTTTTTCAAAGGGTATAATTATGATTAAGAGAAAGGGGGAAATCGTGATAAAATTTATAATGATTTTTTATGAAAAAGAAATCATTTTTTTGTTTTAAGAATTGTATATTAAGGACGAAATGGATACTATTTTAGTATTTCCCAATTTGTATGAAATTGGGATGTTATGTATGAATTATGACCTAATTATATAAAAATATAAACCTAAAAGCATCCTCAATTTGAAATAATGTAATTTCTTGACTAAAACTAAATATTCTATAATGTTTATGGTTGGGTCCTTACGACTTGTATCAAAGGATGTTTTAGACAACATGTTGAGATTATGATGTCTTCTTAAGATTTAATTATATCATCATGGGTTTATAATTTTAAGGCTGATCATAATTTCAATATCCTAGAGAACCCTTTTGACACCTTAAGTTATGAAATTTTATGGAGACTAACTGTATTTTTGGAGACATTCATTTTTTTAGGTAATTATGGGTTATTACATTTTGTGATAGAAAGTGAAATTTATGAAATATCATTTAAGAATAAAATATATTAATTTAATTTTTATGGATTTTTAGGAAATATAAAATTTTTTATAATGGTTATATTAAAAAAAATTTAGAAAAAAACAACATGTAGGATGGGTGACATCAGGTCACATTCGGTAAGGCCACTAGAATCACACCCACAACCAAAGGAAGACAAGGGTACATCACCTACCACTAATATACATGAAGTACTAGTTAGTATGATTTTTTTCTTTTTATTTAAATGATTTTATTGATAAATAATAATTTTATTTTGGTAACATGTGTTTTATTGAATATATTTCCATGGAATTGGAAAATCATTTGATGTGTAAGTGAATAATGTTATTTCAATGAATGTTCACTATTTTTTGAATCCTATATAATCAAGGTATATAGAATAATATGTGATTTTATTTTAGTAATAAAGGTTAAATTATATTTTGGAAGAATATATGATTTTGTTGGACTTATGGTGATTTATGGAAATGTTTAGCATATATTTAATATTACGAGGAAAATTACTTTCTGGTATGAGACTTCAAGACTAATTGATGTTATTTGTGTAGAAATGTTAAAATTTATCTTGGAAGACAATATTTTTAAATCATTCTGATTTTTTAATTTTAATATTAGTTATAATAATTTTGTTCAATTTTAAGGATAGTTATTAGTTGAATGATCTATGTTGAACTTCATGTATTACTATTTAATTTTGGATATTAATGAAGTTTTTCATCATATAAAGGGTTATTATTTTAGCGTAATTGTCTTATCTTAACCTAATAATTTTATTTTTGGTTAATGTTTCACAAAATTAGAAACAAATAGTTAATCTTTTGTGGATTATTTGATTATCTAGAAGTTTATTTAAGAGCTTCATGCATGAAAAATTCATATTGAATACTCATCATGTAACGCCCCGACCCCAGCTACCCAGAGTCGGTGCATTACTTCGTTACATTGGCATGATCACAAGAAAGATCAAATCTCGAAAGACCGATTGGTTTTGTAGCCTTGGAAACACTAGATATATTCATAAGTTTTACATTACATCATAAAATGAAAAACTAATACAACAACATAATGTTTCCACAATCCACACTATTAACCCCTCATAAAATCCCTGCAGGTCATTCATAACTTACTTCTTCACATCCTGGGAAAAATAAATCATAGAAAAGGGGTGAGCTCAAATGCCCAGTAAGGATAACAATATAGCGGAAACTTTCATAAATAAGAAATAAACATTTAAGGCAATGCATAACTAAAACAAAAGCCTTTTAAACTTGAACTTCAACATAGTATGGCAAAAGTAAAAATGAAATAATTCCATTTACTTATTCACATGGATATTCTACTAATCGAATAATCACATGCAAAAATCAATAACCACTTTCATAATGTTGGAATGCATAATGCCAGACTATCATAACCACATAGTCAAGGCCTCGTGCCAAGACTACAAATAAGATTTTGTCAAGGCCTTGTGCCAAGACACTAGTTTGTCTCATGAGACCTACCGATGCATCGAGGAGCTATAGCGGGCTCCACCCGTCACTTATTAAGTCCAATGCATTCCAATATGAAAATTTTTAAACATAACATAAACATTCGTATTAAAACTAGCATACGAAATGTCAATAATTTCACCATAAACTATGAATGGTATAAAAATAGCATATCCATAGTCAAACATATCACAAAACCTTCAATACAATATAGAAGTTTTGTATCATAATAAATCAACTTCAAATAATCTTAAAATCCATCAAAGGATGTTGACGTAGATGAAATCAAAATTCTTTTTAAAGAAATATCTCCTTTTATTTTGAAATCATTTAAGATCCATATAAAATAAAATATTTTCTTTGAAAATATTCTTATAAGCTTGTAAGGAAATCTTTGAAGATTTTATAACGGCGTAAAATAACCGCACCCGCCGTATAAGTTAAAAAAAACATTCTTACCTCAATTCTGTCGAAAAGGTTAAAAAGGACCTTGTTTTGAAAACGACGGAAAGATTCCTTTATAAACCTCTTATAAAAAGTCAAAAAAGGGTATAAATGACTTTAACCCATATTCTTGTAAATAGTAAAAATGTTTTGAAATACATCTTTAAGAAACATGGATGTGGATGATAAAGATATCCCAGTAGATTATTACGTATAAACAACCTCAGATAATGAAGAGATTGTGAAATAACCCTTACCTTGTACTTTTCCTTGGTTGGGGTAGGTTAACCTCCTGTATAATGGTGAAATAATTGTTATTAAATTATACAAGAATCATATACATTAATATGATATCATATATGATCTTTTAATATTGATTTGATAATAATATCTTAGTATTATCGCTGTTTCGGGTGTGAACTTACTTGTTTGCTTTTGTATGTTTTGTTACGTAAGACATGTTTGTAAAGGATAAGTTGTATATTATTCAAATCCAGAATGGTATCAAGTCCTTAAACATCATTTTTAAATCATCAAATGATAATTATACTTGAATGGATACGATGGAGACTGAATCTCATCGCGTTCGTGGAGACGGTAGTCCGTACGTACGCACGAACGATACTTCCATTTAATTTTTATTTTAAAAGAATCGAATACAAATGATACATAGGTATATTACTATTCCAGTATAATATAATATTTTATACATGTTACTTAATTTCATTAACACCATCCTTTATACGTTCCATGTGTGGTATGAACGAGTCATATCATTTTAAGGGGGCGGTAGTCCGCACTTCCTCAAATGAAATTATCGTATGTATATACAACATGAAACGAATAATGGTATGAAATAAAATGGAATTACAGAAGCTTATATATAAAATATATATCATTAATATCATATTTAATTACAGTGTCATCATAATGGCCACCATGAGAGGCGGTAAGATGTATTTGAACAATCATCGTTTCGTGAGGCGTTAGTTTGTCATCCACAGAAACATTATGTTCATCATCCATTAGATGGAGTTGTGTGTATGTGTAGTTTTAATACTTCTTATAACAACATCCTAGTATATTGAGGATACTGGTGTTGTTACAAAATAAAGGATATAAAAAGAGTTTGGGGGTTGAAGAAGCAAAATAAATGAAAATAATTTAAGAGAAATCGTTACCTTTATTTTAGGTAACTCACTTTGGTTGGAACCAAAGGACTTCTTGAAATGCTTTCTGCCTAAGGGTAAGCTTCAAGGAGGAGGAGAGGGATGTGGGGAGCTTAGTTGGGCAGAGTTTGGACGAGCCAAGTGGCTTGAGAGGTGTGAGGAATGAGTAGAAGTGGTCTCCTTTTATAAGGGAGAAGAGGGGCTCTTTAGGAAAGAGTGAAAGTATTACATTATAATATAATTATATTCGGTTTATAATGGTCCAAAAATCATTGAGGTCGAAGATAAGATAACTCATATTCTAAATAACATCAACCAATAAGAATTGGACAGGTTTTAGATAATATTTTAATCATTATAATCTTATTTATTTAAATGATTTATTAATGAGGTAAACATTGCATCATTATTGTGTCATTAATAATTTCAATTATTTGATGTCTAAAAATTATAAATAAAATATCATTATGTATGAAATCTTTTTATCTTTCTAATGAATATTTATAATCGAAAATCAAACATGTATAACCCTATGTAAAAATTGTTCTTCTAAAAGATGTAAGCTTATGCCTTTTTTATTTTTATTTTAACTTTATTAATATAAAGTGTCCCTACCACATACAAGTGGCTCCAAGGGGTCCCCAAATTGACCCAAGGATGCTCATGGTCGGGTATGTGTGTACCAATAAGGTTAGGACACGTTTTAGGGTAATTTTGTATTATTATAATATTATTTTTTAACCCTTATTTACCGGATTTACCCTTAACCATGGTAAATAAAATATTTACCACAGTAATTATTCAAAATGTCTAAAAATAAAAGTTACCTATTTACACAATTTGAAAATCCTGATTCCAAATATGGAATCCATTTTTCTAAATTCAAAACACAGAAGTGGCAGAAATTAATTTAAAATTAATTCCCGCTGTCAAAACAAAAAGCGTGTTTTTAAGAGGTAATAACTATCAAAAGATTGACACTTGTTTATGTTCGGTTTAATTGTAAAATTATGTCCAATGACCAACATTATATTAA
Organism: Viscum album; assembly: GCA_963277665.1. Lineage (NCBI taxonomy): Eukaryota > Viridiplantae > Streptophyta > Magnoliopsida > Santalales > Viscaceae > Viscum > Viscum album. Next base: position 669,155,754 of record OY728131.1, on the reverse strand, counting down.
ACGGTAAAAATATATTCTAAATATACTTTAAAACCACTCAAATTAATAATTTATCACTATTAATTATTTTGATTAAAAAAGTTGTTTTTAATTAAAATTTAGTAATTTTCACTATTCATCAAAATATGAAAGTTATCCGAAATGTACCAAAATTTCACCTTAGGCTAAATTCGATATTCCGAATCCAAAAATGAAGTCCATTTTCAAATATAAAATATATATAATTTCAAAAAGTAGGTATTACTATTCATAACGGCTAGTTTGATCGGTTGTGGTGTGTGTTAAAACTCGACGTTGCGTACAACACATGCTACTGTTTTATTCAAAGGAAAGAGTACCGGGGAATCTTGGGAAGTTTCATTTTAAATTTTTTGATGTCTCCATTTAGTCAAAAAGTTTAAAATATTATATTTAAAAATCTTTCACTATCAAAAGTTGATAAAAGTGCAATACTGAAAATGAATCTGTTCTTGCATTATGACTAAGAAACTCATAATATGGATTCTAAAATTATAAAGTTTAAAATTTAGTTAATACTATTCATGACCTCTTTTAATGGCTTTTTTTTTGTACGTCATGGTGTGATTGAACTTGGTGTTGCATGTAGTGCAAGTTATTGAATTATTTTTAAGAAATAACACACTATGAAATCCTGGGGTGTTACATTCTCCCCTCCTTCAATAAATTGCGTCCTCGCAATTTGAAATTGTTCTTAGAAAATAAAAGGTTGAAAATAGATAATATATTTGTGGGAAAATCCACATCGGAAATTGGGTTACTAAAATTTAGTCTTAATATGAGGAAAAGAGAAATGAAAGGGTCACCACCAAATTATGATCTCGATTAGGAGAACATTGGTGGCAATTAGAGATATATAATTGGAGGGAAAACGTAAATATTTATAGGTAGTGATTGAGGTCATCAATCACAAACAAGTGTATAATTGAGGTCCTTAAACTCATCAATCTATGATGATTTGAAGTACCATCGGTTCAACAAAATATAGGGTATTGGGATAACACATTTTTGACGTTTCAAAATATCTTAGTTGAAATCCCACATCGAAAAATGAATTAACGAGGCCTCTATTTAAAATAAAGAGTCGAAAGTATGAAGATTACCGAAAATAACACATACTAGGGTTCCATGTAGGAAAATATGGATATGGAAGAGAAATCTAACCATCAATTATCTGATGGAGAGTGGTAGAGAACATGGCTATGAAAAGGCCAACAATCCCAAAGCCATAAATTAGTGATGATTTAAGGTACCATCTAGGAAAACATTTTTTGTTCTAAGTTGCTTTTCTTAATGTTGAAGAATTTATTTATGAGATTGGCTAAGATCATAAGGAGATATACTTACTTTATAATTATAGTTTTATCCATTAATAAATTTCAACCACAAACTCATCTTTCACTCGTAAAAAAAATTCTATTTATACTATTCATATAGGGTTCCAAAATAAACGAATTTATAATTCATCTTCCAGATCTTTTAAAAAAACTACATTATTTAATCTAGGACATTTCTTGGGACAGTGGTAGGTGATACACCCTTGTCGCCCTTCGGTTGCGGGTTCAAGTCTCGCAGCCTTGCCGGACGCGACGGGTTGCCGCCCGACCTCCGGGTTGTCCTTTTATGGAAATCCAAAATAATCCAAACTAGAACTATCCAAAATACTTCTATCCAAACTCACAGTCCAACATTTATAAGTAAGGTAAAAATAATGTAGAACCTTTTTACCCCATAATAGCATATGAATACCTTCATCATGTATTCTTTTAATACACCGAAACATCCTGAATTACCATATTCCTTATTGATTACATTCATGCTCCCTTATTTCATATAGAAAGCTGGATATACTTCATTAATCCAAAAATGTTTTAAACCCCAACAATGATGGAATATACAAATCATTAATCAGTTCCAAGGTAGTCAAGAATATCCAATATAATTTATCCAAAACAATCACATATTATTCCAAAATCACTACCTCAGTATCAGAACTATATTATGATTTATCATTCTCTCAACCATATATTTTCCAAAAATTTATCCTGCTATTGAGTCACTTTTCTTTGTTCCACACAATCTCAAGTCCTTAATGAAATAGTACTGTAGTACAATCCTTATATACTCCATGATTATTGTAACAAGTACATTGTTGATACAACACTCAATTGACATAACCAACATAAGAACTCTAATCATTCCTCTTCATCTGTGGTAGTATCATAACTTGATTATTATCCGATAACATCATTTGAGGCATATTCTGATGACTGGGACATAGGTTCACATAGTGTCCAAACTCCTTGCAAATGAAGCATTGTACATTTGAAACCATTTTCTTACCCTTGCAGTCATGTACTTTGTGCCCTTTTCCTCCACACTTATAACAAACTCCCATTCCTTTCAGGCAAGTTCCAGGGTGTTTCTTTCCACAGTTACCACATATGGGAAAATTCTTTTTTTCCCTCTTCCCTTTATCCATTTTTCTCTCTTCCATCCTTTTCTTCTCTTGCTTCCCTTCAAAGCCATAGGACTCAGTAATCTCTTTACTTATCTTATCAATACATGATATTATTTCTTCACATGATGATAATACATGGGAGACTATTCCTCTTATAAATTCTAGCTTAAGACCATGAAAGATATGATCCTTCCTTCTCTTTGGATCATGTGCATTTCTGGAGTTCTCATTTCTTCTACTGGGCGCCATTTCTAAACAATGGTATACACTAGATCAGTTTATGAATCAAAATACATAATCCCATACGTATAAAACACTTAACATAAATTGAACTATTTATGGATATAATCCATAATCATAAGAATGTTTTCTTTGAGGAAGTATATACTCATAATCCCTTCAAAATGATTTGTAAAGAAAATGAGAGTTATCCTAAGAATATCCCCCGGGAGTGTCGTAACCAAGAGTGCAGCAAGGCCCGTTGTCGTGCACCAGTTCCCGTTCGAGTCTAGCTCAAAGCGGTGTTTTCGGGTTTTACCCCTAGGTACATCTGTGCCAGAGCCGCCTCTACCTGCTCGTATCCAGACAGGGATGTATTGCTCGGAAAACTCACAAAATCTCTACAATACCAAAATTCTAGGAAGTTCTTCTATAATAATCCTCAAAGTTCATCTTAGGTCTACATGCTCTAATCAGAGTTTATCTAAATCTAGCTTCCAAGGTTTGTACTAAACTTCCTCTGATACCAACTGTAACGCCCCGACCCCAGCTACCCAGAGTCGGTGCATTACTTCGTTACATTGGCATGATCACAAGAAAGATCAAATATCAAAAGACCGATTGGTTTAGTAGCGTTGGAAACACTAGATATATTCATAAGTTTTACATTACATCATAAAATGAAAAACTAATACAACAACATAATGTTTCCACAATCCACACTATTAACCCCTCATAAAATCCCTGCAGGTCATTCATAACTTACTTCTTCACATCCTGGGAAAAATAAAACATAGAAAAGGGGTGAGCTCAAATGCCCAGTAAGGATAACAATATAGCGGAAACTTTCATAAATAAGAAATAAACATTTAAGGCAATGCATTACTAAAACAAAAGCCTTTTAAACTTGAACTTCAACATAGTATGGCAAAAGTAAAAATGAAATAATGTCATTTACTTATTCACATGGATATTCTACTAATCGAATAATCACATGCAAAAATCAATAACCACTTTCATAATGTTGGAATGCATAATGCCAGACTATCATAACCACATAGTCAAGGCCTCGTGCCAAGACTACAAATAAGATTTTTTCAAGGCCTTGTGCCAAGACACTAGTTTGTCTCATGAGACCTACCGATGCATCGAGGAGCTATAGCGGGCTCCACCCGTCACTTATTAAGTCCAATGCATTCCCATATGAAAATGTTTAAACATAACATAAACATTCGTATTAAAACTAGCATACAAAATGTCAATAATTTCACCATAAACTATGAATGGTATAAACATAGCACATCCATAGTCAAACATATCACAAAACCTTCAATACAATATAGATTTTTTGTATCATAATAAATCAACTTCAAATAATCTTAAAATCCATCAAAGGATGTTGACGTAGATGAAATCAAAATTCTTTTTAAAGAAATATCTCCTTTTATTTTGAAATCATTTAAGATCCATATAAAATAAAACATTTTCTTTGAAAATATTCTTATAAGCTTGTAAGGAAAGCTTTGAAGATTTTATAACGGCGTAAAATAACCGCACCCGCCGTATAAGTTAAAAAAAATATTCTTACCTCAATTCTGTCGAAAAGGTTAAAAAGGAGCTTGTTTTGAAAACGACGGAAAAATTCCTTTATAAACCTCTTATAAAAAGTCAAACAAGGGTATAAATGACTTTAACCCATATTCTTGTAAATATTAAAAATGTTTTGAAATACATCTTTAAGAAACATGGATGTGGATGATAAAGATATCCCAGTAGATTATTACGTATAAACAACCTCGGATAATGAAGAGATTGTGAAATAACCCTTACCTTGTACTTTTCCTTGGTTGGGGTAGGTTAACCTCCTGTATAATGGTGAAATAATTGTTATTAAATTATACAAGAATCATATACATTAATATGATATCATATATGATCTTTTAATATTGATTTGATAATAATATCTTAGTATTATCGCTGTTTCGGGTGTGAACTTACTTGTTTGCTTTTGTATGTTTTGTTACGTAAGATATGTTTGTAAAGGATAAGTTGTATATTATTCAAATCCAGAATGGTATCAAGTCCTTAAACATCATTTTTAAATCATCAAATGATAATTATACTTGAATGGATACGATGGAGAATGAATCTCATCGCGTTCGTGGAGACGGTAGTCCGTACGTACGCACGAACGCTACTTCCATTTAATTTTTATTTTAAAAGAATCGAATACAAATGATACATAGGTATATTACTATTCCAGTATAATATAATATTTTATACATGTTACTTAAGTTCATTAACACCATCCTTTATACGTTCCATGTGTGGTATGAACGAGTCATATCATTTTAAGGGGGCGGTAGTCCGCACTTCCTCAAATGAAATTATCGTATGTATATACAACATGAAACGAATAATGGTATGAAATAAAATGGAATTACAGAAGCCTATATATAAAATATATATCATTAATATCATATTTAATTACAGTGCCATCATAATGGCCACCATGAGAGGCGGTAAGATGTATTTGAACAATCATCGTTTCGTGAGCCGTTAGTTTTCCATCCACAGAAACATTATGTTCATCATCCATTAGATGGAGTTGTGTGTATGTGTAGTTTTAATACTTCTTATAACAACATCCTAGTATATTGAGGATACTGTTGTTGTTACAAAAGAAAGGAAATAAAAAGAGTTTGGGGGTTGAAGAAGCAAAATAAATGAAAATAATTTAAGAGAAATCGTTACCTTTAATTTAGGTAACTCACTTTGGTTGGAACCAAAGGACTTCTTGAAATGCTTTCTGCCTAAGGGTAAGCTTCAAGGAGGAGTAGAGGGATGTGGGGAGCTTAGTTGGGCAGAGTTTGGACGAGCCAAGTGGCTTGAGAGGTGTGAGGAATGAGTAGAAGTGGTCTCCTTTTATAAGGGAGAATAGGGGCTCTTTAGGAAAGAGTGAAAGTATTACTTTATAATATAATTATATTCGGTTTATAATGGTCCAAAAATCATTGAGGTCGAAGATAAGATGACTCATATTCTAAATAACATCAACCAATAATAATTGGACAGGTTTTAGATAATATTTTAATCATTATAATCTTATTTATTTAAATGATTTATTAATGAGGTAAACATTGCATCATTATTGTGTCATTAATAATTTCAATTATTTGATGTCTAAAAATTATAAATAAAATATCATTATGTAGGAAATCTTTTTAGATTTCTAATGAATTTTTATAAGCTAAAATCCAACATGTATAACCCTATGTAAAAATTTTTCTTCTAAAAGATGTAAGCTTATGCCTTTTTTATTTTTATTTTAACTTTATTAATATAAAGTGTCCCTACCACATACAAGTGGCTCCAAGGGGTCCCCAAGTTGACCCAAGGATGCTCCTGGTCGGGTATGTGTCTACCAATAAGGTTAGGACACGTTTTAGGGTAATTTTGTATTATTATAATATTATTTTTTAACCCTTATTTACCGGATTTACCCTTAACCATGGTAAATAAAATATTTACCACAGTAATTATTCAAAATGTCTAAAAATAAAAGTTACCTATTTACAAAATTTGTACATCCTGATTCCAAATATGGAATCCATTTTTCTAAATTCAAAACACAGAAGTGGCAGAAATTAATTTAAAATTAATTCCCGCTGTCAAAACAAAAAGCGTGTTTTTAAGAGGTAATAACTATCAAAAGATTGACACTTGTTTATGTTCGGTTTAATTGTAAAATTATGTCCAATGACCAACATTATATTAAACGGTAAAAATATATTCTAAATATACTTTAAAACAACTCAAATTCATAATTTATCACTATTAATTATTTAGATTAAAAAAGTTGTTTTTAATTAAAATTTAGTAATTTTCACTATTCATCAAAATATGAAAGTTATCCGAAATGTACCAAAATTTCACCTTAGGCTAAATTCGATATTCCGAATCCAAAAATGAAGTCCATTTTCAAATATAAAATATATATAATTTCAAAAAGTATGTATTACTATTCATAACGGCTAGTTTGATCGGTTGTGGTGTGTGTTAAAACTCGACGTTGCGTACAACACACGCTACTGTTTTATTCAAAGGAAAGCGTACCGGGGAAGCTTGGGAAGTTTCATTTTAAATTTTTTGATGTCTCCATTTAGTCAAAAAGTTTAAAATATTGTATTTAAAAAGGTTTCACTATCAAAAGTTGATAAAAGTGCAATACTGAAAATGAATCTGTTCTTGCATTATGACTAAGAAACTCATAATATGGATTCTAAAATTATAAAGTTTAAAATTTAGTTAATACTATTCATGACCTCTTTTAATGGCTTTTTTTTGTACGTCATGGTGTGATTGAACTTGGTGTTGCGTGTAGTGCAAGTTATTGAATTATTTTTAAGAAATAACACACTATGAAATCCTGGGGTGTTACACATCGTTCGGTGAAAAAGATGACATTGTGGTGGAATTTGATTAATGTATGAAACTATACATGACAAGTAAGTATGTTTCCTTATGTTCCAAGTCTAGGAAGTAAAATAATTCCATAACTCTAGGAAAAGGATCTTAAAATAAAAACATTATCCTTTTAATTTTTTTACTATGAAATCAATGATCTTCAAACTAATCAAAGGTTTGTGGTTTTGTGATTTATAAATTTATCAAGATGATGTTATATATAACTCTCCATCAGAATTTGATTGTAATATTTTCTTATATATTCATGTTTTTATACATGGAACCCTCCCAGGTGTTATCTCATGTGGCCTTCCTACTTCCATTTGTTTAATTTAAAGTAGAAGTTTCATTAATCCTTTTTCTGATATGGGATTTCAACAAAGGTATTTTGAAAATTCAAAACCCCATTTTTCATTACTGAGTTAAAATTATGATGAAACAGTTTATTTAAAGGGGATAATGTAACACCCCAAGTTTTAAAATGGAAACACTATGTTTTATATCATACATTATATGCCACATTAAGCTTAAAAGAACAACTAAATATTATTATTTAATATGGAAGATTTCATATAACCATTAGAATGTATAGAATGAACAAAATTAACTAATTTATGAAAATATGGTTTACACATGAATATATAATTAATTCATAGGTGAAAAATTAATTATAAATGGAAATAAAACCCTTTTTAAAATAAAGAGAAATGTTTTTATGAAAAACATTTAGAATGTGTATAAGTGTATTTTATACAAATAAATAATAAAAGCACTCATGTTGGATTATATTAAATAGACATAAATATATATATATATAATATTCAATATAGAAATTAACATTCTTCTTATGTGTTTACAAGACAAGATATACGAACAAATCCTATTTTTATTATAAAAGTAATATTTTTCTAAAAATATAGTTCTACAATATTTTGATGGCACATTTGTTTTAAATCTGGTTTTTGAACTTTTATAAATTTTTATTGAAAAAATATACTTATTATTTGAAATCGGAGTATCAAAATTTAATTTGGTAGAATTTCTTTAATTTTTATGTTAAGAATTATTTTTTTCTTATTAGTGAAAAAATAATGTATTTTAAATAAAAACTGCATTTTTATTTGACTTATTTATAATGTTAGATTATATTTTGGACTGTTTTAAAATTATATTTACATCAATATTTTATCATTGAATACAATTAATTTCATTGGAATCAATTTCAAATTGAATTTTTATATAAAAATATTTCAATCTTTTGAACATCTTAACTTTAAAAACAAGTTTACTCAATCTGTCCACACGATTAATTTTAAATTAATTTAACCAATTTTCTATTTATAATTTTAAAAAATAACTTCCATAATTGGAATTAGAAGTTAACAATTTAGTAAATACATCTCATTTATTATTTGAAAAAAATATAAATAGTAATTTTGTTAATTTTTATTGCCACCATTAAGGGTAAATTAGATAATTAATGGTAAAACTAATATAATAAATAATAGAAAATTACCATATAACTTGAAATAATTTTATTGGATGAGTTATTTTTTACCAAAATAATCATTGGGTAGAGTTTTTAAACTCTTGGAGCCACTGGGAAGACTTTAATCCATTTATAGTATTATATTCAAACAAAAGTCCATTTCTTCATACTTTTGCTAAATATTTTTAATATGGTGTTATATGTGGTATATGCTCCAATATAATAATTATTTTTAAATCTAAAATTATTATTTGTATCATGATATTTTTTTTTTATTTTTTAGAGAAATAATAATTAAATTAATAGCATACACAACGATGATGCATTAATTGTTTAATTAAAGGAAACAACAAGTAAATGATATTTAATATATTAAAATAGATATAATTTAAATAATTAATGTCATAATTTAATTTTATTGATTAATTTGACATGTTAGTGATGATTTAAAATATTTTTTAAAGATATCATGTTGTTATGATATTTTTGAAAAGTGAAGTAAGGAATTGTGTCAAAATTTACTTTATTGATATTTTGAAATAAATATTATTTTATTAAAAGATATGAAATTTCTAAAAATATAAATTCTAGAAAAATTATTGGGATAATTCATAAAATTTAATCAATGAATCATTTATTGGTATATTTTTGTTTTATTGTAATTATATTAACCCTCAAATCTGAAATTACCTGATCTCATGGTTATAATTAAAAAGGTCAAATAAAGGTTAAAAAAGATAGGGAATAAAAAAAATAATCAAAATTTGTCTAATTTTTAATTTATGAATGAATATAAACCTATAATCATCCAATATTTGAAATAAATCTATTTGGAGTCATTTTTAATAGAAAATTAATTTGTATTAATTTGATATTTTGAAGAATTAAAATAGTTCCCCTACCCTCTCTTATAAAATGGCAGCCCTTATTCCCTTTTATTCACAAATACAAGCCTATTTTTTTGGTCAATATTTAACCAAATCCCTTCCTATAATACCTCCTCAGATTATAGATGCATTATTTTTGTCAAAAAACCCTTCTTTGAGGTGTTGCGATGTTAATAAAAGGAGACCGTCTCAAGATGAGGAGTCATTTTTAATCTATTCTTTTGGTTTTATTTATTTTTCCACATCCTTAAAATATTATTCAAACCTGAATAAATAATAAATATAGTATCGAAAATATACTTATGTTTTATTATGTTAATATAATCACCTAAACTCATCTCTGCTTCTATAAAATGGTAAAAGAATTATCATTTGGGTGTACAACAAACTACCACCTCACAAACTGATATAATTCATTTCCATCACTATCTCTCAAGAATGGTTATAATGATTAAATTAAAGTTTACATATGATATTCATGATATATTTATGATTATGAAAATATATATCTACTTTCTATGAACGGAAAAATGATAATGTCAATCATGAGTACATGTGAACTCTCACCTCCCTTAAGTGATGTGATTGTAACATTATACCTACCTTTTTTACATAATTATCATTGAAAATTAGAAACATTACTCATGTGTACGTATGAATTACCATTTCAATTATTGTAGCTTAGTTAATTTTTTATATCAATATTTAATATATGGATTCAAAAGTATAATTGATTAATAAAATTGATTATTATTCCATTAATATTATTTTTCATATGATAGACTATGACCAAATTTGACTATAAACACCATACAAAAGTCATTTTGGATTCATGTACTCAATATCATCAAAATGAATGATGTGAATGTAAATAAATAAGTAATTGTTATAAAATAGTAATAAGTTATATAAAAGGAATAATAAACATTAAAAATTCTATAAAAAAGTGAACAATTAAACTAATTTTGATATTTAGGAATATAAAGATCATACGTGATGAGTCAGACTCAAGGTAAAAAAATTGGTAACTCAATTTCTTTTCAATGGGTTAAAATTCTATGTCATTTCTTATGGTATGATAAGAATATATGAAAAATGACCTCTAATGAATTTATGTAGTATTTCCAATTTAATTGTTTGGTTTTAAATTTTTCATGCAAAATTATTTCATTGATTTATCCTCACTCCAATGATACAATCTTTGTAAGGGTCTTCATATCATTCTCCTTTCATTGAGGTGTATTTTGATGTTATACACCCACCTTATTTTATGAGGTGTATATACATCCCCTTTTAAATATAATATCATGAATTTATTTATTCTGATTTTATTTAATATTTTTATAAATGTTATTATTTCATAGATCATATGATTTAAATATTCATTGAGGTATGGGGAACATTGAATGTTTAAATATTTAATCAACAAATATTTTTCTCTATCAGAATATTCACATTATTATATATGGATATAAAAGGATTATTATGGAAATTTTATGTCTATTTTGTATTTCATTCAATTTTTCTTAAAAGGAATCTTTTTATATTTTTTATGTCGATCATTTTGAAAATGTATTTTGGTATTCCGAAGATAGAAGTAGACCTTATGGTTATTCCATTTGTAAGGGTTTTCTAGGGGTTCTATAAGGGTTCTGTGTGATGATGTCCCAATGTACCTGCATGAATTTTATATGCTTGCTAATTATTTTTTATGGGAATTATTTTTTTTCAAATGGTAAATTAAATGGTCTTTATAATGTGATGATATTTACCTTTGTGGGTATAATGTTAAGATTTCAAGTGATGTTTTTTTCAAGGTTTTTTAGGTTTTACAAAACTAATAGTTTCCTTTATTTTCATATCCCATTCTGATATTTTTTGGATCATACAATGTTTTAAAATGTTTATCACAGGGTATAAGGATGGGTAAGAGAAAATAGGAAGTCAGAATGAATGTTATGAATATTTTTCAAGAAAAATAAATAATTTTTTATTTTGAAAGTTTATATTAGGGAAGAAATGGATATTGTTTTGGTAGTATCCAATTTTTATTAATATGGTATGTTATGTATGAATTATGACCTAATTCCCTAAAACTATAAACCAAAAAAGATCCTCAATGTGAAATAAATTAATTTCTTGACTGAAGTTCATGAATATTTAATGTTTATGTTTGGTTCCTTTTATTTAGTGGTTTCCAAGTTAGAGGAGTCTTTTTATAAATGAATTGAATAGAATTTCTTGATTAGGAGATGGTTTGAACTTTTTCTCAAGTTGATTCTTTTGAATAAATGTTTTATATGAGTGGGTAAACTAATGGAATGAAATTTAATGTGATTTGTGATATTAGTGGGTATACTCATAAAAAATAAATGTGAATTGAAGAATGTTTAAATAATACTCCATGAGGGTATTATGAAATGGCTCATGTAAATGGTATAGAATTCCTTGAACCTGTGTGCTGCTTGGATTCTGATTCCATTGGATTTTTTGGACACTAACTCAAGACTAATAGAGTTTATTTCGAGATTTTCTTAGAACATGATGAGGATGCCTTGGTTCACTATACCTTGTATTCATACATTTGGAGTATGACGCTTATAATATATGGCATGATTGTGGTAAATGTTCCATTATTGATTATAATACATGACCATTGTAAATGTGATATGTCTGGTTATACGGATCGACTGTGTTTGTTCTAACACTTCTGGTTATTTGGAAAGGTCATGGTTGACATGATATGTATGGATGTGTGGTGAGATTGTGATAGTTGTTTATGTATTGTTTTCAGATGACTTGTTTTAGGAACATGACCAATGTTTTGTAGGTATCCTTATTAGGTTATACAGTATCAATTGATTTATAGTATACATGTCATGTGAACATTAATTTTTTTAATTATTACCTATGATATGTATTTCACTCTATATTTTCTTGTTATATTTCATAACCAAGACTTGTTATAGACATTTGGATGGTTACCTACTAGGATTTTATGTCACACCTAGTTCAGGCTATCGTTGGGCACCCAAATATTTTTTATGGATATAGATAGGGATCAGGGAAAGTTCCCATAGGGCGATGATTGACTTTGTTCCATGTAAGTAGCAGAGGATCACGAGACCGAGAAAATTCTTGTGATAGAGAAAAGTTTCCCCGTATACACATCCTAATCCCTCGCTGCTAGTTAGTAACCTCTGGTGTTTGGGGAGATACACTTGAGGCAATGTGGGCAACTGGGCTCAAGGAACCATTTATTAGAATCTGTTTCTGGGATGTTATAGTAACAATTCACCATTAATTATAATATTATATTCATATTACTCTCTAAAAACTTATAAATGTATTAATAATTGAGGAATAATCAGTCAATTAATTTCATTGCATTTACTGGTAAACCATCAAGACAAAATTGAAAATGATGTACTTTGTGGTGAATTTTTAAGGGAAGTAAAAAAGAAATATTCACTATATTTGAATTATATATCATGTACTAAATATATAAATAAAAAAACAAATTGAGGGTTTGAATTGATGTATCACTACACACCTTCCTTTAACCCTAGACAAAGATATTAAATATTTCTCATTTTTAGTGTGATTTTTGTATAATAATTGAGAATATAGATACATGGAAAATGTATATAAATAATTCATGTGTATGAGTATTAATAATGAACCCCAACATATGATCATATAAATATTAATAATATATATGTAAGGAAATCATGTCAAAAAAAAGTAAGGATTATAATTAAAAATATGAAATATATCTTTGAAATGAGGAATTGATTAAGAACAAGTTAAATGTTGGAAGCATGATAAACTTCACTGATTAAAAAATTAGCACGGTTCTCTCATTTTTTCTGGTTTTTTGAATTCATTAATATAATCATTTTATTTGAAATTTGCTACATTGTATTATCCTAGGACTGAAAAGACTAAGTGTGAGAGAATATATAGGTAAAATTTTATACCAATTTTATTGCAATCAATTCCCCAATAATTCATATTTTATGAGGATTCTAAACATTATTTAAATGAATTATTTTTTGAACTAATTGATAAATTTGGATAAAATTGAAATTTAAATGAATTGTTTTTATTGAGAATTTTATTTCACACTTCCAAACCTTAATTATTCAAACATAATTAATTTTACAGGATGATAAAGTTAAAGAAATCCTAATTATATTGAATATAAAATTGTCCATTTGAATTAAAGAATTTCCAATTTAACAATATAGGTAAATCACCTTAGATTCAAATTTCATGCATGAGTAGTTGATGAAGTTTTTTAGTGAAAAATAACATCTCTAATATATAAAATCTACATGTGAGAAGAAAATATATATCATTAAAATTTATAATCTCATGTCATACCACATAACACAATCATTGGATTTGATTAATTTATATCATTAGTTTTGACTTTATTGTTAAAAGTTTCATGTTTATATTACTAAGCAATGTTCACCGGTGTGAGAATGGAATGAATATAAAATGTGGTGTATAAGTTCTAAAAAAACTTATCCTACAAAATAATTTTGAATTTATGATTATTAGTGTGCAGGATCAAACAATTAGATCAATAGAGATAGATTAAAAAAGAAAGTAATATCACCATATGAAAATAAGTGACTTTTATAAGGTTCACCAACTTATTATCAGTTGAATGTATGCGTGCATAAATTTTTGTTTCCCACATCCTATGGCCATTGTTTTAGAATAAATAATAATAAAGATTAGTAGGAATAAAATTATTGACTATAAACAAGATTAAATATGTAGTATAATAATAAAAAATGATCAAAATTAGTGGGACAATGAATTAATGGTCATTTTAAATCCTCTTTAAGTGCCTCCATTACATAGAAAATGTATTCACCATTTTCATCTCTCAAACAAGAATTTTTATTAGAAACCCTCTCTAGAATTTTTAGGTGACTATCTCAAAAAATTATCTAACTCATAATTTATTTATTTGTAGAGTTTTTAAAAACACATTGTCATTCATGGTATTATGGCATAATCTCTATTGAATATTAAATTGAAAATTGATCAAATATAATTTTAAACACTATAAAATTGATAAAAAAATATTTCAAATACACTTATATTTGAATGAATTATGACATGAGGAATTTAATGATGATTTAATTAAATTAAAACCACAAAAACAAGGTCTGATATTATGGATTAATATTTTCCTTCTAATAGTCAAATATAGTACTATAAATCTATTAAGGTGTAATTATTAAAACTTTGATTCTATTATCTAATCCGGTTATTCTTCCAAATCTATCTAATGGATTGTAAAATATTAATAAATACTATTATGTAACTATATATATGGTGACATGATTTTTATGCTCTTCAAATCAAATAATAATATCAAATTATATGTCTATCGATTATGGTGTGGGTAATTTCACTATTATGTAATACTAAAAAATGGCATTATTATTTCCTTATTATAATGATTCAATGTGCCTTCATTTAATATTCTTATGAGTTTTACAAAGTATATGGACATTTTCATAAATAATTTTCATAATACATTATAACATAACACATGTATAAATTTTCTAGAATTATTTGATAGAGTCATATTTTTAATTTATTTATTTCATGAAATACCCTACCAAACCCCTCAGAAGGTTACTTTAACATAATGAAAATAATATTATGATGTGGTATTAATATTTATATGCATACTCCTCCTCCAAAATAGAGATTACGCTATAATTTAGTCCCTATTATAATAATGGATTTTGAACTATATATAGACATCATTTATTTACCTCATATGAAGCTTCAATAAGTCACAAACAACACCATGATAACATTATCATTAAATAAAACATTAGAATAGGTCCATAACTAATTAATAAACAACTGAAGAAACTAACTCATATAATTCTCCCAATATGATAGAGATATCTGAAAGTCACATTACCGAATAGAGTGATGTTTTTTAGAACTCCTACCATCAGTATAAAGAATAATTATATATTTAAAAAGTAATAATGAGGGTCCCAAAATCTCTGCAAATGAATCCTTAAATCTTTGTAAGGTATATCAAATATCCACATTTATATTTGATTGAAAATGCATTGATCTGAAAAATAAATTCAGTATACAAATATATCCTTATCTCCCCCCTCTATGAAACTCCACTTAATCCTCTTCTCTATAGTTTTCTTCTCACCCTTTGATAAAAATTGTAATAAATTACTAGTAAAAACTTCTATGTATTCTATTCTATTTTTCATTAGTGAAAAACAATAAAAACGTAAAAATATAAAACATATATTCTTAAAGAATTTGTGAGATAATTCACTCCCAAAACACACTCATGTACTGGAAGGAATACTTATTCATGATCTTTACATAGATATATATAAATTTCTCCTCGAAGGAAACACACTCCAAGTTGATCTCACCATAGATCAATTTCTCCTTGGGATTTAAAAAAAACATTTGTTGTTATTTATTCTAAATCTTTTTAAATTAATCCATTAAAGTATAAATTTAATAAATTTTTTAATTATTTTTTAACACTTTTCATATCCACTTGATAAAGTACACCTTTTTATTATAATTACTTATGGTTCTTCTAGTTTTACAACATAAATAATGTCTTAAATGATATTTTTCATCACTACATTATTTCACAGCCTTAATATTTTAGTTTATCTTGATTTTGCGACTTCTTTATCATGTAAAATAGCTAAATAATTATATATATCACATGAGATTGTAACATCTAATAAAATGGAACATTTATGATCATGATTTACTCCCAAATATTTTTCAATTTTATAATCCAATGACAACTATGTTTGTATAGTACCAGGTTCTTCTATGATAATGACATTCAATTTATCAACATTGTTTTTAGATTATTTTTATAGCACTAATATATTGTTCTACTAAGTCTATAATAAGAAAATACCATTAGTGACCTTTTCATCAAATTTTCTCATGTATCTAATTTTAATGTTGATAAAACATGGATTTTCAAGCATTATCAAGATATTAAAAATTTTATCCATCCTATGACACATTTGATAAGGTTTTTTATAGAATTCAGTAAAATAAAATAGATATGTTCAATGAATAATTCCATTTTCCATCCTTTTCTCCTTTTTTTGATGTTCTAAACTTTTATAGTATGATTCCTCTCATATGAACTAAAAAATAATCCTTATTATTTTTACTCCATTTTAATGAGTTGTGTATAGAAATATATACTCACTTTTGTATTCTATGATAATAAATATGTTTTTCAAACTCCCCATTTGTGTACTCTGATCTATAATTGGATCAAAGTAATTTGATAATGAATCTTATACTCATTTCAATTCCTCATTAATGACAATTAAATTTCCCAATATATTTATTATAGTCTAAATAATATAAACCTATATCATATGATCACAATAATTAAAAAAATATATGAAATAAAAAATGTATATTACTAGTTTTAAACCATATCTAGACACATACATCATAATTTTGAAGTTAATATGTCCTCTTGGTTTTCATCTCCAAAGGTTTGGGAACTTAGTTTACCATCTTCCCTTTTAAAAAAATAAAACAAGATATTCTTCTTTTCAAGATGAGATTTAGAATATTTATCTTAAAAATACAATGAATAATTAATATAAAGGTCCTTTAGCCTAAATAACCAATTGATTAATCTCAAAGTCTATTACGTTATTTCAAACTAAAATATCATGATTTTTTAACATTATTTATTTTAAATAAATAAAAAAATTATTCACTATAACCACATGGTTATTATTAAATACTTTAATATCAAAATGAAATAAAAATTATTTTAAAATAAAACATCATTTCCATTGTTGCATAATTATAATCCTTGTTTTCATCTCTATAGGTTTGTTACTTTGGTTCATCATTATCTCTTTTTGACTAACATCACAATAAATGATTATTCCCATGATGAGATTTAGAATATTTGTCCTAATATAAAAATGAACAAATCCCCTCATGATATTTTTTCCTAAATGGATAATTTTTTAATGTAAAATTTCATTCCACACTTTAAAACTTAAACAACATGATTTTTATTATCATTATTGATTTTAAAAAAATACACACATGTTTTCAGTACTACAAGCTTATTGTGTAATACCTAAATTTTTAATTAACAAATCCATTATTTTGAAATATAAACTAATTTCCATTATCAAGTAATTAACATGCACTCTAAAAAAATAACCATTTTTCTATTCCATGATAACTTGATTCATCCCATGAGAACTAAACCATGATTCATATACACTACTGCTCTATTTTTTTGAGTTAGATTTAGAGATAGAGATTCATGATTTATACTAAGTTTTAAAAAAAATTATAAAACTCTCCATTTTTGTACTTATTTCCATAGTTAGGTAAAATTATTTTGATAAGGTAGAATATTTTCTATTTGAAATCCAGTTGAGAAAATTTCAACTAATTACGATATTTTTATTTACATCAAATAAATAAAACATAAGTCATATGATTAGAATCATCAAAAAAATTATAAAATAATTTAACTATATTGGATGTTTTTATAATCATAAATAAACATAAATCATAATGTATGGGTTTAATAACTTATATTTTTTTATCTTTATAGGTTTTTGAATTTGATTCACCATCTTCCCATTTTAACTTATATCACAAAAAATATTTATTTTTGGGATAAGCTTTAGAATATTTCTCCCAAAAACAAAAAAAAATACACCCTCATGATCATTTAGCCTAAATTACCAAGTTATTAATTTCAATGTTCCTTTCCCTATTTAAAACTAAAACACTATGAATTATTATCACTATTGATTTGAAATAAATAACCAATTGTTCATTGTCCATGAATGATTATAATATCATACTTCAATATTCAAAAAACAATATGGGAAGAATAAATAATAATAATAATCACAAAGAATGAATGATCATTATATTATAACCAAAAATGCGAAAAGAGGATGATAAACGTACTTGATTCTATACAAAATTAATTGTGTAGTTTAACAAGAAGAATGATCAATAATATGAATGAGAAATCACAAATGGCCTTCATTTATCCTCCTCAACTACCAATAATTCATGGACAATGTGTGCACAATATTCTTCTCTGAAACATATCCCCTTATTACCAAGAATACTCTATGGAAAATTTATATTTAAACTACTCAGTATTCTTTAAGTGGATCTCTATTTTTTATTGAGTGGTAGTAATCATGGAATAACAAACAAAATTTCGTGGTAATATTTATTCAAAAACATATCTGAAAACCATGGATCAAATATCACTTTATACATTATAATATCCTCAATAAAATCTTTATATATGGTTAAAGTGTTGTAGTGTAAATAATTCCATCATGAAAAATTCATTTAGACCATAAAAATTTGATTTGGAATTATAGTTTAATGGTTTCCTCATGGTGGTTATAAAAAACACTATAAATCTATTATGACATAGTTTTAAGAAACTTCTAAAAATTATTCAAACTAAAATTATAATTTCAACAGTAATCACCATTAAGGTAACACGAATATTTTTGGAATAGTTTTAAATACTATTGAATTTTCACATATACTATGAAAAAATTAATTTTTTTAACCTTAGAATATGCATCAAATTATACACCAAATTGATTATGACATAGAAAATTTTACTATATAATTGTACTAAAAATATCCCCATGATTTTATTATTATAATAAAATGTTTTAAATCCATATCAAGTTCTTAAAAATTTAAAAAATAATCATAAACTCCCCATTAATAATCATGAAATAGGTTATAGTGTAATTTTGACATGAACAGGAAACCCTAATTAGATATAGACTCAATATCCATTGATTTTTAGAAAGAAAAATTCTACCAAAATCCTCTTAAAACAAACCTAGTGTAATAGAAAAATAATAAAACATGGATTTCTTACCTATGTAAAAATTATTCCTCATACATAAATATTTGGGTGTAATATAGTTTTAGTATAGTATTAATTTACAATATTTTTAAAAATATAAATTAATTTTATAATGTGTAACTTCAATAAAAAACAAGATAAACCATAAAAATTATTACAAAAAATAGGAAAATAATGTAAGTACATAGCTCATGATTTAATAACTCAAGAAACTATGTCGTAGTACACCCTGAATATGATAGTCTTTTCAAAACACATCATTTGTAAATAGATTACTATTTAGGGGAGTACTCTAAATCTCAGTGTGAAGAAAAAAATTACTTTAAACAAATCTCATTTTAGGAAATTCAATATTCACCAAGAATTAGTAAATTTTAATGAGGGGTCTTCCATAAAATTGACAATTTGTAATCAATGTAAAACTAATATCATTATTTATAATATCCTATATTGGTGTCCATGACCAAATAACTATGGAATATATCAATATATAATAAATAATGTTCACTATTATTTCAAGGAGTGGTTCCTTGAAACACAATATATAATTAAGAAAATTGTATTTTTAATATGATAAGATATGTTTCTTTGATGAAATTTATGGAAATACATATTTCACCCCATCATATGGAAGATATAAGTGCTTAAAAACTAATCATAAGAAGCAAAAATTCTATTTAATTTACCATAATATAGAAAGACCACATGTTGCCTATTATGACTCAATTTTATCATCTTTTATAACTTTATTATAATGTATAATAAATTGATACCATCACTTATGATATTATCACATCGAATAATATAATAGTTCTAATGAACATTATTAATCTATATCATCAAATATGATATCCTATATTATACCTCATGGATTATATAAAATAAAAACACATCAAAAATGTTGAATTATGATTCAATGAATCCATTTAAATTTTTTCTTGATTTTTTGTGACGGTGGATGGTTTAAAAATCCTACGGTAACCCATGGACATTAATTAATGCTACTACACAAGTGGAAGACATGAATTATCTAAAAAATAATAATATACATTTATTTATTTTCTAATTGATTTGAGAAATTCTTCAACAGAAGGTATATATGGTTCTCTGGAAAAGGAAATTGAATGGAAGAAATAAAGGGAACATATGAATTTATTAAAGGATATAAAAGATATTAAACCTAAAAAATAAGAATTCAAGTCATAGTAGAGATGCCTCAAGGATTTATATGAAATTTGGAATATTCATAATGTCTCTCGAGCACAAGTTCATGGTTCCCAAAAAAATATGCTAATATTTTGACTATTATAAAATATATTTCAGTACCTAGTAGAGGAAATTTAATTCACCATAGTGTAGTTTAAATATTAACTCAATTTAATTTTGTAATTTTCTTCTCTATCTATTTTGATAAACTTTTTTCAGTGGGAGATAAATATCAATTATTATTACATCGGGGAAGATCTTTTAAAAAATTCATAAGTGTATTAATTTAATATATCCTTTTTTTAATAATTTATTTACATGTAGTTTTTAATCTATGTGACTAGAGTGAAGAGGTGGTGATTATCACTACATAATTATTTACATACAATATATTTAAACATTTCACTCCATGATCTCTCAGATGATACCATTCATTAATTAAACCTTTTAATAATGACATTATAAATCTCACTGAAACAGTGTTTTATGACCATGTTCATCTATTCTATGGTTTAATACATGGGGGTTGGTTTCTTGATGGATATAGTTCTCCATAAAGGATATCTCAATAACTTAATTTATCTTCGATTAACAATCCATACATTATAATTCAGTGTTTTTACCATTTCACAAAGTAAGATATACGGGTCTATATACTAAATGATTGTAATGCACTAATTCGTGAAATAGAGCGAGTGTGTGAGGTGGTTTTGTGTTCTAATATATGTTATAGGAATAAAATGATTGTAAATATAGAACCTATATTGTCTCGTAAATTAAATTAATTTTTTTTAATTATATGGAACTATTCAAAGACCACACGCTTTGACAGCACATGATTTCGATGACTGGTGAGCTCAGATAGGAATTTTAAATATTTTTTAAGAACACTCAAGTAAACGTGAGAGCATGTTTTTTAAAATTTTGAACCAGTGCTCAGATAAATAATTTGAGTGAACCACTAAATTTAGAGCACCAGGATTCATCTATAAAGGACTTAACATTGGTCAGTAGGGGCTGAACAGAAAAGTTAATTTTTGGACTTTTTGAAAAATAATAAAATAACTTTAAAAAGATATTTTATTTTATTTTCTCATATGTTAAGCATAGAAAGATGAAGATATGGTGCAACGACAAGGCTCATTAATGAGTCTCATTAATTCGTCATTAACTCACAATGTACGAAGGATTAAGGATGCGTAACATCAACGCTGTTTCATAAATGAAATAGCGTAATAACATGACATCGTCGCATATCAAAAACGATGCGATGTGTTTTTCTTTTAACTTGATTGATGCATTGGTGGAAAGAGGAATTAAACTTAGAGTATTCTCTGATGAACCTCCAACTAACTTCCTCTCCAATAAAGAATGACAAAGGCTGATGAATGTCAAACATCTTGGATGCACCTCATAGAATGAAGTCGGAAGCGACAAACGACGTCGATTTCGTGAATCCTCAAGGACATAACACTGAAAAAACAAACGTCTAAGTGGTAAGGGTTATTTGATTTTAAATTTCTTCCCAATTCATTTATCTAGAAGTGAAAAATGTGGATCAACCCAACAACAGGTTAATCCGAAAATCGTGCGTTTATGTGGGAGGTAGACTTTTCTTTTGTGAGAATTATCTATCCATGATTAGTTGATCTTTTACAATGATTTAATATCTTCCTCAAGCCTCCTCAATTTCAAAACTTATAATGTGGAGGGTAAAAACTGACATGAACAGAGGCCCGAACCCCTCCGCATGTGCACTACTTGGGAATGGATAGTCAAAAATGGAAGAAAGACGTTTTTTATACCATTTCAAGGATGGTGGTGACCCGAGAGACCTGTGGGATAGACTCACTCCCATTGGGTCGGACCCACACCCAGTGGGTCGGGCCGAAACAAAATAGTTTGTTTGGCGACTCAACGGGTTGAACCCTTAGCCAAACCGGGTCAGGTCCAATAAGGCCCATTGGGCTTGGCCCACTGGACAGGATAGACTGGACCAACCCAGACCCGAACAGGGTCATTTCAAGTCATTCAAATTAAACTGGGGTCTGTGGGACCCCCAGGCAGGGTTGGTCGGGTTGGTCCGACCGGGTCAGACCTGACCTAGATGCAACCAGTCCCTATTTACTAAAACGCTAATAACGTGCAAACTAGGAATATGATTGATGATCCATTTGTAGTATTGGGATCCACTCAATGAGGTGGATATTTTGGAATTATATGATGAGGCTTTCATGGATGTTGATATGCAACGAATGGCTTGAGGAGTGGTTCTCCCAATTGAGCTACGTACAGAACCCTACGGTTGGATGAGGCCTAAAAACTGCTGAATTTTGAATATGTGAGACTGATTATGGACCAGTGGGAATAAGTTATCTACAAATTTGAAGTCCCATGGTAAGAATCACTTCTATGTGACTTTATAGGCCCACGGTTGGAAGCACTTATGTGTGACTTTGCAAGCCCACGGTACGCGACGAGGAGGAGTACCTCAGTTGACCGAGATTAGCTAGAAACACTTATGTGTGCCTTTTCAGACCCACTTTATGTGATGAAGAGGTATAACTATGTAGTACAAGGTTAGTGAGAATCACTTCTCTATGGCTTGGTAGTCCCACTATACTCGATAGAGTAGGCGTTCTCCAGCAGTAGAGGTTTTCAGTGATGTGACTAATGATTCTTCTATCACCACCATAAATGTATACCTGATCTGAGTTGTCTTGTGCTTCATAATTTAATTTGAGGATTAATCTGTGGTGTTTCTTTTTTTTCTTGGGTTCCCTAATGAGTATTTTGTTTCTCACCCCTACACGGGCTTCACCCGTACATGTTGCATATGGTGCAGACGATCGACATTTCGATAGAGACTTTGGTAGACCAGGACCCATAGGTGCTCAAGAATACGGGATCAACAGATGCTAATATGTTAGAATTTGTGGAATTGGACCAAGAGTGGAGTATTAGGATCCAGTGGATAGGATTTTCTACTTTGGTTTCCTGTAGCTGCACTACTCTCATAATCAGGTGGGGTTTTTCCGCAGATGTCCATCAAAGTTTCCTTTCTGTACTTTTCTATTTTTAGTTCCCTTTTGGGGTTTGTATTCTGGACCACTTGTATTAGTTTTACTTGTAATCATATCTATTTTAGTGATACTTATTTTCTTTTTTCCGTTTAGAACGTTTTTCAGTGTGTGTGTGTGTACGTATAGGTACACGGGGAAATGCCTCTCACTTGTAGGTGGACGCCTTCTGCAATAGTAGCCATCCCCTGGCCTTCGAGAGGCAGGCTTGGGCTATTCACAGAATGGGACCTAGGGGAAGGGTCATATAAAAGTGGTATCAGAGTTAGGCTGGTCCTACCACAAAGACCGTGAGTCTGTGTTTTGTTTTTGGGTAACATTTTTAAGTGTTTTGAGTCCAACTTCTAGATTCAAGGAGTCCAATATTTGTGTAGAGGTCGATGTATCTATACACTAGGACCTTGAATTCTATTATTTAGCTCTATACATGAAGATATTGGTTTTATAAGTGTCTCTTTATGGTCATTTGAATAATAGTTATCGCACCAGGAATAACCTTCTGACCATGGTACATCTTGATCTATCTCAGAATTCCTCCACCTTGAAGACCTTCCAGGATCCTGATACGAGGTTGTGAGGACATCCCACCGAGTGACGAGGCATCCATTCAGCAATTAGTTCTAGAGATGGAACCATTGTGTGGTACACCAGTGATACCACCACCTGATGGCATGCATTTACAACTGACGGTTCCAGCAGAGGATGTGCGTAGACTTAGTGCCCGGCATGAGTTTCAGAGACAAGGACCTCCTAGGTTCAAGGGAGAGATAGATCCTCCTGTCCCTGAGGACTGGCTGGATGCAATTATGTAGTTCTTCCTCTTATTGAGGAAACAAGATGACTATATGTTGATCTCAGCATCGAGCCTTCTGCAGGGCTTGATAGGGAGATGATGGAGCTTGAACACCCAGACACATGATGAGGCGACCCTCACCTGGGAAGACTTTTAGTAACTTTTCCAGGATGAGATTTTCTCTGCGACCATGTGATCTGTGCACATTCAGGAGTTGTTTCACATATAGTAAGGAAATATGACAGTTTTAGAGTACTCAGTGAGGTTCATCGAGCTATCTCACTACTTGACGGATATGGTACGAGACCCTTTATTCAGGGATTTATCCTTTGAGTAGGGACTCGGGCAGGATATCAGAGCATCATTATTGTCTCTTAGAATCCCTAATCAAGATGGGGTGCTGGAACTAACCCTTCTGGTAGATAAATTCTTGGTAGAGTATGCACCCACAGCTAGAGCTACTAGTTGACCCCAGGTGCTAGAGTCTTTTGCAAGAAACACATAGTAGACGTGAAGGCCCAAGTGGGCCGGGTCTTTCAGAGGATGACCCCAGGACTCAGGGTTGGAAATTTTGGGATCCCAAACCCGAGGGAGTCAGCTAAGAACCAAGATTTTCTTTTCATCTGGCGGGTAGGGACACATGGCTCATGACTGCCTGACCCATTGAACAAATGACTAGCAGACGGTCGAGGTGCCGCCGAGGTAGAGGAAGCAGTTTGAGCAAGGAGGTCCACAGGGCGTCAGACATGGATTGGTATTTTGTCTAGAAGTAGGTGGTGGGTGATAGTTTGAGGTGTTACCACCACCACCCCTAGGTGGTCCAACCTATCCTCGTGGAGTATGAAGATAAGGGAGAGTACATCTTCAAGATGTATAGGCTTATGACCACAGTACTTGAGAGATGATCTGATGTACGATCTGTGTCTTCTCCATCCAATTTATAGTTCTAATAAACATAGGTTCTAGTCACTCCTTCCTTTCCACATCTCTCATTCAGAGCTCAAAGATTCTGGTGGATCTGTTAGCTCAATCCTTACAGCTAAAGACTTCTACAGGAGGGTTTCAGATGATTACTCACTGGTGTTGGTAGTGTGAAGTCACTCTAGGAGGAGAGAGCTTCGACTGGGATCTCCTAATAGCAACATAAAGACCTTACAACATCATCTTGGGTATGGAGTAGTTATCTGTAATCCATGCTCAAATCGACTATTTTAGGCATACAGTGCGGTGTGTCTATGAATATGAGACCAGGTCTTCCTTCACCATAGATAAGGAAACCCTTGCAGCACAGGATGAATTTTATCGAAGGAGGGTGAAGCTGATCAATCACCATTTGGCTAGCTTCATCCTTGATACAGTGGATGAGAGTATTCCAAGATTTCTGGAATTGGTGGAAGAGTACGAGTTTGTTTTTCCTAAGGATGTTCCAGGACTCCCTACTCATAAGGAGGTAGAATTTTACATCGACTTGTACCCTGGGACGACACCAATATCCACACTAACATATCAGATGTCTCCCATAGAGCTTCACTAGCTGAGGGTACAGATATAGGATTTGTAGGAGAAGGGTTTTATAAGGCCCATAATTTCACCATGGGCAGACTGGGTGTTTTTTTTCAAGAAGGCAGACAAGACTTTGAGGTTGTGTGTGGACTTTCGGCACCTGAACTAGGTGATTATAAAGAACAAGTATCCACTGCCAAGAATCGAAGATCTCTTCGACCAGCTGAAGGCTGAAAATTGGTTATCAAATATAGACCTCATATCAAGCTTTCACCAGCTTTAGGTACAGGATGAGGATGTGCCAAAGATAGCCTTCAGGTGCAGGTACGACCACTATGAGTTTCTGGTGTTGGATTTCGGTGTGACCAATGCCCCAGTAGTGTTCATGGGACTAATGAACAAGATATTCCAGCCTTACATTGACCAATATGTTGTGGTCTTCATTAATGACATCTTGGTTTACTCGGCATCAGAGGAGGAGCATGCTACACACCTTTGAATAGTCCTGGATACACTTCGAGAGCACCAGATTTATGGTAAGATCTAGAAGTGCCTGTTTTGGATATGGGAGGTCCACTTTCTAGTACATACCATCTCTGAGGCTGGAGTTACCTTAGATCTGAGAAAGATAGAGGTGGTGATTTATTGGGATCTACCAAGAATCAAGACTGACGTGCAAAGCTTCTTGGGGTAGGTTAGTTACAATCAGAGGTCCGTGCTTGAATTATCCAGAGTAGCATAACCCTTATCGGCTTTCACACGGAAGGGAAAACCCTTTGTGTGGACATAGAAATTTTATCAGAGTTCCCAAGAGATGATGTAGAGACTGACTAGTGCCCCCAACTTGAGACTACTTGTAACACCCCGAGCTTCCACGATACGCTTCTCATTCAATAATGCAATAGCTTGCATTGTACGCAAGTTCGAGTTCTAACACACCGCAACTAATCAAAATAGCCGTTATGAATAGTAATAACCACTTTTTAAAATTATAGAAATTTTATATTTCAAAATGGACTTCATTTTTGTATTCGTAATATCGAAATTAGCCTATGTTGAATTTTTGGTATTTTTCTGAGAACTTCTAATTTTTTATGAATAGTGAAAAATACTTAAAACAACTTTTTTAATCAAAATAATTTATAGTGATAAGTTATACTATTGAGTGGATTTAATGTATAATTAGAATATATTTTTACCATTTTATCCAATGGTGGTCATTAGAATTAATTTAACATTGAAATTGGACATAAACAATTGCCAATCTTTTGATATAAATTGTTTCTTAAAAACACGCTATTTGTTGTGACAGCGGGAATTAATTATAAAATTAATTAATGCAACTAATATGTTTGGAATTTTGTAAAATAGACATCATTTTTGAATTCGGAATATCAATTATAGCTTAGGGTGAAATTTTGGCCTTATTCTGAAAAACTTCAATTTTTGATGAATAGTGAAACCACTAAGTGGTTGTTAAATAACTGATTTTTCGTTTAAATGAAATATTACCACTTCTGTGATTTGATTTTCAAAAATCCGACATACATGGTTGTCATTAAGAAGTAAAATGTGGTTCAATGGGATAAAAATAATTTTTCGGTGAATAGTAACTTATTAAGTTCTTAATCGCGATTAGTGGTAATTAGGGTAGTTTAAGGTATAAATAATACTTTAATAATATTAAATGACCTAGACACATGTCCCAACCTCATTGGTTGTGTCATGGCCGACCAAGACAAGCCATGGCCTAACTTGGGGACCCCATGGATCCACTTTTGTTGGGAAATAACATAAATTACTTTTTATTTAATGTTAAAGTGAAAATGACACTAACATAAAGTGTTTTACTAAAACAATTTTTAATTGGGGTTATACAAGTCCAAATTTTGATTATAAATAGTCATTGGAAATCTAAAAAGATTTCCTACATCATAGTATTTGTTTTATAATTTTTAGACATTAAATAAATTAAAGTATTTATGACATAATAATGATGCAGCGATGACATCATTATTTGACGATTTAAATAAAATGAGAAGATAATGCAAAATCCGAGGCTTACACTTGTCCAAAGCCTATTGGATGAAGATATTTCGAAACCTTATCACCTTAGCCTCGAATTATATAGATGTGGGACCTTTTAAAACCGAAACACATTTTCAAATAATGTAATGTTCCTTTACTTTCCAAAAGTGCCCCTCCTCTCCTCTTATAAAAGGCCCCCACCTCTACCTCATTTCACACACTCTTCAAGCCATTGGCTCGGCCAACCCCTGCCCATTTGCTCTCTCCACATCCCTCTCCTCATCCTAGAGGATTCCCTTTGGGCAGAATCCTTTCAAAGGAAGCCTTTAGGCTCAACTCAAAAGGAGTTACACTTTTTAAGGAGGTTAAAGAACGGTTGAGTCAAGTCGGACACAAGGTAAGGGAACTTCTTAACCCAACTTCCATTCTTTGGGTTAATCTCCTACTTTCAAATTATGTCATGATATTGTTATGTCATATCTTGTATTTGTACTTTCTTTATGTGTAATTATAGTGAATACACATAATAGATATATTTTATTTAAATGATATTTGTAAGGGAACTTCTTAACCCAACTTCCATTCATTGGGTTAATCTCCTACTTTCAAATTATGTCATGATATTGTTATGTATTATCTTGTATTTGTACCTTCTTTATGTGTACTTATAGTTAATACACATAATAGATCTATTTTATTTATAAATGATCTTTGTAAGGGAACTTCTTAACCCAACTTCCATTCTTTGGGTTAATCTCCTACTTTCAAATTATGTCATGATATTATATCCTTTTTTTTATTTTTACTTTCTTTATGTGTACCTATAGTGAATACACATAATAGATCTATTTTATTTTTAAAAATGATCTTTTTAAGGACTTCGTCTCTATCCCCTTTCATTGAGGCATATTTTGGCTTTATACACAACTTTCCTTTTATACGGTGTATAAAACCCTTTGACTTTTGCATTTATTCAAAAGGAATCTTTTTTATACGAAGCGTTTTACTAAACGACAAAAGGGAATGTTTTTCTTTCCGTACTTATGCGGCGACAACGACTTCTCCGCCGCCGTGACCATTATTTGAGATCCGGCTTCCTCTTCAAGCCATCATTTTTTTTAATGAAAAATAAATACAAAGTTTTAACTCTCTTTCATTTTGGTATTGAAAATGGTTTTGAAAGCATTTTTATTATAGCAATGTGTTGTATTTATATCTTGTGATTGAAATGTGGAAATGTTATGTTTCCTTTATGCCTGTTTTATGAGATACGATTATGTTATGGTTTATGATATGTTTAAACCTATTCATATGAGGAATGCATTGGACTTAATAAGTGACGGGTGGAGCCCGCTATAGCTCCTCGATGCATCGGCAGGTCTCATGAGAAAAACTAGTGTCTTGGCACGAGGCCTTGACAAAATCTTATTTGTGGTCTTGGCACGAGGCCTTGACTACGTGGTTATGATAGTCTGGCATTATGCATTCCATCATTATGAAAGTGGTTATTGATATTACATGTGATTATTCGACCAGTAGAATATCCATGTGAAGAAGTAAATGGCATTATCTCATTTTACTTTTGCCATATTATGTTGAAGTTCATGTTTAAAAGGCTTTTGTTTTAGTTATACATTGCCTTAAATGTTAATGTTTATTTATGAAAGCTTCCGCAATATTGTTATCCTTACTGAGCATTTGAGCTCACCCCTTTCAATGTTTTAATATTTTCCAGGATGTGAAGAAGTATTTTATGAATGACCTGCAGGGATAGTCAGAAGAGGATATGAGTGTGGACTATGGAGACTTTGTTATTGTAGTTTTTCACTTTTTGATGTAATGAAAGACTTATGAATGTATCTAGTGTTTCCAAGGCTACTAAACTAATCGGTCTTTCGAGACTTGATCCTTTGTGATCATGCCAATGTTACGAAGTAATGCACCGGCTCTGGGTAGCTGGGGTCGGGGCGTTACAGTTGGTATCAGAGGCAGTTTAGTACTAACCTTGGAAGCTAGATTTAGATAAACTCTGATTAGAGCACATAGCCCAAAGATAGACTTTGAGGATTAGTATAGAAGAACTTCCTAGAATTTTAGTATTGTAGAGATGTTGTGAGTTTTCCGAGCAATACATCCCTGTCTGGATACGAGCAGGTAGAGGTGGCTCTGGCACAGATGTACCTAGGGGTAAAACCCGAAAACACCGCTTTGAGCTAGACTCAAACGGGAACTGGTGCACGACAACGGGCCTTGCTGCACTCTTGGTTATGACACTCCCGGGGGATATGCTTAGGATAATTCTCATTTTCTTTACAAACCATTATGTAAGGTTTATGAGTACATACTTCCTCAAAGGAAACATTTCTTTTTATGATTATGGATTATATCCATAAATAGTTCAATTTATGTTAAGTATTATACAAGTATGGAATTATGTATTTTGATTCATAAACTAATCTGGATTATGCCATTGTTTAGAAATGGCGCCTAGTAGAAGGAATGGAAACTGTATCAATGCACGAACTCCGTGTAGGGATTGCCCTCCTGCTCAAGATAATTATTGTGGACCTGGAGATACAACTGGTGCTGATCAACTTATTACCATACTGGGACAACTCACGCAGGTTATGAATAACAACCTTACTCGTATGGAGCACCCTGATCCGCAACGTGGAGGATCAATGCTAGACCGTTTCATGAGGCAACAACCGCCAACCTTCAATGGGAGTACAAATCCTACAATAGCTGAGCAATGGATAAATTCCTTAGAGAAAATATTCCATGCCTTGGGGAGTAGTGAAAGGGAGAAGGTTGTCATGGCAGTTTACCGCCTCACTGGAGATGCCGATCAGTGGTGGTCACTGATTCAAAACACAAAGGAAGATGATGACGTATCGAATATGGAATGGAGAGAGTTCAAAGAGTTGTTCTTAGAAAAATACTTTCCTCGTGACCATCGAGCAGATATGGAAAGGCAATTTCTGAGTCTGAGGCAGAAGGAGGATGAGAATGTCGCAAAGTATGAGGCTAACTTTACAAGGTTAGCGAGGCATGCTGCCGATTATATACGTAACCCAAGGAGTAAGATTGATCGTTTCTTTGATGGGTTAAAACCATTTCTCCGTCGAGCTTTAGTATCACAATCCTTCTCATCATACGAAGATATAGTCTCATGTGCTATCAAGACAGAAAAGGAATTCTCTAAGTCTTATGACAACAAAGTAAAGCAAGAGAAGAAGAGAACGGTGGAACAAGAGACAGATAAAGGGAAAAAGGGAAAGAAGGATTTTCCATTATGTGATAATTGTGGGAAGAATCACCCTGGTACTTGCCTAAAAGGAATGGGAGTCTGTTATAAATGTGGAGAAAAAGGTCACCAGGCACGTGATTGCAAGGGAAAGAAAGAGGCTGTCAAAGTTGAATGCTACAATTGTAGAGAAATGGGTCATTACGCAAATGAATGTCCTAAGCGTCAAGGAATCTTACCTCAGAAAAGGCCAAGGGATCAAGGACAATCTTATGCTATTACTACAGTTGAAGCAGAATAACTAATGTATTGATGCTTTCGGACTCATGGATTATATTCTGGTTATTAGAATAATGTGATCTATATAAGGATTGTACTGCAGTACTTGTTGGTTTCAGTAAGGTTTTAATATGATGAAGGTAATTATATTTTTAGTATGTGACAATAAGAGAAACTTTACTTTGTTTGGGGAATCTGATAAATTGATTTTGGAATTAAGAGACCTTTTAGAGAAAGTCTGGACAGAGGTATTTTGGATAACTATAAAGGTTGGAGTGGATTAAGTTGATTTTTGGATAGTATGGTTTAAGGTTAAAAAAATTTATGAAGATTATTTTTGGAATATTATAATACTATAGTTTTAGGAAAAGGACAACCTGTAGGGTGGGGCATAAACCGTCGCGTCGGACAAAGCTGTAGGAATCGAACCCACAATCAAAGTGCGACAGGCCTTTATTTCCTACCACTAGCCTACAGGAAGTCCCTGGTTATTAAAAAATAATTTTACTAATCTAAATGGTATGTGTTAACATTTTGAACCTTATACCATTAGGATAAATAGAATATTTTTGAGTTCCGTTACCATTTGGAGTAAAAGTTGGGTTTGTGGTAAAAATTTATTAACGAATGAAAGTATACATAACAAGTATGTATATTCCCCTACGTTCTTAGTAAATCTCATAAATAAATTCCTCAACATTATAAAAGGTAACTTAAAACAAAAATGTTGTCGGTTAACTTTTCCAACTGGGGATTCAATGACCGTTTAACCAATCACAAGTTTGTGATTTTCTTGTGGTTAAACATTCTCCTAATCCTGTTTTCTATAACTCTCCATCAGACCTTGATGGTTTGTTTCTCCTCCATATCCATATTTTCATAGAATCCTAGAATGGGCTATATCGGGTGACCTTTGTACTTATCCTGCTTTCTTTTAATGTTATATATTTATTAACCTTATTTCCGATGTGGGTTTTCCACAAAGGTATTTTCTATTTTCAGCCTTTTATTATCAAAGAAAAATTTCAAATTGCGAGGACGCAATTTATTGAAGGAGGGGAGAATGTAACACCCCGAGCTTCCACGATACGCTTCTCATTCAATAATGCAATAGCTTGCATTGTACGCAAGTTCGAGTTCTAACACACCGCAACTAATCAAAATAGCCGTTATGAATAGTAATAACCACTTTTTAAAATTATAGAAATTTTATATTTCAAAATGGACTTCATTTTTGTATTCGTAATATCGAAATTAGCCTATGTTGAATTTTTGGTATTTTTCTGAGAACTTCTAATTTTTTATGAATAGTGAAAAATACTTAAAACAACTTTTTTAATCAAAATAATTTATAGTGATAAGTTATACTATTGAGTGGATTTAATGTATAATTAGAATATATTTTTACCATTTTATCCAATGGTGGTCATTAGAATTAATTTAACATTGAAATAGGACATAAACAATTGCCAATCTTTTGATATAAATTGTTTCTTAAAAACACGCTATTTGTTGTGACAGCGGGAATTAATTATAAAATTAATTAATGCAACTAATATGTTTGGAATTTTGTAAAATAGACATCATTTTTGAATTCGGAATATCAATTATAGCTTAGGGTGAAATTTTGGCCTTATTCTGAAAAACTTCAATTTTTGATGAATAGTGAAACCACTAAGTGGTTGTTAAATAACTGATTTTTCGTTTAAATGAAATATTACCACTTCTGTGATTTGATTTTCAAAAATCCGACATACATGGTTGTCATTAAGAAGTAAAATGTGGTTCAATGGGATAAAAATAATTTTTCGGTGAATAGTAACTTATTAAGTTCTTAATCGCGATTAGTGGTAATTAGGGTAGTTTAAGGTATAAATAATACTTTAATAATATTAAATGACCTAGACACATGTCCCAACCTCATTGGTTGTGTCATGGCCGACCAAGACAAGCCATGGCCTAACTTGGGGACCCCATGGATCCACTTTTGTTGGGAAATAACATAAATTACTTTTTATTTAATGTTAAAGTGAAAATGACACTAACATAAAGTGTTTTACTAAAACAATTTTTAATTGGGGTTATACAAGTCCAAATTTTGATTATAAATAGTCATTGGAAAGCTAAAAAGATTTCCTACATCATAGTATTTGTTTTATAATTTTTAGACATTAAATAAATTAAAGTATTTATGACATAATAATGATGCAGCGATGACATCATTATTTGACGATTTAAATAAAATGAGAAGATAATGCAAAATCCGAGGCTTACACTTGTCCAAAGCCTATTGGATGAAGATATTTCGAAACCTTATCACCTTAGCCTCGAATTATATAGATGTGGGACCTTTTAAAACCGAAACACATTTTCAAATAATGTAATGTTCCTTTACTTTCCAAAAGTGCCCCTCCTCTCCTCTTATAAAAGGCCCCCACCTCTACCTCATTTCACACACTCTTCAAGCCATTGGCTCGGCCAACCCCTGCCCATTTGCTCTCTCCACATCCCTCTCCTCATCCTAGAGGATTCCCTTTGGGCAGAATCCTTTCAAAGGAAGCCTTTAGGCTCAACTCAAAAGGAGTTACACTTTTTAAGGAGGTTAAAGAACGGTTGAGTCAAGTCGGACACAAGGTAAGGGAACTTCTTAACCCAACTTCCATTCTTTGGGTTAATCTCCTACTTTCAAATTATGTCATGATATTGTTATGTCATATCTTGTATTTGTACTTTCTTTATGTGTAATTATAGTGAATACACATAATAGATATATTTTATTTAAATGATATTTGTAAGGGAACTTCTTAACCCAACTTCCATTCATTGGGTTAATCTCCTACTTTCAAATTATGTCATGATATTGTTATGTATTATCTTGTATTTGTACCTTCTTTATGTGTACTTATAGTTAATACACATAATAGATCTATTTTATTTATAAATGATCTTTGTAAGGGAACTTCTTAACCCAACTTCCATTCTTTGGGTTAATCTCCTACTTTCAAATTATGTCATGATATTATATCCTTTTTTTTTATTTTTACTTTCTTTATGTGTACCTATAGTGAATACACATAATAGATCTATTTTATTTTTAAAAATGATCTTTTTAAGGACTTCGTCTCTATCCCCTTTCATTGAGGCATATTTTGGCTTTATACACAACTTTCCTTTTATACGGTGTATAAAACCCTTTGACTTTTGCATTTATTCAAAAGGAATCTTTTTTATACGAAGCGTTTTACTAAACGACAAAAGGGAATGTTTTTCTTTCCGTACTTATGCGGCGACAACGACTTCTCCGCCGCCGTGACCATTATTTGAGATCCGGCTTCCTCTTCAAGCCATCATTTTTTTTAATGAAAAATAAATACAAAGTTTTAACTCTCTTTCATTTTGGTATTGAAAATGGTTTTGAAAGCATTTTTATTATAGCAATGTGTTGTATTTATATCTTGTGATTGAAATGTGGAAATGTTATGTTTCCTTTATGCCTGTTTTATGAGATACGATTATGTTATGGTTTATGATATGTTTAAACCTATTCATATGAGGAATGCATTGGACTTAATAAGTGACGGGTGGAGCCCGCTATAGCTCCTCGATGCATCGGCAGGTCTCATGAGACAAACTAGTGTCTTGGCACGAGGCCTTGACAAAATCTTATTTGTGGTCTTGGCACGAGGCCTTGACTACGTGGTTATGATAGTCTGGCATTATGCATTCCATCATTATGAAAGTGGTTATTGATATTACATGTGATTATTCGACCAGTAGAATATCCATGTGAAGAAGTAAATGGCATTATCTCATTTTACTTTTGCCATATTATGTTGAAGTTCATGTTTAAAAGGCTTTTGTTTTAGTTATACATTGCCTTAAATGTTAATGTTTATTTATGAAAGCTTCCGCAATATTGTTATCCTTACTGAGCATTTGAGCTCACCCCTTTCAATGTTTTAATATTTTCCAGGATGTGAAGAAGTATTTTATGAATGACCTGCAGGGATAGTCAGAAGAGGATATGAGTGTGGACTATGGAGACTTTGTTATTGTAGTTTTTCACTTTTTGATGTAATGAAAGACTTATGAATGTATCTAGTGTTTCCAAGGCTACTAAACTAATCGGTCTTTCGAGACTTGATCCTTTGTGATCATGCCAATGTTACGAAGTAATGCACCGGCTCTGGGTAGCTGGGGTCGGGGCGTTACACTACTAGAGTAGGGTGTTGGGTATGTAGGTTACCATGACACATCAGGGACCGTAATGGGTTTCATCCTGCTACAAGAGTCAGCAATGATCGCCTATGGCTCATGAAAGATGAGACAAAATGAGAAAAACTACATGACCCATGACTTGGAGTTAGCAGTAGTGGTATTTTCCTGGAAGATGTGGTGGCACTACTTGATAGGTGAGTAGTTTATAGTTTACTCTGACCACAAGAGTCTCAAGTATATCTTCTCTTGGAAGGAATTAAACCAGAGATTGCAATGATGGCTATATTTCCTCTAGGGATATGACTTTGATATAGTCTATAATACTAGAAAGGGGAACATGGTGGCAAAGGCGCTCAATAGGAGCACCGGTTTACTGGTGCTGAGTGAGACGATAGAGCAATTGGACATGATGCAGATATCCTTAGTGGATGATGGTGGAGCTGATTGCATTCAATTGATGATTGTTACTCCCCCATTCCGATAAAGATTTGGGAAGGCACATCTTGTGGATGTTGACTGTGAGGCCTGACATGCTCAGTTATCCCAAGGATGGGATCCTGATGGATTTTCGATAGGTGGGGATCACATCATCCTTTTTAGAGGGTGCATCATAATTCTAGTGACATTTCCTGAGGTGGTGTTGAGAGAGTTACATACATCCCCCTTGGCAGTACATCATGGAGTGTCGAAGATGTAATAGAACCTATGACATTAATACTGGTGGCCAAGGATGATGAAATTTGTGGCCGAGTTCGTTTCATGATGCCTACTTGTCAGCAAGTGAAGGTCGAGCCTCACGCTCCACCAGGCTTGTCCTAGTCACCCGAGGCACCAAAGTGGATGTAGGACGGTATCTCAATGGGATTTGTGAGGGGGTTACCGTGTACATCCATGGGACATGAATCTATCCGGGTGATCATTGACTGACTTATCAAATCGCCTCACTTCTTACCCATTTAGGAGTTGGGATCGGTGGAGGGATTGAAACGCCTCTACATCTAAGAGATATTATGGCTTCACGAGGTTCCTTTTATGATCATATCATATCATGATTCTCTCTTTACATCCTAGTTATGAAGGGTATTATAAGAGGCATTTGGGATGTATAAACTATTGAGCATAGATTTTCATCCCCAGATACGTGGTCAGATAGAGCAGACCATATGGAACTCGGAGGACATGCTACGTTCATGCGTCCTAGATTTTGGTCATAGTTGGGAGGAACACCTTCCAATGGTGGATTTTACATACAAAAAATATTTATCACTACACTATTGGAATAAAACCATTTGAGGCCTTATACAGGAGGACTTTCATATCACTCATATGCTTGAAAGACCATGGGGAGTCATCACTCATTGGTCCAGAGTTAGTAAAGGCTACCAACAAGAAGTTATAGATCACCAATGAGTGGATGAGGTCTACAAAGAGAAAGTATAAGTCTTATGTCGATATAAAATGTATACCCTTGGAGTTTGAGTAGGGTGATCATGTTTTCCTTTGGGTCTCACACCAATGAGGATTGTAGTGATTTAGTCGGGGCAACAAGCTATCCCCAAGGTTTATTAATCCTCTCCAAATCCTGAGTAGAGTTGGAGAGATGGCGTATCGTCTAGATCTTCACCTATAAATGCACTAGGTGCGTGATGTTTTCCACATTTCACAACTAAATAGGTATGTGCATGATCCATCGCCCATTATCAACTGGGGAGAGTTTCACATTGATGATGGGGTGACGTTCGCAGAGTTTCCATTAGAGATAGTGGATCGATAGAAGCGGGTCTTATGTGGGACGTTGACACCTCTAATGCAAGTTCGGTGGCAACACGAGAATCTCCAGGAGAGCACATGGGAGCGGGAGATTCATTTTCATTCTCAATACCCCCATCTGATTGATAATATTTTTTTTAGTATTTCCGGGATATATATCCCTAAGGTGGGGATAATTTGATGTCTCAAAAATTCCATGTAATTTTTTTAATTATATGGATTTATACTGAGATGATACACTTTGACGGTAAGTGATTTTGAGGCCCAGTGAGCCTAAAACAAAATTTTCAACTTTTATTTTATGTACGCTTAAGTAAATGTGCGAGTGGTTTTTTAACATTTTAACTAGTGCTCAGATCGAAAATATGAGGGCACTGTTATATTAAGAACACCGAGATTCACCTGGAAAAAACTTAACATTGGTTGACAAGGGCTGAATGGAAAAGTTTATTTTTTGTACTTTTGAAAAAATATTAAAATAACTTTAAAAAGTTATTTTCTTTTCTTTTCTAATCCATTGAGCGGCAGACAGTGATGTTGCGGTGTAATGAAGAGCCACATTGATGAGGCTCATTATTTTCTTATTAACTCATAGTGTAACGATGCTTTATTGATGTGTAACAGTGATGCTATTTCATAAATGAAATAGCGTAACTGAAATGTTATGATGTGTTTTCCTTTTATTCTGGGTAATGCGTTGGTGGAATGAGGAATTAAACTATGAGGATTCTCTCGAAAACCTCTGATGAACATCTTCTTTAACGAATAATGAAAAACGTTGATAAACGTCAAACATCTTCAAAACACCTCGAAGAACGGATTCGGAAGCAACGAATGATGTATGTGTCTTGAAACCTTGAGGACGTAACATTGTGGCATTGAACATCTAAGAGTTAAGGGTTATTTGATTTTAAAGTTCTTCCCCATTCCTTTTTCTAGAAATGAAAAACGTAGATCAACCCATGAATAGGTCGATCCCTGAATCATGCGTTTATGCGGGAGGGTGACTTTTCTTTTGGGGGAATTCTCTATCCGAGATTATTTTATCTTTTTCTACGACTAATCATCTACACCGATCCTCCATAGCTTTAAAACTTCTAATGTGGAGGGTGTGGGCTGACACAAAGACTCGAACCCCTCCGCATGTGAACTCATCATCAACAGGTTGTCCAAACTAGCGGCAAGGCGCACCTGAGACCATCGTAGTGATGGTGGCGACCCGAGAGGTCTGTAGGCATAGGTAAATCAGAAAACGGACCACCAGAGCAACTCAGGTGGCCCACAGAAGGTGTCGCCGACTGGCCCATGCTGGCCGCGTGGAGGGGGCGGCGCCAAACGGTTCCATGTTAGAGAGGATGGCCGGCCCTCACTGGCTGCCCTAGAGGATGGAGGTGCATCCTTCAGTGAGATGTGGTGGTAGGAGGCCATGGTCGGTTGGTCGTGGTAGCCACGGGGTGACGCGGCGCTAGACGGGTGCTAAATGGAGGGGCGGC
This sequence comes from Viscum album, assembly GCA_963277665.1. Classification (NCBI taxonomy): domain Eukaryota; kingdom Viridiplantae; phylum Streptophyta; class Magnoliopsida; order Santalales; family Viscaceae; genus Viscum; species Viscum album. The sequence goes on along the minus strand of OY728131.1, from coordinate 669,116,635 downwards.
CCGCATCCGGGTCGTCAGGGCGTCTTGGCGAGCCGAAGTCACCCGACCACAGCATGAGGGCCTCACGCTTCCATGGGGCTAGCAGAGGCCAAATGCGGTAGCAGACCGCATCTCGTCCAGGCGGCGCACACCAGCCCGCAACGTGTAGGTCGGGTTTTGGGCCGGCAGGTTGCACCCTTTGCTCGTGGGCCAAACCTATGGCCCAGTGAGCCAGTCTCTTAACCCAACAGGCCGGCCCCACAACCCTGCAGCCTAAACCCACTTTGGCAGGCCATACCCACACCCAGCAGGCCAAAACCGCACCCTTCGGACCAGGCCAAACTAGACCAGGTCATGAGCCGACCCTGCAGGCAGGACCCTCGGCCAAACCGGGCCGGGTCCAGTGAGGCCCATTGGGCCTGCCCAATAGCCAGGGCAGATTGGACCGACCCAAAACCAAACTATGCCAGGTTGAGTCAGTCGAATTAAACCAGGTTCTGTGGGACCCCTGGGCCAGGTTGGTTAGGTCGGTCCGACCAGGTCTGACCGGACCCTAACGCAACGGGCCCCTTTTTACAAAAAACGCAAATAAAATGAAAAATGGTCATCCGATTAATGAGTCGTTTGCAGTTTTGGGTCCCTCTCGATGAGTTCAATCTTTTGGAATGCCCTGAGAAAGATTTTATGGAATTTGAGATGTGATGATTGTCTTGAGGGTCGGTTCTCTCAGGCACGCTACGTATAGAGTTCTACGGTTGGTTGAGACATGAAGACTGCTGACTTTCGACTCTGAGAAACATGACTATGGCCAAGTGGGAAGGACTTCTGTGTGACTTTGTAGTCCCATGGTGGAAATCAGTTCTGTGTGACTTTGAAGGCCCATGGTACTCGATGAGGAATACCTCAGTTGGCCAAGATTAGTGAGAAACACTTCTATGTGACTCTTCCGGCACACGATACACGATGAGGATGTGTACCTAAACAGTCTGATGTTAGTGGGAAGCACTTCTGTGTGACATAGAAGACCCACTGTACTCGATTGAGGACAAGTTCTCCAGCAGCCGAGGTGTTTGATGATGTGACTGATGATTCTTCTATCACCACCCTAAATGTATACCTAGTGTGAGCTGTCTTGTGCTTCGTGCTTTACTTTGAAGATTGATATATGGTATTTCCTTTTTGTCTAGGGGTTCCTACTGAGTATTTTTTTACACACCCCTACATAGGCTTCTTCATCATGTATTGTGTCTGTTGCAGATGATCGATGTTTCGACAGATACATTGGTGGACCAAGACCTAGAGGTGCTTAGGGAGACAGGACAGATGTACACTACGACGGTGGACTTCGAGGGTTGGACTATGAAGGCCCTTGTAGGATTAGGTGGACAACGTGTTCTGCATTGGATTCCAGTTTCTACCCTACTCTCATGATTAGGTGGAGTTTTCCGTGGATGGACCCCAGAGTATCCCTTTTATACTTTTCAGTTTTAGTTCTTTTTTTGGGTTTGTATTCTAGCCCACATGTTTTAGTCGTACTTGTTCTCATCTCTATTTTAGTGACACTTGTTTCCTTTTTAGTGTGTGGAACTTGGTTGGGTGTGTGTCTATGTACAGGTACTCAAGAAAATTCCTCCCACTTGCAGGTTGACACCTTCAGCACTACTCTCCATCCCCTGGCCTCCGGGAGGCGGGCTTAGGGTAGTCACGACACAAACCCCGGGGGACGAGTTATGATAGAACTAGTAACGAAAAAATATAATGGAATGAAAACCTTAATTTACATAATAATTATCCAATGTTATTTATAATATCCTATATTTATTTTTTATAATTTTTTAATAAAAAAATATCCATATTAATAATTTCATAAAGGTAAAAAATGAAAAATATAATATATAACAGTTAAAATATTGTGTGATAAGCAGGTATCCATCAGATAAATAATGTGATTTTCACCATATAACATCTTATTAAGATATTAAAATAATTTTCATCCCATACGAATGGTACTTATATCAATTGTTTTTAAAATATTTATATTATATATTATAACATATAATGAAATTATATAATTTACCTAAAATTTTGTATTTTTTAAAATATGTTATTATTTAATTCCAACTTAATAAAAAATGGGGAAATAAAATTAAAAAAAACAAAACTCTAATATTTAAAAAGCACACCCATATGATAATAATTTCATACTAAATAAAATAATTATATTCAAGAAGGAGGAAAATAAAAAATAATCATTGATTCTATAAGTAATATCAAAAATATATATAAATTTTCATGAAAATTGGTAACAGTTATAAAAAAAATTAATAAGTATTTTCAATGAAATAGTAAAATTTAAAATTATTTTAAAAAAATTATATTATTCAAAATATAATATATTACATTATGGTATGTAATTGAATAATTCATTTAAAAATAGGTAACATGATAAGTAAATTTTGACAAATAATGTTTTATGGTCCTTCTAAATACCACTCACCAATTTCTCTTCCATGGCTTATTTTTCTAATAAAATCATAAAAAATAATTTTTCAATAAACGTGTTTTAGAGGTTTCTTATGATCAATAAATATAAAAAATGAATTACTTATGATAAAATAATACATAAATAAAATTACACATCATATATTAGGATAATGGTAGTAAGTGTGAAAAAAACGATAGATTTATATCTTACATTTCATTTATTCATTGAAGAACGCCAACAAATGGGAAATTAAGTATCATATTAAATTTATTTTTTAATTTATGATCACACACATAACTATGAACTATTAAGAATCATTAAAAATCATTTATTGGTAACTTTTTATTATGTTGACAACTTTTGATTACATAATTTTTTTAAAAAAACAGGTGTTTGAGTTGGTTATGAAAACGAACACATACATTGACTATACAACAAAACCAATCATAGTTTCCTTAAAATTATATTTTAGAATGAAATTTTGATACTTTTATACAAAATTATTCATTATATTTAAAAAGTATTGTTAAAAAAATTAAGTTATTTTTTTCATAAAAATCAGCATGTATGTTGGGACAATCTTACTTGTAAATACTTACTATACATTTCCTTTATGATAAAAAATTTAAATAATTAATGGGTCCTTTTTTCCCTGATTCTTTCATTTAAATCCATAGAATCTAAATAATAGAATGATAATAAATTTTTGAATAATAATTCCAGAAACTCATATATAATAGTAGTTGAAAGAGTTAAAACATGTGACAACCAATTTATAAAAAAAATTCAACAAAAAATTTAAATAATTCATAATTATAAACGTCTAATTGAATTAAAATTTTGTAATCTTCCCAATTATCAAGAAGCTTTGAAATATTCTAGCATTGCATAAAATATTTAAAATTTGGATTCACTAGATTTTTTTGTAAATTAGGTATGTTATGTTAAAATGAATTTTTATATAATCTAGAACAACTCATAATAGATGTATTTATATCTAGCTAACAAGTTAAATAATTATACATCATTAATTTTTACCAAACTTAGGATCACAAATATGAGAGAATTTATTAGGAAAAAAGAAATTTTTTGTATCTATAATAATTAAATTTAAGATTAAAAATAATATGAACTAAATTAAATAATAAATTATACTAAAACAAAATAAATAAAAATATTTTTTCAATATGTTATTCAAAACGTACAAAATAATTTATCATAAATGAGAAGTTTTATAAGAAATATGTGTTTTGAAATGTATTTATTATTAATTATATGACTCATATAATAAAGGATTATTGGCTTCATAATTTTAGGATCCAATTTATTTAAATATCTCTAAACTAATCATATAATGATTTGATAGTTCTAAAATTAATTCAATTTCAAAATATAAAATTAAATGTGATAATATAATTATCACATATTGCTAAATCCTAAATTGGTAAATTTTAATTTGTAATGATTCTAATTTTTTCATGAGTAATGATAACCATTATATATATTATCATATAATATAAATAATCTATATTTTGTAATATTTTATGTATAAAATTTTAAACTGAAATTTTACAAGAATATATAATTTTATTTAATACATATTAATAATATATTCAATGATAAAAATAATTTATCAACTAAATGATATTCTTAGTGAAATCCTTGTGGAATTTTTTAAATTAAGGGATGGAAACATTCATTTGTACATAGTGAAACAACACAATTATAAAATTATAAGAAAATAAGTAACAAAATACACTATATGAAACTAATAGATAAATATAATATAATACAAATACATACTAATTAAATCAAATAGACATTTGTAGTCTTTTAGTTTCCCAATAATTTAATCAAATTATAATATGAAAATTCAATTAACAATTGAGTTTAAAGAATAACATCCAACGAATCATATGAAATTATAATGAAATAGTTAAAATATATTTTATAAATTTAATTATGGTGAAAAAAATCACTTTTTCTTCAATGTAAGGAACTAAAAATAAGATATTAGGTTTGGGTATTTTTTGGTAATGTGTCTTATAAATCCTATGCTTGGTATTCCATATTTATTAAAGGAAATCAGATTGGTGGCACTAATGTTATATAAAGAGTTGAACATTAACTTATATGTGAGGTTCTTTAAATCCATAAATTAATGTTTCATATATTTTATTTAAAAAAATGCATGAAAATTATTTATATGACATCATAAATAAATAAATAATGAAACATGTTAATAATTAGGTCATTTTACAGAAGTGGAGATAATTAATGATTCAAAGATTGAATTACCATTTTTTGAAGTGGACAAAAATAAATTTCTTTAAAGAGATCGTATCACTTTAGATATTTATATAGAGGAATAATAATATATGATTTTAGAGCTGGATGTAGACATTTATTGGTGCATTTCATCTAGTAATATTTATCATGAGGATTACATTTGAGTTACTCATATCATATCTCAAAAGATATAGTAATTAGGGATGGAGACCCTTCAATAAATTTATCATATCTAAAAAATAAGTAGTTATTTTTTAGGAAATCACATTCACTCATTTTTTCGATTATAAGGTGACTTTTTTTTATTTTTAGCTTTAACACCCTCAAGTTCCCCTTCTCAATAAGTTAGGATTATAATTAATTTGACATTACATAAAAAAAATATGATAAGAATACATAATATATAAATTGATTATATATATGAAATTCAATTCATATTAAAGGATATAATTACCAAGTTAAGTATGATCATCCCCTTTTGTTTCTATAGGGTACATGTGTTATGCAAACTTCATTAGTACCAACATCTAATGAATAATATACATCCCTATATATATTTTAAATACAATTTTATATTTCACGATTATTAAGGAAAATTTATTTTATTATCCATATACATTCATTTTTTCGGAATTACTAATATTTTTCAATGCCTTGAAATTTGGGGGTGTTATTCATATATGGTTATGAATCATATTTAATTAGAAATAAAGTTAGATTATATTTATAAGCACCCACACACACATACAGTGGTAGATTCATATATAAAAATAACTATGATATAGTGGTACTTATGTATATTTTCCAATACAATTGTGATTTATAGGGCATGCTGAAAATCTTTGAAACAAATATTCTGATTTGATTGAATCATCTTTCTGAATAGGTAAGTCAAAATTATTATATTTGGAAATTCTAATACATCATTTTAAAAAACCTTCTGGTGAAGGATCATTATATATAGTTTTAATCATACCATTATATGTCTAACAAATGGAAACACTATGATGGATAGGGATTTATGACAAAAAATATTATTAGTTTTTAAGTAAAAAAATATAAAAACTAAATTTATAAATAATTAATTTTTAAGAAATATTATATAATTAAAAAAATATTACCTTAGTGGGGTGTTAATGAGATGGATAATTCATAGTTAAAGTATCCTTTGGGGGGAAATGTTAACTTTTTGAATTACCCATTATTTATACCTTATTTATCTTCTCATACCAGAGAAAGTACCTTTTAGCACCACTATCAGCACATAAATATTCGTTGAAGAAGTCACCTTAATTTTTTATTTAATAAAATATTTATTTATTTTTAATTATTTATTTAATTCCCCTTTCACAAATAAGATGATTTATAGTACCCAATATCAAACTAATAATGATATAATCCCCATAAATATAACCTTTGGAGACTTTATATGATTTATAAGATATTAAAATGTTGTGAATCCTTTTATTAAATAATTCCATCAAATAAAAATCATGGAAATATTAAAACAAATATCAGCACACATGACTTTAAAAAAGGTATATGATTATTGGAATTTAAGATTTTGAAAATAAAATTTAACATATTAATATTATATTAGGTTTCATATCCAATAAAGTAGAAAAATAGGTATAAAGTACTCATGTACCAATTGTTTCTCAAGACTAGTATACCTTAAACAAATTATTTATGGGATCATCGATTTTTTCTAAAAAAAATATTTATTTTTACTTCTTATTATATATGAAATAGAAAATAAATTTTGAATTATAAATTTATTTTTAAAAATATTTTTAAAAATATTTATTAAATTATAGTTATACTCACATAAAAATATTAACCATGAAAAACAAAAATAGTTTTCACTAAAAAAATAACAATTGGCCTAATCTATATAGTGTCCTCAAAACTAACATTATAATTTTTTATCTTTACATATAACTTTAAAATTAAATATTAAAGGAAACATAATGAATGTGAGAAAATATGAAGCATGAACTACTTCTAATTTATACCACCCTTAATAGTTGACTGAAAAACAATATAACCATGTAATTAATCATTTACATATAGGATAATTGTGTCAATACTAATATTAAAAAATATCATACATATACCTACTACCAAATACACTCCATAATTATATCATCTACTTGATGTATATTCAAAATAATAATGGGATCATTTCCCTTTCCCATCTCTGGAATTGAATAGAGGAGTTAATTTAAATTTTTTATAATTGGGTGGACATTTTTTATTCAATTTAAAAATTTATTTTACTCTAAGTAATATTATTTAATAATATTTTACAATCAATATATTTCCTTTCCTAATTGTATTACCCTCTTTCAATATTCTTTGATTATTCATTCTATGACTAAAATTATATCAGTGACAGCTAAATATATACACATAGAAAAAAATATTAGTTTTTATGATGAAATAATTCAAGGAAAACAATTAGAACCTGTAAAAAAAATATTACAAGTATGATATTATTTTATTACAAAAAATAACCAAATTATTAAATAAAAACTATATTATAAATTTCATTCAACCAGTTACTCTATATATAAAACTATTTATTTAAATTCATTTAAATATTATTAAAATTTTATAGATTTAATTGAATTATTTTATTATGATAATATGAGATGGTAAAAAATGTTAAATAGTATTATAAATTTTAAATAATATCCTTATCCACAATAATTATAGTGAAAATCAAACAAACTATTTAAAATATCATGAAACAAGTAACAAAAAATAAAAAATTTAATAAATATTATATATAATGAAAATTCCCTTATAATTCTAATAATTCTAAAAATATTTTTTCCCTTATTATATTTTCCCTTTAATCAATTGAATATTATGCCTATAGTTTTCTCAAAATATTTCACCCATATTTGAAATATAAATTCATTAATTATAAATTTTTTCTTTACAAAATTGGTAATCTCAAAGAAAATAAATTTTAAGTGATGAATACAAAAATATAATCCTCCCCATTATATGTATTTTAGTATAATTTAGTATAAAACATTCATTCACCTCTTTTTTTATAATTGACAATGGTCCAAATTGTAACATTATTTTTAGTAATATAGAAAAAAAATTGATCCTATAATACTAAAATGAAATGTGTATCATTAAATAATTTCTCATTAAGATACACTTGTATACTTGCGAAATAATTTATTTTAACACTATTATTATAATAAATCCACTTATAACCAAATATCAGTATTGTATACTTAGTATAATCCAATTACATGTTTTGAAAAATTACCCCAAAGTATGAAATCTTTAAAGGAAGAAGATTTATATCTTTAATACAGAATATATGAATTAATTATTTAACTGAATTACACAAATATTTTCCATTTTTATATGATAATATTATTCTTTAGTGCAGAAAATAAAATCCTTGAGGAGATAACCAATGTAACATTTCACCTATATTATTTGATTTCTAGAAAACCATCTCACCTTTTTATAAACTTAATCTATGTTATATTTTAAATTATTTCAATTATGTGGTTTCAACTAATAAAAAAAATTATTGTGTTCTTTCCCAATAAAACTATAATTTCTTCTTTAGTGGTCATTCAAAAAATTCACTATTGTCTAAAATTAATTCTGTCTAATATCTTCTATGTTGTGAATAACATATAAGGGTGTCTATTCCCAAAATGAAAATAATTTTTTGGTAACTTTATTCCACATTATCAATTCAACAAGTTTTTTTCTTATAATTAAAGAAATTATATTTCTAATATAATTATAATATTAGTAGTATGAAATAAAAAATTCACCCATTTTCTCATAAATATAAGACTAAATATTCAACCATTAAGTCTAATTATATTTTCCACATAACATTTTAGTGTCTCTATAAATATATCAATTGGGTACATCTATAATTACTAACTTAAAACATTTATTCCAACCTCCTTAACAAAGTAAATGGTTAGGATAATTGTGAAGTCAATGAATGTAGATGGTAAAAAAATTAAAATATCACATAATATTATTACAATATAACCTTGCAATATAAGAAAAATCTAGTGATCACTTTATTATAAATATACATAAAGAAATTAAATAATTTTGTGATCATGGTTCACAAACTATCAAAAAATAGTATATATAGCCACTGGAATATAATTCTCAACAAACATATATAAAACATGAAATTTCAAACACACTATATTAAGACAATTCATAGAACAATATTGGAAATTTCACAAGTTTACATAATACATGGTTTTCTTGGAAACATAAAATATGATATCCATTTTATTTCAATTACAAGAATTCTCTAATTCCCAAGTAAACCATTCTAACCAATAATAAATGTAAAAAATTTATTTTTCTTGAAATTTAAAATTTTATACCGTGAATATTATCACGTACATTCTTCTCAATAAAAGATATATCATTAAAATATCACAAGTCTAGAGATTTTAGACACATAAGATCAGTGAAGGTAGATATCTTCTTCCACCCACTCATCCCAAAGTTATTCATAAGTGGTAACATAATATTATTTTCCAAATCCTTAAATTTTGAAAATATTTTCTTAGAAATTATGTGATTAGTTCTTATTTTCTTGTATTTCAATCCAAATATTTTATTAATTTTGAAAATTATTATTTCCATGAAAATATATGTGATTCCAAAAATTTAAAATAATAATACCTTTTCTTAACCAAATAAAATATAATTCCTATTCTTAAATATAGAATCCTACTTTGTATTTTATAATGTATCTCAAATATTACATTAAGTTGGAAGGACATAAATTATATCCAAAAACCATTATGACAAGAAAAATCTCTTAAATTTTATCATCATAAAAAAAAATACATTTTCTATTAATTGTTTTAAATATTTAATTAGATGATACTTTTTAATCAGGATTTATGACGTCGGTGTAATGGGTCCTACTAGTCGCATTACCATTAGAATTTTATTTAAAACTACCAAGAGTTCCACTATTCGTAGCTGGGTATAGACCCACCTTTTAATGGAGAATCTTAAACTCAGTTTTTAGGCCAAGAGACTCTTAGGGAATTTCATTGGTCGATAGGATGGTAGTTAGGGCTCATCGCACCCTGTTGGGGGGAATTTTTGCCTACACTGGTCCTCTCTTATAGATTGAAGATATGTAAGTGAATATCTTCCTAATCATGATGTGATACCGGTTACCCTAATTAATGATTATAGATTAATTCCCTTTTTTATGAAAAAGAATGTGATTTATTAGGTTTTTCCATTTTTATGTATCCAAGGTTCTTTATCATCCTTTGTTGAAGGGTAAATTCTTATATGTTGGAGCCATATGACCAAGTGCTTTGTAATTTACTCCCACATAAGGAGGTGATTAACATTATGTGGACGGGATTGAACCATAATGATGGTTCCTACATATCTTGGTCATTACAAGAATCAAAACCCATGTATTTAGTTCGCATCCGTGGGACTGATCCCAATGTATATACCCTCATTTGCAAAAGATTTTTATACTATGCCACCCATCAGGGCTTATATATGGGATTTCCCTGATTGACGGATATTCATGATTTTTGATGAGATATTGATTGCATCTCCCTAAGACAACAAGAGTTATTATAGGTTTGAGAAACAAGGGATAACATATGAATATCCCTATGGTGTATATATATAGGGCTTGGGTATTGGAACAGTCTTTAGGGTCCATGGTATAGAGCTCGAGCCTTGATAAGGTGTCCTATGTATCCTAGATATAGCAAGAATTCGAGTTGTTGTAGTTTTGTTTTTTGGGCTTACACACTGATTCTTTCTTATATTGTTGTATAATTTTATAGCATAGATGATATGATCATTTCTTCTCCCTACGAAAACGTAAGTCATGCTCATTATGAGAAACAAGGGATAATAAATAATCATTGTCATTTCCTTGAATAATGGATTTGGATGTTGGAATTTCCCTAGATGATTTATATGGGACTCGGACCTCAGTGAGAGGTGGCCTATGTATTTTAAATATGGTAGAAATAATATTATTTGTAGTTCCCTTGATGTAGGGGATTATAAATAGGGGTTTCACTTATATTCAGGGCTTACACACTAAGGATTGGAAATGTCATCAAGTCCCAGGATGCCCATTCGGTTATGGCCTTCTTTTAGAGAGGGCACCGCATGACCAAACTGGCATGTCCTAAGAGGCATCACATGACCTATATTGACACAAATGGGGGGTGTTGCGAGAGACAAAGTGGAAGATTCTTAGGTGCATCAAATGTCTTGGATAACAATTTGAGGAGACATCGTGTGCCCTAACCAACATATTTATAGGGAATCACAAGTCTCGATTGGCCTTCCCAAGAGGTGATGTGAGAGTTCAATCATCATCGATTGATGCCCGCATGAGACTCGGATGAAACGAATAGGTTTCATTATATGAGTTAGGAGATATGTCCAAATATTGTTGAAAATATTGGATGACATACTTAGAAGGATTGCGGGGTCAAATTGATGTTCTCATGGGAACCGCATGGCTTGATTTTAACTTGTTTGGAGGGATTCCCGTGTCCCAGATGGTTCATCGAAAGAGTGCTTCATGATTTGAGTGACATGTACTGGTGCTATCATGTGTCCTCTATTGACACACACAAAGAAAATTCAGGTAAGAGAGCAAGTATTTTTCTTAAGCTTTCTGCCTTTGATTTCGGTTTTACCTATTGCATCGTTAATGCCTTGGTCTTACTCAAGGACAGTTTGTCTTAGGTTCCACATGATCTGGTGGGTTTGAAGGATTCCCTTTGCATACCCCCACCATAAGTCCTTCACGTTATCTATAAGTGATCACATGAAGAAATTTATGGCTAGCGCATGACTACTTCAGTTATTCATCAGTACACTACCTTATGGAAAGCTGGTTGGTCACATGATCAATTGTTTGGATAAGTCCGTAGAAGAGTCTGAGAATTGGACATGCATAGTAGCAGTCAGAGTCCAACCCTTTCTATGTGCTGGATTGGATAATTTATTGGCATTTCCACCCCATTTCCTTATTTTTTTGTGCAGTGTATCTGATGGAAATCCATGTTGGAGTTAGAGAAGGGTCCTGGAACCATGCGGTTTCGCGAGCCTCTATCATGGACCGCATCAAGGACATTGGATTATCTTTAGTTAGTCATAAGTCCCTTTTTCATCATATCCTCACTTTATCATGTGATGGAATTGAAGGACTTTATTGTGTCATTTTGATATGTACGAGGGCCTTCATAAAATCATGGTGCCTATTGGAGGACACCTGTGAGACCTCAGGTGGATTTTCTTAGGGACTCACAGGACCATGATATGGGTACGATGGGCGTGTCACATTCATTTCAGTGACCATGAAGACATATTTCCTCTTCCCTTTTGATATCCTTTGTTTTATGCAACAAAGGTCAGTGGTAATGTGAGATTGCATGTGCAACATCTAGGATTGTGTCTCAATTTTTTTGTGGTGTCTCGCATGACCAATATTTTCCAATGGAATTTTCAGTAATTTAATGGAAAAAATCATCCATATATCCCTCTAATGTCATGGGTTTGTCTCGATATTCTTTATTACTTCTGAGTTTTGAGGATGAAAAGACGGAGGGGTTTCATGAGATGTGTCGGATAGGTCACCAGGGACTCGCAGTACTTCACAGATTGCCAGGGGTGCGCGTCGCAAGTACTTCAGTGACCGAGAACCCTCCAACCTCCTTTACATTATCTCCTTTATTTTATATGATGAACTCTCTGAGGTCTGGATATATGGATTAGACATTATCTAGGAATTTTATTCTTCCAAATGATGACTTTTCACATTATTTGTTCATCCATTGGGGGTCCTTTCCTTTGAATAACTTCCCTTGTTATGAATTAAGAGAATGATGGCTTCATGTTTATAATGTGTAGCATGTGCCTCTTCTGTTTAAATTTTTTCACCCATTGTAATTGGATTGTGTGGCCAAGACATAGTGGTGACTCTTCATTGAGAGTTTATCGGCCCACCAGCGTCTTCATTGGATCGTTTGTTGGAATGCTCTCACCCTTCCTCTAGTGCTTCAGATCCAACCACTATCCCTGTTTCACCTCAATTTCATGGGGATGTTGTGATAGTCCATTTATCAAATATGATCTTCTCTATACAGCTCCTTTTTCAAGTAATATCTTCTCACTGATCCCTATTATCTCTCTTGTCCAATTCAAATTAGCGATCGTTGATAGCACCCCAGATCTCTATTTCTTTGAGGAATATTTTGAGGTGGCTTCTCTCCTACATCAGTGGACTCTTGTGGCACATTTTGTCCAGGATCACCCTCCTATTCCTTATTTTCAATGGGCTTTTGATTCTTAGAGCTTAACAGAACTGATGAGGATCTCAGTGCTTAATAAAAGATCTTTTTTCATGGTTCTTACTTTAATGGACGATATAGTGGTCATGTGGTTGTCCCCTTACAGAAATTATTGTAATCACCATTTCTATTTTCTTTGTGTACCTTTAAGAGTGCATTCCGGTCGTGATTCTCTGATGGCTGCGGTTGGGATTTCCCCTCTGAGCATTCCCTTACCTTTCCACATGGTTGCTTTTCTTTAATCCATTGGTGATGTTGTGGGAAGATTCTTGGGTTTTGATGACCATTCCTTCAAGTTTCTTGACTCCTCCATGACTAGGATATGCATGGAGGTGGACATATCTCTCCCCCTCCCAGATCAAATTTTTCTTAGAGCAGGTTCTTTTTCATGGTGGTAGAAAATTATAGGGACTTTTTCTATTCACTTTTGTGCATTCTATCATATGAAAGGTCACTCTTCTCATGAATATAGAATAGATAGGGCCTTTTTTCTTCCTCCTGACACTGATTTTGTTCCTCCCCATGATCCCTCATGCCCTATCACTTCACGGGATTGTATGATGCCTCTTTCTCCTCCCCTTCTTGCTCTTCCCCTACTCTTCCTCCCATCCCCTCTTCTTCCTCCTTTATTGGCCCAACCCTGTGCCATCCCTAGATATTTCGGTTATTCCATATTCCTTTTCAGTTCGATCTATCTTTCCCTCTCCTCTATTTTTTCCTACCTGTTGCAATGTTTTGGTGGTTTTAAGGCCCCCAGGTTTCTCCTCGGGTGGTCCATCTACCCATATGTGTGGATATCCTATCAAGAAAGATAAATAAGTGTTTCTCCATAATCACCCTTCCCATCCCTTGTAAGATCCTAAACTTTTAGGTGCATATCTATCTCTCCTCTCTGAAGATAATGTTTCTCCTCTCAATTCTCCTCAAGCCTCTTCAAATATTGAATGGCTAGAAGAATCTTCATTTTTTAAATCCCCTATCCAAGAAAGGTTTGGATGAGATCTATGTCCATGAAGCTTTGGTCAACATGATAACTTTATAATGATCCTAAAATGTTAGTGGTCATTCCATCCCCTCACATTTATTAATGGATTATATATTGATCTTGAATGCTCAGTTCATGGTTTCTCATGTCAATTCTGATTTTATAGCTCATGAATTATCTCACAATTCCATTTTTTAGCTGCAGTGCTAGAACCTAATCATCATCCTTCAAAAATTTCTATGTTTTCTCAAAAGATTCGGGTTCACAATTACATGTAGGTTTCTCTTAAAAACCACCATATTTGGATTTCCTTGAAGTCTCAAATTTCTATTCTTCTTATTGAGGCATATGATCAATTCATTACAATAGATATTCACATGGGAGGACTTCATATTTTCATGTTCTTCAGTTATGTTAAATGTGATAGGTAGGGAAGGGAAGCATTATTGAATGATCTTGATTCCATTGATCTGAGGGGGATTCCATGGGTTGTGGGTGGTGATTTTATTGTTGTTATAGAACTTTTAGAGAAAAAAGGGGGAGGTAATTTTTCTAGAAAGGATAGTTTTGATTTATCCAATTTCTTATATTGTAATAGTCTGTTGGATATTGGTTTCTTAGGATATTGTTACACATGATGCAATAATCAGAAGAGGGGAGATCGTACATGGTGTAGGTTGGACAAGTGATTAACCAAGGTATATTCCATCTCAAAATTCCCTGAAGCAAAGTTCTCTCACCTTTTTCATTCCCTCTTTGATCATTACCTGCTTCGTCAGGATATCTAACGAAACCAAGAAATAGTGGGATAGTTTCTATTCACTCAAAGCTGTATTACTAATCCTAGTTACTATAAAATAGTTTCTAACTCTTGGAATAAACCAGTTCAGGGTGATCTTTGGGTAGGTCTACATAACAGGATGTGGCAGTTAAAAGGTGACCTTCAGGCATGTAGGAAGTCACTTCCTCTAAACATTCTCAAATTGGATACCTTATTAATGGAGATCGTGCAAATAAAGTTAAGGCTGAATGATGATTAGAATGAGACTCTTTACTCTAATTTGATTCTAAAGAAATTAATTAGTATAATCTTTTCTATAACATGAATGGAAAGAAAGAGAGTAGGATAAGATCAAATGTCATTATGTAGGAGATAGGAACTCAGCAAACATTCATGCCTACATCAAATAAAAAAGGAGATTTATTTCACCTGGTATCCAGTGGGAGGATGGATCTTCTTTTAATGATCTGACTGAGGTTGGGAATATGGATGCTAAACATTTTAAGCTTATGATCTTAGGTGTTAACTCACATATGTCTAATGGTTATCCAATAGGCCATTTTGATCTCTTTTTTGCGGTTTCTCTAGTGGTTACAGATAGTGATGACAGTAGTCTGGAAAGTATTCCCAAGGAAAAAGGGATCCTTGAAGTCGTTATTTTCCTCAATACCGACACCATGCCTAGTCCAGATGGTTTCTCTGGTATGTTTTTTCAATCCACATATAATATTGTCAAGAATTGTATTATTGATGTTATACATGATTTTTTTCATGGTGGTCATATCCATTGCATGTCGAGTGCTACCTCCCTTGTTCTGATTCCCAAAAGGAAAGATCCATCATCATTGAATCACTATAGATCAATAAGTTTACATAATTTGACATATATGATTCTCGCTAGTGTGATCAACATGTGATTTTTTTCTCTTCTACCATTGTGGATCTCAAATGAACAACATGGATTTTTTAAGGGTAGAATAATGCAAGGTGTGGTTGGTTTGGAACAAGCAACGAATAGTGATCTTAATCATAAGTTTCTCGGTTTCAAATTTTTTATTACGCTTTATATGGATAAATTTAATTATCAGATAGATTGGTCCTTTTATCATCAAGACTCTCTAATTCATGGGATTTTTGGTCAGAGTTATATACATTCTATTTAGATTCTTCTATTATCTTTTAATGGTAGATTAATTTATGAAGAGGAATCATGGGTTCTTTAAATCTATAGGGGTTGCGATAGGGAGATACTCTATCTCTCACCTTATTTGTGTTGGTGTAGGATACTCTGAGTAAGTTCATCAATAAAAGCATCCAGGATGGTAGGATTTACCTTTTTTGGTGTAAAACTCATGTGTAAGGCCTTTATCATCTTATGTGTGATGATTAAACTATAATATTCATGGGTGGTGGAAAATGATTTATAAGAGGAATAAAATTGGTCATTGAGGAATACTGCCTTTAGAGTGGGAAACAGGTTTGTAGGGAGAAAAAAGTGTATAAATTTTAGGCTATTTCTCACACAGAAGGGAGGGATCTTTGGAAGATAGCCTGGTTATCAAGAATAGGTGTTTTTCCATGGAGTACCTTAGAGTTACTATTTCAACAATCCGGCTTCATTTCCATCATTTAGACAAGGTTGTTGATATAATTATGAGTCAAATTTTGAACTATAAGAATCACTTCTTATCCTTTGGTGGAGGAATATCCTTAGTGAATATTGTGTTGAAATCCTCTCCCATGGATGTCTTATCATCCACTAAAGTTAAAAATTCAGTTGTATATAGGTTGGAGGAATTATTTGGAGCTTCTATATGGGATGATCGCAATGAGGGGAATCATCATTGGTCTTTTTGGTCTCGTATGGTTAAATGGGTATTTGAGGGGGTATTGGAGTTCATAGAATTTCAGATACTATGAATGGAATGCATGCTATGTTGGCCTGGGAATACAATGAGGGGTGATATTTATGGAGTTCCTTCACAAATAAGAAATATGGGTCAGTTATGGAACCATGTAAAGGAAGGGTTTCCTCATTCTAGAAGGCTACTTATCCTTTCATAACTGTGTTGGAGTCCAAATCATGATGAGTTATTGGAAGAGAATACATTTCATTTTGGTTTCACAGGTGGCTGTAAATTTTTCTTCAATTTCTAGATTTTTATACTTAAGGGATTTCCTTCTATAAGGAAAGCATGTATCCTCTATTTATTCATGCAGTGATAGATTAAGAGAAAAGAAGGTGTCACAATCATGTTTCTTTAAATTCTAATCTTGATAAATAGGTGTTCATTGGATCTTCTTCTAGGAGTTTCTTAGTTAATGATTACTGTAGGATGTGTCATCTAATGAAGGAGAGGGATGGCTGGAGCATGAAGATATGGTGCAAGGATATCCTAACATGGAATTTTAAATTCATTTTTTAGTAAATTAAAATTTTTTTAATATGTTTTTTATTGAGAAAGATATTACATAGTTGAAAGAGGGGAAATGCCCATTTCTTGTCCACTGTCCACATGTCCACTTGGGGCATACCCATTTATTTGAATATCTTATTCTTTTTTTAGGGATTTTGATGCAGCGCTTGGCGGGAAAAGGTGCACAGCCCAGCTTGGCCTCAAGAGAGAGAGTGCTCAGAGGGGCTCGTCATGCGGTAAGGAGGCCAATACTAGTAGATTTGGCCAGATGGAAGACCGAGGGGTGGATCAGATTTGACATTCATCAGAGGGGCTCACCTATGGTCAATTGAATAGAATGTGGTGCTCAATTATGCTGATGAATCTCAATAGGAAAGTGGTGATGATTCTTCTTGGACTGGTGGAGCGGTGATGACTGTGATAGGGTTTCCAATTTCTTGGACCTGAAGGCCAACAATTTTTGTTTCTATGGACTTGGATTCACTGATAAAGAGGGCTTCTTCAACGTCAAATTCATCAAAATCATTCATGTCACCACAATCTACTCCCGACTTCTTCTAAATGGGATGAATAAATCGTCAACATGCCATTCTACTTGCTAGAATCCATGCTTGATGCCTACAGACACGCTGATGTAATCCAACACAAGGCACTTCAAAGAATCACCAGGAAGACTCTAAGGTATTGTGCATCGATGGACTCGAGGGAGGGTTGTGTGGTGTCTAGCACAAATCGCAGCAGTAAGGAAATCTAGATTGGAACTCATGTGGTCTTAAGTTCCAAACGAAGGTGACTCGACTACAAAAATTTACATCAAAATTGAGGCTCTACGGTGATGATGAATGTGAGACCAAGCCCTTATAAGGGGGTCTCGGTCAAGTCATTATCTATTTTTTGGGTTCTTGAGTCTTGTTCCTATTTTGATTTTAATTTTTGTTGTATGTGTTGAGTTTGTGATGTGGATATGCTTTCCCTTGCTGCTTCTTGTATTCCTTTATATTCTATAGTGAAATCCCATGATGATCTTTCCCAATGCACGTAAGCCTATGGATGAAGCACGTAAATCTTTGTATCACTTTTACAGTTTTTATTTCTGTATTTAATTCAACCTATAAGTTTCTGAACATCGTTGCTTCTTGTAACACCCCAAGTTTCCACGATATGCTTCTCTTTGAATAATACAATAGTGTGAGTTGTACGCAACTTCGAGTTCTAACACACACCACAACCAATCAAAATATCCATTATGAATAGTAATACCCACTTTTGGAAATTTTATAAATTTTATCCTTCTAAATGGACTTTATTTTTGGATTTGAAATATCGAAATTATCCTAGGATGAATTTGTGGTATTTTTCTAAGAACTTCCAATTTTTGATGAATAGTGAAAAGTACTAAACTTTAATTAAAAACAACTTTTTTAATACAAATAATTTATAGGGACAAATTATACTGTTGAGTGGTTTTAAAGTATAGTTAGAATATTTTTTTACCATTTAATCCAATGTTGGTCATTATACGTAATTTCACATTTAAACTAGACATAAACAAATGTCAAACTTTTGATAGTTATTATTTCTTAAAAAACACGGTTTTTTGTTTTGACAACAGGAATTAATTTTAAATTAATTTCATCCACTTCTGTGTTTTGAATTTGTAAAAATGGATTCCATATTTAGAATTAGGAGGTCCAAATTATGTAAATAGGTGACTTTTATTTTTAGACATTTTAAATAATTACTTTGGTAAATATTTTATTTACCATGGTTAAAGGGTAAATCCGGTGAATAAGGGTAAAAATAATATTATAATAATATTAAATTACCCTAACACGTGTCCTAACCCTATTTTATAATACATTTTCGACCATGGGAATCTTTGGGTCGATTTTGGGACCCCATGGAGTCACTTCTAATTGAAAATGACACTTTATATTTATTAAGTTAAAGTAAATACAAAAATGACCCAAGCATATATCTTTTAACAAAAGAATTTTTACATAGGGTTATATATGTTATCTTTTCGACTATAAATATGCATAATAAATATAAAAGTATTTCCTACATAATTTTATTTTATTTATAATTTTTAGTCATTGAATAATTAAATTTATTTATGACACAATGATGATGGAGTATTTTCCTTTTTAATGAAAGAATCAAATAATTGGTATTAAAAATATTAAAATAAATATAATTTGAAATTTATTATACCATACACGAATTTAATTGGTTAATATGACATGTTAGTGTTTATTAAATGAATTTTATTTGAATTAATAAAGTTTTTAAGACTTTAAAAAATCAATTATTAAAAAGTGTCAAAATTGACATAAAGGAGTTTTTAAAACTAATATTATGTTATTAATTGATATAATATTTTGCAAAATATAAGGTTTGGTCAAAGGACTTATATGATGATTCATATGTCATTAAATAACCACTTGGGGTTCTATTTCTAGTTTATAGTAAGTTTATTAACCCAATAATATAAAAATACAAAGAGACATGGTAAATGTCAAACTAATTAACTCAGAGTTAAATCTAAAAGATACGGTTAATATAGTGACACAAACCTGTTTAAAAACCTATTGGTTGAGTGGATTTCGATCCATCCCCACCTTCGACTTGAAATGAATTAGCTTGGATCCATTATAAACCTAATATAAATTTATTAAAAAATAATATTTTAAGTTTTTCCTAAGGTGCCCCTCACCCCTCTTATAAAAGGGTAATCCCCCTTCTCTCTAATTCATACCATCAAATCCTTTTTTATAGGCCAAACCCAACCCAAATATCCTCTAAACTTCCCTCGTTCTATTATAGAGGCATTATGTTAGTCATAAATCCAACTTAAGGAGCCCTTTTGATCAAATCAAAAGAAAGAACCCGAAGAAGATGTAATAATCTCACCACCCTCTTTCAAGTTCTTTTCTTCTTCCACTTCTTATATCTTTGTTATTTCCATTATAAAATAATAACTCCAGTATCTTCTATATACTGTGATGTTATTAAAAATATGGTACATCCATATTTATTATTCTATCCATCCTTTGAATGACATGTCACCATACGTGCGTACGTACGGCTTACAGTCTCCACGTCGTGGTGTAATTGTTATTCAACACATTATTATTTGGATGGGTATAATAATGATGTGTAATTAATGTAAATAATAAATATAACATGATAATGATTCTGTATATATATGATATACCATCCAATTATATATTATTTTAATATCAAAAGAATGATATTGTCGCTCGTGCGTACATACGGATTACCGTCTCCATGAACGTGATGAGATTCATTCCCAATCGTATCCATTCAAGACTAATTTTCATTATATTATTAAAAATAATGTATAAATAATTGATATCATTCTGGATATGAATATGATGCATCCCATCCAAAACAATTATAACTCACAAAACAAAGAATATAATGGAAAACGAATCTGTTAACACCCGAAACAACGATAATACTAAGATATTATTAACAAAAAAATGCTAAAAGATCATATATGATATCATATTAATGTATCTGATTCTTGTATAATTTAATAACAATTATTTCACCATTATAAAGGAGGTTAACCTACCCTCGACTAGGAAAAATTACAAGGTAAGGGTTAATTCTTCAATCTCTTCATTATTTGAGGTTGTTTATACATAATTATCTACTGGGACTTCTTTATCATCCACATCCATGTTTCTTAAAAATTTATTCCAAAACATTTTAACTATTTACTAGAAAATAGGTTAATGTCATTTATACCCTTATTTGTTTTGAAAGGAATCTTTCTGTCATTTTCCAAACAAGGTACTTTTTGACCTTTTCGACAAATTTATAGTAAGAATGTTTTTTTAACTTATACGGAGGGTGCAGCTATTTTACACCGTTATAACATCATCAAAGCTTCCCTTGCAATCTTATAAGAATATTTTCAAAATAAATGTTTTCTTTATAATTTTGTGACTCTTAAATGATTTCAAAATATAAAGAGATATTTCTCTAAAAAGGGTTTTGATATCATCTATGTCAACATCTTTTGATGGATTTTAAGTTTATTTAAAATTGATTTATTTTGATACAAAACTTCCATATTTTATTGAATTTTTTATGACATGTTTGACTTTGGATGTTCTATTTTTATACCATTCATGGTTTATGGTTAAATTATTGAAATTTCATATGCAAGTTTTAATACAAATTTTTATAATATGTTTAAACCTTTTCATATGAAGAATGTATTGGACTTAGTAAGTGATGGGTGGAGCCCGCTATAGCTCCCCGATGCATCGGTATGTCTCATGAGACAACTAGATGTTGAATTGACTGAGGTCCTTTCCCAATTTTTATATATAGTTTTGGCTGAGGCCTTAATCATTTTTAGATGTCTTGGCCGAGGCCTTGACAAAATGTTTTAGAATGTATGGTAGTATACATTTCCTCATTATGAAAATAATATTGATGGTTCATGTGGTCATTAGACTAGTAGAATACCAATGATTATGTTTTATTATGGCATTATTTACTCAGCTCATATTCCTGCCCTAAAAGTATTCATGTTTATTATTAGTAAAGTCATGTGGTTTCAATTATTCACCATGCGTAATATTTATGTTATCTTCCACTGTATTTCTTACCCTTACTGATCGTCTGAGCTCACCCCTTTCTTATGTTTCATTTTCCCAGGATATAAAGAAGTTAGTTATGAGTAAATTTCAGGCATTATTTAGGAGGCTTAAATGTTTTCAATGGAATAAATTCATGTTGTATTTCTTTTCAAGTTGTAATGTTGAACTTATGCATGAATCTTGTTTCCAATAATACTAAACTGGTCGGTCTTTCGAGACATGATTTCCTTGTCATCATGCCAATGTTATGAAATAATGCACTGACTCTGGGTAACTAGGTTCGGGGCGTTACAGTTGGTATCAGAGGAAGTTTAGTACAAACTTTGGAAACTAGATTTAGATAAACTCTGATTAGAGCACATAGCCCAAAGATAGACTTTGAGGATTAGTATAGAAGAACTTCCTAGAATTTTTGTATTGTAGATATTTTGTGAGTTTTCCAAGAAATACATACCTTTCTGGATATGAGCAGGTACAGGCGGATCTGGCATAGATGTACCTAGGGGAAAACAAGAAAACACCACTTTGATCTAGACTCAAAAGGGAACTGGTGCACCACAACGGGCCTTACTACACTCCGTGTTACGACACTCCCGGGGGATATGCTTAGGATAATTCTCATTTTCTATACAAACCATTATGAAGGGTTTATGATTATATACTTCCTCAAAGAAAACATTTTTATGATTATGGATTATATCCATAAACTGTTTAATTTATGTTTAGTGTTTTACAAGTTTGGATTTATGTATTATGATTCATAAACTAATCTAGTTTATGCCATTGATTAGAAATGGTGCCTAGTGGAAGGAATGGAAACTGTACCAATTCATGCACTCCATGTATTGATTTCCCTCTTGCTCAAGATAATTATAGTGGAGCTGGTGATACAACTGGTGCAGACTGGCTTATCACCATACTGAGACAACTCACTTAGGTTATGAATAATAACTTTACCTGTATAAAGCACCCTGATCCATAGTGTAGAGGATCAATGTTAGATCGCTTCATGAGGAAACAACCACCAACATTCAATGGGAGTAAAAATCCATTAGTGGATGAGAAATGGATAAATTACTTAGAGAAAATATTCCACGCTTTGGGAGTAGAGATAGGGAAAAAGATGTCATGACAGTTTACCACCTTACTAGAGATGCTGATCAATGGTGGTCATTGATTCAAAACACAAAGGATGACAAGGAAGTATCAAATATGGAATGGAGGGAGTTTAAAGACATTTTAATAGAAAAATAATTTCCTCATGACCATCGAAGAGATATGGAAAGACAATTTTTGAGTCTAAGTCAAATGGAGGATGAGAACGTCACAATGTATGAAGCTAACATTACACTTTTTGTGAGGAATGCAGAAGATTATATACGTAACCCAATAAGTAATATTGATTGTTTCTTTGATGGGTTAATACCATTTCTCCATCGATCATTAGTATCAAAATCCTTCTCAACATTCAAAGATATTGTCTCGTGTGCCACCAAGACAGAAAATGAATTCTCTAAGTCTTATGACTTTTAATCAAAGCAATATGGGAAGATATCTGCTGAACACTATGGGAAAGGAAATATGGAAACAGGGAAGAAGGGAAGAATTGAATTTCCACCCTCTGATAATTGCAGAAGGAAGCGCCCAGGTGCCTGTCTAAAAGGAATAGGAGTATGCTAAAATGTGGATAGAAGGCCATATTTTTGGTGATTATAAGGGAAAGAAAGACGCTACCAATGTTCACTGCTGCAACTACAGGGAGATGAGACATTATGCAAATGAATTTCCTAAGCGTCAGGGAACTTACCTCAGAAAAATCCAAGGGATCAAGGCCAAGCATATGATATCACTATTACTGAGGTAGAAGCTCCGAAAGACGTGGTGGCAGGTAATTTAAAGGTTTACTCAAGTTTATAAAATGATTTATTTGATTCTGGATGTAACACCCCAAGCTTCCATGGTACGTTTCCCTTTGAATAATGCAATAGCTTGCATTGTACGTAATTTCAAGATTCTAAAACACCATGACCAATCAAACTAGCCGTTATGAATAGTAATACCCACTTTTTAAAATTTTATAAATTTTATCTTTAAAAATGGACTTCACTTTTGGATTCAGAATATAGAAATTAGCCTAGGGTGAATTTTTTGGTATTTCTCTAAAAACATTCAATTTTTTATGAATAGTGAAAAAAACTTAGTTATTGGTTAAAATCAACATTTTATTTAAATAATTATTTATATTATTTAAATTTATTTTAGGTCAAAATAGATACATAATACCTATATAAGTTCAGTGTAATTCATTGGTGTCAGTTTATAATAATTTTTGATATATAAAATTTTTATTGAACTTTTCACCGTATTTTACCCATCTCCTAGGAGAATTTGAAAATTCACATAAAACATAATTTTACCACTTCAATGAATGGAATTTCAAAAATCCGAGAGACATGGTTAATATCAAGGGTTAAAATGTGGTTCAATAAGATAAAGATAATTTTTGGTGAATAGTAACTTTTTACTTGTATTTACCACGATAAAAAGTAAATAGGGTAATTAAGGGTAAAAATGAAATTATTATTACCCTAACACATGTACTAATTCTATTGGATAAGTATAATTCGACCAAAAACAACCTTAGGAATAAATTATGAACCTCTTTGGTCCACTTGGATTAGATTAGGACATTTATTATTATTTAATTCAAAGAAGAGTTAAAAGAGTTAAAATCAAAGTTTAATAACTAAAACATTTTTAATATAGGGTTATACATAAGATAAATTCAATTATAAATTTTCATTATAAAACTAAAAAAATTTCCTACATAATAGTATTTTATTTTAAAATTTTAGACATTATATAATTTAATTTATTTGTGACACAATGGTGATGCAGTAATTACCTAATTAATGAAATATTAAAATAATTGATATTATAAATATCCAAACAAAAGTAATTTGAGACTTTTTATGAATTTAAATAGTTTTCGAGGTTAATATGACATATTATTATTGGTTATATTATTTTTATTTGAAGTAATAATGTTGTTATGAATTTATCAAAAACAAAATACCCAATAGTGTCAAAATTGACATAAAAAAGGTTTTAAAAAATATATTTTATTATTAATTGATATTATATTCTTAAAAATCTAAGGTTTGTACAAAAGAATTATATAATGATATTTGTGTCATTAATGGACCACTTGATGGTCTCTTGGAAGTATATAGTAATTTTATTAACTATATAATATAAAAAATCAAAGAGACATGGTAAATGTAAAACTATTTAACTAAGAGTTAATTCTAAAAGATAAGGTTACTATAGTGACCCAAACCTGTCTAAAATATATTGGTTGAGTTTTTTGAGACCCATACAAAATATAGACTTTTAATAATACACTTTGGATCCATTAAGAACCAAATATGAATTTATTCTAAATTAATACTTTAAGTTTTTCTTAAAGACCCCCTCCTCCCCCTTATAAAAGGACACCACTTCTAACCAATTCTTCATACCTTCAAAGCCTTTTGGTTCGGAAAAACTCTGCAAAAATACCCTCTCAACTATCCTCCCTTAATCCTAGAGGTCTTCCTTTAGTCATAAAGTCAACCTAAGAAGCCCTTTTGATCAAATCAAAAGGAAAAACCCGAAGAAGATGTAATGTTTTCACCACCCTCTTTCAAGTTCCTTTATTCTTCAACCTCTTCTTTCTTTGTTATTTCCATTATAAAATAATAACTCCAATATATTATATATACTGTGATGTTTTTATAAATACGGTACAATCATATTCAGTATTCTATCCATCCTTTGAATGACGTGACACCATACGTGCGTACGTATGGCCTACCGTCTCCACGTCGTGGTGGAATTGTTATTCAATACATTATTATTTGGATGAGTATAATAATGATGTGTAATTCACATAAATAATAAATATAACATAATAATGATTCTATATATATTATATAACATCCAATTATATATTATTTTAACATCAAAAGAATGATATTGTTGCTCGTGCATACGTACGGATTACAGTTTCCACGAACGCAATGAGATTCATTCCCCATTGTATCCATTAAAGACTAAATTTTATTTGATGATTAAAAATAATTTTTAGAGACATGATATAATTCTGTATATGAATAATTTACATTCCATCCATAACAAATATGACACACATAACAAATAATATAAAGAAAAACGAATCCATTAACACCCGAAATGATGATAATACTAAGGTATTATTAACAAATCAATGTTAAAAGAACTTATACGATATAATATTAATGTATATGATTATTGTATAATTTAATAACAATTATTTCACCATTATACATGAGGATAACCTACCATCAACCAAGGAAAAGTACAAGGTAAGGGTTTATTTCACAGTCTCTTCATTATCTGAGGTTGTTTATACGTAATTATCTACTGGGACCTCTTTATCATTCACATCAATGTTTCTTAAAAATGTATTTCAAATCATTCTAACTATTTTACAGACTATGGGTTAAAGTCATTTATACACTTTTTTTACTTTTTATAAGATGTTTTTAAAGTAATCTTTCTGTATTTTTTCAAACAAGGACCTTTTTAACCTTTTCAACAAATTATGGTAAGAATGTCTTTTTTTAACTTATATGGTGGATGTGGATATTATCAACCATTATAAAACCGTCGAAGCATCCCTTACAATATTATAAGGATATTTTCAAAGTAAATGTTTTATTTTATAATTATGTGAATTTTAAATGATTTAAAAAATAAAGATATTTCTCTAAAATAGTTTTGATTTCATCTATGTCAACATCCTTTGATGGATTTTAAGCTTATTTGAAGTTGATTTATTATGATACAAAACTTCCATACTGTATTGAAGTTTTTGTGATATGTTTGACTGTGGATGTTTTATTTTTATACCAGTCATGGTTTATGGAGAAATTATTGACATTTCATATGCTAGTTTTAATATGAATGTTTTTGTTATGTTTAAACCATTTCATATGAGGATTGCATTGGACTTAGTAAGTGATGGGTGGAGCCCACTATATCTCATCGATGCATCGGTAGGTCTCATGAGAAAAACTAGTGTCTGGGCATGAGGTCTTGACAAAATCTTATTTGTAGTCTTGGCACAAGGCCTTGGCTACAGGGTTATGATAGTCTGTCATTATGCATTCCATCATTATAAAAGTGGTTATTGATAATGCATGTGATTATTCGACTAATAAGAAATCCATGTGAACAATTAAATGGAATTATTTAATTTTATCTTTTCCATATTATGCCAAATTTCATGTTTAAAAGGGTTTTGTTTTAGTTATACATTTCCATAAATTTGTATGTTTATTTATGAAAGTTTTTGCTATATTGTTATCCTTACTCAGCATCTGAGCTCACCCCTTTCTATGTTTTAATTTTTCCTAGGATGTGAATAAGTATTTTATGAATGACCTGTAGATAATGCATGAGGGGATATGAAGACAAGATTTTGTTGTAGTTTTTTTTACATTATGATGTAATGTAAGACTTATGAATATATCTAGTGTTTCCAAGGCTACTAAACTAATTATCCTTTTGAGACATGACCTTTTGTGATCATCCCAATGTTAAGTAATAATGCACCGACTCTGGGTTACTGGGGTCTGGGCGTTACAGTTGGTATCAGAGGAAGTTTAGTACAAACCTTGGAAGCTAGATTTAGATAAACTCTTATTAGAGCACATAGACCTAAGATGGACTTTGAGGATTTGTATAGAAGAACTTCCTAGAATTTTTGTATTGTAGATATTTTGTGAGTTTTCCGAGTAATACATCCCTTTATAGATACAAGCAGGTAGAGTTGGCCTTGGCATAGATGTACCTAGGGGTAAAACCCAAAAACACCTCTTTGATCTAGACTCAAACGGGAACTGGTGCATGAGAATAGGCTTTGCTGCACTCTTGGTTACGACACTCCCAGGGGATATGCTTAGGACAATTATAATTTTCTTTACAAACCATTATGAAGGGTTTATGAGTATATACTTCCTCAAAAAAAACATTTTTATTATTATGGATTATATCCATAAACTTCTCAATTCATGTTAAGTGTTTTACAAGTTTGGATTTATTTATTGTGATTCATAAACTAATCTAGTGTATGCCATTGTTTAGAAATGGCACCTAGTGGAAGAAATGGAAACTCTATCAATGCACGCACTCCATGTAGGTATTTACCTCCTGCTCAATATAATTATAGTGGATCTCGTGATGCAACTGGTGATGATCAGCTAATCACCATACTGGGAAAAATTACTCAGGTTATAAATAATAACCTTACCCATATGGATCACCCTGATCCGCATCATGGAGGATCAATGTTAGATCGTTTAATGAGGAAGAAACCACCAACATTGAATGGGAGTACAAATCCATTAGTAGCTGAGAAATGGATAAGTTCCCTAGATAAAATATTTCAAGCTTTGGGGAGTAGTGAAATGGAAAAAGTTTTCATGGCAGTTTATCGCCTCACTAGAGATGCTGACCAGTGTTGGTCATTGATAAAAAACACGAAGGAAGATTATAAAGTATCAAATATGGAATATATGGAGTTAAAAGATATTTTTTTAGAAAAATACTTTAGTCATGACCATCAAGAAGATATGAAAAGACAATTTCTGAGTCTGAGGAAAAAGGAGGATGAGAATGTCGCAAAGTATGAGGCTAACTTCACAAGGTTAGAGAGGCATGCAACAGATTATATACACAACCCGAGGATTAATATTGATCATTTCTATTATGGGTTAAAACCATTTCTCCGTCGAGCATTAGCCTCACAATCCTTCTCTTCAGACGAATACATTGTCTCATGTGCTGTAAAGACAGAAAAAGAATTCTCTAAATCTTATGACAATAATGTAAATCAAGAGACGAAGAGAACGGTGGAGAAAGATACAGATAAAGAGAAAAAGGGAAAGAAGGATTTTCCATTATGTGATAATTTTTTGAAGAAACACCCCGGTACTTGCCTAAAAAGAATGGGAGTTTGTTACAAATGTGGAGAAAAATGTCACCAGGCTCGTGATTGAAAGGAAAAGAAAGAGGTTGTCAATGTTGATTGCTACAATTGTAGAGAAATGGGGCATTATGAAAATGAATTCCCTAAGGTCCAAGGAAATATACCTCAGAAAGGTCTAAGGGATCAAGGCCAATCATATGATGTTACTACAGTTGAAGTGGAATAATTAATGTATTTGTTTTTTTGGAATCAAGGATTATATTCTGGTTATAAGAATAATGTGATATATATAAGGATTGTGTTGCAGTAATATTTCATTAAGGACTTGAGATTGTGTGGAACCACGAAAAGTGGCTCAATAGCAGGTTAAATTTTTGGAAAATATATGGTTGAGAGAAAGATAAACCATAATATGGTTCTGATAATGTGGTAGTGATTTTGGAATAATACATGATTGATTTGGATAAATTATATTGGATATTCTTGACTACCTTAAAACTGATTAATGATTTGTTTATTCCATAATTGTTGGATTTTACAATATTTTTGGATAGAAGGAGTATATCCAGTATTCTATAAGGAATAAGGGATCCTGAATGTAATCAATAAGGTTTTATGGTAATTTAGTATGTTGCAGTGTTTTAAAAGAATACATGATGAAGGCGTTCAAATGTTATTATGCAGGAAAAAGAATCTTTATTGTGCTTACCTTCCTTATAAATTTTGGACTGCGAGTTTGGGCAGAAGTATTTTAGATAATTCTAGTTTGAGATTATTTTTGGAATTCCATAAAAGGGCATCCCGGAGGTCGGGTGGCAACCTGTCGCGTCCGGCAAGGCCACGAGACTTGAACTTGCAACCGAAGGGTGAAAATGGTGTATCACTTACCACTGGCCCATGTGATGTCCTGGATTGAATAATACAGTTTTTTAAAGGACTAGTAGATGAATTATAAATTCATTTTTTGGAACCCTATATGAATAGGATAAATAAAACATATTTTTTATGTTTTATTATCTTTTAGAGTGAAAGATGAGTTTGTGGTAGAAATTAGTTAACGGATGGAACTCTACTTGTCAAGTCTATATTTTTCTTCTTCTCTTATTCTATGAAGAATTTAATTGTTCAACATTAGGGAAGGGATATTAAAACAAAAAATTTGTTGTCCTAATACCTAATGTTTTGTTGAACTGATAATATTTT
The DNA here is from genome assembly GCA_963277665.1 of Viscum album. Classification (NCBI taxonomy): domain Eukaryota; kingdom Viridiplantae; phylum Streptophyta; class Magnoliopsida; order Santalales; family Viscaceae; genus Viscum; species Viscum album. Next base: position 669,086,463 of record OY728131.1, on the reverse strand, counting down.
AAATCATCATAGATTGATGGCTTTGAGGCCCTCAATTTTACACATGTTTGTGATTTATGACTGTAAGCACTCCCTATAAATATTAATGTTTTCCACTAATTACATGTCAATAATTGCCACAAATTTTCTCCTATTAAAAACCCTAATTTGGTGGTGACATTGTCATTTCCCTTTCCCTCTTTTTAAAACTAAATTTTATTAACCCTATTTCCGATATGAGTTTTCCACAAAGGTGTTTTCTATTTTCAAACTTTTACTTTCGAAAAAACAATTTCAAATTGCGAGGACACAATTTATTGAATGAGGGGAGAATGTAACACCCTAAGCTTCCACGGTACGTTTCCCTATGAATAATGAAATAGCTTGCATTGTACGCAATTTTGAGATTCTAACGCACCATGACCAATCAAACTAGCCGTTATGAATAGTAATAGCAACTTTTTGAAATTTAATAAATTTTATCTTTCAAAATGGACTTCATTTTTGGATTCGGAATATAGAAATTAGCCTAGGGTGAATTTTTTGTATTTCTATGAAAACTTTCAATTTTTAATGAATAGTGAAAAACACTGAGTTATTGGTTAAAATCGACTTTTTATTTAAATAAATATTTATATTATTTAAAAAAAATTAGGTCAAAATAGATACATAATACCTATATAAGTTCAATATAATTCTTTGGAGTCAGTTTATAATAATTTTAGAAATATAAAAACTTTATTGAACTTTTCACCATCTTTTACCTATCTCCTAGAGAATTTGCAAATTCACATAAAACATAATTTTACCGCTTCTATGAATGGAATTTTGAAAATCTGAGAGACATAGTTAGTATCAAGGAGTAATATGTGGTTCAATAAGATAAAAATATTTTTTGGTGAATAGTATCTTTTTACTTTTATTTACCACGGTAAAAAGTAAATAGGGTAATTAAGAGTAAAAATGAAATTATTATTACCCTAACACATGTCCTAATTCTATTGTATAGGTATAATTTGACCAAAAACAACCTTATTAATAAAAATGAACCTCTTTGGTCCACTTGGATTAGATTAGGACATTTATTATTATTTAATTCAAAGAAGAGTTAAAAGAGTTAAAATCAAAGTTTAATAAGTAAAACATTTTTAATATAGGGTTATACATAAGATAAATTCGATTATAAATATTAATTAGAAATATAAAAATATTTCCTACATAATGGTATTTTATTTATAATTTTTAGACATTATATAATTTAATTTATTTATGACACAATAGTGATGCAGTAATTACCTAATTAATGAAATATTAAAATAATTGATATTATTTATATCCAAATAAAAGGAATTTGAGACTTTTTATAAATTTCAAGAATATTTTAGGTTAATATGACATATTATTATTGGTTTTATGAAATTTATTCGAGGTAATAATATTGTTATGAATTTATCAAAAACAAAATACCCAATAGTGTCAAAATTGACATAAAAGAGTTTTTAAAAAATATATTATATTATTAATTGATATTATATTACTAAAAATCTAATGTTTTTCCAAAAGACTTATATAATGATATTTGTGTCATTAATGGACCACTTGGGGGGTCTCTTGGAAGTATATAGTAATTTTATTAACTATATAATATAAAAATACAAAGAGACAAGGTAAATGTCAAACTATTTAAGTAAGAGGTAAATATAAAAGATAAGGTAACTATGGTGACCCAAACCTTTCTAAAATCTATTTTTGGGTGTATTTAGATCCATCCCCAACATATACTTTTAATAATCCACTTTTTATCCATTATAAGCCTAATATGAATTTATTATAAATTAATACATTATGTTTTTTCTAAAGAGCCCCTCATCCCCCTTATAAAAGGACACCACTTCTAACCAATTATTCATACCTTCAAAGCCTTTTAGTTTGGCCAACCACTGACAAAATACCCTCTAAACTATCCTCCCTTAATCTTAGAGGCCTTTATTAAGTCATAAATCCAACATATGGATCTCTTTTGATCAAATCAAAAGAAAGAACCCGAAGAATAGGTAACGTTTTCACCACCATCTTTCAAGTTCCTTTCAACTTCAACTTCTTACTTCTTTGTTATTTCCATTATAAAATAACAAATCCAGTATATTATATATAATTTGAAGTTATTATAAATATGTTAAAACCATATTCATTATTCTATCCATCCTTTGAATGACATGTCACCATACGTGCGTACGTACGGCCTTCCGTCTCCACGTCGTGGTGTAATTGTTATTCAATACATTATTATTTGTATGGGTATAATAATGAAGTGTAATTCATGTAAATAATAAATATAACATTATAATTATTCTTTATATATGATATATCATCCAATTATATATTATTTTAATATCAAAAGAATGATATTATCGCTCTTGCGTATGTATGGATTACCGCCTCCACGAACGTGATGAGATTCATTCATCATCGTATCCATTCAAGACTAAATTTTATTTGATTATTAAAAATAATTTTAAGTGACATTATATAATTCTGGATATTAATAATATACATTCCATCCATAAAAAATATGGCTCACATAACAATGAATATAAAGAAAAAGAAATCTGTTAACACCTGAAACGATGATAATACTAAGGTATTATCAACAAATCAATTTTAAAAGATCATATATGATATCATATTAATGTATATGATTATTGTATAATTTAATAACAATTATTTCACCATTATACAGGAGGTTAAACTACCCTCAACCATGTAAAAGTACAAGGTAAGGGTTTATTTCACAATCTCTTCATTATCCGAGGTTGTTTATACGTAATTATCTACTGGGACCACTTTATCATTCACATCCATGTTTCTTAAAAATGTTTTTCAAATCATTATTACTATTTTACAGACTATGGGTTAAAGTCAGTTATACCCTTGTTTTAATTTTTATATGATGTTTATAAAGGAATCTTTCTGTCGTTTTCCAAACATGGTCCTTTTTAACCTTTTCGACAAAATTAAGGTAAGAATGTATTTTTTTAAATTATAAAGCAGGTGCAGTTATTTTCCTCCATTATAAAACCATCGAAGCTTACCTTACAAGATTATAAGGATATTTTCAAAGTAAATGTTTTATTTTATAATTATGTGACTTTTAAATGATTTCAAAAAAATATATATTTCTCTCAAATAGTTTTGATTTCATCTATGTCAACATCCTTTGATGGATTTTAAGCTTATTTGAAGTTGATTTATTATGATACAAAACATCCATATTGTATTGAAGTTTTTGTGATATGTTTGACTGTGGATGTGTTATTTTTTATACCATTCATGGTTTAAGGAGAAATTATTGACATTTCTTATGATAGTTTTAATACGATTGTTTATGTTATGTTTAAACCTGTTCATATGAGGAATTCATTGGACTTAGTAAGTGACAGGTGGAGCCCGCTATAGCTCCTCGATACATCGGTAGGTCTAATGAGACAAACTAGTGTCTTGTAATGAGGCTTTGACAAAATCTTATTTGTAGTCTTCGAACGAGGCCTTGGCTATGTGGTTATGATAGTCTGGAATTATGCCTTCGATCATTATGAAAGTGGTTATTGATATTTCATGTGATTATTCGACTATTAGAATATCCATATGAATAAGTAAATGGAATTATTTCATTTTATATTTTCCATATTATGCCAAAGTTCATGTTTAAAAGGCTTTTGTTTTAGTTATACATTGCCTTAAATGATTATGTTTATTTATGAAAGTTTTCGCTATATTATTATCCTTACTGAGCATCTGAGCTCATCCCTTTCTATGTTTTAATTTTTCCAGAGATGTGATGAAGTATTTTATGAATGACCTACAGGGAATGTATGAGGGGATATGAAGAAAAGATGTTGTTGTAGTTTTTTTTACATTATGATGTAATGTAAGACTTATGAATATATCTAGTGTTTCCCAGGCTACTAAACTAATCGGTCTTTCAAGACTCGATCTTTTGTGATCATGCCAATGTTTTGTAATAATGCATCGACTCTGGGTAACTGGGGTCGGGGCATTACACTGGATCATCGCATTGTTTCATATCTTCCCTATTTTCTAAGAAAATTAGATATTTCCAATTTGATTTAACAAGGGAGTTGTCAGTCAAAAATTGTAAGGGAAGTATCATTACTGCAAAGTTCTGTGAATCAGTTCCCATTAGGGCATATAAATGTTCTTTATCTACGGATATCATCATCCTACCCATGGTTTAATTTGATATAATCCTCAAAATGGATTAGTTTTCGGACCATGATGCAAAAATTTATTGTTAGAAGGAGGTTACTATTTTTGATAACGATGATAAAGAACACCTTATCTTTATAGCAGAACCATCACCACTTGATTCTTATCTAGAACCACCCCCAGTAGCTCAACTAAATTCAATTGTTGGGGAGGAATAGAATGAAATAGTTGTGGTTGAGTAAAGGAATGTTCAAATAGAGGATATACCTATTGTGAAAGAATATGTTGATGGGTTTCCAGAAGATTTACCTGGACATCCTCCAGAACGAGAAATTGAGTTTTCCATTGATTTAATTCCTGGATCAAGGCCCATATCGAAAACCCATTATAGTATGGAAAATGTGGTATTAGTGGAACTAAAGTAACAAATAGAGGAATTGAGTAATAAGGGATTTATTCACCCTAGTGTTTCTCCATGGGGAGCCCATGTCCTTTTTGTTAAGAAAAAAGATTGATCTAGGAGGTTATGTATCGACTAGAGGGAGATCAATAATATAACAATAAAGAACAAGTATCCCCTACCTTTCATTGATGATTTATTCAACCAACTCCATAGAGCTCAATATTTTTCAAAGATTGACCTTCGATCAAGCTATCATCAGTTGTGTGTGAAGAAGGAAGACATTCCAAAAAGAGCATTTCGAACTAGGTACGGGCATTACGAGTTTACAGTAATGCCTTTTGGGTAGACTAATGCACTCTCTATTTTCATGGATCTAATGAACAGAGTTTTCAAGTAATATCTTGATGACATTGTATTGTTATTTATTTATGGTATCTTTTTATACTCCAAAAGCTACAAAGATCATGAAAATCACTTGCGTATTATCCTGATGACTCTGAGAAGACATGAATTATATGGGAAGTTTATCAAGTGGGAATTCTGGCTTCAGGATATTTCTTTTCTTGGCCATATTGTCTCTAAGGATGGAATCTTCGTTGATCCTTCTAAGACAAGAGAAATCCAAGAATGGCCAGCACCGATGAGTATAACTGAGGTATGCAGTTTTATTGGTTTAGCAGGTTATTATCGACGTTTCGTCCAGAATTTTTCCAAATTGGCTAACCCATTAACGAAGCTAACACATAAATGGGTTAAATTTGTTTGGACAAAATATTGTGAATAATGTTCCAAAGAATTGAAGAGAAGATTAGTCAATGATTCTATCTTGACTCTACCATTGAGAAATGATGGATTTTTTATTTATAGTGATGCCGCAAAAAAGGACAAGGTTTTGTCCTTATGTAGAATGATAGGGTAATTTCATATGCATCACGACAGCTAAAAATTAATGAGAAAAACTATCCTACTCATGATATTGAGTTAGCAGCTATAATCTTTGCTTTGAAGATTTGGAGGCACTATCTCTATGGTAAAAATGTGAGATTTATACTGATCACAAGAGTTTGAAGTATATTTTCTCACAGAAATAACTTAACATGAGGCAAATTCGATGGCTTGAACTACTCAAGGATTATGATTGCACGATACACTAACACATGGGGAAGGAAAATAAGGTGAAATATGCTTTGAGCAGAAAGGATCATGGAGTTTTAATCAATATGAGAGTCGAAAGTGATCCTATTTTCATAGATCTAGTGAAGATGAACATGGGAATAACCATGGAAGGTGAAACATCAAATCTTTCTCAAATGGTTTCCAACCCATCTTTACTAGAAACGATTAAGAGTTCTCGGGATGATGATGAAGAGTTTCAAAATAATATTAAAGCTGTGAATGATGGGAGATTGAGTGACTTTGTGTGTGAAGATGGAATTTTGAAATTTGGGAAGAGACATTGTGTTCCCAATATACCTGGTCTAAAAAGAGAATTGTTGATGATGCTCATAGTTCCTATTTCTCTATACACCCTGGGAGCACCAAAATGTATATATATTTGAAGGAACATTTTTGGTGGGACAACATGAAGAGGGAGATTGCTGATTTTGTGTTAAGATGTATGGTTTGTCAATAAGTAAAAGCTGGAAGGAAACAGCCTGGAGGATTCATCCAACCTCTTCCCATACCGGAGTGAAATGGGATAATATTACAATGGACTTTATCATGGGACTACCAAAGACTCCTAGAAGGAATAATGAAATATGGGTCATTGTTGATCGTCATACCAAGTCAGCACATTTCCTTACTATAAGAGAAGATCCACCACTTGAATGTCTAACAAGGCTATATATTAATGAAGTTGTGAGACTTCATGGGGTACCCCTATCAACTGTTTCTGATCATGATCCATGTTTTACCTCAAGATTCTAGAAGGGTCTTCAGAAGTCCTTGGATACTGAACTTAATTTGAGCACTGTCTACCACCCCCAAACTGATGGAAAATAAAAACAAACTATTCAAACCTTAGAAGATAGGTTGAGATCATGCTCACTTGACTTTCAGGGTATGTGGGATCAATATTTACCTTTGGTAGAATTTTCCTATAATAATATATTCTATTCAAATATTTAGATGGAACCATATGAAGTGTTATACGGAAAGAGATGTCACACACCAACCTGTTGGGATGATGTGTGTGAAAGAAAACTCGTAGGCCCAGAACTGGTGGAGGAAACGATGGAAAATGTTAACGTAATCCAAAACCACATCAAAGAAGCTCAAAGTAGGCAGAAGAGCTATGTTAATAACCGAAGGAAGGAATTGGAATTTCATGTAGGAGAGCATGTTTTCTTGAAGTTATCTCCATGTAAGGGAGTTATACCTTTCGGTAAGAAAGTTAAATTGAGTCCCAGGTACATAGGACCTTTCAAAATAATACAATGAATTGGGTCTGTAGATTATCGTTTGGAAATGCCACCAAATCTCTCCAAAGTTCATGATGTATTCCACGTATCACTGTTGAGAAAATACATGCATGACCCCACACATGTACTTACCTTCGAGGAATTAGAACTGGAACCCGATTTTTATTATTGTGAAGAGGCTGTCAAGATTATTGATATAAGAGAACAAGTTCTGAGAAACCGGGCAACTCCTCTGGTAAAAGTCCTATAGAGAAACCATAAGATGGAAGAGGCAATGTGGGATCCCGAGAACTTTTGATGAAGAAACACCCGAGTCTTTTTATGCATTAATTTTCTAGAAATTTCTAGGAACAAATTATTTCAAGGATGGGAGAATGTAACAACTCAAGCTTCCACGGTAAGCTTCTCTTTGAATAATACAATAGCATGTGTTGTACGCAACTTTTAGTTCTAACACACACCATAACCAATCAAACTAGTCGTTATGAATAGTAATACCCACTTTTCAAAATTTTATAAATTTTGTCTTTAAAAATGGAATTTATTTTTGGATTTGGAATATTGAAATTATCCTAGGGTGAATTTTTGGTATTTTTCTGAGATCTTCCAATTTTTTATGAATAGTGAAAAATACTAAACTTTAAATATAAAAAACTTTTTTAATACAAATAATTTATAGTGACAAATTATACTGTTGAGTGGTTTTAAAGTATAGTTAGAATATATTTTTACCATTTAATCCAATTTTGGTCATTAGACGTAATTTCACATTTAAACTAGATATAAACAAGTGTCAAACTTTTGATAGTTATTATTTCTTAAAAAACACAGTTTTTGTTTTGACAACAGGAATTAATTTTAAATTAATTTATGCCACTTCTGTGTTTTGAATTTAGAAAAATGGATTCCATATTTATAATTAGTAGGTCCAAATTATTGAAATGTGTGACTTTTATTTTTATACATTTTAAATAATTACTTTGGTAAATATTTTATTTACCATGGTTAAAGGGTAAATCAAGTAAATAAGGGTAAAAAATTATATTATAATAATATTAAATTACCCTAACATGTGTCCTAACCCTATTTTCTGATGCATTTCCGACCATGGGCATCTTTGGGTCAATTTTGGGACCCCATGGAGTCACTTGTAAGTGATAATGACACTTTATATTAATTAAGTTAAAGTAAATACAAAAATGACATACGTATATATCTTTTAGAAAAACAATTTTTACATAGGGTTATATATGTTATCATTTAGACTATAAATATTCTTAATAAATCTAAAAATAATTCCTACATAATCTTATTTTATTTATAATTTTTAGTTATTTAATAATTAAATTTATTTATGACACAATGATGATGCAATATTTTCCTTATTAATGAAAGAATCAAATAATTGGAATTATAAATGATAAAATAAATATAATTTGAAAGTTTTGATGCCATAAAATAATTTAATTGGTTAATATGACATGTTATAATTGATTAAAATAATTTTGTTTGAATTAATAATGTTGTTAAAAACTTTAATAAAAATCAATTATTAAAAAGTGTCAAAATTGACATAAAGGAGTTTTTAAAACAAATATTATATTATTAATTGATATAATATTCCTAAAAATCTAAGGATAGGAAAAAGGACTTATATGATGATAGGTATGTCATTAATTGACCACTTGGGGTTATCATGGAAGTTTATAGTATGTTCATTAAAAAAATAATATATAAATACAAAGAGACATGGTAAATGTCAAACTAATTAACTAAGAGTTAATCTAAAAGATAAGGTTAATATAGTGACCCAAACCTATATAAATCCTATTTGTTGAGTTTATTTAGACCCATACCCACCTTATACTTGAAATAAATTAGTTTGGATCCATTATAAACTGCATATGAATTTATTGTAAAATAATATTTTAAGTTTTTTCTAAGGTTCCCCTTGCCCCTCTTACAAAAGGGTACTCCCCCTTCTCTCTAATTCATACCATCAAAGCCTTTTGGTTCGTCCAAACCCTACACAAATATCCCTTCAACTTCCATCACTTCATCCTAGAGGAATTACTTTAGTCATAAAGTGATTTTAAGGATCCCTTTTGATCAAATCAAAAGGAAGAACCCGAAGAAGAGGTAATAATGTCACCACACTCTTTCAAGTTCTTTTCTTCTTCCTCTTCTTCTTTCTTTGTTATTTCCATTCTAAAATAATATCTACAGTATCGTCTATATACTGTGATGTTATTATAAATATGGTACATCCATATTCATTATTATATCCATTCTTTGAATTACATGTCACCATACGTGCGTACATACGGCTTACCGTCTCCACGTCGTGGTGTAATTGTTATTCAATACATTATTGTTTGGATGGGTATAATAATGATGTGTAATTATTATAAATAATAAATATAACATGATAATGATTCTGTATATATATGATATACCATCCAATTATAATTTTTTTTAATATCAAAAGAATGATATTGTCGCTCGTGCGTACGTACGGATTATCGTCTCCACGAACGCGATGAGATTCATTCCCCATCGTATCCATTCCAGAATAATTTTCATTAAATGATTAAAAATAATGTCAAAAGACTTGATATAATTCTGGATATGAATATGATACATCCCATACATAACAATTATTACTCACAAAATAGGTAATATAAAGGAAAACGAATCCGTTAACACCCGAAACAACGATAATACAAAGATATTTTTATCGAAGCAATGTTAAAAGATCATATATGATATCATATTAATGTATATAATTATTGTATAATTTAATAAAAATTATTTAACCATTATAAAGGAGGTTAATCTACCCTCGACCAAGGAAAAGTACAAGGTAAGGGGTAATTCTACAATCTCATCATTATCTGAGGTTGTTTATACGTAATTATCTACTGGGACCTCTTTATCATCCACATCCATGTTTCATAAAAATGTATTTCAAAACATTTTTACTATTTACTAAACAATGGGTTAAAGTAATTTATACCCTTATGTTTTTTGAAAGGAATCTTTCCGTCGTTTTCTTAACAAGGTACTTTTTTACCTTTTCGACAAATTTACGGTAAGAATGTTTTTTTAACTTATACGGCGGGTGCGGATATTTTCGGCCATTTTAACATCATCAAATATTCCCTTAAAAGCTTATAAAAATATTTTCAAAATGAATGTTTTCTTTATAATTATGTGACTCTTAAATGATTTCAAAATAGAAAGAGATATTTCTCTAAAAAGGGTTTTTATTTCATCTATGTCAACATCCTTTGATGAATTTTAATTTTATTTGAAATTGATTTACTATGATACAAATATTCCATATTGTATTGAAGGTTTTGTGATATGTTTGACTATGGATGTGCTATTTTTATACCATTCATTGTTTATGGTTAAAGTATTGACATTTCATATGCTAGTTTTAATACGAATGTTTATGATATGGTTAAAAATTTTCATATGAGGAATTTATTGGACATAGTAAGTGATGGGTGGAGCCCGCTATAGATCCTAGATGCATCGGTAGGTCTCATGAGACAACTAGATGTAGAATTGGCTGAGGCCCTTTCCCAATTTTGATATATGCTTTTGGCTGAGGCCTTAATCATTTTTAGACGTCTTGGTCGAGGCCTTGACAAAATGTTTTAGAATGTCCAGCATTATACATTTCTTCATTATGAAAATAATATTGATGTTTTATGTGGTCATTCGACTAGTATAATACCAATTATTATGTTTTATTATGGAATTATTTACTCAGGTCATATTCCTACCATAAAAGTTTTCATGTTTATTATTGGTAAAGGCATGTGGTTTCAATTATTCATCATGCTTAATATTTATGTTATCTTCCACTGTATTTATTACCCTTACTAAGCATTTGATATCACCCCTTTCTTATGTTTCATTTTCCAAGGATATGAAGAATTTAGTTATGAGTGACTTGCAGGAATTATTTAGGAGGCTTGGATGTTTCTAATGGAATAAACTCATGTTGTATTTCTTTTCAAGTTGTAAATTTGAACTTCTGTATGAATCTTGTTTCCAATAATACTAAACGGATCGATCTTTTGAGACATGATTTCCTTGTGATCATGGAAATGTTATGAAATAATGCACCGACTCTGGGTAACTGGGGTCGGGGTGTTACACTTCTTATGTTAATTATAGAAGCTATTTATGGTTTGTTTTAGCTCAGTTTTATCATTGTTGTTTCAAACTTAATTTTTCATTGTTGTTTGATTCATTTTAATATTTATCTTTTATTGTAATGTTCCATTTAAAACATGTTTTATTTTTATCAATTTTCATGTAATAAATTTAATATAAACACAGTTTTCTCATTTCAGATTTTAACAAACCAAAACACCCAATAGATTCGGGATATTCTATGGGGATTGCCTCTCGCGCAGTGGTGTTCTATACAATACTAACCAAATACAAATTTTTGGTGTGTCGTATTAGGAATATTGTTCTTACTATTGATGAAAAAAATTCAATACATAGGTATCTCTCATGCTTCTCAGGGTTTCTGTTGCTAGGATCCAAAAGATGAAGATCTGCACCATTTATTTTTTGAAAGTCATTGGGCCATATAGATATGTTGTGGCTTGGGTAGTTTTATGAGAATTTATTCTTTGATTAAGTCTAGTGATAATTTTCTCGATTTATGGTTTCATGGAGTTAAGGATGGTGTCATCTAGAGCCACTCTCGCTCCATGATTTTTTCCACTGGATGTTGGAGCCCGTGGAAGGTGAGGAATCTGGATCGGTTTGAGGATATGATGAGTTCGAGAATATCTCTATTTCTTAGAACCTGATGACTACTTCCTTATTGGTTTATAATTACTAAGGACTATTAATTTTATCCTATGCTCATTTTTCTTATGATTTTATGGTCCTCTCACCTCTTCCTCTTTCCCCAATGTTGATTGATGGATTCGATGGCTCCCACATGGTTATGGGTTTTAGTTTATCACTGATGGGTCATGTGTCACTGGTGACATGAAAAGTGTAAATTTGGTGCATGAAAGCAATGGATTGGTGGTTTTAGATTTCATGGATTCTTATGGAACTAGTTATTCCCTACTGGATGAAGTGCATATAGTTCTTTCTAGGATTGAGTTATGTTGTAGGATGAATGTGAGGCTCACAGCTTTAGAAACTGACACTTTAGTGATTTTAAATTCCTTATAGGGGCTCATCCTTATTCCTTGGTCTATATTTTATCATATCAAGAAATTTAAGATTGTTCTTGAGGGTTATGTGGAAATCTCACAAATATGGCATGTGGGGAACAAAGCGGCTAACTATCTTGCTTCCAAAGCCCCTCTGAATAGCTCTTTCTCTTGTCTTCCACCTTAGGATCCTTCCCTCTCGAGGGAATCCATATTGTAATCAGTGATGATTTGGGGATTCTTTATTTCAGACCCCCGTGACTCTAGTGTTTTTGGCTTGTCATGTTTTTGGTCTAGGCCTTTTTATTTAGTAAATAAATAATGTTATATTTGGCTCTATTCTATTCTTATTTTTGAGTGTTTTTTTGTGATTTTTCAGAAGATCCCCCTTAGGTGCATTAGTGCTCTTTGAGGGTTAATCCATGATTCTTTCCATGGGATATGCACCATGAAAGAATATTTCACATGACCTTGAAGTGTTCACACAATCATGAGACCTTTAGGGGATCCAAAATTCTTTCAACATCCCCTTATTCTTCACATTCAGGGGGAATAACAATAATCATATTCAGGTATTTCTTCCTTTGGGTTTTTTATGCTTATTTGGATTGTGTGAACCAATTACCCCCCTCAAGAGTGATGTCTGAGGGGAGAAGTAATCAGTTTTGAGGACGTTAAATGCATTCTAGAGTCCATAGTACTGTCACAAACTAGTGTTTTCGGGTGACGTTTGGTCTACCCAAAAAAATTTGGTTTTCAAAAACTTCTTAGATATAAGGGGTGGAGTAAACTTCATTCTACGAACCTCCTTCTCTTCCAGAGTGATCCCGCTATTATTTCAATCACAAGACCCCTCTATAATCCCTGATCACAAACCGAACTCACAATTTTTCACCGCGAGTCTGTCATATCTGAGATCTTGTGCATGATTACCTCGTATTTAGATTCTTTTTCATCTTGACTATGAACTAGGCTCTAATAACTCTTTAGACATGGACATTTTTCATGAGGGTTTCACGTTTTTTTTATGGCTTGATCCTTGGATTACATGTGATTCACGTGATCATATTCAGTTCAGGTGATTGCATGTCTCCAAGGGGGTCATGTGATGCATGTGATGCCTTAAAGGGGTTATGCCCATCCTGAGTCTTCTATAGATCAGGTGATTTTTGAACCCCTTGATGTGGTTTGCGAACCCTTGGTTGAGTCATGCGATGCACATGGTTCCACTAGCCCATGCATCATGCCTTTATTTTTTCACGACTCTATATTCTCTATCTGACCAATGCCACTTACATATTTTCAGATGGCCTTCAGTTCTTGTCAAAATTCCTCAGTTTTATATTATCATTGGTCCATGATTTCCCGGAATCACAATGTGGATTCCCGCTATCACGTTCTTACTAATATTGAGGTCCTGTATGGGTTCCTTTAACCTTAAATTCAGAATTATTCCATATTAAATCATCTCCCACTATACGGGTTTGGTTTTCTTGATGAAATTGGTATACCTTACCAAGATGTTAAACTATTATTTCTTTGTGTATTCATCTCCCCAAGCTATATTTGGGAAACAATTATTGAAGATGGTATGCTGGCTACAACCCAATCTCATGGTTTGTCTAGCATGTTGGGTAATTCTCCCCAGATTCCGGATAGTCATGACTTTGTTCAACAACTAATTTCAATGAATTATTCAACCATATTCACTTCTTCTCTATATTCCTCTAGTAGGAGATGGTATTCAAAGTGGGATATTCACCCTGGTGGAAATTTCATTGATGAATGGGAATGGCTATTCAGGGTGAGGTAGAGTTTTTTTGAGTTTGTTGATGATTTATATAGGGTTCATCTCTATGTGGCCATATGGATATCCCAATTCATCATCTACTGCCAGCCTAACCAACTCTAGGAAATGACTAGCCATTGGTGTCCTAGGACCAACACATTTCACCTTTATCATGGTGAGGTGGGAACTATCTTATGGGACATCCAACAATTGGGTGGAATTCCTCCCCTTTGGGAGATGTAGAAAAAATTTCTCTTAGATACAGATGTTTGTGATGATCCTTTACAAACACAAGTTATCCCAAAGGAGATTCTTTTCATTGCGAGAAATAAAATGGGGGAGAGAGCTGACAATACCCTCACTTATTCCCTTCACCGACTAGATCAATATTTTTCTATGTGGCGGTGGGGTTAAACAAAATGTTATTCTTCACTTCTGGTTCCCTTCCCAGTAAGTCCACGATAGTGCTGGCTCATATTGGTCCATTCTGGAGGCTGGGGATTACACCTCATGTGGTTATTGGGTGAACTTGGAGGTTTCTTCAGATCTTAGCCTCACTGATTTCCATGCCATGTACCTAAACGGGTGGCTTTTCCAGGCTGGGGATACACACTCGGGAATCTGTGTTAGTAGTTTAGTAATGGATGTATGTTTTGTTGAGGGATAACGCCTTAACATGGAGATACCAATTCTTGCACACCTCTACCATATTTTGGGTCATATTCAATAAGTAAACACTCTTTACAGGATCAGTGGTCCTCTTTAGTTCCATTTTTCTTGGATAGGGGAGTATTTACATTATTACGACTACTAAAATACCTCTAGGATCCCAAACCCTACATGTATTCCTAGATTTTTGGACATTTGTGTGGTTGGACCTATGTCTATGACCCATGCTAAGGTAAAAGTTGTTCTATGTTAACCAGATAGTTTCAATTTTTCTACCTTCTGTGTTCTAGATGGTATGATTTTTTATGATAACTATGGATCACTTGAAGAAATATATTATATGGTATCTCTTTGGGATGGTGTCCTTATAGCTATGGTGGAAGAGCTAATTACCTATGATTCATACACACCCTATCAGTTTTCACAACAATTTGGCTATTTTCAAAGAGTTTCCAATATTCCTTTGGCTGGCATTCGAGGGGAGTGACACTCTGGCATCATCCCTCAATTTTGGAAGATATTATCCCATGAGGATACCAGAGTTGTGATCATTTTTTTGTTAACTGATACTCCTTCTTTCCTCACCCTATATTATTCCCAAGCTTGGGTGAAAACTTATCTTGATGGTGTTCTAGGCCAACTAGTCCGCCATGTGGACAATCCCCTTGAATCATCAACTCCTCTATCTATAGAATCAATGGAATCTATTGAGGACTTAGGAAAGGCATCTAGAAAGTGGAATCTATTTGATAATGGTTATTCAGACGATGGGTCATATTCTATTGAAGAGATCAATCCTCTCATGCAAGCTATATATTACTCATCAGTCAAGAGAGAGGTGCATAGGGATTTTCTCCTATTTCAACGTTGATCCCACTGGTCAGTAATCCTTCTATTATTCCAACTTCATCAGCTTCTCATGTTTGGTTATATCATAGGTTGATCTGGGAGCGTATCCACACCCTGATTTCTGAGACCTCTCTATAGAAATTTTTTCATCATGGGTAATAGTTCTACCAATTGTTTCATGAGCTAGGGGCAGATGGATTCAATTTGCGTCCCCTATATGAGATTATGCAACGAACCTTCTTGACCCTAAGGGACTTGGTCATGCAGGAAAAGGTCATGCACAATTTTATGAAGGAGGTTTCCACTTCCATATAGATGAGGGATACAATGGAGGTGCTGGAGAAAGGTCTTCATCTATTGTCTGAACTTCAAGCTTGTGTGGACACATGGAAGATACAAATATTGAGGTATGAAGATATAATTTCTCATTTTGAGTTCAACCTTTCATTGTCATAGACCTCATTATACACTTCTCAGAAAAGGGCTGAAGAGTTAGCTACTTTAGTTAAAGTTCTATGTCCTCAGGTAGAGGCAGTAGAAGTAGGGAATGTGATACTCCAACACTCAATTGCTGTCTCATGATGGACTCTTTCTGACCTTGCTAGTGTTTCCGATCATCTTTTGTTGTGATTCACCTTATCATACTATATCCTATAATTTTTCACTACACTATTTTTGTGTTGAGGTTTTAGATAGACTCTATGATGTATAGATTCCTCTATCTTTTTCATATTTTAAATGAATGAGTTTCCCAAACTTACCATACAATTTCCTTCATTGTACGATATATTACTACTCCTGTGATATTAGACATTGTTTTTGATACCGATTAGCTGATTTATGTGGAATGTGGAGGGATCATCTAGGAAGGATATATGTCTTAAAGAATTTTTGATTTTCACATCTGTGGGTGGTAGCTTGAGTGTGATAATTCCATGCAGCGGGCTTCATTATAATTGTCATGTGATTTTAGTTTAAGGTCTTTTAACTCATACTTTTGGTGAACTATAATTTAAGGCCTTCTAGATCAGACCTTTGTCACACTTTAGTTTAAGGTCTACTAGCATGGACCTTTGGTGAACTGTAGTTTAAGGTCTTATAGCTGAGACCTTTGGTGAACTATAGTTTAAAGTCTTACCACCAATAATTTTATAGAACAACAGGTTGGCATGCCAGGGATGACTCAAAACACGGATGGGGTGTTGAGTCCTGCAATGGTGTTGCTGGGGCTCATGAAGATTGGAGATCCTTTCTTGGAAGGAGGAAATATCTTTAGTCGGTGGGTTAAATACCTTATTCATCAATAGCATGGAAAAGAAAAGATAATATTCCCTCTTTTCTCAGGGATATGGAGTAATTTATGGGGTGAATATGGATGATGGAAAAATACTAGGTTATCTAGGCATGCCTGGATAGTTGGAATGTAGATGATGTAAGTCATAATCCAAAATTTTGATCTTGGTAATATAGAATGGGGTAGACATATAGGTTATAACCCTTAACACTATCGGGTGTTAGGTTTCAGCACAATTTCATTGAAGCTCATAAGGATTCGAATACCCTTATGCTGGGCTAAGATGTCTCCAGTCAGTTGGTTCGAGCTCCACCATGTTAGTGGAATGGTCAAGTGGAGAGATCTCTTTTCTTTTCTAGGAGTAACAAAATACTTATGAAGGCTCAAACATCAAGATGATGAAGTTGGGTATGGAAGGAAGTGTTCTATAATCCTAGGGAAACATAGCTCTTAATTAAATTACACGAGCCCTATGCCTTGTGGTTTTGAATCATGAGTTTTGAGCCATAAAAGGTTCAAGAATGAAGGGTCACATTCCTTCCTTGATAAAGGTTAAAAAACATGGTGATGAAACATCACAGATATCAAATACGCATCGATAGTTTGGTGTGGAGAATGTAAATCATGACACGGGGTGTTTGAGTTAAGATAATGATTTGAGATAGACATACAAATAGTAGTTCAGACATAATGAGATGTTGATTGCTTCCATGATGATTCCAATGCTCACAGGAATTATAATAGCCTTTTTAAAAATGGTGTATTTGGTTGAAATAAATAGGTGCATATGCAAGATCCATGGGCATGTATGCATAATCAAGAAACAGTCCCTTAAAGATGGATATCCTTTCCAAGGGATATGGAAGGTTATGGTGATTCCAGACACCCCTATTCCTGAAGTGTGTTTAGTCAAAAGTTTAAAATATAATGAGAGTTTGAGTACCCTAAATTTTTTTCCCACTGACAAATGAACACATTCTCACAACGAGGATATGTGGAAATTAATTACTCTAATTTTTTTGTACTATGGGGTCCAGCAAGAATATCTTGGATTTTACTAGGGATACAGGGTAGAACTTATGATCATTATGCCTTATTTATTTTATTTCAATATTTTTTTCCGAAATTTTAAATATGAAGAGTTTAGCGGGTGGAGACTTGACTTTTTCTCATGCCTCCATTTGGATGTTTTAAAAATGAAAAGTTTTTTTGTGTATTTAATTAGTAGTTTAAGGTCATTTGATTTGGACCATTATGGGCTACGGTTTAAGTTTGTACAACTTTGAATAATGTGTGAGAAATGTAAGGTCATGAAACTTATGGACCCATCATGGGAGATGTCACACAAGAGCCAAATTAGGATTCCCATGGTCAAAAGTACTCTAACATCCTTGTGATCATGAGGTGAGAGTGTTGTAAATCATGGATCACAGTTCTTAGGTCATGAGTGATGATATGGAATAATCATTCCTGGGATAACCAAAAACACAATGGGGTGTTGGGTTTGACCATGGTGACATCATCCACTTGAGAATCAGAAGGCCTTTTATACTAGGCCAAGATATCACTAGTTAGTGGGAATGATCCCTCACATCAATAGCACGGCCAAATAGAGAGACATGTTTTCTTCTTCAATGGAAGTGAAAGGTTTGCGACAACCAAATATTCTTGAGACATTAAGTGTGGAAAATGTATTGTGGTTCTTAATAGGATGGCGAAAGTACTCTATTCTATGTTCGTCCAGGGAAAGGCTCTTGAAGTCCTTCGATAAGTAGGGGTGATAGATGATGACCTACATAGTTTATCACTAAATATTGGGAACATACTTCCATGAAGTTTAACATCATGTGGTAATAACATACTTCCATGTAATTTAGCATCATGCGGTAAGTATGTACTTCCATTCAGTTTTTCATCATGTGTTAAAGATGTGAGAACCAGCGTGAAAGGTGGTAATTATATGGCAGGGCCCATGGATGAGGACTTGGGAGTCACTACGTATCCCATAGGGATGAGAATAAAACTATACATGGTTCAAGAAGGCCATACAGTTATAGATCTTGCATAAAGGACTTACATCCCTTCAGTTTAATGTCATGTGGTGAGGAATTATTTCTGTTTAGTTTAACATCAAGCGGTGAGGACTTACTTCCATAAAGTTTAGTGTAATATGGTGAGGATGATGTGGAACTATTTAATTTTGTTTCTCAAGGACATATGTGGAATTTTTAGGTTCATGTGTCTTGTACCGTAAGTTAATGCTCCTAGCATGAAGATGTGTAATGTGGATTCCTGGAGAAACCCAATGTGAATGAAGACCAAAAAGGTATCATCCACACCACATATATTTCAAAGAGAACTCAAGCCAATTGGAACAAAGAAGGTTATACCTATGGATGGGCCCAAATATGAAATTCCCAAGCATTACTACTTATCTCATGAGAATGAGAATCAAGACACATGTAGTTCTAAGAGGTCCATGTCGTTTAGCGTCATGAAATGAGGATGAAGATGGGCCGGTGAGAATTATTGGGGATGTTGCAGTTGGGCCCCAGATTACAGGTTTTAAAGTCACTTTGAATATCATGAGGATGGTAATGAAGCCACATGTAATTCGTGGGGAACCATATAGTTTAATATCATGCGGTAAGGAAACGTTGTATACCTATATATATTGCTTGTGAGGGTAAAACCATATTGCAATTTCTAAACCCTTTGAGTTATTCTTGATGAGATAAAAAATGAGAGTCTTGGGTTAACTCATAGTAAAAAGATATAAGGGGTACGAAAAAGGGAATTATGTATCATGTAGTGGCTGGACTAAGATATTGGATCAAGGAGTCCCTACGTATTTCATTATAAATGAGAACCAATCCATATGTAGTTCTAAAAGGACCATGAAGTTTAACATCTCATGGAACAGATGATGGATTACCTAATGTGTATGGGGAAAGGAGTTGTGGACCCGTGCAATTTTAAGCCATGTGGTAAGGAAATATTTCCAGGCTGTATAACATCACGCGGTAAGGATGCTGGTGACTTGAAGTGAATGGAGTTGGATATCACATATTTGTACAGTTTTAGCTCATGTAGTGAGCACATCATCCATTTAGTTTAATGTCTTGTGGTAAAGATGAAGTCCACATAGTTTAACGTCATGTGGTTTGGATGAATGATGGGGATTACTCCAATGTGGATTCTTAGTTTCTGGTAGCTATGCAAAGTATTTCTTGAGAAATCTTGCATTGGTAGGTGGTGTGACATAGTCCCCATCCATGGTGCCGAGTGAATAAGCTCCACTATGATATACCTTATGTACGACTTAAGGTCATTCCCACTTAGGATATGGATTCAGGGGATTTTCCCCCGATATCATTGGGGTTCTAAGATCCAACACCAGTTCTCCCTAAAGGAATGAGTAAAGGTGAACCTTTTTATTAAAGGCATGTTCAATCTAATTCTGTTGGACCTCTAGGTTGTGCAGCATGTGAAAATCTTCTCATATATCCATTCTAACTCATTGATATGCTTTTCAGATTTTTCATCCTCTTATATTTTTCAACAAACAACTATTCAGAGTGAAGGAAGTTGGACCTCAATGGGTAGAACTGCCTCGGTCCCTTGCAGTAGTGAGTATGGAGTTGCTTGCTTAGTGGTACGTGTGGTGGTATGGTTGGCCCATAAAGTATGGAGGAGATTTTATGGCCAAGTCTTCTTATCTTTTTTCACTATTATCTCGAGTATATATGATACAATATTATTAAAAGACTCTATCTATCCATTTACGAATGCATGATACAGGGATGAGTGATTGGACTCTATGTTGTACTCCTGATATATTTTCTCCAATTTTGTGGGATAGAATTTGGTGCCATTGTATATCAATATCATGTGAGGGACACCGAACCTGGTGATGATATGAGACTTCATGAAGTTGATGATATTCTTCATCCCTACTTCTTTAAGGGGTATCTCTTAGGCCCATTTGGAAAAGAATTCAATAGAAGTATGGAAATACATGAACTTCTTAGTCGTGACTGGGGTATATGGACCCACAACATCCATCCCCCAAACAAAAAATGTCCAGTAATATCTAGTTGTATACAGTAATTATAAGGGTTGATGGATGAAGTTTTCATAAATTTTTCATGCATGATATTTTCTAGTGAATTCCACACAATCCTTTATCATGGTTTTTGAGTAATATCCCAACCTCCTAATTTGGTGGGAGTCCAGTCCCAGATTGATGAGTACCTCAGTAGACTTCATTGAATTCCTCCATGATAAAGAGTACATATCCTTATACTATGAACCTAAGGATAATTCCATCAAATCCATTCTTTTAGAGGATTTTATGGTCATTTGGGCCATCCTAGATAATAATGTTTGCTACCTGGTGCCAGATATATTCCCTTTCGGCACAATCTATTAGAAGCATACCATCTCGAAGGTAGTCAATTATAGTCTCTATCCATCCAGGACCTATTTCATCATGATCTAGGGTGGGGATGACTTGATTTATTCTTTCTATATCGCATACTATGATTGCTGACACCACTCATTGATGTGTTATTCGGAAGGTGGATTTCTCCTTATTGGGGTCGACTAGGAAGACAAATGTAATAACCAATGTGTCAGTGTGAGAATTATGTGAACGGGGGAAATAATTCAATGTAGGATCAAAGGGGAATTCTTATATTATACCCCTAACATAACCATTGAGGGGGCCAGTTCTTCCTTCTTAATGGATTATTCACCATTGACCTCCTTTATCACTAACTCTAAATCCTCTTTGTTGTTCAGATAGGCTATGTGTAGTTTTACGTTGAGTTCCAATCCAGCTATGAGGGATTGGTACTCAGCTTCATTATTTGTTTATCCTTTAAATAGTGAGAAAGTGTAAGGTAGAGCTTCTTTGTCTCGAGAGAAAAGCATTATTCCTAGACCAACCCGATTGAGCTTTGTGTTCTCCATCCCTGTGCCGATGGGACATCAAGAGGAACCATCAAAGTAAATATCCATTTTCTGGGGAGTGTCATAGACATATAAGACTTCTTCATTGGGAATTTTAGTGTTCTCTACTGTACTTTCTAGAGTTGGGTGCATTTCTGGGAAGTTAGTCAGGGCTTTTCCTTTCACCGACTTATGAGATATGAACTGAATTTCATATTAGTACATAATGACCGTCCATCGATCCAAGCACCAAGTCAACATAGGGTGGACCAGACTATACTTGAGAATATCAATACAAGATACTTGATGGACATTTTGGGGTTTCAATTAATACCTCATTATATACACTGCAAAGATGAGTGTAAGGTAGTTTTCTTCAAAATCAAAATATATGGAATCTGTACCTAACATGGTTTAATTGAGGTAGTAGATGATGTTCTCACTTTCAGTATCATTATTCTGCTTGAGGAGTGTATCCAATTAATGGTCCATGGAGTCCACCTATAAGATTAGTGGCCTCAATTCCATCATGGGCATTGGTTCTTATGGGTGAAGAAAGTACTTCTTGATACTTTCAAAGGATTTTTGAAATTCATCATCCCATTGATAGGAGACTCTGTTCTTCATTAGCCTCATGAAGGGAAGAGATTTTATTTCTAGGTTTTCTATGAATCATCAAATTTATGTGAGGTTCCCTTTGAGACCCCTTAGTTATTTTATATTTCTGGGGGGTGAAATTTCTAGGATAGCACTAGTCCTCTCTGAAACAACTCCAATGCCTCAGTAGCATACCACAAAGCTAAAAAAAAATTCTGATGTTACCCCTAAAGAATAATTTAACAGATTTATCTTTAAACTATGTTTGTATAGCTTCTCAAAGATTTATCAAAGATGTATGAAGTGATCATATAGTTTTCCAGATATGAAAACCATTTCATCTACATAACACTCAACAATCCTTCACAAGAATGTCTTGAAGATACAGTGCGTGCATGCTGATATGTGGTGCCTGCATTCATTAATCTGAAGGGAATGAACTGGTAGTAGAAATCTATTGAGTCACTCTTAAGGTAGTGGCTTCTTCATCCTCAGTGTCCATTTTGATCTAATTGTACCATGACTGCCCATCCAAGATGGAAGGGGACTGGAATCCATAAGTTGCATTGATCAAGAGTTCTGTGATTAGAAAGGGGAAACTGTTCTTCTATCAATGTTGATTAAGGTCTCTAAAGTCAATGAAAACCCTAATTTTCCTATTATTCTTCTTGATGGGGATGATTTTGGAAATATATATTGGTCATTTCACTTTGGAAATATATATTGGGCATTTCACTTCTCAGAGAAATTTTTAAGTGATCAAATTTTTAACCTTTACCTCTACATTGGTGGCATGAGAGGGTTGCTTTCTCTTAGCTTTCTACTTAAAGCCTCAATGATCATCAGGTAGTACAACATGGTGTATAGCCAAATCTGGGTCCATTATATGCTTTTCTATATAATTACAATAGAACTCATGTCAATGTTTCTTAAGGAATGAGATGTACATATCTTTCTCTTCAAGGGGAATGAAAAAACTAGTAATATTAGGATTTATATCTTCTTATGTTCTTAGGTTTATTTTCCCGAGTTCATCTATAGTAGTGGAGACACCATCCTCAAATGTTGAAGCTGTGTTCCAGAAAACATCCTCATCTTCTTTCATTTCTATGTCCTTGGAGACATATTTGGATGAGGATGAAAACATTGGGGCCTCTCCATCACTATCAGGGCGAGGGAGGTCATTAGAAGAAACATTTTCACCACTTTCCATCTGAGTTGCTACAGAGAGATGTCAGAGTTGACTGTTGCTGAGTACATAAGTGGCTTGAGCCTTTAAGACTAGGTCTTCTATTTTTACCTTGTTTATAGGGATCACAAAATCATCATTGACAATGCTCCAAGGATTCATAGGGGTGGTCCCAAAACTATTGGGTGTTACAAAATCTATATCATCATCTACCATTGGTTGTTTGCCTCTCTTTTGGTAGAAGTCCACTTCAGCATATATGGATCTTAAAGTCTTGAAGAGGAATTTTATCAATGTAATATTCCAACCTTCCCATTTATGGGGTACTTCAAACATTGATAAAATTTTGATGGTAATACCTAGTGGATATGAATCCAATGCCTTCCTAGTAGGGAATTTTATGTGGTGTCCTATTGGATAACCATGAACTTGAAATCAGATGTGAGCTACCCAAATCGGATCTCAAGATTGATCTTTTAAAGGGGCCTTTTACTTGTGGTTATCATATCCTTGGATGGTCATCTTTGTAGTGGATAAGTCCCCTTATTTATACCCCAAACATCAAATAGTTAGGGATGGGATGAGATTGATCCTATATCCATTATCGATCATCACACTATGTAAATCAAAATTATTGAGTCTTCCCAAGATGTATAAGGGTATTATGTGCCCTTGGATGGCCTCCTTTTGATCTTGATCAGCGAATGAAATTCTGACATGGAATTCTGTGGACATAGTCTCGAATTGATAAACCTCAACTATAGTGACTTTAGTTTCAAATTCCTATGGGACATGAAGGGATTCAATAAGTTCCTCCCTGAGTTTTTTTGAAAGACAAGGTGCATCGAGGATTTAGAGCATGGTTGGGACCATAACTAGCTATTTCAAAACATCTTACTTTAGCACGAGAGATCGCTGCTTCCTGATAAGGGGATATTCATGGGCATGAAATTTATGAGCAGGATCATGTGATTTAGGAACTGGAGAAGATGAGGTAGATGGACCTGGAGCTTGTGTGGAGGTTGAGGGAGTATCTGCTTCAAGTGGTACAGGTTACACAGGCCTTCTCCATTTCGTGGTCTGATAGGGTTGAACCCATACTAAGAGGTCCTGAAATACAATCTAGTGTAGGCGACTATTGGAGGGCTTTGAGTAACCTATCTATCTCTTCTAATATTTCTAGAGTTCTTTCCCATGAGTCTAGGATGTATAGATTTCCTCCATGGGGATGTGGTTGGAATATTGAGCTCGTCCACGTTCACGTTGTCCCTTGTATCCTTATATCTAGCACAGGCGGCTCCCCTTTCCACTATTATATGTAGTAATACCATATTCAATGGCATACTCGTCATTGAAAATGGGGTTTCCAAGTGTATTGTATTGAAAGAACTGAATATGATCTCTTTATCTAATGAGGATTCTGTTTGGTGGGGTGGTTCCTGTTTCACAAATGTTGGAGAGAATAAATCCATGAGGGTCAAGAATTTCTTTGCAAGAGAATAATACTCTTCCCCTCTGCCTCTTCCTATTTATGGTGGTTATGACCACCTGTGGGAGGCACCTCAGACATCTCCTTTTTGGGTGGTGGAGCCATTACAAGGATTAACAACTTTTTTGTCAATGCACCATGATCTCGATCAACTATTTTCTGAGTCACCCAATTGTTGAAATTTTGTGCTTTCCTGGATGGGAATTTCTTCCAACCTTCCTCTTCTTCTGACCAGACGATGGTTACACAAACCACCTATTCTGGTTAATTTTATAACATCACCTATCTGGAGTCTACCATACCTTGAATGATATCTTTGAAGATGAAACAATTATAGATATTATGACCCATCATTTTATGGAAAGGGAAATAATTGGGATGGTTGGTGAGGTTGACTTCCTTAGGATTCTTAGGTTATGGGAGAAAGGCCAAGTTGTTATCCATGACTGCCAGTAAATATATCAGGAATTTCCCATTTCGGAAGTAGAATACGTTTTTCATGTGTTCCTCAAATCATGGGTGTCCTTGGTTTCTCTATGCTTCTAGTTGGGGGTGATTTTATGGTTGAAACTGATCTACAGGAGGTGTTGGGAGATTAGGAGCTTGACCGGGTACTTGGATAGGCACTATTGCAGGCTTGAGAGAGATAGCTATGACTTCCTCCCTTCTTGGTCTCTCAAACCCCTCTTGAATATTTCATGGGGATTATGGGAATCTAAAATTCATTCCTGAAATGCTCATCAAATGTTCTAGCAATTTCCCTTTCAAGAGTGGGATGCTAAGTGAGTAGGTCAAACCCTTCCATCTTGCTATGAAGTTCGACACCCTCTTGTTCTCACGCTACTTGCAGTTCATCAAGTTGATAATTGTTGTCTTCATCAACATTGAACTGAGTTGATAAAGGAACTGATGATAAAGGTATTCCCATCCTACAACATATCCCCCTAAAATACTATTGTACCAAACAAAGGTTCGACCTATCAGATTCTATATGAAACACCTCAGCTTTGTTGCCTCCTGTTGATCTCGAGGGCCCATAATCAGCCCGCATCAGGACAAAAAGTCTGTGAGATGCTTTTCAGGGTCACCTGAACCATCAATGGTAGAAAATGTAGGTTTGATGAAGTTAGGTGGAGGTGGGATATCATCCACCCATTCAGGATATGGATTCCTTTCAGGTTACACATGTGTGTGACGTTCCTCCATGGCTTTTATTCGATTAGAGAGGGATTCGATAGTGGGGGTAACTCTAGGGGTACTACTGCTGGAGACACCTTCTGTCTATATGGAGTAGGTGTGGAATGATGAAATGGTGATGCTTTCATCTCTGGTTTGTCCTCTATTCATCCTATGACTAAAGGATTACCCTAAAGAGGGAGTGGCTATCACCGTAGTGGAGGGGAGTCTCGATAATTTTTGACCTCCTCATTTATGTAGACTGATTTTCTATATCCCAAACCAACCTGATGCTCAGATATTTCTCTTGATGGTGGATTGACCATGGGAGCTATAATATTCACTTCTAGAAGGAGACAATATTTAGCGGGAATTTTTTCCTTAAGTAACTCCTTATTAAGTTGACCGAGCGTTTGCATCTCACTCTCATTTTTTGACAACTACTCTTCTAAAGAAGGAAACTAAGATGATGTTGTGTCTTTACATTTATCTTTTCCAGTATTTTACTGAGGAGGTGGAAAGTTGTTATTTGTCAGCGAAAAGTTTTGAATCCTTATTTAATTTCAGGTGTGCACAGCCTCATTTGGTGCACCCAAATCACCCTCCTCCAAGGGTTTGTATTCCTTACTGTGACCCTCTACATTTGTGTTGTGATCATCATTTCCTGTATATAAATTGACAATATTCACATAGGAATATCGAGAAATTGAGGTTGTACCATTTCTTTTCACACAATAGGATGATTCTTCATTACTTCCATCAGGGTTGTTATCTGAACCCTTGTCCTTGATGGGTTATTCTGGTTTGCGACCCTAGTGGGGTTTGATTGCCTTCGTCATAAATTTCTATACTCTTGGATTGTGTAAAGTGGCCATGAGGGAGTTTACTATTGTGACTGTCAAGTGATCCTCATGAAATATAGGTTTATCTTGTAGTGGGAGGTACTGTTTAGACACCGGTCGTTGATGTCTTCCACCCAACATAGAGAATACAGATTCTCTATATGGTGCTGATGATGATGGAAATGCCTTCAACCCTATGGGGTGGGGGTCATTTGGGGATTCCATTGGATATGAAGATATAAATTCCCCATATTGTTGGCATGGGGATAATTTGGAATCATCAGGGATGTCTCCAAGGTCCTTTTAGTGGATGATAGATCAAAATATGGTGATTGAGATAAAAACAACACCAGCCCTATAGGCTAGGATTCACCTATGAATACTAAAGGAATACCCTGAATCCTCTCGAGAACTAATGACCTAAGGGGTGGAGGTTGTGATTGATATAATCCTATATTAGGGGGATGAGTCTTCTACTGGATGGTTACTATGGTGGCTGCCACTGCGGTTTTCGTACTGCAATGCAGTTGTTCTTGAATAAGATCTGGGTGTGTGGCCATCCCATGATGACGGTTTTTTCTTATGGGAAGTTTTCCTGGTGATTGAAAATTTGATCTCCATGTTTATAATGTCATCTTATTTTCTTTTGGGGGAAGTCTGAATTCCTTTCGGCCATCCTCTCTCCCCGTCCATGGTGTCTGGAGAGGGGAAATTCTGTTGTAGTGACCAACTTTCCTGATCATTACCCAACCCCCTGATCTCACCAGAGGCTATAAAATTGTAGGATTCCATATCTAAAAGGATGTTCTATTCACGGGGAGAAGAAAAGTGTAATGATATATAATTTCCCCATCCTCAAATGTGGATGCCTAATATGGATTTAGAGATCAACTACTGAAGTATCACAATACAATGTCAGCAAGCATGTTTCATATTTGTGTTGTGTTTTTTCAGTTTTGGATACCAAGCTATGGGGATAGCAGCTAGGTCGAACTAGAAACAAAGTATCCTGATTGTATGAAGTTGACATTCATATCCTATAAAACGTATATGTCAGTCCTTCAGTCACTAATGTGTATCCCACAGATCATGGTGTAGATAATAAAGACACTCCTTTTCTAGCACTTTTGTGATCTCATAGCTATAAGTAGCGAGGGTCCATAACATGATGGGTTTTTTTCCAACTATCTCTACATATCAATGTTGGCCTCTTCCTCATCAGACTTACATGCCTCCACTTGGTCAGACCATAGAAGTTGGATATGATATTTTCCTACTAACGGGGATGGATTTTTGCTATTAGTTGATGGGGAACCATATACAATTGACCCTGGTGTTTGGAGAACCTCTCTATACAAAGGTTCTGAGGTTTGGTTCACCTCTATATAAAAAGGTGTCTAGAAAAATGGAGGATTACCATGCCCATGGGATATATCTTCCTGGGGAGGTTCACCACGGTGTATTTCAGGTGTATATCTCCTATAATCCATCTCCACACTACCACGAGGAGGAATATCATGGTAATTAATGTCTCATAATTATTCTTTGATAGAATAGTTGACAGACCCTTCTAGTGTGGAGAGTGTTTCTCGAACAACCTCAAGGACACTGGATTTTAGAAGATTATGAATATGGTTCATGTTCTATGTTATGGTTATATTATGTCGACCTTCATTTTGTGATTATATAAGGATGTGAGCCTGTTGTGTGATGTTTTATAGAATATGTACATAAATTTCATGTTCTGTAGGCGTATAAGCCCACTGCCAAGGATATTTATGGGATTTTCTGATAAGTTATCTCATTGTCGATAGGGATATGAGCCTGTCCGAAGGCAACTTCCACTTTCACTTGGTGATCCTTAGACGGAACATAAATTTGATCCTATTCCGAATATGAATTCCCTACTGGAATATACCAGTGGACCTCACGAATGGGAGGAAGAATATGAGCCTCCCCCTATATTTTCTTCAAATGATGCTGGTGTAGTCTTTCATAGACAGAAGCAGAGATATGTTCTTTACTTCCCTAACCCACTGGAGTATGTTGGGAAGGTTTTCTGATAGGAATATGCATCTTTCCTAAATCTTGTTCCACTCTCACTTGGTTAGCTTCGGCCAGAACAAGGATATATGTATGATCCTGGGCCTTTGGGATATGATGCTAGAATTTTTTAGTGGCATGTGTCGCTATCACATGGTGGGCCCTCGTTGTAAGGGGGGTATGAGCACTGCCTGATGCCTCACCCTTCATCGGAATATGCCCACAATCCTCCCAGGAGAGAGTAAGAATGTGTAATTTCTCTAGAACAACATCTTGTTCATGATGATCAGAATGTTGATTCATCCTGGCTATAGGGGTAAGAGTATACATATGTCCCTTCATCTGCAAAACTTTCAGAATATATTGGCAGAGTTCATCACCTATTGCTAAAATGTATTGGCATTTTAGAAAAGTGTGTGTGGGGATATAAGCCTACATATTTTCTATCTCCATAATCTTTTGATAGATATATTCAATTAATGTGATGACATGTACCCACTTCTATCCTCTATGTTCCATCGAGATATGACGATGTGATTCATTCATGAGAGTAGGAGTATGAGCCTCCCCATGCTTTCTGTATTAATATTCTCGTGGACATGTTCTGATTGAGTAGGGATGTTATCCTACTTACTAGTTTCTACTAGAATATGCTGGAAGGCTTATTGGGTTAGATTAAGGATTTGATCCCTCTCTTAGATGGCTATGGGGATATACCCACAAACTTATCTTGAGTTAGCAGGGATATGGGCATTCTTACTTGTTCCTACTGGAGTATACGAATGGACCACATCATTAGGAGTGGGAATATACTCCCTCTCTTGAATTTCCAAAGTCTTCCTCCTATGAATATTCTTCCTCATACTCTGTGAATGGGAATCCAAGGTGGTTTTGTGTCGGTTGGTACCCTTAACAAGCGATTAAAGGGTACCAACAGGATGATGCTGATGATGGTGGTTAGTAGGTTCCTTCATGGGTGACACCTGAACTAGAAGAGAGATGAATTTTTCATCCCAATCCACCTTTATTAGGTATGAAATGTGGTAGTTTTCATTCTTCAAGGATAAGACCCTAAAGTGGTTGGTAGTTGCGATGGTGGCTACTGTCTTGGCTGTGGCCTTTGTCGGGTGATGTAGACTCTTCGATTGTTGTGCTTGAAGAATATAATGGGCAGCTTCTACAGATGGGATTGTACCATACTGGTGGTATTCCTAGATCATTTTATTTGGTACATACTACTAGATTCTTCTGGCTGGAGATATCATTTTATGACATGCAGGGGTCATGGAAACAGATGAGCTACCGGAACGAGTGTTGTAAGATGAAGACATTTTCTCATGTTGGGAGGCTGAAATCATACAGATAACAAGGAATAAGTTTTCTGATCAGTTCTATATCGTAGGCATAAAAATTCTCAATCAGATAAGATTGGTTAACACAGATGTTCTATATTCTCATTCCAACCATTCTACTCACATGGACTTGTTAACATGAGGATGGACTTAGAGGAACCTTAGTCTATGCTGGTCTTACTACTTCGTTTATATATAATATTTTAAAACCAATGTGTCCTAAAAGATCTGCGTTGATCATATCATTTCTATTTACATATTTGGGTAAAGAAACATAGCTCGATGGATTATAACCCAATCATTCATTATTAGATGGATTCATGTCAGCTTCATCATTTTTGTTTCATCGGGATTCATGACATCGGTGGAACGGGGTCTTCTCATTATATTACCATTATCATTTTTCCCAGAAACTCCCAATAGTTCCCCTATCGGTATCTAGTTATGGACCTACTTTCTAAAGGCTAGTGGTCATCTAGATTTTTAGGCCCAGTGAATCTTAGGGACTTGCATTGGTCGAGAGGGTGGGAGGTCGGGCTCATCACACCCTTTTGGGGAAAATGTTTCATACTCTGAGACTCTCTTATAGATTTAAGATATTTTTGTGAATCTCTTCTT
Organism: Viscum album; assembly: GCA_963277665.1. Lineage (NCBI taxonomy): Eukaryota > Viridiplantae > Streptophyta > Magnoliopsida > Santalales > Viscaceae > Viscum > Viscum album. The sequence goes on along the minus strand of OY728131.1, from coordinate 669,055,373 downwards.
AATCTTCATATAATACTAGTTACCCTAACAAATGATTGTAGATTAATTCTATTTTATATGCAAAATATTGGGATTTGTTAACTTAGTCCATATGTATATATCCTTGGATCTTCATCATCATTTAGAGACTGGGGACTTCTTATATGTTGGAGATATATGACCAAGTGTTTTAGAATGTAATCCCACATATAGAGGTGATTAACATTATGAAGAAGGGATTTATCCATTATGAGGCATCCTATATATCTTGGTTATTGAAGGGATAAAAACCCACGTTTTTCAATCAAGTCCTTAGTACCGAACCCATGGTATATACCGTTATATGTAAAGGATGTTAATATTATGCCACCCATCAGGGCTTATATATGGTATTTCCCAGGTTAATGGATATTCATGATGTCTGATGAGGTGTTCATTGAGTCTCCCTATGCCCATGTGATCAATACTTGGTGTGAGAAATAAAGGATAACAGATGAACAACCTTACGATATATGTATATGGGACATAGTTATTGGAACAGTCATTGGGGTCCTCGTTATACAGCACCATCCTTGAAAAGGTGTCCTATGTATCCTAGATATAGCAGGAATCAGAATTGTCATAGTTTGGTTTACTTTGAGGATTACACACTAATCCCACCCTATACTATTGTATAATTTTATATCATATAGGATATGATAATTGCTTCTCCCTAAGACCACATGATCTATGATTGTTGTGAGAAATAAGGGATAACAAATAATCAATGTCATCACCTTGAATAAAGGTCTTGGATGTTGGTATTTCTCTCGATGATTGATATGGGACTAAGAACTCAATGATAGGTTGCCTACATATCCCAAATATAGAAGGAATCAGATTTTCCGTAGTTCCCTTTCTGTCGGGGCTTACACAATAAGGATGACTTTATATTCAGGGCTTACACATCAATGATGGGAAATGTCATCGTGTCCTGGGGTGACCTTTTGGTACGTTCTTATTTTGTAGAGGGGTCACATGACCCATCTGGCATGTCCTAGGAGGCATCAGATGGCTTGACTTGACACATATGGGGGGTTTTACAATTGCCAAAGATTCATGGTCCGAGGGGTGTCGCATGTCTAGGATGACACTATGGAGAGACAGAACAAGCCCCTTCCAACATATTTGGAGGGCATCATCAGTCTCGGTTAGATTTCCCATGAGGTTTCATGAGGGTTTATTCATCAGGGCTAGATTCTAGCACAAGACTCATCTAACATGAATATGGACTATTATACGACTCTGATGATATGTCCCAAGATCATCTCAAGCACTACATGAGAGACTTATATGGTTCACGGGATCAAAGTGATTTTAATGGGAAACCGTACGGGTAGATTTTCACATGTTCAGAGTGCTTCCTGTGTCCCAGATGGTTCATAGAAGGAGTGCAGTGAGATTTGGGCGACATGTCCTAGCCCTGTGGCATGTCCTCGGATGACACACGTGAAGAAAATTGGGGGTAATGATCATGAATTTTGCTTAAGCATACTGCATTTCATTTTGGTTTCAACTCTTGAATCAAAAATTCATTGGTCATACTCTAAGTCTTTTTGTCTCAGGTTTTACATGATCTTTTGGGTTTGAAGGATGCCCTTTTCATACCCCAAGAGAAGTCCTTCACATGATCTATATGTTATCACGTGAAGAACTTTATGGATAATTCAGGACTACTTCATCTATCCACTGGCATATTACATCACAAAAATCTGGTCGGTCATGTGATTGTTCATTCAAAAAAGTTCGTAGAAGAGTATGAGCATCTGATGTGCATTCTAGTATTCATAGTCCAACCCTTTATTCATGTTTGAGTGGTTAATTTATAGGTGTCTCCACCCCATGTTATTTCTGATTTGTGTGGTGTATCTAATGTGAGTCTAGGCTGGAGTTGGCGAAGGGACCTGACACCACTAGGTTTCAAGAGTCTCTATTGTGGACCACATCAATGTCATATCTTGATCTACGGTCAATTCCAAGTCAATTTTCAGCATATCCTCACTTGATCAGGCGGTGGTGTTTAAGTACTTCCATTCTGTCATTTTGATATGTCAAAGGGCCTTAAAAAAAAACTAGGTGTCTATTTGAGGAAACTCAAGAGACCCTGGGTGACATGTCTTGGGGTCTCATAGGACCATGTTGTGGGTGTGTTGGGAATGTCACGTGACTTTCAGTGAACACAAACACCTCTTGTCCATCCAATTTTTATCACCTTTGTTTTACATGACAAAGGTCAGGGTTTATACAAGATTTCATGTGCAACATCTAGGATTTTTTCTCTATTTTTGGGTGGTGTCTCACATGACCAATATGAGTTAAACAGGAGTGTGCAATCATTTTTTTGAAAAATCCATCTGTCTGTCCCCTGAATTCCATGGGGTTGTTAGACTATTATTGAGGAATTCTATACGGTGAGGTTGAAATTACTGAGTGGTCTCGCGAGAGGCATTAGAGAAGTCTGTACGGACTCACGATGCTTCATGTGTTTCAAGGGGTGTGCATCGTGTGTCCTTTAGTGGTCGTGAATACCTATCACCTCCTTAAATTTATCTCCTTCATTTTATGTTATGAAGGCTCAAAGGTCTTGAATGATAGCTTGGACATTATCTAGGTATATTATTCTTCTTAATGATGATTTGTAGCATTAGTTGTTCGACCACTGGGGGTCCTTACCTTTGAATATCATCCCTTCTTATTTTTTAGGGATTTCGTGTGATTTTCAAGAGATCCCCCGCATGCACATTTGGTATCTTTGAGGGGGATCTACAAGTCCTTTTGTGTGATATGCTCCTTGCAATCAGATTTCATGTGACCTTGAAGTGGTCACGCGATCCTGAGTCCTTTAGGGGATCCATGAATCTTCAATCATCCCATTATTCTTTACTTTCATATGGAAGAACAATACTCATATTGAGGTATTTATTCATTTTTTATTTTACTAATTATTATTTGGATAGCGGCAGTAGATAAATTTATACACTAATATCATTTTCATATTTTTTGGTCATGAATTTTGAATTAAAGATATCAATTTTTTTTATTCATGATAACCTTGTATGAAAGTTATAAATTATTAAATTCAATATACATATAATGGGGGTTATAATTTATATAAAATATTGGTTTATTTAGTCAATAGAAAGTGAAAATTATATGTTTTTATATCCTTGTAAATAATTGAGGTTCTAAAGATTATTATTTTTAATTTAATGGAATCAATATTATATTGATATTTTTCATTTGAAAAACTATTCAATTCCTGCCAAATAAATTTTATTATATTTTTAATAATTATATATAAGAAAATAAATCAAGATAAAAATTAATGTATAATAATTTAGTGGTTTGAATTTTATAGGCCCACTACATTGTGTTTTTAAGGTGTTTTATTTTTAATATTTTAGTTCATAGGTGGTTTAACATTGGAGAGATAGTTTTTTTCCTTTTTCATTGGGTGTTTGGATTCCTCCTAATTTTTTTTGTTTTGTCCATGGTGGATTATCCATTTTTATGTTTATGTGAAACTTAGTTTGAGTCTTTTTATTTTGAAGGAGGATAATTTCATTATCTGAATTATGGTATGGTCAACATGGATTTTCATGCTGGGATTTGGGTTTAGTTTTAGTGAAATATTTGTTTGAATTGGGAAGGGTGGAAATTCGGGTTTTGGGTCATCATGGTGTGATATAGAGTGATGAGATAAAATTAAATCAAGAATTTCTATGGAGTTTTTCTTGGATAAGAAGAAAATGGAACGGTTTGGTGAATTATTCATCACAATGTTCTATTATTTAAAGGGAATATTGCATTACTATGTCATGTCCTATTGTTCCTATATCATGTTTTTTTGGCACATTTGAGGGGGTAAAATTTCCATTTATATTTAATGATGGGGTATCATTGACCATGCTAAACTATATGGTTTTTAGTCCTCTAATATTGTATATTAGTCCCTCAGAGTCTTATCTTAAGTTTAATGCATCCCTATTCTTTTACTAGGTTCCCTTGACTTATTTGAAACCCAAAAAATCATGGTGACTATGTTATGGTGGCTTTGTATATCTATTTCAGTTTCTTGATTTCTTGGATCTGTGTGATCATGTTTTTATAATTCAAGTAACTTATATTATTACTTTGTTATATTCCCCTATTTTTTCAACTTAGTGGATATAAATAAGACTTTGGTTCTTTCTTTGGGTATATTTTCATTGATATTCTGAGGGAGGGTTGATATTTTTCCTTAGTGGAAGAACATTTCATGTTTTTTGTCTCTTTCTCATTGGTTTCCTCTTTTATGCGTATTTTATAATTTGATCTTTGTTCGTGGTAGGTGATTTGAATTTTCTCTTTTTTAATTATTATTATAACTTGGGATTATCATTTATTATTTTCATTGAATAAAAATATATAACTATCTAGAAAAACATATATAATTGGAATTAGATAAAAAATAATGTTAATGAATCATTTTTTATGGTTTCCTTGATATTTCTATGTTTTTTATTATTTTATGTGTTGTAATGTTGTTATTGATTTGATGTTTCTATTGATAGGTAAATTATTTTTAAGTGGGTTAATCAAAATAAAAGATGTTAACATCATAAAGAATGTGGAAATCATAATTTTTCAAATTAATATTTTAGTGTTTATCTTTTATTGATAAATAAATATTGAAGTACGAATTAATGGAATTATTGTTTGATAATAAAATATAATTGTTTTGTAATATTTTGGTAGTAGTCATGGTGGTCATCATGAGATTTTTTTTCTTGGTGGATGAGGTTTGGTGATGGATAATTATATTGTATAGGTAGAGGGTTTTTTTATTATCATTTTTGTGGTAATTTCATCCTCTTATTTTGAATTAGTGTGTTTTGTTGTTTTGGAGGTGATAAAGTTGATGATGTAGGTTTTTTGTATTATTTTTAAATGATTATATGGTGGGGAAGATATAGATTATGTGTTATAGTTTCTTTCATATATGGATGTGATAAGAATAGAAAAGTGTGATTCAGGGATTTGGAGGGCCAAATCCATGTAATTGGAAATTTTTATTAAAAGTAAAACACAAACAATCAAAAGAGTGTAAGGAAAACATGGTATAAATAAACCAAAAAAATAAAAACCAGAGACTTTAATTACCAATGTTTGCAAAGAATAAAATATGTCGAAAAGTTAGGATAGTGTTGAAAATTGATTTCTTATCCTAGTATTTCAAGCATTATAGCAGAAAGGAGAAACATGATTTAAATAAAATAATCCACTACCATGAAGATTTGATCTGCCTCAAAATTAATCCATTTCCAATTATTATGCATTTGCTTAAAAAATATCAATATTTACAACAGAATACATGACTTTCAATTACGAACTATCATAGAGAATAATCTTGGGTGAGGATAGTCGATTATACAAATATAAAAAGATTCAATTGGTTCCCAAATATTATTATTAATCAAATAAAATTAATCATATAAAAACATGTTATCCCAGGTAAGAATCAACTTGAGGAATCATCAACCATTATTAATCAATACAAAAATTGAAAATCAGAATCAATAAAATAGAAGCACCAAGGCATGGACCTCAATGTACAACAAGATGTCTTAATTTGAGTAGCATTTCCAGAAATCCATATAATGTCAAAGAAACTAACAACATAACCAGTACTAAAAAATCCTCTATAAACCTATAAGATAGATGGATAGAAAATCCATCAAGAAGAAATATTGAATTTTTATAAGTCATTCCCACAAGTGACCTTTATAATCCAAAATTGGATTAATTTTTACATCATTATCAATCCTATAGATCATATTATTCCAAACAAATATATATTTATCAAATATGATCTTTCTTTATTTATATTTTTCATATTATTTCATCTCGTAATAATTAATAAAATTATAAAAAACATCTAAAAGATCAACCTAAAGTTTAAAAGAACCCTTTGAATTCTCTCTTTTTTCCTCACTGGATAACTTTGACTACAGCCTTAATCATATTCCAAAGGATCTTGTCACCATTATCTTTTGTATAACACTTGAGCCTCAATTATAGTAAGTTAACATTTTATCTTAAAAAATATATAATAATGAAGATTTAATATTTTAGGTTACAAGAATTCTAGTTTTATAGGATGAATATTTATTTTTAAATTACTTGTTCTAAATAATCATAGAATAAATTTTTGATATTTTCCTATCAAAATAATCTTTTACCAAAAAAATAATAAATATAGCATTTAATTATACCTAATTTTATTTATAAAAATACTTAATAATATTTATAATTAAAAATTTATTAACTTTAAGTTTTATATAAATAATTATAAGATAATTTGGAGGTAAAAGGGGATATTTTTTTAAAAAATTGTTTTTTTGAAAATTGTTTTTGTTTAAAAAGGCATAATGTGTATCCATTATAATTAATTAAAGTAACCATTAATTATGAATAATTTAAATATAATGTATAGATTATATATATAACTATATTAATTTAAATCCTTCTAATTAAGATTACTAGGAATATAGTTAATGTAAGATCATCTTTTTCTTCAAATATACATTTCATGAAAAAATATTTTTCGACACGGTTTATAGGTTTTTTTGAACTAAATTAAGACACTTTATGATTTAAATTTAATAAAATCGATTAAATATATGGAATCATCATAATTAACATTATTTAATAATTTCATCTCTATTTTTTCCAAAATTTATATTAAAAAATTGTAAAAAATAATGACAACTATTAAGGTTAAATTGTGTTTTTTCTCATTACATGCAATTTTGTTAAATTTAATTTTACACATATAAAGAATTATTATTTTATAAATTGTATTTAATATTTATAATAATTGGATAAAAATTATCAAATAAGTATCATTTTATTTTTAATATTAAAAGATAAATTACCTAGGTTTAAAAAACTAGTAACCCTAGGATCCTTAATAAGACATCCAAAGGAAGTTCTTGTAAGAAAAAGAAATTGTATTAACTAAGATATTCCTTTTTTACTTCTTCTTTTACCACAATAAATTATGTCATAACAATTAAAATATAATAACACAAATATATCCAATATAATAATATGTCATTATGTTAATAGAATATTATTTATCCATCTACTTCTCTATGAAATGGGAAACAAATCCATTGCTCGTGTGTACGGTGGAATACTGCCACACGAACCAATGTAATTTGGTTTTTGTCACCAAATCAACTGGATAGACATAATAAGTCAAATAATGAAAAAATATGATAAATAATTTATCATATAAACTATTTTAAGTCAATATATCATATAATTCCTTACCCTTTCACCCATTAAAGGAATGATGTCGTCATTCATGCATATATAAGGCCTACCGCATCCATGAAGTGATGTGATTCACTTTCTATGTCCAACATTAAATTATGATTATAAAAGGTATGTAACAAAAAAATATTATATTTATAAAATTAATATAATTTTATAGATGATGGAGCTATAACTTATGAAAAATAAATATAACCTCCTTGAAAAAACACGCATGAGAAAACGAGATAGTTAATTCCAGAAACAATGGTAATAATGAAATATTTTTAATGAATGGGTGGTAATATATTATAATAGGATCATATATGATTTTATAAGTATAAATATATTTTATTCCTAAATTAATAAAATTATTAAAACCATTATACAAGAGGTTAAATGATTTCAACTAATGGGAAGTTTGATGTAATGGATTTCGTCTCAATTTGTAATCCATTGAGACATATTTGTTATTATTCACCTATTCATGTTTATGTGGTGTATATATTACCCAATTTATGAATTTAACATGATTAAATATTTATTAATGATGATTAATGTTTCGATTAAAGCCTATTATTTCAAGGGGATATAATTTAAATGTTACCAAAGTGGTAAGAATCTATTTTACGATCTAACTCTTTTTTCGGATTACATTTATTTTCATTTATGGGATCTTATTGTCTATCCTTAATAAGATCCTACAATTATTTTATCCACAATATATTTAAAGAATTTATTTATTTTCTTCTTAATATTCCACTATTTGGTACCTTTATGATGAAAATAAATGTTTAAAATAAAAACATATTTTATTTATCTTTAAATTGGATATATTTTTCTTCTATGTCCATAATTTCCAACATTGTCTTACTAAAGTCTATTTAATTAATCAAATGATTTATTAAGGAAATTTTAATTTATCTTTAACATTTAAAAAGTTTTTGAAAGAAATATTTCTAATTTTTTCTAAAATGTATATTTTTGTCTTCCTTTACAAAAAAGTTAAAATGAATGTTTTTTAACATATATGTTGACAACAGGATTCACCATCACCACAGTTGTTTTATAATGTTTAGCTTCTTCTATAAATTTTAAAGGGTTTTACAAAGAAAAATATTTTATGAAATATTATTTTAATTTTTCACTTTGATTCCCTTTTTTCTTCCAAATAACATTATTCTATTTCTAGACATATATTCCTAATGAACTGATGGTCACCTCTCATCTCTTGATTAATTTTGTGGTTATTAAATTTCTCATGAGAAAACCACTTTCTTGTGATAATTTTTCATTAGAAATTTAATTTCTCTTAAATATAAATATTATCTGTATCATTAATATTATTATTTCTTTAACTGAATACCAATTTTATGTATAGTGTTTTACTCTATAAGTTACATGATTGATTGAGAAATAAATTAATAAATTATTATTTACTCAATATAAATATTTATTAATATATAATATTTTTCATGAATTAAATTAATAATTTGATATATGGGGAATAAACTATAAATATTGTGATGGGTGGGACCTATAATTATATTACCCCTCAATGCATCAATAACTCTCATAGAAAAATTATTTTTCCAAATTAAGAGAGATTTTACCCATATTTTCAAGCTATCTTGACACAATCGCTTGATAGTATAGATATCCTGAAGTTTTAGATCATGAAATTCAATATTAATAATTTTATTCATTAAAAATTAAGTTATAATTATCCATGACTTTTTTCCATTGATATTATCCGTTAATGAATTTTTTACTCAAGTTTTTAATTAAATGGTATGTATTTTCAATTATTAACCTTTCTATATTAAATATTCCTTACTTACTTGTTATATTCCATTCTACCTAACCATTAGGGAGAATTTGAGATCACCTATTATTTTTTCCATTCCCTATTGTTGGACTCACCTGTTTTGATAATCCCAAATCATGTTTTGATAATCCCAAATCATGTTTTGATAATCCCAAATCATGTTTTGATAATCCCAAATCATGTTTTCTTTATGTGATAATTATATTTCTCTTACAAGATAATCATTTATGTGAAAATTATTTTTATATCAATGTAATATGCATATAATTTTAATCTCACTCCTTGTGGGTTTAAAGTTACCGATGAAAAGGTTACTGATGCAATGGTCATCGATGCAAAGGTAACCGATGCAAAGGTAACTGATGCAAAGGTCACCGATGGAAAGGTTACCAATGCAAAGGTCACCGACACAAAGGTCACTGATGCAAAGATTACCGATTCAAAGGTTACCGTGCAAAGGTTACCGATGCAAAGGTTCCCAATGCAAGGTCACTGATCAAAGCTTACCAATGAAAGGTTACTGATGGAGAGTCACTGATGAAAGTCTACCGATGGAGAGTCACAGATGAAAGGCTACAGATAGAGAGTTATTGATGGAAGGTTACCATTGGAAAGGTTACCAATTAATGCTGACCAATGTGTAATTACTGTTGAAGCCTACCGTTGTGAAGGCTACCATTACAAGTCTACCATACTCTTCTACTCTATACTTTTTCAAATTCTTATGATTATTATAACGGTCATATTTGTAACATTAATGCTCTTAACATAATTAATTCTTATGGTAGACATATCAAGAGACAACATATTGACAGTATGAGGTACGAGAAAGACTGCACATTATGTACTTAATCCTATTGTTGGACCTCAAATATAAAAGAGAATACTGAGGAAGAAAGATATATTGAGGAATAGAGAAAAAAGAGTAATGTACATCCAGAAGTTAAATTCCTGAGGAAGAAATTACTGAAGAACAAGGAAGAACCATTCGAGCACCTTCACTACGAACCCCAATAACCTCAATAAGTTCATTTCAGGAAAACAAATTGAGGCTACCTGCTGTGTCTCATAAACATTCAATCAACTCATGAAGCAGAACACTCAATTCCTGAAATCTAGTACCTAGAGTTGCAACACTCTGTTTTGGAGAAAACTTCTAGAGATAAACTCAAACTTCAAATTATTCACTTCAAGGAGTAAAGAGTTGAACGGAAAACATATAGAGCCTTCTAAACTAAATCTCATCATAATTGCTCTACATTGATTCTTCTTTTTTACATTTCTGAGAAGTGTGTCGGTCTTCTTCACACACTGTCTCTTGTGCTCGAACTGGAGGATATTGAATAACCTTATATCAAACCTCAATTACATTTTCTTCCCACGAAAAACTATGGAAGAGACCGTGTGTGGTCTGTATTATTTTTCTTTCCCATAATTAATAGTGGTAGAGGGTGTGAGCCCTGGACAGTTTGTGAAAACTCTTTTAAAGCCTGATATAGGCTGTGTATCAAGTTTATTGTCAATATAAACTTCTTGGTGGTAGGTGATCACCAAGTGGATTGGATTACATCTCATCTAGAGACTGAACCTATTGTTTAACTTTTCTGTGTTCTATATTTTGTTTTATTTTGTTTTATTATTTTTCTGATTCTTATTTATAAAACATAAATTTGTTTCACATTCACATTGATAGTTAGTTTAGGTAAGTGTTTGTATGTGTTTAAATTGTTAAACTTGTTTCAAAAGATGAAGAAGTGTTATAAACTAATTCAACTGAGGAATAATCACCCTTTGAGCAAACTGTTGACCAATTATACATCTATATCTCTAGTACCTTAATTAATTGGGTCATTTTCATAATTTGTGCGATCTTTATAATAATTTTTTTAACAGAAATTTTATGTAGAAACTCAATTCACCCCCCTCTTGAGATTCCACTTGGACCAACATTTGGTATCAGAGGATTAGTTTAGTCTATTTTTTTTAATACCTGTCAAATTATTTAAATGTGATTTTAGTTATATCTTAAAGATCTTAAAATTTATATCATATCTAAATTTTTAGTTCTTAAAATTCTAATTAATAATGGTTAACAGAGTTGAAGGTGTTGTTACTAACATGCCTCCATTTATTAATGGTAATAACTATGTTCAGTGGAAATTAAAAATGAAAATGTATCTAGAGAGCATGGGACCTGAAATCTGGGACACAATTGAAGAACAACATGTATTTCCTGCTACTTCTAGGGACAAATGGTCTCGGTTGACTAAAGATACATATAATAATAACTGTAAAGCAATGAATGATTTGTGTTGTTCTCTAGGTGATGAAGAATTCAATAGGAAAGTTGTTCCTAAAATTGCATATGAAATTTGGGATACTTTAGCTATTTCACATGAGGGAACAACCAATGTTAAAGAAATGAGATTAAATACCTATACTATTAAATATGATAATATTAAAATGAATCCTGATGAACTTATTTCTGAAATCTCTCTCAGGTTCAATGAAATAGTGAATACCATGTGTCTTCTTGGGAGAGCAGTGGATAACAAGGACAAGATTATGAGGTTTCTTTGATTCCTACTTGACAAATGGATAGGAACTTCTGTTTCTATCAGAGAATCTTGTGACATAGGCAATCTATTAGTGAAATAACTAATTGGAAAGTTTATGATGTACAAATAAGAGATTATGGTGAATCAAGAAGTACATGAAGAACTAAGAAATAAATCTATATCATTCATGTATACTACCTCAAAGAACAGAGAAAAAGAAAAAGTTCAAGTTGCTGTAGAAACTTCCACCAGGGAAGGCTCATACTCTGACAGTGATGATGAGATGGCTCAAATTGCTTAGAGATTCAAGAAGTTATACCGAAAGAAAAGGTTCCTTAAAAAATCAAACTACAAAGAAAAGTATGATAATATATAAAAGTGAAAAAATGATAGTAAATGGAGTGATAACACAAATGAGATAATCTATTATGAGTAAAAATGAAAAGGTCATGTAAAAGCTGATTTCCCCAAGCTGAAATTTAAGAAGAAATATGAATAAAAGGGAAAAGATATAAAAAGTCTAATAAAGCCACCTGGAGTGCCTTCGAAGATAGATAAATTGGATCCGAAACTTTTGATATTGAAATGAACCAACATGCAAACCTGTGTTTCATGACAGAAACATCTAAGGTAATACCCAATTCTCCTGTACATAATGCTTACTATTCTAAAAATTAAATTGAATCAAACAATGATAAAAATATGACTAAGGATGAACTATTTTAATACTGTGTAATTATTGAGGATACCTTTAATGAACTCAAGGATAAATATAAATTATTGAAATGGAAACATGGTCTAAATTCCAATTATAATTCTTACCTAGATATTGAGAATGAAAAATGTGCTCAGTTGTTAAAAGAAAATACAGAACTCAAATTATCAAATGAGAAGTTAAAGAGAGATGTTGAGAAGTTTACTAAAGGTAGAGATACATTGACTCGGTTACTAGGAAAACATATTTCTCCAAAATATACAACTGGTCCAGGGTATCAACTCGGACATATAAGGATCATTAAAACTAAATTTTTTCCAATATCTGGATAGTTCACAGCTAGTTCAAGTTCTGGACCATTTCTTGAAAAACAATTCTCTAAAGGACTAAACAAAGGGGTTATGTATCAAAATATATCTTTTGATCGTAGGAAATATGTGAGACAAGTATGGGTTCCTAATGTTTTACTTGCTAATCTCTCTGGACCCAAGAAAATATGGGTACCAAAGTTACCTTGCACTCAATCGGTTTTGCAGGAAAATTGTGTGAAGAGCTCCTATAAAATTATATGGTACTTGGACACCGGATGTTCAAGACACATTATAGGAGACTACTCATGCTTCAAAATCATAATTAAAGTTGATGGTGGACATGTCACATTCAGTGACAATGAAAAAGTGAATATCGTCGGCTTAGGCTAAATTGGTAACCTTAATACTGTATTAATTTCAAAAGTACTTCTTCTTGATGATTTAAAATAAAATCTACTAAGAATATCTTAGTCGTGTGATGATGGATTCAATGTGAAATTTTAAAAAGATTCATGTAATCTTTTTAATTATAAAAATTATTGAATATTTATTTCTCTTAAAATGAGAATGTATATGATGTTGATTTAGATTCTATAGATAAGAAAAATGTTTCTTGTTTAAATGTGTTTCAAAAGGAATCCTGGTTATGGCATAGAAGATTAGGACACTAAAATGTGCACTCACATAGGAAACTGACTAAGAAATATTTAGTTAGAGACTTACTTAATTATAATTCCCTCTAAATAAAGTTTACAATCCCTGTAGAAAGGGAAAACAACACAAAGATTCTTTTAAACCAAATAAATAAGTTTCTACTTCTCAACTGCTTGAGTTGGTTCACATGGATTTTTTCAGACCATCTAGAGTTTTAAGTTTAAATGGGAAACACTATGTTTATGTTCTTGTAGATGATTTTTCTAGATATACTTGGGTATATTTTCTAGGTCAAAAAATTGAATCATGTTCTTAATTCATTAAATATTCCATGTCTATAGAAAATCATAGTGGACTTAGAATTAAGACAATAAGAATTGATCATGGCTGTGAGTTTGAAAATCAAGAATTCGCATCCTTTTTCTCACATAAAGGCTATACTCACAATTTTTCTGCTCCTAGAGCACCTCAAAAAAATGGATTTGTAGAAAGAACAAATAGGACACATCAATGGATTTTCCGGAGTATGCTTAATGAGAATAATCTACCTTTCTATTTTTGGGTTGAAGCTATTAATACAACTTGTTATATTATCAATAGAGTCTTGACTAGACCTGTTCTTAAGAAGACCACTTATGAACTTCAGAATAATAGGAAGCCTAAGGTTAATTACTTTAAATTTTTGGGTTGCAAAGTCTTTATCCTTTACACTAAATATAATCCTAACAAATTTTCTTCAAAAAGTGATGATGAAATTCTCTTAGGTTCTCTCAATCTCTAGTAAAGCCTATAGAGTATTTAATAAGAGAACCAAATGTGTAGAAGAATCTGTTCATGTCAAATTTGATGTGACTGATCCACATGAACCCAAAACCTCTCTTGAACTCCTTGAGGAAGATATTTCATTCCTGGACCTTAATGAAAAAGATAGTAATATCCCTGTGAAAAAAAACCAGTTCTAGAAATTTTCCCGAATCGGAGCCTAGTGAATATGAACCTGTAGACATTCCAGAAGAGTCCAACTCAACTTTTTCTAGAGGTATTAGAACTCTCAAAAATAATCTGTTGGATGTTGTAGTAGGTTATTTAAATAGGACGACACAATTCTATGAGAACCCAGGTTGAACATCAAGCTTTTATTTCATATCTTTAACCCAAAAATATTAAAGATGCAATCAGTGATGAATTTTGGGTGATAGTTATGCAAGACGAAATAAATTGGTTTGAAAGAAACAAATTTTTGGAATTGGTAGATAGAACTAAAGACACCTTGTCCATAGACACTAAATGGGTGGTTAAAAATAAAGTTTATAAATCTAGAAACACAGTTAGAAACAAGGCTAGATTAGTTTCACAATTATATAGTCAAGAAGAAAGATTATACTACGAGGAAACCTTTTCTCTTATATCTAGACTAGAAGTCATTAGGATATTACTTGCTTATGTAGCTCATCTGAATTTTGAACTTTATCAAATGGATTTAAAAAGAGTATTTTTAAATGGGTATATAGTTGAATATGTATTTTTTGAACAACCCTCTAGTTTTACAAATCCACATTTTTCAACTCGTGTTTTTAAACTGTCAAAATCCCTATATGGTCAAAAACAAACTCCAAGAGCTTGGTATGACAGACTTAGTTCATTCCTTATTTCAAAAGGTTTTACTAAAGGAATAGCGGACCCTAATTTGTTTATTAAAAGGATTTCCAAATATGTTTTAATAGTATAAATTTATGTAGATGATAAAATTTTTGGATCATCTAAATACTAATTTTGTACTGATTTTTCAAAAATGATGCATGATGAATTTGAAATGAGTTTAATTGGGGAACTTAAATATTTTCTTGGATTTCAAATTTTCCAAAATAAAAATGGTATTATTATAAATCAAAGTAAATATAATAAGGATCTTTTGAAATGTTTTGGTTTGGACAGTAATAAAGGTAGTGATACACCTATGAGTACCACTTGTAAGTTGGATGCTGATGAAACCGGTAAACCAGTGGATCAAACCAATTATCGAGGTATGATTGCGAGTCTATTATACCTTACTAATAGAAAACCTGAAATTATGTTAAGTTTATGCATGTGTGCTCATTTTCATTCCAATCCCAAATAATCTCATTTAACTGATGTTAAAAGGATTTTTAAATATCTCAAGTTTACTATAAATATTGTACTATTTTATCCTAGAGGACAACCGTTTGATTTAATTAGTTATTAGGATGCTGACTTTGCTGGTTGTAAGTTCGATAGAAAAAGAACCTCTTGACATGTCACATGTTAGGAAAGTCACTAGTGTCATGGTGTAGTAAGAAACATAATTCTGTTTCATTATCTACTGTTGAAGCTGAATATATAGTTGCTAGTAGTTTTTGTGCTCAAATCCTATGGATGAAACACACTTTACTAGACTGTGGATATCAATTAAAACATGTCTCTATAAACTATGAAAACACAAGTGCTATTAACATCTCTAAAAATCCAGTATCTCATTCTAGGATAAAGCATATTGATGTGAGATATCACTTCTTGAGAGATCATTATCAAAAAGGTGATATCACTCTTGAATTCATTGTTATTGAACACTAATTGGATAATATATTCACAAAGCCTTTGAATTCTGAGAGGTTAAATCACCTCAAATGTGAGTTAGGTATGATAAACTATTGATATAGAACATTACCATAAGTCCTTACTGATAATAACTTACCATTGGACCTTACCGATAGGACCTTACCGTTGGAACTTATCGATAGGACCTTACCATTGGACCTTACTGATAGGACCTCACTATTGGACCTTACCGATAGAACCATACTATTGGACCTTACTGATAGGACCTTAATAATGGAACATACCGATAGGACCTCACCATTGGATCTTAATGATAGGACCTTACCAATAGGACCTTACCGATAGGAACTCACTGTTAGGACCTTACTGATTACATCTTACATATAGTCGATATTTTCTGGGACTTCATGTTTTCTTTCTCCCGGAAGTTGAAATGATTTTTGCCTTATTTATTCTTTTACTTTATTTTTTTTCACGATCCCAAAATGATGAAATTAAAACACATATCACATTTTGATCAACATAAAACCTTTTCCTGAATCTTTTCCTCCTTAATCCTGAACCTACGCCTCTTCCGAAACCCTTGAACCACTCCAGATCGATGGAAAAAGTGAAAAATCCATTGGCTGCTGATGAAGGAGATGTGCCAGATCCTGGGAGACTAAGAGATGAGTCTAGTAGTGGAATCCAGACTGTGGTAAATGTGCCTAACCTTCATTTATCTAAGATTCAAATAATGATTGAGAAGGATCTTAGCTCGAAATGGCTACTGACAAGCCGGTGTTTAGTACTAAAGGCACTTGAAGCACAAGGTTGGGTCGAGTGCTTTGCATAAAATGATGGACCTTATTATCAAGATCTTGTGATGGAGTTTTATGAATATATAATATTTAATTAGTCTGAGAATGAGAACCAGATGACTTTCATAGTAAATTGAGTAAATGTGATCTTCTCCTCTGTTGAATGGGATAAATGTCTAAGAGTACCACATGAAGGGATTTATGATTACTACTCTGGAGTGGTACCTCCCACGACTGAGTTATTCTATTATGTACAAGACTTAGCCAAACTGATAGGGAGTGGGATCCCTAGGAAAGTCATTACTGCTGAGATGGAAGGTGAAAATTATCTTTTGTTCAATTTTGTCCAGCATGTTTTAAGTCCCACGAGAGGGGACGTTTCTACACTGAAATTTCAGGATGTATTTCTTTTTTATCTATTAAAGCATGGATAGAAAATTAATTTATGAAGGCTTTTGATGATTCAACTATAAGATTTGACCAATCCTAGTTCCAAATCCAATGCATTATTTCATGCTAAGTTGATATCCCTTATGTTGAAAGTGAAAGGAGTTTCTGAGATAAGGAGGAAATTGTTGTTTTGGGGAATAACCATTGCATCACCAAAGGGATTTTCAAGCTAATGAAGATTAGCTGAAATCCATGGATGAGGAGATTGGTGGATGATGAGGTTAAATTATATGAAGTTTTTAACCCTGTTTCTCATCCTACATGGCCTAAAAATAAGAGAGACCTGAGTCATAATCCTGGTGAAGTAGAACCTATATATTCGGCTGAAGAAGGAGAAGCTGATGGTGTGCCAAAAAGAGAGGATTCTCCTAAATATGATTGGAGTGATCTATACCTTCCCTCAGATCCTTGTTATAATACTATATCCTTTGGTGAGCCTATCCCACCAAAGATATTGCCTAGAAGGGAGACTTCCCTGAGGGATAGTGATGATGAGGAGACCAGTGAGGAAGAAGGGGAATAAAATGTCTTAAGAGACATTAGAGGAACCTCAGATTAGTATGAGGACACTGATTCAAGTCATGATGACTTTAAAATAGCTTCTCCTGATATTAAAGAGGAATGTCTAAGTCTCAATCCTCTAATAGGACATACAGAAATGATTGAAGGTGTAGATGAAGAAAATTCTGATTTAGTTAAAGCTGAGATTGCTTTATAAGTAGATTATGATTCCGTAGAAAAAGTAGCAGTAGACCCTCCAACTGATGTAGTTTCTCAAGGAAGTATGGCAGAGATGGATACGGTTAATCAAGAGAATGCTCCAAGTGAGGGGGAGAAACTTGTTGCTATAGGATCTGATGATGTTGCTCATGAAATAGAGGACTGGACAAGAGATCCAAGCTTCATAGTTTTGGGTTTAGATTATGGAGATTTTGAAGATGACCAGCCTATCAAGAGTCCTTTAATTCCTACTATTTCAGAAACCACTGCTGTGAATACAATGGTTCTTTTACCATGATATAATGTGAAAAAGGATGATTTGGAATCATTGAAGTTGGATTTGTTGAGACATATTAATGATAGATCTTTTATCGTAAAGATATCAGTGGATCTCAATAAAGAGGTTGTAGCATCTACTTTAGAAAGGGTGATCTCCACCTTTCACTCCAACTTGTTTCATGAAGTGAAGGAATACAAATGTCATGTGCAAACCATGGTAGAGTCTATGGAAATTGTGAAATTGTCTATTGTATTCTTGGACTCCTATATGTATTCCAGGGTTCAAACAGATAGAGATCTCAGATATATCAAGAGCATGTTTCAGCAGTTGGTAACTGTGTTTGATGACTTCAAGAAGTCCATGGAAACACATGTGAAAGGAAAAGATGATGATGTGAATAGATTGATCAGTGGGTTGAATAAATCCTTTAAGGATATAGTAGCTTTCTCTCTAGAACCTCTAGGTGCATCTTCTTCCACTTCAGTCTATCCTCCAGTTGATATAGAGGCGTTCAAATATATTTTTTTTGGTAATGCCTCGGTCAAGGACCGAAGCACCATTTATTAATTAAAGAAGAAAAAGTTTACATGAGTTGAAAATATGGGTTCTTATTACAATCTCTTTCAAAGAGGTGAAATAAATCAGCTGGCAGCGCATCCAGCCAAGTCATGCTCTCGTGAACACCTTTGTTGGCAAGGGCATCAGCAAAAACATTCGCTTCACGGAAGATATGTGTGGAAATGTAGTCAATTTCCTGTAGAGAATTCAGGCAATTCATCCAAAGTGTAGTGAGCATCCAGGCGAGATGAATGACTCCATTCCAAATGGCTTGAACAATGGTGGTAGAATCCCTTTCAATACAAAGTTTTCTCCATCCTCTTTGCAGTGCAAAATAAACAGCATGGATGACTCCTAGAATCTTCGCTTCAAGGGATGAGGCAATCCCACACCCACTGTAAAAGCAACATTGGCACTGGTCAGCATAATCTCTAAAAATGGCCCCACAGCTGGCAGGTCCAGGATTTCCTTTTGAGGCACCGTCAACGTTCACTTTAATCCAACCTGGCATCGGAGGTTGCCAGAAAACTTCAAATGGGTGTCTGGTCTTCAGGAAAAATACCCGGGACACAGATACGTCTGAGGATCTCGAAGTATCCAATATAATTGCTGCAACAGTTCTTTTAAATTGAGGCAGCTTCATGTATCGCAATGAGAATTCAACCTTTACTGCATTGAGAATGAATGAGTGATTATTATGGATAAGATCATTTCTTACGTACCAGATTTCATGCAGGAGTTCCGCCACTTCCGCAACAAAAATATTTTTAACTTGCTGAGAGGCTTCATGTTTAGTACATTTCTTCAAAAGCAAACAAATTGGGTCAGATAAGGACCATGAGCAATTTAATAACTCAAAAATGTAGTTCCATAAAGCCAAGGCCATAGCACAAGACAAAAAGAGATGATCAGAATCCTCCCTGTGCTAATTACACAAATGAAATTTAGAGCATAGTTGAATGCCAAAGGCTAGAAGGCGAGTTTCAGTGGGAAATCTATTGTGAGCAATGCGCCAAATAAGGGTGAACCTAGAGGGTCTGATCCAAGTATTATTGAAGGTTCTCACCCATTGATAATTAAGTTCATTTCAAGATAAATTGTGCATGTAGAAATTTTTCGAGTCAAGGATTCCATTAGGAGAGGTTCCCAAACAAGGAAGCCCTCAGAATTAGAGAAATTGTAATTCTGGATGATATGAGCAATTTTGTTAGGGAGATCATTCCTATAAAGCTACATAACATCTTTAATAGTATTTCTGGTATCTTCAGGAGTGTTATTAGGAGGCAACAAGGATATCAATGGATTACCCATCCAGTTGTCACACCAGAATTTAATGTTGGAGTCAGCGCTGACCATCCATCAAGCGTTAGACATAATCTTCTGATACGAGTTTCTAATAGAGGGCCAGATCGAGAAGTCAATGAAATTAAAATTTCCTTTTAAATGTTTATTTAGGAATCTATGTTTTAAAAATTCAGAGGCTTTAGAGTTGTCATTAATGAGATGCCAAGTGGGAGATTATTTAAGGGAAGATGATCAGGATCATAAGGCCATCAAAGATCATGTTGACTTCTATTATAAACAGTTATACACTAAGAATCAAATGGATGGAAACTTCAAGTTTCTATTGGAGAACTTGAGGATTCCACCTATCACTCAAGACTTTAAAGATCATGTTAGTAGGATTCAAGAGCTGACTCTTGATTTGGAGAAATATATGGAGAATAAGGAAGATTTTATTTCTACTATGGAAAGAGGAGGCAATATTTTTATGGACATCAGGAATATTATCTTTCCTTTCCTCCATGTGGATTGCACTCCCATAATTATTCCTCCAACCTTGCCCTCTACCTCAAGTGCCTCTGGTTCTGCCAGTGCTGCACCTATGATGACTCCTACATAAGACATCAGAAGATTGACCCCCACCATTTCTCAGAGATATACTCACTATAGGTCAACTGATTCTTTTGATGTTTCTCCTACTTCACTACTAACTACCATCCCTCGGCCTATCCCTCCAACTTTAGAACCTACATCCATAGCTTCCAAAGACAAAACTCCAATGGACATATCTGATGTGAATTGAGTGTAGCTTGTTTAGCTGATAGGGATCAGTGTATCTCTTTTTGTATATTGTACTTCTGGTTTATTAATACAAACACTCTCTTTTCTCTATTTTTTATGTATGCTTTTGGTTAATCACAAAGGGGGGTGGGATTATTAAAACTTTAATCTCTCAGTTAACCAAAGGGGGAGAAGTGTTTAGTGTTTCAGTTGTCTATCTTCAATTTTTATATGTTCTGGCTTCAATTTAGTTTCAATGATATAATAGTATGTGTATGCTAACATCACTGATGAAATTAGTAGATGCGTTTAGCCCTAATTCAGAAAATATAGACATAATTTGTGATTATCAAAAAGGAAGAGATTGTTGGACTCACCTGTTTTGATAATCCCAAATCATGTTTTGATAATCCCAAATCATATTTTCTTTATGTGATAATTATGTTTCTCTTACAAGATAATCATTTATATGAAAAATAATGTTTATATCAAAATAATATTCATATACTTTTAATCTCATGACTTGTTGGTTTAAGGTTACTGATGCAAAGGTTACCGATGCAAAGGTTACCGATGAAAAGGTTAGCGATGTAAAGTTTAATGATGCAAAGGATACCAATGTAAAGGTTACTGATGAAAAGGTTACTGATGTAAAGGTTACCAATGAAAAGGTTACTAATGAAAAGGTTTCCAATGCAAGGTCACTGATACAAGATTACCGATGAAAGGATAGCGATGGAGAGTCATCGATGAAAGGCTACCGATGGAGAGTCACCGATGAAAGGCTACCTATGTAGAGTTATTGATCGAAGGTTACCATTGGAACGGTTAAAAATGAATGCTGACCAATGTGCACATACTGTTCAAGCCTACCATTGTGAAGGCTACCATTACCAGTCTACCATACTATTATACCCCTTAATTTTTCAAATTCTTAGGATTATTTTAACAGTCATATTTGCTAACTTTAATTCTTCTGACTTAATTAATGCTTATTATAGAAATATTAGGAGACCATATGTTAACATTATGAGGTATGCGAAATATTTCATGTGATGTAATTATTCCTTTTGTCAGACCTCAAATATGAAAGATAAGACTGAGGAATAAAGATAAATAGAGTCACAGAGAAAAACAAGTAATGTAAGTCCAAAAGTTAAATGCATGAGGAAGAAATTACTAAAGAACAAGGAAGAACCATTTGAGAACCCTCACTATGAACCCCAATAACTTCAAGAAGATCATTTCAAGAAAACAACATGAGGCTGACTTCTGTTTCTCATAAACGTTCAATTAACTCAACAAGAAGAACACTGAATTCCTAAAAGCTAGTACCTAGAGTTGCGACACTCTTTTTTAGAGACAACTTCCAAAGATAGACTCAAACTTCAAATTCATCACTTCAAGGAGTCAAGAGATTAAATAAAAACACATAGAGCCTTATAAACTCTATATCATCATAATTAATATATTGTGTTTCTTATTTTTTACATTTTTGAGAAGTGTGTTTGTCTACTTCAAAAACTATCTCATTTTCATGAACTGGAGGATATTTAATATCCTTACGTCAAAACTCACATACATTCTGTTCCCATGTAAAACTATGGAAGAGACTGTGTGTGATACATATTGTTTGTCTTTCCCACGAAGAATAGTTGTAGAGGGTGTGAACCCTGTACATTTTGTAAAAACTGTTATAAATCCATATACAGGTTGTGTATCAAGCTTATTGTTAATATAAACTGCTTGGTGGCAGGTGATCACCAAGTGGAGAGGATTACGTCTCGGCTTGAGACTGAACCTCTTGTTTATCTTTTCTGTGTTCTATATTTTGTTTTACTTTGTTTTATCATTTTTCCGCTTCTTATTTCTAAAACATAAATCTGTTTTTAATTCACTTTTATAGTTAGTATAGGTAAGTATGTGTATGTATTTAATTCACTAAAATTGTTTCAAAAGTTTAAGAAGTGTTATACACTAATTAAACTGAGTAATAATCACCCTTTGAGAAACATGTTGACTATTTAGACATCTATATCTCTAATGACTTGATTAACTGGGCCGTTTAAAAAATTTGGGGGATCTTTATAATAAAATTTTTAATAGAAATTTTAAGTAGGAACTCAATTCACCCCACCCCCTAAGATTCCACTCCAACCAACACTTATAATATGAAGAAAAATTATTTCTATGAGTTCAATAATTTTTA
The DNA here is from genome assembly GCA_963277665.1 of Viscum album. Classification (NCBI taxonomy): domain Eukaryota; kingdom Viridiplantae; phylum Streptophyta; class Magnoliopsida; order Santalales; family Viscaceae; genus Viscum; species Viscum album. Next base: position 669,032,332 of record OY728131.1, on the reverse strand, counting down.
TTTTTTTCATTACTATGTTTTATAATTTATCCCCAATATAAAATGGGTATCATGTATTTATCTAGATCTCTGAGACTACTAAATATAATTATCCTTAAATATTTAAACCCTTGTATCTTTTTTGATGTAACAAATTTTGAACCATCTCTTGGTTACTAGATTCGAGGTTGTTATATTTTGTATTAGGGAAAGTTTTGTTGAAACTTTGGGAACTAGATTTAGGAAAACAATGATTATGTAACATAAACCTATGATAGACATTAGGGATATGTCATAATATGGGATAATATCCTAAATTTTTTATAAGGTGTAAAATATTTATTTTTACCAATCAATAAATCCATGTTTGGATACAAAAAGTGGACTTTGTTTTGGAATAGTAAAACCTTGGGGTAAAAATTTTGTGAAGGGTGCATTGGGATTTTACATAATCATTACTTGGTACAAAAAATTGGGATTTACAGTACACTTGGTTTGATATTCATAGGGGTTGTGCTTAGGATAATTTACCTTTTTTTAAGAATCATTATAATGGATTTTAAAATATATTTATGATTTCAAGAGATTCTTAAAAACCAAGTTTTTGATAATGAAATTAACAATGCATAAATTTTCATTTTATATTAAGTGTTACACTAGATTCAAAATTATGTGTTATGATTTAAAATTCATAATTTTTGAGATAATATAGTATATTAAATTATTTAAAATAGTTCCTTTAAGAAAAAATTGTTTCAATACTAATGGTGAATGTGGAAATTTCCATCTTGATAAAGACAATACTGGTGGTATTGGAAGTGAGTAAATCATGCCCATATTAGGGAATCTTAATCAGGTTATAAAAAATAAAATTTTCCAAATTTAGAAACCTATTATTCCAAAACATGATTATCATATTTTTTATTGATTATTATGATATAATATCCATTAGTTTTGTGGGACTACTAATCCAATGTTAACTGAGCAATGTATTAAGTCCCTTGAAAAAATATTTCTGGGCTTCATATGAATTGAAAATGAATAGGTTATACTGGTAGTATATGGTATTAAGGGTGGTGTTGATTAATGGTGGTCATCCATTCAGAATAATGGTGAGGAAGAGGAAATATAACATATATAATACAGTTATTTTAAAGATGTATTCTTTAATAAATATTTCCCTCTTGATCAATAGACTGAAATTAAGAAAAAACTCCTTAGACTAAATCAAAAGGATGATGAATTTTTTTTGGAGTATGAGGTGACCTTTACAAGACTATATAGGTATCCCATTGATTAAATTTGAAAAATAGAATTAAATATTGGACATTTACTTGAAGGGATTAATCTAAGTCTCTGAAGGGAATTGGTTAAAGAATAAAATTAATCAATTTCCATCATGTGAAAATTTTGGGAAGAAATATCTTGTAAAATGTTTAAAGATATTTGGAGTTTTTTACAAGTGTGGGATAGGGGTCATATGGATAATAAGTTTAAGGGGAATAAACAAATAAATTACATCCAGTACTTCAAATATATATAAATGGGGAATTATTCACACCATTTCCCCAAGCATCAAATGAACATACCACAGAAGAGTCCATGTGGAGAAGGATAAGCTTTTGTGGTCACTACAGTTGAGGTTGAAGTCCCAACGATATAGTAGTAGGTAATTAAATAATAACATAAAATATAGCTAATGATATATTTGATTATAAATCTTTACACTATTTTATATATTCTATGTTTTATAGAAAAGTATATATTTACCTAGAACCTTAAAAAGGGAGTTTCCTATCAAAACTCACAGTAGAAATATCACAACAATAAGGATGTGTTAGGAAACTCCCATTATAAAAAATAATCTTTATCTATTTTTTAAATTTATTATCATACCTATCATTTAATTTGATATAATTTTTGGTATGGATTGGATTTCAAGATGTGATGAAAAAATTTATTTCAAGGAGAATGAAATTGTGATTTTTGATGAAGATGTAGAATTCCTTACTTTAGATAGGAGACCTTATCATCTGAGCCACGTATAGCCCCCCCCCCCCCCACTAATAGAACTTATAAATTATATTTTTGGGGAATAAGAGAAAGCAAAATATATGGATTAAAAAGTTATTCTTTAAATTGAGTATGTACCTATTTTATAAGAGTACATTGATGTATTTTTATGTGAATTACCTAGACATAAACCAGAGAGTGTAGTTAATTCACTTATTGATTTAATCCCAAATGCAAGACCTATATAAAATACTCTCTATATAATGACAATAATAAAATTAGTGGAGCTAAATAATAAAATATATTATTAGTGTGATAAAGAATTTATTCACCCTTGTTTTTCACCATGGGGATCCCTTGTTCTCTTCATTAAGAATAAATATAGATCCATGAGGATGTACATTGAATTTTGAGAAATAAATTATGTTAATATAAAGAACAAGTATCATCTACCTCACGTTGATGACTTGTTTGGTAAAATTTATGGAGAATGATATTTTTCAATGATTGACCTTTGTTTTTTGTTTCCTCAATTTTTAGTAAAGAAGTAAAATATTCCTAAAAATAGCATTCTGAATGAGGTATAGGAATTTTAAGTAAAAATTAATGCCATTTTGATTAACTAATCAACAATTAGCCTTTATGGATCTAATGAATAGATTTTTCAATTAATATCTTAATAATTTATTTATGGTATTCATTGATGATATCTTGGTGTATTATAAGGGTTATAAGGACCATCAAAATTACTTGCAGATCATTCATGGGGATATTAGAAGAAAATAGTTATATGGGAAATTTAGTAACTGTGGATTCTGGATTTAAAAAGTTTCTTTTATAGGTCATATTTTCTCCAAGGATGGAATTTAAGTTTATCCTATAAAGAGAACGCTTTCAATGAATTGGAATCACTAATGAGAATAATTGAGATATTCACTCTAATTGGTTTGGAAGGTTACTATTATAAATTTGTTCAGAATTTTTTTCAATTGGTTAACCCATTATCTAATATTAGACATAAAGGGGTTAAGTTCATATGAAAAAAATGTGAAGAATTTTTTGATGAAATGAATTAGAGATTGTTCAATGACCCAATTTTGACTTTTTCATCAAGAAATAATGGATTTGTGATATACAGTGATGCATCATAAAATAGACATGGGTGTGTCCTTATGTAAAATAAAAAATTTATTGAATATGAATCAAGGAAGTTAAAAACTCATGAACAGAACTATCCAACCCCTAATATTGAGTTGGAATTCATAATATTTTCTTCGAAAATATACATAAATTACTTATATGGTGAAATAGGTTTGATGTACCCCGACCATAAGATCCTAAACAACATCTTTTCACAAGATAAATATCAATATGAGGAAAAGGATACGGTTCTAGATACTCAAGGATTAGTATTGTTCAATACAATACCATATAAGGATGGAAAATAAGGCAATGGATTATTTGAGTAGGAAAGATCATAGAATTCTAAGTAAAATGAGAATTGAGGGGGATACTATATTCATGGATCTGGTAATGATGGATATAGAAATTATTATTAAAGGTGGTAAATCACTCTTTTTTCAAACGATTGTGAAATAGTGCATATTGGAAAAGATAAAAAGTTATGAATATAATGATGATAATTTTCAGAAGAAAATTAATGTTGTGAACAATGGGAAATTTGTAGAATTCGTTTGTGAAGATGGCGTTCTAAAATTTAGAATGAAAATATATGTTATATCTATACATGACATGAAAAGGAAATATTTTTATGATGATGATAACATGAATCTATGAATACACCTTGGTAGCCCCATGATGTATAGGGATGTGAGGGAACATTTTTTGTGGGATAACATGAAGCAAGAAATTACTGATAATGAATAAAGATTCTGATTTTGTCAATAGGTGAATGTGGATATACAATATCCTAGAGGAGTTATGTTACCTATTAGTATTCCTATATGGAAATGGGATGAAATTAATTTATACTTTGTCACTATATTTCCATATTCTTCTAAAAGGAATTATAAAATATGGTTTATTGTTTGTCACCTAACCAAATGTACAGATTCCCTCTTCATAAGAGAAGATTTACCATTTCAAAACCTTAAAATGATCTATGTTAATGAAAATATAATACTGTATATCAAAAATATTTAAAAAAAAATTTCATAAGGATCCATATTTTAAATCATAATTTCAGAAGATTCTTTTAAAGGATCTTGATATCGAGATTCATTTGAAAGATATCACCATCCTCAGAAATATGGGTAACCTGAATGGACTATTCAAACATTATACGACATGTTGAGGTCATGATCACTTGAATTTCAAGGTATGTGGGATAATTATTTACCATTGGTATAGTTTTTTATAACTATATATTCCATTCAAGTATTCAAATCGAAATGTATGATGCATTATGTGGCAAGAGATGTCATTCTTCAACTTGTTGGGCTAAAGTTAGTGAAAGGAAACTTATAGGCCCATAACTTTTTGGGGAGACAATGATAAAGGTAAAAAATATTCATGATTTTATTAATGAATCTCTAAGTAGTAAAAAGAGTTATTATTAAAATCATAGGATTGATTTGGAATTTCAAGTGGGTGATCATGTTTTATTGAAAGTATATCCATGGAAAGGTGTCATAAGGTTCAATAGGAAGGGAAAACTGAACTCCATGTACACAAGAAATTTTGAAATTCTGGAATTAATTGAAACTATGGATTATCAATTAGACATTCAACCAAACCTCGCTAAATTACATGATGTATTCCATGTTCCCTTTTTTAGGGTGCACATGTCAGTCCCAATGCACGTTATCACCTCTAAATAAATATAATCGAAATATGATCTATATTAATGTAAAGATAAAATACATACTATTGACAATGAAGAGAAAGTATTGAGTAATTAGATAACTCAACTAGTAAAAGTAAATTTTAAAAAATCACAAAAAGGAGGAATCCACATGGGAACCAGTGGTTGTTATGAATAAAAATCACCTTTAATTATTTCGGAAGTATTATCTAATAAAATTTCAAGGGTGAAATATTTGTAAGAGGGAACAATGTAACTGCCAATCCTAAATTTTCGTAAATGAGAATTATCTTTTAATAGATCTATAAAACAATTAAAATTTTCATATTTTGGGATGCAAAAAATCCAAATTTAAGGGATGGATTTTTTTTTAACCTACTTGGCCAAAATAATCCTAGAATGGATTAATGAATTTTTTCATTAAAAATAAAATTTTGTGAAAAAATAAATAATATGCAATTTAAATCTCCCTAATTTTATTTACAATAATATCTAATAGTATTTATAATTAAAAACTTGTTAACTATAAATTTTATTGAAATAAATATATGATCATTTAAAGGTAAAAAGATATTTTTTTTCATAAAAATATTTTTGTTTAAAAGGAATAATGACTATATATTTTTATTAATTAAAATAATATTTATTGATGAATGAATTAAATTAAATTTATAGGTTATATATATAAATATATGAATTTAAATAAATATAATTATTATTACAATTAATTTAGTTAATATAATATCATTTTATGATTAAATAATGCATTTCTTGAAAAAAAATCGACATGATTTGTGGGTTTGTTTTGAAACTAAATTATTCCAATTTTTTATTTAAATTTAATAAAATGAATTATATATTTTTAATCATAATAATTAATATTATTTAGTATATTAAACTTAATTTATGATCATAATGAATTGTAAAAATAGAAAAAAATAATTACCACGGTTAAGGTTAAATCGGGATTTAGTGCATTATATGCGCCTGTGTCCAAATTAATTTTCCCCACACAAATATTTTTTAATTGATAAATTGGATTTCATATTTATAATAATCTGTTAAAAATTAATAAATACATATCATATTATTTTTATTATTAAAAAATAAATTACCTATGTAAAAAACTAGTTACTATGGTGAAAACTAGACTCGTAAAAGTAAGTAACCATAGAGGTAAAGGGAATAATTTTTTTAAAAAATATTTTTAGTGGATGAGGTTTGAATAGACCTAATATTCCCTCCAAACCATTATTTATCATTTTTTGGTGACACATGGGCTGATAATGACTTCCCATTATTGAATCGTTTTAGGTATTTATAAAAATCCCACTCCTCCCCAACTATAAAAGGGCACTACATCCCCTCACTTATTTACACCTCTCAAGAAATTTATCTCGACAGAAAACTACATAAATCTCTCCCAAAATTACATATACACATACTAGAGGTTCTTTTCATCCCAAAATACCTTCCCTAGGGTCCTTAAAAATATATTGAAAGGAGGTTCCTCTAAATGGCTTTAATTTTCTTAAGTAAGCTCTTTATTTTTTACTTCTTCTTTTACCACAATAAATTATGTATTACCACTTATAATATAATAACAATTGTATATACCATATACTGAGATGTCGTTATATTTACTTCATAAAATTTATTCCATCTCTTTCTCCATCAAATGGAAATCAAATCCATCACTCATGTCTACAACAAACTACCTCGTCGCAAACCGATGTTATTTGTTTTCCATCACCTACTCACATGGATAGTCATAATAAAAGAAATAATGAATATATGTGATAAATATTATATTATAATAATTTTTAAAAATTAATATTTCATCCAATTCCTTACCCTTTCACTCATTAAGGTAAGGATAATGTCGCTCGTGCATATGTATGACCTACTGTGTCCTCAAAGAAATGTGATTCATTTACCATGTAAAAATTTCAAAAATGATTATAAAAAAATATATAATGAAAAAAATATGAAAGTAATAATATTAATTTAATTCTGGATTTTATGGATCTATATTTTTTGAAAAATATCCAGAACTTTCGTGCCAAAATACACATGAGGAAATGAAGTAGTTAACACCTAAAACAATGGTAATAATGAAATATTATTAACAAACGGGTGTTAATATATGTTATAATAGGATCACATATGATATTATAAATATTAATATGGTTAAAATGAAAATTAATATCATTTTTTAAACTATTATACAATTTTTTAATGATTTTTCAGGTAAAGGGTGGGGGGAAGGGGGTTTGTCCCAATTTACACTCTATTGAGACATATTTGTTACTATACACTTATTCACTTTCATGTGGCGTATATACTACCTATATGATGTATTTAACATAAATAAATATTTATTAATTATGATTAAGGTTTAAATTCAATTCTATTATTTCAATGTGTTACAATTTGAAAGTTACCAAAGAGTGAAGAATCTATTTAACAATCTCACATTCTTTTTAGATTTATTTTATTTTCATTAAAGGAATATTATAATTTATCCTTAATAAGATACAATAATTTTCTTATTAACTGAATAATTAAAGAGTTTCTAAATTTTATTCAGAATTTTACCCTCTTTGGTACTTGAATCATGTAATGAAATGTTTAAATGAGAAACCAAATTAATTGCACTTTAAATTAGCTTTATTTTTATTCTATATCCATGAATTGCAAAATTGTTTTAAAAGCATCTGGTTATTTACTCAAATGATATTTTGAGGAAATACTAAGTTATCATTGAATTTTAAAAGGGGTTTTTAATGAATATTTTTACTTTTTTTTGAAAGGTATGTTTTTGACATTTTTAAAAAAAAAGTCAAAACAAATGTTTTTAATGTATATGGTGAAAATAGACTTCCCCACCACCATAACCATTTTAAATATTTTTGATTCTTCTACATTTTTTTATTATCTTTTTATGAAAAGTATTTTATGAAATATTTTATTAATAATTCACTTCCATTAACTTTATTCTACTAAATGGAATGATTTTTTTTGTAAAACCTATATTCTTGATCGACTGATGGTCACCTCTCATATCCTGATTAATTTTGTGGTTGTTATCTTTATCTTGAAAGAATCACATTATTGTGATAATTTTTCATAGAACAATACATTTATCTTAAATATCCATATTCTTCATATCATGGATATTAATATTTCCTAAACTATAAATCATTTTTACATATAGTGTTTTACTATTGAATTTATTTGATTGATTGAGGAAATTATCGAAAAATATGAATTATTTAGTCAATATAAATATTTGATAAGGAATATTGTACCTAAATTAAATTGTTCATTAATTATATGAGAAATTATTTGTATATATATTAATGGGGGGTCTTATAAATAAATAGACCCCCGATGCATTGATAAGTCTCATAGAAAGAATTGGTTGGCCAAATTAAATGTGTTTTTAGCTATAGTTTTAAACATTCTTGGTGCACGGTATTGAAAATATAAATATTATTATTTTTTAGATCATGACATCTAATATTAATTATTTAATTCATAGGGAATTTAGTTATTATTTTCCATTGTTATTTTTTTCATTGATATTATAAAGGGATAAATTCTGTGTATAATTAATTGATTAGATAACAGGTTTTTTTAGTTATTTAACTTTCTATATAGATTATTTCTTATTTATATAGGATATATTCCACTTTATGTAACCCTAACAAAGAATTTGAGCTAACCCTTATTTTTATTCCTTTCCCCAATATATGATGAAGAATTATTTAAATGACTTCAAGGATGCATAATTTTTTTCATTACTATATTTTATATTTTATTCCCAATATAAAATGAGTATCATACATATATCTAGATCTACAAGACTACTAAATTGTATCATCTGTTTAGATTTGACCCATTGTATCAATGTCAATGTAATAAAGTAGACATTAGCTCTAGGTTAATGGAACCTGGGTTGTTGTATATTGAAAGTATGAATAATACTTACATGGTTGTGTTTTATTTTGTTGTAGAGTGTAGGAACCTCTAAAAACAATAAAATGGTTCTTGAATTTTATAGAACCTAGTTAGTATAAATTTTCATACATATTATTACTATATTATTGATCTCCCTTTTCTGATTGAACCCCAAAGGTGTCAAGTTCATCTTGGTGATCCTAATGTCCCTAAAATTTCAATAGATCCATTTCTTATAAATTATACTAAAAACTAATTTTAAGATCACTTATATTCTATTGATGATCTCCCAAATCATCATATAGACCTGTAATTGATCTTTCAAAAATTCTCCTTTATCCAAGGTAAGATCTAGGGTGGATTTCCTAACCTCTTTTCTTAAAACCATTGAGTATCCAAAATTCAAAGTAGAATCCATTAATTTTATTTCTATTATTGATTCCTATACTAAAAAAAGAGAATTAATGGAATTTGAAGTACCATCATTGAACAGTCTAATGTCATGTCTCTTCTTATCATATTTTCTTTTCAAAATTCAATAAATAACCTTTATCATTAAATAAATCAAAAAAAATCTTTCCATTTTTTCCTATAAATCATGATCTTATTCCTATAATCAACTTCGTAATGCCCGTAAATATTAAAAAAGCATCATACATTAGTCACCATCCATTAAAAAACATTAGAAATATGTCCAATAGATTTTTATTCAACAAAAAAATATAGGTAGCTTCCCATATTAAACTATTAAATTAAAATTATCATATGTCATAGATCAAAAAACATACCTAATAATATGTGTATATAAATCGATATAAAAAATAATGCAAGAAAAATTCCCAAATCTAGTGTTTTTAGTCCCCCTATCCATTCTAATTAGGACTCCAATAAAAAAACAATGTCTCATAAAATTGATGGATTCCAATAGACCCAACATAGTCTAAAAACTCTAATACAAACAAGTATAAGTTATTTATTGGATTAATAGGGATTAAAATAAAAATCTCATTTATATGTGATAAGAATAAATAATTAAATAATTGTATAATATGACATGGGAGTTGGTTGTGGTATGTAAATAAAATTATATTTGAATATATAAATTAAAATGGTAGAAATTATATATGGTAATTGAAAGAGTTATTTGTTATATGAAATAGTAATTGTTGTAATAAATATGGTCAATTAACATAACATAATTTGTAAATTTTTAATAAGAGGACTCAAATGAATTTGGATGGGAATAAGTATTGTGGAAACTGTGTTGATATTTTCATGTTTTGGTGTCAGCTTATTGTATCTTGAGGTGGAAGAACTTGTTACTATTTTTATCTAGCAGTCATGGGGTGATGATATGCTATAGTTGAAGGGGTGTTTGATATAATTTAAACTTTATATTTTGTTGGGTGGTTACTATATATATATATATTTATATATATATATCCATTGTATTTATTATTATTACTTATGCAGCACTGTATAACCAATGTAAAATGACCATCAACCATATTATATTTTTTTTATTTTTATACCATCAATATATAAGATTTTTGTGTTATATTTATATAACTAATCCCATACCCCAACCCTATTATCCAGTCTTACTATGGGTATATGCTTATATTATAGTGATCCGACCATGCGGTAGTGATGTGGTAATGATATGGAGGCGACGAAATGATTTGTAAGAGATATTATTATGTGGTGGTAGATAGAGAGTGGTCACAGTATGTAATATTTCACAATGATTTATATTATTTTTTTGGTTATGTGTTTTTGGTTTTGATGTGACTATGTGATAATTTACCATGTGGATGTAGAAGGGATGCGTGCTCCAAGAAATTTTTAATTGGGATTTGAGAGTTACAAGACTAGTGGGGAAGTGAGTATAGGGTATATTCATTGATATATTCCTACAATTACTATAATATTATTCTTTTATATGGATTCAGTGAGAAATACTTGGTTAGATTTGTATTTTAGATGACCTTAGAAAAGGTAATAAGTTGATTTTGTTTCCTTTTCATTCATGTTTTAGTATGATTACTCAACATATTCTTGATTTTTTTGGGAGGGGGGACGAACCTCTAAGGTATACTTGTATAATCACCATTGAATATTTTATGTTTTAAAATATTTTAAAGCTAGAGTTAATGATCGAACTAAACATTACTAGCTCATGGTGTGGTGATATTCTAGTTTTGGAGTCGCTTCCTTGGGAGTCGTTCTTTTTAGTATTTATTTTAGCGATGTATCCCTTTTTCTATATAAAATTACTTTATATTGTTAATATTATAATTTTTATACTTTATGGTGATGGTTTTGATAATTTTATAATCTTTTTTTCTTAGGATTTTAGAGAATAATGCCTCCAATATCGTCAGAATTATTCCCTTGGTGCTAGTAAAAAACTCCAGGCTTATTGGATATAGGCTATGCGATCACAAATGACATTACTATTAACCTATGAGAGTATATAATGGGGTTTAATCATGAAAAATAATGTTCTCTTTGAAATCATTTCATTATTCATATACTGTGATACACCATATTTAGAGAAAATAGATAATGATGCATGTTTTTTTATAAATAAATTTCATTTGTTTTGAAATTAAGGTATCTTTTCTGAAAACTAATCAAATATAGTTTATATTTATTTAAGAATCATTTATTTCAGGAAAGTGATTTCCATATGATAAATTTTCCTATAAAATTTAATGAAACTCAATAAAAATGGATCACACCACATATTATTTACATTGAAGTTATGAAGCATCAATGCTATCGAAAATTAAGTAAAACCAAGAAACCTAAATTATAAAAAACTGTATACATCACTTTCTAACATCTAATATATTTCAAAAATATTCTTCATGTTTCTCCTAACTCTAAATTTTCATCTTCAAAACATGACTAGTCTCTGTTGAATAGGTATTGATATAATATAACTATGCTCATGACTATTATCAATTATACATCTTCACCCACAATATTAATAGATAAACTTCTACCTTTGACAAAATAAATGATACACTAAATTCAATTATATATATGATATTTAAAGACACTTTAAGATACCATATTTCACATAAAGGAATGTAATGATTCCCAAATTTTCTGATTTCTCTATAAATGATTTTATAAATTCATTCACATAAACTAATATTATTATTCCCTTCAATTAGACCATAAAAATATTTTCTCTGTTATTCAAATTTATTAAAAAAATTGAACAATTTTAATTAACAACATAATAAATTATTAAAAAATAATAAAATATTTTTTCTTCAGGTAATTATTCACTGTGTTATTTTTTTACCTATAAAAAATCATATAGTCACATGATAATTACTAATCATTTTTCAGCTAAAAAATGTATTTTTAAGTCAATCATTCAATAGGACCACATGTATTATATCAGCGATAGAGTGAAAATTTCATTCACAGTTTTTCTTTGGGTTTTATATTGTCTAAAAAACATATAACACATGTTGAATGTATTTTTTTGATAATTATAAATTTCATATATCATAATAAACTTTGAGAGTAGAATATTGATGATAAATTTGAGAATATATAGAACAAACCACTAATAATGAGGAATGTATCTCCCCATTAAAAACATAAAAAACAACAACCTCTTGTTGAAAATTTTTGAATTAAGGGAGGTCATTTAATGGGGTTCATCAATGGATAGGAGATCAAAGATATGGGTAGGTCTCTAGAGGTCTCCACTGGGTTGGTCATTAGTTTATAGGAATAGTGTTAAGGGTTGAAGATAAAGGGATTATTTTAGAGGGATTCATACCTATTAAAAGGTATATGTTCTATTTAAAGGTAAAATCACTAGGGATATATCAATGATTTATTAAGGTGTAAATTAAAATTAAAGACTCATTCCAAATGATATATTCATATTTTATTATAAAATTCATTATTTTTTAAAAAACAATTATTGAAATAATTATTTTAAAAAATATAAAATGATTAAATGGAATGAATCATTTATAGTTATTAAAAAATTATTTTTAATTATATAAATTTTATATCATCAATAATAACAGTTAGTTTTGACTATGGATTCCAAAATAGATTTTATAGTGTTGTATTTAAGCCTAAATTTATGTAAATTAAGGCCCAGTGCTCTAAACGTTTCTGAAATGAATAATAAGGGGTCATTTAAAAATATATTAACCTCTAGGAGGATCATATATTTCTATAATGTATTTATATTGTGAAAAAAGGATAAATACAATATTTTATAAGTTATATATTACATTGAGATAACTAAATCACTTATCATTATTCCATTCTTTTGGTCACACGCTATAGTTTACTCACACTCAATAGATGTTATTTTTTAAAAAAATTAAAGGTATGATATTAGATTTTTCTTTCTCTAAATTCAAATAATCCTCATCTATATTTTGAATTTTATATTATGGTTGTTTTTATTTATTATAGAAAATTATTTTTTGCATAAAATTTTTGGGTTTTGGTTCTTTCTATTCCACGAACTTCAATGAATTTTTATTAACATCATTACTTGAAAAAAAGTAAGGGAACATTAATTGATGAATGTTTCATTGATAACTTTTTGTGTTTGACATTTTTTGGTGTTTCATGTTATTAAATGGTTTATCTCTATTTTTTTCCTAAACTATTTGTTTGTAAGAATTGTTGGGATATTAAAAAATGGAAAATTACACTATGAAAGATGAAATAAAATAATAAGGTGAATATGTTGGGATTTTTTATTATGTAGAGAGTAACAGTTTCATAGAAATAAATAGATAAATAATAAAGGAAATATATTTATACATTTAAAGTATAAAATTAAAGATAAATCGCTCATTTAGCACTAGTAATATAGATACCCTAACCCTGGTAGCCTAGATTCAGTGGTTATATTATTAATTTGGCACTATATATAAGTTATTTCATCCCAAATGATGAATATTTTCTAGTCTTAGTAAACTAGATACCAACATGATTCCCAAATTATAATGGAAATATAAAAATATAGTATAATAAACATTCTTGAATCCTTGATATCATTGATAATACCATTCTTCATATATTTGGGGAAGGAAAACCATTAAAGGGTGATCTCATATACTTAGTAAGGGTCAAATACAATAAAATATATCTTGAGTAAATAAGGAATAATTAACATGGTATATTGGATAATGAAAAACCATTCTATTCAATCAATAACTTGAGTTCAATGAGCATCCATGGCTAATGTCAACATAGAAAATGAATAGATAATGAAAACTGGATTCTTAGAAATGGAAATGTATAATTCTATACATTCATGATTAAGGCCTCTTAACCAATAAATCGTGAATCTTACCATCAAGGTCACTCAACTAAGACATTATTATTCATTAAATTCCTCTAAACCAAGACATTATCATTCAATCAAGGCCTCCCAACCAAGACATTATCTTTATATGGGTAGAAAACACCAAATGACCAACTAATATGACATCATTTATAACATAATACTATACATCATACCATCCTATTTTGTCTTATGAGAACTATTTTTTCCTTTATGGTTAATCTATAATTGGGAACCACCATTCATTGTATGTCATATCTATTCCTTATATATTTTTAAGATTAATAAAATGCATTCTGAAAATTTATTATAAAACAAGAATTAACTATATTGATTCAATAATATGGATAATCAATAATTATTCATCATAAACCAACCAGATAAATAATAAACAAGGTATTATTCATTTATATCCCTAATAAAATCAATTGTTGTTTTCGTAATTACGTCTAAAAGATAAATGGAAATTTTCTTAAGGAAAATAGAATTTTCACTATGAAATTACTTCTTAAAATATAAAAATTTCGAAAATATTAAACAAAACATTTTATTTAAAAATAAACTTTATAAATTGTAAATAAATCATTAAAAAAATGATCGGTCATCACGAAAGAAATATTTTTTCATTCTATGTATGTCAAATTAATGATTCTTTTCAAATTTCAACTAAAAAGTCAAAAGAATCTCATTGAAAAAAATAAATAAAAGATTACTTTTAAATTATTTTGTAAAAATTAAATAATGAGTAAAAATGAATTTAAAAAATCTTGGACTAATATTAAAAACATTATTGATTTTTTAGAAAACATTAATAGGGAAGAAAAATATTCTCAACTGAATAGTAAAACTTTGTTAGTTTTCATTAAAAAATATTTTTTTAGTCTCTTGAGTACTTAAAGAGTGTAAAATAAACTGAAAATCTATATTCTCATGAAATAACCAAATGAGAATAAAATTTAATGATTTTATCAGTTAATTATCATGTAATGTACCTCAATATAAATTCAAACATAAACAATCCCAAAATAAAATTAGATTGTAAAAGAAATATCTTACATCAAGATTGACTTGCCTTGTAAGTCATTTTAATCTCCATTTAAATAAATTTAAATTTATTATACTTACATAACCAAACCATATATTTTATTATAAGATTATATATTATCCCTTTTATATCATTCCAATACTCATTTTTAAAAATACTTTATTAAAATATTCATTTCCACTGTTAACTTTTTTTTCAAAATAATTTTAGTTTTGTAGTTCTAGACCTTTTAATTTGATCATGGTTCCATTATATAAAAAATTATAATCATTATATAAATATAATATAATTTATTTATTTATTTATTTATTTATAAATATTTATAGTCATCCATAAAATTTAGATATAGAAAAATGAATTACACCATTCCTGGAGATGATAGGCCTTACGTACGCTTGAACGTTGTATTCACTTTTCAACAGATGGAAAAAAAGATAAGTAAATAAAAATTGACCTTTATATATAAATTAATATATAATATATGTCATATATACTCATTAATTCTATCCTTTCTAACATTCATATATTTCCAAATCTAAAAATGAATCACCTCACTTTGTGGAGGTGGCAGCCCACACGTACGCACAAGCGACATTATCGTTTAAAATGGATAGGAAGGTAAGATGGTTGATTTGATATTATAATTCTAGAGGAAAAATTATATCATAATTATTGTATATAAATATTAAACCTATTATGATAATTATATATGAAATATGGTGGTGGAAAATGAATTGTATTGCTACATATAGGCAGTAGTCCACATTTACGCACAAGTGATACTTTCACTTCCCATTTGATGGAATATAGGGTGGATATTAGAGGATAGATAATCATAATAAAATTTAGTTATATTTAGGATACTGAATTTATTATTTTAAGATAAATATAATATATTTATATGAGGTAGAAAAAGAAATAAACTGAAAGGGGTCGGGTAATATGGTTACCTCTTTTTCAGTTGTCTTTTTCTAGATACCATATCAACGACCCTTTGATTAGTATTTTAAAAAGAAAATAACATATAATTCATGTATAGGTAATTATAGAAGATAATTTTTGGGGTTTAGTGATGTTAGATGGATCAAATTGGTTTAAATAAAATAGATAACAAGTCTCCTTTTATAAAGGAAAATGATACACTAGGAATTAGAAAAATATTAAAATATAATTAAGTTGTTATCAAGAAAAATGATTCTGAATTTATAAATATTATAATGAAAATAGTTTAATGTTGAAATATAATCATAAAAATAAATTTATAAAGGTTTTGGTGTTATTTTATACCTTATCTTTTGTTTTTACCCTTTTGTTAAATGATTTTAACCTTAATTGTGGTAATGGCTTTTTTAATCTTAATGGGTTTTTTATCTTACATATAATGTATAAATTATCTCATAAATGGCCTATTGATAAAATTTTATACCAATTATATGAATTATTTTACTCATTAATTATTTTTATGATTTTTTAATAATTTAATAAAATATTATTTTCATAAAATATCAATAATATCATTTTTGACACTATTCATTTACTTTGACTTTAAAGTCAACAAGGTAGTTAGGGAATTTAAATAAAAACATTTCAGATATCCTTATAATGTTATATTTATCTAAAAATTTCATTGAAAACAATACATCACCCCAATTGTATTAATTTTAATATCACTCAAATCATTTATTTTATTTTTTTATTAATTAAATAAATATTATGTCAATGTTGTGAAAGAATTTAACGTAAATAATAAATAAGATAAAATTATAATTAAGTTACAAGGATAAAAAAATTAATTATTATTTGAAATAAATATTGATTACTAAACTTATTATCCTTTTATCCTTATCTAAAAAAATTAAAGATATTAAATTCAAGAGAGTGGCATTTTGGAATTTTTTTTACCAAAGATAATATAATCTTCATTATTACAGGAAAATGGAAAAAATTAATATATTATAATTTGGGATGACTATGGTTTCATTTATTCCATTAAATAAAGTTAAGAAAAGTTTTAGGATTATTTTAAGACCATATATCATGGGTTCATCCCGGTTTTACCCATTTTACCCTTACCGAGGAGAGAAATATTTTCCACGGTTCAGGTTCATAATGACCAAAAATAAAACGGGCATATTTACAAAATTTTTACATAAAGATTCTAAATATGGTATAAATCTTCAAGAATAAATAAAAATAAGTTAGAGAAGTAAATTTTAATTTAAATGTGTAAAACACAACAAAAAACATTTTATAGAAAAAACTCATTTTTAAGCACAAATATTAACTTATATCAAATCATGATTATTTATAATTAAAATGGCCCTAATTATATTATTATAATTAAAATAGATCATATGTCACAATAATACCAAATCCAAAAAATATTGGAACTTTTTAATTAATTTATTTAATGAAAAGAAATGACAGTATTTGAAAATTTTGAATTTTTCACTATTAACGAAAAATCAATCATTTCAAAAAAACCCAAAATTTTACCCTAAGTTAATTTTTATGTGATTATTCCAAAAATAATTTTCATTTTTTAAAATAAATTTTTTAAAATTGGAAAAATTTTATTGTATTATTTTTTCCCAAATAATAATAAAACCCTTTTGAGGAAAAATGTATTTTTGAAGCATATATATACTTTATTAAAAATGAAGAACATATTAATAAATATATTTGATTTATAAAAAACCTTTATTCATAATTTGAAAAATTTAGCAATTTATATTCAATCTTCTAATTTTATTTCAAGGTTATAACAATATACTATAATACAGATCATTTAGACTCGAGGTTGTGTGTATCATATGCTATTAATGAAATTAAATTTATTATAATATCATATAATAATGGGGTGTTAAATTCTACCCCATAAAATAAATTTCACCCTTTAAATTTTTATTCTTATAAAAAAAATGTTCAAAATTGGAAAATAACTTTGTTGAAAACCCACATCGTACAAAGGGATAATAAAAATTCATTTGAAAGGGGGTATTATGAAGGGTAAAGGTTACCTAAAATAACATAAAGTCAAGTTCTCAGATAAAGAGAACATTTTGGAGAAGTTAAAATATAGATATGGATGATAAATTAAAAATACGTGGACTAATAAAGAGTTATAGCGATCGTGGTCATGAAAAATTTAATGAGAACAATATGACAAATCTATGAGGGTTGAAATGATCATCAATTCATTATAAATGAAGGTAAAAGATTAACATTTTTATTTCAAGATCCTATTATTATATTATTTTATGAATAATTTTCTAATTCTGAAACCCTCAAAACTAAATAAACCTCCAAAAATTGGATTATTTCAAATATGAATATAATTATAACAACCATGTTTGAAACTAAGGAATAATTGTTTATATTAATAAAATCTGATCCATAACTATAATCCTACTAGGTTTCTTGATTAATAATTATTTTCTTAGAGTGTCAAGGGATTATTCTAAATCCATGAAAATAGTGAATAGATATAGAATCAAATAAATCATTATATTATGATACCTATCATTATAACTTAAGGGATTTAAACTTTACTTGTAGTAATTTTATATGATTTTCCTTCTCCCCTTATATTTTTTGGTAATTTACCTTAACACATGAGAATGTGGTTTGAATATTACCTCATCTCTTTATAGATAAAGAATTTTATAATAGTAGTTTCTTTCTTTTTCCCTCATTTTAGACCCTTATTACACGTTTATCCACATGTGAAACAAACTCATGTTCACATTAAGAAAGTAACTAGGTGTTTTATTTTATAATTATCACATGTCAGATGTTACATACTTCCTGTATTTTCCTTTACATTATTTATTTTTATTGGATCTACATTTTCCTCTTATTCTCTTGATTTAATTTGAAAATATATGACTTGGAGAATTGTAGTTGGGGTTTGTCTTAGTGGTAAGAACCCCATAATCCTACATGAAAAATGGGGGTTGAAAACTCATTGGGTGCAGGGTACTATAGTAGCACTGTAGTAGGTCACTGTAGTGGTGGCTGGGTACTGTAGTAGTAGTGGATACTATGTTGTACTGTAGCAGCGGAGTACTGTAGTAGTACTATTCACAGAATGGGCCTTAGGCCAAATATTTGGGCCTACGGGCCATGTAATGGGCTAAATATCAAGCCTTTGGGGTATGTAATGGGTCTTCCTATACCCAGTTAAAAGAGGTATTTGTTTGATTTAAATAATAAATGAGGCTTCGGCCCCAACCTTTAAAAAAATACGACCTGGATAATTCCTTATTTATTATTATGGAACATTATACCATATCATCGTATGATGCAAACATTTGAAATATTATATCCCTTTAGATTCTTGTATTAATCCCATAATATAAATAATAAATATTACTTTGGTATTATATATGTAGTCTATAGCATGACTTGATAATCATGTAAATATTCCCACATTCTCAGAAACAATTTCCTCTTCTTTTTGTCATTGATTAATGAATTTCATTTCTGTAATAACTCATTCCTCACGAGGAATGTATTTATCAAACAATATCACTTTAAAAGTTATACATTCCATGATATATATTGAATCTACTTCTCTAATGTTTTGGATCAATGAACACCATTAACAGGAATATACTTTGAAATAATAAACTATCATAATAACATTTTCACTTTCATTACTTACCAAAGTTATGAATACTTTATCGAGGTACTTATCTATTGTTCAACTACCAATGGATTAGAATTAGCATTAAAATATAGAGGCTTATGTCACATGACGAGATCCAAAATAGGTGAATCGCACTACAGAAAATAGGTTGTTCCCTATGGGTAACATTATTCATTATAACCTAAGTGAACTGCCATAATATAGCCATGATCTATTAAATTGAAACACCAGCTATTTTTGGCTTGAACAGCATGAAAATCCCAACATTGATTATAGGGGTTGATTCCCTTTCTTCATTGAGGTTTATCACTAATCAATAGAACACACTGAGTTAGATATTAATCATCATGAATATTGAGCCATAAATTAAAATTATCTATATGGTAAAAGTTATCAATTACTATAAGGGATTATCACAATTATCATATTAGAAAGATTAATCTGAAATCTAGATACCAAGGTTTCTGGTAAACTTTCTCTGGTACCAACAATAGTTACCACAACCATAGTATCCCAGAGTTAGTGGTTACATAATTACATTAGCACTAGATAAAAGTGATAACCTCCCAAAGAATAAAATAGTTTATAACTCTTGGTAAACTATATGCATAAATTATTCACATGTTAAAATGGAAATATAAAAAAATAACATAATAAGCATTATTTTATCTTTGATATCATTAATAATATCTTTCTTCATGTCTTCGGGAAATGAAAACAAATAAAGGGTGAGATCATATGCTTATTAAGGGTTACGTACAACGAAAGATATCATGAGTAAAAATGTAATAATTAATATGGTTTATTGGATAATCAAAACACATTCCATTAAATCAATAACTAGTGTTTAATGAGCATCCAAGTGTAATATCAACATATCCAACACACAGATAAAGACAACTAAATTCTTAAAAAATGAAATACATAATTTTGTATGTTCATGATCAAGGCCTCTCAACAAAGTAATCATAAGTCTTACTATCAATTCCTCTCAACCAAGAAATTATCATTATATGGGAAATCATACACCAAATACCCAATTATTATGACATAATCTTACATCCTTATCATATACAACATTCCAATATGTTTTAAATCATGATACCAATCGATGCACTAAATTTCCATATATAATTGGCTTCAATCTATCAATACAATTATATATATGGTTTATCCGTTAACTATATTTTGTATTATCAATAAAATTCATTATCAAAATGAATTATATGTAAATAAATAAATTTATTAAATAAAGAATACTTCATCTTCATAAACCATTTAAAGAAATAATAAATTTGGTATCATTATATCATATTGCTCGTAATATCAATGGGATTATCAGTGTTGAAAATACAACTAAAATATTATTGGAAAAAATCCTGAGGAAAATACCCTTTTCACTTTGAAATCACTTATTAAAATCAAAACATTTACCAAATGTGAAAGAAAAATTTTTCTATGAAAACAACCATGTAAAATTTTAAGGAAATCTTCAAGTCCCGGAGTGGTCATGATTTTGGGAAATTATGTTCATATAATGTATGTTAATATAAATTTTCCTTTCACGTTTTTTGTAAAATTAAAAAGTACTTTTTTCCTAAAATCATGAGTTTATTTATATTAATCCATTTTCTAAAAATTCAATCATGGGTAAAAATGACATTAAATAATCATAGGAGAGTAATAAAAACATTATTAAAAATATTTTTATACTTTGATCATTGTTTCATTATCTCTAAAATTTTAATACGGATATAGATATCATATATATTCATTATATATATATAGTTATTTATAAAATCTATATATTGAAAAATGAATTATATTGTTCATGAAGACAGTTGGCCATATATACGAAGGAACATTACTTTCACATTTTTCTGAATACAGTGAAGGAGAGGTAAATTAGAATTAACCTCTAGAAAAACATAACTATATCATATATATTTTATATATTCATTATATATATCCTTACCATCATCCATGAATATCATAATCAAAAAAATTACATCACTCTGTGGAGGTGGTAGTGTGCACGTACCCACAAGTAAAGTTATCATTTTCCAAAAGATATTAAGGTAAGATAGTCGATATAATACTATAATTATATAATCATTATTATATCATCTATATCATATATAGACATAAAAACCATCATAATAACCATCCATAAAATAAGTTTATCGAAAATAAATTGTACCGCTATGTGGAAGCAGTAGTCTACTCTTACGCATGAGCAATAATTTCACTTCTCATTTGATGGAATAGTGGTTGGATATTGGTTGTTACATAATAAGAATAACATTTTAGTAAATTTATGATATATTATTTATTATTTTATCATAAATAATTTATATTTAAATTATTTATAAGAATAAATTAATCGAAAAAAGTTGGGCAGGATGATTACTTCCTCTTAAAAAATCCTTCTTTTGATCCATTTTGAGGACCCTTTGATTGGTATTTTTAGAGTATCTTCACATATAATTATTATATATTGAAGTTTATAAGTGAATTGGATAAGATTTTATTGATATATATGGCTCAAAGTAGTCTAATGAAAAGAGAAAAGGGGTGTACTTTTATAAGGGAAGGAAAGGACACACTTGGAATTACAAAAAATATTGAAATATAATTATGTGAGTCTTGGGTAAAATGCATCCAAATAGACATATATTTAATGAAAAATAATATAATTTATAAACATAATCATATATTGAAATTTATACTAGATTTTTTTTCATTTGATACTTTATCTTTTAGTTTAACCCCTTCGTTATCTGATTTCAACTTTAATTGTGGTAATGATATTTTTAACATTAAAGCATTATAATCGTACTTATAAGGTAAAAGTTGGACCATAAATTCCCAAGGTATAACATTTCGGACCAATTATAATCATAATTGTCTTCTTTCTATATTTTTAGGAATTTTTAATAATTTAATATATTATTTTTAATAAAATATCCTTATTTTCATTTTTTTTGATTCTATTTATTTACTCAAACTTTAAATTCATCATGATAGTTATGAAATTAGAATATAAACCTTTAAAACAACCCTAACATGTTATATTTATCTAAAAAAATCTTGAATCACAATAATTTACCTAAAAATATGGTTTTATTATTTTTAAAATCATTTATTTTGTTTTTTTGTTAGTTAAATTAATATTGTGTCGGTATTGCGTAAGTATTTAAAGTAATTATTCAATAACAAAAGATTATAAATAAATAAAGATGATAAAAAATTAATTCAACCTTAAAATAATAATTTATAATGAAACTTATCCTCTTTTTATACATATGAAAATGTTTTGAGATATTAAATCCAAGAGAGAGAAATTTTTGTATTATCATTACATAAAATGACATAAATTTCATTATCAAGGGAAAATGGAGAAAAAGTGACATATAGTTGATTTTGGGTGGTCTATGGTAATAATTAATCCATGAAATTAAATAAATTCTATTGTTGGGTATATTGGGAGACCTTATCTCATGATCTTAACACTATTTCACCTATTTTACACTTATCGTGGTGAAAAATATTTACAACAATTTCTATTCATAATGAACAAAATCAAAACGAAACTATTTACAAAATTTTAAACAAATGATAATAAATATGGTATCCAATTTTTATGACTAAATTAATATAAGTGGTATAAATCAATTATAACACTTGTGTGTAAAACCCATTGAAAACAGTTTTAAGAAAAAAAATTAACTTATATCAAAATCATTAATATATGAAGGTAAAAATGGAATTAATTATATTAATATAAATAAAATGTATAATATTTAAATTTTATACCAAATACAAAATTTAAGGTGAATCTTATATTACTTAATTTAATTAAAATAATTAATATAATTTTAAAAATCTGTATTTTTCATTATTCACTGAAAAATAAATTATTTTAGAAAAATATCAAAATACCACCCTAATTTAATTTTTATATTCTAATTCAAAAAAATAAAATTCTTTTTATAAAATAATTTTTCTAATATTGGAAAAACATATTGTATTATTTACTCAAAATAATAAATAAAACAATTTTTTAGGAAGAAATTATTTCTAAAGCATATAAAAAAAATTAATAAAAATTAAGTACTTATTTGTCAATACATTTTTTTTATACAAAATAAAATATACATAATTTTCTGAATGTATTTATTCATATTCACTCTACCAATTTAATATTTGGGTTATAAAGGTATACCATATTTCAATTCATTTAGATGTGAAGTTGTATGTATTGAAAGTTATCGAAGAAAACAAATTTATTAACATAAAATAAAATCTTAGGGTGATAAAGGTAAAGTGAAGGAAGTTTGGGATAAGTAGACCTATAGATTCTGATACTATAAAATCAACGAGGAGTCAAAAAACTATAAATAAAATAAATGTGTTGGGTTGGTATTATGATAATATTTTTCAAAAAAATTAACCAATTAATTTTTTTTATTTGGAACTAATATATATATATTTATTTATTTATTTTCTTTCACCATGAATAAACATGAAATTCCTTCAATGTTTCATAATTAACATATAACTTATTTTTTTAGTTTAGGGATCAGTATTATTTACTTTAGGTAAGGTCGTCAAGATGTATTTTTTAATTTTAATTTATTATCACTCCAATTTTTTTCTAGTGAGGATTATATAATGCATTTATTATCCCATGGAAACTGATCCATCCATTATATGGTATCTTACTTTTCAATCAATATTTAGACCCTTAATTTGGACAATTTTATTCATAAATAAAAGTTTTGTACATTCTTATGGTTACATGGGAAAAAATAAAAGATGATATTTCTTAGATTTGTTTTTATTTCCTTGTTGGGAAATGGATGACCATGATTTATTGGGTATTTACGCAGTTTTGTATATTTTTTGGAATCATTCATGAGATATTACCTTGGTTTTATAATTTCTATATTTTTATTTATCTTCCAATTTTTTTTATATAATCATCTCCTTATATTTTATCCACTTATTCTGAATGGGATATTTATTACATGTATTATGAACATAGTTAAATACATCAAAGATTTGGGATACATGGAGGGTTATTGATTTGATTTGGGGAAAATTTACACTTTTTTTAATCAACCCCTATATATACATACTATATGAACATATAGATATTTATCATCATTATATATGTAAATATAAGGATTTGTTTTATAAATACAGTGGATGTGATGTGGGTTATCTAATCGAGTTGGGTATTTTTCTCTTTTGGTGGTATATTTTTCAAGTTTATCATGTCCAAAATTGGGTGAAGATAAGAGACTGTAATCAAGGGTTACTTATGACCTAAGTGGTTTTGTCGGAATTATTACATTCTGTTAAATTTTTATTATGATGTAAATAATGGTATGATATCTCTTGTTTCTTTATTTTAAAAACATTTTTATATATGAAAATATAGTCAATCCTTTTATTAGTTATTCTATTTTTATAAAACTATTTGGTGATATGATATTGGGATAATGTATTTCTTGTATGGGTTATAAAAACTCATACCAGATTCTAGTATTTAAATTTGGGTTTATGATATAGGTGGATATGGAAATTTAAAAAATAAATAGGTATTATGTAATTATGCATATCTTGTATAATTATATTAAGACATGATTTTCCATGGGAATTGGGAATGAATGGTATTTTTCATTTACCATTGGTATATAATTATCTTTTTATAACTAGAGCTATATGTTTACTCAAAAGCATTATAAAGTATTATATTCTTCTTATATGTTATATAGACACACTAGAGAATGTATAACATGTATGGGTCTATATGTTATTGGTGTTATTCTAAAAGTAGGTTTTCTGATATACTACCTCTGAGATATAATTTATTAAAAAAATTATTTAATAGAAAAAAACTCTTCATTTACATAATAGGAAATTAGAAATACAATTTCAAAAATTTAAAAAAATGTCCTGATAAATTATGTATAAAAATTATTTCCTATGATAATATCTATAACCTGAGTCCTTAGAAACTTATAACTCAATATTATATAATATTATCAATTCAGATATACAAAGTAAAAAATATTTATGATTGTTATTACTCATCAGTTTCTCTTTATTTTGGTAAAATTTTATGATTTGTGTATCTATAGAGGAATGTAAATAAATTATGAAATGTAAAGAAAATTTACTGAAAAAGATGTAAGTGGAAAAAATTGATTGATGAAAGATTGATTTATGAAAAATTATTGTTGAGATATAGTGAAAAATTTAAATACATTTTATTTTAATCCATTTAGAAAATTTTAAACTATTGGAAATTATAAAAAAATGAATTTCATTGATAAAGTACAATACATCCTACCAATCAGTTATAATTAACAAATCATGAGTAGAAAAATATATTGATTCATGAAGTGATGAGTCATGGTTGATTGTCTCTTATCAACCATCAATGTTATTGTGATTTTTTAGAATATATAAAGCTCCACTCATGTCAAATCCTAAATTACAATATTCTATTTTGAAGTTAACCATTTTTATTTTTTCTTTTGAGGGGGTGTTTACAAAGCATTGGTGAAATGGTTGATTTATGAATTTAACTAAAAAAATTAATAATGATTATGGTGATTTAATTATTGGATATGTATGTTATTGATATTTGAAAAAAATTATCAAATTAACAACAATATGAAAAAAATATTTTTATCAAAATTCCCAATTGCTTTAGCTTTAAGAAAAGAAAAAACTAGGGTTATATTCAGTAGTAGTTCTCATTGTTATAAATTTAACTATTTCATGAAACTAGTTTAAATTTTATTCCAATAACATATAGAATATACATGTAAAAAAAATTAATTAATACATAACATAACTTCTTTGATATACACAAGTATAATTCAAATAAAGTTAAATGAGTAAAATATCTCAATCAATTAACATCCCTAAATTATAACTCTCCATAATGGAATATTTACTCATCCATTAGTTTTATTAATAACCAGGTTATATTTTTTAAGATTATTATGTAAATTTAAAATAATATCAATGAGAAAAGAACATAATTGTTCACCTAAAACACACAAATGAAGAGAGATAAAGACAAAATTTTGATTGAATGAGAAATCGAAAGTGGAAAGGGTTTTTTACTTAATTTAAATTATTTTATAAACATGAATATTATATAATATAATATGGATGAGAATAAAATTATATTATTATGAGTGAAACATTAAACATAAAATTAAATTATAATCAAACATATATTATTACAATTAAAATCAGTTGAAGTACATGAAAATAAAGAGTGTAGGATAGGCCTCTAAAGTAGAGACTTGAGTTTTGATGGTTCTACCAAGAATTTAGAAAGGATTTGGTCCTTGAAATGTGTCATCCTATTTGATTAAGTGAAAACCACTTTCAAGGTGAGGATGAGTATCTATTTATATCTAAAGGGTGATGATTTTTTACCTTCTAAAACTATCCTATAAGCTTTCAAGAGTATTTGACCATGAATACAACCTAATATCTGGAAATATTCTTCTTAATCATTGTGTATATGGATGTAGAAATTAAACCCTCCAAATTTTATATCTATTATAAATTTGGAGACAAAAATATGTTTTTTTAATATTTTATGTGTTGTCCTGGATTCATCTGAATTTTTTCAAGGTCTAAATGTGAATGTATTTTAGGAAAAGAAGATCCCCTCATCTCTAATAACAATATTCTAAAAGGTTGTGAATATATACCTATTATATCTCCCCAAAAAAGTATACATCTCAATTAGATGTGGGGATTGGGAATAAAGTCAATAAATTTGGGTTATTTTTAAATCCTATACAAAATTGTGGTCAAAATATGTTTCCTATTATGGTCCCCTAATATTTTGAGTAGGAAAATAATTTTTTATCCAAATTGTAATTGATTTTCCTCATTCTTATTCTGAATTTTCATCAAATTTGGACTTTTGGATTGATAATATAAAATAGAACATCATAAATGGTCAAGTTTCTTTGAAAAATTCATGTGGTCTTATTTTGTGTTTTATAAGTAACCTATAATGGAAAAACTATGAAATGATACATTTAAATTATTTATATTAATTGGAATAAGTAACACTAAAAAAATAATCACATTGTTTTGATTTTTATGGAGAGATTTATGATTAAAATAGAAAACTTCCATGAATTTGGATCATTTCAAACATTATAGACAATTTATTTTTATTATTAAAACATTTTTAATTTCACACCAATTATGAAATTCAAATTTAAAATTTTCAATTGGTGTAAAAAAAATAATTATTAATAAATATATAACATTAAATCCCAAAAATTTTAGCTATTTCATCTCTTCAATAACAAAAAACACCAAAATATAACAAAATCATTTTTACTCACTGAAAAATATTAAACAAAATATCCAGTCAAAGGAGTATAAACTAGTTCACTCAATAATAAATAATTACTCCACTAAAATTTTTACCACAAACATTTTTAAAAAACAATTCAATTATCTTGTTTGAAATTTGAATTGGATAATGTGGTCGCATAAAAATCGCTTTAAACAAAATAAAAAAGATTTATTCAAGGAGGTTCACTCATTAACCAACCCAAAGTTAAAATATTATTGTTTGAAATAGATATTAAATTTCATTCAATATTATAAAGTGAATAAAAATAGGTCCTTTTTAGGGGGTTTTAGTGGCTATAGGAGAGTAGGAAAATGAAAGAAAACTATGGTGGAAAGAGGAGGAATCAATGTGAAAAAAATCAAAATTTATGAAATGTTATGTGGAATAAAATCAAAACACATATTTACAATGGAATTAATGTATTAATAAATAAATAAGAGAAATATATAGTTATAAGAAGAAGAAAATAAGAAATATATTCAAAACATAAATCTTCTCTGAGTGACTAAAAAACATGATACAATTGTTTTTTTTTCAGAAGTTTCAATTGGAATAAGTCTCTAAATAATCTACCAATTCTGGTTTGATATCCTCATAAAATAAATTGAAATAGTTATAACAAGATCACAGGTATTGGAAGATTGGTTTTTTACCTTCCCAATACACAACCCATTTCTTCATTTTTTTCATTTTTTTCCATTTTTGAACACTTTCCAATAATTGGTTTACAAGAATACATAAACATAAATTCATTCTCAAAACCATATCCAATAAAAACATCTCCCCCACACATAAAGGGATGATTTCTCTCAAGAATATTATGACACATTTAAAATCACATAAATTTATCTCCAAAATGAAATTCATTCCCCCATACTTAAATTTCAAAAAATAATGTAATGAAAATAAATATAGTTGTTTAGTGGGAAATTGTTTTTGGGGTGTAATATGGATATTAAAAAAGGGTTTTAATAGGATTAAATAGGATTTAAATATGAGGATAAATTTAAGGTTAATGGGATGAAATTTCGGCTATTTTGATTCTAATTTGGTTCATAAAATTCCTTTATCGTATTAATTCAAACTAAAGTAAGAAACTCATCTCTTAGTCCCCCAAACTCAAGAATTTCAACCAGGGATGAAAAATAAATTGGATGAAAAGATTGTATTCGGTGACCTTTTCGTGAAATCTTACATTATTCCTCAAGGTAGAGAAATAAGCAACTTCAAAATAAAAAAAATATTATTCAAAAATTTTCGTCTTGGTACTAAATTATTTATCCATGTTTGTGACGAAAATTCAAATCCTTTAAGATAATAAAAGTACCTTAACTCCTAAAAATTATTTAAAAAAATTAAACGTTATAAGGTGATTAATTTTGAATCTTTAATTTTTTTTGAAAACCCCACCCACAAAAAGGAGAAAAAATAATTAAATTTGGGATAAATAAAGTGGTAAGAACTATGAAAATGAGAATGGAAGTGAGAAAGAGAGAATAATAATAATAAACAAGAGATAATGTGTGATAGAGATATAGGGGAAAAAGGATATATATTTAATGTGAAAAAATGTACCCCTATTTTAGATTAGGAGGATCACCTTATTTGTCCAGTGTTGGATCCATTCCTGCAGTTCTGGATCTAGGAGAAGTCGATGTGGTTCCTATGGTATATTTTCTCTGATGGTGATTCTTTAACCAATTTCTATTCAAATGATCATAATTTTAGTACAATTTTCTTAGACTTTCACTTGACAAAATTGGTAAACATTAGTGTTGATGAAAAGTCCTTCCCAATAAGATTTAAGCTTACTTGGGTGAAGTTGAAATCGATAATTATAGAGAACTACCTTTTCACCTTCTTGGAAAAGCATTCACATGTTGTGTTTATCATGTATTAAATTATCTCTTTAATTTTATTTATTTTAATTCTTGTATTAATGTAGTAAAAGATCTTATATCTCATCAAATTATATAAAACTCTCTTCACTAGTTTATTTCACAATAAGAATTTCAAGTTCTCATAATAAAAATTTACTTATTTTGATGTAAAATATGTAAATGAAATGCATTATAAAAACTAGCCTAAAATGATACATATTTATGGGTTTCTTGTAGTATGTTTTATAATCCCAAAGTTTGTCAAAAAGTTTTTTAGTCCAGTCCTTTCTTGTTGGATTCCCAATTCATTCAAGAAATATTTTCACTTACCTATTTAAAATTCCATTAAATGCATTTATTGGGGTGATAGGCAGTGGATGTATTATTTACAACATAATTTTTTATTAAAATTTAGTCTATTGTGCAATTATAAAAATGGATTCTTATTTTACAAAAAAAAAGAACATTATTTTATAACCCTATAGAAGATATGTGTTTTAAGGAACTCAGTCACAATTTTTGAATCATCCTTACTATTGGGTTTGGAATATAACCAAATAGAAACATATTCAATATCCATAAGAATATATTAGAATCAATTAGAAGTAGGTAAGGGTCCCATGAAATCAATTTCCCAAAAATCAAATATTTCAAATAAGATTAATTTAATTTGGGGAATTAAATTTCCTTTAGAAATTGTTCCCAATGCTTTCCTTGTGGGACAAGATAGTCCCATCTCATATGATTCCTTAACCAAAATTTTCTTGAATAATCTATAGTCTAGGAACTTTTGGAGGGTTTATTGTTGTCCGATGTAGCCACCTAAAGTAAGTGAATAGAAAAATTTAAAGATGGAGGAGTGTTCCTCTTCATCAAAAAATATTCTAATTAACATGTATACTCCATTCTTCCAAAGTTTATTATCATCCCAAAAATAATTTTTTGAATAATTTTTTTATTATTTTTTTATTTTGGAAAATCATTTAGGAAAACACAAAAAACCCTTAAATTTACAGTTAATTCATACCATGGAAATTTGAGAGAGATTTATGAAAATTACTCCATCGGAAATTTAGGGTCTATACTTCCTGAATGAAAATAATTAGATATTATACTACAATGATCATCAATAGGATTTTATTATATAGTTTTTAACCTATTATATAAGACATAATATTGAATCATTAAGATACATTTATTTATCATTGATTTGGAATCACACTTTTTTAGTTTTAACATTAAAGTTGAATAGTCAGTGAATAAAATTATTTCAGCACCTAAGAGATAAGAAATAAATTTTTTTGATTAAAAATAACACAACTAAGAGTTATTTAATATATAAAATGTAATTATATTTAGTTCCATTTAATTTTATTAAGGAATAATATATTTAAAATGTAATTATATTATTTCATTGGCGAAGAACATCCCCAATGTAACTATAAGAAGAATCACACATAAATTCAAAGGGTAAATACCAATATGATGGTTCAAATACAATGAAATATGTAAGTATATATTTGAGTTCAATGATTGATCTCTTTTAATCCTCATAAAAATTGAATGGAACATCATTTTGAAGCAACTATGTGAGAGTAAATGTAATCCTACTAAAGTTATGGATGAACCACCGATATAAACCATCTTCTCTAATAAAGGAACATATGTATAAAATTAATGTGGGTTTAGGAAGTTATTTTATCACCTAAATCTTATTTTAATCAACTTTATTAACCTCTTGAGAAACTATATGTCCTAAAACAATAAAATTAGAAACTATAATGTTTAATTTTTAAAAAATTAACAAAATGTAACATTTGACGCACTCTTATTAGACAAAAGAGAGTGAATTCATGTAGGATTCAAATTAATCACCATAAATGGTAAATTAATACATGAATAACTCAATTAAATAATAAATAAATTCAAAAATAATACCCATCATGCACCTTTGAAATGTCATCGGAGAATTGAAAGTCCCATAATAAATTTTTTTCTATGAAAATATTCTAAATAGGCATGTGAATATTTTTTTTATTAGTCTTGTGGTGTAATATGGATTTGAAAAAATCCATTATAGCCATAAGAAAATTAATATTGAGACCATACAACATGTATTTCTAGAATATAGTCTAAGAAATGTTGTAAGAGGTGGTGTTTTTGTGTTTTGGATTTCAATTTCAAATAATAAATGCATACAGACTATTAGTTCTTGAAATGAGTTGGGAAAACATATCCTTGTTCATTTCTTATAAAAAATATTCCTCCCTTATTTATAACAACTTGATTCATACTTACCCATTCACTATCCAAAATAGGGAATATAATACCAGATCGAAGAATCTTAGTAATCTCTTCCCTTTCTACAAATTATATGATTTTATTAGTCCTTTTATTGAGGTTTACTAAAGGGTTTATACAATTACTCAAGATGGGTATGATGCATGGAATGGTTAGGATTGATGTTAGTTATGTCATCTAGGGAAAATCGTAAGGCCTTTGTGTTTTCTTGTAACACCAGAAATAGTTTACACTCCCTTATTAAATTAAGGAAAGTTTATATTATAAAATAATATGACTAATTATGAAAGATGAATTAATACTTAAAGTGAGATGGAAGAGGTTTCAATTTGGATGGTTTATTTACATATAGGAAAATAAAACTGAGATCATAAGTTGGAAATATGAGATTCCATATATATTTCTATTTCAGTTACATTGATGGAGTTTAGAAATAAAAGGTCAACATTAACTACCCTTGTTATGAATTATTAAATGAGGATACTAATTTTAGATATTCCATTATTATTAGAACATGAATAACACTATGGATTAGGGTTCAAAACACTCTTAGAGAGACTTTTAGAAACATGGATAAAGAATATAGACTGAGTATTTGATGGGTATTACATGGAAAGAAAAATATTAAAAATTACTAGTTAGTCACCACATTTTAGGGATATAATTCCAACATGTACATAATTTTTTTTTCTATTTTTCATGAGTAACGGTATCTATATAATTAGAATATATTTGTAGGAATTTATCTTTCCTTCTGTGTTAAGGATATAGAAATCAGCTGAGAAGATAATATCATTGACCCGAACTAGGAAATCCTAAATTATACTCTATGGTCTAGCAGTTCATTGATTAGAAAAGTAGATAACTACATTTATTGGGTGAAAGGTATCTTGACCAATGTTTTAAAATATATATTAGGGTTTGATATTTATTGAGGAACCTGGAACACTGAGTTCATCATCAAAGTTGAAAATCCCTATTTTCCCTTGAACCATAAATTTACTTAGATCTTTTCACTTCATGTGAATGGATAATTGAGTAGAAACATTTTCAATAGACCAAATATGTCTCTCATGGGATTATAATTCCATGAGAAAAATTTCATACTTATGAATTTTACTTATGGAATCCAAGATATTAATGTTGAATTAAACACATCTAAACATGAATAACATTTCAGAATCAGGTTCAAAAGAACTATTAGGAAGATATATTTCTTGAGGAAAAGGAATAAGGTACCTTAGTGGGATCAAAATAGGTGAGGGAGTGGCATTAAGTTCTCTTTCTATCATTTTTTTCTATTTCCATCTCAAAATTTTAAAAGCATTTAGAGGAATCCTCTTAAGAAAAAGGAGTTTTTTTACTAATCTAATTTAAATTTAAATTAAAATGCCCAAGGGATTGGAAAATGGTTGACCTTGGAGTAAGAACTAATTCAATTTTTTTTGATGTTGTATGTGTGTCTTGAGTTGTAAATTTTTTTTTAAATTTTGTTTTCTAGAACGGGTGAAGGAGGAAATATATTTTGCAATACTTTTTCATGATTTCCTAGAATAATATAAATTACACACATTAGGATTGTTTTGATTTGGTCTCATAAGAAATCAATGGTATTAGTTTGGTAATAGAGAAGGCTCACCAGGATAGTGGAAATTGGGGGAAGTAGGATTTATCCTTTGATTTTGAGGAATAAATGAATATAGTTGTTATAGGTTACTCCAACCATTACTATATTAGAATTGGTTTGTATTTTTCTGAGGGATTTGATCATATTTTAAGATAGGATTATCATACCTCAAGACTGGATGGTCTTTATAGTCTCAGTTATTGGAAGTAGAGAAGGGATCATAGTGGGAATAATTATAATTTCTCACAATCTAAATTGAAGTATGAGGGTTTTTTTTCCATATAGAAAATATTGTGTTGAGATCCATTGGAATATAAGAATATAATGGATCATAATGTACTTATATAAAATGTCAGTTGGATGTGTTGTCGAGGTACTGATGTCAAATTTTTTGACAAGTAATGGGATATAATATTGAGGAAAATATTGTGTTGCTGATATAGTAAAAATTTCAAGTTTCTTAAAAGACTAGTGATCTCACTCATCCAATTGGTTGTCTTTTTTGGTTCTATAGACTAACACTCTTGGTAATTTTCATATGATTAGGTGATTGATTATAGAATTAATATATATTTTCAACCATGTTTCTTAAGGTATATCATAAATCTACTAGAGTTTTTTCTTTAATATCACTACCACTTGAATAATTAATTATTGTTCGCTCCATCACCAATAACACCTTATAGAAGTATTGTATAAGGAATTGGTTAGGGATTTGGTGGTTGGGAACATTGGACACAAGTTTCTTAAACCTTCTACAATTATTCATGGAATGATTCATTTGATAATTGATGGATTGAACTAATTTCATTTCAGATAGAGTAATTTCAAGAAGTTGTGAATAATCTCTATAGAAAGAGTCACTTCATGTAATTATAATAATTTACTGAACTGTGAGAGAGTTTGTAGAGATATGATTTAACAAAGTCAACTAGAAAGAATGTAAATTCTCTATGATTGATTTTTTATCAGGAATACCTTGAGGCTTCATGGTACAACATACTATTTATAACTATTTGAGGTTAATATGGTGATCCTCATGAGATACCCTTTGGAAATGAGGAAAAATATAAATCAAACCCAATGTGAGATCAAAATCTTCCTAAATTTAGGGATATTGAATACCAATTGGTTGGTAATTCATATCAGGGTGTGTGAGTTCTTTTATAGTTTTTTAATAGTATTTTCCATTTCAATATATGTATAAGTTTTTTGTAAAGGTTAAATTTGGGATTAATTAATCTTAGTAGTCATCCAAATATAAATTATAGTACGTTCAATTTTAGAACAAAAAATTGAGTTATAATATTTGGTAAGATATCAGGA
This sequence comes from Viscum album, assembly GCA_963277665.1. Classification (NCBI taxonomy): domain Eukaryota; kingdom Viridiplantae; phylum Streptophyta; class Magnoliopsida; order Santalales; family Viscaceae; genus Viscum; species Viscum album. Next base: position 668,996,963 of record OY728131.1, on the reverse strand, counting down.
ATTCACAAAATTACTGAAAGGATATGGTAAGAATTTTTTTCTTTTTATTATATCCTTTTTATGTGGTTTTTTGGTTAAGGGGATGTTTTTTGTGTTTTTTTAAAAAAAATTATTTTTTTTATGAAAATAGAAAACAATTGACTACTTATTGAACCACTCCCAACAATGAAAAAAAAATTTGAAGTCAATTGTCAAATATAGATTGAAAATGCCTAATAATATGATATAATATGTATAATGGCACTCAATTCAAAACCTTGTTGTTGGTAATCTATTTTGGATTCAATGATATTTGTTTTATAGTTTGAATGGGGGAGGTTATTTACAGAGCTTAGGTGAAATGATTGATTGATTAAATTAATTTAATAGTTTAATAATTATTGGGGTAAGTTAATTATTGGGTATGTAATATTACAATATTAGTGAGATTTATAAAACATTGCATCAAATTAAGATCCACTTCACATGTTGATTTCTATCAAAATTACCAATTTTTCTCAAATTAATTTGGTCTTTAACTGGGGTTCTAATCATTATCAATTGATATTGATATAAGGGCCAGTATTTCATAAAACTATGTTTATGTTTTGTTCCAATAATCTATTTAATTCATATGAAAAAAACATGTCATTAATTCATATCAAATATTTTTTAACAAATACAAAATTAATTCAAAGAATATTAAATAAGAAAAAGATATAAATCTCTTAACATTTCTAAATTAGGAATTACCCCGAGGGGATATTTAATCAACCATTTGGGTGGTTAATAATATTTTTGGGATTTTAATGATGATTTTGTAAATGAAATTGGAAATAAATGATGAAATAAAAGAATTATGCATTGAACACCCACAAACGAAGGGAGGTAAATGTATGATTTTGTTTTATTGAGAAAGCGAAATATGGGAGGGTTTTTAAAATTTAATTAAAATAATTTGAGAACATTAATACTACCCAATATAATTTACATGAGAATAAGAAAATATGATGATTCATTTATTAAAATTCAAATGAAATTACAATCAAAATTACAGGATAATGATTGAAAGTAATTGAAGTGCAAGAAAAGAAAGAGTAGAGGGGAGGTTTATGAAGTAGAAAATTGAGTTTATTAGGCCCTCCAAGGCCTTTGGATTAGATATGGTCATTCCAATATATCCTTATAAGTGAGGAAGTTCCGATCATTTACAAGGTGAGGATGAGTATCTATTTATAGTCTAAGGGAGTGGATGGTTTTCCACCCAAAACATATCCTCAAGTTGGATTGACCATTTTACAATGAAAAAATCCTAATATAGAGAAATATTATTCTATAAAGTTATATATATATATATATATGTCTAAAGTGAACCCTCCAAATTTTACATCCATTAGACTTTTGGCACCAAATCTGTGTATGTTTTCATATAACATGTGTTTCTGCCCTGGATTCATCCAAAACTTTTCCAATGTCTAAATGTGAATGAATTTTAGGAAAAGGATATTCCTCCCTATCAAATAAAAATATTCTAAAAAGTTTTGACCCTATATCAATAGTTTATACCCAAAAAAGTACAACCAAATCAGACATCTATATTGGGATTAAATTAAAGAATTATGACTTTTTTCTGAATCCCGGGAATATTTTTGGTCTTGAAAATATTTATTTGGTTGGAAAAATTATATTTTTGAGTTGGGATATAAATTTTTATCTAAATTGAAATGGAAATTACATTGACTAGTTTTTTATTTAAAAAAATGCTTTTACAATGATCTCAAGAAATAGAACATCATACCTAGTCCAATTTCATTAACATATTCATTTGGCCATATTGTGTGGTCTATATGACCCTTGAAAGAGTAAAAATAACTAATTTTATATTTGAATAATCTATATTAATAGGAAAAATAAACCATAAAGAATAATAATCTCACAAATTTGAATAATTGGGAGAGAGTTATGACAATAATAGTGAACTTCCTATAATCTAGAAAAATTCAAACAATGATTGAAAATTTTGTTTCATATTAAAGCATTAGCATTCCAGAAAAATTATCCAATTCTAATTGGAAATAAGTAATGGGAGTAGATAAAAATTTGTTAATAAATTAATAACATCAGGACATTATCAACTAAAAAGAACCATAATATCACTCCATTATTATAGTAATCAATGTTACCCATACATAATACTTACAACCCTTTTAACATAATATTCCAACTCACAAAATTGATAGTTTTAATGTCTTGAAATTTTGGTTTTAAAAACATTAAAACACATAAAACATAAAACATTATTTAAATCCTTTAATGTGGTTTTCATATAATATTTCATAATCTTCCTAACAGATGTGATCATTAAGGGACATATTTGGTGCCTCAACCTAGATCATTGAGTTCATGTTAGGTCATTACAAGCCCTCATGAAAAACTTTTCATACAAAAGTGGCTTCCATCTAATGGATAGGGCCTAAATCATATGTTGGGGGACTATTATACCTCTATATTATAACCATTAATAATAAATATAGTGTAAGAAGTCATAAGTAAATAAAAAATAGAATAGAAATATATTAAAATCCAATAAATGAAAACATCACATGAAATATCAAAATGAGATACAATCACCAGTAAATAAAAGTCAAAAGGATCCCCACATATGGAGGGTAAATATATATATGATAAATTATAATAAAATAATATTTGAGGGATGTCTATATAAAACCCAATTATATATCCTAGTATCGCCTCAATATCTGAAAATCTCTACATGCTCAATAGCCTAGCATAGGGACCTTTCCCTTGATTGAATCTCTAATAAAAAGGTCTAAATGCTCACTAGGATTAATGTGCAAGGTGCGAGTAAAAAAATTAGTAGGAGTGAACTAATGAATTTTTAGTATACTTACATCTGATATATGAAAGTGTAACACTAATAGAAAATAAAATTAATAATAAAACACTATCAGGTCACATTGTGCTAACTAGGATACCACAAACCCCGACCATACCTACTTAAACTACTTTTAAAAATAAAGAAGCCTCCACAAGCCAAAAATATGACCCAATGAATGTCTAGTACCCTCTCAATCAAGGTATGGCCCCACATTATATATCAAGTCATATCCCATATCACATACCCGACCACACCCTTATAACTTAGGGGTAGTCACCCACCAAATCCCATACTAAGTACCAAAACACACCTTCTTTCTCAAGTTCACTCACAATTCATCATGTCATGAAAATATTGTACCTGATGGTAGGAAACAAAACATTATCTCAATTCCCAAACATCTTACCCAGTATTTTACCTAACATCTACTATCAAATACCAACACACAAGACCCACCATCCTCTAACTTAGGATGTGATCATGAAAATCAATCATATCATGTCATAAGTGTATAGTAGTAATAAATAATTACATGGTATAAAACCATATACTATCCCAGAATCACATTCCTATCATAACACACTACAAGGATATCCATATAGTTTCTCCATTACCTACCCCACTAGGTTACCCAATTAAACCATTTTCATGCCCTCGAACCCATTACAAGTGAACTACTTACTTACCCGTACATGGATACAAAAACACTAGGTCCATCATGCCAAAACTGAGCCCAAAAATCTTTCTCTACATCTGCTTTACTCATGAATATATCCCTACCACTACCCATAAAACGACGTGAGGTTTCCCTTTTTACAGTCTATTATATCCATAATTCCTACCTATGGGGTCAACTGTATATAGACTCTCCCAGTCACTTTGATAACAAAAATATAAATTATTTGGGATAATTAACACCCCTCATTCAAGTCAATATATAGATTTTCACCCAAAATTTGTAACATGGTAAGGAATTCCTAACTCAATCTTAATCAAGAAAACATTCCAATCCATTATCTATGATTACATCATGAACCACTAAATTCATGAAATCCACCCTAAACCTTTATAATTATGTTTTTAAAATGGGAAATAAGGAACTAGTGAAAGAAAAAAATTTCTAAGGCACAAAATGTATTAATCAGTCCAAGAGAGAAACTCAGTAATGAAAAAAAACTTCAAACACACAAGAGGAGAGGAGGGTAGGGCATAAAAATACATGGAGGATATCAATATTAACCAAAATAATATGGGAATTTAGGGCGAAGGAATGGAGGGATTAAATGTGTATAATTATGAAGTTAAAAATATACTACATCAAAAAACACTTCCTGGGAGCTTGGTTAAGGAGTGAACATCAGGGTCACACCGTGATGCATCCATGCTAAGATAGAATATAGAATAGAATTTAGACCATAATGTAATTCCCATTAAAAAAATGTCCTAATACCTAGTAGTTCACCCTCATTACATGACCTTGAGAATCACACCATGAACCTTCCCAACTTTTTGTCATCACACTATGACACCTTCTGTTGCATTGTGTCCTTCGTACTTCATCTCTCCCCTCACAGTGTATAACATCTTATAACTTACATATATATATATTACCTCAACATTGAATAATATTTATTAAATAACATAAAAAACCACGCCACAACCATATATGTTTAGTGTCTTTAGAAATTGGGAAACATAAACAACTTGTTCATAAAGAAACAACATTATCTCCCACTTATTTCATCATAAATATAATCATTTTGAAATATCTTACATAATACCCTTCTTCATGAACTGGGTAAAAAAACATATGAAATGGTGAGATCAAATTCATAGAAATGGTAAACAAGGGAAATATCAATCATAAACATAACATTATAAAATCTTATCCTGCATATAAAATATCATAATATCATGTCATGTGATAAATCATAAAAGTGCAATGAAATACCAATAGTCATAACATAAGACATAAAATTTCATGTCATACACACATTATAATAGAAAATCATTTCATATTAGTCAATTATCATTGTTGAGACCATCATTGTGGACAAAGTCCATTACTGAACTGAGTTCACTCCTCGTTCATGCCCTGTATTACTAAACCAGATTTACATTTTTTTCAAGTCATGTCTATATCATGAGATATAAATATTCACCCAATGAATTTAAGGGAGATATATATCCCACCCATATAATAATGAAACTATTCTTATGTGTTCCACAAAAACATTAAAATAACATTCACCATAGGATAACCCATGAAATAAAATGGGTTTTCTTAATCATAATTCCATCATAATTGATATAAATAAAATGGATTTCCTCAATAAAATTTCATCATAAAAACAATAAATTCATGGTAATAACATGGATATGAATATAAACATTTTGAAAGAGTTTCATGTAATATGGAAAATAATTTTGAGAAACACTTGAAATTAATTCTTCAAGAAAATATATTTTCTTCTTCAAAAACATTTTCCTTCCTCCAAAAACAACACAATTTTAGAAGATATATTTTTATGAGAAAATAACCATCTAATATTATAGTGGAATATTCAAGGAAATAAGGATTCATGAACCATAAAAATACATTCATTCCGTATAGTTAAAAAACCTTATCCTCATACTTTTTCTAGAAAAGTCAAAAATGTACCTCAAATCGAATAAACACCAAATATTCCTTTCAAATAATTTAATAAAAATTTACCAAAGGGTAAAATTAACTTTAAATTTTTTATAGGAATATAAATAACATTATATAATCTGGAAACATGGATGTGTATGATAAATATAGGTCATTAAATACTTACGTATAAATAATCTCACATAAAAATGAGATTGCAAAATTATCTCTTACCTTAGGTTTGATATCCTTCGTATGTATCCAAACCTCCTATATAATAATTTAACTAATGTTATTGAATTATTACAAAATCATAATCATTTTATGGTATCATATATGATTATATTATCAACTATCTGTTAGTAACATTTCATTGTCACTCATTATTCGGATATTAACTACGTTGTGTTCTTATAAAATATTTGTCAGATAAGTTCATGTTACACTTCTTAAGTTATAGTTAAATAGTTTGGATAATGATATTAGTATAATATATATCATATTTATTCATTAATTTCTTGTATATAATCATCCTTTAACGAATATTACGTATAACAAATCGCATCCCACTATGGAGACCGCAAGTCGTACGTACGCCCAAGCGACGATATCATTCCCATAATTGTTGAATGGTATTGAAGTGGAATGGTATGATATTTCATATTTATTATAATTTTATAATAATAATAATATATAGTTATTATTTCCATAATTATACCCATCCAAGTAAGGTGATTGTGAAAAATAGACTACAACATGGTGTGCATATGGTAAGTTATACGTACGCAAGCGGGGTGATTTAATTTTTCATAGGATGGGTAGAAGGTGGACTATGGTTGTTTCATTATTATAATAAAATATAAGTATATTATTGATCTTTATTATATTACTTTATAATGAAAAAACTAATTTATAGGAAGTATAAGAAAATGAAGTTTGAAAGAATCGGTAAATGATATTACCTCTTATTCGAAGTGCCTCCTCTAAAACTCCTCTTAGAGAACTAGAGTTGGCCTTTAAAGATTACCAGAACCTCTAGAATGATAATACGCAAGTCAAGAAGGAAATATTTCATGATTTTTCAGATCTCAAAGGCTCAAAATGCAATAAATATGTGATAGATGAGGTTTCCTTTTATAATTCAGGTAAGGGACACTTTTGGAAACTCCGTAAATAATAATTTATAATAAAATCAAACCCTTCCCCAAAACCTTCAATGTGTACCAATTTCAAATATTATATTAGATATGGTGGTAATATTATTAACCAATAATTTTTGGATAACTTATTCTTTCAATTTAAACAATTTCTTTTTAATTGACACTTAGTTATTCTATTTAATTTTAATGGTGGAAATAACATTATAAATATTTAATGGTTATAAATATTTACATATATGGTGTTAATTGACCATAAATGGATATTTTATGACATTTTAGACCTTAATATTATTAATTATAAATTTTTTAAAAAAATTATGATTTTTAAATATTTTAATAAAATATTATTTTTATAAAATATCAATAGGGTTAATTTTGACACTATTCATTTATTTGACTTTAAATAAAATCCAAATAGAAGATAAATTTGAACCAAAATATCCAATACACACCTAACAAGTCATATTCACCTAGAAAATTCATGGAAGACATTAATTAGTTAATATAATATTTATGTTAATATTTTTAAGACCATTTATTTAATATTTATATTAATAAAATAATTTTGACATCACTATTGGGTCATCATTAATTTTTATGATTTAATCCCTAAAATTTTTTAAAAAAAATTCTTATGATGTAGGTAATTTTTTTATATTTTCAGATACTATCTATAGTCAATATTGTCTCCTAGTTATACATATCTTAAAATTTATATACTTTTATAAAATTATATTGTGACATTTTGTTACATTCATTAGTTTTTATTACATTCATGTCATATTCATAGGTAAGTGGCCATAAAGTGATTCAATTTCAAAAAATAGATGATATGGGTCTAATTTAGTAATCCAATAGTATTTTTATAGTTGTTAAAGTAATTTTATAATATTATGTTTCCCCTTAATTACATGATTTACCTTTAACCAAGGTAATAAAAATAATTACAAAATTTACTATTCATAATGCCCAAAAAATAGATTATTTACATAATTTGGACCTACTGATTCCAAATATGGAATCCTTTTTCAAAATTCAGAACACAAAAACTTCATTAATTAATTTAAAATTAATCATGTTATTGAAATGAGAAAACAACTTTTAAAAGTTAAAACATTGCAAAAGATGTAAATATTTTTACCCGTGAATTCAATGTAAATTTAATGAAAATGAAATAAATTATATTGAATGATAAAAATATATTATATTTATACTTTAAAACTATTCAATAATAAAATTTAACCGTATAAATTATCTCAATGAAAAAAGTTGTTTTTAATTAAAATTTAGCATATTTTTACAATTCATCAAAACATGAAAGTTAACAGAAATTTATCTAATGTAAATTTTTATATCCCACTTCAAAATAACATGTTTTTGTTTTCATATAAAATTACATAATTTAAAAATATTAATTTAAAATGGGTTCTCCATTCAAAGGTGTAAAATCAACCTTAAAAAATAGGTTTTTATACATCTAATTGGATTTTATTCATACCCTATTACTAAAATATCAAATGGGTGAATATCAAAAATATTTTATTAAGTATATAACACATATATATCACATAAATTTGATTACCAAAATTAATTGACTCAAGAATTAAAATATCTAATTGATTTATATTTTTCTTAAATAACTAATAACCAAAGAATTCTCAACACATTTCTGTAAGTTAGTTATAATTATTCCCACTAACCTAATGGCTAAGCTATAATGGTAATTTTATACTAACGGTGTATCATGGTGTGTTAAACTCAATATTGTATGCAATGCAAGATACTAAAGAATAAAAATTATTTAAATAAAATATTTCATAAAAAACATATAGGCATTACATTCTACCAGCCTTAAACTGATTTTCGCCCTCAAAATTCATCACATTGAAACAAACAGATGGGGATACTTATCCCTCATCAAATCATCAACTTCCCATATAGAATCTTCAAATTTTTGGTTCCTCCATTAAAACATTGTTGACGCTCCTTTCTGTCACAGAGTCTAATGAATGGAAAAGGGGAATACCTTAAGCACAATAAGGGTTACCCTTTGAGGAACATCAAAAATTGACAAACGCATGAACCAAGAACCCATTTAAAGGGTGTCGCACAAGTTTTTTGTGCGCCGCGTAGGTCACTTGCGCACCACCTATGGGTCGCGCAATTCAGATGCGTGCAATATTATTTTTTTTCCCAAGGTGCCCAATGGCCTATAAATATCCCATGTGGGCCCCCCATCTCGAGGACGAATTTTCCAAAACAGATATTCAAGCTCTGGTCGCCCAAGTCTTTGTCTGACCTCTTTCGGACACTTATAAGGTAATTCTTTACCTAGAAGGGAAGCTTTAAAGAGGAAGAATATGGCCTAAGTGTTAGAAATCATCAATACTTATGTGCCTAAGTGTCCAGCCTTTAAGGGAAATGAAGACAATTGTGCGCCTCCTTTCCCTCTCAAGGGAACTTGCGTGCCACCCTTCTGGAAGCCTCTAGTGATGATACTAAGGGATTGAGTTCAAAGTTTCCCAAGTATTACCCTATAAATTCTTCGTCGCCCAAGGTGACTCATGTCGCGCAAGTCTACTTGCGTGACCAAGACTTGCGTGCCTCCTTCCTAGTCACCCCTTTCCTTAAATCCACCTCTCCTCTTCAAGAAATAGCTATAAAAACCCTCTTCAAATCAATTTATGGCATGGTTCCTTTGTTGGATTCCTTATCTGAAAGGAATTATATGAGAACCTATCCCAAAACCTCATGACATAAAAGCTTTATGTCACCACGATTAGGGGTTTCCTATATAACCTCATCCTTTGAGATGAGAAGATCTTTTGATTTGTTCCTCCTTCTCAGAAATAAGTCCCAAGTTACAAGTCCCCTTAACCTTGGCCTCCTTCTCAGGAGTAAGCCCCAGTCATATATTCCTTAAACATTGGGCATCCTCCTCAAGAGTAAGACCCAATAATAATTTCTTTTGATTTGCGTTTCCTTCTCAGGAATAAAACTCAATCATAAGTCCCTCTTAATTTGGGCTACCTTTTTTTAGAGTAAGTCCAGGGTTAAAATTCCTAATCAATATAAAGTTAAAATACCTTTATGGACCCCACTATTGGGATTCTTTCCTAAGTCATGGTCTTCATTTACTTGGGCCTTTATACATATGTAATCCCCACATCATTTCTAATAACTGCATCTTTCATGGCACCATCGTCAAGTTTATTGATACCTATTGTTTCTCACACCAAGCATGACTCACGTGAGCTTAGAGTGTAAAAATAATTACGACATCTCTTTTTTGTGCCATTAACTATGCATGAACCCCATATTTCTTTGCCCAAACTATGTGGACTTTGATCTCTGCCTTAAAAGTAGAGTACGTACGAAGCCTTTATAAGGTTCAAAACCAACTTTCATTAATTATTTTCCATCCCATATGATTTTAAACTATATCCTTCTTATCAAACTACGTGGTTTCTGATTCCTTTTTAACAAGGATATGTAGGTAGCCCATATGTGGGTACGATCCCAACTCTGAAATAATCCTTGTATTTATAAATGACAATAAACTTCAAGTGCCCCACTGAGTGGATTTAAAACCAGTATGGTCATCATAGTGACTAAGAGATTACAATATAATATTTTGAAGGATACCATTGACTAAGAATCTCCAATACATTTGTCTGATTATTTATCGATGAAGAACCTCAAATACATATAAAATATTTTCTAAATCTCATACATATCAATCATTAATTTCCAAGTCTAAAACTCATTTTCATGTTTGCTGAATTAATAAGGATTCATGAACATAACTTAAATCTATAAGAGTGTCCTGGAGTAGGAAATAATTCCCCCCAAAAAGGTGTGATGAGCCTGACCTCCCATCCTCTCGACCAATGCCAATTATCAAGCCTCATCGGTCTACAACTAATGAGAACCTGCCATTGGAAAGTAGGTCCAAATGGATATAGAATCATTGGGTGTTTCTTGTTCTATGAATAAACCTGTTAGAAACTGATTGGAAAGATTGAACCTTAAACGAACAAGGTCATCCCCATTTCTAGAAGAAACAAAAATGGTGAACCCGACATGAATCATTAACCAAGTTAAATGATTTTTTACTTATTTGTTAGTCCCCTATTAAACTCAATATGAGGTCCAACAAAGAAATCAATGACATATGTTCTCGTCCAAAATATGTAGTCTGGCCAAACCAATCTTGATTATGTCTTCTATATCAAACAGACACTATTTTCAAATATCTCTCTGCAACACAGAATGGCTTCTTTAAAATTCACACCAGTGAATGCCTTGGCCGCTACCCCTGCTAGATCCTCATCCGCTCTGAAGACGACATCACCTTCTTAGAGTCTTCAACGCTGGGTCTTGAATGCATTGGTGATGGAATACCCTCAACATGGTACCATCACGACTCTGGAGGCTGCTGGAAAAGCCCTCCAAGTTAACACGTCACCCTGGTTGTCTGGAAAGCGACGAACAGTGGTCAAGAAGTAGGTGGTGCCAACCACCGTCTCCAACCATTTCGGGTTGTTATCCCTGGAATGCAACAACCAGACCCTCCCATATTATAGGTATGTGAATGAATAGGTCACTCAAGGCATCAGTTCAAGAATACAGGAGACCTTCCTGAGGACTCCCACCAACAATCGCTGCCAGACTCGTGAAGTAGTGCACCCTCAACATGATGAGGGTATCGCCTCTATGTGTTCGCCTCAGGTTCCTCATAACTGAGCACGCAAGAGGAATCGACAGAGGAAAAATTCGGTCAACAGGGAGCATGTTCTTACCTCTACGCCCTCCAGAGAATTCCATCAATCTAACTAGATTGAAAACAATGAGCGGGAATATACACCCATCCATCCTGATTTCAATGCCCTGCAGACTCATCTGGTAGTAACACATCAATCCCGCTAGGAAATTCCGGCAGAGTACTATAGGTAGGCACATACACCTATTTATAATTCATTAGTCAGTCAGTAGGATTGTTTGACTTCAACCAAAGAAGTTTGCCAATCAAATGTGGTAACCACATATAAACAGGCACATACACCTGCTTACACTCATCAATTCTGCTAGTAGTCTCATCTTCCAGTCTTAAAGGAAGTCCATAAATCATATTTGGTAGAGAACAATCAGTATTAACATACATATGTGATTCATCAATTTAACCAATAGTCTCATTAGGTATCACCCATATATGTCAATTGGAAAGCTCCAATGACAAACAAGAGGAAAACACAGCTTTCTGCCCCCACAAATGAGTACTGTCATAATTCATTGACAGGAAAAGGAGGATAGGAGTAGGAACAAACACCTACTCTAAACACAGAATGGATCTATATTCCCGTTTCAGTAGCTGAAGTCACCAAGAACATTCTGACAATGGTGAAAGAGCAGAAGAAAATATCTTCCCATATTCTGGATACCTGTCAGAATATTATAACAACTTCAACAACATCGAAGGGAAAGAATCATAAATCTATCCCTATCAGTGGAGTGACTCTTCAACATATCACTCCGAAGAAGATATGCACCTCTATCCCAGTCCAAGAGGGTTTTGGGGAATACTCCCCCATGTCATACGGGCAATCAAGTTGGGCACATATACCGGATTTAAATGGAGATAATCCACCTAACCTGACCATTTCTCCTGATTAGTCACATACACCTGCCCATAATAACCTCTTTCGTCAATAAGTGGTTTCAAAAGTGAGTAAGAAGGCATCCAATAAAAACACCCATCCATAACAGTTGAAAAATCAAGAGCTAATCTGCAATAAGGCCTTGCTCAATGTTGGAGTTCTTGAAGCCCTCAGACAATTGTCTATTTCAACTCAAGATTCTACCCTATCATTTTCAGATTCCAGAAGTAACAACAATAATTATGAAGGTCTTCATCAAAAACATCCTCATGAAGGCTTGATTCATGACAATTCGGTCAATCATGAAGTATTATCTTCAGATGAGAGCCACGATAACCCTCTGTGTGGCCAGAAGACCAAGGAGCAAGAGGACTCATCTTTTTCTGTAACCCCCCATGGTGGTCCTCCCCATGATGAAGAATTTAGCTGCGAAATTACTCTCTGCAGTAGTAATTCGCATTGCCTAGAAAATTATTCAATCGAAAATGCAGTAATGAGAAATCCCTCTTATCTTGAGGCACTTGAAAATTTGAAGCCAGTCATGTATGATGCCTTACCGCTATCAAGTGAAATTATTTCTCAATTAGAAGATTACTCGGGGTGTAGGTCAATCTCTGATCCACCCCTGGGTCATTCTTCTTCTAATTTGACAAATGAATTCTCTACCAATCTTGTTGAATCTAATGAATCAACAAATAAGCGCCAGCATTGGTCCAATAAGTTAGAATAATCTTCATCAAATGACAAAGAGGAACTGTTGAATATGAGAAAACAACTGGAAAAAGGTGAAATACTAGTCATGTTTTGGCCTTTGGATGACTCTCAGTATGATATTCCAGAAACGTTGATAGAAGATTGTATTCACGATATTCGTCTCAACATATGGAAAACACTTTGTCACTTAAAAGAGTAAATATTATCTTATGATGAATATCAAAATCATGTTAATATAATAGAAGGGTTGCAATTCCAAATTGACTTGGAATCTCTCTCAGTTTCCCAACATCCAAAGGTTGAAAAGCAGCAGAGATCCCTTTAGTGTTCATGCCTTGGCACATTAAAAAGGTTGCACCAGTTATTTACCAATGCCTCATCTGGTATTCATATCAGGGGATGGAGTGTTCATAGAGCATTGCATTTCATTGTGCTCTCCAGTCAACAAAGACCGCCAAAAGTGGTATCATGCAATTTTATTACCCATGGCTGGCCACATCTAACTTGTTTTGTGTGTAATGAAAGGCTTTCCAAAGAACAGGCCTCAAGTAGTTCTTCCCAAATTCAGGCATATAAAGAACAAGCTGTTGAATTACTCTTGCATCAAGCAAATGAGAATATAGAATAGGCTTCCCATTTAGAGCATGCACATCATCAGGTGACAGAAGTGTCATAAATAATCCAATTGTCATCTGAGCCAGGTGATTTGAGTGGATGTCGGATGATGCATCCGGCTAATTTCCGGACTAAAGTCCTCAAAATAATAAGAGATTTTAAGAAAGTTTCAGATGTAGAAGCTCAAGAGCCATCTCAGCTTGCCAGACTGGAGACTCTTTTAATCCAACCCTCAAGATCAACAGATAGGATTCGAGGAGTTGAGCAGGAAAAACAGAAATAGCCTCAGTCCACCGGACTGGGGACCTTTTCAAATTCCCAATCTCTTCCTCAGCGAAATTCATCCTTCTCTTGATTAGGGAAGAAGCCACAAGAGGAAGGTAGGGCCGAATTATCAGGATATTCCCTCCAAATTATGGCCCTTCAAGAAGTTCCTAAGGGATCAACTAAACAAAATGAAATGTCTCATAAAGGATATGGAAAAATACAGTATCGCAGAAGTGCTGACAAAAGGGCTGCAATGCATTATGCATCGATAAATATCATCAATGTTGTTGTAACTAATCCCCCAGAACATGAGGCTCGCTCAGAGGGATCATATGAAGAATTTCATGTTCAAGAGGTTGTACACACAAAAATAAATAAAGGAGGTGTGCGTACTAGAAGACAGAGGGTTTCCCAGGGGCAAGACATTCCTTTGGGTAATTCCCTTCCATACACCAAAAAGGAACATGCCAAGGAAAAGGGTAAAAGTTAGGTTACATTCAACCCTACCTCTAGAGAAGTCCAATCAATCTCATTAGAGGAAAGGTTCACACAACAAGAATAAGAAATGAAGGAATTAAGGAGGTTAAATCCCGAACTACTTCAAGGTAGTCTTTTTCTTAAGCATGCTGGTGTTAATAAATCAAGGGAATTTGTTGCAGCTACTAGGGTGGATCAAGAATATCCCCGTTTACAAGTAAACCCTCACAGGTCCAATCCTATGGGTCATACGCGACAGCAACAGGCAATACTACCATCAGTGGCAGTACTGGTCGCCACACCCGTCTAAACTCCAGTTATCACACCTGCTCAGGCCCAAGCTCAACCAGATGTTTCTGAAAAATTAATGACTACTATTGAGTCATTAACAGCTCGTTTGGAAGCTATGGAAGAAAAAATTGAACAAGTTCAACTAGAAAAGAGAGCTTACCCTAAAGGGGTGGATGCAATCCCTCCCCCATTAAATTTTGTGAATACCACATTCCCAATTTTTAATGGTTCGGGAGATCCAAAACAACACCTAACACATTTTTTTTCTCATTGTGATCCTATGATGGGACCTCCTCAACAACAAGAAGCAGTTAAGATCAAGTGTTTTGTGTAGTCATTTCAAGGACCTGATTTTGTCTGGTATACAACCGTGCAATCTCAGTCAATTACTGGTTGGGAAGATCTTCGTCAAATATTTCTTCTTCAATTTAGCTCAACATTGCCAAAGATGATAGTTTTTTATCTTACCAATTGTATGCAAAGGGAAAATGAAAGATTATTAGATTTCATTTCTTGCTATAAGGGATTAACATATTCCTTAAGTTTAGAACTCCCTCAAGAAGAATTGTTGCCAATCTATGTGGAAAATTTGTGTGATGAATTACGCACACCGTTGATCCCTGTGAAATACAATAGAGGGTTTTGAGACCATACATCAATTACTCAGTAGAAAGAAGACTCTCTTATAAAGACTGAGGCTAAAACTCGTGTAATTAAATCAGTTCTAGGAAGGAGAATAGGGAAAGCAGAGACTGTTATAGTTACACTTAAACAAGCACTTGTACCTACTTCCACTTCAAAACCTTAATCATATCAAAGGGCTCCACCTCCTGAGCGTCAACAGCAATGGCCGCCTTGTCAAGATGATCAAAAATATAAAAGGCGGAAATAGTTTGAATATTTGAATAAAAAAGTTTATTCTTTCTAGAATAAACAAGTTCTTGGATACTTAATCTCGGCTCTTGAAAACAATCAAGTTCAATTGCCAAGGCCCAAAAGGATGAAAAAGGAAGGAGATGAAGACCTCTCCAACTATTGATCATTTCATCAGATGTTGGGGCATCCCATTCAGGAGTGTTTTTTCAGAGACCTCCTAAAAAAGATAGTTGACTCTAGAGAAGTAAAACTGAAAGGTTATTCAGCCCTAGTAGCATGGGTTACTATTACTGATCCATAAGAAGAAGGTGAGTGGCACGAAGTCAAAAGTAAAAAATGTGCAGATATATGATGATTGGATGGTCATGACAATGATTAGCTGAACTCATTCCATTTTACAAGCACAATTGAATCAACCAATTTTGTCTTCTGCTATGAATGCCACAACAAAACCCTCTTCATCAGAAAGAAAATACTCAAAGAAGCAGTGTAATTTGAAAAAAGAAGAGTAGTCACAAGAAGACGAGATCATGTCAAAGCCTATGTTGTCTTTGACTCTAGAAAATTTTATGCCATCTACTTTAAAAGCATGAGCACTGCCCCACCAAATGGAATAGCTTGAACTAGATAATCTGGAAGAATCATCATAAGATGAAGAATTGATCTTTGGTTCTGTTAACATGATTCATTTAACAGATACTTATGCCAATGACAGTTTCAATTATGATGAGCCTAAGTTCCCTGTATCTAACAGAGGAATTATAGGAAGAGACAGAGGTCTAGGATATAGGGGAAGACATGGATTTTATAGAATCCACTATTTCAATCCAACCCTTGGTAGAACTATATATGCAGAAAAAACTCATGGCGAAGCCCATCAGTGGGATCAACAAGAACAAGAAAGTTCTTCCACACATGGTAGATTCGGTCCTGACGCAGTCATTCTGGAAGACTGGTTAGAGGTCACACCTTCTTCCTCTTAGAAAAAAGACAGACCAAGTCGGTCTAATCTACCGAATCTAGGAGTATTTCCAACTCCTACCCCGATACAGGATGCATCTACTTCCAAAGCACCAACTTCCAAGGTACCTGCAAAACCACATTTTCAAGATGGGAAATACAGAAATTTGGACCAAAAGTATGATGTCTTGAAACATTTGGCCCAAGTACTGGCCATGTTATCAATTCTAGATGCCTTGAATCTATCAAAAGATCTTCAAGAGGAAATTATTAAGGCTTTGACAAGTCGTCGATAATTGGAAACTGAAATTGTTGCGGCTGAGGTCTACCATATAGAGAACGATCTTGTAGAATGTCTTGCAGTGATGTCTTTTACAGATGAAGATAAAGATGATGTTGTACATGGACATATCATACTTTGGTATCTATCTGGAAAAGTCAATGATATAGACATCCGACGAGCTTTCATTGATAATGGCTCAGGAGTCAATATCATTCCTATTCGTACACTTCATCGATTTGGCCTCACCGAATCTGATTTATCTCCTACTTTGATGTTGCAAGGATATGATAAGAATTAACAACAAACTCTATCCAATATTACACTCAGAATTCAGTTTGGGGACCTTTTTTTCTAATTCATAATTCATGGTTGTTTGTCAGGACACAACCTTCAACATTTTTCTTGGAAGACCTTGGTTACATCAACATGCGGCCCTACCTTCGTCATACCATCAATGTCTCAAATATTGTTTCAATGTACGAATTGGGACATTGTATGGTGAAAAAGCCCCATTAAAAAAATGTGAATCTCAATACATTGAGGCAGAATTTTATCACAAGGAGGGAAAGAAAAAATACACGGCAAAGAAGGTTACCAAAATTAAGGCTCCAAGTGGTTTGTAAAAGGTTCCAGTAAACCCATTAATACATGTGTGTACAGATTATATGTTTCCAATTAGTCAAATTGACATGATAGACCTAAATCCAAACACTCTTATGGAAACTTTCATAATTTCAGTTATGGAAATCAAGCCAGATAGCATGGGAGAAATTGTTGATTCACCCAACAGTGATGGAATCTTAAATGGAGATTTATTCATTTCATCCACTGAAATATAGCAATTCTATACTTCATCAACCAGGCCAGATAAAGGTATATCAATACCAAAGAAAAACAATTATGTCAATTCTCAATCCATCATCTCCTCTCTATCACCCCAGAAAGACCCTTCATTATCAATAGGGTCAAAAATGGCAGCCTCTTCTCCAAGATGTTCAAATTTTAACTTCTCCCTTGACCATGGAAATTATTCTCCGTCATCTACTATGCAAGTAGAAACAGAACAAGTAACACATATTGAAGAAGAGGATAATCTCAGGGATACTCCTCCATCATTTGAAGAGGGCATCTCTACCAATGTGGATGAACTCAGAGAAATAAATCTGGGTACAAAAGAAGATACGTGCCCCAGTTTAATTAGTGTATCCATTACTCTTGAAGAGAAAGAAATGTATACATCATTTTTAAATAAAAATCGAGATGTATTTTCTTGGAATTATATAGAAATTCCAGTTCTTTATCGAAATGTTTCCACTCATCATTTGGGTTTCCAAAAAGAACATCGAGGATTCAAGCAAGCAGCAAGAAGACCACACCCAACTTATACCTCCAAAATTGAAGCTGAAGCTGATAAGATTATCAAGGATAACTTTGTTAGAGAAGTTAAATATCCCAAATGGCTGGCCAATATTGTCCCTGTGAAAAATAAGAATGGACAAATTTGAGTTTTCATTTAATTCATAGATATTAATCAGTGTTGTCCCAAGGATGATTTTCCAGTTCTAATCACAGAACTCTTAATTGATGCAACAGCTGGCTATGAAGCTCTTTCCTTCATGGATGGTTATTTTGGGTACAATAAAATACGAATGGCCCCAGAAGATGAAGATTCTACATCCTTCATATCTCTTCAAGGTGTGTTTTTTATCAGGTAATGCCTTTTGGCCTGAAGAATGTAGGTGCAACGTATCAACGTGTCATGCACCGTATCTTCAAACCCTTTTTAGGGAAATTTTTTGAATTTTATGTGGATGATTTGGTGGTTAAATCCATACAAAGTTCTAATCACTTGGCCAATCTGGAAATCATATTCAACAAACTTCAACAACACGATGTGAAGATGAACCCCTTGAAATGTGCTTTCGGGGTAACCTCCGAAAAATTTCTCGGCTTTGTTGTACACCATCATGTTATTGAAGTTGATTCTGAGAAGACAAAATCAATACTTGACATGTCACCACCTAGAAATTTGAAGGAATTAAGAGGACTTCAAGTACACTTGGCCTATATTCGTCGTTTCATTTCTAATTTGGCAGGAAAGTGTTTACCCTTCACCAAATTAATGAAGAAATGAGTCACCTACCAATGGACTGAATAATGTCAAAAAGAATTTGATATCCTTAAGAAATATCTCTTGAGTCCACCGGTATTAGTGCCACCTATTAAATTAAGACCACTTATTCTCTATGTGACAGCTTTAGAGTGATAATTGGGTGCCTTCCTTGCCCAAAAAAATGATGCTGGGAATGAGAACAGCATTTACTATCTCTGTCGGACTATACTTGAGGCAGAAATTTGATATTCAAGTATTGAAAAGTGCTGCCTAGCATTAATGTTTGTAGTTCAGAAATTGAGACACTACATGCAACATCATGAGGTCCAATTGGTATCTCGCAATAACCCTCTCAAATTTATCCTTAGTCATCCAATGCTTACAGGACGTTTTCCAAGGTGGGAAGTTATGTGGCAGTAGTTTGATATCCAGTATGTGTCTCAAAAGGAAATAAAGGGCCATGCTCTGGCCAATTTCCTTTTTGAACACCCATCTTTAGAAGATACATCATTAAATGTTTAACTTCCTAATGAGGAAGTCTTCTCTATTCAAGATAATCCTCAAACATGGGAAATGTACTTTGATGGTGCCTCTAGAAGTCCAACATGGAAGAAAATGGAAGATCCTAAATTCAACAAAGTTGTGTTAGGAATCGTTCTTATTTCCCCAGAAAAGACAGTGCTACCCTATTCATTCTTATTGTTGGAATGTGGTACAAACAATGAAGTAGAATATCAGGCTCTCATCGCAGGCTTGAAATTGGTTCTTCTGGAACAGGTGAATCACTTGAAGGTAAAAGGTGATTTAGATTTGGTAATCAAAAAATAAATGGGGATTATGCCATGAGAAAGGAAGAGTTAATACCTTTGTGTAATTACATTAGAGACTTAATGGTGGAATTTACTACGAAAATGAGATTTTCTTATGTCCCACGATCACAAAATGCCCAAGCTGATGCACTGGCTAATGTAGCCACAAACCTGGAAGATCCAAACTGAGATGAAACATTCATCAATATTTCCCATCGTCATGTTGTTTCACCTTTTGTGCAAATAAAAATATAGGAAATCAATGAAATTAGTCCCATTTCTGAACCATATGGTCATACTATAGGATGGATGACACCTATCTATGAATACCTTCAAAATTGAACACTCCCACCTGATAGAGCTGAGAAAAAACAAGTTCGGTGACGTGTGGTCAAATTTACTCTTTATGATAGCCCAGATCACCAAAATATTCTCTACAAGAGATATTTTGATGGAATTATCTTCAGATATATTGATGGTGAAGATACAATGGCTGTCATGAGTAATGTTCATGTAGGATTTTGTGGTGCCCACTAGTCTGGACATAGAATTTCTGGTCAAATTCGATGGCTTGGATACTTTTGGCCTTCAATGATGCATGATTGGGTGGATTTTACTAGGAAGTGTCATTATTTCCAAGTATGTGTCAACTTCATTCATCAACCCCTAGAGTTTCTTCATACAGCTAAATACTCATGGACATTTTCTGCATGAGGAATGGATGTAGTAGGACCTTATCCTCCAGCTACATTCAAGTAGTTTAGGTATATTATTACTACTACTGACTTCTTTTCCAAATGGGCAGAGGCAATAACTCTCAAAGACTTTATTTCTAAAGGCATTGTTAGCTTCGTCAAGTCTAACATCATTACCAGATTTGGTGTCCCTCATGCCATATTGATGGAAACTGGCACCAACTTCTGTTCATATGAGGTGAGAATGTTGTATCAAGAATACAACATCAAATCCAACCATTCATCT
Source organism: Viscum album (assembly GCA_963277665.1). Lineage (NCBI taxonomy): Eukaryota > Viridiplantae > Streptophyta > Magnoliopsida > Santalales > Viscaceae > Viscum > Viscum album. The sequence continues at coordinate 668,976,250 of OY728131.1, read as the reverse complement.
CGGTATCATGAAGCGGTCAATGGCCAAATAGAGGCCTTCAATAAGACTCTTTCAAATATAATGCAAAATATGGTGGATAAAGATAAGAAATCATGGACTGGTAAACTTTTTCATGCTTTATGGGATTATCAGACCACCACCCACACTGTTACGCAGTCAACTCCATATTCATTTGTATATGGAACAGAAGCAGTCTTGCCCATTGAGGTTCAATTACCTTCGCTCAGAGTAGCCATTTATGATTATTCATCCACAAATGAACAATCTCAGAAGCGATATGATGAATTAGAACAATTGGATGAAAAAATATTGTGCACTCTGCACCACTTGGAATTCTATCAGAATCAAATAGAATAAGCTTTCAATAAAAAATTTTGTCTTCATTCATTCATTAAGGGAGAATTGGTATTGGTCCTCAGAACTCTAATGATACCTGGAAAGAAATCTCCAAAGCTTGAGCCAAAGTGGGAAGGACCTTATTCAATACATACGGTGTACTCCAATGGAGCTTATTCTTTAATCTCATTGAATTGATAACACATCACCACTCCAACAAATTCCAGATTCCTGAAGATGTATTTTGTGTAACAAAAATGCTATCGTCCTACATGACGTTAAACTGTAAATAGACCCTTATACATCCTACATGACGTTAAACTGTACATGTTTATCCTACATGACGTTAAACTGTAAACAATCCCTTATATATCCTACATAACGTTAAATTGAACATGTTTGTCCTACATGACATTTAAACTGTGAAAAAGTCCCCTAATACGTCCTACATGATGTTAAAATGTGCAAATGTATTGCAAGACGTTACACTGCACAACAATACGTCCTAGCTACATGATCCTAAACTGTACAACACCCTTTGTCCCACACGACGTTAAACTGTGCATTGTTATGGTTATTGATACCTCTTGTTTCTCACACCGATCATGACTCACGTGAGCTTAGAGTAAGCTTCAACCATAACACCCTCTCTGGGCCGCTAACCATGTGTAAGTCCCAACACCATCTTCGGGTCATTTTCCTCAAGTACAACTCGATCTCCAATTCATTCTCAAACAAACTATGCGAACTTTGATCCTTGCCTTCTAGGATGGGTACGTAGGCAACCTCCTGAGGTTCAAGCCCAAAACAAATATCTTCACGCCAGTTCACCTCCATGTCATATGATTTTGATTTTGAATCCCCCCCCCCAAACCAACATCTTCACATTGGTTCATTATCGTCATGCATGATGTTAAACTATCTACGTCTCTTTTGTCCCTACTACATGACACTAAAATGTGCATCACCATCATCTTTTCTATATGACGTTAAATTATACAGTCCTACATTGTCCTTGCTGCAAGACATTAAACTACATATCAATACGTCCTAGATATATGACACTAAACTATGCAGCACCAGTCCATACATATGACCTTAAACTATTCCCACTTTTGTCCTGTATGACAATAAACTACCACAGTATCTAACACCCTCATATGAGAGTGAATAATTATTGACATTGATCTCCAATCATGTCATATTCCAAGGAATACATGCATACATGGAAATGCCCAAACCTTTAATCTTGGGTCCAACCATCATTATACTAAAGTCATGTTTCACCCTTCACATGTACAAACAAAATATGTACAATGGATATTTCAAGAACTATATATGTCTTGATTTCCATCCCAATGGGATACGTAGGAATGTTTGAGTATCCCTCGAATCTAGCCCCAAGTCTTTGGGCCTAACCGCAAACTCCAATTTTAGTCCCTTGGCTGAAAATTTCCACTACGAGCACATGAATGTGGTATGAAAACCCTGGTCTTTATTCACATCAGGTTAATAACAAACACACAATGTGTCTCCCTCATTATGGTCTGATCTCTATGACCCTAAACTAAGATCTCCTACACTCTCGTCCCACATGAAGTTAAACTATATTTCAAGAACTACGTATGGCTTGATTCTAATCCTAATGAGATATGTAGTGAAGTCCAGCTTCTCAATTCAGGACCCACCCACAACATTATCATGGGCAGCATTGGACTATGTATCTCTTTAATGAATTGGACAATAGCCATTTTTATTTGTCATACTCCTAACCTTAAATACATCCAAATATTCATAACCCTTTCATTAATTCTGGTCACAAAATTTCTAATACCTGGGAATTATTTTTTCTGACCATGCAGCACGTTCCCTTAGGCGGTCGTGCATAAATAGTCTACATAATGGACCTATCAGCCAAAAGATGCTTTTATTTGACTATGCAGCCAATGCCCTTAGGTGGACCTGCAAAATTTAACCTCCCTAACAAGTTTTTCAAATAGTGGTCACTTCATTTTTTGGGGGGAAACCTCATTTGTCCCTATTGGTCTTAACAACGATATATAGGGATCTACAAAAACAGCCATCCTTAACATATTTTTCCCATACTCCTTTTTATGATCTGAAAGTATTCAAGTCTATGGTTTATATATACCTTCCCTATGTTTGGGTCATACCTTCGCAGGAGTGACATTCATCTATGTCTTTGACAATCTTGATTGGGAATATCCTCTCCATATTCAAGTACATCTCTCTATACAGCAGACTCTATGCTTTGGGAAATTTTAATCTCCATAAACATTCACTGGCTTTTAGTAATAGAAAAGTAAAATTTCTAAGATTTCTTTTTCCTGACTATGCAGCACATGCCCTTAGGTGTCCTTGCATAAGTAGTCTACATAACAGACCTGTTAGCCAAAAGATGCTATTATTTTAATACGCACCCAATGCCCTTAAGTGTCCCTGTATAATTCAACCCTCTAATGGGTTTGTCAAATAGTGGTAACTTCACTCTTATGAAATACTTCCTCTAATTACTTTTAGCCCCTTTTTAATATCATCCCATAGATTAAAAATTTCTTAAGTCATAGTTTACATGTTTTCCCCCATACATGAATGTGGTAATATGTTTTCAAACAAATTATCAAAGAATTGAGTCAATTTTAATCCATTCGGTCAAAACTATTCAACCTTAAACATTAGACTTTTTATGTCCGATATGAATGACTTTAAACTGCCAACAACAGATAGGGTACTCATTAAATTGGGAATCTTCAAAAAGAACTCTGAACAAAAGTCGATTTCCTGCTCGCTAAACATACATTTTGTATGATTTAAGAAATATTGAGCAACAAAAAGATGCAAGTTTTTGGGGTTGTTTGTATACTCCTTACAAATATCAAACTATGTTTACTAGGCCCATTGGATTAGGTAAACAAATTTAAGTAGTTAGAATGATAATATAGGTACAAATGATTGAAGATGAAATGTATTTTTCATTAAAGCACAAGATTATAAGAACATCCACAGATTAGAGTATCTTCTCTTTTTCAAGAATTACAAGAGGCTTTCAACATAACTTTTAATTTTATTTACGACATCCCGAGCTTCATTAGCATCCACTTGAAGATTATTCAATCGACCAACTTCACCCTTTTCAGCTTGATGGAGTGCTTTCTTGGCATTTGTGATGGCTTTCATTCCATCCATTTGGACTCCTTCCAATGAATTGTTAATCTGGTCATGTTCCCCAATAACGGCATCCAGCTATTGCTGAAGGTGAATCTACTAGACATATTTCTCCATGATCTTATGCTTCAGCTCCTTCATCTTTACAGCATTGTCATCCTCAGCTTGGGACACCGCAGCCTCAAATTCACTGATATTGGTCAGCAGCCTCGCTCTGGTCAGATCATGACAGCACTTGTTCTCCTGCTGCCTCCTTAAGATGACTTGATTCACAGCGGTATGGATCTCTTGATATCCAAAACCACCAAGTCCTAGCATGAAGAACATAGATAACAGTCACGAGATCCTTGAAGATAGATCTTCAAGAGGCACTTTAGATATGATCTTCCATATATTCTTCCATGCCTTGCGATGTGATAATTAGAGTACCTTTTTCACATATGGGTCTGATTCAGCATTGCCATCACATAGGGGGATATATTATAGTATTAATGCCCTTAAGGAGGTTCCATGTTCTGCTCCTTACCCCCTGACCATTGGTACTTCACTTTCTACTCCCGTTGGGGCTGAGGCTAAGGCTTCACCTCCAGATCTATCCACTGATGTTGACAGCTCTGCATAGTTAATTGAAAGATTTGGTTAGTTTCAAAGGATAACAAAAGTTTATTAGCTGTCTTGAAAATTAATTATAGCCACAAATATTATCATCTTTTACCAAACTATAGATCAGCTGCATGAGAAGGATTCTCCCCATCTTTCCTAGCTTCAACAGGATTTTTAGGACGGGTTTTAGGAAGCTATGTTGGGTTAAGCTCCACTTGACCTAGCGTCTCTACAATGATAGGGTTGTCTCTAACACCTTCAGGCATCGACTGATAAATAGCCTGCTTAGACAAAACTTCACATTTCAGCCAATCATGGTCAAAGATGTAATAAAATATTTTTAACAGGATGAAGGATAACACTCACGTCCGAAATCTTCTAAATCATATGGTAAGTTAACATGATCTAAAATTTCTTCAAAATAAGTGCCAAGTTTCATCATTTCATCCAGTGATATCCAAGATTCTTGGTTAGTCTCACCAGTGGGAGAATTTTACATGTCTTCTTGGCGACCATCCTCCTACGACCTCGGACCCAGGATAGCTTCCTCAATGAAAATTGTAGACATAGTTGTACTGGTTTCCAATTGTTCTGGTGCAGGTGTTGAACATAAATCATCACAGAATGGATGTCAGTTGATGTTTCCATTCAACGTTCTATGAATTATTGTTAATTTACCAGAAGAAGGTTCTTCTCTACTTGTAGAAGCAACATGAGTGGTACTGGGAACAGACACTGTCTCATCTTCTCTCATCATTTTTTCAGGAGCAGCCTGGTCAGCATGAATTTTCGACTCTTCACCAGCACCCTTCATCATCCTTAGAGGAGGGTCAGTCCTCTCCCTCAAAGGTGAAATCGAATAAGCCCCTATAATCCCAAGAAGTATGAGCAACCTTTCCATGAGTTTGGATTTATGACTATCTGAAGGACTTACCACTACTGATTAAGTGTTTAGCTGTGGACTTCTTCCTTCGATACCTTTGCTTCTTTGACTTTTTGGGTGTGTGGACATCATCACCTCCAAATACAAGTATTGGAGAGTGTAAATCCCTGTCTAACTCCTCGTCCATGACTTGCTGGCCTGGAGATACTTCGTCTGGCTCACGAGAAGATTCAGGGACTCCAATAGCAGTGCCGCCAGGGCTGTACTGCGGTGAAGGGACCTCAGTAGTTTCTTCCTTAACAAGGTGCAGGATGAAGAAAGTAATTTCCTTGAGTAAAAAATATTTGACTGAAATTAAGTTGCAAAGAAAATGAGGAAATAAATGTACATCTTTAGGAGCCACGTAATCATGCCACTCCTTGTCTACTGAAGCACAAATTTCCTCAGTGGTTCCAAGATCCATCATTTCCTTCACCCACTTGGTGATATGAATGGAATCATCAATGGAATATATGAGAATTTCCATCTCTCTTATGCAAGCCTGCACTTCATTAAGGTTATCCTCAAAGCGGATATCAGTAGAATCTCATAGATCTTCCACTTCAGAGATATGTAGCCCTTTGCATATGTCCATCCAGGCGGTTTCAGCATCAAAATATAAACTCCCCCATGTTTGGACAGCCTCTGGTCGCAAATTCTATAAATTTTCACCAGAAGGCCATGAGGAGGGTCCTACAATCTGGGACTTCAAATTCTTCCCAACTCCTGCAATCACAGATAAAGGATAAGAAAATGAAACTTGTTGTTCTATAAAATAATGGCAACTAAATTGCCTCATTGATATAACTCACCATGAGTCGATGGAGTAGGTCTCCTGATTCTGGGAGGAGGATTATATCTGGCACAAGGCCGTTCTGACGCATGTCGTGCCTCATCATCCCCATCATGGGAATCTGGTGAATTAGTCCTGGGTGAAGAACCCGATTAATCAGCTCCGGGTGAGGAAGATTCACCTTCCATTTGAAAGTTTTCTTTTCTGGTACTTCTCTTTTTACTCCCCACCCAGAAGACAGGGAGATTCAATACCCCTAACATGTATGATGCTACCCAGTTCTCAGAAAACCATGTAGTCAATTGACTCACCACTCTAGAAACTAGTAGATCAAACACTAACCCAATATTCTCTGAAGCTGTCAGCAACCATGGTTGTCAGGAAACCATTGGATTCTTCTCTGACCTAACATGCATGGGAGGGGATACAAAAATCTTCTACAGACACTTGAATTGGCGTGCAAATCTATATGGAGCATAGGCCTCATATATAATCTCTCCATCAATTCTGGTAGCCAATACACCATCTCTGCAAGCCAGCATATATGACCTCAATTCTAGTCTAGTTGTTCCATCGTCAAAAAACCGCCCAGTTGGTGGGTTTTCATAAGGAAAGAAATTAAATTCCTTGAAAATTCAAATCCCCACCTTCATATCATCTTAATTGAGGTACAATGGAGAAATTCTAGAAAATGCCTACACCGATGGCCTAAAAGAACATCCAGGAACCTGTACTCTGCTCTGTATAGCGTATGTCCTGAAATGACTGGTGATCTATCCCCAAAAAACATATAATGGTCCTACTATTCTCAAATTAGACTTACCCATATAGATATGGAGTAATATCCTGTGAATATTCACCAAAACCAGGGTGGCCAAACCTACCATTTTTCTCTCAGCCAACTTGGCTGCAACAACGATGGTCACTGGCCTGACGCCTCCCTTCGCATCCCTAACTGGAAGAAGATAAACGCTGAGCCACAAGGATAAGAATCCCGATAGATGGGTCATCTATAGGATTATTTGATCCACTTCATACGCCCACATTTCAAACTCTCCTGCTTCCAGAGTTGGCCAGAATGTGGCAAGAGCACCCCTCTTCTCTAATCTAGGGTAGCTGGTAGGATGAGTACAGGTGGGCCCCTTCTCCTTCTTCATGATCAAAAACATGTCCATCCATTCCTCTGGATGGATATATTTTCAAGAGTGGGTTTTCTTGGTTTTGGTATTCTTAAGCTTGGGGAAAATTTTCATTAACTCTAGAGCTAGAGCCTGAGTCTTCTCAGAATCATTCCATGTTACCTTCGTAGGGATGAACTCGTCATACATGTCTCCCAGAATTGGATCCCATGAGATCTTGTAGACATCCCATAAGATCATTCCTACTAATCCATGAGTCAGATGGAAATAATTGGTTTCTGGGATTCAGCGGCTGATTAGCTCTGGAAAAAAATTATCATTCTTATAGACATATTTCTGTCCAGCCCAGATGACTTCATATATTGCAGTTCCCTTCAGATCCTCAAAAAACTCTGCACATGTTTTTCTTAGTCAACATGCCCCCATCCATGTCAGCTTCACACCTCCTCCAAGATGGAAATCCCAACTCTTCTTCCATCCCTTAGATTGGTCCATCTGAGAATTTCGGAAAATAGAGGGATAGCAATGAGACTGCAGCTCAGGCGTGTGAGGCTTCAAATCTGGAGCACATGGGCTATGATTCATTATGTATTCCTTCTCTACTATTCCATCATTGACAAATGATCTGGTAATTGAGACATTTTCTGGAGAGAAATTGGCGCAAGTCTGAAACTAGGAATGTGGAATATAATTCTTTGCCTCTGGAATGTTGACTCCTTGAAGATGACCAAGGCCATATAAAGGCAAGTAGATGCTCTGTGTGTCACGAACCAAATCTGGTCGCCTCCCAAACTAGCACCAAACCCAGCTCGTGACATGACCCGAAGGGCGTTCCCTATCCCCACGGGCTGGCACAAGTGCCCGGGTATCATTTATTTAGGTTTGGGAATGATTTACCCGAATATGAAGTCATAAACCATTAAAAACAATCAATAAACTGAATCTGAAAATTCATACCAAATGATGTTTAAACAAAAACCAGAACTGAATACATAGGTTTAGAGTCAATACAAAAGGTCCAAAGACACAATGGAACAGAAACAAAACAGCCCCATGGACTCCACATGACAAGGGGTCATCACCCCCAAGTCGTCTCCACTACTCCGCCCCAAGGATGAGGACTAACACCCTGAACCGCCATCACCCTTAGCCTTTCCTTTACCTGGGTCAAAAAAAAGGTCTACTTACACCCAAGGGGTGTAAGTAGGGTGTGAGCCTAATCCCAATAGGATACCACCCTATGATTCCAAGGTGCATGCAATACAAGGTGGAAAAGCAAGCAGTTTTAATATGCAATTAAAAGCGGTGAAAAATTCCACAAAATGAAACTTTTAATTGAAAACATTTTTCAAGATAAAACTTTCATAATGTTAACACATTTAAATAGGAATATTAGATACTTCATTATAATTCCAAAGACACCCAAAAACAAGGGCAAATACCACAAATCCACTGAGCAACAAAACCGGGAACACCCCTAGGCACTAGATAGTCTCAGGCCCCATGTACCTCGTACCTCAGTGTAATGTAACCATAGTAAAATCCTTTCTCGTGCACGAGCCACTAGTAGGGAACATACCCATAACCTATTGGTCCCCAAACATCATCCACATAGTTTAGTTAGAGTTGTCTTTATCCAAATGCTAAGTGAAACAGGGACAAAACTCATCCGGTCCACTAGCCGTACTAGTACAAATCCGCCCCACCTAGGTACCCGGGCTTCCCCCTTTGTGCTCAAACAATTTCAGGATTTAACACACATCCATTTTAATGTAAAACACCACTACTGGTCACATACACCAAATACAGTAGCTATCTCATTTTATACCACTTAAAACACACAACAAACTCTTTGAATTTGAATAAATCAATTTCACAAAATCTCGTGTAGTTTTGCACACAAAACCCCTTAAGAAACCCACTTGTACACGATGTTCACAATTGTAAGTTACCAAAACATTAAAGGCAGCCCAATAAATATCAATTAAAACAAAAAATCAATTTTTGGGCATCCTCATGTTAAACAAGAAGTGTTCTCTTTGTAAAACCTTCATTTTCACACAAAAGTGGAACCAAAACTTCACTTTCTTTACAAGCACAATTAAAACTCATTATTTGCAGCAATTACCAAAGGAGATAAACATTATAAACAGTATTTTATGCCTTATTACAGATCAATAAAAACAACTAAGTATTTATAGGGCATCCCCAAATAAACAAACAAAACACTTCTTTGGAAAACCCCCAATTTCACACCAAATTGGCATTTTAAATTCAATTGCAATGGAAACATCATTAGAACCAATTTTTGTAGCAATAATAAAATTATATAAATCTGAAAATATGATAAATACAGCATGCTAATACACAAAGTTTTCATCAACATTGGAATCACCTACCAAATCAAATGAAACCATTGAATCCTTTGTGCGAAAACACAAACGCACCACCACCGCACCTCAAGAAGGGTAGATCAAACCTAAAAATAGAAAATTGGACCAAGAAAACCCAAGGTTAAACCTTAGGTTAGAACCCCTACCCACTGGTCATTGTTCACTTCAATAAAAATGGAGGAAACCCTAAAAAAATAGAATGAAACCCTAATCAATTTGAAAGGGGAAAAGAAATGGACAAACTTACTTGAGAAATCTAGAATGAATCTCCCCAAAACACTAGTATCTGAAATTTAAAACGGCCAAAACTCAGGGGATGGTCTCACAATAATTATTATGTCATTTAGGAATTGGAATGGAGGGAAAAGATTAATAATAGAAGGAGTTATGAAGGATCAATTTACCTCTCCAAAATCTGGACGATTTCTGAAATCCAGAAAGTTTCGACTATGTTTGCGACTCTATCGAGCTCTAAATTGTGGGAGGAGGGCATGGGGTCGCGGCTGGGATTCTTAGGGTCGATAGGGAGGTAGAATCATCGAAAAATCCATTTTAATGAATAATATATTAAAAAATTAATGAAACGATTTAAAACTGGAAAATGGGCCTTCGGGTTGGCCCAATTCTCAAATAAAAACAAAAATCCCCCATGCTTATGGATTTATAAAGGCCCCAAATTTAAATTTGGGGTTAATATATCAGGGGAGAACAATTAGGAGTTGTAATGAGTCAAAAATATTAAAAATTGAAAAAGTTATAAATGAAACAAAATTTATTTTTAAATCTGGAATTGGGCTCGCAGTTTGGCCCAATTCATGAAAACTCACCTATTCTCAATAAAACCTTTGGAAACCACCAAAACAAATAATGAGTGGAAAATAAATTTAAAATAACCCTAAAATAGGTTACGTACGTGACAATTCTCCCCACCTTGAAAACTTTCCGCCCCGGAAAGTCACAGCAAGGTCAAAGCAACAACCAAACCCAACTGAGAAACCAATAGGTACACCCTTGCCAGGTTTCACCCCCAAAGGTCAAAACACCTCCAGTGATCAATGATGGAAGGAATACTGTCACAAACCAAACTTACACCACTTTCCTGAAAAATATAGTACATTCAGGATTTATCCCAAATGAAAACTCCTAAAATACAATCTGAACAATACTCAATCAATTTACCCAAAAAAAAACAACAACATTGAACAAGGTTACACTTCCCTACTGTAACTAAACCATTGGAAACTCTCCAATATCAATGTTTACCCAATGAATGTGTAGGTAGTTAGATATCTTCGAATGATAATACCTACTTCCCAGACAAGTCCAAAGAAAAAAAATATGAGTTACTCGTATGAAGAGACACAAATGGGATCCCCACCATAAGAGACAACTTAAATTGTTTTCCCGAGACAGAATCAAGACACTAATAGTGGGAGGCCCAAACATACTCTCTAGTAAAAGGGATATACTTCCATTAAATTTTTATGAAGGAATATTCATGAGAATCATAGTGGGTCTCCCCACCATAAGAACTGACCATCTTAACCGACCAGCATGGGCCGACACAGAAAGACCCAAAAAGAAATCAAAGATTTAGGAAGGGCGCAGGATTAGTCTGCATGGTTTGGGAAACTGTGCACTAACTATGAATATAATTCTTTCTACATGGCTTCCTAGCACACGGCCACTACTAAACGTGCACAAACTATGTGCTCAACCATGACGAAACCATAGGTATGAACTATTCCCATCTTTCATACTAAGGATAGGACTTTGTACAAGGGTTTAAATGGCCCTGGGATTTTCCCTGACTACGAGCCAGCTTCTCTCCGAGACCTATGGCTGGAGATCAAATGATTGAAGCATCTTCGGCCTCGTAGTTAATATTTGGAAACCCACTGAATGAGAATTCTTATTTTCGGTGCCACCAAAAACTACACCGCAGTCCCAAATAAGTTTTCTAGACATAACACATTCCAAACTCACTTTACCTTATCCCGATATTTCCCTGAAACAAGGGCTGAGAAGATACACACACATCACAACTTGTTTCTTCAGGTGAGAAACAATAGAAGTAAAGAACACCTATACTCACATTCCTCTAAAATAGATGATTTTGAAGTTTTTCCAAGGGAGACATTTTCCCAACATAACAGGGACTCTCAGAGGATTTCACTACTTTCACCTATACAGTCAATCGAGTACATGAAATCATAAGGCATCACCAAACATGACCATTCAACTGATATAAACAATTCATGGAGAGGGACCTTATACAACATCCCCAAACAACACACAATTCTAGAAAGTGGCCACAATATCCTATCGTGACCATATTTCCCACACCGGTGGTTTAACATGAATTAATGCATCAAAGAAACATTGAAGAACCCAAAGGTCCTCTTTGACACCATCGAGACACTCATCCACACTTACAACCAAAGAACACTTCCACCTTCGATGAATCATGAAACATTAGAAAATATGGTTTCATTCAACCTTCCACAATAACTTTACCACTACAAGAGGATCCAAAAATCAACGAAATGAATGGGTGTAGACTCAGTCAACAATGATCGATAAAATATTCCTTATATTGATCAACTGGAGGATTTTCCAATGGCGAAACAATATGGATTGCACTTCAGCTGTGCATTAACCCTTAATGGGGGCATACCTTATCCAATGAGAGAACCCAAGGACCCAACCAATCTGGTCCATTAGTCAAAACATGCCTCAAACCAGATCCAAACACATGAAGGGAACCACCGTAGAGGCATCCCAAAACATTTTTCAAAAGAGACCACTAATCGTCCCTACAACACAGCTCACCGACCAAACACAAACCCAAAACACAGTTCAAACAGGAGGGGTTCTTGGACTCAAAACATCCCACAACATCCACATTATCAAAAACCCATAATAAAAACTATACCAAACTATTCATCAATACATCATGTTTTTCTTTAAAACTATTTCTTTGAAAACAAACGGTTTTGCAGTAAGAGTATCCACCAATGGTACCCCATGGGCCTCACACATGCATGTTTTTGTGTCACACCGGGCACCCTCCTCATAACCATCCCAGCACTCATCCAGTCATGCCATCAACCATCCATCATCCCATATAACCCCATGCATGTGGTCACATATGGAAATACCAAAGGGTAAAACAAAAATTCCTTCCACTTTTCAAAAACAAAATGCTCAACCAACCCAACCTTTTTCTCAAAACTGCTAACAATGAGATCAAAATCCCAATTCACATCTTACAAAACATTTCATAAAGACACAACAATTTGGAAAAGAACCCACATTCAAGATATTCATATCAATATCAAAACATATCATCCCATTAAAACATTGTTTTATTATTTAGAAAAATCTATTGGAAACACTTTTCAAAACCAACTTTAATATAGTTCCTTCTTTCAAAAGAGGTGTAAGCACACCATTTTACATTTCAAAACAATTCTGAAAATTCAATTCCTCAATTTCATAAACCGAACCATTCCCTCTTTATTTGAAAATCATTTCATAAAAACTTTACACTTATTAAAACCAAGTCACCAGAAAACCAAAGTACCAGGATTTCAAAACTAAAGCACAAAACAATCCGAGGGGAAACTAGTTTCAATGGGTGACTTGGAGATATGGTTGGCAGCCATATTCCAATCACTTCACTGTCACAGAGAGTGTTTTAGGGAATATCCCCAGCTTCACATGGCTTGCCAGGCCCTGCGAGCTCACTGAGACCATTAACCCAACTCTCTTTTCATTTCCCCTAATCATCATCAAACCAAGAAAACCAAAGGAATTAGATAAATCCCGACTTCCCATGGCGACTCGAATCCTGTCATGAGGTGTGGTGATCAGGCACACTACCCATAACCGAACTACCAAGTCCCAACAATCGTAACTTTATACTATCCTGACTGTTCCCCAAATAACGTGACCCAAAGAGTTAACCAGAACCTCCTCTGATAACATTTTGTCACGAACCAAATCTAGTCGCCGCCCAAACTAGCACCAAACCCAGCTCGTGACATGACCCGAAGGGCATTCCCTATCCCCACGGGCTGGCACAAGTGCCCGGTTATCATTTATTTAGGTTTGGGAACGATTTACCCGAATATGAAGTCACAAACCATTAAAAACAATCAATAAACTGAATCTGAAAATTCATACCAAATGATGTTTAAACAAAAACCAGAACTGAATACATAGGTTTAGAGTCAATACAAAAGGTCCAAAGACACAATGGAACAGAAACAAAACAGCCCCATGGACTCCACATGGCAAGGGGTCATCACCCCCAAGTCGTCTCCACTACTCCGCCCCAAGGATGAGGACTAACACCCTGAACCGCCATCACCCTTAGCCTTTCCTTTACCTGGGTCAAAAAAAGGTCTACTTACACCCAAGGGGTGTAAGTAGGGTGTGAGCCTAAGCCCAATAGGATACCACCCTATGATTCCAAGGTTCATGCAATACAAGGTGGAAAAGCAAGCAGTTTTAATATGCAATTAAAAGCGGTGAAAAATTCCACAAAATGAAACTTTTAATTGAAAACATTTTTCAAGATAAAACTTTCAGAATGTTAACACATTTAAATAGGAATATTAGATACTGCATTATAATTCCAAATACACCCAAAAACAAGGGCAAATACTACAAATCCACTGAGCAACAAAACCGGGAACACCCATAGGCACTTGATAGTCTCAGGCCCCATGTACCTCGTACCTCAGTGTAATGTAACCATAGTAAAATCCTTTCTCGTATACGAGACACTAGTAGGGAACATACCCATAACCTAGTGGTCCCAAAACATCATCCACATAGTTTAGTTAGAGTTGTCGTTATCCAAATGCTATGTGAAACAGGGACAAAGCCCATCCGGTCCACTAGCCGTACTAGTACAAATCCACCCCACCTAGGTACCCGGGCTTCCCCCTTTGTGCTCAAACAATTTCAGGATTTAACACACATCAATTTTAATGTAAAACACCACTACTGGTCACATACACCAAATACTGTAGCTATCTCATTTTATACCACTTAAAACACACAACAAACTCTTTGAATTTGAATAAATCAATTTCACAAAATCTCGTGTAGTTTTGCACACAAAACCCCTTAAGAAACCCACTTGTACACGATGTTCACAATTGTAAGTTACCAAAACATTAAAGGCAGCCCAATAAATATCAATTAAAACAACAAATCAATTTTTGGGCATCCTCATGTTAAACAAGAAGTGTTCTCTTTGTAAAACCTTCATTTTCACACAAAAGTGGAACCAAAACTTCACTTTCTTTACAAGCACAATTAAAACTCATTATTTGTAGCAATTACCAAAGGGGATAAACATTATAAACAGTATTTTATGACTTATTACAGATCAATAAAAACAACTAAGTATTTATAGGGCATCCCCAAATAAACAAACAAAACACTTCTTTGGAAAACCCCCAATTTCACACCAAATTGGCATTTTAAATTCAATTGCAATGGAAACATCATTAGAACCAATTTTTGTAGCAATAAAAAAATTATATAGATATGAAAATATGATAAATACAGCATGCTAATACACAAAGTTTTCATCAACATTGGAATCACCTACCAAATCAAATGAAACCATTGAATCCTTTGTGCGAAAACACAAATGCACCACCATCGCACCTCAAGAAGGGTAGATCAAACCTAAAAATAGAAAATTGGGCCAAGAAAACCCAAGGTTAAACCTTAGGTTCGAACCCCTACCCACTGGTCATTGTTCACTTCAATAAAAATGGAGGAAACCCTAAAAAAATAGAATGAAACCCTAATCAATTTGAAAGGGGAAAAGAAATGGACAAACTTACTTGAGAAATCTAGAATGAATCTCCCCAAAACACTAGTATCTGAAATTTAAAACGGCCAAAACTCAGGGGATGGTCTCACAAGAATTATTATGTCATTTAGGAATTGGAATGGAGGGAAAATATTAAGAATAGAAGGAGTTATGAAAGGATCAATTTACCTCTCCAAAATCTGGACGATTTCTGAAATCCAGAAAGTTTCGACTATTTTCGCGACTCTATCGAGCTCCAAATTGTGGGAGGAGGGCATGGGGTCTCGTCTGGGCTTCTTAGGGTAGATAAGGAGGTAGAAGCACCGAAAAATCTATTTTAAGTAATAAGATATTAATAAATTAATGAAACCATTTAAAACTGGAAAATGGGCCTTCGGGTTGGCCCAATTCTCAAATAAAAACAAAAATCCCCCATGCTTATGGATTTATAAAGGCCCCAAATTTAAATTTGGGGTTAATATATCAGGGGAGAAAAATTAGGAGTTGGAATGAGTCAAAAATATTAGAAATTGAAAAAGTTATAAATGAAACAAAATTTATTTTTAAATCTGGAATTGGGCTCGCAGTTTGGCCCAATTCATGAAAACTCACCTATTCTCAATAAAACCTTTGGAAACCACCAAAACAAATCATGAGTGGAAAATAAATTTAAAATAACCCTAAAATAGGTTACTTACATGACACTGTGGGAAATTGGCATGATATTTCTTCAAGTACTTATCCAAATCTGGGAGTGTGCTATCGCAGATATCATAATAATCATGGTCAATGACGTTCATCATGTCATCTATTCTCTTGCTGGCTAACTCATCAACTGATCCAATTTTTTTGGGAGTTATTGAATTTGCACAAAGATCAAATAGTTAACATTTATGTAAGTCTTTTTTTATGAAATATTTGTGAAGAAAACAAAAAAATTGTCCAAGGCATTAAGGCACACAAGTTTTCCCATGAAAGTTTTTTCGTGCAAGTGTTGTCGTGCAATTAATGTCGAGTTAATGATATCACGCAAGTCAAAATCCTTACTAGAGAATCGCGACACAAAGAAGAGTGATCGATCAAGAAAAGAAACACACTTGTTTGATGATAGCTCAAAAGCTTTGAAGGCGGGATGGTTTGCGCGAAGTGATGCCCATATATATAGGCGATCTCGCAACCCTGCACGCCGGAACCTGACTGCCACAACCTGCGCACCTAAAACCTTTGCGCCACTGAACCATGGTTTCTCTTTTTCCTCAGAGTCAAATCCTCGTTCCTTTTTCGGATCCAACTCTTAGGGGGGGGGGGCTTTTGTTGATGCTTCTTTCCTTCATAGAGTCCAATGAATGGAAAAGTGGAATACCTTAAGCACAATGAGGTTCACCCTTTGAAGAACATCATAAATTAACAAAGGTGTGGACCAGGAACCCATTTGGAGGGTGTCGCACAAGTTTCAAGCACCCCATAAGTCACTTGCGCACCACCTATGGGTCGCACAAGTCAATTGAGTGCCCTATTATTTTTTCTCCCAAGGTGCACAGTATCCTATAAACAGCCCCTGTGGCCCCCCATTTCGAGGACAAATTTTCCAAAACTCAGATTCAAGCTCTGGTTGCCCAAGTCTTTGTCTGATGTCTTCCAAACACTTCTAAGGTAATTCTTTACCTAGAAGGGAAGCTTTAAAGAGGAAGAATAAGGTCGAAGTGTTACAACTCATCAATACTTGCACGCCTATGTGTCAAGCGATTAAGGAAAATGAAGACACTTGTGCGCTGCCTTTCCCTCTCAAGGGAACTTCTATGCCACCCTTCTGAAAGCCTCTAGGGATGATACTAAGGGCTTGATTTCAAAGTCACCCAAGTATTACCCTATAGGTTCTTCATCGCCCAAGGTGACTCATGTTGTGCAAGTCTACTTGCACGACCAGGACTTGAATGCCAAAATGATACTTGCGCGCCTCCTTCCTAGTCACCTCCTTTCCTCAAATCCACCTATCCTTTTTAATACATAGCCTTCAAAACCCTCTTCAAAGCCATTTATGGCATGGTTCCTTTGTTGGCTTCTTTATCTAAAAGGAATTCTGTGAGAACCTCTCCCAAAACCTCACGACTTAAAAGCTTTATGTCACCATGGTTAGGGGTTTTCTATGTAACCTCATCCTTTGAGATGAGAAGATATTTTGATTTGGCATCCTTCTTAGGAGTAAGAAACAAGTTACAAGTCCCCTTAACCTAGGCCTCCTTCTAAAGATAATCCCCAGTCATAGTTTCCTTAAACATTGGGAATCCCCCCCAGGAGTAATCCCCAGTCTTAATTTATTTTTATTTGGGTTTCTTTCTCAAGAATAAAACCCAATCATAAGTCCCTCTTAATTTGGGCTTCCTTTTTAAGAGTAAGTCCTGGGATAAAATTCCAAATCTCTAAAAAGTACAAATACCTTTATGGACCCTGCTCTTGGTATTCTTTCCTAAGTCCTGGTCTTCATTTACTTGGGTCGTCATACATACGTAATCCCCACATTATTTCTCATAACTAAATCTTTCATGGAACCATCATCAAATTTATTGATACCTCTTGTTTCTCACACCGAGCATGACTCACATGAGCTTAGAGTGAAAAAATAACCAAAACATCTATTTTTGGGACATTAACTATGCATAAACCCCATATTTCATTGCCCTAACTACATGGACGTTGATCTCTTCCTTAAAAGTGGAGTACGTAGGAAGACTTTATATGGTTCAAACCCATCTTTCATTAATTATTTTTCGTCCCATATGACTTTAAACTATATCCTTCTTATAGAACTATGTGGGTTCTGATTCCTTTTTAACAAGGATACGTATGTTGCCCATCTGTGGGTACGATCCCAACTCTGAAATAACCCCAGTCTTTCTGAATGACAATAAACTTCAAGTACCCCACTATGTGGATTTAATACTAGTATGGTCATCATAGTGACCAAGAGATTTATATATAATATATTGAAGGATACCATTGACTAAGAATCTCCAATACATATGGATGATTCTTTATCGATGAAGAACCTCAAATACATATAAAAGATTCTATAAATCTCAACATATCAATCATTGATTTCCAAGTCTAAAACTCATTTTCATTCTTGGTGAATTAATAAGGATTCATGAACATAACTTAAATCTATAAGAGAGTCCTGGAGTGGGCAATAATTCCCCCCAAAAGGAGTGATGAGCCTGACCTCACATCCTCTAGACCAATGAAAATTCTTAAACCTCATCGGTCCAAAAATAATGAGATCCTACCTTTGGAATGTAGGTCCAAATGGATATAGAATCATTGGGTGTTTCCAGTTATACGAATAAACCCATTAGAAATCGATTGGAAAGTTTGATCCTTAAACAAACAAGGTCATCCCCATTTCCAAAAGAAACAAACATTAACCAAGCAAGTGGTCTTGTTTCATAGAACTTTTTCACAATGATCCAGAATCTCTATCAGTTGTTATTCATAAAAAATATCTTCCTCCAACGGTACGAATTCTAAGATTAGTGCATGTGATGGATTGGTCATGTACATTCTCAGGAGAGATACATGGAACACATCATGAACTTGAGAGACATTCAGTGGAAGTGGAAATTAGTAAGCTACCCTCCCAAAAAGATCCAGAATTTTATAAGGACCTATATACCTAGGGATCATCTTTCCATTATTTCCAAATCTCCTTAATCTCTTCTAGGGAGATATTCGTAAGAACACTTTATCACTCAATTCAAAATCTAGGTCTTTTCTTCGGTTTCCATCATAAACTTTTTTTCAACTATGAGCTACTCTAATGGGTTGTTGAATAGCTCTGACATTTTTTCCATTTCATCAACAAGATTAGTTCATAATATATTTATTTCCCCAACTTCATCCCAACAAGTTGGGGTTATTACCTTCTTTCTATCAAGGGTTTCATAAGGATCCATCTGAATACAGGAGTGAAAGCTATTATTGTAATAAAATTCCACCAATGCTATGTGTTGATCCCAATCACCTTTGAAATCCATTTAGAAAGATCTAAACTTGTCTTCCAAAGTTTGAATTGTCCTATCAGACAAATTTTCAGTTTGAGGAATATAATAAGCACTAAAACATGACTCTTTATCCAGATCATGCTGAAGACTTCATCAGAACTTCAAGTTAAACTTTGGACGCCAATCAGATATAATGGAAAGTGGTACTCCAAGAAATCATACCACTTATTTTATATATATCCTAGTAAGTTGATCAAGATAGGAATCCTCTCTAATAGAAATGAAGTGTGACAACTTTGTAAGGAGATCAACTATAACCCAGATAGAATTTTTTCCTATGGATGTTTTGGGAAGTCTAATAAAAAAGCCCATAGTGATGTTTTTCCATTTCTATTTTGCTACGGGTAATGGATTAACATTCCCTTAGACTTTTATCTCTCAGCCATAAATTTTTGACAAGCCAAGCACCGAGATATATATTCATAAATATATATTTTCATGCCATCCCACCAGAAGTACACTTTCAGGTCCTTATACATCATTGTGCTTCCAAGGAGAATAGATAATGAAGAACTATGAGCCTCATCCAATAACTCTTTCTTTAATTCTGGTATTGGAGGAATAAAAACCCGGTTCCTGAATCTTATTATTCAATCATAATCATGGTTTAATTCAAGAACATTTCAAACCTTATTTTTTATCTCTACAACTTTATTCTTCACCTCCTTAATCATTACTTTTATTGATGGTTGTACATTCATTTGTGAATGATTAGATTTCTACCCTTCTTGTAAAATTTCAAGATCCATCCTTTTCAAATCTATAAATATTGGATTTTTCGTGATTATCATAATGGAGAAGCTAGCATGGTATTTTCGACTCAAATCATCTTCCACCTTGTTTTCTTTCCTAGGGTGGTAATGTATTGAGCAGTCTTAATCTTTAATCAACTCCAAAAATCTTCATTATAGAATATTCTACTCCTTTTTTGTGAAAATATACTTTTAAATTTTATTATCAGAATAAATATCACACCTTTTACCATAAAGATATTTCCTCCATATATTTAATGCAAATATTACCAAAGCTAACTCCAAATCATGATTTGGGTAATTTTATTAATGAATTTTCGACTTTTGAGAGGCGTATGCTACCAACATATCATTTTTCATGAGAACAAATCCCAGTCCCTTCTTGGATGCATCATTGTAGATCAAAAACCTCTCTCCACTATAAGGTAGTGTGAGCATAGGTGCACTAGCTAACCTTCTTTTTAGTTCTTTGAAATTATCTTCAAATTCCTCTGTCTAAATGAACTTAACTCATTTTTGAGTCAACTTTGTGAGTGGATTAGATAATCATGAAAAATATCTCACAAAGCATTGATAATATCCATCCAAACTAAGAAAACTTTGGTTCTCATTTTCTGTTGTTGGTCTCAACCATCTTTCAATTACCTCTGTTTTTTGCAGGATCAAAAGATATCTCCTCTCTTGATATTATGTGACCCAAAAATGAAACTTTATGAAGCTAAAATTCACACTTGGTAATTTTGGAATAAACCTTCTCCTTTCATAGGATCTTCAGTACAATTCTCAAGTGATCTTCATGTTCTTCCTTTCTCTTTGAATAGATAAGAATATCATTTATAAAGACTACCACAAACTGATTAAGATAGTCTCTAAAGACTCTATTCATTAGATCCATGAAGGTAGTGGGGGAATTAGTAAGACCAAAAAGCTTCACTATAAATTTATGGTGACCAAAACTTGTAGAGAATGTTGGCTTTTGTATATCCTCTTTTTTTACCCTTATTTGATGATATCCTGAATGAAGATCAATCTTGGAAAATTATTGAGCTCTATGTAGTTGGTCAAATAAGTCATCAATAAGGAAAAAGTATTTTTTTCTTGATAGTGATCTTGTTAAGTTTTTTATAATCAATCCACAGTCTCATTGATCCATATTTCTTAATAAAAAACTTAACAGGTTCTCCACAATGTGACATACTATAGTGTATGAATCCCTTATCAAGATTCTCTTGGTGTTTCTTCTTCAATTAATGAAACTCAATTGGGGTCGTTCTATAAGGTGTATTTGAAATACGCATAGCACCCAGGATGAGTTCTATTGAAAACTAAAATTTAGGATTTGGTGGAAGACCTGGAAATTCCTCTGAAAAGACATCATCAAACTCTGATAAAATGGGCATATTTTTAATCTTGAGTTTTTTCCCAACCATTTTAGATAAATAACCATTATTTATTATAGTCAAGACCCATAAGATGGAATAAATTTCTACTAGAAGTTTATATTAATCCTTGCATCGATATATGATCATAGATTGATCTGGAATATGAAATGTGACTTTCATTATTTGTCAATTTATATAAGATCCATATAGAGAAAGCCAATCCATGCCATGAATTACATCAAATTCCACTATATGAAGGATCACATGATTTTCAAGTAACAGTTTCCCACAAAATTCAACCAGAAAAGTATTATAAACATTTTGATGTGACTATTGTGCCATTGTAAGTTGTCACATCTAACTCAACATCTAATTATTGAGGTAATACAATGATACCACTAGAAATTTCATCATAAATAAAATATTGGGTGGATACAGAATAAAATAAAACATTTTCTACTTTAGAGTGGATGGTAAGTGTACCTTTCACCACTTCATTATCGTACTCTACGTCGCTGATAGTGATTACATGTGACATTCTTTTGTTTTTGGACTTGAGAGTTTATTGATGTCAATAACCATCAATAACCCTTAGATTAAAGAATTGATTGGTATAATGCACCATTTCCTTGCACTTTTGACATTGAATTATAAGAGGTTCATTCTGTGTAACCTTTTCTTTGTTCACATCACTATACATCTTTTTCCCATCACTTCAGAATTCAACTACTCAATGATGATTTTTTAATGCTTAAAAACATTTACTAGTCCCTTTAAGAAAATCCATTCCATGTTTCTTTCCACACTTTGAGTATAAGGTAAAAATTATCTTCTTTTCATTGTGGTCTTTATATTTTTATTTAAATTCAATTGTTCTCTTCTTATCAATCCCATATGACTGATGGGTTACTCCAATATCCATCTCAACCTTGAGAGCACATCGAACAATTTCCTCGTATCTATTTAAGTCCCTTATGGATAATACCCTTTGAATACTTGGTTTTAACAGACTAAATAATCGATCAATTTTACTCTTAAGTTGGATAATAATTCCAGAAGCATAACTTGCAAATCTTGTAAAATTTTCTTTGTAGGTACCAACATATCCATCATCCTTTTGTTTAAGTTCAAGTAACTCCTTTCCCATCTTTGTTTGAAGAATATAAGGATAGTACTTATTGAAAAATAAGTTCTTGAACTCATCCCATTCCATGGACTCAATTTCATATCTTTGCCTCTAATTCTTGATAAGATTCCACCATTGATCAACATATCCTTCCAAATGATAGACTTCTATGATGACTTTATCATGTTCAGAACATTGTAGAACTAAAAATATCTTTTTAGTGTTACTGATCTATTTTTTATCCACTAATGGATCAAAAGACCCACTGAATGAAGGTGTGCATTGTCTCGTGAAGGAATAAACAGAATTTTGCTCCATCCTTTTCTCATTTGGAACCCCTTCATGATTAATAGCTTTAGAAATTTGTGTGATCATGTCTAAAAGATTTTTTTATTCCATCTCTCGTAACATTTGGTTTCTCAGGGGGGCGATCATTACCTTTCCTGTCGTATTCAGCATTAACGTGATTCTTTTAGATTCCATCCATTAATTAAAACCAAGAACCATAGTGTGATAAAAACTAATCATAATATAAAAACCACATAATCATGAAAAAAAATTAAATTTAAGACACTTTAGGTTTTGTCCTAGTTTATTCCTGAACATATCTAAAGCACTAGGATATTATTTTAACATATACTTAGACATATCCTTAGGGTTCATACTAAGGTTCTCTCATACTAGTTTCCAAATGTTAAATATACCTTTTATCTTATACCAACTATAACATCCCATATTTTACATACAGATATTACTTCCACATTGAAGAATATTTATTAAATAACACAACAAAACTATTCCAAGATCATATAGGTTTAGTGTCTCGAGAAACTGGGTAACATAAACAATTGGTTCATAAAACATCCACATTGTATCTAGCTTATTTCTACATAACTATACTCATTTTTTACATATCTTACTTAATACCCTTCTTCATGAATTGGGGAAAAGAAACATATTAAAGGGTGAGCTAAAATTCCCATTAAGGGTAAACAATGGAAATATCAATCATAAACATAACATTTGAAAATCTTATCATGCATATAAAATATCATAATATCATGTCATGGGATAAATCATAAAATAGAAATGTAATCCCAATAGTCATAACATAAGACATGAAATTTCGTGGCACACACCCATAAGCATAGAAAATCATTTCATATTAGTGAAGTCTCATTGCTGATACCATCGTAGTGTAAAAAATCCATTACTGAACCAAGCTCACTCCTCATTCAAGACATGTATTACTGAACTAGGTTTACTTGTCGTTCTAGCCTTGTATATCTCAAGAGATATGAATTTTTACCTCATGAATTATAGGAATATATAGTTCACACCCATCTCATAAGTAATCCATTCTTATGTGTTCCACAAAAACATAAAAAAACATTCACCATAGCATAACATATTAAAGAAAATGGGTTTATTAAACATCATTCAATCATAATTGATATAAAACAAATGGATTTACTAAATAAAATTTCATTATAAACACAATTAAATAATGTTAATAATAGGGATATGAATATAACCCTTTTTAAATACTTTCATGTCAGATGGAAAATAATTTTTATAAAACACTTGAAATTTATTCTTGAGGAAAATATCCTTTCTTCTTTAAAAACGTTTTCCTTCCCCAAAATACCACACAATTTTAGAGGAAATAATTTCATGTGAAAATAACCATTTAATATTTAAGGGAAAGCTTCGAGTAAATAAGGTTTCATGAAACCATAAAAATAAATTCATGAAGTATAAGTTAAAAAAACATTATCCTTGTACTCTTGCCGGAAATGTCAAAAAGTATCTCAAATAGAATAATGAAAAAAGGTTACTTTCATACCATTTAATAAAAATTTACCAAAGGGTAAAATTAAAATTAAACAATTATTGAAGAATATAAATAATATTACATAATTAGGAAATGTGGGTTTGGATGATAAATATACCCCAATAAATACTTACGTATAAACAATCTCCGATGAAAATGTGATTGAAAAATTATCCCTAACCTTAGGTATGATATCCTTCGTATGTATCCAAACCTCCTATATAATTATTTAACTATTGTTATTGACCTATTATAGAATCATAATAATTTTTATGATATCATATATGATTATATTATCATCTGTTTTTAGTGACATTTCATTGTCACTTGTTATTTGGATATTAATTGCTTTGTGTTTTTATGCAAGATTTGTCGGATAAGTTCATGTTACACTTCTTTGTTTATAGTTAAATAATTTACATAATGATTTTTTTATAATATATATCATATTTATTCATTAAATTAGTGTATATAATCATACTTTAATGGATATTATGTAGAACGAATCACATCACAACGTGGAGACGGTAAGCCATACGTACGCATGAGCGACGATAACGTTCCCATAATTGTTAAATGGTATTGAAGTGGAATGGTATGATATTTCAGAATTAGTATCATGTTGTAATATGCATATATAGTTATTATTTCCATAATTATACCCATCCATATAAGGTGATGTTGAGAAATAGATTACACCACTGCGTGGAGACGGTAAGTCGTACGTACGCAAGCGTGGTGATATCATTTTTCGTAGGATGGGTAGAATGTGGAATATGGATGTTTCATTATTATAAAAAAAATAATATTATATTATTGATACTTATTTTATTACATTATAATGAAACAACTAATTTATAGGAAGTATAATGAGAATGAAGTTTCAAGGAATCGGTACATGATATTACCTCTTCTTTGATATGCCTCCTCTAAATCTCCTCTTAGAGCATTAGAATTGGTCTTTAAAGATGACCAGAACCTCAAGAATGAAAATAGGGAAGTTTAGAAGGAAAAATGGAAGGGTTTGTCAAATCTTGAAGGCTCAAAATGGAGTGAAGAGGTTATTTAGGGGGTTCTCTTTTATAATTGAGGTGAAGGACACTTTTGGAAACTCTATAAATAATAATTTCTAATAAAATCAATAACTTCCCAAAAACCTAAAAAGTGTCCCAATTTCAAATATTAGATGAGATAGGGATATAATATCATCAAACAATAAATTTTGGACAACTTATTCTGTCAATTTAGAAAATATCTTTTCAATTGACACTTAGTTATTTTATTTAATTTTAATTGTGGTAATAACATTCTAAATATTTAATGTTTATAAATATTTACTTATATGGTGTTAGTTGACCATAAATAGTTATTTTATGAAATTTTAGACCTTATAATTATAAATTTTTTATTTTTTAATGTTTTTATGATTTTTAAATAATTTAATAATATTTCATTTTTATAAAATATCTATAGTGTCAATTTTGACACTATTCATTTATTTGAATTTAAATAAAATACAAAAAAAAGAGAGATAATTTTGAAAAAAAATATTTAATATAATTATAACATGTCATATTCACCTAGAATATTTGTGGAGAAAATTCATTAGTTCATATGGTATTATTTTAATAATGTTAAATCCATTTATTTGATATTTCTAAAAATATAATGATTTTTACATCACTATTATGTCACCATTAATTGTAATTATTTAATATTTAAAAATAATAAATAAATTACTATGATGCAGGTAATTATTTTATATTTCTAGAGACTATATATAGTCAGTATTATCTCTAAGTTATCCATATATTAAAATTAATATACTTATATAAAATTAGATTGTGAAATTTTGTCACATTCATTAGTTTGCATTGCATTCTTGTCATATTCATAAGTAAGTGGCCATAAAGTAATTCCATTTCAAATTATAGATGATAAGGGTCTAATTTAGTCATTCAATAAGATTTTTACTGGTGTTGAGGTAATTTTATAATATTATGTTTACCATTTATTACCTGATTTCCCTTTAACCATGGAAATAAAAATAATTACCAATGTTACTATTCATAATGCCCAAAAATAAAAGTAGCCTTTTAACATAATTTGGACCTACTAATTTTAAATATGGAATCCATTTTTAAAAATTCAAAACACATATGTTGTATTAATTAATTTGAAATTAATCCTGTTGTTGAAATTTAGCATATTTTATGGAAAAAGAGTTTCAAATGACCCAAAACTTATCTAACTCATGTTTTATGGAAATATCTTACCTTATCAATTATATCCCTTTATTGTTTCATTTTTTATATATTTTTAATGATAAAAATGTGGTTACACTTTTTTCTTTTCCAACATTACAATTGTGCCACTCACCTCACATATAAAAGGGAACCCCATATCCTCCCCTCTTCACACTTCCAAATCCCTTTGGTTAAGCTAAGAAAACCCCAAATTCCTTACTTACTTCCCTCCTCTCATCCTATAAACCTTAATTTGGTCATAAAACCAACATAATAATCCTTTTGGTGAAAACCAAAAGAACTTGTCTAAAGAAAAGGTAACATCCCCAACCAAGGGTTTTATTTTATTTCTTCCTTCACCTCCTTAAATTAATATTAGAAAATTATTATATAATAAAATAAATAAATTAAAAATAATAAGATTTTTTTATTTTAATGGAATGACTTACAACCATTTCATCTTCCCTCAAGTGGGAAATGATAATGTTGCTCCTGTGTACGGCAGACTACTACCTCACAAACTAATGTGACACGTTTTCCAACAGCACTTCTCATAGATAGGTATAATGATGAATTAAATATTTATATATGATATATATTATATTATTATATTTCTGAAATTATAATATCTCATATACCTTCTTACTTTCCATTTCATGGGGATACAATAATGTCGATCGTGTGTATAGTGGACCATCGCCTCGCAAGGTGACGTGAATCATTTTTCACTTATGTTTTACATGGAAAGTAATTAGGGATAAATTTAATGAATATATGTGATATATATGAAATATAAATTATTATTTAAAGTTCATATATTATTTACCTTTAAATTTCTTCATCTGTTGAAAAAATGGAAATAACATTCATGTATACGTACAACATGCCATCTTTATGAAGAATGTATTTTATTTTCTAAACTAAAATTATATGGATTAATATTAAAATATAAATACTGAATATAAATTATATTCATATCATTTTTAACATTATTTAGATTATGTAACCGTGATAAAATTGATCGGAATAAAAATTAAAAATCATAACAAACATGAAAAACAAAGTTGTTATTACCCAAAATGTAGTTTTAACAAATAATTAATCATAAACAAGTAATAAAAGGTTATAAGTGCCTAATATATGATATGATATATATATATATATATATGATCTTATAATGTATTTATATTTTTATAAAATATTCTATATTGATTTTGAGGCAAGAGGAACGCAGTGTTAGGGATTTCTATCTCACTTTTTACTTATGTGAGACACATGTCATATTCAACACCTATTTATTTTATGTGGTGTATAAAATTACATGAAATTTATTTTATGGTGATTATAGTGAAAATTATTGGCATTTTCATGGGGTTTATGGTCCAAACGTTTCCAAAGAATTAAGTTATTTTTGAATCAATTTTCATTTTATGGGACATAAGTTGTGTTATACACCTATATTTTTCCATGAAGTGTATATAAAACCCTTTTGACATGTTATTTAATAAATCCCATTTTATTATTTTCATTAAAAGTTTCATTTTATTTTATTATTTTTTGGGATTATAATTCAAAATATTCTAAATTTTCATCAGTTTTATGTTACAATCTTTTTGTTTATTGGAATTGTTTATATTTACTCTTCTGATGATGAAATCATATGATCCATCTCACAATAAAATAAATATTTTCAATCTCCCCTAGTTATGTCATGATAATAATTTTTTTCTATAATTTTAATCTCTGTATATAATCAAGAGTCAAAAATAATGTTTTTAAGAAAATATAATTTTGTTTCTTACTTCGGTTGAAAATGATTTTTCTTCTAAAACCATTTTTTATAAACAAAATAAAAAATATTTTTAACATTATACAAATTAATTATCAAATAAATTTTAACACATGTTTGATTTTTTTAAATGATAGGTGTATTCATGTTTCTTGGAAAATAATCCATGTTTGGATTTTGCTAAAAGTATGAAATGGATCTTTATTTTAACTTGTATGACATGTATGGAATTTTCCACCATCCTGAACACTCAATTGTTTAAATATTAATTTATAATTTTTAGTTGATATTTTAAAATTAATGAATTTAGAAAATGTTTTATGTTTAAAAAAGTTTTTTTCAAAGTGGAAAGGATATTTTTTCCAATAAATGTTTTAAATGTTTTTAAATCATTATTTATAAGGTTTCAAAGTTTATTTTCAAATAAAAGGATTTATAAAATATTTTATAAAGTTTTAGTTTCAAAAAAATTCAAAGAAACATTATTTTCCAAGAGAAATGTTTCAAAATAATTTTCCATATAAAATGACATCTTTTGATGTTACTTATTCTTTATTCATGATATGATCCAAGGTAACCATTATTATTACTTCTATAGATAGATTATGATATAATTAAAGGATTTTCACATGACCCTTTTTATTCCACGAGTTATACCATGATAAAAATATTATGTAGCTTGCTACTTTTTCCATGGGTTATGAAATGAAAAAATGAAGAAATGGTTATGAAACATGTTTCTTAATAGTTTATGTTATTATTTAATATTTATGAAACCTTTTTTCATGGTTTTTGATATGATGAATATTTTATGATCTTGTGTAACACATAGGTATTATTTTTATAATGTGTTGGTTGGTATCTATATATCCCTCCAATTAATTTGGTAAATATAGATATCTCATGAGATACAAAGTATTAAAACGGGGGGTTAACCCAGTTTAGTAAGGGACTCTATCCACTATGATAGTATTGGGATTGAACCTTGACTATTATGGTATCTTGGGTAGTGAACACATTCCACTATGATATAATAATAAATTATCCTTGAACTACTAGGGAAATTATTTTCTATGCTTAATTTTATGCCAAAAATCTATGTATTATGCCAATTTTATATTCTTATAGATTGTGTTTTTTTAATACTTTATTATTCATGTCTTATAATCTTAGAAGATTTATTCCATGAATCAATTTTATGATCTATGATACACCAAGGTATGATTTTGAAATGTTATTATCCTGTTAGTATACCCTTATGCTCATGAAATGTTAATATATCCCCTGTTTACCCTTACTAAGCATCTAATCTCACCCTTTATTATGTTTCCTTCCCTAAAGTTATGATGAAAGGTATTATGTTTGATATATATAAAAAGGGTGATAGTTATGAATAAAATAGTGGTAGATGAAATAGCTCATATATAGACCATTTTTTTATGTGTCTAAGTTTCCAATGGCACAGGACCTAAATGATTCTGGCATGTATCATTACGATATGTAATGAATATTCATCTATTAAGATGAAATATTTATGCATAATAATCTTGAGACATTACTGTTGGTATCAAAGAAAGATTTAGTTAACCTTTTAAAAATTGAATAATAATACATTATGAGATACCTATGGATATTTCTAAGGATTTTTTGGGTATATATCGAAGGATAAGTTTAAGTATGAGTCAATCTATAGGAAACATTATTGGAGTTTTGGTAAAGGATTGAGTGAGTGGTTTCTATGAAATTAAATCCCTTTATAGATACAACAAGGGGATGTAACTATAAAACATAGGTACCTAGGGGTAATAACTCAAAAAAGGGAACACTGAACTAGACTTGATTTTCACCTGGTGCATGACAATGGGCCTTACTACACACTTTTTTAGACACTACTGGTGGATATTCATTGGAAATTCATAAACTCTTTACAAACCATCATGAAGTATTTAAATAATGACCATTAATATCCTACATTAAGATTAAGGATTCATAGATTGAGAATATGGTTTCATGATTTATACATCCTATAAATGATTTTTCATGATCATGTGGTCTTTAAATTTGATTAATATTTCTCACACTACGATTTATACTTTAATTTAATAGCTAGAATCTGATTAAACCATATTAATTTTGAATACAACAAATAATGTAATGATTATTCACCTGAGAAACCTAATATTATTGGAGTTGAAATGAAAAACCATGTTTCTAAGCTCACATAACTTTATTAAGCTATAAATCATGTTGAACATACAAATTTGAAAAGGAGGGAACACTATTATGTTGAGTCCTTCATGAGTTAATTTTTTTCCTCTTTTAGTGGATACATTGATCCACTAGTCACTGATCAATTTATTAGTACCATTGAGAAGATATTTTCTATTATCCTGTGTTTGGAGCTTGAATAATTCATTTTGGATTTCTACCATTTATAAGGTGAATCAGATCAATTCTGGACTCTTATCAAGAATACAGGGCAACAAGTTATAATTGAATCCATAGAGTAGGATTAGTTTAAGAGATAATTTTTCAATAATCACTTCCCCTTTTTTCTTCATATGAAATTGGATAATAAATTCCTTGAGTGAAAACAAAAGTATGATAAATAAATTGGTACTTGTGGGAAAAATTTTAAAAGACATGTGAGATATGCCTCTAGTATTATCATCCAACATGAAAGTAAGTTTTATAGATCCATTAGTAGATTAAACCCATGTTTACAAATAGTGTTATCCATAAGGGAATTTGGTAGCAATGAAGAAGTTTTTCATTGTACTATAATGGTGGAAATGGACATTGGAGTGGCCCATCAGTTGCATGGTTTTGATAAGAAAAATAATATGTAATTCAAGGGAAACTCTAAAAACCATGGATAAAAAAAGATTAACTTTTCATTATGCTCTAATTATGGGAGGAAACGTAGAGGAAATTTTATTAAAGGAATTACAAAAAATTTCATGTTTGAAAAGGAACGTATTTGAGTGGAAGAATGTTGAAGTTATGAGAGGAAGTTATCTAATGATTCAAATAGAGGGAGATATCCATAGAATGCACCAACAACAATCTAGTACTTCATGTGCAAGGAGTTTGGGAATTATCCAAATTAATTCCCAAATCCAAGGGCTAATGTGGATGATAAGCAATAATAACCTATAAAGAAAACGTGCCAAGGAAAATTTTAGTAATATCAATGGATAAAGTGAATCGTGATTATTCGGGAAATTATCCTCCCCTCCTTATTTAAGAATTTTATTTTTGATTTGGTATGAATGATCCCTATGAAAATCATATTGTCCATACTTCAGTGAAATTTCATGTGATTATGAGCATTCATTATCTCTCTCTACATGGATTGTGGAATAATTAAATCACATTTGATATTCTATCGATACAAGGTTAAACTCAATCTTCTAATGAATTTTTCTTTGTATAAGATAATATCTTATTTAAGAAATAGATGGTAATTATCTTTTGGAAGTGTATATACTTCAAAGTAAGATTAACTTAAGAGTTATGGATACCATCATGGGTTTATGAGTTTAAGTTTGATCATAAGTTCAAATTAATTCATATTAATTTTATGGTTTTAAATGATGGGAGTTTATTAATATTAATGATATTTTGAGTGAAATTTATGAAAAAACAACCATTTGGTTTTGTATATGTTTTAGTGAAAAAATTATTTTAGGGGAATGGATTTTCACTTTGTGGACATATGATATAAGGTATTGGTAACCTTTTGGGTTTATATTATCTTTTATGTTGAGGTAATTATGGGTTTTAGTAAATCACCTTATAAAGTAATAACACCTTTTTAATTCATGTAATATTTATATCTAGATCAGATTGCAATAATATACATTAAAAAGTGGTAAGGTTTCATAGAGTACCACATTCCATTGTATCTTATTAGGATCCTTGGATTACCTTGAAGTTCTAGATATGTATTCAGAAGGTCACAGATATGGAGCTAAGTTTCGTCTCTATGTATCATTCTCGTATTTATGGTCAAATTGAGAGAATAATTTAAACCTTATAGGATATGATAACATCATGTTGTATTGATTTTAAATATAGGTCGGATCAACACCTTCCTCTAGTTGAGTTTTATTATAATAATACCTTTTACTTCAACATTCAGATGGATCCTTATAAATCCCTTTATGGAAATAATTATAGGACTCAAATATCCTATAATTAATTAGAAAAATGAAATATATTGAGACTATAGATAGTTGATGAAATGGAAGATAAGGTTATAACCATTCTTCATTGTGTAAGGGAATCATAGGGTCGATAGAAAATTTATCCTGATAATAATTGACGTGATATAGAATTTAGAGTTCATGAGAAGTTGTTTCTAGGAATTTATATAGAAATAAAGAAGTGAAAACTAAGCCTAAGGTATATTGGTCCCTTTAAAATTCTTGATCAAATCAATTTTGTAGATTATCACATTACACGTGCACTGAAACTCTCTTAGGTTCATGATATGTTCCATATAACTCTCTAGAGGATGTAAATACACGATCCATCACATATATAGAACATGAAGGTCAAACCACTAGATCATGATCTTCCTTAGGTAGAGTAACATATAAAGATTATGGACTATATAGATAAGCTTCTATGAAACAAGACCACTCACCAGGTCACGGATTTTTAAAAAATTACCAATTTGAAGAAGCTATGTGGGAACCTAAGGAAATGATGATGTAGAATTATCCCCATTTGTTTGTATCAGAGTGAATAATTTCTAGTAAAATAATTTTAATTGGGGTAGAATGTTACACCTTGAGTTCTTATGAATTATTATTATTTTGAATAAATTTAATTCATTTGATATCATGTGTTACGCATAACAACAAGTTTAGCTTGTATGGCACGCGACACTGATTATTACCAAAAAGTGACATATTTTTAATATTATTGTTTAAATGTGATTATTATAACCTATCCACTAAAATTAGTGAGATTAATATAAATAAATACTTTATAAATATTAATTATTAATGTTTTATATCAAGAACCCATATTTATAAAATAGAAATTAATTTTTAGAAAACTCAGTATTGGTTTAGAAAATAATATTTTCTAAAAAATATTTTTTTGTTTTTTTGAAAAATAAACTTCATTTTTGAAATTGTAATTTTAAAATTATCTTATGGTGAATTTTTGATAATTTTTTGAAGAGGTAAGTTTTTCGATTAATAGTGAAAATATAGTTTTTATTAAGAATTTTCATTTCATTAAAATCATTTAAAAACATTCAAATTATTTTAATATAGTTTCAAAAGTAAAATTTCTTCATTTATATATTTAGTTTTTCGATTTATATCATTGGAATCAATTTCATATTCAATTTTTATATCTAAACATTCTCAAATTATAAAACTTTTCTCATTAAAAAGTTTTTTTCTCATTGCATCGGTGTGATTAATTTTAATTTAAAATTTTCCAATTATGTGAATAGAATTTCGAAAAAATTGATTCAGTATTTTGAATCAGAATAATTTATATTATGTAAAAAAATTAACTTATTAATTTATAATAATTAATAGTAAAAATAGTAAAAATTATTTACCACAGTTAATGTGAAAATGGATTTACTGGGGCTTAAACTGAAAAGATAAGGGTTAAAATGACCAAAACATTTTATAACACTCATTTTATGAACATATTTTAATTGTATATCTTTAATTATCTATAATGGCCCATTTTTGAGACTTTTTACATCGTAAAAAAGTGGATATGCCTTTTTCATTTTAAAAATTACAAGTGTTCCACTCACCTCACTTATAAAAGGCCACCCCTTTTCTCTACTCTTCACACTTCAAAAACCCTTTAATTTGTCCAAAAAATAAACAAATACCTTAATTAAATCACTCATATAATCCTTTATTCCTTATTTTTATATATAATCTAACCAATGAAGACTTTTTGTGAGAACCAAAAGATGTTTTTCGAAGAAGAGGTAATGTCCCTAATCGAGCATTTTATTTTATTTCTTAAACCACATCCTCTATTTATAAATAAATGATGATTATACAATAAAACAATTATCTTAAATATACTTAAATTTTTTATTTTAATGTTATTACCTACAACCATATCCTCTTCTCGCAAATTTTAAATGATATCATCGCTCGTGTGTAGGGTGGACAACCGCCTTACGAACCGATGTGACACATTTTCCATCAACACTTCTCTCACAGGTAGGTATAATGATGTATTTAATGTTTATATAATATATATATGTGATCTTATTATACTTATGGAATTATTATATTACAAATACCTTCTTAAATTCAATTCCATGGGGGCTAATATAACATTGATCATGTGTATAGTGGACTACAGCCTCACAAAGTGATGTGTGTCATTTCTAACTTTAAATTTACTTAGAAGGTAATAAGGGATACATTTTATAAATATATTTGGTATATAGAGAATATAAATGATTCGATAAATCTAATATATTATTTCATTTTATTTCACTTCATTTTTTAATAAAATGGAAATAGCATTTATGTATTTGTACGGTCTACCATCTCCTTAATATTTGTATTTCATTTTCTGTATTTGACTTTTATGGATTACAATAAATACATATATAATAAATATATATTATATTTATATAATGTTTACAATTCTAGATATTATTTAACCATGATAAAATTAAGATGACCAAGAATAAAAAGTCAAAACATAAGTGAAAAACGAAGTAGTTATTATCTGAATCATAATTTAAACAAGTAATTGTTAATAGATGGGTAATAAAATGGTATAAGTACATCATATAAGATTATATATATATATATATAATTATGATATTATTATAAATTTATAATAAATTTATATTAATTATATAAGAGTATAGAGTTCTTTTGAGGCAAGAAGAACTCAAGGTAAGGGATTTTTGTCACGCTTTTTACTTCTAGGATATGTATTCCATATTCACCACATATATAATGTATGTGGTGTATATACTTCCCATGAATGTATTTTATTATTATTATAATTAAAATTACTAGGTTTTACATATCCATTTTATGATCTCTCTTTTATGGTATTTATGGTACACAAGTTTCCAAAGCGTGATGTGATTGTTTTCTCAATTTGTATTCTTTGGGATATATGTCATGTTATGTATATATATTCTTCTACGAAGTGTATATATTTAACCTTTGACAATATATATCATTAATATTCTTATTTTCATGATATTAAATTTTTTCTTTGATGTTATTATTTAATGGGGCCATTGATTTTAAAGATTCCGAAGTGGTAATGGTTTTATGTTATAATGTCATTGTTTATTTGGATTATTTATGTTTATGAATCTGATGACGAAATAAGAAGATAAATCTCTCAATAAACTCAATAATTTTATTCTCTTATGGTTATGTGATGAGAATTAATGTTGCCCCTTCATTTCCCTCTCTTTATATACTAAATAATCAAAAATAACATTGTTAAGAAAATCTGATTTTATTACTATAATTGGTAAAAAAAGAATTTTATTCCAAAACCATATTTTCTAAAAATGCTTTCAAAAATATTTTTATAATTATAAAAATTATTTATTAAAGAAAATTTAACCCATTTTTTAATTAAAAAAACGTTTTAAAAGAATATTATTGTCATTTTCTAAATAATATCAGTTTGTCTTTTACCAAAATTGTGAACGGTATATTTATTTCCACATGTACGACATGTATTTAATTTTCTTCCACCACGAACTCTCAATTTTTTTAAGATTCTTTTATAAGTTTCATGGTTGATTTTTAAATAAAATAATTTAGAAAATGTTTTATGTATTAAAGATGTATTATTTCAAATACGAAAGGATATTTTCTTCAATAATTACTTTAAAATATTCTTAAATATTCTTTTATAAGTTTTCAAAGATTATTTTCAAATAAAAGGATTTCCAAAATATTTTATATATTTTTAGTTTTAAAAAGTGATTTTCAAAGAAAGGTTATTTTCTCAAGAAATGATCTAACTGATCTTTCAAAATAATTTTCCATATAATATGAAAACCTTTTATGTTACTTATGCTTTACATTAGATATGATACAAGGATACCATCATTATTCCTTCTCAAGATGGTTTATGTTATAATGAAAAAAAAATTTGAAAACAATTTCAATTCCATGGGTTGTAGCATGAAACATGATTATGAAACCCATTTCTTTTCTATTGGTTATTCTATGCGTAAATGAATAAATTATTATAATACCTATTTATATTTTATAGGTTATTATATAATGAAATTTTTATTATACCCATTTCTTTTAATGAGTTTTTATATGATGAATGTTTTATGATCTTATAGAACATATATATATGATTTTTATTATGTGACAGGTGGGACCTATATCTCTCTCCAAATAATTGAGTAAATATAGATATCTCATGAGATAAAGTGGACTATAATGGATACTAAACCAAGATCACTAAGGGACTTTGTCCACTATGATATTCTTGAGAGTTAGCCTTGGCTACTATGATTTTTTGGGGAGTGAACTCTATCACATCTACGTTTTCATTATGAGGTATTACATTGTTTATTTTTAATATATTGATTATCCTTGGGTTTTACCCTTGAGTTTTGATGAAAAATTGATATTTTTTGCCTAACAGTAGGTGGTACATGATTTATGCATGGTTAGAGTAAATCGTGTGCCTTTTCCTAGAGACCGTGAATCCAATTGGAATTTTTGGATAGTGGTAAAATACATGATTGTGGAACGGTTTATCAGAATATGTGGGTAACTGTGAGTCTTACTCCTCTTGGACAGAGAGGGGTACATAGTTGCCATGTGTTTTTTCAAACTGCATGGGAAAACCGTGTGACTTGTCTAGGTCATTTAAAATTGGATTTTTACCCTTTCCCCCATTGATTTTTTGCCCTAAACACCCCAAATCCTCCCCATTCGGGATTCTTCAGCCTATGTGCCTCCTCCCTCCCTCCTTTCTCCATTGGATATTCATTTTTGTAGTGTATTTGGTGTGGTTTCTATAACAAGTCCTTAGGAATGTTTCTTTCTCCCATTATTTATCCTCTTTTCTAGGTTTTCTATTCCTCATTCCTTGGTGTTTTTTTATCCTGTAGGTTGGGTGACCTATTTAAGGTTAAATCTTGATTATTAGTGTTCAATATTGATGTTTATCATTCTATATTGACTTTATAGGGTTTTATTGAGGTTTTTCTGTGGTTTCACGATAGTTTTACAAAAAATTCGAGCTTGAGGTTGGTAGTTCCATGTTTAAGAACTATTTGATGATTTTAAAATTCTTGTTATGACCTCTAAATGTGTTCCATGATTTATGTGTGTGGGTAAAAAGGTACTTTTTAAATGTTTTAAGATGTTTATGTATTGAAAGTGGTTTTTATAAAGGAAATTGGTTGTATTTCAAGTGGGGTTCCTTGTTGTGTTTCTTTTATGTGTTTTATTAATTGTGCAATTGGATTAATAAATTGTGCAAGTAGTGTGAAACATGTTTTAATGAGGATTTGGTGTTCCTGTGAATATTAAATAGGTTTTTATTATTTGAATTGGTGGTTTTATTTTTGTATTCACATTGCTTATGTGTGTGCATGTGAATATGGTGATACATATATGACATGAGAAATGGGAATTGAGAACAAAGGGGAAACCTAGGTATCTAGGTGGGCATCTAGAACTAGTACACTAGTGATTCCGAAGTGGAAAGCCCAAATTATTATATTAGATTGATTCTAGTTGACTTAGAAGTGGAAGATCTCAGATTCCCTATGAGATCTTTCTAATTACAATAATAACATAATTATAATGATGATTAGATACCACACAAACTTTGGATGTAATCCCCTCGATTTTCCTATTCATTGGGCTGCTATGGTTTATGGTTGTTATACCACGTTTCACTAAGATATGAAGTTCTTAGTTCTCCATTTTAGCTAGTTTATGTAGGTTTTTAACATGGATTAGTGCTCTCGTGAGATATTATAGTAACAGTTGGAATATAGTTGACATTTTGTATTACCTAAAGAGAAAGGAATGTTTTCTTCCTTTAAAAATGTTTTCCTATAAAAGATAATTTTTTCATTTTTAGAAAATCCTTCATGTTATATTGTCTTATAATGTTTTAGAATGGAGTATTTTATTTTGGTTGGAATCCTATTGAGATTTTCCTCACACCCTACTTATAACTTTTTGTGTAATTAGACTTCATTATGTATGAACTAGGTAAAGGCAATATGTAGCATGGTGATGGGGGATCTGACTGTTATTATTCCACTTCTTGCAGGTATTGGTGGTGTGGCTTGAAGATGATATCCCTCTTATTTAATGGACGTTTTTGGGATAGTTTCAGTGTTGCCTTTCCAATATAGTCCTTTTGAATTTTGTTTACTATTGTAAACTTTAGATCCAAAAATTATTTTACCATGTATGGTTATGATTATTAATTTATGTTTTGTTGATAATTATTGTTTTTTCTATGATTATGTAATTGATTTAAATCATTCCCAAAGAATATTTTGATACCAAAGAACTAGTTTCTAGTCTGTGGGGATTAGTAATTCCCTTTGAGACATGTTTTGGACCAGGTCGGATATCGAGTTAGATAGAATCCTAGCTTGGTTTGTGAAAAATTAGTCTCATAGTAGGTTACTCTCTTTTGGGTTAAGTTTTTTTGGGATGTGACTAGAGAGATATGAGCTAGGACTCTTGGGGATTGAGGTTCTAGTTGTGGGTAGAGTTCCAAGTCAATAAACCTTGAGCCAGCACTCAAGTCTTCCTGGGATGTTTGGATTTAACATTACTTATTCTCTAGGGGATATTTATAGGCTGAAAACTATATATAGACACTGGGTGTGGTGGATTGATTTATGTTCTCTTATTGTTGTGATGAATTTGGGTGTTTTTCATTTATGAAAGTGTTGGTGATTATTTTTGTAGTTGCTTAAGAAAATTTAGAATGGTTGTATTGATGGTTCTCCTTGTGATTGTTGCTGGTGAAGCAAAATGCCTCCCTAGAAAATTCTTGTACAGTAATAGGAATATGCTAGAGAGATTTATCACTCACCAATTGGTTAGAGATTAGTGAAAGTAGTGGTTTGGTTTGTCTAAGATTTGGGTAAATGATCATACCCTAGTCCTTCTGAGTCTAGAGAAGTTGAACGAAGTCCTAGTAAGGAAAAATATTAGTAGTTCCTCAAGAATAAGACTTATTCATTCCTAGGTAGCACAAAACCTAAAGAAGAGGAGGATTTGATTGAAAAAATAGAGTGGATGTCTTAGTTCCTTGATACTCCTGAGGCTGTTTGATTAAAATGTACTTCATTCATGTTTGAATATCCCATTCAGATGTGGTGCGACCCAGTAGTGCAAGCTGGTGAGTATGAGAAGTTGGGTTGGAAAGACTACAAGGTCATTTTTAATGAGCAGTATTGTTCTAAGGTTTTAGTCTATGCCATATCCCAATAGTTTATGAAACTTGGCCAGGGAGACCATTCTCTGATCGAAAATTCTAATCTCTTTGACGAGTTAGTTAAGTATACACCTTAGATTTTTTCCAACCTGCCAATGAAGGATCAAAGGTTCAAGAAAGGGTTTCATCTAGAGAAATGATCTCAGGTATTTTTCTCAAACCTAAGTCCTATGATGAGGTCTTTGATCATGCTATGATCATATAGATTGATCGTAGTGACCATCCTAGTCTCAATGGATCAGTGTCAGTTGTGGGCAGTGAAAGTTTGTTATAGAATAAGTGGAAGCTGGATGAGCTAGGGAAGAAGGAAGGTGGTATTTTAGGCCATCCTTCCTGACTATCATTATATGTGGATTCTAATACTTGGTTGGTCATGGGATATCAATGAAGGAAGGAAGGTAACATACAGCCTATGTGAAAATACCCTCCTAGACATTATCACTAATGTGGACCTATGGGAAACTTGAAGTGGTTTTTTAAAGTCACATATTCTTATCAGAGTAGTGTAAGATATGTGGATTCTAGGGAGATTTCATCCTAGTTAGAACCATCTAGGTCAGTAGGCTTTCAGTTCGAAGGTTGTGGAGGTAGAACCGGTACTTCTTCTAGGCAGAGCTATTTTAGGGTACAGTCGTAGGCTAGTTTTAATTTTCATGATTTGGATGACACTAAGAATCTTCATTCGGTGGATTGGTCACCAGAATAATCGAATGTAGGGTCTCTAACAGTTCTAGGTACCACTCTTATTTCATTATCCTTAGCTTTCATTTTTTTTGACATTGGTGCTTCAGTTTCTTTTATCTCTTCTCACCTTGATGATGTGTTAAATTTAACAACTAAGATTATTCCATATGCAATGAAGTTGGTAACACCACATGGTAAGAAGTAAGATCAGGGTTTCAAGTGTCCATATTGTCCCCTCGCCATGTTATAAGTCAAGTTGGAATGAGATTTCCTCATTTGGAGATGGACCTCTTTGACATAATCCTTGGTATGGATTGGATGGTGCACTTTCAGGAACACATCGATTTATATAGGTGGCGAGTGAGCTTTTTGGAACCTAATGAAAGTACCTAGGTATTTTATGGGTAGTGGGATCCTCTATTAAGATGTGTTTGACCTCCACTTCCAAATTTTGGAAACCTTATTTTTCAGATCTCATCGCTCACATTGGATAATAATTGTGGTGATCCTGAGGGTGGATTAGTTCCTATGATTGATGAGTTCCCAGTGGTTTTTCTAGGGGATTTTTCTGGTTTCTGTCTAAACTGAGATTTGGAGTTCATTATTGATTTTTTATCGAGAACACATATTATATCTCTTCCTTCATAGCATATATCCCACACCAAGTTCAGGTAATTAAAGGTACAATTGGAAGATTTGGAGTATAAAATATTCATTCGCCAAATCATCTTCCCTTGGGCCTCCCCAGTTCAATTTTTTAAAAAGTTTGATAGATATCTTTGGTTATTAATTGATTATTCGATGCTGAATAAGGTGACCATTACGAATAAGTATCCTTCTCCTCGTATTGATGACCATTTTGATCATCTTAAGGGTGAAAGGTGGTTTTATAAAATTGACTTGTGTTCTGGTTATCACCAAGTCAAAGTTAGTAAGGAGAATGTCCCAAAAATATCTTTCTGAAGATGGTAAATCCATTTAGATTACTTGGTCATGCCTTTAGGGCTGACAAACACTCTATGGTTTTTATGGTGCTCATGAATATAGTGTTTCACCAGTATCTTGACTCGTTTATTGTGGAATTTTTGGATGACATATTGGTTTATTTTGGATCAGAGGAGGATCATTAGAATCATTTGAGGATCATATTGGTCACTCTTCTAGATCGACCTCTCTATTCCAAATTTTCTAAATGCACTTTATGGATCTAGGATGTGATGTTTTGGGGCTATGTAATTTTAGAATGAGGGGTTTCAGTACACAAAAAAAATATTAGTGTATGGATTTCCTGGGAACATTTTTTTTTTGATATCAGGAGATTCTTAGGCCTAGATGGGTATTACAAGAAGTTTTTTCAAGATTTCTCTCAGCCTTCTTCATCCATTAATGTACTCACTCAAAAGTGGGTAAAGTTTTAATAGATCCAAGAGTTTCAAGAATAATTTCAGAAGCCTAATAATAGGTTGACCAAAGACCATGTTTTGATATTTCTAGAATCTAGAAGAGGATATGTGGTCTATTGCAATGATTTAGGTATAGGTCTTGGGTGTGTGTTGATGCAGGATGACCCTATGGTGGTGTTATGTTTTCACCCACTCCAATAACATGAAAAGAATTACCCAACCCATGACTTGTATTCAGCAGTGGTGACGAATGACTTAAAGACATGATGTCATTATATTTTTTGGGAGAAATTTTTGGCTTATTAAGATCATAGGATCATGTACTATATCTTCTCCCAGAAAGATCTTAATCAAAGGTAGAATCATTGGGTTGAGTACCTCCAAGGGTTTGATTTTGATATAGTCTATACCCTAGGAAAAGGTAACATCATGGCAGATTCATTGAGTAGAAAAGTGTCAGTTCATGCATTGAAAGAGTCTAGTAAATATTGTACATTGATGTGGATATTTTCTCAGAAACATTTGGAGATTGAGGAGCATGGTGGAAGTGTGTCCTTGAACAATGTTCAACTACCTCCTTCTCTTCTAGAACTAATTCAGTGGGATCAGCCAGGTGATGAGTTTTTTCGGAAATATATGTTGTTCCATCATGGTGAGGATATGCCTTGTGATTTTTTATTGTCTTCCAATGGATTTTTATTGTTTAGAGGTCTCTTTATAATGTCATTTTCAATGAGGAAGTTTGTGATTCAAGATAGCTACCAGTATTAGTGGTTCGTTAATCCTAGTGCCAAAAAGAGGTTATATGATGTTCCTTGGCATTGCTAGTGTCCATGCATAAATCAGTACATAGATGACTTTTCATCTAGGTGTTATACATGTCATCATGTTAATGAAAATAACTAAAGGTTCTTCATGTGGCTTCAGTCACTACCTGTTCATACCAATATGTGGGATAAGATCACCATGTATTTTATCATTATCTTTCCTCATACACCCAAGTGATAGAATTACATTTGGATAGTGATTGATCATCTGAAAAAATCATCCAATTTCATTCCAATAAGAGATTTAGATAAGGTGGATGAGTTGGTCCGGTTGTATGTTCTGGAGGTTGTGATCTTTCATGGAGTTTCATTAGTAATTGTTTCTGATAGGGATCCTTGTTTTACCTCATGGTTTTTTGAAGGACTTTAGAAGTAAATGGGGTCTTAGTTCTAGTGATTACGACATAAAATACTCAAAAATATGGTCAAAAGGAATGGGAAAATCATATTTTGGAAGACATTATTTGGGGCATGTTTGTTGAATTACGGTGGTTCATGAAATAAAAATTTGTGATTGGTTTAATTTTCATATAAAAATAGTTACCAAACCTTGATTTAATATATCCTTTTAAGGTTATTTGTGTTCTTCCATGTAATTCACCACTATGTTGGGATAAAGTGGGTGAGACCTCGTTGTTGGGATCGAGCCTTATGCAGAAGACGTCTGAAAAGGTAAAGTTGATCAAGAAACATTTTTTCACTTCTCAGAGTCACTATAATTCCAATGATGATAAGAGTAATAGGGATTTGGAGTATTTTGTTGGTGACCAGGTGTTCCTAAAAGTGGCACCATTCTTGGGTCATTGTCATTTCGGTAAGCAAGGGGAGCTAACATCGATGTATGTCTAGCCCTTTGAGATTACCAAGAAGATTGGTAAGGTGGAATATATGATAGATTTTACCTCTCCGTTGATTTCAATTCAATATGTGTTCAATGTATATATACTAAAAAAGTATAACCTATATTTTTCTCAGGTTTTGTATTATAAAGAGTTTGAGTTAGATCCTGATTTTTCTATGTTTGAGTAGCCGATACATATCATAGATTCCGAATAAAAAGTGCTTCATGGGAAGTATACTCTACTAGTTTGAGTTATTTGGAATCATGAAAATTATGAGAACGAGACATGGGAGAGAAATTCTTGGGTTGAGGTGGAGTATCCTTTTTTATTCACTAATCAAGACTCAGGATGACTTTCTAGGGGTGGAAATTTTTCATGGTGGGGATAATTGTCACAACTATGTTTTTATTATGAGGCATTCCATTTTATATTTTCAATCATGTTCTTATCCTTGGGATTCCACCTTTAGATTTGATGAAAATACGATATTTTGGGCTTGAAAGTAGGTGGTACATGATTTTCGCATGGTTAGGGGAAACTTTTTTTCTTGCCCAAGGAACTATGCGGACAATTGGAATTTTTAGATGGTGGAAGCCTCATGGTTATCACATGGTCTTAAAACTTTGTGGTTAACCATTCGACTTACTCTTCTGGGATAGTGAGTGTTTCACAGTTTCCAAATGCTTTAGAAAATAGTGTGACTTTTCTAGGTAATTAAAAATTGGATTTTTACTCATTTCTCCCCTTCTATTTTTATCCCTAAACACCCCAAATAATCCTCATTTAGGATTATTCAACCTAGGTGCCTCCTCCATCACTCCTTTATCACTTGTATATTAATTTTTCTGGTGTATTTAGTGTGTTTTATTCAATAAATCATTAATTAAGTGTCTTTCCCCCTTGATTCATCCCCTTTTCCAAGTTTCGCTTCCTACTTCCTTGGTTTTTTTCTCTAGTGGGTTGGGATAAAAATTTCAGGTTGAATCATGATTATTAGGGTTCAATATTG
Source organism: Viscum album (assembly GCA_963277665.1). Classification (NCBI taxonomy): domain Eukaryota; kingdom Viridiplantae; phylum Streptophyta; class Magnoliopsida; order Santalales; family Viscaceae; genus Viscum; species Viscum album. The sequence goes on along the minus strand of OY728131.1, from coordinate 668,931,600 downwards.
ACGTTCATGGATTGATATTTCCTTTATAGGGTTCTCTAAAGGTTCAATTGGCGTTTTACATCTATTTTTTGATGTTTCCTAGCTTGAGGTAGGTGGTTCCAAGCTAAAGCATTGTTTGATGGTTTTTAAATGATTTCTATGACCTTTAAATGTGTTGCATGATTTATGTTTATGGTTTGAAAGGTATTTTTGAATGGTTTTGAGATGCGTATGGCTTGAAAGTGGTTTTTCTAATGGAAATCTGTTTTATTTCAAGTGTGCTTCCTTGTTGTGTTTCTTAAAAAAAATTATAAATTGTGAAAGAGGATTAATATGTTGTGAAAGTTGTGAAAACATCTTTTAAAGTTTATTTGGTGTGGTTCCAAACTTTAAAGATTTTTTTATTATGATAAATAGCAGTTTTATTTGTTTATTCACATTTCTTTTGTGTGTACATGTGAATATCATGATACATATATGACATGAGAAATGGGAATTGAGCACAAAGGGGAAACTTGGGTATCTAGGTGCGCATCTCGAACTAGTACACTAGTTATTTGGAAGTAGAAGGACCATATTCTTCAAATGGATTGGTGCTAGTTGACATGGAAGTGGAAAATCCTAAACTCAGAAGAATTTATGATTACAAAACTAACTAAAATATGATGATGATTGGTTACCACTAGAAATTTGGATGGATTCTTCTCTATTGGCTCATGCTCAGGGACACTGTGGTTTGTGGTTGATATTCCTTGTTTCACTGAGATATGAGGTTATTAGTGTCCCATTTTATCTAGTTCCTATAGGGTTTTCCCTAAATTAGTTCTATTTGGAGATATTTTACACTCCATCGGCATACAATGTACATTTTTTATTAAATGAAACGAAAATCATGTTTTCTTCCTTTAAAAATTGTTTCCTATAAAAGTAAATTTTTTCCTTTTTATATAAAATATCATTTTATATTGTCTTATTATGTTTTGTAATGGAATCTTTTCTTTTGGATAGCATCCTACTGGAATTTTTTCACACATTATTTAAACCTTTAAGTCTAAGTATACTTTGTTATGTATGACCTAGGTAAAGAAAAAATGAATCATGGTGATTCTAGACCCAGTTTATAGTCTTCCACTTCTTGTATGTGTTGGTGGTGGTGGCTTGATGATGTTGTTCCTCTTATTTCATGGGGTATTTTTGGATAGTTTCAATGTTCCCTTTACATTGAAGTCCTTTTGGTTTTTGTCTAATGTTATAAAATTTAGATCTAAAAATTGTTGTAACATCTTTGGTTATGATTACTAAGTTATGTTTTGTGGATTATTGTAAGTTTTTTATGATTATTTAATTGGGTGAAATCATTCCTAAAGAATTTTTTTGTACATAGGCACTATTTTCTGTCATGTGGGGATCTATAAGGCCCTTAGGACCGTGTTTCAAACCGAGTCATGTGTCAAGTTGGATGGAATCCTAGCTTAGTTTCTGAAAAACTCATCACACTATGATAGTCCTATTAATGAGACTTAACAAATAATTAAATGATTTTCAATGCTTATGTGTATGCATAAAATTTATATCTTTTTTCAATATTATGTTCTCATAGATCACGTTCCTTGATTCATTTATGATTCATGTCTTATGAACTTCCAATATTTTTTCCATGACTCAAGTTTATGATCTATGATATGTAGGTTATGATTTTGAAATGTTATTTTCATTTTATCATACCTTTATTCTCATGATATGTTTATATCTACCAAGTTTAACCTTACTAAGAATCTGAGGTAACCCTTTCTTATGTTTCCTTTGCCTAGTTTATGATGAAATGTATTATGAATGTTATGTCTAAGAAGGGTTCTAGTTATGAATAAAATATTGGGAGATTACATTGATCACTTATGGATCAGTTGTTTATATGTCCATATTTCCAAATACACTAGACCAAAATTATTTCGGTGTGGATTATTATGTTATGTAATTAATATTCAACTATTAAGATATAATATTTTTTTATGAAATGTTAGGGTCTTTTTAGTTTTGGAGGTAGATAAAAATTACAGGTGGTGAACCAAAAAGCAATCCATTCTACTTGATGTTATAAATGATGTGTTTTGGTTAAAATAGGTATATGGTGAATACCACTCCATATAAAATGTAATAATGGAATTTTAAAATCCATTTAATAAATAGATGGATCAATATTTGTATTTTGGTTTCCAGTGTAAATTCATAGAGACCTAGAGATTTTGAAATAGGTAAATGATAATAGGCACATAAATGGAGATGCTATAATGAGATTTCAAAATCCTTATAATAAATAGGGATGCTCATAATGGGTATTTTGGTTTTAAAGACACACTATGTAATGGTTATCACAGAAACATTCCATGGTACGTCTTGATAGATTCAAATAAGAGTTTAAAAATTATCATAAGAGTCAGATGTGAGGAAATGATTCCTTAGATTTAAATGTAGGTTTGTGAACAAGATCTCAAATGGGAATTTTGGATGACATCATGACATCATAGATTAGAACCTTCTAAAAATAAATGGAATTCCTTGAATTCAAATATGTAGGTTATGTTGTAAAATTTGATGTATTTATTCTTTTCCAAGAGGTGTGTTTGACCACACTAAAATGTTGTGGGACACATATAATAGTCATGGTTCTTGGAGGAATGAGTTGTGATCCACACCATTGATAGTAGGTAAAGGAATTTGGATACAATTTTCAACCTATGATAGTTTTGAAATAAAAAAACAATGATTTTGAATCAAAATATAGATAATAATAGAAACATTTGGGAAGTGTTTCATATAGTTAGAGAGAGTAGCAAAGAAATTCTAGGATTGAACTATAAATTATGAAAGGAGATCCAATAGTTCATCTTATTGGTGGTTCAAGTGATAAACCATTTTAGTGATGGAGTGGATGTTTGATAAATTGTTAATGGGGTAGTTTCATTATTTTTTATAAAGACTCAGATAGTTTTCACTTAGAGAAGAAGTGATAATTATAATTGATAGAGAGTAGTGAGTTATTTTTTTAAAGGTTTTAAACCATGAGGGTCGGTGCAGGCACTCAAAATTGTTTAGGGCAAGAAGTTTCCTTTGTGTTTTAAGTTTATCAGTACATTTTCATTTCTAACTCCTTAGATTATCCAATTTTGTGTGAACTAAATAAAATTATATGTGAACTAATTTTTATTTATTTATTGTTACATATTTTCTTTTAGGGTGACTTCATTCCTATATAATGTGGAAAAATATTTTGGAATGGACCATTTAGATACGATTGACATACACAGATTCACCCCTAGGGTCTTTATATTGCTTTATATTAATAGAAACCCCACTCCAAATAATTTCTAATTCATAAAATTTTGATCACAGGCCACCACTAACACAAAAACAACTTGAACTCATCAAGATAAACAAGATTCAATAAAGTCTTAAAAATACAATTTTAAATTCTAGGGGGTTACAAACTACCCCTTTATGGGATTTTTATCCACAAGAAGAATCGACACGGGTCCCCAATAAAAATTTTCATACACTACACCCACATATCTAAATCCCCATCCCAATTATCCCCCTATATAAATTCATGTTACCATAATACTCATACAAGAGCAAATATGCCCCCTCAAATCACCTTCTCACTTTGGTCCACTATATGTACTGAGTTCCCCTTAAACAAAACATCCATTTTCAGATATAAATTGTCACTATAAATCATGAAGGAAAGGTTTGGCTCGTATTTATAGAGCTACAACATGTGAATAAAATCATTCATACCTCGATGTTATAGGGTAACATCAATATAGTAAGATTCTACTCTACTCCACTCCAAAATATAAAACATGTAGATAAATTTACACATGATCTTTCTCTTCCTCCACAAACAATCATACCCTAACCAAATAAATACCTAAAATCATACTCAATCACCCATAGTGAACACCGTGTTTCACCACCTTTGGTCAATATATGAGTATTTTATACTATGACTAATAAGAAGCAACTTCCATATCAATTGTACCAGCTCGATGGTCTCTTGTTCCAAATCACTGATGACTTAACATCATCTAACCAACACAATGGTGGGTGGTATGACCAAAAAAACAAGTATATAAATGGTAAATATAATATATCTATAGGCATATAATTTCTGTCGACAAACACCATGTCTACAACGTTTTGGCTATAGCCAGGGGCAAGTCTTGTGTCCATATCTCGTGGTTATAGGTTGTATAACATGAAAATTGTCTAGGATGGAATTATAACCATAAGTATTAAGCCTATGGATATAGCATATTCCCCATGGGCGACCTACATCCATAAGCATGGATCCTATGGAAATAGGTCTGTTTAAAAAAAATTATCACCATTTTTTGATCTTTTATCTCTCATGTATAAACTAAAATACAATCTCACTAATATAACATACTTACATATATATACTTATATATATATACTTATATATATACTTATATATATACTAATATATAAAAAATTATGAACAATACTAACTATTATTATTAAATAAATTCTAATTTTGATCCCACTATTAAAATATATATCCATGTTCATAAATGACTATGGCTATAAGGATTGAATACAGAGGTTTAGCCATAATCTTAAGGCCCCCATCACTGAAGCCCCCATCCATTCCTTGATAAAGCCAAAGGTGTGGGAACATGTTCATATATTCCATTTTATATCCATGGTGTGGATTCTCCCACGTCTATGAACCCCCACCATGCCTCACTAAATCCACTGTCATAACCTTCCATGATTATAGGTCATTCTATAGACATGACCCTCGAGATGACCACGACTACAAACCCCCACCATACCATGGTATAGACATAGACATGGGTTACTATGGCTATATGTATTTTACTCTCATGGGATTGGGACACCCATGCCAATAGGACCTTCCACACCCTTCTGTATCCATGGGACCTGGTCCTGAAGAATATAGGTCACATCCCACCACCCTATGACCATGAGCATAAACCATTTGTTGGTATAATGTTTTTATTTCACCCTTCCCATGGGAAATTTTTTTACCACATTAGTTTGGGTAAAGATATATCTATAGGAAACCATTACCCATGGATATATCCATGGTTATAGTTCTATGGATACATGTAATTTTCTAGCAATGTAAAAAGAGATTATATGGTGGTCGTCTAGAACAAAGACAAAAATCTATTCAAACATACAAAAACTTTTAAGGAAATATGGTCATTCCATACTATATAAAAATAAAACAAACATTAACTAAGAATATACTCTAGTATCTAAATCACCTTATTGGAATTCTTGTCTATCTATGGATGATACATTTTTCTCTAATTAAGATAAGATCACATGTCCTTATCTTGGCCCTTATAGAATATTGAAGTGAAATACACATCCCAATCTGAGACTTTGCAGATAGAAACCTTGTTCAACTACACTATCTCCCATATCTATAGGTTTCCTAACTAATCTACTAACGGGGTCTCTATAATAACAAAGAAGTGAAAAACGTTTTTCAGTTGGTCATCCCCCACCCATACAGAATCTTGTCCCCTTGGGGTCCTAGGTTGTCCTATGATAAAGTCCATAGTAACCTCATATCACTTACATACTATCAGCAAAAGAGGTTGAAGTAATCCTCCTTGTTACTGCTGTTATACATTTTTCCTCTGACATGTAAGTAATTAATGGATAAACCTCGCAATATCCTTCCTCATACCAGGACATCAAAAAATATATTTCACATCTTGACACATATTGGTTGGCACTAGATGTACCACACATCATAAGGCATGGGAGTCCCTCCTCAGCTCAACTCTCATGGAAATGGGGACCACCACCCTACCATGGATTAAAATTACCTAATCCTCATATTTGAACCATATATAGATTAAATCATACCCCATGATTCATTTGTTCATCATATGAAAATCAGAATTTGGCTCCTATATGGCCTTAACCCCATCAACTGATGAAGTGGTAATGACCAAAGGGTCCCAGGTCCTATCCCTGTAGCCCACTAACACATCAATCTACTTATTAGTGATAACTCATACCAAATTCTAATCCTTGTCAGAAATTCAAACTCCCTACTCCTATGTTTTTCTATAGAGAGAATATACAAAAAAACATTAACTTTCATATGGTATATCCCATATACATTTTAATTTTATACAAGTGTAAACCTAATGCCATTATCATATGTTTAATACCTACTATGTGAATATGTATCATATTCTCTTTTGGTCAGTGTAGATGAAAATTATTTTACAAAAGTAGTAATTTTTCTAACACTTTAAGTAATGAACAATGATATTCACCTCTAAATAATTGGTAGGGTAGTACCACTAGTGGGTCATAGTAGGTGAGACTCATGAATGACCACATGATACCCCTATATCAAAAAATATCATAGCTGAACCCCTGAGGCATTGAAATAAAATGTTTAATTGATCCCTAAATCTATAATATTTATAATTTGAGTACATTTCAACATAATATTAAAGTTATAAAAGGCCTCCTCAAACTAACTAGTCTTCTGAAACCTTACCCCTTCTTAGTTACTCTTTTCATAGATTCTTCCAAGTGAGAGAATTCAAGAATGAACTACCTATTAAACCTAGTAAACCCAACAAAACTATGTATATTAAACACATTCTTGGGTCATTACCAATAGATCACTACCTCCAACTTCTCTATATTAATTGAGATCCCAGTCTATAAGATCATATTCCCAATAAAAATGGTTATTTGATCCAAAAAGTGACACGTCTATTACTTATAATAAATTTAATCTACTCAAATCATACTCAATAAAATATCTTGGTTATTATAATGAAACTCTAGAGGTTCATATGTATACTAATATATCAACAATGAACACCATGATGAAGAAGCCTAGGTAGAAGTGGAAAATATTTTCCATGAGATCTATGGACACCATTATTATATTTTTTAAATCAAATGGAATCAGAAAAAACACATAAAACCCATACTTTCTACTATGAACCATCTTTGGTAAATCATCCACCCCAAAACATAACTGATGGTGGACATATCATAAATTGATCTTGGAGAACTAACAACCTCCCCTTAAATGATCAAAGAGGTTATATATTCCTAATAGTGTATAACTATTCTTCATTGTAACCAAGTTCAATAATTGATATTTCATGTAAAACCTAATTCTACCATCCACTTATATGAAAAATAAAATTTAAGAATCCAAAGAAGATGTAATTGATGAACCTCAAGTTCTTCAAGGTGTACCTTCAACTCCATTAACTCTACATGAAACATATGATAAATAGGAATGAATATGGTCTTACACACACCATGTGATCAATAAAAAATTTATTCTCACTTTATGAGGGATTCATAAGAAATTATCTAGGTATTCACAAGAAATTATCTAGGAAAACATTCTAGAAAAAATATACCATTTTAGGGAAATTAGTTAGAATTTTCTCCTGATCAACTACATAATCCATACAAAAGACATGTTACTGAAGTCAAGTCCAACTCCACCTACCTCCATATCTCACTATCTAATAATAATACACTCCTCAACCCTAAGGGAGGTAAAATACACCTACCATTGGTAGCATTTGATTTGATCTTGGAATCACATCAACTAATTTATCCCAAATTTGACGTTAAAACTTACAATGTCCAAAATAAGGAAATCCCACAAACATCCATAGCTTCCAAGAACCATAGAACATACTGAGAACCTTTGAACATGATCCAGTCTCTTTCAATGTGGTGTATCAAGAGCCAACATGTCTGGGGTAAAATCTATAAACAACCCCAAACCTGACACAACCTGACAAGAAGTAAAAGTATAAGGTTCCCCGATATCCAACTAAGCATCTAAAACAGTATAATAAATTTAAATCATACCTGGAATAGTGTAAGGATCCCATACTCTATCATTAAAAATATTTTCTATGGTATATAGCCTAATTACATCATATCTGTATCCTTAAACCCATGATCCTTTAATCTCTTGAGAAATGTCCCCTTGAGTTACCTATCACTTTTTCTTCCCTTGAGGACCTTAGACAACTCCATGGACTTATATCCCCTAAGAAGCCTTTTTAGAATTTTAAATTCCCCTTGAACAAGCCCTCAAAGACTACATCTTCCCTACACTTATAACTAAGCCCAACTAAAACATTCATAAATAAAAACACTCTAGGTTACCCATCCTACCACATGTATCAAAATAATTTGGGGGACTAATACATATACTATAGAACTTCCTGATTTGTCTACATAGTAAGGAAAACTCCTATCATGATAGAGAGTTTTGAACCCCTAACTATCCATGATGTCTCTGACTTCCCTAAAATGTATCATTATATCACCTCTTCCTACCACTAAAATAGGTACCAAGAACTCTACTATAAAGGTCATCACTAGACCCATTGAATATGAGAAGAGATCACACTATACTATGATCATCAAAAAACATCTTAATAGTGATATCATTACAAACCACATCAATGTAAGATGTCAGGATAAACATATTAAACAGTAAACTCACCTCAGGTGAAAGAGAAATATCCAACATTCAGGACATCTAGGAATCATTCCCTACCTGTAATGGTACAAATCGCAACAAATTGATGAAGCAAGTTACATAATATTTCACGGTAATCTTCCTCTATTGTAGGCATAAGAACTCATATTCATATTTAATCTTTAGTAACTCATGTAATAAATCATAAAAAAATATTTCCTTGAATTAATATCATGTTAAAACCTCAATACTCATGGGATGAACCATGACACCCCCAACATCTCTTAGAGGTACCTTAAATCATGCAGTTCATCAACATCAGTCAATGATCATTGTGTCTCTCCCCCATCTCGATGGTCATAATCCAATCCTAAGTATCTTGAGGATCTACCTTACCCTATAAAATTGAAGGGTGTTGTAGCTGAAAATACCTGGGGAAGTTTACCATATTAGGTTTGCCTATAAATATTCCCCATCCAATCACCAGTCCTAAAAGAAACACTCATAGTTGGAGTGAATCTACTTTCTAGACCATAATAATATCCTTATAAGTATACTCATTCCCACCCTCCTTGACATATAAAGGTATAATAGTGGAATTACCTACCATAGAAACATATCCACCTTGATACCAGGGTTGAACTATGGGACATTTTTTGGGAAATATTTTCATAAATTCTCAAAGAGAGACTTAGAAACACCCTTAAGAGATTAAATCTCAGTAAACTTTAAGTAATTAATAGGCTCGCATTCCTAAAACATCCCTAAGAGTTGATCTAAGGATATATCCACAACCACTTGGAATAGTTATCCACTACTCACCCAAGGCCTAAACTTGTATATAATTCACTTTCACCTTATTTAAAGTCATATAAAAAAATTTAAATATTCACATGTTGAATTAATTATATTCCACCAACAATGTATTTTTGGAAATAATTGAATATATTATTGTTGGAATTTAATTAATTTTAAATTATATAAACCATAGGATATCAAGTTTATAACCTATGAAACAACTTATATATCTAGTAGAGACATATGGTATGCGATTTAAGTTACAAGGCATTTTGAGTTAGTGCAGACCTACTTTCCAAACACAGGCAGACAATAAGACTTTAACACTAACTCCATAGAATTTGTGTTGGTAAAAAGGGTGGGAATTTAGGATAATCACATAAATTTAGGGGATCAGTTAAAAATCTTGTACTCTCAAAAATATTTAAATTATATTCATGAATATTTCCCATATCCCAAAATTGGGATGGCTAGCCCCATACCAATAATTTTTCATTAACATGTGTAAATGTGAATATCTGTATAGACTATAGTTTATCCATATTTATTCTTTTATTCATTGGTAATTCTTTGGTTTTAAGTCATATAGATGGTATCTCTTGACTTTTTTACCATCTTGGTAGGTGATGATTGTTTATGGATATGGAATCAGGCCCATGAAAGGGTATTCATATGTATCTCTATGAAATAAATTAGAACACATGTTGTTCTACACCACTTCATGGAAGATTTCACAGCTTTTATATTAATGTGAGAAATAGCGATTCCAAGTAGTTTAACATCAAACATAATGGGAGGGTGGTAAAAAGATACTCAGTGATGGTTGGTGTTAAACTTATTCATGAGTTGGCCTTGCATCAATGTGAATATGGACTAATGAGGATATGGTTGTTTCACAAGAAACATGACCCCATGAGATATTGGGTTAGTTTGGCTAGTAAAACTATGTCACACTAATAATAATATGGTTTCATTAGGAATATGGACTAACGAAGGATATATGTTGATTCCTAGAGTGAATATGGCCCTCAAGTTGGGATATTATTTCATTGAAAGTAAGTACTAGAAAAAGAATGGTTTATAAGGGATATGAACCAAGTGGATGAAAGTAGGGTTCTCAGAGGGAATATAATACAATGATTAGGGACATACAAGCCTACAGAGGATATAGAAAAGAAAGTAAGGATATGGATAATGTCATGAGGAATATAGATCCATAGATATGGATGTGGAGGGATGGTTAGGTTGGGTTTAAACCTTTGTTAGGCATATTTTGAATCATTGTTGGTATGAATCAAAGACCATGTTGTTCGAGTTACATAGTCTAGGATTGTACAGAAGGACTATAACATATAGTTCAACATTATGAGGAAAGGATGTTTTCATGTAGTTTTAAGCCATGTGACAAGGACTTTGGCCACCTACATTAACATCATGATGCGAGGATGTTAGCCACATAGTTTAACATCATACTATAGGGATGTTTGTGTCATGAATTGTGATCCAATAGAGAATTGAGAGGGAATTAGACATAAGGGGATTCCTTAATATAATAACCCTAATTGATGGATTAGGTTAAGGTAGAGAGATACATAGGGATTACACCAGATTGAAGGCCCATGGAGAGTTTATGTACCATGAAAGGGGTGATAATATAAGACAGATCTGGGCTTATACACTAGGGATTACCTTTGAGGTTACTGACCTAGTTAAAGATTCAAGTGAAAGAGGATTATTTTATAACCGGTTGAGTGATTTTCAAAGGTTATAGTGGATCCCGATGCTGAAAAAATGATAGAATTATAAATATAATAATGATTATGATCAAAATCACCCACCTTGTATAGCATGGGTGCTACATGGAAAGATCGTGGATGATATTAAATGGAGATATATTATTACCCTAATAGGTCATTATTTTAAGTCTAAATCAGGAAGGATTTTCTCTAAATCAACCCACTATGAAATAATTTTTAGGGTTTTCTTCTTAAAGGAGCTTCTTAAAGGAGCTACATGGAATAGCCTTGTGAATTATCCCCATAAAAGAGCTCCATAAAGGAGGAACTTCTTGGAGTTCTAATTTTTGAATTTATATTCAGATTTTATGTTTATTAATTCCTTTTTTTCTCCATTTATTACCTATAATATTCTTCATGAATGGATTTCTAGGTCTGATGTTTCCAAAATCAAAAAGTATTCTCTAATAATTTTCTCTCTTTCTCTATCTCTCTCTCTATTTGTAGAAGGGATTGTGTATTTATATGTGGTTATAGGTAAACTTATTTACCAAAATGAGTGTCCATATGATGGTTTTGGGAGTGTTGTTTTAGTGGGACAAGTTCATGAAAAGTTCTATGCAAGAGGATTATGATATTGGTTTTATGGCAGATGAAAATGATTCATTGGAGGTCAAAAAAATCACTAATGTGGCCACAATCTACAAGGGTATGAGGGTGGCCATAAAATGATTCGTTCGATAGAAAATGACATCATTTCATTGATTAAAATACTATATGGAGGAAATGTTGATACACATAGGATGAATTTATATGTGAATCACTTTTTTGGATTTGTATAGGGGTCAAAGTGTTAGGCACAACTCATTCCATTGCTAAATTTTTCTATTTTTTCATCCTGGTAATCATGTATTTGACTAGTGACATATTTCTCAATGTAATCTGAATTTCTATAACTTTTAACTCCATAAAAAATTTCCCCACTCTGAATGGGGATTGACTAGTATGAATTGAATCATGTTCTAAGGAATAATGGTGACCAGTGTAATTTCTTGCATAGTATGGGGAAGAGGTCCCACCCCTATGTAAAGGGGATCAGGCTATTCCATTTTTAACATTATTTTTGAAGTTATTTGTATTCAACTCAGAGATTTTAATATCTCACTCACATCAGATAGGAAGAATATATCACTTATGATCATTTCTCATAGAAAGGAGGATTGATCACATATATGTTTGGAAGTTCTTGATAATAATTTCTTTAAAAAATATTCTTTATTATTTTTTACAATTATAATAATTCTAAATTCTCATACATAGTAAGGTTTATCAGTTTTGTGTTTTTCACATATTCTCGTTAAATCATCAATTAACCACATGAGTGTTGAACAGACCATTAGTCAGAATTTGTAAAATCCTTAAAGTTACCACATGAAGAAAATAAAGTGTGTAAAACCCCAAAATTATAAAGTAAGAACATTATATTTAATAGCTTGTATGACACGCAACTCCAAACATATAAATGAATATAATATCCCAAGACTTTACGATATAGTTAATATTTTAATTAAATCTATTTTATAACTTGTAATGCATACAATACTAATTTATCTATGTTACATACAGGAATGACTTTGTTTGGTAGTTTGCAGTACTACAAGACTAAGTTCTACTAAACAATAATATATTATTAAAAATATTATTATTTAATATAATAACAAATAAACTGGAAATACAATTGAAATTTACGAATAGGATTAAAAACATATGAAAATATATAGTTTAATTCATTAGTTACCTATTAATTAGAAATAAATATAGAAACCAAATGAATATAAAGTTAATAATTTTATAAAAAATAATTTTTATGCTCCAAAGATGTTTTATCTTAATAAATTAAATTAGTTACTATTAGTCGATTATATTAATTAAATATATATATTATATGTTAATCGAAATATTTTTTTACATTAATGCAATAGATTAGATAGACGTATGATAAGAATGAACCTGATGTTACACATAAAAAGATATATTGTAATAAAGGTAGTTTTTCACCCTTTAATGGTGAACCTATTTTAAATCCAAATTTGGAACTTTAATAAATTTTCTATGCCAAAATAAAATTAATTTTTTAAATATTAATGTTAAAATTATATTCCAGTGTATCGTTTTTATTTTTCTATGATGTTTCATTTTTTGATGAATATTGAAAATACTGAATTTAAATTGCAAATTGTTTTTTAAACTAATTTATTTATATAGTTAAATAATTTTTTGATTTGGTTTTAAAGTATAATTAGATATATTTTATATCATTTAAACCAATTAATCTCATTATAATCAATTTCACTTTTAAATTATATATAAAAATTTTGCAAACATTTAACATTTTTACTTTAAAAACCTATTTTGTCGTCTTGTCAGTAGAATTAATTATAAATTACTTTATGCCACTTAGAATATAAAAATTAGTAAAAATGAATTCCATATTCTTAATTATAATAATGTATAATTTATATATAGTAAAATTAGTTTTTTTCCAAAAATATTAGTTAAAGTAATTAAAATTAATTAAAGTGATTAATAGAAAAATTAGCTTAACAAGAGACTAAACCTTAAACTTAAGTGACAAAATGACCTAAAAAAATGTTCAAAATACTTTTTATAGACATATTTATACCCTATAATTTATTGGGTATAATTTTTTTGTTATATCCAATTGCCATGGAAAAAAATACGGGTAGAAATCCCTCTTTCAAAAATTTACAAGAATGCCACTCCTTCTCCACTATAAAAAGGCACTCAGACCTCACACCTATTAAGCCATATGTATCATCAAAATTATAAAAAAATAAGCTCTAAAAATATCTAACATCATCCAATTAGACTAACTTTTTGAATAAAGAAAACTAATGAATGATTTTGGTATAAACCAAAAGGAATTACCCAAATAAGAGGTAACGTTCTTCAACGATTACTTTAGTTTTATTTATTTCTAAACTCCTTAAATTATAATTGTTACATGATTATATAATAAAATAATTATCCTAAATATACTGATATGTTTTTACATTAAGGTTTTTACCAATATCTACACATAGTTCCATAAAATGGGTAATGAAAATATCGTTCGTGTGTACGGCAGTCTACCGCCTCATGAAACAATATCGTTCATTTTTCCTTTACCACCTATAATGGTTTGGAATTATGATGGAAACAAAATTTTGATATTATATTTATGATATTTATGTTTTCTTTATATTTATTTAATTTTTATATAACACATAACTTCATTTTTTCCATTTTTTGTAAATATGATAACATAGTTTGTAGACGTGTGAACTACCGCCTCCTCAAGGTGTTGTGATTCATTCACACTATACATGGAGTGTATTAGGGATAATTTTAATAAAAATATGTGAAATATATGAAAAAATATGATAATTGAATTATAATATACATATTAATATCATTTACTTTACATTATTTTAATATGAAAAATAAATGGAAGTAGTGTTCATGCCTATGTATAGCCTACCGTCTTTATGAATGTTGCAATTCATTTCCTATCTCCAAATATTATAGATTATTATATATATAGACTGAATATATATGATATTTAAATATTTTTTTATATAATTTAAATGATGAAATCACGATTTACGTAAGAATCAAAAAATATCAAGTCAAACCATACTTGAAAAACTATGCAATTAACACATGAGTTTGTGAAAATAATAAAATATTATTAAAAAATTGGTAATAAAAATTTATAAAAAATTATTATATGATGTTATAAAAACTATTATAGTTATTTTATAATTTAGTATAATGTTTAAAACCCCTATACAAAAGGTTAAATGAAGATCATCCAAAAAGAAACATGAGGTAAGGGGATTTCTAGTCTCACATTTATTTATGCGAGACTTATGTCATATTCACCACTTATTTCTTTTATATGGTGTATATAATTCTCTATTAAATTTTATATCATGAATTGACTTTATTTAATGGTATTAAAAGTGTCAATTTATGTTATTCTTACATGGATATCAAGATTTAAAAGTTACTCATGTGGTAAGGGACTTCTTCTCAATTTTCATTATTTGAGGCATACTTTATTATTGTGCACCAAATTCAGTATATATGGTGTAAATACTGCGACATTGACATGTAATATCTTTATTAATTAATTTTTAAAGATATTTTGAGTTTTAATTTGTATTATTTAATTTATAGGGATTTACACTTAAAGTTTCACAAGTGCTATAGAAGTTTTATAACCCAATTCGTTTTCATTGGGTTATATTACTTCCTCATTATTGTAAATATTATATTATTTTATGTATAAGGATTATTAACATATATTGATGTATTTACACTTCACTTATTTGGATTTATAGTTTACATGCATAATCAATAAAAAAATTTAGTCTCACTTCAATCTTATGGTCTTTTCAATGGTTTACTTCACAATCTCATTTTATTCATGATTTTTTACACTTGAATTTTAATTAGAGAAAATTATTAGATCATTGTTTAATAGATAATTCTATTTTCTTACCCTGAGGTTATTCATGATATTTTTCAGGTAATATTACCATTTCTACACTCTTCTGTATTTAAGATTCTTTATAAATTGTTTTTAGAAAACCTGACTTCATTTCTCTCTTTAGTTGAAGAACCTATTTTCTTCTAAAAACCATTTTTTCTAAAAATGATTTTAAAAAAAATTAACCTTTCCAAAATAATTTATCAAATATATTTTTACCCGTTTACCTTTTATACATTTTTTCAAAAGAATCTTCTTATCTTTTCCTAAACAAGTAACATTTCTAACCATTTTACCATGAAAAATGAATGTTCTTTTCACTTTTTATGACATTTATAGAATAACACACATTAATTTATTTGAATATTA
Organism: Viscum album; assembly: GCA_963277665.1. Lineage (NCBI taxonomy): Eukaryota > Viridiplantae > Streptophyta > Magnoliopsida > Santalales > Viscaceae > Viscum > Viscum album. The sequence goes on along the minus strand of OY728131.1, from coordinate 668,915,612 downwards.
CTTTACAAGTTTAAATTTTTTATTTTTTAAGGAATTTTTTTAATTTATTTTTAAATAAAAGGGTTTCAAAAAAGTTCCAAAATGAAAAGGATATTTACTCAAGAATGTTTTTAAAAGATAATTTTATAGTATATCTATTCATCAACGACAAAAACAATTTATTTTTACTCAAATTGGGATATTTTATATTGATACCATTATTATTATTCCTCTATATGGTTTATGATTGATTTTTCCAAGGGTGGTATTGATATTCACTTATTTAATTTCTTTGTTATTCCCCTTGAAATATTAAATTTCCTATGATCATTATACATTTAATTTCTTTTAATTATCCATATAATTTATCATGGATATGGTTTTTTCCTAAACTGTATATCATTTTTACATATGGTGTTTACTTTGATAGTTATTTGATTTTCTGGGAAAATATTTATAAATCTGAATTTTTATTGAATACAGATATTTTATATGGCGTATTGTTTATTATTAAAATTTATTAACCGATACGAGGAAAGATTTGGACTGTCAGTTATGGGTGGGGACCTGAAATTATATATCCCCTCGATGCATCAATAGGTTATCATGAGAGAAATTAGTTTTTAAAATGAAATGGGTTTTTGCCTATAATTTTAAACAATCTTGTGAAAGGTCTTAGAGGTAAAGGTTTTCATGTTCCTGAGAGGTGATGTATAATAATAAATCATTGCCTTCATTCAGAATCAATTTATTATTAATATTTTTATTATTATTCAATGATATTATATGTTTTACATTATCTATGGATTCATTTTACTCTAAATTTATTAATTAAATGGATTTTTGTAGTCATTTACCTTACTATATTAATTATACCATATCCAGTTATTTTAAATGGAATGTGTTTTCAATTATTTAACTTTCCTTATTATTTACTCACTCCCTCTCAATTTATTGATTACATGTTATGTGTGTTCAATTATTTACTTTTCCAAATTTATTATGTTCATAGATTCAATACTATTTTCATTATAATAAAAATTTACTAAGTATTTGAGCTCACCCTTATTATTTTCACATCCCTAAGAATTTAAGAAGTGTTCTAAGAATGCTATGTAATGATATTATAAGTGGGAAAAAAGTTATCCTCAAAAGAAAAAAAGTATTAACTAGTGTATTAATTTTTAATACAAGACTCGTGTATGTATCTAATTTTAAAAGATAATTGAATTGTTCAGTCCTTCAGGGTTTTATTCCTTGTAATAGTAGTAGACATCAACTCTGATATTTCTGGGTTCGATTAATTACAGTTGGTATTAGAGGAAGTTTTGTATCAACCTTGGGAATTATATTTAGGAAAACATTTATTAGAGTACATAAACCTAATATAGAATTTGAGGATTACCATATAATTACATAAGTCTTTATTAAATTAAGAGTTATGGATACCATCATAGCATTATGATATTAAGCTTGATCATAGGTTATATATCTTAAACACCTCTTTTTTCATTTTTATATAGTGATAGTATAACAAGATTCAGTATATTTTGGAAATATTTTTAGAAATTATATGTCCTAGTGGAAAAGTTATTTAAGGAATTATGACCTTACATATTAGCATAATCAATTTAAACATATTGATAACCTTTACTATTATTATGATCAATAATTAAATTTTAATAATTCTAAAATTATATTTTTAGTCTTTAAATATATATATATATATATTGTATTCAAAACCAGAGAGAAAAGGGTATTTACTAAGTAAATTACAAGGATGTACGTCATATTAATTTTGGAAATTATATTATTATGGTTTAAGAAAAATAAAAACAAGTATGATGGTTGACAACCCATCAAATCCAACATGGTGGTGGGGCTTGACCCATGACAAAAGGATGATAAGGGTCCCACTTCTAAAACCTTCATATGTGTTATCCTAGTTAATTTATCATTAATTTTAGCTAAGAAAATTGATGAATAAATACTAATTATGAATTAGTAATTTTACTTGTGATGTTTAGATATTAATTTAGTTTTATAAAATAGTTAGGGACAATCATACAGACTTGTTTTATGGATATTAAGGTCTATAAAAAGAATATTTTAGTGCTTCAATAATTTAAAAAATAGTTCATTTGAGGATATCTATTTCATAGAGTAAGGTATGAATTATAATTTGATCGAAGCACAACTAAAAGGTGAATTTTTTCATATAAAATTGAAAGGAAAGTATATTTCCTTATATTCATGGTCAATAAAATAATACCTCTATATTAGTAAAAGGACCTTAAGAAACTTTTATCATAATACCTTAATTTTTATTGAACTGGTGGTCTTTTAAATCAATATGGATTTATGGATTTGAGTCCCTCAACATTCTATTGACCATTCACTTGTTTGTGATCAATGACCTCAATCACCCCTATAAACATTTTCACTCTTCCTCCATGTCCATATTTTCACTTTCTACTAATTTTCTCCTATGTAGAAACCTGGTTATATGTTATTTTATGTAACCTTTGTACTTATTATTATCTCTTATTAATAGGATATTTTATTAACTCTTTTTATGTTTTAAAACTTCAAAAAATGGAATTTTCAAAAAACATACCTAAGATTACGAAGATCAAGTTTAAATTTTTAAGATTCAATTTAATTAAGGTGCGGAGAATTTAACACCCCAAAATTCTAAAGTAAGAACATTGTATTCAATAGCATGTATGAAAGACAACACCCAGAGTAGAATGGAATATAATGTCCCAAGGATTTATGATATATTTAAAATTTTCAATAAATCTATTATATATCTTGTAATTAAAGATACACTGAGTTAGGTTGCATAACATGGAAGAATGACTTTGTTCAATATTTTTCATTACACACAAGACTGAGTTTTGCAGATCAATAATATATTATTAAAAATATTATTATTTAATACAAAAATATATAAACTAGAAGTTAAATTTATAGCTATGAATATTATTAAAAAACTTATTATAATATATATTTGAATTAATTGGTGACCTATTTATTATAAATGAATATAGAAACCAAATTAATATAAAGGGAATGATTTATTAAAAAACTATTCTTATGCTCCAAATGTGTTTTATCATAATAAATTAAATTAATTGTTATTAGTGAATGATATGAATTATATATATAAATTATATGTTCAATAAAATATTGTTTAAATTTATCCAATATATTTGATATTCATAAGATAAGAATAAACCCAATACTAAATATAAAAAGGTATATTTTTATAAAGGTGATTTCACCGCCTTTTAATGAAAAACTTGTTTTAGATATAAATTTGGGAACTTTTATATATATTATGTGTCAAAATATAAATCAATTTTTAAATATTAAAATTAAAATTAGATTAGGTGGAATATTTGGAATTTTTCAATGAAGTTTAATTTTTTTAATAAATAATGAAAATAAGGAATTTTATGAAAACTTCTTTTTCATCTAATTTATTTATATAGTTAAATTATATTTTTATTTTATTTTAAAGTATTATTAGATAAATTTTATATAATTTAAACCAATTAAGGTCATTGTAATCAATATCTCTATGAAATTTTATATAAAACCTTAGCAAAATTTTGAACATTTTTAGTTAAAAACCCCTTTTGTCGTCTTGTCTAAAATATAAATTTTAAATTAATTTCTACCACTTATATGATTTTAATTTCCAAAAATTTATTCTATATTTTGAATCAAAATAATTTATAATGTCTAATAAGTTAAACATATTTTTTGACAAAAAATATCAGTGAAGTTAATTAAAATTAATTATAGTGATTAAGAGAAAGATTAACTTAACAAGGGACCAAACCTTAAACTTAAGTGCCAAAAAGACCAAGTAACGTGAAAATATAAATTTTATGGCCATATTTTGACATAATTCTTCCTTTTATTTTTGTTAATTATTTTTTCTTTTCATGGAAAAAATGTTCCTGGAATTCCCTCTTTAAAATAATTATAGGAATGCCACTCCTCCTCCACTATAAAATGGAACTCACCCCTCCCACTTATTAACATATCTCAAGCCCTTTGGATCATCCAAAATATGGAAAAAATAATCTCCCAAAATCCATCCTCTAATCCTAAATTCCTCTATATAGGAATAAATAAATCCAAGGAAGGATTTTGGTACAAACCAAAAGGAGTTACCCAAATAAGAGTTAACATAATTCAAATATAACTTTAGTTTTATTTATTTCTCCACCCCTTCAATTATCCTTAGTCCATGATTATATAATAAAATAAGTATACTTATTAAAATTATATTTATATTAATTGTTTTACCCACACCAACACACACATCCATAAAATGGGTAATTAAACTACTATTCATGTGTACGACGGACTACAACCTCACAAAACTATACTATTAATTTTTCCTTTAACACCTATCATGGTTGAGGATTATAATGGAAAAACTATTTTTATCTGATATTTATGTTTTATTAATACTTATATAATTTTTATATAACACATAATTTAATGATTTCTAGTTTTTAAATATGATAGTGTCATTTGTGGATATGTGGACTACCCCCTCCTTAAATCTATGTCATTCTTTCACACTATAGAGGGAATGTATTAAGAATTATTTTAATAAAACTTATGTGAAATATATGATAGAAATATGATACTATAATTATAAAATACATGTATATATCATTTAATTTTCATTCTTTTAAATACAACAATGAAATGAAAGTAGCCTTTATGCGTACGTATGACCTACCTTCTTCATGAACGGTGCATTTCATTTTCTATCTCTAAATATTAAGAATCATTATAAATATATATATAATGAATATATATGGTATTTAAATAATTTTATAAATCCTATATATTATTAAATCATGATTTATGTAATAAGAACAAAAATTACAAGTCAAAATGTATTCAAAAAACTAGGTAATTAACACCCAAAATAGTGAAAATAATAAAAGATTGTTAAAAATTGGGTAATAAGTTATTATAAGAAGTTAATATGTGGTATTATAAATATTTTTATGGTTCTGGTATATGTTTTAAGCATGTTTAAAACCCTTATATCGTTGTTTAAAGTGTGTTAACCCAAAATTAAATGCAGGGTAAGGGTCTTTTTAGTCCCATTTTTATTTTTGCGAGACATATGGAATATACACCACTATTTTTTTTGTGTGTCATATATAAAGCCCTATAACATTTTATATCTTGAATTTCATTTATTTAATGGTATTAAAATTTTAAATTGAAGTTATTATTTAACAGATCTCATGATTCAAAAGTTACTCATGTAGTAAGGGACTTTTTCTCAATTTCCATTCTTTGAGGCATACATTATTGTTGTGAACATAATTTCATATAGAAGATGTATATACTAAAACTTAGAAATGTAATATCATGATTAATTAATTCTCCATGATATTTTTGTTTTTCAATTTAAATTTTTCATCTAATTGGATTTTCACTTAAAGTTACCCAAGTGGTAAGGAAATTTCATAAGCTAATTTATTTTCATTATGTTATATTACTTCCTCGTTATCATTAATATTATAGGATTATGTGTATAATTATTCTGACCCTATATTGATTTATTTCCACATCCCTTATCTATATTTTTATTTGACACGCATAATCAATTAATTTGTTGAGTCACTAAAATTTTATTCCCTTTTCATGGGTCAATTTGTAATCTCGCTTTATTCAAGATTATCTGCACTTTAATTTCCATTTGAGGAATTTATTAGAAAATTGTTTAATAAATAATTTAATTTTATTCTCCTATTTTTATTCATGATATTTTTCAAGTAATTGTATCATTTTTTCACACTTTCTTACTTAAAATGTTTTTTAAGAAAACCAGACTTCATTTCTCTCTATGGTCAGAGAACCTATTTTCTTCTAAAAACCCTTTTTCTAAAAATGTTTTCAAAAATGTTTTTAACATTTTAAAAATTATTTATTAAATATATTTTTACCCTTTTATTTTCTACTAATGTTTTCAAAGTAATACTATTATATTTTTTCAAACAATGAAGTTTTCTAACCATTTTACTACCCAAAAGTAATATTCTTATTACTATGTATGGAATGTATAGAATTGCCCATCATCGTTTATTTGAAGATTCCTTTGAAAGATTAAATGGTTAAATTTAAAATAAAATGTTTTTTTAAATTTATTTCTAAATAAAGGGGTTTCAAAAAAATCTAAAATGAAAATTTATTTTCCTCAAGATTGTTTCTAACAGATATTTTTATAGTATTTCTATTCATCAAAGACAAATCCCATTTATTTTTACTACACATGGGATATGTTGTATTAAAACCATACTTATTTTTCCTCTGAATGTCTTATGATTGATTTGGGAAAGAATTATATTGGCATTGACTTCCATAATTTCTTTTCCAATTACCTTGAAATATTCAATTTCCTATGATCATTAGACATTGAATTTCCCCTAATTATCTATATAATTTATCATGGATATGTTTATTTCCTTAAATGTATATCATTTTTAAATTTAGTGTTTACTTTGAATATTATTGTATTATCTAGGTAAATATTGATAAATACATACTCTTTATTCAATATGGATATTTGATAAGGAATATTTTTTATTAACTAAATCTATTACTCAATATAAGGAATTCTTTGGACTAGTATTAATAGGCGAGTCTTGGAATTTATATATCCCCTCGATACATAGATAGGTTCTTATGTGACAAATTAATTGTGAAAATTTAATAGGTTTCTTCCTATAGTTTTAAACCATCTTTTGAAAGGTCTTGATGGTATAGGTTTCCATGTGCCTCACACATGAAATCCAATAATTAAGAATTTACTCTATTCAGAATTCAGTTATTATTATTATTATTATTATTATTATTCCATGAGATTGTATCTTTTACATTATCTATGGATGAATTTCATTCTCAGAGTATTGATTAAATGGCATGTGTTTCAGTTGTTTACCTTTCAATATTTATTATTCCTTATCTAGTTATTTTAATTGGAATGTGTTCAATGTTATTTACATTGACATATTTTTTACTAACTCCCTCTCAATTTATTGAATACATGTAATTTTTTTTAGTTATTTACCTTACCATATTGATTATGTTCATCAATTCATTATTGTTTTAGTTGTACTTAACCCTTACTAAGAATTTGAGCCCACCCTTATTTTGTTTCGTTTTCCCCATGGATCTAAGAAGTTTACTAAGAATTATTTTCCATGATATTTTAAGTGGGAATGAGGTTATCCTCGAATGAAAAAAAATTGTAATTAGTGTATTCATTTATAATACAAGACTCGTGTATGTATCTAGTTTACCTAGGCTACCAAACTCTTTGTTCATTAGGGATTTGATTCCACGCAATCATGCTAATGTAAAGGTAGTAGATATCATCTTTGGGCATTCTAGGGTCAGGTCACTACAAAGTGACCCTATGAAGTGACTGACCATGTCAAGTGACCTTGAGAAGTGACCTTTTCAAGTGACCTTGTGAAGTGTCCCATTGAATTGACCTTGTAAAGTGACCATGTTACGTTACCTTGTGACGTGACCATGTGAAGTGACTGGATGAAGAAAAAAGAAGTGAATACAAATAAAAAAAACTGATTGAATGAAGAAAAATAAACATGCCACACATTGAATACAAGTGATTTAACATTGAAAAAAATGTCTATAAATTATATAAATGTGACTTTAAATTCTAAAAAAGGGACCACATGTAGAATACAACTGACCGCACTATTAAGATAAGATATTTCATGTTTAAAATAAGTGAATTAATATTAAATAAAAGTGATTGAATGTTTAATTTCAAGTGACTATAAATTATAAGTTAAGTTACCACATGTTATAAAATTGAGTGACCATGAGCGACATATTATTCTTAATAAGGAAGATTTTCTAAGATGCACTGTTTTCTTCCATTATATGTATTTATAAATTTTTATTTACTGTTGGTTTTTATTAATTTTTTTATCTATCTAAAGATCTATTAAACTCTTATAAATTATTTTGATTATAAATATTTTTTTTTGGAATAATTCTATGTAGGATTAAATTCTCCTCACATAGATTTAAGACTCATGTTGTTTTGTTGGAAAAACACATGTTTTAAATTTAATGTGCTTATAATTTTAACATTTTCTCTCACATAATTAATGGGAATTTTATAATATTATAAAATTAACCCACAAGTGTATTTTTTTCATGTGCATTCAATAATGAAATCAGATATTTATTTTTGAAGCATGAAATGAAACATGCTTTATTATTTAAATCTATTTTGCATAGATGAACTCTATATAATGATTTCAATAGATCCAGATCGAGATATAAATTTTTGAGGATATTCTTGAACTGTAAAAGTAATACATACATTGTAAATCAACTACTTATCTCAACTTAAGTACAATCATTTGATCCATTATTGGAGTAGATAACATAGATTCTTCATCACTTGGATCCTAAATTTTTTATCCGGTTTGTTAGTTTTAATTATTTATTTTCTTTTGTGTGTTCATAATCATGTTGGGTTATAATAACCTTTAAAAGGTAGGATATTCGGTTGTGACACCCAATAAAAATTTATAAATCTAGTTTTGTTACAAATTTAAAAAAAAATATGGGGATTAAGTTATGCCTTGGACTGGTTAAAATGCATGTTTGGTTTCTACCACCACTTAAAAAGGTACCTTTTGGGTTTTAAATACAAGTAAAAAATGGTGGTATGATTAGGTTAATACATCATGTGTGAAAAAGTTTTTTTCTAGGTTGTGTATCTGGGTGTGAAAAATGTTGGGTGATTAGGTTAATCCATCAGGTTCACAAAAGATTATGGTATTGGTTTTGGAATCCAGGGGTTAAAAGGGAAGTTTTAAAAGGGTTATGACATCCATTAAAAATTCAAAGAGTGCATTATAGTGTGTGTTATCTCTCTCATTTAATTAAATTGTTAAAGAGAAGATTAGAATCATTTTGACCTGAACTACTATAAAAATCATTATGTTCATTTCTATTTATTTTTCAATTTTATTAATTTAACTTTCATAAGTGGTTAAAATTACTTTAATAGGACAATCCACCCCCTGATCATTCATCCATTATCATTATGATGTAATTGGTGTCCCATGTAATTTTCTCATGGTATATAGGGTATAGGGAAACCCCCTATGTAAAGGTAATCAGGATATTCCATTTCTCACATTGTGTCTAACGTGATTCGTGGTTTGCTCAAATCTTGTCATATCTCACTCACTTCACATTGGAAAAATACATTCTATATGATAATTTCACATATAAAGGAGCATACTACATTTTTTTTATATAAAGTTATCACTAAGAATTTATTTAAGCGATATTTATACACTCTTGTTGCAACCAATCATCCCATTTAGAGATATAATCGCTATGTGGTTTGTGTAGAGCCTGTAGTTTTACAAAATATTTTTTACTTTGTTAATTTTTTTAACAAAGTATCTTGAAATAAAACCAACTCTTTCTTCTCATATAAAATGAGTCTATCACAAATCATTTATGATCTTGAGGATAAAAAATGATATGATCAACGGTGTCAAAGATAATGCATGGTGACCTGTGCATTCAGGTCATCATTTATTATTTGAGTTATTAGGTTCCAATCTATAGGGATACCTAGTATTAGAATTTTTTATAATTTATGGATTTTTTTCACCCATTTCATCAGCCCTTCACTTTTTCTTGTGAATCAGATTTTCACCTTGATAAATTACCATCGAGAGACACCTCAACCAAACATCTTACCAAATGGGACATGTATTAGGGAGGATTTCTATAAAGGGTTCATCTAGGGTTACCAACCCATGACTTAGGAAAAATATTGGTGGGAACTATAGAAAGATATCCATAACTATTCACAATTATTTAAGATCATTATAGCTGATTAGAAGTTGGGGTGGCCGTCAGGGCGGAATATTCATCATTGAGATCAGTTGGGATGGACTAGGGGTGATAACACTAGGAAAGGAACATATGTGAAGGGTTTTTCTTAAGCATGAAGCTATAGGAATTTACAAAGTTTTCTAGTTCAAATCATAATAACACACCCTTCTAGTCTTTAACAAAAATGGATTTCAGATACAAATATAATCTACCTAATGCACGAGGAGATTAGCATCAGTCTTTGAGATGTTTGTATGATCATAGGGAAACTAATATCGGGGGTGATGTATGATGAGTTCATCACTATTTATTTCATATGTGATGATGTGAAGAGGAAAACCCCACTTTTTAAAGATCTTATCACAATATAAGAAAATATATTTGAGGATGGGGTCCACCCCAATCTTGATATTCCACTTCTCGATTGGGATTATCTATTCATTACACTAAATAGTTATGAGTCGACAGTGAGGAGGAAGAGAAATTTTCTAGCCCACATACTTGAAAATTCATATTGAGAAATTATAGAATAATGGAATTAATCTATGTGGGTTTGGTGAGTATCTCTAAGGATTGATCAGTTAGTACAATTGGAAGTGTCCACTTCCATGATCTATAGTGCATTTTTTCTTCTAGTATACAAGTCCGACACTAGGGTTAGAGTCACAACATTTACAATGGAAGATTAGTTGGAATCTAGAAAGTGTATCAACCTAGAGGGCCCATTTCTAAAAATTTTATACCACGTCATCTGAAATGTCAGTAATCGGAAGAACCATTTTAGTATTTTTGGTCAATTTAATGTCCTCTAGTGTTGGATAACTACCCATTTAGGAGATATGAATTTATAAATGACCAGCTACTCATGGAGTCTCGATTAATGTCATATCAACAGTGTATGGTTGGATTTAATCCACCTTTATTCATTGAGATGAATGTCAATAATATGTTAATTTTGAATGAATAATTTATCAACATTCCCTACAAACCTGTAACTAAAATTATGATTGATAACACATTTGAAATCCTTGTACCTTGAGGGTACCTAATATCCTTGAGAGAAGGAATTTGAGTTTCTAGGATTGATAGGGAACTGACTTATGAGGATTAATCACCTTAAATATTTTATAGAAAGTTATTCTATGTCTAGAAAATATGTCATACTCCACTGAGTAGTATAGGGGAATATAAATAATTAATGGTTTCACACTATCTATGGATTATGTTCACATGATAGGAGACATGAATCTGGGGGGAACATCCACCTATTAATGTGGTTTATTAGCTAGAAAATAACAACACTGAAGCTTGGATTTACTAATATCATAGTACATAGTTGTATAAACTGATACCCACTCTCAAGGGTCCTCCAGTTCTTGAGTGGGAGGAGGAAGAGCCTCAAACATACACCTTGAGGCCTCATAAATGTCTTTTTATAATAAATACATTGATATCCAATATATGTAGGAAATAAATAAGAAGCATGGATCCCACACCCTTGATAAGTGGTTTATATCTATTTTTACCCATTACTATCATGTAATCCTTCATGGATACCTAATGTGAGTGGGATACCTAAAGAAATAGCATATATTCCCAATAATCTTGAAATATACTACTAATAGTGGAGATTTAACTGAAAGGATTTAGATGCGTAACTTCTCCTATGAATGCATATTTTTAACAATATCTTTAAGTGGTTAGAGCCTATCTTAGTGATATAAATGCTTCAATCCATTCCATTATGTTTTAGATTTACTACTAGGATCGGGTTCTAGATATTTTGACAAAAATAGTGTATGTAACTAATGATGAGAGTAAAATCACTCCCCAAGAAGAGGTGAAATGATTTTTTATTCTAATTTTTAATTTCACTATTAATGTGATTCTCAAACTTTTTAAACTCTTATAGGAGGATAAAAGTGAGAAATTACAATAGAATCCATATGATATACTGAAGGGGGGATAAAAATTTGAGTGGATACCCCTTATCATGAAATGGTTGATGAAGAAGGATCTCTTAACATGGAAGAGCATACAATGAAAGGGATTGTCGACCCAAGGTGAGTGTTTCCACTTCCACCACAAATTGTTTTCCATCCTATGGATTTATCCACATGGAAGGATACTAGTTGAAGGCAAGAAACATCCCTGGATGCACACATCTACTCAAGGATAATAAGTGAGTATTATATCATATCACCTTTATTTGAAATTGTTCCTTTTTTAATGAATTTATCTATATAGAGGTCGGTCAAAGTTCCACATGTTTGAGGGTATAAATCAATTTAAAGCATAAAACAATCATGCTTTTGGAAATTGAATCTATATATATGGAAACATGGTTATATCAGGGGAGTCTTGGACCATCTAAAGATATGTGTGTATCAATCATTCCATCGATGGACCCAAGGATAGCAGGTGACACTATAAATGCTATGGATTTTGAGGTGTTGATTCTCTTGGAACATAGAATATCCATCACCACAAAATGGGCCTACATTGGGACAATAGTGGGTGTGACTATGGGGAGTTAAGACCCAGATAAGTCAGCCCTTATTCATTCCAAGCTAATACTAGTGGATGATTTTGAAGGGGATTTAGATGTGAGAGTGAAAATTCCAAGAATAAAAGAGAATATACACTTGTAAAATAGAGTTATGTAGGGGTGGAGATATATGAAGCAGAGAAGTGATCAAACCTGACCATGAAAACCCTCACTCCTATTGAAATAATGTTGGTAGATGTCCCCAAAAGGTTTCTAGATTCAGGATAATCGACCTACCATAGACATATTTTTTCCCATCCATACATAGTGGAAAATAACAAGAAAAAAAGGTGGTTATATCCCAAGGAGGATCGAAATTGACCGTCAAAATTGACCCATTGGTCATCATTCATGTGTGTCTAACAATAGTGGATGACCTCATAGAGGTCTTAGATCTGACAGTATAATCATCCATTGATTATGAATAAATTATATGTTCATGCAAAGTGACATTGATATTTGAATATTTCCATTATAAAAATGACGACCTGTGATAAACTCCATACATAGCCTTCAAAGTTTCTAACTCAGAATAGATTCGCTAAAATATAACACCCTAGATTTTTTTTAAAAATTATTATTATTTTAAATAAATTAAATTTCTTTGATATATTTCACTACATTCAACACTAAGTAATAATGTATTACATGTAACAATGAGTTTTATCGATAGTTTGTGTTACATGCAAGGCTGAATTTTACAGAACAAAAATATACTCTCAATATAATTATTTAAAATATCACCTAGATGTTATAATCATGGGTAAAGATATTATAAAATAACATATGAAAATATATATTTTACACATATTTTTTTATCTATGTATTATAATTAATATATGAATCACAAATTTTCTATAAAAACTGTATTTTTTTTAAAAGATGGTTAAGTCACGCTTTGCGCACATAATTTAAAATTAATTTTTAAAAATTTTAGAATATTTATTTTAAAAAATAAAATACATTTTTAAAATCATCATTTCAAAATTATATTAGGGTGATGTTTTGGGACTTTTCTGAAATATTTAATTTCTCAATTAATAGTGAAAAATACAAAATTTTAATGGAAAATTGTCTTTTCATTTATAGAATTTATAATGTTAAATTATATTTTGAATATGTTTTAAAATAAAATTAGTTAAATTTTATATAAATTAATCCAATCTAATTCATTTTAATCATTTTCATATTTAATTTTGATATAAAAACTTTGTAATCTTTTAAACTTTTTCTCTTTAAAAACTCGCTTTCTCGTTGCGTTTGCAGCATTAATGTTAGATTTAATTTTGAAAATTATGTGAATTGAAATTTTAATAATGGATTAAATATTATGAATAAAAATAATTTCTAATTTCTAATATGTTCAACTTAAGTTTTGACCAAAATGAATATTGAAACATTAAAAATTATTTATTGTGGTTAAGGTAAAAAAATATGGATTTACCATGGGGTTAAACTAAAAAGATAAGGGTAAAAATGACCGAAAAACATGTAAAAACATTTTATGTAAATATTTCAATCTTATATCTTCAATTTTATATAATTTCCTATTTTGGAAGATTTTGGCAGGATAAAAATGGGTTTTTTGAATCAATATTATTAAAATTTTATTAGTTTTCTACTCACCTTTCTTATAAGTGGTCACCCCCTATCCTCTCTCCCTCGCACCTTAATACCCATTTGGTTGAGCTAAGACCTACCAAAATAACTTTCCAAATTCCCTAATCAAAACATATAGGCATTAATTTGGGCATAAATCTATCCTAATAGGGCTTTTGTTGCAATCCTCAGGAAGATACCGAAAGAAGTGGTAACATTCATCGACGAGACTTTTTGATTTATTTATTCCTCCACCCCCCTTGAATTATTATTATACAATGATTACATGGAAACATAAGTATCTTCAATAAACTGATATTTTATAATGTTGAGTTAATTACCAAAAAACATCCCCACTTCCATTAAATGGGTTACAAAATCATCATTCGTGTGTACAGTGGACTACCACCTCACTAACCAATGTCATTCGTTTTTCCATTAACACCTCTCAAGACTGGACATAATGATAGATTTATTAATTACATAAGATATGTATTATATTATTATTCTTATATAATTATTATATCATGAATACCATCATGCTTTTCATTGTTTGTTAATATGATAACATTGTTCATGTGTATGGTAAAATACAACCTCGTGAAACGATGTGATTCATTCACTCTTTACATGGAAGGTATTAAGGATAGTTTTAATGAAACTATTATATATTTATATATATCAAATAAAAATTATTATTTAATTATTATATATCATTTTATTTTATTTTTTTCAATCTGAAAATAAAATGGAAACTGCGTTCATGCGTACATACGACCTATCATCTTCATGAATGGTGTATTTCATTTTCTAACACAAAATTTCATGAGTTACTATAAATATATATTATATTTATATAATGGTGTATATTATGAAACCATGATCAAATTAAAAGGCCAAAAATAAATAATCAAGACATATACAAAAAATAAAGTAGTTATTTCCCGAAACATGACTTTATCATCGAATTGTTAATAAACAGGTAAAAATGGTCACGATAAAATAATATATGGTACGATATATATGAATATGGTTTAATAATATATTTATAATAAAATTATTTTTAATATATAAGAGTTTTTAATCAGTAATATGAAATTAATGACTTAAAGTAACAGATTTTCATCTCGCTTTTTACTTCTGCGAGACACATGATATATTCACCACCTATTTATTTTGTGTGGTTTGTATACTTCTCAAGAATGTATCTTATGATTATTGTACTGATAATTATTTTTATTGATATATTCATTTTAAAATCTCTCTATCATGGGTTTTATAGTTGAAATGTTATCATATCGATAGGGGGTTTTTGTATCAACTTTCCGTCTTTGAGATGTACGTTATGTTGTGAACCTATTTTCTTTCATAATGTGTACAACAGTCCCATTGAAATTTAATATCAGAAATTTTTTTATCATCATGATATTTTATATTTCATATTATGTCATTCCTTCATGGGTATTATGATTTAGATTTACCAAAGTTGAAAAGATTTTATGTTATAATCTATTCATTTATCGGAATCGTTTATGATTATGTTTCCGATGATAAAATTTTAAGATCCATTTCCCAAAAACTCATGAATTTTATTATCATATGGTCATTAATTATATTTTTATTTAATCTTAACATTATTTTACACTTTTTTAATTAAAATAATTGGGAACATTTTTTTAATAAAACCCATCATTATGTCTCTCTTTCGTTAAAAATCAATTTTCTTCCAAAACTGGGTTTTCTTAGAAAAATTATTTTTTTTAATTATTTTTAGAATTGTTTTTTTTAAATGTTCTAAAAATAATATTCATGTTTATTTAAAAAAAATATTTGTTTTTATTTTAATGAAAAATTGGAAAACAGTCTTTGTTTTTAACACACACTACATGAACAACATTTCATGTTATCATGAACACTCATTGATTTCAAAATTCCCTTACAAGCTTTAAAACATATTTTCCAATATAATTTTTCCCTTAATATTTGGAAAATTTCTAGCTTTTGAATAATTTATTTTAAAACGAAAAATATTTTTAATTTTTTTTTGTTTTAAAAGGTTTTTTTCAAATGAAAAAGGATATTTAATTAAATAAATTTTTAAAATGATATATCAAAATCATTTTCCATCTAATATTTCATCTATTTATGTTAAATATTACTTATTGGGGATAGGATCCAAATATACTATTCTTATTCTTTTAATTAATGGTTTTTTTAGGATGGAATGATGTTTGTGAAACCTATTTCTATTCCAAATGTTATACCATGAGAAAATTATTATCAAACCTCCTTATTTTCATGGGATTATGCAATGATTAAATGATTATGAAACCTATATCTTTTCTATGGGATATAATTTAATGAATATTTTAAGATACCCAATTCATTTATTGGGTTATTATTTAATGAATTTTTATGATCTAGTGTTAAAAATAAATATGCTTTTCATTATGAGATTGGTGGGACCTATATCACCCTCCAATTCCTTAGGTAATAATAAATGATCTATAATATCAAAGGGCACACTGGTCTTTATCCCAATCACAAAAAATAGGGAAAATTCTTGGTTGTCCCAAGCCCAAAAAAGAAGGGTGCACGGGTGGTTTAACCAAGTCTATAAGAGGGTACACAGGAGACCATCCCATTCCTGAAGAAGGTAAATTTTTTTTTAGACCAATATTGAAATGTTCTTAATGTATTTATGGGTATATTTGACGTAATATTTTATATTATTATTTTTATTCCACATATATATGTTTTATTCTAATGTTATGTCACTTGGATAATGTTCTTTAATTCCCTTAGAATTCATGTCCTATGAACTTCCAATATTTATTACATGACTCATGTTTATGATCTATGATAGTTTGGGTATGAACTTCATAAGTTCTGTTCATTATCATATACCCTTATTCTTATCTTATTCTTTTATATAATTATAGATTGATGTTTCTTGTGTTTACCCTTAATGATAATCTAATCTCAACATTTCTTATGTATTTCCCCTAGGTTATTAAGAAAGGTTTTATTTTGGGTATTTATATGAAGAGTAATAAATTGTAATATATTTTTGGGAAACATTGAAGATCATTTACCAGATTATAAGATTTTTTCCATGTTTCCAAAGGAACTAAAATATTATGGTCATCATGAATGTGTTTGTGTAAAGTAATGAATATTCATCTAAATATATATAATATCCATGTATGAGAATCATGGTTTTCTATAGTTGGTATCAAAAAAATGTTTTATTTAACCTTTGAAAACTATAATGGGAAATCATTGGTGATATCCCTTGGTATATTTATATGGATGTGTATAGGGATGTATCTAAGGATAACTCTAGGTAATAGTCAAAATTTAGAAAAATGTCCAGGATTTTTGGTAAATTATAGAGAAATTGGTTTTCAATCAATTAAATATCATCCAAGATAATAAAAGTGGATGAGGATCTTGAAAATATGTACCTAGGGATAACAACCTCTATAACACTATATTGACTAGAATCAATCGGGAACTGGTGCATGATAATGGAACTTGTTGCGCGCCTGGTTTAACACTCATGAGGGATATGATCTTAAAATTACCAAACTATTTATAAACCATCCTGAAGGATTTAAGTATATGAGTATAATAAATAACATAAGATAAACCTATTGTGTCTTATATTAAATATAAGATGTCATGATTTAGACATTTTTAAAGTGATTTTCATGATTATGTTATTCTCTACTATGAATACTATTTCTCACACTATTCTTTTACATTAAGTCAGTGGATGGAAAACAAAAGAACCATGTTAATGAGGAATGAAATGGAAAATTTAATGATTTACCTCCTGAGAAACTGAATGTTATGGGATAGAAATTGCAAAACCTCTTTTTTATGACCACAAAACTTTCTTAATCTATGAATCATGGTGAAAACCTAAATGATCAAAAGAGATAACTATGTTATTTTGAGTATTTCATGAGGAAACACCCACTATAGAGACCCTATACTTTCAAACATTAATATTGGTTAACTATTTTGTTATACATAAAACATTATAAAAACAGACACCCAATAACCATACACTTCTACTACCTTTAGAAATATGGAAACATAAAAACTGATACATAAGTGAGCTACATTGTCTCCCATTAGGTTCTTCTTGACTAGAAACCTTATTATATACATCAAAAACAATAAATATCTTCACAACCTAGGGAAGGAAACATAAAAATGGGTGATCTCAGATCATCAATAATGGTAAACAAGGGAGATATGCAAGCATAATCATGAGTATAATGGTATGATTACATGATCGTGAAAATAGAATATCTCTCCCTACATATCAAAGATCATATACATGAAACATGGAATAAATCTTGACAATTCATAAGACATGAATCATATAAAAATAATGAACATAAGTCATAATAGTATAACATAAGAATAAAACATGGAATGGTGGAAAACACATAAGTATATAATATTATTTCCATAATATCCAATGCATAACCTCTAATACCATCTTAGTAGTATGGGTTCACTTCGCATACCATATTGGTACTCATAGTTCACTCCCATGGCCATATTAGTAGCATTAATTCAATCCTCATACCATTTTGGTAGTCCTGGTTCACTCTAATGGCCATCATAGTACTCAAGGTTCACTCCCAGTACCATCTTAGTCTATCTCATGAGGTGTAAATATTTTCCCAATGCATTGGAGAGAGATATAGGTTACACCCATCACATAGTGAAATCACACATACATTTTCCATAAGATCATAAATAATCATATCATAACCAATGAAATTAAATGGGTATTATAAACATCTAATCATATCATAACTTGTAAAGAAAAATACAAGTTTCATAATCATTTCATTATATACTTAACCTGTTAAAAAGTGGTTTTCAAAAGTGTATAACCCGTGAAAGGGAAATGAGTTTCATAAACATCAATTCATAAAAAAAATAATCTATTAAGAGAAATAATATTAATAGAAACATTAAATAATTTCCCTACAAAGGCATGAGTAACACCAATTGATGTTATCATATATGGGAAATAAATTTGAAATATCTTTTAAAAACATTTCTTTAGGAAAATATTCTTTCTATATTGGAAAATAATTTTTAAAATATAAAACCTTTTGAATAAATTTTTCTTTTAAAATAGCTATGAAAACTTATAAAGGAATAATTTAATACCATAATTTTTTTAAAATAATTTTTCCTTGAAAACAGGATTCAAATATATTTTGATACATTTTTTAAAACATTTTTGAAAACATGGTTTTTTAGTACAATAGATTTCCGACCGAAGAGAGAGATGGCCATATTTTACAAAAAACATTATATTAAGTACCAAATAGTGGGGAAATGGTAATAATACATGAGTATATTTTGAATAACTATAGTTTAAGAAAAGTCATGAGTTTTATTCAGAGATGCATCATGAGATTTCATTAATTGAAGCATAATCATAAAAAGTCTCAAAAAGCGATGAGATTGTTTCAATAAACTATTATTACTTGGTAACTTCAGATCATACACTCCATGTAAGAAAATTGAATTAAATTAATCATAAAATATCAATAAAATAATTATATTTATGATATAATACACCTCAAAAATAATTTATGTGAATAAAAAACATGAGACTCAAAGAAAGAAAATTGAGACAGAACTATTTTACCGATTTATTAACTTTTGAAACATAAACCCTATGAAAGAAATTTAATAAAATGGATATGTGAATATAAATAAATTTTATTATAATATACATATAATAATTTAATTATCATTATATACACCACACAAAATAAGTGAGTTATGATTAAGGTATTAACTCACAGGAAAAAAAAGTAAGATGAGATTCCCTTACCTTGTGTCTTGACTCTCGTTGTACTCAACATGTATAATAAATATAAATTTATTATAAATAATTTAAAGAATCATATTATTATATATAATACCATATATTTTTTTATTAGGACAATATATTACCCTCTTTTTAAAAATCCTATGTTAAGGTTTCACTTCAGGTAATATCCTCTTTGTTCTTCGCGTGTATCTTGATTTGATATATCATTGGTCATTATAATTATATCATGATTAAAGAATGTAAAATATAATATAAATACCATGTATATTCAGTATATTTGTATTATAATAATCTATATAAAATATATGTTTGAAATAGAACACACCGTTCTTAATGACGGTAAGTCGTATGTATGTATGAACTTTGTTTCCATTTTTGTTATCATATTAACAGAAAGAAATAAAATGACATATATGTATATATATAATATCATTAAATTATATTTATAATGTTTTATATATATATATATCATATAATTTCATTAATATCATCCGTAATACATTTCATGTATTGTTTTAATGAATCACCCCGCTTTGAGGGGGCGGTAGTCCACACTTCCTCAAACAAAATTATCATATTTACACAAAATGAAAAGTAAAAGAGATATTTGTTGTGAAAGTATTAAAAAATCTTGAATAAAAAATTATTATAATATATGAAATATATAAACAAATTTTACATCATAATATTTACCATGGTAGATGGTAAAAGAAAAAAATGAACAATCATTTTTTAGTAAGGCGGTAGTTCACCATACATGTAAACAGTATCTTCATTACTCACTAGATAGAAGTGTGTGTAAGTGTAGGTATAAAAATTAGAATAAAAAATAATATTATATTTAGGATACTATTTTTTCATACAATAATATAATAATAATATTTGATGGAGTGGAGAAATAAAATAAAATAACAAAGTTTGAGGGAGGGTGTTACCTCTTAATCGGGAAACTCCTTTTGGTTTGCACCAAAGGGCTTACTTCAAGGGATTTATTAACAAGTAAAACATAAAGTTGGAAGGGAGTATTTTCTAGAGGATATTTTATCATGAAATTTCCTAAACTAATTGGTTTTATAGGTGTGAAAATGAGAGATAGGTGGTGACCTTTTATAATGGAGGAGGAGTGACACTCTTGTAATATTTTGGAAAAGGGAAACCCCACCCACGTTTTTTTATTAAAAGTGGATAAAATAATAGTCCTAAGTATATAAAAGTGAGTATAGGGTCTAAATATATACCTAAAATTCCTTTTGAAGAAGTGTATAGGTCTTTTTGGGCCTTAAGGTTATGGTTTAGTCCCTAATTAACCTTAATTTAACCTTAATCGTTGTAATTAATTTTAATTACATTCAGTAATATTTTTGGTAAAAAAATAAGTTGAAATTATTAAAAATTATAAATTATTTTTATTCCAAATAAGGAATCCCTTTTTTGAAATTATAATCACAAAAGTGGTAGAAATTAATTTAAAAATAATCCTATAATCGGGATGACATTGTGGGTTTTTTATATAAAAATGATCAAAATTTTTCTATCTTTTTTCTATTAAATCTCAAATTGAAATTGATTACAATGAAAAAATAGGTTTTATTGATATAAATATTATCAAATTAAAATTTTTAAAAAAATTAACATATAATTTAACCTTATAAATAAGTTACATGAAAAAATAGTTTTGAATTAAAATTCAATATTTTTCACTTTTCATCCAAAAATAAAGTTTCTCAAAAAATACTATAAATTCACCCTAGAATAACATAGAAATTATAAACTCAAAAATAAAGTTTATTTTATCAAATTCAAATACTAAAGTTTTCTAGAATTAATTTTAATATTTTTCACAGAATGAAAACTAGTTCGTTTGATAAAAATAGTTTTTTAAAACATATATGGTCTTTACCAAAAATTACATATTTCTTTATCAATGTTTTATTTATATAAAATATTAAAAACAATATTTTAAAAGTAGTTATTACAATTCATATTACAAAGTTTAATAGATAGGTTATAATTATCTCTTTAAAATAATTATAATAGTAAAATTATGTTTCAAAGAAACATCAGTGTCACGTGTAATGTATGCCAAGTTGGTTTTGTTTGTAACATACACCAAGTCAGTGTTTCATGTAATGTACACTGAGTTTATGTTTTGTGTAACATATAACAAGTTTGTGTCATGTGAAAGTAATGTTTTATTTAGTTTATTGCAAGACATAAATAAAAATTTATTTTATTCGAGAAAAAAAGTATATAAAAACTCAGGGTGTTACATTCTACCTCCCTTAAAATGAATCTATCCCTTGAAATCCACAACTTGAGTAAAACAATTATGGATAATTCTGCTTCATCGAATCCTCAATTTCCCATGTAGATTCCTCTAGCTGAAGATTTCTCCACAAAACATTCACCATAAGAGTTGTCTTGTTTCGTATAACTTTCTTTGTATGATCCATAATTTCAAAAGGTTCCTCTTCATAAAAAAGATCCTACTATTGAGGTATGAAATATGATTTCATTACATATGGAGGTTCAGGTATGTACTTCCTTAGGAGATATATATGGAACACATTATGGACTTGAGATAGATTTGAAGGAAGTGCCAATAGATAGGCTACCATCCCAATGTGATCAAGAATTTAAAATGGATTGATATACCTAAGGAATAGTTTCCCTTTATTACTAAATCTCATAAACTTATTCCAGGGAGAGATTTTTAGAAAATCGTTTTCACTGACTTAAAATTCTAGATTATGTCAATGGTTATTAGTGTAATTTTTTTTCTAACTTTGAGCTACCATGATATGTCATTGACTAGTTTCAACCTTCTCGACCATTTCTTCAGTGATATCTGGAATCAATAGCTTTCGTTCTCCAACATTATCCTAGCATGTTGGATCTCTACATTTATCTCCATAGAGGTCTTCATACAGTTCCATAGGAATTCTTGATTGAATGTTATTTTTGTATGAAAACTCAACTAGATGAAGGTGTTGATCCCAACCGCCAATGAAATCCATAGAACAAGATCTCAACATATCCTCTATGGTTTGAATTGTTCTTTTATATTGACCATTCATCTTAGGATGATAATAATTTCTGAAACTCAATTCTGTATCACATTCTTACGGAACACTTTTATAGAAATTTTAGGTAAACCTAAGATCTTGATCAAATACAATGGAATGTGGTACTCCATGTAGCCTTACAACTTCTTTAATGTATATCCTGAAAATATGATCAAGAGTGATATCTTTTCTAATAGTAATGAACAGTGTTCAATTAGTAAGTAAATCAACTACATATCATATAGATTTAAAACCTTTAGATGTTTTGGGTATTCTAAGAATAAAATCCATAGGGATGTTCTCCCATTTCCATTCAGGTATGGGTAATGGATGTAACATCCTCTTTGACTTTTCTCTTTTAGCCTCAACTTATTCACATACCAAGAATATAGATACAAACTCTGTTGTATCTTTCTTTAGGCCATCCCACCAAAAGTACTAATTCAACTCCCTATACATCTTCGCACTTCTAGGATGAATAAAGATTGATGAACTATGAGCTTCCTCTAACATCTATTTCTTCAAATATGGTATGGAATGAACGCATACACATTTTATAACCCTCATCATTGCATTCTAATCAAGATTAAAATTTGGAACATTTCTAACTTTCTTTTTCATCTCTACATCTTCTTTATATTCCTCCTTAAATATTCAATTAGATAGAGCGTTGAAATTTATTTTGATAAATATAAGATTTCCCCCCTTCCTTCAAGATCTGTAGATCCATCCTCTGGAGTTCTGGATATATTGGTTCTTTTTTTAGTCTCGTCATGGTTAATTTAGCATGATATTTCTGACTCAAATCATCGACCACCTTGTTCACTTTCCTCGGGTGGTAATGTATTGAGCAGTCGTAATCTTTTATCAAATCTAACCATCAGCTTTGGATCATGTAAAAATATTTATTTGTGAATATATAATTCATAATTTTGTGATTAGTATATATATCACAAATTTCTCCAAAAAGATAATGCCTATATATATTTAATGCAAAAATTACTACTGCTAACTCCAAATCATGAATTGGGTAATTTTTCTCACAAATCTTCAACTGAAAGGAGTAATAAGCGGTAATCATGTTATTATGCATCAAAACACATCCCAATACATTATTAGATGCATTGAAATATATTACAAACCCTTATCTACAATAGGGTAATGTATGAATAGGTGCACTGACTAACCTTATCTTCAGTTCCTTGACATTTTCCTCACATGCATTAGCCCATAATAATTTGAAACCCTTCCAAGTTAACTTCATAAAAGGATTTGATAATCATGAGAAATTATCCAAAAAACACTCAATAATATCAAGATAAACCATGAAATATATGGATCTTAATCACCATGGTTGTTCTAGGCCATCATTCAATAGCCCCCGTCTTTGAGGGATCTACTTTTATACCATCACAAGAGATTATGTGACACCAAAATGAATCCTTTTGTTACCAAAATTCACACTATGTAAATTTTTAATATATCATCTCCTTCTTTATAGTATTTAGTAAAATTATCAAGTAATCTTTATTTTATTCCTTTATTTTGGAATATATAATAATATTGACTATAAATACTACCAAAAACATATTGAGGTAATCTATACAGACTCTATTCATTAAATCCATGATGACAGTAGGGGAATTAGTAAGACCAAAAGTCATTACTATATATTCATAGTGTCCATGCTTTTTAGTGAATTCCTTCTTTGGTATATCCTCTTTAATTACCCTAAATTGATGATATCCATAATGAAGTTCAATAATGGAATGTATTAAGATTTATGCAGTTGATAAAACAAGACATCAATATGGGGAAGAGGATATTTTTTCTTGATTGTGATCTTATTCAACTCCCAATAATCCATGAAGAGTCACATTAATCCATCTTTCTTTTTCCCAAAAATAATGGGTGCACCCCAGGGGGACACACTTGGCCGAATGAATCCATTATCATGGTTTTCTTGGATTTTCTACTTCAATTCTTGCAAGTCAATCAGGGCCATTCCATAAGGAGTCTTTGAAATTAGTGTGGAACCAGGAATGAGTTCTATTGAGAACTCAACTTCACATTTTGGTGGAATACTAGGAAAATATTCTAGAAATACATCCACAAAATCCCAAATAATTTGAATATCATTGATGTCGATTTTTTTCCCAACCATTTGAGATAAAAAAAATCTTTAATGGAAATTAATACCCATACACTGGATATAATCTCCATAGGAAGTTCATCCTTATCATCACATTAATGAATGATTATAGGAAGGATTGAAATATCAAACGTAACTTCCCTTCGTCGATAATTGATATGGGATTTATGAAGAGAAATCCAATCCATTCCCCAGATTACATCAAAATCAACCAAAGGAAGAATGACAATTTTTTTAGGAAGCACATTCCCATGAACTTCAATTGAAGATAAATCAAATACTTGGGATGAAATAATCATACTATTAGGGCTTTTCACTACTAATTCAACATCTAATTGTTTTAGTAGAATCCTAAAAAACTTAAAAATTATTTAGATATAAAATAGTGTGTAGATCCAGAAAAACAATATAACATTAGTAGTTCTAGACTGGATGGTAATTGTACCTTTTATCATGTCACTATCGCACCCCTCATTATAAATAGTGATTGCATGATATTTCTCCTTGTCCCTTAGCTTAAGAGGTGCTGAAATCGATCATTATAACCATCACTTGTGTTTGGGAACTAGTTATCATAATTCAAATTATTCTTACACTTGTACCATTGGAGTGTGGTAGGTGCATTTTGTGGAGCTTTATCTCCATTAGTACTATTATCTAACTTCTTCTCACCACTTAGAAAATAAAATTCCTGATATATTTCCCTTCCACACTTAAAATATTTATTGGACCCATTAATATAATTTCCTCCATCATTCTTCCCTCACTTAGAGCATAATGGAAATCTCATATTCTTCTCTTCATGGTTTTTAGATTTTATTTTAAACTCCAACTTTTTTTTCTTGTCGAAACCATGAGATTGATACATGACTCCAACCTCCATTTCATTCTTGACATCACCACACACAATCTCTTCATAGATACTAATGTATATAATCGAAAATCCCTTCTATGAATTGGATTTATTCCAATAAATACCTATCAAATTTTCTTTATGGTTTGATGATAATTTATGAATCATAATTCAAAAGTTTTATGAAATTAGCCTCTTAGGTACCAACAGACTCATCATCCCTTTACTACAACTCAAGGAACTTTTTCTTCATCATTGAATGAATAATCCAAGGAAAGAGCTTATTGAAAAATATGTTCCTAAACTCATCCCAATACATGGATTCAATCTCATCTTACTGCCTCATATTATTAATTGGAGTCTTCCAGTAATCTTCTTCACCCTCTAATAGATAAACAAACAAAATGAATTTCTCATCCTCCAAAAATTGAATAATTGGGAATATATTTTTAGTAGTACTGATCAAATTTTCAGTAACAATTGGATTATAAGACCCTCTAAAATAAGGTGGAGATTACTTCATGAAAGAATCAACATAATTTTGTTCCCTATTTTTCTCATTTAAAATTCCACCATAATTCATAGATTGAGAAAGTATTGTGAGTGTATCAACAAGGTTTTACATTCAATATCCCATAGCATTCGGTTGCTAAGGAGGAAATTCATTTCATTATTCATCACACTCACTATTAACATGGTTCCTTTGGGTTCCAACCATTGACTAAAATTAATAGCATATAATAAGAAATAGTTATCATAATGAGGAACCACATAATCATGAAAATTCACTTGTAGGATGTCAAGATTATGAAACCTTAATCTATGGAACATTAGGTTTATCATAATTTATTCATATAAAAACTCTATTTATATCTATCATGATGGTTCATGAAGAGTTTTTGAGTTCCCAATTAATATCCCCCAGGAGTGTCAAACCAGGTGTGCAGAAAGGTCTGTTGTCATGTACCAGATTACCCTAATTTATCCCCAAAATATCTTGTTGAAGTTGTTACCATAGTGTACAAATTTTCAAGAGCCACATCAAATTTTAGTATCTATACAAGGATATATTTCTAGGAAACCATATAGTCAATCCTTTAACAAAATTAAAGGACAGTTTCCTATAATTTTCTTTATCCTTAAGCATATCCCTAGGCATGTACTTAGGGTTCTCACTAAGGTTTTCACAACCTGGATTCTAAAGGACAACTGAAACTTTACTCTAATACCGACTATATAAACCCTAACTTTTCATAAATTAACATTATATAAATTTTTTAAAAAACATAAAAAATTATACAAACAGATTCAAAAATAATGTACTAGTCTAGTTCCATTAGAAACATGGAAATATAAATATTGATACATATGTAAGATAAATTATATCTTACTAGGTTCTTCTTGACGAAAACTCTTCTTAGAAACATCAAAAAAAATACATATCTTCATAACCTGGGGAAGGAAACATAAAAAGGGGTGACCTTAGATTCTTAGTAAGGGTAAACAAGGGAGATATGTGAGCATAATCATGAGCATAAATATATGAGTACTTGATCATGAAAATATAAGATCACACCTGTAAAGACCCGCAAATTTCAAGGAAATTTTTTTCTTAAGTTTCTTTGGAATTTTACAAGAGCGCAGCTTCAGACGGCACCTGATTCCGAGGCCCGGTGTGCCCGGAATCAATTTCCGAAGTTTGGCTCGGGTACGTTCAGTGAACGGACGAGCGGGTTTTTCTATCTTTTGAACCGGTGCCCGGAATCGAATTCTGAGGGCACCGATGAAATCACAGCGCCGGTATTTGCTTAGAAACGCCTCTTCCGGAGTTGCGTTTGCTCAGACGTGGTTTTTAAATTTTGGGGCTTTAAGTCAGAAATAAAATAAGTTTGTGCGACAACTTTATTTTATTTCACTTAAGCTGCTTGGAAGCCACTTGAAGCCACTTAAAGACGGCTTGAACTGAGTTGAACTGGATAGGATGCTATCCAGAAATATCCTACCCCCTTGGTAGGATATTTGTGAGGCGGGGCCCGCACGAGCCCCGCCGTTTCTTTCGCTAAGTAACGCACCCGCGAAAACCCGTCAAAGTAACTGAAAAGTCAACCGACGCGTTTTCTTTAATTCTTAACAGACCATTTAATTGGGCGGTTTATTTCGTGAATTAAATGGGCTGTTTCTTTCGTGAATTAAATGGGTTGTTTCATTCGTTGAATTAATTCAACGAATTTAATGGGTCGTTACTTACGCGTTTGCGTTCGTTGGCAAAATAATAAAATAAGACCAACTCTTTCCTTTGGAGGATTACTCGTTGTGCGAGATTCTCTGGGCCTCCACCCTCCCCGCGAAGAACGCGAAGAACGCGAAGAACGCGAAGAACGTCGGCGACCGAAATTCGACGACGCACACCGAGATCTGCGACGTCGACGAGCTTTAACCGCGACGTTCTTCGGCGACGCCTCTTCTTCCGCGGCCGATCCTCGTTCGGCAACTAAGGTTAGAATCGGATCGTTTAAATTCTCTTTTTTTTTAAATTTCATGGCAACGGATTTAATTAATTAAATCCGTTTGTTCTTGATCCGGAGATTGGCGACGCGACGCCGGATACCGCGACGACGCAACGATCCCCCTCCTTCCGCGACGAGCGATTCCGCGACGACCTCTCATCCGACGACGACGACAAAGTAAGGGTTGAATTGAAATATTTTGATTTTCCCGTGTTTATTCTTTTAAATTTTAAAGAACCGATCACGGAACAATTTTAAATTTATTTAAAATTGTTGATTGGTCGTTTCTTTTCCTCCCGATGATGTTTATGACTAACGCGGAGGGTGCGGATCTAACAAACAAGATCCGGCAACCCTCCGCCGATCTTCCCTTTTTTGTGCGGATTTGGAGGAAGACGACGAACCGCGCGGCAGGGGCGATCTGTTGATCCCGCAGTGAAGGTCGGCCCCCGGGAGGAGCAACGGCGCAGACGGGAGGCAAAACGGGCCACCGGAGCAACTCCGGCGGCCCGCGGAAGGTGGCGGCGGCGCGGGCCGCCGGCGCGGCGGCGCCGACAACCGGAGGCGGCGGCGCCCGGCGCGCCGCCGGAGGAGTCCGCCGCGGCCGAGCCGCGGCGGCGGCGAACCGCCGGACCGCGTCCGCGGTCCGGCCACCCAGCACGCGGCCCGCGCGGGCCGCGTTTCTCCAAAGCCGCGGGTCAAACCCGCGGCGGCTCATTCGGCCGCTCGGCCGAAGCCGAGCCGGCCGGTCCGGTCGGCCGGGCCGCGCCCAGGCCGGACCGGACCTGGCCTAGCCGGGTCGGGCCGACCCGGTTCGGCCGACCCAGGGGGGGTTCGGGCTGGGTCGCCCCGGGCCCAGAACCCCCGTTTTCGGGCCTCTTCGGTCTTTTGCCCATATCTTGGGCCTGGGACCTCCGATTGACGAACCGTCAGCGGCTACGCGATCCTTGGATCGAGACGGTCGTTTCGGTATATTATACTCAAGGTTTCGGAAGACTTTGGGTTCGGCCGGGTTGGTTCGTACACGAAACCAACCGGGCCCTCAGAGCGGAAACGCTCATAACTTGAGCTACGGACGTCCGAACGACGTACCGTCAGCTGTGGTAGTTTCCTCTAAGTGAGACGGAACTTTTGGCATACTCCGCCCGAGGATCGGATACAGGCGGAGTACGGTCGGGTTGGTTTTGCCCTAAAAACCAACCGGGCCCCTGGGACGAAAATGCCAATAACTCTCAGACCGGGCGTCCGATTGACGCGCCGTCTGTTGCGTTGAGATCCTGTTGTCGATACGGAACTTTTGGATACATCAACTTCGGACTACGTGTCAGTTGATGTATCAGCCTCTCGGCTCGTGGAGCGGACCCTCCTAAACGAGCTCGCTATGTGCGGGAACCCTAGCGCTGGCTGTGACTTCGACGACAGAGCAGAGATCCTCCGTGGACTGCGACGACGGCAGAGCAGAGATCCTCCGTGGACTGCGACGACGGCAGAGCAGAGATCCTTCGTGGACTGCGGCGATGACTGTGCAGAGATCCTCAGTGGACTGCGTCGACTACTGCACTCAGCGATCCTACGTGGATCAGTGCTACAGGTTCTTTGTGAGCCCGATCCTATGTGGGTCCTTACTACCGGTTCTGTGTGAGCCACTGCCTACAGGTTCTGTGTGAGCCCGATCCTACGTGGGTCTTTTGCGGGGGTTAGTACCTATCGATCCTTCGTGGGTCTGACGACTTAGATGGATCAGTGATCATCTTTGACGTCATCTGAAAAAGTATACCTGGTTGAGCTGAATCTTATGTTACTCTCCTTCGTGGATTGTGTTGAACTATCCTATGTGGATTTACTGTTTACTCTCCTTGTGGATTTGAGTCTTGCTTTCCTTTGTGGATTGAGTTGTTCTTGAGCTCGTGAGCAGAGCTAGAATTGGGGACTTAGGTATATGTATGGGCATATACCTAAGTCGAGTCAGATGTTACTTTGTGATTGCATCTTTCTTTTGTGCTATATCCTTTGTGGATTTCGGGAGACCTTCGGGGGTCTCGGGGTCCTTACTGAGTAGCTTGTACTCACCCCTGCACGGGCTATGCCCGCACCTTGTTGTGTTGGTTGCAGACGACGGACAGCGCTGATCACGGTTGGGGCGTGGAGCAGGACGGTACCTGGAGGTGGACCACTGGGCGGGACGTGCTCGGAGCGGACGTGGGACCCGAGGAGCCTGGAGGCTATCTGTACCCACCCTTCAGGTGGGATTGCCAGTGGACGACACGAGGCCGCCGTCTTTTCTTCAGTTGCTTTACTTTACCCTTTTCAGTTGTACTTTACAGTTGGGCTTGTATTCCGGCCCCCTTTACTTTTCTGCACTTTACTTTCCGCTTGCTGACTCTGTGTGGTTGTTACTTATAAAGGCAATGCCTTCCCTATTTACTGGGATTTTACGCCTTGGTGCTAGTCGCCAGCCCCTGGCCTATGGAAGGCGGGCTTGGGGTAGTCACGGCACGGGCCCCGAGGACGGGTTGTGACAAATTGGTATCAGAGGTGGTCGGTTCTACCGCAGACTCTGATCGTCTTTTCTTTCCATATGAAGCAATAGTGTTTAGTGTATTGAGTGTGGTTATCAGTTCAGGGAGCCCAGTGTTGGTGCGGCGGCCGACGTATCCGTACACCAGGACCCTGACTCCTGATTTCCGACTTAATGCATGAAAACATTTATTGCGTGTGTGTTTCAAGTTTCTTTGTGATTGCTTGTGTCAGCTCACCGGGTATACTGATCTGCTTCATGAAAGTCTCAAGTTTTCCTTGTGATTACTTGTGCCAGCTCACCAGGTATACTGTTCTGACTATGGTGGTCTTGTTCTCCTTCTCAGGATGGCCCCGCGACGACAGCCAGCTAGGGTTCCGAGTGTAGGGCGCGACAGTAGCCCACCGAGCGACGAGGCCTCGGTGCAGGGCCCTTTGCCAGTAGTGGCACCGGCGGTAGCTTTACCCGCCGAGCCACCGATGCTACCAGTACCAGACGCTGACGATGCACGTCGCCTTAGGGCACTGCATGAGTTTCAGAGCCAGCGACCACCCAGGTTTCGCGGTGAGGCGGACCCCCAGGCCGCCGAGGACTGGCTAGAGGCGATGGTACTGATCTTTAGGCTAGTGAGGACACCAGCGGATCTCATGGTGATTCTCGCAGCGAGCCTCCTGCAGGCGGCGGCAGGACGATGGTGAAGCTTGATGCTCCAGGTTCACGATGAGGCATCCTTGCTCTGGACGGACTTGGAGAGCCTCTTTCGCTCTGAGTTCGTCCCGGCCACCCTCCGAGTGGTGTGCATCCAGGAGCTTCTCCAGCTGCGCCAGGGCAGCATGACGGTCGCTCAGTACGCGGCAAGGTTCACTGACCTATCTCGCTACTCGACCGACATGGTACAAGACCCCTTCTTCCGGGCCCGGACCTTCGAGCAGGGCTTGCGACAGGAGATTCGGGCGTCGCTGATCTCCCACAGCATTCCGACCCAGGCGGGAGTGCTGGAGCGAGCCCTCCTGATCGAGAGCTTCCTGGCAGAGCCTTCTTCAGCGGCGAGACCTAGCGCAGGGCGGCAGGTAGCTGAGTCTTCGGCAGCAGGTAGCCGACGGATGACTCTCGGGTCTAGGCAGACCAGACCCCCACGCAGAAGGCCTCAGGACACCGGCTCAGCAGTGCGAGGCACACAGCGGAGTGCCAGCCTTCCGAGAGGCAGGCTGTGCTACTCCTGCGGCGGGCAGGGTCACATGGCTCGTGACTGCCCGACTCGCCGATCACAGGAGCAGCAGACGGTGGAGGGGCCACCCAGGCAGAGGCAGAGGGTCGACCGTGGCGGTCCGCAGGGAGGAGGCGGACGAGGCAGAGGAGCTGGCCGAGCAGCGGGTGGTGGGCGACGCTTCCAGGCTCTACCCCCACCACCACCAGGAGGGCCACCTCGACCACAGGGAGCTGGCGGGCAGGGACAGGCCCAGCTCCAGGCAGTGGAGGCCTACGACCCCGACTTGCCAGAGATGATTCGAGGTACGATCTGTGTCTATTCCACCCTTGCTGCAGTACTTATAGACACAGGAGCGAATCACTCTTTCATAGCCTCTGCCCTTGTTCGGAGCTCGGAGATTCCGACTGAGCCGTTGGCTCGATCCTTACGGCTAGAGACTCCTACGGGAGTAGACTCGACGATTACGCACTGGTGCCGGCAGTGTGAGCTTACTCTAGGAGGCGAGAGCTTCGGCTGGGATCTCCTTGTAGCGGCGTCGAGGCCTTACGACGTCATCTTGGGCATGGATTGGCTATCCACGGTTCATGCCCAGATCGACTGTTTTAGGCGCAAGGTGCGATGTGTTCGCACCGACGGGAGCAGGTTTAGCTTCACCGGCGAGAAGGGAACCTTTGCAGCACAGGATGGACTTCCGCGGAGGAGAGTGCAGCCCATCTCTCATCAGTTGGCTAGCCTCATCCTGGGAGCAGTGGACGTGCGGAGTCCAGTTTTTCCTGCAGTGGTGGACCAGTACGCGGACGTCTTTCCCGACGACGTTCCAGGGCTACCTCCTCGTAGAGAGGTAGACTTTTACATCGACTTGTACCCCGGAACAGCCCCGATATCTACTCCAGCATATCGGATGGCCCCCGCCGAGCTTCGGGAGCTGCGGGTACAGTTGGAGGACTTGCAGAGCAAGGGGTTTATCCGACCCAGTGTTTCACCCTGGGCTTCCCCGATTTTGTTCGCCAAGAAGGCGGACGGGAGCTTGCGACTATGTGTCGACTATCGTCGCCTGAACCAGGTGACAGTGAGGAACAAGTATCCGCTGCCACGGATTGATGACCTCTTCGATCAGCTCAAGGGAGCGCGGTGGTTCTCGAAGATAGACCTCCGGTCAGGCTATCATCAGCTCAGAGTTCGAGACGAGGACGTGCAGAAGACGACCTTCAGGTGTCGGTATGGCCATTATGAGTTCTTGGTTATGCCGTTCGGCGTAACCAATGCTCCAGCAGTGTTCATGAGCCTCATGAACAGGATCTTCCAGCCATACCTCGACCGATTTGTCGTGGTCTTCATTGACGACATTTTGGTATACTCGACGACTGAGGAGGAACATGCCTACCACCTGCGAGTTGTGCTAGACACGCTCCGAGAGCACCAGCTTTATGGCAAGCTCTCAAAGTGCCAGTTCTGGTTACGTGAGGTCCATTTCTTGGGGCACGTCTTTTCTGAGGCGGGAGTTGCAGTGGATCCCGCGAAGATCGAGGCAGTGCTAGCTTGGGAGCCACCCAGGAGCGTGACGGAGGTGCGGAGCTTCTTGGGCCTAGCGGGATACTATCGGAGATTCGTGCCAGACTTCTCCAGAGTTGCGGCACCATTCTCAGCTTTGACGAAGAAGGGGAAACCCTTCGTGTGGTCAGACAGATGTCAGCAGAGCTTCCAGGAGCTGAGGCAGAGGTTGACCAGCGCACCTATCTTGAGGTTGCCTGAGGAGGGAGTTGGATACGTAGTTTACTGCGATGCATCAGGGACTGGACTCGGATGCGTCCTGATGCAGGAGCGGGCCGTGATCGCCTACGGATCACGTCAGTTGAGGCCTCATGAGCAGAACTACGCCACTCATGACCTGGAGTTAGCAGCAGTGGTCTTCGCTCTGAAGACTTGGCGGCACTATCTGATGGGCGAGCGCTTCACAGTCTTTTCTGACCACCAGAGTCTCAGGTATATCTTCTCTCAGAAGGACCTGAACCTGAGACAGCGGAGATGGCTTGAGTTCCTCCAGGACTATGACTTTGAGATAGTCTATACTCCTGGGAAGGGGAACGTGGTAGCCGATGCCCTCAGCAGGAGGACGGGCATTCAGCTACTTGAGGAGGCGACGGAGCAGCTAGCCTCCTTACAGATATCCTTCGTGGATAGAGACAGAGCAGCCTTTCTTCAGTCTCTCACAGTCTCTCCTCCACTTCTACAGCGGGTCAGAGAGGCTCAGCGTGAGGACGCTGACTGTGAGACCCGGCGTGCACTGATATCCTCAGGTCAGGCGCCTGATGGATTCTCCCTTGGAGCAGAGCACGACATCCTTTTCAGAGGACGTACCTTCGTACCAGTCGCTTTGCGAGAGGAGGTGCTGAGAGAGTTTCACACTTCTCCCTTGGCGGTACATCCTGGAGTGGCGAAGATGTACCAGGATCTCAGGCGACAGCACTGGTGGCCGGGCATGAAGAAAGTTGTGGCAGAGTTCGTTTCACGATGCCTCACCTGCCAGCAGGTGAAGGCAGAGCATCAGGTACCGGCAGGCTTGGTACAGCCCTTGGAGGTCCTGGAGTGGAAGTGGGATGGCATATCTATGGACTTCGTGACTGGACTTCCACGCACTTCCAGAGGTCACGACTCCATTTGGGTGATTGTCGACCGACTCACCAAGTCGGCACACTTCTTACCCATCAGAGAGCAGGGCTCAGTGGAGAGCTTGGGACGTCTTTACGTCCAGGAGATCGTACGGCTTCACGGTGTGCCATCGTCTATCGTCTCCGATCGAGATTCTCGTTTCACTTCCCGGCTTTGGAAGGGGTTGCAGGAGGCGTTCGGGACGCGGCTCCATCTGAGCACAGCCTTCCACCCTCAGACGGATGGTCAGACGGAGAGGACCATACAGACACTCGAGGACATGCTCCGTGCATGTGTTCTCGACTTTGGTCGCAGCTGGGAGGACCACCTACCCTTGGTGGAGTTCGCGTACAACAATAGCTACCACTCCACCATCGGGATGGCACCATACGAGGCGTTGTGCTGGACAGACCCTGGGGAGTCAGCACTCGTGGGACCAGAGATGGTCCGAGCCACGACAGAGAAGGTCCAGATCATCCAGGAGAGGATGAGGACAGCTCAGAGCCGGCAGAAGTCATATGATGACAGGAGGCGGAGGCCACTAGAGTTCGAGGATGGCGACCACGTATTTTTGCGTGTCTCACCTCGACGTGGTTTACGGAGATTTGGCCGAGGCGGCAAGTTGTCTCCACGCTTCATCGGGCCTTTCCAGGTCCTCAGCAGGATAGGAGAGGTGGATTATCGCCTGGCTCTACCACCTCAGTTGCACAGGGTGCACGACGTCTTTCACGTGTCTCAACTGAGGAGATACGTGCACGACCCGACGCACATCATCGACTTTGGGGAGCTGGACGTGGACGATGGGGCGACTTTTGCGGAGGTCCCAGTGGAGATCGAGGATCGACAGGAGCGGGTCCTACGTGGGCGGTCGATTCCTCTTGTGCGCGTCAGATGGCAGCACGGGAACCTCCAGGAGAGCACTTGGGAGCGGGAGGCTCAGATGCGTTCTCAGTACCCCCATTTGTTCCCCTAGTTTTTGATGTATCTTTACGGGGACGTAAAGCCCTGAGGTGGGAGTAATGTAAAGACCCGCAAATTTCAAGGAAATTTTTTTCTTAAGTTTCTTTGGAATTTTACAAGAGCGCAGCTTCAGACGGCACCTGATTCCGAGGCCCGGTGTGCCCGGAATCAATTTCCGAAGTTTGGCTCGGGTACGTTCAGTGAACGGACGAGCGGGTTTTTCTATCTTTTGAACCGGTGCCCGGAATCGAATTCTGAGGGCACCGATGAAATCGCAGCGCCGGTATTTGCTTAGAAACGCCTCTTCCGGAGTTGCGTTTGCTCAGACGTGGTTTTTAAATTTTGGGGCTTTAAGTCAGAAATAAAATAAGTTTGTGCGACAACTTTATTTTATTTCACTTAAGCTGCTTGGAAGCCACTTGAAGCCACTTAAAGACGGCTTGAACTGAGTTGAACTGGATAGGATGCTATCCAGAAATATCCTACCCCCTTGGTAGGATATTTGTGAGGTGGGGCCCGCACGAGCCCCGCCGTTTCTTTCGCTAAGTAACGCACCCGCGAAAACCCGTCAAAGTAACTGAAAAGTCAACCGACGCGTTTTCTTTAATTCTTAACAGACCATTTAATTGGGCGGTTTATTTCGTGAATTAAATGGGCTGTTTCTTTCGTGAATTAAATGGGCGGTTTCATTCGTTGAATTAATTCAACGAATTTAATGGGTCGTTACTTACGCGTTTGCGTTCGTTGGAAAAATAATAAAATAAGACCAACTCTTTCCTTTGGAGGATTACTCGTTGTGCGAGATTCTCTGGGCCTCCACCCTCCCCGCGAAGAACGCGAAGAACGCGAAGAACGCGAAGAACGTCGGTGACCGAAATTCGACGACGCACACCGAGATCTGCGACGTCGACGAGCTTTAACCGCGACGTTCTTCGGCGACGCCTCTTCTTCCGCGGCCGATCCTCGTTCGGCAACTAAGGTTAGAATCGGATCGTTTAAATTCTCTTTTTTTTTAAATTTCATGGCAACGGATTTAATTAATTAAATCCGTTTGTTCTTGATCCGGAGATTGGCGACGCGACGCCGGATACCGCGACGACGCAACGATCCCCCTCCTTCCGCGACGAGCGATTCCGCGACGACCTCTCATCCGACGACGACGACAAAGTAAGGGTTGAATTGAAATATTTTGCTTTTCCCGTGTTTATTCTTTTAAATTTTAAAGAACCGATCACGGAACAATTTTAAATTTATTTAAAATTGTTGATTGGTCGTTTCTTTTCCTCCCGATGATGTTTATGACTAACGCGGAGGGTGCGGATCTAACAAACAAGATCCGGCAACCCTCCGCCGATCTTCCCTTTTTTGTGCGGATTTGGAGGACGACGACGAACCGCGCGGCAGGGGCGATCTGTTGATCCCGCAGTGAAGGTCGGCCCCCGGGAGGAGCAACGGCGCAGACGGGAGGCAAAACGGGCCACCGGAGCAACTCCGGCGGCCCGCGGAAGGGGGCGGCGGCGCGGGTCGCCGGCGCGGCGGCGCCGGCGACCGGAGGCGGCGGCGCCCGGCGCGCCGCCGGCGGAGTCCGCCGCGGCCGAGCCGCGGCGGCGGCGAACCGCCGGACCGCGTCCGCGGTCCGGCCACCCAGCACGCGGCCCGCGCGGGCCGCGTTTCTCCAAAGCCGCGGGTCAAACCCGCGGCGGCTCATTCGGCCGCTCGGCCGAAGCCGAGCCGGCCGGTCCGGTCGGCCGGGCCGTGCCCAGGCCGGACCGGACCTGGCCTAGCCGGGTCGGGCCGGGTCGGGCCGACCCGGTTTGGGCCGACCCGGTTCGGCCGACCCAGGGGGGGTTCGGGCTGGGTCGCCCCGGGCCCAGAACCCCCGTTTTCGGGCCTCTTCGGTCTTTTGCCCATATCTTGGGCCTGGGACCTCCGATTGACGAACCGTCAGCGGCTACACGATCCTTGGATCGAGACGGTCGTTTCGGTATATTATACTCAAGGTTTCGGGAGACTTTGGGTTCGGCCGGGTTGGTTCGTACACGAAACCAACCGGGCCCTCGGAGCGGAAACGCTCATAACTTGAGCTACGGACGTCCGAACGACGTACCGTCAGCTGTGGTAGTTTCCTCTAAGTGAGACGGAACTTTTGGCATACTCCGCCCGAGGATCGGATACAGGCGGAGTACGGTCGGGTTGGTTTTTCCCTAAAAACCAACCGGGCCCCTGGGACGAAAATGCCAATAACTCTCAGACCGGGCGTCCGATTGACGCGCCGTCTGTTGCGTTGAGATCCTGTTGTCGATACGGAACTTTTGGATACATCAACTTCGGACTACGTGTCAGTTGATGTATCAGCCTCTCGGCTCGTGGAGCGGACCCTCCTAAACGAGCTCGCTATGTGCGGGAACCCTAGCGCTGGCTGTGACTTCGACGACAGAGCAGAGATCCTCCGTGGACTGCGACGACGGCAGAGCAGAGATCCTCCGTGGACTGCGACGACGGCAGAGCAGAGATCCTTCGTGGACTGCGGTGATGACTGTGCAGAGATCCTCAGTGGACTGCGTCGACTACTGCACTCAGCGATCCTACGTGGATCAGTGCTACAGGTTCTTTGTGAGCCCGATCCTATGTGGGTCCTTACTACCGGTTCTGTGTGAGCCACTGCCTACAGGTTCTGTGTGAGCCCGATCCTACGTGGGTCTTTTGCGGGGGTTAGTACCTATCGATCCTTCGTGGGTCTGACGACTTAGATGGATCAGTGATCATCTTTGACGTCATCTGAAAAAGTATACCTGGTTGAGCTGAATCTTATGTTACTCTCCTTCGTGGATTGTGTTGAACTATCCTATGTGGATTTACTGTTTACTCTCCTTGTGGATTTGAGTCTTGCTTTCCTTTGTGGATTGAGTTGTTCTTGAGCTCGTGAGCAGAGCTAGAATTGGGGACTTAGGTATATGTATGGGCATATACCTAAGTCGAGTCAGATGTTACTTTGTGATTGCATCTTTCTTTTGTGCTATATCCTTTGTGGATTTCGGGAGACCTTCGGGGGTCTCGGGGTCCTTACTGAGTAGCTTGTACTCACCCCTGCACGGGCTATGCCCGCACCTTGTTGTGTTGGTTGCAGACGACGGACAGCGCTGATCACGGTTGGGGCGTGGAGCAGGACGGTACCTGGAGGTGGACCACTGGGCGGGACGTGCTCGGAGCGGACGTGGGACCCGAGGAGCCTGGAGGCTATCTGTACCCACCCTTCAGGT
The DNA here is from genome assembly GCA_963277665.1 of Viscum album. Taxonomy (NCBI): domain Eukaryota; kingdom Viridiplantae; phylum Streptophyta; class Magnoliopsida; order Santalales; family Viscaceae; genus Viscum; species Viscum album. The sequence continues at coordinate 668,876,486 of OY728131.1, read as the reverse complement.
GGGATTGCCAGTGGACGACACGAGGCCGCCGTCTTTTCTTCAGTTGCTTTACTTTACCCTTTTCAGTTGTACTTTACAGTTGGGCTTGTATTCCGGCCCCCTTTACTTTTCTGCACTTTACTTTCCGCTTGCTGACTCTGTGTGGTTGTTACTTATAAAGGCAATGCCTTCCCTGTTTACTGGGATTTTACGCCTTGGTGCTAGTCGCCAGCCCCTGGCCTATGGAAGGCGGGCTTGGGGTAGTCACGGCACGGGCCCCGAGGACGGGTCGTGACAACACCCTACATATCAAAGATTATATACTTGAACATGTCATAAAGCTTTTTAGTTAATAAGACATGAATCATAAGGAAATAATGAACATATAACATGACATCATAACATTGGAATAATACATGGAATGGGGGAAAACAAGTAACTATATAAAATTATTTCCATATTATCCATGGCATCACTACCAAGACCATCTTAGTAGTATGGGTTCAAACCCCATTCAATCTTGATACTCCTGGTTCACTCTCACAGTCATCTTTTTAGAATGAGTTCACTACTCATAACATCTTGGTAATCATGGTTTACTCTCATGTCCATCTTAGTAGTCAAGGTTAACTCACAAGACCATCTTAGTCTATCTCATGAGATATAAATCTTTACCCAATGCATTGAAGGGGGATATAGGTCCCACCAATATCATATTTAAATCTTACATACATGTGACACAACATAATAAATAATCATATCATAACCCAATAAATGAAATGGGTATTATAAAAAGTTAATAATATCATAAACTTTGGTAACATATAGGTTTTATAATCATTTCATTATAAACCAAACCCGTTAAAAGAAGCATGTGTCAATATCATATAACCTATGAAAGAGAAACGAGTTTCATAAACATCATTCCATCAGAACATAATCCATTCAAGGAAAAAATATTAATGGAAACATTGAATAATTTTCCCAAAATGTCATGAGTAACACCAATGGATGTTATATTATATGGGAAATAATTTTTAAAGACTTTTTAAACACATTTCTTTTAGAAAATATTCTTTCTGTATTGAAAAAACACTTCTTAAAACATAAATACTTGTGAAAAAAAAATCTTTGAAAATAACATTCAAAAGGTATAATGGAAAAATTGAAAACCATAAAATGTTTTTAAAATCATTTTTCATTGAAAATTGAATTATTTTATATTTTCAATATAGTATTGAAAACATTTTTGAAAACATGGTTTTTGAATATAATAGATTTCTGAACAAAAAGAGAGATGGGAAGATTTTACTTAAAATTTTATCTGAAGTATGAAATAGTGGGAAAATGATACTAATACATTATTATATCTTGAATAACTATAATATAATAAATTTAATTAGTGTTCTTGAGTTATGGTTCATTATATTTCATTAATTGAAGCCTAATTATAAACAATCACAAAAAGTGATTAGATTGTTTCAATAAACTCTTAACACATGGTAACATGGAACCATACTCTCTAGGAAATAAAATTATGTTAAATGAATCATAAAATATCAACAAATGAATTATATTCATGATATAATAGAGCTCAAAAAATATTTTAGGTGCATAATAAAACATGAGTCTCAACGAAGGAAAATTGAGACAAAACTATTTTACTGATTTAGTAACCTTTGAATCATAAAACCTGTGAAAGAAATATAATAAAATGGGTATGTGAATACTCATAAATTTAAGTATAAGATAAATATAATACATTAATGTTAAGTACATACAACACATAAAATAATTGAGTGGTGATTAAGTCATGTATCTCATAGAAATAAAAGTGAGATGAAATTCCTTTACCTTGTGTCTTGACCCTCAGCGTACTCATTTAAACCACCTATATAATAAATATAAATTTATTATAAATATTTTAAAGAAACATATTTCTATATATAATACCCTATTTTTTTATGAACTTATATTACCCTTTTGTTAACAATCTTATGTTATGGTCTCACTTCGGGTAATATCTTCTTTGTTCTTCACATGAGTCTTAATTTGTTATATCTTCAGTCTTTATAATTATATCATGATTACAGAATGTAAAACATGATATAAATATCATGTATTTTTATTATATTTTTTTATAATAGTCTATGGATTATATATGTGTTAAATGGAATACACTGTTCATGGATACAGTATGTCTTATGTATACATGAACCACTATAGGAAAATTGCAATTTCGCGGCAGTTTTTTTGGATATGGAGGTGGTTTAAACCACTGCCATATTCTTCTATGGATGTTTCTAAAAATCGGCACTAAATTGCATGTGGGAAACTATTTGCGGCTGTTAAAACGTTTTAGTGGCGGTTTATGGTAACTATCGTAGTTGGCGCATTTTTGTGGTAGTTTTATTGTTTCTCGCGGCGGTTTCTCCGGGCAGGGGGGATTACTTTTTTAGCAGTCATTAAAACTGCCACTAAAAAAGTCATGAACTACTGAGACAAACCACCGTGACAAACAATATAACCATCGTGAAAATAAACTGTGGACGATGGACCACTTTATCCACAGTTAAAACCGCCGCTAAATGTACCTCTTACATTTAGAGGCGGTTAAAACTACCGCTAAAGAACAGATTCAGGGATAAAAAAGAAACATTTTTTTGAGCCCTTGTACCAGTTACCTAAAAAAACATTCCAAGAATACCAAAACACCAATATAATACATACTACCGTCAATATGAAAAGATATGATTAACTAATAACAACCAAATGCATAATTCATTGAGTCAAGGAATGCAGATAAACATATCACATGGAATAATCCTAGTATCCAATAAAATGAAGTGGTGAATTTATGTATTTAAAATTGACCACTGCAAACTAATATATACTAATTGACCCTTTATTGGATGTTCACATGTTGTGTGCAACTTATATGGTCACCCATTTGGTAATCTAGGTGAAATAGGACAATATGATCTTTTTTCAATTGTTGGTACTCCCACATATCTTCTAGAATTGTTCAAGAATATAATTTCCCTTTATATATTATTATTTTATAGAACCCAAGGCATCCCTTAGTTGTTTGGACCACTTGTAGTTGGAATTTATAAAGTGGGAAATTTCATAGATTAACATGTCACCATATAAGTGACTTTATTGAGATTATATATGGGTTTCCCATGTTTTAATGAATTGAATGAGTTAAATGTAACTGATAATGTGAAATGGAAAATTAATGATGGGTTTAATTTATTAAAATAAATCAATTAGTTTAAAATGGAATGACCCCAAGTAATTTTAATTTCATGCTCATGATTTATGCATTATAAAATGATTCATAAGAATGGTAATATTTTTAATGGAAATTGAACATGGATAATGACATGAATAAGATGTTATTCCCCATCTATTATGACACAAATGATTGTGGATTTATTATGTATATGGTGTAGATAGAAGATATGGAATTTAGGTAATTCCCCTAGCTAGTTATATTTAATATATGTCATTATAGAGGTTGTGGTATGACGGTATGAGATTATTGAGCAAGGAGATATCACAATTCCTTACATCATGTGTTGAGCATGGTGTATCACAAAAATGTTACTATATAGGTATTGTGATTTACTCACCACATTCCATGACTAGAAATTTGACCTGATGGTGCACTCAACATCAGATGTGTTGTTTCATGGTGTCTCTCACTCTATTGTGATATAGGGAATGTACCCAATTACATGATCACATAGGCTCATTAGATTGGTTAGGGATGTCTGAGTTATTCTATGGTCTATTCATCCATATTATTATAAGTATATGGCTATATACATCTTCACATACCTTGGAAATATAGTTGGATAAGATATATATAAACTATATATATTACTACTATATATATAGTAACTATTTATATTTCTATTCTATATATGTGTCGTTAAATTTAAACCCTCCTACAGTTCTTTAGAAACATGATTGTGTGGTTATTTATTATTTCCTTAGTTACTAAAAAGATGTGGGGTGTAGTATGTTGGTTGTAGACCCTTTATCATGGGAATAATGATGTGGTAATATTTTCTAGGGATTAATTTAAGTTATTTTTTCGTGTGGAATTATTATAAATGAAACGTAACATAGGAATTGGGTAAAATCATCTCTCGCTTGAGTTATTCCATGTTGAATTATTATACTTGACACTAAAGATAGAAAAAAGGTAAAATCATCTCTCCCATGGATAAGGGTTCCTAATTTTTTAAGAGTGATGGATCGAGTTTAAGTATGATATTTGTTTCACTCATGTGATATCTTTGGAAAAGAAGTATTTAGTGTGGTTTCCTTAGAAGGAATGGGATTTGTCTCCTAATATATTGTAACTTCCATTATGTATCCTAGTTATTTTGATGTGCAGAGTATCATATAAGTGATCAGGAACATTCCTTCAAAGGTAAGAGTGTCTCGTGAAGGGGGTTGATATATTCTATCAAGGAATAGGGATTCTTATAATAAATTATTTGTGATAGGGTAGTTGATGTTATGAATGGTAAGTAACTGATCATGTAGTTTATTTAACATTTTTCTAGGGCAGGGGGTTCTAGATAATCTATTGGGAGTTTACCATTGGCATGTCATGCCTACTGAGATAATGGACATTTTCATTCAAACTGTCTGACTATTCTAGGAGGCCACTTTTGAAATGGTGCGAAAACCCCATTTCAGACAGTGTAGCAAAATATCCCCTAATCTCGTATCAGTGTCAATGGATTCCAAGTTTTTTTTTGAAATTTTGGATACTAGGATTATGCCACACTAAAGGGTGATCTATCTTAAACATGTTAGCGAGACACACATTGCCATCCTTAGGGATTCATACAAGAGCATAATTAAGAATTACTTCTTAGAAATGGAAATGTAGCGGTAAATGCATTGGGATAGAAAATGTAGGATAAGTTATTATAATGAAAAAATGAATTTAGGAAAAATGAATCATAAAAAATGAATCATCACAATAAATATTTGACATATATGGTGTATATCACACTCAAGAAATCAATAAATAAAAGGAAAAATCATAAAAGAATAAAATACATAAAAGGAAATATAAGAAATCAAGAAAATGTTAGGTCATGAAAATGTTTGGAGGCAACTATGTACCACACATGATACATATACAAACTGACTGTTACAATATTTTTACACATATCAACAATACTACTAATCACTATCCGATGATGAATAGATATCATCACCCTCTCCACCTCCATCTCTACTTCCTGCTACCACCTGTAAGAACATTATATTTAAAATTAAATAGTGTTGCACATTTATATTTAAGCTTAAAACCAATAAAAGTTTGTAAACTAAATTATTTTAAATTTTTTGATTTACCTGCTCACCACCAGTCGATGCAATACCACCGGGGGGGATATCTTCTCATATTCTACTGTATATCAGTAAACTCTTTCCGCAAAGCGGATATCTTAGCCCATGGGTCTTGAACTGTGTTTTGTAGAGAAACAATATCTCTTTGAGAATCTCCGGGTATCGACTGACTACAACCAGGAGTATATGTAGCTGCAATCCCTGATGGCCTTCCAAAGACCTCAGATGGTACGGGTCCCAAACCCATCCCGCACACACTACCCAGATGATCCATCCCAAGGACTTTAGTAACCGAGTCATCCTGGGAGACTGAGTAGGACTACCTGGGATTGGCATTCCATATTTCTTTAATTTTTACCTATAAATCAAATATCAATATATATTAATATATTTAAAACTGATAATAAGTTGTTATAATGAAAAAATGAGTTCATGCCCCAACTTCTTTGGCAGTCTCATTAACAAAACATCCATCAAATTTTTTGTGAACATCAAACCACACTTCAGTTCGGGATGCTCTGTGCCCTAACTCTGTGACTACATTAAGCAACGATAAATAAAACATTTAATATATTAAATAGATAATATTTTCTGAGAAATATTTAAACTAATGAAACGATTTCTACAGTCGATCGGCTTCTAGAAAAACTTTTTGACCTCATAGTGTGAGGGATGACTTGTTTAGCCCGACTTGATGCATTTTTTCTTGAGAGATCCTAAAATAAATAAAATTTAATTTAATAGTAATGTATTCAATTTCATCTCTTCTTTATATACGTTTATAAATGTAAATTGAGGTTAATATAATAATATATATGTAAATACCATCTGCTTCTCATCACGATGTCTGTTAATAAAAACATTCCACTATTCTTTGGGTACCCCATTGGGTAGCTTCTCATACATTTGTTGGATGGTGAACGAAGTATCATCGACATCACTCCACAATCTTTATTTGATGTCTTTCCATTTCTTACCAAGATTTTTCAACGTCCACTTTCATGTTATCACATCAGCAACTGTAAAGTGGGAAAACATCTATATATAGAAAGTTATCTTGAACATATAAATAACATTAAATTACACCATAATGTATTAAAATTACCTTTATTTGGGAATCAAAAACATCATTTTTCCAACATTGAGTCATATGTATCCAATCATCATAAAAATTAGAAGGTAAATGGGCTCCGCTGCTAGCTGGCCTAGAATTTGGCCAAGTAATCCCGCAGCATCATCTGTAGGGACCCCATATGAATCAAATGGGACAACTATCATATCCCCATTAATATTCCACACATCTGCACTTTTTATATTTTTCTCCATAGTTGCATTTTTTCATCTTTAATGACCAAAAAAATAGTATAAAAAAAGTGCAATAAATTTATTTATATTAAAATTTGTACCTATAACAGTGACTCTGCATTATGCTCGTGATGAACTAGAAGTGGTGCACCGCCGCCCCGCTACTGAGGCTTCTAAAGGGGGTTCAATGACTTGACTTCTAAAGGGACACTCACAAATGGTGTGAGAGATGGTTCAGGGGGAGATGGTGTAGGGGGACAGGTATCTGGTGTCTCAGATGACGTAGGGAGGGTGACAGATGGATCATCATCTATCGCAGTAGTGGATGAAACAGTGTATCACTTCCTCCATGGAATTCCTATCATTTAATCAAATAAAAGTAATTTCAAAAGATATATTTCCAAAAAAAATATAGAGAAAAAAAATTCAAAAATGATAATAGATGCCCAGTACTAACAAACAAATTATACATAATAATGATAATGAATGACTGAACAAATGAAATAAGTGGTTGCTGAATGAATAAATAACTGTACATACAATCATTTTCCCATTCAATCATGTTGTTTTCCTACTCCATTACATCATCCACTTCATTCAACCTTGCTAGAATAAAATTTTCAATATCAAGATGGAAAAATATTTATGTTTCTTATTGTTGATGAGATTCAATTTCAGAGGTCAAATCTTCCACTTCATCACCCATATCATACAAATCTATTTGTATTACGTGAGCAACTACACTCCACCCTTCATCCACAACATCATTCACATAATATAAAATTTTTCTTGTGATGATAAGATATATGGATCATGTAGTTCATGATCACCAACATCTATCGAGTGAGAGAAGATCACAGAAGTAAATTGTAAGGAATCTCTTTTAACACCTCTGATAATATCGGCCCAATTGCATTTGAATAAAACAAACCAAAAATTCACATGATAGTTTAATTAAATAATATCAATCAGCTTCTCATAGTATCCCACTTCATCAAATATAAATATACCACTATTTTTTGTTTTCAAACCCCTTTCTCGATCAACTGTACAAAATATAAAGCCATTCATGTTGTAAGCGTCAAATATTATAACTTGTTTTTGGTGGACCTCAAGAAAGAAACTTCAAATATTCTGAAAACTCTTCTCAAGTATTAGTATTAATGATCTAGAAAATAAATACACATTATTAGATTTACAAAATATATGTTTCGAACCAATATTTGTATTAATTTCAATATTTATAAACGTGCACTTCATGAAAACCATTATACAAGCTCTTTATTGACAGCTTTCATTATATCTTTCTCATTTAGTGTTCGGCCTCTCATTGTCTCTTTTTTTGTATCCTCAACTCTTCAATAAATGGTTCTTCAATTTCACTATTCAGCAGCACATATCTATGTGCCTATAATAATTCTAATTATGTTAGTGTCACATTTGTGGTCTACCCAACTGATCGACCAATAGCAGGAAATTTTTTTGATTTCTGATGTATTTGAGATTGATTTGATGTGTCTTCTACATGTCCAACTCAATTAAATCTTGTCTCAATATCATCCATGTATCTAGAACAAAATGTAAGACACTCCTTGGCTAAATAGCCTTCAGCAATAGAGTCTTCTGGTTGAGCTTTATTTCTCACGTATGATTTCAAATGCCCAAGAAATCTGTGAAATAAAATAAACATAATTATGCATTTAATTAAGTTCCAAAAATAATTTACTTCACTGAAAAACTTATAAATAAATTACCTCTCAATTAGATGCATCCATCTATAATGAGTGGGCCTCCTAATTTAGCTTCCTTAACCAAATACATAGTTAAATGCATCATGATAGTAAAAACGACGGAGGAAAGATCATATCCACTGCTCAAAGGGTCAATACAAACCTCTTCTAGAGGTTTTCAAGCTAAAATGGATGTAGAGATTTCTCACATAGTTGTTTGAAAAATGTGCATAATTGGAGTACAACAGAAGTAACTTCTTGAGGTAATAATGTACGCAATGCCAATGGTAGTAACTGTTGTAACAAAATATGTGAATCATGACTTTTAAATCCATGTAACTTATGATTATTCAAGTCAAAACACCTTAATATGTTACTTGAATACCCATAATATTCCTTAACATTCTTTAAAAATATAAGGAATATATCTTTATCCCTATTTTCATAGAAAAAATTGTCAGAGCATACTTTTCATTCTCATCTGGCCAGAGATCACATTTTATGTTCATTACTTGTAGGTCCATGTGAGCATTGAGATGATCCTTTGAATTTCCATGATAAATAAGCAATGTGAAAATCAAATTTTCCCAGACATTCTTCTCAATATGCATCACATGAAGATTATTCCGCAAAAAATTAAATTCCCAATACGGAATTTTGAAGAATATATTTTTTTTCTTCCATTGTTGCATTCTGATTTCACTTGATGATGCACTTCGAACCCGTTTCCCACTATCATTCAAATGACGAACCTTACCAAATTTTGTTTCAACATTTTCAAGTTGATTCAATATTTCAGAACCAGTTAACAACTCTAGAGGTGGTCTACGATCAATGTAACTGTTAAATTTTGATCTGTTCAACCGAAATCTATGAGATTCATCGAGAAATATTCAATGGAACAAGAAGCACAATTTTCTTTTGTGAGGTATCCATTTGTGCTCAATATAAAAGGTACAAATATGACAAGCCAAACCTGTATAAATGTTCTAAGCAGATAAATTCCCAAGACTAGGTAAGTCCCTAATGGTCCACATTAAAGCAGCATGCATTTTTAACATTGTTTTAAAAGAAGCATCAAATGTCTCAACACTGTTGCTCCATAACTCCTGTAATTATTCAATAAAATGATGAAAGTATAAATAAATATCATTTCCAAGAATTTATTTCAGGAATAATAATCGAAATGATAAAATATAGTTGTTTCATGCACATCCACGGAGGCAGATTATAAGGGATCAAAATAACTGGCCAAATTCTATAACTAGTACTCATGGTCCCAAATGGATTGAATCCATCAGCACTCAATCCCAATCAAACATTCCTAGGATCAGCTGAGTAATTTGGATATAATGTGTCAAATATCTTCCATAATTTTGAATCTCATGGATATCTCATTAACCCATCATTATTATTATCTACAGAATGCCACTTTATATGTTTGGTGGTTTTTGATGACGTGAATAATCTTTGCAATCAAGGCTTTAAATTAAAGTAATTCAAAACCTTTGCAGGTGTGTTACCATTATTATTCTTCATGAAAGTATGATGATTCAGACTTCCAACATTGCCCATTGACTGCCATATAGAGGAAGAACCTTTTTTTCAATTCTGTCTACTTCAATCCTCTCGCCAATAAAGCATACAATCATTAGGACACACGTGTAGTTTTGTATAATTAAGACCAATCCTATTAACAACTTTTTTCATTTCATAAAAATAGTCAGGAATTTTTTCTTCAAGAAATGCATCATACAACAATTCCAATATCATAGACATTATCTTATTTGTAATTCCACATAGACATTTGATATGGTACAACTTCAGTAGAAAAGATCGCTTTGAATATTTCAAACATCCACTATACAACTCTTGATTTCCATTGTCACCTAAATCATGAAACATATTTTCCTCAGTGAAGTTTTCTCTTACATTTTTCTCCACATAATCAAGAGAAGGATACAATGATAAGTTACAATCTTGATCTGGTCGTGTTGTAGTCTCAAAAACATCACTTGTTATGTTGAAATTTGTAGCACCCTCATCTGGTTGTTCTGTTATGTTTTGATGTTTATAATGGTGTCTTGTAGTGCTGAATGCATCATTTATGAGGCTTTTCATTTCATTTTCCATTGTCGATGAAGTTGGGAGCTCATTCTGTGGATTTACATCAGTGCTCAACCTTTCTGTAATGTTTGATTCTCCATGCCAAATCCACCACAAATATTGATCTGGGAATTACTTAAGTATTAAATGTTCATAAACTTCATCTCTCTTTAACCATATTCTATATTTACATTTAGGATATGGACATCTTATTCTCCCTTCAACGGATTGATTAGAAATTGAAAAATCTAAAAACTCTTTCAAACCCTTAACATACTTAGGTGTGTTCCTTAGTAATGTGATCCAGATTTTATCAATGTATATCACAATGTGCCTACACAATATAAAACAAATTAAAACACATAGTTACTACTAAATAGGGAAAGAGATTCATATATACTCGTTGAAAAAATAGGTTTTTCCATTAACGTTATATATAAATAAATAAAATATAAAACATTCACTTTATCAATGCACAAAATTTATAAAACATGGTATAAATATGCTCTTCCTAAAACAATTACAATTAAAAACTCATTAATCTATCATTAAAACATCACCCCTTTCATAAAAAACCCCTTACATGGTTTGAAAACTTATCAAAGGAATTTCTAATCATGGCTATAAATTTTAAAAAAAAATCCCCCCACCTGAAAGATCTAACACAACAAACTCAAAGTAGGTAAAGAAACAAGGATAACTATGAAGAAAAAAATCCCTATATGGAAGTCATAAAGTATGAAAATAAACAAGTATTACAACACTAATAAATATCATTACTAAATCATTGGAGATCAATGCTTCAATAAAATTTCATCCTAGTAAAAAATCAATACACTAGCTAATAAATATTTAAAGGCATAATGCATGATAAATATCATGAGAAAACACATTAGGAACTAATGGGACAAGTATAATACACGAAAATGTGGACCTATTTACATCAGGTTAACGGTCCCACATCCATCAAACAAATCACTCTAAACCCAATCTCGCCTATGACACCACCCTAGCTCCGTATTTTGTACAACTAGTGGTAACTAGAAATTGTGTAATTTCAATGTGCCTAGAAACATCCCATGACTTCCCACTTAGTATCCTAGGGTTCCCTATAAAACAACTAAAGTAGTTGATACACTGTTAAAGTGAATGTCATTCAAATGAAAATAATAATAGCCAAAGGCTTGCATAATCATGAAATCCTTCCCACATCCCACATTTATCTTATAATGAGCCCCCATCCCTGAGAAAATCATGAATCACATCACAGAAAACCATCACATGGATACACATGACATCATAAATAAATGAAAACGGGCTCAACAAGGGAACAACAAAACAATTAACTCAAATGTCACATCACAAACTGTCATCCAAGACTTACAATTATCACATATAATATATACATTTATAAATCCCTTTTTAAATTGTTTTGAAATCGAAACACTAATAGAAGGGAAATCATAATCATTTCCAAAACATGTCCAACATAACCCAAATGACTCAAAATTCAATTTCATAAAACAACATGTCCCATTGAAACATGGAAACCATTTAACCCCCAAAGGGTAACCCACATTGAACTACCCATTTCCATTAAAATCGAATGACCATGTGTTTTTCTTATATAAACCCATTTCTTTATTTTTATCAAACATGTTGAATGTATAAAATACATATTTAGATAAAAATTTCATTTAAACATGAAATTAAAACCTTTAATCCACCTGAAAACCAATTTAAGTTATATAAAACCATTATAAACCAAACCTAGATAACCCACACCCTCATTATCTAGATTAGAAATTAATTAATAAATCCAAGAACATATAAATATCTTAAATAAAATTCAATGAAATGGAAACACTGACTAAAATAAAATTCATCATAAGTAGGGAGGTGAGCTAGGGTTCTGGTCTCGCGGGGGTTGGGGGAAGAAGGTGAGTTTGCGGGGGTCGGGGGAGAAGGGGTTTCGGGGTCAGGTGTTGTGGGGGAGTGTCACGGATGGCTGGCCGATGGTGGGGAGGCGAGCCGGGGTTTGGGGATCGCTTGTGGGGGTCTAAGTAAAAAATCCAATGACCCTATAATGAAGGGGTCTAAGTAAAAAATCTATATGGGATGAAAATTTATGCTAGAACTGACCACATGGTTTGATGGGATGAAAGTTATTCATGCATTAGTTTTTAAAAAATATCTAAGAGTTTGAGTTATGTCACTACCCCATTTATTAGGTTGTGTATACAAAATTGATTCTAGTGATCCCATTTCTATTTTCACCATAACTCCAAGGAAACCCCTATGAAACCCAATAAAATTAAAATTACGATCTATACACCATAACTAGTAATCAATATGAATTATCAAATTCAATATTCAAATCTTGACAACCCATAGTGGCTTAAGTTCAATAATAATGGGTGGGGATCAAGAAATCACTAAAAAACTACTTCTAGAGTGCCAACAATAAAACTAACTCATTCAAACCCAAATTCACCCATATAAAAATATATTTTATTTATAACTTGGGTCCCTTTTGGGAAACTAATGTTTTGATACCATTTTTAAAGAACCTACCTTGGATAAGTTGATATGTTACCCAAACCAATTTTCCATAAGGGATAAAGGGAATTCTCGATACCTATAAGATATAAACAAACTCATGGGTATCGAGACCATGAACCTGAGAATGGTATAATCCTTATATTGTAAAAATAAAATAATATAAATCTATTAAAAAATAATAAATACAATTCAAAGAAATGGAATTCCTTAAAAATGAAAAAATATTAAATGAAATAGATGAATAATAAAATATATAATTATTAAATAAAAATTATTACAAAAAAATAAAAATGAATTAAATATATTAGAAGTAGAACTTACACCTGGAAAAAATGGCCAATACAACATACCAAAGGAAAAAATAAATGGAACCTGAATAACTTCTTCATCACCACTAATTAACCATATCCACTAAATATACACCACTCATCTATAAATGGTCCAAACTAAGAATAAATGAATAAAAAAATAACTATGAACCTAAAAGAGAAAACTAAGATCAATATAAATAGAGATGTGTATGTATGGTGTGAAAAAAACATGACATGTGAGATCTCCCTAGGGAATCTTGGTAATTACTTTTATAAAACATTTAATATATTCTAGTTTGAACTAAAATATTAATATAGATCTTTGACCTCCATGTAAAAATTAAACCATGCAATAATTCATTTCATGATTATAAAACACCCATCTTTTCTAACTTAAAACATGGGTTGGAAAACTCGCTTTCACTATACATTATGAAACATTAGAAAGAGTTATTTTAAAATAATGGTTAAAAATCCAAGTCTTCTAATCACCCCACTTTTTATAACACATTAAAAAAAGACCATTTATAAAAAACCAATAGGATTATAATATAATACCTCCATTTCCAAACCATTATATTATTTATTTTGAAAATAAACTAAATTTGAACTCAATGGAAAATACAATCAATATCTTACACCATGGTATTTGGAACAGAACATCAAATAATATCATACACTCATTGGTTTATAAAAATTTTCAACAAGGGGATAAAAATAATGCACAAAATTATATACCCTAAAATGTACTAAAAATAAACCTAGAATCTTAGGGAACTCATTAGGTATCAATTACCATACCTGGGAGCTGAGATAGGGCTTTGAGAGATCAGCGGCGATGGGAAGCGAGGCACGCTGATGGGTGGCGGGGCGCGCTTATGGGTGGAGAGGTCATCATCGGCATGGGTGGGGAGCCAATCTAGGGTTTGGAGCTCTCCAGGGGGGAAAAGGTGTCATCGTGGCGGTCGGGGATCACCGAGGTCGAGGGGAGGAGGCAGCGTCATGGGGGTCAGGGCTCACCGAGGTCGGGGGGAGAAGGTGGCGTCATGGGTTCGGGGGGAGAAGGTAGCATCATGGGGTCAGGGGAGAAGGAGGGTTGGGGAGGGGGGTCAGGGTTGGGTGGGGTGTAAGCGTCAGCACTGTAAAAAAATAGGGGGTTTAGTGGCGGTTTTAAAAACCACCGCTAAAAGGCTACTACTAAAGGCGATTTATGTTATAGTGAACGTTGTTTCTATTTTTATTCTCGTATTAAAAGAAAAAAAGAAAATGAAATATATGAATATATATATATATATATATAATTTCATTAAAGTATAATTATAATTTTATATATATCATATAAGTTCACTATACCCATCCTTAAAACATTCCACGTAGCGTGTGAATGAATCACATCACATTGAGTGGGAGATAGTCCACACTTCCCCAGATGAAATTATCGTATTAACAAAAAATGGATAGAAAAAAAGATATGTGTTGTAAAATGAATACATAATATTAATACATAATTAATGTAATATATTACACATATAAACATAGTTTCCATCACAATTTCCACTATGAGAGGTGGTAAAGGAAAAATGAACAATCATTGTTTAGGGAGGTAGTAGTTCGTCGTACACGTAAACAGAATGTTCATTACCCATTAGATGGAAGTGTGAGTAAGTGTGAGTATAAAACTTGTAATAAAATAATACTAGTATATTTAGGGTAATTTTTTTATACATAAATGGAATAATAATATTTTAGGGCGTGGAGAAAGAAAATAAGAGAAAGGTGTTTGAGGGAGGGTGTTAACTCTTAATTAGGTAACTCCTTTTGGTTTTCCCCAAAGGGATTAATTGGAAGGATTTATACCCAAGGGAGTATTAAATGAAGAGTGGAGGATATTTGGTATTATATTTGAGAAGATAATGTTTGAACAAAATTTATTTGAGTGGTGTGAAGAAGACAGAGAGTTGGTGGCCTTTTATAATAGAGGAGTGGCACTCTTGTATTATTCTAGAAAAGGGAAACCCCTCCAACATTTTGTTATTGAAAGTGTACCCAATAATGGTCCAAAGTAGATACATGTGAGGATAGGGTTGAAATATGTCCATAAAATGAATTTTGGACAATTTTATATGTCATTTTGGGCCTTAAGGTTATGGTTTAGTCAATTATTATACTTAATTTAACCTTAATTTTTATAACTAATTTTAATTACATTCGCTAATATTTTAGTAAAAAACTAAGATTAATTTATTATAAATTTTAAATTATGATTATTTAATTTATGGAATCTATTTCTATAAATTTTAATAACATAATTGGAAGAAATTAATTTCAAAATAATCCTGCTGATGGGACAACAGTAAGGGTTTTTAAAAGAGAAATGATCAAAATTTTCTATCTTCTTATATTCAGTTTCAAAGTGAAATTGATTCCAATTAACAAAATTGGTTTGATTTATAAAAATACTATCTAATTAAACTTTTAAACCAAATTAAAATATAATTTATCCTTATAAAAAATTATATAAAAATCAGTTTTGAATTAAAATCTTGTATTTTCCATTATTCCTCCAAAAATGATGTTTCTCAGAAAAATCTCATAAATTCACACTAAGATGATTTAAAAATTATAAATTAAAAAATTAATTTTATTTTATTAAATTAAATTTATAAATTTTTCTGAAATTAATTTTATTATTTCTCATAAAAGGACATGAAAAGTAGTTCATTTGAGAAAATAATATTTTAAAATATATAAGAACATAACAAAAATTATATATTTCATTATAAATACATTTTATTTATAATAAAAATTAAAAAAAATATTTGAAAATTAGTTATTACTATTCATATTACTATGTTTAATGGGTAAGTTATAATTATCTCGTTTAAATAATTATAACAATAAAATGATATTTCGTAGAAACATCGATGTCACGTGTAACGTATGACAAGTCAGTATTGCATATAACATCTTCCAAATCAGTTTTTCTTGTAACATATGTCAAGTCGATGTTCCATGTAACGTACACTGAGTGTGTGTTATGTAATGTATATCATGTCGGTGTCGTGTGAAATTAATGTTTTACTTAGTGCATTGCAAGACATAAATAAAAATTTAATCTATTTGAGAAAAAAGGCCCATAAAAACTCAGGGTGTTACACGCACCTTCTTTCAGTGGTTCCAATGATTCTTTATTTTCTAAAAACTGGATGAGAAACACTAAAATATTTTCTATTCTCTAGTGTTGAGAGCTTGAAAAATTCACTTTGGCAATGTACTATCTAGAAGGTGATGTGGATCAATGGTCAAACCTTATTAAGAATATGAATCAATGAGAAGAAATTGACTTCATAAAGTGGGATGAGTTTCAAATATTATTTTTCAATAAGTAATTTCCTTTTATTATTCTTAAAAAAATAGATAAGGAATTCCTAGAGCTTAAGATGAATTATAATGAATCTATTGGTTCCTATGAATAAAATTTTATAATAATTATGTGGTAATCTTTAGGTTTTATCATTCAATTATAAAGTAACGTTGACTTATTCTTTAGTGGCTTGAAACCAAATATCTAAAGGAAATTATCCATAAGGGACTTTTGATTCTCTGAATATATTATTCTATGTTCCATGGGGGTGGGAATGGATGTTAGAGTTACGTATTAATCTCATGGTTTTGCAAGAAGAGGGAAATGGAATTCAAAGGAAAATATAAGAACCCTAAAGGGAATAATATGATCTATCCCTTGTGCTCAATGTGTGGGATGAAACATATAGAAAATTATCATAATGGCGCTAGTAAATGTTTTAATTTTTGAAAGGAAGGTTATCAAGAGGTTGAATTTTGAAGTGTTGGGAAAATTTTTGCTAATGATGTGAATAATGATAAAGTCACATAGAATGTACCTCCCATGCATTAGTGTTTCAATTATAAAGAGTTTAGAAATAATTATAATAAGTTCCAAATCAGAGGGTTAACAATGTTTACCAATGCCAACAACCGTTGAAGACAAAGGAAAGAAGGTAAATATTATGCAATCATATTGCTTAAAGTAAACGATTATAATTATGGAACACAAATCATCCCATAATTAGTTAATAATTTTATGATTGATTTTATATGAATATGCCTTATGAAAATATCATTTTTCGTCCTTTAGTGAACTTTTATTTGAATATATCCATATATATAAATTATATAATAATAAAATCACATTTTATATTTTATCAATACAATGTTGAACCCAATCTTCGAAATAATTTTTTTATAAGATAAGTTCTTTTTTAAGTAATAAAGGGTTAATTATATTTTGGAATCATATATGTCTCCTTGTGATATTAAATTAAGATTTATATATACCATAATGATGTTATAGGTTTAGGTTTGGTAATAAGTTCAATGTAATTTACACCCCTTTTGAAGTTCTATGTGATAGGATTTTATAAATATTAAATATTATTTTAGAGACATTTATGGTATTAAAATTCTTTAGTGTTATATTGTGACAATGTTATATGAGGAGGAATGCCTTTACACATTATCTAAATATGATTAAAGGTTTTTATAAGATATGTTCCTATGGATTTAAAAGGTGGTTTTGGATCAACACCTTCACCACATTGAGTTTTATTAAAATGATAGATTTCACATGAGCATTCAGATGGATCCTTATGAAACCCATTATGGAAAGAAAGTGTAAAAATATAATATACTAGAATGAATTTGTAGAAATAAATATATTGGTACCTAATAAATATTATGAAATGGAATAAAAATTTATATCCATTCATAATCATATAATAACTATAAAAATTTGGTAGAAATGTTATGATGATAATCATCGAGGCAATTTATAATTTGAATTTGGTGAGAAGGTCCTTCTTCGAATTTCTTCTTGGAAAAAAGAAGGGAATTTGAGACCAAGGTATATTGGTCCCTTTAAAATAATTGACATTATTAGTGAAGCATATTATCTCATTATTCTTCCACCAAATCTCTATTAGGTTAATGATGTTTTCCATGTATCTCTCCTGAGAAATTACATAACTGATCCATCACATGTACTAAACTCAAAGGTCGTACCACTGGATCACGATCATTCTTATGAGGATCAAACAGTGGTGATTCTAGTTTATACGTAGAATTTTATATGAAATAATATCACTCACCTAGTCAAAGTTCAATGAAGAAACCACTAGTTTGAGGAAGTTATGTGGGAACTTCCGGATATAATAAGGCAGAATTATCCACATTTATTTGTATCCGAGTGACAAATTTCGAAGGCGAAATTTATTAAAAGGGGGGTAGAATTTAACACCAAGAGTGTTTATGAATTATTATTTTTTAAACAAGTTAAATATATTTGATATAATGAATTATGTGAAACACTGAGTTAGCTTTCTTTATACACAATAATGAGTTTCCTCGATAGTTTACATTACACGCAAAACTGAGTTTTACCAAACAATAATATACTATTAACATTATTATTTATATTATCACCTAGAAATATCAATCATGAGTATGAATAATATCAACTAAATTATTGGAATATATATTTTGTAGACATTTATTAGTTATCTATTAATTAGAAATAAAATAAGAATCTGAAATGTTTTCTAAAAAAATGTGCTTTTTTCTAAAAGACAGTTTAGTCAATATTTTTCACATAATTTAAAATTAATTTCTAAAAATTTATAAAATTAATATGAAAAAATAATATAAATTTTTGGAATCATCATTTAAAAATTATTTTATAGTTTTTTTTGTGGTTTTTATGAAATATTTTATTTTTCGATTAATAGTGAAAAATACTAAATTTTAATTGAAAACCGGATTTTTGTTTAAATAATTTATAACAATAAATTTTATTTTTAATTTTTGTTTAATTTAAATTAGTTTAATATTATATTTATTAATCCAATTAAGTTCATCTAAATCATTTTCATTTTGAATTTGTATTTAAAAACACTGTAGACTTTTAAACGTTTTCTTTTTAAAAACATGTTTTCTAATCACATATATGGGTTTAATTTTATATTAAATTTGGAAAATTATTTGAATTAAATTTTATAAAATTAATTACATATTTTTAATAATCATATTTTATATTATCTATTATTTTAAAAAGTTTTTTTACAAAAATGAATAGTGAAAACATTACAAATTAATTGTAACAGGCCGAGATTTTATAAAAAACATTATTTTTAATTTCATTAATATCTTGTGTTGTAAACTACACCAAAAGGAGCTTTCACAACACACATCCTTGACTTGCCTTGCATTACACGCAATCGCGACCTTCCTCGATAGCGTGTGTAGTACGTAATACTGAGTTTCACTAAACAACAATATGCTATTAAAATATTATTAAAACTAGCCATTAAGAATAGTAATAACCACCTTTTAAAATTTTAGAAATTTTAACTCTCAAAATGGACTTCATTTTTCGATTCGGAGTATCGAATTTAGCCTAAGGTGAAATTTTGGTACTTTTCGGATAACTTTCATATTCTGATGAATATTGAAAATTACTAAATTTTAATTAAAAACAACTTTTTTAATCAAAATAATTAATAGTGATAAATTGTTAATTTGAGTGGTTTTAAATTATATTTAGAATATATTTTTACAATTTAATACAATGTTGGTCATTGGATGTAATTCCACATTTAAACCATACATAAACAAGTGTCAATCTTTTGATAGTTATTATCTCTTAAAAACACGCTATTTGTTGTGACAGCGGAAATTAATTATAAAATTAATTAATTCAACTTATATGTTGGGAATTTTGTAAAATATAAATCATTTTTGAATTCGGAATATCAATTATAGATTAGGGTGAAATTTTTGCATTTTTCTGAAAAACTTCAATTTTTGATGAATAGTGAAACTACTAAGTGGTAGTTAAAAAAATTAATTTTTTCATAAATCTTAATTTTACCGCTTCTGTGAATGGAATTTCAAAAATCCGAGAGACACAGTTGATGCCAGTAAATAAAATGTGGTTCAATGAGATGAAAATAATTTTTGGTGAATAGTAACTTTTTACTTTTATTTACCACGGTTAAAAGTAAATAGGGTAATTAAGGGTAAAAATGATATTAATATTACCCTAACACATGTCCTAATTCTATTGTACAAGTGTATCTCGACCAGAAACAACCTTACGTGTAAAATATTATCATTTAGGCCCACTTGGATTAGATTAAGACATTTATTATTATTTAATTCAAAGAAGAGATAAAAGAGTTAAAATCAAAGTTTATTTACTAAAACATTTTTAATATGAGGTTATACATAAGATAAATTCGACTATAAGTATTCATTAGAAATCTAAAAATATTTCCTACATAATGGTATTTTATTTGTAATTTTTAGACTTTATATAATTTAATTTATTATGACACAACAATGATGCAGTAATTACCTTTTTAATACAAATTAACATAATTGATGTTATAAATGCCCAAATAAATGTAATTTGAGACTTTTTATGACTTAAACTAATTTTCTAGGTTAATATGTAATGTTATTGTTGATTTAAGTAACTTGTTTAGAAATTATCATTCCGTTAAAAATTTCATAAAAATCATGTACCAAATAGTATCAAAATTGACATAAATTAGTTTTTAGAACAAATATTATATTATTAATTGTTATTTAATTCCTAAAAAACTATGGTTCGGCCAAATTACTTAGATAAGGATAGATATATTAATAATAAACAACTTGGGGATCGTTTGGCTTGATATAGTAAGTTTATTAACCATATAGTGTAAGAAAACAAAAAGACACGGTAAAAGTTAAATTATTTAACTTAGAGTTAAATCTAATTGATAAGGTTGAAATAATAACCTAAACTTGTCTAAATACTATTGTATGAGAGTATTTAGACCCATCCCCACTTTATCTTCAAAATAAGACCATTTGGAACCATTATAAACCGAATTTGACCTTAATATAAAATAATATTTTGAGATTTTCCTAAGATGCCCCTCTCCTCCCTTATAAAAGGGCACCTCCTCCCTCTCTTCCTCACACAACTTTGAGCCTTCATGCTCGGCCAAACTCTGCCCAAATCTCTTCTCCACTTCCCTAGTATCATCCTAGAGGTCCTGGTCTTCTTCAAAGACCATCCTTAGTTCTTTAAGTGGAGGTTAAGTGAAGGTGCGTCAAAAAGAGGTAATATCCATTACCGATCTTTTTCAATTTATTTCTTCTTCAACTTCTTCTTCTTTAGTTGTTTCATGATAAAGTAATAACATAAGTATTTATTATATACTAATATGTTATTATAAATATGAAACAACTCTAATTAACCTTCTATCCATCCTACGGAAAAAGGAAATCACCGCGCGTGCGTACGTACGGAATACCGTCTCCACGCCATGGTGTAATCTATTTTCTGTCACCACCTTAATTGGATGGGTATAATGGTGTAATGAGTAACTATATATGATTATTATAAAGTGATATTGATACTGAAATATTATACATACACTTCAACACAATTCCACGACCATGGGAACGATATCATCGCTCGTGCATACGTACGGACTACCGTCTCCACGACGTGATGAGATTCATTCTCAATGATTAACCATTCATGAATGATTATAAAGTATATATAATAATTACTAATGAAATATATGACCTAAAAATTATACTGGAATTATTTATATTTATATGTATGTCATCTACTTAATTCCATTCAATTCAATAAGGAAACGAAAACAGCGTTCATGCGTACGTACGGACTACCGTCTCCATGAACGGTGTATTTCTTTCCATTTACTGATTTATTATATATGTATATTATGAATATATATATATAAATCATGTTTTATATTCTGGAATTAAGTAATCATGATCTAAGTAATCATATGAATAATTACAAGTTAAAAATACGAACGACAAATGAGACGATTTTACCCAAAACGCTACTTTAACATGAATTTACAAAAGAACGGGTAGTATAAAGTCATAAGTGGACCATATATGATATAATAAAAATTAATATGATTCTGGAATAAGTCAATAACATGATTTAAATCATTATATAGGAGGTTCGGACACGTACAAAGTAAGTCGGACCTAAGGTAAGGGAAAATATCACAATCTCATTTTATCCGAGATTGTTTATACTTTGGTATTTACTGGGGTGTATTTTATCATCCAAATCCATGTTTCCTAAATATGTAATATTATTTCCATCCACCTAAAATTTTTTAAATCCAATTTTACCCTTCGGTGAATTTTTAGTAAAAGATATGAAAGGAATCCTTTGTCGTTTTTCTTACGAGGTACTTTTTGACTTTTCCGACAAAAGTACGAAGAATGTTTTTTTTAACTTATACGGCATGAATGGATTTTTAAAACATTATTTCCAAGAAGCTTCCTTTACAAGTTTTCAAATTTATTTTTAATCAACTTCTTTTATTTTAAAGTCGTATGACATGTTAAAAAAGGAAAAGTATTTTTAAAGTAGAAAGGATATTTTCCTCAAGAATGGAGTTCAAGTGTTTTATCAAAATTATTTTCCATATAAGATAATAAAGGGGTCTGTTTCTATCCCTATTATTACATGGATTTTATTATGTTGTGATGGAAATATTTTTATGAATTCCTTTATCCTATATGAATTGTTTTACGATATCATGATGTTTGAGATTCTCATTTTTATTACATGGCTTATGCAATGATGTATGATTTATGATTTTGTGGCACACATAAGAATGGTATCATTATAAGATGGGTGGGACCTATATCTCCCTCCAATGCATTGGGTAAAGATTTTATATCTCATGAGATAGACATGGATGGAATGGTAGGTTATACCGGTTCAGTGAAACAGGACTGAAACGAGGGTGACTCGGTTCAGAAAGGGACTTTGTCCACTAATATAGTCTTGGCAATGAGTCTTGACTAACAAGAAATGGTGATTATGTGTGTATTCCACAAAGTTTCATGTTTTAAGTTGTGATTATTGGTATTACATTTCACTTCTATGATTTTTCCCATGTTATGATATTATGAGCTCTTTTGCAGGTTAAGATTTCCAAAAGCTATATTCTTATGTATATGATGTGATTGATATTTCTTTTGATTACCCTTACTGAGCATTTGAGCTCACCATTTTATGTTTTCTTTTACCCAGGATATAAAGAAAGGTTTTAGGAAAAAAAAGAGAAGATCTTTATGGGAGATATTGATGATCTTTCACCACGATTAGAAGATTTTATTCCGAGTTTCCAAAGACACTAAACTATTACGGTCCTTGTGTGTGTGTTTTGTTATGTACTATGTATTCCACAAAAGTAATGTAATATCTATGTACGTTAAGCTTCGGGTCTCTACAGTTGGTATCAGAGTAAAGGTTTAGTCAACCTTTGGAAACTAGGATGCAAAAATGTTAGTGAGATCCCTAGAGATATTTCTAAGGTATGTCTAGGGATGTCCCTAAGGATAAGTATACGTATAAGATACAGTCCTAGAAATATTGTAATGATCATAGAATTTAACCTAAGATGTTAGACATTGAAGGTACTTCCCCTTTATTATGTTGTTTTCCCCTAGCATGATTTTTGCCTCTCACACTATTCTTTTTGAGTTTTAGAAAATGGCTGGAAGCAAGATGATTCACGATAATGGAGGATATGATGGACAATGGAATGATATTCTTCATGTGAAACCAAATGAAATAGGATTTGGAAGTCCAAACATCATTGTTATGCCGAATCAGAAATCTCATAATATGATCAATAAAGTAAAATTTGGTAAGTTTCCTGACTTGGCTAATAAGAGAAAGATGGAGTTTCATGATGATCATAGAGGAAAGAAAGTTCAATTTCCCCTATGTAAATCATGTGGGAAGAGGCATCAAGGAGAATGTTTCAAAGGAACTGGAAGATTCTTTGGGTGTGGAAAAGAAGGACACAAAGCTAGTAAGTGCAAAGGAAAAGGTTCAGTTAACACCAGGGATGAAGATAATGGTATTGCTATGACATCAACAATGGTTAAATGTTTTAAATGTGGAATTTACGGGCATTATGCGAAACAATGCCCTAAGGGAAAGTCTCATGAAGAGAATCAGTATGGCCATATGGGTAGTATTTATGTTGATGATGATGAAGAAACTACAAATGATATGTGATATGAAAAAATTGTTGAAGCTCGGTCAATGGTTTAAGAAGGTAGTGGAATGATTACATTTTTATCAAGTGTAATGTTGTATAAAGAATATCATGGTACTATAGAATAAAGAGACATCTAAGGATTGTTACACTGTTGTCTTTCCTTGAGTTTTGAAAGTGTATGATTAATGTTACTAGTATCCAAGAAAGGTTATCCAGATATTTTTGGAATGTAGATGATATGCGCATAATGAAGGGATAAGGAGAAAATGAAATGTTTGACAGTATTCATGAGCTCATGATTGATATAAGGACTAAGTGATATCATGGTTTGAGTATATAGAATTTTGAGGATTTTGGTATGTGGAAGGTGTTAACTTTTAACTGCATTCATGTTTTCACTAAGGTATTCAAGAGAATACACGATTATGGACTTTGAATGTTTGGAATGTGACCAACAAAACATATCTTATGATATATGGGGATCAACGATTGTATTAAATCTCTGGTAATCATTTTCACTATGTTATGAGAATGGACTACAATATTATGGATAAGCCTGAAGATTGGAATGGATTATGTTGGACATAAGTTAGTATTGTTTAAGGATAGAAGTTTTTTCGATATTATTGATGCGATGTTATAGTAATATAGTTTTAGAAAAAGGACAACCTGCAGGACGGGCGACAACCCATCGCGTCGGACAAGGCTGTGGAAATCGAACCCACAATCGAAGTGCGACTGGCCTTTATCGCCTACCACTGGCCTACAGGAAGTCCCTGTTTAGTAGAAACTAGTTTTATTATATTAAGCAATATGATATATGAAGTATAAGTCCATTTTAAGAACCATATATGATTAATCTCACTATAGATCGACTTATGTATATAATTTTTTCTAACCTTTTATTTGAGACAGATGGAATGACCCGTCATTCTATCACATGATCTGCTAATACTTCACGAATAACAAATTCAACTTCATTTATTTAAGATATGAAGTGTAAATTGTTCAGGGCACGAACAACAGTGAGATTGTACCAAAATAAAGTAAGTATTTATTCTAATTCAAATTTTCAACTCTAGAGAAATGATCTTGAAAACCAAAAATGTTGTCCTAGTGATCTTATACCTGATGAATCAGATGGTACCTTATATCATCACAAATCTATGGATTTGTGATTACTGGCTTTTCCATAGCCATGTTCTCTACCACTCTCCATCAGAACATGATGGTTAGATTTCTCTTCCATATCCATATTTTCACCTCTGTGGAAACCCAGTGATTAGTTTATTTGGGTAACCGTTACGTTTCATACCTTTGTTTTTAAAGATTGGTTTTGGTATTCCTTTTTACGATGTGGGTTTCTATTAAAGAAACTTTCGAGTAGTAAACCATTTATAACCCCGACGAATTTCGAGGGCGAAATTCATTTTAAGGGGGCTAGAATGTAACTGCCCGAGATTTTATAAAAAATATTCTTTTTAATTTCATTAATGTCTTGTGTTGTACGCTACACCAAAAGGAGCTTGCACAACACACATACTTTACTTGCCTTGCATTATACGCAATCGCGACCTTCCTCGATAGCGTGTGTAGTACGTAATACTGAGTTTCACTAAACAACAATATGCTATTAAAATATTATTAAAACTAGCCCTTAAGAATAGTAATAACCACCTTTTAAAATTTTAGAAATTTTAGCTCTCAAAATGGACTTCATTTTTGGATTCGGAGTATCGAATTTAGCCTAAGGTGAAATTTCGGTACTTTTCGGATAACTTTCATATTCTGATGAATAGTGAAAATTACTAAATTTTAATTAAAAACAACTTTTTTAATCGAAATGATTAATAGTGATAAATTTTTAATTTGAGTGGTTTTAAAGTATATTTAGAATATATTTTTACAATTTAATACAATGTTGGTCATTGGATGTAATTTTACATTTAAACCATACATAAACAAGTGTCAATCTTTTGATAGTTATTATCTCTTAAAAACACGCTATTTGTTGTGATAGTGGAAATTAATTATAAAATTAATTAATGCAACTTATATGTTGGGAATTTTGTAAAATATAAATCATTTTTGAATTCGGAATATCAATTATAGGTTAGGGTGAAATTTTGGCATTTTTCTGAAAAACTTCAATTTTTGATGAATAGTGAAACTACTAAGTGGTAGTTAAAAAAATTAATTTTTTCATAAATCTTAATTTTACCGCTTCTGTGAATGGAATTTCAAAAATTCGAGAGACACGGTGGATGTCAGAAAGTAAAATGTGGTTCAATGAGATGAAAATATTTTTTGGTGAATAGTAACTTTTTACTTTTATTTACCAAGGTTAAAAGTAAATAGGGTAATTAAGGGTAAAAATGATATTAATATTACACTAACACATGTCCTAATTATATTGGACAAGTGTATCTCGACCAAAAACAACCTTAAGTGTAAAATATTATCATTTAGTCCCACTTGGATTAGATTAGGACATTTATTATTATTTAATTCAAAGAAGAGATAAAAGAGTTGAAATCAAAGTTTATTTACTAAAACATTTTTAATATGGGGTTATACATTAGATAAATTAGACTATAAATATTCATTAGAAATATAAGAATATTTCCTACAAAATGGTATTTTATTTGTAATTTTTAGACTTTAAATAATTTAATTTATTTATGACACAACAATGATGAAGTAATTACCTTTTTAATACAAATTAACATAATTGATTTTATAAATGACCAAATAAATGTAATTTGAGACTTTTTATGACTTAAACTAATTTTATAGGTTAATATGACATGTTATTGTTGATTTAAGTAACTTTGTTGGAACTTATCATTCTGTTAGAAATTTCATAAAAATCATGTACCAAATAGTGTCAAAATTGACATAAATTAGTTTTTAAAACAAATATTATATTATTAATTGTTATTTAATTCCTAAAAATCTAAGGATCAGACAAATGACTTATATAAGGATATATATATTAATAATAAACAACTTGGGGTTCTTTTGGCTTGATATAGTATGTTTATTAACCATATAGTGTAAGAAAACAAAAAGACACGGTAAAAGTTAAATTATTTAACTTAGAGTTAAATATAATTTATATGGTTAAAATAATAACCTAAACTTGTCTAAATCCTATTGGATGAGAGTATTTCGACCAATACCAACTTTATTTTCGAAATAAGACCATTTGGAACCATTATAAACCGAATTTGACCTTAATATAAAATAATATTTTGAGATTTTCCTAAGATGCCCCTCTCCTCCCTTATAAAAGGGCACCTCCTCCCTCTCTTCCTCACACAACTTTGAGCCTTCATGCTCGGCCAACCCCTGCCCAAATCTCTTCTCCACTTCCTTAATATCATCTTAGAGGTCCTGGTCTTCTTCAAAGACCATCCTTAGTTCTTTAAGTGGAGGTTAAGTGAAGGCGCGTCAAAAAGAGGTAATATCCATTACCGATCTTTTTCAATTTCTTTCTTCTTCAAATTCTTCTTATTTAGTTGTTTCATGATAAAGTAATAACATCAGTATTTCTTATATACTTATATGTTATTATAAATATGAAACAACTCTAATTAACCTTCTATCCATCCTACGGAAAAAGGAAATCACCGCGCGTGCGTACGTACGGAATACCGTCTCCACGCCGTGGTGTAATCTATTTTCTGTCACCACCTTAATTGGATCGGTATAATGGTGTAATGAGTAACTATATATGATTATTATAAAGTGATATTGATACTGAAATATTATACATACACTTAAACACAATTCCACGACCATGGGAACGATATCATCGCTCGTGCGTACGTACGGACTACCGTCTCCACGACGCGATGAGATTCATTCTCAATGATTAACCATTCATGAATGATTATAAAGTATATATAATAAGTACTAATGAAATATATGACCTAATAATGATACTAGAATTATTTATATTTATATGTATGTCATCTACTTAATTCCATTCAATTCAATAAGGAAATGAAAACAACGTTCATGTGTACGTACGGACTACCGTCTCCATGAACGGTGTATTTCTTTCCATTTGCTGATTTATTATATATGTATATTCTGAATATATATATATATATATAAATCATGTTTTATATTCTAGAATTAAGTAATCATGATATATGTAATCATATGAATAATTACAAGTTAAAAACACGAACGACAAATGAGACGATTTTACCCAAAACGCTACTTTAACATAAATTTACAAAAGAACGGGTAATATAAAGTCATAAGTGGACCATATATGATATAATAACAATGAATATGATTCTGTAATAAGTAAATAACATGATTTAAATAATTATACAGGAGGTTCGGACACGTACAAAGCAAGTCGGACCTAAGGTAAGGGAAAATATCACAATCTCATTTTATCCGAGATTGTTTATACTTTGGTATTTATTGGGGTGTATTTTATCATCCACATCCATGTTTCCTCAATATGTAATATTATTTCCATCCACCTACAATTGTTTAAATCCAATTTTACCCTTCGGTGAATTTTTAGTAAAAGATATGAAAGGAATCTTTTGTCGTTTTTCGTACGAGGTACTTTTTGACTTTTCCGAAAAAAGTACGAAGAATGTTTTTTTTAACTTATACAGCATGAATGGATTTTTAAAACATTATTTACAAGAAGCTTCCTTTACAAGTTTTCAATTTTATTTTTAATCAAATTCTTTTATTTTAAAGTCGTATGACATGTTAAAAAAGCAAAAGTATTTTTGAAGTAGAAAGGATATTTTCCTCAAGAATGGAGTTCAAGTGTTTTATCAAAATTATTTTCCATCTAAGATAATAAAGGGTTCTGTTTCTATCCCTATTATTACATGGATTTGATTATGTTGTGATGGAAATATTTTTACGAATTCCTTTATCCTGTATGAATTGTTTTATGATGTCATGATGTTTGAGATTCTCATTTTTATTACATGGCTTATGCAATGATGTATGATTTTTGATTTTGTGGCACACATAAGAATGGTATCATTATGAGATGGGTGGGACCTATATCTCCCTCCAATGCATTGGGTAAAGATTTTATATCTCATGAGATAGATATGGCTGGAATGGTAGGTTATACCGGTTCAGTGAAACAGGACTGAAACAAGGGTGACTCGGTTCAGAAAGGGACTTTGTCCACTAAGATAGTCTTGGCAATGAGTCTTGACTAACAAGAAATGATGATTATGTGGGTATTCCACAAAGTTTCATGTTTTAAGTTGTGATTATTGGGATTACATTTCACTTATATGATTTTTCCCATGTTATGATATTATGAGCTCTTTTGCAGGTTAAGATTTCCAAAAGCTATATTCTTATGTATATGATGTGATTGATATTTCTTTTGTTTACCCTTACTGAGCATTTGAGTTCACCATTTTATTTTTTCTTTTCCCCAGGATATAAAGAAAGGTTTTAGGAAAAAAAAAGAGAAGATCTTTATGGGAGATATTGAAGATCTTTCACCACGATTAGAAGATTTTATTCCGAGTTTCCAAAGACACTAAACTATTACGGTCCTTGTGTGTGTGTTTTGTTATGTACTAAGTATTCCGCAAAAGTAATGTAATATCTATGTACGTTAAGCTTCGGGTCTCTACATTAATTACTATTGTTAAGATAAAAAGTGGATTTACCATGGGGTTAAACTAATAATATGAGGGTAAAAATCACCTAAAAACATTTACAACACCAATTTCATGTACATATTTCCACCTTATATCTTCTAGGTTTGATAATTACCTATTTCAAAATCTCTCTTCATGATAAAAATGTGGTTATGATTGAATCATTTCATAACTGGACAAGTTTTTCACTCACCACACTTATAAAAGTTAAACCCCTATACTCTTCCTCACACCTTAAAACCCCTTTGGTTCAAAAAATTAATTCCCAAATAACTTCAAAAATTACATCCTAACATCTTATAAGACTATTATTTGTTTAAATCCATCCTAATAAGGATTTTTTTGCAAACCTAAAGAGGGCACCCAAAGAATAGAAAATGTTCATCGATGAGGGTTTTCATTTTATTTAATTATCCACCCCCATAAATTATTATAATAACAAGATTATAAAATAGCCTCATTATATTCCATATATTTATATGTTTTTATGTTATGGGAATGATCTACAAACATATCCACTTCCATTAAATGGGTTACGAAATAAAAGTTCGTGTGTACGAAGGACTACCACCTAGTGAACTGATGTTATTTGTTTTTCCATGACCACCTATCAAAATTGTACATAATAATAGTTTTATTGTTTATATATTATATTTATTACATTATTATTCTACTTAAATTATTATATCAGACATATCTTCATGATTTTTATTTTTTAGGAATACAATAACATCCCTAGTGTACGGCGGACTACTGCATCGCGAATTGATGAAATTTGTTCGTGCTTTACATGGAAGTTATTAATGATGGTTTTAATGAAAACATGTTATCAATATGACATAAAAATTAATCTATAATTATCATATATAATTTACTTTTATTTACTTCAATCCAACAAGAAAATGGAAATAGTGTTCATGCGTATGTACGGCCAACCATCTCTATGAACGGTGTATTTCATTTTCTATCACGAAATTTCATGAGTTAATATAAAAACATATATACATAATATATATGATATTTATATCATGGTTAAAATTATTTATATTATGAAACTATGATCAAAGAAGACCAAAAATAACAGATCAATACATATAAGAAAAACAAAGAAGTTATTTCCCAAAAAGTAATTGTTTATAAACAGGTAATAAAAGGTCATATAAATTCATATATAGTATGATATATATGAATATGGTTCTATAATATATTTATAAGAAACTTTTATTTAGTATATAGGAGTCATTAATGAGTATGATTGAAGTCAAGACTTAAAGTAATGAATTATCATCTCACTTTTTACTTTCATGAGACACAAGACATATTCACTACCAATTAATTTTATGTGATGTGTATACTACCCATGAATATATTTTATGATTATTATAATAAGAGTTATTGGGATTTAAATATCCATTTAAGTATCTCTATTTTTTGGGGATTATGATTAAAATGTTACTAAATTGATAAATGATTTTTGTCTCAATTTTTCTTCTTTTAAATGTATGTTATATTATGTATCTATATTCTTTATTGAGTTGTATAAATATTACCCTTGACATGTAATATCATGAATATTTTTTCCACATGATATTTTATTTTATATTTTATGTTATTATTTCAAGGGGCTTATGATTCAAAGTTACCAAAGTGCTAAATATTTTATGTTACAATCTCATTTTTTATTAAGATTGTTTATAATTATGTCTCTAATGATAAAATATTATGATTCGTATATTAGTAAAGTAATTAATTTTGTGATTATATTTTTATTAATAATATTATAATTTAATATTATGATTTTTTAACTCTTTCATTATTATAATAATTGATAAAATGTTTTTAAGAAAATATGACTTTTTTTCTCTCTTTAGTTGGAAATCAATTTTCTTTCAAACCCGTGTTTTCAATAAATGTTTTCAAAAAAAATTGAATGATTTATAAATAACTTTTTTAAAAAATATATTTTTAAATGAATATTTATGTTATTTTTCAAACAATTCATATTTTTATTTTACCAAAAATATGAAAATAGTCTTTTCTTTTAACATACATAACATAAAAAATGTTGTTCACTATCATGATTGATAAATGATTTCATGATACCCTTAAAAGTTTTCCAACCTATTTTAAAAAGACTATTTTCTGTAACATTTGCTAAATTTATATATTTTAAATAAATTATTTCAAAATTAAATGGATTTGGAAAAAAATTTATGTTTTAAAAATAGTTTTTCAGAGAGAAAAGAATAGTTTTCTCAAGAAATGTTTTAAATGATCGATGAAAATCATTTTCTATCTAAGAATTCAGTAGTTGATGTTACTTATTCTTTACAGTGGATATGATACAAATATTCCATTCTTATTCTTTCTCTGAATGGTTTATGTTTATGATGTCTTGTGGTTTAGGTAAACCATTTCCCTTCTATAGGTTGTACCATGAGAAAATTCTTATAGAACACGCTTCTTTTCACAGGATTATTCTATGATGAAATGATAATAAAACCTATCACTTTTCCATAGGTTATGATATGATGAAATTTTTTTATACCCATTTCATTCCATGGGTTATGATATGATGAATTTTTATGATCTTGTGGAACACATAAATATGGTTCACATTATGTGATGGGTGTAACCTATATCTTACTCTAAAGCATTGGGTAATTACAAATTTTCTATGATCTCAAAGGGTATATAGGTGGTTATCCAATCCCAAAAACGAGTTTACATGGGTGTTTATACAAATACTGAAATGGAGGGTATACAGGTGGTTAGCCCAAACCCAAAATATGGTTCATGGGAGGTTATCCCAAGTCCGAAACAAGTCCAGTAGTGTTTAGCCAATGATTAACATATTATGAATGTCTTGGTGGGTATCCTTGACATAATATATTCAATTATTATGTGTATGCTACAAATATATTTCTTATAACAATATTGTGCTCTCATGGGTCATGTTCTTTCATTCTCCTATGATTTATGTCTTGTGAAATGCTAATATTTATTTCATGACTCATGTTTATGATCTATGATAGGTTGGTTATGAAATTTTTAAGTAATGTTAATTTTCATGTGCCCTTATGCTTATATTCTGAATTCATATTATCATAGATATATATCTATTGTGTTTACCCTTATTGAGAATCAGAGCTCACCCTTTATTATGTTTCTGTTCACCAGGTTATGAAGAAAGATTTTATTTAGGATATCTCTATAAATATTACTAAATAGGAATATCTTTCACCATATTAGAATATTTTGTTTATGTTTTCAAAATTACCTAAACTATTAGAGGCTTAAATTGTGTGTTTTTAAAATGTAATGAATATTCATATAAAAAGATGTAATTTCCATGTATGAGAAAACGGGGTTGTGATATCTGAGGTGCCTTATGGGACTATTTATCCAATAAGGGAGATGTTCCTCATGATAATGGACACAACATCCTAAAGTTTTCTTATATAATTTACATGAGAGGGTAAACCTATTGTGCATTTTTATAGTGAAATGACAGTCATAGAAGTCAATGTTTCATTAGATAAATTTAAGTTCTTGTCTATCTAACAACCTCAATTTATTTCCCACCTAAAACATACATAAATTAGGTTTCTATTTAATCTATGTTGGTACATACTTCTGAATTTTTTGGTGTCTCCACTTTGACATCTCAACCGATAAATACTATAGGGATGTCAAATAGTATAGGATCATCACACTCAAGAGGTGTTTAGACTGAAGTAGAAAAATGTACTAAAACCATATGCATGATATGAATTGGGTAAGATACATATAGTGGTATTAAAACATGAAAAATATGTGGGTGGTCTTTTAGAATACAACTAATCATAGATCCATGGATACTAAATGATAATTGTTATAATTTATGGATTTATTCCCCCTAAGATATCATTTAAGGAATAATTTCATAAGATGAAACATATAATATTTTGTATCATTAATAAATATCATTCATAAACTAGGTGAATCACTAAATCATGCATTATAATACATGAGTTAATGTGTGAATCATTAAGGAGTGTCCTCAGAAGTTATATAAATACACATTCATGTGAGGGTAGTAGGTGAGCGATGGTTCTTGGTTCTTGGTCAAAACTCTCAAACCCTCTATTCTCTCTTATACCTCCTCCTTTGAAAAAAGAGATTATAAAACATCATGGACTGGAGGAGTATCTTTAGTAAAAAAAAATGATCTAATTACATGTAGATAACTTTAGAGGTGGGAGTTTTTTTCCACTTTTTTATCATCATAAAACACATTATATGAAGATAAGAAAGGTTGAAGAGGAATATTCAATTAATGATATAAACATTTATGAATTTATTCATTTATAATTTAGAATGGTTTCATATTTATGACAAATATATCCTTATAAAAGGGATCAAATCACTTCTTCTACATTTAATAATTGTTTTTAAACAATAATGTGTCCCTTTAATGATATCATATCATCCCATGTGTTTAGATCTGTAAAATAATTTTTGGAAATGAAGAACACTCAGAATAGAGTACTACATTATCCAAAACCACACCTAATAAACCGATAACCACATCCTAAAGCTATATATTTTAATCCCATGTATTAAATATTAATGTATGAAAAACAGCCAACTTCTCTTTGATATGAAATCGTGATTAAATTGTTTTTTATTATTTATTAAGAGTTAATGCATTTGAAAAATCTAATCATTCTTCTATTTGGTGTTTTATGATTTTATTTTACATAAGATTATTGGTCCTTAATAATGGATTCAATAGGTGTATAATGTCCTAGTGAAAGCCGTGGTGTTGAGAAAAACAATATTTTTCAATTATTCAATTTTTAATTTGGAATTTGATTAATATTCTATAAATGGTTTATATTTTATAATAAAAAATATTTTTAATGATATTTATTATTTAAAAAACTTTTAATTAATTAATTAATCATAGAGGTTTTATATTTAATTAGTAAATTTTCTTGAAAAAATTATTATTAAATACCCAGAAAAATTAATATTTAAAATACCTTTTATAAAAAAAATTGGGATTATAAATAATATGTTTTATTTTATAATCATAAAAATATTTCTTAATGTGTTAAAAATTATATAAATGATATAAAATATAATATCTTTTATAATCTAAATTATAAATCATTCATAATTATTTATTATTGTTCAAAATTTATAAGGACTTATTTGAAATGTTAAATATATTATATCTATATTATTTAAAATATTTACTTAATATAAAAATAAATATAAATTTTTTTACAAATCGTGATAAAATAATATAATTAAAATATCATTTCATATAGTGATTAATATAAAATTTTCATATTTAAAGTTTATATAAAGTGTTATATTATAATTTAAGGATTATTCCTGATGTGTTAACTAATTTTGAAAAGTTTTTATAATTACATTTTATCTATGAATTGTTCATAAATGGTTATCTAATGGTTAAATATTTGAATTATTCATTTATTTAAAGCTTATTTCCTATTTTTTCATAGTTGTAAATTTTTAAAAGTATGAATAAATTTTTATGCCAATATTTATATGATAAATTGCTTTTAGGATGGACCTTTTCATTTTCATGTTATGAATGACCCCATAAAAAATTTAGTTTTTAATATAACATGTCCTCAATTTGAAATTGATTTTATGAACTTGAATTTAGTTATTGAATATAGTTTTTTCATATTATGTTTTAGAGTTATGATGAATTTGATTATCTCTTGAATTAAGTATCTCTAGGTAGAGGGACTTGGGGTTGAACACCCTTTCAATCTAGAGGCTTATGTATTGTCTAGAAAGGTTATTAGGGTTTGTTATCTATTTTTTTAGGTTTAATCATGTGCATATTTGCAATCCCATATAAATCTATGCATTTACATGGAAATTTCATTTACCATATAAATATAAATCAGTTGTATATGTATGAATATGTTTGACCATTAATTTTGGGTGAATAATACAAAATTTGGTCTATATAAAGGTTTACACATCAATATGATTTGAACATATTTATTTTTTGGTGGTAATATGATTCCAAAATAAATCACAAGAATAATGGATACAAAGGGAATAATAGGAAACAAAATCGTGAGACTTATATCCAATTTAAATATTATGTGTAATAGTCCATCAAAATTGGTAGTTTTCAAGACCTCGATCATCCATCTGGGTTCTTTTTGGGAAACCAAGGTTCCCCTAGGTTATCATGTATAAATAAATAATGTATTAGTTGATACTTGATCATCCTTGGGTAGGTTCTCCCAAAGAAGGGTGCCTCTGGATTCCCATTTTTATTCTATTCTTGTTGTTTGGTTTGGGTAACACTTAGTTGTGAAACTGTAAGAGTTAGGATACCCTAAAAAATATATTTGGTTTTATCCATATGATTTATTATGAAAAGTATTATTCTCTAAAATATCCAAGATTCATATATGATTTGATTAATATGATTCCTTACCTAAGTAGCTTATTGGTGAGAGGAATGCCAAAGTGGACTCATTACATTATGAAATATGGATCTTTTCCCACTAATGATTATGATGAAATGTTAAGGTTATCCTAAGTAGTAATCTTGTATAAAGATACATAATATGTTCATGAGGCATAAAAATGTGTTTATGTGCAATGGATGTCCTACTTGAAATACCACAAGAAGATTCATGCAGATGTCTTTGGTATACTAGAGGTGCATGGAACGTATTTGAGTCCTTGCAACCTAATGTTGGTGATATTCCAGGCATGATAACCTTAAAACATTGATATCATACTTACATAAGTCTATATATTGACTTATCTTAAATATGGGTGGTTGGGAATGGTGTTAATCATGTCATCAGTTGAAGCTCAACTAGATATGGGATTTATTCTATCATATGATGTGTATAAAATTTGGTCCCCCAATTGATATAGACTATATAGTGTGCAGCTGCACCTACTAATAAAATACAATGTTCATATCTATTTGGATGAGTCACATGATATGTTTTCATCTATACTGATGAATGACATGTGTTATTTCCATCAACCGAACCAGTATATACTATAGAATCAATAATATAGGAGTAGGCTATATGGGATTAACATTATTTGTGTCCTATAGTCATTTGATGTCTTATAAAAAGGTAAAATATGAGAATTCATGTTTTTGTATAATGTATACTAGTTGACATTGGTATAGAGATACATGAGTTTTATGGAGATAATGTTAGATCCCTTTATAGCTTGAGTAACATTGACACTTTTCTAGAGGCTACTCTTTTCTTATATATATGGATCATGAGATTTATTATTATTGTCAAAACTATAATTGCTTATGGGGTCACACATTGTGGTTTATTGAATAGGTATTGAGTTTGACATAGAGAGATTCTCTAAAATTATTTTAGAGCTAATCGGAATAGAGTTTTGGATAATTATTCACAAATTGTTTTATAGGGTGTAATGAAAGGTAATGTATCTTTAAAAAAATGTTTTAGAACACATACAAAAGGGGTATTGGATATAATTTTATGAGTTATTATATATGAAAAAATATATGGTGAAATGGAACAAATTCTACGAGGCTTTACTGAAAATGGGGTATTAAAGGAGATATATTCCCTAAAGTCATATGCATGAGATGTATTTGGGAAGATATATATAGTGGGATTACAGAATGCATAAGATATATTTATTCATAAAGAATGAAAATTATATTTCTTAATTAGATACAAAATGATAATTGGTATAACTAAAGTATGTAATCCATTTAACCTATAATTTAAGTAATTATTTGATAAAATGAAACACACAAAAGTTTGAATCATTCATGCATATGATGAATGAACTTGCTGATGAATTAAATCATATGTTATAATGCATGGGAAAATGTGTACATAACTAAGTATTTTTCTTTGAAGATATATTTAGACACTTCCATGTGAGGGCAATGTGTGTGTGATGGTCCTTGGTTCTTGGATGAAACTCTTAGGAACTTGATGCCCTCCTGTTATTCCTCTTTCACATCAAGATATGCTAGTTTATTTTGGTAGTTAAGGTGTCATTTTTGGGTAAAAAATATTCATTCATCTCATGGGTACCATTGGAGGTGGGAGGATTTTGTTCAACACTGTAGTGATTGTCATCAAGCACATTAGACAATGATCTGAAACATTATATATTGATGAATGGAATGCTTGTTTATACATTTTTTCATTTCATGTTTAGTATGGTTTAATATTTATCGTATGGTTATACTTCTAAAAGGGATAAAATATCTTCCACAAAATCTTGTAATTATTATTAAACCCTAATAAATCCCTTAAAAATTGGCCCCTCACAAAGTGATCTTATCTCTAAATATTTCCCAAATTCTAAGAGTGGTTTTTAACCTAGTCTTGAAACACTCTACATCTTGTGTGTCACTCAAAAAAATTTATAGAGAGACATATTAATGTGGATCTCATAGACTCCCCTATAGGACTTTACTGTGATATTTCCCATGCTCCATCGTATATTCTCAATGATCAGGTATGGAAGGTTTGATTAGCATAATAATCATATCAATGAAAAATATGTGATTTCCTCTTGATAACAAGAATGAATACTCCATTAAAATATCATAACTATAAAATCCATGGACCATTACATTTATTCTAAGAATTATATGCTTACAAAATCCCCCTAATAGTCTAGGGTGGTAGCAGGGCAATGGGGTTAAATCATTAAGATGTGGTACATGGTGGAATAGGTTTTACAAGAGTTTAATTGCCTTCAATGGGTGTTGGATCAGCCCCATAAAGAACTAGATTTCATATAGAATCAATCTAAATAGGATTATTGACTAGTATAGGAGGCATATATGGTAGTACTAAATATCGCTGCAAGGGAAAATGCACATCGGTATGATGTAAAAGTATGAGTTGCAACATTATCTATGTAGCACCAAATAGTGGGTGACTCTATGAAAATACGGATTGTACATTAGGAGTCCATTGAGCATTCTTGTACTAATAAAATCATCATATTCATGAGTAAGACTCTATATTTTATATTTTACTCTCAATTTTTGATCAATAAATGAAAATTCATCTTTTTCCTAATTTTCATTCTCTCGTTCCATTCTAATTATCATTTAATGTCAACCTATGAATCCATGTAAAGTAATATGAATATATTTTGAAATAATTTAAACATTGAATTTGATATAAAAAAATTTAATCATAGTCCTTAAACACATTATTTTAGAATATTTTCATTATGGTCATGGCTCAAAAATGGGTATAAGCATTTGTTCCATCAAAGTGCATTGGACTTGTAGTATTTGGATGAATGAGTTCCTATAGGGCATGGATCATGAATGGGTATAAGAAAAAATACCATCATTGTAACACTTGATTTTATCTATTTGGATTGATTATTTGAATCAATGTGGTGAGAATCACAAAGTGGGAATTGGAATGATAATTTTGATGTTAAAAATGTTTTCAGTACCCTAATGTCATATCTTTATTCATATTGTATGGATATATTGGATTGGAATGGAGATTATGATATAATAGATTAATGTTCTAAATATTTCATAAGTTAAGGGACCTAGTTAACACAATTTGACTACTTGTGGGGTTAAATATTAGACTCTAAAAGCTTTTAGTCATTTATTTTGTTTCCCTAAATTTTTCCTAAGATTTATATGGTGGAAGCTTAGTGGGTTGGAACTCAATTTTTTCTTAGTCCAGCCCTTATCGGTTTTCAACCAAACAATTTTTGTTTCATTTCAATTTCAAAAATTCAATTTTTTTAAAATAATTAGAGTCTCGTGTCTAGTGACCAAAGACTTCAATTTATTATATGGTCACCCTTTTGTGTTTTCAAACTACTAAGTGATGTGTCTCTTTAATTATGTATTTTAAATTCATGTGAGTTAGACCACTACAGATGATGGTTAAGGTCATATAGATTTGAATAAAAGGTGAGGTATCTTTTATAGTAACTTGGGAAAAGTTATCTTGACATTAATAGAGACCCTAAAATTACAAATAAATATTTCCTCAAAGAGTGGTTTGTATGGTTTTAAGTCATAGTTATCATACCAATGATTGTTGATATTTTAGGCTAAGGAAATTTGACCACAAATTAAGTTATTTTAAGCTTGCATAGATTTAAACAAATTAAATTCTGGTGGACCATACAATAACACCGATGAGATAGAGCAAAATTGAGTTGGAAAATCCCAATGAAAATAATATAGAAAAATTCAAGAATAGGTGCGTACAGTTTAGGGTTATAACATTTGAACTAAGAGTTACTGCAGGTTAGAACTATATATATTTAACCATATACTAATTTGATTGTTATTATAGTATAATAAACACTAACATGATTAACATAATCAAAGTAAACCAATATTTTATGGTTATGGAATTTGAACTAAGAGTTACTAAAGCTTAATGCTATATGGATTTGACCATATATAGATAGGTTTTTCCGTGTAATCTAAAGAAAAAATCCTGATCAAAGTGACCATCACTATCATTAGTGGTGGACCTGCACTCTCCAAGATTATTACAGGGCTTTATATTTTCAATATTAAGAGATAGATATGATTTTCCAATTTTTTATAGAGAATGAGGTTGAGAATATGTCCCCTTTTATAACATGTTCTAAAGGATACTAATATTTTATATTATACATCTTTAAACAAATGAGAGGAGAAATAAATATATAAGTGGAAATGAAAACCCCAAATGAATGGGGTCTTAGTGACATTATTGAATACCCTAGAAAAATGGTACACATTCAGTTTATGGCCATGAGGCTTGAACCATTGAGTTGTTTGGATTAAGGTCATATGACTAGGACGGATCAAATGTTCCAGAAAAAGATATTGAATCTCTACTCTAAATGTGATAAAGAGTCACAAATGTATAAAATTGAGGGTACTAAATCCACTTCAATAGTTGTGTAATGGGATTATAAATCAAAATCCAAGATATTGGAATTAGAAATAATGATATGGGAGATAAATGTCAAGGATCATCAATGGATATATTAAAATTACAGGCCTCATTGCAATGGTCTATAGGCATACATATATTTGAGATCCCTCCCCTTAGGATGAGGATGACTTCAGTTGAAATTCTATATTAGGGGTGAATATGTAGAGCCATGTTGACGGTGTGTATGAATAGTTATAAAAAAATCCCTTGGAGTCTAATATGATCATTACCGATAAATTGTACAATTTTTTAGGATTCAAACACAAGAAAAAAAATAAGAATATTTATAATTTAAAGTAATACTCAAGAAGGGTTCTTACACCTAAAATATTATACAGCAGCGTATGGAACACATATTAAAGGTGAAGAGAAATGATATTCCATCGCTCTATTTTTTCCTAAACTAGTAGTTCTAGTGAGTGTTGTTTGGATTTTGAAAGTGCTATA
This sequence comes from Viscum album, assembly GCA_963277665.1. Classification (NCBI taxonomy): domain Eukaryota; kingdom Viridiplantae; phylum Streptophyta; class Magnoliopsida; order Santalales; family Viscaceae; genus Viscum; species Viscum album. Next base: position 668,834,857 of record OY728131.1, on the reverse strand, counting down.
TGGTGGGACCTACAATCCTTGTTCCTTTTCTATTTTCACTCTAAGATTTTTCTAATCCATGAAGGTAAGAGTATTAGAAAGCATAGACATGAATCTTTCCAAACAATCCATTTATAGGTTTTTATACTAAAAATTGTTACATCTATTCCACCTACCGTTTCATATCTTGTGGTATGGACTAATGAAGTATAGACTTTAAGATCATATAGATTTTACCAAATGAAAAATGGAGGGAAACCCATACAATAAGGGTGAGGTAGAACCCATTATGAATAGAGATCTCAATTCTAGTGAAGATTATCTCTTTGGGAAGTGCACACATTTTTTGTTCATATTCCTTGGACTAGAGGGGTGGAAATGAAAACCCAAATAGGGACTAATGGCTAAGAATGTCCCAACACCATTCAAATAGATTGGTGACATCATAAATCGCAACTCGAGGTTCATGGATTAGAAGAGGTGATGTGGAATAGGTATGAAAGGGATGAATACTAACAATATTTGACTGATGTCTTCCACTATGATGATTTGGTGGCATATAGAGATTATAGGACCTTCCCCTTAGGACATAGTTTCCTCCAGTTGAAAGGCCAAATGGGGGGGAAATGTTTTTTCGTATAGAAATCATGTATGCATTTTAAAACAAAAGTGTCCATTAGATTCAAAAATACTCATTATCAATAGTCATGAAAGGTTTATGGTAATATAAGACACTAAAAGAACATATTTTGTTATTTGAAAAAGTATTTTTGATAAGAGTGATAAATACATTTTATACTTGATATTCTCATGACTAGGTGGTTATGATTCCCTTAAAATGAGTGGCGATAAATGAAGACTTCTGATTGAGCCCTAAATATATGACTCAAGAATCACTATGTATCCTGATATAAAAAATATCAATCCACACATAGTTATTATATTGAAGGGAGTCTCTAAATATTAGGATATAATATCAAGAATGAGTAATTTTATCTTGATGCTTGTTTGGAGAATAATCCTATATCAAGCACCCTTATATGAATTTTTCTCCCATATAAGGAAATTAAAAACAAGTAATAGTAAACTCTGAATAGTTTAAAGTCATGCAAGGTGGACCATGTAATATTTAGATAAATATCATGTGACAAATACTTTATCATTATGTATTTCGTTTAGATCTAATTATTGTGTAAATTGGGATAACTCCGTCCTACAGTTGATTGACTATAATAATGTTGCACCCAAAGATTATACTATATATATTTCATTTAAATAAATCTAATGCGTTTGATAGCAATATTTACATAAAACACCTGACTAAAATGGATTGTGATATACCTTATTTATATAATTTAATATGGTGTCAAACAAAAAAAACAAAATTTCTGTAACAATAAAGCCTCAAATAAATAAAAAGATAAAAAAATTATTTATTATATAAATACATATTTAAATTACAAAATTATTATTATTATTATTGTATAATTATTTATTTATTTATTAAATTTAATAGATATAAGATAAATAATGAATAAAATTTGATTAAAACTATTAAATGTTAAAATAGGAAATTTTAAAAGAACTATTTTTAAAGTGATGTGTACTTAATAAATTAAACTGATCAATTTTAAATAATGATTCTAATAATAATTCATATTTCAAACTAATATATTAACACCCATTTGATTCCAAATTGATATGAAATAATATTAAGAACATTTAATGTCTAAATGTTTATTTTTCTATAAAAATAGTTTTTCTTTAAAAAAATTATTTTAATTTAGATTAAATTATTATAAATTTTAGAATTTTAATTTGATGAAACGAAATAGATTTTCTAATTTAGAAATTAAAAATTATATTAGGGTTTTTTTCATGATTTTCTAGAAAAGGTTCATTTTTTAGGTGAATATTAAATATATAGTTTTTATTAATACTATAGTGTTGTTCACATTATCATGATCAAAGCATAAATTAAAAATTTTATAATAAAATTTTCAGGAACATTGAAATTTTTTAGGGGAAAATTATTCATTTAAAAAAACTATTTTGAATTTATAAAATGCATGTTTAGAATTTTCAAACTTATTTAAAATTTAGTTTAATAAAATATATTGTTTCATTCCTTTCAATTAAATATAAACATGGTAGAATTATATTTTTTCATAATTTTATAGGTGCATAAATATTATTTATTTAATAGGGAATAGATTTTTTTATATAAAATCAAAATATTAAAAATTTAATCTTAATCATAATTTTTGAGCATATAAATACACTATTTTAAGAAAACTGGTTTTTATACATTCTGTGTGAAAATATTAAAATTAATTTTAATCACCCTAAAATATTTTAATTGAAAAAATTGGTTTCAAATTTAAAACCATTAAGAAAAAATTATGCAATATGAACTATTTTATTTTTAGTAATTAAAAGTGAATTACTTAGGTTAAAATTAGTAACCAAAGTAAAAACCAAAAATTGTAAAAGTGAATCATATAAGAGTAAAGACATAAAAAATTTTAATAACGTGATTGAAAATGTATGGTTTAGGATTTATTAATTTTTACCCATCCCCCACTCTATTATTATCCATTATGAGATCCTATTTACCTATTATATTATTATAAAGATCTCAATCCCCTCCCTTATAAAAGGATCCTTCACTACCCCACTTCTCCTCACACCCCAAGCCTGTTATATTTGACAAAAAAGTTACCAAATAACTCCCCAAAACTAATATACATGTCTAATGGGTTATTTTATTCTCAAAAGACATCTCTAAAATTCTTTATCCAATTTTCAAAGGATCTCTTCCAAAGAGTAAGGTAAAATTCTCAATTATTCCTTTTTCATTTCTTTTCCATTTATTCTTCTTATACATCATCCAAATATAATAAAACCAGGATTAAATAATTACATAAGTACCATAATTATACTTAAATTATATTATGAATATGGGAGAACATTTTTTCTCTTTCCTCACAACCATTCTAAAAATGAAAGCATTACTTGGGCTACAGACGGACTACTACCTCCATAAGAGAAAAGATCCATTTTTTATAACCCGTTAAATTTTTAGATTAAAGACAATGTTTATTTAATAAATTTTCTATTTAAAAAATAATTAACATTATAAAAATCTAAACCAATTCCTACCTTATATATATTCTATATAAAATGTGAATGATGCTCGTGATTACAAGCAGACTACTGCCTCCATGAAGCAAAATACTTCATTTTTTCTTCTAGAATTTCATTCTTTATATAAATCCATTAAAATATGATTCACCACCTTAAAAAACTAAATAATATAATTATACTTATATAATAATTATATTATTCCAAATGAATCACTTTCTAAACCACACTTACCCATCGATTATAGTATGTTCTTGTTTAAGTCGGTTAAACCACCTATATGAAAAATGTTATAAATTTTTATCATGAATGACTATAGAAAATTAACTACCATTATTATTATTATAAATTAATAATAAAATAATATTTGTTTTAATATTCTTGAAATTTTATTTTATGATTTAAATTATTAATTAATATGTCACCCATTTTTCATTAAAATTTACTCAAAACAATTTCCCTAAGGATTCTATTCTCACCAATCATGCCCATACTTTCCCCAAAATGAATATAGAGATGAATAAATAATTAAAACAAAATTGTTTTAATATATTTTATAATATATTAATGATTAAATAGGTGTCAATGAATTTGGTTCTATGTCTCTATTATAAAATACTTGTGAAATAAATGAACTTACTAATAACAGATAATGAAACTAAACGTTGATCAGATAATGAACATATAATGAATGATTCTAATTAATGATTAAAAACCAAAATATATAGGAAAATGTTATTAAATAGTTCACTATTATTTTTATTTTTATTAAATAATATATCAAAGAACTTTTGTAGAAGTTGAGAGTAAAGCTAATTATTTTTTATTGACTTGACTTCTTTTCATGGGTCATAATGATTTCATTTTTACTATGAGCTTACAAGATGGTTTTCTTCTATTCTAAAATAATATTATAATAAATTTCATCCTTATTTTCTTGGGAATTACATTGATTTATTTCACTCTTCATAAAATGATATGGTGTTAAGAATAATTCTCATCCTCTCAAAAAAAGACCTTTCTCTAATATATATGTGTTCACTCTTCCCAACAATGTTATCCTTTCTTATTTTTGAAATCCAAATGTATTTTATTTTTTATAATTTTAAAATTTCTATTTAACTATTTTATAATGAATTATTTACCATCGTAGTTATTATGTGGGTCTCAATAAAGTGTTTTTTAAATATTAAAAACAATTTCACTTTCACATTGATAATTTCTATATTTTGTCCCACATTTTCTCAAAATAACCTTTATGTTATCTCTAGGGAACCATTATTGAGGATTATTTTTGAAATTAATTGTTCTTAAAAGTTTTCAATTCACTTTTTCTATAATTACTTTTGAGAGTAGCTCATAAATTATTCTCTTTACAACAATTATAAGAAATGTTTTCAAAAGTCTCTTCTGTGTTTTAATTCAATTTTCCTGTCTAATTCCAAAAGATCTAACTCTTATAGAGATAGGTTTTCTGAATCAACTTCTAAATTCCTTTATGAAAAAATTTTTTGGGGAGATTTAATTTTTGGTATCAACTTATCCATGTATTGAAGTGATTTTATATTATACCATTTAGAAATTTTATGAAAACCATTTTCTTTCCATGGGATTTAATGACATGATGAATGATTGACATCTTATAAAACACATATATACGGTTGAGGATGGGTGAGGTCCTATATTTTCCTCAAATACATTGGTTAAGTTTTATATCTCATGAGATAATTAATTATATATCATTGGTTTGTTCATAACTTAAGGCATGAGAATCATGGGTTTTCTCACAACATAAAGCATGGAGATCATGGGTATGTTCAAAAATTAAGGTGTGGCAATCTTGGGTTTTCTCAAAATATAAAACATGTAAATTGGTATTTTCTTCACAATTTAAGGAATGTAAGTCATGGTTATTATCACAAGATAAAAAATGGAAATCATGGGTTTTTTTATAACATAAATCATGGGAATCATGGGTTTTCTCACAAAATAAACTTTGTGCATCATGGGCTTGTTAAGAACGTAAAGATTGGGAATCATGGATTTTCCTAAAATTTTATAAATCCCTATACTTATGACTATTTAATAATTCCTTTTTATACTAGGTTTAAATTACATGTCATATTTCTATATTATATGCCTATGATTATGCTCCATGGCTCATGTTTATTATCTCATACTCTTATTCCATCGTACATGTTTTTTTATTTGAGATTATATATCTATCAACAATGAATTAAATATAACTATTATTATTTGATTATATTTTTAATAAAATATTTCTCATATTCTCAGGTTTTGTCATTAACTTATGATCTTACCCTTGATGATATGTTGATAAGTATTCCATTTCTAAGTGTTTGAGATAACCCTTTTCTTATGTTTCCATTCCCTAGGTTAGGAATATGAGTATAACCAATTAAGATTCTGTAAGGGGGTCCATTGTGGTTAGATTATGGGTAAATGTTCTCAAGTATCATAAAATAAGTTTCTTATATAGATTATCCTCACATACGTTAAACCTTTCATTCTTGGGATTATGATAATATTATGAGATACAATGTTTAACTTATGTAAATGACCTAAAATAAATTTATTTTCATCTTATATCCACTCACTCGGTATCAATGCCTATATTGAAATAATGTGTTTTTAAAACTGTTCTTAAGTGTCTAGGTTTAGAGAACCTTTATTGATATGAAATATGGTTTTAGTTATTCTTAAGTATTGGTTTAGTTATTTAGGATTAGGATTATTTACCTTTAGTAAAAAAACCTAGGTATTAGTCTAGATATTGGATACCATCATAAAATTTAGTAAAAAAGTATAAATTTTGTAGTCTTCCTAGAAATGAAATAACTGTATGAATACTAATAAGTGGATGTAGGATCTAGAACTAATGTGTCTAGGGTTTATTTTCCTAAAAGGGATATTTAATTATAAACTCAATATTTACATTGTGTATGAAAAATTGGCCTAACAACATACATGGTTTGAAAATCCCTAGGGATATAATATGGTTGGTGAAATTCAATTTATGAGCCATTATGAAGGATTTATTCTACTTGAAAATTAGTTTAAAAATAATGATATAACCCAACATAAAGAAAACTAGATTAAAATAAGAGTGGCTTAGGATGAATTAAAATCTAACATGATTGTTATGAAGAGTGATATGTTTCAATATTGAGTCTTTCATTAAATTATTTATGAAAATTCTCTTATTGTGTTATTTTTTGGTCATTCTTGTTAACCATTTTTGGTTTTATTAATAGTTAGATAAATTTGGAAATGGGTTTCATGAACAACATGATAATTTCCATAATGAGTAACCATACTTGATATGAGTTAGAGTGGAAAATATTATGTTTATTTTTAATCAGTTTTCATGATTTTGATTATAAACGTGAACATATTTAAGTTTCCAGAAACTCTAAAGAAGAGAAGTGTGGAATATCATGGAAGTTCAGTTGATGAAGATGATGAAGGAAATAAGATTTAATTTCCATCATGTCAAAAATATAGGAAGAGGCACCCATGGGAATGTCTCAAAGGAATTGGAATATGTTTTATCTATGGAAAAAAGGGCATTGGGTAACAAGATTTCAAGTAAAAAAGGAAGTGTTAGAATAATAGTATAGTGAAAAATATGTTCTTCCTAAGGATCCACTATCAATTCGATGTTTTTAGAAGGTATTAATTTGGTTACTATAAAAATCAATGCACTAATTAAAGGGATTTGGATTAAAATTTACACAATTAACATCCTAGACCATGGAACTACAAAAATCCCATTCAACAACTAATATGGAAGTGGATAATTATAATTAATTATGGATAAGTACACTCATTCTTCACTATATATTTATGAATTTCTTATATATTATTTCTTGTAAGGTTACACTTTTTATTAGCTATTTAATTATTAATACAAACATCTAATGGTATCATTATTGTATCCAAGGTATATTAATCTCCTTTAAGGTTTTTGGTATTATGATTCATGCGAGTCTAGTAATCCTTCCTTTAAATTTATTTGATATGATTTTGGAAATTTATTTTCTATCTCCACATATAGTATATTTTAATTAATTCAATAGGGATATCATGATTGATATTTCAAACCAATATATAATAACCTATTACTACAAGGATGATTACGATTTCTCTTTGAAAACCAATTCTATTATATGAGTTAGGATAACTAATCATGATGTATGTTTATATAAAATGATTGGAGAAAAAAAATTAAATTAGGATTTACCTATCCTGAGGGTAAAATATATATTTCTTAATTTGTTATGTTTTATTTCCATCTATAAATTAATTATTGTGTTGTTATTTTATTTTATATAACCTCACCTTTTTTTATTAATAAATGATAATTAAAATTGTGGGGATTAAATTTATTTAGGGGGTAATAAAATTCCCTAATATTTTACTCTATATATTTCATTTAAATAAATATAATGTTCTTGATAGATTTATTAACATGAAATATAATACCAAAATGGATCGTGACATACCTTATTAAAATAATTTAATATGATGTTAAATGTTAATAAAAAATTATAGTAACAATAAAGCCTCATGTAAATAAAAATATTATAAATTACCCTATCATAAAAACATACAATAAAATTTAATTATATATTATTATTAATAATAAATAATGATTTATTTATTTATTAAATTTGAGGGTTTTAAGATAAATAATTAATGAAATGTGATTAAACCTATTAAACATTAAAAAGGGATATTTTACAAAGAAGTATTTTTAAAGTGATGTGAACCTAATAAATTAAATTTATCACTTTTAAAATATTGTTTTTATAAAAAATAATATTTAAAACTAATATATTAACACTAATTTAATTTTAAATTGATATGAAATAATATTAAGAACATTTAATGCTTAAGAGTTCATTTTTTATAAAAATGGTATTTATTTATATTTTTTATTTTCATTTAGAAGATAAATTTTATAATTTTATAATTTAAATTTTATTAGATTGACTTTATTTTAGAATTCATAAGGTCAAAAATATCTTAGAGTGAAGTTTTGATCTTTTTTGGAAAATATTGATTTTTTGGTGAATAGGGAAAAATGTTGTCTTTAATAATATCATAATTTTTTTACTCTATCATGATCTATGATAGAATTAAAAGTTTTTTTAAAAAATTATTATCATTAAAGTTTTTATTGGTAAAATTAGAAACTTTAAAATACTATTTTGAATTTATAAATCCCTTGTTTAACATTTTTTAAACATAAGTAATATTTACTTTAATAAAACATGTTTATCATTTATTCCTTATAATTAACAATCCATAAGGTGGAATTATATTTTGGATTAATTTTAAACACGCATAAATTTTATTTGGATAATAATAAACCAATAAATTTTATATAAATAAAAAAATTATAATTCTAACTTAATCACAATTTTTAAGCATAAAAATACACTTTTCATGAAAATTTGTTTTACACGTTATGTGAGAAATTATTAAAATTAAATTTTATCGCACTTAGAAATTTTATTTTAAAGAATTTATTTAATATTTTAAATAATTAGGTCCAAATTATTTAAAATTTCCCATTTTATTATTATTCATAAAAATTAAATCACTTTGGCAAAAAATTGCCATGGTGAAAACCGAAATTGGTAAAAGTGAAAAATATAAGAGTAAAAGTATTTAAAACATGATAAAAAATTAGTAAAAATGTATAGTTGATTATTTATCAACCTTAACCCATCCTCCACTCTATTATTTTCCATTATTGGTTCCACTTGATATTTGAATAGTGACATCACCTTTTATATTATTACAAAAATGCCACTCCACTCCCATATAAAAGGATCCATTACCATCCCAATTATCCTCACACCCTAAGCCTATTAAATAAAAAAAATAATCTACCCAAATAACTCCACAAAACTCTTATATATTTATTATAGGTTATATTATTCACAAAAATTACTCCTCCCAAAGCCTTAATCCAATTAGAAAACGAGTTCTTCCAAGGAGTGAGGTAAAATTATCAATTAATCATTTTTCTTTTCTTTTATTTCTTATTTTACCTCCTAAAAATATAATCAAGAAATTATAAAATAATTTCATAAGTTTCATAATTATACTCAAATTCAATTATTTGTAATGGATAACCATTTTCTACCTTCTTCCCAACCATTCAAAAAATGAAAATGTGATTTGTGCTATATATGAACTACCTCCTCCATAAGAGACATGATACATTTTTAATTATCACTATAGATTCATGGATTAAAGGGTTAATTTAATGAATAAATTTTCTATTTAAAAAATTACTAATATTATGAAAATAAAATGAATTCCAACTTTCCTTTAATGCTGTGGGAATGGAGAATGTGGCATGTGTGTATGTGTAGACTATCGCCTCCACGAAGCAATGTATTTTATTTTTTCCATCTAATATGTTATTATTTATCTAAATATATTAAATAAGGTTAAAAGACATAAAATTTTAAATAATATCACAATAATCAATGATATTATTCTAAATTAATTACTTTCTTAGCCATACTCAACCCTTCATTATACCAAGTTTTTGTTGGGTCATTTTAGCTACAAACATGAACAATGTTATCAATTTATAAAATGGATGGATATGGAAACATAAATAGTGGTGTTATTAGAAATTAAGGATAAAATGTTATTTTTTTGGGTTTCTATAATTTTTATATAATGATTTAAATTATTATAAATATACCATCCTTTTTTCATTAAAAATTACCCTAAAAAAATTTGGCATAGATTTCATTCTCATGAACCACGCCCTTAGTATCAATAAAATAAACATGTAGATGAATAAATCCTTGAAATAAAATTATTTTTATTATCAATTATAATCTTAAAATGATTAAATTGGTATCAAGTAACACAATTTTATTTTTTCATTGTTAAACACATGTGAAACGATCAAAGTTACTAGCACCCAATAATGAACATAAACATTAAAGAGATGATGAACATACAATGCATAAATACAATTAAAGAGTATAAATGATTATAGATATGAAAAGGGTTTTAAAATATCATATTAATATGTATGTGTTTATGATAAATGATATTAAATCACTTTTTCTGAATTTAAGAGTAAAGGTATGGGTTTTTCTTGATTGAACTTCTTTTCTTGATTCATAATGATTTATTTTTTACTATGGTTTAAAAAATGGTCTTATTATATTCTATTATTATATTTTAAGGAATTTATTTTTGATTTTATAGGAATTAAATTGATGGATTTTTCCCTTCATAAAATTTGACGATGTTAAGACAAATTATCATCCTCTCCTAATAAACTCTTTCTCTTCAATATTCACATTCTCTCTTCCCACTAATCTTATACTTTCTTATTTATAAATCCAAGTATATTTTATTTATATAAATATTAAAAAAATTATTTATCTATTTTATAATTAATTATTTATCCCTCCCCCTACGATGTGGGTTTAAATAAAGGTATTTTGAAAAATTTAAAAGGGTTTGTCTTTTAGGTTCATAATTTTTATCCTTTACTCCATATTTTCTCAGAAAAATCTTTATATATTTTCAAGGATTAATTATTGGGGATTAATTTTAAAAATAATCATTTTCAAAAGTTTTCACCTAAATTTTTCAAAAGGGTCTTTTAAAGTGACTTGTAACTTCTTCAATTTATGATTATGATAAGAAATGTTTTCAAAGGAGTCTTGTGTTTTGATTTCATTTTCCCATTTAATTCCAAAAAATCTAACTCCTATAGAGTTATTTGTTAGGAATCACCTTATAAATACCTCTCTAAAATAATCTAAAATGAATTCATTCTATGTGATAAAATTTAGAAATACTAAGAAATTCATTTCCTTTCAATGGGTTTTCAGGAAATGATAAATGATTGATATCTTAAGGATCACATATGTAGGGTTTTTTATGGGTGGGTTCATATATAACCCCACAATGAATTGGTTATGGTTCTTTATCTCCTTAGGTAATAAAGAAAGGATATCATGGGTTTGTTCACAACTTAAGGTGTGGGAATCACGGGTTTACTCATAACATAAAGCTTATAAATCTAGATTTTGTTCAAAATATAAAGTGTGGGAATCAAGGGTTTACTCACAACATAAAATGTGGACTTCATGGGTTAGTTTACAAATTAATACATCAGAATCATGTGTTTTCTCACCATATAAATCTTGATTATATTTATTTTGATCACAAATTAAATCATGGGAAAATGGGTCTGATCGTATCATAAATCATGGACATATTCGGTTTTTTCACAAATTATGGAATGGGAATCATGGGTTTCCTCACAATATTATAAATATTTATTATTATGATTTTTTTTAATTCCATTTTATTTTTTTCAATTACAAGACATATTTTAATGTTATGTTATTGTGATAATTATCTACAGATCATGATTATTATCTCACACTCTTATGTCATGGTACATATTTGGCCATTTGAGATTACATGTCCGTCTATAATGACTTATGGATAACTCTAATTTTTACATGTTATTTTTAATATTATATTACTTACATGGTAATTTTTTATCATATTATTATGATATGAACCTTAATGAATTGTTGGTAAGCTTTCATTTGTTGATCAATTTGATCTCACCCCTTTCTTATGTTTATATTCTATAGTTATGAAAATGATTACAACCTTTGAGGATTATAGAAGGGGGTCTGGTGTGGTTTGGTTTTGGAGAAATGATCACAAGTATCATAAAATAAGTTCATTGTGTATCTTATCCTCAAATTCACTAAAGTTTCCATTCTTTTGATTGTGTGATTATTTGGAGATGGATTTTTTAACTTTTGTAAATGATATAAAAAAAATTTATATTTATCTTGGATATTATCACTTGGTATCTAATCATATATAAAATATTGTGTGTTATTAGTATTTTACATGGTAGTGTGGGTCTAAGGTTCCTAAAAAGCTACCAAAAAATAAATAGGAGGTTTGAATGGGTTTTTTAGCCGATCTTATAATAAGATATCTAAGTGTCACTATGTATCCTATAAAAATAAGAATCAATCCATGAATAGTTCTCAAAAAATCCTCTTCTTTAGTTACCTAACTCAAATATAGGGGAATTTTATTTATTGAAATTCATTACTTAGGCTATCATAAATGATTCAGGAATAAATAGGTATCTTTTGAGTGCAAGAATCAAGCCATATATGGTTCTTGAAGAGAAATTCTCTTCAAATATCTATCTCATATGCAAGGAAATGAGGATTTCATTTTTTTTATTTGTTTCTAAGAGTAGGATAATAAATCTGTAAATCACTACATATCCAATGAAAATAGGAATCAAGCCACAAAAAGTTTTTATTGGGTGCCTATTTATATAGATTGGGCTCATGCCTAGGGTGGGGGAATTTATGTTCCCATATATGGACAGATTGGGTATTTTTAATCTATACAAAAATATATAGCTTATATATTTGTAACACCTTGAAAATTTATTTTAATACAATAATAAGTTCGATAGCTTTTTTAACATGTAACATCAAGCTATAAGCGAATTGAGATGTATTATAAAAATATTATTATTTAAATGTGACCTAGTCATTGAATTAGAGAGTGTGAATATGAGTAACCAAATTATGAAATATACTTATATTATTTCTTCTTAATATAAAATTATTTAATAATTATTAGGAAATAAGCACTCAATTTTTTGTGAATTCATTTTATACATCAAAAATTATTTTTATTGGATTTTGTAAATGGAGATTATAATTAATTTTTAAAACATTTAGAAATTTTACTTTAAACATTTAAATTCATTTTTGAAATTTGTATATAAAAATTAGCTCATATTTAAATTTTTTTAATTTTCTAAAAAGATTTATTTTTTATAAATCGTGAAAAAACCAATTTTTGTAAAATTATATATTCTTTTCATATAAAAGTATTGTTATGTTTTAAATTTGATCTTAATGTAACATAAGTAATATTTAATTATATAGTTTTTAATTAATTACATACAAATCATTATAATACTTTATTTTTGTATATTTTTATTTTTGGACGTAAAAACGTATTTTTTCTAAAAACAGTTTTTCGTTGAGTTTTACACATTTATATTAAAATTGATTTATTACACTCCATAAATTTAATATTAAAAAATGGGCTTAATATTTTTAATCAGCAAGTTCAAATTTTTTAAATATTCACCTTCTATTTTTTTCATTATAAATAGTAACCTTAATAAATATTTTCATCTTGGTAATGGTAAATCTTGTAATTAAGGTAAAAAATAATATAACAAAGACTAATAATAAATCTAAAACTGATATTTAAACTTTTTTATGAGTTTGTTTTGAATATACTCATCGAAGATACTAATTTATGTCATTTTTATCCATTTTTCTTTCAAAATGACTTATATATTATTTTAGTAAATATAAAGTCAAAAATGTCACTCTCTTGCTTTTAAAATATTTAAAATTTTACTATAGAGATAAAAATAACTTCTTTTTATTTATAAATTTTTATTTTTAATTTAAATAATTTTTTATCATGGTAATTTATTTTAAATGTCTAGTGATGAAATAAATACATTAAATTCTTATGAAACGACCACTGTTCTTGTGAATGTAATTGAAAAATCAAGTAAATAATTTTAAAAACTCTAAAAATAATATTTTGTGGGTAAGTTAAATTGTACCATTATTTTTTAAGATATATATGAAATATTTTAAATATTTTAAATTATTATATTCAAATTTTATTTCTTTTATGTTGTTTTTGAAGTCAACTTATGTGAATAGTTATTAAAATGACATTAATAGTATTTTATGTTAAATAAAATTTTATTAAATTATTTTAAAATCATAGAAAAATATTTAAATCATGAAATTAGGATTTTAAATTCTCAGAATTTTCATAACTTTTCCATTTATTATTCAATTTTTACCTTATAAGTAAAATTATAACCCTTTAATATTGAAAAATACATTACTGCAGTTAAGGATAAAATTACTTAACCAATGTGTATAAGGTACACTCTCGTTATGGAGGTGCATTCTCATTTAAATTTTGGTTTTAATCCCTCAAAGTAGGATAAATAGATGTTTTCCATGTTTATGAGGAATATTGGAGGTGTTCTTGGGGTTTGGAACATGAATGAAAGGGAAATTAGGCCATCCTGTGCAATTTTCACGGTTGGCGCATGGTTCGAGTATACCTTGTAAGGGGGAAAGAAAATATATGCAACCTTGGATAGAGGAATTTTTCATGGAAGACATACAGTTTTCCAAATCATGTGAGGCTTACCATGTAACCATGTGACCCATACCCTCTTTGAAAGATGTTGGCACACAGTTGGTGCATGATTTGGAAAATCATGTGGCCAAACTGTGCATCCCATTAAAAAGTGTAAATTTTCCAAACTTACCCCTTGGGATTTTAATTTTGACACCTAATTTTCTCCCTATTTCTTCCTCATCTATCTCTAGTGAAAAACTTAAACCCTAAAGAACTACCAAGGATCAATCCCCTTCAATTATAGTCCATTTGGAGTGTCGTTGGTTACAGATTAAAGCTTCGGGTATGTCTAACACTCCTCTTGCTTCTTCTTTATGTATTAGGGCTTGGGGATTGGTTCTTCTTCTTATGAAGAGAAAAACCCTTATTTTTCTAATGGCTATCAGGTTTTCACTTAAAATGGTTTTTGAATTCATATCTAATGTTAATGTTAGGGTGGGTTCATCTTCAGATTCGAGGTAGGTGGTCTACATGTTATATCTTATAGTCTTGAAGCTGATTTGTGCATTTCTAGTTGTGTTCTTGGTTCTATCTTATTTTTAATTTTATGTATTTGATAGGGTTTGGAAAAATAATTGGATAAATGATCAAATTAACCCCTCATGATCCCATTGGGATGCGTTGTGGATGATTTGATCGGTTTAAGGCCACACATAGGGTGCACCGACATTCCTGAACATAGAACATGGTAATGTTAAGTATGAAATTTAATTATATTTAAATAAACCCCATGATTAATTTTTTGACATGATGGTTCAAATTATAAAGCGTCACTAATGGTAGTTGTGTCTAGTTGTTGGTAATGGTTTAAGGGATTGTTTGGAATAATTTAAAATTGGGTTAAATGGGTTAATGTGAATGTGTCAAATATGAAAATGTATTATAATTTCTGAATATGTATAATGTGATAATACATGGTAAAGGGAAATGGGTTAAATGGGCTATATAATGTAATTGGTAAATGTAACAATGGGTTATGGCTTGATGTTAAATTCGCATGTTTAATAGTTAAGAGATGTGAATGTTATGTTTATTTATTGTGTATGGTTTTTTATATGGTATATATGGTAAATAGATAAATAGAATGTTCACATGGATAGGTAGTTATAGGGTATTGGACTTTAGGATCTACGCCCATGGGTCGGGTTAGAATGAGGCTCTAAATCACACCCCATAATGCACGGGTTAGGGAAGTGGAATGTGGATATATTCCCCAAAGAGATTCATTTGATGCGACTACCTGGTCTAAAGCTCCAAGGAAACTGTGATGTAAATGTTTATGACATGTTTTTTCCTATAGATATAGGGAACTAGATTTATTCCCTTATTCTTAGTAATTTATTTTCTTATACTATTGTGTAAATGATGTAAATACCTAAACCATTGAACATATAATGATAATGAATTTAGTAATAAAGATGGTTTTAGTGATGAAAGTGGACTAAGTGATAAAAATGGTAAAAGTGAACATTTTTATCTAATGGAACCCAAGTTGTTTTTTGGTTTACCTTGTTATTTATTTAGTTCTTTTAGGAACTATATATTTAGATTGGATATTTTGTAAGAATTTTTGGTCATGACCTACTAATTCTTAATCACACCATTCTCAGGCCACCATTTGGTACTCGAGAAGATTTCATGATTATAGGTCAGGATAAGGTAAAAGGCCATGTGGTAGGGAGTTGTGTTGGGATTGGGATGTACATGGATGAGGATCCAGACTTGGAGTCAGGACCCATTTTGGGGACTAACTATTGGTCGTTATTTAGGGTTTTCCTTCACTTTTGTAAATGTTATCATCACATGACATATCTATTGTTTGGTTGTGGTTGTACCATATTTGAGAACTGTTTGGCAATGCATGTTTCTAGTTTATTTTTTTGTCCCCTATTTCATATGTTATCTGATGTGTCTGACTCTGTTAAAGAGGGTATAGTATCTATATTTGATCTATTAGACCTTTTCTACTAGTTGGAGACCCATGGTGTATGGGTATGTGCCCTTGAGGTCATGTTATGAAATAGATGAGAGCACCGATTTAGTGTCTCTCGGGCAGGGGACATTACAAAGTGGTATCAGAGTAGTTTCTTTATGTGGTCTTAGTATTTGGGATGGTATATAGAAGATTAGTAAGTGGCAATATATTTAAATGAGATAATTCATGGGATTATCTAACTCGTGTATGACGGGAAAATCCATGTGTCTAGGGTGGGAATTATTGTTCATGATGTGTGTTGTTATAGTTGAATGATATTTCACCATTGGGTTATTCACTTGATGTGATATGTGACAGATTTAAGATATTTTTCTTGTGGTTGAAATAGAATGAGGTTGTAAATTCATGCATAATTATTGAAACCTTTGGATATAGGTGGTATTCTCTTGATAGGAACACATGGGATGGTTGTGTGGGACATCAAGGGTGTGATGTAGAACATTTTCTTGAAATTTTGAAGGAAATGGTGTCAAATAATGATGATGAAAATTGTGGAAAAGGAAGGATGTTAAATATGGTTATGGAATTGTGCTTAATAAAGGGACGTAAATGAATTAAAATGTTGGTTATAATGAGTTTTTAATAATTTAAAACGTTTCTTATAACAAAATTTAAAGATATAAATTTACCAAAATAAGAATGTTTGAGTTGTGAAAGTAAAAATGGTTTAAAAGGAGAGTCCAATTAAAGACTTGTGACTAGGTAGGTGGATTTACCCAGTATTGACCATGAGCTTGGGTAGGGATGGTTTAGGGAAGTGTTATAGGTGTGATTATGTTCATTGGAATTGTGTGTTAAGGTTGAGTTTTTATGACTAGTGAATAACCTTCTTTTTTTAAATTGTAGGAGCTTTATATTGTATGTTCTAAGACTTTTCTTTGGAATTGTATAAAACAAATGCCACCATGATGGAGTGTATCAGTTGGGAGACAAGAGAATATAACCGAGAATGATCCACCAGTAGCAGAGAAATAAAATATATTGGTCCAAAATAATATATAAGAGGACCAGATCTATGAGAACATCACTCGTTTTATCCAGTTCATGGAAAGGGACTCAGGGAAGGTCATGGAATGTATGTTCGATATAACTAAATAATTTCAGTTACAACACCCTCTAATGTTTTCTGGATAGGGTGGAGCTAAGGTACAAAAGATCAGATGGAGTCTATCCAGACGATCTTGGATCATTTTGACACTCCTATAGAGAAATGATCCAAGTTGGCAGCATATATGTTGTCGTGACCAGAAAAGCATTGGTGGGATGCTCTTATTTAGACTCAACAGGATGATGGTATGTTGCGGAAATACCTTTAGGATACATTTTGAGAGAATTTATATCTAGATACCTTGAGGAAGGAGAGAGCTGAAGAATTTATGACTTTGACCTAGGGAATGATGTTAGTGATAGATTATGTAGGCTATTTCATGAACTTTTAATGCTTTTTCCCAGAGTTTGAAGGGGAAGAGTCTGAAACAACAAGACAACTCCAGGATGGGATTATACAAGAGATTAAGTCTCAGGTAAACACCTTCCATTTAAATAGGTTTTTTGTGGTGGTGGATTAGCCTCTTATTTCAGAACGAAACTTTAAATAGGATTCAAGCAGTGAGTTTGTATCTATAGTTACACGGATCAGTGGTATGACTTCTGAGGGAATAAAGCATCATTTTAGAAATATTTACTAGGGTGGTAGTGTAACTTCATGATCCTAGTTTCTTAGAGTTGGTGCATAATTTTATTACATTTTCATGATCACAATAAAATAAAATCCCAAAGGACCGATTGGTTTCGTAGGCTTGGAAATACTAGACACAAACATACGTTTTATATTTCACCTTAAAATTTAAAACAACATATTATCCCCTTTTAAAACTCTCATATCCCTTAGACTATCCCAATTGGTCAATCATAATATACTTCTTCTCATATTACGGAGGAATAAAACATAGTAAATGGGTGATCTCAGAAGCTCAGTAATGAAAAACAATATAGTAGAATATATCATAAATAAGAATAAACTATTATGAAAATTTATAAAAATGAAACACAAGACTTTAAACATAATATATAGAATGATATGGAAAGAATATATCCAATAATTCCATTTAAACATTCACATAGATATTATACTAGTGGAATAATCAAATGCAATATTAATAACTAAACTCATAATGAGGAAATTCATAATGTCAGACATCAAAACCATACCATCAAGGCCTCGTCCCAAGAAGAGTGCCATACTATAAAGGCATTAGGCCAAGAAACTAATTTGTCTAATGAGACCTACTGATGCATCAATAGGCTATAGCTGGCCCCACCCATCACTTACAAAGTCCCATGTATTCCTCTTATGAATGGGGAAAAACATAACATAAACATTCATATTAAAACTAGAATATGAAATGTTAATGCTTTAACCATACACCATGAATGGTATCAAAATATCACATCCACAGTAAAATATATCATAAACCCTTCAATACTATATGGAAGATTGTATCAAAATAAATCAACCTCAATCAATCATAAAATCCAATAAAGGATGTTGACATAGATAAAAATAATCTAATAAATTTATTAAAATTATTCGAGAGAAATATCCCATTTTTACTTTGAAATAATTTAAAAGACACCCAATTATAAAAGAAAATATTTATTTTGAGAATAACCTTGTAATATTTTATGTTAATCTTGAAAATATTAAGGCATTATAATGGCAGAAAATAGATGCTCGTGCCGTATAAGTTAAAAAACATTCTTTCCTTTATTTATTGAAAAGGTCATAAAGTACCTCATTTGGAAAATGATAGAAATATTCCTCTAAAAACATTTTATATAAAATTAAAAAATGGGTAAAAATGTATTTAAAAAAATTTGATTATATTTTGAAATACATTTTAAGAAACATGTACATGGATGGTAAGAATTTCCCAGTAGATACTTACATAAAAACAATCTTGGATAATAAAGAGATTGTGAAATTAACCCTTGCCTTATACTTTCCTTTAATAGATGGAAATTTAGACTCTTGTATAATGTGTAAAACATGTTATCAAATTATACTAGGAACATATCCATATTTATTATATCATATATAATCCTATTATATCATTTTGTTAATAATATTTCAGTATTACAATTGTTTTGGGTGTTAACTGCTTTGTTTTCTTATGCATGTTTTGTAGGGTAAGTCATGTTTATTATGAATATGATGTATTTTATTCATATAAAGAATGATATTAAGTTCATAACTATTATTTTTACCCATCATATAAATTTTATAATCATTCATAAATGGTTAATGTGGAGAATGAATTTCATCAAGTCGTGGAGACGGTAGGTCATATATACACACGAGCGACAATATCATTCTCTTAATGGTTAAATAGTATGTAATTGGATGTTAGATTAATTATAAAAAATCATTATCATGTTATATTTATTATTTAAATCCCTTATAATCATCATTATACCCATCAAAATAATATAGTGTTGAATAAAAAATTACACCACGGTGTGGATACGGTAAGTCGTACATACACACATATAGTGATATTGTTATTTGTAGGATAGATAAAAGGAAAAATATGGTTATCCCATAATTATAATAACATATCAGAATGTATAATGTAATTTAGTTATTACTTTATTAATTAAACAGCATATAAATAGGAAGTATAAGAAGAAATGAACTTTGAAATATGTGATAAAACAATTACCTCTTTTTTGAGTATCTCCTTCTGATTTTCACAAAATGACAGGTTAGGTTGGATTTTTAAACAATTTTTGGCTTATAAGATGAATTGAGGGAATCTTGCAGCATAATTTGGTAGGGATTTTTTTGAGAAAAAGGGCTTTAGAGGTGTGAATTAAAAAGAAGGAGAAGTTCCCTTTTATAAGAGAGGTGAGTTGCATTTTTGGACGATTTTAAAATATTAATTTATAATAAATTGATTTTCAGTTTCAAATAGCTCCAAAGTGATTTATTTAAACTATAAGATGAGTATGGGTCGAAATAATCTCATAAAATTATTTTTATACAAGTACAAGTCACAAAATTAACCTTATCTTTTGTGTTTAACCCTTAGTTAAACAATTTCACTCTTACACTATCATCTTGTATTTTTACACTATAAGGTTAATTTAGTTACTATAAAATATCAGAAGAACCAAAATTGGATCATTTATGAAATATTTAACACTATATTATTTATTTGGATGAACATGATATTTTTATTAATTTTATAACACTTAATTAAATATTATTTATTTTAAAGTATCATTTATGTCAATTTTGATACTATTCAAAATTTTCATTTTTAAAAATATCAAAACATCATGATCACTTAGAACCAATAATTTAATGTCTATTTTAACTATAAAATTAGTTTACTTCATTAATTAAGTAAAATTATATTTATTTTAATATTTTTAATATCATTTATTTGATATCTCAATTAATTAATCAATTACTCTATCACCATTGTATCGCCATTTAATTTAATTATTTAATGTCTAAAAATTATAAATAAATTATCATGATGTATATAAGTTTATTATATTTCTAAATACTATTTATATTTTACCATATCACCTATATAACCTCATATTTAAAATAAAATAGTTTTTAATATTTGAATATGACATTTTTTAACCCTTCTTTAAATAAAATATAATAAATGTCTTAATCTAATACAAGTGGCTTAAAAGGATCATATTTTTTAAATAAGGTTGATTTTGGTCGAATTATACTTATATAATGAGATTAGAATAAGTTTTAGGGTATTATTATATTAATATATTATTAATTTTACCTTTAATTACCCTATTTACCTAAAAACGCTGTAAATAAAATCTAAAAGTTACTATTCACAAAAAAATTATTTTGATTTTATTAGAACAAATTTTTCATAATGATTACAACCATGTATGTCTATTTTTCAAAATTCAATTCATAGAAATCAAAAAATTACGTTTAATGCAAATACCATAGATGTGGCTAGAAGTCGGGTAAAAGAGATGTTCAAAAGTTTAATAACTTTTTATATCTAATTTTATTATAAAATTATTACATTTAACTATATTATATTAATATATTTATTATTTATCTATTTTTACTTTAAAATCAATTTACAGTAAATTAATTATTTAAAAGAAAAGTTCGGGTTTTAACAACATGTAGTATGTTTCGTTATTCATCAAAAATTGAAACTTTTTAGAAAATTACCAAAATTTCACCCTCAGATTTTTTTTTAGAATTCAAAAATGAATATTATTTTTAAAAACAAAATTTATAAATTTCATAATTTGGTTAATACTATTCATAACTGTTTTTTAAACTGCTAGTTTGAAACATGCGCTTGAACTCAGTGTTGTGTGTAGTGCATGTTATTGAATTATTTAAAAATAATTGTACTATGAAAGCCTGGGGTGTTTCAGGTACTATAAAGAGTCATCAAAATAGAGGATAATCCTCTCAGGTTGGTGACCAGGTGTTGTTTAATTACTGTGACAGGCCAGGGCACATGCATGGTCAGTGCCCCCAACCACCAGTTGAGTGTCAAGCATACAAAAGAATGGGGAATGTGTAATGGTTATGTAAGAACCCTCAGTATCCAGACACTGATGAGGCATTAAGGTTTGTGTAGAGTGTAAGAAGGGGGTTGGTTACCCCATATCAAGAAGGAAGTTGGATCTTGGCTGGTCATACCAGTCGAGGTGGTGGATGTGGTTCTCCAGGGTGAGAGATTAAATATCATCAAGGTAGTGTGAGACCAGGAACTCCGATTGGTGCCTAGGGTAGAGAGGCAGACAAGGTTCATATAGTTCAGTCTACACATAGATGTGGGGAGGTTGGTCCATTGACTATTTGAGGTATGATCGTTGTAGCTTCCATACTTTCTAGTTCTTTGTTTGACATAGGTGCTTCACATTATTATATATCTTCTTAGTTTATGAGTGTGTTGGGCATAGTTGTGGAACATGTGTGTGGGGTTATGTCGATTTACACACCATTATGAGTGTGAGTGAAAAATTTATAGTGGTGAAAATGGTGTGCTCTCGAGGATGGTGGGTACTATTTTCTATGGGACTTGTTTGGTCTTGAGATGTCAGGTTTTCATCTAATTTTGGGAATGGATTGACTAGTGATGTATCATGACCATATTGACAGTTACCAATATAGGGTAACATTCACATCTCTTAAGGGAGACACATATATCCATCATAGTAAATTGGATGTTCATGTAGGCCATTCAGTTCCAGTTTGTCAGTAGTTGGGTGAACTCATAGCCCAAGTGTCTTGTCATATGCTTGATGATTGGAGAGTATAGCAGCATGTCTTTCCTCCTATAGTGGATTAGTTCTAGGATGTGTTTTCTGTGGATTTCTTGGGCTTCCACCTGATATGGATGTTGAGTTCACGATAGAGTAACTTTCTAAAGAAGAACCAACTTCTATTCTTCCATATAGAATGGCACCAGCAGAACTTTAGAATCTCAAAACTCAATTGGAGAAACTTGAAAACAAGGAATTCATTAATCTTAGTGCATTTCCTTGGGTATCTTCAGTGTTTTTTTCAAATAATTATTATGGATCATTGAGGTTATGTGTCAATTATATAAATTTGAATCAGATGGTGTTTATGAATTGATACCATCTTCATCACATCGATGATCTTTTTGACCAGATGAGAGGTACAATAGTGTTATCCAAGATTCATCTCTGATTAGGGTATCTTAGCCAAGGGAAATAATTTCTGATATACTATGGAATTCCTTCAAGAGAATGTATGGAATATATGAGTTTATTTTGTATGGTGGTAAATTTGACCAATGCGCTAGTAGTGTTTATGGACACAATTAACCACATCTTTCATCTGTATGTAGATCAGTTTGTGGTTGTCTTTGTTAATGACATATTAATGTACTGTAAACCTCATGATGACCATACCAAACATCTTTACATCATCCTTAGTATTATAAGAGAGAATAGTATATCCGCCAAGCTATCCAAGTTTCATTCTTGGTTGAAAAGTTTCATTTCTTAGGGAACATCATTGTAGAAGAAAGTGTGTCTGTATACCTGAAGAAAGTGTAGGTAGTTGTCTCTTGGGATCATCTCAAGAATGTTTCTGATATATAATGTTTTTTAGTTTGGACAGCTATTAATAAAGTTTAATTAAATAATTTTCCCATTTTGTGGTTCCACATTCATATTTGACCAAGAAGGGTATCAACATTGAGAGTTCTGGTGCTTGTGATAATTCCTTTCTGGAATTTAATAGGAGGTTGACAACCACACCAATTTTGATCTCACGTGATCTTGGTAAAAAAAATAGACCTTTTTTTATGTGTCTGGTGTTGTCTTGGAGATGTGTTTATGTAAGATGACCGGGTTGTGGAATATGGTTCATGGTATTTGAGACCTTATGAAAGAAATAACCTTATTCATGATCTTGAGTTGGCTATAGTTTTTCATGCTTTAAAATGTTGGTGGCATTACTTATTGGGGGAATGGTTTATGGTGTGTACTGATCATAAAAGTTTGAAGTACATTTTCTCTCTATGTGATTTGAATCTTCATCAGTGATGATGGGTTGAATATATGAAATAATTTTACTTTGACCTTGTTTACACACTGGTAAAGGTAAATGGTGTTACATATGCATTGATTTGGAAGACTCTAAATCAATCGTTTAAAGAAGAATATTATGGAGTTGTTTTCTAATATGAATCTTGAGGTGCAAGATAGTTAAGGGAAGATGACCCTTACATCCCGGGTCGTTGAGTCCACAATTCTGATTGGGATCAAGGAGAAACAATATAAATATTAAGAATGTTTTTCTTCAAGTAAAATCTTTAGAGGTGGGGACTGACCTTCAAGTTAAACCGTTGGTGATGATAGGATCATTTATGTTCATGTTTTTGTGGTTGTTCCAACATGTGTGTAAGAAGATTTAATGCATGAGTTTCAGGCATAAAAGTGGTAAGTGTGTCTTGGTTTGACTAAAATATATCATGATATTAGTAGGAAGTATTGGTGTCTAGGGATAAAGAAATACGTAGCAGGTTTTGTGGCATGATACCTTACATGTTAGCAAGTTAAGGT
Source organism: Viscum album (assembly GCA_963277665.1). Taxonomy (NCBI): domain Eukaryota; kingdom Viridiplantae; phylum Streptophyta; class Magnoliopsida; order Santalales; family Viscaceae; genus Viscum; species Viscum album. The sequence continues at coordinate 668,810,307 of OY728131.1, read as the reverse complement.
TGAGCATCAACAATCGGGTGGTTTGTTATAGCCATTTCCTATTCTGAAATGGACATGGTTGAAGTGATGATGGATTTCATGGTAGGTATTCTTAGGATTACTATTAGTAATTATGTGATCTGGGTAGTTATTAATTGGTTGTCTAAGGTAGCTTCTTTTCAGTCTAATTTGAGAGACTTTCATCATGGATTATTTGGGTGAGTTGTATGTTTGGGAGGTATTAAAGTTTCATGGGGTACCAAAAACTATAGTTTCAGATCATGGTCTACACTTCATACCATGCTTCTATTATGGATTATAGAGAGCACTTGGTACCTAGGTGTTTTGGGTATGGACTTCCAGCCACAAATGGATGGGAAATCAGAGGCTACTATTTTGGTACTACAGGACATGTTGAGGGCCTATGTCTAGATTTTAGTGTATTGTGGGAAATGTATATAACATTAGTTAATTTTTACTATAATAGTAATTACCAAGATATCATTCATATGTTTCCATATAAGGAACTCAATGGTAGATTTTGTAGATCTCTATTGTGTTGGACGGAAGCTAGGGAATTATAATTGATAGGATCGAGTCTCGTGTAGGAGATGTCAGAATGAGTTTAGTTGATTCGGAAATGTATCCAAACGACTGAAATTAGGAAAAAATCTTATGCGGACCAGAATCATATAACTCATGATTTTGTGGTGGGTGATCGTGTGTTTTTTTAGGTGTCTCCAAGGTTGTGTCACCATTAAATTCATAAATAGGGTAAGTTAGCACCCAGATACATAGGGCCATTTGATATTATAAATAGGATTAGACCAGTGGAATGTCGATTGTCTCTTCCATAGCTATATAATGGTATGCATGATGTTTTAAATGTATATCATCTTCAAAAGTATCACCCTGGCCCATCACATGTTATTGATGTTGAGGATATTGATCTTGAGTGAGATGTGTCTTTTGAAGAGCATCCAATATGTATTGTGCTTCATAGTGATAAAGTCTCATGGGGTAGGAATGAGCCTTTTGTTTGTATTTTGTGGCGTCATGGTAATTTTTACGAAGAAAATTGGGAGTGGGAATTGAATATGTAGGCTCAGTGGCCCGATCTATTTTCTTCAGAAGCTTAGTAATTCATGGAAGTGCATCTTGAGGATGAGTTGTTACACAATAGGGAGGTTGTAAGATCCCCGACTTCATGGAGGTACATTCTCAGTAAAATTTTGGTTTGAATCCAATAAAGTTGGATAATTAATTTTTTTTGAGTGTATAAGGAAGATTAGGGGTCTTCTATGGGTTTGTTACATCAAATAAAGGGAAATCAGGTCAACCAGTGCAGTTCTCACGGTTGGCACCTGGTTAGTGTAAAGCATGCAAGGGGGAACGACAAACTGTGTGGCCTTGGATAGAGGCATTTCACATGGTTGGTGCACAATTTTTAAAATAGTTTGAGGATTCCTAGGTAACTCTATGTCCTAACCCTTCTTTGATAGAGGATAGCACATGGTTGGTATAGAATTTGGAAAATTATGTAGCCAAATCGGGTTCCCCATTAAAAAGTGTAAATTTACCAAACTTCCCCTATGGATTTTAAGTTCCTTACCAAATTTTCTTATCATTTTTTCCACCTCCATACCTAGTAACAAACCTAAACCCTCAAGATATCCCAAGGATCAATGACCTTTGATTATAGTACATTGGAAGTGTTGTTGGATGAAGATTGAATCTCTGGGTAAGTCTAACACATCCTATTTTCATATTAAGTTTTGTGGATTTGTTATTCTTCTTATGAATCCCTAAAACCCTTATTTTCTAGTGGATATTAGGTTTTTTCTTCAAAGGGTTCTTGGATCTAGATCTAAGGATATGTTTAATGGGTTTTTTCATCTTCAGATTCGAGGTAGGTGGTCTACAAGTTATATCATATAGTCTAGAAGTTGATTCGTAAATGTGTGGTTGTGTTCTTTGTTCTATCTTTCTCTGTATTTGATTAATTGGATAGGGTTGGTTAAAATGGTTGGATAAATTATTAAATGAACCCCTCATGATCCATATGGAATGAATTTGGGATGATTTTACTGGTTTAGGTTTGTCTATTTAGTGTTCTAACATTCCCGAACATAGAACACAGTAATGTTAACCATAAAATTGAATTATATTGAAATAGACACCATGATAAATGTATATACATGTTGGTTCAAAATATAAATTGGAACTATTGGTATTTATTTCATGTTTTTGGTAATGTCATAAGGTATTGTTCAGCATATTTTGAAAATTGGTTAATGTGAATGTGCCAAATGGCTTATGAATTTCACTACTGGAAATCCCATTTTTACTAACACTTATATCCCAACGGTTTGATAAACCATTGGGAATGGTTATGTATACCAACAGTTATCTTAAAACTGTTGGTATACAGGCTTTTATGAATAAATTTACCAAAGGTTTGTAAAATCGTTGGTATAGGCCTCTTTTACCAACTGTTATACACTAACCGTTGGTATAGGCCTCAATCTATCCCACATTTTACCAACGGTTTAAAGAAACCGTTGGTATAGGACTATATTCCCAATAGTTTTTAAAAACCGTTGGGAAAGTTTTCCCCTAAATCCAGTTCGGTTGTCCAGTAGCCCCTCCGCTCGATTGTAGTCCCCCTCCGCTCGACTGCAGCCCTAAATTGAAGCTCTCCCGACGCTCTCTCGTTACCCAGTCTCCGAAACTCCATCCATCCTCTTAAATCAAACAATTTATCTATTCTACACTTAAAATATGTAAGTTCTACCTCAGTTATAATGTTCTTCATCTATTTTTTATTTTCTATTTTGATTTTACCTAAATGTCTGGGATCTCTCTATACAAAGACTCAGAAACTCATTCCACTCATAGATCAATCTTAAATCAAACAATTTTGTAGTTCTAAACTCTAAATATATATGTAATACCTTAGTTTTAGTTTTTTGAATCTATTATTTTTGTTTTCTGTTTTAATTTGGTATAAACTAGGTTGTGTTGTTTATGGCATGCGAAGGTTAGTGATATTGAGGATGAATTGGATGTTGGTTGGGTGATGGATTGGAATTGTGATGTTTTTTGGATTAATTTTATTTAATTTTCAATGAATTATTGGGTATTTCCTCATTTTAACAAAGCCCCACTCCTCATGGACCCTGGACACCCCCCGACCCTGGACAGTCCCCCCCTCCTCGAACTTGGAAAGCATGGCCCCCCTCTTTCCTGAAACTTGGACAACCCCCCTCTTGGACCCTGGACAACCCCCCTCCACCCTCCTCCTAGGAACTTGTATAGTCCCCCTCCTTCCTGGACCCTAGGAAGCCCCCCCCCCCCACCCTCCACCCTGGACCCTGGATATCCCCCCTCCTCGATGGACCCTGGACAGCCCCCCTCCTTCCTGGACCATGGACAACCCCTTCTCCCCTTCTCCTTCACCCTGGACAGCCCCCACCCCCTTCCTTGACCCTGGACAGCCCCCACACCTCCTCCTAAACCTTGGACATCCCCTAATCCCCCTCCTCAACCACCAAATACCCCCCCCCCCCCACTTCAAAACTTTGACCACCAAACTTTGACATGCTAGATTTTCTCTAAAAATATAGATTTGATCCTCAAACCACCTCAATAATATCCTAAATAATTCTTATAATGTGGTTTTCACCACATAACATCCAATTGTATTACAATTCACTAGTCTATCCTCCCATGTCTAGATTTTACAAAAAATCATTCAACCTTAAGGATCCAAATAAAAATAAATTGATATAAGACATTTGATAATGGATTAAAATTTCAAATCGGGATCCTATGAGGAATATTTGAGATATTATGCATCATGTCCGTGAGTAAATCCATTTTTATATATCCGATAAGTTATTTTTCACAATTTTCACAAATTAATTGTTTCTAAAAATGGTACAAACATTTATAAAGGTTCTATTATATAAAAATGAATCTATTTGTGGATGCATCTTAACCAACAATGTCTAGCTTGTCTGCCTCTTCCATGATCATCGATGTGCACGTCCCGTCTCCATCTGACCTCGCATGACAGGTGACTCAGTGTCTGGCTGATGAGGAGAACTAGATTCTCTTACTTCCACACTAGATTCACGCCCTCTATGCTCCTGAAGTGATCAATCCCACTAAGCGTCCATGTGAGCTTGATGACACGACCACCAATTCTTGTAAGAGGTAGAGGAGTTCTGAGCTGATGGACCAAGACGATTGACCAGTTTCCATCCATATGGCTGAAGACATAAAACTTAGCGCTTCCTGGGAGGCAACCTATATTCTAGAGTTTCATAATTTTTCATTTTTTTACTTTGTTTTAGGAAACAAACATGGCATGTATGCAATAATTTTTTAGCTACTTCTGATCTGTATGTGCACTTGTCATTACTCTGCATGACTGCTTCTATTTTGTCTGATAATTAGTGTTATTTTTTATGACATGAGGTGGCTATGTGATGTCTATGTGTAGATTTTATAGGTACATAAGTATGTGCACTTTTCATTATTCCATTCTTTCAGTGCTTAGGCCGATGGTATCAGGGAGGTTCGTACCAGAGGTAGACGAGTATCTCTACATACCCGACTAGACCCTTCCACTCTGACCAAACGCATTCGGATTCTATTGAAACTTAAGGGAAATGATCCATGGGTCAAATTTGACGTGTATAAGTCAACCCCGCCTCAATAAAAGGCACGGTGTGGCCAGGATAACTCAATCTGACTCTCTTTTGTTCAAAATTGACTTATTTTTAAGTGAAATCCACAACTGACATATGGGAAACCAACCAAATGCCTTAGTATTGTGTTGAAACTTTAGGAAAACGATCCATGGGTCATATGTGACATGTAAAAGTCAACTCTTCTTCAATCCAATGTGCGTTGTGGCCGGTATAACTCCAAGTGTATGTATTTTGTTTAAAATGGACAATATTTTACGTACAAACGCCAATCCAATAAAAAACTTTTTATTATGTTGAAACTTTTTCAAAATGATCCATGACTCATATGTGTCGTTTATGAGTCAACCCCGCCTCAATTAGAGTCTCAGTGTGGCCGATACCACTCAAAGTGCCTCTATTTTGTTAAAAAAGGACTTAATTTTAAGTGAAATCAACAACTAACATACAACAAACTGACCAAACGCATTATGATTCTGTTTAAACTTAAGGAAAACGATCCATGAGTTAAATTGGACGTGTATGAGTCAACTCCACCTCAATATGAGGCTCAGTGTGACCGACACCACTCAAAATGCCTCTGTTTTATTAAAAATGGACTTAATTTTAAGTGAAATCAACAACTAACATATGGTAAACAGAAGAAATGCATTCCTAATCTGTTAAAACATTAGTAAAACGATTCATGGGTCATATGTGACATGTATGAGTCAACACCGCCTCAATCTGAGGCGCGGTGTGGCCGGAACCACCCAAACTGTCCCTCTTTTTTTTAAATGGACAATATTTTACGTACATACGTCAAAATGATCAAACGGCTTCTGATTGTGTTGATACTTTTGAAAAATGATCCATGACTCATATGTGATGTGTAAGAGTCAACTCTGGCTCAATCTGAAGCCCGGTGTGGCCGACACCACTCAAAGTGCCTCTGTTTTGTTAAAAATGGACTTAATTTTATGTGAAATCAACAACTGACATATGACAAACTGACCAAACGCATTCGGATTCTACTGAAACTTAAGGAAAAAGATCCATGGGTCAAATTTGATGTGTAAAAGTCAACTTCGCCTCAATATGAGGCGTGGTGTGGCCGGTACAACTCAAACTCCCTCTCTTTTGTTTAAAATAGACTTATTTTTAAGTGAAATCAAAAACTGACAGACGGGAAACAGACCAAATGCCTTCGGATTGTATTGAAACTTTAGGAAAACGATCCATGGGTTACATGTGATGTGTAAGAGTCAACCTCGGCTCAATCTGAAATGTGGTGTGGCCGGTATCACTCCAAGTGTGTGCATTTTGTATAAAATGGACAATATTTTACATACATACGCCAAACCAATCAAACGGATTTTTATTGTATTGATACTTTTGAAAAATGATCCATGACTCATATATGATGTGTACGAGTCAACCCCGCCTCAATCTGAGGCCCGGTGTGGCCGACACCACTCAAAGTTCCTCTATTTTGTTAAAAATTGACTTAATTTTAAGTGAAATCAACAACTGACATACGGCCAACCAACCAAACGAATTTGGATTCTATTGAAACATAAGGAAAACGATCCATGGGTCAAATGTGACATGTATGAGTCAACTTCGCCTCTATCCGAGGCGTGGTGTGGCCGACACCACTCAAAATGCTTCTATTTTGTTAAAAATGGACTTAATTTTAAGTGAAATCAACAACTAACAGATGGGAAACCAACCAAACGCCTTCGTATTGTGTTGACAATTTAGGAAAACGATCAATGGGTTATATGTGATGTATACAAGTCAACCCTAGCTCAATCTGAAGCACCGTGTGGCCGATATCACTCCGTGTGTATGTATTTTGTTTAAAATGGACAATATTTTATGTACATACGCCAAACCGATCAAACGGATTCTGATTGTGTTGATACTTTTGCACAACAATACATTTCTCATATGTGAAATGTTTGATTCAACCCTGCCTCAATCCAAGGCCTCAGTGTGGCCGCCATGTCTCAAAGTGACTCACTTTTATTTAAAATGGCAAACATTTTAAGTGAAAACAACAACTGACATACTGAAACCCAACAAAACGCATTCGGTTTCCATTTAAACTTTAGTACAATGATCCATGGGTCATTTATGATGTGTACGAGTCAACCCCACCTCAATCCGAGTCGTGTTGTGGCCGAGATCACTCTAAGTGTCTCTCTTTTGTTAAAAATGGAAAACATTTTAGGTACATACGGAAAACCGACCAAAGAGATTCTGATTGTGTTGATACTTTAGCACCACGATCCATGAGTCATATGTGATGTGTAAAAGTCAACCCCTCCTCAATCCGAGGCGCGTTGTGGCTGAAACCACTCATAGTGTATCTCTTATGTTTAAAATATACATCATTTTAACTGAAAAGAACAACTGGCATACGGAAAAATGACCAAACGCATTCGGAATCAGTTGAAACTTTAGGAAGATGATCCATGGGTCATATGTGACATGTACGTGTCAACCCCACATTAATCCAAGGCGCAGTGAGGCCGAAACCACTCAGAGTGTCTCTCTTTTGTTTCAAAAGGACATCATTTTTAGTGGAAACAACAACTGACATATGGAAAACTGACCAAATGAATTCTTATTCCACTAAAACATTAGAAAAACAATCCATGAGTCATATGTGACGTGTACGAGTCAACCCCACCTCAATCCGAGTAGCGGTGTGGCCAGAACAACTCGAAGTGTCTCTCTATAGTTTAAAATGGACTTCATTTTAAGTGAAAAGAACAACTGACATACGGAAAACTGACCAAACACATTCAGATTCTGTTGATATTATGGAAAATGATCCATGGGTCATTTGTGATGTGTATGAGTCAAATGCGCCTTAATCCAATCCTCGGTGTGGCCACCACGACTCAAAGTGACTCACTTTTCTTTGAAATGGAAAACATTTTAAGTGAAAACAACAACTGACATACTGAAACCCCACAAAATGCATTTGTATTCCATTGAAACTTTAGGAAAACAATCCATGGTTCATTTTTAATGTTTACGAGTCAAACGCACCTCAATCCAAGCCTTGGTGTGGCCGGGAAAACTCAAAGTTACTCACTTTTCTTTGAATTGGAAAACATTTTAAGTGAAAACAACAACTGACATACTGAAAACCGACCAAACGCATTAGGATTCCGTTGAAACTTTAGGACAATGATCTATGGGTCATTTGTGACGTGTAAGAGTCAACCCCACCTCAATCTGAGTCACGGTGTGGCCGGGATCACTCTATGTGCCTCTCTATAGTTTAAAATGGACTTCATTTTAAGTGAAAAGAACAATTGACATACGAAAAACCGACCAAACACATTCAGATTGTGTTGATACTTTAGGAAAAGGATCCATGGGTAATTTTTGATGTGTACGAGTCAAACACACCTCAATCTGAGCCTCGTTGTGGCCGCCACAACTCAAAGTGGATCACTTTTATTTGAAATGGAAAGCATTTTAAGTGAAAACAACAACTTACATACGAAAAACTGACCAAACGCATTCGGATTCTGTTGAAACTTTAGTACAACAATCCATGGGTTATTTGTGACGTTTACGAGGCAACACCGCCTCAATCTGAGTTGTGGTGTGGCGGGGATCACTCAAAAATGTCATTTTTTTTAAATGAACCACATTTTAAGTGACAATAACTAGCATACGAAAAACCAATGAAACCCATTCGGAATATGTTGATACTTTAGGAAAATGATCAATGGTTCATGTGTGACGTGCACTAGTCAATAATCCCTCAATATGAGGCATGATGTGACCGGTACTACTCCAAGTGCATGTATTTTGTTTAAAATGGATATCAAATATAGTAAAAACACTTGTATACGAAAAACCGATCAAATTATGAATTGAATTCCAAATTTCACATATAATTGTCATCTAAATTTGAAAGTGAATTCTAAATGAATTTTAAAATGAATTCTAAATGAATTCTAAATGAATTTTAAAATGAATTCTAAATTATGTATCTTTATAATTACGTTATGAATTCTGATTTAATTCTGATTGTGTATAGTTTCAGGATGTATTATATGTTAAATGTATATGATTTTTTTCTGTATATGTATATGTTAGTTGGTTATTGTAGGTAAAGGAGAGGGATTGAATAATCACAAGTGAATGGAGACCCTGCTCCTCCCCTGGGCAAATTGCAGCCTGCTATGAAAATTGCAGGCTGCTGTGCAATTTGCATAGCATAGGCTTTGCCAACGGTTTGCAACCGTTGGCATAGTCTTATAAGGAGGTTTATACCAACGGTTCAGATGGAACTGTTGGTATAAACTCTTTCTCAATGGTTTCAAACCATTGGGAAAAGATGTATAGTTGGCTTTTTCCCAACATTTTTGAGTGAACCATTGGGAAAAGCTAGATATTTTGTTGGGTTTTCCCAATGGTTTACTTAAAACTGTTGGGAAAACATATGCCAATGGTTAATGTTAACCGTAGGGATAGGTTTATTTTTCTAACTTATCCCAATGATTCTTTGTAAACCATTGGGAAAAATTTTCCCAATGGCTTACTTCCACACTATTTTCAGAACCGTTGGGATAGATATTCCCAACGGTTCTGCAGCCTGTCCCAACAGTTGTGAACCGTGGGAATTGCCTCTTTTCCCAGTAGTGTTTGCAATGGAAATGTGCTAATAGATTATGGAATATGAAATGATAAATTTTTAAATTTGATAATGTATGGTAATTGTTGAATATAATTAATGGTATAAGACATGGTAAATGGAAAATGGTTAAATGAGATATATAATGTAATTGGAAAATGTGATAATGGGTTAAGGCTTGATGTTAAATTCACATGTTGAATAGTTATGAGATGTGAATGTTATCTTTATTGATTGTGTATGTTTTTTGATATCGTATATGTGGTAAATGGATAAATAGGATGTGATCATGGATTGTTAGTTGTGGGGTACTGTACATGAGGATATATGGCCATGGGTCGGGTTAGACTGAGGCTCTAAGTCCCACCCCATAATGTATGGGTTAAGGAAGGGGACTGAGGATCTATTTTGCTAACGGATGCACTTGATGAGACTACCTGGTCCTAGGCTCCAAATTAAGTATTATTTAAATGTTTATGAAATATTTTTCACTATAGAGATAAGGAACTTGATCTATTCCCTTATTATTAGTAATTTATTAGCTTATACTGTTGTGTAGATGATGTAAATTCCTAACGCACAGAACATGTGATGAAAATGTATTTAGTAATTAAGACGGTTTATGTGATAAAATTGGAATAAGTGATAAAAATGGTTAAAGTGAATATTTTTATCTAATGGAACCCAAGTTTAATTTTTTTTACCATGTTATTTATTTAGTTCTTGCATACACTATCTGTTTAGACTAGATATTTTGTAGGCATTGTTAGTGTTGGCCTATTGAGTTTTACTCACACCCTTCTTAGGCCAAGGGTGGGTACCCGAGTAGATTTCATGGTTGCAGGTCAGGACAAGGGAAAATATCCTATGATAGGTAGTTGATTTGGGTTTGGGATGTGCATGTTTTTGGATCCAGACTTGGAATTAGGACCTGTTTTGGGAATTCAGTTTTTTGTATTTATTTTGGGTTTTCCTTCACTTTTGACACTTTTAACACAACATGACATATCTATTCTTTGGTTGTGGTTTTAACTTATGTGGGAAATAGTTTGTAATTAATGTTTCTGGGTTATTATTTTTGTTTTCTTATTTCATAAGTTATCTGATGTGGCTTACTCTAGTAAAGAGGGTATAGTCTCCCTGTGTGATCTATTAGACCCTCACTAATAGTCGACAACCTCTAGCATATGGGGAGTTGAATTTGAGTTAATGTGATGACATTTCTTAGATTACCAGTTTAGTGGATCCCATTTTGGTTATGTTAAAAATTTTCTTTTATTGGTAACATTCTTTATCCTTAAAAAGTAAAAAAAAAACTTTGATGGTGTAGTCTCGTCAAAAGGGGTAACGGGGGGTAGAGACAATGATATAAGGGTGAAAACATCACCTAAACGTTTATATATTTTATTGTATTAGATTATTTATAATAATAGCCACCATATATTATAAATATATTAATTTTCATCCACTTTAACATTAAAATTAATTTTTATTAATTTAATACTTTATGTAATTCCAAGATTTCTCTTTTCCTTGCTTATAAAAGGGAACCTCTTCTCTAATCTTACTCACACCCTTTAAGCTGTATATCTTAACCAAACCCTACCAAATTATATTCTCAAATTCCCTAACCAAAAATTAGAGGGTTTTTTATTCTTAAAATTCCATTCCATGGGTCTTTAACCAGAGATATAAAGGAAGACTACCAAAGAAGATGTAATCCACTTTACTGACTCTTTTAAAAAAATATTCTTTCACTTACTATAAATATATTTTAACAACAATATAATAATAAATAAAGTATTAAAAATATATTTATATGTAATTATTATTATTTTTCAACCATTTTTCATATCTTTTTCTTTCTATGAATATTGAAAGCATCACTCATGCGTATGTACGGCTTGCCGTCTCCATATTGATGTGAAATTGTTTTTCATCACCATTTTATTTGGATGGTTATAAAGATGTAAATATTGAATATAAGTGATGTTTATGACATTATTATTCTTATATAATTACAATATTATATCAACCTTTATACCTTACAATATTTTTGAAAATGATAATGTTGGCCATGCGTACATGTAGACTACCACTTCTATGAAGCGATGTGATCTGTTTTTTATTTATGCTTTCCATGGATGGTAACAAATAAATATTTAATGTATATATATGATATATGTGATATTTATATCATTATTAACAATCTTTATTTGATGTAACCAAGATCAAAGTACAAGGAAAGGAACTACCGAATTGAAATTCTCATGAAAAATGAAACAGTTAACACCAGAAAATGATGATTTAAATAAATAATTATTGATAATTGGGAAATAAAATGTTATAAGTGGATCATATATAATATTATAATAATTTAAATTATTATTTTATAGATTTATAAAAAAATTAATTTTTATATAGGATTTTATAGAGCTTTCGAAACATGTCGAACTTGAAGTAAGGGTTTATCATCTCAAATAACCTTTTTAAGGACATATATTATGTTATGAACCTAAATTCTTTTATTAGGTACATAAAAATACCCTCTGACATGTTATATCATTAATCTCCTTAATTTCATGATATTTAAATTTTTATTTTATGTTATTATTCGATGGGGCTTATGATTCAAAAGTTACCAAAGCGGAAGGGGATTTATGTTTCAATATCATTTTAATCAGTTCTATTTATACATGAATATATATTAAAGGAAATTATATGATAATTTATGGATAAATACATTTCGTTTTATTTTCTAATTTTTATTTATTTATAATATTTTTTTTTCATTTTCCTCATGACTGAAATAACTTTTTTAAGAAATATCATCTTTATTTCCCTCTTTGGCTGAAAAAAAATTCTTCTATATCCAAATTTTCTAAAAAAAATTCAAGATTATATTTACTATTTTACTATAATTTTTCAAATTAATTTTTACCAATGTTTGAATTTTTTTTAAAATAGTTTAAAAGGAATCTTCTTGTCACTTTTTAATTAAGTACATTTGACTTTTTACCAAATATATGAAAGGAATATTTGTTTTAACATACATGGCACAGACAAAATGTCACACCATCATGACTGATCAATGATTTGAAGCTTCATTTAAAAGATTCAAAGGTTATTTTCAAATAGAATTGTTTCCTTAATATTTTAAAAATATTTATATTTTAATATGTGATTTAAAATGAAAATGGTATTTTTCTTAATAAATATTTTTATGATCTTTTGATGGAATATTCAATTTATGATAACATCCTTTGATGTTGACTATGATTTAATAGAGATATTATGCAATTATAGAATATTTATTTTTATTTATTTGGTTTATGGTTATGATGATGAAATATCAATGAAAACCATTTTTGTTTCTATGGGTTAAGTTAGGATGATTGTTTTTTGTGATATTTTGGCATACATATGAATGGATTTATGATTATGTAATGGGTGGTCCATGAATTATATAGTAATATATTTAATTGGGTAAATATTAATGTTTCATGATCTCAAAGGGTATACAAAATTTATTCCCGGCACAAAAAATAGGGTACATGGGAGGTTATTCCAAACCCAAAAAAGAGTACACTAGAGGTTATCCCTAACCTAAAGAAGGTACAAAGATAATTATCCCATGAATAACAATTTACAAATGTGTTGATGGATATCATGGATATAAATTTTTTATTATTATGATTATTCCACACTTTATCCAACTCTTTTATGACATGATATTATGTCATTGTTATGTTCTCTTTGATCATGTTGTTTTATCCCTATATGATTCATGTCTTATGAACTGCCAAGATTTATACAATGACTCATTCTTATGATCTAAGAATTATTGGTTATTATTTTTCAAGGATAATCTCATGTTCCCATACCCATTATGCACATGTTATGTTTAAATGATCATTGATATCTCCCTTGTTTACCCTTACAGATCATTTGAGCTCACCCTTTATTATGTTTTCCCCCCATGATATGAATAAAAGTTGTATGTATGATATTTCTAATAAGGGTTCTCATTATCCAAGTTTCCAAATACACAAAAAATTTATGGTTATTGAATCGTTCATAATATTATGTGTTGAATATTCATCTAATAAGATGTGATATTTGTGTATGAAAAGAATGGGTCCCTATAGTTGGTATCAGATAAGTGTGTAATAAATCATTAGAGATTATGATTAAAAAACTATTTCAAAAACCTTGGGGATAATTATAAGTATAGGATCACATAAAATAGTTTTTTTAAGGTATATATTGTGTGGTTTTCATAGAAATAAATCCCTATATGGATACTACTAGTAGATGTTGTTTTAAAACAAATTCATCTAGGGGTAATAACCCCAAAGAGAGTTGGTCAAGTATATATCAACCATTATTCTGGTGTATAGTGAGTGTTACCTTACTGTACAACTACTTTGACACTACTAAAGGTAATTCTTAGGTTAATTCACATTTTCATTTTGATCCATTATAATGTATTTTAATAGATGACAATCTTGTATGGACTAAGTTAAACCTAAGGTGTCACATATTGAAAATGTTTCAAGAATTAAACATATTATAGATGATATTTCATGATATATCACTATGATTATTTTATTACACTGTGGTTTTGGGTTTTAGTCAATGTCTATAACAAATATAATTTCTGTTAACACTGAATGTGATAGATAATGAAACTATTATCCTCATGATAAGCTAAATGAAATTATAATTATGTAGAAAAATTTTGTGATTATGAATAAACATTTATCATGGTATATGTTTAATAACATATACTTTTGTTAGTTTCATAACACATAAAATAATTGGAGATGGAATTTTCTAGAATTTTAGGGTGGAAATGATCTTAGAGCTAAGAAAATTCAATTTTCATCATGTCATGAATTTGGGAAGATGTACCTAGAAGTGTATCTCAAATAAAAAGGAAGATTCCTTATATGTGGAAATGAAGGTTATAGAGAAATTAATTACCAAGGAATTTTATGTCTTATATTTGGGGAACTTATGAATTATCCGAGTCTGTTCCCTAATATAGGGATTAACTCCTAGACCAAGGAAAGACATATTTTATCCTAATTTTGAAGTGAAAGTATTAAAGGGTTTATGTATTGGGATTCTAGAATTATGTTTTCAAGTTATTTTTATCAATGGTATTTTGGTTATATGATCATAAGCATCTCATGATTGTTCTACTATATTTTTTCTTTAAGGATTTTTAAGAATATATTGAATGATACTGAACACCTAGAAACAAGATTTAGTGGTAAGGAGATATTTTTTGAAAACACATGATTGAGGGAAATATAACCCTTAATATGTTCCCAATGCTAATATAATATTATTTGGCTGAGATAAACAGGTGATATACATAGATAAAGTGAATTAGATAGTATCAGTGACCTTTAAATTGGATAGTTATTTGACGAAAAAGTGATTTAGGTCATGTTTCATGATTTTTATTCTATTTTTTTATTTATGGAATATACTAAATAGTAAATAATTTTACTTTATGAATAAGTATTGTGTTAGTTTTTGGATGAATATATTTTTCATTAATTCTTTATAGTGATTCGGGTTATTAATATGTTTTAAGAGAATATATGATCAATGTATTCATGTGTTTGCTATGTGACATTATGAGTTACATTATATGAATTAAGGATAAATGTTAGAGTTGATCTAGGAAAAAAACTGTTCGATCAAATATTTTGTATTTTTGGGTTTTTAATTTCTTTCAGATATATTTCAGTGGATTCTTGATTTTACCTATTTACGAAATAGATTAAGTTGAATTCTATGGGTTATTATTAAGGTTTTAGAGATTAATGTATTATATTGGATAACTTTTTAAAACAATTTTTTTAATATTTATAGAAATAACGAATGATTTTTAATTCTCATATGTATAATATAATCCACTAAAATTTAAATTAAGAGCCTTATTCATGAAACATTCATCTTGAAAAAATATATGATATGGAAATTCATCAAATCAACCCAAAGGATGAAATTGTTCTTATGAAATGGAATAAAATAAAGTAAGTAAATTTTCCCATGTTATCTGTCTTAAAAGTAAATGAATCCATAAACTAAAGGAAAAGGATCTTGAAATAAAAAAAATATCCTTTTACCTTCATTTCTATGAATTAATGGTCTTTTATCCCCTTACTGATTTATGGATTTGTCATTGAAAATTTTTTCTGACTGTGTACTCTGTCATTATCCATCATTATTTAGAAAATAATTTTTCTCCATGATGATATTTTCACTTCCCATCAATGTTATTCTATTTGTAAACCTAGTTATGTGTTATTTAAAATTATCTTCATATTTCCCTTTCCCACATTCTAAAAGGATATTTTATTAAACCTTTTTATGATGTCAGTTTTTAAAAAAGGTATTTTCAAATATCAAACCCTTGATTAATGAGCTCAAGCTACAATTTAAAAGACATAATTTTTTTAATAGGTTAGAATTTACACCCAAAAATTATTTTAATGGAATAATAATCTCTATATCATTCTTAACACGCAACATCGAGATTTAAGAAAATTTATATGTATTATAAAAGTATTATTTTTTAAATGCGACTTAGCCATTTAATTGGTGGGTATGGATATGAGTAACTACATTAGGAAATATAGGTATAGTATTCCTAATCAATAAAAATTTATTGAATAATTCTTATGAAATAAGCACTCAATTTATAATGAAGTCATTTTATGCCTTAAAAATGTATTTTCTTCAAAAATGATTTCTCTTCCATTTTGTACATGGGAATTATAAAAAAATTATGAATCCTTTAGAAATTTTATTTTAAAAATTTTATTTTTTTTATATAACCATATCAAATTTATCTTAGCTTTAATTTTTGACCTTTTTCTTAAAAGAATGATTTTTATGTGAATAGTGAAAATACTGATTTTTTGCAAAATTGTATTTTATTTGCATTTAAATGTTTCATTAGGAATTGAATTTGATATTAAATTAAATAAATTAATATTTAATTAGATATAATGAAATTATTTTCATAGTAATTACCATTGTTCGTTATTTTGGAATTTGTTCATTTTTTGGATTAAAAATAATTTTTTTTCAAAAAACTGTTTTCTTTTTGTGTTTTATGAATTTATATTAAAATTAATTTCTACTACTTATATAAATTTAATCTTAAAAAATGTATTCTATATTTTTAATCGGGAGGTTCAAATTTTTAAATATTTACCTTTTATTTTCTATCATCATGAATAGTAATTTTAATAAATATTAGCATCTCAGTAAGGGTAAATCAAGAAATTAAGTTTAAAAATAATAAGATAAAGACTAAAAATAACCCTAAAACTTTTATTTAATATATTTCATGATTGGTATTATATAATCCTAATATAATATTCTAATTTATGGAAATTTTTTGTTATTTTTCTTTAAAAATGACTTATATATTATATAAAGTAATTATAAAGTAAAAAATAATTTTCTATTACTTTAAATATATCTAAAATATTGTGATCATGATAGAAATAAATTATGTTTGGTTATAATTTTTTTCAAATAAAAATTACTTTTTATCATGGAAATTTATTTTTAATTTTTAGTAATGAAATAATTACCTTAAATCCTTATGCAACACCAATTCAGTTCTTGTGAAAGTAGTGTAAAAATAAATTAAATAATTTCAAAAACTCTAAAAGTAATATTTTTGGGTGGGTTACTATTTAAAATTAATTATTAATAAAAACTTGATATATTAGATTTGTTTAGAAGTTGAATATGTAAATTTTTTTCTGTAATGTTGTTTTCAAAGTCGAATTATGTGAACAGTTCTTAAAATGGAATTAATATTATTTAATATTAAATAATATTTTATTAAATTATTCAAAAATAAATAATATATTTCAAGAAAAAATTTAGGTTGATAAAGTTTCTAAAATTTAATTTATTTTACATTTATGACCCAATTTTCACCTTATAAGTAAAATTATAACCCTTTAATATTGAAAAATGCATTAATGCAGTTAAGGTTAAAATTGGTTAACTAGTGGGTTTAATACAAATGATAAGGTACAAAATGATGTAAAAACCTGTAAAATTTTATTGGAAAATTATAATAAGAACCTATACTCTATATCTTATAATAGATTCCGTTTTGGAACCATTTAATATGAGTCGGAAACATATTATAATATAATATTTCATGTTTTTTCAAAAATGACATTAATTATATTTTAAAATAAAAAAAACATTAATAAATGATTTAAAATTCATAAAAATGTTATCCTAGTCTATTTGAATTCTATATGGGTTAAAATATCAAAAAAAAAATCATTTATGGGTGACTTTTCCTTTTATGGTAACATTCTTGACCCATAAAGAGTAACAATTTTAATATTGTTGTAATTTCCAAAAGCTATCATAAGGGGTTAAAACTGATAGATTAGGGAGAAAACATCACCTAAAATGCCCAAATTTTATTTAATGTGAGTATTTTGGCTCATATTAACCATATATTAGAAATTTATTAATATGGATCCAATTTAATCTAAAAATTAATTTATATTAACTGTATACTTTAGGTAATTCCAAGAGTGTCCTTCTACTCACTTATAAAATGGTACATATTCTACTCTCTTCCTCGCACAATTTGAGATATATATCGTGACCACACCCTACCTAGTTATTTTATAAAATTCCTTGGTCATGAATTATATTTTCTTATATTCTTACAAAACATTCCAATGGTCCTCAGGAATGGATCTAAAGAAATTCTAACGAAGAAGAAGAAATCATATTAAACAACTAATTCAATTTTTTTTCTTTATCTACTTCCTCTAAATATATTGTAATCATAATAAAATAATAAATAAATTATCATAAATATACTTACAGGTTATTATAATTAGGGTTAAACCATCTTCTATCTCTTTTTTATATTATGAAAAGTGAAAAACTCAATCATGTGTATGTACGACTTACCATCCCCACATAGCGGTGAAATTAATTTTTCATCACCATTTTATTTATATTTTAATAAATATTTAAATAAGTAATATATATTATATTTATGAAATAATTATTCTTTTTTAATTATAATAATATATCTACTATCTTACCTTCTAATATTTTGGAAAACAAAAACATTACTCATGTGTATGTGAGGACCACCACCTCCAAAAACTAATGTGATATGTTTTTCATTTATACTTTGGATGGATGGTGATATGGATGTATTTAATGAATATTTGTGATATTTATGATATTTATATCATTATTAACATTCTTTAGACAATGTAACCATGATAAATCTACAAGTATCGGAACAACCAAAAGGAAATTCTCATGAAAAATGAAACAATTGACACTTAAAAATGATGATTTTAATAAGTAATTATTCATAAATGGGTGGGGAAATGTTATAAGTTTAAAATATATCAAATTATAATTATTTGCATTATTATAATAAATAATTTTAATAATTTTAAATTAATTATATATGGGTTTAGTTCACTTTTAGAATATGTCAAACATGAGGTAAGGATTTATCATCTCAAATTTTCTTCTTTAGGACATATCTTATGTTATGAAAATATATTATTTTATGTGGTGTATATACAACCCATTTTAAATTTTATATCATTAATATCCTTATTTTTATTATATTTAAATTTTCACTTGATGTTATTCTTTCACGGGGATTGAAATTCAAAAGTTACCAAATTGGTAAGGGATTTATGTCTCAATCTCATTTTAATTGGGATTTTTTATTCCAGAATTTACATTTAAAGATTTTTATGATCATTTACTGATAAATAACTTTCATTTTATTCTAATATGGTTATTTTTTTACTTTCATTTTCTTCACTTTAACTACTTTAGAGGTTGAAATAAAGTTTTTAATCAAACCAGACTTTATTTTTCTCTTTGATCGAAAATCCTTTTTATTTCATGCACATGTTTTATAAAAATGTTTATAAGAATATTTTTAATATTATACAATTTTTTTAAATTAATTTTTAACCATGTTTATGTTTTTAAAAAATGGTTTAAAATGAATCATTTTCATTTTCTAAAAAAGGTACTTTTTAATTTTTACCAAATATGTGAATGGACTTTTTGTTTCAACATATATAGAACATAAGGAATTTCCTACTATCATGACCCCACAATTATTTGAAGTTTCCCTTATAAGTTTTCAAGGTTATTTTCAAATAAAAGTTTTTCCTTAATATTTGAAAAATATATATTTTAATATGTGATTTAAAAATTAAAAGGCTATTTTACTCATGAAATATTCAACTGATATTTTTTACGAATTTTTTAGCTATGGTATTATCCTTTGATAGTAATTATTATTTACTGGGGATATGATCCAATGATACCATATTTATTATTTATCTATATGATTTATTTTTTTGATGATGAAGTATCAATGAATCCCACTTTTTCCCTGATTAATTTATGATGAATATTTTTATGATCTTGTGTAATAAATATGAATTTATCTATGATTATATGATGGGTTATCCTTTAATTATATATACCTACAATAAATTGGTAGAATATTAATTTTTTATGAGATCAAAGGGTATACAAGAGGTTATCCCAAGCCTGCAAAAGGGTACACCTAAGGTTATTCCAAGCCCATAACAGGGTACATTAGAGGTTATCACAATCCTAAAAGAGGGTAAATGGGAGGTTATCCCCAACCGAAAATAGTTACAATAGAATTTTTTCAAACATTAACAAATTATAAATATCTTTATGGGTATACTTGACATAATTTTTCTATTATTGAGATTATTACACACTTTATCGTAATCTTTTATTTCATGATCTTATGCCAATGTTATGTTCTCATATATCATGTCCTTTTATCACTTCATCATTTTTGTCTTATGAACAACCAATATGTATTCCATGACTCATTTTTATGAACTAAGAATTATTGTGGTTAATTTTCAAAGGTTAAGATCATGTTCTCATATCCATTATTCACATGTTGTGTTTAAATAATCATTAAAATCCCACTTTTATACCCTTACTCAGCATCTAAGCTCACCCTTTATTATGTTTTCTTTTCCCTAGGATATGGAAAAAAATTCCATTATGATTTGTCTAATAAGAGTGATCATTATGAAAAACTAAGAAGGTGATGAGGTAGATATTTTATGAACTGGTTGATTATGTATCCAAATTTACAAAGACACAAAACCATTGTGGTTAGAGTGTGGATTGCAACGTTATGTATTGAATATTCAACTAATAGAATGTGATATTTATTTATGAAAATTATGGGTCATGATAGTAGAGGAAATAGGTTGGGAAGAGTAGGTCACTCTAATAAGTTTGGGCTCATGAATTATGAACCATGTTTTCACCTATATCAAGGCATGGTGCATCTTGATCATATCAATGGGAGAAATCAAAAAGTACCAATGAACTCACATGATTTTGGATCAGTGTAATAAACAAGATAGGATTAGAATATTACTCTTTTATTACTAGATCACTAGTCAAGGACATTTTTTATACACACCAAATGATTTTACATTTTATTTTAGAAATTTTGTTATACTGATTAATATTATGTGATTAGGATGTAAGTGATACAAAGTTTTGCATTATGTTATTATAAATTAGTGGTGAAGTTGTAAATAATTCACCTAGGATGATGATGTTGTATAATTTAAGTTATTATATCTCTGACCTACACCATAAAATTTAACTTCATATAGTTAGGAAATTTATTATTCATTTTAATGTTTTATAATGAGGAAGAAAGTGAACCGATGGTAAATTAAAAAAATCTTGATAAATATCATGTTGGTAGATGGCATGATGAATTCTTTATCAATTTCGATCAAGGAATAAGCCTCATTTAATTAAACCTTATGTACGACCTAAGGTCCTTTGCAATTCGGTTCGAGCTTATGAGGCTTTATTCATAGTATAATAAAAGTTTTAATACCTAATACCATCTCTTGTTAGAGGAATTAATTAAGACAAACTTATAGAAATATCATGCAACTCAGTTTTAATGGAAGTCCAAATTGTACAATGAGAGAAATCTTTTCTCATCACTTCATTCAAACTCAAACAAATTCTTTTAAGACTACTCATCTTTTGAAAACAAATTTCATATAGTGATGTGGACTAAAGTAAATTTTACTTTGATAGAAAATATGGCCTCTATACTATATAAAATAGGGTATGGGGTTTCTTATGTATCAATATAGGCTGTGGAGAAATAATCCCATAAATCATATCGGATTTTTTCAAGCCATGGCTTCTTATCTTTGTCCACCACATTTTGGAACATGTTAGATAAAGTCATATTGAAATCCCTAATCTACCCATTTTCCACTACATGGTAGTGGGATGAGTGGTTTTAATAAATTTCATATTTCAATTAAAATATTTTAAACTCAAAATAGTAGAATTTGGTGACATTTTTTGTCAATGTTATGCAAGGGACACCAAATATGGTAATTATGTGTGACTTCAAAATTTTGATGATATCCATTATCATGAATTCTATGAGATATATAACCTCACCCCACTTAGAGAAGAAGTTCTTGGAATTAAATATTTACTTGAATTGTCTGTCTATTGCTAGAGGATATGCATCCATGTAATTTATTCCCAAAAAAATAAACATCTAAGAATATTTAGTATTATACAATAATTAGGAGCATTGGTTAATGAAATTGGAATGCATATGGAAAGACTGACACTTTCTGGTGAACTCCATGAAATCATGTGTCATATATAGCTAAATTTATCCCAACCTTTTGATATTTTGGGAGATCTTTATTCTGAAATGGTGGCCACTATAGGTTTTCGCATTAACCTTTTACATAATAGTTAGGGTTTCCTATCCTTCAGTTAATTTGAGGATAACTTCGTATAATCCTTGTTTATTGATTACATTCTTATAATTTGAGACATCATAAATAATGAATTTTATATTCCACCATTAGATATTGTCTTTCATTAATCATTATGATGGTGAACTATGCTTTGTAGGTAGTCTAGTAAGGGTGAAATCCATCTAATAACTATATAAATTTTTTGTTACACCATATTGGATTGCTTAGGGGTGGTGTTAATCTCATTGATCCATTCCATGTTTCCAATTAATGTGGAGGCCACTCTATAGTGTGTGATGTTGAGGATTGGTTGGTTTTTATCTTCTAGGGTTGTGGATACATTATCCAATACATCTAATTAGGAATTATGTTAATGTGAGATTTGGATAGTGTTGGATAAGATAGAATTTCAACCATAAACACTCATACATAATCAAATAGGGGAATTGGTTCCTCTTTCTTGATGGAATACTCACAATTAATATGATTTATTACCAACTCTCAATCGCCCTTGATATTCAGGTGTTCCACTGGTATTCATAGTTTCTATTCCAATATTGAAATGAGAGTATGGTATTCTACTTCCTTGTTAGTGAAACCTTCTGATAATAGGAAGGAATTGAAAAAACTTCATTTTCTGGAGATATTAGAATAATTCCCAATTGAACACTATTGAGCTTTGGATTATTCATCCATCTTCTTGTTGGGATTCTTTAATTCCATTGAAATATATATCCCTTTTCTAGATATTTTCATGTATATAGAATACCTCTTCATCAGGAAGTTTTGTATCCACTAGAGTTCTTTATGATGTTTGATTCACTCTGATAAATTCTCCCAATGCATCACCTTTGACTGCATTTTGTAGTACGAACAAGAAATAAAATTTCTCTATGATTGTATCCCATTATTCTACCAATCTAGTTAGCATCATATGATTAAGGATGTATTTGAGTGAGTAAATATGAGATTCTAAGTGGACCTTGAGATTTTACAAATAGTGTCTCAACTTCTTAACTATGAATATTGATACAAGGAAGTAATTCTTGATTTTATAGTACTGAGTCTCAGTATCTATCATAGTTTTGCTAAGATATTATAGACTTATCTCTTTTCATGTATCATTATTCTATTTAATAAAGGCACCATGGGACCACTCTAAGGCCTCCACGTATAGAATGAGTGGCTTTTCTACAACTTATGGAATCAAAATTTATGGTTCTGAGATTCATTTCTTGATATTATCAAGATTTTATTAACAATAATCATCCTATTGATAAGTGATTACCTTATTCATTAGCTTATTGAAGAATAGGCATATACCTATAAGATTTTCTATGAAGTGTATAATGTAGGAAAGGTTCCCTTGAATCCTTCTTAATTATTTGAAAATTAATAGGTTGTGGAATGTTATGTATCTCTTTAGTCATCTTGGGGTCGACCTTGATGAACTTATGGTGTACAATGAAGCCAAGAAACATTCATTATGTTACCCCAAAAGTACATTTTAAAGAGCTCATATTTAGTTTGTTATGCCATGGTTTATTAAAAACTACATTTACATAGGATATATAATCACAAAAATACTTATAATTAATCACCATATCATCTGCATAACATTACATAGTCTTTCTAGAAAGGTATTAAAGATATAGTTCATGTAATGTTAATATGTGGCATTTGTGTTCCTTAATCAAATGGGAATTACATGCATTCACTTGGATTATTGTTTGTATCCAATATGATCTCTAGGAATACCCAACTGATGGGTGGCCACATTAGGATTATTTTTAGGATTGTTTTATAATTCCATAAGAATTAATCTCAATACTATTTTAGGAAAGACATATATTCATTTTATTCATCATGAGTAATGGAGGAACAGATTAAGGTAGTTAATAAGTCTTCTTCTATACCTTGAGTCACTTATCTAAGATCATAAATGGTGGAAGATATTCCTTCATCATGTGTTTTAGGGGAAAAATTAAGAACCTTATATTTTTATTCTTATTCTCCCATTACCTTGATTTCATTGTAAGTGGGTAATGAAGGGATATTCCAAGGACTGGAAGATGATGTGGGGGATTTTTATCTTCCATTAATGATGAGGAGGTATCTCCATACTCCGATGGTGCTAATGTATGGGAATTATTTTCAATGGAATTATAGATATGTTATTCTTCTTATCCACTATCATCAGGTGAAGAAGAGGTGCTAAAATCCTTAGATTCATGAGATGAAATAGGTTTATTTCTCATTTAATCCAATGATGTTGGGGAATTTTCTGATCAAGACTATGATTCAAGTATCCCCTTAAATCTTAGATAAAAAGTGGGAGAATTCTCATCTGTGGAATTATCTTTGAAATTGAGATCATACCCTTCTTTTAAACAATTTTATTCAGTTTATGTGACTAATATCATGAAGACAAAGTAAAACTTTTTTAAACCTCAAACTTTACTTCTTCCCCTGAGATTCAAATACACTTGGTCAAAGCATCATGGTTTCATTGAAAGGGGTGGGAGAACATTCAAGCCAACATTCTTGTAGATATATTTTGGGATGAGATTAATCCGCATGGATTGCATGGAAGACTTTCTCTCTGTCATAGGTGGATATTATGTGGTAACTTCAATCTAGAAATCATGTGATATAATTGTAATAAAAATTATCCATCCTCTCGGATGTGGTTAATATGACCTAATAAAACCACAAATTTATAGTGACTTCCACAATTTAATTGATGTAAAATACATAATCTTCACAAAGTTCATAGAATAGGTTGATAAGGGCCATTTCCAGACCATTGGGATAAGTGGTTCAGATGAAATAACTTCTTTCTAGTCATATTCCCTCCCTTATATAGAATCTCAAATATTTATATTGAGATTTATGGGAATCAAAAGGGAAATTATCACTATGTAGTGCTTTATTCTGTCCATTAAAGAGTACTTGTGACACTGGTGGTATAATAAAAGTACTATTACATAGAAATGAATCCATGGTCATTTTGAATAGAGCATTGAAATCAATGTCTTGATGAACAACCATAAACTCTTAACTTGAGAGAAGTTCTCCAAATTATGCTATGAGATCAATTTGGTTGTGAGTATTTCTATCACTCTTTTAATACCCTTGGATCTTTAGGGTAGAGTGAGAAATATTATCTTCATTGTAACCCAACCATTGAAGGGTTCAGACTAAAATGGGATTGATTATGGAACCATAACTAATGAGGTCCTTATGAATGTCATTGTGGTCCATTTTTCATATATGTACAAGGGCTAGATGTGTCCATGTATGGAAGACTCCCTATCTTACTTATTGAAGGTGAAGACTATAAGTAATTCAATAGGGTTGGTCTCTAAATGATATACTTTAGTGGAAGTGACCTCATCTTTAAATTCTAAAGGGCTTATAAGAGCCTCAAAAAATGATTCTTATATCTCTTTTGAAAAATGAAGGGAATACAACATTGAAATCTTGGATAAAATGATGAAAAGATATACGAATATGTCATATTTTTTGGGAGAAAGGCATATAATTCTTTTTATGAGGCTTCTCTTTTGTCAAAAGCTTGGAAGCTGGAGTCATACATATTGGTGGATACCCTCTTAGATTGGAATTTGATGACATCTTTATCTTTAAGGGGTTGTGTTGAGTTAACCTTCACACATTTTGATATCAACTAGGTGGGTCTGATTCACTGATTAGTCCTCTATTATGATTTTTATTGAGTGGGACCTAGACGATTTAGGATCATATTAATATTCTTATTGATCACACTAGAGTACATGTCTTAAATTCTCTATGGAATATATCATTTCGGCAGGGATATGATCATAATTTCAAGATATATATCATCCAATTCTTCCCAAACCTTTTATCGTTGGTGAACTCTTCCTCCATATCTATAATTGTGGGATGGTAACTTAGGGTCATATGTATCATCTTCATCAGATAAGGGATCTACTAAGTGAATCACATTAACATAACCATATTGGTATTATTCATCTATCTAAGATTCTATTTAATTGGTCTTTTACCAATAGTCCATTTGGTGGGGAGTTTCACATCTTCAAAAGATGAAGCCATGAAATATTAAGTATTTTTACTAACTTAGACATCAAAACTGGTTCTTATTCTTGCATCTTACTCTTCACACACTGGTTCTTAAAACATTAGCTCTTAGTGGACTATGGTGTTGAAGAATTTGTGTCAATCATCAAAGGGGGAGTTGGGGTCACATTTGGTTGATTCAATTACCCTATGTGGTCATAATGTTATTGTTTGACTATATTTTAGGTCATCCAATCATCAAACATCCATATAACCTTTCTCAAAACTTCATATCATTCTCCTTCTTCGAATAGGATGGAAGAAATGCGAGTCTCTTATGATGGTGGATTTATTAACTATAGTTTCACAGAATCTACCATATTTTAGAGGATATATTTTATGAAACATCACTCCTAGATGATGTGCCCCAAAATTTAGTGGATGAGAGAGTTATTAGGGAAATCACTGAGGTCAAAGTCATTTGGATTCTCGATGTCTTATAGCTTCAGCAATTTATTCCCCATAGCTGCAATAAATTACCTAAGAACATTCTCTTTTCATACAGAATAAACATTATTTTTTTCATTCTTTTGTGGAAGGAATCTCTTATCTTTTCACTATTCATGATAAGGAAACTGATATTTTTATTTCCATGCAGGAGTAGGTACCACGTGATATAGCATGGGTTTCGGAACTAGAGGTAATTTTTGAGGTTTATTAAGAATCACATTTATTGTTTTGAAATTATTATTCATATTCCCATGGTTTTTCATTCTTATTCAAGACTTTTCCTTGGTCCAAAAAATGGCATATTTCACTAGTGTGTTGGATTACAATCAATGGTGTCTGAATCTCATAATAAAAATTCTCCAAGCATATTTCTAATACATTATCTTAAGGTAGTCATATGTTTGAAGAGTATGTCAGACCATTACATCTAGAAATAATGTCTAAGACCCTGTTATTCACTTGTTTTTTTAAATTTAAGAGGAAAAAGTCCATTTTATTTCTCATCATTTGGGATATAGTTTTCTATATCATTATAAAAATGATTGATATAATTGCATTTACACCATTCGATCTTATGTAGAATTAGTGGAGTCAATAATTTATATAGATATAGTTAGATAGATATAAACTTGAGTTGAGGTAGAAGAAAAATCATAATATGGTCAGTTTTCCTATGTTTCTTTTAATAACTGATATGATTAGACATGTGGTAGATCACCTAACATAGTTTGGGTTGTTGCCCCAATAGTGGAAAATCCAAATATTCTCTGGACATAAGATCCAAATATGTTGGTTTTATGGGTCCTAGTTTGCTTAGATGACTTAATTATTCTCTCATTTTTAGAGAAGCTTCTCAATGTTGAGGGAGATTTTATGAAGGATAAATGTGAGTCTATACTTGGAGGCTATATTTAGAAAGAATATTTTCACTAAGTAGTTCAATGTTGAGTCATTATACCTTCTTTAGCCTCACATCATATTGATCATATCTTTCTTCTCAAGTATTATGATCAACCTCTTCATATGATGAGTGTTCTTTAGACACACTCTTCCCCTTTTCTTTAGTTTAGACACACTTATAATATGGTAACTGGACATTTGGGGGCATGCCCAAATCTTTAACCTATCTTTTATTTTGGGTATGTACACATTCTTTAAGCATTTTGTTTTAAACCTTTTTTCAGAAGGAAAATTCCTCATCATTATATTCCATACTAGCATTATTTTATGAGTCATCTATAGGATTGGTGCTAATGATATTCACTAATTCATATTGTGATGCTGAAATCATGTCCTCATTTGAAGGATAAGTGAGTGGTTTCATTATGAATATTTTTCCAGTGAAAAGTCACAATCCTCCTTGGTTTTCCCCTTCTTGGTAGACCATTTCATCTTGAGGAACACACATGGTATTTTTTTATCTTTATAATTCTCTCCTGGAAATTATTTATAAAGGTTGGTCCTGATATAATATCTAGAAACATTGTTTCAAATGTTCTCAATGAGAGAGAGGGGTTACACAATGGGAGAAACTATAAAGTCCTTTCTTTTTATGTTTCTCCCTTCTTGGAGATGATTGATTTTTATGGGGTGGGAGGAGGTTCTTATATAAATCCACCTATGCCTAAGTTCTATGGTTGATTTGGTTCGAAAAATATGAAATTTTGGGTCTGCTAAGGATTTTATGACCATGGGGGAAGTAGTGGTTATAAACAATACCTCATCCTTATGATCTTGGGTTATTCCCACAGTGCAGTTGATGTAATTATTGTTATTTCCCACTAAATGTTTTGGGTTTTTATTTGATCACGTGCTATATTTAAAGTATAATCTAAAATTTATTTAATCTCTATTAAAGGTTTTATTGTTTCCAAGGACTTATATTTTCTAAAATAATAAACCAATATAACCCTTATATTGTAGAGACCCATAGCATGACGTACAAAGGCATTACATTACTTTTGCGGAATACATAATACATGACAAAAACAGACACTCAAAGTGGTGTGATGAGGAGAGGGGGTAGGTGCCCTTTTATAAGGGAGGAGAGGGGCATATTAAGAAACATAAAAAATATTAATTTATAATAAATTAAAACCCCATATAAAAACCTCCAAAAATGACTCAATTCGAAGATGAGATGAGATATGGTTATAATCTCATCAAAAACTAAAATTTAGACATGTTGGTAGTTTATTTTAAATCTTATCAACTTGATTTATCATTATTTAATCTATTTAATTTTATTTGTGGAAATAATATTCTAAATTTTAAATTGTTAAAAATAATTACTTATGTGTTGTGAATTTTCTATAATTGGATACATTATGACTTTTTTGACCATATAAATTTCAATTTATAATTTTTAAATATTTTTGTGATTTTTAAACAAATTAATAATATGTGATTTTTATAAAATAACAATAGTGTTAATTTTCACACTATTAATTTATTTGAATTTAAATAAAATCCACACAGAGGATATATTCAAAAAAAATGTTTAATATATTTATAACATGTCATATGAGTCTATAAAATTTTTGGAGAGCATTAATTAGTTCATATAATATTTATTTTAATATTTATAAAACCATTTATTTGATATTTCTCTTAATAAAACTATTACTACATCATTTTTGTATAATTATTTAATATACATATTAGTGGCATAAAAATTAAAAATAAAATACTATGATGATGATAAATTTTATATCTTTCAAGAGAATACTTTTACTCGAATTTATCATCTTAAAATCACAACATGTAAATTGTTATATCTATTACATTTTGAAGGTGACAACTTTGACATCATTTAAAATAAAATAATATAAGTGTAATAATCACTTTTATAAAAATCTAAATGGTAAATAATTAGACCATTGGATGGTTATGGTTTATATATATACGACCAATAAGTTTTGGTCAGGTTTTTGGGCCGTTTAATGGGTATTATTATTTTAATAAAAACTATATTACTGATTTTTCACTAAACAAATAATTTCTGCATCATTAATGTATAAGATATTAAGGTAAATAAATATCTCTTAAAAATTAAAAATAAATTACTATAACAAATAAAATCATTTTAGCTTTAAAATGAGTATTTATAATCGAATTTATATTTTGTATATACTTATATTAAAAATAATTTAATTATTAAAGTTTGAGTGAGACATATTTCACTTTCTTTAAAATAAATAAATTAAATGTCTTAATCACATCCAAGTGGGATCCAATGGATTCCATTTAGACCCAAATATACCTTATTAAGAAATATAATCATCCAATTATATTAATACAATTGTTAGGGTAATTTTATAATATTATATTTACCCTTAATTACCCGATTTACCTTTTACTATGGTAAATAAAATTTATCGTAGTTACTATTCATAGTGCCCAAAAATAAAAATAAACCTATTAACATAATTTGGACCTACTGATTCTAAATATGGAATTAAGTTTTCCAAATTCAAATCACATTAGTTTCAGAAATTAATTTAAAATTAATCCTGTTGTCAAGAAAACGAGTTTTAAAAGTTAAAACATTTCAAAAGATTGAAATGATTTTACCTATGAATTCAATATAAAATCAATTCTAAGGACATAAATTATATTAAATAGTAAAACTATATTCTATTTATAATTTAAAACCATTAAATATTATAATTTAACCATATAAATTATTACGATGAAAAAATTTGTTTTTAATTAAAATATAGCGTGTTTTTACTATTCATTAAAATATGAAATTTATCAGAATAATATGAAAATTTTATCCAAAGTAAATTTTTATATCATTATTCCAATGAAGAATTTTATTTTTTCAAATTTAACTTATAAATATGTTAAAAACTAGATTTAAATTTGGTGTGCCATCAAATGGCGGCAAAACTGCATTTTTTGAAAAATACTTATTTTACCCGAAAAATTTATTTTGTTCTCATACCATGTTCTAGAAAATGTGTAATATGAATAATAATGTTATAAAATTCAAAATTTATTTAATAATATTAATAACGTCTAGTTCATAATAATATTATAACAATATAACACTATTTAGCAAAACCTGGTATTGCGTACTACACACGCTATCGAGGAAGGTCGCGATTGCGTGTAATGAAAGCCAAGTCAGGCCTCCATGTAGTGGAATATCCCTTTTTTGTTGCGTATAACATAATAAAAACTTATTTCATTTATATATTAAACAAAATCTATACTTAATGTTGCGTAGAATAATTTCTACAAAAGGAACTTGAAATTGTGTGAGCCAAGAATAGTGTTGCGTATACTACAGGCTAATATGGTATTGCGTATAGTACAAGATAATCTTGGTGTAGTGTACAATAGAGGACATCAAAGAAATTAAAAATAATATCTCATAAAATCTCGGGGTGTTACATTCTATCCCCCTTAAAACGAATTTCGCCCTCGAAATTCGTCAGGGTTATAAAGCATTTACTACTTGAAAGATTCATTCATAGAAACCCACATCTTAAAAAAGAATACTAAAACTTAATTTTAAAAAGTGAAGTATGAAATGTAATGGTTACCCAAATTAAATCATCACTGGGTTTCCACATAGGAGAACATAGGTGAAAATATGGATATGGAAGAGAAATCTAACCATCATGTTCTCATGAAGAGTGGTAGAGAACATGGCTATGAAAAATCCAACAATCACAAAGCCATAAATTTGTAATGATATAAGGTACCATTTGATTCATCAAATATGAGGGTACTAGTACAACGTTTTTTGTTTTCAAGATCATTTCCTTAATGTTGATGAATTAAAACAAATACTTACTTGATTTTGGTACATTCTCACTGTTGTTTGTGCCTTAAACATTTTCCACTTCATCTCTTAAAGAAATGAAGTTTAATTTGTTTTCCGTGAAGTGTTAGCAGATCATGTGATAGAATGATAGGTCATTCCATCTGTCTCAAACATAAGGTTAGAAAAATTTATATACATAAGTCCATCTTATGGTGAGATTAACTGTATATGATTCCAAAAATGGACTTATACTTCAACTATCATACTACTTAATAAAATAAAACTAATTCATACTAACCAGGGACTTCCTGTAGGCCAGTGGTAGGCGATAAAGGCATGTCTCACTTCGGTTGTGGGTTCGATTCCCACAACCTTGTCCGACGCGACGGGTTGTTGTCTGTCCTGCAGGTTGTCCTTTTTCTAAAACTACACTATTATAACATTACAGAAATAATATCAAAAAAATTATAGCCTTAAAAATACTATCTAATGTCCGACATAATCCATTCCAGTCTTTAGACTTATCCAAAATACATCTGTCCAATCTCATAGTGTAAAGAAAATGATTACTGGATAGGTCACATAACGAGCACGTGAATACCATCATTTATCCCCCATATATCATAAGATATATCTTGTTGATCGCATTCCAAATACGTGAATACCTTAAAAATGTATTCTCTTGAAACATAAATTACCATAGAACCTTAGTAAAAATATGAATTATGTCAAAAGGTAACTCTTTCCACATACCAA
Source organism: Viscum album (assembly GCA_963277665.1). Lineage (NCBI taxonomy): Eukaryota > Viridiplantae > Streptophyta > Magnoliopsida > Santalales > Viscaceae > Viscum > Viscum album. Next base: position 668,777,985 of record OY728131.1, on the reverse strand, counting down.
AATCCCAAAAAATTTATATACTCAAACCATGATATCACTTTGTCCTTATATCACTCATGAGCTCATTAATACTATCAGACATTTCATTATCTCCTTATCTCTTATTTATGCACATATTAGGTGCTTTCCAAAAATATTTCAATCACTTTTCATGGTTACTAGTACCATATAATTATATAAAACCATAATTAACCGATACATAGATATTCCAACATTCCATAATACCATAAATGAGATTCCATGATACTATTTTGAAATCCCATTACATAAACACTTAATTATTCCACAACATCATTTTCATACTCAACATCACAAATAGTGATCGCATGTGACATCCCTTCGTCCTTTGCCTTAATAAGTTGCTCACGTCGATCATCATTAACCCTTGGATTAGGGCATTGATTAGCATAATGCCCCATTTCCTTGCACTTGAAGCATTGAAGTGTCGGTGGAGCATTCTCTGTAGCCTTTTCTCTATTCACGTCATTAGAAGCCTTTTTCCCATTACTTCAGCACTTATCTGCTTGATGACCTTCTTTTTCACACTTGAAACATTTTCTAGTACCTTTTAGACAATCTCCCCATGCTTCTTTCCACACTTTGAGCATAAAGAAACATTCACCTTCTTTTCACCATTGTTCTAAGATTTTTCCATGAACTACATCTTTCGTTTTTTTGTCAAAACCATGAGATGGATATGTAACACCAACATCCAGTTCTACCTTGATAGCACAATGCATAATTTATTCATAGCTACTGAAGTCTATTATAGATAATTCACTTCTAAGACTTGGTTTTAAGCCACTGAATAATCAATCAACTTTACTTTCAGGTTGGATGATAAAACCAGATGCATACCTTGAAATCCTTGTAAAATTCACCTCGTATATACCAACAGATTCATCATCCTTTTACTTAAGATCAAGGAACTCCTTTTCCATCTTTTTTCTAAGAATACTAGGGAAGTACTTATTAAAAAATAAGTTCTTGAACTCATCCCATTCCATGGATTCAATTTCATCTTGGGGCCTAATATTATTAATTAGAGCCCACCACTGGTCTGCTTCACCTTATAAATGGTAAATAGCCAGAATATATTTTTCATGTTCTGAACAACAAACTATGGAAAATATCTTTTCAATGGTACTGATACATTGTTCAGCAACAAGTGGATCAAAACACCCACTGAAAGAAGGTGGACATTTCCCCATGAAGGACTCAATAGAATATTGTTCCCTTCTCTGCTCATTTGGAAGTCTAGAATGATTCATAGCTTTTGTAAGTATAACAATAAGATTTTTCACTCCATATCCCATAACATTGGTTTGTTTAGGAGGACAATCATTGCATTATCCATTACATTGATCAACACGGTTCCTTCGGGCTCCTGCCATCATCTAAAACCCAAAAAGAATAGTGTGAGAAACAAAAATCATGCTAGGAAAACAACATAATAATGGGGAGTAATTTCAATCTCTAATATCTTAGGTTTATTTATATTATCATTACCATAATTCTAGGTCTATAACATATACTTATACTTAACCTTAGATACATCCCTAGACATACCTTAGAAATATCTCTAGGGATTTCACTAAAGTTTTCGCATCCTAGATTCCAAAGGTCAACTAAACCTTCGCTCTGATACCAACTATAGAGACCCATACCTTTATGTACATAGACATTAAATTACTTTTGTGGAATAATTAATACATGATAAAAACAGACACCCAAAGACCGTATTAGTTTAGTGTCTTTGGAAAGTCAGAATATAATCTTCTAGTCATGGTGAAAGATCTTCAACATCTCCCATAAAGATCTTCCCAATTTATTTTCTTACCTAAAACCTTTATTTATATCTTGGGGAAAATAAAACATAAAAAGGGTGAGCTCAAATGCTCAGTAAGGGTAAACATGGAGAACATAAAACAATCCATAAACATTTGAACGTAAAAACATGAGCATAAAATCTAAACAACAAAATCTTGAGAAATGACATAAAACATGGTCGTACAAAAGGCATAGATCATAAAGGAACATTAATCCTAAAAAACTAGCATGGGAATAAAACATGTAATTTTGGCATCCATTAATCACATGTTATGATTTCCATAGTAGCCAAGGAATTACTTCCAAGACCATCATAGTGGACAAAGTCCACTACTGAACTGGGTTTACTTGTCGTTCCAACCCTGTATTACCGAACCAGATTTTACTTGTCGTTCCAACCATGTTTATCTCATGAGATATAAATCTTTACCCAATGCATTGGAGGGAGATATAGGTCCCACCCATCTCATATTGAAATCATTCTTACGTGTACCACAACACAATCATAAATCATGCATCATAACCCAAAGAATAAAATGGGTTTCATAAACATTATCCCATATTAACATAATCCATATAAGACAAATGGATATCATTTCATCATAAGAAAAATCAAACCATGTAAATAATAGAGACATTATACTTGAAACATAAACATACTAAATAATGACAACTTAGATGAAAAATAGTTTTGATAAAACAATTGAAATGAATTCTTGAGGTAAATATCATTTCTTCTTCAAAATCATTTTCTTTTCTCAAAATGCCATGAAATTTTAAAAGAAAAGGATTTTGTTGAAAATAATCATTAAATTTTGTAGAGAAAGCTTCATGGAAATAAAAAATTATAAAACAGTAAAAATCCATTCACGCCGTATAAGTTAAAAAACGTTCTTCTCTTACTTTTTCCAAAAAAGTCAAAAAGTACCTTATATGGTAACCAAAGGAAAGATTCATTCCATAAAATGTGGTAAAAAGTCAATAAAGGGTAAAAATGAATTTAAACATACATGGAAGAATAGTAATCATTTTATGAAAAAAAAATAGAAAACAATGACATGGATGATAAACATAACCCCAGTAAATTCTAACATATAAGCAATCTCAGATAAAAATGATATTTCCAAAATTATCCCTTACCTTATGTCCAATATCTTTCGTATGTGTCTAAGACTCTTCTTCGACGTGCCTCTTCTAAACCTCCTCTTAGGGCACTAAATTTGGTCTTTGAAGAATACCATGAGCTCTAGTATGTTTCTAGGGAAGTGGAGAAGAGAAATGAGTAGGTTTTGGCCAATCGTGAAGGCTCAAAGTGGTGTGAGGGGGATAGGGAGGAGGTTCTCTCTTATAAGGGAGGAGAGGGGCACCTTTAGAAACATAAAAAATATTAATTTATAATAAATTCAAACCCCACTTAAAAACTTCCAAAAATGACTCAATTCGAAGATGAGATGAGATATGGTTGTAATCTCATCAACTAATAAAATTTAGATATGTTGTTAATTTATTTTAAATCTTATCAACCTAATTTATCATTATTTAATATATTTAATTTTATTTGTGAAAATAATATTCTAAATTTTAAATTGTTATAAATAATTACTTATGTGTTGTGAATAGTCCATAATTGGATACTTTATGACATTTTAGACCATAAAATTTCAATTTATAATTTTTAAATATTTTTGTGATTTTTAAACAATTTAATAATATGCTATTTTTATAAAATAACAATAGTGTTAATTTTGACACTATTCTTTTATTTGAATTTAAATAAAATCCACAGAGAGGATATATTTAAAACAAAATGTTTAATTTATTTCTAACAAGTCATATTAATCTAAAAAATTTGTGGAGAATATTAATTAGTTCATATAATATTTATTTTAATATTTATAATACCATTTATTTAATATTTCTCTTAATAAAACAATTACTACATCATTTTTGTATAATAATTTAATATACTTATTAGTTTCATAAAAAATAAAAATAAAATACTATGATGATGATAAATATAATATCTTTCAAAATAATACTTTTTCTCGAATTTAACATCTTAAAATCACAACATGTAAATTTTTATATTTATTAAATTATGAAGGTGACAACTTTGATATCATTTAAAATAAAATAATATAAGTGTCATAATCAGTTTTATAAATCTCCAAATGGTCCATAATTATACCATTGATGGTTATGGTTTAGATATCTATGAAAAATAATTTTAGGTTATGTTTTTGGGCCTTTTAATGGGTATTATTATTTTAATAAAAACTATATTACTGATTTTTCACTAAATAAATAATTTATGCATCATTAATGTATAAGGTATTAAGGTAATTAAATATCTCTTAAAAATTAAAAATAAATTACCATAATAAATAAACACATTTTAGATTTCAAATGAGTATTTATAATCGAATTTATATTCTCTATAACGTTATATTAAATATACTTTAATTATTAATGTTTGAGTGAGACATATTTCACTTTCATTAAAATAAAATAAATTAAAGGTCTTAATCACATCCTTGTGGGTTCCAATGGATTCAATTTCGACCCAAATATTCCTTAGGAAAAAATATAATTATCAAATTATATTAATACAAGTGTTAGGGTAATTTTATAATATTATATTTACCCTTAATTGCCTGATTTTCCTTTAACTATGGTAAATAAAATTTACCATAGTTACTATTCATAGTGCCTAAGAATAAAAAGTATAATATTAACATAATTTGGACCTAATAATTCCAAATATCGAATCCATTTTTCTAAATTCAAATCATAGAAGTTGCAGAAATTAATTTAAAATTAATCTCGTTGTTAAGAAAATGATTTTTAAAAGTTAAAACATTGCAAAAGATTGAAATGATTTTACCTATGAATTCAATATAAAATAAATGCTAATTACATACATTATATTAAATTGTAAAAATATATTCTATTTATACTTTAAAGCCATTAAATATTATAATTTAACTATATAAATTATTACGATGAAAAAAGTTTTTTTTAATTAAAATTTAGCATATTTTTACTATTCATTAAAATATGAAAGTTGTCAGAATAATATGAAAAATGTATCCAAAGTAAATTTTTATATCCTCATTCCAAATAAGAATTTTATTTGTTCAAATTTAACTTATTAATATGTCAAAAACTAGATTTAAAGTGGGTGTGCCATCAAAAGGCAGCAAAACTGCATTTTTTGAGAAATACATATTTTACCAGGAAAATTTATTTTGTTCTCATACCATGTTCTAGAAAATGTGTAAGATGAATAATAATGTTATAAAATTCAAAATTTAGATAATACCATTCATAACGTCTAGTTCATAATAATATTATAACAATATATAGTTGTTTAGCGAAACCTGATATTGCGTACTACACACGCTATCGAGGAAGGTTGTGATTGCGTGTAATGGAAGCCAAGTCAGGGCTGTGTGTAGTGGAATATCCCTTTTTTGTTGCGTATAACATAATAAAAACGTATTTCATTTATACATTTAACAAAATCTATACTTAATGTTGTGTAAAATAATTTCTACAAAACAAACTTGAAATTGTGTGAGCCAAGAATAGTGTTGCATATACTACAAGCTAATATGGTGTTGCATATTGTACAAGCTAATATTGGTGTAGTATATAATAGAAGACATCAAATAAATTAAAAATAATATATCTCATAAAATCTCGGGGTGTTACATTTATAGTACTGTTTTAGGAGTCTATCGATGGATCATTCCTATTGAGTTCACTATATCTAGGATTTGGACATGATCGGGTTATTTTGGATAGACCAGATAGCATGTGTAAAGCCTAGACCAAATACATGGCATAATGTAATGATGTTTTGTGAAACCATTATTAGAATAATCTACTAACTTGGGAGAGGAGAGAATTATAGTGCCCCATGTTCACAACATCCTATGATGAGTATGTTAGATGGGGCATCGATAATCAATCTATTTAGAGTCATTAAACTATTGAGGCATTCTTATGGGAGATCATTTCACTATCTTTCTAACTTTGGGTTTCATATAAAAAATAGGGAATAAAATTCGATCTAATGGTTGAGTTATTTTAATTCCTTGTAGTGGTTTTCATATTCTATATAATATGTATATTTCTCCTTCAGGTGATGATGATTTTTCCATTGATTTATATGAATATGGTGTATTTATTCCCTATCCAATATTTTAGGATCATTATACTGAGATGCATCCATTTCCTATCACATGATTGGTATATTATCTTTCGATAGTTATTTCCTCATGATCATGACATTCTCTTTATATTCGATGAGATATTTGAAAAACTGATCTAACTAGAGTGGTCATTTCCTAACTTCCTTATCAATAGGAGAGGGAATGGTTATAATTTCTCTAAAATATTAAAGGGCTGATGATCTAAAGTTTTTATAGATGAATACCTCCATTTATGTGATCTTATATTTGAGAAGGGATATCACATATCAGATAAAAGGGCTTTGGTCTATCTTTCGGTGGTCTCTCAAGTACCTCTCGATATGAGGACTTTATTATAGTATATTTCCAAAATAAGATGTTTTTGTGAGGACCTTCAAAATGAATGACACTATGAGTAGGCCTACCATCATGGCTCAATATCAGGATATAAGGAGGATTAAAACAATATATTCTTTGGGGAGGAGCTTCATAGTGGAGAGTATTTTATATATAGGTAGGGGTAGGACTTTATTTCCATGAGAACATTCATCCATTTGGAGTATTTTTGCAGATCTCACTATATAAAGGGTTACCAATATTGATCTTGAAGTTTCTATGGGGATGAATTTCATAGAGAGCACTCTAGGGAGGACCATCGAAGATGCTGGTAGAAATATCACGGGGAGGAAATATAAAACTAGATCAGATTTTTATTTCTAATGATGAGTTATTCGATTCTTGGGATACTATCAAAATATCTTATAGGGAATCAATAACATCAACATTTATTGGGAAAGGATATGAGACTAATCTTGTACTTTAGGATTCCCCCTATGAGACATCCTCTTGAATTCTCTTCATTGGGAGATAGAGGTTGTGTATTATGCATAATGACCTTTATGAGTGTGAACCTTCCTAGGTGACTACCATGTTCCCATTAGAATATATAAGTGGGTCCCTTCAAAATGGTAAGGAATGTGGTTCTACCTCTTGGCCAACATCTAGATATATTAGGGTCCTTTCATGCATTTTTTGGGAGTAGGAGTATGTTCCTTCTTTTGAGTGACTACTGGAATATGATGATGATTATTTGTATATTTTATAGGAATATAAGCCCCGTAAGAAGTAATTGTAGAAATAGGATGGTAAAATCTAGTAAGATAAAGGGTATGAGCCTGATCTAGTTTTTCATTCTCTATTAAAATGTGTTGACGAACCTCCTTGATGGTAGAAGGAATATGTGACGTCTCTTAAGTATCTATTATTGTATTTTTATGATTTTATCTATTGGTGGGGGTATGAATATATGCATGTCCTCTATTAACTATTGGGATATATTGATGGTAGCCTTCTGAAAAAGCTTCCAGAATATTCTAACAGTATTTCAAGACATTAGTAGGTATATGATATTTCCCTTTGATCACCTCTAGGATGTACTGATAGGTTTATTTGATGGAAAAAATGAAAATTAATATTTTCTTTGGTGGGAGGGGAAATATGGGTCCACTCTTCTCCTCCATTCTCCGTAAGGATATTCAAATGAGATTCATCTAGGATTGGGAATATATTACATCCCTTAGTTATTATCATAATAAGCTAGAACACTCCTCCTCATTTCTTTGGAATATACTAGCAAGCTTGATGGGCCCGAATATGAATATATGTCTTCTCATAAGTTATTTAAAGAGTATACTGGTGATATTTTTCTATAAAGGTGAGGATATTACCCTACTCTCTATGATTGGTAGTCCACATCCCCTATAGAGATCATCAAGGTTTATGGGTTTGAGTTACTAGAGCACAGACCTCCTAGGTTGTGTTGTTAGTAGGTTGTTAAGAGGTTGAGGTGACACAATACTGGTGATGATGATTGTTGATAGGATTACACCTAAGAGATTCCTGACCTGAGGTGAGTCCATGGTTAATCTACTAATATTCCATCCTGAGATAAGGGTGGTACTTATTATTGTAGTCTATAAAGAGGCTCCATAAGAGATTTTAGGTGGAAATAGGCTCCACATGATTCTTCTCCAAACATAATTGAGTGGATGGTTAGTGAAAAAACATGTATGGGATGGATTCTCATAAAACCTCTAGAGTTTTGACGGTACCATTTAAATAATACTCTCAAAGAAGTATATTCAAAACTTTTCATTGAATATGCTTCATTGAAAATAACTTTTTCTTATTTTATGGGGCATTTAATTTTCCAAAAACTATGGAATATATTTGTATTCGAGGTGATTCCATAAGTTTGGACTAAATGGGGATCTTATTCCAAAATTACTATTAATTAATCATCAAACATAAACAATAAAACCTACCAATTAAACATCAAAAGTAAAAACAAACTCAACATATTTATTTCACAATTAATGGTTTCACATTTTTCTCATCATTTTTATCTAAGGGAAAATTTTGGAAAAAAATAAAACTATAGGGAATTTTAAGTTAGAGAGGAAATATTTTCCAAAACATGGGTGGTCATTAAAACCTTAACAAAAACACCTTATAATGGTCATTGGTTGAGAGGATGGGTGGTTTGGAACACTATACCTCTTTGAGGGTATTCTTACTTACTCTTGCACTCTATTATAGATTTAATTCATTATCATAAATCCTTCCCAAATCCTAGTGTGGGATCAGTTATCATTGTACCAGTGGTTGGTTATTAACATGTGTCGATAAAAACATATGTATGTATCATATTTTCTCTATATTCATTCTTTTATTTATTAGTGATGCAGTAGTTTTAAGATTTAAAGTTGGGCGTTATATAGTTTATCACCATCCAGGAGAAAATGGGTGTTTATAGAATTGGAATTGATCCCTTGAAAGTGGATTACTAAATATCTTTATAAAATGGATCGAAACCCATGTAGTTTTTTTCCCCTTAATGGGACACATCATACCTTTTAAGATTCTCTGATAAGGACCACTTTCAAGTAGTTTAATGTCATGTGAAATGGATGAGTTGGAAAAAAATGTCAATCAATGGTAGGTGTGGGACTTCTATATCAAAAACCCTTACCTCAAAGAGAATATGGCCAAATTAGGATTAGTTATATTCACAAGGAATTTTTACTTGTGAGTTACGAGGTTAGTTTGAATAGTATAAGCATATACTACTAATAAAGAATGTGTTTTTTCAGGAATATGGACTAGAGAAAGAGATATAGTGGTAAAAATAGGTAATATGCGCATCTATGTGGGAAATTATTTCATTGAAAGTATGGTCTAGTGAAATAATGGTCCATATAGGATATAGTGTTTGTGGAAGAAAATTATGGTCTCAGAGGTAATATGGCCAAATGAGTATGGAATACCAAGCCTATGGAGGATATATCCTAGAGAGGAAAGAGATAAAAAATATCATGAGGAATATAGTCTAATAAAGTTATTTGTGTAGGTCTAGTGATGTTGGGTTTAAACCTCTTAGATGAATCCTACATACCCTTCTTAGCATGAGTCATATATTATGTAGCTCAATTTTCACAATTTAATGTCGTATAGAAAGACCATGCCACGTATTTTAACATCATCTAGTAAGGAAGTGGTCGTATAGTTTTACATTGTGTTACTAGTATGTTAGACACATAGTTTAACTTCATGTTTTAGGATGTTGGCCACATAGTTTAACATCATGTTGTAGGGATTGCACATAAGAGGATACCTTGAGATTCCTATCCTTATTAATGACTTAGGTCAAGTCAAAAATATAGTTGGGGATTACACCTCATTATATGAACATGAAGGGTTCTTTTATTGAATGTTTTGACCATTGGATAATGATTAGGGATTATACAATGAGGATTTCATTTTATGTATCAGACCAAATAGGTGATTTAGGTGAAAAGGGAATATTTAATGGCTTCTTGAGTGATTCACGAAGGGAAATAATGGATGCATATGGTATGTGGAATGGGGGTATTATAAATAGGCTAATTATTTCCCTCAAAATCACCCAACTCGCATTACATGGGTTCTACATCGATGAATAATAGATTTTGCATGATATAGAGAGAGACCTCCCAATATAGTGTGTGACGTTGAGGCTAGTTTTAATAGGACTGTCCATGAAGTATCTCTACAAGAGATATTGAAAAGGTTCCCTGTAAAGGAGCCTTGTGAATAAGGTGCTTCATAGAGGGATACTTAAAAAATGACTTTCCTTATTTTATCTATGAGACTTTTTCTTTTTGTCGTTAATTGCCTTGGGTTTTCTTTGTAAATATAGGTTTGAGTATCAAGTTTCCCAAAAAAGTATTATTAAATAATTTTCTTTGTTTCTCTCTCTCTCTCTATTTAGAGAAGGGATGGGGTGTTTATAAATGATTCTAGGTAAACCTCTTTCCCAAAAAAGGTTTACATGTGGTAGTTTGTGAATGAGATTCACAGTGAAAAAAATAATCAAAAATTATGATATGAGGGTGTTATGATCTTCATTCAAATGTGAACAAAAAATCTTTATGGGGGTTACAAAATCACACCTATGACCACAAACTTCAAGGATACGCAAGAGGGAAAAAAGGATTCCTCAAACCACAAATGATATCTCTTTACAATGGAAAATAATTCACCAAAGAAAAAAAATGATTTTTACTGTAGGAATTTTTTTCATGTATCACTTAATTTAATTCACATAGGGATAAAGTTATTATGCACAACACTTTCCTTTTATAAAATTTTCTCTATTTTTCATCTAATCAACCATATATTTAACTAGATAGATTCTTCCTCATGATTTAAAATCTCTATAAATTTTTTATCCTAAAAATGTTTTTATCAATCATGCATAAACAAGACTACTCTCACCACTGGGGGTAAGAGAATATTTGCAAAAAAACATAACTCTAAAATAACACCTGAAGAGCTATAAGAAACTATAACAGCACAAATAATAAATGTAATAACATTAATTTAAAAAATCAAACATACAATATACAAGTGTTTTCTAGAAACAATCATAGCTTCCCACTCAAGTTTGGACCATCCTATAACCATTTTATCAATCCCAAAATAATAAATATATAAAATGGGATTTGATACCATTTATTCATGCCTTATCTAGAATAATAATGTTCAAGCTCACCTGCTACAAGACCTCATGCATTTATCCTCGAACACAATAGGCTTGTGACTAGTAGTGAGGGCCTAAGTAATATTTTGAGGAGACTATACCCTTGATATTATATAACCATTAGTCATTAACACCTCAAAAGTATTCTTAAGTAAATAAATAAGGGAAAATAAATATAATACAAGCCAAAAAACAATAATATCACATGAAATATCAAAATGTGATATAATTATCGTTACAAAAAAGTCAAAAGGATCCCTGTGTATGGTAGATCAATATATATATATATATATTAAATAAATAAGGATAAAATAATATCTAAGGTATGGATACAAAATTCTCCTATTATATGTTCTATAATCACCTTAATATTTTACCATATCCATATGCTTTGTAACCCAACATATTGAACTTTACATTGGATTGATCCTTGAAAAAAAATTATGTGGGTTCAATGGGGTGCTTGTGCTTGGTGTTACTAATAAAACAACTATAAAACCATCAATGCATACTTATTATCAATAAAATAGATATATTAAGGTGTATTAACTAATATAAAATAAATCTACAAAAGAAAATGATAATGTGGGGTTATCCTGCACTAACCAGGACACCAAAAATCCCGACCATACTTACTCAAAGTAATTACTGGAAGGAAGAAGTCTCCTCAATCCCTAAATTTGTCCCAAAATATGACATGTACCTTCTCACTAATAATGTATCCTCACATTGGTTAACAGGTCATGTCCTATATCATACACCCTACCACACCCCTCTCACTCATGGGAGGTCACCCAAAAAAACACATAACAAGTACCCAACCACACCTTCTCTCTCAAGGTTGGTCACACTTAATCATATTAACTCATCCTTATCACTCAAGGATAGCCACACAACAACATCTTAAAGCCCAACCTTCTTAAACAAGGTTTAACCCAATATCTTTGATCATAAACCATCATATATAAACCAACATCCACTCACTTAGAATGTCATCACAACCATCAATATCAGCATTTCATAAATATGTAGCATGAATAAACAAATAATTAGTATAAATAACCAACACTTGACTAATGGAACATTCTCACCATAACATGATATAAGGATATACATATGGATTCACCCTTACCAACCACTCAAAGTTACCCACTTTGACAATAATTATGTACTCTAACCCTTAAAAATTGAAGGATTTAATTACCCATTCCAACATACCAACCTACTAAGTCACCATAGAATTAACTAACCCTGATAAGATCACTCAGTACCTAATTTTCTCTTAAGGAAAACCCTTCCTTAAAACATGGTATGAGGATTGGTTTCCCATTTCTATAAAAAAATTACCCATACTCTTCCTCTGAGGGGTCAACTACAACAATATGGACCCATAGAGTCACTTTGATAACACACATTCTAATATGAATTTCAATACATAAAAATCAATACCAAATAAATAACATGGAATTAACTTAATACCTCAATATTAATGGAGCACACATTCCAAGAAGTGAAATATGACTCATTACGGATCCACTAAAACCATAAATGAAACAACCCAAAGTTTTATAAATGGAATTCCCTTCTTATAATTAGAAATAATAGTATAATACCATTAGGAATAAAAATAAAATATTATGATACTAAATACTATATGATCATTAAAAATAATTTTACCACTACTATGTTTGGAATTTCAAAAATCTGACATACACGGTTGTGATTAGTAAGTTGTTTGGAGTTCGATAGAAAAAACTTAATTTTTGGTAAATAGAAACCTACCCTTATGAATAGTAACATACCCTTATTAATAGTAATATTACCCTTATCAATATTAAATCATCCAAAATAATAGTGAACTTACCCATGAATAATTAAATAGAATTTAGGCATCTTATAAGTGACAATTTGACCATAGTAAAAGTATTGGGGTTTTTGTAAGTCATAAATAATTAATTATAATTAATTAATTAATTTAGAAGAAAATTTATTTGCTTAAAATTTATTCAAAAATTAAAAATTCTATGTCTTTTAATTTTAGGATAATTTTATATGACCTTAGGTAATTTTTGAAAGCATTATAAAATCAGTTTTAATTTTAAAACCTATATTTTCAAGTAAATTATGATTTTAATTAAATATTAAATTAATCATATTCAGAAAATTATTTTTGAAAAATGTACTTCATTTTTTGATTCAACACATCGAAAAATTTTTGGGGTGAATTTTTGGGATTTTTCTAAAATACTTGAATTTTTTATGAATAGTTAAATACCATAATTTACAAAATAAGTTAAATAAGCTAATTATAGAGTCATGCATGATGTTATTATGATATATGAACAATTGGTTCGTATTCACATGATAAAAATACTATTATTGGTCATGGAATACTCATTATTCCTTGTCTTCTCTAGAAATAATAAATTAATGAATATTATATTGAGAAACCCATCTCCCCTCCAATATAAATACCACCCTTCACACCCACATTTACTCACACCTATCAAACATCAAAACTTGTATGAAATCTTCCCAAGAATCTTCCATATCCCCTCCTCCACTACCAAGAACTTCTGGTCTCATCAAAATACCAAGCATAGGTCCCATAAAAATGATCTCAAGAGGAGGATTCAAGAGGTAATTTCTCTCCCTCTTCCTTAAATTCCTTTAAATTTCATGTTCATTTATTAATATCTCACCACCTGTATTCATACACGTGGTATGGTAACTGCATTATTATAAATATAATGGAATTTTATGACACTAAGTGGATATTATATCATCCAACTTCCTTCTCCTCTTCTTTTTATTTTTTAAAAGAGAATATTGTTTGTGAGGTGTTAATTTATCACCTTCAAGAATGACATGTTTTCTTTTTCCATTTCTACCTTTAGATCTGGAAATGAAACAATTTTTATGGTTGAACCACAATATTTTATATTTATTATTTACTATTTAATGTTCTTTAAATAACTTATGTACATAATACTAAATTATTAAACGAAACAAGTTCGTTATGGTCGAAAAACTGCCGAAATTAACCCAAACAATCATCATTTAATTATTATATAATGATTATTACACATGGTATATAATATAATTAATTATAAGATAAATTTAAATTATTTAATATCATTAATAACATGAAATATAATTTCTGTATGTTTATCCATGTTCTACACGAACTTTCATTTATGAATACAAGTGAACCGCTCAAGAAACCCATGAAAATGAACATTCCCAAACAGTGATTTTTAAACCCTATAACTCATCAAAAGGCCCATAAAATAACTTAATGAAACCATAATAAACCATATTCATGTAAAAAAGGTTCTTTAATTGTCAATTAATTAATATAATGTGGTCATACAGGGCATTAAAGTGAATAAATCATTCAGATAAAAGGTAAGTGGAAAATCTCGAACCCAACATTCTTTCTTCGGGTTCTCCCTCTTTCACTCCATTTTTTGTATGGTCACTCCTTAAAAATAATCTTATCATAATTATATTACCTTTTCTGGGATAAAAATGTTTTATAATTATGTTTATTTCAAACAAATGTTTTATAAAATAACTCTTCTTTCAAAAACACACCTTTCATTTCTCACGCATGGTTGATGGTCTTCATATCAAGTATGTTATTCTCACATTATTTTGGGAATTCAAAGTTTCTTAATGTGTTCTTATGAGATGAAACCCATTCATTTTCATGGTTTATTAATGTTCATTTTTGATATATTTTCATTATGTAATGCAAGATAATAATAATGTTATGATGTGACGGGTGCGCCCAGAATTATATAGCATAATATGAATGTTTCAATGTGACAGGTGCACCTGGAATTATACAGTGCTCTAGTGCATTGAGGAAAGTGATTAATATCATGAGTTTAAGTGAAATTATGTGTGAAAAAAATTCTATCTTTGTGCACAAGTATTTATGGTAGTTAACCACTAATACATGATGTTTCATTTTTTATGCATTACCACATTTCAAGTCTTTTAGTACAGATTCTTGTCATGTTCATGATCTTTTGCCTATGTTATGATTATGCTAACCCAATGAAACATTTTTATTATCTATCCTCTTACTGGGATTTTAGCTCACCCATTTTTATGGATATCCTCAGATGGCTACATGTACTAAGGATAGGTCAAGAGCCAATAAAAATCTAGAGAAAAAGGAATTAAATAAATTTTTATGCTTGATGTTATAATTGTTATGTATGGTCCTTGTTTGCCCAAGACACTAAACCTTTGGATACTCTATGTGTAATACTATTATGTTTTTATATTTAAAATTATGTAATAGAAATTTATGAAAAGTATAGGTTTCTATAGTTGGTATCAAAGGAATGTTTTAGTTAATTTAGGAATTTGGATTTGTGAACCCTATAGAAAACATCTAACCTGAGACTAAGTAAAAATATGAACACAAGAATCATTACATAGGGATCCCATATTTTATGATTTTAGTATAAATCGTAGAAATTAATATGTTATTCATAACTCTTTGACTTATTTTTTTCTAACCATTTCTATTTTAGAAAATAGTGGGAACCAGGAGAAACCACGACAACAACTTGTACGAGGGAAAATTCAACGATTGCCTGAATGACATCCCCAATTATTTGGGAGGTGGAGTTAAAAACATCATGTTGATTCTTACCCAACTATCTTAGGTTATTACAAATATCCAAAATAGTGGAGAACTTCCTCCTTCACCAAAGATGGAGAAACTGGCTATCGAGTGTTTTATGAGGCAATGACCACCGATGTTTAGTGGATCTTCTAATTCACTAGTTGCGGAGTAGTGGGTCAACTCTATGGAGAAGATATTTTCTTTGATTCATTGTTCTAAGATAGATAAGGTGACACTAGCCATTTATCATCTCAATGGAGAGGCCGATCAATGGTGGTCTTTGATTAAGAACACCAAGCCAAGGGAGGAAATTGAAGAGATGGAATGGGAATACTTTAAGATAATGTTTCTTAACAATTATTTCCAAATAAATATTTGCACGAAGATGGAGAGAGAATTCATAGAGCTCAAGAAAAAATATGGAGAATCTTTCACAACCTACGAAGAGAATTTCATAAGGCTTTCAAGGTACTGTTCGGGTTTTGTTATCAAAAATGATAGAAAAATTGATAGATTCTTTAGTTGATTAAAACCACACCTTCAAATGGATATTTAAATTTGATACATTCGGAGTTTTGAAGAAGTTGATTGATGTGCTCTCAAAGTGGATATGGATTTTGGATAATGGTCTCATGCGAATATTGATAATAAAAGAAATATGGATTTTCAAGTCGGTGGATCTAATGAAAAAAGTGGGAAGAAAACTAAATGAACCACATGCCAAAAATATGGGAAGTTGGACCATGGGAACTACCTCAAAGGGACAGGTAAGTGCTTCAAGTGTGGGAAATAAGGAAAACATGTTTAAGAGTGTCGAAAATACATGAAAAGGAAGGATAATGTGGTGGAAGAAAGAGGAGAAGCACCCATGATTCAATGCTACAACTATAGGGAACACTGAAACAATGCAAGATAGTGCACTAAACCTTGAGTTCTCGAGGGTAATTAGCATCAATAGAAACCCAATTCAAAGGAACAAGGGAAGACTTATTCCATCACTATTGCAGAAGTGGATCAAGATAATGAAGTCATACAATGTACACTTTCTATTCACTCAAGAATGGAAAAAGTATTATTTGATTCTAGTTCTAAACATTCCTTTATATCTTGAAAGTTTCCTAGAATTATAGAATTTAAGACCCAAAACATTAATGTAGAGATATCTATAAAAACAAAAAAGTGGTGAAATCATTTCAACCCAAGTGTTTGACACTTCTCTTATTGGCATATGTGGGAAGAATCTTCCAGCAAATCTCGTAATAATTACCTTGGTGGAATTTGACACTGTAATGGGAATGGATTGGATCTCGTTATGTAGAGAACATATCAACTTTCGGGGAATGGAAATATCTTTTCATATTCCGAAACATCCCATGCTCTTCTACAAATACAAGGAATATCATGAATCTACTATGAAAAATACTTCAATGGTGTGGGTGTTGATTCCCTATAAATAAGCATACCTCGCCCAAATGGTTGAGTCAAAGGATAGTAACAAACTTGAGGAAGTGCCCATCGTAAGGGAATATGGTTATGTATTTCACGAAGAGTTACATGAAATTCCCCCCAGATCATGAGGTAGAGTTATCAATAGAACACAAACCCAGAGCTACTCCTATCTCCGAGTGTTTCTATAGGATGGCTCCTATCTAACTAGAGTAGTTAAAGAAGCATCTGTAAGAGCATTTTGACAAAGGGTTCAAACTCCCTAGTGGATCACCATGGGGTGTACTTGTTCTCTTTGTGAAGGATAAGTACGAAACAATGTGGTTGTGTATTAATAATCGGGAACTCAACAAGATCAATATAAAGAACAAGTATCCTATTAAAAAGATTGATGACTTGTTCGATCAGTTAAGAGGAAATAAATACTTCTCAAATGTAGATATTTGTTCTGAATATCGTCAGCTAAAGGTGAAGAAGGAATATATTCAGAAGACTTCCTTCAATACAAGGTAATGGCACTATGAGTTTCTGGTGATTCCCTTTAGACTTACTAATTCCCCGTAAATCTTCATAGATTTGATGAATAGTGTCTTTAGACATTACCTCGACAAATTTGTGGTAGTGTTTACTGATGATATTCTCATATACTCCAAGAGCAAGGAAGAATATGGAGAATATTTAAGACTTGTGTTAGCAAAATTGAGAAAGAAGAAGGTGTACGCCATGTTTAGAAAGTGTGATTTTGGATGAAGTAAGTCATGTTCTTGGGACATGTGATCATAAGTGATGGGATTTATGTGGACCCTTCAAAAACAATGGTGATTGAAGAATGGACCAGGCCCTATAATGTCACAAAATCCGTAGTTTTCTTGGATTAGATGGTTAGTGCCGATGTTTTGTGAGAAATTTCTCAGGATTGTCAAACCTGCTAACTAAGTTAACAAGGAAAGGGGTAAAGTATGTCTGGAGGCAAGAATGTGAGGAAAGATTCAAGGAGCTAAAAAGAAGGCTAATCAGTGCACATGTACTCACATTACCGAAAAGTGGAATAAGTTTTGTGATATATAGTGATGATTCAAAGAAAGGATTGGGTTTCATACTCATGAAAAATGATAATGTGATAGCATACACCTCACGACAGTTGAATATCCATGAACAGAACTACCTGACACGTGATCTAGAGCTAGACACCATGATTTTTCCCTGAAAATCTTGAAGCATAGCCTTTATAGTGAGAAGTATGACATATACACCGACCACAAGAGCCTAAAGTATACATTCACACAAAAAGATCTCTACATGTGTCAAAGGAGATGGTTAGATCTAATCAAGGATTTAAATTGCTCTCTTCACTATCATCCTGGAAAGGCGAACAAGGTAGCTGATGCTCTAAGTAGAAAAGAACCAGCTACTTTATCCATGTTGTGGATTTAGTAAGAACCTATCTACTTGAATATTAAAAATATAGATTTGGAAATAATAAGGTCAGGGGATACATCATAACTTTCCCAAATGATTTTTCAACCATCAATCCAAGATATTATTAAGGAGCCACAAAGGGATGATCTGGAGTTACAAAAGATGGTGAATGTAGTAAAGGAATGGAAGTTGTAAGATTTCCATTTCAACGATGATGGTGTAATTTAGTTTGGAATGTGGCTTTCTGTGCCTTCATCACCCGGGATAAAAAAAGAGCTATTGGAAAATGCACAAAGCTCAAAATTCACTATACATCCAGGGAGTACCAATATGTACCATGATATCTGTTAACACTTATAGTGGGATAACATGAAGAAGGAGATTGTAGAATATATATCAAGGTGGTTCATATGTTATCAAGTTAAAGTAGAGAGATAAAAGTCCGAAGGTATTATGCATTCATTGCCTATACCCATGTGGAAATGGGAGAATGTCACTATAGACTTTGTCACGGGTCTCCCTAAGACGTCGAAGGGAAATAATGTGATATGGGTTGTGGTTGACCGACTCACCAAGACTGCCCATTTTATCGCAATTCGAGAAGGTCTATCACTTCAACAACTTGCAAATAAATATGTGAAAGAATTGGTGAGACTTCATAGAGTTACACTCTTTATTTTCTCTAATCAAGAACCAAGGTCCACATCTAAATTCTGGAAGAGTCTTCAACATGCTTTGAGTACTAAATTAAATTTCATCACGTTCTATCACCCCCAAACTAACGGTCAATATGAAAGGACAATTCAAACTCTTGAAGATATGATAAAATCCTACCCTCTAGACTTAAAAGGTGGATGTGATCATCATAACCCATTGGTTGAGTTCTCATACAAAAATAGCTTCCACTCGAGTATACAGATGGCTCTGTTTGAAGATTTGTATGGAAAGCGATGTAGAACACCAACCTGTTTGGATAAAGTTGTAGAAAGAAAGCTACTTGGACCTGATCTTGTATAAGAGATGGAAGAGAAGGTTCAAGTCATCCATAAACACATCAAAATTGGTCATAGTTAGCAAAAGAGCTACGCTGAAAATCATTGAAGGGACTTGGAGTTTGATGTTGGATACAAAGTCTTCATTCAAATATCACCATGGAAGAGAGTTGTGTGGTTTGGAAAGAAAGGGATGCTAAGCCCAAGGTACATTGGCCCCTTTGATATCCTTGACTGCATAGGATCTGTGTCCTATCAGCTTTAACTTCCACAAAATATGGATCAAGTTCATGATGTGTTTCACATATCACTCTTAAAGAAGTACATACCTGATCCCTCACATGTACTGAACTCCGAAGTGGTGCAGCTGGAATATGATCTCTCATATAAGGAGTAGCCAGTTGAGATTCTGGACTAGAGAGACAAGGTTCTATGCAACAAGACAACCCGCCTTTTAAAAGTGTTGTGGAGGAACAATAAGTTTGAAAAAGCTACTTGGGAACTGGAAGAGGTGATGAAGGAGAGGTACCCTCACCTGCTTATGTAAAATAAAATTATGATGGTGAAATTTCATAAGGGGGGAATAATTTAATGACCTGAAGTTTTATCAATGGAATTACCATTTTATAATTATGCCTTATAGTATAATCCCATTAGGAAGAACAATGAAATATTATGATACTAAATACTATATGATCTTTAAACATAAATTTTCCACTACTATGTTTTGAATTTAAAAAATCTGACATATACATTTGTGATCAGTAAGATGTTTCGAGTCCGATAAGAAAAAATTAATTTTTGGTGAATAGTAACCTACCCATATGAATAGTAACCTACCCTTATGAATAGTAATATGACCCTTATCAATAGTAAATTGTCCAAAATAATAGTAACCTTACCCATTAATAATTAAATAAAATTTAGGCATCTTATAAGTGACAATTTGATCATAGTAAAAGTATTGGTATTTTTGTAAGTGATAAATAATTAATTATAATTAATTAATTAATTTAAAAGAAATTTTATTTTTTTTAAATGTGTTCAAAAATAAAAATTCTATGTCTTGTATTTTTAGGATAATTTTATAAGACATTAGGTAATTTTTGAAATCATTATAAAATGAGTTTTAGTTTTAAAAATTATATTTTTCAAGTGAATTATGATTTTAATTAAATATTAAATTAATCATATTTAGAAAATTATTTTTGAAAATTTTAATAAATTTTTGGATTCTACACATATAAAAATTTTTGGGGTGAATTTTTTGTATTTTTCGGAAATACTTGAATTTTTTATGAATAGTTAAATACCATAATTTACAAAATAAGCTAGATAAGTGAATTATAGAGTCATGCATGATGTTCTGCTGATGTAAGCCCAATTGGATCGGATTCACATTAAAACATTAATATTATTGGTCATGGAAGACTCATTATTCCTTGTCTTGTGGAGAAATATTAAATTAATGAATGTCATATTTATAAAACCCATCTCCCCTCCACTATAAATACCACCCTTCACAACCTCATTTCCTCACACCTCTAAAGAATAAAGCATTATCTAA
This sequence comes from Viscum album, assembly GCA_963277665.1. NCBI lineage: Eukaryota > Viridiplantae > Streptophyta > Magnoliopsida > Santalales > Viscaceae > Viscum > Viscum album. The sequence goes on along the minus strand of OY728131.1, from coordinate 668,756,810 downwards.
ACTCTACCCAAGAATCTTACCTAGCCCCTAACCCACGTACAAGAGCTTCTAGTCTCATCAAAAGACCAAGCCTAGTTCCCTTAAAGAAGATCTCAAGAGGAGGATTAAAGTGGTAATTTATCTCCCTCTTTTCCTTTAAATTCCTTTCAATTCAAGTTCATTTCTAAATATCTCCCCGCTTATCTTCATCCACATTGTATGGTAACTTCATTATTATACATATAATGTAATTTTATGATACTAAGGGGATATTTTATCATCCAACCCCCTTCTCCTCTTATTTTTATTTTATAATAGAGAACGTTGTTCATAAGGTGTTAATCTATCACCTTCCAAAACAACATGTTTTTCTTTTCCATTTCAACCTTCAGATCTGGTCGTGAAACTATTTTTATGGTTAAAAAAAATATTTTATATGTATTATGTCCTATTTAAAGTTCTAGAACTAACTTATGTACATATTACTAAATTATTAAATAAAACAAGTTTGTTGTGGTCGAAAAACTGCCCAAATTTACCCAAACAGTCATCATTCAATTCTTATCTAATGATTCATCCACATGGTATATAATATAATTAATTAAAATATCATTTTATCTTTTTAATTATCGTTAATAATAATAAATATCAATTCTTTATGTTTATCCATGTTCTATATGAACTTTCATTTATGAATACAAGTGAACCACTCAAGAAAACCATAGAAACAAACATTCCCAAACAATGTTTTTAAAACTCTATAACTCATCCAAAGGCCCATAAAATAACTTAATGAAACCATAATGAATCATATTAATGTAAAAAAGGTTCTGTAATTTTCAATTAATTAATCTAATGTGGTTATAAAATACATTAAAGTGGAGAAAACGTTCGGATACAAGGTAAGTGGAAAATCTCAAACCCAACTTTCTTTCTTCTGGTTCCCCCTCTTTCACTCCATTTTTGGAATCTTAACTCCTTTAAAATCATTTTTTCATCATTATCCTACCTTTTATAGTATATAAATATTTTATACTGATGTTTATTTCAAATAAATGTTTTCCAAAATAACTCTTCTTTCAAAAACACACCTTTCACTTCTCACTCAAGTTTATAGTTATCGTATCAAGTAGGTTATTCCCACTTTATTTTGGGAACTCAAGGTTTTTAAATGTGTTATTATGAGATGAAACCCATTAATTTTCATGGGTTATTTATGTTTATTTTTTTATATATTTTCATTATTTCATGCATGATAATGAAAATTTTATGATGTGATGGGTGCGCCCAGAATTATATAGTGCAATATGAATGTTTCAATATGACGGGTGTGCTCGGAATTATACAGTGCTCCAATGCATTGGGTAAACTGATGAATCTCATGAGTTTAAGTTAAATGATGTGTGAATAGGATTATATCTCTGTTAAAAAGTATGTGTGGTATTTAACCACTAATACAAGATGTTTTCTTTTTTATGCATTACCACATTTCAAGTCTTTTATTAATGATTCCTCTCATGTTCATGATCTTTTGCCTATGTTAAGATTATGATCACCCCATGATATAATGTTCTTATCTATCCTCTTACTAGGATTTTAGATCACCTCTTTTTATTTATATCCTCAATCGACTACATGTACTAAAGAGAGGTCAAGTGAAAATAAGAAGCTAGAGAAGAAGGAATTAAATAAATATTTATTCTTGATGTTGTAATTGTTATGTATGGTCCTAGTTTTCCCAAGACACTAAACCTTTTGATCCTCTATGTGTAATAATATTATGTTGTTTATCTTTAAAAGGATGTAATATTAATGTAATAAAAGGCTAGGTTTCTATAATAACATAATCCCCAAACCCTCCTAATTATGGTTTTTAAATGGGAAACAAGGAAATAGAGAAAGAAGAAGGCTTAAATGGAATAAATGGTGTTAGACATACCAATATAGAGTATTCATAATGAGATTCACTTAAAATAGTCAAAAGGAAATTAGGGAGATCCCATGAATCCATGGAAGATCGGAATGTTGTAAAAATAATCTAGGGATCGAGGGAGAAGAGGAGAAGAGGTTAAAGGGTTCCATAGGTGATGTTGAAAATATTACCCTTTAAAAAACTATCCAATAGGTTGGTCATGACATGACCATCATGGTTACACCATAATTGTCATGACTCATCCTCGGGACCTGTGTCGTGACTACCCCAAGCCCGCCTTCCATAGGACAGGGGCTGGCGACTAGCACCAAAGGTGTAATTCCCGATATAAGGGAAGTCATTGCCTTTATATAAAAAAACACCACAGAGTATGAAAGCAAAAGTAAACACTAAGTAAAATGAGTATAATATTAAGTGCTGGAAAGTAAATGGGCATGTATACAAACCCAAACTGAAAGTAAAGTACAAGTGAAAAGAGAGTACAACAGCAGTAAAGTAAAGAAGCGTGTCCGAGCCGTCCTATGGAAATCCCACCTGAAGGGTGGGTACAAATAGTCTTCTCTTCTCCTTGGCTCCAGTCGTCTTCTCCCAGCGCGTCTCGTCCAGTGATCCACCTCCAGGTACCGTCCAACTCCACGAGCTCCTACATCGATCTGCGTTGTCCGTCATCTTCATCCAACACAATGTAGTGCGGGCATAGCCTGTGTAGTGGTGAGTATACACTACTCAGTAGATACCCAAGACCCCCGAAGGTCTCCCAAAATCCACGAAGTATAAACCACAAAGGAAAGTTACAATCACGAAGTAACAACCAACTCTACTTAGGTATATTACCATACATATACCTAATTCATCAATTCTAGTTCAGATCCAACATCTGAGCCCAAGTTCGATCTAGTCCACACAGGATAGTACCACCCAATCCACACAGGAAAGCACAACCCAATACACACAGGAAATAAAGTCAATCATATCGAAGATAATGATTGAAATTCAAGAATGAGCTCACACAGGTATACTTCTTCATAAGACGATAGAGATGATTAGATGTAGCCACTGATTCATCTAAGTTGTCAGACCCACATAGGATACAAGACCAGTTAATCTGTCGGACCCACAAAGGATACAAGACCAGCAACTATGTCGGACCCACATAGGATACAAGTACAGATTCAAATACTGTCGGACCCACATAGGATACAAGAACAGTAGTCATTGTCGTCGAACCCACGGAGGATTCCAGTAAGGTCGTCATCAATTCTGAACCCACAGAGGATCCCAGTACAGTCGTCATTGTCATCACAGTCGCAGCCAGCTCTAGGGTTCCCACACACAACATGCTCGATTCCGAGAGGCTCCGCTCCACGAGCCAAGGGGAGTCGATACATCAACTGACACGAATTCTGGAGTTGATGTATCCCAAAGTTCTGTCTCATCAATAGGAACTCAACGTGACAGACGGTGCGTCAATCGGATGCCTGGTCTGAGAGTTATTGGCTTTTTCGTCCCAGGGACCCGGTTGGTTTTTAGGATAAAACCAAACTGACCATACTCCAACTGCGTCCAGACCTCGAGCGGAGTAATCCAAAAGAACTGTCTCACTAAGGAGAATCCAACAAAGTTGATGGCACGTCAATCGGATGTCTGGATCTCAAGTTATAAGTGTTTCCGCTCCGTGGGCCTGGTTGGTTTCGTGTTCGAACCAACCCATCCATACGCAAAGTTCTTCTAAACCCTAAGGGTAATATACCAAAATGACCTTCTCAATCCAAGTATTTCTACGCAACTAACGGTGCGTCGATCAGAGGTCTGTAGCCCATGTTATGGGCGTTTGAACGGATCTGTCCAGAAACAGGGGGTTTGGGTCAGGTCCAACCCGGCCCAATACCCCCTGGGTCGGCCCGAACCGGGTCGACCCGACCCGGGTCCGGGTACGGACCGGTTGGGCGCGGCCCGGCCTGGCTGGAATGGCCAAGCCCGGCTGCCACGGCTTGGCATGATGGTCCGGCCCAGCGCGGGCGGCCCGGCCCGGTGCGGGTGGTCCGGTCCAGCGTGGGCGGTGCGGCCCGGTGCGGCCGGTCCGGCCCTGTGCGGGCGCCCGCGCACTGAGTAGACACGGAAGGGGGGCACACTTCCCCCTTGTTTTGAAACGGCGACCCCCACGTGGAGGGTCCCGCCTTGTCTGCCGTCGGGGGTTACGACCCCTGGACTTCCTGAACGACCAGCCTTGTTGGCCGGCCAGTGTGCCACCATGGGACCCCCACGGGTCCCGCCTTCTGATACGCCGGCGGCCGGCGGATCCGTCTGCCCTTACCTGCACTGCCGCGGCCTTAGGCCGCGACCGTTGTTTGACCGGCGCGGCGCGACGGTGCCGCGGCCCGCCCTTGGTCATGGCTTTCTTCGGCTCTCCGACGCGGCGTGACGGCACCACGCTCCTTTGACGTGGTTCCCTCATTCCCACGCGGTGTTGTTGCACTGCACCGCCTCCATTCCAAACCACAAAGAAATTCAACAACAAAAGGGGAGGAGGTTCAGCCGTGTTTGTGCGGTCTGACCTCCTCCCGTTATCTTGATAACATGCGGCTAATTATTTAGCAGAAAAATTCGTTAAATAAAACTCGAACGATGAACAACCCCTACCTCAAAGAGATTCGCGGAAGCTTGCATCACGGAAGACGGAGTCGTTGGGTAAGGCTCTGTATACGTCGATGGAGAACGTCCGAGGAAGAAACGGGTCTCCCTTTCTTTGAAGCGGGAAGAAGATGGAACGGTGTTTCAGCGTTCTTCGCCTTCTTAAGTTCTGCAACGAAGATGATGGAATTCTCCAAGACTTAGAGAATTCTCTCCAAATCTCCTCACACAACTAAACAACCCCCAAATGAAAATAAGGCCTTCATTATTTTATTAACACATGTCATGCGTTTTCAAATCTTCAAAAACTCAAACTCAAAATTAAATTAATTGAATAGATTTAATCAATCCATTTAATGTGAGAGTTGACATGCAATAAAGTGGGGGAGTGGGTGAGTTACATAAAAAAGGGGGATTGACAAAATTAATAGGGGGGTTAAGGGAAAATGAAGGGGTGAGGCTCATGTGGGCCCCACCTAACTAAATCTTATCAAGAGGAGTTAGAATATTCCCTCACATGGAAATTAAACCCCATAGAAAAATGAAGTTGTGACACAACTTTATTCACATAACACTTAAACCACATTTTTAAACAACTCTCCTCGAGCAAACGCAACTCTAGAAAAGAAATTCTTAATCAAATACCGACACTACGGTTTCATCGGTACCCTCAGATTTCGATTCCGATCACCGGTTCAAAATTTAGAAAAAAACCCACTCATTCGTTCACTGAACTTACCTGAGCTAAACTTCAAAAATTGATTCCGGGCACACCAGGCCTCGGAATCAGGTGCTGTTAGAAACTGCGTACTCATAAAAACCCAAAGAATTTAAGAAAAAATATTTTCCTTGAAATTTATGGGTCTTTACAATAATGCATCCATTTTAAGATACATTATGTCATTTCCTATAGATTACATCGTAATAACCCTCTATAAAGAATATGGCTTGACACCTAGCAGTCCACCCTCATGGTGTGACCATGAGTGTCATGTTGTTATCCTTCTAACACCATGCCATTATTCTCCAATTCCCTTCATTATGTTATGAACTCCAACCTTCATCCTTGTACTCGCATCGAACTCCACATCAAGTCATATATTAACCACTATGTGATCCTGGATCACACCACTCTTCACCTCATGAATCCCATCATCCTGGTATTGTTAACTTTCTTATATGGAAAACCAGCTTCAACCCAGGCTAGATTCCTTAAATACAGATTCTATGAAACCACTAACCCCCCAAACATCTCAAACTCATCAATATAAACAAGATTCATCTAAAATATTAATCAAAATACACCGTGAAATTAAAGGGGTGTTATAAAATACATTAAATAAAATGTGATCTAAAAACTCAGTAAGGAGACGGGTAATGTGAGACATAAATCATAAAGGGTACATGGGTGAGTATAATAATCATTAGCACATCAAAATAAAAAGTACATAATCATAAAAATAAGGTAATAATATATAGAAATCATATAATTTATCACATGAATAATAATAAATTTCCATAAACATAATTCGTAGCATACATCTAAGACATCATATCATAATTGACAAAGCTAATTTTATCATGTATATTCATAGAATTGTGAGAAATACTTACTCAATCATGTTCAAACATGAATATTTCATGATATATAAATAATTTCCTAATGAACTATAGATTTTTATAATTATGGTCCAATCCATAAAATCATATTAGGTTCAAAATCATTTTTATCACATATAAAAGATACATACATCAACCATAAACATAAAATAAATCAATAAGAATATAATGGGTTTTATAATAATTTCATAAAATATATATCAAAAAATAAATATAGAGGTTATAAAAACAATTATAGAATATAGTATATTCGAATTTCAAGTTTTGGATAAAAAATTAAAAATATTATAGGCCATGAATAGTTGAATAAACAACATAAGAATTATTTAAGAGTGGTTTTGAAAGAAAAACATTATCCAATAATACTGTTATAGGTGTATAAGACCTCATAAAAATGAAATAAATACATATATATCCTTATAAAAAAGAAAGGGGATATTAAATATGGACAATAAGAAGTTTATAATGAAAAATAGGAAAATTATTGAGAAAATATAAAATAAAAACGTATATAATACCAAAAGTAAAGGAAAGAGTGTGAAAGCCCATTACCTTAGGTCCCATTATTTTTTGACATATTTACACTTCATGTGTCACCATATTATGTTTATTTAAACATTAATCTATATGTATATTAAATTTACTTATGCTATTAATGATCAATAATAATAATTAGAATTTATTTATTAAATTTTCATTAAAGATAAAATTGTGTGATGATATATTTGTTTCAATTATTCTACTTTTTATTTAAATTAGCTATATAAACATAAAAATAAATTAATATATATATATATATAGTTTACATAGGATAAACAAAAAATCCATTAAGGCAATGATAAATAAGGAATTGATAAAATCCTCATAGGTGGGTAAATCGACCATTAACAGGACATGTGAAAATAGGGATAGAGATGATATATATAAAATAATTTTGGAATAATTATTTCATTAATATCATATTAATATGAGAATTAAAAAATTAGGGGGATTTATTTAGAAATAAAAATGATAATATAATATTATAATAATAAAATTAATAGAAATGAATGTGGTTGAAACTATGAAGTCTTCTTCTTTAATATGGCCTTAATGCCATAGAGGATAGAAATGGGGTGAGAAAAAAACATTGCAATCTCTCATAAGATGATTAAGTTGTGTTAACAGAGAAAATATTAATAAATGATATAAATTTTGAAAGTGCTTTTCCTTGGGGTGAAAGAAGGTATTCATCCTTTTGGGGGAGGGTATTTAGAGTCCAAATAATGTATGAAATATTATTTTGGCACTGAGATTTGATATAGTATTCTTTCTTGAGACTATATAATGTATTTAATTATAAATACATATTTTTATTACTTTTAAAACTTTCCACCACTAAATTTATTTCATTATGAAAGAAAAATAGAGATAAAATGAATATTAGTTTTTTAATATAATAAATTATCTTTTTAGACTTTGAAAAAAAAATTAGTATTAAAATTTGAATTCTTTATTTTAAATACATTATATATATTATTAAAATTAAATTGAGTTAATATAAAAAAAATTATAATTTATTAGGTAATTATGATATCAATATAATGTCATAAAAATACCATATTTGATAAACTATACTTTTATGATTCACCTAAAAATTCATGTTTTCAAGAAAATTTCATAAAAAAACCTCTTGGGTAATATCAATTTTTGGTTCAAAATATTTATATTAATTTTATCAAAATAATTCTTAAAATTTTGTGAATTTAATATTTAAATATTACCATGAAAATTAAGGTGTTTTGAAAATAAGTTAAAAACCTTATTAAAAATATACACTTATATTAATTTCAGTTTTGTAATTTGAATGTTTATTTTGTATGATGATAATATCTATATTCAATTATTTTATTCCAGGTAAATATTACTTAATATTTTATTTACTATTACAATGGTCAAGTTACTATTCTAATAGTCAGGTTTCTATTTTAATGATAAAGTTAATATTCTAATGGATAGGTTGTTATTCTAGTAATCATGTTATTATTCTGATCGTTATATTTATTTTATACTTCCTATAAATATATCCTTTTTAAATCATTCATCAATCAATTATATTTCTGTCAAGTTTCTTTATAAAATATATAAATCCTATTTTTTATATTTTTTTTCATTTTATACTGTTATTAATGGATATGATATTTTTAGGACACTACAAAACATGATAATTTTAAATTCCACTTATGTTGTTTTCTTTTTTTTATAATACCATTGTATTATTTTTTATTTTATGTAATGTAATTATCTTTCACATGAAATTTTCTATATGGATAAAATTAAGTAATTATTTTTTTATTATATGGTGAATGTGATTTATAATATATTATATCATATACCAAAATATGATACACAAATGTTTTTAAAGAAAATTTTCATTTATAAATTACTTGCTCATTATAATCTTACCCCATTTATAAATTTCAACATCAAAATTTTAATTCTTATACTATTTCAATAATAGATAAGTTAAATTTTGATTTATTACATCTTCAGGTTACCAAGAAACCTCTTCATATTTATAGTTTCCCCAAATTACTTTAATGAAATGAGTCATAATATTTCATATAACTTTGTCTATATGATCCAATATCTTCACTAGTTTCTCCTCATAAGTGATTTTTTGATTCGGTTTCACCACCTCAAATTTATATGCATGTGATGGATCGAGTATTCATATTCTTTAAAAAAATGCATAGAACCCAATATGCACTTCATATGGGTTTGGTGGAAGTGAAAGTCTGTAGAACATAGTTCCTATCTGATCAAGGATCTCAAAGTAGCCATTGTACCTTAGGCTGAGATTTCTCTTCCTTCTAAACCTCATAACTATCTTGTGAGGAGATAATAGAGAGAATAATTTATCTCCAATAACAAACTCCAAGTCTCTTCAATTATTCTTAGCATTTTTATATGATCAATTATGTCATGCATTAATATGTTGTGGAATATCCTAAACATTTCCTATCATTTATTATAAAATTTTGTATCCAAAGAGATTTCATTAACTTTTTTTGTTCCACACTAGTGCAGAAAACGTTATTTACGTCGGTTATTTTTCATTTTTTACATCGGGTTTTAGCCGACGTTAATACGGAAGACGTTGTAAATAAAGTTTTTTACGTCGGTTATTTAAAAACTGACGTAACATACATAACATCGTGGTGTTTATCACGTCGGTTAATTAATAACCGACGTGAAAAAACCCGAGGGGCGGGGTTTATAACGTCGGTTATTATATAACCACCGTGATAAACCCAAGGGGGGGGGCTTTATCATGTCGGTTATACAATAACCGACGTCATAAACACGTGTGGGTGACTTTATCACGTCGGTTATTGAATAACCGACATGATAAACTCCTAGGATATGGTTTATCACGTCGGTTATTAAATAACCAACGTGCTAAACCAGTCTCGGGATGGGTTTATCAGATCGTTTAATCAATAACCGACGTGATAAAAAGCCTGGGAAATGGTTTATCATGTCGTTTATTAAATAACCGACGTGATAAACCAATCCTGGGAGGGGTTTATCATGTCGGTTATTGATTAACCGACGTGATAAAGCATTTACCAGGTCATTTATCATGTCGGTTATTAGATAACCGACGTGATAAACCATGCCACAGATGTTTATCACGTCGTTTATGAAAAAAACTGACATGATAAACTATTATCGATTTCTTTATCACGTTGGTTATAAAATAACCGGCGTGAAAGACAAAAAAAATTAAAAAAAATCCACTGCAGTCCTCTGCTCTCCCCCAAAATCAACTAGAAACCAAATCAATAATTCGTACAACAAAAAGAAAAGATCAAAACATAAACTAAAGAAAATTTAAGCATTTACATTGATAACAGATAAAACTTACCCACTTGATAGCCCCCACCCTCATGTATACCCCCTGTACAGCCCTCCCCCACCCCATTAGAGCTCCCACCACACCCCTAGACTACCCCCCGACCCCCTAGACAGCCCCAAACACCCCTCGACAACCCCCCCCCCCCCCCCATCCTTCTGAACAGCACCCCCTCACCCCCTCACCCCACTTGAAAGCCCCCACCACACCCCTGTACTGCCCCCCGACCCCCTGGATAGCCCAAAACACCCCTCGACAACACCCCCACCCTTCTGAACAGCACCCCCTCACCCCACTTGACAGCCCCCACCACACCCCTGGACTGCCCCCTGACCCCCTGGCCAGCTCCAAATACCCCGAGACAACCCCCCCCCCACCCCACCCTCATGTATACCCCCCATGCCCTGGACAGCCCTCCCCCACCCCATTGGATCCCCCCACCACACCCCTGGACTGCCCCCCCCCACCCTCCTGAACAGCACCCCCTCACCCCCTCACCCCACTTGACAGCCCCCACCCCATTGGATCCCCCACCACACCCCTGGACTGCCCCCGACCCCCTGGACAGCCCCAAACACCCCTCTACAACCCCCCTACCCTCTTGAACAGCACCCCCTCACCCCACTTGACAGCCCCCACCACACCCCTGGACTGCCCCCCCCCTGACCCCCTGGACAGCTCCAAACGCCACGGGACAACCCCCCCCCCCCCCACACACACACCCTGTACAGCCCTCCCCCACCCCATTGGAGCCCCTACCACACCCCTAGACTGCCCCCAACCCCCTTGGACAGCCCCAAACACCCCTCGACAACCCCCCCCCCCCCACCCCACCGGACAGCCCTCCCAGACCCCTGGACACCCCCAATCCCACTGAACACCCCCCACACCCTTGAAACCCCCCCCCCCCCAGACCAAAATCCATACCAGAAAAACCATCATAAGTAGACCAAAACAAGAAGTAGAGGAAAATTAAACATTCACATATATAACATTCAAAATTTACACTATCAACTTCAAAAAAACTAAATCCAACCTAAACTACTACCAAATACACAATTACAACGACAATATTCAAAATTACATTTTACATTACAAACAACTAAAATGTAATCAAACCTGTAAAATAATTTGACCACTCCACTTGTAGTTGTTTTATGTCTTCAGCATTGTAGGGTTGAGGGTCATCAAAAAGCTACAAATGAAAAGGATAGTAGTTAACGTGTATAATGAGTAAATCAAATTGAAATATTATGGCAAAGTTTAAGAGGAAATCTTACCAGGTCAAAATTCACAACTGTCCCAGTTGTTATTATTTCATACATAAATCTTAACATATAATATCCGCATTCGATGATGCCTTGTTGTTCATGACAATTCTGTTTGAATGAGTGTAAATTCAATATATTATTTTAATGTTATAAATCAAAAAGTAAAAATTATAAATGGATATTTACCTTCGCATTTACATATTTGATCTTTGCATTCCTTTTCTTTGTGTTTTTTCAAAAGTAGACCCATGACCTGTTAGAAAATAATACTAATGGGGTATATTTAAAATTCATTATAATATATAAAACTATTGAGAAATTGAAACTTACTTTTCCAATATATTCTTAAAACTTTCTTGCACATCATCATGGACAGAGAATATCCAATAAAGTGCTTTCTCCCTTGGGAAAAATCCCCTAACATCCAATGATCACTGATAAAAGGAAATTTAATGTTAGTGGTTTTTATGTTAAAAGATAATTAACTCTTTGAGAGAGATGTGTTTCATACCTCTCACAAAAAGGCATCATCCAACATTGTGTGACTATATTCTTTTCAAATCTTTCAGCAATATAAAGCATTCTTTGTTCCTTATCCAATGCACATGCTTCAGGGGAAATCAATTGCGGGTCCATGAATCCATATACATCTATCATCTCATTACTCTAACAAATTTTATAAAGATACCTAATAGAAAATAGACATAAGTATACATTTTTAATAAATATAACGCAGGGAAAAGGTGTTAAGACTTACATGGAAAAAAATTTCACCACGTTGATGCCCAACTTATCTCCAGTAACAAGCTCCATGATATCAGTTTTCATAATACCAACATTTATTTCACGTCCACAAACATGAGCTTCCATTGGAAACTCATAATAATCCGCCAAAAAATATGAATATCTTGACAATCTGTCAAGACTACTAGATTATGTATCTGATGTCATAGTGATTTGTCTTTGTTGTTGTCTATACAGTATTTTTTTACCTTTGAAGTATTCCTGTAAAAATAAATTGAAAAATATATTAGTTTTCAAATGATAAAACAACTTTAATAAAAAAATAAAAGATATAACATTCATACCTCTATGGTAATGAGTCGAATAAGTCTGGATGGCCAAATTAAAAAATGGCTGATACTATGTCCAACTGTCACCACCTCATCTGTAGGTAACGGTACCCGAGCTGATCTATCTATAATATCATATATAGTGACCCTATGATTCTCTACCTCTAATTGTTGATAATTAACTGTATCTTCTATACAATATACCAACCCATATTCTACTATATGCTATTGATAATCATCAACATACAACTCAAAATAAGTAGGAAGCTGCGGGGGAGGAGTAGGATAAAAAATGGGGTCAGCAGGTTGAGGTGGGGGAGTGGGAGCTACTGGCGGAGGTGGAGGATAAATAATGGGGTATGTAGGGGGAGGTGGAGGAGTGGGAGCTGCAGTCTGAAATTGTATTTCCATGTCTGTAAACATAGACTTCACCGAAGCTCTAATATTGTCCTTCATCGTCGCATTAATATTATGAATTTCATACTCCAAGGAATCAATTTTTTTCTATAAACCCCCTCAATGTTTAAAGTTGAAGAACGTGACAACACTTTTCTTACTGATACAACTGCCGGGTATCCTCTTACACGACTAGGATATTCGGGCCTTCCCAATGTTACAGATAAAATATCTTCCCTCCCAGTAGCTGTAAATATCCACTGTGAACTCTTCTCCTCAAGAGAGTCCTGTATTAATTAATTGAACATTTCTGTAATGATTGAAATTATATGAAGAAAATGGTTAACTTAAATAAATAAAATATATATCTTACAATCCTCTTAGCTACGATTCTCGATTCATTCGAAATATATTGCCCTTTTTTCCCTTCCGAGCTCTCTTCCATTTTTCATGTCTAGATGGAGGGGATGGAGGGGCCACCTCTCCAGAGAATGAATACTCAGCTCTTAGTTGTTTAAATTTTTCCGCCATCATTTGTTCTTCCAATAATGCATACCCTCCCCGAGATAAAATATGAGGGTATACATTTTTAGATTGGATCTCCTGATGATCTTTCCTTGTTTGCTGTAAATTAAGAATAATAAATCATTAACAAAACGTTAATAAGATCATTTATATAAGAAATATTATAAAAGTTTACACTGGCCTTACCAAAAATGACTCTTTTATTATACTTTCAAAAAACTGTCTCCATGTGTCTTCATCTATAAAGGGATATATACGATATGGATTGTCATGACTCCTATGACCATAAATGAAATCAGATGAGAGGGTTGATTTGAAATCCCTCCATCTCATGGAAGCGAAGGATAAGCATTTCTTCCTAACTCCTCTAGTGTCAGGAATATCAAATGTCATATGATAAAGAAGAGGTTAAACATATTATATATACTAGAAACATTTAAAGAATAGTAAAACAATAGCAAAAGATCTTACCAAAATCGCCTCCCATAACTGAGAGATTATCGATTTATCCACACTTCTCCAGTCATCATACAGAATGCTTACTTTTCTCTTAGCCTGAGTTTCTACAAAACTCTTAAAATCTTTTTCATTTGGACCTCTAGGAATATCATCATCATCAAACTCAACGACTATCCTCTGATCCTGCATACGGGAAACTGATAATTTTGGTAAACGTGTGCACCCACGTTTACCAACCTTTGAACTCTTTGTTCTAATAGGAGCATGTGAATGTTCCTCCCCAGATGTATGACCAATATTCTCATATCCAGAATCATGTGGTTGATCAACTGAATGATCTGTCATTATCCTTCAAATAAAAAAAACAAACGTTAGTTCAAAAATATACAAATTCAAATATTTTAATACTACTGTAATCAGAAAATAGAAAAGTTTACTAAGTTACGTAATAGTAAACATTGGTAATATGGTAAGCATGTTAAACAATGGTAAAGAAGGTAAAGATGGTAAATATGGTCAAGATGGTAAACATGGTAAACATGGTAAACTTGGTAAACATGGTAAAGTAATTGTCACTGAACAAAAATAATAGATATATAATTCATGTAATGGTAAACATGATAAAGTAAACTAAACAAACTTAAAACAAACAAAAACATTTACTAATTTTGTTTTAAAACATGTTTTAATAAATAAAAAACTTACAAAATCTAACATTTATGAAAAAAAATAAATGTAAACAAGAAATAAACATATGTTACCTGTAATTTTAGGAATGTAAAAATGGATTGTTTTCCCAAATTCCTTCGTCGTGATCGTTCCTTATGGCACAAACCATGTCTTCAACATGCTCATCATTATGTTCTGTTAATATTTCCATGGAAGTAGGGATCTCACATAAATCATCATCTTCATCAAATTCATCCTCACCAACATATTGTTTTTCCCTTGTAAAACAACAGCCCACTACATATCTGATTGATATACTACATAGAAAATTTGTTTTTCAGGTGTTTCCATTATAAAAGAATCAGTTGTGTCTTCCAATCTATTCAGATTAACCAGTGTCATTCCAAATTCATCGTGTCTGACACTGTTGTTACTGATAAAGCATTTACAATTAAAAACAAGAACTTTAATTTTAAAGTAATCAACCTACCATATGTCTTCAATCACTCCATAATATGCACTTGATGCAGAAATTGGGTTTTTTTCCTTAGCACTCGAAAAATGCATTGCTTCTGCAAACACCAATACACCACTATTCTGAACTGCACTTCTGTTTTCTGGAGCTTTCGTATGAAATGTATAGTCATTAATATCATAACCGGACCATGTTATCACATTTAAACATGGACCACCCACTATCCATTTTAATGTCTCTGTTACATCTGATCTACCAAGCAAAGTCTTTTTAATCCATGAAAAAAAAATTTGTTGTGCTCATTCAAAATCCACATTTCTTTCTTCTTTGGATGACATTGTTTCAACTCATTAATATGCAATGTGATATACGGTTGAGAATCAGCTATGTTACTCAAGATGTATGATTCTAACTTCTTAATCTGTTCAGCTGAAAATGATTTGACTTTCAAGCCACAAATCCCCTTTCCCTCATTATTAACTTGTTCATGGTGAGATGGAGGCAAACCTATGTGTTGCGCCACAGCCAAGTAGCTCGTACAAAACTCTGCTACCTCATCAAAAATATACTTTTCAATAATGGAGGATTCAGGTCGATATGTATTTTTAACATACCCCTTTAATATTTTCATATAACATTCAAAAGGATACATCCAACGAAGATATATAGGTCCATAAAGCTTTATTTCTCGAACCAGATGAATCATTAAATGCACCATTATATCAAAAAAAGTTGGAGGAAAATACATTTCCAATTGAAAAAGTATAAAAATTGCATCCTTTTCCAAAATGTTCAAAGCATTCACATCAATCGCCTTGTTACAAATTGAATTGAAAAAATAACACAACTTCATCATAGTCATTCTGACACGAATGGGAAATATTCCATGCAATGAAACTGGTAGAATTTGTTGCATCATGACGTGAAAATCATGTGATTTCATACCTATCAACTTCAAGTCCTTCAATGAGACAAAATTTTTTACATTTGAAGAATAACCTTGAGGCACTTTGATATCATGAAGACACTGACAAAAGCTAATTTTCTCCCTCTTCGATAATGTATGACAAGCCGGGGGAAGAAATGTTCATCTTCCTTTAGGAGTGGGAGCTAACTCCAAACGTATTCCCATTGATAGTAAGTATAATCTTGCATTAAATCCATCTTTAGTATTTCCTTTAATATCTAACAATGTTCCAATCAAACAATCACATATATTCTTCTCCATGTGCATGAAATCAATATTATGTTTAACTTCATGATACCTCCAATATGGTAGCTCAAAAAATATTGACCTTTTCTTCCAAATATGTCTATCATTACCAGATTTCTGTGTCTTTCCCAATGTCACATCAAGGTTTTTCACCCTCTCAAAATACAGATCTGGTGATAAAGGTTTTGGAGCAGTATCAAATTCTTGTGATCCATTGAATTCCTTTTTTAGTCTTCTATAAGGGTGATCCATAGACAAAAACTTTTGATGACCCATGTACACTGTTTTCCTCCCATGATGCAATTGACAATATGACGTCTGTTGTTCGCAAATTGGACATGCTTTATTCCCTTTAACACTATATCCAGAAAAATTTCCATATGCTGGGAAGTCATTTATAGTGAACAGAAGAACTGCATGCAGTTAAAAATATTCCATTTTATAAGAATCATACACCCTAATACCATCACCCCATAACAGTTTCAAATCATCAATCTATGGTGACAAGTAAAAATCAATATCATTGCCGGGTTGCTTTGGACCAGAGATCATTATACTCAACATGACATATTTGCGCTTCATACAAACTTCAGGAGAGAGGTTGTAAATTACCAATAAAACATGCCATGAACTGTGTCTGATACTAAGGGTTCGGTATGGATTCATTCCATCTATGCACAACCCTAATATGAGATTTCTTATTTCATTTCCAAATGTAGATTATTGTGCATAAATTTTCTTCTATTGTGGACAATCAGCTGGATGATGTATTTTTCCATCACATACCCGCTCATCAGCATGTCATCTTAACCTTTTTGCATCATGTGAATTAGCAAATAAATGTTTGAAATGATGAATTATTGGAAGATACCAAAATACCTTTGCAGGGAGCTTTGTAATCTCTACATCAGCATGTGATTTCTCTTTCACCTTATACTGTGATGTCCCACATTTAGGACACTCTGACAGAAATTCATATTCCTTCCTATATATAATACAGTCATTCGGATAGGCATGCATTTTCTTGTATCCCAATCCCATCGGGCATAATATTTTCTTGTCCTTGTAATGTGAATCTGGAAGATCGTTATCTTTTGGAAGAATGTCTTTCATCAATTGTAGCAGCTCTGTAAAACTTTTGTCACTCCATCAATGTTTCACCTTCAGGTTAATCAATCTTAACACCGCTGAAAAAACCGTAAAATATATACAACCAGGATATAATTGTTTTTCAGCATCACCATATAGACACGCAACTGTCAGTTCTATCTCAATTTGTTCTGCTACAATATCGCGAATCATTTCTTCAATTCCATTGGAGTTACCATCTTGTGAATCATCATCATCAGTGACATTTCGTCCAGTTTCACCATGCGAAATCCAAGGTTTGTAACTCAAATTTTAACCATGACATATCAGATGATCTTTTATCTCTCTACTTTTCAACTTCTTCATATTCAAACATTTCAGACACGGACAGAAAAAAATGTTACTACTTGGAACATTTCGTTTAGAAAATTACAAAAAGGCATCAACACCTTCCTCATATTCATTGCTCATTCGATGTGCCGTAATCCAACTTCGACTCAATATTACCTATAACAAATATCAAAAATATATATTTTTAAGATAAGACAAATATAAGTTTATATGAAAAAAATCAAAATTTGAATGTAAAACAATTTTGAAATATAAAACAAATCTATCCTTATTTAAAAAAATATGCTTGAATATTATTATTAAAAGAAAATATAGTTAGATATAACAGTTTTAAATTCCATTGAATAAAGGAAAACCATGGCACCTACTTGGTTTATAGAAAATTGGAGAGTATGGAGTAAACCTGAGAATCAAGTCATATTTAAAATAAAAACTCAGATGGAGAAAATCACAATGTAAATCCAAACACCCCTGGACACCCCCCAACCCTATGGATAGCCCCCCACCCCCCGGACAACCCCCAAAACCCTCTAGACAGGCCTCCACCCCCTTGGACAGCCCCCCCCCCCCCCCCCAACCCCCTGGACAGCCCCCCACCCCTCTAGACAACACCCCCACCCCTCCGGGACACCACCCCCACCCCATACCCCCTTGGACACCCTGCTGGACACCCCCCAACCCTTTGGATAGCCCCCCCCCCACCCCATGGACAGCACCCCACCCCTCCAGACAGCACCCCCCACCACTCCTGAACAGCACCCCTACCCCCGACCCCCTTGGACACACCCCTGGACACCCCCCAACCCTCTGGAAATCCCCCTACCCCCCCCCCCCCGGACAACCCCCAAAACCCTCTGGGCAGGTCTCCACCCCCTTGGACAGCCCCCCACATCCACTCACCCCCTTGGACACCCCCCAACCCTCTCGACATCCCCCCACCCCCCAGACAACCCCCAAACAATGGTTTACATATAAAACTAGGGATGGTGAACAACGAAAAACACATGCATTTAAAATATACTTCATCATGAAATAGATGGAATTAAATATTATTAAATATGGCTACTTGAATGATCGTATGATAATTAAAAATAATCATTGATATTCAACTAGTCAAATGATCACAAGTTTCTCAATAACTAATATCATAATTTATTTTATCAAAAAATTCACACAAAATAGTCCACAAACATGTTTCGCACCAACATCACAATTTAATAAAACAATTCCTCAATTTATAAAACATTCTGAAAATGTTTGACATCTTAAATCACCTTTTTACCTTTCAAAAACCCTTATTAGGTGAATAACATCGCCAAAATATTGCATTTACACCATTTTATCACTTTTTTTAACTCACTAAATCATTTTCAATTTTCATAAAACAATCCCAAGAGGAACAACCATGTTTTGCACACAAAATACATTCCAAAACCCCCATTCAAGAAAAAAATCATACCAATAAAAATCCAAAATATAAATTTCTGCTCAATACACATTTATTAAACCACCCCCATATTTTAATAATTTAACACAAATAATGTCACAAATAATACACATGAAAAACAAACTTTTTCATAAAACACCTTCAATAAGTGTGACAAGGTTTTACACATAACACCCATTCAAAACCCCCCTTTTTAGGCCCACATGACAACAAAGAATTAAAAAACCATGATTGGATTCCCCTTTCAAAATTAATGAATCACTTTCATAGGTTATAAAATACACCCAAATATTAACCTAAGAGTCACACATTAAAAGCACCCAATTTCAAGATAAAATGAATATATAAAATTAAAGACATATCCAAATCCATCAAAAAAAATTGGACCACAAAAAATATACGATGTAGGCAAAATGAATGAAAAAAAGCACACAAAAATATAGTGTTGCGAGTTGAAGGCTTACATGAAATGGGGGTTTTGGAATACCTTTTGTGTTTCGAGTTGAAAGCACAAAAAACGAGTTGAGATGATAGATCCGAGAAAAAAAGCACACAAAAATCGAATGAGTTGAAAGCACACAAAACGAACGAAGAAAAGCACACAAAAATCGCAAAACATAAATATAGACTATCCAGGAAAAAACGAACGAAATAAATTTATGGAAGTCTTACTGGAGTGTTTCGAGTTGAGATGATAGATCTGAGGAGAGTAAAGATGATAAACGTTGTAGGAAAAACGAGTTTAACGCAGCGAGATCGACGACCTGATTAGGGTTTATCACGTGAGAGAGACGAGCCGTCGGACTGTCGAACGAAAATTCGTATATGACAAACCTCAGGGGTTGTTAATTTTTTAAATGTTTTTATAACATCGTTTATTTAATAACCGACGTTATAAACTATTTTTTACATTTATAACGTCGGTTATTATAATAATCGATGTTATAAATGTATCAGATACAGATTTTTTTACATTGGTTATTCTATAATCGACGTAAAAAAGACATCAAAAATCGCATTTTTTTACGTCGGTTATAACATAACCGACGTCAAAAACACGTAGATATCTCGTTTTTTACGTCAGTTATAAAATAACCGACGTAAAAAACTCGTAGATATCTCGTTTTTTATGTCGGTTATCAAATAACCGACGTAAAAAACCCCATGCGCTTTGGTTTTTTACGTCGGTTATTTTATAACCGGCGTAAAAAAACCTCCCTCCCTTTGGTTTTTTACATCGGTTATCAAATAACCGACGTAAAAAAAACCCACACTTTGGTTTTTTACGTCAGTTATTTTATAACCGACGTAAAAAAAACCCCTGTGCTTTAATTTTTTACGTCGGTTATTTGATAACCGACGTAAAAACTGAACATGAGCGATTTTTAACGTCGGTTATTAAAATAACCGACGTTAAAAATCTACTCACCGCATTTTTTACATCGGTTCTTTTATAACCAACGTAAAAAACCACGTTTCACAGATTATCACATCGGTTATATATAGCCGACGTAAATAACATTTTCTGCACTAGTGCCATGATGTTTGAGTTCAACATCTCTTGTCATATTGAGCTTATTATGGGGCTATCTCAATACTTGATTGGAAACTATTGTTTTAGAAGAAATCAACCAATATAAGATGATAATCCCAAACTCTATTAAAATTCATCAAGTAATATCTCAATAAGTCTTTAATTATTTAGATATTCCTTTTAGAATGACCATATATCTCAGTGTTATAAATCCTAAATAATCTCAACTTTGTGATCAATTATTATTGAAGGATCCTCTATAATGTAAAGTTAAACCTTGAATCTTGATCAGATATGAAAAAAAAGTGATTTCTCAAGAATCCTCACCACTTCTTTAACAAATATCATAAAAAGTTAGTTGAGTAAGAAATCTTCATAAATATTGATGATGTGACCATCATTGGTTGACACAACCCATATGGATTTTTTTTTATTTTAGATGTATTCAGAATACCCAAGAAAAATTCCATGGTCATGTCATCCGATTTCCATGTTAGTGCAGGTAATGGTTTCATCATACACATTAATATTTAATGCTCTACCTTAACTTTCTATATTACCAAGTACTTTAGGGTGTATTTTGAAATATTTTCATTATATTTTCCCAAAAAAATTGGTCATGAAAATATCATTATATCTTGGAACTTCTTTCATGAATGGAGAAAGATTAGCTATATGCATTATCCAATAGCTTCATCTTTATATCTTATGTTAATAGAACACACCTTTTTGTTATAAACCAAATGAATCTAACATTGTTGATATTTAATTCATGAATCATATTTTTCTTATTTTTATCATATTTTTTTGAATCTTCAAATCATAAAATTATACCTACTTCAATTTCTCTTGGATATATGTTAAATAAATCACTTATATCAGGTAGGATATATTAATTATATTTATTATTTCCTATGTCAATCATACCATATCCATTATGATAGGGCATTTCTCAATCCTAGTCATAGATAAGGTAGCATGCTCATTTATTCTAAGTTTATGAGATACCATATTTACCTTCCTAGGAAACTAGTTTATTATAATTTCATATTCCTTAATTTAATCCAAAAAATTTATAGATGTGTGATCAAATTCTTCTATATGAATATATAATTTAAACACTTTTGAACAATATATGTGTGACATTTGTCCTCATGGAGGTAATTACACATAATATTAAATGTAAATATTACAAATTCTAATTAAATATCATATTTTAGGTAATTATATTTATGGGTATTTAATTTTCATGAGTCATATGCTATCACTTTATCTTTTTCCATGACTATGTAACCAAAACCCTTCTTGGAAGCATTACTGTATATCATAAAACTTTCTCTACTTCAAGGTAGTGTGAGTAAAAATATACTGACTAACCTATTATTTAAATATATATAACCATCCTCAAATTATTTTATACAAATATATTTTAACGCATTTTATGTAAACTTATTTGGTTGGAAATACAATCGTGAGAGATTTCTCAGAAAGCACTAGTAGAACATAGCTAATCCAATAAAAGTATGAATTTCTGTGAAATGTGTTGGTATGATACATTCCTAAATTTCCTTAATATTTTATTGATCAATGTAAATTCCTTATCATGTAATTTCAATCCCTAATAATGTGAATTTTTACATCTATAAGTCACATTTTTCGAACTTAGAATAAAACTTTCCCTTCCATAAATTATTTAGAAAAATCATTATTTATTCTCCATATTCTTACTTCTCTTGGATTATATGAGAATATAGTTTATAAATACCATAATAAATTTATTATGTTTGTCTCTATAGACTCTATTAATCATCTCCATTATGATATATTGGTCTCTTTCAAATCTAAAAGGAATTACTATGAACTCATTGTGCCTATATCTATTACCAATTTTTTTCTTTGTAAATATATTCTCTCTCCGCCTAAAATTGATGATATCTAAAATGAAAGTTAACTTTTGAGAATGGTTGATCTTTTTTAAGTTGTTCAAATAACTCTTTAATCTGTTGTAGTGGATACTTATTATTTATGGTGTTCTTGTTGATCTCTTAGTAAGGAACGAAATGTTGCATTGACTCATCCTTATTCTTGACAAAGATAATTAGTTTACGCTAAGGTGAAGCACTATGTCATATAAACCCTTTATCCAAATGATATTTTAGTTTCCTTATTAATTCCACCAATTTTATCAGAGTCATTTTATAGGTTCCCTTTGATATAGGTATCTCATCATGTAAAAGTTCTATTGAGAACCCAACCTCATGATCTAGGAAAAGTTTTGGAAGCTCTTTGAGGAATAAATCATAATATTCCATCTTAATTAGAGTTTCATCAACATTAAAATTCTCATTCAACACAATAATTTGATAATGATATACATACACTAGTACAAAAATTATTTATAGCATAGATGTTTTAACATTTATTTTTAATACATGATGTTAAAAATGACATGTGGTTATTTTTAAAGTCAGTTATTTAAATAATTGAAATTAAAAAAAATCATGAAATAATTTATAAAATTATTTGTTTCAATAACGGTTGTTAAATATATTCTATAAAATATATTTGACATCAGTTACTTCCATAATTGAAAATAAAAATCAAACACAGATACGGATTTATAGTTTTTTCACATTGCTCCTATCAGGCCCCAGCCTTAAACCTTACTTAATATTGAATTAAATGAGTAATTCACATTGAGGATCTTTTCAGGTTTAGAGTTTTAGAGAATTAGGACATAACTATGACATCTCAAAAGATTACAAAGTAGTCGCTTCTACTAAATTTCCATAAAATAAAAACTCTTAAAAAGAAACATGTATAGTTACATGTTTTAGGTAGCATGACTTTCCCTTGATCCCATCCTTGACCCTATTCCACGCTAAGTCCTGTGAAAAACATTTCAAAAACTTGGGATGAGCATAAGAAGCTCAGTAAGGGATACACAAAGAATGAAAACTGTTAGTTTTTCAAAACAACAAGTAAACCATGAATACTTTATCAATGTAATACTTTTCACCTTCATGAAGTAGTAAAAACTCTTCATTGAAAAAAAGTATCATTACTTACCTTTTTGTAACCAAAGGATTACCATAAAACCCATATAAAGAACACATAACATATATAAAGGTAACTTGGGACATAAACATACTTAAGTGGAATAACCATACGGTCGACTTCCACACATATCACTTAATGGAATAGCCATACGGCCAATTTCCATACATACATAATGGAATAGCCATACGGCCGACTTCCATACCCAATGCATTGGAGGTTATAACGTAACCACCCGTCCTGGTATTCACGGAACCACCCGTCATATGGTTTATAACGTAACCACCCGTTAAAATGTCCAAGTACCAATATAAAATCATAAAACATAAAACCAATATAAAGGAATGATAACATTTCCACATTTCAATCAAAATATATCATAAATATATTGACATAATAGAATCCTTTATCAAAACCATTTTCAATACCAAAATACATAAAATAGTATATGGTATTTATTTTATTTTAAAAACATTACGGCTTGTTGAGGAAGCCAAAGACCAAATAATACTCGCGGCGGTGAAAAAGGTCGTTGTCACCGCGTACGTTAAAAAAAACATTCATTTTTGTCGTTTAGTAAAACGCTTCATAGGAAAAAATTCCTTTCGTACAAAAGTAAAAGTCAAAGGGGTTTATACACCGTATAAAAGAAAGTTATGTATAAAACGAAATATGCCTCAATGAAAGGAGATTGAGACGAAGTCCCTTTCAAAGACGGTATCCTTGGTTTAAGGAGAAATCAATTACATAATTATGTGTGACAAACGAATACGACAAATATAAGTGGATATTAAGTGTAAAATAATCAAAGGTCATTCACACATATTGAAAGGATGAAATATTCAATAACAACATGTTGAACCCAAAGAAATCAAAATTGGGTTAAGAAGTTCCCTTGACAGCCTAACGGCGCCACATCAAAATGAGTTGATGAGAGATAAAAAAAGGTTATCTCATCACATGGACATAAAATTTACATCAATAAGGATATATGAGAACATATCCCAACATAACAATATGTAAATTAAAAGACCCAACAAAATAAGTCTTTTAAAAAGAGGAGGGTGAAAGGTTCCCTTACTGACTTGGGTAACTTTCGAAAAGTACACCCCATTGAAGAAGTGTCATACAATGAATATGTAAATACCCATAAATGGAATTATATTACAAAAGGAGTGTAATAGTGGGCAGTACATAAACCACTAAATGGAAATTGTGGCAAATGTAGCATAAATCTCACGGGAATAAAAGTGAGATGAAAAATCTCTTACGAAAACTCGGCAGCCTAACGGCGCCACTTAAAACATCCAAAATGGATTGATGAGAGGAAATAGGGTCTCTAATCACATCAACATAATATTTAAAGAAAGAGTAATATAAAATTACATCCCCCAACATAACAAATATGATCTTAAAAGAAGTGACATAAAGGAGAGTACTTTAAAAGAAAGAGAGAGGTCAGATCACTTACGAAAATTCGGTAGCCTATCGGCGCCACTCAAAACTTCTAAAATGGATTGATGAGATATAATAGGGTCTCTCATCACATGAACATAAAAATTACAGTATGATTAATATAAAAGAACATCCCAATAACAATAAAGATGATCTTTAAAAGGAATGACATAAAAGAGTGTACTTAAAAAGAAAGAGAGGAGTAGGATCCC
Organism: Viscum album; assembly: GCA_963277665.1. NCBI lineage: Eukaryota > Viridiplantae > Streptophyta > Magnoliopsida > Santalales > Viscaceae > Viscum > Viscum album. The sequence continues at coordinate 668,731,523 of OY728131.1, read as the reverse complement.
TTACCTCGGGTCCGACTTGACTCGATCGTTCTTTAACGTCCTGAATAATAAACTTGAGTTAATATCTACTTTCTTAAGAAAATTTTTGAATTTCATTATTCCTTTTCCACCATGTTATAAACATCATGTAATCATTTAATTTAATAATGTTCATTTTGTCGGTATTTGGTTCTTAAGTCGAAAGTGGACTTCTCACAATTACATGTTGTTCGTGTGGTCAAAGGTTCTTTATATCCGGAATGACATTCCTGATTTGGATATCATATATATCATATATATCCATCATATACTTGTATTTATAACATTACATAATCATTTAGAGGTAAGAAATGAAATGCACCGTTCATGGAGACGGTAAGCCGTACGTACGCATGAACGCTACTTTCATTTCTTTGTCATATTAATGGAATTAAAACTAAATGAGAGGTATGTATATTTTAATTACAGAATTATATTCATAATTTAGATGTATCATTCATCATATATATCCATTATATACATGTACTTATAATAGTACCTTACATTTGGGGATAATAAATGAAATGCACCGTTCATGGAGAAGACAAGTCGTACGTACGCATGAACGCTACTTTCATTTCTATATCATACTTTAATGGAAATAAATAAAAATGATATAGAGGTATATAATAATTCCAGTATAACATCATATATAATAACATTAAATCCATCCTTTATACGTCCCACGTATGGCATTAACGAATCACATCACTTTGAGGGGGCGGTAGTCCACACTTCCTAAAATGAAGATATCGCGTATACCCATAATGTAAGCCATAAAGGTAAGACACAAATGAAAAATAAAGAAGCATAAGTAAAACATAAACATATTATATATCATATATGAATATAGTTACATCTTAATGTCCACCTTTGAAGGTGTTAAGAGAATGTTGAACAATCATCGTTTCGGGAGGCAGAAATTCTCCATCCACGGAAACTGTATGTTCTTTAACCATTTGATGTAGTTGTGTGAGAGTGTAGCTTGAATAAATATTATAACAACATACTAGTATATTGAAGATACTGGTTTTATTACAAAATAAATAAATAAAAAGAGTTTAGGGGGTTGGAGAAGCAAAATAAAACAAATCAACATGAGAGAATGAATTACCTTTAAAAGTGTAACTCCTTTTGATTTGAGCCTAAAGGCTTCCTTTGAAAGGATTATGCCCAAAGGGAATCCTCTAGGATGAGTAGAGGTATGTGTAGAGAGTAAATGGGCATGTTTTGGCCGAGCCAAAGGCTTGAGGAGTGTGTTAAATGAGGTAGAGGTGGGGGCCTTTTATAAGAGGAGAGGAGGGGCACTTTTGGAATGTAAGAAATATTACTTTATTTGAAAATTTGTTTCAGTTTTAAAAGGTCCCACATTGATATAATTAGTGGATAAGGTGATAATGGTTCGAAATCCACCCATCAAATAAGTTTTGGACATGTGTAGGTCATAGAGTTTACATTATCTTCTCATTTTATTTAAATCGTCAGATAATGATGTCATCGCTGCATCATTATGATCTCATAAATAATTTAATTTATTTAATGTATAAAAATTATAAAACAATTACTATGATGTAGGAAATAATTTTAGCTTTCCAATGACTATTTATAATAAAAAATCTTACTTGTATAACCCCATTTAAAGATTGTTTTAGTAAAACATATCATGTTTGTGTCATTTTTACTTTTACATTAAATAAAACGTTATTTATGTCATTTCCCAACCAAAGTGGCTCCATGGGGTCCCCAAGTTGACCCATGGCTTGTCTTGGTCGGCCATGACACAACCAATGAGGGTAGGAAATGTGTCAAGCTCATCTCATTTTATTAAAGCATTATTTTTACCTTAAACTACACTAATTACCACTAATCGCGATTAAAAACTTAATAAGTTACTATTCACCAAAAAATTATTTTTATCCCATTGAACCACATTTTACTTCTTAATGACAACCATTTATGTCGGTTTTTTGAAATTCAAAACACAAATATGGAAAAATTTCATTTAAATGGAAAAATCAGTTTTTATAAGTACCACTTAGTGGTTTCACTATTCATCAAAAATTGAAGTTTTTCAGAAAATTCCCAAAAATTCACCCTAAGCTATATTTGATATTCTGAATTCAAAAATGAAGTCTATTTTACAAAATTCAAAACATATAAGTCACATTAATTAATTTAATAATTAATTCCCGCTGTCAAAGCAAATAGCGTGTTTTTATGAAACAATACGTATCAAAAGATTGACACTAGTTTAAGTCTGATTTCAAAGTGAAATTAATTCCAACGACCACTATTGGATTTAATGGTAAAAATATATTCTAATTTCACTTTAAAACCAATTCAAAAGATAATCTAATCATATAAATAAATTAGATTAAAAAGAGTTTTTGAATTAAAATACAACATTTTACACTATTCAAAAAAAATGAACATTATCGGAAAGATACCAAAAATTTACACATAGTAAATTTTGATGTCCCGATTCTTAAGAAGAGTTTTATTTGGTCCAATAGAATTTATAATAGTGAAAAAAACTATATTTAATGACGGTTCGCCATCAAAAGGTGATAAGTGAACCTTTAGTGAAAACTAGGGCATATACGCCTAAAATTGAATTCTTTCCGTATTTTAAGCCATTATATTTTATTGGATAAATGTAAAAACATTTAAAAACATATATAATAATATTTTAGTTATTTCAATCCATTCCCGCCAATACAACGGCTACATGTTAACTACCATTTAAAATAATATTATTTTATTATTAGAGTGCAACGTAAGATTCCCAAGAAACTCGTTGTTGCGTGTTGGGTACACCGTCGAGCATAGCGTCCCCTTTAAAGTCATATTAATATTTTATTCACAAATTTGGATAAATAAGAAAATTTCATATTCTATATTTACCTGGGCTGTTACATCCTTCCCCCCTTTTGGTAATTACGTCCTCGCAATTTTTAAAATTGAGCTTGGAAACATCCTTGAAAGTCCCACATCGGAACAAGAGTCGGTAAAACAATCACTTTAAAAAAATGAAAGATAAGTACAAAGTTCACCCGAGTTAACCCATACTAGGATTCCAAGTATGAAAATATGGACATGGAAGAAAAAGAAAAGGGTTATGTTCTTGAGGGAGAGTGATAGTAAACATGTCTAGGAGAAAGTTAACAATGAGAAAATCACAAACTTGTGATGGGTTAAATGGTATTCGATTCCCCAGTAGGAAAAGTTAATAGACAACATTTTTGTTTTAAGATACTTTTTATTGGGGAATTTATTCATAAGGAAACATAATCACTTATCATGTTGACTTTCAACTTTTATTAGATTCCTTACACAAACTCATATTTTCTCCAAAAGGCGAGTATTTAGGAAGACTTGTTCACATTAAGAGTACTATAATCAACTTTTAGAAAATCACCTAATCCAAAAAAGAGAACTATATACTTCCCATGTCTTTATACTTTAACCAAAACCAAAACCAAAAAGGCTAGTACAAGATCAGATAATCCAGAAAAGGATAACCCTTTATAAAAAGAAAATCTATTCTTAACCTCCAAAATTTGTCCAACAAAACCCAAAGTTCAACGAGGACCATTAGATAAACAATTTGTCCATAAAATCCTTCAAAGTAAACCAAACTAAGATTGAAACCCAAATATTTGAAGGATTTAGTCACATAGTCTTCCAAGTTAAATCGTAACATTTATCTCCAAACAACATCAGTCGCTCCTAAAGTCTTGCATTGAAAAGTAATTATCCTAATCACATATCCTCCATGATAGGTTAATCATTTTCATAAATAACCCAAAATCAACTTACTCTTAATTCATAAAATCATATAACTAAAAAGAATCAGTCAAACTAACCAGGGACTTCACGTAGTCCAGTGGTAGGCGATAAATACCAGTCGCACTTTGGTTGTGGGTTCGATTCCCGCAGCTTTGTCCGACGCGACGGGTTGTCACACGGTCTGCGTGTTGTCCTTTTTCCAAAACTATATAATTCTTAAAACATTCCCCAAAATGAGATAAAATCTTCAAAAATAATCATAACATATTTTAACCTCAAGTTTATCTCATTCCTTTCATTTTCCATCATATCATAGAGTAACCCATAATTACCTAAAAAGTAAGGATCATATAAACCCTAATGGTTACCTTTTTAATTATTACCTGAACTTCCACATCGATTGGTCATCTCGTACATGATGCATTATAGAACATACCAAGGTTCACGTGGTTGATCATGACTCCTTGATAGTTGGTTTAGAACAACCACGAGTTTCCTCATTGAGTACCCCATTTCATCGAGTCTCTTAATCAGAGAACCACCACTGTTTCCTTCAAACCAATTGTAACTTTGGTGCCTGTGAGATCCAGCCATTCACTAAAAATAGAAATGTCAGTGTGAGTATATCAACAAAACCATCATGTACTAATGAGGAAGGTAAACACTAAGATATAATTACTCATTCACTTTATCTAAAACTAGGACTCTTTCTGAAATCCTAACCATTATGGTAATGTCACTTATGCTTAGAGAATACCCTAACCTCTAAAGTTATCTAAACCGACCTTTGATACCAACTATAAGGCCCCAGCCTTAAACCTTACTTAATATTGAATTAAATGAGTAATTCACATTGAGGATCTTTTCAGGTTTAGAGTTTTAGAAAATTAGGACATAACTATTACATCTCAAAAGATTACAAAGTAGTCGCTTCTACTAAATTTCGATAAAATAAAAACTCTTAAAAAGAAACATGTATAGTTCCATGTTTTAGGTAGCATGACTTTCCCTTGATCCCATCCTTGACCCTATTCCACGCTAAGTTCTGTGAAAAACATTTCAAAAACCTGGGATGAGCATAAGAAGCTCAGTAAGGGATACACAAAGAATGAAAACTGTTAGTTTTTCAAAACAACAAGTAAACCATGAATACTTTATCAATGTAATACTTTTCACCTTCATGAAGTAGTAAAAACTCTTCATTGAAAAAAAAGTATCATTACTTAACTTTTTGTAACCAAAGGATTACCATAAAACCCATATAAAGAACACATAACATATATAAAGGTAACTTGTGACATAAACATACTTAAGTGGAATAACCATACGGTCGACTTCCACACATATCACTTAATGGAATAGCCATACGGCCAATTTCCATACATACTTAATGGAATAGCCATACGGCCGACTTCCATACCCAATGCATTGGATGTTATAACGTAACCACTCGTCCTGGTATTCACGGCACCACCCGTCATATGGTTTATAACGTAACCACCCGTTAAAATGTCCAAGTACCAATATAAAATCATAAAACATAAAACCAATATAAAGGAATGATAACATTTCCACATTTCAATCACAATATATCATAAATATATTGACATAATAGAATCCTTTATCAAAACCATTTTCAATACCAAAATACATAAAAGAGTATATGGTATTTATTTTATTTTAAAAACATTACGGCTTGTTGAGGAAGCCAAAGACCAAATAATACTCGCGGCGGCGAAAAAGTTCGTTGTCACCGCGTACGTTAAAAAAACATTCATTTTTGTCGTTTAGTAAAACGCTTCGTAGAAAAATATTCCTTTCCTATAAAAGTAAAAGTCAAAGGGGTTTATACACCGTATAAAAGAAAGTTGTGTATAAAACGAAATATGCCTCAATGAAAGGAGATTGAGATGAAGTCCCTTTCAAAGACGGTATCCTTGGTTTAAGGATAAATCAATTACATAATTATGTGTGACAAACGAATACACCAAATATAAGTGGATATTAAGTGTAAAATAATCAAAGGTCATTCACACATATTCAAAGGATGACATATTCAATAACAACATGTTGAACCCAAATAAATCGAAATTGGGTTAAGAAGTTCCCTTGACAGCCTAACGGGATCACATCAAAATGAGTTGATGAGAGATAAAAAAAGGGTATCTCATCACTTGGACATAACATTTACATAAATAAGCATATATGAGAACACATCCCAACATAACAATATGTAAATTAAAAGACCCAACAAAAGAATTCTTTTAAAAAGTGGAGGGTGAAAGGTTCCCTTACCGACTTGGGTAACTTTCGAAAAGTACACCCCATTGAAGAAGTGTCATACAATGAATATGTAAATACCCATAAATGGAATTATATTACTAAAGGAGTGTAATAGTGGTTAGTACATAAACCACTCAATGAAAATTGTGGCAAATGTATCATAAATCTCACAGGAATAAAAGTGAGATGAAAAATCTCTTACGAAAACTCGGCAGCCTAACGGCGCCACTTAAAACTTCAAAAATGGATTGATGAGAGGAAATAGGGTCTCTCATGACATCAACATAATGTTTACAGAAAGAGAAATATAAAATAACATCCCCCAACATAACAAATTGGAGCTTAAAAGAAGTGACATAAAGGAGAGTACTTTAAAAGAAAGAGAGAGGTTAGATCACTTACGAAAATTCGGCAGCCTATCGGCGCCACTCAAAACTTCCAAAATGGATTGATGAGAGAGAATAGGGTCTCTCATCACATGAACATAAAAATTATAGTAATATTAATATAAAATAACATCCCAATAACAATAAAGATGATCTTTAAAAGGAATGACATAAAAGAGTGTACTTAAAAAGAAAGAGAGGAGTAGGATCCCTTACCTCGGGTCCGACTTGACTTGATCATTCTTTAACGTCCTGAATAATAAACTTGAGTTAATCTATACTTGCTTAAGAAAATTTTTCAAGTTCATTATTCCTTTTACACCATGTTATAAACATCATGTAATCATTTAAGTTAATAATGTTCATTTTGTCGGTATTTGGTTCTTAAGTCGAAAGTGGACTTCTCACAATTACATGTTGTTCGTGTGGTCAAAGGTTCTTTATATCCGGAATGACATTCCTGATTTGGATATAATATATATCATATATATCCAGCATATACATGTATTTATAACATTACATAATCATTTAGAGGTAAGAAATGAAATGCACCGTTCATGGAGACGGTAAGTCGTACGTACGCATGAACGCTACTTTCATTTCTTTGTCATATTAATGGAATTAAAACTAAATGAGAGGTGTGTATATTTTAATTACAAAATTATATTCATCATTTATATGTATCATTCATCATATATATCCATTATATACATGTACTTATAATAGTACATTACATTTGGGGATAAGAAATGAAATGCACCGTTCATGGAGACGGTAAGCCGTATGTACGCATGAACGCTACTTTCATTTCTATATCATACTTTAATGGAAAGAAATAAAAATGATATATAGTTATATAATAATTCCAGTATAGCATCATATATAATAACATTAAATCCATCCTTTATACGTCCCACGTATGGCATTAACGAATCACATCACTTTGAGGGGGCGGTAGTCCGCACTTCCTAAAATGAAGATATCGCGTATACCCAAAATGGAAGCCATAAAGGTAAGACACAAATGAAAAATACAGAATCATAAGTAAAACATAAACATATTATATATCATATATGAATATAGTTACATATTAATGGCCACCTTTGAATGTGTTAAGAAAATGTTGAACAATCATCGTTTCGGGAGGCAGAAATTCTCCATCCACGGAAACCGTATGTTATTTAACCATTTGATGTAGTTGTGTGAGAGTGTAGCTCGAATAAATTTTATAACAACATCCTAGTATATTTAAGATACTGGTTTTGTTACAAAAGAAATAAATAAAAAGAGTTTACGGGGTTGGAGAAGCAAAATAAAACAAATCAACATGAGAGAATGAATTACCTTTAAAAGTGTAACTCCTTTTGATTTGAACCGAAAGGCTTCCTTTGAAAAGATTCTGCCCAAAGGGAATCCTATAGGATGAGGAGAGGGATGTGGAGAGAGTAAATGGGCAGGGTTTTGCCGAGCCAAAGGCTTGAGGAGTGTGTGAAATGAGGTAGAGGTGGGGGCCTTTTATAAGAGGAGAGGAGGGGCACTTTTGGAAAGTAAGAAATATTACTTTATTTGAAAATGTGTTTCGGTTTTAAAAGGTCCCACATTGATATAATTCGTGGATAAGGTGATAAGGGTTCTAAATCCACCCATCCAATAAGTTTTGGACATGTGTAGGTCATAGAGTTTACATTATCTTCTCATTTTATTTAAATCGTCAGATAATGATGTCATTGCTGCATCATTATGATGTCATAAATAATTTAATTTATTTAATGTATAAAAATTATAAAACAATTACTATGATGTAGGAAATCTTTTTATCTTTCCAATTACTATTTATAATAAAAAAATCTGACTTGTATAACCCCACTTAAAGATTGTTTTAGTAAAACATATCATGTTTGTGTCATTTTTACTTTTACATTAAATAAAAAGTTATTTATGTCATTTACCAACCAAAGTGGCTCCATGGGGTCCCCAAGTTGACCCATGGCTTTTCTTGGTCGGCCATGACACAACCAATGAGGGTAGGACATGTGTCAAGCTCATCTCATTTTATTAAAGCATTATTTTTACCTTAAACTACACTAATTACCACTAATCGCGATTAAAAACTTAATAAGTTACTATTCACCAAAAAAATTATTTTTATCCCATTGAACCACATTTTACTTCTTAATGATAACCATGTATGTCGGATTTTTTAAATTCAATACACAAAGATGGAAAAATTTCATTTAAATGGAAAAATCAGTTTTTATAAGTACCACTTAGTGGTTTCACTATTCATCAAAAATTGAAGTTTTTCAGAAAATTCCCTAAAATTCACCCTAAGCTATATGTGATATTCTGAATTCAAAAATTAAGTCTATTTTACAAAATTCAAAACATATAAGTCACATTAATTAATTTAATAATTACTTCCCGCTGTCAAAGCAAATAGCGTGTTTTTATGAAACAATAAGTATCAAAAGATTGACACTAGTTTAAGTCTGATTTCAAAGTGAAATTAATTCCAACGACCACTATTAGATTTAATGGTAAAAATATATTCTAATTTCACTTTCAAACCAATTCAAAAGATAATCTAATCATATAAATAAATTAGATTAAAATGATGTTTTGAATTAAAATACAACATTTTACACTATTCAAAAAAAATGAACATTATCGGAAAGATACCAAAAATTTACACAAAGTAAATTTTGATGTCCCGATTCTTAAGAAGAGTTTTATTTGGTCCAATAGAATTTATAAGAGTGAACAAAAATATATTTAATGATGGTTCGCCATCAAAAGGTGATAAGTGAACCTTTAGTGAAAACTAGGGCATATACGCCTAAAATTGAATTCTTTCCGTATTTTAAGCCATTATATTTTATTGGATAATTGTAGAAACATTTAAAAACATATATAATCATATTTTAGTTATTTCTATCCATTCCCGCCAACACAACGGCTACATGTTAACTACCATTTAAAATAATATTATTTTATTATTAGAGTGCAATGTAAGATTCCCAAGAAACTCGTTGTTGCGTGTTGGGTACACCATCGAGCATAGCGCCCCCTTTAAAGTCATATTAATATTTTATTCACAAATTTGGATAAATAAGAAAATGTCATATTCTTTATTTACCTGGGGTGTTACAGCTCCCATTTAACTTAACATTAAAACCTATAAATTCACCCCTTCAAATAAGAATATTTAATTTTTTCATTGTGCTATCATTTTAATTGTTGCCTAAAATTTTTAACATCACATCATACTGAAATTTTTATCATCACATCGAGATAAAAATTTTCATTCTCTAAATTTCATTTCTCATCCATTGAAATTTTGTTTCTCACTATAAAAAAATCATTTCTCCTTCAATTATTCATTCATTTATTCAAAATTAATACTAAATATAAATTTTGGTGGTGGAGATCATGATGTTAGTGATATAAATGATGAATAAATTTGTTTCAATATTGTGATTTATCAAGGAACATTACATTGTGGTAAAATCAATATAAAGATTTCATTTATTCTCATTTCATATCATTATGATATTGTAATAAATATTTGTTGATTATTATCATTTTATAATTGAATGATATTTATTTTTTGAAATCTATAATTTTAAACTACTCATTTTATCTTGTGAAAAAATATTTTTTCTTGTCAATTATGTGAAAAAACTATGTGTAATGTTATATGATCTCAAATAATATATTATTAAAACAAAATTATTCAAGTAAGTTTTTAAAAAAACGGACATGAGAAATGATATTTCACGTCAATTTTTAAAAACCTTATTTGAAACAGCATCCTTCGTGTGAGTTTTCTAAAAACTGACATGAAAATAGGTCCTTTACATGGGTTTTTTTTACATCCAACATTAAAGATAATTTTTCACATTGGTATTTTAAAAAAAATGTGAAAAATCATAAAAATATATTTTTAACATCAGTTTTAATAACCAATGTTATGAAATGTATTTTCTTTGTATCCTTCAAAGATGTCACCTTAATGACTGAGATTAAAAATAAAAATGCCAATGTAAAAATCCAATTTTTTTATAATGTTATCCATTGGTAATAAATACCCATACCTTTTAAGGATTTGATAAAGGATATTTATAATCATTCGTTAATATATATATATATAATAGAAGGTGTTGGTTTGGTATTTAAGAATCATCCTTTTTTAGGTACTTATCTCTTTGAATTTTTTCTATTGGGACATATAAAATCCTATAAATAAGAATTGTAACTAGTTTAGGAAGTATTTCATAGATTATTGAGGGGACCAGAGGAGACACAATAATAATATATAGGAGTTACATGAAATAATGGAACTTTTATAGTGTCACTAGATAGCCAGTGGGTGTCCACTAGCTAGCTAGTGGACTGGGTAGTAGCCCTGATGGGCTATAAGGAGCCTCGACTTACTGATACTACCACACTGGCTAATCAATAGGCATGTCAGGAATTTTAACTAGTTCATCCACATAATTCCACCTCCCATCCTCGTTTAAGTTTTCTAGTACTCCCTTTAGATCATAATTCAGGATTAATAAACTTTAAAGGTTCTCAATGGCATCCTCACCCTCTCTAACATTGGTTTTTGATCCCTTGATCCATTTCTTGATTCGTACACCTAAATTTAGTGTTTTTTTCAGATATTGATGGATTACTATTATTTTATCTCGGATTATTCTTTTATCATCCCTAACATTATGATTCTATCATTTTACAGTAGGAATTAAGGAGTTTTTTTATCTGAATGCTTGATTCTTGTGATTTCTTTATCGCTACATTGTGGTAGGTTGTCTAAAACTTATCTCTAAAGTTTCCTTTTGTTTTTTAGTATGTGAAACATGTGTGATCACATTAGAATATCATGAACATGGCCTATTTTGTTTTTTAATCCATTTAATGAGTTTTTCCTTATTTAGACCTTTTACAGATCTCATTTTCTCTATTTCCAGAAAAAATCCTATACTTTCAACTACCTTCAAGGTGTGGAAACCTTGACCCTCAGTTGAAACTTGATTACATGTGAACTTAGTTACATGAAAATTTATTGTGAAACCATAGTTTTATCCTTGTATTACACCTAAGAAACTATTTCCACCCTATGGATTAGAAATAAAGTTGTGATAAAGGTTTAACCTGTGAACTGGAATTTAATCTAGATATCTGGAACGATATTGAAAAACTGGAATGGTGATGGAATATTTTAATTAATGGAATTTTGTATATATTAAAAAAAAATTATAATAAAAATTGGTATTTGATATGAATTGATTGATATTAAAGCTATTCAATATACTTATCATGTTTTGGAATATTGATATGAATTGGATATTTTTTCATGTATGTTGTATTGGAATATGGATTTGGCCTCAAGCATGAAATTCTTAATTGAATATTTAATTGTCCCATGGAAAGGGAATTAGACTTGGGTCTATGGTAAACTAAATATGTAATTGTCCTTAGGAATGGTAATTATCATTGGTTCTATTTTTAATTGAATATGTAATTGGTGTTGACATGGGAATCCACCTTGGGTCTATTGTCGATGGTTACTAAAACTGGACTCGTTTGTGGGTTTGGAAAAAGATATATGGCCAAGTGTCATTGTGGGTATCTATGATACTGAGTGTCAATATGATACATTAGGTTTGGAAAGTTTATTAAGATGACATACATTTAATTTTATAATTAATTGGTTTTTTACACTACCACAAAATGATCTTTTATTAGTAATAAAAAGACTATTTATAAGTGCTAAAATCACTGATAATAGAGTTGATATTAAAGGGGGCCTTTATCAACTCTATTTGAAGTGCTGATAAATGCTTCCCTGCCTGGGAATACTGTTTATATAACAACACACCCAGAAACCTGAAAAAAATAAACAACACCCAAACAAAATACCAAAATAATGAAACTGTCAAAAATAACCTACACAAATGAGAAAAACCTAATAAAAAATAACCACCTATAGTATATACAAAAGAACCACAAACACGATGAAAATGATGAAAAAAAGCAGTGCACAAAAAGGTTTAGAAAACAATGCTATATAAATTTAATTGACATCATGAATACAAAAATATCCACTCAGGTTATATAGAAAAAAACACTTATATATACATTTTGAACAATATTTTATAAAATTACATGTACAATTATCCAATGAACAGTTAAAAACATTAATGTTTTCCCTTTTGATGTCTGTGTTCCACTCTAAAAAATTCTTCCAATGGTAATAGTCACCAAAAAAATCATCCCAACTTGAGAAAAAGGTTCCACCTATATAAGAAAACAAATATTAAATTTTTAATACTATAAATAAATTAAACAATAATATGAAGAATACATTAAAAAATGTCGATTTTTAATAAAAATGACACATTTGAAGTTATACCGGTCAAACTGTACATCGTATTGAAGTGAGGCTGATTCCAATAGGTAAAAATGAATAATGGATCATTTTCCTAAATTATTAAAACAATTCGAATGTGTTTTCTCAGTTTTCAGTATATCGGTTGTGTTTTTTTACTAAAATATCATTTCAAACTGAAAACACACAATTTGAGTCGTACCGATCACATCATGCATCATTTTGATGGTATATTACTTTATACACATCAAAAAGGACTTAAAAATTACTATCCGTGATTTTGAATACAATCAGAGTGTGTTTTCTTGGTTTCTAGTGAGTGACACATTTTGAGCTAAAATGCCAATTTTAAACTAATAAAGGACACTTTTAGTCATACTAGTCACACAGTTCATTTGATTTAGGGGGGGTTTATTCCTACACATCAAAAATAACTCATATATCATTTTATTAAAGTATCAAATCAATCTGAATATGTTTTATTGATTTTTAGTATGTCAATTGTGTTTTTTTACTTGAATTAATGTCAATTTTAAATAAGAAGACATATTTGGAGTCATAGCAGTGACACTATGTGTCAGATTGAGGTACGGATGATTTATACATGTCACAAATGATTGATAGATCATTTTAATAAAGTATCAAAACAATTGGAATGTGTTTCCTCAGTTTTTAGTATGCCAGTTTTGATATTTTACTAAAATGCCATTTCAAACCAAAAACATGAAATTTGAGTCATACATGTCGCATCGTGCATTAGTTTGATGTGAGACATATTCATACACATCACAAAGAATGTAAAAATAACTATCCTTAATTTTGAATACAATCAGAGTGTGTTTGCTTGGTTTTTAGTGACTGACAAGTTTTGAGCTAAAATGTCAATTTTAAATAGAAATCGGACACCTTTAGTCATACCGGTCACATCGTTCATCATATTGAGGTGGGGTTTATTCCTTCACATAAACACTAACTCATGGATCATTGTATTAAAGTATTAATGCAATATAAATGCGTTTTATTGGTTTTTAGTGCATCAGTTGTGTTTTTTTACATGAATTAATGTCAATTTTAAATAAGAAGACACATTTAGAGTCATACTGGGGACATCATGCATCTGATTGAGGTTTTTTTGATTCCTACATGTCACAAATAACTAATGTATTGTTTTAAAAAAGTATCAAAATAATGGGAATTCAGTTCTTCAGTTTTTAATTTTCCAGTTGTGTTTTTTTACAAAAATGTCATTTCAAAATGAAGACCTGAAATTTGAGTCATAATGGTCGCATCATGAATCTATTTAACATGAGGCTTCTTCATACATGTCACAAGGAACTGATGAATCATTGTTCTTAATTATTAAGACAATTAGAGTGTGTTTTATTGGTTTTTAGTGAATGACAAATTTTGAGCTAAAATGTCAATTTTAAACTAATAGAGGACACTTTTAGTCATACCAGTCACACCATTAATCATAATGTGGTTGGGTTGATTCCTACAGATCAAAAAGGACTCATGGATCATTTTCCTAAAGTATAAAAACAATATTAATGCACTTCCTCAATTTTTAGTATGTCATTTTTGTTTTTTACTTGAATTAATGTCAATTTTAAATAAGAAGACACATATGGAGTCATATCGGTGACACCGTGAATCGGATTGTGGTGTAGTTTATTCCTACATGTCAAAAATGACTGATAGATCATTTTCCTAAACTATCAAAACAATTGGAATGAATTTATTTGGTTTTTAGAATGTTAGTTGTATTTTTTTTACTAAAATGTTATTTTAAACTGAAAACATTCAAATATAGTAATATCAGTCTCGTCGTGCATCAGTTTGACATGAGACTGCTTCATACATGTCACAAATAAATGATTAATTTATTTAATTAATTTTTAATACAATAAAAGTGCCTTTTTGTTTTTAGTGAGTGACAAGTTTTGAGAAATATTGTCAATTTCAAACTGATAGCGGACACTTTTAGTCATACTAGTCACACCATTCATCAGATTGAGGTAGGGTTGATTCCTATAGATCACAAACAACTCATGTATCTTTTTCCTAATGTATCAAAAATATCGAAGTGCATTTGTTCATTTTTCAGTATGTCAGCATTTTTTACTTGAATTAATGTCAATTTTAAATAAGAAGACACATTTGGAGTCATACCGGTGACACCATGCATAGGATTGAGATTTGGATGATTCCTAAACCTAAAACATGATAGATATATTATTTTCCTAATGTATCAAAACAATCGGAATTAATTTCCTCAGATTTCAGTATGTCAGTTGTGTTTTTTTACTAAAATTTTATTTCAACCAAGAAACATGAAATTCGAGTCTTACCGGTCGCATCGTGCATCGGTTTGACGTGAGAATGCTTCATACACATTAAAAACGACTTAAAATCATTGTCCTTAATTTGGAAGACAATCAGAGCATGTTATCTTGGTTTTTGGTGAGTGACATGTTTTGATCTCATAACTGACACTTTCAATCATACTAATCACATGGTGTGTTAGATTGTGGTGAGGTTGATTCATTATAAAGACCCGGAAATTTCAAGGAAAATTTTTTCTTAATTTTCTTTGGAATTTTACAAGAACGCAGTTTCTGACGGAGCCTGATTCCAAGCCCCGGTGTGCCCGGAATCATTTTCCGAAGTTTGGATCGGGTATGTTCAGTGAACGAATGAGCGGGAATTCATATCTTTTGAACCGGTGCTCGGAATTGAAATCTGAGGGCACCAATGAACTCGTAACGCCGGTAATTTCTTAGGAACACCTGTTCCGGAGTTGCGTTTTCATGAGAGTAGATGATAAAAATTGTGGAAGTTTAATTTATAATTATTCGACAATTTTTATTTTTCATTAAGTGGTTTAAAGGCTTTGGGTGGAAGTTGGGTAACTACCCAACTTCCCAAGGGAGGTTATGAGGTTGGTGGGGCCCACACGAACCCCACCCCTTCAAATTCCTAACTCCCTCAACTCACCCTTTAATGATGACAACTTGGCTTGAATTAATTAAGTGGAATTAAATCAAACTTTTGAAATTCAAATTCTTATCTTGTGTTAATAAAATAAGACTTGGGATTATTTTATTTTTGGTTAGAGTCTTGTCGCGTTGGGAGGATTTGGGAGGCTTGAAGAACATCTTCTTCAACGACGAAGAACGTGAAGAACGAATCGGTCCCCGATGAAGAACGTCGTCACGTCTTTCTTCTGAAGAACGACGACGTGCCATCCCTCATTCTTCTTCCCACGTCAAAGGAAGGGAGACGTCGTTCCACCTCGGACAATCTCCGTCTTCGTCTACGAATCCTCTTCCGCGACACTGACCCGCGACGTGACGTCTTTTTCTCCGCAACGGAAACCTCGTTCAAGCCACGCTCGAGGTAGGGGTTTATTTAATTATCTTTGTTCGTGAATTCTACTTTGTCGTCCTTCGCGAATTTATGATGAGTTTATATCAATTAACGAGAGGGGGTCGGACCGCACAAACACGACCGACCCTCCTCCAATTTGAATGATGTTTCTAATATGGTTGGGACGGAATGGTGTGGTGTCGTCGCACCACGCGGGATCGTATGGCAAGTAATGCGCGGCGCGGTCGCACCGTGCCGTGAAGTTGAATAAGGATGCGACGTTGTCGCATCGCGTCGAAGAAAACCGAAGACACCGCGGCCAGAGCGGGGATACGGTGGAGGGGCACGGTGCCGTCGCACCGCGCCGGACGAACCAGGCCGCGGCGGAGTAGGGTGACCGGCGGCCGGTTTCGGGCCGCCGGTGTTGGTGAAGGAGGAAGGACCGGCCATCGCCGGTCCTTGTTGGCAGAACCGGTCGGCCTGTGCGGGCCGGCCAGACAAGAGGTCAACTGGGGGAATTAATTCCCTCGACCGGCCAACACAAAAAACGGCCCCCATTTTAATGGGGGGTTGTGGTTACACGAGGGGGCAGGCGCCCCCCCTTGCCGAACGGCTCAGCCGGATGGCTGAGCGCCTGGCTAGCGCGCTGGGCGCGCTGCGCCCAGGCCGGGCCGCGTCGGCCGCACCGGGCCTTACCCAAGAGGGCCGGACCCGGACCCGGTTTGGGTCGACCCCGGGGGTATCGGGCCGGGTCGGACCGGGCCCGAACCCCTTAATACCGAATTTTTTTCGGTCGGACGCCCATAACTTGTGGTACGGGTCTTTGATCGATGCACCGTCAATTGAGATGCAATCCTTGGATCGAGACGGTCGTTTTGGTATATCGCACTCAAGGTTTCAGAATACTTTGAGTTAGGACGGGTTGGTTCGTACACGAAACCAACCGGGCCCTCGGAACAGAAACGCTCATATCCTGAGCTCCGGACATCTGATTGACGTTTTGTTGACTTTGATGGATTCCTCTAAGTAAGACAGATCTTTTGGCTTACTCCGCTCGAGGTTTGGATTCCATCAGAGTGCGGTCGGGTTGGTTCACTCACGAAACCAACCGGGACCCTGGAACGAAAAAGCCAATAACTCACAGACCGGGTGTCCGATTGATGCGTCGGCTGTCTCGTTGAATTCCTCTTGATGAGACGGAACTTTTGGCATACATCACCTGAGTTTTGGTTGTTTTTGAATAGTGGCTGGGTTGGATTGTACCCAAAATCCAACTGGGCCCTTGAAACGGAAAAGCTGTTATCTTTCAGACCAGACGTCCGTTTGACGAACCGTCAGCGGCGTTGGTGATCACGTTGAGAAACGGTTCCTTTGAGTATACCCTATTAGAGTTTGGGGTACAGTTGAGATACGGCCGGGGTGGTTCGCTCACGAAACCAACCGGACCCCTGGGACGAAAAGGCTAATAACTCACAGACCGGGCTTCCGATTAACGCGTCGTCTATTGCGTTGAGACCCCTATGACGAGGCGGTCCTTTGAGATACTTATTCATGGGACTTTGAGATACTTGGAGTATCGACCTGTTGCTCATGGAGAAGAACCTCCCAGAGACGAGCGTGCGGACTACGGAGACCGTATAGCCGACTGAGACCTGATGACTGCTTGACCGACTCGACTTGGAGTGAGTCGACTAGCCCAGTGGACAGAGCACTACTTTGTGTGGTGTAGACCCATGGCGGACGGAGCACTACCTGTGTGACAGTGCAGACCCGCGGTACTCATCCGGAGAGTACCTCTGCAGGCTACTAGGGGGTGTGCACTACTGTGTTTGGGAGGCATACCTCGGCGGGAAGCACTACTGTGTTTGGGTGGCTGGCCCACGGTACTCGACAGGAGCAGTACCTCAGCAGTCTTAGGTTAGTGAGAAGTACCTCGGAGTCGTGACAGGACCATTGTACACTCCAAAGACGGAGCTCTTTAGTAGTTACGGTTTCGATAATGAAAATCCTAGTTTGAGCTGAGACTTTTGACCTTTGAGTTTACCTCATGATTGAGATGGGTCACTTGATAACTTAGGTATATGTATGGGCATATACCTGTGTAGTGGTTATCCATTGATTTCATAATCCTTGTGTTTCCTCATGATTGAGATGGGATACTTGATAACTTAGGTATATGTATGGGCATATACCTAAGTAGAGGTTATCTGTTGAGATCTTCTTTGTGGTTATCCTTGTTGGTTTTAGTGAGACCTTGAGGGTCTCGGGGTCCCTATGAGTATCGTTATACTCACCCCTGCACGGGCTATGCCCGCACCTCGTTGTGTTGGTTGCAGACGAAGGGCATAGCTGATGGAGGCCGAGTGTTCGAGGATTGGATGGTACCCGGAGGTGGACTACATAACGAGTCAGTATCCGGAGGTGGACTTCACGGCGAGACGACACTCGGAGGAGGTTGATGGGCAAGATCGTTGTGAAGGCTATCTGTACCTACCCTTCAGGTAGGATCCGTGGTGGACGATCAAGGAGTTGCGCCATCTGTACCTACCCTTCAGGTAGGATCCAAGGAGAACAACCCAGGAGCTGCTTCCGTCCTTCCAGCTGTTATCTTTTTCTGTTGTACTTTGTTCAGTTGTAGTTTTACTTTCTTTTGGGTTTGTATTCTGGCCCATTTACCTTTCAGCACTTCTCTTTGTACGTAGTGTTTTACTTTCGCTTGTACTCTGTGGTGTTTTGTATACCTTATAAAGGCAATGTTGTCCCAGTTATCGGGATTTACGCCTTTGGTGCTAGTCACCAGCCCCTGGCCTATGGAAGGTGGGCTTGGGGTAGTCACGACACGGGGCCCGAGGACAGGTCGTGACAAATTGGTATCAAATGAGTCGGTTCTACCGCAGAACTTATAACTCTAATATTTTCTTTCTGTAAAGCAATAGTGTTAAGGGTACCGAGTGTGGTCTTTAGCTCAGGGATTCCAGTGTTGGTGCGGGCGGCCGACGTATCCATACACAAGGACCCTGACAACTGAATTCCGACTTTGTGCACGAAAACACTGATTGCATGTGTGTTTCCAGAAGTTTTATTTAAATATCATCTCAAACCAGGTCAGCTCACCAGGTATAATCTTTTGACCATGTCATGTTGTTTCTTTCAGGATGCCTTTTCTCAGATGACCAGCTAGATCCCAGAGGGATGTGCGTACTGACAGCCTGTCGAGCGATGAGGCTTCGCTACAGGGCCCTCTTGCAGTTGAGGAACCAGCGGTACTACCATACGTTGGGCCACCGATGCCACCAACCCTAGAAGTAGGCGATGAAAGCCACTTGAGTGCACTGCATGAGTTCCAGCACCAGAGGCCACCCAGGTTCCGGGGAGAGACGGACCCGCAGGAGGATGAGGTTTGGCTGGATGATGTGGTGAGAGTCTTCAGGCTAGTGGGGACGCCTGCAGACTTCATGGTGATCTTTGCTTCCATCCTTCTTCAGGAAGCAGCAGGCAGGTGGTGGAGCCACTTGTTCTAGTTTTGCGACGGGATGACCTTTACATGGGAAGACTTTGAGACCTTTTTTAGGGTGGAGTTTGTGCTAGTAGCTCTACACCCCGAGATTGTACCGGAGCTTCTGCCTTTGCCGCAGGGTTTTCGATCAGTAGCTGAGTCATCTGTGGGCAGTAGACAGATGATGTAGAGGTCCAGGAGGATCAGACCAGCAGTTGGACGATCTTGGGTTTTAGGATCGATGGTGCGGGGCACCCGGGGTGGGGTCAGAGCTAGGCGTGCCAGAAACGGACAGTGTTTCTCCTGTGGCAGGAAGGGTCACCTGGCACGTGACTGTACGACCCCCCGCACAGTTGATCAGTGGGTGTTGGAGGAGCCACTGAGATAGAAGCAGCGGCTGGTACTTGAGCAACAGCCGAGCAGTGGACAAGGCAGTAGATCTCCAGGAGCAGGTGGACAGGAGAGGAACTAGTGGATACGTCCCTTGTACTTCTAGTTCCATGTTTCTGTTGTATTCGTGTCTTTGTACTATAAGCTGCAATAATAAAAAGTCACTTATATTTGTGATGTTTCTTTTCTTGTCCTTTTTGTTTGGTTGATACTGAGTGGTCCTGGTTAAGACTGTTGACTTGACCCTCATTTTCGAGATTTATACTGGAGGAGACCCAGTGACCTCACACTGATGCCGACAGTGTGACTCGACCCTTGGAGGCGAGAGTGACAGTTGGATCTCTTGGTAGTTACGTCGAGGCCTTATGACGTCATCCATGGCATGAATGCATCATTCATATCAGGAATGACTGTATTAGGCAATGGGCATGGTTCATCCAGGGGATGAGACCGAGTTTTTATTTTTGGAAAAGGAGAAATTTTAGTAGCTCTTTCAGATCATATTCAAAGAAGGTATAGATCATCCAGGAGCGGATGAAGACTGCACAGTGTAGTAAGAAACAGGAAACCGACACCAGTCTTAGAGACTCGAGTGTGTTAAATGTTTAAAGAAGAGGAAGTATTAAGGAGAGATGAGTCTGCGAAGCAGAAGATGTGGAGGTAGAGCTAGGAGAGCAGCATGAGGTGGTGTATATTTTAACATGCTACAACCACCCGCCTTAGTTATCCCCCGCCAGGCTCAGGGAGCTGGAGGGCGGAAGAAGAGTGCGGCTGCATGCGGTCAAGGATTGTGACCCAATAGCTCTAAAAATGATTCAAGGGACAGTCTGTGTCCACTACTAGTTGCTTTAGTAAAGGACATCGATATGAATCATTCCTTGCTTTCACAAATCTTGTTCCATACCTAGAGTTTCCGGTAAGTCATGAACTTGACCCTCACATTTGGAGATACCTTGGGAGGAGACTCAATAATCACACTTACGCCGACAGTGTGGTCAGACCCTCGAGGCCAGAGTTTTGGTTGGAATCTCTTGGTGGAAGCATCGAGGCCTTACGACGTTGGTCTGAGTATGGATTGGATCCACAGTTCATACACGGATTGACTATATTAGGAAAAAAGGTTTTGGTTTAACTACGACGTCGGAATGGGTTTTCCTTGGTCGGCGAAAAAGGAAACCCTAGGCAGCACAGGGTAACTCGTTCACAAGAGGGTGCGACCGATCACTCTTAAGTCGGTCAACCATACCCTCGTGGAAGCAGTCGTTTGAGTTTCAGTTCTATCAGGAATTGGAAACCTCTAGAGTTTGAGGATGACGATCACGTCCTTATACGGGTCTCACCTCGACGAGGTTTACGGAGATGTGGCCAGGGCGGCAAGTTATCTTTGAGGTTCAACAGACCTTTCTAGGTCCTCAGCTGGGTAGGTGAGGTGGTTTACCGCTTTACCCATCCACCTCAGTTGCACCAGGTGCACGACGTTTTCTAGGTATCTCAACTGAGGAGTTACGCGCTCGACCCTTCGCATATCATCGACCATGAGTATCAGGACGATGGATATGGGGTTACTTCCTTGGAGGTTCTATTGGGAATGGAGGATCAACAGGAGTGGATCCTTTGAGGATGGTCGATTCCGCGGGTGTGCTTTCTTTGGCAGTACGGAATCTCCAGGTAAGCATATGAGAGCGGGAGGCTCAGATGCATGCTCAGTACCGCTTTTGTATCCCTAGTTTGTGTTTAAGCTTTACGAGGACGTAAATCCCTAAGGTGGGAGTAATGTAAAGACTCGGAAATTTCAAGGAAAATTTTTTATTAATTTTCTTTCGAATTTTACAAGAACGCAGTTTCTGACGTCGACTGATTCTGAGGCCCGGTGTGCCCGGAATCATTTTCCGAAGTTTGGCTCGGGTACGTTCAGTGAACGAATGAGCGGGAATTCCTATCTTTTGAACCGGTGATCGGAATTGAAATCTGAGGGCACCGATGAACTCGCAACGCCGGTAATTGCTTAGGAACACCTGTTCCAGAGTTGTGTTTTCACGAGAGTAGACGATAAAAATTGTGGAAGTTTAATTTATAATTATTCTACAATTTTTATTTTTTTTAAGTGGTTTAAAGGCTTTGGGTGGAAGTTGGGTAACTACCCAACTTCCCAAGGGAGGTTATGAGGTTGGTGAGGCCCACACGAAACCCACCCCTTCAAATTCCTAACTCCCTCAACTCACCCTTTAATGATGACAACTTGGCTTGAATTAATTAAGTGGAATTAATTCAAACTTTTGAAATTAAAATTCTTATCTTGTGTTAATAAAATAAGACTTGGGCTTATTTTATTTTTGGTTAGAGTCTTGTCGTGTTGGGAGGATTTGGGAGGCTTGAAGAACATCTTCTTCAACGACGAAGAACGTGAAGAACGAATCGGTCCCCAATGAAGAACGTCGTCACGTCTTTCTTCCAAAGAACGACGATGCACCATCCCTCGTTATTCTTCCCACGTCAAAGGAAGGGAGACGTCGTTACACCTCGGACAATCTTCGTCTTCGTCTACGAATCCTTTTCTACAAAACTGACCTGCGACGCGACGTCTTTTTCTCCACGACGGAAACCTCGTTCAAGCCACGCTCGAGGTAGGGGTTTATTTAATTATCTTTGTTCGTGAATTCTACTTTGTCGTCCTTAGTGAATTTACGACCAGTTGCTACCAATTAATGAGAGGGGTCCGGACCGCACAAACACGGACGACCCTCCTCCAATTTGAATGATGTTTCTAATATGGTTGGGATGGAATGGCGTGGTGCCGTCGCACCATGCGGGATCGTACAGCAAGTAATGCGCGGTGCCATCGCACCACACCGTGAATTTGAACAAGGACGCGACGTCGTCGCGTCGCGTCGAAGAAAACTGAAGACACCGCAACCAGAGTGGGGCCGCGGAAGAGGGGCACGGTGTCATCGCACCGCGCCGGACAAACCAGGCCGCGGCTGGTTCCGGGCCGCGGCGGAGCAGGGTGACCAGCGGCCGGTTCCGGGCCGCCGGTGTCGGCGAAGGAGGAAGGACCGGCCGTCTCCGGTCCTTGTTGGAAAAACCGGCCAGCCGGTGCAGGCCTGCCGGACAAGAGGGAAACCGGGGGAATTAATTCCCCCGGCTGGCCAGCACAAAAAATGGCCCCCATTTTAATGGGGGGTCGCGGTTACACCAGGGGGCAGCCCCCCCCCCCCTGCCAAACGGCTCGGCCGGTTGGCCGAGCGCCTGGCCAGTGCGCTGGGCACGCTGTGCCCAGGCCGGGCTGGCTGCCTGGCCGGTCCGCCAGGCCGGGCCGGGACGCACCCAAGCGGGCCGGACCCAGACCCGGTTTGGGTCAACCCGGTTCGGGTCGACCCCGGGGGTATCGGGTCGGGTCGGACCGGGCCCGAACCCCTTAATACCAAATTTTTTTCGGTCGGACGCCCATAACTTGTGCTACGGGCCTCCGATCGACGCACCGTCAATTGCGATGTGATCCTTGGATCGAGACGGTCTTTTCAGTATATCTCACTTAAGGTTTCGGAATACTTTGAGTTAGGCCAGTTTGGTTCGTACACAAAACCAACCGGGCCCTCGGAACGGAAACGCTCATATCTTGAGCTCCGGACGTCCGATTGACGTGTCATCGACTTTGATGGATTACTCTAAGTGAGATGGATCTTTTGGATTACTCCGCTCGAGGTTTGGATGCCATCGGAGTGCGGTCGGGTTGGTTCGCTCACGAAACCAACCGGGCTCCTAGAACGAAAAAGCCAATAACTCACAGACTGGGCATCTGATTGACGCGTCATCTTTCTCGTTGAATTCCTCTTGATGAGACGGAACTTTTGGCATACTTCGCCCGAGTTTTGGTTGTTGTTGGATAGTGTCCAGGTTGGATTGTACCCGAAATCCAACCGGGCCCTTGGAACAGAAAAGTTGTTATCTTTCAGACCAGACGTCTGTTTGACGAACCGTCAGCGGCGTTGGTGATCATGTTGAGAAAAGGTTCCTTTGAGTATACCATATGAGAGTTCGGGGTACAGTTGAGATACGGTCGGGTTGGTTCGCTCACGAAACCAACCGGACCCCTAGGACGAAAAGGCTAATAAATCACAGACCGGGCTTCCGATTGACGCGTCGTCTGTTGCGTTGAGACCCCTATGATGAGGTGGTCCTTTGAGATACTTTCTCGTGGGACTTTGAGATACTTGGAGTATCGACCTATAGCTCGTGGAGCGGACCCTCCCAAAGATGAGCATGCGGAGTACGGAGACTGTGTAGCCGACTGAGACCTGACGACTGCTTGACCGACTCGACTTGGAGTGAGTCGACTAGCCCAGTGGACGGAGCACTACTTTGTGAGGTGCAGACCCATGGCGGATGGAGCACTACCTGTGTGACAGTGTAGACCTGTGGTACTCGTCCGGAGAGTACCTCTGCAGGCTACTAGGGGGTGTGAACTACTGTGTTTGGGTGGCATACCCCGGCGGGAAGCACTACTTTGTTTGGGTGGCTGGCCCGTGGTACTCGACAGGAGGAGTACCTCAGCTGTCTTAGGTTAGTGAGCAGTACCTCAGAGTCATGACAGGACCACTGTACACTCCAGAGACGGAGCTCTTCAGCAGTTACAGTTTTGATAATGAAAATCCTGGTTTGAGCTGAGACTTTTGACCTTTCTGTTTACATCATGATTGAGATGGGTCACTTGATAACTTAGGTATATGTATGGGCATATACCTGCGTAGTGTTTATCCGTTGATTTCATAATCGTTGTTTTTCCTCATGATTGAGATGGGTTACTTGATAACTTAGGTATATGTATGGGCTTATATCTAAGTAGAGGTTATCTGTTGAGATCTTCTTTGTGGTTATCCTTGTTGGTTTTAGTGAGACCTTGAGGGTCTCGGGGTCCCTACTAAGTATCGTTATACTCACCCCTGCACGGGCTATGCCTGCACCTCGTTGTGTTAGTTACAGACGATGGGCAGAGCTGACGGAGGCCGAGTATTCGAGGACTGGACGGTACCTGGAGGTGGACTACACGACGAGTCAGTATCCGTAGGTGGACTTCATGGCAAGACGACACTCGGAGGAGGTTGACCGGCGAGAGCATTGTGGAGTCTATTTGTACCTACCCTTCAGGTAGGATCCGTGGTGGCTGATCCAGGAGCTGCGCCATCTATACCTACCCTTTAGGTAGGATCTGAGGAGAACGACCCAGGAGCTGCTTCTGTCCTTCTAGCTGTTGTCTTTTTCTATTGTACTTTGTTCAGCTGTAGTTGTACTTTCTTTTGGGTTTGTATTCTAGCCCATTTACCTTTCAGCATTTATCTTTGTACTTAGTGTTTTACTTCCGCTTGTACTCTGTGGTGTTTTGTTGACTTTATAAAGGCAATGCCTTCCCAGTTATCGGGATTTACGCCTTTGGTTCTAGTCGTCATCCCCTGGCTTATGGAAGGTGGGCTTGGGGTAGTCACGGCACGGGCCCCGAGGACGGGTCGTGACATTCATACACATCACAACTGACTCATGGATTATTTTACTAAAGTATCAAAGCAATCAGAATGTGTTTACTCTATTTTTAGTATGTTAGTTGTGTTCTTTTACTTTAATTAATGTGAATTTTAAATAACAAGACTCAATCAGAGTCATACCAATGACATCGTGCATCGGATTGAGGTGTGGTTGATTCCTACATGTCAAAAATGACTAATAGATCATTTTCCTAAAGTATCAAACCAATCATAATGAATTTCCTCAGTTTTTAGTTTGATAGTTGTGTTTTTTAGATATGTAATGTCAATTGTAATTAAATACATGTTTGGACTCGTACCGGTGACATTGTGTGTCAAATTGAGGTATGGTGGATTCCTACACATCACAAATGACTCATGGATCGTTTTCATAAAGAATCAGAACAAATTTTAAGTACATTTTTCTTCATTAAAATCAATGAACTCTTGCCTCTGAAACCTAAGAGAGATACATGACCTTCTCAATATGCTCAATCTACCTAGTTTAGAAGGATTATAGAAAAAATATTTGATCCTAGTACGATTGACACGAAATAAAGTCCTCCTTCTAGAGCATAGATTTATTTAACCCAGTAAATAACTGACTGTCAAATATTCAGGACCTCTGATTGAATATATGACAGTTATTTATTCATTGGGTCAACTAAAGAGGGGAACTACTAATGTTGGATATTGAATTGTTGTTTTTTTGGAGAAAACCCCTTGTTGTTGTTGAAAATGAGAAGAGTGGAGTAAGATCCTATGCCTGTTATGTCTCAAGACATCACAAAGAACTCAAGATATGGGGAAACCCCTTCTGTATATTCATTATCTTTTGTGTTCTATCAACAACACACATACCCTATAAATGAGAACCACTGATTTCATTTCAAAAACCAACTAGCATGCAATTCATTTAGTGAACAAACAAGGACCACAAATGTCCATGATTTTCAACGGGGTATTTAGCTCGTAAAAATCACAACATTACCATGAAACAAATAGAAAGATAAGGTAGTTAATATTATGAAATTTGAAATTATTTGATAATTTTACCATCTTCATGCTATTTTTGTGTATTCTTTCATCAGGTATGCTGCCCATTCATTTCTAAGAATATCTATATCATCTTGTGAATATGACTATTTTCGGTAGTCAGGGTAGTACTGAAAAAATATAAATAAACAAAGGATTAAAAAATATTTTAAATGAAATATTAATTATCTTTGAAAATACCTCTTTTGGGATTCTTGTTTGTTTATAGAATATGATCTCTCTCATAAATTTACAAACATAATAGCCATATTCTTTTCCATTTGTTTGTTTTGGACACTGTAGAAATATTGATGAAAATAAGTAATTTTTTTATATATGTTTGGATAGTGAAATCTTATTATATATACCCTGATACTTATCCAGTCACAGTAATTGTGAGGTTGCTTGTCTTTTTCCCCTAGCCTCATTCCATGATGTAGATTATATTCATCAACCTCCCTATCATAATAGAATCCTCATTAAAAGATTATATATATTATATAACTCGATGTTTATTTATAAAATTTTGGATATAGTTTATTACAAATTGCAAAATGCCATCATGTGTGGTCGGTTCGTTGGATATCCATTCATTGAATCCATAAAATAAATATTTAGAGTATCCAAATTGACCACAATGAGCATCTAATGCTTCCTAAAAATGCAAAAAGGAATAGGTAATGAATGGAATTAAAATATATTTTATATGATTAAATTGTAGAGTTTTACCCCTGAATTGTTGGTATTAAGAAGAGTATATCATCCGTAATTTTTTTGTTAAATGATTTGAGCATGTCTTCCATTATTTCACCCTTTTTCTTTGAAGTTATGTTTTTTTGTTCTGAAGAGGTGATGTGAGGAATAACGAGTAAAAATATATGTTCATGGGGAAATCCATTCAATTTTTTTCATATATACACCTACAAAAAATATTAAATATATTTAGTCATAATAAACACAGTATATTATCTTTTGGAAAATAAAATCACGAAAACATACCTCATGTATATATTTACAACTGAGCCACTTAACCATTCATAGTCAAGGATTTCAGTTTCACTCTCAACACCAATGAGTTGTGTATCTTCCACTCCATATATATTTTATTCAAAATTAATTATGTGAGTACAACCATCTTTCCACTTCATATCCACATGAGCCTTCAATGATAATAAATGTGGATATAGAATGGGGTTAAGGTTCTTTGGGTAGATCATTTTGACCGGTTGTTTGATCCATGAGATGGTTTTGAACTAGTGATTCATTTCTCTCTCTTCCCTTTGTCAATTTATAATAAGATGCATCGATTAAGACCTTTTTTATTAAATGTTTATGGTTTGGCTTGAAAATTAAATTAGGAATGAATACCTCCTTGTCAACATATTTTTTACAAGATGTGATGGCAATGTGATGAATGTTCCAAGAGATTGTTCAACCATATGAATATTTTCATCATCAATTGGAATAGGTAGCTCGGGACTCAACTCTAGGGATAAAATAATTGACACTATATCATGACCTATTGGAAGTGGTCTGTTGTTTTATATGACATTCTAGATATTGAACATTTTATCCCTCGCTACAAGGCAATGGGTGGGTGTTGATAGATATAAATCTCAGTCATTTTCACCCTATAGAAAATCAATACAGGAAAGGTATCAGTGTCTATTATCTATCTGATTAACATTTCACGGAAACAATTATTATAAAATTGACTACCATAGTTAAGAATTGTTCTTTAGGGGAATGGATCACCTTGAAACTGATAGGGTTGGGGTTGGATCTTCACACGTGGGTTGTTCTTGAGTTGTTTCTTCTCTTTGTCTCGCCCCATCAAACTTGATATCATCTCTATTTTCCATTGGAATTATTATTCAAGTATAGATAATATTTCTCTCATATTTTTCATTTATCACCTTGATTCTACTCTTGTTTTTTCCCCAAAATATGTTCGGGTTGTCACCCCAAAACCTACACCTCTGACGCGACCATACTTTTCTGGCTTCTTTAAGGCCACAAAAAGTATCTCTACATCTGATGTGGTTTTTTTTATTCCATTTATTATGTAAAATAGAAAATATAGGAATAAAATTAATCATTCTTATGTAATAGATATTTAAAGAAAAACAAATTTTTATTATGTCCTACTTACACATATTTCCCACACTTTTTGTGTGTTTTCATCTATTAGTTTCCCATCTTATATTACATGTTCCTCCATCCATAGCACATGGTGTGGAATAGAAGTGGTTGTAGATTCATACTCTTCAAGATGCCTATAAACAAAATAACATAGTTATTGTGTTGTATTATGTCTCATAAAAGTATTGTGGTATATTTAAAATACGTACCAATTTTTTTTCAAGTGATGCATACCCCATACTTGATTTACGGTAGGGGTATGCTGGTTTTGATGCCCGTTGTTTATTTTCAGCACTCAGTTTTTTTTTAAAATAAAACACTATCAATCAAAGTTATGAATACACATACAATCAAAAAATGTATTACCAAACACAATGTACCTAAAAATACTGCTTCGTACAACATCCAGTAAATTCATCCCATGATGCTTGGCTTATCAGGTGTGCATAAATAAGAGGTGGGTGTGTTTTTATTTTCCCTTCAATATCTTTAAGATGATATTTCATTAAAATTGTGATAAAAACCCTATAAATCCTTCTATTAACCCTTAATACATATTCATTGTGTGAGTCATCTACTATAAATTCACTTTTTAAGAGATGATAAAGTGTAAGCCAATGTTTGATTATTTAATTTTTAGTAAATTAAAAAAATGTTATCATAATGTTTCCATGATATCTCCCCACATCAGTATCTCAATCTCTGCCACAACATGGTTCTATGAAGTTACATCAATCGACATGCATTATCGATTTATAATTCCAATGTAACTAATTAACATGTCCTTGTTGGGGTTAACATGTTGGCCCTACTTATTCCATCCAATCTCATATTTGATGCCTTTCTCTTTAGCCTTAATAATTTTTCCTAATACCATCAAAATAAAACGCTCCTATCTTTTATGTGTTGTTAGTGTTTAATCACCTTTAATTTCCTTGGATCCACCATAATCAATATTTTACTATGGATTTCAAGGGATAACATCGTCATGTGTAGATTTTGGTTGTACCTCTGCACTAGGAGAAGTAACAAGTTGAGAAACTTGTTGTTTCTCTGCACTGCTAGTAGTAGCAGGTTGAGATAACTCTTGGGCCTAGGAATTCGGAGCATCATCAAGTACATAAGTCATTATCTGCAAAATTATTTTAAAATTTAATTTAAATAACATAAAAGCAGCAGCAAATAGATATTAACATAAGAAAACATGTTGACAAACCTGTTGTTTTTCTGCACTACGAGCAGCCACAAGTTGAGAGACATATTGTGCCTGGGGACTGAGAACATCATCATGTGCAGAAGTTATTATCTGAAAAACTGGTTTAACATTTAATTTAGATAACATAAAAGTAGTAGTTAATATATATTAACATAAAGTAACATAATGTATATTAGAAATAAAAATATAAACTAATTATTGAACTCTCTTTTTTAAAGGTTGAAGGGATTTGACCCCTCTATCGACTATTAAAATCCCTTCATTGTGGTCTCCTAAAACATACAAAATTCCATTTAAACTAGGAACATTGTGAAATGATTGCCACATATCAATGAAAGGTCATCCTTTGTTGAATTTTCATTTAACTCTTCAGTAGTTTTGGTCGATAACAGAACAATTAACCAGTTTTGTTTTATGAGATCAGGAATATAAAATATGTGTACTACCTATGATGCCATGATAAATGGTTCTCCCTTCTACCCTTCCTTACTCAAATCAACTTTCACAAATCCCAACTCATCTATTTTAATATCACTTCTGTTATAAACCCACTTACATTGAAAAATCGGCAATTATAATGTCGTATAATCCAAATCCCATATTTTTTTGATAATATCAAAGTATGACATATTCATGTAAATTGGATTTCTACCCTTAGAACCAGAAACTTGCATCACTTTAGCCACAAGTGTAACTCTGCTATTATATCTAGTGTTGTCTTCATCATGTTCATTTGTATAGAATGTATAACCATTAATTACATAAGCATTGTAAGATAATATGTACACACTTGGTCCTCCAGTTAGCCATCGAAGTCGTTTTGAAATTGATTCTAGATTTTCATCTAACTCCTTAAAAATATATCCATAAAACCATCCTATAAATTATTGATTATATTTATTTTATATCCAATTTTTAGAACTTAATGTATTCAAATTCTTATTAATTTCTTTGTGGGTTTCAATATATGGGTCAACGTCCAAACTATTATGAAAAACGCAAAGGTGGGCCTACTCCTGATCTGTAATATTGATTGTGAAAACCTCCTTTCCAAAAATTCTTTCACCCGAAAGTATCCCAGGGTGATCAGATTTTATTAGACCAATTATTTGCACACCATACATGTATTAGGTATAGAATTCAATGGCTTCCTCAACAATATATCACCCCGCAATACAACCCTCTGGTCTACTTTGATTTTTTACATACCCTTACAAAATCTTCATATATCATTCAATAGGGTACATACATCTATAGTGCATAAGACCACATAGTTGAATATCTCTCATCAAGTGAATCATCAAATGAACCATCATATAAAAGAATTTCGGCGAGAAAAACATTTCCAATTCATAAAATATGATGATAATTTCTCTTTCCAAAGTTGGAAATTTTATCAGGTCTATAAATTTGATACATTATCTTTGAAGAAGAAACATAGATTCATTAATTTATGATGGACATTATGGGTAAAATTAAATTTAAATATATAGGAATTAGATATTGTATCAAAACATGGAAGTCATGTTATTTAAAACCTTTTAACTTTAAATTGTGCATTGACACGATATTCTTGATATTCAATGAATACCCCTCTAGAACCTTTACGTTATTCTAGAAGTTGAGAAATCGATATCTCACCTTCCAAAAAAGTGTGTAAGAAGTAGGAGAATGAAATTTTAGTTTTTCACCCCTCACTAGGTCCAACTCTTCTCATATTCTCATGTCAACCATATCCAACCTGCCTTAATTCCATCCTTTGTTTTTCCTGGTTTATTTGGCAATGCACTGATGACAATATCACATACATTTTTTTATCATACATAACATCAATAAAATTTATGCCTTAAAGATAATTCCAGTATATTAATTAAAAAGATTATTTCATTTTTCAATCAGTTTTCATAAGGTTTTTCAAAAACAGTTTACCACAAGCAATTTCCACATCTTTAAATTTCTCAAACAGTTGATCACCTATTAGTGGAGATGGTGTTGTTTGTTCTTTTTAACTTCCATCGAATGATTTCATCCAAGATCAGTACTCATGTCACCGTGGTAGAAATTTGTGATTTCCTAGAAACATAGTTTTTTATGAATGTTTCAAACTAATTGATTGTGTACCTTGTTTACAGATGGGACCCCCAAGAGTTACTTTAGTGCTATATCCTAACTAATTTACATAAGAAAGAAAGTCATTTATCATCCTATACAACATGGATCTCAATGTAAAATCTTATTTTCTGTAAGAATCATACATCACAACACATGAATCCTACATTATTTTCAAATCCTTGATTAATAGATCCAAATAAACATCAATATCATTACCTGGTTTATTTGGTCCTGATATAAGCATACATAACATGATGTGTTTTTATTTCATGCATAACCAAGATGGAAAGTAATAATTTACCATCATAATCAGCCATATACTATGATTGATTCTTTGAAAACCAAAATTATTCACTCCATATGTAGATAATGCAAGACTAAGGTTTCTTGGCTTGTTTCCAAAGTCATGATACTCATGATCAATTATCTTCTACTGAGGAGAGTCTATCAGGTTCTGTAGTTTCCCATCTTTATTTATTCTGTTTTTGTGCCACATCAATTTCCCTATAGTCTCCTCACTTCTATATAGGTGCCTAAACCTTGTAATGATTGTAAAGTACCATAAAACTCTTGTAGGACTAGATTCATATTTCTTTTATCAAGAAGCACCACACTATGGGATTATCTAGGTTATTTTTGGTCCTTGAGAAACATTATACAGTCATTTGGGCAGGTGTGTATTCTTTCAGAGATCATACCCATCAAGTGTAGCATTTTTTTTTGCATTTTATGTTCGTCTCGAGAGCTCATTATCTTCTGGGAGCATATCATTCAATAGATCAAGTAATTCTTTAAAACTGGTGTCACTTTATCCATTGCCTTTTTTCAAATTATACAGCTTTAGTACAACTAAAAATGTTTTATATTTAGTTCAATCATCATACAATGGCATATTTGCACAAATCTTTAACTACTCAAACAATTTTGGGGAATCATGAAGTTTATCTTCAAATGTCCATGTCATTTCCTTAATATGATCTTCATCATCATTCATATCTGTAATCACATCCTCGATACAGTCTTTTTCATTATCCACACTTGTAATCATATCAAATGATCCATAAAATGTAGTGTTACCCTAGTCACTATCTACATTCACTTTTTTCTCGTGTTTATTCCAACATTTATAACTTCAATCTATTCTGGGACAGATCAAGTCTTCTTCCAACTCTTCTTGACTAAAGTGTCTTGAATAACAATTATGTAAACCCAGAAAAAGGATTTTAGAAGGATCATATACATGATCATTTTCAAACTTGATGAACCCTTTCACTTCATCTTCATACTCTTCTGTCAGATGATTGGAATCCGTCCATTATTTATTCATATACGCCCTATTTGAAATGGTGATATTAATATTTAACAAAATAAATACACAAAACATTGATATAAAAATTAACCAAGGATAAAATAACACACTCTTTTTAAAAATATTTATAAAATAACAAATAGAAAATTTAGACAAACCATTTACATTGTTGAAATCCCATTAAAAAAATATTTATAAAAAAGCACACTCCTTCAAAATAATAGCTAAAATCCCATTAAAAAATCACTGATGAAATCCCAATAAAAAACTAACCATTTACACATATTCCTCTTTAAAATAACACAGTTTCTTAAAATAAACCAATTTGTTCCAAAAATCCTTTCTCAAAACCCCAATTCCTTTTTTTAAACCATTTTAAATATATTGAAAACCAAAAAAATGGTATGTTTAACATGTATAACTTTTTAAGAAACATTTCAAAACACTTGAATCATTTTAAAAGAGACACTTAGGAATTTTCACCAAGATATAAATCCCAAGAGAGACACTTTATACATTATGTTAAACTATACAGATTTCAGTCCTAACTTCACAACCATACCAGATACATTATGTTAGATCCAGCATTATTGGGTTCCCTCCCCATGCTTAACACTCTCGCAACAATCCTCTCTAAATCTTTAACCCTCACTTATACTAACATGCCACATGATGTTCCCAATTCATGGTGGTGTAAATTTTCCACACTCATTTATTCTACTATAATTCAAATGTCGTCAGCCTTACCCCCTAAAGTAACTATACATACTAGTAAATCAAGTCATTATTGTAGGGTCTTTTCCTAACCAACCTCCCAATTTTTTGGGATTCCTATAATGTCCAATATGTCATTCCAACACCAACACATTTGATCCATTTGGGAACTCTTGTATAACATAGGTAATGTTCATATACTACATGATGAACATTGTGATAATTCAGTTAAATAATTTGTAGTTTTGAAAAAGCTTAAATTACATGTAAATTACCCCAAACCCTTGGGTACTATTGAAGTTTTCTAGACTCTACCTTTTATGGGATGGATTAAATGAAATTTGGATGGTGCGTGGAAATGAAATCTAGGATCTTATGGATATGGAATTTCTTTCAGAGACCACAATGGTGATTTTTTATAAATAATTCATGGTTCATGTGGACAATCCACCACTCTGGAAGCTGAAATGATGGGTCACATTAAGGTATTTGAGGTTTCCTAGTAATGTAATTGAAATAAAATCTGGTTTGAAAGTGACTCATCCACTATTGTGCAGGCAGTAAGAATGGGTCAGACTCACCTTAATTGGAATCTTACATCAAAATGGATAAGGTGAATTGATAGTCTAGCTTCAATGAATTATATTATAACACATGTCTATCATGAATCCAACCAACTTGTTGACTATCTTGTAAATATTGGAATCACTAAAGTAACTAGCACTCATCTCTATATCCTCACAGGAGACATGATCACAATTATTCAATGATATAAATGTAAATTTTCTTTTTTTTTTACTCTTGTAACTTGATTTTATCATTTAATTAATCTTGAATTCTTATCCTTTTAAAAAAATTGAGGCATTCCATATTTATGAGAGGGTTTCTTCTACAACTCCTTCTAATCTAAATGTAGACCCTAGGTACCCTTACAAAACTCCAATGAAACCCTTACACATCATTTTTTATTCATGGGTAACCAATATGAAGTATTTTTAATTATATTATACCCTTAGGTGGTTCCCACAATATCTTTATGCAGGGAATATAACCTTGGGTCACAAAATTGAAGTAAAGGGGTGATCTAAGACATCACATCATGAGATCATCATCTCATGGTGAACCCTACAAGATAAAAAACAATGAGTCATAAAAAACTAAAGAATATTCAAAACCTCTATAAACAAACCCTCACATAAGAGGAAGTAAAAAACAATAAGGAATACATAAAATAAAATTTACCACAAAGCCTAAAGACATTCCAACTCAACAAGAATAGATTTCAAAATAAAAAAACACCCTAGACCACATTGGGTAATTCAACTCAATGGAATTTAGAAAATAACCAAACCACTTCAAAACCATAAGAGGACCTTAATAACCAAGGAAGGAAGGATTTAAATTTAAGAAACCCTAATGAAAATGATGATCTAGATTCACCACCCTATCTGATGTTTGCGAAAATCCCACAACCCAAATAGATATACCTATTCATGAAAATAATTCACCTTAGAGGATATTTCTTCACCTCTTCCCAATACCTTTCTAAGAAGATAAAATACCACATAGTAAATATTAATTTATCCCATTTTTGTTTCACAAGATAAAAAAGAATCTTAATGCACACCAAGTAAATAAATCAAATACACAAAAAATTTTGAGACAAAAACATACAAAAAATTCTTTAAATATGTTCACTCTTCTTTAAACAACACCCCTTCTATAAAAGTTCCATGTTAATTTTTTTTAAAGACACACACTCTCCTAAAACAATACAAACGCCTATAAAAATTCTTCACTAAAATTTGAAAACTCACAAAAACAAATTTCTTTATGATTTCCACATCTAAAAGGAGTCTAAGGAATCTTTTCACCCAAATCACACACTTGATTTAAAAATATATCATTTTACTTAAAAATAAAAACCCACTTTAACTTATAATTATTTTAACAAATTTAAATCATTTCAAAATCATTTCTATCAATTATAATTTATTTTAAAATTTCCCTAATGAAATCAATCACTTTCTATAAACATTAAGATAATCAAAATTTATCTTACAAAGAAACCATTGTGCCTAGTTTTAAAAACCAGGATATATTAAAAAATTATATTCAAAAAAATCTCCCAATTCAAAATAAAGAGGAATATTACCATTTTAAAACATTTTATGAACACCAAAATCAAATTTTTCATCAAAAATATAAAATTTCATATAACATAAAACAAACTTTTCAAAACACAAGACCACACAACAAGGCCCAAATAATTAATTTAAACATCACCCAACAATGTAAATCCACCATAAAACTCCCTTAATAAATTAAACACCAATGGTATGAACCATCAAGATTAATGAAAAATGAAAGGGATCCAGAACTAAAAAACTAGGTGGAAGAATAATTATGCATGGTTTGACCACATGGGTTATATTACCATGCACTAACCATGAAAAAACCATCACAATGCTTATAGACCCAACTGCATGGGGCCTATAGAGTATTTTAGACCATGTGAGTTAACATTGAAACATGGGATCTTTTTCTATTTTCACCCTGAAAGATAAAAGTGACCCCAAAAACACTTATACACTCAATATGGATCAAAATACCACAATATCATATCACAAAACATTGAGAATAAATATGAAAAGAAATCTAGAACAACCAAACCAAGAGAATAACCAAAAAGTGGCGGCTATTATTATTTTAAGAAGAAGAAGAAGAAATTAAGTTACTCTAGAAGGGAGAGTACCCTTACTGGCAGCAACAGCAGTGGTAGAGGTGGCGGAGTCAGCAACAAAGGCAACGGTGGTGGTAGCGGTAGTAGCGGTGATGAAGGAGGAGAATATGGTGGAAGTGGTGGTAGAGGAGACTAATGAGGTGGCAACAGCAGTAGAGGAGCAGGAGAATGCGTTCACAGTAGTAGTGACAGAGGAGGAGGAGGACGATGATGACAACGAGTCGATGGCCACTACTGTGGCGGTGGCGAAGCAGGAAGAAGTGGAGAACAAGGAGGATCAGGAAGCATAGGGTTAAGCTTCTATGAGAGCTTGAGGGGTATAGTGGGAAGGGGTCATAGTTAGGGTTCATTTAGAAAATTGAGAGAAATATTTATCAGTTCTAGTAAAAAGCACTGATAAATGTATGTTTTATCAGCAATAAATTGAAAAGCACTGATAAAACATACAATTTATGCATAATTATAAAATTATATCCAATATATTTATTACATTCATAATTTTATAAATATATATAATTGATATATTTATTATAATTTAATAATTATTTAAATATATATATATTAATTATATATTTTTTATAATTTCATGATATATTTAAATAAATATATATTTATATTAGAACAATTAATATAAATATATTTATTATAATTTTATAATTTAAAATTTAATTAAATATATATATATATATACTATTGAAACTATAATAAATTGATATATTAATTTTAATTTTAATTTCATAAGTATTTAAATATATATGTGTGTGTTTTTGTGTCTGTGTCTGTGTATATATTCATTAAAGACATATATTTATAAATAAATATATTCAAAAGGTATTCAAAAATATATATTTATCATTTAAAAAAAATATTTTGTAATTTTATAATTATTTAAACATATTTATACTTAATTAGTTATATATAATTATAATTATATATAATATATTTAAAAAGTATATAATTATATATAACTAAATATTTATATTTTTAAATATAATAAATATATTTATTATTTATTTAAATATATGTATCGTAATTTTAAGTATTTATGAGAACATAAAGCTTCATACATATAGGAAATGAATAAATACAACAAGTATAGAACTATAATACATATGGCCAACATTAGGGTCAACAATGAACATATTCATGAGATGAATATGAACATCCATTACACATCAATTAACACATTCATTTGGAAACATAAATTTATTTAAATATATATAGACTTAATAAGTATTTATATATATAAATATATATTAAAATGTATTTATATATAATATTATAAACATATAGTACAATAAATATATAACAAAGATATAACTAAAACTATTAAACATAATAAACATAAATAAAACATAAACATAATAAACATAATAAACATGTGTTTTTTATTTAATGTATAAATATAAACATTATTTTTTAATATAATTAAAATATTTTTATATAAATTAATAATATTTTCTATTAAAAACTTTTATCAGCGCTATTATTAGTGCTGATAAAGTCTCCTTTTTATCAGTGCTTTTTGTTAGAGCTGATAAAGGGGAGCCTTTATCAATACTAATAGTAGCACTGATAAAGGGTAGATTTATCAGCGCTTTTTTCTAGCAATGATAAAAATCCTCATTTTTTCTGCACTTTTTAATTAGCACTGATAATACCTGAGCACTTCCCCTTCCGGCATTTGTGGTTGTTGTATCATATTGTTACATGAAATATTAATCAGAATATATTGTTTTAGACATCATTGGTGGTGGCCTACTGAGTTTTACTTAGACCATATTTAAGCTATTGTTTGGAACCTAAGAAGACTTCATGGATGTAGGACTAGACAAGGGAAAGGGGCCTTATTCTCGATTTGTTAAATTTTCTAGTAGTGACTGGATCTTGTAGATGAGACTGATCATGGGTTTAAAGACCAATTTTGGGAGTCATTTTTTCTTATTTCTTTCATTTTGTTTCTTATATAAATCTAGTATGACACTATATAAAATTAGAAGGATTGATGATATTTTACTTTTTGGGATTTTTCTTATTTATCTGCTGGAGTTTCTTTATATTAATATTTTTATCATTTTTCTATTTTTATTTTATTTATATACCAAAGGTTATAGTCTCACCACTATATATATTAGACCATTACTTCTAGTTGGCAGGCTCTGATGTATAAGAAGGCATGCTTGAGGTCTCGTGGTGACCCATTATGGTCATGTGAGGGAGAACTATGTTGGGTATGTCACAAAGTGGTATTAAAGGAGGTATTTTATTTTTATTTACTATTTAGTACAAGGTAGGCATGATAATAGGATGTGTTGGGGCTTGGTAATGAGCTTTTTCATGGGATTAACTAACCCTTGTGTAGGGGAAAACCAAATTTTATAGAGAAGGGATTTATGTTCTTGAGGTTCTCTTGTTATAGTTTTGATGTTATTTCACCTTGGGTGATGCACTTGTCGTGTGATGTTAGTGATTTATGATATTTTACTCATGGGATGGTGTAGAATGAGGTGTGTATGAATGAATCATAGTAGAAACATAGGGAAATTTTTTAACTTGCATCGCTCATGTTTGAGATATATTTACTATATATGAAATATCTACCTATATAAATTATGCATTAAACTCCATGACACATCTGATAAAGGGAATAAAATTAATTTCTTATAACATGTCAATTAACACATTAAGATAGGATTTGAAGTGATCTTGTCTTTATAGTTATTATTTTTCACTATTTTTTCCTTGTGAGTTTGAATATGTTATATACCTAGTAATCTAAGTAGTGTATTGACCCTTGTAGATAAATTCATCCATGTCATCTTCTAATTAAACATTATGTGAGTGGTAACGAGTACATACCTCATGAGATAGAGTTTGAACCTCCAGTTCCATTGAATAATTTGATGGATAATGATATCTTTGATAGTTTTATGTGGGTCATGTGATCCATGTATAGGGATAATAATCATGTTGTCCCTTTTATGACTGATCTAAAGAGGGAATCATAGTTATAGTACCCACCAATGTTCACTAGGGATGGAGGACACCATGAACCAGAGTTCTTGATAATGTCAATCCAGATGATATTTAGTCCCCTAGAGATGCATATGGATATGAGGGTGAATCTTGATGACTATGTTTTATGGGGACCAACCAAGCATAGGTCTTACATCATAGTGAAGGCAGGATAGTATGAGGAGTTGACCTAGTGTAACGTCTAGACTCATGTTCCACACACCGGTGCCCTAAGATGGTTGATCACATGAACTCAAGAACATATTCTCATACACCATAGGATTCCAACTAGCAGTGAGGGTCCAAAATAATCATGGGGATACTATACCCTATTTATCAGAATAAAACACTAGTGGAAAAAACTAAACAATAACAAAATGACATATATTCATAACAAGAACAAAACTAAAAACACAAGATGACAAAAACTAGAAGTACACTATCAAAACTAATGGTATATATTTCATGATAAAGTATGTTCCATGTGTAAAAATTAAACTCAAAAGTAAATACACTGATAACTCCCCAAGAGTTTCCCAAACCACATACAGTTCCCTCATCTATGCTCCATCCCAACTCATTTATCTAACATAGTGTCTTTTCCCTTATCATTTAAAGCAGCCATGAAATTTATTTAGGTATAGATCCGGTAGCCTATGTAGGGTGTGAGTACAAATCAGTAGGCCACCACCAGTAGTATCTAAAATAATATCAAATCAATAATAGTGTATGCAGTTGTATAAAGATTATCATTTCTAGTAGCCATGAAATTTATTCAGGTATAGATCAGGTAGCCTATGTAGGGTGAGTACAAATCAGTAGGCCACCACCAGTAGTATCTAAAATAATATCCAATCAATAATAGTGTATGCAGTTGTATAAAGAAATAATTTCAACGCATAAGTAAACAATTATCACCTTATCAGTTAATCTTTATTTATCGACATAAACCCATGGACACC
Organism: Viscum album; assembly: GCA_963277665.1. NCBI lineage: Eukaryota > Viridiplantae > Streptophyta > Magnoliopsida > Santalales > Viscaceae > Viscum > Viscum album. The sequence continues at coordinate 668,690,634 of OY728131.1, read as the reverse complement.
CATATCTCAATACCTAATTTGGTTCGTTCTTAAGTTTGAATTATTCCCAAAGGATATCATAACTATAAAATTAAATTGTTACCATTATTTAATTCATACTTGAATTCCCATGTTACCATTCATAATTTCAGACTTTAATAATCATGTTACCATTCATTTTCTCACAATTAAATGACCATGTTACCATTCATAATTTCACAATTGAATGACCATGTTACCATTCATAATTTCACAGTTGAATGACAAAGTTACCATTTATAAACACATAATTAATTCAAAAAATTAATTATCCCCATAAATTCAATTACAAATTTAATAATTAGTTCATCAGATAATTTACCTTCATTAATTTCCTAATTAATTAAGCACATCAATGCCATTAATTAAATCATCCATTAATTTATCAACATCCCCTAATTCAATATCCCATAATTAATTCCACAATTAATTTTCTCAATTCTCAATTCTAAATATCTCATAATTAATTCATTTACTAATTATCTCAATTCAACAAACTCAATATATCATAATTAATTCTACAATTAATTATCTAAAATCAATAAACTCAATATTCCATAATTAATTCCTCAATTAATTATCAAAATCAACAAACTCAATATCTCATAATTAATTCATCAATTAATTATCTCAATCAACAACATCATTATCTCATAATTAATTCTATAATTAATTCTACAGTTAATTATCTCAAATCAACAAACTCAATATCTCAAAATTAATTCTATAATTAATTGTCCTAAATTAACAAACTCAATGTCTCATAATTAATTAATCAATTACTTATCTCCAATCAACAAACTCAATATCTCATAATTAATTTATCAATTAGTTATCTTAATAAAAAAACTCAATATCTCATAATGAATTCGTCAATTAATTATACCAATCAACCATTTCAGTATCTCATTATTAATTCATCAATTAATTATATCTATCAATAATTCCCAAAATTCCCAATTTCACATCTCCTAAATTAATTAATTACAAAAATTAATTAATTAAATCAATAATTAAATTTCTAAACATCTAATTGAAATTCTAAAATTATATACATGTAATTTAAAACAAAACTTTGGGATTTTAATTATAGACCACCTACCTCAGTTAATTAATGAACGATCACACTACGAAAATACCCAATTTGAATAGAATAACGACATGGCGCAAGATCAATATCTAAAAACTAGATCCAAGAATAAATAAATCAATATCATTAAAATATATATTTATATGCACAATCCAAGATCTAGGTGCACAAAACCAGATCTAGATCTAATAAAAAATTGGAAGAACAACCCCTTTCTATAATAAGAGAAGAACAAGAGATCAATTGGAAAGAAACCATATACCTAAAGAGATGTAGATCTTCCAAATAGGATTATAATCACTAAGAACGGAGGAAGAGAAGCCTTAGAATCACTCTTTTGGGATATGGAATTGATATAAATTGATTATGGGTCGAGATAGTGTGTTTGAAGGTATAATATCAGTGTTCAGGAAATATTTTAATAATTTTATTTGAATTAAAATCTTGTATGGATAGTTTACTACTAGGTCACATAGTTTCCCCTGACCAAGCGCCTAACCATGTTCCTCTTATAGGGGGTGCACAACTTCTCCTAAGAGGGTATACTATTTGGAAAATTAGTTTCTATCCATGCAAATTTTCACTATCCAGGTTTTTAAGGTTTGTTGGGTCATGGGGCATGGTTAGGGAAAATCATGCGCCAATTATGCACTACCCTCTTTCTCCCCTTTTCCTCAAATTTTCACCCAAACACACCCCAAGGTAAAACACAAATGAAAAGTAATCAACACAGTCCAAAAGAGTACCTATAAAAGAGCCTGTGACATCTCAAAAAAAGTTCAGTGTTTTACAATCTTCCCACCTTATAAAAGATCATCCTTAAGTTGTACTCATAAGAATATCTAAGATTCTGAGTCAAAAATATTGGGCCATTGATCCCTCATATCTACTTATCTCTCCCATGTTTCCTCCTAAACACAACCATGTTGTCACAATACACAAAATATTAGCATGGTATTTCATCGCAACACTTTCTCATTACAATACAACAAACATATTGGATGCTCCTAAAAGGAATCATCTATCTCAATCTTAAAATCATCCATATCAATCACATGAGAATGGTAGGTTTGATACCATTGATTTTGTGACACATGAAAAAAAACATGAAAAGAATTGTATCTCTATGGAAGAGTTAATCGGTATGCCACCGGCCCGATTCTCTCCCCAACCTCAAACGGTCCAATGAACTAGGGTTCCAGCTTTCCCTATCTCTATATATTGCGATGAATTAATATAGGAAACACATAAATGAATACATGATCACCCTCTTTATAATCTAGGGGTCATCTAAATCTATCATCATACAACTTCTTTCTACTCTAATCCAAATCTATATGTTTCTAAATAAGATTTACCTACTCTGACATCTTCTGTATGAGACTCAATACCAACAAATCTGACTCACCTGCCTCAATATAGAATATAGGTAATCTACCATAAAGTTCCTCATATGGTTCCATCTGTATCATTCCTTGATAACTATTGTTATAGGAAAACTCCAAAAAAATCTAGGTGATTCTCCCAAGACCCACTGATGTCTAGAACACATGCTCGTTGAATATCCTCAAGCACATGTATAGTATGCTATGACATCCCATATGCCCATGGGTGGAAACACATGCCCAAAAAACTTTTGTTCCAAGTGACTTCTGTAAACCATTCTAGAGGCACGAATTAGAACACGATTCATGGTCTGAAACAATTGTTTGTGGCAACCCGTGTAGGCGGGCTATCTCTTAAACAAATAGTTATCCCAACTACTCCACTAAGAAAGTTTCCCATACAGGAAAAAAATGTGCTACCTTCGCTAGTATATCCACAACTACCCAAATAACATCATTCTTTAGAGGCATACTCAGGTGAACCACCACAAAATCCATAGTCACTTCATCTCACTTCTATTCTAGAATGATAAATGGTTATAATAAACCATCAAGTCATTTATGATCATCCTTCACCTGTTGATAGGTCTATCCTCATTTCAAAAACCCTGCTATCACATTTTTCATGCCTGAACACCAAAACTATTAGCATTGGTCACTGTACATGTTGGTCACACCTAGATATGCCACCCACTTCAAGGAATTAAATTAACACATTAACTCTTCTTTCATACTTGTAGGCACAAAAACCTATTTCCTAACATGGATGATCTCATCCTCATTTATGCTCCAGTATGAATGTGAATCCCCATATTAAAGTGTTTTCCTCAAGTTTAAACACATTAGATCCTCATATTTTCTATTATTGATCCGCCTAAAAATGTATGCTCCATTGAAATTTATACACGATTCATCTTATCATGCCACTCCTGAACTACAACATGAATATTAGCCATAAAATCCATCATCTTCCACTCATCACTAGACTCCTGAATAGCTTGAGTCTAAGTTTTCTTGCTCAAATTGTCAGCAGCATGATTTCCCTTCTTGAGTGTATAATCTAGCTGAAAATAAATTGAATGCATATTCTCAACCCATATGCACTGTTGGAGATTCAAATATCATTGGGAGAAGATATTATTTAAGCTCTTATGATCACTATACACTATAAACTTATCTCCCAACAAATAGTGCCTCCAACACTTCACGTCATGAACAACTACTTCCAACTTGAGGTTATGCATAAGGTAGTTCCATTCATGAGGCCTCAACTACCAAGACCCATACGCAACAACTAGATCTCCTTATATCAAAACTACTCCAATCCCTAATTAATAATAATCATAATACACTATATACTCCTCACTTGGCTTGATTAGGAATAATATTGATGTTGATGTTAAGCGCTTCTTTAGCTCCTAGAAATCATTCTCAAATGATCTAGAATAGTCAAAATTTATCCCTTTTTTGGTCAGTTCTAAAAGAAGTGTTTCCAAATGGGAAATTTCTAGAATGAATCTACAATAATATTCTATCAACCTAAGAAAGATATGGATATAAAATATGTTCTTAGGATACTCCCAATAAACCACTACTGAAACCTTCTCTAGGTCTACTAACACACCTTCCTCTAAGATTATTTGACCCAAGAAGTGTACCTCATCAATGTAAAACTAAAACATAGATAGATTGGTGTATATCTGATGTTCTCTCAGTGTACTCAGGATGATGTCAAGATTTTGGTCATGATCTTCATGATTCTTGGAGTACATCAAGATATCATCCCCAAATACTACCACAAATTGATCTATGTATGTATGAAATATCATGTTTATTAAGGCCATAAAAACTAATAGTGTGTTCTTCAACCCAAATGGAATTATGATAAAATAACAAAATGGCATGCCTGCTTCTAAAATCAATCCTTGGTATATTAGAAGTCTGAACTCTCAACTAATTATACCCTGATCTTATTCTTATCTTGGAAAAGATACAATCACATATCAACTGGTCAAATAGATCATAGATATACATAATAGGATATTGGTTCTTAACTATCATTTGGGTCAAATATTGGTAATGGACACATAATCAAAAACTCTTATTTTCCTTATTTACAAACAAAACTAGTAAACCCTAAGGTGACGTACTCAGATAGATAAATCTTTTATCCTCTAAATCCTTTTACAGATTCTGGATGTTTTTAAGTTATGTTGGTTCCATTCTCTATGGTGGAATAGAAACTGGCTCATCCGCAGCATGATATAAATAGTAAATTCCACATCTCTCAGGTGGAAATCCTAAAAATTCTTCAGAAAACACATCCTAAAACAGGTCCATTATAGCTGGAAAAACATCATTCTTTACACCTCCATCATCTAGTAATATACTAAAAACATGGGCAGTGATATCTCTCAATTTTTGAGTATTTGTCCCAAATTTGATTTCCTAGATATACCACTCTTCACAGGGAATATAACAATAACCCTTATGAGATGTAAAATTTACTCTAATCTGGTAATAATCTATGTGGGATCAGTATGCTGCTAACAGGTCCATACCCAAAAAAAGTAAAATCATGAAATGTCAAGGAGGTAATGATCCCACATAAAGTGATACTCTCCAACCTCGAGAGAACACCCCTTGCACAAGAAAATGTCTCTAGACCATACTCTCAATGGTGTATCTATCATCAACACCCCACTCATGAACTCCACCTCCAATCTCAAAACATTCACAAGTTGTGTATAAATAAAGAAATGAGGGACACCAGTATCAAATAAGACACTAGATGTTATTGAAGCTACAAGAATAGTACCTCTCACTATTGATGGTCCAACCTCGCTATCCACAAGTATAGGCTATTCTACATGCAACTATCATGCCCCTCATCCTTATGATACAATCTAACTCCCTTGAGTTGCACCACCTTGTCAGTATGGGATCTCTTCCCCAAAATCTCTGAATCCACTACCATTACCACCATGTCCAGTAAAACTCCAACTTCTATCCTAATATTGTGTAGAAGATCCCCTTCTTATACTTTGATTCTGTAACGCCCCGACCCTAGTTACCCAGATTCCGTGCATTATTACATAACATTGGCATGATCACAAGAAAGATCAAATCTCGAAAGACCGATTAGTTTAGTAGCCTTGGAATAACTAGATACATTAATAAAGTTTACATTACATAATAAAATGAAAATCTAAAACAATATAGTCTCCATAGTCCACACTCTTATCCCCTCATACTATCCCTGTAGGTCATTCATAAAATACTTCTTCACATCCTGGGAAAAATAAAACATAGAAAGGGGTGAGATCAATTTCCTAGTAAGGATAAGAATACAGTGGAAACATTAATAAATAAGAATAAACATTTAAGGCAATGTATAACTAAAAAAAGCCTTTTAAACTTGAACTTCAACATAATATGGCAGAAATAAAATGAAACAATGCCATATACTTATTCACATGGATATTCTACAAGTCGAATAATCACATGCAATATCAATAACCACTTTTATATAGGTATTATGTATCTATTTTGACCTTAATTAAATTTAAATAAAATAAATAATTATTTAAATAAAAATTTGGTTTTAAACTATAACTCAGTGTTTTTTCACTATTCATCAAAAATTGAAAGTTTTCAGAAAAATACCAAAATTTCACCCTAGGCTAATTTCGATATTCCGAATCCAAAAATGAAGTCCATTATGAAAGATAAAATTTATAAAATTTCAAAAGGTGGGTATTACTATTCATAACTGCTAGTTCGATTGGTTGTGGTGTGTGTGTTAGAACTCGAAGTTGCGTACAACACACGCTACTGTATTATTCAAAGGAAAGCGTATCGTGGAAGCTCGAGGTGTTACATTCTCCCCTCCTTCAAATAATTTCGTCCTCAAAATTTCTATAATACTATCACATGAAAAGACTCGGGTGGTTCTTCATCATAAGTTCCTCGGGTTCCCACGTTGCCTCTTCCATCTTATGGTTTCTCCACAAAACTTTTACCAGATGAGTCGTCCAGTTTCTCAGTACTTGTTCTCTCGTATCAAGAATCCTGATGGGCTCTATGCAATAAGACAGATCGGGTTCCAGTTCTAATTCCTCATAGGTGAGTATATGTGTTGGGTCAGGCATGTATTTCCTCAACAGTGATACGTGGAACACATCGTGAACTTTGGAGAGACTTGGCGTTATTGCCAAATGGTAAGCTACCTCCCCAATTCGCTCTAGAACTTCGAAAGGTCCGATGTACCTAGGACTCAATTTACCCTTCTTACCGAAACGTATATCTCCCTTCCATGGATATACCTTCAAGAAAACATGATCTCCTACCTGAAATTCCAAATCCTTCCTTCGGTTATCGGCATAGCTCTTCTGTCTACTTTGAGCTGATTTGATGTGGTGTTGGATTACCTTTACCTTTTCCATTGTTTCCTCCACCAGTTCTGGGCCTAAAAGTTTTCGTTCACCAACGTCATCCCAATAGGTTGATGTGCGACATCTCTTTCTGTATAAGACTTCATATTGTGCCATCTGAATACTCGAATGGAAGCTATTGTTATAGGAAAATTCTACTAGTGGTAAATATTGATCCCACATACCATGAAAGTCAAGAGAGTAGGATCTCAACATGTCTTCTATGGTTTGAATAGTCCATTCTGATTTTCCATCTATTTGAGGGTGGTAGGCAGTGCTCAAACGAAGTTCAGTATCCAAGTCCTTCTGAAGACTCTTCTATAATCTTGAAGTTAAACGGGGATCACGATCAAAAACAATCGATAGTGGTACCCCATGAAGTCTCACAACTTCATTAATATATAGTCCTTCTAGACATTCTAGTGGTAGATCTTCTCTTATTGCAAGAAAATGTACTGACTTGGTAAGACAATTAACAATAACCCATATTGCATCGTTCCTTCTAGGAGTCTTTGGTATCCCCATGACAAAGTCCGTTATAATATTATCTCATTTCCACTTCAGTATGGGAAGAGGTTTCATGACCCCTCCAGGTTGTTGCCTTCCAGCTTTCACTTGTTGAAAAACCATACATCCTAATACAAAATCAGCAATCTCCCTCTTCATGTTGTCCCACCAAAAATTTTCCTTCAAATCTATATACATTTTGGTGCTCCCAGGGTGTATAGAGAAATTGGAACTATGAGCATCATCTAGCAATTCCCTTTTTAGATCAGGTATATCGGGAACACAAAGTCTCTTCCTAAATTTCAAAATTCCATCTTCATACACAAAGTGTCTCAATCTCACATCATTCACAGCTTTAATCTTCTTTTGAAATTCTTCATCATCAGTCTGAGAACTCTTAATCCTTTTTAGTAAATATGGTTTGGCAACCATTTGAAAAAACACTGATTTTTCACCTTCCATGGTTATTCCCATGTCTATCTTCACTAGATCCATGAAAATTAGATTCCTTTCAATTCTCGTATTGTTCAAAACTCCATGATCTTTTCTGGTCAAAGCATCTTCCACATTATTTTCCTTCCCCGGGTGGTAGTTTATCATACAATCATAATACTTGAGTAATTAAAGCCATCTCTTTTGCCTCATGTTGAGTTCTTTTTGTGAGAAAATATACTTAAAACTCTTGTGATTAGTATAAATCTCAAATTTTTCACCATAGAGGTAGTGCCTCCATATCTTTAAAGCAAATATCACAGTTGCTAACTCGAGATCATGAGTATGATAGTTTTGCTCATGAATTTTCAACTATCGTGATGCATAAAAAATAACCCTATCATTCTTCATAAGGACACAACCATGTCCTTTCTTCGATGCATCACTATAAATAATGAACACATAATTCCCCGATGGTAGAGTCAATATAGAAGAATTGAATAATCTTCTATTCAGTTCTTCAAAACATTATTCACACTCTTTTCTCCAAACAAATTTAACCCCTTTACGTGTGAGCTTTGTTAATGGGTTAGCCAACCGGGAAACATTCTGGACAAAATGTTGATAATAACCTGCTAAACCAATAAAACAGTTTACCTCAGTTATACTCGTAGGTGTTGGACATTCTTGGATTGCCTTAGTCTTATAAGGATCAACAGAGATTCCATCTTTAGAGATAATATGGCCAAGAAAATTAATCTCCTGAAGCCAGAATTCACACTTGCTAAACTTCCCATATAATTCATGTCTTCTTAGAGTCTTCAGGATTATTCACAAGTGATTTTCATGATCTTAGTAGCTTTTGGAGTACACCAAGATATCATCAATAAATACCACTACAAAATCATCGAGATATTCCTTGAAAAATCTATTCATTAGATCCATGAATACAGAGGGTTTATTAGTCATCCCAAAAGGAATTACCGTAAACTCATAATGCTCGTACCTTGTTCGAAATTCTGTCTTCGGAATGTCTTCCTTCTTCACACACAACTGATGGTATCCAGATCGAAGGTCAATCTTTGAAAAGTAATGAGCTCCATACAGTTGGTAAAATAAATCATCAATGCGAGGTAGGGGATACTTGTTCTTTATTGTTATAGCATTGATCTCCCTGTAGTCGATACATAACCTCATATATCCATCTTTCTTTTTAACAAAAAGAACAGGGGCTCCCCATGGAGAAACACTAGGGCGAATAAATTCCTTATTACTCAATTCCTCAAGTTGTTTCTTTAGTTCAACTAATTCCACAGTGTCCATTCTATAAGTGGTCTTCGATATAGGCCTTGAACCCTTGGCATTTTCTGAGGTAAGTTCCCCTGACGATTAGGGAATTCATTTTCATAATGTCCCATATCCCTGCAATTGTAGCATTGGACATCGATAGCTTCCTTCTTCCCCTTGCAATCACGAGCTTGGTGGCCTTTTTAACCACACTTGTAACAGACTCCCATTCCTTTTAAGAAAGTACTGGGGTGTTTCTTCCCAAATTTACTACAGGATGGATATTCAATTTTTTCCTTCTTCCCCTTAATTTAATTCCCATATTGATCAGAATATCTCTTATTCTCTTGCTTTGCTTTAAAGTCATAAGACTTAGAGAATTATTTTTTGTCTTGATAGCACATGAGACAATGTCTTCGTACGATGAGAAGGATTGTGAGACTAATGCTTGATAGAGAAATGGTTTTAACCCATCAAAGAAATGATCAATATTACTTATTGGGTTATGTATATAATCTCCAGCATACCTTTCTAACCTCGTAAAGTTAGCCTCATACTTTGCGACATTCTCATCCTCCTTTTGTCTCAGACTCAGAAATTGCCTTTCCATATCTGCTCGATGGTCACAAGGAAAGTATTTTTCTAAAAATAGATCTTTGAACTCCCTCCATTCCATATTTGATACTTCATCATCTTCCTGTGTGTTTTGAATCAATGACCACAATTGATCAGCATCCACAGTAAGGCGATAAACTTCCATGACAACTTTTTCCCTTTCACTACTCCCCAAAGCCTGAAATATTTTCTCTAGTGAAATTATTCATTGCTCAGCTACTAATTGATTTTTACTCCCATTGGATGTTGGTGGTTGCTGCCTCATGAAGCGATCTAACATTGATCCTCCACGCTGTGGATCAGGGTGCTCCATACGGGTAAGGTTATTATTCATAACATGTGTGAGTTCTCCCAGTATGGTGATTAGTTGATCAGCACCAGTTGCATCACCATCTCCACTATAATTATCTTGAGTGGGAGGGAAATCCCTACATGGAGTGCATGCATTGATACGGTTTCCATTTCTTCCACTAGGATCCATTTCTAAATAATGGCATAAACTAGATCATTTTATGAATCAAAATACATAATTCCATACCTATAAAACACTTAACATAATTGGACTATTTATGGATATAATCCATATTCATAAAAATGTTTTCTTTGAGGACGTATATAATCATAAATCCATCATAATGATTTCTAAAGAAAATGAGATTTATCCTAAGCGTATCCCCCAGGAGTGTCGTAACCAAGAGTGCAGAAAGGCCCGTTGTCGTGCACCAGTTCTCGTTCGAGTCTAGCTCAAAGCGGTGTTTTTGGGTTTTACCCCTAGGTACATCTGTGCCAGAGCCACCACTACTTGGTCATATCTAGATAGGGATTTATTTCTCGGAAAACTCACAAAATATCTACAATACCAAAATTCTAGGAAGTTCTTCTATACTAATCCTCAAAGTCCATCTTAAATCAATGTGATCTAATCAGAGTTTATCGAAATATAGCTTCCAATGTTTGTACTAAAATTCCTATGATACCAATTGTAACGCCCTGACCCCAGTTACCCAGAGTCGATGCATTATTACGTAACATTGGCATGATCACAAGAAATATCAAGTCTCGAAAGACCGATTATTTTAGTAGCCTTGGAATAACTAGATACATTTATAAAGTTTACATTACATCATAAAATGAAAAACTACAACAATATAGTCTCCATAGTCCACACTCTTATCCCCTCATACTATCCCTACAGGTCATTCATAAAATACTTCTTCACATCCTGGGAAAAATAAAACATAGAAAGGGGTGAGCTCAAATGCCCAGTAAGGATAACAATACAGCGGAAACTTTAATAAATAAGCATAAACATTTAAGGCAACGTATAACTAAAACAAAAGCATTTTAAACTTGAACTTCAGCATAATATGACAGAAATAAAATGAAACAATTCCATATACGTATTCACACGGATATTCTACTAGTCGAATAATCACATGCAATATCAATAACCACTTTCATAATGATGGAATGCATAATGCCAGACTATCATAACCACATAGCCAAGGGCTCGTACCAAGACTACAAATAATATTTTGTCAAGGCCTTGTTCCAAGACACTAGTTTGTCTCATGATACCTACTGATTCATTGAGGAGCTATAGAGGGCTCCACCCATCACTTATTAAGTCCAATGCATTCCTCATATGAACAGGTTTAAACATAACATAAACATTCGTATTAAAACTAGCATACAAAATGTCAATACTTTCTTCATAAACCATGAATGGTATAAAAAAATAACACATCCACAGTCAATCATATCACAAAACCATCAATACAATATGTAAGTTTTGTATCATAATAAATCAACTCCAAATAAACTTAAAATCCATCAAAGGATGTTGACATAGATGAAATCAAAACTCTTTTTAGAGAAATATCTCTTTCTATTTTGAAATCATTTAAGAGTCATATATTTATAAGATAAAACATTTTCTTTGAAAAATATTCTTATAATCTTGTAACTGAAGCTTCGATGATTTTATAACGATGAAAAATATCCGCACCCGCCGTATAAGTTAAAAAAACATTCTTACCTTAATTCTGTCGAAAAGGATAAAAAGGTCCTTGTTTGGAAAATGACAGAAAGATTCCATTATAAACTTCTTATAAAAATCAAAAAAGGTATAAATGACATTATCCCATAGTCTTTAAAATATTAAGAATTATTTTAATTACATTTTTAAGAAACATGGATGTGGATGATAAAGAGGTCCCAGTAGATAATTACGTATAAACAACCTTGGATAATGAAGAGATTGTGAAATAAATACTTAACTTGTAATTTTCCTTGGTTGAGGGTAGGTTAACCTCCTGTATAATGGTGAAATAATTGTTATTAAATTATACAAGAATCATATACATTAATATGATATCATATATGATCTTTTAACATTTATTTGTTAATTATTTCTTAGTATTATCGTTGTTTCGGGTGTTAACTAACTCGTTTTCTTTTATATGTTTTGTTACATAAGCCATGTTTGTCATGGATAGGTTTTATCTTATTCATATACCTAATGATATAAAGTCCTTAAAAATTATTTTTAAATCATCAAATGATAATTATACTTGAATGGATATGATGGAGAATAAATCTCATCGCGTTCGTGGAGACGGTAGTCCGTACGTACGCACGAGCGACAATATCATTCTTTTGATATTAAAATAATATATAATTGGATGTTATATCATATATAAAGAATCATTACCATGTTATATTTATTATGTACATGAAATACACATCATTATTATACCCATCCAAATAATAATTTATTGAATAACAATTACACCACGACGTGGAGACGGTAAGTCGTACTTACGTACGTATGGTGACATGTCATTCAAAGGATGGATAGAAAACCGAATATGGTTGTACCATATTTATAATAACATCATAGTATATATAAGATACTGGAGTTATTATTTTAGAATGGTAATAACAAAGAAAGAAGAAGTTGAAGAAGAGATGAACTTGAAAAAGGGTGGTGAAAACATTACCTCTTCTTCGGGTTATTCCTTTTGATTTGATCAAATGGGCACCTTAGGTTGGCTTTCTGATCAAACTAAGGCCTCTAGGTTGAAGTGAGGGAAGTTGAGAGAGAATTCGGGTAGGGGTTGGCAGAGTCAAAAGGCTTTTAATGTGTGAATTATTGAGAAGGGGGAGTTCCCTTTTATAAGAGGGGTGAGGGGCACCTTTGGAAAACCTAGAAATATTATTTTATAATAAAATCATATTCGGTTTCTAATGGCTCCAAAGTGGATTATTTAAAGTTTTAGGTGGTTATGGGTCTAAAACCACTCAACCGATATAATTTAGATAGGTTTGGGTGATTATATTAGCCTTATCTTTTAGTTTTAACTCTTGTTAATTTGTTTGACACTTACCATGTCACTTTGTATTTTTATATTATATAGTTAATAAACTTACTATATACCTCCAAGCGACCCCCAAGTGGTCCATTAATGATACAAATATCATGATATAAGTCTCTTTTCTGAACCATAGATTTTTAGGAATTGAATATAAATTAATAATATAATATTTTTTTAAAAAACTATTTTATGTCAATTTTGACACTATTGGGTATTTGGTTTTTGATAAATTCATAACAGCATTATTACTTCGAAAACAATTTATATAATCAATCCTAATATGTCATATAAACCTAGAAAATTAGTTTAATTCATAAAAATTCTCAAATTACATTTATTTTGATATTTATAATATCAATTATTTTAATACTTCATTAATTGGGTAATTACTGCATCACCATTGTGTCATAAATAAATTAAATTATTTAATGTCTAAAAATTATAAATAAAATACCATTATGTAGGAAATAGTTTTATATTTCTAATTAATATTTACAATCTAATTTATCTTATTTATAACCCTATATTAAAAATATTTTAGTAAATAAACTTTGATTTTAACTCTTTTAACTCTTCTTTGAATTAAATAATAATAAATGTCCTAATCTAATCCAAGTGGACCTAAATGATAATATTTTATTCCTAAGGTTATTTTTTGGTCAAGATACACTTGTACAATATAATTAGGACATGTTTTAAGGTAATATTAATATCATTTTTACCCTTAATTACCCTATTTACTTTTAACCGTGGTAAATAAAAGTAAAAAGTTACTATTCACCAAAAATTATTTTCATCCCAATGAACCACATTTTACTCCTTGATATTAACCATGTCTCTTGTTTTTTATAAATTCCACTCACAGAAGCAGTAAAATTAAGTTTTATGTGAATTTCCAAATTCTCCTAGGAGGTGGGTAAAAGACGGTGAAAAGTTCAATAAAATTTTTATATATCTAAAATTATTCTAAACTAACTCCAATGAATTACATTGAAATTATATAGCTATTATGTATCTATTTTGACCTTAATTAAATTTAAATAAAATAAATAATTATTTAAATAAAAATTTGGTTTTAAACTATAACTCAGTTTTTTTCACTATTCATCAAAAATTGAATGTTTTCAGAAAAATACCAAAATTTCACCCTAGGCTAATTTCGATATTACAAATCCAAAAATGAAGTCCATTTTGAAATATAAAATTTATAAAATTTCAAAAAGTGGGTATTACTATTCATAACGACTAGTTTGATTGGTTATGGTGTGTGTGTTAGAACTCAAAGTTGCATACAACACACGCTACTATATTATTCAAAGGAAAGCGTACCGTGGAAGCACAGGGTGTTAAAGATTATACCTAGTTTCACCCTCACTACTCGTATTTTTCTGGGTCCTACAGAACTTCTGTAGATGTCCCATATTTCTATAAGACTGACACTCTACTTGTGGTCATGTATTTTATCTAAGATAGTGTCTCTACCTTCTTAACTAGTTTAATACAATTGAGGTCAGGTACTGAGTGTATGACCCTTCCCCCTAGCCGCTCTTCCTACTATTACCCTAACTAACACCCTCATAAAGACATTTCCAGCTCTCGAAATATCTACCACCTAATCATCCAGTAGTAACTCCTTGTCCTGCACTAGAATCCTCCCTCAGGTTCTTCTCAACTATGAGATCCTGATCCACTACCTTAGCAAACTTCTCTAACTGAAAAATTTAATCTTGGAACTTAATCTCGTATTTCAGTTCATCCTAGAAATTCCTCACCATAGTTGTCTCATCCCCTGCTAATGCAAGAGCAAAGTGTTGCAAGTTTGTAAAGCATCCATTATAGTCTATGAGGGATGTACTCCCCAGATTCAACCTCATGAAGTCAAAAATCTCTCACCAGCCTCAACATATATGGCTATAAGTGCTCCAATAACTTCTAAAATAAGTCCTTCCATAACATAACATCATCTTGTCCAGTATGAGCATGAACATCCCAATAGTGCTTCACCAATCCCCATAGAATATATATAAGGTCCCAACCTTAAAACATTACTTAATCTTGATTTAAGTCAAGAATTCACATTGAGTATCTTTTCAGGTTTAGAGTTTTATAGAATTAGGCCATAACTATTACATTAAATCTCAAATATTACAATGTAGACACTTCTACTCTATCGAAATATTTCAAAAAAATAAAACTCTTAAAAATAAAACAAGAATTATTTTCTTGATATATATCTTCTAGAATTATTCCTTTCTCTTACCCTTCCTTATACCTTGGGAAAAACATTTAAAAAACTTAGGATGAGCATAAAAATCTCAGTAAGGGTTATAAAATAAGGAAAGAAAACATTAGTCCATAAATAAATAAAAATCAATAAAATCATACTTTTCAATAATAAAACATAATCTCTCTAACATACCACATGAAATATTAAGATTTATGAATAGCACATAGAAATCATATATCATAAAGGTAACTTGTGGAATCCATAACATACTTAAATTTTAGCTTTCACATCTACATAGGGAGTTACATTTGGAATACTCATTACGGTATATTCCATAAATCTCTTAGGAGAAACATTAATGTTTACCTCCGTCACATTACCCAACACATTGGAGAGCAATCTCGGGATCACCCGCCCTTGGTTTTTCATTGAACCACCCGTATACATAAACAATTTCCAAGAACATTAACATAATCATAACACATAAAACAAGAATAAAGGAAATATAACATTTCCACATTCCAATCACAATATAACATTTCAAGATAGATACATAATCAATATGCTCTCAAAACCATTTTCAATACCAAAATATATGAAATGGGTATTTGGTATTTATTTTCGTTTTTTTAAACATTACATCTTGTTAAGGAAGTCATATATCAAATAATGCTCGTGGCGGCGGAAAGTTCATTGTCATCGAGTAGGTTAAAAAGAAACATTCCTTTTGTCATTTAATAAAACACTTCGTAGAAAAATATTCCCTTTGAATGAAATTAAAATTCAAATTGGTTTATAAACCTTATAAAAGAAAGTCATTTATAAATTAAAATATTCCTCAAATAAAGGATATTGAGATGAAGTCCCTAACCTTGAGTCTGAATCGTCACGTATGTTCCTTGTCCTTCCTAAATAATAAACTTAAGTTAATTTCTACTTGATTCAAAACCTTTTTAAGGTTTATTATTCCTTTTATATCACTTATGACCATGTTATCAACATTACATAATTATTTAAGTTAATATCGATCATTTTGTCGATATTTGGTACTTGATTCAAAAATGAACTTTTTATAATTAGAAATTGTATATGTGGTGAAAATCACATTATCTTCAAAATGATATTCATGATTTAGATATCATATATATAATATATATCCATTATATATATGTATTTACAATAGTACATAACATTTTGGAGATAATAAATTAAATGCACCGTTCATGGAGATGGTAAGTCGTACGTACGCATGAACACTACTTTCATTTCTTTTACATATTTAAAGGAATGAAAAATAAATGATAAATAAGTATATTATAATTCCACTATAATATCATATTTTATATACATTACATAAGTTCATTAATTTCATACTTTATACGTGCCATGTATGGCATGAACGAGTCATATCACTTTGAGGGGGCGGTAGTCCGCACTTCCTCAAATGAAATTATCGTATTTACACATTTTGGAAAGCATAAAGGTATGATTTAAATAAAAAAATATAATAATAGAGAAAAAATAAATATAATATATATCATATATAAATATAGTGGCATCTTAATAGAAACCATGATAGGCGGTAGGAAATAATTGAACAATCATCGTTTCGTGAGGTAGTAGTTTCTCGTCCACAGAAACAGTATGTTCTAAATCCTTTAGAGAGAGGAGTGTGTAATTTTAGTTATAATTATTCTCATAAAAACATAATATTATATTTAGGATAATATTTTTTTATTTAATAAAATAATAAGAAGATCATAGTGAGTGAGGAAGTAAAATAATGGAAAGTAACTTTAAAGAAGACGCTACCTCTTAAAACGTGTAACTTCCTTTTATTTGATCCAAAAGGGTTTTTTGAATTTCCTTCTACCCAAGGTAAGGATTATAAGAGAAATAGAGGGTTTTTTTATCTTATTTAGGAATATTTTTGATGATCCAAGGGGTTTTAGTGGTGTGATTAAATGGGTTTGGGTGATTTACTTTTATAAAAGGGAGGAGGGGCACTTTAGGAAAGTTTTGAAGTATTATTTTATTATAAAATGATTTTTGGTTTAAAAAGGTACCAAAGTAATTTATTTCAAATAAAAGATTTTTTTTCGTCTAACAACACTCAACCAATAGGTTTTAGACATTTCTAGGTCAAATATTTGACCTTATCTTTTAGCTTTAACCCTTAGTTAACTAATTTATCTCTTACCATGTCTTCTTGTATATTCTTACTATATGGTTAATATAGTTACTATAAAATTCAAATAGAACCTCAAGTGGCTCATTAATGAAATTTTAAACATTATATAAGTCATTTTTCCGAATCTCATATTTTAAAACTATTATATCATCTAATAAAATAGTATTTGTTTTAAAAACTCATTTATGTCAATTTTTATACTATTCATATAATGACCTTTTAAAAAACATAACAGCTTTATTATTTTGAAAAAAAATCATTAATTCAAATATAACAATTTATAATCATTCATAAAAAATTTATATGGTATAAAAAGTTTTAAAATAAATTTATTTCAATATTTATAATCTCATTTATTTAAATCCTTCATTAATAAGGTAATTCCTACATCATCATTGTGTCATAAATATATTTATTTATTTGATGTCTAAAAATTATAAATAAAATACCATGATTTAGGAAATAGTTTTATATTTATAATGAATATTTATAGTTGAAAATATCACTTATATAACTCCATATAAATTTTTTTTACTAAAAGATACATGTTTATGTTACATTTTTATTTACTTTAAATTAATTCTTATAAAATGTCATTTTCACATCCAAGTGGCTTAATGGGGTCCCAAAATTGACCCATGAATGATCATGGTTGGATATGTCTCTTAAAATAGTATTAGGACAGATTTAAGGGTATTTTTATGTTATTATAATATTATTGTTTACCCTTATTTACCGAATTTACCCTTTAACCATGGTAAATAAAATAATTACTGAAGTTACTATTCATAATTTCAAAAAATAAAAGATACCTATTTACAAAATTTTGACCACCTAATTCCAAATATGGAATCCATTTTTACAAATTCAAAACACAGAAGTTTTAGTAATTAATTTAAAATTAATTCCCTATGTCGAAACCAAAAAGTATGTTTTCAAGAAATAAAAACTACCAAAAGACTGACATGTGTTTATGTCCAATTTCAAAGTAAAATTAATTAAAATGACCAAAATTGGATTAAATGATAAAAATATAATCGAATTACACTTTAAAGCCAATTAAAAGTGTAATATAACTATATAAATAAATTATATGAAAAGGGAGTTTTGAATTAATATGCAGTATTTTTCACTATTCATTAAAAATGAAATTTATCAGAAAAATACCAAAATTTCATCCCAAGTAAATTACGATGTCCCGATTATAAATAATAATTTTATTTTTTCCAATGGAACATATAAAAGTGATAAAAACTATATTTAAAAAGGGTTCTCCATAAAAAGGCGGTAAAACTACCCTTTAAAAATATTAGAGTATTTATGCTTAAAATTGGATTCATTCTAATTTTAAGCCTCTAAATTTTATTGGATAAATGTAAAAACATTTTACAAATATTTTTAATCATAATATGGTTAGTTCTGTTTATTCCCACCAATACAACTGCTAGCCATTAACTACCATTTAAAATAATAATATTATATTATTATTATTATTTTCCGTATGACTTAGTCTTGTGTGAAACATAAGAATTTGGAGAACCCCATTGTTGTGTGTTGGGTACTCCATCGAACATAGCATCCCATTTAAAGTAAAATTAATACTTAATTCACAAATATTAATAAATATGAAAATTTCATAGTCTTTATTTACTTGGGATGTTACATCCTTCCCACCTTTTGGAAATTACGCCCTTATAATTTTATTCACTTATAAAATAAGTGGGGGTATTTATCCCTTACATAATTCTAAGATTCACATGTTGTCTCTTCAAATATATGGTTTTTTTCACAAAACCTTAACTTGATGAATTAATTTATTCCGCAACACTTTCTCTCTTCGGTTAAGAATCTGGATGGGTTGTTCCTCATAGGAGTGGTTCTCTTCCAACTAAACTACCTATGGACTCAAAACATGTGATGGATTTGGTATATACTTTCTCAATATTGAAACATGAAAACCATTGTGTACCTAGGATAAACTTGGAGGTAAATCCACTCTATAAGAAAATTATCCAACATTCCCTAGGATTTCATAGGGTCCACTGAACCTCGGACTCAACTTTCCCTTTTTACCAAAACGCATCACACTTTTCCATAGAGAGACTTTGAGAAAGACATGATCACCTACCTCTAAAGAATGATCCTTCCTCTGGTTATCCGCACAACTTTTTTGCCTGCTCGGAGCTATTATCATGTGCTTCTGAATCAACTAAACTTTTTCTGCTATCTCTTCTACCAATTCTAGTCTCATCAGCTTCCTTTCACCCACTTCCTCCCAAAAATCAAGAGTTTGACACCAATTTCCATATAATGATTCAAATGGTGTCATATGTATACTAGAATGAAAACTATTATTATAATAAAACTCAACCAAATAAAGATGTTGGTCCAAACTTCCATGGTAATCCAGTGAACAAAAAAGTAGCATATCCTCCAAGGTCTGAATTATTCATTTTGACTATCCATCTGATTGAGGATGAAATGCTATAAAGAAATTTAATCCAATTCCCAATTACTTATAAAGGTCCTTCGAAAAGTTAGAAGTGAAACTAGAATCTCAATTAGATACATTGAAGAGGGTAACTCCATGTAATCTAACTATCTATTTAATATAAAATTGAGAAAGTTGATCTAGAGACAGAGTGTCTTGAATAGGAACAAAATGGGAGGATTTATTCAATTGATAAATAATAACCCAAATTCAATTGTTACCTCGAGAAGAATTTGGTTATCCCACTACAAAATCCATGGAAACATTTTCTCATTTCTACTTTGGAACTGGAAAAGGCCGAAGCATCCCTTTCGGTAACTTCTATTCTGATTTAACCTATTGACAAGTTAAACACTTCACAGTAAAGTCATCAATATCTCTTTTCATTCCATTCCACCAGTAATACTCCCAAAAGTCTATGTACATCTTATTACTTCTAGGATTTACTGAAAACAGAGAACTATGAGCTTCACATAACAACTCTTTCTTCAACTTTGAATCACAAGGCACACATAACCTCCTTCAAAACCTCAAAACACAATCTTTATCAATGTTAAATTCAAGTAAATTACCCTTCTGAACCAATTCTACCTTTTTTTTCAACTCACTGTCTTCTTTTTGTGCTTTCTTTATTTTGTCTTCTAGAGACAATTTCATTTCCATATGAAACAAAATAGAGGAATTCCTTAAACCAACAACTTCCAATCCAAAATTCATAAAATCAAAAACCAAAGGATCTCATTCCAAACGTAGCATAGTTAATGTAGAATTACTCTTTCAACTCAAAGCATTAACCACTTTATTTTCCTTTCCCGGATGGTAATGTATTGTGAAATCATAATCCTTGATTAATTATAGCCATCTTTTTTGTCTCATGTTTAATTATTTCTGAGTGAATATATACTTCAAATTTTTTGATCAGTATATATTTCACACTTTATGCCATACAAAAATGATGCCTCAAAATTTTTAATGAAAAAATAGAAAAAGCTAATTCTAAATCATGTGTAGGGTAATTTAACTCATAAGGTCTCAACTGATGTAAAGTATAAGCAATTACCTGGTCATTTTGCATAACGAAACATTCAATTCCATTCAATGAAGCATCACTATAGATAACAAATTCATCATTTCTAGAAGGTAGCACCAAAACTAGAGCATTCACCAATCTTTGTTTCATTTCCTAAAAACATTCATCAAATTCTTTTGTCCAGATGACCTTAACACCTTTTGGAGTTAACTTTGTCAGTGGGCTAGATAAACATGCAAAATTTTCAACAAACCTCTTGTAATAACCTACTAAGCCAAGAAAACTATGAATCTCAGTTATATTTGTGGGTCTTACCCATTATTTAACAACATTTGTTTTATCAGGATCTACAGTTATTCCATCTTTAGAAACAATGTGACCAAGGAATGAAATTTTTTGTAACCAAAACTCACATTTGATGAATTTATAATATATTTTATTTTCTTTTTAGGTTTTAAATACAACCATTAAATGAATTTCATGATCCTATTTACTTTTATAAAATACAAAAATATCGTCACTAAACACAAAGACCGTTTATCACCTGAGTCAACTGAACCATCACTGAAACAAACTGTTTAATTCTGATTTTGCCCATCTCAAGATGCTAATTTTGAAGTTCATTTCCTTCTATATGACTTCCCAGCACAACTGCCCAATTAACTCTACAAAAAACCATTTTGAACAAAGACATATCTTATATGAAGCAACATGGTAATCTTCAAATTCTATATCATTTCAATTTGACCATAAATTAATTTATGGATATTAATTTAACAATATCCTAACTCCTAAAGCTTCCTAAACTGACCTTTGATACAAACTATAAGTCCCTAGACTTAAAACATTACTTAATCTTGATTTAAATCAAGAATTCACAATGAGGATCATTTCAGGTTTAGAGTTTTAGAGAATTTGACCATAACTATTACATTACATCTCAAAATATTACCAAGTAGACAATTCTACTCTATCCAAATTTTTCCCAAAAATAAAACTCCTCGAAATAAAATAAGAATTCTTTTCTTGATATATATCTTCTTGAATTCTTCGTTTCTCTTACCCTTCCTTATACCCTGTGAAAAAAATTTCCAAAACTTGGGATGATCATAAAAAGCTCAGTAAGGGTTATAAAATAAAGAAATAAAACATTAGTCCATCAATACATATAAATCAATAAAATCACAATTTTAAATCATAAAACATAAGCTCTTTAACATACCTCATGAAATGATAAGATTTATGAATAGAACATAGAAATCATAAATTATAAATGTAACTTTTTGCATCCATAACATACTTACATTATAGATTTCATAGTTATATAGGTAGTTATGTTTGGAATATACATCTTAGTATATTCCCTAAATATCTTACGAGAAACATTAAGATTTACCTTCGTCATTTTACCCAATGGATTGGAGAGATATATTGGGCTCACCCGCCCAAGGTTTATCATGAAACCACTCATATACATAAACAATTCCCAAGAACCATAACATAATCATAACACATAAAACAAGCATAAATGAAAGATAACATTTCCACATTCCAATCACAATATAACATTTCAAGATATTGACATAATCAATAATTCATCAAAACTATTTTAAATACTAAAATACATTAAAAGGGTGTCTATTATTTATTTTCTTTTTTTAAATGTTGCAGCTTGTTAAGGAAGCCACATATCAAATAATGCTCGCAGTGGAAGAAAGGTTGTTGTCATCGCGTACATTAAAAAGAAACATTCCTTTTTTCATTTAGTAAAACACTTCATAGAAAAAAAATTCCCTTTTAATGAAATGAAAAGTTAAATGTTTTTATACACCATATAAAATAAAGTTGTGTATAAATCAAAATATGCGTCAATGAAAGGATATTGAGATGAAGTACCTTACCTTGAGTCTGACTCGTCATGTATGTTCCATGTTATTCTAGAATAATAAACTTAAGTTAATTTATTATTGCTTCAGAACAGTTTTCAAGTTTATTATTCCTTTTATATCAATTATTACCACATTATATACATTACACAATTATTTAAGTTAATATCAGTTGTTTTGTTGATATTTGGTACTTGAGTCAAAAATGAGCTTGTTATAATTATGAATTTTATATGTGGTCAAAAGAACATTATCTCTATAATTATATTCATGATTTAGATATAATATATATAATATATATTGATTATAAATATTTATTTATAATAATACATCACATTTTGGATATAAAAAATGAAATGCACTGTTCATAGAGATGGTAAGTCGTACGTACGCATGAACACTGCTTTCATTTTTTCATATTTAAAGGAATAAAAAATAAATTATACATAGGTATATTATATTTCCAATATAATATCATATTTTATATATGTTATATAACTTCATTAACTCCATCCTTTATTCATTCCATGTATGGCATGAACGAGTCATATCACTTTGAGGGGGTCGTAGTTTTCACTTTCTTAAATGAAATTATCATATTTACACATTATGGAAAGAATAAAGGTATTATTTAAATAAAAAATAATTATAGAGAAAAAAATATCATATATATCATATATATCATATATAAATATATTTCCATCTTAATGGACACCATGAGAGGTGGTAGGAAATAATTGAACAATCATCATTTTGTGAGGCAGTAGTTTGTCATCCACAGAGAGAGTATGTTCTAAAGCCATTAGATGGAGGTGTGTGTAATTATAGATAGAATTATTATCAAAAAAATATCCTAGTGTATTGAGGATAATTTATTTGTTATGTATGCAAATAATAATAACATCATAGGGTGGAAAGAAATAAATTAATGGAAAGCAACTTTAGAGAAGACACTACCTCTTAAAACGTGTAACTCCCTTTGATTTGAGCCAAAAGGGTTCCTTGAATTGCTTTTTTCCTAAGGTAAGGCTTCAAGGAGAAATATAGGTATGTCGGTAGCTTATTTTTTTAGATTTGGGATGATCCAAGGGGCTTTATAGGTGTGATTAAATGGGTTGGGGTGATGCCCTTTAATAAGAGGGAGGAGGGGCACTTTGGGAAAGTTTTGAAGTATTATTTTATTATAAAATGATTTTAGGTTTCAAAAGGTCCCAGAGTAATTTATTTCAAATATAATATGCCTTTGGGTTGAAAACCACTCAACCAATAGGTTTTATATAATTCTAGGTCACACATTTAGCCTCATCTTTTAGCTTTAACCCTTAGTTAACAAATTTAACTCTTACTATGTCTTCTTGTATATTCATACTATATGGTTAATATATTTACTATAAAATGCCAATAGAACATAAAATAGTTAATTAATGATATTTTCAACATTAGATAATTAATTTTTAAGAATATTATATTTTAGTACTAGTTTATCATTTAATAAAATAGTATTTGTTTTAAAAACTCATTTATGTCAATTTTTATACTATTCATATCATGACTCTTTAAAAAAATAAAAACTTTATTATTTATAAAAAACTTAATTGATTAAAATATAAAAAGTCATAATAATTAATAAAATTTGAGTATGTCATAAAAAGTTTTAAAATAAGTTTATTTTAATATTTATAATCTTCTTTATTTAAATCATTCTTTAAAAAGGTAATCACTACATCATCATTGTGCCATAACTATATTTATTTATTTGATGTCTAAAAATTATAAATAAAACACCATTATATAGGAAATATTTTTATATTTATAATTAATATTTATAGTTAAAAATATCAACTATATAACCCCATATAATTTTTTTTACTAAAATATACATGATTATGTTACATTTTTCTTTACTTTAAATTAATTATTATAAAATTTTATTTTCACATCCAAGTGGCTCCATGGGGTCAAAAAATCGACCTGAGGATTCCCATGGTTGGAAATATCTCTTACAATAGGTTTAGGACACATGTTATGGTATTTTTATATTATTATTATATTATTTTTTACCCTTATTTTCTAAATTTACCCTTTAACCATGGTAAATAAAATAATTAATGAAGTTACTGTTCATAATGTCTAAAAATAAAAGGTACCCATTTGCACAATTATACCACCTAATTTAAAATAATGAATCCATTTTTCCAAATTCGTAACCCATAAGTTGCAGTAATTAATTTAAAATCAATTCTCATATTCAAAACCAAAAAGCATGTTTTTAAGAAGTAAAAACTACCAAAAGATTGATGTGTGTTTCTATCTAATTTCAATGTAAAATTACTTAAAATGACAAAAAATGGATTAAAAGATAAAAATATAATCCAATTACACTTTAAAACTAATTAAAAGTACAATCTAACTATATAAATTAATTAGATTAAAATGCAGTTTTGAATTAAAATGTAGTATTTTTCACAATTCATTAAAAAATAAACTTTATCATAAAAATACCAAAAATTAATCCAAAGTAAATTTTTATATCCTGATTCTAAATAAGAAGTTTATTTTATTTAATGGAACATATAAAAGTTAAAAAACTATATTTAAAAAAGGTTCTCTATCAAAAGGTAGTAAAACTACCTTTTAAAAATATAAGAGTATTTGTGCTTAAAATTGGATTTATTCTCATTTTAAGCCTCTAATTTTTATTAGATAAATGTAAAAACATTTAACAAACATGTTTAATCATAATATATTTATTTTTTTCATTCTCTCTAATACAATGTCTAGGAATTAACTGCCATTTAAAATAATAATATTATATTATTATTATTATTTTTAGTATGACACAGACTTGTGTGTAACATAAGATTTCGGAGAAACCCATTGTTATGTGTTGGGTACACCATCGAACATAGCATACCCTTTAAAGTAAAATTTATATTTAATTCACAAATATTAATAAATATGAAAATTTCATATTTTTTATTTACTTGGGATGTTACAATATAAGTATCCAACTTGACCCTCCTCCCATAAAGAGCCTCCAAATGGTCAAGTATATTCTGGATGGACCCAATATAGAAATCATCTCCCACAAGTCCACCCTCTTTAGTAAAATTCAGAGGGTACTACAATTGGAACTCTCATTTCATGTCTGACATGCTCCACACAACCTGATTTGGGTAACTTTCCATGAATTGCATAAAGTGAGAAAAGTTCTCTTGGAACTACTTCCCTACTTCCTCACCCGACACTTCCAGTGCCTTGGGTTCCATTGATGGTAGATCATCTCCATCCATATCATATTTTCATCCTCTGAAAAAACATAATCGTGGAGGCGTATCTCTACAATTATAAACACATACTTTAGGAAACATGGGATAGCTTAACACATTTACAGGAAATGAAATATACCACAATAATTCATTTCCCCAATCCCCACCACACATTCAAAACTGAGGTGTCAGCACTACCTTTAACCATATGATACCTAGGTCATAGTTAACAAGGTAAATACATTCTCATTATTAATGTTTATTACTTAGAGACCCATTTATTCTCATCTTGCATCATTTTACAATCGTTATCAAGTTTCACTTTAGGCACCATTTTCAGTTCAATTTCACACAAACAAGGAAAAATAGTTCAAGTTCAAAAACTTTCACAAAACCCATTTTTCGTGTGTGTCACAAAATATTCCTGAGTGCCTAGAATTATGCATGAAACTCAACTCTCATGCCATACTAATCCATGAGTCAAAACTCAGAAAAATATCAAAAGAAATATCACATCACACCACAAGTGCATCAACCAAGTTGAAATAATACTCAACTGTAACAAAAAATAGCAATAGAAATAATCCCACCCTGGACACTTGGGTTCTCCCTTGTACACGGGTTATCTACTTCCATGTACAAGCTCATAACCAAGGCATGACTCTTCCTATTATCATGTATACATTTCCCAAATAATAATACAATAGAAAGGGAAAGAAAACTGGCCTCTAATACCACTTTGTAATGTCCCAACCTGGGTTCCACGCACTAGTGCACCAAGCCGATCAGTTATATTACCTCAAGTATGCCTCCCTATATTCTATAGGCTTCCAACTAGAAGAGAGGGTATAATATCAGTCATAGGGAGAATATACCCTCTCTATCATAATAAAACACTAGTGGAAAAAAATAAAAAATAAAAAAATGACATATATTCAAAACTAGGATAATACCAGTATCACAACATAACCAAAACTGGAAATACAATATCAAAACAAATAGTAGATATGTTATGATAATGTAAATTCCAAGTGTCAAAATGAAACTCAAAAGTAAAGACACTAACAACTCCCCAAGTGGGTCATGAACCACATATGGTTCCCTCATCCATGCTTCATCCCAACTTATCCATCTTACACAAGGCATTTTCCCTTATCCTGTCCTAAAACCTTGAAATATATTTGGTTACCGATCAAGCATGATAAGTAGTGTTTGAGTACAACTCAATAGGCCACCACCAATGGTGTCTAAAATAATATCCAATCAATAATGTTTTATGTATTTGTATAAAGAAATAATTAAAATTCATAACTAAATAGTTACCACATTATAAATTAAACTCTATTTAACCGCATAAACCCTCAGGTTTCCCTAGAAACCTGTATCTCAATACCTTCTTCAACCTGTGTTAGAGTATGAACTATTTCCAAGGGATATAATAACTCAAAAATTCCATTCTTACCATTCTTTAATTCATACATGTGTTCCCATTTTACCATTCAAATTTTAGACTTGAATAACCATGTTACCATTCATAATCTCACAATTGAATGACTATATTACCATTCGTAATTTCAGACTTGAATCACCATGTTACCATTCATAATCTCAAAATTTAATGACCATGTTACCATTCATAATTTCACAATTAAATGACCATGTTAGAATTCATAATTTCATAATTGAATGACCTTGTTACCATTCATAAACACATAATTAAATCAACAATTAATTATCCACATAAGTTTCATTAATAAATCAACAATTAGTTCATTATATAATTAACGTTAATTAATTTTCTAATTAATTAAGTACATCAATACCATTAATTAAATCACTAATTAATTAGTCAATAACCCCCAATTCAATATCCCATAATTAATTCCACAATTAATTATCTCAATTCTCAAATCTAAATATCTCATAATTGATTCATCAATTAATTATCTCAATTAAACAAACTCAATATCTCCTAATTATTTCTATAATTAATTATCTAAAATCTAACAACTTAATATCTCATAATTAATTCATCAATTAATTATCTTAATCAAAAAACTCAATATCTCATAATTAATTCATCAATTAATTATCTCAAACAAAAATCTAAATATCTCATAATTAATTATACAATTAATTATCTCAAATTGAAAAACTCAATATATCATAATTTTTTTACAATTAATTATCTCAAATCAAAAAACTTAATATCTC
Organism: Viscum album; assembly: GCA_963277665.1. NCBI lineage: Eukaryota > Viridiplantae > Streptophyta > Magnoliopsida > Santalales > Viscaceae > Viscum > Viscum album. Next base: position 668,662,182 of record OY728131.1, on the reverse strand, counting down.
ATAATTAATTCATCAATTAATTACCTCAAATCAACAAACTCAATATCTCAAAATTAATTCATCAATTAATTATCTCAATCAAAAAACTCAATATCTCATAATTAATTCATCAATTAATTATCTCAATCAACAATATCAATATCTCATAATTAATTCATCAATTAATTATCTCTATCTAAAATTCCCAAAATCCCCAATTTCACATCTCCTAAATTAAATAATTCTCCAAACTAATTAATTCAATAAAGAACTCAATTGATAAAAATATAATAGCAATTATACTATTACATGCATGTAATTTAAAACATTAATTTTGTATTTTAATTATATAACACCTATCACAATTAATTGATGAATAATCACACAATAGAAATCTTCAAATTGAACATAATAACAGCATAGTGCAATATCAGGATCTAAAAACTAAATCCAACATTTAATAAATCAATATCCTTAAATTATAGATCTAGATTCATAATATTATATCAAGGTCCAAAAAAATAGATCTAGATATAATAAACATATTAAGATTAAACTCTTTCTAGAATGGTAGAATAACGAGAGATCAATTGGGAAGAAACCACATATCTAAAGAGATGCAGATCTGCCAACTTTGCTTCAAATCACCAAGAACGGATGTCAGATGGCCTTAAAAACCCTCTAGGAGGCTATGGAATTGACACAAAATTATTATGGGTTTATCTAGGGTGTTATGAGGAAAAAGATGGGTGTTTGGGATATATTTTAATAATTTTTAGGCAATTAAAGTATCATATGAACAGTTTGCTACCAGGGGAACACAGTTTCCACTAACTGTGTGCCTAAACATTTGCCTATTATCGGGGGTGAACAATTTCTACCAAGAGGGTGTATGGTTTTCCAAACCATTCTCCATCCATCCAAATACCAATTTTCTAGGGTTGTACGGTTTTCTGGGACAGGGTGCATGGTTAGGGAAAGACGTTCACCAACTGTACACTGCCCTCTTTCTCCATTTTTCCTAAAATTTTCACCTAAACACACCCCAAAGTAAAAAAAATGAAAAGTACTCAAAAAAAGGAAAAATAGTACCTATAAATGAGATCGATGAATCTCTATAAAAGCTTGGGGTTTTAAAACTATAAATACTTCAAGGAGAAGTTCCCGAGTAACTTATAGTAAAGGATAATGAGGGATAAAAAGGCTTGGGAGTTCATGCACCTAAAAAGGGAGAACATTTCTATGATGGAATACATTGGTCGTTTTACCTTCCCATAATTTTTTATTCTGTCATCGGTAGGATATGAGATAGTTAAGGTAAAGCACTATCCTAATGAGCTTCTTTATGAAATCAAGTCATAAGTGAATTCCTTATGCATGATAAAATTTTATGTTTTCATTTATCATGCTCCCATAACTAAAGGGAACCTGAAGGAGGCCATGAGTGGTATGTAGTTAGTTCCTACATGATGATCGGGGAGTTTCTCTTCAGGCAATAGGACTCACTTCTATGAGAATTTTTACCAAGTTAGTGGTATGTGGAGTAGCTGGGGGAGTGGACCACCATCTCAGGAATATAGCCATGCCCAGTGTTATCAGTGTGTTGGGTATAGACATAAGCATTGGTTTTGACCTTTTACTTCAGTGTAGTTCTATTATTATGGTAATATGGGATACCTAAAACTATTATACAAGGTAATTTAGTAACCAAGAATTAGTAGAGGATCATGGAAGTCATTAGAGTATAGGAGTGACTCATATACCCCTAAAAATGTTATTTAGATTTCTAATTGTTTCATGGGATAATTTAAGGGGTGTAGTACCCTATGGTAGGATTGGTAGTATCAAAATAAATGATCATAGAAAGGGAGTTAGACTGGAGTCTAGGGTAAATGGGTGAGTCTGAACCATGCTATATTGTCAACTCCAAATAGTCTAAATGTAGTCCCTTCTACTTTTAGAGGTATGATTCTTATTCCATATACCCTTTCTTTCATTTTTTTATATAGGATCGCTGTATTCCTTTATATATATTCAATTTTCCAACATCTTGGTTTTGGTTGTTGAAATCATGGATGTTTTAGCACTAGATAGATTGAAATAATGGATTATAGGGGGGTGAATGCTCCTTTGAAAATTTAAAAATAATTAATTAATTATGTTTTAATATTGAATGAAGCGGGAGTGTAGTGTAGTGTTCTATTATAAAATGAAACTGAAATAAAATATAAACACATTATTTTTATAGTATTTTAGATCACTAATATCCTAATATTCTCTTCAATATCGATACCCACTATGCAACCTCACTTTTAAACGAATGAAAACCTATTTACAAAGCCTACCTTTTATAATACCATGAGAAACAACCAAGATTAAATTTTATAGGATTCAAAATTTATACAAACCAAACTTATATTCGAGATTCATGACCAAATGGCCTTCCTTTCAGTTATTAGAATAACTAATACCATACTTCCTTTTGGTTGATAAAATAATAAACCAAATCTTACAATTAAAAATAAATGTGATAAAATATAACATGGTAAAAACTAGAAAACAATTAATATCAACAAGGAATAGAAGATGTGGAAATAGATGTATCTCTATAATCTCCAACCACTTCAGAAGTACATATACAAATGTTGAAGTTACTTTTTTATCACACCAATGAATTGGTAGTTGAAGATGACCTCAGCACCTAAGTAGCATGTATCAGTCATTTTTCAAGTATTTATCATGCTAAATGTTCTGGTAATTATTTATAAACAAATCACCAATAGTATTCAAGCTCCTTTTATTCTTATTATTTTGGAGTTTCCTTAACTATTACTGCTATTCAATGATTAAAAATAAAAAAACAAAGAAACATGTCATTAAAAGTTTAAACATTGCACATAATAAAATAATAATTTTGGAAATCTCTTATCCATGCACTAAACTAATTAAAACACTTTCAAATAATTTTATTACTATATAAGAGACATTTTTAAATAAATAAAACAATAAAAACCTTTCTCATAAACTTGCACTAAATTATTAATTAACCAAAGAAAAAATTATTTAACTTATTAATTTAAAAAATGTTCCGACTACATTTTTATATTAAAAAAACTTTCAATGAAATCCTTAGATTATAAAATTATTTTTTAAAAGTAATAAAATGGTTAAAATAAATTTCATGCAGATAGTGAACTATATGAGTCGAGATGTTGTAAACCTGTGAAGGAGACTTGAAGCATTTGAGAGAGATCATTACAACCATGTCGGCCCGAGGTGGATGCTTCAATAATATTTTCAATAATTTCTACCTCTATGAGGAGGTGATGCTAGTAAAACTATGGAAGTTAGATACGATCATGGTGAAGCGTGAAGATAATGCACAAGAACAGGGGAACACAAAAGGAGATGAAGGATCATACCCTCATAAGTGCTTGTGTTATCGTCATTGTGAATGGTTGAATGAGTGATGAGTGGGGATACTGAAGTGTTGTCATGCATATAGGAAGTTTACTAAAGCACTGATAAGAAGAACCAGGAAATATATTTTTGTATATAAATTTATATATAATATGACAAGATATTTATATAAGAAATAAATATTAACACTAAACACATGATACTAAATTGAGAAAAATAATTGAATGAAATAAATAATGAGATATAATTTTAAACATCATATTAATAAAAACATGTATACAAATAAAAACTATATACCACATGTAATATAAAATATATAAAAATTCATAAAAAAATTTATAAACCAAATAAATTATAGGACTTGTAATTTAACAACACAAACTAATAAAATATTAACACCCAAGTTCAAATACTACTACTTCCCCTTTTTATAATTTACAAAACTGAACATTTATTTAAATTTTAAAAAAATTCTACCACTTTTTGAAATTTATCAAAAAACTAATAAATATTATTAAATATTGAATACATTCTCTCCCTTAAATAATAAACAATTACAAAACCCCATATTTTTATAAATTAGAAGATTTTATAAACAAATGATGAGAAATTATGCATAAAATTCCGTCTAAATAAATGTATATATGATACTAATATAATTAGGACATGAATATAAAATTTTAATTATTAGTAATAAAAATATTATGCTTTTAAACATCCAAGTTAAAACATTATTTTTTCAAACCTTACAGAATATAATAGTTTAGTGCATATGTCAGCAAATGTTTTTTAGTCTGAAAAAAATCTGTAGTACTATCTCATTTATTTACATGATCCCTCAGAAAATGAAATCAAATATCTATATGATTTTCTATAGAATGTTGTAGATATTTTTTGGAAATTTAAATAATACTATAATAATCACAAAAAAATTGGATTTTTAGAAAGTATAATAGTAAGATTTCATAAAGTTTATTTAATCCCAATACATTAAGGACAATAACTCGAAGCATCAACATGCTCAGCCTCAGTTGTAGATAATGCAACTAACAGTTGTTTTTTAGAACTCCATAAAATTAATTTCTTACTGAGAAAATGACATATACTTTTTGTTCTTTTTTGGCCAAGCCTACAACCTTAAAAATTAGAGTCAGGATATGATAATAAGTCAAAATAATTATGGTTTAAATGAAATAAACTAGTACTAATAGTTCCTTTGATATATATAATAAATATATGAACATATTTATAATGAATTTACTTAAGATTTTATTGAAATCTAGAACATAATAAAACTATAAACATTATATCTGATCTAAATGAAATCAGACAAACTAAGCTATATATCATTCCTCTATATATTTTAACATGAACAAACTTTCTATATTAATCCAAATCCAATTTTAAATTTGTACACATCAGTGTTTTAATATACTTTAATGAATAAAGTCTAAATATTTTAACATATTCTTCATCATACTTATATTGATTTACAAAAATCTCATTTTTCTTTCGCTAATTTTTAAAGCATAAAAATTTTCAATTCTCTAATTAAGCTCATATAAAACTCACTAGTCATTAATTTAGAAAAATCATAACAAATTAGATCATTTTTTCAGAAAAATTTTATATCAAAAATATATATATTTACAGTCAAAATTTCATTTGAAACTTTATTTATAAACACGGTAAGATCAAATTTTCTTTTGGAAAAATTATTTTTCAATAAAAAGTATCTCATAATAAGATATTATGGATTTCTTGAGAAAATATAAACATTCATTAGGTTTAAAAACATAATTTTGAAATTTTTAATTTTCAAATACAAGGGGTTTAAAAAAAATACTTATTTAGAAATTATTCTATTTAAAAATTCACTCTTTACATCAATTTTATATAATTTCATATTCTTAAAACAATAAAATTAAAAAATATTATAATAGAAACTATAATTGCTACAAGATAAAAATAAACTTCAAATTCAATTCCCTATTACTAATAAAATCCTTGATTAACTACTCTTTCTTTATATTTAACTATGTTTCCATCTTTATCAAGTTTAATATGAAAAATTCATTTAGTTCCTATTTTCTATTTATCTTTTGGTACATCAATCAAATTCCACACTAAATTTCTTTCAAATTGATTTAATACTTCCTGCATTGAATTATTCCATTATGAATCATTAAAAGAATCATTAATATTAATAGGAATATAATCAAAAACCAATATATAATTATCATATTAATTTAAAACATATTTCCTAGTTTTTATTCCAAAATCAAAATTTCTAATTTTTTTCAATAGGACAATATTTATAAGTTTTCTACACTTTAGAATTTGTTTGATAAGATATTTTCTCCCCCTTAACTAATACATTATCATTTTATTAAATATTAACTTCCCCAAAACTGAATTCCCTTAATTCTTCATAATCATTATTTAAATTTTAATTCTTCTTATTATTGTAATTTTCATCAAATTTAACATGCACATACTCTTAAAAAAATAAATTTCACTTATTAAAAACTATATATGCCATCCATATATTAGAATAAACTAAAAATATTACTTTATTACATTTAGAATCAATATTTTCCAAAATTATATTTTTTATTTAAAATAATAACTTTTCATCTAAACATCCTAAAATATCTAATTTTAGGTTTAAATCATTTAAACATTTCGTAAGTGGTTTTATTTAAAATTTTCTAATAGAAATTTTATTTAAAACCTGATAAGATATATTAATAGCACATTCCCAAAAACATTTAGGTAGATTAAACTCAATAAGCATTGATATATCCATTTCTAGAATTGACATATTATTTCTTTCAACCACACCATTTTGTGGTGGTGTCCAAGGGGTGGAAAAATGTTTATATCAATTGTCTTGAGAAATTTATCAAATTTTAAATTAAAAAAATTACCACCTCTATCACTTCTTATAGGGATGACTACAAGATTTTTAAAATTTTGAATAATTTTTTAGAAATCCAAAAATTTGGTTAGAGTTTCACTTTTATTGGATACAAAATAAATCCATATTTTTACTATAATCATAAACTATTAAAAATTAATACCTATTTCCTCCTAAACTAGTAGGTATTATATGACTAAATAATTTAATATGTTCTAATTTAGGACATCAAGCATTACTAATGGCATTCACATATTTAAATCTTTATTTATGCAACTTACCCTTTAAACCCAAGTCACACGTAAAATACTTACTGGTATATACCATTGGAAATTATAGAACCTATTCATGATTTGATATCTCAAATAATAGTGTAAAGTCTTCATGTACAAGTCTCTTATGACACAACATATAATCTACTTATACAGAATTTAAACATTTAACTTTTTTTTGGTTAGATCAGAAAAAATCAATATTTTAAACATTTTATTTTCTATTTGTAGAAAATAAAAATAAATTTATTTTTTAGAATAGTAAATTTATTATTTTAAAATATTACATTTAATCCATCATCATAGAGATGTGATGTACTTATTAAATTATATTTTAAACCATCTAAAAATAATACTTTCGAAATAATAGTAGTCTTAGAAAATCCAACTTCTCGTATCCCTTTAATATGACCTTTAGAATTGTGTCCAAATGTAACTAGGACTCCATCACATGAATTAAAAGATAGGAAATTTTAAATATCACATATCATGTTTCTAGAATACCCATTATCTAGATACCATGAATCTTTGATACTACTAAGTTATATTTCTTGAAATAAACTAATCAAGTTGAATATTTTGGTACCTATGCTAATTTGGGTCCAAATAGATTAGTAGTCGAATATTTTGGAACCAAAATAGATTTAAAACATCCTTTTTTGGTATTCTAGAAAAAAAATTATATGAAAAAATGATTTTGTAAAACTCAAAGAACGTTAATTGGAATAATTTCCTTTTATTCAACATTTATTTCATGTAAGACTCAAAATACTCCCTTTTGATATTTTAATAAAAATAGTCTTACTCTTCCATGGTGAAAATTTGTTATAAAAAAAACCATTCTTGTTATATTTTGGTTTCATCATAGATATAATTTTATCATATTTATCTTTCTACTTAATAAAAATAGATAAATTTTCCTTAATATTAGTAACTTCCTTTTTTAAATCAACATTATCTTTTTGAATATCTTATAAATCAATATATACTTTTTCAATTGAATGAGAAGTTGTATTTCTTAGTTTTTTTATTTATTAAGCATCTTACACTCATTATAAAATTTAGTAGCATAATCCAATTAAAAATTAAACCATCTTTCATGACTTTTATCATTTAATGCTAGAAAATATTTATGTCTGACATGTTGATTTTTTAGTTTCGATAATATAAAATTAAAATTATTTTTATATTCATCATTCTAGTAAATTATTATTATTATATGTTCTTATTCATTTCTTAAGTTTCTCATTTTATTTAACCAGGATATTATTTTTAGTTTTTATATCAATTTATTTTCCAATAAACTTGACACTATCATTCCTTAATATCTCATTATCTTTATACAATTTTTTGAATTTAGAATTAATAAAATCAAAATCATAACTAGAATAAAATTTAGTTTCTTTGTCATATTTAATTATTTAATTATGGTCAACAATAAAAGAAGTTATTAATTGAGTAAATAATGAGTCGGGTACCTCACAATTTGTATCCACTAAATAATTTTTTCATATCTCATGTTCACTTCCATATCTGAAGAATCCCACCCTATTAACAATGATTACTTTTCATTTCTTATTTTGTATTTTTCTTTCTTAGAATTCTTGAGTTTGGTAAAATTATTCCTGATGTGTCCATTCTTTATGCACCCATAATAGGTTAAGTCTAAAACATCATTATTTTTTCTAATACTACCTTTTTGTAACTTTTTGTTATTTTTTGACTTTATCTTGCCTTCTTTGTTTTCAAATTTTTTTAATGATTATTACTAAAATGATTCATATTTATATCACTTTCCAGAAACTCAAATTCATAAGAGTTAGAAGATTCATTAATATTAGATTTAAAATCATACATTTATTCTTTTTAAAACCTTCATCATCAATATTTTTCAATTCAAGTTCATACTACAATAAAGAACTGATTTGTTTATACAAAGTATACTTTTTTAAATTATTAATTTATTAAATCACCACTTTATTTTCATGCCATATATTTTTAATCATTTTGAGTATCATTTCAACTAGATATTTATTTTCCAATTATTCACCAAGTGTACTCATTTCATTTTTTATTCCTGTAAACTGATGAAACATATGTTTTACTGACTCATCTTCTCGTATCCTTAAATCCTATAATTCTAGTCAAAGAATTCCCAGATTGGTTATTTTAAGATTTTATGTCTCAAAATGAGTGAATTATATAATTATTATAATTTCATGATCTATCTTACATGATGAAACATGGCTATACATGCTTCAACTTATATTATATTAAAAAAAATTTGTTAGTTTATAATTCAGAACATACTTTACCATATTGTCGCATACAAGTGTCACTAGATCTTATTTATGTACTTTATATGGTTTATCTATGATTTTATAGAATTAAACAATTGAATTATTTATTTATCTCTCCATTAAATCTTTCCAATAACTATAATCACTTTAATAAAAAAAAATAGGGGCCTTTTAGGTATTTGGGCATCATTTGAATTAATACATTCCATCCTCATGGATCACATTCCTTAGACTATTAGGTCTAGTATATTTAGGATAACATGATAGTTAAAATTAAAAACATAACTTATATAATAAGGTATTTCCCACTAATATCAGTCGTTGGTCCCATATAGATGTCAATAACGGACTAGAGGTGAGGGAATAGTCCTTTAAAAATTTTAAAACAAATAATTAACCAGAGTAAAATATTGAAATAAGAAATAGTGTAGTAATGTGTTCATAATAAAATAAATCATAAATAAAATATGAATCAATTATTTTTATAGTAGTTTGGATTACCAAGATTCTACTCTACTCTTAAATCTTCTCAACTTAAAGAGAAGATCGACGCCCACTATAAAACTTCACTTTTAAAGTTATGATAACCTCTTTATATAACTTTATTTTTATAATACTCGAACGTGCAACAACTAAATTTCTTACAATAGTTGTAACCTATATTAAATTTACATTTTTTTCAATATTCACACCCCAAAGACCTTCCTTTTGGTTAGTATAATAATTAATACTATACTTTATTTTGATTGGGAAAAGTATAAAGCAAAGATTATAATTATAAACAGATGAAACAAAATATAAATGGTAAAACCGAAAAATAATGAATATTAGTAGAGAGAAAAATATTTAGAATTTTATTTATCTTGATGATCACCAGCCACTTCAGAAGTAGATATTTTCATATTGAACTTCCTTTGTGATCGAACTAATGAAGTTGTCATCGTAGAAGATATCAGCAATTAAGTATCATATATCAGTCATATGGGAATCAATTATCTCACTATATTTCATTGTCATTATTTATTGACATGTAACCAGTGATCATCAATCTTATTTGATTATCATTGTGTGATATTTTTCTAAAATATTCACCTCCATTCAACACTTAGAAATAAAAAATATGGAAACATGTCCTTACTTTCATAAATGTAGTGAATAATCAAAAAATAATTTTTGATTTATCAAATTCTTTTACTAAACTTATTAAAACAATTTTTAATAATTTTTTTAGTAAATTTGATTGTTTTTGAATTAATAGATAAACAAAAACTACTCTAATTAACGTGTAGTAGATTTCTAATTAACCAGTGTAAAAAATATCATATTTTTCTATCAAAAAAATTAAATTTATATCATAATATTATACATGTATTTTTTCAAAGTAATAAAACTTACAAACTAAATTTAATAAACTTTTAGTAGATTAAAATATCTAAAAAATAACTAAAACATGTCATTGTTACACATAAACTACATGTTTGTTCATATAATGAATTTATGAAAAAAAAATATTTAATTAAAGATCTAATAATATATTTAGAAAGTATAATCATTTAATAAATTAAAATAATAATTAAAATTTTCTCTATATGTTGTAGCATTTAAGAAATAAATACCAGTTGAGATCATACTATTGTGTCACGGTCACACATTTTATAAATAACAGAAGCTGGTGTTTGTTACAATTACTTCTAAAATAGAGGATCCACCACCACTATTTTTATTATACTAATATTTTATATGATATAACTACCACTTCTTTGGAGTGATTATAACTTCAAGAAAAAGAAAATATATTGTTGATATAGAGGATCTTCCACTAACATTGTGGTCCTTCATCTGCTACCATTGAGATTTCCCTTCCACTATAGTTAATATTTTTCATCTATTATCATTGGATATGTATGAAACCACTACTACTATGAATTGGTTAGATGCTACAATAAAATGAGTGAAGATGTGATGTTTCTGTCAAAGGAGAGAAGTGCCACTATTAGAATATGAAGTACGATTGAGGAGAACTTCTTCTGAGATGGTGAAACATTGAAGTTGTTACTATTAGAAATGGAGATACTATGTGAATTCAGGAGGTATTCTGCTACCATAAAAGTCACAGTGTGTGTTGACTAAGATGATGTTCATGTAGATAGTGTATTGTGTAACTCAAGAATTTGTATAGCTGTGAAGGAGACCTAATTAAGGGAGTGAAATCACTGCAACCATGCATCCCTAAGGTCAGTGTTTCCATAATTTTGATAACCACTACTGCTAATATGAGGAGGTGTTACTGGTGAAACTAAGGAAGTCAGTGATGATCATAGTGAATCATGAATATGATGCATGGGAGAATGTTCATGCTGGAGGAGATTAAATATCATGCCTCTATAGTTACTTGTGTTTTCATTAATGTGTATGGTCGAACAAGTGAGGAGCGGGGATCCTGAAGTTTTCACATTTATAGAGTAAGATTGCTGAAGCACTGAGAAGAACCGGGAAACACACACGCACAAACACACACACATATATATACTATTTATATATATAAATATATATATATATGTATCTATATATTTATAAATATATATAATATATATAATATATATAATAAGGTATTTATATAAGAAAAAAACATATTAACAATAAATATATGATACTAAATTGGAATAAAAATAATTGAATGACCTAAAGGTTGAGATATAAATTTAAAAAATATATTAATTAAAACATTTATAAAAATAAAAAGTATAAAACACATGAAATATAAAATATATAAATATTAACACAAAAAATTATAAACCAAATCAATAAAAGGAGTTTTAATTTAACAAAAAAACTAATAAAATATTAACACCTAATTTAATATACTAATAGGATGGGGTAATGACTATTAATACACTATTAGGGGTATGATCAAAGGGTATCTAACAATATAAGAAGTTTTTTCTTAAAATTTGGGGCTATTAGTTTATTTAGGGACTGTTTGTAATGAAAATAACTGGATTCAATTTGATTCTTGGCATAAATTGGCTAGTTCTGTACCAGGCTCATATTAATTATTATTAGAGAATAGTGACATTTTAATATATAGAAGGGGATCTCTATCTATCATAGTGAATGGGGTTTTCATGATGGTCATGAAGGAAAAAATTAATGAAAATTGTATTATCACATACCTTAGGTGACAAGCCTTATTCGGGATGATAGTGAGTTATGGAAAAATATCTTTCCTCCAGTGGTGGACTGCTTTCAGGATGAATTTCCTGAAGACTTATCTGGATTACCACCTGGGAATAATATAGTTTGGTTTCATGGTGTTATTTGGAGAATCATATAGAACTGATATCCCTTTTTTACATCATGTTTCTAGAAATGTTTTTAAAAGGAACTAGGATCGCATGTTATTCTGAGCATAGCCTATCAACCTTAGGCTGGTAATTAATCTGGGAGAATGATTTTAATACTAGAGGACATGTTTTGATCCAGTACATAGGATTTTGGTGGTTCCTTATAGAATCATTTGGATCTTAAGGAGCTTTTATACAATAATCACTTTTAGGAATCAATCCAAATGAATATTTTTGAGGATTTATATGAAAGTATGTGTTTATCATCGTTATACTATTTAGAGGTAAGAAAGTCAGAACTCATTGGACCTAGTCTAATTTAGGATTCAATTGATTAGGTTTAGTTGATTCATAAGCGATTGGAAACTACACGTGGTAGGTATAAATCTTATACTAAACATTGTAGATAACATCTGGAATTCATGGTTGGTCACTAGTTCTTGCTTTAGTTTTTACATAAGCTAGGGAACTATCGTATTTATAAGAATGGGAAGTTATAATCTAGGTTTTTAGGTCATTTGAAATAGTAGAGAGAATCAGCTAAGTGGAATACTAATTGGATATTCCATAGTGTTATAGAGTCATGTATGGCATGTTTCATGTTTTTCAGCTCCAAATCTATCAGAGTGATTCTTCTCACATTATTTATGTTCATGATATTGAACTTGATATCAATAGATCCTTTGAGGATCATCTAATATATATTGTATACTATAGTGATAATATTCTATGAGGAAAGATTTTTCCCCTAGTGTGAGTACAATGGAAATATGGGTGCTTTTAGGAGGATACTTAGGAGAGGGAGTCTGATATATGGGCACAGTGGCCTAAATTATGCATCATTTTCTATCAGTGATTCATGTCATCAAAGATTAGGGATAATCTGTTATACAGTGGGGCTTATTATAGTTGTCCTTTATCCAGGTACATTGTTTATTTACATTTTTGATTGGGTTGTCCAAATCATATAAATGAGAATCATGTCTGGTTTAATAGGTGTTTCAAAGATTCATGGGGAGCTTATGGGATCTGAATTAGAAAGATCTAGAACTAGAATACAAAATTGGAACTCCTACAGCAAAACCATCTAGCCGATAGACAAGGTAGTTGACCTTTTTAGATATAGAAATCCTTGGCTCATTGTTACTTCAATATCATCCATCTAGGTTTCCTGTTAATAATTTTAACTAGGTAAAGCCCCATAATTCCACCTCCGACCTCATTTAATATTTCTAACCCTCCCGTTCAACCCAAATTCAGTATTAGAAAATTGGTAGGGTTCTAGAGGGCTTCCTCAACTTCTCCAATGACAATTTTCAATTCCTTTAACCATTATTAGATCTAAACTTCTATATTTATTATGCCTTTCATGGGGTTGATGAATTACTTTCATTTTCTCCATGATTATTCTTCTAAAATCTCTGACCAGATGATTCTTTCATTTTTCATAATGAATTTTGATATTGAAAATGTATCTAGATACTTGATTTTTCGGAATTTCTTTCTCTTATTTGAGGAAGGTGATCTAAATATTCTCCCAAAGGTCTAATTTTGGTTTTTAGTATGTAAAACATGTGCAGTCACAGTGGCACACTATGTGTGTGACCTATTTTTTCTAGTAATCCCTTCTATGAATTTTTCCCATATTTAGACCTTATATGTATTTTGTTGGGTCCATTGGTAGATGAATCCATATACCTTTATCCACCCTCAAGGTGCTCCAACCTTGACCATCAGTTGGAACATGATTATGTGTAAACTTAGTTCCATGAAACTAAATTGTGAAATTGTAGTATTGTCCTTGGATTAAACCCGTGAAATAGTTATCACCCTAGATATTGAAAATATAGTTATGATAATGGATTAAATTATAAATTGTTATGTAATTTTGATATCTAGAATGATATTGAATAACTTCTATAGTGATAGAAGATTTAACTTAAAGGAATTTTTGCATGGTTAAATGGTAATTATCATGTAAATAGGTATTTTACATGAACTAAATAAAATGAAATCTAAGAAACATACTTGGATTTTTTTCATATTTTGATATGAATTTGATATTTATTCGTGCTTGATGTATTAGAATGTCAATTTGGCCTCATGCATGAAATTGGTAAATGAATATGTAATTAGGCCATGGAATGGGAATTTTCATTGAGTTTGTGGTGAACAGAATATTTAATTATCCTCAGGTATTGGAATTAGACTTGGGTTTTTTTTTGAATTCAATATGTAATTATCCTCGACATGGGAATTATTCTTGGGTATATTATTGATTGTAACTGATATAAGACTAATTTTGGGTATGGATAAAGGCATCCTACATTGGTTTTTAGTGTGTATGGAAAACCCTAGGTGTCAACCTAGAGCTTCAGGGTTGAAGGGTTTATTTTTATTTTTTGTATCTAATTTTAGAATTAATATATATTTTTATCATTAAATTTCATATACTATTACTAATATTTAATTTATTTAGAATCTATTGTTGGTGGATTAGAGAGTTTTAATTACACCATGTTCAGACCATCATTTGGTACTTGAGAAGACTTCATGGATACAGGACTAGACAATTGTAAGGGTCCCTATGCTTGATTGGTTGATGTTTCTAGTTGGGACTAGTTCATGGAGAATGTACTCGCCATGTGTTTTAGGACTAGTTTTGGGAGTCTTTATTTTGAGTCATTCTTTAAGTTGGTTGCTTATATTACTCTAGTATGACACTCAATATGACATTGAATGGATTTAGGATAATGGATAGTTTTGTCATTTGTCTATTTTTATGTCGTAGTTTCTTTATATTAATTTGTTTATCATGTTTCCATTTTGATTGTATTTCTATATTGGAGGGTGTAATATCCTCACTATATTTATTATAACCTCTATAAAAACTCATATTTTGACTTATAAGACTTTGTATTATTTCTAAGAATATTTTTGAATCTAGACACTGAGTCTTCGGGGGATTCAGGGGCCTAGAGAGGCTTGATGTGGTGATATTAAAAATATTAAATATATTATATCATGCCCAGAAACTTTCTTTGGAAACATAGAATAAATCCCACTCTGAGTCTCAAATCATAAATTTGAGGCCATGGTTGAGTTTAGAACATTAGTTTTTCCTTAGGCATGACATAACATTTGTCAGTGCAAAGTGTCGGGTCAAAGGCAAGTTGGTGGGGGTGTAAAATGGAGGTTTATTGTTTTAATAAAATTAAAATAAATAACTGATACATCCCCCTTTGTTATGCGCACAAAATAGAAGATGCATAACTCCAACCCCCCTGGGAACTGAGTAAAACTAAGAGGGGAAGAGGCGTCGCTGATCTCTGATCTTGATAGTGATCGCTCTTGTATTGTGGTGTAGTGGTTTTGGAACTTGGATCTAACCTTGAAGACTAGTTGTTTCACTATGAGGTAGGAAGATTTTAGTTTTATTTTTTAATCCCCATTTGATACATTTTTTAATGTTTTTAGATCCATTATACAATTTCTAAAGTTCCCTTGAGGGTTTATCTTTCGGTTTCAGTGGTAACTGGGGTGTTTTGGGTGGCTCATGGGGAATTCCCATACAGAATTCTCAATCACATGACATGTAGTTCAAAGTAACACACCGTGTGTTCTTCTCATTTGATTAATATGACTTTTTGGGACTACATATCTTGTATCTAGGTTACACACCATGTAGGGACCCCAAGTCATATTTCTAAGGGACGTGGATAGGGTAGCCATGTAATAAGACACGGTCGTGTGGATGTACATGACCAGAGTAAATGTGCATAGGGTTTTAGACATGGGAATGGGAAATAGAATCATCCAAGAGTTCATTTAGTAGGGACACTCAATTTACCAGGGAGTACACACCATGTTTGAGACACGGTTGACGAAGCCGTGTGGGGAAGACCACGAATGGGGGACCGGGTGAGGTGAGACACGTCGTTTACAACCCATACACACCATGTAAGATCACATGGACAGCCAATCCATGCAACAGAGGACATGAACAAGTGATCAGGTTGGGTCACATGCTATTTTGACCCTCGTACACGTCATTTACTCCTTTTTGGATACTTCCACTAATCATATCTCCTTCTTCAGGGATCAGATTCAAGTCTGTGAGTATCCTATCCTAAGAAGTTTTCTACATAGAATGTGATGGGGACTTGTGAGATATTATGTGGTGGGGATCAATCATGAAGTTGTTTTAGTAGTGAAAGAATTTGGGTAGCGATCAAGGTGGATCATTGGGGTGGTTCCTGGGTCGGTACCCTTCCCAATAATATCAAGATGTGGGTCGTTGAGACTATTTAGGCCAGTAGAGTGGTGTGCCCTTGACATAACAGGGAGAGGTACCCCTTCTTGTGGCTATTTTGTGACCTGATTCATTAAAAGGGTGATGCTTCTTTGAGTGAAACTTGACAGACATAGGAGATCACTGGGGCTTACCAGAGAGATTTTGGGACTGACACCACCTTGTCATATCAAGGCATGGGTTTTCCCTTAGCTCTCAAACCAATAGATATGAAACTCCAATTTACATAGGGAATAGTGTAACGTCCCGAGTCCGGAGCCCCTCCCCTGGTGCCCCGTACCTAGTTAGCCACACAACCTCAAGCACGTTTCCCCGAACGCCAGAGGCTACCGACTAGAAGCGAGGGCCCTGGATAGTCGGTGGGGAAACTATGCCCTCATTTGGTAAGGTATACAAGGTAAGAAAACCACAATAAATAGCGAAAGCAGTAAACAACATGCATAACAGAAGAAACCAAACAGCGGAAGAAATGTATATATATAACCCTGATGACAATGATGCAGTAGGTACAAGTATCTAAGGAAAATAGCAAACATAAGAACGTGCTGAAATAAAACTGAAACCAAGTGCAAATGAGAGACAAAGTAAGATCCTCAGCATCGCGAGCCACAGCTCGCTCCCATGCTCCCCAGCTCCTGATGCAGTCAAGATCCTAAAGTAGAAGGGCGCTTTCCCTTATCTATACCTGCAGCAACATAGTCTGCTTGGGCCCAAAAACATGGCCCAAACAGGGTATGAGATACAATCCCAGTAGGCAATCACCCAAATATTTGTTCCTAACATTCAATGAATACATGGCAGTAAATAAACAAGAAGCAGTAAACAGGAAAACACAAGCATCTAAAATCCACAGTTCTAACAAGTAGAGCACACAAGTAAGTAGTCAACAAGAAGAAGAAAACAGGTAACCCTCTGGGTATCTCTCACAGTCTAACCCCTATGGTTCAACCTCTAAGTACTAACAACCCTCTGGGAGGCACACACAGTCTAACCCCTCTAGTTCAGCTACGTAAATTAAGAAGACTCTCTGGGGAAGCACTCACCGTCAATTCCCCTTATAGTATCCTATCCTGCTAAAGGATCTCTGAGGAAGCACTCAACGTCAATTCCCCCTGTGTCCTGTGTTATAGTTAAAGACACTCTGGAGAATCCCTTCCGTCAATTCTCCCCTTGGTCCCGCATCGTGATTAAAAAGACACTCTGGGGAATCCCTTCCGTCAATTCTCCCTTTGGTCTACTACTCTAGGTTCTCACAGTCCTGAGTATAACTAAACATGCTCAACGCGTGTGTATTATCCAAGTAAACCTAAATAACTACTTGGCCAACAACTAAGTCTCAACAACAACAAATAAAAAAAATAGTTCCACTATCCTACTACTAGGCATGGAAACTGGAAAAACGTCAAACAGGCAGAACAAGCACGGAAAAGCAATCTGAGCACAATGAATTACTCTAATCACAAGAAATAACCTCTACTAAAGCAATCAAGCAAAGCAGGCAACTAACAAGGGAAAAAAATGAAACATGCAATACCCCGTTCAAGGGTATTGGTGGAAATTGCACAAAATATTCATTAACTTTCTATAGAAAGGCACAAACCACCTACCTCGATCCTAGGAGATCGATATACGTGAACCTCGATGACAGATTCCCCTTATAATTACATAGATCTGAGAAAACGCACAAAACGTTCATCCCATGATAACTTGGAAAGGAATAGGAATCAAGAAACGAGGCTAGAGCAGAAGGAAGAACTCACCGCTGTGATTCCAACGCAACTGATCGTGCTCAAATCAGAGAATGGACGGCGAAGTAGGACTCTGCCGATGATCCGGCCATACGGTCTCTCTCAAAAGGTCGGAAACTAAATAAGAAGAAGGATATGGGGGGTAGACGCGACCCCGGTCTGTTTAATAAAAAAAGAAAGTACACGGCGTGTACTTCTAGAGTACACAGCGTGTACTTCAAATTTTTTTCGTACTCCGAAAAACCTACCTCCACCTCAGCCTTACACACCGTGTGTATGGCCCGGGCATAGCCAACACACGACTTCGATCTGGGAAGAGTACACGGCATGTACTTAGACAGTACACGGCGTGTACTTTTGAAATTTCAAGAAAATTAATTTTTCTCAAAAACACAAGAAAAAGGAAAAACATACCTGAAAAGAGATCCGGGTTCTTACAAACTTCCCCCCTTAAAGAAATTTGTCCCCAAATTTTCATAACAAGGTGGAGAAGAAGAATCCCTGAACAGCTCTGGCCACTGCGATCGTACATTGGCCTCCCTCTCCCAGGTCTCGTTCTGTACTCGCCCGTGCTTCCATTGCACCCGTACCATAAGAACAGACCGCCCGTGGAGAACCTTTTGTACTACGATCGACAATCTGGATAGGATGCTCCTCGAATGATGCATCTGCTTCAAGCTTGACTTCCTCAGGTTGAAAGACGTGAGATGGGTCTGAAAAGTAATGCCGGAGCTGAGAGACGTGGAAGACATTGTGCATGGCCCGATACCTCTGAGGTAGCTGCAACCGATAGGCGACCGACCCCACTCTCTCCAAGACCTCAAATGGCCTGACGTACCGCGGTGAAAGATTACCCTGTCTCTTAATCCTCTTATGTCCCAAACTCGGTGCGACACGTAGAAAAACCTGATCACCGACCTCTAACTCTAGAGGTCGTCTCCTCTAATCAGCATAAGAATTCTGTCGACACTACGTTGTAGCCATCCTCTACCGAATCAGCTCTATCTGCTCTGAAGTCTCCTGAATAAGACGAGGTCCCAGCAAAGCTTCCTCTCCGGACTCCAGCCAGTATAAGGGTGATCGGAATGGCCTACCGTACAAAGCCTCGAATGGTGCCATCTGGATGGTCACCTGGAAACTGTTATTGTAGGTGAACTCCACCAAAGGAATATGCTTCTCCCAAGAACCTCCAAAGTCAAGGATGAAAGCTCGGAGCATATCCTCAGGCACCTGGATCGTGCGCTCGGACTAGAAATCAGTCTGGGGATGGTATGTTGTACTCAAAAGTACCTGCGTACCCAAGGCCTTCTGAAGTCCCTGCCAGAATCGAGAGGTAAAGCGCACATCTCTGTCTAAAACAATAGAGCGCGGAACTCCATGCAGACGAACGATCTCTCTGATGTAAATTCATCCCAGATCATCGACATTGAAGGTCTCCTTGATCGGCAAGAAGTGAGAAACCTTCATAAGTCTGTCGACAGTAACCCAAACAGCGTCATTTCCTAGAGGTGACATCGGCAACCCGGTCACGAATTCCATTGCAGCATCATTCCACTTCCACTCCAGAATGGGTAATTGTTGTAAAAGTACCACTGGACATTGATGCTCTCCTTTCACTTGCTGACAAGTAGAACATCTCATGAAAAAACCAGCAACATCCTTCTTCATACCTAGCCACCAGTATTGGCGATGAAGGTCCCGATACATCTTGGTGACGCCAGGATGAACTGCCCAAATAGTGGAATGAAAATCCTGCATCATCTCCTCGCGTATGTCTGTTCGCACCCATACGCATCCTTGGAAACACAAGATCTCATCCTCACCCACTGTCCATCCAGGAAGAGGGTACCCTCCTGACACACTCTCCCACAAGACTAAGCCTTCCGAGTCTGATAGCTTCCTTATCTGTACCTAATCAAGTAGCATGGAGGTAACAGCTACAGAAGATAGAAAAGTCTGTACCCGTCTGTCGTGCACCTCCAGATGCATCTCAGAGAACAGAGCCATCAGTTTCCACTCACTACTGGCCTCCGGAACTACCGAAATATTAGTTCTCCTTCTCAACTCATCATCCACAGCGTGGCCCTTTCCCGGCGTATAGGAAAGCTCGAAATCAGAAGACTGCAAATACTCAACCCACCTGAGCTGCCTCAGATTCAGATCACACTGATTGAAGATATACTTGAGACTCTTGTGGTCAGTAAAGACCAAAAAGTTCTCTCCCATAAGATAGTGTCTCCAACAGCGCAATACATGAACAACAGATGCCAACTCCAGATCGTGCGTAGGGTAGCTCTTCTCATGTGGCCTCAACTGCTGAGACCCATATGCAACGACTCCATCTCCCTGCATAAGCACAGATCCCATCACGATTCCTGAAGCATCATAGTAAACAATGTAGATCTTGCCTCGCTCTGTCAAGACTAGTATCGGTGTTGACGTCAACTTCCATTTCATCTCCTGAAAGGATGACTCATGAGAATCTGACCATAAGAACTTCACCCCCTTCTTGGTCAGACCTGTCAAAGGTGCTACTAAATGGGAAAAGTCCGGAATGAAGCGTCTGTAGTATCTAGATAGCCCTAGGATGCTCCGTACCTCAAAAAACGTTCTTCGGATTCTCCCAGGAAACTATAGCTTTCACTTTCTCTGGGTCCACAGATACTCCTTCCTCTGAGATGATGTGACCCAAGAAGTGAATATAACCCATCCAGAAGTGGAACTTCAAGAGTTTAGCATAAAGCTGATGCTCTCTCAGTGTTCTCAGAACGATCTCATGATGTGTGGCATGGTCGTGTCGAGTGTGAGAGTACACCAAGATATCATCCAAGAAGACCACGACGAAAGAGTCCAAGTAAGGATGGAACACTCAGTTCATCAGTGCCATGAAAACTTCATGTGCATTCGTGAGACCAAACAGCATGACTGTATACTCGTATAGACCATACCTTCTCTTGAAGGCTGTCAGAGGTATATCTGATGGTATAACGCGCAAATGATGATAACCAGACCTCAAGTTGATCTTCGAGAACACCCGGTCTCCTCTAAGCTGATCGAAAAGGTCATCAATCCGTAGAAAGGGATATCGGTTCTTGACCGTCAACTGGTTCAGCTTCCGATAATCCACACAAAGCCGAAGGGTACCATCTACCTTCTTCGCGAACAGAACAAGAGAACCCCAAGGAGAAGTACTGGGTCGAATGAAAACCTTACCCTGTAGCTCCTCCAACTGCTTCTTAAGCTCCTGCAACTCAGGTGTGGCCATCCGATAGGGATGAATGGACACTGGTGATGCTCCTGGCACGAGCTCAATAAAGAAGTCTACCTCATGCTCCAGAGGCAAACCCGAAAACTCCTCTGGAAAAACATCCCTGAATCGATCCACCACTGGAGGAAATTCCATCTGTGGAGTCCCCTGATCATCCAGATAAAGACTAGAAATCTGGGTTGTCACCCCTCCTAGCCCAAGATGCTCGAGTCCTTCCCGACTCGCCCAAACATCCCATTCCCCTCTATGAAGGAAGGGTTCACCCTCCGGTGAAACGAAACTCACTCTGCGGAGATATCAGTCGACGACTGACCGGAAGGGAATCAACCATTCTATGCCAAGGATGACATCATAGCATGTCATCTCTAGGACATAGAGATCCCATAAGAAGTGATACCCTACAATCTCGAGAGGGCACTCTCTACACTGGTGTACACTAGATTTCCTCGTTCCCAAAGGTGTGTCTAGTGTCAACGAGTCGGCAGAAGAAAAGATGCAGAGTCCAAGGCTCTTCACAACAGAAACAGAGATAAAACAATGCATAGCACTAGTATCGAAAAGAGTTGAAGATAAAACTGAGGCTACTAAAATCGTACCTCGAACAGTAGAAGGTTCGGGATCCTGCTCATGATAAGTCTACTCCACGGCGAAAGATTGGCCTGCACCGTGGCCCTGCACCCCTGACTGACCACTCTGAGCTGAACCTCCCTGCTGGTGTTGAGGAACTGGTGGCTGACTGCCACGGCCTCAACCTCTACCTTGACCGGAACGGCTGGAAGAACTCCAGTTCCCTGACTGGTGAGAGACTGGTGGGGCTGCTCCTGAATGAGGAGTCATGGAAGAACCCCGGTCACCAGCCGCTGGTGAGAAAACCTGGAAGAACCGCTGAAGGTGACCCATCTTTCCGCAAGATCAGCACTCCACTGGGTCCCTCTGGCACTATGGCCTCGTGTGCCATGTCCGGCCACACTAATATCACGTCACCTGGCTGCCCGATGATGCGTCTCGCTTCCTCGAATCACCGCGTGTAGGATCCCTACGACGCTTCTTGCTTTCATCTGAAGTAAAGATAGCTCTGGAGGCAGAACCTCCCTGGCTTTCAAGTCTAGAGCCTTTCAGTTTGTGCTCCGCAATCAGTGTCTAGTTGACGATGGAAGTAATAGAAGTCAGTTGGAATATGTTCACCTGTGAGCGGATCTCCCGCCTGATTCCATCCTCAAACTTCCTCGCCAAGAACACCCCACTCCCATCCCGAAGGGGTGTAAAATGATGCAGCTCAGTGAAACGAGAGGAATACTCTATGACAGATAGAGTACCCTGCTCTAAGATCATGAACTCCTAGGCTCAGTCGGCCCTCAGGGTCTCCAGGTAGAAGTAGTCGTAGAACACGCACTGGAAATCCTCCCAAGTCATAGCCTGCTGTTGACCAGCCTGTGAGATCACATCCCAACACCTCTTGGCGGAGTCTCAGAGCATGTAGGTGGTGAGATTGACCCGCCTCTCTGGAGGCATCTCCAGATGCTTGAATATAGTCAGCATGGATTCCAGCCATGACTCTGCAGCCTGAGGTCCTCACTCCCCCGAGAACGTGGGAGGTTGCTGCTGCTGAAAGACCCGTGTCAAGTCTTCCATAGACGAGGCAGGAGGCGGTGCTCCTTGGAAGGTCTGCATCATCCTCATAAAACCTTCCCTGAACTATGCATCGGTGCCTTCAACTAGTACGATAACTAGTGCCAAGGCTGGCTCGACTGGGGGATCGATAGGGAGTCCCTGATCAGCCCTGTCTGGCATCTGATCACTCCCTGACGACAGACGTATGACCAGAGGACATCTCAGAGGCATAGCTCTGAAAGATCAAAAGAACACCTTAGATAGGAAAACAAGGACAAGGAACACAAGAGTACAAAATGGGAACAGGGGAAGAAAAACACACAAGATTTTAAAACACGACTACACGACATGTATAAAACTACACGGCGTGTCTTCTTAAACCACTGACATGGGTGTGTACTCCTGCCCTACAAGTCGTGTACACTTCAAACTACACGGCGTGTTGACCCCCACACACGGTGTGTACTTGAAAACTATTCCCCTGCCCGAGCCTCCTTACACACCTAACCCACACAGTCCGACTCAACCTGAGACTACACGGCGTGTTCGAAACAAACACGACGTGCACTAGACAAGGCTTCAGCGGCCCGTGTTGTTAAGCACACGGTCGTCTACACGGCTGGACCTTACATGGCGTACTCCGAACAAGCACGGCATGCATAGGCGAAGGCGACACCATCTCGTGTTGTTCGTGACATGGCTGGGTACCTGGGCAAGACTACATGGCATGTTCTGAACAAACACAGTGTGTGGAAAAGAAGGTCATGTCGGCCTGTGTTGTTCGTGACACGACCGGGTATCTGGACCGCATTACACGGCGTGTTCCCTATGGACACGGCGTGTTCTACCCAAGATTCCCCGGCCCGTGTTGTTAGTGACACGGCCGGGTACACGGCTCCGAACTCACACGGCGTGTACCAATTGTACACGGCGTGTTCCTGAAGTTACTCTCACGACACTGTGTTCTGCTCACACGTCAGTGACACGGCCTAAAAACTACACGGCGTGTATCTAAAAAGTAAATGCCGTGTATTGTGGGTTTTTCTAGGTAGTAGCTCAGAAACTGCACAGAATTCCAAAAACACTAAAAATAAGGGAAAAGATGCCAAATTCTGATCTGTGAGGGCCCATAACACCTCAAAAAGCCAAAATTCGGCGTTCATTTTTAAGCAAGGAACAAAACAAAAGTTTTCTAACATAACAGTAGAGAATATATCAAGAATCTATCACAACAGCATGCATAATCTACACAGAGCCTATCACAACAGCATGAAATTGCTAATGCACCCTAGATGGCATGGCAAGAATGCATGACATGTGATTTCTACAAGTGACTATATGATGCATGAGATGGCATACCCTCCTCTCATCGGGTTGCGACAGAAATAGAACCAAAATATCAAAACAATAACTGCACAAGTCATATGAATCACTCTAGGTGAAAACATACCAACCATAAAATCTCAAAACCAGCAACTGCAATTAAAGAGGTAGTATGGATTTTCCCTGTACACGGGTTAGCTACTCCCGAGCACAGCTTAATACCAAGTATCGAATCCATCCTATCCCTGGATAAAGTCTCCAAACAGTAAATCAAGAGAAAAGAACTCCTCTGATACCACTTTGTAATGTTTCGAGTCCGGAGCCCCTCCACTGGTGCCCTGTACCCGGTTCTCTACACGACCACAAGCGCATTTCCCCGAACTCCAGAGGCTGCCAACTAGCAGAAAAGGTGTAAAGACCCATAAATTTCAAGGAAATTTTTTTCTTAATTTTCTTTGAAATTTTACAAGAATGAAGTTTCTGACGGCGCCTGATTCCGAGGCCCGGTGTGCCCGGAATCAATTTCCGAAGTTTAGCTCGGGTACGTTCAGTGAACGAACGAGCGGGTTTTTCTAACTTTTGAACCGGTGCTCGAAATCAAATTCCAAGGGCACCGATGGATTCGCAGCGCCGGTAATTTCTTAAGAAGATCTTTTTCGGAGTTTCGTTTTCACAGGAGGAGTTGTTAAAAATTTGAGGAAGATAAAATAAAAATTGAGTTATAATTTTTATTTCTTTAAAGTAGTTATATCCTTTTAGTGGAAGTTAGGGAACTACCCATGAGAGGTTAATAGGGTTGTGGGGCCCACATGAGACCCTAACCCTCCTTGATCTTCCCATAACCCCCTTGACCTCCCATAACTCACCTCCCACTTTAATATTGTAACTCCACTTAAACTTAAGTGACTCCTCTCCTCCTCACCTCCCACATTAATTCATGCCACCTAAACATTAATTAATTTGACAACTCAAGATCAATTAATTAAGTGTGCTGGTTTTGAATTTTTTAATTTTGAATTCATGGCATGGGTAAATAAAATAAGTTGGAGCCTTATTTTATTTTGGTTAGAAATGTTGTGTTAAGAGAAAGGGAAAAAATCATTTGAGTTTTGAAGAACTTCCTACTCCGAAGAAGAACGCTTCATCTCCTTTGTTGAAGAACGTGAAGAACACCGAAGCTTCGATGAAGAACTTCGTCTCATCTTGCACCTTCTCTCCATGTCGAAAGAAGCGAGATGCCGCATTCTTCATCGGGCGATCACCGACGACGTGCCTTATCCTCTTCTTCCTCTGTGTCAAGGGAGGAGACACCACCGCGGGGAACGTCGCCATTGACGACAACTCACCCTACAACGTCAACGGAATCGGCACTGATCTTCCGCGACGTCTGATCACCGCGACGATTGCCTCTTCTGCGGCTCGACGACGTGTGACATCTTTACAAGGTAGGGGTTTGGTTTTCATGTCATGAATAATTTTAGACATTCTTCGATATCAACGGCCAACTGTTATCAAAATAACGGAGGAGGTCAGACCGCACAAACACGGCCGAACCTCCTCCCCCTTTTATTTTGTTGATTATCTATGTGGCTTGAAATGGAAGCGACGTAGTGTCGTCGCACCGTACGGGAATTTAGTGAATCACGACGAAGAAGCGCGGAGCCGTCGCGTCGCGCCTTTGAGGTCGAACGAATATGCGGTCGAAGTCGGGCCGCACAGCCGGGCCAGGCCATGCCCAGCTGGGCCGAACCCAGACCCGGGTCAGGTCGACCCGGTTCGGGCCGACCCAGGGGGGGCGGGTCGGGTCGGTCTGGGCCCAGACCCCCCGTTTTCGGACCTCTTTCGGTATTTTTCCCATATATTGGGCTACAGACCTCCGATCGACGCACCGTCAGTTGTGTAGAAATCTTTGGATCGAGACGGTCATTTCGGTGTATTACACTCAAGGTTTTGGAGAAATTTGGGTTCGGCCGGGTTGGTTCGGATACGAAACCAATCGGGCCCTCGGAGCGGAAACGCTTATATCTTGAGTTCCGGACGTCCGATTGACGTGCTGTCGATTTTGTTGGTTTCTTCTTGATGAGATGGAACTTTTGGCTTACTCTACTCAAAGTTTGGATGTCGTCGGAGTGTGGTCGGGTTCGTTCGCTCACGAAACCAACCAGGACCCTGGAACGAAAAACCCAATAACTCACAGACCAGGCGTCCGATTGACAGTCCGTCTGTCTCGTTGAATTCCTTTTAATAAGACGGAACTTTCGACATACTTCGCCTGAGTTTTGGATGCATTTGGAGTATGGCCGGGTTGGATTGTACCCGAAATCCAACCGGGCCCTTGGAACGGAAAAGCTGATATCTTTCAGACCGGACATCCATTTGATGAATCGTCAGCGGCGTTGGTGATCACATTGAGAAATGGTCCCTATGGGTATACCCTATGAGAGTTCGGGGTACAGTTGAGATACGGTCGGGTTGGTTAGAACATGAAACCAACCGGGCCCCTGGGACTAAAAGGCTAATAACTCACAGACCTGGCGACCAACTGACGCGTCGTCTGTTGCGTTGAGACCCCTATGACAAGGCGGTCCTTTGAGATACCTCTTCATGGGACTTGTGATACTTGGGGTATCGACCTATAGCTCATGGAGCGGACCCTCCTGGAGACGAGCATACAGAGTACGGAGACCGTGTAGCTGGCTGTGACCGATGAATGCTTGTCCGATTCGATTCGGAGTGACTAGCATAGCCCAGTGGGGAGAACTACTTTGTGAGGTGGCAGACCCATGGTGGAGGAGCACTACTATGTGAGGTGGCAGACCCGCGGTACTCGACAGGAGGATTACCTCTGTAGGCTATGAGGGGGAGCACTACTGTGTGAGGTGGCAGACCCATGGTGGAGGAGCACTACTGTGTGAGGTGGCAGACCCGCGGTACTCGACAGGAGGAGTACCTCAGTAGTCTTAGGTTAGTGAGAAGTACCTCGGAGTCGTGACAGGACCATTTTACACTCCAGAGATGGGGATCTTCAGCAGTTACGGTTTCGATAATGAAAATACTGGTTTGATCTGAGTCTATGACCTTTGTGTTTACCTCTTGATTGAGATGGGTCACTTGATAACTTAGGTATATGTATGTATATATACCTGGGTAGTGGTTATCCGTTGATTTTATAATCATTGTGTTTCCTCATGATTGATATGGGTTACTTGATAACTTAGGTATATGTATGGGCATATACTTAAGTAGAGGTTATCTGTTGAGATCTTCTTTGTGGTTATCCTTGTTGGTTTTAGTGAGACCTTGAGGGTCTCGAGGTCACTACTTAGTATCGTTATACTCACCCCTGCACGGGTATGCCCGCACCTCGTTGTGTTGGTTGCAGACGACGGGTAGTGCTGACGGAGGCCGAGTGTTCGAGGACTGGACAGTACCCAGAGGTGGACTACACGACGAGTTAGTATCCGGAGGTGGACTTCACGGCGAGACGACACTCGGAGGAGGTTGACAGGCAAGAGAGATGTGGAGGCTATCTGTACCTACCCTTCAGGTAGGATCTGTGGTGGACGATCCAGGTGTTGCGCCATCTGTACCTACCCTTCAGGTAGGATCCGAGGAGGACGTCCCAAGAGCCGCTTTCGTTCTTCCAGCTGTTGTCTTTTTCTGTTGTACTTTTGTTCAGTTGTAGTTGTACCTTTAGTTGGGTTTGTATTCTGGCCCATTTACTTTGCAGCACTTCTCTTTTTACTTATTGTTTTACTTCCACTTGTACTCTGTGGTGTTTTGTTTACTTTTATAAAGGCAATGCCTTCCCAGTTATCGGGATTTACGCCTTTGGTGCTAGTCGCCAGCCCCTGGCCTATGGAAGGCGGGCTTGGGGTAGTCACGGCACGGGCCCTGAGGATGGTTCGTGACAAATTGGTATCAGAGGATTTGGTTCTACCGCAGAACTTATAACTCTGATATTTTCTTTCTGTGAAGCAATAGTGTTAAGGTTACTGAGTGTGGTCTTCAGTTCAGGGAGTCCGGTGTTTGTGCGGGCGGCCGACGTATCAATACACCAAGACCCTGACAACTGATTTCCGACTTTGTGCACGAAAACACTGATTGCATGTGTGTTTCCAGAAGTTTTTAAATGTCAGCTCAAACCAGGTCATCTCACCAGGTATAATCGTTTGACCATGTCACGTTGTTTCTTTCAGGATGCGTTTTCACGGACGACCAGCTAGATCCCAGAGGGATGTGCGTACTGACAGCCTGTCGAGCGACGAGGCTTCAGTACAGGGCCCTCTTTCAGTTGAGGCACCAGTGGAGGCACCAGCGGTACTACCATACGTTGGGCCACCGATGCCACCAGCCCCAGCAGTAGGCGATGGACGCCACTTGAGAGCGCTGAACGAGTTCCAACGCCAGAGGCCACCCAGGTTCTGGGGAGAGACGGCCCGCAGGCGGCTGAGGATTGGCTGGAGGCTGTGGTGAGAGTCTTCAGGCTAGTGGGGATCCCAGAAGACTTCATGGTGATCTTTGCTTCCAGCCTCCTTCAGGAAGCAACAGGAAGGTGGTGGAGCCACTTCTTCTAGTTTTGCGACGGGATGACCTTCACATGGGAAGACTTCGAGACCTTCTTCAGGGTGGAGTTTGTGCCAGTAGCTCTACACCCTGAGCGTGTACAGGAGCTTCTGCCTTTGCCGTACGGTTTTCGATCAGTAGCCGAGTCATATGTGGGCAGTAGACAGATGATGTAGAGGTCCAAGAGGACCAGAGCCAGCTATACGAGGAGCAGGAAGTGTTATGAATGCGGCAAGAAGGGTCACCTGGCATGTGACTATCTGACTCCTCGTACAGTTGATCCGCAAGCTTTGGAGGAGCCACTGAGGTAGAAGCAGCGGCGAGTTCTTGAGAAAAAGCCGAGCAGTGGACAAGGCAGTAGAGCTCCAGGAGTAGGTGGACAGGAGAGGAACTAGTGGATACATCCCTTGTACTTCTAGTTCCATTTTGTTGTTGTATTCGTGTCTTTGTACTATGAGCTTCAATAATGAAAAGACACTTATCTTTGTGATGTTTTCTTTCCGGTCCTTTTGTTTGGTTGATACTGAGTGGTCCCGATTAAGACTGTTGACTTGACCCTCACTTTCGAGATTTCTACTGGAGGAGACCCAGTGACCTCACATTGATGCCGTTAGTTTGACTCGACCCTTAGAGGCGAGAGTGACAGTTGGATCTCTTGGTAGTTATGTCGAAACCTTACGACGTCATCCATGGCATGAATGCATCATTCATGTCAGTATTTATTGTATTAGGCAATGGCCATGGTTCGCCCAGGGGATGAGACCGAGTTTCTCTTTTCGGCAAAGGAGAAATTTTAGCAGCTTTTTCAGATTGTAGGCAAAGAAGGTTCAGATCATCCATGAGCGGGTGAAGACTACATAGTGCAGTAAGAAACAAGAAACTGGCACCAGTCTTAGAGACTTGTGCATGTTAAATGTTTCAAGAAGTGGATCCTTTAAGGAGAGATGAGTCTGTGAAGCAGCAGACGTGGAGGAAGAGCTAGGAGAGCAGCATGTGGTGGTGTACGTTTTAACATACTACAACCACCCACCTTAGTTGTCCCCGCCAGGCTCAGGGAGCTGGAGGGCAGGGGAAGAGAGTAGCTGCTTGCGGTCAGGGAGAGTGATCCAATGGCTCTAATAATGATTCAAGGGATAGTTTGTACCCACTACTAGTTGCCGTAATAATAGACGTCGATATGAATAATTCCTTCCTTCCACGAATCTTGTCCCAGACCTAGAGTTTCCGGTAAGCCATAGACTTGACCCTCACGTTTGGAGATACCTTGGGAGAAGACTCGATAATCACACTTACACCGACAGTGTGGTCAGACCCTCGAGGCAAGAGTTTCAGTTGGAATCTCTTGGTGTCAGCGTCGAGGCCTTACGACGTTGGTTTGATTATGGACTGGGCAATCACAGTTCATACACAAATTGATGGTATTAGGCAAAAAGGTTGTGGTTTAACTACGACGTCGGAATGGGTTTTCCTTGGTTGGCAAAAAGGAAACCCCAGGCATCACAGGATAAACTCATGCACAGGAGGGTGCGACCGATCACTCTTGAGTCGGTCAAACTTACCCTCGTGGCAGCAGTCGTTTTGAGTTCCAGTTCTAAACAGGAATTGGAGACCTCTATAGTTTGAGGATGACGATCACGTCCTTATACGGGTCTCACCTCGACGAGGATTGCGGAGATGTGGCCAAGGCGGAAAGTTATCTCTGAGGTTCAGTGGACCATTCCTAGGTCCTCAGCTGGGTAGGCGGGGTGGTTTACCGCTTGACCCATCCTTCTCAGTTGCACCAGGTGCATGACGACTTCCACGTATCTCAACTGAGGAGATACGTGCATGATACTTCACATATCATCGACCATGGGGAGATGTACGATAGTGATGGGGTGTATTTCAAGGATCGACAGGATCAGGTCCTATGAGGATGGTCGATTCCTCGGTAGCACTTTCACTAGCAGTACGGGAAACTCCAGGTAAGCACATGGGAGCAGAAGGCACAGATGCGTGATCAGTACCTCTTTTGTAACCCTTGTTTGTGTTAAAGCTTTATGAGGACATAAATCCCTGATGTGGGAGTAATTTAAATACCCGGAAATTTCAAGGAAAATTTTTTCTTAATTTTCTTTGGAATTTTACAAGAACGCAGTTTCTGATGGCGCCTGATTCCGAGGCCCGGTGTGCCCGGAATCAATTTCCGAAGTTTATCTCGGGTACGTTCAGTGAACGAATGAGCGGGTTTTTCTAACTTTTGAACCGGTGCTCGAAATCGAATTCTGAGGGCACTGATGGATTCGCAGTGCCGGTAATTGCTTAAGAAGATCTTTTTCGGAGTTGTGTTTTCACGGGAGGAGTTGTTAAAAATTTGTGGAAGATAAAATAAAAATTGAGTTATAATTTTTATTTCTTTAAAGTAGTTATATCCTTTGAGTGGATGTTAGGGAACTACCCATGAGAGGTTAAGAGGGTGGTGGGGCCCACACGAGACCCTAACCCCCCTTGATCTTCCCATAACCCCCTTGACCTCCCATAACTCACCTCCCACTTTAATATTGTAACTCCACTTAATCTTAAGTGACTCCTCTCCTCCTCACCTCCCACATTAATTCATGCCACCTAAACATTAATTAATTTGACAACTCAAGATCAATTAATTAAGTGTGTTGGTTTTGAATTTTTTAATTTTGAATTCATGGCATGGGTAAATAAAATAAGGTGGATCCTTATTTTATTTTGGTTAGAAATGTTGTGTTAAGAGAAAGGGAAGAAAGAATTTGAGTTTTGAAGAACTTCCTCCTCCGAAGAAGAACGCTTCATCTCCTCTGTTGAAGAAAGTGAAGAACACCGAAGCTTCGACGAAGAACGTTGTCTCATCTTGCACCTTCTCTCCAGGTCGAAGGAAGTGAGATGCCGCATTCTTCATCAGGAGATCACCGACGACGCGCCTTCTCCTCTTCTTCCTCCGCGTCAAGTGAGGATCCACCACCGCGGAGAACATCGCCATTAACGACAACTCACCCTCTGACATCAACAGAATTGGCACCGATCTTCCGCGACGTCCGATCACCGCGACGCTTGCCTCTTCCACGGCTCGACGACGTGTGACATCTTGCAAGGTAGGGGTTTGGTTTTCATGTCGTGAATAATTTTAGACGTTCTTCGATATCAACGGACAACTGTTATCAAAATAACGGAGGAGATCGGACCGCACAAACACGGCCGAACCTCCTCCCCCTTTTATTTTGTTGGTTATCTACGTGGCTTGAAATGGAAGTGACGCAGTGCCGTCGCACCGTGTGGGAATTTAGAGAATCATGACGAAGAAGCGCGGCGCCGTCGCGCCGCGCCTTTGAGGTCGAACGAATCCACGGTCGAAGTCGGGCTGCGCAGGCTGGGTCGGGCCGCGCCCAGCTGAGCCGGACCCAGACCCGGGTCGGGTCGACCCGGGTCGGTCCGGGCCCAGACCCCCCATTTTCGGACCTCTTTCGGTCTTTTGCCCATATATTGGGCTACGGACCTCCGATTGACGCACCGTCAATTGCGTAGTAATATTTGGATCGATACGGTCATTTTGGTATATTACACTCAAGGTTTAGGAGAACTTTGTGTTCGGCCGGGTTGGTTCGGATACGAAACCAACCGGGCCCTCGGAGCGGAAACGCTTATATCTTGAGTTCCGGACATCCGATTGACGTGCCTTCTACTTTGTTGGTTTCCTCTTGATGAGACAGAACTTTTGGCTTACTCTACTCGAGGTTTGGACATCGTCGAAGTGCAGTCGGGTTGGTTCGCTCACGAAACCAACCGAGCCCCCGGAACGAAAAAGCCAATAACTCACAGATCTGGCATCCGATTGACGCACTGTCTGTCTTGTTGAATTCCTCTTGATGAGATGGAACTTTTGGCATACTTTGCCTGAGTTTTGGATGCAGTTGGAGTATGTCCGGGTTGGATTGTACCCGAAATCCAACCGGGCCCCTAGAACGGAAAAGGTGATATCTTTCAGACCGGACGTCCGTTTGACGAACCGTCAGCAGCGTTGGTGATCACATTGAGAAACGGTCCCTATGGGTATACCCTATGAGAGTTCGGGGTATAGTTGAGATACGGCCGGGTTTGTTCTCACACGAAACCAACCGGGCCCCTAGGACGAAAAGGCTAATAACTCACAGACCGGGCGTTCGACTGACGCGCCGTCTGTTGCGTTGAGACCCCTATGACGAGGCGGTACTTTGAGATACTTCTTCGTGGGACTTGTGATACTTGGAGTATTGACCTGTATTTCATGGAGCGGACCCCCCCGGAGATTAGCATACAGAGTACAGAGACCGTGTAGCTGGCTGTGACCGATGACTGCTTGTCTGATTCGATTCGGAGTGACTAGCATAGCCCAGTGGGGAGCACTACATTGTGAGGTGGCAGACCCATGGTGGAGGAGCACTACAGTGTGAGGTGGAAGACCCGCGGTACTCGACAGGAGGAGTACCTCTGTAGGCTATGAAGGGGAGCACTACTGTGTGAGGTGGCAGACCCATGGCGGAGGAGCACTACTGTGTGAGGTGACAGACCCGCAATACTCGACAGGAGGAGTACCTCAGCAGTCTTAGGTTAGTGAGCAGTACCTCGGAGTCGTGACAGGACCACTGTACACTCTAGAGACGGGGATCTTCAGCAGTTACAGATTCGATAATGAAAATCATGGTTTTAGCTGAGTCGATGACCTTTATTTTTACCTCTTGATTGAGATGGGTCACTTGATAACTTAGGTATATGTATGGGCATATACCTGGGTAGTGGTTATCCGTTGATTTCATAATCTTTATGTTTCCTCATGATTGATATGGGTTACTTGATAACTTAGGTATATGTATGGGCATATACCTAAGTAGAGGTTATCTGTTGAGATCTTCTTTGTGGTTATCCTTGTTGGTCTTAGTGATACCTTGAGGGTCTCGGGGTCCCTAATGAGTATCGTTATACTCATCCATGCACAGGATATGCCCACACCTCATTGTGTTGGTTGCAGACGATGGGCAGTGCTTACAGAGGCCGAGTGTTTGGGGACTGGACGGTACCCGGAGGTGGACTACACGACGAGTCAGTATCCAGAGGTAGACTTCACGGTGAGACGACACTCAGAGGAGGTTGACATGCGAGAGAGATGTGGAGGCTATCTGTACCTACCCTTCAGGTAGGATCAGTGGTGGACGATCCAGGAGCTGCTCCATCTATACCTACCCTTCAGGTAGGATCCGAGGAGGACGTCTCAAGATCTGCTTCTGTTCTTCCAGCTGTTGTCTTTTTCCGTTGTACTTTTGTTCAGTTGTAGTTGTACCTTCAGTTGGGTTTGTATTCTGGCCCATTTACTTTTCAGCACTTCTCTTTGTACTTATTGTTTTACTTCCGCTTGTACTCTATGGTGTTTTGTTTACTTTTATAAAGGCAATGTCTTCCCAGTTATCGGGATTTACGCCTTTGGTGCTAGTTGCCAGCCCCTGGCCTATGGAAGGCGGGCTTGGGGTAGTCACGGCACGGGCCCCGAGGATGGGTCGTGACAGAGGGCCTTGGTGAGTCTGTGGGGAAACTATGCCCTCATTCGGTAAGGTATACAAGGTAAGAAAACCACAATAAACAGGGGAAGCAGTAAACAATATGCATAACAAAAGAAACCAAACAGCAGAAGCAATATATATATATAACCATGATTACAATGATGCAGCAGGTACAAGTTTCTAAGGAAAATAGAAAACACAACAACATGCTGAAATAAAACTGAAACCAAGTGAAAATGAAAGACAAAGTAAGCTCCTCAGCATCACGAGCCACGGCTCGGTCCCATGCTCCCCAGCTCCTGATGCAGTCAAGATCCCGAAGTAGAAGGGCGCTTTCCCTTATATATACCTGCAGCAACATAGTCTGCTTGGGCCCAAAAGCATGGACCAAACAGGGTGTGAGATACAATCCCAGTAGGCAATCACCCAAAGATTTGTGCCTAACAGTCAATGAATACATGTTAGTAAATAAACAAGAAGCAGTAAACAGGAAAACACCAGCAGCCAAAATCCACAGTTCTAACAAGTAGAGCTCACAAGTAAGCAGTCAACAACAAGAATAAAATAGGTAACCCTCTGGGTAGATCTCACAGTCTAACCCCTATGGTTCAACCTCTAAGTACTAGCAACCCTCTGGGATGCACACACAGTCTCACCCCTCTGGTTCAGCTACGTAAATTAAGCAAACTCTCTGGGGAAGCACTCACCGTCAATTCCCCCTATAGTCTAGTATCGTGCTAAAGGATCTATGGGGAAGAACTCAACTTCAATTCCCCCTATGGCCCGTGTCGTAGTTAAAGACACTCTGGAGAATCCCTTCCATCAATTCTCCCCTTGGTCTCGCATCGTGATTAAAAAGACACGCTGGATAATCCCTTCCGTCAATTCCCCCTTTGGTCTACTACTCTAGGTTCTCACAGTCCTTAGTATAACTAAACATGCTCAGCATGTGTGTATCGTCCAAGTAAACGTCAAGAACTACTTTTCTAACAACTAAGTCTCAATAGAAACAAATAAAACAACATTTCCACTATCCTACAACTAGTCATGGCAACTGGAAAAACTTCAAACAGCCAGAACAAGCATGGAAAAGAAATCTGAGCTCAACGAATTACTCTAATCACAAGCAATAACCTCTACTAAATAAATCAAGCAAAGCAGGAAACTAACAAGGGAAAAACAGGAAACATGCAATACCCCGTTCAAGGGTATTGGTGGAAATTGCACAAAATATTCATCAACTTTCTACAGAAAGGCACAAACCACCTACCTCGATCCTAGGAGATCGATATACGTGAACCTCGTTGACAGATTCCCCATAGAATGATGTAGATCTGAGAAAACGCACAAAACGTTCATCCCACGATAACTTGGAAAGGATGAGGAATCAAGAAACGAGTCTAGAGCAAAAGGAAGAACTCACCGCTTCGATTCCAACGCAACTAACCGTTCTCGAATCGGAGAACGGACGGTGAGGTAGGACTCCATCGAAGAATTGGTTGTACGGTCTCTCTCGGACAGCTGAAAACTGAAGAAGAAGACAGATATGGGGGTTTGACATGACCCCGGTCCGTTTAATAAAAAAAGAAAGTACCCGGCGTGTACTTCTAGAGTACACAGCGTGTACTTCAAATTTTTCCGTACTCCGAAAAACCAGCCTCCACCTCATCCTTACACACCGTGTGTGTAGCCCGGGCATGGCCAACACACGGCTTCGAGCCAGGAAGAGTACACGGCGTGTACTCAGAAAGTACACGACGTGTACTTCTGAAATTTCTAGAAAATTCATTTTTCTCATAAACTCCAGAAAAAGGACAAACATACCTGAAAAGAGATACGGGTTCTTACAAATAGATCCTCTACCCATGGAGTATTTTTTTGAATTTGGAACTCCCCTGTTGGACCAGGGCATAAGTCCCTCATAATGTTCGTGCAATTTGAGATAGATATCCCTCGACACAGTGAGATACGACCCCTCCATAATATTTGGAAATATAGAGTAGGTACTCCCCTATCATATACACTGTAGTTCCTCTATATGTGGAGTTGATACACCCATGATATATCGGGGTGAGGGTCCTCAATATTTGATATATCAATAGATTGGGTACTCCCCTATCATGTTATGGTGAGGGTCCTCAATCATTGGAGTCATAACTCCCATATCTTCTAGGCCACGGGTCCTCCATACATGATGTTCTAGAAAATTTGGTACTCACCTATCATACCAGGGTACAAGTCCTATAGCCTGGGGTTATTACTCCCCTATTGTGTCACAGTGAAGGTCACCCATAGTGATCATACTAGTATATTTCTACTCCCTTATCATACCAGGGTGTGGGCCCTCTAGAAAAATAGTGGTATTATCCTATTGTACAAGGGTGTGGGTACTTTATCTATGAAGTTCTACACCGCTTCCACATTAGGGTGTAGGTCCTATATCTTTGTAGTGGTACACACAGATCTTTGAGTAGTAGTGGGGAGTCGGTACTCCACTAGAGTAGAAGTTCCCTTGGTTGAGGAACACATTAACAAGGAGTCCCCCCCACACACACTTTTTGAGTAAGATATATGATTAGGTGTTAGATCTCCCTCAATGTAGTGAGGAGTGAACCTCTCCCAATGGGTCCGACAAAGGTTTCAAAGGATGGTTAGAATCTAGTACTCCCTCGTTTGTGGGGAAGTGATGATGTATGGGTCCCTTAAACCTATCTTTAGAGAGGATGAAGATGGTTCAGGGTCTGGAACAGTGATCCCAAAACTATTTATAGTGCTGAGGGGTGGGCCTCTCCACATGGGTTCTTATGACCTTGCATAGGTTGAAAGACAGTCGTGATAGGACCTCTTGTGTTGGGAACTAGAGTTATACCTAGTGATATGTTTCTGATGATGTGTATTCTATCAGACATACCATTGGGGATGGTAGATTATTTCCTAATGAATTGTATCTCTCAGACTAGTGTCATCTGAGATGGATAATCTCATGGAGTATGTTCTCCTAGTCATCTGTTACCTTCAATCCTCGAGTAGAATCTAGTATATTGATATGAGGTTGGAACCTCATGATACATGGATTCTGAGATGAGTATATCTTGGTGATTTTGGGATTCCAGGTAGTGTTGTCACATTTCTTCATTAAAACACCTTATAAACTGAGAAAACTAGTCGTGTATAGTTGAGGATGGATTTTAGATGGAGTTTATCTCTCATTTGAGTTTCCTATAGCTAGTTTGAGGGGACTTTTTTGTTTCAATTTATCCCTTTACTTTTGGGTTTTGGGGTTCCTAATGATTATTGTTATAATCAACCCTACACGAGCTTTTCCCACACATGTTGTGTCTGGCGCAGACCACAATCCATTTGATGGAGTCCTAGGAGGACCCGAGGAAAGCAGAACATAGTGAGCTAGATCGACTGATGTGTTTACCAAAGCATGGATGAGGAGATTTCCAGAAGTTTCATTTGACAACAATTCCCTCATTCTGAGCCTGTTGGATTCTTTTTAAATATTTTTGTGGGATTTTATTTTCCATTTTTTTATGTTTTTAGTTCTTTTATTATACTCTATTTTGGGATAGATGTATCCCTTAATTTTTAGTTTTTGTTTTTTTATCTCTACAATATTACATAGAGATGTTTGTGGGTGCATGTGTATAGGTACCATAGGCTAAGGCCTCCCATGTGTGTTTTACACCTACTTGATTTTGATTTTCAACCCTTGGCCTATGGAAGAAATCTTGGGGTAGTCACTGATTAAACCCCATTAGGTTGGGTCATGAAAAATAGGTATTAGAAGAGGTCCTTCCTTAGGACTGGTGTATGTGAGCTTGTTTTGGATTACATAGAGCTTATGTTATAGTGTTTTGAGTTCATCTTTCAATCCAAGTACTCTAGTGTTGGTGCAGAGGATGACGTATCCATTCATCAAGACTCTGATAACCAACTTTTTGACTCAGTACATTAAGGCATTGGTTGTAGGAAAACAAATTTGTGCATGCATTATATAGGAATGGATTGTGATTTTTCCTATTATTCTTGAGTTAGTTCCCCATATGTACTCTTTGAATAATAAATATATTGATTTATATTTTAGGATGCCTCTGTAATAATATCTATAAAATGTTCTACTATGTGATTATGGTGTCAATCGGCCCCATGATGAGGCTTCATTATAGGACACTGGTCATAAGGCAGTACCTTCAAGTGGTCTTCCAGTTGAACTACCACCTGTTGAGTAGTAGGTGGTGCTATAAATGTAGACCAAGGATGTAAATAGGATGATTATTATGTATTAGTTCCAAAGGAAGTGAAATCTATGGTATCGGTGTGATCCAGACCCCCCAGGTAGCTAATGAATGGATTGAGCCATTCAATCATGTTTTATGCCTTGTGAGGACATCTCCTGATCAGATGTTGATTCTAGTAGTGAGAATCCTGCATGGTTTGGGATGGGGATGGAGGAGTGTAGTGATATAGACCAAAAATGAGGAAATTATCACTTGGGTGGAGTTTGAGTGGATCTTCAAGAAAAGTTTTTATCCATCCATGTTAATATTGGTGCATATCTAGGAGCTTTTGAAGCTTTAGTAGGGTAGCATGTTTGTGGTAGTGTATTTAGTGATGTTCAAATACCTTTCACGATATTCCCTATATATGGTTTGATGCCCATTTTTCAGAGATCAGACCTTTGAGAAGGGCCTCTGTAAAGATGTCCAAGTATGTGTTGTCTCCTAGTGCCTTCCCTCTCA
Source organism: Viscum album (assembly GCA_963277665.1). NCBI lineage: Eukaryota > Viridiplantae > Streptophyta > Magnoliopsida > Santalales > Viscaceae > Viscum > Viscum album. The sequence goes on along the minus strand of OY728131.1, from coordinate 668,622,831 downwards.
TGCAGGGATACTAGAGTGAGAACTAGTGGTATGGAGATTCTTGGGAGAGGTTTAGGCAGATATGTCCAGTAGTGGTGGTCATGAGGTTGATTTGTCTGCAGTAGTGGGAAGATTATAGTTGATAGGATCATAGTGCGGGAGGCACACCCATGCCCAGATACAGGTACGTCGATCTACCATGCATGAGTAGCAACTAGGACCAAGTCATCCGCAATAGAGAGGGTTTTATACTTACGATGACCGAAGATATCTTACTGGATATTGTTCAACCCTTCGTTCTACTAATAGAGAGATTTTCAATGGACCGCCTTATAAAATGACACATTTGGATCTTGGAGTTCCACGTGAAGGTGGATGTGGAAGAGGAGTGAGGAAAATAGTAGGAGCTGGTAGACAGTTCAAGATTCAACCACCACCATTAGGTGGTCTACGCCAAGATCGAAGGGCTGGAGGATAGGGGTGAGTATAGTTGTGGTCCATATATTCCTTTGACTAATAGGATCCAAGGATGAATAGAGGTACGTTCTATGTACTTTCTACTTTATATATTATTATTGATAGACATTGTTATAAGGTACACTTTCCTTTCCACTTCCTTCTTGAAGTTCAGTCAAGGTGGTGTGGGGTGTTGGTAGAACCCTATGTTGGTGTTGTTCGACATAGCTTTGGATGCACGAGGAAGAGGGATGATTCCCCCACTGAAAGGTCTTCTTATGACATGATTAAAAACATGCAGGTGAGTTAGTTATTCCTAAATTAGATAGTGTTGAGGTGTGGTGGATGAGTTCCTTTGACTTTTGTGTTTATGGTGTGGTTGAAGGTTCCGGGCGCAGCAGAAGTGTGTGGGTGGATGTGCCCACTTGTATTTTTGTCATTAACAATGATCAATCCAGGATCAATACGATGATAAATTCCAGTCTCCACAGATCGAATCACAGAAATAGACAAAGAAAAGGAAAGTCATGGAACCACAAAGTAGGATTGTTACAGGTTGATTATAATTAATTTAATCAATTTAAAAGAAGTACCTTTTGGTGTTCTTTCTTCATTGATATTCTTGATCACGTTCCGATGTGATTCGTTGTTGCGTCACAGAAGCCAAGTGTAGACTTCCTCTAGCGGTGAACCAAACGTGCACCTCGTATCTCTGGACATCACTAAAGGAGTCTCCGGGAGCTAGCGTGGAGAAACCTTTGCTTGCGTTGTCTTCCTTAGATCGTCTTGATATGATGGAAGAGGATCTCTCTCGGTCTTGAGAGATTTCTTGGAGGAATAGGTTCTTTCAGCCTTGAAATAATTCTCCAGAATTGTTGTGCACAATGATTCTCTTGTCTCAGGAAAATAGTTGGGGTTATGAGGATATTTATAATCGGGTTTGAGGTTATAGAGTTATGAAAATAAATAAACGTGTTACACATTTTATTTATTTCATTAACTCCCTTTTGAAAACCCCATGTCGAGTAATTAATTCCTTGACATGCGCCCACACTGATTATAATAAATATCATTTAATAAAACGATATCTCCTTAAAATCCTGACAGGAAAAACTTCACGACGTGTATTAATAAATACACGGGGTGTACTTGTTTTTCATTTAAAACTACACGGTGTGTACATTCAATGTACATGGTGTGTATATCTTGTTTTCATTTATTCATTTACTTTCCAAAATAAAAACTACACGGCATGTACATTTAATAATACACGGCATGTACTTGTTTTCAAAATAAAACTACATGGCGTGTAATCATTGATACACGGCGTGTACTTTTTTTATTTTATTATTCCTCCAACATTAAAATGATTTAGGCTTCATTGAATAATTATGAAACCACGTACAAGAATAATCTTTATTCTACTTGAGATAATTGAATACACTTAGTGTGTGACCCTCTAGACATCTTTCTTGTTGGCATTAGGCGGGCTTGCCTAAAGTCCAAGATTACTGTCTATAAATGGGTCAAGGCACCCAAGAGAATGAAGTTGACGTCGCATTGACGTATCACATCATACGAATGCTTACTGTGTAATTCAATCCCTTTGTCTCAATATCTCATCAAGCAGGTTTCATGGTAGTGTCATAAACCTATATGCTTGATCTATCATTCTTTGACATCCAGAAATAAACTCATCGTTACACCATGGCCATGGAATTTGTTTGATAGTTCTATTTAAATAAAAGGGCCCAAGATGTCTACTTCCATAAATATGTAAGGGACAAATCCTTCCTCGACTTATCCATTAACAACATGTCATTCGTGATGCACCCAACGTACCCTACTTCCCACCAACTGTCTTCGTGACGGTTTTTGTCAGCAAATCTAAGTGCTCGAGTCATGACATGAGTTAATGATAATCTTCCAGTCTAAGGACCATTCCACACACTCACAGAGAGTAATGTCCGATGAAACCAAGACATGCAGAATTACTACTGGTGGGTCTCTTCTCATAATCTCCCATCTCGGAGATTACCAAGTGCGAACTCCATGAGAGAGAGTCTCGTCTTCTTACAAGTACTCGTACATGACGGTCTGTATACTATGTGTCTTGTCATAGTTTTTCATCCAACCGCAGAACTTTATTTAAGAATATTGTTTAGCATTCCAAGGATCTCATAATAGCGGTGATCTTACATGACCTTATTAATGCAACAAATATTCTAGGAAATTATTATATTATATTCATGAAGAACAATGACCAATATATAATAAGTGAACATTCATGTAATCAAAGTACAAAACATTTGGTTCTCAGAACACCAACCCTTAAAAACTCTCACTTGGACTAGAGCCAACTGCATATGACTTTTAGTCCGCTAGACCTCACTTGATGATCATGTTTTTGCTGAGTCAAGGCTTTAGTCAAGGGGTCCTCCATGTTGTCTTCTATGGAAATACTGCTCAATGCAACTTCACCTCTCTGAGAAAAATCCCTCAAGTGATGATACTTCTGAAGTATGTGCTTTGTCCGCTGATGTGACATTGGCTCTTTTTCAAGTGGACCCGATGTATTATTGTCACAATAGAGTGTGATAGGCTCTTTACTGCTTGGTACTACATCCATATCTTGGAAGAATCTTCGCATCCATACTTCTTCTTTAGCTGCCTTAGAAGCTACGATATACTTAGACTCCACTGTAGAATTTGCCACCACACTTTGCATTGAGATCTTCCAGCTCACTACACCTCCATTCAAACTGAAGATGTATACAGTCTGTGACTTCATGTCATCTTGATCAGTCTAGAAACTAGAATCTACATGTCCTCTGATTACTAGTTCCTCATATCCTCCATAAACCAGGAACATATCCTTAGTAAACCTCAGAAACTTAAGGATAGTATTGACTGCCATCCAATGGTGGTCTCCTAGATCAGCTTGATATCTACCTACCACACTTAAAGTGTAAGAAAAATTTAGCCTCATACATAGCATATCATACATGACCAACCCAATCGCAGATGCGTAAGGGATCCTTTCCATTCTATTTCTTTCCTCATGTGTCTGAGGACACATTTTATTGGAAAGATGAATGCCATGTGACATTGGTAACAATCCCCTCTTGGACTGTTCCATACTGAATCTCTTCAGTATCTTGTCAATGTATGTACTTTGACTCAGGCCCAGTATTCTCTTGGATCTATCACGATGGATCTTGATCCCAAGAATATATGCTGCCTCACCCAAGTCTTTCATGGAGAAGAATTTATCTAACCATGCCTTAACTGACTATAAGATAGGTACTTCATTTCCAATTAGTAATATGTCATCAACATATACTATTAGGAAAATGACTACACTCCCACCAAACCTCTTGTAGACACAAGGATCAAATTCATTCTTAACAAATCCAAATTCCATTAGAGCTTCATCAAAATGAATGTTTCATGACCTTGATGCTTGTTTTAATCCATAAATGGATTTTTGCAACTTGCATACCTTGTTGGCATCCTTTGGAGTCACAAACCCTTCAGTTTGTGTCATGTAGACATCTTCCTGGAGGTTCTCATTAAGGAATTCTGTTTTGACATCCATTTGCCAAATTTTATAGTCATGGTAAGCGGCAATGGCCAATAGGATTCTGATGGATTTCAGCATCGCAAATGGTGAAAAGGTTTCATCATAGTCAATTCCTTGATGATGTTCAAAACCTTTTGCAACCAGTAGTGCCTTATAGGTGTTGACTTACCCCTCCAGGTCTAGTTTCTTTTGGAATATCCATTTATTACCAATAGGCTTTACATAAACTGGAGGATCTACCAAAATCTAGACTTGGTTTTGGTACATGGAATCCATTTCAAAATTCATGGATTTTTTCCACTTGGCAACGTCTGTTCCTTCAACTACTTCCTTGTAGGTAAGAGGATCATCATCGTCAACCAATAATGTGTCACCATCCTCAGTGACAAGAAACCATATCATTCTGGTTCTCTCACCTCTCTATTACTCCTATGTAGTTCTTGTGTCTCTAGAATAGATTGTTCTTCCACAGGGCTTTGTGGAATCTGTTCTTGTACCAACTCTTGTGTATCTTGAGCCTCGACTTCATCTAAGTATATATCGCTCCCAATATCTCTTTTGGAGATGTGGTCTCTCTCAAGGAATATAGCATGTCTTTCCACTGCAACCTTTTTGTCTGAGGGGTTGTATAGGTAATATCCCCTTGTTTCCTTGGGATATCCTATAAGGATACACTTTTTTCCTCTAGGTGAAAGCTTATTACCGGAAGAGGCCTTAACAAATTCTTCGCTACCCCACACATGTAAATTCTATAACATGGCTTTGCGTCAACTCCATAACTCATATGGAATACCATTTATCAATTTAGTTGGTACTTGGTTTAGTATGTGTGATGTTGTTTGTAATGCATATCCCCAAAAGGATAATGGAAGACTCGCATGACTCATCATTGATCTCACCATGTCCAACAGGGTGTGGTTCCTCCTTTCACTTACACCATTCCACTGAGGTGTGTAAGGAGGAGTGAGTTGGGATAGAATCCCAAACTCCCGTAAGAAATCAATGAAGTCCTGATTAAAATATTCTCCTCCTCTGTATGAGCGGAGTTTCTTAATCTTTTTACCAAGCTGGTTCTCAACTTCATTCTTGTATTCTTTTAACCAATCAAAAGAATCTGACTTATACCTAATTAAGTAAATATATCTATATCTACTAAAATCATTAGTAAAAGTTATGAAGTTCGAGAACCCACCCCTTACTTCAACTGGAAATGGCCCATCCACATCTGTGTGAACTAATTCTAGAATCTCTTTAGCCCTTTCACCTTTCCCACTAAATGGGGATTTGGTCATTTTGCCTTGTAGACATGCATGACATACACCAAGTGGTTTTAGTTCTAAGGAATCTAAATTCCCATCTTGATGTAATTTTGTCAAACGTTTCTCATTGACATGACCTATCCGGCGATGCCAAAGTTGGGTGTGGTATGAGTCATGTGAATTAACTTTGGCATCGATTGCCATTACTTGGTTTGTGTAGTCTAATACATAATGGCCGTTATATAAATGTGCCCTACCAAAAAAATGTTATCTTTATAAAAGTAGCAACATACACTTCCAAACTTGAAGATGAATCCATCGGTATCTAATCTGGATACGGAAATAATGTTTTTGGTTACAGAGGGTACATAATAACATCCTTTAAAAACCAAGACCATCTTAGTAGGCAATGTGATATGGTAGTCTCTGACAGCTACAACAACGAGTTTGGCTCTGTTGGCTGCTCGTAGATCCACCTCACCTCGGTCAATATTTATGAATCTACTTGGTTCCTATATTTGGATACAGATTTGAGCACCACAAGAAGTATCTAATACCAAATTAGTATAAATAAATAGATTGCATTCAATAACAAACGCACATGAAGCTTCCCCTTGTTTTTTTGGCTGGGTGCAGTTTTTCTTCCAGTGGCCCTTCTTGCCACATGCGAAACAAAAAGCATCATGTTACCTTGCCCCCCCTTTGATCTTCCTTTTCTTGGAAGGCCTTGAAGAAGATTTGGGCTTAAATATCTTTTCCTACCCTTTCCATTTATTCACCATAAGGACAGAAGGTTTTTCACTATTCATGTCATTATCCACTTGGAGAATGAGGATAAGAAGATCAGACAGAGACTTCTCAATGTTGTTCATGTCGAAGTTCACAACAAAGTTTGAGAAGATCTGGGGAAGTGATGCAAGAATGATATCGGTACCCAGTTCTTCGGGGAGTTTAAACCCTAGAACCTCCAAGTGCTCAATGTAGCCAATGAGCTTGACTACATGAGGCCCAGCTGGGGCACCCTCTCCAAGCTTTCTCTAAAATAGAGCCTTGGAGATCTCAAACCTTTCATGTATTGCTCTCTCCTGGTATAGATCAAGGAGGTGCTCAAGCATGTTGTAGGAATCCATTTCTTTATGAGACTTCAAGAGATCACTAGACATAGATGACAGTATCAAACATTGAACGTCGAGTGCATCACTCAAATGTTGATCATAGACCAGGAAATCTTCATCACTCGCCCCTGGGGCAGGAGAATCAGGGAGTGAGGACTCCAGCATGAAAAACTTTTGTTCATGGCGTAGGATACCCCGAAGGCACCTAAACTATTCTTGAAAGTTGCTGTTGGTGATGATGTTGTCTTTCTCCATAATTGATCATTGAGAAAATGTGTTTGGTGAGTTTTTCATATCCTACAAATTAAAAGAGAAGATTTATCAGTACTTTATTGATTACTTTTTATGAGAAATAATAAATTTTATTAAGTCTCCCACTATTTTATCAAGTCCCAATGGCCCTCACCATTGAAATCGGAATATCCAATTGCTTTAACATTATAGTGAAAAAGATCCATATTCCCCTTCGCATAACCCCAATAAGGGTTGGTCAAGCTATTTGAAGGTATTTAGGTAGGCAGGTTTTTGCCAACTGTGAGCTTACAGTTCCTTGATCTGTTGAGTAGATTCCCCAATCCTGAAATCCTAACGTGGATTTTCTAAACTCTTGCCTACAATATTACATAAAGTCTAGCAAGGTCTACTCATCTTGATGTAATATGGTTAAGTTAACTTGAAACCTTTCATAAGGGCTTCCTTTATAAAAGTAAATGTCCCAACAAGGGTTGGTCAAACACATAGTTTTATTGAGTCTTTCCCTTAATCAAGTAACAGAAGGCTTGGTCTGACTTAATATGGTATTTGAGGGATCTTATTCTTTATGCGTAGTTTTGCATTATCACATGCTTGTTCATATTATGTGATGCTTTCTTAAGTGATTAACCATGTTCTGATAATGTTTATGAATAGTCTGGTTTTTATTTTATTCCACCATTGCATGCTTGTTTGTTAATTATGTGATCACGAAAACACATAAATAATTAAATAAACCATGAAATCATACATAATTAAAATAATATGGCATGATCATGAGATTCTATTGGTTATCTTATCTAGCGGTTTTGATAAGATAACCCTGACCTAGGGAAAATACCTTGAACCTAATGGTTCGTGTTTTGCAGCTCCCACCTGTCCACCTTTGTATCTTCTTGGGTTGGTTTCGCCTCAGCTTTGGATTTTAAACCATCTCCTCTAGCTTGGGAGATCCTCCATTACATGGGATTTATATTAAAGAAACCATGGGCACGCATTCCCTACATTTTATTGGAAGAAGACTCGCAGGCTAAAAAATTTAAATTAAACAAATTTAAATGAAACCATGCACACATAAAAGGGGTCTTTGTTCTAGCTCATGATCATCCATAGCATGAAACAACATTTATGCATATTTAGAATTCAAATTATTTTAATCGTTCTTTCATTTAAGATAAGTCACACTCGAATTCAATTAATTATGATCTTATAATTAATCAATTATTTATCTTAAATTCATTTCTGAATTTCCTTGAGATTCTTCTCATCCATATTTCTTGTACAGGTCTTTGTACTTTTGGAGGAAACCAAGTGAAATTTCTAGAAAGTACACAGCGTGTAGTTTATATTTACACGGTGTGTATTTATTTTCACCCTTTATCCAAAGTACACATCGGGGGATTTGGCATGTTTTTTGTAATTTGGAAATTTTGGAGTACACTTCATGTAGAAAAATCATACACGGCGTGTACATCCTTGTTACGCGGTAACCGGCATGGAAATCTCGTGTACTTGGTACATGGCTTCTCCTTTGTACACGGTTTCACTTGGGACAGATTGGACTACACGGCGTGTTGCTCCAACATACACGCCATGTATTCATGTTCCCACGTGTCGTTCATTTATGGTCAACATGGGGTGTTAAATTCTTAGGTGTAATCAACTCACAGTTTGTGGTTTGGCGGACCAGTATCAGTTCGTTGAACCTAAGTACACGGCGTGTAGTTTTCATTACATGTCGTGTATTTCCGTGTTGTACAGACAGAAAGAGAAGCTCCTTCGGATGAGTTCCTTATTTTTATTTTAATCAAAATCTAAAATTAAAAGGTCTTTTCTATGACATGAATCACGAAACAAAGGAGGAAGAACAGATCTTGTTTATTCAGATTAGAGAACGATTTATCTTCAATTGAATCAAATATAAATGCATAAATTATCAATGAAAATTAAATAACTATAATCAACATTGTAACATCCCTCTGATACCAATTGAAGGTTTCGGGTGTAGCGCAAGCGTGTGGGTGTATGTGCCCACTTAGATTTTTTTCATTAACAATGATCAATCTGGGATCAATACAATGATAAACGCCAGTCTCCACGGATCGAATCATAGAAATAGACAAAGAAAAGGAATGTTCCGGAACCAAAAAGTAGGATCGTTACAGGTTGATTATAATTAATTTAATCAATTGAAAATAAGTTCATTTTGGTGTTATTTCTTCATTGATATTCTTGATCATGTTCCGATGTGATTCTTCACTGCATTGTAGAATCCAAGTGTATACTTCCTCTAGTGGTGATCCACACGTGCACCTTGAATCTCTAGACGTTTCCAAAGGAGTCTCTGGGTGATAGCGTGGACAACCCTTTTCTTGCATTTTCCACCTTAGATCATCTTGATCTGATGGAAGAGGATCTCTCTCGGTCTTGAGAGAGTTCTTGGAGGAAGAGGTTCTTTCCTCCTTGAAATAATTCTCTAGAATTGTTGTGCACAACGATTCTCTTGTCTCAGGAAAAGAGTTGGGATTATGAGGATATTTATAATCGGGTTTAAGGTTGTAGATTTATCACAATAAATAAACGTGTTACGCGTTTTATTTATTTCATCAACTCCCTTTTGAAAACCCCACGTCAAGTCATTAATTCCTTGACATGAACCCACACTGATTATAACAAATATCATTTAATAAAACGATATTTCCTCAAAATCTCGATTGTAAAAACTACACGGTGTGTATTAATAAATACACGGCATGTACTTCTTTTTCATTGAAAACTACACGGCATGTACATTCAATGTACATGGCATGTATATATTGTTTTTATTTATTTATTTCCTTTCCAAAATAAAAAACTACATGGCGTGTACATTTAATAATGCATGGTATGTAATTGTTTTCAAAATAAAACTACACAGCGTGTAATAATTGATACAGGGTGTGTACTTCTTTTATTTTATTCTTCCTCCAACATTAAAATGATTTAGGCTTCTTTGAATAATTATTAAACCACGTACAGGAATAATCTTTATTCGACTTGAGATACTTGAATACACTTAGTGTGTGGCCCTCTAGGCCTATTTCTTGTTGGCATTAGGCGGGATTGCCTAAAGTCCAAGATTACTGTCTAGCAACGGGTCAAGGCACTCAAGAGAAATAAGTTAACGCCACATTGACGTATCACCTCATACGAATGCTTATTGTGTAATTTAATACCTTTTTCTTAATATATCATCAAGCAGGTTTCATGGTAGTTTCATAAAACTATATGCTTGATCTTTCATTCTTTGACATCCAGAAATAAACTTGTCGTTACACCATGGCCATGGAATTTTTTTGATAGTTATATTTCAATCAAAGGGCCCAAGATATCTAATTCTATAAATATGTAAGGGACAAATCATTCCTCGACTTATCCATTAACAACATGTCATTCGTGATGCACCCAACATACCCTACTTCCCGCCAACTGTCTTCATGATGGTTTTCGTCAGGAAATCTACGTTTGAGAGTCATGACATGATTTAATGATAATATTCCAGTCTAAGGACCATTACACATGCTCGTAGATAGTAATATCTGATGACACCAAGACATGTGGAATTACTACTGGCGGGTCTGTTCTCATAATCTCCCATCTCGGAGATTACCAAGTGCGAACTCCATGAGAGGGAGTCTCATCTTCTTACGAGTACTCGCACGAGTACTCGCACATAACGGTCTGTATACTATGTGTCCTGTCATAGTATGTCATCCAACCACATAACTTTATTTAAGAATATTGTTATAGCAATTCAAGGTTCTCATCATAGCGGGGATCTTCCATGACCTTATTAATGCAACAAATATTCTAGGAAATTATCATACTATAGTCATGTAGAACAATGAACAATATATAATAAGTGAACATTTATACAATCAAAGTATAAAACAGTTGGTTCTCAAGACACAAACCCTTACAGTGGTGGTGCACTGAAGTGTCGAAGCAGGCCCTAGTATTTCCATTTGATCCTTTTAGAAAAACATATATGTTTGGTATCCCTAGTGGAGTGATATACTTTTATAAAACATTCCTTAGTAGAAATTTTAGACCCTACGATGTTTCCTCAGTGTGTATTGGTTTCTTACCTTCCATGCTTGGTTGGTTTTCCACTTGTGTATGTGGCAGCTGGAGTTTGTGTGGAGGGTCTGGTAAGACCCAGTGTGTACACTTGGGAAGCCCTATTTTTATTTTTTGGTACCCTCACATTATCGGAATCAAGTAGGTATGTGGGATGCTTAATGAGGATGTGGTTAAGATTATACTAGTTTGGATTGGAACTATTGGGTTTTGTTAGTATCTTCATCAGGTTAGCGAGGTGGTGTGCTACTAGACCTGATGACTACAGATGGGATGTAGTGCATATTGTTTTCCATCTATCGTATCTGAGAATACATGTGTTGCTTTTTTTATCAATTTTGACTTTGTTGGAGCTGGAAGTAGGTGTGGTTTTACCCTTGTGGTTCCCCTGACTGTGTTCATGTAAGCAACATGGGAACCCCTTTGTGAACTCACCTGCATGGGAGTCCTAATGGAGAGACTATTTTGGTTCCTTACGCCTAGTATTTTTCCTTTCTGAGATGAAAATCCTTAATTTTGGGAGTATTTTATGAAATTTTTTACCTTTAAGACTTTGGAATATTTCTAAGAATATTTTTTAATTCATTCACTGAGTCTTCATGGGAGTTCGGGGCCTAGAGATCCTCGGTGCGGAGATATTAAAAATATTAAATATATTTTATCATTTTTGTGCAATTTATTTATAATTGTTCAATAACTCCTATGAAGATTCTCAGCTCATAAATATGAAGTCATGGTTGAGTTTATAATGTGGAATTTTCTCTAGGCCTGACATAAAATTTGTCAACATCGGGTTCCGGGTCGGATGTGAGTTGGAGGGATCTCAAATGGAGGGTTATTGTTTTAATAAAATTAAAACAAATAACCCCTCCTCCCACCCCTTTAGTGAATTAATGGTAGAGAGAATGCAAAAATCCCCCCTCCCTCTTTTTAGTGAAGTATGAACCGAGGAAAACGAAGAGGGAAATATTAATCGATGATCTCTAATCTTGATAGTGATCACTCTCGGATCGTGGTGCAGCAACTTCTGAGTATAGATCTAACCCCAAAGCTTTGGCATTTCACCAAGAGGTAGGTGGGTTTAATTTATAAGTCCCATTTCCTGTTTGAAGCATAATTTTAATGTTTTATAGCCCTTATATGACTAAAAGAGATCCCTTGAGGGTCAATTTGTACATTTTAGTGGCAACCAGGGGTATTTTAGGTGGCTCATTGGGAATTCCCATTTGGAATTCCTGATCACACAGTTTGAAGTTCAGTGGAACACTTCATGTGTTCTTCTCATTCAGGGAAGATGAATTTTGGGGGATGCACACCTTGTATCAGGGTTACATGTCATGTAGGGACCTCGGGTCATGTGGCCAAGGGGCATGGCTATGGTAGCTATATAATGGGACATGGTCTTGTGAAAGTACATGGATAGAGTATATGGGTACAGGGAGACAAAAATGGGCACAAGTAGGATACAACTCCAAAATTTAGTTTATCTAGAACACACCATGTATCAGGGGGTACATACTGTGTGTGATCCATAGTTAGTCGAGTTGTGTGTGGAAGAACACGGTCGGGGAATCGGGTGAGGTGTCACATGTTGTGTATAGCCCATACACACCCTATAAGATCACGTGGATAGACAATCCATGCAACAGAGGCCACAACCAGGTGTTCAGGAGGGTCATATACTGTGTGGACCCCCGTACACATCATATACTCCTTTTTAGATATTTCCTTTTATAGTATATCCTTTTTCAAGGATCGGATTCAGGCATGCAAGTATCTTATCCTAATAAGTTTTCTATATAGAATGTGATGGTTTCCTTAATGGTGGCCTAGGATATATGATTTGGTATGGAGAAATATTGATGCAATAGTAGTAGAGCTAGAATTTGGGTAGTGATCATAGTGGATCACAGGGGTGATGTCGGGGTCGGTACTCGTCTTTATCATCTCAGGATGCAGTTCCCCTCGACTCTTTAGGCTGGTAGAGTAGTGATCCACTATCATAATAGGGAACGTGTCTGCTGCCTATAGTTGTGTTGCGATGTGAGGAAATATAAGCATGATACTCCTTTTAGTGGTTCTTGACTTACATAAGATATCGGTTGGGTTTTCTAGAAAGATTATAGGATTGGTAATATCCTTTCATATCAGGGCATAGGTTTTTCTTTACCTCTCAAATTGATAGATATGGAACTCCCATTTACATAGGAAGCAGGTCCTCTTCCCATGGAGTAGTTATTATGGGTTCAGAACTCTCTTGTTAGACCAGGGCATGGGTCCCCCCTAATGTTCATGTCGTTGGAGATAGATCTCCCTCAATGCAATGAGGTGCAGTCCCTCCATAATCATTGGACAGATAGATTAGGTACTTCCCTATCATACAGAGTGTGGGTCCTTTATCTATAGAGTCGATACTCCTTTATTGTGTCAGGGAATATGTCCTCCATATGTAATATATCAATAGATTGGGTACTCCCCTATCAAGCCATGGTTTGGGTCCTCTATCTTGAATTTATAACTCCCATGTTTTTCTATGGTGCAGGTCCTTCACACATGATGTTTCTAAAAAGTTGTTACTCCCATATCATCCCAAGGTATAGACCCTCTATCCTAGGGTTAGTACTCCCCTACCGTGTCTGGGTATAGGTCCCCCATAATGATCATACTGGTACAGTGGTACTACCTTGTTGTACTGGAGTGTGGGCCCTCTAGCTTAAAATTGGTACACCCCTATCATACCTGGGTGTGGGTCCCCTATCTTTGGAGTGGTAGTCCCCCATTTTCAAGTAGAAGTGGGGAGTTGGTCCTCCACTAGAGTAGGAGCTCCCTTAGCTGATGAGAATAGTTATGAAGAGCGGAACCCCCCCCCCCCCCCCACTTGTTGTGTATGATACCTGGTTATGTGTTATCACTCCCTCGATATAGTGAGGTGTGGGCCTCTCCCTACAGGTGCGACTGAGGTATTTGGGGATGGTTAGGAGCTAGTACTCCATCAGATATGGGGAAATAGAGAGGTGTGGGTCCCTTATCTCTCTCTCTTTATAGAAGATGCACATGGTGTGTGGACTATAGTAGTTCTTCCTCAACTATTTTTAGTGTTAAGGGGTGGGCCTCTTCACTTGGGTTCTTAAGATGTTACGCAAGGTACAAGAAAGTCATGATAGGACCTCTGGTGTTGGGCAGTAGAGTTGGACCTAGTGAGTTTTTCTTAATGGATCATGTTCTCTCAGACAAACCATCAGGGATGGTAGAGTTTTTCTTGTTGGATTGTATCTCTTGGACGAGTGGCTTATGGGATGGTTGAGCTCGTGGAGTGTGTTCTAATAGATGTTTGTTACCTTCAAGACTTGAGAAGAATGATGTAGGTGGATATGAGTTCCGAACCTCATGAGACTTAGAGTCTGAGTTGAGTATATCTGGGTGATTCTAGGAATCCTTTTGGTGTTTTCACATGTCTCTGTTGACACCCCTTATGGACGGAGTTGACTAGTTTTGAATAGTCAAGGATTGGTTTGAGATGGAGTTTCTCTCTCATTTGGGTTCCCTATGGATGGGTCGAGTGAACTATTTCCTTCAAGTTTCTCCATTTATTTTGGGTTTTCGAGTTCCTACTAAGAATTTTTATACTCAACCTTTCATAGGGTTTTCCCTCACATTTTTTATCTTATTCAGACTATAAGTCTTTCGATGGAGTCCTAGGAGGACCCGAGGCAGGCAGAGCTTAGTGGGATAGACCAACTGAGGTGTTTACAGGAGCTTGGATGAGGATCTTTTTAGCAGTTACATTTGGTATAAATACCCTCTTTCTAAGAAGGTTATACTATTTTTATAGTTTTTTTGGGCTTGAATTTTACCCATTTTTTACACTTTCAGTTCTTCTATTGTACTCTATTTTAGGATATATGTATGAATGCATTTTTATTTTTATTTTTTTATCCCTATACTGCTGCATTGAGATTTTTGTGGGTTTATATATATAGGTACAATATTATAAATCCTCCCATGTGTGTGTTATGCCCAGTTTTGATCTCCAGTCTCTAATCTATGGAGGTGGGCTAGGGGTGGTCGATGCTTGGACCTCATTGAGTCATGTCATGATAGAGCGGTATCAAAGGGGTACTTACTTAGGACCATTGTATATGATATTTGTTTTGGTTTAATAGTGGTAGTGTTATAATGTTTTGAGTTCAAATGTTTTGCCACAGACTCTAGCGTTAGTGAAGAGGGCAATGTATCTATTCACCAGGACTCTAAAACCCTTCTTTTCGACATGGTACATCAGGAAATTGGTCAAATGAAAAAAATTGGTACATTAATCATATAGGAATAGGTTTTGGTTTTACTTATCCTACTTGAGTCATCTTCCCATATATACTCTTTGACCATGTTTCATCTTGATTTCTATTTCAGGATGCCTACACGACAATAGCCAGGCCAGGTTCCAAAATGGGATTGCGGTGGTAATCCGCCCCGTGATGAGCCTTCAGTGTAGGGAATTGGTCTAGAGGTAGTACCTTCATGTGGTTCACTAGTTGATCTACTACCCGTCGAGTAGATGGTGGTTCCAAAAGTGTAGGTTGATAGCACTACATGAGTTCTAGAGGCTGTGACCTCTGAGTAATCAGGGTAATCCTGACCCCCAAGTAGTAGATGACTAGCTTGAGTTAGTCATGCATGTTTTCCACCTTGTGAGGGAACCTCCCAATCAGATGGTGGTCCTAGAAGAAATCATCCTAAAGGGTTCATTTGAGAGATAATGGAGTTAGGTGTCACAGACCCACAATGAGCTAACACTCACTTGGGTGGAGTTTGATCGGATCTTTAGGGAAGAGTTTTGTCCATCCACATTGATATAAATGTGTATCCAAGAGTTTCTGAAGCTTTAGAAAGGTATCACGTCTATGGAAGAGTACTTTGTGAGGTTCATTGACCTTTCATGATACTCCATAGATATTTTTCAAGACCCATATTTCATAGCTCATACCTTTAATCAGGGACTCTGCAAATACATCCAAGAAGGTGTGGTCACCTTGTGACTTCCCTCTTATGTGAGGGTACTAGAGTGAGCTTTAGTAGTAGATTTATTCTTCACAGAGGGTGGGGATGACGTGGCCATCTGTGGTGGTCATTAGGCTAAGGTATCTATAGTAGATATAAGATAGTCATCTACAGGATCGCAGCATAAGAGGCATACCCATACCCAAACTCAGGTACGTGGGACTGTAGTGCAAGAGTTTCACCAGGGGCCTCGTAATCTACAAGATAGGTGGTTTTATTCTTTCAATGGACAAGGAAATCCTACTAGATATTTTTCTACCTATAATGATTCTTAGAGGGATGATATCAATGTACATTCTTGGAAAAGTTTTCATATTGAGCATGGATTTCTGCATGACAACGAACATGGTGGAGGAGTGGGGAGAGCATTAGAAGGTGGAAGATGGTTCGACCTAGTGAGTTGTAGTCTTTGGGGAACATTCTCTTATACATTCCATCAGGGATGCTATATTTGTTCCCAATGGATTGTATCTCTTGAATGAGTTATATCTAGTATGGTTGAGCTCATGTAGTGGGTTATCCTAGGAAAGTGTTTCCATCGAGCCTCGAGCAGAATCCTATAGCTGTCTATGAGTTCGGAACCTCATGATACTTGGAGTCTGAGACAAGTATATGTGGGTGATTCTTGGAGTCCTTAGAGTGTTATCACATTTTTTCTCTGAAACTCCTTATGTAATAATCTAACTGGTCATGTATATCTAAGGATGGGTTCGAGATGTATTTTCTATCTTATTTGGGTTCCCTATGGATGGGTCAAGAAAACTATCTCTATTTAGTTACTCCCTTTTCTTTTGGGGTTCTCAACACCTACTGAGTATTTTTATACTCACCCTAGCATGAGATTTTCTCAAACATGTTGTGTCTTATGCATACCACAGGCCTTTTGATGTATTCCTAGGAGGACCTAAGGTAGGATAAGTTTAGTGAGCTATACCAAATAAGGTGTTAATCATAGCTTGGATGAGGAGATTTCTGGAACTTGCATTTGACATTGATCTCCTCCTTCTATTGTACTTTATTTTTGGATAGTTGTATGTATTCATTTTTAGTTTTATTTTTAATATCTCTACACTACTTCATGGATATTTTTATGGGTTTGTGTGTTTTGGTACCGTAGACTAAGGCCTCCCATTTTTGTATTATGCTTGATCGGTGGTAGTCACCAGCCCCTATCCTATAGAGGCGGTCATGGTGTAGTCGCCGCTCAGACCCCGTTAGGTTGGGTCATGACACCCTCACAACTAGTCGGCATACTTTTTCATATTGGGTGGAGTTCTTGAGGTCTCGTGGTGACCCATTCTAGTCACATGAGTGAGAACAAAGCTGAGGATGATACATGGGATATGGAAAGATGTTTTACTTTTCTGATAGTTTATATGAGCTATACATAAAGAGATCTAATCCATTCCCATTATAGTATTAAATTCCACAAACAGAAAAATTGTGATATTTAAGGTAGAATATTCCTATAAACACTAATTAGGGAAGAGTAAAACACTTGGTTTTAAATAATTATAACACTATATGATTTTATATATATCTTTACTACAAAATTATTGAGGGTTTGACTCAATATTTATAGAAAATGTCTAAGATATGAAGGAATTAATCTATCTAGAATCAACTAAAAATTTTTCTATTCTTGATTGATTAGAGATAATAATATTCAAAAATGTAGTTTTTTAGGATTCAGTAGTGGTATTTATATAATCCCACCCTTCCCCATTATCCCAGGTGGTTATTGATTTCAATTATCCTCAAAGGCCCTTGGTGTGGTGCACTGTCTTATATAGTGTCCATTTCCATTACAAATAAATCATTTAACCATGGGTAGTTCATTGAGTATATCCTTCTTCTCCTCTATTATATTAAGGTACATTTTTCTTTGATTTTTATACTCTTTTATTAGATTCCACCTTTTCCACACTTGAAGCATTTATTAGTTCCATAAATTATTTCCTCTATTTCTTCTTACCACATCTTTTATATATGGTTCGTCAGATATTCTTTCCTTGGTGACCTTTTCATTTTACCCTCCAATCTAAAACAACATCCTTCATTTATTATAACTCTAAAATTATAAAATAGATAATATTTTTAGAGATATTTTTTTTAATACAAAAAAACTATCTATTTTTTATCATGGATGATAAAAAAACCAAATCTATACCTTATAATCCTTTTGAAATTATCCTTATATATTAAAAATTATTCATTCTCCATTTTCCTGAGTTATAGAAATTATCTCTTTATTTCAATATGAAGCTTGTGAGGAAAATACTTATTAAAAAATATTATATTAATTACTTCCTACTCCATTGATTCAATTTTATTCTTCAACTATATATTCTTGACTAATGTTTACTATTTATTATCTTCTTATTCGGAATGGTAGAAAAACAAAGTAACATGCCCTTGTTCAAAACAATGAAGCATGTAAACTTTATTTTCCATGTTGTTGATCCATTTTCCCAAAATAAGTGGATTATAAGATATAATAAATAAAGGTGTTCATTGTCACATGAAGAACTGAGGGGATAATTTCTCCCTCTTGTATGAAAAGGGGTATCCCATATAGTTTAGGATATTGATCATAACCTGGGACAAGTGGTTAAATATTTCTATTTTGTTTTTAAGTACATCTCCCATTACATTAATAATTCCATTCGGATAATCATTTTATTCTCCATCACATGGGTTATTGGGGCTATATCTCATATTCCTGCCATTCTCTAAAATATAAAAGTTTATAATAGAACATAAGTTAATAAATCATTGGTAAATAAATTATTCATATGAGTAAATCAATTTTAAGGTCAAAACTTATGAAATTAATAATTTAAACATATGTCATCTAATATTACCTAACCTTATCCCACAACTAACTAAAACATTCTTGGATACCAACTATAGTGACCCATACATAACATAAAAATTATTAAAACCTTTTTTCCATAATATTATAGCTTTCTAAGTGGATAAGTTTAGTTATTTGATAATTAGGTTCACACAAAATTAATAAACATAAAACAACAAAATTTATTTAAATCCATTTTAATAGTGTTCCTATGGTATTTCGTAATCTTCTTAATACATGGGATCACCTAAGGATTTTCATCAAAGAAATTATGAGATGAAATCCTAGTAATTAGGGGAGTAATGGGAAATACAAATTGACATTAGTACATGGTTGAGAAAAATAACCACGATAACATCATATGTTTTGAGCCATAATCCTAGGAATAATTAATCATATGAAATAAATAATTAATGTAGTATATTCCTAATAATGAAACATCATAAATGAAATTCAATGCTTACCTCTAAGAAATCATATCAAAATGGACAAAGCTAACTACGTCATGTAAATGTATAACATTATAAACAAAGATAGCTACATCATGTTTGTATATGAGGATATCATGTGATATAAATATTTAACCAGTGAATTATATAGATAAGTAATTCTGGGTTCACCCATTACATCATATTAAGTTTAAAATGATTTTTTATATATATAAATTAAATATATATCAACAATAAAAAGAAATAAACCCATGAGAATAGAATAGATCTCATGAAATTGTTGAAAAGCATACATTAATGAATAAATATATAAGGATCTAAAGTAATAAGATAACATGTTCCCAGGGATTTACAAGGGTATTATAACTAATTAAAAAGAGTATATACCACTAATATTATAATAAATAATATAATAAATTTCACATAGAGGTTTCAAAAACAATGTATTTAACAAAATCATTCGCAATGTGTAAGAATTTATAAAAAGGAAATAATACGTACATATCTCTAGAAAAATGAATGTGAAGATGAAATAAGGACATCAAGAATGTTTTTAAAAAAATATATAAGAAACATAGAGAAAGGTATATGAAAAGAGAGTCTAAGAACATAAAATAACGGAAAAAGTTTGGAAGTCCCCTTATCTTAGGTACCTTTTTGTTTCATCATATTTACACATCCTTTATAACCAACCTATATATATATATTAAAACATTGATATAAAAGAATATTACATTAATTTATTTTATTCATGATCAATTATAATCATAATAATATATTTATTTACTTTTAATTAACAACAAAATAGTGTGATGACATTTTTGTTTGAATTGTTCCCTTATTCATTTTAATATTGTTTTTTTTTTGTTATTTTTATTTGTTTATTAGTTAAATTTCCTGAAAAACTAAAATATACAATGAAATTCACACACACACATTCACACTATACATAGACCACACTTACCTACCATGAAGGAGGTTATCAACTCATGGGTGGGTAAGACATCCATTAACGGGACATGACAAATAGATAGAGTGAGAGAGAGATAATGTATATGAAAATTTCAAAGTATAATTATATCATTAAAATAATATAATATGATAATTAATCAACTTTAAGTGGTTGGTTTAGAAATTTAAAAGATAATAGTAGATTAAAATTAGTTAAATTATAAAAGATAAGAATTGAAGTTACCACATCTTTGAAAATTTATCCTTTTCTAAGGCCCTAATTCCTATGATACTTGGAGTGAGATTAATAAAGAATGTATCTATAGCTTTTAGTAGTCTTAAAATGAGGTAGTTGAGTTCTTATTGGGTAATTTTATGAATTTTATAAGTGATTTTTAAAAAGGTGTGAGGGGTATTTATACTTGGAGGGGAGGGGTGTTTTTAAAAAAATAAGGAATTAATTATTATTTCAAGACCATGATTTTCAATAATAGTCTTCATTGAGACTATAAATATTATTTAATTACATATCTGTATATATATGTATTATACATACTTCTAGCTCTAAATTTATTATTTAATACAGAATAAAAGAAGAAAAAATGAAAAGATGTTTTAAAATAGAATAATATTTTAAGAATTTGGAAATTTACTTTTAGGATTAGAAATTGAATTTATTATTTTTAAATAATTTATTTATCTTATTGAACTTAATTTTGGTTAATCTATATTTTATAGAATTTAATAGTCCATTATTATATAAATATTACTTCATAAATCACATGTATTTGAAAATTTTTAACTTTACTATTCACCCAAAAATTTATGCTTTTCCAAAAAATACCAATAATAGATTCATGGATAATTAAGACATGAAAATTACAAAAATAATATTCAATTTATCGAAATATTTTTGAATTTTTTAAAATTTTAATATTTAAATATTAATCTGAAAATGAGGTTTTAAAAAAATATTAAAACATACATTGTTAAAAATATATACTTAAACTTTATTTGTGTAACCTAATTTCAATAATTATTTTATATAATTTTAAAAATAATATTTAATTATTGTATTGATGGTAAATATTACTTGTTATTTTATAATTCCAACTATCATGTTACTATTATAGCATTTGATATAATCTTTTAATGTTCTGGTTATAATTCAAATAGTCAATTTAATATTCTAATGGTAATATTGACTTTATACTTCATATAAATACTACTTAACTCCTTTATTCATTATTCAATCAGTTTCCTCTCTTGGTTCTCTATACAAGATTCAAATCCTTATTATAACATTTTATTTTACTCTTACGGTATTGTTTATGGTTGTGATAATTCTAGGCAACCATGAGCAGTCAAAATTTCAAATCTAGTTATGTTATTTATATGTGTCGATTTATCCATTTTACTATTTTTAATTTTATGAAGTTAATTTATCCTTCGTAATTAATGTTTAATATTGATGAAATAAATTATTATAATTTTGTTTTTTATATGGTTCATGTAATTTATAGTATATTATACCATATATCTGAATATGATAAACAATTTTGTTAAGAATGAAAAATTAATATATAAAAGTTTAGATTATTATTGGAATGAACCTATTATACATTTTTATATGAACATACCTTACATTTATAATGAACTGACCCTTAGTGAAAAATTAAGAAGGCATTATCCCACTATGCCTTTTTAATGAATCTATTATACAGTTATAATTAAATTAATATGAGTGAAATTTTAAAAAAGGAATGTGTTTACTATTTATTTGTAATGAACCTTAAATATTGTTATAGTAAAGAGATAATTTGTGATAATTTAACAAATTATTGAAACTATAGTGTCTTTTTATAGCTCTTTCCATGATTGAAAATTTGTTTATGGTATCATCCAACCATGAATTTTTATAGTATTTATTGTGAGTTAAATTTGATAAAGGGATGAACCTATCATGCCTTACCAGTATACATACCAAAACTGAAATTTTTTATGTAAAGAATATATCATGCATTTTATGGTAAATGTAACGACCCGAAATTTTGAATAAATCTTGTTTCCTAATTTCATGTGTTATTTTTTATACTCAAAAAAATGTTTTATTTGATAAACATGATTATAAATAAAATGAGACCATTGGTTTTTGAGTGTTATATGACCATCGGTCAATATGACCACCGTGAACAAAATGTTTTGATTATTGTCTCTAAATTTATGTAATCTTGGTTAATTATTATATAAAGAAGATTTGATGGCCTCACCTAGTAGCCTTGGGCCGATCGAAGCCCATCTAACAGAGATTGGGAAGGAGGTAGCACCATTGGGCTTTGCTCTGGACCAAATCCAAGCCGAACTTCATCATGTGAAGCTAGAACGGAATCGCCTTCGCGAGAAGTTCAAACTGATAGAAATTACTACTCGGGCAATGTTGACTGAGCCGCCCCAAAATTCTATCACCCTAGCACACCTTACTCTTAGGTCCTATGCTGGTATTATAAGGGGTTATGTAACGAGACCGTAATTGCCTTGTGTAATCTTTTTTTTAAATAAAAATTTGGATTTCTTCTTATGATGATGTTTATGAATTTTCAAATGACCGGATAAATATTGTATGCATATTTTTGATGAATTTTAGAAAAAGGATATTTTAAAAATGGTTGTGTAAACCTTAAATAATTAAAAATGTGTAATGATTTTCGAAAAATGGTCTTCTACAATTATGTTCAGTACGAAATTTAGAGTCTAATAAGATCAACTTGATTTTTGATGAATAGTAAATTATGAATAGTGATTTTATGATTAGGATTAGTAATATGACCAAATGGATTAGTAATCTCACTTAAAGAAAGTTTTAAAATAATCTAGGCACCCTGATTAAGTAATATGATTCAATAAAATAGTTAAATAACGGTTTCATTAATTATTATTCAAGTATTAGTTTTTTCGGGTGAATAGTGTTTTTTAATTAAAAATTTAATTAAAAATAATTAGAAAATTATTTTTATAAAAATGATTTTATTTTTGAACTCAGAGCATCGATATTATGTTATGGTAATTTTTGGGGTTTTTTCTGAAAAAATGAATTTTCGATGAATAGTGTTTTTATTTAAAAATTAAATTAAAAATATTTAGAAAATTATTTTTATAAAATGGAGTTCATATTTTTAATCAGAGCGTTGATATTTGGTTAAGGTGAAATTTTGGGATTATTCTGAGAAAGTTGAATTTTTGATGAATAATGAAAATAT
This sequence comes from Viscum album, assembly GCA_963277665.1. Lineage (NCBI taxonomy): Eukaryota > Viridiplantae > Streptophyta > Magnoliopsida > Santalales > Viscaceae > Viscum > Viscum album. The sequence goes on along the minus strand of OY728131.1, from coordinate 668,599,496 downwards.
AGTTTTTAAGTTACGGGTGTTTAATGACATCATTAAATGATGTATTAAGTTTGTAATCAATATGTTCGAATTATGAATAGTGAGATAAGGTATGAGGTGTCCCAAGTGGCTAATACCATGGGCAAATACCATGGGCAAGCCCATGGTTTTGCCAAAACCACTAATGAGGTGTCCCTTTGCCATTAATGCCTTGTCCCCTCACTTTCCCTATAAATACCAAGCCATCCTCTCATCCATTCGACTCCCCACTCTTCCCCAACGAAGTTCTGGTCTCATTACCTCCCAAGGAGTCCTCCCAAGGTGCCCCCAAGCCCTCAAGGTCCCAACCTTTGAGGTTTAAGAGTTACATTTAAAGGTAAGGGATCCGACCCCTCTCTTTCTTTTCAAGTGATCTCTTTTATGTCATTCCTTTTATGCTCCATGTTCTTATTTTGGAGGATGTTCTTTTATACTCCTCTTACTGCCCTTTTTATGTTCATATTATGAAAGACCCCCTCTTACTCTCATCATTTCGTTTTAAGAAAGTTTAAGTGGCGCCGTTAGGCTGCCGAATTTTCAAGGGATTCATTCACCTCTCTCTTTTTCAAAGTTCTACTTTCATGTCAAGTCTTTCAAGTTCATTTTTATTATATTGGGGTATGATCTCTATATTTATCATACTGGTCTTTTATGATCACATGATGAGAGACCCCATTTGATCTCTTCAATTCAGTATTTTGATGTCTTAAGTGGCGCCGTTAGGCTGCCGAATTTTTAAGTGGTTCTTCACCCTTCTCGTTTTGAAGTTCTACTTTCATGTCAATTCTTTCAAGTTCCTTTATATTATGTTGGGGTATGATCTCTATATCTATCATACTGGACTCTTATGTTCATATTATGAGATACCCTATTTGACCTTGTCAATTCAATTTTGTTGAAGTTTAAGTGATGCCGTTAGGCTGCCGAATTTTCACAAGAGAAATCTTGTTTTGTTTTCTTCCTTTCATGTTCTTCATTTCATACGGTATATTTTCAAATTTCATTACCATGTTCATAAATCCCTTATATTTTGTCCCTATACTGTTTGATGGGTCATTTATGAATGTTTGACCCATGTCCCCTCTCTTCTCAATGTTTTCTAAAACCTTGTAACATAGCCGTTATGCTGCAGAATTTTCCCCTCAAATGCCTCTCTCTTTTCTCAAAAATTATTTTATGTTATAAAGTGAATACTCAAAGCTCTTATTTCTACAAGGGTATTCACATATATATCAAAATGTTCCATTTTAAATTCTGGGATTTACATACATGAGACCCACTTCCCTTTCCGTGGGTTTAAAGTGCCGTAAAGATCATGTCATTAAAGCAGTTTTTAAAATGTTATGATTATGAAATGAAACCCATTTATTTTATGCTATATGGGTTATTTATGAAATGTTTGATGATGATATATGTGTCTCACATGATAATAAAGGCAAATTTAAGGGTGCTCCCTGATAGCGCTCCAATGCATTGGGTAAAGACTTAATCTCTAGAGATGACCATTTTAACGACGCCTTGGTGAATAACCTTGGTAATTTTTAACGACACCTTGGGGATGGACCTTGGTGAAACGAAACGATTGCCAATATTAAATGTTGCAGCCACATCTTCAAGTTATGAAAAAGTTTTATTTTTATTATGATATGCCTCATGATTTCATTTTCATGCCTTAAAGTTCTTTTCATGACTTTATTGATGTATCCCAAGTTCATATGTAAAATGTTTCACTTGTTTCCCTTGCTGGGCCTTCTGCTCACCCTTTCTTTTGATGTATGTTCCCAGGTTATGAGATTCAGTAATGAGCCTAGGGTGAACATGAGGAGAAGCCTTTCAAGTGTTTAAGAAGAATTCTTTATGTTGTTTTCATGTTTTAAGTTCCTGGTTTCCAAGACACTAAACCTTAAAGATCCTCGGTTTTGTAAAATGTAATTAAAGTTTATGTGATAAAAAGGTGGGATGCTATATTTGGTATCAAAGGATGGTTTAGTTATTTGTGGAAATTAGGATATGAAAACTCTAGGAGGAACCCTATAGAAAAGTTTAATATAGGAAATCTTCCTGGTATTTTGGTGAGTATTGAGTAAGGGGTTGCCAAGCAAATACATCCCTGTCTGGATACGAGCAGGTAGAGGTGGCTCTAGCACAGATGTACATAGGGGTAAAACCCGAAAACACCGCTTTGAGCTAGACTCGAACGGGAACTGGTACACGACAACGGGCCTTGCTGCACTCTTGGTTACGACACTCCCGGGGGATATGCTTTGGTAAATTCATAAGCTTGGTATGAACCATTATTAAAGGAACAAAGATAAAATAAAATAAAGATTCACATAAGAATATATGATCATGGATAACCTAGATGGGAACCTAGGGGATCACAAGTTAGGGTATACTTTTCTTCTACAAGTTATCCTTATATGCTTTAAGTTCCTTTTCATGATTATTGGTTAAGTATTTAAGCCTCTAATTATACTTTATCTTCTTAGTTAATGGTGGGAAATGGAATAACGTGTCCCAACAACCAATGTGATAGGAAATGTGACAATTTCCGTATTAATATGTCAGAGATGATTAGGGGATTAAAAGATGATTATTATTTTGGAAGGCGTTCACTATTTTGGGGACCCTATATGATCGAGGTAAATAGATTACTATAGTATTTTCATTGAGGAGTAAGGTTGACTTATATTTTGAAGAATTGATGAATTTAAGGTGGACTTATAGTAATTTAGGTTACTTTTGGGAATGATTAACCTATCTTGGGTAAAATATGTTTAGGTTAGCTACTTTTGTTATAAGATGTTAGGAGTGGTTGATGTTGTCTGGAGATGAACAATGAAGTTGTTTTGGAAGACTATGTTATCAAATCCTTCTTGTATTTGGGTTTCAATCTTAGTTTGGTTTATTTTGAGGAATTTTAAGGACCGTTATTTATGGAGTGGTCTATGATGAACGTTGGGTAGTACCATGGAACTTTGAAGATTTAAAAGTAGGTTCTATTCCTATGGGATTCTTTCTTTTTGAAGAGTTGTTTTACCTTAACCTTTCTGTTTTTGGGATAATGTTTAAAGATAGAAGAAATAGATAGTTAATCTTTTGTAGATTATGTGATTCTATAGAAGATGATTCTTGTGCTTTTATGAGACCAAGTGTTTTTGAATTCTCATCATTTGGCGAAAAGATTAGTATTGGTAGGGACTTGTTAAAGGATGAAACTCTACTTGAAGGTAGGTATATTTTCTTATGTTTTTGTTCTATGTAGTAAATGAAATCCTCAAAATTATGAAAAGAAACGTAAATCAAAAATGTTGTTGGTTTACGTTTCCTACTAGGTAATCAAAGACCGTTTACACACATCATAAGTTTGGGATTTTCTCATGGTTAACTTTCTCCTAATCATGTTCTCTATCACTCTCTCTCAGAACTGACCCTTTGTTTTTTTCCTCCATGTCCATGTTTTCCTACATGGAACCCGAGTGTGGGTTAACTCGGGTGGCCTTTGTACTTCCTTTTCTTTCTTTTAAAGTAATGGTGTTACTGACTCTTTTTCCGATGTGGGACTTTCAATGAAATTTTAAAACCCAATTTAAAAAAATTGCGAGGACGCAATTTCTTAAGGGGGGAAGATTGTAACGACCCGAAATTTTGAATAAATCTTGTTTCCTAATTTCATGTGTTATTTTTTATACTCAAAAAAAATGTTTTATTTGATAAACATGATTATAAATAAAATGAGACCATTGGTTTTTGAGTGTTATATGACCATCGGTCAATATGACCACCGTGAACAAAATGTTTTGATTATTGTCTCTAAATTTATGTAATCTTGGTTAATTATTATAGAAAGAAGATTTGATGGCCTCACCTAGTAGACTTGGGCCGATCGAAGCCCATCTAACAGAGATTGGGAAGGAGGTATCACCATTGGGCTTTGCTCTGGACCAAATCCAAGCCGAACTTCATCATGTGAAGCTAGAACGGAATCACCTTCGCGAGAAGTTCAAACTGATAGAAATTACTACTCGGGCAATGTTGACTGAGCCGCCCCAAAATTCTATCACCCTAGCACACCTTACTCTTAGGTCCTATGCTGGTATTATAAGGGGTTATGTAACGAGACCGTAATTGCCTTGTGTAATCTTTTTTTTAAATAAAAATTTGGATTTCTTCTTATGATGATGTTTATGAATTTTCAAATGACCGGATAAATATTGTATGCATATTTTTGATGAATTTTAGAAAAAGGATATTTTAAAAATGGTTGTGTAAACCTTAAATAATTAAAAATGTGTAATGATTTTCAAAAAATGGTCTTCTACAATTATGTTCAGTACGAAATTTAGAGTCTAATAAGATCAACTTGATTTTTGATGAATATTAAATTATGAATAGTGATTTTATGATTAGGATTAGTAATATGACCAAATGGATTAGTAATCTCACTTAAAGAAAGTTTTAAAATAATCTAGGCACCTTGATTAAGTAATGTGATTCAATAAAATAGTTAAATAATGGTTTCATTAATTATTATTCAAGTATTAGTTTTTTCAGGTGAATAGTGTTTTTTAATTAAAAATTTAATTAAAAATAATTAGAAAATTATTTTTATAAAAATGATTTTATTTTTGAACTCAGAGCATCGATATTATGTTATGGTAATTTTTGGGATTTTTTCTGAAAAAATGAATTTTCGATGAATAGTGTTTTTATTTAAAAATTAAATTAAAAATATTTAGAAAATTATTTTTATAAAATGGAGTTCATATTTTTAATCAGAGCATTGATATTTGGTTAAGGTGAAATTTTGGGATTATTCTGAGAAAGTTGAATTTTTGATGAATAGTGAAAATATAGTTTTTAAGTTACGGGTGTTTAATGACATCATTAAATGATGTATTAAGTTTGTAATCAATATGTTCGAATTATGAATAGTGATATAAGGTATGAGGTGTCCCAAGTGGCCAATACCATGGGCAAATACCATGGGCAAGCCCATGGTTTTGCCAAAACCACTAATGAGGTGTCCCTTTGCCATTAATGCCTTGTCCCCTCACTTTCCCTATAAATACCAAGCCATCCTCTCATCCATTCGACTCCCCACTCTTCCCCAACGAATTTATGGTCTCATTACCTCCCAAGGAGTCCTCCCAAGGTGCCCCCAAGCCCTCAAGGTCCCAACCATTGAGGTTTAAGAGTTACATTTAAAGGTAAGGGATCCGACCCCTCTCTTTCTTTTCAAGTGATCTCTTTTATGTCATTCCTTTTATGCTCCATGTTCTTATTTTGGAGGATGTTCTTTTATACTCCTCTTACTGCCCTTTTTATGTTCATATGATGAAAGACCCCCTCTTACTCTCATCATTTCGTTTTAAGAAAGTTTAAGTGGCGCCGTTAGGCTGCCGAATTTTCAAGGGATTCATTCACCTCTCTCTTTTTCAAAGTTCTACTTTCATGTCAAGTCTTTCAAGTTCATTTTTATTATGTTGGGGTATGATCTCTATATTTATCATACTTGTCTTTTATGATCACATTATGAGAGACCCCATTTGATCTCTTCAATTCAGTATTTTGATGTCTTAAGTGGCGCCGTTAGGCTGCCGAATTTTTAAGTGGTTCTTCACCCTTCTCGTTTTGAAGTTCTACTTTCATGTCAATTCTTTCAAGTTCCTTTATATTATGTTGGGGTATGATCTCTATATCTATCATACTGGACTCTTATGTTCATATGATGAGATACCCTATTTGACCTTGTCAATTCAATTTTGTTGAAGTTTAAGTGATGCCGTTAGGCTGCCGAATTTTCACAAGAGAAATCTTGTTTTGTTTTCTTCCTTTCATGTTCTTCATTTCATACGGTATATTTTCAAATTTCATTAACATGTTCATAAATCCCTTATATTTTGTCCCTCTACTGTTTGATGGGTCATTTATGAATGTTTGACCCATGTCCCCTCTCTTCTCAATGTTTTCTAAAACCTTGTAACATAGCCGTTATGCTGCAGAATTTTCCCCTCAAAATGCCTCTCTCTTTTCTCAAAAATTATTTTATGTTATAAAGTGAATACTCAAAGCTCTTATTTCTACAAGGGTATTCACATATATATCAAAATGTTCCATTTTAAATTCTGGGATTTACATACATGAGACTCTCTTCCCTTTCCGTGGGTTTAAAGTGCCGTAAAGATCATGTCATTAAAGCAGTTTTTAAAATGTTATGATTATGAAATGAAACCCATTTATTTTATGCTATATGGGTTATTTATGAAATGTTTGATGATTATATATGTGGCTCACATGATAATAAAGTCAAATTTAAGGGTGCGCCCTGATAGCGCTCCAATGCATTGGGTAAAGACTTAATCTCTAGAGATGACCATTTTAACGACGCCTTGGTGAATAACCTTGGTAATTTTTAACGACACCTTGGGGATGGACCTTGGTGAAACGAAACGATTGCCAATATTAAATGTTGCAGCCACATCTTCAAGTTATGAAAAAGTTTTATTTTTATTATGATATGCCTCATGATTTCATTTTCATGCCTTAAAGTTCTTTTCATGACTTTATTGATGTATCCCAAGTTCATATGTAAAATGTTTCACTTGTTTCCCTTGCTGGGTCTTCTGCTCACCCTTTCTTTTGATGTATGTTCCCAGGTTATGAGATTCAGTAATGAGCCTAGGGTGAACATGAGGAGAAGCCTTTCAAGTGTTTAAGAAGAATTCTTTATGTTGTTTTCATGTTTTAAGTTCCTGGTTTCCAAGACACTAAACCTTAAAGATCCTCGGTTTTGTAAAATGTAATTAAAGTTTATGTGATAAAAAGGTGGGATGCTATAGTAAATACCATGAATTTGTTTTTCAAAGTTATAAACCTATAATTTATTTAAAATGAATAGATCTTCGCAAACCTACTTTATTGTTATAATGAACTGGCCATGACCAACCTAACACACATTCAAAATCAATATATCATTATTCTATAAATTATCTAATTTTTAGTGATATTTTAATTCTAATTTATAATTGTTTGAATAAAAAAAATTAAATAACTATACATTTTAATCTAAGTATTTTTTAGGCTTCATAGGATGTGAAATTAAATCTATCAAATAGATTTACAAAACCTGTTATGAGGGGGGAAATTTGTATTTTAAAAGTCTAAAAAATCTTATTATGTTAGGAAATAAAATTTGTAATAATATTTTTAGGATTAAATGGAAATTTAATAGTATTTATTTCAACTGTATAAATTATTTATTTATTTATCATAATATAAAATGTATTATGTGATTCTCAGGATATTATATGATTTTTAGACCTTGAGTAAATATGTAGTGGTGGTGAATTAGATAATATCTTGCCTATTAAACCCATGATAAACCCACATCTCTTTGTAATATTTATGAGGCTATTTCATGATTTGGGAAAATGAGTAGGATGGTAAGGGGACCTAAAAAAGTTTAATTGAAAATTTATTAAATAAAACCCCAATCCTTATCCATGATTCTGGTTCTCATGTTTCTAATTATTGTCTTAACCACATACAATGAATATTATAGCTTTTTAGTATGCCTTATTCTCAAGGGTGGGTTGGACACATATAGAATAAAGTGATTAAGTATGATATGGTTGAACAATGTGGTAAAAAATATTGACAGAACATCTTTCACAAGACGGTTATTTATCAATGTCCAATCAGTAATTTTATCTAAAACCTTGAAAAATCTTAAAACCTTGGATTTCCTATAGTTACTATATTAGAATATTCTTTTCATGGATTACACAACATGATTCAATTAATTGGTATAGTTTTCAATAGATATAGTGGTAAATAATGAGTTAAGGTCTTTTAGATTTAAAATAGGATTGAAAACATATATTTGATACAGGATTGTGGTTTTAAAATTTACTTATTAGCTGTTGTAATTAGGAAACTCATTATTATAGAGTGAATTATTTATGGAAATTGGGGTCCTTTAAATATCTCATATTTTGTTAATGAATTAATTTTACCTTTAAATAAAGAAAATAGAATTTATGATGATTTTATATCATGTATTAGTGGTTCATAAGGTTATAGTATGAGTTTAAAATACTCCCCTTATTAATGAAGGATTTAAATTTTTTACCAATACGGTATATCTAGTCACGTAAAAAATGTCTAATAGAGGATAAAAATTTATAAAACCATGAGATGTTGGGTCACCTAGGAAGATTTTTTTTAGTTCATCTCAAGAAAAATATTTAGGGCGATTTATCCATACTAAGGGGTCTCAAAAACAAATTGTAATTTTATAACCAATGAGACATAATTAAGGATAAAATTTTGGGTAATGAGATTCTAAAACTACTCAGTGTTCACTCTAGGGGTACTTCAATAGAACCCAAGAACACCACTCCATATAAATTAGGGTGGATTTTATCATAGAATAGGTGTCAATATATATTGATATGGGTCCTTTAGCTATTCAAGGTGTCATACTTGTAATTTATTCTTTAAAACATGCTCTCATCTTAATGTTAGGCTATCCAATTTATTTATTTCTAATATAATATTTGAATAATTTGGGTTATATTTATAACATATTGATAATATAATAACTATTAAAACATTCTATAATGTTTTTTTCCTTGTTATTAAAATTTATGATATTAATATTGACATTGTTCATCAGGTTGAATATGAGGTCCTCGTTTATTTATTTTTTGTGGAAGGTAATTTTTACCTCTGTAGATGTAATTTATTATATATTCTTGAGAAATATGGATATGAATATTGGAATGGAAAGAGTAGTTAATGGTTTTATTTGATATATTTTTTTTCAATTAGATTCCATTTTTGAATAATATGATAGGGTAAGAAACAATAATTTCCTAAGGTTGTTAAGTTATGTAAGTAAGTATTCCAAGATTAATTTTGGGAATTTCTTCTAGAAATAAAGTTTGAATTTTATTTAAACTAATTACCAAGATTCATCCACACAATTATTATTTCTTGTTTTATGTGTCATTTAGTGCTTAGAGAGTTCAATTATAGTTGGAACGTACAAATAAAAAAATACCTAATTGAGTGCATCACCTTGGAGTTAACTAAGGATTTTTTATAAAAATATTTATTGTACACTATACTTAAATATAGATTGTTGGAAATAAAATTCAGGTCATGATTAATATTGTATACCTTCTACCTTAAAAATGATTTTTTAGAAAATTTAAAAGGAGTGTAGTGGTTTTCTAAAATTCACATGATATTAGAGTACCATCATTTATTGGTGGGACCAAAAAACATTTCAAACATGGATCTAAGGTGTCAATTTAGTCATTATAAGTATCTTATAATGCTTCTTGGGATTACAAAATTCCCAATGATATTTATAGATTTAATAAATCATATCATTCATTAAATTTTAGATATATTTATTTTCATCTTCATTGATTAAATACTTATTTATTATTATTCAATAGAGTGCCATGAAAGATACTTTTTTGTGGTATTATAGATTTTTATGGATTATTGGTTATAAATTAATCTTTCTGAATTCCATTTTAAGATTTAGGAAGTAAAATTTTGAGGCCATATGGTATTTGAGGCTGAAATATTAGTTTATTTAGAAAAATTAGAGGTATTTATTTCCTTATAGTTTCTTAATAATGTCCTTGAAATTTAGATTTTTCCTTCCTTAGCTAGTGATTATTAGTGATTTATTCCTAGATTATATAATCTAGTTGTATAGATAAAAACTTTAACTCAAAATGGTAAAACAGTTGAAGTAAATAAATGTAGTTATAGTTCCATAAATAATCACAAAAGTGGGTTTATAATCACTCATTTCCTTATATTTGTTGTGATAGGAAATTATTATGAGGTATATTATGATTCATTTGGAGTTTATTAGGGTGTATACTATTATATGGGATAATTTTGGTCTAATTCATATCAATATATCATATAAAACATTTAAATAACTAACTTACATATAACCAAATACTTGGTTGTAATTGTCAATAATCTGAATTTATGGAGAGATTATTTGTTTAGTGAAATCTTCGTCATCCATACTAAATAAAAAAGTTTTAAATGCATAATTTATAAATGGTATTTAATATATTAAAAAAATAATATGGATGGAGTACCTCAATAAATTTTATTTTAAGCTAAATACACCCAAAAAAATGTGAATGCATTTTTATAATATGTGAGAAAAAAAATTTAAGTGGAGGTGGCTCGTGTGTATAAGGAAAAGTAGATATTGATTTTTATTTCAGTTGATATATATATGTATATATGATAGTTATGGACATAAAATTTTAGGTTGTTTTAATATTACCCTAGCATTGATGGATAAAGTAAATGGGAAACAATATATTGGATATGAATTTTAGGTAATATTAAGTAGCATTTAAGGTGGGGGAACCCAAAATAATGCATATAAGGGGATGATTTAGAACCGTATTTTATAGTTGGTTTAATTTCTAAGACTCAAATACAAGATGAAACAATTCAATATTTTCATCACACTAGTCAGTAGTCATCCCTGGTGACACTTAGATGCCCCACAAAAATATATAGTAGTTTTGAGTTTAACACCCCGATATTTTATGAAAAATATTCTTTTTAATTTCATTGATGTCTTGTTTTGTACGCTACACCAAAAGGATCTCACGCTACACGCATCCCTGACATGGATTACATTACACGCAATCGCGACCTTCCACGATAGCGTATGTTGTACGCAATACCGAGTTTCACTAAACAACGATGTGTCATATAAACTAGTCGTTATGAATAGTAATACCCAATTTTTGAAATTTTATTTTTCAAAATGGACTTCATTTTTGGATTCGGAATATCGAAATTATACTAGGGTAAAATTTTGGTATTTTTCTGAAAACTTTCAATTTTTGATGAATAGTGAAAATACTGGGTTACTATTTAAAAACTGACTTTTTATTTAAATAATTATTTATTTTATTTAAATTTATTTTAGGTCAAAATTGATACATAATACCTATATAATTTCAATGTAATTCATTGGAGTCATTTTATAATAATTTTAGATATATAAAAATTTTATTGAGCTTTTCACCGTCTTTTACCCACCTCCTAGGAGAATTTGGAAATTCACATAAAACTTAATTTTACTACTTCTGTGAGTGGAATTTCGAAAATACAAGAGATTTGGTTAATATCAAGGACTAAAATGTGGTTCAATGAGATGAAAATAATTTTCAGTGAATAGTAACTTTTTACTTTTATTTACCATAGTTAAAAGTAAATAGGGTAATTAAGGGTAAAAATGATATTATTATTTCCCTAACACATGTCCAAATTATATTGGATAAGTTTAATTCGACCAAAAACAACCTTAGGAATAAAATATGACCATTTAGGTCCACTTGTATTAGATTATGACATTTATTATTAATTTATTTAAAGAAGGGTTAAAATAGTTAAAATCAAAGTTTAATAACTAAATTATTTTTAATATAGGTTTATACATAAGATAAATTAGACTATAAATATTCATTAGAAATATAAGAATCTTTTCTACATAATGGTATTTTATTTATAATTTTTAGACACTAAATAATTTAATTTATTTATGACACAATGATAATGAAGTAATTATCTTATTAATGAAATATTAACATAATTGATGTTATAAATACCCAAATAAATGTAATTTTAGAATTTTTATGAATTCCACTAATTTTATAGGTTAAATGACATGTTCTTATTTATTTAATTAACTTTTTTCGAACTAATCATGTTGTTATGATTTTCACAAAAATTAATTACCAAATAGTGTCTAAATTGACATAAAATAGTTTTAAAAACAAATATTATATTATTAATTGTTATTATATTCTTAAAAATCTATTGTTCAGCCAAGATACTTATATAATTATAGGTGTATCATTAATGGACCACTTGGGGGTCGCTTGGATGTATATGGTAAGTTTATTAACTATATAATATAAAAATACAAAGTCACATGGTAAATGTCAATCTAATTAACTAAGAGTTAAAACTAAAAGATAAGGTTAATATAATGAACAAAACCTGTCTAAAATATATTTGTTGAGAGTATTTCATCCCAGACCCACCTTATATTCTAAATAAATCAATTTGGAGCTATTAAAAACCAAATATTACTTTATTATAAAATAATATTTTAACTTTTTCCAAAGGTGCCCCTCTCCTCCCTTATAAAAAGAGCACCCATTCCTTCTTTTATTCACACCCTTTTAAGCCTTGAAGCTCGGCCAACCCCTGCCCATTTCTCTTCTCCACTTCCCTAGAAAAAATATTTAGGTTCTGGTCTTCTCAAAATACCAACTCTACTTCCTTAAGAGAAGTCTTAAAGGAGGTGCGTCGAAGAAGAGGTAATCTCTTCTTCCGATTCTCTCAAGTTTCTTCATTCTTCAACTTCTTCTTCTTTAGTTGTCTCATTATAAAGTAATAACATCATTATTACCTATATAATGATATGATTTTATAAATATTAAACAACTCTATTTCACCTTCTATCCATCCTACGAAAAACGAAATCATCGTGCTTGCGTACGTACGGAATATCGTCTCCACGCCGTGGTGTAATCTGTTTTCGACCACCACCTTACTTGGATGGGTATAATGGTGTAAATAGATAACTATATATGATTATTTTAATGTGATATTGATTCTGAAATATTATACATACACTTCAATACAACTCCATGATCATGGGAATGGTATCATCGCTCGTGCGTACGTACGGACTACCGTCTCCACGACGCGATGAGATTAATTCTCCATGTTAACCATTCATGAATGATTATAAAGTATATATAATAATTAATCATGAAATATATTACATAATAATACTGGATTTATGTATATATATATATGTATTTAATCTACTTAATTCCATTCATTTCAATAAGGAAATGAAAACAACGTTCATGCGTACGTACGGCCTACCGTCTCCATGAACGGTGTATTTCATTACATTTATCAATCTATCATATATATATATATATATGTATATATATTATATATATATCATGTTTTACATTCTGTAATTAATTAAATCAGTATATAAGTAATAATATCAAGAACAACAATTCTAAACATGTATGATAAAAAAAATGATTTTACCCAAAACGCTACTTTAACATGGAATTTACAAAAGAACGGGTAATATAAAGTCATAAATGAACCATTTATGACATCATAACAATGAATATGATTCTTTAATAAGTCAATGACATTATTTAAATCATTATACAGGATGTTTTGAAACATACGAAGCATATCAGACCTAAGGTAAGGGATAATTATTCCAATCTCATTCTTATCTGAGATTGTTTATTCGTAAGTATTTACTGGGGGTTATGTTTATTATCCATGTCCATATGTTCTAAAAATGTTTTTATAAAATGTTTACTTTCCTTACATGTATTTTTAAAGACATTTTTACCCTTTTATTACTTTTACCACATCGTATGGAAGGAATCTTTCTTTTGTTTACCATACGAGGTACTTTTTGACTTTTCCGACAAAAGTACGAGGAGAATGTTTTTTTTAACATATACGGCATGAACGGATTCTTAAGGTTTCATAAAGCCTTATTTCTATGTAGTTTCCTGTACAATATTTCATGATTATTTTCAATATAATCCTTTTCTTTAAAAATTGAATGGAATTTTGTGAAAAGAAAATGATTTTTAAGAAGAAAGGATATTTTACTCAAGAATTCATTTCAAGTGTTTATTCAAAACTATTTTCCCTCTAAGATTACATTATTTAATATGGTTATGTTTCAAGAATAATGTTCTTTTTATTTACATGGTTTGATTTTGTTTATGATGAAATGATATCCATTGTTTTATATGGATTATGTTATGATGGGATGATGGTTATGAAACCCATTTTATTCGTTGGGTTATTATGAATGATGTATGTTTATTTTGTGGCACACAAAAGAATGATTTCATTATGAGATGGGTGGTACCTATATCTCCCTCCAATGCATTGGGTAAAGATTTATATCTCATGAGATAGGCATGGCTGGAATGGTAAGTTAATCCAGTTCAGTGATACAGGAACAGAATGAGGAGTGAACTCGATTCAGAAAGGGACTTTGTCCACTAAGATGGTCTTGGCAGCAATGCCTTGGCTACTATGGAAATCATAATAAGTGATGAATGGTTTCCACAATTACATGATTTATTCCCATGATATTTTATCAATATTGATGTTCCTTTATGATATATTCCTTACGTACTTCCAAGATTTATGTCTTTGCTCAGGATTTTGATGTTTAGATTTTATGTTCAAGATTTTTCATTCAAATGTTTATGGATTGTTTTATGTTCTCTATGCTTACCCTTACTGAGCATTTGAGCTCACCCTTTTTATGTTTTTTTTTTAGGATATAAAGAAAGGTTTTAGGTAAGAAAACAAAATGGGAAGATATTTATGGGAGAAGTTGAAGATCTTTAACCACGGTTAGAAGATTAAATTCTGAGTTTCTAAAGAAACTAAACTATTACACTCCTTGTGTGTCTATGTTTGTTATGTATTAAGTATTCTTCAAAAGTAATGTAATGTCCATGTACGTCAATCTCTGGGTCTCTACATTGAGGCCATAGATAAAACATGAAAATATATAATTCATCTCAAAATTTCTTAACTATAAATATTTAAATGCTAAGTATCAAAGGTTTGTATTTATATTATATAACTTGGACATTAATAAGTGGAAAATATTATAAAGTGACATTGGGTGATGATCTTATCGAGATAGACTTGGGGACTGAATATTATATTGGAGCTAGTGGATTGACTCACTAAGACCACTCACTTCCTACCCATCAAATATACCTCTATTATTGATGGATTAAGAAATTTATATTTGAATGATAAAATAAATATTAATGAGGTTATCATGGATATTTTATCATATCAAGACCCCATTCTCACTTCCAAATTTTTTAAGGGGTTTTAGAATGCATTGGTAACTCAAGTGAAATTTATTAAATATTATCATTCTCACTATAATGATTAGTCTATGATGAATATTCAAGTTTTAGAGGAAATAATTGGGTATTTAATAATTAAATTAATAAGATCATTAAAAGACCAGTTAACTGTTATTAAATATTTATATAATAATTAATATTATACAATGATTCATGTAGAACATTTCAAGGATTTATATTGGATCCCATTTCAATCACCATTTCATTGGGATAAAATTAAAAAGTTATCATTTTTGATCCACAGTCTTGTATAGGAGACTACAATAAGGGTTCAACTGATCATAATATTCATGGATAAAACCCTGAGTTCTCATAATTTTAATATTGATTCATTTCACTAACCGTTGATGGTTGAAATTAGAGAAAAAACTTTGTTTTTGGTGTCAACAAATTTTATACATGGAAAATTAGAGAATAAAGAGAATTTAATTTTTATAATTTATTAGCCTGTTGGAAATTCTTATGAAAATAAAGGAGGAATATCATCGGATATAGATACCCCTATGATTTATCTTATCCCATGATGTTTACCACATATCAAAGATAAAGAGGAATGATTTTGATGGTTTTCAACAGACCAATTATAAAAATATGGATATAAACATGATATGACTCTTTTGTAGAATTCATTGCACCTTTTTTATTACTAATAAAAAAATATGAGGTAGATCTACTCATTGAGTGAGGATATTTTTTAAACATGACACAATTCAATAGTATACAAAGCAATAAGAGGTCAACATGTGAAATTAGTGTCTTGTTCTATTGACTGATAGTAATTTAAGATAAATATTTGAATATAAAAAGTCATATAGTAGGGATATTATAAAACCCTCAATCTTTTAATAAATAATTGTTTTAATTATTCTTTAAAATACTAAGTTTTTCAAAATAATAAATGAAGGACCCCAGAACACCCTGAAAGGGGAGGGGTGAATCAAGGTGTCAAATTTTTCTTTTAAAAAGATGGATCTTGTTCCCACATTGGTAGGAACCTGTTAAACCTGTCTAAATAGTAAGTTCATAAAATAAACAATCACATGCAAATCAATGACACAACAATTTTACTTGGTTCACTACTAAGGGATATGTCCAAGGACCATATGTCGATAGTGTGTCGGTTATACAAAAACCACTAGTCTTCACAAGGTGTGGATTACAAGTGTTTATCATAGTCACTTTGTGTCAGGCTCACTTTCTTTCCAAGGTTTAGGGATTGCACACTACATCCCTCAGATCACTTCTGTAGACTCCCCCTTTCTCACTATGTTGGGAGAATCTTCACTCAGTTTATCGACTCGAAGGTCATTTCAGTGGTTCAACATTAAATCATGCGTCCCCAACTATAAATGGATGCTCTATTGAAGTATTGTAATCACCCATAGATGTAATTTATTTTTCAGTACACCAATATGTTATGGAAATTAATTTTGCAAACTGATTGGGTCAATTTTCAGGCTTCCTTAGTTGTTCCGTGTACTTCTGGTGTTTTTGCGTACCTCTAATGTTTCTGCATACCACTACTATTTACACATACCATCTAAAAATTTACACATACTGTCTAACTCCTCTAATAACTATCCTTCTCCATATCCTACCCCACTCCACGTACTGCTCCACTCCTCTGCATACCGTTCAAATCCATGTATTGCCTTACTCTACCATATACTGTGAGAGCTTCTTGCGTGAACCATGATCTCTTCCACAGACTATTTTCCTTATGCAGATGATTCTCTTCGTTTATTGTCTACTCATCCACATACCACTTCAAACTTCACCAAATTTCTTCCTAAAATTTTAATCTCCAAAAACTTCTTTAACAAAAGAAATTAATATTCCTTAAATAGGCACGTAACTCAGAAAATTTTTATAATCTGATTTTCCCAAATTTTCAATGTAGGAAAATCTTCACCGTACTAAACTCCATATATGTACGGTTATCCTCCACCATGTAATGATACTGTTTCACGAACCGCTGCAATCCCACCAACCTTTAGCACACCACATATTACATGCCTTCACTACGTACCGTCATTGTGAACAGTTTTTTGTTTCAACCTTCATTATTATGCATACTGAATTCCTTAATTGTGTATTATTGCTATAAAATATTTTCAGTTCCATGCACCGCTCCTCGTATCGCTCCATGTAGAGCTCTGTGTACCATTCCCGCTGCCTGGAATACGGTTGTAAACCATTCCTAGAACATGATATGTAGTCCATGTTCTGAGGTATGAAGTTCCCTTATTTTTTCCACTTTTATTTTTCATTTCTCATACCATTCACTCTTGTCTAAAAAAATTTGTTTTCCAACACCAAACTCCTAATTTTGAGTCCTAAAAATTTGGAAAACACTAGGAAATTGTGCCACCTTCAACACTACTTTCAACCTCAAACATATGACCTCATTCCTTCCAAACTCTCTAGTCATCCATGTGCATATTGACAAAAAAACTGAACTCCATTATTATAAATGAACAGCCTTTGTTCCAATAATATCCCCTTTTGTGTTTGTTGAAAATCTCTAGATAAATTCACTGATGCACCAGCCACGATCAAAACCTGAACCTTCAATAAATAACTCAGTCAACAGTCTAAGTCTACGTGAGTAGTGCTCAGTATAGAAAAAAATAGAGATCATAAATTGAGTTCTCATTCTTTTCTTTTCTCCCCCATACTACATTGAATTTATCCATTCTCCCCCATTAGAAATAAAACCAATGAAATAAATCTTGACATGTGGAGTAAATAAACTATGCTCCCCTTGGATCATATCTCCACCATAAACCTACAACATTTCCACAAATAGATTAAAAACAGTTAAAAAACTGGGGAGAGGGGAATATCATAACCTCCTTATGCACTGGGAGGTGGCTGAACACTGAGGTTCAACCGATGTTTCTCAAACACAGCCGCTGATAGTGGATTGGTCATAATGTCATCCACTTTCTCAACAGTTCCCACATGGTCCATTTTGATCACACCTTGTTCAACTTTTTCCTTGATTAAGTGATATCTGATCTCAATATGTTTCTTATGAGAATACTGAATAGCATTATTTGTAAGATCAATTGTACTCTTGTTATCATAGTAAATCACCATTGGTTGCTTTACCTCATCACCTATTTCAGTCAGTTGATGCTTCATCCAAAGTAACTGAGTGCATGCCTTAGTAGCAGATATTTATTCAACTTCAGTAGTACTAAGAGAAGTACTTTATTGTTTTTTGCTCAACCATCCCACACATTTATTCCCAATACAGAATGCTCCACCATTGGTAGACTTTCTATCCACTACATCTGTAACGCCCCGACCCTAGTTGCCTAGAGTCGGTGCATTATTACATAACATTGGCATGATCACAAGAAAGATAAAATCTCGAAAGACCAATTGGTTTAGTAGCCTTGGAAACACTAGATATATTCATAAGTTTTACATTACATCATAAAATGAAAAACTACTACAACAACATAATGTTTCCACAGTCCACACTATAATCCCCTCATAATATCCCTGCAGGTCATTCATAATTTACTTCTTCACTTCCTGGGAAAAATAAAACATAGAAAAGGGGTGAGCTCAAATGCCCAGTAAGGATAACAATATAGCGGAAACTTTCATAAATAATAATAAACATTTAAGGAAATGTATAACTAAAACAAAAGCCTTTTAAACTTGAACTTTTAACATAGTATGGCATAAATAAAATTAGATAATGCCATTTACTTATTCACATGGATATTATACTAATCGAATAATCACATGAAAAATCAATAACCACTTTCATAATGTTGGAATGCATAATGCTAAACTTTAATTACTTTTCAAGGCCTCGTCCCAAGACCTTGGGGCTAACTGTAATCGGAACCCAACCCGGAGTGCCTGTAATAACCGGACACCAACCCGGAGTGCCTCTAATAACCGGACACCAACCCGGAGTGCCTCTAATAACTGGACACCAACCCGGAGTGCCTCTAATAACCGGACACCAACTCGGAGGGATTACTTTTACCAGTCCCGAACCTGGAGGGCTTACTTTTACCAGTCCCCAACCTGGAGGGCTTACTTTAACCAGTCCCCAACCTGGAACATACTTGTCCAACACATTCATATGAAGTAAAGATTGAAATATAACATAAACATTCTTATTGGAACTAGCATATGAAATGTCAATACTTTCACCATAAACTATGAATGGTATAAAAATAGCACATCCACAGTCAAACATATCACAAAACCTTCAAAACAATATAGAAGTTTTGTATCATAATAAATCAACTTCAAATAATCTTAAAACCCATCAAAGGATGTTGACATAGATGAAATCAAAATTCTTTTTAAAGAAATATCTCCTTTTATTTTGAAATCATTTAAGATCCATATAAAATCAAACATTTTCTTTGAAAATAATCTTATAAGCTTTTAAGGGAAGCTTTGATGATTTTATAACGGTGGAAAATAACCGCACCCGCCGTATAAGTTAAAAAAAACATTCTTATCTTAATTCTGTCGAAAAGGTTAAAAAGCACCTTGTTTGGAAAACGACGGAAAGATTCCCTTATAAACCTCTTATAAAAAGTCAAACAAGGGTATAAATGACTTTAACCAATATTCTTTTAAATATTAAAAATGTTTTGAAATACATTTTGAAGAAACATGGATGTGGATGATAACGAGATCCCAGTAGATTATTACGTATAAACAACCTCAGATAATGAAGAGATTGTGAAATAACCCTTACCAGTTTGGTAACTTATGAAACATACAACCCATGAAAGAGGTATCATACAATGAATATGTAAGTACACATAAATTAGAGTGTATTACACAAAGAATATAATTATGGGCAGTACATACACCACACAAAAGGTAATGGTGGCAATATGGCATGAATCTCACGGGAATAAGGAGTGAGATGAAAACCCCTTACCACGTTAATCAACTAAGTCGTATGGCCAAAAGTTAATAACCACCAAATTATTTACAGAATAACATGAATATGATAATATATATCAAATTCCAGTACACAATACACCACTTTCAATAATTTAGTGGCGAATAATGGAAATCTCACGGAATTGAATGTGAGATAAGAAAAATCCCTTACCTTGTACTTTTCCTTGGTTGGGGTAGGTTAACCTCCTGTATAATGGTGAAATAATTGTTATTAAATTATACAAGAATCATATACATTAATATGATATCATATATGTTCTTTTAACATTGCTTTATTAATAATATCTTAGTATTATCGTCGTTTCGGGTGATAATCGATTCGTTCTTCTTAAATGTTTGGTTACGTAAGACATGTTTGTAATGGATAGATTATATCTTATTCATAATCAGAATGATATTAACATTATTTTTAACCCTAAAATGAGAATAATTCTTGAATGGATACGATGGAGGATGGATCTCACCGCGTTCGTGGAGACGGTAGTCCGTACGTACGCACGAACGCTACTTCCATTTAATTTTTATTTTAAAAGAATTGAATCCAAATGATACATAGGTATATTACTATTCCAG
The DNA here is from genome assembly GCA_963277665.1 of Viscum album. NCBI lineage: Eukaryota > Viridiplantae > Streptophyta > Magnoliopsida > Santalales > Viscaceae > Viscum > Viscum album. Next base: position 668,578,917 of record OY728131.1, on the reverse strand, counting down.
TATAATATAATATTTTATATATGTTACTTAAGTTCATTAACACCATCCTTTATACGTTCCATGTGTGGTATGAACGAGTCATATCATTTTAAGGGGGCGGTAGTCCGCACTTCCTCAAATGAAATTATCGTATGTATATACAACATGAAACGAATAATGGTATGAAATAAAATGGAATTAAAGAAGATTATATATAAAATATATATCATTAATATCATATTTAATTATAGTTCCATCATAATGGCCACCATGAGAGGCGGTAAGATGTATTTGAACAATCATCGTTTCGTGAGGCGTTAGTTTGCCATCCACAGAAACATTATGTTCATCATCCATTAGATGGAGTTGTGTGCATGTGTAGTTTGAATACTTCTTATAACAACATCCTAGTATATTGAGGATACTGGTGTTGTTACAAAAGAAAGGAAATAAAAAGAGTTTGGGGTTGGAGAAGCAAAATAAATGAAAATAATTTAAGAGAAATCGTTACCTTTAATTTAGGTAACTCACTTTGGTTGGAACCAAAGGACTTCTTGAAATGCTTTCTGCCTAAGGGGAAGCTTCAAGGAGGAGGAGAGGGATGTGGGGAGATTAGTTGGGCAGAGTTTGGACGAGCCAAGTGGCTTGAGAGGTGTGAGGAATGAGTAGAAGTGGTCTCCTTTTATAAGGGAGAAGAGGGGCTCTTTAGGAAAGAGTGAAAGTATTACTTTATAATATAATTATATTCGGTTTATAATGGTCCAAAAATCATTGAGGTCGAAGATAAGATGACTCATATTCTAAATAACATCAACCAATAAGAATTTGACAGGTTTTAGATAATATTTTAATCATTATAATCTTATTTATTTAAATGATTTATTAATGAGGTAAACATTGCATCATTATTGTGTCATTAATAATTTACATTATTTGATGTCTAAAAATTATAAATAAAATATAATTATGTAGGAAATCTTTTTAGTTTTCTAATGAATATTTATAATCGAAAATCCAACATGTATAACCCTATGTAAAAATTGTTCTTCTAAAAGATGTAAGCTTATGCCATTTTTATTTTTATTTTAACTTTATTAATATAAAGTGTCCCTACCACATAAAAGTGGATCCAAGGGGTCCCCAAATTGACCCAAGGATGCTCATGGTCGGGTATGTGTCCACCAATAAGGTTAGGACACGTTTTAGGTTAATTTTGTATTATTATAATATTATTTTTTAACCCTTATTTACCGGATTTACCCTTAACCATGGTAAATAAAATATTTACCACAGTAATTATTCAAAATGTCTAAAAATAAAAGTTACCTATTTACACAATTTGGACATCCTGATTCCAAATATGGAATCCATTTTTCTAAATTCAAAACACAGAAGTGGCAGAAATTAATTTAAAATTAATTCCCGCTGTCAAAACAAAAAGCGTGTCTTTAAGAGGTAATAACTATCAAAAGATTGACACTTGTTTATGTTTGGTTTAATTGTAAAATTATGTACAATGACCAACATTATATTAAATGGTAAAAATATATTCTAAATATACTTTAAAACTACTAAAATTCATTATTTATCACTATTAATTATTTTGATTAAAAAAGTTGTTTTTAATTAAAATTTAGTAATTTTCACTATTCATCAAAATATGAAAGTTATCCGAAAAGTACCAAAATTTCACCTTAGGCTGAATTCGATATTCCGAATCCAAAAATGAAGTCCATTTTAAAATATAAAATATATATAATTTCAAAATTTAGGTATTACTATTCATAACGGCTAGTTTGATTGGTTGTGGCGTGTGTTAAAACTCAAGGTTGCGTACAACACACGCTACTATTTTATTCAAAGGAAAGCGTATCGTAGAAGCTTGGGATGTTTCATTTTAAATTTCTTTTTGATGTCCCAATTTATTCAGATAGTTTAAAATATTTTATTTAAAAAGGTTTCACTATTAAAGTTGATAAAAGTGCAATACTGAAAATGAATCTGTTCTTGCATTATGACTAAGAAACTCATAATAGGGATTCTAAAATTATAAGGATTATATAAAGTTCAAAATGTTGTTAATACTATTCATGACCTCTTTTAATGGTTTTTTTTTGTACGTCATGGTGTGATTGAACTCGGTGTTGCGTGTAGTGCAAGTTATTGAATTATTTTTAAGAAATAACACACTATGAAATCCTGGGGTGTTACATTCTCCCCTCCTTCAATAAATTGCGTCCTCGCAATTTGAAATTGTTTTTCGAAAATAAAAGGTTGAAAATAGAAAATATCTTTGTGGGAAAACCCACATCGGAAATTAGGTTACTAAAATTTAGTCTTAATATGAGGAAAAGAGAAATGAAAGAGTCACCACCAAATTATGATCTCGATTAGGAGAATATTGGTGGCAATTAGAGACATATAATTGGAGGAAAAACGTAAATATTTATAGGTAGTGATTGAGATCATCAATCACAAACAAGTGTATAATTGAGGTCCTTAAATTCATCAATCTATGATGATTAGAAATACCATCGGTTCAACAAAACATAGGGTATTAGGATAACACATTTTTGACGTTTCAAAATATCTTAGTTGAAATCCCACATCGAAAAATGAATTAATGAGGCCTCTATTTAAAATAAAGAGTCGAACGTATGAAGATTACCGAAAATAACACATACTAGGGTTCCATGTAGGAAAATATGGATATGGAAGAAAAATCTAACCATCAATTATCTGATGGAGAGTGGTAGAGAACATGGCTATGAAAAGGCCAACAATCCCAAAGCCATTATTTAGTGATGATTTAAGGTATCATCTAGGAAAACATTTTTGTTATAAGTTTCTTTTCTTAATGTTGAGGAATTTATTTATGAGATTGGCTAAGATCATAAGGAGATATACTTACTTTATAATTAGTGTTTTATCCATTAATAAATTTCTACCACAAACTCATCTTTCACTCTAAAAGATAATAGAATGTAAAAAAAATTCTATTTACACTATTCGTATAGGGTTCCAAAATAAACGAATTTATAATTCATCTACATGATCTTTTAATAAAAACTACATTATTTAATCTAGGACATCTTATGGGCCAGTGGTAGGTGATACACCCTTGTCGCCCTTCGGTTGCGGGTTAAATTCTCGCAGCCTTGCCGGACGCGACGGGTTGCCGCCCGACCTCCGGGTTGTCCTTTTATGGAAATCCAAAATAATCCAAACTAGAACTATCCAAAATACTTCTGTCCAAACTCACAGTCTAACATTTATAAGGAAGGTAAACATAATATAGATCCTTTTTACCCCGTAATAGCATATGAATACCTTCATCATGTATTACCATATTCCTTATTGATTACATTTATGCTCCCTTATTCCATATAGAATGTTGGATATACTTCATTAATCCAAAAATGTTTTAAACCCCAACAATGATGGAATATACAAATCATTAATCAGTTCCAGGGTAGTCAAGAATATCCAATATAATTTATTCAAAACAATCACATATTATTCCAAAATCACTACCTCAGTATCAGAACTATATTATGATTTATCATTCTCTCAACCATATATTTTCCAAAAATTTATCTTGCTATTGAGTCACTTTTCTTTGTTCCACACAATCTCAAGTCCTTAATGAAATAGTACTGCAGTACAATCCTTATATACTCCATTATTATTGTAACAAGTACATTGTTGATACAACACTCAATTGACATAATCAACATAAGAACTCTAATCATTCCTCTTCATCTGTGGTAGTATCATAACTTTATTATTATCCAATAACATCATTTGCGGCATAGTCTGATGACTGGGACATAGGTTCGCGTAGTGTCCAAACTCCTTGCAAATGAAGAATTGTACATTTAAAACCATTTTCTTACCCTTGCAGTCACGTACTTTGTGCCCTTTTCCTCCACACTTATAACAAACTCCCATTACTTTCAGGCAAGTTCCAGGGTGTTTCTTTCCACAGTTACCACATATGGGAAAATTCTTCTTTTCCCTTTTCCCATTATCCATCTTTCTCTCTTCCATCCTTTTCATCTCTTGATTCCCTTCAAATCCATAGGACTCAGTAAACTCTTTACTTATCTTATCAACACATGATATTATTTCTTCATATGATGATAATACATGGGAGACTATTTCTCTTATAAATTCTAGCTTAAGACCATGAAAGATATGATCCTTCCTTCTCTTTGAATCATGTGTATTTCTGGAGTTCTCATTCCTTATACTGGGCGCCATTTCTAAACAATGGCATAAACTAGATCAGTTTATGAATCAAAATACATAATCTCATACTTATAAAACACTTAACATAAATTCAACTATTTATGGATATAATCCATAATCATAAAAATGTTTTCTTTGAGAAAGTATATACTCATAAACCCTTCATAATGATTTGTAAAGAAAATGAGAGTTATCCTAAGCATATCCCCCGGGAGTGTCGTAACCAAGAGTGCAGCAAGTCCCGTTGCCGTGCACCAGTTCCCGTTCGAGTCTAGCTCAAAGCGGTGTTTTCGGGTTTTACCCCTAGGTACATCTGTGCCAGAGCCGCCTCTACCTGCTCGCATCCAGACAGGGATGTATTGCTCGGAAAACTCACAAAATCTCTACAATACCAAAATTCTAGGAAGTTCTTCTATACTAATCCTCAAAGTTCATCTTAGGTCTACGTGCTCTAATCAGAGTTTATCTAAATCTAGCTTCCAAGGTTTGTACTAAACTTCCTCTGATACCAACTGTAACGCCCCGACCCTAGTTGCCTAGAGTCGGTGCATTATTACATAACATTGGCATGATCACAAGAAAGATCAAATCTCGAAAGACCGATTGGTTTAGTAGCCTTGGAAACACTAGATATATTCATAAGTTTTACATTACATCATAAAATGAAAAACTACTACAACAACATAATGTTTCCATAGTCCACACTATAATCCCCTCATAATATCCCTGCAGGTCATTCATAATTTACTTCTTCACTTCCTGGGAAAAATAAAACATAGAAAAGGGGTGAGCTCAAATGCCCAGTAAGGATAACAATATAGCGGAAACTTTCATAAATAAGAATAAACATTTAAGGAAATGTATAACTAAAACAAAAGCCTTTTAAACTTGAACTTTTAACATAGTATGGCATAAATAAAATTAGATAATGCCATTTACTTATTCACATGGATATTCTACTAATCGAATAATCACATGCAAAATCAATAACCACTTTCATAATGTTGGAATGCATAATGCTAAACTTTAATTACTTTTCAAGGCCTCGTCCCAAGACCTTGGGGCTAACTGTAACCGGAACCCAACCCGGAGTGCCTCTAATAACTGGACACCAACCCGGAGTGCCTCTAATAACCGGACACCAACCCGGAGGGCTTACTTTTACCAGTCCCTAACCTGGAGGGCTTACTTTTACCAGTCCCCAACCTGGAGGGCTTACTTTAACCAGTCCCCAACCTGGAACATACTTGTCCAACACATTCATATGAAGTAAAGATTGAAATATAACATAAACATTCTTATTGGAACTAGCATACGAAATGTCAATACTTTCACCATAAACTATGAATGGTATAAAAATAGCACATCCACAGTCAAACATATCACAAAACCTTCAAAACAATATAGAAGTTTTGTATCATAATAAATCAACTTCAAATAATCTTAAAACCCATCAAAGGATGTTGACATAGATGAAATCAAAATTCTTTTTAAAGAAATATCTCCTTTTATTTTGAAATCATTTAAGATCCATATAAAATCAAACATTTTCTTTGAAAATAATCTTATAAGCTTTTAAGGGAAGCTTTGATGATTTTATAACGGCGGAAAATAACCGCACCCGCCGTATAAGTTAAAAAAACATTCTTATCTTAATTCTGTCGAAAAGGTTAAAAAGCACCTTGTTTGGAAAACGACGGAAAGATTCCCTTATAAACCTCTTATAAAAAGTCAAACAAGGGTATAAATGACTTTAACCCGTATTCTTTTAAATATTAAAAATGTTTTGAAATACATTTTGAAGAAACATGGATGTGGATGATAACGAGATCCCAGTAGATTATTACGTATAAACAACCTCGGATAATGAAGAGATTGTGAAATAACCCTTACCAGTTTGGTAACTTATGAAACATACAACCCATGAAAGAGGTATCATACAATGAATATGTAAGTACACATAAATTAGAGTGTATTACACAAAGAATATAATTATGGGCAGTACATACACAACACAAAAGGTAATGGTGGCAATATGGCATGAATCTCACGGGAATAAGGAGTGAGATGAAAACCCCTTACCACGTTAATCAACTAAGTCGTATGGACAAAAGTTAATAACCACCAAATTATTTACAAAATAACATGAATATGATAACATATATCGAATGCCAGTACACAATACACCACTTTCAATAATTTAGTGGCGAATAATGGAAATCTCACGGAATTGAATGTGAGATAAGAAAAATCCCTTACCTTGTACTTTTCCTTGGTTGGGGTAGGTTAACCTCCTGTATAATGGTGAAATAATTGTTATTAAATTATACAAGAATCATATACATTAATATTATATCATATATGTTCTTTTAACATTGCTTTATTAATAATATCTTAGTATTATCGTCGTTTCGGGTGATAATCGATTCGTTCTTCTTAAATGTTTGGTTACGTAAGACATGTTTGTAATGGATAGATTATATCTTATTCATAATCAGAATGATATTAACATTATTTTTAACCCTAAAATGAGAATAAGACTTGAATGGATACGATGGAGGATGGATCTCACCGCGTTCGTGGAGACGGTAGTCCGTACGTACGCACGAACGCTACTTCCATTTAATTTTTATTTTAAAAGAATTGAATCCAAATGATACATAGGTATATTACTATTCCAGTATAATATAATATTTTATATATGTTACTTAAGTTCATTAACACCATCCTTTATATGTTCCATGTGTGGTATGAACGAGTCATATCATTTTAAGGGGGCGGTAGTCCGCACTTCCTCAAATGAAATTATCGTATGTATATACAACATGAAACGAATAATGGTATGAAATAAAATGAAATTACAGAAGCTTATATATAAAATATATATCATTAATATCATATTTAATTATAGTGTCGTCATAATGGCCACCATGAGAGGCGGTAAGATGTATTTGAACAATCATCGTTTCGTGAGGCGTTAGTTTGCCATCCACAGAAACATTATGTTCATCATCCATTAGATGGAGTTGTGTGTATGTGTAGTTTGAATACTTCTTATAACAACATTATAGTATATTGAGGATACTGGTTTTGTTACAAAATAAAGGAAATAAAAAGAGTTTGGGGGTTGGAGAAGCAAAATAAATGAAAATAATTTAAGAGAAATCGTTACCTTTAATTTAGGTAACTCACTTTGGTTGGAACCAAAGGACTTCTTGAAATGCTTTCTGCATAAGGGGAAGCTTCAAGGAGGAGGAGAGGGATGTGGGTAGATTATTTGGGCAGAGTTTGGACGAGCCAAGTGGCTTGAGAGGTGTGAGGAATGAGTATAAGTGGTCTCCTTTTATAAGGGAGAAGAGGGGATCTTTAGGAAAGAGTGAAAGTATTACTTTATAATATAATTATATTCGGTTTATAATGGTCCAAAAATCATTTAGGTCGAAGATAAGATGACTCATATTCTAAATAACATCAACCAATAATAATTGGACAGGTTTTAGATAATATTTTAATCATTATAATCTTATTTATTTAAATGATTTATTAATGAGGTAAACATTGCATCATTATTGTGTCATTAATAATTTAAATTATTTGATGTCTAAAAATTATAAATAAAATATCATTATGTAGGAAATCTTTTTAGCTTTCTAATGAATATTTATAATCGAAAATCCAACATGTATAACCCTATGTAAAAATTGTTCTTCTAAAAGATGTAAGCTTATGCCATTTTTATTTTTATTTTAACTTTATTAATATAAAGTGTCCCTACCACAAAAAAGTGGATCCAAGGGGTCCCCAAATTGACCCAAGGATGCTCATGGTCGGGTATGTGTCCACCAATAAGGTTAGGACACGTTTTAGGTTAATTTTGTATTATTATAATATTATTTTTTAACCCTTATTTACCGGATTTACCCTTAACCATGGTAAATAAAATATTTACCACAGTAATTATTCAAAATGTCTAAAAATAAAAGTTACCTATTTACACAATTTGGACATCCTGATTCCAAATATGGAATCCATTTTTCTAAATTCAAAACACAGAAGTGGCAGAAATTAATTTAAAATTAATTCCCGCTGTCAAAACAAAAAGCGTGTTTTTAAGAGGTAATAACTATCAAAAGATTGACACTTGTTTATGTTTGGTTTAATTGTAAAATTATGTACAATGACCAACATTATATTAAATGTTAAAAATATATTCTAAATATACTTTAAAACTACTAAAATTCATAATTTATCACTATTAATTATTTTGATTAAAAAAGTTGTTTTTAATTAAAATTTAGTAATTTTCACTATTCATCAAAATATGAAAGTTATCCGAAAAGTACCAAAATTTCACCTTAGGCTGAATTCGATATTCCGAATCCAAAAATGAAGTCCATTTTAAAATATAAAATATATATAATTTCAAAATTTAGGTATTACTATTCATAACGGCTAGTTTGATTGGTTGTGGCGTGTGTTAAAACTCAAGGTTGCGTACAACACACGCTACTATTTTATTAAAAGGAAAGCGTACCGTAGAAGCTTGGGATGTTTCATTTTAAATTTTTTTTTGATGTCCCAATTTATTCAGATAGTTTAAAATATTTTATTTAAAAAGGTTTCACTATTAAAGTTGATAAAAGTGCAATACTGAAAATGAATCTGTTCTTGCATTATGACTAAGAAACTCATAATAGGGATTCTAAAATTATAAGGATTATATAAAGTTCAAAATGTTGTTAATACTATTCATGACCTCTTTTAATGGTTTTTTTTTTGTACGTCATGGTGTGATTGAACTCGGTGTTGCGTGTAGTTCAAGTTATTGAATTATTTTTAAGAAATAACACACTATGAAATCCTGGGGTGTTACAACATCTTTAGCTCAGTTGGCATCAGAAAAGGGGGATAGTTCACTATATCTTCCTACAGAAAAGTATAGCCCATAATTATGCGTACCTTAAATGTCTCTCATGATTATTTTCACTACCTCCATATGTTCTTACTCGGCATTACTTTGAAAGTGTGCCACAGGGGAAATTTGAAAAGATAATATCTAGTTGTGTCGCTGTTAAGTATGGTAGGATTCCAATGATTTTTTTGTACATAGTGGGATCTACAGAAGTCCCGTCCTCATGCTTCAAAAGCTTTATTCCAACCGCAATCAGATTCGACGTTGGTTTGTAATCACGTATATTGAATTTCTTTAGGATATCTATTGCATAATTTTCCTAATAAATGAAAGTGTAATCCTTCTTCTTAATCACCTGAAAACCTAAAAATTATGTGAGTTCACCAATCATGGACATTTCAAATACTGATTTCATGTGATTGGAAAATTCATCCATTGATCCATGCTTGCTTCCTACAAAAATAATATCATTGACTTATACTAATACCATGAATTGATCCTTTTTTAAATTATTTACATAGATATTATAACCTAATCCTCTTCTTTAAAACTCATGTTTTCTCAGATAAGAGTCCAATTGAGAGTACCACGCTCGTGGTGCTTGTTTCAGGCCATAGAGAGCCTTATTTAATTTGAAAACCTTGAGTTCATCATTGAAAATAAAGAACCCCATGGGTTGTTCAATGTTAAGTTCTTATTCCAATACTCCATTTAGTAATGATGACTTAATGTCCATTTGATACACTTTATAACCTCTTTGGATTTCCATGGCAAGAAATAGTCTGATTGAATCTTGTCTTGTTACTGGAGAAAATGTCTCTTCAAAATCAACACCTTCAATTTTTAAATATCCTTTATATACTAAGTGTGACTTATTTCAGATCACATTTCCATTCTCATCAAAAATTTTCTTGAAAATACACTTTGTACCAATCACATTGTGACCTTCAGGTCTTTTGACAAGATCACAAGTCTGGTTTTTGTTAATCTGATCTAACTCTTATTTTATTTATTTTACCCATGACTCATCCTTTATAGCCTCTTCAAATGAGGATGGTTCCACAACTGATATAAATGTAGAATGTGCCTTATTCCACATTCTCAATGTCTGTGTAGGTTCATTCTGATCCCTGATAATGTAGGACTAATCAATCTCTACTCTTTGATTTCTCCTTTGTTGTTCAACTGAATTCTCTCCGGCTACGGTTGTCTCTTCTAATTCTTCTTCAGAGTAAACATCATGATGTGACTCCTGAGAGTTTTTCTCACCTTTATCTACCTCTGTATTAACATTTTTTTCATGTCTACATCCTTCCTCATATTCTATCACGTCAGCATAAGAATTCCTTGAAGAATTCGTGTTTCTATCTTAAATGGTCTTTACATCACTGTTTTCCACAATTATTCCAAAGAGCTTATTGAAACACTTGTAAGCTTTTTTGATAATTGAGTATCCAAGAAATATTCCTTCATCTTCATTGTCTCCATACTTCCCTTGATTTCCTTCTTTGTTTCAGATAAAATATTTTCTTCTAAAAACACGAAAATATTTCAAAGAGGGATTCCTACCATGCCATAATTCATATGGTGTCTTTGTCTCACCCATATATAGCCCTGTTATATTTTGAATATACACTACTTCTTGTACTTCCTCTTTCCAGTAATGTCGAAGAATACAACTCTCGATCAGCATAGTTCTATCCATGTTGTTTACCAGTCAATTGTTTCACTCAACAACTCCATTTTAATATGGAGTTCTCACAACAGCCACCCCATGCTGTATCCCATGCTTCACTAGGTAATTTTCAAATTCAATGGATGTGTATTCCCCTCCATTGTTAGACTGTAGTAATTTGATATTTCATCTAGTATCATTCTTAGTGATTTGATGATAGGTTTTCTTGCAATCAAGCACTTTTCGCTTCCTATGTATAACGATCACACATGCCATTCTACTATAATCATCTATAAAAAGAATAAAATACATTTCTTTATATGTTCAAGCAACATTTATTGGTCCACATACATCTATATGTATTAGGTCAAGAATATTTGATGATCTTTTCTTCTTTGACCGATAGGAACTGCAAACCAGTTTCCCTCACATGCACGCATCACAAGTCTTTTCTCTTTCACACTTTAGATTAGGGATATCCATGACTATCTTCATATTATATATCTTTTCCATGTATTAATGATTGATGTTCCCTAATATTCGATTCCAAAAATTGTTTTCCACTTAAATTTTTAAGTAGAAAATGTTCTCTTTACTGTCAACTTGATATAAGTTTCCATATGTTCTACAGCCTTTCATGATAGAAATCCCATACTTTCTTCTTATAGTACATCCATTCTGATTGAATGTCACAATAAGACCTGAGTCACATATTTGACTCACACTAAAAAGACTGTGATATAGACCGTCCACATAAAGGACTTAAGTTTTCTTCATCTTTCCATTAGCTAGCTTAGTACTTCCACTGCCTTTTATCTTCAAAGAACCATCATTACCGAACATCAATGTTCCATTGACTTTTTTCTTGAAATTCTTTAATAGGTCAACATTAACTGTCATTTGGGATGAACATCCTCTATCAAGAATCCATGTGTTTTTGTTCTTTGTAGCTTTGAGGTCTACTTCTGAAAAATTGTACTTTTCAATTTTCCTATTTTCTTTCCACGAGATATTGGATTGAGTGTAGTACGTTGATGGCCTTTAAATTATCTCTTCCATGTACATGGGTTCTTCATATTCAAAATCATCTTCCAGAGGAGCAAACCTATTAGAAATAGAAAACCATCTAGTTGATGTGTATTGACTCATCTCTGAGCATTGAAAGAATTTCTCTTGTCATACCTCTTCCTGCAATACACAGCTTTATGACCAAAGTTAGAATAGTGAAAACAATATCCATAGAAATTATTTCTTCTATAAGAATTAGGATATGAATATGTTCTCATTTTTTGAACTCATAACTCTTATCCACTCCTATATCTCCTTGCCTCTTCATAGTATGACATGGTATGTCCCAAATCACTAAAAAACTAACACTTCATGAAAGGAATTGTCTTTTCACTTCTATTTCCCCTCATCCCTTCTTACTTAGGAAAATAGTTGACAGCCTATCATTTCTGCAAACTTGAGGATAATATTCAGTTCTCCTTTCAGCTTGATTTAAAGGATTCTACTTTAGCATTTTTTGTGGTTTTCAACATGATTAACTTTCATATTTTCTTTATTCTGCTTCACTTTATTTATAGTATTTGATGTTTCTGCATCACAACAAATTCCACTATCTTCCATGAATGTGGATATTTGATCACTAAAGATCTTTTCAACTCCATAAGAACCATGTTTTTCTCTCTCTAGCTACTCATCATATGAGTACCTTCCAAATTGTATTTTCTTCTTTGCTTCTTTTGAAATTAATTCACTTTCGAGTTTACTTCCCAAAGTAACAAATTCTTCTTAGGGTACTTCAAATGTCTTAGAATTATCCTCTAGTCTCGATGTAAGGTTATTGGTGACCTTTTATTTTTATTCAATTCTAACTTTTAGTTCCAAAACATCATCAATTCTTTCAAAGATTGATGATTGAACTTTCACCAATTCTTCCAGTTGTTCAATTTACGCTTCCAGTTGATCAATATATTCTGATGATTTCTCCACCATTTATTTCCACTTATTATATCTCTTATATTTAATCTCAAGTTTAATAAAAGAATCAATAAGTTTCAACTTGGGATTAGAATTTGTAGTCAACTGGTTATCTTCATCTCTATTTGTCAATGGTTCTGACTTTTAAATGGTATCCATCATGGAGGCATGGTTTCCGGTATTAAATTTTGGTTCATCTTCCTCATAGAATTCATTATCATTATCTTCCTTCTCACAGAAAAAAACTCTTCTTCTATAATTTCTTTGAAAATTTGATGTTTCTCTTTTAAAGAATATTTTCTGAGGCTTCTCCATGTTTTCAACTACACTCTCTTTATCATCAAATTTTATTGAGCACTAATAGGAAATGTTCCAAACTCTTCCAAAAAAAACAAGACAAAGGTATATTTCCTTAAAATTTACCTATTCCCTTCTTGAGCATCTTAAAAATGAGAGAAAGAGTTTCATTTTCCTCATAATCTACATAAATATTATCTTTTAAAACTTTTAGTCTATCCATGTATTTGAATTACAATTCCTTGATCACACTATTCTTAGCTTCTTATGGTTTTATTCTCATTTCATAAGTAGATATATTGCTTAAAATATCATCCACTAAGAGTTTGGAAAGATCTCTTTCCTCAAGGGATGACACCTTTGCATTATAAAGGGTTGGAAGTCTTCCCAATATTTTATTCACTTTGTCAATGTATTTGATTTATTCACCCATGTAGAGACCCAAAGCTTAACATACATAGACATTATATTACTTTTTTGGAATATCTAATACATAACAAAAACAGAAACCAAAGGACTGTAAAAGTTTAGTCTCTTTGGAAACTCGGAATATAATCTTCTAATCTTGGTGAAAGATCTTCAACATCTCCCATAAAGATCTTCTTTTTTTCTTACCTAAAACCTTTCTTTATATCCTGGGGAAAAGAAAACATATAAATGGTGAGCTCAAATGCTCAGTAAGGGTAAGAATGGAGAAAAAAAAACAAACCATATACATTTGAACTTCAAAACATGAACATAATATTTAAACATCAAAATATTGAGCAATGACATAAAACATGGTAGTACGTAAGGAATAGATCATGATGGATCATTAATCATGATAAAATAGTATGGGAATAAAACATGTAATTATGTCATCCATTAATCACATATTATGATTTCCATAGTAGTCAAGGCATTGCTACCAAGACCATCTTAGTAGACAAAGTCCCTTTCTGAATCGAGTTCACTCCTCGTTCCAGTCCTGTATCACTGAACCGGATTAACTTATCATTCCAGACATGTCTATATCATGAGATATAAATCTTTACCCAATTAATTGGAGGGATATATAGGTCCCACCCATCTCATAATTAAATCATTCTTACTTGTGCCACAAAATAAACTTAAAAGACTCATCATAACCCAAAGAATAAAATGGGTTTCATAAACATCATCCCATCATCAAATAATCTATATAAAACAAATGGATATTTAATAATAAGAAAAGTGAAACCATTTAAATAATATAGAAATTATACTTGAAACATACACATATTAAATAATTTCATCTTAGATGGAAAATGGTTTTGATAAAACACTTGAAATGAATTCTTGAATAAAATATCCTTTCTTCTTCAAAGTCATTTTATTTTCACAAAATTACATGCAATTTTAAAAGAAAAGTATTTTTCTGAAAATAGTCATAAAATCTTTTAGAGTATGCTCCATGAAAATGAGTCGTTATAAAACCATAAAAATCCATTCACGCCGTATAAGTTAAAAATAACATTCTTCTCGTACTTTTGTCGGAAAAGTCAAAAAGTTCCCCATGTGGTAAACAAAAGTAAGATTCCTTTAATAACATGTGGTAAATTTAAAAAATGGGTAAAAAGGACATTAAAAATACATGAAAACATTTTTAGAAAACATAGACATGGATGATAACAATAACCCCAGTAAATACTTACGAATAACAATCTTGGATAAGAACGAGATTGGAATAGTTATCCCTTACCTTATGTCCAATTTATTTCATATGTGTCCGAGACTCCAGTATAGTGGGTGTAAACATATTATTAACTTGTAACAGAACCATAATAATATTTATGATATCATATATGATTTACTTATGACTTTATATTATCCGTTCGTTTGTCAATTCCATGTTAAAGCAGTGTTTTGAGTAAAATCGTTTCATTTATCATCCGTGTTTTGACTTGTAATTATTAATATGATTACTTAGATCATGATTACTTAATTCAAAAATATAAAACATTATTTATATATAATATATATTCATAATATACATATATATAATAGATCGATTAATGGAAACAAATACACCATTCATGGAGATGGTAGGTCGTACGTACGCATGAACGTTGTTTTTCGTTTACTTATTGAATTGAATTGAATTAAGTAGATGACATAAATATATATACATAAATACAGTAGTATTATTATGTCATATATTTCATTATTAATTATTATATATACTTTATAATCATTCTTGAATGGTTAATCATGGAAAATGAATCTCATCGTGTTTGTGGAGATGGTAGTCCGTACGTACGCACGAGCCATGATATCATTCCCATGATCGTGGAATTGTATTGAAGTGTATGTATAATATTTCAGAATCAATATCAATTTACAATAATAATATATAGTTATTTATTTACACCATTATACCCATCCAAGTAAGGTGGTGGTGGAAAACATACTACACCACGGCGGGGAGACGGTATTCCGTACGTACGCACGCGTGGTGATTTCGTTTCTGTAGGACGGATAGAAGATGAAATATGGGTTGTTTAATATTTATAATAACATATCAGTATATTATTGATACTGATGTTATTAATTTATTATGAAACAAATAAAGAATAAGAAGTAGAAGAAGAAATAAATTGGAAAGAATCGGTAAAGGATATTACCTCTTCTTTGACGCGCCTCATATTAGCCTCCTCTTAAGGCACTAGGGTTGGTCTTTTGAGGAGACAAGAACCTCTATAATGTTTCTAGGGAATATGATAAGGGAAATGGGCAGGTTTTGGCCGAGCTTCATGGCTCAAAAGGGTGTGAAGATAAGAGGGAAGGGGTGCCCTTTTTATAAGGGAGGAGAGGGGCACTTTAGGAAAAACTTAAAATATTATTTTATAATAAAGTCATATTCAGTTTATAATAGCTCCAAATTTATTTATTTAGAAGCTAAAGTGGGGATGGACCGAAATCCTCTCAACCAATATGTTTTAGACAAGTTTAGGTTACTATTGTAACCTTATCATTTAGATTTAACTCTAAGATAAAAAATTTAACCTTTACCGTGTCTTCTTGTTTTCTTACACTATATCGTTAATAAACTTACTATAACAAGCCAAACGAACCCCAAGTGGTTCATTATTAATATATATAACCTTATATAAGTCATTTTTCTGAACCTTAGATTTTTAGGAATATAATGATAATTAATAATATAATATTTGTTTTAAAAACTATTTTATGTCAATTTTGACACTATTTGGTAATTGATTTTTGTGAAAGTCATAACAGAATTATTAGTTCAAGAAAAGTTAATTAAATAAATACTAACATGTAATATTAACCTATAAAATTATTTTAATACATAAAAAGTCTCAAATTACATTTATTTGGGTATTTATAATATCAATTATTTTAATATTTCATTATTTAGGTAATTAATGCATCACTATTGTTTCATAAATAAATTAAATTATTTAATGTATAAAAATTATAAATAAAATACCATTAGGTAGAAAATATTTTTATATTTCTAATTAATATTTATAGTTTAATTTATCTTATGTATAACCCTATATTAAAAATGTTTTATTTATTAAACTTTGATTTTAACCATTTTAACTCTTCTTTAAATAAAACAATAATAAATGTCCTAATCCAATAAAAGTGTACCTAAAGGGTAATATTTTATTCCTAAGGTTGTTTTTGGTCGAATTACATGTATCCAATAGAATTAGGACATGTGTTAGGGTAATAGTAATATCATTTTTAACCTTAATTACCCTATTTACTTTTAACTGTGGTAAATAAAAGTAAAAAGTTACTATTTACCATAAATTATTTTTATCTTATTGAACCACATTTTACTACTTGATATTAACCGTTTCTCTCGTATTTTCGAAATTCCACTCACATAAGTGGTAAAATTAAGTTTTATGTAAATTTTCAAATTCTCCTAGGAGGTGGGTAAAAGACGGTGAAAAGTTCAATAAAATTTTTATATATCTAAAATTATTATAAATTGACTCCAATGAATTACATTGAACTTATATAGGTATTATGTATCAATTTTTACCTAAAATAAATTTAAATAAAATAAATAATTATTTAAATAAAAAGACGGTTTTTAAATAGTAACCTAGTGTTTTCACTATTCATCAAAAATTGAAAGTTTTCAAAAAATTACCAAAAACTCACCCTAGGCTAATTTCGATATTCCGAATCCAAAAATGAAGTCCATTTTGAAAGATAAAATTTATAAAATTTCCAAAAGTGGGTATTACTATTCATAACGGCTAGTTTATATAATATTTTAATAACATATCGTTGTTTAGTAAAACTCAGTATTCCGTACAACACACACTATCGTGGAAGGTCGTGATTGTGTGTAATGTATGTCAAGTCAGGATTGTGTGTAGTGAAAGATTCTTTTGGTGTTTCTTACAACACAAGACATCAATGAAATTAAAAATAATATTTTTCATAAAATCTCGGGGTGTTACATTCTACCCCCCTTAAAATGAATTTCGCCCTCGAAATTCGTTGGGGTTATAAATGGTTTACTACTTGAAAGTTTCTTTCATAGAAACCCACATTGTAAAAAGGAATACCAAAACTTACATTTAAAAACTAAAGTATGAAATGTAACAGTTACCCAAATTAACTAATCATTGGGTTTCCACATAGGATAACATAGGTCAAAATATGGATATGGAAGAGAAATCTAACCATCAAGTTCTGATGGAGAGTGGTAGAGGACATGGGTGTGATAAATCCAACAGTCACAAAGCCATAAATTTGTGATGATATAAGTTACCATCTGATTCATCAGATATGAGGGCACTAGGACAAAATTTTTGGTTTTCAAGATCATTTCCCTAAAGTTGAGGAATTGTTGAATTAAAAGAAATACTTACTTGATTTTGGTACAATCTTACTGTTGTTTGTGGCTTGAAAAATTTCCACATCATCTCTTAAAGAAATAAAGTTGAATTTGTCTTTCATGAAGTGTTAGCAGATCATGCAATAGAATGATAGGTCATTCCATCTGTCTCAAACAAAAGGATAGTAAAAGTTATTAAATATATATAAGTCCATCTACAGTGATATTAATCGTATATGGTTCCTAAAATGGACTTATACTTCATATATAATGCCGCTTAATATAATAAAACTTGCTTCTACTAACCAGGGACTTCCTGTAGGCTAGTTGTAGGTGATAAGGTCCTGTCTCACTTCGGTTGTGGGTTTGATTCCCACAACCTTGTCTGACGCGACGGGTTGTCGCCCATTCTGCATGTTGGCCCTTTTTTTAAACAACACTATTATAACATTCCATCAGTAATATCGAAAAAAGTTCCAGCCTTAATCAATACTAATTTATATCCAACATAATTCATTCCAATATTTAGGCTTATCTAAAATAATTCTATCCAAGATCATAGTATAAAGAAAACAATTACTAGAAATGTCATCTACCAATCATGTGAATACCATCATTTATCCCTCATATATCATACGATATATCTTCTTGGTCACATTCCAAACATGTGAATAACTTAATCATGTATTCTCTTGAAACATAAATTATTATAGAACCTTAGTGAAAACATGAATTCTATCAAAAGTTAACTCTTTCCATATACCAAAATCCAAAAAATATATATATACTCAAACCATGATATCACATTGTCCTTACATCCATCATGAGCTCAATAATACTATAAAACATCTCATTATCACCTTATCCCTTCATTATGCGCATATCATCTACTTTCCAAAAATATTACAATCAATTTTCATGGTTACCGGTACGATATAATTATTGAAATCCAATACATATATATTCCAAAATTACATGATGCCATAAATGAGATTCCATGATACTATTTTGAAATCCCATTACATAAACACTTCATCATTACACAACATCATTGTGATACTCAACATCACAAATAGTGATCGCATGTGACTTCTCTTTATCCTTTTCCTTAAGTGGTTTCTCAAGTTGATCATCATTAACCCTTGGATTAGGGCATTGATTATCATAATGCTCCATTTCCTTGCATTTGAAGAATTGAAGTGTTGGTGGTGCATTCTTTGCAGTCTTTTCTTTATTCACATCATTAGAAACCCTTTTTCCATTACTTCGACACTCAGCTGCTCGATGACCTACTTTTCCACACTTAAAACATTTTCTAGTCCCTTTAATACAATCTCCACCATGCTTCTTTCTGCACTTTGAGCATAAAGAAACATTCATCTTCTTTTCACCATTATTCTGAGATTTCTCCTTGAACTCCATCTTTTGTTTCTTGTCAAAACCATGAGATGGATATGTTACACCAAAATCCAGTTCTACCTTGATAGCACAACGCACAATTTCTTCATAGCTACTGAAGTCTCTTATATCTAATTCCCTTCGAAGACTTGGTTTTAAGCCACTGAAAAATTGATCAACTTTACATTAAGGTTGGATGATAAAACCAGATGCATACCTTGAAAGTATTGTAAAACTTGCTTCATATATACCAACAGATTCATTATCCTTTTTCTTAAGCTCAAGTAACTCCTTTTCCATCTTTGTTTGAAAAATATGAGGGAAGTACTTACTGAAAAAACTAGTTCTTGAACTCGTCCCATTCCATGGATTCAATTTAATCTTGGGGCCTTGTATTCTTAATTAGAGTCCACCACTAGTCTGCTTCACCTTCTAAATGGTAAACAGCCAGAATTACTTTATCATGTTCTGAACAGAGAATTATGGAAAATATCTTTTCAATGGTATTGATCCATTGTTCAGAAATAAGTGGATCAGAAGACCCATTGAAAGAAGGTGGATGTTGCCTCATGAAGGACTCAATATAATATTGTTCCCTTCTCTGGTCATTTGGAAATCTAGAATGAGTCATAGCTTGTGTAAGTATAGAAATAAGATTTTTCACTCCATCTCCCATCACATTTGGTTGTTCAGCAGGACAATCATTGCATTGTCCATTACATTGATCAACAGGGTTCCTTTGGGTTCCAGCCATCGTCTAAAACCCAAAAAGAATAGTGTGAGAGGCAAAAATCATGCTAGGGAAAACAACATAATAAAGGGGGAGTAACTTCAATATCTAACATCTTAGGTTTAATTATAATATCATTACCGTAATTTTAGGACTATAACCTATACTTATACTTAACCTTAGGGACATCCCTAGACATACCTTAGAAATATCTCTAGAGATATCACTAAAGTTTTCGCATCATAGTTTCCAAATGTTAACTAAACCTTTCCTCTGATACCAACTGTAGAGACCCAAAATTGACGTATATGGACATTACATTACTTTTGTGGAATATCTAATACATAACAAAAACAGAAACCAAAGGACCGTAATAGTTCAGTGTCTTTGGAAACTCGGAATATATCTTCTAATCTTAGTGAAAGATCTTCAACATCTCCCATAAAGATCTTATTTTTTTCTTACCTAAAACCTTTCTTTATATCCTGGGGAAAATAAAACATATAAAGCATGAGCTCAAATGCTCAGTAAGGGTAAGCATGGATAAAATAAAACAAACCATATAAATTTGAACTTCAAAACATGAACATAATATTTAAACATCAAAATCTTGAGTAATGACATAAAACATGGCAGTACATAAGGCATAGATCATGATGGATAATTAATCATGATAAAATAGCATGGGAATAAAACATGTAATTGTGGCATCCATTAATCACATGTTATGATTTCCATAGTATCCAAGGCATTGCTGCCAAGACCATCTTAGTGGAAAAAGTCCCTTTCTGAATCGAGTTCACTCCTCGTTCCAGTCCTGTATCACTGAACCAGATTAACTTGTTGTTCCTGCCATGTCTATCTCATGAGATATAAATCTTTACCCAATGCATTGGAGGGAGATATAGGTCCCACCCATCTCATAATGAAATCATTCTTACTTGTGCCACAAAATAAACTTAAAACATTAATCATAACCCAAAGAATAAAATTGGTTTCATAAACATCATCCCATCATCACATAATCTATATAAAACAAATGGATATTTCATCATAAGAAAAGTGAAACCATGTAAATCATAGATACATTATACTTGAAACATACACATATGAACGCTCTTTTTCATTTCCTTGTTGAATTGAATTGAATTAAGTTGATGACATACATATATATAAATAAATCTAGTAGCATTATAATGTCATATATTTCATGATTAATTATTATATATACTTTATAATCATTCTTGAATGGTTAATCATGTAAAATGAATCTCATCATGTTCGTGGAGATGGTAGTCCGTACGTACGCACGAGCGATGATATTATTCCCATGATCGTGGAATTGTACTGAAGTGTATGTATAATATTTCAGAATAAATATATCTTTACAATAATCATATATAGTTATTTATTTACACCATGATACCCATCCAAGTCAGGTGGTGGTGGAAAACAGACTACACCATGGTGTGGAGACGGTATTCCGTACGTACACACGCGCGGTGATTTCGTTTCCGTAGGATGGATATAAGATGAAATTGGGTTGTTTAATATTTATAATAACATATCAGTATATGATTGATATTGATGTT
The DNA here is from genome assembly GCA_963277665.1 of Viscum album. Taxonomy (NCBI): domain Eukaryota; kingdom Viridiplantae; phylum Streptophyta; class Magnoliopsida; order Santalales; family Viscaceae; genus Viscum; species Viscum album. The sequence continues at coordinate 668,557,251 of OY728131.1, read as the reverse complement.
ATTAATTTATGATGAAACAAATAAAGAATAATAAGTATAAGAATAAATAAATTGGAAATAATCGGTAAAGGATATTACCTCTTCTTTGACGCGCCTCTTATTAACCTCCTCTTAAGGAACTAGGGTTGGTCTTTTGAGGATATCATAACCTCTATAATGTTTCTAGTAAATATGAGAAGGTAAATGGTCAGGGTTTGGCCGACCTTCAAGGGTCAAAAGGGTGTTAAGAGAAGAGGGAAGGGGTGCCCTTTTTATAAGGGAGGAGAGGGGCACTTTAGGAAAACATAAAATATTATTTTATAATAAAGTCATATTCGGTTTATAATAGCTCCAAATTTATTTATTTATAAGATAAAGTGGGGATGGTTCTAAATCCTCTCAACCAATACGTTTTATACAAGTTTAGGTTACTATTTTAACCTTATAATTTAGATTAAACTCTAAGTTAAAAAATTTAACCTTTATTGTGTCTTCTTGTTTTCTTACACTATATGGTTAATAAAGTTACTATAACAAGCCAAACGAACCCCAAGTGTTTCATTATTAATATATATAACTTTATATAAGTCATTTTTCTGAACCTTAGATTTTTAGGAATATAATAACAATTAATAATATAATATTTGTTTTAAAAACTATTTTTTGTCAATTTTGACACTATTTGGTAATTGATTTTTGTGAAAATCATAACAGAATGATTAGTTCAAAAAAATTTAATTAAATCGATAATAACATGTCATATTAACCTATAAAATTAGTTTAATTCATAAAAAGTCTCAAATTACATTTATTTTGGTATTTATAATATCAATTATTTAAATATTTTATTATTTAGGTAATTAATGCATCACCATTGTGTCATAAATAAATTAAATTATTTAATGTATAAAAATTATAAATAAAATACCATTAGGTATAAAATATTTTTATCTTTATAATGAATATTTATAGTCTAATTTATCTTATGTATAACCCTATATTAAAAATATTTTAGTTATTAAACTTTGATTTTAACCATTTTAACTCTTCTTTAAATAAAATAATAATAAATGTCCTAATCCAATCCAAGTGGACCTAAAGAGTAATATATTATTCCTAAGGTTGTTTTTGGTCGAATTAAACTTATCCAATAGAATTAGGACATGTGTTAGGGTAATAGTAATATCATTTTTACCCTTAATTACCTTATTTACTTTTAACCGTGGTAAATAAAAATAAAAAGTTACAATTCACCAAAAATTATTTTTATCTTATTGAACCACATTTTACTCCTTGATATTAATCGTGTCTCTCAGAATTTTGAAATTCCACTCACAGAAGTGGTAAAATTAAGTTTTTTGTAAATTTTCAAATTCTCCTAGGAGGTGGGTAAAAGACGGTGAAAAGTTCAATAAAATTTTTATATATCTAAAATTATTATAAAATGACTCCAATGAATTACATTGAAATTATATAGGTATTATGTATCATTTTTGACTTAAAATAAATTTAAATAAAATAAATAATTATTTAAATAAAAAGACGGTTTTTAAATAGTAACCCAGTGTTTTCACTATTCATCAAAAATTGAAAGTTTTCAGAAAATTACGAAAAATTCACCCTAGGATAATTTTGATATTCCGAATCCAAAAATGAAGTACATTTTAAAATATAAAATTTATAAAATTTAAAAAAGTGGGTATTACTATTCATAACGGCTAGTTTATATAATATTTTAATAACATATCGTCGTTTAGTGAAACTCGATATTGCATACAACACACGCTATCGTGGAAGGTCGTGATTGAGTGTAATGTAATCCAAGTCAGGGTTGTGTGTAGTTCAAGCTCCTTTTGTTTTTGCGTACAACACAAGACATCAATGAAGTTAAAAATAATATTTTTCATAAAATCTCGGGGTGTTACAACCCAGACCTCGGATTTCTCCAAAAACTTCAATAATTTGATTGAAAAAGTAGTTTACATTTTCATCAGGGTGCATCTTTAGATCATCAAACCTATTGTGTAGTACTTAAATTTTTCCCTCTTTCACTTTTCTATCTCCTTCAGAAATATTCTCTAATTTATCCCACATTGACTTGGCAGATGTGCAACTCATTACCTTTAGATAAATCTGATTAGAAGGGGTTGTAATAAGAGCATTTTGTGCTTCTGTATCAGCATCAAGAAATTTCTTGTTTTTATCTGTCATTGAAAGTACTATAGAATCTATGACTTGTATTCCATGCATAGTAACAAATAAGACTTCCATTCCAAGAGATCTTAGGTGAGATCTCATCCTATTTTTCTATATTTGAAAATTAGTTCCATTGAATAGGGGAACACCCTTAACGTTGACTGGATTCTCCATGACATCAGAAGATAGATTCAACACCAGTAACCATTACGCTCTGATAACACTTGAAGGAATCAAGAACCCCCTCAGATGGGAGGGGTGAATCAGGGTATCAAATTTTTCTTTTAAACTGATGGATCTTGTTCCCATGTTGGTAGGAACCTTTTAAACCTGTCTGGAGAGGAAGTTTATAAAATACACAATCACATGAAAACTAATGACACATTAATTTTACTTGGTTCACCACTAAGGGATACATCCAAGGAGCATACGCTGACAGTGTTACAATCATACCAAAAACACTAATCTTTACAAGTGGTGGATTACAAGTGTTTAGCACAGTCACTTTGTGTCGGGCGCACTGCCTGTACAAGGTTTAGGGATCTCACACTGCATCCCTCAGATCACTTCCGCTGACTCCCCCTTTCTCACTACATTGGGAGAATCTTCACTCAGTTTATTGACTTGAAGGTTTCTTTAATGGTTTGGAATTAAATCATTCATCCTCAACTGTAAATGGATGCTATGTTGAAGTATTTTACTCACCAATAAATGTAATTTATTTTTTTATACCCTGATATGTTATGGAAATTAACTTCTAAAAGTTATTTTGTCAATTTTTAGTCTTCCTTGAGTGTTCCACATACTACTGGTGTTTTTGCGTATCGTTGTTGTTTCCATGTACCATTGCTATTTTTGTGTTCCATCCAGCTATTTCTGCATACCATCCAGCTTCTCTATGAACTTCCATTCTTCGCGTCCTTCCCAAATCCGCATACTACTCCACTCCTCTGCATGTCGTCCTGCTCTGCGTACTGTCTGGATCTACCGCGTACTACGAGAGCTTTCTATGCGATCCGCGATCTCTTCTATGGAATATTTTCCTTATACGGATCATTCTCTCCATATACCATCTTCTCCTCCACGTACCACTTTGGACTTCACCAGATTTCACCCCAAAATTCTAATCTCCAAAAACTGCTTTAACAAAGGAGATTATTGTTCCTTAAATAGGCATGTAACTCTGTAAATTTTGCTAATCCGAATTATCAAAATGTTTAATGTGGGACAATCTTAAATGTACTGAACTCTATCTGTGTACAATTATCCTCCACCGGGTACTTTTCTTGATCCACGAACCGCATCAATCCTGCCAACCATCAGCACTCCGTGTACCACATGTCGTCATCACGTACTATCGCTGCAAACCATTTTTTAATTTTAAGCTTCATCATTCTGGGTATTTCTTGCCTTCACCACATACCATTGTAGAAAACTATTTTTGGTTTCGCACACCGATCTGAGTACCATTCTTACTGCCTGGAATGCGGCCGCAAACCATTTCCAAAACATGGTACGCGGTCCATGTTCCGAGGTATGTGATTCCTTTATTTTTTCGATTTTATTTATCATTTCTCATAAAATTCACTCTTATCTGAAAAACCTTTGTTTGCCAACACCAAACTCACAATTTTGAGACCCAAAAATTTGGCAAATACTGGGAAACTTCACCACCTTCAATACTGCTTTCAGCCTCAAACGTATGACCTTATTCCTTGCAAAATACCTAGTCATCCATGTGCGGTTTGACAAAAAACACAAACCAAACTCCATTATTAGCAATGAACTTCCTTGGTTATAACAATAAATTGGAACAAATATATTTTACTAATTCAAATTAGGATATTAATTAAATAAAAGTGATGGGATTTGGCCTCAGAGTGGGGTTCAACTTAATAAACTTAATTATATCTAGAATCCCTACTTTGATGGGTTAATTTATCTAAATGAATATCTAGTAGACTAAAAAATTAATAAGGAACAAGTTTATTGTTCTTAAAAATATACTATTCTTATAGGGGTCTTATATTACATGTTATTCTTTATGATGTGTAACTCCATGACTAGACCCAGTTAGCAACCCACATTGGTTGGTAATGAGGTCATTTTCACCTCACTATTTCTGCATATAATAGACCATGGGCTAGTGAATAACACCAAGATGGTGTCAAAAAATAATGGGTGGTACTCTCCTATAATACCATTCAAAAGAACATTTTAAATAAACTAATAGAAAATAACATATATAGTCAATATAAAAAATTTATAATAATAAAATGTATGCATATATGATATCAAATTAATTTTGAAGAAAACATTGTACATAATTCATCTGATAATAATAATTTATACAATGTGATTACATTTAAAAAATAAACAATATTTTAAATGAAAATAATAAATTAAACACCATTGACCAATAATTTTAGACACCTACAAAAATAAATATCTAGAAAAATTTACAGAACCACAACTATAGAAAAACACCACCTACTTCATGACCTTTTACAGCCTCCTATAAAAGATAAACAATTGTACAACCATAACTAAATCACCAGATAATTTCATATACTTTGGTAAGTAAACCAACCCTGTAGGAAATCACAAGTTCATAGAAATTCTAAAGTAAATCACATACATCCATAATAATAAAAGAATATGAAATCAGAATATATAGTAAGATCGTAGTAATTTAATACCATCCCAAGGGTAATCTAGATCATACTTTTTTAAGGATTATATTGTATTCTAGAAATATAAAAGCTCATCACATAATATTCTATAACATCTATGTATCATGGACCAATTTCAAAATAATAAATTACTCTAAAAATAATAAACACAAAGAAAACACATAATAAAACAAGACCCAAACTGACCAAACCCAAATCCATGAAAGATTGGCCAATTTTAATGTGATACAAATACTCCCTTTGGATAATTATCAATCATTAAGAATGTTCATCCCACCTTTCATAATTATGTTATGTGGATATATGAATCTATGTGGGGATGACCCGCTCAATCAAACTATATAGGTTAGAGGGGTGATAAAACTTCTCTAACCTTTTAGAGGATCCTTTCCTGATTCATGTCATGAACAACTAAGTGGTTAATGACTCAATTATATTATCAGTATTTACAGATGCACTCCAGAACTTCATCATGGAATTAGAGTCTCGTGAACAAGTATTTGAGGTGATGGTCTACTATAACACTGTCATTTAAATAACAATATATCCTTAATGGAAATTCATTTCAATCCATTTTCATAGTTATATCCAAGGGATAAGTCTATATAATTATCATTATCCAATATCTATAAGAATATTAATAAAAAAATCTCATTTCCTATAATAAAATCTTCATAAAGTTAATCCACTATTTATATCTCCCAAATTTATTGGGATGATCATAAAAGAATCCATTATTAATTTCATAAACACCATCATATCAAGAAATTTAGGCCCCAATAATTTAAAATATGGACTACCCAAAATATAATAGTTCTATATAGTTTTAAAATTACTATCTTAGAAAGGTAGAACCCAAAACATCATCCACAATAATCAAGTGAGATAGAATAAAGGTCAATAATTAAATCTAGTATTGATTATAATATTTGTTATCTCCATACAGCTATGAGGATATATATTAGATAATACCCACTCAATACAAATAAAATTTAGATTACACTGCCCACATGTAGTTGAGAATAAGGGAGACATGATAATTGTATCATTGTATTTACTCATCAAATGATGATGTGGATCTTAAATATTTTTCTATGTTCATTCAATTTCCCATTAAACTCACTAAAATCTTATATCCTATGAATCATATGGAGGGTTAATATCTAATTTTAGTTTAAAATAACATTATTAAAAAAATATAACATGATGAATCATTAATAAAAATGATTCATTATAGGAATATCCATGCATGTGGGTCTAACCAAGATCTCCTCATCAATTATCTTCCTTACAACTGTCTTTATACTACACTGACATAAATTCATTTCCAAAAAAATAATTTATACATAACACTATCTTAGGATGCCTAATTTGATCAAAGGAAAATATCATTTAGTTATACTGAAGAAAATGATCACTACAGTATTCTCTTAATTTTCTCAGCCTGAACCATAGTCAAATTTATTGAAAAATAAATAAAATTCTTCAAACACACTTCAAATGATCTCAAGTTGCATAAATAAACTGACCATTTTGATATATGTAAGAAGTAATTAAAATTGAATGTTTGAAAGGCTTACATGAACGTTCCATAAAAAACTATTTTATCAATATTTAGATAGAAAAGAAGGTCCATGTGGAGACCAAAAGGGAGTATCATATGGAGGAGGATGTTTTATCCATACTGAAGGTGGAGGCCTTAGGCACATGATTAATGTGTTCCTAGACCAGCATTTATATAATTGATATGGTTCACCGTTGAGTAAACCCATCAAGTTAATCATTCTTATCCAAATGGCCAGAACACATTATAAATGGATAATAAAAAATCACACACCATCCTCATTAAAATCCATGGAGAACATTTTATTAGGCTCAAATCATGTACAACTATGACTCTTGGCCTTATAAATTTCCCAAAACCCCACTCACAAGAACCACTAACACCAGGTGTCCATTCTAACTCTTCTACTATAACCTACCAGTGTCCCTCTCCTCTCCCACTAGTACTTCCACAACTCATCCCCTTTAGAATCCCCCTAGGTGTGTAGTTGAGAATAACCCCTGAATCATACCCCAATAGAATAGAACTAAAGGTTTAAAACAAATAATATGGGATAAATTACCCTCTTTTATTCCTAGAAAAAATATTTCATTGAACAATCAAAACCAACTCCATAAAATAAAATAAAATACATAATCCTAACAATGTCAAAATATGTTTATGATGTCATATAAAAATAAGTATAATGTCTCTAAAGTAAATAATAAAATGTAAGAAACTCATAAGATAGAAACTTCACCTCACCAATAGAACAACATGTCATGATCTATTATTATCGATATTTATTAATATATTCCTTTTGAAAATATGTAAAAATGGTATATAGATATAGGAATGGGAATTTGAGTATAATCAGTAGGTTCATCCCTATAATCTCTCTTGAAAATGTAAAATAAATAAATTAAAGACTTAATTAATACTCAATAAAACCACTCTTATCCTGTCCCAAGTCAAATACAAAGCCATATCACTGAGTATAGATCAAAAAATCCATCTATAAAATATATATGAATTAAATCATGAGAATATATCTAAGGAGGTTACTCATACCCACTTCCCTACTAATCTAGTTTCACTTACATCCTAATGGAAAATCTCCTAGATCTCTCATCCCTTATCAAATCAACATACAATAGCCATTTATTACATCTGTATTCCATAGCTACATGCCACATCTATATAGCACAACCACATACCTCATAAAAATACCAAAACCACACACCATATCAATTTAACACTATCAAATAATATATATGTATACCATATAATTACATTGTGATTTTAATATAGACCATTAGGTGGGGTTTTTAACCATTTTTATCACACACATCTTAAATATTTGGGATCACCTAATACCCAAAACCTTATATGGTAATCAGTTTGGTTATTCGTCTTGATTAGTGTTTTTTATTAAATAAAAAGTATAATAATATATAGATACACATAAACCCAAACTATGGAAAACTTCTTATTAAACAAGTGTACAATCACATCCAATCATTGTACTAATACCACACAAAACAATAAGCACTGACACCAATAACTATATAACATACAAAAAACATAACCACATAACAACCAAAAACTTTTCTAATTTAATATATCATTAAAATTTAACATTATTTTTTCCATTTTATATTTCCTCATGTTCCATTCCTTTTAAACCACAACCATTTTCAACCTAACTCTCCATTCTAAAATTTCACCATATAATTTCCACCACTTTAATTTAAGTTATTGAAATCTAAATTTATTCAAAAAAACCATTCATATCCCACATTATATAATTATTCAATTACTTTCATCATTACTCTCCACCCAAAGAATTTACAATACACTAACTGTATCAAATTCACAAAACTACCACATCAACAAACTAAACCATCACCTCTACCACTTCCACATAAAACAACCACACCAAAACCCCTTACACTACTACAATAAATTTAGTGGTATTACTCTACCATAATAATAATCAAATAATTCTATTTATCTATTAATTATTTATAAAAAAAATTTCATACTCAATATAAAAATAATTAAAAAATAAATTTTGGTTTTCACATATATGTAAAATTCTAGTCCATTAATTTATATAACAGTTTATAAGATATTTCCACACATTTAACTATTAATTTATTTTATAACAACATGTTTACCATAAAAATAAAGTAATAGAATAACCAAAAAAATAAAAAAAAATTATAAATAAGTTATGACTATGTTCCTTTTTAATTAAAATAATTTATTGAAATTTATAAAGTAAAAAATATAACTTCTTTCCCAAATAAAAACAAAATTATACTTAGAAACACCAATAAGAATAAAAAAATTAAGATACTCCAAATCATTTACCATGAATAGATCTTAAAAACCCCAATACCAAGAACAGATATATCCTAATGTCAAAACTATCACACTATCATAGGGATTATTCAGAAATTCTATAATACAAAACCTACACATAAATCATACAACATAATCATGCATCCAACACTACCATAGCTCCTCAATAAATAATAAATAATATAATATAGAGAAAATAAAGGTAAAGGAATCATAAATAGTAAATACTCAATTATGTGAAATGAAAAACCCAAGGATACTCTAATAGTTTCCAAGGTTGCTAAGGAATATCCCCACAACCATTAAAGAGTACAACAATATTGTATAAAATAAACAAGAGAATAAAGATTCCAAAATTTGTATTTAAAATTTATTAAACCAAACCTTGGCATAGTAAACCTAAAACACATAATGATATATCTCGGTAAACTCATATTTGAAAACCATAATTATTTAAAATTATCATATCTGAAAATATCTCTATCCATTTCCTTCCATATAATACACCATTTACTAAACTAGTGCATGGTGATATGAATCCAAAATTTGGTATTCTAATAATCCCCTTAAAACAATAATACAACCATGATGTAGTGATCACCAAACCATGTTTTTTTCTCTAAAATGAGGTCATCTAGGACTATTTTCCACCTCTTAGTTTTAGATAGAAATCCCACCAAAACTAAACCCTAAAATATTACATGAAGTATGAGAAATTAATAAAAACAATAAATTGGTTTACATCCATAATGTAATTATTCCCCAAAATGGTCAACATAAATATGAACTCCTCATTCCCAAAAAAAGTTAGACCACCAGGAACAAATCCCCAACAATAATGAACATACAGAAATCATGACATGGTTAAAATAGAATCATGATATGTTATCCTAAAAATCCTAAAACTCATCTCTCTTCAGATAATACACATCTAAAATATCTTCTAACACCAAATATAAAACATAGAGTAAAAGTTCTAAGAAATCTAAGCCTCTGGATAAAATAACTATAAAAACAATATTTCCCTTGGGAATCAAGACTATACCTAATAAGAACAAAAAAACTTCAAAAAACAAAGACCCTATGATATACCTCACAAATAGGAATCTCTCCATCACAAATTATCAATTGTAATATAAAAAAATAAAATAACAAAAGACACTTCATCTAAAAATTCAAACTCAATATTCACTACTAAAAATTGTCCAAAAATAACTCTAGATATTGAGCCTATATCTATGAATCTCACTCCCATATATATTCCTCCAATCCACTATTCCTTAATAAAACTCACTCCAATGTACTAACACATCAACATAGAACCTTCTCCTAATGATTCAAAATTTCAAAAATTTGTTCCATGAATGTGGAATCCTTATTATTATATAACTCACCCAAATTAATAAATTGGGAGTTGTCATAATGGTATCTCTAAATAAGAAAAAAGGAATATGTATTGAACATGATCAATATTAGGTGGGAGATCCAATAGATATACCACCCTAAAAAACTCACTCATATACCTTGAATGGTCTAATAAATTAATGGAAAATCTTAAAACCCATAACAAACCTCCACTGACAATAATGAGTAGAAATATTCAAAAACACTTGGTCACTAATCTCTAACTCCAAAAGTATCCTCACATGATCAAAATATGAATGATAACAATATTGTTAATCCTTAAACCACTCATGAAAACCCTAAAATTTATTTAATGTTCTCTGCACCAAATCAAGTCCACCCATCGCTAATTCTCCAAACTAATTCTAGCACAATAGTGTTATAAATGGTCATCTATATAGTGTGTCAAAAGATTCATACTAATGTATGTATGATAGATATTATTATAAGAAAACTAAAAAAATGTATATTTCTCTCCCAATAACATCAAAAATTAAAAACATATCCATGCATTATGTTATCCATTATGAATATTGTAAGTTTTATCTTCCCTTTTGTATGATAATGAAAAGATGATAAAAAGAATAACCAAGAGATAAATTCAAGATGCTATATCTTACACACTCATAGGTTAAATCAACTATATTAATCAATGATGAATGTCCCTAAAACACTGTTAAACCTATCCACATACTCTACATATAGAATCACCAATGTATCCACTATGTTAAAATCTTGGATCATAAGGAAATGATCTAATATTCTAAATCATTCTACAATAACCAACATATCATTATGAACTCCCTAATATTGAATAAAACCCATCTAAAAATAAATTAAAATTTTCATCAAATTTCAAATGATTGATATCCATGGGATATAATAAACAATCTAGAACTCGATTCTTAGCTGTCAATCATTGGTACACAAGACATCAAAACAAAAACTCTTCCATAAAATTCCTTATACTCATTGGCTAAAATAGACTCCTCAGAGCATGATACATCTTGGAGATATTATGATATACCGTTATAGTTGGGTAATGAAATTGACACAAAACTACCCTTAACATAACCTATGGGATAAATAACATTCTATTTTATAGTATCTGATGTTTTTTCATCTCCCTTTGGATCCCCAAGAACATCTATATGAATGACATGATCTCTCCATATTTCCTCCTCAAAGTTTCCTAGATTAGAATCTACAAAAAACTGAAGTAAGGAACAATTAAACATCATGTAATATTGGAAAAATCTACTTATAACTTCCTTAATACCCAAAAGAAAATACTTAATCCCCCCCCCAATCATTCACATGTTATCCTAAGCCACACAAGAAACATTCTCAAGTTTTTTCATGCTCAGTTCATCAACTTCCATATTTTATTTATCAAGAGTATGGGATATTTTTAATCTGTTGTCCTATAAGAACTCTACCTATATCTATTAAATCAAATTAATATTACACTGAGATAAAATATATAACAGACTCTTATAGTTTGTGAATATCATAAATCACTTTCTGATAAGGTTATACAGCCACATATTTAGATCAAATAATACAATAAAAATATCAATATCATGAGTGGTTTTATTATTATCATGATAATGTAAATTTTTAAACATATAATGGATTATCTCATTCTACTATATTATATAAAACCTAGACTAAGTAAATAATCATCACAACAGACCTCAAAGATGATTACATATTCAAGAAATCAAAGAACATGAGAACTGATAAAATTATCTTTCAATTCATCAAATTATATAAGAAACTAAAATTTTTATACAAAAGTTTAGTCCTTCTAGGTCAACTGTATCAAAGGTGGAATAATCTAAGGGAAATTAAACATGAACCTCCTACAATAACCTGAAGTACTAATAAAACTTTTACCTTTATAATAATCTTGGTGGCTTACTAAGAAACAACCACCTCCATCTTCGAAGTATAAACAATCATACTATACTAATACATGAGAGGTTCATGGAAACTCACCTCACATATAAAAAATTACACTTATAAAGATTTCCATACAATTGATTTTGTTAATGAGTATCCAAAATAGCCTCTAAATTCTTATTTTAGTCCTCATCTAATCTTAAATTCATTAGGATTTAATCAAAATACACCACCAAAAACAATATTATAACATGTGAAACATTGAGTTTATCAAACTCATAAATAAATTCGAGTTTTTTATTTCATAAAGTTATTAACATAAAATCAAAGTTTCTATACCAACACTTGAAATTGGTATTCTAATCATATTCATCATTCACCCTCTTCTTATGATATCCAAGCCACAAATCAATCTTAAAGAACCAACTAACTCTCATAAATTGAACAAAAAATTCTAAAATCCATGATAGAGGATTTTGGTTCTTCATTATTACCCGGTTTAACTAATGATAATCCATGTATTTACAAAAACTATTATTTTCTTTCCATTAAATGAAAATAGATTCTCACAAGGGGGAGATATAGGTTAGATGAGACCTCATGTTAATATATCATCAATATGGATCCATAATTTATATATCTCTTATGGAACCCTCTTATAAAGTGATATATAAATATTAGATATTCTTGGTTATAATTCTATAAAAAACATGATGTTACTTTTAGAAGGAGTGCTAAAATATATATAATAAAAAAATCTATAAATTCCGCCACTCCTCTTGGAAACTCATTTTCCTTCACTGTCACAAAACATGACATCAATCTCAAAAACTAAGTTAAATTTAGATTGAGATATATTTAATTCATTTGGTGATCCCGGTCACTATAAAACACCAAATTTTCTCTATATATATCAAATAATGTCACTTTACTATTATAAAAATCATTTATTACTTGCAAAAACTAAAAATAATAATGTTAGGGATGAAATCGTTTGGGAGCATGTGAAACACTAAGGATTCTCCCACTAAAATAGGTTTTCCCATCATTAGCTCATAGTAGTGACACACCACTTCCAAAATTGACTGAAATCCAACTATGTAGATAACACCAAGTGAAATAGAAGTATATCCATGTTTTGTAAAAATTCTTATATTAATTCATGTGCAATGAACTAGTGTAAATATCCTGAATCAATTACAAAATAAACTTGTGTAGAACAGAGACAAATGGTACCTTGAATAACCTTGGGTCCTCCTAATATAATAAAATCCATTTCATTAAACTATATTCATCCTAAAAGTTTTCCTCATAATCTTTATTTATATCTATGGCCTCATCCACACTCATACCTTAGACTATGAGGATGGGTAATATCCCTATGAAATCCTCTAACAATTCTATCTCATAGTTATAATACCTAGGCATGTATACTAAGAAATTGGAAATAAGTTTTATGATAAAGATTTTATAGAGAATTCATTTGAATCAAAGTGTCTAATGCAATTGGACCACTATGTATGGTCATTAAAATATATTTCCAATACCCATATTTACAGTAGAAATAACAAACAACACCAAAGTATTTAATAAATTTCTATGGACTACCATCTTTAAAGATAGAGATGGTTAAAATCTATGATAAAATCATCAAAATTTGAAACATAGATAACCCCAACAATCGATAGATACTCCCCATAACTCTATTTCTCAAGTTTACCAAATGACACCCTTATTAAGACCAACATGTCTTTTACAATTTCTTCACAATTACCTCAACCTTACTAAATACCTTGATATACATCATATTCCTAAAATAGATAACCAAAAACGATATCTCCATCCATAAATCCTCCTCAATATGTTATTACCTCACATCATCATATGAAAAAATATAATGAGAGTAACATTTAGGGTTCATAAACCTAACCCTGAAATATCTCACACTAGAGATCCCTAATAGAAGGGTTAGAAACTTATACTATCATTCTGCAATCAACATTAAGGTAAGGTACTCAATCTAAAACTGACTCCAGAAATTTTATCACAATTACATAGACTCGTAATTATCAATAGGATAATGGATAAACTTTATATCAAGTTTAACACCTCAGTAAAATGGATACCAGGGGGATCCAATAGTCATTCCCCGTGTGAATAAACCAAAAAGCAATTTCAATCAAATTTAGACACCTCTCAAACATTAGATTAAGGATATTACTTGTATACTTTGGTAGTATTTTTTATTGAAACTCATGAAAATACATCCAATATAATTCATTATCCTCATAACTAGTTAGAATATGATCACTCAAAATGTACAATTATACCTCTCCAACCAAAACCAAACGAGGTTATCTCCTACCATCCATCTCTAAACATTTAATAACCTACATATAATGAGGTAAAATTTTGAGTATTATTTTTCCAAAACATGTGTATTTTATATGGTTTTGGGTCATTAGAGTAGTCTATGGAGGTTGAGGGTTTTAATTCAAGGAGTTTGACTCAGTGATGAAAATTTTGGCATAAAGACAGATGGAACCGAGTACCGGGTGGCTTGTACTAATTGCCAAGTGGCTACATGCAAAGAGGTAAAGGCCCTAAAGGTCTAATGGACACCTAGTGTCCCTAATGTGGGTACCTTTTGGGGTATCATGTACTTGATTATAGGGGATCTGTTACATGATATCCTCTTATATAGTTTTAAAAAAAATAATTAATTAATAAAATGGTTTAAAAGCTATAAATTTTTTACACTTCCCTCATTATCCACCAAAGTCACACATCTCACTTATGATCTCACTTATTATTTTTCAAATTCATGATTATATCTCCCTATTTTTCTATCTGATAAATGTGTCTTCTATCCTAAAGGATTGTTGTAGGAAACACTTACAATCATATTCCATCTATTCTCATTATTCTTTATTATTTCTTCATTATTCAATGAAAATATATAATTTGGGGTTTTATTTAAGGTTTTTCAATTTCATATGATTGAATTCATTTATACTGATGATCATCAATGAGTGATACTCTACTAAGATGAATTAAATTATCCCTAATATTTCCTATTAGTTTATATGAGTTTTTTATGAGATATATTACATACTAGTTTCTATTAAGTGTGTGCTTGATCCAAAATCTATCTAAATTTCATTCCTTACCTATTTCATACTATATTTTTAACTATTAGGGATATTAGTGGTTCCTTGAGTTTTATTCTTAACTCCTTAAAATTTAATGACCATGTTCCTATGGTAAAATTTGATTAACCCTTGAAAATTGAACCCATATGAAGTGTGTTTTGATATTTTATAGTGTATTTGACCTTATTGGGTTACCTTGACCCTATTTTGATAGATTATTTATAATGATATAAGTTTATAGAGTATATCTATCTATACCTTTAAATTTTTAGTTTTTTATAGCCATTAACTTGTCTAGTATGTGTGTACAGTGAGATTATTCTTCCTTTGAGTTATATGGTTTTGGGTAGAGTGTAACTTATATATGGTATGGAGAGAAAGGGTTGTTTCTAAATGTTAAATAAACTAGTATTAAGTTGAAATTTTAAATCGATTCCCTTCCTATCATTATTATGATATCTCTATGATAATTTTGATGATTGTTTTATATGCATGAGATGTATTTTGTAATATGGGAAAGGCATGAGATGGTAAGAAAACTTTCCCTTGAAAATTGAATGGTTAGGGATAATATAACAAATTACCTTGATATTGTTTAAATATATGGATTTCATTCCTAGTTATATTCATGTGGCTTATAACTAGGAAGATATACTCATTTACTTGATGTGACATATAAGTAAGAAGATACTCCCAGTTTCATTTATATAGATTGTGGTATTGTATTATATGACCAATTACTATATTATAGTCATTAATACCATCTTATATGATATTTCTTATGTCTAGGGACACTATGTGTAACACCCCGATATTTTAAAAGAAGAGTATTATGTTTGATATCATATCCAACATGAAACACTGAGCTTAAACGACCATTGAAATATACAACCCTTATAACCAAGCCCTTAAATTGGAGAGTATGAATAGTATTAAATAATATTTAGTATATATATATAAATTTCCTACTCAATATAAATCATTGAAACGTCTTTAGTTAATAAACAATGAATTTTTAGTGATGTAATTTTATTATTCAAAAATTTGTTTTCTTTAAAAAAAATATTTCTCTTTGTGAGAAAATATTTAACTTAATTTTTTTAACTCAAATGAAATGTATTTTATAACATTATATTAATATTTTAAATCATTATATCAATATTAACATAGGGTTAAATTTTTTTATTTATCAAAAAATATTGATTTTTTAATAAATAATGAAAAATACCATTTTTTATAAAACTATCATTTTTATTCGATAAACTAAGTAATTTCAAAGTTCAATTATATTTTAAATATGATTTAAATTAATGTAAGTATTATTTAGTTATATTTAATCCAATTAATTATATTTTAATCATCCTTATATTTGATTTTATTATAAGTTTTTTTTTAGGTTTAAAAGAGATATTTTTATGAAAACTGTTTTAAAGTGCATAATATTTTTCCATTTTAGTTAATAAAAAAATATAATTAGGAATTATTTAAATTAAATTTATATATTATATATCAATATATGTTAATTTATATTTATAAAATAATTATTATTTGTCATAAATTTAATATAAAATCATCTTTTTCTTGAAAAATACACTTCTTGAAAACCCACTTTTTAATCTCGTCTGTGTGTTTAATTTTAAATTATAAAGTTTTCCACTTGTGAATATTAAATTTGGTAAAATTGATTCCATATTTGGAATTGGAAAATTTTATATTATCTAATAAGTTCAACTTAATTTTTTACCATAATGAATAGGGAAAAATGTAAAACTAAATTATAACGGTTAAGGTGAAATGAGTTTACCAAGGGGTAAAATAAAAAAACAAAGGTTAAAATTACCTAAAACTTGTATAAAATCTATTTTGTATCCATATTTTTACCTTATAATGTATAATACTCGATAATGGACCATTTTGGATCCTTTTTTACAAGTGAAAAATGTGGGAACGCTTTTTTCCATTCAAAAAATACAAGTGTGTCACTCGTCTCGTTTATAAAAGGATACCCCATCTCTTCTCCTATTAAAACCTTAAAATATCTTTTTATTAGCCAATAACCACCATAATTAATTCCTTAATCAAATAACCACAACCTTCATACCTTTTTTATCATAAATCAAACCTAATAATACTTTTGGTACTAACCTAAGGAGGTTGTCTGAAGAAGATATATTGTTCTTAACCGAGCGTTTTTATATTATTTATTCCTAGACCTCCTTGAAATATTCTTAAATTAATTTTATATAATAACACTAGTATATGAAATATATTTAGATTTTATTTTGTCAATTTAATAACCAAAATCAGTCTCATCTTCCATCAAATGGGATACAAAATCATCATTCGAGTGTATGGTGGACTACCACCTCGCAAACTGATGTCATTTGTTTTCCATCATCACCTCTAAAGGATTTTTATAATGACGAATTTAAATTATATATATGATATTTGTAACATATTTATACTTCTATAGATATTATATCACATATACCTTCTTAATTCCCATTTCATGGGGGATACGATAATGTTGCTTGTTTGTAAGGCAGAATACCGCCGCGCGAAGCGATGTGATTCGTTTTTTACTGACAATTTGCAATGAAGATAATAAGGATAAATATAATTTATATATGTGATATAAATGAAATAATTATAAAATTTATGTAACATTTATCATTCTGAATATATAATATATCATTTTATTTCTTACACTAAAAAATGATAACGTCGTTCATGCGTATGTGTGGACTGTTGTCTCCATGAAGCGATGTGATTATTTTTTCATCGCCACATCACATGGATGATATATATATAATTGTATTTAATGAAATAATATTACATTTATTATATAATAATAATTCTATAAAGATAAAATAATACTTACCTTCTTTCCATAATGATCGTTGAAAAATGTAAGTGTCACTCATGCATACGCACGACGTACCGCCTTTATGATCATAATGTAGTTCATTTTTCATAACCATATTTCATTAATGGTTTTAAAATTAAAATTTATGTATAAATATGGTAAATATTTCATGATTATTATTATTTATATGTTGAAATGATGATCTCTTTGACTACGAGCAACACACCAAATCCGTTTTGAAATAATGAACCGAAGGTCCTCAAAACACCTGATGTGGACTTAACTAATTTATGTCATTAAAATAAAAAAATGACTTTCGTATAAAGTAATAAGCCTATAAATAGGTTATTAATAAATAAAATAATTTATAAAATCTTTTTATACAGAAGTTATATGTGACACATGGAAATTTTGGACTTTAGGTAAGGTTTTTCTCATCTCGCATTTATTACTATGAGAGATATGCCATATTCACCACTTATTTTTATTTTGAGGTGTATATATTTTCTATTAATTTATTTTATTATTATTTTCATAAAAATTATTATTATTTATAAATACATATGAGGTTCTCCCTTTCATGAGGTTTTGATTTAGGGATTATAAAAGTAGTAAGGGTTTCTCATCGAACTTTTTATTTCTGTGACACATATGCTATATTCACCGCCTATTTATATTGTGTGGTGTATATAATAACCCTTTTACATGTGATATAATGAATAATTTATAAATCATGGTAATTTAAGTTTCAATTTTAATTATTTAATCAAATGGAATTTGTATTGAATGTTACCAAGTGGTAAATAATTTCAAAACTCAATTTCTTTCAGTTGGTTATTTTACTTCATCATTGTATTAGATATTATATGATTATGTATGTAATGAAATTTGGTTATATTATGTTTTATATACACTATTTTTATATTTATTTACATCTAATACACATAATTTATTCATTTATTAATTCTCAAATTCAATGGTATGATTTTTGTAAGGGTTATTCATTGTAAATTTTTTTTCTTTGAGACATATGTTTATATGAACCTATATTCATTTATAAGGGGTATATACTGACCTTTGAAATTTTATATCATAAAAATAATTATGTTTATCATATTTAAATTATAATTTTATTTTAATATTCCATGGGGCTTATAATTTAATATTTACCAAAATGGAAAAGGCTTTATGTTATAATCTCATTTCTTTTGGGATTGTTTATGTTCAAGGTTTTCTTGGAGGAAATAATGAGATGTTATTTTTTGGATGAAAAAATATTTTATTATTTTATGGTTATTAATGTGTTTCACATGTTTAACTTACACTTCCTCTCTTATTTATTGAAGAAATATCAAGAAATTCATCTGTAAATGATATATATCTTGTATTTTTTAGATTAGGTATATTTTTATTCCATATACCTGTTTTCTAAAATGTTTTAAGAAAATTATTTTCTAAAGATAAATTATTTCATAAATATATTCCGAATGATATTTTACCTTTTTTTAAAAGTTTTTAAAAGGAAATTTCTTAATACTTTATAAATTGGTAACTTTTGACTCCCTTTATCAAAAAAATGAAATAATGTTTATTTTTAAAATTTATTACATGAATAAATTTTCCCTATATTTTGACCATTAATTTACTTCAAGTATAATTTGTATGTTTCTAATGTTTTTTTTCAAATAAAGTTATCTTCTCAATATTTTTGTGAATTTTTATTTTTTAAAATTGATTTTCAAAAGGAAAAGGCCATTTTCCTCCAAAAGTTTTTAATGATCTTTTAATGGTATTTCTATTCTTCAACATCAAAAAAATTGTTACTTATTCTCCAATGGGTATATTTTATAATAACACTATCCTCGTTATTTCTCTAGGTGTATTAATAATGTTTTAAAGAGATTAACATGGAACCCATTTCTTTTCCACTGGTTAATCATGTTTCAAAGATATTTTTATGGAACCCCTTATTTTTCATGGCTTAATCATTATTCAAATAAATATTTATAAAACCCATTTATTTTTCATGGGTTAATCATGTTTCAAAGAGAATATTATGTAACCCATTATTTTAAATGGGTTAATCAAATTTTGAAAATTAAAAAGGTGTTTCAATGATTTTATGATGAAATGAATTATCTATGTACTTTATTCATAATATGGTTCTCAGAAATTGCTTATAATGATGGGTGGTTCCCTTATAAACCAATTACGGGTGGTTTTATTATAAAACAAGGATGTATTGTTATATTATTAAGCAAGGATAAGTGCTTCTAGGATAAAACAAGGATAGGTGGTTCCATGATAAACCAAGGAAGGGTGGATCTATGATATCCCACTAATGCATTCAGTACTTTAGATATGGAAGTTAGCCATATTTTTTATTCCATTTGTAAGAATTTATATAAAGATAATGTCCCATGATCCCAATACATAATCATTATTCTTTTTATGGTTATAAATATTTCATTTGATTATGATTGATATCACGTGGATCATGATTATTGATTCTTTTCCCTTGTGAATGCATTATTACATGTTTTCATGTTTTATTATCTAGGTATTTAGGGGATAAAAATTATTATTTTATGCTCATGCACTTTGATTATGTCATAATACCCTTACTCTCATCTTATGTTCACTGATTACATTCAATTATTAATGCATATATTGACCCTTACTAATAATTTGAGATCACCCTTATTTTGTTTAATTTCCCCCAAGATATCAAGAATGAAGTTGAATGAATTATTTATAGAATGGTTTCATATGGATGATGATAACAAATTAATATGAAATGAGAAAAACTGGGTAAAGTGGGATAAATTATAATTTAAAGACTCGGGTATTTTTTATGTAATATTTTGTTGTAATTCTTTAAAACTCTAAACCTAAAAGGTCCTTGAGAATATAAGTGATCTAATATTTTATTTTAATGTTGTAAGTTTTGGATGGTGAAAATCATTTCACCTTTATCAATGTCAAAGATAGGAATATAATTTTTATGTTTTTATCATCAGATATGGTAGTGTGGGTTTGGTGTTATTATAGGTTGTATAAAAGGAGGGTTTAGATAACTTTGAAGATTATGATGATTTAATGTGAGTTTTTATTAAGAGTTATGGATTCTATCATCGGTTTACAAGTTTATGGTTAATCAAATTTTTAATTCTGAGACACCCCTTTTTTATTTTTAAGTAATAAAATTTTGAGGGGATTAAGGACATTTTGGGAGACATTTTTTTATTTGGTTAGAGTGCGTATAATCCATAGGTTCAATATGAAATATTATTTGAGGATGAATTATCTTTTTATAAGTTTAAATGTTTTTATAAACTCCATGTTTTATATGATATTTGATGATTAAGGTTATTTTAGATGATGTTCATCATATTTATGGGAATATTATAAAGATATAACTTTAGGGAAATAGAAACCCCTAAGGTCGAGTGATAACTCATCACTTCTATAAAGGCTTCAGTGCTAGAGCCCACAACCAAAGGGTAAAAATGGTGTAGTGTCTACCACTTTCCTATGTGATTTCTTGAAGAATATTATTATATTTTTTATCATGAAAGATGAAATTTATGATATATCCTTTGAGGTTAAAAAAATTTTTAATGTTGGGGTTATATAGGTTATTTGGGATATAGGGTTATTTATTTATGGAATGATTTAGTTTTTATTTTTGGAATTACTGTTAAATTTTAGATATTAATGCATTTTTTATTATATAAAGGTTTATTCATTTTGGGAATTAATTTACCTTGTGCTAACCATTTTGGTTTAGGTTAAGGTATAAATATAGAAGGAATAATTTTTATCCCTCTTATGGTTATTTTATCCTTTATAATTTTATTTTAGTTCTTTTTTTATGAAAAAAAATCATCTTGAATACTCATTATTTTTATTAAAAATGTGATTATGGTGGAAATTAACAAAAGGATAAATTATACTCATCAAGTAAGTAAATTTCTTTATGATTCTAGTCTAGGTGTAAAAGGAATAACTAAACTATAGTAAAAGGGTCTTGAAACAAATTTTTTTCCTATTACTATCCTTTTTATGATATTAATAACCTTTTGTAAACCTCTTTGGTTTATGGATTTATAATTGATTATTTTCTCAAGATCATTCACTTTCTTGTAATAAATTATCTCTATCACTCCCCATAATTATTTAACAATTATGATTTTCTTCTATGTAAAAATTTTCACTTACCACCTATGTTCTAATATTTGGAAAATTAGTATGTGTTATTCTAGATAACCCTTGTACTTCCTTTTCTCTTTTTACCATGAGGATGTTTTATTAACCCTTTTTTTAAAGTGGGTTTCCAATATAGGTATTTTTTTCAAATGGAAAATATTTTATTAAGGATTTAAATTTCAAATTATAAGGATTAAATTTATTAATTGGTGTATATGTAACACCCCAATATTTTAAAAGAATATAATTATTTTCAATAGCATATTCAACATGTAACACCAAGATTAAACGATCTATGAAATATATAACCATTAAAACCTTGTTTTTAAATTAGTGGGTATGAATAGTATTAAATACCTTATAAATTATATATATATATATATATATATATTTCCTAATCAGTATAAATAATATAAAAATTCTTAGAAAATAATAAATCAATTATTAGTAATGTAATTCTATTCTTTAGAAATATATATTCTTCAAATATGTTTTTTATTTATTTTTGTGATAAAATATTATATTTATTTTTTTAAAATTTTAGAAAATTTCTTGGATAACATTAAATTATTTTTTTAAACCATAATATCAAAATTAACATAGGGTTAAATTTTGAGATTTATTAGAAAATATTGTTTTTTTAGTGAATAGTGATAACTACCAATTTTTTTAAAACTATCATTTATTTTTGATAAATTAAGTAATTTAGAAGTATAATTATATTTTTAATATGAATTAAAAGAAATAATTATTTTTTATTTATATATAATCCACTTAATTAATTTTTAATCATATTTATATTTGATCTTAGTATAAGTTTATTTTTGGGTTGAAAATTGGAATTTTTATAAAAAATCTTTCAAAGTGCATAATGTTTCTCCTTTTTAATTAGTCAAAAACCCATAATTAGTAATTATTTAAATTAAATGTATATATTATATATAAATTAATATTAATTTATATTAATAAAAAAATAATTATTACTCATAAAGTTAATATAAAATCATCTTTTTCTTGAAAAATATACTTCTTGAAAACACGCTTTTTCGTCGCATCTACAAGTTCAATTTTCAATTAAATTTTTTTAATTTTGTAAATTTAATTTGATAAAATGGACTATATATTTTTAATAATCATAATTATATTATATAATATGGTCAATTTAATTTTTTACCCTAATGAATACTGATAATAGTAAAGATAAATTACTATAGTTAAGGTGAAAATGGATTTACCAGGGGTGAAACTAAAATGTAAAGGGTTATAATTAACTAAAAATATGTATAAAATCAATTTTATATTCATATTTGGACCTTATAATGTCTTAGACTCTATAATGGTCTATTTTGGAGCCTTTTGGAATGTAAAAAACATGGGTACATCTTTTTCTTTTCAAAAAACACATGTGTGCCACTCACCTTGCTTATAAATGTCCACCCACTATCCACTTCTATTCACACATTAAATTCCATTTGGATCAGCCAATTAAAACCCAAATTCCATAATAAATTCCTTATCTATGATATATATCATTTTCTATCATAAATCCAACCAAAGAAGGCTTTTTGCGTTAACCTAAGGGGGTTGTCCAAACAAGAGGGGTCGTTCTTAACCGAGAAATATTATTTTATTTCTTCTTCCACACCCAAAAAATATTCTTAAATTATTATTATATAATAAAAATATTATATACCATATAATTATATTTTATTGTTTTAATATCATAACCAAAACTCATCTTCTATTCCATTAAATGGGATATTAAATCTGCATTCGTGTGTATGGCAGACTACCACCAAACGAACTGATGTCATTTGTTTTTCATCATCACCTCTCAATGATTGATAAAATTATGGATTTAAATTATATATATAATATTTATAACATATTTATACTTATGTAGATATTATATCACATATATCTTCTTATATTCTTTTCCTTGGGGATATGGTAATGTCGCTCGTGTGTACCGCAGACTTCCACCTCACGAAGCGATGTAATTTTTTTTCACTAACGCTTTAAATGGTAGGTAAAAAGGATAAATATAATTAATATATGTGATATAAATTATATAATTATGGAATTAATGAAATATTTATCATTATTATAGATAATATATCATTTTCTTTGTTACACTAAAAATGATAATGTTGTTTGTGCGTATGTGTGGACTACCGCCTTCAAAAAGCAATGTGATTATTTTTTCATAACCACATAACATGGATGATATATATAAGTGTATTTAATGAAATAATATTATAGTTATTATATAATAATACTTTTTTAAATTTAAAATAATACTGACCTTCTTTCCGTAATGATCGTTTAAAAATGGAAATGTTACTCATGCATACGTACGGCCTACTATCTCCATGATCATAACATAGTTCATTTTTCATAACCATATTTCATGATTAGTTTTAAAATTATAATTTTTGTACAAATATGATAAATATTTCATTATTATTATTCAGTATATGTTGAAATAACTAACTCTTCGATCATGGTAAACACACCAAAGTCATTTTGAAATAATGAACCGAACATCCTCAAAACACCCGACGTAGACTTAACTAATTAAATATTTAAATATGTCATTAAAATAAAAAATATATATTATTTTAGTATAAAATATTAAACCTATAAAAGTTTGTAAATAAATAAAAAAATTAACATAATATTATTATGCAGGAGTTAAAGGACACACATGGAAAGTCTAGACTTGAGGTAAGGATTTTCTCATCTCACTTTTATTTCTCTGAGACATATGTCATCTTCACTACTTATTTTTATTATGTGGGGTATATAATTCCCATGAATCTATTTTATGATTCATTTCATAAAAATTATTTTAATTTATAAATCCATATGAGGTTCTACATTTCATGAGGTTTAGATCCATAGATTTCCAAAGCAGTAAGGTTTTCTCATCTCACTTTTTATTTTTGGGGAGACATATGCTATATTCACCAATTATTTATATTTTATGGTTTATATACTGACCCTTTTACATGTAATATCATGAATAATTCGCACATTATGGTATTTTAAGTTTCAATTTTAATTAATTTATTCAAGGGGATTGGAATTGAAACTTTCCAAGTGGTAATGAATTCCATAACTCAATTTATTTTCATTGGGTTATAATACTTCTTCATTGTATTTGATATTATATGATTATGTGTGTCATTTATTTTTAATATATTATTTTGTATTTATAATTTATTTATATGTATTTATATTTGATATTCATAATTAATTCATTGATTAATTCTCAAATTCAATAGTATTATTTTTTCAAGGGTTATTTGTCTCAAATTATTTTTCTTTGAGACATACATTCATGATATGCACCGATATTCATTTGTAGAGTGTATATACTACCATTCTAAATTTTATATTATTAAACTATTTATGTTAATTATATTTAAATTATCGTTTTATGCCATTATTTTATTGGGCCAATAATTTAAGAGTTACCAAAGTGGAAATGTATTTATGTTAAAATCTCATTTCTTTCAGGATTGTTTATGTTCAAGGTTGTCTTAGAAAAAATAATGCCATATTATTTTCTTGAACCACATATATTTTATTCTCCTATATTTATGTATTTTTCATATGTTTAATTTTTATTTCCTCCCTAATTGATATGTGAAACATCGGGAATGTCATTTGCAAGTGATATTGATCTTGTATTTTATTTTATATCAGGTATATTTCTCTTCCATGTCCATGTTTTTTAAAAAAATTAAAAAATATTTTTATATAAATATAAATTATTTCTTCAATCCAATTTACATTATATTTCCCCTCCTTTTAAATTATTTTAAAAGGAAATGTATTAACATTTTCCAAATGATTCGCTTTTGGATCCCTTTTTCAAAATATTATGAAAATAATTTTTAATTTTAAAATTTATGACATGAACGAATTTTTCCCTCTATCATGTTCATTATCTTTCTTGAAGTTTCCTTAATATTTTTTCAATTTTTTTTCAAAGAAAAATATGTTTTCCATATTTTGTTAATTTCTAGTTTTTAAAAGTAATTTTTAAAATGAAAAGTTCATTTTCCTCAAAAACAAATTTACCTATCTTTTAATAGTATTTATATTCATCCACATCAAAAACCCTTGTTTTTTCTTATGATACCATGGGGATATTTTGTAATAGTACTTACCTAATTCTTTATCTAGGTGAATTAATATTATTTTAAATATATTAACAAGGAAAACGTTTCTTTTCCATTGGTTAATCATGTTTCAAAGAGATTGTTATGCAACCTATTTCTTTTCCATGAGTCAATCATGTTTTAAAGAGATTATTATGGAACGTGATTCTTTTCTATGGGTTAATAATATTTCAAATAGATTTTTATTGAAACTTTTTCTTTCCCATGGTTTAATCAAGTTTTGAAAATAAATAAGTTTTTTAATGATTTTATGATTATATGAATGATCTATATACTCTATTCATGAAATGGTTCTTGGAAATTTTTTATAATGATGATGGTTATATTATAAACCAATGATGGGTGGTTATGTTGTTAAACAATTATGAGTGGTTCCATGATAAACCAAGGATGGGTGGTTCTATGATAAATGAAGGATGGGTGAGTCTGTGATAGCCCTCCAATGCATTGGGTACTCCTGAGATGAAAGTCATCCATATTGGTTATTCCATTTGTAAGAATAGATATAAAGATAATGTTGCAAGATATCAATACATTCTCATTATTCTTTCTATGGTTATAAATGTTTCCATTGATCAAGATTGATATCACATGGATCGTGATTATTGATTCTGATGATTCTTTCCATTTTGAAAGCCTTATTCCATGTTTTCATGATTAATGATCTAGGTATTTATATGTATGAATATTATTATGTTATGCTCATTCACTTTTATTATGTAATCATACCCTTATTCTCTTATTATGATCTCTAATGAAATTAAATTTTTAATGCATATATTTACCCTTAATGAGAATTTGAGCTCATACTTATTATATTTCCTTTTTAACAGGTTATCAATAATGATGTTCAATGAATTTTTTCTAGAAAGGTTTCATATTAATGAGGATTATTACTTAAGGAGAAATAATAAAATTTAGGGTAAGTGGAAGAAATGATCATTTAAGGACATGGGAATTATTTATGTGAGTGTTTTTTCTATTTCTCTAAAACTATAAATATAAAATTTCCTTGGGAATGTAAGTGATCCAATATTTCCTTTTGATGTTGTAAGTTTTTGATAGAGAAAATTGGTTCACCTTTTTGGTATCAAAGCTAGAAATGTAGTTTTTATGTTTTTATCACTAGATCCAAGAGTTTTGGTTTAGATTTGTTATAATATACACTCTTATGTGTTATCTCTTATGGAAAGGGATATTATTCCCAATTTTTATAATTTCCATGAATTGAGAAAATATGATCACATGTGTTTTGATGGTGAGATGATAAAACCACTAAATATTAACATTCTATTTGATATGCGATGATAATCACACTTATTCTTGATATAGTATAGGCATAGAATGATGTTCCCAGTTAACTTTTTTGTTTTATAAGAAATGTAACTCAATTACCACTTGCTTGAAATTGATATTATATAGAACATTATTACCACCATATTAATATTATTATGTTATGGTATTTTCTACCCACTTCAATGATTTCATTTATGTTATGGGTAATTATACCCTTTTGGTATGTTTTTTCATTATAACATAATACACGATTCCCACTCACCAATAAATTAAACTATAAGATGGGGAGTTATACTTTATTTTGACTATATGATGTGAGAATGTGTAGATTATGTCCACTCTAGGTGTGGTAGGTGTAATATGTTAAAATTGAAACTAGCACTAATTGAAAATGGTATGATCACTCATTGGGTGGCTTGTGTATAACCTAAAAATGGGATGGTTATTAAAATCATTTTTGTTTATAATTTTTCATTATCATATGATGGAATACATGTACTCATATATTAAGTATTTGTTTCAGGTGATCATTGATAATGGCATTTGAGTTATTATCACATCATGATAAGGTATCTAAATGTACGTGTAGCTTTCATAATCAAGGATTTAGGTAAGGTAAAGGGTAAGACAATGAAATAGTTATCTAGATAGATGGATAAAGTAATATAAGACTGGACAGGGACTGAAATCATTTCTTATAGTTATATCATTTATTTTTTATATTTTGGATAGCCTATATATGATCAACCATGTAGATATCATATTACTTATGTGTGATTATAAGACTTTATAGTTATTTGTATCCTATTATAGCATGTTGTATGTTTCTATATGGTTGGATCATAGTTTTAATTTTTTTATTCTATCATTATATTGTGATAGTGGAATTATTATTACTTCTATAGTTATTTATAGTTGCATGATCTAGAAAGAATAATCTTGCCATGATACCTATAGATCTCTACTATTGATCAGTGACCTTTGGTGTCTGGTGAGTCATTATTGATGTCATATAGTTACAACAGTTTAGTTATTGTCTTGGTGGAATAGATCAGAATGTTGCAAACTAATCTCAAAAACTTTTTCTTCTCTAGTTTACAATTTTGGAATAATAACTAGAGATAGGGTATTATTAGAGCATTAGATTTTCCCTATGACTGGGTGTAGGTAACCCCTATATAGGAAACTTATATGTTAATAGGTATTATATTATTTATATTAGTTTTTTAATATTATGAGTTTTGATTAAAATGAAATATGGTTTATAATTTATAGTTTATTATTTTAATCTAGGATCATGGTGGAAAGAGGGTTTGAGTTGATGAATTATATTTGGAACATTGGATTCATATTAAATATATATTCCTGATTCTGATTGAAATTTTAATTATTAATTGAGGTTTCATCATTTAAAATTTCAACAAAAAGTTATAAATTTTTTTTCCACTATAATTTATAGGTGGAATTATATCATACAAGATTAATTTTTCTATACACATTATTATTATTTGATGATTTATTACATAGACCATGTATATACCTTTTATTGACCTCTAATAGTAGGTAAATAGAACTATTGAGATCATGTAGTGAAGAAAGATAAAAAAATACTTTACTTTACATCCTTTATATAATAAGCTTGCTTTGTAAAACTCTTGACCATTTATCCTTAAATGCAAAATAATAGACTATCTTCAAGAAATATCATTATTAATACTCATCACTATAACCTAAGGAATGAAAACATAATATAGGGTTGATCTCAAATGCTTAGTAAAGGGAGAATAAAAAATTTATCAAAGATGAGTTCATAATAACAAGTATAAACATGGTCATAAGAGAAATATCATAACATCATGAGTGATGAAAATAAAACATAATTGAGTTTCAAAATACATGGAATAAGAAAATAAATCTGCAATAGATCAATGTAGGAACATAATAGCTATAATAGGACTCAGAATAATTTAAAACAAACATTGAATCATGAGAGTATAAGATCAAAATAAATAACATCTTTAATTGTGGCACAACCATTAGTATAGGAAAACATTACTTTCATGAGCCACACCATTAGTGAACAAGATTACGAGCAACTAAAATATACTATTGAGTAATTATCTCATGATATATAAACTCTTTACCAATTCATTTGAGGGTGATATAGGACACCACTAACCATTCATCTATACTTAGATTTTCAATTTAAAAATATTTCACCTTTCACATTATAAAGAACCCATGTAAATAAAATGGGTTTCAGAAAACATACAAATAGAAATAATTCAATTTTCATAATGAACCAATGGAAATAAAATTATGATCATAAAATTTAAAAAATGTAAATCATTCACTTTTCATAAAGAACCCATATAAATAAAATGGGTTTCATATAACATACATACGGTATAAAATAATATTATGAATTAAATAATTTAATACCAAAAACTTGATCACCCAAAATAATCCCATAGTAAAAGAAACCATAGGTGAAAACATGAAACATAACTCCATTTTAGATAAATAATTTAAAGATAATTAAAACTAAATCATGAAAATAGATTTTTGAAAACATTTTGTATTCATCGTTGTGAAAGTCATAGTTATGAGTTTATTTTTAAAAATTCTCCTTTATTTCTAAGAAAAATGAAAAGAAAACATTTCATAAAAATGGATTTAGTTCAAAAAAATATTTTTCCACATAAAAATATAGATAAAATCATTCAAAATGGAAAGTATTATAAAAAAATTCAATAATAAATTATATAACTCAAATAAAGGATTTTCAGTTACCAAGTTTCTTATCATGGAAACTCCACTTTTACACTTGGAAACTAATTCGAATGGATAAAATTAAAATTAAAATTATTTAAAATTTTAAAAATTATGATTTAAAATATGTAAATGACATTATAAAATTAAATTTCCATGATTTATATAAATTACTTTTAGTATATAACACCGGAAAACTAGTTTTTAGGAAAAAACATGTGTATTTTAAGCATAAGATATATGTCTAGGGTAAAATTATTAATGTTAATGGTTATATTGAAATTAAAATATTAATTATTATTCCAAGAATATTTAATTAACACAAAAATAATTCAAAAACCTAATTCCACCATATGAAATTTTTATTAAAAGAAAAGGATGAAAAATGGTTTTTGTTAAAACATTACCTAAATTTTCTAAAATATTAAGCATGGGTTTTATATATAAACATAGTATTTTAAAATATGTAATTTAACTTTATAAAATATATTTTTTATAGTAAAAAAGGGTTTCAAAAACTTTTAGGGCATTCTTGTAAAATAATGTCATAAAAGTGACAGTATTAGTAAAATCTGTATTTTTCACTATTTACATAAAAAATAAATTATGTTAAAAAAATACCAAAAAATAATCTAAATATAAAATTATTATTCTAAATAAAAAAAATTGTTCATTGTTTCCAATTAAATTTCTAGAATTTTATATTTTAACTTTAAATTAAAATCATAAAATAAAATGATAAACTATTTTTAAAGGAAGATAACTTTATAAAAAATAGAAGTTATTCATATTATTAATTTCTATAAAACACTAATAAATATATAATTAATAAATAAATATTTTATTTTATTAAAACCATAATTTAACAGTAATATACATAGTTTTATTTAATAAAAACTATATTATATAAAAAGATAGATTCTTAAACACAATAATGAATTAAGTACATTTGTATAAAATAACTTTTATATAAAAATATTTAAATTAATATATTTTATAATTCAATTAATCTTATTCATATCTAATAATTCAATGTCTAGTTTTAAATAGTCTAAATATATATCTCGGTTTCATTTTAGTTTGGTGTTATATGTTGAGAAAGCTTTGGAACAAATTTAAATTAATTAGAGGAAAACGTATATTAAAAATTTTGGTTGTTCCATTCTCCCCCCTAAAATAAATTCCATCCTTGAAATTTTAAAACTCATAATATGGGAATAATTTAAATAGGTATGTACTAATTAAATATACACCAGTAGTTTATCATGGATTGATTTAGGATATTAAATGATATTTCTATATATGAAATTTGATATGAGACCTTTATAAAAATAGATAGTCCATTATAAATAGAATCCTAATAACTATGGAATAAATATATATAGTGTAACATTAACCAAACTATGGATATAATAATTAAACCACCAAAATTTTTCTATTTTAATCTCAATTCCTAATATGTTAAATTTTATATGACATAAGACATCAAAAAATATAGAGTTCAAAATCACTATATGCCTAAATAGTAGTCATTCCATAGGTTTTTCTTTTTTCCCATTATCTAGGAGGTGGTTGGTGTCATTTAACTACTTTAACACCTATATTGGTGTATTAGGTTTCATAGTGATCAAATTTTTCACTTCTAAAACATCAAATCATTGGTGGATCTTTAAGAAAAGTATTATATTTCTTCATTGTATCTTTAATTTTCCTTCAATAACTTGTTGCTTAATGCACTCTTTTACCATTAGTAAATTGTATTCTAGTCCCCTTAATTAAATTTCCTTAGTTCTTCTTCCCACATTGTTAATATGTATGATGTTGATTATTTTTTCCCTCATTGTCTTCATCAGCCGAGTTCCCAAGAGACTTCATCCTTCTCTTATTTGGTGGGTTTAGGATTTCAATTATTCTACCATGGTTAATCATATTTCTTGATAGTTAGTTTGTTATAATCATCCAGTTTCCCACTCCATCTCCCATGTTGATGGGTTGTTCATTGAGGTAATCACTGCATTATCCCTCACACCCATGGATCCTTCAAGTTCCATCCATTACTAAAACCAAAAGGGTTAACATGAGTGATGAATATTTAACATCATATGGTTATTATCATAATCAATAACATAAAATGGATTCAACCTTAAAACATTTTACCATTTTACGACATCACATTATCCTATAATTCATTTACTTCAAACTATATCAATATTAGTTTATGTACACACCCTAACCCCAGTAGCTTGGAGTCAGTCCTCCACTATATTACATTGGCATAGATAAAAGATTTTAATCCCAAAGGACTAATTAGTTTAGGATTTTTGGAAGTGATATTACACACATTAACCTTACATTATATTTTAAAACATAAAGTGAAAAATAGAAAATATTTTTGATAATTCCATTATTCTACTAGCTTAACCCCGTATATCAGTCATAATACACATCTGGGAATCCTAGGAAAAATAAAACATAATAAATGTGTGATATCATATTATTAATAAGGTTAAGTATACAGAAGAAGCTATTATGAATAATAAGCATAAACATTAAAGAAATGTGTATAACTAAAACACAATCCATTTAAACATAATCTTGAGCATAGTAGGGAAAGAATAAATAGAAATAATATAATTACATATAAATAATCACATGTATATTCTAATAATTTATTAATAACATGGATTATCAATAACTGATCTCATAATGAGGTAATTCATAATGTCGTACATCATAAACATACTGTCAAGGCTTCTGTCAATACATCATACATAAACGGGTAAGGCCTTAGCCAATACCCAAACTAGTCTGTCTCATGAGACCCAACGATGCATAGAGGGGATATATAATGACCCTACCATCACTTACTAAGTCCAATTCATTCCTTATATTAAAAGGATGAAACATAAACAATATAAACATTCGTATTGAAAAGGTAGCATGTGAAATGTAAATACTTAAACCATAAACCATTAATGGTATCAAAATAGAACATCCATAATCAAAATGATCATAAAATATTCAATAAAATATGGTATATGTTATCATAAGATATAAACTTAAATCAAATATAATATCCAATAAAGTATTTTGACATAGGTGAAAAAACTCTAATAAAATCATTAAAATTTTCTTGAGAGAAATACCCCTTTTTAATTTGAAATAATTTATTTAAAAGGTCATATAATTTTAAAAGAAAAACTTTTCATTGAAAATAAACATTTAAAATTATAAAGGAATATTCAAAACATAAACTCTTCATGATAGTGAAAAAATCCTCTCATGTCGTATAACATAAAAAAATTCTTTTCATATTTTTGTCAAAAATTCATAAAGTAACTTGTTTAAAAAATGAAATAAAAGATTCTTTAAAAACCATTTTATAAAAATTAACACATGGTAAAAATGAAATAAAAATTTAAATTATATTAGTAAAAATATTTTTGAAAACATTTATAAGAAACATCAACATATATGATCAATATTCCCCAGTAGATACTTCATATAAATAATTCTGAATTATAATGAGATTGTGAAATTAACTCATAACTTGTACTTTCCCATATTTGAATGTAAATTAACCTCATATATAATGTTTTAAAACATGTTATTAATTTATTCCAGAACCATATCCATATTTATGATATCATATATGATATTTTTATATCATTTTATTAATAATATTTGGCTATTACCCTTGTTCAGGTGCTAACTGCTTCATTTTCCTATGCATGTTTTGTCATGTAAGTCATGTTTCTTATGAATAGAATATATATATATATATATATATATATATATTTCATCTGAATAATTATATTAATTTCATAGATATTATATTTTCTCATTATATACATTTTTATAACCATTATTTAATGGTTAACGTGGAAAATGAATCTCATTGCGTCGTGGCCATACGTATGCACGATCGATGGTATAATTCCCTTAATGGAAAAAGGGTAAATAATTGGAAAATATGATTACTATAAAGAATCAATATCATATATTTTTTTCTATTTATACTCATTATATCCATCATTATACCCATCCAAATAAAGTGCTGATGAAAAACAAATTACACCATGGTGTGGAGACGGTAATTCATACGTATGCATGTGTGGTGCTTTCATTGTTCATATGATAGATGAATCATTGAATATGGTTTCCCCATGATCATAATAACATCTCATAATACATATAATACTTTATTTATTAATTTATCATGGAAATAAATCATGAATAGAATGTATAATAATAAATGAAGTTGGATGAGTTGGTAAAAACAATTACCTTTTCTTTGGCAGACTCCCTTTAGATATCATCTAAAGGGATCTAGGGTTGGTATTTTTGGAAGACCAGTAACTTTATAAATTGGATAATGAATTTGGGAGGATAAATGGTTAAGTTTTGGTCGAGCTAGAAGGATCAAATTGTTTTGACGAAGTGGTCGATGAGGTTCCCTTTTATAATTGAGGTGAAGGGAACTTTTGGAAACTCTAAAAATATTTAATTAATATAAATTAATTTTCAAATAAAAATGGATAAAAAGTAATTTATTTTAAATATTATATGATAATGGGTTGATATCATATCAAAAAATAATATTTATACAAGTTTAGGTCCAATTCATACCCTTATCTTTTGATTTTAACCCTTTTACTCTTACCATGAAAACTAGGATTTTTACTCTTTAAGGGTTAATATAGTAGCTATAAAATTCAAAATGAACCATAAATGAGTTATGGATGAAATTATAAGCTTTATCAAAATAATTTTTTCTATGTTAATATTTTTATGAATTTTATATCATTTAATAAATTATTATTTATTTTAAAGTATCATTACTGTTAATTTTAACACTATTCATTTCTTAACTTTTAAAAAAAATATAAATAAACAAGATAACTTCAAAATAAAACATTTAGAACATCCCCAATATGTTAATTTTATCTATAAAATTTTTTTATGGCATTAATTTTCTCAAATTATAATCATTTGTATATTTTTATTATCATTTATTTGATATTTCTATTAATTAAACAATTACTGAAACATCATTATATAATCCTTTAAGAATTATTTCCTAAAAATTAAAAAAAATTGTCATGATGAAGAAAAATATTTTATATTTAAAATTAATAATTATTTTCAAATTTATTCTTTGTATAACCCCATATTAAAAATTATATAGTTATTAAAGATATGAGTATGACATCTTTAACTATTATTTAAATAAAATATAATAAATGTCATACACTCACCCAAGTGGCTTCCAAAGGTTATAATCTCATAAAAAACGAAACTTTTATTATATAACCACTCATACAATGAAATTTGTACAAGTTTTAGGGTAATTATATAATATTTATAATAATATTTTTATCTATAATTACTCAATTTTCCTTTAACCATGTTGATAAAAAATTAATAAAGTTACTATTCATAATGCCCAAAAATAAAATGAACTTATTTAAATAATTTGAACCCACAAATTAAAAATATGGAATAAATTTTTAAAAATTTAAAACATAGAAGTTGTAGTAATTAATTTAAAATTAATCCCATTGACGGAATGAGAAAATGGGTTTTCAAAGTAAAACATTCAAAAGATTGAAATTTGTTTATATCCAAATTCAATTTTAAATGTAATACAATAGCCTAAATTAGATTAACTGATAAAAAATTAATCTAATTACAATTTAAAACCAATTAAAATATAATTTAACATAATAAATCATTTAGATGAAAAAGTTATTTTTAATTATAAAATAATATTTTATCACTATTCATCACAACATGAAATTTATCATTATAAAAACAAAAAATGAACCAAAGTAAATTTTTATATTACACTTCAAAATAATAATTTTATTTTTTAAAATATAATTTACAAAAAGTTTCAAAAACTAGATTTAAAACAATTGTGTCATCAAAAGGCGGTAAGACTGCCTTTAAACAAATATAGCTTTTTAATGCGTAAAGTTGAATTCATTATTATCTTATGTTTGTAAAATATTATGGATGAATATTAAATATATAAATTTCATTATGTGGCTAATATTATTCATTCACACTATTTTAACATCTTATTAATAATAGTCATTTGTTAATAGATCATGGTGCATTCAAACTTGATGTTTGTACAACGCAAGTTATTAAATTTATTTAAAAATAAAACATACTATAAAATCATGGGGTGTTACATTATTACCTTCTTAAAAAATTCATCCTCAAAATTTATATAATATCACCTCATAAAATTATTTGGGTATTTCTTCATCATAATTTCCTCAGGTTCCCACATCACCTCTTTTGTTTTATGATTTTTCCACAGTACCTTTACTAGCTGAGTAGTTCGATTCCTCAACACGTGTTCTCTATTATCTTGAATCTAGATAAGTGCTTCACATTGGGATAAATCAATTTCCAATTATATTTCTTCAAAGTGTGAACATGTTTTGGGTCTGGAATATACTTCCTTAGCAATGATATGTGGAACACATCATGAACTTTAGAGAGACTTGGCAGAATTTCTAAATAGTAAGCTACAACACCAATTCTTTCCAAGATATGAAATGGTCTAATATACCTGGGGCTCTATATTAATTTATTACTAAATCATATAACATCATTCCATGGAGATAATTTCAAGAAAATATGATCTCCCACTTGAAATTCTGAATCCTTCCTTCGGTTATCAACATATTTCTTTTGCCTACTTTGAGCTACTTTGATATGGGTTTGAATAATCTTCAACTTTTCCATTGTTTCCTCAAAAAGTTACGGGCCTAAAAGTTTCATTTCACCAACTTCATCCAAACAATTTGGAGTAATAAATCTCTTTCTATATAACGCTTCATACGGTGCCATTTGAATACTTGAATATAGGCTATTATTATAAGAAAATTATACCAATGGTAAATACTGATACCACATACCATGAAAGTCAAGTTAGAAAGAAATAAACATGTCTTATAAAGTTTTAATATTCCTTTCTGATTGTCCATCAGTTTGAGGGTGGTAGGTGGCGCTCAAATAAAGCTCAGTATCTAGACCCTTCTAAAGACTTTTTCAGAATTTTGATGTAAAATGGGGATCTCAATTAGATACAATCGATAGAGGTGCACTGTGAATTATTAAAAATTCATTAATATATATTCTTTTTATGCGTTCAAGAGGTAAATATTATCTTATAATAAGAAAATGTGATGATTTGGTAAGGCAATCAACAATAACCTATATTGAATCATTCTCTCTAGGAGTCTTTGGTAGTCCCATGAAAAATTCCAAAGTAATTTCAACCCATTTCCACACAGGAATCAGAAGAGGTTGCAAGAATCATTTAAAATGTTGCCTCGCATCTTTCACTTGTTGAAAAACCAAATATCTGAACACATAATCCACAATTTATCACTTCACATTGTCCTAACAAAAATGTTACTTCGAGTCCATATACATCTTTTTTCTACCATGGTGTAAAGAGAAATTTGATATGTGAGCATCATCCAACAATTCCAATTTTCTTTCAGGTATAGATGGAACACATAGCTGCTTTCCAAATTTTAGAACACCATCTTCACAAATAAATTCTACTAATCTTCCTTCATTCACACTTTTAATCTTCTTATGAAAGTTCTCATCATCGGATTGATAATTATTTATCTTCTCTAATAAATATAGTTTTGAAATCATTTGAAAAATGATTTATGTCTCCCCTTCCTTAGAAATTACCATATCTATATTCACTATATCCATGAACATAGGATCCCTTTCAATTTTCATTTTGATCATAACTCCATTATCCTTCTTGATCAATGCATCTTCTACCTTATTTTTCTTCCCTAGGAGGTAGTGTATTGAGAAAAAATAATCCTTGAGTAGCTCAATTCACCTATTTTTCCTCATATTAAATTATTTCTATGAAAAAATATATTTCAAATTATTTTGATCTGTACATATATCACATATTTCACCATAGAAATAATGCATTCATATCTTTAGAGCAAATATTACATATGATAACTCAAGATCATGAGTTGGATAGTTCTTTTCTGAAGTCTTTAACTATCTTGATGCATATGAAATAAATTTATCATTCTATGTAAAGACATAATCATGTCCTTTCTTTGATGAATCACCATAAATCAAAAATCCACCATTTCCTGATTGTAAAGTCAAGATCATAGCATTAACCAATCTTTACTACAATTCTTCAAAACAATCTTCACATTATTTTTTCAATATGAACTTAACCCCTTTACATGTGAGATTGGTTAATGGGTTAGCTAATTGGGAAAAATTCTGAATGAAATGCAGATAGTAACATGTTAAACCAATGAAAATACGTACCTTAGTTATTCTCATTTATGTAGAACATTCTTGGATTGCCTTTGTCTTTATAGGATCAACACAAATTCTATCCCTGGATATAATATAGCCAAGAAAATAAATTTCATGAATATTTAATTCACACTTTATAAATTTACCATATAACTCTTACCTTATGAGAGTCTCAAGGATGATCTCTAAGTTATTATCATGGACTTCGTAGCTTTTAAAATACACTAAAATATCATCGATGAATACCACAACAAAATCATCAAGATATTCCTTGAATACATTGATCATTTTATCCCTAAAATTTGAGAGTTTATTAGTCAATCCAAATGGAATTACTGTAAACTCATAATTTCCATAACTCATTTGAAAATATATCTTTATAATGTCTTCCTTCTTTACTCACAATTGATGATAACCAGAATGAAGGTAAATCTTTTAGAAAAAATTATCTCTGTAAAGTTGATCAAATAAATCATAAATATGAGGAAGATTATACTTTTTATTTATATTAATAACATCTATTTCCTTATAATCAATATACATCATCATGGATACATTTTCCTTCTTAATAAAAATAATAGGGGCACCCCATAGAGAAACATTAGGGAAAATAAATCCATTTTTAACCAACTTGTATAATTGTTTCTTCATCTCAAATAATTCTAATTTGTCTATTCTATAGGGATTCATTGATATTGGTATTTCATCAAGGATTAAATCAATAAAAAACTCAAATTCACACACTAGGGGATGTCTGGGTAATTACTTAGGAAATACATCAATGTATTCCTTTACAATAGGCGCATCCGCAATTTGAATATTAACTTATCCATCTATAGATTTTGTCTTCTCTTTATCCCAAATAATTTCATTTATCAAAAATACTTGGGTTAGATCTAGATTGGAATTATATGATTAAGTTTCTTCTTTAATGATAAAGGATTATTCTTCTTCCTTGCAAATCATAATTTATGTCTCCTTACAATAAATTTGTGCATCATATTTTGAACATTAGTCCATACTGAGGATTATATCAAATTCAACCATATGTATGATGAAAAGGTCAATAATTAAAGCATATTTATGTGTCATAAAGGGTACTTATCAAAACAACTTTTTTTCAATGATACTTCCCTTAGGAGATTTAACTAACAAAGCCTTTATTAAATTAAAAGACAAATGTCTAATTTTCTTGGAAAACTAGGAAGATATAAATGAATTAGATGATAAAGAATCAAATAAACCATTATCTAAGCTTGTGTAGATGATTAAATT
Organism: Viscum album; assembly: GCA_963277665.1. Classification (NCBI taxonomy): domain Eukaryota; kingdom Viridiplantae; phylum Streptophyta; class Magnoliopsida; order Santalales; family Viscaceae; genus Viscum; species Viscum album. Next base: position 668,517,067 of record OY728131.1, on the reverse strand, counting down.
ACCTTCTAACACATCATTAGGAACTTTAACATTTGTAGTTGTGACCATATATGCTTGGCATTTCTCCCTTGGTATTTTCTAGGGAAAGTTTCCTAGATTATTAGGACAATAATTTTAATAATGTTTTATATCTTTAGAATTGTATCATTGAATATTGGTATCTTATTTCATTCCCTTGAAATCATAGGCTTGGTGGCCTTTTTACCCACACTTTTAATAAACTCACACCCCCAATAGGCATGTTCCATGATGTTTCTTTCCTCATTTATTACAGAATGGAAAGTCAACTCTTCCCTTATTCCCCTTTTTCCTTATTTCATTTTCTAGAGTGTTCAGTAGCCTTTTTCTTCTCTTTATTTCCCATAAAGTCATAAGACTTATTTAATTATTTTTATGTCTTGATAACACATGAGACTATATCTTCATATGATGAGAAATTTTTCAAGACCAGTACCCTTTGGAGGAAAGGTTTTAACCCATCAAAGAATCAACGAATATTTCTCTTTGGATTATATATGTAATTCATTTCATTCCTTTATTGCCTTGTAAAGTTGGATTCATATTTAGAGACATTCTTATCTGCATTTTTTCTCAGATTCAATAATTTTCTCTCCATATCCTCTAGTTATTCACAGTGAAAATATTTTTCTAAGAAAAGTTCCTTAAAATTATTCCATTAAAATTTTAATATTTCTTCATCCTCTATTGTGTTTTTGAATTAGTGACCACCATTGATCTACATATCCTAAGAGATAATAAACTACTAGGACAACCTTCTCCCTTTTGTTTCTTCCCAATGCAAGAAATGTCTTCTCTAAATAATGTATTCATTGTCCAGATATAAATGGATTTGTAATCCCATTGAAATTTAGAGGTTTGTGTCTCATGAAGATTTATAATATTGTTCCTCCATATTATATATTAGGATTCTCTGTACAGATAAGTTCATTGTTCATAACCTGAGTCAATTACCCCAGTATAGTTATAAGTTTCTCAACACAAGTTGCAGCTCTATATCCAATGTCATTATCTTGAATAGCATAGGAATCGATACATGGATTACATGTATTGATATTATTTTTATTACTTATATTATGATCCATTTTTAAACAATGGAATACACTACTTTAGGTTATGAAACATAATTCATAATTTTGAACAAGTAAAATACTAAACATAAATTGAAAATTTCTGTATAACTAATCTCAAAAATCATAAACATGGTTTATTTGGGGATATATTTAATTTTAAATCCTTCATAATGGTTTGTAATAAAAATGTGAATTATCCTAAGAATATCCCCTAGGAGTTTCAAACCAGGTGTGTAGTAAGGCATGTTGTCATGTACCAGGTTAAGTCAAGTTAGGCCTGACATACCTTATCAAAAATTTATATACATACTTCAATGGAAATTTTATTTTACCTTTTTATTTTTTTTCAAAATATTTCAAAAGAGTAGAAATTTACACAAAGGTGATATTTTATCAGATATATTTTTTTAATGTTATTTTTTCCTTGCATATTTTCTTTTTTAAAATAAAAAATGGGATAAGTTTTAGTAAAATTTATGTTAATTTATTTTACAAGGGGGTGAGTTTTAAAAAAAATTATGATTTTGTGTTTTACAAAGGGAGAGTCCTATATTACTCTTATATTTTTATAAGTATTTATATAATGGGGAGATCTTGTTAAGTTAATTATAATCAATAGAGATCATTGGAATTTTTCTTTTTAAAATTTGAAAATTCTTAATTTTTTCATACATGTTTGTGTTTTTTAAAAAGGGAGAGATTGTTTAGTCAAAGTATCAATTAACCTTTTTTTAAATAATGATACACTTCACTAAGTATTAAATCTAACTTGAGTTTCTTTATCTTTGATGTGTAGAATATAAAACTGTTTAAAATAAATACTGATAAATTCAGGTTTTAGGAAATACTAATGTTCTAAGGATTTGTGAACATATTATGACCTTAATAACTTTAAAATAACAATATTTTTAAGGAATTATAAAAAAAATAAGTAACTTGGATATTTGAATAAGAACTATAGTTTTTCTTAATTACTTCCTTGGTAGATATGGAAAGATGTTGATTCCATCAGATGATAAATAATAAACGGATACTGATGTCATTACAACTGACCCCAAGATTTGTATAATATAACCATTAGAGGATTGTTTATAAAGAAAGTCCCAATTATTGGATTAGAATAATAGATAGAAGACATATGATAAAAGTTAAAAGAATTTTCAAAACTTATGTGATCTCTTGAAGTCATCAAATGGAGAGGTCTATATTACTCTTATACTACTTATATAGTTAAGTTTTTTTCATGAACTAACCCATTGGGGCCTTCCTGGTCAGCGATAAGCCAAATATGACTACTCCAAACCCACCTATGATAGGTCAAGGGCAGGACACTAGTACCGAGTAGGCATAACACTCACATGGGAGGCCTTATCCTAAGGTTCCTATACACACACATATATCTAAGCCCATAAAAATATGAAATATAAAATACAACTGATACCAAATGCATGCGCAAATATAGATTCCACAATCATATCACAAATACTATAAAGTGATAAGGTCTAAATACAATCCCACCAAAAACTATAAATAACTCCAACCTAATAGTAAGATGGGACTGCAGTCAAATGTGACTCTTGGTATGAACCATGGTCTGTCTATCCCAAATCTAAGCTTTTCCTACTCCTAGTCCACCAAGAACCCTATTGAATGGACAATAATCTACATAAGACATGACATGTGTGGGAAGATCTCATATAGGTGTGAGTATATCAATACCTAGTAGGACACCTCGAAATCACTAAGCATATAGAATAAATAATAGTAGTCAAATCATCACAAGGATATGTTTACATCATACATAATAAGAACATCCATATATACACATAGAAGACACATGTTCTCAATTTAAGGTCACAACCATATTTCCATACTAGGATTGTTATTAAAAGGTTTCATATAACATTTTTGTGGGAGAACACACTCCATGAGTCAAATACCACTGATGGTTTATGTCTGAGACATTGCCCTCATTGGGTCCCATCATATGAGGGATGTATTGGAAGTATTAAGAGATCAATACACAGATAGGGAACACACCCAAGGCCATGGTGTATATAAATAACCCAATCTAGAATAAATTGATAAGTAGGGGATCGATTCCCATGTAGTTTTGGTCATGATGATTATGAGAACCCCATATAGGGTTGATGATGATATAGGATCTCCTTCCGGGCCTCATAGAGGGATTACAACCATAATATACAAAACTAAAGTTATATAGAGGGAATCACTAACATATATATAGGATTTTATTCCATAATAAACCCTCAAGGAAAGGATCAAGGTAACGCACCCTAAAGAAACTTTTACATGCTGAAGGGAATAAGGGATATAAGACATCATTGAAGAAGTACATGGAGTGTAATATAATTACATAGAATCTCTATTAGGAACTAGGTCTACTCGTGTATAATGTCCCATGCTTTTGTCCATGTTCATGTACACCTAGTCATGCTCATGTACTTGGTCATGTCCAAGTACACAGCTCTGCTTATGTACTCTTAACCTAGCCATGTGCTCCCAGATAACATACTAAGTCACGAGGTCAGGTCACATGTTGTGTGATACATGTCACATGTCATGCAATACTTATATCCTCTGTGGAAACACTATCACTAAATCCAAGTCCCCACATGGTGTGGATTCTTGTATTACAGGTCGTGTATATCAGGATTTTCTAAAACTCAAGAATCTATTTCATTTGTCATTATATACTCTAATAGATTTCAATATGGACATGAATCATACTGATAATCTAGGATCTTATCTATCTGATCCTCACCATCACCACTTTTTGGAATTTTTTCATTTGATTCACACAGGAAAACCATATATTGTGTCTCCTTGTTGTTGCACATTAAAACCCACACAAAGAACTCTATTTTGGTCCTAATCAATCATCGTATTGCCTCATAATCATAGGATTGATTGTATATTTACCCACATTATTGATTCTTCACACTTAATAATGGTTGTGTAAAAATAAAATGCTTGGTATTTTTTAAACTGCAAGATAAATGAATTTCTCATGATGAACATGCGAAGAACAGTGGAAGAAATGCACAAAAAACAAACATAAGAAATAGACCTCAACTAATGTTTATGTTGGTCTCAATTCATTGCTATTATAATGATGAAATAGGATATAAAAATAATCAAAAATAAATAAATCCCCATTCTCAGATAATATCTAACCCATACCTGTAATATGCTCGATCTATAAATCAATTCATTGGTAGATTGATTTGCGTTCATCATAGGAAAATTAAATAGGGATAAATCCACATAAACAATGCCCTACCCCAAGGTGGATTAATCAATGAAAAAGAATTAATCCATGTAATATTCATTGGCATGATCCTTGATTTCTCGTGGCACACCGATCATCAAAGCCCGGTCCATTGATGTTTTTCCATGGAAGCTCCTCCATCGGATCCTCTCTCAAACTACAAGGTTATGAGTCCAACGCATAAATTTAGTTATAAATGGGTTAATAAAGAATTTTATTAGTTCATTTGTTTCATCAAAAATAAATAAATAAATTTTTTAATTAATTTATTATTTACTTCAGCAATGATGTTTTCACAAACGATTGACGCCGAAAAATATTATGTCATACCTAGGGTAAAACTTACACTATGAACTCAACGGCGGTCTCAAATTTCCAATATGAGTCCCTATTTGGTATTTTTTATGATTTTATAAAAAAACTATTTGTGCATGTAATTAAAATTTTTAATAAATTTCAAACATCAATTCTTGACTCATAGGGCCTCAGAATCACGTGTCGTCTTAATGTCTAGTCTCGAAAATATTACTAGATATATTTTAATACTTTAAATGGAAAAATAGAGGTGTTAAATTATACCTACATAAGGTATTTACATCCCAAAAAATAAAAAAAAACTGCACAAATAGATGTGAGTACTGAACATGCATCTAGGTCTCCCGGTCCCAGGTACTCTCCTAAAGATTTTTGTGTTATCACTAGACACACACTAAATAAATTGCTCACCCAAAAAGGATCTTCTCCTCAAAATACTAAATCTATAATGGGTACTCTTCAAAATTAGAACCATACTTGATGTTCATATGTCCCCTATTGATAACATGTGATAAGTCATGCATGTACCTCTTCAATTGTGACGTGTGGAAAAGACCAATTAATCATGGATATAACATTCCAACCTGGAAAGAATTTCTACAACCCAAATTGAGTTGAGACTCATAGAAACACATATTCTCCCAACCTGAACTCTAAATTCCTCTATAATTAGCCTTTATAAGATTTATGATAGCTTTGTTCAGTCCCCATCCACTCTTAGATGATATGAACCTTCTCTATTATGGTTCATACTAACTCTAAGACCATAAGTGCTAACTCTCATGGGTCGTTCTGACATAGTAGTGACCTGCAAGGTATCCCATAAAATCCTTGAATAGTACCATACCAATGGTGGAATGGTATCTATTTTTATATTAAAATTACAAAAATGATAGGTGATTCTCTCAACTAAGACCAAATCCAAGCATTTAAGCTCGCATCATGTCCTCTAAGACCTAAATGGTTTGCTCAGTCTGACCATCAGTCTGGGGGTGAAAATGTGTTCTCAAGTGAAACTGATCCTTGAAGGATTCCTATAATCCCTTCCATAACCAATAATTGAAGTAATAATCATGTTCAAAAATTATCATCAAGGGAACTTCATGGATCTAGACCATCTCTTTCATGTAGAGGCCTCCATATATCTCTATTGAACACTACTCTTGGATGGATAGTAAGTGGACCGACTTGGTAAGTTGGTCTATGATCACCCAGATTGAATCTTGTAATCTATACATTCATGGTAACCCCTTAATGAAGTCAATATATATCTCATTCCACTTCCACTCTAGAACCTAAAGGGTTTGACCAAAACCCACTAGAACCTAGATCTCACCCTTCACTTTCTAATAAGTAAGGCATCAAGAGGAAAACTATATAACTACCTTCTTAATTCTCGGACACCAAAACTGACATAAAAGGTCCAAGTACATATTCACCGCACCTGGATGTACCATCAAAGTATATTTATGAAACTCACTCAGAACATATTCCTACAAAATCATTGGTACCATTTTTCATCCTATAAAAAGGATGATGTTCTCCCCACCTTTATAAAATACATAGGGATCATGCCCATTGGATATATGAGTATGTAGGGTCTCATAGTCAGTATCTCCATGTTGATCATCCCTAAATCACTATATAATTGTTGGGGTAAAATCCATATACTAGGTGTAATCTTCACTATCTCTATCCATCATAGAAAATTGTAATGAGTAAAATTGGACTATCACCTCGCTTAGCAACTAAAAACAAGATTTCCTATTGAGAGGATCTGCTACCACATTCATTTTCCTAGTAGTATAGAAAATATTGAAGTAATAATCATGGAGGAAATCAGGCCATCACCTATGTTTTAAGTTAAGAAACTTCTAAGAGAAGATATACTTGAGACTCTTTTGTTCATAATGGACGATAAATATCTCACCCATAAGGTAGTGTCATCACAACTTTAGTGAAAATATTACCACTGTTAGGTCAAGATAATGGGTCATTTAGTTCTGTTCATGTAGTCTCAATTGATTTGAACCATAGGCAATCACTTCCTTTCACTACATCAAAACACAACCAAGTCTGGTTCCGAATGCATCACAGAACACTATGTAATCGAAACCCTACTCTAGAAATCTCAATGTGGGAGCCCTTTTCAATATCTACCATAGCTTCTAAAAAGTATACTGGTACCTCTCTATCCACAAAAAAGGCTTCCCCTTTTAGGTAAAATATGTCAAAGGATATGACATCCTAGAGAAATTAGGTATGAATCTATAATAGTAGTCTTCCAAACCAAGGAAGCTCCTCACCTAAGTCGTGCTCTAACATGGCTTCCAAGACAACACTACCTCAACCTTCATTAAGTCAACTACTACACCATATACTAAGATAACATGTCTCAGGGAGTAAACCTACAAAATCCAAAACAAGTACTTTGATAAAATCATGTAAATTTTCTTCTCTTAGAATATGTCTAGGACTATCCTCAAGTGTCTCGTTTTCTCCTCCTTATACGTTGAGTACACTAGGATATCATCTATGAAGACTACCGCAAACTAGTCAAAGAAAAACTAAAAGATCTAATTTATGTGTCCCAAGAAAACTAATGGAGAATTTTTCACACCAAATGGAATCACCAAGTTCTCAAAATAAACATAATGACACTAGAAATTCATCTTTGGTGTATCCTTATCCAGTACTCATAGTTGGTGATAACCTCATCTGAGTTCAATATTAAAAAACCATCATACCCCTATCAACTAATTGCAAAGGTCATCAATCCTTGGTACTAGATACATATTCTTTATGATCAACTAGTTTAGGTGATGGTAATCCACAAACAATATAAATCTCTCATATTCATTCTTGGAGAACAATATTGGGTCTTCCCAAGTGGAAACGCTAGTTCTGAAAAATCCCTTATTCTACAATCCCTCCAAATTCACACTCAAATCGTGAAGCTCTTTGAGATCCATATGATATGTTGTCATAGATATCAAGGTTATCTCTGGGTGTAGATAAATATAGAATTCTATCTATTGGTAGGTAGGAAATCCCATAATGTCCTTAGGAAATAATTCCTTGTACTCTACCACCACTACATGAAATTGTAAGCTCGTACCATCCACTACACTAAGATTCATTCTATTCAACTAGTTATTAATTAGATACACCCTCCTATGCATGATCACATCCTACTCTATTTGAATTTCCTTTTAACCCACAATGGAAAACCTCATCCCATCACTATGAACACATTGCATCCTCTACTTGAAACAATCTATCTGGGAATGAACTATAGATAACTAGTCCATACCTATGATGATGTCATAAGGCCTCATTATCACTATAAATTTATCATAAAATAAACTCTCACCTCCAAGAGTTAGGTCACACTGACAAAAAAAAGTGTGGGATCACTAAGTTGCCTCTGGTAGGAGTCTCCAAGCATAAGGGTCAAGTGAAGGGCTCAACCAGAATCTCTAAGTCTCTAACTAGATTAGTGGAAAGAAAAGACTGGTTTTCACCCATGTTTATAAATAATGAAGCTAAATTAGAGAATATATATATCATAACTTATATTATCCTCGGAGCCTCTGGGTTATAAGCCTCAACTACTTGAAATTTTCCTTTCCCCTAACCACCAGCTCCCTAAGCCTGGTGGGGACCACCTAGGGGTAGTGGTGGTGACAAGTCAAAAAACATTTCCACCTCCAAATGCTCTCTCATCTCCTAGACTATGTATACCAACCCGTGGACCTACCTACTCCTTTTAATGCCTCTGACTAGGAATCCCATCCACTACCTATCTATTTGTCGTACGTCATGTCAGAAAATCTCATGCAATATATCATCAACTATTACAAGAGTAGAACCACCTCTCTACAAGCTAACTAGATCTATCTTTTGAGCCCTGAACTGGAAAACCTCTATCCTGGAATCACCTCTTGAAATGTCTCACATTTCCAAGTCTATGATTCTATCATCATCTACCTACCATTTAAGTCTCTACTTCTATATTCCCACTACATGAACCAACTATCTGCATCTGGTCAGCCAGGAAACTCTTGACCACCAAATAATTCTACATCACCCCAACATAGGTAGAAATTCATAGAGGTGTCATTCTTACTCAGATGTATCTCTATAGGCCTTACTCAATGATCCGATCCCGAAATAACTAATCATAAACCATATTAATTAAGTACCAAGAGATGTTGGTGAACCTTGAAAAATAATCAAACATAATCGTACTTCCTTTTTGAAGCAATAGAATCTTCTGGATATACACATACCTCAACATAGTTGGATAAAACTCCTCTCTAAAAAGGTGCTTGAAATCTGACCATCCAAGAGTTACCTCATCGTAAAAACGAGTCACTAATACCTATAATAATCATATAGATCCATGGATAAGGTTCTCTTTTAGGACCACCATATTCTTTTCAGGTGTCTTGATGAGATAAAAAAATCATGTCACTACCTCAAGCTAGTCCTCAACCACTTGTGGGTCAGACTCAACTTGGAACCTGAGGTTCACTATCATTAAAACTCATGTAGTGTACTCATCCTACACATATCATCTATTTTTACTCTTGGTAACATATGCTACTTGACAGGTTGTGGTAAGACTGGTGCACCACCTAAAGGTAATACTTCTTGAATAGGTCCCTGTATCGAAGCCTCATTGCTAAGTTGATCGTCCTCTTGATCCTTTTGTAGAATCCTAGCTAGAAAACATCATGGAGGCATCTTGAAATAGATAGAAATACCAATTTCAATGAGTATATCTAGATATCTGAATTAATAAGTACGTGGAAACCACAAAACATTCTTATATGATGCATGTTTCACTATTTTACCCCATAACCAATTCCTACATATACTGAGTTACAAGTATGGAGTCAGTTTATCAATGAATGAATACATCAATCACAAGAATAACACGGTAGTCCTGGGCCTAAAACATGATATCAAAAAACTTAACATTGTTTCCATAAAACCCAAACCAATCTCTCAAACTCTAGTCCTATGGTAGAACTGACTGCCTCTATTACCACTCTATCATGACCCAACCCACTGAGGACCACATGGTCGATGATAAGTCGAGTGTGACTTCCCCAAGCCCACCTCTAATAGGCCCGGGGATTATGAACAACATCGGTTAGGCATAACACTCACATTGTAGTCCTTATCCAAAGTTACCTATACACACACACATATCTCCAAACCCACAAAATTTTGAAATGTAAAATTCAAATGATTCCAAATGCATGCACACATCTAGATCCCACAATCAGATTACAAAAAAATATTGGAAAGTGATAAGGCCCAAATATAAGCCCACAAAAAACTATAAATATGTCCAACATAATAGAAATGGGGGACTACAATCAAATGTGACTCCTGGAATAAAACCATAGTCTGTCTAGCCCAAATCTAAGCTCCATCTACTCCCGATCCATCAAGAACATCATCGAATGTCCAATTGTTTGGATAAGACACAACACCTGTGGGAAAATACCATGAAGGGGTGAGTATAAAAATACCAAATGGGACACCCTAAAAACACTAAGATTATATCATCAATAAAGTAGTTATCTCATTTGAGGTATATGTCAATATCATACATAATAAGAACATCCAAATATACTCATATAATAAACACAATCTCGAGCTAAGGTCACAACTATATTTCTAGACTAGGATTCATGCTTGAAGGTTTCATATAACACTCATTTAGGATAACACACTCCAAAATTTAGATAGAACTGGTGGATTCCATATGAGATTACATGCTCTTCGGGTCTTTCTATAAGAAGTATACACTGGAAATCTGAAGAGATTGATACACAGATAGAGATCACACCCAGGTCCATAGGGTATACCAATAACCCAATATGGATTAACTCACTAATTAGGGGATTTACTCCCATGTAGTGTTGGCCATGATTATTTTGAGAACCAAACATAGGGATAATGATGATAGAGGATGTCACTTTAGGCCTCCCATATGGATTCTAACAACTCTATCTGAAACTATAGTTTCTCATAGGGGATCATCATTCTATACATAGGATGGGATTCCATAATTACCCCTCAGGGAAAGGATCAAGAGAATTTACATTAATTAAACTTTTCCAAGTTTAAGGGGATAGTGGATCCAATCTATCTTTTAAGAAGTACATGACATGTACTATAACTACACGGTGTGTCTCTTCATCACTGGGTCTACCTGTATATCGCAGCATATGCCCATGTTTGTGTCCAAGTACACCTACCTATGCCTGTGTACTTGGCCATGTCCAATTACATGGCCCTACCTATGTACTCATGTCTTGGTCATGTGCCTGGCCATGTTCTTGTAGATAACACACCGAGTCACCAGGCTAGATCACACATCATGTGACACGTGTCACACATCGTATGACATGTGTCACACATCATATGATACTTATCTCCTCTATAAAAACCCTATCACCACAACTAGGGCCCCATATGGAATGTATTCTCATATTACAAATCGTGTATATCAGTATTTTCCATAAACTATAAATCTGTTTTGTGCATCATCATCTGCTCATCCAGCTTTCAATCTAGTCATGAATAATGATGGTAAACTAGGATCTGGTCTATTTAAGCCTCATTATCACCGCTCTTTAAAATCCAATCATATGATTTTAATGGTAAAAACATATGTGGCATATCCTGGTCATCGCATGCCATAACCTTCACTAAGAACTCCAATATAGTCATGATACATCGTCATTGTTCCCCGCAATCGTAGCCATGATTGCATCAGTACCAGTGATATTGATTCTTCATGCTGATGAATGTTCGCACAACAATTGAATACCAGGTATTCATCAAAATGAAGGCCAAAGGAATTTACTGTGATAAATGTGAAAAGAATGGGGGAATAAATGCACAAAACAAAAACATGAGGAATGGACCTCGACCAATGTTTTTTTTTGTCTTGATTCTTTTTCATTAGAATAAAGAATGGAGGGATATAAATAATAAACAAAAGAAATATTCAATCCTAGATAATATCTAACCCATAGCAAAAATATAAAGGATACACGAATCAATTTTCTAGTTGATTAATTTATATTCCTCATAGGAAAATAAAATATGGATAAATCCACATAAAAAAATGTCCCACATCAATATGTCTTGATCTCTAATGAAGAATGAATTTGTGTTATAGTCATTAGTGAGATACTCCATTTCTGTTGGCACATCAATCGCCAAAGATTGATCTGTCGATGTTCATCCATAGAATCTCTTCTACTGGATCCTCTATCAAAATCCAAGGTAATGAGACCAACCCTAAAATTTGGTTATAATCAGGTTTATATATAATTTTATTAGGTCATTACATCATCAAATAAAAATAATTTAATTTATTATTTATGCCTGCGATGAATTTTTCACAAATGTCTAACGCAGACAAAGAGTATTCCAACCCTAGGGTAAAACCCAAACCCTAAACTCAATAGAGGCCTCAAATTTCTGATATGTGTCCTCATTTTGGAGTTATTCTAATTTCTAAGGAAAGATACATATGAATGTAATTAATATATTTAATATATTCCAAACATCAATTTCAAGCTCATCGAGCCTCAGAATCACATGATATCTCAGCGCCTGGTCTAGAAAATATTACTAGATATATTCAAAGACTTTAAATGGAAAAATAGTGATGTTATAGTTTTTTTATGAGAAATTGATATATACCTCACATATCTTACAATAATTAAAATATATATTTTTGAGAATATACTTAAGTTTTTTATTAGTTAATATAAGAAATAAAATTCATTGATGGGTCACATGCACATATAAATATCATAATAGACTATCATATTTCTATATTCATTCTATATTTAACAACAGTCATTATAAATTAGTTCCTTTAATTTATATCTTTATATATTTACAATCACATATAAATGGCATTACAAATGATTTAATTATTAAAAAATCACTGAATTCAACATCATAAACATTTTTTTCCTTCATTCAACACCCAAATTTCATATTACATATTAATTTATCGATAAATGAATTAAAATATATAATTAAATTATATCACATATTAAATTCCATACTAAATCTATAAAACTATGAAATTAATTGAATAATAAAATTTAATTTATATCTTAATTTCATATATATTCGAATACCAAAAGATTTATTTTTTTAATGTTTTGAATCACATTATAATTTAATCCAAATTGAAGGTAATGAGGTAGTTACATATTATAAGTAGATAAATCATGTATCTAATACTTTGAATCCATAGTTGATTCAAACATGATCTACCTCCCTTCATACATCTTTAGTTATTCTCCAAGTATTCATGAATAAGGAAAAACGAGGAGGAGGCGTGAGAGAGGAAGTATAAAGGTTTGAGAAATGAAAGACAAAAAAGAAGGTGGGAGTGAGGGTCATAACCCCCTGACTATACCTATGAATCGTGTCACTAAGAGAGGGGAATCCTTCCTATTTTCATTATGAGATCTCACAAGATGATTATGTGGTGAATACCCCCTCTCAATCATATAAAGTTATTTTTTACATTATATTGACATTATCAATGTATTAAACCCCATATATATAATTTATTAAACATTTAGTATAAAATATATATTTATATTTTTTTTCATTTACATTCTAAACTGTATAATATATAAAATAATATAATATAACTATTTTAAAATCAACACTTTATATCATAATCAAATTATTAAAAGTTTAAATCAAATATTAAAAACAATAAAAAAAATTAAACTTTAAATGGCATATAGTCATATATTTATTTAATTAAACATTTATTCATGGTATATTATTTTAACACCAACAGTTTTAAGTCACATTTTCCTTTCCTAAACCATATGTATATCAATTATAAATATGCTCTATTAAAATATATGAAATTGATAAGGAAATAAATAATACAATATATGAATCAAATGAAAAGGGTATAAAGTCATTGAGTATAATACAAGTGGTTTGAAATTTAAAAAATATAGTTGATATAAATAAATTTTACTTAGATGTTTTATATATATATATATATTCATTATAAATAATTTATTTTAAAAAATAATTAATGATTTTATAATGGAGAAAAAATACAAATTTATTTGTAAAAATACCTTCTATTCTAAAGAAATTATTTTTATAAAATAAACATTTTTGTTAAATTTATTAATTTTAAAATTATTTCAAAATAATGGATTCATGGGATAAAATTAATAATTATTAATATATGTATATATAATCCAAGAAAAAAATTAATTAAAGTGAATAAAAAAATTAATGATTAATGTAAAAAATAAATGTGTTTTATCTAAAAAACATTATTTTCCTTATATATCATATGTTTTTATTTGAAATTAAAACACTAAAATTTTAAAATTTGAATTTGATAAATTGAAATTCATTTTTAGGTTTTGGATGTCAAAATTATCCTAAGGTGGATTTTTGAGATTTTTCTAAAAAGTTGGACTTTTGGGTGAATAATAAAAATACAGTTTTTAAAAATACTATACCTTTTATGAAATCATAATGATATAAGAATGAATTAAGAATTTATAAAACCTTTTTCCCAACTAAATATGTATCTATAGATTAAAATAATAAATTTAAAAATAATATGTTGAATTTAGAAACTGATGTTTAATATTTTGTAACATATGTTACCTTCTATTTTAACCAAATATTATTTTTGTTCATTTTCTTTTAATTAAGTTTTCAAAGGATTCCATTCTATTTTGGAATGATTTTAAAGTCACATAAATATATCTATTTTTATTCATAGACTAATAAATATCAAGTAAATAAATATTAGTCATAATATTTCACCTAAATTCATTTTTATTCTTAAAATATATATTTTAAAAAAAATTGTTTTTATGCTTTATATATTTATTATTTTAGAATTAATCTTTATCACTTTCATAAATTGAATATAATAAAATATATTTCATATTTTGAATTAGAATTTTCAAATTAGGTAATATTAAAAATTTCATTTCAGTCCCCCCCCCCCACACTAACTACATATTTTTATTAAAAGATACTTTTATGGAAAAGGTGTGAAACCCTCAAGTTCAACCAAGCCATTAAACACTATAGAAAATAGATAAATTATTAAAGTCCATCTTAAACCTATTAAATGCAATCCCCCTATATGAATCTAAAGATATAGAAGATACATTTTTATCTAATTTGTCTATGACAATATCTTTGAATTGAGAGGCCATCTTTTCCCATGATTGTAAGAACTTATCCTTTGATATATTCTTATTGTTGAAGCCTCTAGTCAAGATTAAATGTTTCTTATCAATCCAATCACTTTCTTCTTGTTTTTGTACACTTGAATTGGTCTCATATTCATTATTTTTACATCCTCATCATAAGAATGAATAATTAAAACATTATCTAACATCTCTTCCTTATATTACATGAGAAGATCCCATGATGTTTCTATGACCTCGTCATATCCTACTCGTTGTGCTTTGACTATGATTTCTAAGGCAGTATCACCAATTTCATCCTCTATTCCAAAAAACCCCTCCATTCCCTCCTTGGAAAAAGAAACCAATTTCAAGTATTCCTCCCTCCCTACTCCCAACTTCCCTTCTTCTCTATTGGAGTCTAAATCCCTCATTTAAATCTCCTAAACATCATCTCCATCCATAGAAATTATGTTTTCCTCAAAAGGGGACTATTTTCACACCTTGTCGGAAACCAATTCCACTCAATTAGATAAACAAGACTACCCTAGGTTAACCGATGTGTCAGCCTGTAGGGATTCAAATGACCTTGTTAAATTAAGGGATAGGGTCAAAAAATATCAAAAAACCTTATCTATAAATGTATATATGAGGGTATGATCGACCACCCTGAAATGGATTATAGTGATTATATTGTATGTATTTTTAATAGTTATTGAAAATTCAATGAGTAATTTAAAGGTAAATTTTCCAATGGATATTCTGGAAGTAATTCCACAGGATGTTCATATTCCAAATGGTTGAACCATCAGAAGTAGAAACATCATAGATGTGAGACTTACTACTAGAATATATAAGGATCTTTTCACTATAATTAAAGAGTAAGGAGGAAGAGATGGAATTAAATTACTATAATAGTTGGGGAGACATTCACTAATGTTACCAAAATCAAAATATATACATATAATTATTTCTAAACTGTTCTTAAAGATAAAGAAAATGTTTTAAAGTTTGAATAAGTACCATATGTATCAGTTAAGAGGTAATAAATGGGGAAGTTTGAATAAAGTTTATCAAATGATAAATCCATAAAAATGGGGAGATTGAAGACCCTGAAAAAGAGTTTAGATATTTTCATTTTTGTTCCAATGAAAGATAAGTTATCAGTTGATTTCATGGATTTGAATCTATATTGAATCCAAAATAAGAGTGCATCGAGAGATGAACCATCATAAGATACAAGAATATCTACTGAAAGAATTAAACCTATAAGTAAAACCATTGGAAGTCACTCAATGAAGAAAGATCAGTGTGTCTGAATGATTGATCTCTGAAATGTGAAAATTATCTAAGAATTAAAAAAGTATCAATGAAACCACTCTGATTTTGTAAAATAACCTTGAGGATCATAAGTATCATTCATACATACACAGTGGGTTCTTTAAAGAATTTGGAAAGGGCATGAAGTTTAGTGTAAACTGAGCTACACTTGCAAAACAGCATCACTGTAAGATACATAGAAATTAATAAGTTGGAAGGTATCCAAAAGAATATGTTGTAGAGTAAATAGAGATTTATGTATTAACTTAAAAGGATTAGAGAGTAATTTAGATCATCATAAGTCAGGGTAGCTAAGAAGAGTTTTAAGCACCATAGAGCTCAGATAATTAGGTTATTCCATGATATTAATTCATCGTAATATTTTCATTTTAAAAAAATATCAAAAGAGATTAAATCTAAGTAAGTATAAAAATAAATTGACCAAAATAATAAGAATATTTTAAACTAAGATTCATTAGATGATGAATAAGGATAATAATACATCGTTGATAAAATGACCAGAAGTAGTAGTGGGTGGAGGCATAGGAAGCGTAATATCATAGGGGATTCAGAAGTATATTGGTGTGAAGTACATGAAATATAATTTTCATGAGGATGGTATTGTAGATAATAAATGGTGCAAGGAATAAAATTAGATAATTTTCATGTATGATATTTTGAGAATTAATATTTTGTGAGAAGGTGAAGCGAAATCCATGTTTGTAAGAATACATCAAAATATAGTTCATTCATGAATTATTAAAGTTTATGGAAGTAAGTTCACTAGACAATAATGAAGGTATTGACATTTATGTGATTCAAAAACCATTATGACGATGATTATTTGGATGTTCAAAGTGAATTATTAATGAAGAGAAGTACATGACTCTAGTTGAAATCTATGGGTGAGTTAAATAATGTTGATGCCATGTTTTTTAGAGGATTTGAAAAAGTCAAACTCCAATATCTTCGGAATCTATTTGAGGTTTTAGACCAAATAATGAAATAGATAAAGAGTTTCAAAACAAAGAACATATCTTTCCCATATTTATTGGAGGAATATTATCTATATAAAGTGGGAATATAATTTTACTAAGTGTAGATATATATATATATATATATGGGAAATTATTTAGAGAACTGGTGACATTATTTAGAAGCATAAAAGAGAGGAAGTGGTTAAAAAATAACATTCAAGAATTTCTATTGGTTCAAAGAGTTGAGTATATTATAACATGAAGTTTTAATTTTTTTTATTTAGTTATATGTATTTAAAAGACTATAATAAGGTAAGATAGACCAAAGTAAATCACCAACCTATAGAAGTTTCATACATCGTAGTTTGAATTAGTGAGAGCTCTGGAAGATCTATCTTCTAGAAGAACAAGATATGCCTACAAGCATGATAAATATAGAATAATTTCACCTATAAGTTGAAGTTATATACATGAGGATGTTTTAGGAGAGGCTTTATAGACCAGTGGTTCCATTTTAAACAATTCCATAATTTCTACCTAGAGGAAGAATGATATTTTTGAAAGATAGCTCAACCATATGTGTAATATTATGGTTTCATATTTTAGGTTAAATCCTACTATTATGTTTAAGGATAATTTATTTCCCTATTATAACACTTATGAGAAAGTGAATAATTTTTGACTCGAACATCTTGAGCATAGAAAGGAGTAGGTTTCCCACACTTGGGATGAACCTTGTAAAAATATGTGTGTGTTTTTTTCTTTATTTTATATACATTGTATAAAAGAGTAAGTATTGAGGGAGAATATAAAATATCCATACATCCTAACTGATTATATAGGTTCAATCAACTTAAAGAAAGAAAAAAATTAAGTTAAACTTAATCAATAAAAGTTATTCATCCAGGATTCACCCCCCCCCCCACTTAGAGTGACTTCACGATCCATGGGACTCTCACATGGTATCAAAGAAAAGGATGGAATTTAAAATCATGGTAAATATAATGTGTTAATATGAATAAAATCATGACTCTTTTATCAATGGATTCATGTTTAGATACCATGTAACTAGTAGAAATTTAGGCTATATCCATAGGGTTATAGCCACGGTTGATCATAACTATGGCTATAGGGTAATGTGCCAACTTCTTTTTTTATGGGATTTTGGAAGGAGGGAAATACCTATATCCAATGTTAGGATGTGATCGTGGGTATAGATTGATTATTTACATGGTTAAGATTCTAACTATGTAAATAGTCCCATTATAACCACAGTCATTTCTGACAATGGCTATAGGGTATGGATTCCATGACCAATTTCCACAGTTCTCCAATATCATGGATATATGTTGGCCAATAATTAATATCATTATTGATTTCATAATAATAATAATAATATATTTATATATATTTTCAAATATATATATTTATATAAATGTTACATATATATATACGTAAATGATAAATTAGTGGATTAGTAAGCTATCTTAGTTTCAAGAAGGTAGATATAGAGATCAGATCATAGAAGAGATATTTTTCTCCTTAGATATATCCATGGGTATCCACCTGCGATAATAGACATATCCATATGGATGGCTATTTTCATGGGAATATAATCATGGTAATAGGTTTATACATGTGTAAAATAATTTCTATCGAGGGGATCCTCTCTATAGCCATGGTATATATCCATGTTTTAAACTTTAGGCTATAGTCACTGAGGCTATAGAAATCCCAACATCACCCAAAAGCAATATGATCATGGTTATAGCCTATATCCATGCACATAGGGATCATAACCATGGTTTTGGACAGTGGTTATAGACCAAATTTCCACTAGTGTGCGTTTAAGAGGATACCTACCCATTATTCCCTAAGGGAAGTGGTTGACACCTACCCTATGGTTTCCTTTTGAGTAAAAATGTATCCACCATGGAGTGTTATGATAGGTATCACTTGATACCACTCGAAAAATCTCAAGTGGTATCATAGAATGGGTTCCCTCTGTCTAGATCTATAAGTTTATTCCCAGTTTTTTTAACTGTTTTACATTAAGTTCATATTTCCTAAAGTTGAATAAATATTTCCTCTGATTGATAAGGAATATAATCTTGATCCAAAGTAAATAAAATTTATCCTTGATTTTAAAAACATATAGGTTTCAACCAAAAAATTGAAAAAACATAAGAATAAAGAATGTCAAAAGTAATGAAAGTTATTCTCTCAAAATCAATAAAAGGAGGATTCAATATTAATATGAGGTAAATAGATTTAAATTTATATTAAAAATTATGTCATAATTTATCCTATAGAAGAATAATTTTCAAGCTATGGTGAGTATGAATCCATGGAAATTGTAGAGTATTTTTACTCTGAAATTAAGGGTTGTATGAAAAATGTCCCTATTGAAGTTTTTACAAATATAATTGCATATATCAAATGAATATATGAATAAAAATCATAGTTGGAAAGGGAACTTAAAAAATAGAAGATACATTTGGAAAGAAGTTCTAAAAGTGAAAAATACTCACAAATATTGTAGAAGTAAAGGAATAGAATGTCTAACTATGTAATGAAATATTCTCCCTAGTATAATATGAATTTAAAATAAGACTTTTTGTAAGGATATATATTGGAAAGTTTTAATATAATTTTTTAGAGAAAATATTCATGCACTAAAGGATACTCACAAAGTAATTTTTTACATTAATAATACTCAATTGGAGATCATGGAAAAATGACTAAAGGAACTTGATCATTACTTAAAAGAGGTGAGTAAGTTACATGAAGAAAAATACAAAAGTTAGAAGTTAAATGTGAATATAAACTAATGTTTCTTGAATATTAGAATAACACATTAAATTGAAAGTGCCTTGGGATGGTGGTGAAATTGATAAAAATGGAATATAATCAATTTGTAACTTCACATGAATTTTATAATAGAGACACTTCTATAATTACTATAGAAATTATTATATATCAAAATATTTATTCTAGTAGTGGGATGAATGTGAAATCATCAGAAGTTTCATATTTTTATAGGAAAAATAATAAGGTATAACCAAGTTTTGATAAAATGGTTTGCACCAACTTCAATACTTTAAATAGTGTTGGATATAATTAAAGCATCGGAAAAAGTGGGTAATGAAAAATATGTATACACCCACCACATCCCTAAAGTTGTAAGAAAGGAATAAAGTGGAAATTATTTTCCCACAAGGTATCTAGAAGGAAGAATATTGGAAAGTTTCATCCACCATACAAAATTCAACACAATAGAAGAAGACAAAACTTATTAGAAATTGTTGGTGTTGTGGAAAATTCAGACACATTTCTATAAATTGTTCACATAATATGTTAAGGTATAAAATGAAAAGAAGGCCTATATAAATGGGGAGAAAATTAGAAGTTTATAAATATACATATAAGTATAACCAACCCTCATGGAATAATGAAATTCTATTTATATATATATAATTTAAAAATCTAGAAAATTTAAATGGAAGTTTTGAAAGAATATTTCATATAAATAATAAGTTTTTTTAATATATCAATAATAATTCAGTAACATACAACATAAGGAGACCATAATAGTTGAAGAAAAATTAAAAAAAAATATATATTATAATTCTACCTTTGGAAACAAAGAAAAGGAAATTACAAATATGGTTTCTACCAAGAAGAAAGTAAAGGAAAATTTCACACCAAAGAAAAGTTATTTATTTTTTGGAAGGAGAGTTAACACAGTGTATATTTGTAAAAAATCCATAAATATTGATTTTAATGGAATAATTATCAAAAAAAATTAAATCAATCTGATAAAGTCATAATAATATTATAATGTTGAAATACATCTCTGATGAAGAAATCAAATATTACTAAAAGTTACCACTGAATAGTAACTTAGTAGAAGTTAAGAAACTATGTGTAAGATATAAGTTAGTTGTATATACTCTTAAAAAAATTTATGACATGGTTACTCAGATATAATAAGTTTTTGAATAAAAGGATAAAATCTTCAAAAGATACATTACCAAAAAAATGTATATACCAAGAAGAAATTGGAATATATTCTAAAGGATTGCTTAGAAATATATCATGATCATTTAGAATAGGAAATAAAGTTAGAAGAAAACTAGATTTTGAAGAATTTAAGATTATTTCTATATGTTGTGAAAATGAAACACCCACATAAATTAAATAGTGAATGGAATAATAATTTTATGCCATCCAAAAATATTGATTCTAAAGTTAAGGGTAAAGGCATGAACAAAAATGAAGTTGAGGTAAAGGACTTTTTTGGGTTGAGAATGATTTATCAAACCAATTACTCTAATTTAATACAATGGAATACCCACCTTATTCTATGATAAGTTTCAATGTGATCTATGAAAAAATGGGAATTAAAGGTGATTCAATTCAAGGGGATCCCTAAAATAAAGATGAAGTTGTTAGTTCTGGAAAACTAGTAAGTTGAAGTAAAAGGTAAATTTATAGAAACCCAATGAATTAAGTCACTAGATACTAAAAATATGACAGAATAAATATTGAAGTACCCAGAGGATGAACATCTAGATGAAGATTATGTTTTTCATACTAAAAAATCAGATAATTGAAGTTATTTTCATCTTTAAGGTATGTTGAAGTTTTTTTCTCCCTGTAATTACATGAAAAATAAACTTATATTTCAAAGTGGGGGTGAATTTTATAATATGATGACAAATTGAAAAATATTTTATAAAAGGGGGAAAACATTATTTTGGGATTGAATGTTTTTTATCCATTTGTTGAGATAGTTTTTAGAAATAAGTTTTATGAAAATTCATTGAGTTTATCCCTGGAAGAAGTTATGTCAAGTGATACTATTTAGTGAAGATTTTATAGATAGATTTGACATCTAAGTTAATGAATCATATTTTCTACATCAATCATTTCCCATGTAGACTTAGATTAGATTGATTTATGGTTCATTTATTTATGAAAAACCGATTACAACCTTATCTCAAGGATTCTAGGTTTATAGAAAATTCAATAGAAGCTGGGGAGAGAAGATAAAAAATGGTAATAATGTCCCTTACTTACCCTAAGATGTCGATAAAGGGGATTATAATCTAGATCACTAAGGTAAGAAATAAATAAATGAATACCCCTTATTTAAATTTCTCAAAATAAGGATATAGAAGAGACTTTGAATTTAATTTCAATAATTGGGAGAATATCATTGACTTAAGTTGTAATTAGTATTGACAAAAAATCCAAATGGGTATATTGAAGTACCCAAGGGATGATGGTGATGATATTGTATTTGTTTTCAATAGTCTGTGGAAAATTCAATGAGTAAGTTAAAGGTAATGTTTCTTATGGATGATCTTGGAGTAAGTCCCCCAAAGGTTCATATCATGGATAGTGTAACCATAGAAAGTAATATCATCATAGATGAGATATCTACTATCATAATATGTGAGGCTCGTGTCACTAGAAGTAAGGAAGGAGAGATGGAAATAAATGTTACAAATGGTTGGAGATACATTCACTAATGTTACTTAGAGTATCATATATGAATCTAATGACTGATAAACAATTCTTAAAGAGAAATAAAAATTGTTAAAGGTTGAATAAGTATTTTCTACATCATTCGTGAGGAAATTGATGGGGGAGATTTAAGAAATTCCATCATATGATGAATATGGATGATTGAGATATTGAAGAACTTAAAGATGATTTTAAAGATCTGATTTGTTAAAAAAATTAAATGTGAGTATTCATTTGATTTCATATATAATAATTTTTAGTGTATCTAGAAGAATATTTCATGGGAAAATGAACCATCGGAAGATATAAGAAGATCTGTTATAGTAAGTGAGTCTAAAGGTAAAACCATTGGATTTCACTTAGTGATGAAATACCAGGATGTCCGGAAGATGGATATCTGGAAGCTAAATCATATTGAAGAATTGAAAAATTCTCAATGAACCCACACTAAGTTTATAAAATAAACCTGAGTATCATAAGTATTATCCATCCTTATGAAGACAGTTATACAAAGAATTTGTAAATGGCATGAAGTGAAGTATAAACTGTGAAACACCTATATAAGAAGAATCACTGAATGATATATAGAAAGTAATAAGTTTGAAGGAATTTATAAGATTAAGTTATAGATTAAGTAGAGAATCCCAATATAAATTAAAGGTCTCATGGTGTAATTCAAATCATATAAAGCTAGGGTGGATAATAAGAGTTTTATGTAGAATGGTATATGAGAAAGTCAGGTGATGTTATGTTCATTGTTCATTAAAAGAACATCCCTTTTATGTAAGATCAAAAGTTATTCAAGTTTAATTTTTCAAAAGATAAATTAACTAGAAGAATAAGAATATTTGGTAAAATAAGATAAGTTGTCAGATTTTGAACCAAGATTCAACTGATAATGTAGAATGATAATGAGTTATCCTTAATAAAATTATTAGAAGAATTGGTGAGTGGATTCACCCAAAGTAGAATATTTTAGGGTCTTTTAAATTATATTATTAAAAAGTACATGTAATTTTATTTATATAAGTATAGTATTATAGAGAATAAATAGTGAGAGGAATAAAATTAGATAATTTTCATGTAGGAGCATTTGAAAATTAATAGTTTGTGGGAATGTGAGGAAGAAGTCAGTTCTAGAAGAATACATTGAAATATATTCCATACATGAATTATTAAAATCTATAGAATAAATTACACCACATAATAATAAGGTTCATCATATTTATGTGAAGTCAAAACCATTATTATTTTTTGAGTTGTACATTCAAAGTAGGTTATTCATGAAGTAAATTTAGTAATTATAGTTGAGATCTATGGATGAGTGGAAGAATTTTAACATAGAGTTTTGTTGAGGATTTGAAAAGGAAAAAATATAATATCTTCAAAAGTTATTCAAGGATATTAACCAAAGACTTTAATTGAGTGGGAGTTTCAAATTAGGTATTATACATTCCCCAAATTTATCAAATGAAGCTTACTATATAAAAGGGGAAATATTTTTATTGAGTGTAGAGTTTTTGATGAGAAATTGTTGATAGAGATACAATTATTATTTATAAATATAAAAGAGAGGAAGAAACTGGACAAGAACATTCAAGAAGATTTATTGGGATAAAGATCTCAGTAGACTAGAATTTGAAGTTTTGATATGTTTAGTGATTTATCTATATTTAGAAGACCATAAGGAGGAGATCTAGACCACAAACCTATGGAAGTTTTAGATTTAATAGTTTGATTTAGTGAGAGATCTATAAGATCTATCTATCTAAAGCACGTGATAGGCCAATGTTCATGTTGAGTATAGAAAAATTTCACCCGACAGTCAAATTTCAATCCATAGGGAGGTTTGAGGAGAACCCTTTAAGACAAGTGATTCTAGTATAAACAATTTCATCATTCCTTCCTAGAGGTAGAAGTATCTTTTTGGGATATGGATCAACCACATGTATAATATTTTGGTTTCAAATTTTAGGTCAAATTCTACTTTTAGGTTAAATGATAATGAATTTACCTATTGTAACTCTTATTAAAAAGTGAATAATTTTTGACTTGAACATCCCAAGTATAGTAAGGAGTAGGTTTCCCATATTGGGGTCGAACCTTGTAAAAATATTTGTATGTTGTTTCTTCTACTTAATTTTAATTACATAAGGGAGTAATTATTGAGGTCACATATCAAATATCCATGAATCATATCCTCTTTATAATCTACCATATTTATTTTCCTAAAAATCCTCTATCTCTTTGGGTAGTTTCTAGTCTCATGATTTTTTATTTGTAAGTAAGGACTTATTATCCATATTTTTCATTAACCTCTATCTTACACCTCTTATTGAAACTAATTTTCTACCTTAATAAAAAAATTAAAATTGTTAAGATTTTTTAAAAGTGATATTATTACTATACAATAACATGTTCTTACTCATTCATTCATTATAACATGTTCTTATTTTAGTCAATTTTACCACCCACATGAACGATCCAACAACGTTAATATATTTAATGACTAAAAATACTTAAATATTAGTAATATTATGTAGTAATTATTAATTTATTATGTTTTAATAATTATTTAATGGTAATATTCAAAATTATATTCTTCAATAGATTAAATTATTTTGTTAATTCGATAATCACTAAAATAGGGTACTTTTAAAAGTTCCATGAAAATTATCACTACAAGTTACATGAAATAAGAATGGTACTCCATAAATATATTAAAAAATGTTTTAAATATTAATATAATTTTTTTAAGTGATAAAACTATGAACAAGGATCAAGTACCTGAACCACCAAACTGAAGCATGTGTGGAAAACTGTACAATTAACACCCGAATATAAATTTTAACAGTAAAAAATTAATATATGAGTAATAAGGAATTATAAATAAATTATATTAATAAAAATAACTATTAATAAGGTTATTATTTATATGAATAATAAATATAAATTTATTATAAATGGATTTATAATGCGTCTGACCAAGCATAAGATTAAGGTAAGGTTTTCTCATCACAAATTTACCTATTTGAGACATGTTTCATATTAAAAAATTATTTTCATTTATATGGTGTATATTATATATTTATTGAATATCATATCATGGTTATATTTTTAATCATGGTATTCAAATTTCAATTTTAAGTTCTACTTTTAATGGTATTTTGATTTGAGTGTTATAAAAAGTTGTAAGGGTTTATTTTCCAATCTCACTTTGAATTCAAGATTGTTTAGGTTAAATTTACATCAAGGGTTATTATTTCAGTGCAAAATCCCATAAATTTTATTATCATCTGGTTATTTCCTTTTTTTACATGAATTGTTATTATTTCACTTTGCTTTCATTCATAATTAACTAGAAAGGTTGTTTGTAAGTGGAAACTGACATTATCTCTTCTTTTTGGTCAGTAATATTTATCCTACATTTCCATATTATTAATATTATTTTATGAATGTTTTCTTCTATACTTAATTATTATTTAAGTTCATTTTATATTATATTTTATCTACTTTCAAAAAAAAAGTAAATTAATCTTCTTAGAATTTTTTCTGGGTAGTTTTTTAGTTTCATTACAAAGGTGTAAAAAGAATCATTTTTTACACTTTTTGCATGAAAACGTTTTCCCATTTTTATAAAAAAAATTAAGGAAGAATAATTTTTAACATTTCATGATTTTTAAAATTAATATACATTCTCATTGTATTTTTGACTTTCATTTTAAAATAAAAGCTATTAAAAGAAAAAGGGATTTTTCTTCTTGTTTTTCAAAGAAATTTTATAATTATATTATAAAATTATTCCTCATTAATGGAAATATACATAAATTCCTTTTATGATTAAATAGAGATATTATCTAATGATACCATAAATATTATTTCTATGAATGGCTTATGATCATGTCTTCTAGATATTTTCATGACACTCATTTCTTTTGCACAGATTAATTAATTTATGATGGGATTTTGAATGTTTTAAAGTTCTTATGGTACACATAAATATATGTTTTATCATTATATGATGTTTGGGTTCATTATACCCTTCCAATTAATTAGGTAAATTTTTATGTCATGTGATATTGGTGTTGGATTTATTTAAATTTTCATAATGTTGAGTGTTGACCTTATTGAAATGTTCACAGTGTTAAGTGTGGACCTTATTGAACTGTTCATAATATTAAGCACAAAACTTATCAAAATTTTCATAATGATAAACATGGACCTTATTGAAAGTTTCACAATGTTAAGTGTGTACCTTATTAATAAGTTCACAATGATAATATTTGGAATTGTTGATATATTCAAACGCAATGAATAATCCTAGTTTTCAGTTGTTCTGTTCACAAATTTATAATTTCTTGTGCATAATTTTATGCCACATTTCTATGTTATGTTCTATTCCCAAGTAATACTCAATGGATCATGATTATTATCTCGTGGCTTTCATTATAACCAAATAATTATGTAATTATTCATGATTTATTATCTATATTATATATTGTATGAATATCATAGGTTATGTTCATGCACTCTGATTATGTTCTCATAACCATATGCTCATATTATGCTCACTTACGATATTCGATTAATGTGTATTATGTTTACTCTTACTGAACATTTGAGCTCACCCTTTTTTATGTTTCCATTTACCCAGGTTATAAAGAAGGGTATTTTTTATATAAGGATAACATGTGTGAATAATTTTTTGGGAAATGTTTAAGACCTATTTTAATATGATGAATTCTCATTTTATTGTAAAAAATGTCTATTTAGTGGAAGAAGATATAAATTTTGTTAATTAAATATTTTAAATAATTATCTAAAAAACTAAACCTAAAAGTTATTAGGTATTTAAGTGGATCAATATTTTTTTATTAACATGTATGTTTAAGTTTAGTTCACTTCAGTTAGTATCAAATTTAGTGATTAAAGAATACTTTTATATACTATATCTGGGAGTGTGGGTCTGAGGTGTTTTAATAGGCATCAAGGCAGGATTTATATAACTGTATAGGTTTGGTTGTTATAAAATTTGGATAATTTAATAGTTGTGGATACCCCCATGGGTTAATAATTTTAAGTTTGTTCATAAGTTAAAAGTCATATATAACCTTTTAAAGTATTGTGTGATTGTATTTTAAGGTGATTAATGATATTTTGGATAGTTTTATTAGGTTTTTATGAATAATACATGATTGAGGTATAGATAAACCTTCATCTGGATATCTTTTTTTTTTGTTTCTTAAATCCCTATGTTTGTTATGATTCTCATTTCTATCTCATCATCTTCCCCATTCAAGGTATCAGGATCCTCTAAGGATGCCTTGTCTCATGATCATGGGTGATCCCTATCGACACAACCTATTCCTTTACCTATAATATTTCTTATAACCTTAGAGAAAAAGCCTTCAGAGTTCATCGATGTAAACCCATATTTCCCCTTATTATAGTGTGGGTTCTTGGGAGTGGAGGGTTATCACTACTGGTCACTTAATTCCATGATTGGTCCTACTCATTCATCTCTTCTTTAGTTTCAATGTTTCATCAACTCATGGAACCTGACTTCTCTAGGTTTTGTTTTAGTGCTCAATAATCATTCTTTCTATGTTAATATTTTCTCTATGTATGATTTTATTGTATCTCTATTGAGGGATCTCAAGCCTTGTGGAAACCAATGGTTCTATTTTTTCATTGGTCTATGGATGTTCAGGTTGGTCATAACTCTCATTTCACTATTGTATGGGTCCACCTACCATAGATCCCCCTTCTATTTTATAACCCTTTGTCTCTCAATGGAATTGGAAACACCTTAAAAAATTTCCTATGCATGGAAGATGGTACACTGAGGATGCATAATACCAGGGTATCCAAGATATGTGTTGAGATGGATCTCTCTCTCCCTCTTCCCAAATACATCCTCCTTTGATTTGGTGTTGATATCTCCTTTTGGAAATGGATCTTCTCCAACTCCCAGTTGCAATTATTCCAAGGATGTTGCCTCTAAGTTATCTCTATATCCTCTTACTAAATACAGTGTTATCCTCAAGCTCCCCAACCTCCACTCTTCCTAAGAACCAACATTCCTCGAGAGTCTCACCATCCTACAACCCCTCATTAGAATGCTCCATCTCGGGTTGAAGTGGTCTCTTATTCTCCCATGGTTTTTTATAGTCCCTTGGAAAACCCCTAGATTTTGGGTGATCATGGTGGAAATCCTAATTTGGGGGTTGATTTTATTACCTACAACACTCTAGTCATGGTTTCTTCCAATTAGTACAACTCAACTCAATCTAACTTTTAATACTGGGACATTCCAATGTATATTATTGTTATCACCCTGACAACTAATGTTGACATTTCTTATCCCTAGATTGGGTTATGAGGTTTGGCTCTCCTTTATACCCTGACCTCAAGTTTCCCTTTGTGGTACCTAATAATTAAACCTATTATAACTTTATTTAAACATTTATTAGTCATTACTTATTAGATCCTCTTAAACTCCTATAAACAAAAATTTAGAAACACCTCATTCCTCTTCTTACAACTCATTAAAACTCTTAGATGGCATGTATGAGCATTTTTAGGCCTCATCCATGCTAAGGAACAGGAGTTATAAGAAATTAAAAATCACCCCCACAGGTTCTAGTGGAGTGAAAACCAAGATCCAAGCTAAATCTAACTCATCAAGCCTATTGAATTCTCCTCAAAGGTCGATTATCAAATTCTCCATGACACATTCTCCTACATAATTATGACATCCATATTCATATATAATACAAGGGGAATAGGGTCCCTTATAAAATATGATTGTATTCTAAAGAGATAAGTGATCTCATGATACCTGTAATAGAAATTATTAAACTCGAATAAAATGTTGACCTCGTTAAAACCTTCACTTCAAGGTTATAGTTTAGGATCTATTTTAATGATAATCATATTTATAAGAATATTTGGATCTTTTAGAAAGTAAATGTTGTAATATATATTATCAGTTCCGTATCCCAATTTATTATAGTTAATTTTTCTACTCTCAATCACACTATACTCATCACCTTTGTCTATGCCAAATGTGAATTTAGGTACCATGAAAAATTGTGGGAAGATTTATCTTCATTCCATCCAAAAACCCCTCATATTTCATAGGTGTATACTTCAACATTATCTAAGATAACTCAAAGAAAAAAAGTGGTTTCTTACACTCTAATAAGGTCTTAGATTATTTTAATAATTTATTAGAATAAAAAAATATTCTTGATTTCGTATTCTTAGTAGATAAGTATACATGATTCAATAAAAAAACAAGACAGCCATAGGATCTAGATCCAAATTCATAAGTGTTTATCCAACCTCCAATGGAGTTTTTCCCTAATACTATAGTCACCCATATGGATATAACCCTTTTGGATTATTATATTCATGTTCTAGATTTGAAAAGAGAAGGAGGCTAGGATCAAAAGTCTAGATTCACCAAGGGTTGGATTTAAAGGGAGGAATTCCCCCCACTTGTTAAAAAACATGGGGTGGATCTGTTAATTGGAATCTATAGGACATATTGTAAAGTAAGATAAATAATTTGAAATGTGATCTTAAGGAATGTTCCTCTCTCTTTGATAACAATTTAATAGGTATCAATGATTTATAAAGAGACATCTATTCTTTTAAAAACATCTTACAAACCAAATAGAGTAGTGATGTATTATAATATCTCATAAAAAATGAAAAGATCTATTAGATAAGATATAAAAAGATGAAAGGAGTGTTCATGAAATTTTATGGGTCCAATGGATCAAATAAGGTGGTAGAAATTCGATATAATTCCATTCATGTATCAAATAAAAATGGGTCATTATAAATCTAAACATGAAAATGTAGGATGGGTCCTATAGTACTAATATTTAATTTCTTTAGGCTGAAGATAGTTGACTTCTTTCAAAATCTACTTACTAAGAGGTTCTCTGCCACTCGAGGTGGAAATTTTATAGAAGAAACCAATGATACTTTTTAAATTAAAAATCCAATATTTTTTAATGATAAAATGGACATTTTTATGGAATCCCCACAAAACTCATTTGAGGTTTAGAAAGTTACCAAGATATTAAACTCAGATAGTTCACTAGGACCAAATGGTTTCTTTGGATCTTTTTGTGTGGTAGTATGGGATATCATTAAAGATAATGTAAATAGAGTCCTCATTGATGATTTCACAAGAGGTAACTTATCTAAATATATGTATTCCACTTCTATGGTCCTTATACTGAAAGTGAAATATCCTTCATATTTTGACCAATTCAACCCATTGAGTCTATGCAACTTATCTTATAAAATTTAGTCCAAATCCATAATAAAAAAAGTATCCATTCTATTACCTTGGATAGTTTTAAAGAAAAACATGGATTTTTTAAAAATAAGAACAATCAAGGAGCTATATCATTGGTGAAAGAAATAATTCATGATCTTAACAGGGAGGTAGAAGGCTGAAATATTATGGAAAATGTTGAAATCAAAAAATCTTATGAAATTGTTCAATGGATTTCTATTATTAAGATAATTCAATGGTAGGGTTTTTTAGAATGGTTTTGTGAACTTTTATTATATAGTTTATATTCTACTTAGTTTTTAATATCCTTGGTTGGTAGAAGTATAGTCTTATTCAAATATACTAGAGGTATTAATCAAGGATACCCCATGGCTCCTACAGGTTTCATTATAGACCAAGAATCCCTTAGTATAAATATGACCAATGTGATCGAATCAAGTTTGATCTTCCCTTTCAAAGGTAGGTTTGGCACCCTTGTCATCTTGTATTTATTTTTAATAGATTAAATGATTTATTTTTTGAATGGAATACATATATTTCTAAGGGGATTCAATAATATTATGGATGAATATAAGAAATAGAGAGGGAAATGGGTAAGTTATATCTAGAGTATAGTGTTTATGTCAAAATTTTGTTCCATTCTACTAAAATTGACAAGATTTTGGGTATAAATTAGGGGTTCTTCCCCATGGAATATATAGGGGACCCTCTATATTATGTAAGGATCAAAATAAATCATTTTGATAACCTAGTTCAAAAAAAATTAGGAAGGGTTTTCAACTGTAAAATTTGGATTATTTCTTTTAGAAGACAAATCATTCTCATCAACAATGTCCAAAACTTCATACCCATTCATGTAATGTTAGTAATTAAGGTTCCCAAAGGCATACTTTATTGAAATTAAAATGAAATAAACTCCTTTCTTTGGGACTCTTGTATAGAAGAAAAATCATTAGGTGAGATATAGATGCTTGAACAACCCTATCAATGAGGGTGGTATTAGAATTAGAATATCATAAAATATCATTCAAGGCATGCATTCCAAAATTGCATGGGATAGAATTGAAGGTAACTCTTTGTATGATACTTTCATGAAGAAAAAATATGAAAAATCCCCAGATTCAATTTAGAACATCCCATATTTCTCCTTACTATTATGGTGTAGCGTCCAAGTATCCCTTCGCTATCTTCTGGATCATTGTAAATGGATGATGGTTCATGGGGATATTTTGTTCTATAAATATAATTAGGTTGGTAACCCCATATTTTTTCCCTAATTCCCCATTACCAATATAAATTTTAATAAAGCTAAGCATTTCCTTATTTTCACTTCCTGTTTCTAATCTAATGCTTGGTAGAACCTCTTTGACAACATATGGTTGGTCAAAAGGATGATTGTTGTTTCTTCTTTCCTGCTAGTTTTAGTCTCTTAAACTATAAAGACTACACCAAAAATTTTTGTGTTCCATTATGATATGATACTTTGGGTATTAAGTTTTGGGATTTGGAAATCCCTATAAAGTTTTCCTTCCTCATATGGCATGTTTTCCATCATGTTGTACCCACGAACTTGGTTGTTCAATACAGAGGTGTCCAGTTATCCTCCAAATTTTTCTACTGCTCGTACCCCCAATCCAAATAAATGGATCATTTAATCCTTTATATTTTTTGGGTTGGATATTTATGGACTTTCTTATGAATAATATTTGGGATCTCTTAGGTCCTTAGGACCTTTAACCTGTTTCTAGACTTGGGGTTTGATTATGGATTGAATAATGGAAACTTGTGCATGGGTATTATGGTGGCCTTGTCTACCGGTTTCTAGTCCATTTGGGAATCATGGACCGAACATAGGTTTAATGGTGGGTCACGAAACTATGCTCACCTAAAGATGAATATGATCAATAAATTTCATGGCATTGTGATCTCCTTAAATGGATTAATGAAGTAGATTGTCTTTTTAGTTTTAGTTTTGGTTCTCCTTCCTTCATCGGTCTCTCCATCCACTGGGTTTCCCATATTATTTCTTCTTCAGGTATGAAACTAAATTTGAAAATATCTTGTGTCAATAGAGAAATGAAATGATGTGGAATCATTAGAAACCATCTTGAATTAGTGATAATGTCCTAAAGTGCCTTCTATGGTGGAGGCAACCTACTTATATTAGAATCAAAAGATTCATGTGGTGGGATATCTATTTATAGGGATAGGGGTATCTCCCTATTAGTGTTTGAAGTGGATATTTTTTATTTCCAAATATATAGAATCTAATATGTTAGATCATTGGTTAGTGGATTATCTTATTACATAATTTAAAAATCTTTTATATTTCGGTTTTAGGATTCTTCATAGCTAGTGTGAAAGTAAAAAAGTAGCGGATATTTTAGCTAGAATAGGGATTGAATCCTCCCCGATTTCTATTTTTTAATCTTTAGGATATTTCCATATGTCTATAAAAAATTTGTTTATGAGGATGTGTAACATCATCATCACTTTAGGCCTTTTTGTTCCTTTTTTGTCTCACTTATTCTCTTTTGAATAAAATTTAGTTTTCAGTCAGTAAAAATATAAGGATAAAGTTCATGATAATTTAGGGTTAGTTATTTTTTGGTTTAGGTTATTGATATTAAGAGGATGTGACTTATGTAAACCAAAGTTAAATTGACAGAGTTATAATTTGAACCAATAGTGTTATAGTTGAACAAATGTATCATGGGTTTAAATGAAGATGACATAAGATAAGACATCTTATGGTTTATTTTTAAAATTAATATGTTTATTTAATCTTATTTTATTAGATATTATTGTAACATTTTTTATTTTAGTATTTAGTTTAGTACAGGATCATGAAAATGAAATTATGAAAGGTATGTCTCAAGAAGCTCATATAACAAACTAAGGAAGTATATTTGGCATAGATTGATATGAAAAATGAAAATCTAGATATATATATATATATATATATATTATGAAGTAAAATTTTATTTTCCAATTCTTACCTAAGTTAGTGAGGTTTATGTATCATTAAAAATTATATCTTGAGTGTTTTATATTTATGGATACCCTAATTTGTTTTCTGAGTAACGTAATTTTGAGAGTGGAATTGTTTTATGGGGGGATGTATCACCTCGGGTATTATAACATAATTTCATTCCTTAAATCATATGTCTATCAATTATAAATATGTTCTATTAAAATATTTAATTTGTAGAGGAAATAAATCATACAAGATATGAATCAAATGAAAAGTGTATAAACCCATTAAGTATAATATTACCATTTCAGAATATATGGTATATAATATATATAAATAAATTTTATTTAGATATTAAATATATATTCATTATAAATAATTTATTTCAAATAAAATAAATTATTTTAGAATGAATAAAAAGGATATAAATTTATTTGGGAAAATACCTTCTATTCAAAAGAAATTATTTTTTTTAAATATGCATTTTGATAAATTTATTACTTTTAAATTGATTTTAATAAAATGGATTCATATAATATAATTAATTATTATTAATATAATAAAATAACACCTAATAGATAATAAATAATTATATAGAATAAAAATTAAATTATTCATGGAAAAAGAAATATGTTTTATTTAAAAAAATTTATTTTTATTTTATATCATATTATTTTTATTTAAAATCTAGATCCCTATATTTTAGAATTTGAATTTAAAAAAATGGACTTAATTTTTTAGATTCATTATATCAATATTATTTTAGGGTGATTTTTTGGTATTTTTCTAAAAAGGTTAATTTTTGAGTGAATTGTAAAAATATTGTTTTTATAAATACCATAACTTTTATGTCATCATCACGATATAATAATGACTTAAAAAATTATGAATATTTTTTCTCAACTAAATATGAATCTAAGGAGTAAAATAATCCATTTAAAAATAATATTTTGAATTTATAAACCTATGTTTTACATTTTCAGACCTAAGTTATATTTTATTTTAATAAAAAAATTATTTTTGTCCTTTTCCTTTAATTAAGTATTCACGAGATGTCATTTGGTTATGAATTGGTTTTAAATTAAAATAAATAAAATTTTTTAATCATAAACTAATAAACATCATGAAAATAAATAAAATTCATAATCTTTGGCCTAAATTCATTTTTATTCTAAAAATTGTATTTTTTTTTTAAATCATTTTTATTACATTTATTATATTAGAATTATTTTTTATCATTTTTAGAAATTTTATATAATAAAATGGATTTTATATTTTTAATTATTATTTTCAAATTAGGTCATCTGGTTAATTTCATTTTTATTCATAAAAATAAGTTACCAAAGTAAAACTTGGTCACGGTAGTAAAGGATAAAATAAGGTAAAGGTATTAAATTAATAAATAAGGTCACAAAATATCACAAAAATTTATATTTTAATGGGTTTATGGGGGTATTATCTTCCAATACTCATATTAAATTCCTTAATTGTCAATTTTTTATCCACTTGACATGAATATGGCATTCCATTTATATTAATAAATATGTATTTATAAAAATATCATCCCTCCCGCTTATAAAAGAAACTCTATACCACCCTTTCCAAGACAAACCTAAAATTATAATTCCTTTATATATTCTAACATATTTCCTCTATTAATATGACTCGTCTATTTTGGGTAGCTTCTAGTCTAAGGATAATGATCTAATTTCTAAAAAATCAAGAAGCCTTTCAAGAGAAGATATGATTTCTTCTTTGTAAGTAATGAATTATCATCCTTATTTTACATTAACCTTCGTTATCAACCTATTATTGAATATTATTTATCACCTTGATAAAAAAATTAATTATTTATATTTTATAAAAGTTATATAATTATTATATAATTAGATTTCCTTCCTCATTCAGTCATTATAATGTGTGCTTGTTTTGGTCAGTTTACCACCCACATGAATAATGTTATAACATTTACATAATGAATGAAAAATAAGACTTAAATATTGATAATATGAGGAAATAATGATTAATTTATGATGTTTTAATAATTATTTAATGGTAATATTCATAATTATATTCACCAATGGATTCAATTTTTTGTAATTCAGTAATCACTAAAAATAAAGATTTTTAAACATTCCATACAAATTATCAAAATAAGTTCCATGAAATGACCATGGTAATCTAGAAATATTTCAAAAAAATGTGTTAAATATTCTTAAAAAATAATTTAGGTGTTTTGACTATGAAAAATGATCAAGGATTAGAACCTCAAAACCAAATCAAGCATAGATAAGAGAATAGTTGACACCTGATTATTAATTTTAACAGTAAAAAATTAATATATGGGAAAAATTAATTATAAATAAATTGTATTAATAAAATTAAATAAGAAATATTTACAAAATTATATTAATAATAAACCTAAATTTATTATACATGGAGTTAGAACACATCTTCCAAGTGAAAGACCAAATTAAGGGTTTCTCATCTCAAATTTCTTTCTTTGAGACATGTTTTATATTATGCACATATTTTAATTTATATGGTGTATATACTACCTATTTGACATATTATATCATTATTGTATTTTTATTATTGGTATTTAATGTTCCATTTCAAGTTCTACTTTTAATGGTCTTTTGATTCATGTGTCACAAAAGTTATAAGAGTTTCTTTTGAGCTCACTTTGAATTTGAGAGTGTTTATATTAAATTTACATTGGGGAAAATTATATATTAATTATCCATAAAAATAAATATATTTTATTCTATTGTGTTTATTTTTAATATTTATATTTCTTCTTACCATTTCACTTCCCTTTGGATCACAATTCAACTGAAAGGTTTCTTATAAGTGGAAACTGACCTTATCTCTTCCTTTTAGTCGAGAATATTTCTTTTCCAAGTCCATACTCTTTATATTGCTTTATGAATTTTCTTCTTTATACCAAAATGATTACATAAGGTAATTTTATATTATTTTTTAACTTCTTTAAAAAAATTAAAAGGAATTATTTTAATATTTTTCTCATTGGTCGTTTTTTTAATTTCTTTATAAAAGTGTGAAAAGAATATTTTTTTAACATTTTTCATACGAATGCATTTTCTTGATTTTATAACCTTTTTAATGAAGCTCCATTTTAAAGTTTTAATGTTTTATAAATTAATATATATTCCAATTATTTTGTGAATTTTTAATTTTAAAATAAAATTTATCAAAATAAAATGGATTTTTATTCTTGTTTTTCAAAGAAATTTTCTAATAATCTTATAAAAATGTTTTTTATCAATGTAAATATCCTTTAATGTTTATTATGTTTTTCCAAGGATATTCTCTAATGATACAATAAAATTTCTTTATTTATATGGATTATTATCATGTCTTGTATAAATTTTCATGAAACTCATTTCTTTCTCTGAGGTTAATTAAGTTATTATGGGATTATAATGTTTTCAAGTCCATGTAGTACACATATATATGGTTTATTGTTATGTAACGGGTTGTTAAATTATACCCATAAAATGCAATGGGTTAAGTTTTTTATCTAATTAGATGTTAATGGACCTTATTTAAATGTTCATAATGTTAATTTTTGACCTTATTTAAATGTTCACAAAGTTAAGTATGGATCTTATTGAACCATTTACAATGATAAGTGTGGGAATTACTAAAATATTCAAAATATTAAGAATGAACTGTAAGATAATGACCTTTTCTGGGGATGTATTGATCTTTTTTATAGGAAAAAATTTACCTTTTTTAGTATATATGTAACACCACAAGCTTCCATGATACGTTTCCCTTTGAATAATGTAGTAGCTTGCATTGTACGCAACTTGGAGTTTTAACACACCACGAACAATGAAACTAGCCGTTATAAATAGTAATACCCACTTTTTAAAATTTTATAAATTCAATTTTTCAAAATAGACTTCATTTTTGGATTCGGATATCAAAATTAGCTTAGGGTGAATTTTTGGTATTTTTCTAAAAACTTTCAATTTTTGATGAATAGTGAAAAACATTATGTTGTTGTTTAAAAATGACTATTTATTTAAATAATTAGTTATTTTATTTTAATTTATTTTAGGTAAAAATAGATACATAATACCTATATATGTTTAATTTAATTAATTGGAGTCATTTTATAATAAGTTTAGATGTATATAAAATTTTATTGAACTTTTTATCGTCTTTTACCCACCTTCTAGGAGCATTTACAAATATGCATAAAACTTAATTTTACCACTTCTGTGAGTTGAATTTTAAAAATACGAGAGACATGGTTGACATCATTAAGTAAAATGTGGTTCAATAAGATGAAAATAATTTTTTTTGAATAGTAACTTTTGACTTTTATTTACCACGATTAAAAGTAAATAGGGTAATTAAGGGTAAAAATGATATTGTAATTACCCTAACACAGGTCCTAATACTATTGGATAAGTTTAATTAGACCAAAAAAACCTTAGGAACAAAATATGATCCTTTTGGTCCACTTGTATTAAATTAGTACATTTATTATTATTTTATTTAAAGAAGAGTTAAAAGTGTTAAATTCAAAGTTTAATAACTAAATCATTTTTAATATAGGGTTACACACAATATAAATTTGACTATAAATATTCATTATAAAGATAAAAATATTTCCTACGTAATGTTATTTTATTTATAATTTTTATATATTAAATAATTTAATTTATTTATGACACAATGATGATGTAGTAATTACCTTATTAATGAAATATTAAACTAATTGATAATATAAATATCCAAATAAATGTGAATTGAGAATTATGATGAATTGCACTAATTTAATAGGTTAATATGACATGTTAGTGTTTATTAAATAAATTTTATTTGAAGTGGTAAAGTTTTTATGGCTTTCAAAAAAAATCAAATACTAAATAGTGTCAAAATTCACATAATTGAGTTTTCTAAAACAAATACTATATTATTAATTGATATAATATTCCTAAAAATATAAGGTTCAGACAAAAGACTTATATAAGGTTATATATATTAATAATGAACCACTTGGGGTTCTCTTGGCAGTTTATAGTAAGCTTATTAACTATATAATATAAAAATATAAAGAGACATGGTAAATGTCAAACTATTTAACTAAGAGTGAAATCTAAAAGATAAGGTTAATATGGTGACATAAACCTATCTAAAACCTATTTTTGTGAGGTTTTTGACCCATACCTACCTTATCCTAAAAATAAATCATTTTTGATTCATTAGAAACCGAAAATGATTTTATTATAAAATAATATTTCAAGATTTTCCTAAAGTGACCCTCACCTCTCTTATAAAAAGGGTACGTCCCCTTCTCTTAATTTCACACTTACAAAGACATTTGGATCGGCCAAAACCTGACCAAATATCCTCCCAAATTCTCTCACATCAACATATACTCCTTAATTTGATCATAAAGCCAACCTAAGGATCCATTTTGATCAAATCAAAAGGAAACACCCGAAGAAGACGTAATAATTTCACAGCCCTCTTTCAAGTTCTTTTATTTTTCCACTTCCTCTTTATTTGTTGTTTCAAAACCAAAATAATAACTCCAGTACCTTATAAATATTGTGATG
Organism: Viscum album; assembly: GCA_963277665.1. NCBI lineage: Eukaryota > Viridiplantae > Streptophyta > Magnoliopsida > Santalales > Viscaceae > Viscum > Viscum album. The sequence continues at coordinate 668,477,405 of OY728131.1, read as the reverse complement.
TTATTATAAATATGGTACAACCATATTCGTTATTCTATCCATTCTATAAATGACAAATTCACCATATGTGTGTATGTACGGCTTACCATCTCCAGGTCATGGTGTAGTTTGTTATTCGAACACTTCATTATTTGGATGGGTATAATAATGAGTATAACTGATGTAAATAACAAATATAACATGTTAATTATTATTTATATATGATATACCATCCAATTACATACGGTTTCACCATCAATATAATGATATTGTCGCTCGTGCGTATGTACGGATTACCGTCTCCACGAACGCGATGAGATTCATTCCCCATCGTAATCATTCAAGAATAATTTTCATTTAATGATTAAAAATAATTTTTATGAACATAATATAATTATGTATATGAATCAAATACATCCTATCCATAACAAACATGGCTTACCTAACCAATCATATAAAGGAAAACGAATTAGTTAACACCCGAAACGATGATACTACTGAAATATTATTAACAAATAAATATTAGAGGATCATATATGATATCATATTTATGTATATAATTCTTGTATAATTTAATAAAAATGTTTTAACTATTATAAAGGAGTCTAAAATACCATCTACTAAGTAAAAGTACAAGTTAAGGGTTAATTATACAATCTCTTTACTTATTTGAGATTGTTAATACGTAAGTATCTACTGGGACCTCTTTATCATCCACATATGTGTCTTCTTAAAAATAGAATTCAAAACATTTTTATTATTTACTATACTATGGGTTAAAGTAATTTATACCCTTATTTGACCATATATGTTTTGAAAGGAATCTTTCTGTCATTTTCCAAACAAGGTACTTTATGACCTTTTCGACAAAATTAAGGTAAGAAAGTCTTTTTTTAACTTATACAGTGGGTGCGGCTATTTTCTGGTGTTATAACATCATCAAAGCTTCCCATAAAATCTTATAAGAATATTTTTAAAATAAATGTTTTCTTTTATAATTATATGACTTTTAAATTATTTCAAAATAGAAAGAGATATTCTCTAAAAAAGTTTTTGATTTCATCTATGTCAACATCCTTTGATGGATTTTAAGCTTGTTTGAAGTTTATTTATTATGATACAAAACTTCCATATTGTATTGAAGTTTTTGTGATATGTTTAACTGTGGATGTGTTATTTTTACACCATTCATGGTTTATGGATAAATTATTGACATTTTTTATGCTAGTTTTAATACTAATGTTTATGTTATGTTTAAACCTTTTAATATGAAGAATGAATTAGACTTAGTAAGTGACGGGTGGAGCCCATTATAGCTCCTCGATGCATCAGTAGGTCTCATGAGACAAACTAGTGTCTTGGAACATGGCCTTAAAAAATCTTATTTTTAGTCTTGGCATAAGGCCTTGACTATATGGTTATGAAGTCTGGCATTATGCATTCTATCGTTATGAAATTAGATATTGATATTGCATGTGATTATTAGACTAGTAGAATATCCATGTAAATAAGTAAATGGAATTATTTGATTTATATTGTCCATATTATTCAAAATTTTATGTTTAAAAGACTTAAGATTTTGTCTTATACATTGTCTTAAATGTTTATGCTTATTTATGAAAGTTTCCACTATATTGTTATCCTTACTGAGCATCTAATCTCACCCCATTCTATGTTTTATTTTTCCCAGGATACAAAGAATTATATTATTACTGAACTTCATGGAAATTCTAAGTGATAGTCTAAGGGATATGAATGTGGTCAATGGAGACAATGTTGTTGTTGTTTTTCATTTTATAATGTAATGTAAAACTTATGAATGTATCTAGTACTTACAAGGAGACTAAATTGGTCGGTCTTTTAGGATTTGATCCCTTGTGATCATGCCAATGTTATGTAAAAATGAACCAACTCTATTTAACTAGGTTCAGGGCATTATAGTTGGTATTATAGGAAGTTTAGTACAAACCTTTGAAGCTAGATTTAGAAAAACTCTGATTAGAGAACATTACCCTAAAATAGATTTTGAGGATTAGTATAGGAGAACTTCTTATAATTTTTGTAATGTAGAGAATTTGTGAGATTTCCAAGAAATAAATCCTTGTCTGGATACGAGAAGGTAGAGGTAGCTCTGGTACAAATGTACCTAGGGGAAAAACCTGAAAACACCACTTTGAGCTAGACTCGAACAGGAACTGGTGCACAAAAACGGGTCTTGCTGCACTCTTGGTTACGACACTCCCAAGGGATATGCTTAGGATAATTAACATTTTATTTACAAATCATTATGAAGGATTTATGAGTATATACCTCCTCAAAGAAAACATTTTTATGATTATGGATTATATCCATAAACTGTTCAATTTGTATTAAGTGTTTTACAATTTTGGAATTATGTATTGTGATTCATAAACTAATCTATTGTATGACATTGTATAGAAATGGAGCCTAGTGTAAGGAATGGAAACCATATCAAAGAACTTAATCCATGTATGGATTTCCCTCCTACTCAAGATAATTATAGTGGAGATGTTGATGCAATTGGTGTTGATCATCTTACCACCATACTGGGAAAACTCACTCAGGTTATAAATAATAACCTTACCTTTATGGAGCACCCTGATCCACAATGCGGAGGATCAATTTTAGACCACTTCATGAGGAAAAAACCACCAAAATTCAATGGGAGTAAAAATCCATTAGTAGTTGAGCAATGGATAAATTCCTTAGAAAAAATATTTCATGCTTTTGGGAGTAGCGAAAGGGAAAAAGTTGTCATTGAATTTTATCACCTCACGGGAGATATAGATAAATGGTGGTCATTAATCCAAAACACAAAGGAAGATGAAGAAGCATTGAACATGGAATGGAGGTAGTTTAAAGATATTTTATTAGAAAAATACTTTCCTCATGACCATAGATCAAATATGGAAATAAAATTTCTAAGTCTGAGGCAAAAGGAGGATGGGAATGTCGCAAAGTATGAGGTTAACATTACAAGGTTATCAAGGTATGCATCATATTATATATGTAACCCAAGGAGTAAGATTGATAGATTATTTTATGGGTTAAAACTATTTCTCCATAGAGCATTAGTCTCACAATCCTTCTCATCATACGAAGATATTGTCTCATGCACTATCAAGATAGAAAAGGAATTCTCTAAGACTTATGACTTTAAAGCAAAGCAAGAGAAAAAGAGATCTATTAAACACTCCGGAAATGTAAATAAGGGGAAGAAGGGAAAAGTTGAATATCCATCCTGTGGTAAATGTGGTAAGAAACACCCTAGTACTTTCCTGAAGGGAATGGGAGTCTGTTACAAGTGTGGTGAAAAAGGCCACCAAGCTCGTGATTGCAAGGGGAAGAAAGAGGTCATCAATGTTGAATGATACAATTGTATAGAAAAGTGGAATTATGAAAATGAATGTCCTAAGTGCCAAGGAAACTTACCTCAGAAAAGGCCAGGGGATCAAGGTCAAGCTTATGTGATCACTACTGCTGAGGTTGAAGCTCCGAAAGATGTGGTGGCAGGTGATTTAATGGTTTCCTCAAGTTTATCCAATGATTTATTTGATTTTGGATCATCGTATTGTTTCATATATTTGTAGTTTTCTGAGAAATTTAGATATTTTCAATTTGACTTAACAAGGGAGTTTTCAGTAAAAACACCTAAGGGAAGTATCATCACAACAAAGTTTTGTGAATCAGTTCCTATTAGGGAATATAAATGTTATTTATCTGCTGATCTCATTATCATAACCATGCTTGAATTTGATATAATCCTCAGAACATATTGGATTTAGTACCATGATGCGAAAATTTATTTTAGGAAGAAGGAGGTTACAATTTTCAATGATGATAAGGAGTACCTTATCTTTAGAGAAGAAACATCACCACCTGATTCTTATCTAGATCCACCCCCAGTAGCTCTACTAAATTCAATTATTGGGGAAGAAGAGAATGAAATAACTATGGATGAGGAAAATAATGTTCGAATAGAGTATGTACCTATTGTGCAAGAATATGTGGATGTGTTTCCAAAGGATTTACCTGGACATCCTCCAGAACAAGAAATTGAGTTTTTCATTGAATTAATTCATGGTTCAAGGTCCATATCGAAGACCCCTTGTAGAATGGACACTATGGAATTAGTGGAACTAAAGAAACAACTAGAGAAATTGCGTAACAAGGGATTTATTCGCCCTATTGTTTCTCCATGGGGAGCCCCTGTCCTTTTTGTTTAGAAGAAAGACAGATCTACGAGGTTGTGAATTGACTATAGGAAGATCAATGCTATAACAATAAAGAACAAGTATCCCCTACCTCACATTGATGATTTATTCGACCAACTTCATGGATCTCAATATTTTTCAAAGATTAACCTTTGATATAGATATCATCAGTTGTGTGTGAAGAAGTAAGACATTTCGAAAACATCATTTCGAACCAGGTAAGAGCATTACAAGTTTATAGTAACGCCTTTTGGATTGACTAATGCACCCTCTATATTCATGGGTCTAATGAATAGAGTTTTCAAGGAATGTCATGATGACTTTGTAGTGGTATTTATTGATGATATCTTGGTATACTTAAAAATCTATGAAGATCATGAAAATTACTTGTGCACTATTTTGAAAACCCTCAGAAGAAATGAATTATATGGGAAGTTTAGCAAGTGTGAATTTTGGCTTCAAGAGATTTATTTTCTTGGTCATATTGTCTCTAAGGATGGAATCTCTGTTGATCCTTCAAAGACCAAAGAAATCCTAGAATGGCTAGCACCGACGAGTATAACTGAGGTATGCAGTTTTATTGGTTTAGTAGGTTATTATCGATGTTTCATCCATAATTTTTCCTGGTTGGCTAACCCATTAACCAAGTTCACACGTAAAAGGGTTAAATTTGTTTGGAAAAAAGAGTTTGAAGAATTTTTTGAATAACTGAAGAGAATATTAGTCAATGCTTCTATCTTGACTCTACTATCAGGGAATGATTGGTTTGTTATTTATAGTGATGTTTTAAAGAAAGGACTTGGTTGTGTCCTTATGCAGAATGATAGAATTATTACTTATGCATCATGATAGCTAAAAATTCATGAGAAAAACTATCCTACTCATGATCTTGAATTAGCAACTATAATCATTGCTCTGAAAATATAGAGACACTATCTCTATGGTGAAAAATGTGAGATTTATATTGATCACAAGAGTTTAAAGTATATTTTCTCACAGAAATAACTCAACATGAGGCAAAGACGATGGCTTGAACTACTCAAGAATTATGATTTCACAATACACTACCACCCGGGGAAGGTAAATAAGGTGGCAGATGCTTTGAGCAGAAAGGATCATAGAGTTATGAACAAGATGAGTGTTTAAAGGGATCCTATTTTCATGGATCTAGTAAATATGGATATGGGAATAACCATGGAAGGTGAAACATCAATAATTTTTGAAATGGTTTCCAAGCCATCTTTACTAGAAAGGATAAAGAGTTCTCAAACTAATTATTAGGAGTTTCAAAAGAATGTTAAAGTTGTGAATGGTGGGAGATTGAGTGACTTCATATATGAAGATGAAATTTTGAAATTTTGGAAGATACTTTGTGTTCCTAACATACCTGATCTAAAAATGGAATTTTTGGATGATGCTCATAGCTCAAATTTCTCTATACACCCTCGGAGCACCAAGATGTATAGAGATTTAAAGGAACTTTTTTTGTGGAACAACATGAAGAGGGAGATTACTAATTTTGTGTCAAGATGTATGGTTTGTCAACAAGTGAAAGCTGGAAGGCAACATCTTGGAGGAGTCATAAAACCTCTTCCCATACCTGAGTGGAAATGGGATAATATTATGATGGACTTTTTCATGGGGCTACCAAAGACTCCTAGAAGGAAAGATGAAATATGGGTCATTGTTGATCGTCTTACCAAGTCAGCACATTTTATTGTTATAAGAGAAGATTTACCACATGAACATATGATAATACTATATATTAATGAAGTTTTAAGACTCAATGGTGTACCATTATCAATTGTTTCTAATTGTGATCCCTGTTTTACATCAAGATTCTAGAAAAGTCTTCAGAAGGCCCTGGATACTGAACTTCGTTTGAGCACTGCCTACCACCCTCAAATTGATGGACAATCAGAATGGAATATTCAAACCTTAGAAGACATGTTGAGATCTTTCTCACTTGACTTTCAAGGTATAAGGGATCAATATTTACCTCTAGTATAATTTTCCTATAACAATAGATTCCATTCAAGTATACAGATGGCACCATAAGAAGTGTTATACAGAAAGAGATGTTGCACACCAACTTGTTGGGATGATGTTGGTGAAAGAAAACTTGTAGGCCTAGAACTTGTTGAGGAAACAATGGAAAAGGTGAAGGTTATCCAAACCCAAATCAAATAATCCCAAAGTAGGAAAAAGAGTTATGCTAATAACTGAAGGAAGGATTTTGAATTTCAAGTAGGAGACCATATTTTATTAAAGTTATCTCCACGGAAGGGTGTTATATATTTCAGTAACAAGGGTAAATTGACTCCCAAGTACATTGGACCTTTCAAAATTCTAGAATGAATTAGAGTTGTATCTTATCGTTTGGAAATGCCTCCAAGTCTCTCCAAAGTTCATGATGTGTTCCACGAATCACTATTGAGAAAATACATACCTGACCCAACGCATGTACTCACCTATGGTGAAATTGAACTGGAACCTAATCTGTCTTATTTTGAAGAGTCTATCAAAAATTTTGATACCAGAGAACAATGGCTGAGAAACCAGATGACTCATCTGGTCAAAGTTATATGGATAAACCATAAGATGGAAGAGGCAACGTGGGAACCCGAGGAACTTATGATGAATAACCACTTGAATCTTTTTATGCAGTAATATTATAAAAATTTCGAGGAAAAAATTATTTTAAGTAGGGGAGAATGTAACACCCCAAGAATCTATGGTACATTTCCCTTTGAATAATGAAGTAGTTTTCATTGTATGTAACTTGGAGTTTTAACACACCACTACCAATGAAACTAACTGTTATGAATAATAATACCCACTTTATGAAAATTTTTAAATTTTATTTTTCAAAATTGAATTCATTTTTTGGATTCAAAATATCAAAATTATATTAGGGTGAATTTTTGGTATTTTTCGGAAAACTTTCAATTTTTGATGAATAGTGAAAAATACTACGTTATTGTCTAAAACTGACTATTTATTTAAATAGTTAGTTATTTTATTTAAATTTATTTTAGATCAAAATATATACATAATACCTATATATGTTCAATTTAATTATTTGTATTTATTTTATAATAAGTTTAGATATATAAAATTTTATTGAACTTTTTGTCATCTTTTACCCACCTTCTAGGAGCATTTACAAATTTGCATAAAACTTAATTTTAGAACTTCTGTGAGTTGAATTTCAAAAATATGAGAAACATAGTTGAAATAAGTAAGTAAAATGTGGTTTAATAAGATGAAAATAATTTTTGGTGAATAGAAACTTTTGACTTTTATTTACCACGGTTAAAAGTAAATAGGGTAATTAAGGGTAAAAATGATATTATAATTACCCTAAAACATGTCCTAATTCTATTGGATAAGTATAATTAGACCAAAAAAACTTAGGAATAAAATATGATCCTTTTGTTCCACTTGTATTTGATTAGGACATTTATTATTATTTTATTTAAAGAAGAGTTAAAAGTGTTAAATTCAAAGTTTAATAACTAAACCATTTTTAATATAGGGTTACACACAATATAAATTAGACTAAAAATATTAATTATAAATCTAAAAATATTTCCTAAATAATGGTATTTTATTTATAATTTTTATACATTAAATAATTAAATTTATTTATGACACAATGATGATGCAGTGATTACCTTATTAATGAAATATTAAAATAATTGATATTATAAATATCCAAATAAATGTAAATTGAGACTTATGATGAATTCCACTAATTTTCTAGGTTAATATGACATTTTAGGGTTGATTAAATAAATTTTATTCTAAGTGATAAAGTTTTTATGGATTTCAAAAAAATCAAATACTAAATAGTGTCAAAATTGACATAATTGATTTTTTTAAAACAAATACTATATTATTAATTGATATAATATTAATAAAAATATAAATTTCGGAAAAAGGACTTATATAAGGTTATATATATTAATAATGAACCACTTTGGGTTCTCTTGGAAGTTTATAGTAATTTTATTAACCATATAATATAAAAATACAAAGAGACATGGTAAATGTCAAATTATTTAACTAAGAGTTTAATCTAAAAGATAAGATTAATATGGTGACCTAAACCTATCTAAAACATATTTCTTGAGATGATTTCAACCCATACCCACCTTATCCTCAAAATAAATCATTTTGGAGCCATTATAAACTGAAAATGATTTTATTATAAAATAATATTTCAATCTTTTCCTAAAGTGACCCTCACCTCTCTTATTAAAGGGTACTTACCTTTCTCTTAATTTCACACCTCCAAATCCATTTGGATCGTCCAAACTCTAAACAAATTTTCTCCAAAATTCTATCACATCATCCTAGAGTCCTTACTTTGATCATAAATCCAACCTAAGGATCACTTTTGATCAACTCAAAAGGAAACACCCGAAGAAGAGGTAATAATTTCACCAACCTCTTTCAAGTTATTTTCTTCTTCCACTTCCTCTTTCTTTGTTGTTTTAATACCAAAATAATAACTCCAGTACCTTATAAATATTTTTATGTTATTATAAATATGGTAAAACCATATTCATCAATCTATCCATCATATAAATGACAAAGTCATCATACGTGTGTACGTAAGGCTTACTGTCTCCACGTCATGGTGTAGTTTGTTATCCAAACACTTAATTATTTGGATGGGTATAATAATGAGTATAACTGATATAAATAATAAATATAACATGTTAATGATTCTTTATATATGATATACCATCCAATTACATATGATTTCACCATCAATATAATGATATTGTCGCTCGTGCGTACGTACGGATTACTGTCTCCACGAACGCGATGAGATTCATTCCCCATCATAATCATTCAAGAATATTTTTAATTTTATGATTAAAAATAATGCTTATGAACATAATATAATTCTTTATATAAATAAAATACATTCTATCCATAACAAACATGGATTATGTAACCAAGCATATAAAGTAAAATTAATCAGTTAACACCCAAAACGATGATACTACTAAAATATTATTAACAAAGCAATATTAGAGGATCATATATGATATCATATTTATATATATGGTTCTTATATAATTTAATAAAAATGTTTTAACTATTATATAGGAGGTTAAAATACCATCGACTAAGGAAATGTACAAGGTAAGGGTTAATTCAAAAATCTCTTTACTTATCCGAGGTTGTTAATATGTAAGTATCTTCTGGGACCTCTTTATCATATACATCTATGTATTATTAAAAATGTAATTCAAAACATTTTTACTATTTACTATACTATGGGTTATTTTCATTTATAGCCTTATTTGACCATATATGTTTTGAAAGGAATATTTCCGTCATTTTCCACACAAGGTACTTTATGAATTTTTCGACAAAATTAAGGTAAGAATGTATTTTTTTAACTTATATAGCAGGTGTGGATATTTTCCACTATTATAACATTGTCAAAGCTTCCCATACAAGCTTATAAGAATATTTTCAAAATAAATGTTTTCTTTTATAATTGTATTGTCATGAACTGAATCTGGTTTCCATTATTACCGGCACCAAACCTGGCACGTTCCAAGGACTGAAGGGTGTTCCCTATCCCCAAGGGCTGTAACAAGGGCCCAGGTATCAAATAAATATGGTTTGGGAATGATTTACCTGAGTATGAAAGCATAAAACATAAAAAAATAAAAAATAATCAGAATTTGAAATTTTCATGCTAAACAATTATTAAAAAAAAAAGATATGAATACATTTGTTTAAAGAAACTACAAGTAGTCCAAATACAAATACATATAGCATAAAGATAGCACCAAGGACTCCACATTACTAGGGTTCATCACCCACAAGATGTCTCTACAACTTCGCCCCAAGGATGGGGACTAACACCCCAAACTGCCATCAACCTTAGCCTTTCCTTTACCTGAGTCAAACATAACCAAGTCTAATTACACCCAAGGGGTGTAATTAGGGTGTGCGCCTAAGCCCAATAGGATACCACCCAATGATTCCAAATAGGATGCAATACAATGTGAAAAAGCAAGCAGTTTTAGTACGCAAAGAAAGGCAGTGATAAAATCCACGAAATGCAACTTTCAATTGAAAACAGTTTTCAAGCTAAAATTTTCAGAATGTTAACACGTTTAAGTAGACATGTGATATAATGTAAATTAATTAAAAAAACACCCCAATACAAGGGTAAATACCACAAATACAATGATCACCAAAACTGGGAACACACCTAGGCAACTAGATAGTCTCGGGCCCTATGTACCTCGTACCACGGTGTAAAGTATCTGAGTCACAATCCTTTCCCGTGCATGAGCCACTATTAGGTAACATAACCATAACCTACTGGTCCTAAAATATCATCCACATAGTTTAGTTAGAGTTGTCGTTATCCATTATCTCAGTGAAACAGGGACACAACCCATCCGGTTCACAAGTCGTACTAGTACATATTCGCCCACCTAAGTACCCGGGATTCCCCTTTTTGTGCTCAAACAATTTCAGCAACCAAAACACATCCTCTTGCATATAAAACACCACTAATGGTCACAAACAAAAAATACAGTATCTATACACACTTTAAACCATTTAAAACACACAACAAAACATTTTGATTTTCAATAAAACAACCTCTCAAAATATCACATTGTTTTGCACCCAAAGCTCATTGAAATATCCAATTTTTACACTATGTGCACACTTTTAAGTCACAAAAACAAAATTTAAGTTCAATAACCTTTAATTAAACCAACAATTCAGTTTTGAGGTAGCCCCATGTGAACCAATAAGTTTTATCTTTTAAAAACCCCCCATTTTCACACAAACATGGCACTTAAAGCCCATTTGCTTCCCAAACACCATTTAAATAAACTTTTTTAGAAAAAAACAAAATAATAAACATTCAAAACATGATTTAAAGTCCTATTAAATTTCAAAAAAAACAAATAAGTAATTATTGGTCATCCCCAAATGAACCAATAAAAGATTTGTATGAAAACCGCCGAATTTCACCAAAAATTGTAACTTAAAATTAATTTGATTTATAAATGAAACTAAAAAAAAAATTAGAAACATTAAAATGAATTAAACATGAAAATACCATGAACACAGCAATATAAGTCACAAAAATTTCATTCACAATGGAATCACCTACCAAAAGAGTCAAGAACCGCAAATCCTAGTGTCGAACTTCAACCTCACCACCACCTCACCATAAGGTACTGATATCAAACCTAAAACCAGAGTATTAGACCAAGAAAATCAAAATTAAACCCTAGGTACGAAGCCATATCTTCTAGACATTTGGGTATTCAAGAAAAAATGGAGAAATCTTAAGGAAAAGGAAGGGACTTAGAAGGATAGTCACTTGAAAAATCTGGACGATTTTAGAAACCTGAGAATTTTGGCCCTAATTCTCGACTGATACGATCTCCAAAGAGGGGTAAACGAAGCTGGGGGTGAGTATATGTACATTGGGATAAGGTTAGAGGTGTAATCACCTAAAAATAATAAAAAATTAATATTTTATGAAATAATTAAAAAAACATTTTAAAACTGGAAATAGGATTTTGGGTTAGCCCAATACCTAATTTGATCACCCAAATCCAAGATGCTAATAAATTTTTAAGGGGCCCAAATTTCTTTGGTGGTTTGAATATTTAAATTAAGGTCATTTTGGAAGTATAATGGGTGAAAAAGGTTAAAAAATGAATGATTTATTAGAGAAACAAAATTTACTTTCAAAACTAAAAATGTGCTCTCGGGTTGGCCCATATTTTGGAAACCCACCATTTCCTTGAAAAATGCATGGAAAACCCACAAAACAAAGCAATGATGTAAATTAAATGAAAAATACCTTTAAAATATGTCATTTATGTGACAATTATTCCCACCATTAAGGACTTTCCATCCTGAAAAGTCAACATGAATCTTGATTAGAAAACAAGAATGGGTACTCTTCCTCGACCCCTAACTTTCGCTCCTATGTCTCATGTGTATCATTCCCATGCTACCATAGAACCAGGACTAATGGAATAGACTTCCCTCAAAGTATCTTCTCTTTTGAGTCCACTATTTTCACCGGCCTCTCAACAACGGACAAGTCCGGCTCTATCTCCAGTTCTTCCCAACTCAACACATGGGACAGATTCGGGTTGTATTTCTTCAAATGAGAGACGTGGAAGACATCATGGATGGACGTCAAATGAGAAGGCAATTCCAACCTATATGCCACCTTTAAAATATTCTCAGTGATCTCAAAGGCCCCAAAATACTCTGGCATCAGCTTACCTTGCTTCCAAAATCGACGATGGCCCAGACGAGGGGCCACTTTCAAGAATACCCTGTCACCCACAGAAAACTCTAGGTCTTGATGCCTCCGGTTAGCATATGATTTATGATGACTATGAGCTATAAATAAATGTTTCCTGATTAATTTTACCTTCTTAGATGTCTCCTACACCATACTTGGCCCCAGTAGTGAGGTCTCACCTACCTCATCCCAACACAGGGGGAACTGACACGGCCGACCATAGAGCGCCTCAAAAGGAGCCATTCGAATCGAGGATTGGTAACTGTTATTATAAGAAAACTCAACCAACCCCAAATGGCTATCCCATGAACCTCCAAAGTCTAATACACATGCACTGAGCATGTCCCCCAAAATATTATTTGTCCGCATTGTCTAACCATCTGTCTAAGTATGGTATGCAGTGCTCATCTTAATCTAAGACCCCAAGGCCTTCTGAAGGCCTTCCTAGAACCGAGAAGTGAAACGAGGGTCTCTATCTGAGACAAATGCTGATAGAACACCATAGAGTCTCACCACCTCCTGAAGATACAAACAGACCAACTCATCCACATTAGATGTATCTCTGATCAGAATGAACTGGGTTGATTTGGTCAGATGATCAATCAACACCCAAATGGAATTCTTACCCCAAGGTGTACATGGAAATCCAACAATGAAGTCCATGGTGACCTCATCCCACTTCCAGGTAGGAATGGGTAATGGCTGGAGCAAACCAAAGGGCCTTTGGTGCTCTGCTTTCACCTGCTGGCATGTGTAGCATCTCAAAACAAAGTATATTATGTCTCGTCTCATACCAGGCCACCAAAACTGCCGACAGACATCATAATACATCTTAGTGGCACTCGGATGGAAAGCCCACTGAGACTAGTGGCTATCCTGCATCACCACCTTCCACAGAGATAACGGCAATACTGAACGGCCCTTGAAGCACAAGATGCCCTCAGGAGATAATGACCAATCAGAGGATGTCTCCCCACCATGAAGAAACTGCTTTGACAACTGACAAAGCTCATCACTGGGTTGTTCCTACTGAATCAACTCCAACAGAGAAGGATTCAACTGGATGCTCGCCAAAAATGCCCCTCCACTGTGTTCCTTGGTCTCCACATCATCTGAGAAAAGAGCCCCATCAATGTCCACTCATCATTGGACTTCCTCAAAGCCTGTACTGGAACCCTTATGCTCAAGGCGTCGGCCACTAAATTACCCTTTCCTGGGGTATAGATAATTTCGAATTCAAACCCCTTCAAGTACTCAATCCAGCGACACTGCCTCAAGTTGAGGTCCTTCTGCGAGAAGATATAAGCCAAGATTTTGTGATCATAGTAGACCACAAACTTCTGCCCAAATAGGTAGTGATGCCATGTCTTCAAATCATGCATCACTACTGCCAACTCCAAGTCATGGGTCGGGTCATTCTTTTCGTGTGGTCGAAGTTGGAGAGATCCATACGCGACCACGTGATCATCCTGCATAAGCACGCACCCAAGACCCATACTTGAAGCATCAGAGTAGAACACATATCCCTTTCCAGCCTCTGGAAAAATCAGCACGGGGTGGTAGTCAACCACCTCTTCACCTCCTCGAACGACGCCTGTAATTCTGGACCCCATACAAACTTCACCCCTTTCCGAGTGAGGGCAGTCATCGGTGAAGCAAGCTGAGAGAAATCCGAAACGAATCACTTGTAATAACTAGCCAAGCCAAGAAAACTCATGTTCTCGAACACATTCTTCGGTTTCTCCCACGACATGACCACACTAATTTTCTCGGGGTCCACTAAAATTACATGATCTAAGATCACATTCCCTATAAATCTCACCTCCCTAATTGAAAAAGTGCACTTTGACAACTTTTCATAGAGGCGGTGATCCCATAATGCACCCAAAACGATCCTCAAGTGATGTTCGTGTTCCTCCTTAGATCTAGAGTATACCATAATGTCATCCACGAACACCACAACAAAGGAATTGAGATACTAATGAAACACCATGTTCATGAGTTCCATAAAGTCCGCTGGAGAATTGGTCAATCCGAAGGGCATGACCAAATACTCAAAGTGGTCGTACCTACTTCAAAAGGCTGTCTTTGGGATATCTGACTCTTTCACCCGAAGTTGATGATGCCCCGAACGTAGGTCTATCTTTGATAACCACTTTTCCCCCTTCAACTGATTGAACAAATCATCTATTCTGGGCAAAGGATATTTATTCTTAATTGTTACCTTATTCAGCTTTCAGTAGGTAATGCACAACTGGAGGGATCCATCAGCCTTTTTCGCGAACAACACAGGAGCGGCCCAAGGAGAGACGCTCGGGCGAATGAATACTTTGGATTCTAAGTCGTCCAGATGTATCTTTAATTACCTCATATTATTGGGGGTCATACGATAAGACGGAAGAGATATCAGTAGTGTTCCCGGCGTTAGATCAATCGAAAACTTTACATCCCGCTCTGGGGGAAAACCTAAAAAATCATCCGGGAATACCTCGGAAAACTCATTCACTACATGAGGTAGTTCAACTTCAGAGGAAAGGCTATCCTATAGCATGAGAAAAGATAACTGGAAGATAACACTTCCCAAATCTGGGAGTGGAGGCCCTGCACGACCTGACCGAGGATCCCATTCTCCACGAAAAACCTGACGACTCCCATCAAGTGTCGTGAAACTCACACGCCGTCTGTAGAAATCGATTTGTGTCTGGAAGTGTACTAGACAATCCGTGCCAAGTATTATGTCAAATAGTTCCATATCTAGAACCAGGAGGTCCCACTTCATCTCAACCCCTGACACAGAATGTGCACACGAGGGGCACCTGAGGCCCTGCTCCTTCTTCTTTCCCAATGGTGTCACCAACTCCATCGTGAAAGACATCAAA
This sequence comes from Viscum album, assembly GCA_963277665.1. NCBI lineage: Eukaryota > Viridiplantae > Streptophyta > Magnoliopsida > Santalales > Viscaceae > Viscum > Viscum album. The sequence continues at coordinate 668,461,986 of OY728131.1, read as the reverse complement.
AAAATTGGAAAATTCAGCATTCCCACAAAATGGGAATAAATAAATGAAACAGAGGTTCCAGTATCAAAAAGAGAAGCATCTATAGAAGATGCAATCAAAACGGTACCTCGAACTGTCAACGGTCCCGCCTCTAATCCGGCTGGTGCCTGATCCACCGCATAGAGATGTCCAGTATCTGCCTGAGGATGACCACTAGTCTATAGTTGTACCCTGAACTGGATCTGGACAGAAGATGATCTAGCCCTACCACTACGACTGCCAAAACGAGATCCCCCAGTCCTCAACGGCTCGAACTGTGTTGGCACTCCTCTTGAAGCCACTGACCCTGCCCCACTTGGGAGTGGACGTGCCACACCGTAGAAGTGCTGCAAATGCCCCATACCTACACACTGGTAACAACGCTTCGGAGGAATTGAAAATTCTAGTTAGATATTCCCGGGCTTCCCACATTGGTGGCACACAACCGATCTTGCATCAGAAGCCGCAGAAGAAAACTGCTTGGAAGAGTGGCCTGAACTGCCCCCTCCATTCTTCACATGATCCTCCCTCTTCCTTTTCTTCTCTGAGGAGATGACACTACCCACTGCTGACACTGAACCAGAGAAACCATCCCTTCCTTTCCTATCAATCTCTACCATGCATGCCCAATCAACGACCTCAGCATAGGTCCTCAACTTAAATAAGAACACCTGGGAGTATATCTCTGGTCGCAAGCCTTTCTCAAACCTCGGGGCCTTCGCCTGCTCAATGGAGACGATTTCTGGAGCATACCAAACCAACTCAGTGAAACGGTTGGCATACTCCATCACATATATATTCCCCTGAACAAGATCCATGGACTCTCTAGACCTAGCATAAGGCAACACCTCAGGGAAGTATTGTTCATTGAAGATAGCCTTGAAATCTCCCCAGCGCATCTGATCATTCTTCCCAAACATCAGCACTGACTCCCACCACTTACGGTTGGGACCCTCCAATAGAAAGGAGGCACACTTAACCCTGATCTCCTCAGGTGTTTCCAGGAACTCAAACATATGCTCGATCTTCTCGAGCCATTCTTATGCTTCCTGGGGTTCTAAGCTACCTCGGAAGGTAGGAGTATTGTTTTTTAGAAACTCTTGTGCTTTATATTTTCTAGGACCTGTCTCTTCTGCCCTAACAGGAATAGGAGCAGGAGATGGTCCCTGTCCCAAATCTTGGATAGCCCGAACCACAGCCTCCACGAGCCTCTGATCAATCGGTGTGGAAGAACTCTCTCAAGCTTCCTCATATGGGTCTGTGGGAGCTTTACGGGGAGGCATGTTGCTACAAAATGCAACAGTCACAAAACAATAGTCAATACCAAAATTCTGAAAATTTTAATCAAACACATCAAATATAAATAAACTAAACACATTTCAGTAATAAAAGAAACAACCACTCCACATCTGCCTGATGTCCACATGTGGTCTGCAGCCCACACATCTCACCTAGAAGTGAAGTCAATCTGTAAATTACAACATCCCCTGGTGACTCAAGTTCTTCCATGAGAGGCGTGGGCCAGGAACCCTACTCACAACCAAAACCGAGAGCCCCAATAGTTCCAGCTCTTATCTATCCCGACTCATCCCAAAATAGCAATATAACCCAAAAACTTTAACCTGATCTGATACCATTTTGTCACGAACCGAATCTGGTCGCCACTATTACTGGCACCAAACCCGGCCCATGCCAAGGCCCGAAGGGATTTCCCTATCCCCATGGGCTATCACAAGTTCCCGGGTATCAAATAAATCTGGTTTGGGAATGATTTACCCAAGTATGAAAGCATAAAACATAAAAAAAACAAACAATAATCAGAATATGAAATTTTCATGCTAAACAATTATTAACAAAAACAAAATCTGAATACATTTTTTAAAAGACACTACAAGTGGTCCAAATGCAAATAAATATAGTAGAAATATATCACCAAGGACTTCACGCGACTAGGGTTCATCGCCCACAAGCCGTCTCTAAAACTCTGCCCCAAGGATGGGGACTAACACCCCGAACCGCTATCACCCTTAGCCTTTCCTTTACCTGAGTCAAACATAACCAAGTTTAATTACACCCAAGGGTTGTAAGTAGGGTGTGAGACTAATCCCAATAGTATACCACCCAATTATTCCAAATATGATTCAATACAATGTGAAAAAGCAAGCAGTTTTAGTACCCAAAGAAAGGCAGTGATAAAATCCAAGAAATGCAACTTTCAATTGAAAACAGTTTTCAAGCTAAAATTTTTAGAATGTTCAAAAATTTAAGTAGACATGTGATCTACTTTAAATTACTTCCAAAAACACCCCAATACAAGGGTAAATACCACAAATCCAATGAGCACCAAAACTGGGAACACCCCTAGGAAACTAGATAGTCTCGGGCCCTATGTACCACATACCTCGGTGTAAAGTATCCAAGTCACAATCTTTTCCCGTGCTTGATCTACTAGTAGGGAACATACCAATAACCTATTGGTCCCCAAATATCAACCACATAGTTTATTTAGAGTTTTTTTATCCATTTTCTCAGTGAAACAGGGACACAACTCATCCGGTTCACTAGTCGTACTAGTACATATCCGCCCACCTAAGTACCTGGGATTCCCCTTTTTGTGCTCAAACAATTTCAGCAACCAACACACATCCTTTTGAATATAAAACACCACTAATGGTCACAAATAAACAATATATTATATATACACACTTTATACCATTTAAAACACACAACAAAACATTTTGATTTTCAATAAAACAACCTCTCAAAATATCACATTGTTTTACACCCAAAGATCATTGAAATATCCACTTTGCACACTATGTGCAAACTTTTAATTCACAAAAACAAAATGGCAGTTAAATAACCTTTAATTAAACCAACAATTCAGTTTTGAGGCAGCCCCATGTGAACCAAGAAGTTTTATCTTTTAAAAACCCTCATTTTCACACAAACATGGCACTTAAAGCCCATTTGCTTCCCAAACACCATTTAGACAAAATTTCACAGCAACAAGAAAAAAGAATAAAAATTAAAAACATAATTTTCAGTCCTGATACAGTTCAACAAAAACAACTAACTAATTATTGGTCATCCCCAAATTAACTAATAAAAGATTTGTATGAAAACCGCCCAATTTCACCAAAAATTGGAACTTAAAATTCATTTGCTTTATAAATAAAACTAAAACCAATTTTTTCAGAAACATTAAAATGAAATAAAAATTAAAATACCATGAACACATCAATCTAAGTCACAAAAATTGCATTCACATTGGAATTACCTACCAAAAGAGTCAAGAACCGCAAATCCTAGTGCGGAACTTCAACCGCACCACCACCGCACGACAAGGGAGTGAGATCAAACCTAAAACCAGAGTATTGGACCAATAAAATCAAAATTAAACCCTAGTTACAAATCCCTAGCTTCTGGAAATTTGGTGATTCAATAAAAAATGGAGAAATCTTAAGTAAAAGGAAGGGACTTAGAAGGATAGTCACTTACTTGAGAAATCTGGACGATTTTAGCAACCAGAGAAGTTCGGACCTAATTATCAACTGATACGATATCCAAAGAGGGGAAAACGAATCTGGGGGTGCGTCTAGGTACAGTGGGAGAAGGTGAGAGGTTGAATCACTAAAAAAGGATAAAAAATGAATATTTTATGTAAGAATTAAAAAAACCATTTTAAAACTGGAAATGGGATTTTGGGTTGGCCCAATACCTAATTTGATCACCCAAATCCAAGATGCTAATGAATTTTTAAGGGGCCCAAATTTCATTGGTGGTTTTAATAGTTAAATGAAGGTAATTTTGGAATTTTAATGTGTGAAAAAAGGTTAAAAAACTAATGAGTTATTAGAAAAACAAAATTTACTTTCAAAACTGGAAATGGGCTCTCGGGTTGGCCCAAATTTTGGAAACCCACCATTTCCTTCAAAAATGCATGGAAAACCCCAAAAATAAAGCAAGGATGTAAATTAAATGAAAAATAACTTTAAAATATGTCATTTATATTACATGTATGAATTTTAAATTATTTCAAAATAGAAAGATATATTTCTCTAAAAAGGTTTTGATTTCATCTATGTCAACATCCTTTGATGGATTTTTAGCTTGTTTGAAGTTGATTTATTATGATACAAAACTTCCATGTTGTATTGAATGTTTTGTGATATATTTGAATTTTGATTTTTTATTTTTACATCATTCTTGGTTTATTGATAAATTATTTACATTTCTTATTCTAGTTTTAATACGAATTTTTATGTTATGTTTAAACCTTTTCATATGAGGAATGCATTGGACTTAATAAGTGGCGAATGGATCCCTCTAAATCTCCTCGATGAATCGGTAGGTCTCATGAGACAAACTAGTGTCTTGGAATAAGTACTTGAAAAAATCTTATTTTTAGTCTTGGCACAAGGCCCTAACTATGTGGTTATGAATTCTGGCATTATGCATTTCATCATTATGAAATTGGCTATCGATATTTCATGTGATTATTCGACTAGTAAAATATCCATGTGAATAAGTAAATGGAATTAATTGATTTATATTGGCCATATTATTCAGAAGTTTATATTTAAAATTCTTATGATTTAGTCTTAAACATTGCCTAAATGTTTATGTTTTTTTATGAAAGTTTTTATTATATTGTTATCCTTACTGAGCATCTGAGCTCACCCCTTTCTATATTTTATTTTTCCTAGGATACAAAGAAGTATATTATGACTGACATACATAGATATTATAAGGGATAGTCTAAGGGATATGAATGTGTTCAATGGAGATAATTTTGTTTTTGTTTTTCATTTAATAATGTAATGTAAAACTTATGAATGTATCTAGTACTTCCAAGGCTACTAAATTGATTGGTCTTTCGGGATTTGATCCCTTGTGATCATGTCAAACTTATGTAATAATGAACCAACTCTGGGTAAATGGGTTTGGGTCATGATAATATATTTTTTGGGTTTTACCATGGGGAGTTTTTTGGGTGAAATTGGTGAATTTTGGAAGGAATAGGGGTAGTGCACAGTTGGCGCAGGGTTTTTCCAAACCATGCGCCCATCCCAGTAAACTATGTAAACCCAAATAGATGGGAATCATATGGCTGATGAACTATTTTTCAAAACAGTTCCCTCTTATAATTAACCATGTGACACCCCTCGGTGAGGTGCACAATTAGGGCACATAGTTAGTGTAAATCATGTATCCCATACAGGAAACCATGCATGCAGAAAATTAAACCCATGAAATTTATCTTTAAAATTCTTAAACCCCTCAAACTTCACCCAAAGTTGACCCAACTCAACCCTAACTCGTTTTTATCATTTTTTGAGACCTAAAGATAAATTACTAGGGGTATCAAACATCATTATTAATGAATTAAAGTTCGTATTGTCATATTTTCACCTCTCCAGGTATGTGTTTTCTTCCCAATTAGGTTTCTCTCTCTATCGTCTCTCTTTCTAGATAAAAAGGGGATGGTTTTCCTCTATTGGTGGTGGGTTTAGATCTAGGTTTTATGTATCTTTATTATTTTGAGCTTGGATCTAGGTTTTGGATCTAGATCTTGTTCTTCATCACAATCTTGGTTGTTCCGCTTCAATTGGAGATTTCTATTGTCAAGCATCCAACAACGATCTCGAGGTAGGTGGTCTAAATTCAATTCCCATAGTCATGAATTCCAATTGCATCTATGTATTGTGAAATTTAAATTTTAATGTTTAGAAATTGAATCATGAGTTTAATAAATTGATTGATTAATTAATTTATGAAATCATGGAATTGATTAAATGTTTTTCCATGTGGTTATGAAATGAGTTGAATATGAGAAAATTGAATTTTGGGTAATTGTGATTATGAATTTGATTAATTGAATTAATTAATTGGTTAATAAATTAATGTAATGTTGTGATTAAGGAATTTATGGGAAATTTGGATCATGTGATTGTTCAATTAATGTGGGAATTAATTAATTAGAAATGGGTGTTATGAGATGGTTGAATTGACCTTAATGGGTTAATGGGTTATATGATTTAAATATTGAAAAATTGTTTAATGATGAATTGTTTATATCTTTTCATGTGATTAGAGTATTAAACAATGATTTTTTTATAATTATAATGGTATACCATGATAATAAATATTGATAAAAAGGGGGTTAATGTTGATGGAACTTCGTTGATTTGATTTATATGATGTTTGTGTGTGATTGATTGATATATGAGTGTAGAACATGAATTGAGGCTCTAAATACTCATACGTGACATTGAGTGTCGGATATGAACTAAGGCTCCAAATACCCATATGTAATATTGAGTGTGGGATAGGGACTAAGACTCCAAATACCCATATGATATAGAAAGTGTTGGATAGGGACTAAGGCTCCAAATAACCATGTGACATTGAGGTGTGGGACAAGGACTGAGGCTCTAAATAACTATGGCGTGCTAGACACAACATTCTACACTCATGAGTTTCTCATTGGAGTATGGTTTCAAATGACTGTGATGTGAAAGGTAATGAAATGGATAATGAAATAATATGTGTTATAATGAATTTTGAATTGATTTTTTGTTACGGTTTAGACTCTGATATGGGTAGAATTAGGTATTGATAGTTTGTGTGTATTTAGGAACCCATTGGATTATGTGGTTACATAAAGAATAATTGAATATGTAAACTGTTTAATTTATTTCTTTTATTTTATTATTTATACAACTACATATACTGTTATTGACTGGATATTATTTTAGGTGTCATAGGTGGTGGCCTACTGAGTTGTACTCACACCTTACTTGGGCTGCCTGATCGGTACTTGAATAGACTTCATGTTTGTAGGATAGGATAAGGGAAAGAGACCTATCTTAGAAGGATGAGTCGGAATAGAGTGCGTATGAGGTAATCAAACATGGTTTCAAGACTCGCTTTGGAGTGTCAATGTGTCTTTCTTTTAGTTTTTCATTTGAAACTTGACATGTACTTGGTATGACATATCTACTATTTTGGTTTAGATATTTTATTCCTATTTTAGTCATCATGTGAGGTTTTTTTTCTAGATATTGGTTATATCATTTGGATATTATTTATTTACTTCTATTGTTGTGCTACTTTTATAAAGAGGTTAGAGTCTCTCCATGATCGATATTAGACCCTCACTAGTAGTTGGTAGCCTTTGGTGTATGGGTATCCACACCTGAGGTCATGGGACTGACCGGATTGAGGAACCGGTATGTGGCACCTGAGTCAGGATGTTACAAAGTGGTATTATAGGTGTTTTATTTTCTTTTTATTTTTTCTTACTATTTCAGAAAAGTAGGTAAGATAATAGAATGAGTTGGGCCTTGGTTAAGAACTAGTGAATGGAAGTAGCTAACCTATGTACGAGGGTAAAATCCAAGTATCTAGGGAGGTATTGTTGTTATTGATGTGTGTTGTTACAGTTGATGCTATTTCACCTTGATTGATGCACTTGTTGTGTGATGTGATTGTTGTTTTTGAAATGTTCTAAGATTTGAATTGTGTCCTACTATGGCATGAGAGTTGAGTATGCATGCATCATTCTAGGAACTTAGGAATTATTGTGACATGCATCATTTTTATGCATGCACAGGAAAATAGGTATTGGGTAAGTTTTTGAAATTGAAATGTCTTTACTTTCTTATGTAATTGAACTGAAAATGGTGCCTAATATGGAACTAAAAGTTTTAAAATGATGAAATATGTGAATAAATGGGTGTTTAATGAGACTTGAATAATGATAATGAGTTTACCCTTTATTAACCATGACTTGGATGTGGTACGGTCAAGTGTAATGATTGTGCATCAATTTTGACCATGTGGTGGGAAAAGGGGGGAGACTTGATATGGATTTATTTCAATCCCTCTTATTAACTATGTTAATGTTGTTTTATGTGTCTTGAGATGTGTGCTTGTAATTTTAGAGATATTCCTCCATGAAAACATTTAATGATAGAATAATAGGAGGATATGGCTGGAAATGATCCTCTAGTATTGGAATCGGAGGCACCAATAGTTCCAGGTGAAGGATCTGGAGATAATTTTCATGAGAACTTTTCAAACTTCATGTAGTTTATGGAGAGTGACTTAGATCGGTCTGTGAAGAGTGTGTCTGAACTGACATGGGAGTTTTAGTTATAACACCCTCTGGCTTTCACTGGAGAGGGTGGACCTGAGGCAGCAGAGTTCTAGATTGAGTCCATCTAGACTATACTTGACAATATGGAGACTCCTTATAAGAATAGGGTCGAGTTGGATGCTTATATGTTATGAGTATTAGAAAAGCACTGGTGTTATGTTCAGGTTCAAACTGGGTAGGCATAGGATATAGTATAGAAGGAATTTTTGGAGAAATTCTTGGAGCACTTTTATCCAAATACACCAATATAGGAGAGGGAAGTTGAGTTCATGTGGTTGACTCAGAGGATTATGTCTGTGATGGACTATGTGGGTCTCTTTACTAACTTGAAGCACTTTGCTCCAGTAGTGGCAGGGGAAGAGAGAGCTAGGGAAAGGTATTTTTAGGATGGGATTAAATGTGAGATTAAGTCCCAAGTTAATATCTTTCAATTGAAAATTTTTTCTGAAGTGGTGGATCAAGCTCTCATATATAAGGGGAACCTAAAGGAGGATTCTAATGGAGGATGGGTGGTTTATATTAGACTATTAAAAGGTACATTTTTCTAGAGTATGAAGAGTCTCTATGATAATGTTAATCAATGCAATAGAAAGAAGAGTTTCTAGTGGTAAGGATCAGTTACTTAGGATCTTACCCAAGTTATTTTCCACCAGTGTGGTAGGTTGGTCCATTATCATAGACATCATCCCTAACTATTGATATAGTTTTGATATTTCCAAAATATGGTACATCTGCATTAGTTTTGTAGGATCCCATGATAGATGGGTAGTGATAGGGTGGCTAGACAGAATCATAGTACGGGAAGGGGGTATTTTACACCATATAAATCTAGCAGTTGGAGTTCTATTGGACATGGGAGTCAAGGGAGTGGATGAGGTAATTTTTGGAAAGAGAACTTGTATCAGTATAGTGGTGTATCTCAAGGGACTTAGACTGCATCACAGGGAAGAGGGTAAGGACGGTTGCATGTCATTCAGCCTATATAGGTAGATAATGAGGCTTGATCATCAAAAATTAGAGGTATTATTCTTGTAGCTTCTACACTAGCTAGTTACTTATTTGATATTTTTTTCTCTCATTATTTTATATGTGAACAACTTTTGAATGGGTTGAAACTGATAGTAGAGTTTGTGAGTGGGGTTATGATGATCGATACACTATTGCGAGTATGGTCAAAGGACATATGTTTGTGAAAGGGGTGTTCTCTCGAGGTTGGGGAGTATAGTTTTATATGGAATATTTATATCGTTGACATATCAAGATTTGACTTAATTATTAGTATGGACTGTTTAGTAGAATACCGATCAAATTTTGATTGCTACCAAAGGAGAGGGGATTTTACATCTCCTGAGAGTAACAATTATATTCACCATGGAGACCGGGATATCAAGGCAGTCCATACGGGGCTAGTTCATCTGCAACTAGGGGAGCTCATTGACCAGGTTTCTAGTCTGTTCCTAGATAATGGAGGTGTAAAGTATGATTTATTTCCACCTGTAGTGGACAAGTTTTAGGATGTGTTTCCTGGGGACTTCTTAAGGTTTCCACCTAAGAGAGATGTGGAATTTATGATTGATCTCATGTTTGGGGTTGAGCCCATTTCTATTCCACCATACACAATGGAAGTGATAGAGCTTCAAGATCTCAAGACTCAACTAGAAGAGTTGATGGGTAAAGTGTTTATTCATCCGAGTATGTTGACTTGGGGTTCATCATATTATTTTAAAAGAAGGTTGGCAAGACCTTTTGCTTATGTTTTATCTCCTAGAAGTTGAACCAGATGATAGTGAAGAACTAGTATCATTTTTGCATATCGATGATCTATTTGAACAATTGAGGGGATCTTGTGTCTTCTCAAAGATTGAATTGAGATCAGGGTATCATCAGTTGAGAGTTTGACCTTATGATATACCTCAGAATAATTTTAGAAGTAGTTATGTACTTTATGAGATAATAATAATGCCATTTGGATTGATGAATTCTCTCTTAGTGTTTATATAATTTATGAAAAAAATCTTCCACCCGTACCTAGATTAGTTTTTGGTAGTGTTTGTGGATGATATCTTGGTGTACTCCAAGACTCATGATGATCATGCCCAACATCTTAACAGAATCCTGAGTACAATGAGAGATCATCGACTATATTACAAGATATATAAGTGACAATTATGGATTGAATAGGTACACTTCTTGGGTCACATAATCTTATTGGAATGTGTGTCAGTGGACCCAGAGATGGTTCATGCAGTTTTATCATGGGAGCAGCCTAAGAACTTTTTTTATATCCACATTTTTCTAGGATTAGAGGGTTATTATCATAGTTTCATCTGGGAATTTCTTGTTTTTTATCACCGCTTTTGGTCTTGAACAAGAAGGGGATAAAGTTTGAATGGTCTATATAATGTGAGAATGCTTTCTAAGAGTTGAAGAATCATTTGACTACGACACCGATATTGATCATACCCAATCTTGTTGAGGATTATATGGTGTTTTGTGATGCTTCAGGGATTTTTATTAGAGCAATGTTTATATAGGGAGATCGAGTTATAGTGTATGGGTATTAGTAGTTAAGGCCACATGAATGGAATTACCCTACATGCGACCTCGATCTATCATTAATGGTTTATGATTTGAAGTGTTGGTGTCATTATATTTTTGGAGAGAATTTTATTGTGTATACTGATCATAAGATCTTAAAGTATATCTTTTTTCAACAAGATTTTAATCTCCAATAGTGGGGGTGGGTTGAGTATATGAAGTTATTTGATTTTGAGCTAGCATATATGATTGGGAAGGGAAATAGTGTTGATAATGCTTTAAATAAGAAAACTCAAACTTATGAAGTTCATGAGTATAGTTATAAGTGTAAAATGAAAAACTTATGGATTGAGATGCATGTTGTGGTTCAGAAGGTCTAGGAGAATATGACCCTCATATCAGTTTCAGTAGAGTCTACACTTTTGAACTAGAATAGAGATAAACAGTATGAGGATCCTAAATGATTGGACTTTAGGAAAATCCTTGAAGGTGGGGAGTCACCTTCATATTGGACCATATATGAGGATGAAATCATATATTTTAGGAATCAGGTTGTTGTGCCTACGATCATGCAGGAGGATCTAATGTGATAATTTCAAGCCTCAAAGTGAGCGGTTCATCCATGTGTGACCAAAATATACCATGACCTATGATGAAATTATTGGTGTTCAAGCATTAAAGGGGAGATATTAGGGTTTGTGATGTGATGTTACACCTATCAATAGGTGAAGGTTGAGCATCAATGACCTGGTGGTTTACTGTAGTCATTTCCCATTCCAGAATAGAAGTGGGACTATGTTACCATGGATTTTATGGTGGGTCTCCTGAGGATGCCTCAAAATAATGACTATATTTCGGTATTTATGGATGGACTAACAAAAGTAACACATTTCTTGCCTATATGGGAGACTTTATCAGTGGAACAGTTGGGAGATTTGTATGTTCGGGAGATATTCCACCTGTACAGGGTACCATGGAGTATAGTTTTAGACTATGAATCATTTTTTACTTCACACTTCTAGTAGGTCTTGTAGAAGTATCTATGTACATAGGTTTTATTGAGTACTTCATTCCTCCCACAAATATATGGGTAGTTGGATCATACTATACAGGTGTTTGAAGATATGCTTTGGGCATGTGTTCTATACTTTGGTGGGCCTTGGGAGAAGAACCTAGCACTTATGGATTTCACATATAACACTAGTTACCAAGAAACTATTCATATGGAAATAGATGATTCACTTTATAGTAGGCCATGAAGATCACCTCTATGTTGTATTGAGGGAGGTGGGTTAGAGATGTTGGGACTGAGTCTCATGCAAGAAATGTCAGAGAAGGTTTACTTGATTCATAAATGTATGGGTATAGCTCAAAGCAAGAAGAAGTTTTATGGTGATAGACATTGAAAAAACCTAGAGTTTACAGAGTGTGATCATGTGTTCCTTTGGGTGTCTCCTAGATTGGTTCATTGTAGGATTTAGAGTCAAGTAAAGTTAGTGCCCAGGTTCGTTAGACCGTTTGAGTTTGTGGAGATAATTAGGTCAATGGCATAATAATTGGATATTCCACAAAGGTATAGTGATATGCATGATATTTTTCATGTGTCATGGATTTGGAGGTATCACCCCAACCCTTTTAATGTGATCAATGTAGATGATGATAAGCTTTAAAATAATGCATCCTTTGAGGAGAATCTGATACATGTATTGGATAACCATGAGAAAGTGTTGTGGGAAAAGACCATGCCGATAGTTCAAGTATTCTAGAAAAATGGGATAGTTTATAAGGAATATAGGGAGAGAGAAGTGGATATGCGGGCTTAGTGGACTGATCTTTTTGACTCATAATCTTAGAGATTCTTGGGAGTACAGATTGAGGATGAGTTTTTATAAGGTGGGGTGATTGTAAGATCCTGATCTTTTTTGGAGATGTATTTATCTCGTTTATAGTTACTATTTTGATTTTTTTAGTATATCTTGGTTGGGTTTTACCTTTTAGATTTTTTGGGTGAAATTAGAGAATTTTAGAAAGAAGAGGGGCAGTTCACCGTTTGTGCGTGGTTTTCCCAAACCATGTACCCATCCCAGCAAACCATGAAAACCCAAAAAGAATGATTTTCATGGTTGGTTCTTGGTTTGTCAAAACATTTTCCCTCTTAGTAGTAATCATGTGACAATCCTAGGTGAGGTTCATGGTTATGGTGAATGGTTAGGGTAAGTGGTTCACCCTGCACAGGAAACCGTGCACAGGTAAATTAAACCCTTGAAAATTAGTTTTAAAATTCCTGAACCCCCTGGACTTCACCCAAATTCAACACAACTCAACACTAACTCATTCCTCTCATTTTTTGGAGGCTTCTAGATGAATTACTAGAGTATTGAACACCGTTATTAATGAATCGAAGGTCGGGTTGTCAGATCTTCACCTCTCTGGGTTTGTGGTTTCTTCCCAATTAAGTTTCTATCTCTCTCATATCTCTTTCTAGATAAAAAGGGGATGGTTTTCCTCCATTGTTGGTGCGTTTAGATCTAGGTTTGATGGATATTTATTATTTTGATATTAGATCTGTGTTTTGGATCTAGATCTCATTCTTCATCATGATCTTGGTTGTTCTGCTTAAATTGGAGATTTCCATTGGAAAGCATTTGACAACGATCTTGAGGTAGGTGGTCTAAATTCAATTCCTGTAGTATTAAATTCCAACTGCATATATGTATTGTAAAATTTCAATTGGAACATTTTTAAATTGAATCTTTATCTGAATAAATTAATTGATTTATTAATTTATGACGTCGTTCAATTGATTAATTGTTTTCCATGTGATTTCGGAATGAGGTTAATATAGTAAAATTGAATTTTGGGTAATTGTGATTATGTAATTGGTTAATTGGATTAATTGATTGGTTAATTAATTAATGGAATGTTGTGATTATGGAATTGATTGTAAATTGAGATCATGTGATTGGTCAATTAATGTGATAATTAATTAAATTACAATGGGGTGTTATGAGATGGTTGACTTGACCTTAATGGGTTAATGGGTTATATGATTTAAATATTGAAAATGGTTTAATGATGAATTTCTCATATTTTTATATTTGATTAGAGTATTTAACAATGATTTTTTTTTATAATTATAATGGTATACCATGATGTGAATTATTAATAGAAAGGGTGTTAGTGTTGATTAACATTGATTAATGTTATATATATGATGTATGTGTGATTGATTGATATAGGATTGTGGGAAATGGACTGAGGTTCTAAATACCTATACGTGACATTAAGTGTGGGACAGGGATTGAGGATCCAAATACCCATATGTGATATTGAGTGTGGAACAAGGACTAAGGTTCCAAATACTTATATGAGATAGCAAGTATGGGACAGGGATTAATTATCCAAATACCCATGTGACATTGAGGTGTTGGATAGGGATAGAGGCTCCAAATACCCACAAGGTTCTAGACACAATATTCTATGCTCTTGAGTTTGGCATTTGAGTTTGGTTTTGAATTAACATGATGTGAAAGGGAATGAAATGGATAATTAAATCCCATATGTTATAATGAATTGTAAAATGAGTTTGTGTTATAGTTTAGACTCCAGCATGAGCCGAAGTAGGTATTGATAGTTTGGGTGTCTTCAGGAACCCATGGGTTTATGTGGTTAAATAAAGAATAATTTAATATGTAAGTTTTTTAATTTAGTTATTGTACTTTATTATTTATATAACTATATATGCTATTATTGACTGGATATTTTTTTAGATTTCGTTGATTCTAGGACCCACTTGGGAGTTTCAGTGTGTCTTTATTTTGGTTTTTCATTTGACACTTGACACGTACTTAGCATGACATATCTACTATTTTGGTTTGGATATTGTATTCCTATTTTATTCATCATGTAAAACTGGTTTTCCTAGTTATTGGTTATATCATTTGGATGTTGTTTATTTACTTCTACTATTTTTCTACTTTGATAAATAGGGTATAGTCTCTCCATGATCGATATTAGACTCTTTCAGCTAGTAGGCAGCCTCTGGCATATGGGGAGGCTTTCCTGGGGTCATGTGACTAACCGGCTTAAGGCACTAGTATGTGGCACCTGGGTCAGGATGTTACATTAACCATATTGAAATGTTCACAATGTTAAGTGTGGACCTTATTGATATATTCACAATGATAATAGTATACCTTTTTTATATTTTCATATCAATGTGAATGAATATAGATGTGAGTATCTATGTTCACAAAGTTATGACTTATTATGATTTTTCTTATACCACATTCATATGTTATTCCATATGCCTAAGCTATACTCCATGGCCCATGATTATTGTCTCATGTATTATGTTATGAATAATGAATTATGTAATAATTCATGATTTATGGTCTATTTTGTATTGGGTATGAATCGCTTAAGTGATGTTCATGCACTCTGACTATGTTCGCATTCTCATATGCTCATATTATTCTCAACTATGATCTTAAATTGATATCTCTTATATTTACCCTTACTGATAATTTGAGATCACTCTTTCTTATGTTTCTATATCTCTAGGTTATGAAGAAGGGTATTATATATAGAATGATAATGTGTATGAATATTTTTTTGTGAAATGTTGAACACCTATTATAATATAAGGAATTCTAGTTTTAGTGGGAAAATATCGATTGGGTAAAAGAAGATATGGGTTTTGTTAGTTAATTTTTTTTACTAATTATATAAAACTCTAAACCTAAAAGGTATTGGGTATATAATGACTCAATATTTGTTACTGACATTATAATTATGAATGTTTTAGTTTGACTTTATTCATATTGTATTAAAGAAATTGTTTAAATAATATGTTTTTAGCACTAGATTCAGAAGTGTAGTTCTAGGGTGATTCAATTAAAAAACTTTCAATTAACTATTTTTACCCTCATGTCCTAACTAGAAAAAATGGTAGGTCTAATAATTATGTTTACTTAAAGATAAAACTTTTCATTTGAATTATAATTTTATTTAATTTATTTAGGGATATAATGAACCAAATCATTCATAAATGAAGTTACCTTTTTGAATGAATGAATTCATTATTAAAAAATGTAATAAAAAATACATGCATTATATTTCATTTTTTTTATTTTAGACCATCATAATATATGGCCATAATTTTTCTACGAGGCTTAAAAGATTAATAGGAATCATAATCATTGTTAATATAGTTATTGTATAGTGACCATTAATATTAGTATATATATATATATATACTAATGGTTATTATAAAATCTAATTGACATAAAAGGAAGAAGTGGTGGACTTGTCTAGAAGGATCATACCCTATAGAGCTCATTTATTAGAGCTTTTGGGGAAATTGGAATCACGGGGATTTTAACTTGACTAATACCAAGATGAGATCTGAAACTTGAGCGAAATGGTTTATGAGATAATTTCAAGCTTATAGATATCATTTCCTAAACCATGTTCATCGAACCACCCCAATAAAGTACTGTCATCGTACACCTTAACCTTAGGGAATACACTACTATAAAATGGGTTATGTATCTAGAACCTAGTAGTGTGAATTTGAATATTTTATTTATAATAAAATAAAGATTATATTTATCCCTTTTCATTATTACATCATATATATATTATTAAATAATTATTTTGATAAAAATTAGATTTAATGTGAAAAAACTAAAATTGTATTTTTGGGAAATATATAGTTTTAATTAAAAAACTTTTTTTAATAAATTCAATAATTTTTTAAATAGGTGATATTTTAATCAAATATTCTTATTAAATAATATTTATTTAAATATATATGATAATATAATTAAATTAAATATATTTTAATTTTTATAAGGGTTAGAAAGTGGTTAGTGTTGTGAAAACTATTATTTTCCAATAAATAAGGATTTTTATTTAAAAGAATATATTCTCAAATTTAGAAAATTATTTTTAAAAAAACTAAGTATTATTTTTGAAATCATCACATTGAAATTAGCTAATGGTGAATTTTTCATAATTTTATGTGACGGTCAAATTTTTTGGTAAAAATTAAATACGCTATGTATTATGACATCATAATAGCCTAAAAGTGATATAATAAATAATATAAAGGTAATTAATGAACAAAAATATATTTCCCCTTTAAAATAATGTGTTTTTTAAGTTATTTGATCAATTTTACAAACCTTTAATGAATCCTCCAAAACCCATATTATATTTTAAGGTTTTAAAATAAATTCATTATAAACATGACTCACTTCAACATCATCAATGGTGTTATTTTAAGGAGTTAATTTCTAAGACTAATGAAATATTTAAATTGACTCCAATTTTATATAAACCATGGGAAAGAACCATGGGGAGGTTTGTGATTTTTATTATTTTATCACTTAAAGTCCAAAACCTAAGTTTATAAATTAATAAATAATTCCCCACTCCTTTCCTATAAATATCCACAAAAAATCTCATTCCTATTCACTAAAAACTTATTTATCATGAATTTACTCTCTTTATATACCTCTATAAATCCCTCCCAATGTGTTAACAATCTCTTAATAATCTCCTCCCAAGATTTTAGAAGCATCCTCTCAAGGTAATGGATTATCTTCCTCCTCCTTTTTATTAAATTAATTTCATTGTATTAAGCCTTTTGATTTCTAATTTTAAAGTTATAATATGTTTTAACACATCCATTTATTTTTCTTATGATTACCATGGAATGAGAGACCATATTTCACTCTCATTAATCCCTTCAATTAACCTTTATATACACTTGTTATGGTGCTGAAATTATTTCATGATTTTCCATGTCAAACTTTTGTATTGTAAATAACCATCCCCATTTCCAATAAAGGGTATTAACTTAGATGTACCTATCCTTAATTGATTTGGTAATTCCATGTATTTAACCCACACTCCTTAATAATGGGATTAAAATTAATTAAATTTGTTCTTATGTTGTCAGATCTATATGGCACACAAATGCATGTACATAATATGTGACGGGTGGGCCTAGAATTATATAGTATTACAATACATTGGGTAATGTTTTTATATTATGATATTCCATGTATGGTGCATGGGTGGTTATCCTAATCACACTATGTTATGATGTCTTAGCGGTTATCCTTGACTTATGCTTATGATGTCATGTTTTATATTGTTTCCACATTCCTATGATGCATTTATGTTATCATCTTATGACATGATTAAATATTAATAGTTATGATTTTCTCCTTTCTATGTCATCATGTTATGCCTCTTGAATCATTTATACTGCTTTACTCCATGCTATGATTTTATTATTCCCTTGCTATGATTTATAGTTCACCCCTTTCTTATGTATGTCCTGAGGTTATCTCTTGTAGTATTATAAGATCAATGGAATTTAAGGGGGTGTTATGGATTTTTAAATAATATTGGTGTATACCTATTTCAAGTTATTATGAGATATATATAATTACCCAAAGACGTTATTCCTCTCTATCTTTTGGGATTCTATTATGTGAATATTTATATAATAAGTTATGAAATAAAGTGTATAAAGATATGGGTTTTCATAGTTGGTATCAGAGCAAGGTCTAGTATTTTGGTGTATTGAGATTATAAAACCTTAGTGAAAGCCTCATGGATAATACTAATCATAGTAAAACAACCCTGAATTTTGGTAAAGTATAGGGTAAGTGGTTTCCAAGAAATAAAATATTTTTTTAGATACTACAAGTGGATGTGGCTCTAGAATTTTTGTACCTATGGTTGATAACCCTAAAAAGAGAACATTGGGTGTTAACTTCATCATCACCGGGTGAATGACAAAGAGGTATTATTACACATTAGGTTTGAAACTCCTGGCCAATTTTCTTTGATAAATTCACATGATCTTTACAAACCATCTTGAAGGGAACAAAAATTCTTATGAG
The DNA here is from genome assembly GCA_963277665.1 of Viscum album. Classification (NCBI taxonomy): domain Eukaryota; kingdom Viridiplantae; phylum Streptophyta; class Magnoliopsida; order Santalales; family Viscaceae; genus Viscum; species Viscum album. The sequence goes on along the minus strand of OY728131.1, from coordinate 668,443,344 downwards.
ATTTTATGTTAGAAAATTGTTCATGTATAACTTATATCTAAACATAGAGATTCCTAGGTTAAGGAATATATGTCATTTATGAGTTATCCCTTCAATTTTCATGGTTTCCATTTTATTTGTTTAATACTTTGAAAATTCTCATCCCTAATTTTCCTTAATTTAATCAATAGAAGAAAATAGGAGGAACTGATTCAACAACCAGCGTGATAGGCAATGTGATGACTTCCCAAATGATATTCCCAACCCAATGGGAGATTAATTCAAGAAAGTTATGAAAATATATACTTAATTAACACAAGTTTTGAATGGAAACTTGAATCAAGGGGGAAACCCACACCCCCCTAATAAATAAAAAGTTTCAATTGAAATATTTATGTGAAAATGGAATGTGAATTTAAATGGATCTTTTGATCCCTTAGTTGATAAACAATGTATCAAATCCATTGAAATATATTTTTTGTCCTTAAATGCTCTTAGAAACATAAGGTCATGTTGGTTGTATACCTAATAGAGGGATAATATGGTCAATGGTGGATGTTGATCTGGAATATGAATCATGAGGAAGAGATTGAAGCGGTCTAGTGGAAATAATTCCATAAAATGTTTTTGATAAATATTTTCTTTACACTCACTGACTTAAATGGTGAGGTAGTTCCTTAGTATCAAGTAAAAGGAAGATGAATCCATCGATTCATATGCAAAAACCTTCACAAGATTTGCATGATACACCTCCAAATTTTTCATTAACCCTAAAATTAAAGTTTACCACTTATTTAGTGGGATAAATCCAAATATACAAAGATATTTGGTGATTCGATACTTTAAAAGCTATGGATAAATTGTCTGATGTTACCTCAAGGTAAAAATAGAGATTGGAGAATCTCATTGGGTCTTATGGGTTTGGAGATAGGAAACAAAGAATGGAGTTTAATCCTAGTGGAGTGATGGAGAAATATGATAGTGGTAAGAAAGTATGACATCTCACATGTCAAAAGTGTGGGAAGAAGTATCCTGAAAATTTCCTAAAGGGGATAAGGAAATGATTTAGGTACTAGAAGGAGGGACACCTAGATAGAAAATTAAAATGGGAGAAACCCACCAATTTGGTGGAATAAAGGAATGATATAGTCAACCCTCAGCCTACTATCCAATGTTTTTAGTACAAGGAACAAGGACACTATGTGAATCAGTACACTACGACAAGGGTTTTCAAATAGAATCAATGGTAATAACCTTCAAGGACTATATAGAAAGGGTGAGAATATTCCATCACAACAACTGAGGTGGATTCTAAAAAAAAGTGGTGATAGGTACTCCAGTTATTCATTTAAGGATAGTGAACACACAATTTGATTCCATTTCTATGCATTCTTTCATATCATGAAAGTTTAGTAAAACTATTCAAACACCACCTAAAAATATGGAAGTAAAGTTAGCAGTGAAAATGTAAAATGGGTCAATTATTTCATCCCAAGCATATAACATCTCCCTTTTCAATATTTAAAAGCTTAATTTCACAGAGAATTTTTTTATACTCCCTTTATTGGAATTCGATGCTATTCTGGGTATGGATTGGATTTCCTTGCATATAGCCAACATAAATTTTTGAGAGAAGGAAATCACCCCATGTGTTGTGAATCACCCTCTAATTATATACAAGTGTAATAAGGGGGATTAATCTCCTTTAGAATCATCATATCAAGAATGGATATTATTGGTTTATGAGAAAGTATATATAGATCAAATGATTAAGACTAAGGAAAATTTCATCCTTGGTGACATAACCATTATAAGGGAATATGTTGATTTGTTTCCCAAATAATTTCCTGGTCTTCATCCAAACTAAAAGGTTGAGTTCTCAATCTAACTTATAATCGGAGCTTTTATAATATCCAAGACTCTATATAGAATGGCCGATGTTGAACTTGAAGTGTTGAAAAAGAAACTATAAGAGAATATGGATAAAGGGTTTATACACCCAAGTTATTTATCATGGGGCATGTTAGTCCTTTTTTTGAGAAGAACAATGGGTCAATTCACCTCTAAATTGATTATCATGAGATTAATAAGATTGTGATAAAGAAAAAGTATCCTCTTTCATAGATTGTTGACTTATTTTATTAGTTACATGGATTCCAGTACCTTTCTATGGTGGATATTCAAACAGGATATTATCAAGTAAAGGTAAAGAAGCTGGATATACCTAAGATTGTTTTTATACAAGGTATGAGAACTATGAGTTCATAGTGATTACATTTGTACTCATTAATGATCTAGTTATAATCATGAAATTAATGAATATAGTATTTAGGGATTACCTTTATAAATTTATAGTTGTATTTATAGATGATATTTTATATACTCTAGAATCAAGGAGGAATATGAGAAAAATTCGAATATTGTAATGAATACCTTTTGAAAGGAAAATTTCTATGAAAATTACACAAAATGTGATTTTTGGATGGAGAAATAACATTACTAGGGAATTTCATCACCAATAAATAGATATTTTTATATCATTTGAAGATAGAGGAAATTGAAAAATAGACCATACCCACATATATGATGGAGATCTATAGTTTCTTTGAATTAGTTGGATACCATCAATGATTTTTAAGAAATTATCAATATTATCAATCCCACTAACCAAGATAACTCAAATGGTGGTGAATTTTTTTGGATTAATGAATGTGATGAGAGATTTAAAAAGTTAAATAAGAGGATAATCATTGTATGTATACTCACATTACCCACCAGTGTGGAAGAATTTTTTATCTATAGAGATGCATCCAAAATGGCATAGGTTATGTACTCATGCATGATGAAAAAGTGATAGCATGTTATTCTTTCTAATTAAAGATACATGAGAAAAATTATCCAACCCATGATCTAGAATTGGTTGTAGTGAAATTCACATTGAATATTTGGTGACATTATCTATACGGGTTGAATTGTGACATATATATGGATCATAAAATCCTTTAGTATATATTCACACAAAAGTAGCTCAATATGAACCAATGAAGGTGGTTATATATGATCAAGGATTAAGATTTTTTAATCCATTACCATCTTGGGAAGGAGAAAAAGGTAGTAGATGCTCTAGGTAAAAAGGATCTAGGAACTCTATCCATGATGTGGATTGAAAGGGATATAATCTTATTAGACACGAAAATGATGGACATGGTAATCATAAAAGGAATATCATCCTACCTTTATCAAATAACTACTCAACCATCTATTCTTAATAGGATCATGGAAGCCCAAAAAGATTATAAGGAGCTATAGAAAAAGGTAGTGAATATTCCATATTTCAACTTTTCTATATATGGAGTTATAATAAGGTTTGGAACCTGAATATATGTCCAATAAAAACCATAACTAGAGAGGTAACTTCTGTATTATGTGTATATCTCATCCTTAACTATTCATCTAGTAAATACTAATAAATATAGAGATCTGAAGCATAACTTCTGGTTGGATAACATGAAGAGGGAGATTATATAATTTGTATTGTGATGGTTGGTATGCCAAAAATTCAAGGTATAACGATATAATTCTAAGTTTATTATGAAACCATTACCTATAATAGTGTGTAAATTCAAAAAAAATAACCATGTATTTCATCACAGGACTCCTTAAGACATCTAAAGGCAATGAAACCATTTGGGTGGTAGTTGGTCACCTTACAAAGTTAGTTCGTTTCATTACTATCAAGGAAGATTTATCCCTTGAAAAAATCACTAAGATATACAAAAGATAAGTGGAAAGACTGCATTGAGAACCACTCTTCATTATATCTAATTAAGATATGAGGTTTACCTTGAGGTTATGAATAATATTTTAGAAATAATTGGATACAAAGTTGAGTATCAATACTGCTTATCACCCTCAGATGGATAGTTGGTCTGAGCGAACCATCCAAACTCTATAGGATATGTTGAGACCTTGTTCAATAGATTTCCAAGGATATAGAGATAATAACCTTTCCCTAGGGTAGTTCTCATATAATAGCATTTTCCATTATAGCATTCAAATGGAACCTTATAGGGATTTGTATGGGAAGAGGTGTTAGAATCTAGCATGATGGGATAAATTTGGGGAGTGAAAGTTGATGGAACCTGATATTATCCAAGATATGACAAAAAAAGGTTCAAACCATTCATATTCATATAAAATTTCTAAAAATTTGGTAGAAAATATACATATATAATCATTGGAAATACTTTGATTTTGAGTTCAGATATTAGGTGTTTCTTTATATACCACGGTGGAATAAAATTATGAGTTTTAGGAAGAAGGGAAATATTATTCCAATATACATCATCCCCTTTGAGATCCTTTATTACATCGGAGTTTTGTCCAATTGGTTGGAACTCCCACCCAACCTATCTCAAGTATATGATGTGTTCCATATATACCTATTAAAGAAGTGCATATCATACCCCTCACATGTATTGAATCCAGAGGTGGTACCCTGGTAGAATGATCATTCATACTAGGATTGGTTGGTGAATATCTTAGATCATAGAGATAAATTTTTTATGAACAATAAATCATGTTTGGTTAAATTACTACGGTGGAACCAAAAGTTTGAGGAGGAAATATGGGAACTGAAAAAGGTGATGAAATAAAAGTAAACTCATCTATTTTAGTGTATGAAATGAAATTTCAAGGATGAAATTTCAGAAGTGGAGAATAATGTAATTACCCAAAACTTTCATAAATGAAAATCTTTTTTCGAATGAATAAATTACTTATTAAGAAATTTAGTCCAAGAAAACACATACACTACATTTCATTTTGTTATTTTATACCATTATAAAATATGGTCATAATTTGTCTCTTGAAATTAAATGCATGTTAAGAATCATAACCATTATATAGTGACAATTAAGATTAGTATATATATATATATATAGGTTTATGATAAAGATTAATTAACATAGAGGGGAGAAGTGATGACCTCGACCAGTGGGATTATACCCTATGAATCCCATTGATCAAAGCTTCTGCGGGACATGGAATTACTGGGATTTTTCCATGAACAATCCCAAGATGAGATCCAACAATTCAAACTCGATCAAAACCAATTATGAGAGATGTTTAATCTAATATAGATCCCCTCCCAAACCATGTTCATTGAACCTCCCTAATAAATTACCATCATCACACACCCTTCCATTAGGGAATACATTAGTGCAATAAAAGGTTATGTATCTAGACCCCAGTAGTATGAATTTTTATATTTTATTTAATAAAATAATTATTACATTTATCCATTTTTCATTATTACTTCATATATATATGATTAAATAATTATTTTGATAAAAAATAGATTTTGATATGATGAAACTAAAATTATATTTTTGGAAAATATATAGTTTCAATTAAAACACTCTTTTTGATAAATTCAAGAATTTTTTAAATAAATTTTATTTTCATGAAAAATTATTATTAACTAATTTTTATTTAAATATATGTGATAATATAATTTAATTAATCCCATTTTAATTTTTATAAGGGTGGAAAATGGTTAATGTCGTAAGTACTAGTATTTTCTAGTAAAAAGGGATTTTTATTTAAAAGTGTAAATTCCCAAATTTAGAAAATTATTTTGATAAAATAAATATTATTTTTTAAATATTCACATTGAAATTAGTCAATGGTGAATTTTTTATAATTTTCTGAGACAGTTGAATTTTTGGAAAAACATTAAATAGAGTATAAATATATGGTATGTATTATGTTTTCATAATATCCAAAAAGTGATGTAATAAATACTATAAATGGAATACATGACCAAAAATAGATTTATCCTTTAAAATAATTTGTTTGTTAAGTTATTTTATTAATTTTACAAACCTTTAATGAATCCTCTAAAACCTATATTATATTTTAAGGTTTTAAAATCAATTCTTTATGAACATGACTCACTTCTACATCATTAATGGAATTATTTTAAGGATATAGGTTATAATAATAATAAAATATTTTAAAAAACACTCTTATTTGGAAGAAACCATGGGTAAACCCCATGGTAAGGTTTGTGGTTTTGATTATTTTATCACTTAGAGTCAAAAACCTAAGTTTAGAAATTAATAAATAATTCTCCTCTCTTTTGATATAAATACCCACAAAAAATCTCACTATTATTCACTCAAAAACCCATTTAACATGAATTTAATATCTCTATACCTCTATAAATCCCTCCCAAGGTGTTATCAAGATCTTAAGAAGCTTTTCCTGGGCTTTTAGAATCACCCTCTCAAGGTAAGAGATTCTCTTCCTCCTACTCTTTATTCGAGTACTTTCTTTGTATTAATCCTTTTTATTTCCAATTTCTCAAGTTGGAATATGTTTTTATAAATACCTTTACTATATTTATGATTATCATGTAATGAGATACCATATTTCACTCTCATTAATCCCTTCTGTGAACCTTTATGTACACCTATTATGTTGTCGAAATTATTTCTTGATTTTCCATGCCAAAGTTTTAGGTTATCAATACCCAGCACCATTTTCACTCAATAGTATTCATCTATATTTACATATCATTTATTTATTCTATGGTTCCATTTATGAAACCCACACACCTTAATCAGGGCCTTAAAATTAATGAAAAAATTTCTTATGTTGTATGATCTATGTGGCACACAAATTCATGTACATGATATGAATTTGATGGGTGGGCTTAGAATTATATATTACTATAATTAATAGGGTAATTTTTTATCTCATTAAATTCCATGTATAGTTTATGGATAGTTATCCTAAGAACACTATGTTATGATGTCTTGGAGGTTAGCCTTGATTTATGCTTATGATGTCATGTTTTATATTATTTTCATATTCTTATGATGCCTTGATGTTATTATCTTGTGTTATGCTTTGATGTTTGTGATTATGATTATGAACTTTCTATGTCATAATATTATGCCTCATTACTCATTTGTACCATTATACTTTATTCTATAATTTAATTATTCCCTTACACCCCCAAGTTATCTCATACAGTATTAGAAGATCAATGGAATTTAATGGAATGTAATGGAGTTTTTAAATAATGTTTTTGTATCCCTATTTCAAGTTATTATGAAATGTATAAAACTACCCAAAGACACTAGTCCCATCGATATTTTCTAATTTTATTATATGAATTTTATGTAATAAGTCATGAAATAAAGGGTATAAATATATGGGTTGTCATGAGGGAAAAGAGTTGGGTCATTTCATTACACCCCAAATATTTGAAATGATATACCTTGGTCATATTTCCATGTCAAATATTATATAGTTCTTTAACAAAATTGGTTCATGGTAATATAAGATTAAAGACATCTCACATTTTTGTTCACATATTTTTCACAAAATTATTTTAATAAGTAATATTTATTAAGTATCATGTGATCTATCCCTCAGAGTTTTTATTTCAACACTTAATGATATCATTTTTTATGGTATTCTTAGGGTTGACTAATTATATTCAATAAATGGGTTGATAATTTATGTTCCTAGAAATGTGAGAACCATTGAGAAGGGATATTGAATCAGTGGTGATCTTTTACAATTTATTTTCTCTTGAAATTAACCTCCACAATTTGTTGGAGTTTATAACATTTTAAACATTATATCTCAACCACACTCATATTTATAAATAGGAAAGTAAATCAAGGTACATAATAATTACAAGGTTCATCCCCAGTGTCAGTGATTATGTCCTTATCGTGGTGACTCCCATAGGTCTATATAAATTCACTACGATAAAAATTGAATACAAATGATACAACTCCTATTAATCTCCTTTTATATCCTGATAGGTAATTATATTGGTCCCCACCAATTACAATGTTTTCTTATCATTATATCTAAAACAAGATAAAAACCTTTTCAAAAAATCTCACAAAACATTTTTTGGAAATTCTCCATCTTGTATGACTCTATCTGGTGCACCTCTATCTTTCTCTGGTATGAAACCATCCAATGTGCCTCAAATTCTATCTGGTATACCTCTATCTTGTAAACTTATGTTTTGTACCTATTTTTGTTACACTTATATCTATTACACCTCTATTTGGTGTTCCTCCTCTTCTTCAATCAAGATATTCTTTAATTGAAAACTCACACTTATCTTATAATGAAAAACTTCATCACTTCATCTCTCTATTTGGTATAAACATTGTACATTAATTTTGTGTCTTCACCCCTTTTATCAAACCACATCCTTTCTTATAGAAAATTCCCTGACACCACACTATTGGATAAAGAATTTTTTTTAAGTAATTTCATCCCTCATTAACAAGAAATATTGTGTCCATGATAAGATAAACTCCCCATCAATATTCTATTCTCCCCCTTTTTATGATAACACCATCTTAAAATTCACAAAATATCGAGTAAATATTTTATAATTATTCTAACAAATATGTAATTCTTCTCCCCCTTGGAATAAAGAATCCAAAGGATCATGGGGGTAGTTTCCTTAAGAAATTTATTAAGTAATTGGTGTAGGTTAAACATGTAGTTATAGAATGAATTCATAAAATATTTTCCATAGCATAGATTTGTTGAAAACATCAATAATTTTATAATTTATTCTAATATAATCAATAATAACATATCCATTAGAAATGTTATCTTTTATGAAATGGTATTTAATATTAGTGAACTTTGATATAGAATTCTATACGTGATTTTTGGAAATATCAATGAAAATTTTATTATTATGAATAATCTATGATGGTTTATCAATATTTACCCTAAAATATTCTAATATAACTTTTATCCACATCATTTGAATACAAGTATAGCTAGTGGAAACATATTCTGTTTCTATTGTACTCAAAGTAACAAGACTTTGTTTATTTATATGTCAGCTCACACGATTATCTCCCAAGATTAAAATTATTCTTGATGTTGACTTTATATCTTCATAATATCTATCCTAATTAGTATCAATGAACCCAATAAAGGTTATATCATTATTTCTTCTATACATCATACCATAATTTGATGTTCTTTTGACATACCTAACTATTATTTTAGCTTCTAGCATATATGAATCCTTTGGATCACAATGATATCATGCACACAAAGTTTCTATGTATGTAATGTTTGGTCTTAAATAAATAATATAGAGTAAACTTATGATCAACATATGAAAGTCCTTATGATACACATTTTTCCAAGATTCATCTTTACTCATCTTCATGCTAACAGAAATAAGTATAAAAACTTATTTTGAATCTTTTATACCAAACTTTTATAACTCCATGGTATACGTTTTTGTGATATAAGTATGTATATTCCTTTCTATTGAACTTATAAACCCATAAATAAAGTTAATTATCCAAGTACTGACATCTCAAAGTTCTTCATTTGCTCAGAAATTTATTTACAAGTTTTATCCATGTATCCTGTAAAAATTATATCATCGATATAAATAATAAAAATTATGGTACCTATTATAATCTGATTTACATAAAATTTTCTATCAAGTTTTACTTTAGAAAAGTTCAACTACTTCAAGAAACTATCAAGTTTTGAATACCAGGATTGAGGATCCTATTTTAAGTCATACAAATATTTCTTCAGTTTACACACCATGGTTCCATATTAATCAAGTATAAACCCACTATGTTTCTCATTATAAACCTATTATTTAATTTATGAATTTTAAAAAAGATAACTTAACATCCATATGATATAATTTTTAATTTCAATTAGTAAAATTGTGAAGAACATTCTTATAGATTTAAGTATTGCAATAGGGGAAAAGTTTCTTTAAAATCAGTACCTTCCACCTGTGAGTAACCTTTCCAAACTAGCCTATCTTTATTTCTTGAAATTTCTCCATGTTAGTTGAGATTATTAATGAACACAAATTTTTTCCCCATAACATTATTTCCTATTGGGATAGGAACAATATCTTAGTTATCATTTTTTCCAATTTTATATAACTCTTCATTCATCTCATTTAACCATTCTTTATGTTTAACTACCTCTGAAACTGACTACAGTTCCACATATTATATAAGCGACATTTGACTCTAAAATATCAATTTTCATCATGAATAAAATGAAGCTTCTTTATTTTCAATAATTTTATTGGATTCAAGTTGTTTTCATAAAGTTTGTAACTTTAAAAAAGTATTTCAATCTTACTTTCCTTATCACTATACAGATCTGAATCAGCTTGTAAAATATTAACCTCGTAGCCGAATTTCTTCTCATTATCTTATTTAGAATTCATAATTATATCTTTAATAACATATTATTTATCATGTTCAACAAAAAAATTTAAGGTGTACTAGTTTTTAACAACCTTCATATCAAAGGAATTGACCAACTTCTATAGTTGTTTATTCAAGCACTTGTAACTTATTTCATCGGCTAAATATCCCATGAAAATTATTTCTTATAATTTTTTCTAAAGCTTTATAAAATTAATATTTTTTATATTTTCTAATCAAGGACTCCAAAAAACTTAAATTATTTCACTTTATGATTTTTATTATACCACATTTCATAAGAAATCATATTTTATTCGGGTAAAAGTAAGAATCAATTTTGAATATGCAAAACTGTACTTACAGATTATCTCCTAAATAACATAAAATTTTATATTTAGAGAGCATGATTCTTCCCATTTCAACTAAAATTATGTTTTTCCTTTCAGTAACTATATTTTTTTAGGAGTGTAGGGGGCATTTCATTGGTGTTTGATTCTATTTTTCTTCATATAGGACTCAAAAGTGTTACTTGTGTAATCATTTACATTATATATCCTCAACTTTATTATATATACCCCTATCTCTTTCTCAATATCCCTTTTGAAATTTTTAAACAACTCTACAGCCTTTGATTTATGTTTCATAAACATTATTACGGTTAACTAAGTGAAAATATTAATTAAAGCAATTAAGAGTAAATCACCTTTTGTTTAGTGATGTCTCGTCATCCCACAAATATTAGAGTGTATGATCTCAAGTGGTATTGTTGATTTAATTTCAAAATTCTTATGTCAACTACTAACTATATTTCCTTTTAGGAAAGGTGTAAAAATAGGATCATATTTCCTTTTTATTTGTGTTAAAATTCTTAGAGAGTATTCTTTAAAAATTATACTCATGATTTTCTATTAAAGATTCCCAAGTCATGAGTGCCACATATTATTTTTATCTTAAGTACTTAAGAAACATGAATTACAAGGATATTTGATCTGGAAAATATTGTCACTTGTTCTTTCTCCCTTAGTAACAACTATTACATTTTTCAAACATTGGATGATATAGGAATTTTTCATAAATATAACTTCCTTTCCATCATCATAAAGTTATATAACACTCATTAAGTTTTTTTTAAGCACATAAACAACAAACACTTCCTTTAACTTCAGTTTATGAGATTCGATCTCAGTTATGTTGATTCTTCTTATTTTTAAGGAAATATCATTTCAAAAATTAATTTCGACTCCCACATGTTTATCAACATTTTTCAAGATTTTCATTTCACCTATCATATTTGAGAAACATCTACTTTCAATAATCCATGGCTTATTCTTCTTCCTATATTTTATATCAATCTCAATAATTATAAAATTTTCTTCAAATTTATTCTTTCTAGAATTATTTTCTTTTTTCGTATATGAAAATTATTCTAGAGGTGTTGTCATATATTCTTCAATTTAGTAACTCAGTTGGTCACACATCCTACAAACTTCCTTTAAGTAATCAAAATGTTTTTTTATTGAGAGATTTTTAACTTCTAATGACTTTTCTTTTATTTCTTCCCACAACTTAAGAAATTTGATTTCTCTTCTTATATTATTGTTCCCCCACAGTTCATTCATATTTCCTAGGAGATACATGTTATGTTAATAATTATATTCCTTAAACCCATATATACTACAAAACCAAAAATATTGGATGATCATAATATTCTATAGAAACATGGGTTTTCCCTATGATGAGTTTGTTGAGGTTCAACGTATCTTTTAGCATGTGATTTACCTTGGTATGGGGAAATATCCTTATGAATAATACAAGTAACTCCCATTAGTGTCATATGTATTTCACATCCTTTTTCAACCCAATATTTCCTATAGTGGTTTCTAACACCATCATGGTTAGCACAATCATATTAAATTTTATTTTTAGTGGGTGTAGATTTCACCTGATTGTTGGGATGAGTTCTTTTAGAAGCATGAGATGTTTTAGCCTTTACTGATAAATATTTTTTGAAATTGTATTTAATTTTATTCAAATTATTTCCAGCCTTGATACATATTTATTGAGTGTTACATAGATCTTCTTCTTTAGTAGTAAGTTTTTCATAAAGATATTTCACCATATTTCCTTATTCTATAACTTTCAGCATGAGATTTTTTAATATTATCAATGTACCCACCTTACTTTCTAAGGAACTCTTGATTTTATAAATTATTATTATCACTTTATTTCTTCAAAATTGTGACTTATTTATTGATTTTTTTTTCAATAAATTCCACAAGTTCTAATCTCATCTAATATTCTATATAGGTTTCTTCACTTTTTTATTCTTTTTTATTTAAAGTATCTTCCTTTATTTCAACATTATCAAATAAGAACTTAAATGACTTCAAATTTTCATCTTATGATAAACTACTGTTAGTAGAGTCATACATGGATTTCTTACTCAACATGATTCTTTTATTTTCTTTTTTCTGAACTTTTTATTTATTTTAGTGGACTGATTATCTTCATTGTAAGTTTTTCACCACTTTTTTCACTAAGTATTTTATCTAGAATTATCATTATATTACCCATATTTCTTATTTAGATGATTAATATAAAAATATACAATGCCTCCACAATTGAAACATTTATGTTTTAAATACCTTGACTCTAGTAGTTGAGATTTGGTGGTTACTTTATTACATTGGCACTAGATACAAGGAATCGTATCCTGAAGGACCAAATAGTTTAGTAGTCTTGGTAAACTAGATACATACTTGGATATTGCATAAATTTTAAAATATAAAAATATAGTAAAGTATTTTATTTGAGAGCATCATTATTCTCTCTAGCATATCCATGTATATCAATCAAATTAAATTCCATAGCATCCTTGGGAAAGGAAAATAAATAGACGATGAGATCATATGGTCAGTAAGGGTTACATGCATGTAATATATCTTGAATAAATAAAGAATAATCAATATGGGAAGGTATATAACTAAAAATTATTCCATTTAATCAATAACTTGATCGAGAAGAATAATATATTAGTAAAAAAATGATGATCAAATAATGCCATATAAATCATCACATGATCTTGAAACTTATCCATGGATATCATAACTATTCAAATAATCACATATACATTAATAAATGATTTCATAATGATGAAATTCATAATGTAGAATATCTAAAACTTACTATCAAGGCCTCGTTTCAATTCAGTTTAAACTATGGGTGGTTATACACCAAAAAAACCCATTTAATACTTTTTCTCAACTAATTTGTCTCACAAGACCTATTGATGCATCAAGGGTTTATATAATTCTATGACCCATTAGTTACATAATAATTCCAATGCATTCACCATATGAATAAACATTACAAATCAATTAATATGCCTTATTCAAAAACTGTCTTTATAGGAAGAACTAGTATATGGAATATCAATAATTTCCCCAATCAAACTGATCATAAACCATCCAAAGTAAGAATAAGGATGGTGTCATTACAGCATATCCCTAGTGGAGAATAAAAGGTTTTTTCATTGATGAATATAAAAACCATAAAAATATTATTAAAATAATTCTTGTGGAAAATAACCTTTTTCACTTTGAAATTCAATTTTAAAATAAAATAAAAAATCTAGAATATTAGGGAAAAAATTATTTGAAATGAATAATGGAAAATTTTGAAGGAACCTCCAAATAATTAATTGGTAATTATGGTGGGAAAATATTTTTTTATGGTGTATGTTACAAGAAATATTCTTTTCAATTTTTCTGTAAAAAAATGAAAAGGCGCCTTTTTCAGAAAATGACCCGAAGATTCCTTATAAAAAATTAAAAAGTAAAACATGGGTAAAAATATATTTAATAAATCATTATAGAATAGTAAAAACTTTATTTAAAAATTTAAGGAAAATATAGATGTGGAATAAAAATATTCATGACTGAGTAGAAAAACAAAGTTGGTTTTCCTTAAAAAATATTTCAGGTTTTTAAGTATTTAAAGAGAGTAAAATGAAAGGAAAAATTTAAATTCATATAAATAATTATATGAGAATAAAATTGATTTAGTTTAAGATAGACATATCAAATAATTCTCCCAATTTATATTTAAACATAAATAATCCCGAAAAATGATGAGATTTTGAAATAAACTCTTACTGTGTTGGTAACTATTGAATCATAACCCATATAAAAGATATAAATTTAAATGAATATTTAAATACCATGAATATAAATGGAATCATTATATATCATATCAAATAGGTATTATATACACCACATGAAATAACTAAATGGTAAATACAGTATATGTCTCACAGAAACAAAACTAAGACGAGAAACCCATACCTCAGGTCTAACTTCCTTCATATGTGTTTAAAACGCCTATATAATAAATATATATTTATTATACATTTATTCCAAAACTACACTCATGTGTATAATACTATATATTATTTACTTAAAACCTTTTATCACCCATTTATTAACAATTATTTATTAAAATCATTGTTACGAATGATAACCACTTTATTTTTCCAATATATTTTGGTTTGGTAGTTTTGATATTTATAATTTCATCATGGTTTCATTTTCTCCATAATATTAATCATGATATAAATATAATATATATTCATTATATATATATATATATCCATAATATGCATGAACATTGTTTTCACTTTCCGACATAAGGAATGAGAGAAAGGTAAATAATAATTCACCATTACAAAGTCATTTTTATATCATATATATCTTATATATACATTAAATACATAATTATTACCATACATGTAAATATGAAATGAAAAACGAATTGCATATATTTGTAGAGGGGGTAGTATACACATACGCACGAGCGACGTTATCATTTACCAATGGATTGTAAGGTAGGAAGGTAGATAAGATATTATAGATACATAATCATAATTATGTCATAAATATCATATATAAATATAGTAATGAAAACATAGAATTAAATATAATACTTTAACATATATATAATATGATATATTCATCTATAAAATTCATGAAACATGATAATTCCTCCCAATTGTATTACTCTTAATATTTTTAAAATCATTTATTTTATTTCCCCATTAACTGAATAAATATTATGTTGGCATTGTGTAAGTGTTTAAGGTAATTATATAATCATAAAAAATTATAAATAAATTACCATCATAAAAATAATTTCATTATAGAAAAAATAAAATTTAATTTTTATTCACAAATTATTTTTATCCTTAAGTGAACATAAAAGAGAAGTTTAAAGTTGAGAGAGTAAAATTTTGTATGTTTCTTTACTAAAAATAATATAAAGGTCAATATCAAATAAAAATGACACCAAGTGGCCATATTTTTAATATTTTGATGGAAATGGATGAACTTAACTAATATAATAAGATAAATTAAAGTTTTAGAGAAATTTTAAAAGTCTTTTCCTAATGTTTTTAACCTTATTTTACCCATTTTACCCTTACTGTAGTGAGAAAAATTTACGAAGGTTACTATTCATAATGACCAAAAATAAAAGGGACCTATTTATAAAATTCAAACCAATTGATTCCAAATATGGTATCCATTTTTAAATATTTTATATCTATAATTGGAAGAAATTAATTTAAGATAAAAACACAAAACACAACAGAGAGCAATTTTTCAGAAAAATGCCTTTTTAAGTAAAAAAATGTTATTATACCAAATTCAACCATAAAATTAATTCCAATTAACTTAATTGGATTACTCATAAAATAATAGAACTAATTTTACTTGGAAATCATTTTAAAACAAAATAAAACTTTGTAAATGTTTAAAACAAAAACACATTTTTCAATAAAATCTGTATTTTTTACTATTCATCAAAAAAATCAATCTTTCTAGAAAATTATCAAAAAAACCACCATAAGATAATTTTTAAATTATGATTTCAAAAATATATTTTATTTTTTAAAATTTATTTTCTAAAATTTTCAAAAATATAATATAATATTTTCTTACAAAAAACAACAAAAATCATTTTTGAAGGAAATGTATTTTTAAAGCATAATATGACTTTACTAAAAATTAAATGTTTATTTCTTAATAGTTAATTGATACATTAGTATTGATTATGATATTTATATATATATATATCATAATGCGTTTGATATTATTCATACCTTCCAATTCAATGGTTAGGTTATAATTATCATATTTAAATAATAATATTTTGTGGTTTATTTAAGCTCAGTGTTGCATGTTGTATACACTATCAAACATAGTGATATATTAAAATCTAGGGGTGTCATATAAGTGAGAGTTTTTCTTTATACTTTCCTCTACCTTTCTCGTAAATTTTTGAGATTAGGTATATAATTTTAGAGACCTTGTTTTTGCCTTGTAATACTTTAAAATATATCAAGGAATATTTTCAGATCCAGGTGCTGAGCTGGCACATGATTCTAAGGCTCAATGAGCCTATAATTAATTTTATAAAAAGATTAAATATATTTTATATAAAATAGGCATATTTTTTTCAGAAATAATGGAATATCTCCTGAATGGAGTTTCAAAATGGGAATATAAGACCATGGTTGAATAAAAAACGTGGGGTTTACCCTAGATGTGGCATAAAGTTCTCCAGTGCAGGATGTTCGGTAGTGGAAGTTGTTGGCAGGTGCATTTAATTAAAATAAATAATTAAATTATTTATTGAATTAAATAACCTAAACCGCTTAAACCAATATAAATTGGTTGTTATGGAAAACCTTTAAGGTTATCTATATATCCCTAGGATCATTTAGAGTAGGTTATACCCCCCTTCATTATATAATCAAGATCATATGATGACCAGAAATCAAATCAAGGTGAATCGAGGCATAGAAAATGCAACGAATCTTTCCCATTGTTGGAAAATTCTTTCTACACTAATGAATGGTCTAATATCAGAGTAGGGAATGTATTTTTTTGGGTTTTTACCCTTTATTAATTAATAAAGAATGGATTAATTAACTTTTTTTATTTTTGGTGTTTCTTGATCTTTGAATAAGCCCTGAAAATTATTGATTCAATTTATCTTCTTGTTATGCCATGTTTCTCACCCTGGTTTTCTCCTCTTGCAATCACTGGCTGAGAATTCTTGGCCAATGATGTTGATCACCTTTTTTATGGTGTTTTCTTCCATTGTTCTTCTTATTCTTCATTGTTGGCCTACAGGGTCACGGTTCAACTTTATCAGGTGGGTTCAAGTATGATCAAATCCCTAAATTCATGTGTTACAAATAGATTATATATTTGAGAATGAATCAGAGAGGATTTTGAATGTTGATGATGGGTTTATAGATCTGGTATCTAAAGAGAAGATGGAAATGACATAAGAGACACATCGGCAGCGTGCGGTCTTCATGCGTGAGAACTAGAATATGGTTTTTGTCTACTATAGGGATGGAATTTATGACCGAAGGAATTTTCCGCTGATTACGAGTGGTCAAACGGTGTGATTTGTGGTGGAAACGATAGATCTGGGATCTATGTGACATATCTAGAATTCTAAAAAACCCGACTACATGTCATATAGTCTAAAGAACACACACTATGTAGACCCCTAGATACGATGACTAGGGTTTCTGGGTGAGTTAAATATCACATTGAAGAACCCAAATTTATTGAAATTAATATTTGTGTTATAATTATTGTCAATACAATTGTTTGATAAAAATTTAATGTGATGTTAATTGAGATTTGGTATTCTGTCTTTGAATTATTATTGAGAATTACTCATGTTTTGGAAAGGTTGTTTTGATTTAAATAAGTTTCTTTAAATAAAGCAACATTTTAAATATGATTATTGCAGAGATGGTTAATAGTTCATAAGACATGTGTCATTGGTGATTTGTGTTGACGTGTTATTTACAACATTTGAAGAAATAGAGAATTTAATGTTGGTTGGATATATAATTTAATCATATGTCATGTAAAATGAAAATGGTTTATTTTGTCTAAAGAGGATTTGGTTTTATAGAGGCACAATTTTTTAGAAAGGTGGCTTTGGTATACTTGAATATTAATTTGTTTTTTCATTTCATTAAAGAAGGGTTTTTTATTTCACTATATTACTTATAATTTTTCTAAGTATACATTTTGGTTCTTAATAAAAAATTGATATCCCATAAGAAGGCCTTAACCTTTCTATTTCTAGATTAATTTTTCTAAGACATCAGATCAACTCAGTTGAACTCCCATTGTTCGATCTCTTCAATCATTCATTTGGTCCATCAAAATTGCTCTTGCATGTTGTCTTCTCCAGAAATCTACTGAGAGGTATAGGTCACCAGAGATATCCTTGCAACAATTTCATTGGAAGATCAAAATGATCTCTACAATATCCTGGTCATTCAATTAGACCAGTGAGATCTTCTTCAACATTGACCTCGCCTGAATGCTCCGCTCACCAGACAATCTCCTTGCAGCCATGTCATCTGATGATTGAGGTAAGACCTATGAGCACCATTTCATCATTATAAAAATTTGAGGATGACTTAAATGTGATGAAAATCTATTTGAATCACAAATTTAAGATCAAACTGTTAAAATTTAGTGTAAAGAAAAATATAAATTAATGAAAATTTCGATATACAGTGAGTTACGAAAATATAATTTTTACGGTGATGGTGATGTTTTTCAATACGTAACTCAAAGACAGAAAGTTCTAAATAAAAAATGAAATGAATCTTTCTGTTTCTAGAAGGTTTTGAGATGGTTAAGTTGCCTATAAATATAGGTGGATGACCTCATTTGATATTTCTGTTTATCTCTCATCTGAGAGAATATTGAGAGAAACAGAGCCATGAAAAAATGCTCTGGTTCATGAAGAAACTTTACACAAATATATTTCTTGCATAAAGGATAATAAATATATGAGGTAGTTGACATGTTCTTGGAACACTCATTCTATTTCATGATGAAATTTATTTCCATGGATTTTTTGGGATAGCACTTCAGGTGTCTCCCATGACTTCTATAAAGTATACATAAATTTTGAAAATCTTTTTTTTAGAGGAGTTTGAAGTATTGTGAACTATTTTATTTTATAAATAAGTAGGAGTTCCATTCATACTCTACTTTCACGAAGAAAGGGATATAATTGTGAGCACTTAATCTATTCATAGCACACTCGAGACTCTTTGCAAAGAACTTTTTTCCATAAAGAAATGAAGGTAGTGCAGTTTCCTTATGTGTTATCCTTATGGTTTTCACGAATCTTCTGAATACTGTGTTTCATGAGAAAATTACACACATAGACAGTGTGTATTTTGAAAAAACAAAATCTCTCATTCATTTGGATTTCATGATCTTTGTGAAGTTCGCATACTTTATGCGGATAAGTTGGTGTTTTTTCATGTTGTACATGCATGAATTTTTCATAGATAATGTTTAAGTGTTTAGTGTGTGTCTGAATCTTATGATAGTAAAGAGACAGTATTGAGTGCAGCATCACATGAATGTGTTGTGTGAAGATATAGTGTTTTATTTTTTATGTGATACATGATTTTCAAAAATATAATGGTATTGAGATCACGTGTGTAGTGCGATGAAAAAACAAATTGATATTGTGTGATTATTTTGTCCAAGTAAACTGATGATGCTCATACATTTTTTGCATGCATAAAGGTTATAGTATTTACATGCTAATATTTGAATGCATGAAACATAATATGCATGCATAATTTTTATACCATGAATTATGCACATATTTATGTGCATGCACAGGCAAAGTAAAGTGTTAAGGCAATTAAAGTGAAATAGTGTTTGTGTGTGTATGCTAGCACTATGTATTTTCACAAAGAAGATCAAAAATATATACATTGTTTTTCATTTGTTATTTCACAAAGAAGACACAAAAATAGTGTGAATAATTACATGCATTAAGTATTTTCATGTGATGTTGGGAACTACATGCATGAAAAATACACAATGTTGATGTGTGTAAAATTTGAGTTGATATGAAGCAATATTTTTCAGTAAAGAAAAGAAGAAGAAAAATTGTAGTTTGTTGATATATCTACAGTTATTCAATATGATATTACAATTATTTGAATTGGAAGTGTTATCTTCTGCAATTCAAGAGATTATACTAAGATGACTTTCATGCAGTGTTGTTGATTACATTTTGTGGTAGTCAAATAGTTTCAGTTGAAGTGAGGAAGTAAAGAATCATATTTTACTCACTATCTCAAATAGGAAGATCTGTTTTTTGTTATAGTGTCATCTTGAAGTTCTTGATATCTTTCTCATTTTTTTAAGAGTAGTGTTTATGAAACACTAGTGTAATTATAGTATAAATAACACTGGTCAGATATCTATATAATTTTGTAAAAGGTCCATACCTACCCACAATGGATTCAGGGTGATACCTGACTAACCCACTTGTAATTACTGATTCATTCATCGTAAATAATTTGTGCCTTGGATCATTCCAAACATAGTAAGTACATGGTCACCCACATTGGGGATGAACCTTGTAAAAATATTGTGTGTTGTGCTTCATTTATTTTTTGTCTTGCATATGGTATAATTGTGTTTTTAAACAGGGAAGATTTATTCACTCTAACAAGTGTACAGGTTAAAATCAAAAAGGGGTAAGAGAAAATAAAATTATTAAAAACTATTGTACATTAATTCACCCCCTATAAGTGTACTTACATGATCCACTGGGCACATCAATTAGTATCAGAGCATAGATTACATGTCTGATTGGATATATCTTATTGTCCCAATTGTTTTTATCTAATTTATATGAAGTGCATATTTGAATTTGAAGAAGTAACAGAGTTTTATCTTATGAATAATTTAGTTCCTATCTATTTTAGTTCCAAAAAGGAGGCTTTTAAAAAACCATAAATAAGAGACAAAAGAAATAGGCAAGAAAGCTGAAAAGGAATTTGAAGAAGAAAGAGGATAAAACACAAAATGGATGTATTCAGAATGGTAGTATATCAATAGCATATGTTAAATTAGTTGATAAAGATCCTTTTGATGATTATGGTTCAAGCAGTGATGAAGAAGAATTTGCTAAATCACTTAGTGACTTTTATTCATAAATCAAAGAATATGTGAAGAATGTTCCTATTGAAGTTGTAGCTAACACATTTTCTTTTATCAAAGGACTAAATGATAAAAAGTCATAGCTTGAAAAGGAAGCTGAGGATATTGAGTAGGCTTTGGAAAAGAAGTTTCAAATATTTAAACTTCTCTCAAAAATTATTGATTCCAAATAAGAAACTATATCACTTCACAATGAACATTTATCCTATGTTTAAGAACAATTGCAAAGAAATCTATGTGAGAACAAAGTTACTGAGAATGTCCTTACAGAGATGATTGTTACACTTGAATAATCTCATAAATCTACCATGAATATTAAATATTATTAGTTTAAAATCAAATACAAGGATGAGATATTCATTTGAGATGAAAAATCAAAAGAACAGTCTATATTATATTGCAATGAAAGACTTAATTTGATTGAAGATGAATTACAAAGTACTATTTATGAGAAGGATGTGACTAAGAAATTTATATAGAAATGATCCATGCATTGTTGAAACTACAAAAAATATCTATGAATGTTAAATAATCCTAGCTAGATGTTAAGACAAAGATAATTAATTCTATGAATAATTCTCTACTAAAATTAAGTCAAATGCATGATGATCAAGTTTTGAAAATGAAGAGTCAATGGGAAGACAAACTAGAAGTTATTGAATATGAGGGAAATTTCCTCAACATGAAGTGTCTTGAAATGGAAGTAAATTTGAAAAATCTTAAGGAAACATAATTAAATACTTCTCAAAAATAATGTGAAGATATGGTGAAATCACTTGAAGAATAGAAGAACTCTCTAAATAAGAAATATCTTGAGTTGGAGGTCAAGTTCATAAATCTAGAGAACTCTCAAGATGAATCTTAACAAAATAATGAAATAAGAAAGCATGTCAAGTGTAATTCTAAAAATAGTCTTACTTCCAAAAAGACTCATTTTAGTGGTAAGAAGATATTGAGATTATCTAAAGATAAATCTGTTAAAATATCACTAAAATAGGTAATCCTTGATCCATAAGTTTTTGTTTGTACTAATATTGTTTCAACTATAAGAATAGGTTCCAAAAATAATTCTGGTCAAACATGGATGAATAATATTGATAAAAAATACACTATATTATCAAATGTGTACATAAATAAGAGTAGGAATTATTTCTCTCTACAAAAATCTCAAATTAAGAATCATGTTATCCAAAAACTACAAGATGTAAAATCTAGTCAAGTGATACCACAGAAGAAGAAATCAATATTTGTTAGCTATTGTTAGTGCTGTTGGAAATTTGGACATAAGGCTATTGACTATTTGTATAATTTTTCAATTCATGATAATTATAGAAGGCCAGTATTAAGGGGGAGAAGATCAGATGTGAAGATAAATATTGTAGAATTAAATATTAATTCACAGTTGAAGAAGAATTTTTCTATCAAGAATAGATTTGAATGTCTTGAAGACTTCTGTGATTATTGAAACATAAGTGGTCACAATTATAATGAGTGTTGGTATATACCAACTATGCACTATGAAAATACTGATATGAAGACAATACCACAAAAAATTCAAAGGTAAATAACAAAATCAAAAAATTATTCCTTGGGGTATAAATAGGAGAGTAAATTTAAGAAAATTATTAAGTAAGATACACCCAATAATAATGATGATTTGAATGTCACACAAATGAATGGATGCTTCTATTTTGGAAGAAGAGGTCATATAATGGACCTTTGTAAATAGGTTATAAACATAAATTCTAGTGTAATCAAGCTAAATCATAAAAATAAGTTAATCTTAAAATCAAATAAAATGGTTGATTTAGTGCATGAAAATCAAGATAAAAAAATCAAATTTCATGATAGGTTGTCTAAAAAGTATAATCCTATGATTACTGGAGATTTGTGTGGAAGGTGAAAAATGTTAGGGCATATTGCTGATGAATTCATGACATGGTTGTCTGAAAAAATAGAACTAGTAAATAACAAAGGAGAATATCCAATGGCTTCTTAGGTTAACAATGATACTATGAAAAATGAGTCTACATGTAATAAGAAGTCTAATAATGTACCAAAAGGGTGTTTATTCATATGGACAGAGCATGTGGAATTAGCCAAAAAGTTAGAGTAGGAATAGAATAATGAAAGTGCTCTACTTACTAATGTGAAAAAAGCTTATTCCATCAAAGATTAAAGATAAATAAATCAATAATTTCATGTTTTCCTTAAATGATAAAATTTAGAAAATCAAATAAGGATCTAGCATGATGAGTTTTCATGAATCTAGAGTATAATTGAAAGTATTTTCTAGGTTGAGAGATAAATCTTAGTTCTACTACTCTAACTAAAAATCATTGAAGAACCACCTTATTCCCATGTATATTTTGTGTTTATTTCTTTTATGTAGGGAATTAAAGGTGAAGCATATATTTAGGGGAGTCCTAAAGATATGAGTGTTGTGAAAATATTATACATTACCTAGGAGGTTATCCATCATGGTTTTCTTTATTTCAATTTCTATTAAAATTGTTCTTGAAGATCATTCTTGAAGAAAGTCAATCATGATGAACAACATGGATAAAGTTCATTCATCTAAGGGGAGAAAAAATTAACAACTACCAGAGTTGAATATATCAACTAGTATCATTGAATATTTGAATTTTTTTTAAGGGACTTATTTGATGATTTCAAATTCTAGAAATTGAATCTTGTCATTAAAGAGGTATGTTCTTATATCTCTATATGAATAACAATTCTAAATCAAAAGAGGAGAGAATGATAATTTGATGATAGAAGTAAAATTTATTGATAAAGGGGAAGTGAATTATTGTAGTTGAATATTTTTAATCTATTTTTTTGAGATGGATATAGGAGATTAGTTGAATATATTTTCAACATACCCTGAAAGAAGGTTTAAGTTTTGGCATCATATACTAAAAAAATTCATTAACATCTTTGTTGTCTAGATTGATAACTCCTATTTTCTACACCAGGTTATCCCATGTAGACTTGGAGATGATTAATTAATGACTCATTTATTTAATAAAGGTGATTTTTTAATTTTATTAAGCATATCAATTTAAATTTCTTATAAGTGGTATCTATTATGAAATGAAGAGATTGAAAAAGAGCCGAAAAGAAGTTCAGTTATTACAGAATGATATAAGTTGAATTATTTACTATAATTATATATTTGGTTTTATTTTTAAGTAAGGGGGAGAATAATACATTGACTTTGAACGTGAAATGGGTATTGATAACAAATCCAAAGGGCTAGATTAAAGAACACAGATTTATTGAAAGTAATATTTGTGTTGTAATTGTTTTTAATATAGTTGTTTGATAAAAATTCAATGTGACATTAATTGAAAGTTTGTGTTCTTCCTTTGAATTATTATTATTAATTATTCATGTTTTGTAAAGGTTGTTTTGATTTGAATAATTTTCTTTAAATAAATCAAAATTTTAAATGTGATGATTACAGAGCTAGTCAATAGTTAATAAAACATGTGTCATTGGTGATTTGTGTTGACACATTGTTTACATCATTTGAATGAATAGACGATTTGATGTTAGTTGTCTATATAATTTAAGAATATTCCATGCAAAATAAAAATGATTTATTTTGTCTAAATGGGATTTTATTTTTCTAGATGCATAGTTTTTGAGAATGGTGGATTTAGTATACTTGAATATTAAGTTGGTTTAGTAATTCATTGAAGAAGGGTTTTTTATTTCACTATATTACTTAGAATTTCTCTAAGTATGCATTTTTTTTCTTAATAAAAAGTTTTCATCCCACAAGAGGGCCTCAATCATCTGATTTCTCGATTCATTTTTTTATTCGTCTAATCAACTCAGTTTAACTCCCACCATTTGATCTCTTCAATCATTCATCTAGGTCGTCTAAATTGATCATGTGAATTGTCTTCTCCAACAATCTACTAAGAGCTATAGTTCAAGTAAGATATACTTACATCAATTTCATTGGAAGATCGAACCGAGCTCCGTAATATCCTAGTTGTTCGATTGGACTAATGATCTCATCTTCAATCTCAACCTCACCCAAATGTTCTACTCACTGGATAATATCCTTGCAGCCACATCATCCGATGATTTAGGTAAGAAATTTGAGCACCATTTCAGTGTTTGAAAAATATTAGGATGACTAAAATGTGATGTAACTCTGTTTGAATCATAAATCAAAGATCAAACTGCTGAAATTCAGTGTAAATAAAAACCTAAATGGAAGAAAATGTTGATATACAGTGAGTTGTGAAAATATAAGCTTTATGGTGATGGTGATGTTTTGTGATACGTGACTTTAAGGTAGTGATTTATAAAGAAAAAACCAAATGAATATTTGTGTTTCTCAAAGGTTCTGAGATGCTGAAGTTGCCTATAAATACCAGTGGCTAACCTCATATAGTGACCCTGCTTTTTATTACATTAATATTACATCATCTTAATGATAAACAAAATAAAAGCATTATATAACCAGGATCCAAAGGTTTAGTGTCTTGGTAAAATTAGAACCATACATAATATTTACAAAATAAAACATAAACATTTATTTAATTCCTTCTTCTCTAGCTTCTTATTATCCCTTGAATTCTCCTTGGTACAAGTAGTCACCTGAGGATATACATCAAAAAAGGGCCAGCTAAAATCCTAGTAAGAGGATAGATAGGAACCTGAAATAATATAACATGGGTTTAGAATAATCATTATAATCATAACATGGTAATATTATTATAATCATTAGAGTAATCATTAAGAAAAGGCTTGTAATGTGTTTATGCATAAAAATGAAACATCATGTCTTAGTGGTCAACTACCACACATAGTTTTGAACAAATATAGCATAATGTTCATGCATATTTCACTTTTCTCATGAGATAAATAACATTACACAATGAATTTGAGTGATATATAATTTTGGGTACACTCATCACATCATAACATTTAATTTTTACTATATAATTTTAGGCGCACCCATCACATCATAACATTTACATCATCATGCATGCCACATAGAATGTATATCAATCTTGGACATAAAATAAACCATGGAAAATAATGGGTTTCATTTAATAAATTATACATTCATAAACTTTGGGTTACCAAATTAAATATGGAATAACATAATTGATATAAGAATCATCAACCTTGAGTGAAGAAGAAACAATCTCGATAAGTAAAAGGTGTGTTTTTTTAAATAAGTGTTCTTTTGGAAAACATTGTGTTTGTCATAAACTCAAGTAAAAAAATTTATATCCAAAAAAAGGTAATATAATGATGAAGAAATGATATTTAAGGAATATCCATACTGAAAATGTGGTGAAATATGGAAAACCCAAAGAAATAGAGTTGGGTTTGAGAATTCTTCTTACCTTATGTCTGAATACTTTCTTCACTTTAATATCATGTATAATCATATTAGATTAATTAAATAAAAAATACATAACCTTTTATACATTAATTTTATTCATAATGGTTTTATTAAGTTCATTTATGGTCTTTTCAATGAGTTATAGAGTTTAATTCCATCATTTGGGAGCATTTGTTTTCAAAGTTTTCATGATTGGTTTGTTTGTATACATGAATTGAAGTTCATGTAAAATGAGGATAAATATCCAAAATTATTATTATATATAATTAATGATATTACATAAGTTTAAATGGTCTTATAAATAATTTTTTTATAATTTATGAGGATTAATCAATAGATAAAATTTAATAATGACCGTTTTAGGTTAATTTTGATAGTTTTTCAATCACAAAGAACTCATTTTATTTTATCATTTAGTATTATGTATATACATTAGTTCTAGAACATAAATAGGTTTGAAAAATATTTTTTAAAATTTATTTTCATCCATTTAATGGTTTTATTATATCCTTTAAGTCATTAAAGGAAAATAAAATTTCATCGTCCATGATATTGGTAAATTGACACATCACGGGTGATGATTTCATTTTTAAAATAAAAGAGAGAGGGGGAGTTTAATGATGGTTCTTCCATTAACATGATAGAATAAAATTATATTAATAATACTATAGTTATTATTCCATTTTAATAAGATAATGTGAGGAGAAGAGAATAAAATAAATTAAATTGAAAATAAATTTAAATAAAAATGAAGAGGATTTTACCTCTTAGATTTATCCTCCTTGGTAACCTCCTTAGGGAAAAGGTTTTGATATTTTGATGAGACCAAGAGATCCTAGACATGGGATAGTGTATTGGGGAGAGGTTTGGGTATAATTTTTTCAAGGCTCAAATATTGAGAGGTGTGAGGAGAAGAGAGGGTGAGGGTGGTATTTATAGAGGAGGAGAGGGGTGTTTCCCCATTATTATATTCATTAGTTTATTATTTTGGATCAAGACTATGAATAGTTTAAGAATTATCTCTAAATATATTAAAATAATGAAGTTAATTTATAGATTATGGTTATTACATTAGCAATAACTCAATGAATAGTGTATTTAATTTATAATGTATTTATACTGTAAATTATCATATTTTACTATTCACCAAAAATTCAAGTATTTCAGAAAAATCCCAAAAATTAACCCTATCCATTTTTTGAAGTGTATAATTAAAAAATGAACTCCATTTTTTTAAAATAATTTTCTAAATATGAGTAATTTAATTTTTTAATTAAAATCATCATTTACTTGGAAAATACAAATTTAAAAATTATAACTGATTTTATAACACTTTGAAAAATCACTTAAGGTCTCATAAAATTATCTTAAAATCATAAGAAACCAAAATATTAATTTATGAATACATTTTATGAATATATATTTTCTTTTAAATTATTAAATTAATCATAAAGAAGTAATTAAATATTTTTGACTTACAAAATTTCCAACACTTAATTAATAATTTTTAAAACATTTGTTTACTAAGACTATGATATAATTATACCACACTTTACTTTATAAGATTCCTAAATTTTATTTATACTTTCATGGGTATGGCTACTATTCATTTGGTCGGTTTACTATTCATAAGGGTCATATTACTATTCCTATGGTCAAGTTACTATTTCATTGGTATTGGTTTCTTAACTTCTAGTAATACTTTTTATTTCATTAATTTTTCATTTATAAAGTTTTTATTATGGTATATAAGTGATTTTATGTGATTTATACTATATGAAATTACTATAATAAGGGAGAAATTTTATTGATAAAATTTTGGGTCATTACACCTCAATTGATATTGATGCTTATCTCTCATCTGAGAGAATATTGAGAGAAACAGAGCCATAAAAAATGATCTGGTTCATGAAGAAGATTTTAACATGTATATTACTTGAATTAAGGATAATAAATATGTGAGTCTGTTGACATGTTCTTGGCACACTAATTCTATTTTCTGATGAAATTTGTTTCCGTGGAGTTTTTGGGATGGCGCTTCAGGCGTCTTTCATACCTTCTGAGAATTATATAGAACTTTCAAAAATCAGTTTGTTTTGTGAAGGAGTTTGAATTAACATGAAATGTTCTATTTTATGAATAATTATGAGTTCCACATATACTCTACTTGCACAAAGAAATGGAGATAATTGTGAGCACTTAATCTGTGCATAGCACACTCGAGAAGCTTCGTGAAAAACTTTGTTCTGTGAAGAAATAAAGGTAGTGAAATTTACTTATGCATTATCCTTCTGATTTTCATGGATAATTTGAATAATGTGTTTCATGAGGAAAGTAACACACAGACAGTGTGTCTTGTGCACAAAATATCTCTCATTCATTTGTCTTGTGTGATCAGTGTGAAGGTTGCATACTTTATACGGATAATTTGGTGTTTTGTCATGTTGTACATGCACAAAGTTTTCACAGATAATGTTCAAGTGTTCAGTGTGTGTATGCATCTTATGATAGTAAATAGACATTATTGAGTGCAGCATCACATGAATTTTTTGTGTGAAGATATGGTGTTTTCTTTATTACGTGATACATTCTTTTCAAAAATACAGCGGTAGTGGGATCACGCATGTAGCATGAAGAAACAAAAAAGTGATATTTGATGATTATTATATGAAAGTAAATTGAGGTAACTCATACTATTTTTTCATGCATAAAGAATATAGTGTTGACATGCTAAGAGTTTAATTCATGAAACATAAGATACATGCATACTTTTTAGACCATGCATAATGCACATATTGATGTGCATGCATGGGAAAAGTAAATTGTTAAGGAAATTAAAGTAGAAAAGTATTTGTGTGTGTGCGCTAGAACTATGTATTTTCATAAAGAATATCAAAAATATATACATTGTTGTGCATTTTTTATTTCATAAATAATAAAAAAATAGTATGAATAATTACATGAATTAAATTTTTTCATGTGATGTTGAGAACTACATGCATGAAAATTACGTAATGTTGATGTGTGTAATATTTGAGTTGAGATGAAGCAATATTTTTTAGTGAATCAAAGAATAAAACAACTTGTAGTTTGTTGATATATCTACAGTTTTTCAATATAATATTTCAGTGTTTTAAATTGGAAGCGTTGTCTTCTACAATTATGGAGATTATACCAAGATGACTTGCATGCAGTGTTGTTAATTTCATTTAGTGGAATTTGAATAGTTTCAGTTGAAGTGAGCAAGTACATAATCAGATTATACTTAGTGTCTTGGAGAGGAAGATTGGTTTTGTGTTATAGTGGCTGCTTGAAGTTCTTGAGATCTTTCTCATTGTGTTAAGAGTTGTGTTTGTGAAACACGGGTGGAATGCCAGTATAAATAACACCGGTGGGATATCAGTATAATTTGGGAAAAAATTTATACCTACCCATAATGGTTTCAGGGTGATACCTAACCAACCCACTTGTAATTGGTGATTCATTCAAAGTGGAGAATTTGTGTCTTGGATCATTATGAACACAACAAGGATGTACTCAACCACATCGGGGGTGAACCTTGTAAAAATATTGCGTGTTGTGTTTCATTTACTTTTTGTCTTTCATGTGGTATAATTGTGTCTGAAAATAGGAATATTTGTTCACTATAACAAGTGTATAGGTTCAAATAAAAAAAGGGGTAAGAGAAAATAAAATTCATAAAAACTAGTGTACACTGATTCACCCCCCCCCCCCCCTCTAAGTGTACCTACATGATCCACTAGTCACTTCACACATGTCGTGTGGGACCCCCACACACCATGTGACTCAGTTTATACTTGGGGATTACACGGACACAGGCACAGGTAGGAATACTCCATGTATTGGTATACGTCCAGGTATATAGGCATGGCTTGACAAACATAGACATGACCAGAAGAGAACGGGGAAGCCTTGGGTGACCAAGATGCACCATGTAGTACCCTTACATGCCATGTAGTATAATATGACCACTAATCCATGTGCTGGAAAGGGCATGTACATGTAGCATTGAGGGACCACATACCATGTGGGTCCTTTACACATCGTATACTTTTTTATGAATCTTCTACCTCTCATATCGCCTTCATTTGGACTCATATTTTGGCCTGTGAGTAGCATGTCCTGATTTTTTTCAGGTATAATGTTATGGTGTAATTCTTAGTGTATTTTGAGATATGATGTGAGATATTACAAGAATGAAGCTTTCTTAGGTAGCGCTCAATGATGTCAGTGATCAGGCGGGTTCATCAAAGTGGAACCCTCATGTTGTGTCAGGGCATGAGTCCTACTCCTATAGAGTGGAACCCTCCTTCTATGTTCGATCATGGGTCTTATACCTATAGAGTGGAACCCTCCTTCTATATTATTCCATGGTTCCTCTATCTATAGAGTGGAACCATAATGATGTGTCAGGGCATGGGTCCTCTATCTACAGAGTGGAACCCTCCTTCTATATTAAGGCATGGGTCATCTATCCACATAGTGTAACCCTCTTATTGTGTCAGGGAATGGATAATCTATCTACATAGCGGAACCCTCCTGATATTTCAAGGAAAGTGTCCTCTATCTATAGATTGAAACCCTCATGTTGTGTATGGGCATGGTTTCTCTACCTACTGAGTGGAATCCTCATGTTGTATCGGTGTATGGGTTCTCCATCTATTGATTGGGACCCTCCTGTCGTACTAGATCATGGGTCCCCTATCTAGATATTGTCTCACCTTGATTGTGTGGCATAGTTTCAAGGTGTGTCTCCACATGGTTCCTCTTTGGAAAGACATGTGAGATGTTTGGAATCATTGATGAACCTTTGGAACTATTGTCAGACACTTTTCCTGGGTTGGGATGTAAGATAAAGATCCCCCTCCTCTCTCACCTAGGTTTTTTTATGAACATATATCTTTATTGTTGGTTTCCATTTCTCTCATGTTATGGGTTGATATGTCTACTTCGATCATGTCACATATTGTTCCCCCTTTAGCTTCTAGGTTATCTTAATGGGTATGTATATACTCACCCATGTATGGTATTTACCTGTACATGTCTTATCTTATGAAAATGTTGGACGGTTCTATGGTGAATATAGAGGAACATAAGGGATACCTAATTGAATTTTAACACATATGGTGGTTGGGGTTTGGAGATTTAGAGCTGGCCTCTCTCATCATTTACTTTTCTAGTTATTGTCATGTTGGGAAATCTTTCTAGGTTGGGCATGTATTTTTCCATTTCGTTTTGGTCTACTCTATCGTACTCTTTTCTATTCCCTATAGATTTTCACATGTATGTTTTTTACTCTAGATGTTATGGTATTTTTATTATTGTTCATCTACACTTCTACATTGAGATGGTTGGGTGTGTGAACATTGGTACATTAGGCAAAGGCCTCCCATAATAGTTATGAATTGTGGCACTTATCACTAGACCTTAGTCTATGGAGGTGGGCTTGGAGTATTTGTGGCTCAGCCTTCTGCCGGCTAGGCGGTCCTTAGTGGGTTAGGTCATGAAAAATTGGAATCATGGGTGGTTTGGCCTTAAGAAGGTGTTTGAATTTTTTTCTTTTTACAAGGTTTGGTTGAGAATTTAGGGAAATGGTTTCAAAGTTTCTCAAGTGCAGATCTTTAGCCAAGGAACCCAATATTGGTTTGGTAGCGTACATCCATTCACTAGGACTCTAAATACCTTATTTTTGACTTGGAATAACAAGAAATTAGATGCAAGGAACATTGGTATGTGCATCATATAGGATTGAGTTCTTTGGCTAGACTTCTTGAGTCATATCCCCATATATAAATTCCCATTTGACTATGGTACATCTTAATTACTTTCAAGATTCCTTCATGAAGATAGTCAGTCAAGTTACTAATTCAGGATCATGATGAAGATCTGATGAGTGATGGTGCCTTATTTTAGGGGCCATCTCATGAGATATTTCCTCCAGGGGGAAGTTAGCATCACCCCCACCTGTCAAGTAGAGAATTATACTAGCAGGGTAGTTTGAGTATGCATGTAGGCTTATCACACCTCGTGCAGTGATGTGTTTCATCTATGTGGGCTCAGATATGGTGGCTTGGGGTGTTCATTCTTCCACGATGGGGTGATCTTCTGTGGTGAAGGGCAGCTTCTTCCTTAGTGGAGATGAGGTTCGTGTGGGCTTAGATCTAGCGGTGCAGGGTTCGATCTTATATAGAGGGGTGTGATCTTCCATGGAAAAGTCTCAGGGTGGCGGTGAGGTTCGTCCATGTCTCATATCTGGAGACATGGTGGGGTACATTATTTTGGGGTGAGGTCTCAGGGCAGCGGTGATGTTCATCTGTGGCTCAGTTTTGGTGGTGTGGTGGTGTGAGATCTTCCGCAAAGAAGTCTCAGGGTGGCAGCAGTTCATCCGTGGAATAGTTCTAGTGGTGAGGGGTGGTCATGCTTCTACGTAAAAGGGTGTTCGTGCTTCCACAGTGTAGGTCGGTCGGGTCTTCCATAGTGAAGGGGTTGAGTTCCAGGTCTTCCATGGTGAGGGTGTTCATTCTGGTCTTCAGTGTCGTTTTCTATAAGGGTGAGTTCTTTGTGTGGTTTTTGTGGTCTTCGTGAGTGGTTTTGATGGTGGTGACAAGATTTTAGGAGATTTGAGATGTCTATGTCATTAGGGTGGCCTTTGTTTGCCCTCATGGGTTCCTCTCACTTCTCACATGCTTGCTTGTTTTGGCCTTTGGTGTGATTTCTTCCTTGTCTCAGATATGATTGGATTCATTCCCATAGTGTCACTTATGGTGTAGATTTTCATGGTCACCCTCTTTGGTGATGATTCTTTGGTGTGGTTGTTGGGTCTTCCAACCCTAGGAGGAGTTGTCTTGTCTTCTCGCATCTTGAAGCATCTGGCTTCTTCGGGTTACTTTTATGTGGTTGTGGTTTTGAGGTAGCCTCATGGGTTCGTTACAGCAAGTCTATCTTCCGGTAGCAGTTTTGACGTCCGAGGTGTAGACAATGTCATTGATTCTTTTCTAAATGCTGAATTTTTTATCTCAGTGAATGTTTTTCTTGGTGGTTTTCTATTGTAAATTTTTTGATGTTATGACCTGTGGCTTGCGTTCAAGGGCCTATGAAACTAGACATTCTTTAAGGGGTTCTTCATATGAGGTTCATAGTAGGAATTTTTCACCAGATTATTGCTATTCAGATTTGGATGATTGAGAGGATATGAAATTTTTCATCAGTACTAGGATCATGCAGATCTGCACGGGATAGCTTGTCAACCAAGGATGAGAAGGTAGAAGACGGACTTTACATTTTTTATGTTGTGTAGGAGCTTTCCTTTGTTTTATTTATCTAGTTGTTGATGGTTTTTGGACTGTTTGGGAAAATTTTATGTCTTTATGTCCTTTATTTCATGTTGAGTTCCCCCTCACCCATTAAAAGGGGGATTATGGTATAATAAAAAATTAATTTTCAGTGAGATTCCACATTCAGCTAGATCTCCAGGAAATAGAGTATTGGCTTAATTAGGTGATCCAAGCTTTTAGAATTGTGAAAACCCCAACTATTCAGGTAGTTGTGATGGTATCTAGTCTTTTCCATGGAGCAGCTAGGTGTTGGTGTAGTTTGTCATGAAAACGCATGATGAGTCGGCACAGTCATGGTCTGACTTCCAATAGTTATTTCATGAGGAGTACCACCCATCATGCTTACACTCCATTCAGATTCAGGATCTTATGGAGATGCATTAGGGGATGAGGATAGATTCCATGTGTGTTTTTTGGTTTACTGACCTTACACAATACTCCCTCAACATGATTCAAGATGGATACTTCTGGGCGTGGAATTTTGAGAAAGGTCTCTGCAGAGGCATATGTTCTAGTATAGTACCTCTGTGGATTCCCATGTATGATGGAGTGTTCAAGAGGGTAGAAGTGACAGATATATTCCTATTTTAGGGACGTCATGAAGCTAGAGATGGTAGTGGGTGTCATAGGGATGAGTCATCTATAACATCTAGCAGGTGCTAGTCAGAAAAATCTTGACATAGGAGATCATGACCAAGCTCAAGAACATGGTTGTGTAACCCAAGGACTGAACATAGGACCAGGGAAAATTTGAGAGGGGTGTTTTTATTCATTTGATGGTTGTGGTCACATGGAACATCATTACCCGGCCTAATATGATGGGGAGGATAAGCAGATGGTGGATGGACCACCATATCAGAGGCAGTGTTGTGATCATAGTTCTCTTGGGCTTAGACAAGGCGGACCCCATGGAGGCAAAGTTGGAAGAAGATCAGTTTGAGATTTAGTAGGAGGATATGTTGGTGGTTTATTATGTTATGATATACTTCCACCACCACTATTAGGTGGCCTACATCAGGCTCAAGGAGACAGTGGTTAGGGTCATGGGAAACTTCAGGCTATGGAGGCTTATGATCTGGCAACTCATGGATGATTAGAGGTATTATCTGTGTTAATTATAAAATTAATTTAGTACTATTATACATATGTGTGATTCATTCCTTCATATCCTTACTCTTGGTGAGAGAGATGGAGTTTGTTTTAGATACTTTATCCCAGCACTTTTCCTTGAAGTTCCTATAGGAAATACTTCTTTGATATCGTTCATCTACTGGTAGTATGATCTATCACTTAGTGGAGATATTTTCTCATGGTACCTCTTGGTTATCAAGATGAGACCTTATGGAATCATCTTGGGTGTGTATTGGTTTTCCATGGTCCAAGACTAGATTGGCATTCACTTTATATGAGTCAGATGCCTTCAGATAGATTAGATGAGATTCTCCTTTATGGGTGAGAGAGATATCATGGTGGAGTAATTTGATTTTGTGAGCAGGAAGCTGCAACCCATCACCCATTAGTTAGAGAGTTTATCCCTTGGCATATTGGTCTCTTCAAGCATATGTATTCCTTCACTCATGGAGGATTATATGAAAGTATTCCTTGAGAACGTTTCAGAACTAACTTTGAGGTGAGAGATGGATTTTTTTCATCAACTTTCACCCCATGACCACTCTAATATCCTTTTAGAAATATCATATTTCCTCTATCGAGCTATGTGAGATGAGGGTGTAGTTAGAGGAACTTAAATAGAATTTTTTTATTAGACCCAGTGTTCCCCCTAGGCAGCTCCATTTTTATTCATGAAAAAGGTGGATGGGAGCTTGTGGATTTGTGTTAATTATTATCTCATGAACCAGAACACAATAAATAAAAAAGTACCCCTTACTGAGGATTGATGACTTATTTGGTCAGTTTTGAGGTGTGATCTGGTTCTTGAAGATTGATCTTAAGTCTGGCTACCACCAGTTGAGAGTTTGCAAGGATGGTATTCTGAAACTGGCTTTCTGATGTCGCTATAGACGCTATGAGTTCCTAGTGATGTATTTCGGTGTGACGAATGCACCCGTTGTTTTTATATGGATATAATGAACTGGATCTTCCAATCATACTTGGACTGGTTTTTAGTTATCATAATTAATTAAATACTTATCTACTTTGCATCATAAGAAGAGGATGAAAATCAATTAATAATGGTCCTAGACTTTCTTAAAAAGCATTATCTTTATGGAAAGCTCTTGAAGTGACAATTCTATATTCATAAGGTTCACTTTCTAGGAAATTTCATTTCTAAGCATGGATTAACAATGGACCTAATAAAGATCGATGTAGTGCTTTCTTGGTATCCACCCAAGAGCATCTAAGAGGTGTAGAGTTTTCTTGGATTAGCAGGGTATGATGGGAGGTTCATGGTAGACTTCTTAAGAATTTTATCCTCTTTGACTACTCTGACATGGAAAGGGAAACCATTTACCTAGACTGATCAGTGTCAGAGATCCTTTGAGGAGTTGAGGTTGAGTCTGACAAGTGCTCCTGTTATGAGACTATCATAGGAGGTCATGGAGTATATAGTATATTAAAATGCATATGGATCTCTGATTATTTTCATGTTTATGTAGAGGTAGGAAGTAGTTGTATATGGTTCAAGGTAGTTGAGACCCCATGAGAAGAACTACATGACTCATGACCTATATTTGGAAGTGGTAGTATTTTCTCTAAGGATGTGGAGGCACTCTCTTTTGGGAGAGTGATTTATTGTTTACTCATACCATTAGAGTCTCAGGTATTTCTTCATGCAAAGGAATATAAACCTAATACAAATCTGGTGGTTGTATTTCCTTCATGACTATAACTTTGAGATATTCTATACTCCTGGTAAGGACAATGTGGTGGTAGATTCCTTTGGCAGTAAGTCCCGGGCTCACTTGGTGGAGGAGGCATCTGAGTAGTTAGTTTCTTTGTGGCTAACCCTGGTAGAGGATGAGGGTGCAGCTTTTCTTTGATCGATGGTGTTGAATACCTCACTTATCCATCATGTGAGCAAGACTCAGTTTGGAGACATTGATTATGACATCCTACATGACCATATATCCTCAAAAGATTCACTATATGGATTTTCTGAAGGATAGAATCACATCATCCTCTTCCGAGAATGGATAGTGGTCTCGGCCATGATGCGGGGGGAGGTGATGAGTAAGTTTCACACTTCTCCTTTGGTTGTACATACTAGTTTTTGGAAGATGTATATATTACTTCAGTGATAGTTTTGGTGGGATGACATAAGGTAGAGTTTGGTCGAGTTCATCCTACAGTGCCTTGTGTGTCAACAAGTGAAGGTTGAGCACTAGGTTATGGAAGGTTTATTGCAACCTCTTGATTCTTGGAGTGGAAATGGGATGACATATCCATGGAATTTGTGACAAGGCTTTCATGGATATATATGGTTCACAATGCCATCTAGATGATAGTTGATCAACTTACCAAGTCGGTACACTTCTTTACTATTAGGGAGTAGAGTTCGTTGGAGATTTTGGTTCATATATATGTGTGGGACATCATATTATTTCATTAGGTTACCTCTATGATCATCTCTGATAGTGATACATGGTTCACAACACAGATGTGGAGAGGCTTGCAGGAGGCATTAGGGACCTAAATGAGGATTAGTACATCTTTTCACCCCCATACAGATGGTCAGATCATGCACACTTTTTAAGTGTAGAAAGATATATTTAGGGATTGTGTGCTAAACTTTGGTCAGAGCTAGGAGGATCGCTTACCTTTGGTAGAGTTTTCTTATAATAATATCTATCACTCTACTATCAGTGTGGTACCTTTTTAGGCTCTATACGGAAGACCATATAGATCACCCTTATGTTGGACTGATATTGGTGAGGTATCTCTAATTGGTCTAGAGATGGTGTACATGATGACAGAGAAGGTTTGGGTGATCCATGAGTGGATGAGGATATCTCAGAGTTGATATAAATCTTATGTTGATCGACATTTTAGGCCCTTGGAGTTTGATTAGGGAGACCAAGTTTTCCTAAGAGTCTGCCCGCAGTAAGGGTTGCAGAGATTTGGACGTGAATATAAGATATACTTGAGTTTCATCAGGTTTTTTGAGATATTATAGAGGTTTGATAAGGTTTCTTACCACCTCACCTTTCCCCCACAGTTGAAGCGAGTGCATGACGTCTTCCATGGGTCACAACTGAGCAGATGTGTGCATGATCCCATGAACATTATTGATTGGGATGAGATGGACAAAAAGGATGGAGACACTTTCATAGAGAACCCAATGGAGATCAAGGATTGGTAAGAGAGTATCTTTTTTGGATAAACCACTCCCTTGGTTCGTATGTTTTGGTAGCATAAGGGCATATAGGAGAGCTCCTGGGAGCATGAGATCTAGATGCGGGCTCAGTATCCCCACCTTTTTACTTAGTTTTTGATTTTTTTATTATGAAAAAAGTGAAGTATAGAATAATTTATAGACCTTATTTTTTCTTATAATAATTTTAAATATATCAAGGAACATTTTCAGTGTCACGCATTGATACGGTGTGTGATTCTGAGGCCCAGTGAGCAAAAAATTAATTTTATAAAAATATTAAATATATTTATATCACGTTCAAACATTTTTTCCATAAATAATTAAATTTATCCTGAATGGAGTCTCAAAATGGAAATTTGAGACCATGGTTGAATCTATAGTGTGGGATTTACCCTAGGCATAGCCTAAAGTTTGTCGGCACGGGACATCTGATAGAGGCAGTCATTGGTGGGTGCATTTAATTAAAATAAATAATTAAATTATGTATTTAATTAAATGATATAAAACAATTAAAACTCTATAAATAGTATGTTATAGAAAATCTTTATAGTTATCCACATAACCCTTGGATCATTGAGAGGATTTTCCACCATCGTTTGTTGGAAAATAAAAATAAGACGATGGTCAGCAACCGAATCAAGGTGATTCAAGGCACAACGAATACAAAAGATCTTCCCCATCATTGGTGAATGTATTATTAACCAAAGATTGATAAAATATCAAGTTAGGCCATGTATTTAGTTGGGTTTTCACCCTTTTTAATTAATGAAGCATTTTTTAATTAGCTACTTTGATTTTTGTCATTTTCCAATCTTAGTACGAGCCCTAAAAATTGTTGATTCAATTTATCTGCTTGTTATTTCATGTTTCTCACCCTTGTTTTCCCTAATTGTAACTGTTGGTAAATAATGATTGGAAAAAGATGTTGATCACCTTTTTTATGGTTTTTTCCCACCATCATTCGTCACATTTTTCACTATTGGCCTACAGGGTCGTGGTTCGACTTTTTTGGGAAGGTTTAGTGTGATTGAACCCCTGTATTCATGATAGATTCACACGAGATGAGTGAATTAGAGATTTGAGGATTAGTGGGAGATGATTTTGGATGTGGGTGATGGATTCATAGATCCAGTATTTGAAGCAGAGATGGACATGACATAGGAGACGCGTTGGAAATGTGGGAGAACCAGAATATAATTTTTGACCACCAGAGATCCAAAATAATCAGTTGAAGGTATTTTATATCAATTATGGGTGGTAAAATGATGTTATTTAAAGTGGAAATGGTGTATCTAGGATCTTTATGATAGATCTAGAATTCTATGAACAAATTGACTACACATTGTGTAGTCCAAAGAACACACGTTGTGTAGACCTCTAACTACGATGGCTAAGGTTTTCAAGTGAGTTATATATCACACACCGTGTGGAAACCCCACACACCATGTGAATTAGTGTTAGAATCCCAACCTATACTCTCATAGTACATGTAAATGAAAACAACCAAGCACACTCTATGTATTGACATACGGCTAGGTCCACGGGCACAGCTTGAAGGACACAGACACATCCAGGAGAGAACGGACAGGCCCTGATTGGCCAAGACACATTGTGTAGTACCCTTACATGTCATGTATTACTACATGAACAATTATTCATGCACTTGTGATGACACGACTAGGTAGTAGAGTGGTACCACGCGTCGTGTGGGTCCCTTACACATTTTGTACTCATTTATTAATCTTCTACCTCTCATATCTCCATCATTTTGATTTGGATTTTGGATTTGTAGTAGCATTTACTAGGTGTTTTTATATGTATAACATGATGGTGACCTCCATAGTGTCTTTTGAGATAATATGTGAGATGTTCTAAGTGTGACGCTTCCTTAGGCATTGCTCGATGATGGTAGTGATCAGGTCGGATCATCAGAGTGGAACCCTCCTATTGTGTCAGGGCATGGGTCCTCTACCTATAGAGTGGAACCCACCTATAGTGTTGGGTCATGGTTACTCTACCTATATAGTGTAACCCTCCTATTGTGACATGGAATGGGTCCTCTACCTACATAGTGGAACCCTCCTGATGTGTCAGTGCATGGGTCCTCTATCTACAGAGTGTAACTCTACTATTGTGTTAGGGTATGGGTCCTCTATTTATAGTGTGGAACCCTCATGTTGTATCAAGGCATGGTTCATATATCTACATAGTGTAACCCTCCTATTGTGTCATGTCATGGTTCCTCTATCTTTATAGTGTAACCCTCCTACTGTGTTAGGGAATGGGTCCTCTATCTACATAGTGGAACCCTCGTGCTGTGTTAGGACATGGTTCCTCTATCTATAGAGTAGAACCCTATTGATGTGTCAGGGAATGGGTCCTCTACCTACTAGGTAGGACCCTTCTATTGTATCAGGTCATGGGTCCTCCATCTACTGAGTGAAACCCTCCTATCATAATAGGTCATGGGTCCACTATCTAGAGATTACGCCACCTCAACTGTGTGGCATAGTGTCAAGGTGTGTCTCCACATAGTTACTCTTTAGACAAACATGTGAGATGTTTTTCATCATTTATGGACCTTTGGAAATGTTGGAAGACTATTTTTATGGGATGGGTTGTGATATGGAGATCCACATTCTCTCTCTCCTAGTTTTCTTTTATGATCATATATCTTTGTTGTTGGGTTTTGTTTATCTATTATTATGGGTTGAGCTGTCTAATTCTATCATGTATCATATTTCTCCCTCTTCATCTTTTGGGGTGTTCTAATGGGTATGAATATATTCACCACTACATGGTCTTTTTATGAACTTGTCATGTCACAACCCAACACAACGGGTCTCGAGCTGCAACTACTCTAATCCCACCTCTATAGGCCAAGGGCTAGAAACAAGTATTGAAATAAATAACTAGTATGATAGGAATTTTCCAAATTACCTATATTAACACACCCAACCATCTCCATACATAATTGAATAGGAATAATAATAAAATATGCAACATCTAGAGTGAAAATCTTGCATGTAAAACCTCTAGGGAATTCAAGAGTACAATTGCATAATCTAAAAAGAAAAAGGGGGAAAATAAATTACCAACTAGAAATATGTCCCAACCTAAAAAACTGGAAAAGGAATGTGCTAAGAGAGCTTGGATCTAGATCTCCAAGCCCAAACCATCGCACAATGTCTAGTGAACTAGGTTATCCCTATGCTCCACTGTAATCTCTTCCAACCTTTACTTCATCTACATAAGAAACAAAACATGTTTAAAATCTCATATAGGGGTGAGTATATACATACCCAGTAGGATGAACCAAAATATTAAGGGGAAGCAGTAAGATACACAATAGGAATAGACAGCTCAACCCATAGAAATATAGTGAAAAAAATACAAAAACATAGATATAGATATATGTATATATATATTCAAAAAAAGAATCCTAAATGAGAGAGAAAGGGGATCTCTATCTCACAACTCATCCCATGAAAAGATTCTGCCATTAGTTCTAAAGGTCCATCAATGATTCACAGTATCTCACGCAGCTATCTGAAGAAACATCCATTAGGGGCCACACCTAGCCACTGTATTTCAAAGTCAAGGGGTTATAATATCTAGGTAGAGGACCCATAACCTGGTACAACATGAGGGTGTCAATCAATAAGTATAGGACCCATTCCCTGACACCTCCATAGGTTTCCACTCTAGTGGTCAAGGAACCATGCCCTGATACTGTAGGTGGGTGCCACTCTGATAGTCGATGGAGTACCCATACCTTACCAAGTATGAGGGTGCCACTATAATAGTTGAGGACACATGCCATGTCCATTAGGAGGGTGACACTCTAATAGTCAATATAGGATTCATTCCCTGCCCAACATGAGGGTGCCACTCTAGTGGTTTATATAGGACCCATACCCTTCCTAGCAGGAGGGTTCCACTATAATGGTCAAGGACCCATGCCCTGATACTATAGGAGGGTTTCACTCTAATATTCGATAGAGAACTCATGCCCTACTTAGAAGGAGGGTTCCACTATAATGGTTGAGGACCAATGACCTATACAACATAAGTTTACCATTCTAATAAAATATAGAGGACTCGTTCTCTAATAAAATAGGAGGGTAACACTCTAACACCTCATATTATCTTTTCTTGTCATTGTCATCAGTGAGAATCACCTAAAGAAGCATCACACTTTGGAAATCTTACTTCATAGCTCAAATTCAACCATGAAGGCCTCAATTTCATTATATCTGGAAATAAACTTAGGATAGGATACTCACAGGCCAAAATCTGAGTCCAAATGAAGGATATACGAAAGGTATAAGTTTACTAAAAAGAAGAGGGTACACAGCGTGTAAGGGGACCCAAAAAACGTGTAGTCCCTCCATTTTTCATGGTTGTATCCCTTCTAGTACATAGCTCATTTTCCATGTAGCCCTACATGGTGTGTATGTACTATACTGCGTGCCTCATCCACCTGGGGGGTCTCTCGTGCTCTTGTTCATGTTCATGTAATCTTACCAATGCCCATGTACTTTGATACATGATGTGTCCTCCTTCATGGGGTCCTACCCATGTCCTTCAAGTCATGTCCATATACCCTGGTTGTATGCAAGTACATGGCATGTTCCTGGTTATTCCCCTATCCATATACTCCCATAGTAAACACTAGGTTCCCAACACTGATTCACACAGCATGTGGGGGTCCCACGAAACATGTGGTATTTAACTTGCCCAAAACACTAGCCACTACAGCCAGGGGGATAC
This sequence comes from Viscum album, assembly GCA_963277665.1. Taxonomy (NCBI): domain Eukaryota; kingdom Viridiplantae; phylum Streptophyta; class Magnoliopsida; order Santalales; family Viscaceae; genus Viscum; species Viscum album. Next base: position 668,400,190 of record OY728131.1, on the reverse strand, counting down.
ACATCATGTTTTCTTCAAACTACATAGCATATAGTTAGGTTTTTTATAGAAACATTATATCTACTCTAGAGTTCCATATCTAGCTTTTCTGCTATGAATCTCACTTTTTTCTCACCCAAAATTGAAGGGGAAGCCTCCATTCATCGATTTGGGAACTCTGGTGGCTGGAAATCAGATCTCCAATGGTATGTCTGAATCTTGTACACGAATTTTGTGCCTCCCGTGCCATTACTATATTTGTCATGGATCCCAGATCCATGCAAAAATCACTCATTATCCCATTATCCATATACTTTTATCTTTATATTTCAAAATTTTCCACCACACGTGAATCTGTCACAAATCTGGGGGTTCGATCGAGCTTGATCTTGCCCGGAAATGTCAAACTGATACCTCATAAGACAATCAGTGAAGAACGCAAATAAAGGTAGGTAGAAAGCACAAAAACAAAGGTGAAATAATATTTTTACAAGTTTTATTGGTCAATGGATATATATTAGGATTCAAAGGGTGAGAAAAATGGCATAAATTGAATAAAAAAATTATATCGATACATTGGATCATGCAAAGTCTCATAATAAACGCATATCAAATATAAGGAATTTATCATTCTCAATATTTTAATCATATAGATAAGAATCCAAAAATGATGAGTCCTACCTCAATATTGGATTGTTTATTGATGAAGAATGTGCTCTCCAATAAAGGGGGAAGATCTGTTGCATTTGATGCATCCTGATTCATCCGGATCTTGAGTTATGTTGTCATTTGATCTCAAATAGCCAATGAAGAATGTGGAATTATCTTATAAATGGTCCCAAGGTTATATAGATAACCCTAGAGATCCTCCATAATGATGATTAAATAGAGGAAATTAGATTTTAGGGGTTTAATGCATTAATTAATAAACTAATTAATTAATACACTAAATGCACTCACCAATGACTGTTTTATCTGAATTCCTCATGCCGACTAAATTTAGGTCATTCCAAGGGTAAAACTCACATTTTAGATTCAATCATGATCTCATATTTTTTATATGATATTATTTTAAGGTTATCCTATTATTTATGAAAAAATATGCATGCATGGTATAAAATATATTTAATATTTTTATAAAATTAATTTCAAGCACACCGGGTCTCAGAATCATTCATTGTATCAACACCTAGATTTGAAAATATTTCTAGATATGTTTCAAATTCTTACAAGAAAAAAACAAGATCTCTACACTATTCCCTCCTTTAAGATTTTTATCCCCAAAAAGAAAAACTAAACAAAAAGATGAAGATATTGAGCTTGCATCTAGCTCTCCCAATCCCGGGATCTCTTTTGCATGCTCTTGTGTTGGAACAACACATGAACCAAGGAAATGTTCTATCCATCCAGGATCCTCTCCCACCGATCCTTGATCGCCATTGGGTGATCCAAAAAAGTGCCTCCATTCTCAATGTCTAACTTACACCAGTAAATAACATGCATAGGGTCATGCATGTATCTCTTCAACTGCGACACATGTAAGATGTTGTGCATCCACTTAAACTGTGGAGGTAGGGCAAGGTGGTAAGCAACCTCTCCAATCCTCTAAAAGATCTCGAACAGCCTGATAAACCTCAGGGATAGCTTTCCTCCTTGGATTAATCTCTGTAATCCTTATCATCGGGAGACTCTTAGGAAAACATGGTCTCCTTGCTCAAACTCCAAGGGTCTATGACATCGATCTTCAAAATATTTATACCTACTCTGAGTTTTCCTCATCCACTCACAAATTACCTAGACCTTCTCTGTCATTTCCTGCACTATCTCTGGCCCAACAAGAGACGTTTCTCCGATCTTGGTTCAGAATAAGGGTGACTTGTAGGGTCTCCCATATAGGGCCTCAAAAATTTCCATGATGATAGTAGAGTGGTACTTATTATTGTATGAAAACTCTACCAATGGAAAGTGATCCTTCTAGCTCCAGCTGAATTCTAACATGCAATCCATCAGCATATCTTTCAACACCTGAGTAGTGCGCTCGGTCATTCCATCTATTTGGGGGTGGAAGGATATAATCATCCTCATTTGGGTATCGAATGGCTCCTAATGGCCTATCCACAACCATGATGTAAACTACACATCATGTTCAGGGACAATCTTCAAGGGAACCCCATGAAGGTGAATGATCTCCCATACGTACAACTACCCCAAACTCTCCACCAAACTATGCTCCCTGATAGCAAGAAAGTGTGCCAACATCATGAGTCAGTCAACTATCACCCAGATGGAACCATGGCCTCTCACTATCCATGGAAACCTTGTCACAAATTCCATGGATATGTCATCTCAGTTCCACTCTGAGATCTAGAGAAGCTACAAAAAACCTATCGAAACCTAGCGCTCAACCTTCACCTACTGACAGGTGAGGTATCAAGAGACGAACTCAGCCATGTTCCATCTCATACAAACTACCATTGAAGGTATATTTACATCTTCACCACATAGAGATGTACATCCAAATTAGACATGTAAACCTCACTCATCACTATATCTCGCATAATGATTGGGACCACCATTCATCCATGGAAAAGGATTATGTGATTCCCTCCAGAAAATCCATCTGGTGAATCTCGTAAGGATATCTGGTCACATAAGACTCCATAGTCGATGTATCCCAAATGGTACTCCCTAACATGATGGAGGAGTGGAGGAGTCTACACCACCAACTAAAGAAAAGCTACACCCTCCTTCTAAACTAGGGTCAACTACAAGGAATCCAACTACTTCGATGCCTCCTACACCAAACGAGCCTGGGAATTTCTACTAAGGGAATCTGCCACCACATTTTCCATCCTTGGAGTATAGACTATCTCAAAGTCAAAGTACTATAGGAACTCCAACTAGTGCCCCTATCTCAGGTTCAAGTATCTCTATATGAAGACATATTTGAGACTCTGATGGTCTAAGTATGCAAAAAAGTGCTCTCCCAGAAGATAGTGCCTCTGCATCCTTAGAGAAAAGACTACCGCTACCGGATCTAGGTCATGAGTCATGTAGTTATTCTCATGGGGTCTCAAATGCCTCAATCCATATGTGATAACTACCTATCTCTGCATAAACATACAATCAATCCCAGCTCTAGAGGCATCGCAATATACTATGTACTCCACACCCTCTTATGGTAGTCTCAAAATAGTAGCACTCATCAACCTCAACCTCAACTCCTTGAAGGCCCTCTAGCACAGCTCAGTCCATATAAACGGCTGCCTTTTCCACATCAGGGTGGTCAAAGGGGTTTCAATCCTATAGAATTATGCCACAAACCTTTTTTAGTACACTACTAAGATAAGTAAACTTTTCACCTCTAAGGATATCTTGGGTGGCTCTCAAGAAATCACTAAATGGATCTTCACCAGGTCCACAGCTAATCCATTCTTAGGAATGACATGCCCTAGGAAGTGAACCTCATGGATCTAGAACTAGAACTTTGAGAGCTTACCATAAATCTAGTATTCCCAAAGAAAATATAGGACCATCCTCAAGTGCTCTACATACTCCTACTTTGATATAGAGTATATGGGAATATTGTCAATGAAGACAACAAAAAATCAGTCCATGTATGGCTGGAAGATTCAATTCATCAAATTCATAAACACAGTAGGGAAATTTGTCACACTGAAGGGAATACTAGGAACTCATAGTGTTCATAGCGACATCAAAATACCATATTTGGAATATCAGCATCATGAACTCTCAAATGATGTTAGTCTGACCTGAGATCAATCTTCAAGAACCATATCATGCCTCGTAACTAATCAAATAGGTCGCTAATCCTAAAAAATGGGTACTTTTTATTTATCATGTATTAGTTTATGTGGCAATAATCTACGAAAATTCACAATCTCCCATCCATATTTTTCGTGAATAACACTATAGCTGCCTAGGGGGACACATTGGGTCTGATAAAACCCTTTTATCTAAGGTCCTCCAACTATAACCACAGCTCCTGGAGCTCAGTAGGGGTCATCTGATATGCCTCATAAGATATCATAGTGGTCTCAGGGTGAAAGTTGATAAAAAACTCAATCTCCCACCTTAGAGGTAGTCTCGGAATGTCCTCATGGAATGTCTATAAAATCCTCCATGAATGAAGGAATCCAGATACTTGAAGAGCCTATTGTGCTAAGATCTACACTTTCCAACTAATGGGTAATGGGTTTCAACTTCCTTCTCACAAAACCCACTCATCCTTTTATGATATATTTCTCACCCACAAAGGAGTATATCATTATATCAGTGCAAAGGAATCTAAATAGTCTATGATGATAGTATATTTGGGATCAGAACATGGACAACAAATTTATACCCAAGATAACATCATAAGTTTTCATCGTGATGACTAGAAGGTCCCATGAGAAACTATCTCCACTAAGAGATAGCTCGCACTATTTATAGATAAAATATATAGAATAAGCGTTCCTCGTATGAACGTCAAGATAAAGTTGTTGGGATAAAGCCTTAATTGGGAGCTCCATCTCTCATAAAAGGAGTAAAGATATGAAGTAATGATGAAAACATGTGTAAACTAGTACTGGATCAAGAGTATAATAAACATATATCATACCTTTATTCATCTCCTGTGCCACTGGGTCATATGAATCCATAGTTTTTCATTGTCCATGACCCTGACTGCCAGCTCCCTGAGCCTGATGTGGGTTGTCTGGTGGTGGTGGTGGTGTAAAAAGATCATAACATCATCCACCACCCAAATATCCTTCTCCTGTAGCCCCACCTAATCCTATATCAACTCTACCTCCCTGGGGGTCTCCCTACCCTCGCCTGGGAGATCTGTGATCATGGTGCTTCCTCTGTCATGGCGGTCAATATGCTATCTTCCTTCCCTCATCAGCACATTGGGTCAGGAAATAACATGTCATGTGACCTCTCCCATAACATGCATAGCACTGCCCCTCTTTATGTTTCCTTGGTCCTCTATATAGTCTTTGTACTACCTAACTAGGTGCTCGAGTCTGATCTTGTAAATATATCTTGCATTGAGATCCTACTGATTGGTACCTACTAGATATTGCAGACAACTTGTCCCTATAACTCCCATTGTCATCTCTAGATTCCTGGTGTTTCTATAACAAGAAATTATTCATCACTAGATCCCACTCCACACTCTTACATAAGTGGGAATGCATAGGGGTACTACACTGGCACAAATATCTCTATGGAGACCTTTCTCAAACTTCTACACCTGGAAGTATCCTACTCGAATCATGTTAAGGGAGTACCATGTAAGGTCTGTGAACCTCAAAGAATACTTAGTAACTATCATACCTCCCTATTTTATCTCTATAATCTCTTGAATCAGAACTAAGCACAAGCAAGATAGTTCGTACTCCTCATAGAACAACTGCTATAATTTGGTCCATGAGAGTGTCAACTCATCATGAATCTACATGACTAGACTCCACCAGTGCCCAACTTCTCCATAGAAAATGATAACTACTAGTGAAACCACCTAATAATTTTATGTTATAATAATCTTGAAAATATGGATCACCAACACTATTCAATCCTCTACCACCTAGGTATTTGGCACATCGCGGAACCTTAGTGGCCTCAAGCACTAGAACTCGCGGAGTGTCCTAAGCCTGCATGCATCCTCAACCTACTCTACTAGTATGATCTATTTCTCAACATGTGTGGGTACTAATACCTTTCCACATAGAGTAAGGATCTCATGGGATGGACCCTAAACTGAGGCCTAATCACTCATTGGATCGTCATCATGATCTAAAATCAGTAACCTGGATGGTTGTCTTCATGGAAGAATCCCGAAAATCAAGGTGTAATGTGGTCGGATAAGTATATATATATATATGGATCTATCTCAATAATAATATTCAAAGACTAAATCTTATATGATGAATGTATCATTGATCCCTATAACCAATGACTTGGTATGCTGATTTGAAAAGCAGGTTGTCAGAGTCCTGGTGAATGGATACATCATTCATCATACCAACACTGGGTTCTTTGGCATGAAAGTCATACTCAATAAACTTTGACATTATTTCCATAAATCCCAACCATATACTCATAAGGGGATAACTCCAAAAATCATCCTAGGTAATGAACTCCTCAATCCTACCTCCATAGTTGAGGGGCTGACGATAACAGTTGAAAGGCATAACTAATATGGGAGGCATTTACCTAAGTACCTATACTCATACACCCAACCATATCCATGTAGAAGTTTTTAGGAATAATAATAAAATATGAAACATCTAGAGTTTCAATCAAGCATGTAAAACCTCTAGGGAGTTCAAGATTATGAAAGCATAATATGAAAAGAAAAATGGGAAAAAAACAAGCCCAACCAGAAAGATGTCCCAACCTGAAAAAACTAGAAAAGTAATGTGTTGAGAGATCCTGGCTCCAGATCTCAAAGACCCGACCACCGTATATGGTCTAGTATTCCAGGGTATCCCTATCTTTCTTTGTAATTATCGTCGACATGTCTATCATATGCATAAGACATGACATGTGCGGCCAAATTTCATGTAGGGGTATATACATACTTGGTAGGACATCCTAAAAGATAAATGGGGAGCAGTAAGAAACACAATAGGAATAGACAGCTCAACCCATAGAAAGAGAGTAACAAAATCCAGCAACATGGATACAGATATATATATATATATATATATATTCTCAACAAAAGAAACCCAAACAATAGATAAATGGGATCTCCATCTCATGACACAACCTAGGAAAAGAGTCTACCATCAGTTACAAAGGTCTATCAATGATATTTGGAATCTCGAATGTATGTCTGAAGAAAAATACATAAGGGGCCACACCTTTCCACTATACTTCAAAGTTGAGGGACCAAAATCTATAGGTAGAGGACCCATGCCCTGGTACAATATGAGGGTTCCACTCGGTAGGTAGATGACCCATTCCCTGATATCATAGGAGGGTTACACTCTAGTGGTCGAGGACATGTGCCCTAATACTATAGGAAGGTTCCACTTTGATAGTCTATAGATGACTCATGCCCTCAACGGGAGGGTCCTACTATAATAGTAGAGGAATAATTCCCTAACTAGTAGTAGGGTTATACTATGATAATCGATAGAGGACTCGTGCCCTACCTGGTAGGAGGGTGTCACTCTAGTGATTGATAGAGGACCCATACCCTACCTAGTAGGAGGGTGACACTCTAAAGGTCGAGCATCGATATTCTGATATCACAGGAGGGTAAAATTATGATAGTCAATAGAGGACTCATTCCCTACCCAGTAGGAAGGTGTCACTATAATGGTCGAGGAAACATGCCCTAGTACAACAGGAGGGTGCCAGTATGATAGTAAATAGAGGACCCATGCCTTGATACAACATGAGGGTGCCACTCTAATGTATATGATGATCTTGTCTGAACACTTTCATCATAAAGCATTTCCTAAATAATAATTGCACTTGTAACATATCGCTTTGTATCTCAAATGTCACCACAAATTCCACCATCATGTTCTGCATGGATAGACACTTAGGATAGGCTACTCGCATGCCAAAATCTGAGTCCAAACAAAGGAGATAGAAGAGGTAGAAGTTTCCTCAAAAGAAGAAGGTAAACTACGTGTAAGAGGACCCACACGGTGTGTGGTCCCACCCTTCTTATTGTTCATGTCCCTTATGGTGCATGGATCACTGCCCATGTATCCCTACACCGCATGTAATGGTAATACACAGAGTGCCTCAACCACCTAGGGGCCCTTTCATGCTCCTGGTTGTGTCTATGTAATCTTATATATGCTTGTGTACTCTATTACATAGTGTGTCCTCCCACACAAGGTCTTGTCTATGTCCTTTGGGTCATGTCCATGTACCACTATCTTGTGTTGGCACACAGCATGTGTTTGGTTGTTCCCGTGTTTGTGTACTCCTAGAGTACATGTCGGGTCGCCAACACTAATTTTCATAGTGTGTGGGAGTCCCACAAAGCGTGTGATATTTAACTCACCTAAACCCCCTTCCTTCATAGCCAGGGGATACACACCATGTATAATTCATACTAAACGGTGTGTATTCAGGTTTTTCACATAAACTTAAGATCTACTCTAGGGTTCCAGATTCAACTCCTCTACTATGAATCTCACCTTTTCCTCACCCAAAATTGATGGGTAAGCCTTCATTCATCAATTTCGGCCCTCTGTGGTCAGAAATCATATCTCTGATAGTTTATTTGAAACTTTTATGTGTCTCTCATGCCATATACTTCTTTGACTTGGATCCTAGATCCGTGAAACAATCACCCATTATCCCACAATTCATCCCCTTTTATACTTATATTTCAAAATCATCCATCACGCGTGAATTCTTCGTGAATCCAGGGGTTCAATCGAGCTTGATCGCACCCAAAAATGTCGAACTGATACCCCATAGGCCAATCAGTGAAGAACACAAAGAAATTTAGGTTAAAGGCACAAAATAAAGGTTAAAAAATATTTTTCTAAGTGTTTTTGGCCAACAGATACATATTGGGATTCTTGGGGTGGGAAACAAAGCATAAGTTGAATAAACAATTTTTAAACTGATACACAGGCTCATGTAAAGGATAATAATAAAAACACATCAAAGAAAAGGAATTTATCATGCTTAATATTTTAATCATATAGGGAAAATCCACAAATGATGATTCCTACCTTAATATTGGATCATTTGTTGATGAAGATAATGCTTGCTGATAAAGGCGGAAGATCCCTTGTGTTTCCTACATCTTGATTCGCCTTGATCTGGAGGACCGTTGTCATCTGATATCAAATATACAGTAAGGAACATGGAATTATCCTTTCAATAGTCTCAGAGTTATGCATTTAACCCTATAGATCCACCATAATAATGCTTAAATAAAGGAAATTAGGTTTTAGGGTTTTAATGAATTAATTAATCAATCCACTGAACACACCCGTCAATGACCGTTTTATCTAAACATCTAATGCCAACCAAATTTAGGCCACACCTAGGGTAAACCTTGAATTTTAGATTCAACCATGGTATCATATTTTATATTTGAGACTCCATTTAAGAGTTATCCTATTATTTCTAAAAAACCATGCGTGCATGGTATAAAATATATTTAATATTTTTATAAAATTAATTCTGATCACATTGGGCCTCGGAATCACATGTCATCTTAGCTTCTATATCCAAAAATATTTCTAGATATATTTCAAAGTCTTACAAGTCAAAAACAGGGTCTCTATATGTCATGTCTTATGTGGACAATGGATAGGTCGGCAGCAACTACAGATGAGTATAGGGGATACCCGGGTGCATTTGACTGTTTTCGGTGGTCGGGGCTTAGAGGTCTAGAGATAGTCTCTCTCAAAATTTATTTTTCTAGTTATTGTTAGGTTAGGACAGATTTTTTGGTCGGGTATGTATTTTTTCCTTGCATTTTTTTTACTCCATCACACTCTTTTTTATTCCCTATAGATTGTCACATGCATGGTTTTTACTCTAGATGTTACAGTATTTTTATTATTCATATGAACTTATTTATGGAGATGGTTGGTTTTGTGTATACAATAACATTAGTTAAAGGCTTCTTATATTAGCTATGCCTTTCAGTGCTTGTCACTAGACCCTGGCCTATGAAGGTGATCTTGGGGTAATTGCGGCTCAACCTTCTTCTGGCCAGGCGGGCCCCTGTGGGTCGGTTCATGACAATAATCTTTTCATTTACTTCAGCATCATCTTCCTTATATTATTATTCACTGAGGCTCACTACCTCATGTTTATATTCTTGAATTTTTAACTTCCTTATATCTTTAAAATGTATCTCTTCCTTAATCTTCTTTTTGAATGTTGGATCTTTCCTTATTTCATACATAATAAGAAATTTATGGAATTAATTAGGAGATAAATCATCTTTATCTTATAAAGTAGAGATTTTAGGATCAAACTTTTCTAGAAAGTTCCTAATCAACTTTTTAACAATATTTTTATCTTCCAAAACATCTCTGAATCATCTGATGTTGCTAAAAATTTCATTAACTCTTGTAAAGTAGTCATCAATAGTTTCTTCTTCTTTAATTTTGATATCTTCAAGATTAATTCTCTAGATCTTAAATTTTTCTTCCTTTACCTTAATATTTCCCTTAAAGATTCTTTTTAGGTTGTCCTAAGTTTCCTTTGTTGTCTTGCAACCCATCACCTTCATATAAACATTTTATGACAAGGATATAAGAATATCATTTCAAGCTTTATCATCAACCTCAAGATTCCTTTTGTTTGAAAATTTTATAGGAGAATCTTTCTCAATGGTGGAATGCCAACTATATATGCATCGATCACCTTCAGTCCAAGAGATATAAGATAGGGTATCATTCTATTTTTTCATCCATGAAAAAATTAAAGGTGGGAACACTTCTACTATTAAATGAGTTGAGATTATCCATGATAAGAAAAGTAAGGATCTTATATAGGGAAATTGGATGCTCTAATGCCACTTGAAGTTCCTAGGAATGTGAGACCCACGAAGAAAGGGAGGTTGAATCAATGGTAATATTTTATAATTTATTTTCTCTTGAAATTAACCTTTGTAGATTTTTATAGCTTCTATATTTTTCAGCTTTATATCTTAACCACACTCATAAGCACAAATAATAAAGTAATGCATGACACACAATATTTACAAGGTTTTCTCCCAGTTTGGGTGACTACGTACTTATCATGGAAACTCTTGTTAGACCACATAAATTCACTATGATATGAAGTGAGAAAAAATTATCCAACTCCCATTGAGCTCATTTTTTCTCCTGATGGGTAATTATACCGGTTCCCACTAGTTACAAAGTTTTCTTATCTTTTGAGCTAAAATAGGATAAAAAACTTTTCAAAATGACTAACAAAACATTGTGTAGAAATTCTTTGTTTGGTACACTCTCAATCTGATATGGCTTTTTCTGGTGCACCTTTTTATTCATTTGGTATTACTTCATCTGATGCACCTCAAATTTTATTTGGTATACTTCTATCTTATTCACTTTTGTCTGGTACCGCTTTCTAGTACACTTTTATCCATTACACCTCTATTTGGTATACTTATTATTCTTCAACTAAGATATTCATTAGCAGAAAATGCACTTTTCTCTTCTAACAAAAAACTTCAGCACTTAAAATATCTCATGCACATAAATAGTGTACATTATTATTGTGAATTCACCCCTTTTTATAGGCACACTTCCTTCAAAATTTCAAGAGAAAGTTTGGGATCCCAAAATTTTAAATTCTCAACTCAGCTTTGTTAGACTGCCTTCAAACATTATAGAACTTTCTTGAATATTATTGAAAACTCGACGTTAATGAATTTCTTCAAACACCCCCAGAACTTAGCAAGATTAAAGAATATTTAAAGAAGAACTCAGCATTTTCATGTCTAAGGACTTTACAACATTTTTGTAAAGTATCTCATAACTTCGTCTGGTGAATGTCTATTTGATGACTTCACAAGAACTCATATGTCTGACATTATTCTTTCTGGATCTCTTGTGTCTAACCTGAATCATCTGATTGACTCAATCTAGTATCCTCGTGCTTTTACCATCTTATTCTCTTCACATGATTCCTTTATTCTATGAATTTTACATAGGTTTGTTACACATAATCAGTCTGATGATTTGGCATGTCGGCATCTGCTATCCTGCATCCACTGAAACTTCATACAATGCTTGGATCACAAAAATTAGTCTAGTTTAACTTTATAGAAATTCGCATTTGATGAAATCATATTTCTCTATTAATTCTTTAGAAACCTTTCTAGTTGAACTTCTATAAAAGTTTATCCAATAGAAATGGATCACTTTGTCTTTAACTACTCCCCAACTTTCTATATTTGAACTCCTGTGTATTCCTTCCTCAGACTTCTCAATCTAGTGTACTTTGAAAATGTATTTCCATTAGAACTTAGTCCAGAAACATTCAAAACTTCACTCTGTCTATTGAACTTCATACATATTTTTCAGATGTAACTTTGTACTTATCCATCTGGTAACCTTCAGAGAGAGAATTATTCTTCTACTGGATTTGTAACATCTCTGTCTAATCAACATTTATTTGATGAAAAATTCATAGATCAACCTTCTTTCAGTAGTAACTTCATGACTTCATATCTTTGAACTTTGTACAACTTGTAACTTAGTACAAACTATTTATCTGAAAACTCCATATGAATTTATACAATCACAAGTTGCAACTTCACCATATCAAAGCTTGACCTTTGTACACCCGCAACACAAACTTTATACATTGAACTTTTACTTTTATCCCTTTATTAAAACTCATACAAACTCGGATATAATAATGAGTATCTTCATGATGATAGGAACTTGAAGATAAATAAATCATCATCTGACTTGGTAAGAAAGTAGCTCAAACTTTCTTATGATGAACAGAAACTTTCCTTGCCCTGGAATAAAAAAAACATTTACAAACAAGATGTTGACAGCAAATAAAAAATTCATTAAAAAACAACGCAAAGGATCTTCAAAAATAAATATTCAAACTCGTAATTATAAAACTCACTATTTTGATCACGCCTAATGTCTTTAAGCATATTTTTTCATTTTGTGTTATCCTAAAAATGACTCTAATCATCTATTAGCTTCATTATTATGAGTGAAAATGAATATTCATTGATACCTTGAATAATCATCCACTATCAAATGGGAAAAAAATCCCCCCAACCCTCAAGGCTACTAATATAAGAAGAGGAAAACAAATTCATACAGACTAACTCTAGTGGTTTTATCATGGGGACAGTATTTTTTCCTTTGAATAAATACTTGTGTTATTTTTTCATTTGGAAATGAATTCATATTTTAAAGTAATCAAAACGTAGTTTTTGAAAATTTCTTATAAATTCACCTTTTGGAATTTTAATAATAGTATCAGGGTGATAATGCGCAAGTCTCTTATATTAAATTCATGCATCATGTTTGCAAGCATTATAAAATTTCACATTTTTGGGAATTCAACTCATTTAAATAAGTGGTGCAGAAATTCTCATGCCTTTGTGTTATAAATATTTTAGAACCAATTGACTTACTTATTATATTTTCTTATTTGTATCCTTCTCTTAGACACTTTTATTTTATTTTATTTAGAAATTGAAACAAACTCTTAGCCAATTGAGTTGTTTCTTTATTGTTATCATTGTTTGACTCCAGTTATTCAGCTTGATTTGACTTTAGGGTGATTTTTTCCTTCTATATTCTGTCCCCATGATTGATATGGGTTTGATCATGCCATATTAGAGAACCAATCCCCATTTAATATGGAAGAGTGACAAGATCTCTAATTTCTTCATTGGTTATAATCATCAAGGTAAGCTCATTAAGTGGTATCCTAAAAAGGTTTCCACTAACTTTGCATAAAATATATATTCTTTAAATTGATTCATACAGGTCACAGTGGTATTTTAGTTAAACACTTATGCTCATGATACTCTCCCCTAAATCTATATAAAATTACCTATACTCGTAGTAGAGCATATTCATATTGATAACTTTTAGCATATCAGTACCAATATGCACTACATCAAATGTTTTCCATGCTTTTAGAGTTCTATGTAGAGAAATTATGAAACATGTCTTTATTCATGGTGCAATATAAAAGGGGTGATGTGGTTGTTTACCATGAAAATTAAATTTAAAAAATATTTTTTATTAAATAAAATAGAAAATTAAAAATTAAAAAAAAAATACAATCATAAATACATTATTTTGTATTCTTTAGGAGATTTTCCCTTCCCCGTAAATGATTTGAGGATGGACATAATGGATTTCACAAACCTGTAATTGTGTGTGTGATCATTACTCTCCAAAAACGATGCATTATGTATTCTATTTTAAAGAACCATAATTTCTTACATGATCAAGAATTCATGTAATCAATTTTTATCAATCAATTTTTATGAATTTTTAAATTATTTTTGTCATTAATTATTCACATTAAATATGTAAGCGTTGAGATTTTCACATTGATGATTCAATAAATACTGAGACGATTTCACTATCGCATAATTAAACTTAATTTATTACGTGTCTCAAATAACACTATATTATTAATAATAGTAATTATTAATTAATAATTATTAATATTGTCAGTTACATAATACTTTTTCATATATTAATGTATATTTATTATTATAAGATCATTTTCATTAATTCATTTACTTGAATAATATTATTTATTTTTTGAATGTATATAATGCACTACTATTATTATTATTAAAATGAGGGAAACTAGTATAAAAATGTAATTTTAAAAAACTTTGGATTTACTCGTAGTGGAAATTGAAAAAAATTATTTATTGTAATATAAATATTGAGATTTTATATTATTATATTTATTTTTAAAATGATAATTTTATATTTTATAAAATAGAACTAGAAAGGAAATTTCCAGAGTAACATTTTTATATAAAAAAAAATGGTGACCTCTCCCATCACCCAAGCGAAAGCGTGGCGACAATATTTAGATTCAAAATGTTTAATCGGAATTAGTTAATATATTAGTAATAATAAAATATATAATTAATGAGAATTAATGGACCCAAATATGTTAACTCCGCTGGGTTGGTGTTTTTTTATAATTGTTCAGAATTAAGAAAGATTAATAAATCAAACAATTTTCATATGCATGCAAAAAAAATATCCTGAGCAAATGTTCAAGTTTTTTTAATGGGTTTTAAAATTGTAAACAATCTAAAAAGTGATAGGTTTATCAATATTTTGATAAATGAGTCTGGGGAGACATGAACCCCGTTCACGCTTCTCCATTTGGCTGAGAAGTGTGAATCTCATTCACAGCTCTTTATATATATGTATGTATGTATGTATGTATGTATGTATGTATGTATGTATGTATGTATGTATGTATGTATGTATGTATGTATGTATGTATGTATTATCAGTTATTTATTTATGTAATTAATAATATAATATTTATTATTAATATTAATAATATTTATAGGAATGTTATTTATAAATATTTGTGAATTTTTTTGTTGATATCAAACATTGCCAATTTTTTAATAAGTAATATATTTATTAATAATCAATTGTATTTTTATTATTAATTGATATTATATTATTGTGTTATTAATTAATTGATATTATAAAAAAATATTTAAAAGATTTTAATTATAAATCTTTGTTAAATTTTTTGTTGATATAATTATTAGTAATTTATTAATACGTAAAATATTTATTAATTATCAATTGTATTATATATTATTAATTATCAATTTTATTATTTATTATTAATTATCAATTGTATTATTTATTATTAATTATTAATTATATTATTCTTAATATATTATGCTGTATTATTAATTAATTACTTATATAAGAAATAAGATAATATTTATTATTAATATTAATAATATTTATAGAATTTAAAATAATAACATTATTAATATTTAATAATAAATTGAGGATGGTTATTTATTATAAATAATATGAATAATAATACTAATTATTAATATAAATAACAAATTATTATTATTATTATTACCAATGTAGTTATTAATATTAATATTTCTTAATCGTTCAAAAATATTTTAATGAATTTCTGAATATATCAATTTATTAGTTTATTCAACAAAATATAATATATTAGTATCTTTTTAAATAATGTATAAGTAATGATTTAAAAACATATGACATGTATCAATTTAATCTATGTCGGTGTCCTAAATGCTCCTCCATGTCACAACCAGGTGTATATATAATGTATTCATGCCATGTCTACCTATGTTTATGTTATGACGTATGCAGCTCTTGTGTATCATATGGAACCTACCTTCACATCATCTTGTGTGACAGGTGGTGGATTTACTGTCTCACCACTTAAAAAAGATGACAGTTGTGCAATGAATATCTACATATCATAGGCTAATAAAGAATACAGCACAGACCAATCAGCGTCTATCTCTGCAACAAAATATGACATGCTATCAGACCTTATTTATGTATGTGTCTTTGGTTGTGGTTGTGGATCATATATGATAGTAACTAGAGGATCATTTGTCTGATCATAATGAACACCCTCATCTTTGACGCGTCTGCATCCATAACAGTGTTGTCACCCCTAGCACATCTGTATCTAGATCTGCACCCTCAACATCATCTAACACATCAAAGAAAATTTCATGATAAATCTCATCCATAAGATGAAGTAGATTTGTCATGAATCTTTGAAAATAAGTATGGTCAAATATGACTCTTTCTACAAGATCAGAGATGTGAAGGAGATGAGTGATACAAGCATACTGCGAAAACATATTATGCAGTTAACTAATGTTAATAAAAAAAACTATTCAATAGTGGAATGAAGAATTATTACAAAGTCATGATAGCCTCATCTATGTCGCTTAATAAAACTAAATGGGGATATGCGGTATCAGGGATCATAATTCAGTTGATCTGATAAATGCATATGTACTGTATCGGCCCCTCGTAATTGGGGCTCATGTTGTCTATCCCACATCTCAATATATCGTGCATGATATCTCCTACAGTCAAATTCTCACTTCTATGACATCTTCAAGTAATCACTACTACAAAACATGCTTTTAACAGTGCTAAAAATGATCTTTTTCAGCGCTAACAATCTAAGCGATATTAAAATCTCACAACCTTTATCTGTTCTAGAAAAAACGTTCATAAATGATACCTTTATCAGTGCATTTTGAAAGTGCTGATAAAGAGTATCTTTATCAATTCTCGGTCAAGTGCTGGTAAAAGGTAACATTATCAGCATTAGATAGAACAATGATAAAGAGGCCATTTATTAGTACTAAAGTGCTGATAATGGTCATTTCAGCTGCTACACAGTTGCGGCCCTGCAACATCCATGCAACAGCCCTGTAAAATCTAATCCAATAAGAATACATAAAAAGAAATAGAAATATATAGTAAATTGGATTAGAATACAAATAACACATTTCACTATCATTTCAATTCAAAAGTTACATAAAAAATATTTACATTAATTTCATATTTACAATTAACCAAAAAAATTACAATCCATATACAAAGTCAAAATTAGAAGATTCTTTTCAAAAATAAACCTTTGTATAAAATCACATCCTTTCAATAAAACTAATGTTTATTTTAATAAAATTAAATAAAAAATAAACAAATTTTAATTTTAATGTTATATAATCCACATCTGATAAATTATATTGTTAATTACTATAAATATCAATGATATTATCAGTTAATAATGTGTCATATTGACATGCAGTTGATTTCTACACATCAAAAATATATTATGGTTCATTTTCCTAAAGTTTGAAAACAATTCAATATCATTCGCTCATTTCTTGCTATGTGAGGTGTGTTTCAAACTAAAATGACACTTATATTGAAAACATGCACTTCAATTCATACCAACCATATCGTGTGTTAGATTAATGTGTGGTCGATTCTTACATGTCGCAAATTAATTATGTATTATTTTTCTAAAGTTTGAAAACAATTTGAAATTGTTTACTTGGTTATGGCTATGTGATATGTGTTTTAAACTAAAATGACATGTTTATATTGAAAACACACACTTCAAGTCATACTGACCACATCGTCTGTCATATTGGCCTGTGGTCAATTCATACATGTCACAAATGAATTATAGATCATTGTTCTAAATTTTAAAAACAATCCATTCTCATTTTCTTGATTTTAAGTATGTGAGGCACGTTTTAAACTAAAATGACACTTATATTGAAAACACACACTTTGATTCATACCGACCACATCGTGTGTTGGATTTATGTGTAGTCGATTCCTACATCTCAAAACTATACTATGGATCATTTTCCTAAAGTTTGAAAATAATCTGAGCACATTTTCTTGGTTTTGTCTATGTGATATGTGTTTTAAACTAAAACGACACTTCTATATTAAAAACACATACTTCAAGTCATACCAACCACATCATGTGTTAGATTGATGTGTGGTCGATTCCTATATATCATAAATATATTATGGATCATTGTTTTAAATTTTGAAAACAATTCAATATCTTTTTATTGGTTTTGACTATGTGATACTTCTTTTAAACTAAAATGACACTTATATTGAAAATACACACTTTGAGTCATACCGACCAAATCCTGTGTCAGATTAATGTGTAGTCAATCCATACGCATAAAAAATAAATTATGAATTATTTTCCTAAATTTTGAAAATAATATAAGCTCATTTTCTCAATTTTAGCTATTTGGTGCAGTCAATTATTTTCCTAAAGTTTAAAATCAATATGAGATCATTTTCTCAGTTTTGTCTATTTGACATGTGTTTTAAATAAAATGACATATTTCCATTGAAAACACACACTTTGGGTCATATCAACCGCACCGTGTCTCGGAATAATGTACAATCAATTCCTAAATGTGAAAAATGAATTATGGATTGTTTTCCTAATGTTTTAGAAAAATCTAAGCTCATTTTCTTATTTTTGGCTATTTGATGTGCGTTTTAAACTAAAATGACACATTTCTATTGAAAACATGAACTTTGGGTCATATCGATCACATAGTTTCTTAGATTGATGTGCGATCAATTACTATACATAAAAAATAAACTATGGATCGTTATCCTAAATTTTGAAAATAATCTGAGCTCATTTTCTTGGTTTTGGCTATTTGATGTGCATTTTAAACTAAAATGACACTTTTGTATTAAAGACACACACTTATGGTCATATCAACCACATTGTATTTCATATTGATATGATATCAATTCATACACATAAAACATGAATTATGGATCATTTTCCTAAATTTTAAAAACAATATGATCTTGTTTTCTTAGTTTTGTCTATTTAAAATTCGTTTTAAACTAAAATGAAATCTTTCTATTAAAAACACACACTTAGAGTCATATCGACCACATCATTTCTTGTATTTATTTACAGTAAATTCTTACATGTGAAAAATTAATTATGGATCATTGTCCTAAATTTTGAAAACTATCCAAGCACGTTTTCTCGGTTTTGGCTATTTGATGTGAGTTTTAAACTAAAATGACACCTTTCTATTAAAAACACGCACTTCATGTCATATCAACCACATAATGTTTCAAAATGATGTGGGGTTAATCCCTATATGTTAAAAATGAATTATGGATTATTTTTCTAAAGTTTGAAAACAATACAAGCTTATTTTATTAGTTTTGACTATTTGACATGCATTTGAAACTAAAATGGAACATTTTTATTGAAAAACATTCTTCAGGTCATATCGATCACATCATGTCTCGTATTGATGTTTAGTCAATTCTTACACGTGAAAAATGAATTGTGGATCATTGTATTAAATTTTGAATATAATTCGAGCTCATTTTCTCAATTGTAAGAAACTATTTTTTCTATGAAGTATGAATCCTTTAATCTCTAGTTTAATTCTTTGGTTTTGACCTAATGTGAATACCTAGTGAGGCTATAGAGGAAACAAGGGTGTACAGAGCTTGTTTGGAGCTCAGAACCCCGGACGGTGGAAGGAAGAACTGGGTTGTACAGTTAGTAGAAACCATGCCACCTAGTCGGCACAGTCTTTCCTAACCGTGTGGGGAATTTCAGAGAGAATAATAGGGCACTCTATTTTCCCTAACCATGTGCCCAGGGTCACACGCCCATAAAGATTCTATACAATTTTTAACAAAGGCATGTTGTACGGTTTGTGCATGGTTTTCTAAACCGTGTGCATGAACCGTGGGGGTCCCTGCTATGAACAGTGGCCTGAGCACAGTTGTTGCATGGTTTTTCCAACCATGTGGCCTAATAATTTTGGAGAAAATTACCAGTTTTCTTTTAAGATCTTATGATTTTGATCCCTCCTCTTGTTTACTTGGACTCCATTGATTCAAATAAACATATATCCCTAGAATTTATTATGATGTGTATATAACTACCCAAAGACACTGGGACTATTGATCTTTTGGGATTGTATTATGTGAATCTTTATGTAATAATTCATGAGATAAAGTTTATAAATATATGGGTTGTAATAAGTGGAAATATTTGGGTCATTTATGTAACGTCCTCTGATCTAAAACTCTCTCACGTGGCCAGAAAGGGGTGGTTATGAGACCTCAAGCGTGTCTCCCCATACACCAGAGGCTGTCGACTAACAATGGGGGTGTGATAAGAATAGTGGGGAGACTATACCCCCTGGTTATAGAGTTACAACATAATAGAACAATCCAATACCAATAATAATAAATAAATATCAGAGTGTAGAAACAATGAATACAATACAATACAGTGGAATACCAACAATCAAATCCAACTAAATAATTCAATAAATAAATAAATAATCACTACTACAAAATTGGTTTTATCCAATGTTAGGTATTTAATAGCACTAAAAAACACTATTAATGGGGGGCCTTTATCAGCACTTGTAAAAAAGATCTGATAAAGGCCCCCCTTTATCAACGCTGGTAAAAAAGTGCTGATAAAACAAGAATTTATAAGAACTTATAAAAAAGATATGATAAAGGGGGGTATTTATTAGCTCTTTTTTACTAGTGTTGATAAAATTTATATTTTAAAAAAATCATTAACGGACACCCGTAGTAGAAGTTATGGCTATTTGGAGACCTTCTGGGCCTTTTGGCCTTAATAGAGGTAATTGAGGGTTCCCATAGGCCATCTAGGTGTATAGATCATCATAATATTAAATTTGATATGTGTTATAGGTAAAATGGACTCTTTGTTTAGAGGTTATGGACATTTTAAAGACCATTGAATGTGAAAAACCCTTAAAACTCCTAAAAACCCTAAAAACCCTAAAACACTGAAAAGATCATAACTTTCAATCTAGGAGTCCATTTAAACTCCACAACCATTCAAATAGAAGCTTATGAAATGAGATAAATCCACATGAGATTTAAATCATGTGATAATCAAAGGAATAAAATATATTATAGTTTCACAAAAGTTAGAAATCGAACTCTAACTTCAAACGACCATAACTTTTGATCCGGGTGTCTGTTTGGCCTCTACCACATATCAAATAGAATATTACAATGAGATATACACCAAAAATGGAATTAGACTGAGATAAAAGAGATTATTATGGTTTTTTAACCCCAAAAAGGCCCAAAAGGCCTCAAAAAACTGAGTTTTTTGTCGTCGACCCTGATTTCTTAAAATTCTAATGGATATAAATTCTGATATGGGTATCCGTTCAGACTTTACAATATATCATATAAAATTTCATTTCATGAGATTTGATTTGAATGGTTGTGGAGATGAAATGGACTCCCTGATTATAAGTTATG
The DNA here is from genome assembly GCA_963277665.1 of Viscum album. Lineage (NCBI taxonomy): Eukaryota > Viridiplantae > Streptophyta > Magnoliopsida > Santalales > Viscaceae > Viscum > Viscum album. Next base: position 668,378,843 of record OY728131.1, on the reverse strand, counting down.
GTCATTTCATAGTTTTTAGGGGTTTTCAGGGTTTTCAGGGTTTTTGACATTTTTATGTGTTTTAAGGGTTTTTAGTGTTAATATTCATTTTAAAAAATATATAAAAATAAATATGTAATTATATATATATATATATATTACTATATATATAAATATATATATATAAATATATGGATAACAAAATACAATAAAATGTATATAAATATATAGATATATCATAAAATGTAAATCAAAATAGTATAGGGGAGTGGAAAAGGCTTTGTTGTATAAGCTAGAAGTCTCAGGTTTAAAACTCATTAGAGGTAGGGTCACATGCTGAGGGTGGGATTATCTATATAACTAATAATGGGGGGAAGCACAGATAAAGGGGGGGTGAAAAATTTTATACCCTTTATCAGCAGAGCCTTTATCAGCACTTTTTAGTGTTGTTAAAGGAAGCCTTTAACAGTGATAAAAAATAACTAATAAAGGTGGCCTTTAACAGTGCTAAAAAAGAGCTATTAAATATAACCCTTTATCATCATTTTCATTATCGACACTTCTATAGCATTGATAAATCCATTTTATTAATGTTGTTAAAGGCTCGATTTATAGTAGTGGATGTAATGACGTGCTGAATGTAACTAAATGTCCTGATAGAATTAATAAAAAATAAAAGACTATTAAACTCAACAAAAGACTCAAAATTACTCAGTCTCAAACCCCATGTTGTTCTCATCTCCAAACTCTAGCTCATACAACAAGAAAACAATCAGTAGCAAGGTCTTTTTCCCTTGTCTAATTTTGTATCTATATAATCTATTTGAGTACTCAATGACAGCCTGAATAGGGTGTGAGAATAACTCAGTAGGTCGACACCACCATGTCTAAACATAACCAGTATGATAATAAGTGTATGAAATAATGTAACAAACAAGTGTATTAATTAATTAAATAATTAAATTAATACCACATCAACCTACTTATGAACCATGTTGAAATGTCTCTGAGCATGTCTCACAATCATGCCAACCATAACCATATAATTTTGGTAAAACATAACCCACCTCAATTCCATGTCAGAATCTATCTGATCATTTCTCACAACCATGCCAATAATAACCATTTAACCATTGTAAAACATAACATGCCTCGGTGCCATTCTAGAATGTCTCTGAGCATGTCTCACAATCAGGTCAGCCATAACCTTATAACCAAGGTATAAATTACACCAATCTAGGTCAGCACCCTCTATATAATCATTTCAACAATCAATTAGGATTGAGCCTAGTATATAATTATTTTATCATTTATCAGGACCATGCCCAATATATAATAATTTTATCATTTATTAATCAGGAAAACGCCCCAAATATACATTATAGAATTTATCACAGCATATGTCATAACAACAAGGATGTCACAATATCACATCACCAGGCTTAATGGTTAATTATGAAAATTACTATTTATCTTTCATTTACACTTTTCATATATCAATTGGTCACAACCAATAACATGTCAGTTATCTCAATAAACAAGAAAATACAATGTGAAACTACATCAAGAAATAACCCAAAATCCATGTCATGATAAACACACTTTAATTCATCAATCAATTCATTTAATCAAAGGTTTTCTCACCCAAACGGTAGCCACAAGTTAGGTCAATAACCATTTGGATCTGAAGGGAATCTTAGCAATAATCAAATTCATCATTCAATAAATTAAGGCACAGATATATTAGCACAATTTAAATATTTCATATACTCAAAAATTATCAAACCATAGGGTTAAGGTTTAGACCCTCCGCCTTTAACTGGTGATCTACCAATTATTTTGGTAGGATTCACCAACAAGAACGAAGGCGCAGATGATCGAAAGAAAGTTCCTAGATCATAACTGATCGAGATCAAAACCAAAAATTCTCATAGTCAATAGATTACACTTAAATGGATAGAGAACATAGGGAGAGAAGAGAAAATTTAACCAAAACCACTTACCAAGGTTCATATGCGTGATCGGGAAGTCCGGAATCAAGATAGGCACTCCAAAATCACATGGAAGTTGCCCTAGCGTCAAGAGGAGTTACAGTGGGATGGAATGAAAAACCAGTCTCTTGACACACTTAAAATTTCTTCTCATGATAAATACATGGCATGTAATCCATTTACATATCGTGTATTTCTTTTTAAAGGGATGTTCTGAAAACTTCGTCACATCAGGTTATTATTTAACCCTACTTGACTTTTACACGTTGTGTATGGTTTACACAATGTGTAATCATTTCACACCCTGTACTGCTTCAAGACATGTATAGCAACAGTTACACATCATGTAACATGTACATAGTGTGTAATCTCCCAATAAACAATTTTGAGCCTGAATTCTTCATAATGACCCGTAACACCTCTAAATCCTTCCCAAACATAGAAAACCATCATAAACCCATTTAACACATTTATACCTGGACTCCATTGATTCAAACAAAGATACATCCACAAACTTTAAATCATTTTCCTCAACAAAGGCTCTCCATATCTAAACAAGACTTGGCCACCAAGGCTCAAATGAAAAACTCAAAGAGGGATGTACCTAAAAAAAGACAGGATCTTACAACATGCCCACCATATAATAAATCATCCCCAAGCTACTCCAAGTATCACTGTGGGGTTTCAGAAAACAAGTATGGCCATTGTGCTCGTATATCAAACTCCCTCTCCCAGGTCTCCTCTGAAACTCGCTCATCTTTCCACTGCACTCAAACTAAATGAATCTCTATTTCCCGAAGACACTTCTTGCTACGGTCCATAATCCGTATTGGATTCTCCTCAAAGGATGCATCAACACTAAGCTCATTTTCTACTACATCTATCACATGAGAATGGTATGAATAATATCTCTGAAGTTTTGACACATGAAATATGTCATGCATGACACTATAGCATTGTGGAAGGTCTAATCGGTATGCCATTAGACCAGCCCTATCCACTATCTCAAATGGACTAACAACTCTGGGTTCTAGATTTCTCTATTTTCTAATATAGTGTTTCTCTAACTTAGATTACACTTAAAGTAAAACATGATGACCAACGTCGAACTCCATAGGTCATCTTTGATATCCATCATAAGACTTTTGTTTACTCTTTGTTGTCACCAAGCATTGTTTGATCAACTAAACTTGATCAGACATCTCCTACATGAGACTAGGCCCAACAATCACTGACTCACCTTCCTACAACCAACAAAGAGTTGAAGTTCATGACCTTCCATAAAAATTATCAAAAGGTTCCATCTAGATTGAATATTGGAAGATTTTATTATATGAAAACTCCATTATTTCCATATGATGCTCCCATGAACCACTAAAATCCAGAACACAGGCTTATAACATATCCTTCGAAACCTAAATAGTCCTCTTAGATTGACCTTCAGTATGAGGATGATAGGTCATACTCAAAAGAACCTGGGATCCCAGAGCCTTCTAAAGACACTTCCAGAAACGCAATGTGAAATGAGGATCTCTATCTGAAACAATACTTTTTAAAACACCATATAGTCAAACTACCACATTCATGTAAATACTTCACAGATCATCAACTGTTAAAGTATCCATAATTTAAAAATTGGGATACCTTTTTCAGTCAATCCACAATCACCCATATAATATCATTCTTATACGTTTTTTTGGGTAATCATGTCACAAAATCCATAGTGAAATCATCCCATTACCACTCAGGAGTGAGAAAAGGTCGTAAAATCCCAGCTAGCCTCTGATGCTCAGCTTTCACCTTCTAATAAGTGAGATATCTCACCAAAAAGCTTACTACTTCCTTCTCCATTCCTAACCACCAATATTATCTATAGAGATCATGATATATCTTTGTCAAAATAGGATGTACTTCCCATCTATAATCATGAAACTCTCTCATTATCTCCTCATCAAAGCTTGTAAGAACCCATACTTGGCCACAAAAAAAGAATAGAATTTCTACTACTGAGAGACCATCCTAATGGTGGCTCCCCACCATATAAGTCATCTCTCAAAACTAAGCCTTCCAGATCAGATAACTGCTCGGTATTGATATGGTCCAAAAATACGAATATAATAGATGTCGAAGTCATAGATACTCATCCTTGAGACTCCTAAACATTTAGATGCAAGTATACAAAGAGGGTCATCATCCAAAACTCATCGCAAGAATATCCTACTAACACTTTCTGCATCTTTCTACTCAATGCATCGACAATGAAATTTTACTTTATTAATGTATAATCCAACTTGAAGTTGAAAGACTACAGATACTCGACCCACCTCTTCTGCTAAAGGTTTAGGTCGCACTAAGAAAATATGAACCTAAGGATCTTGTGGTCCATGTATACCAAAAACCTATTACCTATGAGATAATTTCTCTAACATATCAGGGCATTTACCACTGCTTATAACTCCAAATCTTGAGTAGGATAATTCCTCTCATGCATTCTCAGTTGTCTAGATCCACAATAAACCACCTGATCCACCTACATCATAATTACTCTGAGTCCAACTCTGGATGAATCATAGTACATGGTATATGCTTTACCTGGCACAGGTAAAGTGAAGGTAGATGATAAGGTCATCATGACTTTCAGCTCCAGAAAATCTCTCTCACAATCATTCGACCAAACAAACTTTTCCCCTTTCTTGGTCATCCCTGATATCAGTTCTGCCAAATGGGAAAAGTCCTGGATAAAGCACTAATAATAACCTTCTAAACCTAGAAAGCTTCAAATATCAAATACATTCTTGGGATTCTCCTAAGATATCATGGATTCAACTTTCTCTATGTCCACTAACACTTCTTCCTCTGAGATGACATGACCCAAGAAGTATATTTTATCAATCCAAAAAACTGCATTCGGTTAGCTTGGTGTAAATTCTATGCTCTCTCAATGAACTCAGGATGATGTCAAAATGTTTTGCATGATCATATACTAAATGAGAGTACACTAAGATTTCATCGACAAAAACCACCACAAAACAATCCCGAAAAGGATGAAAGATCTGATTCATTAAGGCCATGAATACCATCGGTGCATTGGTCAACCAAAACAATATCACTACAAACTCATACAATCCATACCTGCTCCTAAAAGAATTCTCATGTATATCTAATGGTCTCACCCTCAACTAATGGTATCCCGATCTCAAATAAATATTGGAGAATATCTTATCACCTATCAGTTGATTGAAGATACTGTCAATGTGTGGAAGACGATATCGATTCTTAAACATAATTTAGTTCAACCTCTGATAATCCACACATAATCGCAAGGTCCCATCAACATTATTGGAGAAGAAAACTGGAGAACCCCAAGGAGATGTACTCATAAATATGAAACCATTAGCTTCTAGATATTCCAACTAGAATTTGAACTCTCGAAGCTCTGCTGGTGTCATTCTATAAGGCATAATAGCAAATAGATCTACTTCTAACCCCAAATTAATCATAAACTCAATCTCTTGATCAGGCGGTAAACTTTATAAATCATCAATAAAGTCATCTTGAAAATGGTCTACCGGTGGAGGAAAATAATCCTACCACATTCCACTATCATCTAGATCAAGACCAGTTATTTTAACCAATAGAACATATAATCTTCACTAAATTGGTCCTACATGACTATCCTGAAGATCCCACTAACCCTGGTGAGAATAGTTGCCTCCTTATGGGGATAAAAAAGGTAAATCGCCTTTGATAATAGTTAATATGATCTTGGTATAGAACTAACCAATACATATCGAGAATCAAATCAAAAATTTTCATTTCTTGAAAAAACGGTTCTCAAAAGAAATAATAACCACCAATCTCTAGAGAACACGCCTTAAAATGTTTGATATTCTTTGACCACATTCCCAATGGTGTTTCAGTGGTTAAAAAACCATCCAATATTTCCACATCCAAGCCCAAACCATTTACAAAAAGTAAGGATTAAAAGGAATGTGATTCCCCTATATCAAACAAAACACAAGCAATGGGTATATGATATAAGAATTATACCTATGATAGTAGAAGGTCCTACATACACACTATTTGGAGTAATCTACATAATGTGTAGCTGACCAGCCCCTCTACCCTGGGCTTTAGCCTGACTCCCCTGAGCCATACCCTCTATCTAGTACTATTATTTTTGTACTGGGGTACAATGTCCCCTACCTCGACCAGAAAATATTGTGGAGCTCCATATACCTATCTATTGAGGACTAGTGGATTCATTCCTAGACTCTGGTACCTATCTCGATCCTCAAGAATTACTCTATTGTTGTATTCCCCTAGGTGGACCAAAAAACCATAAGAATGATGCTCCAAATTGGGGTATGGACACTGGGTTCATTTGTATCCCATATTTACACACTGATAGCACTACAATGAAACATGGTCCTAATATGGTTTCTCACTGCCCTGAATGCTTTGACCACTACTACCTTGGAGAAAACTATCATAGTGATGCTTCTTTCCACTAGAATAAGAGTTCATAGTTTTCCCTACTGAAATAGTATGGCTACTACTCGGTTCCTCTATCATATTATCTTATGTTATGAGTGTCTGATTCATCACATCTGTAAAATTGTTCAGACAGAACATGTTCACCTATGACCTGATCTCATAGTAAGTACCATCCTAAAAACATCTTTCCCTAGAGATCTCATCAGCTACCATAATATGGCGCAAATCACTGCAGGTCGGGGAAATGTTTAGTGTATTCCATCACTAACATTACCTCCTATATTAGGTTTATGAACTCATGGTCCTTCTCATCCCTCAAGGCCTCAGGATAGAAATGGATCAAGAACTTAGTCTCAAATTACTTCTAAGATAACTCCTTCGGCTGCCCTGCCTGCTCCAGAATGTCCCATCAACACTTAGTTGGTCCACGAATCATATATGTATCAAACTTCACCCTCCTATCTACAGGTGTCTCAAGATTATTAAAGATCATATAGACTAACTCAAAACAAAACTCAACTACCTAGGGGCCTCCCTCCCTGGTTAATTTAGGTGGATTATATAACTGAAACTCTCTTGTCAACTTATACATTGAAGGAATAATGTGAACAATATTTACTTACATGAATCTCATGACCCATAGGAAATTTTTGTGAAGATGAACATCCACCTGATCCTCAGGAAATATAGGAATATTTGGTTCAACTACGTTAGGAGTGTGATGATTTTCACTCTCCTAAAACTCAACTCAAAGACAATGAGGAGAGATTTTCTCTACAAGACAAACACACTCCTTAGAACACTACTATAATAACAGGTTTAACCTCAATATGTGACAACAACAGAGAACCAATGACTCCTGATATCTATAAAAATGATTTATAATTGTTTTAGTATGACATAACAGTTCATTTATTTCATTTATCATATATAACAGGCATCTAATATCACATTTCAATAGGCAAGTATATATCACATGAAAATAAATGTGTCCCTATCATGAACAGTTCATGTCAATATATATCCCTATGTTCCTATTATGATGCATGCATATTCATATCGTACCATACCTGACCACCAGTATAAATCTCAAAAACTAATAATATTATAAAACCATAACCTCACACAACATGTGAATCACTCATGGTGAAATAATATCAATTATAATAAGTACACAATATAAAAAACAATACACCCCTCAACACTCGGATTTTCCCTTATACATGGGTTAACTACTCCCATGCACAATATCATTATCAAGTATCGACACATCCTAGTCTCCTTTCTACCTTTCCCAAATAGTAAAGAAATAGAAAATAAACATGTGCTCTGATACCACTTTGTAACGTCCCCTGATCCAATACTCTCTCATGTGGCCATAAAGGGTTGGTTATGAGACCTTAAGTGTGCCGCCACATACTCTAGAGGCTACTAACTAGTAGAGAGGGTGTGATAAGAATAGTGGGGAGATTATAACCCCTGGTTGAAGAGTTATAACACAACAGAACAATCCAATATCAATAATAATAAATAAGTATCAGAGTGCGTAAATAATGAAGATAATACAATACAATAGAATACCAACAATCAAAGACAACTGAATAATCCAATAAATAAAGGAATAATGTAATGACATGTTGGAATGTAACTAAATGTCATGCTAGAAGTAATACAAAATAAAAGGCTATCAGACTCAAAAGTACCTAGTCATGAACCCCATGTCAGTCCCATCTCCAAACTCCAGCCCATCCAACAAGAAAATAATCAATAACAAGGTGTCTTTCTCTTGTCTAATCCTGCATCCAGATAATCTATCGGGGTACCAAATGGTATCCCAAATAGGGTGTGAGTATAACTCATTAGGTTTACACCACCATTGTTAAATATAACCAGTCTGATAATAAGTATATGCAATAATGCAACAAACAAGTGTATTAATTAATTAAACAATTAAATTAATATCACATCAACCTGCTTCGGCACCATGCCAAAATTTCTCTAAGAATGTCTCACAACCATGTAAACCATAACCATATAACCATGTTAAAACATAACCTACCTCAATTCCATGATGGAATGTCTCTAATAATGTCTCACAACCATTCCAACCATAACCATATAACTATGGTAAAACATAACCTGTCTCGGCACCATGTAGGAATGTATCTGAGCATGTCTCACAACCATGCAACCATAACTTTATAACCAAGGTATAAATTACACTAATCTGGGTTAGCACCTGCTATATAAGAATTTGTTCAAGCTCGGTATATAATCATTTCAGTATTTATCAGAGCCAAACCCGATATATAAGCATTTCAACATTTATCAACCAGTCCAACTCCCCATATAATAATTACAACATTTATCACAACACATGTCATAGAAACAAGGATATCACAATATCACATCATCAATATCAATGGTAATTATAAAAATTACAATTTATCTTTCATTTAAAAAATTTATAAATCAATTGGTCATAACCAATAACATGATAGTTATCTTAATAAACAAGCCAAGACAAGGTTAAACTACATCAAGAAATCAACCAAAATCTATATAATTCTAAACAAACTTTAATCCATTAATAAATTCATTTAATCAAAGGTTTACTCACCCAAAAAGTATCCATAAGCTAGGTTAATATCCATTTGTATCCAAAGTGATTCCAAGAAATAATCCAATTCATAATTTAATCAATTGAGGTGCATGTATGTTGGCAAAATTTTAATATTATATATACTCAACAATTATAAAACCATAGATCTAAGGTTTAGACTCCTTGACTTTAACTGATGATTGACTAATGCTTCCGGAAAGATTCACCAACAAGAACGAAGGTGAAAATGATCGCAAGAAGGTTCCTAGATCATAATCGATCAAGATCAAAACCAACACTGCTCACAGTAAGGATATTACACCACAATGGTTATAGAATAAAGAGAAATAAGGGAAAACCTAACCAAAACCACTTAATAGGGATCAGATGCATGATTGGTATATTCTAAATCAAGAGAGGTGCTCCAAAATCGCCTGGAATCTTCCCTAGGGTTGAGAGGAGTAAATTTGTAGTAGGATGAAATGAAAAATCAATCAATCAGCACACTTAAAGTCATTGCTCATGATAAATACATGATGTGTAATACATTTACATGTCATGTGTTTCTTTTTAAAGGGATATTCTAGAAAACCCATTACCTCAGGTTATTATTTAACCCTTCTCGACTTTTACACGACATGTACGGTTTATACGATGTGTAATCGTTTCATGCCCTGTATTGATCCATGAAATGTCCAGTAGCAGTTACAGGTCGTGTAACATGTATGCGGCATGTAATCGCCCAATAGATAGTTTTGAGGTTGAATTCTTCATAAGGAACTATAACACCTCCAAAGCATTCCCAAGTATGTAAAACCCTCATAAACCCATTTAAAACATTTATACCTAGACTTTGTTAATTAAAAAAACATGCATCCCGATACTTTAAGTCATTTTCCCCAACAAAGACTCTTTGTATCCGAATAAGACTCGGCCACCAAGGCTCAAAAAAAATCATTGAGGGGCATACCTAGAAAAAGATAGGATATTGAAATTTCATTACACCCTAAATCTTTAAAATAATCTACCTTGGTTATATTTCCATGTTAAATATTATATGGTGTTGTAACGAAATTGTTTCATGGTAATATGTGATTAAAGGCATCTCACATTTTTTTCACATCTTTTTCCCAAAATTATTTGAATAAGATATATTTATTAAGTATCATGTGATTTATCCCTCGAAGTGTTTGATTGAAACAATTAATGATATAATTTTTTATGGTATTCTTATGGTTGACTAATTATATTCAAGAAATGGGTTGATAATTGAAATTACTAGAATTGTGAGAACCAATGAGAGGGGGGGTTGAATCAGTGGTGATCTTTTTCAATTTATTTTTTCTTGAAATTAACCCCCATAACTTGTTAAAGTTTATATCATTTTTAAATTTATACTCAACCACACTCATATTTATAGATAGGAAAGTAAAAAAGGATATGTAATATTTACAATATTTATCCCCATTGTCGGTGATTATGTCCTTATCATGGTGACTCCCATCGATCCATGGAAATTCACTATGATATGAAGTGAATACAAATGATTCAAATCCTTTTAATCTCTTTATGTCTCCTCGTAGTTAATTATACCAGTTCCCACAAGTTACATAGTATTCTTATCTTTTGAACCAAAACAAGATAAGAAACTTTTCAAAACATCTCACAAAACATTGTTTTGAAATTATCCATCTGGTATACTCTTTGTCTAGTATGAATTTGTCATGTGCACCTTTTTCTTTGTCTAGTATGAATCTGTCCAATGTGCCTCAAATTCTTTTTGGTATACCTCTGTCTAGTAAACTTTTGTTTATATCTCTGTCTGATACACATAGCCTTTCTCATAGAGAATTATGTGACACCACATTTCCAGATAAAGATTTTTTTTAAGTATTTTTAATCCCTTAGTGAGAAGAAATATTATGGACATGATAAGATAAAATCCCCATAAATATTTTATTATCCCCCTTTTTATAATAACACAGTCTTCATATTCAAAAAAGATAAAGTGAAGATTTTGTACTTATTCTAACAAATATATAATTCTTATCCCCCTTTGACAATAGAATCCAAAGGATCATGGGGGTAGTTTCATTATAAACTTTATTAGGTCATTGTTGGAGGTTGAACATGTAGTTGTAGCCTCAATTCTTCAAATCTTTCCCTTATCATATATTTGGTGAAAACATCAATAATTTGATATTTTATTAAAATATACTCAAGCATAACATCTCCATTAGAAACTTTATCTTTTATAAAATGATATTCAATATTAATGTGCTTTGATTTGGAATATCGTACAAGATTTTTTTAAAGATTGATGGAACTTTGATTATCATAAAGAATCTCCAATGTTTTATCAATATTTACCCTCAAATCTTCTAGTAGAACTTTCATCCACATCATTTTCATACAATTTTGGGTTGCGGAAATATATTTTTCTTTTGTTGTACTCAAAGTAACAGAACTTGGTTTCTTACTATGTCAGCTCACACAATTTTCTACTAAGAAGAAAATTACTCTTGATGTTGGCATTCTATCATTATAATCTCTAGCCCAATCAACATCATCAAACCCAAGAAAGGTCGTCTCATTATTTCTTCTATACATCATACCACAATTTGATGTTCCCTTAACATACCCAAGTATTATTTTAGCTACCAGCATGTGTGACTCCTTCATATCACTCTAATATCATGCACACAAAGTTACTACATATACAATGTTTTTTATTGAAGTAATAAGATAGAGTAAAATTCCGACCAACTTGGGAAATTCCTTATGATTCACATTTTTTCCAACTTCATCTTTACTCATCTTTATGCCAATGAAAATAAGTATACTAACCTCTTTTTAATATTCTATAAAAAACTTTTATAACAACTCATTGACATACTTTTCTTATGATAGAAAGATGTATATTCCTTTTTTTTAACTTCTAAAACTAGAAATAAAGTTAACTCTCCAAGAATTAACATCTCAAATTTCTTCTTCATTTTATCAGTAAATTATTCACAATTTTTATCCATGTATCATGTTAAAATTATATCATCAACATAAAAAATAACAATTAGGGTACCTATGATCATATCCTTTACATAAAATTTTCTATCAAAATTTCCTTTAGAAAAATTCAACTACTTCAGGAAAATGTCGAGTATTGAATACCAGGCTCGAGGAGCCTATTTCAACCCGCATAAATATTTCTTCAGTTTACACACCATGGTTCTATCTTTATAAAGTATGAACCCACTGAGTTTCTCAATATAAAATTCTTCTTTAACTTATCCATTTAAGAAATATGACTTAACATTCATCTGATAAACATTATAATTTCAATGAGCATCAACTATTAAGAACATTATTATAGTTTCAATTCTTGAAACATGGGAAAATTTTCTTCAAAATCAACATCTCCCACCTATGAGTAACCTTTCCAAACTATCCTAGATTTATTTCTTAAAATTTATCCATGTTCATTGAGATTATTTCTAAACACCCATTATGTCCCTATAATATTCTTTCCTGGTGTTTGAGGAACAAGATATCAGGTGTCATTTTTCTCAATTTAATCTAACTCTTTATTCATCTCATTTTACCGTTCTTTATATTTAACTACATTTGAAACAAACTATGGTTCCACCTATGGGATAAGTGAAATCTAATTCTAAAATCTCAATTTTTGTCATGTATAAATTGAATCTTCTTGATTTTTGATAATTTTATCAAATTCAACTTGTTTTTGTAAAGTTTGTGACTTTAAAAACTTTCTTTCATTCTTACTTTCCTCATCACTAGACTGGTCTGGATCAACTTCTATGATATTAACCTCGTAGTCATCTTTCTTCTCATTATCTTATCTGGAAGTTATCATTTTATCTTTCATAACATCTTCTTTATCATCATCAACAACTTTTTTTAAGGTGGACTAATTTTCAATAACTTTCACATCAAAGGAATTGACTAACTTTTATAGTTTTTTATTCTATAACTTTTATAGAATTTTCTTGAATTTTCTTGAAGATTCTTGAAAACCTGACATCAACGAATTTCTTTAAACATCCCCAGAACATTGAAAGATTAATGAACATTGAAATAATATCTCAACATCATCATGGTTAATGACTTTACAACATTTTTGTAAAGTCTCTCAGAACTCCCTTTGATGAATGTCTATATGATGCCTTCACAAGAACTCTTATGTTTGACACTATTATTTCTTACTCTCCTATGTACGATCTGCATCGTCCAATTTACTTGGTTTGGTAACCTCATGCTTTCACCATCTTTTTCTCTTCACACGCTTCCTCTATTCGATGAACTTCACATAGGTTTATTACACATCATCAGTCTAATGAGTTAGCATGTCATCATCTGGCCATCCTATATCCACTAAAACTTCATACAATTCTTAGATTGTAAAACTTAGTCTGGTCCAACTTCATAGAAACACTCATCCGGTGACATTGTATTTCTATGTTTGATGCTCATTTGTTTGTTGATCCCTCAAAAACATGTCTGGTCAAACTTCTACAAAATTCCATTCAATAGAAATGGATCACTCTATTAGGTAAAACTCCTCATCTTTCTCTATATGAATGTATGTGGCTTCCTCCCTCGGACTTCTTGGTCTGATGGACTTTGAAAACATATGTCCATTGGAACTCAGTCTGGAAACATTCAAAAATCCACTTTGTTCGGTGAACTTCATACATATTTTTCTGATGTAACTTTGTACCTATCCATTGGGTAACCTTTGGAGAGAGAATTATTCTTCTACTGGAGTTATAACAACTCTATTTGGTCACCCTTTATTTGATGGCAACTTCAGAGATCAACATTCGTTCAGCAGGAACTTCATGACATCATATCTTCAAACTTTGTACATCTTTCAACTTCAACACTTTTCAATAGGAACTTCATACGAACTATGTGTCTAAGAATTTCATATGCCTTTGTCCAATCGGAAACTGCAACTTCACCATATCGGAGCTTGAAATTTTCACAGCTGCAACGCAAACTTTGTGCATCGAACTTTGACTTCTCCCCCTTTATTCAAACTCATACAAACTCGGCTAGAATCATGAGTATCTTCATGATGTTAGGAACATGAAGATCAAAAAATCATCATATGGCTTGGTAAGTAAGTAGTTCAAACTTTCTTATGATGAACACCAACTTTCCTTACCCATAAATACAAAAAACATTTACAGACATGATGTTGACTACAAATACAAAATTCATTACAAAAACAACCCAAAAGATCATCAAAAATAAATTTTTAAACTTCTAATTATCAAACTCATCATTGTGATCGCACCTAATGTCTTTAAGCATCTTTTTTTCATTTTATGTGCTCTTACAAAACGAGTCTAATCGTCTATTAGCTTCATTATTGGGAGTGAAAATGAATATTCATTGATACCTTGAATGATCATCAACTATCAAACAAGAATAAAATACCCCCAACCCTTGAGGCTACAAATATAAGAAGGGCCAAACTAATTCATATAGGCTAACTTTAGTGGTTTTGTCATAGTGCCAATATTTTTTTCCTTCAAATAAAGACTTGTGTTATTTTTCCTTTTGGAAAGGATTTTTATATTTTAGAGTAATCAAAACATAGTTTTTGAAAAGTGTCTTATAAATTCACCTTTTGGAATTTTAATAATAGTATCGGGTTGATAATGCTCAATTCTCTTGTATTAATTTCATGTGTCATGTTTGCAAGCATTATAAAACTTCACATTGTTGGGAATTCGACTCATTCAAACCGGTGGCCAATTGAGTTAGTTTTTCATTGTTATCGTTGTTTGACTCGAGCTATTCAACTTGATTTGACTTCAGGGTGATTTTTTCCTTTTATCTCGTGTCCCCATGATTGATCTGGGTTTGATCACACTACACTGGAGATTCAATCGCCATTTTATATGGAAGAGTATCAAGATCTCGAATTTCTTTATTGGTTGTAATCATGAAGGTAAGGTCATTAAGTGGGATCCTAAAAAGGGTTCCACTAACTTTGCATAAAAGATATATTTCCAAAATTGATTCATACAGGTCACAATGGTAGTGTAGTTAAACACTTATGCTCCTAATACTCTCCCCTAAATCTATATAAAATTACTTGTACTCGTAGTAGAGCCTATTCATCTCAGCAACTTTTAGCATATCAATACCAACATGCACTACATCAAATGTTTTTCATGTTTTTAGAGTTACATGTAGAGAACTTATGAAACATGTCTTTATTCATGGTGCAATATAAAATGTTTATTTCTTTCACACGAAGCACTATGACATTTCTTTCCTCTACGAATCGTTTTGCTTTTTTTTTCTATTTGTAGTTCACAAATCCATAACTAATCATGTTTGAATATTGAAGTCTTGTGTTTTCCAAATATATCATCATATGATTCTTTTGATAATTATAATTTGCTCCATTAAAGGATGGTGGGTGACCTTATCCATTGTTTGATTAGTCCAAAGGGTATTGTGGTTTTCCTACGATTAGGTTGTGAATGTCAAATATGACCATGGTGTGAAATATTTGACTCAAAATAACAACCTAATGGAGGGGGGGATTTGGTTGTTTACCATGAAAATCAAATTTGAAAAATTGTTTGTTATTAAATAAAATAGACGATGAAAAATTTAAAAAAAACAATCATAAATACATTATTTGTGATTGTTTAGGCGATTTTCTCTTCCTCGTAAATGATGTCAGGATGACCATAATGGCTTACACAAAATGGTAATTGTGTGGGTGATCATTGCTCTCCAAAAAATATGCATTTTGTATTCTATTTTGAAGAACCATAATTACTTACACGATCAAGAATTCATGTAATCAATTTCTATCAATCAATTCTTATGAATTTTAAAATTATTTTTGTCATCAATTATTCTCATTAAATATGTAAGCGTTGAGATTGTCACATGATTCAAGAAACATTGAGACGATTTCACTCGAGCATAATTAAACTTAATTTATTACGTGTCTCAAAAAACATTGTATTGTTAACAACAATCATTATTAATTACGAATTATTAATATTGTCAATTACATAATGAAAAAAAAAGTTGGGTTACAACCGTCAAATAACGGCTCACGCACGCTACAATAAAACCCGCTCAAAAACAGCCCGACAACTCGACCCCGCAATCGATGTTTCAAAACTCTTCCCTTCCTACCCCCCACCCGCATGCGGAAGGCGTCAATTACATAATACTTTTGCATATATTAATGTGTATTTATTATTATAAGATTGTTTTCATTGATTTATTTACTTGCATAATATTATTTATTTCTTGAATGTATATAATGCACTAATATTATTATTACTAAGAGGGACACTAGTATAAAAAGGTAATTTTAAAAAACTTTGGATTTGCTTGCGGGGAAAATTGCAAAACATTAATTATTACAATATAAATATTGAGATTTTATATTATTATATTTATTTTTAAAATGATAATTTTATATTTTATAAAATAGAAATGGAAAGAGCATTGCCACCGTAACAATTTTATATTATATAATGCACTAATATTATTAATACTAAGAGGGACACTAGTATAAAAAGGTAATTTTAAAAAACTTTGGATTTGCTTGCGGGGAAAATTGCAAAACATTAATTATTACAATATAAATATTGAGATTTTATATTATTGGATTTATTTTTAAAATGATAATTTTATATTTTATAAAATATAACTGGAAAGGACATTGCCACCGTAACAATTTTATATTAAAAAAAAATCGTGGCCTCTCCCGTCACCGAAGCGGACGCGTGGTGGGTCCACTGTCCAGAGCTCTCCGATGATATTATTTGGTGGGGCACGGAAATTATATTAAAAAAATCGCGGCTTCTCCCGTAACAATTTTATATTTAAAAAATGCGAAAGCTTTCTCTAATATATCAGAGCCAGGTTTCGATCCTGGGACCTGTGGGTTATGGGCCCACCACGCTTCCGCTGCGCCACTCTGATGGCTGTATTTAATTCCAAGGCGTCATTTTATAAGAATTAATAATAAACGAGCACACTTGTTCCATAAAATCAAAATGTTTAATCGGAATTAATCAATATACTAGTAATAATAAAATATATTATTAATGGGAATTAATGGATACAAATACGTTAATTCCGCTGGGCCGCTACGTTTTTGTATTTTTATTCACAATTAGATCTTCATAAAAATGTATCGAAATTAAAATATTTTCTTGCTAAATTATCAAGACGTAAATTTAAAAATGATTAATAAATCAATGAATTTTCATATCCATAAAAAAAAATATCCCAAACAAATATTCAAATTGTTTTTAACGGGTTTAAAAATTTTATAAAATCTAAAAAAAGTGATAGGTTTATCAATATCTTTAAAAATGGGTCCATTTGGCTTAGAAGCGTGAACGAGGTTCACCCCTCTTTATATATATATGTGTGTGTTTGTGTGTATTATTAATTATTTATTTATATAATTAATATTATAATATTTATTATTAATATTAATAATATTTATAGGAATGTTATTTATAAATATTTGTGAATTTTTTTGATGATATAAAATAATACCAATTTATTAATAAGTAATATATTTTGTAATAATAAATTGTATTATTTATTATTAATTAATATTATATTATTATGTTATTAATTAATTAATAGTATAACAACTAATATTTATAAGATTTTAATTATAAATCTTTGTTAAATTTGTCATTGATATAATTTTTATTAATTTATTAATACCTAGATTTTTTATTAATTATCGATTGTATTATTTATTATTAATTATCAATTATATTATTTATTATTAATTAATAATTATATTATTCTTAATATATTATGTTGTATTATTAATTAATTACTTGTATAAGAAAGAAGATAATATTTATAGAATTCAAATAATAATATTATTAATATTTAATAATAAATATAAGATGATTATTTATTATACATAATATGGATAATAATACTAAGTAATAATATAAATAAAAAATAGTAATTATCATTATTATCAATGTAGTTATTAATATTAATGTTTCTTAATCATTCAAAAATATTTTTATGAATTTCTAATTATATCAATTTATTGATTTGTGCAAAAATAATATAATATATTAGTATGTTTTTAAATAACGTATAAGTAATGATTTAAAAAACACATGACACGTATCAATCTAATCTATGCCAGTGTCCTGGATACTCATTTGTGCCACAGTCAGATGTATATATAATGCGTCAACGTCGTATTTGTCTGTGTCTATGCTCTGACGTACGCAACTCCTGTGTACCATCCCTGACACCTACCGCCACAACATCTTGTGTGACAGGCGGTGGATTTATATTCCCGACGCTTGTACCATGTCCTACCTTCAAAGATAGTGGCTGTTTGCTAAAACTATTCCCAACATGCTAAGAAGATGGTCGTTGTGCAGTGAATATCTGCGGATCAGAGGCTAATAAAGAATGCAGCACAGACCAATCAGCATCTATCTCTTCAACAAAATCTAACATGGTAACAAACCATGTTTGTGTCTGTGCCTCTGGTTGTGGTGTGACTCATATGCAATAGGAACTGGAGGATCATTTGTCTAATCATGATGAACATCATCCTCTTGTGCCACATCTGCATTCATAACAGAGTTGTCACCTCCTAACACATCTATATCAGACTCTGCTCCCTCGACATAGAAAATCTCACGATAAATCTCATCTATAGGATGAAGTAATTCTATCACAACTCTATGAAAACAAGTTTGGTCAAAGGCAACTCCCACTACGAGATCGAAGATGTGAAGGAGATGAGTGATACGAACATCCTGCAAAAACAAATTATGAAATTTACTAATTTTAATAAAAAAACAATTCAACAGTGAGAGGAAGAATTATTACCAAATCACGATAGCCTCATTCGTGGCGCGTAAGAAATCTCAATGGGGACATGAGATATTAGGGCCCATAATCGAGTCGATCTAATAAATGCATACGTACTGTGTTGGGCCCTCGTAATTGGGACTCATGTCGTCTGTCTCATATCTCAATATATCATGAATGATATCTCCTCCAGTCAAAGTCTCGTTTCCCCGACATTTTCAAGAAATCTCTACTACAAAACGCGTTTTTAACAACGCTAAAAATGATCTTTGTTGGCGTTTAAAAGCGTTGTCAATCTAAGTGATATTAAAAACTCACGACCTTTATCAACGCTATGAAAAGCGCTGATAAATGGTGTATTTATCAATGGTAGATAAAGCGCTGATAAAGAGACCATTTATCAACGCTAGATGAAGCGTTGGTAAAGGGTCTCTTTATCACCACTTTATCTAACACTGATAAATGTCATTTCAAATGCTACACAGCTGCAACCCCACAACAGCCATGCAGTAACCCTATAAAATCAAACCCAACCAGAATACATAAAAAGGAATAAAAATACATATTAAACCGGATTGGAATACAAATAACACATTGCCCTATAATTTCAATTCAAAATTCACATACAAAATATTTACATTAATGCCATATATATAATTAACCAAAAAAAATTACAACTCATAGACAAAGTCAAAACTAGCAAACTATTTTCAATGATCAACCTCTGTAAAAAAGTATGTCTCTACAATAAAACTAATATTTATTTTAATAACATTAAATAAAAAAAATTATAATTTTAATGTTATATAATCTACATATGATAAATTATATTGTAAATTATTGTACATATTAATGATATTATCAGTTAATCGTGTGTCAGATTGATGTGCGGTTGATTCCTCCACGTCAGAAATATATCATGGATCATTGTCCTAAAGTTTGAAAACAATCCGAACTCTTTTGCTCGGTTTAAGCTATGTGATACGTGTTTTAAACTGAAATGATACTTATATTGAAAACATGAACTTTGAGTCATACAGACCACACCGTGTGTCGGATTGATGTGCGGTTGATTCTCATATGTGAAAAATGAATTATGGATCGTTGTCCTAAAGTTTGAAAACAATTCGAGTCCGTTTGCTCAGTTTTGACTATTTGATACGCGTTTTAAACTAAAATGACATTTTTATATTAAAAACATACACTTCGAGTCATGCCAACTGCATCGTCTGTCAGATTGACGTGTGATTGACTTCTACATGTCACAAATGAATTATGGATTGTTGAATTGAATTTTAAAAACAATATGGAGATCGTTTGCTTAATTCTAACTATGTGAGACACATTTTAAACTAAAATGACACTTATATTGAAAACATGTATTTTGAGTCATACCGACCACATCGTGTCTTGGATTGATGTGTGGTCGATTCCTACATGTTAGTAATATATTATGGATCGTTTTCTTAAAGTTAGAAAACAAGCTGATCTCGTTCGATTTTGGCTATATGATACACATTTTAAACTAAAATGACACTTCTATACTGAAAACACATACTTTGAGTAATACCGACTATATCGTGTGTCAGATTGATGTGCGGTCGATTCCTACATGTTAGAAATATATTATGGATCACTTTCATAAAATTTGAAATCAATCTGAGCTTGTTTTCTTGGTTTTGGTTATGTGATACGTGTTTTAAACTAAAATGACACTTTGATATTGTAAACACGGATTTTGAGTCATACCGACCACATCGTGTGTCGGATTGACGTGCAGTGTAACACCCCGACCCCAGTTACCCAGAGTCAGTGTATTATTTTAATACATTGACATTATTACAAGGAATCAAGTCCTGAAGGACCGATCAGTTTAGCAGTCTTGGAAAATAGATTACATACATGAATGTTACATTACACTTTATAACATACAAAACAACATAAATAATCCTTTATGAACACCATTATTCCCTTGGCTTAACCCTGCATATCAATCACAATACACTTCTTGGAATCCTGGGAAAAATAAAACACAGAAAAGGGGTGAGCTCAAACGCTCAGTAAGGGTAATCAATACAACAGAAACTTTCAAAAATAATCATAAACATTTAAGGCAATGTATAAAACTAAAACAAAAGCCTTTTAAACTTGAAATTCAGCATAATATGGCAGAAATAAAATGAAATAATGTCATTTACTTATTCACATGGATATTCTACTAATCGAATAATCACATGCAATATCACTAACCACTTTCATAATGATGGAATGCATAATGCTGAACTTTAATTTCTTTATCAAGGCCTCGTGCCAAGGCCTAGGGGCTAACTATAACCGGAACCCAACCCGAAGTGCATCTAGTAACCGGACACCAACCCGGAGTGCCTCTAATAACCAAACACCAACCCGAAGTGCCTCTAATAACCGTACACCAACCTGAAGTGCATCTAATAACCGGACACCAACCCGGAGTGCCTCTAATAACCGGACACCAACCCGGAGGGCTTACTTTTACCGGTCCCCAACCCGGAACATACTAGTCCAACACATTCATCTTAAGAAGAGGATGAAATATAACATAAAAATTTGTATTAAAACTAGCATGAGAAATGTCAATACTTTACCCATAAACCATGAATGGTATAAAAATAACACATCCACAATCAAATATATCACAAAACCTTCAACACAATATGGAAGATTTGTATCATGATAAATCAACTTCAAAACAAGTTTAAAATCCATTAAAGAATTTTGACATAGATGAGACTGATTTGTAAAACTCTTTGAGAGAAATACCCCTTTTTTATGAAAACATTTAAAAGTCACACAATTTAGAAAAGAAGTCATTTAAAGACATTTTTGAATCAAAGTGTCCCATACCACTTTGAAACTTTTGAAAGGAATTAACATTTTAAAAACATTCATGTCCATATAAATAAATCCTTAAAAACCATTTTGAATACATGGACATTAATGAGAAAGATTTAGAAGAATAAATATTTAAAACATTTGAAATGATGTTTTAGTAAAAAGTCCCTTAAAAGAATCCATTTGAAAACTCTTTCATAAAACATATACATGGATAATAAATATGTCCCAGTAGATACTTATGTAAAAACAACCTCGGATAATAAAGAGATTGTGAAATTAACCGTTACCAGTTTGGTAACTTACGAAACATACAACCCATGAAAGAGGTATCATACAATGAATATGTAAATACACATAAATTAAAGTGTATTACACAAAGAATATAATTATGGACAGTACATACACCACACAAAAGGTAATAGTGGCAATATGACATGAATCTCACGGGAATAAGGAGTGAGATGAAAACCCCTTACCTTGCACTTTCCTTTAATCGAGGGTACGTTTAACCTCCTGTACGAATATCGTAGTATGTTATTAAATTATACCAGAACCATATTAATATTTATGATTTCATACATGATTCATTTATGACTTTATATTACCCATTTAATAATAATTTCCATGTTAAGTTAACATTTCGGGTAATAATCACTTTCTTTATCGTACGTGTTTTAACTTGTTACTATTGGTTGTATCACTTAGATCATGATTTAAATACTTCCAGAATATAAAACATGATAAATATATCATATATATTTAGAATATAAATATGTATAATAAACATATATATGAAATGGAAAACACCGTTTATGGAGACGGTAGTCCGTCCGTACGTACGCATAAACGCTGTTTCTGTTTTCATATAGTATTGAACGGAAGTAAGTGAATAAGATATATGTAAGTACATAAATCCTTATATATATAAATATATATTTATCCAGTAGAATTATTATGTCATATATTACATACTTATTAGTAATATATATTTTTATAATCGTTGATGAATGGTGGACTTGGAAATGAATCTCATCGCGTCGTGGAGACGGTAATCCATACGTACGCACGAGCGAAAATATCATTCTTTTGATATTAAAATAATATATAATTGGATGATATATCATATATACAGAATCATTATCATGTTATATTTATTATTTACATGAATTAAACATCATTATTATACCCATCCAAAAAATAATTTATTGAATAACAATTACACCACGACGTGGAGACGGTAAGCCGTACGTACACACGTATGGCGACATGTTATTCAAAGGATGGATAGAATACTAAAATATGGCTGTAAAATTTTTATAATAACATAAAAGTATATATAATATACTGAAGTTATTATTTTAGAATGGTAATAACAAAGAAAGAAGAAGTGGAAGAAAGGAACTTGAAAAGGGGTGGTGAAATCATTACCTCTTCTTCGGGTTCTTCCTTTTGATTTGATCAAAAGGGCTCCTTAGGTTGGCTTTCTGACTAAAGGAAGGCCTCTAGGATGAAGTTAGGTAAGTTGAGAGAGTATTTGGGCAGAGGTTGGCTGAACCAAAAGGCTTTTAAGGTGTGAATAAATGGTTAGAAGTTGGGTCCTTTTATAAGGGGGAGGAGGGGCTCTTTTGGAAAAAATTAAAGTATTAATTTATAATAAATTCATATTCGGTTTCTAATGGCTCCAAAGTGGATTATTTAAAGTTTAAGGTAAATATGGGTCGAACACCACTCAAACAATAGAATTTAGACAGGTTTGGGTCACTATATTAACCTTATCTTTAAGTATTAATTCTTAGTTAATTAGTTTGACTTTTACAATGTCTCTTTGTATTTTTATATTATATGGTTAATAAACTTACTATATACATCCAAGCGACCCCCAAGTGGTCCATTAATGATACACCTATCATGATACAAGTCCTTTGGCTGAACCTTAGAATTTTAGGAATTTAATATCAATTAATAATATAATATTTGTTTTAAAAACTCTTTTATGTCAATTTTGACACTATTTGGTATTTTGTTTTTTGAAAGTCATCACAACTTGATTACTTCAAACATGATACATTGAATCAGCCCTAAAATGTAATAGTCACCTATAAAATTCGTGGATGTCATAAAAACTTTTAAATTATATTTATTTTAATATTTATATTACCATTTATTTGATTCTTTCATTAATAAGGTAATTACTGCATCATCATTGTGTCATAAATAAATTTAATTATTTGATGTATAAAAATTATAATTAAAATACCATTATGTAGGAAATATTTTTATCTTTCTAATGAATATTTATAATCGAATTTATCTTATGTATAACCCTATATTAAAAATGTTTTAGTTATTAAACTTTGATTTTAACTCTTTTAACTCTTCTTTGAATTAAATAATAATAAATGTCCTAATCTAATCCAAGTGGACCTAAAGGGTCATATTTTATTCCCAAGGTTGTTTTTGGTCTAATTATACTTATCCAATAGAATTAGGACATGTGTTAGGGTAATAATAATATTATTTTTACCCTTAATTACCCTATTTACTTTTTACCGCGGTAAATAAAAGTAAAAAGTTACTATTCACCAAAAATTATTTTTATCTTATTGAACCACATTTTACTCCTTGATATTAACCGTGTCTCTCGTATTTTCTAAATTCTACTCAAAGAAGCGGTAAAATTAAGTTTTATGTGAATTTACAAATTCTCCTAGGAGGTGGGTAAAAGACGGTGAAAAAGTTCAATAAAATTTTTATATATCTAAAATTATTATAAACTGCCTCCAATGAATTAAATTGAATTTATATATTTGTTATGTATCTATTTTGACCTAAAATAAATTTAAATAATATAAATAATTATTTAAATAAAAAGCCGGTTTTAAACAGTAACTCAATGTTTTTCACTATTCATCAAAAATTGAAAGTTTTCAGAAAAATAACAAAAAATTACCCTAAGATAATTTTGATATTCCAAATTCAATAATAAAGTCTATTTTACCAAATTCAAAACATATAAGTTTCATTTATTAATTTACAATTAATTCCCGTTGTTAAAACAAAAAGCGTGTTTTTAAGAAACAATAACTATCAAAAGATTGACACTTGTTTATGTCCGGTTTAAGTGTGAAATTATGTCCAATGACCAACATTGGATTAAATGGTAAAAATATATTCTAAATATAATTTAAAACCACTCAAATTCATAATTTATCACTATTAATTATTTCGATTAAAAAAATTGTTTTTAATTAAAATTTAGTAATTTTCACTATTCATCAAAATATGAAAGTTATCCGAAAAGTAGCAAAATTTCACCCTAGGCTAATTTTGATTTTCTGAATCCAAAAATGAAGTCCATTTTAAGAGATAAAATTTATAAAATTTCAAAAAGTGGGTATTACTATTCATAACGGATACTTTGATTGATCATGGTGTGTGTTAGAACTCGAAGTTGCGTACAACACACGCTACTGTATTATTCAAAGAGAGGTGTACTGTGGAAGCTTGGGGTGTTACATGCAGTCAATTCCTACATGTGAAAAAATGAATTTTGGATCATTTTCCTAAAGTTTGAAAATAATTCCATCTCATTTGTTCAATTTTGGCTATTTGATGTGCATTTTAAACTAAAATGACACATTTCTGTTGAACACATGAACATCAGGTCATATCGACCACATCGTGTCTCATATTGATGTGCGATCAATTCCAACATGTGAAAAATGAATTATGAATCGTTTTCCTAATGTTTGAAAACAATCTGAGCCCATTTTCTCGGTTTTGGCTATTTGACACGCGTTTTAAACTAAAATGACACTTTTCTATTGAAAATACACACTTCGGGTCATATCGACCATATCGTGCCTCCGATTAATGTGCGGTCAATTTCTACACATGAGAAATGAATTATGGATCTTTTTATTTAAGTTTGAAAACAATCTGAACTCATTTGCTCGATTTTGGCTATTTGATGTGTGTTTTAAACTAAAATGACATTTCTATTGAAAACACACATTTCAGGTCATATCGACCACATTATGTCTCAAATTGATGTGAGATCAATTACTACACATGAACAATGAATTATGGATCGTTTTCCTAAAGTTTGAAAACAATTTGTTCTCGTTTGATTGATTTTGGATATTTGATGTACGTTTTTAACTAAAATGACACTTTTGTATTGAAAACATGCACTTTAGGTCATATCAACCACATCATGTGTCGTATTGATGTCCAGTCAATTCCTACACATGAAAAAAGAATTATGGATCATTATCCTAAAGTTTTAAAACAATCCAAACTCATTTGTTCGATTTTGGCTATTTTGACACGCATTTTAAACTAAAATGACACCTTTCTATTGAAAACACACACTTCAGATTATATCGACCACATCGTGTCTTGGATTGACGTGCAATCAATTCCTAAACATGATAAATGAATTATGTATTATTTTACTAAAGTTTGAAAATAATATGATATCATTTTCTTGGTTTTGGCTATTTGATGTGCGTTTTAAACTAAAATGACACCTTTCTATTCAAAACATGCACTTCAGATCATATCGACCATATCATGTGTCATATTGATGTGAAGTCAATTCTTACATATGAAAAATTAATTATGGATCGTTATCCTAAAGTTTGAAAACAATCTGAGTTTGTTTTCTTGGTTTTGGATATTTTACACGTGTTTTAAACTAAAATGACATCGTTCTATTGAAAACACACACTTCAGGTCATATCGACCACATCGTGTCGATGATTGATGTGCGGTAAATTCCTACACATGAAAAATGAATTATGGATCGTTTCCTTAAAGTTTGAAAACAATACGAGCTCATTTACTCGATTTTGACTATTTGATGTATGTTTTAAACTAAAATAACACTTTTGTATTGAAAACACGTACTTCGAGTCATACCAACCACATCAAGTGTCAGATTGACACGCTTTCAATTCCTACACATAAAAAATGAATTAGAGATCGTTTTCCTTAAGTTTAAAAAACAATCTGAGCTCGTTTTCTTGACTTTGACTATTTGATATATGTTTTAAACTAAAATGACACTTGTATTGAAAACACATACTTCGAGTCATATTGACCACATCAGGTTCCAGATTGACTTGCGGTCAATCCCTACATGTGAAAAATGAATTATGGATCATTTTCCTAAAATTTGAAAATAATATGAGCTCATTTGCTCGGTTTTGAGCATGTGATGTGTGTTTTGAACTAATGTGTAAATTTAACAAAATAAGTATCAGATAAAAATGATAAGTAAATTGACTAAAAAAAGTTGATAAAATGATGAGAAAATTAACTAATTAAGTAATAAGAATTCACCTCTTCATGATGTCTGTATACATTCTGACACCATATATTCTTCTCATTTGTTTCTAAACAAACGGATTTCCTCCCTTACTTCTCCTTGAAAAACAAATAAAAAATAATATATAAGCATTCTAATACTAATGCTTCACACCCCAAATATATTTTTAAGGTCATAGCTCATACTAGATCACAAAAATAATAGGTAATCACCTAAATTTGATGTTATGTTGGATGACATAGTTTCCCATATTTAATTCTTGTATATGCATGACATGTCAATTGTCTCGTGGTTTTCTGACATCCATATAGGCTTCTAAATCGTGGAATGATAGGAAAGTACATTACAACTTTAGAAGGACTTGATTAATCTTTCTGGTATCGATCTGCACCACACTTAGGGAATTTTATGAGTGATTCATGGTCTTTGTAAAACAATATGCAATCATTTGGACAAACATGTATTTTTTTAAATATCGTTCTCATTGAACATAAAATTCATTTAGCGTCATATGTTCGACAGTGAAGTTCATTTTCTTCTGGTAGAATATCATTCAAAATACAAAGTAGTTCTGTAAATCTTGTGTCATTTTATATGTTGCCAGCTTTCAAATTATATAACTTCAATACAGGTAACAGCTACCAAAAGGAACATAATGAAATTAGTAAATTACAACCTAAGAGAGAACACGACCAAGCTGAATGAAATCAATTAAAGCATATGATGCAAAGTAAAATCCACTATCAAAACATTTTAAAGCAAAGAACAAGCAATTCCAAATTTTAACGAAGAAAAACTTAAACCTAATTAGGCTCTGATGCCACTTTGTTGCGGGGAGCACCCCTACGTGAGAGACAATATCCATGTAATATATGACAACCCTGCTTTTTATTACAACTTAAGCATGCTTTATTACATAAAACTTCACTTGATACAACAAAGAAGATCGAGAGGTTTAGTGTCTTTGGGGCTTAGGATCATTACATAAAAACTTTAAACTTGAAAAACATCATCTTTATTGAAAACTTCCTTTACATGACCACTACATTCCTTCGTACTTAGCATTGCATGGGATAACCTGAGGACATGCATAAGAAAAGGGTGAGCTATAAAGCCCAGTAAGGGAGTACACAATGAATAACATGAGGAGTACAATACATGTTAGGAAATAGGAACATCAATAGGGCATTAGAGTAACATGAACATAAAGGCATGATAAAGCATGATAACCATAACATGGAAATGTGGCAACAACACTTAACATTGAATTAGCATGAGCCAAGGCTCATTGCACATGGAGCATGAGTAAACCCTCATTGCACTTGAAGCACGAGTAAACCCTCATTGCACTTGAATTAGCATGAGTCAACACTCATTGCACATGACGTATCATGATACTATACTTTACCCAATGCATTGGAGCTCTATAAAGGGCACACCCTTCTTAAACATTTCATTTCATGCATAAGTGTGCCACATGGATCATAAAACATGGATTCATAAAACATAAACATTTATTCCACGATAAAGGAATGTGGAATTCATACATGAAACATTATAATAAATAAGTAAATGTGCATAAAGGTGAATACCCTTGATGGAGAAATGGGCATGGTATTCACTACACAATGATATTGGCTTAGAAAATCGGTGTGATTTCGGCAGCGTAACGGCGTGACATAAGAATTCATAAAAAAGGTTGATGAGAGAGAAAGGGGTTCCTCATCATATTTACATGTAATGGACAGTAAGGAGTTCATATAGATACATGTCCCAACAATTGAAAAGGAATTTAGATTCATGATACAAAAGTATTGCTTGAATATAAAAGAGGAGAAAAGGTTTCTTTCGGAATTTCGGCATAGTAACAGGTGTACATGGGAGGCTTTTAATGAGAGAGAAAGGGGTCTCCCATCATTCAAACAATAAGAGGGCAGTATGGGAGAGGTGCGAAACCATACCCCAACATTCATAATTGAAATTAAAAGGGCAAAACAACTTAAATAAAATTGACAAAAATGAGAAAGGAAGAAAACCCCTTACTTGGAAGTGTGCTTCCAAAGGCTAGAGAGAGGCTTGTGAGAGGCTTCTTGGGAGCTTGGGGCACCTTGGGAGGATTCTAGAGAGAGTAGGGCAGAGGTTGGATGAACTCCAAGGGATTTTAGTGAGGAGTAAGTGGGAGCTTGGGTGGGTTTATATAGGAAAGGTGAGAGAATTCTTTATTATTTAGGTTTGGGACCCCTTATATTAAAATAATCCAAACCACAAACCATCCCATGGTATTTGCCCATGGTTTCTGGAAAAGGAAAGAGGAAAACAATATTTTACAAGGCCAAGGTCCGAACTTATTAAAAAATTAGGGTTGCTTATGTGGAGGTGAGTCACACTCCCATGGAAATTAATTTAAAAAGGCAAAGTGTTGAATAAGTCTTGAGGGCTCCATTAATGCTTTGAAAAGTAAGTCAAACAAACCCAAAACCTCATTATTTTAATGATAAAACACATATTGGCCGAACATAAGGATTATGTTATTTTATTATATCACCATTGGGTCATTATGATGTCATAAAACACATTATATATTTTAATGGTATTTAATTTTTACCCAAAAATTTGAGTGTCTCAGAAAATTATGAAAAATTCACCGTTGGATAATTTCGACGTCTTGATTCAAAAAATAATATTTATTTTATCTAAATAATTTTCTAAATATGTGAATTTTCACTTTTAAAATAAAAACCGACATTTATAAAAAAAATTCACGGGTTTTGACAGAATATGGCTTTCAAACCTTAATAAAAATTTTAACTGCATTCATAAAATTATAAGATCATTTATACTTAATAAAAAAATTAATTCAATATTAATAATAATATTTTATTAAAATATTATTTAATTCAAAAATCATTTAATTTAATAAAATATAATTCTTAATTAAATAATAACTAAAAACACCATTTGTACTTTAAAAACTAATTACAATGTATCAAAAAATGACTAGAAATTATATTCATTATTATATACAAAAATAATGTACATTAACATGGTGCTACTTATTTGTTACATAACCCCTTAAAATAGCTGCATAAGACCTAAGGGTAAGGTGTGCGATGGTGACAGACTCTTGGGGCGGCTCAGATAACATCGCTCGAGTGGTAAATTCAATCAACTTCCACTTTTCCCGTAGACGATCATGTTCGAGCTTGACTTGATGAAGCTCAGCTTGGGCTTGGTCAAGGGAAAAGCCCAAAGATGCCACCTCTTTTCCGAGCTCTGACAAATGGGCTTCGTAAGGGGCAATTCTACTGGATGAGGCCATCGCTTCCTTTGTCTGAGTAGAAATGGGTTCGTTAAAGCCTTATATTTATACTACTCAGATGATCACTGTTCAATGGCTATAAAAGTAACGGTCACAAATCTTAATGTAAAACTAAAGAAGTTGACATCTTATAAAAACATTTTTCATAAAGAAACATTTAACTGAATCAAGAGGGATTTTCTATTAATGAAACTTTGGGTCGTTACAATATTCCCCCCTTAAGAAATTTCGACCTCGAAATTTTCCTTTTCCCACACTAAAACAAATGTGGGTAACTTAGCTTCATCATTTCCTCCAACTCCCAAGTTGCTTCTTCAAACTTGTGGTTTCTCCACAACACCTTGATGAGGGGCATTGTCTTATTTCGTAGAACTTTTTCTCTACGATCTAAGATCTTCACTGGTTGCTCCTCATAAGAAAGATCGTCTTCTAATTGTACCACCTCGGAAGAAGTACATGTTAAGGGTCTGGTATGTACTTCCTTAAGAGGGATACATGGAAGACATCATGCACCTTGGCCATAGTAGGTGGAAGTGCTAGTCGATAGGCCACAACCCCAACACGATCAAGAATCTCAAAGGGGCCGATGTACCTTGGACTTAACTTCCCTTTCTTTCCAAACCTCATGACCTTCTTCCATGGAGATATGCGTAAAAACACCATGTCTCCGACTTTAAACTCAAGGTATCGTCGACGATTATCTGCATAACTCTTCTGTCGACTTTGGGCTGCCTTGATATGCTGCTGAATGGTTTTCACCTTCTCCACCATTTCTTCGACCATTTCTGGTCCAAGCAGCTTACGTTCACCGACCTCATCGCAACATGCTGGTGTTCTACACCTTTTCCCATACAGGGCTTCATATGGTGCCATTTGGATGCTCGAGTGGAAACTATTATTATAAGAGAACTCAACTAGAGGAAGATGTTGATCCCATCCTCCTTTAAAGTCCATTGAGCACGCTCTCAACATATCCTCAAGTGTTTGGATAGTCCGCTCGGATTGGCCATCAGTTTGAGGATGATAGGCCGTACTGAAGTTCAGTTCAGTATTCAGAGCTTGTTGAATACTCTTCCAAAACTTAGAGGTGAATCTTGGATCTCGGTCAGAAACAATAGATAATGGTACTCCATGCAACCGTACCACATCCCTAATATATATCTGTGCCAATTGATCCAAAGAGAAATCCTCTCGAATAAAAATGAAGTGTGCAGTCTTTGTAAGACGATCCACAACAACCCAGATTGCATTGTTGCCTTTGGATGTCCTTGGAAGTCCAGTGACAAAGTCCATGGTGACGTTCTCCCATTTCCATTCTGGTATGGGCAATGGTTGCATCATCCCCTTAGACTTCTGCCTCTCTGCCTTCACTTGCTGACACACCAGGCACTTTTATGTATATTCAGCGATCTCCTTCTTCATATTATCCCACCAAAAGTTTTCTCGGAGATCTCGATACATCTTTGTGCTCCCTGGGTGAATAGAGAAATTTGAACTATGTGCATCATCCAAAATTTCCTCCTTCAGCTCCGAACTTGATGGAACACATAGTCTTTTCCCAAACCGCACAATTCCTTCTTCATTAACATTAAACTCTGAGGATTTTCCCTTTTTGATAGCTTCCACTTTTTCTTGGATTCCCGCATCATCCTTTTGATCATCCTTTAACCTTTCCAAAAGAGATGGTTGAACAATCATTTGTGAAAGGATTGATGATGTTCCCTACTTTATGATTCCCACATCCATCTTCATCAAGTCTAAGAAGATTGGATCCTTTTCAATTCTCATCATTGATAGAATCACTGGATCCTTTCTACTTAGGGCATCCGCCACCTTGTTCGCCTTCCCAAGGTGGTAATGTATTGAACAGTCATAATCCTTGATGAGCTCTATCCATCTTCTCTGGCGCATATTAAGCTCTTTCTGTGTGAATATATATTTAAGACTCTTGTGGTCAGTATATATCTCACATTTCTCTCCATAAAGATAATGCCGCCAGATTTTCAAGGCAAAGATCACCACCGCCAACTCCAGATCATGCGTTGGATAGTTTCGCTCATGGATTTTCAACTGCCTTGAGGCATAGGATATCACTTTATCATTATGCATTAGCACACATCCTAAGCCATTCTTCAAAGCATCACTGAATACCACAAAAAGCTCCCCACTTGTGGGTAAAGTGAGCACGAGTGCAGTGATAAGCCTCCTTTTCAACTCCTTGAAGCTTTCTTCGCATTCATCACTCCAAGAAAAATTTACTCCCTTTCGAGTTAGCTTGGTAAGAGGGTTGGACAATCATGAGAAATTTCTCACAAATCGTCGATAATATCCAGCTAACCCCAAGAAGCTACGGATATCAGTTACCGATGTTGGTCTCGGCCATCCCTCAATTGCATCTGTTTTGGAGGGGTCCACATATATCCCATTGCTTGTGATGATATGGCCCAATAATGAGACTTCCTTCAACCAAAACTCACACTTGCTGTACTTTGCATAGAGCTTCTCCTTGCGCAAAGTCTCTAGTACAGTTTTTAAATGCTCCTCATGGTCCTCCTTGGTTTTGGAGTATATTAGAATATCATCTATAAAGACTACCACAAATTTGTCAAGGTAATCTCTAAAGACTCTATTCATCAAGTCCATGAATATTTCTGGAGCATTGGTGAGTCCAAAAGGCATTACTATGAATTCATAGTGCCCGTACCTTGTACGAAAAGCAGTCTTGGGGATATCTTCCTTCTTCACCCTTACTTGATAATATCCTGACCGCAAGTCCACCTTGGAGTAGTATTGTGCTCCACACAGCTGATCAAACAAGTCATCGATTCTTGGGAGATGATACTTGTTCTTTATCGTAATTTTGTTAAGTTCACGATAATCGATGCAAAGCTGCATTGACCCATCCTTCTTCTTGACGAAGAGGACTGGTGCACCCCATGGTGATGCACTTGGGCGTATAAACCCTTTATCTAGATTCTCCTGTAGTTGTTTCTTCAGCTCTTCAAGCTCAACAATATCCATTCTATATAGAGTCTTGGATATTGGTAGCGCCCCAGGTATAAGTTCAATTGAGAACTCAACATCTCTTCTTAGAGGAAGACCAGGAAGTTCCTCGGGAAATAATTCAGCGAATTCCCTCACAATAGGCATTTATTCAAGGGTGGTTTCTTCCTTGGACTCAATCATCTGAGCCAGATATGCGTGCTCATAAGGCAGTAATATCCATTCTTGAGATGATGGAGTTAAAGAATATTCTTCTTCCTCCTGACACTTGTAAAGAATCGGGGGTCGATTCTCCATATGGAGTGTGATTTCCCTCTCCCGACAATTTATGTTGGCTCTATATAAGGAAAGCCAATCCATGCCAAGAATTGCATCAAATTCCACCAAAGGGAGTATGACAAGGTTCTCCAGGAAATTCAATCCACAGATTATAACAGGGGAGGACTTATACTCATGGGATGCAATGATTTCCCCATTTTCTGTACTCACCGACATCTTTACTTCCATGATTTGTGGTGGTGCAGGGATTGTTCTACTAAACTTTTGAGATATAAAAGAATGCGTAGAACCTGAATCAAAAAGTACGTTCGCTATTCTTGAATGAATAACTAGCGTACCTGTCACCACTTCGTTGTCGGGGTTCACTTCGGTAGAAGTGATGGAAAAAGTTCTTCCTTGCTGTCTTGGAGGTTGCTGGTTGCCTCCGATAACCCTTGGATTAGGGCACTGATTTGCAAAATGACCCGGTTCTTTGCATTTGTAGCATTGAACAACGCGTTGAGATTCGAACGAAGCGTTCCTCTCCTCTATCGTAGCCGCGGGTCCTTCTTGCTGACAGTTAACAGCTAGGTGCCCTTCTCTTCCACACTTGAAGCATTTTCTCGTCCCCCTAAGGCAATTTCCAGGGTGCTTCTTTCCGCACTTTTGGCAAGTGGGGTGCTGTAACTTCTTAGCACCGTTGGATTTATCCATCGGACCACCAGCATTGAAGTCCACCTTATGCTTATTGTCCCCATGATACCCCTATGATTCTCCGATCTCCATTTCAACCTTGAGGGCACATTGGACAATTTCCTCATAGTTGTCGAAGTCACGGATCGCTAATGCTTTCCGCAAGCTAGGCTTCAGCCCACCAAAGAAGCGGTCAACCTTGCATTCGGGGGTAACGACAAAGCTGGAAGCGTATCGTGCAAGCCTTGTGAAGTTTGCCTCGTACGCTCCCTCAGATTCTTCATCTTTCTGCTTGAGGGAAAGGAAGTCCCTTTCCATCTTAAGACGGAGGGTGCGCGGAAAATATTTATCGAAAAACATCTTCTGGAATTCCTTCCATTCCAAAGCCTCGATCTCCTCCTCAGGCTTCGTATTTTTGATCAACGTCCACCATTGATCAGCTTCACCCTCCATACGATAAGCCGCCAGGAGAACCTTCTCTTGTTCAGAACATTGAAGGATAGAGAAGATCTTTTCAATGGAGTTGATCCATTGCTCAGCGATCGTGGGATCAGATGATCCACTAAAAGTAGGAGACCTTTGTCTCATGAAGCTCTCGATAGCGACTTGTTCTTTCTTAGGGGGGGTTGAACATTCCTCTTGACCCGTGTTTCTATTCAAAACTTGAGTTAGCTGCGAGATAAGTGTGACAAAGTTTGCGATTCCCGCTCCCATTGGATTGGGCATCTCATTAGTACAATCATCACACTGATCTTCACAACGGTTGTTAGCCCGAGTTCTCCTATTACCGGCCATTGGCTGGAATAAAAGGAAAGTTAGAGGTAACACATAAAGGGTAATCCAAATACAAAAGTTGATGACTTATAAATAAACTTTAATCTCTTTAACTCATGAGTCTATAGGATTCAATCCAGGATTTTCATGATCTTCCTTTTAACATATATTCTTAGGGGCATTTTTCCCTTAATAAGGGTTCATACTAAGATTTGTGAATTTATCAAAACATATCCCCCGGGAGTGTCGTAACCAAGAATGCAGCAAGGCCCGTTGTCGTGCACCAGTTCCCATTCGAGTCTAGCTCAAAGCGGTGTTTTCGGGTTTTACCCCTAGGATACATCTGTGCCAGAGCCGCCACTACCTGCTCGTATCCAGACTGAGATGTATTTGTTTGATAAACCACTTACTTAGTATTTACCAAAACTTAGGGATGTTTTTATTATGCTTAGTCTTGTATCTAAGGCTTTACTAGGGTTTCCTAATCCCAAAAATAACTAAACCTATCCTTTGATACCAACTATGACAACCCTGCTTTTTATTACAACTTAAGCATGCTTTATTACATAAAACTTCACTTGATACAACAAAGAAGATCGAGAGGTTTAGTGTATTTGGGGCTTAATATCATTACATAAAAACTTTAAACTTGAAAAACATCATCTTTATTGAAAACTTCCTTTACATGACCACTACATTCCTTCGTACTTAGCATTGCATGGGATAACCTGAGGACATGCATAAGAAAAGGGTGAGCTATAAAGCCCAGTAAGGGAGTACACAATGAATAACATGAGGAGTACAATACATGTTAGGAAATAGGAACATCAATAGGGCATTAGAGTAACATGAACATAAAGGCATGATAAAGCATGATAACCATAACATGGAAATGTGGCAACAACACTTAACATTGAATTAGCATGAGCCAAGGCTCATTGCACATGGAGCATGAGTAAACACTCATTGCACTTGAAGCACGAGTAAACCCTCATTGCACTTGAATTAGCATGAGTCAACACTCATTTCACATGACGTATCATGATACTATACTTTACCCAATGCATTGGAGCGCTATAAAGGGCGCACCCTTCTTAAACATTTCATTTCATGCATAAGTGTGCCACATGGATCATAAAACATAGATTCATAAAACATAAACATTTATTCCACGATAAAGGAATGTGGAATTCATAAATGAAACATTATAATCAATAAGTAAATGTGCATAAAGGTGAATACCCTTGATGGAGAAATGGGCATGGTATTCACTACACAATGATATTGGCTTAGAAAATCGGTGTGATTTCGGCAGCGTAACGGCGTGACATAAGAATTCATAAAAAAGGTTGATGAGAGAGAAAGGGGTTCCTCATCATATTTACATGTAATGGACAGTAAGGAGGTCATATAGATACATGTCCCAACAATTGAAAAGGAATTTAGATTCATGATACAAAAGTATTGCTTGAATATAAAAGAGGAGAAAATGTTTCTTTTGGAATTTCGGCATAATAACGGGTGTACATGGGAGGCTTTTAATGAGAGAGAAAGGGGTCTACCATCATTCAAAAAATAAGAGGGCAGTATGGTAGAGGTGCGAAACCATACCCCAACATTCATAATTGAAATTAAAAGGGCAAAACAACTTAAATAAAATTGACAAAAATGAGAAAGGAAGAAAACCCCTTACTTGGAAGTGTGCTTCCAAAGGATAGAGAGAGGCTTGTGAGAGGCTTCTTGGGAGCTTGGGGCACCTTGGGAGGATTCTAGAGAGAGTAGGTCAGAGGTTGGATGAACTCCAAGGGATTTTAGTGAGGAGGAAGTGGGAGCTTGGGTGGGTTTATATAGGGAAGGTGAGATAATTCTTTATTATTTAGGTTTGGGACCCCTTATATTAAAATAATCCAAACCACAAACCATCCCATGGTATTTGCCCATGGTTTCTGGAAAAGGAAAGAGGAAAACAATATTTTACAAGGCCAAGGTCCGAACTTATTAAAAAATTAGGGTTTCTTATGTGGAGGTGAGTTACACTCCCATGAAAATTAATTTAAAAAGGCAAAGTGTTGAATAAGTCTTGAGGGCTCCATTAATGCTTTGAAAAGTAAGTCAAAAAAACCCAAAACCTCATTATTTTAATGATAAAACACATATTGTCCGATCATAAGGATTATGTTATTTTATTACGCCACCATTGGGTCATTATGATGTCATAAAACACATTATATATTTAAATGGTATTTAATTTTTACCAAAAAATTTGACTGTCTCAGAAAATTATGAAAAATTCACCGTTGGATAATTTCGACGTCCTGATTCCAAAAATAATATTTATTTTATCTAAATAATTTTCTAAATATGTAAATTTTCACTTTTAAAATAAAAACCGACATTTATAAAAAAAATTCACGGGTTTTGACAGAATATGGCTTTCAAACCTTAATAAAAATTTTAACTGCATTCATAAAATTATAAGATCATTTATACTTAATAAAAAAATTAATTCAATATTAATAATAATATTTTATTAAAATATTATTTAATTCAAAAATCATTTAATTTAATAAAATATAATTCTTAATTAAATAATAACTAAAAACACCATTTGTACTTTAAAAACTAATTACAATGTATCAAAAAATGACTAGAAATTATATTAATTATTATATACAAAAATAATGTACATGAACATGGTGCTACTTATTTGTTACATAACCCCTTAAAATAGCCGCATAAGACTTAAGGGTAAGGTGTGCGATGGTGACAGACTCTTGGGGCGGCTCGGATAACATCGCTCGAGTGGTAAATTCAATCAACTTCCACTTTTCCCGTAGACGATCACGTTCGAGCTTGACTTGATGAAGCTCAGCTTGGGCTTGGTCAAGGGCAAAGCCCAAAGACGCCACCTCTTTTCCGAGCTCTGACAAATGGGCTTCGTAAGGGGAAATTCTACTGAATGAGGCCATCGCTTCCTTTGTCTGAGTAGAAATGGGTTCGTTAAAGCCTTATATTTATACTACTCAGATGATCACTGTTCAACGGCTATAAAAGTAACGGTCACAAATCTTAACGTAAAACTAAAGAAGTTGACATCTTATAAAAACATTTTTCATAAAGAAACATTTAACTGGATCAAGAGGGATTTTCTATTAATGAAACTTTGGGTCGTTACATAATAGCCCAAGATCTATTGAGAATTTTGGTTC
This sequence comes from Viscum album, assembly GCA_963277665.1. Lineage (NCBI taxonomy): Eukaryota > Viridiplantae > Streptophyta > Magnoliopsida > Santalales > Viscaceae > Viscum > Viscum album. The sequence goes on along the minus strand of OY728131.1, from coordinate 668,340,430 downwards.
ATTAAAATCTAAAATGCAAAAATAATGTTTATTTTTAGTTTATTACATGAAAACTAATAAACAAAAAACACATGATATTCAAAAATTGCTATCAAAACATCAAATGAAATATTCAAATGAATACACCCAATGAGCAAAAACACTAGACATGAATTGGACAGTGGATAATACACCATCACATTCAAGCTTGCAATATTATCATAGAAAATAGAAATAAAAAATGCGTACAAAATGATTATACAAGTAATAATCTAAACAACATGATAATACGATTCCATAATTTCATATGTACCTTTCCGAAACCCGAATACAGATTATCATAAATAAGAAGCGAGTAAGAAATGAAAAGGGTAGCAGCAATGCAAAGATTAAATTGAGCATAAATAGACTCAAACCATCTTCTATTTTGATAAATAAATTCAAAGCCATAGATATAACAAACTGGAAGATTTGAATTAAAACAAGAACCAACGACATTCAACATTACAGATCGAATAAAGGTGTAAATGAAAGCAGTAAAAGGGACAAGAAGATTTATGTGCTTCGACCATTGACCTATGTGCATGGGGAAAAATCACCATGGGGATTTCACTATGCAAGAATAATGGAGTAAAAGAAGTAGTATGACAACATCATAGAACTGGCATAAACAAGAAATAAAGAACCAACAAGGAAGCAACAACCGAATCGAAACCCCCCTTACCAGGGGTACAGTTTCACCTTTGTTGCTCCTAAAAATCCATGCCAGACACTGCGGGTCGTGGCTGTCAAGTATGATCTCTGCAAAACTGCTCCCATTGGACTATCAATGCTGTCTAAATTCACCGTAGCCTTCCAAGTGCGCCGTCATTGTCCGAGTCAGGTGCTGCTGTCTAGATCAAACCCGATTCACTGACCTCCGGGTTTAAGAAAAAGAACCACTATCCACACACGATGACTTTATCCAAGGTGTTGTCACTCACAAGTCACTTCTGCTATCCGAGACTAAGTCACGACTCCTCCGAGGGATCTCCACACAGACTAGGCAAGTGCTCCACCACTGTTGAGATCCAAATCTGAGAACTAGTGATCGATTTAAGATCTATCTTCAATTGTGGATCAATAAGCTTCTAGGAGATCATTTTCGTCACCAGGGTCAATTGTGGATCAATAAGCTTCTAGGAGATCATTTTTGTCACCAGGGGGCTCTTCTCTTCACTCGGAACTAAAACAACTTAAACCAGGAGAGTCCCTCATGGTCACGGTGTCGCTGCTCTCCTCCTCCCTCGCCCTTGCCAAACCATGTTGAGAACCTACGACCCTTATCTCTCTCTGCCAAGCAGAGTCGCAATCGTTTGATGAATCGGTGCTATGAAATCCATAAAATTGAAGATGTGAAAACTAAAATGAAATCCAAGTTGGAGGGGACACTCGTACGACAGAGGAGTTTTTGATGGTTCACAATACCCGACTATGTAAAAAACTAGTACCCGCCTGTGCAAATACACGGGACTATTCAATTTTCTTTCAATTTTTTTTGTTCTGCTTCATTCAATTTTTTTTAATGTCGTTACATTAAATATAATGTTTAGAATAAAATTATAATAATGAAGTGAATGGAGTGCCCATGAAATGAGGAAATAAAGCGAAGGCTAATTGTGACGGAGATAGAAGACAATGGAATGGAAGAGTTATAGATAATATACATAGATGAAACATAAGGTGGTAGTGAAGGTGTAGTTGGAGGAAAGATGTAAGATTGTGATAAATGATGGGAGGCATCATAGAGAGAGTTTGAAGGTTTATGGATTTTGAAGGGAGCAGGCCTTGAAAATATGTTGGGGTGAGAATTAGTAGTAATCATGATTTTGTTCGATGTGGTTTCTTTGAAAGCTAATATAGTTGGGATTTAATATTTTTAATCCAATGTCATCATAAATAAATTCCACTTTATAATGAAAATATTATAACACAGTGGTGATTTAATTTCATAAGAAATCTTAACATTATTTGAATATCTATATATATGTGTGTGTCTGTGTCTATGTCCAAAAAAATACTAAAATAGTCCAATTGGATGTTCATACATATGGACTATTTTGACTAAAAACACCAATAAAACAATGGAATTCATGATTTTATATTCCCTAAAAAATGATGAAAATTATGCAGTACTGAACTAATATAGTGAAAAAGTAATGACTCCATCTCATAATTATTCTATAATTAAACATGTTTATATAAAGGATGAAAACTAATAATTTTCCACAATTGTAAAAGACTAAATAATTCAATATGAATAATTATAGGACTTAAGTAAATATTCCCAGAACATGAGATTTTCATGAGAGGTTCACTTTTTTAATACATAATGAAAAATCTTGTATTCACCACATCCATGGACACATGACTTAAACTATAAATACCCCACCCATTCCACATTAAGCACGTATTGAAGAACATAGAGTTGTTTGGATGAGTGCAAATAGTCACAATGTGCAGAAAACATTACGTTGATGCTAGAAAATCCTTGTAGAATCAAACGGGAACCAAAAAACTCCCAAAAATATGCATCCACTGTATAAAATCCCTATAATTGGAAAATAATAGAACATGAGAAAGGGTCCATTTGTGCTATATATGTTTTTTACAGTGAGTGATTCTGAGAAGAAACAGTAACCTGTTTAGCTGTAGGATACATTCGTATGAAACAAAAGGCAGCTGGCACTGTATGTAAGGGATTTAAGACAGTTATATGTGGCCAGTGTCAACCATTGTGGCACTTGGAAAAGACAATTTTTAGTAGATGAGAAAATCACCTCACTGCAATGACCTATATGATTAATTTATGAGATCCAAGTGGGGTTACATGTTGCTGTGCATGTCATATTTGAATAAAGATGTTACCGTTTCAAAGATGATTATGTACCTTGCAACTGATTTCATCATTTGTTTCTAAACCAAATTGAAGTCACCAGTCTTTGAATGCCTAGAAGAATCACAGGTAGAGCAGACCACCACTTTCTTGTTAATTTCATGGTTTGGAATAAATTAGATAAATTGTAATAAACAGGATGAGAAATAGAAGAAACATAACCTTTATTGCAGGAAAGTACTTGCAATAACACGTCTCCAATGATGGAGCCTCTGCTTGTTGCCATAATCCCAAGGCTATATCAGCTGAAACACATCAACACTACAACATATACTTAATAAAATAAACAAAAGATATTAATATCAGAGTTGGCATCTTGAGTCAGTTCTGGGGCCAATGAAAATGAATGTGTTCATTTGATATATGCTCATGAGGTGACGTGTTAGAATCAAAAATTGAAAATTTATAAAATAATACAACACATGAATATTGAGTCATCCATGTCAGGATCATTTGTCGAGGTGAAGGTTCTAACTTTATTTAATGGAAACTTCAGTCAGTTCTGGAGCTACTCTTAGTATATTTTTGTTTGATATATTGTAAAATAACTAATGTGAATAAAATAACAGAAAAGGGAGAAGAAGTTTTGGGTTCAAAATATCATAAAGAAAATTACAGAAGCATACCCACTGAATCATAATGAAAAGAAAATTCTACTAGACCTTCTCATGCATGAAATAAAAAACCTTCCTATGAACTCACAAGAAGATGTTACAGGGCCCAAATGCAAACCCATTCAATGATTCATGTTTTTAACACCAAATCCATGCAATTCAGTGAACCTAAGGGATCAAATGCAACCACGTTCAACATTAAAGTTATAGAAAATTGAACCATGAATCATAAAAAATCAAAAGAAGATAAATACAAAGAATTTATGTGGGAAGAGTTAATATACAACAAAAAACTAACCTATTAGAGGTTGAAAAAAATTCTCATATTCATTTGCTTCACCACCTGGTAAAGATTTTGATTTTCCCTTCGACTGTTGGCACAATAATTATGCACGGGCTGAGTTGGACCTTTAGAATCTGAAAACATACAACAGAAACATTAGGTTCCAGTACAAACCCTTAATGCAACACAATAGTTCCAGTACAAACCCATAATGCAAACCCATAATACAGTACAAACCCGTAATGCATCACAACACTTCCAGTACAAACCCGTATAACAGAAACATTAGGTTCCAGTAAAAACCCGTATAACAAACCCGTAATGCAAACCTGTATAACAGAAACATTAGGTTCCAATACAAACCCATAATACAACACCATAGTTCCGGTACAAACCCGTAATCACCAAGTAAAAAACCTGTAATGCAGCACAACAGTTCCCCAACACTGAAGTTGAATTTGGGCTCAGATTTTAACTTTAGGTTTCAGTGCAGCGGATGGTGAAGGAAAAAAATCAATGCCTTTTCAAAAAGCAGAGCCTTCAGGGAAGCTGAGTAAAAGTTTATAAGATAGTATGTTTCGTTGAGGAGCACTGAGTTGGAAAATATGAAATGCTAACCATTTTTATAATTATCTGTTGGGGGAATGGATGTGTATCTTTCCTCTTTGGCTGAGGAGGTGGTACATGTTCACTTGTCCCATTCATCTGAACCTTTAGAAAGTGTTTCTGTGCATGGATTCATATCTACAATGATGGTGAAAGATTGAAACAGGTTGAGAAAGACAACTGTTAGCGCTGTAAAGGCAATTTAAATTACCTAAAGCACCGTCTTTGAGCCCACGAAGGATTCAATTTTCTTCCAATCATGATCAAACCTGAAAATGATCATAACATGTTAACACCTGGACTGTTCCAGCAGGTAAACCCCATACCATTAGCGGGTGTGGTCTTCAGAGTAGAAACCACCAAATCTTCTTCCTATTGAGTGTTGATTTTAGTTCCTATTGAACTTCATCTTGAGTGAAGTCAATACGATGTCCATTAAGACATCTCATATGAAGCATTTACTGATGAAGATAAAAAATTATCCACTGGTCAAAATAAAAACTACGTCAACTACTAAAACAGAGTACAAGATCCATTGTTCAGAAACATATATCAGAATTGATATAGAGCAAAACTATAGTTATGTTTATAATTATGTAATATGAATAAGCAACATTAAATAGCCTCCCAGTACTACCATGATTCATCGATGCAGAGCAGCAGCACTTCACCAAGTTGGTAGACATTGATATTGCTCCCTGCAACAAGTAATTATACCTTAATGTGAGTAAAAGACACATATTACTACGAGAAAATACCAGTTGACATCCAAAAAGGTCACAGTATGCTGATTTGCAACCCAAAATCTGCATGGATATGTCACATAATGTTTTATTGTAGCTGAAAAAACACATCTTCATGTATCTATAATGTTATTTAATTATGAAAGAAAGGAAACCCAGGACTGTAAACATTATGCTACATCACAGAGCAAGGATGTTGGAAGTAGAAAAAATTAACATAATTAAATTAATTAAATAACAGACTTTAGTAAACATCAAATTTATGCTTTAAAAATAATAATAATAGAGCAAGTTTATTAAATCAAACCTCCTTCCCAGATGCAACCTTAACACAATGAGGAGACATAAGTCTTAACATGTATATTTTCTAATATGAAATAGGAAAGTTGAAATTTGCTGATTTTCCAACAGGCCTACATTACCTTGGAAATGCATGGAAAACAGTCAGTCTAGTTTGTCAGATTTTTTGTTTATGTTATCCATTATATGCAGATGATCTTCATTGGCATTAGTTGGCGTGGAGTCTATAGACAATGATTCTTTCCCTTTGACCGCATCTTTAGCATCAAACTCAGTCAGTAGCTTTTTCTACATGAAGATATCATTGTAACGAATGAGTAGCAGTCAACACTTATAAGACATACCAATGAAGCAACAATATAATATTTAATAGCTGGCATATCAGAAAAACAGTTGTAGTGCATTTGTAATAAAATGTAAAAATAAAACAAAATGAAGGGAAAACCAGTATTGTTTACAATATTTACACTGACAGTAACAGAAAACGAAGATAGAGAATCTATACCTAAGTTGAACATACAATTGTACTTGCTGTATCGAATCCAACATCACTGTTGTAACTGAATAGTGAAGATGCAACACGGCGATGTTCCTAAAACAGATGGGTGAAATGAATTTTATAGGTATGTGGTGACTGGTTTAATACTAAACTGAATTCTAAGTAAGGAATAATAATATAATACGTCGTAGTAACATTAATGAGAATGTTGTAATATGAAATTCATAAGGCTGGGAAGTAATATTTTGGGGAGGAATTACTCTACTTACCTGACTGTCTGCAAAACTTTGATGATAGTTGGTGATATAATTTTCATTATTAGTGATGAAGAGAACTGTGTAAGTGTTCAGTTCTGAAGAACGTTTTCGATTCTGAATGTTGTAATTTGTGACATCTACTACCAGCAATATTTTTTTTTGAAAACGTTTAGCTCTGGGGGAAATCCATACTCATCCTGGTCCTATTATGTAATGAAACATAAGTGTGAGTTAAAAAAAACATCAAATACATGAAGAAGATAAAATAGTTCAAGAAGATTACTTGAATCAGATAATCTATCAATTGAGAATCTGTTTTGTTTATGAATTTCATGACGTGCTTGTCGAAGAGAATGACATACAATGAGTCTTTCTCATCTGTCACCAGTAGTTGAACTCTAAAACTGTTGTATTTATAGTTGTTAGAAGTCCTGAGGTTGTATAAATACAATTAAATTCATATAGTAAGCATATACCCAAGTAATATTTAGCAAATAAGAAACACATTAAATGAATACCTTGGAGTAGTGAAGCGTGGTTGTTTTTTGCAATTTTGGCACCAAGTATTCCCATTCACAGTTTGAACTTTTTTCATGCAAGAGTTGCATGATTCAAAATACTAGTTATGAGTTATTTGAAGTTTAACTATTGTAGCAGAAATCAAACACTTTTTCGGTTGTGATACAGTAGTTCATATTAATATATTCATGAAAGTAAGTCTTACATGTAATAGTATTGTAGACGACATATTAAAAGAAAAAAATCAGGATATTGTACTTACCTCTAGAATATTTTTTACATCAACAATTTTTTTTTGTTATTCCAATAAGGCAATGTTGTAACAAAACTATTTGAAATTGTTGATGGAGGACTTTCTAATTGAAAATGACTGATTACTACAGATCTGTTAAATGAAATAAAAACAACATTAAAGACAACATTTTATGCAGTAGTCGATCATTTTGTTGGTGTTTCTAGAAATAATTACTGGACAAAAAATATAAGTTATAAATTTACCTCCTTATGAAGTTGTGGACTACTGGGATGTCCAAGTTCAGAAGTATTTTGAAGAATTTATTGAAGTGGTGATAATAACAGATGATGGAACATATTGAAGAGCATAAGCATGATTAGAAGTGTATAGTTGTAAACAAAACAGTCAAAGTCTGAAACATTTAGTAGAGTAGAACTTTAATTTACAAACATTATAGTTTGCAGTAAGACATAATTGAATTTCACCTAGTCAAACATTTCATTTTTCATATACAATTAAAAAATGTCATCTGTTGGAATGTATTAACTGCTGGGTATATATAGTTTGATAACATTTTAGTTCTCAATTAAAAATTAAAAATTAAAGTGTTGTTAATGAAATATGATAGAACATGTTGAAGAGCATAAGCATAACTCCCATTGACCTACTCAACATTATAGTTTGTAGTAAGTAAGATATTTTAATGTGTAGCTAGATATCTTACATCTCAGTCGCTTTGCCCTAACCAGCTGCAAGATAATTATTTTAGAGGAGTTTTTGTTGTTTTCCAAGTACTCAGACATTATGTTGGAAAACTTCCCCCACAAGATACAGTTCATTCACAATCCTCTACAAGAAATCATCGTAGTTATGTTGGTAATTGAAATATACTATGTTAATTATTGTGAGTAGTAAAAGATGCATACCCGTCATCCTCTAAAACAATTTGAATCTTCTGATTGGAAGTACTGATGGACTGTATAGGATATGATTGTCACAGATGTCCAATAATTTCTATGAAATGAAAAACTGATGTAAAACTAACATTCTTTATGATAGTAGTATCCCCTAATAGTGTGTGAATAACATAATAATTTAGGAAATTTAAAAGTATACTTTGTCAGATCTGTATTTGTGGACGATATTTATTAAAGACGTGTAATAAAGATGCATTTGAAATTAGTAAGTTTCCCCGTAAATAGAGTTGTAATGAAACATACCTATTAATTGTTGTTCGGGAATGAATTTGTTAACAATGTCAGCAAAAGAAGTGAAGTCAAAGCTGAACCGTGGAAGTTGGACATCGGTTGGTTGAACATATGTTGTTGTTGTAAAAAATAGTCGGCAAGCATGTCTTTCACCCAAGAAGTTACCTTGATTAAGAGAAATTTTGAAATTTTGTATGATGTAGCATAGGCCTTCGCGCAGTACGAGTTTGTACTTGGTGATTAGCTGGCGGTTAGTAATTGTATACTGAATTTTGGTCTCCTGCATCATTAATTGACAAAGTGAACATTTAAAAATCATATGACAGATATAAAATACATAAAATAATGTGTTGCAATAGAATTACATAGAATTAATGTTATGAAAACTGTAAGAAATTGTAACTTCTTTTCAAGGATAAACTCACCTCAGCATCACAGATAATCAGATTGATAGAAGTAACTTCAAATTTGGGTGACGAGTTGCACCAAAGATTCAATACATAGACTTGCATCTTTAATGTTTCATCAGCGTCAATAGTAATCTCTTTCAAAAGACAGGTTCTTCATGACATGTTTTGGTTTCTGTATGAATTCAATTAGTGTACACATATAAAATAGTAAGCAGCAGCACAAGTAATCTGTTTATATATATGTGCAATTGATAAAATCAATGAAATGTAAACATATTGAATGAAAAGATACCTAATAAAGGTTATAAAAAAATTCTTTGTAGACAATGTTTTGTGTACATTCATATGTTGGATTATCTTTATCATCAAGAAAATTTTTCAAATTTCTTGGTGACGTCACTCTTGATACGACAACATATAGTTGTCCATGACAGAACACATGCTTGCGAAGATATAAAAAAACATATGACAGAGATTGACCTTGACTCTTATTAATAGTCATTGCATAAGAAATAGTCAAAGTATATTGTATTCTTTGTAGTTTGAAAGGACATCTGTCGTCATTATGTGTCATATTAATTCTTGGGATGAATGCCAGAAACCCAGAATGACTACCAGTTAAAATTTCAGCTCCGATTCCATGGTCACCCAAGTGGGTAACAATAAGACGAGTACCATTGCATAATCCCACTGATTGATCTACATTGCACAACAACATAATTGGCACTCCGATATTCAAAGTAATTTTGTGTGCAGGAAGTCCAGAGACATTGATAGCATTCAACACGTCAGTTGTATATATGTTCTTAGGCCGATCAGTATCAAAACTGGCATTGCAAACAGAATCAGAACTGAAGTAATCTTTTCCTTTTGATGTACTAAGAGTTAACATGTAGTCATTAACTTCCTGAATAATGTCACGGGTTGGTGCTAATATAGCACGACCTTTCAGATATGATACATATCCATAGTTATTATTGAAATCTGGGTAATCAAATTCAACAGATGCTTCCAATGCCGATTTATTTGTTCTCAGAAGGTATGTTGATGAGATATGAATACACCCATCCCCATCGTTGAGGTCACCAACACGTCCCTCCCCAATATCCAAAATCCACTGTGAAAATCGTCGCACCTAATCAGAACATACATTTGAATCTGTAGAATGCAACCTCATGTTTTGGGTCAATCTTAAAACCTGAAAGTGTTTCCATAGATATGATGACCTTATACTTTCAAATACAATGTCACTTATGTCACCACCATGGATTACTGGAAGTATTTGTCTGAAATCTCCACCTAGGAAAACTGGAAAACCACCAAATGTTAAATTAGAGGAATTTCCATTCTTTACCGAAAGTATATCTTGTAATGTACGATCAAGAGCTTCAAAACAATTTTTATAAAGTATTGGAGCCTCATCCTTGATAATCAATTCCGTTGATTATAGCAGTTCTGCAATATCACCCCCTTGTTGAATGTTGCATACAGAGTGATCATTTGTAGGTATCGGAATACAAAATTTTGAATGGGCTGTCCTCCCACCTGGTAGGAGTAATGATGCTATTCCACTGGAAGCAACTGCAATAAAATTTTTTCCTTGTGACCTTAGTAAGCATGTTAAGACTCTCCAGATGAAAGTTTTACCCATCCCTCTAAATCCATGCCAGAAAAAAAATCCCCCAGTAGTAGAACATAATACAGACATTATTCTCTCGATAACTTCTTTCTGTTCAACAGTAAGCATATTATGAAATGATGAGTACTCATTAAGAAGTTCTTCTCTATTGTAATTGAGATCTTAAACAATCAATCGATTAGTTTGAGCAGTTAATGAGTAATCTGGAACGGGAATTGAAGGATAACATTGTAGATATTTACCATTGCTGTGGAGAATGTTGTCTATTTCAATAAAACCTAACATTTTTCTTTGATGATCCGTTATTTTAAAGTCTACAAGAGAGGGAAATAGTATTAGAAAGCAATATACTAACATAAATATGTATTGACAAAGACGGTAAGTTGTTTGTACCTCTTATTTGCAGCAGTTGTTGTTGGGAATATATAATATCATCGGTTAGAATCCTCTAGGTTTCAAGCCAAACAATGTCATGTCGGGAAATGGTATTTGAGAACAACATTCCAACAAACATTCTACGCAAAGATTGTCCCATTCCCCAAGTGGAGACATCTTTTAGCGCTTGAATGAACTCATTGTCATCAGCTAACAATCCCATTACTGAACAGGTTTTTCTGAATGTACTATGAGTAATGTTGTTCACCGTTCTAATATAATCGTATGAATTCACACCTCTGACCTTTGTAAGTAGAATCCGCAAGTAATAAAGTTATATAGAAGATGACGACACATAGTAAAGTCTGCCAATACTGAATCCCTATTTGCGCGAGTACCGTTTTTTTTCACGGTAGAGGTAGAAAAATCTTGTTGGGAATTTTGCATATGTTAGACTTCTACCTTCTGGGTACAACGGATTTGCTTCAAACCAAGATGTGAACATGGTATTATAAATGTTACTATTATTTAAGATGTATTCAATATTGTCACAATCTGCATACGTCACACTGTTTTGTCCAGGTAAATGAAACTGCAGTCTATCAACCAGAGGATATCTAAAATGGATTTCATAAGAAAAGATCCTCCAAGAAGCTTCACAAGCTGAGATGTACTGGCAGTTGTAGTACATTTTAATTTTGTTGACACTGTTATCAGACAGATGACTGTTGTTTTCGTAGAGTGCCACGGTGACACGATCATGACCTTTTCTTATATATTTAAAAAGGTATTTGATAGAGGATGACTGATTGAAAATTTCAATATTCAGATGAGCTTTATATTTCAGAAGCAGAACTGGATTGTATGGCACAACAAACTGATTGTCTAATGCTATTCCATTTTTAACAACTGTATATCCATAATTGCTTCTCTGATATACAATATAACCATCGTCAGCTGTTGTGGTATGTTCAACAAATTTTTTCGGATAATATTTTGATCATTTTTCATTCTGCATACAAGGTGAGCGATGGTTTGCATCACCACAAGGCCCGTGGATCATAAAATTTGCAACTGCTTCATGAAGTTTTGGGGATGTTCCTTTATTTGGAATTTCGACCATAAAAATTATGTTAATTTCATTTGGAGAGACTACTTTGTTGTCCTGACTAAGAAATAATAGAATGTGCACATGTGGGAGTCCCCTCTTCTGAAACTCCACAGTACGAAAAACTACATCAGAAAATGAAGGAAAATGAGATAACATGTGGAAGAAATCTGTAATTTTTTGGTAGAATTTGTCAATAAAATAGTACATTTTATTTGCGAAGAAGCTTTGTACCTGCTCAAGAATTTCCAAAAAAACATCCTTCTCTTAAATCTTTCATGAGTTGTCCCACCTTAATATTGAATATTCGCAAAAGAATGTGAGGACAGTCAGATGGGCGAAGATTGTGTAACTTTACAAATCTCGAAACTTCAGGCCACATGGGATTGCATGTAAATGTTAGAAAAAGATCTAGATAGCCCACCCAATTACAGATTGACATAGCATCTTGGTAATTCTGAATCATATATCTCGGGCCGCCTGTAAATGTGGAAGGTAAGATGATATACTTCCCACACAAAGATCCATCTCGGTCACCTCTAAGGAAAGAATCTTGCAAACCATTGTATAGTTCTGCCCTCAAATGCTTTTGATTGAAGCGAATAAAAGAAATTATTTTAGATTCAATCATTTTATATGCGTCCATAATAAATTGTTGAAGCAACCTCCTAGAATGAAGTAGACAAGATGACTCATTGTAACAGAATTGAAGGGGAAAAGAGAAATATTCTCTCATTGTAACTTTACTCTGTTTTTCACTTTGATTGAATGGTGTCACACGATGGGATATGTTATTGACATATCCATACTCTCCTTCTGTAAAAATCAATGGATATTGTAGAGACAGGTATAGCGGGTGAAGCTCATCTATGCGTTGAAATTCACCACTTTTACTTTGAATGATGACATCTCTTTGATGATTTAGATCTTCAATGTCGCCAACAATCAGCATCGTGATCTCAGATATAGTTGGTAAGTTGTATCTTTGTGTATCGCTTCCTCGTCTTCTAGGTAGTCACAACTTTAAATTTGTAGTGCCATTACTCTCAATAACATCCCTAGCCATTCTGAATTGACGTGATAAATCATTTATTTCGTGGAGCATTTTTTGTAGTTTCTGAACAACACTTAGATGTATAACAGAGTTTTGAATCCTCTCATCGAAGCTGCATTTGATAGTGTTAAGTTATAATCGGAGGACATAAAAAATGAGAGTTTACCAGTTAATATATTAGTCACCTGATGGCCCGTACTCTGTTGTGAGCTTCATTTGCAGTGTCATATACATATAGCTGAGCAAACTTTGGTGGTTGTCCATCAGGGGGACATAAACTTCCAATATGATGGTAGTTTTTTCCATTTAATCTAAAAACATGTGTAGACCCTCTATAGTTCACATATTTGTCTACTTTTCCACCCAATGATGTGAATGAAAACATTGAATTGTAAATGTGCATGTGGTCTTGGAATGTTTTGGAATGAGTACAGGTTGTATTGAAAACTAAAGTCTTAAGGTATTCTGGACAAGCAGGCAGCTGCTGCAAAGAAATTTTCCCTAGGGAACAACATAAAGTAAATCTTGGGATATGTCTGTGGCTATATTTTTTACTCTTCTCTTCATACCAGAAAGTTGAATCGCAGTACTCACAAATGTTTGAAGGGTCTCCACAATCTGAATATTCTGTAGGAGCAAAGTGTAAGTATATTTAATATTAATGGGAATAAAAATATCATACTAATTCAAATGTGTACACATAAAAGTTAGATAATTGAGTAATACTTAAATTTAAATAACCCGTTTGTTCTGGAGCTGTGTCAAAGTTCATTGAATTAGTACTTTCTGTTGTTGTCTGATTCATTGTTTGTAGTTCCTCAGGCAGATGTGTAGTACCTGCATGCCTTTGTGATTAATTTCAAAACAATAATGGAAAAAATACAATGAAAGAGTTTTTTCTCAAAAATATAATGTAAACTTTGATAGACCACTATAGTTTATAACAGGAGCTATGTCATAGTTTGTTGAAGTAGTATTTTATGAGGTCGTCTGATTCATGGCTTGTTGTTCATAGGTGAGTTCTTTAGTATCTGCATGCTTGCATTGTTAGAACAAACCATTGGTAACATTGTTAATAAATATTATAAATTGTCAAAATATAAAGACATAGAGATGACATACCTGAAATGGTAGCTGGACTGTAGTACACGCTCTTGGATGGAAGAGGAACGTGGTTTCCGATATCAGTATAAGTTTTACTATTCATTATTGAAGGTAGATGTATTTTAATTAATATTGCACTGTCACAGAGGATTTCATGTAGTGAACTGAATAGTCCTTACCGTAATGAGGAGGCATCATATGACTCCGTAAGAGTACATTCATTTGTATTCGTACCTTGTGAGTGGGTCATGAAATTTCTTAATAGAAATGCAAAATATTGTACATTTGTTGAAACAAAGTTCATTGATAACATGCTTACATAATGAAAGACTGTGTTGTATCATGGTATTTGGTCGTTGCTTTTTTTTTTGTTTGATCCACTGTATATTGTTGACAGATCCAAACATTCTTGAGGGACTGTGTAACAGGAAGATGAAAAGTCTTAGCAACATAAGACTGCGTATTTTGAAGTACAAAGTCAATATATTTAAAGTGGAGATAGTAAACCAAAATTACCGTTGCTGCATATAGGTGAGAATGGAATGCGTCTTCGTAATACTGTGTTATTAATTGGTGTGACAACTTTAGCTGTAAAACATTCCCCCCAGTCAGTTTTACCTTAACAGTCACAGTATATTTGGAATATATATTGTTAGGCAGCAAGATTCTATAGCATAGTGGTATTATACATTGATTTGAATTACGATAACTAATGAAACAGTAATGGACTTAGTAAATTGAATCGACAATTACTGGGTATTGGTGAAAAATGAAAACAGAGTCCTCGTTGCGTGCCAACTGTTGGTGTTACAGGTTCAGATGGATTAATGTTTTCAGTAGACAACCTGCCTGTGGAATTGTAATCATCATAAACTTATAAGTTGATTGATGAGAAATAAAGACACAGTATTAGGAATACTGGTAAAGTAGAAGACAACCTGATTGTCGCTGCTGTCGTAGTAGTCGTATTTGAAGTTGTGCATCTCTGTATCTCGATGGGGATTGCATCTTTATATCGTGTATCTTTTTATTTGATTATAAAGGAATAGAACATAACCATAAAAATAGGCAATCCATTATTGTGTTTTGATTGTTAACAATATATATGCTAAAGACAAATGTGCTTTAGAATGTGCATATATTCACAGTCACCGGACTGTATGTCAGAACGGTACACTTGACAGTTACATACTGGAAGCAGTCTAATAGAAGCTGTGATATTTTTAAGCAAACGATGATAAATGGGCAATAAAATAAAACATGGTTAATTGGATGTGGTATTATGAACATATTATTGAGAGTATAAGTACTGAAGACAAATAATAATTAGAATCATCATAAAGATACTACTATGGTTGGCTGTCTAGATACATGTTTACATACATGTTTAGATAAATGATGAAGACATATAATACTGTCACTATTGAATGAGGATAAATTAGAATTAAATTGAGTAATCATTTGGGCAGCTGAAAAAAATGTGATGATGAACCTAAGTTACAGGTATGAGAGTCTTGTATGCAAACATACATGTTGTGGAACCTTACACCTGCTGCCTGGTAACCGAGGAAGGAAGAGTTCAAACCCAGTAGTTTCGACACCGTCCGTTCTAGCTTCTGAAACCCTAGTTTGCAGAATCCCTTTATATGGAGGCGGTGTGTTAAAAAGAAGTGTCGGCCGTTGATTCCGGTGATTTATGATCTTATAGACGTTAGTGGGTGCTGAAGCAATTGAACCTACATGAGTATGATTTATCGATGAGATGAAAATCGGATGATTTATGCCGGTACAGTGAGAAGTAGAACCTGTGGGAGGATGATTTATCGTAGGGTCGATGGTGCAGAGTTTCGTAGTGTGTTGGATGCATAAGCGAGAGCTGGCCAACCTATCGATGAGACGAAAATCGAAATCTTGGAGGACTCGACAGATGAAAGAGGTCGCGTAGGGTTTGCAGCAGGTAGAGGCGGGGAGGAGACTCAGGAGTCACTGACAGATCAGGGATGTCGCGTAGGGTTTGCAACAGGCAGAGGTGGGGAGGAGACTCGGGAGTCACTGTTGAGGTAATTAGGTTTAGTGTAGGAAGCGACATCTGGAGCCGAGCGCTGACGGAGCGACACGTGTCAGAAAAAAACCTTACTTTAGTATGTATATATATTGTCAATAAAAAGGCATATTAAATAAATGAATTTAATTAACAAAAAATTAAATTGAATTCAATTTCATATAAGAAATTGATATTCACTAGTTTAGGATATTGGAGGTAGTATAGTCACACATCACCTGACTAATTTTTAAGGAAGAGCTCATGGAGCATTTTAGCGGTCTCAAAACCTAGAATCCACATGAGGAACTTACAGGCCTTCAATAGTAAGGGACGATTGCTAAATTCATTGAACATTTTGATTATTTGGATTCCTTAATTCTATAGCATTTGGAGCAAAAATACATGGAGTATTTTTTGCATGGATTGTGGGAGAAAATACGGAGTTGGGTGCATATTCACAATCCAGAAACTCATTTGCAGGTGTTGCGGCTCGGGCGACATGTGGAATTTGTATTCTTAGAGGGTTGAGGTGCTCTGTTTCAAGGAGAAGCTCCTCAATTAATTGGTGGTATACATAAAGGAAATATGTGGAAGCCTCTAAATCACTTGGGGTCACCGCTATAAGGAAACAATGCACAACATTTCCTTTATTGCAGGGACAATGTGGCGGGCGATGTGCGAAAAGAATGTCCAAAACAGCTGGCTCCAACAAGACAAGGAGGTCGTTACCTAACATCTCAGGAGTGGGAAAATTGACATAAAATATGATTATGTTAAATTGGAGGAGGGGGGAGCAGTATGGTAAAATGAAGAGAAACAAGAGGCTACAGAAAAACAAAACACTGCGGAATGAAAAATGGTGGAGTACCAGATTTGGGACCGTTCTATTCAGTCCAAGGATTGAAAAGTGGTCAAACAATTGTTAGTTGCAAACTTAATCTCACATTGGTTTCCGTAATTAGTGGTGGATAACACATAATATTGGATGAAATAATCCTTCTATCACCAATTGGTTTTATGATGAAACCCTATAAGAGATTATATATTGGGCCTAAAAGGACTAGGATAACAAGGAAACTCCCCCAACAAGTGGTATCATAGCCTAGTCCAAATGCGATGTGGATGGATCTAAACTAGTTTGAGAATGGTAATGATGGATCGAGTTGAAGCATGAAGAACCATGGTGGTGCCTTGTATCAAAAGTATGTCTAATAACAATGAGCTGGCAACATGTCCTAGTGGAGATAGAAATGACGATGCAAGTGCAAGATGATTTAGATCAGATGGATTATCATTGAAGGGAAGACCTAGTTGTGCGGTCTTTAGTTTAAGGGGAGGATTGTTGGATGAAAACTCAATTCCACATCAGGGGTGGAGGGGCGCATAGGGGAAGTTACTATACTGGTGTTGTTGGACAGTGGCACAACCCATAATTTTATATTTCCTAAGCTAGTTAAGTTACTCACCATAGTTATTCATCAAACTAATGGAATGGGTGTTAAGTTGAGTGATGGGCACTAAGTAAAAACTCAGGGGGGGGTGTCAACAATTGTAGTTGGTTGGGGGTGAATTTTCTTGTCAAATCAATGCTCATGTTTTATAGATGGGAAAGTTGGACCTAATTTTAGGTATTTTCTGGTTGCGAACACTTGGGAAGGTGAAGACTAATTGGGGAGAATTGACAATGAAATTCTGCATTGGAGTCAAGGAATACATCCTAAAGGGAGCAAGATGCTCCTATCAGACAACCACCTCTTTGGAGGGCCGATTATACAAAGTTAATCATGAGAGAAACCAATGATTAATGTTGGGAGGTAAGAATAGTGGTAAATAGGTATCACTGTCGACACAACAATACAACACTTTACATGTTTTTCTTGCAGAGCTTAGTAAAGTGTTTGATGAGCCTCAGGGTTTACCTCCAGCCTGGTAAAGGGAGCACATAACCAGGTTGGAACAAGGATAGGGACCAATGAAAGTGAGTCCCTATAGATACCCTTATTTCCAAAAAAATTATATTGAAAGGAAAGTGGGTGAAATGATGCATGCATGACTAATCCGTCCTAGTTCTAGTGCTTATTCTAGTCCAATTTTGTTGGTTGAAAAGAATGACAATGCGTGGTTGATGTGTGTGGACTACAAGTCCCTTAATTGATTAACTATTCCAAATAAGTTTCTCATTCTAGTAGTGGATGAAATGTTGGATTTGGTGGGCAGAGAAAACTATTTATCCAAGTTAGATTTGAAACCAGGGCATCATCAAATATGGATGTGGGGGGAGGATGTGGAAAAAATAGCTCTCAAGACCCACAATGGACTCATGCCTTTTGGGATAACCAATTCCCCTACAATGTTCCAAGCTACAATGAATGATCTATTCTTCCCTTTGCTCCGAAGGTCCATCCTATTTTTTTTAATGATATTTTGGTTTACACCAATGATTGGAAGGCTCACCTTGATCACCTCCACATTTTCCTGCAGTTTCTTCACACTCATAGCTTCTTTGTCAACCACAAAAAATGAATTTTCACACATTGTGAAGTGGAGTATTTGGGGCATGTGATCTCTTGCGTGGGAGTTTTAGTAGATCCTACCAAATTCCAAGTGGTATTGGACTAGCCTAAGCTGATGATGGTTAGGGGGGTACGGGGATTCCTCGCCCTCATGGGGTATTATAGAAAGTTTATCCAAGGGTATGTAAGAATTTTTCAGTCCCTTATAGTTATCACACATAGGGGTGGGCTCTATGGGTCATCAGACACTCATCAAGCTTTCAACCACTTGAAATAACTCCTAATGGAGGCCCCTATTTTAGCTCTATCAAACTTTTCCAAGTAATTTTAAGTGAAGTGTGATGCGTCGAGCTGTGGTGTGGGAGCTGTCCTCATGAAAATAGGCATCCTATTGCTTATTTCAGTAAGGCCTTAGGAGAAAAAAACTCTGACCTAGTCCACATATGAAAAAAGAAGTTGTGGCTTTAGTTATGGCCATTCAGCATTGGAGTCCATATTTGTTGGGCCAACAACTTATTCTGACCACCAAAGCCTCAAGTTCTTATTGAATCAACACATCGCTATAACGAACCAACAAAGTTGGATAAAAAAATTATTAGTTTGTCACTTTGATGTCAAATTCAACTCAGAAACTAACAACATAATTGTCTATTCCTAATCCCGCTAGGATGAACACTACTACAAAAATGGGCAAGGGAAGTGCTGCCCTTTTATCAACACTAAAAAAAAGTGCTGATAAAGGGGGACTTTATCAGCGCTAAAAAAAAGCACTGATAAAGGGGGGCATTTAACAGTGCTAAAAAATCACTGTTAAAAGAGACCCTTTATCAATGCTTTTTTTAGCGCTGATAAAGGTCCCCCCTTTATCAGTGCTTTTTTAGCGCTGTTAAAGGGAACCCCTTTATCAACGCTTTTTTTAGTAGCGTTGATAAAGGAGGGCTTTATCGGCTCCTTTTCCTAGCACTGATAAATTTTATGTTTCAAAAAAAAAATAATTTTTCATGAAAAATAATATATTGTTATATAAGTATATTTATATTGATATAAATATAATATATATATTTTAAATATGTTTTAGATAAGTATAAATAGACTATTACATTTAATATATAAAAATTTAGTGAAAATGGCTTTAAAATATTTTAAAAAAATATTATTAATTAATAATTTTATAATTATTATCGATTAAAAATCATTTAATAACACTTTGAAGACAAAAAAAATCAAAACAATTAATAAAAGATCTAAAATAAGTTAAAAATGTAACTCAAACTTCAAACAACTATAAATTTTGATCTGGGTATTTGTTTGAGCTCTACAACATATCAAATCGAAGCCTGTGACGAGATATACATGCCTATGATTGAAGTAAAGCTTCCATCACATTTTTCGAGCCCAAAAAAGGCCCAGAAGGCCTCTAAAACTGAGTTTTTAGTAAGGGTACCTCGATTTATTAACATTCAAACATGTATAACTTCTGATCTGGATGTCTGTTAGGCCTTTACCACATATCATGTCGAAGATTGTTTCATTTTCTTCGATTTTACTAGTTGTGGAGTTGAAACGAGCTTCTAGATTATAAGTTATGGTTGTTTTAACATTCTATAGCTTTTCAAATACACACATATATATGTATTTATTCGTAAATATATATGCGTGTGTGTGTGTCTTTGTGTGTGTGTTGTATATATGTATGTATGTATGTATTTATTTATTTATAAACACACATAAAAAACATATTTTATAAATGTATTTAAAAATAATCTTATAAATATATATTAATATACAAATAAATATACGGATAAAAAATTGTAACTACAAATATATATATAAATAGATATAAATATATATTAATATACAAATGAATATATATATACTAATATATGAATAAACATATATGTATTAATATAACTAAATATATTTATATTAATATGAATCTATATTAATATATAAATAAATATAACTATATATATATAAATAAATAGATGTATCATTAAATAGAAAAAAAAACAAAATGGCTTAGTAGTAAAGGTGCAGGCGCGCAAGGGGGAGGTCATAGGTTTGAGTTCGGGTGGAAGCAAGGAAGTGCGCATGCATGTGTGGGATGCATGGCCAAGGGCAGCGTTCGAGAGTGGGGAGGGGGTGCCTAGCGTTGATAAGGGGGGGGGGGAAAGTGCTGTTAAAAGCTCCCCCCCAAATATAAATTATTATTTTTTTACTTTTATTAGCACTAAAAAAAGCGCTGATAAAAGGGGTCTTTATCAATGCTTTTCAGAGCGCTGATAAAAGGACCCCCCCTTTATCTTCACCTCGATTTACAACGCTTTTTTAGCACTATTAATACACTTTTATAGCGCTGATAAAAGCCATATTTGTAGTAGTGGAATCTGCTGAGTTTCAACTGCTCCAATCTTACCCAGTTTGGGGGGATGGTGGCAGCTTGACAGATGGACATATCATTGATCCTTACATTAAAAAATTATTCACGCCCTCCTGGAAGGACAATGTTCTTACCCCAGTTTCACTTATTCCTAGGGAATTCTTAAATACAAGGTCTAATTAGTCCTATCTGCCTCTTCTCCCTGGATTCCCAAATTAATGCTAGAGTTTCATTCCACTCCCCAAGGGGGAAATTCAAGTTTTTACAAGACATATTTCTAATTGGATGCAAACTTGTATTGGGTAGTCATGAAGTGACATATTCTCAACTTTTTCTGAAACAATGACATTTTCCAATGCTCCAAGTATTCAACTTTAGCTCCTAGTAGGTGATTGAAACATTTGGAGATTTCATCAGTGGTTTGGGAAGATCTTTCTATGGAATTCATTTTTGGCTTATTGAAGTCCTAGAGATATGATGCAATTCTAGCTGTGGTTGACCGACTCTCTAAATATGCTCACTTTATTTTCTTGAAACACTCGTACACTGAAAACAATGTAGTTGAAGTTTTTATACAGGAGGTTGTCTATCTACATGAAATTCCTGATTCTATTTTTAGCATTTGGGATCCCATCTTTATCATCTACTTTTGGATCAAGTTATTTTGGTTCATTATTACTAAACTAAATTTGAGTTCACCCAATCATCCACAAACGGATAACCAAATAGAGGTGGTTAACTGTTGTCTTAAAACTTAGCTATGATGCTTCACGGGTGAAAAACCCAAAGGATAGTCCTATTGGTTATCATGGGAAGAATACAGTCACAATACTTCATGGCACGCCTCTATCAAGATCACACCATTTGAGATTGTTTATGGACGAGAACAATCCTCAATTCTCAGTTTTATGCCATCTGAAATTCAGGTGGCAGTTGTGGCTATGGCCCTAGGGGATCACGATGAGAATCTGTGGCAACTCAAACATCATTTATCCTGATCCTATGAAGAATCAAATAGATAAAAATCATCTAGAAATGGATTTTTAGGAGGGAGAATGAGTGCATGTGAAGCTTTGACCTCACAAACAACAGTCTCTTGCTCAGAGGATTGGTTAGAAATTATCTCCTCATTTTTAGGTCCCTTTCACTATTCTAAAGCGGATTGGACCTAACACATATCATTTCAATTTACCTTCTTCTATATGAATTCACCTGGTGTTTCACATATCCTAGTTAAAGAGATCCATTGGCACTCAACTTGCCCATCCAAATTTTATTATAGATTTGGGGGTGGTGTGGTAGACTAGCCAGAACTGAACTCAATGTTGGCTCACAGATTCCACCAGCATTATAGATTGAACACCCCTCAGAGTTTAGTCAAGTGTAATGGGAGACTAGCGAAGGATGATACATGTGAGGATGACTTCATGATTTTCAATCAGTTTTCCTCTTTCAGTCTTGAGGACACGACTGGTTTTCAGGAGGGGACAAGTGTTAAGGTCCAGGATAGACCCGAGGTGTGGAAAGTGTATGTGAGAAAGGGAAAGAGGGTCATTTTTGAGGAAGACAGAGAGAAAGGTAGTTAGATGGGCGCAATGTTCTACATGGGTGGAGGGGAGATGCAGTTATTAGTGGAAGCAGGGGTTCATGGGTGAGCATGGAATATTTTCCATTTGTACTCAACCAGACAGCTTGGGTGGGAGAGCTGAGGCCCTCTCAATAACTCTCTCTCTCTCTCTCTCTCATCTTCAAATATTTTCTTCTCTTTCCCTCTTTTGATATGCCTACAAATCTTTCTTTCCAACTCTAATTAATCCAATACTATACTGCATTTAAATAGGAAGCCTAACAACAAAAAATAAGAAGATACCATAAAATGGTTGCCTTCTATTTTAATCTCTCCAGATGTAGAACACTAACCACATCTTGAAGCATGGTTGCTAACCAAAAGATAGAGAGATTACACTATCATAATTCTATCTGTTCACTAACATAATGTTTGAAAAAATTACTCTAAAAATAAATGAAAATCATATCATTTCATATGTAATGCCTTAATTTCCGGATGTCACTGAGCCAACTGCCTTCAATGTTGGAAGTAGACCAAGGCAAACTTGATTCACAATTCCCTGCTAGAAAGAACATCAGAGGGAGTCACAATAGACTTTAAAAAATAGATTATGCAGGTTAAATATGTATATTATGTTATAGTGCAAGGAAATGATATATCTGGACATAGAAAACTCATACCCAACTCATGCTAACACAGATAGACACAGATGAATACTCATACTTGAATGTGTTTCCCACGATAATCCCTGGCATACCCCCCACATTGAGGCCATAAGTACTCTTATGCAGAGGCATATATACCCTGTAGGATATGGATAATGCCTACCCCTCCTCGAAAACATTGACTCTTAGGTACATCCACAAGCATTCAACATGAATAGTTGTGCTGCGAATAAACTCTCACCAATGGTATAAAGTATTAGGTCCCTCCACGATCGTAGCTGCAGATCCAGTGATGCTAAAACCTGAAAAATTTGTCTGACTAGATAGCCCTCGATGATGCCAATATAGTGGCAGCACATGAACACTGAGTACGAAAACCTTTCATGGTGAGATTTCCCCAACATCCTTTCAATTTCTTCTATAAACATCTTTGAGTTTCAAAAATGTAAAAGTCTTCTAATGGTTTACCTCCATCATATGAATATCTGAGAATCATATGCATATAATGAATGAAAATGATGAGTAGAAGGCCATTCCCCTTGGATGAATGCTTCATTCCACAGTAGGGTGCTTGCATCCAGGGCATGAAATGATGAAGAGATTAAGACATTATCAAACACACTAAGCACATAAATATATGAATTTTTATCTTTTGAGCCACATGGGAACACTCATGTTTGTATTATTTATTAATTGGTCACCATAGGGAAGCCTTAAAACTGAGATTACATCATGGTGGCTCTTTGTGTGGGACCATATGCAACTAATGAATGAAAATGATGAGCAGAAGGCCATTCCCATTGGATACCTACATCATTCCACTGTGGGGTGCTTGCATCCATGGCATGTAATGATGAAGAAATTAAGATGTTATTAAACCCACCAAACACATAAATCTCTAAATTTTGAACTGCTGCAGAATTCCAATGCTTGTCAAATAGATGGTATATACAACTTCCAGATAACACAAAGTGTACAATATAAAACATGAAAAAATGGATCTAGAGCTTCAAACTCAGACAAAGTAAACTACCCTATTAGTTGTGTGCTCTAAATTCAATCATGTGGTCATGGATTGGGTGAAATACTAAACCATGTATTATATTTATTATCTATTAATAAATACATTTCCATTTATAATTCATTAATGTATTCTCATGAATCTAAATATATGAAATGTAATGATAATAACCTCTTTTAATAAATTATTTCACGTTATTCCAAATAAATGATCATTGTGGAAATAAAAAAATGTGAAGATATATCAAGACTAGCATGAATATAAACTTAAATAAAGATACATAACTCACTCATGAGATACAAGTCGGAGAACTTATATATACTAAATCAACCTGTTTCAAAAATATGACATAAATTGTACTTTGTTCCATTGATATTTTCTAAATGCATGTGAATAATTAGTTATTCAATAGGAAATTAACAAGATTTCCTACATGAGAACTCTCATACTTTGAAATTTTTCTCATGTGAAGAAATTGGTGTAAGCCAAGATACGATTTATCAATCCAATAGGTATGAAATTACATCATTGCCATCCATTAAATGAAACTGGGAAAGTGATCATCATGCCTAAATAAATGCCCCTAGGCATATTTATCTATCTAGTCAGTCTACTCCAAAAAGTGTGAGATTATGAGATGGATTATACACTACCATAAAAACAGGTTTTTGTAGCACCACCCTTTAAAATATCTAAAAAAAATCATTGATAAAGGGGTACCTTTATCAGTGCTAAAAAAATGATGATAAAAGGTACTTTTAACAGCACTAAAAAAAGAACTGTTAAAAGTGACCATTTATTAGAACTTCTTTTAGCACTGATAAAGATATCTTGTTTATCGGCGTTTTTTAGTGCTGTTAAAGGGACCCCCTTTATCAATGCTTTTTTTAGTAGCGCTGATAAAAGTGGTCTTTATCAGCATTTTTTTACTAGCACTGATAAAAGATATATTTCAAAAAAAATTATATTTCATTAAAAATAATATATTGATATATAAATATACTTATATTGATATAAATATAATATATATTTTTTAAATATGTTTTAGTTAAGTATAAATACACATTAACACTTAATATATAAGATATCTAGTGAAAATAATTTATAAAATATTTTAAAAAATATTATTAATTAATAATTTGATAATTATCATCGAGTAATAATAATTTAATAACAATTTGAATACACAAAAAATTAAAAAATTAATAAAAGATCTAAAATAAGTTGGAAAGGTAACTCAAATTTCAAACAACCATAAATTTTGATCAAGGATTCCGTTTGAACCCTACCACATATCAAATCGAATCCTACTATGAGCTCTATGCACTGGTGACAAAAGAGAATCCGTTGTCACATTTTTCAAGGCCAAAAATGGCCCAAAAGGCCTCCAAAACTGAGTATTTAGCCAGGATACCCAATTTTTTTAATATTGGATAAAATTTTAGCCTCGTTTAAGGGGTTTTTTTGGCCTTTTTTAGTGAATAATGAATTTATTCCAAGGTATTACATTCATATTGATATTATGGAATTAAAATTTTATCATTTTTCACAATTTAATGTTATTTATAATCAAATATATAACAATATATACATATTTTTTTATATATTCACACATAAAAATTTAATTTTATAAATAAATAATTAAACATATTTACATATAAAATATATTTCTCAATATATAAGGCTTATATAAATAAAAAATAATATCCATTTTATTTAAAATACAAATTTATGAATATTTATACACCTATATAATATGTGTGTGTGTATTTGTGTGTGTTTATATTAACAAACCGATATATATTATCTATATATTCAACATATGTATATACATATTAATATATATTATTTGTAAATATATATAAATATGTATAATTATACTTACAGATACACATATATATAATATATATATATGTGTGTGTGTGCGTGTGTGTATGTATGTTGTATATATGTATTTATTTATTTATACACACACACACAAAAACATTTTTTATAAATGTATTTAAAATTGATCTTATAAATATATATTAATATATGAATAAATATACAGATAAAAAATATAACTAAATATATATAAATAAATAGATATAAATATATAAATATATAAATATATAAATATAACTATATATGTATATATATATATTAATATTAATATATATATATATTAATATACGAATAAATAAATAAATAAATAAATATATTAATATAACTATATATATATATATTAATATAAATATATATAAATAAATATATATATATATATATATGTCAATATAAATATATATTAATATACGAATAAATATAACTAAATATATATATAAATAAATAGATATATCATTAATTGGAGAGCAAAACAACATGGAGGAGTGATAAATGGTCCATGCATGTAGAGGAGAGGTCTCGAGTTTGAATCCAGGGGGAGGTATGGGCCTGCACGTGGGTTAGTGAAGGGTGGTACTAGCACTGTTAAAGGTTTGAGGGGTGGTTGGGGTGTGTAGGGGTGGCTAGGGCGTGCAAGAATAGTGCTTCATGGTGCTGTTGAGGGGGGGGGGGGTCAAGCTTTGTTAAAACCCTCCGATTTTCATATTTTTTTTAAATTTTTTTAACTTTTATCATCACTTTTTTAACACTAATAAAACCCCCTTTTATCAGTGTTTTTTTAGCACAAATAAAAGAGTTCTTTATCAGCGTTTTTTTAGCACTGATAAAAGGGACCCCCTTTTAATAGCACTTTGATTATCTGTGCTTTTTTAGTGCTGATAACACCCTATTTTGCAGTAGTGATACAATATTGACATTACTTATTTATTGTGTTCAAATTTGGTATCATCAAAAAAATGATAGTGTCAATGGATAAATAGAGATTGGATTGCGCCAATCTTTTATGAGTTGGGTATCAAAGATGTGTTGACTAATATCATCCATTTTTTATAATTATAAATGAATATTTATAATTATTTTCAATATTGTAAGGAGACATAAAGTTTCACACAAAGAATTAAATGAATGCAAATTTAAATTTTAGAAAAAGTATTTAATCAGTACAAGGGTTGATTCAATTATAACGAATTCAATATTTAACTAATTAGTTCAATAGTTTAACTATTAATTAAAGTTTAATTGAACTAGAAAAAACATGGGTTAATTTTAAAATCATGGGTAGGGTTATATTAATTAAATATAAAATTATAATTAAATACATTAAAATAGTTTAATTAAATATGCTATATTTAATTAAATTTCATATCATTTAATAACAAGACATTAAAATAAATCATTAATATATATTATAAAATATTATATATATTGAATTAGCATTTTTTATTTGATTTATAAATGAAACTAATCTCTTTTTAGTTTGATGTTTTCATTTTCTTCCTTTATATTTTCATAATCTAATCTTCCATGTTCCTTTATTCTAGTTTTACTTGGATTAATTTTTTTCTCATTACTCTTATTCGTATATGAACTTTTTTTTAATCATACATGAGATTCTGATCACCTTACATGTGTCCTTTTGTTTATTCTAAGTGAGGCCTTTACTTGGTGTCTCGCCATACATGGATTTCTGCTTATTCATACATGAGAAGTTTTTTTGATTTCTTATGTGGATTCTTCTTTCTCACATGATACAGGATTTTATCATTCTCATGATAATGTGAGTATAGGTTTCACCTGATGCAATCTGTTGTGCCCAATTGTCTAGTCTTATGTACCGCGCATATTGTCTACCATTTATTCTTACACCGCGAGTAATTGAATCTCATGCAGTGAGTTGTTCACCCTACACGAGGCTTGGGTTTTCACCTTAGGTGACAAGGGGAATTGATTCTTACACTGTTGATCACTTAATCGCATGTGGGTTTGTTATAGTCGATCCATTCACAACCGTCCACCTGTTTGAGGTTATTACATCAAGCCACGCCTCTTGAGCCTTCACGATTACCCTGTAAGCTTAGATCGAAATGAGATTTGTGATTTTTTTATCCTGTTCAAACCTAGAGAGGAAGAGAGATCTTAAGATTAGAGAGATCATTGGATATGGAGTTGTAGTCCCTATTAGACGTGCCTTCAGCCTTGCTACCTATAACACCTCGATGTCACTGTTGTTTTTAATTTTATTTAATTTTGGTCAATTTTTAAATTTTTGGGAGTTTTAAGGATTTTCCTTAATTTTTTTTAAAATTTTTGGGTGTTTCACGGTTTGCGTAAGGTTAGTATAAAGTATGTAGTGACCATGGGGAACATGTAGCATTTTTGAAAGTCATTTTTCACGGTTGACACACAATTACTCAAATCATGTAGAATTCTTCACATAACCGTGCTTCACAAACCATGCAGGGTGTGGTGGCTAGACAGTGGTAACCACATGGTTGGTGCATGGTTTGAAAAAATATACGTTCAAACTGTGTGGTCTACCCAGATTCACTTAAAATGTGAATTTACTTTTATAGTCTGTTCAATTTTAAGCCTCTCTCCCTCCTATCTCCTCCAATATCACGCGGCCGACTTCCTCATGAGCTCAAGGAGAGTTCCACCTCCTTACTCCAAAATTCTTGGACCTCATCCTTTATATTACAAGTGATTTTTCCAAGTAAATTGCTCATTTTCCTCGCCTTTATCCTCTCTTTTCTCTCTCATTTTCCTCTCCTTCCTCCTATGTTTATTCTAGGTTCCTCCCTGATAGCATTGTTGAGTGTGTCAAATTAGTTGTTTAGTTTTTACTAGAATTTCTGTAGTATAGTAGCAACCCTAGGTCATCTCTCGATGGAGCATTAGATCATTAGTTTAAAAAGAGGGTTTTTATTATAAATATAGGAGGTAAATGAGATTTAATAAAACTTGGGGTTTGATGATTAAAGATTACAATAGAAAAACTAAAGCGATAAAACAAGGATCCTTCATCACTTCAAGATAAAGGGTATATATATTTTAATACCTAATTTGTAACAACTATTACCATAATTTTACTAAGTTTATACTAGGATAACACCTAGGTTTCAGTCAAAAACACACAATGATTCACTGGACACTGCCGATGATTGGGTGATTTGTGTTCGACCTCATAACCAAAACTTACCAAGGAAACAAATGAAGAAATTGATGTGCTGTCCAGGTTTGCATGTCATTTATTTGTGGTACCATGAAATAAATGTACATGGAATTTACAGTGCATATGTGAGTTCAATTGACCAATATGAACCACAAAAACACCGTAATTGAATGAGGGAAGAAAAAGTGGTGAACAGTGTGTGAAACATCACAAGAATGGGTACCCCCAAACATGATCATATGAGTTGAGCATCACATAAAAGTACATAACTCAATAAAAAAAGAATATAGGATGATGAAAAACAACACAACAACCTGGAATTAAAAATATCATTCAAATATTACAAACATGAAGTTTGGGATTTACATCACGTTCCTCCCCGGGTGATCACAAGGGGTTTAAAAACCCATGGGAGGGGAGAAATAAGAAGATGTTGAAATAGAACTTCACATAGCCTCCAGAACTTATAGGGATGTTGATAAGACTCCTTGGAGACTCAAAAATGGTAGAACCTTACCTCCTGGACGAACTCCTAAATGAGGTTCCCAAGGTGTTCTTTTATAGGCAAATTGGAAGGTGGTTTTGAGCACACAGATTGTGTAAAACCACTTTTCTCATAGTTTTAGACCACTATAAAGTCAAATCTCCCTTTGAAAAAAACTATAAAGTTTTATCCCCACATCATAGATATATCCATTGAAAGTTTGAAATCATTTGGACAAGTGGATCCTGAGATATTGATAAAATACCAAACACCACTTTTTACTTGTGCAGATTTGATTCCCTAGACAGATCAGTTCCTATGGGAATTTTAGAGGCTTAATGGGGCTTGGGTTCCTTCATATGAAATGTATACCATTAAATTATGGACCAGAACACAAAATTTCAGCCCATTTGGATGCACTTTTTAGTATAATCATGCGTTTTAGTCCATCGGTGTGCTTGAATCATGTGCAAATTGACCCATTTTTCTTGGACTTCATCATGGGTCCTCCAAATAACCTCCACCTACAATATAATTATAAAAAAAAGTAACATTTACCATTTTAAATACGTTAAAAACAAAACAATTGAATCAAACATGGAGTGAAATTTGTTATTATACTTGTAATTTTCAATACAAAACCACTTTAATACATTGGTATAAGGGTGAAATAAAACAGTGAATCGTGGTATGATCACACCCCCATACCTAAACATTTGCACTCCTAGGAAAAGTATAATATCCTTATCATGTCCCATTCCTAAATCAAAGGTGTGAAAACATCCAAGATTCTTTTGAAATAAAATTCATCATGTCTCATTTATGGAATCAATTTTCCTTTCATCTTTCTTTTCTCACATTCGAATTTGTTCAACTTCATTTGTTCACCCATACAATATGTCATAGCCTACCTCACTTATAAATTTTTCCTATTCACTCAAGGAACATATGAAAGTGGAGTTATTCTCTTTTCCCTAAGTTCATGTGATCTTACCACATGCTTTCCAAGATTCTAAGTTCTCTACCGGTAGAAACTAAAGTGCTACTCAAGAGGAATTCCAATAGATTGTTATGAGGTTCAAGGGTTGGTGGGATTTAATGTTTAAGAATATGAGGCTGAATAGAAGTGTTTAATATCTTATGTACAAAACATGTCAAAATTCAGCAAGTATTCACAATGAATGTACACACTCAACCCCTCAAAAAGTGTATCACCTCCAAATCACTCTCCCTATTGTCTATTTTTGTGGGTCATAACCAAGTAGTGAATAATAATGAGTAAACATCCTCTTTTCTCCATTTTTTTCTTTTGTTTTGTTTTTTTAAATGTACAGAACTATTTTTTTAATGTATAGTTTTTTTGGAGATAAAGAGGGAAACATGTGTAAAACAATGATGTAATATGGCTTGTGAACCCATTGCCTAAGGAAAATGTGGGCACCCTTTATATCAACCCATAACAATGATTCTCTCCCCAAAATTCACATGGAAACACCCTCTCTCCCACACTTGCTGAAAATAAAACAATAATATACACAAGAGACGGGTAGGTAGAGATATATTAGCTTGTAATGTGGCTACCCAACAGGCATTTCATGGTCTCTAAGGCTTAAGAAGGATAAAATGTCAAGGTGGCCAAAAATATAGGTTAATTGTACAAAGGGATTTTCAATGAACGATTGCCTCTATCATGAATGTCGTATACTTGAATCTTATGGATTCAAATAGAATCAAGGAAAGTTCTAGTTTCTCAACATGACTCGAGACTTTCAAGAAAGTTATTAAAAGGAAGAATATGCAATAAAGGGATTAGAATGTCTCTCAGGTAAAGGATTAAAATATTGGTAAGTTCTAATGAGGCATGGGATTCAAAAATCCATTAAACACCTAAGAATGATTTAAAAATACAAATTCTAGAAAAATATTCCATATCAACATTCATTTGAAAAACATTTTTTCAAAAACAATGTAATTTTTAACACAATCAACTCAAGCATGAAAAATGATTTTGGATATTATTTTTAAGATCAATTTTTATCTAAAAACACAAAATAAAGAAATCAAAAATGAAAACACATTTTTATTATTATTTTTTTTGTTTTGTTTAATCTTAACTATGAAATTTGACCCTCCCAAACACCTAAAAGTTACATTGTCCTCAATGAAATTATTTTAAATTAATAGATAATAAATAAAGGTAGGGAGAAGGGACAACCTGCTAAGTGGTGTCATATGTGGCATATATCAGTTGAATTTCCTCTATGAGATGCTTTGGAATATCATCATTGAAGTGTTTGACCCTCTGCCCAATGAAAGTAATCCTTTGTCCACTCTTCACATGCAAAACCTTTATATCACCAAAAGGGTAAAAATTAGTAATGATATAAGGACCGAGCCATCGATAATGAAGCTTACCTGGGTGGAGATTTAGCCTAGAATTATACATGAGAACCTTCTCACCAATATGAAACTTTCACTGATTAATCACGCCATCATGGATAGCCTTTATCTTCTCTTTATAGATCCGAGATTTCTCATATTCATCACATCAAATTTCTTCCAACTCTTGAATCTATAACTTCCTATGCTCCCCTGCATTTGAAAGATTCATATTAAATTGTTTAAAAACCCAATATGCATGATGTTCTATCTCCATTGGGAGGTTAAAATCCTTTCTGAATACAATCATGTATGGTGACATTCTGATTGGGGTTTTAAAAGTTGTACGGTACTCCCAAAGTGTATCATACATGTTCAAACTCCAATCTTTCCTATTGGTTTGTACCGTTTTTTCCAAGATTTGCTTAACTTCCCGATTTGAGATTTCTGCTTGTCTGTTAGTTTGGGGGTGATATGCTATAAAGAATTTATGAATAATTCCATACTTATGAAGAAAATTTTTCATGTTGAGATTGCAAAAATGTGAACTCTGATCACTAATGATTAATCTAGGTAAACCAAACCTACTGAAAATTTGGGACCTCACAAAATCAACAACCACCCGAGAGTCATCGGTCCTGGTGGAATTTTCTTCCACTCATATAGATACATAATCAATATCTAATAAGATGTACAAAAAGACAAATGAATTTTGAAAAGGCCCCATGAAGTCAATGCCCCATGCATCGAAGATCTCACAAAATAACATGGGTTTTTGGGGCATTTTATTCCTCTTGGAGATATCCCCTATGAATTGACAATGACTACATGAATTGAAAAATATATGGGAATACATATACAAAGTTGGACAATAAAGTCCTGAGTCAAGGTCCTTTTGAGTTGTATGTTGAGAGCGAAAGTGGCCCCCATAGGCCAAAGTGTAGCAAAAGGTCAAAATAGAGGTAAACTCATGGTTAGGGACACACCGACGAACTACTTGGTCACCACAAATTCTCCACAAATATGGGTCATCCAAAATATACCAATGAGATTCATGCTTAATTATCTGGGATTATGGAATGATGAAATTAGTGGGGACCCTAGATGTTGCTAGAAAATTTATAATGTCCGCATACTAGGGGGTAAGGTCCACAACATCACACAGGTTCTCATGAGGGAAGAATTCTCCAATGGGGAGGGGTGAGTCAACATTATGGTCCAATGGTGGGGAAATCCTAATAATGTGGTTAACTACCACATTTTCCACTCCTCTCTTATCTTTAATTTCAAGGTCAAAATCCTGGAGGAAGATCATCCACCGAATGAGGCGGGGATTAGCTTCAGGTTTCTTTAAGAGGAAACGAAGGGCAACATGATCAGAAAAGATAATGATTTTTGACTCGATAGGATATGAACAGAATTTTTTCAAGGAAAACACAATATAAAGAAGTTATTTTTAAGTGGTTGTGTAGTTTTCCTGGGTAAGGTCAAGGGTACGAGAGGCATACATAATGACATGAGGAGATTTCTCAACCCTTTGTGATAAAACTACCCCAATTGCAAAGTTAGTGGCATCACACATAAGCTCAAAGGGGATATCCCACCTTGGTGGTTTGATGACGAGATGTGATGTGATACTTCTTTTTAGAAAATTGAAATCATCCTCACAATTTTTATTAAATACAAACTTATAATCCTTTTGTAATAACTGGGACAAGGGAAGTGCGATCTTATTTAAGTCTTTAATGAATCAGCGGTAAAAACTAGTATGACCCAAGAAAGATCGCACCTCACAAACACATTTTGAATATGGAAGGGTTGAAATTAATTCAATTTTTGATTTATCCATATGAATTACATCTTTTGAAATAACATTCCCAAGAACTATCCCCCGTTCAACCATGAAATGACATTTCTTGTAATTTAATACAAGATCTTTTTCTATGAAATGACGAAGGATAGAATCTAGGTGAGCCAAACAGTCATCAAAGGAAGTTTCATAAACCATGAAATCATCCATAAAAACTTCCATGCAATTTTATAGGTACTCTGAAAACATACTCAACATACAACGCTGAAAAGTACCAGGGGAATTACAAAGACCAAAAGGCATCCTTCTGTATGAAAATGTTCCAAATGGATAGGTAAATGTTGTCTTTTCTTTATCCTTAGGGGATATATGGATTTGATAATAACCCGAATATCCATAAAGGAAACAATAATGGGACTTACCAGCCAATCTTTCTAGTATTTAGTTAATGAAAGGTAGAAGAAATTGGTCCTTCTGTGTGGCTTGATTCATTCGACGGTAGTCAATACAGACTCGCCAACTGTTTTTCACACGTGTTGGAACCAATTCATTCCTTTCATTTGACACAACTATTATTCTTGTTTTTTAGGCACAATTTTCACTGGGCTAACTCATTTACTATCAGATATAGTATAAATGATCCCCACATCAATTAATTTACTGACTTCCAATTTTAACACTTCAAGGAGAGTGGGATTCAACCAGCATTGAGATTGTATCACAGGATTATCCTCATCATCCAAAAGTATATGGTGCATACAAATAGATGGGATAATCCCAAGAATATCAGCCAATTTCCATCCTATTTCCTTTTTACACTCTCTCAAAAGGTTGAGAATTTTTGATTCCTATTGTTGAGAGAGGTTATTGGCAATAATAACAGGCAATTGGTCAATACCCTCAAGATAGGTATATTTTAAATTAGATGGAAGTGGTTTTAATTCCAACACTTGGGTTTTTTGGACTAAGGGAGGGGATTTAGGGGGAGTGAGGTCCATGAAACTTTCTATATGCTCATGTTTATTCTATAAGGATATAGAATCTATTGGAACACGATTTGCATAATCATCGACGGTCATGGGTACCTCAGAATGAACACACTCATCAATTAAATCACAAAATTTAAACTTTTTAGAACCCATAAAATTCACAAAACATGAATCAAAACTCAAATATTCCAAGGGTGAAGAAGTGGAAAATGAATCAGAGTATGGGTTGAGGAGAGAAGTGTGTGTGTGCATCGTTTGAGAGCACTTCCATTAAATAGACATGAAGAGTGGAGTGCTCTTAAACAGGGTGTTTCATAGCCTCAGGGATGTTAAAACTTACCTTTTCTCCACCAAACTCCATGGAAAGCATACCATTGTGAACATTGATGATCATATTTGTTGTTTTAAGGAATGGCCTCCCAAGTATGAGAGGGACATGTCCTTGGGATCGAGTATCTTCCATCTCAAGAATGTATAAATCAATGGGAAAGATGAGATTCTTCACTCTTACAAGGATATCCTCAATCACTCCTTTTGGATGCATAATACTACAATTGGAAAGTTGAATGATAATGCCTGTTGGTTGAAGTTCTCCAACCTGCAGAGAAGTATACCCAGAGTGAGGCATTGCATTAATGGATGGACCTAAATCCAATATTGCATCAGAAAATAAGGTCTTCCCTATGGTACAAGGTATCATGAATGTACCCGAATCCTTGCACTTAGTTGGAATTACTGGTTGAATCAAGGCTAAAACATTTCTTCCTAGGTTGACTCTTTAATTTCCCTTTAGCCTTCATCTATGGGTGCAAATTTCTTTGAGAAATTTTGCATAACGAGGAATTTGCTTAACTGCATCCAACAATGGAATATTAACTTGAACTTTTTTAAATGTATCCATTATTTCATTGTAAATATCATTATCAAAGTTTTTCTTATATTTAGTGAGTATTTGAGGGAAAGTAAGAGGAATAGATTGTTCATGGTAATCCTTAATGATAATTTGATTAATCTTTTTTTTCTTGTTTTTCTTTACTTGAAACATTTGAGGGTTTGAGAAGAGAGTTTTCAAGAGGGGGACATACCTATGGCGTAGAATTAGTAGAATGAGAAACTTATTTACCACTACAAAGTGTAACTTCACATATGTTAGCTTTTTCCTTCGGATTGGAAATGGGTTGGGATGGTAATTGTCCAGAACCTTGCATCTTAAACTCACCGATGATGTTCTCCAATTGTCCCACTTGAGTTCATAGGTATTGAATTGCCGATTGTGTGGTCTGTTGGAACTATAGGTTATGGGTTGCCATTTTTTTCACCGTATCCTCAAGGCTTGGTTCAGATTTGGGAGGAGGAGGATGATTGTTTTGAGAAGTTGAAGGATAAAAAGGTTGCATACCTTGGCCTTGTTGATACCAATTCTGTTTGGGGTAGCTTGAGTTTCCTCCTTGTCGGTACTAGGGTTGTGCTTTCCACCCAGGGTTTGGATTTGGCCTGAATTTTTCTTGCTTGAAAGGGGGTTCTTGTAAGAATGGACGCCCCGGGAACAAGACTGCACAAGACTCAGGTGAATCTTGAAGTTGTGGGCACTATTCAGAAAAACGAGTATTGTCAAAACAAATACCACAATGTAATGGAACTAAAGAAGAGTGCGAGTTACCTTGTGCTTGAGATAATTGTCTTAGAAGGGTATGCATATCATCTAGTTTATTATATTCCTTTTGTTTTAGGGTTGAATGACTTACCTCATGAACTCCTCAGGTTGGTGCAATTGCTCGTGTACCAAATTGTTTTGAATTTTGAGCCATGTTGGCTATTAAGTTACGAGAGGCGGAAGGAATTTTATCAAAAAGGGCACCACTAATTGCAACATCAATAATTCCATGATCCATGGGGATAAGTCCCTCATAGAAGTATTTAATTATCAATCGTTCACTAATCTGGTGGTGGTGGAAACTTGAGCAAAGTCTTTTGAATCACTCCCAATATTCATGAAGGGTCTCTCCTTGTGATTGCCTAATTCCACAGATTTATTTTCTAATTGATGTAGTTTAGGAGGTAGGGAATAACTTCTCTATAAAGATTCATTTAAGGTCATTCCAACCTCCAATTATGGTAGGCATATAGTATAGCCAGTCTTTGGCTACACCATCAAGGGAGAAAGGGAAGGCCCTAAACTTAATTAGGTCCTCAGACACATTTTGGGGTTTCATGGTAGAGCGAACTATGTAAAACTCTTTAAGATGTTTATGAGGGTCCTCACCAAGAAGGCCATGGAATTTGGGAAGTAGGTGGATGGGGCCTGATCTCAGCTCAAAGTTGGCTGCTTCATTGAGATATTGGATATAGCATCCCGCCTTTTTATCACATAAACTTTCATTACATTTTACAAAACCGAGGATCTTTAAGGTTTAGTGTCTTGGAAACCAGGAACCTAATAAATGAAAAAAAAAACAATCTTCTTAAACACTTGAAAGGATTATCCTCAAGTTCATCCTAGGTTCATTACTGCATCTCAAAACCTGGGGACATACATCAAAAGAAAGGGTGAGCACAAGGCCCAGTAAGAGAAACCAGAGAAACATTTTACATGTGAACTTGAGATACTTCAATAAGGTCATGAAAATAACATTAAGGCATGAGAATGAAATCATGAGATACATCATAATAAAAATAACATTTTTTTTATAACTTGAAGATGTGGCTACAACATTTAATATCGACAATCGTTTCGTTTCACCAAGGTCCATCCCCAAGGTGTCATTAAAATTACCAAGGTTATTCACCAAGGCGTCGTTAAAATGGTCATCTCTAGAGATTAAGTCTTTACCCAATGCATTGGAGCGCTATCAGGGCGCAACCTTAAATTTGCCTTTATTATCATGTGAGCCACATATATCATCATCAAAAATTTCATAAATAACCCATATATCATAAAATAAATGGGTTTCATTTCATAATCATAACATTTTAAAAACTGCTTTAAAGACATGATCTTTACGTCACTTTAAACCCACGGAAAGGGAAAGAGGGTTTCATTTATGAAATTCCCAGAATTTAAAATAGAACATTTTGATATATATGTAAATAACCCTGTAGAAATAAAAGCTTTGAGTATTCACTTTATAACATAAAATAATTTTTAGAAAAGAGGGAGAGACATTTTGAGACGAAAATTCTGCAGCATAACGGCTATGTTACAAGGTTTTAGAAAACATTGAGAAGAGAGGGGACATGGGTCAAACATTCATAAATGACCCATAAAACCATAGAGGGACAAAATATAAGGGATTTAAGAACATGGTAATGAAATTTGAAAATATACCATATGAAATGAAGAACATGAAAGGAAGAAAAAAAAGATTTCTCTTGTGAGAATTCGGCAGCCTAACGACGTCACTTAAACTTCAACAAAATTGAATTGACAAGGTCAAATAGGGTCTCTCATCATATGAAAATAAGAGTCAAGTATGATAGATATGGAGGTCATAACCCAACATAATATAAAGGAACTTGAAAGAATTGACATGAGAGTAGAACTTCAAAACGAGAATGGTGAAGAACCACTTAAAAATTCGGCAGCCTAACGACGCCACTTAAACTTCAACAAAATACTGAATTGAAGAGATCAAATGGGGTCTCTCATCATATGAACATAAGAGTCCAGTATGATAGATATATAGATCATACCCCAACATAACAAAAAAGAACTTGAAATAATTGACATGAAAGTAGAACTTCAAAACGAGAAGGGTGAAGAACCACTTAAAAATTCGGCAGCCTAACGGCGCCACTTAAACTTCAACAAAATACTGAATTGAAGAGATAAAATGGGGTCTCTCATCATATGAACATAAGAGTCCAGTATTTTAGATATAGAGATCATACCCCAACATAACAAAAAGGAACTTGAAATAATTGACATGTAAGTAGAACTTCAAAACGAGAAGGGTGAAGAACCACTTAAAAATTCGGCAGCCTAACGGCGCCACTTAAAACTTCAAAATACTGAATTGAAGCGATCAAATGGGGTCTCTCATCATAGGATCATAAAAGATCAGTATGATAAATTTAGAGATCATACCCCAACATAATAAAAAAAACATGAAATACTTTACATGAAAATAGATCTTGAAAAAATGGGAAGGGAGAAAGAATCCGTTACAAAAATTTCGGCAGCCTAACGGCGCCACTTAAAACTTCATAAAACGAAATAATGAGAGTAAGAGGGGATCTCTCATTATATTAACATGAAAAATTCAGTAAGAGGAGTATAAAATAACATCCTCCAACATAAGAACATGGAGCATAAAAGGAATGACATAAAAGAGATTACATGAAAAGAAAGAGAGGGGTCAGATCCCTTACCTTAAAATGTAACTCTTAAACCTCAATGGTTGGGACCTTGAGGGCTTGGGGGAACCTTGGGAGGACTCCTTGGGAGGTAATGAGACCATAAATTCGTTGTTAAAGAGTGGGGAGTCGAATTGATGAGAGGAGGGCTTGGTATTTATAGGGAAAGTGAGGGGACAAGGCATTAATGGCCAAGGGACACCTCACATGTGCTTTTCTCAAACCCATGTGCTCTCCCTTGGCATTTACCATGGAGTTAGGCCACATGGGGCCCCCACAACAATAATTCATCACCATTGGCCGGCCAACCCCTAAAATATCTAATGACATCATCATGACACAGCTATGATGTCATTAAACATACCGAAACCCTAAAACTGCATTTTTACTATTCACTGAAAAATTCATCTTTCTCAGAAAAATCCCAAAATTTCACCTTAACTAAATATCAAGGCTCTGATTTCAAAAATGAACTCCATTTTATAAAAGTAATTTTCTAAGTATTTTTAAATTTATTTTTAAATAAAAACACTATTCACCGAAAATTCATTTTTTCAGAAAAAACCCCAAAAATTACCATAACATAATATCGATGCTCTGAGTTCAAAAATAAAGTCCTTTTTATAAAAATAATTTTCTAATTATTTTTAATTAATTTTTTAATTAAAAAAACACTATTCACCAAAAAAAAAACTAATACTTGAATAATAATTTATGAAACCGTTTTTAACCATTTTATTGAATCACATTACTTAATCAAGGTGCCTAGATTATTTTAAAACTTTCTTTAAGTGAGATTACTAATCCATTTGGTCATATTACTAATCCTAATCATAAAATCACTATTCATAATTTACTATTCATCAAAAATCAAGTTGATCTTATTAGACTCTAAATTTTGTACTGGACATAATTGTAGAAGACCATTTTTTGAGAATCATTACACATTTTAAATTATTTAAGGTTTACACAAACATTTTTTTTTAAAATATCCTTTTGAAAATTCATCAAAAATATGCATACTATTTTTATCCAGTCATTTGAAAATTCATAAACATCATCATAATAAGAAATCCCAATTTTTATTTAAAACAAGGATTACACAAGGCAGTTATGGTCTCATTACATAGCCCCTTATAATACCAGCATAGGACCTAAGAGTAAGGTGTGCTAGGGTGATAGAATCTTGGGGAGGCTCAGTCAACATTGCTCGAGTAGTAATTTCTATCAGTTTGAACTTCTCGCGAAGACGATTCCGTTCTAGCTTCACATGATGAAGTTCAGCTTGGATTTGGTCCAGAGAAAAGCCCAATGGTGCTACCTCCTTCCCAAGCTCTGTTAGATGGGCTTCGATCGGTCCAAGGCTACTAGGTGAGGCCATCAAATCTTCTTTCTATAATAATTAACCAAGATTACTTGTATTTAGAGACAATAATCAAAACATTTTGTTCACAGTGGTCATATTGGCCGATGGTCATATAACAGTCAAAACCCACTGGTCTCATTTTAATTATAATCATGTTTATCAAATAAAACATTTTTTTTGAGTATAAAAAATAAAATAAAATAACACATGAAATTAGGGAACAAGATTTATTCAAAATTTCGGGCCGTTACAATCTTCCCCCCTTAAGAAATTGCGTCCTCGCAATTTTGAAAATTGGGTTTTGAAATTTCATTTAAAGTCCCACATCGGAAAAAGAGTCAGTAACACCATTACTTTAAAAGAAAGAAAAGGAAGTACAAAGGCCACCCGAGTTTACTCATACTAGGATTCCATGTAGGAAATATGGACATGGAGGAGAAAACAAAGGGTAACGTTCTTAAAGGAGAGTGATAGAAAACATGATTAGGGGGAAGTTAACCACCAGAAAATCCCAAAATTATGATGTGTGTAAGCGGTCTTTGATTACCTAGTAGGAAACGTAAACCAACAACGTTTTTGTTTTACGTTCCTTTTAATAACTTTGAGGAATTAATTTACAACATAGAAAAAAAACATAAGGAAATATATCTACCTTCATGTATAGTTTCATACATTAATAAGTTTCTACCAAAACTAATCTTTTCTCCAAACGATGAGCATTCAAAACTACTTGGTCTCATCAAAACACAAGAATCATCTTCATAATTCACAAAAGATTAACTATCTATTTCTTCTATCTTTAAACATTATCCCAAAAACATAAAGAGTAAGGTAAAACAACTCTTCAAAAAGAAATAATCCCATAGGAATAGAAACTACTTTTAAATCTTCAAGTTCCATGGTACTACCCAAAGTTCATCATAGTCAATTCCATAAATAATGGTCCTTAAGATTCCTCAAAATAAACCAAACTAGGATTGAAACCCAAATACAAGAAAGATTTGATAACATAGTCTTCCAAAATAAACTTCATTGTTCATCTCCAAACAACATCAACCACTCCTAACATCTTATAACAAAAGTAGCTAACCTAAACATATTTTACCCAAGATAGGTTAATCATTCCCGTAAGTAACCTAAATTACTATAAGTCCACCTTAATTTCATCGATTATTCAAAATATAAGTCAACCTTACTCCTCAATGAAAATACCGTAGTAATCTATTTACCTCGATCAAATATGGTTCCCAAAATAATGAACGTCTTCCAAAATAATAATCATATTTTAATCCCCTAATCATATCTTTCATATTAATACGACAATCGTAGAATTTCCTATCACATTGGTTGTTGGGACATGTTCTTCCATTTCCCGCCATTAACTAAGAAAAGAAGCTATATTTAGGGGCTTAAATACTTAGCCAATAATCATGAAAAGAAACTTAAAGCATCTAAGGATAACATGTAGAAGTAAAGTATACCCTAACTTGTGATCCCCTAGGTTCCCTTCTAGGTTATCCATGATCATATATTCTTATGTGAATCTTTATTTTATTTTATCTTTGTTCCTTTAACAATGGTTCATACTAAGCTTATGAATTTACCAAAGCATATCCCCCAGGAGTGTCATAACCAAGAGTGCAGCAAGGCCCGTTGTCTTGTACCAGTTCCCGTTCGAGTCTAGCTCAAAGCGGTGTTTTCGGGTTTTACCCCTATGTACATCTGTGCCAGAGCCACCTCTACCTGTTCGTATCCAGACGGGGATGTATTTGCTTGGAAACCCTTTACTCAATACTCACCAAAATACTAGGAAGATTTCCTATATTTAAACTTTTTTATAGGGTTCTTCCTAAAGTGTTCATATCCTAATTTCCACAAATAACTAAACCATACTTTGATACCAACTATATCATCCCGCCTTTTTATCACATAAACTTTCATTACATTTTACAAAACCGAGGATCTTTAAGGTTTAGTGTCTTGGAA
The DNA here is from genome assembly GCA_963277665.1 of Viscum album. Taxonomy (NCBI): domain Eukaryota; kingdom Viridiplantae; phylum Streptophyta; class Magnoliopsida; order Santalales; family Viscaceae; genus Viscum; species Viscum album. Next base: position 668,297,949 of record OY728131.1, on the reverse strand, counting down.
ACCAGGAACCTAATAAATGAAACAAAAAAAAACATTCTTCTTAAAAAATTGAAAGGCTTCTCCTCAAGTTCATCCTAGGTTCATTACTGCATCTCATAACCTGGGGACATACATCAAAAGAAAGGGTGAGCACAAGGCCCAGTAAGAGAAACCAGAGAAACATTTTACATGTGAACTTGAGATACTTCAATAAGGTCATGAAAATAACATTAAGGCATGAGAATGAAATCATGAGATACATCATAATAAAAATAACATTTTTTTTATAACTTGAAGATGTGGCTACAACATTTAATATCGACAATCGTTTCGTTTCACCAAGGTCCATCCCCAAGGTGTCATTAAAATTACCAAGGTTATTCACCAAGGCGTCGTTAAAATGGTCATCTCTAGAGATTAAGTCTTTACCCAATGCATTGGAGCGCTATCAGGGCGCACCCTTAAATTTTCCTTTATTATCATGTGAGACACATATATCATCATCAAACATTTCATAAATAACCCATATAGCATAAAATAAATGGGTTTCATTTCATAATCATAACATTTTAAAAACTGCTTTAAAGACATGATCTTTACGTCACTTTAAACCCACGGAAAGGGAAAGAGGGTTTCATTTATGAAATTACCAGAATTTAAAATAGAACATTTTGATATATATGTGAATACCCCTGTAGAAATAAAAGCTTTGAGTATTCACTTTATAACATAAAATAATTTTTAGAAAAGAGAGAGAGGCATTTTGAGACGAAAATTCTGCAGCATAACGGCTATGTTACAAGGTTTTAGAAAACATTGAGAAGAGAGGGGACATGGGTCAAACATTCATAAATGACCCATCAAACCGTAGAGGGACAAAATATAAGGTATTTAAGAACATGGTAATGAAATTTGAAAATATACCATATGAAATGAAGAACATGAAAGGAAGAAAAAAAAGATTTCTCTTGTGAGAATTCGGCAGCCTAACGACGTCACTTAAACTTCAACAAAATTGAATTGACAAGGTCAAATAGGGTCTCTCATCATATGAAGATAAGAGTCCAGTATGATAGATATGGAGGTCATAACCCAACATAATATAAAGGAACTTGAAAGAATTGACATGAGAGTAGAACTTCAAAACGAGAATGGTGAAGAACCACTTAAAAATTCGGCAGCCTAACAGCGCCACTTAAACTTCAACAAAATACTGAATTGAAGAGATCAAATGGGGTCTCTCATCATATGAACATAAGAGTCCAGTATGATAGATATATAGATCATACCCCAACATAACAGAAAGGAACTTGAAAGAATTGACATGAAAGTAGAACTTCAAAACGAGAAGGGTGAAGAACCACTTAAAAATTCGGCAGCCTAACGGCGCCACTTAAACTTCAACAAAATACTGAATTGAAGAGATCAAATGGGGTCTCTCATCATATGAACATAAGAGTCCAGTATTTTAGATATAGATATCATACCCCAACATAACAAAAAGGAACTTTAAATAATTGACATGTAAGTAGAACTTCAAAACGAGAAGGGTGAAGAAACACTTAAAAATTCGGCAGCCTAACGGCGCCACTTAAAACTTCAAAATACTGAATTGAAGCGATCAAATGGGGTCTCTCATCATAGGATCATAAAAGATCAGTATGATAAATTTAGAGATCATACCCCAACATAATAAAAAAAACATGAAATACTTTACATGAAAATAGATCTTGAAAAAATGAGAAGGGAGAAAGAATCCGTTACAAAAATTTCGGCAGCCTAACGGCGCCACTTAAAACTTCATAAAACGAAATAATGAGAGTAAGAGGGGATCTCTCATTATATTAACATGAAAAAGGCATTAATAGGAGTATAAAAGAACATCCTCCAACATAAGAACATGGAGCATAAAAGGAATGACATAAAAGAGATTACATGAAAAGAAAGAGAGGGGTCGGATCCCTTACCTTAAAATGTAACTCTTAAACCTCAATGGTTGGGACCTTGAGGGCTTGGGGGCACCTTGGGAGGACTCCTTGGGAGGTAATGAGACCATAAATTCGTTGGTAAAGAGTGGGGAGTCGAATTGATGAGAGGAGGGCTTGGTATTTATAGGGAAAGTGAGGGGACAAGGCATTAATGGCCAAGGGACACCTCACATGTGCTTTTCTCAAACCCATGTGCTCTCCCTTGGCATTTACCATGGAGTTAGGCCACATGGGGCCCCCACAACAATAATTCATCACCCTTGGCCGGCCAACCCCTAAAATATCTCATGACATCATCATGACACAGCTATGATGTCATTAAACATACCGAAACCCTAAAACTGCATTTTTACTATTCACTGAAAAATTCATCTTTCTCAGAAAAATCCCAAAATTTCACCTTAACTAAATATCAATGCTCTGATTTCAAAACTGAACTCCATTTTATAAAAATAATTTTCTAAGTATTTTTAAATTTATTTTTAAATAAAAACACTATTCACCGAAAATTCATTTTTTCAGAAAAAACCCCAAAAATTACCATAACATAATATCGATGCTCTGAGTTCAAAAATAAAGTCCTTTTTATAAAAATAATTTTCTAATTATTTTTAATTAATTTTTTAATTAAAAAAACACTATTCACCCAAAAAAAACTAATACTTGAATAATAATTTATGAAACCGTTTTTAACCATTTTATTGAATCACATTACTTAATCAAGGTGCCTAGATTATTTTAAAACTTTCTTTAAGTGAGATTACTAATCCATTTGGTCATATTACTAATCCTAATCATAAAATCACTATTCATAATTTACTATTCATCAAAAATCAAGTTGATCTTATTAGACTCTAAATTTTGTACTGGACATAATTGTAGAAGACCATTTTTTGAGAATCATTACACATTTTAAATTATTTAAGGTTTACACAAACATTTTTTTTTAAAATATCCTTTTGAAAATTCATCAAAAATATGCATACTATTTTTATCCAGTCATTTGAAAATTCATAAACATCATCATAATAAGAAATCCCAATTTTTATTTAAAACAAGGATTACACAAGGCAGTTATGGTCTCATTACATAGCCCCTTATAATACCAGCATAGGACCTAAGAGTAAGGTGTGCTAGGGTGATAGAATCTTGGGGCGGCTCAGTCAGCATTGCCCGAGTAGTAATTTCTATCAGTTTGAACTTCTCGCGAAGACGATTCCGTTCTAGCTTCACATGATGAAGTTCAGCTTGGATTTGGTCCAGAGCAAAGCCCAATGGTGCTACCTCCTTCCCAAGCTCTGTTAGATGGGCTTAGATCGGTCCAAGGCTACTAGGTGAGGCCATCAAATCTTCTTTCTATAATAATTAACCAAGATTACTTGTATTTAGAGACAATAATCAAAACATTTTGTTCACAGTGGTCATATTGGCCGATGGTCATATAACAGTCAAAACCCACTGGTCTCATTTTAATTATAATCATGTTTATCAAATAAAACATTTTTGTTGAGTATAAAAAATAAAATAAAATAACACATGAAATTAGGGAACAAGATTTATTCAAAATTTCGGGCCGTTACATTGGATGTACGCAGGTTGGTACTCCACATCCAGGGTGGTTAGTTCTTTTAAGATTTGATTATTTGGAGCCATGTTTTCTTGGGTTTGATTAGGTTAAATTTTGGATTGGTTTAGGAACAATTGAGGTTCTATAAGGGGTTCCTCAGTGTTACTTTATTGACCTTATTTTTATTCCTTGATTTTTGTGTGAAGTGTCTTTTCAATTTCAGGGTTAAATTCAAGCAGTTTTTCTTTTTCTGACCGGGTCATGCAAATAAGTTGTAAAGTTTGTTTGTTTGTTTTTTTATGATTGAATATGGATAAAATCACTTAATAAGGGTGAAAGTAGAATATAATGTTATACTAAATAATTATATAGAGAGATATGGGGAATAATAGATAGATATAGAGATAAAGAGAGAGAGAGAGGAAGAACACACAATAACAAACAAAAATAGAAAAACAAAACAAAACAAAAAAATAAAATAGGGGTGGAGTGTTGAAAAGTGTACTAATTAAGAATTAAAATAAATAAATAAAAGGAAATAAAGAAGAAAAAAAGTGATCTTGGCTCTCTGGTAACGGCGCAAAAATTTGACCGCGTTGTCGAGTGCGTCAAATTAGTTGTTTAGTTTTTACTAGAATTTCTGTAGTATAGCAGCAACCCTAGCTTGTCTCTCGATGGAGCCTTAGATCATTAGTTGAAAAAATAGGGTTTTTATTATGAAGATAAGAGGATAATGATATTTAATAAAACTTGGGGTTTGATGATTAAATATTACAATAGAAAAACTAAAGAGATAAAACAAGGTAGAAATGAACAAGATTAATTAAACGTGATCAACCCATGGGAGTATTGTGATTCTCATCCTTCATCACTTCAAGAGATTTGGTATATATATTTTAATACATGGTTTTTAACACCTATTACCATAATGTTACTGAGTTTATACTAGTATACCACCTAGGGTTCAGTCGAAAACACATATTGATTCACCAAACACCGCCAATGATTGGGTGATTTGTGTTCGACCTCATAACTGAAACTCACCAAGGCAACACATGAAGAACTCGATGTTATATCCAGGTTTTTATGTATTTTATTTGTGATACCATGACATAAATTTACATGTCCTTGAAAGTGTATATGTGAGTTCAATTGACCAATATGAACCATAAAAACACCACAATTGAATGAAGAAAGAAAAAGTGGTGAACTGTGTGTGAAACATCACATGAATGGGTACCCCCAAACATGATCATATGAGTTGAGCATGACATACCAGTACACAAATCAATAAAAAAAGAATAAATTATGATGAAAAACAACACAAAAACCTGGAATTAAAAATATCATTCAAATATTACAAACATGAAGCTTGGGATTTACATCACGTTCCTCCCTAGGTGATCACAAGGGGTTTAGAAACCCATGGGAGGGGAGGAAGAAGAAGATGTTGAAATAGAACTTCCCATAGCCTCTAGAACTTATAGAGATGTTGAGAATAATGCTTTGGGACTCCAAAATTGTAGCACCTTTCCTCCTAGATGAACTCCTAAATGAGGTTCCCAAGGTGTTCTTTTATAGGCAAATTGGAAGGTGGTTTTGAGCACACAGATTGTGTAAAACCACTTGACTCATAGTTTTCGGCCACTAGACAGTCGAATATCCCTTTATAAAAAACTATAAAGTTGTATCCCCACATCATATATATCTCCACTGAAAGTTTGGTATCATTTAGACAAGTGGATCCATAGATATTGATAAAATACAGAACACTGCTTTTGACTTGTGCAGATTTGATTCCCTAGACAGATCAGTTTGGATGGGAATTTTAGAGGCTTAATGGGGCTTGTGTTACTTCATATTAAATGTAGAAAATTAAATTTTGGATCTTCCCATGAAATTTAAGCCCATTGGGACACAGGGTTTAGTAGAAGCATGCATTTTAGTCCACTGGTGTGCTTGGATCATGTGCAGATTGACCCATTTTTCTTGGACTTCATCATGGGTCCTCCAAATCACCTCCACCTACAATATAATTATCAAAACATGTAACATTTCCTATTTTAACAGTTTTAAACACAAAATAATTGAATAAAACATGGAGTGAAATTTGTTATTATACTTTTAATTTTCAATACAAAATCACTTTAATACATTGGTATAAGGGTGAAATAAAATAGTGAATCATGGTATGATCACTCCTTCCCCTGAAACCCTAAATCACTGTGTAAGCTATGGTTTGGGTTTAAGTTGGTCCTAACCCAGGGTTTTTTTTTTCATTTGGGTCTTTTAGAGAAGTATTTATTACTTTTCCTGGCCTTCACCGTCGAAGGCATTTGATTTCCATTCAATTTTAGGTAGGTATTTCTATGTTCTTTATTTCGCATTTCATGTGATTCCCAGGCATTAATATATTTTTTTAATTAAAGTATGCTTAATACAACTTCCTGTAAGGATTTAAAAATTGTTTCCCATGTAATTGAGGCTTTTCATAAAGGGTTTTCTTCATTAAAAATATTTTTATTAAAGGCAGGGCTTTGGCCTTGTCTTGAATTTTCAAAGAAACTAAATTTTGAAGTATGCTTTTGGAAAGGAAAGAAGGGTTGTTTACTAAATTATTTTTAAAGGGTGTTCAATTTTTTTAGATTTCTAGAATATGTAAATGACTCGGTATCCCAAACCAGATTTATTTTAAATTCCTGTTTGACACTTTATAAAGCGAATTGTTCAATTTCGTGATGACCCTCATTGTTTCCCTAATGTTTGTTTCATCTGCTGTGAATCAGGGGTTATTTCATGTGAGGATGTTGGAGGTGAGGTAAGAAGCACTAATCATGCTTTATTGTTGTAATTATATCAATTTCTTGATCCCATCCATGTTAATTTGGTCATGGTAACCCAGGTTTCCAGGTGGGAGACCATGATTTATGCTACACTGAATCTAGGCACACATGGGCTAGTGTCCCCTATAGAATTAAATAGGGCTAGTTCCCTTAATGATGCTATTGTTAGATAGTTTGGTGTCTTGTGTTTTAGTTTGGACACAACGTACACTAGCAATTGGTATTAATTATGACATTGTTAGGGTTGTCTCACTTTAGGACCTAATGTGTAACCCATGACACTTTCTCCTTGATTGATGGTTATGTTGTAGGGGATTTCCTTCACCATGTTTGTTTTTATTCCCTTTGTGCATGCTTGGTTGTGGAACCCCACTATTGTTTTCTCTTATCTTGTTTCTTGATTTATATATGGGTCCCCATTAGATTGTGCTCTTTTTCTTCATGGTTTCGTTTATTTCCCAAACAATTTTCAAGGATGGTTTTAGAAAGCTACTTTAAAATATTATAGGAAATGACCAGTTCTTTTATTATCAAGGATTTAAAAAGATGATTCAAAAGAGTAAAAAAGTTTTATTTTTTCTTGAGAAAATCAAAGGCTCTTATTTTCCTAAGGTTTTCAAACCAATTTTACATAAAGGAAATGTTTTTTTATTTATGGTTAAAGGTATGTAGTGTGATTTTATTCGATCACTATTAAGGAAAAACCTTATTTTATAATATATTTCAAACTAGCGTTAATGAACTACTTAATGAAAGGAATTGAATAGACTCATCGGTGATATCCTACTAGGTCTGTTATCTCACACCCAACATGCACTCTCTATGTGTGTGTATGTGGATATTATATTATATATAGGTTTTAGGTTCTATTCAGATTGGTTATCGTTTCTTTTGGGCTGTCAATTTTGGGTTCGATTTTATTTTGGGATGTTGATGTATCGGTCAAGACGACCTTTATTTATCTGTATCTAGTTTATTTTAATGTTCCTTGTTGATGTATTTATTTTGGATGACATGGGATGCTGATGTAAATGGTTTGGAAAATTCTTTTATTGGTTGTGAATAATTTGGTTCTTTTATTTGATTCTATTTATTTTTTTACATGGAAGTACAACATATGGACATTCCATTCTAGATTTTTCAATAAAGGATCGACTGATGGTTTACTTTGATTTGAGGGTGAAATAATTCTCAAATGAGTGTTATTTGATGCCCAAGAACTAGTTGTCAGCCTGTGGGGATTAGGAACATCCTTCAGACCCAGTCACAGATTAAGACGGGTGACATGTTAGGTCATCCCGAGCCGATTCATTACACTACCGTTGTACCAAGCTCATCACAAAGCTATTTTATAGTAGATATTGAAATCTGGTACTAGTGAGGGGCTCCTATGGAGTTTTTATTGGGGATTTTAAACCCTATAACCAAATCAAAGCAACTACATGGATCTTCTGCATCCTAGAACCAGTTGGTAGCAAGGTCGACTGGTCTATGAGTTTTCTTGCTCCATTTTCTTGTGCTCTTTTTAGTTCTTGTGTTTTTCACTATAATCTTTGATCATTGTGTGTTCTTCAATGTTTCTATCATTTTCTTGTATTCTTTTGTTTAATAATTAATAAAAGATATGTGTAGGGAGGTGTTCTTATCATGGAGTGACATAAAAATGGTATAAAACACACTATATTTTGGTGTTCTTTTTCCTGTTTTTTGTGTCAATCTATTTTCCACGCACTTCTTAAACTGTCATAGTCATCATTTCTGATCCTTTCATTTTCATCAAAACATTGATTTCTCAACTTAAATAAACCTTGCGCAAAATCAGTTATTTCTAGGTTATTTCATGATGGTGTATGATTAATGTTGTCCTCTAAAATTGATATTAAAGTCTCCTAAAATTTTCAATTACATCTTCTAAGATCCAAATCAATAATTTTGGTGGATAAAATTATTTCAATTTTTGGAAAATCAAGATGTTCATGCTACGGGTCCAATAAGGACTTCAGGATGCACTTCATGAGCCCAATAAGCCTATGGTTAGACAATCCCCTAATGGAGAGTCTGAACCACCTATGTTGATGTCTCTCCTGAGATTCTTATGAAAGATCACAACTCAATTATGATCTCTTTGAAATATAAGGTCCCGCGTCAGGTCACTTTTGAAACCTTTGCTACTGCTATCTAGTCTAAACTAGAAAAATTATATATAACAGCTTCTTTAGTAGGGAATTTGTATAATAAACATAGGTTTTATAATTTCAGGATGTGTCCTGAGATTCCAATCCAAGCACATCTTGATGAATTCAGTAAAATTATGCTTGAACTAACTAATATTAATGTTAATGTAAATGAGGAAGACCAAGATTTAATTTTGTTGACCTCCCTTAATAGATTGTATGATAATGTAATTGTTGTCATGATGTATGGTAGAGAATCTTTATCCTTATATGAAATTCAATCCACCTTGCTTTTAAAATAATTGTGTGGCAATCCTAAGGTTAAGCCCAAATTAGAGAGTCTTACTATTAGAGTTTGATCTGAATTTTAAGGAAAGAAGAAAGGTAAAGGGAGAAAGAATAGAAAGAACCATAGTCACTCTAGGGATAATAACCCAATATCTAAGTCTAGAAATGTTACCTATTATCATTGAAGGAAACCTGGACATGTTAAACCTAAGTGTCCTAAGCTAAAATTTGGTGAGAATTTGAAAGAACCCAATGCCTATTCCCTATATGCCAATTTTTATTATGATATTGTTGAGGTCTTGGTTGTTTCTGATCATTACACGAGTAATGAATGGGTCCTAGACTCAAGTTTCTCTTTCCACATGTTCCTATATATATATATTCTGAATTGACTAAGGGTTTTTAAGGTGTGGTTTTTCATGGAAATGATAAAATATGTAGGGTCATCAGGAGAGGCTCAATTTTGTTAGAGCTTGATCAATACTTTGTTGTCAACTTATATGATGTAAAGTGGGTCTCTAACCTACATAGAAACCATATTTATTTAGGATTTATAGATCAAAAAGGTTTTACCTTTAAGTTGAAATATAGTTCCATTAAGATCTCCAAAGGTTCTCATACAATCAATAAGGAATATCTTGTTAATGGATTGTATGTTTCGTATAGAAGAAAACCCATACTAGGTAGCTGGGTGGTACCTTATTCACTAATAGTGACAACACTATGCTTTGGCATAGAAAGTTGGGGGAATGTGAGAGTTAAGGGTTTTGAGGATTTATATAAATAGGAGTTGTTATCTCAGGTTACACTAAGTAACTTACCATTATGCGAGGACTGGTCAACAGAGTTATCTTCCATAGGTCCAACTTTAATGTTGGTTTCCCTTTGGAATATGTCCAATCATATTTGTGGGGTCCTAAGATTTATTACCATGATTGAGGCTCATACTTTTTCACTTTTATATATTAATTTTCTAGGAAGGTATGGATCTATATTTTAAGGAATAAGTTTGATGTCTTTGAGGTGTTTAAAACTTGGAAGTCTGCTATGGAGAATCAAGCTGGGAGGATGCTCAAGGACATGAGAACCAACAATGGTTTAGAATATATGTCAATCTAGTTCATTCATTTTTTTGAGTCTGAGGGCATTATTATACACTACATTGTGAGACACACTCCACAGAAAAATGGACTAGTAGAGCACATGAATCACATCATTTTGGAATAGGTTCATAGCATTCTTGCATGCTCGGGCCTCCCTAAATCTTTTTAAGTAGAGACTACCACTACAATAGTCTATCTTATCAATGGGAACCCATCCTCTACTAAAGAGTTTATGACTCCAGAAGAACATTGGAGCAGTTGACCTCCATCATATGAACATATAAGGGTATTTGGATTCACTACCTATGCCCATATTAAGAATGAAAATCTCTAACCAAGGGCTATTAAGTGTGCTTTCATAGGTTATTCTTGGGGGGGGGGTGCAAGGTTTTATATAAACTATGGGTTGAAAATCCTAGTTTTTGAAAATGAATTATAATCCAGGATGTTTTGTTTCATGATCCAGTTGGTTGTGGTCCTCTATACCACTAAGGTTGAATACATTGCTTTGACAGAAGCAATTAAAGAAGTTATGTGGCTTAAAAGTTTGAATTTTGAGTTACATTTCAGTAGTTATGGTATTACAGTTTACTCAAATTCTCAGTTAGCTTTACATTTTTCTAAAAACTTAGTTTGTTATGGTAAGTCTAAGCATAAAGACATTAGACTACATTTTATTAGAGAAGTTATTGAAAGTAGAATAGTGTGTGTCAATAAGATACATATCGATGATAACCTAACTGATGGGTTGACTAAGTTTGTTGATTTATCTAAGTTTAGACATATATTTTAAAAAATGTCCCACTTGAATAATATTAGGTTCAATTATTTCTCCCTTAGTTTATTTTGTAAATGGTGGAGATGTGTTGAATTGGAATGCTTTGTTTAATTTACAAATGAAAATAATATCTTATTGGTTTTATGTTCATATTTTATTGCTTTATATGTTCATAATTTGATCTTCCATGTTACTTTATTCTATATTTACTTTGATTATTTTTTTGTCATTTCTCTTATTCTAATGTGAACTTGGTTTTAATCATATGTTAGATTATGATGACACTACGTGAGTCCTTTTATTGATTCTTACATGAGGCCTTTACTTGGTGTCTCACTTTCCATGGATTTCTACTCATTCATACATGGGATTTTTTTTGATTTCACCTTAAATGGAGTCTTCATTCTCACCTGATGTGAGATTCTACCATTCTTACACAGAAGTGTTAATCTCACACAAGAACATTTTTCACCTGACATGAGTTGTTGTGCCCCTGTTTATTCTTATGTACCATACATATTGTATGTGTTTATTATTACGCCACAGGTAATTAAATATCACATAGTAGGTTGTTCAAATTATCCAGGGATTGAGTTTTCACCTTACATAGTGAGGTGAATTGATTATTATGTCGTAGATCACTTAATCACATGTGGGTTTGTTACGGACGATCCATTCACAAACATCAACCTGTTTGAGGTTGTTACATCAAGTCGTGTCTCTCGAGACTTCATAGAGAGGAAGAGAGAGCTAAAGAGATGAGAGATCATCAGATTTAGAGTTTTCATACCTGACAGACGTACCTTTAGCTTTGTTTTCATTGTACCAAGTTTGTCTGAAGTGATCTTTAGGTGGAGACCAGAAGCTGGTACTAGCAAGGGGCTCCTGTTGAGTTCTGATTCTCCATTTCTAGACCTTGCAACCAGACCAAAGAATCTAGAGGGATCTTCTGTATCCTAGAACCAATAGATAGTAAATCCAACTAGTTTGTGGGATTTCTTTCACTGACTACTTGTGCTCTTTTCAATTATTGTATTTTTCACTATGAGGCCTTCTTGTTGTATGTTATTTGATCATGCTATCATTTTCCATGGAGTAGGATCAAAGTGGTTTAAACCATGCTATAACTTGATGTTATTTTTCCAGTTTTACTTTATTTCTATTTTCCATGAACTTATTGAACCATCAAAGAAGTCAATTTTACACCTTTCATTTTCTTCACAACTTTTATTTCTCAGCTTGAATAATCCTTACACAAAATCAGTGCTTCCTGGGCTGTTTCCTGAGATCATATGACTAATGTTGTCCTAACAATATATACAAAAGAGAATTGCATGAATTTATAAATCACAGGTATAAAGATAAAAATGTAATATTTTCAAAGAGATATTGATGCTAAATATCTAGGAATTTTAACTGTTACAATGCTCGAATTTTCTTATAAATAGGAGGGCAATCCCACCCCTCAAAATATCCCCTTTTGCAAATTTTTACTATGTTGCATATGAGAGTGATAAAAATAAGTGTCTTATACATTTTAGCAAAACCCTATAGCCCATCCCCTCACATTTGTAATAATCTAGATTTGCTAGTATAACTTGGCATGAGGTTGGACCCAACAATCGAGTTTACAAAAATTTGTTAGTGATTCGTTGATTTCTGTAGATCAACCATCTATGAAAGTTTGTGACCTATTTTTCTTTTTTTTTCCAAGAAAGGAGATGTCTTTTAGCCATAGATTTGAAAATACAAGGGAGTGGCCATGATCTCGCTAATGTAGTGAGGAGCAGCGCCCCATTGTGGTTGATGGTTAGATCAAGTGCGGAATGCTATTGCGCCACCTCTGTCGTGATCTCAGCTATTGTGGATCCACTGAGATCATGTTGGAAGCGACCACAAAATATTTTAGAGCAAAAAAATTTGGGTTTTTACTATATAACTCATCAAACCCCCATGCCCCCGCGTCCCATACCCTATTTCAACCTTCACTACAGCGACGTCACCCTCCCTTGACACTGCACCCTTTTTTATTCCAAGAACCACGTTTTCCTCCTCACTGAAGTGGACCACGACCTTTTATTACCCTTTCTTAACTTTTTTGTCAGTTTCACCCATCTCTACTCAGCCTCCACTGCTCTATTCCTCACTATTCTGATGTCGAGAGCTACTAAAAAAAGTGACACGGTGACAACAACCTTTATTGATATTTTTCTTTTTTTGGTGATTAAAAAATATGTCTTTTACCTATTATTTGTGTCAAACAACCCTATCAAGACCTCCTCTCTACCATTTCTGCCCTCTCTACAACTATAGATTCATTTTATCAACCATATACCCCATAAACCAATGCTATAATAATGGAGTCTTTTCCACCATAGGTGAAGCCTTTAGGAAAAAATGTAGACATTTCTTAGTAGTGGAATTCTTTAAGAGAAGTAAACAATAAAAATAAATTCACATGTGATTTTTTCATGATAGTGACCAATGGTGGTTTCACTTGATCCAAAGAACATCAAATGGGATTACTAGAAAATGTTCATAAGTGTAGGAAGACTCGTCAAGAAGTGAAATACAAGATTCACATAGCCCAAGAAAAGAAAAAAGTTAAAAAATCAGAATATATGAATGAGATTCATGATCATGATGATGATATTGAGGAAGATATTGAATAAATTCATACAATTTAGAGTGAAAAAAAGAAGTTATGCATCAAGTGAAGCACCATGTCCTTTAAGTGGCAAGAGAGTAAAAAATATGAAATGGCTGCTTGATGTAATGTTCATGGAATATTTAGAAACCACTACAAGTGTAGTCAAGGATATGAATTAAAAAAACATTAAAGATGATTTTATCAAGAAATTAAGAGATCAAATGGTGCAATACATAGAGTGATTATTTTTCAAAAATGGAATTTATTTCAATGTTGTTTGATTGAGAAGCTTAAATATGATGGTGGATAAATTGGACAATATGGACCACACTTGAAAGTTATGAGCTATCATGAGTGTAGGGTTTCTATTCTTAAAAAGCAGTTATAGTATACAAAGAAATTGTTGAAGGGTCATGAAATTGAATGAGATAATTATGGTTTCTCAATCATGTTTGGTGGTTTGGAAGACAAAAAAGGAAGAACCTTGATCAATTTCTTGGTAAATTGTCCAATTGGTTCCATGTTTATAAAAAGTGTTGATACATAAAGTTATGCAAAAATGAGAGAAGAGGTTTTTAACTTATTGATTGATTTTGTGGAAGAGATTGAAAAATAAAAAGTTGTGCAAGTAGTTACTGATAATGAAAGAAATTTCAAGTTAGACGGTAATAAAAAAACTCTTGTTTTAAGTAATTTCATTTAATTTTTATATTTATCAATTCAATTAACAACTTAAGATTTTAATTATTTGTTATTGATTTTGTATGATTTCATGAAAGTTGTCAATGGATAAGAGGCAACACTTATTTTGGGCTCTATGCACCCCACACTATCTTGATTTGATATTGGAAAACATTGGAAAGCTTATTAAGGTGAAGAGGGTTATACAAAGAGGCATTAAATCTTGCATTCTTCATCTACAATCACCAATTTACATTTAACATCATGAGGAGGTTCACCAACAAAATTGAGTTGGTGAGATATGGAGTTACTCAGTTTGCTATAAACTTTTTAACTTTACAAAGGTTGTATTTTCAAAAAAATAATCTCAATCACTTCTGAAGAGTGGTTGAGATCCAAGAATGAAAAATAAGAAAAGGGAAAGTGTGTTGTTGACATCATTTTGATGTCATCATTTTTAGAATATTGTTTTTTATAGCCTCAAGGCTATGAGACCTCTTGTATAAGTTCTTAGATTTTTTGATAATGAGAAGAAACCCACAATAGGTTTCATTTATGAGGATATGGACAGGGAAAATGATACGATTCAAATGTTTTTCAAAAATTATAAAACCAAGTATAAGGATATATTTGGTATAATTTATGAAAGATGGAATTGTCAGTTGCATCATCCATTGCATGTTGTGGGTTATTATTTTAATTCACAATTTTTCTATGGAAATCAAAGTATTTAAAGAGATACGGTGGTGCTGAAAGTCTTATATGATTATATTGAGATATTTTATCCTAGACCATAGGTGGAAGACAAGTCTTGTTTAAAATTGATAATATAGAGAAGTTCACAAGTCCTCTTTGGCAGGAAAGGTTTCATAAGACAATGGAGTACAATATCTTTGGGTAAGAGTTTATTTTTCCTTGATTATTTAATTAGATGATCCTTAATTTAGATCATTAAAAAAATGCTAATAAATAATAATCATAGTTTAATGGTGGAATAATTATAGAGGAATAAATCCATCATTGATAACAATTATCACCAAAGACTGAAACTTTACATAAAACTCACCAGGATGTGAGAGGAATTAGAATTCCATTGAGCATGTAATTAACTTAGTATTAATACTCAACTCACTTTAATTTGAAATATTAAACTTCATTAGTGATACTAATGTTTTTTAATTATTATAAAACAAATTCATCCAAAAAAGATAAGTCGTCTAGAACATCAAAGGTTGCAAGACTTGGTGTTCATCAAATACAACCAAACTTTGAAGAACCGGTTTGATTCCAAAGATGTCATTGATCCCATTTTCCTAAATAATGTTGTTGATGATAGTAGTGAGTGGTTTTTAGGAAAAATGGATGAAAATAAAGATGGAGATGAAGATTAATTGGAGTTTGATAATGAAAAAACCATGAATTGGGGATTATTTAAGGAAGCTAGGGCCGACGAACATTCTAATTATACAAGGAGTGATAGGAATTTGGTGTATTCTGGTGGCCGGTCCAGGCCACCAATACAGTTTACTTATCATAGAAGGGGGTCACGATAGGGGTAGTATTGTAATTGTATTTTTCACTTTTGTTAGTTAGTTGTGTGGTGGTTATAAAAGGGGTAGGGGTTGGTCTGCTAGATAGTTCTTAAGCACTTTCAGTTAGGAGGTAGTTTGACTTTTCCTAGAGAGAAGTGCTCTCCTCTTAAGTGTCTCAAATTCTAGAATCTTTTACTTGTAAGTGTAAACTCTTCTTTAATAGAAATATACTTCTACTTTATCTAATTTATGATCTAGAATCTCTATCACTTGGTGCTTTCATTGAGAGATTTATAGAGAGAGAAACTAGAAGTAAGATATTATTGAAGAACATGTATGACTACACGTATGTAGAGCAGGATTACAGACTTGGAAACATGTATAGAAGAGTTGAAAGCAGGTCTCCATTGACAAGTGAAATTGGAGACTACTATAACAATGATAGAAAAACAAATATAAAGAATTTCTATTAATCTTTTCTAGTTAACCGTTTTGTAAGTAATTAGGAATAGTTAAACAGTAGTGGAAAAGAGAAAGGCAAGATGTTAGTAGTAGAAGAAGGTAATAAAAGTATGCAAACTGAAACTGTAGCGTAGGGACAGAGGCATGATGTAGAAACAAAAGTACATGTAACACAAATTGAAATAAGTGAGGAAATGCGCAATAACTCTCAACATGCAAAAATGCCTATTTTTTCTATAAAAGATCCTGTTTCTTGGATAACTAGAGTGGAAATGTATTTCTTAATTTATCAAACTCACAAGGAGTTGAAAGTTCCACTATCACAATTGAGCATGGACAGTTTGGTCCAATATTGGATGATTTCGTTGAAATCTACCAGATTTGGAATCATGTGGAAGCAGTTCAAAGAGGAGATTCTTGATCATTATGGAAGTGATGAGGAGGAAGACCCTATAAATTTCCTTAATCAGCTTCAGTAGGATGGTACTGTGGATTTTTATATCAATGAATTTGAGTGAGCGGTGATGTGAGTTCTAGATTTTACAGAAAAATGGTACATGAGTTTGTTTATTGGGGGATTGAGGATAGAAATAGGATGTTCAGTTATGCCACATGAACCACAAAGAAATTCTCATTTCTTGACCTTAGAAAGAAGAATAAAAAGGGAACTGATTGTTAAGGGAACTATTAAATAAGAAAAAGTTTGAAATAGAAGTAACTTGTATGGACAACAGGTACAGAGTGGGAACATAAATCATTTAAGGATAGAAATGACAAGGGAATTGAATGAAAGGAGAACTAAAAACATGTTGAGGTGGAAGGGAACTCAGAATTTGTCCAAAGAAAAATTTGAGGAGAGGAAAGAAAATGGGTTATGTTTCTATTATGGGAAAAACTTTGGACCTACTCATAGATGTTAGGAAAAGGGGTATAAGTTGATGGTTTGGGAGTTTATTGAACCCCAAGAAGTCTAATAAATCATGGATGGTAGTTCTGAAAAAAATTGGAACTAGAGGAGGAGGTGGTAAAAATGGAGATGCTTAGAACTAATGTATTTTGAGATGGAATGACACAAACTGAATGTGTTAGGTTTATGTTAATGGAGGGAAGTATTGGGGGAGTACCCTTACTTATCCTTGTGGATAGTGGAGAAAGTCACAATTTTATTTCTAATAATTTATTTAAGTTTTTATTATTACAGGTAACAAAAAATAAACTATTTCTAATTCATCTTGGGGATGGCCATCGTGTGGATTCTAAAGGATTGTGTTAAACTCTAGAAGTTATTCTTGGAACAGAAGTGTTTGTAGTAGATTAATATTTTTTTATACTACAAGAATAGATTTAGTTTTGGGTATTTTAGGGATTGAGACCTTGGGATATGTCACAAATCACTTGTTTAAAATGATAATGGAATTAGAGAGGAATGGTAAGAAAGTTACCTTATAAGGGGTGAAGACTTCTAAAGAGACATCTGGAGAACTTCAAGAGTTTATGAGAAATGGTAAACTGGGAAATATTTGGGGTACTAATATGGAATAAATCAATCTATAACTATATATAAGACAATAGTTTAAAATTTAAGAGATTTTGAAACAATTCTAGATAGTTTTTGAAGCTCCATATGAACTACCACCTAAAAGAGAAACCAACCATGCAATTAATCTGAAGTAAGGGGAATAACCAGTCAATATTCATCCATATAAGCATGATTATTTTATGAAAAAAATGATATAGAAAGGTATATACAAGAGTTTTTGGGATAGAAATGTTTTAGACATAGTACAAACCCATACTATAGCCCTATTATTTTAGTTAAAAAAAGATAGAGGGTGGATAATGTGTGTGGATTATAGGGTGTTGAATAGTATGATAATTCTAGATAGGTACCCTATTACTATTATAGATGGTTTAATGGACGAATTACATGGAGCATAAATTTTCACTAAGGTTGATTTAAAACCAGGTTTCCATCAGGTTTGGGTTAAGGAAAAGGATGTGGAGAAAACAACCTTTAAAACCCATGAAGAAAATTATGAGTATCTTGTAATTACTTTCGTCCTAATAAATGTACCATCCGAATTTTAGGATACCAAAAATTAGATGTTCTATAAATTTTTAAGAAAGTGTGTGTTGGTTTTTTTTATGACATTTTGGTATACAACATGAACTGGAAAGATTATTTAAACTTGATACAGGAAATTCATCAACTAATGATAGAGAAAAATATGTTTGCTAATATGAAAAATATAGTTTTGGTAAATGTGATATAAAATATTTGGGGCATATTATATCAGAACAGGGGGTGTCTATGGATCCAAAGAAGTTGGAGGCTATTAAATAGTGTCCAAAATCAAGGAATGTAAAAGAAGTAAGAGGATTTTGGGGATTACTGAATATTACAGAAAAAACGTCAAAGATTATGGTAAAATAGCTAGACCACTCACAGATTTGACCAAAAGAGATGGGTATAAGTGGACACCTGAAACTTAGGAGGCATTTAAGAAGTTAAAGGAAAAATTGACTCATGCTTTAGTCCTTGGTATGCCTAATTTCTCTAAGGAATTTTCTATAGAATGTGATACTTTTGCTTATGGTACAGGGGTTGTTATAATACAAGAAGGGAGGCCACTAGCCTATTACAACAAAGTGCTTTCAGAAACTAATTTGAAGAAGTATGTTTATGAAAAAGAGCTTATCGATTTGGTATTTTCAATCCAACATTGGAAACAATACCTGGTTAGAAGATAGTTTGATGTTTTTACAGATCATAGTAGTCTCAAACATTTACTTAATCAAAAAGTTGTGTCAAGAGATCATCAATGCTGTAAGGAAAAGTGTAACATCCTAGGTAATTATAGAATAAGAATTTTCCATATTTATTAATTAGATAGTAACTTTACTTAATTAGGATTCTATTTCCAATAACATACTCGACACTCAATAATTATTTTCTCTGAATTCTTACGTTGCACGTAAGACTGAGTTACACAAAATAATAATATATTGATAATATTATTATTTTATGTGGTAGTTATAACCTAGATATTGTATTAAAGAGAATTAATATAACAAATTGTATTATGTTTACACATGTTTATGAAATATTTTACATCCATCCAATACATTTTATAGTCTTAAAATGAGCATAAATCCAATACTCTACTATTTTTAAAGGGTAGTTTTATTGCCTTTTGATGAAGAACCAATTTTAAATGTAGTTTTTATCACTTATAAAAATTATATTTGAGAAAATAAACTTATTATTTAGAATTATAGTATCCAAATTTACTTTGGTGTAATTTTTGGTATTTTTCTGATAAGTATCATTTTTTGATGAATGGTGAAAAATACTACAATGTAGTTAAAAACCAATTTTTTATTTAAATAATTATTATACTTTAAACTGATTTTTAAAGTCACAATAGATCAATAATACATGTATTCATTAAATTTAGGTCATCATAATAATTTTTATATTGAAATTAGATATAAAAACTTATTGAAATTTTGAACGTCACTTTTACCCGCCTTCTTGCCACATCCGCAAGATTAATGTTAAACTTAATTAACTACTTTTGTGAATTGATTTTTAAAAAAATTATATACATGGTTGTAATCAGTATGAAAATTTTTATCTAATAGGTTCAACTTAATTTTTTGTTAATAGTAACTTTATTATTTTATTTACCACAGTTTAGGGTAAATTAGGTAATTAAAGGTAAAAATAACATTATAATATTATAAAATTGCCCTAACACTTGTCATAATTTCATTAGATGAATTATTTTAAACCAAAATAAAACTTAGTCCGAAATTTTAACCTTTTTAAGCCACTTGGGTAAAAATATGACATTTATTATATTTTATTTAAAGATAAGTTAAAAATATCATACTCATATTTTTAATAAGTAAATCATTTTTAATATAGTGTTATAAAGAAGATAATTTTAATGATAAATATTCATTTGAAAGATAAAATTTTTATCTAATTTATGATAATTTATTTATAATTTTTAGAAATTAAATAATTAAATTTAATTGTGACATAATGATGATGCAATTATAGATTTATTAAAGGAAGAATCAAATAAATGATATTAATAATATTAAAATAAATATAATTTGAAATATTTGATGCCATACACAAATTTTATGAATGACTTTAACATGTTAGGGATGAGTTAAAGTAGTTTTTTTGAAGGAATCAAGTTGTTATTATTATTTTTTAAAATTCAAGTAATGAATAGTGTCAAAATTGACTAATTCATATCTTAAAATATAAAATATTTAATTAAATGATATAAAATTTATAAAAATATAATATTCATCCGAAAAGTTATACTAAGTCTAAAAATTTCATTAATGAACCATTCATTTGTCTTTTATAATGTTATGGTAATTATTTTAACTCTCAAAGTGTAAATTACTTGATAAAATAGTAAGAGTTAAAAGGGGTTAAAACAAAAAGATAAGGATTAAAAATATATTAAAACTTGTCTAATTTTAATTATATAATTATATTTATACCCATAATTACCCTATATTTTAACTAAATCAATTTTTACCCATTTAGATTAGAAAATGAATTTATATTAATTTAATATTTTTGATAATTCCAAGAGTACGCTTTCCCTCTTCTATAAAAGGGAACCCATTCATCTCTATTATTTTCACTTCAAAAACCTTTTGGTTCAACCAAGACCTGACCAAAAACCTTCCTAGAACACCTAAAAAAATTCTATAGGCCTTATTTTAGTCATAACACCCTCTTTAGAGGTGTTAAGGTGTTAAGAAAGGTGATCATCCGAAGGAAAGATAATGTTTTTATTTAACTGTTTCTATTTTATTTCTTTCTCAACTTACTTTAAATATTATTCATCTAGTATGAAATAATAAATTAAGTTTAATAAATATACTGAGATTTTATTATGTTAATATCAACACCTAAATCCATCTCCACTTCCATTAAATGAGAAAATAATTAACCATTCGTGCGTACGTGTGAACTATCACCTCCACGAATCGATATAATTCATTTTCCATAACCATATCTAATGAATGGTTATGATGATGGAATTAAATTTCACGTGATATTAATTAAATATTAATCATTATAATATAATAATATATCAATCACATTCTTACTTTCCATGCATATAAAAATGATAACGTCGTTCGTGCGTATGTGTGAACTATCACCTCCACGAAGCGATGTGATTCGTTTTTATTCACTACATAACTTGTATATTATATATAATTATATTTAAATGATTAATATGATATTAATTATTTTATTATCATTTTGTAAATATAAAATAATACTTACCTTCTTTCCATAATGATCATTGAAAAATCAAACTGTTACTCATGCGTACGTACGACTTACCATCTCCATGATTGTAACATTGCTCATTGTTCATATCAATATTTAATGAATGAATTTAAAGGTATAATTGATATAAAAAATTTATTAGTATTTCATTAATATTATTCAGTATATGATGGAATTATGACCACATGGACTATTGACATCATACCAAGTTCATTTTCGACTCAAGTATCGAATATCGACAAAATGTTCGATATGAACTAAAATAATTATGTAATTGTTATAACATAGTAATAAGTGATATAAAATGAAAAATAAACACAAAAAATATTCTAAATAAATTAAATAATTAACCTAATTTTATTATTTAGTAGGATAAGGAATATACATGATGAATCAGACTCAAGGTAAGGGGCTTCGTCACAATCTCCTTTCCTTGAGGAATATTTTTATGTTATACACCAAATTATTTTATGAGGTGTATAAACAACCCCCTTTACTTTTAATTTAATTTAAAGGTTTTAAAAATTAATATTTCAATATTAATCATTTTAATCTCTTTAAAAAATGACAAAAGGAATGTTTCTAACCTATATGGCGATAATGACTTCTCTTCCAACGTAACCGTTATTTGATATGATTCCTCTATAAGACTTAATGTTTTTAAAAGTAAAATAAATCCCATATTCCATTTTTTGGGTATTTTGGTATTGAAAATGGTATTGAAAATGTATTGAATATTTCAATATCTTGAAATTATTTCTTGTGATTGCAAATGTAATTTTATGAGTGAAATATTGATAATTGCAATCTTTTATGTGTTATGATTATATAATAGTACTTAGACATTTGATGGGTCGTTATGTGATAAACCAAATATGGGTGGTTCCATGATAATCCAAGGATGGATTTTTATGTTATAACCTACAATGCATTGGGTATGGAAGTCAACAATATGACTATTCCATTTGTAAGAGTGACATGTATAGAAGTCGACCACATGGTTATTCCATTTAAGTATGATTATGTCCCAAGTTACCCTTATATATTATATGTTATTTATATGGATTTATGGTAATATTTTTATTACAAAAAGGCTAATAAATGAGTTTATTTTCAAAGTAACATATTTACTACTTTTTAAGGGTGGAAAGTATTACTTTATGATAAAGTATCCACGAGTTTACATGTTTTCACAAAACTAACAATTTTACTTCTTTGTGTATCCCTTACTGAGATTTTTGTGCTCATCCCAAGATTTAAAATGTTTTTATAGGGTATAAGGATGTTTAATAGAAATGAGGAAGTAAAGATGAATGCTATTAATATTTATATCAATAAAAATAAATCATGTTTAATTTTAAAAGTTTTATATTATGGAAGAAATGGATACTATTTTAGTTGTATCCACTTTGTATAAATGCAAAATGTTATGTATGAATTATGACCTAATTATCTAAAAATATAAACCTGAAAATATCCTTAATGTTAAATAAATTAAAATTCTTTACTTATCTCATGATTAAGTAATGTTTATGGATGGGTCCTTATAGTTGGTATCAAAGGTCAGTTTAGATAACTTTAGAGGTTAGAGTGTTATTTAAGTATAAGTTAAAAGTTGTATATAACCACAACGGTTAGATTGGTAGGAAGAGTTATAGATATTTTAGAGAAATTTAATGAGTTTGAGATAACATGAATAAGGATATCTTAGTGTTTACCTTCCTTATAATATGTTATATGATTTTTTTTTATTTACTCACAATATCCTTTTTGGTTTTAGTAAATGGATGGATCTAGCAGGCACCAAAGTAAAAATGGATGTGAAGGAAAATTTGGTGGTTCTATGAATAAGAAACCAAATTAAATAGTATCTATAATGAGAACTATCATGGTTATTACAATCCAACTATCAAGATTAATGATTAACCACTTGAACCTTGGTGTTTTTTCTGATGCATCATTTATGAGAGAAACAAATCCCTATGGAAGTTCAGGTAATAAGGATCATAAAGGTAAGTATATTCAATAATATATGTGTCAAGAATGTGGAAATAAGCACCCAAGAACATTTTTTAAAGGGACGGGAAGATGTTATAGATGTGGTAATAAAGTTCATAAAGCAATAACCCATCAAGGAAAAAGGAAGTGTTCAATTGACTCAATGAAAGGGAAAGAGGTTCTTCCTGAGTTATCAATTGGGTGTTTTAAATGTGGGGAGTATGTTCATTATGAAAATAAATGTCATATGAATAAGGTTTGGGAATTGGATCAAAATTATCATAAAAATATATGTTTATTAATACCTAATTCCATTACAATTGAAGATGAGGAAACTGAAAATGATATATGAAAGGTATGAATTATTTCTTAGCTCATGTTTTGACATTATTGAATCTTAAGACATGATTAAAGTTTTTTTGTAGGAAATAAATATTAAAAAATTAGATGTAAAATCATGGATTAGGGATCATAAATAATTATGGATGATTAATATGTCAACATTTTAAGAATTCAAGAGTTATGTTAGATTTATGGATGATGAAATGTTTAAAAGTATTAATACTCTTTTGATGATGGGATTACTTTGGAATACTTTTTTATTATGTGTTATTTTTTTATGTGAAAATTTTAATTGATGAAAAATTAAATTTTCTTGTGTGTACATAATTAAAAAGTTATGAATAAACTTTAGGGTTTATATGATCTTTGATTATGATGTAGTTATGGGATATTACATTTTGGGATTCTAAATGAAATTTATGAGATAAAATTTGATGTTAACATATGTTATGGTTATTTTTAAGTATTTAATTTTTTTTAGTAATGTTATAAGAATTTTATAGTTTAATAAAAAAAAAACCCATAGAAATGGTGATAACCTATAACGTCTGATAAGGCCGCGAGAATTGAACCCACAACTGAAGGGAGACAAGGGTGCATCGCCTACCACTGACCTACGTAAAGTCCCAATTAGTATGATTTTTTTATTTTAGTTAAATGAGTGTATGGATTAGGAATAAGCTGATTTTTGGAATATATATTTATCAAATATATTACCATGAGTTTGGAAAATGATCTCGTGATTAAGTGGTTAATGTTATTTCAGAAGGCGTTCACTGTTTTGGGAATACTATATGATCAAGGTAAATAGAATACTGTGGTATTTTATTTGGGAAGTAAAGTTTGAATAATATTTTGAAAGAATCTATGATTTTATTTTGGAATTATGGTAATTCATGTTTTTTTATGGAAATTATTAACCAATCTTTGAGAACATGTGATTAGGGTAATTACTTTTTGGTACTATCCATTAAGAGTGATTGATATTATTTGGAAATAAATGATAAAACTTATCTAGGGAGACTATGTTATCAAATTCTTATATTTTACAGGTTTCAATCTTAGTTTGGATTATTTTGAGTAATTTTAAGGATAGTTATTTATCAAATAGTCTATGTTAAACTTTGGGTGTTACTATTGAATTTTGGATATTAAGAGTAGTTTTTCATCATACAGTGGTTTATTCTTTTTGGGGAATTATATTATCTTATCTTAACAATATTGGTTTTGGTTAATTTATAAAGAGAGGATGAATAAATAGTTATTTTTTTGGATTATTTGATTCTTTAGAGGTTTATTATAGTGCTTTAGGTGTGAAAAATTCATCTTAAATACTCATCGATTGGAGAAAAAGACGTGTTTGTGGTGAAAATTGATTAAAGGATGAAACTTTACATTTCAAGTAAGTATATTTCCTTATGATAATAGTCTAGGTAGTAATATACTTCTTTAACTTTGTGAAAAAGATCTTAAAATAAAAAACACTTTTCATTTACTTTTCCTACTATGAAATTAAAGACCGTTTAACCCATCACAATTTATGATTTTTTGATTGTTAACTTTCTCCTGACAATGTTCTCTATCAATCTCCATCAGAACTTGATGGTTAGTTTCTTATTCTTACATGTCTAGGTTTTCCTATATGGAACCCTTGTATATTAATCTCAGGTGACATTTTTACTTAACTTTCTTTCATTTAAAGTGGATATTTTATTGACTCTTTTTCTGATGTGATATTTCAATGTAGTAATTTTGAAAAGTGAAACCTTAGTTACCAATCCCAATTTAAAATTGTGAGGATGAAATTTCCAAAAGGGAGAATAATGTAACATCCCAGGGAATTATAGAATTAGAACTTTTCATATTTTTGAATTATATAGTAATTTTACCTTTACGGGGATGCTATGTCTGATAGCGTACTCAACACGCAAAAATGAGTTTCTCCGAATTCTTACATTTCATACAAGACTAAGTTATAACAAAAAATAATATATTGTTGATATTATTATTTTATGTGGTAGTTATTTCCTAGACATTATATCAGAGGAAATGAATATAAATAACTGTATTATGTTTAAACATATTTATGAAATGTTTTTACATTCATCCAATAAATTTTATAAGCTTAAAATGAGAATAAATCTAATACTTTAATATTTTTAAAAGGTAGTTTTACTACCTTTTAATGGAGAACCCATTTTAAATCTAGTTTTTGTCACTTTTATACATTCTATTTGAGAAAATAAAATTATTCTTTAGAAGAGGAGTATCAAAATTTAATTTGGTTTATTTTTTGGTATTTTTTAATTAGTTTCATTTTTGATGAACAGTGAAAAATACTGCATTGTAGTTAAAAAATATTTTTTTTGTTTAAATAATTATTATACTTTCAACCAATTTTTAAAGTAATAATAGATCAATAATAAATTTATTAATCCAATGCAGGTCATTGGAATAATTTATATATTGAAATTAGATATAAAGACTTATCGAAATTTTGAACGTCTCTTTTACCTACATTCTCGCCACATCTGCAGGATTAGTGTTAAACTTAATTTTTCCACTTAATTGAATTGAATTTTTAAAAACGAACATAAATTTTTGTAATCATTATGAATATTGTGATATAATAGGATCAAATTATTTTTTTGTGAATATTAACTTTAGTATTTCATTTACCACGGTTAAGGGAAAATTGGGTAATTAAAGGTAAAAAGAATATTATAATATTATAAAATTATCGTAACACTTGTCATAATTTAATTAGATGAGTGATTTTAGACCAAAATCAACATGAGGAAAAAATTATATCCTTTTTAAGTCACTTGAGTAAGAATATGACATTTATTATATTTTATTTGAAGATAAGTTAAAAATGTAATACTCATATTTTTAATAAGTAAATAATTTTTAATATATGGATATGAAGAAGATAATTTCAACTATAAATAGTAATTTTAAAGATAAAATGTTTATATAATTTATTATAATTTATTTATATTTTTTAAACATTCAATATTTAAATTTAATTGTGACACAATGATGATGCGATAATAGATTTATTAAAGGAAGAATCAAATAAATGATATTAATAATATTAAAATAAATATAATTTGAAATATTTGACGTAATAAATTAATTTTATGGATTAATTTGAGATATTAGGGATGTCTTAAAGAAGTTTTTTTAAGGAATAAATTTGTTATAATTTTTTTTAAAAAAGTCAAGTAATGAATAGTGTCAAAATTGACATAATTCATATCTTAAAATATAAAATATTTAATTAAATGATATAAAATTTATAAAAATATAAGATTCATACAAAAATTTTATGGAAGTATAAAAATACCAATAATGACTCATTAATTGGTCGTTTTTCATGTTATGGTAATTATTTTAACCCTCAAAGTGTAAATTACTTGATAAAACGATAAGAGTTAAAAGAGGTTAAAACAAAAAGATAAGGATTAAAAAAAATATTAAAACTTTTATAATTTTTATTGGATGATTATAATTAGACCCATAATAGTCCTATATTCTAACTAAATAAATTTTTACCCATTTGGATTAGAAAATTAATTTATATTAATTTAATACTTTTAATAATTCCAAGAGTGCCCCTTCTCTCTCCTGTAAAAGGGCACCCATTCATCTATATTACTTACAATTTAAAAACCTTTTGGTTCAGAAAATATCTACCCAAAAACATTCATATAATACCTCCCAACATTATAGAGGCATTATTTTAGTTAGAACACCCTCCTTAGAGGTGTTAAGGTGTTAAGAAAGGTGATCATCCGAAGGAAAGGTAATGTTTTTATTTAAGTGTTTCTATTTTTTTTATTCTTCCACTTCCTTAAAATATTCTTCATAAATGATAAAAAATAACTAAAATATTCTCAATATAATGAGATTTTATTATGTTAATATCATCACCTAAATCCATCTACACTTCCATTAAATGGGAAAAGAATTAATCGTTTGTGCGTACATGTGAACTATCACCTCCACGAACCGATATAATTCATTTTCCATAACCATCTCTCATGATTGGTTAAAATTATTGAAAAAATATTCATATGTTATATTCATGACATATAAGTCATTATAAGATAATAATATATCAATTACATTCTTACTTTCCATGCACATAAAAATGATAACGTCGTTCGTGCGTACGTGTGAACTATCATGTCCATGAAGCGATGTGATTCGTTTTTATTCACTACGTCACTTGTATGTTATATATATAATTATATATAAATTATTAATATTATATTAATGATGTTATTATCATTATTTAAAGATTAAATAATACTTAACTTCTTTCCATAATGATCATTGAAAAATGAAACTGTTACTCATACGTACGTATAACTTGCCGTCTCCATGATTGTAATATTGTTCATTTTTCATATATATATTTAATGGATGAATTTAAAGGTATAATTGATATATAAAAGTGATTATTATGTCATTAATATTATTCCTGATATTATGTACTTATGACCACATGGACTATTGACATCATACTGAGTTCATTTTCGACTCAAGTACCGAATATCGACAAAACATTCGATATGAACTTAAATAATTAGGTAATTGTTGTAACATGGTAATAATGGATATAAAATAAATAATAAACATGAAAAATGCTACCAATAAAGTAAATAATTTACCTAAGTTTATTATTCAATAATATAAAGAACATACATGAAGAATGATACTCAAGGTAAGGGACTTCATCTCAATCTCCTTTCATTGAGGCATATTTTTGTGTTATACACCACCTTATTTTATGAGGTGTATAAACAACCCCTTTAACCTTTTAATTTCACTAAAAATATTTTAAAAGGAATATTTCAGTACTAATAATCTTTATTTCTTTAGAAAATTAAAAAAATAATGTTTTTAACGTATACAACAATAATGAATTCTCTGCCGCTATAACCATTATTTAATATTTGGATTCCTTTATAAGACATAATGTTTTTAAAAGGAAAAGAAATAAATTATTCCCTTTTTGGGTATTTTGGTATTGAAAATGGTTTTGAAAATGTATTGTCTATTTCAATATCTTGAAATTATTTCTTGTGATTGCAAATGGAATTTTATGAGTGAAATGCTGATAATTAAAATATTTATGTGTTATGATTATATAATGGTACTAGTAAATTTGATGGGTGGTTACATAATAAACCAACGTTGGGTGGTTCCATGATAAAATAGGTATGGGTGGTTACATTATAACCTCCAATTTATTGGTTACGGAAGTTGTTCGTATGGATATTCCATTTATAAGGGTGACATGTATGGAATTCGACCACATGGTTATTCCATTTAAGTATGATTATGTCCCAAGTTAAATTTATATTTTATATGTGATTTATATGGTTTTATGGTAATATTTTTAGTAAAAAAAGGGTAACCAATGAACTTATTTTCAAAGGAAATTATTTACTACTTTTTAAGGGTGTAAAGTATTACTTTATGATAAAGTATCCATGGGTTTACATGTTTTCACAAGACTAATGAGTTTCCTTATTTGTGTATCCCTTACCAAGATTTTTGTACTCATACTAAGTTTTAAAATGTTTTTCACAGGGTATAAGGATGGGTAATAGAAAGGTGAAAGTCAAGATGAATGTTATTACGATTTTCATCAAGAAAAATAAATCATGTTTACTTTTAAAAGTTTTATATTGTGGAAGAAATGGATACTATTTTAGTTGTATCCAATTTTATAAATGCGAAATGTTATGTATGAATTATGGCCTAATTCTCTAAAACTCTAAACTTCAAAAGACCCTCAATGTGAAATAAATTAAAATTCTTGCCTTTTCTCATGATTAAGTAATGTTTAAGGTCAGTTACTTATAAAAATTTACTAGGATATGATTTTTTTGTCACTTATAAGTCAGGGAGATTAAAAAACACTATTTATGCCTTATCTAGGGTATCGCAAGGAGGATAATATTTGAAAATCACTATTTTTGAACCTAGATGGGAGGAACTTGGTGTGATTAGAGAATAAAGAGCTCAAGATGCCAAGATTTTTGCTATTATGAAACTGATTTTATAAGAAAACAAGGTAAAACTTGGTTATACTACCTGGAATGGTTTTTTTATTATTAAAGAACCAATTGGTTTTACCTAAAGAATCCTCTTTGATTCTGAAGATTTTACATCATTACCATTATTCACCAGTGAGAGGGAATTTTGGGTACTTTAAAACCTATAAACATTTTGTAGGGGGGTTGTACTGGACTAGTATGACACACAATGTATTACAGTATGTTTGTGAATGTGAAACTTGCTAGAAGAATAAATATGAAGATTTAAGTATGGAAGGATTACTACAATCTCTCCCTATTTCTAGTTTAATATGGGAAGAAGTATTAATGAATTTTTTATCCAAACTTTCTAAATCATAGGTTTATGAAGTATTGTTTGTGGTAGTTGAAATAATCAGTAATTATGCATATTTTATCCCACTTAAACAATCCTATACAATGAAGACAGTCTCTGAAGTTTTTCTAAGGGAGGTTTTGAGTTTACATAGAAATCCTACAACAATAGTAAGAGATAGGGATCCATTGTTTACTAGTATGTTTTTGGAAGGAATTGTTAAGATGGAAGGAAAAAACACTCAAAATGAGTTCCTATTACCATCCTTAAAGTGACGGTCAAACAGAAGTTGTAAATAGGTGTTTGGAGGTTTAATTATAATGTTTTTATTCTGATAATATATATAGTGCGAATTATGGTTGGCTTGGGAAGAGTACAGTTACAACACATCATTCAAAACACCCATAGGAAAACTCCTTTTGAGGTTGTGTATAGTCGACAACCCCAACATATTTTTCATTATATCCAAGGGGAAGATGTTGCAGAAGTTATGGCTATAGATTTAGTTGCTTGGGATGAAACTTTGAAACAAATCTGGGTTAATATTTATAGGGCACAACAACTCATGACTAAATAAGCTAACAAAAATTGGCGGGAAGTTCTCTATGAGGTTGGAGACTTATTTTGGGTTAAATTAAAACTCAATAATCCTGGAAGTGTGACCAAAATAAATTTCAAGCTTGCAGCTTGATATTATGGACCCTTTCCTATTATTGAGAAAGTGGGAACTGTTTCCTAAAAACTACAACTTCCAGAGAATAGTATAATACATCCAATTTTACATGTTTCTCAATTAAAGCCTATAGTTTATGGAACTCAAGTGAAAGAACTATTATTAGAAGACTTTGTGGAGGAATGAGACTACGCAGAGGTGATTTTAGTGGAGAACACTTAGGGGAAGAACTTGTTTTGGATTATTCAATGGAATGAAAAAACTGATGAAGAGGAAACTTGGGAGGATTATTAGGTGTTAAAGGCCTAATTTTCCAATTTCCACCTTGAGGATAAGGCGATTTTTTAAGGGGGAGGTATTGATAAGAATTTGATGGAGTCTAGTGGCCGGTTTAGGCCACCAATATAGTTTACTTATCATAGAAGGGGGTCACAATAGGGGAATTATTGTAATTGTCTTCTTTACTTCAATTAGTTAGTTGTGTGGTGGTTATAAAAGGGTTAGGGGTTGGTCTATTAGATAGTTCTTGATCAATTTTGGTTAGGTGTAGTTTGCCTTGGCCTAGAGAGAATTGATCTCATCTTAAGTGTCTTGAAATCTAGAATATTATACTTTTAAGTGTAAAATCTTATTTAATGGAAATATACTTCTATGTTCTCTACTTTCTGATCTAGAATCTATATCAAGGAGTAAAAAAAGGGAGAAGTTAACCATGCTTTAAGTTCAAGCTCTAAAGGAAAAACAAGGATGGTTATTAAAGAAGATGATGAACATGGATTATATGATGATGATGATGATAAAACAAATGAAGACGAGATTTATAAATGTGATGATAGTGAAAGTTATGGTGAAGAAGAAATTTAAGATCTTGAAAATGAAGATGATTGAACTTTTATTTTTCTTGTGGTTATTGTTTATGAACAATTGTACTGAACATGTGTTTGATGTATTATGAATGTTTTTATTTATGAATTTGAATATGTTTTTACTTTTTTTGTTTTGTGTTTAGTTTTTCAACACATATATGTGTGTATAATTATATAATTTAAATTATATTAAATTCCATGTGATTGAAAAAAATGGCTGCTATGTGATCTTCATCTCTGTTATCCCACTATAGGATCCCCACCGCATTGTGCTGCAATCCGAGATTGAAAACTATGCTTTCAGCTCTTAAATGATTGGATGATCTAAGGGATCCTTATTTGAAACTCCAACATTTCAAGACCACTGCCAAAGAATTCAAGTAAGATTCATGGTCTATTATTTTATGTCAAATGAAATTTTATGCACATTCCTATGAATGTCATCAAGTTGAGGTTTTTTTATTGGTTTTTAGCTGTCATTAAAACATTTAGAGCACCCAGAAAACACAACAAATGTTGGGGAAACTCTCAACCGTGCTTCTAATGAAAACACCGAAAGGAGAACCTTTATTCCACCAGAACTTCACACAATGGAGGTTCTACATAGCAAAAATAAATCCTTTCGTAGTTCCCTTCCCCACTACTAAGTGTTCTGGAATTAGGTAGACATCTCACCCTACCCACCACATAAAATCGCCCTTCGAACACACAAAAAAACTCTCCAGCATTCAAGGAAGTAGAAATACATTAAAAAAATACAATAAGAAAGAAATGATCACAAGAAATTAAAATGCTTGATACAATGAGTTCTACATATACAGGAGAAACAATGCTACTCATTTTTATTATAATTGAAATATACAAGTGATTCCAAACAAGATTACTAAGTACAAGTAATGTATACAAACAAACATTAGTCTAACATCATCATATTCTATTTATATGAAGGTATCACCCACTTATATTCTAAGTATCATCTAGTCAACCTATAATACTTGATACCCTAAAATAAGAGATCATGAAACATGATCGTCTCAGCTTTATTACCAACCTGGTGACCCTTCAACTTTTCTAAACTTCCAGACCTCCAACATTCCATTATAACATAATCGGAAGATGCGAAGTTCCAATGTTTATTCCATCCATGGATAAGTCCTATTGCCTCTATCTGCACACTGCACCACTCCAACTTCTAGTGACCATAATTTTGATGACCTGAATTCATTGAACAAACTTATGGTGAACTGAAACAGTCTTCACCACTGTAACATCCCAGACTCCAGAAATCAGAATTCAATTATATGTATCAAAAAAATTTCAAGACCGTGGGCCAATATGTTAACTTATGGATTTATGTGGGTTAGGTATTTGAATATTTATGACTGAAAAACCTCAAACTACATTTGATTCAACCCGTGAAACCCGTAGCTTGCATGGGCTAGCCTGTCAAGTGTTCGCGGGTCCCGTTTGGCCTCAATTATTTGTAGGCTACCAAAAAAGTTATGATTGATGAATAAAATAAAATAATGTAAAAAAATAAATTAATATGGGTGTGTAAAAAAATTTTCAAGTTTAAATCCACCTAATACAACCATACATAAACCATCAAAGATATAATTTTTTAAGGGTTGTTGTTGTTGTTGTTGTTGTTAGAGTTGTTACTACTAATTGAAAACAAAATATTTTCTTCCAATCTCAAACATTTATCATTTCTCACTCCAATCATCATTATTAACCAAGAAAAAAATATTATAAAATATTTTTTTATTTAAGCCCGTGGGTCATCCCGTTAATCCATGGATCTCACATAGATAGGGTCAGTCCTTTATTTTTTATACCAACATTATTTGTGGATTGGGCCAGACTGCTCAATAAAATCCACAACTCACATGATCCACCTCGTGGGACAACCCATCCCACCCTTCCCCTCCCCATTAACACCTCTATAGTCAGTAGTTACATTATATTATTGGTGGAGAAGAAAAGAGTTATCATGGGATCAAACAACTTAGTAGTCTTGGAAGACTAGATACATATATACATTGCACTTGAAAATCTAACATACAACATGAACACATTGAGAGAACATTATTATCCCTTCCATCATTACCTAAAAATTACACATTGTCCTATATATTTCTTGGGGAAAGGAAGGAAAATAAGGATGAGATCAAATGATCAATATGGAGTAACATACAATAGAAGCTTACATAACATAAACATGACATAAAGGATATGACAAGAATAAATGAACATGAAGCCATAAAAAAACTGAAACCAAGGGAACACTATATACCTGAAAATAAATTAAAACATGGATAACAATAATCATTGATCTAATACTGATGGAATGCATAATGTCAAACATCAAAACTTTTTTTCAAGGCCTTTTGTCAATACACTTATTTTGTTATAGGAAGAGGTATACAAAAAAACCCAACATGTTTTGTGTCATGAGGTCAGTCAATACATCAAGGGGATATACAATTCAAGGGATCACCCATCTCTTGATTCATCTAATACATTCACCATAAGAGTCATCAAGACCTTTCATACCATTCCATGAGAAACCATCAAGTGAATAAAACTTGGTTATCCATATATTGAGAAATACAGATATCAAATACTTCCTCATTCAATAAAATAATGTGGATGTCTACAAGAACACCCCTTAATCAACTTGGAAGCTATGATGTATCATCAAAATTATCATGAACCAAGCTGGGTCACCATTTGAACCGGTCTGCGACATGACCCAAAGGGCGTTTCTGATCCCCACAGGCTGGCATCCAGTGTCGGGCATTAAATAAAAACTAGAATGGGAACAGTTTTAGCCCAAACAAACCTGGATCGAATAAACACAAACTGAACAAGTATGAACCTATTACTGAATCTCAAATAATAAATACAAATAGCTTCAGTTACAATAGAACAACAAGGCAAAAACTAAATACAAAATTGAAAACTAAAACTAAACTACCATGATCTTCATGTAACACATTGGACACCTCCAACCACTTAACCAACACTGATCCAACATCGAGCAACTAAAATAGTAGAACCTAAACAAAAGAAGAACCTGTAAAAATAGCTCAGGTCTACCGACACCCAATGGTTGAAGTAGGGTGTGAGATAACATCTCAGTAGGAAATCATCACAAAATACAAGTGTTTCCTTTCCCAAACAGTCTATTAACACTAATTTGAAATAAAATTATAAAAATAGGGTTTTCAAATTTTATTAAACAACATCGTTTTCCCATTATGAAATCTAACTCACACCACATATCATTTCCAAAACCAATTTCCATTTTATAATAAAAATCCAAAATAAGGAAAGCCAGGGTTGTGCTAAAAGAAATAGATAAATAGTGCAGATTGAAAACTAATACATTATAAAGTAAATAAGTAATATAGATAATAACCATGGATGATCCTCAACATCCCTAGAAGAACCCTAGATGTACTCGATTCAAAACCACCTGCCAGCATCTGGTGAAGCCCCTAAGTCAATAAGAAATCAGCTGCTCTATCCTAGACTCACCAGTGGTAGAACCCTCCTAACTAGTCTACAACTCTAGGAGGGTACCAACCCATCTAATCTAGGTTGGTAAGCTACCATCACTCGATCATCTAAAAGATACCCAAAAACCCATGGTGGTAATAAAATTGTGTTAGTAGCAGGCCAACACATGCATGACTCATCTTACCTACCGTCACCACACTTTCCTATCCCCAAACATGGACACCACTATATGATATCCCATAGAGATAAATACATTATATAGAGGTTCCCCCCCCACATATATATATATATATATATATATATATATATATATATATATATCACATCATTAAGGTGACAACCTGGCCGCCACATCATATGAGTATCAAACCATTTCGTAAAACACTTTGAATCGCCAATCAGGAACTCATGTTTACCAAACCACATTACTTTCTAAAAATTAACATAAAAATCACTTTTGAGTTTGATGTTCCAAATGGGCCCTTAAGTTCCAAGTCTCCAATTCATTTTCAGAAAAATATTTCCAACTTTGGAAAAAAAACTTATAAAATAGCCAAATGAACCCTTAAGCCAGACATTCACTAAAACAAACACACCAAGGGCCAAACATGCATAAACTTTGAGATTTCATTTTTAAATAATTATTTTGAAATTTCACAAGATAATCCACATCATTTAGAAACCAAAAAACCATTTAGAAAACCAAGGTTTTAAGAAAGAATCATTCTAAAGGTGCCATCTTCATTTGAGATCACAACCATGTGTGCACCAGGTGCACCCATGGATATGACAACATCCAATAGAACAACTAATATCCAATATGACACTAAAAATCTATTTTCACAAATACACCATTTGTTTTGAATCCAAATTCAACTACCCACATTATTAAAAAAACAAAAATCATCCCTTTAAAACCATAAAATCCTTTCCAAGGTGTTTTAACATAACCATCAAGAAATAACATTACCAAATTATACACACCAAACCAAATTCACAAAAAAATACCATCACAACATAATTAGGGTTAAATATTTCTTAAAACCTCCCAATTTCACTTTAAAAGAACAATGACATTTCAACAAACACCCTAGGTTCCATAAACCTAGACATTGCACACAAATCTCTTTGAAACCTTATTTTTTGTAAATTTTTCCAATAATAAATCACCATTTAAGTCTATCTATAGGAATTATTGAGGTTCAAATGACATTTAAAAATTAATTGATAGCACAAAAGTGTTCATGGATTGTGCTGGAAAGGAAAAATTTGGAAACACCTACCTCAACCATGTGAGGATGGAATAGAACTCCAAGGAGAGGAAGAGCCAAGCCTCATGGACAATATGCATGCCCTAGCCATAAATAAATAACCCAAAAATTATCCAACCCTAACCCTAGGTTTCAACCAAGAGAGATACCTCATAAGGAAACCCTGAAAAGGGGGGAGAAAGGGAGAAAAAGAGGGAAAATAACTAAAAAGGGAGGGATCTTACCTTAGATCCAAAGGAGGAGAAACCCTAAATATTTGGAAGAAAAGGAGGAGGGTATCTAAGGACCCCCTAGTGCTCATTGGTTAGAGGAAGGAGGAGAACCCAAAAAATGGGGTTAAAACAAAAAGGGGAAGATTAGGTTTTCAAGTTTTTAATGACTTGGCATGACCGCATGATTTGGCTGCACGATTTTCCAAACTGCGTGGAACCCTATTCCCACAGAAGGACCGACACATGATTACCTAGGATCTACCACATGGCTATGAACTAGCCGTGTGGTAGGTTCTATCCAAACCTATACCTACCACATGACCAAGCTGCACGGTTTCTACTAAATGTGCGTTACCCTTGCGCCACCTGGAAACCCCAACCGAACTCTTAAAAACTCAATTTGTTTTGAAAAAGTCTCAACCAAAACCTTGAACAAAATACCCAAGACTAATAAAAGGATAAAATAAAGGTGTTTTTGTGGTTAGGGTGTGATAATTATCCCCACCACAAACACTTTCTTCCCCCATAAAGTCACCGATCTGATAGTTAACCAAAACTCGAGTCCATGCCCAAATAAAACTATGGAAAACCATGAATCTCGGGATGAACTTACTCTACATAGGTCACACCCAACCAATTCAAGAAGAAACCAAAGCCCAAGATTTATGAGAGGGCATGAGAGGGTTATCCTCACTATAAGAACTTTATTGGATTGAAAACATCAAAACCCCAACACCCCCAGGGGGGGGGGGGTAACGTAGGAACTCCCAATCTGAATTTACCCAACATTTTCACACTAACTAAACATTGGTCATACCGTAATTGAAAACTAAGGAATACTTAACCTGAGATAAACCAAATCCCTTAGCGCGAGCAAAACTATTCCACTATAAGAACTCAAATAGAGAACATACTATAGAATAACTCGGCATACTGAGACTCCGGAATTGGGAAACTTCCTAAAAGAACAAACAACCCTCCACACAAGGGTGAACAACATCACCGCTGGAATTAAAAATTCTCTACACCGACTGATTTCCCCAACACCAGGGAGAACACATGAGAACAATTCAAACTAAATATAATTAGAAAATCAAAACTATCACTCATCCTCTTCGAAAAACCCAAAAATTTCCCAAACAAGCACCATTGAAACCAAAACCAAGACCCAGACAAACCTATTTATCCACAGGTCAAGCATCCCTTAAGGTAAAGGAACGATTTAGAGGGACCACATTTAGAATAAATGAAGCCGATAAAATTGTGTTAGGATGTTTACATAACACTACTACAATAATATATTAACATAAAACAATCAGAAAAGAAAAAGTTAGGAAACAGAAAACTAAGTTGAGCTTCTCATACCCCAAGAAATTCCTGACTGTGTGTGAGTTTTAACTCGAGACCTATAACTGGGGCTATGATGGATGAAGCATCTCCTACCTCAAAGTCTGGCAACAAATCCTCTAATCAAGACTTCTTTTTCAGAAAAAAATTCCTACAAAACTTATACATATGACCCAAATGGCCACAACGATGGCAGGTCTTCAGAGGATTACAACAAGACCACTTCAAGTGTCCAAACCAGCAACACTAGAAACATACAAGAGAATGGTCTAACAAATGAGAATATGATACTAATAAAGAATACTCTTTGGAAATATGTTCCTCTGGAATGTGCTTGTCACTAGATGGGGAACCTTCATGAGAACTAACCACCACTGACTGCACCTTGAAATCTAGCTCATCCATGAATGCCTCATCCACCAACTTCTCGAAATAGGTTTCACCAGATGATAGAACTTTTTCTGAAATATCAGGATGAATACCCAAGACAAAAAGAAGTGTTTTCATCTAATCTTCTCATGCTACCTCCAAATAAAATGGAACCAACCCTTTAAAATGGTCAACGTAATACTTTACTGGCCACTGGACCTACCGAAAATCCTGAAACTCTTCCACCTTCCTTAGATTCACCTCCTCTGGTATGAACCTTTGGATGAAAGTGGACTTAAAAAATTCCCACATCATCTCAAATTTCATCGATGATGGGGAAAACAACTCCCACTGGTCCAAGGATAGACCCTCAAACAACCTCCGAACTATACATACTCTAGTAGATTTGGGATTTTCCAACGACCTGAAAACACACTCAACTTCCTCAAGCTACTCCATAGCCTCTAATGGACCTTGATCACCACAAAAGATAAGAAACACTTGAGAAGAACTATAAACTAGAAATGACTCATCATAAACCTTGGGGACCTTTCTAGGTGTAATTTTCTAGGCAACATAGAAAACAAAAACCAAATCCAACATCAAACTGAGGTGCAATTAAAAATAACACCTCAAGCAAAAAATAGCTGGTTCAGAAGCCAAAAAATATAAACACGACCAAAAAAATTACTTTAAAAATCCACCAATTTCATTAAAATTTCAAAACCACCTTCTTCCAAGTCCACTTTTCACAAACAAAACCCACGTTTTAAAACAAACCCAATTTCCAAAACCTTTAAATTTCAAAAGTTCACCCATGGCATCCTATAAACTATCACAAGTGTTTCCATCCAACTCCATTTACATCATCCATGAAAAAGTGTCCCCACACACCTTTACTACATATCCGTACACATGTGACCTTCTATAAAGAGTACTAAGGGCCACATATCTCCCTTCCTTATCAAATCCAAACATGTAACAAATTTTTCCATTACAGAATAATTTCATTTAAAACCCATTTAACCCATTTTTAACCATTTAAAAGAAATAAATTTCATTTCAAAAACCATTTTTCATTTTAAAAACAAACTTACACCAGTTGAAACAAAAACGAAGCACATCTGACACCAAGCTACCAGAAGGAGGGACTAGTGTCTATGCCTAACCCGATGACATGGTAGTGGGACATTCCCAAATAGTAAGAGGACCTTGAACCATGCACTTGGACTTCATATGGTTCACTACTCCATATGAGATCACAATGTGACACTCTCTCACCTCTGTTTTCATCCCTCAATCCAAAACAAAAGCAGAAGACACAAATCCTAGACTACCCCTGGTTACTTGAGGTTTAGAATGAGAAAAAGTTCATGATGCTCTTCCTGCACCTACCTCTTGAGTCCTGACAATCCTAATCTCCAACAACCATAAATCCCAAATAAAAAGGGCCTCTTTTGATACAATTTTTTTAAGAACCAAGATGGGTTTCCATATGAACCGGTGTCCAACCCAGTCCGCAGCATGACCCAAATGGAGTTCTCGATCCCCAAGGCTGTCAACTAGTGTTAGGCATAAAATAAAAACCATAATGGGAATGGTTTCAGCCCAAAAAAACCAGGATCAAATAAACACAAATTGAACAAGTAAGAACCCGGTACTGAATCTCAAACAATAAATATAAAAATCTTCATTTACAATAGAACAAAAAAATGAAAACTAAAAACCAAGATACCATGATCTATATATGACCCATTGGTCACCTCTAACCATAGGACCAACCCTAATCCAACATCAAGCATCTGAACCAAGAGAACCTGAACAAAAGCAGAACATGAAAAAATATCCTGAGTCTACCGACATCGAGTGGTACAAGTAGGGTGTGAGCTAACATGTTAGTAGGAAATCA
Source organism: Viscum album (assembly GCA_963277665.1). Lineage (NCBI taxonomy): Eukaryota > Viridiplantae > Streptophyta > Magnoliopsida > Santalales > Viscaceae > Viscum > Viscum album. The sequence continues at coordinate 668,257,649 of OY728131.1, read as the reverse complement.
CCATAGAATACAAGTGTTTTCTTTCCAAAAATATTCCATTAACACTAGTTTGAAATAAAATTATAAAACTAGGGTTTTCCCATTTTATTAAATAACACTGTTTTCCTATTTTGAAATCCAACACATGCCACATATCATTTCCAAAACCAATTTTCATTTTATAATAAAAATCCAAAATAAGGAAATATAGGTCTGTGCTAAAAGAAATAGATAAACAATGACGGATGAAAACTAGTACAATAGAAAGTAAACAAGCAACACATATAATAACCATGGGCGATCCTAAACATCCCTAGAAGATCCCTGGATGTACTCGGTTTAGAACCACCTATCTTCATATGGTGAAGCTTCTAAGTCAATAACCAACTAGATTCTCTATTCTAGACTCACTAGTGGAACAACCCTCCTGGCCTATCTACAACTATAGGAGGGTACCTAACCATCTAATCGAGGATAGTAAGATACCGTCACTCGATCATCTAAAAGACACCCAGGAAACCATGGTGGTAGTAAAACTGTATAAGTAGGAGGCGAATTCACGTGTGACTCATATTACCTACTGTCACTGAAATTTCCTACCCCAAACACAAACACCAATGTACAATAACCCATAGAGGTAAATCCCTTCTATAGAGGTTCCCTATATATATATATATCACACATTTTTAAGGTTCCAATTAGGACATCACATCATATGAGTATAAAACTATTTTGTAAAACAATTTGAATTGCCAATTGGGAACTCACATTTACCAAACCACATTCCTTTCTAAAAATTAACATAAACATCACTTTTGAGTTTGATGTTCTAAATATTCCCTTCAGTTCCAATTCTCCAATGGATTTTTAGAAAAATATTTCTAACTTTGGAAAAACAAACAAACTTATGAAACATCCAAAAGTACCCTTAAGCCAAACATTCACCAAAACACACACACCAAGGGATGAACAAGAATACCATTTTATATTTCATTTTTAAATCAATGTTTTAAAATCACACAGGATAACCCACATCCTTTAGAAACCAAAGAACCATTCAAGAAACTGAGGTTTTAAGAAATCAACATTTCAAAGGTTCCATATTCATTTGATGGCACACCCATGTGTGCACCAATTGTACCCATGGATGTTACAACATCCAATGACACACCTAACATCCAACACAACACTCAAAATCTATTTTCAAAAAAACACCATTTGTTTTGAAACAAAATCCAACCACCCACATTATTTAAAAAAACAAAAAAACATCCCCTTAAAACCATAAAACCCTTTCCAAGGTGTTTTAACACAATCATCAAGCCATAACATTACCAAATTATACACAAAAAACCAAATTCAAAAACAAACAATACCATCACAATATAATTAAGGCTAAAAATTTATTAAAAACCACCAATTTCACTTTAAAAGAATAATGGAATTTCAACAAACACCCTAGGTGCCATAAGCCTAGACATTGCACAATAATCTCTCTGAAAACCTATTTTTTGTAAATTTTTTCAACAGGAAATCACCATTTAAGTATATCCATAGGAATTATAGAGGTGCAAATAACATTTAAAAATTAATTTAAAGAACACAAGTGTTCATGTATTGTACAAGAAAGGAAAAATTTGGAAACACCTACCTAAACCATTTGTGGATGGAATAGAACTCCAAGGAGAGGAAGAACCAAGCCTCACAGACAATCCACATGCCCTATACATCAAGAAATCACCCAAAAATTATCCAAACCTAACCCTTGGATTTTTTCAAGAGAGATAACCCACAAGGAAACCCTAAAAGGGGGGGGGGAGAAAAGGAGAAAGATAGGGAAAATTAAAAAAGTGAGGGATCTTACCTTAGATCCAAAGGAGGAGAAACCTTGGACATTTGGAAGAAAATAAGGAGGGTCTCCAAGGAACCCTGGAATGCCTAAGTAATAGGAAGGAGTAGAACCAAAAAAAAGGGGTAAAAAAAGGGGTGGATTAGGGTTTTTGGTTTTTAATGACATGGTATGACCGCACGATTTTCCAAACCGTGCAGAACCCTCTTCCCATGGAAGAACCAGTGCACGATTACTTGGGATCTACCACACGGCTATGCACTAGCTGTGTGGTTGGTTCTGTTTGATCCTATAGCTGCTGCACGGTTTCTATTAACCATGTAGTACCCATACGCCATCTGGAAAACCCACCCAAACTCTTAAAAACTCAAAAAAATTGTCTGAGTCTTAACTTGAACCTCGACCAAAAGACCCAAGACTAATAAAAGTATAAAATAAAGGAGTATTAGAGGTCGGGGTGTGAACAAATTAATAGGTGTTACCTTTATCAAAGAAATATAGGGGGGAGGGTACCTTCAATGTGTTTGGTTATACATGGAAAATAGTATTTGGGTTTAATAGTTTTCATTGGCAGGAGACCAAGGAAATGGTAGAAAAAATCCCTCATCATGGTTCATTAAGAACATGTGAATATTCCAAAGCATATCCCTTAGGAGTGTCTCACTAGGTTTGTAGTATTAGGCCCACTCATCATGAACCATAGTGATGATTGAGTTAATTCCCAACCAACCATTTTCCGGGTGATTACCCCTAGGTGCATCTAATTCACAACCACATCCACTTGTTAGTATCCAGACAGTGATGTATTTTCTAGGAAATTACACACACTTTTACTTTAACAAAACATAGGATGATTTTTCTAGCATAGAAAAGATTTATCTTTACAATGGTTTTTGGTAAATATTTAATCAAAAGAATGTGATAGAGGGATAACAATATAGATGTTTCAATCCCTTAAATTTCATTAGTAATATGGAAAAAAATTCTTCCATAACAATGTATTCACAACACAAAAGAAAATAGGTGATGATTATAACATGAGCCCCAAATAATAAAGATTGATACAGAAAAACCCCACATATGGTTTGGGTATAAATTCAATCATAACCCCTTTAAATATAGGGATTAAACTTGATCTTCAATTACCATGAATAAAGGCATTTCATGAAATAACATATCAAATAGTTATCCCTTACCACTCGTCCTGAATTCCATGAACATACTTTAACCTCCTATATCATAAGCACGTTTATCTTAATAATTTGATTAATAACCTCAATCATGTCTATTTTTATCAATAATCTTCATAAATAGTCATTTTCTACATGAATTATTTCTATTTTTCACATTAGTGTTTATAGTTTTGATCATTGTACTAGTTTCATAATAGCGATGTTCATATTCATTTCTTTCAACATTCATTATTACTAGGTCTTTGTTTTACCCCATTTGTTACCTTGTTATATTTTTATTTTATCTTTTAATATAAGGTTAAGATCTTTTTTTCTTTCTAGACCTTCTTTGTTAGACCTTATCCTTGGAGGTGAAGTTGATAATAAGCATATTTTGGCGATTTTTGAGGAACAAAGAGTGTTTCCAAAATTGATGAATTATATATTGATATAACATATCCATAATAAAAAAAATCATTATTTATACATTTATATCATGTTATACTAGTAAATAATTCTTTATAGTCATCCATGATATAAATTCATATCATTGTTCAAGTAGTTAGTTAAACCGACCCAAACATGAACATACCATGATTTAATGAATGACTATGAGATTGTTTTGTTTTAATATAATTATACCAAAAATCATAATGATATTTTTTAATGTTTATTATTATTTCATGTTATAATTAGAATAAATTATAATAATAAGTAATTAATATGAAAATTTTACATGATTTGAATAAAATATTATCTTCTTAGCACACTTATTTTAAACAATTAAATTAACGATGATTGTTTGTTGTTCATACCATTAATAGGTCCTCAAATTTTTCATACCAAAACCTTAATGATATCATAAATAGAATATTTATCTTTTAATCACATTCTTATATCCAACCTTGTAAGGTGGTGGTGAAAAATGAAACATGTTGCGTCGTGGAGGCGATAATCCACAAAACACATGAACAACAGTTTTGTTTTTCTTAATGGATGGGGTATATGAATAAAAAATTATAATTAACTTAATATAATAACATTATGATATATAAATGATAATAATATCATTATATTATTAGGTCTAGAATAAATTTAAAATAATATCATTAAGAAGAAAACTATGTAGTTGATAACACTCAGATCAGGTACTTAAATTTTCCTTGTAAGTCTACTTGGAAATGAAGTCATTTTGCTGACTAATGGTGAACATAAGCTTCTAAATGCTGGAGGGGGTTCTAGGATGAGAGAAATGGAAAATTATCAAGGAGAAATTTTAAAATATAAGCTAGTCTTGAAGTGGTGAATACGTTTCCCTTTTATAAGTCAAAGAATATGTAGGGCCCATGTTAGGAAATGGGACACCACTAGTGTAAATTGAATTAAATATACCATGCAGTGGGTTAAAAAACAAAGATTCATTTCTTCATTCATGTCTTACCATGAATCCAAACCCAAAAAACACCAAAACCCTTCTTTATGAGTATCATGGCACACATGGGCATCGAGGGTTTGAAGGCAGACTAGACGAGGAGGGCAGAATGCATATGATTGCATAAGACCCGTTGCAAGGAATTGGTGGCCCAATGGCAAGGGAAAAGACTATGAGGATAAAAGTGGAATTACATGTATTAATCATGAATATCCATATGTATTCCCAATACCATTTCTTGGGGGAAGCATCCAAACTAATAATTACATTAATTAAGGCCCGAACTTTCATTTAAAAGTCCAACACAAGTGGATCTATTAATTTTAAGTTCATCTCCCATGGAATCTTTAAAGTCAAAAGGTGGTGGGATAATTGTACTTAATTTCTAAAAGGGTGTGATAATTTTCTCCTAAAGTCATGGGAATGATCCAAAGTTGTCAAAATTTTTATTTAGGATTTTTTTACTATGGAAGAGTACACAACATTAGACTATTGAAAAGAATCATCACATGGTGTGCTATGAATTTCAATCCCTATTTGGATATAAATAGCCACCCCTTAAACTCTTGAACCGTGATAAATGAAGATAATGTTATTATGGTGATTTTTTCTTGCAACCTATGTGTTCATGCTTAATTCTTGACTTATCAAAGGATTGATCATCCTTTGTGGCATCTTGTGGATATAGTTCTTAGATACTAGTTCTCTTTGGGTTCAAACATGACCATTTTCCCTCATCCTTCTCATTTTCACTATCCATGTACCACATTTTACTTGTTTTCTTATGGATATCCAGATGCTCAACACACAAATGTTGAAAAAGTTTCCTAGAAAAATTCCTAGTAGGTTTCGTATCATTTGGTATCAAATTCCACTTTCAAGAAATTAGGCTCTTTCTTTCTTATCCCTTATTCCATCTTCTTTTCTCTTTGAATTAGGATGGCATCAGTTCTGTTCTATTTTGTTCTACACTTACGAATGTCATTTCTTATTCATTTTTTACATAAAAAATATTAATCTTGTAGTTGAGAAGCTCATCTTTCTTTTCCATCTGGAATCATTGAAATCAAAGATATAAATCATGAGATATAGTGGGTTCAAATTTTACGATGAATTTTGTAATTTTAAAACCATGAAACTCTCAATTTGATTCCATTTTATTTTTCAAATTATTTTTACTCTACATTTACATATTGAAAATTCATCTTGTTGTTGGTGAATTTATTAAAAAGAAAAGAGCTCAAAAAAAATGCTAAAAAAAATAATACAATATCTCGAGTCCTATGTCAATTTATCAATTTTATTTATATTTTGTCTTCCCCTTCCCATATTTTCTTTCTTGAATCATTTTTGAATTTTATATTTTAATTATTGTTTATAATTGACACATTACAATGATACTTTAGATTTTTAGGAATTGGGTAAGAACACTATAAGAGGTAAGTGGGGTGGTAAAAGGCAAGAGTGTTACATTTCATTAAAAAATCCAAATTTGAATGAAACACAAGTGAAAATATTATTTTTTAGTGTAAACTTGTGAGTGTATGAGGTATATATTTCTTTATCTTCAAATTTTATTACAGGATTACTAAATGTTGGATGCAAGTAACACCAAATAAATGAACATTAATATGTTCAAGAGGGTTCTACAAAAAAAATTCCAAAGTTTGAATGTGAGAATGAATGAATTGAAATACCCTTCCAATTATAGAGCACCACCAAGGAGTCAGGTCATTGAAGAAGAAGAGGTCTATGATTTTCATGAGTCACCAATTCAAAGAAATCAACCACCATGGAGGAAAGCAAGTGATCTTGGAGTAGTAAAATTATGAATCCCTTCATTCTAAGGTAAGAATGATCTCGAAACATACTTGGCCTTATAGATTGCAATAGTTAAATAATAGTGGGAATTTCAAAGTAACTAAGAAAGTGAAAGTTCCGTTTTATATTGGGAAGTATAAAGATAAGGTGATATGTGATGTTGTTCACATGCATTCTAGTCATATCTGGTTGGGAAGACCTTGAAAATTTGATAGGAGGGTCACAAATGATGGATACATCAACCACTGTTCTTTTGAGTACAACATGAGGATGGTTATACTTACAACCTTGAGGCCTTTGTAAGATTATGAAGACCAAGTGTGGATTGAGAGAGATTGTGAAAATAGAGAAAAAGAAGAGAGAGAAAAATAGAGATACAAATATAGAGAATGAAAAGAGTGAAAAAATCAAGAGTGAAAAGGGAGTGATGAGTGACATCAAAGAAAACGAGGGAAAGAAACGATTTGAAAACAAGAGTGAAAATAAGATTTAAAACAAGAGTGTTAATGTAAAAGTGGGTTTAATTTTAGGAAAAATAAATATAGAAAGAGCTTTGGAGGGGGAGGAAACTCTTATGCTTCTATAAAAGGAAGAATATTTTACCAGTAAACCTCTTAACCCATCAATTCCTTCTAGCATTGTGTCTCTTGTGCAGAAATTTGGCGACATGTTTCCAGTGGAAATTCCTAACAACTTACCTCTATTGTGGGGTATCTAGCACCACAAAAACATCATCCTAAGAGAAACACTTCCTAATAAAATGTATTATCAGGCTAATCTATAGGAAACTCAGTAAATCCAATGACAAGTGGAAGAATTTATAAGGGATTTTTTCGAGAGAGATTGAGTCATTATGCAATATCGGTAGTCCTTATCCCTAAAAAAGATGGTAAGTGGAGAATGTGTGTTTATTGTCGAGATATGTAAAAAATAATGGTAAATTATCACTATCTCATACCGCATTTGGATGATATTATTGATAAAATTCATAGGTAATGCTTGTTTACTAAAATTTTCCTATGGAGTGGATACCATAAAATTAGAATGAAAGAGGGAGGTGAATGGAAAACTACATTTGAAACTAATTTTGGGTTGTATGAATTGATAATTATGAATTTGGGGCTAATTAACACCCCAAGTACATTCATGAATTGAATGAATCATGTTTTATATCCATTCTTTGGGAAAACTTGGTTGTTTATTTTAATGACATCCTAGTTTATTCTAAGAGTCTTGATGAAAATCATGAACACTTAAAACCAGTTTTTAAGACTCTTAAAAAAATAGGTTGTTTTAAAACTTATAAAAATGTACATTTTTTTTAAAATTTGGTTGTTTTCCTTGGTTTTGTGTAGGAGCTGATGGCATGAGGGTCGATGAAGAGAAGATGAAGCCGATTCAGGACTGGCCAACACCAAAGAATGTCAATGAGGTGAGGAGCTTCCATAGACTTGTGGGTTTTTACCGAAGGTTCATGAGGGAATTTTCAACCATTGTGACACCATTTAATGAGTTGGTCAATAAAGGAGGGAGATTAAAGTTGGGAAAAGATCAATCATAATACTTCTCCACACTAAAAAGTAAGTTAACCAACACCCCTCTCTTCATTATACCTTACTTTTCTAAAGTATTCAGGGTTGAGTGTGATACCTCTGGAATGGAAATTGGGTCTGTTTTAATGAAATAATCCCTACTTTAGTGAGAATATTAATGGGGATGAATTGAACTACTCTAACTATGAAAATAAAATTTATGCCCTCAAAAAAACTTTATAATATTGGAAACATTACTTGTGGCTAAGGAAATTTGTGATTATTCAGATCATGAAAGCCAAAAATTTCTTAAGTCACAAGTAAAGTTAAATAAGAAACATGAAAGATGGATTGAATTCATTAAAACATTTCCTTATGTAATTAAGTATAAAAAATAAAAATAAAATGTTGCCATCGATGTTTTATCTAAGATATACTCTCTTATCACTTCTATGCATGCTATAATACTTGGTTTGGAAATGTTGAAAATCATGTATGAGAATGATTTTTATTTTTCTAAAATTTGGATGTTGTATGAAAAAATGGGCAAAATTATTTTTACAAACATGATGGGTTTCTTTTTTGGAAAAAAAATTGTGTATTTCATCTTGTTTCATGCATTAATTTCTTGTTAGAGAAACTCATGGTGGTGGATTAATGGGGCATTTTGGGGTTGAGAAAACTTTGGCCTTATCATGCGAATATTTTTATTATCCTCACATGCATAGGGATGTGGTTAGTGTTTGTGTATATTGTAATGTGTGTAAACATACAAATTCAAAAGTGCTTCCACATGGGTCATACACCCCTTTTCCTATTGATTCTCATCCTTAGGTTGATATTTTAATGAATTTTGTGCTCGAATTTCCATGATCGCAATCTTGTAAGGATAAAATCTTTGTGGTGGTGTACATGTTTAGTAAAATGAATCATTTTATTACTTTCTCTAAATCCAATTATACAAATCACATCGATGATTTGTTTTCCATGGAATTTTTTATGTTGCATGGGTTACCCAAGAGCACTGTGGGTGATAGGGATGTCAAATTCCTTAGTCACTTTTAGAAGACATTATGAAACAAACTTGGAACCAAAATTTTCTTCTCCACTACTACACACACAAAAATAGATGGTCAAACTAAGGTGGTAAATATAAAACTTTACATATCATTGCGGTCTATCCTTATAAAAAAATTGAAACATCAGGAAAGATGCTTGCCTCACATTGAGTATGCTTATAATTGAGTGGTTTAATCCACTACTAATGCTTCACCATTTTAAGTTGTGTATGGTTTTAACCCATTGAATCCTCTTGATATTTTTCCTTTGCCTACTCATAAATTTTCAAATCTTGAAGGTGAAAATAAGGAAAAGTTTGTTCAGTATTTTTATGCATAGGTAAAGGCCATCATTGAGCGGAAGAATGAACAAGTGGTGAAACACACCAACAAAGGTCTGTGGAAAATGGTGTTTCAACCTAGAGAATGGGTGTGCGTACACTAAAGGAAGGATAGGTTACATGAGTAATGAAAATAAAAAATTCATCCATGAGAATATGATCTTTTCCAAGTCTTGGAGAAGATCAATGATAATTCTTACAAGATTGAGTTATCTGATAGGTATGACAACGCTAGTGCCACATTTGATGTTGCTTGTAACGACCCAAAGTTCTAAATAGAAATTTAATTCTTATAATTATGTCATATAATCACATGAAATCACAAAATTATGAAATTCCAAGTGCTATGTGACCTTTAAACATAAGTTTGTCACTTAAGTGTTTCGTATTTTGAAAATCTGACATGCTCGGTTACGATCAGTAAGTTATTTGGATTTTGATAAGAAAAAAATTAATTTTTGGTGAAAAATAACCTACCCTTATAAATAGTATCATACCCTTATTAATATTGATATACCATAATTAATAGTAACATTACCTATGATATTATATAAATAATATTCAAGTGAAAGTATGATGTACCTATATTTTAGAATAAGAAAATGAATATTTTAAAACTGGTTTTTAGTTATAAATTATGATTTTAATTAAATATTAATTTAATCATATTTAGAAAATTATTTTTGAAAAATGGACTTAATTTTTGGATTCTACACATCAAAAAATAGTTAAGGTGAATTTTTGAGATTTTTCTAAAATACTTAAATTTTTAATGAATAGTAAAATATGACAATTTACGATAAATGCTAAATACATGAATTATGATGTCATAAACTGATGTATAGCTAATGTAAGGCCATTATCTCGAACTCACATACACAAATTAATGTTTTTGGTCATGTAATCATCACTATTTATGGTCTTGATATAAATTAACAAACTAATGATTAAAAAATTATGAAAACCCTCCTCCCCACCACTATAAACCCCCCCTCACTCCATCTTCTCTCCACTACTCTAAAGCCTTGTCCCTTTCCAATATTATGCCAAAATATCTCTCCAAGCTCATCTCCCACGTCCAATAGCCCCTAGTCTCTTAAAAATACCAAAACCTCTCCCCTTAAGATATTCTTAAAGGAGATAAACTCAAGAGGTAAATTCCTCTTTTCAATTCTTTTATTTCTTTTAAGTTATTTTATTTTCTTGTTTCTTTCCTAACATCCCTTCACCCAAATGGTATGATAAATATAGTAACATACATGTACTGGAATGTTTTTATTATATTGGGATATTTCATTATCATATCTCCTTTCACCATCTTTTATTTGAAATAAATGAAAACACCATTTGAGAGGTGTTAATTTAGCACATTCAAGGACAACAGTTTATCAATTTCTATTATCATATTTAATTCTGGTCATGAAAACATTTGTGTTATGGTTGAACCAAATTATTATATATTTAATATTTCCTAGTTATGGTTCTTTAATCCTTTTTGTAAAAATGGTATTATGTTATAAAGAAAGACATGTTCATTGTAATCAAACCCACCGATTAACCAAAATAGTTATCACTAAGGTTTTATATAATAATTCATCTTCAATCCCAATAACTGAATGATTTTTTATAACCATGTAATCTCCTGTATGTTAAATAATAACATACAACTTCAATTATGGACAACCACTTTCATCTTACATGTTTATCCTAACATGAATATAAGTGAACCGATCATTAAAACCAAGTAAGCAAACAGACCCAAACAATGAAATTGAACCTCATAACCAATCAAAATGGTTATAAATTAAATAAAAATGATAATAATAAATATTATAAATATATAATAGGTTCAGGAGTTATTAATTAATAAATATAATTTTATTATTCAGGTCATTAAGTTAAATCAAAGATCACCACCAGATTTAAGGTAAGGGATCCTCTCCATTTCACTCTTAATCAAGATGTCCTCTATGCTATGGCATTTTATGTGTAATCCCAAATGATGGGGGTATGATTTATCACCTCCCAAATAATTCCCTCATGATATATAAGTTATGATAAACCCCTTTTCTCTCTCATTAATCCCTCTTATGTACACCCGATACCATGCCGATAATCCATAATGAATTCTACCCGAACCTCCTTTGTTCTTTTGGGTTACCTTACCTTTATTTATATCAAAATAGAGTTATCTCATATATTTATGTGAATATTCTAAATTTTGTGTAGTTTTACAAAATTCATTTATCAAGACCCTTTCATCACTCTTTTTTGGGGATATACATGTTTTTAAAAGATTTCCTCCTTAGTACTTTCCGATAAGAAAACATGTTTTAAGGGAACTTCCTAAATTCTTACCCAATTATAAAGTACACTCTATCCTATATTTTAATCCACCATTTTATTTATAAAATCAGTCTTTTTATTATTAAAACCTTCTTGGTTCAATTCTGGTTTTATATAAAAGATTTTCCTCTTTTCTATTTTAAAATCCCTATAGTATTTTCCTTAGAGCCGCACAAAAATATTTTAATGCTAAAATTTCTCAAATACATTTCCTAAATGTTGTCACTTATGTTTGACATAACTTTACATGATATATTACTATTTTAACTTATTAACATCCACATATGTTTTAATTCATTTATTTGATGCATACTTTCATGATACACCCATTGGTTATGCTTTATGTCATGATTGCGGTACCCAATTCTTTCCATGGGTAACCCTTATATTTATGTATGGTTGATTATGTATGATTATTTATTTGGAAAGAATATTCATTAAAATTTTGAGATGGGTGCGCCCAGATAGTGCTCCAATGCATTGGGTAAATTTAAGTCTCATGAGATGCGATGTGAAATGGGATTGGTGGTTAGCCTTGACCCGTAGTACTATGGTAAATGGGATTGGTGGTTATCCTTGACTCATACTAAAGACATGTTTTTATGTTCTGACACATTTATATGATTCCATGTCTATATGATCCCATGTTTTTGTGATATGATTTCATATGTTCCATTCTTTTGATATCATTATGTCATGCCTTCTAAATCATGTGCTTAAGATGTATCCTTATGTTCATTCTCTTATTGGGATTTTTAGATCATCTATTTGTTCATGTGTTCCCTAGGGTACCCTATGCAGATGTAATGGCTCAAATGAAGTTAGGAGATTTTTATGGAGATTAAATAAAGAAGTGTTTTTCCCCATGCTTTATGTTTTATGTACCTAGTCTTTAAAGACATTATACTTTACGATCTTTAGCTTGTACTTTGATGTATAATTATGCTTAAAATCATGTAATGTTATATGTAAAAGTCTAGGGTCACTATAGTTGGTATAAGAGGATGGTCTAGTTATTTTTGGAGATTAAGAATAGAGCACCTTAGTGAGAACCTTAAGGATGAGATGAAGTATAAGAAAACATCCCTAAATATTGGTAATTATAGAGTAAGTTGTTTATCAAGAAAATATGTCCCTGTATATATAAAAACAGGTAGAGGTAGCTCTAAAATAGATGTACCTAGGAGTAAAAACTCCTACAAGGCGTTTTGGATTTGACCTAGGGTATCCTAGTACACGATAATGGGCCTTGCTGCACTCTTGGTATTGAAACTCCCAGGGGATGTGATTTGGTAAATTCATAAGCTTAGTATGAAACATTCTTAAGGGAACAAAAAGGATCCCATAAGAACATACATTTGAAGATAGATCATGAATAACATTGATTGAGGCCTAGAAACAAATAAGTTAAGGAGACAAGTGTAATTTTTAAGTTATCCCTTTAATGTCATTGATTTACCCCTTATGTCATACTCATCCCCAAATTTTCTTTTATTCTAGACAATGGCTGGTAATAGGATGAATTAGGTTAACAACCGATGTGAAGGGCAATGTGATGACTGCCAAAACAAGATCCTTGATCAGATGGGAGATCAAGAAGGACATATCATGATTATGCCAAACCAACTATCAAAAATCACGATAAAAAATTGGTACTTGGTTGAAATACAAATGGAGTGAAGGAATAGGAAGATGAAATATCATGAAGGTTCATATGATAAAGGTGATAAGGAAAAGAAGACCCAATTTCTTTTGTGTAACAAGTGTGGAAAGAGGCACCAAGGGGAATGTCACAAAGGGACTCAGAGATGTTTTAAGTGTGGAAAGATTTGGCACAAAGTAACCAATTTTTGTGATAAAATTAATAATGTTATGAATGTAAATAAAGTTCCATCTAAGGCATCATACATAGTTCTATGTCATAAATGTGGAGAATTTGGACATTATCTAATATGATGCTCTATCACAAGGGCTGAGAAGCATGACGAGCATCAACAATATCCATGATCAAGGGAGAACTGAAGGTCCTATTCTAAGGTGGATGATGATGAATAAATTACATGTAACCACTAATTCAAAGTAGTGTATGTCATAATTTATTTTAATTCATGTCCTATTAGTATATCTTTCATGTTTTCTAAGAAATTTGAGTTTTCACATGAAATGATATTATATCATTAGGGAAGACTTCTATGAGTATTGTATCGAATGTTGAAGTTTATGGGAATATTGTTATTGAAAATATTATAATTATCCCTTTGGTGTAATATGAGGAAAAATGAAAAAGTGATATCCTACTCTTAAAGGTAGCTAAAAATCTATGAGCAAAACTATCCTATGCATGATCTAGAGTTGGCGGCTGTGATCTTTGCATTAAAAATATGGTGGCATTATCTCCATGGGGAGAAGTGTGAGATATATACTGACCACAAGAGTCTCAAATATATATTCACACAAAAAGAGCTTAACATGATCTAGGGAAGATGTATAGAACTCATCAGGGATTATGAATGATCAATCCACTACAATCACGGTAAGGCGAATAAGGTGGAAGATGCTCTAAGTAGAAAGGATCCTGCATCTATATCAACGATGAGAATGGAAAAGGATCCGAACTTCTTAGATTTGTAGAGGATGAACATGGGAATAATTAAGGGAGGAAAATCATCAATCCTTTCTCAAATGGTTTCTCAACATCTCTCATGGGGAAAATAAAGGATGCTCAAAGAAAAGATGTGGAATTCTGAAAAGGGTGGAAGCTATCAGAAATGGTAAATCCTCAAAGTTCAGGATTGATGAGGAAGGAGTTGTAATATTTGGGTCACGATTATGTGTACCATTCAATCCAGAGATAAAGAAGGAGCTTCTGAATGAAACACATAGCTTGAACTTCTCTATCCACCCAGGGATCACAAAGATGTATCAAGATATCTGAGAAAACTTTTAATGGGATAATATGAAAAGTGAGATTTCTGAATATACATCAAAGTGCTTGGTATGTCAGCAAGTGAAGGCTGAGAGGAAAAAGTCTAAGGGGTTGATACAACCACTACCCATACCAACATGGAAGTGGGAGAACATTACCATGGACTTTATCACTGGACTTCCAAGGACATTCATAGGAAACAATGCTATATGGGTTATTGTGGATCGTCTTACAAAGACAACTCACTTTATTGAAATTCAAGAGGACTTCTCATTGGATCAAATTGCATGGATATATATCAAATAAGTGTTAAGGATGCATGGATTTCCACTATCTATTGTATCTGATAGAGATCCAAGATTCACCTTGAAGTTATGAAAAAGTTTCCAACATGCTCTAAGCACTGAACTAGACTTTAATACAACATATCATCCTCAAATTGATGGCCAATCTGAGAAAACTATTCAGACACTGGAAGATATGTTGTGACCATGGTCTATGAAATTTAGAGGAGAATGAGACCAACATATTCCACTGGTTTAATTCTCCTATAAGAATAATTTCCACTCAAGCATATGAATGGAACCATATAAATCCCTTTATGGGAAAAGGTGCAGAACACCGGCGTGTTGGGATGAAGTTGGTGAATGTAAGATGCTAGGACTTGAAATGGTCGATGAAATGGTGGAGAAGGTGAAAACCATTCAATATCATATCAAGGCATCCCAAAGTTGACACAAGAGTTATGCTGACAATAATTGATGAGACCTTGAGTTCAAAGTTAGAGACATGATATTTCTATGCATATCTCCATGGAAGAAGGTCATGAGGTTTGTAAAGAAAGAGAAGTTAAGTCCTAGGTATATCGGAACCTTCGAGATTCTTGACCGTGTCGGAGCTGTGGCCTATCGACTAGAAATTCCACCTACCATGGCCAAAGTACATGATATCTTCCATGTATCCCTCTTAAGGAAGTACATACCATATCCTTCACATGTACTCTCTTCAGAGGTGGTACAGTTAGAGGATGATCTTTCTTATAAGGACCAGCCCGTGAAGGTCTTAGACCATAGAGACAAAGTTTTACGCAACAAGACTACTCATCTGGTCAAGGTACTATGGAGGAACCATAAGTACGAAGAGGCAATATGGGAACTGGAGGATGAAATGAAGGAAAAGTACCCGCACCTGTTTACAAATAAGAATGTAAAATGAAATTTCAAGGGTAAAATTTCATTAGGGGGGAATAATGTAACGACCCAAAGTTTTCAATGGAAATTTCCTTCTTATAATTATATCATATAATCATATAAAATCACAACATGATGAACTACTAAGTTCTATGTGACCTTTAAACATAAGTTTGTCACTTCCATGTTTGGAATTTTAAAAATATGACAGAAACAGTTGTGATCAGTAAGTTATTTGGAGTCCAATAAGAAAAAATTAATTTTTGGTAAATAGTAACCTACCCTTATGAATAGTAACATACCCTTATGAATAGTGATATACCCTAATGAATAGTACCTTACCTATGATAGTATATAAATAAGATTCAGGTGAAAGTATGATGTACCAATATTTTAGAATAAGTAAATGAATGTTTTAAAACTGGTTTTTTAATAATAAATTATGATTTTAATTAAATATAAAATTAATCATATTTAGAAAATTATTTTTGAAAAATGGACTTCATTTTTGGATTCTACACATTGAAAAATGGTTAGGGTGAATTTTTGAGATTTTTCTAAAATACCTGAATTTTTTATGAATAGTTAAATAAGATAATTTACGATAAATGATAAATACATGAATTATGATGTCATCAGATGATGTACGGGTGATTTAAGGCCATTATCTCAAACTCACATGCACACATTACTTTTTTTGGGTCATGGAATCATCACTCTTTCTGGTATTTATGGAAATTAATAAACTAATGATTAAAAAATTATGAAAACCCTCCTCATCATCAATATTATCATTTTTATTTAATAGAAAGCACAAAGTACCAAAAACAAGATACAAAGTACAAAGTAAAAAGTACCAAGTGCAAAGACAATAGGTTAGGGGGGCCTGATGAAGTAATGTAGTCCAAGGGAATCCCCTCGAATCAAGTTCACTCTCTCAGGCTTTAAGAGAGCAATATTGGATAAACACGCTATGTTGGAGCCTTGGACAACTAAAGAGGCAAGATAATCCGCTACTTTGTTCCCCTCGCGCCAGGTGTGAGTTACCAATTCATCATTGTTGAGGAGGCCCTTGAAAATCTTGATGATATATGAGATAGGCCATGGAATAGAACCTCTACCGTGTAGGGAGTCATGAATGATCATTGAGTCTGTTTCCACTTGAGAGAGGGGAATGTTTTTCCGAGCACAGAGGTTAAGCCCTGTGAGAACAGCTTTTTCCTCTGCTAGTATAGATGTGCCGCTGCTGTAGTAAGCCGTGAAGGCTACCCAAACGCTTCCCATGTGATCTCGTACAACTCCTCCACCTCTCATATCCCCCGAGATGCAAGAACCGCCAGTGTTGAGCTTGAGGCTAATTCTTGGGGGTGACCATCTCACCCAGTGTCCTCGAATGGGAGTGTTAGATGGTGGGGGGCCCTGAAACATGCAGAGAGAAGGTGCCTCCTTCCAGTTGTTGATCAGCGACACCATGTCAACCAGTAGGCTCTTTGTCCACACAATAATGGCCCGCCCTGTTGAAGTACTCCCCTCATATATTGCCCTATTTCTGGCCTACCATAGACACCAGTACCCAGCGCTGAGAATCACGGTTCTTGCTATTCTTTCCAGTCCTTTGTCATCTGCTCCCCTAAACCCCCTTCACTCCCTCTTCTATGCACTCCTCTTAATCCTTGTTCCTTGCCAATATTCTACCCAAATCTCTCCCCAATATCCTCACCCACGTCCAACATCCCCTAGTATCTTCAAAATACAAAAACTTCTCCCCTTAATAGGTTCTGAAAGAAGATAAAAACAAGAGGTAAATTCCCCTTTTCAATTATTTTATTTCTTTTAAGTTCTTTTATTTTCTTGTTTATTTCCTCAACTCCCTTCACCTAAATGGTATGATAACTCCATAATAATAAATATACTATAATGTTGTTATGTTAATGGGATATTTCATTATCATCTCTCCTTTGCCCATATTTTATTTGAAATACATGAAAATATCGTTTGAGATGTGTTAATTTCGCACATTCAAGGACAACGATTTATCAATTTCTATTATCACATTTAATTATGGTCATGAAACCATTTGTGTTATAGTTGAACCAGATTATTATATATTTAATATATCCTATTTATGGTTCTGTAATCCTTTTTGTACAAATTTTATTATGTTATAAAGAAAAACACGTTCCTTGTAATCAAACCCACTGATTAACCAAAACGGTTATCACTAATGTTTTATATAATAATTCATGTTCACTCCAAATAAATGAATGAATTTTTATAACCATTTAATCTAATATATGTTCAATAATAACATACAACTTAAATTATGGACAACCACTTTCATCTTACATGTTTATCCGAACATGAATATAAGTGAACCAATCATTAAAACCAAGTAAGCAAACAGACCCGAACAATGAAATTGAACCTCATAACCAATCAAAATGGTTATAAATGAACTAAAAATGATTATAATAAATATTATAATAATATAATATGTTCTGGAGTTATTAATTAATAAACCAAATTTTATTATTCAGGTCATTAAGTTCAAGCAAAGATCACCAACAGATTTAAGGTAAGAGATCCTATCAATTTCACTCTTAATCAAGATGTCCTTTATGATATGCCATCTTATTTGTAATAAAAAATGATATGGTATGATTTCTCACCTCCCCCATAATTTACTCATGATATATAAGTGTTGATAAACCCATTTTCTCTCTCATCAATCCCTCTTAGGTACACTCGATACCATGCTGATAATTTGTAACGAATTCTACCCGAACCTCCTTTGTTCTTTCGGGTTTCCTTATCTTTATTTATATAAAAATGGTGTTATCTTGTATATTTATGTGAATATTATAAATTATGTGTATTTTTACAAAATTCATTTATCAATACCTTTTCATCACTATCTTTTAGGGATATACATGTTTTTAAAAGATTCCCTCCTTAGTACTTTCCGATAAGAAAAAAAGTTTTAAGGGAACTTCCCAAATTCTTACCTGATTTAAAGTAAACTATATTATCTATTTTAAACCACCATTGTATTTATAAAATCAGTATTTTTATTATTAAAACATTATTGGTTCAATTCTGGTTTTATATAAAAGATTTTACTCTTTTTTATTTTAAAATCCCTACAGTATTTTCTTTAGAACCGCACAAAAATGTTTTAATGCTAAAATTTCTCAAATACATTTCCTAAATGTTGTCACTTATGTTTGACATAACTTTCCATGATATATTCCTATTTTAACTTATGAACATCCATGTATATTCTAATTCATTTCTTTCATGGACACTATCATGATACGTCCATCAGTTATGATTTTTGTCACGATTGTGGTACCCAATTCTTTCTATGGGTAACCCTTATGTTTATGTGTAACACCCCAAAACCAGTTACCCAGAGTCGGTGCATTATTACATAACACTAGCATGATCACAAAAGATCAAGTCTCAAAATTCCGATTAGTTTAGTAGCCTTGGAATCACTAGATACATTTATAAGGTTTACATTACATCATAAAGTGAAAAACTACAATAATATAGTCTCCATAGTCCACACTCATATCCCCTTCAGACTATCCCTGTAGGTCAGTCATAATATTTTTCATCACATCCTGGTAAAAATAAAACATAGAAAGGGGTGAGCTCAGATGCTCAGTAAGGATAACAATATAGTGGAAGCTTTCATAAATATGCATAAACATTTGAGGCAATGTATAACTAAAACAAAAGCCTTTAAAACTTGAACTTAAGAATAATATGGAAAAGATAAAATGAAATAATGCCATTTAATTACTCAAATGGATATTCTACTAGTCGAATAATCACATGTAATATCAATAACCACTTTCATAATGATGGAATGCATAATGCCGAACTTTAATTTCTGTGTCAAGGCCTCGTGCCAAGACCTAAGGGATAACTGTAACCGAAACCCAACCCGGAGAGCCTCTGTAACCGGAATCCAACTCAGAGTGCCTCTAATAACTAGACACCAACCCTTAGTGCCTCTAATAACTGTACACAAACCCAGAGTGCCTCTAATAACCAGACACCAACCCGGAGTGCCTCTAATAACCGGGCACCAACCCGGAGTGCCTCTAATAATCAGACACCAACCCGGAGTGCCTCTAATAACCAGACACCAAACCAAAGTGCCTCTAATAACCTAACACCAACCCGAAGGGCTTACCTTTACCGGTCCCCAACCCAGAACATACTAGTCGAACACATTCATCTTAATAAGAGGATGAAATATAATATAAACATTCGTATTAAAACTAGCATACAAAATTCCAAAACATTAATCATAAACCATTAATGATATAAAAATAAATCATCCATAGTCAAACATATCAAAAAACCTTGCATACAATATGGATGATTTGTATCATAATAAATCAACTTCAAATAAGTGTAAAATTTAACAAAGGATGTTGACATAGATGAAATCAAAACTATTTGAGAGAAATATCTCTTTTTTGAAATCATTTAAAAGTAACATAATTATAAAATAAAAAATTTACTTTGAAAATATCCTTATTAGCTTGTATGGGAAGCTTTGAAGATTTTATAACGGTGGAAAATAGCCGCACCCTCCGTATAAGTTAAAAAATACATTCTTACCTTAACTCTGTCGAAAAGGTTAAAAAGGACCTTGTTTGGAAAACGACAGAAAGATTCATTTATAAACTTCTTATAAAAAGTCAAAAAGGGTAAAAATGACATTAAAACATAGTCTATAATATAATAATAATGATTTTAAATACTTTTTTTAAGAAACATGGATGTGGATGATAAAGAGATCCCAGTAGATAATTACGTATAAACAACCTCAGATAATGAAGAGATTGTGAAATAAACCCTTACCAATTTGGTAACTTATGAAACATACACCCCATGAAAGTGGTATCATACAATTAATATTTAAATACACATAAATTAAATTTTATTACACAAATAATACAATTATGGGCATTACATACACCACACAAAATGTAATAGTGGCAATATGACATGAATCTCACAGGAATAAGGAGTGAGATGAAAACACCTTACCTTGTACTTTTCCTTGGTTGAGGGTAGGTTAACCTCCTGTATAATAGTTAAATAATTGTTATTAAATTAAAAAAGAATCATATACATTAATATGATATCATATATGATCCTTTAACATTTCTTTGTTAATAATATCTTAGTATTATCGTCGTTTCAGGTGTTAAATTACTCGTTTTCTTTTATATGTTTTGTTACATAAGTCGTGTTTGTTATGGATAGGTTGTATCTTATTCATATACATAATGATATTAATTCTTTAAACATTACTTTCAATCATGAAATGAGAATTAGTCTTGAATGGATACGATGGGGAATGAATCTCATCGCATTCGTGGAGACGGTAGTCCGTACGTACACACGAGCAACAATATCATTATTTTGATATTAAAATAATATATAATTGGATGGTATATAATATATAAAGAATAATTATCATGTTATATTTATTATTTACATGAATTACACACCATTATTATACCCATACAAATAATAATGTTTTGAATAACAATTACACCACTGCGTGGAGACGGTAAGCCGTACGTACGCATGTATGGTGACATGTCATTCAAAGGATGGATAGAATATTGAATATGGTTGTACCATATTTATAATAACATAATAGTATATAGAAGATACTGGAGTTATTATTTTAGAATGGTAATAACAAAGAAAGAAGAAGTTGAAGAAGAAAAGAACTTGAAAGAAGGTGGTGAAAACATTACCTCTTAATCGGGTTCTTTCTTTTGATTTGATCAAAAGGGATCCTTAGGTTGAATTTTTGATCAAAATAATTCCTCTAGGTTTAATTTAGGGAAGTTGAGAGTATATTTACACAGGGTTTGGCCGAACCAAAAGGCTTTGAAGGTGTGAAGAATTGGTTAGAAGTGGTGTCCTTTTATAAGGGGGAGGATGAGCTCTTTAGGAAAACTTAAAGTATTATTTTATAATAAAATCATACTCAGTTTATAATGGATCCAAATTGGATTATTCAAAGTATAAGGTGGGGATGGGTCTAAATCATTTCAACCAATATATTTTATATAGGTTTTGGTCATTATATTAACCTTATCTTTTAGTTTTAACACTTAGTTAATTAGATTGACATTTATCATGTCACTTTGTATTTTTATATTATATAGTTAATAAACTTACTATATACATACAAGAGACCCCCAAGTGGCCCATTAATGATACACCTATCATGATATAAGTTCTTTGGCCGAACCTTATATTTTTATGAATATAATATCAATTAATAATATAATATTTTTTTAAAAACTCATTTATGTCAATTTTGACACTATTCAATAATTATTTTTGGTTAAAGTCTTAACAACTTTATTAATTCAAAAAAAATTTATTTAAGCCATCCTATCATGTCATATTAACCAATAAAATTCATTTATTTCATCAAAACTTTCAAATTATATTTATTTTAACATTTATAATACCAATTATTTGATTATTTCATTAATAAGGAAAATACTCCATCATTATTGTGTCATAAATAAATTTAATTATTAAATGTCTAAAAATTATAAATAAAATACCATTATGTAGGAAATATTTTTATCTTTCTAATTAATATTTATAGTTGAAAAATACAACATATATAAACCTATGTAAATTTTTTTTGCTAAAAGTTATATGCTTATGTCATTTTTGTATTTATTTTAACTTAATTAATATAAAGTCTCCTTATCACCTACAAGAGGCTCCATGGGGTCTCAAAATCGACCCAAATATTCCCATGGTAGGGCATGTATCAACAAATAAGGTTAGGACATGTTTTAGGACAATTTATTATTATTATAATATTATTTTTTACCCTTATTTCCCGGATTTACCTTTTAACCATGGTAAATAAAATATTTACTGAAGTAATTATTCAAAATGTATAAAAATAAGAGTTACCTATTTATAAAATTTGGATGTCCTGATTCCAAATATGGAATACATTTTTCCAAATTCAAAACACAGAAGTGGCAGAAATTAATTTAAAATTAATTCTCGTTGTCAAAACAAAAAGCGTGTTTTTAAGAAATAATAACTATCAAAAGATTGACACTTGTTTATGTCTGGTTTAAATGTGAAATTAGGTCCAATGACCAAAATTGTATTAAATGGTAAAAATATATTCTAAATATACTTTAAAACCACTCAAATTCATAATTTATCACTATGAATTATTTCGATTAAAAAAGTTGTTTTTAATTAAAATTTAGTAATTTTCACTATTCATCAAAATATACAAGTTATCCGAAAAGTACCAAAATTTCACCCGAGGATAATTTTGATATTCTGAATCCAAAAAATAATTCCATTTTGAGAGATAAAATTTATAAAATTTAAAAAGTGGGTATTACTATTCATAACGACTACTTTGATTGGTCGCGGTGTGTTAGAATCTCAAAGTTTCGTACAATACAAGCTATTGTATTATTCAAAGGGAAATGTACTGTGGAAGCTTGGGGTGTAACATTCTCCCCTCCATCAATAAATTACGTCCTCTCAATTTGAAATTGTTCTTCAAAAATAAAAGGTTGAAAATAGAAAATACCTTTGTGGAAAACCCATATCAGAAATAGGGTTAACAAAAATATAACTTTAAAAGAAAGAAAGAGAAGTACAAAGGTCACCCGAGATAGCCCATAATAAGATTATATGAAAACATGGATATGGAGTAGAAACAAACCATCAAGTTCTGATGGAGAGTTGTAGAAAACAAGATTTGGAGAAAGTTAACTACAAGAAAATCACAAACTTGTGATTGGTTAAATGGTCTTCGATTCCCCAGTAGGAAAAGTTAACCAACAATGTTTTTGTTTTATGTTACCTTTCATAAAGTTGAGGAATTTATTTATGAGATTTACTAAGAATGTAAGGAAATATACTTACTTGTCATGTAGAATTTCATTCTTTAATAAATTTTTACAACAAACCCATCTTTCACTCCAAAAGGTAATAGAACTCAAAAATATTCTATTTATTCTAACCGTATCTGGTTCCAAAAATAAATTTATAATTCATCTATCAGAATTAAAAAAAAAGAAAACTACATTATACACTCCAGGGACTTTACATAGTCTAGTGGTAGGCGATAAATCCCAATTGCACTATGTTTGTGGGTTCGATTCCCACAGCTTTGTCCAACGTGACGGGTTGTCACACGGTCTGTGTGTTGTCCTTTTTATAAATATCCAAAAATAACTTTAACGATAGTATCCAACGTAAAATATAATCCATTCCAAACTTTATACTTATCCAAAATACTTCTGTAAACCCCCAGTCCAAAATTTATATGAAAGTTAAATATAATGTAGATCCTTTTTACCCTGTAATAGCATGTGAATACCTTCATCACGTATTCTATTAAAACACTGAAACATCCTAAATTACCATAAAACCTTATTGATTACATTCATGCTCCCTCATTCCTTATATAATACTGGATATACTTCATCCATCCAAATTTTTTTTAAACTCCAACAATGATGGAATATACAAATCTTTAATTAGTTTCAAGGCAGTCAAAAATATCCAATATAATTTACCCAAATCAACCATATATTATTCCAAAATAAATAACTCAATATTATGACCATATTAAGTTTTATCTTTCCTTCAACCATGTAATTTCCAAAAGTTTTAAGTTGCTGTAGAGTCACTTTTCTTAGTACTATAAAATCTCAAATCCTCAATGAAATAGTACTGCAGTACAATCATTATTTATTTCCAATACATCATTGATACAACACTTCAATAAAATAATTCCAAAATAACAACATAAGAACACTAGTCATTCTTATTCATCTGTGGTAGTATCATAACTTGATTATTATCCAATAGAATCATTTGCGGCATAGTCTGATGACTGGGACATTGGTTCGCGTAGTGTCCAAACTCCTTGCAAATGAAGAATTGTACATTTGAAACTGTTTTCTTACCCTTATAGTCACATACTTGGTGTCCCTTTTCTCCACACTTATGACATAATCCCATTCCCTTTAAGCATTTTCCAAGGTGATTCTTTCCACAGTTATCACATATGGGAAAATACTTCTTTACCTTCTTCCCTTTATCTGTCATTCTCTCTACCATCCTTTCCTTCTCTGGATTCCCTTCAAAGCCACAGGACTCTGAGAATTCTTTACTTATCTTATCAACAAATGATACTATTTCTTCATATGATGATAATACATGGGAGACTATTTCCCTTCTAAATTCTGTCTTAAGACCATGAAAGATATGATTCTTCTTACTCTTTCGATCATGCATATTTCTGGAGTTCTCATTCCTTCTATTGGGCGCCATTTCTAAAAAATGGAATACACTAGGTTAGTATATGAATAGCAATACCTAATCCCAAACTTGTAAAACACTTAACATAAATTGAGAATTTTATGGATATAATCCATAATCATAAAAAAAATTTCTTTGAGGAAGTATATACTCATAAACCCTTCATAATGGTTTGTAAAGAAAATGAGAATTATCCTAAGCATATCCCCCGGGAGTGTCGTAACTAAGAGTGCAGCAAGGCCCATTGTCGTGCACCAGTTCCTGTTCGAGTCTAGCTCAAAGTGGTGTTTTCGGGTTTTACCCCAAGGTACATCTGTGCTAGATCCGCCTCAACCTGCTCATATCCAGACATGGATGTATTGCTTGGAAAACTCACAAAATCTCTACAATACCAAAATTCTAGGAAGTTCTTCTATAGTAATCCTCAAATTCTCTCTTATGGATATGTTATCTAATAAGAGTTTATCAAAATCTAGTTTCCAAGGTTTTTACTAAACTTCCTCTAATACCAACTGTAACTCCCCGACCCGAGTTACCCAGAGTCGGTGCATTATTACATAACATTGGCATGATCACAAAAGATCAAGTCTCGAAAGACCGATTAGTTTAGTAGCCTCGGAATCACTAGATACATTCATAAGGTTTACATTACATAATAAAGTGAAAAACTAAAATAATATAGTCTCCATAGTCCACACTCATATCCCCTTCAGACTATCCCTGCAGGTCAGTCATAATATATTTTCTTCACATTCTGGGAAAAATAAAACATAGAAAGGGGTGAGCTCAGATGCTCAGTAAGGATAACAATATAGCGGAAGATTTCATAAATAAGCATAAACATTTTAGGCAATGTATAACTAAAACAAAAGCCTTTAAAACATGAACTTCAGAATAATATGGCAAAGATAAAATGAAATAATGCCATTTACTTATTCACATGGATATTCTACTAGTCGAATAATCACATGCAATATTAATAACCACTTTCATAATGATGGAATGCATAATGACGAACTTTAATTTATATGTCAAGGCATATTACCAAGACCTAAGGGATAACTGTAACCAGAACCCGACCCGAAGATCCTCTTTAATCGGACTCCAACCCGGAGAGCCTCTAATAACTAGACACCAACCCAGAGTGCCTCTAATAACCCGATACCAACCCGGAGTGCCTCTAATAACCGGAAACCAACCTGGAGTGCCTCTAATAACCGGACACCAAACCAGAGTGCCTATAATAACCAGACACCAACCCAGAGGGATTACTTTTACCGGTCCCCAACTGGGAACATACTAGTCTAACACATTCATCTTAAGAAGAGGATGAAATAAAACATAAATATTCGTATTAAAACTAGCATACGAAATGCCAAAACATTAATCATAAAAAATTAATGATATAAAAATAACTCATCCATATTCAAACATATCACAAAACATTACATACAATATGGATGATTTGTATCATAATAAATCAACTTCAAATAAGTGTAAAATTTATCAAAGGATGTTGACATAGATGAAATCAAAACTATTTGAGAGAAATATCTCTTTTTTGAAATCATTTAAAAGTAACATAATTATAAAATAAAACATTTACTTTCAAAATATCCTTATTTACTTATAAGGTAAGCTTTGAAGATATTATAACGGCGAAAAATATCCGCACCCTCCGTATAACTTAAAAAAGACACTCTTACCTTAACTCTGTCGAAAAGGTTAAAAAGGACCTTGTTTGGAAAACGATGGAAAGATTCCTTTATAAACTTCTTATAAAAAGTCAACATGGGTAAAAATGACATTAACCCATAGTCTATAATATTGTAAGAATGATTTGAAATACTTTTTTTTTAATAAACATGAATATGGATGATAAAGGGATCCCAGTAGATAATTACATATAAACAACCTCAGATAATGAAGAGATTGTGAAATAAACCCTTACCAATTTGGTAATATACAAAACATACACCCCATGAACGAGGTATCATACAATGAATATGTAAATACACATAAATTAAAGTGTATTACACAAATAATAAAATTATGGGCATTACATACACCACACAAAAGGTAATAGTGGCAATATGTCATGAATCTCACAGAAATAAAGAGTGAGATGAAAACCCCTTACCTTGTACTTTTCCTTGGTTGTGGGTAGGTTAACATCCTTTATAATAGTGAAATAATTGTTATTAAATTATAAAAGAATCATATACATTAATATGATATCATATTTGATTTTTAACATTGCTTTGTTAATAATATCTTAGTATTATCGTCGTTTCGGGTGTTAACTTACTCGTTTTCTTTTATATGTTTTGTTACATAAGTCATGTTTGTTATGGATAGGTTGTATCTTATTCATATCCAGAATGATATTAATTCTTTAAACATTAATTTTAATCATTAAATGAGAATTATTCTTGAATGGATACGATGGGGAATGAATCTCATCACGTTCGTGGAGACGGTAGTCCGTACGTACGCACGAGCAGCAATATCATTATTTTGATATTAAAATAATATATAATTGGATGGTATATAATATATATGGAATCATTATCATGTTATATTTATTATTTACACAAATTACAAATCATTATTATACCAATCCAAATAATAATGTTTTGAATAACAATTACACCATGACGTGGAGACGGTAAGCCGTACGTATGCACGTATGGTGACATGTCATTGAAAGGATGGATAGAATACTGAATATGGTTGTACCATATTTATAATAACATCACAATATATAGAATATACTGGAGTTATTATTTTAGAATGGGAATAACAAAGAAAGAAGAAGTTGAAGAAGAAAAGAACTTGAAAGATGGTGGTGAAAACATTACCTCTTAATCGGGTTCTTCCTTTTGATTTGATGAAAAGGGATCCTTAGGTTGGATTTATGATCAAACTAAGGCCTCTCGGTTGAAGTGAGGGAAGTTTAGAGTATATTTGGGCAGGGTTTGGTCGAACCAAAAGGCTTTGAGGGTGTGAAGAATTGGTTATAATTGGTGTCCTTTTATAAGGGGGAGGAGGATCTCTTTTGGAAAACTTAAAGTATTATTTTATAATAAAATCATATTCAGTTTCTAATGGCTCCAAAGTGGATTATTCAAAGTCTAAGGTAGATATGGTTCGAAATCCTTTCAAAAAATAGATTTTATACAGGTTTTGGTCATTATATTAACCTTATCTTTTAGTTTTAACTCTTAGTTAATTAGATTGACATTTACCATGTCACTTTGTATTTTTATATTATATAGTTAATAAACTTACTATATACATCCAAGAGACCCCCAAGTGGTCCATTAATGATACACCTATCATGATATAAGTTCTTTGGCCGAAACTTATATTTTTATGAATATAATATCAATTAATAATATAATATTTGTTTTAAAAACTCATTTTTGTCAATTTTAACACTATTCAATAATTATTTTTGGTTAAAGTCTTAACAAATTTATTAATTAAAAAAAATTCATTTAAGCCATCCTATCATGTCATATTAACCAATAAAATTCATGTATGTCATCAAAAATTTCAAATTATATTTATTTTAACATTTATAATACCAATTATTTGATTCTTTCTTTAATAAGGAAAATACTGCATCATTATTGTGTCATAAATAAATTTAATTATTAAATGTCTAAAAATTATAAATAAAATACCACTATGTAGGAAATATTTTTATATTTCTAATTAATATTTATAGTCGAAAAATCTAGCATATATAACCCTATGCAAATTTTTTTTCTTCTAAAAGTTATATGCTTATGTCATTTTTGTATTTATTTTAACTTAATTAATATAAAGTGTCCTTATCACCTACAAGTGGCTCCATGGGGTCCCAAAATCGACCAAAATATGCCCATGGTCGGACATGTATCAAAAAATAAGGTTAGGACATGTTTTAAGGTAATTTATTATTATTATAATATTATTTTTTACCCATATTTCCCAGATTTACCTTTTAACCATGGTAAATAAAATATTTACTGAAGTAATTATTCAAAATGTCTAAAGATAAGAGTTACCTATTTACAAAATTTGGATGTAATGATTCCAAATATGGAATCCATTTTTCCAAATTCAAAACACAGAAGTGGCAGAAATTAATTTAAAATTAATTCTCACTGTCAAAACAAAAAGCGTCTTTTTAGGAAATAATAACTATCAAAAGATTGACACTTGATTATGTCCGGTTTAAATGTGAAATTATGTCCAATGAACAAAATAGTATTAAATGGTAAAAATATATTCTAAATATACTTTAAAACCACTCAAATTCATAATTTATCACTATGAGTTATTTCGATTAAAAAAGTTGTTTTTAATTAAAATTTAGTAATTTTCACTATTCATCAAAATATACAAGTTATCCGAAAAGTACCAAAATTTCACCCTAGGATAATTTCGATATTCTGAATCCAAAAAAGAAGTCAATTTTAAGAGATAAAATTTATAAAATTTCAAAAGTGGGTATTACTATTCATAACGGCTACTTTGATTGGTCGCGGTGTGTTAGAATCTCGAAGTTCCGTACAATGCAAGCTATTGCATTATTCAAAGGGAAACGTACCGTGGAATCTTGGGGTGTTACATTATCCTTTCATTCAATAAATTGCGTCCTTGAAATTTGAAATTGTTCTTCGAAAATAAAAGGTTGAAAATAGAAAATACCTTTGTGGAAAACCCATATTAGAAATAGGGTTAACAAAAATATAACTTTAAAAGAAAGAAAGAGAAGTAAAAGGCCACCCGGGATAGCCCATAGTAGGATTCTATGAAAACGTGGATATGGAGGAGAAACAAACCATCAAGGTCTGATGGAGAGTTGTAGAAAACATGATTTGGAGAAATTTAACTACAAGAAAATCGCAAACTTGTGATTGATTAAACGGTTTTTGATTCCCCAGTAGGAAAATTTAACCGACAATGTTTTTGTTTTATATTAACTTTCATAAATTTGAGGAATTTATTAATGAGATTTACTAAGAATGTAAGGAAATATACTTACTTGTCATATAGACTTTCATTCTTTAATAAATTTTTACTACAAACCCGTCTTTCACTTCAAAAGGTAAAAGAACTCAAAAATATTCTATTTATCCTAACCGTATCTGGTTCCAAAAATAAATTTATAATTCATATATCAGAACTTTAAAAAAAAGAAGACTACATTATACACTCCAGGGACTTCACGTAGTCTAGTGGTAGGCGATAAATCCCAATTGCACTATGTTTGTGGGTTCGATTCCCACCGCTTTGTCCAACTTGGCGGGTTGTCACACGATCTGTGTGTTGTCCTTTTTATAAATATCCAAAAATAACTTTAACAATAGTATCCAACGTAAAATTTAATCCATTCCAAACTTTATACTTATCCAAAATACTTTTGTAAACCCTCAGTCCAAAATTTATATGAAAGGTAAACATAATGTAGATCCTTTTTACCCTGTAATAGCATGTGAATACCTTCATCATGTATTCTATTAAAACACTAAAATATCCTGAATTACCATAAAACCTTATTGATTACATTCATTCTCCTTCATTCCTTATATAATACTGGATATACTTCATCCATCCAAAAATTTTGTAAAATCCAACAATAATGGAATATACAAATCTTTAATTAGTTTCAAGGCAGTAAAAAATATCCAATATAATTTACCCAAATCAACCATGTATTATTCTAAAATCAGTACCTCATTATTAGGACCATATTAAGGTTTATCTTTCCTGCAACCATGTAATTTCCAAAAAGTTTAACTTGCTATAGAGTCACTTTTCTTAGTACCATAAAATCTAAAATCCTCAATGAAATAGTACTGCAGTACAATCCTTATTTATTTCCAGTACATCATTGATACAACACTTCAATAAAATAATTCCAAAATAACAACATAAGAACACTTTTCATTCCTCTTCATCTGTGGTAGTATCATAACTTGATTATTATCCAATAGCATCATTTGTGACATAGTCTGATGAGTGGGACATTGGTTTGTGTAGTGTCCAAACTCCTTGCAAATTAAGCATTGTACATTTGAAACCATTTTCTTACCCTTAGAGTCACGTACTTGGTGTCCATTTTCTCCACACTTATGACATACTACCATTCCCTTCAAGAATTTTCCAAGGTGATTCTTTCCACAGTTATCACATATAAACAAATACTTCTTTACCTTCTTCCCTTTATCTATCATTCTCTCTACCATCCTTTCCTTATCTGGCTTCCCTTCAAAGCCACATGACTTCAAGAATTCTTTACTTATCTTATCAACAGATGATACTATTTCTTAATATGATGATAATACATGGGAGACTATTTCCCTTCTAAATTATGGATTAAGACCATGAAAGATATGATTCTTCTTACTCTTTTGATCATGCATATTTCTGGAGTTCTCATTCCTTCTATTGGGCGCCATTTCTAAACAATGGCATACACTAGGTTAGTATATGAATAGAAATACCTAATCCCAAACTTGTAAAACACTTAACATAAATTGAGAAGTTTATGGATATAATCCATAATCATAAAATTTTTTTCTTTGAGGAAGTATATACTCATAAACCCTTCATAATGGTTTGTAAAGAAAATGAGAATTATCCTAAGAATATCCCCCGGGAGTGTCGTAACTAAGAGTGCAGCAAGGCCCGTTGTCGTGCACTAGTTCCCGTTTGAGTCTAAATCAAAGCGGTGTTTTTGGGTTTTACCCCTAGGTACATCTGTGCGAGATCTGCCTCTACCCGCTCGTATCCAGACAGGGATGTATTGCTCGGAAAACTCACAAAATCTATACAATACTAAAATTCTAGGAAGTTATTATATACTAATCCTCAAAGTCTCTCTTATGGCTATGTGCTATAATAAGGGTTTATCTAAATCTAGTTTCCAAGGTTTATACTAAACTTCCTCTGATACCAACTGTAACGCCCCGACCCCAGTTACCCAGAGTTGGTGCATTATTACATAACATTGGCAAGATCACAAAAGATCAAGTCTTGAAAGACCAAGTAGTTTAATAGCCTTGGAATCACTAGATACATTCATAAGGTTTACATTATATAATAAAGTAAAAAAAATACAATAATATAGTCTCCATAGTCTACACTCATATCCCCTTCAGACTATCCCTGCAGGTCAGTCATAATATATTTCTTCACATCCTGGAAAAAATAAAACATAGAAAGGGGCGAGATCAGATGCTCAATAAGTATAACAATATAGCCGAAGCTTTCATAAATAAGCATAAACATTTGAGGCAATGTATAACTAAACAAAAGCCTTTAAAACTTGAACTTCAGAATAATTTGTCAAAGATAAAATGAAATAATGACATTTACTTATTCACATGGATATTCTACTAGTCGAATAATCACATGCAATATCAATAACCACTTTCATAATGATGGAATGCATAATTCCAAACTTTAATTTATGTGTCAAGGCCTCATACCAAGACCTAAGGGATAACTGTAACTGAAACCCAACCCGGAGAGCCTCTGTAACCAGAATCCAAACCGGAGTGCCTCTAATAATCGGAAACCAACCCGGAGTGCCTCTAATAACCGGACACCAACCCGGAGTGCCTCTAATAACCGGACACCAACCCGAAGTGCCTCTAATAACCAGACACCAACCCAGAGTGCCTCTAATAACCAGACACCAATCCAGAGTTCCGCTAATAACCAGACACCAAACCAGAGGGCATACTTTTACCGGTCCCCAACCAGGAACATACTAGTCCAACACATTCATATTAAGAATAGGATTAAATATAACATAAACATTCATATTAAAACTAGCATACGAAATGCCAAAACATTAATCATAAACCATTAATGATATAAAAATAACTCATCCATAGTCAAACATATCACAAAACCTTACATACAATATGGATGATTTGTATCATAATAAATCAACTTCAAATAAGTGTAAAATTTATCAAAGGATGTTGACATAGATGAAATCAAAACTATTTGAGAGAAATATATCTTTTTTGAAATCATTTAAAAGTAACATAATTATAAAATAAAACATTTACTTTTAAAATATCATTATTATCTTTTAAGGGAATCTTTGAAGATTTTATAATGGCGGAAAATTGCTGCACCCTCCGTATAAGTTAAAAAAGACATTCTTACCTTAACTCTGTCGAAAAGGTTAAAAAGGACCTTGTTTGGAAAACAACGGAAAGATTCTTTTATAAACTTCTTATAAAAAGTCAACAAGGGTAAAAATGACATTAAACCATAGTCTATAATATAGTAAGAATGATTTGAAATAATTTTTTTTAAGAAACATGGATGTTGATGATAAAGAGATCCCAGTAGATAATTACGTATAAACAACCTCATATAATGAAGAGATTTTGAAATAAACCCTTACCAATTTGGTAACTTACGAAACATACACCCCATGAAAGAGGTATCATACAATGAATATTTAAATAAACATAAATTAATGTGTATTACACAAAGAATACAATTATGGGCATTACACACACCACACAAAAGGTAATAGTGGAAATATGGCATGAATCTCACAGGAATAAGGAGTGAGATGAAAACCCCTTACCTTGTACTTTTCCTTGGTTGAGGGTAGGTTAAAATCCTGTATAATAGTGAAATAATTGTTATTAAATTATACAATAATCATATACATTAATATGATATCATATATGATCTTTTAACATTGCTTTGTTAATCATATCTTAGTATTATCGTTGTTTCGGGTGTTAACTTACTCATTTTCTTTTATATGTTTTGTTACATAAGTCGTGTTTGTTATGGATAGGTTGTATCTTATTAATATCCAGAATTATATTAATTATTTAAACATTACTTTTAATCATGAAATGAGAATTATTCTTGAATGGATAGGATGATGAATGAATCTCATCGCGTTCGTGGAGACGGTAGTCCGTACGTACGCACGAGCAACAATATCATTATTTTGATATTAAAATAATATATAATTGGATGGTATATAATATGTACAGAATCATTATCATGTTATATTTATTATTTACACAAATTACATATCATTGTTATACCCATTCAAATAATAATGTTTTGAATAACAATTACACCACGACGTGGAGACGATAAGCCGTACGTACACACGTATGGTGACATGTCATTCAAAGGATGGATAGAATACTGAATATGGTTGCCACATATTTATAATAAAATCATAGTATATAGAATATATTGGAGTTATTATTTTAGAATGAGAATAACAAAGAAATAAGAAGTTGAAGAAGAAAAGAACTTGAAAGAAGGTGGTGAAAACATTACCTCTTAATCGGGTTCTCCCTTTTGATTTGATGAAAAGGGATCCTTAAGTTGGATTTCTGATCAAACTAAGGCCTCTATGTTGAAGTGAGGGAAATTGATAGTATATTTGGGTAGGGGTTGGCCGAACCAAAAGGCTTTGAAGGTGTGAAGAATTTGTTATAATTGGTGTCCTTTTATAAGGGGGAGGAGGAGCTCTTTAGGAAAACTTAAAATATTATTTTATAATAAAATCATATTCGGTTTCTAATGGCTAAAAAGTGAATTATTCAAAGTCTAAGGTGGGTATGGGCCGAAATACTTTCAACAAATAGATTTTAGACAGGTTTTGGTCATTATATTAACCTTATTTTTTTTAAATCTTAGTTAATTAGTTTGACATTTACCATATCACTTTGTATTTTTATATTATATAGTTAATAAACTTACAATATACATCCAAGCGACCCCCAAGTGGTCCATTAATGATACACATATCATGATATAAGTCATTTGGACGAACCTTATATTTTTAGGAATATAATATCAATTAATAATATAATATTTGTTTTAACAACTCATTTATGTAAATTTTGACACTATTCAATAATTGATTTTTGTTAAAGTCTTCAAAAATTTATTAATTAAAAAAAAATTACTTAAGAAATCCTATCATGTCATATTAACCAATAAAATTCATGTATATCATCAAAACATTCAAATTATATTTATTTTAACATTTATAATACCAATTATTTGATTATTTCATTAATAAGGAAAATACTTGATCATTATTGTGTCATAAATAAATTTAATTATTAAATATCTAAAAATTATAAATAAAATACCATTATGTAGGAAATATTTTTATCTTTATAATTAATATTTATAGTCAAAAATACAACTTATATAACCCTATGTAAAAATTGTTTTTCTAATAGTTATATGCTTATGTCATTTTTGTATTTATTTTAACTTAATTAATATAAAGAGTCCTTATCACCTAAAAGTGGCTCCATGGGATCCCAAAATCGACCCAAATATACCCATGGTCAGACATGTATCAACCAATAAGGTTAGGACACGTTTTAGGATAATTTATTATTATTCTACTAATATTATTTTTTACCCTTATTTACCGGATTTACCTTTTAACCATGGTAAGTAAAATATTTACTAAAGTAATTATTCAAAAATGTCTAAAAATAAGAGTTACCTATTTACACAATTTGGATGTCCTGATTTCAAATATGGAGTCCATTTTTCCAAATTCAAAATACAGAAGTGGCAGAAATTAATTTAAAATTAATTCCCACTGTCAAAACAAAAAGCGTGTTTTTAAGATATAATAACTATCAAAAGATTGACACTTGTTTATATCTGGTTTAAATGTGAAATTATGTCCAATGACCAAAATTGTATTAAATGGTAAAAATATATTCTAAATATACTTTAAAACCACTAAAATTCATAATTTATCACTATGAATTATTTCGATTAAAAAAGTTGTTTTTAATTAAAATTTAGTAATTTTCACTATTCATCAAAATATACAAGTTATCCGAAAAGTACCAATATTTCACCCTAGGATAATTTTGATATTCATAATCCAAAAATGAAGTCCATTTTGAGAGATAAAATTTATAAAATTTCAAAAATTAGGTATTACTATTCATAATGGCTACTTTGATTGGTCGCGGTGTGTTAGAATCTCGAAGTTGCGTACAATGCAAGATATTACATTATTCAAAGGGAAACGTACTGTGGAAGCTTTGGGTGTTACATTATGTATGGTTGATTATGAATGATTATTTATTTGGTAAGAATATTCATGAAAATGTTGAGATGGGTGCGCCCAGATAGCGTTCCAATGCATTGGGTAAAGTTAAGTCTCATGAGATATGATGTGAAACGGGATTGGTGGTTAGCCTTGACCCTACTACTATGGGAAAAGAGATTGGAGGTTAGCCTTGACCCATAATACTATGGGAAATATGATTATCGGTTAGCCTTGACTCGTACTAAAGACATGTTTTTATGTTCTTTCACATTTATTTGATTCCATGTTTATTTGATCCCATGTTTATGTGATATGATGTCATATGTTCCATGCTTTTGATATCATTATATCATGCATCCTAACTCATGTGCTTAAGCTGTATCCTTATGTTTATTCCTTTACTAGGATTTTTAGCTCATCCCTTTGTTCATGTGTTCCCCAGGGCACCCTATGCAGATGTAAGGGATCAAATGAAGTTAGAAGATTTTTATAGAGATTAAATAAAGAAGTGTTTTCCACATGTTTTATGTTTTATCTACCTATTATTACAAGAAACTACACTTCACGATCCTTAGATTGTACTTTGATGTATAATTATGCTTAAAATCATGTAATGTTATATGTAAAAGGCCAGGGTCACTATATTGATAATCTCTCTCCCTTTGAATTCACGGATTCAAGGGAGAATCCTTTTGAGGAAGGAGATAATGAGGATCATAGCACACATTGGCATATTGATGTTTAAGGAGAACTTAAAGCAGGGGGTGGAATGTTCATGATTGAACAAAATCCATTGTGAGGAATTGGTGGCCCAATGACAAGGGAGAAAACTAAGAGGATGAAGGAGACCTTATATGGATTAATCATGAATATCCATGGGGAGGCCCAATAACCTTACTTGGGGGAATAATTCAGGCCTAAAATTACATTAAGGCCCAAACATGCATTTAAAAGTCCAACCCAAGTGGAGCTACGAATTTCAAACCCATCTCCCATAGAATCTTTAAAGTCAAAAGGCGGTAGGATAATTGGCCCTACTTTCAAAAAGGGTGTACAACTTGTCTCCTATAGTCATGGACATGTTCCAAATTTGTCAAAAGTTTTATTTAGGATTTTTGACTATGGAAGAGTAGATATTAGACTATTGTAAAGGGGAACCCCATGCTGTTCTTAGAATTTCGAGCCCTTTTTGGTTATAAACTGCCACCCATTGTACTCTTGAAACATAATGAATGAAGGTAATGTTATTATGGTAAGTTTTGCTTGCCAAATTTGTGTTCTTGATTAATAATGAAGATTATTTCTAGATTATGGTGCTTAAATCATTCATGAATTAAGGAATAGTGTATTTATCATATAATGTATATATACTGTAAATTACCGAATTTTACTATTCACAAAAAATTTATGTATTTCAGAAAAATCCAAAAAATTCACCCTAACCATTTTTTGACATGTAGAATTAAAAAAAACTCTATTTTCAGAAAATACTTTTCTAAATATGATAAATTTATTTTTTAATTAAAATCATCATTTACTCAAAAATTATAGATTTTAAATTTATAATAGATTTTATAATACTGTGAAAAATTAACCAAGGTCTCATAAAATTATCCAAAAAACTGTAAGAAAAAATTAATTAATTTATGAATACATTTTATAAAAATAAATTTTATTTTAAATCAATTTATTAGTTATAAAATTATTATTAAATAGTTATGACTTATAAAAATACCAACACTTAATTAATAATTTTTGAAATATTCATTTACTTATACTATGATATAATTATATTATAATTCCATTTACAAGATGGATAAATTTTATTTGTACTTGAATGGGTGAGGATACTATTCATTTGGCGAGTTTACTATTAATAAGGGTCATATTATTATTCCTAAGGTCAAATTACTATTTCATCAGTATAGGTTCATTAACTTCTAGAAATACCTCTTATTTCATTCATTATTCATTTATAAAGTTTGTATTGTGTTTTCAAAGTGATTTTATATGATTTATACTATATAACTATAAGAAGGGAAATTTCATTGATAAAATCATGGGTGGTTATAGTGACCATTTCATTCATATAGATTTTGGTTCTTTTTGTACAAGTATTAACCTCTTCTTCTAAACTCATGTTTATGTAATAATCTCTGATATATATATATATAATGTAGGAACCAATTTGAAAAATCCACATTAATCAATTCAACTATGTTAGTGAAGGTAGTATGCCTTTAATTACCATGCATTTATCCATATTGATAATGGGTTAATATATACCAAATTTTATTGATAAAATATTTTTTACATACACATTATGTTACATATTAATTGTCTAATGAATTTTATCAAACTATTTCCAATGTATTGTGTTATTTGGAATTGTGATTTCAATTAATTTTTAAATTACATAATAAAAAATTTCAATACTGAGTATATATATTTTAAATTTAATTATTTCATAATTATTTCAATTAATTTTGAAATTATTACCAATGTATTACCGAATGAATTAAATCGTAATTTTTTTGTATGTTTTCTTTACTCATATGTATTTTTACAATATTAAATTTATTCATGTACTCTGAAATGTAATATTACTACTACTTGAAAATACCACTTTTTATAAAACAATAGTTTTATAGGAATAAATTTTTAAAATAAATACTATATACATTAGTTCTAGGTATTGTAAGATTGAAACATTATTATGTTGTTGGGGTGCTGTTTTTTTCATTTTATTTTCTTTAGTTTTGGATAATATTTTTGGGAAAAAATTATTTTTATTTCAGATATGGTTAAAAAATATTTTTTCTATAATTTACCTTGCCTTTTTATTTTTATTTTTACATGCTCTCCCATTATCATTTATGTTTTTTTCTTTCTTCATTTGTACAGTTTTTCTGAGATTTTGGTAATGACATTTTTTATCTTTATTCTCATCACATTTTCCTATGATCGAGGAAATCACTCTACTCATCAATTTTTCATCACAAAGGAAAATATTTAGGTTATTTTACTTATTAATATTTCATGTTTCTTTTTTTAAAAGTAATTATTCTAAACTGGTTTCTTTTATGGTATAATGTGAATTTCTTCCTAAAATGACATGCATTTTGATTATGTTTTCATCTGAGGTGTCAATTGGGAATTATTTAGAAAGTTATCCCACATGAACAAACATTAATTTTATGGTGTGAATTTATTATATTCTGCAATTACATGTATTTTTAGTGTTTTCAATCATCATTAATTAAAACCACCATCAATTGGAATTTAATTTTTAATAGGTTCAATTACTATAAATTTTTTAGCATGTTTTCTTATATGACATGTGTCTTGATTATATTTAGTTACTAGTGTTTGAAACCTTTATCAATTCAAACATGATTTAGTTAATTATAAAATCATCTAAACATATTAATTTATGTGACTAAATGGTTCCCTTTTTCTGTTATGATATGAATTTTGTACATTCAAAAAAAATCTATTCATTTCTATTATATACAGGAGGATGTCTATAATCTCTTAGTAATGATATGATGTAATTTTTTTCTTCTAAATAGTTATTCAAAACTAATTATTATATTGATATGTTTTGTTTTCATTTAGGGTGTTTTTTTTGTTTCAATTCTACTATGGCCTGTATCCATTGGTATTCATCAACCTTTGAATCCATCTATTAGATTTCTCTTTAAATTCATCTACATATCTTGTTTCATTTCATTATTTTATTTTGTTTCATCCCTATATTTGTCTTAGTTTCACTCATAACTTTTAATCCGTTTTTCTTCATACGCACCTTCAAATATATTTTATCACCTAAAGAATACCTTCATCCATCTTCATCTATCTTCAAATCCATTTCCAGTTTTACTCTATGTTGGCCTCTATTGATTTTTGTCACAAAGTAGCCTAGGGTTCCATCCAAACGAACACCCAACCCAACCCATCACATAAGAAAAAGGGAATTCCCAATCCCCATGGGCTAGAAACCAGTATTAAAACATCCAAGAACTCATTTTGGAATGATTTTCCCATTACATCAACCAACATCATCACAAAAAAATCATGATAAATATCTATATCATTGACCAAAACAAAAGTGTAATGCATGAGTATAATAGGTTACATCTATGATTGAGTACCAAAATATACAAAAGAAAAAGAATAATAATAAAAGAGCCACCCATATCCTTTGTGACACTAGGGTCAACCACCCATTATGTTAGCACCATCACCTGACCCCAAAGTCACTAGAAAGAGTACCTTCCACTTTCATGTGAAGCTTTCCTCTTACCCATGCTAGAAAAAACCATGTCTACATACACCCATTGGGTGTATGTATGATGTGATATCAATTTCCCAATAGGATCCCATGTGGTGTTCCATGCATAATCATTATTAGAAAAAAATAAATATTCTCGTTTTAGATACAATTTTTATTCTTAAAACATTATCTTAACTTTAAATAAAACAATAAAAGAAAAGGAACTAATAAACAAGAAAGTAAAGAAATATAAGCACCATGGGAACCCTATGTAGATAGGGTAGGATCCTAGGATCCTCATACTCTTGGTGATAAAGCCATATAAAAATCTACTTTGGTTCCTGGAGCCTCAATGTTAAACCTTCACATCACATTATAGAACAATTTAGTTAGTATTCTAGTGTAAACTTACTAGGTAGGGAATATCATGCCTAGCGTATTTGTCCCAGCCTGCCCACCTAAGTACTCAAGTTTCCTATGTGATTTTCTCCCTTTGTGTTCAAATCATGAAAATCCATTTCCATCACATAACACACTAAAACAATCCAAATAACATCATTTCAAACCATTTACAAAGGAGAAACCCATTACCAAATTATCACACACACCAAAACAATTTGGAAGAATATTAGAAAGAGAGGTAAGCATATTAAATTTTTCAAAAAACATTATAACATGTAACCACCTACGTTTTCCCTTGAAATCACTAAGATCCGGTTGGAAACTGCAAGAAAAGAAGAGAGGGGGCCCTATAGGACCATGGATAAACCAAAAAAATCAAGAATCACACCATATGGTTTGAATTATACAAGCCCTATTTCACCACAACCATTGAGTGAGAGGAAAATCAGAAATTAAGGGAGATAAACCAAAGATAAGGGGTATGAGACACTTATTTGAGTGTTTCTTGAAGAACAAAAAAAAACCAACAAAAATTGAGTCTTTTGTTGAAGGGGAGAGGATGGATCATGTAAATGGAGTTGGAGGATTCAATAATGGTGAGAAATAGGGGATAAATGGGTTAAATCAGGCTAAGGGTATTTTAGAGATTTCAAATGTTTTGAAAACAGGGAAAGCCATACGGTTTACCAAATCACGTGCCAACCATGTGGGTGCCTCTACCTTGGCACACATGGTCTTTAAGGGTCCCCACACAGTTTCATAAACCATGTGAAAACTATGAAAAACCCTATTGTTTAGGCTCTACAATTTTCACAATTACCACAATGTTTTCTAAAACCGTGTGTCAACTATGCTCCATTCCATGTCTCCCCAAAAAAATTCAAAATTTTAAAGGGAAATTCCTAAAAAATTATAAATAAAATAGTGTCTCAAAAATAAACAAGAAATACCTAAAAATAAAACCATGGGTTTGACATTTTTTTAATTTGTTTCATCTATAGATGCACCACTTCAACCATCTTCATCCATCTTTGAATCTATTTTTCATTTAACTCTACTATGGGATTTATCATTTAACCTTCTTGTTTTATTTATTTAATAACTCTATCCATTTCTTTCAATTTTTCTACTATCATTCACTTAATTTCCCATTTCATCCAATAATTTATCTTGACAAACTAAACCCAACAACCCCCTTTTATGTTACCACTTTATTTATGGAAAAAAATCCTTCATTTTCTTCTTCTATTTTTTACTTTTTATATACTCTCTAATGTTTCACATACTATATTGGAACTTCCTTAACTTATAAGAACTATCTGAACTTTCAATTTCACCCACCATCTCTCTCTTTTACTTAGGATCTTACCATATATACTTCAATGCATGTTCCACCTAATTTTATGTTTTGAATTTGTTTTTAAGTTTTTAATCAATTCAAATATTCATCAATAAATTAATAAAATATTGATTTATATTTTAGGTTATACCAAAATAACTACTCCCAAGAATAGTCCAGTCATCATTAGAAGAATACTTGTAACTTATGATACCAATGACAATGATTTATTATCAACAAGTCATTTATGTTCTTCATATGTTGTTAGGTATGTCACATGATTACAATTATATGTTTATATTAATGTTTATTAATTATTAAGTCATTTATATATAACAAAAAATTTTATTTAAGGAATCTATTTCATAGATTTAATTCATTAACTTCCCCAAGTATGCGTGCATTTTACATTTACAATTATATATTCATATTAATGTTTATGTAATTCATGTGTTATGCTTGTGTGGTTTTGTTATACATTAACTTAGGTTAATGATTTAATTTTTTAGAAATAAGTGGGAAGTTTTAATGTTAGTTTATCTATATTGTTTCCTTTTTACTAATTTATTTTTTTGGAATCATAGTAGTTTAATCCCGTGTAATATAAGGTTTGAGAGTATATGTATGGAAGTACCAAAATTCACATACTGTTATCATATATATTTTGTAACTTCATGTTTAGTTTCATTATTTTACTTTTTTATTTATCTTTGGTCTATAGAAATTTTTTTCATATACACATTAAAAATATAATGTTTAGATAATTAATTATAGAAAACCATCTCTAAAAGCAAGACAATAATTTCATATTTATTTTGTTCTTAAATTTTCAACAATATTGCATATATTAACTATTTCATTATTGAAAAATTTATTACATGGGTGTTGAATTGGCTATTAAAGTTGAGGGAAGTTATGATTTTTATTTGGATACTGTAACATTATTAGCCAAAATCATTAAACATTACAAGAAGATACTAAAAAAATAATATTATGGTGTTTTTTTTATTTTCATTTTCATTAAGTTATACATGTTTTTTCTGGTAGTCTATAATTATGGTGTCTTCCACTACAAACTTCATCGAAACATATGCATATGATCGAATTCTATATTCTTTATGGTAGCCTCATTCAAATAAAATTTAAAAAAATTCCATTCACATTGATGATGTTCATACACATTCAATGTGATCAATGTTCTTTAACTTCATTGCATATGAAAATCTATAATTCTATTT
Source organism: Viscum album (assembly GCA_963277665.1). NCBI lineage: Eukaryota > Viridiplantae > Streptophyta > Magnoliopsida > Santalales > Viscaceae > Viscum > Viscum album. Next base: position 668,214,287 of record OY728131.1, on the reverse strand, counting down.
CACATATAGAGTTAAATTACCTTATAAACATGTTTACAATTTTAATGAAATTATCTTCCAATCTAATATAATTTTATTTTAAATCATTTTCAGTTTATAAAATTATAATAGAAATGTGTACTTTTTTTCTTTATTCTTAGGCTCTTCAATTTATTTTACTTTCATCCACATTAAATTAATTTACTTTCATGTAAATTAAATTCATATGTAAGAACTTTTTTATTTTGTATATCTATATAGTAGCTTCCAATTGTATTTTTATAATTTTTTTCCTTATATTTTTTAGGTTGTTCCCTGAATGGTTGGAATACATTTCTTATACTCACAAATTGTGAGAAAATTTCATATCTTTAAAAGGATTATATTATTAGGTTTCATTGGCCAACTCATATCCTATACTTAAATTATGAGCATACTATTATTTAAATTTATATGATGTGATTTATTATTTTGTGCAAGAAGAAATTGAGGGACAAAAGTTTACATGGTCAAATCCTCATACATTGTATCAAGCATTGATAAATGAAATGTTCCTCACTATTATGCCAATTTTTCTGGGATTTTATGAGGTCAATTTTGTACTTATGGGTTTTAGATTTCTCTATAGTAATTTTCATTTACCTTTTATTTGCACATGATTATATATAAATATATTTGACTTTATTCTTATATTCACGATAGCCACAATCATAGGTTGGTTAAAAGGGTTACTTTTTATACATGATCTAGGAATAAGTATCAACTAATGTCAGGTGAACTGAAATTTTTTCATGTGCACCTAGAACCATTGAATTAATTTAATAATTTTTGTTTAATATAGGTAAAATAATAAATCCTATTATGCATTGGGATTTTTTGAATCAAATTTCATTTATTACTTATATATTTTAGATGATTAATCATTTTTGGTTTCATGTTGATACAAAATCCATGATTAATTGTTAATTGATGCATGGTGAACACAAATATTCAAAAAGTGGACATGGAACTACTAACTTAATTGAATAACTTTATTAAAGATAAGAAAATTAGTACATATTATCTTGCTCTGAGTTTCACATTATTTTTATATATTATCTTGCGTTGATCTTAATTTAATAATTTTATACAATGGAAGTAAACTAGTATATACTATCTTGCTTTGATCTTAAAATTATTTATTATTTTATATGCTTTGGGAGATGTATCTTCTTGATCTCATGTATTATTTTCCTTTTTATTTTGATGGTTATGTAGACTCTTCGACTTTCATGAAATTTAAAATTTATCACTCCTTGAATATTGATTATTCACTTATCCATGTGCATATGTTATGTTACATATTTCATGTTTTTCATTATACACGAGTCCTCAATCACATGTCATGTGATCGTGGTTCCTACCAAATTAAATGTTCTTGATATTCTAGAATGTTTGATAATGAATTTTGTATTTTAGGATCTAAAGGAATTTATTCATTTTCAAGATACATAGATGCTTATAGGATGGGTGTAATGAACCAGATCGGGGTACCCTTAAACCTGGCACATGACACGATCCATAACATACCTGAAGGGCGTTCCCGATCCCACGGGCTGGAAACAAGCACCCAGACATCGAACAATGAACAAGAGGGAATAATTTCACCGAACCTAAACAACTAAATGGAATGTATATATACTAAAAAAATTAAAAATAGAAGAAGAACAAGATATATATCCCATTACTATAAGAAAACAATGAAAACAGAAAACAACAAAAGCAGCTTAAAAATCCAAAGGAAAAGTCCTACTGCAAAGGAACCGAACCAAAAAACTACTCTAAATAATGGAATGGAAAAATTCCCACCATCTCACCACCAACTACCCAACCAGATGACACAAACCTTACTGCCTCACTTCGATGCCTTTCCTTTCCCTACACTAGAAGAAAAACAAAGTACATGGTAAACATTTCTATTTTTTTCACAGTTCTAAAAAAAGTACCTAAAAAATGCATATCAAGGCTAACTCAGGAAGCTAAGAAATACAAAAAAGAATCACAAGTATCACAACACCAAGGAATTCTATAGGTCAAAGTTGTAGAATACTTGTACAATATTAATCAAGTTCACAAACCAGTTCCTAGAACTATGGGACTAGGAAGTAGAGGAATAAACCATGAGTAAACCCCCCCAACAATGTCAATATCGGTCCCCTATAACAATGGGACTAGGAGATAGAGAAAATCCCCAAGACAAACCTCCTTGATAATAAAAAAATAATGGATTATGGCCTCAATCTAAACCCTCCACCTAAGTACCCAAGGTAACCCAAGTTCTCTTTTTCACAATTCATTTCAATGCTTCAAAATTACCCCTTTTTTTCAGTCCATTTACCAATAACCAGGGAAAACCCATTTTTCATTGAGAAATATTCTCAATACACAAAAAAAAATCATGCAAATATTTCATTATAAATTAATTTTTAAATAAAACAACAAGATCCATTATCATAGGCTAGAGATGAAACCACCCACCTTAAAACCCGAGTCACAAACACCTGTAATGGAATCCAAAATCAATGAAACCCAATGATGAAAATAAAGGACCAAGAATCCAATCCACATCATGTGATTTATCCAAATATGAACACAAGGGGTTGGTGTAAAGGAATAAACCTATATACCTTAAGAACAAATGCTCTCCACACCACGACTGATGAAGAAAAAGGCCTCCAAAGCGAGATCACATAAAGGGTCTAGAAGAAACCAATAATAAACACCATATTAACCCAATGGATCCGAACATGCCACCCAATAGTGATATCATGATCAAAGGAAATGAAGAAGTAGAAAGATAAATTGCCCAGAGAGACGCCCCACAATTGAAACGAAGATCCAACATTGAATGGATCGATAAGATGGAGCGAAGTCTCTCGAAAATGCCTGGGAAGAGTTCTAGGTCAAGGGTGAAGAAGCCTGAAGAAAAGAACCAAGAAAAAACTATTGTGTGCGTTTTTTAAAACTGGATGTAGGCCATTTTATTATGTGCAATATAGTTACGTGCTGTGAAATCCATAATGTATAAATACGCAAAAAAAAATCCACCAGCTCAGATTAAAAATATTTTATTTAAAAAATTTACAAAATGAAACCACCATTCATAACATGTAATATTTCACAGCATGAATCCCCCTTCACAGCTTGTACCCAACAACAATTACACGACATGTAACCCAGTTACATGACATGAAATCCTTTTGCATCATGCAAAAAAGCTTGGTTAAAGTTGAAAGTCCAACAAATCTCTGACTTCACCATTATGGGTATCCTCCCAATCTTAGAGGAGGGGAAAACCACAATGAGGTTAAGGGATTACCTAATAAAATTGTAATGGGATGTTACAATGGGTCAAATTATGGAAGAGATATCTAATGGGGATGAAGATGATGAAAATAAAAAAGTATGTAAGAACCGAGTCAAAGATATGAAATTATTCATAAGTCAAGATGTGTGGTCAAATTATTGTGCCCCTTGATGTATATAGCGTGATCAAATTGTTGTTATATGTGATAATTGATTGCATGAAAGTCCAATTTATTTGGAATGATAGTTAAAATCTATATGGACCTATTTTATTTTAAGATAGTGGTATTTTATTTTATAAATATGTGGTATATATTAATTAATTAATTAAAATATTATAATTTTTACATATAAAATGTATATTTTATGGTATAATAAAATTTTATTATCAATTTAATTTTGATAATTTATTTAATAAAAAAATATTAAATTTATATTAAACATTAAAAACATTTAATAATGCATTCAAATATATCACTGATGCTATTGTAGCAGCATCAGGTACTGTAGTAGGGACTGTAGCAGCGGAAGATACTATAATAGCGGTGAACCTTCAGGCCTGTGTTTAAGGTCCTTATGCTATTAGGCCTATGGTCCATATACTCTGTGGCCTTCAGGTCTCAATCTAGTTAAAAAGTTGTTTTATCCAAAAATGAAATAAAAATGGAGTTTCAATAATTTAAATATATTAGATAAATGTGTATAGAATTATAATATATTATAAATTTATCTAACTTATTATGTATATAAAAAATAAATTATATAAATACATTTTAAAAAGGTATATTAACATAAAAATATATATATGTACATTTTTCAACAAATATATATATTAATACATAGGCACACACGTATATGTAAATATTTGTATAAATTTTGAAATAAGTATATATTAAAATATATACATAGAACATACATAAATGTATAAATATATCATTATATAATAATGAAAGTGACATAGGATAGTGGTAAGTTCACTCTATCGCAAGGGAAGGTAGGGGATTAAAATCTCACAGTGTTCTCAATCAATTTTGGATTTCTATGTTTACAGTGGTCTTGCGAAGCTAGCGGCATGTGATGGTCCCTATCTTGACTGAGGTGTCATTTTTTATCATGAAATAATTTAAAATTATTTTCAAAGTATTTATCAATGTTATAAATTAGTGCCAATAAATGATGTATTTTATTAGCACTATAAATTAGTGCTTATAAAAGATAGCTTTTATCAGTGCTTCAAAATGTTGATAAATGGAACCTCTATCAGTGTTGATAAAACCTCCTTTATCATTTCTTTTTTTAACAATGATAAAAGAATATGTATTTTATTAGAGGAATAAAAAACAATGATTTTTAGCACTGATAAATCTCATATCATATGCTTATAAAGGGGGGATCTATAATATTTAAAATAATTATATATATATTTTTAGATCCCATGCAACTATAAAGAAGCGTATGGGGACTCGACCCCACGAAACACCCCAAACCCCCTAATCCCAAACCACCCTCACACCAACATGAGGGCGTAGTAAAAATAACAATAATCTAATTTTTAATAATTAATTTTTAATTTGAAACAGTAGTATTGTATTATTTTATGTCAGGCGAACAAGATTTTTACAACATCTTAGATAATAATATTTATTATTATTTTAATTAATAATTAATGATAATAATAATTATGCTAATATTGATTATAAACTAATAAATACATTATCATAAATAAATATTTTTTATTATTAGTAATTAATGATTAGATTAATAACAATTAAATATTAATAATTATTATAGATGATTTCATTATTGATAATTACATTATGAATAATTAATAATTACATCATTACTAATTAAACCAATAATGTAAATTAAATGCCCATCCCTTGGTGAAGTGGTAAAGGATGGGTGTTGGCATCTAGAAAACTAGTGTTCAAACCTTGGAAAAGGAAAATTCTCAGTACTGTATCAAGTACTATAGCAGAGTGGACACTATGGGAAGTGGGTATTGTGGAATAATACTATTCACAATGAGGGTATTTGAGCCCCATGTAAGGTATCTTGGCCACTTCTAATGGGTCAACCACAATGTGGGTCAACCCTTTGTAGGAGGTGTGTCCTAACCCAATTGAACCCTCAGGTGTGTGTTGTTTTAAAAACATATAACCTCCCTGTACCTAATATAAATAATAAAAATTAATAATTACGTTATTATTCTTTAATAATTACATTATCATATTATTATTACTTACATTATTAATGTAAATTTTATTAATTTATAATAATGTCTCTCTAGTATTTTTTTTAATTTATAATAATGTAATTATTAATTTATCCCACAAAGTAATGTTTAAAATTATTATTTTTGTTTGTGAGGTTAAAAATTAGATAGTCTCAATATTGATTGACATATGAGTGGTCTTGTGTCTGGAGTTGCTGTATCAACACTGCAGCAGATAATGTAGTGGAAACTGTAGCATATGCTATTGCGGAAACTCAAGAACAGTTTGAGAAACCATCAGGTCTTGTAATAAGGACTTTAATATATGTTTTAAATTTCCACAACCACTATATTTATTATAATTAGTCCAACCGGGGATGGGTGAACCCTTTCTGGGTGATCCAACTCAATTGTTCCTTATGGGTGTATTTGGAGTTTCTTTTACTCATACCCCTAAATAATAGAAATAATTAATAATATTATTATTTCAACACCTCTGATTTGAGATATTTTTTATTTTGTTATGTATTTTATGCTATTAAATGGTTTGAGGTTGGTTTTGGGAAGTTTTAAATATTTTAGAGGGTTATTGAAGGGTACACTGTTAGGGTAAACCGTGCGCAATTCCTAGGTAACCATGCATGGAGAAATGATGGACATTATACAGACACATGGTTGGAACATAGTCTGGGTAAACCATGTGATAATCATGTGGACTTGTTAATTTTTTTGATAGTGTAGTTTACAATATTTTCACATGGTTTGATAATTTTTTTTGGCCAAATCATGCAACCTAGGTTATATATGGTAACACTGTCACTGTTGGAAAATAGTCTCCCAAACCATGAAGCTAAACCATGCATGACTTTAAAAAGATATGAAATTTTTATTTTTACCCAAACCTATGCCCCAAAACACTCATTACCCCCTCATTTCTTGGGATTTATATCCTCAAGGGTTCCTTGGGTTATTTTGGTGTTTTTCTTCACTTTGGAACTCCTCCTACTTAAATCTTGGAATGTCTAGCTAAGATATCTAAGGTAATACTCTCATCTCTCTTTCCCCTCTCAACTCTTCTCATTTTATCTGAGAGAAAACCCAATTATAAATATTTTATAGTTATATATTATGGTTAGTGTGTGTTTTGATTTATCTTTTATCATAACCCATCTTAAAAGTGTTGTAATACACCGAATCTATGAGTTTGTGGTGTAGTTTTTTCTGGGAAAGCTTGTTTGAGATATGAGAATTATCTCTCACTATACTTATATTAAAAACTTGAAGGATTTTTATTTTTAAAGTTAAATTATTGTGTTTATTGGTGGAAATAACTTGTAAAATCATCTTTGGAGTATTATACTATTACCGTTTGGTTTTTGGAAATAAAAGTTGTTGGTGATGCCCACAACATGTTTGGTAAAATTCCTAAGTCATGAATTAGTTTTAAAAAGAATGAATTTTAGTGTGTGTAAACATGGCATTGACTTGGGTTGGAATGTATTCATGTTTCATATGGATAGAGCCATGTTTGTTCAAACTTTGTTACCAGTTCCTTTTAGGAGGGAACATGGATTGTACCGCCAAGTGACAACTTGGGAAAGGGGGAATGAGATTTCTTTTATAATTTTGGGTCTTCTAAAGAACCCATTAGATGGGCGATTCATTGGGTTGGTTACATGGATCCTATAGGGTAGGGTTTGGTGAATTTCATGGGTGTATGAGTTCATGGTATGAGTGTGTGAGTTTTTTATACTAGTTATATTTTCCTTTCTCACTTGCTTTTATACCTCACTCCTATTTTATATAAAATGTGATATAACTTGTTTTTTTCTATAGTAATATGCATTGGAAGTATTTGTGGGATTTAATATAGGGTTTATATACTCACCCCTTGCATATTCATCTTGGTGTGTATGTAGATGTTGTTTGAGGTGATATAGGTAAGGGAAGGACCTCTTACTTCTCTAGTGGTTCACCTTGATGTTGCAATCTTTGATGATGGAGTTGGGATATTTGAGGTAGTTTTTAGGTGGATATTGGTATAGTTCCATTTTTAACACCCTATTTCATTTTTTGAATCTTTTGGTCTTGTAGTATTGTCTGGAATTGTGTTTGAATCTTGATATTTTACCTCTTTATGTTTTGTGATGTTATTGGAGGTTGCATGGTTGTTCTCAGACATAAAATGTTAGATTTAGTGTCCCAGAACTAACTGAATTTATACTTTTAATTACCTATATATTAATAAATATTTTATCACATGATGATTATTCTTCTATGAAACATTAATTTTACAATGTACTAAGAGTATTTTTTTCATCGATAGGTTATAAAAATTCTCCATTATAATTATAACCTATGAATTCTTTGAAAATGTTCTTAAACATTAGTATTATGGTCAAGGTAACATCTATATTATGGGATATAGATTATGTATTACTGTTAGGTGTTGGAGGATCATAAGACATTAAGGCTTCTTCTCATGAAGTTTTCACTTGGTAATTTAAAATAAGGGAGGTTATGAGGACAAACCTATCAATGGGAATTCCACATGTTTATGTGTCATTAAATATTCCTGTATACATATGTGTGTATTAGTCCTTATAATTGATATTATTACTAATCTATATTATGAATCACATGATTTTATGTATGGATAAAAACCTTGATGACATATGCTTGCGGTGAGGCAAGATACATTGAGTGAATCATAAGTGGTATGATATTGATTGAATTAGTCAACAAAGGATTTAACCCACCCAAGTTAATGGAAGAAGATATATTTGATCCTTTGATTAAAATATAAATGTAAGATTAAATACATGACCATGGTAGTTCATCGAAGAGTTCAATTTGGAAAGTCAAAGAAACATAAATCAAGCATATAAGGTGGTGACATAAGTATTAATCCTTCTTGATGAGATATTAAGACAAATGGAATGCATTACATAGTAGCATCCACATAAAGATTATTTTCATTGTGACCTTAACTTATTTTTCTCTATGGGTGCCTTGATGTGTTACTAGACACTGATCTTGGGCTTTAGGTAAGTTCACCCAATACCACTAAGAAAGAGGCCTAGAGGGTTATACACTTTGTGTGTTAAGAATATCTTTAAATTCTATTGAATTTTATATTAAGAATAAATATTATTCTCAGCTTGTGGAATAATAATTATTCAAGTTAAGTTGATCACATAAATCCAATCACCAAATATTCGAGTTTAGAATACATGAGTTGAATTTCATCTATTGTTTATTAATCACATGGAAATAAATAAATATTTATTTATTCACTAGTTTATTGAATAAATTAATATAAATATTTCTTTAGTTACATGAATATTCAAATCAATATTTATTCATGAGTTTATTGAATATAATAGTTACTTATTTATTGAAATAATAATATTTATTTATTTGAATAAATATTTTATTATTCAAGGATTGATAACTTTTGAGAAGTATTGAGTGGCTAGGTTAAGGGAATGATATAAATGATATAATTTATTTAATATCATTTAAATAAATATCAATTTATTTATTTAATAAATTATATTTAAATTAACACAAGTCATGGATATAATAATAATTATATTATTATTATTTGATATGTAAAATAACTTAGAAATAATATTTGATAAATGGTTTTAATGAAGTTATCAAATATTAACTCTAAGTATATATTCCAACTTATATCATTTTAGAGGATAGAGTTGTTGTACACAATGAAGAAACTATCAATAAATTCACTCAATCCCCATAGAGAATATCCTCCTCCCTCTTTGTAATGACTTGCAACATTTCAAGTTATGAATTTCAAGGGAAGTTTGAATTTTTAGACTTTTGAAGCAAAGTTAGTTTTGAGAATTGAGATTTGGATTTGAATTTTGAGAGATGTAGACTCTTAATAATATGTTTTTGGATATGGATTGAGGCCTATGAGGTGTCTCAAGTGCTTGGGAGAGTCTAAGGAGTTTTAGGGTGAATATCATTTTTTTTGAAAGAGTTCTTCCCTGTGCATAGTTGGATCATGGTTAGGGGAATCTATGTAGGACAACCATATAGGTTGGAATTGGATTAGGTCTTGGTGCCAAGTTATAGAGTAATCATGAAAAATCTAAAATTCAATTTTAGATGGTTTTTCATGGTTAAAACATTATTTGTAAAACTGTACAGCCAAACCGTGCAAAGGGGATGACTTATGATAGTTCTAACCACATGGTTGGTGCACAGTTTGGAAAACCATGCATCCAAATTATTTGACTTATTGAATTTCAGTAAAAATGGAAAATAACCATTTCCCATATAGATTTTAAAACCCTCTACCCTCCTCATTTTCCCTCATGTGTAGCTAGACTAAGGGGTCTCTCCCCTTACCTTCTTCTATCAACCCCCTTCAATTTTGGGGTGTCTTGGTATTGTTCTTTATCTATTTGAGTTTTGATTCTCCCCCTATCCTTTTTTCTTGCTTCTCCTTGACCCCTTATTTCTATTGTCTCCATTTAAGGTTTGTTAATGATTTCTATCGAATCATGGTGTAAATCATCCCACTTTTTGGGGATTTCATATATCTTAGCTAGATGACATTATAAGATGATGAAAACACATAATTTCACATTTTTGTAGTGATGGTATGTCACTTGATGCCTTTTCTTAGTATTTTTTCTTAAATTAAATGAAATTATCCATAATTTTTGGAAATTAAATTAGGGATTTTACATGTATTGGGGTCAAGGGAATGTTAGAATTATACTATACCACGTTTCTCATGATTTCAGTGAGAAGATAATGATTAGTGAGTTTTTAGGTGTTATTCCTATTTAATTAAAATTATTTAATTAATTAATATTTGTTATAATTAATTGAAATGAGTGTTATTCCCTAAGATATGTGCTTAAAATGTTGACACAAGCATGGACGGAACTTGGATGAGTATGGGTGAGAGTTGGAAGCCTATGATTTAAAGGAAATGGATTGAGTGTGGTAGGTGGTCCCTATAAATTTCCCCTTTGGTTTATGGTTTTGATATATAACATGTGATATGTGGTCACAACACTATGGATGATCGAAATTTTACTTAAATGAACATACTCTTCAAATAAAATTCCTTAAAATGGAAAAAATTCCAAGGTCTAATATGGTTCATTGTACATTGTCTTGGTGTCTCAGCCATAGATGATTGAGGGATTGATTATAAAATGTTTTCCTTGAGATGTATGGACCCTAATGGGTATTGATGAAATGAAATAAAGTTAATGAGATTTAGTGACCCTAGTGATTGGTTCCCTTAGTGACCTTTGGGTAGAGGAGTGTGTTGGGTTTATATTATTAGACAAGGTAGACCATGACAGGACCATGAGACACCTTATAACTTTTTATCTAGTTGAGACAAGTATGGAGTGAGTGTTCTTCCCCCAATAGCATGTGAGTACCTGAGTGAGTATACCCTTGATATATTATGATAGTTTTTGTGAGTGGATCAACCTAGGATGACCTTGGAAAGTGTAATGGAAATTATTCCACACATTAAGAGTAATTATAATATGTTTTATATTATGAGGATAGTGAGTTTGTAGTGTGACCATGATGATGTTGAGGGATATAATTCCCTATGGGTGACGAGCTTGTCCTATGAGATGAGATTGAGATAAGGGAACCCATGCAAGGTGTCTGTGCTATGATGTGGCCTAATGAACCTCATTGGGTGCCCCCATGTTATGTAACCCTCAATAGGGTTATTATGGGAATGGGTAGTGATAAATATGGTTGTCACCTTGGAACCTGAATTGGGGGTTCGAGCCTGATATGGTTGGAGTGAATGGGATGGATCATGCATTAGAGAGGATGACCTAGGATAGTGTGATGGGTCAGGAAGGTGGAAAAATCATGTGGTATGACATGTGATTATGGGGAGGATATATACATTAATGATTATATTTTACTACATGTAAATGTTTATCTAACATGTGAATGTCGGAATAGACACCGGTTGAGCTGATTTTCCCTAGGTAATGGAGACCTGGTACCTAATTTTTTGGGTGAGATAAGTTGACCCAAGTTCGTGTTTTATATATAATTATCAGTGATATGAGTTTCATTGAGTGTATATTTATATATTTTTCTAGGTGAGGCTGAGTTTTCCCCAGGCGTATGTTTATTTCCATATAGTTCCAAGGTGAGTTGAGTTGTGCTTGGGTGAACATTTATTTCTATGTGGTTCAGAGTGAGTATGAGTTTCCCTTAGCTGGTATGTTTTATGTTCATAGACACCCTAAAATTTTCCAGAGAAGGTATGTTATTTAGTTATGGTTTTTTGGTAGGAAATGGACCCCTTGGGTGGTTGATATTCTTATAGACACCCCAACAGTGGCCAAAACAGGTATAGTTGACCCTGAGTGTCACCTTAGAACCTGAGGATTGACGATGATTATTTATTCATTATTCCACATTGTATTTATTTTTCTAGTTCATATTATCACATGTGCATGCACTACTTTATTGGATATGTTTAGTTCTTTTTTGGTGGTGACCTACTAATTTGTACTCACACCTTTCTCAGGCATCCATGAAACTTGGGTACCTGAGTGGACTTCACTAATTATTGATTTTGGAAGAAAAGAGGACCAATGTTTCATGATCAAGTGGGATAATTTAGATGGAGTCAGAAACTGGATGTGATGAGGATCAAGGATGGTAGTAGAGACTGATGTTTTTTTATTATTTATTTATCTGTATAAGTGATTGTATTAGTGAGAAATTAGTTTATTTATACTTGTATGACTATGTGTTTGTATGATTATATTCTTCCACATTAATTTATTATTTATGATTATAGTTTTTTACTTATGAATACTATAATGGATGTTATGGATGATTTTTAGTTATTTCGACTATTGTCACACTTGGATATGATGGTATAGTCTCCCCATGGTAACACTGTAGACCCTCACCGCTAGTTGACAATCTATGGTGTTTAGGAAGTTGTGTCTGAAGTCAAGTAGTGAATCCAGTCAAGACATTATTGAGTAGTATTTGATTGAGAGATTTTATAAAGTGTTATAAAATCATATTTATCTTTTTCTTATTATTTGGTAATATGATAGACATGGATTATGGACGTGTTTGAACTTGTGATGAACCCCAATCTGGTGCATCGTGAACACTTTTTATGATTGAAATTCCAGGTTACCAATGATATGAGATTTTTATTCTTGGTTTATGATTATATGGTTGTATGATTTCACTTAGTGTGATACACTTGAGTTTTGGACATATGATTTATGAATTTTGGGCTTCTGGATTGTTGGTAAGAGGCCCGTTTACATGCATCATTTTCAGCACATTGGACTGAAAAGACATACGTGTGCTTACTTGTGATTGGTATCAATGGAGATAGAGGGTTGAACTGTTTAAAGTTTCAATGAAAACTTATATGGCGTTTTCCTATATAAAGTTTTGGTGAAATTATACCTAGCTAGGCCACAATGTATTTTTTCTAGTGACAGGTCATGAGGACTCTATGAATGGATGATCCTTAATGACTGTTATGAAGTACCTCTTGTAAGGTATGTATAGTGACTCTTAGTAGGATATTATATGAATTTCATTCCTTCATGATGAACCCTTTATGGGTGATTATGATTCTGGTTTTGAAAATAAAAATAGGTTTGGTTACTTAAAGTGTCTACAACAACCTATATAGTGTTTCCCCATTTATCTTCTTGGTGAAATTCTACTTAACTGAACCATATGGATATGGTATACTCAATGCATGTTGTCATGTTAAGATACCATTATATATATATGGATGAGATCATGGTCCTCAATGGGTTAGTCTCAAATGAATATGATCAATGAGGATTGGTGCTCTGAAGGGGTAGTGACTTGAAATGTGATTCCTAATACGTATGCGTACATGAGGACCCTAGTGTGGGTGTTAGCATGTGAGTTTCTTAATTTTAGTTAATATAAGAGTAGGGATGTTTCCTCATAAGATATTTCCTATGTGAGATATTATTACAGGCTAGGTGGGAGCGCCTAGTTCCCTTGAGATAAACTCGAGATATTGGCGAGCTGGGTGTTATGGTTGAGATGAGCTGTGCTAAATGAGGGTAACCTGAGAAAAGGGTTAACCCATAATTATTAGTGACCTTAGAGACATAATCATGGGTATATACTTCATATTAATAGATCTGTTCATGAAAGGTGATACAATATATGTGTTATATTCTTGGTGATTCCTTGGGATTTCATGACATAAAGCAATTGGGTGATTTTAATATCAAAGAAGGATTTTAAGGGCATGATCAATCACATTTCTAACCCTATTGGTTTATGGGGTGGTTCTCAATGAGATAGAGATGTATAATCTTATATAGATAGATCTAGTATGGATAGAGCATGGTTAGAATCTTCTGGTTTTGGAATTGATGCTTGGGTTGGCTGGTGATTGTGTAGTAATCCTTATCATGGTTTAAATTATAGGCTAGTTGAAAAGTTAGCACCAAGGTACCTTTAACTAGATAAGATTGATATACAGTGGGAAATGGTCAACTATTTAGGCATGTGAACCTAGGTTTGATGATATAAGACTCATGAGAGCATGATTCAGGTTATGTGAGTGGGTGGTATTGGAGTATACACCTGTTGGAATAAAAAAAGATCATAATGAATAATGAATAATGAATAAGAATGTGTGAGAGGGTTCTTTAGATGGGTCACTACACCTCGGGAGAGGAGAGTGAGTATTAACATGGTTTTTTTGTAAAATTATCAATGTGTGAGGGAAAAATCATGTTGGTTATACAAGGTTCCAATTGTTTATGGATTGGGGAGAGACCATATGTGAAATAAGGCTCGATGGTTATGATGAAATGATTGAAGGATTAGTTACTTGAGAATTTTGATGAAATGGGAAAATAATTTCTATGGTGATAGGTGAAATTAGAGTTAGATTAGTGTATTTTGATACGGTCAACCCAAGTGTGTGCCTTGACATAGGTTTTTTGGAGGGTGTGTTGTTAGAAACAATCTAGGTTGCACTCAAATAATGGTGTATAAGGGAAATCATATGGTAGGGAGTGCACCATTGAACGTTAGTGGGGTGTAACCCTTGTGATGAATATAAATTTGGTGGATTCAAAGGATAATGTTCCAGGTGATCCCAAAATGGGTAGTGGTTGATGATTCATATTGGTACTTAGGTATGAGCATGACAACCACATCTAGACATTACATGTAGTGATGAATGGAGCATGGGTTATAGAGGTGTGAATCTCATGTGGGTAGGGTCATGGATGTGATAAGACAGGTCATTAGATGGTTAATATGAAACTAGGATACCGATACAAAAATTGACATAGTTTAATCTGGTTCCATGATGGATACCATATATGGGATCCATATATGGTATTATATAGAGTCCGTACATTAGCATTAAGCTCAGGGTGGTTTTTATGTGATCTAAGGGTGTGTTGGATTGAGGTGCACTGGTGCTTACAGTGAGATAATGATAGTTGTTTAAATTAGATGAAGATACAACCATGGAATTAAATCAAATGTCTATTTTATAATTAATTATGATTTTTGAAGGATATTGGAATTCCTCTGAGGATTAAGGCATCATGGTTGGGAAATGAGATGACATGCCGGTGTGCGCAATCGAGCGTTTTTAGGAAAATTAGCCGAGGGAGGACTGATTGGTGTCGTGGTGTATAATTAGATATGGTGGTTGGAATATATATTGGGTACGTAACATTGAGTATGAAAAATGTATTTTTAGGAATAGATGAGGTTTTTTAAAGAAAATCCTACATATATGAGCATTATGGTTGGGTGATAGAGGCTTGTTCGATTTAGTTTGGGATCAAATATGAGGAGTAGTACTAGATTCTAATTAGTGTTTTCATGTGTAATTGGGTATTGTGAGGTGGAAAACACACCTAGTGGGTTGGTGGACCACTAAGATTGTGTTTCAGTAAGCGATTCCAATGTTGGGGAGCATTGTGGCTTGAAATACTCCCTTATGAGAGAAGATTTATGGTGGGGAGCATCATAAGTATAACAACCCTACTTCTTATTTAATTTTTAAACATGATCTATTACATAAAATTTCACTTAATAAAACTTATAAGATTTAGAGGTCTAGAATCTTTGGGAAATTAGGTACATTACATGACAACATAAAACATGAAAAGCAACATCTTTATTGAAAACATATTTAACATAACCAAAAAGTTCCTTATTACTCAACACTACATGGGATAACCTGAGGACATACATAAGAAAGAGGTGGGATATAAATCCCAGTAAGGGTATAAACAAGACATAAAATTAGGAAGAAAACACATGTTAAGAAATAATCATATCAATGGATAATAAAAGGAACTTGAATAACAAGGCATGATATTGCATGATAATTATAACATGGGAAATGTGGAAACAACATACAACATGACGTAAGCATGATTCAAGGATCGTTGCACATGGAGGAGCACATGTCAAGGCTCATTACACATGGAGGAGCATGGGTTGAGGCCCATTTAACATGGAGGAGAAAGAGTCAAGGCCCATTGCACATGATGTATCATGATACTAAACATCACTAAATGTATTGGAGAGCTATCATGGTGCACCCTTTATAATCATTTCATTCTCATGTTTAAGTGTACCACATAGATCATATAACATGGTTTCATTCAACATCATAATTTATTACATGATATAAGAATGTGGAATACATACATGTATGTCCCCAATAAATAAGTATATGTGAATAAAGGTGAATACCCTTGATAGAGAAAGGGGTATGGTATTCATTACCCGATGATTTTGGCATGGAAAGTCATGGTGCAATTTTGGTAGTATAACGACATAATATAGGAGTTAATAAAATGGGATGATGAGATAGAAATGGGTATATCATAATTTAGACATGAAATATACATTAATAGGGATATTTTAGAACATATCCCAACATATAAAAAAGGAATTTAGAAGACATAACATAAAAGGAATGCTTGATAAAATACGAGGGTGGAAGATTCCTTATAAAATTTCGGTATGGTAACAGGTGTACATAAAGGTTCTTAGGAGGGTTAAATGAGAGTTAAAGGGGATATCATCATTTAAACATAAAATGGAAAGTAAGGGGGATAGGTAAGAATGTATTACAACTTAATAAAATTCAAATCAAAAGAGAATATCATAAATTAAGTGCTTGATGAAAAGTGGAGAGAGAGAATCCCTTACAAACTTTCGGCATAGTAACAAATTAGGTATGGGTAAAAATAAGAGATTATAAATGGTCTAAAATTCAAATAATATCTATTTTATAGTAATGGAATCATAATAACTGAATGAGAATATAAAAATTTAAATTATAAATACTAATTTCAAAGAAGGTTCTTGAATTGAAAGAAAGAGAAGAAGGTGAGGATCCCTTACTTGGATGTGTGACTTTAAAGGCTTAAGAGAGGCTTATTAGAAACTTGGGGGAACCTTGGTAGGACTATAGGGAGTATAGGGAATATTTTGTATGAGCTTCAAAGAGTTTTAGTGAATATAAATGGGAGTTTGGGTGGGTTTATATAGGAAATGAGGGAGATTTCTTTATTATTTTGGTTTTGGACACTACATAATAAAATATTAAAAACCACAAACCATCCCATGGTTTTTGAAAATGGTTTCTACCAAAGGGTAGTGGTATAAATTATTTTATATGTCCAAGGGATTAAGGTAATAAAACATTTCCCTTTCTTATGTGGAGGTGAGTCATACTTTCAAAGAAATGATTTTAAAATCTTAAAATATACTATAAGTCTTGGAGGATTCACTAAGGATTTATAAAATAAATCAAATAAACTTAAAATTAAATTATTTTAAATTATAAATGTATATTTTTTCAAGGATAACTTTTATAGTATTTATTACATTACTATTGGGCCAATATGATGTCATAAAACACATCGTATATTTATACGGTATTTAATTTTTACCCAAAAATCTGTCTGTCTCAGAAAATTATGAAAAATTCACCATTGGATAATTTCATCATCATAATTCCAAAAATTATGTTCATTTTATCTAAATAAGTTTATAAATATGCGTATTTTTACTATTAAAATAAAAAATGACATTTATTGAAAATGACAGGTTTTTGTCAATAATAGTTTTCAAACACTAATTAAAATTACATTTGACATCATAAAAAATTATATGATCATTTATATTTTAAAAAATTAATTTAATAATAATATTTTATTAAAATGTTTTTTATTTCAAAAATCCATTAATTCATCAAAATAGATTTCTTAATTGAATTTGAATATTAACTAAAAATATTATTTATGATTTAAAAGTCATTTATAAAGTTATAATAATAGGAAGAAAATATATTAAATATTCTATAAAAAAATAATGTAAATATTTATATTGCTAGGGTCTTAATACATATCCCTTTATTACACCAGTATATGCCTAAGAGTAAGGTTCGTGATGGTAGGGCTTTCATGGGGCTGTTTGGTGAACATGGTTTGAGTTGCGATCTCGATGAACTTTAACTTATCCTATTAATGGTTTCACTCATACTAATGTTGTTAGATCCTGGATTAGTCTTGGTCTAAGGAAAATAAAAAAAATACTATCTCCCTCATAAGTTCTAATAAATGGGCTTCATATGTTATGATCCTACTGGTTGAGGCCATCACTTCCTTTGTCTATGCCAAAAGTATTTGTTAAAACTCTATATTTATACTAGTCATGTAATAATTGTTAAATAGATATATTATCAATAGTAAAGATAATTAACAGTCATTTTAATATCCAATTGGATATAATAAAAGAATCAAATATTTTTTCTAAAACCATATGACATTTAATTTAATCAAAATAAAGAGAATTTTATTCATAAATGTTTGGGTCATTACAAACTTCCCCCCTTAAGAAATTTCTCCCTCAAAATTTCTTTTTCCCACACTAAAACAGACGAGGGTAACTCTGCTTCATCACCTCCTCTGGCTCCCATGTTTCTTCTTCAAACTTGTGGTTTCACCACAACACTTTGATGAGGGGTATTATCTTATTTTGTAGAAATTTTTCTCTATGATCTAATATCTTCACCAGATGATCCTCATAGGAAATTTCATTCTCTAATGGTACAACCTTTGGATTGAGTACATGTGATGATTATGGTATTTACTTTCTTAAGATGGATACATGGAATACATCATATACTTGATACATGTTTAGTGGGATTGCTAATTGATAGAACCCTGATTTGATGCGACCATGGATCTAAAAAGGGCCGATGTACCTTTGAATAAGATTTCCCTTCTTCCCAAATCTCATCACTCTCTTTCATGGAGATATATGGAAGAATATCATGTCTCCAACACCAAACTCCAGGTCACGTCGATGATTGTCAGCATAGCTCTTTTTTTGACTCTGAGAAGATTTGATGTGCTGCTAGATTGTCTTAACCTTCTCCACCATTTATTTAACCATTTTAGGACCTAGAAGTTTTCGTTCCCCAACTTCATCCTAACATTCTAGTGTTATTCACCTCTTCCCATAAAGTTCTTCATAGGGGGCCATTTGGATGCTTGAGTGGAGACTGTTGTTATAAGATATCTCCACCAAGGAAGATATGATTGAACAAGCCATTCGTCCTAATGTTTCAGAAGAGGAGCTCAACAGAATTTACACACGAAGGCTGCAAGTTGATGCCACAGAGGAGCAAGAAGTGTGGTTAGATAAACCGGATGGAATTATGGCCCGCGGGTTCAATAAGGGAAAAATCAACTCAGAGGAATTTATTCAGACGATGGAGAGGATGATTTCCTACTTTGAAGAGCTCATCAGAGAGGATCCTGACATCCAGGTTGGTATGCTACACTGGGAGCTCTTTAGAGCAGCAGAGTCAAGTAACTTAAGCCTTGTGTTTCACCACTTTGTAAGCTCTTTCAGCACGTAGTGCTCCTGTAGTGTACTCTGGTTTTTTCCATTTTCCTTAAAATGGCTTAATAAAAAAAAATCTAATTTGGCTGGCTGGCTGATAAGACACAATAAATTTAAAATAAATGTTTAGATCATGTTAGAGACTTTTCCAAAAAATTAGAGGTGAATCTTGGATCTCGATCAGACACAATAGATAGTGGTACTACATGCATCCTTTCTACCTCTTTGATGTATATCCTTTCCTATTGATGTGTTGAGAAATCCTCTTGAATCATGATAAAGTGTGCAGTATTTGTAAGATGATCCACAATAACCCAGATATAATTGTTTCCCTTATATGTCTTTGTAAGTCCATGATGTTGTTTTCCCATTTCAATATTGGTATGAGTAATGGTTTCATCATACCCTTAGACTTATGCCTTTCAGTATTCACTTTCTGACATACTAGGCACTTTGATGTATATTATGAAATCTTATTCTTCATGTTATCCCACCAATAGTGCTCTCAGATATCTCAATAGAACATTTTGTTTCTTGGATGAATAGAGAAAGCCAAACTAAGTTCATCATCTAAAAGTTCTTTCTTTAACTCAAGATTTTATGGAACACATATTCTAGACCCAAATCTCACAATTCTTTTTTCATTAGCATTGAACTCTAAGGATTTCCATTTCCTTATATTTTACACTCTCTTCTGAATTCCCACATCATCTTTTTGAGATTCCTTTAACCTTTCCAAAAGAGATGGTTGAGAAATCATTTCTGAAAGGATCAATGATGTTTATTTATTTATGATTCACATGTCCATATTATTCAAACCTAAGAAGATCAAATAATTATTAATTATCATAAATGATAGAATTTTTGGGTCCTTTATACTTAGAGCATCCGCCACCTTATTTGATTTCCTAGGATGGTAGTAGATTGAGCAGTCATAATCCTTTATGAGCTTTAACCATCTTTGTTGGAACATATTTAACTCTTTCTATGTGAATATATATTTTAAACTTTTGTGATCCATATATATTTCACACTTCTCCCCAAAGAGATAATGTTTCCAGATTTTCAATGAAAATATCACAACTTCCAACTCCAGATCATGTGTGGGATAGTTTTGTTCATGAATTTTTAATTGCCTTTAGGCATAGGCAATGAATGTCATTTTTCATAAAAAAATCCCAATCCCTTCTTTTAAGTATGACTGAAAATTATGAAAAGATCCCCAATTGTGGGTAGTGTGAGCATATGGGCTGTGATAAGCCTCATTTTCAACTCCATGAATCTTTCTTCACATTCATCATTCCAAGAAAAATTGACTCCCTTTTGAGTTATCTTGGTAAGAGGGTTGGACAGTCATGATAAATTTCTCAAAAATCAATGACAATATTCAACTAACCCAAGGAAGCTATATATATCTATCACAAATTTTTTCCTTGACCATCCTTCAATTGCTTTTTTATTTTAAGGATCCATATATATCCAATTTATTGTGATTATATGACCCAAGAATGAGACCTTTTCATCTATAATTCACACTTTCTATACTTTTCATAGATCTTATCCTTTCTCAAGGTATTTATCATAGTGATCAGATGATCCTCATGCTCCTCCTAGGTTTTGGAGTATATTAGAATATAATATATAAATACTACAAAAATTTTTTCATTGTAATATCTAAAGAATATATTCATCAAATCCATGAAGATTTCTGGATTATTAGTGAGTATGAAAGACATCATTATGAACTCATAGTGCCCGTAACTTGTATGAAAAGCAGTCTTGGGGGTATCCTCCTTCTTCACCCTTACTTGGTAATATCCCAACCATAGATCCACCTTAGAGAAGTATTGTGCCCCACGTAGATAATCAAACAAGTCATCAATTTGTGGAAATAGATACTTGTTCTTTATCACGACCTTTTTGAGCTCATGATAATCAATGAAAAGGCTCATTGACACATCCTTCTTCTTGAAAAAGAGGAATGGTACACCCCATAGTGAAGCACTTGGGCATATAAACCCTTTATCTAGATTCTCCTATAGTTGTTTCTTCAGTACATCAAGTTCCAAAAAATCCATACTATATAGATTTATTGATATTGTCAATTCCCTAGGTATAATATTGATAAAAAATTCAACTTCTTGGCTAGAGGAAAGACTAGAAAATTCCTTGGGAAACACATCAGTGAATTCCCTCACAATAGGCATGTCTTCGAGGATGGTTCGTTCCTTATACTCAATCATTTGAGCTAGATATGATTTATCTTATGGAAATAATATCCATGCTTGAGATGATGGAGCTAAATAAGATTCCTACTCCTCCTTACACTTTTATAGAATCACGGGTCAATTAACCATTTGGAGAGTAATTTCCCTCGTATGGCAATTTATGTTGGTTCTATATAGGGAAAGTCAATACATGCCCTGAATTGCATCAAATTACACCATGGTAAGTATGACAAGGTTATCTGGGTAGTTAAATCCACAAATTGTGAAAGGGTAGGAGTTATATACATAGGATGAAATAATTTCGCCATTTTCCATTTTCATTGACATCCCTACTTCCATGCTTTGTGGTGTTGTTTGAATAGTTCCAATAAATTTTTATGATATAATGGGATGTGTAGAACTATAGACGATAACCCTCCCTTTAACTTTTTTATTTTGGTTATACTTTATCCAATATATAATTAGGTATGAGTACTTTTAAACTATTAAAGACATAAATGGGAATCCAATGAAATTAAAGGGATAACTTATAAATAATATTTATCTCATTAAGTTATCAGTTTATGGGATTTAGTCTATGTTATCCATGATTTAGTTCCTAACATATATTCTTATGGGATTTTTTTTTGTTCCCTTAATAATGGTTTGTAATGAGATTATGAATTTACCAAAGTATATCTGCTAGGAGTGTCAAACCTGGTGCATAGTAAGGCCCCTTGTCATATACCAGGTTACCCCAAGTCAATCCCAGAACACATTTTTGGAGTTATTACACCTCGGTACATTTGTCCTAGAACCACAACCACTTGTAGTATCCAGATAGGGACGTATTTTCTTGATAAACCACTTAATCTATACTTACCAAAATTTAGGGATGTTTTATTACCCTTATCCATATCCTAAAGGGTCTTCACTGGGGTTTTCTAATCCTCATCCCAAAAATAACTAAACCTATCCTCTGATACCAACTATGACAACCTTGATCCTTATTTTATTTTTAAACATGATTTATTATATAAAATTTTACTTAATAAAACTTAGAAGATCAATAGGTATAGCTTATTTTGTAAATTAGGTACATTACATAACAACTTAAACCATGAAAAAGAACATCTTTATTGAAAACTTATTTAACATAACCAAAACATTCACTCATACTCAACACTAAATGGGATATCCTAAGGACATACATAAGAAAGGGGTGAGTTATAAAACCTAGTAAGGGAATAAATAAGGCATAAAATGTGGAATACAAAACATGTTAGACAATAATATTATCAATGGATAATAAAAATAACTTTAATAATAAGTCATGATATTGTATGATAATTATAACATGTGAAATGTTGCAACAATATACAACATAACGTAAGCATGAGTCAAGGATCATTGCACATGGAGAAGCATGAGTAAGGATCATTGCACATGAAGGAGCATGGGTCAAGGACCATTTAACATGGAGGAGTATGAGTTAAGGCCCATTGAAAATGATATATCATGATAATAAATATTACCCAATGCATTGGAGCGCTATCAGAGCACACCCTTCATAATCATTTAATTCTCATGTTTAAGCGTGCCACATAGATCATATAACATGGTTTCATTCAACATAATAATTTATTCCATGATCTATGAATGTGCAATAAATACATGTAAGTCCCAAATAAATAAATATATGCACATAAAGGTTAATACCCTTGATATAGAAAGGGGTATGGTATTCACTACCCAATGATTTTGGGATGGAAAGTCGTGGTGGAATTTCGGCAGCATAACGACATCATATACAGATTCATAAAATGGGTTGGTGAGAGAGAAATGGTTCTCTCATAATTTATACATGAAATTAATAGTAATAGATATATTTTATAACATATCCCAACATAGAAAAAATGAATTTAGAATACATAATATAAAAGGAATGCTTGATAAAAGAGGAGGGTGGAAGATTCCTTACAAACTTTTGGCATGGTAACGGATGTACATAAAGGTTCTTAGGAGGGTTAAATGAGAGTGAAAGGGGATATCATAATTTAAACATAAAATGGATAGTAAGTTGGATAGGTAAGAATTTATCCCAACTTAATCGAATAAAAATCAAAAAAGAATATCATGAATTAAGTGCTCGATGAAAAGAGGAGAGAGAGAATCCATTACAAAATTTAGGCATAGTAATGGCTTAGGTATGGGTCAAAATGAGAGATTATAAATAGTATCACATTAAAATAATATGAATTGGTTAGTAAGGGAATCATAATAACTGAATTAAAATATAAAAAATTGAAATTATAAAGACTAATTTCAAAGAAGGTTCTTGAATTGAAAGAAAGAGTAGAAGGTGAGGATCCCTTACTTGGATGTGTGACTCCAAAGGCTTCGGAGAAGCTTCTTGGGAGCTTGGGGGAACCTTGGGATGACTATAGGGAGTATATGAGGAGTTTTTATGATATAAAAAAAGTTTTAATGAATAGAAATGGGATATTGGGTGGGTTTATATAGGAAAGGAGGGAGATTTCTTTATTATTTTGGTTTTGGACACTACATAATAAAATTTTCAAAACCACAAAAAATCACATCATTTTTTCACATGGTTTATGCCAAAGGGGATTGGTATAAATTATTTTATAAGTCCAAGGGCTGAAGATAATAAAATATTGCTCTTGATTTTGTAGAGGTGAGTCATACTTTCAAAGAAATGATTTTAAATTCTTAAAATATATTATAATTCTTGGAGGATTCACTAAGGATTTATAAAATAAATAAAATAAACTTAAAATTAAATTATTTTAAAGGAAAACATATATTTTTCTGATCATATACTTTATAGTATTTATTATATCACTATTGGACCAATATTATGTCATAAAACACACCATATATTTATACAATATTTAATTTTTACCCAAAAATCCGTCTGTCTAAGAAAATTTTGAAAAATTCACCGTTGGATAATTTTGAAATCACAATTCAAAAATTGATATTTATTTTATCTGAATAATTTTCTAAATATGTGAATTTTTACTTTTAAAATGAAAACCGTCTTTTATTGAAAATGACAGTTTTTTGTTAATAACAATTTTCGAACCCTAATAAAAATTACATTTGACTTTGGAAAAAATTATATGATCATTTATATTTTTAAAAGGTAATTTAATAATAATATTTTATTAAAATATTTTTTATTTCAAAAATACATTAATTCATCAAAATAAATTTCTTAATTGAATTTGAATATTAACCAAAAATACTATTTGTGCTTTAAAATTCATTTACAAAGTAATAATAATAGGAAGAAAATATATTAAGTATTTTATAAAAAAATAATTTAATTATTCATATTTCTAGGGTCTTGATACATATCCGTTTATTACACCAGCATACACCCTAAGAGTAAGGTTTGCGATGGTGAGGCTTTCATTGGGCTGTTCGGTGAACATGGTTTGGACCATGAACTCGATGAGCTTGAAATTATCCCATAAAATGTTTCTATCATGATTATGTTGTTGGATATCAGATTGGGATTGGTCTAGTAGAAAGCATAGAAATGATACCTCCCTTGAAATCTCTGATAAATGGTCTTCATATGGTACGATCCTACTGGTTGAGACCATCACTTCCTTCATCTTTTTCAAAAGGATTTATTAAAACCCTATATTTACACTAGTCATGTGATCACTGTTCAATGAATATATTATCAATGATAAAGATACTTAACGATAATTTTAAAATCCAATTAGGTATAATAAAATAAGTTCATGTGTTTTCTATGACTATAAGACACTTAATTAAATCAAAATAAATAGAATTTTATTCATAAATTTTCGGGTCGTTATAATAAGCCTAGATATGAATTGATTGATGACACTGTAGTTTCTAAAGATAAATGTGTGATGTTTAGTTCTATCTTAGTATTAATGGAAATGACAAATAGGAGGATTATTTTTTGTTTAATAGTGCACTCTCATGTATGAGTTGTGCAGTGGAATCTCAATTGTCATTCTATTGTATAAAACAATAAGTTCATTATGAATTGATGATAGAGATAGGGAAATATTTATGGTTAAGTAATGATGGGGATTATTAGGGATAATAAGTTCTATAGTGGAGAGTTTGTAATGAATCATATCATTTAAAGTTATGAATTTGGGGTAAGTTTTAATTTTTAGACTTCCATTGAAAATTCATTTTGATAATTGAGTTTTAGATTTGAATTATACAAGTTAGGGCCTCTTAATTAGATGTTTTTAGATATGTAAAAAGGTCTGAGAGGTGTCTTGTGAGCTTTGGGGGTGAATTTTGGGATTTTTTGAAAGAGTTTTTCTTTATGAATGATTAGTGCATGGTTAGGGGAAAATCGTGCGGGACAACTGTCTGAGTTGGGTTTGGCTTGGGGATTGATGCACAATTTAATAACAATCATAGAAAAACTATAATTCACGTTTTTTTGGGGTTCATAGTTTGAACATGGTTTGGAAAACCATTCAATGAAGTTGTGCAAAGGGGGTGACTTAAGGCAGTTCCAACTGCATGGTTGGTACATGAATTGGAAAACAGTGTGGCTAAACCAAGTGGTCTTTCGGATTTCATTAAAAATGAAAAATAACCATTTTATATATGAATTTTAGAACCCTTGTGATGTCATGACCTAGGTTCCCCTCAAAGGTTCCCCAATACGGTGGGCCACATGGCCTCAAGCACGCCTCCTCATATGCTATAGGTTTCCAACTAGCAGAGAGGGCCTAGGGTGTGTCTATGGGGAGACTATTACCTCATGTTAGAGTGGATAATAATAGATATGTAATAATAGGTATATAATAATAGTTAAATCACAGTAATGAATAAATGAGACTAGTAGTGTAAGTAAGATTAAACATCGATCAATAATAATCAACTCAAAAGTTGAACTGTAACATATAAAAAATGATGATGATGACATGTATCTACAAAATAGAAAAATAGGTATACATGGAAGAAGGAGGACAATACAATACATGTTGTAAAAAATAAAAAAAATATAAAAAAACCATCCAAGTTTCCTGAGCACTGGACCAGTCATCTGCTACCATGCTCCATCCAAAGCAAGCAAGCAAGAAAGTCAGGTGTCCAATGTGGGATGCTTCCCCTTGTCCATACCCATAATCATATAATCTGCCTAGGTACCAATGATAGCTCAAATATGTTGTGAGATAAATCTCAGTAGGCCACCACCAATGATGTCTATAAAATCCAGTATGTGAATATAAACTAACAATGTGAAGGTATATACAACTTTAAAGAAATCCCAAAATAATAACTCATAACAACTTCAGCCTCAGATGGTAATGCATCTGAAAATGAGATCATTGAATTAATTTATTTAAGTTTAGTTTATATAGATAAATCATGTAAATGTGTCAACATCACTAAAATAGTTCATAATAATAATAAAGGAGTATCCAAGGTGAAACTAAGGCATTATTAACCTTAGGGGTTGTCCAACTCATAGTAGTAACTCATGCAGTATGGAAATAAAGGAATTTGAGAATAATACAAGGGGCTTGCCAATGGTATTCCACTATAAAAAAGTCTAACTAACTCCATGGATCTTATCCATAGTAATCTTAGGCTAAGCATGACTAATCCTAATTGGGTGTATCCATGGCCCCGCGTTTTTGAATACATCAATCTAGATCTAAGAAGTGTATCCTAGGCATCCTAATATCTAGAGAGATAGTAAAGGGATCCTATGGTGTCATACCAAGCATCTACTAATAGACAAGGAACATGTTCCAAGGTGGGTATCTCCCTTGGAAGTTTTCTCCTCAAATCATAATGGCATCCTCTTAGTGCATATAGCATCCCGTCTTTTTATAACATAACTTTTCATTCCATTACACGGAACTGAGGATCTTTAAGGTTTAGTGTCTTGGAAACAAGGAACATAAAACAAAAAAAAAACATTCTTCTTAAACACTTGAAAGGCTTCTCCTCATGTTCACCATAGGCTCATTACTGCATCTCATAACCTGGGGACATACATAAAAAGGAAGGGTGAGCAGAAGGCCCAGCAAGGGAAACAAGTGAAACATTTTACATATGAACTTGAGATACATCAATAAAGTCATGAAAAGAAATTTAAGGCATGAAAATGAAATCATGAGGCATATCATAATAAAAATAAAACTTTTTCATAACTTGAAGATGTGGCTACATCATTTAACATAGACAATCATGAACATATCACCAAGGTCCATCCCCAAGGTGTCATTTTAAAATTACCAAGGTTATTCACCAAGGTATCGTGAAAATTGTAATCTCTAGTGGTTACATCATTACCCAATGCATTGGAGCGCTATCAGGGCGCACCCTTAAATTTGCCTTTATTATAATGTGAGCCACATATATCATCATCAAACATTTCATAAATAACCCATATAGCATAAAATAAATGGGTTTCATTTCATAATCATAACGTTTTAAAAACTGCTTTAAAGACATGATCTTTACGTCACTTTAAACCCACGGAAAGGGAAAGAGGGTTTCATGTATGTAATTACCAGAATTTAAAATAGAACATTTTGATATATATGTGAATACCCCTATAGAAATAAGAGCTTTGAGTATTCACTTTATAACATAAAATAATTTTTAGAAAAGAGAGAGAGGCATTTTGAGACGAAAATTCTGCAGCATAACGGCTATGTTACAAGGTTTTAGAAAACATTGAGAAGAGAGGGGACATGGGTCAAACATTCATAAATGACCCATCAAACAGTATAGGGAAAAAATATAAGAGATTTAAGAATATGGTAATGAAATTTGAAAATATACCATATGAAATGAAGAACATGAAAGGAAGAAAAAAAAGATTTCTCTTGTGAGAATTCGGCAGCCTAACGGCGTCACTTAAACTTCAACAAAATTGAATTGACAAGGTCAAATAGGGTATCTCATAATATGAACATAAGAGTACAGTATGATAGATATAGAGATCATACCCCAACATAATAGAAAGGAACTTGAAAGAATTGACATGAAAGTGGAACTTCAAAACGAGAATGGTGAAGAACCACTTAAAAATTCGGCAGCCTAACGACACCACTTAAACTTCAACAAAATACTGAATTGAAGAGATCAAATGGGGTCTCTCATCATATGAACATAAGAGTCCAGTATGATAGATATATAGATCATACCCCAACATAACAAAAAGGAACTTGAAAGAATTGACATGAAAGTAGAACTTCAAAACGAGAAGGGTGAAGAACCACTTAAAAATTCGGCAGCCTAACGGCGCCACTTAAAACATCAAAATACTGAATTGAAGAGATCAAATGGGGTCTCTCATCATATGAACATAAGATTCCAGTATGATATATATAGAGATCATACCCCAATATAACAAAAAGGAACTTGAAAGACTTGAATGAAAATAGAACTTGAAAACGAGGAAGGTGAAAGAATCCCTTAAAAATTCGGCAGCCTAACGGCGCCACTTAAACATTCTTAAAACGAATTGATGAGAGAAAGGGGGGTCTCTCATCATATTAACATGAAATAGGCAGTAGGATGAATATAAAATAACATCCTCCAACATAAGAACATGGAGTATAAAAGAAAAGACATAAAAGAGATTACTTGAAAAGAAAGAGAGAGGTCGGATCCCTTACCTTAAAATGTAACTCTTAAACCTCAAAGGTTGGGACCTTGAGGGCTTGGGGGCACCTTGGGAGGACTCCTTGGGAGGTAATGAGACCAGAACTTCATTGGGGAAGAGTGGGGAGTCGAATGGATGAGAGGATGGCTTGGTATTTATAGGGAAAGTGAGGGGACAAGGCATTAATGGCAAAGGGACACCTCATTAGTGGTTTTGGCAAAACCATGGGTTTGCCCATGGTATTTGCCCATGGTATTGGCCACTTGGGACACCTCATACCTTATCTCACTATTCATAATTCGAACATATTGATTACAAACTTAATACATCATTTAATGATGTCATTAAACACCCGTAACTTAAAAACTGTATTTTCACTATTCATCAAAAATTCAACTTTCTCAGAATAATCCCAAAATTTCACCTTAACCAAATATCAACGCTCTGATTACAAATATGAACTCCATTTTATAAAAATAATTTTCTAAATATTTTTAATTTAATTTTTAAATAAAAACACTATTCATCGAAAATTCATTTTTTTCAGAAAAAACCCCAAAAATTACCATAACATAATATCGATGCTCTGAGTTCAAAAATAAAGTCATTTTTATAAAAATAATTTTCTAATTATTTTTAATTAAATTTTTAATTAAAAAACACTATTCACCCGAAAAAACTAATACTTGAATAATAATTAATGAAACCGTTATTTAACTATTTTATTGAATAACATTACTTAATCAAGGTGCCTAGATTATTTTAAAACTTTCTTTAAGTGAGATTACTAATCCATTTGGTCATATTACTAATCCTAATCATAAAATCACTATTCATAATTTACTATTCATCAAAAATCAAGTTGATCTTATTAGACTCTAAATTTCGTACTGAACATAATTGTAGAAGACCATTTTTCGAAAATCATTACACATTTTTAATTATTTAAGGTTTACACAATCATTTTTAAAATATCCTTTTTCTAAAATTCATCAAAAATATGCATACAATATTTATCCGGTCATTTGAAAATTCATAAACATCATCATAAGAAGAAATCCAAATTTTTATTTAAAAAAAAATTACACAAGGCAATTACGGTCTCGTTACATAACCCCTTATAATACCAGCATAGGACCTAAGAGTAAGGTGTGCTAGGGTGATAGAATTTTGGGGCGGCTCAGTCAACATTGCCCGAGTAGTAATTTCTATCAGTTTGAACTTCTCGCGAAGGCGATTCCGTTCTAGCTTCACATGATGAAGTTCGGCTTGGATTTGGTCCAGAGCAAAGCCCAATGGTGCTACCTCCTTCCCAATCTCTGTTAGATGGGCTTCGATCGGCCCAAGGCTACTAGGTGAGGCCATCAAATCTTCTTTCTATAATAATTAACCAAGATTACTTAAATATAGAGACAATAATCAAAACATTTTGTTCACGCTGGTCATATTGACCGATGGTCATATAACACTCAAAAACCAATGGTCTCATTTTATTTATAATCATGTTTATCAAATAAAACATTTTTTTTTGAGTATAAAAAATAACACATGAAATTAGGAAACAAGATTTATTCAAAATTTCGGGTCGTTACAATCTTCCCCCCTTAAGAAATTGCGTCCTCGCAATTTTTTTAAATTGGGTTTTGAAATTTCATTGAAAGTCCCACATCGGAAAAAGAGTCAGTAACACCATTACTTTAAAAGAAAGAAAAGGAAGTACAAAGGCCACCCGAGTTAACCCACACTCGGGTTCCATGTAGGAAAACATGGACATGGAGGAAAAAAAAAGGGTCAGTTCTGAGAGAGAGTGATAGAGAACATGATTAGGAGAAAGTTAACCATGAGAAAATCCCAAACTTATGATGTGTGTAAACGGTCTTTGATTACCTAGTAGGAAACGTAAACCAACAACATTTTTGTTTTACGTTTCTTTTCATAATTTTGAGGATTTCATTTACTACATAGAACAAAAACATAAGAAAATATACCTACCTTCAAGTAGAGTTTCATCCTTTAACAAGTCCCTACCAACACTATTCTTTTCCCCAAATGATGAGAATTCAAAAACACTTGGTCTCATAAAAGCACAAGAATCATCTTCTATAGAATCACATAATCTACAAAAGATTAACTATCTATTTCTTCTATCTTTAAACATTATCCCAAAAACAGAAAGGTTAAGGTAAAACAACTCTTCAAAAAGAAAGAATCCCATAGGAATAGAACCTACTTTTAAATCTTCAAAGTTCCATGGTACTACCCAACGTTCATCATAGACCACTCCATAAATAACGGTCCTTAAAATTCCTCAAAATAAACCAAACTAAGATTGAAACCCAAATACAAGAAGGATTTGATAACATAGTCTTCCAAAACAACTTCATTGTTCATCTCCAGACAACATCAACCACTCCTAACATCTTATAACAAAAGTAGCTAACCTAAACATATTTTACCCAAGATAGGTTAATCATTCCCAAAAGTAACCTAAATTACTATAAGTCCACCTTAAATTCATCAATTCTTCAAAATATAAGTCAACCTTACTCCTCAATGAAAATACTATAGTAATCTATTTACCTCGATCATATAGGGTCCCCAAAATAGTGAACGCCTTCCAAAATAATAATCATCTTTTAATCCCCTAATAAACTCTGACATATTAATACGGAAATTGTCGCATTTCCTATCACATTGGTTGTTGGGACACGTTATTCCATTTCCCACCATTAACTAAGAAGATAAAGTATAATTAGAGGCTTAAATACTTAACCAATAATCATGAAAAGGAACTTAAAGCATATAAGGATAACTTGTAGAAGAAAAGTATACCCTAACTTGTGATCCCCTAGGTTCCCATCTAGGTTATCCATGATCATATATTCTTATGTGAACCTTTATTTTATTTTATCTTTGTTCCTTTAATAATGGTTCATACCAAGCTTATGAATTTACCAAAGCATATCCCCCGGGAGTGTCGTAACCAAGAGTGCAGCAAGGCCCGTTGTCGTGTACCAGTTCCCGTTCGAGTCTAGCTCAAAGCGGTGTTTTCGGGTTTTACCCCTATGTACATCTGTGCCAGAGCCACCTCTACCTGCTCGTATCCAGACAGGGATGTATTTGCTTGACAACCCCTTACTCAATACTCACCAAAATACCAGGAAGATTTCCTATATTAAACTTTTCTATAGGGTTCCTCCTAGAGTTTTCATATCCTAATTTCCACAAATAACTAAACCATCCTTTGATACCAACTATAGCATCCCGTCTTTTTATAACATAACTTTTCATTCCATTACACGGAACTGAGGATCTTTAAGGTTTAGTGTCTTGGAAACAAGGAACATAAAACAAAAAAAAAACATTCTTCTTAAACACTTGAAAGGCTTCTCCTCATGTTCACCATAGGCTCATTACTGCATCTCATAACCTGGGGACATACATAAAAAGGAAGGGTGAGCAGAAGGCCCAGCAAGGGAAACAAGTGAAACATTTTACATATGAACTTGAGATACATCAATAAAGTCATGAAAAGAACTTTAAGGCATGAAAATGAAATCATGAGGCATATCATAATAAAAATAAAACTTTTTCATAACTTGAAGATGTGGCTACATAATTTAACATAGACAATCATGAACATATCACCAAGGTCCATCCCCAAGGTGTCATTTTAAAATTACCAAGGTTATTCACCAAGGTATCGTGAAAATTGTAATCTCTAGTGGTTACATCATTACCCAATGCATTGGAGCGCTATCAGGGCGCACCCTTAAATTTGCCTTTATTATAATGTGAGCCACATATATCATCATCAAAAATTTCATAAATAACCCATATAGCATAAAATAAATGGGTTTCATTTCATAATCATAACGTTTTAAAAACTGCTTTAAAGACATGATCTTTACGTCACTTTAAACCCACGGAAAGGGAAAGAGGGTTTCATGTATGTAATTACCAGAATTTAAAATAGAAAATTTTGATATATATGTGAATACCCCTGTAGAAATAAGAGCTTTGAGTATTCACTTTATAACATAAAATAATTTTTAGAAAAGAGAGAGAGACATTTTGAGACGAAAATTCTGCAGCATAACGGCTATGTTACAAGGTTTTAGAAAACATTGAGAAGAGAGGGGACATGGGTCAAACATTCATAAATGACCCATAAAACAGTATAGGGAAAAAATATAAGAGATTTAAGAATATGGTAATGAAATTTGAAAATATACCATATGAAATGAAGAACATGAAAGGAAGAAAAAAAAGATTTCTCTTGTGAGAATTCGGCAGCCTAACGGCGTCACTTAAACTTCAACAAAATTGAATTGACAAGGTCAAATAGGGTATCTCATCATATGAACATAAGAGTACAGTATGATAGATATAGAGATCATACCCCAACATAATAGAAAGGAACTTGAAAGAATTGACATGAAAGTGGAACTTCAAAACGAGAATGGTGAAGAACCACTTAAAAATTCGGCAGCCTAACGACACCACTTAAACTTCAACAAAATACTGAATTGAAGAGATCAAATGGGGTCTCTCATCATATGAACATAAGAGTCCAGTATGATAGATATATAGATCATACCCCAACATAACAAAAAGGAACTTGAAAGAATTGACATGAAAGTAGAACTTCAAAACGAGAAGGGTGAAGAACCACTTAAAAATTCGGCAGCCTAACGGCGCCACTTAAAACATCAAAATACTGAATTGAAGAGATCAAATGGGGTCTCTCATCATATGAACATAAGAGTCCAGTATGATATATATAGAGATCATACCCCAATATAACAAAAAGGAACTTGAAAGACTTGAATGAAAATAGAACTTGAAAACGAGGAAGGTGAAAGAATCCCTTAAAAATTCGGCAGCCTAACGGCGCCACTTAAACATTCTTAAAACGAATTGACGAGAGAAAGGGGGGTCTCTCATCATATTAACATGAAATAGGCAGTAGGATGAATATAAAATAACATCCTCCAACATAAGAACATGGAGTATAAAAGAAAAGACATAAAAGAGATTACTTG
This sequence comes from Viscum album, assembly GCA_963277665.1. Taxonomy (NCBI): domain Eukaryota; kingdom Viridiplantae; phylum Streptophyta; class Magnoliopsida; order Santalales; family Viscaceae; genus Viscum; species Viscum album. The sequence goes on along the minus strand of OY728131.1, from coordinate 668,179,877 downwards.
AAAAGAAAGAGAGAGGTCGGATCCCTTACCTTAAAATGTAACTCTTAAACCTCAAAGGTTGGGACCTTGAGGGCTTGGGGGAACCTTGGGAGGACTCCTTGGGAGGTAATGAGACCAGAACTTCATTGGGGAAGAGTGGGGAGTCGAATGGATGAGAGGATGGCTTGGTATTTATAGGGAAAGTGAGGGGACAAGGCATTAATGGCAAAGGGACACCTCATTAGTGGTTTTGGCAAAACCATGGGCTTGCCCATGGTATTTGCCCATGGTATTGGCCACTTGGGACACCTCATACCTTATCTCACTATTCATAATTCGAACATATTGATTACAAACTTAATACATCATTTAATGATGTCATTAAACACCCGTAACTTAAAAATTGTATTTTCACTATTCATCAAAAATTCAACTTTCTCAGAATAATCCCAAAATTTCACCTTAACCAAATATCAACGCTCTGATTACAAATATGAACTCCATTTTATAAAAATAATTTTCTAAATATTTTTAATTTAATTTTTAAATAAAAACACTATTCATCGAAAATTCATTTTTTTCAGAAAAAACCCCAAAAATTACCATAACATAATATCGATGCTCTGAGTTCAAAAATAATGTCATTTTTATAAAAATAATTTTCTAATTATTTTTAATTAAATTTTTAATTAAAAATCACTATTCACCCGAAAAAACTAATACTTGAATAATAATTAATGAAACCGTTATTTAACTATTTTATTGAATAACATTACTTAATCAAGGTGCCTAGATTATTTTAAAACTTTCTTTAAGTGAGATTACTAATCCATTTGGTCATATTACTAATCCTAATCATAAAATCACTATTCATAATTTAATATTCATCAAAAATCAAGTTGATCTTATTAGACTCTAAATTTCGTACTGAACATAATTGTAGAAGACCATTTTTCGAAAATCATTACACATTTTTAATTATTTAAGGTTTACACAATCATTTTTAAAATATCCTTTTTCTAAAATTCATCAAAAATATGCATACAATATTTATCCGGTCATTTGAAAATTCATAAACATCATCATAAGAAGAAATCCAAATTTTTATTTAAAAAAAAATTACACAAGGCAATTACGGTCTCGTTACATAACCCCTTATAATACCAGCATAGGACCTAAGAGTAAGGTGTGCTAGGGTGATAGAATTTTGGGGCGGCTCAGTCAACATTGCCCGAGTAGTAATTTCTATCAGTTTGAACTTCTCGCGAAGGCGATTCCGTTCTAGCTTCACATGATGAAGTTCGGCTTGGATTTGGTCCAGAGCAAAGCCCAATGGTGCTACCTCCTTCCCAATCTCTGTTAGATGGGCTTCGATCGGCCCAAGGCTACTAGGTGAGGCCATCAAATCTTCTTTCTATAATAATTAACCAAGATTACTTAAATATAGAGACAATAATCAAAACATTTTGTTCACGCTGGTCATATTGACCGATGGTCATATAACACTCAAAAACCAATGGTCTCATTTTATTTATAATCATGTTTATCAAATAAAACATTTTTTTTTGAGTATAAAAAATAACACATGAAATTAGGAAACAAGATTTATTCAAAATTTCGGGTCGTTACAGTGCACAAGGCATTCCTATGGAAATCCAAGGCTGGATCATGTCTAACCATTCCTATAAAGATAAAAAGGTCCATATGAGATAGGAACATTATACATATAACATTATTAAATTTAGGCCATGTAATACTCATTCCAATAAATAATTCATTAGGTTCATCCCATTACCTTTCATTAGAGTAATAAGGTTAATCAAGGGCATGCAACCATTTATCACTTTAATTACTTAATCATTTATCATGTTCATTCTGTTACCTTTCAATAATCATGAAAAGATGAATATGGACACGAAACCAATTACCATTAAATTATAATTAACTTGGAAAAGAGATATCTATAAATATATTTTCCATTTAATAATTTTAAGATTCATTTAATTATGATGGAACACTTACCTTAATAAGGCCAAGAGGAATCACACCCGAATGATATTTAAAAAGGGGCAACAAATCATAACATGGTACACACCCTAAGTGGGTGGAAGGTGTTGTATTATCAACCTCAAAATAAATGAATAACATGTATAAAAATGGTTCCAAAATATGATCATGATGATTATAATAAAGGAATATGAATTTTAGAAGCATCACCTGGTGAAATTGGCGTGCACACAACAATGAAAATTTTATAAATGATGAGACTTTTAGGGAAAAGTCATAGATCGACTACATTATGTCGGTAGTGACCTCCTCATATAGTATCAACCCTTAGTCTAGATTGGATCGAAAGAAAATGGAATATTAAATGAACGCCCAAAAAATAGTCCATATGATTTTTGCATCAAAATAGCATCGTTAAGGGGAAGACAAATGAAAAACTAAGCCTAAGGACTAAAGTAGTCAGCAAGAGGAATCTGATAAGATGATCATATCTTGAATCAGAGGTCAGACGAAGAAGAAATTGGTGAACCTAGGTAGAATGATGTTAAAGAGCCCTCAAAGGAGGAGAAGGAAACCTCATGCCTGGTAGAAATAGGAAAATAAAGAAGGGGTTTGAGTTTTAAAGAGTTTAAGGGTATTTTGGTCATTTTAACAAAAAATTATGGGTTGCATGATTTAGCCGCACGGTTGGGAAAGCTATGTGACAAACTTGCTTGGATCGCTATCTAAGGAGGGACACTACATAGTTTTTCCATACAGTATGAGAAACCATGCGCCAACCATGACATTTGGCTATACTAAAAATTTCAGACATTTACCATGGGCATGTGACCCTGGGTGCATGGTTAGGGTTGACAGTGTGCCCTACTCTCCCCTCTGAAATTCCCAACGTAGTTAGGAGAAACTGTACAGGTTGAGATATATGGTTTTTACTAACTGTGCGGCCTAGTTCTTTCTTCCACTGGTTGGGGTTCCAAGCTTTGAATAAGCCCCGAACACCCCCGAAACTTATGTGACCTCATTCGACATCCATATTAGACCCAAGAAAAATAATTACACTGAGATTTAAAGGATCCATACCTCATAGAAAAACCAGGTTCTTAAAATATTCCCACATTAATGAACTCATCCACATGTTACCCTTCCAAGGGTGGTGAAACACTTTCTAAGAACAATTTTGGCCACTGGGAATGTACATCAGCCTCCCACTCCCAAGTTTTATCCTGTACATGGTCATGCTGCCATAAAACCAACAATAAAGGAATAAAGTAGCCTTATAGATCCTTTGTTATTTGGTCAAAAATGAGTATGGTATATCCTCAAAATAATCATCAACATCTAGATCTACATCCTTAGGATCAAAATCATGAGATGGGTCGGCATGATAATGATGAAGCTGTGAAACATGGAAGATGTCATGCATGGCGCAGTACCTATGAGGTAAAAAAACTAATATGATCCTATCCTAACTTTATCCAAAATCTCAAATGGCTCAATATAAAAAATAGATAACTTCCCTTACCTCTGTATCTGTCTATTCCCAAGTATGGGTGATACCCGCAAGAAAACACAATCTCCGACCATGAACTCTAGAGGTCATTGATGACAATCGACATATGATTTATATCTAGACTGAACAGTAGAAATACGATTTTTGATCAAATACACCTACTCCAAAGTCTCATGCATGATACGAGGACCTAGTATCACTAACTCTCCTACCTCTAACCAGCACTGGGGTGAACGAAAATACCTACCATATAAGGCCTTGTACGGAGTGTCACACCCCAACCACATTTTTCTTTTATTTTTATTTATTTATCAATGTTGGATCTTTTTGTTGAGGTTAGGGTTGAGTGTCAGATAATAGTATTTGGATTTTGATGGTTTCAGTGTGCTTCCAGCCCTGTGCATGGTTATTGTGAATGGTATTTGGAGAATATGGCATGTTGGGGAGTTTTTGACACCCACGATGTCAGTAAACTGTGTTTAAATCATTCTAGGATATTTGGGTGGACTACCCTAGTGTTTGTGGTGTCTTTTGAGGGGTTTGAGAATTTTTTTAGGTATCATCGTTTAAGAATGGTTTTCCAAAACCATGCAACTTAAATCTCCAAGTTTATAGAATGTTTCCAGTATCATTTTCATGGTTTGTGCATGGTTTACAAAACCGGTTCACAAAAATGTGTATCCCATTAAAACCTAAATAAATTTAATTTTAAATACCCTATTTAAGTGATTTCACCTCCAATTTTAATCCCTATGATTTGTGTATCAACCAGAGGGAGCCCCCCCTTCATTATATTTCATCTTGGGACACTTTTTGGGTGATTTATCACCAAAATTTAGTGATTATTCATGATTTATTCATCAAATCTTTCCCTTTACTCCTCTTCTCTCTTTCCCCTCTTGAGTTCTTGGTTTCCCTTGGTGGGGTTTTCTGGTTGGATGAACCATAAGGGTTAGGGTTTATGTTTGGCTTGATTTATTATATGTTATGTTGTTTGGATTGTTCCTTAGGGTAATACCATAAATATGTTATAATATTACTTGTGGTGTGTTGGCACAAATTGTTTCAGCGTTTTCATGATGGAAAATGGGTGTGAAATGGTTTAATAAGGGATTTATTTAATTATTCCCATTTTCAATTCATTTAATGTGTTTGATAAAATTTATATTGGTTTCTTAAAATGAAATTGAGCACTTTTGGTGATGTTTGAACTTGGTTACATTCTGTGTCATTGTTTTAATCAAAATTTGGGTGTTTTGTGTAGTTTGGGAGCCTCTTTATGGCTTAAGAAATTGGAGTAAGATGATTTGGAAAGGTTCTTCCCATTAATAAATGATTATTAATGATTTTGAAATTGTGTTACATATTGTGTTGGTTTAATAAAAAGTGGTGTTCTTGAAAATGGATTTTTAATGGTTTCATGGACACTTTAAGTGTGTCATTGGATGTTGGCACATCCATGGGTGCATGGGGTGCACAAATGAATGGGATTTAAAATAAATATGGCATTTAAAAATGATATTTTCCTTCATCCATAGTTTAAAAAAAGGTTTCTCATTCCTTCCCTCTTCCCTTTTTCCTAAAATGGTTCCTTGATTTCTAAATGGTGAAGTTTTTCTTCAAGTGAATTAAAAATGAGACTTCAAATGTATTATTTAAAGCTTGTACCTTCTGGAGTTTTTGAGATATGTTTTGTTGAATAATTGGATTAAAGGCATGTTTTGAATTTTTAGACACACTTGGTAACTAAGTGGAATAAATTCCCATTTGGAACTTTTCATATTCTTTCATGTTTCACTCTAGTTTAGAAATGGTTTTGTAAATGTATTGGATTTGAAATGTCAAAGGAATGTTTGGTACTTTGTAATGTTTTTGAAAGGTTGGTTTTTATATGATGTGATTTGATGGCTTGGTTGGTTTTTTATAATTATTGAGAAAGTTTTTTGAAACTCAAATGATGTAAAGGCCCATTTGAAACTTGTGTATGAATTTTTACAAGATGTAAACACCTATGGAGGATTTCTCGAGATGTGGGTTATCACATGGGTGGTGTCGGTTGTTGGGGTAGGAAAGTGTGGTGGTGGAAGGTAAGGTGATATGCTCATGTGAGGTCCTCTCTTTCCTCTATGTATTACTATTACTATCATGGGATTCATGGGCATCATTTATATGGTCAAGTGATGGTTTCTTATTGACCCTGATTATATTGGTTTCTACACCATTGATTTTACAAGGATTGGAGGGATGTACCACTAGATTTTCTAGTTTAGAGTGGCTAATTGATTATTGACTATGGATCTGCACCATATTCTGGTAGGTGATTCTAATCTGAGTGTGTCTAGGGATCACTCTAAGTATGTTTATGAAATTTCCATGATTATCTATCTATATGTTATGTTTATTTTTTATTTCATGTGGATATTCTCCTTTCTAGTTTATATTATCTATTTATCTTCATTTATTTTATTCTTATCCATCATCTTGGTTACTTGGTATGAATTTCTCTTAGGTTTTTCTTTTGAACTGGGTTGTGAAAAGTTAAATTGTTTTTGAATAAGAAAGAATCATGAGTTGTTTTAAAATGGGAACTTGTGGGTATATTTGTTTAGTTGTTTAAAATGTTTAAAAAATTGTTTTCTAAATGTATTTCAAACTAGTGTTTGTGGACTGTCTCGGGAAAGGAAATGCATAGAATCTGTGGTGATCACTTACTGAGCTGTTTAAGCTCACACCCTACTTATGCCACTCGGTGTCGGTAGAACCATGTTGTTTTCAAGGTTTAGGTTTCTATTTTGTGTGCTCACAGTTAGAGAAGGTTGGTCTTGTGGTTGGTGGTGACCAAGAGGTCTTGTGGAGATATTTTTTGGCATGGTCCATCTTTAGTTGTGTATTAAATTTTTAGTTTTTTTTAGAAGTTGTATCTGGATCATGTTTATATATTATTAGTGTTCAATTATTGGATCTTGTTTTATATTAATTTTTTTTATTTTGATCCTAGTTATTTATTGGGCTAAATCATTCCCATTATGATTACTTTGATGCCTAACACTAGTTTCCAACCTGTGGGGATTGGGGACTCCTTTCGGTCCATGTCTTGGAATGGGTCAGATGTCATATTGGATGACATCTCAGCTTGGTTCGTGATACAGAGCCATCTGAATTATCACCTAAAAGCTATTATTGTAGGCAAACTCAATGAGAGGGATATGATTCTCTCAATAACTTCCAAAATCAAGGACACACAATCTGATAATTTCCTTCGAAACCTATATATTTCATTCTGATTGGCCATCGATATGAGGGTGAAAAGATATGATCAAAATTACCTTTGTACCTAAATCTATTTGCAACCCCTACTAGAAGCTTGATGTGAAATTAGAATCCCTATATAGAATTATAGTATGAGGGAACTCATTTATCCATATGATCTCACAAACATACAGTCTTACCAGGTCATCAATTGAGAAATTATCCTAGATATGAAGGAAATTGGATACTTTTTTCATTCGATCCATAACTACCCAAACTATTTCACTACCACAAGGAGACCTCAGTAAGCCGACTAAAAAATCTATCACAATGTATTCCCATTTAAATTATAGGATTGGTAATAGATGTAACAAGATAGTAGGTCATTGGTGACCCACCTTCACCTACTGATAGGTAGAACTCTTAGTAATAAAACCTTTTATCTGAAATTTCATCCCAGTCCATTAATACTAGTGATGCATATCATGACACATCTTGGATATACCTGGATGAACTACCCACAGAGAAGTGTGGGACTATTAGATAATTTACTATATCATGTATTTATGAACCTAGATATTCCCATGTATACATAGGATGTCATCTACATCAACAGACCAATCCCAATGCAGGTCCTCCCCAGAAATACTCTCTTATAAGACCAATCCCTCAAGATCTAAAAACTAAATTCTCTTCACCCCATCAGGGAGGAAAGAGGTAACTACTAAGTCCATAAGGAAAGGACACTTTTGAATCTCATGAAACTCTATATAGAACTTAGAAAATAGATCCATCAATTTCCATTCACTACTAGCTTCTTGAACGACATATTCCTGGGTTTTCTAGCTCAGTGCATCAACCATCGAATTTCCCTTTCCGGTGTTATAGGTAAGCTCAAAATCAAAAGTCTAAAGGTATTAAAACCATATTTACTATATGATACTAAATTCATGTTGTATAAATATACATTTGAGGCTCTTATGGTATGTATACACCACAAAGTTCCCACCCATTAGATAGTGTCTCCAGCAATGCAAAGCATGGACAACTGTTGTAACCTCAAGGTCATGCGTCAGGTAATTTTGACCATGAGGTATCAACTGGAGAGACCCTTACACAAATAATATATCCTCCTAAATTAATACCACACCTAACATGATGATTGATACATCATATAAAACTATATATCCTCTTCCAGGATCTAGAAAAGTTAGAATCAGTGATAAAGTAAACCTTCCTTTCATCTCCTGAAACAATTTCTCATATGTTTAAACCAAAAGAACTTCACAAAATTCATAGTAAGACCAACAATAGGTACATTGAGGTGTGATAAGTCTTGTATGAAATTCCTGTAACATCCATCCATACCTAATTAATTTCATATATCAAACACGTTCTTGGGCTGCTCCTAGGAAACCACAACAATCACCTTCTCTAGCTCAATTGATACTTTTGATTCTAAGATAATATTACCCAAGAAGTGAACTTTTTTGATACAAAAGTGGAACTTAGAAATATTAACATAAACTTGATGCTCTCTCAGTGTATTCAAAATGATCTCCAAACATTTATAATGGTGGCTTTGAGTATGAGAATAAACCAATATGTTATCTATGAAAACCATAATAAAAGAACCTAGATAGGATTGGAAAACCCAATTCATCAAGGCCATGAAAATGGTGGGCGTGTTCTTAATACCAAAAGAAATAACTAGATACTCATATGAACCATACCAACTATGGAAATTCATATGTGGTCCTGACTCGCGCCTGATGATAGCCCAATATCATGTCTATCTTTGAGAACACACTAGCTCCTCAGAGCTATTAAAAAAGATCATCTACTCAAGGTAGTGTATTCAAAATTTTAACTATAAGCTGGTTCGACTATCAGTAATCCACACATAGCATAAGGTTCCCATCCTCCTTCTTAGAGAAAATCATCGGTGAACCCCAAGATGAAGTGTTGGTCTATATAAAACCTTTGGCCCATAAATTCTATAACTATATCTTGAGACCATGGATCTTAGTAGGGTCTATCTTGTATAGAGGGATAGATACCAGAGCTACTCCTAAAATAAGCTCAACCGTAAACTCTAACTCTCTCTTAGGTGGTAGGCTAGAAAAATCGTCAATAAAGAAATCCATAAAATGAATACAAGGGAATTCAACTTAATGTAAACTATGCTCCTCTAAATAAATAATATCAATATATAAGGTCACTCTACCTAAACCATGATACTCTGGTCCATCTCTACCATCCTGGACATTCCACTCAACATTATGGAGATAACTACTGCCCTTTGGTGATGTAAACAAAACCCTATGGTGATATAATTCCACATTAGCATGGTAGGGAACTAATCAGTACATATAAAGAATGAAATCGAAACCCATCATCTCTAGGATGAAGAGGTCCCATGAGAAGGGATAATTTTATACCTCAAAGGGGTAGTCCTTGTATTGGTATATTCCCTATGACCTCACTCCCAACGATATGTCCAAGGTCATCACATCAAAAAAGTACTTAATTTCCATACCAAGAATTTACATGGTTAATAAAGATATAAATGATTTATAGGAACCTATATCGAATAAACTAGATATTATAGTAAAAGCTACAAGAATAGTACCTCAAACTGTAGATGGTCTTGCACTCTGATTCTCAGGAATCAGCTATAAAACTTGAAATTGGCCCGATCCACAGCCCTAAGCTACAGCTAGCCTACTTTGATCAAGTTTTCTTTGTTAGCGCAGATAATAAGAAGTCTGGATACCACAAACATGAACTCCTAGATTTTAGGGTTAAGAGGTCTCTTGAAGTTTAGCTTGGGTTGTTGAATCCTCAGAGACCTAAGAAGTAACCTACATACACACACATTCTATGGAATTATTTTGGCTATTAAGTGGCCAAATTTGGGTTGATTTTAGACATATTTAAGCGAACACTATGTATCTTAAGTGAATTAAAATTATTAGAAGGGTTGATCCTTGGTTATCACTTGGGGTGGATTAGATGAAATTGTTTTTTAACAGTTTCTATTTCTTATATTTGAGATGGGTTTATTCAAGAAGATCAAAAAAATTCATCACTTACTCATTTAATACCAACACACCATAATACTAATCACCTATACACTTGGAGGATCAAATTCATGAGCACTCCAAGGTAAAGGTTCGTATTAGCACTTGAAGTATGTGGCCTTAAAATCCAACAAGTATAAAGAAGTTTTAAAATCATCAAATAAAAAACTCAATCAAAAGAAGTGATTAGACATTAATGGGTTGATAAATAAAATCCAATACAGACCCTTTATACTCTCTTGGATCAACCCATAATAAGTTTATCCCTCCATTGATGCTATGTTTTAAATGGAAGCGGGAAGTAGACTCATGAGGTAGGAAATGGAGAAGTAAAAAGAAAACAATGAAATAACGATCACTCCACCGTTGTGTGATAATTTCACAAAGTTTGGTGTGAATAAATTCACACTGTGAGAAAATGGTATCAATGTGATATGAATAAGAACATAATAATAGGATAAGAAGAACTTTTTTATGAAACTAAGATGAATTAGAACAACTTACATGTGAAAGACAAACTTGAGACAACAAAATTGCAGCATAACATTACAATGAAAGAAAGCACCAAAGATGATTAAATCCTCCAACACCACTACCTTAAATATGAATTTTTGGAGCCTTGGGTAGAGCCTCCAATAGTTAAATTCATCTCACTTGATTACGTTAGGCTTAGGGTTGTGGAAAGCTTGTAGAACTTCGAATTTTTCACTCTTGACCCGAAGTGAAACCCAACTTGCATTCACCAAACAGACGTGTCTAAATGACCTTCTATATGGTAGAATTAGAGTGGGGAATAGAAGAATAAAATTTATCTACGTATGTCTTCTAACTTCATGTAAAATTTCATCCCAAATTAAATTTCAGTTTTCTAGATATTATCAAAATGATGGGATGTTTTTCTGGGCCGCAGAATCTGGCCCAGAATTTTATCTCCAACTTGGGTGATTGGAAATCCATTAAAAAATTTGAATTATCTCTTTTCACTATTGGATTAAATGTTAAAAAATGATTTACTCTATATTTATTTAAAATTTGAGAATAATTGGGCTTGTATCTTGGCTGATAAAGTAGTTGTATTGGGTTTATGTTCAGTTCACTTCACCCAGAATGTTGTTTGTTCAAGGCCAACTTTGGTGGTCTTCCAATATGAATCTTCAAGTACTCCAAAAGTATGAATTGTTAAAAATGTAATGATAAAACTGAAAACTAAATATGAAAATAAAATCATTACCATTTTGTATTTTATGGGGTGTTAATAAATGTACCATGTAATAGTGCATTTTAAGAGGGAATTACAAACATAATGTGAATCGATGTTAAAAGTGTAAAATTCACTAAAATGGTGTTTATGAATAATAAAGAACGTGAATATTTTATATATTAAAAATTAATATTATCCTCATTTAGTGGCTAATCACACCCCCTAAATTGAGTTTTGCTAGTCCCGAGCAAAATATATCTCAAAAACGAGAAATTCGAATTCCCTTTTCCAAAAACATTTTAATACACAATGATCACCAAAAAACCTTATATCAAACGACTATGAAAGCCATCAAAATATCTTAATACATGATAATTTAAAAATAATATCCCAATCCCAATCCCATTACTTTGTTCAAATTCATCGCCATATTTCATCCAATATCAATTAAGCATGATGATTTGTTGTGCATCGCAATAGATATGGGGGTTCATCTTATTTAAGGGGGAAATGATGAAAGTGCTAGGTGAAATCACATTTTAATATTAAGATGAGTATTCAATTTTTTTATTGTATATTTTTTATTGTTTTTTTGTCTGTTTTTTTGAAAATTTTCCATGGTAATTGAAATTGCACTAAATAGAGTCAAACCATATAGCGAGACTTTACCAATGAATCCTAGGCTCAAAGACCTTAGGGAACCAAGTGAAGCCCACATACTCGGGAATCATCTTGAGTTAACTCAATTGAAAACAAAGTCAAATTACCACAAATAGAGATAAAATTTCTAAATCTGGGCTAGAAAACTATGGAGTCACAATCCCCAATTTCCGAAATCTACGTATTAGGTCATTTCATTGCTCTACCTGAAAATTTATTGTTTTTTTGATTTTTTATTGAATACTCATATTAAAACTAAAATTATCACCAAAACTATGCTATTTATTTGGGGGACCCCATGAACTAAAACTAATACCCCACTATCCAAAGGATATGCTTTGTGATCTTTTTTTTATTTGGATGAAAATATAAATGATGAAATTTCACATTAGACAACCACACTTTCCAAAATCTATGCTCATAAAATTACACAAGGATTAAAATCTGAATCAGGGAATGCTAAATTATTTGATATTCAGTTTCAAAGTGTGAAATGTGTATTATCATGTTCAAGGTTAAAGAAAATTTTCCTTCCACAAATTTTTTATGCACACAAAATTAATAATTTTCTTTTCATTCTTTTCACCCCCACCTTAGAATAACACTGTCCTCAGTGTTTAAAGAAAATAAAATTTAGAAGGGGTTAAAGGTAGATGGGAGGAGTTCTAAAAGGAATTTGAAATATGAGGATATTGGAATGAAGTCACCTAATGGTTGATGTTGAAGTTCTTTCTTCTCCAATTTAGTCCTTTGATATCCATGTCACTTGTAGAGTTCCCTAGTGTAAAAAGGAAAAAAAAACAATATATATATATATATTTATTCATATAATAAAAAAAGTAAAATTTAAGTATATATACAAAAATTATAGAATAAGTAATCACTATAAGCTGTAGGTCAGTGGTAAGCGCGTGCCCCTGTCTCCCTTCTTTCTTGGGTTCGAGTCCCTGCGGCTTCACCAATTATGATGGGGTTTGCCCCACGACCCACGACGTGTCCTTTTAATTTATTATTATTATTATTATTTTATTATTTTAACCTAGAAATACATAAAGATAAAATGAACTAATGATACATTGTATTATTTTTAAATTTCTGGGTAAGGTATTACTCAAGGATCACACCATGTGACACAGATAAATATTTCTCTCCCCTTTCATACCCGTCCATACTCATAATAGAAGAATAGTTCAACCGTCTATTTTTTTTATTTTTTTTTATTTTTTTAAAATATAAAAATGATTCATTAATCCTATTTGAAAAATAAATATTATTAAAAAGGATTAGAAACATAAAAACCACTGGTTGCCTTCTGTGCAGTGCTTTTGTTTATCATCTTTTTCCTGATATGGATCCTAAATCAATCAATTTTTTCCTGGTTCATTGGTTGGCTCAATTAACTCAACCTCCATTTCCTGTTTATCGAATGGTTCAATGAATGTTTTTAACCTATGACCATTTACATTTAAAATGTGACCACTTGTGGGATCCTGAATCTCTACTGCCCCATGGGGGTACACATGATGCACTATGAATGAACCTGACCATCTAGAACTTAAATTTCCTAGGTGTAAATGAAGTTTTGAACTATATAAGAGCATGAATTTTCCCAATTAATTTTTTTTGACTTTGATATTCCTAGATTGGTAGGCCTGAACTCTATCTTTATTTATCCTTGAATTTTAATAAGCCTCCATCCTAAGTTTCTCAAGTTCATTAAGATCTAATTTTCTCTTTGCTTCAGCCAAGGAACTAAAACGACTTATGCTCAGTTTCAACGAGAAAATTGCATGATTTTACATAAACCAACCTATATGGTGACATGAATAGTATGGTTTTGAATGTTGTATGATATTACCATAGATCATCCAAGAGTTTCTCGGACCAATCTTTCCTAGAGGGATTCACAGTTTTTTCAAGAATTTGCTTAATCTCCCTATTCGCTAACTCAGCTTGACCATTGTTTTGAGGATGGTATGCAGTGGAAACTTTATGAGAAATACCATACTTAGAAATGAGTGAATAGAATGGACAGTTGCAGAAATGAGTTCTTCGATTACTGATTATAGCCTTAGGAATTCCAAATTGAGAAAATATGTGCTCTTTCATAAATCAGATCACAACATGATGGTCATTGTACTTGGTGGGAATGGATTCAACCCATTTTGAGACATAATCAACAACTAAGAGAATGTAGAGGTATCCCCTAGATTTTGTGAAGGGTCTTATGAAATCAATTCCCCAACAATTAAAGATTTCAATGATCAGAATGGGAGTGAGGGGAATTTGAATCCTTTTGGTAGTGGATCCTAATTATTAACACTGAGGGAAACTTTTGTAGAATTGGAAGGAATCCTTAGTGAGGTTAGGACAGTAGAAACCACTTTGGAGGACCTTTGTAGTGGTTCTATTTATGGAAAAGTGGCCTCCATATGCCTCTTTATGACAAAATTTTAGAATGGACTCTTGCTCAGACTCAGGAACACATCTCCTAATGATTTGATCGAGACATAACTTAAATAGGTAAGGATTATTAAACACATAGTGTTTGAAATTAGAAAGAAATTTCCTCTAATCTTGGGTCTTTAGTAATTTTGGAATGTCACCCATCACCAAATGGTTAGATATGTCAGTATACCATGGGCAATCACTCACATAATATAAGTACTCATTGGGAAATGAATTAGACACAGGAAGGTGATGTGAGTTGTCTTTGAATTCCATCCTAGAGAGGTGATTAGCTACAACATTTTAAACACCCTTTTATCCTTAATGGTTAAATCAAACTCCTTAAGAATAAGGACCCACCAAATCAATCTAGCCTTGGAATCTTATTTTTGGAAAAGGTATTTTAGGGATGAATGGTTAGTGAAGACAATGATGGGTGATCCTAAGAGATAAGACCTGAATTTCTCTAAGGCAAAGACAACAGAAAGCAACTCTTTCTCAATGGTGGTGTAGTTGATTTATGCATCATTTAAATATTTTCTTTCATAAGCAATCACACAAGGAGTTTTCTCACACCATTCTACTGAGACTTCTCCTATAGCTAAGTTACTCGCATCACACATGAACTCAAAAGGAAGTTTCCAATTTGGAGATTGCATGATAGGTATAAAGATAAGAGTTGACTTGAGTGTAGAAAATGATTCCTCACAGATTTTTGTCCATAAAAATAGAGCATATTTTACCAATAGAGCACAAAGTGGTCAAGAAATAGAGTTGAAATTCCTAATAAACCTTCTATAGAAACCATCATGTCCTAAGAAGGACCTCACTTCCTTAACAGTTTTAGTAGAGGAAAGGTGAAAAATGATGTCGAACTTAGATTTATCAACTTCAATCCCCCTATCAGATACCAGATGGCCTAGAATAAGTCCTTCCTTTACCATGAAATGTCATTTTTCCGAATTTAGGATGATATTCTTATCCTCAAATCTTGACAAAACCCTTTAAACATTCAAAATTAATCCCTAAAATGTATCCCAAAAGATAGAGAATTCATCCATGAAGACCTCTAAAGAATCCCCAACCATGTCCGAGAAGATTCCCATTATGCACCGCTAGAAGGTACCAGAAGCATTACATAACCCAAAGGGCACGCGATTGAAGGAAAAAGTTCCAAATGGACAAGTGAAGGTTGTTTTTCCTTGATCCTCTAAGGAGACCTCAATTTGATTATACCATGAGAATCCATCTAGGAAGTAATCGAATTGATGACCCACCAATCACTCAAGGACTTGATCAATAAAGGGAAAGGGGAAAGGGTCTTTCTTGGTACAAGATTTGAGCTTCCTATAGTCAATACAAACTCTCCATCCACTACTAAACCTTGTGAGGAGAAGGTCACCATCCTCATTGGTGATCACGGTGACTCCATATTTCTTTTGGAAAACTTGAATTAGGCTTAACCACTCACTATGAGCTATGGAGTAGATGATACCCTCTTTCAATAACTTAAGAAGTTCTTTCCTTACCACATCCATAAGATTTGGATTGAGTATCTGCTGAGGTTGATGACATGGTTTGGATTCAGATTCAAGAATAATTCTATGAGTTCCAATGAGTGGGATAATCCCAATAATATCAAAAAGGGTCCATCCAATTTCTTTCTTATGCTTTCTTAGGACATCCAGAAGCATCATCTCTTGATTGGATTCAAGAGAGGAAGAAATGACAACAAGAAGGGCTTGATTGCCCCCTAAAAATGCATACTTGAGTGATGAAGGTAGGACCTTAAATTCAATATCAGATCGGTTATCACTTTCCAAGAAAGTATGGGACAATTTATTGAACTCTGTTTCTTTTTTTAGATTTCTTGATAGAATTGGTTCATTGTGAACAAAATCTTCATCCACTAAATTGGCTAGATTAGTGTCATGAATGGGTATCGACTCAATGCTATTGATTTCACCAATGGTATCATTGATTGGTGATTCAATAAAATAATCAAGTGATCTATCTGAAAGAGATTCAATCCAAGGAGACAAATATCCCTCATGTGAACAAATAAAATCAATCTCTTCTTGACTTAAACATCCTTCAGTAATCCCTTGATGTTCCTTGAGTTCACTATAAGTACTACCAATCCAATTAATCTCATGTATCACTTCATCATCCCCAATTTTAGAGTTTTCATTGTATATGTTCAAGTCTAAAATCATGTTTCCAAAGGTGATGATCATGTTCCCATTTCAGACTCGGATAACAGAGTTGATTATTTAAAGGAAGGGATGACCAAGGATGATTAGGGTTTTCTCCATAGGACCTAATCATGGGTGATTTTCAAGGAAAATGAAGTCAGTTGGGTAAATGACATTTTCAAATTTCACAAAAACATCCTTTAAGATCCACTTAGGAACTCGAACACTAATATCAGCAAGTTGAAGAGTGATATATGTGGTTTGGAGTTCTTAAAGACCTAAATAACAGTACATGGCATAAGGAATGAGGTTCACACTAGATCCCATATCACAAAGGGATTTGAAAATTTTTTCTCTACTATCTGAACATTTATGTATGGACATCCTGGATCTATCAACTTTGGAGGAATTTTCCCTTGAATGGTGGTACTCACATTAGTAGCCAAAAAGTATTGGTTTTTATGTGTAAATTTCCCTTTAAAAGTGCACAAGTCCTTAAGGTACTTTGAGTAAGAAGGAATGGTTTGGATTCCATAGAGAAGTGGAATGTTCAAATTATCCTAAGATAATATTTCCTTTAAAGTTTCATTTAGTTATGGTTTAGTTTTTCCTCTCATGCGTTGATGAAAAGGAGCAAGTTGTTTGATTGTTTAGTGAGGTTGTAGTTCCTTAACATTCTCATTGAGGTTTTTAGAATCTATGAGAGGTTCTTCATCATTTTCATGTGTTGTTAAAGATTTTAAGGGTTCCAGAATGGCTTGTTCAAGTTTCTCAATGGATTTCCCACTTCTTAAAATAGTCACCGCTTTGAGTTGTTTATGAGAGGTTTTTGTGTAACTAGATTCTCCCCTTAAAGTTGAGGATGGTATTTCTTGAGTAGGCATGGATGCCTTCCCGATTTTAATGGTTTTTAGTTAATTTTTAAGGTATGAAACTTTTGATTTCATTTTCTTCATTTGTTTACACAACTACTCAAGAATCAGAAGAGGGACAAATTGAGTAGGGGCTTGTGCTGGTAGGTTTATCCCTGGAGGATACTTTCGTTATTGGATTGGTTGTTTCATGGGTTGATGTATGGTTTGTTGGTATTGGATAGGAGGGTATTGGTATTGGACTGGTTGTGTTTGGAACTGGTTATGGTTTTGAAAATTTTGTGGAGGGTAGGGGTTTGGTCCTTGTGGCTGACTAGGTTCTTGGTTATCTTTCCAACGGAATCCTGGATGGTCATTGTACCTTGGATTGAATTTTTTTTGGTACTGTGGCTTTTGAAAGTTCATAGAATTGACCTCCACTGGTTTTCCTCCTAGAATAACATCCCTGATGGATGGAATGGTTGGGCAATTGTCTGTTTTGTGTTCATGTTTGTCACAAATTGTAAAAACAGGGTCTATAGTTTGGATTTCATGGATTTTCCTAAGGTCTATCTATTCAACCTTCCTAGTGAGTTCTGCGAGTTTATCCCGAAGGTTTTACTCTTCTCTAAGTTTGTGAATTACAATAGATTTGGGTGTCTTCTAATAGTAAGGTGATATCCCCCATGTTTGGTTTTGTTCGTCCAGTCCTTCTAGATACACATAAGCATAATTTGGGGATTTTTTTAAAGGTCCCATTACACATCATGTTAATGAATTGTTTGTTCCTCAGGCCCAACCCTTCATAGAAAATTATCACTTGTTCAGGAATATAAAAACCATGGTGTAGAACCATGTTTTGGGTGTCTTTGAACCTTTCCCATGTTTCATAAAATGACTCCCCTTATTTTAAAAAAAAGTTTTGGATGCTCTTTTTAAGTGCAATTGTTTTGTGACGAGGGAAGTATTTTTTATAGAATTCTATTTGAAATTGGTCCCAGGAGTGGATTGATGTAGGTCTTAGATTGTTTAACCAATTATTTGCTTGATCCTTTAGTGAGAAATAAAATATAATCATCTTAGCTGACTCAATTTGATGTGGTGGGAATATGGTTTCAACAATGTCATAGAACTCTTTTACATGGAGGTATGGCATTTCTGACTCCATCCCGTGGAAGGTTGGAAGGTGGTTTAGTACCTGAGGTTTGAAGACATAATGGGATTATCCTAGGGAAGCATGCCTAATTCAATAGGGTTCATTGGTTCATCCAGGTGTGAGGTAGTCATTCATGGTTTGATCGACTGCATTCTCCAAGTTTGGGGCTGCCTCATTTGGGTTTCCATTTTGGTTCCCACCCAGGTTTATGAGTTGGTTTATTTGAAGACCTTCCTTTAAAATGGGATCAATTTTTGAATTTGGAGTATTATCAAGATTAGGATCTAATGGATAGAGTTCCCTTGGTGTTCTTGAATCCCCAACCCTAGGACTATCCACCCTAAATAGATGGTTTGATTGGCCACAAGTGTTGGCGGACATTTTCCAAAAGGAAAAAAATGAGAAAGGGAAAAGATAAGAGAATTTGGATGAGAATAGAAGAAATGGGGGAGAATATAATGAGTGTTGAGATGACTTACTTGGATCCCCATTAACGGTGCCAAAATTTGGTCTGGCCCATATTTACCCAAGATTTAAGGGTTAAGTCGTCGCTTGAAGATTAACTTGAGTTGTCGAATCCTCAAAGACCTAAGAATTAACCTAGAGAAACAAACATTATATGGAATGATTTTGGCTATTAAGTGGACAAATTTGGGTTTATTTTAGATAGGTTTAAGCGAACACTATGTGACTTATGTGAATTCAAATTATGAGAAGGGTTGATCCTTGGTTATCACTTGGGGTGGATTGGATGAAATTATTTTTTAACGATTTCTATTTCTTATATTTGAGATAGGTTTATTCAATAAGATAAAAAAAATTCATCACTTAATGGTTTAATACCATTACAATATAATAATAATCACCTATACACTTGGATGATCAAATTCATGAGCACTCTAAGGTAAAGGTTCATATTAGCACTTGAAGTATGTGGTCTTAAAATTCAACAAGGCGAAGAAGTTTTAAAATCATCAAATAAAAAACTCAATTAAAATAAGTGATTGGAAATTAATGGGGTGATAAATAACATAAAATCTATCCCATTTATACTACATTTGATCAAACCATAAGAGGGTTAGTCCTCAATTGATGCTATGGTTTCAATGGAAGTGGTAAGTAGACTCATGAGGGAGGAAATGAAGAAGTAACAAGAAAACAATGAAATAATGATCACTCCACCATTGTGAGATAATTTCACAAAGTTTGTGTGAATAAATTTACACCTTGAGCCAACAGTATCAATTTTATATTAATAAGAATAGAATAATAGGAGAATAATAACTTTTATTAAGAAACTAAGATTAATTAGAACAACTTAAATGTGAAAGACAAACTTGAGACAACAAAAATGCAGCATAACATTACAATGAAAGAAATCACCAAAGATGATTAAATCCTCCAATACCACTACCTTAAATAGGAATTTTTGGAGCCTTGGGCTGATCCTACAATAGTAAAAGTCATCCCAATTGAGTATGGTAGGCTTAGGGTGGTGGAAAGCTTGTGTAACTTAGACTTTTTCACTCTTGATCCGAAGTGGAAGCCAGCTTGTATTCACTGAACAGATGCGTATAAATTACATTTTAGATGGAATAATTAGAGTGGGACATAGAAAAATAAAATATATCTCTGTATTTCTCATAACCTAATGTAAAATTTCAGCCCAAATGTAATTTTGGTTTGCGAGATATTATCGAAATGGTGGGCTGTTTTTCTGGGATGTAGAATCTGACCCAGAGTTTTATCTCCTACCTGGTACTCCTGGAAATCCCTTAAAAAATCTGAATTAGTTATTGTCACTATGGGATTAAATGTTCAAAATGATGTCCTATATCATTAGAAATTTTTTTAGAATCATTGGTCTTGGATATTGGCCTATACAGTAGTTTTATTGGGCTGCTGTTCAGTTCTCCTCACCTAGAATGTTGTTTGTTCAAGGCCATCTTTTGTGGTCTTCCGTTATGAATCTTAAAGTACTCCAAATGTATGAATTGTTCCCAATTTAATGAGAAACCTGAAAATTAAATATGAAAATAAAATTAATACTATTTTTTATTTTAGTAGGTGTTCAAAAATATACCATGTAATAGTGCATTTTAAGAGGGAATTACAAACATAATGTGAGTCAATGTTCAAAGTGTAAAATGCACTAAAATGGTATTTATGAATAATAAATCACATGAATATTTTATATATTAATAATTAATATTATCCTCATTCAGTGGATAATAAATCCTCATCATCCTGTTCGGGCAGTACTACTTCAACTCCCTTTATGACACGAAACAACTGATCCTACCCTGGAAGGTGGAGGTGGTTTAGATCCTCTTACACTAAAAGTAGTTGTAAAGGTCCAAATAAATCTCTGAGGATGGTCTAAACAGCTACAAGCACATCACTCTAGTGGGTAACTATCACAATGAGTCTTTAGATTCCCATACCATCCATAATTATGGAATATAATGGAGCTAATTGTGAGAATACTCTGGCCACCACTACCCTGAAGAGAAAACTCAAGGCTACGCTTCCTACCACTAGAAGAGCTACTACCCACTGTCGGAACTAAACCTCTATGCCTGATACTATTGGATTATCTTAGGTTGCACTCAATGATAATTTCTTGATTGATGATCTTAGGAAAGGTATATAGGTGAAATAAATTCACCTATGAGAGGATGACATACTTGATCCCATCCTAGAAACGTCTCGCTTACAATAACTCATCACTAACAAGAAGTGGTGAAAAGCATTTCAACTCAGTAAAACAAAATGAATAGTTCCTAATATAAACAGAACCCTGCTCTAGGTGCATGAACTCTTTGGATTTTTCATCTATCAACATATAAGAGAAAAAGTAATCATAGAAGGTAGTATGGAAGTCTGCCCAAACTATGCCCTAACGATGACCATCCAGAGTAATCACATCCCACTAGTACTTGGAATAATCACAAAAAAAATATATGTGGAATGATTGAAACTCCTATCTGGAGGAATCTACAGATGCTCGAAGATAGAAAGAATAGTCACTAGCCAAGACTCAATGGCCTGAAGACATCCACCCCCCAAAAAGATGGGAGGATTCTACTGATGGAACTCACAAGTTAGACCAGCCATCATTAGTGCAGGTCATAGAGCACCTTGCATGGACTACACCAAACATAGAAAACCCTCTCGAAGCTGAGATTCAGTGCCTAGTTCAGGCATAGAAGGCAGTACCTCAAGTTGTACTCCTGGTGTCCCAAGGCCTACCATATATAGAGTATATTCGTTTCCATCCTCTTGGAACATGACTCAAGGTTTTCATGGTTTCATAGCTCTAAAAATAAAAAGAAAAAGCCTCAGAATAAGATTTGAGAGTAGATAAAAGAACTGGAAGATGCAGATCATGATAAAAAGGTCTCACTACCCAACATACTACCCCAAATACCACTTATAAGGCCAAGGTATTGGTAAGAGTTCAAGTTTAATTTATAGGAGTTCTGGGTTATGGAAGGGTCAATTGAGATTTAATGAGGAAAACAATCTTTAAATTATAGTTTACCTCTCTATTTTTGTTTATTAATTAGAACTTACATTTTAAGTTTGTATGTGCTTATATACATATAATAAGGTTCGATTAAATGGATTATAATTCCCAACTAATAAAGGCCCATATACTTTATAATTGAAATATACACCCATTTAATTATAATTAGCTATCTTACATTTGGTCTCAGAATGTAACGGGTAAAAATTAAAATGGATCGACTCATTGAATTAACCTTTCCAATTCATAAGGGCCCATACACCTTATAATTGAAATAGTTAATCATGTGGTGACAACCATGCCCAGCTCATGTAAGCGTGGTTACATACCTAATATGGGTATAAAATAGCTATTTAATATGCCACCATCAACCAATATAGGAAAAAAATATTTATATTGATGTTGACATTTTAAAACACCAATTTACTTACCCTACAGAAGATGTTAGTATCACAAGCATATATAATAACCATGGCTCACTCAAAAATCACAGGAAAAATAAGAAATGAAAGTAGTTAAATGAACCTATATGTAATGGCATGTGAATTATAGGTATCTATAATGATGCATGCAACAATGATTCTTTTCATACCAGGTCAAGGTAAACTATCTATAAGCATATCAAATACCAAAATTCATGTGCATCACCCAAGAGTGAAAATATATCAATTGTTACAACAAAAATATAGAATAAAAATTTATCATTCCTAGGAAACTTGGTATTTATCCCAAATGTGAGTTAGATACTCCTAGACATGGAATATGACCAAGTTCCATTATGTTTGTAATCTTTGGTCTATAATCCCAAACAATAAGACAAAAGAACAGAAAATCTTTGATACCTCTTTGTGAAGTCCTGACCTGAGTTCCATTCAAAGGTTCCCCAAGACGATGTAACACATGGCCTCAAATGTGCCTCCCCATATGCCAGAGGATTCCAAATAGTAGCAAGAGCCTAGGGTGTGTCTGGGGGAGATTATTCCCTCATGTAAGAGTGGAGCATAGTGGATATGTAATAACATATGGATAAAAATAGTGGAAACATAATAATGAATAAACAAGACTGGAAGTGGAAGTAAGCATAAACATAAATCAATAATAATCAACTAAAAAGATGAACTGTAACATATACAAAATGGTGATGATGGAATGCCTATACAAAATTGGCAAATAGGTATACATGGAAGAAGAAAGACAATACAATGCATGCTATGAAAAAGAAAAAAAGACCAAAAACTATCCAAGCTTCCTGATCACTGGCCTGATCATCTACTACCAATATCCCCTATAAGCAAGAAAGAAATAAAGCCAGGTGTCCAAGGTGGTATGCTTCCCTTTGTCCATACCTGTGATCATATAACCTTCTCAGCTACCAATGGAGACCTGGATAGGGTGTGAGATAAATCTCAGTAGGCCACCACCAACAATGTTTATACAATCCAATATGTGTATATAAACTGAAAGTGTGTAGGTATATATAAATTTAAATCAATGCCAAAATAATAACTTATACCTACTTTGGCCTAAATTGGTAAAGTCTCTAAACACGATATCATTGAATTGATTCATTTATGTTTAGTTTATATAGATAAATCATGTGAATGTTTCAATAACACTAAAATAGTTCATAATAACAATAAAGGAGGATCCATGATGAAACCAAGGCATCCTTGAACTTAGTGGTTAGCCAAATCGAATGGAAATAAAGGGCTCTGAGTGTAATATAAGTGGATTTCCCAAGGCATTCCACTATAAAAGAGTCTAACTGAGTTCATGGAGCTCATCCTTAGTAATCTTAGGCTAAGCATGACTGGTCCCAATAAGGTGAATCCATGGAGCCATGTGTATGAAGACATCAAGATGGATCTAAGGAGTGTATCCCAGGCATCCTAATATCTAGAGAGATAGTGAAGGGATCCTATGAAATCATGTTGGGCATCTACTAATAGTCACATACCACGTTCCAAGGTGGGTATCTCCCTTGGTAACTAGATGCTTGAATTAGATGGTGTCCTCTAAGTTCTCAAGGCATTCCCTTGTGAATCCAAGGATTACTCAAGTCTAACCATTCCCATAAAGATAAAAGGTCCATATACAATATGCACCTTACACACATAACATTATTAAATTTAGGCCATGTAAAAATCATGAAAATAAATAATTTATTAGTTTCATCCCATTACCATTCATTAGCATGACAAGGTTAATCAAGGAAATGCAACCATTTATCACCTTAATTACTTAATCATATATTAGGTTCATTCCATTCCCTTTCAATAATCATAGAAAGGTGAATATAGATTTGAAAATAATTAAATTTAAATTATAATTAACCAGAACAAGTGGTATCTATAAATATAATTTCTATTTAATAATTTTAATATTCATTTAATTATTATGGAACACTTACCTTAATAAGGCCAAGTGGAATCACACCCGAATGATGTATTAAAAGGGGTAACAAGGCATAACATGGTACACACCATAAGTGGGTGGAAGGTGTTTAAGTTTCAACCACCAATTACATGAATAAAATGTATAAAAAAGGTTCTATAATATAAGCACAATGATTATAATAAAGACATATGAATTTTAGAAGCATCACCCGGTGAAACAGGCATGCCACAATGATGACAATTTTATAAATGAAAAGAATTTTAGGGAAAATTCATAGAACACCTAACTTATTTCTGTAGTACTCTCCTCATCCATCATGGACCCTTTTTTTGTCTTGGATCTAAATAAAATGAAAGAACAAACAAACACCCTAAAAATAGGTCATATGAGCCAACATCAAAATAACATCAGCGAGGGGATGACAAAAGACAAACTAAGCCTAAGGATTGAAGCACTCATCGAGAGGATTCCAATGAGATAATCAGATCTCAAATTGGTGGTTAGATGAATAATCAATCAACAAAACTAGGTGAAAGAACATTGAATATCTCTCAAAGGAGGAGAAGGAAGCCCCATGTCCGCTGGAAATAGGAGAAGAAAGAAGGGGTTAGAGTTTTAAAAAAAAATTAAGGTCATTTTGGTCATTTTCCACAAAAAAATTGGGTCCCAAGGTTTGGATACACAGTTGGCTAAATCATGTGTAAACCTTGCTTGGATCACTATCTAAGGAGTGACCTTACATGATTTGGCCACATAGTTTGAGAACTTTGTACCAAGTGCGACATTTGGATCTATTAAAAACAATTGAAATTTAGCATGGGAATGTGGCCCTGGGCACATGGATAAGGAAGACTGTTATCCCTACCATGAACTCTGAAATACCCCACATGGTTAGGTGAAACCGTGTGGGCTGAGCTACATGGTTTCTACTAACCAAACAAGCTCATTATTTCTTCCAAAGGCTAAGTTTTTGAGCTCCTAATAAGCCCCAAAAAACACTAAAACATCCATGAACTCATTAGGAATAAATATTAGGTCCATGAAAAATAATTATACTGAAATTTAAATGATCCATACCTCATATAAAAATTGGGTTATTACAACCCTTATCCCTCTTCCTCCCCCCTCACGTGTGGATGAACCGAGGGGTTTATCCCTTTCCATTTTTCTCTCAATCCCATTTTATTTTGGGCTATTTTGGTTTCATTACTTAGTGATTTGGGGTGAAAATATCCTCCCACTCACTTTGTTATTTATTCTCCATATTCCACCTTATTTTGGTTGTCTTCGGTTAGGGCTTATTGATGATTTCCACTTGATCATATTGAAAATATCCCATCTTCATGAGGATTTCATATGATATAGATAGAGGACATACCAAGATGATGAAATCATGCCATTATAGTGAAGGTACATCCACCAATTCTTTTATAAGATTTTTTATTAAATTTAATTAAATTTTCCATCATTTTGGGTAAATTAATTAGAGTTTTTATATGGATTAGGGTTGAATTAATGATAGGAGTAGACAACACCCCATTGTTCATGGTTTCAGTGAGTGGATATTGTATGATGAGTTTTAAGTGTTATGAATATATAATTAAAATTGTTTAATTAATTGTAAATATTTATAATTAATTGAAATGGGTGTTGTGGCTTGAGATAGGTGCTTTCTATGTTTACACGATCTTGGTATAGAGCTCCAAAGATGTGATTTAAAGATAATGGCTTGATTAAGGTTGGTGGTTCTTATGAATTTACCATTTAGTTTATGATTTTAATTTGTGGCATATGATTTGTGGTCACACCAATGTGAGTGATCATCCTTTTACTTAAATGAACTGGCTCTTAATATAAAATTTCTAAAAATGGAAAAAGTACTATGTGTCATGATGGCCTCTTGTGCACTGGTTTGGTTCCCTGACCTTTGATGTTTAAGGGATTTATTATAAAATCTATGTCTTGAGATTTTGGACCCTGAGGGGTGTAGATGAAATTAAATAAAGCGAACAAGATGTATTGGTCCCCGTGATAGGTTCCCTTAGTGACCTCCAGGTAGAGGAGTGTGTTGGGTTTCGATAATTGTCCTGATTAGGCCATTTTGGGACCATGATACACCTTATAAACTTTGTTCTAGTTGAGACGCATGAGGGTAGAGTATTCCTCTCCCACTAGCATGTGAGTACCCGGGTGGGTATACCCTAGCTAGATTATGATAGGTTAGGTGAGTGGACCAATTTAGGATAACCTGAGGAAGTATGATGGGAATTATTTTATATGTTAAGAGTAATGCCAATGGGTATTATCCTATGAGGTTA
Source organism: Viscum album (assembly GCA_963277665.1). Taxonomy (NCBI): domain Eukaryota; kingdom Viridiplantae; phylum Streptophyta; class Magnoliopsida; order Santalales; family Viscaceae; genus Viscum; species Viscum album. The sequence goes on along the minus strand of OY728131.1, from coordinate 668,153,294 downwards.
GTGAGGCTGTAATGTGACCATGATGACCTTGAGGGACATAATTCCTTTTTGAGTGATAGTTTTCGCCCGTGATATGAGATTAAGACAAGGGAACCCAATTAGGGTGTCTATGCTATGGTATGGGGGGAAATTGGATGGTTCACCCTTGTTATGGAATACTTTAAAGGGCTTGTATAGGAATGGGTAATGATGAACACATGTGTCACCTTGGAACCTGAATCGGTAGTGTGAGCCTAATGTGGCTACAGTGATAAGGATGTTCCATGCACTTGATAGGCTAACCTGGGATAACATGAAGGTTTAGGAAAGTGTCCAACCTATGTGGTATTATGCAAGTTTCTAGGGAGGATGTGTCCTCATGTGTTTCTGTTTCATTACATTTATATGTTTATGTGACATGTGAATGCGAGGTGAGGCATCGGGTGAGCTAATTTTCCACCGGGTAATGCAGGCCTGATACTTGATTTTCTGGGTGAGCTAAGTTACCCTAAGTGTATGTTTTATATATAATTATGGGTGATATTATTTTCCCCAGGTTTGTATCTCTATATAGTTTTGAGTGAGGCTAAGTTACCCCCAAGTGTACATTTATTTCCATATGGTTCTAGGGTGAGGTGAGTTACCCTCAGGTGCACATTTATTTCAACGTGGTTTAGGGTGAGGCTAAGTTTCCACCAGTTGGTATGTTTTATATGTGAGTGTTGGGGATTTTAATTTTATTATTTTAATATTTTATTAATTAAAAATTCCTTACATTTAATTCATATTTAATTATGAGTTTTTAATTGTAATTTTCTGTGTTAAAAAATGTTTTTACCATTTTGTTTAAAAATAGTTTTAATATTTTTTAATAAATGTTTTTAATATTATGTTAATATTTTTTCTCTTAAGCTTAAATGAAGTATATATTTCATTCCTATATTTTAATTTCATGCAAAATCTTCCATGATTTTTTTTATCTTACGTGAAGTATATTTTCTACCTATCATATGATTTTTCAATATTCTATGGTGTTACTTCTGGGCATGTTTCTATCCCAGTTTTTCTAGGATTATCTCATATTCTATGAACCATATATCTTTTTATGTCAAGATTATTTTCCATAATAACTAGGGTCATCCAATAAATATTTCATCTATAATTATTCATTAGTCTATGCCTGTATCACATATGTTCGTCAAGTCATCCATTTGTGATGGTATTTCATCATACCATAAATTCATCAACCTATAATGACTCATATCCCACTACATTTATTACTGTGATTATCTACCAAACCTCTTATACATATGTCAACTACTTGCAGTTTCATCATCTACTATATGAAAAACAATATGTGTTGATTTTTAAAACTACCACATCCTATAGTTCTTATTTCCTTAATTCATAGTATTTATCATTTCAAACAATGAATAAGAAGTCTCACATGTAGAAAAGATATTCATCGAAGATTCTTTATGCCACCATGTTCACATGCATCATGTAAAACAAATCTTCTAAGATTTACAAGAACTCAACTCCATAGGGCATGAAATACCCCACATGCATGATGTGACATAAGTCGAGTTCATGATCATTGAATCCACAGGGACAAAGTACATTAAATATAATCCCACATGCTCGATAAGATATTAGAGTTAATGAAGTGGGATTAACTAATGGAGTGTGATAATAAGAACTAGATTAAAATAATTGACTCAGTTTATTTTAATATATGAGATTAATATAAAAATTTTAGAGTGATAAAATTTTATGAATACTATTGTTAAATTGGTGTGATCATGAAATAACTTCATCATATTATCATCCATTTTTGAAGTGATCAAAGTTTCATGAGATGCATTGACATTCACCATTATCTACTCCACTATTGTTCTTTAATTTCTTTTGGGTTTTCATTATTTTATCTTTTCATATTTATTATTTGTGCCTTAAGAGTTAGTTTAAGATTTTACCATCCAATATCTATGTATTTAGGTTATTCATCCTATTCAAAAAGAAAGTTAGGTTGTGACTCCCTAACAAAATTTCGGTTGGGTGTGGGTTCTGACTCATGTAAAAGTCAGTTGGGTTATACGTATAGGTGAAGAAAAGGTACATTTGTAATTGGGTTATCAATCCCTATAAAAAACGAGTCACTTTATGAATACTGATCTTTTAGCCAAGTAGAGAAGATTGAAGAGTAGATATAAGATCTTGGTGATCTGAACTACCATAAAATATCAAGTGTTATTTGTTTTATTTTCATCTATAATAATTTTTTATAATTTTATTAATATTTAGTGTTTCACTGGTTATTACTATGATATTTTTCATTTGATAAATTTTTATAAAAAGATCTATTAACCCCCTCTGTCCATCTTCCCATCTCACTCAGACATAATAATTAGTATCAAAGCTTGTGAATTTTAAGGAGTTTGTTAGTTATTATTATTTTATTATTTTCTGTACTAAACATTATCTTAGACCTAAAAGTCTTAGTAAGGATCCACTATTTTGTTATGTAAATTAATCAATTCAAACTGTTGAATCCCATCAGACCACCTCATTTCAATAGAACCAACTATGAATACTAGAAGTATTAGATGAAGGTATTTCTAAAAAATATAGGTCTTTATTTTTAGGCAATTAAATCAAGACATTATAAATTGACTGAGGTTGATCTATAAACTATAACTAGAAATGATGCCATAAAATTCCTTCTAAACTTAAAAGTTAGGAATTATATCTACTTTTCTTTAAGTATAAACATCTACAATTATATTTCATCTCATAAAAATGAATCTTATATCTAGAGGATTTTAAAAAAGGAATTCATCAAGTACCCAATAAGTTGTAGAGAACCAATCTAGACATTCATACGGAATGAATGATCTAGAAAGTGTCAGTGATATTTATATATAATAAATTTACCAAAATTGTAAATAGGATGGTTGATCGCGGTGAATATGAGAAGAATAAAGTTATTATCAAAATATTAATTCAATCCCTATCTAAAATAAAAAATAAAAATAAATTTTTGATTGAATAAAGTAAGTATTTCACTGAGAACTCAATGGATTCATTGATAGGATCACTACTTCAATACAAGCTAGAGTTAAAGAACAATTATGGTGAAGATAATAAAAAAAGGAAATATGTAACATTCAAATAAAATATAATTGTTTTTGTTAATACCTATGATTCTGAGTTATATTAGAGTGGGAAAGATTAAATAAAAATATTACTAATAGAGTTTAAAATAACATGGAAAGAAATATGGGTTTGAAGAAGTTCCACATAAGTGATTATCAGAAAGTTGGTAAAAAGGGTTATAAGAAAGGTAATTAATATAAATAGAATAATGTTTTAGAGTTAATATCCTATGAGTATAGGAAAAGAGGACATATAAAATCTGACTGTATAAAATTAAACTAAAAGGGAATGAAAATATGTATAGAAAGGAGTTAAAATGTGAATATCATATTAGATAGAGTTTTATTGAGGATTAAAACTTGATCAGTAGTGATTCTGAGAGTATAAAAGAATAAAAAAATCTATGTTTGATGGAAACCACCCTAAATTAAATAAGTTATAATTATAATTCTAGTTTGAGTTATGAATCTAATTGTGAAAATAATTTTAAAGAGTTAACTAAAAAAATGAAAAGTTTTAGAAGGATGTTTTAAGAATGGACATATTATATAGAGAGTTACAAATGCAAAATAAGAAACTAATTAAAAAAATCTAATAACTTAATAATAATAAAATTTTAAAGTTACAGTTTCAAATGAAAAAGGCTTGTACAAATATGAAAATATGAAATTAAAATTATAATATGTAAAACTTAAAGATCAAAATGATATAATTTATGATTTTATTTCTAAACATTATGAAGATTAAGAAATGTGATTTAACATATTTTTAGATGACTTGACTAAAGTTGAAAATGAACGAAATAATATTAAATAATAAAATTAATATTAATAAGCACAATATCACGTTCAAATGGAAAATTTTGTGATGACATGGAAGTCTTTCATAGAGAAAATGAAGAAGGGTATTATTGGTTAAAAATAAACCCTATGTTTTTTTGAGGATTTTTTTTTGATAAGATGTTTTTATGAAAAAAACTAATAAATATAAAGTAGACTTTAGTTATAATAGTCAAAATTTATAAGATGTATATAACTAATTTTGTTAAAAGTAGTAAAAGAAATTTTCTAAGTTTTATATGCTTTGGATGTAATTTGAAAGGGAATTTTGAAAAAAAAATTAATTAAGATTCAAAAAGTCATTTGTATATACCAATACTTTTATTTATAAGAATCCATCTTCCAGATTACCATACAATAAATGTTAAGTCAGTATGGGTTCTTAAAAGTTTTATCACTAATCTAGTTAGAACTAAAATAGATTAGGTACCAAAACAATTATTTGATTAATCAATTTTATAGTAATCATGCCTTATGAGTTATAAAGATACATAATATATGGACAACAGGTGTTCTAGGAACATGACTGGTGATATTTATAACTTTTTATCTTTTAATTCATGTGATAGAGACTATAAACTTTCAATGAAAACTCTAAAGGAAAGGTTAGAGGTTTTGGAGAAGTAGGAATATTCAAATATGTTATAGTTTCTTAAGTACTTTATATATAAGGTTTAAAAAAAATTAATTAACATCTCACAGTTTTGTGATAATAGAATGAGTGTTAAGTATAAAGATAATGATTTTTATTATTTTTAAATATAATTATATTTTATTTTATGCTAACAGAAAATAGAATATATATTATATATATTTTTCAGAACTAACCAAGAAAAATGTAATGTGTTTAAATGTTGTAGAAAAAGACAATATTCTATGGAATAGAAGTTTGAGGAATTTCCACTTTTGGCTATTTTATAAGATATCCAAACATGGAAGGGTTCTTGAAATACAAAAAATTAAAACAAGTAAGTATTTTGTGTGAAATTATTATTTAAATGGTAAGAAACACAAAGAATCTTTTATATTTTTAAATTTTGTTAATACAACTAAATGTTTAGAACTACTTCATTTTGATTTATTTGATCCCATTAAAAATGCTAGTTTAGGAGGTAAAAAAATGTTTTTGTAATTATGAATTATTTCAGTAGGTTTACTTAGACTCATTTCCAATCTCATAGAAGTAGAACCTTAAAAATCTTTATTTATTTTTTTAAACAGATTCAAAATTATAAAGGTCATTTAATAAATTCAATTTGAAGTGATAAAGGAAGATAATTTGTTAACATAGTATTTTAATTTTATTGTGAAGATAATGGTTAATTTTATAATTTTTCTTCCCTAAAACACTACAACAAAATGATATCATATAAAGGGAAAATAGAAAAATTCAATAAATGAAAAGAACCATGCTTAATGAATTTAATCTAACAAAATATTTTTGGGATGAATCGGTCAATACTACTTGATATATATTAAATAGAGTTTAAATTAGGCCCTTGTTAAAGAAAACTCTTTAGGAACTATTTAAAGAAAATAAACCCATGATTGGTCACTTCAAATAATTTGGTTGCAAAGTTTATATTTTAAATACTAAAGATAATTTGGACTAGTTTTATGCTAAAAGTAATAAAGTTTTTTATAGGATATTCAAATAATAGTAATTATTATAGAGTATATAACAAGATAACCATGCCAATAGAATAATATTTTCATGTAAAGTTCACTGAAAATATTGAAAAATAGATGAAGTTCTTGATAATACAGATAAAGAATTTAAAGAGTTTAATTTTGGTGAAGATAAACCTAAGAATGATAATGTATCAGTTGAGGGGGAGGATATATCTTCTCAATGTGATCATAAGAATTAGAAAACTCATATTTATTATTCTTTAGATAATGTATTTAATATTTTGAATCTGGAATAAGGATCAAAAAATCAGTTTTGTTTTTTATCTTCTAATTCGACCTTTGTTGATGATTTTTTGCCTGTTAATGTTAATTATGGACTGAATGACTAAAATTGGATAAATTTTATACATGATTAACTTAATAAATTTTAAATAAAAAAGTCTATAATTTGGTTGAGTTTCCTAAGGATAAATATTATATTGGAACCAAGTGTATTTTTCAAAATTAAATGGATGAGTCCGGTAATATTGTAATAAATAAAGCTAGGATAGTAGTCCAAGGATACTTAGAAAAAGGAGGTGTTTATTTTGAAGATTTAGTTTCAAAAATTTCTAGAATATAATCCATTCATATTCTATTATATTTTTCATGTTATCAAAATTTTGAATTATTTCAAATAGATGTAAAATGTATATTTTTAAATGGTATAATTTTTAAAGAGGTGTATGTTAATCAACCACCTAGTTTTGAGAATGAATAACATCTAAATCATTTATTCAAACTATATAAAGATTTACATGGTCTAAAGAGAATTCCTAGAGCTTGGTATGACACACTAATCGTATTTTTATTCTAAATAATTTTAATAAAAGAAAGGTTGATCAAATATTTTTTATAAATAATGTTTATAATGATATTTCAATTATAAAAATATAATTTGACAAAATTTTATTTGGTTCTATAAATGATATTCTTAGTAACGATTTTTTCAAAATTATTGATATATAAATTTTATATGCACTTAATGAGTGAATTAATTTTCTTCCATGGTATTAAAATTTTACAAAGAAAAGATGGTATATTTCTAATTCAAAGAAAATATTATAAAGTCTTAGTTAAGAAATTAATATTTATTTGTGAAAAAATATGGTAACTCTAATAAGAACTAATTACAAATTAAATGTGGATGAATACAAAAAATCTATGAATGGAAAAAATGTATAGAATAATGACATGAAACTTACTTTATTTGACCACATTAAGGTATGATATTATGTTTTTTGTCTGTATGTGTGAAAGGTTTAAGTATAATCCAAAATAAATTCATTTAAAGGATATTAAAATAACAAGTATATGTATTAAAGGGATTTTTAAAAATGGAATTTTTTTACTCCAATCTGAATTCTTTTGATTTTTTATCTTATACTGACTCTGACTTTGGAGGTTGCAGAATTGATAGGAAATTACATCAAGTATGTGTTATTTACTTAGTAAATGTTTAATTTCATAGAGTGAAAAAAAGAAATCATCTATTGCATTATACATCTCCATGGATAAGTAACTCATTACTACAAATTTTTATGATCAAAGTCTTTAGATAAAATAAACACTCTCTGATTTTAATGATTATTTTGATAAAATGCCTTTATATTTTGATAATACATCAGCTATTTCAATATCTAAAAATCCCTTACAACATTCTAGGACAAAATACATTGATGTTAGATTTAAATTTTAAGATATTATGTTACTAAGGTGGAATTTTCTTTGAAATCTGTTCCCACAAAAAATCAACTTGAATATATATTTAATTAACCATTAGATTTTGTGAGATTTGAGAAATTAAAGTTTGAACTTGGGTTGATGGAGATTTAACTTAAATTTTTTAATAGTTAAAAATTATTGTTGATTGGTTTGTTTTTACCCACTTTCTTGTATTTATTTAAGCAATATGTGTAATAGAACGACTTGTATAGCGTAAAGGAATGTGATATTCTATTTACTGAATCTTAAATGCATTATATTTCTTCTTTTAAAGAGAGCGTAAATGTTTTATAAAAGCAAGAATTTAGGGGGATTTATCATTTTTTAAATTTTTTTAAACATGATGCCATTTTTTTAAAAAACTATTATGATCATATACAATTTTCATAATTAATAATCAATTTTAATCATGTATGAGGTTTTTTTTACTAGTTTTTTAAAAAAATCATTTTTTAATTTTCTCTAACAAAATTGATTAGTGTTGAGGAATATAGTTTATTAAAAGAAATTATTTCTTAAACTATTGATATTTCAAGCTATTTTAAATTTATATAATTTATAAAAAAGAGAATAAATTATAGAATTTTAATTTTTTGGGAGAATTTATAAGATAATTTTTAAAATAGTTTAGTTTTTAAAGTTTTACCGCACACTTTTTGATTAATTTTAAAAAGGGGGAGAAACTTTGGAATTAAATGTTCAATATTTTAATTTTTAAAAGGGGGAGATTTTTAGTGTTGTGAATTTGAATTTTTTTGTTAATTAAAAATTACTTAAATTTAATTCATATTTAATTGGGAGTTTGTTAATGGTAACTAGTACTTCACCCATACATTTGCACGACATTATAAATCAATGGTTATTTTCAATAAAATAATCCTATGTTGAAAACTTAAAAATAAAAATTAATATTGAACATATGAAAACCAAAAATAAGTGGTCCATAATAATGGAATATAGGTTAATAATTTTTTAGGACATCATAAACATATTAAAAAATATTTATTTTAATTATTAGTGAATACAAATTTATATTAGGAATTCCTGAAGGAGAAATCACTTACATGAAAGAAAACATTATTCAAATGGACAATTAAAATTATGACAATTGTAATATTTAATGTTGAAATTAAAGTCATGTAACTAAAAATAAGGAAATCAAAGGGATGTATATAAATAAATTTCACAGGCACAAATAAATAAAAGAGTAAAATTATTTATACATTATAATTTTTTGGGCGTAAGAAGGAAACACTATGAAATTTTAATTTGTGTAATTACCACATGAACAATAAATTATAACAATTCAATGAAAGAAACCATTATATAGGTCTTAGTTAGGGGCTAATGTTGAAAATTAAAGGGCTGGTATGGAATTTTGAGAAGTGAGTCTGTATGATTTTGAGTGACATGGGTCTTGTTTGAAGGATAGAGTTGGGTGTGGTGAGTAGAAATGAAGTGTATTAATGTAATTTTATAGGAAAATAGTGGATGAGATTTTGTTTTAGGGGTTAAAAGGGTTGAAAAATGGGTAGGTAGGCTATTTTGGAAGAAGTGATGTGGGGCTTGGTCTAGGTATAACAGTGGGTATGGTTGGAATGTTAAGAAGTTGGAAATCAATGTGCCTTGTCATAGAGGATGTGGGATGGTAGGTATGAAATTTTTGAGAGTGGTCATTTAATTTTCTTTATGGAAAATCGATAGAAATTGTTTAAACATGCTAGGTGAGTCTAAAGTAAAGAGAGGTGAAGGTCCTGACTTCACCTTGTCCTTCAGTAAAACACTTTGTATGCAATGAATTGATCCCAAACCAAAGTATGTAACACTGACACTCCATCGTTATTAAATAAAGTTTCATGGACTCCACATCAGACAAATTCAGTGGTGTAGCAGCTTCATGGACCATGGTGCTCGTTGATGCTTCATGTTAGTCCTATCATTGCACCCAAGGATGTAAACTTGGTCTGCAGGTGGTTCTATTATAACATATTTCACCTGAAGGATTCATAAAGGTTGATTTCAAGGGCTTCAGAAGTTAACTCTAACTTCAATAATGGGTTTTGTAGGGGTCTATAATATGGGTGTATCAGAAAGAATAAAGTTTTCAAGTATTCTCTTGTAGATCCCAAACATGAGCTAAATTATTAATGAACTAAGCTGGAATAAATCTATTCAGAAATTATAACCAAGATACTATGAAATTTCAATTTGTGTTAATAGTGACTAGAATAAATAAATTAATAAATAAATTAAAAATTCTAACTCTTTAAGAAAACAAATCATTATATAGTGTCATAAAATGGCATGTAAACGCTGAAAAAACATTTTAAAATTGAGTTATAAAACAGTGATATAAAAAGTTGTTTATGAAAATTTAGTTTGAAGGATACTAAAAAAAGAAAAAAATTATTAAAAAATTGACTATAAACATCACTTGTTAGGAGTAGGATAATACAAATAAACCACACATTAATGTTAATGTTCATCCTAAATGTGGTGGAACATATTTAACTGTTGAAAAAATAAATAATGTCATAAGTTTACAATTCCTCAAATAAAGGAAAGTTTCAAATTGGCAATCATGTAATGATCAATGGTTAAACTTTCCAGATATATGTAAGTATATTGAAATGATATCTAAAAAAGGATACTGATTTCATACCATTAGCAAAGAAGAAGTAATGGTTTCAAGCATCACATAACTACAAGCCTAAAGCAAGCAATTTAAAACATATATATTTCTTGTTTTAAACTATTTAATTAAGAAAATATCCATTTATAGTATAATATAAATAATATGTATATCTCAAACTTATCTTCAGTTCTTGAAACTAGAGTTGGAATCTGATTTTCATGTAAATAACAATTTTAGATCAAATATTTTTTACATGTGGAAAAGCAGGTAAATATATACACTAATTTAACCAAATAATCCTTCCATGATTCTAAAAAAATAAGTTAGATGATGCTTTAGGCCTAATGGATCCTCTAAAAATATTCACATAAAACTCAAATTTGAAAAAATTTCATGATATCCTGTGTTTATTTCAACTTAAAAGAATGAAATACCTCTTACTTTTAGGATATAATCATTAGAAGCAACAAACATCAAGGGATTTTTTGGCTTCCCACTAAACCCTTAAAATTGTTTTTTATTCAATTTTTTTAAAAAAAATTGATTAGATGGATATAGTAGGTGATGGAATAATAATATGAGATCATGGATTCAATGAAGATTAAACATTTTCAAACATATTATACTTCATATTTTAAAACAAATTAAATTTTGAATTACTATTGTATATAGTTGTTTATGCAATAACAGTGTATTACAGACTCATCAGAGATTATAAACAATCATTATAGAAAACTGTTTCATAGAATTTGTGGTAACAATGTATAAATATTGTATATGGTTCCTATTTATAAAATGTATGCAATACCACATGTAGTTTATACACAATGTATGTTGTTTATACACTATATACAGTTTATATATTATTTATATAATATATTAAATAAAAATTTATACATAAAGTATGCATTTTTAGTGTATGCAATAGAGATATAGAAATAGTGTATGCAATACCTACTTATACACTCTTCATGCAGTAGTAGTGATTTCTAGATAGTAATTGGGGATTAATGTTGCATATAATAATGTATTAAATTAGATAAGACCATATTAAGTATATGGTATATAACATGTTGTTCATTGCAACATTAACATATTTCACATTACACACATGGTATATACATACAAAGTATAGCCATAGTGAATTGATACGAATTTCAAGAACAAAGTGAATATTAGTGTAAAAACATTTAAATAAGTGATAGAAAATTAATGGAGCACAAGGAGTAACATATCTATTTAAAAAAATAAGACACATTTTTAATGTATAAAAAATGATTTAATACATGTAAATTCAGTGGATGCCAGAAAATATTCAATATTTGAGTCATAAGATGTATCTGAAAAAATTGATCTAATTATTGTAGTGAAAAATTTAATAGTTTTTCGTTGAACATGGGGAAAAATTGTAGCATTAATAAATATGATGGACTAATGAATTTGATGTCATTGAAATCATGGTATGCACAAAAATTATAGTGCTTATAAAACTATTAAGGAGAAAAATAAAATGACTAAATGATTTTTTAATGTAACTAAAAACAAATAATAATGGAATCATGGAGATCTATTGAATTCAAAAAGGAAGAAATCCCCCAAAATCTAATAGAATCTTCAAATGAAATCATGAAATAGAATTACTGACTGGCCAAATGGAATGGATATTGTAATTGATAATTTAAAAAATAGATGTATTATAATAGAAAAATAAATTTACTACTAGAAAAAAATGCATTTAGTGTGTACTTGAGAATGTGGTCATAAATAATATTAATACCTGAAAATTGTACCTAAAAATGCACTCATTCTGCACTTAGAAATGCATTCATTAAAATTCATTCATTATATAACTGAAAATGAATAAAAGTGTGTAGTAATAAAATATTAATGTAGTGAATATTTCATATATATATTTGGGAATGTGATGTTGGAATAATATTCAATAAAGTAAATATTTGTGTAAAAATATTTAAAAAAGTGATAGAAAATAAATGGAGTACAAGGAGAAACATATGTATTTAAAAAATAATATGAGGACACATTTGTAACCTATAAAAAATAATGTAATACTTTTATATTTAGTGGATGCCAAAAAATCTAAACATGAAAAAATTTACCACCATAGAAAAATGAATTCAGTGTGTAATTGAAAATGCGGTCATAAAAGAAGATAATACCTGAAAAATTATACCTAAAAATGCATTCATTGTGTAATAGAAGAAGAAATTTATCATAAAAAAATTCATTCAATGTGTACTTGAAAATAAAGTCATAAAAGTGTTAATACTAGAAAATTATACATAGAAATTCATTCATTATGTTCCTGAAAACAAGTTTGTTAAAATGATTTAATTATGTAGCTGAAAATGAAGATAAGTATAACAGTCATAAAATATGAATGTAGTAAATATGTTGTAGATGGATCTGGGAACATGATGTTGGAATAATATTCAAAAAAGTAAATATTGGTGTAAAAATATTTAAAAAAGTGATACAAAATAAATGGAGTTTAAGTAGAATCATATATACATAAAAAATAACATGAGGACAAATTTGTAACTTATAAAAAATGTTGTAATACTTGTAAATTCAATGGACGCTAAAAAATCTAAACATGGAAAAATTTACTGCTGCAGAAAAATTCAATCAGTGTGTACTTGAAAATGTGGTCATAAAAAAATTAATACCTAAAAATTGTACCTAAAAAATCATTTATTATGTAATAGAAGAATAAATTCACCGACAAAAAAATGCATTTAGTGTGTGATTGAAAATATGATCATAAAAAGTATTAATAACTGAAAATTTTACCTGAAAATGCATTCATTGTGTACTTGGAAATGCGTTCATTAAAATTAATTCATTATGTAGATAAAAATGTAGAAAAGTGTAGTAGTTATAAAATATGAATCTAGCGAATAAGGGGAAAAAATGTAGCATTCATAAAAATTGTATCCAAATGAATTTGATTTCCTAAAAATTATTATAGTCACAAAAATCATAGTACGCATAAAAATATTATAGAAAAAAGAAAACAACTAAATAAATTTTCAATGCAACAAAAAAATAAAGGAATCATGAAAATCTATTGAATTTAAACTCAATGAAATACCCAAAAATATAATAACATCTTTAAATGAAATCAAGAAACATAATTTCTGATAGAAAAAATGGAATTGATGCTGTAATTGAAAATTTGAAAATTTAGTTGTATTGTAATAGAAAAATAAAATTTCTTAAGCAAAGAGAAATATTAATAATTTAAGAACAATAATAAAGTAGGGAAGGTATGTAAAATAATTTACCATATGCAGAAATAGTAATAAATAACTTTTATGAATCTGTTGTAGAGGATTATGGGAATGTGATGTTGGAATAATATTCAACAAAGTAAATATTTTTGTAATAATATTTAACAAAGTGATAGAAAATAAATTGAGTACAAGAAGAAACATATGTATTTAAAAAATAATATAGATTTCTAACATATAAAAAATGATGTAATACCTGTACATTTAGCGGACGCTGAAAAATATGAACCTGGAAAAATTTACTGCTGGAGAAAAATGCATTCAATGTGTACTTGAAAATAAAATCATAAAAAATACTAATACCTAAAAATTATGCCTGAAAATGCATTCGTCATGTAATATCATCTTCAAATGAAATCAAGAATCATAACTTCTGACAAAAAATAGAATGGATGTTGTATTTTATAATTTTAGAAATTATATTTATTATAATAATAGAATAAATTTACTGATAGAAAAAATGCATTCATTTTTTACTTAAAAATATAGCCATAAAAAATAGTAATACGTGAAAATGAATTCATTTTGTACTGGGAAATGAGTTCATTAAAATCCATTCATTATGTACTTGAAAATAAATAAAAATGTTGTAGACATAAAAAACGAATGTACTGAAAATGGGGAAAATTTTTAGCATTCATAAAAATAGTAGCCGAATGAATTTGATGTCATAAATATTATTGTAGTCACAAAAATTATAGTACTTATAAAAATATTAAATAAAAAAAGAAAACAACTAAATAAATTTTCAATGCAACCAAAAATAAATAATAAAGGAATCATGGAAATATATTGAATTATAAATAAAAAAAATACCCTAAAATTTGATAACATCTTCAAATGAAATTAAGAAACATAATTGTTGACTGACCTAATGGAATGGTTACTATAATTTATAATTTGAAAATTTATATGTATTATAATATAAGAAGAAAATTTCTTAAGAAAATATAAATACTAAAAATTTAAGAACAAAGATAAAGTAGAGCAGGTATGAAGAATAATTTACCATATGTGGCCAGAATAATGAATAACATTGATTAATATATAGTAGATGAATCTAGGAATGTGATGAGGGGACTCAAGGAGGGAGAGGGAGTTAGAGGAAAAGGCTAAAGAGGAGGTGGAGGCTATGACAACCACAAGGGGAGGTTAATTCGAGGTCAAGGGTATTGGAGGCAAAGTCAGAGGCAATGGATTCATAGGAAGATACTAAGGAGAAGGTGGAGAGGGGAGTCATGGAGGGAGAGAGAGAGGGTGTTGGTGGAGAAGTCACTGGAGCCAGTGGAGATGGAGTAGCCGGAGGAGTCGGAGGAGCTAGAGAGAGAGGTGGAGGTAGAGGCGAAGAGGGTACTCAAGGAGGGAGAGGGAGCCTAAGGAAGAGGTGGAAACTGTAGGTGGATAGGATTGAACCCATGATAGGGTGAAGAGGGAGATAGAGAGAGAGTGTGTGTTGGAGGTGGAGGATCCAGAGGTAGAGGTGGAGTTGGAGAGGGTACTCGAGGAGGGAGAGGGAGCCAAAGGCGGACAAAAAAACCCTATGTGTAGAGGATGAAACCATGAGTGGGTTCTGTGGAAACAGTAGGTGGGATAGTTTTGGGGGGTAAAGAATTCACAATTTAATGATACACGTCCAAATGGATACACTTATTTAGTATATATAGTAGATTTTATGTGTTAATTTTTTTAGCATTCTTTTAATAAATGTTTCTAATATTTTGTTAATAATTGTTTTTAATATTTTTTTTGATAATTTTTTAAGATTCTGTGCAATATATCTTCCATTCCTATATTTTTTTCATTCCAAATCTTCTCTGAGTTTATTTTTTATATTCTTTGACGCATATTTTATGCCTACTGTATGATTATGAAATCCCCCTTTTTTTTCTTTTTTTTCATGTTAATATCCTTCCATGAAATTTAGTTCAGGTGTGAATATCTCATATCACATGAACCAATTTTACTTATATGTGAAGCTTATTCTTCCATGAGAGAAAGTTTCATTCATGAGAAAGCTTTCATTAGTATGTATTAATCCATATATTCTTGTTTCTCATCCATCTATGAAGTCATCCATCTGCTCCTATATTTTTTCCTACTATTAATTCCTTAACCTAATGTGACATATCTCTTAATTCATGTTAATATAAAACACCTCACTACCACAAATCTAGTCAAGGGATGCACCGACTTTTATCAATGCTAAGAAGGAAGTGCTGATAAAAGTTGTACCTTTATCACTGCTAGCTAAAAGCATTGATAAAGGTAACAGTTATCAGGGATAAAAAAGTATTGATAATTTTTCTAAAAAAAATATTGTAACATCCCGTTACACTTCATACAGGTACGTTTCAAACCTATTAATGGGTTTAATTTTTATTTATATGGGTAGGGTCGAGAAGAATTTAGAAGGATACCTATAATAATGAACTTGGAGATTTGTTGGATTCTCAGTAAAAACCAGTCATTTCTGCAACATGTTGGATATTTACACACCATGTAATATGACTACACACTATGTAAATCATAAAATTATAATAATTTGTTTTTATCAAGAGGCAATAGGTTTTTCCTTGATTATGAGAATGTTTCATTTGCAGGACATGTAATTGGGTTACATGTCATGTAAAACCCCAAGATTTTTTTTAAATAGGAAACTTGTATGAAAATATTATTTTATTATCTCTAGAATTTTATTCTCTTAACCCTAAAGGCATTCCTAGACAATTTTAGGAGACTCCTACCCCTTTGGGTCTTTTTTTTCGGTGGTTGATCGTTGTTGCAATTGTGGTGTGACCTTTCAGGTAAGACTTCTCCCTATCTCTCCACTCTTTCTCTTTTCCTCCTAGAAGTTGTTGGATAATCTTGGTATTGATGAATCTAGACTTAATGTTAATAAATCTTGTTTCATGGTTGAGTTCCTAGATCTTATATGCCTTCTCTCTTATTGGCTGGTGTCGTTGTAGATGTTGTGTTTCTATGAGAAAGGTAGGTGGTTCCGTCTTTGGTTTCCAATTTAATTAACCCTAAATTTCTTGATTTAAATTTAGTTTAATTTAAATTAAATTGATTGAATAAAATAATTTTATTTCAATAATTTTATTAAAAACCTAATTCCCATGAATTGGGGTTTTGGGTTTTCTTTGGCATGAAATTATAAAAACCCCAAATTCCATTGAATTGGGGTGTGTTTATGGAAAATTATGAAATTTAAATTATTTAATTTAAAATTGTGGATTTGGTGGAAATAGTTTCAATTAAATTGTAGAATTTAATAGTGGAAATTGTTTTAATGGAAAATTTTGAAAAACCCCAATTCCATTGAATATGGGGTTTTCTATGAAATTGTTGAAATTTTGAAAATTTAAATTTTTGAATTTAACTTTTAAAACTGGATTATAAATGGTTTTAATATAAACATTAGGTTTTATCTCGATGAAAAGGTATGTTTTGATCAAAAATGCATTTTGGGTTTTAAATGCAAAATTAACATATTTGAAATGGATAATGAAATTTAATTGTATTTTTAGTAGTCTTAAAATTAACTACGCATTTTTTTAGAACATGCAAGCCTTAGGTAGTTAGTGAGTTATATGGATGACACTTTACAATTTAAAACATTCTAAAACATTATATCAGTACATCACATCCTTTAGATGATGGTGATGGGTCCTCTTTGGCCTGAGATCGACGAGGCGTATGTACATATTTTATGTATCACCTTGAGTGTGGAGTCCCTATATCCTGGGACTACCAAACCTTCTTAGTCATATGACTATTTTTCTTTATTGTTTGTATTTTAAATGTATATATTCCATTGTTTTAAACTATTTAACATTCCTTATGATTTATATAAACTATTTTATATAAAATAGTTTATTTAATCCATTTGTGAAAAGAACCATTATTTTAAAAATATTCCATAATTTTGAATTATGAATCATTTACCAAAGTATTTCCATCATTTTGAAATGTGAAGCATGATTTGTTTTAATTATGTTTTTAAAATGAAAAACCTATTTTTTTTAATTTAAATCACTTTATTTGGTTAATTTAATATTTAAATCTATTATGGAATCCATGGTGAGACCCTACTGGTCTTTTAGCTCACACACTACTTGTGCCTTCAGGTGTTTTTAGATTATCTCCTTCCAGGTTCGAGCAAGAGTAAAGCATCATTTGGAGGTGGTTCTAGCTGTTGACTTGATGACTTGGTGATTTGTGTCCTTTTGGGCTTGGGTTGTTTTCCAATTTTTGGTACTTTTTTTTGTAGTACTTTGGGTTGTTATACCTATTTGAATTTGGGCATAGTTCTCCCAGTGGAGTTTCTTTTATATGCATTACTAAACTGTCTCTTTTACTTCCACATTTTTAGTGAAAAAATCATTCCCACTTACATTTTTTATGATGACAAGTGCTAGTCGCTAACCTGTGGGTATCCAGAATTCCCTTAGAGCTATGTTAGGAATGGATCGGTTATCAGGTTACTAGGTTACCTGGGCTTGTTTGTGAAAAAGTGGTATAAAATCTCCAATATGAGATTTTGTCTTAAAGTTGGTATGTGTTTGTGTATTCTTGTTGGAACTTAAAAGGTAGTTGCGATTGAGTGTCCGACCCACTCTCACCACAATTAACCTTAAGTCACCATGGGTGGTTTGGGAAAGATGTATTGAGGTTTAGTTCTAGTATTTTTCCTATTTTTATTTGGAAAGCATGAAATACAAATATTGTTTGTCCATCTATTGGGATTAATTTCCCTTATTTATCTATATGAGTGTTAATATGAGGTCTTATTGGTTTTTGATGATGTTTTATAGCATCATTCTTCCAAGAAGACATGTAAATTAGACCCAAGAGGAAGATACTGAAAAAACTCAGCGAGTGAATCATCTTTTGGACCCAATCCTAGTAGAGGGGATCGTACGTACTATCCAAGCTCTGGGACATGCACCACCTCTAGTTCCTGTTCAGGCTCTAGCTATGAAACGTCAGAGGGGCATTCTCATGATTTTTTCTTATGAGTTCCTTCACTAGAATTCATCAAATTTCAAGGGATCAAATGATCCTCAAGAGAACGAGGAATGGTTGAGTAGAATGGGGTTCTTATTTAGGTTCTTGTAAACACCCTGAGAGATCAAAGTGAAGTATGCCACCTTTATGTTGGAAGGACCGTGTAGGATATAGTTGGATATAATGGTAACGATGCATATTCATAAGGTATTATAGTGGAAATAATTCAAGGTTATTTTCACCAATGAATTCTATCTAGTGTTGATGTTATTTTCCAAGGCTAGGGGGTTCTTCAAACTTGAGTAGGCTGATAGAACCGTGACAGAGTTTATAAACCGTTTGGCTGAGATTGCGCATTTTTCACCTGAGATAGTATCTAATGATAAGATTAATGCTCAAAGGTTTGAGTTTTGAATTTTCCAAGAAATTCATTCTCAGATTTTCTTATTGAAACTACCTTCTTATACTGATGTACTAGATAGAGATTTGATGGTCGAGATGGACCTAGTAGGCAAGTCAGGGTTATCATGAGTTTCTTTCTCTGCCAGTTTCAGTGTGCATTCCTCTAAGATAAAGAGGAATAATGATTATTCTCATGGTACTTCTAGATATAATGGTTATTCTATATCTCTTTAATTTCCTAAAATAGGTTCTTTTGTTTTCTACCAGTGTGGCAATCCAAGACACTGAAAGAGGGGTTTCACTGAGGCTCCCAAGAACTATGGATCCTGTGGATGTTCAGATAACTTGTATAGATTATTCCATGTTCATTACACTTTTTGTAGTGGCACAAGATCATCATCACCTTCAAAAATTACATTGAAATCAGAAGATTCATGTGTAAAAGGGTTCCAACCACAGGAATCCAAAACAAATATTTTTCACACAGAGGAAGATTATCTAGAGGAAGCGGATACAAGTCCAACGACCATGAGAGGTACCATTATTATAGCTTTGTCATTAGTGACTATTATATTGGATACTAGTGCATCTTATTAATTTATTTCAACCCATATAGTTAATCTTATATATCTTCCTATGTATATTTTATCTTTTGCAATAGATATTACTACACCCCTTGGTATGAAGAGAGAGTGGGATCTCCATAGTCCCTCTAAAGTTTTATATTTATCAGATGTTGATCTTGCTTGGAGTTTTGTGATTCTTGACATGAAAATGATTGATGTCATATTCAAGATGGATTGGATCATTACTAATAATCCCCTGATTGATTATTATCTTCAACAGGTCTCCTTTATTACAACTTGTGGTGTGTGCCGTGTATTTTAAGGATAATGGGACCCAAGGTCAAACAAAGACAGACTTTCTTATTTGGAGTTGGGGAAAGTAATATCAATGTTTGTTTTTGATCTAGAGTAGGAATATCTAATTCATAATCTCCCTCTAGTGTTCATCAATTTTCCCAACGTGTTTCCTTCTAACTTATCTGATTTTCCATTAATAAGAGAGGTTTGATTTTTTATTGAATTAATGCATGGTACTCAACCAATATCTATCCCCTCTTAAAATATAGAACCAATTGAAATGAAAGAGATTAAGTCCCAATTGGATGATCTTCTTCAGAAAGGATTTATACGCTCGAGTGTGTCACCTTGGGTGGTGATTATTCTCTTTTCCAAGAAATCTGATTTTTCACTTTGCCTATGTGTTGATTATTGAAAACTCAATCAAGTTACGGTAAAGAAAAAGTATCCACTATCACAGTTTGATTATCTATTTAAAAATTTTAAAGGGGAAATGTGGTACTTGAAGATTAATATTTGATTTGGCTACCATCAGTTTAGGATAAAATCATCTGACATTCATAAAACCGCCTTTTAGATTACGTACAATCATTATGAGTAGCTTGTTATGCCCTTTCATCTAACCAATGCTCCTATATTTTTCATGGATTTGATGAACAATATTTTCTATGAGTATCTTGATACCTTCATGGTAGTCTTTGTGGATGAAATCCTCATTTACTATAAGTTTGTAGAGGACCATGTGCTTCATCTAAGAATGGTTCTAAGTTTTTTGATGGATAACCAAATTTATTCCAAGATTTCAAAGTATGATTTATGGATTTGGGAAGGGAAATTATTGGGACACATGGTTTCAGAAAAAGGAATATCAATTGATCCTAATAAGGCAATGGATGTTATGACTTGGGAGAAACCATTAAATTAATTTGATATCCAGAGATTCTTGAGATTAGATTGATATTGTCATCGGTTCATGAAGGAATTATTGAAGTTGAATTCTATAATGACTACACTAACTCGGAAGGGAGTAAAGTTTTCTTAGGATGAAAAATGTCAGGATTATTTTTTTGAGATGCAATTTCTTTTGACTACTACAATGGTGTTGACTCTTCCAGAGGCTGAGTAGGTCTATGTTCTATTTTGTGATTCATTGGGTTTAGTCTTGGGTTGCATTCTTATGCAGGGTTATCATCTTATCTCTTATGGATATCATCAGCTTAGGTCACACGAGAATAATTATATGACCCATTACCTTGAACTTTTAGTTGTGATGCATGCACTGAAGAGTTGAATACATTACCTTTATAGAGAAAGTTTTACCGTGTTTTCTGACCACAAGATCTTGAGTTATATATTCTCTCAAAAATATTTGAATCTCCACTAAAGGCTTTGGGTAGAATACTTACAGTCTTTAAATTTCAACATCGCCTACACCCTGAGGAAATGGAATTTCATTGAAGATTATTTGAGCAAGAAACTTCCAACCCAGGCAGTGAAAGAATCATCAGAAAAGTGGAAATTGATGGATCCATTTGCACATTTGAATATCAGAGTCCAAGAATTAGGGGATGGGGTTTCCTTTTCCAGTGTTAAGTTAACATCCACTCTTATCGAATTTATTCTTTAGAAAAAAAATCTTGATGATGAGTTCCATAGCATTAGAGACTCTCTTAATTATGGGGAGTCCATAATTGATTGTTCATTCTCCAAGGAAGGAATTATATTCTTTCAGAACTGTTTTGTTAAACTATCTTTGGTAAGGAAAGCTATCATGGGGGATTTCCATAGTTTTCACTGGGAAGTGCACCAAAGAACCAAAAAGATATTCTATGATATGTGGTGACAATTCTTATGGCCAGGTATGAGACGAGTAATTTCTGAGTTTGTCTCTCATTACTATACATGCCAACAGGTTAATGATGAGCACAAAAAACCATCAAGTTTTCTTCATCCACTTAACATACATACTTGGAAGTGGGAAAAAATTTCTATGGAATTTTTTGTTGGGTTGTGATTGACATGCTGACTAAATCGACACACTTTATACCCATTCTTGATTCAACCAAATTTGAGGAGTTGAGAAATCTCTATAAAAAAGAGATTGTTAGTTTTTTTGGAGTTCGTTATTCTATTGTCTCTGATAGGGATACTTGGTTTACTTATCTCTTTTGAAGAGGCCTTCAGGAGGTAATTGAATCTCACGCCCATTTGAGTACGACATACCATCTACAGTCAGATGTCCAGACAAGAATAGATATACAAATTCTTGAGGATATTCTTCTCTCTTGTGTTCTTGAAATTGGTGGATCTTGGGATGATCACTTGGGGATGGTTGATTTTTCTTATAAAAATAGTTACCAATTTGTGATTAGAATGGCCCCTTTTGAGGCCTTGTATGGTAGCCTTGCAAATCTTTATTGTGTTGGTCGAAGATTGGTGAAAGTTCCTTGGTTGGGCTGAGCTTTTTCCAAGAGATGATAACAATTATCTAGTTGATTCATCATAGAATGTTGATGGAAAAGATCTGATATAAGACTTAAGCTGATTGTCATCATAGACCTTTGGTATTATCATTTGGTGACCATGTATTTTTGAAAGTTTCACCTCGGTTGGGTCATCAATAGTTTGGGAGGAAAGGGAAGCCTGCTCCTTGATTTGTTGGAACTTTTGAGGTTGTTGAGAAGGTGGGGAAATTGGCATACTATTTATCAATTCCACTATAGATGATGTCAATACATAACGTGTTCCATGTATTGCAACTCTGAAAGTATCTATATAATCCACTCATGTTCTGAGCCAGAGTAATATTGAGATTGAGCCTAATTTATCCATTATTGAATGACCAATCATGATATGTGATTCTGAAACCAAGGTGCTTTGTGGGAGGGTGATACCTTTTCTTTGTGCATTATGGAAGCATATTTCCAATTCTCATGAGACGTGGTAGAGGGAGGCACTGGCAATAGAGTAGTGATCTCATATTTTTGGCATGGAAGCTTATTCATAAGATTTATAGAGACAAAAAGTTTTATAGTGGGGATGTTTTAACATTTAATTACTCTTAAGGTATGTACATTTATAACCTTGTCGTGATTTTCCTTTTTCTTTATCTAGGTAGGGATGAGAAGGATTTAGGAGGATGCATATAATGATGAAGTCAGAGATTTTGTTAGATTCTATAAAAAAACCAGTCATTTCTGCAGCATGCTAGATATTTACATGCCATACAATATGGTTACACACCATGTAAATCATAAAATGATAATAATTTGTTTTTATCAAGAGGCGACCAGTTTTTCGGCAATTATGATAATTATCAATTACATGACGTGTAATTGGGTTATACGTCATGTAAAACCCTAATATTTGTCTTTAAAAATGAAAATTGGATGAAAATATTATTTCTTCCTCTAGATAATTTATTTATTTCAACCCTAGAGTCATTACCATGTGATTTTGGGAGGCTTCAACCCCTTAGAGTCTTTTTGTTCGACGGTTGATCAGTGTTGCGATTGTGGTGTGACCGTCCAGGTAAGAATTCTCTATATCTCTCCATATATTTATTTTTTCTTATTAGGATCTATTAGATCATCTTGGTTTTGATGAATTTAGACTCCCTGTTGATAAATATTGTTTCTAGGTTGAGTTCCTGGATCTTCAGTGCCATTTTTCGTGTTGGTGGGTGTTGTTGCGAACATTTTGTTTCTATGAGAAAGGTAGGTGGTACCATATTTGGCTTCCAATTTAATTAACCCTAAATTTATTTATTTAAATTCAGTTTAATTTAAATTAAATTTCTTGAATTGAATAAATTTATTTCAATAATTTTTTTAAAAAACCAATTACAATGAATTGGAGTTTTGGTTTGCTTTGGCACGAAATTGGAAAACACCCCCAATTCCATCGAATTGGTGTGTGTTTATGGAAAATTATGAAATTTAAATTTTTTAATTTAAATTTTGGATTTGGTAGAAATTTTTTTCAGTTAAATTATTGAATTTAATCATGGAAATAATTTTGATGGAGAATTATGAAAAACCCTAATTCCATTGAATTGGGGGTTTGTTATAAAATTGTTGTAATTGTGAAAATTTAAATTGTTGAATTTTAATTGTGAAAATGGATTTAAAATGGTTTTGATAGAAACCTTTGGGTTTTATCTCATTGAAAAGGCATGTTTTTATAAATAACCCACTTTGGTTTTTAAATGGAAAATTGATGTATTTAAAATGGAGAATGGGATTTAATTGTATCACTTCTGCAAATCGGGCCTTTACCAGTACTAGTAAAAGGGATTTATCAATGCTATAGATGCACTGATAATATAAGTGATGTTAAAGGTTTATATTTAACATCCCTCATAAAAAGTGCTGATAATGCCCCTACTAATAAAGGGTATAATATTTTTTTCTTGCCTCGCCTTTATCAGTGCCCTCTCTCTTTATCAGTGCCTCTCATCCCCGCCCCTTTATTAGTGCTTCCCCCACCCCTTTATCAGAAATTTAGCACATTCCACTACCTACATCGAGTTTCGAACCTGGGACCTCCATCTTATACACCAGTACCTTTTCCACTCCTCTATACGATTTTGTTTTAAATTTTATGATAGATCTATATTTTTATATATATATTTCATTATATTTTTATAAATATATTTATATATATATATATATGTGTGTATGTTTATATATATATATATATTTTAAATGCATACATACACACATACATATATGTATATATATATTAAAATGGATATTAACTCAAAAAACCCTTAAAACACATAAAAATGTTAAGAAACTCTGAAACCCCTAAAAACCCTAAAAACCCTGAAATGAATATAAATTTTTATCCAAAATTCTATTTCATCTCCACAACCAGTAAAATAAAATCTCATGAAATGAGTTCCATATGATATGTTGTACAGGCTGAACAGACACATGAATCAGAAGTTATAGCCGTTTGAATTTAAAAAAACCGGGGTCGGTGACTAAAAGCTTTGTTTCAGAGGCCTTTTGGGCCTTTCTAGGGGTGACAAAATGTGACATAATCTCATTGATATTCTCAATATCCCTTAATTTCACATATATTCCCAAATTATTTGATTTTATATGTGGTAGATCCCAAACGGACACCTAGATCAAAAGTTATGGCCGTTTTAAGTTCAAGTTTGATTTATGGTTTTCTTGAAACTGTAATATTTTTTTTCTTTTAGTTTTCATAAAATTTGAATATAATGTTTTTTAGCTCATTTTATAAGATTATATTTGACTAGTTTTTGAGCTGAAATAGACTTCCAGATTTAAATTTATGATCCTTTCAGGGTTTTTAGGAGTTTTGGGGGTTTTAAGGGGTTTTCACATTCGACAGCCTTTAAAACAACCATAACTTATGAACTGGGTGTCTGTTTTGCCTCTAACACATATCAAATAGAATCTTGAGATGATATATACACCTAAGTGACCCATAATAACCCCAAATCACCTCTGTTGAGGCCAAAAGGCCCATAAATCCTCCAAATTATAATAACTTCTACTACAGGTGTCCATTAATGAAATATATTTTTTTAAATATACTCTTTATTAGTGGTAGTAAAAAAGAACTGATAAGGGTGTGTGTGTGTGTGGGGGGGGGGGGTATTTATCAGTGACTCTAAAAAATCTCTGATAAATACCACCGTTTTATCAGTGTTTTTTTAGACGCAATGATAAATACCCCCTTTATTAACACTTTTTTTAGAAGCGCTGATAAATATCCGTTTTATCAGCGCTTTTTTACTAGCACTGATAGGGGGATTTATCAGTATTTTTTTACAAGTACTGGTAAAATCCCCCTTTAATACCATTTTTTTAGCACTGTTAAAGACCCCATTTAATAGTGCTAAAAAGTGTTGTTAAAGACCCCCTTTAACAATACTTTTTTTAGCACCGAGAAAGGGGGTTTTTAAGAGTGCTTTTAGCGAGTGCTACTAAAACCCTAGTGCTGGATAAACCCAATTTTGTATTAGTTTATTTTAATCAGTCTTAAAATAAATTTTCCATCATTGTTTTTTTGAGCACATGCAAGCCTTAGGTAGTTAGTGAATTATTTGGGCAACATTTTACGATTTACAGCATTTTAAAACATCATATCAGCACATCACATCCTTTAGTCTATGGTGATGGGTCATGTTTGGCCTAAGATCAAAGGGTATTATATACATATTTGTCGTATCACCTTAAGTATGGAGTCCCTATAGCCTGAAATAATCATACCTTCTTAGGAATATGACCATGTTGCTTGTTTGTTTGTATTTCAAAATGTATATATGCCATTGTTTTAAACTATTTTACATGCCTTATGATTTATATATTTTTTTATAAAAGTGTCTATTAATCCATTTGTGAAAAGTGCCATTATTTTAGAAATATTCCATCATTTTGAATTGTGAATCCTTTTCTAAAGTATTTCAATTATTTTGAAATGTGAAGCATGATTTGTTTTAATATGCTTTTGAAATGCCAAAACTATTTGTTTTAAATTGAAATAACTTCATTTAGTTAATTTAATATTGGAATCTGTTATAGAATCCGTGGTGAGATCCTACTGGGCTTTTAGCTCACACCCTACTTCTGCCTTAGGGTGTTTGTATATTATCTCCTTCTAGGTTCGAGCAAGGGTAAAACACCACTTCGATGTGGTTCTAGATGTTGACCCGTGGACTTGATGAGTTGCATCCTTTGGGGCTTGGGTTGTTTCCCTATTTTTGGTACTTTTTGTTACAGTACTTTGGGTTGTTATACCCATTTGACTTCTGGTATAATTCTCCCAGTGGAATTTTTTTATATTCACTACTGACTTTTCTCTTTTACTTCTGCATTGTTAATGAAAAAATCATTCCCACTTACATTGTGTATGATTCCAGGTTCCAGTCGCCAACCCATGAGGATCAGGAACACTCTTCGGGCTATGTCAGGATTGACTTAGTTATCGGGTTATCCGGGTACTCGGGTTGGTTCATGACAAATATTATTAATATATATAAAATTATTATATTTATATTAAAAAATAATGTTTATTTATATTAATTGATTAAAAAACATGTGTTTATAATTAATATATATATTTTTTAAAATTCATATACATATATATATATATATATAATGTTTAAAAAATTTATTTATAAGATTAAAAATAAATAAATATATATGAATAATTATAAAATTATGATATTTTTTTGAATAATAAATATATTTATTATATTTATAATTATATATAAATATTTTTTAAATATATTTTCTTATAATTAAAATTATATATATATATATATATATATATTTACATTAATATATGTATCCAATGACTTTGGTCAATATGTTGATACATTGATGTGTGAGTACGTATAATTAACATTATATGAGCTTAAGTTTTTTTTGTGGACATGATTGTGGTTTGCTATATTTAAAATGTTAAGACTACCTATATTATGATGACACATGCATATGTTATGTATTCATGACTCATGAATGTTCATTTATATATTAACATCCTTATTAATCATGCTTTCTATATATATGTGATGAATCATTTTTTTTATAATCTATAACTTATTAGGAATGATTCATTCATGTTATACCCATTAACCTATTGTGTTCACATAAATACTTATAAAGTTACAATAAATATATTTAAATAATAAATATATTTACAAATTTATAATTATAAAATTTTAATTATATATGAATACTTTTTAAATATATTTATTTATATTTATAATTATAACTATATATATAAATAATTATAAAATTATAATAAATACATTTATTATTTGTTTATAAATATATATATTAATATATTAATATATATATATATATATATATTTATAATTATCGACAAATATTTATAATTTTTTTTAAATAACTATAAAATTATAATAAATATATTTATTATATATTATATATATATATTTATATATTAATAAATATATTAATATAAATATATTTATAATTATATACAAATAATTATAATTATAATTATATATATATATTTAAATAATTATAAAATTATAATAAATATATTTATTATATTCATAATTTTATAAATATATATATGTATATAAATATATTTATAAATATATACAAATATTTATAAATACATAAAAATATTTATAATTATAATTATAAATAAATAAATATATATTTAAATAATTTTAAAATTATAATAAATATATTTATTATATATAATTATAAAATTATAAATATAATAAATATATTTATTATAATTTTATAATTATAAATAAATACTTATTTATTTATAGTTATAAGTATAAATAAATAAATATTCACAGAATGGGCCTTGGGTTAAAATTTTGGGCCTACCGCCCATGTAATGGGCTTTATGTTCACTTGGAATTCAGGAAAAGTATATATAAAGTAATAAATCAGGTGGTTGGGTGTGTTATCCTTTGGGATGGGGGGTTATGGCATGCCTTTCAGGCCTATGTGTCTCCAATGTGTGTGTGTGTTTAATGTAATTGTACCCCCAAACTATCACGACCCATCCTCGGGGCCCATGCTGTGACTACCCCAAGCCCGCCTTCCATAGGCCAGGGGCTGGTGACTAGCACCAAAGGTGTAAATCCCTATAACTAGGAAGGCATTGCCTTTATAAAACGTAAACACATTCAACCAGAGTACAAGTGGAAGAAAAAACTAAGTAAAACTGAAAATAAAAGTAAAGCTGAAAGTAAAGGGGATGGAAATACAAGCCCAACTGTAAAGTACATGGTAAAATACAAAATAGCTGGAAGGTGACAAGTAGCTCCTGGATCATCCACCATGGATCCTACCTGAAGGGTAGGTATAGAAAGCGCAGCTCCTAGATCATCCACCACGGATCCTACCTGAAGGGTAGGTACATATAGCCTCCCCAGCGCCCTTGTTCGTCAACCTCCTCCGGGTACCGACTCGCCGTGTGGTCCACCTCCGAGTACCGACTCATCGTGAGGTCCACCTCCAGGTGTCGTCCAGTCCTCGTACACTCGGCCTCCATCAGTGCTGTCCGTCGTCTGCATCCAACACAATGAGGTGCGGGCATAGCCTATGCATGGGTGAGTATAACGATACTCAGTAGGGACCCCGAGACCCTCAAGGTCTCACTAAATCCAACAAGGATAATCACAAAGAAGGATATCAACAGATAACCCATACTTAGGTATATACCCATACATATATCTAAGTTATCAAGTAACCCATCTCAATCATGAGGAAAACACAAAGGTCATTGACTCAGCTCAAACCAGGATTTTTATTCACGATGAAGAAAACACGGCTGCTGGAGAACTCCTCCTCTATTGAGTGCAGTAGTCATGCCATGACTCCGAGGTGCTACTCACTAACCTTAGAATGCTGAGGTACTCCTCCATTGTCAAGTACCATGAGTCTTCCACCCCAACACAGTAGTGCTCCCCCTACTAGCCTACAGAGGTACTCCTCCTGTCGAGTACCGCGGGTCTGCCACCCCAACACAGTAGTGCTCCCCACTGGACTAGTCAAGTCATTCCGATACGAATCGGACAAGCAGTCATCTAGTCTCAACCAACTACATGGTCACCGTACTCTGTATACTCGTCTCCGGGAGGATCCACTCCATGAGCTACTGGTCAACACTCCAAGTGTCACGAAGTTCCACGAAGAAGTATCTCTAAGAACCGCCACGTCATAGGGGTCTCAACGCAACAGACGGCGCGTCAATCGGACGCCCGTTCTGTGAGTTATTAGCATTTCCGTTCCAGGGGCCCGGTTGGATTTAGGGTACAATCAAAAACAGCCATACTCCAACTACGTCCAAACCTTAGGTAAAGTATGACAAAAGAACCGTCTTGTTAAGAGGAAACCAACATAGTTGACGACACGTCAATTATACGTCCAATCCTCAAGTTATAAGCGTTTCCGCTCTGAAGGCCCGGTTGGTTACGAGTTCAAACCAACCCTCCGATACCCAAACTTCTCTAAAACCTTGAGTGTAATATACCGAAATGACCGTCTCGATCCAAGGAATCCTATTAACTGACGGTGCATCGATCAGAGGTCAGTAGCTCAAGATATGACATTTTAACTAAAAACAGTCCGAAAATAGGGGGTCTGGGCCCGGTCCGACCTGGCCCAACACTCCATGGGTCGGCCCGAACCGGGTCGACCCGACCCGGGTCCGGGTCCGGCCCGATTGGGCGCGACCCGACCTGCGCGGCGCGGAGGCCCGACCCGCGCGGTCTTCGTGACGCGGTGGCCCAACCGCGTGGCTGGGCGGTGAAGTCCACCTGGTCAGCATGACCAGGAGGCGACGATGCCCTGCGGGGCCCGCCATTTCAATCAAGGGGGTGGTTTGCACCCCCTTTGTTTCCCGTAACGGAACCAGAAAGTGCCATTTCCTTCTCCACGGAACCGGCAAGTGCCGGTTCCTTCTCCACGGAACCGCCGGGTTCCGCCCTGGCGCCCCCTCGCCGACATCCGGCTCAGCCGGCCGCCCTCCTACCAAACCTCCATGGCCCAGCCACAGTATCCCTTCCGGCGTGGTGCGACGGTGCTGCGCGCTAGCCCTCCTGCCATGACCCGCCCTGGCCACGGACCTACTCCACCGGCGCGGTGTGACGGCACCGCGCCCCTCCGCCACGACCCACCTTGGCCGCGACCTCCTTTACGTAGCTAGATGATGCCACACCTTCTTGACGACCTGGTGGCCTTTGCGCCACCGGTCCCTTCTTCGCGACCAGCTCATTGCCGGTCGCTGCTATCCGCTCCTGTCGTCAATCAAAGACAAGATCAATTATGGGAAATATTCGGCTGTGTTAGTGCGGTCTAAAATCTCCCTTGTTATGGTGATACCATTTAGTTGTCAAGATGTGATTCCAACGACGTAGAACGGGTACGAAAACATTCACTTCAAAGAATAAACCCCTACCTCAATTATGATGTTGCACATCATCGAGTTGCGGAAAGAGGCAAGCTTCGCGATAGAACGATGTCACGAAAGAACGATGTCATTCCCATCGACATCAGAGGAAGAAAGAACTTTGTCGATGGTGATGTTCCCCCTGCGGTGGTGTCTCCTTCCTTGACGCGGAGGAAGAAGAAGAAAAGGGCATGTTGTCGGTGACTTCGTGTTCTTCATCGGAGTCGTTCTTCGCCGAGAGTGGACGATGTTCTTCGTTGAGATAAGAACACCATTCTTTATTTCTCCAGAGTTTTCCCCCACAAAATATTTGTTAACCCCATAATAAAATTAAGCTCTCCCAATTTATAGAAGTGTCATGCCAATTGAAAATAAATCAAACTCTTTAAGTGGAGTTTAATTAATTAATGAATGGTGTTGTCATAATAATGGCACAAATGGGAGGTGGAGAGATCTCATAAATATGGGAGAGTTGTCAACATTAAACAAGGTAGTTTAATGGGGGTTTATGAGAGTTATGGGAAGAGTTTACACAATTAATGAAGGGGGTTAAAGAGGGTTATGGAATGTGAAAGGTTGGGGCTTATGTGGGACCCACCTCACAAATATCCACACTTGGGTAGTTAGGTGGTTGTGGGTCCCACCCTTAACTTCCATTAGTAGGATAAAACAACCATAAATATAAATAATTTTTTTTAACAATTTTATTTATTTTGAACTAAATCCCCAATTATTAATCCTCAACTCGCTTTAAACAAAACTGCGGTAAAAGTCCCCTTAAGCAATTACCGGCGTTGCAAGTTCATCGGTACCCTCAGATTTCAATTCCGAGCAACAGTTCAAAAGATAGAAAAACCCACTCGTTCGTTTACTGAACGTACCCGAGCTAAACTTTGGAAATTGATTCCGGACACACCGGGCCTCAGAATCAAGTGCCGTCAGAAGCCACAGACTCGTAAAATTCCAAAGAAATTAAGAAAAAAATTTCATTGAAATTTCCAGGTATTTAAACAAACACTTAATATAATATCTAAATATATAAATATATACAAATATTTATAAATGTAGTTATTATATATATATAATTATAAATAAATATATATTTATTCATAATTATAATTATAAATATAAATAAAAATAAATAAATAAATAAATATAAATATAAATATTATATATATATATTATATATATATATAATTTTATAAATATATATGTTAGGTGATTAGGGGTACAATTATATTTAAATACACACACACCACACACACATGCCGAAAAGATAGGCCATAACCCCCCTAAGTGGATAGCCCAGCCATTAAGCCTTAATTATTCAGTATATGGACCGTAGGTCTAGTGGGTATGAAGCCCATTACATGGCCCGTAGGCCTAGTGGTTATGAAATCCCATTACATGGCCCTAAAGGCCCAAATTTTTTACCCGAAAACCCTATGCTGGATAGTTCAACTACAGTAACCGGGCTGCTATAGTACCTACTATAGTGCTACCACTACTATAGTCTCTACTACAGTGCCCACCACCGCTATAGTTCTGCCAGTACTACAATTACGCTGCTGCTACAGTCCTACTATAGTACTGCTATAGTACTGATACAGTACCTACGTCCCATGGGTTTTGAACCCCCAACCTCAATGTAGTATTACGAGGTAATTTACTACTAATCCAAACCCCAACTACATTTTATAAGTATATATAATAATATTAATGAATTATTAACATTAAATTTTAATTTTCACTTT
The DNA here is from genome assembly GCA_963277665.1 of Viscum album. Taxonomy (NCBI): domain Eukaryota; kingdom Viridiplantae; phylum Streptophyta; class Magnoliopsida; order Santalales; family Viscaceae; genus Viscum; species Viscum album. The sequence continues at coordinate 668,121,023 of OY728131.1, read as the reverse complement.
TTTAATGCTGATAAGTATATTTTTTATCTGAGTTAAAAAAGCACCGATAACACTATTCTTTATCAGTGCTAAAATTATAGCATTGATAAAGATACATTTTATTAGTACTTTTCTAGCTCTGATAAAGGGTTATCTTTATCAGTTCTAAAAAAGCATTGATAAAGAGTAGTTTTATCATATCTTTCTATATTAATAGTGATAAAACTACTCTTTATGAGCACTTTTTTAAAAGTGCTGATAAAAACCTTACGTATTCTTATAAAAAAACCCTAACAGATTTCTATCTTCCTCATGTCTTCAAGCTTTTTTGGAACTGCAGTGCTACCCCCACCTCTCGACTTTGACTTCATCTTCACATTCACATTCACCACCACTTGCCTTCGCCACCGTCACCCACATTCACCGCTCGACTTTTCCATCACCGCTCACTATTATTATCATCGTAGCTCCCTAACACCGTCGCTCCCAACTGAACCCATGTTTCTCTTCATTAATGAATCACCACTACTCTAAGGTATGATATTATTGCTTCTCCATTTTGTTGATTCATGAATTTTTGTAGTCCAATACGTTTTGGTTTTGGGGTATTTGAAAATGTTCTATTTGGATCATTGATTAGATATGTGTATTGGGAATCAATCAATGTGTTAGGAGTGCTAGTATAGTCTAGGAATTGATCCCTAGGAGTGGGTCAAGTTTGAGGTTGATTTTACAATAATTTTTATGTAGTTTTCATGTTTATAAGAGGTGTTTATGTGGTGAAAAGGGTTTGGAGATGTTTTGGAATGAATTTGATCATATTGTTAAGTTTTGGTAGTTTTTTGAAAATTTATATTACTCAAAAACCTTGCATATGAAACAAATTATAATACATATGTGGTCTAGATGTTATAATTTTCATACTCTCTAGTTAAGTGATTTTTTCCAATTAATTTTTGGAACTACCAGAAGTTGAGAATTCATAATTTATCTTCTGATTTTGGATGATGATGATGGAGTGGCGTAGCCAATGCTCTTATGTAATGGTCCCATATATAAGGGTCCTTATATATAATAGTCCCACTTTTTTCTAAAAATTTTGTGTGATATGTTTGGTTTCAATTTTCTAAAATATGGAAAAAATGTTTACAATAAATATAAAGAAGTTTTAGGCCATTTTTGTCCAGAATATAGTGAGCATGCCTTAAATTGTTTTCTCTTTCCTATTTTCATCTCCAATTGAGATATTCATAAAATATTCTTGGATATTTTTATAATTTATTATAGTTAAATACCATGGGTAAGGCCAATATTCCTTGATCATCTAGTCTATGGTTTATCTCTTTGTTTTTTTTAGATTTAGGAAAATTAATCCCATTTGTGCCTATTTTAAAGGTTTATCTATTTTTCTAGATTTTGGTCACGTGTGACCAAATAAACCAATGATATTCAATGATAAGCATCCAACATGAATAAAGTAGGTGGTACCTAAGTTATCCTTCAAGTATAATCTCGTTCTATGTGCATATTATGTGTGTTCATGTCTACCTAATGTGTGATAGACCTGAAAATTAAATAAATGGTATATATATTTATTTCATGTGGAATTTTTTTATTTAGGTTATGAGGGGTCCAATAATAAAATTAATTATTAGATCATTAGATACTAAGAAAGGAATTCCTTGGACTAATGAGAAAGGAATTATAAGAGGCAACCCAAAGGGTGACATAAGTGAATCTGTTACCATGTAATCTAAAAATAGATGCCCTATGATAATCCCTAAGATTAGAACATGTGGTAAAATGGGTAATAAAGGTGGTAACCCTAGTTGAATATTCATATAGAACTTTGGTTGGGAAAGTTTTAATCTATTGAATTGAATATTGATATTTTAAGCTAGTATATAATTGAGACTTGTTTATAACTTGGTTATATTTAATTTTGAATAATGATTGAAATCTCAGATCATCTTATGCTTACCTGACATATTATTTTTTGGGAATTTTAGATTGGGAAATAATACACCATGATATTTTGAGGATGTTTCTAGGGTGGGGTGATATTCCCTCCCTCTGATAATAAAATGGAATATTAATATAGTTCCAGAGTGGGGTGATCCTCCCCAAAGGGTGATGATATTAGATAGTTTAGGAGTGGGGCTCTCCAATCCAATGGGTTTTTGAAAAATACCTTTGTATTCTAAGGTTTTTTCATGAAAACACTCTTCCTTGTGATTTTTAATAAAGTACACCCATTTAAAATTCTCAGTTTATATCCCAAAATTTTAAAAATAAAATATTTACCTAGATTTATTCAAAACCATAAAATTCAAATTTAACTTCCTAAAAGAGTTATAGAATTATTTCTATCCATTTTAAATTCCACTTCAAAACCCATTCTTAAATTTCAAATTCTAGTTTACACAAAACATTTTAAATCTAGTCACTTTTTCCATTAAAGAAAAACATTTAATCACATTGTTATATTAAATCCCTTAGGTCTCATGTCTTGGCACAAATTTTTTCAAAGGTATAGATTATCGTATTAAAAAATATAATAATTTCTTTTTAAAAAATTTAAAAACATTATTATATTCAATAGACATATTTTCTTTTATGAAATGGGTTTTCAAACAATATATATATTTTTATATTTCCATTTTTACATTCAATAGACGTATTTATAAATTTCCTTTAATAAGTTTTTTTGTTTGATCATGTTGGATGATAAACCATTTTTCAGTGTTTCCATTATCCTTCAAGAAATTCATGAGATCCATCTTCAATTGAACATATTTTTTGTTTTTTTTGGTTAAATATTAATATTACCAAATCAAATAGGATGAATAGGAATAAAGAATGGATGAATTATAGTCATACGAAAAAATATTGTGAAGATGGGGTGAAAGAGTTCATCAAGTTTACAAAAGATCATGCAAATGACCCTTCTTAAGCCTTTTGTATATGTTTATACTATTTTTATTCAAGACTAATTAGTCTATAGGAGTTGGAAGAACACTTGATCTGTCATAAAATCGATCAAAGTTATAAATACTATAATAGAATTGGGGAAAAATAGAATATATATTTTCACTAAGATAGCACAACATTTTATGGATTATCTGATATGATTACAAGTGTGGAAAATGAAGAAGACGATATTGAGGGTGTGATTATAGGTGTAAATTATGATGAGGATCATTTTGATGAAATTAAAATGATAGTGGAAGATGAACTTTATGATTGTCTTAAATTTTTTTGAGAAGGTAAAGAGTTGTGAAAAGATGCCATTGTAAGCTCGTTTCACTAAATAAATAGCATTGTCAGCCATACTGAAGCTGTATAATTTGAAAGTAGGAAATAGATGGAGTGATTCCAGTTTTACTAAACTAATTTCTCTCTTGAATGATATACTCCCAAAAGATAATGGTCTTCCTAACCGAACATATGATTCTAAATGAATGCTACGTTTGATGAGTATGATCTCTAAAAGAATACATTCCTTCCCAAATGAATGTATACTATTTTACGAGGACCACAAATCACTTAAATAATTCCCAAAATGTGGTGCTTCTTGATACAAGAAATATGAATCAGGTCCTATGCAAGTTGTATGGTACTTTACAATAATTCCAAGGTTTAGTTGCTTGAAAGGGGGGTTATAAAAAATCAATAAAAATGAAGGCCTTAGGGATATTTGGGCCAAGGTTTAGTTGCCTATATAGTAGCGAGGATACTTCAAGGTAATTAACATGGCATACAAATACAAAAATAAATATGGGAAACTTCATAACCTGTAGGACACTCCTTAGTGGAATATAATTGATCATGAGTATCCTAAAATTGGAAATGAGCTGAGAAACCTTCGTCTTGCATTATCTACAGATGGAGTGAACCCTTTTGGTTGTCAGAGCATCACTCACAGTACATGGCCAATTATGTTGGTAAATTATAAATTTCCACTATGGTTATGCATGAAATGAAAATACTTCATGTTATATATTCTTATATTAGGACCAAAACAATCTGGTAATGATATTGATGTTTATTTGGCTCCATTGATCAAAGATTTCAAATTATTGTGGGATTCTGGTGTTACGTTGTATGATGCTTATAGAAATGATGATTTCACGTTGAGTTACATATTTTATGGGATGATAAATGAATTTCGTTCTTATGGAAATTTTTTAGGATATATAATTAAAGGAATGTAAGGGCGTACCATCTATGAACAAGTTACATAGTAAATTTTGTTGAAACATTCATCGAAGACTACGTTTTTAGGACATCACAGATTTCTACCCCAATAAAATAAGTATCGATATTGGATGAAATCGTTTGATGGAAGTTTAGAAGAACATACAACACTATCTCTACTAATGGTTCATCAACCACTTGAGAAAGTAAAAGATGTGGACATTTCTTTTAGTAAACCATTTTCAAAAAACCTTACAAAAATCAGTTGGAAAAAGTGATCCGTTTTTTTTTGAATTACCATACTAGAATTGTCTGTATGTCAGGAATTTTCTTGATGTTATGCATATTGAAAAAATGTATGTGATATTATAATTGAGATGTTACTAAATGCACTCGAAAAAAAAATGAAATTAAGTCTAGGTTGGACATGGTTGGCATGATAATAGAGGAAGAGTTAATGTTAGTGATGGGTGAAAAATGTAATTTTATCCTCCATCTGCTTACACTCTTTCCAGATAGTAGAGATATCCATTTTTTAAATTATTTAATGATTTAATGTTTCTAAAGGGGTATTTATCGAATATCAAGAATATCATTTCAATGACTGATTTACAGTTAAAGGGTTTGAAATCACATGATTACCATGTTTTGATGAAAGATATAATTATTGTAGCTTTACATTGAATTTTTCTCAAGTATTAACTTCATAAATTAACCAAGCTCTATTTATTTCTCAAATCTATATGCAACAAAGTTATAAATCAACTGAAATTACTGACTATGGAAAAAAATTTCCATCATATTATGTGAATTGGAAATTCTCTTCCTTCCATCATTTTTGATAATATGGTTCACTTTATGGTTCACTTTATGGTTCACATGGTGAGAGATATTTGACTATGTGGTCCTAATAATTCAAAGTTATTGTTCTCTTCTAATGTGTATAATGGAACTCAGGTAGAATCCTTGGAGATTGTACAAATTTTAGATTCAATTATTTCTAATTTGTTTATCTTTTGAATGTGGGTTATTTATAGAGATTAATTAAATTGATTGATGGATGATGTTTGATTTATCAATTTGATAAATATTAGTGTGATTTTATTATTGGGGATTTAATCTTATGATATCCTTGATATTTTTTTATTTCATTAAATTAATACCCACTTCACAAGATGATTTTTATCGTAATTCCCAAGTGTTGAGGCTTTAATCCAAGCCTTAACTTAACTAGGGTTATAATATCAATCAATACTTTCTTTATGAAAGTGTATGTATGTTTCAATAATCCATGGAATCCACAGTTTAAACAAAACATATAATCAATCCATGACATTTTAAGTTTAACATACACAATGTTAACCTAAAGAATATTCAACGAGAAAAATATCTCAATCACTCAACATACCCAAATTATGGATGACCCCAATGGATGATTTAATCATCCATTAAGATGGTTATTAATATACTTTAATCTATTTATGGTGGTGAATTATAAAGAGAATAAAAATAACGGGATAAGAAAAGTGTTATGCACCGAACACACACGCGAGCAGTGAATAAAGTTAAAAACATATTTCAATTGAATGAGAAAGTGAAAGAAGAAAGGGATTTTAACATGATTTAAACTATTTTAAGACCATTAATTTTTAACAACAGAATATGGATAATAATTATAGATGAATATGAAGAAGCATTAATTAATCTTTAATTTAAATAGAAACAAACTTACACAATTATAAATGATGAAGAACATAAAAGAACAGGAAAACAAAGAGAGGAGGAAATGTATATCAATTGAAAAACTGAGTTTTGAAGTTGATACTAGTCATTTTTAAATTATTTGTTCATTCCAATGTATCATCCTATATTATTAAATTCCAACCCCCTTGAAGAAGAACACGGGGTTGCATTTATATACCAAGGTGGTGGATTGTTTTCATTCTAAATCTACCCCTCAAGATGACTTGAAAATGTGTCCATACAGACAGATGAATATTGAGATATATGCTTCATAAAAGTTTTAGATATTGATTTTTAATATAAAACCTAAAACGTTTTCAGACATTGGACATTTTTATCCAAATTTATGACCATTTTAATAAATAATGATATTCTGTCCATTTTTCTGTCGAGTTTTTTCTTGGTCTAAATGTGTATGCATTTTAGGACTGGAATATGCCCTCAAATCCGAATACTTTATTATATAAAGTCTGAAAACTATATATTTTCTTTCAAAAAATTTTTTTGAGAACAATTAGACTATTTTATTGGATGAAAAGTCAATAATTGTGATATGTTTTTAATTTGTGGACATAATTGTGGTCTGGACTTCAAAGAATTATTTGGGATCATTATTTGTGGAGTTGGGACTTGAGTTTTTTATCCAAGATGTATCTAGATATTAAAAAACATATTAAATACTCCCATAAAATTTGGGTTTCTATATTGATCCCAGAAATTATATCTTCATGGACGGTCCAGTTTCTTTGACTAATTCTTTGGGCCTTCTTGTGTGGTCCATATGACCCTTAAAATGGATGATTTGGCCCAAGCTTCAATTGAATGATTTGTAGTAAATTAAATTAGTAACCCTAAAAAATAATAATCACACAATTTTGATAAGTAGGTTGATATTTATAATTAAAATAGTAAATTGAATCGAATGTGGATTAATAAAAATAATGCTACAAAATTATATTTAATATTAATACATGAGTATTTCACACTAATTTTGAAATTTTCATAGAAAATAAGCAAAGGGAGTAAATAAAAAGTTATTAATAAACTAATAACATCAAGTCCACAGACTAGGTCTTATACATGTCCTTATGTATGATAAATATAAAAATATAACCAAATCATTTTCACTAGCCAACAAATATTAATTTTTTTTCACCAACCCGGGAGGTCTAGAATAGTTCACTCATCTATAAAAAATTACACCAAAAATTGTTAAAGTAATAACGTTCTAAAAAATATTCATTTTAATTGTTCAAAATTATAAATAGAAAATGCAGGCACTCAAAACATACTCCTCTCTAGATGATAAATTTTTTATGGATGTTCACTCATTCACCAACTAAAAGTGAACATCTTAGAGTTTGTTAGAGTTATCAGTTTCTTTTACCTATAATAAAGTACACAATAATCAAGAGGTATTTTAGGGTTTTTCAATGGATATGGGATATTAGTAATATAAATTTCAAAAGAGTGGAAAAGAAGGTTAAAACACCAATATGGAAAAATCAATGACCGATTTTTTTTGAAATGAAACATGGAATAAAATTGAAACAATTATTTACAAGGGAATGAATTTGTGATGGAACACAAGATATGGATAAAAGTGGAATAGGATAAAAAATAAGTATGTAAAAAACACAAAACTTCTCCCAATGACATAAGAAAACACGATGCAAGTGTTTTTTTTCAAAAGATGTGATTGAAAAAAATCTCACACTCATATCCCAACCCATGTTTGATCACATCATTAAACTAATTTTAATAGTTATAACAAGATAAAAGGTTGATGAAGAGTGATTTTTGACCCACCCAAGACACAACTCATTATTTTTTTTCATTTTTTTAATATTTTAATTTTTTTCATATATTTTTTTGAACACTTTTCAAAATAATTTGGACAAGATATCAAAAATATATATAGATTTCCAAACCTCACTAAATGAAAACCTATCCCCCAAACTTAAATGTTTTATTTCCCTTAATCACATGATAACACATTTAAAATCAAGGAAATAGTATCCAAAATGAAATCCATTCCCACCAAACTTAAATTTCAATAAATTATTCATTGTAAATACAGGTAGATTTTGGGTGGGACAAGGTTTTAGGCTTGAAATGTGTCCATAAAAAAGGTTTTAATAGTCTTTAAGGGGATTTATAAGGGAGGATCAATGTAAGGTCAGTGGTAGGTTATTTGGCTAATGTGATTCTCATGTGGTTCAGAAAATGACTCAATCATATTAATGTAAACCAAGGTAGAAAATTCAGCTTGAAGGTCCACAAACTCAAGACTCACAATCAGGGCTGAAAAACACACAATATGAAAATTTTGACATAGGTGACCTTGGAATGAAATCTAATATTGTTCCTCACAGTTGGGGAAGAATATTTTTCTAAATAACAAATTAACCATTCAAAATTTATTGGTCTTGACTCAAAATTCTTTATCCAAATTGATAATGAAAATAGAAGATGTTTTAAATAAAAACAAGTCATTGGACTACCCAAAACAGTTAGAAAAATTTAGAAAATTTAATGGTGATTAATTATGATTTTTTTGTATTTTTTTTGTACTTTTGTATTTTTTTTATTAAAATATACACCCACAATAAAAGTGAAAGAGGAAAAAAGGATTTTATGAATAAATTGGTTAAAAAATTATAATGAGAGAGTAATAATAAGAAAAAGATAGAGATATAGAGATAGGGAGATATATTTAAATAGAAAGTGGTTCCCCTAGTTTGGATTTGGTGGGTTTCCATCTCCATATAGTAGTGGTACGGTGGATGTTGATGTGGTTCCTGGGTCATGTTTCCTGTCATGGTGACGCTTTAACCAATTTCCATTAACCGTGAATTCCCTTTTAGAAGAGGGGTCTTGGATCTTCATTACTCCAAATGGGTAAACATTAGTAATAATAAAAGGACCTTCCCATTGGGAATTAATCTTTCATGGGTGAAGCCGAAATAGAGAGTTGAATAGAATTACCTTTTCACCTTCATGGAATAACTTTGATAGGATATTTTTATCATGTATTACCTTAGACTTTTCTTTATAGAGATTTTAATTCTCATAAGATTATAGTCTAAGCTCCTCCAGTTCATTCAACTATAATAATCTCTCTTCACCAGATTTTTGACAATCAAAATTACAAGTTTTTATATCCCAAAATGACTTATGTTGTATTTCAATTGGTAAATGAAATGATTTACCAAAACCTATACTAAAAGGATACATCCTAATGGGTAATTTATAGGAATTTTGATAATCCCAAAGTGCTTCACCAAGTCTTTCAGGCCAATTGTTTTTGGGCTTCACAATTATCTCAAGAAATATTTTTTACTTTTCTATTAGATATTTCATCCATGCAATTTGTTTGGGGGTGATATGTATTTAATGTTTTATGTAAAACGCCATTCTTTTTCAAAAGAGATTCCATGGCCCAATTATAGAAATGGGTTTATAAGTCACTTATAAAGGCATGTGGTTTTCAAAATTGATGGAAGATGTTGGTTTTGAGGAACTCACTAACAATATGTGAATATCCTTTCTAGTGGGTTAGTCCTTAACCCACCTAGAAATATAATTAACCACAAGAAAAATGTATGATAATATATTGGAAGGGGGTAAAGGTCTCATTAAATCAATACCCCAAACATCGAATATGTAACATACCTCCCTTCCTTATTTGCTTGAGTTGAGGTAGAAGTGCTACTTGGAATTAAGCCACATACCCAAGGCATAAAAGGCTAGCAATAAATAGTGAGGGATTCATGAATGATTGGGGGATGATTTTCACTTTTAAATAACAACAACCAACCAAATGTTCCATTACCAAATAACCACTATATTATTCATGTCCACAATGTATTACAATTCAACTATAACAAAGGACCACCATAACCAAACAACAGTAGAACCAACATCATAGTACCCATGTGGAAGACTAAAATGAAAAAACTTAAGGAATCCAAGATAAATATCCATAGATCAACACTAAGCTCCATGCAACAACACCACAAGACTTCCCAATATCATGATAAATCACTAAAGAAATGATACTTTAACTTTACCTATGTCTTGGAATACAACATCTGCAAAAGCACCAAAGTTCCAAAGCAGGGGGTAAGTAATGAAACTCAATAGGCTTTTCTCCAATGACTTACCCACTCATTCCACTAGTATAGAACAAGTTAGAACATTTATATAAAATAATTTATATAAAACCATTTAAATAGTTCAACAATTTCCATAATCCAAACACATCCTTACCAAAACATTTTACCCAAGTCAACACATTCAGAAGGAAATTAATCCAAAAATTCATTACCAATATTACCATTTCATGTTGGAATAAATCATTTCATATAGTATGACTGTATGCATATCTCATCCATACACATAGCTCAACCACATGATCTCGATGTTATAATTGATGATGGAACTTTAAATCTATCCCCATCCTCTTTTTATAGTGGTACTTCACACCACATTCCAATCCTTTGATGGTGGTACTTCATGCCCACTATCATTTCCCATTATACTCTTGATTAACCACTTAGTATAACAACCATGATGATTAACATATATCAAAATCATATCAACCAACAATTGCGAAAAAAAACCCATTAATCCAAACAACATTTCCCACAAATATTCCAAAAACCATTTCAATAAAATAAACCATTTATTGAAAACGACCTTAAGCCACATCCATGAAAAAAAACATTTGAAACAATTATTTAAAAAACCTTTCCACCCATTTATGCCAAAAAACATTTTAATAAAACAAATTTTTTATTGAAAACCATTTTCAAAACTATTTCCATAAAGCAAACAAAGCAATCTATTTCAAAATCATCATTTTAAAATCCAACAACAAAGAATATTGCACAACAATAACAAATTTTCCCCAAAACCCATAAATCAACACAAAAGGGGTTTCAACCATGCCTCACACATCAATTTCACAATCAATTTCAAGAAAAAAAATTAATTTGAAATTACGACTCCTAGTTCTAGCAAGAGGAGTTGAGAGTGAAGCCACTTACCTCTAGGGTTTTGGATAAAATGACCAATGACATCAATTATCACCAAATCTAGGTGAAAAATTCACAAATACACCTTATATCCCTTTCCTTAACATCAAAAAGGAAAAAAAACCATTATTAGAATAAAAAACCCTATATCTATCCATGATAGAAGTAGATCTGAGAAACTGGGAGAGAGAGAGAAGTAGATCTAAGTAAACCATGAAACAACCAAGAAAGGTGACTTACTAAGGGAGATCCAGATTTACCACACCAAGAAATGGCTTTATAATGCTTCCAAAATGAGTGGGAGAGGTTACTTAGCCATGGAGAGAAATAAATACCGAGTGAGGGTCAAAGTGGGACTCAAATTGGGTGTTTGGGGGTGAATCTTGACCTAATACCATTTTTTTAAAACCCACTTGTTAATCCATACACAATTAGCCACATAGTTAGGCAACCTGTGTGCTAACTGTGAACCTTCTATTGACTCAATAGGGTTCCTCACATGGTTGGCTCATAGGGTTTGAAAAACCATGTTCTAACCTTGCAGAATCACACTATCTCAAAAAGCATGGTTTACCTGGGGTGGATGCATGGTTTTGAAAACCGTGCACCTTAACCATGTACCAAACCATAACCCACTACCTCATTATGCACAATTTCTTGGAGAATCTTTATTGTTTTTAATAACCATTCTCAAACCGTGTATCCTTAAAAAAGCCCTAAAACATTCCCAAGAACCTTCCAAACTCTCCCAAACCTTAATCAACCACTTTATATACATAAAAAGGAAAAAAGGTCACTACCTCAAACATGGGGTGATAAATTCTCCACACCATTGGTCTTTTAATCCTTAGAAAGTATAAATCCATCACTTTATTGAAAGATCTCAGGCCATTTGTCGACCATTTCTTTCTCCTGTTCCCAAGAATCCTTCTGAATCTGACCATGTTTCCACAAAAACCACACTAGACCGATGATTTTCCACGCTATATATTATATTTCTCACCCACAATGCACACTAGCACATGCACTAACCAAGAATCTAGCTATAGCTCCACATGATCCCATCTAATCACATGATTAGGATCCAGCTCATACTTATTCAATTGGGATACAAAAAACCCATTATGCACCTCACTAAACTGTGGTGGAACATCAAACTAATATACCACCTATCCAACTCGATCATGTATCTCAAAAGTCCAAATATATATCAAAAACAAATTCCTTGCTTTCCAAAATGACGATGTACCAACCTTAGAGATATTCTCAAGAACACATAATCACCCACCTCAAACAAAAACAACCATCGATGATGGTCTTCATATGATTTATGATGACTCTGAGACGTCTCTATTATCTTCATAATCAACTTAATCTTATTTATTGTCTATTAGATAAGGCTCATCCCAACCCTTAAAGTCTTACCTATCTCCACCCAAGAATTTATAAAATGATAGGGATTCCCCTACAATTCTTCAAATAGAGCCATATGTTTCGAGGCCTGATAACTATTATTATATTAGAAATACAATAATGGTAAGTTCTCTTCCCATGAGCCAACAAAATCCACCATACAATCCCACAACATGTCTTTTAACATTTGTTCTATCTTCTCAAATTTCCCATCCATATGGGGATGATATGTCATACTCATGTTCAAATGAGTCCCAAGGGGTTGTTGAAAGGATTTACATAAACAATATGTGAACCTCAGATCTCTATTTGATACAATAAAAAGTGGTACACCATGCCTCTTTATCACCTCACAGATATAGATTTTGGAAAGGTCCTCCACCACATGAGATTCAAAAATTGGGATGAAATGGGCTTCCTTTGTGAGATGATCCACAATCACCCATATGGAAACATGTTTCTGAACAATTATTGGGAGACCTATAAAAATATCCATATCTATTTTCTCTCATTTCCACACAGGGATAGGTAAATACTACAACATACCTACTGGCTGCTGATGCTCTTCCATGACTTTCTAAAAAGTCAAGAATCTCTATCCAATTTCAGCCACTTTCCTTTTCATGCACGCCCACCAAAACTACGGTTTCAATTCCTTATAAATTTTAGTAATTTGAGGGTGGAAAACCCATCTCGAATGATGATATTCACTAAGATGTTTTTCCTAAGAAGCCACCAAAACAGACATTCAATCCCCAAAACACAACATATAATTCCCATCCAATTTCCATCCCTCAATGGTCTCCCCACCATTGTGTTTTGACCTCATTACCACACATTCTAAATCAAACATCAATGCCTCTTTAACCAATCCAAACAAATCAAGAACCAATGAAACTGGAAATAAAACCACTACATCACCTCAGTCTTCACATTCCAAATGCATTTCGGCTATGACCAACATTAACTACCACTGATCTGAAACTTCTTTTCCACCTAAACATATGAATTTCTACTTAATGCATCTATCACTATATTGCCTTTACCCAGTGTCTAAATCAATTCAAATTCAAACATCTGTAGATACTCTATCCATATCCTTTGTCTCAAATTCAAATCTCTTATTGAGAAAATTTGATTCAGACTCTTATGATTGATAAACACTGTGAATTTATCACTGAAGAGATAATGATGCCATGTTTTCAAATCATGCACTAACACAACCAATTCCAAATCATGCGTTGGGTATTTATTCTCATGAAACCTCAACTTTCATGATCCATACACAACCAAACAATCTCCCTTCATGAGAACACATCCCAACCCTGATCTCGACAAATCATAATACACCACATACCCTTTTCTTGATTCTAGAAAAACCAAGATTGGTGTTGATGTAAGGAGACAATTGAGCTCTTCAAAAGACTTATGACATTCCTCATTCCATAAAAATGGAAAATTCATCTTTGTAAAAGATATCATCAATGAAGATAATCATGATAAGTCACAAAAAAAGCTTCGGTATTACCAAGACAAGGTAAGAAAACTTCATATATTGAGGTACCTTTGTGAATTTTTTTTAACAAAGTTTTTTTATTTGTTGGCAACTAACCTTTTTGTTGAATAATGTTTTTGTTATTCAGGAATCATATCCAACACTTCATAATGAATTTATTTTCTGAACACAAGGTTCCAGACCCAAGTTTTCATATTGAGTTTTACCAGACATAGAAGAAGTCAGGATTATGAAGTTGTTGATCAGAAACTTTTTCATATTCAGGTATATCCGCATGACATTTAAAATAATAAAATTAAAAAGAATCATAGGAAGAATTTATTATTTTCTGGAAGTTTTTATTTTCTATAATCAATGAAATAATGAAGTTTCTAGTTGAAGATTCATATTTTTTATAAAGAGTTTTGAAAGATGAATGGGAAGTCAGGAGTCAGGAAGTTTTCATACTTTCTAAAAAAAATCAGACGATTCTTTTCTAATCAAGAAGTTCTCACAAATCATAAAAACCTTTAGAATTAATGTTTTTTAAAAAAATGATAGAGATGTTTGAAGAAATTAAAAATTGTTGAGTGAATAATTCCATCAAAATTAGATTTCCATCATAATGGTATTTCCATGATAATGGGAATTAAATCGTAATAAGAAGAGAAAGAACAAAATATCATTGATACTAGGGAAGAAACAAATCATACTGGGAGAACCATAATGATATTTTCATACTTGGATTTTCCTACTGATATTCTCAAACTTTTATTTTCATACTGATATTTTCTTACTCGGATTTTTGTACCCAAAATTATCATACTGTGTAAATAGTACTGAAGTATTCATAATGAAGAATTTATACTGATAAAGGAAATGATCTTAATGAGATGAGAATAAAAAATATCACAATGAGCTGAGAAAGAAAAATATTTTAATGTCCTAATAAAGAAATATAACGTAATGAAGATGAGAAAGAAACATATTGTAATGAGCTGAGAAATATATAAATATTTGAAGAAGTAAAACTTGAAATTCATTTTTTTCATAAATATAAAATAAATTTTAGGAGAATTGAATAAGTCAATGCTGACATTTAAATGTGAGATATTTGTAGAGTTTTAAAATTTAAGGGAGCAAGGAAAGTTTTTAAGTGTCCTGTTTTTGTTTTCCGAGTTGCCTATAAATACTTTCTCAGATCATTAGTCCATTTGTAACTTTCACACACACACAAAAGAAAAAGCATTGGAGAATTATAAGTGAAAGTTCCCATCTGATTGAATACAAATTTTACTAATTATTCTAGCAGAGTTTGAGTTTTTTTAGATTGAGAGTGAGTTTATCGTACTGAGAAAATTGGATCCAGCATTATCATTTTGAAAAATCAGATCCAACATCATTGTTTTGAGAAAATCGGATCAATCATAATTATTTTGAGATAATCTGATCCAACATTATTGTTTTAAAAAAATTGGATCCAACATTATTGTTTTGAAAGAATTGGATTTAAAATTATCATATTGAGAAAATTGTATCCAGCCAAATTGGACTAAGGATTCAAACTGATCAATTGTATATCATTTTCAAAAAATTATTTATTATTTTTTTTGGCTAAATTTTTTTATAAGAAAACATTGTAAACTGATGGGAGCCAGTATAATATTTTATATTAAGAGATATAAGGTGTCTAATGAGAGTTGGAACAAGTTTTATTCACTTATTCATAGTAGTGTATTTCCATAGACCAATGGGAGGGGCTATGGAAAGGTTTTAGGTTCTCACACTGAGGCCAAAACTTATAAATCTTGTGTGATTTACATGCTTTCTTACTTTTTCATGCATGAATGTTTACTAAAAGTTGATAAGGAAATAAATCTTAACAGGTTTCCAAGGTTAAGTTTATAAAAGTTTTGAAACTCATAAAAAGTGAACAACTAATTCAACCCCCTCTCATTTTTTTTGGTTCTTTGGAACTTTAATTGGTATTAGAGAAATTTTACCTTGCTGAATCCTTATCATGGATAATATAAATTCTTTCAACAGTATATAAATTCAAACCTTTGGTAGAAAAAACCATTATGGATGGAAAAATAGGATGATTCCTTATCTCCTATCTCTTGGACTAGAATTTGTTGATGCTGCTACTATTGGTTTTCCACCTATTGATAAAGATACTTTTATTATGTTTGCTAATAAGAGAAATATAAAAGTTGATGGAAAGGATAGGAATTAAATCCTTATGTCCTTATCAAATAATTTTTGTCAGAAGGTGATGGGTCTCAATACTTCAAAAAGTATGCGTGACAAGATAGAAAGTGTTTTCAAAGGGAATACTAAAGTTAAAGAATAAAAGCTAAAAATATGGTGTAGTAAGTATGAAGACATAATAATGAAATATAAAGAAAAAATTGATGAATACTTCACTAGAGTAAATTATTTTTTTGTAACATCAAAGGATTTGGAGATGACTTAGAAGATTTTAAAATTGTAAAGAAACTTATGAGAAACTTTCTAGGAAGGTTTGATTATAAAATTTCTTCTTTATAAGATAATGATGATTTATCTTTTGATGAGTTGCATAAATTTCTTGTTGCTTTTGAAATAAGGAAAACTCCAATTTTTAAAAAGAATATAAAATATTAAATGGATTTTGAAGCTATAAAAAAGATGAAAATATAAGATGTTGATGAAGCTGATCCTTGTGAGTCCAAAGATAAAGAGGATAATGAATTGAATGATAAGATTATTTCTCTCATCTGAAAAATCTATCAAAGAGGAAGATGAAATTTTGGAGGAAAACATCCTTTGAAATGTTTTGAGTGTGGTGGAATTAGACACTTTGCTATGAATTCCCCCCAGAAGAAAGTTGGAGAATATCGAGATGATTCTAATAAAAAACCTGGATGGAAGAAGTGAAAAAAAATGATAAAGAACAAAAGTCTTCCAATAAATACAAGAATAATTTTACTGGAAACAAAATAATTATGTTGTGTAAGATAGTTGAATCAAACTCAACTAAAAACAATTATTTTGAAGATGAAAGTTCAGAAAAATTCAGAACCTTCACTGAAAATGTTGACAAAACAAAATAGTCTCCAGAGAGTGAAGAAGGTAGTGAAGAATATTATAGAGAGTATCAACTTAGAAAAAAACTTGTTTCATGTCTTGAGAAAAATAAAACTCTAAATAAATAAATTAGAGTTATGAAGAAAGATTGTGACTAATTTTCTGATGGAATAAAATATGTTATCAACGAGGAGGAAGGATACATCAAGGATATTTTAAGTTAAAAAATAAGAATTTATGAACAGGGAAAGATGATTGATGGTATTAGTAAGAATGTAGAAGCTAAGTAAGACGAAGTTAAAAAGTTTCAATCAAAACTTTTTGATTCCAAGAGTACCATGAGAAAGATGAATGAAAACTTCAACAAAGATTTAGAAGTAAAATCTGAGACTTACAAAGTTGATGAGAAGTCTTAATACGCGAATCCGGTGAAATCTTCGCTTACTAAAAATAATGTTTGATCTAATTATTTTACCCTTTCTGGTTTCATAAAAAGTATTGGGAAATCTTGGGTGGAGAATTGATGTGATAAACCTATCAAATATACAAAAGTAGATAACATACTAAAAAGAAAATATGGTCTACATGCTGAGTATGTTAGAGCTGATAGAATTTACCAACATCAATAAAGTTTCAATAGGGAAAGATATTATTTCAATATAAAATCAAGATTTTATGGTTATTTTTAGTGTTGTGGAATCTATGGAAATGTGACTTATAATTTTTGTCACAACTTATCCTTACTTGGAAGAAGGTTTGTGAAAAGTGGAAGAAATTGTGAAAGTAGAATGAGTAACTTTCTTAACTTACAGAAAGTTGAAAAAGTGAATTCTCAAGATGTTAGAAAATTTCCTAAAATAGATCAATTTTAATGTATGGAAGAAGTTTTTGGAAGATGTGATAAATCTGGTCATCATGTCAAATAATGTATGACACTCCTTTCAAAATAAGTTTTTTATGATAGAAAAGAAAAGAAAGATGAAAAGAATAAAGTTGAGGATAAATATTTCTTTTGAAACAAAATTGAATGAAATTAAAAGAAAAAATCCATGGATACTTGATAGTGGTTTCTATTCACATATGGTAGGTGATATAAAAATATTGAAACTTTTTGAAAGTCATGATGGAGGAGTAATTACCTTTGGTAATGATAGTTACTTAAAAATTAGAGGAATTAGAATGACTGAGATTGAAGCTAAAAAGTTGAAATCTAAGAAAATAATTTTATTGATGGGCTAAAACATAACTTACTTAGTGTAAGTCAATTTTGTAATGATGGAAAATAAGTTATTTTTAGAAAAGATTTTTGTATCATAAAAAGTATGAAATATGGAAAAGTCATTTCCAAAAAAAGAAAGAACCAGTTGGAATCTCTTTTAAATAGGAAAATTTAATAACTCCCATTACTTTAGTGCTGAAGATGAAAAAAATTGTGGCACCAAATACTTGGACACCTTGGGCATAAAAACATGAATAAACTTTCAAAAGTTAATTTTGTTTGGAATTTTCCAGAATTGAAAAGAATATATGAAGATTTTTGTATTACTTTCTAGAAAGGAAAGATGACTAAAAAAATTCATAAGAGAAATGGGATTCAATATTCCAAACCACTTGAGATTATTTATTCTAATTTATGTTGGCTGATGAGACATCAATCAACAAAAGGATATTTATACATTATCAATTTTATTTATGATTTCACTTGGATGAAAAAAATCATGTTTTTGAAGAAAAAGTTAGAGGATATTGAAATGTTAAAATTCTTTAAAAAAGATGTTGAGAAAGAAATGGGGGTTTCCATAAAGAATTTGAGAATAGATAATGGTACCGAATTGAAAAAAATACTTTTGAAACTTATTTGAGAAATAATGGTATCAAACATTAGTATAGTGCTCCCTATACTTCACAAAAAATGGATTAGGAGAAATAAAGACTAGAAGCTTGGTTAAAATGGGAAGAAGTATGTTATCATAATACAAACTTTAAAAATTATATTGGAGAGAAGTTGTTAGTACTATTGTAAATATTCAAAATAGATGTTTGTTGAGACCTAAAACTAACATGACTCCTTATGAAATGTGGTATAAAAAAACCCTCATTGAAATACTTCAAAGTTTTTGTAAGTCCATGTTTGATCAAAATAAAAAATATTGATTTGGGAAAGTTTGATGAGAAATTTGAAGAAGGAAATTTTATGAGGTTTTCACCAAATATAATAAGTTACAAATGTTGGTGAAAACATTTACAAAAACCTATGGACTCATATGACCTGAAGGTAATTGAAAATCAAATTTCCTTAAAAGAATTTGTTGATGACGAGTAGGATAAACTAGATATTTCCAATAATAGTGAAAGTTGTTTAAAACATGCTTATCATGATTCATAAGAATCATGTGATGAGGAAATTTCAGTTGGGAAAGAAACATTGAAATTTTCTACGTTAAAAAAACATTTTGAATCTAAAAACATTATGGTGAATCATATTGCTCCAATTTAGACAAGAAGAAAGTTGAGATGAGATAATCATACTTTACTCTTCTCAAAAGTTGAACAAGAATCAGTTTAAAGAGCTATTCAAAAAATTAAATAATGGGTGGATGCAATAGATGAAGAGTTTGAAAAAATTGAGAAGAATGAAACATGGGAACTTGTTTCACAGGTAGCAAATAAAAACATTATTTGAACCAATTTTGTTTACATAAAAAAATTATATGGACATGGAGAAGTTTCAAGAAACAAATCCAGACTTATTTATTAAGGCTATGCCCAAGTAGAAGTTGTGGATTGTGAAGAAACTTTTTTCCCAACTGCAATATTAGAAACTATCATAATGTTTCTTTTCATGCCTACACATCAGAATTACAATGTTTATCATATGGATGTAAAGTTAGCATTCTTAAATGGTGATATTGAGGAAGAATTTTACAATAAAAAACTGTGTGGGTTTATACTTTATGAGGATGAAAAAAAGGTTCGTAAATTGAAGAAATATTTTTATGGGATAAAACAAGCTTTACATTCCTATTATTATAAACATAAAAATTATTTGATAATGTTGAACTTTTCTAAGGTAAAAGTTGATAACAACTTATATGTGAAATATTTTGACTTCATAGCTCTAATTTTAATTATTCTTGTGGATGATATAATTTTTTCTTGGGATAGACAAGATGTTTGTAAAACATTTTTCGAGGAAATGAAGAATAATTTTGATATTTCTATATTGGAAGAATTAACTTTATTCCTTGGTTTACAAGTTCAAAAAAAGGAAAAATAAATTTTCTTATCTCAAGAAAGGTATGATAGAGAATTTTTAGAAAAGTTTGGTATGGAAGAATACAAATAAGTCTCAACTCTTATTTCAGTGATCAAAAAGTTGAGAAAAGATGAATCCGAAACAAGTGTGAATCATTTGAATTTAGGAAGTTGATTGGAAGTCTTATTTACTTTATAACCTCAAGTCCTAATATTTTTTATGCCGTGACTTTGTGTTCTAGGTATCAATGTAATCCCAAAGAATCACATATGTTGACAACAAAAATAATTCTGAGATAAGTCAAAGGAAAACTTCACATGGGTTCTTGTTATAAAAAAGAAATAGTGAGATAAAGTTTTATGATTATACTGATGTTTATTGGGATAGATATTTTAATGATAGAAAATCAACATTTGGGGGAACATATTTCTTGGGTGAATGTTGTGTAAGTTTTCATAACAATAAAAAAAGTTCAGTAACTTTGAGCACAACTAAATCCGAATACATTGTAGCTACTCAAGATTGTACTCAAATGTTGTGGATGAAAGTTCAGTTGGAAGATTTTAAAGTAAAAGCTTCTAAACCATTGAAGATAATTTGTGATAATTAGAGTGAAATTGATATTTCTATGAATATTATCCAATATTCAAGATCAAAACACATTGATTTAAAGTTTCACTTTATAAAAGAGAAATTTGCTGCTAGAGATGTTTTGATAGAATAAATTTCAACAAAGTATCAGATTGCTGATATCTTTACAAAATCAATTTCAAAAGAAAGATTTGTTGAATTGAGATTCAGACTTCATGTTCAGCCTCCTTCCATGTCTTCATAATCCTCATAAGGAAGAACCCCCACCATGCTTTGGATTATGTTGAAAAAGGTGGAGAGAAAGTAACAAATTTATACTTTGTAAGAAGAATTTACTTATCTTTATTTTGTGAATCTATAGCTATGGTTATCATATAATGGGGGATAGAAGAAGAAAAGTGAGACAAAAATAAAATGATAAAATAAATAATGGGGGAGAGAAAAAGAAAGTGTGGAAAGAAAAGTGAGGAGAGTTTATCTTTTGATAGACACAAAATTTTCTTTCCACCGAGGTATGGAATTACTTTAAAAAAATTTCTTTATCCAGTAGTGTGGTGTTAGGACAATATCTTTTTAGAAAGGCTATGTTTTGATAAAATTCAAAAATTTGAGTTGTAAAATAACTATAAGAGTTGGAAAAGTTGTTAACAGGGGTTGTTAACAAATCCAAAGGAGTCTATTGAAGAACCTTATTGAATTTTTTTAACAATTTTTTTTGTATTTGTTGATAAATAACCTTTTTGTTGAAGAATGTATTTTTTATTTAGGCATCAAACCCAGTCCATCCTAATGATTTTATTTTCCTAACACAAGTTTCCTGAGATAGGTTTTCTTATTGAGCTGCACCACACATATAAGAAGTTAGAAAGATTAATTTATTGATCAGTTACTTTATCATATTGAGGTCCATCAACATGACATTAAAAATCATAAGATTTAAAAGAATCAGAGGAAGAATTTATTGTTTGTTGGAAGTTTTTCTTTATCACAATCAAATAAAGAATGATGTTGCTGGTTTAAAAAGATGTACTGTTGCTAAAGAGTTTTGAAAGATGAATGTGAAGTTAGGAGTCATAAAGTTTTCATACTTTCTAAAACAAAATCAGACAATGCTTTTCTGATCAATATGTTCTTATAAATAATGAAAACTTTTGTGATAAAATATTTTAAAGAAATGCTGGAGATGTTTGAATAAATTCAAAATTGAAGAGTGAATAATTCCATCAAAATGAGATTTTCATCATAATGGTATTTCCACCATAATGGGAATTACATCATAATAATATGACAAAGAAAAATATGCTTCTGAGCCTGAGGAAGAAACAAATTGTACTGGGAGAATCATACTGATATTTTCGTACTGATATTTTCATACTCAGATTTTCATACTGAGATTTTTGTAATCATATTTTCATACTCAAATTTTCATATTAAGGAAATAATACTAAAGTATTCATAATGAAGAATTCATGTTGAGAAAGGAAAATATCATAATGATATGATATATAAAATGTTCGTAATGAGATGAGAAAGAAAAAGATCATAATGAGATAAGAAAGAAATAGATCTTAATGAAGCTGAGAAAGAAAAATATCGTAATAAGAAAGAAATATATAAATATTTGAATAAGTCAAACTTGAAATTCAATTTTTTTCGTAAATATTAGATAAATATAAGGAGAATAGAATAAGTAAAAGTTGAAATTTAAATGTGAGAGATTTGTAGAGTTTTGACATTTGAGGAAGTGGGGAAAGTTTTCAAGTTTTCTATGTTTGTTTTATAAGTTTCATATAAATACATGCTTAGACCATTTTTCCATTTGAAACTTTCAAACATGTGCAAAAGTTAGAACACTTGATAATTTTATGTAAAAGTTCCCATCTAATTGAAGAATAATTTTATTGAGTATTATAGTAGAGTTTGAGTTTTTTAGATTGTGAGTGAGTTCATCATAATAAGAAAATCGAATTAAACTATATCATTTTCAAAAAATTTGATCTAGCATCATCATATTGGGAAAATAAAATCAAGAATCATTGTTTTGAGAAAATTAGATCCAGCATTATCATATTAAAAACATTAAATCCATCATCATTGTATTGAGAGAAACAGATCCAGAATTATCGTATTGAGAAAATCAGATCCAGCCAAATCGAGATGAGGATTCAGACTAAGCAATTTTAGAACATTTTCAAAAAATTCTTTATTCTTTTTTTGGATCAATTATTTTATAAGAAAACATTGTAAACTGGAGGGAGTCAGTAAAATCTTTTCTATCGGGATATAAAAGGTGTCAAATGGGAGTTATCACAATTTGTATTCACTTATTCATAATAGTGGATTTCCATAGACCCATAGTAGTGGCTATGAAAATGATTTAGGTTATGACACTAAGGCTGAACCTTGTAAATCATGTGTGCTTTACTTTCTTTCCTAATTTTTCATGCCAGAGTATTTACTAAATGTTGATAAGAAAATAAATCTTAACAGGTTGTAGGGGATAAGTTTCTAAATGTTTTGAAACTTATAAAAAGTAAAAAACTGATTCAATGTAACACCCTAAGCTTCCACGGTACGCTTCTCTTGAATAATACAGTAGCATGTGTTGTACGCAACTTCGAGTTCTAACACACACCACAACCAATCAAACTAGCCGTTATGAATAGTAATACCCACATCTTGAAATTTTATAAATTTTATCTTTCAAAATGGATTTCATTTTTGGATTCATAATATCAAAATTAGCTTAGGATGATTTTTTGGTATTTTTTTGAAAACATTCAATTTTTGATGAATAGTGAAAAAACACTGAGTTATAATTTAAAACTGAATTTTTATTTAAATAATTATTTATTTTTTTTAAATTTAATTAAGGTAAAAATAGATACATAATGCCTATATAATTTAAATGAAATTCATTGGAGTTAGTTTTGAATAATTTTAGATATATAAAAATTTTATTGAACTTTTCACCGTCTTTTACCCATCTCCTAGGAGAATTTGGAAATTCACATAAAACTTAATTTTACCACTTCTGTGAGTGGAATTTCAAAAATCCTAGATACACGGTTAATATCAAGGAGTAAATTGTGTTTCAATAAGATAATTTTTTTTTGGTGAATAATAACTTTTTACTTTTATTTACCACGGTTAAAAGTAAATAGGGTAATTAAGGGTAAAAATGATATTAATATTACCCTAACACATATACTAATTATACTGGACAAGTGTATCTTGACCAAAAACAACCTTAGAAATAAAATATTATCATTTAGGTCCACTTAGATTAGATTAGGACATTTATTATTATTTAATTCAAAGAAGAGTTAAAAGAGTTAAAATCAAAGTTTAATAACTAGAACATTTTTAATATATGGTTATACATAAGATACATTAGATTATAAATATTAATTATAAATATAAAAATATTTCATATATAATGGTATTTTATTTATAATTTTTAGACATTAAATAATTTAATTTATTTATGACATAATGGTGATGCAGTAATTACCTAATTAATAAAATATTAAAATAATTAATATTATAATTATCAAAATAAATGTAATTAGAGACTTTTTATTAATTAAACTAATTTTATAGGTTAATATGGCATATTAGTATTGGTTATATTAATTTTTTTTCGAAGTAACAATGCTTTTATAAAATTATCAAAAACAAAATACCCAATAGTGTCAAAATTGACATAAAAGAGTTTTTAAGAAAACTATTATATTATTAGTTGATATTATATTCCTAAAAATTTAAGTTTCAGCCAAAGGACTTATATAATGGTAGGTGTATCATTAATGGACCACTTGGGGGTCTCTTGAAGGTATATAGTAAGTTTATTAACTATATAATATAAAAATACAAAGAGACATGGTAAATGTCAAACTATTTAACTAAGAGTTAAATATAAATGATAAGGTTGATATAGTGACAAAAACCTTTCTAAAATCTATTGGTTGAAAGGATTTAGACTCATCCCCACCTTAACATTTAAATAATCCACTTTGGATCTATTAGAAACCGAATATTAATTTATTATAAAATAATATTTCTAGGTTTTCCAAAGGTGCCCCTCACCCCTCTTATAAAAGGGAACTTACCCTTCCCTATAATTCACACCTTCACAACCTTTTGGCTCTTCCAAACCCTGGAAAAATATTATCTCAACTTCCCTCAATTAAACCTAGAGGCCTTAGTTTGATCAGAAATCCAACCTAAGGATCCCTTTTGATCAAATCAAAAGGAAGAACCCGAAGAAGAGGTAAAGTTTTCACCACCCTATTTCAGGTTCCTTTGCTCTTCAAATTCTTCTTTATTTGTTATTTCCATTATAAAATAATAAATCCAGTATCTTATATATACTATTATGTTATTATAAATATGGTACATCCATATTCATTATTCTATCCATCCTTTGAATGACATGTCACGATACGTGCGTACGTACGACTTACCGTCTCCACGTCGTGGTGTAATTGTTATTCAAAACATTATTATTTTGATGGGTATGATAATGATGTGTAATTGAAGTAAATAATAAATATAACATGATAATTATTCTGTATATATGATATAACATCCATTTATATATTATCTTAATATAAAAAGAATGATATTATTGCTCGTGCGTACGTTCGGACTACCGTCTCCACGAACGCGATGTGATTCATTCCCCATCGTATCCATGCAAGTATAATTCTCATTTGATGATTAAAAATAATGTTTAAGGACTTGATATCATCTTATATATGAATAAGATACAACCTATCCATAACAAACATGACTTATGTAACAAAACATATAAAAGAAAATGAGTAAGTTAACACCTGAAACGACGATAATACTAAGATATTATAAACAAAGAAATGTTAAAAGATCATATATGATATAATATTAATCTATATTATTCTTTTATAATTTAATAAAAATTATTTCACCATTATAAAGGAGGTTAACCTACCATCAACCATGGAAAATTACAAGGTAAGAGTTTATTTCACAATGTCTTCATTATCTGAGGTTGTTTATACGTAATTATCTAGTGGAACCTTTTTATCATCCACATCCATGTTTACTAAAAATGTATTTCAAATAATTATTACTATTTTATAGACTATGGGTTAAAGTCATTTATACCCTTTTTGACTTTTTTATAAGAAGTTTATAAAGGAATCTTTCTGTCGTTTTCCAAACAAGGTCCTTTTTATCCTTTTCGAAAGAATTAAGGTAAGAATGTCTTTTTTAACTTATACAGTGGGTGCAACTATTTTCTGCCATTATAAAATCGTCGATTATTACCTTAAAAGTTTATAAGAATATTTTCAAAGTAAATGTTTTATTTTATAATTATCTGACTTTTAAATGATTTAAAAAAAAGAGATATTTCTCTCAAATAGTTTTGATTTCATCTATGTCAATATCCTTTGATGAATTTTAAGTTTATTTGAATGTGATTCATTATGATAAAAAACTTCCATATTTTATTGATGGTTTTGTGATATGTTTGACTGTATATGTGTTGTTTTTATACCATTCATGGTTTATGGATAAAGTATTGAAATTTCGTATGCTAGTTTTAATACGAATGTTTATGTTATGTTTAAAACTGTTCATATGAGGAATGAATTGGACTTAATAAGTGATGGGTGGAGGCCACTATAGCTCCTAGATGCATCAATAGATCTCATGAGACAAACTAGTGTCTTGACACAAGGCCTTGACAAAATCTTATTTGTAGTCTTGACACAAGGCCTTGACTATGTGGTTATGATAGTTTGTCATTATGCATTCTATCATTATGAAAGTGGTTATTGATATTTCATATGATTATTCGATTAGTAGAATATCCATGTGAATAAGTAAATGGAATTTTTTCATTTTATTTCCGCCATATTATTCTGAATTTTAAGTTTAAAAGGCTTTTGTTTTAGTTATACATTGCCTTAAATGTTTTTTCTTATTTATAAAAGTTTTTGCTATATTTTTATCCTTATTGGGAATCTAAGCTCACCCCTTTCTATGTTTTATTTTTCCTAGGATGTGAAGAAGTATTTTATAAATGACCTATGGGGATAGTATGAGGGGATATGAGTGTCGACTATGGTGACTATGTTGTTGTAGTTTTCATTTTATGATGTAATGTAAACTTTATGAATGTATCTTGTGATTCCAAGGCTACTAAACTAATCGGTCTTTCGAGAATTGATCATTTGTAATCATTCAAATGTTATGTAATAATGCACCAACTATGGGTAACTGGGGTCGGGGCATTACAATTGGTATCAGAGGAATTTTAGTAAAAACCTTGGAAACTAGATTTAGATAAACTTTGATTAGAGAACATAGACCTAATATGTACTTTGAGGATTAGTATATAAGAACTTCCTAGAATTTTGGTATTGTAGATATTTTGTGAGTTTTCCGAGAAATACATCCCTGTCTAGATATGAGCAGGTAGAGTCAGCTCTGGCACAAATGTAACTAGAGGTAAAACTCAAAAACACCGCTTTGAGCTAGACTCGAACAGGAACTGGTGCACGACAACGGGCCTTGCTGCATTCTTTGTTACGAAACTCCTGGGAGATATGCTTAGGATAACTCTCATTTTCTTTAAAAACCATTATGAACGGTTTATGAGTATATACATCCTCAAAGAAAACATTTTTATGACTATGGATTATATCCATAAACTATTCAATTTATGTTAAGTGTTTTACAAGTTTGAATTTATGTATTGCGATTCATAAACTAATCTAGTGTATGCCATTGTTTAGAAATGGAAACTATTGGATGAAATGGAAACCGTATCAATGCAAGAAATCCATGTAGGGATTTCCCTCCTACTCAAGATAATTATAGTGGAGCTGGTGATGCAACTGGTGCTGATCAGCTAATCACCGTACTGGGACAACTCACTCAGGTTATGAATAATAAACTTACCCGTATGGAGCACCCTGATCCACAGCATGGAGGATCAATGTTAGATAGCTTCATGAGGCAACAACCACCTAAATTCAATGGGAGTACAAATCCACTAGTAGCTGAGCAATGGATAAATTCCTTAGAGAAAATATTCCATGCCTTGGGGAGTAGTGAAAGGGAAAAAGTTATCATGACAGTTTACCGCCTCACTGGAGATGCTGATCAATGGTGGTCATTGATTCAAAACACAAAGGAAGATGATGAAGTATCAAATATATAATGTATGGAGTTCAAAGATCTTTTATTAGAAAAATAATTTCCTCGTGACCATCGAGCAGATATGGAAAGGAAATTTATGAGTCTGAGGAAAAAGGAGGATGAGAATGTCGCAAAGTATGAGGCTAACTTTACAAGGTTATCAAGGTATGCTGAAGATTATATATGTAACCCAAGAAGTAAGTTTGATCATTTATTTTATGGGTTAAAACCATTTATTCGTTGAACATTAGTTTCACAATCCTTCTCGTCGTATGAAGATATTTTCTCATGTGCTATCAAGACAGAAAAAGAATTCTCTAAGTCTTACGACTTTAAAGAAAAGTAAGAGAACAAGAGATCGGATGATCACTCTAGAAATGTAAATAAAGGGAAGAAGATAAAAGTTGATTATTCATCCTTTAGTAAATGTGGGAAGAAACACCCTGGTACTTGCTCGAAAGGAATGTGAGTCTGTTACAAATGTGGTGAAAAAGGCCACCAAACTCGTGATTGCAAGGGGAATAAAGAATCTACCGATGTTCGATGCTACAACTGCAGGGAGATGGGACATTATACAAATGAATGTCCTAAGTTTCAGGGGAACTTACCTCAGAAAAGGCCAAGGGATCAAGGCCAAGCTTATGCTATCACTACTGCTGAGGTTGAAGCTCCGAAAGACGTGGTGGCAGGTAAATTAATGGTTTCCTTAAGTTTAGCCAATGATTTATTTGATTCTGGATCATCGAATTGTTTCATATCTTCCCATTTTTCTAAGAAAATTATATATTTCTAATTTTATTTAACAAGGGAGTTGTCAGTTAAAACTCTTAAGGGAAGTATCATTGCTACAAAGTTCTGTGGATCCATTCCCATTAGGTCATATAAATGTTCTTTATCTGCTGATCTCATCGTGATACCTATGATTGAGTTGGATATAATCCTCAATATGTATTGGTTTTCAGACCATGATACAAAGATTTATTGTAAGAATAAGGAGGTTACAATTTTTGATGATGATGATAAAGAACACCTTATCTTTAGAGCAGAATCTTCACCACCTGATTCTTACCTAGATCAACCCCCAGTAGCTCAACTAAATTCAATTATTGGGGAGGAAGAGAATGAAACAACTGTGGGTAAGGAAAGGAATGTTCAAATAGAGGATGTACCTATTGTGAGAGAAATGTTGATGTGTTTCCAAAATATTTACCTGGTCATCCTCTAGAACGAGAAATTGAGTTTTCCATTGATTTAATTCCTGATTGAAGGACTATATCGAATACCCCTTATAGAATGACCACTGTGGAATTAGTTGAAGTAAAGAAAAAACTATAGGAATTGAGTAATAAGGGATTTATTTACCCTAGTGTTTCTCCATGGGGAGACCCTGTCCTTTTTTTTAAGAAGATAGATGGATCCATGAGGTTATGTATCGACTATAGGGAAATCAATGCTATAACAATAAAGAACAAGTATCCCCTACCTCGCATTGATGATTTATTTGAACAACTGTATGGATATAAATAATTTTCAAAGATTGACCTTCGATCTGGATACCATAATTTGTGTGTGAATAAGGAAGACATTTCGAAGATAGCATTTCAAACTAGGTATGGGCATTACGAGTTTATAGTAATGCCTTTTGGGCTGACTAATGCACCCTCTATTTTCATGGATCTAATGAACAAAGTTTTCAAGGAACATCGCAATGATTTTGTAGTGGTTTTTATTGATGATATCTTGGTATATTCCAAAAGCTATGAAGATCATGAAAATCACTTGTGCATTATCCTGAAGACTCTTATAAGACATGAATTATATGGGAAGTTTATCAAATGTGAATTCTGGATTCTGGAGATCTCTTTTCTTGGCCATATTGTCTCCAAATATAGAATCTATGTTGATCATTCTAAGACCAAGGAAATCCAAGAATGTCCAGCACTAACAAGTATAACTGAGGTACGTAGTTTTATTGGTTCAGCAGGTTATTATCGACGTTTCATCCAGAATTTTTCTCGGTTGACTAACCCATTAAAAAAGATCACACGTAAAGGGGTTAAATTTGTTTGGACAAAAGAGTGTGATTTTTTTTGAAGAACTGAAGAGAATATTAGTCAATTCCACTATATTAACTCTACCATCGGGGAATGATGGGTTCGTTATTTATAGTGATGCATCGAAGAAAGGACTTGGTTGTGTCCTTATGTAAAATGATAGAGTTATTGCCTATGCATCACGATAGCTGAAAATTCATGAGAAAAACTATCCTACTCATGATCTTGAGTTAGATAATATAATATTTTCTTTGAAGATATGGAGACAGTATCTCTATGGTAAAAAATGTGAGATTTATACTGATCACAAGAGTTTGAAGTATATTTTCTCACAGAAAGAACTCAACATGAGGCAAAGAAGATGGCTTAAACTACTCAAGGATTATGATTGCACGATACACTACCACCCGGGGAAGTAAAATAAGGTGGCAGATGCTTTGAGTAGAAAAGATCATGGAGTTTTGAACAAGATGAGAGTTAAGAGGGATCCTATTTTCATGAATCTAGTAAAGTTGGATATGGTAATAACCATGGAAGGTGAAACATCAATAATTTTTCAAATGGTTGCTAAACCATCTTTACTAGAAAGGATAAAGAATTCTCAGACCGATGATAAAGTGTTTCAAAAGAAGATTAAAGCTGTGAATGATGGGAGATTGAATGACTTTGTGTATGAAGATGGAATTTTGAAATTTGTGAAGAGACTTTGTATTTCTGATATACCTGATCTAAAAAGGGAATTGTTGGACGATGCTCATAGTTCCAATTTCTCTATACACCATGGGAGCACCAAAATATATAGGGATTTAAAGGAACATTTTTGGTGGGACAACATGAAGAGGGAGATGACTGATTTTGTGTCAAGATGTATGGTTGGTCAACAAGTGAAAGCTGGAAGGCAACATCCTGGAGGAGTCATGAAACCTCTTCCCATACGTGAGTGGAAATGGGATAATATCACCATGGACTTTTTCATGGGACTACCAAAGATTCCTAGAAGGAACGATGCAATATGGGTCATTGTTGATCGTCTTACCAAGTCAGCACATTTTCTTTCTATAAGGGAAGATTTACCACTTGAACGTCTAGCAAGACTATATATTAATGAAGTTGTGAGACTTCATGGAGTACCCATATCGATTGTTTCTGATCGTGATCCCCGTTTTACTTCAAGATTCTGGAAGAGTCTTCAGAAAGCCCTGAATACTGAACTTCATTTGAGCACTACCTACCACCCTCAAACAGATGGACAATCATAATGGAATATTCAAACCATAGAAGACATGTTGAGATCATGATCACTTGACTATCAGGGTATGTGGGGTAGAATTTTCCTATAACAATATCTCCCATTCAAGTATTCAGATGGCACCATATGAAGTGTTATATGGAAAGAGATGTCGCACACCAACCTATTGGGATGACGTTGGTGAAAGAAAATTTTTAGGCCCAGAACTGGTGGAGGAAACGATGGAAAAGGTGAAGGTAATCCAAAACCATATCAAAGAATCTCAAAGTAGGAAGAAGAGCTATGCCAATAATCGAAGGAAGGATTTGGAATTTTAGGTGGGAGATCATGTTTTCTTGAAGGTATCTCCATGGAAGGGAGTTATACGTTTCGGTAAGAATGGTAAATTGAGTCCCAGGTACATTGGACCATTTGAAATTATCGAATGAATTGGGGTTGTAGATTATCATTTGGCAATGCCGCCAAGTCTCTCCAAAGTTCATGATGTGTTCCACGTATCACTATTGAGAAAATACATGCCTGACCCAACACATGTACTCACTTACGAGGAATTTGAACTGGAACCCGATCTATCTTATTGCGAAGAGCCCATCAGGATTCTTGATACTAGAGAACAAGTGTTGAAAAACTGGATAACTTGTCTAGTAAAAGTTCTATGGATAAACCATAAGATGGAAGAGGCAACGTGAGAACCCGAGGAAATTATGATGAAAAACCACCCGAGTCTTTTCATGCAGTAGTATTCTAGAAATTTTGAGGACAAAATTATTTGAAGGAGGGGAGAATGTAACACCCCAAGCTTCCATGATATGCTTCTCTTTGAATAATACAGTAGCGTGTGTTTTACGCAACTTCGAGTTCTAACACACACCACAACCAATCAAACTAGCCATTATGAATAGTAATACCCACATTTTGAAATTTTATAAATTTTATCTTTCAAAATGGACTTCATTTTTGGATTCGGAATATTGAAATTAGCTTAGGGTGAATTTTTGGTATTTTTCTGAAAACATTCAATTTTTGATAAATAGTGAAAAAAACCCTGAGTTATAGTTTAAAACCGAATTTTTATTTAAATAATTATTTATTTTATTTAAATTTAATTAAGGTCAAAATAGATACATAATACCTATATACATTCAATTAAATTTATTTGAGTTAGTTTATAAAAATTTTAGATATATAAAAATTTTATTAAACTTTTCACCGTCTTTTACCCGCCTCCTAGGAGAATTTGGAAATTCACATAAAACTAAATTTTACCATTTCTGTGAGTGGAATTTAGAAAATATGAGAGACACGGTTAATCTCAAGGAGTAAAATGTGGTTCAATAAGATAAAAATAATTTTTTGTGAATAGTAACTTTTTACTTTTATTTACCATGGTTAAAATTAAATAGGGTAATTAAGGGTAAAAATGATATTAATATTACCCTAACACATGTCCTAATTCTATTGGACAAGTGTATCTCGACCAAAAACAACCTTAGGAATAAAATATTATCATTTAGGTCCACTTGGATTAGATTAAGACATTTATTATTATTTAATTCATAGAAGAGTTAAAAGAGTTAAAATCAAAGTTTAATAACTAATTTTTTTTAACATAGGGTTATACAAAAGATAAATTCGATTATAAATATTAATTAGAAAGATAAAAATATTTCCTATATAATTTTATTTTATTTATAATTTTTAGACATTAAATAATTTAATTTATTTATGACACAATGGTGATGCAGTAATTACCCAATTAATGAAATATTAAAATAATTTATATTATAAATATCAAAATAAATGTAATTATCGAATTTTTTTGAATTACACTAACTTTATAGGTTAATATGACATATTATTATTGGTTATATAAATTTTTTTTGAAGTAATAATGCAGTTATAAAATTATCAAAAACAAAATACCCAATAGTGTCAAAATTGACATAAAAGAGTTTTTAAAACAAATATTATATTATTAATTGATATTATATTCCTAAAAATCTAAGGTTTGGCCAAAGTACTTAAATAATTATAGGTGTGTCATTAATGGACCACTTGGGGGTCTATTGGAGTTATATAGTAAGTTTATTAACTATATAATATAAAACTACAAAGAGACATGGTAAATGTCAAACTATTTAACTAAGAGTTAAATATAAATGATAAGGTTAATATAGTGACCCAAACCTGTCTAAAATATATTGTTTGAGAGGATTTATACCCATACCCACCTTAAACTTTAAATAATTCACTTTTGAGCCATTATAAAGCGAATATGAATTTATTATAAAATAATATTTCAAGATTTTCCAAAGGTTCCCCTCACCACTCTTATAAAAGGGCACTTCCCCTTCCCTCTAATTCACACCTTAAAAGCCATTTGGCTCGGCCAAACCCTACCCAAATATTCTATCAACTTACCTCAATTCAACCTAGAGGCCTTAGTTTGATCATAAATCCAACCCAAGGAGCCCTTTGATCAAATCAAAAGGAAGAACCCGAAGAAGAGGTAAAGTTTTCACCACCCTCTTTCAGGTTCCTTTCTTCTTCAACTTCTTCTTTATTTGTTATTTCCATTATAAAATAATAAATCCAGTATCTTATGTATAATATGATGTTATTATATATATGTTACATCCATATTAATTATTCTATCCATCCTTTGAATGACATGTCACCATACGTGCGTACGCACAGCTTACCGTCTCCACGTCGTGGTGTAATTGTTATTCAAAACATTATTATTTTGATGGTTATGATAATGATGTGTAATTGATGTAAATAATAAATATAAAATTATAATTATTCTGTATATATGATATACCATCCATTTATATATTATTTTAATATCAAAAGAATGATATTGTCGCTCGTGCGTACGTACGGACTACTGTCTCCACGAACACGATGAGATTCATTCCCCATAGTATCCATGGAAGTATAATTCTCATTTTATGATTAAAAATAATGTTTAAAGACTTGATATCATAATTTATATGAATAATATAAAACATATCCATAAGAAACACGACTTATGTAACAAAATATATAAAATAAAACGAGTAAGTTAACACCCGAAACGGCGATAATACTAAGATATTATTAAAAAAGCATTGATAAAAGATCATATATGATATCATATTAATGTATATGATTCTTGTATAATTTAATAACAATTATTTCACCATTATAAAGGAGGTCAAACTACCCTCAAACATGGAAAAGTACAAGTTAAGGGTTTATTTCACAATCTCTTCATTATCCGAGGTTGTTTATACGTAATTATCTACTGGGACCTTTTTATCATCCACATCCATGTTTCTTAAAAATGTATTTCAAATCATTCTTACTATTTTACAGACTACGGGTTAAAGTAATTTATACCCTTGTTAAATTTTTATAAGAAGTTTATGAAGAAATCTTTCTATCATTTTCCAAACAAGGTCCTTTTTAACCTTTTTGACAGAATTAAGGTAAGATTGTATTTTTTAACTTATACGGTGGGTGAAAATATTTTCCACCGTTATAAAATCTTCGAAGCTTCCCTTACAATCTTATAAGAATATTTTCAAATTAAATGTTTTATTTTATAATTATGTGACTTTTAAATGATTTAAAAAAATATATATTTCTCTCAAATAGTTTTGATTTCATCTATGTCAACATCCTTTGATGGATTTTAAGCTTATTTGATTGTGATTTATTATGATACAAAACTTCCATATTGTATTGAAGGTTTTGTGATATGTCTGACAGTGGATGTATTATTTTTATACCATTCATGGTTTATGGATAAAGTATTGACATTTCGTATGCTAGTTTTAATATGAATGTTTATGTTAGGTTTAAACCTATTAATATGAGGAATGCATTGGACTTAATACGTGACGTGTGGAGCCCGCTATAGCTCCTAGATGCATCGGTAGATCTCATGAGACAAACTAGTGTCTTGGAACAAGACCTTGACAAAATCTTATTTGTAGTCTTGGCACAAGGCCTTGACTATGTGGTTATGATAGTCTGGAATTATGCATTCCATCATTATGAAAGTGGTTATTGATATTGCATCTGATTATTAGATTAGTAGAATATCCATGTGAATAAGTAAATGGCATTATTTAATTTTATTTCTGTCATATTATGTTGAAGTTAAAGTTTAAAAGGCTTTTGTTTTAGTTATACATTTCCTTAAATGTTTATGCTTATTTATGAAGGTTTCTGCTATATTGTTATCCTTACTGGGCATCTGAGCTCACCCCTTTCTATGTTTTATTTTTCCCAGGATGTGAAGAAGTATTTTATCAATGACCTGCAGGGATTGTATGAGGGGATATGAGTGTAGACTATGGAGACTATGTTGTTGTAGTTTTAATTTTATTATGTAATGTAAACTTTATGAATGTATCTAGTGATTCCAAGGCTACTAAACTAATCGGTCTTTAGAGACTTGATCTTTTGTGATCATGCCAATGTTATGTAATAATGCACCGACTCTGGGTATCTGGGGTCGGGGCATTACATTCAACCTCCCTTATGAGTTGTTTTTCAATCATTTTGAACTTAATATCTCAAAGACATTATTTAGAAGTTTACAAGAGATAAAATCCTCCATATTATTTAGATCAACTGAAACACCTTTCTCAGAAATAATATGGCTAAGGAAACTTACCTCTTGTATCCAAAAATCATACTTTGAAAATTTGGGATACAACTGATTATCTCTCAAGATTTATAAGATTGTTTCCAAATATTTCTCAAGCTCATCCTTTTTCCTTGAATACACCAATACATCATCAATAAAAACTACCACAAACTAATCCAAATATCTCTAAAATATATAATTCATCAATTCCATGAAT
This sequence comes from Viscum album, assembly GCA_963277665.1. NCBI lineage: Eukaryota > Viridiplantae > Streptophyta > Magnoliopsida > Santalales > Viscaceae > Viscum > Viscum album. The sequence continues at coordinate 668,084,888 of OY728131.1, read as the reverse complement.
ACTACTGGTGCATTCATAAGACCTAAAGGCATCACTACATACTCATAATCGACATACATACTCTTAAAATCTATTTTTGGAATATCCTCTTTCCGCACCCACAACTTATGATTTCCTAACCACAAGTCAATTTTGGAGAACCACCAATATCCCTTCAATTGATCTAATAGATCATCAATGCATGTGCGTTGACATAAATTCTTTATCATAACTTGGTTAAGCTTAAGATAATCCACACATAGCCAGAGAGTTCTATCTACATTTTTAACGAACAAGACTGATGATGCCCATGAAGATGTTCTAGGACAAATGAACCCTTTGTTTTTGAGCTCTTCAAACTACACTTTCAATTCCATCAATTCTACTAGTGCCATCTGATAATATGGAAGTTATATAGGACTGGTCCTTTGGAAGAGATCAATCGTAAAACCCACTTCCCATACAAGTGTCAATCCTGAGAAATCTTTAGGAAATACATCCAAAAACTGATAAAAAACTAATGAAGAAATACTTCTCCCAATGTCTTCTGTCAAAGCCAAATATTGAGTTTCCAACCGATATGAGATCATCCCAACTACTAGTGAAAAAATACCATTTCACAAACCTTTACCTTCTTCTCTCCTCTAAAGAGATGCTCGCCGCCATCATAAGTCGTGAAACTAACCATTCATGCATAACAGTCAATGTGGGCCTTACACATCAATAACCAATCCATACCCATGATTATATCATAAAAAACCATCTCAAGAACTGATATTCCCATATTAACTCAACTCCATCGACAACTATACAACATTCTCTACATAGTGAGACACACTCATATCAAACAAAGACTTCATGAGGGTATAATTATAAAGAATCATACCTCACACCATTGATGGTCTAAGTTGTTAATTAATATTACCCTACTCAGATCCAAATACCTTCTTACTAGCTACATTTTTCTCTTTATTACCCAGCTAAAATTTCCCTTATTGAGGAGTCATGGTGTTCCTAGAATCACCATAGCTAACTCTATTCTTATAATGAGGGGTATGTTGTTTCCCTCATCCCATCAAGGCATAAGACACTTTCAACCCTTGAGAAGTGTCCCGAATACCTGACCTTAGAGAATTGTGACAATAACACTAAAGATTCCCCATCTAATTACAGTTATGGAATGTTCTAGGTTGTATTTTACACTCTCACTTCCTGTGGCTTAGAGAGACACATTATAAAAATCCTAGATTTGTCTTAGGTTTTAGAGAAAGATTAACCAATCTAGTCGAATGATTCTAAGCCATACTCCCACCATGTAAGTAAGTGCCCCTCTTCAGATTTCTTCCCAAGTTAGATTTCCCACCATTCACTGTGGGTATAAACATGATTCCTCCACCCATATCTCCCAAGATGTCTCATTCTTCCATTGTATCTCTATTTACCATCTTTGTATAATCCATTATACAAAGCACCAAAATATTAGAATGAATTTACTACCTCATCCTTGATTCAAAAATACGTGCCTTTAGAGATACACTAGCATCACCCTCATGTGAAAACAAGACTAAATTTATGAATTTAGATGAATATTCTATCAGAAAAAGATTTTCATGCTTCAAGATGAATAAATACACTGTTTTCTAAATTCTAAATATGTTAGGATATAATTTTTTGTTAATCAATTTTTAAAAATCCCCCCATATCATACCATGGTATGCTCAATCCTGGACCACTAACTCCCACCACAGATGTGAAATATCTTCCAACATGTTTGTCACTAACTTGACTTTAAACTCTACTAGTGTGCCTGTAAAATTGAAGATTTGATTCATCCTATTCATCCACACCTCCAACTTTTCTAGTTCGGAATCACCCCAAATAATGGGCAGATTCTGCTTCTGAAACTGAACTGAATGGTCCACATGCCCCAGATCGTCTATTCTATTCCCACCATCCATATCGTAAAAGGCTTTAACTTTTCTCTAAACCAGCGGTTGATTCACCTAGGGATTTGGTGCAACCACATTTTCAGTAGCTTTCTCCAGTTGATCTCTACAACGCCTACCGAGTGCCATTTTCTATTCAAACAAGAAACACCATAATTCATACTCTCTAGCAACTGAAGGCTTATAATTTCAAATTCTATCACTTTTCAACTATCAGAACCATGTTTTCCAAAATCCAACATTTCCCAAGTTAAATCATTTTTTGAAAAATCTACTATGTTTTGAAAATCAACCCATTTCCAAAATACCACAATCGTTCTATTTTCACTATCTCACATTTAAATACAATTTCTAGATTTTTCATAAATCAACACATTCATACCACAAAATAAATAGTTTTCCAAATGAGATATGCAATCCTAGTGGGAAGTCATTTCTAAGATGCATGTCATGCTCTTATTATTGGATAAACCCATGATAATGATATTATGCTCCTATAAGTATCTATAAAACACTTATGTACCCAAATACTTGGTAACATTAAGTTCAACATAAAATTGATAGATACATCTTTTTATGCTGTACATTTCAAGTTCTAACAATCCCACTCCTTACTACCATCCCAACTCAAGGAATAAACTAAGAATGAATTCCAAATCTGAGATTGACAACCAATTACACTTTTCCCAACATAAAAGAAAGATTGACCAAGATTGATTCCACTTGTAAGTCAAGGACCAAACAAGTTGATACCACTTGTAACATCCCACCCCTTCTCATTGGTTTGAGTCAAGTCGAAATTGCTACTTATCCTTAAGTGACATCCCCAAGGTGACAAAGGCTAGAAATAAATGCTGAGGGTTTCATGAATGATTGGGGGATGATTTTCCCTTTGAAATAAAAACAACCAACCAAATGTAAATTACCAAATAACCACTACATGATGCATGTTAACAATGTATTACAATTCAAAAATACGAAAAGACCTCCATAACCAAACAATAGTAGAAACAACATCCGAGTACCCAAGTGGAAGACTAAAACCAAAAAAACTAAAGTACCACAATATAAATCTATATATATCCACACAAAGATCCAAGATCCAACACCAAAAGACCTCTAAAGCATCATGATGAAGCACTAAAGAAATGAGATGCTTTACCTTTACCCATGTCTCAGAATACAACATCTGTAAAATCACTAATATTCTACATCAGGGGATGAGTAATGAAACTTAGTAGTCTTTCCCCAAATGACTTCCCTACTCATGCCACTAGGATATAACAATTCATCACGTTTATATAAAACAATTTATATAAAACTATTTAAATAGTTTAATAATTTCCACAATCCAAAAACATTGTCACCAAAAAATTTTATCCAAATCAACACATTCACAAGAAAATAAATCCAATAAGTCAATAAAAATGTTCCCATTTCATGTTGGAACAACTAATTTCATATAGAATGAATGCACACATATCTTAACCATATGCACAATGCAACCACACAAACTCAGTTTTAACATTGATGGTGGAACTTCATGTCCATCCCCATCCCCTTTTCATAGTGGTACTTCACGCCACATTCCAATACTTTGATGGTGGTACTTCACGACTACTATCCATATTCATTCTACTCATTCTTAACCACTTAAGATAACAACCATTCCAACTAACATATATCAAAATCATATCAACCAACAATTTCCAAACCAAATTAATCCTTTAAGACAAAATTGTTTTCCCCCAAATATGCCTAAACCATTTCAATAAAATCAACCATTTATTGAAAACGCCCTTAAGCCACATCCATGACAAACAACATTTAAACCAATTATGCCAAAACACATTCCACAAATTTATTCCAAACAAAATTTCACTAAAACACTATTTTTATTTAAAACCACTTTCACCATAATTTCAATAAATCAAACCAAGAAACTGATTTTAAAATCATTATTTTAAAATCCAACAACAAATAATATTGCACAACAATATCACATTTCCCACAAAAACCATAAATTAACACCAAATGGGTTTTAACCAAGATTTGTACATCAATTTCACAATCAATTTCAAGAAAAATAATTAATTTTAAATTAATCATTCTTTCTATAGAAGGAGGAGTTGAGAGTGAAGCCACCTACCTCTTGGGTTTTGGAAAAAATGAACAATAACACTAACACTCATCAAATCTGGGTGGAAACTCCACAAATCCAACTTATATCCATTCTCTTAACATCAAAAAAGAGAAAACTAACAATTATTGGCATAAAAAACCCTAGATCTATCCACAACAGAAGTATATCTAAGAAACCAGAAGAGAGAGAGAATTTTATCTAAGGAAAATCATGAAGCTACCAAGAAAGGAGACTTAACAAGAGAGATCCAACTTTAACACAATAATAAATGACTTTAAAATGATTCTAAAATGAGTGGGTGAGGTTCCTTAGCCTTATATAGATGTAAATACTGAGTGAGGATTGAAATGGGGATCAAATGGTGTGTTTGGGGTGAATCTCGACTTAATACTACTTTTATGGCAACCCACTTTTTAAACTGTGAATGGTTAGCCACAATGTTAGGAAAGCCATGCACTAACCACGTGCCTTCCACTACCTCAATAGGTTTCCTCTTATAGTTGTCCCACATAGTAAAACAAAATGTGCTCCAACCACGTTGAAGACCACTATCTCAAAACATTGTTTTCTTGGGGTGGCCGTATGGTTTGGAAAACCATGACCCTTAACCATGCACCAACCCATATCCCACTACCTCATTATGTACGGTTTCTTGGATAAGATTCATGGTTTTCACTAACCATGATCAAACAGTAAACAATTAGAAAATCCCCAAAACCTTCCTAAAAACTTTCCAAAATATCCCAAAACATACCCAACCACTTTATATATATACAAAGGCACAAAAAGTTCACATACCTCAATCTGGGGGTGCTACAAAATATCTCACATAAGATTAAAGGCTTTTTGGAAATTTAATTTCTTTTTGAAATTGTTCCAAACTTTTTGAATGTGGGACATGATTCATATAACTCATGCGAGTCCATGAATAGTGAAGTACAAAAGAATCTAGAATCAAGGACCTTTTGAAAGGTCCTTTGTCGTCCAAAGTGGCCTGCACCAAGCATTGAGTTCAATAATTCTAAGATAGATTAATGTTTATCTTCATCAACACATATCCTAATTAACATGTCAGTGTCAATTTCCCAAAGTTTGTTATCTTCCCAAAAATATAATTTTGAATCACTTTTTAGCTTTAATTTTTGTTCTTTTGAATAATTTTTAGGAAAACACCATCAACTATGTAATTTAAAATTAGGGCATACCATGGTAACATTGGAGTGATATATGGTAGGTGTTCAGTTGGAAATTTAGGATCAATTATTTTAGAATGTGAAGAATCAGAAATTTTTCTTAGGTGATCACCCACATGGTTTTCTTTTCTAGGTCTATCTTTAATCACAATCTAAAATTCTTGTAGAATTAGGATCCATCTTATTAGCCTTGGTTTGGAATCAATATTTTTAGTAAGAAATTTATAGAAGAATGGTCTATGAAGATGATGATTTGGGAACCTAATAGATAGGGTCAAAATTTATCTAAGGAAAAAACCACAGTTAAAAGTTCATTTTCAGTCACAGTGTAGTGATATTGAGTTTTATCTAATATTTTTTAGGTATAATAGATGATATGAGAAATATGTTCTCTTATTTGGTCAAGAAATACCCCAATGTCCTTATTATAAGAATCACACATCAATTCAAAGGGTAAATACCAATCTAGGGGTTCGATTATTAGTGTAGATGTAAGAAAAACATTGAGTTCAATGAAGTCTCTCTTGCAAGCCTTATTTAAACGTAACATAACATCATTTAAGAGTATCTATGTGAGTGGGAGGTAAATCCTACTAAATTTATGGATGAATCACTAATATAAACCAACATGACCAAGGAATGAACAGATGTTTCAAACTGATGTGGGTTGAGGAAGTTATTGGATCACCTCAATTTTGGCAGGATCAAATTTAATAATTTCTTGTGAAATTATATTCCCTAGAAAAATACCATTAGTAACCATGAAGTGAAACTTTTCAAAAATAAACACAAGGTTACATTTGAAACACTTTTGTAGGACCAGAGAGGGAAATTGTAAGCAGGATTCAAATGAATCACCATAAATGGTAAATTCATCAATGAATACCTTCTTGAAATGAACAATGAATTCAGAAAAGATACTCATCATACACCCATTTAATGTTACAGGAGCATTTAAAAGGCCAAAAGGCATTCTCCTATATGCATATGTTCCAAAGGGGCAAGTTAATTCAGCCATTTTCTTGGTCCAAAGATACGAATAGGATATATAAGTAGCTAGTGTATCCATCAAGAAAGCAATTATGTGACTTTTTGTCTAATCGTTCTAGCATTCGATCAATAAAATGAAGAGAGTATTGATCTTTTCATGTTTTAGTGTTCAATTTCTAATAATCGATGCACACATACCATTTTTTTACTTGAGTTGTGACCACCTCTCCATTTTAATTTATGAAAACAATTATCCCACACTTTTTAGGAACCAATTAAATATGACTAACCAATTCACTATCAAAAATTGGATTGATAATACCATCTTGAATAATCTTGTTGATCTCTTCACTAACTTACTCAAGTATGCGTGGATTGAGTCTTCTTTTTGTTTGCCTAATTGGTTTGGAAGACTCCTGAAGATTTATGAGGTGCATGAGAATGGTATGGTTGATTCTTGATATGTCATATTGGTTCCAAACAAATGAATTTTTTTCTCTAACACATGATTTTTTTGGAATCCTCAGTTTCAGTAAGTGTGGAATAGATAATGGTAAGAAAAGAGTGATCATGGAAAAGGAATTCACATTTCAGGTGTGCATAAATATGTTTCAGATCAGTCTTAGCTGTTATTCATGGGATAGACAACTCAATAACGGAGTAAGGGATTTAAATTGGTTTTGATTCATTTTCCTCAATACCGTCCAAGGTGGAACAATAGATATTAGAGTTGAGATGGTATTCAAGAGAGTTTTCAAGATCCTTTAGATTTATGGAGTCTATGAATGAAAGGACAACATAAACATTCCCATTTATGACTTGGTTAATCATGGTAAAAATTTCAAAAAATCCCATCTCAGTAGACCATGATGAATATGATTGACTGGGGGTTAATCTACTCTCAAAAGTGTCCTTGAAAGCATGGATTGAGAATATATAATTATCCTCAAATGGATATCGCATGGCTTGAAAGATATTGAACTTGACCAATTGGTCACCAAATTCTATGGAAAGGAAGCTTGAATGGACATCAAACTTAGTTATAGTTGTCAAGAGGAATGATATTCCTATAATTAAGGGATATCAATAAGATTTTGTTTCACCTTCCATGCAAAAACCATAAAAATAAGCTAGGAAGATAAGATCATTAACTCAAAAAAGGAGATCCTCAATTATTTCCTCAGGACTAGCTATGCTTAGATTATCTGAATAGATGAAAACACCCATTAGGTGAAAGGGACCTAGACCAAGGTTTGAGAATATGGATTTGGGAATGAAATTTATTGAGGATACTAGGTCTATGAGTGCATTATTAAAGTTGGAACTCCCTATTTGGCATGGAACCGTAAAGGTCTCTGGATATTTTCACTTCATGGGAATGGATTGCTGGGTTGAAACATTCTTGATGGTCCTAAGTTGTCTCTTATGGGTTGCAGAATTCCTTAAAAAACTTTACATACTTAGGGATTTGTTTTATGGAATATAAGAGGGATATGTTCAATTGAACATGACTAAACATGTCAAGAAATTCAGAATCAGGCTCAAAGGAATTCATTGTCTTAGAGAGAGATTGAGGAAAAGGAATTGGATTTTTTAGAGGGAATGAAGGGTGTGAGGGAGTTTCTTTATGTGAATTTTCTGGAATTTTATTTTTCTTATTTTTCCATCTCAACATTGAAATGGGATTTTGTAGATTCATCATGAGTAATATCAATTTTATTTCCGGATATAAGTGAAATTTCACTTACATTAACCTTGGGGTTGGGAAATGGTTGGACTGGTGTTGGAAAGAGTTGGATGGTTGTTGCTGGCTAAGGTGGGATGCAAGTTTACCAATTTGGGTTTCAATGTTTTTAAGGATAGAACGGGTGAAGGAGTAAATATCATACAAATCCCTATCCCATGGTTGCTTGGAAGAAGAGGAAAAATGGGATTGCATTGATTTTTGTTCTTAGGAAAGTTCTTGTATTGGGTTGGGAATTGGGAAGGCTCATTGGGATAGTGGAATCCAAGAGGAGCAAGAGGAGAACTTCTCCTTTGAGGTTGAGGAACAAAAGGATAAGGTTGTTAGAAGTTACCACCACATTGAACATTTTGGAATTGGTTTGGATTTATAGGATGGAACTGAGGGGGTGAGAGATGGGATTACCATACCTCAAGACATGGTTATAGGTAGAAGAGGGGGGATCATATTGGGGTTGGGTAGAGTTTCTAATGAATTGACCTAATTGTTGAGGGATGGTGTTCCACTGAACATATTCTACCTTGATCACCATTAGAATAGAAAAATTTAAGGGATCATCTTATAATTGAGGACATGCGTTAGTTAGATGAGATGATGAGCTATCTATTCCACAAATTTTAAGAGGTCTACAATTTAAAGGCACAACACTTTGGAATTCCAATAAAAATCATCTTGTGAAGTGGGTGTTAATTCTATTCAATATAAAGCAAAGTTCAATGATATCATAAGATTAAGTCCCCAATAATGAACTCAAACAAATATTTATCAAATTGTTAAATAAAATATCATCCATCAATCAATTTAATTAATATATGAAAACAACCACCCCAGCATTCAAAAATCCAACAGATAAAAAACAATTGGCTCTAAAAATTGTACCATCACTGAGGATTCAACCCGAGTGCTGCTATACACATTTGTAGAGCACCTAAAATTTGAACAGTTGATAAGAGACAATTGGCCACACTTCATAACTAAGTTTTCTAGACTACAAATGAAATATGAGACTAATATAAAACCTCTTCCCACACACTTGAAATATGTATTCCTTTTCCATGATCACTCTTATCCTATCATTGTCTCTTCCTCACTTACTAAAATTGAGGGGTCTAAACTTTTTCAGGAGTTATTGGGAAAAATGCATGAGTTTAGAACCTAGATTACATACTGAGAATCAACCCTTACTTTTTCATGCATTATTTCCATCTTAAAGAGTTATCCAAACCAATTAGACAGCCACAAAGAAGACTCAATCCACTCAAACTTGAGGTTTTTAGGGAAGAGATCACCAAGATTCATCAAGATGTTATTATCTACCCAATTTCAAATATTGAATGGGTGAGTCTGATTCAAGTGGTACTTAAGAAGTGTGGGATAACTATTAGCACAGATGAACATGGATAGGTGGTCAAAATTTGAGTGAAAAATGGCATGTGTGCAACAATTATTAGAAATTGAATGTTGAAACACCAAAGGATAACCACCCCCTTCCTTTCTTTGATCAAATTATAGAATGATTAGATAGAAAGTCACATTCTTGATTTCTTAATAGATACAATGGTTTCTTCCAAATACCAATATCACCTTAGGACCAAGAAAAGACTACATTCACTTACCCCTTTAGAACATATGCATATAGAAGAATGCCTTTTTGCCTTTACAATTCTCCTACAACATTCCAAATGTGTATGATGAGTATATTTTATGAATTCATTGAGCATTTCATTGAGGTCTTCATGGATGAATTTACTATTTATGGTGAGTTATTTGAATCCTACTTACATTCACTCTCTTTGGTCTTACAAAAGTGTGTCAAATGTAACCTTGTGCGGAATTTTGAAAAATGTCACTTTATGGTTACTAATGGGATTTTTCCAGGGAATATAACTTCAGAAGGGGGTATTAAATTCAATCTTGCCAAAATTAAGTTGATCCAATAAATTCCTAAACCCACACTAGTTCAACACATCCATTCATTCCTTTTTCATGTTGTTTTCTATCGGCGATTCATCCATAACTTCATTAGGATTTCCCTCCCACTCACACAGCTACTCCAAAATGATGTTAAATTCCATTTAGACAAGACTTTTAAGAGATCCTTCATTTAATTCAAAGTTTTTCTTACATCTACCCCAATAATCCAACCCCTATACTGGTTTTTACCCTTTGAATTGATGTGTGATTCTTCTAATTGGTCCATTGAGTCTATTCTTGGTCAAATAAGAGAAAATATTCATCATATCATCTATTATGCCTCAAAAACATTGGATGAAACTCAATATCACTATAATATGACTGAAAAAGAACTATTAGATGTAGTTTTTTTGGGATAAATTCCGACCCTATCTCTTAAATTCTAAAATAATTATTTTTATAGACCATTTAGCTTTAAAGTTATTACTTAAGAAAAGTGATTTCAAATCGAGGATAATAATATGGATCCTAATGATCCAAGATTTTGACATTGTGATTAAAGATAGACTTGGAAAAGAAAACCCTATGGCTAATCACATGAGTATAACTTCGAATTCTTATCATTCAGAAAGGATTGATCCGTAATTTCTAACCAAAAACCTATCATCTCTCACTATAAAGTAACCATGGTATGCCCTATTTGTAAATTACTTGGTTTATAGTGTTTTACTTAATTTTTTTCAAAATAACAAAAATTAAAGCTGAAAAGCGATTCAAAATTCTATTTTTGGGAAGATAATAAACTTCAGAAAACCAGTGCTGACATGGTAATTGGGAGATGTGTTGATGAAGATGAGCATTCCTCCATCTTAGAATTTGGTCAATTAATTCCTATTGGTGGACACTTTGAACAAAAAAGGACCTCCCAAAAGGTCTTTAATTCTAGATTCTTCTCGACTTCACTCTTTAAGAGATCACATGAGTTCTGTCAATCATGTCCCACTTGAATTTTTCTGGCAAAATTTCCTAAGGAAATGAAATTCCCCAAAAGCCTTTAATATTATGTAAGATATTTGATTATCGGGGTATCAATTTCATGCGACCATTCCTATTATGACCCATCCCCAAGGGCCTGTGCTGCAACTACCCCAAGCCCACCTCCCAAAGGCCAGGGGTTGGAGACTAGTGCCGAAGGCATTATCCTACATATGAGAGGAAATTTCTAAGTACTTGTACACATGCACACTCACAACCCCATCCCACAAAGATAAAGAGTAAACACTAAGTAAATGATGCATACAATCACTAAGTAAACCACAAACAGAGTACAACAAAAACTAAAGTACAAGGTGGAAAACCGAACCAGTATACTAGCCCACCAAAAGAAAGACAGAAAAAGTAAGACCCGAAGTCTATTAAACTCGTCTACTGAGAACCCTACCTGAATGGTACATCGAGAGTAGATGCCTAAAGCTTTAGGAGTACGCCTCGTCAGTATACTCTCACTGAACACCACTTGGTCCTAGTTCTCCCTCGATTCCGTCATAGCGTCAGTCGTTTGCACAAGACATAACACGTGTGGGAAAATCCCATGTAGGGGTGAGTAAAACAATACTCAGTAGAAAACCCTGAAATCACAAAGATAAATCACAAGAGAAAAACCACAAAGAAATGCACAATCAGCTCTGATTAGGTATATTCACTTAAATATGCCAAGAACATCTAGATATACTCTTCTCATCTACAAAAAAACATGTGGTCCTAAACTCATAGCGAGCATCAGGATTTTCACTGAAGGCTCAAGTCACCACAAACAAAATAGGATATCACACTCCATGAGTTCAACCATCACTTGTAGAACCTATTCGAGAGATACAATTTATCGGGAAAATTCTACTTGGTCCAACTATAGTGCTCTACACTAGAGTTCTAGTCATCACAGTCTCGCGTCTAATGTAAGACTAAGGAAACCCAAGTGGAGAGGCCCACCCCTTGACACTCCATAGAGTTGAGGGATACCTACTCCATACTATCCTGTGATACCTCAGTCGCTCTTATAAAGTGTGACCCTCACCTTAGTCCATCAAGAGAGAACTAGATCCTACTTAGGTATCATTCACATCAATTGGAGGGGCCCACTCCTCGTAGATGTTTCCAATAGTTAAGTGAGCCTTAACTCCTATGGAGGGCCCTCTCACCACTACTACCTGGAGATGGGTGAGTATAACTACGTAAGTGAGAAAACACACCCTAGTTCCAATAGGGGAGTACTACTCATGAAGGACCCGTACCCAACCCGGTTGGGGAGTACTACTCAGTGACTAGAGGACCCACACACTAGTACTATAGGGGAGTACCGAATTTTTCAGTTTATTATCTATGGGGGATTTACACCCAAGTACATTAGGAGAGTAATGACACCAAGCTAGAGGACCTACTCCCTAGCACGATAGGGGAGTTCTAAATATGCCAGAACAATGTGTAAGGAGGACCCACACCCTGAAACGACTGAGGAGTATCAACTCCTAGAATAGAGGACCCACACCCTACCCAATAGGGGAGTTACCGAATCTATGCATGTTAGGTATAGATAAACTGTGACCTAGTACTTTAGTAGAGTACCAGATCCAAGGTTAGAGAACCCGCTCCATGGTCCCACAAGGGAGTACTTACTCTTTCTTCATGAACATCTCTGAGAACCCGTGCCCTAATCTTATACGGGAGTAACACCCCTGGAGGAAACCACTCAACAGAAATGAACCCGCACCCATGATGAGGGGAGTTCCATCTCTACCTAAGTAGAGGGATAAGGAGTACTCTCACCCTGAGTCGTCAAGGGAGTAACTTTCCTAACATTTCTTTCTAAGAACCACCCTAGTTTTGCCCAAAGTTTGCTTGTATTGAGAGATCCTACTTTTCAAATCAATAGGGAATCATACAAATTATTAAAAAATTAACTTAGAGTATCCTAAAAATACCATCTCGTCACAAGGTTCCCAACTCCGTAGACAAATCTTCAAACAGACACTCCGTTTGAAAGTTATGGGCGTTTTAGCAAAACATGGGCTGGTTTGGTCCTGATTCGGTCCGATCCGGTCAGACCAGATCCAGACCTGACCTAGTCAGACCAGACCTAGAACTGACCTAGTCTAGGGTCCACCGAATTGAGCTATATTTGAATCAGCCCATTGGGCCTGACCTGGATTGACTGGGCCTGGCCCGATGGGCTCGGTCCACTGGGCCACAGGTCCGGCTCATTGGGTTCAGCCCGCTAGGCCACAGGTCTAGTCCATTGCGGGCATGATAGCACTGACCTGAACTATTAAGGTGGTACAATTTATCTAGCCCAGACATGGCTCTGCTGTGTCCATCTCACATCACGTGGCGCCAGCTGACGCCCCTCCCTGGACAACCGGTCTCCTCACGCGACCAGATTTCCTACACAACCCGTGACTTTCCGTGGGTCCCTATCACCATCACGACCATTTCCACGACCTGCCTTAACACGGATAGCTGCAATGTGGCTGACACCTCCACCACAATGCACCGCCGCAATGTGCTTTCTCCACTGCCTGGCACACGGTCTCTGCCGCATGCTGCCATCACCAGCGCATCGAGGGAAAATTCTACTGGCCACCGAGATCGCTCCAGTGGTTCGTTTTCAAATCCAAAAAAAGTTCTTGATCCCTCAGGCCATGTTCTTTATCGCTTGGGGTTTAATTATATTTTTCCATCCCTTCAGTTGGGAAGTGCTCGATCGACAGTATTTCCCACGCTACCTCGATCCGTTCATCACTGTCGTTATCACTCCTCCATCGTCATTTCACCAAGAACAGTTGCCCAACGAATGACCATTCATCGACCCACAAATAATGATAAGAATGTGTATCAATTTGTAGAGGAAAATCAAGCAATAAATTGAGTAATGATCCCCCACAATCGTTCTTCACAGCGTTAATCCACTCCCGTTAGAAGGATCAAGAAGGGAAACCAAAATCATCCCGCAAGAAAAATCAAACCATGGGTCAACCTATTCGTGGGTTGATTCGTGGTTTTCATTTAAAAACTAATAATGGGGGAATATATAATTCAAATAAAAATCCCTACTTTGAGAAGATTCGATCGGAGAGAAGGCTCGTTGCTAGTGGCGATCTGTCTGTGGGGATTCACGATCCATTCGAAGCCATTGGCATTTATCGATCTCCGGTGCCAGATCCATTCATCAAGGGTGTCCTCACCACTTTCCAATTTTCCAATGTTCATCATTGGGGAGGATTCATTCATCTTTCATCATAGGAATTATAGATATAGATTTGTTTCTCAAATCCTATTATCTCATTAAAAGAGAAACATGTCGCAACATTTCTATTACAATTTGTCATCGCATCGTTACACTTTTTCATTTATGGATCAACATTTCTATTAACCTTCAGTTAAAGAGTCATTATGATGTTCCATTTATGGAATGAAATAGTCGGCTCATCACTGCGTTTCAACAAAACAATTTTTTTGAATAAAATAAACTTTTTAAGTTTATTTTATTTTTCTTAAAAAGTTCAAAAATTAAGTATTTCCCTCAACCCATGCCAGTCGAGGTTAGGTACATTATTAGGTAATGTCACCATTACAGACACAAATGTGCCCTTAGATTTTCAATCTGGGAACCTGTTTAGAAGTTTCCAAAACCACACATGTGCACCATTTTAATTCTCTTAAAAAAAGTTCAAAAACTATCTTTTACCCTCAACCCGCACCAGTCGAGGTTAAGCTATACCTAAGGGAAACACGCCCTCATGAGTTCAATGGTACCATTATATTTCAAATCCGAGTTACTTTTTAGAAGTTATGAAGATTTGAAAATAAAATAATTGTTACTTAATTATTTTATTTACAGCTAAAAACTAACTTCCACTGTTGGCCCACCCCGAGCAATGTTAGGCCCTTTCTAGGTGAATCCTATTGCTTTGAGTTCAAATGTGCCCTCAAATTTTTTATCTGGGAACTAGTTTAAAAGTGAGAAAAACCCACTTGTTTGATAATTTATTGAACCTCAAAAAAGTTCAAAAATATGTTCCGGCCACTCCGAGCCTCGAAATTACATGTCGTCTCAGAGCTTGGTCTTGAAATAATCCCATTTAATTTTAAAAAAATCACAAAATTAAGGGGTATTAAATTAAGCCCCCCATTTAGGGATTATGTCCTCATAAGAAAAAACCCACACTCAAGGGAAGAAAACTGTGATCACTAAGGGTCCCTACGCTGCTTATAAGCATGCACCTCGTGGAACCACTGAGATCAACCACTCTCATGTCAAGCTTATACTAGTAAAACATCATGAAATAATGAGTACATGTTTCTTTAGATGAGACAAGTGGGAAAGCACCAAACACTACGATCTTTCTGTAATCATGGGGTCTAGCAGATCACCTCCACACTAACCTGATGTAGATATAGACATAATCTCACAATTCGTAACCACCCTTGGATGAACTTTTCTAAAGCCTCCACAAGCGTTACACATTTAGGGTTGATGCTAAACATGTAGGGGTATTTACTAGAAAAATAGGGCTTCCCAAGACCGAACATTGGGTCTTACTAGGCCCTCTATTTATAACCATCTGGAGACACATCATTTTTTGAAACAAAAACACTACCACATTAACTAAAGGAATCTCAGCTGAGTATGGATGGAAATTCACTATCTCATACTATGTAAAACATCATAGGGGTCTAACTCTGCCACTACAGAATGATTCCAAGCATGACTCTTTATGAGAGTCCTCCCTGTGCTGCCTGGGTTTCCCTTTTTATTATAAAGGAACCCACACTTTTTTACCATGATGGAAACACCTTATCCTTTGCCTAATACAGTAAATATGGGTATGAATGGTAGTAGTCCATACCAAGAATGATTTCATAAGGCCCCAACGCCACAAATAATAGATACCAACTGTAAATCTTGCCTTCGAGAGCCAGGTCACACTATTAGACCAGTGTGTGATCAACAAGCCTCCTCTAGAAGGAGTCTCTAAGCATGAGGGTAAATTCCATGGTCCAACCAGAACCTCTAAGTCTTAAACAGAACTTGTAAAAAAAGAGAATGATTAGAACCCGCATCTATTAAAATGTAAGACAAAATAAAAGACGCAGATCATACCTCAAATCTCTCATGGAGCTTCTAGGTTATGATCCATGACCACATGCAGCTGTCCTCACCTACATCATCCATCTATTTGAGCCTATTGTGGACCACCTGGGGGTGGTGGTGGAAAAGATACAAACTGCCAGCCACCTTCTGCTGCTCGTCTAGCTCCTCTGCCCCATAAGCCATCTTGCGTAACTCCTTACTCCAAGAACTATTTCTGCTAAGGAGAATCATTAGCTAGATCACTCTCAGTGGCATGGTTGGTAAGATAATACCTTGAGAGATTTACCCGACTATGTCAAGAATAACACCACCTCTCCTAGGGATGATATGCTCCTTGGCGCTGCTCATGCACCATAGACCCACGTGTCTGTGTTCGGGCATGGGTATGCCTTCCATTCCGTAATCTTGTCACATGTCATCTGCTATCTCTAGAAGATAACTCTACCTCAGGACCTCTGCTATGGGTCACATCCCTCTAATCCTTTTCCAGAAAACCTTCAACCACCAGGGCTTTCTCCAGTACCCCAGCATATGACAGAATGCTAAGGGGTACCACCAACGCCCTAATCTCCTAGAGTAGTCCCTACTCGAAGGTCTGGGCCTTAAACTAAGGACCCCGCACCATATCTTTAGAGTAGCAAGAAATATCCATGAATCTTTTTGATTACTCTGCTACCATCATAATACCCTAATACAGGTGAAACATGTCTTGTATATGCACATAGTGTAAAGTCACCAGAAATAAATCCTCCCTAAAGAGGTTCTCAAAGTATAACCAGGTGAGGGTAAACTCCCCATGTGTCTTATAATAAATCTCTACAATATTTTTGGTAATCCATGAAGAAGGCTCGAGGCTAAGATCACCTTCTGGTTGAGAGGCTTCCCCACTAGGCGGAAGAATCACATAACTGTCTCAAGCTAATACTAAAATACCTGAGGATCTATCTCGCCTTGGAACCTGGGAGGCCTCTGTCTCTGGAACTCGTGTAGTGCACTCATCCTACGTTCATCATCTACTGGTAGTGTTGGTAGAAACTACTGATCGACCGGTGGTGGTATCACTGGTGCACCACCCGATTGGGATATCTCTAGCACTAGTCCCTGTATCAATGCCTCATCACTCGACATACCATCCTTGTGATCTTATCCCAGAACCCTGATTGGAAATCTGCATGGTAGTATCCTGAAATGATTTAAGATGAACCATTATTAAAAGAGTATATCTAGAGATCTTACTCAAGAAGGTCATGGAAAGCGCAAACCATTCTTATATGATGCATGTACCATTTATTTCTTGGAGACTCATGTACTATTGTACCAAGTCGAAAAAGAAGTTTATTAGAGTCCCAGTGAATTGATACGTTGGCTGTCACACCAACACTAGAACCTCTGTCCTGATATTTGAACTCAAAACATCTCAACACCTTTGCGATGCAAACCAACCCAAATCTCACAAACTTTTGGTCCAAAGGTGGAACCAAACCTGCCCCTATGATACCAATTTTTCAAGACCCGTCCCCTAGGTCCCATTCCATGACTACCCTAGGCCCACCTCCTAAAGGCCATGGGTTGGAGACTAGCGCAAAAGGCATTATCCTTTGAATGGGAGGCAATTTCCATATACATGTACACACACACACACTCACAAACCCATCCCAAAAAGATGAAAAGTAAACACTAAGTAAATGATGCATGAAATCACAAAGTAAACCAAAACCAGAGCACAACAGAAAGTAAAGTACAAGGTGGAAAACCATGACAGTATACATGCCGACCTAAAGAAATACAGAACACAAGTAAGAACCCAAGTCTCTAAAACTCATCTGCTGAGAACCCTACTTGAAGAGTAGGTATATGGTAGCTACCTGAAGCTGTAGGAGTACGCATTTTTTGTCTACTCTCACCAAACACCACCTGGTCCTGGTCATCCCCAGAATATATTAAAGCATCAATCGTCTGTACAAGACAAAAAATGTGTGGGAAAATATTGTGCAGTGGTGAGTAAAACAATACTCAGTAGGGGACCCCAAAACCACAAAGATAAATCACAAAGAAATGCACAATCATCTATGCTCAGGTATATGCCCTTATATATGCCAAGAACATCCAGATATACTCGTCTCAGCCACTAAGAAACATGTGGTCCCAACCTCATAGCCAACATCAGGATTTTCACCAAAGGCTCAAGTCGCCACACACAAACTAGGAGATAAAACTCCACAAGTTCAACCATCACTTGTGGCACCCATCTGAGAGATACAATCCATGAGGGACATTATACTTTGTCCAACTCTAGTGCCCAACACTAGAGGTCTAGTCATCACAATCTTGTGTCCAATGAAAGACTAAGGAAACCCAAGTAGAGAGGACTGCCCCTCAACACTATGCAGAGTTAAGGGAGACCTACTCCAGACTATCCCGTGATACCTCAATTTATCCTATAAGAAGTGGCCCGTACCTCAGTCTGTCGAGGGAGAACTGGATTCTATCTAGGTATCGTTCACATCAAGTGGAGGGTCCCTCTCTTCATAGCAGTTTCTTATAGTTGAGGGAGCCCCAACTCCTATAGAGTACCTGATCTCCGATACTACCTGGAGATGAGGGACTATGACTCCTTAAGTGAGGACCCATGCCCTGGTTCCAATAGGGGAGTACTACTCATGAAGGACCCGCACCCTACCCGGTAGGGGAGTACTACTTAGTGAATAGAGGACACACACCCTAGTAATATAGGGGAGTACTGACTCTGTAAGTTTATTTTATATGGGGGAACCGCATCCTAGTACGTTAGGGGAGTACCGACCCCAAGATAGAGGACCATCTCCCTAGCATGAAAGGGGAGTGTCGACTCTGCTGGAACAATGCGTAAGGAGGAACCACACCCTGAAATGGAAGGGGTGTATCAACTCCTAGAATAGAGGACCCGCACCCTCACCAGTAAGGGATTTAATGACTCTATGCACGTTAAGTATGTAGGACCCACACCCCAATCCTTTAGGGGAGTACCGAATCCAAGGTTAGAGAACCTTCTCCCTGGCCCCATAGAGGAGTACTTACTCTTTCTTCATGAATATCTCCAAAAACTCACGCCCTAATCCTATAGGGGAGTAACACCCCAAGAGGAAACCACTCAACGGAAATGAACCCACACCCATGAAGGGGAGAGTACCGTCTCTACCTAAGAAAAGGGATAAGGACTACCCATGCTCTAAGTCATCATGGGAGTAACTGTTCTAACATTTCTTTCTAAGAACCTCCCTAGTTCTCCCCAATGTTTTCTTGTACCGAGAGAGTCTACTATTGAAATCAATATCCTATCCTCCAACTTCTTAAAAGAATAAATTAGAGTATACCAAAATGATAGTCTCATCGCACGAGGCCCAATTCCATAGGTGTATCGTTAAAAATACGCTCCATTTGAAATTGAGGGGCGTTTTAGTGAAAGGGGGCCAGTGGGGTTTGAGTCCAGTCTGACCCGGTTGGACCAAACCCAGACTCGACCCGGTCGGACCGGACCCAGAACCAACCTAGACCAGGTACCAATGACCTGAACCAGGTCCGAACAGGGTCTAAGTATACCAATTGGTCCCGGATCAGACTGGCTGTGTCCAGGCCGGCCCACTGGGCTCGCTCCGCTGGGCCGCATGTCCGGCCCGTTGGGTTCAGCCCGCTGGCCTGCGGGCCTGGCCCATTGTGTTTGGCCTATTGTGCCAAAAGTTCGATCCACTGCCGGCCCACCAGCACCAGCTCAGCCTGCTAAGGTGGTTCAGTTTCTCCAACCCATACGTAGCTCTTCCATGTTTGTCTCGCACCACGTGGTGCCTACTAGCGCCGCCTCCTTGGTCAACCGATCCACTCCTACGGACCAGATTTTCTGCATAACCTACGACTTGGCATGGGTACCTGTAACCGCTTAGGTCAGAGCTATAGCTTTTCTTTACTTGGACAGTAGAAATTCATCTACCACCGCCACCATGACGCGCCGTCCCCACCGCCTGGCATGCAGCTGCTGCTGGCGGCGACACGCAAAGGGAAACTTCTACGGGCCACCGGACTCGCTCCGGTGGTCTGTTTTTGGATCCAAAAAAAGTTTTGGATCCCTCAGAACATGTTATTTATCATCTGGGATTCAAATATTTATTACCATACCTTCCACTAGGAAGTTCTTGATTGACAATATTTCTTGCGCCACCTCGATCCGATCATCACCATCATCGTTTCACCTCCGTCATCATTATGCCAAGAATGGTTGCGAAACGACTGACCATTCATCGACCCATGAAGAAAACAAAGAATGTTCATCAAGGGGGAGAGGAAAATAAAATAATAAATCAAGGAACGAACCCCCACCATCATTCATCATGATGTTAATCCACTCCCCTTAGAAGGATCAATAACAAAAACCAACATCATCTTACAAGAATGATAAAATCACGGGTCAACCTATTTGTGGGTTGATCCACAAATGTTGTTTAAAAACCAAGAATGGGGGAAGATAAAATTAAAATAACAACCCCTAACTGGAGAATATTTGATAGGAGAAAAGGCTTGTTGCTCGTGGTGATCCATCCGTAGGGATTCATGATCCGTTTGAAGCCGTCGGTATTTTTTGATCTCTGGTCCCAGATCAGTGCATCAAGGGTGTCCTCACTGCTTTCTGATTCTCCAACATTCGTCATTGGAAAGTATTCCTTCATCCTTCTTCAGAGGAATTCTAGATCTATATTTGTTTCTCTAACCCTGTTATCTCATTAAAAAAGAAATGTGTCTCAACACTTCTGTTATAATTAGTTTTCATGTAGTTACGCTGTTTTATTTATGAAACAATGTTTCTATTATGCTTTAATTAAAGATTCATTATGATATTTCATTTATGGGATGAAATAGTTGGCTCATCACTGCGTTGCAGCAAAACAATTTTTTTGAATAAAATAAATTTTTTAAGTTTATATTATTTTTCTTAAAACATCCAAAAATTAACCTTTTCCCTCGAACCACGCTAGTCGAGGTTAGGTCCATTATTTGGTAATGTCTCCATTCTAGACACAATGGTTCCCTTGGATTTTTAATCTGGGCACCCATTTAAAAGTTTCCAAAACTGTGCATGCGCGCCACTTTAATTCGCTTAAAAAAAGTTCAAAAATAGGTTCTGTCCACTCAGGGCCTCAGAATTACGTGTCTTCTCAGAGCCTGGTCTCAAAATAATCTCATTTAATTTAAAAAAAACTCATAGAATTTTGGGGTACTACAATTCCCCCTTCCAATGGATTCTCATACATTCTTCTTACAGTTGACTATATTTCTAGGTGGGTCGAGGCCAAACCCACTAGAAAGAATGATTCACATATAGCGTGCCTTGATAAGCGACTTAGGAACCCATTTATGTAATTAGACCACATAATATCTTTTGAAAAAGGCTTAGGTTGTATGTAAAACATCAACTACATATCACCCCAAAAAAATGGAATGAATTAACTTTCTAACAGATAAGTAAAAAAGAGTTCTTGAGAGAATTGTGAAGCCTACAAGAAAAGACTGGCCTGAAAGACTTGGTGAAGTGCTTTGTGATTATCAAACTGCCTATAAAACACCCATCGATATGTCTCCATTTAGTCTATTTTTTGGTAAATTATGTCATTTACCAGTTTAAATCCAACATTATTCATTTTTTGGCTATCAAAACTTGTAATTTTGATTGTGAAAAAACTAATGAAGAGAGATTATTGCAGTTGAATGAACTGGAGGAGCTTCATCTAGATCATTATGATAATTCCAATCTATAAAAAAAAGACTAAGTCACTCCATGAAAAAAACACCTTGTGAATGTTATTCCATGAAGGTGAAAAGGTAATTATCTTCAACTCTCGATTTCAGCTTCACCCAGGTAATATTAATTATCATTGAGAAGGTACTTTTATTATTACTAATATTTACCCATATGGTGTAGTGAAAGTCCAATAGCCATCTTCCAAAATAACACTCATGATTAATGGACATCAGTTAAAGCATCACTATAAGAGGAAACCTGACAAAGGAACCACACCAACTTCTACCAAACCACCAACAGATGGAAACAATGAACCACCAAATCCAAACAAGGGGGTACCTTTTTCCCTTTAACACTCTCTCTATCTATTTATTCTTATTACTCTCTCATTTTCATTTTTAAATTATTTCTTCATCAAAACCTTTTTTATATTTCTATTTTGTTGTGGGTGTGTATTTTAATAAAAAACAAAAAAAAACTAAAAAAACTAAAAAATTCAAAAAAAGCCACAATTACTCACCATTGAATTTTCAATTTTTTTACAACCATTTTGGGGAGTCTAATGACTTGTTCTCATCTCAAACATTTTTTATTTTCATTAAAATTTTGGATAAATATTTTTGTGTCAAGACCAATAAATTTTGAATGGTTAATTTATGATTTGGAAAATAATTCTACCTCAACCACAAGGAAAAATGTTAGATTTCATGCCAAGGTCACCTATATCCATATTTTAATATTGTGTGTTTCTCACCCCTAACTGTGAGTCTTGAGGTTTTTGGACCTTCAAGCTGAATTTTATACCTTGGTGTACATTAATATGATAGAGGTATTTTCTGAACCACATGAGAATCATAATCGTAAAATAGCCTCACATTACCCTTACATTGATACTCCTTTTGAAATCCCCTTCAATCCTATGAAAAACACTTTTTTGATATCCATATTTCATGTAAAAAACCTTATACCACCCAACATCTACAAGGATTTACATTGCATAATTTATTGAAACTTAAGTGTGGGGGGAATGGATTTCATTTTGGGTACCATTTTATTCATTTTCAACATGTTATCATATGCTTGAGGGTAAACATACAACTAATTGTGGGGGAGAGTTTTTCATTCATAGAGGTTTGAAAATGTATATATGTTTTTTACATCTTGTATAATTTATTTTGAAAAGTGTAAAAAAATGAAAAAAACAAAAAACAAAAAACAAAAAAGAAAAAGAAAAAAAAGAATGGGTTGTGTCTTGGGTGGGTAAAAAATCAATTTTCCTAAAACTTTTATCTTATTATAACTATTACTTTTAATGTTTTGAGGAGATAAAACATGGATTAGAAGATGATTGTAAGATTTGTTTCAAGATAAAATTTTGAAAAAAATATATAAAAAAGGAAAAAAATAATACTTGCATCTTTTTTTCTTATGTCGTTAGGAGAGGTTTTATGTTTTTACATACTTTGTTATCATCCTCTTATAATTTTATCCCACTTTTGTCTTCCTTCACAAATTCATTACCTTGTAAATATATATGTCTATTTCATTCCGTGTTTCATTTCAAACAATTGTCCATTTCTTTTTCATGTTGGTGTTTTACCCCTCTTCTCCACTCTTTTGTAAATTATATTACTACCATCCCATAACCACTAAAAATCCCCTAAAATAACTCTTGATTATTTTGTACTTTAGGATAGGGAATCGAATTCATGAGCTCTTACAAAATCTAGGATTTTCACTTTTGGTTGGTGAATGAGTGAACCTCTATAAAAAGTTTTTGTCATCTTGAGAGGAGTTAGGTCCGAGTGCCTATATTTTCCATTTCTAATTTTGATCATGAAAATGAATTGTTTTTGAAAAATTATTACTGTAAATTGTTTTGGTGGAATTATTTATGGATGAGTGAACTAGTCTAGACCCCCCTAATTGGTGAAAACAAAATTTTAGTATTTGTGTGTGAGTGAAAATTATTTAGTTATGTTATTATATTTTTTGTACATGAGGACATGAACGATCCCAAGTGCGGGGGAGTTGATGTTATTAATTTATTAATAACTTTTTATTTACTCCCATTACCGATTTTCTATAAAAAGTTCATAATTCGTGTAAAATACTCATGTTTTAATATTAAATATAATTTTTGAGCATTATTTTTATTAATCCATATTCGATTTAGTTTACTATTTTAATTATAACCCTCAACCTACTTATCTAAATTGTGTGATTATTATATTTTAGGGATCCTTATTCAATTTACTACAAATCACTCAACTAGATCTTGGAAAAAATATTCCATTTGAAGGGTCATATGGACCACACAAGAATGCCAAAAGAATCTATAGAGGAAAATGGACCATCCATAAAGATAGTTATGGGACCAATCTAGAAAAAAAAATTGACGAGAGTAAAAAATATTTTCTTTAAGATCCATATACATATTGGATAAAAATTTCAAGTCCAAAATACATAATTAAGGGGCCTAAATAATTCTTTGATGTCCAGCCCAAAATTCTGTCTGAGAATTAAAAACATCCCACTATTATTGAAATTTTTCCGAAATAAAACCATCCAATTAATCTGAGATTTTATAGTTTGAAATAAATTATATAGGTGTCCGAAATTATATAATAAATGGTTCATATTTTAATGAATATTTCTTGCCTGAAATTAATTAACATTTACACCAAGGAAAAAGTTGAAAGAAAAATGGACAGAATAACATTGTTTAGTAAAGTAGCCATAAATTTGGTTAAAAAAACCCAATAGATGCCAATTTTTTAGAGTTGATATTCCAAATCAATATATACAACTTTTAAGAAGAAGATATCTTGAGATTAAACTACCTGGATGGCCAAATTGGTGATCCAACTTGAGGGGAAGATTTGGAATAAAAACAGTCCACCACCTTGGGCTATAAATTAATCCCCATATTATCTTTATAAGTGGTTGAAATTTCAGAAATTAAGAGGATACTTTGGAATGAATATAGCCTTAAAAAAGGCCTAGGAGGGCCTTCCAAGCTCAATTTCTTACTTTATATACCTTTCCTCATCTCTTTGTTTTCATGTTCTTTTCTGTTCGCTTTTATTTGTAATCTCATAAGTGTTTGTGTTGTAATTTTGTTTAAATATTAATGAAAATATATTCATCATCTATTATTCTAATCCACATTATTTAGTGTAATATTAATTTTCTTAAAATATTTTAAATAAATTTTAAAACCCTTCCCTTTTCTTACTTTCTCATTCAAGAAAAAGCGTATTTTTACCTCTCTTCACCATTCACATGTGTGTTCACCGCACAACTGTTATCTTATCCAATTATTTTCATTATATTTATATCTCATAAACATAAAAATATTAAACTATATTTACAACCATATTAATGGATGTGTAAATCATCCATTGGTGTGAGTCATAATTTGGGGATGTTAAGTGATTAAGAGTTTTTTCTTATCGAATATTCTTTAGGTTAACATTGTGAATGTTAAAATTGAAATGTCATGGATTAATGACATATTTGGTTTAAAATGTGGATTACATGGATTATTAGAACCCTAAATATAACACCCGTAACAATTATTTATTGAGATTATATCCCTATTAAATTTAAGGCTCAGATTAAATTCTTAAAACTTGGGAATTCTGATCAAAATCATATTGTGAAGTGGGTGTTAATTTAATACAATATAAAGAAAACATTAAGGATATCATAAGATAAAATCACCAATAATGGATTCCCCCCAATTTTTATCAAATTTTTAAATAAAACATCATCATTAATTCAATTTAATTAAGCTATGCAAACAACTCCTCATTCCAAAGACAAACAAATGAGAAATAATCAACTCTAAAATTTGTACAATTGCCAAGGATTCGAACCGAGTACCGCTATACATATTATTAGAGCATTGATCCTTTGAACGGTCAATAGGTGAAAAATCATAAATACTTTATTTTTTGTTTAACATACTTAATTTTAACCTAAATAATATTCTAAAAGAAAAATCTCTCAATCATTTAACATATCCAAATTATTACTCACCCCAATGGATGATTTAATTAGCCATTGGGATGGTTATTAATTTGGTTTAATATGTTTATGGTGATGAGTTAAAACGTTAATGAAAATAATGGGATAAGAAAATAGTTTTACACTAAACACACACATGAATAGTGAAGAAAGTTAAAAATTCACTTTCAATTGAATCAGAAAGAGAAATAAGAAATTGATTTTAAATTTATGTAATCTATTTTAAGACTATTCTTTTTTCACAACATAATGTGGACAATAATTTGAGATGAATATGAAGAAACATGAATTAATGTTTAATTTAAATCAAAACAAACTTACATGATTACAAATGAAGTAGAACACAAAAGAATATGAAAATAAAGAGAAGAGGAAAGGCATATCAAGAGAAAAATGAGTTTGAAAGGTCCTCCCAGACCTTTAGAAAGGATTTGGTTATGCCAATGTATCCTCCTATATTCTTAAATTCCAACCCCTTTCAAGGAGAAGAGTGGAATGAATTTATATCCCTAGGTGGTAGATTTTTTTCATTATAAATATGCCCCTCAAGTTGGATCATCAATTTTGAACTAAAAAAAACTGGATCTCAAGATATATTCTTCCTAAAAGTTGTAGATATTAATGTCGTCTATCAAAAATCAAAATATTTTAGCTGGTGGAATTTTGAAGCCAAATTTGGGGCTATTTTTCTAAACAATGTTATTCTATCAATTTTTCTATTGAGTTTTTTCTTGGTCTAAAAGTGAATTAATTTTATGTTGGGAACATTCCATCAAATACAAACCATTTTTTTTATAAATTAACACATCTCGAATGGTGTTTTTTATTTTTAGTATAAGAGTAGGTGGAAAGAGAGATGATGATGAAATATTAAATTATAATAATATAATTATAGTACATATAAGGTACTATAATAATCATATCATTTATATGAGGGGAGGTTATGAGAGAGAAACAATAGAATGGAACTTGTAGAAGAAATTGAAAGAAGGTTTACCACTTGAGTATTCCTCCTTGATAATCTACTTAAGGACTTTTTTTGGACTTTTGGTGAGAACAAAAGGTCTTTGAAGTGGGGGGAGGTCTTGGGAAGAGTATTTGGTATAACTAGGCAAGTCTAAAATCTTGATAGGTGTGAGAGGAAGAGGGGGTGAGGGGTGGTTTATATAGTGAAGGAGAGGAGGGGTTTTTTCATTATTTTAATCATTAGTTTATTATTTTGCCTCAAGACTTTGAATAGTATTGATTAATGTGACTAAAAATAGTAATTAGTGCATGTGAACTTGAACCAAGGGTTCTTACCTCAGAAGTACATCGTCCATGACTCAATAAAACATGTATTTAACATTTATCATAAATTACTACATCATACTATTCATCCAAAATGCATGTATTTCAGAAAAATCATAGAAATTCACCCTAACCATTTTTCAACATGAAGAATGGAAAAATGATCTCCAATTTATGAAAATAATTATCTAAATAGGATTAATTTAATTTTTAATTAAAATTACCATTTATAAAAAAATGGTTTTTAAAATTAAAATTGATTTTATGACACATTGAAAAATTAACTAAGATCTCATAAAATTATCTTATAATCACAAGACATCAAAATATTAACTCATGATTATATTTTAAGAAAACAAATTTTCTTTTGAATAATTATAATAATTATAATAATTAATAATTTCTAAAACATTTATTTATCTATACTATGATATAATTATATCATAATTTTATTTATAAGATGTCTAAATTGTATTTATACATTTATGGGTGAGGATACTATTCATTTGGTTAATTTAATATTCAAAAGGGTATATTACTATTCACAAGGGTACATTACTATTCATAAGGGTAAGTTACTATTAACCAAAAATTAAATTGATTCTATCAGACTCCAAATATCATCCAGAACACAAGTGTATCTATTTTTTCAAACTTCTAATCAGAGAAGCGACAAAATTATTGTTATTGGCTAGGTTATAATGAAGTGTTGTTTTGTAGGGAATGAATGTTCCATGAATTCTATATTAAATTTATTTTTAAATTCTTAGGGTTTCCTATTAATAGTGAATATATTCATAACATGATTTAATATTTATAATTATAATAGCCAATATATATCATTACAATTCATTTAAAATATTTAATTAAGTAATATTTAGATAAAAATGATTTTTTAATAAAATTATTCTATATATTAATATTAAAATATTATTTTACACAAAATAATACTACAAAATAGTATTTGTTTTTAGAAAAATAACTAAGCATAAATAATTATTTATAAGTATTATTATTATTTATTAAAACACTTAATTTTAAATTATTATTTTTCACAAATGAATTTATTTAAAATTATAAAACAAAATATTTGGGTGTTACATTAACCCCTCATTCAATAAATTGCCTCTTTTAAATTTGAAATTGTACTTCGAAAGTTAAAGGTTACTACTTGAAAATTCCCTTATGGGAAACCCACATCAGAAATAGGGATAATAAAATATCCTCTTAATAACGGGGAAAGTGAGATGCATAGGTTACTACAAAAATATGCCTTCAAATAGGATAACATTAGTTTAAAGTGAAAAATATGTACATGGAAGAGTAATATTACCATCATGTTCTGATGGGGAGAGATAGAGAACATGATCAATTAGAATGTTAACATTCAAAAAGGCATAAATCTAAGTTGATGTAAAGAACCATTCGATTCATCGAAAAAAGGTCCTATGACAATTTTTTTGGTTTCAGGATCCTTTCTCTAATTTTGAGGAATTCTATCACTCTATAATAATGTATGGAAATATAAGTACTTGATACATTTATATAAACACAATATTATCCTTCAGCTATGTCTTTTACTATTACTACTTCATTTCATGGAAAAAGTTGTATCATAGGGTAAAATAATCTCTAAAACATTGACCAAATATCAAATTAAACCATTTCATAAATGGTTAACTTATTACAAAATATAACGATCCAACACTTTAGAAAGAAGCTCACTGAATTTCCATAATGATATTATTAAGCAACATGAAGTGGCTCTTAATCATCACATACAAACATGTGAGTAAATTCTATTTGTATTCTATTTAAGAATAATAATAAACTGAATTACCATTAAACCTTATTGAATATGTTCATGCTTCCTTGTAATAGAAATTTGGATATATTACTTAAGTCCAAAATGTTTTAGAATATATCACTTTATCAATATACTATTATATAGATCCAAGATATTTAGTGCTCTCCAATTTACATTATCCATGTAAATCATATCTTTATTCTGAAATCAATATCTTAGTATGAGGAACATATTAAGGGTTGTCTTTCCTCAACCATATAATTTTCCAAAAGTTTAACTTGCTACTGAGTAACTTTTACTTGGTACCATTCATTATATAACCTCAAATTCTTAATGATATAGTATTGCAGTACAATCTTCATATATTCCATAATTCATATAACCAATACATTGTTGAAAAACTATTCAAATGACATGATTCATGAATGGGGATATTAATCATTACACTTCATCTATGGCAGTGTCATAACTTGATCATTATACAATAACATCATTTAGGGTATAATCCTATGATGATTGGGACATAGATTCACATTGTGTCCCACCTTTTTGTAGTTAAAGAATTGAACATCATTGATTTGTCTCTTTTTGTTGCATTAATTATATCATTGAACATTTTATCCACACTTATAACAAACTCCCATGCCTTTAAAGAATTTTCCAGGATGATTCTTTACCGAGTTATCACATGTGGTAAAACCATTCTATCCCTTATTCCGTTTATACATGTTTTTCTCTACCATCCTCTTCTTCTATTTCTTCCCTTGAAATCCGTAGGACTCAAAGAATTATTTAGATACCTTGTTGACACATGATACTGTTTCCTCATATGAAGAGGATACTTGGGATACTATCTTACTTCTAAATGATGGATTAATACCATTAGAGATATGATCCTTCTTACTCTTTACATCACATGCATTGGTAAAATTTCTCATTCTTCCTACTAGGCTCCATTTATAATCAATTATATATAATATATTAGCTCATAAAATTTTGAACTCTCTATAACTCTAAACATGGTATAATATAGAACATAAATTTTGGCATCATAAATCCTAGAACCATATACTTTGGTTACTTTGGGAGAATAAATCCTTCATAATGGTGGGAAAATTTAATGTGAACTTTCCTTAGAATATCCCTTAGGAGTGTCAAACCAGGTGCGTAGTAAGGCTCGTTTTTGTGTACCGGGTTACCCTAAGGTAAGCCTAGAACACCTTGTCAAAGTTGTTACTACTAGGTACATTTATGCCAGAACCACATCCACTTATAGTATCGAGATAGGGACATATTTTATAGGAAGACCCACATAATCTTTACTTTACCAAGATTCTATGCTTATCCTCAAAGACTATATTAGGGTTATATTCCCTAAAATATGTTTTCTAATTTTAGTTCTCAAGGTTTATACTAAAATTCCTTTGATACCAACTGTAACACCCCAACCCTAGAAGCCCAAATCTAGCGAATTAATTATTTACATTTTCATGATTACAAGAAATCAAATCCCAAAGGACTGATCAGTTTAGTTGTCTTGAAGAAAATTGATACATACATGGAACTCATTTTACATTGGGAAAATAAAACTGAAAGTAATACATAAAAAAAGCTAATAAATCACATCCTTGAAAAATTATACAATGATTTCATCTTCATAACCTAGGGAAGGAAAAAAAGAAAGGGGTGAGCTCCAATGCTCAATAAGGGTTACATGTAGATGAATAATGAATTAATAATAATTGAATCACAGGCAATTTCACACAATCAATACGGTATGGTGAATAATTGAAAAACACACATCATCAATAAACTAAAAATGCATCCATATAATTTTTCATAGTGAAAATATCATAAAAAAGAATACTGAATAAAGAGAATTATTATTATTTGGAAGTTATGTATATGGAACATGAACCATAATACTATTGGGACAGTTTAAGTCTGTGGGTAGATACCCATCTGATTCTGTTTTGGAAACCAACTCGAAGGATTTGTTGCCAACTGTTTTGTCTCATGAGACCCATTGATTCATCGAGGGTACATAAAAGTCCTCAAACTTCACTTACCAAGTCCAATTAATTACTCATATAAAATGGGTGAACATAATCAACATATACATTTATATTTAAACTAACATATGAAATGTAAATAACTTTCTCCAATCATTAAATATGAACACTAACCATTCTGTGTAATATGGTGAAGGATATCAAGATAGCACATACATAGTCAAAATAATTATAAACCATTCAAGAAAATATTGTATATGATATTATAAGAGATAAAACTCAATGAAGTACAATATTAAACAAAGGATTTTTACATAGATGAAGATACTTTTAAATGAGACCATTGATTTTTTTTGAGGAAATAACCCTTAAATATTCCAAAGTGTCCCATGAAACCTTGAAACTTTCCAATAATAATACCTTAGAATATCATGTGAATAATGATACTATTTATATGATATAAAAAAGGGGATTACATACACCACATGAAAGGAATAAGTGGTGAACAAGGCATAAAACTCATAAAAGTTAAAGTGAGACGAGAAAAAACCTTTTTTACTTTGGAAGGAAGAGTTATTTTGGAATATCATTTGTATTTATCATGAAATAAGATTGTAAACTTTTATATCCAAGAAAAGAAAAGGGAAGGATATTGAAATTATATTTTAGGCATAAAAATATTCCCACTCAATTTAAATCATGTAAAAATATTTTTTAAATAAGCTTTAGAAATAAAACATTTTAGTACGATTTAAGGTAAATAGTAAAGAGATTTTAAAGTGTAAGAGAATTTTTATTTTCATAAAACCAGAAATTAACCAAGAAAGTTTTTCATGATAAAATTTTTGATTTAAAAAATAATAATTATGTCTTAAAATAGAATATATAGTTCACTTGAAAATGGGTAAGAATTCGAAAAGTTCCATTGAGTTGGGCTTGATAATCAGGAAGAATTAAGAAGGGAACTATTTTAAAACATATAATAACCATAAAAGAAAGATTTAATGATATAAATATATGATTATAGAAAACAAAAAAATTAAATATAAGATTTAAACAAAAATAATTAGGCATTACCTTTGGGTAAGGATAGTGAATGAATAACCCTAAGGAAAAATGAAGGTTCAGGTGGAATCTATTACCACTTTGTAATCAATCAAATCATATGCCCCCAAATTAATAATCATCAAATGATAAATTTAATATAATGAAAATAAATATATTAATGATATGATATATAAATGGGTAGTATGAATACACCATACACAAGAAATAGCGGTGAATATGGAATATCTCAAAAAATGGTAGTGAGATGAGGAAACCATTACCTTATGTCCAAATGTATTATGCACTTGATCTTAATGTCCAGAACAATCAAATTAGATTCATAAATTAATAATATTAGAACCATATCTACATGTAATTGATTTATTTTATCTTTATTAAGTTCATTTATGGAATTTTATATGGGTTAAGAGATTCAATTTCATTATTTGGGAGTGCACATTTTCTTAGTTTTCAGGATCTGTTCTCTTGTATAAGAGTATGGAAGTTCATGTAAAATAAAAATTGAAATCCAAAATTGAAGTTATGAGTTATCATTTATCATAAAAAAGGTTTAATGATCATATAAATCCTTTGGTTATTTGGGAGAGAATGAATCATTAGATATAAAGTTAATGATAAACGCATGGATTAATTTGGTGGTTTTTCGATCACCACAAACTCATTTTGTTTTATAATTTAATAACATGAGTAAAAACTAATTATATAACATTTAATAGGATATATTAAATATATTATGATCTAGTTCAACTATAAAAATGGTTTTATGACCAAAATTGATTATGGTAATAGAAATTGAAAACCTGTCGTCCTTGAGTGTGATAAATTGACACATCACAGATGATGTTTTCATTTTTATTATAAGAGGAGGAGGAAAGAGAGATGGTGATGAAATATTCCATTCGAATAATATAATTATAGTACATATAAGGTTCTATAATTATCATAGAATTTGGATGAGGGGAGGTGAGGTGATAGAAACAATATAATGGAACTTGTAAGAGAAATTGAAAGAAAAAGGAAGAGAGGTTTACCTCTTGAGTACTCCTCCTTGAGAATCTCCTTAAGGCCTTTATTTTTGGAATTTTGGTGATACAAGAAGGTATTGTACGTGGGGGGGATGGATTTGGATGAGTATTTGGTATAAATTAGTCAAGGATAAAAGCTTTAGAGGTTTGAGAGGAAGAGGGGGTGAGGGGTGGTTTATATAGTGGAGGAGAGGAGAGTTTTTCATTATTTTAATCATTAGTTTATTATTTTGCATCAAGACTATGAATAATATTGATTATTATGACTAAAAAAAGTAATTAGTGAATGTTAACTCTAAACAAGGGTGAGTACCTCAGCAGGACATCATCCATGGC
The DNA here is from genome assembly GCA_963277665.1 of Viscum album. Classification (NCBI taxonomy): domain Eukaryota; kingdom Viridiplantae; phylum Streptophyta; class Magnoliopsida; order Santalales; family Viscaceae; genus Viscum; species Viscum album. The sequence goes on along the minus strand of OY728131.1, from coordinate 668,051,494 downwards.
TCAATAAATCATGTATTTATTAATTATCATAAATTATCACATCACACTATTCACCAAATATTCATGTATTTCAGAAAAATCCAAAAAATTCACCCTAACCATTTTCTATGTGTAGAATCAAAAAATGATCTCCATTTTATAAAAATAATTTTCTAAATATGAGTTATTTAAGTTTTAATTAAAACTAAAATTTATTAAAAAAATAGTTTTTAAAATTAAAACCGATTTTATGACACTTTGAAAAATTAATTAAGGTCTCATAAAATTATCTTATAATCCTAAGAAATAAAAATATTAACTTAGGGTTATATTTTATGAAAATAAATTTTCTTTTGAATAATTTTATTAATTATTTTATTCATAATTTCTAAAAAATTTATTTATTTATACTATGATATAATTATATCATTATTTTATTTATAAGATGTATAAATTTTATTTATACATTCTTGGGTGAGGTTACTAATTTAGTCAATTTACTATTCATAAGGGTATATTATTATTCATAAGGGTAAGTTACTATTCACAAAAAAGTAAGTTGATCCTATCAGACTCCAAATATCATCTTGAACGCAACCGTGTATATCCGTTTGTCGAAATTTAAATTGCAGAAGCAGAAAAATTATGTTTATTTGCTAAGTTAAAACAAAGTGTTGTTTTTTAGGGAATCAGTGTTTCATGCATTCTATATTAAATTTATTTGTAAATCCTGGGGGTTTCATATTAATAGTAAATATATGCGTAGCATGATTTAGTATTTATAATTATAATAGCCAATATATATTGTTCCTATTCATTTAAAATATTTAATTAAGTAATTTTTTGATAAAAATGAATTTTGTAATAAAATAATTATACATATTCATTTTAAAATATTATTTTACATGAAATAATATTGCAAAATAGTATTTGTTTTTGGAACATTAATTAACCATAAATATTTATTTATAAGTATTATTATTATTAATTAAAAAACTTAATTTTAAATTATTATTTTTCATAACAGAATTTATTTAAAATTATAAAAAAATATTGGGGTGTTATAATGACCCTCCTAGATAGAAGTAGAGGTGTGTATCTGCTTTTAGGTGGCATGTTGATGAGCCACCAACTTATGGGGACAGAGCTATATATCCATCCCTCGGGTACTACCTTCATTGACTTTATGATGTCATAGAAAGTATATAGGATGTGGTAGGGATTTACGTCTTCCCTTTCACCATTTTCAGGATATGATTAGTGACTTCGACGGTCAGAATGAGGATATATGGCCATCTATAATTGGAGTAGGGGTATGTTCATGATCTTTTCATCCCTTTATTTCCAATGAATATTGACAATACTTATGTTCCGAGGTAGAGAGTTGGGTATGCCCCCCATTTGTTATAGGGACTTTCTAACTGAATTCTCCAGAGGCTTCCCAATGAAACTGCTGGCAGGCTTGATAAATGCAGGCAGGTGTGTGTGTCTACTTTTCAATTTTCCAAAAAATTGGCTCGTGGGATTCTTCGAGTGCTGTTTGAAAAGTTTGCTGATAGTCTTGATTAGCATGGGAAGGTTTATGTTCCTACCCAAATTTTTACATCGGATTTGAATGATGGGATTCCTTGGGTGCTTCCAGATGAGTCCGCTGGCCTGATGAAGTAAGGAAAGTAGGTGTATGTTCCCACTCACAGTTTTCCACCAAATTGGGTGGATGAGTATCTCCAGAGGGTGCATAGGTATGAACGTTTTCCCTATTGACCGGATTCTATAACTAACAAGATATCTTGTGCACCATTGTTTGAATGGCCTGAGTAGATGATCGAGGAAGGAACCATCATCATGTTGAGGGTTCACTGTCTTATAGTGTTGGCGGTGCCGGTTTTGGGAATCAACCCTTGATAAGGAACCCGATGTCTTTTGGATGAGGTCGTATGAGGCCTATTGATCCACCTACCTAAGGTAAGGGAGGGATTGGTTATTGAATTCTAGGGACATTCTCTTAAAATGGTTTAGGATGGTGGTTGGTACCATTTGTGTCAAGACCACCGATCATCACCGACATGACGATCGATGGGGCTTCCTGAGATGGAGGACCTGTCAAGTGGCCTTTAGGGTTGGGATTATACATTCTGATGGTACTCTCAGACTAATGATTTTGAGACCTAGTGTTAAAGATTCTAGGTTTGTGATGGCGTCCTCTACGTGGAGGAAGACCCATCCTGATCATAAGTCAGGGCATGCATTGGTGAAAGCTGGAAGGACGCCATTAGATAGAAGGGAGTTATAGAAGGAAGTGCCTAAATTTATAATAAAAACAAAATAGTAAACCCCATAAAAGTAGAATCTCATTGAAAAAAACACATTAATGATCAATTTTCCTATCTAGGCCTCTTTTATTAGGTGAAAGGGGCCTGACTTATGGGTGACTCTATCATCTTGGTTAAGGATTCACACCGGGTTCACCATTTTTTGTTTCCATTTCGAATCACATCTTTCGATGGTCAATTGTAGGGGGTTGAATTATGTGAAATCATTCACGTCAGGTCTACTATTTCTGAATGGTTTCCAATGTATTTTTAAGGGAATCAGAAACACCCAATAGTTTTATATTCTTGAGGGAACTTCTTTCTAAAGGCAGTCACTAATTAGGGATTTTAGATAATGATGCTTAAGAACTCACATTGGTCGAGAAGATGGGAGGTCGGGCTCATCACACCCTTTGGGGGGAATTGTTTCCTACTCAAATACTCTATTATAGATATAAGTTATGTTAATAAATCCTTTATTAATTCCTAAGTATGACATGGATTACCCTTGAATTAAAAATCAATTATTAGCATGTATAGAGTTTAGAATCATCTATATGTATCCAAGTTTATTCATTAATGGAGATAACCATATGTATCCTTGGTTATCCATTTATGGTATCCTATTTTGTACTGATTATAGATAATTTGTTCCTTATTGAAATGATTCTGGGTTTATATCCACACAGTGGGGTGCTCTAGAGTGTGTGGTCATCCAGGGAGACAAGAGTTGTATTGATGTTGGGATCAGAACCATGGATGGTATTCCTATGTATCATTGTGAAAGGAACTAGAACCCATGTAGTTTGGTTCCATTTAATGGGGAACATATTACCTTTTCAAGTCATCTAATAAGGACCAAATCATGCAGTTTAATATCACATGACAAGAAATCTAGGTGGAAGGTACCTAGTCAAAATTTGGTGTGGGGCTTATGCCAAAGCATTGGCCTAGAGAACCTGAAAGGGATATGGATTCCCAGGTTAAAAAATACCCAATTATAAGTGTTTCCTAAAGAGAATAAGGTTGATTTGGGGTGTTGGTTTTGGACTTCAATGAGTCTTCCTATGTATCCCATTCGATTGGGAATCAAAGCCTAAGCAGTTCAGTTGTGAGTACCCTCACTTATGGAGGCCCTCAGGTTTGTCTCACAGGGGAGTATATCCCTTTGAGGATTAAGTTGGGGATTATTCCTAATAATGATTCCCTGCATAATATTCCATGATTGATGTATCGATTCATGGTAATTTTGAGTCTTTTTCAGGGCCTATGCTTGAGGAGGAGGCCCATGGTTGAGTATAATGATATATATGGGGATTATACAAAGCATGAGGCCCAAAATGTTATATTTTGTGGATTATTCTTGAGGATAATTCCATTGATGATTTGGGGGATTTATTTAGGGATTACTCATGATAATTATACTCATTGATATCAGGCCTTAAGTGGGAATCCTACGTATCATGGTTATAGTAGGAATCATAGTTCTCATAGTTAAATAATTCAAGGTTTACACTCTGTGGTTTCCTTTGGGTGGTAAATCATGTGGATTTTATAATTATTTTCAAACTCTAATACCACTCAATTCATGATCTGTTTTAGAAACAAGATGATGAGAAAGATATGAGAAATAACATAATTTGCTTAGCCTCGAGGTTGGATACATGGCCTTGAGGACTCACATCTATGGGGGTTCTCTAAAGGAAGGTAAAGAGAAGATCCAAAGGAAGGATCTCTGCCAGAAAATGCATTTGATCATGTGGATTTTATGATCATGACCAACCTATAATCCCAAATGATTCATGATGTGTTACACATGAATGTGAGAAACAAAAGGAAGTCAAATATCTGGAAAACCAACACGATCCCTCTTCCGCTGGTGGAAGAGGTCAGGGTGAAAATAGATGTGAAGGGCTGTGGTGCTCATCCCCTTTCTTATATTTATATCCAATATAGTCATATTAGACTTACGAATATCATATAGCCTAGGAGGTGAAGAGGAGAAAGAGTGAATACTCCCACAAGAAAGTATAGGGGCTTACTCCATGAGGGATTCCCTAAAATTAGTTATGCAGTGAGTTATGAGGATCTCATTCCATGTTGAATATAAATCAAGTGTAATACTCACCCTCTTTACTTAGAACTGAAGGCTCTGGGTCTTAGAGATGAAAATTGATGTACATGGTCTTAACCCTAGTATTTGAGACCGAGAACTACCTCAAACTATTCCCAGGGTTTGGGTCCTCATGACCGTGGGAATAAAAATCCCCACGCACCTCGAGGATCCTAACAATATGGTAGGACAAGTGTGGGAAACCTCTGACCATAGGAATACAAATCCAAAATGGGAGACATGTTGGTGTGACTTTTCCCATGGGTTTTTAAGTCTAGAGGCTTTGTTAGATGTTTCAACTTGGTCCCTTTCAGACAAGGGAGTTGGGGGAAGAGAGGCCCTACCATGGATGGCTTTGAAGAGGGACTGATCTGAGGGTCGCATAGGATAGAGGTGGGAGAGTGTCAAAGGAGGTCCATACAGGTATGGCTAGGTGAGAAAAGGAAGGGTTTCCTAGGGTTTACTTAGGTGGACCCAGATGAGGTGATGGTACCTTGGGAGACGAACCGCCTAAGAAAAAATACTTGGGAGAGGTTTTTCACAAGCCTTCAAGGGTCTCAACAGGCATTCCCAAAAGTGGCCCACGTAGGTCCCTGATGAGGGAAGGGTACCTCATGATAGTGTTCATCAACCATAAAGGAGAGAGTGCCTTGCATAGGTGTTGTGTATTTTAAACTTAGAGTGGACTTTTAATTTCACTAACCTTCTTTAATTCCCTCTTCTTTCGGTTTTAGAGAACTACCTAGAAGGTTTTGGAAGGCTTGGGTGAAGGACTAGGTAAAGTAGTGCATCAGGAGGCCGTCAATAAGTTTTTTCCATAAAAATGACGACCCTAAAGTCCTATTTATAGTAAAATATGGGACCCTAGCTGAATGGGTTACTTCACACTAGTGTTCCATATAGGTATTCCTCATAGGCTAATGTGTAGGTTGGACACACATGGATGATGCATAGGTACCCTATGTGCCGACACTGCTTGGGGTTACCTGTTCGGCTCACATGGATGAACCCGCTGCTATATACCTTAGGGATTCAACCCCACACCCCTACTCATGATCAGTGTTAGTCTATAGTCCTGGACCTTCAGGCCGGTCCCTTCACTACAACCACTTCCCCCAGGAAAAATAGGGAGTCACACCGTGAACTTTTCAGTACAGGTTGATGATGTTTTGGTTCGCGACACATGGAGATCTAATATGCTCTTTCTTTCGGCATAAAGTTGAATTTCTTCTCAAACTCAACATTTATTTCCTAAGAGAGGTTGAAATCATGAATTCTGTGACAAAGTTTAGGAAATTCATTTTGTGGTTTCTTTAGTGGTGTCTTGGGTGCAATTTTATTTTAAATATCTTGAAATTATAGCACAGGTTTTTATTATAATAATTTATTATACATGGAAATTTATAATGGAGATACTACCTAGTGGTTTTTGCAGATGGTGGTCATGAACCCAACACTATATACTACCACCTGAAATGGAAGTAGAGTTTTTTTTATTAAAACACTCCCAGTAATGATCCTTATTTCTATTCCATTGTATAAAATTGGACAAAAATAATTAAATGAACTAAAGGTTTAGTTGGAAGAGTTGGAAAGCATGGTCTTTATTAGACCAAAAAAATCACCTTAGAATGCACTAGTTTTATTTGTAAATAAGCTAGATGAAACTCTTTAAAATTTTGTTGAATAGCATAAACTAAATCAAGTTATGATAAAAATATATATCCTCACTACCACAAAAACAATTTTTCACAGCGCCCCCCTTTATCAGCGCTAACGAAAAAGTGCTGATAAAGGGGGGTCCCTTTATCAGCACTCAAAAAAGCGCTGATAAATGGTGCCTTTATCAGCTCTTTTGTTAGCACTGATAAAGGGCCCCCCTTTATCAGCGCTTGTTTAGTAGCGCTGATAAAGGGGGGGCCTTTATCAACGCTTTCTTTAAAAGCGCTGATAAAGGGTCGGCTTCAAAAAAAAATTTAAAAAATATATTAATATATTAATATATAAATATAGTTATATTGTTATATAAATATAATATATAATTTTTAAATATATTTTAGATAAGTATAAATGTACATTTACATTTATTATACTTAATATATAAGATATTTAGTGAAAATGATTTCTTAAAAAATTTAAAAAATATTTTTAATTAATAATTTGATAATCATTATGGATTAATAGTCATTTAATAACAATTTAAGGACTAAAAAAATTAAAAAAATTAAAAAAAGATCCAAAATATGTTGAAAACGCAACTCAAACTTCAAACAGCCATAACTTTTGATCCGGGTGTCCGTTTGAGCTCTACCACATATCAAATCGAAGCCTGCGATGAGATCTACGTCACTGGGACCCGAGAGAACCCCGATCAAGCGTTTTTTGAGGCCAAAAGAGGCCCAGAAGGCCTCCAAAACTGAGTTTTTTGTCGGGGTACCCAAATTTTTTAATATTTTGTGGATTTTCAAACTCGTTTAAGGGGGTATTATTGGATTTTTTTGGCAGGGACTAGATTTATTCCAAGGTATTACATTCATATTGATATTATGTCTTTGAAATTTCATCCTTTTTTATAATGAACTGCTATTTATAATCAAATATATAACTATATGTACATATTTTTTATATATTCGCATCTAAAAATTAAATTTTTTAAATAAATAATTAAACATATTTACATATAAAATATATTATCTTTATCTAAATAATAACTAATATCCATTTTATTTTAAATACCAATATATGAATATTTATATACCTATATATTAATCTAACTATATATATATATATCAATCTAACTATATATATATATATATTAATTTAACTATATATATATATATATATATTAATCTAATAAATATATATATATTAATATAACTACATATATATATTAGTATTACTATAAATATATATATTAATATAACTATATATATATATATATTCATATAACTATATATATGTTAATATAACTATATATATATATTAATATAAATATATATTACTATACAAATAAATATAACTAAATATATATATATATAGATATAGATATATATTAATATCACTATATATATATATATTAATATTACTATATATATATATATATTAATATAACTATATATATATATTATAATATAACTATATATATATATATTATAATATAACTATTTATACATATTATAATCTAATAACTATATATATATTAATATAAATATATATTACTATACGAATAAATATAACTAAATATATATATATATATAGAGAGAGATATCATGAATTGGAAGACAAATCAAAATAGAGTAGTGATAAAGGCTTAGGCGTGCAGGGGGAGGTCTCGAGTTCAAATCCTGTGGGAGGCAGGGGCGCGCGCGCATGGGAGAATATAGCAGTATGCGCTATTAAAGGGTGAAGGGGGTGCGTGGGGTACTGTACAGGGGCAGAAAAACACTGTAAAATGGGGGGCTCAAGCGCTATAAAATCCCACCCAATTCGGAGTATTTTTTAATTTTTTTTTAATTTTTTTTTAATTTTTTTTTTAATTTTTTAAAATTTTTTAACATTTATCAGCGTATTTTTAAAAGCGCTGATAAAATGGTCCTTTATCAGCGCTAAAACGAAAGCGCTGATAAAGGAAGGGCTGATATAGGATCCCTTTATCAGCTCTAAAAAAGCGCGGATAAAGGGGTCCTATATCAGCTCTTTTCGGAGCGCTGATAAAGGGTACCCCCCCTTTATCTATGCTGGCTTTATCAGTGCTTTTCTAGCGCTGATAAAGGCCATTTTTAGCGCTGATAAAGGCCGTGTTTGTAGTAGTGCCTATTACTAGGACTAATTATTTTCTTGATTAATTAAATAGATCCATGTGTTTCTCTAAAATTGATCAATGACCAGGAGGCCAAAAAATCTAGGTCAAGAAATAGGTTATTCCAAATGTGTCCTTCATAATTTGTTACAACCACTATAAATACTTGTTCATTCCCTTTAGTCTTACAAACACACCCACAATGTTTATGACATTGATGAACCACATCTTTTATATATACCTTGAATATTTTGTTGTTGTATTTTTTAATGATATCTTGGTATACTCTCGCACATGGGATGATCATTAAAGTCACTTAGAAACTATGTTTATCACATTGTGAGACCACTAACTTTATGTAAAATTATCCGAGTGTAACTTTCAGATACAAGTAGTTTGCTCTGTTTGTAATGTAATTTATAAAAAAGGAATATCGATTGACCTTGAAAAGAATAAGGTCATCATTTATTAGGATCCTCCTAAGCATGTATTCAAGTTATGAATTTTTATAATATTGGAAGGTTATTATCAAATCTTCATCCATGATTTCTCATGTTCAGTTTCACAAATGACTATTAATAAGGAAGAGTATTATATTCCATTAGAAAAAGGGTTTTAATGAATCTTTCTAGGAGATTACGACTCAAATTACAATGACACCTATCCTTATCTTATTAAAACTAGGTAAGGGATACATTATTTGTTGTTATGTGTATGAATATAGATTGGGTTATGTTCTCATATAGGGAGAACACATCATAGCTTAAGGCTCATGATAGTTGCTGGTACACGAAAAGAACTATCCAACACATGATATTGAATTATCCATGACAATTCGTGTTCTAAAAACATAACACCACTATATATTCAGTGAAAATTTCTTTGTGGTCACATATAATAAAATCTTGAAGCATATCTTCTTGGAAATAGATTTTAACCCTAGGAAATGAAGTTGGATAGAGTACCTTCAAAATGTTCAACTCTGGATTGGTTTACATGTCTGAAGAAGGGAATTTAGTGGAAGATTACTGAAGTCAAAAGTCTTATGAACTAGTGGTTAACTAATCTCTAGATTATTGGAAACTAACAGGGGTAATCAATTATATGAATTTGTATTTTACTAAGAAAATGATGTCAAGGTTTTCTTTTCAATCACCCTTATTCTTAACTTGTTTAAACAAGTCAAGGAGGATCAACAGTCAAACCCTGATTACCTTACCATTATGACAAACCTCAATGATGGGGAGACCGTTGATGGATGTATAGAGGATGAAAATTATGTATTGAGTTTTTTAGATCGAATTGTACTTCCTCCTTCCTAATCGTAATATATAATGACTCCCTCCCTCCAATGGTACCACTATTGGAATGATAATCGAGAAAGAAGGATAATAATGCTCAATGCCAGCCTCCAATAGGCCACAAATTTTGCAACTATCACTTACGGTATATAATCACACACATGAGAGACATTTTCCTTATATTTATTTGAGAAGTAAGAGATCAGATGAGAATAAATACAAAAAATATCCTACCCATGATTAATAAATCCCAATACATGATGTGATATCTTACATAACTAGATAAAATTGAAAATAAAATACTAAATACATAATCCTTGGTAGGGACCATGAAGCTCTAGTAGCTCCTTAACAACCCCTTAAACTTAAAATGTCTAGATTAATCACTAACCAACTCCTATTAACCTAAAAAATATTTTATATATACATAGGATGAGTATAAAATGTATACTTAGGAGTAAACCTTCCTAAAACCTATCATATAAAATGTGAAAGAAGCACACTAAATCCCAGTGAGTAAACAAATGAAACTAACTCATCACATAAATATGTATACTATTATTTTACCATCCTCACCATGACTCAATCACTAAATAACACCCAGAAGTATAACCAAAATATTGAGAACACACACACACACACATATGGGCACCCTAAAACCACTTCCTACCTTGTTTTCCACTCTCATTATCTGATTTCATATGTTAGAGCCATCATCTATTCCATAAATAATCATTCCCAAAAACACATGTTTAACCATATCATACCATGAACCACATGTATCAAATCATCACTTCCACATCCTCTATACAATAAATAGGTTTATTTTCAGAATCCACAAAATCCTGTGTATTATGTACTATACCTCAAACAATCACAAATCATACACAAAAAAACTTTAATAATACTTTAGATACTACATCCAAAATACATGAAAGCACAATAACCTTAATCCATCATAATCTGCAGTATACATGTATGGGAAATCACATCTGTGCATACCTGAATGTAATACTACAATAAAAGAGAGAGTGGGTGAGAGGGTGTAGTCATCCATCTGTATCCTCACCAACCTAGATATTGTGGAAAACACACCCTAAAAGATTTAGTTTTTATTTTCCCTTCCAAAATGGGAGGAGTGCATATGAAATAAAAAATATAAAAGATTGATATATCCCACAACCACACCAAGGTAAACTACCTAGTTTTAGACTCATCTAATGCTATAATCACACAGGACTCTTGGCTGCCACCATTGTGCATAAAAGAATCAATATTAATTAATTCTTTAGATATTAATTAATATTTTTACATTTAAATTATTAAAATTTTAATCCTCTTATCCAAGTTTCAATGAAACTATTTATTCTTTACTTATATTCTCAAGTAGTCATTATCATAAGTAATAATCAAGGACCAACCCACTTCTTTATTTAAATAATTATAATTTTTTAAACATATGGGTGTTCTAGGAATCATCCCATGATACCATTTAAAATATACACTCATAGTTCATATCATCAAACTACATCCCCTAGTTGGAAATTAGTTATAAATAACATCTTGTCATCAACCATCATGTAAGCATTAAGTAATAAATAAGAATCAATGAGAAATACCTTCAATGAACTCATCCCGACCACCTCGATGTCCCACACCATTGTGCATAAAAACACATCCTCCATCTCATGATAATATTTTTACATATGAAACCATATTCTACCACCATCATCATAACCAAAACCCCATGCCATCACAATCATCAACACCACTATATCCTTGGGAATCCCCACCCATTACTCATCATTACACCAATCATATTAGTTTATCAATACTCATATCAAGACTCTATGTCAATAGAGAATAAATACATATTAAATATATTTTTCCATACATAATTTTAAAGAAAACTAAGACCATGACATCAAGGCATTCAAGCTTCCCATAAACAAGAATGGGATTGGTCAGCCCCAATCAACACATCTTTAACAAACAACCATTTTAATTCCATATTGAATTAACCGGTTTATTATGAATATTTTTTCTATGTTAAGTAACCTATATCAGTGTCTAGAAGTATATAAAATCAAAATAACATGCTTCAAGAATTATTTCCAAGTTTAAAAAAACAATAAGATAAACATCAATTATTCTACTCATTCCACTTTAATTCAATTAATCATATCATCTAGATTTACATTGATTATCCATTTGAAAAAACTAACTATGCTAAAAAGAATAAGAAAAAAAACATGTATAAAACACATTATCTAGTAAATATCAAGTGATAATAATAAACACATTCTATCACAAAGTCCCATCATACAATTTAGTCTCTACATCATGAAATATTAAATTATCTAAACATATAAATAATACCATTTTAACTCTCTAATATCTAGAATTATAAAATAATTCTAATAAATTTTTTTAAGCATTTTAACACTATGACATTCTATCATTTTGATATTATCTAATGGTATTTTACACTACTTCATATGACTATATGTTTCTATCTCTTGGATACTTTCCAAAATAATTAAAATTATTCTACAACATGAAATTATTTATTTTCCACTTTCTTCTGATAGACTTAAAAATTATCCAATATTATTATCTACTAAATGTAATATTTTTTAAAATATAATTATTGAAATTATTATCAAAAATTGTGTATATATATATATATCAACACTTGACTTTAAGATTCTAAGATGGACGTAATTATCCACAACATACAATATTATTTCTAGTTCAATTCTGAGAAAAATAAATAAAAACATAACCATAATCTATATGAAATAATTTTCTATTACATTTCTTGCAAGTAATAAAACATAAATCATCTTCTATTACACGAAATTTCCAGATTATAGTTTAACAATAGTAAACTATTGTGTATTAAATTTATAATTTTAATTATATTATCAATTTAATTCATTCTATATTTTAGATTTGAAATAAATTAATTCTTAATGTGATTATTTCACATATTATTATCTGATTAATGTTAATTGGACCTATTTAAACAAAGTAAACTTAGGCATGATCTGATCACATTTTCACCTTAAAACCAAAAAAATTAATATATCCCCAAACACAACATAAATATATCAATGTTCTCTAAGTAATAATGGAACAGCATGTGCCAAACTCTAATGAAATATTTTGTAGAGAACCAATGATCCCTAAAACATCACCCCAAACAAGCTGCCTCTATCATTTATTGATAAAAACTATAATAAAAAGGGATTATAAACCACCATATAATTAAAGTAGAAGAACGAAAGAGAGTGAAACCATTCGATAAGGGAAAACTAACCTCATATTACCACAGATTAACCTCCTAGGGACAAGGTTCAAAGTCACTAAAAAGGGATGAAAGTCCTCCCTAGGATTCACCTGGATCACCCTAGAGATAGGAGAAAATTTATAATAATGATGATTTTCTAGAGGGTTCAAGAATTTATAGGAAATATGAAAATTAGCAGACTATGGAGATACGACCTATATTACACTGTAAAAAAGATTACAAGGAGAAAATTATATAGTGAAAGGGAGAATACCACAATAACACACACCTATTTAAAGCCAAATATGATATCCATGGTGTCATCAGTGATGAGATCCTATGATCCCAGAAAATATATAGCTCAAAAAAATTGTTCCACATGTTCAGACAAACCATGTACCTCATTTAGAGGGTAAAAATTACTTAATTTACCCTCCACCCTTAAATGGGGGTTTCCTTACTTTCCCTTTTCCTCACCCAAGCAGCCTCCTATATTCACATAATTCTTCCTCTCCTCCCCATTGGTGTTTTATAGCTCAAAAAATTGTTCCACATGACGAACCTTCTAGACATTGCTCTTTAAATTAATAGACCCCTAAATTGGATGTTTAGACCATGATGTAAACATGTTATTACACTTCTATGAAAGGTTAGAGGTCAAAAACCTCAACCTAACCCAACCTTGAGGTGAGTTTTTAATATTGACTATGTTTACACCAACCCATGTAATGTGTTGATCTCACCTCTTATTAAAGGGATTAAAATAAAATTAAATGAAATGTTAAAGGTTGAGTACATTGGTTAGAACATTTTCATTATAAGTGAAATGATTTATGAAATTTATTAAATGGGAATTATGGAATGAAATGGAAAATAAATCAAATTATAATAATTATGTAGTTATTTAATGAATTGGAATGGATATTTAAATGGCCCTCCTTCCCATCTTCTATATGTTGATTAAATTAAGAATGGAATGTGATGAATTAAATTGTCATGGGGATGGACAATAACATGGAATATTGAATCATTATATTAATTATATTGGATTGGATTGCATGGTATGGCACTAGTGAGATGTAACACGGTATGGAACCAATGACTAGATTATATATATACATTTTATTGGATTCATTGGATTATAACCTTGGATCTAGATTTCTTGGACCACCTTGGACATTATCTATAGGAACCACCCAAGTATTCACCAAGTTTTCTATAGATTCACTCCATGAAATCGAAGAGGAATCCCTGGTCAATGGCCTTGGGTCCTAGACCATAAAGTTCTACATTTCATTATGTTTTATATAGATGAGATCAATATACTCAAAGAATATTCCTTGGTCAATGACCTCGGGTCCTGGTCCTTATAGGTCTGATACATGATTATTCGACATATGACACACTTACTTGATACTCGACATATAGTAATAGGTCATGGTTGGTGTTTTTATCTGTTTACAGTTATTCAACCTTTATAAAATGATTTTTATAGCTTGTTCATATAGACTGGATTACATTATTAATCATTAAAGATTTATTTATATTATATATTAACACTGCTATAGCCTATAAAAGAAAAATGGATTTATTATAGACACTATTGTAGGTGGCCTACTGAGTATATGTCACACCCTTTTCAGGCCTCCATTACATTGGGGTACCTAAACACATCTCATGATTTTAGGTTCAGAACCATGGTTTGTGATTGCTTGTTGTTATCCTTCTTGGCTTGGATGAAGTATAGGAGTAGAGGACTGAGCCTGTTCTCATGATGATATTATAGATTGCCATGGTGTTTTTTATTTATTTATTTATTTCATTTTCCTCACTATACATTGTGTATACCTGCCTACAATTATATCAGAGAATGTTTATTCATGATCTCTCATTTATTTATTATTGATGATTAGTTTTTGTTTATTTTATTTATTTATTATTACTTTAATGGTATTTATTTATGATCCATAGGGTATAGTCTCCCCACTGTAAAACCTTTTAACCCTCACTACTGTTCAGCATCCTATGACATATGGGGAGGCGTTCTTGAGACCTAGTTGAAAACTGAATCATGGAACCATTCTAAGTGGCTCCTGGGTTGGGATGATACAAATGGAATTAGGGAATTTATTTTATTTTTTGGATTATTATTTGGGATGGTAGATAAGAGACTTGGAATCTATCATCACATGTTAAATAGCTTGTGTCTAGGTTCAGACAACCCATGCATGAGTGAAAAACAAGTTTCTAGGGATGCGATTGTTGTTTTATTTTACAAGTGATTACTATTTATCCTTGTGTTATTGTTATAATTTTACTGGTTATTGTTATGGATATTTACCCTTGTCCTAGTATTGTAAGGAATTGTTGTTACATTCATCATTATAGGAATTTAGAATCCACATTCCATGTATATTCCATTCCATGTAGGTTACATCGTAGATTTACTGGTGCATGATGATTTGTATGACCTACTTGGGTATTTATTTATAATCCTTTCCTATATACCATGATGTGTGATCTATCAACGATATTATTTGTATACCATGTTTTTGTGATTTATTTCTTATTTCTATTTTTCTAGTCGAGTTATCATGCTTGTGTGAATATTTAGCACACTTTCTTGTATACCATGTTACAGTGATAATTTGAATTCTTATATTTACACCATTCTTCTTAAAATTGTGAAATTACAATGACTGTATTTCTTTCTCAGTGATATCATTATGAGATACACTTATGACACATGTAATTGTTTATTAAAGTGTTTGTATTAACCTAAATAGTGTTTTCCTGTATAGTTTGATGTTGGAACCTTAATTATCCAATTATGACATGTTTTAGCCATGGACCATTGGTTAGATGGGATTAAAAATTTATGGTTGTAATTAAACGGGTTCCACTAACAATTTAAAAAGTGTATGGGTCTTTATAAATGCATAAGGAAAACCCATGCAATTAAACCATTATACATGAATTTGAAATATTTGAAACTGAAAATAAAAAACTGGATGTAGTTAGATGAATGGAAATTGTAACATGTAAAGGAAAGTACCATTATAATTTGGTAATGGTAATTCATATAAATAACCTAGGATGTATGTATATATAATTTTTGATATATAAATTTGTATTAAAAATAAATCCTTTTAAATAAAGTGTAAATTGTGACTTAAGGGGATTGTTCCTCTATGACTTGGGAATGAAGAACCATATGATTAAATCCTTAAATGCCCAACATAACCCAAGTAGGTCATTTGGGGATCTTTTCATGAGATAAATTGTAATTGACCCAAGTAGGATGGTCTT
Organism: Viscum album; assembly: GCA_963277665.1. NCBI lineage: Eukaryota > Viridiplantae > Streptophyta > Magnoliopsida > Santalales > Viscaceae > Viscum > Viscum album. The sequence continues at coordinate 668,035,389 of OY728131.1, read as the reverse complement.
TTCATGTTTCTTATGAGATAAACCCATGAAGGGTGTTCTGAAATTTCAATAATATAAACTGTTATGGGTTTCACTTAAATGGACTTCTAATTGTAATTTATAGAGCATTGACTATATAAATTAGGATTTAATTCCCATATAATTGAACCTATATTGACATGATGGGACCCTTATAGGCTGACTTTACTTTATTATGTGCTTAGTACTTAAACCCCGTAAAGGTATGTTTATACAAATGAGATGGTCCTTTTAAGTATCCGTAGCTGCTTATATGGTGTTACATATAAACGTACAGCAGAATATTAATTCACTATCTCTCTTAATTAATAAAATACCTATTATCTACTTTTTATCTTTGTTATTATGAGGTGTTTGTTAATTAAAGTGATAATTACAAACTAAAGAGTTTTTTCCTCTATATTTTTTTTAACTAAGCCATTTTTGAAAACCCTTGAATCATATAAATGGTTAAAAAGTAAATTATGAAATAATTTTCTAAATGCTACAAGAATCAGCTAAATAAAGTTAATGATATAGTTTCTCTAACTATTGGTACTTTAAATCCTTGGTATATGGACTAATTTTGAATGTTTAAATGAATGAGTATCATTTAGATGGCTTAAAATTAAATATTTTAGATGTTCTTATTGTAAAGACCCCCATGCGTAGGGGTTAGTTTTAAATATTTTCTTGATAGTTTCCTTGAATGGGAACTTGACCATTTTTGTGGAACTCTGATGACTTCTTCTTAGGTTGGGTATAACCTAGAGGTTAGGGGGTCAATCCTAGTGATATTTTAAAGTGTGACCTTATTTTAGGGTCAATTCCAGATGTATATAAGGAGACAGATAAATTATGGTAGTTCTATATTTACTTAAATTGTATATAAATTCTTCCATTTAGTTTCCATATGGGAGGTTTCGTTCGGGTGTCGGTTGTCCTGGGTAAGACTCAATATAATAAAAAGACACCCTGTGTAGATGAAGAATTTTTTGGTAAGTAAAACCTTAAGGGGGTATTAATGTATCCATATACCACTGAGTGTAATCCATTTTATTATTTACATTATAATTATAATATTTCAATGATTACTCCCCTATTCGGCTTCTCAGATATGATTAGGGTCTAGTAGCTCGATGTTTATAAAGTGATGATGTTGCACCTATGATGATAGATCCTAACCCTTGTAGGTCAATGATTCCTTAAATGTTTTAGTTTAACATCTTATAAAAGTGGGTTTCCAGTCATGTTAGATGTTGTGTAAAAAATTCCCATAAATGGGATATGATTCTCATGCGAGAGACCTTAGATCTTGGTTGGAGGCCTAGGGGCCCTTACTTTTGACTCAAACACTAGTAGGGAAATGATGTAGTTCTATTAAGGAAAAATTATAGAATATATTAGTCTAAGAATACATTTATCTTTCTATAGGGATCTTTGTTTTATTCTCTTTTTTAGATTGATACATGGTAGGTTCTCATTTCTTTTGATTTTGGCATGGTGATGCCCTTGATTTTGAAAAGCACCATGAGTTCTTGTTTATCAAAACTTACTACATTGGGTAGGAATATTTGGATTCCTATCCTAGTTGACCAGTGCTTTGATGCTGAATATTTATACTCAGAAAAAATTTCATGAGGTGTGTGGTTGTTTGATAAATCATGACACAAGTGAGATTCCCTATTCTGAATAGGAGTTCCAAGGGAACCCCTGGTGTATTCAAAAGTTGGTGTGTAATATAGAATGACCAGTTTAACCATGTTGACTAAAATATCATGAAAGTGTGAGTTGGGTTTATGAATTGGGGGTGTATGGGATGCACACCCACCACTTATGGTAAGTTTAGCTTTCACCTATGGCACATAGAAACTGTTTAGAGTTGAATGTCGGTGAGTGGCTGAGTAAGGGTCGAGGACCAATGATTTCAAATATAACACCTAAAAGCAAGGTGACCTAGATATTTGGGTAATTAAAATGAAGTAACTTGGATAAGGACTAAAATATAAGGAACTTAGACACACATTCTTAAGAGAAATGGTTTCATGCATTGAAAAAGGTAGTTGTGGACTAATGATGTGAGCATGGATCAAAGGGAGATATACATGACTATCGATAAAATATCAGTGTGCTCCTAATTAAGAGTCTATCATTCACCATTTTTTGACATTTCCCTAAGTATGATGATATATCATTAGTTATATTAAGAGATACCTATTTAAATATACATTTTTTTAAAAAAAGAACTCCATGAGAGTTGTACTTAAGGAGCAGTTTTAAGATAATCTAAACAGTGAGTAGTAAACCATTGGCCATTGGAGCGTGATAACCCTCATTATAATTCAAATTCATCTTTATCCATGAGAATTGTTATCTAGATGTGGGTATGGGTAATGGATTTAATTTATGTTAATGCTCAGGATGAGTGGGTTCCTATCCATGAAATCTATTAGGTCTGGGAATGGATAGAGCATGGGAAATGGTAATTAGAAATCATTCACCAATGTGATGAAAAATATGATCCTAAGGTGGGAAGTAGGACATCAGTCATTGGTGGACACCCTCCATGTGCGTAAGGTCATGGAACGTTGATAATAGTCATGTGATGGTTGTTTTGGAACTCATATTCCGTGTGATGAATGGTATCATGTATGGATGGATTTCTCGGTAATTTCATGTATGAATCAATAATAGATTAGGTGAAATTGTAGAGTTGGGTGTTATGTTTGGAGTACCCCATTATTATCCATGTGTGTTGGATTAGGATAATATTTGTGATGGGGTTATAACATGACAATTTTTTTTTCTTAGGAGATGGTTTTTCCTAGATACATCACTGAAAGTTAGGTACGAGCTTCAGTGAGTGTGCTTGGAGTGAACTTGGTACACCTTGAAATAAGAGCTTCAGAGTATACATTAGTGACACATCAACTGTAGGAGCCAAGTGTCTTAATAAAGTAGTCTTCAAGAAGTAGTTTGACTAAAATTCTCTAAAATAGAGGGATTTGGTTTGTGAGGAGACCGCATTGGGCATGCCATCAGGATGAGACAAGTTCAACTTAAAGGTTTGACCAATGATTTTTAAGGAAAATCCATTTCAACTAGTTTCATCTTATTTGATTAGAGTTTGAAAATTTCAATAAGATCAAGGATTTAGGGTAGTGTAATCATGTGTAATTTGATAAATGTGTCAAGAGTTTCACTAGAATTATATAAATGTGTTCTATAGGCAATTTCAATGGTGGGAGTACCATGACTCATAATTGGATGTGTTAAAACAAGAAACTTTGGAGGGGATCTCTGTAGGGTGGATGATGTGAGATATGATGATGTGATGATGTCTTAGGTTAGGTGAGTTCAGATATGTACCATCTCAATGTTTCATCTTTGGGAATGAGCATTGGCTCAAGTTTAACAGTTCAATTACCATGTGTATAAAATAGTGATTAGAGATGCATTGGGAATTTGGAAACACAACATGACGGTTTGAACATAACTTCATGACCCGATTAGGTTGGGTGATGTTTTAGTTATTCCTCAAGGCTTCTTGGGGTGATAAGTTATAAGGTGCAGAGGTTATAACATCCCATGTTTTGATCTAGTTTAAAATTAATAAGGAAAATTGAACTTCTTGTTTTTTGGATGATCCAAATATTAAATTAAGTCTTGTAATGTAAATATGAGAGTTGTAACACTTAAAAATGTTACTTATTAATTTGTTTTAAGTCTTGATTGTGTCTCAAAAGTCTAGCTGAATTTTGGGAGCATAGAGCTCTGAAATATCGCTTTCCGGTAGAAACAGATAGGGTGCACAATTTTTTTTAAACTGTGTATCCCTTCAAGAGAAATCGTGCAGACCTATAAGGGGTTCCACACATTTTTTTAAACCATGAAAGGTGGGGTGTAGAAATGTGTAAAATTTTTGTAGTAAATTTTATGAGTGGGAACACGGGATGTGGATAGTTTTCCAAACTTTGTTTCTAAACACATGGTTAAATCCACTTAACCAATAACACTGCATGGTTAGCGCATGATTATCCTTGATTGTGATTTTGAACTATGTGGGGTGATATCTGGGGTAGTGAGAGATACATAGATGGCACATTATTATCCAAAATGTGTAGAAAATATTTGCACCTCCTTTAAAGGGGAAAAATTACTAAATTTCCCCTCTAACCCTAAATGGGGTATATCTCAGTTTCTATTTTCCTCACCCAGGAAGCCTCTTACATGTATACCACTCTTCCTCTCCAAACCCTTGGTGAATTTCCCACATTCATTGTTCGAATCAAACACCACTAGATACATTAGAAGACCCTTAGAAAATCTAAGAGTCATTATTCTTTGTTTAATCATTTATCTCTCCATACAGAATGATAAATCCATGCACATAAATTCACCCTATTTTTAGGTAGTTTTTCTAATATTATGATTTATCCTATTAAATATCAAATCAAAGACCAATATTGGATGAGTGGACTTTCCTAATAATGAGGTAGGTGTTCTATACCTTTTCCCTAAAACTTTTGGGTGTTTTATTGCTTGCACCATTGATTCCGCACATAAGAACTTCTGAGCATTAATCCTTAAATTAACAGAACCTTAAATTGGATGTTTAGAACATGATTTAAAAATATTCTTACACCCGTATTCAAGGTTATATGTTGTCAACCTCAATCAAAACAACCCTTGAGGTGGATTTGTGATACTGGCCATGTTTACACCAACCCATGGAGTTTTTTTGAGCTCTGCTCTTATTAAAGGGATCCAAATATAACTAAATGAATTGTTAAAGTTTGAGTACCTTATTTATAACCTTGTCATTATAAGTTAAATGATTTTTGAAATGAATTAAATGTGAATTGTGTAATGAAATGAACAATCCCTTGACTTATTCTAATTATGTAGTTATTTAATGGAACAACATGGACTTTAACATGGAACTCATTCTTATCTCCTGTATGTTATTAAATTAATAATGGAATGTGATGAATTAAATTGACATGGGAATGGACACTAACAAAGACCCTTGAATCCTTATATGAATTATGTTGAATGGGATTGTATGGTATGACATCAGTGTGATGTAACATGACATGACACCAATGACCTGCTTATATGTATATTTCATTAGATGCCTTGGATTATGAAAATGGATTTGTCTTTGCTGTACCACCTTAGACATGATCCTTGGGATCTACTCAAGTCTTTACTGAGTTTTCTATGGATTCACTTTGTGGAATCGAAGAGGATTCCCGGGTCAATTGCCATGGGTCCTAGCCCATGTAGATCTATATTTCACTGAGTTTTCTGTTGATGATATCCATGGACTCGAAGAGGATTCCTTGGTCAATGAACCCGGGTCATGGCCCTCATAGGTCTGATATATGATTATTTAGTGTATTCCATACTTACTTGATACGTGATATACCGACATAGGTCATGGTTGGTGTTTTTATCTATTTACAGTCATTTATCTTTTATAGACTGATTTTTATAGCATGTTCTTATAGATTGAATTCTATTATTAATATTTACAGATTTATTTCTATTATATATCCACACTAATATAGCATATATGAATAGATTGGATTTCTTATAGAAATTTTTTGGTGGGGTCCTACTGAGTATATCTCACACCCTATTTAGGCTACCATTGCACCGGGGTACCAGAACATATCTCATGATTATAGGTTCAGGACCACAGTTTATACTTGCTTACGGTTATTCATCTAGAATAGGATAGAGTATGGGAGAAGAGGACTAATTTTGTACTCATGATGATATTTCATATATTAATGGTGTATTTTATTTATTTCTTTATTTTCTTAGTCTCGCTATGAACCGTGAATACCTGCCTATATTTATATCAGAACATGTTCATGCATAATCACACTTTCATTTATTATTGATGATCATTTGTTGTTAAATCCATTGAATTTATTTATTCTTTCTTACAGTGTATTTATTTATAATACAGAGTGTATAATCTAACCAATGTACCACCTTTTGACCCTCATTGCTAGTTGGTATCCTCTGGCATATGTGGAGGTGCACTTAAATTCCATTAGAAAACTGGCTCGGGGAACTATTCTAAGTGGATCCTAGATCAAGATTTTATAAAGCACAACAATGAGGTCTTTATAATCTTAATTTGGTGGAGGTACATGGTGAAAAAAGAACCCAAATGCAGGTTGAAGTGATTATGGATAGAAAATGGTGGGGAATATAGAAATATAAAGTTTTATAGTTTATACTGGATGACGAGGATTCATTTTGATAATACCATGATAGGGACTCCAAAATACAATAGAGTTGTAGAGAGAATGAACCAGACACTGGTGGAGAAGGTTATGTTATATAGATTCATGCAGGGTTCCCCAAAGTTTTTTGGGTGGAATCTATAAATTATACTAATTAATCATCAAAAATAAGTTCATCGTCTCTAATCAGTCATTAACTTAAAGGGATGTGTTGGACTAGAAGGAAGGTTAATTTCAACCACCTCAAAGTATTTAACGTGCTCGAATATTCCTAAGTTTATTCCAAGGAATGTGACCAGATCAAGGATAAGGTTTGAATGCGTTACCTTAATAGCTACAATGATAGAGAGTTTGGATTTAGACTCTAGAACAATGACTCACAAAAATACACTAGAAGTTGAAATGTAATCTTCAATGAAGAGATCCTATGGAATGATCAAAACCTGGTTGAAGGTTCCATTCAATGTGAATTATCATTAAAATATGATGTTTTTATGAATAAATTTCCACAAGATGATGTTATGGAGAATTAAGGAAGCACGATAGATCTAGAAACACCAGACCATCCAGAGGATGTATTGGAAAAAGGTCAAGTTATAATGGTGTTACTTAGTACAAATACACCAGAAAGCTCAAGGATTATGGAGGCTTTATCAAAATTCCTAAAAGTAAGAACTCGGGATATTGTAATACCAGAAGGAGCTCAATCATAGGGACAACACAAAATATCTACTAGAGTGATGCACCTAGTGTAAATGTATTAAAGTAGTTTGTACTATCTTCTTCTAATAGAAGACATATAGCCCAAATACTAAAATAAGGCAAGGAGTTTGAAAGACTTGTAATATAATCATTTTTCCATGAGGGATGATATTTATTCCCTTAATGTGTTCAAAACATGGGAGGTAATTAAGAGGCCCTTCAGGAAGAAATTTTATCAAAAAAATGGGTTTATTTGATGAAGGAATAAGTGTACGATAGATATAGGAATAAGTTCATGCTAGTTGTGAATGGTTTTTAACAAAGGTAAAGAGTGTATTTATTAGATATTTTTTCTCTGATAACAAAAAATAGGACTATATAAATGGTGTTAATTATGGTTTATTATGAATGGATACATTTTGGGTAGGTGGATATGAAGACAAAAAATTTTCATAGAGCCTTTGAGGAGTAAATATTTGTAGAATAATCGGCTGAATTCAAGGATCAATGAAACCATAGACTTGTGTGTGGACTCAAACATAGCCTTTATAGCTTAAAATAATCACCAAGAAATTAGAATATGAAGTTCAATGACTTCATAAGGGAGAATAAGATCATCTAAAGTAATGTAAATCCTTACTATTATCAAAATGAGTTGGGTGATTGGAGTTTTATTATCCTACATATCTATATTGATGATATACTAATTGTTATTATAGTAAATTAATGAAATGAAAAGTTTAAATATTAGTTATATGGATGTTTTAAGATGAATGAACTCAATCCAATGAAATAGATTTTGATGAGGAAGATATTGAGAGACATAAGTTCTAGTACTTTGTACTTGAGTGAGTCATATTATGTCCTAAATATGGTGGAAAAATTTGGCTTGGAAAAGGTGAAACCGATGACCAAACCCCTATATGGACACTTAAATATTAGCAAGGAGAGGTCACCACAAAAAAAGATGAGATTGAGTATGTGTTGAAAGGTCCACATTCATCAATTATCTGAATTTTGATGCACTCTATATTTTGTACTAATCTAGACATTACGAAAGAAATGTGAGTTGCTATAAAGTTTATGTTGAACCCAAAAAGATAACATTAGGAGGCTATGAAGTAGATTATTTAGTATGTTAAGATTTCAAAAAACTCATCACTTTTCCTTAGAATGGGTGACACTCTACAAGGTTTTGTGGTCCTGGACTATGTTGGAGATTTGGACACACAAAAGTGAACCTATAGGTATGTGTTTAATTTTGGTGGAATGGTAGTGAGTTGGGCATAAAAAATTTAACTAGTAGTTTCACTATCGATAATTGAAGTAGAGTACATCACATTTATGGAAGAATAGAAGTATTTAGTCTATTTTAAAGGGTTTATGGAGGATCTCAAAAGAGTGAAACAAGTTGGAGTGGTATTATTTGATTCATAGAGTGAAATCCACTTAGAAAAAAATTTATTTTTTATTCTCAAATGATTTAAATTTATCTAAAGTACCAATTTATCCAAAATTAATTGGAGGATATAATGCTAGATCTTTGGAAGATAGAGGGAACCAAAAATCCAGTGGACATGTTGATAAATTTCATGACTCAAGAAGTGATGAAGCAATACTGTACCTCAATATATTTGGGTTGACCATAACATAATTGTGGGAGAACTAAATGAACCTACAATATATGATCATATAACATATATAGGTATGATAAAATTTATGGATCACTTGGTGAAAGAATCCTAGAAAATAATTTCCAAGTGATATATTATTGGGTTTTTGTTATGGAAACCATTTTCCTAACAAAAATTTAAGGTGAAAAGAAGGATAAGTTATATTAACCTAACATAAGATAGTATAAATTAGGATAGTGAAAATGAATGTAATAGGTCTAAACGTTAGGATCCATGATGAGTAGAGCTTCTGTAGATTAAGGTTAGTAGATGATATAACTTGATGGTGGAACTACAAGAAAAAGGTAAGTTGAGATGAAGTCATCCCATGAGATCATCGAAATTGGAAAAAATACACTATTTAAAAAGGTTGAGGTGATAATAATGTTTTTTAAAGTGTAGGGTTTATTTTCAAAAATATGATTATGTGGAACCCATCTCATGAATATCAGATTGTGGTGAGTATTGGACACATTTACTAGATCCTACTATTTAATAATGGGATAGTTTATCCATTGGGAACACTGATAATTGTAATCATAATTTTATTATCTTTCATGAAAGTGAAGAATCACCCCCTATATATTGTGATGAACGTTTGAACCACATAAAATTCTATTGTTCTTGTGACTTTGAGTTTTCTTTCAATTTTTTATTTTGATAGTATTGTCTGTTCTCTTGTCCAGAGGTTTTATATTACGCTGTAGTCGCATGGGTGTGCTTATCTTCCAAATCCCCAAATGTCATAGAATGATTTAAAATTCTGGGACTTTATTATATATGGTATGTTTTGGTGGAGAGACCATCTAGTGGTTTTAGTGGATGGTGGTCATGCACCGAAAAATGAATACTGCTAAAATAGAATTAATTATGAAAGTAATAGAAACAATATAAAGTTGTTATAAATATTATGAAGTATTTCCATCATCATTCCCTATCTTTTTAAGTGGATGATCATGTATTCTTGTGAACATATCTAATGTTGGGGTACTATCATCTAGGTAAGAAAGGAAAACTATATCTTTGTAATGTTAGGCCATTTGATATTCTCAAGCATATCAAAAAAATTCTTATATACTAGCTCTAACACCAGTATTCATCTCAGTTCAGGATGATTTCCATATATCCTCACTAAATAATTAAAATCCCAACCCCACTCATGTGATTAGTTGGGGCCACATTACTCTGAATTTAGATGTTACATTTATCCACACCTCGATTCACATTCTAGATAGGCAAAACAAGATCTTGAGAAGAAGATGCATCTTATTAGTATGAGTATTATGGAAGCATTTCGAAGTATATGAAGTGACATGGGTTCAGGAGATGTTCATGAAAGAGCAATGGCCTAATGTTTTTCAACACATTTCATATCTCCAGATTTCTAGTGATGAAAATCCTACTGATGGGGAAAATGTAACACCCCCAGTTTGTGGTATTTTATTATTTTATTACGTATTTTTAAGACATGAAAAGGTTAGAGTTTTGTTCCAAGAAGTTTTAGAGGGGTTTTACAGATTTTCGGTGATGAAGACGATGGTTTTCTAGTTTCTTTTCCTTCTGGACTTGGTGTTTCTGGCAAGGTTGATGGTTTCGTTTCTGTGTACTGCTTCTGTTCATTGAATTGGCGGTGCGGATGGTGGGTGGTTCGGTCGATTGTGGGTGCTCCGGCGACGGCTTCCATTCTCCGGCGACCTGCAAGGATGGCGGTGTACCTGCAAGGATGGAGATGTGTGATGATGGGTTCACGGTTCGAGGTCCAGAGTGTGGAGTTCGATGCATTGATTGACTGCTTTAATTTTTCTCGTGGCTCGAGTTTTCCTCGGGTCCTGTAACTGTTTGGTTTTTGAATTTTTCCCCTTTGTTTTCGTATCCCGCGTTTGCTGTAACGTTTGGGTTTTGTGTTGTTTTGGTTACCGCTTACCCATAAAGCGGGTATTTAGAAAATCAAAAAAAGAGAATTTTCAGTCAGTGAAGGGTGCATAGGTAGAACATAGTTAGTGGAAATATTTCCAAATTTGTAAGTAACCATGTGTGGAGAAATAGAGGCCTCAAAGAAGGATCACAGTTTGGGTAAACCATATGGACTTGGTAAATTTTATTATAGTGGATTTTTCATGGTTTGAACATAATTTGAAAAACCATGTAGCTAAATTGTGCAATCTAGGTTTCATATGGTAATACGTATATATTTGAAAAACTATTTCCCAAATCATGAAACCAACCCATACATGAATTTAAAAGATCCAAAAATTTTATTTTTACCTAAACCCTTCCCCCCAAATACCCATTTACCCCATCCTTACAAGGGATCTCAAAACTCAGGTATTACTTGGATGATTTTGGTTGTTTTATTAACTATGAAGTTCCTCCTCCTTTAATCTTGGAGTGTTTAGCCTAGGTATCTAAAGTAAGACTCTTTTCCCTCATTCCCCTCTCATGTACCATCATTTTCTTTAGTAAAAAACCCTATTTTAGGGATATGATGATTAGATATTATGGTCATATGTTTTATGTGTATTTTTCTACAATCCATTGTAGGAGGGTTATGAGAGCCTGAATCTTTGAGTTTGTGGTGTGGTCTCATATGATCAATCTTGTTTGAGTTGGTGGCTCCTCTATTAATATACTTATGAAAATAATTTGAATGATTTTGGTTTTCAAAGTTAAATTCTTGTGTTTATTGGTGAAAAATATTTGGTAAATCCTCTTTGGAGTATTATTTTGTTGTAGTTTAGTTTTTGGAAATAAATGTTATGTGTGACACCCATGACATGTTTGGTAAAATGACTAAGTGGTTATTTGATTTTAAAAAGACAGAATTTATGTGTGTGTAAAATTGGCATTGGAATAGGTTAGAATGTGTTTACGATGGATAAGGATGGGGCCTTATTTATTGAAACTTTGCTGCCACTACAATTTATGTGGGTACATGGATTGTACAACCAATAGATGATTTTGGTTATGGGGATGGGTTTTTTCCCATGAATTTGTGCCATTCAGAGGACTCATTGGATGAGTGATGCATTGGGTTGGTTAAAAGGCTCCCAGAGGGAAGGGGTTGGTGAATTGCATTTGCTCATGATTTTATAGCATGAGTGTGAGAGTTTTGGCATGAGTTGTTTATACTGGTTATATTTATCTTATCCATTTTCTCTTATTCTTCTCTCTTATTTTATATAAAATGTGAGATAACTTAATTTTTTCTTTAGTATCATGTGTGGGAAGTCCTTAGGGGATTTCTTATTGGGTTTATATACTCACCCTTGCATATGCATCTTGGTGCGTATATAGACATTGTTCGACACGATCTAGGTTAGAGGAAGACCTGCTACTTATATAATGGGGCACCTTGATGCTCTGATCTTTGGAGATGTAGTTGGTAGATTGGAGGTAGATGTTGGGGGGACCTTGGTGTAGTGCCACATTTGGCATCCTATTTTCCCTCTTTGAGTCATTTGGTCTTTTAGTGTTATATAGAGTTGTGTTTGGATTTTGATATTGTACATTGTTATATTTTGTTATGTTTTTGGAGGTTTCCTGATTTTTCTCATGCATTATATATATATATATAATATCCAAGAGTTCTTCTATTGAAGTTTATGTCTTTTAAGGGTAAATCGTCCCCCAAAAGTGCTGCTAACTCAAGGAATTTTTTCTAACCTTTGGTGGTTGAGGGATGCACCTAAGATTAGTAACATTTCAATCCTATCCAAGGTGTTGGTTTATCATTAGTATGTTATAATTATCATCATTAATTGTTAATTTTAATAAGAATTATTGTTATTTTCATTATTAATTATGTCATTAGAGAATGAGATATGGACTAAAGCATATGAATTGGGTCATATCGTTTGATATAATGGGTGCATGTCGTATGGTATGACATGCGTAAAACTTAGGGATATCAAAATTCCTACCATTTTCTTGATATGGTAGTAGAAAAAAATGGATTAACATTCAACATTCCTTTTGGTTATCACTTCAGTGTTTCATTAGATGAAATTCATAGAGATACATTGCATTCATATGACGTGTGCATAATTAATTGTTATAATTCTTGATTTTTATAGTTATATTTTCATTTATTAAAAATCTATTCTTGACTAATTTTTGTGTTTTAATGCATTTTAGGTAGGAACACTACCACAAAACGGGGCAAGGGAAGAACCTTGTTTTATTAGTGCTAAGCAGAAATCACTGATAAAGGGGTGACCTGTATCGGCACTAGCTAAAAGCACAAATAAATGTACCTTTTATCAGGACTAAGAAAAGGGCTGATAAAAGTGTACCTTTTATCAGCGCTTTTCTTAGTGCTGATGAAGGGGTCATTTATGAGAGTTATTTTTAGTGTTGATAAAAGTTTTTAATAAATAATAATATTATTTTATATAAAATTTTTATATTTATATTCAAAAATAATTTTTATTTGTATACATTAAAAAAATGCATGTTTATAATTAATATTTTTTTAATAATTCAAAAATATATATATAATGTTTAAGATTATAATTATATATATATATTTAAATAATTATACGATTATAATAAATTTCATTAAATAATGAATATATTTATTAGATTTATTATAGATTTATTAGATTTATATTTATCATATTTATTAGATATATTAGATTTATATTTATTAGGTTTATTATATTTTTATTAGATTTATTATAATTATTGGATTTATTAGATTTATTAGATTCATTATATTCATTATATTTTTTATATTTAATATATTTAATATATTTATTTTATTTATAATTAATATATGTAAATACTTTTTAAATATATATATTTATAATTATAATTATAAAATATATATGTGTTTCTAATGAATTTGGTCAATAAATATATTGATCATGCGTGCATATATGTTAAGTGTCATCACAAATGATCATTTATACATTACACCATTCTTATTATTCATGTTGTTCATATATGTGATGGATCGTAATTTTATTATGTATGTATATGAGTATTTCATGTTACCCATATGAATATTATGTTCTAAAACATACTTATAAAATTACATTACATATATTTAAATAATAAATATATATAATTATTAAATTTTAATTACATATATATACTTTTTAAATATATGTATTTTTAATTATAATTATAACTATATATATTTAAATAATTATAAAAATATAATAAATACATATATTATAATTTTATAAATAAATAAATAAATATATTTATAATTATATACAAATATTTATAAGTATATTTATTTATAGTTAATTATAACTACAAATAAATATATATATATAATAAAATTATAATAAACATATTTATTATACTACTTATAAAGTTATAAATATATAATTAAATAAATATATTTATAAATATATATAAATATTTATAAATACAAACAAATAGTTATAATTATAATTCCAAAATAAATATATAGATATATTTAAATAATTAAAAAATACAATAAATATATTAATTATATATATTTATATACAAATATTTATAAATAAATATAATTAGTTATAGTTATAATCGAAATAAATGAAGATATATTTAAATAATTAAAAAATTAAAATATATATATTAATTATATATATTTATAAAATTATAAATATATTTTTTATAATTTTATAATTATTTAAATAAATAAATAAATAAATATTTATAATTACAACTATATATTTTTTATTATAATTTTTAATTACAAATAAATAAATAAATATTTTTATTTATTAGTTTTAAATATAAATAAATAAATATTTATTTATTAATTATAAATATAAATAAATGTAAATAAATATAAATATTTTAAATCATTATTAATTTATAAAAAATATAATAATTATTTTCATATATAATGTTATATATAATTAAATACATAAATTTATAAATATCTACAAATATTGATAAATAAATACAGATATTTATATTTATAGTTATAAATAAATACAGATATATATTTATAATAAATATTAGAAATATATGTAATTACAAATATAATAAATATATTTATTATAAATTTATAATTATAAATAAATATATAAATATAAAGAAATATATATTTATTTATAGTTATTATTATAAATAAATAAATATTTATTTATTATACATGTAAATTTATAAATATATATAAAAATATAAATAATTTATTATCATTATAGTTTTATCAGCACCTTTTTAGTACTGATAAAGATAGGCCTTTACCAGTGCTCAAAAAGCACTGATAAAAGGGGTCTTTATAATTGCTCAGATTTTAGAGCTGATAAAGTCCTATCTTTATGAGCGCTAAAAAAGCGTGGATAAAAGTATATTTTATCAGTACTAAAAAAGCTTGAATAAAAGTATGTTTTCTCAGTGCTTTCTAATTTATAATTGATAAAACATGCCTTTATCAGTGCTTTTTAGCTAGCGTTGATAAATGCTTCCACTAATTTTATAAATGAACCCTAACAGTCTCCTCTTTCATTCGTACCATTCAAGCTCTCATGGAAGCCTTACCTAGCCACCGCCTCCTCCTCCTCCTCCTTTTCCTCCTCATTGGACGCCTCCTCCTCCTCCTCCACCACCACTACGAAGTCCTCCTATGCCACCGTAAAGCTCTTCTCTGCCACCTCTGCTACATCCTGATCCTCCTCGGTTGCCGAATCCTCCTCCTACTCTTCCACCATCGCAAATCCCCCCTTCAATACCATAAACCCTCCTCCTCCTCCTCTATCACCGAATCCTATTGTCATGAATCCTTCCATAGGTGTGCATTGTATCTCGATTATTTATTCACCAAAAATAAATAAATTACATGGATAATTTGGTTTTTTTTTTCAGTTTTGATTCCTTGTGCATGATGTGATAATTTTAGATATTTCAATCCTAGATTTTTGGAACATTATGGCTTGTAATGGAGGTATTCTTTATTATTTAGTTGGTTTCCATTGAAGGCGGAATGTTTCAGCTTTGTTTATTCTTATTCCAAGTAGATTTTTCAATGCAATTGTTTCATTTTGTATATAAAAGTGTTATTGTTCTTTCTAAATTCATTTTTATGAAATTATGATATATTTGATATCCACATGATTATTTAAACTATTTGATTGTGTTTTGATCTAGGAATAAATGGATTCTCTTCTAAATTTCATTTTTCCATGTTTGAAATGGAATGTTTTAATGTATTATGATTTTGTGAAATGACAATGAGGATTTTTGAAATGGTTCAAATGGTGCGTGTTGTATTATAATCTAGTTTTGTTTTTCAATAAAATAAAACAATGATTTGTTGTGGAAATTATTTTAGAGGGAGGTTTTGATTTTAAAATGATTTTAAAAGGGGCTTGTTTTATAAATTTCAAATGTTTATTTGAAATGAGCATTTTGTTTGCCCCTTGTGATAAATTCCTTAGTGGATTCTTTAAAATGTTTTTAATGGAAATGGTTTGATTTTGGATTTATTTATGATTTTAGTGCACGAGACCAATGTTTTTAAAGGTAGATTCAATTTGTTTTATAATATATGATATTATCATACAGCTGGTCCACATACTTCATGTTTGAATACACCACTGCATATCTCATAGATCCCATCACAAATAGGCCTTCACATATTCTTGATTTGGGAACATTTTTGCTATATGATATTTGGATTTTGATGGTTATATAAATTGGGTTGATTTTATTTTGTAATGTGTTATACATGGTTAAAAAGGGGTTATTTCAGTGAAGGCTGTTTAGAGGTGAGATGAATAGTTTTTTATGTCATTCAAATTTTATGTGATTGACTTCATGATTGATTTTGATCTCCTCCATTTAATTTATCCTGAGAACCCCAGTTACTTAGGCGGGATCTAGGATATGTACTTGCAAGACATTGATTCTGTCTCCCTATTATGGGATTACATCCTCATACTTACTAATAATCAATATGATCTCCCTAGATATGTATCAAAACACTTCACTTTCTAGGTATTAATACATTCTCACCGAGAACCACTGTTTCAAAAAAATCTCGACCAATCATACTCCTTGATCCATCCATTTACTACACATCAACCTTTAATTATCAACATCATTGAGGCATTTCTTTCTTCCATATTAGATCAAATTCTCTTGTATACAACTTTTAAAAAAATTCTAATGCTTTCATCTCATGGTTTCCCATTCAACTGAACACCTCACTTATGACTAATTCAAAATCAAAATAACCTTTGAACTCTAAAAGAGTAGGAAGGACATTTACCCAAAAATTCTCAATCATCCACCACTGAATATCAATCAAAACCTTACCCATTTCAATGGCACCACAACTTTTTTACTATAGAAATTCCACTAAACCATAGAAAACCACTTCACTAGAGGAAACCTAGTAGTCTTAAAACCACGACTTTATATTAATTCTTGATAAAATAATCACCATATGTTACATAGACAATATTTAATACCACTTTTTGGTAACTGATAGTAGAATAAGAAAAGGAGATGGTACCACTAGTTGGATTTGGTACAAATCAACAATCCTAATGTTAAACCCCCAAAACATAAATTAAACCCCTAAAACATGCAAATAGTAGAAGAAATTCCAGAACATAACTGAATTGAAACAAATACCCAAACCTGATATACTGAAACATAGAGGTAAGGCTACAACTAAGTCACTACATCAGATCTCTACCTTCTAGTTCCAGTAACCTCATGGTTTTGAAAATACCCCCAGAGGAAAATGAGAAATAAAGGATAAACACATGACATAAATGGAATAATCACACCACATGAAATTTTTGTTGTTTGGATGACAACCCTACTTCATAGGGGAATACATTGATATTTTTATTAAGGGATAAATTGAGTTATAAGGGAAAGAAATACTTTGTTATCCCTACCTATCCAATGCTACATGAGACACTTTATGGACACCCTAGTCAAATAACCATAACAACACATGTAATGAATCCCTCCACCCACAATCACTTTATGATTAATCCCCTCAAATGAAAACTGATATAATTAAAGTGATTATCAAATCATAATTTCTTATTAGCATAATTTTATATCTAAATATAAAAATTATTATTTTATTACAACTTTAACAAATTATATGAATGAATTATTAAATATTGATATTCAATGCTGTAAAGTGGTTATGACATTTAGGTTAATGCATCCATCAAAGGTACCAATCCTTGATTTTTTATGAAATTTTCTTTAATGGGTTCTAGACTATTTTGGGACTTGATGTTGTTAACCTCGTGAATGAGTTTTGGAGAGGTAATAATTTTATTGAGAATTATAATGATATTATCATCAATTTGATTTTAGAGGTTATTGATATGAGTTCAGTTAAGAATTTTAAAATGACTAGTATTTGTAATGTTATTTATAAAGTCCTTTTGAAGATTTTAGAAAATAGACTATGGAAAATCATACCTTATATTAGTTTAGTACCATGGTTATTTTCCTATTTTTACTTGAAACATGATATACTTAAAAGGATTGGGAAAACAACATAGTTTTTTCTAGTGATGAGTGGCATAGGGAAATAATTTTTGTGAAAGGAATGACACTTGAGAAATTTTTGATTATGTAATGGTTTCATACTTACAGATTTTCATAGGTGTATTTATAAAGGAAGAAACCAATAGTACATCATGTAAGAGACATATACATTGTTCTTGGGGTGTACAACCAATTGATTTGGTGTGATCCAAGGATCATTATCATAATGTCGTGTTTGTAGTAAACTAGAACACGAGTGTTTCATATTTGCGAGTATGGTCACTGAATATGGAACATATCTATTGAGAATCTGGTGTTGTGGTGAAGGATAATTGATATCAATGGAAAGTGGAAGCATGGATAAGGGTTATCCAATGGTGGGGTCCCCAATATCAAATTCTTATGGAAATTATTATTATTACTCCTACCTTTGGAATAATGTGATGAAATCATACAACACTAATTGATTTGTGATGAATTGAGGTGTTTTCTATATATCTTTTATAAAGTGTCTCTATTGGGATTTATTTCTTTGTGAAAATTCCTAAGTGGATATTTTAAGATGATTCAAGTGTTTTGAAATGTTTCTTAGTGGGATGTCACTCATTTTAAATGATTAAGATTGTTGGGCCATGAAATTGTCTTGAATGCTTTAAAAAAGGAATTGTGGTTTTGTGAAAGAGTGTTTGGAACTGATTGATTTATTTTAAAAATGGTGTGTTATTTTAAAGAGGAATTTTTGTAAATGGTTGGTTTTTTAATGATATTTCAAGTCTGATTTTTTAAATAGTTTTCAAAGGAAATTTAAAATGTAGTTTTTTCATAATACTTTAAGTTTATATTTGTATAGAATTAGGAAAACCATTAAATTATATCAATATTTTCTGTATTTATTTTGTTAAATACTAATATCACTGAATCAAATAGGATGTATATAAATAAATAATGAATGGATGCCAATAATTTGACAAGAGAGTATGAAGATGGAGAGAAAGAGCTCATCAAGTTTGAAAAATATCATGCATATGACCCATCTCAAATCCTTTGTCCATGTTTACTCTATTGTTATTCAAGGCAAGTTAGTCCAGAGGAGTTGGAAGAACACTTGATCTGTCATAGAATAGATTAAAGTTATAAATTTTATAATAAACATGGGGAAAAAGAGAATGTAGCTAGTGGCTGGGATAATAGTGTGTTTTATGGATCATATGATATGATTACAAGTATGAAAAATGAATAATATTGTATTAAGGATGTGATTACAAATGTGAATGATGATGAAGATCATATTGAGGATATGATAAGGAAAGTTGAAGATGAACTTTGTGATTTCTAAAAATTGTTTGAGTAGTTAAAGGGTTATGCAAAGATGACTTTGTATGGTGGTTTCACTAAATATACAAAAATTTTATCTATACTGAAGCTATATAATTTGAAAGTAGAAAATAGATAAAGTGATGCCGGTTTTACAAAATTACTTGATCTCTTGAATGAAATGCTCCTAGAAGACAATGAGCTTATGAGTTGAAAATATGATTCCAAACGAATGATACATTCGATGGGTATGATATCTGAACGAATACATGCCTACCTGAATGACTGTATACTGTTTTGCAAGGACCAAAAATCAGTTTGAGAATCCCCAAAGTGTGGTGATTCTCGATTCAAGAAATATGAATCTGTTCCTAATAAAGTTTTATGGTACCTTTTAATTATTCCAAGTTTTAGGTTCCTTTATGTAAGTGAGGATACTGCAGGATAATTGACGCGACACATAGACAGAAGAAATAAAGATGGGAAACTACATCACCCGACAGACTCTCTTCAGTGGAAGAGAATCGATCATGAGTATCTTGATTTTCAAAATGAAATGAGTAACATTATTCTTGTGTTATCTACAAATTAATTCAATCCTTTTTATTTTCAAAGTAGCACTCACAGTACATAGCCTTCTATGTTGATAAATTATATCCTTCCACCATGGTTATGCATGAAAAAAAAACATCATGCTATCTATGATTATATCAGGACCAAAACAACTAGGTAATGATATTGATGTTTATTTGGATCCTTTGATCAAGGATTTGAAATTATTGTGGGATTCAGGTGTTACATTACATAATCATTTAGTTTAAAACATTCATTGAAAACAGTGTTTCCAGAACATCTCAGATTTATACCCCAATGACATAAGTACTGATCATGGATGACATCATTTGATGGAATTTCAGATGAATGTACAACACCGTATCCATTAACATGTGATCAACTGTTTGAGAAATTAATACATGTGGACACTACTTTTGGTAAACCATTTTCAAAAAACTTTACGAAAGCCAGTTGGAAGAAGAGATCAGTTTTTTTTGAATTACCATATTGGAATTATCTGTATGTTAGACACTTTCTTGATGTTATGCATGTTGAAAGAAATGTATGTGATAGTGCTATTGACACATTTCTAAAGGTACCCATCAAAACAAAGGATGAAATTAAGGATAGGTTGGACATGGTTGATAAGGGAATACAAGAAGAGTTGGTTCCGGTGAAGGGTGAAAAATAAAATTTTCTTCCTCTAGCTTCTTACACTCTTTCTAGGAAGGAGAGATATCAGTTTTTCAACTTCTTGACTGATGTAAAGGTTCTAGAGGGGTATTCATCGAATACCAAGAACATCATTTCCATGAAAGATTTAAAGTTAAAGAGTTTCAAATCATATGACTGCCACATTTTGATGTAGGATATAATTCCTATAGATTTACATTTCATTTTTTGCAAGAATTTAATTAAACATTAATGAATCTTTGTTTCTTCTTCAAAGCTATATGCAGCACTGTTGTAGACCCGATAAAATTTATGAGTATGGAAAGAGAAATTTCCCTCATATTATGTGAGTTGGAAATGTTCTTCCCTCCAAAATTATTTTATATGATGGTTCATTTGATGGTTCACTTGATAAGAGAGATTAAACTATGTGGTCTTGTACACTATAAATAGATGTACCCCATTGAACAATATACGAAGATTTTGAAAGGGTATGTAAAAAATTGAAGTCATCTAGAGAGTTTTATTGTAGAGAAATATATTTTTGAGGAAGTTGTTGAATTATGTACGGAATACCAGTTCGGTGTGGAAAGAATTGGTCTACCAAAATCTCTTCATATTGGGTGGATTTTGGGTGAAGGAATTTCTGGAAGAGAGGTTGTCACAATCAATATTATAGATCAGAATTAGCCCCAACTTTATGTTTTGCATAAAAGTTTTGAGGTTTATCCATATGTCTAAACCCACAAAAAAATTCTTAGGCATTTAAATCCATCAAGGGATGAAAAATGGATACCAAATACACACAATTGGCAGTTTATAAAATGGTTTCGAGACCATATATTTAAGGATCCAGATGAAAATATGGACTCAATTTCAAAACAACTTTGATGAATAGCTGGAGGACCAAGTGTGTATGTATTATCTTATAATTCTTATGTAATTAATTGTTATAAATTCTATACTAATGAACATGATTAAGACAGTAACATTCAGAATAGAGGAGTTACACTTGTGGTTGAAGCGGTGCATGCTTCCAGTGCTAGGGATAGAAATCCAATTTATGGGAATATTTCATACTTTCGCATCATCAAAAAAATATGGGAGTTGGATTATATGTACTTATAAGTGCTGATTTTTTAATGAAAGTGAGTTGATAACATAATTTCCATTAAAATAGATGAGTTGGGATTCATGAAAGATGATTTCAGTAAGTAAGGGTACAATGATGAACCATTTATAATAGAATCACATGAAGTACAAGTATTTTATGTTGTAGATATCATAAACCAAATGTGTTCAATTTTTCTTTTATCAACCAAAACCACTAAAGGGTCAGATGAAAATTCAATAGAGCATCACTCTTTAATTGGGACATCACAATCATTTTTCAGTGGTACCAATGTAGATGAATTTTTGTATGTCATTGGATACCACAATGAAGGGATTTGGATAGTCAATAAAGGGGTAAAATACCTTCAAACATAAAAAAGAGTTCAATAATCAGGTTGTGTTTTTTTGTAATATACATCATGTTACCTTACATTATTATCTGTTCACTAATGATTTTATGTAATATAAATTAAATGTTAATCCACTTCTATAGATAATGAATTCTGTACATGATGATGCTCCCAATTCTAAGGCACAATAGGTCTCTCAACCTGCTACTGCTTGTAGTGTAGAGGAATAACATGTCTCTCAACCTGCTGATGCTCATAGTGTAGAGGACCAACAAGATTCTCAACCTATTTCTATTTTTTCTCCCAGTTCAGAGGTACAACCACCATCTACACATGTCGATTCTAGTGCTCTGAAGGAACATATTAATGATGTTGAGACCGAGGAAATGGTGGGCAATGAAACACCGATGACACAAAATAAATAGGAGTGTCGTAGTTTGTAAGTGTTAGTAAAAATCCTAAGGAAAAGTGAAAGGCATAAAATATGAGGTCAGATGGAATAAGAGACGCCAACATGTTAACCCCAACAAGTCCATGTTTAGTAGTTACATTGGAATCATCACTCAGCAACACCTGCCGATTGATGTACAGTCGCAGAACCATGTTCTCACTCGGATTAAGACACTGATGTGGGGGGTTATTATGGTAACATTATGATATCATTTATTTAATTTAGTAAAAAATAAAATAATGAAACAATGTCTTACTCTTCATCATCCCTTGTAGAATGAATTTATAGTGGATGACTCACACCAGGACTATGCATTAAGGGTTTATGGAAGGATTTATAGAGCATTTCACACAATTTTAATGAGATGTTATCTTAAAGATGATGAAGGGAAAATAAACCCACATCCACCTCATATTTATGCACACTTGATAACCCAAGGATCATGAGATGCATTTACTAGCTGTCGTGTGGAGAAGTCTTTTCAGGTACATTTTTTTTGGTAATATGTTGTTTGATGATACATGTATTCAGCACTTTCATTGAAATTTTTTTATTTATGAAACAACAAATGAGTGCTAAAAATAAGGAACAAGTAGAAAAACCAGCGTACCCCTACCGTAAAGCAAGAATGGGGTATGCTTCACCTGAAAAAAATTGGTACATATTTTAAATCTACCATAACACTTTTATGTGACACAAAACAACACCATAACCATGTTACTGTTTTATTTGAATATTGATGAATCCAAATCCAAAGTCACTTCCATCCCACGCCATGTGCTATGGAAGGATGAATGTGTAAATAAATTTGGGAAACTAATAGATGAAAACACAAAAAAAGTGCGGGAAACATGTGTAAGTATGACACAATAAATATTTTTTTCTTTAAATCGATATTGCATAAAAATGATTTCTTATTTTCCTATAATTTCTATCTGACATAGTCCTAGGAATCAGGAAAATCCAAACCAGATGCAGATATACCTTTGGTGGCCTTGAAGCAGTTATAAAAGTATGGTTGCATCATAGGTGCATGCTTTGGGGTGACACCCTGGACATTTTTTGAGAAAAAAACATGAGGAGGATCAAAGTGAAGAAATAAAAATGATTAGAGAAAGAATAGATATCCTTGAAGAACATATGCAATTTCATAGATATTTCATGTAAAATTTGATGGATAGGGTGAAAAGAGAAGGAAAAAATCAAGAACAACCAGCATGTAAAGATCTCACCCCACCCCACTAGCTTTGAGGCGATCCATTTCCCTCAAAAACAAATCTTAGATGAGATAATTAATGTTCTAGTAATTGTTTCCATGAACTTTGAATCAGATAGACACTGATAACTTTCTTGTACTGATATCTTATAGGGTGAAAATGACTGTGACTTATATCTATCAACACCCACCAATCACCCTGTAGCGAGGGATACAATTTTCAATATCCCAAATGCCATGCTACTCAATATACAACTTCCCACAGGTCATGTCAAAGTGTTGATTAACATAGCCCATAAGTTTATCACTGAGCTACCTCTTCCAATTGATGATGAAGATATTCATAAGGTCGAATAGGATCTTGGAACATTCATCGCATGGCCATCATAGCTTGTAAAAAACATGTTAATAAGGAGGAATTAATTTTCAATTTATTTTTCTAGATAAAATTTTAATATTTAATGAAAAAGGTCTGAACCAATGAATGTTATTACATATGGACATTGGGAAGGGGGTGAAAAGAAAGAACAACACAAAACCATCTCAAGGATTAACCAACGGATTGAAACAATCTACCAAAATCACCTTAAACCCTCCCGTTCTATATCCACATTTATTATCATTTTAGGCTCATGTCAATAAAAATTTGAAAGACAATGGTACTCAAAAAATTCTTTTTGATGAAAATATGTACAAAGCAGAAGATCCACATTTCATTAGTGTGAATAATTTAAGTGAAATCTTGGAGTGTGATTTTCTTGATACCTCAGTTTTAAATGTATACATGAGGTATGTTTTCATGATTTTATTTTCCAAAAGATCATACACTATGATAATTATGACTAAATACATTTCATATTTTTCGCAGGCGTATATATGAAAGAAAAATTGAAGGGATTTTCCCACAAAAAAAATGGACTCGTTAGTCCTCATGTCACCTCTTTAGAATAAAAAAAAATAGAATTCGAGAAAGACAGTGAAATAGTGATAGGCCTTCTCGAATAGTTTAATAGAAAAATTATAGATGATAGATTCTTCTTAATACCAATGATGCAGGGGTAAAACTCAAAAATTTAATCATATGAAATATATTTTTTTCATTAATTATTCTTTTTTTATTCTAAGGAAGCATTGAATACTCATTACGGCCAATTTGGACACTCAAAATATTTAATTATGGGATTCACTACATGGATATCCAACAAACCAACCACACATGATGGCGTTTGTTAATTTCCAATACAATACATCCAACATTTTAGAACTAAACATCTAGTTATATAATTTATATTATATTTTAATTATGATTATGTTATGATCATAAGGTGTGTGAATATCATCTACATCATGGAATGAGTCCAGGGTCAAAAGACAAGGAACATCATAATTACTACAACTGGATAAAAATTAGGGCATATATAATAATATTTCACTATCAAAACACATATAAAAAAATTACTTATTTTTCTTAATATTTCTGCAGTATTTGAAACAAACAAATGATAAAGAATGTGGTTATTATGTTTGTAAATATTTTAAAGAGATCATATTTTATCAACAAACTAGCACCCCTGAAGAAGTATTTTTGAAGATAATTACTATTTCATTAAAAATATTTATTAATTCTTTGCGTATTTATATTTTTTTCAGTACTACCATGATTTTCGAAAAGACTCATATTCAAAAGATGATATATATTCGTTTAAAAATGAATGAAAAACATACCTGATGGAGGAATGTAATCAAATAACATGAAGATGTGACTGATATGACTTGAAGTGTCTATTTTTATTTAAATTGACATTATTTTTAGTAAAAAGAAAAAGTGACATACTAAAAACTTAGAAAATGCATTAGGATTTATTTTATAATTTATGAAAATGATCCATAAGTCAATTGTGATTTGTAGAAATCAACCACACATAAATACAATTCATGTTTTTACCATTATGACTTTAAGTGTGTATTTTTATATTAAATTAACAATAAATTTTGCAAAAAGACCAAGTGATATCCTGAAAACTGAGAAAATGCATTCCAATTGTTTTGATACTTCAAAACAATGATCCATCAGTCATTTTTGATGTGTAGGAATAAAACACACCTCAATCTGATTAACGGTGTGACCAATATGACTAAAATTGTCTTTTATTAGTTTAAAATTTACATTTTAGCTCGAAACATGTCACTCACTGAAAATCAAGAACACTCACTCCAATTGTATTTATGATTTAGGACAATGATTCATAAGATCCTTTTGGCGTGTATGAAGTTGTCTCATATGAAACCAATGCACGATGTGATCAGTATGACTCAAAATATGTGTTTTCAATCTAAAATGATATTTTAGTAAAAAAACACAACTGACATACTTACAAAATGAGAAACCACATTCATATTTCTTTGATACTTTAAGAAAATGATCTATAGGTCATTTGTGACATGTATGAATCAACCAAACCTCAATCCAATGCACAGTGTGACCGGAATGACTCAAAGTGTCTATTTTTATTTAAAAATGACATTAATTTTAGTAAAAACACACAATTGGATTTCTGAAAACCAAGAAAAAAGATTCATATTTTTTTTGATAATTTATGAAAATGATCCATGAGTCATTTGTGAAGTGTATAAATCAACCCCACCTTAATACATTGCCCGATGTGACCATTATAAATCAAAATTTGTCTTTTTATTTATAATTGACATTAGTTTAAGTAAAAAGAACAACTAACAAAATGAAAACCGAGAAAACACATTAGGACTATTTTGATATTTTATGAAAATGATCCATGAGTCATTTGTGCTGTGTATGAGTCAACTGCACTTCAATCTGATGCATGGTGTGACCAGTATGCCTAAAAGTGTTTGCTGTTAGTTTAAAAATTATATTTTAGCTCAAAAAATGTCACTCATTAAAAACAAAGAAAAATCTTTCTAATTGTCTTTATAATTTAGGAAAATGATTCTTAAGTCCTTTCTAACATGTATGAAGTAGTCTCACATCAAATCGATGCACGATTTGACCAGTATGACTCAAAAAAGTGTGTTTTCGATTTGAAATGATATTTTAGTAAGTAAACACATCTGACATAATAAAAACCAAGAAAACACATTTGGATTGTTTTGATACCTTAGAATAATGATACAAGAGTTATTTTTGACGTGTAGGAATCAACCACACCTCAATCCAAAGAACTATATGACCAGTATAAATCCAAATGTGTTTTTATTTAAAATTGACATTAATTTAAGTAAAAAGAAAATGTGACATACTAAAAACTGAGAAAACACATTCATATTGTTTTGATACTTAAAGTTAATGATGCATGAGTTATTTTTGATGTGTAAGAATCAACCACACCCCAATCTGATGCATAGTGTGACCAATATGACTAAAAGTGCCCATTATTAGTTTAAAATTGACATTTTAGCTCAAAATGTATCACTCACTAAAAACTAAGTAAATTCCCTGGGACTATCTTCATAATTTAAAAGAGAGATTAATAAGTCCTTTGTGACGTGTATGAAGTAGTCTCACCTCAAAACGACGCACGATGTGATTGATATGACTCAAAATGGGTGTTTTATGGTTTGAAATGAAATTTTAGTAAAAAAACACAACTGTCATATAGAAAACTGAGCAAACTCATCTAGGTTGTTTTGATACTATATAGAAAAAATTCATGAGTCATTTGTGACGTGTAGGAAACAACCCCACCTCAATCCGATGAACAATGTGACCGGTATAAATCCAAATATGTCATTTAAATTTGATATTAATTTTAGTTAAAAAACACGGGACATACTCAAAACCAAGCAAACCCATTTTTTTTTTGATATTTTAGGACAATGATCCAAAACTCATTTGTAACGTCTAGGAATCAACCTCATCTCAATATGAGGCATGGTGTGACCTGTATAACTCTAAAAGTGTATTTTTATTAAAAACTAACATTTTATTAATGTATTCTTTTATATTAACATTTAATTTATTTTTGTATAGTATTAATAACATAATAATTTTTTTCTTATATAGGTGGAACCTTTTTATTGAGTTGGAATGATTTTTTCGACAACTAATACCTTGGGTGGAAATTTTTGAGAGGGGATCACAGATTTAAAATGATGAAACATTAATGTTTTTAACAGTTTTTGGATAATTGTAAATTTAATTATATAAAACATTGTTTTAAATGAATAATTTTTTTCCCGAACCCTTGAGTGTGCTGCTTTGTTATTATGTGTGTTGTTTTGTTCTTGTGTGCGCTGTGCAGGTGGTGTGTGTGTTTGTTGTGCCGGTGCTGGTGGGTGTGATGTTATATAAATATCACATCACATGTAGATAGGGCTTTATCAGTTCTATTTCGAGTGTTGATAAAGTTACCCTTTATCAGTTCTATTTAGATCACTAATAAAGTCCCACTTTAGCAGTGATCTTTTGAGTGCTGATAAATACTCTCTTTATCAGCACTAATTAAAGCGTTGATAAAGTGGTCTTTTATCAGTGCTAATTTAGCGTTGATAAAAAGTGTCCTTTATCCATTCTAAAATAGCATTGATAAAGGGGGGACTTTATCACTACTTTTTTTGCATGGATAAAGGAAACCCTTTATCACCATTTTTTAGCGCTGTTAAAACTGACCCCCTTAATCTTCACTGAGATTAACAACGCTTTTATAAATCTGTTAAAAATATTTTCTAGCACTTTTAAAGGCACTATCTATAGTAGTAGAAGTTCCTATATTCAATTTTAATGGAATTTAGAGGGAAATAAAAAATATGGAATATATATATATATATATATATATGAAGTGAAAAGAGTGACCGATCCCAACCACCTGGGGTGGTGATAATAAGCTCAACCACAACACACAGAAAGGGTGTCATATTATTTTAAAGCCTAGAAAAACTTGATTATAGGTGAGGTGAAAGGCCTGTAATGTGGTGTGGAACTATGGAAGACTTATTAACTAGCTACTTGTCAAGGTGAAACTCTGATGTGGGACTACAAAGCATGATATATTTAAAAAATTATAATGCTCATGCTTGGAAATGAAACAACATCACCACACTCATCTTTATCCTTGCACCTAGGGTTGCATTTGGTTATGCTATACCCATGTCTATAGTGGCTACATGATGATTGTGAAATGACATGTGAATTAATGGGGATACTTGGCACCATAATTTTGTGAAATACATAAGCACCTAAAACATGAAATACCATACCGCAACACCTGAAATGATTAGAAAAGCACTTAAAACAGTGATAAATAATAATCTGTTTTGATTCTTTGCATGCCATGTGAATGGAGGAGTTTTTGTGTGGTCATGGGGGGAAGAAGCATAGGAATGTTTTTGGTGTTTAGTGCCATGTCATGGAGGTTGATATTTTAAAATGCTTAAAAGTGAATCTATGATACGATGATAAAGATATATGAGGCTTGGGAGTTTGATGTTGTTTGAGATATATTGGTTACGTTGTGGGATATAACAAAACACTTATGACCTAGTGAGGATTTTCATGAACCTAGGTAGTGCCATTTCATGCAGGACATGCACATGCTATGGTGTTGGTATCTATAATAGGAAGATTAGTTCAAGTACCTCTATCGTTGTGATAATTTTGAAGATATTTTCGAAGGAGACAATAAAAAAAATCAGGAATTAGTGGTGATTTAAACCACCATTAAATCATTTAGCAATATTTACTAAAACCACCACACATTTTATGGTCGATAATCATTTAAAGGTGGTAATTTTATTTTAATAACAGTTTCTTTATGTTTCATTTTTCGAGTATTTAGCAGCATTTTTTTAAATTAACCCAAAAATAAAATGAATAAAATGAACCCAACCACCACTAATATATGTAGGGAAAATTATGTTTACTTATAGTTAATAATAACCACTATTAATTAATATTTTAAGATATTTATTTAGAGACAGGTTATAAAAATCACTGAAAAATATTTCTCTTAAAATTTATTTATTTTTAAATATTTAATAAAAAATATAAAAAAAACTTTGAAATGTAACAAACTAAAAAATAAATTCCTAGTAAACCCATAATACGTAAATCATACATCATAAATACACAATCATATATACATGTATACACATTAACCATAAACTTAGTCACCATAACCTCAGTCAACTGATATCCTCAGTCAACCCATACCTCAGTCATCAATATATTCATGTAAAATATGTCCAACAAAAACCCATACCCAATATACATCAATCCCATGATCTTTGCTGCATCTGTCAACCTCCACATCATCTCATCAACTAGAGCCGACCAAATCATTTAATCAACTATAACAAAAAAAGAAAAAATTAAAAGTGAACATAATAAATCAGAATTTCCGTAGAATCATTGATAAAATTTAAACATACCATGAATACTAAGAACCATCATGACTTCCGTCTGAAGAATATTATGGATCAGAATGGTCAACCTCTTTCCTACTTCAAATATATGTTATCTACAAGAAAAACCAGAACATTTAAGAAAAGAAATGTGAAAGAGAAACCACATAGAATATATTCAGAATGTTGCACTTAAAATTTGTTATGATGTTAGTCAAACAAAATTAATTTTAATATAAAAAAAATATTATACCATGAAAAACTCTTTTAAAACACAAAATTACCTATTTAAGATATGATTCAGCACTTGAAAGTTAAAAGGGATAAGTATATAAAAATCTAAATAATTTTTAAATCAACATGTGGTGTGCATGAAATTTACTTAATAAAAAAATTTAAATAATTTGATATGAAAACATGTCATATATTTATAAAATAACTCTGATGGTTTTCAAATGATTTCATGTCAATATGAGGATATTTTCTATGTTTTTAAACATTAACACATATTTTACTATTTTAAAACACAAAAAAAATATTTAAAATAACCTTAAGAAAACTATAACTTATAATGATGTATCGTTAGGTCTAAAATTTTACCAATGAATCTATCATAATTTTCCTCTAATTTCATGTAAATCTTACATCATTTTTCTATTTTGAGCCCTTGACACACGTTTTTAAAGGCCTGAGTACATTTAAAAGTTGTTTACCTAGTCATTATGATCACTCCAAAAGTAGGATTGACATATTGTATTTTTTAACATGTAAAAAATTACTAAACTGTGATTTTCCCTTGATTTCACATCATTGTGATGTTGTTTGATATGGTTTTGACTATTACAAGCATGTTTTAGTGTTTTAAAATGCTAAAAATAAGTTTATGGGCATCCTGGTCAAACCATAACTTGGAATGACATTTCATAGATTAATACATTTCAAAAATAAATCTACGGTCATTTTCCTTTGATTTAATGGTAATATGACATCATTTTCTTTATTTTGACCCCCAGACACACATTTTTAAAGGATTTAGTACCCTCAAAAACTATTTACCGAGTCATTCCAACAACACTGCACTTCATATTGATGTGTTGTCTGTATGTACATGTAAAAAACAACTCAATAGTGGTTTTACCATTATTTCACTTCAATATCATTTTTTTCAATGGTTTTGACTATTATATATAAGTTTTATTGTTTTAAAACACTAAAAAAACATTTACAGGCATCTCAGGAAAACTGTAACTCTGAATGACATGCCGTAAGTCCCTACATTTAAAGAATCAATCTAAGGTTGTTGTACCAAAATTTAATGGTATTATTACATCATTTTATTAATTTTTATTCCACAATACATGTTTTTAATGGCTTTGGTACCATTAAAAACAGTTTACCAAGTCATTATGACCACACCACACGTTGAATTGGAATAATATCTATACGTACAAATAAAAAATAAATCAATGGTTTTTGTCCCATGATTTATCAATATAAGGTCATTTTCTATGGTTTTTACCATTACACTCATGTTTTAGTGTTTTAAAACACTAAAAGCATGTTTATGGACATCCTCATAAAACCCTAACTTAGAATGAAATGTCGTTAATTACTACATTTCTAAAATAAATATAAAGTCATTTTAATTTTATTTCATGGAAATTTGACATCATTTTCTTAGTTTTGACCTCCCAATACACATTTTTAAAGGCTTTAGTACCTTTAAAAGCTGTTTACCAAGTTATTCTGACTGTACTGTTTATTTGATTGACGTGCATTCTACATATACACATCAAAAATAACACAATAGTGGTTATCCCTTGATTACATGTAAATATGAAGTTGTTATATAGTTTTGACCATTAAAAACATGTTTTAGTGCTTTTAAACACTAAAAATGCATTTACAGGAATCCTAGAAAAAACATAACTCAGACTGATGTTCTGTTGGTTCTTATATTTCAAAAATATATCTATGATTTTTTCCTCTAATTTCAGGGAAATATAACATCTTTTTACTAGTTTTGACCCCAACACACATTTTTAAGGACTTAAGTACCCTTAAAAACTATTTTTTGAGTCATTTTGACCACACCACACATTAGATTGACATGTTTTATACATGTACATGCCAAAAATAACTCAATGGTGGTTTCCTCATGATTTCACGTCAATATGAGGTCATTTTCTATGGCTTAATCTGTTATATGCATGTTTTTGTGTTTTACAATAATAAAAATTGTTTACAGGCATCTCGGGAAAACTATAACTCAGAATGATGTGTCCTTAGTTCTTATATTCCAAAAATAAATCTATGTTTTTTCCTATAATTTCATAGACATCAGACATCTTTTTCCTAGTTTTGACCCCTTGGTACATGCTTTTAAAGGTTTTGGTACATTTAAAAACTATTTACCAAGTCATTCTGACTACACTACATGTTAGATTGATTTTTTATCTACGAGTGCCCATAAAAAATAACTCAAAGGTGGTTTTCCCTTGATTTAATATCAATCTGAGTTTTTCTCTATGGTTTTGACCATTACACACACATTTTAGTGTTTTGAGAACGCTAAAAATGTGTTTACTGGAATCATAGGAAAATTGTTACTAGTAATGGTTTTTTATCATTTACTACATTTCAAAAACCAATCTACAATAGTTTCCTCTTATTTCATTGTAATCCAACATTATTTTCCGGGTTTTGACCCCCGACATATGTTTTTAAAGGCTTTGATACCTTTAAAAACTCTTTATTGAGCCATTATGACCACACCACATGTCAGATTAATGTGTTTTCTACCTTTACACATAAAAATAACTAAACGGTGGTTTTCCCAAGATTTTACATCAATATTAGGTTGTTTTATATGGTTTTTATCATTACACTCACATTTCTGTGTTTGAAAAGAATAAAAAAACTTTTACATGAATCTTAGGAAAACCATATCTTAGAATGATATTTCATCAGTAAATAAATATTAAAAATGAATCTAAAATCATTTTACTTTGATTTCATCGAAATATGATGTCTTTTTATTGGTTTTGATCCCTCGATACTCGTTTCTAAAGGCAATGATACCTTTTAAAATTGTTTACTAAGTCATTCCAACCACACCACACATCAAGTTGATGTGTTGTCTATGTGAAAAAGTAAAAAATAACTCAACGAAGGTTTTATGATGATTTCACATCAATATTCAGTCATTTTATATGGATTTTACCATTATATATGCGTTATAGTGTTTTAAAAAACTAAAAATGTGTATACGGGCATCCTAGGAAAACTGTTACTTAGAATAATTTATTATCAGTTATTACATTTAAATAATCAATCTATGGTCATTTTCCTATGATTTTATGGAAATCCAACAACATTTCTCTGGTTTGACCCCCCGACACACGTTTTTAAAGGCATTGGTACCTTCAAAAACTGTTTATCGAGTCATTCCAAATGCACTGTATGTCAGATTGATGTGTTGTCTATGTGTACTTGTCAAAAATAACTCAATGGTGGGTTTCCCTTGATTTCAAATCAATATTAGGTCATTTTATATGGTTTTTAATTTTAAAAATACATTTTAGTGTTTTAAAACACTAAAAACACATTTACATGTATCCTGGGAAAATCGTAATTCAAAATGATGTGATGTTAGTTCCTACAATTCAAAAATAAATATATTCATATTTTCTTCTAGTTTCATGGTAATCTAATGTCATTTTTATGGTTTTTAAATCTCGACACATGTTTTTAAAGGCTTTAGTACCTATAAAAACTATTTACCAAGTCATTCCAACCATACCACATGTTGAATTGATGAGTTTTCGATGAATACACATCAAAAATAACTCAAAGGTAGTTTTTCCATTACTTCAAATCAATATTATATTGTTTTCTATGATTTTTACCATTACACACATGTTTTAGTTTTTTAAAACACTAAAAACATGTTTATAGACATCTTAAGAAAACTATTACTCAGAATGACTTGTCTTTAGTTCTTGTATTTCAAAAATAAATATAATGTAATTTTACTTGTATTTCATGGATATCAGATGTCATTTGTCTTGTTTGAACCCCTTAACAAATGTTTTTAATTACTTTGGAATCTTTAAAAACAGTTTTTGAGTCATTTTGAGCACATCACACATCATTTTTACATGATGTCCATGAGTATGCTTAAAAAATAATTCAACAATGGGTTTTCCATGTCTTCACATCCATCATAGGTTTTTTTTCTATTGGTTTTACCATTACATGCACGTTTTAGTTTTTTAAAACGCTGAAAACATGTTTACTGGCAACCCGGGAAACCATTACACATAATGATGAGTCGTTTCTTCATACATTTCAAAAATCAATCTATAGAATTTTCCTCTAATTATAGGTCAATATGATGTCATTTTACTTGTTTTTACCCCCTACCGCATGTTTTTAAAGGATTTGGTACCCTTATAGCTTGTTTAGAAAGTCATTTCGACCACAACGCATGTCAGATTGATGTGTTGTCTATGCATATGTATAAAAAAATATCTCAACAGTGGTTTTCCCATTATTTCATATCAATATGAGGTCTTTTTTTTATGGTTTTACCATTTTGTGTATGTTTTAGTGTTTTAAAACACTAAAAAGCATTTATGGGATTCCTGAGAAAAATGTAACTCAGAATTATGTGAAGTCAATTCCTACATTTCAAAAATCAAACTATAATCATTTTTCTACGATTTCATGGAAATATAATGCTATTTTCCTGGTTTTGACCCCCCCCCCCCAATACACATTTTTAATGGATTTGGTACCTTTAAAAAATATTTACCGAGTCAAAACCAAGTAAAAGAGCTCATTTTTTTTCAAAATTAAGGACAATGATTCATAATTCATTTTTGATGTGTAGAAATCAACCAAACATCAATCTGGAATAAGATACATTTATTATGACTAAAAGTTCATGTTTTCCATAGAAAAGTATCATTTTAGTTTTATTTATGGAAGTTGTATATGTTGTTTGAAAATGTGTGAATGATCTACAGAATTTTGAATTTACCTCAGTAGGATGAGCTATAAGGATATAAATTGCCTTGGGGATCGTTCTGGTTATCCGTTGAAGTACAAAAACTAAATCATTTTCTATTGCTGACTGCTACTAATCCCGTCTTTGCCTATAAGAGTCTCATTTTGCACTTTTTCTTTCATCCTTGCAATTTTTCCTTTTGATTCTCGATCAACAACAACACTCAGACCCCAAATGGGTGTAGTGGTAACTAATGATGACACCCTACTAAACATAGCTAATGGAGTAGACACAAAACCCATCCCCATACATTTATGATATGCTCCTTACCTAAAATGATTGCAACTTCATCGTTCTGGGAAACCAATGATGACTATGAAGGGTTCATATCCCGAACTTCTTGAATTTTAACTTGTTAATACAAAAATATTAACAATGATTTTTTAAAATATCTTAAATTTATAGAATTATGTAATTAATAAAATTTTCATTACTATTTATTATTTTTTTCATTTCTATAAAAACCTATTAATGCAAATAAATTATAACAACAAACAAGTCTTAAACCCAATTAATTGGGGTTAGTTAGATATATCAACCAATACCAAATTGGAAATATTTTATCCATTTAGCTAGCCCCATTTAATTGGGTTGAAGTATTGTTTGTTGTTATAATATATTTTTTATTATTTTGTTTTTATAGTAATGAAATAATATAAAATAATATTGAAAAGTACTTACTCAAACGTCTTTGGTAGGATCATTTACAAAACTACCATCTGGTTTCTTATGCACTTTAAACCACATCTATATTTGGACAATATAGTGACCTAATTTATTATCCTTTATAAAAAAGTATAAATATGTTAGAAAAAACCTCACCTTATAATAAAATGAAATAAATAATAATGTATAAAATTCAAACAAAAATTATTCTTTTTCTCAAAATACTCTAAGACCCAATGATATAAGAAATAAATTATTTCTCACAATTCAAAGTATTTTTTAGATAATTACTACAAAAAATAGATACATTAATAAAAATTAAAATTTTATTGTATTTATGTTATTATGATACAGTAAAATTTTCAATTACCTCCTGAGATTCATATATGTTAATATCAACAAATAGATTCCATTTCTCACGATAAATACTTTCAAGAACTTTCGTATACATCTATCATGAGGT
Source organism: Viscum album (assembly GCA_963277665.1). Taxonomy (NCBI): domain Eukaryota; kingdom Viridiplantae; phylum Streptophyta; class Magnoliopsida; order Santalales; family Viscaceae; genus Viscum; species Viscum album. The sequence continues at coordinate 667,999,043 of OY728131.1, read as the reverse complement.
CAGAGATGTGTCATTTAACTCATGCCATAATATCTATTTAAAATCCCTCTATTTCTTGCCCAATTTTTTTTAGAATCCATGGGAATGAAGCTTAGTCAGGGACATAAAAATGAAAAAACATTTAGAAATAAAATGCATAACACTTTATAAACATATTACAAAATATTACTCAAGTATTTTAAATTAGTTATCAATGAATATTAAATTAATATTACCATTAATTGATTATCAAAGACTTCATTTTTCCAATATTTTGCAATATGCCTCCAGTATTTATAATTAATGGGAAATATCACCATCTCACAAGAAAGCTACCCACAAATCAACCCATAGATTCTGACTACATCACTGGTAGGAACCCTGAACTCATCAAATGGATGATAATATTGAATTATTTTAGGTCTTATACACATGATGTGTTTATATTTATATCGAATCTATTTTTATCTTTATCTATTTGACAAATGAATTAAACAATTTTTTATCCCAACTAGGTTAAATAATCATGGGGGATGAATCAGGGTATCAAATATTAAAACAACTGTCCCTTCAGATATGGTTTCATTATTAAACAAAACTCTCTTCTCTCTCTTTCCCATAGCAATGTATTAACAAAAATTAAAGCATAAATGAGACACATCAATTTTACTTGGTTCACCCTCACTAGGATACATATAAGGAGAATAAAACTACAATGTTCCAAATTAATAAATCCACTAAAATAAAACTACTGTTATAGAGTTCAGAGTGGACTCGTTGTCCCTCATGGTTTTCTACCAATCACAATTTGAAAGCTCAGTGATCTCTCAACTAAAGGGTGCTCACTACTCTTTCATAAGGAACCTATTTGATCACATGAATCAATATGTTTTACACCTTATTTAGTACACCATTAAGTTACAATTTCATCCACTTGATGAATACCACATTACTACAGATTTACTAGGAAATCCATTTTGGTTTACACTTAATCTTTCATGAAACCTTTGAATGTTTTGCGCACAACTTTATGATTTGAACACAAAATTTAACTTTTTCAAAAAATTAAAACTTTCATGCTACTCTTATTCTCTTCACGCAACTCCCTTGGTCATTCAGACTCAAGTCCCTTTTTACACACAAAAAATATTTTATTAATTGCTTCATGAAACTCTTCTTTTATAAAAATTTACTTTCTTGTGTCTAACTTCTTACACGATTTGGAGCCCTGATTTTATATAAGGGTTAAGCTACTGAAATGAGGGGGTAGACATCAATTTATAGACCTAGATGAACCTTGCATGAAAAATCCTTATGCACCTTCCCCTATTTTTGTAATATTTCCCCCAAGTGTGAAAGTTCACAATTTGACATCACATTGGGTGCATAAAATCCTTACGTGAATAACCTCTATCTCTATTTGACAGATGTGTCCTAATTTTCTTTTGGTGCACAAAATCATCTTTCATGCACATTCAAAACTTTTACACACTTCTTTCCTTAAACACATTTTTATGCGCTGATCCTGAATCTTGACTTGTAAAAAACATTACGAAACACCAACACCCTTGTGCATAACATTTTAATTTTATGAAAAATACTTAATTTTCCAAAAACACATTTCTCTATCCTCTAGATTTTAGAACCCAAAAATATGGAAAACACTAGAAAACAACACTACCTTGTATATGTATCTTTCTATACCACCACCAGAGCATACATTCCTTTATCTTGGATCTTTTTCAACATACCTTGTCAAAAATTTCTCTGGAAATCCACAAATGACCATGGAAACCTACTTTTCCAACAAAATCAATCACCCCAAAAACCCTACAATGTTACCTTGAGGGATTTTTTCCCAACAATCTCCCCTTTGGGTTTTTTGAAAAATCTTCACATTTTGATATCACATTAAATATTATTCCATATTATAAAACCCCTCACATATTATGATTTAGATAGTGATCAAATATTTTCTCAACACACACTCTAAGACCATATGAGCCATGCTCGATGTGAGAAAGAAGAGTAGCATGAAAAGATCATGAATGAAACACTTCATTCCAAAAACCACTCAACTAATTTCATAACGAACTCCATATGTTGTGATATATATATTTTGATTGATCTCCTTTAGTGTTATCAGATTTAAAATTCACCCTACTTCAATGCTTAGGTTATCGTAATTTGGAATGCTTAAAGATGTCCAAGCTAATTTCTAATAACCCAAAACTCATTCCATATAACACCTAACTCTCATTATATCACATAAACTCTCACCGTGACATAGAAGGATTAAACAATTTATTAAAAACCTATAACCTTTAAAATTTTAAAACTCCCCCTACATCTCTTCTCCCCCTTTTAGCTTGTCCCACTTTATTGATTAAGACATTTTCCCCCTTCAATTGCTACAATTTCTCCCCATTTATCAATGAACCCAAAGGTCACTTCATTGTTGTCTACAACAGGGTAAAGAACATAGATCAACACATTAAGAAAAAACAAACCATACCTTGGGAGAGGGGGTCCTACATTTACACTTTTTTATGTGTAGGGAGTTGACTAAACTATCAGAGCTAGTCGATGCTGTTCAAAAGCTTCTTTGGGTAAGGCCTTCATCTTAATGCCGACAATTTATAGTTCTGTAGGAACATACTCCAACTTCACTAGATAGTGATCTACCTTATCCATAATGAAATGATATTTGATTTCAATGTGATTTTTACTCTAGTGTTGGACTATTTTTTTTTCTAATATTTATATCATTTGAATTATCATAATGGATTCCAATCAGAGACTTCACTTCAACCCCATACCATCAAGCTGTAACTTCATCCACAATAATAGTGTACAAGCTCGAGTAGCCATAATATATTAATATTATGCATTGATCAATGAAATGAAATATTTTTTATTGCTTAGACAAGAAATACACAACACTCCAAGATATAATTCCCCACTTGACATTGATTTTCTATCATCAGCTGATCCTGCCCAATTTGCATCTGCATAGCCAATAACTATTGCTGAGATTTTTCATTGTACAACAAACTAAAATCCAATGTACCCTTGATATAACAAAGTATTATTTTCATTAAAAGAAATTGAATTTAATTAGGATTACTTTAATATCATTCTACTAGGAATGTAGTTAAAACAATATCAGGTATTTTCACTAGAAAGTACAATAGAATACTAATGATTTTTCTGCATTCTATTACATTAACTGCATTACCTTTATCATCTCGTGGAAGTTTCATCCTATTATCCACTGGACTCATCATCTCCCTGATATTACTCATTCTAAATCTTCTTCTGAACCTCCATAGAATATTTTGGATTGAGAAATAAATGTTACATTTCTTCCTTGTGTCACTTATAAACCAAGGAAAAATGTCAATTCACCAATCATTGACATTTTGAACTCACTTTTCATGAATTCGGTGAACTTCTTACACTGTGATTAATCTGACACACTAATTATTATGTCATTGATATACACCAGCACCATTATCTTTTAAAGACTGTCATTATTGACATACATATTGTAATGAACTCTACCATGCTGAAAATCGAGTCTCTTCAAAAAATGATCAAGTCTTGAATACCATTCTCTCAGTGCTTACTTCAACCCATATATAGACTTCCTCAGTTGAAATACTCTATTATAATCTTCAAGAATGGGAAAACCATCTGGCCTTGCAATATAAACTTCTTATAGAACCCCATTCAGATATGATGACATGACATCCATTTGAAAAAATTTGAACTTTATTTGCACTATTGTGACCAAGAATAATCTGATTGTATCTAACCTTCCAATAGGTGAAAAAATTTCATCAACATTGATACCCTCTATCTGGGAGTAACCTTTTTACACTAGTCATGATTTATTTTGAATCACTGCACCGCCTTCTTCCATCTTGTTGCAAAATACCCATTTAGTTTTGATGACATTATTATCTACTGGTCTCAACACAATCTCTCATGTTTGATTATTCTAAATTTGGTCTATCTCCTCATTCATAACCTGAACCCAGTCTTCATCTCTAGCTGCTTCCTTAAAACATTTAGGATCTACCTGAGATAAGAAATATGTTTGTTGTAAAGACCTAATTTTCCATGTTTGAACTGGAGCTTCTTGATCACCAATGATATTTTTCCTATCAATTTCATCTTGAATATTTGTATTTTGTGTAGATACATATTTGACTTCCTCTAACTCATTTTGAATATCTTATTTTGAATCTTCATTTTCAACTTCTACTCCACCAATGTTTCTTACCTATTCATAACTTTAATTAAGAAAATGTTAAATTCATTATTGAACTTTCTATTCATTTTCCACTATAGTGACATCAATACTTTCTACTACTTTTCCCAACCTCTTATTGAATCATTTATATGTTTTTCTTTTTACTGAGTAGCCAAGGAATATCCCCTCATCTCCACATGACTCATATTTATTGTGTTTCTTATTATTGATAATAAAACACTTACTTACAAAGATTAAAAATTATTTCAATATTGGATTCTTTCTATACCACATCACATACGATATATTTTCTTCCTTCAAACATAATATATCCCTATAATATATGTAAACTGATGTCAAGACTACTTCCATATAGAATATATTTGGTAGTTATTTTTGAATAAGAATTGTTCTGACCATGTTGTTGATAATCTAATTTCTCCTCTAAAACACTCTATTTTGTTGAGAATTTATCATATCTAAAACTTGATTCCTTATCCCATGTTTCTAGAGATAATCCTCTACTTGGATGTTTGTAAATTCTGTACCATTATCAGTATGAAAATTTAGAATTTTTTATCCAAGAATCCTTTTTGATTCCCTTTGATACTATTTTATACAATTGAACACATCAGTCTTGTGGGAAATGAAAAATAACCATGCCATCCTACTGTAATTTTTACACCCCAAGATTCCACAGTATGTTTCTCTTTGAATAATGCAATAGCTTGCGCTGTACACAACTTTGAGATTCTAACACACCACGACCAATCAAACTAGCCGTTATGAATTGTAATACCCAATATTTGAAATTTTATAAATTTATTTTTCAAAATGGACTTTATTTTTGGATTTATAATATCAAAATTATATTAGGGTGAATTTTTTGTACTAATCTGAAAGCTTTCAATTTTTGATAAATAGTGAAAAATACTAAATTTGAATTTAAAAAAACTTTTTTAATTGAAATAATTTATAGTGTTAAATTATACATTTGAATGGTTTTTAAGTATAATTAGATTATATTTGTATCATTAAATGTAATTTACATCATTTGATGTAATTTCATAGTTAGACTGGACATAAACAAGTGTCAATCTTTTGATATCTATTATTTCTTAAAAACACGCTTTTTATTTTGACAACGAGAGTTAATTTTAAATTAATTTATTCCACTTATGTGTTTTGAATTTATAAAACTAGATTCCATATTTTGAATCATGGGGTCTAAATTGTTTAAATAGGTAACTTTTATTTTTAGACATTATGAATAATTACTTCAGTAAATATTTTATTTTCCATGGTTAAAGGGTAAATCCAGTAAATAAGGGTAAAAAATAATATTATAATAATATTAAATTACCCTAACACATGTCCCAGCCCTATTTTATAATACATGTACGACCATGGGTATCCTTTGGTCTATTTTGTGACCCCATGTAGACACTTAAGAGTGATAATGACACTTTATATTAATTAATTTAAAGTAATGACAAAAATGACATAAACATATATCTTTTAGTGAAATAATTTTTACATGGGATTATATAAGTTATCTCTTCAACTGTAAATATTTACTTGAAATATAAAAAATTTTCCTACATCATGGTATTTGTTTTATAAATTTTAGACATCATATAAATAAAATTATTTATGACACAATAATGATGTAGTGTTTATGTCATTAATGAATGATTTAGTTAAATGAGATTATAAAAATTAAAAAATATTTAAAACCTATAAAATTCTTATTGTATGACTTTATTTAAAACACTATCCATCTTATATACGACTTTAATGTGTTTTGGACCTTTAGAAACCGAAAATCATTATATAATAAAATAATATTTTCGAACATTCTTAAAGAGCCCCTCCTCCCCCTTATAAAAATATCTCACCTATAACCTATTTCTCACACCTCTTAAGCCCCTTGGATCATACAAAATCTGGACAATTAAGCTCCCCACATCCATATCTTTCTCATATAAGCCTTAACATAGGAATAAGGAACTTAAATGAAGCCTTTTAGTTCAAACCAAAGGGAGTTACCCGATTTAAAGGTAACGTCTCCTCTTAAGTTATTTTATTTTATTTTACTTCTCCAACCCCCTAAATTATATTTATTACTTTATTTTATAAAAAAAATTATCCTAAATATAATATTTTGTTTTTATGAGAATTATTTTAACTACACTTACACACACCTCCATCTAATGGGTATAGAACACAATGTTTCTGTGGACGACGAACTACAGCCTCACGAAACGATGATTGTTCAATCTTCTACTACCACCTCTTATGGTGGAAATTATGATGAAACTATAATTTTATATGATATTTATGATATTTAGTTTATATATAATCTTATGTAATTATATTTTATATCATACCATTATTATTTTCATGTTGTATATATACGATAATTTCATTTGAGGAAGTGCAGACTACCGCCCCCTCAAAGTGATATGAATCATTCATACCATTCATGGAACGCATAAAGGATAGTGTTAATGAACTTATGTAACAAATATGAAATATTATATTATAATTTAATAATAATATACCCATGTATAATTTGGTTTTCTTTCCTTTTAAAATAAAAAAATGAATTGGAAGTTGTGTTCGTGCGAACGTACGGATTACCATCTCCACAAACGCGATGAGATACATTCCCCATCATAACCATTCAAGAATAATTTTTATTTTATTATTAAAAATAATATTTAAGAACATAATATCATTCTGGATATGAATCAAATACATCCTATCCATAACAAATATGACTTACATAATAAAACATATAAAGTAAAACGAATCAGTTAACACCCGAAACAATGATACTACTAAAATATTATTAACAAATAAATATTAAAAGATCATATATGATATAATATTTATGTATTTAGTTCTTTTATAATTTAATAACAATTATTTAACTATTATACATGAGGCTAATTCACCCTCAACCAAGGAAAAGTACAAGGTAAGGGTTAATTTCACAATCTCTTTATTATCCAAGGTTTGTTTTACGTAAGTATCTACTTGAACCTCTTTATCATCTACATCCGTGTTTCTTAAAAATGTATTTAAAAACATTTTTACTATTTACTAGAATATAGTTTAAATTCATTTATACCCTTGTTTTACTTTTTATAAAATGGTATTAAGGGGATCTTTTCGTCGTTTTCCAAACAATGTACTTTATGACCTTTTCGAAAAATTATGGTAAGAATGTTTTTTTAACTTATATGGAAGGTGAAGTTATTCTCCACCGCTATAACACCTTTGAATCTTCCCTTAAAAGATTATAAGAATATTTTTAAAATAAATGTTTTCTTTTATAAATATATGAATTTTAAATGATTTCAAAATAGAAAGAGATATTCCTCTCAAATAATTTTGATTTCATCTATGTCTACATCCTTTAATGAATTTTATACTTGTTTGAAGTTGATTTATTATGATACAAATATTCCATATTTTATTAAAGGTTTTTTGATATTTTTAACTATGGATGTGTTATTTTTATCCCAATCATGTTTTATGGTTAACGTATTAACATTTTGTATGCCAGTTTTAACACGAATGTTTATGTTATGTTTCAACCTTTTCATACGAGGAATGCAATGGACTTAGTAAGTGACGGGTGGAGCCTGATGTAGCTCCCTGATGGATCGGTAGGTCTCATTAGACAATGTAGTGTCTTGGAACAAGGCCTTGACAAAATCTTATTTGTAGTCTTGGCACGAGGCCTTGAATATGTGGTTATGATGTTCGACATTATGCATTCCATCATTATGAAATTGGCTATTTATATTGCATGTGATTATTCAACTAGTAGAATATCCATGTGAATAAGTAAATGGAATTATTAGATTTATATTTGCCATATTATGATGAAGTTTAAGTTTAAAAGGCTTATGTTTTAGTCTTATACATTTCCTTAAATGTTTATGCTTATTTATGAAAGTTTCCGCTATATTGTTATCCTTACTGAGCATCTTAGCTCACCGCTTTCTTTGTTTTATTTTTTTCCCAAGATGTGAAGAATTATTTTATGGTTGACCTGGAGGGATAGGATAAGGGATATAAGTGTGTTAAAAGGGTACAAAATGTTGTTGTTGTTTTTATTTCATGATGTAATATAAAACTTATGTATGTATCTAGTACTTACAAGGCTACTAAACTAATCGGTATTTCAGGACATGATTACTTGTATCATTCCAATGTTATTTAATAATGCACTGACTCTCGGTAACTAAGGTTGAAGAATTATAGTTGGTATCAAAGGAAGTTTATTACAAACCTTGGAAACTTGATTTAGATAAACTCTGATTAGAGCACATTACCCTAAAATAGACTTTGAGAATTAGTATAGAAGAACTTCCTAGAACTTTGTTAATGTAGAGATTTTGTGTATTTTCTAATAAATACATCCCTGTTTAGATACGATCAGGTAGAGGCAGCTCTGGAACAGATGTACCTCTGAGTGAAAACTCCGACAAGGAGTTTCGGGCTTGACCTGGGGTATCCTAGTACACAACAATGGGCCATGCTGCACTCTTTGTTACGAAACTCCTGGGAGATACGCTTAGGATAATTCACATTTTATTTACAAACAATTATGAAGGATTTATGAGTATATACCTAGTCAAAGGAAACATTTTTATGATTATGGATTATATTGATAAACTGTTCAATTTATATTAAGTGTTTTATAAGTTTGGAATTATGTATTGTGATTCATAAACTAATGTGGTGTATGCCATTATTTAGAAATGGAACCTAATGGAAGGAATGAGAACCATATCAACGCACATAATCCATGTAGGGATTTCCCTCCTAATCAAGAAAATTATAGTGGAGCTGGTTATGCAACTGGTGATGATCATCTTATCACCATACTGGGACAACTCACTCAAGTTATAAATAATAACCTTACCCGTATGGAGCACCCTGATCCAAAATGAGGAGGATCAATGTTAGACTGATTCATGAGGAAAAAACCACCAACATTCAATGGTACTACAAATACATTTTTAGTTGATCAATGGGTAAATTTATTAGAGAAAATATTTCATGCCTTGGGAAGTAGTGAAAGGGAAAAAGTTGTCATGGTAGTTTATCACCTCACAAGAGATGAAGATCAATTGTGATCGTTAATTCAAAACACAAAGTAGGATGAAGAAGTATCAAATATGAAATAGGGGGAGTTTAAAGATATTTTATTAAAAAAATAATTTCCTTGTGACCATCGAGTGGATATGGAAAGACAATTTCTGAGTCTAAGGAAAAAAGAGGATGAAAATGTCACAAAGTATGAGGCTAACTTTACAAGGATAGCAAGACATGCAACCGATTATATACGTAACCAAAGGAGTAAGATTAATCTATTATTTAATGTGTTAAAACCGTTTCTCCATCAAGAATTAGTCTCACAATCCTTCTCATCATACGAAGATATTGCCTCATGTGCTATCAAGACAGAAAAGGAATTATCTAAGTCTTACGACATTAAAGCAAAGAAAAAGATGAAGAGATCTACTGAACACTCTGGAAATGGAAATAAGGGGACGAATGGAAAATTTTAAAATCCATCCTATGGTAAATGTGAGAAGAAACACCCTGGTACTTTCCTGAAGAAAATGAGATTCTATTACAAGTGTGGTGAAAAAGGCCACCAAGCTCATGATTACAAAGGAAATAAAGAGGCTGTCAATGTTGAATGCTACAATTGTAGAGAAATGGGGCATTATGAAAATGAATGTCCTAAGAGCCAAGGAAACTTACCTAAAAAAGGCCAAGGGAGTAAAACCAATCTTACGAGATCACTACTACTGAGGTTGAAGCTCCGAAAGACATGGTAGCAGGTAATTTAATGGTTTCATCATGTTTAGAAAATGCTTTATTTGATTCTGGATCATCACAATGTTTCATATCTTCCTAGTTTGCTAAGAAAATTATATATTTTTAATTTGATTTAATAAGAGAGTTATCAGTCAAAACTCCTAAGGGAAGTATCATTACAACAATGTTTTGTGAATCAGTCCACATTATGGCATATAAATGTTTTTTATCCACTGATCTCATCACCATACCCATGATTGAATTTGATATAATCCTGAGTATGGATTGGATTTCGGACCATGATGAAAAACTTTATTATAAGAAGAAGGTTACAATTTTTGATGATGATAAGAAATACCTTATCTTTAGAGTAGAAACATCACCATTTGATTCTTATCTAGATCCACCCCCTATAGCTCTACTAAATTCAATTATTGGGGAGGAAGAGAGTGAAATAACTATGGGTGAGAAAATGAATGTTCAAATAGATGATGTATCTATTGTAAAAGAATATGAAGATGTATTTCTAGAGGATTTACCTGGAAATCCTCCAGAACAAGAAATTGAGTTTTCTATTTATTTAATTTATGGTTCAAGGCCCATATCAAAGACCCCTTATAAAATGGCCACTGTGGAATTACTGGAGCTAAAGAAAAAACTAGAGGAGTTGAGTAATAAAGGATTTCTTTGCCCTAGTGTTTCTCTATGGGGAGCCCCTGTTCTTTTTGTTAAGAAGAAAGAAAGATCTATGAGGTTGTACATTTACTACAGGGAGATCAATGCTATAATAATAAAGAAAAGGTATCCCCTACCTCACATTGATGATTTATTTGATCAACTTCATGGAGCTCAATATTTTTCAAAGATTGACCTTCAATTTGGATATCATTAGTTTTGTTTGAATAAGGAAGACATTCCAAAGACAATATTTCGAACCAGGTACAAACAATATGAGTTTATAGTAATTCCTTTTGGACTGACTAATGTACCCTCTGTCTTCATGGATATAATGAACAGAGTTTTCAAGGAATATATTTATGACTTTTTAGTGGTATTTATTGATGATTTCATGGTATACTCCAAAAGCTATGAAGATCATGAAATTCACTTGAGCACTATTCTAAAGACTCTTAGAAGAAATGAATTATATAAGAAGTTTAGAAAGTGTAAATTTTGGCCTTAGGAGATTTCATTTCTTGGAAATATTATCTCTAAGGATGTAATCTCTGTTGATCCTTAAAATAACATGGCAATCTAATAATGGCCAGCACCGAAAAGTATAACTGAGGTACACAGTTTTATTGGTTTGGCAGGTTATTATCGGCATGTCGTCCAAATTTTTTCCTGATTGGCTAACCCATTAACTGAGATCACATGTAAAGGGGTTAATTTTTTTTTGAAAAAAAGAGTGTGAAGAATGTTTTGAAGAACTGAAGAGAATGTTAGTCAATGATCCTATATTGAATCTACCATTGGGGAATGATGGGTTTGTTATTTATAGTGATGCTTCAAAAAAGGACTTGGTTGTGTCCTTATACAGAATGATAGGGTTATTGCCTATGCATCACGGCAGCTAAAAATTCATGAACAAAACTATCCCACTCATGATCTTGAGTTAGTAGCTGTAATATTTGCTCTGAAGATATGGAGACACTATCTCTATTGTGAAAATTTGAGATTTATACTGATCACAAGAGTTTGAATTATATTTTCTCACAAAAATAACCCAACATGAGGCAAATGAGGTGGCTTGAACTACTCAAGGATTATGATTGCACCATACACTACCACCCAGGGAAGGAAAATAAGGTGGCAGATTCATTGAGCAGAAAGGATCATGGAGTTTTGAACAAGATAAGAGTTGAAAGGGATCCTATGTTCATAGATCTAGTAAATATGGATATGGGAATAATCATGGAAGGTGAAACATCTATAATTTTTCAAATGGTTGCTAAAACATCTTTACTAGAAAGAATTAAAAGTTCTCAGACGGATGATGAGGAGTTTAAAAAGAAAATTAAAGGTGTGAATGATGGGAGATTAATCAACTTCTTATATGAAGATGGGATTTTGAAATTTGGGAAGACACTTTGTGTTCCTAACATACCTAATCTAAAATTTGAATTGTTGGATGATGCTCAAAGATCTAATTTCTCTATACACCCTGGTAGACCTAAGATGTATAGATATTTTAAGGAACATTTTTGGTGGGACAACATGAATAGAGAGATTGTTGATTATGTGTCAAGATGTGTGGTTTTTCAACAAGTTAATGCTATAAGACAACATCCTAGAGGAGTCACACAACCTCTTCCCATACCTGAGTGGAAATGGGATGATATTACAATAGACTTTGTCATGGGGTAACCAAATACCTTATAAGGAATGATGCAATAGAGGTCATTGTTGATCGTCTTACCAAGTCACCTCATTTTCTTGCTATAAGAGAAGATTTACCACTTGAACGTCGAGAAATACTATATATTAATGAAGTTGTAAGACTTCATGGAGTACCCCTATCGATTGTCTCTAATCATGATCCCTATTTTACATCAAGATTCTGGAAAATTATTCAGAAGGATTTGGATACTGAACTTCATTTGAGCACTGCCTACCACCCTCAAACTGATGGAAAATCAGAACAGACTATTCAAAAATTAGAGGACATGTTGAGATCTTGCTCACTTTACTTTCAAGGTATGTGGGATCAATATTTACCTCTGATAGAATTTTACCATAACAATAGTTTACAATTAAGTATTCAGATGTCACCATATGAAGCGTTATATGAAAAGAGATGTCACACACCAACTTTTTGGGATGATGTTGGTGAAAGAAAACTCGTAGGCTTAGAACTTGTTGAGGAAACAATGGAAAAGGTGAAGGTTATCCAAACCCACATCAATGCAGTTCAAAGTAGGCAAAATATCTATGCCGACAACTGAAGGAATGATTTGGAATTTCAAGTAGGAGATCATGTTTTCTTAAGGTATCTCAATGGAAGGGTGTTATACAATTTAGTAAGAAAGGAAAATTAAGTCCCAAGTAAATGAGACCTTTCTATATTCTAGAATGAATTAGAGTTGTAGCTTATCGTTTGACAATGCCTCTAAGTCTCTCCAAAGTTTATGATGTGTTCAACGTATCACTATTGAGAAAATACATGCCAGACCCAACACATGTACTCAACTATGAAGAAATAGAATTGGAACCTAATTTGTCTTGTTACAAAGATCCTATCAGAATTCTTGATAACAGAGAACAAGTGTTGATAAACCGGATGACTCATATGGTGAATTTTCTATGGAAAAATCATAAGATGGAAGCGGCAACATGGGAACCTGAGGAACTTATGATGAAGAACCACATGAATCTTTTTATGTAGTAGTATTCTATAAATTTCGAGGATGAAACTATTTGAAGGAGGGAATCATGTAACACCCCAAGCTTCCACGGTACATTTCCCTTTTGATAATTCAATAGCTTATGTTGTATGTAACTTCGAGATTCTAACACACCACAACCAATCAAACAAGTCTTTATTAATAGTAATACCAACTTTTTGAAATTTTATAAATTTTATTATTAAAAATGGACATAATTTTTGGATTTGGAATATCAAAATTAGCTTAGGGTGAATTTATGGTGCTTTTCTAAAAACATTCAATTTTTGATGAATAGTAAAAAATACTAAATTTTAATTAAAAACAACTTTTTTAATTGAAATAATTTATAGTATTAAATTATACATTTTAATGGTTTTTAAGTATCATTAGATTATATTTTTATAATTTAACATAATTTAGGTCATTGGATGTAATTTCTCATTTAAACTGGACATAAACAAGTGTCAATCTTTTGATAGTTATTATTTCTTAAAAACATAATTTTTGTTTTGACAACAGGAATTAATTTTTAAGGAATTTATGCCACTTATGTGTTTGGAATTTGGAAAAATGGATTCCATATTTGGAATCAAGAGGTCCAAATTGTATAAATAGGTATCTTTTATTTTTAGACATTATGAATAATTACTTCGGTAAATATTTTATTTACCATGGTTAAAGGATAAATCTGGTAAATAAGGGTAAAAAATAATGTTATAATAATATTAAATTACCCTAACACGTGTCATAAACCTATTTATAGATACATGTCCAACCATAGGCATCCTTGGGTTTATTTAGGGTCCCAATCAAGCCACTTTAGAGTGATAATGACACTTTATATTAATTGATTTAAAGTGGAGACAAAAATGACATAAACATATATTTTTTAGTAAAACAATTTTTACCTGAAGTTATATAAGTTATTTCTTCAACTATAAATATTCATTTGAAATCTAAAAATATTTCCTACATCATGGAATTTTTTAATAATTTTTTGACATCAAATAAATAAAATTATATATGACACAATACTGATGCAGTGTTTACCTCATTAATGAATGATTTAAATAAATGAGATTATAAAAATTAAAACAATATCCAAAACCTATACAATTATTATTGTATGATTTTATTTAGAACACGAGTCATCTTATCTTTGAATTTAATGAGTTTTGGACCTTCAGAAACAGAAAATCCTTATATCATAAAATAATATTTTCAAACATTCCTAAAGAGCCCCTCCTCCCCCTTATAAAAAGCCCTCACCTCTAACCCATTTATCACACCTCTCAAGCCCGTTGGCTCATCCAACCTATTCCCAATTAACCTCCATACATCCCTCTATTTCTCCTAGAAGTATTACTATTAGCATAAGGCACATCAAGGAAGCCTTTTGGTTCAAACCAAAGAGAGTTACCCAATTTAAAGGTAACATCTTCTCTTAAGTTCTTTTATTTTATTTTACTTCTCCAACCCCCTAAAATCTCTTTATTCCTTTATTTTATAAAATAAATAGTATCCTAAATATACTAGGTTGTTTTTATGAGAATTATTTTAACTACACTTACACACACCTCCATCTAATGGGTATATAACATAATATTTCTGTGGATGACGAACTATTGCCTCACCAAATGATAATTGTTGAATATTCTACTACCACCTCTTATGGTGGCCATTATGGTGAAACTATAATTATATATGATATTTATGATATTTATTTTATCTATAAGCTTCTGTATTTCTATTTTATAGCATAACTTTATTTTTTTCATGTTGTATATATACGATAATTTCATTTGAGGAAGTGCAGACTACCGCACCCTCAAAGTGATATGACTCGTTCATACTATACATGGAACGTATAAAGGATGGTGTTAATGAACTTAAGTAACATATATAAAATATTATATTATTCTGGAATAATAATATACCTATATATCATTTGGGTTTCTTTCTTTTTAAAATAAAAAAATGAAATGGAAGTAGCGTTTGTGCATACGTACGGATTACCGTCTCCACGAATGTGATGAGATTAATTCTCCATCATTCACATTCAAGAATAATTTTCATTTGATTTTTTAAAATAATATTTAAGAACATAATATCATTGTAGATATGAATCAAATACATCCTATCCATAACAAACATGACTTATGTAACAAAACATATAAAGGAAAACGAATCAGTTAACACCCGAAACAATGATACAACTAAAATATTATTAACAAAGAAATATTAGAAGATCATATATGATATAATATTTATGTATTTAGTTCTTTTATAATTTAATAAAAATGATTTAACTATTATACAGGAGGTTAACTTACCCTCTACCAAGGAAAAGTATAAGGTAATGGTTAATTTTACAATCTCTTTATTATCCGAGGTTGTTTTTACGTAAGTATCTACTGTGACATCTTTATCATCCACATCTGTGTTTCTTAAAAATGTATTACAAAACATTTTTACTATTTACTAGACTATGGGTTAAATTCATTTATACCCTTGTTTTAGTTTTTATAAAATGGTTTGAAAGGAATCTTTCCGTCATCTTCCAAACAAGGTACTTTATGACCTTTTCGACAAATTAAGGTAAGAATGTTTTTTAACTTATATGGTGGGTGCAGTTATTCTTTACTGTTATAACACCTTTTAATATTTCCTTACAAGATTATTAGAATATTTTCAAAATAATTTTTTTCTTTTATAATTACATGAATTTTAAATGATTTTAAAATAGAAAGAGATATTCCTCTCAAATAAATTTGATTCCATCTATGTCAACATCCTTTAATGGGTTTTATACTTGTTTGAAGTTGATTTATTATTATAAAAATATTCCATATTGTTTTGAAGGTTTTGTGATATTTTTAACTGTGGATGTGTTATTTTTATACCATTCATGTTTTATGGTTAACGTATTAAAATTTGATATGCTAGTTTTAATAAAAAAATTTATGTTATGTTTCAACCTTTTCATATGAGGAATGCATTGGACTTAGTAAGTGACGGGTGGAGCCTGCTATATCTCCTAGATGCATCGATAGTTCTCATGAGACAAACTCCTGTATTGAAACAAGGCCTTGAAAAAATATTATTTGTAATCTTGGAACGAGGCCTTGACAATGTGGTTATGACGTTCGATATTATGCATTCCATCATTATGAAATTGGCTCTTGATATTGCATGTGATTATTCGACTAGTATAATATCCATGTGAATAAGTAAATGATATTATTTGATTTATATTTTACATATTATGATGAATTTTAAGTTTAAAAGGCTTATGTTTTAGTCTTATACATTGCCTTAAATGTTTATGCTTATTTATAAATTTTCTGCTATATTTTTATCCTTACTCAGCATCTGAGTTCACCCCTTTCTATGTTTTATTTTTTGCCCAGGATGTGAAGAATTATTTTATGGCTGACCTGTAGGGATAGGCTAAGGGATATAAGTGTGTTCAAAGGGGACAAAATGTTTTTGTTTTTTTATCTCATGATGTAATCTAAAACTTATTTATGTATCTATTACTTCCAAGGCTACTAAACTAATCAGTCTTTCGGGACATGATTCCTTGTATCATGTCAATGTTATGTAATAATGCACCGAATTTGGGTAATTGGGGTCAGGGAATTACATGAATCATCAATGAAAATAATGTAATTCTTATTCTTGTCAATGTATCTTGGCGATGTTGGTCTATATACATCTATATGAACCAAATTAAGTACTCTAGTTAAATTTTGTTCTTTTTACTTGTGCGTGTTTCTGAAAATCTTCCCTTTTTGAAAAGAACCACACATATGAGTGTGATAATGTGATATCTTAAGGAGGTATCGAGATGCATCATATTTGACCAGATCTTAGAGGGATGGTTGAAATAGATGGAAAAGATGTTTATGCCACAACCTGTTTTTCTCATCTATGGATAAAAAGAACATATCTTCTTCTTCACTTACAAGGTAGAGATCCCCCCTTGTTATTTTTCCCTATAGAACAACTACACTATCTCTTCCTTTGATGACATACATATTCTTAGTAAATATTATAGTAGCCCCTGAGTGACATAGTTTACGGACATTAATAATGTTGTAACTAATACCTTCAATGACTAAGACACTAACACATCTCATTTCTTTACCCCATACTTGGATATTCCTGAACCAATTATCTTAAGGCCTTAATCATTCCCAAATTTAACAACACCTTTATTGTTATATTTTATGACTGTAACAAGATCCTTATTTCTTGTTATATGGGTTGTGCATCCACTATCAAGGATCTATACACCAGAACAATCTGATGATTTGAGGGCAGTTTCTGCAATCCCTTCCTTCTCAGCACTCTTCTTTTTGATATATATTTTTGACTCCATACTTGGTATTTATTGAAAATATTGATCTTCCTTAGAGTATGATGGACTGACTTCATCTTTTATATCCTTAAATCAGTTTTATGTTTTCATATCACTTGATGATTCATTGTGTTTCTACTTTTGACCAATTTACTTCTGCTTCAGCACGTATCTCTGCATGGTTTATGTACAATATCTGGCCATGTGTCAAAAAACTCCACACACACAAAAATTTCCCTAGAAAGTTATTATAGAGTATTGATATCTATTTGGATTCCTATGTTGTTCTTATACCCTTTGGTATATCTTATCTATGGAACACAAATTTTATGAGTGTCTCATCTTTCCATAGTAATAACACCTTATGCTAGGTGAATTCCTGTGAGTCTCTTCTACACAACCGATTATTCCTTAGTCTCTTTGAATATTCTAGTTCTTCTTCATACCAAAATCAATCTTCAATCCTAGAGTGGGTTCTTGCTGTATGATATTAATCATCACAATTTTTGTTTTCAATCATGCCCCATATAGGCCTTATCATTAGAACTAGAATTTTTTTCCTACTAGACCTCTATGATCTACATATATATTTTCGGTCACCTGAATGATCTTATTTCCTAATAACATATTGAGAATTAGAAGTTTTTCTTGATCTTTAAAATTTTATCACAGGATGATGACTTCCTCTTCAAGTTCATTAATGTGTTTTATTTTTTCTTTCATTTTGTTATTCAACACATCAATCACCCTTTTACATTATTCAACTTTTAGTTTATTCCCAATAAATGTTTATGAGTCCCATGATAATGAAGACTCAGATTCTCAATTTATTCTATTAGCTCAGACTTCTCTTCTTCCTACTACTGCATATAGAGTTTGGAATCACACACCACTTTGTTTTATTTCATCATTTTGTCTCTACAAACATCTATCTCTTCAAGAGAAGATTCAATTCATCCTGCATATCAACTCTTCCTTTGACCACTTCTTCATTAATGTCACTTTCATCCTTTTTTGGGAGTTTCCTATAACTTCCACCATAACATTATATCAATTATATTTGTAGTTCTCTACCTCTTAAACCTTATATTCATATAAACTATCATTTTATTGTGAAAGATGATTCTAATTTGTGAAGAAATTTATCTTAAATTTTATCTTTCCTTTCACATAGGCTGAATAATTCTTCATGGGAATTTCAACTTCATCCTCATCATTATTTTAAAAATTCTTGAGGAACCTTAATACAAGATGTACAAACTTTTCACATTGAAATAATGCAAGTGGTAGTTTACCTTTGAACATTCCTTTTCCTATTTGAATATTTGAGGAAAGGAAGGACATTTCCTCATCTGTCTCTTCTCCTTCCTATCTATCTTCAATGGTGAGATTCTTTATGGAATTGAATGCCACCTATTTGGAATTAAATTTTTCCACATACTTAATATCCTCATTTCTCATCTCATATGAAATAATATTACTATGAAATATATCCAATGTTAGCTCCTTTTGATATTTATCCCCCAACATATAAACTTTTGAATTGAACTGAGGTGGAAGTCTTCTCAAGATGTTATTGAAAATATTTACATCATAAATAATTTCTCTGAGACCACACATGTCTTCCAAAACAAAATTCACCCAGTCAAATAATTCATCAAAAGACTCATTAGAGTTTATTTATAGATATTCATAATTGTTATATGTAACCTGTAGCTTTTCCTCTCTAACCTTTGAGTCTCCCTCATAAATATTTACCAACTTTTCTAACACAGCATGTGATGGCTTTCATGAATTCACCTTCATATAGATTGCATTGGATAGGTATCCCCATAAGTCATTGATTTATTTGGTGTCAACATCTAATTCCCTTCGGCCAGTTTTTGATACATCACCACAACCCACACTAGTCAAAATTTTATGCATCCCTGCTATAAAGACGTCCATTAATAATGATCAAAAGTAGTTCTTCATCCAATTCATCCATAATTAAAAATCTTTTCAATCAAATATTGGAATTATTTTATGATTTAAAACCTCAATTTAAACCTCTTCAAGAGAAATATTAAAATTAACCTTTTTATCTGATACTAATTTTTATCCCAACTAAGTTAAATACCCTATGGGTGGGGGGGGGGGGGTGAATTAGGGAATGAAAAATTAAAACAACTGCCCCTTAAAATATTGTTTCATTGAAAAATCCCCCATCTCTCTATTTTTCCGATGTATGAGCATAAATGAAATAATGAATGAGACACATCAATTTTACTTGGTTTACCCTCCCTGTGCTACATCTAAGGAGAATGAATCATCAATGTGACGATATACCAAATCCACTAAAAGAGCACTACTATTTTAGAGTTTATAGTGGACTCAGTATCACTCCTGGTTTACAACCAATCACAAATTTAAATCTCACTACACTCTCAACTTTTCTGTGATCAATGTTTATTTAGAAGAATCCTATTTGATCACATGGATCAATATTTTTTAAACCTAATTTAGTGAATAATTGAGTTCCACTTTTATCCACTTGATGAATACTAATTTACCATAGATTTACTAGGCAATACCTTGTGGTTCACACTTAATATTTCACCTAAACTTTTAATGTATTGTGTAAAACTATATGATTTTAATACAGTATTTAACTCTGTTGTAGAATTCCAAATTGTGCGCAAATCTTATGCTTTTCATCCAACTCCCTTGGTCATTTAGACTCAAGTCCATTTTTTTCGTACAAAAAATATTTTATTCATTTCTTTGTGTAGCTCTACTTGCACGTAGATTTATTAACTTGTGTGTAAATTATTACATGATTCAGAGCCCTGATTTTCTCTAAGGGTTGAACTTCTAAAATGAGGGATGTAGCTATCAATTTATAGACCTGTCTGACCCTTGTGCGCAAAATCCTTATGCACCTTCCTCTATGCACGTAAGATTTCCCTAACCATGGAAGTTCTTTTTTTGATATTGCATTGGGAACTTAAAATCCTTTCATGTGAAACCTCCATATCTATTTCATGGATACACACAACTCTTCTTTTGGTGCACAAACTCATCTTTTTCAAACATTCAAATCTTTCGTGCACTTATTACCTTAGCGATATTTTGATGCACTGATCCTAAATCTTGACTTGAGTGAAACATTGTAAAACACCAACAACCTTTCATGAAAATTTTTACTTTTATGTGAAAATAATTCCTTTTCCAAAAACACATTTCTACATCATCTAGATTTTGGACCCCAAAAATTTTGCAAACACTGGGAAATAATGCCACCTTGTATACACATATTTTTGTACCACCACCAGAGTATCAATTAATTTTTATTGTATATTTGTGAAAATTTCTTGTCAATAATATCTATAGAACACAAAAATAACCATGGAAACCTTCTTTGTCAACAAACACAATCAATATAAAAACACTGTAATGTTACCTTGAAGGATTTTCCGCAACAAAATTAAAAAAATATATAGATTTTTTGTACAATGACATACATAATAGTAAAGGTAACTCTCAAATATCTCCTAGATAGAGGGGTGAGAAACTGCTCTATCTCCATAGGTGAATTGGAGGGTGGGCTGGGGAAATGGCCGATTCTCTAGTAGTCTTGAGTATAATAGAATCACTCAGATTCATTAAAGCTAATATAAGTGCTAGTGTGATCTAAGATTCTGATTGAATAAGATCTTGATTTTTTTTTGTTCTTGATATTACTATAATTTGAATAGTTTAGATATATTAAATGTATAAAAAAAGGAAAAACTGAAATATAAAAAAAAACAAAAAAATGTATGTATATATATATATATGAAACACTTATCAATGAGAAATTTTAATATATGTTCCTTACCAATTTATATATTCAATTACCTGCATCGTTATGTTATTCATTTTTAACAACCTTCACTATGACGAGTTCTGCATTTTCACCCTCTCTTATATGTTCTCTTGTTTTTATATTTTTAGGAAAAAACTATTCATTGTTTTGTGGTTGATGAGGTTCACTATCACAAAGTGGAAATTGATCTTCATCACCCATATAATATAAGTCTATATGGTTTAAGTGTACAAAAACAATCCATCCATCATGTTTTTTACCATCCAAACAATAAACCATCTTTACTTGTAAAACCAAGATAATTGGATCATGCTTTTCACACTCACTGGTATAGATCAAGTGAGAGAATTTGAAAGAAGTAAAATGTAATGAATCTTTCATTATACCCCTATTAATGTTGAACCACTTACATTTGAATAATATAAATGAAAATTGACCCTAATAGTTCAATTCCATTATATCATTTATCCTTCCAAATTATCCTACCTTTTTAGGTGTAAATACACCAATATTTTATGTTTTCAAGACTTCTTCATGATAAATTCTACAAAACATAAAGCCATGAATATTGTAGGAATTGAATCTCTTATCCTTATTTAGAGGAAAAAACTTCAAATCATTTGATATTTCAGATCGATTATCTACATTCATTATCTAGAAAAGAATATATAAGGGGTTACTTTTAACATAGAAATATAATTTCACGTCAATAATATGAAAATGAGTATATATTTATATGATATCTAGACCATTAAAAAATCTCTTTATTAATAAATTTTTTCAATTCCAGCTCATTTCAAGATCAATCCCTCGGTTATCTCTTTGTTTTAAATCAAAATTATTCAATAAATGGATCTGCAATAAGGATATTGAGTAGCACATACCTATGTCCTTTTAGAAACTCCAATTCAATCCATGTCAGATTTGACACATTTACAATTGGTTGTCCAATAGTAAGAAATATCGATGATTTGTTTTCAGAACAAGAATTAATGGAGATGTTATTAACACATCCAACATGATTGAATCTAGTCTCAATCCCATCCAAATACCTAGAACATAAGGTCAAGAACTTTTATTCTATGTAACTTTCAAAAATATATCCTTTTTGATGAGATTTATTCCTAACATTTTATTTCAAATGACCTAAGTACTTGATGAAAAAAATAAAAAACATTTTAAAATTTTTTACCCAATGATTTGATAAAATTAAATTTACCAGTGAAACTAAAAATTATATCAACATACCTCTCAATTGTATACATCCATAAATAGTGTACTATTCCACCAAGTTTAACATCATCCACCAAATAAATAGTCAAATGAATCATTATTGTGAAGAATGAAAGTATAGATAACATATACAAATGAAAAGTTGTAAAAGAAATTATTTATTGAAGTTTATCAAGATCAATTGGATTTTGAGTTTTTCCATAAATATCTCTGAAAAAGGTAAAAAAATAAAATAGACCTGAAATTAATTTTTCAGGTAATGTATTACACAATTCCAATAACAACAACTAATCCATCAGAATATGCGAGTCTTGAATTTTCACTCCATGTAACTTTCAATGTTTTAAATCGACACAACTTGATATATTACTTGAATATCCATCTAATACTTTTAAATTATTTAAATCTCAAAGGAATACATCTTTTTTATGATTTTTCATTGTAAAAATAGCTAAAGGATACTTTCTATTATCATTATCCCACGAAACATGCTTTTTATATATTGAAACTAAATCCTTACAAGCATTAAGGCGATCATTTGATTTACCTTTCTCATTAAACAATATAAAATTTACATTTTCATAGATATTCTTCTCAACATGCATTAATTCAAAATTATGATGTTTCAAATTAATCTCCCTATAAGGAATTTTGAAAAATATAATCATTTTATTCCATAGTTATGTTCTATCTACTTCAGATACTGTACCTCATACCCTTTCCCCCTTCTTCAAACCGATTACATCTTCCAAAGTATTTAGTGACCTTAATTAATTATCCTAGTATTTTTAAATGGATAACACCTTCAGTGGATTTCTTAATTCAATATCTCTATCAAATTGTGTATTGTTAAACATGAATTTATGAAAATCATCAATTAATTTATGACGATACATAAAACACCATTTTCTATTATGAGGTAATTGTTTAGGTTGAAAATCAAAATTGAAAACTAGATAAGCTAAACTAGTATTGGTGTTCTAGCCGGATAAATGTCCATGTACAGAAAACTCACTAATTTTCCACATTAAAGAAGAATGAATTTTGAATAGTTTTATCATTAATAAATCATTTGTTTTGTGGTCATCATCCCATAATTCTTACAATTATTTGATTTGAGGTTAAAGGTATACATCAGTGTCATTTATTTGTATTTTCTTTATAATAACAATCATCTAAATAATGAAATAAGTATTCTTCATACACATCTATGGAGTTAGATTATAAGGGATCAAGACAACTCTCTAAATGCTATAATTAGTACTTAAAGTACCAAAAGGATTAAATTTATTAGAATCCAATCCCAAACAATACATTCCTAGGATCCTAAGAAAAATATGGATATAATGAATCAAACATATTTCATGATGTTGATTGTTTTGGATGTATCGTTAATCCATTATTACTATCCTGATCATGCCATATTCAATCTTAGATGACATGAATAATCTTTTAAGGCATGGTTTTAGAGTAAAGTAATGAAATAAATTTGTAGGAGTTTTCTTCTTTTGCTTCTTTCTGGGGGTGCATTTATTTATACTCTCATTGTTTTTCATTTAATTACATATGCTTTCATGAAATCCTATTCATTATTATTTATCAGAGTCTTCTCCCTATTAAAACATGCAATCATTAGGGAATTCTTGTATCTTTGTATAATCAAGTATAATATTGTTGATGACTTTATTTATCTCATAGAATGTTGCAAGAATCTTAGATTCACTAAATATATAATGAAGAATATCATAAATCATGGATATTTTATTGACATTAATTCTATAGAGACACTTGATATAATAAAAATTAAGTATAAAATACAACTTCAAATACTTGACACACCCTTCTTACAATTATTGTTATCCTTATTCAATTAAATAATGAAACTAAATTTTTTCTTCATTGAAGTTATGATCAAGATTAACCTGCTCATGATCAATTGAAGGTTATTTTGATCTATTAAATTCTTGGAAATTGTACTCTACAAATACAAATTCATCATTTATCCAATTTCGAATCGAATTCTCCTTTTGCAGGTCACTTTGTGTTTTATTGATAGGATTTTTATTGTTTTTAGTTTCTATATAATTTGATTCACCATGATAAATCTAACATACATACCTAAAAAGAAACTATTTCGATATCAAATGCTCATATACTTCATTTATATTCAACTATCGATTTAATTTACAATCAAGACATGAAAATTTTATTATACCATCCACTAATTTGTTTGCAATTGCATAATCTAATTTTTTTTCCAAACCCTTGGTATACTGAGGTGTGTTTCGAGGTAAATTATTCCAAATTTTACCCATTTTTATTGTATTTTCACTCTTATCCCATTATATTCAGATATAAATATATAAATGTTTAATCAAATAATTACAATCAAAATTAAACATCACCCATCTTTTTTATTGCGACATAACACAAATTCAACATAAATATGATCCAATACAACATAAAAACATAAAAAACACACAATTAAAATGATATTTATATAATTTTGTTAAAAAAATATAAAAATTCAATAAATCAAACTTTCATTGACTTTGGGGCTTGTAGTCATCGTAAAAATGGGAAGAGAGGACGTTGGGGGTCACTGTCGAGGAATAAGGGTCGCTATGACGTCATTGTCAGGGAGTAGGGGGTTGGGGTCATATGGATTGAGGGGGGGGGATGATCATTATTGAGAGTAGAGGGGTCAGGGTCATGGTGGTCACTTGAAAGAGGGGTCAGGGTCACAGTGTTTGTTGATGGGGAGGGGGGGGTGTTGGGGTCATGGTGGCAGCCAGTAGGTGGGATCAGGGTTATGAAAATCCTTAGTGGGGGGGTCGGGGTCACATTGATAACTAGTAGTTTGGATCAAGGTCATGGAAGTAATTAGTAGTAGGGGTGTCGGGGTCATGATGGTAGCCTATAGGGTGGGTTAGGGTCATGAAGGTCACTAATGGGGGGGGGGGTTAGGGTCATGGAGGTAACAATTAGCAGTAGGGGGTTGTGGTCATAGTGGTCCGTGTGAGGAGAAGGGGAGTCAGGGTTCGAGGTCACTAAGGGGATTAGGGGGGGGGTCAAAATTAGAGTTTTTTAAAATATTTTAATGTGGCTTAAATAAAACCACCTTTAAATTTGTAAATAAAAAATAAAGCAGTGGTTATTTTAAACCAAATCTATATTATGGTTTTTTATACGATTTATTTCATGACAGTTTTTAGAATCCATGTTATGACCTTTTCCATTTTTATTGATATAGAGGCAATGATTCACATGGATTTTAATGCCTATATTTTTGGATTTGGAGTTTGACTTGGATTGGGGAAGATACATCAAGATATAATGTGATTAAAAGTGGAGAATTTTTTCGATAAATAAAGGTTGATGATACATGTTAGAGGAATAAATCGATCAAAAGGGATCATCCAAAATTTGTATTTTCACCTTCATAAATAGTATACCACCACCGTTAGAGTTATTTTTTATTCTCATACCGTCTATCATGGTTTGTATGAGGGGGTTTTTTAGAGTCATGTAATGAAATAAATGGGGTTTCTCTAATAAAGTATTAATTTAGGATTAGTTTAAGTTAATTTGTTGCATTTATTATTTCTTTTTGTCTCTTATTTATCTCCTAAGCATGACCTTTAATGATCATACCCAAGTTGGGGCTTGAGATACAACTACCCCAAGCCTGCCTCCATAGTCCAGGGGCTAGTGACCAGTGCTGAAGGCATAACTAACATGAGAAAGCCTTTTCCTAAGTACCTATATGCAGAAACACAACCATCTCAATAAAAAAGCGTAGAGGGAGTAAAAGTAAAATAATATTAAAGATAAGGCAACAACCATGAACGAAAAACATCTATATAGTATAAGAGTACAATAATGTAAATTGGAATGTAAAGGGGAAATATACATTCCCAACTAGAAATATGTCCCAAACTGACAAAAATGGAAAAGTAAACTGCTGAGATATCCCATCTCTTAAATCCTAAGCTGTGACCACCACACAAATTCCAAATTACCAGGTATCCCAAAGCTCGTATGAAGTCACCACCAACCTATCTATCATCTACATAAGAAATGAAACGTTCTGGAAGATTCCATGCAGGGGTGAGTATATACATACCTAGTAGGATCCCCCAAAAATTTGAAGGGGGATCAGTACGGAATAAAATAGGAATATAAATATAGTAGATTAAAGATACTACCAAAGAGAAAAACTCAACCCAAAATAAGATTTGAATTAACCTCATCCAAACATAAGGGGATTGAAAAAGTGAGTATATAAACTACATTTCAATCCTTTAGCACCTATAAAAGGATAGTAGAATCATCCAACCATGACAAGATAGACATGGAAAGCATGTGGCATACCCCGGGTGTCTTTCTTTCTCCTCGAATGAGAGTAACCAAATTCAAGGGTATGGATACATAAGAATATATTTATATATGATCAATAAAAGAATCCAAAATGAGAGAGTAAGGGGATCTCCATATCATAGATCATCCCAATAAGAAGAGTATACAATAGTTCAATAAGTCCATCAATGATGCCCAACATCTCATGTGTCTTCCTAGACATAACCGTGAAAGTAAAGCCATGCCTTGTTACTTTGCTGCATAGTCAAGTGGGAAAAAAATTGAAGTAGAGGAACCACACCATATTATGCCAGTGGGTTCCACTCTGGAAGTATCTATATAGGACTCATGCTCATACTGATGGGGGGTTCTATACTAGTGTCATGAGGACCCATGCCCTTTCCGATAGGGGGTTCCATTGGATGGATAAAGGACCCACACCCAAGTTGATGGGGGGGGGGGGTTCCACTTTAGTGTCATGATGAACTACTGTTTGGTGTGACAAGGGGGTTTCACTCTAATCATTGAGGACCTTCACCCTATCTGATGGGGGAGGGGGGGGGGGTTCAATCCAATGTTGTGTAACCATGCCTTGGTACCATAGGGGGGTTCCACTCTAGTCCTTAAGGACCCTCACCCTAGTGCATCAAGGGGGTTCCACTCAGAAGGTAACTGTATTGGACCCATGTCCATGCTGATGGGGGGTTCTGGTCTAATAATTGAGGACCCACACTCTATTTAATATCTGAGTTCTACCTGGAAGAATCCTCTGGTGATCCTTCTTAATCACTACCATCATCAGTCATTACCTCAATAAGCGCCATGCTAGAAACATTTCCCACCATTTATCAAATGAAATAATGGAGGAAACCATCATGTTCTACATTGAAAAACACTGAGGATAGTGTTCTAAAGATATGAAATCTAAGTTCAAAAGAAGCAAATATGGAACCTTGAATTTTCCTAAAAAGGAACCAAGGGGTACACAGTGTGTGAGGGGAACCACACAGTGTGTGGTCCCTCTCCACCACCTGGCCTTATCCATGACTAGAACATAGATCCCAACCCATGTAGTAGTATACACTATTCAGGTGGACTACATGACATGTCCAAGCTAACCGATATTGGGCCATGTCCTTTCAATCATGTCTGTGTACTTTCATCCTATGTTTGTGTACATCGGTACATGATGTGTAGCTCCACACAGGGTGTTGCCCATGTGCTCTGGCTGTGTCTGTGTACTTTTGTATAGGTTCATGTGCATGGACATGTACTCCCACATGTAGTCCTAATCATGTGACTCATCACATGACTTGTACAACTAGGGATGTGGTACATGACATGTAGAAGGGATACATTCCATTCCATCCTTATGATTTCCTAAAACCCTAACTGCCACACTTAAGGGGCCACATGTCGTGTGTCCATTATTATAGATGGATTGTAGTTTAGTTTCGTCCAAAATCTTAGATGTGATTTCTTCACCATGATTCAGTCCTTATTACTTCGAATCTAGCCTCAGTTCTACTCAATAATAGTTTATCTAGGCCATATCTATTTTTTTCCACTATTCACTAGAAAAATAGATTATAATTTCCCTTAATTGTTCTATCATCCAACCTATAATCATTTCATAACACCACACCTTCCTTAAACAATGATTTTTTCACTGATCATCAGAATGATCATCCTTATCTCATAACAATCCCAAATCTATGTTTGATTTTTCAATTTTCTCATTGTATATGATTCTGTCACAATTTAGGGGGTTTGATCCGGCTCAGTACTGCCCAAAAATGTCAAATCAGGACCATGGAGTCCTAATGGTGAAGAATGTGAAGAAAAATTGGGATAAAGGCACTATAACAAAGGTTTAACCATCATTGTCCAAGAGTTCTTGGAAAATGATCAGAAATGAGAATTAGGGGTTAGAAAACACTGAATAATCAATTATGTTTTCAATACATAGGTGCATTCTCAATCCACAATTGGAAAAGATCCAAGAACATGGATTAATATTCTCAATCTATTTAATGGAAATGGAATAAATCACCAATTTAAAAGTTCTACCTAGATATTGGATCATTATTCTTTGAACAATGTACTCAATAATGATTAAGGTACACTGTTGCATTCATTGCGCTCTGATCTTCTCTGATCCAAGGTTTTATTGTCATCCGATGTGATTCACCAATGAAGGTGGAAAGAGGAGCTCTATAATTCTACTAGGGTTTATGTGACCATGGAATTATTCTCATAGTTTATTTCTCTGTATTAAAATGAAATAATTAATTTACTAAATAATTAATTATTCCAATGAACATACCACTAATGAGAAGAGAGTTTTAATGCCCTATGCCAACCCATTTTATACTGCGCACAGGGTAAGCACCACATTATGGACTAAACCATGGTTTTATATTTCTAATTCAATGTTCCATTTAAGATTTATCCTATTTTCTTTAAGAACCATGCATGCATAATATAAAATATATTTAATATTTTTATGAAATTAATTCTGGGAACACCCGGCCTCAAAATTTCACACCATATCAGCACCTAGATCTGGAAATATATTTAGATCTATTTTAAAGTCTTCCAATTAAAAAATGGGTCTCTACATTCATTCCCTCCTTTAGTAACCTCTCCCCCCCAAAATAAAAATCTAATAAATAACTGAGGATACTAAGCCTGCATCTGGCTCTCCCACTCCCTGTAACTCTCCTATACATTTTAGTATCTCCATAACACATGAACAGAATGGATGGATCATCCATATAGAGTCCTCTCCAATCGATTCCTGATTTCCATGTGGTTCTCCACAAAGGTGTCTCCTTCCTCGATGTATATATTTCTCTAGTTGATGATGTGCATGGGTTCAGGCATGCATCTCCTCAGCAATGTCATGTGGAATACTTCGTTCACCTACACTAGCTATGGGGGTAGGGAAAGGAGGTAAGTAGCCTCACCAACCCTATTCATGATCTTGAACGACCTAATAAACCTTAGGGATAGATT
This sequence comes from Viscum album, assembly GCA_963277665.1. Lineage (NCBI taxonomy): Eukaryota > Viridiplantae > Streptophyta > Magnoliopsida > Santalales > Viscaceae > Viscum > Viscum album. The sequence continues at coordinate 667,968,753 of OY728131.1, read as the reverse complement.
TCCTTATTGGATGAACATCCAAATTCCTTATCATGGGGATACTCTCAGGAAAATGTGGTCTCCCTACTCAAACTCCAAGGACCGACAATGATGATCCTTATAGTATTTTTTTACACTGGTCTATCCTCATCAACTCATGGATGATCTAGGAATTCTTTGTCATTACTTGTACTATCTCTAGCCCCACCAGATATGTATCCCTGATCTCTTTCCAACGAAAGGGTAACTTGAAGAGTCTCTCATACAAGGCCACAAAAGGATCCATCCTTATGGTAGAGTGGTAAATACTATTATATCAAAACTCTGACTAGGGAAAATGATCATCCCAACTCTGTAAAAAGTTCAAAACACAATCCCTAAGAATATACTCTAACAACTGGATAGTGCATTGATATGACCTTATGTCTAGAGTTGAAAGGATGTACTCATCCTCATTTGGGTCCTGAATGCCTCCTATAGTCCTATCCACAATCATGAAGTAAAATTCATGTCACAATCGATGATAATCATTGAGGGAATCCCATGATCAAGAATGATCTCCTATATATACAACTACCCAAAACTCTCCACCAAAATATGCACCCTGATAGCAAGAAAGTGTGTCGACTTCATGAGTTAGTCAACTATCACTCAGATGGCATCATTATCCTTCTTTGTGTATGGAATACCTATCATAAATTCCATGGATATTACATCCCTTTTCTACTCTGGGATCTCAAGGGGATGAAAAAAACCTACTGAAACTTGTTGCTTAGCCTTCACCTACTGACAAGTGAGGCACTAAGAGATGAACTCACCTACACTTTGTCTCATGCTAGACCATCAAATCTTCTGCTGAAAGACTCTATTCATATTCCCCACACCAGGATTTACAACTAGAGTAGAATTGTGTAACTCTCAAATCTCCTCCTCCCTTATCATGACTATGACCATCGTCCGTACTTGAAGAAATATGACATGATTACCTCCATCATAATATCCATATAGTGAGTTCCCCATGGATATCTAGTCCCCTAAAACCTCAAAGTAAATTTCTCTTAGTGGGGACTCTCTCACATGCTCAAGGAGTGAAGGAGTCAGCACTATTGACTAAAGAAAAGATGTACCCTCCAGCTCCACCAAGGTCAGATACCGGGAGGCCCACTACTCCGAAGCCTCCTGCACCAAATAAAACTTGGAATTATTGCAAATAGAATGTTATAAAACATTTACTTTCCTTAGAGTATATACTATCTCGAATTCATAATCTTGTAAGAACTCTAACCAATGCCGCTGTCTTGGGTTCAAGTCTCTCTGAGTGAATGAGTACATGAGACTCTACTAGACTGAGTAAACCCAAAAGCACTCCCCCAGAAGGTAGTGCCTCCACAACCTCATGGTGAAGACTACTGCTACTAACTCTAGGTTATGAGTCACATAGTTCTGCTTGCAGGGTCTCAAATTCCTCAATCTGTATGCGATAGCTACCTTTTGCTGCATCAACAAGAAGCCAAGCCTAACTCTTGAGGAATAAAAATACACTACAAACTCCATGACTTCCTCTAGTAGTATCAACACTAAATCACTCATCATAATTAGCCTCAACTCCTCAAAGGCCATATATAACTTCTCATTCCAAGTAAACGAATTCCCTTTACGTGTCATGGTGGTTAAAGGGGATACAATTTTTGAGAAGTATGTCAAAAACCTCTTATAGTATCCCACCAAGATAAGAAAGCTCCACACTTCTGACACACTCTTGGGTGGATCCCAAGAAATAAATGAATCGATATTTTATAGGTCCATGGGTAAACCATTCTCATAAATGACATGCCCTATAAATTGAACCTCATGAATCCAAAAATGGAACTTATAAATTTTTCCGTAAAGTTGGTGGTCTTAAAGAAATTCTAGGAGAATCTTCAAGTGTTTTTCATGATCCTCATCAGATACGGAGTAGATGAGTAAGAATTTGATGAAGAAAACCACAAAAAAGTTCATGTATGGATGGAAAACCTGGTTCATCAAATCAAAAAACATAGAGGGGGAATTATTCACACCAAAGGGCATCACTAGGAACTCATAGTGTCCGTAGATACATCAGAATGATAAATTTGGAATATTATCCTCACAGATCCTCAAATGGTTGTAGATGGAACTAAGGTCAGTCTTCGAGTACCATATCATGCCTTGAAACTGGTTGAAGAGGTTGTCAACCCTCTTCAAGGGGTACTTGTTCTTTATTGTGGCATAGTTCAGGTGATGATAATCCATGAAAAGATGAAAAATTCCGCCCACATTTTCCTTGAACAACACTAGATATGCCTAGTTGGACACACTGGGCCTGATGAAACCCTTCTCTTAAAGGTCCTCCAACTACAACTGTAGCTCCCCGAGTTTGGTTGGGGTCATCTGATATACTTCAGAAGATATTAGAGCTATTATAGGATGCAAGTCGATATAAAACTCCATCTCCTTCCTGAAAGGTAGTCCCAGGATATATTTGGGGAATATTTATATATATTCCTCTATAACTGAAGGAATATAGATTCCTAAAGAGCCTAATAAACCAAGGGATATACTCTCCAATTGATGGTTGATGGGCTATAGCATCCATCTTGAAAAACCTGATTTCTTTACCATGAGACATCTATCACTAGAAAAGGTAAATCTCATTCCATCAGTGTGAAGGAATATGACTTGTCTACGATGATATTAAATCTGGGCCTAGACCATGGAAACCAATCCATACCCAAGATGATTTTATATGTACCCATATTGATTACTAAAAATTCCCTTGTGAACCTATCTCCACCAATAAATAGCTTGCTCTACTGGCAGATAAAAGATACAGAATAAGAATTCCCTATTGGTACCTCAAGACGAAGCTGCTATTCTAGTGCCTCAACTGGGAGCTCCAACTCTCGAAAAAAGATTATAGAGATTAAGAAATGTCTAGAACATATTTCAATTAATACTGAAGAAATAGTAGAAAACACATAGATCATACCTCTAATACTCTTGTGTGCTGTGGGTTTATAATCCTCTATAACTTACAACTATCCATGACCCCGACCACCAGTTACCTGAGCCTAACATGGGATGCCTGATGGTAGGGGTGGAAGGATATCATAACATCTTCCACCATCCCTAGATCCTCCTACTCCTCTTCTATCTTCATCTCCCTAGGTTCCACCCTATATATTCTTGGGATATCCTAGATCACGGTTTTACCTATTCCACAACTATTTATTTGCTATCTACCTATGCTACTCAGCATGTCTAGTCAGGTAGTCTTGCTCCATATGACCTTTACCATTACAAGAAATCAATTTCCCCTCTCTAGGATGCTCTTACCCTCTACACTTCCCTTGACCACATTCCTAATTCTGATCAAGGGGAGGTATCCTATGTCGAGATCTTGGTTCCTGACACATGCTACCTACTGTAGACAACTCAACCCTATGATGCTCACTACCAACTCTAGCTATCTAGAGTCTCTCTAAATGAAATATCTCTATCACTAGTTCCTGCTCCGGCACCTCGACATAGGTTAGAATTCACAAGGGCACAACGTTGGATTAGATCTCTCTATGAAGTCCCAGCCCAAACATTCATTCTTGGAATTATCCATCCCAGATTATATCAAGGGAGTACCGTGTAATTTTTTTAACCTTATTGTGTACACAACCAACATCATACCTCCCTATTGTATCTCTATAATCTCCTAAATCCGAAATAAGTGCAAGAAAGAGGTGTAATACTCCTCACGAAACAACTGTTGGAAGTTGGTCCACAAGAGTGTCGACTCATCATGCATATGCAGAATAAGGATTTACTAACACATAGATACTCTATGAAAAAGGCTAGATACTAGTGAAACCACCTGATTCATAGGGGTCTGAACAAGCCTGAAGATATGAACCACCATCTCTAGCCAATATTATGCTACCTGAGGAACTGGATCTCCATAGAACCTCATAAGTCTCTTTTTCTAGAACTTGCGGAGTGTGATAAGACTATGGACATACTCAACCTACTATACTGGGATGATCTAATACTTTATAGGTGTAAGGGTTGCTACCTACCCACCTAGATAAAGGTGGTCATGGGATGGACCCTGAACCAAGGCCTCGTCACTCATCAGATCCTCTTCACAATCCAGAACTAGTATCTTGGATGGCTATCATCATAGAGGCATCCTGAGTGTTATCAAGATATACCATAGTCATATGAGAATATAAATATATGTAATAAAAAATGGAGAGCTGACTCAAGAAGGAAAATCCTAGACTCAATCCTATATGATGCATGTACCATTGATCCCAACAACCAATGTCTCAGTATGCCGATTCAACAAGAAAGTATTCAATATCCTGGAGAATGGATACATTGGCCACCCAAACCATCACCAGATTCCCTGTCCTAAGAGCTGAACTTGAGATACTTTAACATTGTTTCCCTAAACCCAAACAAATCCTCATAATGGGACTAGTCCATAAAATGTCTCATGGATCAAACCAACTTTGATACAAATCTATCATGACCCAAACCAAGTAGTGGATCAAGACAAAACTACCCCAAACCTACCTCCTTAGGCCAGGGGCTGGTGACCAATGCTGAAGGAATAACTAAAATAGGGAGTCTTTTTCCTAAGTACCTGTATGCACACACACACTAATCATGATTAAAAGGTATAGAGGTAGTAAAAGTGAAAGAAGTTGAAATCTAAGGGAACTTACATACAAGGAAAATCTCTAGACAGTACAAGAGTATTGTAGTTTAATCTAGAATTTGAAGGGAAACAATACACACCCAACCAAAAATATGTCCCACCCTAAGAAACTGGAATAGTAAACTTCTGAGAGAGCCCAACTCTTGAATCACAAGCGGCGACCACCATACATGGTCTAAAGTACCAAGTATCCCTAATCACATCTGAAGTCACCACTGACCTTTTCATCATATACATAAGATAAAACAAATGTGGGGAAGTCCCATACATGGGATAGTATATAAATACAAAGTAGGATGCGTCGAAATATAAAGGTGGAGAAGTAAGATATACAACATGAATAGAAAGATAGTAGATGCAAGATATAGTCAAAGAGTACAGCTCAACCCAAACCAAGAGTAGAAGCAACCTTTTCCAAACACATGTATATCGATATAGTGAGTATATGAACTATACATTGAGTAGTCACCACCTATAATAAGAGATTTGAATCATCAAACCATGATAAGATATAAAAAGAAATCACGTGGCATACCCCACGTGTGTTCACCTCTCTGGGATAGAGAGAAACAAAACCCAAGGGTATGGTTATAGAAGAATATATATATATTTATATGATCAATAAAATAATTCCAAATGAGAGATTAAGTGAATCTCTATATCACAACTTATCCAAAGAAGAATAGTAGCCAACAGTTCTAGAATTCCATCAACAATGCCCAGTATCTCACGCATCTTCCCAGAAGTAACCATACAATTCAAGCCATGCCTCATCACTATGATGTATAGTCGAGTGGGCATAAAATTTAAGTAGAAGACCCACACCCTAGTATGTCAGGGGGTTCCACTCTATAAGTATCAGTAAAGAACACATGGCCATGCTGATGGTGTGTGTGTGTGTGTGGGGGGGGGGGTTCCAATATAGTGTCATGAGGACATGAACCCTATCCGATAAGGGTTCCACTCGGTTGGTAGAGGACCCACGACCATTATGAAGTGGGGTTCTACTCTAGTTTCATGAGGAAACCCATCCTAGAATGATAAGGGGGTCCACTCTAGTCATCGAGGACTTGCGCCTTATATGATATGGGGGTTCCACTTGAAAGTCGAGGACCCGTGACTTGGTACCAAAGGGGGGCTGCACTATAGTCATCGAGGACCCGAACCCTAGGGTGTCATGGGGATTTCACTCAGAAGGTAGTTATAGAGGAACCACACCCATGCTGACGGGGGGGGGGGGGGGGTTCTACTCTAATCACTGGGGACCTGCACCCTATTCGATAGGGGTTCCGCTCAGAAGAATCCTCTTGTGATCATGCATGATCACTGCCATCATTTGGCATTTCCTCAATAAGAGAAATGCATTTAACATTTCACATCATATCTAGAAATCCTAAACTAATGGAACCATTAAGTTATACAAATAAAAACACTCAGGACATATTTCTCATGGTCCAAAATCCGTGTTCAAATAAAAAAGATACAAAACCTTCAAGTTTCCTAAAAAGGAACCAAGTGGTACACAACATGTGAGTGGACCCACACTGTGTGTGGTTCATCTCCACTACCTAGTTGTGTCCCTATATGGAAAATGGATCCCAACCCATGTATTAGTACATGCCGTGACAGTGGACTATACAACATGTTGAAGCTAACTGGGATCAGGCCACGTCCTTCTAGATGTTTCCATGTACTTTCATCTTGTGTCTGTGTACTTTGCTAAATAGTATGTCACTCCACATGGGGTTCCACCTATGTGATCTGACCATGTTTTTGTACTAAAGTACACGACCGTGTTCCTGGCTATGTAATCCCACACAGAATCCTACCCACGTGACTCATCACATGGCTTTTCGACCTAAGGATGAGGTACAAGGCATGTAGGAGGGATAAATTCCATGAAATCCTTATGATTTAATGAAACCCTAGCCTCTGTACTTAAGGGGATACATGTATTGTGTTCATACTTGTACACAATAAGTAGTCGGTCTTTCTCTAGAATCTTAGATCTGATTTCTATACCACAATTTAGGACTCATCGCTTCAAATCCGGCTTCGGTTCCACTCAGTAATTGTGGATATGGACCAGATCTATCATTTTCATCCATTGTTCAATAGAAAAATGGATTCTTGTTGTCATTGGTGGTTTTGTTTTTCAACCTATATGCACAACATGCCATCATGCCTTCCTTCAACAATTAATGTTTACAAATCATCAAAATGACCATCCTCATCGTGCAATAATCCCATATCTCTATTTGATTCATCAATTCCATTCTTTCATGCAATTACATCATGATTTATGGGGTCTTATCAGGCTCAGTACCACCTAACAATGTCTAATTGGGATCATGGGGTCCTATCAGTGAATAAAGAAAAAAAGGGATAAAGGCACTATAACAAAGGTTTAACCATCACTAGAAAAGCATTATTGGACAATGATCAAGAACGGGCATCCATGGTTAGAAAACATTGAATAATCAATTAATATTTAAATATACGAGTTCATGATCAATCCACAATTGGCATAGATCCAATAACAGTGATCTATTTTCTCAATATATTTAATCAAAAGGGAGTAAATCCCCAATTGACAAGTCCTACATGGGGATTGGATCATTCTTCATTGAAGGATGTATTATCTAATGATTGAAGGAGATTGATGCATTTTCTTCACTCTGATATTCTTTGATCCAATGTTTTATCGTCGTTCGATGTGATTCTCTAACAAAGGAGGAAGGAGGACCACTATAATTCTCCCAGGGTTTACGCAGATTACCATAGATAATTCTCCATGGTAGTATTCTTATAAAACATTTCACCATATTAAAATAAAATAATCAATTTATTATGTAATTAATAATTTAATTTAATATAACTTCAATGAGAGAGGAGTTTAAATTCCTCACAAAACCACATTTTATGTCACGCCTAGGGTAAAAACCATGTTCTAGACTCAAATGTGGTATTAGATTTATGATATGTGCTTATATTTAAGAGTTATCCCATTTTATTTAAGAAAAATTCATGCATAATATAAAATATATTTAATATTTTTATAAAATTAATTCTTGGAACACCCAACCTTGGAATTTCACAATGTTTCAGTGCCTGGTATTGGAAATATATATAAAAATATTTCAAAGTCTTATAAGGTAAAAACTGGGTCTCTAAATGATCATTTTATTTTGGGTGAAGGGGTGCCTTTTTATGTAATCACTAGTACTTATCCTTATTTATGACCATTGGGTGGGATATTCCCTAAGTTTAAGTAAGGTTTTGGGTTACCTATCACCACAATTAACCAAAGTATTTGAACTTTTGAAACGGTTAATTTTTGAGTTAGAGAGAAACGAACAAGACCAATTCATTTCTTAGACCAAATTCCAATGACAACTTGGATAGTTCATTTATCTTTTCACTTCACTAGTAAATAAACCTATATTTTCTAAATCTTAGTGTGTTTTCCATGATTTAATTTATTTTACAAGTTTAATTTCAATGTTTTTATTATTCTAAGTTGTTCCTAGAATTTATCATTATGGGTTCGACCTCAAACTACCACTTACTACATCATTTTATTTAGTAATTAGGAATAGTATTTTATAAATTTATAATATTTATTCCCCATATAAATTAAATATTACCTAAAAGAAGTAATTTTTTTTGGAATCCTTTTCAGGGACTTATATCTAGAACTTAATATAATTGTGACTTTTCTCTTTGTTTTATATTTTCACTATTATTCTTTTTTTCATCATGATCTGACTTTCCAGTAACACCATTGATTAATGTGTACTTTACTCAAGGAAAAGTAAAATATATTCTTAACTACAATACCATGAAGTAAGGGAACATGGCTGGATTATAGAAAGGATAGGTAGTGAAATAAGGTGTTAAAGGAGAAGATTTGAGAAAGTAATGTTATTGAATAAAGTTCTAACTTCAATCATGGGGGTATAACCGAGTATCCTGGTGACTTTGGAAGCTATAAACCAATTCAAGATCAATAAAAAAATCATTTAAATGAACTCAAACTTAATTTAGTTCATTGGGCTACCACAAGAATATATTGACACACAATTGGTAAGTTTTCTTGTACTATGGGACACTTTCCTATTTTATATTGCTTCTAATGATACATTAAGGTTAATATTATTTATATTCTCATTAAAAGACAAATCAAGAGTGTGAATACAAAGATTTTCATTTTATTACATCACTATTGGGGTGATATGAAATGTAAAATCCCAACAAGGCTCTTTCATCCCTCTAAATCTATGAATATTCAAATTTTTTATTTTAAATTTAAAATCAATTTGATGATGGATAACTTTAAAATTCATTGGAAAGTTTTAATTACTAGTTACAGAAGTTTCCCCATCATGGTATAAAAATGTAACTGCTAATCCCAACATTTTATAAGGGTCTATTTCAAGGAATAAATTCACTCATGGACATTGTTACCAAAGTATTGCAGCTGAATAAGTTTCATAGGGAAATGTATGTCTATTTGGTTGAGAGGTATAGAAATATATTCCAATGGAAAATATAAGGAGTTCAAAATAAAATATTCTACATGGAAAACAACAATGGATGGGTGGGTGTGAAAATGAAGTCCCTGACAAAAATATTGATACGATGATGGACATTAACCATCTCCAAGGTATGTACACTAAGGATTCCATTTTTTTTATTATAACCATTAAAATAATTTTCAAGATTAGAATCCATAAGAAAAGAAATAAAGAGTTATAATAAAGATCAATGAAGTTACAACAATAATAATTACTATCTATTTAAATCCAAATCACTTCATTTGAAGAAACCTTTTTGATATTCATGAAAATCATTGAGAATTATATTAATGAGTGGAAAGTTAATATAAATGATCAAAATTCTTCCATTATGAATATATAATTTCAAGCTGTTCATATTTAAAAAACATATAAAGGGCTATGTGGAGTTCTACCAATTGACACAAAGGTCAACCCATGTAGAGAATTGAAGACCATCATCATTAAGAGTAAAAAAAATTGGATGAAAGTGTTAAATAAAGGAGAAAAAACATGATAAACAATGAGAAAAAGAAAGTAAAATATATTAATAAAGGATGGATAAGGAAAAGGAAGTTACGAAAGATGTAATAGAGGAAGCTCCACCACCTTATAAACCATGAACACCATTACTTGAGAGGATAAAGTAAGGGAAAATTGAGAAAAAATGGAGTAAAGTTCTATAAATTTACAAAAAACTTCATATTAATAGATACTTTATTGAATATTTAGTGAAAATTTCAACATATGTGAAATTCAGAACATAATTGGTTTTAAATAAATGGAATCTTGAGGAAATGGGTACAATACCACTCAAGGGAGAGTTCTTAGTTGTGGTTTCAATAAGGTTATCAAATAATCCACAAGATCTGGGTAGTTTTTCAATTCCTATTAATATTGGATCATATGAGTTTGTAAAATATTTTTGGGATCTATAAGTGAGTGTGAACATTATGTCACAATAAACATTAAAAATAATGGAATTAGAGGATATGATGAAAAAAAGAGTTTATCTTAAATTAGAAGACACAATGATGAGATATATATGAGGTTTGATTAATTTTTTTAGTTAAAGTGGGTAAATTATACATCCTAATGGATTTCCTTGTGCTTGATAAGGATTAAGAGAAAACACCACTTATTCTAGGAAGACCATTTTTAGCAACAAGAATGGATTTGACTAATACTCAAAGTGAGGAGTTGACTTTGATGGTTAGTGGTGAGCATATCTAGTTCAATATTCATCTAGCTATAGTTTTTTTTATGAAAATGATGATTATTTGAGTGGGGAAAACAACTTGGAATTGGAATATGTTACTTTCATTATGGAAAAAGAGAAGTAACCATTTTGAAGAATAAATAAAAAGGATAAATTAAGTTAAAAATGGATAAAAGATGTATTCTTGAGAGGATTGAGGATACTAGATAATATATTGAGAAAGAAGAGTTATAAGAAGGACAATAAGTTTGGCTAGTCCATGATTTGAGGTTTTATTTTTCAGGATTGACTAAATACAAGTGGATTATTCCTATAGAAGGGGATAAAGTTATAACTCAAGGAAGAGTGAAGATGAATTCATAGAATTAATGAAGGCCCATCTATGTGGATAAATCTCAACTTTAACCATTTATTAATCCAGATTAGGTAATTGTATTCTAATCTTTTATTACTTGACAAGGCAAGGTAGTTTCTAGCTTAAAGACATTAAAAAATATGATTCATGGGAGACAACCTATTTTTTATCCTTTATTAAGAATTATTTTTTAGAGAATTTTTCTTTGAAATCTATTTTAGGAAGTAGATTCAATCACATCTTAATTTTTTTATTTTAAATGTTATGGACCTTATACTTTCACTTGATTATTTTTTGATTTTATAGCTCCATGATGATGAAGGAATGAAGAAGATGAGAAAAGAAAATAAAGGAAAGGGGAAGAACTTCATTGTACAGGGGGTTATTATTTTAAATTCTTATCTCCTTTACTTTCACTATGCCTATTCACATTATTTTTGAGTTTAAGGAAATTTTCATGCTAAACACACACTTTTTGCTATATTTTTTTAACTATGATGAAAAGTTTTCATAGGAATTCCATCTTACCATGTTTTAGATTCCATTTTTTATAATTTGATTTAGTAAGATGATTATAGGTAAATATGTGAGTATTTATTTGACAAATCATTATTTTAGAGGATTTATTGATTTATATAAATGAAATTACTGTAATATTTTTATGCTTTTATTTCTAAATTGTTGGCTAAATGATTTATTATTATTATTCATTGAATGAGTGATTATCCAAATTTTATATTTCCCATTCCTAATAGGGATCCAAGAAATTTTTTATATTATCTCTTATATCCTATATCATGATAAATACTTGAGGCATATTGACTAAAAGAACTTGTGTTGGTATCTTGTTGATGATTTGAAAGAAAAAGGTCACATTATGACGACTGAATCATTTTTGATTTGATCCTTTTATAACTTTGAGGCCTAACTTTATATTCAATATTTATTTTAAGATCATATAGTCCATGAATGACCTTAATATGTAAGATATATTACAAGACTATTTATATTTCCTACTATGCCCTCAGTATTTTGTAATGATTTATAATGGATTAAGTGTGAGAGAAGAGGTTGTTCTATAGTGTAAAGGGGATGGCGTGAATTGAAAAATATAAGGTGTGAGGTATTATACTTGGAAGTGGGGGAAGATTTCATAATTTTCCTTTTATTATGATTTATTATCTACTTCATACAATAAAAAATAAACAAAAAAATCATTGTTGAAAAAATATCATGAAAAAATGATTTGAAAAAATATTATTATTAAAAAAAGGGTGAATGATTTATTATTCTCATTTTCATGATTTGTGATCCTTGAGACTAGGAATGGTAGTTATATGTAATTTAATTTTTATAGGATTATTTTTTAATAAGATTTTTATTTTTACCATGAATTGTACTTTAGAGTTCACCCTACTTATTGTGCCTTTTTTATTTTTCACAATAATTACCTACCAACCCTCAAACTCAGATTCATGTAATAATTTTATGAATGTAATCATGATTAATGTTCATTATTATCCTTATAATGTGTTGGTTTATATAATTTTAAAGACTATTAGTAGGATGAATGTAATCAAGGTATGAGCATAAATCTAGTAAAAAGTACCTTGAGTGATGATAGAAATTTTTTTCCAGTGAGGTTGATTAGAAGTGGAATGCATATAAATAATAAGTTTAAGGATGGTAATGGAAGTTAATAAAACTAGTTTGTTTCAAGTGGGAAATTCATATTCATTTTTGATTTTTTTAAAAAAACAATGAGTTGAAAAGATATTTTTATGTGATTCTTGAAACATTATCCCTTATCCGTAATTATTAGATCTTGTTAACTATGATGATTAAACCTTGGTGTAAGAAAAGGTTTCTTTTTCACATAAACAATTGAGAATGAAATGAAATATCCTCAGTCATATTCCTTGTCCCACCCAGGGTATCATTTCAAGACACCACACCCACATCTATAATTATCATGACATGATCACAAAGAACCATGGAAACTGATTTGGATGCTCGTTATCATCCTGGTGTGAAGGCTAGAAGCACCTAAAACATTCCATATGATTCTGTATCACTTGAAATGACTATATAAGTGGTTAGAATTGTGATTAAGAACCACAATTTTGTGCTAGATATGAGTTGAAACTAAAGCTTTTAATGGGTTAAATGACTACATAACATAGTCATTATTTGAGCTATACTGATAGAGGTTAGATGGATTCTAAACATGGGGTTCAAAACAATATGAAAGTTGTTGAAGAGGTCTTTAAGATAGACCAAGTTATAGGGTTTTTAAATGGAATTACCCAAAAAAATTTAACGAAACAACCGTAGCATGTACTATAACACTCTGTGAAATTTTGAGGGAAATGAAATGAGACAGTGGTGGAAAGTGTGATCAGATAACTTGAGGTAGAGGAAATTATTGAAAAAATACCTATATAGGGGGATGATATGTAAGGTTCTTTCTAGAGGATCTATGCATTTTTACCTACATAGGTTTTTTCAATTTTCTAAAAAATGGGATGTTAAAGGATCAAACACAAAGGATTCCACATCATTGATATATTTTATATGGCACACAAGTAAAACCCAAATCTGAAATAGGGATGATTTGGGAATAGCCTTCAATGTGGTGTTACTACTTGCATGTATTGAGGAAGAAATAAGAATATGGCTAGTTGTGGTAGAGTTCGCATGTCATTTTGGTAAATGATAGACTTGATCTATGTTTTTAACATTATGTGGATGTAAGAGATTCATTATGATTATGAGGATGAGTTGAATATAAATGGTTGTGGTCACCAATCCCATTCCATATAGTCTAATCCAATATTTTAAAATTATGAAAATATCAAATATATTCTATGGTGATAAAGAGATATGAGGGTCATGAGTTTGAAGTTATTTGAGATTATTGGTTGTGCCCTGAGAGACAACACAACTGGCATATCCTACTGTGGATTTTCATAGACACAACCTGTTACATTCCCTATAGAACATTCCCATCCCATGATGTTAGTATTCGTAGGAAATTTAGTTTTAGTACCTATTTATTTGAAATATTTTTGAATATATGTTCAAGGGGAGATATTGGAAATTATCCACATGGATTTTAATACCTATATTTTTGATGTTGAAGTTTAGTTTGGACTGGGAAAGATACATCAAGATATAATGATATTAGAAGTCGGTAATTGTTTCAATAAATAAAGGTTGGATCTGTATGTTGGAGGAATCATTTAATTAGAAGATATTATCTGGAATCTACCCTTACACCTTCAGTTGGAGTCTACTGCTGCATCTAGATTTAGTTTTTATTCTCACACACTCTCTCAAGTATAGTATGAGGGTGTGGATTTTTAGTTTTGAACTATGTAATAAGGCGGGGGGGATATTCTAGTGAAGTATTATTTTATGATTACTTCAAGTTGAGTTGTTATATTTATTATTTATTTCTATATCTAATTTATCTCTTATGTTTGAACATTATCTTTTTAGTGAGGGAGTGAATTTTTAATGCCATCACTAGTACTTATCCTTATCCATGACCATTGGGTGGTTTATCCACTATATTTAAATAGGTTTTTGGGTCACCTATCTTCTTAATAAACTGATGTAATTGGCCACAAGAAATGGAGAATTTTTGATCTAGAGATATATATCCAAGACCAGGGCATTTTTTATACCCAATTATAAAGTCAACATAGTTAGTTTATTTATCTTTTCAATTCACTTGTTCATGAACTTGGATTTACTAAAGTTTGGTGCATTTTCCTTGATTGAAGATCCTTTATAAGTTTACATTCACTATTTTTGTTACTCTAAGTTGTTACTATAATTAATCATTGTGGGTTCAAACTTATAATACCATATACCACACCATTTTAGTTAGTATTTAGGAAGGGTAGTTTATAAATTTTAAAAATTGATTTCCCCTAGGAATTAATAATGCCCTTTAGGATGTCAATAACTTGACAAAGTCATTTATAAATGTGTTGTAACAGACAAATAAATGTATGGTTCTTGAAGAGTGTCCTTGAGGAATATATAAGGGAGCCACTACCATGATATGGGTGTGTATGTTCCTGGAGGATCTCTCCCTAGACATAACTCTCTTCTTCTATATTATTTTCCATGAGAGTCAATGGAATGTCATAGAGTGAAGGGATGCCCCACAAGAGCATTGAGCAATTCTCCCAACTTGTGGATGCACCACAAAGGGGTAACTATTTCAAATTCTCCTTAGTGACCTTCTTAAACCATGGATTTTTAAGAAATAATGATCAGTAGAAGTAGTTTCAGTTTGATGAATGGTACATGTACTTTTCTTCTTTTAATAATAAATCCATAGTATTAGTTTCATGCATGGAGTTCCTGGTTTCATGGGTTTCTTTTTTTCCACCACCTTGTATAAGTGTTTTACTATCCTTTGAATCCCATAAGTGGCATTATAGTAGTTACATGCCTTTTGAATATTGAAATCATGTGTAAATTGAATATTTTTATATTATGGAAAATAAAAACTATCATAGTTCTATTATGATATAGGTGATATCTCAAGGTGATATAGGATTATTTTGATGCATGAACACTTGATTTAATGTTACACTAACTCAAATTAATCCTACATAGATGTGAATCATGCTTATTTAAGAGTTAGATTAAACCTACATAATCTATTTTTCATTTTTGCTAATCTGACGTGGACCATGTAATGTTAATCCTAAGTGAGTTTTTAAATTCCCACTCACCTTATTCCAACCATATTAATATGGGTTTAGTATGACACAATATACAGTTAATCCTATATAACTAATGTGTTAATGTCACATAGTGCTCATATAAATGTTATGCATTATATATTCTCACTCGATTCATCCTATACAGTGATGGTTGGTTCCCGTGTAAACCAATTATACATGAGGTTAATATTAATTATTCTCACATGAGGCCTCCCAATGATAGTTTAATCAGATGTGAGAGGTATTAGTAATTCACAGGTAGTTTCCCATGCAATAGTTTAATCTCACATGGATTAATCCAATGTGAACCTAAGTGCATTGAGTTAATGGTATACAAGCCCTCCCTAGTGGATATTTAACCATAAATTGTAAGGACCCGACCTTAAACATTACTTATTATTAAATTAAATGAATAATTCACATTGAGGATCTTTTCAGGTTTAGAGTTTTAGAGAATTAGGAAATAAATATTACAAGTCAAAGATTACAAAGTAGACACATCTACTCAGCTTCCATTTTTTTCACAAAAAATAAAAACTCTTGAACAAAAGAGTGATGTCTTGTTCCTTGTTTTAGACAACCTTACATTTCCTTGATCCCATCCTTGACCTATTCAACTTTATGTCCTATGAGAAACATTTCAAAAAAACTTGGGATGAGCATAAAAATCTTAGTAAGGGTTATAAAAATACGGAAAGAAAACATTATTCCATGTATACATAAGAATCAATGAAATCATACTTTACTTATAAAACATAAAGAATTTAACATACCTCATGAAATCATAATATTTACGAATAACTCATAGAAATCGTAAGACATAAAGGTACGTTGAGGCATTCATAACATTCTTACGTAGGGAGTAACCCTCATGGTTACATTTGGAATACCCATCATAGTATATTCTATAAATATCTTCAAAGAAACCTTAGCGTTTAACCCCTTCGCGTTACTCAATGCATTGGAGAGCTATATCGGGCTCACCCGCCCTTAGTTTATCACGGAACCACCCATTTTCATAAACAATGACCAAGAAACATAACATAATCATAGAACATAACTTAAGCATAAAGTAAAGATAACATTCCCACATTGCAATAACAATAAAACATTTTAATATATTGAAATAATTAATCCATTCAAAAAACCCATTTTCAAAACCATTTAAAACATTTAATAAAGATATTTTTGAATCAAAGTGTCCCATACCACTTTGAAGCTTTTAACATTTAAACCATTAATATCCATATAAATAAATTCTTAAAACTATTTTGAAAACATGGATATTAATGAGAAATATTTATAAGAATAAACCATTAAAAAATTTAAAACGATATTTTAGTTAAAGGGTTTTTAACAAAATGAGAGACACTTGAATACAATAATTGAGGAATAATATTTAATCAGAACTTTATAATATCATGAGAATAAAGGGATTAATGATATATTATTTCAAAGGACAGTATATACACCATATAAGAGTGAATTGGTGCATAACAACAATGAAGTCTCAATATAATTGTAAAATGAGATGAGATCCCTTATAAAGAAGGTATCCTTAAATTAAGGATAAATCAATCTCATAATTGTGTGTGAAAAATATAAATAAACCCAATATAAGTGGATATTAAGTATAAAACAATCAAAGGTTATTCACACATATTCAAAGGATGAAATATTCAATAACTACAAGTTGAACCCAAAGAAATCGAAATTGGGTTAAAAAGTTCCCTTATAAAAATTCGACAGCCTAACGACATCACATTAAAATTTAGAAAATGAGTTGATGAAATAAAAGGGTATCTCATCACTTGGAAATAAATTTTACATCAATTATTATATAGAAGAACATATCCCAACATAATATTATGTAAATTAAAAGACCAAACAAAAATAAGTCTTTTAAAAAGAGGAGGGTGAAAGGTTCCCTTACCGACTTGGGTAACTTTCGAAATGTACACCCCATGAAAGAAGGACTATACAACCTTGATGTAAATACTCATTAACGAAAGTATATTACACAAATAGTATAATAGTGGTAAGTACATACACCACTCAAAGGAAATGGTGGAAAATGTAGCATAAATCTCACGGGAATAAAATTGAGATGAAAAACCCCTTACTACATTGTAATCAATTGAGACGTATGATCCAAAGTTAATAACCATCAAATGAATCACATAATACCATGAATATAATGATAGTCATGATAATATATATCAAAAGGCAGTACACAATACACCACATGCAAATCATAAAGGTATGTTTTAAATATAAAATATAGAAGCATATAGAATACATAAATACCATATATATCATATATAAAAGACAGTGACATCATAATGGCCACCATGAAAGGTGTTAAGAGAAGATTGAACAATCATCATTTCGTGAGGCAGTAATTCTCCATCCACAGAAACAATATGTTCTTTAACCATTAGATGGAGGTGTGTGTAAATGTAGCTCGAATACTTCACATAACAACATCCTATTACATTGAAGATACTGGTGTTGTTACAAAATAATGTAATAAAAAGAGTTTAGGGGTTTGGAGAAGCAAAATAAAACAAAAGAACACAAGTGAAGACAATACCTTTAAATCGGATAACTCCTCTTGGTTTGAACCAAAAGGGTTTCTTGAAGAGCATTTTTTCAAAGGTGAGGCTTCAATGATTAATAGATGGATGTGGAGAGATGGAATGGGCATGGTTTGGCTGAGACAAAGCCCTGAGAGGTGTGGGTAAGGTGGTAGAGGTGGTGGCCTTTTAAAAGAGAAGAGGAGGGGCACTCTTGGAAAGTTATAAAATATTACTTTATTATAAAATGGTTTTCGGATTTTAAAGGTCCAAAAAGGATATATTTCGAGGATAAGGTGATAAGGTTTCTAAATACACCCATAAAATTGGTTTGTGACAAGTGTAAGACTTAGATTTCACCCTATCTTCTCATTTTATTTAAATCCTTCATTTATGAGGTAATCACTGCATCATCACGGTGTCAAAAATAAAATAATTTATTTAATGTCTAAAAATTATAAAAAAAATATCATGATGTAGGAAATATTTTTAGATTTATAATAAATATTTATAGACAAAAATATGACTTCTATAACCCCATGTAAAAATTGTTTTAGTAAAACAATACATGTTTGTGACATTTTAATTTTAACTTTAAATAGAAAGTTATTAATGTCATTTTCCAACCAAAGTGGATCCATGGGGTCCCCAAGTTGACCCATGTATTGTCTTGGTCTGCCATGACTCATATAATAATGGTAGGACATGTGTCAAGTTCATTTCATATTATTATAACATTATCTTTACCTTAAATTACACTAATTACCTCTAATCGCGATTAATAAAACATAAAAGTTACAATTCACCAAAAAATTATTTTAATATCATTGAACCACATTTTAATTCCTAATGACAACCATTTATGTCATATTTTTTAAAATCAAATCACATAAGTGGTAAAGTTTCAATTAAACGAAAAATCAGTTTCTTTAACTACACTTAGTGGTTTCACTATTCATCAAAAATTGAAGTTTTTCAGAAAAATACCAAAAATTCACCCTAAGCTATATTTAATATTCTGAATTCAAAAATGATTTATATTTTAAAAAATTCAAAATATATAAGTTGCATTAATTAATTTAATAATTCATTCCCACTGTCAAAACAAATAGCGTGTTTTTAAGAAAAAATATCTATTAAAAGATTGACACTAGTTTAAGTCCAATTTCAATGTGAAATTAATTCCAATGACCACCATTGGATTAAGTGGTAAAAATATATTCTAAATAAACTTTAATATAAATTAAAAAGATAATCTATCCATATAAATAAATTAGATTAAAAGGATGTTTGAATTAAAATGCAACATTTTCACTAAAAATGATCTTTATCTGAAAAACAACAAAAATTTACACAAAGTAAATTTTGATGTCCATATTCTAAAGAAGGATTTTATTTTGTCAAATAAAACATATAAAATTTTCAAAAGTGTATTTAAAAAGGTTTCTCCATCAAAAGGCGGTTAATCGACCTTTTAAAGAATATTAGATGATTTATGCTTAAAATTGGATTCATTTGCATTTTAAGCCTCTAACATTTACTGGATAAATGTAAAAATATTTAACAAACATATGTAATAATTTTTTAGTTATTTCTGTTCATTCCCTCCATTACAACGGCTAGGCGTTAACTATTATAATATTATTATATTATTAGTGTGCAAAGTAAGATTTCAAAGAAACTCGTTGTTGCGTATTGGGTACGCCATCAAGCATAGCATTCCCTTTAAAGTAGTATTAACATTTTATTAAAAAATATTGATAAACATTAGAGTGTAATATTATTTATTTACCTGGGATGTTACATCCTTCCCCCCTTTTTGGGAATTGCGTCCTCACAATTTCAAAATTGGGCTTGGAAACTTCATTGAAAGTTCCACATCGGAACAAGAGTATGTAAAACTGTCACTTTAAAAGAAAGGGAGAGAAGTACAAAGGTCACCTTAGTTAACCCATACTAGGATTACAAGTATGAAAATATGGTTATGGAGGAGAAAACAAAGGGTCATGTTCTGACGGAGATTGATAGTAAACATGTCTAGGAGAAAGTTAACCACAAGAAAATTACAAACTTTTGATGGGTTAAACAATATTCGATTCCCCAGTAGGAAAAGTTAACAAACAACATTTTTGTTTTAAGTTACTCTTTATTGAGAAATTTATTTTTGAGCGTAACTAAATCATAATGAAACATAATTACTTGTCATGTAGACTTTCAACTTTTACTAGATTCCTTAATCAAACTCAAATTTTCTCCAAAAGACCAGTATTTAGGAAGACTTGTTCGCATTAAGAGTACTATAATCAACTTCTTGAGAATCACCTAATCCACAAAAGAGAACTTTATATTTCCCATGTCTTTAGATCTCAACCAAAAATAAACCAAAAAGTTTAGTACGAGATCAGATAATACCCAAAAAGGATATTTTTTTTACAAAAAGAAAAACTACTCCTAATCTCCAAAAATTTTCAAACAAAACCCAAAGTTCAACAAAGACCATTCAATAAACAATTTGTCCATAAAATTATTCAAAGTAAAACCAACTAATATTGAAACCCAAATATTTGAAGGATTTAATCATATAGTCTCCCAAGGTACAAATTAACATTTATCTCCAAATAACATCAGTTTCTCTTAAAGTCTCATACTGAAAAGTAATTAACTTAATCACATATCCTCAATGATACGTTAATAATTTCCATAGATAACCCAAAATAAACTTACTCTTGATTCATAAAATAATCTAACTAAAAAAATAATTAGTCAAACTAACCAGGGACTTCACGTAGTCTAGTGGTTGGTGATAAATACCAGTCGCACTTTGGTTGTGGGTTCGATTCCCGTAGCTTTGTCCGACGCGACGGGTTGTCACACAGTCTGCGTGTTGTCCTTTTTCCAAAACTATATAATTCTTAAAACATTCCCCAAAATGAGATGAAATCTTCAAAAATAACTATAACATAAATTAACCTCAAGTTTATCTCATGTTGTTCATATTCCATCATAACGTATAGTAACCCATAATTACCTCAAAAGTAAGGATCATATAAACCCTAATGGTTACCTTTATAATTATTACCTGAACTTCCATGTCGAGTTGGTTCTCTCATACATGATGCATTAGAGAACTCACCAAGGTTCAAGTGGTTGATCATGACTCCTGATAGTTAGTTTAGAATAACCATGATATTTCTCATTGAATCCCCCATTTCATCCAGTCTTTTAATCAGAGAACCACCACAGTTTCCTTAAAACCCATTGTCACTTTGGTGCCTACTAGATCCATCCATTTACTAAAACTAGAAATGTCAATGTGAGTATATCAACAAAATCATTATGTACTAAAGAGGAATATAAACACTAAGATATACTTATCCAAGTTATCTCAAACTCATTCCATCATTCAAAAATAACAATGACTCTATGTAATATAATAATCATTGTGGTTATACACAACTTGTCACTTAACACTCTAACCTCCAAAATTATCTAAATCTTCCTTTGATACCAACTATAAGGACCCGACCTTAAACATTACTTATTATTTAATTAAATGAATAATTCACATTGAGGATCTTTTCAGGTTTAGAGTTTTAGAGAATTAGGACATAACTATTAAGTCTCAAAGATTACAAAGTAGAAAAATCTACTCAGCTTCCATTTTTTTTCACAAAAAATAAAAACTCTTGAACAAAAGAGTCATGTCTAGTTTCTTGTTTTATACATCCTGACATTTCCTTGATCCCATCCTTGACCTATTCAACTTTATGTCTTATGAAAAACATTTCAGAAAAACATGGGATGAGCATAAAAAGCTCAATAAGGGTTATAACAATATGGAAATAAAACATTATTCCATGTATACATAAGAATCAATGAAATCATACTTTACTCATAAAACACAAGCAATTTAACATACCTCATGAAATCATAATATTTACGAATAACTCATAGAAATCATAAGACATAAAGGTAACTTGAGGCATTCATAACATTCTTACATAGGGAGTAACCCTCATGGTTACGTTTGGAATACCCATCACAGTATATTACCTAAATCTCTTCGGATAAACCTTAGCATTTAACCCCTTCGCGTTACCCAATGCATTGTAGATCTATATCGGGCTCACCCACCCTTAGTTTATCACGGAACCACCCGTTTTCATAAAAAATGCCCAAGAAACATAACATAATCATAGCACATAACTTAAGAATAAAGGAAATATAACATTTTCACATTTAAATAACAATATAACATTTTAATATATTGAAATAATGAATCCATTCAAAAAACCCATTTTCAAAACCATTTAAAACATTTAATAAAGATAATTTTGAATCAAAGTGTCCCATACCACTTTTAAGAGTCTAAAATTTTAAACCATTAGTATCCATATAAATAAATCCTTAAAACCATTTTTAAAACATGGATATTAATGAGAAATATTTATAAGAGTAAATCATTAAAACATTTAAAACGAAATTTTAGTTAAAGGATTTTTAACAAAATGGGAGATACTTGAATACAATAATTGAAAAATAACATTTAATAAGAACTTTATAATATCATAAGAATAAAGGGATTCATTATATATTATTACAAAGGACAGTATATACACCATATAAGAGTTAATTGGTGCATACCAATAATGAAGTCTCAATAGAATTGTAAAATGAGATGAAATCCATTATAAAGAAGGTATCCTTAAATTAAGGATAAATCAATCTCATAATTATGTGTGACAAATATAAATACACACAATATAAGTGGATATTAATTGTAAAAAAATCAATGGTCATTCACACATATTCAAAGGATGACATATTCAATAACTACAAGTTGAACCCAAAGAAATCGAAATTGGGTTAAAAAGTTCCCTTGTAAAAATTCGACAGCCTAACGACGTCACTTTAAAATTCAAAAAATGAGTTGATGAAAAAAAGGGTATATCATCACTTGGAAATAAATTTTACATCAATAAGGATATATAAGAACATATCCCAACATAATATGATGTAAATTAAAAGACCAAACAAAGAGAAGTCTTTTAAAAAGAGGAGGGTGGAAGGTTCCCTTACCGGCTTGGGTAACTTTCGAAACGTACACCCCATGAAAGAAGGACTGTACAAACTTTATGTAAATACTCATAAATGAATTTATATTACACAAAGAGTAGAATAGTGGGCAGTACATACACCACTCAAAGGAAATGGTGGAAAATGTAGCATAAATCTCACAGGAATAAAATTGAGATGAAAAACCCCTTACTACATTGTAATCAATCGAGACGTATGACCCAAAGTTAATAACCCCAAAATGAATCAAATAATACCATGAATATAATTATAGTAATTATAATATATATAAAAAGTCAGTACACAATACAACACATGCAATAAATAAGTGGTGAACAATGGAAATCTCATGGAATTAAAAATGAGATAAAAAATCCCTTATGAAAATTCGGCAGCCTAACGACGCCACTTAAAACGTCCAAAAATGGTTTGATGAGATCAAATAGGGTCTCTATTCATATGAACATAGAAATTAAAGAAAGAGTAATATAAAAGAACATCCCCCAACATAATAAATAGGAGCTTAAATTAAGTTACATAAAAAAAGTACTTAAAAAGAAAGTGAGAGGTAGGATCCCTTACCTCAAGTCTGACCTGTCTTGTTCATTTCTTTATATTCCTGAATAATAAAATTTCTTCAATTTATAATTTCATAAGGTCCTACTTTAAATATTATTATTCATTTCATATCAAATATTATAATGTTATAATAATTGGTTAATAATGTGAGTTCATATCAGACATTTTTGTCGATGTTTGGTACATGAGTCAAAAATGAACTTGTTTGAAAATGATTGTCCATGTATTTATAAGTAAATAATATCCAGAATAGTATTAATGATTTAACTATCATATATATCCAGTACATATTCATTTTATACTATTCTATAATATTTGGAGATAAGAATAAATGAAATGCACCGTTCATCGAGACGGTAGGCCGTACGTACGCATGAATGCTACTTTCATTTCTTTGACATATTAATGGAATTAAAAATAATTGAGAGATATATATACTATAATTACTGTATATATGTTTTCTAGGTCACATAAGTTCATTAATTTCATTCTTTATACATTCCATGTATTGCATGAATGAGTCACATCACTTGAGGGGGCGGTATTCCACACTTCCTCATATGAAATTATCACATTTTCACAACATGAAAAGCATAAAGGTATGTTTTAAATATAAAATACAGAATCATATGGAAAACATAAATACCATATATATCATATATAAAATAAATTGACATCATAATGGCCACCATTAAAGGTGTTAAGAGAAGATTGAACAATCATTGTTTCGTGAGGCAGTAATTCGCCATCCACAGAAACAGTATGTTCTTTAACCATTAGATGGAGGTGTGTGTAAGTGTAGATCTAATACTTCACATAAAAACATACTAGTATATTGAAGATACTGGTGTTGTTATAAAAGAATGGAATAAAAAGAGTTTAGGGGTTTGGAGAAGCAAAATAAAACAAAAGAACACAAGTGAAGACATTACCTTTAAATCAGATAATTCCTCTTGGTTTGAACCAAAAGGGTTTCTTGAAGAGAATTATGCCAAAGTTGAGGCTTTAATGATGAATATAGGGATGTGGAGAGATGAAATGGGCAGGTTTTGGCCGAGCCAAAGGCTTGAGAGGTGTTGGTAAGGTGGTAGAGGTGGGGGCCTTTTATAAGAGAAGAGGAGGGGCACTCTTGGAAAGTTATAAAATATTACTTTATTATAAAATGCTTTTCGGATTTTAAAGGTCCCAAAAGGATATATTTCTAGGATAAGGTGATAAGGTTTCGAAATAAACCCATAAAATTGGTTTTTTAAAGGTGTCAGACTTAGATTTCACCCTATCTTCTCATTTTATTTAAATCGTTCATTTATGAGGTAATCACTGCATCATCACGGTGTCATAAATAAAATAATTTATTTAATGTATAAAAATTATAAAAAACTATCATGATATAGGAAATCCTTTTATATTTCTAATGAATATTTATAGTCAAAAATATGACTTGTATAACCCCATGTAAAAATTATTTTAGTAAAACAATACATGTTTGTGACATTTTAATTTTAACTTTAAATAAAAAGTTATTAATGTCATTTTCCAACCAAAGTGGCTCCATGGGTCCCCAAGTTGACCCAGGGATTTTCTTGGTCGGCCATGACTCATCCAATAAGGTTAGGACATGTTTCAAGGTCATTTCATATTATTATAACATTACCTTTACCTTAAATTACACTAATTACCTCTAATCGCGATTAATAAAACATAAAAGTTATTATTCACCAAAAAATCATTTTAATATCATTGAACCAAATTTTACTTCCTAATTAAAACCATGTATGTCTGATTTTTGAAAATCAAATCACAGAAGTGGTAAAGTTTCATTTAAATGGAAAATTAGTTTCTTTAACTACCACTTAATGATTTCACTATTCATCAAAAATTGAAGTTTTTCAGAAAAATACCAAAAAATCACCCTAAGCTATATTTGATATTCTGAATTAAAAAATGATGTCTATTTTAAAAAAATTAAAATATATAAGTTGCATTAATTAATTTAATAATTCATCCCCACTGTCAAAACAAATAGCGTGTTTTTATGAAACAATATCTATTAAAAGATTGACACTAGTTTATGTCCAATTTCAAAGTGAAATTAATTTCAATGACCACCATTGGATTAAATGGAAAAATATATTCTAAATACACTTTAATATCAATTAAAAAGATAATATATCCATATAAATAAATCATATTAAAAGGTGGTTTTGAATTAAAATGAAACATTTTAACTAAAAATGATCTTTATCGGAAAAATAACAAAAATTTACACAAAGTAAATTTTGATGTCCAGATTCTAAAGAAGGATTTTATTTTTTCAAATACAACATATAAAATTGTCAAAAGTGTATTTAAAAAGGGTTCTCCATCAAAAGGCGGTTAATCAACCTTTTAAAGAATATTAGACGATTTATGCTTAAAATTGGATTCATTTTCATTTTAAGCCTCTAACATTTACTGGATAAATGTAAAAATATTTAACAAACATTTGTAATCATTTTTTAGTTATTTCTGTTCATTCCCGCCATTACAACAGCTAGGTGTTAACTATTATAATATTATTATATTATTAGTGTGCAACGTAAGATTTCAAAGAAACTCGTTGTTGCGTATTGGGTACGCCATCGAGCATAACATTCCCTTTAAAGTAGTATTAGCATTTTATTCAAAAATATTGATAAACATTAGAATGTAATATTATTTATTTACTTGGGATGTTACATAAATAGGCCATTTTGTGTGATTTTATTTCTACGCAAGGCATGCAGGGTTATTTCTATACAAGGCTTACTCATGAGGAATTATTCTTACACAACTTAGGAAAATCGTTAAAAATGATTCATAAGGAAAAATAGATTTTTATTCCTCTAAAATTCAATTATTAATTGAACTGTATAATTTATAAATTGTTTATAAATTATAATAAAATATTTTTTTGATATTTAATAATTTATAAACGTGTTTATAAATTGATTAATTATAAAATGTTTATAATTAATTAATTAATTTTTTATGAAAAATTTAGAAAATAAACATCTATAAATATTAAATGTTAATTTTGAAATACCTTTTACCAGTTATATGGAATGGAATATAGTTTATATATAAATAGTTTATACTGAAATTTTGAGTGTGTGTTATAAAATTTTTATAAATTAAAAAATAATACTAAAAATATAAAATGGATTATATTTATTACTATGAATCATTAATAATATTTAATTTGAAATGTTCAAATTAAAGGTCTAATTTGAATAAATTACTTAGAATACATCAAAAAGATTTTTGATGATTTATTTGATTAAGGTTTAAATAATATAAACATGTTATATTTTGATTATCTAAATGATTACATAATATAATAAAAATATATAATGTTTATATTTCATTTAATATCATATATTTAAGTAAAATGTCATCTAATGAATAATATGAAAATTTTCATATTAACATATGAATATAAAGAGTTTTATTAAAAAATTATTGAATGTCCATACAGTTAGCTAAAATTATAAAGTGTTTATAATAAGCTTTTTATTTATGAGTTGTTCATAAACAATTTATCTCCTGTTTAAAAAATGAATTGTTCTTTTATTTAGGTTATTCCTTTATTTTATTATTCATAGTTATAAATTGTTTATATTATGAATATATGTGTATATTTTAGTTTAATTTGTTAAAATACTTCTAGAGATGATCATACATATATTTAAGGAGTAACATGCTAGGAATGATAACAGATTTAGTTCTCTTCTACCTTGAATTTGGATTGAATTGAGTTATGAACTAGAATCAAGTGTTTTATTATGATTTATACATATTTGGTGATAAAATTATAATGGAATTGAAAACTATCTTATTTAAAGTATCCCTGGGTAGTGAGACTACGGGTTAGACCTCTCATTGGCTTGGAGGCTTATGCATTTTCTAGAAAAGAGAGGCTTAACTATCTATGGCTCGAGGCATAGTCATGTATATATTATATATTTTATATTATTCCAAACCTTTACATTAAAGGTTTTAGATTCCCTTATGAATGAGATGCATTTGGACATGTATCAATATAGTTTTAATTTAATTTTTGTTAGTAACACAAGCCACTTGTTTTGTAAAAGGTGACACATCAATATGGTTTGAACGTATTGATTTGGTGGAAGGAATATGATTATAAAATAAATCATTATAAACATGAATACATAAATGGAATTACATGAGACAAAATGGATATAATTCAATACCATTTAAAAATAATACGTGTTAAATTACTTCCAAAGAAAATGCATGTCAACACCTCGATCATTTAACTGGGTAGGTTCTACCAAATCAGGATGCCCATGGATTATCTTGTGTAAGTCATGGTGGAAATTTTTTATCCTAAGAGTTAGGTAAATAAATCCCAAAATATATTTAACTAAAAATTGACATGAGTGAGTCAAACATATTAGACTATACCTGTTTCCTCCATTTGAGTGTTTTCCCAAGAGATAGTTCCATTAGGACTCTTTGACTTCATCAAGTACCTTGCTACTTGAATAGAATCCAAGGAAGGTCGAAATATATTAGTGAAGCCTAAGAGGAAACCATATCTAGAGTGGGTATACTTTATTACTCTACCATCCAACACTGGGAATCCCATATCCTCAATATTCTATGGGATAAGATATCCAGAGCAATAACTCATGCACTTCTCAACCCAATACACCCACATGATAGGAAAACTAAAGTACAAGGAAGCTGAAAAGATCAAGTTCTTCATATACACCCTATAGGGTCAAATGTTTTTCTAGTATAACAACATATCCGGAGACTCTATCACAAAATATGAAGATCTAGGGTGATAATTCTACCATAAATCTAGATCTCTACTAAGGAATACAACTATCCTTGACCTCTTGAATTAAAATTAGAGTGAAAGTGAGAGGGTCCTAGAATTCATCTCCAAATGGAAGATAATAACATATTTACTTAATATATATCGTATTTTAGAGAATATATTTTAAATATGAATTTAAAATCTCTTTGATCAGTTGAAAATTCCAATTATCCCTCCGAAATACCCAAGTAGATTTAGAGATTTTGCAAGAGTCACACAACCACTAGAATATGTGATCCAATACTATAAGTCCAAGTCCTGGCTGATACAATTTTTGTAAGGGAAGAAATATTATAGAGAAATTTCCATATCTGTCATGATCATGGTTACTCCAATACAAAATACAGTTCCAAATCCCACAAAATATCATGTGGGACCTCCTCTTGAAAAACAATTACAACAACAACACCCTTTTCAAGATAAAAAGAAGTAAAAAAATATCTAATATTTGAGGACATGATTAATATATATTTTTTCATTTTAAAAAGAATAATTACCAATATTATTCATTTTTTCCTTGGTCTAATTATAATAGGTTTTAAAACCCAATGAAGTCAGTCTAAATGGTCACCTAAATTATTTCCCATTCCTCCAAATATTGGCGAATAACATTCATGACTTATTAGTATCAAAGGATACACTCCAAAATGTGGTTGAATCTAGACCAATAAATTTGACTATTCTAATGATATATGTTACCTATATCACAAATATTGCACCAAAATAAGAAGAGTGATAGGAGTTAATAGAGATATGTGTGTGAAAATTTGATGGCTAGATGACAAAGAAATTAGTCATCTAGTCACATTCTATACTCATGTTGCAACTAAATAATCTAGTTGTGGCCCCTAATTCCCCTGTTAATCCTCAAATGACATATTCATCATTACAATTTTCCCAGAGTTTACACAACCGACATCATTAGAAAAAAGTTATAAGAACAATATTTCCTTACATTACCCAAGGTGTTCTAGATTCTTTAGGACTTATTTCCCCATCATTTGGTGGATCAGAACAACCCTAAAAAAATGAGAAAACATACACCAACATGAAAAATAAAACCTTCAAAAATTGAGGATTTTCAATTTGAATATTTTAGTTTCATCCACTTGAGATACCCCTTCACTAACGAAGAAGACCCATATAAACCTAAATTCCCCATCCAAAATCAAGGAGGAGGTCATCGAGGCCAAGGAGGTATAGAAATATAAAATCATGGTAGAACCAATGTTTAGAAATAATTTTTATTAAATCCATATACATTGATAAAACTTAAAGTATGACACTCTAATGGTCCTCACATGAACATAATTCTGATCCTAAATTATCTAGGGATCGTTTAGACTTAATTATATTGGAATACTAACTCACAAACATGAATTTTTCTAGTTAACATAAAGGTGTGGGAAGGATGGTTCATTCTAAAACACATATAATAAAAATTTACCCCAATTGTACTTAAGGGGAATAATCACTGGCACTATCATCTTCGATCTCTAGGAATAAACCTAAGAAGTAACCTCATGGTAGTAAGCATCAACACCTAGTCTAAAAGTATGAAATTTTAAAGCATCTGGTCATTATAACAACCAATATATAAATAGTGGATGTCCTTAACCTCTCAATAGAACTTAGGGAATTCCTAATTAAGGCCTTTTTAAGTCCTTAAGAGTCATATTTCGAAGTCATTGTACCTGATACATATCACATAAATAATGGATATACTAAATTCCATATAATAATTTACTTCATAGAGAAATACTGAGAGACAATCATATAAGGAAACATCAGTCCCCAATACATATCCTACAATCACGATGATATCGACATCCATCAATACTTTTTCGATAATGGTTCTATGATAAATATTATCCCAAGTTGGACCCTTAGGCACTTAGGCTACAATGAAGTTGAATTTTCACCCACTAACATGAAAATCTACAGATATGAAAAGAGTAACCCAATCCCCCTTAGAAAGAAAAACATTAGAACCTAGTTTAGAGACCTCATTTATAGCATCAAGTTCATGGTGTTCTTTTAAGATATTTCCTTAAACATATTTCTAGGAAGGGAGTGGATATATAAACAAGAAATGGTGCCCTAATCATGTTATCAGTGCCTAAAGTACTCTATTAATAGTAAAGTTGAGGTAATATGTAGTGATAGTTTCCCTTTTTAATCCTGTAAACACCATTATTTAGAAACAAGGTTCTACAAAAGAGAGGGAAAACAACCAATGGTGAAAAATTACATTTAAATTACTACCCCAAATGGCTAGAAACTACTCCCATCATTTCATGGAGTAAACTTAATGAATGAAAAATGCTTCCCATCAACTGAATTGGGGAAAAAAATTTAATTTGATAACTCATTAGGCTACGTGGGCTGAATTGGACAATGGATAAAAACATCCAATCAATTTACTTTCATATTCTGGTTAGGCATAGGTTTCCATTGAGTAGCCACTTCCAAGTTAGGAAAATAACACTACATTTTCCATGGGTATCAATCTCGCCCCCAATTGTCTTTAAAAAATGTGGTTATAACAAATATTATATCAACACAGATAAGGCACTCCAATTAAGTGTGTGTGAATCCATAGAAGAAGAAGTGGATCATGTGGTTTAGTCACATTATCTCCCACTCTCATGGTATTAGTTACATCATATAAATCCAATTGATTAGAAAACAAATTCCATTTTGAGGGGAAAAATAATTACCTAAAATCTTGTTCTAGATATCCAGATTCCATTCTATATTTTACCCCCAATGATGTTTAATAATAATAATAATAATAATAATAATAATAATAATAATAATAATAATAATAATAATAATAAGATATTATGGATTCTCTTATGACATTTGATGAAGGCATTGTGACCACTATTGATGAACTCAAACAAGTGAATATGGGTTTAGAAGGATATATATGGCCCATATTAATTAATTATTCCATGAATCCCATGGAATAAGAGAGATATATATCATTTCGAAAAGAAAACCAATATACATTCATGTGTAAGTACTATAGATACCTCAACCCAAGTAGCCTAGAGCCGATGACTACTTTATTACATTGGTATAAGATATAAGGAATCACAACCCAAAGAACTAAATAGTTTAGCAGTCCTGGTAAACTAGATACATACTTGAACCTTACAATACATTTTAATACAAAAATTACAACATATTTTTTTGGAGAATAACACTATTCCTCTAGAATATTATTGCATGTCAGTCATAGTACACATCATGGATTCCTAAGAAAGGGAAAAAAATAAGGATGAGTTAAAATTCTTAGTATGGGTTAATTATAGTTGAATATATCATGAATCAATAGTGAATATTGAATATATCAAGGTAAATAAATGAATAAACATGTCATTTAATAAATAAACTGAGAATGTAATGCATCCAACGATAACCTCATTATGAAAATGTCATGGATAATATTAACTAAAATCTTAATGAAGGGGATGCTTAATTATTGGATGTCATGATCTCATCCATTATGATACCTCTACGACCAAAACCTTTCATAAGCTAGTTTAAAACTACAGGTAAAACCCCATTTAATGCAAGATTATTTATTTGTCACATAAGACCTTGTAATTCATCAAGGGGATATATTATATTGGTCCCCATCCATCACTATAGGTCCAAATAAATCCTCATATATCAAATAATTGATTTAATTCATGAATAATGTGACTTATCATCAAATATTTGTATTGATTAAATAATATGGATTTATCAATATTTCCCTAGTTATTAAAATAAATTTCAAAGTAAAACACCATAAGTATAAATGAGATATAGTTTAATAAATAAGCTTATCCATGATAAATAATATGGATATTTTGGGGGAATTTAATGTCTAATGATCACAAGAAAGCGAATATTTCATGGGAAATATAATGGCTATAAAAATAAATAAAGGAAGTGAATATCGATACTTTCCTTGGTCAAAATGATCATAAACCACATAGACTAAGAATAAGGATAACATCCATAAAAAATATACCCATTAGAGTAATAATAAAGGGGGTTTTCATTGATAAATAGAAATACCATAAAAAGATACTTAAAAACATTTGTGTGGAAAATATTCTTTTCATTTTGAAAATTCAATTTTAAAACTAAAATTTTAAAAAATATTTTGAAAATAATTTTATTTTAAATTAACCTTTTAAACTTATAAAAGAATATTTAAAACATTTGAGTGTTCATGAATGCTATAAATTATATTCTTGCGATACATGTTAAAGTAATTATTCCATTCACTTTTTTAGTAAAATCAAAATGAGGATTATTTTAAAAGTGACATAAATATTAATTTTTTTAAATACTAAAATTGGAAAAATATATTGAATAAATGATTTGGAAAATCTAAAAAACTTTTTTGAAAACATTTTTAGAAAACATGGTTTTGGAAGAAGACTAATAATTGATCGTAAAGAGAAATGAAGTCGGGTTTTCTTAAAAACAATTCTCAATTATTTTAAGTACTAAAGAGTGGAAAAGTGGTATTATTACTTGAAATATTCCATTAATAACCATAGTATAATAAAATTAATGATTTTATTATCCAATGATCAAATAATTTTCTTTAATGGAAATTCACATATAAATAATTCCAATTAAAATTTAATTGTGAAATAAACCCTAAAAAATGTCATAAAATTGAAGTGATGATTAATACATGAATAAATTATGTATATAAAATATAAATAAACATAAAATAAGTTAAAATACAACAATATATAGTTAAAATTCATTACACACATAAAATTATAATAATTAATACAATAAAGGAGTAATAACCAATTAAAAAGAAATTTAGTTATGAAATTCTTTACCACTTGGTAACTTTTAAGTAGAATATCATTGGATGAAATAATTAAAATTGAAACTAAAAATTACATGAATTATTAATTAATCATGATATTACATGTAATAGGGTCAGTATATATACCATATACAATAAATTAGGCATATAACATTACAATAATCCTCAATAAAATGAAATTGAGATGAATTCACTTACCTCACACTTAATTTTGGATGAACATGATTTAAAATAATGTATAATGGTTTTAAAAATGTTATTAACTTATACAAGAATCATATTGATATTCATAGTATCATATAATATCCTTTTATAATCTTATCACTCTTTTGTTAATAATCTTTCATTACTTTCATTGTTTCAGGTGTTAGTTATTTTTTTCTCATGCGTGTTTCATCATGAAAGATCTAGTTCCTGAATATATTATATAGTTATATCTTCTAAATAATACTTATTATAACATAATTATTATATTTTTATATCAATTATACTTTTAAAACCAATCATGAAATATGGTTATGAAAACTAAAGTCTGTTGTGTTCATGGATACGGTAGGACATATAAACACATGAGTAACGATTCCATTTTTTAAAGATCACTATGGAAAGGTGGTAAGTTATTTTTTACCTATATAAAATGATATTAATATCATAATATTCATATTATTTCTTTAAATATACTTATATATATCATCCATGTGGCATGGGGAAGAAACGATAGTCACATTCCTTTGTAAAGGCGGTAGTCCACACGTACAAGAACGATGTTATCATCATTAAGCGAGTTAAAAGTTGATAAATAATTTGATTTATTGTAATTTAATAATGATAAACATGTCATAAAAATAAAAATTATTTTATTTATATCACATATATTTATTAACTTTACCCTTATTACATTCCATGTAAAGCATTAGTGAAAGATGAATCATATCTCTTCACGAGGAGGTAGTCCTGTGTATACATGAGTGTCTCTATCGTATACCCTATGGAATGGAATGTAAAATGGTTTATATGATATAATGATGATATAGTAATTATAAGGTTATAATTATCATATATATACTTTAGATCCATCATCATACCCAATCATGAGAGGTGGTAATGGAAAATGAATGACATTAGTTCCCAAGGCAATATCCCACCGTACACACAAATGATGATTTCATAACCCATTTGATCAAATTGGGTATGGTTGTAGATCATGAAATTATTATAATAAGATATCAATATATGAAATATATTGAGTTTATTATATCATCATGGTTTAATTTTTATAGTATTTACTAATTATTATGAATAAAAATTAAGTTGAAATTATTACCCAATTTTATTTATGATTATTCAAAATATGTAATACATTTTTAAATTCCATTCACAGAATTGGAAATTTTTCATTTAATATTAATCACACAAACATGATGAGAAAGTGGGGTTTTAAAGAGAAAATTTATAAAAGTTACAAGTTTTTTATTTCATAATTCAATATAAAAATTATTCCAATGACATAAATTAAATTAAGTGATATAAAATGGAATGAATTTTAATTTAAATAAATGAGATATGGAACCTTAAAGTTTTCTAAAAAGTAACAAAGGGGTATATGGAATGTGAGGGGACCCACATGACTTGTGGTCCCTCTCCAATGCCTTTCTTTGTATTTGGCTGGAACACGGATCCCAACCCATGTAGTAGTACGTGCCGTGTAGGTGAACTATGAAATATATCCACGCTAATTGGGATTGTTCTATGTTCTTATAGCTATTTGCATGTAATTTAATCCCATGCATGTGTAATTCGGTACACAACATGTTGCTCCACATTGGGTTATTCCCATGTGCTCTATCCATGTTTGTTTATATAGATATATGTTCATGTTCCTGACCATGTGCTTCTACATGGAGGCCTTCCAATGTGACTAATCATAGGGATCGTCTACCCAGCGATGAGGTACATGAAATAAACGAGGTAAACATGTCATTCCATCCTTATGATTTCCTGAAACCCTATACATTGCACTTAAGGGTCAACATGCCATGTGTTCATCCTTGTACATGGTGCGTTGTCACATTTTATCTAGAATCTTAGATCCAATTTTAGTTCCATGATTCAGGCTTCGCTACTTCGAATCTGGCTTTAGTTCCACTCGGGAATTGTGTATCTGGACCATATCTATTGTTTTTGTCTTCTGTTCACTAAAAAATGGATTCATATGGTCCCAGATGGTTCTATTTTTCAACCTATACGTACCACATTCCACCACACCTTACTTAAATAATGATTTTTTCACAGATCATAAAAAAACTATCCTTATCTCACAAAACTCATAGATATATGTTTGATTTGTTGATCTAAAACTCACATGAGATTCCATAATGATTCTAAGGGTCCCATCGGGCTCAGTACCACCTGAAAATGTAGAACCAAGACCGTAGGAACCTAACGGTGAATAACATGAAGAAAAATTAGGAGAAAGGAACTATAAAAAAGGTTTAAACATTATTGGACACACTTTTTTATTCAACGATCATGAATGGGAATCCAGGGTTAGAAAAAATTTAATAATCAATTAATATTTCAATACACGGGTGCATGATCAATCCATAATTGGTGCTAATCCAGGAACATGGATTGATATGCTAAATCTATTTAATACAAAGGGTTGAAATCAGTAATTAAAAATTCCTACATAGATATTATATTTTTCTTCATCAAATAACATGATCTCCAATGATTGAAGGATTTAGTTGCATTCTCTGCACTATGATCTGATCCAATCTGACATTTTGTCATCTTGTGTTGTGATTCTCTAATGAAGGAGGATAGATGAGCTCTGGAATTCTCCAATGGTTTATGAATCTAATCCTAGAGAATTGTCCATGAAATTATTCATATAGAACATTTCACTACTTTAAAATGAAACAATTAATTTATTAAATAATTAATTATTTCAATAAACGTACCATCAACAAGTGAGGATAACTAATTCCCCATGCTGACCAATTTTATGTCACAACTAGGGTAAACACTATGTCCCATACTCAACTGTGGTCTCAAATTTGTGATCTGAGATTCCTTTTAAGAGTTATCCCATTTTATTTTAGGGGGAAGATCTTCCTCTGCCGGCTTCCGTAGCTTGACCATAGCCATTCATTCCTTTTTCTAACCCAGATATTATCCATGCATTCCCGGCTATTTAGATTTGCCCGAAGGTTCCATAACTTTTCGATGGCTCGCCTCAGCTTGATCTATTGAATTTTGAATTCTCAGAGGCTTCGGGATTTCTGAATCTCAGCTTAGTGGCTTGGTTCAGACTGATCCAGACCCTAATTGATAATTTTGACAGATTCATCTCTGGTTCTTTACGATTGCAAGGCCAGGCGACCGTGGGGATTCTATAAAAATAGAATATCATGATTCACTTATATTCTAAGGACGACTTGATCCTAGATTGGTCCAGATCTCCCCGAACATGCAACATGTGTTAGTTCTTCCTTTTCCAATGAACCTTGTATTTCCACATGAAATGAGATTCACCTACTTCAGCACTGTGGGTAAGTTTTTTAGAACTCCCTCTACCCTTTCAAAATCATACTATTCTTGGTATTATAGGTAATCTTGTAGGTATTTATCTGTGTTCTGAAAATAGAAATAAGTCCGTATGTCACCCGATATCTGCACGTATTTGTGTTGAGGTGGATGTTTCTAAACCGATGGTGGAGTGGGCGTGGATTGCAGTGGGGGAGGAATTCTACTGGAAACAGGCTATGATCTTTGAGTCGTGGATAGACTAATGTTCATATTTAAAATGGATGGGAAACTTGGTTTCTTATTTCTATCATGCCTGCAGGGATCGACACAGGGTTATTGCCTCATCAAATCATCCAGAGTTAGGTTCTAAGGTCGTTTCTGAAACGATTCATCTAGGCACTAAGGATATAACTAATACGGAATTTTTTCAAAAAGAGGGAAGAAATATGATTCAGGATCCATATCCAGTGCTGAATACTAACTGTAATATCCCTTTGAGTTATGGGATGTTGCTCATCTGGTTCTGAATACTGACAATTTAAACTCTCACATAGCTATTTAGGAAAGTCTGATTCATTCTAGGCCTCTACTTTTTGATCTGAAAGCTAGAGGTTCTTGGGGTAGAGCCATTTGACCACCTTTTCACCTAACATAGCCAAGAAGGTTTAACTGGAGTAGTGGGGGGGGGGGGGTAACCCTTTGGTTGTAGATGTCTTCAGGTAGCTGATCAAGGATTAGGGTGATCCCATTCCAACATCACATACTCCTCTAGGTAAAAATAGCATGGAAGGGGGACAAGTGGCTGATGTTAGAGATTCATCAACTCCCATGGCTGCATCCTATGTGGATGCAGTACACTAAAGTCAAGGTCCTTTAG
This sequence comes from Viscum album, assembly GCA_963277665.1. Lineage (NCBI taxonomy): Eukaryota > Viridiplantae > Streptophyta > Magnoliopsida > Santalales > Viscaceae > Viscum > Viscum album. The sequence goes on along the minus strand of OY728131.1, from coordinate 667,930,803 downwards.
GAAGGGACCTTAGGAACCTAAGAGTTCTGTAATGGAACTAGTTACAGCAAGGAAACCAAGACAGATAAGGGATTACCCTATAATAAAGTTATCCAACCGCTTTGAGAGCTTAGATGTTAGTCTGAACCTGGGGGTTGAATATGAACAAATTAATCACACCATTGAGGAGTAGGGAGAACTCGATGAGGTATCCAGTGATAACCAATCTGGTCATTTTTCAGGTGAAATTAAAGGTGAGTTTCAAGGTGAAGATCTCCTTAATCAAAGGATGAGGAAGGACCAGAAAGGCAGTAGGAAAGGCAGGAAGGATTATTCATATTTTCCCCTTCTAATGAATAGAATATCCTTCAAACGTATGAAGAGAAAGAAGATGACAGCTAGCAACTCTGGATATCGTGTTCGGGCAAAGTCTACTATTTACAAGGTAGTCCCCTTCAGAGTAACCCTTTATGACTCCCAGCATGATAATCTAGAATTGATTATGCATTTAGGTGAAGAAATGTTAGAGGATTGTCTAAGGATCAATGCCCCAGATGTGGATGTGGAAGAAATGATGGGAAGACTATTGCGTGTAGACATGTATTCTGAGAAAATTGACTATATTAGTAAGCAGGACCATATTTTGATAAGAGGCTTCAATGTGAGGAAGATCAATAAAGATGAATACATGGAAAAATGGAATTATTTGGCGCATCTTTCTGAAGACCTCCTAATGAATGACCCAGGTACACAGGGAACTTCTATTTCTTAGAAATTGTTTAGGGAGCATGATTGCAACCAACTTAAATTATCCTTCAATAATTACGTTGTTTCTTTTAGTGGCTAATCATCATTGACTTTTCGGGTTCACACTTTTCCTTTAAAAGTGTTTTTAATAAAAAAATGTTAATTTTGAGTGAAAGGAGTACCTTTTTAATGCAATCAACAATACTTATCCTTTTTTATGAGGATTATTTGGGCTATGCAGTAAGTTTAAATAAGGTTTTAGGTTACCTATATTCTTAATCAATCTAAGTATTAGACCCTAATAAAAGGGCAATTTTTGAGTTAGAGAGTGATGAACAAGACCAATGCATTTCTTAGACCAAATCCCAATAAAAACCTGGCTATATCATTTATCTTTTCACTTCACTAGTTAATGAACCTAGATTAGCTAAATCTAAGTGTGTTTTCCATGATTAAGTTCTTTTCCAATTTTACTTTCACTATTTTGATTACTCTATGTTTTTCTTAGAATTCATCATTGTGGGATCAAACTCAAAATACCCCTTAATACACCATTTTATTTATTATTTAGTAGTATTATTTTATAAATTTCTAAACTTTATTACCCATAGGAATTAATGATGCCCTACAAGACTTAAAAGTTTTGGGAATCCTTTTCAGGGACTTATATATATGACTTATAATAATTGTGACTTTTTCTCTTTGTTTTTTATTTTCACTATTCTGATTTGTTTCATCATGTTCTTATTTTTAGGTAATACCCTTGATTCATGAGTTATCTACTTGAGGAAGAGGAAAATAGATTCTTAACTACAATCCCAGGTTATTGAGAAGCTTAAGAAAACAAAAGAATAAAGAGAACGTGGCTAGATTAGGGAAAGGTTAGGGAGTAGGATGAAGAGTGAAAAAAGAATATTTGAGAAAATTACATTAATGAATATAGGTATAACTTCAACCATGGGGTAATAACTGATAATATTAGTGCCTTTGGAAGCTGTAAAACACTTTCAGATCAAGCCATCGATAATTTAAATGATCTCAAACTAAATTCAATTCACTAAGCTAACACATGAAGATCTCTACACACACTTGGGAAGTCTTCTTATACTATGGGACACTTTCTATTTTAATATTTTCTCCAATGATACGTTAAGGTTAATATTATTTATGTTATCATTAAAAGACAAATCAAGAGATTGGATCCAAATATTGGTATCTCATTCCATCACTACTGGGATGATATGGAAAGGAAATTCCTAACAAGGATCTTTCCTCCATTTAAATATATTCATATTCAAATTAGTATTTTAAATTTAAATCAATTTGATGATGAATAAATTTAAAATTAATGGTAGAGGTTTAATTACTTGTTATATAAGTTTCCCCTTTATGGTATAAAAATTTAACTGATGATACAAATATTTCATAAGGGTATATTTCAAGGAAACAATTCAATTATGGATATCATTTCCAATGTATTTCAGATGAATAAGTTTCCTAAAGAAATCAAAAAATTCTTGGTTGATAGATATAGAAACATCTTCCAATGGAAAATATAATGATTTCAAAGTAAAAGAGTCTTCAAGGTAAACAATAATGGATGGGTGGCCATGAAAATGGAATCCTTGACAAAAAAGAGGGATACTATGATGGACATGCATCAACCCCAAGGTATGTACACTGAGAATTCCAATATTTTCTGATTCTAACCATTAAAATAATTTCAAATTTTATAATCCACAATAATAGAATCAAGAGTAACAACAAAGATCAGTTAAGTTGAAATAACAATAAGTACTATCTCTTTAAATATCCTTCACTTCATAAGAGTAGACCTTATCTAAATTCATGAAAACCACAGATCATTCCACTAATGAATGAAAATTTTATTAAAAAGATAAAAATGATTCCATGATGAATATATAATTTTATGTTGTTCAGATTTAAAATCAACATAAGGAAAGTCTAATTGGTGTTCTACCAGTTGGCATGGAGGTCAAACCATGTGGAGAATTGAGGACTATCATCATTAGTACTAAAAAAATGGATGAAAGTGTTTAATAAATGAGAAAAAAACATGATAAAAAATGAGAAAAAGAAAGTAAAATAGAGTAGAAGATGAAAGATAATGAAAAGGAAGTTGAGAAAGAAGATAGTGAGGAAGCAACAAAAACTTATAAACCACGAACAATATTATTAGAGAGGATGAAACAAAATAAAATTGATAACAAATGGATGAAGTTTCTAAAAATGTTCAAGAAACTTCATAATAATAAATCCGTTATTGAATCTTTAGTGAAAATGAGAACATATGTGGGATTTATAAAATAATTGGTTCTAAATAAATTTAATCTTGAAGAAATGGGAACTATACCACTCATGGTATAATTTTCAATTGTGGTTTAAAGGATGTTATCTAAGAATCCATAAGATCTAGGTAGTTTTTCAATTCCTATCAATATTGGATATTATGAGTTTGGAAAATATTTGTGTGATCTATAAGTGAGTTTGAACATCATGTCACACTCAAAATTAAAAATCTTGGGATTAGAGGAGATGAAGGCCCCAAGAATTTATTTTCAATTAAGTGACACAATAGTGATATATCCATGAGTTTTGATAAATGTTGTTCTAGTTAAAGTGGATAAATTATACTGCCTAGGGGATTTCATTATGATTGAGATAGATGAAAAAAACACCAATTATTCTAAGAAGACCATTTTTAGCAATAGGAATGGATTTGAATATTTTTAAAAGTGTGGAGTTGAATTTGAGGTTTGGGGGTGAGAATGTTAAGTTCAATATTCATCGGGATATAATTTTTTTATGAAAATGATGAGTATTTGAGTAAGGAAAACAAGTTGGAATTGGAATATTTTACTACAATTGTGGAAAGGAAATAAGAAACTATTGTGAATAAGAAATAATACGTTGAAATTAAGTTAAATAAGGAGAAAATATGGCTACTCGAGAGGATTGATGATGTTATAGAATATCGTGTGAAAGAAGAGTTATAAGAAGGCCAATAAGTTTTCCTAGTCTCTGATTTAACATTTTATTTTTTAAGATTTACTAAAAACTAGAGGATTATTCCAATATAATTGGATAAATCTATACCTCTAGGAAGAGTGATGATAAATTCATAGAAAGGAAGAAAGTCCACCTATATGGAGGAATCTCAACTTTGACCATTTATTGAGCTAGATCAGGTAACTAAATTCCAGTCTTATTTTACTTTACAAGTCACGATAGTGTATAACTTAAAGACATTAAACAAAGTTCCTCATGAGAGACAACCTGAGTTTTTATGATTTGTTAGGAATTATTTTTGTAGGAAATTTATCTTATGAATATATTTTAGGAAGTATATTCGATCACCCATTAATTTTTAGAGTTTAAATGGAATGAACCTTGTACTTTAACTTAATTATTTTTGATTTTTTAGGTCCATGGTGATGAAGGAATGAATAAGATGAGAGTATAAAAGAAAGGAAAGGGTAATAACTTCATTAGATAGGGGATTACTATTTTAAAATATCATCTCTTTTAATTTCACTATACATGTTCACATTATTTTTGAGTTTATGGGAATTATCATGCTAAACGTACATTTTTTTATATATTTTTTTTATCTATGATGAAAATATATCTTAGGAAGAAAATATTACCATGTTTTAGATAACATTTTTGAAAATATTTTATGAGTAAGATGATTATAGATAAATATGTGAGTATTGATTTGAGGAATCATGATTTTAGAGGATTGATTGATCTATATAGATGAAATTCTTATAATATTTTTATGATTTTATTTTCAAAAGTTTAGGATAATTGATGGGTTACTATTATTCATTGCATGAGTGATTGTGAAAAATTTCTCTTTCTTATTACTGAGAGGGATCCAAGATATATTTTTATATTCTTTATTAAATCCTATATGAGAATAAATACTTATAGCATGTTGAATACTAGAACTTGAATTGGTATCTTGTGGAAAATATGAAAGAAAAAAGTCAGATTATGACGATTGAAGCATTTTGTATTTGAGACTTTTTATCTTTTAGGTATACCTTTACATTTGATATTTCTTTTAATATTTTAAAAGCTATGAATTACCTTGATATGGAAGATATATTACAAGCCTATTTATATTTCCTACTCTACTCTCAGTATTTTTTCCTGATTTATAATAGATTAAGTGTGGGATAAGAGGTTTTTCTATGGTGTGAAGGGGTTAATGTGTATTGAAAAATAGATGGTGTGAGGTATTATTATTGGTATTGGGAGAAAGGTTCAAAAATTTTCATTTATAATGATTCTTTATCCACTTTATAAAATAAAAAATAAATGAAAGAAAAGATAATTGTTGAAAAAATAAATTGAAAACATGTTTTAAAAAATAATTTTTATTGAAAATATGATAAATGCTTTATTATGATTATTTTCATGATTTGTAATCCTTGAGACCATAAGGGGAGTTAAGTGTAATATCATTTTTAGAAGAGGAGTTTTTATTGAGCTTTTAATTGTTTATCATGAAATGTACTTTAGATTTCACCCTCCTTATTGTGCCTTTTTTATTTTTCACAATATTTACCTACTAACCCTCAACCTTAGATTCATGTGTTCTATTTATGAAAATACTCATGATTAATTTTCATTAATAGGTTTACAATGTGTTTATTTATATAATTTTCAAGACTATTATTAGGATGAATGCACACATGGTATGAGCATAAATCCTATAAAAGGTACCTTGAGTGATGAAAGAATTTTTTTCAGTAAGTTAGACCAAATATGGCATTCCTACTAATAATTAGTTGAAATATGTGAATGGATGCTAATAAAATTATTTTTTTCCAATAAGGTAATTAAAATGTATTGTTGATTTATTTTTTTGAAAAATGTGGAGTTGAAAAGATACTTTGTATGTGATTCTTGAAACATTATTCTTTATTGGTAATTATTTGATCTTGTTGACTATGATGTTTAAACCTTGGTATAAGACATAGATTCTTTGTCACACACACACACTTGAGAAAAAAACTACATCACCTTACTCATCTTCCTCCTCCCACATATTTATTCATTCTGTGAAACCACACCCACATCTATAATTCACGTGACATGATAACAAAGCACCTTTGAAACTAATTTATAAGCTCAGTATCTTCCAGGTGTGAAGGAGAGAATCACCTATAACATGGAATATGATTTTGTAGAACCTAAAATGATCAGATAATTTCTTATAATAGTGATGAAGTACCACATTTTGGTTCTAGAGATTAGTTGAAACTAAAGGTGTGCATGGATGAAATGACTACATACCATGGTCATTATTTGAGCCAAACTAATTGGGGTAAGATAGATTCTAAACATGGGTTTTGAAACACCATGAAATTTGTGGTCAATGCATTTATTATAGAAAAAGTTATAGGGGTTGTAAAGGTAATTTCCCATAATGTTTAAGGAAATAAATCTTGCATGTATTCTAACACTCCATGAAACGTTGAGGGAAATGAAAGGATATTGAGGTGGTAAGAGTGATGAGAAAACTTTAGGTAGATGTGATTATTGAAAATGTACCTACATAAGGGGATGGTATGTAAAGTTTATTCTAGATGAACTATGCATTATTCTCTATGTAGGTTTTTTCAATTTTTTAAAAAATGGGATGTTATAGGATGAAACAGAAAGGATTCTACAAGAATGGGAGGTTGGATATGAATCATAGGTAAAACAAAAATCCTAAATAGGGATGATTTTGGAATAACATTAAACATTGTGTTACTACATGCAAGTATTGAGGATAATAAAAGAATATGGCTAGTTGTGGTGGAGGTTTCATGTCATTTTGGTAAATAAGAGACTTGATCAATGTTTTTCACATCATGTGGATATAAAATATTCAGTATGATTATGGGGATAAGATCAATATAAATGGGTTTGGTGTTAAATTCCATTACATAGAGTCTAATATAGTATTTTAAAATTCTTAAAATCTCAAATATATTCCATGATGATAAATATGTATGAGGCCTGTGAGTTTGATGGTATTTAAGGTATGTTGGTTGTTCCATGGGAGAAAACACAATGGTAGATCCTAGGGATGATTATCACAAACACAACAAGTTATATACTGTTTATTACATGCCCATACCATGCTCTTAGTATGTGTAGTAAAATTAGTTCGAGTACCTCTCTCTTTGTAATATTTTTGAAGATATTTTCAAGATGATATATAGGTAATTATTCGAATGAATTTTAGTTCTTATCTTTTTAGAGTTGGAGTTCGACTTTGATTGGGAAAGATACATCAAATATAATGATATTTGAAGTAGGTAATTCTATAAATAAATAAAATTTGGAGCTATAAGTTGGGAATCACTCAATTAAATGAGATTATCTGGCATTTGTACTTACACCTTTAGTTGGAGTCTACCGCTACTTCTTGAGTTAGTTTTTATTCTCGCATACTCTCTCATGGATAGTATGAGGGTGTGATTTTTTAGTTTTAAACTATGTGATAAAGGGGTATTGTTATAGTGAATTATTATTTTATGATTAATTCAAGTTGAGTTGTTTTATTTATTATTTCTTTCCATAACTAATTTATCTCTTAAGTGTGGACATTGTCTTTTGAGAGAGGGAGTGATTTTTTAATTCCATCGATAGTACTTATCCTTCTCCATGACCATTGTGTGGGTCATCCACTATTTTTAAATAGGGTTTTGATCTACCTATCTCCTGAAGGAACTGAAGTATATGACCATAATAAAAGGGTAATTTTTGAGGTGGAGAGAGATGACCAAAACCAGGAAATTGCTTAGACTCAATTCCAATGTTAACATAGATAGTTTATTTATATTTTTACTTAACTAGTTCATGAACCTTGATTTACTAAATCTTGGTGAATTTGGCTTGATTGAAGTTCTTTTCCAAGTTTACTTTCTCTATTTGGATTACTCTATGTTTTTACTATAATTCATCTTTGTGGGTTCAACCTCAAAATACCACATACTACACCATTTTATTTAGTTGGTTGGATGGGTATTTAATAAATTTCTAAAATTGATTTCCCATAGGAATTAATGATTCCCTTTGGGATGTCAATAACCAGATAAAGTCATTTATTCATGTATTGTAACACATGAATAAATGCATGGTGCTTGAGGAGTTTCCTTGAGGCATATATGAGGGAGACACAACCATGATATGAGGGTGTATGTTTCTGGAGGATCTCCCCTAACTAAAACTCTCTTATTATTTATTATTTTCCATGGGATTAACTGGAATGTTATAGTGTGAAGGGAATCCCCACTAGAGCATTAAGTGATTCACCTATCCTGTGGATGCACCATGAAGGGAGGAATCATTCTAATTCTCCTTAGTGAGCTTCTTAAACCATGGATTTTGACGAAATAAAGATCAGTAACAGTAGTATCACTTTGGTGAATAATACACGTACATTTCTTCTTTTTATAGTTTATCCTTATTTTTAGTTTCATACATGGAGTTATAATTTTCATGGGTTTCTTTTATTTTGAAAACCTTGTATATGTGTTTTAATATAATTTTAATCCAATCAGTGGAATTAAAGTAGTTCTATGTCATTTGAATATTGAAATCATGTGTAAATTGAAGATGTTCATATTTCTACAATTTTTTTTCTCATAGTTCCATTATGATATAGGTAATATCATAAAGAGTTATAGTATTATTTTGAAACATTCCCACTTGATTTAATGTTACGCCAAATCAAACAAATCTTTCATAGATTTACTTTATGATTAAATAAGAATTAGATTAAACCTACATAATCTATTCTTCATTGTAATTAATTTGATGTGGACTATGTAATATTAATCCTAAGTAAGTTTTTTTCACACTCACTCACCTTATCCCAACCATAATAGTATGGGTTTAATCTGACATAGTATAAAATTAATCCAATAAAACTATTGTGTTAATGTCACATATTTCTCATAAGATTGTTATGCATGATAACTTCTTACTCAATTCATCTTATTTAGCACTGGTTGATTCCTATGAAAAACTATGCTATGTGAGGTTAATATTAATTAATATAATGTGAGTACTACTAGTTCAGGTTTAATTAGATGTTAGTAGTGTTAGTTATTCATATGTAGTTTTCCATGACACAGTTTAATCTCACATGGATCAATCCAATCTGAACCCTAGTGTGATGAGTTAATGGTATGTGAGCCATCCCTAGGGCCAATTTAACCATAAATTGGTCCTTGTGAATGTTTTTATTCCTACACAAGGCATTCAGGGTTATTTCTATGCAAGTATTACTAGATGGGACTTATTTCTACACAACTAGGGATAATCATTAAAAATAATTCATAAGGAAACATGGATTTTTTCTTCTAAAATTCAATTATGAATTGAATTATAGAATTTATAAATTGTTTATAAATTATAATAAAAGATATTTTGGGATATTTATTAATTTATAAAGGTGTTTATAAATTGATTAATTATAAAATATTAATAATTAATTAATTAAATGTTTATAAAACATTTCGAAAATAAACATCCACAAGTATAAAATTTTAATATTGAAATACCTTTTAGAAATTATATGGCATGAATTATAGTTTATATTGATATTATGAGTGTGATTAATAAATTGTTTATTAATTAAAAAATAATGTTAAAAATATAAAAGGGTTTATATTTAGTATCATGATTTTTTCATAATATTTCATTTGAAATGATCAAATTAACGGTATTATTTGAAGAAATAACTTAGAATGCATCAAAAATAGTTTTTTTGATTTATTTTAATAAGGTTTAAATATTATAAATATGTGATGTTTAAATTATGTAAATTGTTTACATAATAAAATAAAAATATAAAATGTTTTATATTTCATATAATATCATAGATTTAAGTAAAATGTCTTATAATTTATAATATAAAATTTTCAAATAAAAAAATCAATATAAAGTTTTTATATTAAAAAATTATTGACTGTCCATATAGTTAGCTAAAATTATAAAGTGTTTATAATTATATTTTTATATCTGAATTGTTCATAGACAATTTATCTCATGTTTAAATAATGAATTATTATTTTATTTAGGTTATTCCATTCTTTTATTAATCATACTTATAAATTGTTTATATTATGAATATATGTGTATATTTTAGTTTAAATTGTTATACTACTTATAGGTATTATCATACATGCATTTAAGGAGTTACATTCTAGGTATGATAATGGATTTAGTTTTCTTATACCTTGAATTTGTATTGAATTGAGTGAAGAGATTGAATCTAGCAGTTTATTATGTTTTATACATAATAGGTGGTAAAATTATGATTAATTTAAAAACTATATTTTGTAAAGTATCCCTAGGTAGAGAGACTCTGGGTTAGTCTTCTCATTGTATTGGAGGCTTATTCCTTATCTATAAAAGTGAGGTTTAAATATTTGTGGCTCTAGTAATAGTCATGCAAAGATTATATATTTTATATGATTCCAAACCTTTACATTGAAGGGTTTATTTTACCTTATGAATGATATGAATTTATATATGTATGAATATATTTTTACTTTAATTTGGGTTAGTAACACAGGCTATGAGTTATGTAAAATGGTCACACATCAATATGGTTTTAATATATTGATTTAGTGGAAGGAGTATGATTCTAAACTAAATAATTATAAGCCTGAATACCTAAATGGAGCTAAATGAGACAATTTGGTGAGAATTAAATCCCATTTAAAAATAATAAGTGTTAGATTACTTCCAAAAACAATTCATGTTAATATCTTGATCATTCAACTTGGTAGGTTCTTCCAAAGCAGGCTTCCCATGGATTATCTTGTTTAAATCATGGTTGAAATGTTTTTGACTAAGAGTTAGGTAACTAAATCCAAAAAGTAATTTAATTGAAGATAAGTACAAGAAAGTCAAACATATTATACTATAACCATTTCCTCTACTTGAGTGTTATCCTAGATGATAGTTCCATCAGTACTCTTTAACTTCATCAAGTACATTGATACTTGAATGGAATCCATGGATGTATGACATACATCAGTCAAGCCTAAGATGAAACCATATCTATAGTGGGTAGACTTTATTTCTCTACCATCCAACATTGGGTATCCCATATCCCCATATTCAGTGGGATGAGATATCAATAGCAACATCTCATTCACTTCTAAACCTAATATACCCCCATGATGGGAACACTGAAACATAAGGATTCTAAAAAGCTCATGTTCTTTATATAGAAATCATAGGGGACAATGTTTTTTTGGTATTAAAACCTACCAAGAGACTATATCACAAAATAATACTATTTATTATGATAGTTCTCATATCAATCTAGATCTATGCTATGGAATAAAACTATCCTTTACCTCTCAAATTAAAAATATCATAAAAATGAGAGGGTGTCAGAATTCATCAACCGATGGAAGAGACCAACCTATTTACTTAATATGTATCTTATATTATAGAATATATTTGAAATATTTATAAAAAATATATATGATGAGTTGAAAATTCCACTTATACCTCTAAAATACCCAATCAATTTTTTAGAGTTTGCAAGAGTCACACAAAAACTAGAAGATGTGATCTAATTCTATAAGTCTAAGTCATGCCAGATACCATTAGTACAAGGGAAGAAAAATTATAGGTTAGGTTACCTAAATATCATGCTCATGGTAGCACTAGTACCAAACCTAGTTCCAAATCCTACACAATATCATGCAGGATCTACTCTTGAACAAAAATGACAACAACAAAACCTATATCAAGATGAGGAGAAGTAAAAAGTTTATCTGAGATTTGTGGATATGAATAATAGATTTTATTTTATTTCAAAAGGAAAAAGTGCCAAGATTATTCATCATGGCCTTGGAAAAAGACTTGATCTATTTATCAGAGGCCATAAAACCTAATGAACTTGTTTCAAAGGATCACACGAATTATTTCCCCTTCCATTATATACTGGGGAATAACATTCAAGACTGCATGGTATTCAAGGATACACTAAAAAATATGGTAGAATATAGATCAATAAAGTTTACTATACCAACAACATATGTGACCTATATCACTCATATTACACTAAAATAAGGTGAGTTATAGGAGTTCTGGGAAATATATGTGTAGAAATTTGATGGGTAGATGACAAAGAAATCAGTCATATAGTCACTTTATATACTCATGGTGAAACTAAATCATCAAGTTGTGCCCCCCAATTTACTTGTAATGCCCCAAATGACTTATTCATCATCAAAAATTTCAAAGAGTCTATAAAACTAATATAATTTTAAAAATGTATAGAAATAATAGTTCCTTTCAGTTACCAAGGTGGTTTAAACTCTTTATAAATTCTTTCCACATCATTGGAAGGATTGAAACACATACTCAAAATGAGATAGCAGACACCACTATTATAAATAAAACCTTTATAAAATAGGGAGTTTCAATTTGAATCACTCAATTTCATCCACTTGAGATACGCCTTCACTGAAAAAAAGACTCCTATAAACCTGAATTCCCCATCCATAATTAAGGATGAGGTCATCAAGGCCGAGGAGTTCCAGGAAGATAAAATCATGGTAGAACAAATATTAAAATATCATTTCTATTATATTCATATACATATCTAAAACCCAAAGTATTACACACCAATGAGTCTAACATGAAAATCATTATGATCTCAAATTATCAAAGAATTGTTCATATTCAAATATACTAGAAGAATAACACACAAACATGATTTTTTATAGTTAACATCAAGGTGTGGGAAGGATGGTTCAGCCCAACCCATAGATAATAATAATTTACCCCTGTTCTAGTTAAGGGGAGGAGTCACTAGCACAATTAGATTCGACCTCTAGGTACCAAGATATGAATTAACCTCACGGTTGGAAGTATCAACCCCTTGTCCAAAAGTATGAAATTTTGAATCATATGGTCATTATACCAAATAGGATATAAATAATGGATGTCCTTCACCTCTAAATATAAATTATTCAATCCCTCATCAAGGCCCTTTTAATTTCTTAAAAGTTTGAGGTTGAAGTAATTGTATCAAATACATATCACATAGATAATGGATCTGCATAATTCCATACAATAATTTACTTCATAGAGAAATACTGAGAGACTATAAAATAGAAACACATTAGGCTCCTATAAATTTCCTATAAGCATGATGATATCAACATCCATTGATACGTAGTTGATAATGGTTCTAGGATAAATCTCTTCCCAAGTTGAACCCTTAGGAACTTAGGCTATAATGTGGATAAATTTTCACCATCTAACATGACAATCCACATATATGAAAAGAGTAAACAAAGTCCCATTAGAAATAAAAACCTAAGAACCCACTTTAGAGACCAAATTTCCAACCTCAAGTTCATGGTTTTCTACTAAGATATGGCCTTAAACATCTTTCAAGGAATGATATAGCTCTATACACATGAAATGGTCCCCTCTTCATATCATTAGTTCCTAAATTACTCTAATAATGGGAATGTTGAGGTACTATGTAGTGATAGTTCCCTGTTTTAATCCTTTGAACCCCATTATTTAGAAATGAGGTTCTAAAAAAGAGAATGGAAGTAGCTAATGGTGAATAATTCCTTTCAAATTACTACCCCTAATGACATAAAAACCACTCTTATCAATCCATGGAGTAAACTTAATGAATTAAACACATTTCCCATCAACCTAATTGATGTAAAAAATCTAAATGTTAGAATTAATTTGGTTATGTGGGTCAAATTGAACAATTAATACAAACATCCAATAACTTTACCTTCATATGTTGGTTAGGAAGAGGTTTCCATTGAGTATCCACCACCAAGGAAGAGAAATACCACTACACAGTTCATGGGTATCAATATGGCCCCCAATTTTCTTTACTCAAAGGTTGGTCTAACAAATATTCAGTCAACCTAGACAAGTCTCTAAAATTATGTGGGTGTTAATACTGGGAAGAAGAAGAATAAGATAATGTGGTTTGGGCACATTCTCTCCCACTCTCATGGTATCAGTTGCATTAGATAAATCTAGTTGGTTAGAAAAATAATTTCATCATGATGGGAATATCAGTTCCCTCATATTTTTATCTAGATCTCAAGATTCCATTCTTTATTTTATCCCTGATGATGATTAAGTATAAGAATAATCAGAAGAAGAGGAAGACATTAGGGATTCTCCTCTGACATTTGAGGAAGGCGTCATGACCATTGTCGATGAACTCAAACAAGAGAATATGGGTTCAGAAGGAGATATATGGCCCATATTAATTAGTTATTCCCTGACTCTTAAGGAATAAGAGATATATTTATGCTTTACAAATGGACACCAAGATGCATTCACATAAAACTACTATAGAGTCCTCGACCCTAGTAGTTTGGAGTAGATGCCCGCCTTATTACATTAGCATAAGATACAAGAAATCATATTCTGAAGCACTGAATACTTTAGTAGTCTTGGTAAACTAAATACGTACTTGACTCATATATTACATTTGAATACATAAATTACAACCTAATTGTTTTTTATAATAACATTATTCGTCTAGAATATCCTTTGAGGTCAATCATAGTACACATAATGAATTCATAGGAAAAGAAAAAATTAAGGGTAATTTCAAATTCTCAGTAAGGGTTAAGTATAATAGAAGATATCATGAATCAATAATGAATAATCAATATATCAATGGAAATAAATGAACACACATGTCATTTAATCAATAAAATGATAATTTAAGGAATCTGGTGATAAAATCATTATACAAATATCATGGATAATAATAATTGAATTCTTAATAAAGGAATTTCTTAATTATTGGATGTCATGATCCCAACCATCATTATACCTCTACCATCAATACCTTTCACATGAAAGTTTAAAACTACAGGTAAAAATCTATTTAATTCTAGATTACTTATTTGTCTCATGAGGCCTAGAAATGCATCAAGGAGGAATATTATACCAAGTACTATCCATAATTGCTGGTCAAAAGCATTACTCATATATCGAATAATAGATTTAATTCATGAAAAATGTTCCTTATCATCAAATATCTATATCGAGTAAGGAATATGGATCTATAAATATTTCAATAGTTAATCAAATAAATTTAAAAGTAAAAAATCATATGTAGAAATGAGATATGGATTAATAAATAAGCATATCCATGATAAATAATATGGATATTTAGGGTAAATTAAATGTACAATGATCATAGGAAAGTGAATATTTTATTGGAAATTTACTGACTACAAAAATAAATCAAGAAAGTGAATATCAATACTTTACTTGGTCAAAATGATCAAAATACATATATAGGAAGAATAAATATGATATCAATATAAAATATACCCATTGTAGTAAGAATAAATGTTTATTTTCATTTATCAATTGAAATAGAATAAAAATATCTTTAAAAACATTCTTGAGGAAAATATTCTTTTCATTTTGAAAATAAATTTTTAAAGAAAAAAATTCAGAAAATTTTTGAAAATTATTTTCATATAAAATAACCTTTGAAATTTATAAAAGAATAATTAAAACATTTTTGTGGTCAGGATGTCTATAAATTTTATTCATTCCATATAAGTTAAAAAAAATATTCCTTTCACTTTTTCAATAAAATAAAAATAAGAATTATTTTTAAAATGACCTAAATATTACTGTGAAACATTTTCTAAATATAAAAAAACGAGAAAAAATGTATTTAATAAATTATTTTTAAAATGTTAAAAACATTTTTAGAAATCATGGTTTTGGAAGAAAACTAATATTGGACTATTGAGAGATATGAAGTCGGTTTTTATTAAAAACATTTTATCAATTATTTTAATTACCAATGAGTGGAAAAGTTGTGCTATTACTTGAAAAAGTGCATGAATAGCCACAATATAAGAAAATGAAAGGTTTTATCATCCAATGATCAAATAATTTCCTTCAATGAAAATTCAAGTATAAATAATCACAATTAAAGTTAGACTGTAAAACAAACCCTCACAAAGGTTGTAATATTGATGTGGGGATTAATAAATGAATAGATTGTGTGTATAAAATGTATATCCACATAAAATAATTTAAAATAATATATTATATAGTTAAAATACATTACATACATAATATTACAATATTAAAGACAATGAAGGAGTAATAACCCATTAAAAATAAATTGAGTTATGAAATTATTTTCCACTTGGTAACTCTTATGTCAAATATCCTTGCATGAAATAATTTAAGTTGAAACTAAAAATACCATAAATTATTAAGTAATAATAAAATTACATGTAATAGGGGTATATATATTCCATATAAAATAAATTAGGTTCATAATATTACAATAAGCCTCAATGAAATGAAATTAAGACAAAATCACTTACCTCACACTTACTTTTGGTTTAACATGATTTAACCTCATGTATAGTGGTTTTAAAAAAGTTATTAAATTATAATAAAACCATATTAATATTCATAATATCATATATGATCCTTTTATAACATCTTATCACCCATTCATTTTCATTATTTTCATTTTTTAGGTGATAGTTTCCTTTTTTTCTCATGCACGTTTCATCATGAAAGATCTAGTTATCATAGATATTATATTGTTATATCATCTATATAAGAACAATCATAAAATAATTATCATATTTAAACAACAATTATACTTTTAGAACCAATAAGAAAATATGGTTATGGAATCTTAAGTATGTTATGTTCATGGAGACCACAGGCCATACGAAAGCATGAGTAACGTTTCCATTTTTAACGATCATTATATAAAGTTAGTAAGTAATGATTTATATTTATAAAATGATAATAATATCATAATAATATTATTATTTCTCTAAATATACTTATATATATCATCCATGTGGTGTGTTAAAGAAAAGATATTAACATATCTTCATGAAGGCGGTAGTCTACATGGATAAGAACGATGTTATCATCTTTAAGTGAGTGAAACATTGATAAATAAAATTATTTATTATATTTTAATAATGATAAATAGGTAATTAATATCATTATTATTTCATATATATCACTTATATTTATTCAATTTATCCTTGTTACAATCCATGTAAATAGTTAGTGAAAGATGAATCACATCGCTTCGCGAGGGGGTAGTTCTCTGTATATATATGAAACACTATCATATAACCTATGAAATGGAATGTAAAATGGTATATATAATATAATTATACTAGAGGTATAATTATGTTATAGTTATTATATATATACTTTAGATCCATCATCATACCCAATTATGAGAGGTGGTAATGGAAAATGAATAACATCGATTCCCAAGGTGGTAGTCCCCGTGCACACGAATGATGATTTCGTAACCCATTTGATGTAATCGGGTATGGTTGTGGTTCATGAAATTATTTTGACAACATATCAATATATTTAAGATATTGAGTTCATTATATCTGCATGGTTTATGTTTTATTGTATTTTCTAATTGTTATGAACAAAAATTTAGTTGACATTATTACCCTATATTAATTATGATTATTCCAAATATTGAGTCCATTTTTCAAAAATTTCCTTCAAAGAAATGGAAGATTATAATTTAAGTTTAATCCCACAAACATGATGTTAAAGCAAGTTTTTAAAGAGAAAATTTATAAAAGTTACAAGTTTTTTATATCATAATTCAATATTAAAAAATTTCCAACGAGGGAAATTATATTAATTGATATAAAATTGACCAAATTTTACTTTAAAAATAATTAAAAATATAATTAAACTTGATAAATAATTTTAAAAGAAGACAGTTTTCAATTAAAATTTAGTATTTTCACTATTCATCGAAAAATGAAATATTTTAGAAAAATAACAAAAATACACCCTAAGATAATTTTGATTTGATGATATAAAAAATGAAATTCATTTTATCAAATAAAATTTCTAATTTTTTTTATAGAAACATCTAGGACATTCCTTAGCTTTATAGTATGCATTGAAGTCAACTCTAAAAACAATAAGGTGATACTTGATATTCCACCTCCTAGAAATGTTAAAGAGTTAAGAGGACTCTAGGGAAATCTTTTTAATATAAGACCTTTCATATCTAATATGGATAATAAATTCCTACCCATCACAAAGTTGAAAAAGAAGGGGGTCACCTATATGTGGGATGGGGATTTTTAGAATTCCTTCATTGATATCATGCAATATATCCTACATTCATTGGTCTTGATTCCACTGTTAGAAGGGAATAGACTCATCCTCTATGTAAAAACCCTAGAATGATCACCTTTCCTTACTTAGAATAATGATTTGGGAAACAAAAATATACTATATGGTATTATCAATTCAATATTGTATGTTGAGGCTCGATATTCATATATAAAGAAGAATTTTTGTGCATTGATATTCATAATGAAAAAGATAATACACTATTTACAACACCAAAATATCTATTTAATATCTTATTTTTATTTGATCAAGTATATCCATAGTTTCCTAATGTTAACATGGTTCCTAGAATGATGGGTGGTAATTCTATAATAGTTTGACATCAATTTTATGTCGAAGAAGGTGATCAAAGGGAAATAATTAACATATTTTCTCATAGTTCACCATATTCTAGAGAAATCATTTTAGAACATGGATTTCCCTAAAGAAGAGGTTTTATCAAGTCATGAAACCTCCCAATAATGGTATATATAATTTGATGGTTACTTTAGGATATCAATATATAGTAGGATGGTAAACCCAAAACTAAATCAGGTTGTCTTGGGGAATATATTCATCTCCCCAATGAAAGAAGTTTTTTCTTACTCCTTCCTACTATCAAAAGGATTCACCAATAATGTGACAGAATTCCAAAATTTAATTATAGGATTGTAATTGGACCTAAATATACCAGTTCTCCAACTAAATATCAAAGGTGATTCATAGTTGGTAATCAAGTAAATTAATAGTGACTGCACTATCAAGAAGGAATAACTAATTTCCTTTATTGATTATGTATGAGGGTTAATGATTGAATTACCCTCAGATTAAACACATTATCACATCCCATATTCAAATAATTCTCAATAGGATTCACTTTTAAATTAATCTACTACCCATGAAGATAAAAATGGGACAATATAACCATTTACATCACACATTACAAGGTGGTATCTCCATTCACTAACAATGAAAAGGACGAGATCAATGGTGTCAACACCACACTCAATCAAGGAGAAAATATATTCTCATTAATTAATTTATTAGTTTAATGGGTTTATATCATAATATACAAGATCTAAAATGATATTATTCCACTATATTGAGCTAAAAATGGACATATCCATCATTAGGAAGCAAATTTCATCCTTTACAATGACATGAATTCCAAGAAGTTCATCTACAAGAAAATATTTTATGGAACCCCCTTGAAAAGATAAATATATATATATATAATTTGGATACATTTATTTAGTTTTGTTCATATTTTTTTGATAATGAAATGGTTTTTTTATTTTCATAGGAATTAGTAATTTTTAACTCATAGGAAGAAATGATAAAAATGAAAAAAAAACAGGATTTATATGTCGTGTATAATGTTCACAATGTGTATCCCTCAATAACAACATGCTTACGGGTCCACATGCCAACCTATAAGAATTAAATGATGTAAATATATTACATGATGTGTACATACATTACATGTCATGTGAATTTCAAAATCATAATCCTACTGAAGGTGAATCAAATTCACCGCATGTAGAATTTACACAACATGTGATGTTCGAGATCCAAACTAGTCAAAGATACAAATTAATTTACTAGAGTAGATTATTGATCTAAAGTACATGACATGAATCATGCTTACATGACATGTAAAATTCAATACATAATCACTTAAATCCAATACAAAATGTGAAGTTTTTACAAGTTGTGTACTTTTTGAGCCTAAATATTTTTTGGCACTACCCATAACCTAGAGAGCTTCAGAGAAGTACATTTTCTCTCATTTTCTTCTTCTATTTTCATATATTTCTCATCAAAAATCAATTTTAATTCATTACATTAATTTTTTTGTCAAATAATTTTTCATTTTTTTCATTCTCTATCCATTCTTTGATCGTTGCAATTCTGTTTCTGTTTTGATGCCTTTTTATGATACTATTCACCATTTTTCATTGACACTTGTTGTTCCTTCACTGTCACCTCATTATGTGTAATTGTTTGATTGGATTTACATTATTTTTAATTTTTTATCCTAATTAATTATTGTTTTAATTATGAATTTTTTATTTCTGAATCTTTTTTTGGTTATGTTGAGAAATTTTATTATTAATTTTTATTTAATCAACAATGTCATGCGTGGCTAGTCTTCTTAGGGTTAAGGGTAGAGAGTAGGAGTGTTTTTGAGTCCATCAAATATATAAATTGAACCTTGGAAACCCTACAGATAGTAATTAGGTTTATAAAAATTATTTATCTCATTCCTTTGTACAACCATTACCATTGGAAGTAAAATTGAATGGACCTAAACTAATTATAGTTGAGCAGGTAATGACCATTAGCCTGTGATACTTTTTCCAAAGAAGCTAAGCGTAATGCACCTAGATTGTTTGCTATACTTGGACCAAGTTATTGTTTTAGTTTGATCTAATTGGTTTGACCATAACTAATTAGTTACTCTTGCAACGATCCATAACCTAAGTTACAGTAATATCCCAACCTATATTTTGGATTATCTTCTGTCAAGATCCATGAAATTGACCCCCATACCTTCTTTGTTATATGATCTAAATCCAAACTACTTTGTTCTAGTAAAACAAAATCTAAAGAGTGAATGAGAGGAATCCTTTTAAAGGGGTTTGATTGAATGGTTTCTTACTTACCAATTATCCCTATGGGTTTGACCCTGCACTGCGGTGTTCAATTCGATAGTAGTAAGTTTGGTTTGGGAATATAAATTTCTAATTAGACCAATTCTCATGTGTATTCAATAACGTGTGCTGGGGATTTACTGTATCCTAATAATAATATACTTTAGATCAAAATATGGACAACTTCACATTTCCCACTTCTTTTTACATTTTTCTCCCTTGAACGTATATGTACCTCTCTATTTTTATTGTCCAGTGCATGTGTCAGGGACCTCTGACTCACTTAAGGTGCCTTGATGCTCAAGAAATACTTCTGTTTTATCTTGACATAGATTTAATCTTAGCTGAATGCTACTTCTTCATAATGGATGATCATACAAATATTTCACCACCACACCCCCAAAATATTCAATATGCACAAATTTTCAATCAAGGATAGCATCCATCTCTACAAGAGTGCATAATTATGGATTATAACTTTCTGTATATAAGTGGTGTTTCACCCATTATTGTGAACCCTTCTATTTAGGTTCACACCTTTGAAATAAATCCTAGAAAAATCCATATGATCCAAAACATGGTTCAATTCAATGGGATTCAAAGCAAATACCCCCACAAAAATATTTACAACTTTTAGAGGTTTATGATACCTTTCGCAACTAGGTCTGGTCATCCAATGCAATTAAATTATGAGTCTTCCTATTATCCTTGTGTGACCCAGCCAAGGATTAGATCAAAAACCAAGATTCTAATTCAATAATGACTTGGGATGATCTATTAATTTTTTTTAGATAATAACTTCCCTTTAATATGAACTTAGAAGCTCTAGAATGATATCTTGAACTTTTCCTAGATAAACAAAGATCCATCCTAGGAAGCATGAGATCATTTCAAGGAATTGACTAAAAAATTCCCACATTAAGAAATTGATGTGTGGATAAAATTTTAAACATTCTTTAGGGACTTCAATGTACTACAAAATCTATAGTGGACACTAATATTAATGGAGGACTCATTA
The DNA here is from genome assembly GCA_963277665.1 of Viscum album. NCBI lineage: Eukaryota > Viridiplantae > Streptophyta > Magnoliopsida > Santalales > Viscaceae > Viscum > Viscum album. The sequence continues at coordinate 667,909,182 of OY728131.1, read as the reverse complement.
TTAAGACATATGAAGTTGTCTAAGAACATATAAATGAGGTATGATACAATTATAGTTTGTGGAAGAGCGATCAAGGACTAACTCAACATGAAATCCACCAATTAAAGGAGATTAACCACCTCTGAAACAAAGTAGATGTGCTTACAAATAATCTTGATTCATTTTAGTTACCCACTACACCACCACCCCCTTATGATCCTATAACGGAGATTCAATCACATGAAATGTGTCGAGGTCCACACCCATACCAAGACTATAAGATAGAAATAGAGAAACTTCAATCCTAAGATTGTAATTACTTTAATCACAATAAACAAAGATAATAATTCCAACATCCTCAACAATACCAATACTAATAATAATATCAGTAAAGAATATCTAAGCAACCTCAATAATAACCCAACCAAGGCTACTATCAAAAGAGGACTGGTCAAGCACCATAAAGGAATCAAGGACCACTTAGTTATCCAAATCAAGTTATAGCTTGATGAACATAATAGTAAATACCATAGAAACCTTTTATACTAATATCTCAATAGAAATTCCATCCATCTCTATAGATATCACCACAAAAGTTCCAACTCTACTATCTAATCTTGAAAAAATGATCTCTATATTTTTTTAAAAATAAGATCAGAGGATTACTAACTCTGATATGGAGATGAGAAACTAAATAGATGTTCTAAAAAATATTAAGAAGCAAATGGGATACATCTCAATGACCCTATCAAAATAACTACTACGTACATTGCATGATAACATTGAGATTCACCTGATAGAAGATGAAAATAAAATTTTTCCTAGGAGTGGGAAAGTGATAGACTTTCAGAAACCATGTTAAGAGGAGGAAAATAAGGTGAAGGAACCTCAGAGATGTGTGAAAATAATCAGAATAATATTAAAATGATAGCACAAAAGAATTTGGCCAAGAAATGAATCTATAATGAGAATATACTAAAAAATATTTATTAAAATATCAACCTAAAAAAGAATAAGTATATGTTGGACTGCTAGTGTACAAACCCCCTATCCCCTTACCATAAATAATGAGACAAGACATGATTAAAGGGAAATATAAAAAGTTTCTAGTGATTTTAAAAAAATTAAACATTAACATCCCCTTTGCTGAGGCCACCACTCAGATGCCTACCTTCAAAAAATTCTTGAATGAATTACTTTCCAAAAAAAGGAAGGTGGAAGACCTAAGTGTCATTTATTTAAATGAAGAATACTCTGCTTTCATTCAACAGAATATTAACCCTAAGATGAGATACCATGGAAGTTTCTCGATTCCAAGAACTATTAAGGAATTAAACTATGGAAGAGTATTGTGTGATCTAGGCACAAGAATCAATATCATGACAATAATCATCATCTGAAGAATATGGATCAAATAACTGAAGCCAAAAATAGTGGCATTAAAATTATTTGGTAGATTATTAAAGTACCCTTGGGGACTTATCAATGATTTATTAGTCAACATTTTAAAATTAATCTTTCCCTTACATTTCCTTATTTTAGGCATGGAAGAAGAAGGAGACATTCCAATTATTCTAGGACACCCATTTATTTCAATTGAGAAGACATTGATAGATGTAAATCAAGGGAGACCAATATTTAGATTTGGAGATGAACAAGTTGTGTTCGACTTAGAAACTACTACTAAGAAAGGAGATGATTCATATGACTACCAATACATATTTTTAACTGATTGGAGAGATGATTTTATGGCCATTAAGAAGTTTAGAGAGATCTTGTACCTTTATGAAGATGAAGATAGTGATATTGTGGATGTAAATTGCATAGAACCATTGACAAGGGAAACTATCCCATAATTCATACCCTTGATCAGCAAGAAACCAATGTTGGAACTAAATCCTATACTGAGCACACTCATGTAATCATTCCTAGAGACTTTAGTTGAACTGCTAGTAATTATTAGCTCATAGTTGACCCAAATTAGAGGAAAAGTTGACTAAAGTCTTAAAAAAGAATAATTACTCTATTTATTAGGCATTGGATATCATTATGTTGATAATCCCCATAATATGAACCCAAAAAAATTTATTGGAAGAAGGTACTAAACCTAAACTTAAACCCTAGAGGTGACTCACCCCACCAATGAAAGAGGTGGTTAAGAAAGAAGTGCTGAAACTTCTAGATAATAGAATAATTTTTTCAATATCTTACATAGAAAGGGTGAGTCCAATATAAGATATTCCAAATAAAATAAACCCTTCCATTACGAAAAAATGATGAAGATGATATTATCTCTACCTGAACAATCACTGGAAGGAGAGTATGCATCTATTATAGGAACCTAAATACGTCATCCCAAAAAGATAATTTTACATTACCGTTTTGGATTAAATTATAGAAATAATAGTAGGTCATGAATTATATTTTTTCCTAGATAGATATTTAGTATATAATCAAATCAAAGTCAATCCAAATGACTACATAAAACCACATTCACTTACCCCTTCAGAACCTTCACCTATATACATATGTCATTTGGTATTTATAATGCACCAAAAAAGTTTTAATGGTGCATGAAAAATATATTCCATTATATGTTAGAGGAGTTATTGGAGATATCCATGGATTATTTCTCAGTATATGTAAGGTCCTTTGAGGTGTGCTTGAGTAATTTGGATCTAATATTATAGCACTGTAAAGAAAAATGCTTCATATTAAACTAGAAAAAATGTCACTTCATGGTCCAAGGAGGTATAGACCTTAGAAATAAAATGTCTAAGTAAGGAATGGAAGTAGATATAGTGAAAATCAAATAAATAAAAGACATACATAATCCTACAATAGTAAAAGGCATAAAGAGATTTCTGGACTATGCATGATTCTACCACCGCTTCATAAAATACTTTTTGAATGTTGCCCACCCCCTGACACACTTATTATAAAAGGATTTTATTTTTGAGTTTAGTAAAGAGTGTATAAGGTCATTAAATCCTTAAATAATAGTCTTATGGATTCCCCTATTATCATTTCACTATATTGGGATAAGTAATTCGATCTTATTTGCAATTCCAATGACTTCATTGTTGGTGTTGTCTTAGGATAGTGATAAAGAAATCTTTTTTGCCCCATATACTATGTTAGTCACAAACTAAATGATTCTTAGGTAAATTATATAACTACCAGAAAGTAAATTATGGCAGTCATCTATGCATTTGAAATGTTTTGATCATACCTCACCCTGTCTAATGTTGTGGTCTACACTGATCATGCAACACTTAAATATATTACAAGTAAAAAGGATGTCAAACCATATATTATACGATGGATCCTACTACTGCATGAGTTTAATATCATCATAAATGATACTAAAGTGACCAAGAACATTATTTATAATCATCTATCCAGACACCCACTACCCATAATTCAGGATAATGATAATCTTTATATCGATGATGAATTCCCCAATGAAACCCTATTCATGATAAATACCCAAGATTGAACATGGTTTTCAGTAATTGAGAATTACCTCTTCATGGGATCACTCTACCCAGACCTCACCAATCAAGAAATTAAGATATTAAATATTCAAATCAACACATTACTACTTGGATGATTTTATACTTTTTAAGCACTGTGAAGATGAATTAATGAGGCACTGCATCCTAGAATATAAAATACAAAGCGTACATGAAATGTTTCATATGTCACCAACTAGAGGGAATCAAAGAAAAAAATATACCATGTAAAAAAATACTTGAAATCAAGTTATTCTTGACCATGCTTCATCAACATTCACATAATATTTGTCAAATTTTTTAGCAGTTCTAGAGAACATGCACCATATAAAAAATAAATGAAATACCAAAAATACCATCGTAGATGTTGAACTCTTAAACAAATGGGGGATGAATTTTATGGTGTCATTCCATAATTATCATGGGAAGTTTTATATACTATCCAGAATTGTCTACGTCTCAAAATGGGTATAATCTAGGATAACAACTCATGGAATAGTAAAAGTTGTCATTAAATTTCTAAAGAAAAATATATTTTCAAGATTCAGATTCCCCTGATTACTCATTAGTGATTGGGGAATGAATTTTGAAAATAATTGTATCAAGGGATTGCTCCAAAAGTATGAAATTTAGTATAACCATGGAACTCTCTACAATCCTTATACTAGAATAAAAGTTGAATTGTCAAACATGGAAATTAAATATATTCTGGAGAAGATGGTGATCATGAGTTGAATGGAATGAACTATCAAACTGGATGATTTAGTTTGGGCATATCATACAACATAAAAGATTCCCCCTAGCACTACTATAGTATAAATTTTTTATGGAAAGACATGCCATATAATAGTATAATTAGAGAAGAAATATTATTGGGAAATAAAAAAGTTGAACACAAATGCTAAAAAATATGGGGAAGTCTAAATTATCTAAACTGATGAGCTAGAGAAAATAAAAAAATATGCCTATGAGAATGAGAAAATTTATAAATAAAAGGAAAATAAATATAATTACCATATAATTAGACATTGAATCCTCACACTAGGAGATAAATTTATATTATTCAATTATTGATTGAAATTATTCTTCATAATGCTGAAATCCCAATGGATGAGTCTTTACCAATTTATTAAGATTTTCTTCATATAAGGAAATTGAAATTTAGATAGGTAGAGAACTTCCATTCAAGATTAATGGGAAATGGTTAAAGATACACCAAGAGAAATTCCATGAAGGGGGAATCATCACTCTAAAATTCAACTAAATTTGAAAGAGTCCAGATATCTATTTTAAATGAAGCATTGATTGGGAGGCATGGTATTCCAAACACACACTGTGTAGTCATTACACAACATATAAATTTCAAGGTTCTAAAAAAACTGAGATTTTCATTCCATGTATCTAATACATAGAGTGTAAATCTATGATTATATTAAAAATGTCATGAGCCTTAGGTTCTTTTCCACCTCACTCCTCCTTTCTCCTCTCCCAAGCATGATTCCTCCATCACCTGACATCACTTCCCCTTTCTCCCACCCTTTCCATAGGTCACCAATCCCTTATCCTCTCATTATTTCACCACTCACTCCAACCCTCCCATTCCACTCTATCTGATAGGGATCAGACTAAAGATTTTTACACATCTCCTTACAAATGCATTCCAAAGTGCAAGGATATGCCTATTCCACCCAAACAGTGGATGACTCATCCTCCACTACCCATAAAACCATCCACCTCCTCCATATATACCTATACATTTGATCCTACTTTCAAGGACTCATAATCTTCATCTAATAGGTCATAGGGTGTAGGATTCCCACACCACCACCCCTTCTTTCACTTATCAGCACTTGAGAACCCAGATAGGTTTGTCTATCTGTAGAAGAAGTCCATGAGGGCCAATAAAAAAACTATACCTCACTGTTCTTAAGTGAATCTAGATTCACTAGGAGGTCCTTGATTGCCTTGGATAGCTACACCACTTTACCATTACATAGGTACATGAGAATACATTCAGAGAGACATTCCTTGAGTTCTTATCCACCTTTGAGATGTTCATCGACTTCATCAGGTTCCTACTCAGTGGTAGGACATGGAAGCTCACCCTTGGTGACTTTTGCACTAGCCTCATAATATTATCCACCTACATTTTTACCTCCAAAATTTTTCCAACCTTATAACTTGATTAAAAAAGGCAGATAATGCATGGCTTTGAGTGAGGATAGCCAGATACTCGCAGAGCCTTTATGATCATTTCACAAAGAAGAGTACCCAACTTGTTGGTTCTTCCCTTTTAATCCTTCATCGATCACTAGGTAATTCCTAGCTGGCTTGAGGTGATGCTCAAAATAGTGAGAGTTAGATTGAGGTGATCATTATTACCTTATCCTTGATTGACCGAGCCACTAATATGGTAGGATGTTTGACATATTCTACCTAACCTAGACAAGGCTTACTCGAGGTACATTGATGGGAGGCTCCTTCATTACCCATCTATCCATGAATCACAATTAATTTAATATCACCCAACCTCTCACTAACCTCATCCTAATAGAGAGTTTTGGTCTAATTTTTTTTCAAAGTAGGGGTATAGTAATGAAGAGTGGATGAATCTATTATTGGGCTCTATCATATGTTGAGCATGTAGACAAGGCACTAACCCAGCATGCATCTGACCCATCCCCACTTTACCATGTCCCTACTTTCACAACTTCTAAAACTACCATTACACCAACTAATAATACTTTTACCACAACTACCACTACCCCTGCTGCATCCGCACCCCATCCACCCATTCCAAGAGATCTATTCCCATTTCTCTAGATCATCCTGGAGAACTAGATATAGCTTTGTTTTCATCACTGTGTTCCATTCACTGATCCATATCATTCCAAAATCCCCTCCACCAGTCCCTTCATCTTCCCACACTCACCCACCCACTAACCCCATATCTACATCCATTACCACACCACATCCCACCCCATCTGCCCTACCTCTTGAGCTTACCGACCCTATCGTCCAGTAGGATTACCTATCAGAGAATTATAGATGGGTAAAGGGACCCACCATTCCATATGTATCTAAGGTTACCCTAATCTATCAAGCTTCCATACACATTTCTTCCATACAAATCAACACCTCACCTCCTCCATACTCAATTGATCCTACTTCTAGAACCACAACACCCACTACGATAGTCATTACACTAACCCCATCATCCATAAATGTTATCAATTGGGAAGTCCATCTAAAAACACCCACTGTTTGGATGGGGACTTTTGATGCATATATCAATGAAATTGAATTTACTGTCTAGTTATATCCTAGTACCTTCTCCCTTTTGTACTCTGTTTAGGTGTCCATTTTTTACTACTTTTATTCCATTCTCACTGATGTAGCATTGATTATATATGGATAAGATACCGTTTCTAGCAACGCTCCTTACAAGATTATTTTCATTTTACTACTGCATTACTTTATCCATGTCTATTTATACTTCTTCTTTTATGGTCACTAATATTATTATTAGGCCATCTTTTAACAACCTGATCAAGATCTATCAGCATGTCTCTAACCTACATAGATAGGTTTAGGAGCAACAACTTGATATCGGTGCTCTGTAGAGGTTCAATATATGACCTTCCCAAATTATCTTCCTACTACAGGAGTTTCATGCTTAATACACTCTTGAGGTGGTTAATCCCTCCAGGCGTACACACAAGATTGCTGAAACTGCCACCAAATCCTATAGAAGGCATCAGAACATTGAGAAGATGGATGACACTAACTGATTCCTTTTCCCATATGCCTAAATGATGATGTCATTGTTAGCACTTTATGGGAGACAACCCATATTTTTATTTCCCTTATTTCAGTTGTGTTCTTAGGATCATTGTTTTTACCTCTACTCATATTTTTGTTCATAGGTCATCCCAATATTCACTGTACTCACATTCTTGCATTTATTTGAGATTATTTTCCTTACTTTCAACTGTGTTCCCATACTTAACTATCTACTTCAAAATATTTAAACCTCTATGAACTTTTGTTTTATCCAATGTAGTTATTTTGTTTCTATCAATTTAATAAGGTTTCCCAATTTCAATTCACCATCCACCAAGCTTCCCCATGGAATGATATTCACTAGAGGGACATCTCAATTCCATAATTTCAATTTAAAATTGTCATTTCATTTTTTTCTATGCATCACTTGATATGTCTCCCATGATGCTTTTCTGAACAGTGCAGAAACAATATAATTTTAAGTGCGTGGGTGTATTTGTTGATCATTATTGTCGATAAACTTGGATTATTTCCCATGTTCACTTATCTAAGATACATTTTTCATTTAAATCATTCTTTAAACCTGAGATATCATTTCACCCTTTTAAATAAGAGATGAAGTTAGGTTATAAATTGTTGAAATCTATTTTTATTCATGTTTAGAGTTTTATCATGATTACTGAGTTGAGTAATTTAATTCAAATTCAATATTATTATAATCTATTTTGATTGAAATATTACTAAATTTTATATCATAAGTGATTTATTATTCTTATATTATCCTATTCAAAAGAATATTCTAGACCCATAATTTCATAATATTATATGATCATATTTCTTGAGGGAAACCTAGGGCATATAAACCTATCAGAACTTGCATTGAGATCTTATTGAGGCAATGATTTAACAAATACACTTTTAAAATTATTTAGGAAATATTTATGAGTCACTTTTTCTTGAGACCCACCTGTACATATTTCCTTATTTAGCTTATATTATCAACGATTAACCTTTTTATGATGAATCCAATTAAAGCCTATTATACCATCATAACCTTCTCTTGGAACTATGCATGATTTTTCTTTTGAATTAGTGTTTGGGGATTTTTCCTCTTGGATATACAAGTGAATTTGATACTGAGGGGATGAATGTTGAAGCTTTCCCAAAATTGATATGATGTGGTTCTTTATTACCTTATTTATTTTATATTCTTACCATGTTTCTTTAATATATATATATATATATATAATAAAGAAATAAAAAGATATTGGGTTGTGTATTAAGAAGGTAAAAAAATCACCATTACTAGACTGGTGAATCCTATGATAGATCATATCTTTTTAGGTGATGGATGTGAGACCCAGCCTAGACATTATTTTCGAAAAATGAAGAAAACAAAAAAGAAATAAAAGTGGTAAGTTGTTGATACTATATTAACATATTGATGGACACACTTTGAGCTATTGGAGAGTGAACACATTTTGTCTAGTAGGAGTTACTTCATTTCACTATCCATTAATTCCATGAATTATAATTTAGATATTACCATCATTTTTCGCTTAATTTTTATTTTCTACCCACCTGCTCTCAGCCTCATAGACATTTGAACCTTATTGTTGAATCCCCCATGATTGATTTTGTATTTGTCTTTAAAAATTAGAGATGATAGAACCAATGAAACCCTATGGTTAGGAACATGTATTCAGGGTCTGAGAATAACTCTAGTTACATTTTATATTGAGTGATGAAATAAAATTATTGTGAGGTAAAGTGAAAAATGGGTACAAATCTGAGGAACATTTGTGAAATTGTAATTAAAGGAAGAAAGAATATGAATAAATAACTTTACTATGAGTATTGACTGATTTTATATGCAGGATTGATTTTATAGGATTGAATTTTATTTTCTTACGTGTAGTATTATTTTATTGGTTTTCAGTCATGATTCTTGCTTTAATTTTTTTCCATTTGGAATCCCTACCTAAATTCTTTTTTCCTTGAGGACAAGCAATTAGTCATGTGTTGGGGAATTTGTTAAGACAAATTTATATACACAATTTTATACATTTATTTATGGATTATTCATGTGTTTTTTGATAATGAACTGCATTTTTTACAGGAATTAAAAAATTTGGACTCAAAGGAAGATATGATGAAAAATGAAAAATAGGATTTATATGTTGTGTATAAAGTTCATGATGTGTATTCCTCTTTCACAAAATGCCTAGAGGGCCTTAAGGGAACCCATAAAGACTTACATAAATTAAAGTTATCACAAAATATGTGAATATAATACAAATCGCGAGTATTTAAAAATTATAATTCAAATTAATTTGAATCAAATACATGATGTGTAGAAATTACATGATGTGTTATGTTTGGGATCTAACCCAATCAAAGATACAAGATGATTTTCTAGAGGATACTGTGGATCTGAAGTACACAACATGCATCATGCTTAAATATTGTGTAAAAATTGAGACATAATCACATACACAATGTGAAGGTTTTAAAAATCATTTAATTTTTGGGCCTATATATTTATGGATGCTACCTGCTACCCATAAAACATAAGAGAGCAATATTTTTCTCTAATTTTCTTCTTAAATTTCCACATGTTTCTCATAAAAACTCATTTTTTATGATAACCCTTGTTTTTATTACATATTAATTCATGATTTATTATATAAGAGTATAGATAATACAAACTGGAATATTGATAAGTCTAGTGTCTTTGGTAATTAGGCACATTACATAACAACTTAAAAAAAAGGGGTACATCGAAATTATTGAAAACTTCTTTAACATGATCATATGATTCCTTAATTCCTAAAATAGAATGGGGTAACTTGGGAAAATACAAAAGAAATGGGTGAGATATAAATCATAGTAAGGGAATAAGAATGGAATAACATGAAGAAAGTATTACATTTTAGAAAATAGGTATTTCAATGGGACATAAAAGGGGTGAGAGTCATAAATATGAACAATGAGGCATGCTATATCATAATAACATAAATGCAACATGAGAATGTGTCACAACTTTAAACATTAAATCATAATCATAATTCAAGGTTAAACACCAAGAGAACATAACATAATGTTCTTAGAATAACCTCCCCCACACAATATATGGCATTTTATGAGACTGAAACATTACCCAATGCATTGGAACACCATCTGGGTGCTCCCATTATAGTCATATCATGTATATTCATAGGTGTTCCACATATATCATATACATAAGAATATATTTTTATCACATTTAATCACAAGATAATTTAGTGTGGATTACATATATTTAATTCCCCAATAAAATAAGTATAAGTACAAAAATATTAACACGCTTTATAGGTAATGGGTATGGAAATTCACTACATAATTTTTTTGCATGGAAAATCATAGTGAAATTTTGAAACCATAACGGGGGAATATAAACATTCATAGAAGGGATTAATGATAGTAAAATGAATATATCATAATTTATAAATCATAAAGGTGGTATGGGGGATATGTAAGTACATATACTAATATTAGGAATTGGAGATAAAAGGCATATGATAATGAAGATTCTTGAATAAAGAGGAGAAGGAGAGGATCCCTTACCTTGAAAGGGTGATTCCAAAATATTGGGAGGAGCTTCTGGAGAGTTGGGGGAACCTTGTAAGAAATATAGAGATATTAGGGTAGAGTTAGGATGTGATCAAAGATTTTATATTGATGTTTAATGGAATCTTTTGTGGGTTTATTTTGGAAATGATAGGGTAGTTCTTTATTATTTACCAAACATAGGTTTTAGACTCTATACAATAAAGTAATCAAAACCACAAACCTTCCCATGGTTTCTACCAAAGAGAATTTTTTTTTTCATTATTTTACAAGGATAAGGTCCTAACTTATTTGAATATTACACTTGGTGATATGGAAGTGAATCATGTTTATAAATAAATGATTTAAGAACATTAAAATATAATATAGGTTTAGGAGGATTCATAAAGGTTTTAAAAAATTAATTAAATGACACAAAAAACACATTAATTTAAAATAGAAACATAAATTGGGTTTTGGATACCATTTATAGCATTTATTACATCACTTTAGGGCAATTATAATGTCATAATATACCCAATGTATTTATACTGTATATAATTTTTTCTCAAAAGTTTGAATGTCTTAGAAAATTATAAAAAATTCACAGTTAGATAATTTTGATGTTATGATTCCAAAGAATAATATTTATTTTACCCAAATAATTTTATAAATATGTAAATTTTTACTTTTTTTATAAGAATCGATATTTATTGAGAAATGCTGGGTTTTTTGGACAATAACAGTTTTTGAACCCTTATAAAAATTACTTTCAATATCATAAAATTATATTATCCAATATAGTTAAAAAATATTTTTAAGAATAATATTTTTTTGAAATATATATATTTTTAAAAATTCATTAACTCATTAGTAAGGATGTCTTAATTGAAATTACATATAACCAAAAATATAATTTGTGTTTTATCAAATTAAAATCATTTATAAATTATAAAAAATAAGAAGAAACTATTGTCATTTTTCTATGAAATATAAATATTAATTTTAGTATGATATTGATGAATATCCTTTTATAACATAGGAAAATGTATTAAGGGTAAGGTGTGTGATAATGATATTTTTATGGGGTGGTACGACATATATAGTTTGGGCCGTGATCTCAATGAACTTGAACTTCTCACATAAATGGTTTAAATCATGCTTAATTTATTGGATCTCATCATGAGCTTGGTCAACGGAAAATCCCAGTGATTTTATCTCCCTCAAAATCTCCAATAAATGGGCTTCATAGGGCACGATCCTACTGGTTGAGGCCACATCCTTTTTTCCTGTCAATTGAATTTTGCAACACCCTATATTTATAATAATCATATTATCACTGTTCAATGATTATATTATCAATTATTATGATTTATAACAGTGTTTTAAATCTAATTGGATATAAAAAACTAAAGTAGTGTATGCGTTTTCAATAACCATAACATATAATAGGGAATTTAAATCAACCAGAAGAGGAATTTTATTTACAAATGTTCGGGTCCTTACAATATCCCCCCTTTGGAAATTTCACCATGGAAATTTTGATTTCCAAAACAAAAAAAGATGATGGTAACTTTGTTTCATCACCTCCTCTAGTTCCTATTTTTCATATTCAAACATGTGGTTTCTCCATAGCACTTTGACTAGGTGTGTTGTCTTATTTCATTGAATATTATCTCTATGATCTAAGATCTTCATCGATTTAACTTCATATGAAAGATCATTATCCCATGGTACCAACTCTAGATTCAAAACATGTGAGAGGTATTATATTTAGTTTCTCAACAGGGATACATGGAACAAATCTTGTACTTGAGATAGGTTAGGGGGGAGTTCTAGTCGACAGGCCACCGCTCCGGTGCGACGGAGGATCTCAAAGGGACCAATATATCTTGGACTAAGCTTTTTATTATTTCCAAATATCAAGACTTTATTCCATGTATATATATAATGTAATACCTTATTTGCAACCTCAAACTATATTTCTCATCAATGATTATCAACATAGCTCTCTTGTCAACTTTGAGTAGTCCTAATGTGTTGCTAAATGGTATTGAACTTTTCTACCATTTTCCCAACCATTTTAGAACCTATAATTTTTTATTCCCCAAATTCATCCCAGTATTAATGTGTTCTACACCTCTTCCCATAAATTTATTCATAGGGATCCATTTTTCTACTCTATTGAAAACTATTATTGTATGATAACTCGACCATAGGATTATGTTGATCTCATCCCCCTTTGAAGTCAATTAAGCATTCTATGAATATGTCTTCAAGTTTCTGGATAGTATTTTCAGATTGGACATCATTTGGAGGGTGATAATCCATGTTTTAGTTAAACTCAATATTTAGAGAATGTTGGAGACTCTTACAAATCATGGAGTTAAATCTTGGATCTCGACCACATTCAATTGATAGTGGTGTTTCATGAATACTAATTACTTATCTAATGTTTATCCTTTCAATTTGATCAAGTGAGAAGTATTCTTGGATTATAATGAAGTGGGAATTCCTTGTAAGATGATTGAACATAACCCATATTTTATTTTTTCCTCCTCATGTCTTTAAAATACTAGTGAAAAATTATACGGTTATGTTTTTACCATTTCCATTTAGGTATGGGAAATGGTTACATCATCCCGTTGGTTTTTTTCCTTATAGTCTTTACTTGCTAACATAAAAGACACCATGACGTATATTATTCAATATCATTCTTTATATTATCCCACCAGTAGTTCTCTTGAATATATTAATACATATTTATTCTTTCTAGAGGGAAGGAGAAGGTTTAACTATGTGCATTATGAAACAAATCCTTCTTTAATATAGGATTTGATGTTACACAAAGTCGTGACCCAAATATTACAACTACTTATTCATTAAAATTGAACTATAAGAACTTACCTTTTCTTATAGATTCCAATTTATTTTTAATTTCCACATCATCTCTTTGAGAGTCCTTTATTATCTCCATATGGGATGGTTGAGAAGTAATTTGTGAAAGGATTGATGTTGTTCATTCCTTCATGATTCCCACGTCCATCACTTTCAAGTCTAAGAGGATAGAATTGTTCTCAATTATCATAAATGAAAAAAAATTCCAAATCCTTTCTTCTTAGGGTGTCTTCCACTTTATTTTATTTTCCAAAATGGTAATGAATTAAGCATTCATTGTCCATAATCATCTATAACCATATTCACTGGAACATATTTAACTCTTTCCATGTGAATATGTAATTAAGGCTCTTATGATCCGTATATATTTCACACTTCTCCCCAAAAGATAATGACACCATATTTCAATGCAAATATCACTGTATCCAACTCTAAATCTTGTGTTGGGTATTGTTTTTCATGAACTTTGAATTACCTTGAGGTATAGGAAATCACTTTTTTATTTTTTATTTTTCATTAACACACAACCCAATCCCTTCTTTTAAGCATCTCTATATACAAAAAAATGTTCCCCACTTATAGGTAGAATAAGTATAAGTGTAGTGATAAGCCTCTTTTTCAACTCCTTTAAGGTGTATTCACAATAACTATACTAAAAAAACTATAATCCCTTCCAATTTATCTTGGTTAAAGGGATTGAAAATTGTGAGAAATTTATCACCAATCGACAATAATACCCAAATAATCCAAGGAAACTATATATTTCTATAACATATGTTAGACTGAAACATCCTTCAACTGTTTCTATCTTTGAAGGGTCCACATATATACTATTTCTTATGATAATATTATTTAAGAATGAGACTTACTTCAACTATAACTCCAATTTTCTATACTTTTCATAAAGTTACTCTTTTTGTAAGATCTTTAGCACAATGGTTAGATGATTCTCATGACCCTCCTTGATTTTAGAGTATATTAGAATATATTACATAAATATTACCACAATTGTTTTGAGGAAATATCTAAATACTCTATTCATCAAGTCCATGAATATTTATAGAGAATCAGTGAGTCTGAATGGAATTACTATGAACTCATATAGCCCTTACCTTGTTCTGAAAGTAGTCTTAGGGACATCCTGTTTCTTCACCCTTACTTGATATTATCCTGAACAAAGGTCCACCTTGTATAGGTATTTGGATCCAGGTAGCAGATTGAACAAGTCATAAGTCCATGGAAGAGGATACTTGATCTTTATCATGGTCTTATTTAACTCACTATAATCAATGAAAAGGTGTATTGACCCATAATTCTTCTTGACAAAGAAGACTAGTGCACCCCAAGGTGAAGCACTTGGGCATATGAACCATTTATCTAGATTCCATTGTAGTTTTTTATTTAAATACTAAAATTCCACAACAACCATTATATATAGAGCCTTGGATAATGGAAATTCCCCAAGTATAATCTTGATTAAAAATTTAACCTCTTGTCTAGTAGGAAGAACAAACAATTATTTGGGAAACACATAAGCGTATTCCCTCATAATGGGAATTTATTCAACGATTATCTTTTCCTTAGACTCAATAATTTTAGTTAGACATGCTTTCTTGTAGGGAAATAATATCCATGATTGAGATGTTGTTTCTAAAGAATATTTATATTCCAATTTGATTTTGTATAGAATTGGAGGATAATTCATGATACAAAGAGTTATTTCCTTATTACGGTAGTTTATTTTGGATTTATATAGGTAAATACATTCTACACCCTAAATTTCATAAAATTTCACTAAATAGAGTATCAAAAGGTTCTTTTGGAAGTTTATCTCACAAATCTTGATAGGGAAGGAGTCATATACTTGGGATAAAATAATTTTCCCATTTTCCTATTTCACTAAAAGGTCTACTTACAAGATTTTTGGTGGTATTTGAAAATTTATACTAAACTTGTATAATATTTAATAATGTGTAGAAATAGAATAAAAAGGTACACTCACTATTATTGAATGAATAACTAGCATACATGTCACGAATTTGTTTTTAGAATTCACCTCTGTGGTTGTGATATTATATGCTCACCCTTGATGACTTGGAGGTTATTGTCATTGATTTTCTCTGATAACCCTTGGCTTAGGGTAGTGCTTTACATGGTTTCCTTGATCCTTGAAATTGAAACATTGTAAAATAGGTTGAGGGTATGTTGGAGCATTCCTTTATTCCATTTCATTTGTGGTTTTCTCGAGTCGACAATCCATAGCTAGGTGCCCTCTGTTTTTGCACCTAAATCATTTCTGCATCCCCCTTAGGAAATTTCTATGGTGGTTTTTTTCCACACTTTTGATATGTGGGATGTTGAAATTTCTTATCACCATTATATTTCTCCATCCAACTTCCAGAATTAAACTCCACTTTCTGTATCTTATCCTGATGAGAACCTTGAGATTCCCCAATCTCTATTTTGACATTAAGGGCACAAATGAAAATTTATTCATAGCTATCAAAGTCTTGGATCACCGATTATTTTTTTAGACCTGGTTTTATCCCATCAAAGAAGCGGTTAACTTTTTATTCAGGGAAATGAAAAATTCTGAGGCGTATCATGAATATCTTGTGAAGTTTGATTCATATGTATAGATGAGCTCACTGTATTTTTTCTAAAGGGTAAGGAAATCACTTTCCATTTTTAGTTGGAAAGTTTGAGTAAAATATTTGTCAAAAATCATTTTCCAAAACTCCTTCCACACCATCTATTTGATCTCTTCCTTAGGATTAATATTCTTGATCAATCTCCACCATGGATATGATTCTACCTCTATATGATAAAAAACCAGTATAACCTTCTCTTCATCAGAACATTGAAGTATGGAGAATATCTTCTTAATTAAGTTGATCCATTGTTCCGAGATTAAGGGTTCAGACGACCCATTAAAATTTGAATGCTTTTTCCAAATAAAGGTCTCAATTATAGCTTGTTATTTCTTTGGTGGATTAGGATGTTCCTACTGATTTAGGTTTCTATTTATAACCTGAGTTAACTGATAGAGTATTGTCAAAAAGTTCACAATTTCTACACCCATCGGGTTGGTCACCTCGTTGGTGAAGTCATCACATTTCCATTCACATTAGTTGTTTACCCAGTTCCTTCTATTTATAAGCATTATCTAGAATAAATGTAAAATTAGTGATAATTAATTTTAGAATATTAAACACATAGACAAGAATGAAATTAAAGGTACAATTTATAAATGTCATGTATT
Organism: Viscum album; assembly: GCA_963277665.1. NCBI lineage: Eukaryota > Viridiplantae > Streptophyta > Magnoliopsida > Santalales > Viscaceae > Viscum > Viscum album. The sequence continues at coordinate 667,892,157 of OY728131.1, read as the reverse complement.
TCCTCAACTTATGAATTTCTAGGATTCAATCCGTGTTATCAATGTAATATTTCATAACATAGACTCTTATGGGAATTATTTTTTCCCTTTATAATGTTTTTTTATTACTATGTGAATTTAATAAATAATATCCCCAAGGAGTTTTAAAACTGATCTGCAGAAAGGCCAATTGTCATGAACCAGTTCTTGATTGAGTATAGCTCAATGAGGGGTTTTTCAGGTTTTAATCCTAGACATATCTATTCCAAATCCACATCCAAAAATAGTATCTAGACATGGATGTATTTTCTTGGAAACCACTTAATCTATAATTTACTAAAATTTAGGGATGTATTATTTTGTTTAGTGTTATCCCTAAATCTTTCTTTAGTATTTTATAATACTAATCAATGAATAACTATAATTTCCTTTGATACCAACTATAAAAACCCTTATTTTTATTACACATTCATTAATGATTTATTTTTTATAAAATATCACATAATACCACACAAAAGATCAAGAATTATAGTGACTTTGGGAATTAGGTACATTATATAACAACATAAAATAGGGGGTGTATTGACATTATTAAAAACTTCCTTAACTTGATCATATTATTCCTTCATTATTAAAATTGCATGAGATAACCTAGAGAAATATATAAGATAACGGTGAGATATAAATCCCAGTAAGGTTATAATCATGGAATAACATGAAGAAATTATTACATGTTATAAAATAGGCATTTCAATGGGACAAAAAATGGATGAGATTCATAAACATGAACAATGAGGCCTGGTATAACATGAAACATAAAGGCAACATGGGAATGTGGAAACAAATTTAAACATGAAATCATAATACTAAATTGAGGTTAACCATGAAGAAAAAATAACACAATTTTCTTATTATAACATCACATGTACCACACATGTAATCTCATGATACTAAAACATTACCCAATCCATTGGAGCAATGTCTGGGTGAACCCATCATAATCATATTATGTACATTCATATGTCATGACCCGACCCAACGGGGCTCAATCCGTGACTCCCTAAGCCCGCCTCCGATAGGCCAGGGGCTGGCGACCAGTGTCGAGTAGGCTATCACACACATGGGAGGCATTAGCCTAAGGTACCTGTACACACGAACCCACAAACACCTCCATGCAACAGTGCAGAGATATAGAAACTAGAAAGTAAATGCATGCATACACTATCCCACAACCAGAGAGCAACAACAAAAGTACAATGGGCAAAACAGGGCCCACCAAAGGAAAACTACAAAAGCGCATCCAACATGCTCTGAAGAAGGGGAACGCTGCCACAAACACCCGCCAGAAAGCTCCCTCGGCACAGCTCCGGTAAACACCCCCGTCAACTCGCTCACTAAGCTCCGCCTGCTCCGGGTCCTCCTGGGACTCTGTCAAAAGCCCTGTGGTCTGCACAAGACACAAACATGTGCGGGAAAATCCCGTGCAGGGGTGAGTATAAACATACTCAGTAGGCACCCCAAAAACCCAAAACCCAAGGGAGCAACTGAAAGGCAACAGTCCGCTCAACCCAGCCAAAGGGAACCCAGACGAGAGAGAAACTCCATCTCGGGACCATCCTTGGCTAAACACAACTAGTCAGCTCAGCTCAGCTCAGGTGTATGCCCATACATACACCTTGAACAATCCAGATATACTTAGCTCACACCACAAATCCACAAGAGGTACCGACGTCATCACCAGCAACTGTCCACAACCAGGAGAGTACACCACGAACACTGTCATACCAAATGACACTCATCCGAGAGATACACTCCATCGGGTCCAAAACAAATATCTCAGACGCTCACCCGAGAGACCACGCTCGTCGGATAACATCACTGAGGAAACCTCGCTGAAACAACATAACCACCAAACTCCTCGGATAGGGGATCGCCGCTAGGGTCCACTAGGGGATACCAAGACCCACTCCGGTATACGTAGCTCACAGATAGGGATCACTTCCAGGGTCTGCTGAGGGATACCACAACCCGATCTAGAATACATAGTTCTCACAGTTAGGGGATCACACCCAGGATCCGCTGGGGGATACCACAACCCGATCTGGCGCTCGACAGAAGTTCCACACTCAGATAGAGGCTCATCGTCCATATAAATACGGTCACGACGATACCAGAACCCTATCTGGTATAACTTGTGATGTAGAGGATCGAACCGACGATGTCGAAACCCTACCGAAACCACGCGCTGAGTAGGGGATCGCATAACCAACGATATCGTAACCCTACTATAAACCACATGCTGAGTAGGGGATCGTATACCCGACGATGCCACAACCCTACTGAACATGGCCCACCACGTAGGGGATCATATTTCTGATGATGCCACAAACCCTACGGGGTTAACATGCTAGATAGGGGATCGCTGCCCGTAAATAAGCGGTCACAGCGATACCAAGAACCCGATCTAGGGTAAAGATGCTAGAGGATCCACTCCGGGCCCACCGAAGGGATACCACAACTCTAATAGTTTAAACATCCCTTAGAGAGGATCACAAACCCATACGAAGGTTGTGATGCCACACGAACCCTCGTAGGAACGAACCAAGGGAGAACCCTCAACCACTGCTGGTCCAAACGTCGCTAACCCGAGCGACCCGCCAAAACACCACACTGCGCACCTCCTAGGCCAAAACTGAGGCCACCATCGCATTCCACGCGGAAAAAGACGCAGGATAGGCTGTTTACTCGCCCGAAACGGAGCACCGGTGAAAAATGCACTATTCACCGTAGCTAGCTCGTGCGTGGCCCACACAACGATCCCGAAACTCATCAAACGGACCATACCACGACGATCCCCTCAAAAAAACAAGCGGAATCGACTACTCGCTCGTCCAAAACGAACACCCGGTGAAAAAGGTACTATTCACCGAAGGCCAGCTCGGGTGGAGGGCCATGTCTGGATTTCGAAACTCATCGAACAGATTGCACCATTGCGATCCTCTCGGAAAAACACACAGGATTGACTATTCATCCGCCAAAATCGGACTCCTGGTGCAAAAGCTGTGTTTCTCCGCAGAGGCCAAAACCCAGCCTCGTGGGGCCCGCACCCCGTTCTCAGTCCCAACACCCGGAAACCATCTCAAAACGTCCATCGTACCATCAGGGTCTCAACACCACTGACGGCACGTCAATCGGACGCTCCGGGTAGAAGTTACAATGGCCCGAAGTCGTAAAATAATAAATTAATATTATTTTACGCGACGTTTCTAGCTCCCAGGCCACGATCCCGAAACTTGAAACCCTCGAACTCACACCGGAGGGTTTGCCTCATCGTCAGGGTCGCGTCGCCGCAAACGGCGCGCGAATCCGGCTCCCGGTTCGCAAGATATGGGGGTTTAATGACCCCTGTATAGTAAAAGAGGCCGGACCGGCCTGGGCCGGCCGACCTGGACCGGCCGCCGGCCCTCCGCCGTCCGCCGCCGCACTGGGCGGCCGGCAGCCGCGGCTCTACCACCCGCCGGCGCCGACTGATCTTCCACGGACCGTCAGGGGCACCCCGGTGGTCCGTTTTGCAATCTGGAGGCGTCTACACGACCCTAGGGACCCGATCTACACTGCTACGGCTTCAATTTGCAGAAAAACGCAGCAAAAATGGGATCGGGGGATAAAACTTAAATCCTCCTACCTCGCGGGCGAAACGCCGACGTTCTGCCTTAGATCTTCACTCCAGAGCATCCGCTGCACACTCCTGGAACGTCCGCCGTCGAATTCCGAGATCATGGGCACTTCGTTTGCTCGATTCGGTGGAGTGGCGGCAAAGAATGGCAAAGAACGTCGAGAGGAACGATAAGGGGGGGGCACTGATATTTATATCAGCCGCCCGCCGACGCCAAACCCGCCTCGGACCCGACACCCGATGCGAACAAAAGTAAGGTCACCCCTAGGGTAAACGCGTCGTTCTGAATGCAACGACGGACTCATATTTTCTATCCGAGACTCCGTTCAGAAGTTATTCGAGCCGACACTCGTCCACTAACTTTTCCACTTATTTACGAAAACGCCCCTTGTGGCGTTTCTCACCACAAGCCCGCGCCCGCAAAGTTTACACCTCGGCTAGGGTAAAGGGCACATTCTGGACGCAACCGTGCCCTCATATTCCAGTTCTGAGCTACCGTTTAAGAGATATCACACCCCCGCCACGTGCATAGTATAAAAATACTTAATATTTTCATAAAAATAATTTCGGGCACATCGGGCCTCATAATTGCACGCCGTCTTCGCGCCTAGCTCTAGAATTATTCGCAGAAATATTCCAAAGTCTGACAGGGCCAAAAACCTGAGTTGCTACATCCTCCCCCCTTAGAACTTTTCGTCCCCGAAAAGCCCTAAGAAGAAGGAAAGCGAGTGGACTCTCAAATGAGTCTCACACACCAGCGAGATCACCAACTAACACCCATTACCGAACGCATAAGTCAGAGGGACTCATCCGCCACACCTCAATACTATCCACTTTGGGCGACACTGACTCGACCGCACGGTTTTAATCGCGTCACCAAAAACGTGTCTCAGTGGGGGAAGGATCCCTCTTCCTCACGCATTCGTAGCACGCCGAACAACACCCACACAGGGTCTTACCAATGCCCTGAACAAAACTCGAGCAAGCAACAAAAAGGAAAGAGTACCGCTAAACAATGTCGGACAAACTAAGGCAGTAAGTAGAAAAGACACAAGGTGTACCTCTATCCATCCCTGGTGCCTCTGGGTCGACTGCCTCCAGGGCATGCAGCTGTTCTCGCCCACGGCCACCAGCTCCCTGAGCTTGGCATGGACGACCTGGGGGTGGGGGTGGTGGCAACTGGTACTGCCTACCACCGCCTCCTGCTGCACCCGCTCCGCCGCTACATCCGCCGCCCTGCGGACCTCCTTGCTCTAGACGTTGCCTCTGCCAAGGCGGTCCATCGACCGACTCCCTCTCATCAGCACGTCGGGTCGGAAAATCTCTAGCAAGATGTCCCCGACCATCGCAAGCGTAACACCGCCTCTCTTGCGGCTGACCAAAACTGGCCTTCGAGCCCTGAGCCTTAGATCCTCCATTCTGGGGTCGCCTCCTGAAACTTTGACCACTTCCTGACCCTTGAGTCTGTCGTCGGCTACCAGATGCCGATCCGACTGACAAAGTCTCAGCTCTCGCATGCCCAGCACTAACAGGCAAGATCTGCTCGTCCAGAAAGCTCTCCACCACCAGCGCTCGCTCCAGCACCCCAGCATAAGTGGGCAGACACAAGGAAACCACACCTGCTCGGATATCCCTGCGTAAGCCCTGCTCGAAGGTCCGAGCCCTAAAGAACGGGTCTCTAACCATATCCAGGGAGTAGCGCGATAGGTCTGTAAACCTCGCTGAGTACTCCGACACAGTCATGCTCTCCTGTCGAAGCTGCAGAAGCTCCTGGATCCGCACTGACCTCAGTGTCACCAGATAGAACTCCTCCCTGAAGAGCCGCTCAAACTCTGCCCATGTGAGCGTCTCCTCGTCATGGGACTGCGTCACCAAACTCCACCATCGCCCGGCAGAACCATGCAGAAGGCTCGCCGCTAGGACCACCATCTGATCTGGAGGTGTCCTCACTAGGCGGAAAACTCAGGTGACTGCCTCAAGCCAGTCATCAGCTGCCTGGGGGTCTGGATCACCCCGGAACCTCAGAGGTCGCTGCCTCTGGAACTCATGCAGCGCACTCAGCCTGCATGCAACCTCGTCCTGCACCGCTGACACAACCAGCTGCTCGACAGGTGGAGGTGCAACCTCAGAACCTGCGCCCTGCTCCACAGCCACTACACGGGGCGGGTCATCAGCACAATCCTACTGCGGAACCCTCGCTGGCTGTCATCGTGGAGGCATCCTGAAATACATTCAAGACGCACCACAATCAAAGAGTATATCTGGAGAGCTGACTCATGAAGGACAAGGAAAAAACCAAAAACCCAGTCCTATATGATGCATGTACCATTATGTCCCCGCGACCAGTGTACGAATGTCCTGAGTCGAAAGGCAGGTTATTATAGTCCTGGTGTATGGATACGTCGGCCGCCGCACCAACACTGGAGTCCCTGGCCTGAAAGCCGAACGCGAAACATCCTAACACTACCGCTATGAAACCCAAACCAAGCTCACAGCTAGACCAACTACGCTCTGATATCCCAAAGGTGGAACCTCCTCTGATACCACTCTGTCACGACACGACCCAACAGGGCTCGATCCGCGACTCCCCAAGCCCGCCTCCAATAGGCCAGGGGATGGAGACCAGTGCCGAGTGGTCTATCACACACATGGGAGGCATTAGCCTAAGGTACCTGTACACACGCACCCACAAACACCTCCATGCAAAAGTGTAGAGATATAGAAACTGGAAAGTAAATGCATGCATACACTATCCCACAACCAGAGAGAAACAACAAAAGTACAAAGGGAAAAACAGAGCCCACCAAAAGAAAACTACAAAAGCGCGTCCAACATGCTCTGAAGAAGGGGAACGCTGCCACAAACACCCACCGGAAAGCTCCCTCGGCACAGCTCCGGTAAACACCCCGGTCAAATCGCTCACTAAGCTCCGCCTTCTCTGTGTCCTCCTGGGACTCCGTCAAAAGCCCTGTGGTCTGCACAAGACACAAACATGTGCGGGAAAATCTCATGCAGGGGTGAGTATAAACATACTCAGTAGGCACCCCAAAAACCCAAAACCCAAAGGAGGAACTGAAAGGCAACAGTCCGCTCAACCCAGCCAGAGGGAACCCAGACGAGAGAGAAAATCCATATCGTGACCATCCTCGGCTAAATACAACTAGTCATCTCAGCTCAGCTCAGGTGTATGCCCATACATACACCTTGAACAATCCAGATATACTCAGGTCACGTCACAAAGCCACAAGAGGTACCGACCTCATCACCAGCAACTGTCCACAACCAGGAGAGTACACCACAAACACTGTCATACCAGATGACACTCATCCGAGAGATACACTCCATCGGGTCCCAAACAAACATCTCAGATGCTCACCCGAGAGACCACGCTCGTCAGATAACATCACTGAGGAAACCTCGCTGAAACAACATAACCAACAAACTCCTCGGATAGTGGATCGCCGCTAGGGTCCGCTAGGGGATACCAAGACCCACTCCGGTATACATAGCTCACAGATAGGGGATCACTCCCAGGGTCCGCTGGGGGATACCACGACCCGATCTGGCATACATAGTTCTCACAGTTAGGGGATCACACCCAGGATCCGCTGGGGGATACCACAACCTGATCTGGCGCTCGACAGAAGTTCCACACACAGATAGAGGATCATCGTCCATATAAAGATGGTCACGACGATACCGGAACCCTATCTGGTATAACTCGCGATGTAGGGGATCGAACCGACGATGCCACAACCATACCGAAACCACGCGCTGAGTAGGGGATCACATAACCAACGATACCGTAACCCTACTATAAACCACATGCTGGGTAGGGGATCATATACCAGACGATGCCACAACCCTACTAAGCACGGCCCACCACGTAGGGGATCATATTTCCGATGATGCCACAAACCCTACGGGGTTAACCTGCTAGATAGGGGATCTCCGCATGTAAATAAGCGGTCACAGTGATGCCAAGAACCCGATCTAGGGTAAAGATGCTAGAGGATCCACTCCGGGCCCACCAGAGGGATACCACAACTCTAATAGTTTAAACATCCCATCGATAGGATCACAAACCCATACGAAGGTTGTGATGCCACAAGAACCCTCGTAGGAACGAACCAAGGGAGAACCCTCAACCACTGCTGGTCCAAACGTCGCTAACCCGAGTGACCCGCCACAACGCCACACTGCGCACCTCCGAGGCCAAAACCGAGGCCACCATCGCATTCCACGCGAAAAAACACGCAGGATAGGCTGTTAACTCACCCGAAACGGAGCACCGGTGAAAAAGGCACTATTCACCGTAGCTAGCTCATGTGGGGCCCACACAACGATCCCGAAACTCATCGAGTGGAATATACCACGACGATCCCCTCAGAAAAACAAGCGGAATCGACTACTCGCTCGTCCAAAACGGACACCCGGTGAAAAAGGTACTATTCACCGAAGGCCAGCTCGGGTGGGGCCCATGCCTGGATTTCGAAACTCATCGAATGGATCACACCATTGTGATCCTCTCAGAAAAACACACAGGATCGACTATTCATCCGCCAAAATCGGACTCCTGGTGAAAAAGCTGCGTTTCTCCGCAAACGCCAAAACCTGGCCTCGTGGGGCTCGCACCCCGTTCTCAGTCCCAACACCAGGAAACCATCTCAAAACGTCCATCGTACCATCAGGGTCTCAACGCCACTGACGGCACGTCAATCGAACGCTCCGGGTAGAAGTTACAACGGCCCGAAGTCGTAAAATAATAAATTAATATTATTTTACGCGACGTTTCTAGCTCCCGGGCCACGATCCCGAAACTTGAAACCCTCGAACCCACACCGGAGGGTTCTCCTCGTCGTCAAGGTCGTGTTTCCGCAAACGGCGCGCGAATCCGGCTCCCGGTTCACAAGATACGGGGGTTTAATGACCCCCCGTATAGTAAAAGAGGTCGGACCGGCCGCCGCCGCCGCCGACCCGCCCGGGCCGGCGGGCCTCCGTCGTGCGCCGCCGCGCTGGGCGGCCGGCGCCGCCGCGCTGGGCGGCCGGCGCCGCCGCGCCGACGGATCTTTCACGGACCGCCGGGGGAACCCCGGGGGTCCGTTTTGCGATCTGGAGGCGTCTACACGACCCTCGGAACCCGATCTACACTGCTACGTCTTCAATTTGCAGAAAAACGCAGCAAAAACGGGATCGGGGGATAAAATTTAAATCCGTCTACCTCGCGGGCGAAACACCGACGTTCTTCCTTAGATCCGCGCTCTAGAGCTTCCGTTGCGCGCTCCTGGAACGTCCGCCGTCGAATTCCAAGCTCGTGGGCACTTCGTTTGCTCGATTCGATGGAGTGGCGGAGAAGAACGGCGAAGAACGTCGAGAGGAGCGATAAAGGGGGGGGGGGGCGCTGATATTTATATCAGCCGTCCGCCGATGCCAAACCCGCCTCGGACCCGACGCCCGATGCGAACAAAAGTAAGGTCACCCCTAGGGTAAACGCGACGTTCTGAACGAAACGGTGGAATCAGATTTTCCATCCGAGACTCCGTTCAGAAGTTATTCGAGCCGACGCTCACCCACTAACTTTTCCACTTATTTACGAAAACGCCCCTGGTGGTGTTTCTCACCGCAGGCCCGCGCCCGCAAAGTTTACACCTCGCCTAGGGTAAACGGCACATTCCGAACGCAACCGTGCCCTCAAATTCTAGTTCTGAGCTACCGTTTAGAAGATATCACACCCCCGCCACGTGCATAGTATAAAAATACTTAATATTTTCATAAAAATAATTCCGGGCACACTGGGCCTCAGAATCGCACGCCGTCTTCGCGCCTAGCTCTGGAATTATTCGCAGAAATATTCCAAAGTCTGACAGGGCCAAAAACCCGAGTCGCTACATCATAAGTGTCCCAAATATATCATATAACTAAGATCATATATCAGAAAATTTAATCCTATAATATTTGAGTTTGTATCACATACATGTAAGTACCCAATAAAATAAGTATATGTTCATAAAGGTGAATACCCTTGATAATAAATGGGCATGGGTATTCACTACACAATTGTTTATAATGGAAAATCATAGTGAAATTTTGACAAAATAATGAGGTGGCATAAATGTTCATGGGAGGGATTAATATGATTGAAATAGATCTATCATAATTTAGAAATAATAACGATAATAAAGACGATATCGAAGAAAATATACCAAAATTAGGAATTATAGATAAAAGGCATAAGAAAATTATTATTCTTGAATAAAGAGAAGAAGGAGAGGATCCCTTACCTTGAGAGGGTGATTCAAAAAGTTTGGGAGGATATTATTGAGAGCTTGGGGAACCTTGGGAGGACTATAGAGATAAAAGGGAAGGGTAAATATGTGTTCCAAGGTTTTTTATTAGAGAAGAATGGTATCTTGGGTGGGTTTATATAGGAAAATAGAGGGTAGTTCTTTATTATTTCTCAAACTTAGGTTTTGGACTCCATAAAACAAAGTAATAAAAACCAAAAACTTTATCATGGTTTTTTCATATGTTTATTTTCCAAAGATAATTTTTTTTCATTATTTTATAATTACATGGGTAGAAATTATTAAAATATTTCCATTGGTGATGTGGAAGTGAGTCGTGTTCTTAAAGAAATGATTTTAAAACCTTAAAATATTATAATGGTTTTGAATGATTCATAAATATTTTATAAAATTAATTAAATAACATAATAAAAAATTAATTTAAATGAGAAACTTATATTTAGTCATGGATACCTTTTATAACATTTATTACATCACTTTTTTTATTATGATGTCATAATATACACCGTGTAGTTATACCGTATTTAATTTTTACACAAAAAATTTAATTCTTCAGAAAACTATGAACAATTCACCATTTTACAATTTTGACATTATTATTAACAAAATATTATTTATTTTATCCAAATTAGTTTCTAAATATATTAATTTTTACTTTTAAAATATGGATCAAAATTTATTTAGAAATGATGGGTTTTATGACAATAATAGTTTTTAAACCCATATAATTTTTTTGAATTCAGAAAATTACATTATGAACTACAATTAATAAATATTGTTTAATAATAATATTTTATTAAAATATCATTCACTTTAAAAATTAATTAATTTATCAAAATTAATTTATTAATTGAAACTATATGTTACATAAAAATATAAGTTGTGTTTTATTAAATCAAAATCATTTATAAAGTAACAAAAATAAGAAGAAAATATATTCATTTTTCTATAAAATATACATATTAATATTATTAGGGTCTTGATACATATCCCTTTATTAGATTGGAAAATGACTTGAGTGAAAGGTTCACAATAGTGATATTTTCATGTGGTGGTTCGGCGGACATGGTTTGAGCTGTGATCTTGATGAGATTGAACTTCTACTATAAATAGTTTCACTCATGATTTAGTTTTTGAATCTAAGATTAGGCTTGGTCATGGGAAAATAAATGTGATTCTATCTCACTTGTAAGCTCTATTAAATGGGCTTCCTAGGGTATAATCCTACAGGTTGAGGCCATCACTTTCTTTGTTTGTGTTAATCGGATTTTTAAAAACCAATATTTATACAAATTATATGATCACTATTAAATGACTATATTATCAATGATTATGATGCTTAATAGTATTTTAAATCCGATAGGATATAATAAAACTAAATAAGTGCATGTGTTTTCAATAACCATAATACATAAAAAGGAATTTAAATCAACCAAAAAGAGAATTTTATTTATAAAAGGTTGGTTTATTAAATTTTTAATTCATTCCTTTCATTATTTAGTCAAATGTTATTGATTTTTTCTATTCTTCATCCATTCTTCAGTAGTTGTGATTCTATTTCCATTTCAACAATCATTTTCAATATCGTTCACTGTTCTTCATCGACACTTGTTGTTCCTTTGTTGTTTCTTCATTTCGAGTAAATGTTTGGTTGGATTTACATTGATTTTAATAGTTTATATTGATTCTTTATTATTTTAATTTTTGATTACTTATTTCTGAATTACTTTATGTTTTTTCTGAGTATGTTTATTATTATTTTCTTTTAATCAACATCTTTAGGTATAGATAATCCTCCTAGGGTTAGGGATTGAGAGTATGGGTGTTTCTGAGTATAATGAATCTATAAATTGAACATTGGTAACCCTATGGATAGTAATTAAGTTAATAACAATTATTTATCTGATTCCTTTAATAAACAGAGACTACAAAACGTGAAATTGATCAAAAATGACCCAATTAGAGTTGAAAAGGCTATGAAAATTACCATATGACACTTTCTTCCAATGAATCCAAGTGTAATGTACCTAGGTTTTTAGTTATACCCGAACCAAGGGATAGTTTCAACATTGGTAGATCCAATTGGTTTGACCATAACTAATTGGTGACCCGAACATCACTTGAAAGCCTAAGCCATAGGACTATCCCAAGGTTAATTTAGGATTATCTTCTTACAAGAGCCCTAAAATTGACCCTAATCCCTTATTTTTTATCTAATCTAAATCCAAACTTCCTCATTCTAGTAAAACCAAATATGAAGAGTGAATGCGAGGAATCCTTTAAAAGAGTTTTTTTGAATGTTTTCAAGATTTCTAGTGATACATATTGGTTTAAACCCACAATTTCGTGTTATTATGCCCTAATAGTAAGTGTATTTTGGAAACTTAAATTTCTAATATGATCAACACCCAAATTTATTCAACGGCTCATGTAGTTGCACCACCCCCTCAGGTGTATCGAAAGGAAGGGAACCCTCACTGTTATCTAGGAATCCCACTTTCCATGAACCAAGCTCTTTTATCAAATTAAAACACTTTGATACTTCTAGACATCAGTGACACAAATTTTCATGGAGTTCATAAAAAAATTCATGATTTTCAGATACATTCCAACTTCATTCATCAACCCTAAGAATTATTGCTCACAACCAAATATTATTGGATATTTAATCTATGGGGAATAACTTCAATGTGCCTATATCCCCCTTCTATATGAAAACAAACATCCTTACCACCACCAAATTATTCTTCAAATGGACCAAGGTTATGCCTCTCAAGGTAGTTTGAATAAAGTCTATCCAAAATTTTAATAAGTTTAAAATCATTACCAGATCCAGTGTCCCTCACATGATATTGAATGACAAAAATATCAATTTTTTATGATTAAAAATTTAAATGGATATATTTTGAATAAAATATTCAGTATAACTAATCATTTCTCTATCATACAACAACCAATGGGTAGATATAGGCTTTTAACAAAACTTTATCTAATACCCTTCAGAAGATGGTAGAAAAATATAAAAATAATTGGCCCTAAAAACATCCAAATATGTTATGGTAATATCTCACTATAACCTATAATACCACATAAATTACCCCATTATCGATTATATATTGGATAAAGTTAGTATTTACTATTGAGGTTTAGTTTCCTTCACTTCATATTTCTATCAATGATCAACCAACCAAAGATGAGTAGTCTCAGATTCAACTTGAGGAGTTGAAGAGACTTGATCAGAAATGGTTACAAACACTACACAAACATGAAACTAATTATAATTATAATGACCCATAATTTAAATACATACATATTACATCATATTACATTAATAATCATTATATATCAATGTGATCCATTCCATAACCATAAAGTACTAGCATATTTGGAATATTGGATATATGAAAAACTAGTACAAGAAATATGTACATCATTTACCATTAATTTCTTCATAACTAACACCCTTATTATACATATAATACTTAAAAAATTAATTTATAAACTGAATAAAGTAAGAATAATAAAAGTTAAGCTCAAATTCCCAAAAACCATAAACATAATATATGCCAATGGATGATCATAAATGAGCATAAGTCACACATAAGGGTATTGTAACATGGTCATGAAAAATAGAAGTTATACCCAATAATTAAAATATATTTAATCATGAATCATAGAAAAATTATTTATCATAACATAATATATATTTCATAATAGTGTGGAATCATCAATAAACAATCATATTCCATGGGAATATAATATAAGAATAAGGAATAAGATTTTAGCATACACATATGTGTATAAAATCATTTTCTTAGTTAAGGATCACTGCCAATACTATCATAGTAGATTAGGTTAACTCCCCAATCCATTATTTCCTTAGTCAAGGTTCACTCCCAAGACTACCTTATTGATAAAATTATTTTACTGAACTTGGTTCACTACCCATTCCATCATTTCCTTAGTCAAGGATTACTCCCAACACTATCTTATTAGAGAAAGTCTCACACTGAACTTGGTTTAGTCCCCATTACACTCATTATCTCATGAGATATCCATGTTTACCCAATTCATTATAGGGATATATAATTATATCCCCACCCATCACATAATCATAATCCATACTTATGATTACTGCTTTAAACATTCATCATTTCATCATAACATAACCCATGGAAAGAAAATGGTCTTCATAAAAATTTCATCATTATAATCATAAATCATGTATAGAGAAAAAAAAAATAATAAAATTGGATCATATTACCATTAAATCTTAAAAAAACATCAAAGGATATTATTTTAGATGAAAATCCATTTAAAATACCATCGAAACATTTTTTGGGAAAATACGTTTTTAATTTTGAAATCAATTATTTAAAATCATAAAATTTACAAAATATTAATGAAAAAATTTTCTATGAAAATAAATATATAAAATTTTAAAGTAATATTCAAGTAGAATATTGTTCATGATGGTAGGAAAATCTATTCATATTAGGTATGTAAAAACAATGATTCCTTTCAAATTTTCGGTAAAAAGTAAAAATTAACTCATTTGGGAAATGATAAGAACGTTACTTTAGTTTTTTTTATGAAAAATAAAACATGGAAAGAATTATTTTAATAAATATTTTTTTAATAGTGAAAATAATCTTGAAAAATTTTAAAAAATTATGAACATGGAAGAAAATATTCTTAACCAAAGAGAGAAATAAAGTCAGTTTCCCTTAAAAATGTTATTTTAGTCTCTTGTGTACTTAGAGAGATGAATATGAATTTTAAAAATGTATTATCTATAAATAAATATATTATAATAAAATAAATAATATTTTTTAGAGATTGATCATATAATTCCATGATCATAAATTTATGCATGAACAATCCTGGTAAAAAAAAGAAATTCTTACATAAAACCCTTACCACATTGGTAAATTTGAATTAATAAAGACCATGAATAAAAAAACATAAAATTAAACTCTAAATACCATGAAAATAAATATATTCATCATGAAACATAATAAAGGGCCAATAGATACACCTTATAAAAGAATATAGGTGTATAACATAACATATGTCCCAATGAAGAATATTTAAGATGATAAACCATGACCACTTTTGTAACATTCGAATCAAAACCCATTGAATTAAATAATTTAAATTTTAACTTCAAATACCATGATGAAATAAGGATAAATGTTATAATATGTCAAAGTATTAGTATATACATGTCATAAACATAAATAAGTGCATAGCTTCAATCAACTCTCAATAAAATAAATTTGAGATGGAGAACACTTACCTTATTTATAACTTGATTCGAAACAACTCTAACCTCATGTATAATAAATTTATATTTATTAAAATTATATAATATGACCATATAAATACTTTTGATATCATATATTATCCACTTATGAAATTTTAACCCCACTTTATTAATAATTCTTTATCAAAACCATAGTTTTTGTGTGTTGACTATTTCATTTTTAATTTATATTTCGGTTCAGTAGTAATGGTTCTTGCACTTTGGTCATGTTTAATGCATATAAATAATATTAATAATGATATAAATATTATATATATTTATGATACAAATATTTATAACTATTAATATAAAGTGGTGATGAAAAATGAATTACATCACTATGTGGAGATGATAGTTCATACGTATGCACGAGTGATGTTTCAATTTTTCGATGGATAGAATGAAAGAGAGGTAAATAATAATTCAAAATTAAGGAATAATTATTATATCATATATATATATATATATTAAATATATTATAACAATGAACCATGAAATATGGAGATGGAAAATTAATCACATCGCTATGTAGAGGTGGTAGTCCACACATACACACGAGTGATACTTTAATCTTCCATTTGATAGAGAAAATTTGGTAAATGGTTGTTATATGATCATAATAATATATAAATATAAATATTATATTGTATTTTTCATTTTATAATAGAAACAATAGGTTTATAGGAAGTATAATAAGAAATAAAATTGAAAGATACCGGTTAATATTTATTTCTATTATTTGAGAGAACTACTTTGGATTACACCTTAATCCTTGAAGTATTGGTATTAGGAGAGGACAAGAAGCTATAGTGTAATGAACCAACTTAGAGCACCTTCCAAATCGATATTAGATCTAATAAATCACTAACTCGTAATGCATTCCCCATCTCTACAGGTTGGAGATAAGCACCTGAGCATAAATAAAAAATCGGTGGAAATTATTTCACCAACAAAAGATTACAATAAAAGAAATCACACCAAGGAAAAATCATCATATAAATAAATAAATACATACATCCCAGATTACAAAGAGACTATAAAAATTGAAAAATGAACATAAAAACCAAAACTTGTATTCTGTTGGTCCATGACCACCCACTATATCCCAAGTCACCCACCCTTAAGGAATCTAGCATAAAACCATAAATAAATATAAGGGCACAAAAAATTTCCATAAGATCATAAAGGCTGAAACAACAAAATGGTACAATCAGGGTGTGATCTATAGGGCCTAATAGGATTCCACCAAATATTCTATGAATCTACTTCATAAGTTAATTTAAATATTCTAAAATAGCAGTAAAATAGACATAGTATGAATATTAGTTTAAAAACATAATTTTAAACATTTCAAATTCCTTTATCAAACCAAACATGTAAGATATTCCATTTCAAAATTTTAAAACATAAAATTTTCATGAAAATTATTTAAAATAATTTCAAAAAATAAAGTTATATAATTAAGAAAAGATGATAATATGCACCTGAAATCAAAATTTATACAATATTCAATACAAAAGTGTCAAGGTGAACAATAATAATAAATAGATTAATCAAGAGCACTAATCAATCACTAAAGGTAGCTCCCATTCCTAGTAATGATAATGAATACTTTTATATATCTAATATTAAGTATATAGATGTCAGGGGTACAATATAGGCATGATAGTGAGTCCATTATAAACTATCCAATCAAAAATATTCATGACTAATCATCAGACATACATCTAGTCTCATGGGTCTCAAGAAAACCAATTCCATGCACACCCTCTTTCCTTGCTTCAAATCCGTATTCTGAACCTTTCATGTTATCTATGGATCCACTAGATGTGGTGTGATTCTGCTAAGGTGGCATATATCTAGGTCATCCCACTTAACTATTCTGGTTCCCATGACTAGAAAAAATAAGGGAGTGAGATAATCAAGTTATGATGATCACAACATGGATCCTTATCTATATCAATCACTAGCTCATTCCCTTAAAATTTCCATAATGGTCACATTCCATAAAAAAATATCTCACTCTCACCCCTAAGATCCCTCAAAGTAAATCATCCATTATTAAACACACATTAGCAGGAATTAAAAGAATCAACAAGTTACATTAATTGATTATTACAAGGGATGATCACTATAAAGTGCCAACTAGGCCATAAAACATCAACAATTCAATTGAAAACATTTTTTTCAATTCAACCTTTAAAAGGGTATCCATACATACTTCCATTAAAAAACCATAATTGTAATTAAAAATAGGCCTTTAAAATAATTATTTCTTTCAAAACAACATGAAGTTAGTCAATGAATTTTTAAATTTTAAAAAGGCTTAAGATTAATTTAAAACATGGGTTTACACTAACTTTCCATGTGAATAAATCACTCATTTCAAATAACCCAAGAACACATATTTCAAGAAAGGATAATTTTTTGAAATAGGGATCTTGGTCATTTCACAAATTCAATAATTTTAAACTCTATGGAAAGAATCAAATATTTTAACCCATTCCATAAAAATCAATTCATTTCAATTTAGAAATAAAATCTCAAACTAAGATATCAAATTTCATAAGGTAGCAATGAAAAAATCTCTAAAAAGGAATTAAAATCAATATATAATTCATCAATTTATAAAACCATATGAAGGAACCCATGCCATGTTCAATTTATTTAAAAGCGGATCAAAGAGGTTTTCAAAAGGAAATTCAAGATCAATGATTTTTAGAACATGTTATGGAAGGATGAAATTATCTATAAATTCTCAAAGAACAATGAATTAAAAAATCACGGAAAATCATAGAAACACCAACTTGTAAATTCCAAAATCCAAACATAATGAATTTAATATGTGTTGTCCTCGATGGTGATAATTGGATCTAGGAAGAGAGATCCCAATTTATTGATAAAATACCCTAGATCTAAAATTCCACATCAACCATCCATGGAATAATAAAAAACGTGATCATCATAACATATAACAAAATTATATAAAAAGATGAAGACAGATTGAAGATAGAGAGGTTAAAAACTTATCAAAAGAGTATCAACACTTTTATCTATTAAGAAATGAGGTTAAGATATCTAAAATTCCTCTAGAGAGATCCCAAAAGACAAAGGATCGATTTAAGTTCGAGTGGGAGGAGTTTGGGGTTAATTATGGGGTTTTATTATTTTAATTAATATTTTCATGGAATAAAATCCCACCCACATAGTTTCTTGGGTTAGGTCACTTGATTAGTACTAATAGTTCACCTAACCATGTGCCCTAAACTAAGCCATTAAAAGAGCTACAAGGTTAAGATGTGTGGTTAATTTAACCATACACAAACCATGCGACCCATTCAATTCAAGTTTTATGGTTTTGGTTCATAGTTTTTATAACCATGAGACAACTGTGTGCCCCTACTTGGGCTAATGGAAATGTTTTATGGTTTTGGATGCATGGTTTTTCAAACTTTGTGCCAACCATAAACAGGGATTGAAAAATTCAAAAGAACTCCAAAAAATTCCAAAAAAACCTTAAAGGGATTCAGTCAAAGGATACTCAATCCAATGAGTTAAAACACCTAAATGAAAGAAACATGATGTTACAAACTCCCCACCATTGGTATTTATATACCCATAAATATTGAAGTCTGAAATATAGAATAAGATAATACAAGAAACCCCCTCACTCATCTTTTGAGGTGGAGGTTTCATAGTCTAGAAGAGAGAGTTAATCAAAGGCTAAATTCACTCACAAATCCATGATTATCACACCAATATCATCACATTTCACTAAACCAAAGAGGGTCTAGAGACCAAGAATGGGTCTCCCCACCATTAAGATACTCACCAAAATGGTGTATCATAAGAAAAGAATGTTCATTCGATCCAAAGAAGATACTTCAACCGCTCACCAACGATAACATCTAAGGTCCAATAATGAAAATATTTAAGGAATGTAACATCCAAAATACTAACAATTTCTATAATAGACAATCCTATCAAGGTCCATCTATGATAAAAAATTCATAATAAGGGAAAAAACTAAAAATGATTTCTACCCCAGGTATGTACTCAATGGAAACCTAGTATTTTCAAAACCAAGAATCACCCCTCGATGAGATCATTAAATCACACACTAGACCCTTCGAGTGTCTAGTCCATTAATGAAACACATTGTACTAGTTACCTGAGTACATTACCAAGTTCAATCTAACTCTAATAGGAAAGATCTCAAACATTTAGATCAGTACACAATAGGGAACTACACTCTCACAATGGATATCATTTATCTCATCAAAATTGATCTCTAAACACCAAGGAAAAATTTGAAAACCAAGGAAAAAAAATCCCCAAACATATAAAGGATTATAAGTATAAGATTCCAATCCATTATCTGGAGAACAATGAACATCTAGGAACTAAGGTTAATCCAAAAGAAAGGTTTAGAATTCAAGAGTGCACATCCAAAAGGCACAACCATAGAGGTTATAAGAAAAAGAAACCATTATCTCATCACAACATAGTTGTATAATAGATCATCCAAAAAGATCCAAAAACAATCCAACATGATCTCTAAAACAAAGGGTTTCCAAAAACAGATAAGACACAATAAGGTAAAACACATGCAATTTTCACTCTAACATTGAAAACAACATGATGGATTAACATCAAACACCACTAGCAACCAGTTGTTCCTCAACTACATGAAAATATTCACTCCAAGGACTATGTATGGAGACCTATTATCTTGAACAATCTATTTCCCTAAAATTTGGAGCTGATGATCGCCGACCAAAACAACCCTTTTTGATCACCTAAGATACATAATCTCTAAAAGGTGACCCAAATTACCAAACCATTTACAATCTCTTAGAGAATTCAAACACAACCTCTAAGGATGACAATGTGATTTATATTGGGAAAAAATAGGGGGAGTCTTATTACCTTGAAAATAATTTTCTTTCCTAATAATGAATAAGGAATTATTCCCTTCATGTTCTTTCTTTAGCTCCACTTCATCTAAAAAATCCCTATTAGGTGTCTCCCAATAAGAAATCATCCAGTCTACAAGCATGATAATTAATAGGTATGGGTTAATAAATCTTCTAAAATAGATACAATTTATGAATTTATTACCAACAATCTCAGATAATAAACATATCAAACTTAGGAATTTCTTGGCATACTATAAAATTGATAGCTCATCTTGTCCAAAACCCAAGAAATCAGTAACTTTATACTTTTTCACTTACTTAGGATACTTCCACTGAATGAAGACTAACTTGAAGAATTACCAAGACTTTATTTCATATATAAATAATGGAATAAAAAATTCCCACCATTCATAGCCTATTCCATAAAATAAAGAACTGATATAATTGAATCTTAGAGAATCAAGAATTGTTGGCGCCAAAAATATGGCCCGAAAGGAAGGAACGAAAAAGACAGCCGGCGTGCTGCATCGCGAAGCACAGCCGCGAAGCCCCTCCGCGAAGCGGCCCAGCCCTGGCGGCGCCGCGAAGCACCAGAGGCGGTGATCCTCCGCGAGCGCGTTTGACGTTCGCGAGCCGCCGCGAAGCACCAGAGGCGGTGATCCTCCGCGAGCGCGTTTGACGTTCGCGAGCCGCCGCGAAGCCCCAGAGGCGGTGATCCTCCGCGAGCGCGTTTGACGTTCGCGAGCGCGCCGCGAAGCTCAAGAGGCGGCGCGCGAGCCCTGCTTCGCGGCGCCCCTTCCCTATAAATACTCGACTCCCCCTGAGTCCACGGGACGGACAATCCGACCTTTCGGCTTCTCCTCTCCCGAATCGCGAAGCAAGCTTTGCCCCGGGAATCATGAGCTCCGCGAGGTATTTCTACTTCGCGAGACGACTCTGATTTGTTTCGTCCTGAGCCCCTCTTCCGAGAGGGATGCCCTTCGCGAAGCCCAAGGGCGTTCGCAAAGGAAGGGGATTCCCAAGGGAACCCGGGCAGCCGCGGAGCACTCGTGCTTCGCGAAACACCCAACCCATGCTAGTAATCCCTATGCCAAGGCAGGATAACTATGCATCGCGAAGCACTTTGCTTGGCAGGACCCTGCTTCGCGAACCACTCCTTCGCGAGGCAGTGCTCCGCGAACACTGTTCCACTTCGCGAAGCGCCTCCCACTTCCACCTATGCCCCATGCTAAGGCCAAGGCACCCCACTTCGCAAAGCACACTCCTCTGCTTAGCGATTCCTCCTTCAGTGCGACCCTCCAGGTTTGCACGATGTGATTTCAAAGTCCCATGGACAACACCTCCCGTAGCGTTGCTTCGCCCAATGCTCCTTCGCATAGGCACGCTAACGGCTATTGCTTCTTCGCATAGCCACGCTAACGTGGACCCCTCGATGGTTCCTCCCGCGACCCCCCTTTACCATGGCCTTACCGACACCTTCCCTTCCCCAAGGACCAGAGGGTACTGGTTATGTAAGCCCTAGGGGTGTGGAGTGAACCCACCTCGTCCGAGCTACAGGACGTTAAACTGCCAAGCACCACGTCCTCAACACATGACGTTAAACTGTGACCCAACCTCGTCTCCCTCACGAAGGGTTTCCCCACGTCGAACATTTTTTACACCGCTCGTCTCCACGGGAACGGAACTCTTCCGCACATGGAATGAGATCCTCCTTGTCGGAGTGGTGTACGTTCGCAGGGGAAGGGTCGCCTCAGAGCGTAAATCCCTAACCTTTGGTACGGATGATTGCACCCGTGCATCTCGGTACTTCCCCACTACCAAGGTCAGTGGAGGACGTGATAGGGAACGAGGCACCTCCCATTGTCGGACCAAGGTCCATTTTCCCCGCGCTTTGTCGCGCCATGGGCCTCCATCCTGGAGTAAGTCCCAACACCATGGGCCGCTCAACGCGTAAGCCCCATTTCGCTTCTCACGGACGCGCCCTTCGCGACGTGATCGTCAGGTCCTTGCAACCTCTTGTTTCTCACACCGAGCATGACTCACGTGGGCTTAGAGTGAGCACCGACCCTGACAACACCACCTGAACTACGAGGTCTTTGATCCGTGTCAAGGCATGGTACGTAGGAAGCCTCTACGAGGTTCAAGCCCACCATCAGCGGACCAAGGTCTGCTTTCACGTCGGTTTACCGACAAACCCACCATTTGAACTACGAGGTCTTTGATCCATGTCAAGGCATGGTACGTAGGAAGCCTCCACGAGGTTCAAGCCCACCCGTCGCTCTTTCACGTCGGGTCTCACCCCCGTCCAGCATGACGTTAAACTGCACACTCACGTCCAGCACGACGTTAAACTACATTCCAGTCCAGCGGTAAGCCGTTGTGACCCATTCCCACCTGAACTACGTGGTCTTTGATCCATGTCAAGGCATGGTACGTAGGAAGCCTCCACGAGGTTCAAGCCCAACAATAGTGGATCAAGGTCCCTCACTTATGTCGGCTCACCGACACCCACCGCCCGTCGTTTATTCACGTCAGGGTTCACTTTCGTCCCGCATGACGTTAAACTGTATTCTCCGAACTACGAGGTCTTTGATCCGTGTCAAGGCATGGTACGTAGGAAGCCTTTATGAGGTTCAAGCCCACCACCCATTGGACCAAGGTCCACTTTCACGTCGGCTCACCGACACACCCACCCGTCATTTCACGTCGGGTCCCATACCGGTCCAGTGGTAAGCCATTGCGATCATCACCCATTTGAACTACGAGGACTTTGATCCGTGTTAAGGCATGGTACGTAGGAAGCCTCCACGAGGTTCAAGCCCACCCATCACCCAATTCACGTCGGTTTACCGGCACCATCCCGAACTACGCGGACTTTGATTCCCTGCCACGGGGATACGTAGGAAGCCTCTTCAAGGCTCAAGCCCAACTTCACCGTCGCCCCTGCGATGGTCCCATTTCATCCTCCTCCACTTCACTCATCCATCCATCACCCATCCTGATTCTCACCCGGGCCGCCACGTCCCGGTGGAATCATGCCATCCACCTCCTCGCTGTTCCTAGCGGCGCATGGGCCGCATTCCATGTGTAAGCCCCATCATGTCTCCGGGTCGCTGTCCTCTGTGTACACCCCGATTCATCACCCTTTTCCCCTATAGGGAGTGCACCACCTCGGATCCGTCCTCATTGGGCGTTCTGATCCGTCTCTATGGGACCATAGCCGTCTCTATGAGATATACCAATCTGATCCGTCTCTATGGGACGTTCTGATCACCCGTATTCCGTCTCCGTAAGACGTTAAACTCTCGACCTACCTCGTGGTAAACATGAGATGCCTGAGGAAAACCTAGGATGGAACGCCTTTGGCGTAACCGTCTTTGCTAGACGTTAATCTTGCAAACATACCCTGTGTTGAACACGGGAAGCTGAGGAAAACCTCAGGTACGTGTCTATGACATGTAACCCCCCGCGCTCGATGTGGGATGCCTCGGGTTTCCACGCCCTCGAGAAGCCTTGTGATCAAGGACAACAGACAGACATGCCAGGCACCCCAGCATCCAGACACGCTACTGATGCCTCAAACGTGATTACTCCCCTGACCGAAGGTTGCTGCCCTGACTGGACCCTTTGGAATGTCCCGACAGAAGCAGCGTAATTAACCAGCGTCCATGGAAACATGGCACTGGGAAGAGTTTCACGAACTACGTATTAAATCTATAAGGGAGACCCGGACTAGGTGACGAGTTCTGAGGAGGAATCCACAGGAGGAAGAACCGACATCCCATCATCCCGTTTCGATCAAGGAGCAGACGTACCTGAACAAGGAACGAATGCCGCCCGCCTTTGGAAAGCGGGAATGCGGGGCAACAAAGCCGCGCGTCCCCCTCCTCCGCGGACGGATGCGCGCGCACCCCGGCGAAAGCGTCGGAAACAGAAATGGTGAACCCGACGTGAAATTCTTCTCCTCAGCATGGAGATTAGTAGCGTTCGAGACACCGGTAGATTGACGTGTCACCGGATCCAGGTATCCGGTGCCTGGCCCCGCCAAGCAAATGGCGGGCCTGTCGTGGAACTCACCGGAAGTCGGGGTAGTAGAACGTGGGGCGCTCCGCTCTGCAGCGTGTTGGCGTGGATCCTTCTCACAGACATGGGGATGGAAGAATGCTGGGGCACTGGCTGTCAATCACTTTCCTCTCAGTACTGATGAGTTGATCCCTTCGTTTGTCAGGAATCAGGTTGCTATGCGGTCACCATCCGCTCCTCGCCCGCGCAGGGGCAGGGGCAACACCACTACGGCCACCCCACATGACGCCACTACCGCCACGACGGCCGGCACGTCGCGGGAGGCGGGACGTCCACGTCCCCTTTCCCCATCAGAGGTCATCCAACGAAGGGTGATCAACAGCCTCGTGCGCAGGTATGAGGAACAAGGGGTCATCCCGACCAGGGATATGGCCCGTTTGGACCTGGAGGCTTCCAGGCCCCGCCGTCAACGCCGCCCTAACAGGCCGCGCAGGGAGCCCCCGCTCCCCACCCAGACATTCAATCGTTTCGGGAGCCTATCCCCGGAACGCCTCGACGACTCTTCGCCTTATGCTGAAGAGGCAGGTGTTGTCTAGCTCAGTCCGCTCAGGGCCCTGACCCGGGACTCCCAGGCGAGAGCTCCCGTCCGGCCACGTCAGCGCCGCCGTCCGGCCCCGCAGGAAGAACAGGCAGACTACGTCCCTGCACCACCTGCACCGGCCCGCCTGACCCGACGTCAGCGCCGGGCCCGGGCTGAGGATGCTCGCCTAGCCGCGTCCACGTCGACAGCTACAGTGGCCCGAGCCACCGCCGACGTACATTACGAGGCCCCCGCCTACATTAAGCAGGGGCACCCCTTCGCCCAACCAGGATCGAGACCCCAACCGCCCTGCGGGCAGGTCGGGTTGACTCTTCGGGTTGCAGGCCCAAGTAGTGATCGCCGCGAGTCAACCCGCGGTGATGCCACCCCGTACGGAGGTCCTCCCCGTACCACTACTCCACAGAGCGTGGGCCTTCCCCGCTCCGAGGTTCGTCGTGGAGGCATGCTTCATGCCGCCCCCATCCTGCAGGAAGACCTGCCCCGTGGCAGTGATGCTTAGCGCGGAAACATTTCCCGCGCCCGCTGTACAGGGTATGAAGTCCATCCTTCTGAAGGCATCATCCATCCGGTCCTTCGACGTGGGGGTCCCCCCTACGTCCTCTCTGCGACTGACGAAGGTCCTCCTCGCCCCAGCAATTCGAGGAGTGAAGGTCAGTCTCGCTCCACTCGCATCGACCGTGGAGGCCTTCCCCATGCTCCTGCCGGTTCCAACAGAGGCCCCGCCCACGTGGGTACTGTTCATGGAGGTCCTCCCCATGTACCCTTTGATATTTGCCCTGGTGCCCCTCGCACCCCGGCTGTCTCAAGTGGGGGCCCTCTCCGCCACGTCGCTAGCGCCGCCCCAGGGCTGCCTGATAAGCGTCAACCCTGTCCCGAAGAGCCACCCAGGGGCAGAAGAGCGGGTCGTCGCCGCCACGGGAAGAATCTTGGGAAGGCCCAGGGGGGGATCAAACCCGCCCGCTTCTCCGATTCGGAAGCGGAATGCGATTCAGCGATGGAACCTTCTCCCAGCTCCTCCGTATCAAGGACTGGGGCAGGAACCAGACGCGTCAGCCTCGTTCTCCCCGAATTTGAGGTCCATCGGATTCCCGTCTCTCTCCGCAGGTACATCCAGGAGGAAGAAATCCTGGGAATTCCGCAGGTTTCGACCGCGCAGTCACCGCCACCGTCGCCCGAAGCGCCCTCTTCCTCTACCCGGGATCCCGAGGAGCTGTTTTGGGGGTCAACGGTGGTAGAGCCACGACATGACCAGACACCGGTAACGGCGATTCCCGTACCCGAGGTAGCGGCTATTAGCCCGTCCTATCGTGACATCGTGGTCAGGTCACCTTGCTCTTCAGAGGGAGGCCCAAAGTACGGTGGCCAGTCTGCTCGCTTGCCGTATTCTCCGCCGCCGAGTTTGCTATCCCAGAGGTCCGCCTCGGTGCCGCTACCGGTCCCTCAGCCACCCCCGGTTGATGAGTGGGGAAATGTAGGGCCGAACTCCGAGGATGAACCCAGGAGCTTCTGGAGTATTCTTGCAGCGGACTATTTCCCAGAGAAGTTCTGGCCCGCGGCAGCATTGAATTTCCGCATACCCGAGTCGCTTACCCCTGAAGAAGTGGGATGCCTTTGTCGGACCCTGTGGGCGACGCACTTCCGCCTCCGTTGGGAACGGGTAGTGTACCCCAGGAGTCGGGAGCACTTCGAGGAGATTGGAAAACAGTGCCGCCTGATTGATGCGGCGATGCTCCTTGTGGCCCAGCACCCCGAGTCGCTCGATCATCAGGGTGCCCTCCAACGAAGATGCGTTCAGAGTTTCAAGGCACTCCGCAAGATTGTCAGGGAAGCTACCCCCCATGTGCAAGTCCGTGGTTGGGGATGCTATGCCTCTCTCCTCTTCGACCCTATTCTACGACAGCCTGATTCGCTATGTGACATTGAGGATATGCCCTCAAGAGGGATCACAGTCCACATGGCCGACGTTGTGGAAAAGGAAGATGAGCTTGAGTTCCTTGATGGGGACTTACCATCCGAGGGCGTACCGCCGCTTCTTGATCCGTCGGGGAGAGTTACCCGTCATCAAAGGAACCTGCTAGGCCTCCCTGTACCCACCGAGTCACTGGCACTCGGTCGAAGCACTGGCAAGGGTAAGGAGCATGTCGGAATAGCCAAGCACTCCGACCCGTCCGCCTCCGTGCAGAAAACGGACGAAGATCCTGAGAAAGCCACGTTGCGCCAGCAGCTTGCTGAGCAGAAGAGGCTGGTCGACGAACTCTTGGCTGAGCGCGCCGCAGAGCGACGACCCGACTACGGTAATCCCAGGCCGGGACAGCAGGGGCAGGAACAATTTCCCCCTGGTGAGATGCCTCCGGGCAACCCTGATCATGCTACTGCCGCGGACAGGGCGGAAGCCGGAACGTACGGCAAGAGGGCGCGATACGTCTCGCCAAACCCCCCTGAGCGACGGGGAAATCTGAAGAACCCAATCCGGGTTCCCCCAGTCGCCCAACAGGTCATTCAGCCAGTTGACCCGCGGGCAGCAGAAGCCGTCTACCGCGTTGAAGAACCTGGCAATGCGCTTGTGGTTAGGGATCCCCGTCAAGACAGGGACCCCCACCCGGAGGACCTTATTGCGGCACTCACAGCCCGCCTCGAGGCGTTGGAGACACGGCAGGTGGCGGTCCCACCCGATGGCAAGCCTTATCCCGCGTGGGTGGATGACATGCCCGCGCCTCCGGGTTTTGGGAACCCCACTTTCTCTCCTTTTAACGGGACAGGGGACCCACCCCAGCACTTGGCTCATTTCTCTTCCAGGTGTGGCCCCATGTTGGGGACCCCGGCTCAGCAAGAAGCCGCTAAGCTCCGATGTTTTGTACAGACGTTGGAAGGCCCGGCATTCGTCTGGTACAGCCAGCTCCCCATCGGATCAGTGACCGGTTGGGAAGATCTTCGCCGGCAGTTCTTGTACCAGTTCAGCTCCACCACGCGGAAGACCAGCATCGCGGACCTCTTTAAGTGCAAACAGAGGCCTGATGAGCGGGTTGCAGACTTCATCGCCCGATGGAAAGGACTTACGTATTCTCTCGATATGCCACTGACTCAGGAGCAATTACTGACGATGTGTGTGGGGAACGTAAAGACAGAGCTGGTACCCTCCTTGATTACCCAGAATTACCCTGGGGGGTTCAGAGATTTCTCGGATAAGGCCCAGCGCCTCGAGGAGGCCCTGCAACAGGCTAGTCAGGCACGTTTGCTGCCCCCAATGATCCCAGCCAGGAGGGCCGCCAGGGCTGAACCCGCCGCAGTGGCTCAAATAGAAGCCCCGAGGCAGCTGGAATTGCTACCGGCGGTACCACCCCCGCAACCCCGCAGAGGTCCTCCACCTCAAGCACAGGCTCCTGCCCAGCAGCGGCCGCCTCAGAACCGACAGGTTCCCCCGCGCAACGCGCCACCGCCACCTAGGCGAGACAACCAGGCGCCGCCCCCTCGGCAGGCCCCTCCGGTCCCTCGACAGGATCAGGCCCCCAGGGCTCCTTACCCGGAAAGAAAGTACCATACCTATTCGTTTAACGAAAATCAGGTCCCTGGTTACTTCCGAAGTGCTCTGGAGCAAGGGATTGTGCGTCTGCCTGAGTGCAGGAGACCGGCAGAGGCGCATCTCACTGATCACCCCAACTACTGCCCTTATCATCGGATCCTGGGGCACACCCTCAAGCGACGCTATGTGTTTAAAGACTGGCTTCAGGACCAGGTCAACAACAACATAGTCAAGCTGGGCCCAGCGCCAGCGCAGGTGGCAGGCGTCTTTGCGGGATCAGAAATCGGCAGTGACAGCGAGGGTGAGTGGCAGCAGGTCCCTAGCAGCGGGTCCCAGAAATACGACAACTAGATGGCTCAAAAAACTGTCGTCCGTGCCCAGGGTATCATCCGGGCACGCCTGAAGCAGCCGGAACCTTCAGAAGAAACAGCCGGTGCCTCAGCATCGTCCTCACAGTCGACCTCTACCCAAAAGGGCAAGCAGCGGCGACGTAAGAAGAAGCAACGTGCACCGCCAGTGCCGTCGTCATCCCGCACTCTTGGCGACTTTATGCCTCCTGAAATGGGCATTCCCCCCAGAATCCGCCCAGCGGTGGATGACTCTTCGAGTGATAGTCAAGGGTACGCTTCGGTTAACACCGTGGAGCTGGTAAAGCCCTATATGACCCCCGATGAGGGGGAACCCCAGGCAGACCGCCCCAATGTTTCCAGCCGACGTCAACGTCGGCGGAATCGCAATCGCGCCGGTCACCGAGGTATGTCAGCAGGCACTTGTGACCAAGCCGTGCACGCTACCGAAACGAGGCAGCAGGCTCAGCGCAGATCTCAGCACGCGCAGACCCATTCAGCACCCTCGGCTCTACCTCCACCGCCATTCGTGTTGCTGGATCAGGGAGAGCCGCCTCGTTCGTATCACAGCCAGTCTCGCCCGGCGACGGGCCAGCTCCCGCTGTTCGACCTTAGCCCGGCGACTACTCCCCAGGCTTTTACTAGCAGGCAGCAGGATGTACCCAGTGCTAGCCGACCGCCAGTTCAACCAGCAGGACCCGCTATGCCTCCAAATGCCGAGAAACCCCCTGTAAGCAGAGGTTCGCGTTTGGCACGCAAGTATGATGTCCTAAAGCACTTAGCCGGCATTCCGGCGAGGCTTTCCACCCTTGAGGCCCTGCGCTTGTCATCCGAGATGCGCGAGGCACTTGCCGAGGCCCTAAGGAGCCCCCTCCAGTTCGAGACGGAAGTGGCAGCCGCGGAGGCCTTCCATACCGATACGATTGAAAACGCCGAGTGTCAGGCGGTTATCTCGTTCTCTGGTGAAGACGAAGACCCTCCTATACAGGGGCACATTCGCCCACTGTATGTCACTGGCCACTTTAACGGTGTGGAAGTCCGTCGCTGCCTCGTTGACACGGGTTCTGGAATCAATCTAATTCCGACCCGGACGTTGCGAAAACTGGGTTTGTCTGAAGGTGATTTGACTCCCTCTGACCTCAGGATTCAGGGGTACGACAGGACAGAGCAAACCCCGGTCGGCAAGATCCGCCTGAAGACCCAGTTCGGTGGCTTAATTGCCAGCACCGAGTTCATGGTTGTTTCTCAGGACACCGCCTACAACGCACTGATGGGTAGGCCATGGCTCCACCTGCATGCTGCGGTCCCCTCATCGTATCACCAGTGCCTTAAGTACTCGCTCAACGGTCGAGTAGGCGTGATCCAAGGAGACACGTCCCCCTTTGCTGCTTGTGAGGCCCGCTATCTGGATGCGGGTTATTACAAAAGCAAAGACAAACAGATCCTGGTCAGCGAGGATGAGCCCGCTCCAATCGCAAGTAATCCCTGGGCGAGCATGGACGACGCCTACATCCTCCCGATCCACCGGTTGGAAGCCACGACCCCCGACATGGGACAATGTTTTGTTGTTTCGGGTACACAAGGAAGGCATGTTCCCGCGTCCAAGCGACGGCGGAGAATCACCTCGTACTCCTACACCAACCAGGCTCGGGTCATCCCGGAATCTCCTACCCCTGTACGGTACCGGGATGTCAGGCTCATGACAACAGCGGTGCGCCATACGTGTCTATTTCGCCGGGATGGAATCAACCGACTCTGGCCGACACGTCACCACTGCTTTGATATCGTCAAGCGTGGCCCCTTAGGCCGAAGGCCGGATGGGATAGGGTCAAATGCATTCATTGCTATGGTCTCCACGACGAGTGAGTCTCCTGATGTGATGACTGCTGCTGCCCAAGCCGGCACCAGCTGCCCCTCGGGTTTTGAGAGCCCAGAAGCACCTTCCGTCACGGGAAGTCCCCCCCCGGCTGGGGAGGAAGACTTGGAGGATGCTCCCCCAGCCTTTGAAGAAGGCGTCTCTACCACGGTTGATGAGCTGGTACAGGT
Source organism: Viscum album (assembly GCA_963277665.1). Classification (NCBI taxonomy): domain Eukaryota; kingdom Viridiplantae; phylum Streptophyta; class Magnoliopsida; order Santalales; family Viscaceae; genus Viscum; species Viscum album. Next base: position 667,861,436 of record OY728131.1, on the reverse strand, counting down.
GAACCTTGGCAGCGAGGCAGATCCAAGACCCACATTGATCAGTGCGGCCATGTCCCTCGAGGAGCGACAGCAGTATGTAGACTTCCTCAAACAGCACCGCGATGTGTTTGCCTGGAGTTACGATGAGATGCCAGGACTGGATCCCCAAGTGGTCGTCCACCGTCTGGGCCTCCCGGTAAAACATCGTGGGTTTAAGCAGCCTCCCAGGAAAATGCACCCTTCCCATGGCGCTATGGTTGAGGATGAAGTTGATAAGCTAATCAAGGCCAACTTCGTCAAAGAGGTCCAGTACCCCAAATGGCTCGCCAAAATTGTGCCAGTCAGGAAGAAGAATGGGCAGATTAGAGTCTGCATCGACTTCCGTGATCTCAATCGCCACTGCCCAAAGGATGACTTCCCACTTCCAGTGACGGAGCTGTTGATTGACGCCACGGCCGGGTTCCAAGCCCTCTCTTTTATGGACGGATATTCCGGGTACAACCAGATCCGGATGGCCCCCGAAGATGAGGGGTTCACTGCCTTCAGGGCTCCCCAGGGTACCTTTTGCTACCGAGTAATGCCATTCGGTTTAAAAAATGCAGGTGCCACTTATCAGAGGGCTATGCATCGCATATTCAAACCGATCCTCGGGACATTGGTGGAATGCTACGTGGATGACCTTGTAGTCAAATCATATCAGCGCCAGGACCATCTCAAAGACCTTGAGAAAGTGTTCGGTTTCCTCCGTTCCCGTCACCTGATGATGAACCCGCTGAAGTGTGCCTTCGGGGTCACCTCCGGGAAGTTTCTGGGCTTTGTTGTCAGATACCGAGGTATCGAGATCGACCCGGAGAAGATCAAGGCCATCAGCCAAATGCCTCCCCCGAGCAACATTCGGGAGCTTCGAGGCCTGCAAGGCCACTTAGCCTATATACGCCGATTCATTGCGAACCTGGCTGGCAAGTGTAAGCCCTTTTCTCGGCTCATGAAGAAAGGCGCTGCCTACGAATGGGATGAGGAGTGTCGGATCGCCTTCGAGGAAATCAAGCAGTACCTGCTCCAACCTCCGGTCTTGATGCCACCCGTCTCTGGAAAGCCACTGGTCCTTTACGTGACCGCCCTGGAAAGATCCCTCGGTGCGCTGCTCGCCCAGAAGAATAACGAGGGCACTGAGAACAGTCTCTACTATCTCAGTCGCATGCTTCTCGATACGGAGGTCAGATATTCCCTTATCGAAAAGAGCTGCCTTGCGCTCGTCTTCGCCGTGCAGAAGTTGCGACACTACCTGCAACACCACGAGGTGCAATTGATCTCTCGGGTGGATCCGCTGAAGTACATCCTGAACCGCCCCATGCTGACTGGCCGACTAGCGCGGTGGGCAGTAATTCTCCAGTAGTTTGACATCAGGTTTGTGCCTCAGAAGGCCGTCAAGGGACAGGCATTGGCAGACTTTTTAGCTGCCCATCCAACCTCCGCGGATCAATCCCTGGACCTGGATTTCCCCGATGAGACGATTCTCTCGGTCGATCACGCTGTCCCGTGTTGGCAAATGCATTTCGACGGCGCCTCCCGGAGCCCCACCGGTAGAAGGCTCAACGACCCCAAGCTCAACAGAGTGGGTCTGGGTATTGTTTTCATTACCCCGACGCAGGCCGTCCTGCCGTACTCCTTCCTGCTGTCAGAAGGTTGTACGAACAACGAGGCAGAGTACCAAGCTCTCATCACCGGCCTCGAGTTGGCCCTCGAGATCCATGTACCCCATCTACATGTGAAAGGAGATTCTGAGCTGGTAATCAAACAGGTTAATGGCGACTACGTCGTCAGGAAGCCAGAGCTTGCACCGTTGCTGGAGTACACCCTCCTCCTGATGGCCCAGTTCTCTTCTCGGCCAGAGGTTACCCATGTCCCGCGGTCGCAGAACGGCCAAGCGGACGCCCTAGCTGGCTTAGCCGCATCGCTCGCAGAACCCGAGCAAGATGATTTGGTCATACACGTGGCCCACCGGAGAGTCATTGCTCCCGTCACCCAAGAGGACCGTGATAGCCTGTGGGTAAGTCATCTCACCGCCGGACCCTCCGTATCGGAAGTCCCGGGTTCGTCGGATGCAGTGGTTGAAACGACCCCCGATTGGAGAGCACCTTTTGTCGAGTATCTCCAAAATGGTCAGCTCCCGGACAACCGGGCCGAGCGCGAGAGAATTCGACGCCGCGCGCTTCAATTTACCCTCCAGAGTGGCCCCAGTCTTGAGCAGACCCTCTATAAACGGAGTTTTGATGGTGTCCTCCTCCGTTGCATCCAAGGAGTAGAGATACCTCAAGTTATGCAAGAGGTTCACGCCGGTTCCTGTGGCGCCCATCAAGCTGGGCCGAAGCTGTCCCATCAAATCCGGAGGCTAGGGTACTTCTGGCCCTCCATGATCCACGATTGTATTGGATACGCCAAGAGATGCCACGCGTGCCAAGTGCACGCCAACTTCTTGCATCGGCCGCCAGAACCCCTCCACCCCACCAAGTACTCTTGGCCATTTGCGGTATGGGGACTCGATGTAGTGGGACCGTACCCGCCGGCAACAGCCCGCCAGTGTAGGTTCATCCTGACTGCTACAGATTTCTTCTCCAAGTGGGCAGAAGCAGTTCCGCTCAAAGAGGTCAAGGCCCGTTCCGTCGTTGACTTTGTGAACTCCAACATCATCCATCGGTTTGGGGTCCCTCACGCCGTCCTCACTGACAACGGCACCAACTTCCGAGCAGCTGAATTGAAGAAATTGTACGCTAAGTACGACATCCGGTCAAACCATACCTCCCGCTACCACGCACAGGCAAATGGAAAGATCAAGGCGTTCAACAAGACCCTCTCTAACATTCTGCAGAAGATGGTTGGTCAGAACAAGAAGAGTTGGCCGGACAAGCTCCCCAACGCCCTCTGGGCTTACCGGACGACGACTCGCAACTCTACCCAGGTGACCCCATATTCCCTGGTGTATGGAGCTGAGGCCGTCCTACCCATCGAGATCCAGCTGCCGTCGCTACGCACGGCCGTTTATGATCACCAGACATCAGATGAGGTAGCCGAGATCCGTCTAGCTGAGCTAGAAGCACTGGACGAGAACCGGCTCCGTGCCCTGCACAATCTGGAAAGGCATCAGGATAAGATGGCAAGAGCTTTTGACAAGAAGGTTCGTCTCCGCTCTTTTCTACAGGGTGACCTGGTGCTGGCTCTGCGAGCGCCAATGATTCCCGGAAGGAAGCCGCCCAAGTTAGAACCCAAATGGGAAGGGCCTTATATCATCCATAAGGTTTACCCCAATGGAGCTTACTCCTTGGTGACCACAGATGGAGAGCGTGTAACCCCTCCCACCAATGCCAGATTCCTCAAGCGATACTTCGCCTAGGGCAAAAGATGGTCCCGCATGACCCTAAACTGCGACTTGGTCCCGCATGACCCTAAACTGCGACTTGGTCCCGCATGACCCTAAACTGCGACTTGGTCCCGCATGACCCTAAACTGCGACTTGGTCCCGCATGACCCTAAACTGCGACTTGGTCCCGCATGACCCTAAACTGCGACTTGGTCCCGCATGACCCTAAACTGCGACTTGGTCCCGCATGACCCTAAACTGCGACTTGGTCCCGCATGACCCTAAACTGCGACTTGGTCCCGCATGACCCTAAACTGCGACTTGGTCCCGCATGACCCTAAACTGCGACTTGGTCCCGCATGACCCTAAACTGCGACTTGGTCCCGCATGACCCTAAACTGCGACTTGGTCCCGCATGACCTTAAACTGTATCTCCGTCCTCACTGCAAGACGTTAAACTGCAAGTCAGTCAGTTCTTCCTGACCGAGGCTCAGCCTCAGGCCCCTCGGCCTCTTTGGGCCCCTGGCCCCGTCTCCACCGAGGTCTGGCCCCAGGCCCCCCTCGTTTCTCTCCGACTTACCCTCTTACGGGATTGTACGGTACAGTGTAGGACTACGTTCTCACGTTGAGATCATGACCATGCCGCACACATCCCCGAACGAGATACCCCTCGTCCCGCATGACGTTAAACTGCATGTCAAGAACTACGTACGGCTTGATTCTCATCTTTATGGGATACGTAGGAACGCTCGGACGCCTCGTCTTGAGCCCAGCCCCAAGCTTCTCTCTTCCACTATTCCCCCTGGGAATGGTCTCCTTGGAGGATCTTTGTGTAGCAGGGCGTCGGCCTTCTTGGCCCCGCTCATGCAACCCCACTCACGCAAAGATTGTAGAGGTCGCACCATGCGCCCGCTCCGTTCTTCTACCCTCCCACGTCCTTACCGCATGACGCTAAACTGCATGGCCTTCAAGAACTACGTATGGCTTGATTCTCATCCTTATGAGATACGTAGGAACGCCCAGACATTTCGTCTGTTGGCCCAGCCCAAAAGCCGAAATCTTCCCCTCGGGTTAAGACACGGCAGGGTGCACATTTTTTGCCCCGGCCCACGTCGAGCAAGCCTCGACCCGGCTGCACATTCCCCCCTGGAGGTGTTTGCCCCTTTCGTGGATGGATTCACACCCGGAGGGGCCCCCCAAGAACGGCCTGGATACAAAGCCCAAGGGCTCTCCTACCGATACGGGCCAACGCCCCCGAGGGTTTCTCAAGCAACAAATTGAAACAAGTCCCGCGTTGCCAATTTGGTCAGCGGTCGACCCTCAATTGTTGCCCCCATGCGGGTCACCATAGGAACGCTGTGTTTCGACTATGGTCAACAGTGATTCATTCTGCCCCATCCTGAGGTGATAAACTTCCCCCAGGTGGTGCTAGTGATCGGGACCACAGCCCACGATTCCTCACCCGGAGCGTACGGTGTGGTGTGGGACTACGTCCTCATTCACGTCGGGATCATGTACCACGCCGTACAACCCCCCTTACGAGGCCCAGCCTCAGGCCCCTTGGCCTCCTTGGGCCCCTGGCCCCCCGTCCTCATGTAAGACGTTAAACTACAAACCGGTTAGGCCCTCCTGACCGAGGCTCAGCCTCAGGCCCCTCGGCCTTTCTAGGCCGCGGCCCAGGACCTATCTTATAGGATTGTACGGTATGGTGTAGGACTACGTCCTCATTCACGTCGGTTTTTCGCCATACTATACACCTTGCTCAGGAGTATATTACTCCCCACCCAAGTCCCGCATGACGTTAAACTGCACTTCAAGAACTACGTGTGGCTTGATTCCCATTATAATGGGATACGTAGGACCACCTGGATGTCCAAAATCCGGGTCCAGCCCCATCTCTCGGGAATCCTTATCCCATCTTGGCCCCTTGGCCCATCCTTCCTCCATGAAGAGATCATATGGTGCGGTGTGGGATTATGTCCTCATTTACGAGGGTCTTGTAGTGACCACACCATGTTTCCCGCACCATCGAGCTGTTTCGTCGATCCCTCTGTCGGCTGTTCACCAATGTGCTTAAGAGTACTCTGGTTCATTACCTGGAATGCCAAGCTTTACTCGGACACGTCCGCGCCCGCTTTCCAGGCTTTGCGTATCCCCGCATCAGGGCTTTCACCATTTTTCACACCCGGAGGGACCCCCAAGTACGGCCTGGATACAAAAGCCCAAGGGCTCTCCTACCGATACGGGCCAACGCCCCCCAGGGTTTCGGACGACAAATCGATAAAATCCCGCGTTGCGAATATGGTCAGCGGTCGATGCTCGTTTGTTGCTCCCACCTCAGGCTAACGCGATACAGATGCTGTGTTTCCTTCATGGATAACAGTTTTCCTCTGTCGTCACGCCAACCCATTAAGCCCAAATGCCGGGTACACAATCCACACCCTTCATCACTTCATCGTGTCCAAGTAGAATTTCGGGACTCTCGGTACTTTTTCCCCCGTGCACGTCTGCGCGTTTGAGGAACAAGCTACATCAAAGGTATCCTTCGGAACTCTCTGCTGACTCCCCTTTAATGGATGCCCCAAGTGTTGCAATGAGGGTCCCCCCCTTGTTTCCCACACCGAGTTTATCTCACGTGGGCTTAGGGATTGGGTTGACCTCTGTGCTTACTTGGGAGTTGTCACCATCCACGGTCCGAGCTCTAAGACCATAAACTAAGACCCTCATCTGGAACTACGTTCAAGACCCCTTGTCTCCGAACCCAGCTTGAGTTCAGCAAATTTACCCCTCTAATCCTGCCTTCAGGACCCTGATCACAGGACTGCGTGGCGCAGTGTAGGACTACGTCCTCATTCACGTCGGGTACGCAATAGTTGCACCACGCACGCCCCATTCTGAGGTTCAGTCCTCCTATCCCCTGTCCTGCATGACATTAAAAGACACCCCTTCAAAACTACGTGTGGCTTGATTCCCATCATAATGGGATACGTAGGACCACCTGGATGTTTAAGATTCGGGTCCAGCCCCACCTCTGGGAGATATCCTGGTTTCCCGGTCACCTAGACCACTTGGTCCATCCCTCTCCAGCGGGGGGTGCGTAGGTATGATACAAGGTTGTGGGCATCATGCCCCCCTTCCCCTGGGAATCTGCCATCTCTCGATCACCCTCAAGGTTGAGTCCCTTGGCTCCCGCAGTGGTTCACCCATGTATTGAGAGTACTCTGGTCTAGGACCAAGAGTGTCAGATTCAACTTGGTCAAGTTCCTTCCACTTGTCAAGCTTCGTGTTCCCCTCTATTCGGACTTCCATCATCTTTCACACCCGGAGGGACCCCCAAGAACGGCCTGGATACTACGCCCAAGGGCTCTCCTACCGATACGGGCCAACGCCCTCCAGGTTTACGGACAACAAATCGATAAAATCCCGCGTTGCGAATATGGTCAGCGGTCGATGCTCGTTTTGTTAGTCCTCATTTCAGGCTAACGCGACAGGATGCTGTGTTGCGAACATGGTCAGCAGTAATCCTCTGTCGTCACGCCAGCCCCTTCAGTCCTTGAATGTTGGTTGCATGATTCACATCATTTTCCACCCCATCATGTCCAGGTGGAATCTCGACACTTTTGGCGCTATCCCTCAGTGCACCTTTGCATGTTAGGGGGACAAAGCTGCAATCTGGCGTCCTTCGGGACTCCCTGGTCCGAGCTCTAAGACCATAAACTAAGACCCGTTCGGGACTACGTTCACATTCCCATCCTCATGGGACACGTAGGACCGCCCAGACGCCCTGTCTCCGGGTACAACCCATTCAGGAAGCCAGTCTCTTCCCCTGTTTTACCTCCGGATGGCGTACAATTTGATGTGGGATCATGTCTCTGTCAAATGTGTTTTATAAACACTGCGCACATTTCCCGCCTAGCATCGTCTCTGCTACGTCTGCGTTGCATGACGATAAAATGCATGCTTGGTCCTATCATACGACCCTAAACTGTGACATTATCGTCCTGGCCGCACGACGAAAAACGGCACCGCATTGTGGTGACCTCGCTGTAGAGGACATCACGTTGGGTACTGGCCACGCGCCATGCCATTTGTCAACGCCCATCACGGCTTGATTCTTGTGGCGACATCACGACCTACAGTTCTAGGTCTGTCGCTTCACAAAAAAAAACCATTCACCTCAAAGAACAAACAAGATACATCAAATTCCGCTTCTTTTAGTGCAAGGGCCACGTCCGCACTTCCCCTTTCCCCTGGCACTGGTACCTTACCCTGCCACCTTCCAGAACTACGTATGGCTTGATTCTCATCCTTATGAGATACGTAGGAGCGCCCGGGTACTTCCCCGCGGGTCCAGCCTAACCCTTGAGTTCGGTCCCTCGACTCGAGCTCATTCACGTCAGGTTGTGATGTCATGCGTCACCTGATCCCCTTTTTCCAATCCATGGTCCGAAGTCTATGACCATAAACTAATATCTCCCCAAGGGAAAGGAATCTGCTCCCTCTCTAATACGTTTCGTTGACGTATTCAGATGTGTTTTGACAAAAAGCCCGAAGCATGGGATTTTCACAGGGACATTCCCCTCATCCCATGACCAAGCTTCGTGAGCTCACTTTTTGGATCCTCATCCTCTTCCACATCCAAAAGGACCCTCGGACGACGTGGATACTAAGCTTAAGGGCTCTCCATGAATGCTGGACCTAAGGGCCCTACAATCGTTTCGGGCCAACGCCCCTGCGGATATTCGACAACATTTGTGACATGGTCCCGTGTTTCGAACATGGTCAACGGTCGACCCTCATTTGTTTGTCCCCATTTCAGGCTAACGCGATAGGATGCTGTGTTGCGAATATGGTCAGCAGTAGTCCTCTATCGCCACGCCGTCACCATCGTGATCCGAATCTCGAGCGTCATGATTCACACATTTCCACTCCTTCATGTCCAAGTGGAACTCCATCATACTCGGCTCTTTCTCTTCGCGCATCTAGATGCGCTGAATGATCATGTTAGTGTCATTGGGCCGGTAGTCACCGAGCATCCCTTTGCCCTCACCTGCCCCTCTCTGCGTCGGGAAATTCCCACCACTACTGCTTGTTTCCCACACCGAGCACGACTCACGTGGGCTTAGTAGTTTTGGCTGGATGTGTACCAACACAGTCAGGCTGCTCCTCGTCCTGCATGACGTTAAACTGCACTTTCAGAACTACGTATGGCTTGATTCCCATCGTCATGGGATACGTAGAGACACCCAGGCATTTCACCTAGGGTCCAGCCCCAGGAATCGCAAAATCCTATTCCTCATCATTTCCAGCCCTCGCCGGAGAGGCCCTATCTGGAAGAAAGAATGATCCGGGATCAGATCGATGCGCCCATCTGGCGTACACCCACCACGGTGGTGTAACTACTGAAGTGTTGGATTCTGTTTGAACAAACCATCACTCCATATTCCACGCTTTGCGTGCCCCTTATTCGGACCCTCGTCTTCTTTCATGTCTGGAAGGACCCCCTAACAGTAAGGATGTCTGACCTATGGTCCAACAACTGTCCTGGGCCAACGTCCCGAAAGATTAACCGACAACAAATTGATAAAATCCCGCGTTGCGAATACGGTCAGTGGTCGATGCTCATTTGTTGTCCCCGTTTCAGGCTAACGCAGTAAGGATACCGTTTCTCCGCCACGGCTAATGGTTGTCCTTTATTGTCACGCCGCCTCCATAGTATTCCGAATTTGGGCATCGTGATTCACACTCCCCATTTTCATCTGTTTGAACTGATTTCAGCGCCCCTGGTGTTGCCCCAATCGTGCATACGAGCACATTGGATAAACAGTAATTCGGCTATCCCGGAAGTTCCTCCTCCGATCAAGCCTTCCCCATCTTTCGGGAATCTGGGCTGGTTTGAGGGAATTGTCGTCAAACGTACCGCAAACATTGTAGGGATGCAACAAGACAATTCAACAGTGGAAATCCTGCGTGCTACGGAACTCAAAACAAAGGAGAAAGGAAGAATTGAAGCACAAAAGTGTTAATAAAAGTTTCTTCGGGTTCGCTACAATACTCGGGGGTTGACTTCCCCCATGGACGGGTTGACTCCGTCGAAAGAGCGTTGCAGCTCCGCCACCCGTTGACTTGCGGCGTCCAGAGCCTGTTGCCGCTGATTTAACTCCCGCTCTTCTTCAGCAGCGGCGGGGCGTAATCCGTCAACCCTGGCCCGGGCCCCTTCCACCTCGGCCTGGACGACAGCCATCCTTCCAGAGGTTTGCCCCATATGTTCCTCAGCCTCCGCTAGCTGAGCCTTCAAGTGTGAGACCAGCTCAGACTGCGCATTGTGAGTGGCTGAAAGCTCGTTGGCCCGGATCTGCATCTGTTGGGCCTCGCCTTCAGCCTCCTGGAGCTTCCTGATGTTGGTCGCCTTCCTCCGCTGCCATCCCACGCTCAGCCCACGATCATGCTCCCGGATCTTCTCAGCCATGAGGTCTCGGACGAGCGCGTGAGGGCGTTGGGCATCCACTCCCCCGGCACACAGCTCGCGCAACCGCGAGCGGAGCCTATCCATTTCGGCCAGCCATTGCACCTGGGGGGTGTCCCTGATAAAGCGCGTGATCAGCTTCCACGACCGGCGACGGACTATGCTGCTGTCTTCCTCATCAGAGGCCGTTTCGTCCCAATCCGCGCGGTCAGCAGGCTTGTACGCGGGATATGCCTGCAGGAATTCCTCAGCGGGATCCGCATCTGGTGTTGAGTCTGGTACGACGCCTGACGCCGGCGCAGGCACGACAGGACTGGGACTGACCGGTTGATCCTCTTCCTCAGAGTCCACCTCGATGACTTCAGGTATGGCCCTACTGGTGGTCCCACCAGTGATGGTGTGCACCGCAGCTGGAGGAGGTGAAGGGATTATCGTCACCATCACCGGCATGCCCCTGGGAGGGACGCCGCCAGACATCCCAACCAGCCTCGCTGCAGCAGCCCACGCCAGTCGGAGAACTGTATGACAGAAAGAGAGAAAGAGACATAAACGTTAGTTGGCATGGCCCACGTGCGGCAACGAAGAGACTGGTGAAGGAGACTTACGAAGATCAACCTCCGAACACTGCTCCCGGGCCGGTACCGACGGGACTCCAAGACGAGGCCCCCCGTATACTGTTGGAAGGCCCGGAGAGTCCGGAGGAGCCACCTCAAACCCCCCGGTTCCACCAGGTGCAGAACTGGACGCAGCCATAGGCGCGGGTTCTGAAGGCCCCGCATCGTCACCCGCCGAGGAGCGAGAACGAGGCCTACGAACAAGTTCCTCCTGCTTGACCCAAACATTGGTGAGAAGTCCGTATGGATTCAATAACAGATCGTAAGAAGAGAGGTTCGGAATGCTACCTCGAGAGCCTCCGCGGAGTCATCGGATTCTGAGCTTCGGTCTCCGACCTCGCCCTCCTCCAACGGGCTCCCTCCTCCCGCCTCATCCTCCCGAGAAGAGCCCCCTGATTCCTCCGGCAAGGGGAAGCGCTCCCTCAGGTCGGCAGCCGATAGCTGTGGAGGGACCGTCTGATTCAACAGTACCCTCACCCGGTCTGTCATCGGGCGAGGGGCACCACTGGAGTGGATGTAATCCTCCAGTTCGTTCAAGTATTGCTCCGCCTCCGCCGGAGACACCATGAATCCGGCCCGGACTGGGCCTATGCCTGGCAGTCTCATCCCGAGGCGATTCAGGTGGGCCCACACCTCAGATGGGCTGAGGAATTGCCGGTTGACGTCCCAGACGTCCCAAGCCTCCGGAAAGACAGCATCTTCTGCCATGTCAATGTGACGCAGCCGCTTCCCCGGAGCCTGAGCGGATATCCGATGGAATCCCCTCGGTGGCCGCCCCTCTGGATGACCCTGCTCTCCCGGAACCACCGGATCCGCCGCTGCTGCCATGCCCTCGGCCGGTGCGGGTCCCTCTGCCACGGCAGCCCCGCTGCCGCGGGCGGCCCTAGCTGCCCTCCGACCCCGACCTCGAGATAAAGGAGGCCCACCGTCACCAACCCGGATCGTTGGCTGCTTCAGCATCTCCCCGGGATAAGCAGCCTCCCAGCTGATGGCGTACTCCTTCACTAAGCCGAAGGCGGCGGTGGGTGGAGGCAATGTGATCTGCATCCTTCCATCCTCACGTGTGAACATGAGCCACAGCTTCCTCATCACACACGGGTGCTCCTCGTGACGCACCTCCCAGTATACCTGCGGGGTCAGCCGCTGGAGGCACCGGAACTGCCTCGCAAAACGGTGCGGGGTGTATGGTTCACAGATTGGCTCACGATCTATCCGAGCCACCAAAACGCCGCCTCGGAAGGCCAGGAGGTAAGCCCGATGCTCCTCCGTTCCCCGTCCATCATCGGTAAGCCTTCCCGTCGGCAGTGGAAAGGGATGAAAGTTGAACTCGTCCGCCCTCCACACCCTATTCAGCACCATCGGAACGACCAGTTTGAATGGGAAGCTCCCAACTGCGTTCAGGATGGAAGGGCGAAAGTCTGATCCCGGCGGCGAAATAGGGTTTGGATACTCATAAATCCCCCTGATGTGCGCCGCGATCCACCCATACAGGAGGTGGAAGGGCCCGCATATTCTTGGCGGCTTTTTGCCCTCGCTGATACGTCGCAGCAATCTGTATAGCTTGGCGAGCATCGGGATCCCCAGGTTGATCCGCTGCCCCATGGCCAGCATCGATGCCATGATGAACGAGCTGGGCCGTACCCCCATGCTTGTATCCCTCACTGGTAGGATCCACCCACATATGAGGGCCGCGATGAACGCCGCCAGCCTAACTATTGGCTGTTGTTCGGTGCTGACGCTGAAGCCCCAAGTCTTCCATTGGCTGTCCTCCAAAACCCGCCAATACGAGTGCCCCTTACCCCGCTGGGCTGCCCTCGGACAAGTCCGAGGCCTTGGAGGGAACTCTCGATTCTCTGGAAAGTTCAGGAAGCATTTGAACCATCTTCTGAAGTGGACGTCCCTCACTGCTTCCTTGTCATCCGCGGGGAAAAACGCCATCAGCGCTGACGCCAGTCGCGGCATTTGCTCCGCATCTTCCCACACACTGATGACGGGGAGGAACTCGTCGTACATGGCCCCCAAGATCGGGACCCCAGAAACCTGGTGGACATCCCACAGGCTGATGCCCACCTCCCCGTGATGCAGATGAAAAGTGTTGGTCCTGGACGACCATCTACTCAGCAGTTCCGGCATCAGCTGCTTTGGCTGGTAAATGTGGAACTGGGAGGCCCATGCCGCCTTGTACAATCCCACTCTCCTCAGCTCAGCCTCGAACTCCTCGCATGAGGCGCCTACCCAGTAGGCCCAGGCCCAGTCGTCGGTAAAATTGCCGCCCTGGCGCAGGTCCCACTCATCGGACCATCCCTTCTTCGGGTCCTGCAGAGCCGCCTTCAGCATGGTGCGGTAGAGAGGAGGGGACGTCTCCGGTTGCAGTGGCCTCCCGTCAATGTCGTTCACATGATTGTAGAGACAATCGGCGGTGACGGGTGTGAAATCCTCCTGCGCGTGACCATCAGCCGCCCTGAACCATTGGTGTTGGCACGGTGTGCTCCTGAACCAACAAGCTGGTTCATCCCTTCCCGCCTCAGGGATGAAGACGTCATCCCTCAGCCCAAAGCCGTACAACGGCAGCTTTTTGCACTGTGGATAGTCCTTCTGACCTTCCGACAGCAGATCTGTCAGAGAAGTGTGGTCTGAATGGCTGCGCACCATTTCCCCCAAGCCCGGGCGGTTGGCCATCTCATCCCGGCGAGCAGCATCCGCAAGCACTTCCCGCACAGCTTCTTGATGAGCCATGTTAACTCTGGCCCTCGGAAAAGGATTCTTCCGGATGAATCGCGAAGCTCGGTCGCGAAGCTCGGTCGCGAAGATGGATTGCGAAGATCGGTCGCGAGATCAAACCGCGAAGTCCGGCCAAGGCAGGCACGCAAAGATTCGCTTGGCGCGGACGCAGAGTCAGAGACTCGCGGTTCGCCGCGAAGCTCGATTCGCGGAGAGCTGTCGCGGAGTACGCGGAGCTTCGCGAAACCGAGAGCGCAAGAAGACAAGGAAGGCGCGTAAAGACAAAAGAGGGCGGACCCCCTATTTATAGACGCCGACCCCGGAGCATCGCGGCGCGCCTCACCCGCGCGGAGCATCGCGGCGCGTCCGGATCTGCGGCCCCGACAAGCATCGCGGGCCTCCTTCGCGATGCCGCATCGCGAACCACCGACAGTTTTGGCGATCTTCCCTCAGACTTCGACCCTTCACCCTCCGCGGCTCCAAGTCTGAGGGGGGGCATTTGTTGGCGCCAAAAATATGGCCCGAAAGGAAGGAACGAAAAAGACAGTCGGCGTGCTGCATCGCGAAGCACAGCCGCGAAGCACAGCCGCGAAGCCCCTCCGCGAAGCGGCCCAGCCCTGGCGGCGCCGCGAAGCACCAGAGGCGGTGATCCTCCGCGAGCGCGTTTGACGTTCGCGAGCCGCCGCGAAGCACCAGAGGCGGTGATCCTCCGCGAGCGCGTTTGACGTTCGCGAGCCGCCGCGAAGCCCCAGAGGCGGTGATCCTCCGCGAGCGCGTTTGACGTTCGCGAGCGCGCCGCGAAGCTCAAGAGGCGGCGCGCGAGCCCTGCTTCGCGGCGCCCCTTCCCTATAAATACTCGACTCCCCCTGAGTCCACGGGACGGACAATCCGACCTTTCGGCTTCTCCTCTCCCGAATCGCGAAGCAAGCTTTGCCCCGGGAATCATGAGCTCCGCGAGGTATTTCTACTTCGCGAGACGACTCTGATTTGTTTCGTCCTGAGCCCCTCTTCCGAGAGGGATGCCCTTCGCGAAGCCCAAGGGCGTTCGCAAAGGAAGGGGATTCCCAAGGGAACCCGGGCAGCCGCGGAGCACTCGTGCTTCGCGAAACACCCAACCCATGCTAGTAATCCCTATGCCAAGGCAGGATAACTATGCATCGCGAAGCACTTTGCTTGGCAGGACCCTGCTTCGCGAACCACTCCTTCGCGAGGCAGTGCTCCGCGAACACTGTTCCACTTCGCGAAGCGCCTCCCACTTCCACCTATGCCCCATGCTAAGGCCAAGGCACCCCACTTCGCAAAGCACACTCCTCTGCTTAGCGATTCCTCCTTCAGTGCGACCCTCCAGGTTTGCACGATGTGATTTCAAAGTCCCATGGACAACACCTCCCGTAGCGTTGCTTCGCCCAATGCTCCTTCGCATAGGCACGCTAACGGCTATTGCTTCTTCGCATAGCCAGGATAACGTGGACCCCTCGATGGTTCCTCCCGCGACCCCCCTTTACCATGGCCTTACCGACACCTTCCCTTCCCCAAGGACCAGAGGGTACTGGTTATGTAAGCCCTAGGGGTGTGGAGTGAACCCACCTCGTCCGAGCTACAGGACGTTAAACTGCCAAGCACCACGTCCTCAACACATGACGTTAAACTGTGACCCAACCTCGTCTCCCTCACGAAGGGTTTCCCCACGTCGAACATTTTTTACACCGCTCGTCTCCACGGGAACGGAACTCTTCCGCACATGGAATGAGATCCTCCTTGTCGGAGTGGTGTACGTTCGCAGGGGAAGGGTCGCCTCAGAGCGTAAATCCCTAACCTTTGGTACGGATGATTGCACCCGTGCATCTCGGTACTTCCCCACTACCAAGGTCAGTGGAGGACGTGATAGGGAACGAGGCACCTCCCATTGTCGGACCAAGGTCCATTTTCCCTGCGCTTTGTCGCGCCATGGGCCTCCATCCTGGAGTAAGTCCCAACACCATGGGCCGCTCAACACGTAAGCCCCATTTCGCTTCTCACGGACGCGCCCTTCGCGACGTGATCGTCAGGTCCTTGCAACCTCTTGTTTCTCACACCGAGCATGACTCACGTGGGCTTAGAGTGAGCACCGACCCTGACAACACCACCTGAACTACGAGGTCTTTGATCCGTGTCAAGGCATGGTACGTAGGAAGCCTCTACGAGGTTCAAGCCCACCATCAGCGGACCAAGGTCTGCTTTCACGTCGGTTTACCGACAAACCCACCATTTGAACTACGAGGTCTTTGATCCATGTCAAGGCATGGTACGTAGGAAGCCTCCATGAGGTTCAAGCCCACCCGTCGCTCTTTCACGTCGGGTCTCACCCCCGTCCAGCATGACGTTAAACTGCACACTCACGTCCAGCACGACGTTAAACTACATTCCAGTCCAGCGGTAAGCCGTTGTGACCCATTCCCACCTGAACTACGTGGTCTTTGATCCATGTCAAGGCATGGTACGTAGGAAGCCTCCACGAGGTTCAAGCCCAACAATAGTGGATCAAGGTCCCTCACTTATGTCGGCTCACCGACACCCACCGCCCGTCGTTTATTCACGTCAGGGTTCACTTTCGTCCCGCATGACGTTAAACTGTATTCTCCGAACTACGAGGTCTTTGATCCGTGTCAAGGCATGGTACGTAGGAAGCCTTTATGAGGTTCAAGCCCACCACCCATTGGACCAAGGTCCACTTTCACGTCGGCTCACCGACACACCCACCCGTCATTTCACGTCGGGTCCCATACCGGTCCAGTGGTAAGCCATTGCGATCATCACCCATTTGAACTACGAGGACTTTGATCCGTGGTAAGGCATGGTACGTAGGAAGCCTCCACGAGGTTCAAGCCCACCCATCACCCAATTCACGTCGGTTTACCGGCACCATCCCGAACTACGCGGACTTTGATTCCCTGCCACGGGGATACGTAGGAAGCCTCTTCAAGGCTCAAGCCCAACTTCACCGTCGCCCCTGCGATGGTCCCATTTCATCCTCCTCCACTTCACTCATCCATCCATCACCCATCCTGATTCTCACCCGGGCCGCCACGTCCCGGTGGAATCATGCCATCCACCTCCTCGCTGTTCCTAGCGGCGCATGGGCCGCATTCCATGTGTAAGCCCCATCATGTCTCCGGGTCGCTGTCCTCTGTGTACACCCCGATTCATCACCCTTTTCCCCTATAGGGAGTGCACCACCTCGGATCCGTCCTCATTGGGCGTTCTGATCCGTCTCTATGGGACCATAGCCGTCTCTATGAGATATACCAATCTGATCCGTCTCTATGGGACGTTCTGATCACCCGTATTCCGTCTCCGTAAGACGTTAAACTCTCGACCTACCTCGTGGTAAACATGAGATGCCTGAGGAAAACCTCGGATGGAACGCCTTTGGCGTAACCGTCTTTGCTAGACGTTAATCTTGCAAACATACCCTGTGTTGAACACGGGAAGCTGAGGAAAACCTCAGGTACGTGTCTATGACATGTAACCCCCCGCGCTCGATGTGGGATGCCTCGGGTTTCCACGCCCTCGAGAAGCCTTGTGATCAAGGACAACAGACAGACATGCCAGGCACCCCAGCATCCAGACACGCTACTGATGCCTCAAACGTGATTACTCCCCTGACCGAAGGTTGCTGCCCTGACTGGACCCTTTGGAATGTCCCGACAGAAGCAGCGTAATTAACCAGCGTCCATGGAAACATGGCACTGGGAAGAGTTTCACGAACTACGTATTAAATCTATAAGGGAGACCCGGACTAGGTGACGAGTTCTGAGGAGGAATCCACAGGAGGAAGAACCGACATCCCATCATCTCGTTTCGATCAAGGAGCAGACGTACCTGAACAAGGAACGAATGCCGCCCGCCTTTGGAAAGCGGGAATGCGGGGCAACAAAGCCGCGCGTCCCCCTCCTCCGCGGACGGATGCGCGCGCGCCCCGGCGAAAGCGTCGGAAACAAGAATCTTGAGAGAATCAATGATCCCATCAACTTATTCAAGCCACTTTACTACCTTAAGAAAATCATGTCCACAATTATAATAAAGTGGATGACAATTCAAGAAGTCAAGGATAGGATTCAAAGACTATAAGGTCTTTGGATCCAACACTCTATATGGAGTCTAGGTAGATTTTCCAATAAGAGATGTCGCTTCTAAAAAACATGAAGGACCACTCTGAAAATTGGACCAATGAATGAACATTCTATATTCCATAAAAAAATTCATGAGGTACATTCTAGTCATCATAAAAACATAGTCTCATCAACTTAGGAATAAAAAATAATAAAAAAAAGTACAATAATTTATAAATATTTCAACCAAGACACAAACCACTTTTAATAAAGCATAATTGTTTTCAAAACATGCAATATTTCCCTATTTACAAATGATTTTAGTTTCCTTTAAAAATGGGATATATTGATATAAATCCATCACAATTTTAAAAGGCCTTTACAAGGACATATAAATTATTCCATGGTTTCAAAATCATTAATCCCATTTTATAATTATCAAAATCATTTATATTTTAAACCCATTACCAACCAAGTTTCATCTTAAAATGTTTCTTTAAAACATAATCAAAGAGTCTTTGAAAACCAGTACTCCAACCCAAAACTTTCATAAAAATCAATTTTTGGTAATTGAAAAAAATTCTCAATGAACTCAATAAAAATTTGTTTTAACGCACAATTTGGTTTTATAAAGTGATTTAAAATAATCAACAAGGTTCTAAAGATTAAACGACCGAACAAGAGCATGAACCAAACTACATCCATGACCATCCTAACTAAACTCACAAAAGTGAACTCACCTAGAAGAAAATGAACAAGGTTTAAGGTTTAGAACTAGTTTATAAATATGCATGGCCCATTATTAAGGGATGTTAAAGCACACACCAACCTAAAAACTATTGGTGGATGTATTTCCAGATCAGTCTAATAAATTCCTCATAGTTTACCAGACTATTAATATATAGTGTGACTATGGTCATCATTCCCTTACAGTTCTAAAAATCATAATATATTTACCAAATAAAAGATAGTATAATTTGGAATATAAATCTCATTTATCATCAAGAAACAAATAATTTAAAAGAAATACTCAAGTCCCTACTTTAATTGGTAACTCATGTCTCATCATGAAGAGATGGTTATAAAGAACCTATCCATGAAGTACCTCTTGAGTCCCAAAGCATTATTATTCTCCTTTATACCATTACTCACCCCAAATATTGTAAGTTATTTCAAGGATAAGTGATTAATTGTATAGAAATACCTCCCATAATACAATTTTTAATGAACCATCCATAAGTACCATCCAAACCAATATCTAAGCCAATCCATCACTAACTTGAACAGAGTTTCTGAACCCCATGGGTAGGAAAAAATCACCTAGGAATTATGAAATTACCATTGGGAAAAAATTTTCACACAAAATATTATAATAAAAAGATTAAACTATGGAAAAATCATTAGATAAATAAATCAATACATACATCTTATAGTATAAAGAGATGCTATAAAACTGAAAGAAGAACATAAAAACCAAAACACATCTCTTGGTGGTCTATGACTATCACCATGTACCAAGTCACCCACCCTTGGTAATCATAGCATGAACCCAAAATGGAATATGAGAGCACAAGAAGCTTATATAAGATAATAAAGGATATAAACACCAAAAAATACAAGATGGGACTGAGCTATGCTAGTAGGATTCCACAAAAAATTGTATGAAATTACTTTATAAAGAAATAAAAATATGTTAAAATATGAGTACAATAAATAAATAATGAATATTATTTTAAAAATAGAGTTTTAAACATTTAAAAATAATTTATTATGCAAAACCTATAAAAAATTTCATTTCACCATTAAAAAACCTAAAACTTTATTAAAAAGACTTGAAAAACACTTCACAAGATAATAAAATATAATTAAGAAAATATTAGAATACACAACTGATATCAACATATATACAATAGTAAATACAAAATATTCATGGTGTATAATAATAATAAATACATCAATAAAGATCAGTAATTAATTGAGAAAGGAAACTCTCATGCCAAGTTGTGACAATGAATGTTGTAATGTATCAAATGTCAAGTATATAGATGTCATGGGTAGAACCTATGCATGATAGTGAATACAACATATAATAGAAAATAAAAAATAACCATGAATAATATTTGGGCTTACATATTGTCTCAAGAATCTCCAGAAAACCAATTCCACACAAACCAACTTTCTTATCTGAACGTCCATTTCCTAAAGCTTTCATATTCTCTACGGATCCATTGGATGGGGTTTTAGTCTAATAATGAAGAATATATAAAGTTTATAAAATCTAACTATATAGGCTCCCATTAATGTTCTAATAAGGGAGTGAGATAATTAAGTTAAGAGGATCACAATGGGGATCCTTATCAATATCAATAACGGGTTCA
The DNA here is from genome assembly GCA_963277665.1 of Viscum album. Lineage (NCBI taxonomy): Eukaryota > Viridiplantae > Streptophyta > Magnoliopsida > Santalales > Viscaceae > Viscum > Viscum album. The sequence continues at coordinate 667,841,829 of OY728131.1, read as the reverse complement.
TTCCATCAACATTTAAGTCATGGGAACATTCCCTCAAAACATATCTCATGCTCACCCCTTGATCTCCCTAAAAGTAAATAACACCTTCTTAAACACCCATAAATGGTAATTATAGGAATTAAAAAGTTACATTAAGGTATTATTATATGTTAGGATCATCATAAAGTTCCAACTGGGCTATCAAACATCAACATTTGAATTCAATTTTTTCTCAATTAAACATTCAAAAGGGTATCTATACCCACTTACATTCACAAACCATCATGTTAATTCCAAATGGGCCTTTAAAAAAATCATTTCTTTCAAAATAGACCATAGGAATTCAAGTATGTTTCCCAATTTAATAAATCTTAATATAAATTCAAAACATGGATTTACACCCTCTTATGTGAATAAATCACTAATTTCAAATAACCCAAGAACAACCATTTAAAAATAAGGATAAAATTATTAAAATAGAGATCTTTTTCATTTAAAAAATTCAAGCATGTGAAACTATATTTAAGGTATCACATATTTTAACCATTTCATAAAATTCAAAACATTTCACTTTAGAAATCAAAACAAGTCTTAAGCCCTCACATTCTATAAGGTAATAATGAAAAACTCTTTGAAATGTAATTAAAATAAACCTAAAATTCATCAATTTAAAAAACCATGAGAAGGAACCCATTCCTTGTTCAATTTATTTAAAATAAGATAAAAGTGGATTTCATAAGTAAATTCATGATCAATGATTTTTAGAAAATGTTTTGGAAGGAGGAACATATCAATAAATTCTCAAGAAATTGTGAAATACAAAATAATGGAAAAGCATAGAAACACCAACCTGGAAATCCAAAATCCAACTATAATGAATCCATGATATGTCTCCTTTGATGGTGATCGCCAGATCTAGGAAGATAGATCCTGATTGAAGTGAAAAGATATCCTAGATCCAAAACTCAACATTAACCATCCATGGAACAATGAAACACAAGGCCACCATAACCTCTTGGAAGAACAAATTAAAAGTAGAAGATAGATCGAAGTTTGAGAGGATAAGAACTTACTGGAAGAGGATAAATACTTGGATAAGTACTTAAATCCACCAATATATGAGGTTGGGAGATTTAAAATGCCTCTAGAGGGCTCCCAAATCCAAAGTATCAATTTAGGTTCATGTGGGAGGAGTTTTCTAATTTAGGGGGTTTCAAGATTTTAATTATGATTTTAAGGAAATTAAATCCCATATAAATGGTATCTTGGGTTGGTTTTCATGTTTATTACTAACTACACACCTAACTGTGTGCCCCAAACAGAGCTACTGGAAGAGTTTCATGGTTTGGTTTCATGGTTAATTTAACTATGCGCAAATCGTTTGACCCCTTAAGTTCATGTCGCACGGTTTTGTTGCGTGGTTTTTCTAACCATTTTCCAACTGTTCTACCCTACCTATGATAACAGAAATTTTTTATGGATTGGATTCATGGTTTGTTATACTACGTTCCAACCATGCACAGTCCCAGAAACCTTAAAAAAACTCTGAAAAAACATCAAATACAACCCATAAAGAGATCCAATCAATGGACACTAAAATTAGTGGGTCAAAACACCTAAAATAAATTAATGGGTGGTTACATATATGATGAAGGGAAGGAATATTTGATGGTATTGGAGTAGGTCTTGGAAAATCTAAAAGGCTCAAATTTTGTGAATAATGGAGGAGAATAGGTTCTCTTCTTTAAGCGAGGGGAGGGACACACAAGGAATGTTTTAAAACATTTCAACGGTATATGGATAGTTTCATGTGTAATTGAATCCAAATGGAAAAGGATTAGAATTTAATATAGTTTAATATTTAAATATATTAAACCATTAATAATTAAATAGGTTTGGGTATCATTCATACCCTTATATTTTGGTTTCACCCCCGGTAAACCCATTTTAACCTTAATTGTGCCAATAAATTTTTACCATTTTTATTATTACCTAGGAAGAAAAAACAAGTCAAAAATATTACATTATATGAATTATAATATTTAAAAATATAAAATCCATTTTAATAGATTCAATTTATATAAGTGGTAGCGTTTATTTTATATAATCATTCAAAATGCAATAAAAAAACATTTTGGAAAAATACATTTTTAAGCATAAAACTAAATTTAATTCCATTACATGAATCTTAAAAACCATTAAATGAATATTAAAATATATGATTAAATATATAATATATAAATTTCCCTAAAATAATTAATCAATATATATTAATTTAATTTATTAAAATAAAAACACACTCTGTGTATAAAAGAGTTTATAGAAAAATGTGTTTTAAATCTGGTAAATATACTTATACCAAAATCAAGTATAATGATGATAAATATGTAATTAATTATATAATCTATAATTAAAATATATTTATGTAAATTTAATATCAAATTAAAAAAATAATGGTACTTTTGAAATGAAAATAAATGAAATTTTTATAAAAATATTTATTTTCACTATTCATTGAAAAATAATTTTTTTTAAAAAAATCCAAAAAATTACACCTAAGATAATATTGAAATTATAATTTCAAAAAGTTATATTCATTATCTATAATTTAATTTCTAAATTGTTTTATAAATTAATTATAATGTATCCACACAAAATGAATCAAAAATAATTTAAAAAAACTCATTTTTTGAAGCAGAAAATAACTTTACTGAAAATTAATTAATTATTATAATGAATTAATCAACACATTTGAATTATTTAAAAGCTCTAAAAGTATTTTTTTATAATGTGGTTATTAATATTCATACCTTTTAATTAAGAGACTAGGTTATAACAGTCGTATTTAACTAATATTATTTTTATAGTATATCAGAGTTCACATAAAGCTTGGTGTTGCGTGTTAAACAATCCATAAAGCATTATATTATTTTAAAATATATTTTTGGGATGTTACATTATTCCCCCCTTAAATAAATTGTATCCTAGAAACTTTTTTCTCATCAATATAGGGTTAAATATTTGAAAATACACTTATTTAAAACTCAAATCATATAAACAGATAATAAAAAATCCTTATAAAAGGGGAAGTGGTAAACACAAAGGTTACCAGAATTAACATATAATTAGGTTTCTAGTTAATGATAAGATATAAATAAGTGAAAATTTGTACATGGAGGATAATGATAATGTTTAAAGTATAATAGAGAGTAACAAAGAACATAGTCAATAGAAAATTAATGACCAAAAATCCATAAATCAATGGGGGTGAAAACAAACATCCATTCCTTAGAAATGACTATAAAAAGGAAAAAAAACCGTTTTCAATGTATTTTTTAATAGAGTTAAGGAATTATTTTACCATAGAATATGAGAAACTATAATTAAGTGATTTTCTCAAAAAAAATAATTGCATCCTTTGGTTTTTCTTCGATCAATATTCAATCCTATCACACCTCTCATTCAAAGAAATAAATATTCAAGATGCTTTTTTCATGCTTGAAGCACTAAAATTTAATTTTAATAGAGTATAATATCCATAATAGAATGAAAATTCATTCCTTTTATATTTATACATTTATCAGAACCATAATGTTTATCAAAAGTTATTCAATATAGATAAATCATCAAATGATTAAATAATATATTAATCTCTAAAATCTAAATAATAACACCCAAAGTTTTACTAAAACCATTCAATAAATAGTTAACTTTAACACTCCTCCAAAATATGTTTGACCAAATTCAAAACCCAAAAATTTAGAAAAATGGTCACTAAATTTCCAATATCTACTTAAATTTAATCCTTAAATAACATAAAGTATATCTAAATGTCACGTACCAAACATGTAAATACCATGATCATGTATTCTCTTAAAACAAGCTAATCCTTTCCCAAAATAACCCAAATCACCATAAAAACTCAATGAAAACATATATGTTTCCAAAAAATAACTCTACACTTTTTCTTTAAATAAATTCACATACTATTGAATATATTACATAAATCTAAAAATACAATACCCTTTATAAAATATAATATAAATCACTTCATCATCAGATCACTAATTAATTTCTTGGTTACCAATACCATCCAATTTAATTTTCTAACATCAATCATATATTTTTCATAACTAAAAATTCTTATATCAAAATCCAAAAAATAATAAGTATTATATATCCTTTAATATTTTTTTTTCAAAAAGAATTACCTTACCACTAAATCTTTTTTTCTAGGTTATAATAACCATTCAATATATTCTTTAAAATCTGTAAATCAAAACTACTATAGAAAAATACTTAAATGTTTCTAGATTCTTAAAAACATAATATCTTTCATAAAAAAAAATTCTTCAACTTAATTCTCAAACTTCAATACAAAGACACTCCAATAATTCCACTACCTTCTAAAATTATTAGCAATACCTCATTATCTTATTCCCAAATACTTCTTTTCATTTATATTTCATTCATAGTATTTTTATCATTAAGAAAACATTACTCTTAAAACCTTTTTGATCTAATTATCATGATTTTTCCCTAGGAAATTGATGTACACAATTCATATACATTACAAATTTAAAACATTAAACCATAGAATAAACCTTATTGAAACCATTATTACCTCCCATTGTGTTAAGTAATTTTTTATTTTTAATCAAAAATTAGTTTCTCTATGTCTTTATTTTTCACACATAAAAAACATTCTTGTTCCTTTGATAAATTTACCTTTGCGCTTCTTCTCATATTCTTGACATGTTGGAATTTGAGTCTTCTTTCCTCCATAGCCTTTATGAAACTCCTTTTTTCTCTTATTTGGTTCATTTAGAAACTCGCTTATGTTCATGTTTCTATTCATATATTGAGATAACTAGTTTGGCATAATGACCTGATTTCACATTCCAGTTCCCATTTCATTTGGTTTATCATGAGGGATTCACTACATCCTCCTTCACATTCATTGTTAACATGACTCCTTATAGTTACAACCATTAACTAAAACTATAAGTATATTTCTAGAAACAGTAATCATAGTGAGTATTCATATAATAATGATAAATAATTCTTAGTATGTCTAAATAATGACACCTTATTTTCAATATATGAAACCTTAGGTTTAACCTAGGCCATCCATGGAAATTATATATTCAAATCCTTCATAATAAATTATAAAAAAATGTGAATTAACCCAGGAAAATCCCTAAAGAGTTTCTATCCAGGTGTTTAGTCTTGGGCCCAATAATCTTACACTAGTGATGATCATGTTAATACCAAATCTGACTCATTTAGATTTATAAACCCTAGGTTAATTTGGGCCATATATGTATCCTCTTGTTAGTATCTAAGAAAGGATGTATTTTCTCAGAATACTATATCACATTATTTAACATAACACATTAAATTATCCAATACATAGTATTATCCTATGGTTTATCCCCTAAGTTTTCTCAACTTAGTTTTAAAAATTAACTGAACCTTTCTTTGATACCAACTATAGTGATCCATACTTGACATACATAAATATTAAATCATTTTATATGAATATTAATTACATATCAATATGATCTAAACTAGACCCATAAAGGTTTAGAGTCTTTGGAAATTTGGATATATAAACCAATGGTACATACAATATTTACATAAATTCCCATTAAGTTAATCCAAACTAGAACCCTTATTTTACATATCAAACAAAAAAACTTTATTTATAACCTAATGAAAGTAAACATAATAAAGGGTTATCTTAGATGATCAATAAGGGTAATCATAAGAGATGTCAATCTATGATCCTAAATGAGAATAACACAAGCATGAGGGTAATATAACATTATAATAACATAAAAAAATCACACCTAATCAGTCAAGGATATTTAATCGTGAATCATGGAATAATGATTTTTCATAATATAATAAATAATTTATAGAGTTTGAAATCATAAATAATCATTAATTTTCTATGAGAACATAACATAAGAATAAGGGATAAGATTTTGGCATATGCATAAGAAAAGAAAATAATTTCCTTATTCAAGGATCACTACCAAGAATATCATGGTGGATTGGCTTTACATCCCACTCCATCATTTACTTAATCAAGGTTCAATCCTTAGACTATCTTATTATACAAATTTATTTACTAAACTGGGTTCACATCCCATTCCATCATTTTATTAGTCAGCGTTCACTCGTAAGACTATATTATTATAAAAAGGCTATTTCTAAACTAGGTTAACTACCCATTTTAGTACTTATTATCTCATTATATATCCATATTTACCTAGCTAATTGGAGAACTATATAATTAAAATCCCACACATCAAATAAGCATAATCTGTATATATGAGTTCCACATAAAACATTCATCATTTTATCAAATCATAACACATGAAACGAAAATGAGATCCATAAACATTTAATAATTTTTTTAATAAACCAAACAGAGAAATAATAAAGATGGTAACATTGTATCAAACCCTAATAAATCATCATAAAAATAAAATTAAGTGGTAATAGATGAAAATACCATTAAAAGGTCAATAGAATATTTCATGAGGAAAATACCATTTTCATTTTGAAATCACTTATTTAAAATATAAAATTTATAAAATATGAATGAAAATATTTTATTCAAAAAACACCATGTAAACTTGTAAATGAATCTTCAAATAAAAGAGTGTTTATGATGATAAGATTTTTTTTCATCTGTTATATATAAAAACAAGGACTCCTTTCACTTTTTAGAAAAAGTTAAAAAGTAAATTGTTCTTAAAATGACTAGAATATTCATTTAAAACATTTTTAAATAAATTAAATCATGTATAAAATGAATTTAATAAATATTGGGATAATAATTAAAACATTATAATGAAAATATATACATGGAAGAAATGATTTTTGACCGAAGTGACGAATATATTCATCTTTACTTAAAGACATTATTTCAATCTCTTGAGAATTTAAAGATGGGAAAATGAATGGAAAAAATGTAATAAAAATAAATATATGATAAGAAAACATATAATATTTTATATATATAAAATATAATTTTATCATTGGAAATTTAAGAATAAAAAGTCCCAATAAAAATGATATTGTAACATAAAACCCTTTCTGCTTTGGTAACTTTTGATTCAAAACACCCTAAAAGGAATAAATTTAAATGAAACTATAAATACCATTAAAATGATGATATTAATCATACAATATAACAAATGTTTAGTATATACACCTCATAAAAGTATATAGTTGTATAATATAATAAGTTACCTAAAGAAAACAATTTGAGATGATAAACCCTTACCACTTTGGTAACTTTCAAATAAAAACCCATTCAAAGAAATAATTTTAATTTTTTCTTTAAATCACATGAATTAAGAAGGATACATGATATAACATATCAAATTATCAGTATATAAACTTCATAAACCTAAATATGCACATAAATTCAAATATATCAAAATGAAATAAGATTGAGACAAAAAACTATACCTTATGTCTAACTTTCTTTTATAAGTGCTACAAATTCATGTATAATAAACTTAAAATTATTAAAATTATATATAATAATAATATAATTAATTATAATATCATATATTATCCTATTATAACATTTCAACATTCATTTATTAATAAATCTTCATTAAAATCTTCATTTCTAGGCATTAATTGTTTCATTTTTCATGTATGTTTCGATTAAGTAGTCATGGTACTTGAAATTTAATCATGTTTACTTCATCTTAATAATTTAAATAATGATATAAATATAATATATATTCATTATATATGTATTTATAACCATTTATATAAAATGGTTATGAAAAATGAATTACGTAACTACGTAGAGATGATAGTTTATATGTATGTTCAAGTGATGTTTCCATTTTTTGATGGATGGAAGAAAAGAAAGGTAAATAATAATTAAAAATTTAAAAATAATTAATATATCATAAATATAATATATATAAATTAAATCTATCATAATAACCAACCATGAAATATCGTGATGGAAAATGAATCGTATCGTTATGTGGAGGCGGTAGTTCACATATACTCACAAATGGTACTTTCATCTCCAATTTGATTGAGAAGAGGTAGTAAATGGTTATGAAATCATCATAATAAAATATCATTATATTTATTATATTGTATTATTTATTTTATGATGGATTTAACAGGTTTAGAGTAATTATAAGTATATTTAAAATTGAAAGAGCTCAATTAATATTTATACATTTTCTTTGAGAGACCTGCTTTGGCTTACACACCAATCCTTAAAGGATTGGTCTTAAGAAAATAAAATAAGCTATAGGATTAAGGTAAGGAATTTCGGAAGGTTTTTATTTGGTATTAGCTGACCTATAAGGATAAACTTGTGTGAATAATAGAGGATAATGGGTTCTATTTTATAAGTGAGGGGAGGGACACAAATGGAATTTATTAAAAGATTTCAATGATATAAGGTCACTTTCATATGAAAGTTTCTCCAAATAGACAACTATTCCAGTTTAATATAATATAAATTATAAATATCTTCAAAAAATAATAATTATATAGGTTTTGGTATAATTACTACCCTTATCTATTGGTTTAACGTGTAGTAATCCTCTTTTTACATTAACCACAGTCGCACATGTTTACTATTTTTACTATTTACTTCGAATAAAAATTAAGTTGAACCTTTTAAATTATATTAATTATTATAACTAAAAATATTAAATCCATTTTAATAGATTCAATTTCTTTAATTGGAATAATTTAATTTTAAATTAGCTTGCAAAACGCAACAAAACCAAATTTTAGAAAAAATGTATTTTTAAGAATAAAAATGAATTTTATTCCACTAATTGCATTGTAAAAACCATTAAATTAATGTTAAAATATAAGGTTTAATATATGATCTATACATTTCATTAAAAAAATTAAAAAATGTATGTTAATTAAATTTATTAAGTTAAAAACATATTGCATGCATACAAACAATTTTTAGAAAAAATGTGTCTAAAAGACCAAAAATGAACTTATACCAAAATCAAATATAATGATGATAAATATTTAATTAATTATATTATATATAATAAAAATAGTATTATTTTAATTTAAGATAAAATTAAAAATATAATTTTACATTTTAAATGAAAATAAGTGAATGTTTTACAAAAAACGATATTTTTCACTATTCACTGGAAAGTAAATCTTTTTAGAAAAATCATAAACATTATCCATAAGTTAATAACGAAATAATTATTTAAAACATTTTATTCATTAATTAAAATAAAATTGATAAAAATGGTATAAATAAATTTTAATTTCCATGCACAAAATGCAATAAAAATCATTTATGAAGAAAACACATTTTGAATGAGAAAATGACTTTACTGAAAATTGTGTAATTATTTATTATATATTAATAATTGAATTTGAAATATTTGAAAAATTTATACATATTATTCATAATGTGGTTAATTCTATTCATACCTTCTAATTTAACGGTTATGTTATGATGGGCACATTTAAATAATATGATTTTTAAAGTATATCATAGTTTGCTTAAAGAACAATATTGTGTGTTAAGAAAGATATCGAGAATGATAATATTTTAAAATGAATTTTTAGGATATTATAAGAATAAATTAATGTGATCATTCATTATAAATTTTTTCCTCCTCCCATTCATCCAAGGAGAATTTTTGTTGGCTCTGATAACTCCCATGACACCGGGGAAGAAACCTCTAAAGTTGGAGAAAAAATGGAAATCACCTTATGTCAGACATAACGTCTAATAAGGAGGTAATTTTCATATTTTTATAGTTGTTTTATAAAATTATTTTTTATTAATTTAAACTACATAATGTAAATACCCTTTCGTATGACCTTAAACCACATGACTTCCAAGTCTTAGATGCATGACCATAAACTGCATAAAAGTTAGTATTTGTCATATGATATTAAATTAAATGATATATAGTCCATAACATATGACTTTAATCTATTCAGAGTGGTCAATCGAACATGAAATTAGTCTAATTGGGGTTGGGTCTATTCTGTGTAACCTATAATCATAACATTCCCCTCATGTAAGAGATTAATATCTATGAGGGTTTTCTTTAATTATGGATTTGATGGTCATGGCTACACTCTGTGATCATATTGTTATGGTTCACATAAACTATGAAAACAATTTACATACCAGAACTACATATGTCTTTATTCTGATACCAAAAAATATATAGTGAAACTTTGATCTATTATCCCAGTCCTAACCATAACATTTATTTCCATGCCCAGTTTTTCTCTAGTTATAATCTTCAACAATTAATTTTGGGGTTTCTCCTTCCCTCTTTCTAGAGAATACACACATTTGTATCTTTATCTCTTGTACCCAATCCAAATTTGTATGGGGAGATTATTTATATAATAACTGCATGGTTCATGATTCCTATACTCCTAGGATACATATATAACTCCAAATATCCTATCCTTGGACATTCTGTAAATTCTATCTCTATATCAGAATTCACATTGGTGAAGAGACCAACATCATCTCTTGTTAGGTCTTCCAATGAACATGCATCATTTTGGAACCATTTTAGTTTGTATTTATTTTTATATTACATAAAAACAATGATTCATACATCCTTACACAAGGTAAACCATCCTATTCATTTTCCTCTTTCATATGAGTTAGATTTTTAAAGAGATATATCTTTTAAGAACGACGTAAATCTTGATTATTGTTATAAAAGGATATATAGTGATTATTGGATATCCTATACTGGGCCTAACTACAAATCTCATAAAATTTAACACCTATCAATACTATTTTTTGGCCCTCTCATTCATTACAGGTTTCTTACATTAGTTATACACTGGGAAACCAACATAGTAACCTAGATCTCTTATCCTAAGTAAAATCATAATGATTCATCTAGTTCTAATCCTATACTAGATAAGAAAATACCCTCATACAAGAAATATGTTTGGATTGATTAATGTTATCATAATATTTGAAGTAACACCTGAATCTTCTATCATAAGACAAACAACAAATTTTAATTAATTCCAACTCCCATTCTTACAAAGGGTTTTCTTATTCGTTAAGAGTATTTATGCATTACACTCTATACTGGGATGGTATATTTCCTATAACTACAAGTGTCTTAATTCCCAATCTTATAGGATATGTAGTGATGCATGGATATCTTATCCTAGGCATATAATTAAATTCAATCCAATCATTGTGACCTTTAACTACATGCACCTATCCTTGAGGCTATATATATTATCATTGGTATTTTATTCAAATCATGTTATCATTTATATTGTTTTTATATAGAATGACAAATATTATAATCAAAATTGTACAATATTAAACCTAAAAAAAATTTCAGAGCAATATGACCGTAATATTTATCCATTTCTGGTCAAATCTATATGACCTTAAAATCTATCCCTTCATGGTCTATGTTTCATAACCATAAACTAAAATTAAAAGATACATACTACCTTATGAGTTTCAAAATTTATAAATATCGGAATGAGAAATTTTTTATTTTCCACTCGTTAATCCATTTCCTCTAGGAATTTATGAAAATTTTAGAGCGTATCTCATTTATCGTATTCACATGATCTTATATTGATTTATAGGTACATGGTTGGTGTAGAAGAGGATATCTCCATATATGAATATTTTTCTCTCATCAAGGTGGTCATATAATCAATCCATCTATATCATATTCCTTCACCTAGAGAGTGTGTTCAATACTTAGTGGCATGACCTTCAGGGCACTCAAAGACATCATTAATATTCTTTTTTTCTTCTTGAAACCAACTTCATCCCTTGAGTGTTTGAATAAATATGAATCCTTCTTGACCTATAGTAATGATCACATTCAACTCTAAATGAAACCTATTCTTAATAATGATATGTGTGCCTCTATATCTGTGTTTCCTACCAGAGGAATGTTTTTTCATGAGGGGAAGGTCCTCTAACCCCATGTACCCCTAATAGAACTTATATGGAATACGTCATTCGAATATCTTTCAGCAGTTGTCTTTGACATGTTCATTCCATACCATCATTTCCTAATTAAAAGGTCTCGAGTTATGATTTACATATCTCATAATCCAAATATTTACATGGTTTCAAATACCCTTTATGCTACACACTTGTGTATCGTATCTACTATCAAGATAAGATTATGAGATATTGTTCTTGTACCCTATTCCATTTCCTTTTATTCACTTTCTATGAAGAAAAAAATTTCATGATTCAAAACACTCCTCTTATAAATCATATAATAACTACACGTGTCTTTATTAGTATTACCTCATGATACATAGTGATTCTTAGATCTCCTATATTGGTAGAAAAAATAAATTCCATCACAATGAAGATCCCAATTTATCTTGGTGTTTCGAATTTCATAAATTCATATTAGGTTTTCTTTATTTACTCAACACAAATAAGAAACCATTTAATTTTACACATGATCTAGATCAATGCCGAACACTATATATTAAGGTCCTTATCTTATGACCTTAAACTACATGACATCTGAGTCCTTATCACATGATGTTAAACTAAATGATATATGGTCCACCTTGTAATTCCTTAAAATTGATTATAGCAGTCCATTCTATATGGCCTGATTTTCTGTATACTTGATCTAGGTCCATATAGGGGTTCCCAATATCTGGTTTCTATCTACAAATTCACACTAGGATAAAATTACCTCATTCCAAAAAATTATTTCATAGTGATGGGTTTTATATATTTACATTGGGATTTTCACCCAAGCTATACACTAGGATATTATCCTGGATACACCCATAGAGCCTCTTCTGGTTTTGATTTTTCACTAAAATAGATATTTCACATATAAGAAAATTTTTGGATTGATTTATATCATCCTAAGTAACATAGTGGAGTCTGAGTCATATATCTTAGAACCCATCACATATAATTACCCATCCCCACTCTATTTTTACATTTCATAATAGATCAGTCTTGGCCAATTTTGGACCAGAGTGTTTCAGTCACTTCTTGAATATCTTCTTCCATATGAAACACTTTATACCTTAAGTTTTTAAATCACCATGAAACTTTTATGGCTATTGGTAATGCACTAATTTAACTCCAAAAGGACACATATACTTGGTAATTATATATGTGCCTCCATATCCAGCCTACCAACCACAGAAATGTTTCATCCTGAGGGAAAGTGTAACTTTCCAGATCTGGGTTCCACTCAACTGGTGCCCCGAACCCTGTTGGTCACATGAACTCAAGCACATTTCCCCAAATTCCAGAGGCTAACGACTAGAAGCGAGGTCCCAGGTCTGATAGTGGGGGAAACCATGCCCTCATTTGTCAAAGTGTAGCGTAGCGGAATTTAAATGTACAACATACAACAACAGCGGAAGTGGTAAACCATACACATTTAAAATAAACAACAATAGTAAAAGATAACCAAAAATTATATAGATAATGATGCAACATGTTTGAAGTTCTAAGAAAACAGCCAGGACATGTTACATAGCAATACAGTACAATACAATATAGAGTACATAGTACAACAAATCAAAACAAAACAGCTGGTAGCATCACAAGACTAAGCTCGGTCCCATGCTCCTCTACTCTTCTACAACAATAATGTACCTATATAGGGACCCTTGCCCTTATCCACACCTACGACAACATAGTCTATTTTGGCCGAAGACATGACCCAAACAAAGTGTGAGAAATAACTCTCAGTAGGAACCCACCAAAGGCCCGTGCCCAACTGTGTGATAAATATGCAACAAAATTGTGCAGTAGTAAAATTAAATAAACTAAGAAGTACTCAAAAGAAACTAACTTTACCAAATATATTTCCATTTTTTTATTAATTTTATCCATTTAATATTAGAAATCACCTCGGTGAATGCTCTAAGTAGATAGTTAGTGTCTCCAGACATGTAAACTCTTACCCTCAGGTAATCAGAATCATAACCCGCAGGTAATTGCCCACAGGCATAATGGATATTGCCCTCAGGCGTACGAAGTGTCGCCCTCAGGCACATAGTCTATTGCCCACAGGCACGAAAGAAGTTTCCCTCAGGCTAAAATAACCACTTCCCTCAGGAAAAAGGTAACACTGCCCTCAGGCTAAGTAAAGCACTACCCTCAGGCTAAGTAAGTAACCGGGCCATGCCCAACATATAAACAAGAAATACACATGCAACTCCTCTCGAGGCAATTAAATAAAAATTATTACAATGGAATACCCTCAGGTATCCTGGCCAAACGGCTAAACAGAGAAACGCACCCTCGGGGTGGTCCTAGAACCAAGCAGTGATCCCACACAACAATTTATTATCACATTTAATTACCTATGAAATTCCAGGTATTCAAAATAGCCAAGGCCTCAACCACACAACACCCCAACATGGGTTCATAGCTCAATGGTACACAAAAACGCACAAGAGTTGGTATTTAAACACCAAGCCACCTACCTCAAACACCCCTGAACGATATACATGAACATCACTTCCAGAAACGTCCAAAGACAATGTAGATCTGGGTTATAATAAAACCCATTCAAACGTAAATAACTTTCCCTTGGGAAATAATTGGTAAGAACGACTTAAGGAGAAGGAGAGGCTTACCCGTACGGTCCCAAAAAGATTGACAGAGGTAGAAACTGATTCCCGACGTGCGATCTGGAAATCCTCGAAGGTTCATCCCTCTATCCTGACTCCTCCTCCAGTTCTAAGCCTTCGCTGTGAACAGGGGAGGCTACTGCCTGATTTATGACAAAAAATGGACTACACGGCATGTACTTATCAAGTACATGGCGTGTACTTTCCATTTTTTAACTGTTCCTATGGTGTCTTGTCACTAGCATGGAACTATTCTTCTATCGACATTAGTACACAACGTGTTTTTCCTGATTACACGGCGTGTACTGTCGCTCAGATGGCGGTTGCTTACACCGCCTTACTATTCACCTGTCGACTGACTACACAGCATGTAAATACCCACTACATAGCGTGTTGTTGGTTTTTACACCTTCCAGCGCCAGCATGGCTACACACCCTGTGTACTCATCCCACATGGCCAAAGTACACGGCGTGTGGAAAATTACACAGCATGTAGTCCCAAAATTTGGTTATTTCCCCTTATTTTCCTTATTTCTCAAAAACATTGAAGGAAAGAGCAAGGAAGAAACCCGTACGTCAAAAATAAGAACCGGGTTCTTACAGAATGGTCCTCTAACCCCATATTCCCTTGACAAAATTTTTATAAACTCTTTATTCAAATATTGGTCTTTGACCATCCTTATAAAAATCATCTCATTCCATTAATCGTAGACTCAAATAACATAGGTGACAATTTACATAATCTTCACTCTTTATTGAAAAGGTTTTGGAGCACTTCTAGCTCTTGAGCCCCATATAATTTATAGAATCCACTCAATTTTAGTCCAATAATTAGGACCCTAAACTGTATGAACCCACCCATGATATCATCTATACTATAACTTGGTTCTCCATTCACATCAGGTTTGTTTATCCCTCACAATATGTCCTATCACACCCTTCTGTCAAGGTTTTATAACCTTGGGATTCAACTACTTTTTTTTCAAGTTTGTACAACCATAAGCTTCAATAAATTTTAGTCAAATATGTTCTACCTTTAAATTATAGACACTCCTTATATAATCTTTATGACTTTAAACTTCATGCAACCCCTATGAGGATATCAATATTGGTGGAATTATGGTTCCATTCACATCAAGTCAACCTTTCCTTTACTTTAAGGTTGATCTACTCATATTTTGGTCAAATTTTATAACCATAAACATCATATTCATTTGTATGAAATTAAATAACATAGACCACCAAAGGAAAGAGACATAATACTCATCTGGTTGAAATCCCAAAATGGGAATTCTAGGAAAAAGTTAAGTTTTGTCTCACTAGGCCCACACCTTGCCTCGCCTAGGAAAAATTTGAACATTTGAAAAGGAAATGGCCAAAAATTTGTTAGGTAACAAACCCACAAAGGGAAGCCTAAGAAAAATCCATGTTTCAACCCACTATGACTCATTGTCAACAACTCAAGAAAAATATAGGGATAAGATAAAGTGAAAAGTGACAAAGATCGTGGGTTCTACCATATAACCCTATTAATAATCAATCTATGCTCACTAGACCCATCGACCCAGGGAACAATCAGACCATCCTTCCATTCCTCACATATTAGTTAATTTGATTATCATGAAATATATGAATCTATAATTTCAAAAAACTTGAGCCCTTCTAAACATTATAATCCTCATTCCAAAACCCCTTTCATTGTTCTTATTATACTAAGTCATCCAACACTCCTATATTTTAATGAACTAATGTCAGATTATGGGGATGATATATGTACCCCCATATCCCTTAATCCTAAACCTATATAAGTGAAAAAGTCAAGAGTAAGTGATATGAATGAGATAAACTTATATTATAGTGATGGTATATGTGATTCTATATTTAGACCACCTATATCCATATAAGTTCACATGATAAAGAGGAAGCTGAATCCAATTTTCTATTATCTTGTGAACTTACCCTGACTTATGGTGATATTATTATGCCTCCATATCTAGTAAGGTAAATTTTTATAACATATTGGATTGATTCATATATTCCATATTTGAATCAATAATTTATAAATATTTATTTACCTAGTTCATTCCTTTATAATATTTATATGAATTTAATTATCTTAATATTACTCTTTCTATGTTTTATTGGTTTTCATGTATTGATGATCGAGATAAGACAATAGTTATAATATTTTGAATGGTTTAAGATAAAATCCTTGGTCATTTGTTAAAAAATATAATAGGAACATTCATAAGTTGGAGTATCTACTTATTTCTAAAAAGGGGTGAACTACAAGAGAAAAAAAATTATAGAATATGGTCAAATGAAACTCAGATGCCATTTTTTAATTTCCAAGATTCATTTCCATGACATTGAATCTAAACTAGCTTCATAGATTTAACTTCTTTATAAGGTCATTGTATTATTGATCTAGTGATAATATCTATATTTTTCCTTTCAATTTTATCAACCTACTTTTTCAATTACCTAATTACTGTCTCATCGATAGCCAACACTTTATGAAGTTAGTCCACTTGAGCCATCCCTTCTATCATTTGTTGTTTCCTCTTAGCCACCATCACTGAATATTGAGATAATATTTTTAGGGAAAATGACTCTAAGGTTCATATAATGTGCCATTTATTTTTCTTGGGAGAGGCATAGTTTGTACATATTCTCTTGCTATCCCTTATGAATGATTTACTTCACAATATCATGGATGGTCTGGTAATCAAACCCACCATATCCTAAGACAGTGTTCATATGGGGAAGCCTTTGAAATTTATTATATAGACCCTATAAATCATATTTATAGATCAAATTACAAATTTAATTCCAAAAATGTTACTGATAGGTGTTTCCAAAATCATAAGAATATTAATTCAAATTAGAATCACTCCTAGAAACCACGATTTATTATAATACCAAATCACTCAAAAGGGATCAGTTGTGTAACACCCTATGATCTTGTTGATAATGGGATAATCCCATTATCTTTGATCTTTGGTAGCTCAAATACTGGGTTTGAATCCTCTTAAACTCATCCATTTACTTGTGATAATGGTACTAATAGTTACATATAAGGGAACACTGGTCAAACTTTAGGTATTATAGTTTATCCAAGGTGTTAATGATATTCAACCACTTTCTCTAGATCATTAACTCCTTCAACTGATGAAACTACCTCTAATGATGAAAATGGGTGTCTCTTCCAGTGGGTGTTTCTTCATCTTCCATAATAGAGACTTAGTTTATAAACACTATCTCATCAGTTATAACCATGGGATCATTATCATCTCCCTCCATGGCTTGATCATGCAGTGGATCTTGATCCCCTCCCATGACAGTGACCTCCTCATTTTGCGGGGATAAAGATATCCTAACAAGGAGAACCTTTATAAGGGTGTTCATGGTACACTTCTAGAAAATAAAATTGGTCTACCCTTTTCATCTCTCAAGATACTAATTAGTCTACTCAAAGATGTGAAATGGTTCAGGTATTCTATTGGTGGATTGACTTGTCTATATTTTCTAAAGAAGAAGTTGTCTGAGTTAGGAGTTATATAACAACATGATATTTTAGAATATATTTCTCACTAAGAAATTTGATTTCTTTTAATTTATTGTGAAGTACAAAACACTTAAATTATGTGAATAATTATTATACATTATAAAAGGAATCACATTATATATAATTTAAATAAAATATAATTATTGAATATAATTATCAATTTCACTTATGAAACACTATTGATCCAAGAAAAGTATTTTCAAATGTTTTATTTATGATAATAATTTTTTTATATATAAATTATTTCATATGATTAAAATTATGTAAAATTATTATTTACACTTGTATAAAAATTAATTCATTGGTAATTAATAGGTTAAGAATGAAAATAAAATCATTTAAAGGTAAAAGAGGTATTTTTCATTTGAATATTGAATTTTTATCATAATAGAATAAATTAATAACTATTTGTGAATAAAATATTTATATTATGTTCCCAATAAAATTAATTAACATTCAATTAATTGTGTTTATAACTCAAGGAATGAGAATAAAGTCATTTTATGCTTTAAAAATTCATTTTCTTCAAAAATGAGTTTTATTGTATTTTATGGGCACATATTATAATTATTTTGTTCCAATTTTATAAATTTTATTTTATAAATGGAAATAATTTGTGAAATAATCATTTCAAAATTATCTTGTAGAGGTTTTTTAGGTTTTTTCTGAAAATATTGATTTTTGGGAGAATAATGAAAAATACTAATTTTTGCAAAACTATCATATATTTTCATTTGAACAAGTAATTTAAACTTGGATTTATTTTTAAAGTAAAAAAATATCTCTATAATTAAAAATAATCCAACTATTTTCCTAGGAATAAAAATTATATTTTATTTTTATTTTTAACACTTATATTGAAATTAATTTTTGTCAAATTATGAAAATTGAATCTTAGAAATTGAAATTAATATTTTGAATTATGAGGTTAAATTTTTTAATGAGATCAATTCCATTTTTCTCATCATGAATAGTAACCTTGCTAAATATTTTGTCACCATGATAATAAGGTAAAACAGGTTAACTAAGGTAATACCTTTGTGATAAGGTCACAAAATATCATTTCAATTATTATTGTATTAGGGTAATTATACCCTTACCAAATTAGCTTTGAAATTTAATCATATTATCATCACTTAACCATTAGTAAGGAATTTATAATATTTAAAAGTTAAGAATAATTAAAAGTCTGTCACACCGCCAACTTATAAAAGGAACCTCATCTTCTCACTTATCTAGAATTCTTAAGCACTCTAGTCAATAAAATACATAAAAAAAACCTTCCAAAATTTTCTCCCCATTTATTATAGGTTTTTTTTCACCAAAATAAAAATCTAGATGGCTTAATGCGTATGCTAATGTAGGTTTTCCAAAGAAGAGGTTTAACTCTTAATCGAGTTCATTCAAGTTTATTTATTCTTTTACCTCATTCAAATATATACTAAACATGAGGTAATAACAAAATAAATATGTAATATATAGTTAAATTTTATTATATTTATTTAATACTCCTTTTTTCATATCATTTTTTATCTTATGTGAATTGAAAACATCACATGTGCGTACGTGTGGACTAACACTTCCACGAATCAATTTGCTTCATTTTTCATCACTGTCTCTCACTGATGGAAATATATATGTATTAAATGTATATAAATGATGTTTATGACAAAATTATGATACTATAATTTAAAATATTATCTAAATTCTTACCTTCTAATCTACTATAAAATGGTAATGTTGTTCACGCATACATGTGGGCTACCACCTCCACGAAGAGATGCAATTAATTTTTCACTTCCTATTTACATGGATAGCAATAAATACATATTTAATTAATATATATGATATATATTATATTATAATTATTTTTAAATTATATATCATTATTTAAATTTCTTTCTTTCTGTCCTTTAGAAAATGAAAACATTACTCCTGCGTACGTACGGACTACCGTCTCCACAAAGTGATGTAATAAATTTCTCATAACCACTTTATATAAATTATTATAAAAGAGTATATAATGAATAAATATGATAATTATGACATTGTTTTTATTCTATATGTGATGAAATAATGATCAAGGTTTAAGGACTAGAACCACCGAACTATAACATTTAGGAATAACAGAACAATTAACACCCCAAATAGTGATTTTAATGAAGTAATATTAATATAAAGGTGATAAAATGATTTGAGTGAATCATATATGGTAGGATAGGTATTAATATGGTTATTTTATAAGTTTTTAATAAATTTAAATTTATTATACATGAGTTTATGTTCACTACAAAGCATGTCATTACTTGAGGTAAGTGTTCTTCAACTCAAAATTGTTTCGTTGAGAAATGTTTCATGTTATGAACTTATTTTTAATTATATTCTATATATAATACCCCTTTGATATATTATATTACTAATATATTCATATTCATTCTATTTAAAGTTCTATTTGAAGTTATTTTTTTCAAGGGGTTAATGATTAAAAAATTATCAAAGTGGTATGTGTTTATGACATAATATCATTTCTTTTCATGACTATTCATGTTAAATTTACATTGAGGGAAATTATATGATAATTATATTTAAAAACCAATAAATATTATTATAATATGGATATTCATATGTTTTTTAATTATTATAACCATTTTTCTTTCTTTGGTACACAGAATGAATGAAATGATGTTTTAAAAAAATTATACCATATTTCTCTTCATCTGGTCAGGAATCATTTTCCTCCACATACCTTTTCATAAAATTGTTTTATGAATGTTTTTATATATAATTTAATTTTTTTAAATTTAATTTTTAATACCTTTGAATTTATTTAAATTTTCTTAAAAAGGAATATTTTTATCTTTTTTTATGAATAATTCATTTTTAAATTTTTACAAAAGTGTACAAAGAATGTTCTATATTAACATATATGGAATGAATGGATCTCACAAATATATTATCCTTAATTCTTCCTAAATCTTAATTTACAAGTTTTAAAGGTTTTATAAAGAAAATACTATTCCTATTTTTATGAGAATTTTTGTTTTTAAAAATTACCAAAATAAAAATGATGTTTTATCTTGATTTTAAAATAGTTTTTTAAATTATTTTATAAAACAGAGTATTCATTTATATTAACATCCATTAAGAATTATTATGCTTTAATAGTTATATGATTTTATGATACCATTCAATTTCTTTATATGGATGGATTATTATGATGATATTTTAAGGATGATTTCATTAAACTAGTTTCATTCACACCTGTTAATTACAATATGATGAGATAATGAATGTCTTTATAATATTTTGGAACACTTATGTATGGTTTTAATTACTTGAAATGTGGGTATAGAATTATATATCCCTGTATTAAATTGGATAAAGATTTATATTCATGAGATAATATGAAATAAGATGGTTAGTGAACCCGTTATAATAATAAAAAGATATCTGGGGAGTGAACCCAATCCATTAAAGGACTTTATACACTACGTAAATATGGTCATGGTAGGGATGCTCAACTAATTAAATTATTTTATATGATCATTTTTTTGACACAAAATCCTGTGACATGTTATTTTTCTAATGATAAGCTCTCATATCACATGATTGATTATTTATGATTTTTTACTCTTGTGAATTATTTATATTATTAAGATAAATCCTTAAGGAATGACTCATAATTTATGGTCTATGAAATAATGGGTATGTTTTTTTAAGTTATGATTATGTTCTCATAACCTTGTAATTAAGTAATAATCTCATATGACCATTGATCGATATGTCTCATGTTTATCCTTATGAACCATATAACCACACCATTTATTATGTTTCCTTTTCCTCAGGCTACGAAGAAAGGTATTAAGTAGGGTATGTCTAAGAAGGGTTCTATGTGGGAGAAAATTCCTATGATATGTTGATGATATTTTATGAAATAATTCATTTATGTATCTATTCTTTAAATACACTAGACCTTTATAGTTCAAGGGTGTGTATTATTATAATATGTATTGAATATTCATATAAAATGATATAATATTTATGTATGCAATTATTTGGTCACCTTAATTGGTATCAAAGTAGGTTTTAGTTATTTTTAGATATTACATTATGAAGAAAATGATAAGAGAACCTAAGAAAAACTATGATGAACTAAAAGTGAGATATGATGAACCTAAAGTTTCATAGGTTGATAAGAATGTGTCCTAATTTAGGATATCATTGAAATTATTCTTATTATTTGATAAGTGATTACTCCTATTGAAGATGATTTATTCTCACTCAATTATATTTGGTTTTAATGGTTGAAATTAGGAGGAACTAAGTTAACAATGGGGGGGGGAGGAAAATGTGGTAATTTTCTGAATTGAAAACCAATCGAGGTGTAACACCCCGACCCCAATTACCCAGAGTTGGTGCATTACTTCATAACATTGACATGATCACAAAAGATCAAGTCTCGAAAGACCGATTAGTTTAGTATCCTTGGAAACACTAGATACATTCATAAATTTTACATTACATCATAAAGTGAAAAATCACAAAAACATAGTCTCCATAGTCCAAACTTCTATCCCCTTCAGACTATCCCTATAGGTCAGTAATAAAATATTTTTTCACATCCTGGGAAAAATAAAACATTGAACGGGGTGATCTCAGATGCTCAGTAAGTATAACTATATAACAGAAGCTTTCAAAAATAAACATAAACATTTAAGGCAATGTATGACTAAAACAAAAGCCTTTTAAACTTGAAATTCAACATAATATGGCCAAAGTAAAATGAGATAATGCCATTTACTTATTCACATGGATATTCTACTGGTCGAATAATCACATGAAATATCAATAACCACTTTCATAATGATGGAATGCATAATACCGGACTATCATAACCACATAGCCAAGGCCTCGTGCCAAGACTACAAATAATATTTTGTCAAGGCCTCGTGCCAAGACACTAGTTTTTCTCATGAGACCTGCCGATGCATCGAGGAGCTATAGTGGGCTCCACCTGTCACTTATTAATTTTAATGCATTCCTCATATCAACAAGTTTAAACATATCATAAACCATAACATAATCGTATCACATAAAACATACATAAAGGAATCATAACATTTCCACATTTCAATCACAAGATATCAATACAACACATTGATATAATAAAAAAACACTTTCAAAACCATTTCAATACCAAAATAAAAGAAAATTAAAACTTTGTATTTATTTTTCATTTAAAAAAAATTATGGCTTGCAGAGGAAGCCAAAACTCAAATAATGATCACGGCAGAGAGAAGTCGTTGTCGCCGCATACGTACAAAAAAACATTCCTCTTTTTGTTTAGTAAAAATTCTTTGAATAAAAAGATTCCATTTGAATAAAATTAAAAGTCAAAGTGGTTTATACACCGTATAAAGTAAAGTTGTGTATAAAACCAAATATGACTGAATGAAAGTAGATTGAGACGAAGTCCCTTATAAAGATCATTATTTAGATAAAATAGATCTATTATGTGTATTCACTATAGGTACACATAAAGAAATTACAAATACAAGATAATACATAATAATATAATGACATAATTTGAAAGTAGGAGATTAACCCAAAGAATGGAAATTGGGTTAAGAAGTTACCTTACCTTGTGTCTGACTTGACTTAACGGTTATTTAACATCCAGAATAACAAAATAGAGTTAATCTCTACTTTCTTAAGAACTTTTTTCAATTTTATTATTATAATGTTATGAAAATTATGTAGTCATTTAAGTTAATAACGGTCGTTTTGTCGATCTTTGGTACTTGAGTCAACAATAAACTTCTTATAATTACAAGTTATTTATGTTGTAGAATATCCATTATCTCCAGAATTATATTCATGATGTAGATATTATATATATCATATATATCCAGTATATACATTCATTTATAATATTACATAACATTTAGAGGTAATAAATGAAATGCACCGTTCATGGAGACGGTAAGCCATACGTACGCATGAACGCTACTTTCATTTCTATTTCATATTTAATGGAATGAAGTTATAATTATATAAACCTATAATATAATTAAAGTATAATATAATGTATAATACCATTTACTTCATCCTTTATACATCCCACATATGGCATTAACGATTCAAATCACTTTGAGGGGGCGGTAGTCCGCACTTCCTAAAATGAAATTATTGTGTTTACCCATAATGGAAATCGTAAAGGTATGCCATAAATGAAAAATACAGAATCATAATGAAAACAAAAACATAATATATATCATATATAAAAATAGTGTCATCATAATGGTCACCATGAGAGGTGTTAAAAGAAGATTGAACAATCATCGTTTCGTGAGGCATAAATTTGCCAACCACAGAAACAGTATGTTCTTTAACCATTAGACGAAGGTGTGTGTAAGTGTAAATCTAATCCTTCTCATAACAACATACTTGTATTTTTAAGATACTGGTTTTGTTACAAAATAAAGGAATAAAAAGAGTTTAAGGGGTTGGATAAGCAAAATAAAACAAAATAACATAAGAGAAGACATTACCTTAAAATCGAGAAACTCTTTTTTCATTTGAGACAAAGGTTTCCTTGGGAAGAATTCTGCCCAAAGTGAGGCTTCTAGGAGTAAGAGAGGGAAGTTGATAGAGTATTTTGGTAGAGGTTGGACGAGCCCAAAGGCTTTGAGGGTGTGAATAAGGTGGTAGTGGTGTGGGCCTTTAAAAGAGGAGAGGAGGGGCACTCTTGGAAAGTAATGAAATGTTACTTTATTATATAATGAGTTTCGGATTTTAAAGGTACCACACTTATATATTTCATGGATAAGGTTATAAGGGATCTAAATCTACTCATCCAATAGGATTTAGACAATTTTAATTCTTATATTTTACATTATCCTTCCATTTTATTAATATCGTTAATTAATGAGGTAATCACTGCATCATCATGGTGTCATTAAAAATTTAATTTATTTAAAGTCTAAAAATTATAAAAGAAATATCATGATATAGGAAATCATTTTAGTTTTATAATTAATATTTATAGTCAAAAGTATGACTTGTATAACCCCATGTAAATTTTTTTTAGTAAAACAACTCATGTTTGTGACATTTTTATTTTAACATTAAATAAAAATTTTGTAATGTCATTTTCCTACCAAAGTGGCTCCATGGAGTCCCCAACTTGACCCATGGATTTTCTTGGTCGGCCATGATTCATCCAATAGGGGTAGTACATGTTTCAAGGTCATTTAATATTATTATAACATTATCTTTACCTTAAATTTTACTAATTACCTTTAATCGTGATTAATTAAACTTAAAATTTACTATTCTCCAAAAAATTATTTTAATCCCATTGAACCACATTTCAATTCTTAATTAAAACCATGTATGTTGGATTTTTGAAAATCAAATCACAGAAGTGTTAATGTTTCATTTAAACGAAAAATCAATTTTTTAACTACCACTTAGTGGTTTCACTATTCATCAAAAATTGAAGTTTTTCAGAACAATGCCAAAATTTCACCCTAATCTATAATTGAAATTATGAATTCATAAATGATTTCTATTTTACAAAATTCCAAACATATAAGTTTCATTAATTAATTTTATAATTAATTTCTGCTATCACAACAAATATCGTGTTTTTAAGAAACAATATATATCAAAAGATTGACAATTCTTTATATCCAATTTCAAAGTGAAATTAATTCTAATGACCACCATTGGATAAAATATTAAAAATATATTCTAATTATACTCTAAATCCACTCAATAGTATAATTTATCACTATAAATTATTTTGATTAAAAAAGTTGTTTTTAAGTGTTTTTCACTATTCATAAAAAATTGGAAGTTCTCAGAAAAATACCAAAAATTCAACATAGGCTAATTTCAATATTCCAAATCCAAAAATGAAGTCCATTTTGAAATATAAAATATATATAATTTCAAAAAGTGGGTATTACTATTCACAATGGCTATTTTGATTGGTCGCGGTGTGTTAGAATCTCGAACTTGCATACAATGCAAGCTATTGCATTATTGATTGAGAAGAATATCATGGAAGCTTGGGGTGTTACATTATCCCCTCCTTCTATAAATTGCACCCTCGCAATTTGAATTTTTTTTTGAATATAAAACGTTGAAAATAGAAAATACATTTGTGGAAAACCCACATCGGAAATAAGGTTAATAAAAATATAACTTTAAAAGAAAGAAAGAGAAGTACAAAGGTCACCCGAGATAGCCCATACTAGGATTCTATAAAAATATGGATATGGAGGAAAAACAAACCATCAAGTTCTGATGGAGAGTTATAGAAAACAGGAATAGGAGAAAGTTAACTACAAGAAAATCACAAACTTGTGATTGGTTAAATGGTCATTGATTCCCCAATTGGAAAAGTTAACAGACAACATTTTTGTTTTAAGTTACCTTTCATAAAGTTGAGGAATTTATTTAGGAGATTTACTAAGAACGTAAGGAAATATACTTACTTGTCATATAGAATTTCATTCTTTAATAAATTTTTACCACAAACCCATCTTTCACTCAAAAATATAATAGAACTCAAAAATATTATATTTATCCTAATCGTAAAAGGTTCCAAATATTAATACATACCATTTAGATTAGGAAAAATATTTTGTAATAACTAGGGACTTCCTGTAGGACAATGGTAAGTAATAAAGGCCTGTCGAACTATGGTTGTGGGTTCGATTCCTGCAGCTTTGTCCGACATGACGTGCTATCCCCCGACCTGCAGGTTGTCCTTTTCCTAAAAATATAGTATTATAATATTCCAAAAGTAATATTCAGAAATGTTTTAACCTTAAACAATACTATCCAAGGTTTAACATAATCCATTCCAACCTTTATACTTATCCAAAATACCTCTCTCTAGACTTTCTCTAAAAGGTCTCTAAATTTCAAAATCAATTGTAACATCAAATTCCCCAAACAAAGTAAATTTTCTCTTATTGTCACATACTAAAAATATGATTAACTTCATCATATTAAAACCTTAATGAAAAAAACAAGTAATGCAGTACAATCCTTATATATATCACATTATTCTTATAACCCGAATATAATCCTTGAGTCCAAAAGCACCAATACATTAATTATTCCACTTCAACTGTAGTAACAGCATATGATTTTCCTTGATCCCTTGGCCTTTTCTGAGGTAAGTTTCCCTGATGCTTAGGAAATTCATTTGTATAATGCCCCATTTCCCTACAATTGTAGCATTCAACATTGATAGCCTCTTTCTTTCCCTTGAAATCACAAGCCTGGTGACCTTTTTCCCCACATTTATAACAAACTCCCATTCCTTTCAGGCAAGTATCAAGATGATTCTTCCCACAATTATCACATAATGGAAAATCCTTCTTTCCCTTTTCCCCTTTATCTATCTCTTGTTCCACCGTTCTATTCTTCTCCTGCTTTACTTTGTTTTTATAAGACTTAGAGAGTTCCTTTTCTGTCTTGATAGCACACGAGACTATATCTTTGTATGTTGAGAAATATTGTGATACTAAAGCTCGATGGAGAAATGGTTTTAACCCATCAAAGAAACGTTCAATCTTACTTCTTGGGTTAGATATATAATCTGCAGCATGCCTCGCTAACCTTCTAAAGTTAGCCTCATACATTGCGACATTCTCATCCTCCTTTTGTCTCAGACTCAGAAATTGCCTTTCCATATCTGCTCGATGGTCATGAGGGAAGTATTTTTCTAAGAAAAGATCTTTGAACTCCCTCCATTCCATATTTGATACTTCATCATCTTCCTTTGTATTTTGAATCAACGACCACCATTGATCAACATCTCTAGTGAGGCGTTAAACTTCCATGACAACTTTCTCCCTTTTGCTACTCCCCAAGGCGTGGAATATTTTCTCTAAGGAGTTTACCCATTGCTCAGCTAATAATGGATTTTTACCCCCATTAAATGTTGGTGGTTGCTGCCTCATGAAGTGGTCTAACATTGACCATCCACATTGCGGATCAGGGTGCTCCATATGAGTAAGGTTATTATTCATAACCTGAGTGAGTTGTCCCAGTATGGTAATAAGTTGATCAGCACCAGTTGTATCTCCAGCTCCACAATAATTATCTTGAGCAGGAGGGAAATCACTACACGGAGTGTGTGCATTGATACAGTTTCCATTCCACCCACTAGGTGCCATTTATAAACAATGGCATAAACTATATTAGTTTATGAATCAAAATACGTAATTCCATACTTTTAAAACACTTAACATAAATTTGATAGTTTATTGATAAAATCCATAATCATAAAAATGTTTTCTTTGAGAAGTATATACTCATAAACCCTTCATAATGGTTGGTAAAGAAAATGCGAATTATCCTAAGCATATCCCCCGGGAGTGTCGTAACCAAGAGTGCAGCAAACCCCGTTGTCGTGCACCAGTTCCCATTCGAGTCTAGATCAAAGCGGTGTTCTCGGTTTTTACCCCTAGGTACATCTGTTCCAGAGCCGCCTCTACCTGCTCGTATCCAGACAAGGATGTATTTTTTGGAAAACTCACAAAATCTCTATAATACCAAAATTATAGGAAGTTCTTCTATACTAATCCTCAAAGTCTATCTTAGGGCTATGTGCTCTAATCAGAGTTTAACTAAATCTAGCTTCCAAGGTTAGTACTAAAATGCCTCTGATACAAACTGTAACGCCTCGACCCCAGTTACCCAGATTCGGTGCATTACTTCGTAACATTGGCATGATCACAAAAGATCATGTATCGAATGACTGATTAGTTTAGTATCCATGGAAACACTAGATACATTAATAAATTTTACATTACATCATAAAGTGAAAAATCACAATAACATAGTCTCCATAGTCCACACTTTTATCCCCTTCAGACTATCCCTGTAGGTCAGTCATAAAATATTTCTTCACATCCTGTGAAAAATAAAACATTGAAAGGGGTGAGATCAGATTCTCAGTAAGGATAACAATATAGCGGAAGCTTTCAAAAATAAACATAAACATTTAAGGCAATGTATGACTAAAACAAAAGCCTTTTAAACTTTAACTTAAACATAATATGACCAAAGTAAAATGAGATAATTCCATTTACTTATTCACATGGATATTCTACTGGTCGAATAATCACATGCAATATCAATAACCACTTTCATAATGATGGAATGCATAATGCCGGACTATCATAACCACGTAGCCAAGGCCTCGTGTCAAGACTACAAATAATATTTTGTCAAGGCCTCATGCCAAGACACTAGTTTGTCTTATGAGACCTTCCGATGCATCGAGGAGCTATAGCGGTCTCCACCCGTCACTTATTAAGTCCAATGCATTCCTCATATGAATAGGTTTAAACATATCATAAACCATAACATAATCGTATCACATAAAACATGCATAAAGGAATCATAACATTTCCACATTTCAATCACAAGATATCAATACAACACATTGATATAATAAAAAAACACTTTCAAAACCATTTCAATACCAAAATAAAAGAAAATTAAAACTTTGTATTTATTTTTCATTTAAAAAATTATGGCTTGTAGAGGAAGCTGAAACTCAAATAATGGTCACAGCGGCGGATAAGTCGTTGTCACCGCATATGTACAAAAAAAATTCCTTTTGTTGTTTAGTAAAAATTATTCATATAAAAATATTCCTTTTGAATAAAATTAAAAGTCAAAGGGGTTTATACACTGTATAAAGGAAAGTTGTGTATAAAACCAAATATGCCTCAGTGAAAGGAGATTGAGACGAAGTCCTTTACAAAGATCATTTTTTAAATAAAATTTATCTACTATGTGTATTCACTATAGGTACATATAAAGAAAGTACAAATACATTATAGGAAATGATAATATAATGACATAATTTGAAAGTAGGTGATTAACCCAAAGAATGGAAATTGGGTTAAGAAGTTCCCTTACCTTGTGCCTGACTTGACTCGACCGTTCTTTAACCTCTTGAATAATAAACTAGAGTTAATATCTACTTTCTTAAGAACCTTTTTCAATTTAATTATTACAATGTTACGAAA
This sequence comes from Viscum album, assembly GCA_963277665.1. Classification (NCBI taxonomy): domain Eukaryota; kingdom Viridiplantae; phylum Streptophyta; class Magnoliopsida; order Santalales; family Viscaceae; genus Viscum; species Viscum album. The sequence continues at coordinate 667,811,577 of OY728131.1, read as the reverse complement.
ATTATGTAGTCATTTAAGTTAATAACGGTCGTTTTGTCGATCTTTGGTACTTGAGTCAACAATAAACTTATTATAATTACAAGTTGTTTATGTGGTAGAATATCCATTATATCCAGAATTATATTCATGATTTAGATATTATATATATCATATATATCCAGTATATACATTCATTTATAATATTACATAACATTTAGAGGTAAGAAATGAAATGCACCGTTCATGGAGACGGTAAGCCATACGTACTCATGAACGCTACTTTCATTTCTATTTCATATTTAATGGAATGAAGTTATAATTATATAAAGGTATAATATAATTCCAGTATAATATAATGTATAATACCATTTACTTCATCCTTTATACATCCCTCATATGGCATTAACGATTCTAATCACTTTGAGGGGGCGGTAGTCTGCACTTCCTAAAATGAAATTATCGCATTTACCCATAATGGAAATCGTAAAGGTATGCCATAAATGAAAAATACAGATTCATAAGGAAAACAAAAACATAATATATATCATATATAAAAATAGTGTCATCATAATGGCCACCATGAGAGGAGTTAAAATAAGATTGAACAATCATCGTTTCGTGAGGCAGAAATTTGCCAACCACAGAAACAATATATTAGTTAACCATTAGACGAAGGTGTGTGAAATTTTAAATCAAATACTTATCATAAAAACATCCTAGTATATTGAAGATACTGGTTTTGTTACAAAATAAAGGAATAAAAAGAGTTTATGGGGTTGGAGAAGCAAAATAAAACAAAATAACATAAGAGAAGACATTACCTTAAAATCGGGAAACTCTTTTTTGATTTAAGCCAAAGGCTTCCTTGGGAAGCATTCTGCCCAAAGTGAGGCTTCTAGGAGTAAGAGAGGGAAGTTGAGAGAGTATTTGGGCAGAGGTTGGCCGATCCAAAAGGATTTGAATGTGGGAATAAGGTGGTAGTTCTGGGGGCCTTTTATAAGAGGAGAGGAAGGGCACTCTTGAATGTAATGAAATGTTACTTTATTATATAATGAGTTTCAGATTTTAAAGGTATATATTTTAAGGATAAGGTGATATGGGTTAGAAATATACTCATCCAATAGGATTTGGAAAAGTGTAATTCCTATATTTTACATTATCCTTCCATTTTATTAAAATCGTTAATTAATGAGGTAATCGCTGCATCATCATGGTGTCATTAAAAATTTAATTTATTTAATGTCTAAAAATTATAAAAAAATATCATGATGTAGGAAATATTTTTAGTTTTCTAATGAATATTTATAGTAAAAAATATTATTTTTATAACTCCATGTAAGTATTGTTTTAGTAAAACAACTCATGTTTGTGACATTTTTATTTTAACATTAAATAATTTTTTTTAATGTCATTTTTCTACCAAAGTGGCTCCATGGGGTCCCCAAGTTGACCCATGGATTGTCTTGGTCGGCCATGACTCATCAAATTGGGGTAGGACATGTTTCATGGTCATTTCATCTTATTATAACATTATCCTTACCTTAAATTTCACTAATTACCTTTAATCACGATTAATTAAACTTAAAAGTTACTATTCACCAAAAAATTATTTTAATCCCATTGAACCGCATTTTACTTCTTAATGACAACCATTTATGTCGGATTTTCGAAAATAAAATCACAGAAGTGGTAATGTTTCATTTAAACTAAAAATCAATTTTTTAACTACCACTTAGTGGTTTCACTATTCATCAAAAATTGAAGTTTTTCAGAACAATGCCAAAATTTCACCCTAAGCTATAATTGATATTCCGAATTCAAAAATGATGTATATTTTAAAAAATTCCAAACATATAAGTTGCATTAATTAATTTTATAATTATTTCCCGCTGTCACAATAAATAGCAAGTTTTTAAGAAACAATATGTATCAAAAGATTGACTATTGTTTATGTCTAATTTCAAAGTGAAATTAATTCTAATGACCACCATTGGATAAAATGGTAAAAATATATTATAATTATACTTTAAAACCACTCAATATTATAATTTATCACTATAAATTATTTTGATTAAAAAAGTTGTTTTTAAGTATTTTTCACTATTCATAAAAAATTGGAAGTTCTCAGAAAAATACCAAAAATTCAACATAGGCTAATTTCGATATTCCAAATCCAAAAATGAAGTCCATTTTGAAATATAAAATATATATAATTTCAAAAGGTGGGTATTACTATTCATAATGGCTATTTTGATTGGTCGCGATGTGTTAGAATCTCAAACTTACGTACAATACAAGCTATTTCAATATTGATTGAGAAACGTATCATGGAAGCTTGGGGTGTTACACAAGGTATAAGTTAGAGTGAAATATATTATGCTTATTACTAACTATATATTTTTATTTTTGATTAAGAACATGAGCCTACATGATTTTATTGACAAAAATAATAAGATAAATTTATCTACCTGAAATTTTGAATAGTATTTTTTTCCAAAATTTTTGTATTATTTTATTTTATACTCAACAATACTATATCCTTTAATTAATGAAGTGACTATAATTAAAATGATACCATTGGGTTTAGACTTTTATATAACCGTTGGTCAATATGACCGTTGGTCGATATGACTGTTGGAAACTAAACTCTTAATGTTAAGATTATTGTTTATAAATACAAGAGATCTTGGTTAATTAATACATAAAGAAGAGTCTATGAACTCATCCAGTAGAATCGGGTCATACGAAGCCTATCTGTCAGAGCTTGGAAAGGAGGTAGCATCACTGGGCTTTTCTCTGGACCAAGCCCAAACTAAACTTCAATATATGAAGCTTGAACAGAATCGCCTAAGGGAGAAGTTCAAGATGATTGAAATCACCAAACGATCAATGTTGTTTGCACCACCCCAAGATTCTATCACCATATCACATCTTACACTTAGGTCCTATGCAAGGGTTATAAGGGGCTATGTAACGAGACCTTAGTTATGTTGTGTAGTCCTTTTTTATACATAAATTTTTTATTTCTTATTATGTTAAATTTGTGAATTTCAAATGTCCTGATAAATGTAGGATAAATTTATAAAAATTCCAAATTATTGATGAATTTTGGAAAAAGGGTATTTTAAAGTATTTTTTGTATACTTTAAATATATAATAATGTAAAATGATTTTCAAAAAATGGCATTCTACAGTTGTGACCAGTAAGAAATTTAGAGTCTAATAAGATCAACTTAATTTTTATTGAATAATAAAGTATGAATATTGTTGTATTAATAGTGGTTTTTAATAGTATTTGATGAATAGTTTTTTTTTATGAATAGTTTAAAAATATTTTATTATTAAATAATTTTTTATGTGAAATGATTTTCAAAAATCTGTCATATATGGTTGTAATTAGGGCGAAAAATGTGGTTAAAAAAGATCCAAATATTTTTTTGGGGAATAGTAACATACCCTTATGAATAGTAATGAATAGTAACTATCCAAAAAAATAGAAAATTCACCCATGAAGGTATAAATACAATTTATATATCTTAAAAATGAAAAAAATGATCATAGTATATGTTTTGGTATTTTTGAATATCATAAATATTTTATTCACAATTTTATAATTTATTTAATAATTTAAAATCGAAATGTATTTTCATAAAATGTAAAGTTAAATTGTTACTTTATTATCTTATGGATATACAATAATTTTATAGGACATTGATTACTTTTTCAAGGTGTTACAAAACAAGTTATAGTTTTAGAGTTGTTTTTTTGAATAAATAATGATTTTATTTAAAAATTAAATTAAAAATATTTAGAAAATTATTTTCATAAAATGGATTTTACTTTTGAATTCAAATCATCGATATTAGGTTAGGGTGAATTTATGATATTTTTATAAAATGTTTGGTTTTTCAGTGAATTGTAAAAACACAGTTTTGCGTTTCGGTGTGATTAATGACATCATTAATGATGTAATAAATCTGGTCGAATTTTGAATAGTAATATGTGTTATGAGGTGTCCCAAGTGGCCAATAGCATGGAAAAATACCATGTGCATGCCCATGGTTTTGCAAATACCACTGATGAGGTGTCCCTTGGAAATTAATTAAATATTTTCTCACTTTTGATATAAATACAAAGCCATTCCTCCATTCCATTCATTCCAAAAACCTCCTCAACGAAGATCTGGTCTTTTTACCTCCCAATTAGTCCTCCAAAGGTTCCCTCAATCTCCCCAAGGTCCCATCCTTTGAGCTTTCAAAGTCACTCTTCAAGGTAAGAGAACCTTTCACCCTCCTCTTTTAAGTCATGACTTCCTTTATATAATGTCTTATAGTTTCCTCTTTATAATGTGGCGATATGTTCTTCTATATAATTCCTTATGTCCATTTTATGTTCAAATGATGAAAGACCCTTTCTACTCTCATCAAATTATTTTATGGATTTTTAAGTGATGTCGTTAGGCTGCCGAATTTTTGTAAAAGAAATCGCGTCTTCTCTTTTATTTCAAGTTTCCTTTCAATGTGGTATGTAATTAAAATATCCATACCATATTCTTATTTATATTTTATTATTTCCCTACACTTTATTATGAGTTATTTATTATTGGTTTATCCTTGTCCTCTCTCTTTTAATATTTTCTAAAAAACATGTCTTGTAGTCGTTATGCTGCAGAATTTTCGTCCCAAAATATCACTCTTTTTCTCAAGAAATTATCTTGTTTTATTTTTTTGAATAAAAAAATATATTTTCATTTATAGGGATATTCATTGAGACATAAAAGTTTTATATTTTATTCTATAATTGACATACATATAACCCTCACTCCCTTTCCATGGGTTATAAATGACATAATGATCTTATTTTTAAGCACTTTTAAAACGTCACGATTTTGAAGTGAAACCCATTTCTTTTACTCTCTTTGGGTTATTTATGAAATGTATGATTTTGATCTATGTGGATCACATAAAAATAAAGACATATTACTGGTTCACTCTGATAGATCTCCAATGCATTGGGTAAATAATTTAATCTCTAGATATGATAAGTTTCACGATACCTTGGTGAATAACCTTGGTAATTTTTATGACACCTTGGGGATGCACCTTGTTGATATGTTCATGAATGTATAAATTAAATGTTGTGTCCACATATTACAGTTATTGTTAAAGTTATTTTCATTATGATATGACTCTAATTCCATTTCTCATGTCTTTATGATTTTCATCATGTTCTTATTGATATCATAAGTAAACAAATTCCCTTGCTTTCCTTACTAGGCCTTCTGCTCACCCTTTCCTTTGATGTATGTCGTCAGGTTATGAGATGTAGTAATTTTAATTAGGAAGAACCTTTGATGAAGCCTTTCAAGTGGATTAGAATATGTTTAATAATTTCATGTATATTGTTTCTGATTTCGAATACACTATATTTTATAGATCCTCTGTTTGTAAAATGTAATGAAAATAACGAATGGACTTCGTGATCATTATTGGTGGGATAATATAAAAAGGGAGATTTATGACTACACTAAAAAGTGATTTGTATGTTATCAAGTGAAGGCAGATTAAAAAATTCCAAAAGGGGTGTTACAACTACTACCCATAACAACATGGAAGTGGGACAATATCACAATGGAATTTGTCACTAGTCTCCCGAGAACTTCCAAAGGAAACAATGCGATCTGGGTTATTGTGGACCGTCTCAATAAGACTACCCATTTTATCTCCATTTGGGAAGATTTATATCTTGATCAAATTTCTAGGATTTATGTAAAGGAAGTGGTAAGGCTGTATGGAGTTCCACTTTCTATCGTATCTGATAATGATCTAAGGTTCACATCAAAATTCTGGAGAAGTCTTCAACATGCTCTGAGCACTGAATTGAATTTTAGTATGGCCTATCACCCCCAAATGGAAGGAAAATCTAAAAGGACTATCAAAACACTCAAGGAAATTCTGATAACATTATCAATTGAATTTAAAGGTTGATGAAATCAACATCTTTATTTAGTTGAGTCCTCTTAAAACAGTAGCTTCCACTCGAGCATTCAAATGGCACCCTAGGAAGTTCTATATGTAAAGTGACGTAGAAGTCATACTTTTTGGGATGAAGCTGGTGAGATAAATCTTCTTTGGCCTGATCTTGTACAAGAGATGACATAAAAAGTCCACGCCATCCAGTAATACATTAAGGATGCTCAGAGTCGGCTAAAGAGCTATGCCGACAACTGTCGAAGGGACTTGGAGTTTAATGTTGGTGACAAATTCTTTCTTAGAATTTCACCTTGGAAGATAGTCATGAGGTTTGGGAAGAAATTGAAGCTTAGACCTAGGTACATTGGACCCTATGAAATCCTTAATCGCATGGGAGCAGTGGCGTATCGACTTGCACTTCCTCCAAATCTAGCATAAGTTCAGGATGTCTTCCACATATCCCTCTTGAGGAAGTACATACCCGACCCTTAACATGTACTAAATCTAGAGGTGGTGTCACTAGAACATGACATCTCTTATAAGGAGAAGTCGGTGGAGATCATGGATCATAGAGATAAGTTTCTACGAAACAAGACTACCCACCTTGTTACGGTGTTGTGGAGAAACAAAAAATGCGAAGAATCCACGTGGGAACTAGAGGAGTCTGTGAGGCAGAAGTACCCACACCTTTTATCTTCATAGGGTATAAGTTAAAATTTCAAAGATGAAATTTTTTATGGGGGGAATAATGTAATGACCCAAACGTTTGAATAATATTTGTTTCCTAAATTCGTTTATTATTTTATTTTATACTCAACAAAACTATATACTTTAATTAATGAAGCGACTCTAATTAAAATAATACTGTTAGGTTTCGACTGTTATACCATTGTTGGTTAATATGACCGTTGGAAACTAAAATATTAACATTATGATTATTGTTTATAAATACAAGTGATCTTGGTTAATTAATACAGAAAGAAGAGTCGATGGCCTCATCCAATAGAATTGGGTCGTACGAAGCCCATCTGTCGGAGCTTGGGAAGGAGGTACCATCACTGGGCTTTGCTCTGGACGAAGCTCAACCCGAGCTTCAACCAGTGAAGGTTGAATGAAATTTCCCAGGGGAGAAGTTCAAGCTGATTGAAATCACCACTCGAGAAATGTTGTCTGAGCCGCCCCAAGATTCTATCACCATAGCACATCTTACACTTAGTTTCTATATAGGGGTTATAAGGCACTATGTGACAAGACCTTAGTTACGTTGTGTAATCCTTTTGTCTAAATAATTTTTTTATTTCTTATTATTTTAAAATTTTGAATTTGAAATATCAGATAAATGTAGGATGAATTTATAGAAGTTCCATATTTTTGATGAATTTTGGAAAAAGGGTATTTTAAAGTAATATTTGTATACTTTAAATATTTAATAATGAACAATGATTTTCAAAAAATGGTCTCCTACCATTGTGACCAGTAAGAAATTTAAAGTCTAATAAGATCAACTTAATTTTTAATGAATAGTAAAGTATGAATAGAGTTTTATGAATAGTGTTTTATGAATAATGTTTTTTTAATAGTATTTAATTAATAGTGTTTTTTATGAATACTATAAAAACATTTTATTATAAAATACTTTTTTCTATGAAATGATTTTCAAAAATCTGTCAATATGGTTGTAGTCAGAGTAAAAAATGTGGTTAAATAAGATCAAATTAATTTTTTGGTGACTAGTAACATACCCTTTTGAATAGTAATGAATAGTAAATTGCCCAAAAAATAGAAAATTTACCCATGAATGTATAAATACAATTTAGACAACTTAAAAGTGAAAAAAATGATCATATAATAAGTTTTGGTATTTTTGAATGTCATAAATATTTTATTCCCAACTTCATAATTTATTTAATAATTTAAAATGGAAATTTATTTTCATAAAATGTATTCATAAATTACTACTTTATTGTATTATGGTTATACTATAATTTTATGGGACCTTGATTATTTGTTTCAATGTGTTACAAAACAAGTTATAGTTTTAGAGTTTTTTTTGAATAAATAATGATTTAATTTAAAAATTAAGTTAAAAATATTTATAAAATTATTTTCGAAAAATGGAGTTCATTTTTGAATTCAAAGAATAGATATTAGGTTAGGGTGAATTTATGAGATTTTTATAAAATGTTTTGTTTTTCAGTAAATAGTAAAAATATAGTTTTGAGTTTCATTATTATTAATGACATGATTAATGATGTAATAAGTATTGTAGACTTTTGAATAGTAAGATATGTTATTAGGTGTCCCAAGTGTCCAATAACATGGGAAAATACCATGGGCAAGCCCATGGTTTTTCAAATACCACCGATGAGGTGTCCCTTGGAAATTAATTAAATATTCCCTCACTTTTGCTATAAATACCAAGCCATTCCATCATTCCTTTCATTCCAAAAAACCTCATCAAATAAGATCTGGTCTTTTTAACTCCCAATGAGTTCTACCATGGTTCTATAAAGCCCCCCATGGTCCCAGCCTTTGAGCTTTCAAAGTCAATCTTCAAGGTAAGGGAACCTTTCACCCTCTTCTTTTAAGTAATGACTTTTTTATGTTATGTGTTATAGTTTCCTCTTTATTACATGGGGGGTATATTCTTCTATATGATTATTTCTATAAATTTTATGTCCAAATGATGAGATACCCTTTCCGCTGTCATCAGCTGATTTTCTGGATTTTTAAGTGATGCCGTTAGGCTGCTGAATTTTTGTAAAAGAAATCATGTATTCTCTTTTCTTTTAAGTTTCCTTTCCATATGGTATGTCCTTAAAATATGCATACCATGTTCTTATTTCTATTTTATTCTATCCCTATACTTTATTATGAGTTATTTCTGAGTGGTTGATTATTTTCCCCCCTCTTTTAATGTTTTCTAAAAAAACATGTCATTTAGCCGTTATGCTGTAGAATTTTCGTCTCAAAATCTCCCTCTTTTTCTCAAGAAATTATTTTGTTTTATTTATGTGAAAAACCAAATCTATTTTAATTTATAGGATTATTCATAGAGATATAAAATTGATCTATTTTATTCTTTAATTAACATACATATAACCCTGAATCCCTTACCATGGGTTATAAATGACATTACGAACTTATTTTAGGGAACTTTTAAAACGTCATGATTTTGAAGTGAAACCTATTTATTTTACTCTCTTTGAGTTATTTATGAAATGTATTATTATGATCTATGTGTCTCACATAAAATTAAATACATATTAAGGGTTCACCCTGATAGCGCTCTAATGCATTGGGTAAAGAATTCAATCTCTAGAGATGACAAGTTTCACGATACCTTGATGAATAACCTTGGTAAATTTTATGACGCCTTTGGGATAAACCTTGGTGATATGTTCATGAATGTATAAATTAAATGTTTTAGCCACATATTCAAGTTATGGTTTAAGTTATTTTCATTATGATATGAGTCTACTTCAAATTGTCATGTCTTTATGTTTTTCATTAAGTTTTTTTTGATATCACAAGTAAACTGATTCCCTTACTTTCATTACTGGGCCTTCAGCTCACCCTTTCCTTTGATGTATGTCTCCAGGTTATGAGATTATGTAATTATACTTAGTATTAACCTTTTATTTATCCTTTCAAGTGGATTAGAAGATGTTTATTTTTTTCATGTATATTGTTCCTGATTTCGAAGACACTAGACTTTAAAGATCCTCTGTTTGTAAAATGTAATAAAAAGTTATGTAAAAAAGGCACGATGTCATAATAAAAATACAGTTTCATGATATTTTAGGTGATAAAGACCATGGATGAAATAAGTTTTAGTTTTCTTTATTATTGAAATGTGGAAACAAGAACTATGGGGAATGTCATAAAGGAATTTAATTTGTTTTATATGTGGAAAAGGGGGATATGAAAAAATAAATTACTAAGTAAAAATGAGAATTCCAGTCATTGAAATATAAGAGAATAATTTTTTTTTCTTGGGAAAAATCATGATACGAGGATTATCAAGGTTGCGTGAATAAAGGTTTTATGGATGAAAATGATGAAAATAAAAATAACATATAAAATATTTGAATTAATTTTCTTATATTAAAACTATGAATCATGATTAATAGATATAGATGTATCTTGGGACACGATTCATGATTTATTTTATAGGAAAGAATTATTAAGGAATAATATATCAATGTTTGGTTAAAGGTATATTAAGAAAAATTAATGATAGAAGTGATAATGTATTTGGTTTTGAGACTTATGATTTAATAAATGATATTCAAGATCAAAAAAATAATTATTATTTTTCTACAATAGTTTTTCTATGAGAATTTTGAAACATATATTAAGTGGTATCAATTCCTTGAAAAGTGATTTTGTGAGAAAGTATTATTTTAGAGATATTTATTTTAGAACATATTATTGATGGATAAATAACCCTTAGGTTTAGTAGTCATTTGATGTTGAGATAATGATTGTTACTTGGGATATAGAGTTTATTGATATCGAGAAAGTATGTTGGATAATATTGGTGGCCTTGAAATTTACTAGTGATTTGATAAAAACGTGATTTAGGTTATTTTTGGTGAAGTTTATTATATTTTTGGATTTATGGTATATATATTAGAAAATATGTGATTTTATTATTTTAGGAATAAATATATTATTGATATTTATAACCTTATAGTATTTTCTTGTTGTTTTATGTTATGGTGATTTAAAATGTTGTGGTAAAGTTATATTTTGGAGTATATATGATTATGGTTTATAAATATTTGTTTATGTGACTATATGATTGGTTAATTTTGTTTAAGAATAAAATTTATGTTTATTTTAGAAGGATATATGATTAATTTTTTCTGAATTTTGTGTCTCAAATTTTTTAAGGTATATTTTTAAGAGTTATAAGTTAAACTTGTGGTGTTTTAGTTCTCATGAACTATGAGAAGTTTATTTTAGTACTCTATGTATTGAAAATTCTTTTTATTCATTCATCATTGGAATGAATCATATGTGTATATTGATCAATACACATTACCAAAAGAAGAAATTATACTTATTGAATGGGAATAAATCATGTATGTTTATTTGATATATTATTTTTCTTTATGAAAAAGGAAGTTACTTAGAATAAAGAACAAGGATGATAAAACTATTGAGTATTATGTTGAAAATATCACTCAACTATCAAGGAAATTTTTTGGAAACTTATTCACTATGTGAGTCTTATAAAATCCTGATTTAATAAATATTTAATTATGAACTGATAGGTTTTGTATTCTTGAACTAGGAATTACATTTCTTATTGAGTTATACATATGGTATTATAAAGAGGTACTTTCGTTTTTAAGTAAAAATTTACAATTTATAGGAAATGATTTATTTAATGTGGTAAGAATATAACACCCTAATATATTAAAATATATTTATTTTTAATAAATTCAATATATTCGATACATTGTGAAGCATGAACCACTAAACTTATGTGAATAATTCTCATACATTATAAAATGAAGCACATTATATTGTATTTAACTAAAATAGAATTTTTGAAAATAATTATCAAATTCACATAGGAAAAACTATTGGTCATAGAAACCAGTTTTCAATTTTTTATTTACGAGCATTTTTTTCATATATATGTTAATTTAAATATTAAAATAGTGTAAAATTATTATTTACCCATGTATAAAAATTAATTCATTATTTATCAATTTTTTATAAATGAAAATAAAATCATTTGATTGTAAAAGTTATATTTTTCATGTGCACGATGTATTTTTATATCAATAAATTAAATTAATAAGTGTTTATAAATTAAATGTGAACATTATAGTTCGAATAAAATTAATTAACATTCATTTAACTATGTTTATTAGTCATAGAATAAGAATAAAGTCATTTCTTGCTTCAAAAAATGCATCTAATTTAAAACGTTTTTTCCATTTTTTGTGGATATTATAATTCATTTATGAAACTTTTAGAAATTTTATTTAAAAAAATTTATGTCAATTTTTAAATAATTATTTTAAAATTTCATAGGCTTATTTTTTGGGATTTTTTTGAAAATATTTATTTTTGATTGAATTGTGGAAGATGTCGATTTTTGAAAAACAATAATTTATTTTCAATAAATAAAATAATATAAAAGACCCATTCTATTTTGGATTTGGTTTTACATTAAAATAAGATAAATTTTCTTAAAAATATAATTAATAAAATATTAGTTATCATTATATTTTATTTTGGTAAAAGTTCATATTTACGCTTTGAAATGACTTTTTCAAAAAAACTATATTTCATTACGTTTTTTGCACTTATATTAAAATTACATTCTTACACTAATAAAAATTGAATATTTAAAAATTATTTTAATATTTTGAATCCTTGCTTTTTGATTTATGAATGAGATCACTTTTAATTTTGTTCATTTTGAATTGTTACCTTTGTAAAAATGTTATCACTACGGTAAAAGGGTAAAACGGTCTAATTATGGATAAAACCTTGTGATAAGGTCTAAAAATATCATCTTATTTATTATTATATGATTTTATTTTGACCGTAAAGTCCTTATCTTCATTTGTTTTTGTTTTAGTGCCACTTGACCATGATTAAGACGCTTATAATAATTAAACGTTATGAATAATTACATGTGTGTTAATTCCCTCATTTATAAAAGGGTACCTCCAATAATCACTTCTACACACCAATTAGGCACTTTAGTTAAAAAAATACCTACCCAAATACCTTAAATATTTTATCTTATTGACATATATGTTCTTTTTTTACAAAAAGTTTAACCAAGTAGGATTAAGGTGTAGCCCAAAAGTGGTTTTCTCAAGAAGAGGTATAACTCTTAACCATGTTTTTTCATGTTTATTTATTTTTCAACCTCCTTCAAACCTATCATATAAATATTCGTATAATAATATAAATATAAATAATTAGTTATTTATTTATTTTATACCCCATTTTCATTTCCATTTCCATCCCATGGGAAATGAAAACATCGCTCATCCGTATGTGTTAATTACCACCTTTATGAAGTGATGTGTTTCATTTTTCATCATAATATCTAATAGATTGTAATATATATACATTTAATGGATATATATTATTTTTATTACATGATTATTATTCTTTAAATACAATATATTATCTACCTTTTTACATTCCTATCTGTTGGAAAATGATAACGTTGATCGTGTGTATCTGTGAACTGCCATCTCCATAAAGCGATGTGATTTGTTTTTAATTTCATTTTAACATGGATGATAAAAAGGATATATTTAATTAATATATATGATATAGAAGATATTATTTTTATTTATGGATGATATATTATTATTACCTCTATTTATTTCATCCATTTAAAATGAAAATATAACTCTTACACAAGTACACATTGTCGTCTCCACAAAGTGATGAAATTAATTATTCATAACCACTTTATATTAATGGTTATAAAATGGATATAATTAATAAATATAATACTAATGAAATTATGAATATTAATGAGATTATAAATCCTTCACCAAGGTGTAAGTATTAGATCCACTAAACAAAAACATGTATTGAAAATATAATAATTAACACCGAGAATAATGATTTTAATGAAGAACTATTAATAAATGGGTGATAAAATGTTATAAGTGAATAATAAATGGTATTATAAGTATGAAATTGTTTCTATGATAGATTTATAATAAATATAAATCTATTATATATGAGGATAAGATCACATATGAATAAAGTCAAGACTTGAGGTGAGAGTTCTTTGTCAGAATATTATTTCATTGAGAAATGTTTCATATAACACATATATTTGTGTTTAAATGGTGTATATAATTCCCATTTGATATATTATATCATTAATATATTCATATTAATGGTATTTAAATATTTATTTGATGTTTTTCTTTTAAGGGGTTTTCTGATTCAGAAGTTACCATAGTGGTAAGGGTTTATGACACAATCCCATTTATTTTCAAGAAAGTCAATGATTAATTTTAATTGAGGAAAATTATATGATAATTATCTTTTAAACACCATATATTTTATTATCCTCTACTTATTTATTGTGTTTTGAAGTATCAGTACTAGTTTTCCCTCTTTGGTTCTTGGAATGACCGAAATGGTGTTTTCAGAATTATTGACCTTATTTTTCTTATTTTGTTCTTGAATATTTTCCCTCAATATCCATGTTCTTAAAATTAATTTATAATATATTTTACCTATATTTTAAATTTTATAATAAGTTTACTTTTAATGGCATTAAAATTATTTACTATGGTTTAAGAGGAATCTTTTTAATTTTTTTTTCAAACAAGTCATTTTTGTCCTTTTAAAAAACTATGAAAAGAATGTTCTCTTTTAACATGTGTGGAATGAAAAGATTTTCCCACAATCCTGTCCTTCTTTATTCATGAATCCTACTTTACATATTTCAATGTTTTTATGAAAAAAATCGAAACTTATTTTTTATAAATTATATTTTTTAAAAGTTACCAAAAGATAAATGATATTTCCTATATATTTTAAGAAGTTTATTTTAAATGATTTTTTAAAATATATTTTTTATATGTCAACATACTTTAAGGATTGATATGTTTAACTAGGGATATGATCTAATGATACAATATATTTTATTTATCTCTAAGTATTATGTAGATAATTTTTTAAGGATGATTTTTTGAAAACGATTTATTTCCCAAAGGTTAATTATGCTATGATGAAATGATAAATGTTTTTATGATATTATGGTACACTTAGATATGATTTTAATTTTCTTACATGTGATATTGGAATTATATATACCTTCAATGCATTGGCTAAATATTTATATCTCATGAGATAATATAAAATAGTATGGGGAGTGAACCCATCCATGAATGAATATAGGTTGAGGAGTGAACCCAATCTAGTATGGGACTTCATCCAATATGTGAATATGGTGTTATTTGTGAGTATTGACTCATGAAATGATTTAATATGATCATTATTATACCAAAAACACTTATGAAATGTTTTTATTCTTATGATATTATCTCATTTATTATGATTTATTATTAATGTTCTACACTTTTATAAACCATGTATTTTATTTTGAAAAATCCTTATGACATGAATCATGATTTATAGTGTATGAAATGTTGGATATATTCTCATAAGTTATGATCATGTTCTCATACCCTTAATATTTTATTATGATCACATATAATCATCGATTTATATCTTCCATGTTTACCCTTAATGAGAATTTTAGATCATCTTTTATTATGTTTCTATTTCCATATATTTTGAAGAAATTTATTTAATAGGGAATGTCTGAGAATGGTACTATGTGGGAATAAATTTTTTTGACACAACAAATATATTTCATTAAATTATAGTATTTAAGGACAATAAACATTTATAGGTATAATGAGTGTATTATTTCAATATTTATTGAATATTATTCTAAAATGGTGTAATGTTTTGTATATAATTCTCATATCACCTCAAGTTAAAATCATCCCACCATACAGGGAAATAGTTGGACAAGAATAAGTAAGGAAGACTTATTCACAACTATTTCCTTGTTAAAGTGTTTGAATATAGCTAAGGAGGATCTTATTTCCATCACTGAGAAAAGATTATCAACTATGTTCACAGCTTCAGTGAGTCTCATAAGCCTTTTCATAAGATATACAGTTAGTAGGGTGAAACAAAATGTGATCGTTTCACTTAGAGGTTATACCTAAATCATATGGTCCTCCACTAATAGAGGAAGTCAGTAATATACTATTTATGACCACTCCAACATTGGTTTAATTCTTTATTTATTAAAGGGAAAGAAAATATATTGAGTCTCACTTTCATTACTCTTCATGATTGGCTCATCGGGAGCTCTTTCAGAGAAATTAGATTTGGTAACCAGAAGAGTATGCTTCCTGTATTTAGATAAAGTGATTAGAACATTCAAGAAAACCAACTTCTTTCACTGGTAAATATGTGTTTTTCCAATATTGATATATTATTCCAATACTTAACCATTTCTGGAAGGGTATCCAACATCACTTATGTGTGTGTTGGTCCTGAAGCTGGGAGGTTATTGGGTGTATCTTTCACTTTCACTTCTAGAATCACCCTTTATATGGGACGTAATTCCTCCTCCTCTCGAGTGACCAACCCCATGAAACCACCCACTAGGGTACCACACGTAGTATATTCCTATGACAACACTCTTTTATTACAAACTTAAACATGATTTATTACATAAAACATCACTTGATACAACAAAGAAGATTGAGAGGTTTAGTGTTTTTGGGGATTAGAATCATTACATAAAACCATAAAACATGAAATACAACATCTTTATTGAAAACTTCCTTTACATGAACACTAAATTCCTTCGTACTTACCATTTCATGGGATAACCTGAGGACATGCATATAAAATGGGTGAGCTATAAAGTCCATTAAGGGAGTACACATGAAATAACATGAGGAGTACAATACATGTTATTCAATAGGCATATCAATAGAGAATAAGAAAAACATGAACATAAAGGCATGATAAAGCATGATAATCATAACATGGAAATGTGGCAACAACACTTAACATGGAATTAGCATGATCCAAGGCTCATTGCACATGGAGCGTGAGTAAATCCTCATTGAACATAAAGCACGATTAAACCCTCGTTGCACTTGAATTAGCATGAGTAAACAATCATTGCACATGAAGTATCATGATACTATACTTTACCCAATGCATTCGAGCGCTATAAGGGCGCACCCTTCATAAACATTTCATTTCATGCATAAGTGTGCCACATGGATCATAAAACATAGATTCATAAAACATAATCATTTATTACACGATACAGGAATATGAAATTCATAAATGAAACATTATAATAAATAAGTAAATGTGCATAAAGGTGAATACCCTTGATGGAGAAATGGGCATGGTATTCACTACACAATGGCATTGGCTTAGAAAATCGATGCGATTTCAGCAGCGTAATGGCGTGACATAAGAATTCATAAAAACGGTTGATGAGAGAGAAAAGGGTTCCTCATCATATTTACATGTAATGGACATTAATAAGGTCATATAGATACATGTCCCAAAAATTGTAATGGAAATTAGATTCATGATAAAAAAATATTTCTTGAATGTAAAAGAGGATAGAGAAGTTCCTTTCTGTAATTTCGGCATAGTAACGGGTGTACATGGGAGGCATTTAGTGAGAGAGAAAGGGTTCTCCCATCATTCAAACATAAATAGGGCAGTATGAGGGAGGTGCGAAACCATACCCCAACATTCATAATTGTAATTAAAGGGGAAAAACAACTTAAAGAAAATTGGACAAAATTTAGAAAGGAAGAAAAAACCCTTACTTGGAAGTGTGCTTCCAAAGGCTAGAGAGAGGTATGTGAGAGGCTTCTTGGGAGCTTGGGGAACCTTGAGAGAATTCTTTATTATTTAGGTTTGGGACCCCTTATATTAAATTAATCCAATCCACAAACAATCCCATGGTTTTTGCCCATGGTTTTTGGAAAAGGGAAGAGAAAAACATTATTTTATAAGGCCAAATTCCTAACTTCTTAAAATATTAGGGTTGCTTATGTGGAGGTGAGTCACACTCCGATGGAAATTAATTTAAAAAGACAAGGTGTTTAATAAGTCTTGAGGGGTCCATTAATGCTTTGAAAAGTAATCCAAACAAACCCAAAATCACATTATTTTAATGGTAAAACATATATTGGCCAAACATAATGATTATAGTATTTTATTACAACACTATTGGGTCATTATGATTTCATAAAACACATTATATATTTAAATGGTATTTAATTTTTACTAAAAAATTTGAATGTATCAGAAAATTATGAAAGATTTACCGTTGGATAATTTCGATTCCCTGGTTCCAAAAATAACATTTAATTTATTTAAATAATTTTCTAAATATGTTAATTTTCACTTTTAAAATAAAAACTGACATTTATCGAAAATTCACAGGTTTTGAAAAAAATGGCTTTCAAACCTTAATAAAAAATATAATTGCATTCATAAAATTATACGATAATTTATATATAATAAAATTAATCTAATAATAATAATAATATTTTATTAAAATATTATTTAATTCAAAAATCCCTTAATTTAATAAAATAGATTTCTTAATTAAATAATATCTAAAAACACCATTTGTACTTTAAAAACTATTTACAATGTATCAATAATGACAAGAAATTATATTCATTATTATATACAAAAAAATGTACATGAACATAGTACTATCGATCAGTTACATAACCCCTTAAAACTACCACATAAGACATAAGGGTAAGGTGTACGATGGTGACAGACTCTTGGGGTGGCTCGGATAACATCGCTTGAGTGGTAATTTCTATCAACTTCCACTTTTCCCGTAGACGGTCCCGTTTGAGCTTGACATGATGAAGCTCATCTTGGGCTTGGTCAAGAGAGAAGCCCAAAAACGCCACCTATTTTCCGAGCTCTGACAAATGGACTTCGTATGGAGAAATTCTACTAGATGAGGCCATTGCTTCTTTTGTCTGCGTAAATTGGATTTGTTAAAGCCTTTTATTTATACTAATCATGTGATCATTATTCAACGACTATATTAGAAACGGTCAAAATTCTTAACATAAAATCAATGAAGTTGAAAATTTATATAAACATAAAAAGACATTTAATTAGATCAAGAGGGATTTCTATTAATGAAACTTTGGGTCGTTACAATTCCAGAGTCTCTAAGTGTTCATGCACCATCTCCACCCTTTAGAAAAAATAACAGGGTAAAATTTTAAGAGTTTCTTGTAAATTTAAGACAATATTAAAAAAATAGATTTGTGATATACATCTTCAGGGTTGATGAGATCACCATACTACTTATTAGCTGAATAGATGATTTTCCCTTCAATAGTGCCTTGATCTGCCATACCATGTATCCATTTCATAATGGGAATCCTATTTTTGGTTGAAAATATCAAAATATCCATCTCTTATGTTCAATTACTATCCTCATATAGGCTGGTATCAAAGTCAAAATTCATGGGGTGATTCAATTTGGAAAGTCAGAGAATTAATATTTTATTATTAATTGTTTATCATAGCCCTAAAATGTCTATAACCAATGTACACCCCCTAAAAAATAGACTACTTTAGTGAAGTGATAATCAGATGGAATGCATATAGGATCCCCTATATAACAGGAATAAGATTCAAGAATTAACGATTTTATTAATTTTGCTAACCTATTATCCTTAACTAGAGATTCATTCAACTATCTCTTGCTAGACCATATTGGTTCTAACTCATGATATGTTTTCTCTTTGATTCTGATCTATTGAGTTACTTCACTGGTCATGTGATACTTTTTATAATTCCAAGTAATTTGTTTTCCCTTCTCCCAGGATAACTCTATAGTGACCCTAGGGATGATTCTCACCAGATTACTATGAGGTTATGACGGTATCTAGGTATGGGAACACCTAGGGGTCAATCCAATAAATGTGTTTAGGGAGGGAAGTTATATAATGGACTATACTTTTCATACATAGATATTTCATCTAAATAGAATAATATTCAATACATAACATAAAATACCATGCCAGAACCATATAGGTTTAGTGTCTTTGGAAACTAGAAAATATAAACAACTAGTTCATAAAACATCTAAATCGTCTTCTGTTTATTCCTTAATAATTAGAACCTATTTTGACACATTTTACTTAATACATTTCTTCATATCCTGGGAAAATAAACAAAATAAATGGTGATATCATATGATTAGTAAGGTTAAATAATAAAGACATCAATAATATCATAATCACGAGACATGAGAATTTAAGAAAAACATTTGAAATTTATATCTTCCATATCAAAGATCAGGATATCTTGTTATGGGATAAACCATAGAAGTCCATAAAGAAAATATTTCATGAGATCATAACATTAGAAATGAAATTTTGGCATAAAAATAAGCATAAAAAATCATTTATATATTATTCAAGTATCACTAAAAAGACCATCATAGAGGAAAACCCCTTTAATAAACTAGTCTCACTCCCTATTCCTACCATGTGTTACTGAACGGAGTTTACTTCTGGTTATTCCTATTTATCCCATGAGATATAAATCATTACCCATTGTATTGGAGGGAGATATTGGTCCCAACCATAATAGAATGAAAACCATATATATTTGTTCCATAAGAACATAAATTATTCATCATATCAGAACCCATGAAATGAAATGGGTTCCATAAACACCATTTAATCATAACTTAACCCATGTAAAAGAAATGAATTTCATAGTTATCATTCCTTCATAAAAATAAACCAACCATAGGAATAATACAAACAACATCCTTGAAAAATATCCCCATTAAAACATAAGTAACATAAAAAATATTACGTTAGATGGAAAATAATTTTGAGAGATCACTTGAAAATAATTATTGAGGAAAATATCCGATCTTCTTTGGAAAGTTTTTCTTTTATTAAAATGACACACAATTTTAAAAGAAAAAGTTTTATTTGAAGATATACTCATAATATTGTAAGAGAAGATTCAGGGAAATAAGGTGTCCAGAAAGAAGAAAAATATATCCATGCTGTATAAGTTAAAAAAACATCCCTCTCATACTTTTGTTAAAAAATTAAAAAAAATACCTCATTATGAAAATGAAACAAATATTTCTTTGAAACCATTTAATAAAACTTCATGCATGGGTAAAAATAACATTATACATTATATAATAATTTAAACAATATTTTTGAAAACATTTCTAAGAAACATGGAATTAAAAGATAAATATTCTCCAGTAGATACTTACATATAAACAGTCCCGAATAAAATGAGGTTGTGAATTTAACCTCTAAATTATTTCTGATTTCCTCCATACATATTTGAAAATCATATATAATGGATTAAATAATGTTATTATATTATTATAGAACAATATTAATATTCATGGTATCATTTATGATCATATTGTCACCCTTTGTAAATAATATTTCATTATTACACTTCTTTCGGGCGTTAACTTCTTCATTTTCATATGAATGTTTTGTGGTATAATTCCCAATTCTTATGCATAGAATATAGTTATATAATTTTCAAAATGATATTAAGGTAATATATATCATATTTATTCATTATATACATTTATATAATCATTATTTAATGGTGAATATGGAAAATGAATTGCATCGCGTTGTAGAGATGGTAGGTCGTATGTACGCACAAAGGATGATATCATTATCTTATTGGTAAAAGATTAAGTAATTTGATGGTATATATTTTTTATAAAATAAATATCATATTATAATTATTATATATATCTATTATTTCCATCATTATACCCATCTAAGCATTTCAGTATGAAAAATATATTACACCATAATGTGGCGACGGTAAGTCGTACGTATGCACGCGTTTTACTTTTATTTTTCATAGGATGGATAAAATTTGGACTATGATTGTTACATAACCATAATAAATTCTCATAATATAAGAGACACTAGATTTATTACTTTATAATGTAAAAAATTGATGAATAAGAAGTAGAAGATGAAATAATCTAAGAAGAGTAAGTAAAGATGATTATCTATTCCTTGGTGAACATCCATTAAATATCCTCTTAGGGACACTAAGGTTGGTCTTTTTAGAAGAAAAAACCTATAGAAAGTGTCTAAGTAATTTTAGAAGATAAATTAGTAGGGTATGGTCTAGCTTGAATGCTCAATGGGATGTGAAGAAGTGAGGGAGGAGGTTCCGTTTTAAAATTGCGGTGATGGGGAACTTTTCGAATTTCCAAAAATATTAATTTATAAAAATTTAATCTCAATACAAATACCTCCAAAAATAAATGGATTCAAATATAATATGATATAATCTTGTTATATCATCAAACAGTATTTCTTATACATGTTTTAGTATTGTTTTAAATATTATCATTTTTATTAAACCTTAAGTAACCTATTTTAATTTTAACTAAAGTAACAATTTTTTAATATTAAATGCATGTTATTTTTACTTATGTGATGTAAATTAAATCATAAATTATCAATTTATTAAATTTTAGACAATATAATTTTGTTTTTTATTTTTTAATATTTTTTATGATTTTTAAATAATTTAATAATTTATAATTTTGGTAAAATGTCATTAGTGTCAATTTTGAAACTATTCATTATTTGGACTATTAAAAATATCAATAAAAGAAGTTAACTTAGAAAAAAATAATTTATTATATCCGTGATAGGTCAAGGTCATCAATAAAATTCATATATCACATTAATTATCTCAAATTAAATTTATTTTAACATTTTTATTTACAATCATTTGATATTTCCATTAATAAATTAATTACTAAATTAGAGTTGTGTACTTATTTAATATAAATATTTATTTACTAAAAAATTAAAAATAAAATAACATGACGAAGAAAATTCATATAGATTTCAAAATATTATTTATAGGTGAATATATCCTTTGGTTAATGTTATATTAAAAATGTTATATTATTTAAAACATGAATCTGACATCTTTAAAACTTTATTAAATAAGATTTTATAAATACCATTATCTGATCTAAGTGACCCTAAAAGTAAAATATAAATTAATAACATGAAAAAATATTTATTAATTTACAAAAATGTACATTTATATTCGTTCATAACATAACAATTTCCCCATATGGACATATAACGGATGTTAAAGACAAAGAATGTGACATTTTGTGACTTTCTTTAATTTAAATATTAAATTAGGAATTTTAATAGAACAAAATCTATTAAATGACATAATTTAGATCCTTAGGGGTTAAGGGTATATTTTTATTCATCCAATAAAATTTTTCCAAGGTTTAGGGTCATTTTACAGTCTCTATAATTTTATTTTTATCCTAAATAACTAAATTTACCGTTTACTATGGTAACAAAATTTACCCAGGCTACTATTCATATTGGCAAAAATAAAGGGGAACTATTCAATAAATTTTGAAATTATGAATCCAAATTTAGAATCCTTTTTTAAAAATTCAATACACATAAGTTTCAGAATTTAATTTAAATTAAAATTGTTAAAAATCCATGAAAACATTTTTTCGAAAAAATTCACTTTTAAAGCATAAAATGTTTTTATAATAAATTCCTACATAGAATCCTATTAAAAAGCCATAATTGTATTATTTTAGATCAAAATTAACTAATTAAAATTTAAAACTAATCCAAAACATAATTTTACTTTATAGATAGTTTAAAAGAAAAATATAGTTTTCAATAAAAATTAGTATTTCCACTATTCCATATATATAAAACAATTTTAAGATAATTTTGGCATACTGAATTAAAAAAATAATAATTTTATCAAAAGAATGTATTTAACGTAAAAAAATTAAAATAATTTATACTCATTTTTAATGAAAACATATTTTTTTGAAGAATAAGAAATTTTACTAAAATTGTGTGATTATTTTCTAAGCACTTATCAGTACATTCATGTTGATTTAGACACTTATATTTGTCTCATAAATTAATCATTAATATTTATTCCTGCCAATTTTATGGCTAGGATATAATGTTTATTTTATACTAAGAGTGTATCTTTGTTCATTTAAACTCATCGTTTCATACAATGAAATCTATTAAAGAAGTACTATTATTTAAAGAGAAATAATTATTAGAATATGAGGGTGTTAAATTTTACTCCCTTTAAATGAATTTCACCATCAAAATTTGTTACTTGGATACAAGTAGATGAGGATATATCTCTTTCATCATATCCTCATGTTCCCACATAGCTTCCTCAAATTTTTGGTTATGCCATAAAACTTTAACCAAGCGAGTAGTCTTTTTCATAGAACTTTCTCTCTATGATCCAGAATCTCTATCTATTATTATTTATAAGAAATATATTTCTCTAGTGGTATGAATTATGAGTTTAGTACATGTGAAGGATCGGGTATAAAGTTTCTCAGGAGAGATACATGCAACACATCATGAACACGAGAGAGATTTGGTGGAAGCGCTAATCCAAAAGCCACCTAACCAACACGATCAAGAATTTCAAAAGGACCGATATACCTAGGGATTAATTATCCCTTATTTCAAAATATCATCACTCTCTTACATGAAGATATTTGTAGAAATACATTGTCACACACTTCAAAATATAAGACTTTTTATCTATTGTTAATATTAGTTTTTTGTCAAATCTGATATGTTTATATGTGATGTTGGATAGATCTAACATTCTCTTTCATATCCTCAACTAGATCAGGACCCAATAGCTTTAACTACCCAAATTTATCCTAGAATGTTGGAGTTCTACACTTCTTACCCAATAGGGATTCATAATAATCTATTTGACTACTAGAGTAAAATCTATTGGTGAATGAAAATTCTACCAAATGTAGGTGTTGATCCCAACAACCGTTGAAATCCATAGAGAGAGCTCTCAACATGTATTATAAAGTTTGAATTTTCCTATTAGACTGGAAATATATCTAAGGATGATAAGAAGCATTGAACCTTAACACTCTATCAAGAGCCTACTGAAGAATTCTCTAAAACTATAATGTAAACCTCGGGTCTCAATCAGTTATAATGGAAAGTGGTACTCCAAGAAATCTCATAACTTCCTTAAGATATATTCTTGCAAGCTGGTCAAGAGAGAAGTTTTCTTTAATAGTAATTAAGTGTACCAACTTTTTTAGGTGATCAAATATAACCCATATTGCATTATGGCCTTTAGATGTTTTGGGAAGTCTGATGACAGAGTCCATGGTGATGTTTTCCCATTTACATTTCTTTATGATTAGTCATTGTAAAATCCCATTAGACTTATGTCCCTCATCCCTAACTTTGCGACAATTCAAGCACCAAGAAATATATTATGGAATATATTTCTTAATTCCAGCCCACCAAAAATTTTATTTTAGGTCTCTATACATCTTGGTGCTTCTAGGATGAATAGAGAATGATGAAAAATGATCCTCTTTAAATAGATCCTTCTTTAAATCTAGAATAGGAGGGACACAAACATTTTCATGAACCTTAATATTCCATCACAGTCAAAATTGAACTTAGGAGAATTTATCACCTTCTTTTATATATCTACATATTCTTTTTGTTTACCCTTAATATTTACTTTTATAGATTATTGAACATTCACTTGAGCTGGATATAATTGCCCCCCCTTTTTTTAAAACTTCCAGATCCATCCTTTCAAAACCATAGATATTTTATCTTTTGTGATCCTCATCATAGATAGGCTAGCACGGTCCTTTTGACTCAAATCATCTTCCACTTTTATCACTTTACCAAGGTGGTAATGTATTAAGTAGTTGTAATATTTAATCAACTCCAACCATATACTTTGACACATATTTAGATAATTTTGAGTGGAAATAAACTATAAATTTTTGTGATCGGTATATATAACACAACTCTCTCCATAAAGATAATGCCTCAATATATTTGAGGCAAATATTAACACACCTAACCCCAAATCATTAGTTGGGTAATTTTGATTATGTATTTTCAATTTTTGTGAGGCATAATCTATCACCATATCATTTTTCATGAGAACACATCACAACCATTTCTTGGATTAATCGCTACAAATCACAAAACTTTCTCCACTATAGGGTAGTGTGAGAACAGGTGCTGTAAATGACCTTCTTTTCAAATGCTTGAAATTCTCTTCACATTATTCAATCCTTATGAACTTAACTCCTTTCTGAGTCAACATGATGAGTGGATTAGATAATCATGATAAATATTTCACAAAATGTCAATAATATCCATACAAACCAAGAAACTTCATATATCTATTACTGATATTAGTCTTGGCCATTGTTCAATAAATTTCATCTTTTATGGATCCACAAATATCCCCTCTCTTCAGATTTTGTGACCCAAAAAATGAATATTTCTAAAGCCAAAATGAAAACTTGGAAAATGTTTCATAAATATTATCCTTTCTCAGGGTCTTCAGTACAATCCTCAAGTGATATTAATGTTCTCTATCTTTAAATATAGAAGAATATTATCTATAAATATTACTGTAAAATAATCAAGATAGACAATAAAGACTCTATTAATTAAATCCTTGAATATATCTAGGAAATTAGTAAGACCAAAATCCATCACTATAAATTCATATTGTCCATACTTTGTTTGGATCACTTTCCTGGGTATATCCTCCTTATTAACACTAAATTAATGATATCCAGAATGAAGATCAATATTGGAAAATTATTTAGCTCCACCTAGTTGGTCCAATAAGTCATAAATATATTTATTCTTCATAATGATCTTGTCAAGTTCTTGATAATCAATGTAGAGTCACATTGATCTATCCTTCTTTTTAACAAATAGAATTGGTGCACTTCATGGTGACACACTAGGGAGTATGGATCCCTTTTCATGATTCTCTTGGAGTTAATTCTTCAACTCCTTCAAATCAATTGGGTCCATTCTATAAAGGCTCTTTGAAATAGGCATAACACCCAGTATGAGTTTTATTGAAAACATAACATCACAATTTGGTGAAAAAACATGAAATTATTTTTTAGAGACATCAAAAAACTTTCGTACAATAGGTGTATCCTTAATGGTTAGTTTATACCCAACCATATGATTTAGATAACCTTCCTTTATAGTAATTAAGTCCCAAAATATGGAAGTAATTTTCACTGGAAGTTTATATTCATCCCTACATTGATAGATGATCATATATTCATTCAGAATATGAAATGTGATTTCCCTTCATTGTAAATTGATATGAGATCTATATAAGGAAATCCAATCATTTCCAATAATCACATCATATTCAAATAATGGAAGGATCATAATATTTTAAAGAATAACTTTACCAAAAACATCAACAAGATAAAAATTATAAACATGTGGCCCGACTTTTTTGCTATTAGGAGTTTTCATAGCTAACTAAACATATAATTGTTGAGGTAATATGGTGATATGCCTAGAAAATTCATTGAAAAAAAGAGTTGCTGGATCCAGTACCAAATAATATTTTAGATGTTTTAGAGTGGATGTAAAGTGTGACATTAACTAGTACATGGTCATACTACACCTCACAAGTAGTGATTTCATGATATTTTCCTTTGTCTTTGGCCTTAAGAGGTTGACAACATCGATCATCATCAATAACCCCATGATTTGGGAATTTATTATCATAATTTCTATTTTCCTTTCACTTCTAACATTGAGGTTTTGGAGGTGCATTTTTTGTATCTATTACTATATTTTTATTATTAACTATCTTTTCCCAATCACTTAGAAATTAAATTACCCGATGACCTTCTTTCCAACACTTAAATCATTTTATAGTCCCTTTAAGATATTCTACTCCATGTTTCTTTCCACATTGTGAGAATAAAGGAAAGCTCTTCTTCTTTTCCCTATGGTTTTTGGATTTCCCATTGAATTCCATTTTTATCTTCTTATAAAACCCATAAGATTGATGGTTGACTCTAATCTCTATATCAACCTTGAGAGAAAATAGAATGATTCCCTCATAAATACTGATGTACCTTATGGATAATTACCTTAGGAGTCTTGGTTTTATGAAACTAAATAATTGATCAACTTTACTCTCAGGTTGAATGATAATTCTAGAAGAATACCTTGAAATTCTTGTAAAATTTACTTCGTATGTACCAACAGATTTACCATAATTTTGGTTAATCTCAAGGAACTTTTCTCCATCTTCACACGAAGAATAAAAGGAAAATACTTATTGAGAAATAAGTTATTGAACTCAAACCATTCCAAAGATACAATTTCAGATCATTTCCTTGTATTCCTGATAAGATTACACCATTGATATTCTTTAACTTACAAATGATATAATTATAAGATGAATTTTGCATGTTATGAACATTGGAGAACCAAAAATATATTTTTAGTTTTACTAATCTATTATTTATCCACTATTGGATCATAAAACCCACTGAAAGAAGGTGGTCGATGTCTCGTGAAAGACTCAATAAAATGTTTTTCCCTCCATTTCTCATTTAGAAGTCCAGTATGATTCATATCTTGAGAAATTTGTTTGAGCATATAAATAAGTTTTTCCCAGCTCTCATAGCATTCAGTTTCTCATGAGTAAAATCGTTTCATTTCCCGTTTCATTCAACATTAACATGATTTCTTTTAGTTTTATCCATTTACTAAAACAAAAAATAATAATGTGAGTAACACTAATTATAATGGTAAAACCACATAATCAAGGATCATTACTTATAAAATTTTAATTTAGAACACCATATGGTTTATCCTAGGTTATTTATGATCATAACCAAAAATCTAAGATTGTATCTTGTACTTAGACTTTTCCTTATGGTTATTATTATGGATTTATCATCCTAGTTTTCAAAGGTTAACTAAACCTTGCTCTGATACCAACTCTAATGGACCATAATTTTCATACATAGATATTTCATCTAAATAAAAGAATATTCATTACATAACATAAAAAACAATTCTAGAACCATATATTTTTAGTGTCATAGGAAATTGCTAAATATAAACAACTGGTTTATAAAATATCTATATTATCTCCTACTTATTCCTTGAAAACTATAACCCCTTTAAAAACATCTTACTTAATGTATTTCTTCATGTCCTGGGAAAATAATCATAAGAAATGGTGATATCATATTATTAGTAAGGATAAAGAGGGTAGATATTAATTATATCATAATCATGAGACATAATAATGTAAGAAAAACATTTGAAAATTATATTCTATATATCAAAGATCAGGATATCATATCATGGGATAAATCAAATAAGTTTATAAAGAACATATTTCATGAGATCATAAGGTAATAAATGAAATTTTGGAATAAAAATAAGCATAGAAAATACATTCCATATTATTCAAGGATCACTTCCAAGAACATCATAGTGTAAAAAATCATTTACTGAACCAGATTAACTCCCCATTACATCCCAGTGTTATTGAACCAGATTTACTTCCCACTCTAGACCTGTATTACTAAACCAAGATCATTTCCCGTTCTATTCCTGTCTAGATCATGAGATATAAATATTTACCCATTGCATTGGAGGGAGATATAGGTCCCCCCATCACATAATGA
Source organism: Viscum album (assembly GCA_963277665.1). Classification (NCBI taxonomy): domain Eukaryota; kingdom Viridiplantae; phylum Streptophyta; class Magnoliopsida; order Santalales; family Viscaceae; genus Viscum; species Viscum album. The sequence goes on along the minus strand of OY728131.1, from coordinate 667,782,459 downwards.
AAACCATACATATGACACAAGAACATAAATCATTCAACATATCAGAACCCATGAAATGAAATGGGTTTCATAAATAACATTCAATCATAACGTAACCCATGGAAAGTAAATGGGTTTCATAGTTATAATTACATCATAAACATAAAACAACCATAGGAATAATAGGGAAAATATCCAGGAAAAATATCCCCATTAAAACATAATTAACATCATATAATGTTATCTTAGATGGAAAATAATTTTGAGATATCACTTGAAAATAATTCTTGAGGAAAATACCATTTATTCTTTGAAAATGTTTTATTTTCTTAAAATTACACATAATTTTAAAAGAATACATTTTATTTGAAAATATACATTTAATATCATAAGGTATGATTTAGGGAATAAAGTCTTCATTAAAGTGGAAAAATATATTCTTGTCTTATAAGTTAAAAAACATTCCTCTCATATTTTTGCTGGAAATTTCAAGAAGTACCATGTTAGGAAAAACCACAAAGTTTCCATTAAAAAAATTTAATAAAAATTCACACATGAGTAAGAATAAATTTAACAATTTTATAAAAATAGTAAAAAAAAAATTGGAAAAATTTTTAAGAAACACATACATGGAAGATAAATATTTCCCAGTAGATAATTACATATAAACATCCCAAGTAATATGATATTATGAATTTAACCCTTAACTTAGGTCTAATTTAATTCATATGTATTTGAAACACTTGTATAACTGATTAAATAGTGCTATTAACTTATTATATAATGATATTAATATTTATGATATCATATATTCTCATATTATTACCCATTTGTTAATAATATTCTATTATTACTCTTCTTCTGGGTGTTAGATGATTCATTTTCATATGCATTTTTTGTTTTATAAGTCCCAATTATTATTCATAGGATATAGTTCCATAATTTGAATAATTATATTCAGGTAATATATATCATATTTATTCATTATATAGATTTATATAATCATTCATGAATAGTGAATATTGAAAATTAACCGCATCGCATCATGAAGACGATTAGTCATACGTATGCATTAGCGATAGTATCATTCCTTTAATAGTTAAAGGGTAAGGAATTGGTTATTATATATTTTGTTCTAGAATAAATATAATGTTATAATTATTATACATATATATATATAAAATATTTTAATCATTATACCCATCTAGGTAATGTAGTTATGAAAAATATATTACTCCATGATGTAGAGACGGTAAGCCATACGTATGCACATTTAGTGATTTCATTTTTCATTTGATAGAAAAAGGTTGAATATGGTTGTTCAATAATAATAATAAAATCTCATAATATATGAGATTCTGGTTTTCTTACTTTATAGTATAAGCAACACATGAATTGTAATTTTAAGAAGAACTAATATTGGAAGAGTTGGAAAAAGATTATTGCCTCTTCCTTGGTGAACTTCCCTTACATATCCTCCTATGGACACTAGGGTTGATATTTTGATAAGGAAAAAACCTCTAGAATGTGGATATAGATGTTTATTGGAGGAAGTTTTAAGGGATGGTATATTTTGAAAGCTCAATGGGATGTGAATAAGTGGGGGAGTAGGTTCCTTTTTATAATTGAGGTGAGGGGAACTTTTGTAATTTCTAAAAATATTAATTTATAATAAATTAAATATCAATAAAATACCTCCAAATAGAAATCTATTTGAATATAATATGAGATAAGGTTGTAATATCATCATCCAATATATTTTAGATAAGTTTTGATATTAATTTTAACCCTATCATTTTTATTAACCCTTTAGTAACCTATTTTAATTTTAACTAAGGTAACAAATTTTTCAATATTAAAATTTTGTAATTTTGACTTATATGATGTCAATTAAATCATAAATGAAAAATTTGTTTATTTTTAGACCATATAATTTTTTTTGGAATTTTAAATATGTTTTATGATTTTTAAATATTTTAATAAAATATAATATTTTTATAAAATATCTTTAGTGTCAATTTTGACGTAATTCATTATTTGGACTTTTAAAAATATCAGGATAAAAATTTTAATTCAAAAAAAATTCATTATATCTCTTAGAGGTCAAGTTAATCTATGAAATTCATTGATAACATTAATTATCTAAAATTAAATTTATTTTAATAATTTTGACAACATTAATTTGATATTACCATTAATAAAATAATTACTACATTAGCGCTGCGTAATTATTTAACACACTTATATCTTTACTAAAATTTGAGAATAATATACTCTGATTAATATATTTATTTTATATTTTAGAATAAAATTTATTGTTTAATGCATCTTTTGGGTAACCTTATATTAAAAATGTTATACTATTTAAAACATGAATGTGAAATCTTTAAATATTTATTAAATATGGGTTTATAAATACCATAATCTTATCTAAGTGACCCAAAAAGTAAAAAATATCAAATCATGAAAATATGTTTATTAAATTTAAAATAATTTATTGTTTTATTCCTTCATAACATAACTTTTTCTCCATGGGGACATATAAGGGATATTAAAGACAAAGAAAGTGTCATTTTGTGACTTTCTTTGATTTAAATATTATATAAGTAATTTTTACAAACAAATGTCCATTAAATTAAATAATTTTGATACTTATATGTTATGTTTCTAATTTTATTCATCTAATATATTTTTTTCATGTTTCATGGTCATTTTATAGTCTATATTTTTATTTTTAGCCTAAATTACTAAATTTACCCTTTACCGTGGTAACAAAATTCACAAGGTTACTATTCATATTGGAAAAAAATTAACGGGACCTAGTTAATAAATTTAGAAATTATGAATCTATATTTTTCATATATTTTTCATAATTAAAAACACCCATGTTGCATAATATAATTTAAATTCAAATCTGTAAAACGCCATGAAAAATAATTTTTCAGAAAAATTACCTTTTAAAACATAAAATGTTTTTATAATAAATTCATGTATAAAATCTTTTTAAAAAACCACAATTTTTTTATTTTAAATAAAAAATAAAAAAATAAATTTTAAAACTAATCTAAAATATAATTTTACCATGAATATACATTAAAAGAAAAATATAGTTTTCAATAAAAATAGAATTTTCACAATTACTTATATAAAAAATATTTTTAAAATATTTTTCACATGATGAATTCAAAAATTAAATTTATTTTATCAAATAAATTTCATATAACTTATAAAAATAAAAATAATATAAACACATTTTAGAAAAAACATATTTTTTTGAATGAATAAGTGATTTTAATGAAATTATGTGACTATTTTCTAAGCACTGACCAATTCATTCATATTTATTTGGACCTTTATATTTATTTCATAAATTAGTTATTCATATTTATTCCCACCAATTTAATGCCTAATATATAATGGTCATTTTATACTAATAGTGTTTCTCTGTTCATTTTAACTCACTATTGTGTGCAATGTAAGCTATTGAAGAATTAAAGTTATTTAGAGAGAAATATTATTAAAATATCAAGGTGTTACAAGTTAGATCTCAACCTGAATATTAACCTATTCCATCATCACCCATATTTTTCACCACCATCAGATTGTTTTCTATTTTGAGATCTGTCAGTGGAAAGATTGATTTATATTGAATGCTCCGAAGCTAATGTGCGAACATGTTTGGGTAATATAATTTCTAATTTTTTTATATTTAGTAAAATAATCTAGGATGAAGTACCTTATGGATATCTTGTATGAATGTGTTTTATATTCACCATGACCATCTTCAGTGATTTTTCTGATGAGAGGATTTCCCTAAGGAATAATGCTAGACTCCAAGTGTTGAATCAGGAGCTTCATGGGCTTTCCATCCTTTCGTGAAAATATCATAATACTAGACATATCTTGTATGAATGTCCTGAAACTTTAATTGGGTATAAATAATTTTTAACAAATCTCATATATATTGTAAATTTCTTCTATAAAACCCTATAACATTTTCAAGGACCCTGATATGTGTAATATGAAGTTCATTTTGTAGATGTATATAATAAACTGATGGATTTTGGAAAATATTGGTACTACCAGGATGAAAAACCTCCCTTATTCCAATCGGGCCTCTACCAAAAAGGTACTCAACTATACTCTAATATGTAAGTTGTTAATTGGGAGATAGTTTTAACTTAGACATAGGACGAGGAAGCCAAAAAGTCAAGTTTGAGGAGGAATTTTCGGTTGACATCAAAACCCCATTTTTTGTAATGACCCTTCTTTAGTTTGGGCTAATGTGTACTCGATATTCCCCATTTATATACAAAAGGGTATTTTATTGGGTGAATTAAATATGGTCTATCTCTCTATGATAATTGGATGATATTTATCCATATTTCAAACTCAATGTTTGTATATACGAAAGGATCCTTCCCCATGGCATTAATAGATTCTCTTAGTGAGGCTCAATCCAGTGAATGTGTTCACCTAATAACCCCCCACAAACCTTGGTGAGGTACTCATAATACATATATCCAATAATGGGTGCTCTAAATACCTTGTATATATCTCATATATTAATCCCTACTTCTTCATAGAGTAAGTGAGATGTATTTTTCTGTGGGATCCAATGATTGAGAAGTTATAAAATGAGGCCAAAATTCTATTATACATAGGTATATGAAATCCAAAAAAAATCATAGATCCCTTCCCCCATTAACTAATTATCAAACTTAGCACATGATTAACATATGCAATATCTCCACATACATTTAGGCTTAATTACACCTACAATATATAGGACCCAATCCTTTATCCAACATTGAATTTCATTTGTTCCTTATTAACAGAACATAAAAGAATAATTAGGAATGTGAGACTCTAATATATATGAGAGAGTTTCTGGGAAGACTTTGGAATAATGAGGTACATATGGGTTTTTGGTCTCCCCTTTAATAATGTATGAGCGCCTTGGTTAAATATTAACCCTTCCTAGGTTGGGGTACTCATTAAACCAGAAGTCCGTTAGGTTTTTGTCTAGCCTCAGAAGGTTGAATCCTATCAGAACTCTATTCCCATACAGTTGAAGTAAATATGGCACTAGGAACTACTTGTGATGCACATGCAAAACATGTATGAGGTATGAAACATGTGTCTTGTACTATGTAGTTATTCTGGGTTTGATATCTCAGATCAGTTGACAAATATGAGTGGATAATTCAAAGTCTAAAACCATGTTTGATGTATAAGAAATTTTATTTAAAATAAGGTTTAACAATATCAGTTGATTGAGAAAAGAGTATGTCGGAAATATTTCAAATTAATAGTAATCCATATAAAAAACAACCAATGAAAATTTCACAAAGGGGAGATTTCACCCATGTCAGTTCTCTTATCCCACTTATCTCATGTACTTTTGTTTGAATACCATTTACCCAAACAAATTTTCTTAGCTTAGAGCCATGCTAAACACATTATGCAAAGCCAGGTGTACCTATATGAAGATGACAAGCCTCTATCACACCTAATCCAGTGTGCCATGGTTAGAGTAAAAACAAAGGGTTTTATAAATATTACTTGGAGTAAGGAATGATACTTGAGTGAAAAGATAGTTTGAAAGCTTAAGGTTTAACCTATTCCATTTGATGTGTTCAAAGTAAGTGGCGATCTCTCTAGTGTGACATGCCTAATTGATTAGGTTTTTAAGATAATTTTTTATTATAGGGAAGAACCTAGGTAATACTTAAAGGATTGTTGGTGGTTTATAGTTTGTATTTATAATAAGGTTCTTTAAAACAAAACAAAAAAAAATGTAAATGGTTGAATAATGTTTTAAAAAACATAGTTTAAACTGTTCAATAGTTAAAAAATGAAGCAATATTTATTATTTATGAGAGAATAAAATCATTTTAAGTTCACTAAAAAACATTTAAAGTTCATATTTATGAAAATTTCTTTAGTTTTAGAGTAATTATTTGCTTGATATTAATCACTATCTCAATTACCATGTAGATCCTAAAATTAATAGACTTAAAAATGGGCCTTGGTGAAACCATCATCAGACAAAATTCCACATCTTATAAATGAGTTTTGGGGATTTCAAAGCATAAACCAATTGAATGTGTGTGGGATAGAAATATAATCCTATGTTTTCCAATTAGAACAGAATAAGTTTCCCATGTGAAATATTAGGGCTGATCGGTTAAAAGAACACATGCATTATGTGAAAGAAAGTTGATATAAATTTATAATAAGAAAATAAATCAAGATAAAAACATGTAAAATGATCAAAACCTAAAAACATAATTAAATAAGTAGAGATTTTTTTTGGAACTCTATTGAGATGATGTATATCTCCCCTGCAATGTCCTCTGACCATTTAGCTCTCAATTGAGAGGAGGAGGAGTCTTAGGTAGATTTTATTCATCAATTAAGATTTCTATATGAGGATAGAAAGATAAATAACCTATATGGTTATGAGATGAATCATTTGGAACTCAAAAATGGATACACATCACTCCTTAATCAAAATTTCAATTGATGTTTCCATGGTTTCCTTTTATAGGTAAAGTGGAAGGTTGTTTGGGGCACCCAAATTTCAAGATACAACATGTGTCATGGATTTTTACTGGTAAGAGACAAAATATTGAATTTGATAAAAGAGTATAGTTGTTTTTAGTATAATTGATTGTCTTAATATAAAATGGTTCTTATATTAAAAGTATATATTGGGATATATTGTCAAAATACTAAATAATAGCCTTGAATTTGAGTCGATTTAGTTATCTAGATAGATCAATCTATTTGGGACACTAAATTGATAAATTGGGGTTAGGTGCCTTAAGAATACTTATATCCCATTGAGTTTTGAATTATATTTTTTAACCCAATTAGATTGTTATATTTCTTTGAATTCATGAAAAAATGGACATATTTTCTCTATATTCCTTGTAGTTTGGCCCATTTTGATTCGACTTCATCTCAGGATCTCTAAATCACCACATCCTGTAATATAAACAAAAAAATAAGTAACATTGAAAATATTAATAGTAATAAATATTAACTATTTAAATCAAATGATTTATAAATTTTATTAATATATTTGTAATTTATAATTAAAAATTAGCTTAACTAAATGGTATAAAGGTGAAAATGATTGGTGAATCACTATGCTTTCACACCCTCACACCTAAACATTTTCACTCTTGGTAAAAGTCACATTTCAGAAAATGATTCCTGAATATATTCCTTAGATCATGAATATTTATCTTTCATAGTAAATTCATTTCATGATAGAAATTTGAGAAAAGGAAGAACCACATCTAAGAGTTTATCTTAGAATTCAAGGAAATGTGTGTCTTATAAACTATATCAGAATGAATGTTAAGGAGATATATGATACTAGTATTATCAATGAACTAATAAGTCAACCATGTCACTAAATATACACATATATGTATGATAACAATTTCATGTTATTCTTTCCACTTTATATCCAGTAAATATATGTTATTTTAGAAAAATTCTACTTGATATTTTACAATAAACCTACCCTATATCCATTGTAATAAAATTTAAAGACCCTATCACTTAATCATTCATAGAAGCCAAACCTTAAGATCCTGACCTAGACACCCCCTTATGATGTATATTTCACCACTTCCCTCTTTATTTTTTTTTGTTTTTGTTGTCATTTTGTTTCTTTTTAGGGCATACAATAGTCAAATGATGGGTATAGACGCACTGGATAATCTGGAACAATAATGAAATAGAATAAATAACGAATTAATGTATGGAAAAATCGTTTTGTAAATATGAGAAACATTAACCAAAATTATATACACCTTCACTTAAGAGATAAATATTCACACTTCATGGTAGAGTGAAATTATGTGTGGATATGTTATATGACATAATTAACCCATAAAACTCACATATAAGGTTAGAGAATCTCTATGTATTTGTAAATATAGAATCATTTATATCATTTAAAAATAACTAATTTTACTAAAATCACCTCCTTAATATTAACATTATTCCTAGACTCACATTCCATCGGTGAATTTGTTTTTAATGTTAAAACAACTTGAAATAGGGAAATTGAACATGAATTTTTAATAAATTCAATGTTTATATGGGCATTTATATTAAAATTTAAAAAAAGTGGGGAAAAGGTCAATATAGAGAGAGAGAAGAATAAAAAAACATAAAAATTAAATATAATAAATAAAAAGAGAAAATTAAGGAAGGAGATAAAAAAACCTAACTGACTTCAGAATGTATCCACCCCTAAACCTAAAATTCATAGTGACCACACTATAATTAAAGATAGGGTAAGAAGGAAGGATAAAGCCTAGAAAGTATCATTGATAGATTACTTTTTGAAGGTGTATTTCCTTTAGTTAGGAATCTAAAATTATATCCTAGATGTTCTTGGGGTGCTTTCCATTGAAAGTGAATATTTGTTTGGTTTCCTCAGTTTTTACCTTAAAAATGTCAAAAGGACAGACATTGGTTACATTATATGGGCTAGACCAAACGTAAAAAATATTACCTAGGTGAAAATTCATCCTTTAAATTTAAAGTAGGACCTTTTTCCCAATTTGTAACGAATAAAGAAGGATGTAGAAATCATATTAAGGCTTGGTTTACTCTTTATAGATACATAAGTTTTCATATAAAACCCTTCTTATTTTCTATAGATTTGAATCAACAACTTCAATTTTTAACCTACATAAAAATTATTAGAAATATATTATTTAATGGACCAATAGTCCCAATGATCTATTTAAATGGGGAGGTGAATTTTTTTCCAAACATAAATTGATACAGTTACATGGAAATGAGATATTTGAAAGCAGTACTATACTCCCAAAAAGCATCATCAAGCCTAATAATCTAGTATTTTCTACTGATTTGGAACATTTTTTCAATAATTTATTTCAATTCCTTATGATACAACTCATATTTATTATTGGTTTGAGGGTGATAAGATATGAAAACTTGATTCCCAAATCCATACCAATACCAAAGTTCTTCCATTGTACAATTATAGAAATGAGAACCCTAGTCATCGATGATAAACTAAGGCAATCCCAAACCTATATTATATTTGGGTTCTATAAAATTTTATAACTACCTTTGAGTTATTATTCCTTGTGGATTTTTATTTTTCCCATTTATACATATAATATACTTCTAGAATAATGTAAAAAAAATACTAATTGAATTTTGAAATGACACCATAAATTCAATTCCCCAAATATAAAAAATATCATCTAAAAGAATGGGTTTATATGGAATTTAATTTATTTTAGATATATTCCCTATACTTTTACTATGAGTACAGTCAATACAATAATCACGGGTATAAAAAACAATGTTTTCCAAAATAGATAAAAATTGAGGACTTTGCGGCTGGTTTTTTGAGTGTCAAAGTGGCCTCCACATGAAAGAGTTTGATAAAACCTGAGGATGGGTTGAAGCTCTCCATCATGAACATAATGAATGTGGAATTTATCACTACATCTTATCTAAAGGTTGATGGAATCCCAAATGTACTAGTAAGACTAATATTTAAGATTCCCAACTACATTCTTATAAAAATTAGTTGGAATGAAAGATACTACCAAATAATTTACATTTTTACTATACTAGATAATTCCATCTTACACTTGATACAATTGATCATCAAACAATATTTCAATTATGGGAATATAGAGAGATGAGTCAATTATTAAGGATGAAATTATCCTACTTATATGGTCAACCACCACATTATTTGTTCCCTTTTTTATCCCTTATTTCTTAATTTAAGTTTTAAAAGAGGATCATCTAATGAATGAGGATTACTTTAGATTTTAGTTTCTTAAGGATATATCAAAGGATTTTATGGTCATAAAACATAATCATTTTGGAACCAAGATTAAATGAACTAAATTTACCAATGGAAAATAAAATTTCATGAATTTTTTAGTTGGGGTGTAGTTATATTGGGCAGGTTCCAATATGTATGAGGTATATGAGATGACATATGGAGCTTTATTTAACAATTGTGATAGGACTACCCCAAATTTATAGTTAGAAGCCTCACACATTAACTTAGATGATAAATCCCACCAAGGTGGTTGGATTACCATGGGTGATGTGAGACTCTATTTCAATTGGTTAAAAGTATCCCCATAATTTTTATAAACACAAATTATTTTTCTTTTTGGAGTAATCAAGAGATAGGGAGTGAAATCATCCTAAAGAAATGAATGAAATGATGATAAAACCTAACATGATCTAATAAAGAACATACAACCAACACATTTTTAAGGAATGGTAGGGATTAAGTAAAATCCACTTTTTATTTATCTAATTGGAAACTATCCCAAAAAAGTGATGTGTCCAATTAGTATCCCTTACCACACTGTGAAATAAAATTTCACATAATTTAATACAAGTTTTTTTTCAATACAAATATGAAGGAAAACACCTTGAATACTCAAACACTCATTGAAAAATGAACCGTTGACATTGAAATCATCCATGAATACTTCAATATAATTCTCCAAATAATCTAAACAATAATAACCATACATTTTTGGATGTTTCCTGATGCATTTCACAGACCAAATGGAATCATTCTATATAAAAATATACCAAAGGGACATGTGGAGGTTGTTTTTTCCTGATCCTTAGAGGGAAATATATATTTGAAAATTACCAGAATACCCTTCTAAGAAACAATAATGGTACTTTCATTTTAACCTACCAAGCATATATTCAATGAACGACCATGAGAAATGGTCTTTCCTAGTGTGTTTGTTTAGTTAATGTTAGTATATACCAACATGATATCTATTATACACATGGATTGGTACCAATTCATTGTTCATTATTAATTACTGTAAGACCAGTTTTTTAGGAACAACCTAAATTATAATGACCCATTGGATGTCATAGATAGAGTAAATGATTCATGTAGCCTATAATTTAGTTACCACCTTTTAATAGCATCAAGGAGGTTTCAATTCAGTCAGTGTTGTGCATACCTCATCAGTTTAGGATTAATGTTTTTTAATATACAAAGTTTGAACATTTTTGGGATAATACAAGGAACTTTAGCATGTTTCTATCCTAGGGATTTCTTATACTCCCTTAAAATATCAAGAAATCATAATTCCTGATCTGTAAGGAGTGAAATAGAATATGATGATAAGAAACTTATTTCCATTCTCAACATATGAATATTTTATGTTTTTAGGTTGTGTTTTAAGTTACAATTTTGGGGAATTTTAGATTATTTGTGTAACACCCGAGACTTTTATGTTATATAAATCATCAAAGGAATCTTTTTCTACACACAACACTTTTTTGGCTTGCTTTACACGAAATCACGACCTTCCTCGATAGCTTGCGTCGTACGCAATACCGAGTTTCACTAAACAATGATATGCTAATAAAATATTTTTAAAACTAGCTGTTATGAATAGTAATAACCACTTTTTAAAATTTTATAAATTTTATTTTTCAAAATGGATTTAATTTTTGGATTCGAAATATCGAAATTATCCTAGGGTGAAATTTTGGTATTTTTCTGAAAACTTTCAATTTTTGATGAAAAGTGAAACCACTAAGTGGTAGTTAAAAAACTGAATTTTTCATAAAACCTAATTTTACCGCTTCTATGAGTGGAATTTCAAAAATCCAAGAGACACGGTTGATTTCAGTAAGTAAAATGTTGTTCAATGAGATGAAAATAATTTTTGGTGAATAGTAACCTTTTACTTTTATTTACCACGGTTAAAAGTAAATAGGGTAATTAAGGGTAAAAATGATAATATTATTACCGTAACACATGTACTAATTCTATTGGATAAGTGTAATTCGACCAAAAAAAACTTAGGAATAAAATATTACCATTTAGGTCCACTTGGATTAGATTAGGACATTTATTATTAATTTATTTAAAGAAGGGTTAAAATAGTTAAAATCAAAGTTTAATAAGTAAATAATTTTTAATATAAGGTTATATATAAGATAAATTCGACTATAAATATTCATTAGAAATATAAAAATATTTCCTACATAATGGTATTTTATTTGTAATTTGTAAACTTTAAATAATTTAATTTATTTATGACACAAAGATGATGCAGTAATTATCTTATTAATGAAATATTGACATAATTGATTTTATAAATACCCAAATAAATGTAATTTGAGACTTTTTATGAATTAAAATAATTTTATAGGTTAATATGACATGTTATTATTGATTTAATTAACTTTTTTAGAACTAATAATTCTGTTATGATTTTCACAAAAATCAATTACTAAATAGTGTCAAAATTGACATAAAATCGTTTTTAAAACAAATATTATATTATTAATTGTTATTTTATTCCTAAAAATCTAAGATTCGGCCAAATGACTTAAGATAAGGTTATATATTTTAATAATAAACAACTTGGGGTTCGTTTGGATTGTTATAGTAAGTTTATTAACATTATAGCGTAAGAACACAAGAAGACGCGGTAAAAGTAAAATTATTTAACTTAATGTTAAATCTAAATGATAAGGTCAAAATAGGAACCTAAACATGTCTAAATTCTATTGGATGAGAGTATTTCGACCCATCCCCACCTTAGCTTCTAAATAAATCAATTTGGAGCTATTTAAAACCGAATTTGGCTTTATAATAAAATAATATTTTTACTTATTCCAAAGGTGCCCCTCTCCTCCCTTATAAAAGGGCACCTCCTCCCTCTCTTCCTGAAACAACTTTGTGCCTTCAAGCTCGGCCAAACCCTGCCAATTTCTCCTCTAAACTTCCCTAGAGACATCCTAGAGGTCTTGGTCTTCTTCAAAGACCAATTTTAGTGCCCTAAAAGAAGGTCTCAAAGAGGCACTTCAAAGAATAGGTAATGTCCGTTACCAATTCTTTCATCTTTATTTCTTCTTCCACTTTTTCTTCTTTAGTTATTTCATTATTAAGTAATAAAATCAGTATCACTCATATACGGATATGTTATTATAAGTATGAAACAACCTTATTTCACCATCTATCCATCCTACAGAAAATGAAATCACCGCGCGTGCGTACGTACGGAATACCGTCTCCACGCCGTGGTGCAATCTACTTTCCACCACCACCTTACTTGGATGGGTATAATGGTGTAAATAATGACTATATATGATTATTGTAAATTTATATTGATTCTTAAGTAGTATAAATACACCCCAATACAATTCAATGATCATGGGAACGATATCATCACTCGTGCGTACGTACGGAATATCGTCTCCACGATGTGATGCGACTCGTTCTACATGATCTTCATTGAATAATGATTATATAAATGAATTGAATGAATGAATATGATATATATTACACTAATAAAATTCTGTAAATGAGGTATCTATAACCTAAAGAGAAGAATAAGAATTTATTCGACAAAACACGCATAAGAACAAAAAGTAATAAAGACCCGAATAACAAGTTGTAATGAAACATTAATAATAAGAAGCTAAGAATATGACCATATATGATATCATTATGGAATAAGTCAATAACATTATTTAAATCATTATACAGGAGGTTCAGACACTTACGAGGCAAATTGGACCTAAGGTAAGGGAAATATCACAATCTCATTTTTATCTGAGATTGTTTATACTTTGGCATTTACTGGGGTGTATTTTATCATATACATCCATGTTTACTCAATATGTAATATTATTGCTATCCACCTACAATTGTTTAAATCCAATTTTAACCCTTCTGTGAGCTTTTAGTAAAGGATATGAAAGGAATCTTTTGTCGTTTTTCGTACGAGGTACTTTTTGACTTTTTCGACAAAAGTACGAAGAATGTTTTTTTAACTTATAAGACATGAATGGATTTTTAAAACTAAATTTCCAAGAATCTTTCTTTACAAGTTTTCAAGTTTATTTTTAATCAACTTATTTTAGTTTAAAATTGTATGACATGTTAAGAAAGGAAAAATGTTTTTGAAGTAGAAAGGATATTTTCTTCAAGAATGGAGTTCAAGTGTTTTATCAAAATTATTTTCCATCTAAGATAATATAGGGTTCTGTTTATGTCCATATTATTACATGGATTTGATTATGTTGTGATGGAAATATTTTTATGAATTTTTTTATCTTATATGAATTGTTTTATGATGTCACGATGTTTAAAGATTCCCATTTTTATTACATAGTTTATGCTATGATGTATGGTTTATGATTTTGTGGAACACATAAGAATGGTATCATTATGAGATGGGTGGGACCTATATATCCCTCCAATGCATTGGGTAAAGATTTTATATACCATGAGATAAACATGGCTGGAACGGCAGGTTAAACCGGTTCAGTGAAACATGACTGAAACGAGGAGTGAACTCGATTCAGAAATGGACTTTGTCCACTAAGATAGTCTTGGCAATGAGTCTTAACTAACAAGAAATGATTATCTATGATTATGTGTGTATGCCAAAAAGTTTCATGTTTTAAGTTATGATTATTGGGATTACATTTCACTACTATGATTTATCCCATGTTATGAAATTATGATTTCTTTTGCAGGTTAATATTTCCAAAAGTTATGTTCTTATGTATATGATGTGATTGATATTTCTTTTGTTTACCCTTACTGAGCATTTGAGCTCACCCTTTTGTATGTTTTATTTCCCCAGGTCAGGAAGATGGTTATTAAGTAGGATATGCCAAAAAGGGACTCCAGATATGATGAAATAAATGGGAGGCAAAGTAGATGCTTTATGAACCAGTTGTTTATGTTTCCTAGTTTCTAAAGACTCTATACCTATACGGTCCTTTCCTGGTTTTGTTATATTTTGTAATAAGTGTGCCTCAATTTTGAAGTAATAACAATGTATGTAAAGTATGGGTCGTTATAGTTGGTATCAGAGGAAAGGTATAGTCAAACTTTGGAAACTATGATGTGAAAGCCTTAGTAAGAACCCTAAGGATAATTCTAAGCATAGAACACAATCTTAGTGTTTTAGGAATGACCATGAATAACCTAGGATAAGACCTTAAGTGTGAAATTTTATTCTTTATTATGTGGTTTTCCTATTATAATTAGTGTTGCTCACACTATTCTTCTTGGTTTTAGTCAATGGCTGGCACCCGAAGGAACTGTGTTAATGCGGAATGCGACGGGCAATGCAATGATTGTCCCCCGGAGCAACCAAACATTATGGGAGATGGAATGTAAAATCTTGTAGCCATGCTCACACAACTTTCTCAAGCTATGAATCATGCAGGACTTCCAAATGAGAAAAGGAAGGAGTAACATTCTGTTGAATCCTTCATGAGGCAGCATCCACCTTCTTTCATCATGTCTACTGATCCATTAGTTGCTGAACAATGGATTAGTACTACTGAAAATATATTTTCAGTTCTTCAATGTTCTGAACATGATAAAGTCATCCTAGCAGTGTATCGTTTGGAAGGATATGCTTATCAATGGTGGAATCTTATTAAGAATACGAGGCAAAGGGATGAAATTGAGTCCATGGAATAGGACGAGTTCAAGAACTTATTTTTCAATAAGTAATTCCCTCATATTCTCCAAACAAAGATGGAGAAAGAGTTTCTTGAACTGAGGAAAAAGGATGATGAATATGTTGGTACTTATGAAGCAAATTAACAAAGACTTGCAAGGTACGCTTCTGGTATTATTATCCAACCGGAGAGTAAGATAGATCGATTCTTTAGTGGCTTAAAACCAATTCTTCGAAGAGCGTTAGCCATAAGGGACTTCAATAGATACGAGGAAATCGTTCGATGTGCTCTCAAAGTCGAGATGGAGATTGGAGTAACCCATCAGTCCTATGGGTTTGATAAGTGTGGAAAGAAACATGGAGGGAATTGTCTTAAAGGGACAAGTAAATGTTTCAAATGTGGAAAGGAAGGTCATCGGGCATTTGAATGCCGCAATGATGGGAAGAAGATGTATAATGATGAAAACAAAGGAAGGGATACAAAGAATGACCCTACTACACTTCAATGTTTCAAGTGCAAGGAGATGGGGAATTATTCCAATCAATGCCCAAATCCAAGGGTTGATGATGATGGTCGACGTCAACAAACTCTTAAGGCTAAAGACAAAGGAAAGTCACATGCAATTTCTATCAGCGATGTGGAGTACGATAACGATGTGGTGAAAGGTACACTTACCATCCAATTTAAAGTAGAAAATGTTTTATTTGATTCTGGATCCACCCACTCCTTTATTTCTGAAGAATTTTCTAAGTATATCACCGTATTACCTCAATAGTTAGATGTTGAGTTAGTTGTGACAACCCCTAATGGAACAACAATCGCATGAAAAGTTTATAATTCTTCTCCGATTGAAGTTTGTGGAAAAGTGCTTCCTGCAAATCTTGTGATCCTTCCTATAGTGGAATTTTATGTGATTCTTTGCATGGATTGGTTTTCTCTACATGGAGCTCATATCAATTGAAAATGAAGGGAAGTCACATTTCCTATTCCAGATCAATCTATGATCGTCTATCGATGCAAGGATGAACATAACTTTCCAGTGGAATTTTTTTCCATTTTATGGGTATTTATTCCACTAAATGAAGGTTATTTATCTCAAATGGTTGGTGAGAAACACACGATTAAGAATATTCCCATTGTACGGGAGTTTGATGATGTCTTTCCGGAGGAATTACCGGGTCTTCCACCGAATCGTGAAGTTTAGTTTTCAATAGAACTCGTACCGGATGCATTGCCTATTTCAAAGACACATTATAGAATGGCCCCAATTGAGTTGCAGGAATAGAAGAAGAAACTCCAAGAGAATATTGATAAGGGGTTCATACTCCCTAGTGCGTCACCTTAGAGAGCACCTGTTCTGTTTGTTAAGAAGAAAGATGGATCAATGAGACTCTACATTGATTATCGAGAACTTAACAAGATCAATATCAAGAACAAATATCCTCTCCGGTGCATTGATGACCTATTTTACCAACTATGCGGAGCTCAATACTTTTCCAAGATTGATCTTCGTTCAGGGTATCATCAATTAAGGGTCAAAAGGGAGGATATACCAAAGACGTCTTTCCGTATAAGGTATGGAAACTATGAATTTATAGTGATTCCATTTGGTCTTACTAATGCCCCTACTATCTTCATGGATCTAATGAATAGAGTCTTTAGAGACTATCTTGATCAATTTGTGGTAGTCTTTATAGACGATATTCTTGTCTATTCAAAGAGCAAGGAAGAACATGAAGATCACTTGAGAATTATATTGAAGACCCTGAGAAAAGACAATCTTTATGCCAAATTTACCAAGTGTGAATTTTGGCTTCAAAAAGTTTCATTTTTGAGTCACATAATCTCAAAAGAGGGGATATCTGTGGATCCAGCAAAAACAGAGGTTATCGAAAGATGGTCGAGACCAACAACAGTAACTGAGATCCAAAGTTTTCTTGGTTTGGCTGGATATTATCGATGTTTTGTGAAAGATTTTTCACAACTATCTAATCCACTCACCAAGTTGACTCATAAAGGAGTTAAGTTTGTTTGGATGGAGGAATGTGAAGAGAATTTCAAGGAGTTGAAAAGAAGGTTATCCAGTGCACCTGTGCTCACACTGCCTTGTAGTGGAGAAAGGTTTGTGATCTACAATGATGCATCCAAGAAGGGTTTGGGGTGTGTTCTTATGAAAAATGATATGGTGATAGCTTATTCCTCATGAAAGTTGAAAATAAATGAGCAAAATTACCCAACTCATGATTTGGAGTTAGCTGTGGTAATCTTTGCATTAAAGATTTGGAGGCATTACCTTTATGGTGAGAGGTGTGATATTTATACTGATCATAAAAGTTTAAAGTATATTTTTACACAAAAGGAGCTGAATATGCACCAAAGAAGATGGTTGGAGTTGATTAAGGATTACGACTGGTAAATTCATTACCACCCTGGGAAAGCAAACAAGGTGGAAGATACATTAAGTCCAAGACCATGCTATTTTGTCCATGATGAGGATCACAAAAGATCCAATATTTATGGATTTACAAAGGATGGATCATGGAATTATAATGAAAGGGGAAAATCGTATCTTTCTCAAATGAATGTTCAACCATCTATACATGTGAAGATTAAAGAGGCACAAAAAGAAGATTTCCAGTTACAAAAGAAGGTGAGAAATGTTCCTGAATTCAACCTTGATTGTGATGGGATAATAAAGTTCAGGAATCGGGTTTGTGTTCCTCCCATCCCCGAATTAAAGAAGGAACTGCTGGATGAGGCTCATAGTTCTTCATTCACTATTCATCCTGGAAGCACAAAGATGTATAAGGACCTGAAAGAGTACTTCTGGTGGGATGGAATGAAAAGAGATGTTGCTGAATATGTCTCTCGATGCTTGGTTTGTCAATAAGTTAAAGCTGAGAGACAGAAGTCTAAGGGGATGTTACAACTATTACCCATACCCGAATGTAAATGGGAAAACATCACTATGGACTTTGTCACAGGACTTCCTAAAACATCCAAAGGCAATAGTGCTATCTGGGTCATAGTGGATCGTCTTACAAAGTCTGCACACTTCATTACTATTAGAGAGGATTTCTCTCTTGATCAGCTTGCCAGGATATATGTAAAGGAAGTGGTAAGATTGCATGGAGTACCACTTTCTATTATATCTGATCAGGATCCGAGATTTACCTCAAAGTTCTGGCGAAGTCTTCAGCATACTCTGGATACAGAGTTGAGTTTCAGCACTACTTATCATCCTCAGACAGACGGTCAGTCTGAGAGAAAAATTAAAACTCTAGAAGATTTGTTGAGAGCTTGCTCTATGGATTTAAAAGGTGGTTGGGATCAACACCTACCTTTGGTGGAATTTTCTTATAATAATAGCTTTCACTCCAGTATTCAGATGGCTCCTTATGAATCTCTCTATGTAAAGAAATGCGGGACTCCAACTTGCTGGGATCAAGTTGGGGAAAGAAAGCTATTAGGACCCAATCTTGTTGATGAAATGGAAAAAAGGTCAGATCTATTCAACAACACATAAGAGCAGCTCAGAGTCGAAAGAAAATTTATGCCAATAACCGAAGAAAAGACCTAGAGTTTTAAGTAGATGATAAAGTGTTCTTACGAATATCTCCCTGGAAGAGGGTCATGAGATTTGGAAAGAAGGGGAAGTTGAGCCCTAGATATATCGGTCCTTTCAAAATACTAGATCGTGTTGGGAAGGTAGCTTACCAATTGGCGCTTCCACTGAATCTCTCTCAAGTTCACAATGTGTTCCATGTATCTCTCCTGAGAAAGTACATACCTGATCCTTCACATGTACTCAGCTCAGAAGTCGTACCGCTGGAGCAGGATATTTCTTATGAAGAACAGCCGATAGAGATTCTGGATCATAGCGAAAAAGTCCTACGAAACAAGACCACTCGATTGGTGAAAGTTTTATGGAGGACCCACCAATTAGAAGAAGCTACATGGGAGCTTGAGGATATGATGAGGGAGAGGTATCCTCATCGGTTTGTTACAAAGTGACGAATCTCGAGGGCGAAATTCATTTTAAGGGGGGTAGAATGTAACACTCGAGACTTTTATGTTATATAAATCATCAAAGGAATATTTTTCTACACACAACACTTGCTTGGCTTGCTTTACACGAAATCACAACCTTCCTCGATAGCTTGCGTCGTACGCAATACTGAGTTTCACTAAACAATGATAAGCTAATAATATATTATTAAAACTAGCCATTATGAATAGTAATAACCACTTTTTGAAATTTTATAAATTTTATTTTTCAAAATGGACTTCATTTTTGGATTCGGAATATCGAAATTATCCTAGGGTGAAATTTTGGTATTTTTCTGAAAACTTTCAATTTTTGATGAATAGTGAAACCACTAAGTGGTAGTTAAAAAAATGAATTTTTCATAAAACGTAATTTTACCGCTTCTGTGAGTGGAATTTAAAAAATCTGAGAGACACGGTTGATGTCAATAAGTAAAATGTGGTTCAATGAGATGAAAATAATTTTTGGTGAATAACAACTTTTTACTTTTATTTACCACGGTTAAAAGTAAATAGGGTAATTAAGGGTAAAAATGATATTATTATTACCCTAACACATTTCCTAATTCTATTGGATAAGTGTAATTCGACCAAAAACAAACCTAGGAATAAAATATGACCATTTAGGCCCACTTCGATTAGATTAGGACATTTATTATTAATTTATTTAAAGAAGGGTTAAAATAGTTAAAATCAAAGTTTAATAAGTAAATAATTTTTAATATAAAGTTATATATAAGATAAATTCGACTATAAATATTCATTAGAAAGATAAAAATATTTCCTACATAATGGTATTTTATTTGTAATTTTTAGACACTAAATAATTTAATTTATTTATGACACAAAGATGATGCAGTAATTATCTTATTAATGAAATATTGACATAATTGATGTTATAAATACCCAAATAAATGTAATTTGAGACTTTTTATGAATTCCACTAATTTTATAGGTTAATATGACATGTTATTATTGATTTAATTAACTTTTTTCGATCTAATAATTCTGTAATGATTTTCACAAAAATCAATTACTAAATAGTGTCAAAATTGACATAAAATAGTTTTTAAAACAAATCTTATATTATTAATTGTTATTTTATTCCTAAAAATCTAAGGTTTGGCCAAATGACTTAAGATAAGGTTATATATTTTAATAATTAACATCTTGGGGTTCGTTTGGATTTTTATAGTAAGTTTATTAACCTTATAGTGTAAGAACACAAGAAGACACGGTAAAAGTAAAATTATTTAACTTAATGTTAAATCTAAATGATAAGGTCAAAATAGGAACCTAAACTTGTCTAAATTATATTGGATGAGATTATTTCAACCCATACCCACCTTAGATTCGAAATAAATCAATTTTTAGTTATTTCAAACCGAATTTTTCTTTATAATAAAATAATATTTTTAGTTATTCCAAAGGTGCCCCTCTCCTCCCTTATAAAAGGGCACCTCCTCCCTCTCTTCCTCACACCACTTTGAGCCTTCAAGCTCGGCCAAACCCTACCAATTTCTCCTCTCCACTTCCCTAGAGACATCCTAGAGGTCATTTTCTTCTTCAAAGACCAATTTTAGTGCCCTAAAAGGAGGTCTCAAAGAAGCACTTCAAAGAAGAGGTAAAGTCTGTTACCAATTCTTTCATCTTTATTTCTTCTTAAACTTATTCTTATTTAGTTATTTAATTATGAAGTAATAACATAAGTATCAATAATATACTGATATGTTATTATAAGTATGAAACAACCCTATTTCACCATCTATCCATCCTACGGAAAATGAAATCACCGCGCGTGCGTACGTATAGAATACCGTCTCCACGCCGTGGTGTAATCTACTTTCCACCACCACCTTACTTGGATGGGTATAATGGTTTAAATAATGACTATATATGATTATTTTAAAGTTATATTGATTCTTAAATAGTATACATACACCCCAATACAATTCCATGATCATGGAAATGATATCATCGCTCGTGCGTATGTAAGGAATACCGTCTCCACGATGTGATGCGACTCATTCTACATGATTATCATTGAATAATGATTATATAAATGAATTGAATGAATTAATATTATATATATTACACTAATAACATTATGTAAATGAGGTATCTATAACCTAAAGAGAAGAATAAGAATTTATTCGACAAAACACGCATAAGAACAAAAAGTAATAAAGACCCGAATAACAAGTTGTAATGAAATATTACTAATAAGAAGCTAAGAATATGACCATATATGATATCATTATGGAATAAGTCAATAAAATTATTTAAATCATTATACAAGAGGTTCAGACACTTACGAGGCAAATCGGACGTAAGGTAAGGGAAATATAACAATCTCATTTTTATCTGAGATTGTTCATACTTTGGAATTTACTAGGGTGTATTTTATCATCCACATCCATGTTTCCTCAATATGTAATATTATTTCCATCCACATACAATTGTTTAAATCCAATTTTACCCTTCGGTGAGTTTTTAGTAAAGGATATGAAAGGGATCTTTTGTTGTTTTTCGTACGAGGTACTTTTTGACTTTTTCGACAAAAGTAAGAAGAATGTTTTTTTAACTTATACGGCATGAATGGATTTTTAAAACAAAATTTCCAAGAATCTTCCTTTAAAAGTTTTCAATTTTATTTTTAATCAAATTCTTTTAGTTTAAAATTTTATGACATGTTAAGAAAACAAAAATGTTTATGAAGTAGAAAGGGTATTTTCCTCAAGAATAGAGTTTAAGTGTTTTGTCAAAATTATTTTCCATAGAAGATAATATAGGGTTCTGTTTCTATCCCTATTATTACATGGATTTTATTATGTTGTGATGGAAATATTTTTATGAATTTTTTTTATCTTATATGAATTGTTTTATGATGTCACGGTGTTTAAAGATTCCCATTTTTATTACATGGGTTATGCTATGATGTATGGTTTATGATTTTGTGGCACACATAAGAATGGTATCATTATGAGATGGGTGGAACCTATATCTCCCTCCAATGCATTGGGTAATGATTTTATATCTCATGAGATAGACATGGCTGGAACAGCAGGTTAAACCGGTTCAGTGAAACAGGACTGAAACGAGGAGTGAACTCGGTTCAGAAATGGACTTTGTCCACTAAGATAGTCTTGGAAATGAGTCTTGACTAACAAGAAATGATTCTCTATGATTATGTGTGTATGCCACAAAGTTTCATGTTTTAAGTTATGATTATTGGGATTACATTTCACTACTATGATTTATCCCATGTTATGAAATTATGATTTCTTTTGTAGGTTAAGATTTCCAAAAGTTATGTTCTTATGTATATGATGTGATTGATATTTCTTTTGTTTACCCTTACTGAGCATTTAAGATCACTCTTTTGTATGTTTTATTTCCCCAGGCCAGGAAGAAGGTTATTAAGTAGGATATGCCAAAAAGGGACTCTAGATATGATGAAATAAATGGGAGGCAAAGTAGATGATTTATGAACCAGTTGTTTATTTTTCCCAGTTTCTAAAGACTCTATACCTATACGGTCCTTTCCTGGTTTTGTTATATGTTGTAATAAGTGTGATTTAATTTTGAAGTAATAAAAATGTATGTAAAGTATGGGTCGTTATAATTTGGAGGTGAAAATAAAGATAAAGGTTAATGATCTACATTAACTAATCAATGGTAACGTCCTTAGATATGGAGTAAGCATTTTAATGATGAAAAATATCATTGATGGTCCCTATGTCCTCAATGATTAATAAATAATCAATTAATAAATATGCATGCAATTTTTAAAGACCAATACAGAATTAAATACATGATTCATTAGCCATAATTTCTATCAATGATGAAAAATCAGGTGGGAGATTATGGTAAATAAGAGATTTTTTTAGTGAAATGGAGTAAATCAATAAAATTAACTGAAGTAGGGGAATTATCTTCTGAGGGGTTCTTAATGAAATCAATGATATTGAAGTATAAAATGTAACCACAAAAATCCATATATAATGTACCATTGTGGGAATTAATTAGAGTTTTGTAAGTTTTCAATAAAAGTTGCCCCAATATAATTGGGGCATGTCCATTCATCCTATCTACTTCCATTCTAAGCACATAAAATTCAGTATGAAAAATTAAAATTTTAATCCTCACAAGAACATCATATAGCACACCATAGGGGTTTTCTATACTCTAATATTCTAGTTTAACACCTATTCTAGTTGTATTCAACCCCCAACCTATAATGAAGAGAAAGTGAAGTCAGGAATCAAATTTATAGAATCACCCAAATCGAGTATAACATTGGAAAATAAATATGTCTCTATGGTGAACATAATCTAGAATGTTCTAGGATCATTACATTTTGTGGGAAGTGATGTCTCTATCAATGATGAAATGTTCTTACCCAATCTAACCATTTTATCACCTCAAAGCTTATTTTGGTGGGTATACATCTCCTTTATAAACATGGCATGTTGTAGAATTTTCTTCATAACATTAATCAAGGGAATATTGACCTAATTTTTTTTAATGTTTCCAAGATTTTCCTATTAATATCAGTTTGTGTTGGTTTTATTTATTGGTTGGCCCTTTATGGTAATAGAATAGGAATGATTGGTCTAGGAGGATTCTCAAAATGCACTTTCTTTCTTTTTTTTGGGTTTATATCAAGACAAGTATTTTTCTCATTTAGATCACTTGTGAAGTTTATATTGGCCATTTAATTGGATAAGGATGACTCTAATGGATGGGGAATTTGTATTTTAATTTGGTTACCACTCCAAATAATGATGACATTGATATTTTCCTTACCCTTTAGGTTAATTACGGGTTAAGAAGGTATTTTACCCAATGCTTGATATTTAATGTCCCCACATTTCATTGTAAAGTTGTCCTAATTGGGTTTTTAGGTCTTGGATGGTAGCTTGGGTTGTTTATTTTAATTATATATTATTTGTGTCCATTTGTTTCATTAGGTATTTTTAGCTAGGATTGGGTTTTTTAAGGGGTTATTAGAATGGTCATTATGGTGGTTGTGGATTTTTAGGTGGTGGTATAGGATGTGTATCCTTCCTCGTGTGGTTCCATGTTTTATGAGGTTGGTTGGAATACCCCTATCCTATAGGATTGGTTATCATATTTTCTATAGTTGGATGGGTAACACTGTTCTTTCCTTCTTGGTTGATTATATGGAATACTAGGGAAAATTACCTCATAACTCTAGAGTGGTCTCTCAATAGAGGTCATTGGTCAAAATAATTGATTTCAATATCATAGATACCACATTGAATAAGAGGAGTATGATGATATTTCTATTGATAAAGAGAAAACTATTAGATAAGTTTACATACCTATTCAAACTTTTAATCCACCTTATTCTCAAACTCATAACTTTTCTGCACATGGATACCTTGAGATGTTACAGTAAACCTTGAAACTAATTGTTTCTTGTTCTGTAGTATGTTTTCAATGAGGGTATTTATAAAAATTATAGTTTTAAACTAGTGAACCTCTTGACGTATCATCAATCTTATTTTAGTCAATAGGAATTAAAATGTCATAAAAGTATTGTATTAATATACGATCACTTATTTGGCGGTGTGGATGAATTTAAAATAACCTTTTAAATCATTACCCCTACTCATGAAGTGTTTCCATTTAAGATTTTATTATTCAACAAATTTATTGTCTTATAGTTACAGTTCGAGAGGCTTGGAATTATTTTTCTAGAAAAAATTATTCCATGTCCACCCAACTTTTAATTAGGGAGTTAACATAGTATAACTAGTATTTTTTTAACATCCTCTAATGAAAATGGAAAATCCTTAAGTTTTAGCATTTCCTCATCCACATTTTTTGGTTTTGATGTTGAAAAAATAGTATGAAATTATTTTAAATGATTATGTGAGTCTTCCCCAGAAAGTTCATGAAATTTTGTTAAAATATGAACTAGACTAGAGTTTAATTGAACGTTAGGTGCTTTACCTAATATTTAAATGTATATAGGTTGAATGTCAACATCAGGTGATGTAAGATGTTTTTATATCCAATTATTTTCATCCAAATTATTCAAATTCATTTTAATCATGAAATTTGTTTCAGAAAAAAAAGGATCAAGAGGAGTTTTATTGTTTTGTGTGTCCCCCTTCGAAGGACTGTTCAATATTTCTCAGTTTTGATGACACAAGATCCCATCCAGTTCATGTTATAATGGAATTAGTTCACTGGATAAAAAATTAATCATGAAAAAGGCCTATAAAAAAGATTTTATAACAAAATTATATATATAAAAACTAATGGGAGTAAATAAAGACATAAATATTTACAAAATATACTATTTTCTTATAAAAATGAACACTAAAAATTGAATTTCTCCTCGAAAAAGATGTAACAATTTGATCTCATTATCATGACACATAAAATTTATTAGGTTTTTAAGATTATTTTGTAGTATAGTGAATACCCTAGGTCTAATCTAATTGTGTATGGTGGTATATACTATGTATTTACAACAAATTTTTCAAAAACAAAATAGAAAACAAGGGGGGTTGAATGATGTTTAAAAAAACACAATTTAAAGATTTTAATAGTTGAAAAATAAAAGTGTGATTTATGAGTTATTTGATAAGGACATCATTTAAATTTTACAAAAGAAAATGTCAATTTAATAGTCCTAAAAAGTTAATTAGGTTTAGAGTAATTATTTGGTTGAGATTAATAGGAATCTTAATTGCCCTATATCCCATAACATTGATTCCCTTAGACTTAGACTTTGGTGTAAACATTATCAAAACTATTTACACATATTATTCATGGTTTTGGTGCTATAAAAGAAAATTACAATTGAATGTGTGTATGATATAAATAAAATATTATATTGTCTAATTGAATTAATATATGTTTCTGATGTGTAATCTTAGTACTAATCAGTTAAGATAACACATACATTGTGTGAAAGAAGCTTGATATAAATGTCCTGTCATAAAATAAATCATGAGTAAAACACATGAAATTATTAAAACCAAAAAATCACCGCAAACTAGTAGAGTAATCATGCACTAAAACTCCCTTTAAAATATGTGTATATCTCTCTCAATGATCTCCCTCCATTTTGCACTCTATCGAGTAGAGGAGGAGGCTTAGGTGGATCTCCTTCTTCATTTCTTCACTCTATATGTAGATAGGGAGATATAAAAACTATAATGTTATGAGATTAATCCTTTGAAATAAAAAATGGTGGCACTTCACTCCTTGATCAAACATGAAAATGAGGTACCCATGGTACCCTTTTATTGGCGATATGGATGGTGGTTTTGGGAACCTAGATTTTGAGATGCCATTTGTTTATTATATTTTTATAGAAAAACAACATAATATTAACTTTGAAAAAAGAGGAGAGTTTTTGAAAGTCCTATTTAAAGTCTTAATATAAAAATTTTCACCCATTGGATGTCTTAATTGGGATATATTATCAAAATATAAAACAATAGTCTTGAATTCAAGTATATCCAGTTCTAGGAAGATTAGTTCATTTAGGAAACTAGGTAACTGAATTAAGCTTAAGTGTCTTAAAAATATTTGTGTCTAACTAAGTTTTATATCATACCCCAAAATTTCATCCCAAAGGGGTTGAAATATTTCTCAAAATGTTTGAAACATTGGACTTATGTTTTGGGGATTCCATCCACGTGGCTGATTTCACTTCAACTTCATCTCAGGATCTTCTAATCACCTCCTCCAACAATGTAAAAAAAAATAAACATTTGAAATTTTAATAGTATTTAATATCAACTATATGATTCAAATGAGATTTTGAATTTGTTAATATATTTTTAGTTTAAAATTAAAAATCAATTTAACATAGTGATATATGGTAGAAATGAATAGTTAATTACTTCATGATCAAGTGGTCCCACCAAATCTATAATAATGGAGCTTCATCTTTCTCATATTTTATCATTAATATCCTATATCCATATACTAGAACACATTTTTTACATAGTGTGCATTTTACACTCTTTTCCCTAACCCGAGTGTGAGTTCCCTTCATTAAAGCCATCTTCACACCAGGGTCACATTACCCTTAAAGTTTAGTACTAATTATTCCTATAGGATCCAACTTTGAGGGAGTGAATTTATTGTAACTCCTTTTCTAAATAAAAAATAATTTGGTTGGTTTAGGAAATTATTGGTGAAATGAATTGAACTGAGGGCCCTTTAGGCACCCAGGTATCACCATACACCCAGATACCTTCATGTGCCTTAATCTCTCTATACACCCACATATATCTGGACACCCAAGTTCCTTCATGTGCCCCAAATCTATGTCTTCACAATACATGAATCCCTTATTATACTCATCTATTATACACATGATCCCACTTGTGTGAGGTTGTTATCCACTAGGGTGAGGGACATAGTTCGTCACTTATCTCCACACACAATTTTTATTATGCCTAAAAATTGAACCAAGAATTATAAATATTTAGGAGAGTCACATAGAGGATATAGAGATAGATACATGAGATACACATGTAAAAGGAATGAGGGTGAACCAATCAGACGTTGGTGCATGCTCAAGTCTCCCTCCTCCTTCAAGTGACTTTCTATGTCAAAACTAAGGAGAATAATAATGGGAATTGGGAGGAGTAATTACATCATTAAACTGATTAAAATTTAATATTTCATGAAATTAAACATCCCCAAATTTACCTAAGTACTTTGGGTGAAGGACCCCATCATAGTTGGACTATACTGGGGTGCTATAAACCCAACTTACCACAAGATTATAATACTTGGGAGCTACATTCCCAAGTCACTTAGGGAGGTCCATGCTAGGATGAGACTTCATCCTACCCCATACTAGGGTGACACTTTACCCTAACCACTATATTATGTTGACACTTAAACCTACCACCATACAAGGGTGACACTTTCCCTACCCCTACACAAGGGAAACACATATCTAAGGTCTATAACTGGGAACCATTTTTCCAGTTCCCAAAATAGGGTGGCACCTTGCCCAGGTCTTTACCTAGGAACTATCTTTTCCAAGTCCATAACTTGGTGACACTTTTCCTAAGTATTATACTATGTAACCAATTCCATTTATCCCCATGGATGAGTGTTCTCTTTCCCAAGTTTCCCACCTAGTAACCACCTTCATTCGAGTCATCCATTCAATCTCCAACTTACCTATTCCCCCTCTATGAACTCCTGAGATACATCACCATGATATGGACATCAACATTCATCCAATAAATTATATATTACTTTAATTTTACAAATTAGTTTTCCCATGATAATTACCCCTTTAGTTTTTCTACCTAATCAATAGGACCCATAGGGTATTTAAAATCATGAATTCCTTTAATAATAAGGGTCCTTACCATTAAACTACTAATAAAACTTCTCCTAGATTGTATTCTCATCCTAACATTCCATGTTTTGGGTTAGAATCCCTAGTCCACTCAATGAACAATGCACATATATAGGTATCAAATTTATTATAATCCCTAAAACATGTATCCACCTAAGTAATCTAATAGGTTGAACCATAGAGGCTTCTGATGTATAATCTATTCACCCTTCCTAGTATAATTTCAAATAGATAAGAGGTGAAAAACTATATGATCCTAATTAGGTGTAAGCCCTAAATATATAATAATTTAATGTCTCATACATATGATCTATTAAAGATCCATCCACATATATTCCACCCATGCATAAGCCTCAACTATTCCTTAAGGGGTCATATTCCATATGATCCAAATATTTATCAATGAGGCATACCCCTGTGAGTAACATTTCCTCCCTAGCCATATTCCTCATGAATCAATCATATCCTCTCATGTCTTGTTTCTTACATATTGGATAATCTAGGAAAGGGCCACCCATGTGTAATCCCTACTCAATATTTGGTTGTATCCCCTTTCAAAACATATACATCCTTACCATATCACATTAAACATCATTGATTCGTACTGATGCATGACCTTAAACATTATAAATAAAACTACATGAGTTATGATTCATGTTAACAATTATTCATAGGACATCTCCATGAGGTTCAATACCAACTCCCTATAGTCCATGAAAACACTACCTTAAGTTATAAATTTCTATAATCCTCTCAAATTATTATCATTAAAATAATATAATTATAATTATGTGAATATATCATGAAAAATGGGGAAATATATCCCCATTTCCCTAATTTTTGAAATTCGTAAAAGGGAGGGAAGAATGACTACCATTTATCTATATTCTTATTCTTTTAGGAATCACCACCATTCCCCCATGGTAATCAGAGTTGAGTCCCCATCCTCTATATTCTTCTTTTCTTTCTTGTTCATATTCTTATTTCATAAAACTGTATGTATATTGATGTTAAATTCTAGATATTTTTGAGTTAGAGTTTTACCAGATCATGTTGAAACCACTAAAAATGGTGGGTACTTTTTAGAGGGTCTTGGAGTGTTTATTTAGGTCCATCATGTATCTTTGGATGAATTTGGGTCGCTTCACACTTTCCTAATACGGATATAATGATATATCCATTTCATACAATATAAATATGAGTTTATTTTGTGTAGTGTATGATGTGATATTGTTAAATAGGTATCAATGAATGACTCTATGATTCTTATTGGTTGTATTAGAGTGGTGTTGATGTGATTTTGTAGGTGAATCTATCTTTAATTTTTTTTCTTGATCCATAAATTTTTTTATTATTTTCAAAGTGAACTTAATATATGGGTTATTCTCATTAATTATGATCAATTTACATTGTATTTATTTGATGTTATCCTTTGGTTTCAATTATTTTGGATAATGAATTAACTAATTTATAATTTTATGGGTATTATAGGATCATATCATGACCAACACAGTAGAAGAAACCCATTTTAATACCAAAACTATCATCTTCAAAATGACATGAAATGAAGAATATATAAAATTAAATAATGTACCTCAAGTATAATGTACTCTATATTTATCAATCTCAATTGAGTATGTTCGATTAAGACCACCAAGTGATATCTAATAAACTCTATCCTATACAACAATATACACTGTCCACATTGTATGCTACAAGAGGACCCTATGAACTCGAAGAGGTGTACGAGAATATCATCCATTAAAAAAATAGAGAACCATTAATAAAGAGAGTTTAAACTATTGTAAATATAGTTTCATGCCATATAAATTGTAGGAACAAATTCATGTATATACCTCTTTTATTAAATGAATGATATAGAGAATCATCTTCTAATGTTTAGCTACTAATGTGCATTACTCGTAATGAATATATATTAGGAATATAATCATTTTAAAATTTAAAATATATATGACATGTTTATAAATACAAAAATGAATTATCCTAACGATTTATAACTAAATTAAACCATTTGTAAGATGTTTCAAAATCCATGCACTCAATATTGAATATCATAGGTCTATTGTACAATAGGCATATCATTCCCTAATACAATATGTGAATATCATATCCTATGATATGCATCACATGAATATCTAGGATTATGATATCAATGAATAATATAATATGATTCATGTTATTTTAGCACATATCCAACACAATTACCATGTATTTAATAAATTTTGTCCATAAGGTTTTTTTAAATGGGTTAATGAAATTGATAGAATTATTTTTAAGAAATGGATCATTATAATTTATAATAAATTACCATGATTATTTTATTAAGAAAACTAAAATATAAATATAATTATTAATTCATTTAGATATATTAATTTCTTGGATTACTCTTTTTTAGAATTGTATTTTCTTTATGATTAATGTATAATTGAAATTTATTTCATTATTAAATAATTATTCTCTAATAATAGAAATGGGGTGAACTCATTGGTGAAGTGAGTTTAAATGAAATTCATAAATATTATTAAACATAAAAGGGGAGAAATTTGGGTACTATATAAGGGTATTATAATGAGTGATGGTATATGATGAGGTTAATTCATTTGGGACACAATGCTTTCTTAGATACATGACTTGAGACACAATGTTACCATACTCGAATTGGGATATATCACTACCTTTCACACTAGTGAATGAGATATAGTGATCCATTATTATTTCATCATAATTTTTTCATGAGGAAACAATACTCCCAAGATTAAAATTTTAAATTTTTAAAATTTGAAAGTGAGCCTTGGGATTTCCTATCCTAGTTACATTGGTTCTTATGAATGCTTATTTTTTTTATTTTTAAAAATGATAGAGATTATACTTCATTCTTAGTTTCAAAACATTTATTTAATTTCATTTATTTACTAACTTTTTTATTCCATGAAAAAGATAACCCATATTACTTGTTTTCGTAATGAATTAAATATTATTTTCATTATATATAATTCAAACTAATATATCCTGGTTTAATTTAATTTTTTTCATAGATAACTTAGTGGGATTTTACTGGGCTTGTTATGATCACACCCTACATACACCAAAAGTGTATGTAATTATCCTATATTGAGTTTTTTTATAGGTTCATATTATAATTCATATATTTTTAAGAGGTGGACCTTTAGCTCATTTAGGAGTAATAGAAGTGGTGGCATGGAAAGTGTTTTTATACCATGAAGAGTTATCAGAGTGTCTATTTACTTTTTTGTTAGTATTGTATCTCTTATACTTGTCTATTATTTTTTATACTTACACTGTGAGATGCACACTGTAGCTTGCATGTTTATTTGGGATTTTTTATTTGATTTTATATTGGTTTTATTATTTCATTATCACCTTGGTGGTTGAAATTATTCCAAAACCTTATGGTGGATACCCATGACACTTTTTTCTTGATCTTGGAAATTGGGAATATTCCTCAATCCTTGAAGTGGTTCATATTAGGAACTTAAAAGGGGTTTCATAGGTTGGTTCCTGAAATTTTTTTTATCCCAATATGATCGGGAAATAGTTAGTAATTGTAGTATTTCCAGAACCTGATAAGTAAATCATAAAAATTCATAATCAACCACTTTGTGGTATAATCAAATGTTACCAAGGAATCTTGAGATTGGAGTGGAATTAGTCAAAACTTTAGTGGGTTTCCCTTTCTATTATCTTTTCATGTAGTGGTTCCTTGAACATTAAATTTCAAGGTAATAAATCTTGTTTCCAAATTTATTATATATATCATGACTTATTTTGTTTGAATGAATACCCCTATTAAATATTTAGTGTTTCCTAAATGGTTATTGAAGGAACTTTTATTTATCATGTGTTTGTTAATGTAATATGATATGTTTTTATGTGTTTTAATTTGACTATTTAATTGAAATATATATTTTTTTGATTGATGTGTTTTTAAGAAGTTTGAATTTGTTGAAATTTACAACTTTATAAGGAAGACCAGTCAAATTTTTTAAAAAGGAAAGGGGCATTAATATATTGAAAATGAAATTAGGATTTTAACTGAAGTTATCAATGTTTTGTGGTTGTTATGATTTGGACTTTTATTAACTATGAATGCTTTAAGATGAACCAAATATTAAAAAAATGGAAAAGTAAAGGTTTGTGTGATTATACTTTAAATGATTAAAAATATAAATGTTTTGAGTTACTATCTAAAAAATTAGTGGAAAGTATTAGTTTTATATTTAATTGAGTGGAACATATTCTATTTTTCTGATGTTCAGAAGTTTTGAAAATCTATTATGTTTTTACATTATTTAATAGATTTTACTCAAGACTTGTATTATTTAAAGGTATTAATTTGGATGTGTTTCAATTAATTATTTTATTTTTTATAGTATGAGTTTAATTTATAAAGTTAATATTATATTATTAAGGCTCCCTAAAATAGAGTGGAGACTAAGTCTATTTAAAAGTCATGGGGATAATCACAAAATTTTAGTTAAAGGATTATTTCTATAGTGACCAAACTAGAGAGAGGTCAACATTACATTTTATGGATTAGTGTGATTTATGTATAAAAAATATTGAATTATATAAGTTAGAGTGAAAATTTCCTTGGTGGTTAGTTAATAAAACTTTGATCAGTCCCATATTAATTTTTAATTATAAGAAATGTTTTATTTTAAATCACTTCTTAAAGAAATTGAGTTTTTAATGGATATGATAATTCATTTAAGAATCACATGAAGTTATTAATTTAATTTTTTGTTTTGAGATCTAAAATTTATTCCCATTTAAATTTTTTAAATGAAATGTTATGGAATGTTTGGTTTGCAAATATATGTTTAAATTGATTTTTCTATGTTGATTTTTTAATATCGTAGGGGTCTAGATTGGTTTAGGATTATGTTGGGAGGTACCCTGATCATTTTTTATTTGATAATTTAATCATTTATGAATTTTTAAAACCCAATACAATAGAAATTTTAATGATAGTTTTATTTTATTTGATATCCTCCAAAAATGATTAAAATTTATTAAATGAATTTTGGATGTTTTTTTGTATTAGCTGTTATTAATGTATTTTCACAAGTAATAGTTTTTGAAAAAATGCTACCTTTGAAATATATAGAACATAAAATTTGTTCCATAAATTCGTTTTAATGTATAGATTAATGTTTTTAGGCTGGGGTTTAAGTTTTTGACTGATTGAATTCATTTAAAAATTTGATTTTTTAATAAAAGATAGAATTTTTGTTTAGTTAAGTGTCCTATTTTGGATTTGATAAATTACCTCAATAGTGTATATGTGTAGGCTTTTGTGCAATGTTTTCTGGAAACTATTCATATAGAATAGAATATGAAAACTTCTAGTTTAAATCCCTATTCATTGATGTTTACGTGATTGTATTTGAGATAGAAAATGTTTAATTTTTTTTTAAATTAAAATACATGGTTCTGTTTGAGAAGGTTTTATAATAGATTTTTTTTTTCAATTCAGTGTGTAGAAAGTTCATTAAGGGGGACGAACAACAAAGAATAAGGTCATGTATTATTTATTGTATTTTGAAAATGTACTTTTTAAGAATTCATAGCTTTTTATTAGAATCGTGATTTAATTTTATTTAGTTTTGATGAGATGTAGTGTAACTTGGGTGTTTAAGAATTTTATTTGGTTTCCATTTTAATTCAAAAATTATTTGTTTCAAAATAATTTTCTTGCGCTGTGTGATAATGGATTTGTGATGGATTTTTAATTTGATTCAATTGGTTTTGATTTTTTTGGCTATTAAAGATATGTTTTTATTATATTACTTACAAAGAAGAGTTTATTTTAAACTAATTTTATAATGATTAATGGTAATATGTTAGTTTAACACTACAGTAAAAAAAGTAATTTAGTGGTGAGTTTTAATAGAGATTTTTAAAATCACCGCTAAATAATAATTGTTAGTTTTTTAGCTATGGTTTTTGAAGACCATCTCTAATTTTCAATTATTTTGAAAACAATTACCATAATCTATTGGAATGTTTTTAGAGGTTGTTAAAATCATCACTAAATGTTATTTTTTAATTTTAGCATCAGTTTTATTAAAAAAACATCACTAATCATTTTATTTAGTGGTGTTTTTAAACCAACTACATATAAATGTAGTAATAATAATAATAATAATAATTAATCCATAAATATAAATTTATAATTATTAAATAGTAATTATTATTTTAATAATTTATCTTAATAATTAGTAAGAAGTAACATTTAAGTAAAATTTCATATTAAGTAATTCTTTATTTATAAATATTAATTAATAATTAAACTTTTTAATTTATAATATACATAAATTCATATAAATATATATATAGATACATAAATATAAATAGATATATATATAAATATATACAAATATATATGAATATATATAGGCACACATAAATATATATAAATATATATAATTATAAATAAATGAATATAATGTATAAATATGAAAATATAAATTTATAAATAATTATGTAATTTATAATTAATAGTAAATATTAATTGATTCATAATCTATAAATATCAATCAATATGTAATACGTAGTACTTACTGGTTAAAAATGTATATAGGTATATAGTTCTATATATTTACATATATTTATATATATATAAATTTATATAAATATTTTTATGTATTTTCATATATTTATGTATATTTATATATATTATGTGTGTTTGTGCGTGCGTGTGTGTATTTATAGATATCTATATGTTCTTATATATATTTATGAATATATAAAAATGTGTGAATGTATATATTGGTATTTATATGTATTATATATAAATATATACTTATATATATAGGTATATTTATATCTATTTATATATTTATATATATTGATAAATATTAATATTTATTTATATATATTAATATATTTTTGTATATTTATATTTAATTATTTGTTTCCATGTGTGAATATATGTGAATATATTCTTTTTATATATATTTATATGTATTTTTATATATAATTTTATATATTTTCTTTAATCTCTCTCACACAAAATTATTTATATATATATTTGTATGTGTGTGTATATAATTAATGAGCCCGTGACCAAGTGGTTGAATGGAAGAAGCTCATGCCTCACTGACCGAGGTTCCATGTTTGAGTCCTCTTATAAATAGATCATGGCTATGTAGATGTTTCTTTACCAAAGAGATCCCTATGTATCTTTGGGTGTGTGCCCCGACTGGGTCCTAGTGGGGGCCCACCCCTTTTCTAACAGTATGACGCCTGAGTGATATTGTCCCCTGATTGGCATCCAATAGGTCGAGGGTTTAAGCCATGATTACCCCATGTTTGTGATATTTTTGCATGGAACTGTAGTAGTGGTGAGTATTGTAGTAGCACTATTTACCAAAGTGGGTTTTGGGCCAATAAAATGGGATTTGAAGTCATTGGGCCCCCGAGCCATCAATTTGTATGTCCTTTTTTCTTTTAGACATTTGGGATAGGTAATGTATGGGATTATGAATCTTGTAAGTGTTCTATTTCAACCTAGTTAAAAAGTGGTTTCTTTCCTTCATAAATTTTATTTATTTAAATATTTTTAGTATGCATATATATGCGTGTGTGTGTGTGTGTGTTTATTTATATTTATATATTAATATATGTATTTGTGTATATTTATGTGTGTGTGTACATTTATAGATACTAATATATATATATATTATATAATTATACTTAACCATATATATATATGTATGTAATTTTATGTTTTTATACATATTTATAGATATTTATGTGCATTTATATACATTTACGTATAATTATATATATTTGTATCAAATTATGTGGATTTATTTATATTTTGTATATATATGTATATTCCTATTTATATATGTTTATATGTATATATATATATATAAATACATATAATTATATTTATGTGTTTGATTATTTGAATTTATTTACATAATATATATATATATATCTTGATATTTAGATGTATATATATATATTTATATTTATCAATAATTATATGTAATTATATATAATTATATATGATTATATATATATATATATATATTATTTATTTATATTTCAATATAAATATTACTTATGTAGACACACACACACATTTATAGATATTTATTTGAATTAATATATATATATATATATCTATATATTTATATATAATTACATATAATTATATGTAATTATATATACGTAGATATATTTATATATTTATATATTTATATGTATGTATAAATTTTTATTTACAAGCATTTACATGTGTGATTGTACATATAAGTATATTAATTTTCAATATAATTAACAAATGATGAGTTTGGGTAAGTGGTAAATGTGTTGGAATATATGGAAGATGTTGGTGGGTTTAAATCCAACCACACTTAAATAAATGAAGGAATTAATGAAAACAGTGGCCTGCGCTAGGGGGTGGGCCCTATGTGGCGACTGGGCTAGGGGTTGGGCTAGCTGGACCCTCCACCATGCAATGATAATCCTCACCATAGGTATTCGTAGTGGTTTTTGAAAACCACCATGAATCATTTAGAGGTAGTTTAAACCACTGCTAAACACAAAACAACACCACTAAATGGTATTTTTATCCTTCCATGAGTTTTACAAGGATTCAAATTTTTTTATTCAAGTTTGAACCATATGTAATATGTGTAAATATGCATAGTGGGATTTGGTTTGATGATTTTTGTATGATAATTGTGACATTGACATATTGAGTTTGTGAATACACTTTGAAATTATGAAACATGTTGAAATTTCTAAATGAAATAAAGGAAGAAATGATGAAAAATTATTTAAACTTATTTTTAACGGTAATATTTTTTCTTAAATCAATGTATTTTGATGTTTATAATGAATTAGGAAAGTTTGGGATTGAAAATTTGAAAAATAGGCTCTAGTCGAGCATTTTTGGAACTTATACGGTGTGACATGGGCATGGTGCGTGGGTACTATTCATTTACAAGGGTAATTGGGAAAATTTTCAGTATAGTGGTGAATTTCAAGGGTATCATCCATGTAATGACCTACAATTTTATCAATGAAATTTCTGTTCTAATTAAATAAATGTTTCATATTTAGTAATGTACTATTATATAAAGCACATTATCTAAATGATATAACTACAAACATTTTATTATATTAACTTGATCATTACATCTAGAGAATAAATATAGACATAAGAATTAATTTTTTTACAGTAGAATAAAAAATAAAAAATAAGATAACTATAATATTAAAATTTGGATATGATCGATCCTCTAGAATGATCAAATTCATGAAGAACATTATAGAAGTGAAAAAAAATATTAGTAATGAAATATTCATTTTGAAAATTATAATTTACATAGAATTGATAGAAAAAATAATTAACTAAAGAGTAAATGAAATATGAGGTATTTATGAAATGCTAGGAACCCATATGACCATTACAAATCTAAATATTGGAATATTAATCTGATCGTTAGAATATCAATCTGACTGTTAGGAATAGTAACTTGACCGTCAAAATAGTAACCCAGCCAATATAATTATAAAATAATATATAATTATCAAATAAAATAAAAATAAAATATATTTCTATCATGATACAAATAAATAAATGTTTTAAAAATGATAAAATATGTGTATGGATTTTTGTAAAACAAGTATGTTTTTTTACATTTTTATGATAAATGTAATAAATTGAAATAAAGTTTATTTTCATAAAATGAGTTCATTAAATATTATTAAGTTACATTGAACTGATAATATAATTTTATGATACCATAATAAATTTTTCAAAGGTTTATAAAATTGATGATAATATTTAAATTGTCATTTATTTCAAATAAATAAGGATTTTAGTTAAAAAATTAATTTTCTCATATTATAATTTTTTTTCATAAAATGGATTTCATTTTTGGAATATACACATGAAAAAATGATAAGGGTGATTTTTTTGTAATTTTTTAAAATAGTTTATTTTTTGGTTAGTAGTGCAATAAAAAAATATGGTATTTAACATTATAAAATAAATACATGAATTAATGAGTCATGGATATTGTAAGCAACCATTATCTTGAACACAAATGCATTAATTACTATATATAGTTTGAAGAATCAACACTTTTAGTATTCATGGGACTAAATAATAAACTAATCATTATTATATTAATAAACCCATCTCATCGCCTTATCAATCCCACCCTCACCACTCCTCCTCCTCACTCCTTATAACCCTTAAAGGCAGCCCAAACTCTACCCATTTCTCTCCCAAACCCTCTCCTCTAAAACCTCTATGTTATGGTCTTACCCAGAGACCATTCTAAGGAGCATTAAGTGGTATCCAAGATTGAAAACCCAAAAAATAGGTAAGCTTCTCAAGCAAGTCTATTTCAATTATTTTCTTCTTCTACCCTCACCTTAATAAATTCTAAAACGGAATTTTGTTCATATTATGGCTGGTTCACTGCCCCCAAGAACAAAAAAATTCATTTTTCACCACCACCTCCAAGTTTGAGTTAAAATAAATTTTTATGGTTAAAATATATATTAATAATTATATTTTATTTTTTCCTTATTTCGGATTGGTTAAATACTCTTAAAGTTAAATAAAACCATGTAAGTTCATCATGCTAAAAAAACCCACCCAAAAGAACTGACTATATTACAATAATATTTATACTAAATGAATAATCCCTATGTTAGAACACATATAGTTATTTGGGACCACTTGAACTTCTGGAAGGAAATTACTATAATTTCATTTCATTTATTGAGTTGTAATCCCATTTGAAAAGAATGACAACAATTATCCACAAACTGAAGTGACCTTGGAACTATAAAATGACTAACACTGGGAAATTGGTTATAGAAAATAAATTTCAAATAAATGACACTAAACTACCATAAAATATTAATAATAATTCAAATAATTTTGAATTAGGTTCTTAATCAAGTGTTTAATAAATATAATTTTACTATTTGGTATATTAAGTGAAAGTGCATAACGAATTCGGACCTGAGGTAAGGGAACTCTATAAACCACAATATTTTATTGGGGTTATCCCTTATCATTCTATACCTCAATTTATATATCTATATAACATTATATAATCACTTCAAATTTCATATATATATGTATCTTACATTTGTACCTAGATTACGCTCCCTTTCTTTACTGGGGATATAAAAACTATTGAAGTTCTCTTACCAAATCTTTCTTTTTTGTAAACCCAATTTAATGGAACGTCATATTTCTTTTTTCATGTTATGAACCACCCCATGATATGTTTTTAATCATCAATTTATCTCTATAAATACCCATTATTTTATGGATATCACTCTCAGTTTATTTCTAGTTTTATGAAAAATATGAAGAGCTTTGCATCTTTCATGAATCCTTATCGATTTCTTAAAACCACATAAAAGAAGTTAAATTCCAAAATTGATTATTCTCCCTTTTTCATGAAAGTTTCTTAAAATTAACTCTATATTTGAGACATATTCCTATTTATCCAAATATGAAGACTGAAAATATTTAATTCATTTTTCTATTTTGAATCCTTACGATATATCCTTTGATTAGGACTTGAGGCATGTTTAGATAACCCATTCCTTTACATGAGTATTTCTCATACTTATAACTTATGATTTATTTCTATATCTAGAACACTTATTTATAGTAATTTTCTTATGGTTTCACCAAGGTATCACTCCAATGAATTTAGTAATGTTTATATCTCCTTAGAATATATTTATGGGATAAAGTTATAAACCTAATACATGATGGGACTCTATCTATCATGTTATATTATTTTGGATATGATCCTTTACTTATTCTCAGGTCATGTTTTATATTGTTTCCACATTCCTATTATTCCATGATCTTATGATTCTATATTTTTTAGGCAATGCTTTTATATTATTATTCATGAGCCTTTTCTTTTATGATATCATGTTGTGTCATTTGACATTTATGCTATGTTTCATTTTTTTGCTTATTAGCTTAGTGATATTTATAGATGAACACTTCTATTTATATATTTACCTAGTTATTATATGATGTTTTAGAAGCTAAAATGGATTTCAAGTCATATTATAGAAATTAGAATAAATATTTTTTAATTTCTTAGTTTCATGTCGATGTATTATGAACCAACTATTCCGAAGACACTCAGCCCTTGGGTTATGGGGTTGTGTTTATTGGTTTATTATATTATAATTTGTGTAATAATATGTATAATAGGCATGGTTCTATAAAATAGGAATCATAAAATGGTCTAGTTAATTTTTTGCTGTTAACACAAGAATATATTATTAAAAACCCTA
Source organism: Viscum album (assembly GCA_963277665.1). NCBI lineage: Eukaryota > Viridiplantae > Streptophyta > Magnoliopsida > Santalales > Viscaceae > Viscum > Viscum album. The sequence goes on along the minus strand of OY728131.1, from coordinate 667,741,193 downwards.
CAGACAAATCTATGTTTTGAAAAACACCCTGAAATATTGGTGAAGTATAGATAAAGTACTTTCCAAGAAATTAAATCCCTCTATAGATATTACAAGTTGATGTGTCTCTAGAATATGTATACCTAGTGCTAATAATCCCAATATGGATCATTGGTAATTAACTCAACATATACCTACTGCATGACAAAGATTTGTTGCTACACAAAAAAGGTTTACACTCCTGGGGGATAAGCTTTGGTAAATTAATAAACTCTTTACGAACTATTATATAGGAAATGAATTTTTTTTAGGTTAGAAAAACATAATATAAAAATTACCATGGTTAACTTAGACTAAAATCTAAAGAATCATAAGTTATGATATAAATTTAGTTTATAAGTTATTACTTATAAGTTCATAGTTTCCCTATTTATATTTTTATTTGTTTAAGTATTCTCATCCATAATTTAACTTTATTTTAGTTAATTTTAGGAAACATAGGGAATCATGCTAACAAAAAATGTGGTAGGAAATGTGATGATTTCCCTAATGATATTCCTAACTAGATAGGAGTTAGAGCCAAGAAATTCATTGAAATATTGTCTTAACTAACTCAAGTTATGAATAATAACTTGAATCATGTGAAATTACCTCCTTCTCCTATGATGGAGAAAGTTTTGGATGATTCCTTTATGTGACAAAGGACTACTAATTTTAATGGGTCGTCTGATACCCTCATCATACAATAAAGGAGTAGCTTTTCTTAGAAGATATTTGGTCTCCTCTAATGTTCTAAATAATGGAAATTCATTATTAACATTTATCTTGTGGAGGTAGAAGAAAATAAAAAGTGAAAACTAATAAAGAATAAGAATTATAAGGAGGAAATGAAATCCTTAGAATGAGAAGGATTTGAGAAAATATTTTCTCTATAAATATTTTCCCCAAACTACCCATTTTAAAATTGAGAAAGAGTTATTTGGACTAAAGAAAAAGTGGATCAGTTTATCAAGCCTTATGTGAAAAAATTCATGAGGCTTTCCTGATATTCCTTTGACCTTGTCATCAATACTAAAATTATGGTGTACCAATTATTTATTGGATTAAATTAGAGTCTATAAAAATATTTGGATATTAAATAATTTGATAACTATGAAGAGATTTTTTATTATGTCCTTTAATGTTGAAATATATATTGATTATTCTTAGTGGTTCGAGGGGGTGGAGATAAAAAGTTGAAAATGGAGTTTAATTCATAAGGATCAATAGAAAATTCCCAAGGAGGAATGAAACCCCTACTGCCCATGTGTCAAAAGTGTGGGAATAAGAATATTGGAAACTCTCAAAAGGGAATATAGATATACTTCATCTGTGAAAAATAGGGACATCATGTTAATCAATGATGAAGGGAGATGAAGAATACCACTAATGAGAAATAATTAAAGAAGGTTGTAATTAGCCCTTTTCCTGTATTCCAATGATTCAACTACAAGGAATACAAAAATTATGCAAGATAATTCGATAATCTAATGGTTGGTGAAGATAATCAATGACAACAACCTCCAAATCCAAGAGATCATGGAAGGGATTATGATATCACTGCTACTAAGGTGGGACCTACTAATAAAGTGATGATAAGTACACTAGTTATTAATAAATTATTTTATTCTATTTATATACATTATTTCACATTAATAAAGTTTAGTAGAACTATTCAAAATAACCTCAAAATATAGATGATGATTTATCCTTGAGAATAGGAAATGGGAAAATTATTTCATCCTAAGTATATCTAGCCTATATTTTTAGACCGAACCTCTTAGAAAATATTTTCATACTAATTTTAGAATAATTTGATTCTATATTGGGAATAGATTGTTGATCCTTATATGAAGATGACATCATATTTTGGGAGAGGGAAATCATGCTCCATATCTTGAATCACCCTCCCATTATGTACATGTATAAGGAGGAGGATAAATTTCAATTGCAATATTATTCTTATATATGAATATTATTTTCCTATAAGAAATCATATCTAGCACAAATTATTTAGAAAAAGGAAATAATCATGCTTGAAGACATGCCTATTGTGAGGGACTATACTAATTTACTCCCTGAAGAGTTTCATGGTATTCCTCATGAGTTATATGTTAATTTTTCAATTGAAATTATGCATAGATATCTTCCCATATCCAATAATCCTTACAGAATTTCCACCATTGAGTTAGAATAATTAAATAATTAGTCATAATGAAAAATATATAAGGGTTTTATATTCTTAAATGCTTTTCCATGGGGTATAATGATCCTCTTTATTAAGATGGAGGAAGATTCAATTCACATTTTCATTGATTTTTTAGGAACTCAACAAAATTTTTGATAAAAACAAGTATCCCCTACCATAGATTTATTACTTGTTCAATCATCTATGTGGGTCCCAATACATCTCTAAGGTGGACCTTCAGTTGGGATATCTATAATTAATGGTGAAGAAGGAATATATTCCTAATATTGACTTTCAAATAACGTATGAAAGCTATGAGTTCATATTTATGCATTTAAAACTCAATAATTCTCCAAAAATATTCATAGACTTAATGAGTATAGTTTTTAGATATTAACTTAACTTATTTTTCATAGTGTGTATAGATAAAATTATGATATACTTTAAAATCAAGGAGTAACATGAGGATAATTTTAGTACTATGCAAAAACAATTGTGAAAGGAGATGTTATATGAAAAGTACAGTAAATATATATTTTTGATGAAGGAAGTTTCATTATTAAGGCATGTTATCACCATAAATGGGATATCATTGGATCCTAATATGACGAAGGTGATTGAGGAGTGGACAAGACCGTCATCTGTAATAGGGATTAATAGAGTCCTTGTACTGGATGGGTACTATCAATGATTTGTTATAAACTTCTTATGATTTTAAAACCTGTTTTTGAAGCTAAATTGATAGGGAGTGAAGTTTATCTGAACCAGTATATGTGAAGATAGTTTTAAGGAATTGAAAAATAGGCTTGTCACTGTACCAATAATCATACTAGCCTTAAGTTTGAAACTATTCATGGAATATAATGATTATTAAAAGGACATTGGATGTCTATGGTTGAAAAATGATAAATTGGTACCCTACACCTCAAGGAAATTTTATGTTCATGAGAAAAACTATCCAACACTTGACCTAGAGTTGGATGCAGTGCTCTTCGCATTGAATATTTGACGGAATTATCTCTATAGGGAGAAGTATGTAATATATATAGATTATAATAGACTCAAGTATATAATAACAAAAAAGTATATTAATATATACCAAAAAATATGGTTATATATGATCAATACTATGAACGCTCAATATATTACAATCATTGGATGGTGAATAAAGTGGTATATGCTCTATGTAGAAAAGTTTTTGCAACCTTATCAATGATGAGTATTGAGAAGGATACGATTCTATGAGACATGAAAATGATGGTCATTAAAGATTTAAAGAAAGGAGAAATATATTAACTAGCTCAAATTATTACCCAACTATCTATTATGGGGAAGATAAAGGGTTGTCAAATGGATGATGTGTAAATAAAGAAGAAGTTGAATGCTATGAGAAAAGGGAAATACCTAGAATTAAAAATAGACAAAGAAGGAGTTTGAAATTTGGGACATGAATATGTGTACCAATAAAACCTAAGATAAATATAAAGTTATTGAATAATTCTCATAGCTCATCCTTCTCTATCTACCTAGGAAGAATGAAGATGCATCAATATCTTCATGAGCATTATTGGTGGGAAGTTATGATGAATGATATTTTGAAATATATATCAAAGTGCTTGATATGACAAAAATTTATGATATATAGGAGAAAATATAATAAAATGATGTAACCATTACCCATACCAATATCTAAATGTGAAAACATCACCATGTACTTTTTCACAAGTCTTTAGAAGTCATTTAGTGGAAATAATTACATATGGGTTGTAGCGGATTATATTACCAATACAACATTCTTCATTACAATTCGAAAGGACTTCTCAATTGATTATCTTGAAAGTATATACACCGGGGAAGTGGTGAGGTTGTATGGAACACCACTATCAGTTGTATTCAATCGAGATCCAAGGTTTAAACCCACATTCTAGAAAATTATCCAACATGATCTAAAAACTGAGTTAATCTTTAATACATATTATCACCCCCAAACTGATGTGAAATTTGAGAAGACTATCAAGACGCCTGAGGGAATGTTCAGTGCATACTCAATGTATGTTAAAGGAGTATGGGATAAAGGTCATCCTCTAGTAATGTTATCATACAATAATAACTTACAATAAGTATCCGAATGTATCTATATGAATACTTTTATGGGAAGAGATGTAGAAAACCTATGTGTTGGGATGATGTTTGTGAAGAAATGCTTCAGGGAACTGAAATGGTTAAAGAGATGGCATAAATGATCAAGAATATTTAGTATCACATTAGGAAAACTCAAAGTAAACAAAATATATGTTGATAACCATCAGAGAGACCAGGAGTTTGAGGTTAGAGATAAAGAGTTCCTCTGTATATCTCTAAGGAATGGATTCATGAGATTTGGTAAGAATGGAAAGTTAAATACTATATATATAAACCCATTTTAGACTCTTGATCACATAAAATCTATGTTCTATTGACTAGAACTCCCACCAACCCTATCTCAAGTACATTATGTGTTTAACATATCCCTCTTGAGGAAGTACATACCAGATCCCTCACATAAACTAAATTCAGAGGTGGTGAAGTTGGAGAATGATCTATTTTATGAGGAGTATATAGTGATGATCATAGACTACATAGAAAATTTTATACATGTTAAAACAACTCACCTAGTCAAAGTACTATAGTGGAACCATAATTACCCGGAGGAATCATGAGAACCAAAGGAGTCAATAAAACAAAATTAATCTCATATATTTCCATATTAATGGGTGAAATGTAATTTTGAGGGGGAAACTTCTTAATGGGGAAGAATTTAATGACCCATATTTTTATCAATATAATTTACATTTTAATTATATAAATGTGTCATATTTAGTAATGTAGTGTTATATAAAGCACATGTACTACTTGACAGAACCAATAAATGTTATTATATAGACATGAATATTACATTTAGTGAATAAATTTTGGAATAATAACTAAAAGTGTTAAAATGGTACAAAAATAAAAAATAAGATAAATTTAATATAAATATTTGGATCTTTTTATCCTCTAGAATGATCACACTGATGAATAAAACTACAGAAATGAAACAAAATATTTGTAATGAAATACTAATTTGAAAATTGAAAATATATATAACCTTGAGAGAAAATAAAAGTTAACTAAGAATGAATAAAATATAAGGTATTTATAGGATGTAGGGAACCCATATGGAAATTACAAATATAACCATTGGAATAGTAATTTGATCATTGAAATGGTAATCTAACCATTAAGAATAGTAACATGAAATTTATAATAGTAACCACACTAATTTAACTATAAAATAATATCTATTTATCTTATAAAATGAAAATATATAAAATTTCTATCATGATATAAACAAATAAATGTTTTAAAATGATAAAATATTTGTTTGTATTTTTTTTAAAATAAATATGTTTTATTTACACTTTATGATAAATGTAAAAAAAATTAAAATAATTTTTTTTTCATAAAATTGTTTTATAAAATAATTTATTGTTTCATTAAAATTATAATATAATTTTATGATACCATAATTAAATTTGCAATGGGATGGGAAATTGATCATAGTATTAAAATTGGTATTTTTCAAATAAATAAGGATCATCATTAAAAAATTAATTTTATCTTATTTAGAATATTATTTTCATAAAATGGATTTAATTTTTGAATATACATGTCAAAAATCATTTGGTTTAATTTTTCGTATTTTCTAAAATAGTTGATTTTTTGGTGAAAAATGAAACACAATAAAATAAAGTATCTAACACTACAAGCTAAATAAACGAATTAATGAGTAACAAATGATGTAAAAAACCATTATTTCATACTCACATTCACAAATTACTATATATAGTCACAATAATCATCATTGTTGGTAGTCTTGGGCCAAAATAATAATCTAATGAATAGTATATTAAAAACACCCCTCTCCTCATCTTATAAACACCACCCTCACCACCACTTATCCTCACACCATATAAGGATTGGATATTTCTCAAAATATACCTATTTATTTTCTAAAATATATAATCCATTACCTATAAGTTATGTTCTTACTCAAATAAAAATCCAAGGAGCCTTAAGGGGTATCAAAGAGGAGACTTCCAAAGGAAGAGGTAAAATTCTTAACTAACTCTCTTTCAATTATTTTCTTCTCCTACCTACCACATATGAATTGAATCCACAATTATATAGTGACATAAGTATCCTAAATAAAATTATATGTTATTATTATGGTATATTATCAATTTTCTACCCTCCCCTCAATCAATTCTAAAATGAAACGCTGTTCATATTATAATTGGTTCACCTCCCCCATAAACAATGAATTTAACATTCCACCACCACCTTCATGACTTGTTTAAATCCAATTATTATGGTTAAAATTGAGATTTATAAGTATATTTTTTTAATATTATATAATGGTTAAATAATATTAAATTTAAATAAAACCATATAAGTTCATCATGGGAGGAAATCCTACATAAATGAACTAACTATTTAATGATAACATTTATACTGAATCAATCATCCATGTGTTTGAAAAAATATGGATATTTTGGACTATTTAAAATTATATAATAACATGAATATCATTTCATTTCAATTATTTAGTTGTAGTTCCATATGAAAAGAACATCAACAATTATCCACAAACAAAAGCAACATTGGAACCATGATATAAATAATCTAGGATCATTGATTATAGAACCAATATCTAAATTAAATGACTCTAAACTATTATGAAATCTTAATAATAAATCAAATATAGTTGAATTAGTTTGTCAATAATGCTTTTAATAAATATAATTTGATAATTTATGATGTTAATTGAATGTTCATGGAGTATTAAAAAATGAGGTTAGAGAACTCTCTGAACCACCCACTTTTCTTTGGTTTATGCCATAACTCACTCTACCACACTTTCTCTATCTATTTAATATCATAGAATTATTATAAATTATATATTAATTTATCTTATATATATACCTATATTATTCTCTTTTTCTTTTATAAGGATATAAAAGCTATTGAATTTCCCTTCACAAATCATTCTTTTATGTATACACAATTTAAAGGAACCACATATATCTTATTTAATGTTATGAACCACCCCATTAAATGTATATAATAATAAAAGGATTTTTATAAATAATATTTATTTTATGAATAAACCTCTAGGTTCACTTATGGTTTTATCCAAAATATAATTCACTTAACATCTTAAAAGATTTGTTATCATTTTCATAAAATATTGTTAAAGAGGTTAAAATCCCAAATTACTTATCTACCATTTATAATGTAATTTTATTTAAATGAAATTCATATTTGATACATATTCCTATCTATAAAAATTTTAAAACTTAAAATATTTAATTCCTTCTTCTATTTTGAATCAATATGAGATATCCTTGGATTTTTATTTGAGGCAAGATTATATAACCCATTTCTTTCCATGGGTAATTATTATGCTGATTACTTATTCTTGATTTCTTTAACTGAACCAAATATGAATATAAATGTTATTATGGGTATTCTAATATATCTCTACAATGAATTTGGTAATGAATATATCTCATGAGATGATATATATGGTACTAGAGACTAATCCTGATCCATTATGGGACTATATCCACTATGTTATGTTCTCTTGGTTGGTATTATTGATATATTCTTATGTCATGTTTTATATTTTTAAGACATTACTATTATTCCATGATATTATAATTTCATATTATTTATATCATTCTTCCATACTATTATTCATGATCCTTATCTTTTATGATATCATGTTATTACATTTGACTCGTATGTTATGCTTTATTTTCATGTTTATTCCCTTACTAGGATTTATAGATCACCATTTCTATTTATTTATTTCATAGTTTATTCTATGATGTTTTATAATCTGAAAGGAATTTATGAGAACATTATTGATATTTGAATAAAAATGTTGTATTTTTTAGTTATATTTTGCTGAATTATGAACTTGTTATTCTAAAGACACCGTGACTTTGAATTCAGAGGCTATGATTGTTGGTTTTTTATGTTAAAACCCACGTAATAATACGTGTAAGAAGATTGGGTCACTATAATAAATGGGTGCGGATGTTACTCATGCATGTTAAAAAAAGGTCCCATTTAGAGTAGGTTGTTTCTCCGGTAGCGTACAAGGTCTAGGGACCATGCGCATTACCCATGATGTCACAAACCAGTTTGGGCCACCCTTGAACTGAGCACTTGAGCTAGCCTATGACATACCTTAGGGGCCTCTTATATCCTCATATGATAGTGTAAAACACTATGTAATTAGATATAAAAAACACAAGAATTATTTTTCCTAGTAAATATAAAATTAAACACATGGATTCCCCTTAAAAATTCTGCATGACTACCCCATGCATCAGAGGTTCATGCACTTGAAGAAAACATATTTTTAAAATTAAAAACAAACGAAAGGAGGAACTAAAAATAAATTAAACAAATATCCTAATGGTAAAACATAAAACTAAATGGAAAAAATAATGAAGTTTTCAATTTAACCGATCAAAAAATAAAATAGAAAGGAAATAGAACCCAACTCGATCTCCATGTGACTCCACAAGTCTCCATCCAACTAAAATAGTATAAAAATTCCTTCAGAGACTAAATTAGAACATGGAACATGGAACTAAAATGTATTGATTGGTGAGAGCATAAATCATATAAGGAATTCTAGAGAAACCACACCACATGTACTACCTTTTAATAAATGACTCATTTAATATTAGTTTGAAATATAGTTTATAAACATAGTTTTTCCTTTTTAGTTTTTAAAACTAAATCCAAATTTGTTTCCATGGTTAATTTGAAATAGTTACATTTAAAAAAGTAGTTTAAAACATTTTCAATAGAAATTAACTTTAAAAACACCCATGTGAATGAGCTAGTAAATGGAGTTCTAAAACCTTTACAAAATGTTTTATCATTAAATTTTTAAATGAAAACATTAGATCTTTGAAATAATATAAAATAAAAAACATTAATAATTATAATGAATATGGTAACAACACAATAATGTAAGGGAAACGTAATAATAACCAATATCTCAGAATAAAGAAAATGTAATCAATACAAGAAATCCAAATATTAATGATCATGTAAATACCTAGGATTTGAGTGGAAAGTATTAAACATACTAAAAAATGATCCATCATGTTAGTTCTCTAAATTCAATCCAAATTCCATAACAACTGATCACACCCTATATTGTTTAACCATGGGTTAAACTCTTAAATCAAGGAATATACCATAATAAGGAATACTATCTAGATCATGATCTTAATCTAATTTAATATATTCTATAAGAAATTATACTAGATACTCTTGGTTCCCATGATTTATAAAATAGAGGTGAGGTATTAATCAGTAATAATTACAATGAAAATATAGAAATATTATTATATACTCAAATTGAATCATAAGTAATCCTTTCCCCATAACACCCCTCTTAATAATAACCACTTACTCAAAAATTCATCAATATAATAAATTTTTCATGTATTAATGAAATTATCATCCATTTAAAAATATACCAAACTAGGGGAATATTCCAAGGGTGTTTCCATCAATAAAACCCTCTTTTAAAGTTCCAATAAGTCCTAAAAAATCTCTTTAGAAACCAAATTATAATATACATTTTTTGAAGAAAAATCACACCATTAAAAGTGTATAAAAAACATTTAAAATCCATTTTGAAGGCAAAAAACATTATTAAAATGTAAAAAAACATTAATAAAGGCCATTAGATTAGTTTATTAAAAACCTGGTGTGTACAATTAAATAATTTTTTTAGTTAAGCATTTAAAAAGGGAAATGACTTTATATTCAATAAAAACCAATTAAAAATAAGTTTTTCTTACAAACTCTATAAACATATTTAATACTATCATTACACACTCAAAAAAATAAATTTAGAAACCCAAGTATTCAATGGTTCTTAAATAAAAGGTCAACACATGGGAAACCTACCACAATCTCATTGGTTACATAAGTGAGGGGATATTCATCATTAAAAGTAAAGAATGATCCTCAAAGAACCAATTTAAACCCAAAAAGAAAAAAATCCCCCACTTTTAAAATTAATCCAACACATCTCTAGGTATCTATATCCATATTATGGAAATAATGAAGGGGTAAAAGGATGAAAAATAGTAGAGGATATGATTTTAAGGGTTATAACTTGAGAAACTAACATTAAAATTAAAATAAGAAAGAAATAAATTGAAGGAGAAAGAGAAGGTATTTTCCTAAGGATCTCATCTTGTTGAGATGCGGGAGTGAAGGGGAAGAATGATCATAAAGGGGGTTTTAACTCAACAAGGGAATGAGTGGAATTTCACCATTTAAAAAACAAAGAAATAAATAGACCACAATTTGAATTCCCTATGGAATAGTACCCCGAACCAGGTAGCCCAATGATGTAGCCCTTTGGCTATAACATGGTGGTGCCTTGAGTAGAGGGGTTACTATGAAATATCCCTTCTAAATTATGTTTCAAGGTTCTTATTGAGTACCAAGAAATTCCATGGACCATGGAATAGATCCATGGAACATGGAATAGATCCATGGACCATGGAATAGATCCATGCCCCTCACTATTTTGGTTAGGAGAACCACTAAAGGCCCTCAGGTCTCCACAACGAGACCCTTCCTACTATGGCATAGTGCCACTTTCTAAACACCCTCTAGACACAACTATCTCCTTTGTGTCTTATAATAACCACCCCAAAATTACAAAACTCACAACATAACCTTACAAAAATCCCCTATATAACTCCAATCAACCATTACGAAACTCCCTCCATGACGTATCCCTAGCCTTTCACCATGGAGCACCTTAGTCAACAACAACTACGATGTGGCCTATATGAGATGTGTTGTGGTCTATGGGATTACCCCTATATATCTAGAATCTATATAAGTGTTAAACCAATTACCCTCATATGACACAAACACTTTACCCTTACACACCACCCCCATGCACCACCACCACTACGACATAACCAAATGGCTATGACATAGTTCATTCCTCGGTAGCAGCACCTGATGCTATAGAAACAATAGTATCATGTTAAATCAACAATATGGGGAGGTGGGGGGTATAGTTTATCCTACCTAGGATACACCATGGCCAACTAAAATAGTTTTATACTATCATCTAAAATATAATTCACCCCCTCAGAACACCCAGACACATTAGTAAGGCCATCAAACAAGGGCAACCAAACTATAAATCAGTAATTAGGTAAAATAATAGGGAAAGTCATGTTGGGGTGCAACATATAAAATGTGTAAAATTCATAGAAAACATTTTTGGCCATTATTTTACCATAGAAACTCCTATAATAATTATTAATGGTCTTTTCACATTTTAAAAGACCTTAGAGAAGTTGTAAAATGAAATACTACTTAAAAAGATCATAACTTTTTATCTGAGCATCAGTTTGAGCTCAAAAAGATGTAAAATAAAATATTTCAATGATATGTATGATATCTAGTATAAGGGTACCCTATAAGTAATTTTTTATTGGTCAAAATAGTCCTATATATCCTTTAAATCTGAGTTTTATATTAATGTATGAAAATTTTCATGTTCGGTGGAAAATTTGAGAAACTAATATAGGATCATAAACATAGTATTTGTTAACTATTATCAACCCAAAATTGGATTTTTAAAAATAATTTTGGACATATAAATAATGTAAAATTTCTAAGGTGTTTGTTTCTAAATGTGAAACTTTTAGCAAAGTAGATGCACCTTTCTAAAGAAAAAGAATTTTTTTAATTAATAGCTAATCCTTTAAAAATTAAAATTGGAGAGTGGATACATGGTAAGAAATTGTAAAATATATGGTGAATAATTATGGTTGGGAGTACCAAACAATGACATAGTATATAATAACATGGGCCTATTGGGTGGGATTTTTTTTGTAATGTGTACAACTAAAAATAAATATGTTGAAAGTTCTGTTTTTACTTAATGTGTTTTTACAAAGTGTATTGAAAATTTATTCTTTTATGATAATTTTAAAAATTTATTTACTGTTTACCCAAATTGAACTATATTTTTAAGTAACAATAATGAAATGGGGATTTCTAGGTGTATAAATCATTATGGAGGGGAGAAATTTCACACCCCAATTTTCAATTTTTGGTATATTTTAATTTATTTTATAAACTAGATGATCAATAGTGAGTTTTTTGAATTTTTAATAAATTTTATGTGTTACTAGGTCGGGGGGAACAATCCTAATGACCATACATGGTATACTTTCTTGTCTTGAATTTAATCCAATACTTAAATTTCATGTTAATACATTCTAATACATATTATAATTTTTTTGATTGTTTAGAGGGTTTGCGTAATTGTATAATTAATTTTATTTTAAACATTCAATATACATTTAAATGATAAAATATAGGCATTATTAAGTTCCATGTATATTCTAGATCATGAATATTCATGAATTAATAATATGATTAATTTTTTATTCTAATTAAATAAAAATATTAATGTTATTAATTTGATAATTAAGATATGTAATGAAAAATTGAATCTATAAAATCTAGGGGTTTGTATAATCCTATATCATTATTATGATTAAAAAAATAATAATATTATTAATTGAACATGTCATGAAAAAAGAACGGGTAAACCTTCCCTACTTCTACTCATTGTGTTATGCATGAGAGGGAGGGAGGGTGGGTTGCCATTTCTCTCAATTTTCTACCCTTGGGGATATCCATTATCACCCATGAGGATTAAATGTGATTCAACATCTTCTTTTTTATTCTTCTTCATCTTAATTTTCATGTTCATCTCCTAGTTTCTAAAATTGGAATGTATGTAGATTTCAAATCCTAGAGATTTTTTATTTGTGGTTTAACTGAATCATGGTTAAAATCCCAAAAAATGAAGGGTATTTTTTTGATATGTCTTTTGGAATAAATTAAGGCCCCTCACACCTCATTGTAAAAAAATTATTCACTTCCAACACGTTTGATAATGTTCTGGCTGGATTTCCATTTTTTACACTCTCTCTATGGTTTTATTTTTCATATTTCATGATGTGAGATTGTTTAAATACATAATGATGAAGGAAAATATGATTATTATTTGTTATATTAAAGTATAATTAACAAGATAAAGTTGGTGTACCTATGTCTAAATTTTGTTCTTGAACTATAAGGGCTTGATTATTTTCAAAGTGAATTTCAATAAATAATACTGGAGATATTATAATTAATTATAACCAAAGGCCATTGTAATTGTTCATGTTCTACTTGGTTTTAAATTATTTTTGAAGATATGTTAACTAATTTATAATTATCATATTTTTTTAAAAAAATCCAATAAGGTGTTTATGAAAATAGTTAAATGAAATTGATAAAATTATTTTTAGAAAATGGATTATTGTCATTTATAATAAATTACCATGATACTTTTATTGAGAAACCCAAAATATGAAGTATATTTTTAATTAATTTGGATATGTTCATTATTTTTTTTCCCATAATTATAATTTTTATTATTATTAAAGTATAATTGAAATTAATTTCATCATTGAATGGTTGTTGAATACTAATAGAAAGGGGTGAAATCATTTGAAAAGTGTGTTTAAATAAAATTATTGAATCTCAGTAAACTTCATGGGAGAGATCTTTTGGTACTTTGGAGGGCTCTTAGTATAGGTGATAATATTTTTCATGAACCAAGATAGGTCTCCATCCGACTAGGTTCCCAACTCGGTTCGCAGCAAGGCTCGAAGGGCATTCCTGATCCCCACGGGCTGGAACAAGTTCCCATGTATCAAAAATAAAACATGGGAATGGTTTTCTCAAATATATAAACATAACAAAAATATGAATAAATTACAACTAAAAAAACACAACCAAATATGCCCTTAAACTAGGGTCAAAATTAATGTTTACAACTTAAACTATAATCCCAAAAAGAAAAGAAAATAAAGGGAAAAAAATAAAAACACCAACTCAAACTTACAAGCAACATGAGGTGCAATAACCTCAAGACAGTTTTAAGGAAAATTACATTAAAGAATATATCTTAAATTAAAACACACAAATACACACACAAACAAACAGACACACACTTTCATGGTAACCCCAATGTCACACCTTGTGTCGAAGGTGAACGTAAAGGAAAATAGCAGCACAATACATGGGAGAGGCCATAAAGATACAAGCAAGAAGTGGGACCCTAGAACATTGTGCCTCAGTGAACAATGGTATAGGGATGCAATAATATACATTATCGTACATGATACACTATAAGGGAAACACATCCACAACCTAGTGGTCTCCAAACCTCATCAAATTTTTAGTTAGTGTTTTAATCTTCAAACTAGGTAAGTGAAACTGGGCCAATGCCACTTTCGTATCATAGGAACACTAGATCTAGTCCACCCACCTAGTACCCAGAACTCCCATTTGTGCTCAGCAGATTTCAAATTCATCTCATATGTCATATTAAAATAGAAAAACCAATAAAGTCACTACATTTTCCCAACACCATCACTTGAACACACAAATTCTATTTTTTTAAAAGAAATGAAGTACGGACACCAAGAATATTTACCCAACTCAATTAAAACAATTTTTCGTCCTTAATAACTATTTATTAAGACATTTAAGATTTTAAAAAATAAATTTTGAAGAGAATAACATGAATTTACACACAAAAACAACCACACCCTATTTCATAACCAAACACACACAATTCCACATCAATAGCTCAATCTACACCACTTACACCAATTAAAGAAACTAGTTGAGTAGTTTAAAACAAATGTTAACAAACAACGCAATAAAGTTTGCACTAAAGATACATTCAGTTTCATTTTAAACGCCACTTTAGAACCAAACACACAACGTAATCTTATCAAAACATGATTTTCACCACTAATATATTTTAATTAAACATTTTCACAATTTATAAAAACAGAAAAAAGAATCACCACCTGGCCTTACGTCAAAAACCACACCCAAACCCCCTTTTTAGAATCAAACACACACTAATGTCATACTAAAATATAATCTACATCCATAGTATGATCTAATAATCCAAGTGCACAATTTATAAAACAATAATAACCAGATCGACATGGGTTTTTACAGAAAATCACACTCTTATCAAATAAACACGTTAGTAATAAATCAATGCATATGAGATAGAAATTAAAAAACAATTTCTCACCATGAAAAACTAATAAACAAATATGATAAATTAATTAAACACACAAACTTATTCATCAAACAATAATTATAAGAGGAACCAACTACCTGGAATGTAGAAAATTTCACGATATTGGTGCAAAAAATCCACCGCATGCCCACTACACCTTAGACCGCACCAACAGCTGCTAAGAACAGGGTTTTAAACCGAAACATCAAAACCGTACCCAACGCCGCACTAAATCATAACCTGAAATCCTCTCCAATGGAAGAAAAAACTAATAGAGGTGGAATGAACCGGTATTAATGACACGGGAGGCTGGTCGAGTAAGGTGAGGGGTTTTTGGAGTTGAGTTGCGATGACTGAAGCTTTTCCGGAAGGAGGTAAGGAAAAAAATCATTGCAGTGTGAGGTGCGTGGCACGACTTACCGGAGTGGTAGGAGGGGAAATGGTCGGTTTTCCAGAGAAGGAGAGCAAGGGGAGTAGGGGGTTTGTGGCTTTGTTTTGGTGCATTGGAGGAGGCCAGATGGGGTATAAGGGGAGCTATCAGAGGGTCTGCCGTGACGGATAGATGAGGGGCACATTGGTTCGGGCAGTGCAAGGTAGTGATGACGACGTGGTTTAATGTGATGAGGTTAGTAGGGGCAGTGCGTGCGGTCTGCTGTACGTGAGTCGGATTGCTAAAATCCAGTGTGAGGCTACTTAGGGGAATGCGACGTGCCAGTTTAAGGGTAGAAAGGTGGCTTGCATAACAGATCTGGGGAGAAGCAGTGTAGGAATAGTGCAACGTAGGGGGTAGCGCAGCGATGCAGCTCAGTAGTGGTCGGTCTGGAGAAAAGGAGGAGCGAAGGGGAAATCGCCACTGGAGACTCCAAGAGGAGGTCTTGCATGCGGGTGTCTGGGAAGAAAGAGGAGGGGCACACGATGGTTGTCCAGAAAATAGAAAGGGTGGCATGGCGCAGAGGCTCGGTGGCAGAGAAGATGGCACGACATGGAGGTTCGGCGAGGAGGATGAGGTGGGGAGGCAGCTAGGGTTATAAGTGGATGGTGCAACATGAAAAATCAAGGGGGGTGGGGGAGGGGGAGGAAAATGAATGGGAGAGACGGGAGGAAGAATATAGGGGAAAATAGAAAAGAAAAAATTAAATGAAAAGGAAAAAAAATAAAGATAAATTAAAACCTAGAAAAACACTAAATTAACTTAAAATAATAATAATATTTTTTTAATAATAATAGTAATAATATTAATCTCATTGTTATTATTATTATTATTTAAACAGTTCTAAAATAAATGTATTTTTTTCATTCACTTTAATTTTTTAATTGGGCCAACTTATTAATTAACCGTGCGCTGGGCAGTCCGTATGGTCGTCTAGAGAAGCCACACTGCTTGACCATGCCTTGTGTGTGCGTCTAACATTACCACACCATAATTCTAGTTTATTATAAAAATGAAAAAACATTTGTTGGGTCCGGCCTGCGCCTCAACAGATAAAATTTAAAACCGATTAAAATTA
The DNA here is from genome assembly GCA_963277665.1 of Viscum album. NCBI lineage: Eukaryota > Viridiplantae > Streptophyta > Magnoliopsida > Santalales > Viscaceae > Viscum > Viscum album. The sequence continues at coordinate 667,724,221 of OY728131.1, read as the reverse complement.
TAAAATTAAAATAAAAATTACTACAGACGCCCAGGTGTGACAATTCTCCACACCATGACACTTTATGATCCCAGAAAGTCCCAAAATACTTGATCAACAGAAGATTACAACATGACCGTGAAGATACCTAAAATAAAACCTCAATCACTCAAAGGCTGTGCATTAAAAATTCCCATGACCTGAAACATCGATGATCTCAAAACCAGAATCCCCAAGTAGAATAGCCAACAACAAGGAATTCACATCCAAACACAACTACAACATGTAACACAATGACCCCTATCTTAGGGATCACCAGGGCTGCTCGAGATCTCCAATAACACTCGTCAAGAGACCCACTACCCAAGATTACCAATTAGCATGGTCAGGGTTGGGCAGAGCTGAAGTAAGGGGTTTCCTCACCAAGAGCACTTTGAAGACATAGTTTTTCCACAAGTTCATCCTATGGTGGTCTCCCCACCATATTAGGATTCTTGTAAAATATTGGTTCTCCAAAACAAAATGACTCACAAACCCAGAAAACCTCTAAAAATGGATTGACCCTCCAAGTTCCCTAAGTCTATCCAAGCCAACACAAGAGGGGACGTCAGCGAGACACACAATGGGTCTCCCCACCATTTTAGAATTTTCCTAACACTACGACATCCACACGGGAATTCTTAGTTTACATTGAGAGATACATACTGAAATCTTCCTAAAAAACCCACCAACATAGGCCAACCTGAACTGATTATTCCTATAGTGGAAAACACTCCAGTTCAAGAGATTGTTTTGATAGTTGAAACCCCTAAATTTGTAGCACCGAGGACATGTACATGTCAATCCCACAAGATACGGGCATATCTGAAACAAGTACAATTTAGATCCATAACTGACCATAAGAAGGTTCATAGAGCACGCATGTTGTCTTTACAATAATACAGATTTTCTAAACCTCTTTACGACCTAAGAAGAACTCCCATAAATTAAGACCAGATCAAGGAGACAAGGGCTCCATGCTTCTCACAACAAAAAAGAAGCTTTTAGAGACAATACTGCAATAGGGAGATTAATTTCTTCCTCATCTCGTCACTACAGACTTAAGTTGAACCAAGCTCATCCCATGTCCGATGAGTTTTTGACTGCGCCCAAGCTTTACCCTGAGACCTATGGTTATGGACCTGATGTCTGAAGCATCTATAACCTCATAGTCATAAGCTGAAAACCTATGATGGGAACTTCCTATGCTATAAAATCAATCTACATACTTCTCCTCGTGTCCCAGGTAGACACTCTGTTAACATACAAACTGATAATTGCAATGAACGACATAGAGTGATCAACTGACCACAATAGAGATAAGAGATTGAGCAGTATGTCAAACACACGATGCAAACTGGCGGAAGGAGAACTCCAAGAAGAAGTCACATTGGTTCACACTCCTCATTGTATGAGGAGGCTTCACTTACCTAAATATGAGAAAGAACAACAACTATTACAAACTTTAAACTGATTTTTCTACACAGCCTATGGGGAACATGAATCTTGTTAATGAGAAATGTTAACACATCTCTATCTCTGCCATTTTATTGGTCAAACACCTACGAAATCCACCACTTTCTCCCACCTTCACATCCTTAGTTGCAACCATAGAATGAGGCTAGTCTTGAGGATCACTCATGACATCCCCATTCGCAACGAAAATGGAATGATCTCCATTTTTTGGTGTTTCTCACTCCTCCAAACATATTCGAGACAACTTACGCCTATGAAAAATTTGGAGTTCCTCAAAAACCAGATACACTCCTAACTGTATCAACTCTTTAGATGATATCCAACTGACCTCAACATCTACAAACAGTCGACATAACTGAGAAGAACCCAACTCCACCACTCCACTGGGAGTCTGGACAGAGCCAATAACTGAGAGAACTACTGGAAACCCATGAGAAATTTCTAGTGGAATTTCCCAAACCAGAAACAAAAAATAGCCTTCTGCAAATCCAAACCCATCACAAATAAAACATCCACACGTCAAACACAATTCCTGTAATTCCAATTTAAAACATCAATTATTTTTCAAAGAAATACACCCATTGAAAAACCAAGAACAATACAAAAAATCAAAACAACTCTTATGAACCCATCACTTTCACTTTGGACTCAAAAACAAAAAAAATCCAATTCCAAAACCATTTAAGCACAAATACCCATTTTATAGAAAAAACTACTTTTCAGGAAATAAGAAGAAGCCATAGAAATCACTCAATCACTACTAATTTTCAATGATGCCTTACAAATATGCATTCTCATGCCACTCAGGCACCCATCCACACGATCCAACAACTATCCATTAATCACATCCATATGAACACATGAGAACCCATAATAATACCACTGGAAAAAGCAAGGTTCTTCCACTTTCAAAAATAAAACATTCCCAATATCCCAAAAATACCCATTTTTATTTCTAAAAACCATTTCAAAGATTCAAGAAAAATTCCCAATATTCTTTCCATTGATAAAACTACCCACTTTAATTTCAAATAACCCAAGACATTATTTTAGAAATTCAATTTCAACAAATCAAATGCCAAATTACAAAAACAAGGTCCAAGAGAAACACACACCAAAAATCATACCAAACACACACCAAAATAAAATAAGAGAAACCCCAATGTCTTTATTCCTGTTAAAATAAAACACTTTTGCACCAACCCAAACCTGAAGAAAGACATAATGAACACTAATGATCCTTGAAGAAGATCTAGTGGTCGTTCTTAACCCATCTACATGGTTTAGCAGACCATTCCCTAGGAAAGCATCAACCACTAGGAGTGTCAAACCATACTCTCAGGAATCACATGGGTCACTACTCCATGTGATACTACACACAGTACCGACTTACTCCTACTGTCATCCCCCATCCACATAGACCAAAGCCAAAAACATAAATCCTGGATTACCCCGGGTTAGTTGAGGATTGGAATGAGTAAGAGTTTGAAACTCTCTTCCCACACCCATCCCTCGAGAACCAACAATCCTATCTCTGATCTACTTGACACCCAAAATAACAATAACAAAACTACTTTTATATAATTTTTTCACGAACCAAGCCGGGTCGCCATCCGACTCGGCCCCCGACCCAGCACCCGACCCGGTCTGTGGCAAGGCCTGAAGGGAATTCCCAATCCCCATGTGTTGGATCAAGTGTCTGAGTATCAAAAATAAAACTTGGGAACATTTTACCCGAATAAATAAACATAAAATAAAAATAAATATGAATAAATTACAACTAAAAATGGAAAACCAAACATTCCCTTAAACTAGGGTTAAAATTAAAGTTTATAACTTAAACTAGAAACCCAAAAAAGTGACGAAAAGAAATGAAAAACTAAAAACACCCACTCAAACCACCAAGAAACATGTGGTGCAACAACCTCATGCCATGTTCACCAAAACAACATGAGAGTTCCACTGACAACCCGAACCACACATGCTATGCTCGATACCTCAAACTGGAATACAAAAGAAACATAATCTACATACACCCAAAGGTGTATGTAGGGTGTGAAAAAAATTCCTAGTAGGATGCCACCAAGAAAAGTTTCCTTGCATAATTATTAAATGACAAACACATTTTTAATTTTACAGAAAGAAAATAAATAACTTCTCAAGAACATTTTTTTAATGAAAATAATTTTAAGGAAAATTACTTTAAAGAAAATAACTTAAATTAAAAAAACACATAAAAACACTTTCATGGTAACCCCAATGTCACACTGTGTGCCGATGGTGAGCATAATGAAAAATAGGATCACAATACATGGGAGAGGCCCTAAAGATACTAGCAATAAGTTGGACACTAGAACATCGCATATCAATGAACAATGGTATAGAAACACAATAATATACATTCTCTTGCACGAGCCACTACTAGGGAAACACATCCATAGCCTAGTGGTCTCTAAACATACTCCAAAGTTTAGTTAGTGTTGTAATCGTCAAACCAGCTAAGTGAAACTGTGCCAATGACACTTCTGTATCACTAGAACACTAGATCAAGTCTGCCCACCTAGTACCCATGCTTTATATTTGTGCTCAACAGATTTCAAATTCATATCACATGTCATATTCAAATAGAAAAACCAACAAAGTTACTACATTTACCTAATACCATCACTTGAACACACAAATTATCTTTTCTAAATGAAAGGAAGTACCCATGATAAGAATATTTACACAACTCAATTAAAACAATTATCTATCCTTAATAAATATTTAATAAGACATTTAAGATTTCAATAAACAAATTTCAAAGAGAAGAACATGAATTTACACACAAAACCAACCCAACCCTCTTTCATAACCAATCACACACAATGCCACATCAGTAGCTCAATCTACACCACTTACACCAATTAAATAAACCATTTGAGTAATTTAAAACAAACATTAACAAACGACGCAATAAATTTTTCACTAAAGATACATCCTGTTTCATTTAAAATGCCACTTTAGAACCAAAAACACAACGTAATCTTATCAATACATGATTTTCACCACTAATATCATTTAATTAAACATCTTGAAAATTTATAAAAATAGACCAAAGAAGCACTACATGGCCTTATGTCAAAAACACACCCTAACCCCCATTTTAGAATCAAATGCACACTAATGTTATACTGAAATATAATTTCCATAAATTGTATGATCTAATAATCCAAGTGCACAATTTATAAAACACTAATAACTCACTCAACATGGGTTTTCATATAAAATCACACTCATATCACATAAACATGTTACTAATAAATCAATGCATATGATATCTCAATTAAAAAAACAGATTCTCACCATGAAAAACTAATACAAAAATATGAAAAATTAATTAAACACACAAACTAATTCATCAAACAATAATTATAGTAGGAACCACCTTCCTAGAATGTAGAATAAAGTTCATGATCTTGGTGTTAAAAATCCATCGTACGCCCACTATACCTTAGACTGCACGAACAGACCCAAAGAACAAGGTTTTGAACTAAAACATCAGAACCGTACCAAATGCCACACTAAAGCTTAACCCGAAATCCTCCCCAATGGAAGAAACAACTAATCGACCTGGAAAAAACCTAAGTTGATGATGTGGGAGGATGGAAGAGTGAGGCGAGGAGTTTTTTGATTTGAGTTGTGTTGGCTAGATATTTTCTAGAAGGAGGTAAGGAAAAAAAGGGTTGTGATGTGAGGTGTGTGGAACGACTTTCCAGAGAGGGAGGAGGGGCGATGGACGGTTCACCAGAGTTAGCGATCAAGGGGACTAGGTGGGTTTCCAGATATGGTTAGGTGCATTGGAGGAGTCTGGAGGGGGTGCAAGGGGAGCTATCGGAGGGGTTGCCCTTACAGAGAGATGCAGGACGCACTGGTCTGGGTAGTGCGCGACAGCGGGGGCAATGTGGTTTGATGCAAGCCGGTTAACAAGGGCGGTGCGTTCAGTCTACTAAACATGAGAAGGCTTGGCATACACCAGTGTTAGGATGCTTAGGGGGGGTGCGACATGCCAGTTTGAGGGTAGCAAAGCGGCGCACACATCAGATCTAGGGAGAAGTAGTGTAGGAATGGTGCAACATGGGTAGTAGGGCAGTGACATGACTCGGTGGTGTTCAGTCCTACAAAAAGGTGGACCAAAGGGGAAAGTGCTGTTGGAGACTCCACGATAAGGTCTTGCGTGCGGGTGTTCGGTCAGAAAGAGGAGGGGTGCACAATGGTTATCCAAAAGAGAGGATGGGCGGCGCGGTACGGAGGCCCGATGACAGAGGAGGTAGCACGACATGGAGGTTCGGCGAGGAGGATGAGGAAGGATGGTAGCTAGGGTTAGAAGGGTCTGGTGCAGCGTGACAAACCAATGGGGGGAGGAAAATGGATGGGAGAGAGGTGAGGAATAATAGAGGGTAAAAAATAGAAAATAAATGAATAAATAAATAAAAAGTAAATAAACATAAAGATAAATTAAAACCTAAAAAACACTAAATTAACATAAAATAATAACAATATTTTCAACAATAATAATAGTAATAATATTAATCTCATTATTATTATTATTTAAATTGTTCTAAAATAATTGTATTTTTTCGTTCACTTTATTTTTTTATTCAGTCAACTTATTAATTAACCGTGCATTGGGCAGGCTGTAAGGTGGTCTGGCGAAGCCACATGGCTTTAAACATGCCTTGCATGTGCGTGAGACATTACCATGCCCCAATTCTAGTTTATCATCAAAACATTAAAACATTTGCTGGGTCTAGCCGGAACCTCAACAAAGAAAATTTGAAGCCAATTGAAAGTATAAAATAAAAATAAAAAATACTACATATGCTCGGGTGTGACAATTTTATATAAGGTGACTTCAATTGGGATATGGAACTCTTGTATATACTTGATTCCGAGCTCTGTGCTCCCAAACTTGATAAGGGACATGGTGCTCCCATCTACACCAATTCATTGGACATGGTTCCCCATTATTATTTTTTCATACATTCTTACTAAGGAAAAAAATGTTCTCATATAAAATATTTCAATGTTATAACATTTGAAAGTGTGACTTAAGATTTTATAACCTAGTTCCATTGGTTCTTAACCATGATACATGATTTGAGTTTAATTAATGACAAATATTATTTTTCATTAATAGTTTCAAAAAATATATTTATCTTCATTTATGTACTCAATCTTTTACTTCAGTAAAATATAACCCATGTTACTTGTTTTCTTAAGAAACTATTTTTTTCATTTTATATTGTTTAAAATATCATGCTCTCGTTTAATTTACAGAGTTTTTTCATCGATCACTTGGTGGGATCCTTCTGGTCTTGGTATGATCACACTGAAATATACCCTAAGGATTATATAGATTATTCTCTCTTGAGTTATTTTGTAGGTGATGATCATAGATCATATATTCTTAGGAGGTGGACCATTATATCGTTATGAAACATTGGAGGTAGTTTCATGTGAGGAGTTTATAGTCCCTTAGTATTTAGTTGGGTGTTTATTTCCTTTTTGAGTTAGTTTTGTATCTATTAAACTGGTCCATTAATATTTATTATTATACTAGGAGATGTGTATTATACCTTTCAAACGTATTTATGATGTTTTAAATTTATTTTATATTTGTTTTATTATTTAATTACCATCTTGGTGTGAGAAATAATTCCCAAAATGTTTTATGGATTCCCACATCACTTGTTGCAAACCTGTGGCAATCAAGAATGTTCCTCAGGGCTTATAGTGGGCTATCTCAAGAAACATAAAGGGGGTGTCCATTGTTGGTTTTTTGAAAATATCTCTATGTGACCATTTAATTAAACCCACCCACAAAACTCTTTAGTGAGTAACATCTATAAATAAAGTTATTTTGAATAATGGTGAGACTTTTGAAACATAGTTTTTATGATAAACTCTTTGAACATAGTATCCAAACTTATTTACTTCAATAAAAAAAATCTTATGATGTCGATAACTTATGTTATCTAATTATATAAATTAAACCTCATAATTTTCCCTAAAATTTATTCAATTAATATTTTCATTGGAATATTTTGGTATATAACATAACACTTTATGTTAATATTTTAACGTCATACCCTAATCCTTTTAAGGATATTTAAGTGACATTAAATTTTTATTTAAATTGGTGTAATGTTTTATTGGTTTTAATTAAACATTTTTAGTCCAAATATACTTTGACTAGACTTTTAAGAATATATAATATTCCAAGAATATCAGGATAAGATACAAAAACAATAACATACCTCCCACACCATGATATTATTTTTTTGGTTCTATCACTCATAATTGTTTTTCATAGGATATATACCAAAACTACCAAAAAAATTATTTCATGATGGATGAGGTATCCACCCCACCATATAATTTGTTGATTCATTATCCATTATCTCTGATGCATGATCACCCCGTAGGCCTTTCCACCCCACAAAGGCTCAATTTCCTTGTTGGAACATCTAACGAGCCTTGGATCTTATACTAATTATAACAGACCACCTACATCAAAATATTATCCTCTTTGGGTCTCACCCTGATTGGTTTGTTTTTTATAGGATATAGGCTTAAAATTCTCTAGAAAACACATCATAAAGGATAAAGTATCCATAGTAACTTATAAAGTGGTTCTTTTTTCTTCACCATCTCAGAAATAAGATCACCCCATGGAAAAAGGGCTCATCCCCTTGAAAGAATACATAGGATAGTAGAAAACACCCTGTAAAGGAAGGTTGAAATATCACAGGGACAAGACTGGGGTTATAAAGTGGGAAACGAGGATATATAGTCGATTTCAAATGCATATTATGGTGTTGAACCTAAGAACCCCTTTAAAATATTGTGTTTATACCTCGTCTATCAGGACACATTTTCTAGATGAGGCTTGTCATATATCATATAAAAATAAACTCATGAGGGAAAGGCCCAACGTAAACAATACCATGGCTCATGTGGTCTGTTGTAATTATTGTTAGAGACATGGCTCATTCGATGTAACAATGATGATATTGGGTTCTTATAGGGTGGGGAGGCCCATGGGGTGATCCCATATCAATGATGGTGGAGAATGAATCACCCCTATATAAGGTTGTGTGGATACATCATCCATCATAGTGGGTTTTCTCATGGATTCATAGTTCATACCTTATGAAAAAACCCATAAGGTAGAGTCCCAAATTAGACAATATCATCATGCAGGTGGTCTGTTTCAATTATTATTTTAATAATATATTTAATAGATCACCCACACAATTATATTGTCTTCTCTAGGCCTTATCCTCATAGGTTTATTTTTCAAATGATGTATGAATAGACACCCATAGAAAATGCACCATAATTGATGAGGTGTTGAAACCAACTTATAAAGGGATGATTTTTTCTTCAATATATATGATGTGGAATTATCCCACATTCCTACCCACCCTATAAGTGCCCAACATCATCATTGTAACATTAGATATGGATTGGATTTGATACCATTTGTAATAGACCTCGTACACCATGATATTGTATACTTTGAGACTCTCCCTCATGGGTTAGTTTTTCACAAGATATAGGATAAGAACTGATAAGGGTAGTTTAACCTACCCCCACTCCAGATAGAGTGGTAGAGTCAAATGATTCTCAAGACATGACCCATATCTTATAAAAAATAAACCCATGAGGGAGAATCTAATATAGAAAATATCTTGATATGAGTGGTCTATTACAAAAATACATTGTGTTATGTAATGTCCCGACCCCAGAAGGTCAGATCCAGTGCATTATTATATTACAATGGCATGATTACAGGGAATTAAATCTCCAAGGACAGATCAATTTAGCAGTCCTAGAAAACCAGATTTCATACATGATACCCATAATAGATTTCAAAATAGGAAATACAAACATTGTACATAATAAAAATAAATAAACTGTATCCTTGACTACTTATTAAAATATTTATTCTTCATAACCTAAGGAAGGGAAACATAATAAGGGTTATATCAATTTCTTATTAATGGAATGTAAAGTAGAAGAAATAAAAAATTAATGAGAATAATCAACATGTAAAGGTAAATAATTGATAAAACATGAAATTAAAATAACTAGATAATGATATATAAAAATGGTAAGGAAATAAACTAAATACACATGTCATTGAATCATTGAACTGAAAATTAAATGCATCCATATATATGTCGATGAAAAATTTCATGGATAAATAATAATAAATGAATTAAATATAAAAGAAATTATTAATAATCATAAGTCATATTTCTCAGGTACATGATACCTTTAATATCAAGAGAGATTTTAAATTATTCTAATTTTTTTAACTAATTTATCTCATGAGATAGACTACCAATGCATCAAGGGGCTTGCATTTACCAGTTCCCAACCCACATGCCTTGCCTTAAATGGTCACAAACCCATGTATTTCAGGTCCAAATAATTCATAATACATCAAATAAACAATGTGCCTTATCAAATATACATATTTAATAAATAATATTGATTTATCAATAATACCTCAGAGGAGGATAAGTAACAACAACAGTTGTTGACATTAAAAACAGTTTTGAGGAAAATTAATCTTTAAACATTTTATAGTGTCTCATACCACTTTGAAACATTTAAATAACAATTTACGGTGAATTAAATGAAACTTATAGTATCATGAGAATAATTATATTCATTATATAACATGTTAATGGTAGTATATACACCATACAAAACTGAATCTATTCACAATAAGAATAAGTCTCAAAGAAATGTAAATTGAGATGAAATGCCTTACTACTATAGTAACAAACGAATTGGAAGGCCAAATATTAATGATCATAGAATTAAAATTTTTAATACCATTATGATAAAATAATTCATCATTTATTATATCAAAATGGTTAGTATTAACACTATTCAAAATAATTAAGTTGTGTTAATGGCGTATGCCTCACAGAAAGAAAATTGAGACAAGAATCCCTTACCTCAACCTTCACTTTGTTGTGAGGTATTTATCGTCATTTGTATTGGTTTAAAATATGTTACTAACTTATAATATAAACATACACATGTTTATAATATCATATATCATCTTCTTATAATATCTTAATACCTGTTTGTTAATAATATTTTATTATTTTCACTATTTCGGGTGTTAATTACGCAATTTTCTTAAGTATGTTGTGACTTGTTATTTTTTAATCCTATCAAATAGATTATGATTTTATCATACAAAGAATGTATTAAATCATTTAATTATCATATATATAGATATTCAGTAAAAATGTATTTATAATACTCTATAATATTTGGAGATAAGAAATGTAGTGCACTGTTCTTGGAGATGGTAGGTCGTACATACGAATGAATGCTACTTTCATTTCATTATTGTATTAAAAGAATGAAAAGTAAAATATACATATGTATATTATAATTCTAGTGTCATATATATGTTATATATTTTTCACATGTTCATTAAAAATATCTTTTATACATTCGATGTATAACATGAATTAGTCACATCACTTTGAAGAGGTGGTAGTCCACACTTCCACAAACTGTGTTATCAATTTACAAAAAAAATGAATTTTTAATGGTATGTGATATAAAATAATTAAATAAGAATAAATAAATAATAAATATCATATATATAATATATAAAAAAAATCAATCAAAATGTACCCCATTAAAGGCGTTAAAGGAAAAATGAATAATCATCATTTCATGAGGTGATAGTTCACCGTACACGTAAATAGTATATTCGTTACCTATTAGAAGGAAGCGTGTGTAAGTGTAGGTTAAAAACTTTTCATAAAAACATATCAGTATATTTAGGATAATGTTTTTTGTATAAGCATGTAATAGGGATATTTTAAGGAGTGTATAATGGAAATAAAACTAGAGCTTGAGGAAAGATGTTATCTCTTAATCGAGTAACTCCTTTTGGTTGGCACCAAAGGGATTCTATGGATGGATTTATGAACAAGGTGATGATTCTAGGTTTATGGGTGGGATTTTTAGGACTTATTTTGGTAGATATTGTTCTATCCAATTTTTCTTGAGATGTGTGAGGAAGTGGGAGGAGAGGAGGCTTTTTACAGTGGAAGAGGAGTGACACTCTAGTAAATTTTGGGAAAGGTAATTCCACCAAAGTTTTCCAAAGGAAATTATCCCCCATAATATTAAAAGTTACAAAAAAGGTATAATAGGGTATATATATGGCTATAAAATGGATATTTCAAAATATTATAGGTCATTTGGTTAATTAAATATTAATATTTAGTCCTTTATTAAGCTTAATTTTACCTTAATCATTGTAATTAAATTTAATTACTTTTACTAATATTTTTAGCCAAAAATTAATTTGAAATTATAAGAAATTATAAATTATTATTATTCCAAATATTTAATCCATTTCTCTTAATTCGAATTACATAAGTTGTTGAAATTAATTTAAATTTAATCATGCAGATGAGACCACAATGCAGGTTTTAAAAGTAAAAAACATCTGAAAGCTTAGTAAATTTTTATATAAAATTTCAAAGTGAAACTAATTTCAATGAAATAAATTGGATTAATAGATAAAATTTTGATCTAATTTAAATTTAAAACCAATTTAAAATATAATTTATCTTTATAAATAAATTAGATGAAATAACAGTTTTAGATTAAATTTTTGTATTTTTCACTATTAATTAAAAAATGAAACCTCATTGAAAAATACCAAAACATTACCCTAATGTAATTTTTATGTTTCAATTTAAAATATGAATTTTATTTTTACATATATAATCCATAAAATTTCCAAAATTTTTATTTAATATTATTTTTTCATTAAATAACGATAAAATGCCTAAATAAAAATATAGTATTTTATGTATAAAATTGTGTTTCTTTATTAAGCCTATCAAATCAATTAGATGAATATAAAAAATATTTTATTGAAAATTTAATATATATATATATATATTACATTAATATCACTCACTAATTGTAATTAATTTTAATCTAATAGGGTAAAATAGCTTTGTGAGAAGAATAATAATAATAATTTTGTTTATATTCAATCGATTTTCATATTAATTTGTAACCAATGAATTTTTTTTATATTTTTGGAAAACACATATTTTAATAATTTAGTTAAGCCTTTTTATAAGTAATAATTTAACGACTAGTTTATATCTTATTATATTAAATAATGTTTTAATAATATAGCATTATTCAATAAAACTCGATCTTACGTGTAACACAATACATTTGAAGAAACTAATTGTTGTGTGTGACATAAACTAACTAAGTATCATATTCATAATAATATATACCACACGTTTAACTTATTTAAAATAGTAAATATATTGTAAATTTGGAGGGTATTATATTCCCTTATGGTCTTGGTGATACGTGTGATACACACTATCAAATATGATGTTCTTACATTATAATTATGGGGTGTTACATTATCCGCACCTTAATTAAATTGTGTCCTCACAATTTAAACTTTAGCCCAGTAATTGAGTGGTTGATCTTTGAAAATAATCTATTGTTAAAAAACCCACATCGTAAATAGGGTTAGTAAAACATATTTTTCATCAGTGAGAAATGAAAATACAGTGGTCACATAATTAGGTTTCCCAGTAAGAGAACATGGGAAATGAAAACATGGGTATGGAAGAAAAATATAACAATCAAGTTATGATGGAGAGTGATAGAGAAAATGGTTAGGAGAAAGTTAAACATCATAAGGCCATAAATCTATGATGGTCTAAGGGGCCATTTGATTCATTGGAAATGAAGGTACTGGGACAACATTTTTGGTTTCAAGATCATTTTCTTTAGAGTTGAGTAAATCATGCACTGTCCTAGAATATAGGTAAATATACATACTTGGTAAATTTCTTTGAGCACAATCATATCCTTTCACTATAAAAAATTGATTAGTTTAGAGGGTTTTATTTTTTAATTTAGAAGTGGTTATAACCCCTTTTAAAGATATTAGTGGTGATTATGAGGAACTGCCACTAATCTTCCCACCTACTATTATTAGTGGTGATTTTGATGAACCACCGGTAAAGTCATGGTGAATTTAGAGGAGGTTACTTTAAAGGGGTTTTAAACCATCACATAAATTTACCAGAAATGCTTGAATTAGAGGCTGTTATAACCAAAACATCCTCTAATTTAAGGCTTTAGGGTCTATTTGAACCGCCCCTAATTGTGATTAATTTAGGGGAGGCTTTCACACAATTTCCCCTAAAGCTTCTATTTTTATTAAAACCCATCAACCCCCACCCCACCCATACCTCCTCCAGTACTCCTATTCCTCTCACCTACCAACCCTCTCTGGTATTTCCATCCCTCCTGTTCCCCGTGACTAACCCTCCAGTACCACTAGTTTTGAGGGGTTTATTTTTGAGTTTAGAAGTGGTTATAACCCCTTATAAATAAATTAGTAGTGTTTATGATGAACCTCCACCAATGTTCTTACCTACTAACGTTAGAGACGGTTTTGGGGAACCACTGGTAAAGTCATTGTCAATTTAGTAGTGGTTACATTAGAGAAACCCCCTCTGACCTAAATTTACTAGAAATTATTGAATTAGAGGCAGTTATAACCTAAACCAAATATAATTGATGGTTGTAGGGGTAGTTTAAACCACCCCTAATCGTGATTAAATTAGGGGTAGTTTTCACACAACCACCCCTAATGTTTCTATTTTTTTATTAAAACCCATCGACCCCCACCCCACCCATACCTCCTCCAGTACTCTCATGCCTGTCACATACCAACCCTCTCCAGTACCGCCATCCCTCCTTTTCCCTTGACTAACCCTCTAGTACTGCTATACTTTTTGTTCCCTGAGCACTCCCTATATAAACATCTTGTGTCATGTCCACATGGGACTCATGACCTCCCCCCGTCTAGTAAATTCAGCCAAGCTTGTAAAATGTGAACCCGACGGGATTCAATCCTATACTACTTCGGTAATCCACATCCATCTAAACCACTACTCCACTTAAAATTTTATTAATATAATGCTGATATTATTGTATATATATATTAATAACATTATTAAAATAAAAATTATTGTAGTAAACATTATTGGAATAATATATTTAAATACATGTAATATGTTTTTTAAAATAAGCATATATATTAATTAACATATATATATATATCAGCAAATTTACCCTTATAATTTATATATTATTGTGTATATATATTAATACATTTATAAAGATAAAAATTATTTCGATAATATATTTAAATACATTAAATAAATAACACGTATCTATATTTATATAAATAATATGTGTAAATTTATATTAATACATATATTTAAATACATATATGTACATTAATATAAATATAAATATATATGTATATATATATATTTTCTACACAACTCTATAAATAATTTTTTTTCATATATTTAAGTAAAATTATTTATGTATATATTTATAAAAAACATTTATATCAAACTCATACACAAACACAAATGTGTATTTATATATTTTTTTTAATTATTTATATTTATTTGTACACACATATATATTACACGTATATATATTTATATAAACTCCAAATATATTGTGAATATATATATATATATATATATTACATATTTATATGAAAATAATATATTATACATTTTATAAATGCCTTTATATGTACAACATATATATTATATATATATATAATATTTATATTCTACATAAATAATATATATTATATATATACATATAATATAGTATAATATAATATAATATAATACAATATAATATAATATAATATTTATATATAGATAAAATTTTATAAATATTTATACATCTATACATATATTTATTAAGTTATATCACGTATACACATATATATTTAATATCTCAATGTGATTCTTATATGTATATTGATATAAATTTATTTATTTGTAAATATATATTTATATATAATGTATTTATTTATTTAATAATACAATATATCTAATATATATAATATAATATAATATAATATAATATAATATAATATAATATAATATAATATAATATAATATAATATAATATAATATATATTTATATAATTATAGTCATATACCTATATTTATGTTTTTATGTATATTTTTATTTATTTAATATATTTATATAAAATATTTATATAATGTATTTATAATGTATTTAAATATATTTACATAATTTCTTTATAAAAAACACACACACACATTCTATAATTTGATATAGTTTAAAAAGAATAAAAAATATTAGAAGGGGTTAAAACCCCCTTTGATAAACAACCTCAATTTTTGTTAAATTAGAGGGGGTTAAATCCCTTATAATTATATACATGTGTGTGTAAGTATATATCTCCATAATCTATTATTAATATTATTATAAAAACTATAATGTTTTTATATGATTTATTAAATAAATTATATTTATGTTTATATTTATATAACTTATTTATGATTTTATATAATAATTAATATTATATGAAATACAAATTTATACAAAAAATATATATTAATGTATACCAACATTATACAATTGTATTTATGTATACATATAAATACTATTAAATACAATCATATAAATTAATTATATTAATATATTTATATAATATGTTATAATATATTAAAATAAATTTATATATTATGTTTTTATTATATATTTTTTTATTTTTTTAAGAAAATAATGGGGGTTCACAACCTCTCATATCACTTAAATTAAAGAGGGTTATGAACCTCCACTATTTTCTTAAAAACAAAGTCCATATAATACGCACACACACACACACAGAACATCTAAAATCCAACTATATATATATATAGCACCTCTAACTGAATATATAGTTCCTCTAACCAATTATATAGCACCTATAAATATTAAAGTACTGGAAGTTTGGACATAACCATATCTAAAATCCAATCAAATATTAAAAAAATAATGCTAATAATTTTAGAGGGGGTTGTGAATACCCTATAAATTTTATGATTATAGTGTGTTATTCATAACCCCCTCAAATTTATACAGAAATAAATTTAGAGGGGGTTGCGCCTAACCCCCTCCAATCGCCCTATTTTTTTTTAATGTTTGACCATGCCTTGATCTATTTTTACTTCATCTCTTAGAATAAGATTTATTGTACAGTGATGTAATATATCATTCTCTAAAACTAGATTCAATGTTCAACTTTAACCATTTCATAAATGGATAACCATTCCAAAGGTTATGATCGAACACTTTAGAAAAGAAGGTCACTAAAATTCCAAAATGGACTTATGATTAGTATTTAATCAACATGAAGCATCTCTAGATTTTCACATTCCAAATATGTAAAAAACTTCATCATATATCCTCTTAAAATATGTTAATAACTTAAATAACAAAAAAACCTTATTGTAAACATTAATTCTTCATTATTCCAAATGTAAAACACATGTTATTGGATATATTATTTAAATTCAAAAGTGTTGTAAAATCCATCATTGGTAGCATTGACCACTTGTCGAGAAGTTATTAATCTGTTCTAAGTTTGTCAGTACTTTTCAAAATCAATCATTTCTTCATCATTATCTCAACATTGGGGACATGTTAATGGTTTACTCTCCTTAAATCATGTGTTTTATGAAACATTAGAGTTTCTACTAAATAAATTTTCTTGGTACCGTTAGGCATATGATCTCAAATCCACAACGAAAAGTACTGCAATACAATCCTTACATATTTCATAAATAATAATATAGAAAAATCTAAATAAAATTATTTTACAACAAATTTATTAGATAAAAGTACAAAATCACATTAATCATTCAACTTCATTTGTTTGACCTTATCCCCTTAGCATCTTCTGTGGTATATTCTCTTAACACTTAGGGAATTCATTTGCATAGTGCCCCATATTGTAGTTATATAACTGAATTTCAGTTTTCCACTTCTTCCCGTTGCATTCTTTTTCTTATTTAACTTTTTCTAGACACTATAACATACTCAAAAACCTTTCAAGAATTTACCAGGTCGATTATTTCCACAGTTATGACATGTGAAAAAATTCTTGTTTCCCTTCTTCCCTTTATCTGTCATTTTCTCTTCCTTTATCTTCTTCTCTTTCTTCCCTTAAAATACATAGTACATGGAGAATTAATTCTTTGTCTTGATATCAAATAAAAATATATACTCATATGATTAAAATTTTTGGGAGACCAGAGTACTTCAGAGATTTCTCTTAAGACCTTGAAAGATGTGGTCAATATTGAACTCAATATTGTGTGTGAAATCTATAGAATGCATATGTAACCTTATAAAGGTATATTCATAATCTTTAACAATTTCATCTTAATTATTATTTAATCTATATAAATTTCTATTTATCTTAATGTTTTGGTCATAGGGGAAGTATTTATCGAATAATATCTTCTAAAAAGTTCTCCATTCCATGAGTTCAATTTCTTCTTCATCTATTGTATTCTAGATCAGAGACCACCAATGATCAACATAACTTTATAGAAAATATAATTCATGTATAACCTTTTAATTTTTTCTACATTCCAAGCTCACAAATACCTTTTCTATAGACTTAATCCTTTTCTCAACTACATTTGGATTAGTAGCCCCACTAAACATTGGGGACTTCTTGCACATAAAGTGATCCATCATAAGAGTTTCTCTCCATGGAATAGGTTACACAATTTAGTAAAGGTTATTTTTCATAACCTAACAAAGCTACCCTAATATATCCATAACTTCCTCAGTTCTAATAGTATCTACATTTACTTTCTCAGTAGAGAAACCTCTACATTGGCCAGGAGTATTGATACCATTCATCCTTCCAGGAACCATTACTAAACAATGACATATATAGGATTTGATCATAAAATTGTGATATTTTATAACTATAAATATGGTATAGCACTTAACATAAATTTATGAATCTTAAATCTTAGAATCATAAACTGTGGTTACTCTGATGAAATCTTTACTTTCAAATCCTTTAAAATTGTAGGTAAATAAAATGTGAAATATCGCAAGCCAATCCCAGATAGTGTCAAACCAGGTTCATATTAAGGTCTATTTTCATATACCATGTTACACCGAGTCAATCCCGACACACCTTGTAAGAGTTTTAAATCATAGGTACATTTTTTCTAGAACCATTTCCACTTATAGTATCCAGACAAAGATATATTTCTAGGAATACCCACACAAACTCTAACTTACCAAAATTATAGGATATTGTTCTATACTTATCCTAAAATATTATCTTAGGCTAATGTTTCATATATATGGTTTATAAATTTGGTTTCCAAGGTTGCTGATAAAATTCTTTTGATACCAACTGTAACACCGAACCTTGAAGCTCAGGGCCGATGCATTATTTTATTACATTATCATGATTATAAGGAATCAAATCCTAATAGACTAATCAGTTTAACAGTCTTGGAATGCCATATAAAATTCATGATACACATAATACATTGGTAAATAAGAAATAAAATCATGAAACATGATAAAAATAAATAAACCATTTCCTTTAATGATTATTCAAATATTTCATCTTCATATCACAAGGAAAGGAAACATAATAAATGTGAGTTCAAATTCTTAGTAATGGTATGTAAAGTGGAAGAAATAATAAATTGATGAGAATAATCAACACGGAAAGGTAAATAATTGATAACACATGCCATTAAAAAAATATATAAGTAAATATCATCATGGAAAGGTAAGAAAATGAATACACATTCCATTTAATCAATAAACTGATAATGAAATGCATCCATAGATATGTTGATGCATAATATTATGGATAAATTATAATAAATGAATTATCAATAAAGGAAACTCTTAAATATAAAATTTAATGTTTCCTAATAATAACATACCTTTAATGTCAAGAAAATGTTTAAAATATTCTTATTTTGCCAACTAATTCATCTCATGGGACTACTGATTCATCTATGGGCTTGCATTAACTTATTCCCAACCCGTAGGGTTTTTCCTTAAACGACCCCAAAACCATGTGTTACATGTAAAGATAATTAATCATATATAAAATAATAAATGTACCTTATAAACTATTCATATTAAATAAAGAATATGTAGTTATCAATAATAACTCAGAGGAGGATAGGTAACAACAATGGTTGTTGACATAAAAACATTCTTGAGGAAAAAATAACTTTAAACATTCCAAAGTGTCCTATATCACATTGAAGAATTTAAATTACAATTATCTTAGAATTAAATGAAACTTAGAATATAATGAGAATAAATATAGTTAGGATATAACATTTCAAGTGTAATATATACACCATATAAAAATGAATTGGTGCATAAAAAAACAATTCTCAATGGAATGTAAATTGAGATGAAATCCATTACCATTGTAGTAACATATGAATTGGAAGACCCAAAAGTAATTATCATATAATGAAACATTTAATTACGATGGTGATAAAATAATTCATGATTTAGTATATCAAAATTGGAAGTAGGTAAATTGCAAAAAATATAAAAGTGGGGTCAATATCGTAGTCCTCACAGAAAGAAAAGTGAGACAAGAATCCCTTACCCTAACCTTCCTTTTATTTTGTGATATTAAACCTCTATAGTGGTTTTAAATATTTTAATAACTTATAACATAACCATAATCGTGTTTATAATATCATATATCATCTTTATATAATATCTTATTACCTGTTTGTTAACAATATTTCATTCTTTTCACTATTTCAAGTGTTAATTGCCTAGTTTTCTTAAGTATGTTTTGACATGTTATTTGATTTTACTATTACATAGATCATGATTTAATCATATATAGAATTTAAAACATAATTAAATTTACATATTTATTAACTAAATATATATTTATAATTGTCCATAATATTTAGAGATAAGAAATGAAGTGCACCATTCATGGAGATGGTAGACCGTACATATGTAAGAACCCTACATTCATTTATTTGATGTATAAAAATAATGAAAATTAAATGATTCATATGTATATTGTAGTTATAGTTTCATATATATGTTATATATGTTATATAAGTTTATTAAAACCATTATTTATACATTCCATGTATAGCATGAATGAGTCACATCGCTTTGAGGAGGTAGTAGTCAACACTACCACAAACCATCTTATCATATTTCCACAAAATAGAAAGTATAATGGTATGTGATATAAAAGAATTAGATAACCATAAATACATAATAAATACCATATATATAATATATAAACAAAATTTTCATCATAATTTCCACCATGAGATGCGGTAAAGGAAAAAATGAATAATCGTTATTTTGTGAGGCGGTAGTTCCCCGTACACGTAAACAATATGTTCATTACCGATTAGATGGATGTGTTTATAAGTTTAGGTCTAGTAATTTTTATAAAAACAAATCAGTATATTTATTTTAATATAGTTTTTATATAATCATGGAATACTATGATTTGAAATAATGGATAATGGAAATAAAGCTAAAGAGCTTGAGGAAAGATGTTACCTCTTAATCGGGTAACTCCTTTTGGTGCTCACCAAAGGGATTCCCTACATGGATTTCTGACCAAGGTGAGGATTATAGGTTGATGAGATTTATTTTTAGTATCTGTTTGTTCTAATATTGGTTTATAAAATGTTTTTTGGGAGGTTTGAGGAAGTGGGAGGATATGAGACCTTTTTATAGTGGGGGACGATTGACACTCTTGTAAATATTTGGAAAGGGAATTCCACCCATGTTCTTCCCATAGAATGTGGATCCAATAATGTTAAAAGTTTGATACAAGGGATTATTGGTTCTATATACGGCTATAAAATGGCTCTTGGATGAGTTTATAAGTCATTTTGTCCCTTAACATTAAGGTGTAGTCCCTTATTAATCTTAATTTTACTTTAATCATTGTAAATAATTTTAATTGCTTTCTCTAATATTTTTGGTCAAAAAGTAAGTTGAACTTTTTAAAAATTATAAATTATGCTCATTCAAAATATTTAATCTATTTATTGAAATTCCATACCACAAAATTAGAAGAAAGTAATTTAAATTTAATCTCACAGATGGGACAAAAATTCAATATTAAAAGTAAAAAACGTCCAAAAATTTGCTATGTTTTTACATCCAATTTCAAAGTGAAATAGATTCCAATAACCTAAATTGGATTAATTAATAAAAATTATATCTAATTAAACTTCAAAAATAATTTAAAATTTAATTTAACATTATAAGTAAAATAGATGAAATAGAATTTTGGATTAAATTTTAGTAATTTTCACTATTAATCAAAAAATAAAACTTCACAGAAAAATAAAATTTTCCCCCTAACCTAATTTTTATGTTTCTATTTAAAATTTTATGTTTATTTTTACATATAAAATCTATAAAAGTTGCAAAAAATTGGATTTAAAATTGGTTCTGTTGAAAAGGTTATAAAACTACCTTAATAAAAATATAGTATTTTATGCATAAAACAGGGTTTGTTTTTTTTCTTAACCCTATAAAATCTATTGAATGAATATAAAAAATATTTTCTCTAATATATAATATATATATATATATATATAATTATGTATCACATTAATATCACTCACTAATTATAATTCACTTAATCTAATAGGGTAAAAAAGCTTCATGAGCATAAAAATAATAATATTTTTCTTTATATTCAATCGATATTCATTTTCATTTATATTTAATTTTTAACCGATGAATTTATTTTACATTTGTGTAAAAAATATATTTTCATAAGTTAGTTAAACGTTTTTATAACTAATAATTTAATGTCTAGGTTATTTCTTATTATATTAAATAATATTTTTCTAATATATCATTATTTAGTAAAACTCTGTCTTGCGTGTAAAACAAGCCATTTGAAGAAACTCATTTTTTTATGAGACATACACTGACTCAGTATCACTGTAAGACCCAAAGATTTCATAGTGTGTTATTTCCTCAATGTAATTCAATAACTTCCACTACACACAACACTAAGTTCAAGCGCACCACGACTTACCAAACTAGCCGTTCAAAAGCGGTTATGAATAGTATTAACTGAATTTTGAATTATATATAATCCTTAAAATTTTAGAATCCATATTATGAGTTTCTTAGACATAATATATGAACAAATTCATTTTTTTCAGATAAAAGAAGTATTTTTTTAAATAAAATCCTACCGCCATTTAATGGCGAACCCTTTTTAAATCCAATATTTGAAACTTTTATATATTAAATTTCACAAAATAAACTTCTTCTTTAGAATCGGGACATAAAAATTTATCTTTGATAAATTTTTGGTGTTTTTCTGATAACTTTCATATTTGGGTGAATAGTGAAAAATACTAAATTTTAACTGAAAAACACTTTTTTAATCAAAATAATTTATAGTGTTAAACTATACATATGAATGGTTTGGAAGAAATATTAGATTATATTTTTACCATTTAATCTAATTTTGGTCATTGGAAGTAATTTCACTTTGAAATTGGACATAAACAAGTGTCAATCTTTTGGTAGTTATTATTTCTTAAAAATACGCTTTTTGGTTTTGACAATGGGAATTAATTTTACATTAATAAATTAAATTTATATGTTTTGAATTCGGTAAAATAGACTTTATTTTTGAATTTGGATTATCAAAATTATCTTAGGGTGAATTTTTGGTATGTTTCTGAAAACTTTCAATTTTTGATGAATAGTGAAAAACATTGCGTTATTAGTTAAGACCGAATTTTCATTTAAATAATTATTTATTTTATTTAATTTTTTTAGGTCAAAATAGATACATAATACCTATATATGTTAAATGTAATCCATTGGAGTCATTTTGTAATAATATTAGATATATAAAATTTTATTGAACTTTTCACTGTCTTTTCCCCACCTCCTAGGAGAATTTTCAAATTCACATAAAACTTAATTTTACCTCTTATGTGAGTGGAATTTCAAAAATATGATAGAAACGGTTGATATTAGTAAGAAAAATTTGGTTTAATAAGATGAAATTAATTTTTTGTGAATAGTAACGTTTTACTTTTATTTACCACGGTTAAAAGTAAATAGGGTAATTAAGCATAAAAATGATATTATTCTTACCCTAACACGTGTCTTGATTTTATTGGATAAGTTTAATTAGACCAAAAACCTTAGGAATAAAATATGATCCTTTAGGTCTACTGGGATTAGATTAGGACATTTATTATTATTTTATTTAAAGAAGAGTTAAAAGAGTTAAAATCAAGGTTTAATAACTAAACCATTTTTAATATAGGGTCACACACAATATAAACTCTAATATAAATAT
Source organism: Viscum album (assembly GCA_963277665.1). Taxonomy (NCBI): domain Eukaryota; kingdom Viridiplantae; phylum Streptophyta; class Magnoliopsida; order Santalales; family Viscaceae; genus Viscum; species Viscum album. The sequence goes on along the minus strand of OY728131.1, from coordinate 667,700,406 downwards.
TATTTATAAATATAAAAATATTTCATACATCATGGTATTTTATTTATAATTTTTGGACATTAAATAATTAAATTTATTTATGACACAATGATGATTCAGTAATTACCTTATTAATGAAAGAATGAAATAAATGGTATTATAAATATAAAAAAAATATAATTTCAAAGTTTTTATGAAATCCATGAATTTTATAGGTGAACATGACATGTTAGGGTTTATAAAATGCATCTTTTTCAAATCAATCAAGTTGTGATGACTTTCACAAAAACCAAATACCAAATATTGTCTAAATTGACATAAATTATTTTTTAAAACAAATATTATATTATTAATTGATATTATATTCCTGAAAATATAAGTTTCAGCCAAAATACATATATAATGATAGGTGTATCATTAATTAATCATTTTGTGTTCTCTTTAAATTTTATACTATGTTTATTTATGATATAATATAAAAATACAAAGAGAAATGATAAATGTCAAACTATTTAACTAAGAGTTAAATCTAAAATATAAGGTTAATATAGTGAACCAAACCTATATAAAACATATTGGTTGAGATGTTTTCGAACCATACCTACCTTATCCTTTAAAGAATTCATTTTTGGGTCATTATATACCGAAAATTATTTTATTATAAAATAATATTCCAATTTTTTTCTAAGGTACCCCTCACCCCTCTTATAAAAGGGAACTTCCCCTTCTCTCAAATTCACACCTCGAAAGCCATTTGACTCGGCCAAACCCTATCCAAATATCCTCCCAACTATCCTAAATTCATCCTATAGGGATTAGTTTGATCATAAAGCCAACCTAAGGATCCCTTTTTATCAAATCAAAAGAAAGAACCCGAAGAAGAGGTAATGATTTCACCACCCTCTTTCAAGTTCTTTTCTACTTCCACTTACTCTTTCTTTGTTATTACCATAACAAAATAATAACTACAGTACCTTATATATACTATGATGTTATTATTAATATGGAACAACCATATTCATTATTTTATCCATCCTATGAATGATAATGTCACCATGCATGCGTATGTACGGTTTACCGTCTCCACGTCGTGGTGTAATTTCTTATTCAACACTATCTTATTTGGATGGATATAATGATGAGTAATTTGTATATAGATAATAATAATAATAGGATAATTTCTCTGTGAAATTTATATACCATCAAATTCCACACCTTTAAAGAAATTATATTGTCGCTCGTGCGTACGTACGGATTACCGTCTCCACGATGTGATGAGATTTATTTCCACGTTCACCATTCATCGACGATTATAAAAATATATATTACTAATAAGTATGTAATATATGAGATAATAATGATACTAGATATATATATGTGTGTGTGTGTGTGTGTGTGTGTATTTATGTACTTACATATATCTTATTCACTTACTTCCGTTCAATACAATATGGAAACAGAAACAACATTTATGCGTATGTACGACCTACCGTCTCCATAAACAGATTTTTCTATTTCTTATATATATCTATTATAAATATTTTTATTCTAAATATGTATGATTTATAAATCAAGGTTTATTTTCTGAATGTATTTAAATCATGATCTAAATGATACGATCAAGAATAATAAGTTAAAATATTTACGATAAAGAAAGAGATTGTTACCCAAAATGTTAATTTAACATATTATTAAATGGGTAGTATAAAGTCATAAATGAATCATGTATGATATAATTAATATGAATATGGTTCTAGTTTAATATAATAACATACAATGGTCATTATACAGGAGGTTAAACGTACTCTCGGTCAAAGGAAAGTGCAAGGTAAGGGGTTTTCATCTCACTCCTTATTCACGTGAGATTCATGCTATATTGCCACTATTTTCTTTTTTGTGGGGTATGTAAATCTCGTAATTGTATTCTTTGTGTAATACACTTTAATTTATGTGTATTTACATCTTCATTATATGATACTTCTTTCACGGGGTGTATGTTTCATAAGTTACCAAATTGGTAAGGGTTAATTACTCAATATCATTATTATCTGAGATTGTTTATGTGTATGTATTTTCTGGGACATGTTTGTTATACATGTCCATATTTCATAAAAGTCATTTCAAAATGATTCTTTTAAGGTAAACTTTAACTGAAACATCATTTTAAATGTTTTAAATATTTAATCTTCTAAATATTTCTCATTAATGTCCATGTTTTTAAAATGGGTTTTAAGGATCTATTTATATGAAAATGAATGTTTTAAAAATGTTAATTCCTTTTAAAAGTTTCAATGTGTTATGGGACAATTTTATTCAAAAATTTCTTTCAATTTATTCTTTTCAAAATTGTGTGAATTTTAAATGTTTTCATGAAAAAGGGGTATTTCTATCAATGAATTTTATCGATCATTTTCATCTATATCAACATCCTTTGATGGGTTTTAAACTTGTTGGATGTTGATAAAAATATTCCATATTGTATTTAAGGATTTGTAATATGTTTGAATGTGTATGAGTTATTTTTATTCCATTCATGGTTTATGGTTAAAGTATTGACATTTTGTATGCTAGTTTTAATACGAATGTTTATGTTATATTTCAACCTCTTATTAATATGAATGTGTTGGAATAGTATGTTCTGGGTTGGGGACCGGTAAAAGTAAGCCCTTTGGGTTGGGTTCCGATTACAGCAGACTCTCTGGGATGGAGTCTGATTACAGAGGTTCTCTGGGTTAGAGTCCAGTTACAGAGGCTCTCCTGGAGGGAGTCCCGTTACAGATGCTCTCTGGGATGGGGTCTGGTTACAGTTATCCCCTAGGTCCTAGCACGAGGCCTTGACATAGAAATTAAAGTCTGGTACTATACATTCCATCATTATAATATTAATTATTACATGTGATTATTAGACTAGTAAAATATCCATGTGCATGTTTATATGGTAATGTTTGATTTATTTTTTCCATATTATGTTCAAGTTTATGTTTGAAAGGCTGTTGTTTTTATTACACATATTGCCTTAAAAGTTTATAGATTTCGCTAAATTATTTACCCTTAATGAGCATCTGAGATCACCCCTTTATTATGTTTTATTTTCCCAGGATATGAAGAAGTTAGTTATGAGTGACTTGCAGGCATAATCTTAAGGGCTTGGACCCTTCTAATTGAATAAATCACTGTTGTTTTTCTTTTCTAGTTGTAATGTTGAACTTCATGTATGTAATATATTTTCCAAGACTACTAAAATGATCAGTCTTTTGGGACTTGATTCCTTGAAATCATGTCAATGTATTAAAATAATGCACCGACTCTAGGTAACAGGGGTCGGGGTGTTACAATTTGTATCAGAAGAAGTTTAGTACAAACCTTAGAATCTAGATTTAGATAAACTCTAATTAGAGCACATTATCCTAAGATAGACTTTGAGAATTAGTATAGAATAACTTCTAGAATTTTGGTAATGTAGATATTTTGTGATTTGTCTAAGAAATACATCCTGGTCTGGATATGAGTAGGTAGAGGTGGCTCTGGCACAAATGTACCTAGGGGTAAAACCCAAAAACACCGCTTTGAGCTATCCTCGAACGGGAACCAGTGCATGATAATGAGACTTTCTGCACTCTTGGTTATGAAGCTCCTAAGGGGATATTCTTAGGATAATTCGCATTTCCATTACAATACATTATGAAGGATTTAGGAGTAAATGCTTCCTCAAAGAAAACATTTTTATTATTATGGAATATATCCATAAACTGTTCAATTTACGTTAGGTATTTTTTACATGTTTGGAATTATTCATTGCAATTCATAAACTGGCCTAGTGTATGCCATTATTTAGAAATGTTTCCCAGTAGAAGGAATGATAACTCCAAAAATACGTATGATCCAAAGAATAAGAAGGATAATATCTTTTGTGGTATTAAGAAAACATTTAGAAGGGAAATAGTCTCCCATGTATTCTAAACATATGAAGAAATAATATCATATGTTAATAAGATAATTAATGAATTTTCTAAGTCCTATAGATTTGAAGGGAAGAAAGATAAGAAAAGGATGGTAGAGAGAAAGATAGATAAAGAGAAGAGGGGAAATAAGGATTTTCCCATATGTGATAAATGTGGAAAGAATCACCTTGGTAAATGCGTGAAGATAATGTGAGTTTGTTATAAGTGTGGAGAAAAAGGACACCAAGTACGTGATTGAAAGGGAAAGAAAAATGTTTCAAATGTAAAATGCTTCATCTACAAGGTGTTGGGACACTACACGAATCAATGTCCCAGTCATCAGAGTATACCGTAAATGATGCTATTGGATAATAATAAAGTTATAATACTACCTTAAATGAAGATAAATTACTAGTGTTCTTATGTTGTTATTATGTAATTATTTCATTTGAGTGTTGTGTCAACAATATAATGGTTATATGAATTATGAAGATAAATATGGATTGTACTACATTAATCTTTTATTAAGGATTTGAGATTATATGGTTCTAAGAAAAGTGACTTAATAGTAAGCTACACTTTTTAGAAAATACATTGTTGAAGGATAGGTAATCCTTAATATGGTCTTGATAATGATGTTTTGATTTTGGAATAAGAGATAGTTGATTTGGATAAATTATATTGGATATTATTGACTCCCTTGGAACTGATTAATAGTTTGTTTATTTTATCATTGTTGGAATATTCAAAAATTTGGGATATAAGGGATATATCCAGTATTCTATAAATAATAAGGGAGCATGAATGTAATCAATAAAGTTTTATTGTAATTTAAGGAGTTACCATGTTTTAAAAGAATACATGATGAAGGTGTTCACATGCTATTACGTGGCAAAAGGATCTTCATTCTGTTTAACTTCCTTATAAATTTTGGACTGTGAGATTGGATAGAAGTATTTTGGATAAGTATAATGGTTGGAATGGATTAAGTTTGAAATTGGAAACAATTGTTAAGGTTATTTTTGGATTATCATAAAAAGGATAACCCAGAGGTCGGGCGACATCCAGTCGCGTCCGACAAGGCCGCGAGACTTGAACCCGCAACTGAAGGGCGACAAGGGTGCATCACCTACCATTGGCCTACGTGTTATCCTGGATTGTATAATGTAGTTTTTTTAAATGTTCTGATAGGTGAATTATAAATTCATTATTTTTGGAACCCTATATGTTTTAGGAGAAATAGAATATTTTTTTGAGATCTTTTGGAGTGAAAGATGAGTTTATAGTAGGAATTAGTTAAAGGATGTAACTATACTTGTCAAGTATATATATATATATATATATATATATATTCCCTCTTATTATATGGCTACATTAATTCTTAAAAAAAAATTAAGGGATTTTGTCTCAATCTTCTTTCATTGGGACATCCTTTGATTTCTAAATGACCTTTTTATACGGTGTATAAAACCCTTTGACTTTTCATTTCAAGGGGAATCTATTTCTACGAAGTGTTTTACTAAATGAAAAAAAGTAATGTTATTTTTATATAACCGGTGACAATGACCTTTCCGCCGCCATGAGTTTTATTTGATCTTTGGCTTCCTTAACAAGCGAAAATGTTTTTTTAAAAGAGAATAAATACTATATACTCTTGTTACTTATTTTGGTATTGAAAGTTGTTTTGATAATGGATTTGTTATGTCAATATATTTAAATGATATATTGTGATTGATGGCCTCAATCACTCCCTATAAATATTCACATTTTCCCTCCAATTATGTGTCTCTAATTTCCACCAATGTTCTCCTAATCGTGATCATAATTTGGTGGTGACACTTTCATTTCCCTTTTCCTCTTATTAAGACTAAATTTTATTAACCCAATTTTCGATGTGGGTTTTCCCACAAATGTATTTTCTATTTTCAACCTTTTATTTTCGAAGAAAAATTTCAAATTGTGAGGAAACAATTTATTGAATGAGGGGAGAATGTAACACCCCAAGATTTCATAAAATGTTATTTCTTCAATGTAATTCAATAAATTTCACTACACGCAACACTGAGTTCAAGCGCACCACGACTTACCAAACTAGCTGTTCAAAAGTGGTTATGAATAGTATTAACTGAATCTTGAATTTTATATAATCATTAAAATTTTAGAATCCATATTATGAGTTTCTTAGTCATAATATAAGAACAAATTCATTTTCTTCAGATAAAAGAATTATTTTTTTAAAATGAAATTTTACCTCCTTTTAATGGAGAACCCTTTTTAAATACAATATTTGAAACTTTTATATATTAAATTTGACAAAATAAACTTTTTATTTATAATCAGGGCATAAAAATTTATTTTTGATAAATTTTTTTTCTTTCTGATAACTTTCTTATTTGGGTGAATAGTGAAAAATACTAAGTTTTAACTGAAAAAAACTTTTTTAATAAAAATAATTTATAGTGTTAAACTAAATATATGAATAGTTTTGAAGCATAATTAGATTATATTTTTACAATTTAATCCAATGTTGGTCATTGGAAGTAATTTCACTTTGAAATTGGATATAAACAAGTGTCAATCTTTTGGTAGTTATTATTTCTTAAAAATATGATTTTTGGTTTTGACAACTAGAATTAATTTTAAATTAATAAATTCAATTTCTATGTTTTTAATTTGGTAAAATGGACTTCATTTTTGAATTCAGAATATCAAAATTATCTTAGGGTGAATTTTTGGTATGTTTCTGAAAACTTTCAATTTTTGATGAATAGTGAAAAACACTGCGTTATTGGTTAAAACCGACTTTTCATTTAAATAATTATTTATTTTATTTAAATTTATTTTAGGTCAAAATAGATACATAATACCTATATATGTTCAATGTAATCTATTGGAGACATTTTGTAATAATATTAGATATATAAAATTTTATTGAACTTTTCACGTCTTTTTCCCACCTCCTAGGAGAATTTGCAAATTCGCATAAAACTTAATTTTATCACTTCTGTGAGTGGAATTTCAAAAATATAAGAGACACAGTTGATATCATTAAGAAAAATTTGGTTCAATAAGATGAAAATAATTTTTGGTGAATAGTAACTTTTTACTTTTATTTACCACGGTTAAAAGTAAATAGGGTAATTAAGGGTAAAAATGATATTATTATTACCCTAAAACATGTCCTAATTCTATTGGATAAATGTAATTAGACCAAAAACAACCTTAGGAATAACATATGATCCTTTAGGTCCACTTGGATTAGATTATGACATTTACTATTATTTTATTTAAAGAAGAGTTAAAAGATTTAAAATAAAAGTTTAATAACTAAACCATTTTTAATATAGGGTTACACACAATATAAACTTGACTATAAATATTTATTAGAAATCTAAAAATATTTCTTACCTCATGGTATTTTATTTTTAATTTTATACATTAAATAATTAAATTTATTTATTACACAATGATGATTTAGTAATTACCTTATTAATGAAAGAATCAAATAAATGTTATTATAAATATTAAAATAAATATAATTTCAATGTTATTATGACATCCACGAGTTTTCTAGATGAATACGACATGTTACAGTTGATTAAATTTATCTTTTTCAAATAAATCAAGTTTTCATGACTTTCCCAAAAACCAAATACCAAATAGTATCAAAACTGCCATAAATTAATTTTTAAAACAAATATTATATTATTAATTGATATTCTATTCCTAAAAATATAATGCTCGGCCAAAAGATTTATATAATGATAGTTTTATCATTAATGAACCAGTTGGGATTCTCTTGGATGTTTATAGTAAGTTTATTTACCATTTAATATAAAAATACAAAGAGACATGGTAAATGTCAAACTATTTAACCAAGAGTTAAATCTAAAATATAAGGTTAATATAATGACCCAAACTAGTTTAAAACCTATTTTTTGAGAGGTTTTAGACCCATACCTACCTTATCCTTTAAATAATTCATTTTATAGCCATTATAAACCAAAAATTATTTTATTATAAAATAATCTTCCAATCTTTTCCTAAGGTGCCCCTCACCCCTCTTATAAAATGGAACTTCCCCTTCTCACAAATTCACACCACCAAAGCCATTTTACTCGGCCAAAACCTACCCAAATATCCTCCCAACTGTCATAACTTCATCCTAGAGGACTTATTTTGATCATAAAGAGAACCAAAAAGCCCTTTTGATCAAATCCAAAGGATGAACCCGAAGAAGAGGTAATGATTTCACCACCCTCTTTCAAGTTCTTTTCTTCTTCCACTTACTCTTTCTTTGTTATTACTAGACCAAAATAATAACTCCAGTACCTTATATATAATTTGATGTTATTATAAATATGGCACAACTATATTAATTATTTTATTCATCCTATAAATGAGAATTTCACCATGCATGCAGATGTACGACTTACCGTCTCCACGCCGTGGTGTAATTTATTATTCAACACTATCTTATTTAAATGGATATAATGATGAGTAATATGTATATAAATAATGAAAATAACATTCTAATGTCTCTATAAAATTAATATTCCATCTAATTCCACACCTTTAAGAAAATGATATTGTCGCTCATGCGTACGTACAGATTATCATCTCCACAACGCGATGAGATTAATTTCCACGTTCACCATTCATCGATGATTATAAAAATATATATTACTAATAAGTATGTGATATATTACATAATAATGATACTATATATATATATATGTATTTATGTACTTACATATATCTTATTCACTTTCTTCCGTTCAATACAATAAGAAAACAGAAACAACGTTTATGTGTACGTACGACCTACCGTCTCCATAAATGGTGTTTTCCATTTCATATATCTATCTATTATAAATATTTATATTCTAAATATGTATGATTTATAAATAAAGGTTTATATTCTGAAAGTATTTAAATCATGATCTAAATGATACGATCAATAATAAAAAGTTAAAATATGTACGATAAAGAAATAGATTATTAACCGAAATGTTAATTTAACATGAAAATCATTATTAAATGGGTAGTATAAAGTAATAAATGAATAATTTATGACATAATAAATATGAATATGGTTCTGGTATAATCTAATAACATACAATGTCCATTATATAGGAGGTTAAACGTACCCTCGACCAAAGAAAAGTGAAAGGTAAGGGGTTTTCATCTCACTCCTTATTCCCGTGAGATTCATGCTATATTGACACTATTTACTTTTGTGTGGTGTATGTACTGACCATAATTGTATTCTTTGTATAATACACTTTAATTTATGTGTATTTACATCTTCATTGTATGATACTTCTTTCATGGTGTGTATGTTTTGTATGTTACCAAATTGGCAAGGGTATAATTCCTCAATCTCATTATTATCTGAGATTGTTTATGTGTAAGTATTTTTTGGGAAATGTTTATTATACATGTACATGTTTCATAAAAGACATTTCAAAATGATTATTTTAATGTAATATTTAACAAAAACATCATTTTAAATTTTTTAAATATCTATTCTTCTAAATCATTCTCATTAATGTCCATGTTTTCAAAATGGTTTTTAAGGATTTATTTATATTGAAATGAATGTTTTTAAAATGTTAATTCCTTTAAAAAGTTTCAAAGTGTTATGGGAAACTTTGATTAAAAAATTTCTTTAAATGTATTATTTTCACAATTGTGTGACTCTTTAATGTTTTTATGAAAAATGGGTATTTCTCTCAATGAATTTTACCGATCATTTTCATGTATGTCAACATCCTTTGATGGATTTTAAACTTGTTGGAAGTTGATAGAAATATTCTATATTGTATTTAAGGATTTGTGATATGTTTGACTATGTATGAGTTATTTTTATTCTGTTCATGGTTTATGGTTAATGTATTGACATTTCGTTTGCTAGTTTTAATACGATTGTTTATGTTATATTTCAACCTCTTCGTAAGATGAAAGTGTTGGACTAGTATGTTTCAGGTTGAGGACCGGTAAAAGTAAGCCCTCTGGGTTAGGGTCTGGTTACAGAAGACTCTATGAGATGGAGTCCAGTTACAGAGGCTCTCAGTGTTGGAGTCCGGTTACAGAGGCTCTCTAGGATGGAGTCCGGTTACAGAGGCTCTCTGGGTTGGGGTCCGGTTATAGTTAGCCCCTAGGTCCTTACACGAGGCCTTGACATAGAAGTTAAAGTCTGATACTATACATTCCCTCATTATGAAATTAGTTATTACATGTGATTATTCTACTAGTAAAATATCCATGTTCATGTTTATATGGTAATGTTTTATTTATTTTTTCCATATTATGTTCAAGTTTATATTTGAGAGGATTTTGTTTTTTATTACACATCTTTCCATAAAATTTTATGGCTTCCGCTAAATTATTTACCCTTATTGAGCATCTGAGCTGTAACACCCCGAGATTTTATGAAAAATATTATTTTAATTTCATTAATGTCTTATGTTGTATTCTACACCAATATTACCTTGCGCTATACGCAACATCGTATTAGCTTGCAGTATACGCAATACTATTCTTGGACCCTGATACACACAATTTTGATAATAGTTATTCCATGCAACATTGAGTATATATATATATATATTAAATGTATAAATGAAATATGGTTGGATTCTGTTATACGAAACAACGAAGGATTCTTTCACAACACGCGACCCTGACTTGGCTTGCATTACACGCAATCGCGACCTTCCTCGATAGCGTGTGTTGTACGCAATAATGGGTTTCAATAAACAATGTTATATTATTATAATATTGTCATGAAATAGCCGTTATTAATAGTATTAACTAAATTTTTAATTTTATAACATTATTATTCATCTTACACATTTCTAGAACATGGTATAAGAACAAAATAAATTTTTCGGGTAAAATAAGTATTTTTCAAAAAATGAAGTTTTACCGCCTTTTGATGGCGCACCCACTTTAAATATAGTTTTTGAAATGTTTATATGTTCAATTTGACAAAATAATATTCTTCTTTTGAATCAGGATATAAAAATTTACATTAGATAAAGTTTTGATATTTTTCCGATAACTTTCATATTTTAATGAATAGTAAAAACACGCTATATTTTAATTAAAAAAAACTTTTTTCATCGTAATATCTTATGTGGTTAAATTATAATATTGAATGGTTTTAAAGTATAAATAGAATATATTTTTACCATTTAATATAATTTCTGTCATTAGCATTGATTTTACCTTGAATTCGTAGGTTAAATCAATTCAATCTTTTGCAATGTTTTAAAGAAAAACCCGTTTTCTTTCGACAACGGGATTAATTTTAATTTAATTTCTGAATATTTTGTGTATTAAATTTGTAAAAATGGATTCCATATTTGGAATCAGTGGGTCCAAATTATGTTAATAAGCTACTTTTTATTTTTGGGAATTATGAATAGTAACTACGGTAAATTTTATTTACCATAGTTAAAGGTAAATCGGGTAATTAAGGGTAAATATAATATTTTAAAATTACCCTAAAAAATGTAAAAATCCTATTGGATGACTAAAAGTCGACCCATATCATCTAAGGGTTGGATTAGAATCATTTAATGGACATTTTTCCATGAAAATAACTTAATTATTATTAAAACCAAAGAAAGTGACAACATGTCACTCTCTTAAATCTTATAAGTATATTAATTTTAATTTAGTGATCAACTTCATGAAACTTCGAACATGAATAGTATCCAGAAAGATAATGAAATTATCTACATCATATAAATTTATTTAGAATTTTTAGGGATTAAATAATTATCATTTATTATGACACAAAGATGATGCAGTAATTGTCTTATTAATGAAATATTGACATAATTGATGTTATAAATGCCCAAATAAATGTAATTTGAGACTTTTTATGACTTACACTAATTTTCTAGGTTACTATGACATGTTATTGTTGATTTAAGTAACTTTTTTAGAACTAATCATTCTGTTATGAATTTCATAAAAATCATGTACCAAATAGTGTCAAAATTGACATAAAATAGTTTTTAAAAACATATTATATTATTCATTGTTATTTTATTCCTAAAAATCTACGGTTCGGCCAAATGACTTAGATAAGATTATATATATTAATAATAAACAACTTGGGGTTCTTTTGGCTTGATATAGTAATTTTATTAACCATATAGTGTAAGAAAACAAAAAGAAACGGTAAAAGTTAAATTATTTAACTTAGAGTTAAATCTAATAGATAAGGTTAAGATAATAACCTAAACTTGTCTAAATCCTATTGTTTGATAGGATTTCGACCCATCCCCATTTTAGCGTCGAAATAAGACTCTTTGGAACCATTATAAACCGATTTTGACTTTAATATAAAATAATATTTTGAGATATTCCTAAGGTGCCCCTCTCCTCCCTTATAAAAGGAGACCTCCTCCCCCTCCTCCTCACACCAATTTGAGCACTCAAGCTCGTCCAACCCCTGCCATGTTCTCTTCTCCACTTCCATAGAATAATCCTAGAGGTTCTGGTCTTCTTAAAAGACCAATATTAGTTCCCTAAGTGGAGGATTCAAAGAGGCGTATCAAAGAAGAGGTAATATCCATTACCGATCTTTTTCAATTTCATTCTTCTTCAACTTTTTCTTCTTTAGTTTTTTTCATGATAAAGTAATAACATCAGTATTTCTTATATACTGATATGTTATTATAAATATGAAACAACTCTAATTAACCTTCTATCCATCCTACAGAAAAAGGAAATCACCGCGCGTGCGTACGTACGGAATACCGTCTGCACGTCGTGGTGTAATCTATTTTCCGCCACCACCTTAATTGGATGGGTATAATGGTTTAATGAGTAACTATATATGATTATTATAAATTGATATTGATACTGAAATTGTATACATACACTTCAACACAATTCCATGACCATGGGAACGATATCATCGCTCGTGCGTACGTACGGACTACCGTCTCCACGACGCGATGAGATTCATTCTCAATGATTAACCATTCATGAATGATTATAAAGTATATATAATAAGTACTAATGAAATATATGACATAATAATTATACTGGAATTATTTATATTTATATGTATGTCATCTATTTAATTCCATTCAATTCAATAAGGAAACGAAAACAGCGTTCATGCGTACGTACGGACTACCGTCTCCATGAACGGTGTATTTCTTTCCATTTACTGATTTATTATATATTTATATTATGAATATATATATATATATAAATCATGTTTTATATTCTTGAATTAAGTAATCATGATCTAAGTAATCATATGTATAATTACAAGTTAAAAACACGAACGACAAATGAGACGATTTTACCCAAAACGCTACTTTAACATGAATTTACAAAAGAACGGGTAATATAAAGTCATAAGAGGACCATATATGATATAATAACAATGAATATGATTCTGGAATAAGTCAATAACATGATTTAAATCATTATACAGGAGTTTTGGACACGTACAAAGCAAGTCGGACCTAAGGTAAGGGAAATATCACAATCTCATTTTTATCCGAGATTGTTTATTCGTAAGTATTTACTGGGGTGTATTTTATCATCCACATCCATGTTTCATCAATATGTAATATTATTTCCATCCAACTACAATTGTTTAAATCCATTTTTACCCTTCGGTGAGTTTTTAGTAATATGTATGAAAGGAATCTTTTGTCGTTTTTCGTACGAAGTACTTTTTGACTTTTCCGACAAAAGTACGAAGAATGTTTTTTTTAACTTATAAGGCATGAATGTATTTCTAAAAAATTATTTCCAAGAAGCTTCCTTTACAAGTATTCAAGTTTATTTTTAATCAACTTCTTTTAGTTTAAAATTGTATGACATGTTAAGAAAGGAAAAGTTTTTTTGAAGTAGAAAAGATATTTTCCTCAAGAATGGAGTTAAAATGTTTTATCAAAATTATTTTCCATCTAAGATAATATAGGGTTCTGTTTTTATCCCTATTATTACACTGATTTTATTATGTTTTTAGGAAATTATTTTTATGAAGTCATTTACCTTATATGATTTGTTTTATGATGTCATGATGTTTCAAGAATCCCATTTTTGTTACATGTGTTATGCGATGATGTATGATTTATGATTATGTGGCACACATAAGAAAGGATTCATTATAAGATGGGTGGGACCTATATCTCCCTCCAATGCATTGGGTAAAGATTTTATATCTCATGAGATAGACAGGGCTGGAACGGTAGGTTATACCGGTTCAGTGAAACAGGACTGAAACGAGGGTTACTCGATTCAGAAAGGGACTTTGTCCACTAAGATAGTCTTGGCAATGAGTCTTGACTAACAAGAAATGATTCTCTATGATTATATGTGAATTACACAAAGTTTCATGTTTTAAGTTATGATTATTGTGATTACATTTCACTGCCATGATTTATCCCATGTTATGAAATTATGCTCTCTTTTGCAGGTTAAGATTTCCAAAATGTTATGTTCTTATGAATACGATGTGATTGATATTTCTTTTGTTTACCCTTACTGAGAATTTGAGCTCACCCTTTTATGTTTTCTTTTCCCTAGGATATAAAGAAAGGTTTTAGGTAAAAAAAAGGGAAGATCTTTATAGGAGATGTTGAAGATCTTTCACCATGATTAGAAGATTACGTTCCGAGTTTCCAAAGACACTAAACTATTACGATCCTTGTGTGTGTGTTTTTGTTATGTACTAAGTATTCCGAAAAAGTAATGTAATGTCCATGTATGTAAAGATACGGGTCTCTACAGTTGGTATCAGAGGTAAGGTTTAGTCAACCTTTGGAAACTAGGATGCGAAAACGTTAGTGATATCCCTAGAGATATTTCTAAGGTATGTCTAGGGATGTCCCTAGGGATAATTATACGTATAGGATATAGTCCTAGAACTATGGTAACGATATTAGATTAAACATAAGATGTTAGATATTGAAGTTACTCCCCCTTTATTATGATTTTTTCCTCTAACACTATTCTTTTTGGGTTTTAGAAAATGGCTGGAAACAGGATGATTCACGATAATGGAGGATATGATGGACAATGGAATGATATTCTTCATAATGAAATGGGATTTGGAAGTCCAAACATAATTATTATGCCGAATCAGAAATCTCATAATATGATCAATAAATTAAAATTTGGTAAGTTTCCTGACTCGGCTAATAAGAGAAAGATGGAGTTTCATGATGATCATAGAGGAAAGAAAGTTCAATTTCCCCTATGTAATTCATGTGGGAAGAGGCATCAAGGAGAATGTTTCAAAGGAACTGGAAGATGATTTGGGTGTGGAAAAGAAGGACACAAATCCAGTAAGTGCAAAGGAAAAGGTTCAGTTAACACCAGGGATGAGGATAATGGTATTGCTACGATATCAACAATGGTTAAATGTTTTAAATGTGGAATGTACAGGCATTATGAAAACCAATTCCCTAAGGGAAAGTCTCATGAAGAGAATCAGTATGGTCGTATGGGAAGTATTTATGTTGATTATGATGAAGAGACTACAAATGATATGTGATATGAAAGAATTGTTGAATCTTGGACAATGGTTTAAGAATGTAGTGAAATGATTACATGTTTATCATGAGTAATGTTGGAATAACGAGACATCTAAGGATTGTTACACTATTGTCTTTCCTTGAGTTTTGAAAGTGTATGATTAATGTTACCAGTATCTATGGAAGGTTATTCAGATATTTTTGGAATGTAGATGATAAGCGCATAATGTAGGGATAAGGAGAAAATTAAATGTTTGATAGTATTCATGAGCTCATGACTGATATAAGGAGAAGGTTATATTATGGTTTGAGTATATAGAGTTTTGGATTTTGGTATGTGGAAAGTGTTAACTTTTAACAGTATTCATGATTTCACTAAGGTTAAATGGGTATTCATTCTTCAAGAGAATACATGATTAAGGCCTTTGAATGTTTGGAATGTGACCAACAAGACATATCTTATGATATATGGGGATCAACGACAGTATTAAATCTCTGGTAATCGTTTTCACTATATTATGAGAGTGGACTGCAGTATTATGGATAAGCCTAAAGATTAGAATGGATTATGTTGGACATAAGTTAGTATTGTTTAAGGATAGAAGTTTTTTTCGATATTATTGATGGGATGTTATAGTAATATAGTTTTAGAAAAAGGACAACCTGCAGGACGGGCGACAGCCCATCGCTTTGGACAAGGCTGTGGGAATCGAACCCACAACTGAAGTGCGACTGGCCTTTATCGCCTACCACTGGCCTACAGGAAGTCCCTGTTTAGTAGAAACTAGTTTTATTATATTAATCAGTATGATATGTGAAGTATAAGTTCATTTTAGGAACCATATATGATTAATCTCACTATAGATGGACTTATGTATTTTTTGATAAATTTTCTAACCTTTTGTTTGAGACAGATGGAATGACCCATCATTCTCTCACATGATCTGCTAACACATCACGAATGACAAATTCAACTTCATTTCTTTAAGAGATGAAGTTGAAATTGTCCAAAGAACGACAAATGGTGAGACTATACCAAAATCACGAAAGTATTTCTTCTAATTCCAATTTCATCAACTTTAGGGAAATGATCTTGAAAAAAAAAATGTTGTCCTAGTGCTCTTATATCTGATGAATCAGACGATACCTTAGATCGTCACAAATTTATGGCATTGTGATTGCTGGCTTTTCCATAGCCATGTTCTCTACCACTCTCCATCAGAACATGATGGTTAGATTTCTCCTCCATATCCAAATTTTCACCTATGTGGAAACCCAGTGATTAGTTTATTTGGGTAACCGTTACGTTTCATACATTAGTTTTTAAAGCCAAGTTTTGGTATTCCTTTTTACGATGTGGGTTTCTATTAAAGAAACTTTCGAGTAGTAAACCATTTATAACCCCGACGAATTTCGAGGGCGAAATTCATTTTAAGGGGGGTATAATGTAACACCCAGAGATTTTATGAAAAATATTATTTTAATTTCATTAATGTCTTATGTTGTATTCTACACCAAGATTACCTTGCACTATACGCAACACCGTATTAGCTTGCAGTATACACAACACTATTCTTGGACCGTGTTACACACAATTTTGATAATAGTTATTCCACGCAACATTGAGTATATATATATATATATATTAAATGTATAAATGAAATATGGTTGGATTCTGTTATACAAAATAACGAAGGATTCTTTCACAACATGTGACCCTGACTTGGCTTGCATTACACGCAATCGCGACCTTCCTCGATAGTGTGTGTTGTACGCAATACCGGGTTTTAATAAACAATGTTATATTATTATAATATTGTCATGAACTAGCCGTTATTAATAGTATTAACTAAATTTTGAATTTTATAACATTATTATTCATCTTACACATTTCTAGAACATGGTATAAGAACAAAATAAATTTTTCGGGTAAAATAAGTATTTTTCAAAAAATGCAATTTTACCGCCTTTTGATGGCGCACCCACTTTAAATATAGTTTTTGACATGTTTATATGTTCAATTTGACAAAATAATATTCTTCTTTTTAATCAGGATATAAAAATTTACATTAGATAAAGTTTTGATATTTTTCCGATAACTTTCATATTTTAATTAATAGTAAAAACACGCTATATTTTAATTAAAAACAACTTTTTTCATCGTAAAATCTTATGTGGTTAAATTATAATATTGAATGGTTTTAAAGTATAAATACAATATATTTTTACCATTTAATATAATTTATGTCATTAGCTTTGATTTTACCTTGAATTCGTAGGTTAAATCAATTCAATCTTTTGCAATGTTTTAAAGAAAAACCCGTTTTCTTTCGACAACGGGATTAATTTTAATTTAATTTCTGCATCTTTTGTGTATTGAATTTGGAAAAATGGATTCCATATTTGGAATCAGTGGGTCCAAATTATGTTAATAAGATACTTTTTATTTTTGAGAATTATGAATAGTAACTACGGTAAATTTTATTTACCATAGTTAAAGGTAAATCGGGTAATTAAGGGTAAATATAATATTTTAAAATTACCCTAAAAAATGTCAAAATTCTATTGGATGACTAAACGTCGACCCATATCACCTAAGGGTCGGATTAGAATCATTTAATGGACATTTGTCCATGAAAATAACTTAATTATTATTAAAACCAAAGAAAGTGACAACATGTCACTCTCTTAAATATTATAAGTATATTAATTTTAATTTAGTGATAAACTTCATGAAAATTCGAAATAGAATAGTCTCCAGAAATCTAATGAAATTATATACATCATATAAATTTATTTAGAATTTTTAGGGATTAAATAATTATCATTTATTATGACACAATGATGATGCAGTAATTGTCTTATTAATGAAATATTGACATAATTGATGTTATAAATGCCCAAATAAATGTAATTTGAGACTTTTTATGACTTACACTAATTTTATAGGTTAATATGACATGTTAGTGTTGATTTCAGTAACTTTTTTAGAACTTATCATTCTGTTATGAATTTCATAAAAATCATGTACCAAATAGTGTCAAAATTGACATAAAATAGTTTTTAAAACAAATATTATATTATTAATTGTTATTTTATTCCTAAAAATCTAAGGTTCGGCCAAATGACTTAGATAAGATTATATATATTAATAATAAACAACTTGGGGGTTATTTTGGCATGATATAGTAAGTTTATTAACCATATAGTGTAAGAAAACAAAAAGGCACGGTAAAAGTTAAATTATTTAACTTAGAGTTAAATCTAATTGATAAGGTTAAGATAATAACCTAAACATGTCTAAATCCTATTGGTTGATAGGATTTCGACCCATCCCCACTTTATCTTCGAAATAAGACCCTTTGGAACCATTATAAACCGATTTTTACTTTAATATAAAATAATATTTTGAGATATTCCTAAGGTGCCCCTCTCCTCCCTTATAAAAGGAGACCTCCTCCCCCTCCTCCTCACACCAATTTGAGTACTCAAGCTCGGCCAACCCCTGCCATTTTCTCTTCTCCACTTCCCTAGAATAATCCTAGAGGTCCTGGTCTTCTTCAAAGACCAATATTAGTTCCCTAAGTGGAGGATTCAAAGAGACGTATCAAAGAAGAGGTAATATCCATTACCGATCTTTTTCAATTTCTTTCTTCTTCAACTTCTTCTTCTTTAGTTGTTTCATGATAAAGTAATAACATCAGTATTTCTTATATACTGATATGTTATTATAAATATTAAACAACTCTAATTAACCTTCTATCCATCCTACGGAAAAAGGAAATCACCGCGCGTGCGTACGTACGGAATACCGTCTCCACGCCGTGGTGTAATCTATTTTCCGCCACCACCTTAATTGGATGGGTATAATGGTTTAATGAGTAACTATATATGATT
This sequence comes from Viscum album, assembly GCA_963277665.1. NCBI lineage: Eukaryota > Viridiplantae > Streptophyta > Magnoliopsida > Santalales > Viscaceae > Viscum > Viscum album. The sequence goes on along the minus strand of OY728131.1, from coordinate 667,681,067 downwards.
ATTATAAAGTGATATTGATACTGAAATAGTATACATACACTTCAACACAATTCCATGACCATGGGAACGATATCATCGCTCGTGCGTACGTACGGACTACCGTCTCCACGATGCGATGAGATTCATTCTCAATGATTAACCATTCATGAATGATTATAAAGTATATATAATAAGTACTAATGAAATATATGACATAATAATTAAACTGGAATTATTTATATTTATATGTATGTCATCTACTTAATTCCATTCAATTCAATACGGAAACGAAAACAACGTTCATGCGTACGTACGGACTACCATCTCCATGAACGGTGTATTTCTTTCCATTTACTGATTTATTATATATTTATATTCTGAATATATATATATAAATCATGTTTTATATTCTTTAATTAATTAATCATGATCTAAGTAATCATATTAATAATTACAAGTTAAAAACATGAACGACAAATGAGACGATTTTACCCAAAACACTACTTTAACATGAATTTACAAAAGAACAGGTAATATAAAGTCATAAGAGGACCACATATGATATAATAAAAATGAATATGATTCTGGAATAAGTAAATAACATGATTTAAATCATTATACAGGAGTTTCGGACACATACAAAGTAAGTCGGACCTAAGGTAAGGGAAATATCACAATCTCATTTTTATCCGAGATTGTTTATTCGTAAGTATTTACTGGGGTATATTTTATCATCCACATCCATGTTTGATCAATATGTAATATTATTTCCATCCACCTAAAATTGTTTAAATCCATTTTTACCCTTCGGTGAGTTTTTAGTAATATGTATGAAAGAATCTTTTGTCGTTTTTTGTACGAAGTACTTTTTGACTTTTCCGACAAAAGTACGAAGAATGTTTTTTTTAACTTATAAGGCATGAATGGATTTCTAAAAAATTATTTCCAAGAAGCTTCCTTTACAAGTATTCAAGTTTATTTTTAATCAACTTATTTTAGTTTAAAATTGTATGACATGTTAAAAAAGGAAAAGTTTTTTTGAAGTAGAAAAGATATTTTCCTCAAGAATGGAGTTCAAATGTTTTATCAAAATTATTTTTCATCTAAGATAATATAGGGTTATGTTTTTATTCCTATTATTACACTGATTTGTTTATGTTTTGAGGAAATTATTTTTTTGAAGTCATTTACCTTATATGATTTGTTTTATGATTTCATGATGTTTCAAGAATCCCCTTTTTGTTACATGTGTTATGCGATGATGTATGATTTATGATTATGTGGCACACATAAGAAAGGATTCATTATAATATGGGTGGGACCTATATCTTCCTCCAATGCATTGGGTAAATATTTTGTATCTCATGAGATAGACAGGGCTGGAACGGTAGGTTATACCGGTTCTGTGAAACAGGACTGAAACGAGGGTTACTCGATTCAGAAAGGGACTTTGTCCACTAAGATAGTCTTGGCAATGAGTCTTGACTAACAAGAAATGATTCTCTATGATTATGTGTGAATTCCACAAAGTTTTATGTTTTAAGTTATGATTATTGTGATTACATTTCACTACCATGATTTATCCCATGTTATGAAATTATGCTCTCTTTTGCAGGTTAAGATTTCCAAAATGTTATGTTCTTATGAATACGATGTGATTGATATTTCTTTTGTTTACCCTTACTGAGAATTTGAGCTCACCCTTTTATGTTTTCTTTTCCCCAGGATATAAAGAAAGGTTTTAGGTAAAAAAAAGGGAAGATATTTATAGGAGATGTTGAAGATCTTTCACCATGATTAGAAGATTACGTTCCGAGTTTCCAAAGACACTAAACTATTACGATCCTTGTGTGTGTGTTTCTGTTATGTACTAAGTATTCCGCAAAAGTAATGTAATGTCCATGTATGTCAAGATACGGGTCTCTACATGAGCTCACCCCTTTCTTATGTTTTATTTTCCCTGGATATGAAGAAGTTAGTTATGAGTGAATTTCAGGCATAATCTAAGAGGCTTGGAAATTTCTAATTGAATAAATTACTGTTGTTTTTTTTCAAGTTGTAATATTGAAATTCATGTATGCAATCTATTTTCCAAGACTAATATACCGATTGGTCCTTCGGGACTTGATTCCTTGTAATAATGCCAATGTATTAAAATAATGCACCGACTCTCGGTAACTGGGGTCGGGGCATTACAATCACATTCATTGAAATATATACCACTTGTTTAATTTCTTTAAAATAGTAAATATACTATAAAGTCTCGGGGTATTGTATTTATTTATGTGCATGGTGATGCGTGTGATACATGCTATCAAATACAATTTTCTTACTTTAGAATTTTGGGGTGTTTCATGTTAGGAAATAACAATTATTTCTTTCAGTGGGAATATTAAATAAATAAACTATTATATCTATATCTAAAAATTTATTTAGTGTGTCTGTATAATTATTCTAAAAATAATACTTTATTAATTTAAATATTCCATTAGTGAGAGTTGGGATCATATCCCTTATATTTTAGAAAATATCTTGGTAAAATATTTTATCCTAAAGAAAACTTCTTTATCTAAATTTTCCTTTCAAGTATGTTATAATATATGATGAATCATAAATCACGTGTATTAAATCCATCTTCTCATATTGTTCATATCAACTCCTTATTTAAGAAAAAAAATTCCCTATCACATTAGAAAAATGAGATAACTAAACAAAAACATTACTTATATCCTTTTTAGCTTGATATATATTCCCTTTCATTCAAATCCTTGATTCAACGACCGTATACTTCATTATTTTAATAAAAAAAATACATGATCTATCATGTATTTATTTTATTTTTAACTCATATATATATATATAATGGTATCATATACCTATAAAATTAAAAAAATGAATTCTATATAACTGAAACCTAACATGGATTTTCAACATAGTTTCTTTTACATCCTTAAGTATTTTAAACAACCCCATGTTGTGGAAACAATGAAATTCTTTCGGGATAACTCTTTTATGGTTTAATTACCATGACTGGTTATTTTGAAGAAACATTATTAGTATTTACATCTAATTTTTCTTATTTCAGTTAGATATTTTATCCACTTGTACTATCAATACAGTACTAAAACATTTACATATTTTTCCTAGTTTATATATCCTAAAAAATTTGTTAAAATAGGGTAAACAAATTAAAATTTCTATATCATTTCCAACAATTATCACATGATTAATTCCTTGTCCAGAACAATCCTTAAAGGATTACTTTTATCCTCACCAAGTCATTATAACACTTAATCATATTGATTATTTGAGTTGAGATAAACTTTCCTTTTATCATATTACATATAATTCCTTTTAAACACCGAGTGACTCATTTTATGCTTCTCATAAGTATCTAAAACCTATTTTTAAACAAGTTCAAAATTTGGTTACTCAAGAAGGAGTCACTCTATCACACAATTTTTTTCCCTTTAAGAATAATTCTTAAGTACTATACTAGCTCAATAATATTCTTATATTATGATTATATTTTCTATCGGATTGATCTTGAAGGAATGTGTGATGATGATGATTCCATTTATCTAAAACATAATATTTTAATTGATATGTATCATATGTTACATCCATTTAATAAGGAAGTTTTTTAATATAATCCCACAAAAATGATGAACCCTTTTAAATCCATCATATCTATTCGGGGGATAGGATCCATATTTGATAATGACATACACTGATTATGCACATAAATAAGTCATGGCTATATTTGATAGATAATCATGTCAATCATATCATATATGACTTTTGGATAGTTTAGTTGATAACTCTTTTTCATAATCCATCATATAGGATGACTAAATTCTATTCCTATGGTATCCTAATGGTTAGGGATATCTAGAAAATTTTTACCCAAAGAAAATGAAAAAATGAGGAAACTAATAGTTAGGGTAAAATGATTACTTTATTTCCCTACCAAATAACCTTGGTTCACCCAACTATAGAATAACCTACTTGATTGGATGATAAAGGTTATGAAAATTGTAACTTTAGAAGTAATCTCACACTTAATATCTTTAAATGGGATTTATTCTCACAATATTATCTCATGTATTCCCTCTACATGTATTCATGACATTAATTTTTTTTCAAAATACATTCCTTTCACAAAATCAATATGGTACAACCATATTTATGTGAAACCCTTTACACAACCCATAACTTGTGTTACTAACCCAAATTAAAATCCAACTATATTTATACACATCCAAATGCATCTCATGCAAATGGTACATGGAACTATTCCATGTATAAGATTAAAATCATATGAAATAAATAATCCTCATAAGAGTAATCTTGGAGTGAAAAATATACATCCCACACTTTTCCAGAAAAGGCATAAGACTCTAGGCGAGTGGGTAGTTTGACCTGATGTCCCTCTAGCCAAGGATACTTTACTCAAGATATACCTCAATTTCATCATAATTATAACACCAAATATAAATAAAATTTAACTAGATTTTAAATTACATATCATAACCTACAACATGCCAAATTCAAGGTATAGTAAATCTAAATGAATTTTCATACCTAGCATGTAACTCCTTATATGTATGTATGGAAATTTAGAGAAGAATTTTAGCTCTTTAAACTAAAGCAAAAAACAATTTACTAATGGCCTCCGCATTTAAGTGAAAATGGTTTAAATCTTGGAATCCACTTAGAGGGATTTATGATATAGGTAGACAATGACATAAGAAGTGACACTGATTCAACATGTTGCCTTTGAGCTAGTAAAATGATCGGAATTTGGGTTATGTGTTGGTATTTCAAGCTAATGGGTTTTCAGGTCATGTAATGGGTCCCCCATAAATCTAGTTGAAAAGAGATGTTTCCTTTTTTAATAAAAAGGGATTGACCCTATACCTTTTAAAAAATTGAGATAAAATTTTACAAAAAATTGATAAATAAATTAATTATAATCACTTTATAATTTATCCATGAATTATGGAAATTCTATAATTAATTAAATATAAAAACTTTATATTTATCTCTAATATGATCTCTATAATATTATTTTTTATATGGTATTTTAATTAAATATATATTATCTAAAATAAAGATATACTATATATAAACTATTCATATTTTATCCAAAAAATAAAAATATTACATATATAATATTATTTAATCCTTGATTATATCAATTATCAAAACTTTTTTTGATATGTTTTAAATAATTTATCAAATAAGTCCATTAATTATAACAATCCAAATTAAACATTATGAACAATTCATAATTTTAAATATATATTATATTATATTATTTCCTTATACTTTAATTTATAAAAAACATTATAAATTACCCTTATAATTTCCATATAAAGATTCTATATCCAAATTATAATTCCTATCATCTAAATTCAAAATGTATTTAATATTAACAATTAATATGATGGAAATTTATTTAATAAATGTTTCATAAACATTTAATTAATTAACTATGAATACCATATAATTAATTATGTCACGACCCGTCCCATGGGGCCTGTGCCGTGACTACCCCAAGCGTGCCATCCATATGCTTGGGGCTGGAGACTAGCACTGAAGTCGTATTCCCTAAACCTGGGAAGGCATTGTCTTTATAACCTGTAAGCACACGTAAACAAGCACACAGAAAGATTGGAACACAAGTAAACTGAACTGTAAACAGAGTGAGTGCAGTAAGTAAAAAGGGCCAGAATACAAGCCCAACTAGAAAGTACAAGTACAAATGTGATACAATACAACTGAAGAAAAGGTAAAGTTAGTTGTTGGGTCATCCTCCGAGGTTCCTACCTAAAGGGTAGGTACAGATCGCCACCTTAGCAGTCCACATCAACCCATCTCCTTTGCGTACCAACATGCTGTATGGTCCACCTCCAGGTACCGTCTAGTCGTGGTACTCTCAGCCTCAGTCAGCGTTGTCTGTTGTCTACATCCAACACAACAAGGTGCGGGCATAGCTCGTGCGGGGGTGAGTATAACGATACTCAGTAGGGACCCCTAGATCCTCTAGGTCTCACAAAATCTAGAAAGGATAAATCACAAATTATGAAATCAATAGATAACCATACTTAGGTATATGCCCATAAATATACCTAAGTTATCAAGTAATCCATCTCAATCATGAGGAAAACAAAGAGGTACTAACTCAGCTCACACCAGGATTTATTCTAGGGGTAGTGTCAAGTATCATTCCGAGTCACAATGTAGAACACCTCGGCTGCTAGAGTAATCATCCTCTATCGAGTAAAGTGGGCATGCCGCGTCACACATAGGTGCTTCCCACTATCCTTGGACTACAGAGGTACTCCCCCTATCGAGTACTGTGGTTCTGCAGTGTTACCATGGCGCTCCCCACCGTGGGTCTGCCACATCACCAAGGCGCTCCCTCTCATGTCATGCGGAGGTACTCCTCCTGTCGAGTCTCGTGGTTCTGGCACGTCACCAAGGCGCTCCCCACCATGGGTCTGTCGCATCACCAAGGCGCTTCCCACTGGGCATGTCAAGTCACTCCGAGTTGAAACGGTCAGCAGTCATCAAGTCTCAGCCAGCCATTGGGTTCCCGCACTATGCTCTCTCGTCTCTAGGAGGATCCGCTCCACAAGCTACTGGCCGATACTCCAACTACCACGAAGTCCCATGAAGAAGTATCTCAAAAGTTTTTCCACGTCATAAGGGTCTCAACGTAATAGACGGTGCGTCAATCGGACACCCGGTCTATGAGTTATTAGCCTTGTAGTCACCGAGGCCTAGTTGGATTCATACTCGATCCAACATGATTGTTCCCCAACTTAATCCAAAACATAGTGGGCTATCACTCAAAGGAACTGACTTGCTCTAAGGTTTCCAACACTACTGACGGTTCGTCTAATGGACATCTGGTGCCAAAGTTATGGCCAAAAGAATGTAATTGGGTCGTACTGGGCCCAGGTTTGGTCTAACCAAGTTGGACAGACTTAGCCTGACCCGGCCTTGGCCAACCCGATTCGGGTCGACCCGACCTGACCCGCTGGGTCTGGCCCAGCCCGTGCGGGGCGGCCAGGCCTGTTGGGTTTAGCCCGGCCCGCTGGGCGGCCCGGACTGCTGGGTTCAGCCCGACAGGCCGCAAGGGGCCGAAGAGGGTTGCGGGTGGGCATGAGGCCGTGGAGGATTCTGCGAGTGCGCGTGACCACGGGGCGGCTCAGCCGGGGATGGTGGTTTGGCTGCGGGGCAACGGTCCGGCCATGCGGGGGGTGGGGGGGTATGGTCGCGGGTAGGCACCTCGGCTGCGGGGCGACACATTGTCTGCGGGGTAGTGCAGAGCCGTGGATAGCAGTGGCGGGCACGGTGGGTGCGGAGGCCGCAGAGTGGCGGCGGCGGCCGCGGGGCGGCGCTGTTGCGCCAGTGCCTTCATCGCGGCTGGCGATGGTTCTGACCACCATTCTCATGCCCTAACCATGGATGGTTTCCATCCTCCTCCATCGCGAAGAACACCACAAGATTTTTGAAAGGGTCAGGCCCCATTGGTTTGTCCCATACCCTCCGCATTAGGGTGGTACCATATAGCTCATCCAGAACATGAACATGAACGTCAAATCCTATCATCCCGCAATGATTGTTCCCAACCTATAAAATAAATAGAAGGGTGTACGTGGGAAGTGATAAACAAATAAAAATAAACACCTAATGGTTCTCTTGATGATGTCTAAGAGGTCGCAAGGAAGAAGGCGAATCTTTGGGAAAAGATGGACGTTGATGTCATCGACGTTTTCCTCGATTGTCGATTTGTGCGTCGTTGGAGATCCTTTGATGGAGTTTGGAGAAGAAAACATCGAAGGAGAGCTGTTCTTCATTGGCGTTCTTTTTTGGAGAGCTTTTCTCCCATTTCTACTCTCCCAAATCCACCAAAATGAAATTTTAGCTGCAAAATAATAGATTATGTGATCTATTATGTTTATTGGGATATAATTCAAATTGGGTTAATTAATCTCATAGGTTGGAACAATTAAAGTGGTGCGTTGGCTTAATTATTGTGGAGGAGGGTTGACACAATTAATATTGGAGGAGTTGAAGAGGCTCTCCCATATTTAATGAGGTAGTTGAGAGGTTTAGGCCTCGGGTGGTCCCCACCACCATAACCTCTCATGGGAGGTTAGGATCGGGTGGTCCCCACCACCATAATCTCTCATGGGAGGTTAAGGTCTGGTGGTCCCTACTTTTTAACTTCCTCATGGAGGTTTTAACAAATAAAATAAAATTAAAATCTATACAACTTTATTTTTATTTTATTCATTCACGAAAAACCCAAAAACCAACTTCCACCCTCGACCAACTGCCATCGAGGCAAATGTCTCTTTAAGCGAATATCGGCGCTTCGAGTTCAATGGTGCCCTAATATTTCAATTCCGAGCACCGGTTCAAAAGTTAGAAAAACCCACTTGCACGTTTACTAAATGTACTCGAACAAAAGTTTAGAAATTCATTCCAGGCACTCCGGGCCCCGGAAGCATGTACCGTCAATTTTTGCGGACTCTTAAAATTCCAATTTATTTAAGACAATTACATAGAAATTTTAGGTATTTAAAAATTAAATTATAAATTATTTATGAATTAAATAAATATCCCAAAATACCTTTTTCCTATGATTTATAAAAAATTTATAAATTATTTAATTCAATTCATAATTTAAATTTAGTAAAATATTTTTTTCACTATATCATATTTAGTGATAAAAACATATAATAATATATTACTCATAAATCATGATTCTTAAAACTCTTTAAGCACTATGAATTGTATTTTATGATTGATAATTTTGGCTTGTGATATTCCACAATGGTCTGTGTGATATTAACTCAGCACACAAACCATCATAGTCAATAGTTGGTCTTATTGTGAGGGAAAACTTGCAAAACATAACAATAACTCAGTGGCACAACAATCATAACATACTACATAGACCATTATGAGTAACTCATGATGCCAGAGAAATACTATTATTGATTGAAAACAATATAAATTTATTGATATGATACTCAATTTTGTAGGTTTTTTTCAACACCATCGTATACTATGATAATCCATATCATACACTACGATATATCAAAATCTAACAAAAATTGAATTGTGTCACTACCTATGATATCCCATATTGACAGGTATGACTATATCATAACCTATGATATCTCATATCACATAAAAGCATTATAAAATAATATCAATAATTTTTAATGATATGAAATAGGACTCCAATACGATATGATATTTTATTTATTTTAAACATGATTTTGAGAATAATGAATTATTATGAAACTCTAATACCACTGATGATGGAAGAATATATATTCATTATATTAAGATATCCAATATAAAATCTATATGAAACTATAAAAGAACTCTATTTACCCAAATATTTGGACTATGAAACTCTTTTCATTGATAATGACGCACCCATGTGGAGATCTACACTTCTTTACAATTCATGTGTGTGATTTCCTAAGAATCATTTGACTCATTAATATTTTTCTATGATACAATTTATGGGTTTCTAGGGATTGAATTAAACTATTTAAACTCAAAATAATTAATTAAAAAACTCTAATTCCTAAGATCAACCGTGAATAAAACCCAAAACCATGTATAAACAGAAAATAAAAAACCCACATTTACAATAAATTACAGATAGCCTTTTCCACTATGTTAAATCACTGTGATTGATTAAGATCACTAATAGTTTCCATTAGGCTCTCATCTCCCTGGTGTATCCATGGGATGGCTAAAACACCGAATTATTGAGAGGTGTCTCACTCACATCGATGGTATTCTAGTACCTCACAAGGAAAATAAATGAGGAAGAGGGAGATTGGGAAAGGAGGACATACATGCATTCACTAAACATCTCGATGGTTAAGACTTATTATATAATTCCTATAGACAATCAAGAGTTTTTATAAATTAACTAATACATTATGAAATGTATGATTTATGCACACTATTACAAACCCTTTGTAACCCCATGGACAAACATTTTTTCATTATATGAATTCACCATTGATCCTCCCATATGCTTCATCTAAATGAAATAATTTATTAATGAAAATCATCACAAGAGAGATCTGAACATTAACTATTTAATGTTTAACTACTAATTATTAATTTTTAGGTGCTATATATATATATCGTATATTATAGATTATATCACCTTATAATATATCAAGTGATACAATACGGATGACAGGTAGTGGCTTGATATCATATAACATACCTTATGATACACAAATATCAAACTATATGATAGAGCAAGATTCACATAAAATGTATAAGTATTTAGAGCATGTATTTAGTAGTGAATATATACCTAAATCCACAAAATTCACTATCCCCAAGGATAAAAAGTTTTAGTTAAAGTCACTCTTCATCACCATAAAGATATTTTTGAATTTCCAGAAAGAATATCCTCTTGTAATGATCACTCTTCAACTACTCTCTCTCCCTATATATCTATAAACTAACATCCAATCCTCTGAAAAATATTTCATTTATTTATTATTGACATTCTTTATGATAGAATATATTTTATATTCAAAAGAGAACAAATCTATCTTTCCCTTCATTAAATTCCTAATTTCTTCTCAAATTTGCTAGGTAAATTCATCCAATTAATCATTTAAATACTAAGTTAAAATTCTCCAACTGAAATATCAAATAATCCCCTAAATAATAAAAATTTCAAATTTTGATTATTTGACCCACCATGGAGTAATGAAAATCCAACATAGTGTGGCCTCCTTCTATCAACCCTTTAACTCTACAACCCATGGACATTATATCTACAAATCCCCAAAAATCTTATTTTTTCCATATTTTGAAAAAAAACATCTAGATATTTTTATATCATATGGTTTTATAAAACAAGATATAGTGGATTCACTAACACCTAAAAATAAAATGCTTTGTGAAACAGAAATAGTATTTACCCTCTGTCCAACTTCCCTCCAAACCATAACCAGACCCACGATCATTTTTGAATTCCCTAGGGAATATATTGTTTTTTTATATTCTTATTTAAACCATGATGATCGAAATGCATTAGAACATGGCCTACAAACCATTTTAAATAATCATGACGTGCACCATGCCTATTTTCCCATCGAAATATTATTTTACACACCACTTTAGAACACTTGACAACCATCCAAGAGACACACTACGATGCAATTCAATCCAGATTTCCCTTTACTAGAACCTTCAAGAGAACCATACCAAGGGGATTAATCCAACACTTTATATTTTTTTCTTCAAGCATAGTTATCAATTTAACATAAAACTCTTAGTCCATAGTGTGGTTTTAGTTATTTTACAAATATTTGATAAAAAATAGTTTCATATTACTCCAAAACCTTTTATGAACACTCTCTAATAAGAAATCACATTTTTTGTGGATTTAACTAACACTTCAGCATTATCAGGACCCATAAGTGACTTCAACTAGAGATACCATGTGGGGGGAGGGGATTTAGGTATTTAATGTTTTTATTTTAAATAGTTTTAATTTTAAAATATCTCTCCCTTAGATTATATTGACCTCATTAGTTATAGGGTAACACTTAAGTTCTTATTTAATTGATGATATGATTGTTACCCTTCTTATATTTAACCCTTAATTAGTCTGTTCAATGATTACTTCAAACACACTTATCAATTTATTTTATTCAATATATACACAAGAATGAAAAAAATGATATAAGTATTTTACTTTATTCATCCACATATGGATAATACAAGGATAATGAAATTGATGATGTGGTGATGCACTAGAATTCACTAACTGCACTGATTGGTGGTTGCTTTAGCTAGGTTACTCTTATGCCTAGTGATACACCACATATAAGGTTTTAGGTTAGATAATTGATTCCCATAGGTTACTCCTTTCACTTTCATTATTTTTCTCAATGCACTAGAAATGATAAAAACTTTTGGCATAAAGAAAAACACAAAGAAATGTCATGGTTGTTTATTTAACCAAATAGGAAAGAGTTCCTTTAATATCATTACTTCACCTTATTTGAAAAACCATGAAAACTAATATGAATAGAACCATCATTTTTACAAGATTATTTATTTAAACTACTAATTATTATTTGGTAGGTTCTTCAATAAATTCCAATTCTACCTCCCTTTAATTTTAGTTCATAGAACTGATACAACCCTCTTATTTTCCACAAAACAACAATTCTCAAATCTTATTATGATTTCTAGTATAATTATGGAATTACCTCTACTCATATTTAAATTCAAAAATATTTTGATAATAGCAGTCAAGTACCCTTTTAACCTTTTTAGATATAGTTATAACAACCACTCTCATGTTCTTTAAATTTTTTTGTTCTTCTTATTGAAATATATAATATCAACATGTGATATTTTTTCATATTTCAAATATAGAAATTCCACTTTATTCGTAGTTTGAATATTTCTTTCTCTTTAATGTTTCAATAATTATCAATAAAACTTACTCAATATATCTACATGATATATATTCTATATATTAAAGATGAAAACAACAAGAAATATTCGTATTTCCATTAATCATAATCCTCATAATATTCCCCAAAAATTATAGTATTAATATCTCTAAAAATCCAGGAGTTTATTTCATTATAATTGATTGATTTATCAATTATACATTATGAAAGATAATTAACATTGTAGTCCTTGTAGATTCCTGTAATTGTTTACATACATTTATATAACACAAATATTTTATTTTTATTTACCAATAATGTTTCTGTATAATCCTTCTTCAATATTAGCTTGATTTTCCCTATGTGTAGTTGACCATGTTATTAATAATATTTCACAATTAATAAAAGACTTTTAATCTTATTTAGATGACCCTTCAATATAAATTCTAATGGGAATAAAACTTATGATGGTTCTCCTTGAGATGCCTCATAACCACCAAATTTCCCAAAAGTATTGAACCTTACAAAATGATTAATGTGCCTTACAAAGTATAAAGTGACCTTTAATAACTCTATATTAACATTATAATTTTCATAAACTAACCTTAATAAGTTCACTAAATTATATAATTAACCTTATAAATTCACGCTCTAACCTTATGAAGTTGTCCTTCCAGTCTTGTAAAGTTAGATATATCATACCATGATCCTTAATAAGTTCATATGAACCTTATTAAGTTAATTATTAAAAATTATAAAGATTTAAATTTATATAAAATTAATTATACACTCATTGGGTGAGTTCATGTATTATCTGTAAAAAAAATTATATGCACATAGTGACTTCCATGAATTTTCCACAAAATGAACCATACACTCATAGGGAGTCATCCATGAATTTTCTGAAAAATAAACATTAAAAAATCTGTTTATACCTTAAAAAAATATAATCATACGTAATAAATCCATGATATACCTTAGTATTTAGTCTCAAATAAAATTTAGAGCCTTTTAAAACATGAAATTTCACTAGATAACTCTAGAATCAACCCAACAAACCTACAAACTTCCTGTAAAAATCTCTCAACTACTTAGTGAGCTATTTTGGAAAATCCTTTATGACCAATCTTGTCAGCTCCAAGAATGAAAGATTCAATGATTTGGAAATTCCATATTACATAGATTTAATATACTTTTTTAGTTAATAATAAATCTATTACCAATTAAAATCATTTATTAATATCTAATCCAACATAACTACATTAATTTTGTTACTATTAAATCTAACACTTTAGATAATTAATTAGGATTCTAAAAAAATCCACCTTGGTATTTGTTTTCAACAATACCAATATCCAAAACTAACCAACAACATGATCCCACTCAGGAACTTTAAAATAATCTCATAAGATATATTCTCACTATTTGCACACTTTTTTTGGATTCATGATATTTCTAATTAAAAAACTATGAGTTTCATGTTTATATCTTATCACCTTTCCCCTAGGGCTCACTACCCATCACTATAAGAGGACTTTCATTGGGATATTGTTACCATAAGATATTTATATGAGTATAAAACTCCCAATAAAACCATGTGGGACTTAATAATTCACACCATTATATAGATTTTTTAGACCATGATGTGGTCAAACCATGATCATAGGAGGTTAGTTAAGGAATTACTAAAAAAACTCAGGGAGAACTTGCATCTGGTATCCAACATTCTTCTCCTTAGAGTTACTTGGGTGGTTTTGAACATACATCCTATGATTTGATACAAGTTTTTTATGAGGAAATATCACTTATAATAATACTCCCTTTATCTTAATTTTTTTAAAAGCATAATATTTTATTCAAATTAAACTTATATGAATCTTTGGGGACATCACTTGTCAGTTTTCCACTTTATAAGTTGTTGCACAAGCCTGATTATCAATAGATATTCTCTCATTATGTCAATGTAATCATTTAATCATATTAAGAGAGACCATGATCCCAATATTACAATGCATTCAAGGTCTCCTATAAATTTAGATATATCTTAGATGTTGACCATTTTTTAACAATAAATACTAGATGCCAAACACAATTACAAATCTTTCATTCAAGATAATAAATCTCTAGTAACCATGCCTCCTTTCTCAAATACTTATAGGGAGGGATTTTAAAACTTTGTAATGAGTCATTAAAAAATATATATAATCCTATTTAACTGAGGCTTGGAGTTTAAAATAAGAGATTAATCCAATAACATCACTACTATCCATTTCACTTCTCCTACTTCCCTTAGATAAATATAGTCACAATCCTCAGTTTCTTCTATTGAACTCTTCATGTAAATTCAACCAATCCTTTACAAAACCATTATTGAATAAATATGAATTACATAGTGCATTATTGATACCCAATTTCATCTCTAATATCATCTAAAAAAACCAAACTTAATACCAATTGTAAAAAATATATTGATAATAATTTGTTTACAAAATATTTATACACTTTCTTCACAAAATGTATTTACTTTTTTGATGGGGATACCACCGTTGGATAATTATCTCTAGACCACCCTAACAAACATAGCTTAATTATTTAATATATAATAAATATTCACCATGAAAGTTATCTAGTTCCAACAACTTTTTATATCCTAATACAATTATATAATATCTTATGTTAAAATACTTATTGGATTCAAACAAATAAATCAAGAATTTTCTTTTACCAATCTTCATATTCAGGATGTTCACTTCCATATTCAAATATAGATACCAATCGAAACCATGCATTCTTTTATGAAACAATTTTATTAGAACTTGGTACCTGTTGTTTCACCAATTGTATGATATTAATTTTTATTGAATAATGCGTGTTTTAACACCTTTTGTTATATATTCAATTTCAATAGGATGCCAATTATACTTCTTCCAATCCTCAATTGGAACTCTAGAGCATGACTTGATTCCACTTGCATCTTTTGATTAAATTTTCCTCTAGAACAAGTTGACCCAAAAACCTATAACACTTATAAAACAATTATTTCCTTTTAAATACATGGTTATAGGGGACTTTAAATTCCCTAATATTGAGGAATATGGCGAGTCACTATAGACTACCATTTTCAATTTTTACGTGAATTTAGAATCCATATTATAATATGAATTATTTTTAATAGAATCCAAATTCTTTTCAATTTCTTTGGTCGTGTTCTTTTCTTCATGGCCCAACTTATAAACAACTCTTCTTTAGGTACTCCTACCAACAAGTATCTCTTGAGAGTGAACTATTTAGACTTTTCATTTCCAACCATTCATCATTCATTTCCTATCAAGATATTATTTTTTATATTCCTCAACTTATATCTTTCTTTGGGATACTCCTTTCACATGGGACTTAATAGTATCAAAATTATGGGAAATTATTTCTCCTTTCCCAAATGTTCTTCTTATTTATCTAGGAAATTTTTTATTGATTCGAAAATTTTGAACTCTACTCATTACCAAATTCATCCTAGTTATTTTATTTATCCACCACCTAAAATATATTTCTTATAGGAATGTATTTATATTTTAATTATCATTGGTTTAAACTATCTATTATAGCTAAATTCTTTCAAATAGTTTCACTAGAAACATTGTTATCATTGTAGTATTACCAGAATAAAACTCATACCTTTATAGATACTCTTGGAAACATTTTTTGTAAGATTTACATCAACTTAAAAAAATTTGATATATTCAAATTCTTTGTAATAAAATCTTGAAATATGTCCATGCATACTAAAATAGAATCACGTGACTCCATACCTTCCTATGGGACCCATCAGTTAGTCCTTACCTGTTGTAGGGAGTTTCTAAAATGTGTTCCCAAATCTTCTACTATTTAACATTTCTTAATAACTCCAAAAGGTCTATTTATATCATGACTCTAAGAGGTTTCTCCATGTCTAAGGCTAGGTTTTTTCATAAAAAAATTCATTTACAACATGAAAACCATTTCATTATTCTCCAATAAAATAGAATAATTGTTCTTCATTTTTTTAAATCCCACTAGAGGATAATCAAATAATAAATTTAAAGAATATTTAATTATTGGATTAAATTTGGAATTCTATTTCTCTATATTATTATTGATTGAAATTAGCCCCTTTTGTAATTACTAGTTTTTCCCTTTCTGTTTTAGGATGAGCATTCATATCATCATTGAGTATCTTCCCTATAAACATATCATCCTCCAATGCATGGGTAAGTTATTATATCATTTAACTTTTCTTATTAATATTAAAGATAATATGAGTAGTGGAATAATCCAGGATAATGTTTTCTTATTTCATCCTTTTATTCTTCTCGACCAATTATTATAGGTGTGCTTCTAGATCATCTTTCTTAAAAAATAATTTTTGAATTTATTTTGTATCAGAGATTATTATTGGAACTAGATTAAAGCTTATAAAACATGAAAGAAATTACTTCCAATTCCTTATTATGAGAGTAATTTTTATTCCTCATACCATTAGCCACCTCAACCAATCTCTTATTAGTAGTTTTTAATATTTCAGCTAAAATATTATCACTTTAACCCAAATCTATTGATACTTATTTTCCTCTTTTAACTTCTTGTTCTCTTCTTGAAGCCTCTGATCTATATCATAAAATAAATGTAAATATTCTACCTTTTTATTCCTTAATACCTCCCCATTATCAATAAATACAATATCAATTAGAATATGAAGCTCATACATTAATCATACAACATCACTAAATTGATTAGTAAATTTATAATCAGGTTCATTCATATTCCATTTTGAAACATGTGGGAATATTTTATCTCAATCACAAATTTCCATAAAACTATACCAGAGTATATCATTATTTTATAGTTATTATTATTATTTCCTTTACCATATAGATATAAGAAAATAAGGGATAAATAAAATTTAACTCAAAAACTAGTGAAATTAATTATGAATATAATAAATACAATAAAATAAAATATATTCTCCAATATCTTTTTTATGACCCAAAAAATAATATAGTAAGATATACCCTGAGTGGGGGTGGGGGTGGGGGGTGAATCAATGGATGTAATTTTACCCTTTTTATACACTTTTATATTTAAACTCTCACATCCACAGATGATATTGACCTCATTATTAGTAGAGACACACTTAAGTACGTCTTTAGCTATTGATTCGAATTTTACCCTTATTTGTATTATCCCTTAATTAGTTTATTCAATGATTAATTAACCAAAACACAAAAATTTATATTTTAAATAATATACAAAAATCACACAAGTCATAAGGATTTAACTTGGTTCATAAAATTTTTTTTAATAAAAGGATAATGAATTTGATGATGTGCTAATGTTCCAGAATCAATTAACATTGCTGATTGGTGGTTGGTTTAGAGAAATCCATTTCAATTCCTAGGGCCACTCCCTATATAAGGTTTTGGGTTGTAATAATACTTCAAAAAAGTTAAATACTGTCATTTCCTAATTTTTATGAATAAACTAAAAATGATAACAACTTTTTTATGATGGATAATATAAATAAATCTCACTTTTTTATTGCATCAAGTAAGAATGGGTTCCTTTGAACTCCTTGTTTCTCCTTCACATACCCATTTTGAGCTAAACAATCATTATTAAATGAGTCATAATAAAATATCCTTATTATTATTTAGGAAGTTATTTCTACCCCTACATCTATTTAGTATATAAAACTTGAATTCTTCTGTTCATTATTATACAACAATAATTCTCTACTCTTCTTTTACATTCAAGAAGAATTATAGAATTCCCTATACTTTTCATTCAATTCATAGTTATTTTGATAATAGTCATTAATTCCTCCATTCCAATATTTTTTATATAGAAATTATATCAACTCTCATATTCTTATACTTATTCTACTATTCTTATATAAAAACATAATATCTACATGAGATATTTTTTTATATTTCCAATATAAAAATCCTCTTTTATTTTTGGTTTTTAGATCTTTTTCTCATTCAAGTCACAATTTTTTTCTATCATATTTTAAATTTCTAAATGAGATATATTTCAAATTTCAAAAATGAAAACAATAAGAAATCCTCTTTTTATTCATCAAAATATTCACAATCATCCCCAAAAATCACAATCTTCTATTCTCTATAAAACACATGACTTACCTTATTCATAGTTTACCAAGTTATCAATAATATATTATGACTGATAATTTTCACTACATTATACATGGATTCCTTTAATTAGTTTTCATGCATATATACAACATAAATATTTCATATAAATTTACTAATAATTTCACAGTAAAATTCTCCTTGAAAATCAGTTTGATTTTCTTCACATGTAGTTGAAAATGTTATTAATAATATTTCACTATTAATATAAAAATTTTAAAATTATATGTATGATCCTTTAATAAAAATTAAAAAGGTAATAAAATTTATAAAACTTACCATTGGGATTCATCGTGAATGGTAAATTACAAAAATGGAAAGAACCTTCTGAATTTCTTGATATACCTAATGACGTCCAAAGTGACCTTAGAAACTCTAGATAAACCATTAAAAGTTCATAAAAAAACTTAACAAGTTCAATCAAAATTATGAAAAACCATTACTAGTTAGTTTTTGACCATAAAAAGATATCATTTCAACCTTATAAAGTTATATGTGTCATATAATGATGCTTTTAAAGATCAAATGAATTTTACAAAGTTCACCCTTCACTCTTATGAGGATTTCCTTTTACATTAAATGAATTATATTCTCCAAGGGTGAATTCATGATTTTATAAAAAAAATATATTATTTAGAGGATCAAAAAAATTAAATTTTAAGGTTTTTTCCGTGACAATTTACCCCTTAATTTAGATTCAACCCTGATTTATTGATTTTTTTCTAATATTTTAAAAAATAGATATTAATTTTTTGAATGGATTTAAAATAGATTTTTTATATGATTTATTATAATTTTGAATTATTTTGAATCCATACTTCGAATTTAGAATTTCAAGATTTCGAAGGCATTTAATTTTTATTTTTAATTACTTAAATAATACACGGACTTAAAATAAAAAATTGATTTAAACATAATTTTTAGTATTTATTAAATTTTTGGAATCCCTTTATTAGTTGTGGGAAAAATTGATATATTTTGTAAAAAAGAATTTTTTTTTTATTTTTTAAATATTTAATTAATTCAAATTATAATTTATATAAAATACACATTAAAAACTTTTCTCAATTTGTACAGGTTAAAACTAGAAAAATAGAAAATTCCTCAAGTTTCCATAACATATTCAAGATACAACATGAACCCAACTCATCAACTAACTGCAAGATTAGCTCACAATCACTCAAATGACCATGGAATTAGAGCTTCCACACCAAACCTACCACTCCAGGATATCTATCTCAACTAACTCTACCACCACTAATTATCCAATCCAAATTGATTGTAATCTCTAATTTCAACTAACTATGACCCCTCACTTCCTCAAGTAGATATTCCAGATTAACCGAGACTCATTAAAATAACATTATTGAATGATATTTCTGAATAGAACTTGATCCTTAGTAAAACATTCAACTTGGACCGACTATATTAGATCCATATTTTTTGTATTTTTTGGTAGGTTGAGATCAAGATCAATGTTGAATATTGAGTAGCCCAAGCGTTAGATGTTTTTTATTTCATGTAAACAAAACTCAAGGATGGGGCCTGATTCTTAGCATTAATCTCATTCATACAATGTCCAATCAAAAAAGGCATCTAGTCCAAACATTATAGATGAAGTTGTGAATCAAATAAATTTTTCTTTTGATTTCAATTGAAACATCATATTAAATAATAGTGTAAGACCGACATTTTCATTTGTTCCATATGATGATAAAAAATGGCAGGACATATCTCATACCCAATACACTAGTTTCACATTTAAAGTAAGACATAACTAATATTTCTAAGGAAAATCCCCAATTATTCATCCCAGATAATGTGTGATCCTAATAACCTAGCCTCACATAATGATGTTGATCTCTAGGTCTTGTTGGATGGAGATGTTCAATCACTTATTGAAGTTTACAACTCTTGAGATTATTGATGAGGATTTTGTACTTCCAAGAGCTGATTGAGCCTTGGTTTCATTGATTAAGTGAGTTCTAAATCATATTTCACATGCCAAATTTCTTTATAGGTTTACTTAAAATCGATTTTATCAAAATCTTAAAGTCAATGAACCTATTTTGTTTCAATAGCTCTGTGATAACTGAAAAGTTTCATTAAATCCAAAAGTTGAAGGAGTTGGGAGAAATTGAATTTAAGGAAGGTATTATGTTCATTAGTACTTTTTCTATACAGGTTTTATACTGGATTGAGCGAGTCTTGAGACAACTAAGAGTATGTATTTAAAGGGAAATTTTGGACATGCACAACCCTCTCAATGCCTCAAAGAAATTCTAAGGTGGTGGACCTGATTATACCAAGAGGCCATTCTAGAGGAAATATGTATAACAAACCTGCTATTTAATACACATTTAAACATTATTTATTACATAAAATTTCACTTAATACATACCAAAATATTTATTGTTCTAGTGTATTTGGGGATTAGGAACCTTACAAAAAAATTAATACATAAAAAGAAATATCTTTATTGAAAACTTCTTTTGCATGACCACAACATTATATCATACTTAACATTGCATGGGATAACCTGAGGAAATACATAAGAAAAGTGTGAGCTATAAATCCCATTAAAAGAGTAAAAAAGGAATACTAGGAAGAATAAAATACATATAAGGCAATAGAAATATCAATGAAGCATAATAGAAACATGAACATAAATGAATGATATAACATGATTATCATAACATGGAAATGTGGCAATAACTTAAAACATTGCTTCATTAACATAATAGATTCAGGTAAACCCTATCCCAACATGGTGTAAAATTTCCTAAAAAAAAATAGGTAACCCACTATCCCAACATTTCATATCATGATACTAAACATTACTCATTGCATTGGAGTGCTATTAGGGTGCACCCTTCGTATTCATTTCAATCTCATGCTTACGTGTGCCACATGGATCTTATAACATGGATTCATTCAACATCATCATTTTATTTCATGATAAAATAATGTGAAATAAATATATGTAAGTACCACTCAATATGTATATGTTCGTAAAGGTAAATTCCCTTGATAGATAAATGGGTATGGTATTCACTACATGATGATTTTGGCTTGGAAAATTTTTGTGCAATTTCGGTAGCATAACGACTTTATATGAAGATTGATAAATTGGGTTAATGAGATAGAAAGTGGTATCTAATAATTTATACATAAAATAGACAGTAAGGGAATCATGGAACATAATATCCCAACATGTGAAATAGAATTTAGATTCATAATATAGAAGAAATTATTGAATAGAAATAAGAAGAGAGAAATCCCGTATGGAATTTCAACATGGTAATGTGTGTACATAGAAGGAATTAATTAGAGATAAAGGGGTATATCATCATTAAAACATAAATATTTAATTAAGGGGGAGGTGATAAATTATATACCAACATTTATAATTGAAAATAAATGGGTACAACAATATAAAGAAACTTGGGAAAAAAATGAGAAAGGAAACCCTTACTTGGATGTGTGATCCCAAAGGATTGAAAGATCCTTGAGATAGGATTATTGTAAGAATGGGAAACCTTGGTGGATTATAGATAGTATGAGGAACAGGTTGGTTGAAATCCAAAGGGTTTCAGTGAAGAGGAATGGGAGATTGGGTGGGTTTATATAGGAAATGAGAGGGAATTCCTTATTATTTAGGTTTTGGACACTACACATTAAAATATAAAAAACCAAAAACCATCCCATGAATTTTACCATGGATTCTGAAAAAAGGTATTGAAATAAAATATTTTTTTAGGCCAAGGGCCTAACATATAAAAATATTAGGCTTGATTATGTGGAGGTGAGTTATACTCTCAAGAAAATTATTTTAAAATGTTAAAATATTTTGTAAGTCTCGGAGGGTCCACTGAGGCATTGTAAAATTAAAAAAAACAAATATAAAATCACATTATTTTACTATGAAAACATATATTGGGAAGATAATACCCAATATATTATTTATTATATCATTTTGGAGTCATTATGATGTCAAAAACTCATATTTTATTTATACAGTATTTAATTTTTACCCAAAAATTCGATTGTCTCTGAAAGTTATGAAAAATTCACTGTTGGATAATTTCGTTGTCATGATTCCCAAAATAATATTCATTTTATACAAATAATTTTATAAAAATATGAATTTTCACTTTTAAAATGAAAACTGACATTTATTGAAAATTCATAAGTTTTGACAAAAACAGTTTTCAAAAATTAATAAAAATTAAATTCAACTTCATAAAAAAACTATATACTCAATTATTATTCATAAAATAATTTAATAATAATATTTTATAAAAATATTAATTATTTCAAAAATTCATTAATTCCATAAAATAAATTCCTTAAAAAATACACTTTATGTTTTATCGTATAAAAATTATAACTCTTATCAAACTGATTACCTAATCATTTACAAATGAAGAACTGATAGAATTATCATTTATAATTTTTTTAAAATATTTTCAATAAAAACCTTAGTTTAATAAAATAATGTATATATTTATCAAAATAACCCTTTTACCTAAAGAATCAATTTATGAAATTCGTCATTTTGTTTTAAGAAAGACTATTCTCATAAAGGAATTGATAGAATAATACTTTTATTTATAAAAAGTGATTACAAAATAAGTAACTAATTCCTTATTATATAACCCCTTATGACACCCTCATAAGACTTAAGGGTAAGGTGTGTGATATTGACATACTCTTGGGGTGGGTCAGATAACATCGCCTGGGTGGTAATCTCTATTAACTAGAACTTGTCCCATATGAGATTCCCTTCAAGATTTACGTATTGAAGCTCAACTCAGGATTGGTCATGAGCAAAGCCGAGTGATGCTACCTCTTTTACAAGCTCTGAAAAATGAGATTTGTACAACCCGAGTCTACTAGATGAGGCCATCCTCTTCTGTGATGAAAGTATTATTTTTTAAAACCATATATTTATATAAGTTGTGTGATCACTATTCAACGACTATATTATCAATGGTAACGATACTTAATGGTAATTTAATCCCAAAAAAAAAAATTCATGTGTTTTATATATCCATACAACATTAAAATAAAGGTAATTTTTGTCATAAATTTTTGGGTCGTTACAACATTCCCCCCTTAAGAAATTTCTCCCTCAAAATTTCCTTTTTCCACACTAAAACAGATAATGGTAACTTTGCCTCATAATTCCTTCGGTTCTAATGTTGCTTCTTCAAACTTGTGGTTTCTCCATAACACTTTGACGAGGGGCATTGTCTTATTTCATATAACTTTTTCCCTGTGATCAAAGATCTTCACTAGGTTATCTTCATAGGAAAGGTAATTCTTCAATGGTACCTCCTCAGTATTGATTACATGTGATGGGCCAAGTATATACTTCATTAAAAGTGATACATGGAATACATCATGTACTTGAGATAGGTTCAGTGGGTGTGCTAGTTGATAGGCCACTGCCCCGATGATAACTCTCTCTCTCTCTGTACTATATTATCAATGGTAACTCTCTCTCTCTCTGTACTGCTTGTGTGAATTCACACATCATCTTTTTGAGAATCCTTTTACCTTTCCAAAAGAGATGGTTGAGCAATCATTTGAGAAAGGATTGATTATGTTCCCTTATTTATTATTCCCATTTCAATTTTCACCAAATCTAAGAAGTTTGGATACTTTTCAATTCTCATAAATGATATAATTGATGGGTCATTTATACTTAGAGAATATGACACCTTGTTCACTTTTATAGGGTGTCAATGAATTGAGAAATTGTAATATTTGATGAACTCTAACCATCTACATTAGCGCATGTTCAGATCATTCTGTGTAAATATATATTTGAGACTTTTGTGACCCATATATATTTTACACTTTTCCGCAAATAGATAATGATGCCATATTTTCAACGCAAAGATCATAACATACAACTCTAGATCATGTGTGGGATAGTTATGCTCATGAATTTTCAACTACCTTGAGGAATATGTGATGATTTTTCCTTTCTGAATCAACACAAATCCCATTCCCTTCTGGAAGCATCGTTAAAAATTTCGAAAATATCCCCACTTTTGGGTAGTGTAAGCAGAGGGGATGTGATAAGCCTCTTCTTTAACTCCATGAATCTTTCTTCACATTCATCATTACTAGAAAACTTTACTCCCTTACAAGTTATCTTGGTAAGAGGGTTTCAAAATCTTGATAAATTTCTCACAAATTAGTGATAATTTTCAGCTAAGCTAAGGAATCTATGGATATCCATCACAGATTTCCGCATCATCCACCCCTTAATTTCTTTTTTTGGAAGGATCCATAGATATCCCTTTGCTTATGATGATATTCCCAAAGATTGAGACTTCCTTTAAATAGAACATACACTTTTTGTACTTTTCATAGAGCTTCTCCTTTCGCTAGGTCTCTAGTACAATGCTTAGATGCTCCTCATGGTCCTCCTTGGTTTTGGAGAATATTAGAATATCATCAAGAAATACTACCAAAAATTTGTTGAGTTAATCTCAAAAGACTCTATTCATCAAGTCCATAAATATTGATTTAGAATTAGTGAGTCTGAAAGGAATTACTAAGAATTCATAGTTCCCATTCCTTGTATGAAAAGAAGTCTTGGGGATATCCTCCTTCTTTACGCTTACATGGTAATATCCCGACTGCAGATCCACATTAGAGAAGTATTGTTCTCCACATAGATGATTGAACAAGTTATAAATTCATGGAAATGGATTATTTTTCTTTATCATGGTTTTGTTGAGATCATGATAATCAATGAAAAGTCACATTAACCCATCCTTCTTTTTTATGAAGAGGACTGGTGCACCCCAGGGTAGAGAACTTGGTCCTATAAACTATTTCTTTAGATTATCTTGTAGTTGTTTCTTTAGCTCCTAAATCTCCACAATAAACATTCTATATGGAGTATTGGATATTTGAAACTTCCCAGGTATAAGATCAATCGATAATTTAACATCTCTTCTAGTAGGAAGACTAGATAATTCCCCGAGAAACATATCAATGAATTCCCTTACAATAGGCATGCCTTCTTGGATCGTTCCTTCCTTAGAATCAATCATCTGAGAAATATGCATGTTCTTATAGGGAAGTAATGTACATGATTGAAATGATGGTTCTAAAGAATATTCATCTTCCTCCTTGAACTTGTATAGAATCGGGGATCGATTCACCATATGGAGAGTGATTTCTCTCTCACGACAATTTATATTGGACCTATATAGGGAAAGACAATCCATGCCAAAAATTACATCAAATTTCACCGTAGGGAGTATGAAAAGGTTATATAGGAAGTTGAATCCACAAATTGTGATAGGGGAGGAGTTATATTCATGGGACGCAATAATTTTCCCATTCATCATTCTCATCGACAACTCTACTTCCATGATTTGTAGTGGTTTTTGGATTATTCTACAAAACATTCAAGATATAAAATAATTCAAAGAACCATAATCAAAAATTAAATTTTATATTCTTGAATATATCTCTAGAATACGTGTCACCACTTCATTTTTGGGATTTTCTTCAGCAGTTGTAGTGGAAAAAGCTCTCCCTTTCTTCCTTGGAGGTTGTTGGTTGCCTCCAATTACCCTTGGCTTAGGGAACTGGTTCACAAAGTTATCTAGTTCCTTGTTGTTTTATCAATGAACAATGATCCTAGGGTCGACCGAAGCATTCATTTCCTCTTCCAAACTAGTGGGTTTCTCCCATCGGTAATCGTTATTCAGGTTACCTTCTCTTCAAGTCCTAAAACATTTCCTCGTCCCTTTCAGGCAATTTCTAGGGTGATTCTTTCCGTACCTTTGGAAAGTGGGATGCTGGAATTTCGTAGAAATGTTGATTTTTCAATCGAACCACCAGCATTAAAGTCCACTTTCCACATCTTATCCTCATGATACCCCAAAGATTCTCTGATCACCATCTCAACTTTTAGGGCACATCGAACAATCTCCTCATATATTTCAATGTTGTGGATCACCAAGGCATTCCGTAGACTAGGTTTTAGCCCCCCAAAGAAGTAGTCAACCTTGTATTTTGGGGTAATGACAAAACTAGAGGCATATCATTCACGCCTTGTAAAATTTTCTTCATATGCCCCAATAGATTCATCATCTGTTTTTTTGAGTGAAAGGAAATATCATTCCATCTTAAGATGGAGGGTTTGAGGGAAATATTTATCGATTTTTTTTGGAAATCTTTCCATTGTAATGCCTCAATCTCTTTCTTAGGATTCATATTTTTGATCAATGTACACCAATGATCAGATTCACCCTCTATATGATAAACATCTAGAATAACCATCTCTTGTTCGTAATAATGAGGGATGAAGATAATATTCTCAATGGAGTTGATCCATTGTTTGAAGATTGAGGGATAAGACGAGTCATTTAAATTAAAAGGACTTTGTCTCATAAAGCTCTCGATTGCAACTTGTTCATTCTTATGGAGGTTCAGATGTTCCTCTTGACCCATGGTTATATTCAAAACTTGAGTTAACTGAGAGAATATCATTATAATGTTTGCGATTCACGCTCCCATCAGATTGGGAATCTCACTAGAAAAATCATCACATTGATCTTTGCTTCAGTTGTTAGCTCGAGTCCTCTTATTATAGACCATTGTCTAGAATAAATGTAAAATTAGGGGTAGGTATTTTAAACTATTAAAAACTTAAAGGGTAATCCCATGAAAAAAACCTATAACTTATAAATCCTATTTATCTCCTTAACTTATGAATTTTCAGGCTTCAATATAAGTTATCCATGATCTATTTAATAATATATATTCTTATGGGATTTTTTTCTCCCTTAATAATGATTCATACTAATATTATAAATTTACCAAAGCATATCACCTGGGAGTGTCAAACCAAGAGTGAAGGAAAGATCGTTGTTGTGCACCAATTCCCCTTCGAGTCTATCTCAAAGCAGTGTTATAATTTTTTACCCCTAGATACATCTGTATCAGAGTCATCTCTACTTGTTCGTATCCAGAAAGAGATGTATTTGATTGATAAACCACTTACTCTATACTCACCAAAATTTAGGGATTATTTTCTTATACTTAGTCTTATCCCTAAGGCTTTCTCTAGAGTTATATAACCTTAATCCCAAAAATAACTAAACATATCCTATAATACCAACTGTAACAACCATTCTATTTAATACACATTTAATGATTATTTATTACATAAACTTTCACATAATACAACCCAAAAGATCGAGAGGACTAGTGTATTTGGGGCTTATGAACATTACATGACAACTTAAGACACAAAAAACATCATCTTTATTGAAATATTCTTTTACATGACCATAACATTCACTAGTACATAGCATTTCATGGGATAACCTGAGGAAATACAAAGGAAAAGGGTGATCTATAAGCCTACTAAGGGAGTAAACATGACATAACACCAAGAATACAATAAATGTTAGGAAATAGACATATCAATGGATCATAAGAGAAACATGAACATAAATGCATGATATAACATGATTATCATAACATAGAAATGAGGTAACAACATAAAACATTGCATCATTAACATAAAGGAATTAAATAAACCACTCTACCAAAATGGTGGAAAAATGTCCTAAAAGGAATCAGGTAAACCAATATCCCCACATGATGTATCAAGACACTAAACATTACCCAATGCTTTAGAGCGCTATCAAGGCACACCCTTCTTATTCATTTCAATCTCACCTTTAAGTGTGCCACATAGATCATATTACATGGATTAATTCAAAATCATAATTTTTCCACAATTAAAGAATGTGGAATACATAAATTTAAGTACCACTCAATATGTATATGTACATAAAGTTGAATACCCTTGATAGATAAATGGGTTTGGTATTCACTACATAAGGATTTTGGCTTGGAAAATTATGGTGCAATTTTGGCAGCATAACGACGTTATATAGAGAATCATAAATTGGGATGATGTCTCTAATCATTTATACATGAAATAAACAGAAACAGAATCATGAAACACAATATACCAACTTTTTAAATTGAATTTAGATGCATAATATAGAATAAATTCTTGAGTTTAAATAAGTAGAGAGAGAACCCATATGGAATTTCAGCTTGGTAATATGTGTACACATAAGACATTAGTGAGAGAAAAATGGGTCTCTAATCATTAAAACATATGGAGGTAAGTATGGGGGAGGTGAAAAATCATACCCCAAAATTTTTAATTGAAAATAAAATGGTATAACAATATAATGAAACTTGGAAAAAAATGAGAAAGGAAGGAACCCTTAGATCTGTGACCCCAAAAGCATGGGAGAGGATTGAATGAGGATTATTGGGAGATTGGGGTGTCTTGGGGGATTATTTAGAGTATTATATAGAGGATGGTTGAGATACAAATAGTTAGAGTGAATGAGAATGGGAGATTGGGTGGGTTTATATAGAAAATGAGAGGGAATTCTTTATTATTTAGGTTTTTGACACTACACGTTAAAATATACAAAACCACAAACCATCCAATGGATTTTGCCCATTTTTTATCACAAATGGGAGTGGTATAAAATATTTTATATGTACATGGGATGAATATATTAAAATATTAGTCTTACTTATGTGGAGGTGAGTCACACTCTCAAGGAAATCATTTTAAAATGTGAAAATATTTTCTAAGTCTTAGAGAGTCCACTAAGGAATTATAAAATTAATAATACAAATATAAAATTACATCATTTTAATGGTAAAACATATATTGGGCCAATAATACCCATTATAGTATTTATTACATCATTTTGGGGGAATTATGATGTCATAAAGAACATATTTTATTTATATGGTATTTAATTTTTTTCCAAAAATTCTACTGTCTTAGAAAATTATGAAACATTAACCATTGGATATTTCAATGTCACAATTCCAAAAAAAATATTCATTTTATCTGAATAATTTTATAAATATTTTAATTTTCAATTTTAAAATGAAAACCGACATTTATTGAAAATTCACGAGTTTTGACAAATACATTTTTCAAACCTTAATTAAAATTACATTTTAATTCATTAAAAATTACATACTCATTTATTATTCATAAAATTAATCCGAGAATAATGTTTTATAAAAATATTAATTATTTCAAAAATTCAAAAATTCATTAAAATAAATACCTTAGAAGATGTAGTTACTATTTTTATCATATAAAAATTATTACTCTTATCAAACTAATTACCTAATAATTTACAGTTAAAAAACTCATATAATCATCATTTATAATAATTATTTTTATAATATTATTAATAAAAACTTTATATTAATATAATAATATATATATTTATCAAAATTACCCTTTTTACTTGAAACAATCAACTTATCAAATTCATCATTTTGTTTTAATAAAGACTATTCTCATAAAGGAAATGATAGATTAAGACTTTTATTTATAAAAAGGGATTACACAATAAGTAACTAATTCCTTATTACATAACCCCTTATAACACCTGTATAAGTCCAAAGGGTAAGGTGTGTGAGGGTGATAGACTCTTGGGCCAGCTCAGATAATATCACTTGGGTGGTAATCTCTATTAATTTGAGCTTCTCCCGTAGGCGATTCCATTCATGCTTAACATATTGAAGCTTGGCTTGGTATTAGTCAAGAGAAAATACCGGTGACAATACCTCATTTCCAAGCTCTGAAATATGAGATTCATATGGCCTGAGTCTACTAGATGAAGCCTTTCTGTTCTGTGTTAAAATTATTATTTTTTAAAACCTTATATTTATATCAGTTGTGTGATAACTATTTAGCGGCTATATTATCAACGGTAGCAATACTTAACAGAAATTTAAACCCAAAAATAACAATAATAAAATGAGTGAATGTGTTTTTTATATCTATAAGACATTAAAAGAAAGGTAATTTTATTCATAAGTATTTGGTTCTTTTCAATTTGAGTGTATACAATAGACCAGATTGAACCCTTGAGTGCTAATAGATAAACAATAACAAGATAATTGGGGGATTTTATAGATTTTATGATGATGTTTTTTCTTGTTTAATGTTTCCAAAGTGAGTTCATATACACAAGGAAGTTTTCTTAGCCTTGATCATGAACATGTGTAGTGGTGACCAATCCCAGCATCCAGAGGCCCACTTATAACACTGGTCTCGCCTCATAAGGGAAATACCATAAGAGGACCATGTAAAACATTCCAGGTCCAAATAACATAGGCCTAACCTGTAAATACACAAAATTTACATGTATTGTTTTTAATTATATGGAAATTTTACGAGTCCGCAAAAATTGACGGCGCGTGATTCCGAGCCCCGGAGTGCCCATAATGAATTTCTGAACTTTTTTTGGGTATGTTCAGTAAATGTTTGAGCGGGTTTTTGTAACTTTTGAACTAGTGCTTGGAATTAAAATCTGAGGGCACCGTTGAACTCCCAGTGCCAGTATTCTCATAAGGGGACCTTCACCTCGACTGCAGTAGGTCGAGGGTGAAAGATAGAACTTGGGTTTTTCATGAAAGAATAAAATAAAATAAAATTGTGTAACATTTTATTTTATTTGGAACTCCTATGAGGATGTTGAGAGGTGGTGACCACCAGAATTAAACCTCCCATGTGAGGTTATAGAGGTGGGGACCACCAGGATTAAACTCCCATGTGGGTTATGGTGGTGGGGACCACCTGAGGCTAAAACCCCCTTGAACTCCCCTCTTTATGGGAGAAAAACCTCTCAACTCTCTTCTTTAATTATGACAACTCTCTTTAATTAATTAAGATAACTTAATTTGTGCCAACAATTTAAAATTGGACAAACATATTTTATTATGTTGTCACCTCTTTTCTTGGGAGGGGATTTTTGGGTGGAAAAAGAGAAGGGGGAAAACTTGGGAGAAAGCTCTCCAATGAAGAACGCACTCTGAAATTGAAGAATGTGGACAACATTCGAATCGACTTCGTATGCGTGACCGCGGAAGCGATGATCGTTGGCAATCTCTTCGCCTTCACCGTTTACATCTCATGATCTCCGCCAACAATTCTCCAAGGTAGGGATTGTTGTTGAATTCATGAAATTTTCTCGATTTAATTCCTTGTTCTTGGAAAGCATGGAGACCATGGATCAACCAAAACGATTTGATCCATGATTTATATGAATTGTAGTGTTCGACATTCTTGACTAAAGATTTTGTAGAGTCATTTTCTACCGCTCTAATGCGGAGGGTGTCAGCCAAAAAAACCTGGCCCGACACCTCTGCCATTCTTCGTTATTGTTGATATCTTCGCGATGGTGTTAGTGACCAGTGCCGGTGGTTGGCACTGGTGGAACTTGAGAACCGCGGCGAAGGCGATGAACGAAGGGCGGTCGGTCCAGCCGGCCGCTGACGAAAGCACGACACCCCGCGACCCCGTGGACTCTACGCCCCATGGCGCCCAGCCTCCCTGTGGACTCCACGCCCCACCGCCCTGCGGACTCCTTACCCCGAGGTGCTCTGCCGCCGCGTGGACTCCTTGCCCCGGGGCGCTCCGCCGCCCCACAGATTCTGCACCCTGCTGCACGCTACCTCCCCACGGACTGCAAGCCCCATGGTGCCCTGCCGCCTTGCGGCCTCCGCGCCCCGCGGTGCGCCGCCGCCCAGCGGCCTCCGCGCCCCACTGCTCCGTGGCCTCACCGGGATGCCCTGCGGTTTCTCCGCATCGCCCCGCGACCCCCTCCAGCTAGCGGCCTTACCGCGCAGCCCCGCATCCCCCGTCGCCCTATGACCACCATCGCCCCGCGGCTTCGCCGCGGGGCCCCATGGCCATTGATGCCCCGCAGCCTTGCTGCGCAGGCACGCGACCACCGCTACACCGCGGCCTTTCCAAGCTGGCACGCGGCCACCGCTACCCCGCGGCCTCGTCGTGCCGCACTACTGCATCACCACCCTGTGGCATCACTGCCCCGTGGCCTAGCCCTGCTGCCCCGTGGCTTCGCGGTACTCCATGGTCCTCTATGGCCTTCCATGACCCTACACGGCCTCACGACCACACTGAGCCACCCAGTGAGCTGGCCCGCACATCGGTCTGGGCCTCACACCGGGCTGGGCCGGACCTAGTGCGTTGGGTCGGGTCAACCGATACCGGGTCGGTCCGACCAGGTCAGACCGAACCTGGACCCACTTCAACCCATTACACTCTTTTGGCCATAAATTTGGTAGCAGGCTTCCATTTGACAAACCGTCTACGATTCCAAAAACCTTGTATCAAGACAGTCCCTTTGAGTGTATCCCACTGGATATTTGAATAAAGTTGGAGTATAGTTAGATTGGATCGAGCATCAATCCAACCGGGCCCTTAAGACTAAAAGGCTAATAACTCATAGATCGGGCGTTCGATTGATGCACCGTCTATTACGTTGAGACCACTATGAAGTCGTGATCCTTTGGGATACTTCTTCGTGGTAATTCATCATAGTTGGAGTATCAAAAAGTAAATTAAGGATTGGAACCTCCTAGAGACGAGTGAGCTTAGCACGGGAACCCAATAGCTGGCTGTGACATAAGGAAGAGATCCTTCGTGGGTCAGAGATTGAGGTTACCACATGGAACCACTCTAGGATTCCATGTGGGACTACCCAAGCGATCCTGTGTGGGTCAGCACCTAGCGATCCTGTGTGGGTCAGCACCTAGCGATCCTGTGTGGGTCAGCACCTAGAGATCCTGTGTGGGTCCGCACCTAGCGATCCTGTGTGGGTCAGCACCTAGCGATCCAGTGTGGGTCAGCACCTAGAGATCCTGTGTGGGTCCGCACCTAGCGATCCTGTGTGGGTCAGCACCTAGAGATCCTGTGTGGGCCCACACCTAGCGATCCTATGTGGGTGAGCACTTAGTGATCCTGTGTGGGTCAGCAACGAGCGATCCTGTGTGGGTCAGTAGCGAGCGATCCTGTGTGGGTCAGCACCGAGTGATCCTGTGTGGGTCAGAACTGAGTGATCCTGTGTGGTTCAGCACCAAGCGATCTTGTGTGGGTCAGCGTTGTGTGATCCTGTGTGGGTCAGCACCTAGAGATCCATTGTGGGTCTGATGATGATTAGAGATCCTTCGTGGGTCTGCCTCTTAACAGAGTGAGATGATTTAGTAGTTACATATAATCATCTCTACTACTGTACCTAAGTTATACCTGGTGCAAGCTGAGTTCATACCTGAGTGGTACTTTCTTTTTTGGTAATCCCTTGGTGGTATTCTTATAAGGCCCCAGCCTTAAACCTTACTTAATATTGAATTAAATGAATAATTCACATTGAGGATCTTTTCATGGTTTAGAGTTTTAGATAGTTAGGACATAACTATTACATCTCAAAAGATTACAGAGTAGACACTTCTACTAAGTTTCCATAAAATAAAAACTCTCAAAAAGAAACATGTTTAGTTCCATGTTTTAGATAGCATGACTTTCCCTTGATCCCATCCTTGAGCCTATTCCACATTAAGTCCTGTGAAAAACATTTCAAAAAAACATTGTGTGAGCATAAAAAGCTCAGTAAGGGATACACAAAGAATGAAAACTGTTAGTTTTTCAAAACAACAAGTAAACCATGTATAATTTATCAATGTAATAATTTCCACCTTTATGAAGTAGTAAAAACTCTTCAATGAATAAAAGATCATTACTTACCCTTTTGTAACCAAAAGATTACCATAAAACCCATATAAAGAACACATAACATAAAAAAGGTAACTTGGGACATAAACATACTTAAATGGAATAACCATACGGTCGACTTCCACACATACTTAATGGAATAGCCATACGACCGACTTCCATACCCAATGAATTGGAGGTTATAACATAACCACCCGTCCTGGTATTCATGGCACCACCCATCATATGGTTTATCATGTAACCACACGTAAAATGTCCAAGTACCATCATTACACATAAAATATTGAAAATATAAACATTTTAATAAAAACATTTCTTTTTCAATCACAATAAGTAATTCAAAGATATTGAATTAAGAAATCCATTTTCAAAAACCATTTAAAAGAGATTTTTGAATCAAAGTGTCCCATACCACTTTGATGCTTTTAATGGAATTAAAATTTTAAAACATTAATGTCCATATAAATAAATACTGAAAACCATTTTGAAAACATGGACATTAAAGATAAAGATTTAGAATAATGAATCTTTAAAAAATTTAAACCGATATTTTTGTTAAAGAGTTTTTATCAAAATGAGAGACTCTTGAATACAAATAATTGTGGAATAACATGTAATACGAGCTTTATAATATCATGAGAATAAAGGGATTCATGATATAATATGTCAAAGGATAGTATACACACCATATAAGAGTGAATTGGTGCATAACAACAATGAAGTCTTAATGGAAATGGAAATTGAGATGAAATCCATTATAAAGATGGTATCCTTAAATTAAGGATAAATCTATCACATATTTATGTGTGAGAAATATAAATACACCCAATATAAGTGGATATTAAGTTTGAAACAATCATAGGTCATTCACACATAATCCTGGAAAAAACAAAACCAATGACATAGATATTTAACTCAATGAAATGAGATTGAGTTATGATTTCCCATACAAGTTCGTAAGAATTTATCAATGAGATGATTATGTGTAGAAATACTATATCCACAAAGAGGTTTGTGGAAATTACAACATAGAGATTCCACACATAATCTTGTCATAATAAAATCAAGAAGTAGAGGTTTAACCCAAATAATTGAAAGTGGGTTAAGAAGTTCCCTTACAGAAATCCGGCAGTCTAACGGCGTCACTTTAAAATTCAGAAAAATGTGGTTATGAGAGATAAAATGGTATATCATAACTTGGAAATAAAATTTACATAAATAAGGATATATAAGAACATATACCAACATAATAGTATGTGAATTAAAAGACATAACAAAAGAAGTCTTTTAAAAAGAGGAGGGTGAAAGGTCCCCTTACCGAGTTGGGTAACTTTCGAAATGTACACCCCATGAAAGAAGGGTCATAAAATGAAAATGTAAATACCCATAAATGAAATTATATTTCACAAAGAGTATAATAATGGGCATTAAATACACCACTCAAAGTAAATAGTGGAAAACGTAGCATAAATGTCATGGGAACAAAAGTGAGATGAAAAATCCCTTACGAAAACTTGGCAGCCTAACGGCGCCACCTAAAACTTCCAAAAATGGATTTATGAGATCAAATAGGGTCTCTAATAATATTAACATAAAAATTAAAGTATTATTAATATAAAATAACATCCCCAAACATAAGAAATATGACCTTAAAATAAATGACATAAAATAGATTACTTAAAAGAAAGAGAGAGGTTGGATCCCTTGCGAAAATTCGGTAGCTTAACGGCGCCACTCAAAACTTCCAAAATGGATTTGTGAGAGAAAATAAGGTATCTCATCATATGAACATAAACAGTACAGTATTATTAATATAAAATAACATCCCAATCATAAGAAAGATTATCTTAAAAGGAATGACATAAAAGAGTGTACTTAAAAAGAAAGAGAGGGGTAGGTTTCCTTACCTCAAGTCTGACTTATCTTGTTTGTTTCTTTATATTCCTGAATAATAAACTTTGGTCAATTTATAATTTCTTAAGGACCTCTTTTAAAGATTATTATTCAGTTCATATCACATGTTATAATGTTATAATAATTGTTTAATAATGTGAGTTCATATCAGACGTTTTTGTCAATGTTTGGTACATGAGTCAAAAATGAACTTGTTTGAAAATGATTGTCCATGTAGTTATAAGTAAATAATCTCCAGAATAGTATTAATGATTTAAATATCATATATATCCAGTGCATATTCATTTTATACTACTCCATAACATTTGGAGATAAAAAGAAATGAAATGCAACGTTCATGGAGACGGTAGGCCGTACGTACGCATGAACACTACTTTCATTTCTTTGTCATATTAATGTAATTAAAAATAATTGAGAGATATATATATTATAATTACAGTATTATATATATGTTATATAGGTCACATATGTTCATTAATTTCATTCTTTATACATTCCATGTATTGCATGAACGAGTCACATCACTTGAGGGGGCGGTAGTCCACACTTCCTCGTATGAAATTATCGCATTTGCACAACATGAAAAGCATAAAGTCATGTTTTAAATATAAAATTAAGAAGAATATAGAATACATAAATACCATATATATCATATATAAAATATATTGACATCATAATGGCCACCATTAAAGGTGTTAAGAGAAGATTGAACAATCATCGTTTCGTGAGGCAGAAAGTTTCCATCCATAGAAACAGTATGTTCTTTAACCATTAGACGAAGGTGTGTGTAAGTGTTGCTAGAATAATTCACATAAAAACATCCTATTATATTTAAGATACTGGTTTTTTTACAAAATAAAGGAATAAAAAGAGTTTAGAGGGTTGGAGAAGCAAAATAAAACATAAGAACACAAGAGAGGACACTGCCTTTAAATCGGGTAACTCTCTTTGATTTGAGATCAAAGGATTCATTGGAAATGATTCTGCCCAAAGTGAGGCTTCAATGATTAATAGAGGGATGTGGGGAGATTAAATGGGTAGGGTTTGGCCGAGCCAAAGGCTTTAGAGGTGTGTGTAAGGTGGTAGAGGTGGGGGCCTTTTATAAGAGGAGAGGAGGGGCACTCTTGGAAAGTAAAGAAATGTTACTTTATTTTAAAATGAGTTTCGGATTTAAAAGGTCCCAAATTGATATAATTCTAGGATAAAGTGATAAGGGTTTTAAATATACCAATCCAATATGTTTTTGACAAGTGTAGGTCTTAGATTTTACATTATCTTTTCATTTTATTTCAATAGTTAAATAATGAGGTAATCGCTGCATCATTATGGTGTCATAAATAATTTAATTTATTTAATTTCTAAAAATTATAAAAAAAAACTATCATGATGTAGGAAATATTTTTATCTTTCTAATTAATATTTATAGTCAAATAGCTTCCTTGTATAACCCCATTTAAAAATTGTTTTAGTAAAGTAACTCATGTTTGTGACATTTTTATTTTAACTTTAAATAAAAAGATATTAATGTCATTTTCCTACCAAAGTGGCTCCATGGGGTCCCCAAGTTGACCCATGGATTTTCTTGGTCGTCCATGACACATCCAATAAGGGTATTACATGTGTCACGTTCATTTCATATTATTAAAACATTATTTTTACCTTGAACTACACTAATTACCTCTAATCGTGATTAAAAACTTAAAAGTTACTATTCACCAAAAAATTATTTTAATTCCATTGAACCATATTTTACTTCTTAATGACAACCATTTAGGTCAGATTTTTGAAATTCAAAACACAGAAGTGGTAAAATTTCATTTAAACGGAAAATCAGTTTTTTTAAGTACCACTTAGTGGTTTCACTATTCATCAAAAATTGAAGTTTTTCAGAAAAATACCAAAAATTCACCCTAATATATATTTGATATTCCGAACTCAAAAATGGTGTCTATTTTAAAAAATTCAAAACATATAAGTTGCATTAATTAATTTAATAATTAATTCTCACTGTCAAAGCAAATAGCGTGTTTTTAAGAAAAAATATCTATTGAAAGATTGACACTAGTTTAAGTCCAATTTCAAAGTGAAATTAATTCCAACTACCACTATTGGATTAAATGGTAAAAATATATTCTAATTCAACTTTAAAACCAATTAAAAAGATAATCTAATCATATAAATAAATTAGATTAAAAATAGGTTTTGAAATAAAATACAACATTTCTCACTATTCTTTAAAAAATGAACTTTATCGGAAAAATACCAAAAATTTACACAAAGTAAATTTTGATGTCCTGATTCTAAATAAGAATTTTATTTTTTCAAATGTAACACATAAAATTGAAAAAAAGTGTATTTAAAATGGGTTCACCATTAAAAGGCGGTTAATCGACCTTTTAGAGAATATTAGAATGTTTATGCTTAAAATTGGATTCATTCGCATTTTTAATCCTCTAAAATTTATTGTAAAAAGTAAAAATATTTGACAAACATACATAATCATTTTTTGGTTAGTTCTATTATTTCCCGCCATCACAATGGCTAGGCATTAACTACCATTTAAAATAATAATATTTTCTTATTAGAGTGCAACATAAGATTTCAAAGGAACTCATTGTCGTGTATTGGGTACGCCATCAAGCATAGAGTTCCCTTTAAAGTAATATTAATATTTTATTCACAAATATGGATAAATATAAAAATTCCATATTCTTTATTTACCTTGGGTGTTACATCCTTCCCCCCTTTTGGGAATTGCGTCCCCACAATTTTGAAATTGGGCTCGGAAACATCCTTGAAAGTCCCACATCCGAACAAGAGTCGGTAAAACAATCACTTTAAAACAAAGAAAGAGAAGTACAGAGGTCACCCGAGTTAACCCATACTAGGATTCCATGTAGTAAAACATGGACATAGAGGAGAAAACATAGGGTCATGTTCTGATGGAGAGTGATAGTAAACATGTCTAGGAGAAATTTAACCATAAGAAAATCACAAACTTGTGATGGGTTAAACGGTATTGGATTCCCCAGTAGGAAAAGTTAATGGACAACATTTGTTTTGTTACTTTTCATTGAGGAATTTATTTTTGAGCTTAACTAAAACATAAGGAAACATACTTACTTGTCATGTTTACTTTCAACATTTACTAGATTTCTTACACGAACTCATATTTTCTCCAAAAGATGTGTATTTAGGATGACTTGTTTACATTAAGAGAGCTATAATCAACTTCTAGAGAATCACCTAATCCAAAAAAGAGAACTATATACTTCCCATGTCTTTAGACTTTAACCAAAACCAAAACCAAAAAGGTTAGTAGAAGATCAGATAATCCAGAAAGGGATAACCCTTTATAAAAAGAAAATCTATTCTTAATCTCCAAAATTTGTCCAACAAAACCCAAAGTTCAACGAAGACCATTAGATAAACAATTTTTCCATTAAATTCTTCAAAGTAAACCAAACTAAGATTGAAACCCAAATATTTGAAGGATTTAATCACAGAGTCCTCCAAGGTACAAAATAACACTTATCTCCAAATAACATCAGTTGCTCTTAAAGTCTCATATTGAAAAGTAATTAAACTAATTACATATCCTCCATGATAGGTTAATAATTTCCATAGATAAAATAAAAATCAGCTTACTCTTAATTCATAAAATCATTTAACTAAAAATAATTAGTCAAATTAACTAGGGACATCACGTAGTCAAATGGTAGGCGATAAATACCAGTCGTACTTTGGTTGTGGGTTCGATTCTCACATCTTTGTACGATGCGATGGGTTGTCACATGGTCTGCGTGTTGTCCTTTTTAGAAAACTCAAAAAATAACCCTAACATGTTTTAACCTCAATAGTTTCCTTATACCTCTCATTTTCATTCAAATTCATTACGATCTCAGCATCTTAATTCTTGAAGTCTTATTTCACCACCATAAGATAAAATAAAATGATTCCCAAAATTAATAACTGCATACCTTGATCATGGAGTCCACTCGGTTTGATCGTCATCTTGTTCACGTAGGTAGATGTCCCATGCATTACAACAATGATTTAGAGATCCTTCAAAATCATTTGTTTCCTCCATCCAAATACACCTTGTACAACATGGGTCATATGGGTGTTCATTGAAAAAAAATTCTGGAAAATAATCATGTATGACATATAATTCCAAAACATCTGATAAAACATGATTTCTATAAAATAGTCGGACAGAATTTGAGTTGAAACTTTCTATTATTGGTCCTTTTAAAATACCATAAGTATGTGATGAGAGACTATATTTTAAAAGAAAATATAAGTAGGTTGTGCAATGGTCTCCTTCCTCAGCACCATTTTTAAAATCATAATATGCTCAAATTGTTATGATAAGGTAAAATATTTGAAAATACCTTGATACTATTTTCCTTTCTTGAAAATATGAGAATATTGTGAAAATAGTATTTTTCTAAATATAACCCATGATCGACGATGATAACGAGGTAGAGTGGAGGTGTTTGATATCTCAAAC
Organism: Viscum album; assembly: GCA_963277665.1. NCBI lineage: Eukaryota > Viridiplantae > Streptophyta > Magnoliopsida > Santalales > Viscaceae > Viscum > Viscum album. The sequence continues at coordinate 667,640,357 of OY728131.1, read as the reverse complement.
AACTTCTTGCAAGTGAGTTGTATGCTAGAAAAAGTTTCACAATCATCCGAACATGACTTTGCAAAAATTATTGCAAGCATGTCATCAGGAAGAGATAGGAATGTCATTTTATATCCTTCTCCTTCCATTCATAACTGACTTTACTTGACCTGAAAAAAGTTATAAAATAATGATTTAACTGAAATAATAGATATAGGGACTAACCATGTGTCTAACAAAAACTCCTAATCCCTAAAGTTGTCTAAACCGAACTTTGATACCAACTATAAGGCCCCAGCCTTAAACCTTACTTAATATTGTATTAAATGAATAATTAAAATTGAGTATATTTTCATGGTTTAGAGTTATATAGAATTAGGAAATAACTATTACATCTCAAAAGATTACAAAGTAGACACTTCTACTAAGTTTCTATAAAATAAAAACTCTTAAAAAGAAACATGTTTAGTTTCAAGTTTTAGATAGCATGAATTTCCCTTGATCCCATCCTTGACCCTATTCCACATTAAGTCCTGTGAAAAACATTTCAAAAAACTTGGGGTGAGCATAAAAATCTCAGTAAGGGATACAAAAAGAATGGAAACTGTTAGTTTTTCAAAACAACAAGTAAACCATGTATACTTTATCAAAGTAATAATTTCCACCTTTATGAAGTAGTAAAAACTCTTCTATGAATAAAAGATCATTACATACCCTTTTGTAACCAAAAGTGTACCATAAAACCCATATAAGTAACACATAACATAAAAAGGTAACTTGGGACATAAACATACTTAAATGGAATAACCATACGGTCAACTTCCACACATACTTAATGGAATAGCCATACGACCGACTTCCATACCCAATGCATTGAAGGTTATAACGTAACCACCCGTCCTGGTATTCATAGAACCACCCGTCATATGGTTTATCATGTAACCACCCATAAAATGTCCAAGTACCAACATTACACATAAAATTTTGAAAATATAAACATTTCAATAACAATATTTCATTTGCAATCACAATAAGTAATTCCAAGATATTGAATTAAGCGATCCATTTTCAAAAACCATTTAAAAGTGATTTTTGAATAAAAGTGTCCCATACCACTTTGATGCTCTTAATGGAATTATAATTTTAAAACATTAATGTCCATATAAATAAATACTGAAGCCCATTTTAAAAACATGGACATTAAAGATAACGATTTAGAATAATGAATCTTTAAAACATTTAAAATGATATTTTTGTTAAAGAGTTTTTAAAAAAATGAGAGACTCTTAAATACAAATAATTGCGGAATAACATATAATAAAAGCTTTATAATATCATGAGAATAAAGGGATTCATGATATAATATGTCAAAGGACAGTATACACACCATATAAGAGTGAATTGGTGCATAACAACAATGAAGTCTCAATGGAAATGTAAAGTGAGATGAAATCCATTATAAAGATAGTATCCTTAAATTAAGGATAAATCTATCACATAATTATGTGTGAGAAATATAAATACACCAAATATAAGTGGATATTATGTGTTAAACAATCAGAGGTCATTCACACATAATCTTGGAAAAACAAAACCAATGACGTAGATATTTAACTCAATGAAATGAGATTGAGTTATGATTTCCCATACAAGTTCGTAAGAATTTATCAATGAGATGATTATGTGTAGAAATAATATATCCACAAAAAGATTTGTGGAAATTACAACATATATATTCCACACATAATCTTGGCATAATAAAATCAATAAGTAGAGGTTTAACCCAAAGAATTGAAAGTGGGTTAAGAAGTTCCCTTACAGAAATCCGACAGTCTAACGGCGTCACTTTAAAATTCAAAAAAATGAGTTGATGAGATAGAAAACGGTATCTCATCACTTGGACATAAAATTTACATAAATAAGGATATAGAATAACATATCACAACATAATAGTATGTTAATTAAAAGACATAACAAAAGAAGTCTTTTAAAAATAGGAGGGTAAAAGGTCCCCTTACCGAGTTGGGTAACTTTCGAAACGTACACCCCATGAAAGAAGGGTCATACAATAAAGATGTAAATACCCATAAATGAAATTATATTTGAAAAGGATTATAATAATGGGCAGTACATATACCACTCAAATAAAATAGTGGAAAACGTAGCATAAATGTCACGGGAACAAAAGTGAGATGAAAAAATCCCTTACGAAAACTCGGCAGCCTAACGACGCCACCTAAAACTTCCAAAAATGGATTTATGAGATCAAATAGGGTCTCTCATAATATGAACATAAAAAGTAAAGTATTATTAAAATAAAATAACATCCCCAAACATAAGAAATATGAGCTTAAAAGAAATGACATAAAAGAGAGTACTTAAAAGAAAGAGAGAGGTTGGATCCCTTACGAAAATTTGGCAGCCTAACGGCGCAACTCAAAGCTTCCAAAATGGATTGGTGAGAGAAAATAAGGTCTCTCATCATATGAACATAAAAATTACTGTATGAGTAATATAAAATAACATCCCAATCATAAGAAAGATGAGCTTAAAAGGAATGACATAAAAGAGTGTACTTAAAAAGAAAGAGAGGGGTAGGTTCCCTTACCTCAAGTCCGACTTATCTTGTTCGTTTCTTTATATTCCTGAATAATAAACTTTGGTCAATTTATAATTGCATAAGGAAATATTTTAAATATTATTATTCAGTTCATATCACATGTTTTAATCTTATAATAATTGGTTAATAATGTGAGTTCATATTAGACTTTTTTGTCGATGTTTGGTACATGAGTTAAAAATGAACTTGTTTGAAAATGATTGTCCGTGTAGTTATAAGTAAATCATCTCCAGAATAGTATTAATGATTTAAATATCATATATATCCATTACATATTCATTTTATACTACTCCATAACATTTTGAGATAAAAATAAATGAAATACACTGTTCATGGAGACGGTAGGCCGTACGTACGCATAAACGCTACTTTCATTTATTTTTCATATTAATGTAATTAAAAATAATTGAGAGATATATATATTATAATTACAGTATAATATATATGTTATATAGGTCACATATTTTCATTAATTTCATTCTTTATACATTCCTTGTATTGCATGAACGAGTCACATCACTTGAGGGGGCGGTAGTCCACACTTCGTCGTATGAAATTATCGCATTTGCAAAACATGAAAATCATAAAGGCATGTTTTAAATATAAAATTCAGAATCATATAAAAAAAATAAATACCATATATATCATATATACAATATAGTGACATCATAATGGCCACCATGAAAGGTGTTAAGAGAAGATTGAACAATCATCGTTTCGTGAGGCAGAAATTCTCCATCCACAGAAACAGTATGTTCTTTAGCCATTAGACGATCCTTCACATAAAAACATCCTATTATATTTAATATACAGTTTTTTGTTACAAAAGAACGGAATAAAAAGGGTTTAGAGGGTTGGAGAATCAAAATAAAACATAAGAACACAAGAGAGGACAATACCTTTAAATCGGGTAACTCTCTTTGATTTGAGCTCAAAGGCTTCCTTGGAAAGGATTCTGCCCAAAGTGAGGCTTCAATGATGAAAAGAGGGATGTGTAGAGATTAAATTGGTAGTTTTTGGACGAGCCAAAGGCTTGAGAGGTGTGTGTAAGGTGGTAGAGGTGGGAGGCCTTTTATAAGAGGAGAGGAGGGGCACTCTTGGAAAGTAAAGAAATGTTACTTTATTTTAAAATGATTTTCGGATTTAAAAGGTCCCACATTGATATAATTCGAGGATAAGGTGATAAGGGTTCAATATATACCCATCCAATAGGTTTTTGACAAGTTTAGGTCTTATATTTTACATTATCTTTTCATTTTTTTAAATAGTTAAATAATGAGGGAATCGCTACATCATCATGGTGTCATAAATAATTTAATTTATTTAATGTCTAAAAATTATAAAAAAAATAACATGATGTAGGAAATATTTTTATCTTTCTAATGAATATTTATATTCAAATATCTGACTTGTATAACCCCATTTAAAAATTGTTTTATTAAAACAACTCATGTTTGTGACATTTTTATTTTAACTTTAAATAAAAAGATATTAATGTCATTTTCCTACCAAAGTGGATCCATGGGGTCCCCAAGTTGACCCATGGATTGTCTTGGTCGGATATGACACATCCAATAAGGTTAGTACATGTGTCAAGTTCATTTCATATTATTAAAACATTATTTTTACCTTAAACTACACTAATTATCTCTAATCGCGATTAAAAACTTAAATGTTACTATTCACCAAATAATTATTTTAATTCCATTGAACCACATTTTACTTATTAATTACAACCATGTTTGTCGGATTTTTGAAATTAAAAATACATAAGTGGTAAAATTTCATTTAAACGGAAAATCAGTTTTTATAAGTACCACTTAGTGGTTTCACTATTCATCAAAAATTGAAGTTTTTCAGAAAAATACCAAAACTTCACCCTAAGCTATATTTGATATTCTGAACTCAAAAATGGTGTCTATTTTAAAAAATTCAAAACATATAAGTTGCATTAATTAATTTAATAATTAATTCCCGCTGTCAAAGCAAATAGCGTGTTTTTATGAAACAATATCTATTAAAAGATTTACACTAGTTTAAGTCCAATTTCAAAGTGAAATTAATTCCAACAACCACTATTGGATTAAATGGTAAAAATATATTCTAATTAAACTTTAAAACCAATTAAAAAGATAATCTAATCATATAAATAAATTAGATTAAAAAGAGGTTTTGAAATAAAATACAACATTTTTCACTATTCATTAAAAAAACGAACTTTATCGGAAAAATACCAAAAATTTACACAAAGTAAATTTTGATGTCCTAATTCTAAATAAGAATTTTATTTTATCAAATATAACACATAAAATTGACAAAAAGTGGATTTAAAAAGGGTTCGCCATCAAAAGGCGGTTTATCGACCTTTTAAAGAATATTAGAATGTTTACGCTTAAAATTGGATTCATTTGCATTTTTAAACCTCTAACATTTATTGTAAAAAAGTAAAAATATTTGACAAACATACATAATAATTTTTTTAGTTAGTTCTGTTCTTTCCCGCCATTACAATGGCTAGGCGTTAACTACCATTTAAAATAATATTATTTTATTATTAGAGTGTAACGTAAGATTTCAAAGGAACTCGTTGTCGCGTATTGGGTACGCAATCAAGCATAGTGTTCCATTTAAAGTAATATTAATATTTTATTCACAAATATGGATAAATATAAAAATGTCATATTCTTTATTTACCTGGGGTGTTACAATTCTTCTGTGTGGCGTACCTGTGTGGTACTTGCCTTTGTGGTATTACTTCAATTGTGGAACAATTGAGCTTTGGGCTTGAGTTGGAATCTGTGTTTTTCTCATGATTGAGATGGGTATACTTGATAATTTAGGTATATGTATGGGCATATACCAAAGTAGGTTTGTCACTGGTTTATATTCTTTGTGGTTTATCTTTGGTGGATTTTGCAAGACCTTGTGGGTCTTGGGGTCCCTACTGAGTATCATTATACTCACCCCTACACTGGATATGCCCGCAGATCATTGTGTTTGGTGCAGACGACAGATAGCACTGACTGAGGACGACAGTACCAGGACTGGAGGTGGTTCGAAGGTGGATGTTAGACGAAGCGAACCAGAGAAATGGTCGTTCATGAGCTATACTTACCCTTCAGGTAGGATTCGTGGTGGACGATTCAGGAACTTCTTTTCACCTATCAACCATCTTGAACTTTCTAGTTTTCCTTGTACTTTCCTGTTGGACTTGTATTCTGGCCCCTTTTACTTACTGTACTCACTCTCTTTACTATTCAGTTTACTTGAGTTCGTATCTTGCTGTGTGCTTGGTTTTGTGTGTTACAGGTTATAAAGGAAATTCCTTCCCAGTTTTAGGGAATACACCTTTGGTTCTAGTCACCAGATCCTAGCCTATATAAGGCGGGCTTCGGGTTGTCACAGCACGGGCCCTAGGGGACGGGTCATGACATAAGTATGTTCCCCTGAAGCCCACACCAGCCGATATGTGCTCCATATTCCACATTAAAACCCCTATGCAACACTAAATTTCCATTATATCATCAAGTAAAATAAACTCATTATTATTACATAATGAGTTTTCATTTCAATAATTGTATGGGAATGTTTAAAAAATGATTATTTTCAAGGAATGATAACTCGAGAAAATCAAGACATTCAGGATATACACATGGAAGAATCAAAGAATAAGGGATCAATGTGAAAATTAAGAAATATTCTCCAAAGAACTGGAATAATTAGAAAAGAAGAAGAGATCAATTCCACACACATGAGATAATCTTCTAAAGTGAAAAGAACCTCTGATAGTATAGTTGTAATTGGAAAAAACTAATCAATGATACAAAGGTCATTTTTCCACAATTAGACTATTGAGAGACAAGTTTCTATTTTACTACTTTCTTAATTAACTATACTATAATAAGTCCTATGATGAAACAATAGGCCCTTAGTAGTAAATAAAATGAGATTACACTTTACCGTATAGATTTATTTAATTCTTAAATTTTATTTTTTGTATATTCATCTCTCAGGAATTGTTTAACTAAATTTAATATTAATTTTTTTATAATATGCCCTTGAACACTTATTATTTTAGATTTGGTTTGAACATAGAGGACACCTGGAGATTCTTCACTACTATGATTATAATTAGTGAGAAGAAACATTAGTTATTTGAGTTATCTGGTTACCAAGCTATGTGAAAGCATAGAAAAAAATATTTTTTCATTTCTATGATTAAGCCGAAATAACTAGGGGTGGATAATTAGATGAGGTTTCATTTGACAAGGGAAAGAATAGATAATTGAAATGTAATAATGATTTAACATTTAATTAGGGGGATATATAAGGTTTATACACTTCCTTAATATTTTATTTAAAAACCAATCCAATTCAAATGTTGATTTAATATTTCAAACCCACTAAATAAGAGAAGAACACACAAAAGACACTATCCTCTCTAGAGACAACCCGATTCCACTATTATTTCATTTAATTCAAAATAATTTTGTTAGTGGCCTTATGTTAGGCCATTTATTAACCTGGAACAATTTTTAGTGAGTCCAGTGTTGTGTCTTAATTTTTTTTTTAAATGAATTAAACCCATGACTCGATCTAGTTCATCTCAAATAACTAGTTTTGATCTAAAGGATGAACGAAGTTTTCTAGAAAAACTCAGGAACCTAAATATCATTGAACAAGAGAAAATATATGTTTTCAATATTCAATTCACAAATTAACCTTCCTTATCCACATATTTCACTACAAGAACTGTATAAATCAAAAACAAGGGGCATAATTTAGCTTATTTGAATATAAAATTGAATGAACTTTATGAACTTAATTTCAAAAATGATAACCATATTTTACAACAAAATAATGAACTAGATTGTGAAATTAAAACATGAATGATTAGTTTAATAGACAAATTTTATAGTTCTTTTAGTTGAAGACCCAAACTAACATGTGAGAATATTTAGATATGTTTTCAATAGATTTAGACATAGAGAAGTTTCTGAGACTCAAATTAGATAGAAGGCCATCAATATATATATTAAAGAATCAATAAAGGAGTGGATATACAATATATATCCTAGATAAGTAACCACCTAGGATGAGCTATAGAAGGATTTAATTTTGAAATACTTCCATGGATCAAGGAGTACTAAACTAAGGATAGAAATTTATGGAATCAAGTGAGTTAGAGGAGAAACCCTTTAAAATTATTGGAAAAATTCAATATTGTCCAAATTATACATTTACGACCATCATTTCTTGGTATTATTTTACCAAGGATTAATAGAAAATTACTAAAACCAACTATATTCCTCATATAGAGGAGTATTAATTGAAAATTCACCTACTAAAGTCATAGAACTAATTGAGAGAGTTTCCAAAAAAATCAAATAAATCTAGTAAAAGGACTACAATAATAGGAGTACGTGAAGTAAAAAAGTTGTAATTACATTAACTTGAAAATAAATTTGAGTTACTAATATATATTTTTAGGTACATAGATAAGAATAATGTATATGAAACAACCCCTTCTATACCTCTAATGGTCTACCAACTTTAATTCTCTCATGACCACTACACTAATGGCTACCCACAAGTTCAAGGAACTAAAATTTAGGATGACATGTACTAAAGAACATAAAATCACCAATAAATAAGAAATTTTATACTCATATAATATTCCGACCTTCAATTTAAAGTTAAGAACTAACCAAAAAAAGTCCAACCTTACTATATAACTTCCAAAAAACACCATTTAAAATAGGAAACTCTCAACCATATACAAGATTCCAATAATTATATACTCATAAAACTTCCATGAAGAAATTACTGAAGAAAATTGTTGAGTATCATACTACTCATGAAATAACATCACAGTATATATAATATACTGGATTTATTATTTTATAAATGAAATAACAAAGAAAGAAGAAGTTTAAGAAGAAAGGAACATGAAAGATGGTGGTGAACACATTACCACTTCTTCGGGTTCTTCCTTTTGATTTGATCAAAAGGGATCCTTAGGATGGATTTCTGATCAAAATAAGGCATCTAGATTAAAGTGAGGTATGTTGAGAGAATATTTGGGTAGTTTTTGGCCGAGCCAAAAGACTTTGAAGGTGTGAATTAGAGAGAATGGGGAGTGCCCTTTTGTAAGAGGGGTGAGGGGAACCTTAGGAAAAACTTAAAATATTATTTTATAATAAATTCATATTCGGTTTATAATGGATAAATATTGATTTATTTCGACTATAGAGTGTGGATGGGTCTAAATCCACTCAACAAATAGGATTTATATAGGTTTGGGTCACTTTATTAACCTTATCTTTTAGTTTTAACTCTTAGTTAATTAGTTTGACATTTACCATGTCTCTTTATATTTTTATATTATATGGTTAATAAACTTACTATAAAATTTTAATATACCCCCATGTGGTCCATTAATGATAAAAATATCATTATATAAGTTCTTTGGACGAATATTATATTTTTAGGAATAGAATATAAATTAATAATATAATATTTGTTTTATAAACTCTTTTATGTCAATTTTGACACTATTGGGTATTTTGTTTTTGATAAATTCGTAACAGCATTATTACTTCAAAAACAATTCATATAACCAGTAATAATATGTCATATTAACCTATAAAAATTATTGGAATTCCTAAAAAGTCTCAAATTACATTTATTTGGGTATTTATAATATCAATTATCTTAATCTTTCATTAATACGATAATTACTGCATTATCATTGTGTCAAAAATAAATTAAATTATTTAATGACTAAAAATTATAAATAAAATACCATTATGTAGGAAATTTTTTTATATTTATAATGAATATTTATAATCGAATTTATCTTATGTATAACCTTATATTAAAAATGTTTTATTAATTAAACTTTGATTTTAACTCTTTTAACTCTTCTTTGAATTAAATAGTAATAAATGTCCTAATCTAATCCAAGTGGACCTAAATGATATTATTTTATTACTAAGTTTGTTTTTTGTCTAGATACACTGATCCAATTGAATTAGGAAATGTGTTAGGGTAATATTAATATCATTTTTATCCTTAATTACCCTATTTACTTTTAACCGTGGTAAATAAAAGTAAAAAGTTACTATTCACCAAAAAAATTTTTTATCCTATTGAACCACATTTTAATCCAAGATATTAATCTTTTCTCTTGTATTTTTGAAATTCCAATCATAGAAGCGGTAAAATTAAGTTTTATGTGAATTTTCAAATTCTCTTAGGAGATGGGTAAAAGACGGTGAAAAGTTCAATAAAATTTGTATATATCTAAAATTATTATAAAATGAATCTAATGAATTAAATAGAAATTATATAGGTATTATGTATCTATTTTTACCTAAAATAAATTTAAATAAAATAAATAATTATTTAAATAAAAATTCAATTTTAAACTATAACTAAGTGTGTTTCACTATTCATCAAAAATCGAATGTTTTTAGAAAAATATCAAAAATTCATCCTAGGATAATTTTGATAATCTGAATCCAAAAATGAAGTTCATTTTGAAAGATAAAATTTATAAAATTTCAAAAAGTGTGTATTACTCTTCATAACGGCTAGTTTGATTGGTTGTGGTTTGTGTTAGAACTCGAAGTTGCGTACAACACATGCAACTGTATTATTCAAAGAGAAGTGTACCATGGAAGCTTGGGGTGTTACATTCTCCCCTCCTTAAAATAATTTCGTCCTAGAAATTTCTAGAATATTACTGCATAAAACGACTCAGATGGTTCTTCACCATAGGTTCCTCGGGTTCCCACATTGCCTCTTTCATCTTATGGTTTCTCTATAGAACTTTCACCAGACGAGTCGTCCAGTTTCTCAGCACTTGTTCTCTTATATCAAGAATCCTGATGGGATCTTCGCAATAAGACAGATCGAGTTCTAGTTCTAATTCCTCATAGGTGAGTACATGCGTTGGTTTAGGTATGTATTTTCTCAACAATTATACATGGAACACATCGTGAACTTTGGAGAGATTTGGAGGCATTTTCAAATGATAAGATACAACCACAATTCGTTCTAGAATTTCAAAAGGTCCAATGTACCTGGGACTCAATTTAACCTTCTTACTGAAATGTATAACTCTCTTCCATGGAGATACCTTCAAGAAAACATGATCTCCTACATCAAATTCCAAATCCTTCCTTCAGTTATCGGCATAGCTCTTCTGCCTACTTTGACTGCTTTGATATGGTTTTGGATTACCTTCACCTTTTACACCGTTTCCTCCACCAGTTCTAGGCCTACAAGTTTTATTTCACCAACGTCATCCCAACAGGTTGGTGTGTGACATCTCTTTCCGTATAATGCTTCATATGGTGCCATTTGAATACTCGGATGGAATATATTATTATAGGAAAATTCTACCAGAGGTAAATATTGATCCCACATACCCTGAAAGTCAAGTGAGCATGATCTCAACATGTCTTTTAAGGTTTGAATAGTCCGTTCTGATTGTTATTCAGTTTGGGGGTGGTAAGCAGTGCTCAAACGAAGTTCAGTATCTAGGTCTTTCTGAATACTTTTCCAGAATCTTGAAGTAAAATGGAGATCACGATCAGAAACAATCGATAGGAGTACTCCATAAAGTCTCACAACTTCATTAATATATAGTCTTTATAGACGTTCAAGTGGTAGATCTTCTCTTATAGCAAGAAAATGTACTAACTTGGTAAGACGATCAACAATGACCCATATTTCATCATTCCTTCTAGTAGTATTTGGTAGTCCCATGAAAAAGTACATCATAATATTATCCCATTTCCACTCAGGTATGGTAAGAGGTTGCAATACTCCACCAGTCTGTTGCCTTCTATCTTTTACTTGTTGAAAAACCATACATCTTGACAAAAAATCAGCAATCTCTCTCTTCATGTTGTCCCACCAAAAATGTTCCTTCAAATCTCTATACATTTTGGTGGTCCCAGGGTGTATAGAGAAATGGTAACTATGAGCATCATCCAACAATTCCATTTTTAGATCAGGTATATCGGGAACACAAAGTCTCTTCCCAAATTTCAAAATTTTATCTTCATACACAAAGTCATTCAATCTCCCATCATTCATAGCTTTAAACTTCTTTTTAAATTCTTCAACATTAGTCTGAGAACTCTTTATCATTTTTAGTAAAGATGGTTTGCCAACCGTTTGAAAAAGTATCAATGTTTCACCTTCCATGGTTATTCCCATATCCAACTTTACTAGATCCATGAAAATAGGATCCCTCTCAACTCTCATATTGTTCAAAACTCCATGTTCCTTTATGCTCAAACCATCTTCCACCTTATTTTCCTTTCTAGAGTGGTAGTGTATCGCGCAATCATAATCCTTGAGTAGTTCAAGAAATATCCTTTGCCTCATGTTGAGTTCTTTCTATAAGAAAATATACTTCAAACTCTTGTGATCAGTATAAATCTCACATTTTTCACCATAGATATAGTGTCCCCAAATCATCAAAGCAAATATTACAGCTACTAACTCAAGATCGTGAGTAGGATAGTTTTTCTCATGAATTTTTAGCAGTCGTGATGCATAGGCAATAACCCTATCATTCTGCATAAGGACACAACCAAGTCCTTTCTTCGATACATCACTATAAATAATGAACCCATCATTCCCCGATAGTAGAGTCAATATAAGAGCATTGACTAATCTTCTATTCAGTTCTTAAAAACATTCTTCACACTCTTTTGTCCAAACAAATTTCACCCCTTTACGTGTGAGCTTTGTTAATGGGTTAGCCAATCAGGTGAAATTTTGGATGAAACGTCGATAATAACCTGCTAAACCAATAAAACTGCCTACCTCAGTTATACTCGTTGGTGTTGGCCATTCTTGGATTGCCTTGTTCTTATAAGGATCAACAGACATTCCATCCTTAGAGATAATATGGACAAGAAAATAAATCTCTTGAAGCTAGAATTCACACTTGCTAAACTTCCCATATAATTAATTCCTTCTAAGAGTCTTCAGGATAATGCGCAAGTGATTTTCATGATCTTTGTAGCTTTTGGAGTATACCAAGATATCATCAATAAACACCACCACAAAATCATCGAGATATTCTTTGAAAACTCTATTCATTAGATCCATGAATACAGAGGGTGCATTAGTCAATCCAAAAGGCATTACTATAAATTCGTAATACCTGTACCTGGTTCAAAATATTGTCTTCAGAATGTCTTCCTTCTTCACACAGAATTGATGGTATCCAGATTGAAGTTCAATCTTTGAGAAGTATTGAGCTCCATGAATTTGTTCAAATAAATCATCAATGCGAGGTAGGGGATACTTGTCATTTATTGTTATAGCATTGATTTCCCTCTAGTCGATACATAACCTCATAGATCTATCTTTTTTCTTAACAAAAAGGATATGGGCTTCCCGTGGAGAAAAACTAGGGAGAATAAATCCCTTATTACTCAATTTATCTAGTTTTTTCTTTAGTTCAACTAATTACACAGTGGCCATTCTATAAGGGGTCTTAGATATAGGCCTTGAACTAGGAATTAAATCAATGGAAAACTCAATTTCTCGTTCTGGATGATGTCAAGGTAAATCTTCTGGAAACACATCAACATATTCTTTCACAATAGGAACATCCTCTATTTGAACATTCCTTTCCTTACCCACATTTATTTCATTCTCTTCCTCCCCGATAATTGAATTTAGTTGAGCTACTGGGGGTGGATCTAGGTAAGAATCAGGTGGTGATGATTATGCTTTAAAGATAAGGTGTTCTTTATCATCATCATAAAAAATTGTAACCTCATTCTTCTTACAATAAATTTTCACATCATGGTCAGAAATCCAATCCATACCGAGGATTATATCAAATTCAATCATGGGTATGATGATGATATTATCAGATAAAGAACATTTATATTCCCTAATGGGAACGGATCCACAGAACTTTGTAGCAATGATACGTACCTTAGGAGTTTTAACTGACAACTCCCTTGTTAAATCAAATTGTAAATATCTAATTTTCTTAGAAAACTGGGAAGATATGAAACAATACAATGATCCAGAATCAAATAAAGCATTGGCTAGTCTTGAGGAAACCATTAAATTACCTGCCACCACGTCTTTCGGAGCTTCAACCTCAGTAGTAGTGATAGCATAAGCTTAGCCTTGATCTTTTGGCCTTTTCTGAGGTAAGTTCTCTTGACGATTTGGACATTAATTTGCATAGTGTCCCATATCCCAATAGTTTTAGCATTGAACATCGGTAGCTTCTTTCTTCCCCTTGCTATCACGAGCTTGGTGGCCTTTTTCACCACACTTGTAACAGACTCCCATTCCTTTCATGCAAGTACCAGGGTTTTTCTTCCCACATTTACAGCAATATAGATATTCAACTTTTCCTTTATTCCCCTTATTTCCATTTCTAGAGTGATCAGTAGATCTCTTCTTCTCTTGCTTTTCTTTAAAGTCGTAATACTTAGAGAATTTTTTTTCTGTCTTGATAGTGCATGAGACAATATCTCTGTACAACGAGAAGGTTTGTGAGACTAATGCTCGACGGAGAAACAGTTTTAACCCATCAAAGAAATGATCAATATTAATTCATGGGTTACTTATATAATCTGCATCATACTTCACTAACCTTGTAAAGTTAGCCTCATACTTTGCGACATTATCATCCTCCTTTTGCCTCAAACTTAGAAATTTCCTTTCCATATCTCCTCAATGGTCACGGGGAAATTATTTTTCTAAGAAAATCACTTTGAACTCCCTCCATTTCATATTTTATACTTCATCATCTTCCTTCGTGTTTTGAATCAATGACCACCATTGATCAGCATCTCCAGTGAGGAGGTAAACTACCATGATAACTTTTTCCCTTTCACTACTCCCCAAGGCTTGAAATATTTTCTCTAAGTAATTTTTCCATTGCTCAGCTACTAAGGGATTTGTACTACCATTGAATGTCGATGGTTGTTTCCTCATGAAGTGATCTAATATTGCTCCTCCACATTGTGGATCTGGGTGATCCATATGAGTAAGGTTATTATTCATAACCTGAGTGAGTTTTCCAAATATGGTGATAAGCTGATCAGCACCGGTTGTATTACTGGATCCACTATAATTATCATGAGAAGAAGGGAAATCCCTACATAGAGTGTGTGCATTTATATGGTTTTCATTTCTTCCACTAGGCACTATTTCTAATCAATGGCATAAACTAGATCAGTTTATGAATCAAAATACATAATTCCATACTTGTAAAACACTTAACATGAATTGAACTATTTATGGATATAATCCATAATCATAAAAAAATGTTTTCTTTGAGGAAGTATATACTCATAAAACATTCATAATGGTTTGTAAAGAAAATGAGAATTATCCTAAGCATATCCCCTGGGAGTGTCTTAACCAAGAGTGCAACAAGGCCTGTTGTCGTGCAGCAGTTCCCGTTCGAGTCAAGCTCAAAGTGGTGTTTTCGGGTTTTACCCCTTGGTACATCTATGCCAGAGCCACCTCTACTTGCTCGTATCCAGACAGAGATGTATTGCTTATAAAACTCACAAAATCTGTACAATACCAAAATTCTAGGAAGTTCTTCTGTACTCATCCTCAAAGTATATCTTAGGGATATGTGCTCTAATCAAAGTTTATCTAAATCTATCTTCCAAGATTTGTACTAGACCTCCCTCTGATACCAACTATAATGCCCCGACCCCAGTTACCCAGATTTGGTTCATTATTACATAACATTGGAATAATCACAAAAGATCATGTCTTGAAAGACCGATTAGTGTAGTTGCCTTGGAATAACTAGATACATTCATAAATATTACATTATTTCATAATGTGAAAAATACAACAACATCTTGTCTCCACACTCATATACCCTTATACTATCCCTACAGGTCATTCATAAAATACTTCTTCACATCCTGGGAAGAAAACATAGAAAGGGTGAGCTCAAATGCCCAGTAAGGATAACAATATATCGGGAACATTCATAAATAAGCATAAACATTTAAGGCACTATATAACTAAAACAAAAGCCTTTTAAACTTGAACTTCAGCATAATATGGCAAAAATAAAATTAAATAATTCCATTTACTTATTCACATGGATATTCTATTGGTAAAATAATTACATGTAATATCAATAACCACTTTCATAATGATGGAATGCATAATGCTAGACTATCATAACCACAAAGTCAAGGCCTTGTGCCAAGACTACAAATAATATTTTTTCAAGGCCTTGTGCCAAGACACTAGTTTGTCTCATGAGACCTACCGTTGCATCGAGGAGCTATAAAGGGCACCACCCGTCACTTATTAAGTCCAATGCATTCTTCATATGAACAAGTTTAAACATAACATTCTTATTAAAACAAGCACACGAAATGTCAATACTTTTTTTCATAAACCATGAATGGTATAAAAATAACACATCCATAGTAAATAATATCACTAAAACTTCAATACAATATGGAAGTTTTGTATCACAATAAATAAACTTCAAATAAGCATTAAATCCATCAAAGGATATTGACATAAATGAAATCACAACTATTTGAGAGAAATATCTCTTTTTTTTAAATCATTTAAAAGTCACATAATTATAAAATAAAACAATTACATTGAAAATATTCTTATAATCTTGTAAGGTAATCTTCGACGATTTTATAATGGCGGAAAATAGCTGCACCCACCGTGTAAGTTAAAAAAACATTCTTACCTTAATTCTGTCAAAAAGGTTAAAAAGGACCTTGTTTGGAAAACGATGGAAAGATTCCTTTATAAACACATTATAAAAAGTCAACAAGGGTATAAATGACTCTAACCCATAGTATAAAATATTAATAATTATTTGAAATGAATTTTTAAGAAACATAGATGTGGATGATAAAGAGGTCCCAGTAGATAATTACGTATAAACAACCTCAGATAATGAAGAGATTGTGAAATAAACTCTTACCATGTACTTTTCCTTGGTAGAGGGTAGGTTAACCACCTGTATAATGGTGAAATAATTGTCATTAAATTATATAATAATCATTTAAATTAATATGATATCATATATGATCTTTTAACATTTCTTGGTTAATAATATCTTAGTATTATCGTTGTTTCGGGTGTCAACTTACTTGTTTTCTTTTATATGTTTTGTTACCTAAGTCATGTTTATTATGGATAGTTTGTATCTTATTCATATCCATAATGATATCAAGTCCTTAAACATTATTTTTAATCAATAAATGATAGTTATACGTGAATGGATATGATGGGGAATGAATCTCACCGCGTTCGTGGAGACGATAGTCCGTACGTACTCACGAGCGACAATATCATTCTTTTGATATTAAAACAATATATAATTGGACGGTATATCATATATACAGAATAATTATCATGTTATATTTATTATTTACATCAATTACACATCATTATCATACCCATCCAAATAATAATGTTTTGAATAACAATTACACAACGACATGGAGACGGTAAGCCGTACGTACGCACGTATGGTAACATGTCATTCAAAGGATGGATAGAATACTGAATATGGTTGTACCATATTTATAATAACATAACAATATATATAAGATACTGGAGTTATTATTTTATAATGTAAATAACAAAGAAAGAAGAATCTGAAGAAGAAAGGAACTTGAAAGAGGGTGTTGAAAACATTACCTCTTATTCAGGTTCTTCCTTTTGATTTGATCAAAAGGGATCCTTAGGATAGATTTCTGATCAAACAAAGGCCTCTATGTTAAATTGAGAGAAGTTGATAGAATATTTGGTCAGGGTTTGGTTGATCCAAAAGGCTTTGAAGGTATGAATTAGAGAGAAGTGGGAGTGCCCTTTTATAAGAGGGGTGAGGGGCACCTTAGGAAAAACATAAAATATTATTTTATAATAAATTCATATTCAGTTTATAATTGTTCCAAATTGATTTATTTAGACTATAAGGTTAGGATGGGTCTAAATCCACTCAAACAATAGGTTTTAGATAGGTTTGGGTCACTTTATTAACCTTATATTTTATTTTTGACTCTTAGTTAATTAGTTTGACATTTACCATGTGTCATTATATTTTTATATTATATTGTTAATAAACTTACTATAAACATCAAATAGACCCCCAAGTGGTCCATTAATGATACAAATATCATGATATAAGTCCTTTGGCCAAACCTTAGATTTTTAGGAAAAGAATATCAATTAATAATATAATATTTGTTTTAAAAACTCTTTTATGTCAATTTTGACACTATTGGGTATTTTGTTTTTGATAAATTCATAAAAGCATTATTACTTCAAAAAAATTCATATATTTAATACTAATATGTCATATTAACCTATAAAATTATTTTAATTCATAAGAAGTCTAAAATTACATTTATTTGGGTATTTATAATATCTATTATCTTAATCTTTCATTAGTACGGTAATTACTACATCATCATTGTGTCATAAATAATTTAAATTATTTAATGTCTAAAAATTATAAATAAAATACCATTATATAGTAAAATTTTTTATCTTTATAATGAATATTTATAATCTAATTTATCTTATGTATAACTCCGTATTAAAAAAAATTAGTAATTAAACTCTGATTTTAACTCTTTTAACTCTTCTTTGAATTAAATAATAATAAATATCCTAATCTAATACAAGTGGACCTAATTGATAATATTTTATTCCTAAGGTTTTTTTGGTAGAGATAAACTTTTCCAATAGAATTAGTACATGTGTTAGGTTAATATTAATATCATTTTTACCCTTAATTACCCTATTTACTTTTAACCGTGGTTAATAAAAGTAAAAAGCTACTAGTCACCAAAAATTATTTTTATCCTATTGAACCATATTTTACTCCTTGATATTAACCGTGTCTCTCGGATTTTCTAATTTCCACTCACAGAAGTGGTAAAACTAAGTTGTATGTGAATTTTCAAATTCTACTAGGAGATGGATAAAAGACGGTGAAAAGTTCAATAAACTTTTTATATATCTAAAATTATTATAAACAGAATCCAATGAATTACATTTAACTTATATATTTATTATGTAACTATTTTTACCTAAAATAAATTTAAATAAAATAAATAATTATTTAAATAAAAATTAGGTTTTAAACTATAACTCAGTGTTTTTTCACTATTCATCAAAAATTGAAAATTTTCAGAAAAATACTAAAAAATTCACCCTAGTCTTATTTTGAAATTCTGAATCCAAAAATAAAGTTCATTTTGAAAGATAAAATTTATAAAATTTTAAAAAGTGGGTATTACTATTCATAACGGCTGGTTTGATTGGTTGTGGTGTGTGTTAAAACTCGAAGTTGCGTACAACACACGCTACTATATTATTCAAAGAGAAGCGTATCGTGGAAGCTTGGGGTGTTACAAGGCTCACCACTCAAATGTGTCTGTTGATTGATGTTGATTCACGGAAAAATTTTGTGCATGTGCTTAAGGCATTAATTTGAGAAGAAATTAAGGTTTCATTATGATATTATTTATTTATTTTACTAAAAAATAAAATAATGAAAAGTTGATTTACTCTTCATAATACCTTGTGGAATGCATTTATATCAAATTACTCCCAAATGAAATTTTTATTAATTCTTACTGGATAGTCTCATAGAGTCTTTCAAAAAAATATTACAATGTATATTCTCGAAGATACTGAAGGAAAAATAAACCCACACCCGCTACAGATGTACGTACACCTAATAATCCAAAAAGTTTGGGATCCATTTATTATTCATTATGAAGTGTCATATTTTTAGGTACATTGTGAATGGTAATACATTTCTTAAAAATATGTGTATTAATCACATTTATTATGAATTGTTAATTTATTAAATATTAATTGTGTTCTAAAAATAAGAAATGTAACACCCCAAGCTTTCGCGGTACGTTTCTCTTTGATAATGCAATAGCTTGCACTTTACGCAACTTGGAGTTTTTGCACACCATGACCAATCAAACTAGATGTTATCAATAGTAATACCCAGATTTTAAAATTTTATAAATCTATATTACAAAGTGGAATTCATTTTTGGACTCGGAATATAAAAATTATCTTAGGGGAATTTTTGGTATTTTTTTGAAAACTTTCAATTTTTGATGAACAGTGAAAAACACATTGTTATTTTTTAAAAACTAATTTTTATTTAAATAATTATTTATTTTAATTAAATATATTTTTGTTCCAAATAGATACATAATATCTATATAATTTCAATGTAATTAATTGAAGTAATTTTATAATTAAATTAGATGTATAAAATATTATTGAGAATTTTAACGTCTTTTACCCACCTTCTAGGCACATTAAAAAAATTGCATAAAACATAATTTTATAGCTTCTGTGAATTGAATTTAGAAAATCATAGAGACACATTTTACATAAGTAAGTAAAATGTGGTTCAATAAGATGAAAATAATTTTTGATGAATAATAAATTTTGAATTTTATTTACCATGGTTAAAACTAAATAGGGTAATTAAAGGGAAAAAATGATATTATAATCACCCTAACACATGTCATAATTCTTTTGGTAAGTGTATTTCGAGTAAAATAAATATTATGAATAAATTATGATCATTTTGGTCCACTTGTATTAGATTAAGATATTTATTGTTATTTTATTTAAAGAAGAGTTAAAAGTATTAAATTCAATGTTTAATAACTAAATTTTTTTTAATGTAGGGTTATACATAAGATAAATTAGACTATAAATATTCATTAGAAATATAAAAATATTTCCTACATAATGGAATTTTATTTATAATTAATAGACATTAAATAATTAAATTTATTTATGACACAATGACGATACAATAATTACATTATTAATGAAATATTAAAATAATTGATATTATAATTATCAAAATAAATGTAAATTAAGACTTTTGATACATTAAACTAACTTTCTTGGTTAATATGACATGTTAGGATTTATTTAATTTATTTATTTCATAGTAATAATGTTTTTATGACTTTCCCAAAAACCAAATACTAAATAGTATAAAAATTCACATAAATTAGTTTTTAAAACAAATACTATATTATTAATTGATATAATTTTCCTAAAAATATAAGGTTTAGAAAAATGACTTATATAATAATATATATGTCATTAGTGAACCACTTGGGGTTCTCTTGGCATTTTATATTATGTTTATTAACCATGTAATGTAAAAATGCAAGAAGACATTGTAAAAGTTAAACTGTATAAATGCACGTAATCCATATAGAGATTTCCCTTATAATCAAGATAATTATAGTGGAGCTATTGATGAAATCAGTGCTGAACAACTTATAACCATGTTGGGACAACTCACTCAGGTTATGAATAATAAACTTACCCATATGTAGCACCCTGATCCACAATGAATAGAATCAATTTTAGACTTCTTCATGAGGTAACAACCACAAACATTAAATGGGACTATAAATCCATTTGTAGCTGAGCAATGGATAAGTTCCTTAGAGAAAATATTTCATGCTCTGGGGAGTAGCTAAAGGGAAAAAGTTGTCATGGTAGTTTATCACCTCATAGGAGATGCATATAATAGTGGTCATTAATTAAAAACAAAAATGAGGATGAAGAAGTATCAAATATGGAATTGAGTGATTTTAAAGATATTTTCTTAGAAAAATAATTTCCTCGTGACCATCAAGCAGATATGGAAAAACAATTTCTGAGTTTGAGGAAAATGGAGGATGGGAATGTCGCAAAGTATGAGGCTACATTTACAAGGTTAGAAAGACATGTAACATATTATATACATAACCCAAGTAGTCATATTGATCGATACTTTGATGGGTTAAAACCATTTCTCATTTTAGCATTATTTTCATAACCCTTCTCATCATATGAAGATATTGTCTCATATTCTATCAAGACAGAAAAGGAATTCCCTATGTATTACGACTTTAAAGTAAAGTAAGAGAAGAAAGGATCTGCTGAACACTCTGTAAATAGAAATAAGGGGAAGAAGGGAAAATTTTAATCTCCATCCTGTAATAAATGTGAAAAGAAACACCCTGGTACTTGCCTGAAGTGAATGGGAGTCTCTTACATGTGTGTTCAAAAAGGCCACAAATCTCATAGTTGTAAGCGAAAGAAAGAGGCTATCAATGTTGAAGGCTAAAATTTTATAGAAATGGGGAATTGGGCAAATGAATGTCCTAAGAGCCAAAGAAACTTACCTCTAAAAATGGCAAGGGAGAAAGGCCAATCTAATGCAATCATTACTACTGAGGTTGAAGCTCTGAATGACGTTGTGGTAGGTAATTTAATGGTTTCCTCAAATTTAGAAAATGATTTATTTGATTCTGGATCATCAAATTATTTCATATCTTCCCAATTTTCTATGAAAATTGGATATTTCTAATTTGATTTAACAAGGAAGTTGTTAGTCAAAACTCTTAAGGAAAGTATCATTGCAACCAAGTTTTGTGAATCGGCCCCCATTATGGCATATAAATGTTCTTTATCTACTGATCTCATCGTCACATCCCTAATTTAATTTGATATAATCCTCGGTATGGATTGTGTTTTGGACCATGATGTTAATATTTCTTATAAGAAGAAGGAGGTTACAATTTTTGATGATGATAAAGAATGCCTTATCTTTAGAGCATAAACATCACCACATGATTCTTATCTAGATCCACCACTAGTAGCTCTACTAAATTAAATTATTGGAGAGGAATGGAGTGAAATAACTATGGATGAGGAAAATAATATTCAAATAGAGGATGTAACTATTTTTCAAGAATATGTTGATTTGTTTCTAGAGGTTTACCTGGACATCCTCCAGAATGAGAAATTGAGTTTTCCATAAACTTAATTTCTGGTTCAAGGCCCCTATTGAAGACCCCTTATATAAAGAACACTATAGAATTAGTGGAAATAAGGAAACAACTAGAGTAATTGAGTAATAAAGGATTTATTCACCCTAGTATTTCTCTATGGCAATCCCCTGTTCTTTTTGTTAAGAAGAAATATGGATCTATGAAGTAGTGCATTGACTATAGGGAGATCAATGATATAACAATAAAGAACAAGTATCCCCTACCTCGCATTGATGATTTATTCAATAAACTTAATGGAGCTCAATATTTTTCAAACAATGACCTTTGAAATGGATATCATTAGTTGTGTGTGAAAAAGGAAGACATTCTGAAAACAGCATTTCGAACTAGGTACGGGCATTACAAGTTTACAGTAATGCCTTTTGGATTGACTAATTTACCCTCTATCTTCATGGATCTAATTAATAGAGTTTTCAAGTAATATCTTGATGACTTTTTAGTTTTATTTATTGATGATATCTTGGTATACTCCAAAATATATGAAGATCATTAAAATCACTTGCGCACTATTATGAAGACTCTTAGAAGAAATGAATTATATGGGAAGTTTAGAAAGTTTGAATTATGTCTTCAGGAGATTTATTTTCATGTCCATATTGTCATTAAGTATGGAATATTTTTTGATCCTTCTAAGACAAGAGAAATACAAGAATTTCCAACACTAATGAGTATAACAGAGGTACACATTTTTATTGGTTTAGCAGGTTATTATTAGCATTTCGTCAAAGAATTTGACCGATTGGCTAACCCATTAACCAAGATCACACGTAAAGGGGTTAACTTTGTTTGGGAAAAAAGTGTGAAGAATTTTTTGAAGAACTGAAGAGAATATTAGTCAATGCTTCTATCTTGACTCTATTATCGGGGAATGATGGGTTTGTTATTTATAGTGATGCTTCAAAGAAAGGAATTTGTTGTGTCCTTATGCAGAATGATAGAGTTATTACCCATGCATCACGATATTTAAAAATTCATGAAAAAAACTATCCCACTCATGATATTGAGTTAACAACTGTAATCTTTGCTTTGAAAATATGGATACATTATCTCTATGGTGAAAATGTGTGATATATACTGATCACAAGAGTTTAAAGTATATTTTCTCATAGAAAGAACTCAATAAGAGGAAAAGGAGATGGCTTGAACTACTCAAGGATTATGATTGCACTATACACTACCACTTGGGGAAGGAAACTAAGGTGGCAGATGATTTGAGCAAAAAGGATCATGGAGTTTTGAACAAGATGAGAGTTGAAAGGGATCTCGTGTTCATGGATCTAATAAATATGGATATAGGAATAATCATGGAAGGTGAAACATCAATAATTTTTCAAATGGCTGCCAAACTATATTTACTAGAAAGGATAAAAAGTTCTCAGACTAATGATGAGGAGTTTCAAAAGAAAATTAAAGCTATGAATGATGGGAGATTGATTGAATTCATATATAAAGATGAAATTTTGAAAATTGGGAAGAGACTTTGTGTTCCCGATATACCTGATCTAAAAAGGCAATTGTTGTATGATGCTCATAACTCCAATTTCTCTATACACCAAGGTAACACTAAGATGTATAGAGATTTGAAGAAAAATTTTTATTGGGACAACATGAAGAGGGAGATTACTAATTATGTGTCAATGTGTATGGTTTTTCAATAGGTTATGGCGGGATGAAAACAAACTCGAAGTGTCGTGCAACCTCTTCCCATACCTGAGTGGAAATGGAATGATATTACAAAATAATTTTTCATGAGGATACAAAAGACTCCTAGAAGGAATGATGCAATATGGGTCATTGTTGATTGTCTTACCATGTCAGCACATTTTCTTGCTATTAAAGAATATTTACCACTTGAATGTCTAGTAATACTATATATTAATGAAGTTGTGAGACATCATAGAGTACCCCTATCAATTGTTTCTGATCATGATCCATTTTTTACATCAAGATTCTAGAAAAGTCTTCAGAAGTCCCTGGATACTGAACTTTTTTGGATCACTGCCTACCACCCTCAAACTGATGGACAATCAAAATAGATTATTCAACCCTTAGAAGACATGTTGAGATCTCTCTCACTTGACTTTCATGGTATGTGGGATCAATATTTACCTCTGGTAGAATTTTACTATAACAATAGATTCCATTCAAGTATTCAGATGGCACCATATGAAGAGTTATATGGAAAGTGATTTCACACACCAACTTGTTGGGATAATGTTGATGAAAGAAAACTCATAGGACCTGAACATGTTGAGGAAACAATGGAAAAGGTGAAGATTATCCAAACCCACATCAAAGTAGCTCAAGTGTGGAAAATATCTATGTCGATAACCGAAGGAAGGATTTTGAATTTCATTTATGATTTCATGTTTTATTGAAGTATCTCCATGGAAGGGTGTTTTACAAATTGGTAAGAAGGGTAAATTAAGTCACAGGTTCATCAGAACTTTCAAAATTCTAGAACAAATTAGAGTTATAGCTTACCATTTGGCAATGCCTCAAAGTCTCTCCAAAGTTCATGATGTGTTCCACTTATCACTATTGAGAAAATACATGCTTGGCCTAATGCATGTACTCACCTATGAAGAAATAGAAATAGAACCTGAACTGTCTTATTGTGAAGAGTCTGTCAAGATTCTTGATACCAGAGAACAAGTGCTGAAAAACCGGATGACTCATCTGGTAAAAGTTCTATGGAGGAACCATAAGATGGAAGAGGTAGCGTGGGAACCCGAGAAACTTATGATGAATAACCACCCGAATCTTTTTATGCAGAAATATTATAGAAATTTTGAGGATGAAATTATTTGAATGAGGGAATAATCTAACACCCTAAGCTTCCAAAATATGTTTCTCTTTGAATAATGCAATAGCTTGTGTTGTATGCAACTTGGATTTTTAGCACACCACGACCAATCGAACTATCCCTTATGAATAGTAATACCAACATTTTGAATTTTTTATTTTTTTTTCGAAGTGGACTTCATTTTTGGATTTGGAATATCAAAATTATCTTAGGTTGAATTTTTTGTTTTTTTCTAAAAAAACATTCAATTTTTGACAAATAGTGAAAAAAACTATGTTATTATTTAAAACCTAATTTTTATTTAAATAATTATTTATTTTAATTAAATTTATTTTAGGTCAAAATAGATACATAATACCTATATATTTTCAATGTAATTCATTGGAGTCATTTTAAAATTAAATTAGATGTATAAAATTTTATTGAATTTTTTAACGTATTTTACCAACCTTCTAGAAAAATTTAAAAATTTCCTTAAAACGTAATTTTACCAATTCTATGAATTGAATTTCAAAAATCTAAGAGACACAGTTCACATCATTCATTAAAATGTTGGTCAATAGGATGAGAATAATTTTTGGTGAATAGTAACTTATGAATTTTATTTACCACGGTTAAAAGTAAATAGGGTAATTAAAGGTAAAAAATAATATTATAATTACCCTAACACATATCCTAATTCTATTGGATAAGTTTATTTCGAGTAAAATCAATATTAGGAATAAAACATGATCATTTTGGTCCCCTTGTATTAGATTAGGACATTTATTAATATTTTATTTAAAGAGGGGTTAAAAGTGTTAAATTCAAAGTTTAATAACTAAATAATTTTTAATATAGGGTTATAAATAAGATAAATTATATTATAAATATTCATTATAAATATAGAAAGATTTCCTACATAATTTTATTTTATTTATAATTTTTAGAAATTAAATAATTTAATTTATTTATGACACAATGATGAAGCAGTAATTACATTATTAATGAAAGATTGAAATAATTGATATTATAAATATCCAAATAAATGTAAATTGGAACTTTTGATGCATTAAAATAATTTTCTAGGTTAATATGACATGTTAGTATTGATTTAATTTTTTTAGAAGTAATCATGTTTTTATGACATTCCCCAAAACCAAATACAAAATAGTGTGAAAATTGACATAAATGAGGTTTTAAAACAAATACTATAATATTAATTGATATAATGTTTCTAAAAATCTAGAATTATGCCAAAGAAATTATAAAATAATATATATTTCATTAATTAACCACTTGGGGTTCTCTTGTAATTTTATAGTAACTTTATTAACCATGTAATATAAAAATACAAGAAGACATTGTAAAAGTTAAACTATTTAACTAAGAGTTAAATCTAAAAGATATGGTTAGTATGGTGACAAAAACCTATCTAAAACCTATTGGTTGAGAGATTTTCGACCCATTACCACCTTTGCATCCAAATAAATCATTTTTGATCCATTATAAACTGAATATGATTGTATAATAAACTAATACTTCAAGCTTTTCCTAAAGTGACCCTCACCTCTCTTATAAAAGGGTACTTCCCCTTCTCTCAATATCACACCTCCAAATCCATTTGTCTCAGAAATACCCTACTAAAATATCCTCCCAAATACCCTAAATTTATCCTAGAGGCCTTAATTTGATCATAATCCAACCTAAGGATCCCTTTTGATTAAATCAAAAGGAAGCTTCTGAAGAAGAGGTAATAATTTCATCACCTCTTTCAAAGTTATTTTCTTCTTCCACTTTCTCTTTCTTTGTTGTTTCCATACCAATATAATAAATCCATTACCTTATACTTACTGTGATGTTATTATAAATATGGTACAACCATATTCATTATTTTATCATCCTATGAATGAAAAAGTCACCATACGTGTGTACGTACGGCTTTCCGTCTCTACGTCGTGGTGTAGTTGTTATTCAACACTTAATTATTTGGATCGGTATAATAATGATTATAATTGATGTAAATAATAAATATAAAATTCTAATGATTCTTTATATATTATATACCTTCCAATTACCTATTATTTCACCATCAATAGAATGATATTGTCACTCGTCCGTACGTATGGATTACCGTCTCTATGAACACGATGAGATTCATTCCCCATCACAATCATTCAAAATTAGTTTTCATTTTATGATTAAAAATAATGTTTAAGAACTTAATATCATTTTGTATATGAATAAAATACATCCTATCCAAAATAAAAATGACTTATGTAACAAAACATATAAAGGAAAATGAATCATTTAACACCCGAAATAATGATACTGTTGAAATATTATAAACAAATCAATATTAGTAGATCACATATGATATGATGTTTATGTATGTGGTTCTTATATAATTTAATAATAATTATTTAGCTATTATACATAAGGATAAATTACCCTTGACCAAGTAAAATTAAAAGGTAAGGGTTAATTTTGCAATCTCTTCATTATTCGAGCTTGTTTATACGTGAGTATCTACTAGGACCTCTTTATCATCCACATCTGTGTTTCTTAAAAATGTTTTTCAAAAAAATTTAATATTTCCTGGAATATAGGTTAAAGTAATTTATACCCTTTTTTAATTTTTATATAATTTTTATAAAGGAATATTTCCATCGTTTTCCAAACAAGCTCATTTACAACCTTTTCGACAAAATTAAGGAAATAATGTTTTTTTCAACTTATACGGAGGGTGCAGCTATTTTCCACCATTATAACACCTACAAAGATTACCTTACAAGATTATAAGAGTATTTTAAAAATAAATAATTTCTTTTATAATTACGTGACTTTTAGATGATCTCAAAATAGAAAGAGATATTTCTCCCAAAAAGTCTTGATTTCATCTATGTCAACATCCCTTGATATATTTTACACTTATTTAAAGTTGATTTATTATGATACAATATTCCATATTGTATTGAAGGTTTTTTGATATGCTTGACTGAGGATGTGTTATTTTTATACCATTCATTGTTTATGGTTAAATTATTAACATTCCGTATGCTAGTTTTAATATTAATGTTTATGTTATGTTTCAAACTTTTCATATGAGGAATTAATTGGACTTAGTAAGTAATGGGTGGAGCCCGCTATAGCTCCTCAATACATCGGTAGGTCTCATGAGACAAACTAGTGTATTAGTATATGGCCTTGACAAAATCTTATTTGTAGTCTTGGCATGAGGCCTCAACTATGTGGTTATGATGTTCGGCATTATGCATTCCATCATTATGAGATTGGTTATTGATATTACATGTCATTATTCTACTAGTAGAATATCCATGTGAATAAGTAAATGGAATTATTTGATTTATATTTTCCATATTATGCAGAATTTTATTTTTAAAAAGGCTTGTGTTTTAGTCTTATACATTGCCTTAAATGTTTATGCTTATTTATGAAAGTCTGCGCTATATTGTTATCCTTACTGAGTATCTGAGCTCACCCCTTTCTATATTTTACTTTTCCACAGATGTGAAAAAGTATATTACGATTAACCTAAAGGAATAGGCTAAGGGATATGAATGTGTTAAAATGGGACACAATGTTGTTGTTTTTCAATTTCATGATGTAATGTAAAACTTATGTATGTATCTTGTACTTCCAAGGCTACCGAACTGATAGGTCTTTTTGGACATGATTCCTTGTATCATGACAATGTTATATAGTAATGCACCGACTCTAGGTAACTGGGGTTGGGGTGTTACAATAAATATGTAATAAAACCCACATAGCCCTACCATAAATCAAGTATGGGGTAAGCTTCACCTGAAAAAAAACCATACGTATTTTAAATATACAGTAATACTTTATATGACATTTAATAAAAATATAATTATGTCCCTTTGTTTATATGAAAATTGATGAATCAAAATCCAAATCCACTCCCATACAACATCATATGTTATTGAAGAAGTCATATGTAAATAAATATGGGATTCTAATAGATGAAAACAAACAAAATGTGTGGGAAGAATTTATAATTATGGCATAATAAAAAATTGTTTTTCTTTAAATCAGTATTACATTAAAATTATTACTTATTAAAACATATTTTTATCCTACTTAGATTTAAGAATCATCATTAGTTATACCTGATGAATAACTACTATTAGTGGCCATAATAGTATGGTCACATCAGAGGTCTAGTTTTTGGGGTGTCAACATGAATATATTTTGAGTAAAGAAATTAATAGGGGTAAAGATAAAAAAAATTAAAGAGTTGAAAGCATGATTAGATGCTCTAGAATAAAAAAAATAATTGGTATTCAGAATTTATAAAAAATTTCATAGGAAGAGATAAAATAGAAGAAAAAACATAATAACAACCATTATATGAATATCCCCCCCCCACATCAGATTTGAGGTGAGTCATTACCGTCAAAGGGCTGTCTTAGAATATTTAAACAATTTTTTCATAATTTTTTCTATGAAACTTGAATTAATAATACACTGATAGCTTTCATGTACTAACATTATATAGGGTGAAAATGATTTTCATTTATATCTATCGAAACCCATCCATATCCTTGTTGGAATGGATACCATGTATAATATCCAAGTAGATATTCTACACAACAAAAAACATTCAATAGGATATCAGAGAGTGGGGATTCATGTATCGTATGATCCAATCACCATTCTACCTATTCCACTTGATGATGTAGATAATCATACGGTTGAGAAATCTACTGTAACTTTCATAACATTATTGTTATATCTTATAAAAACACATGTTGAAAAGGTGGTATTCATTCAAAATTTATTTTTTAAATAAAACCTTTAACAATTAATGAAAAAAGAACTTAACTGGTGAATTTTATTATAGAAAGACAAAGGGAAGTGGTGAAATGGAAGGTCAAATAAAAATTATCTAAAGGGTCAGTCAACTAATCAAAAATATCTTCACAAAGTACCTTTAACCCACCCATTTAACTTCCACATTTACTAACATTAAAGGTTCATGTGGATACAACCTTAGCAAGTGGTGATATGACCACAATTGATTTTGAAGAATAGATGTATGGAAAGGAAATTAAAGACTATATTTATATTTAGAATGTAAATGAAATCCTCAAGAATGAATGTATAGAAGTATCAGTTGTAAATGTATTCATGAGGTGTGTTTTCATGTTTTTTTCAATAATTGGACTACTATATTAATTATGAATAAATACTGTTAATAATTTTTTCAAGCGTATATATCAATTCTATTTGAAGGGAAAACCATGTGAATGTAAATTTAGACCCATTAGTCATCACATCAATTATACACAACTTTCACTTTAGAACCAAAGAAATATGAAGTAATAGTGGAAAAACTTACCACGATGCTTGAAAGAAAACATATTGATGACATACTATTACCCATGATGAAGGGGTAAGAATCTACAATTTAATCATATCGAATATATTTTCATTCATTTCATTACTTATTTCTTTTTGTTTATTTAAAAAACATTGGTTACTCATTATAGTAAATTTGGATACTCCAAATATTTATTTTATGGATTCAATGCGTGGATACCCAACAAACCGACCACACATGATGAAATTTACCAATTTTTAATACACTACATGGAACATTTTACAAATAAACTTCAAGTTCTAAATTTTATAATATTTTTATTTAAAATTTATTATGATAGGGTGGTGTTTAAATATCATCAAAATCATGGCATGAGTACAATATATGAGCACAAAGGCCTATAAAATTCTTAAAATGGATAAGTATTACAGTATATATAATAACATTCCACTATCAAAACATATATCAAAACAAATTACATATATTTTTCGATGTTTCTACAGTGCCCAAAAGAAACTAATGGAAAAGGTTTTGGTTATTATGTTTGAAAATTTATGAAATATGTCATATTCGATCAATAAAATACCATCCCTAAAGATGTATTTCTAAATATAATTATAATTACATTTAAATTATTTACTAATAATTTAAATAAATATATTTTTTCAATACTACCAGAACTTTTATCAGTACTCATATTTACAATAAGAAATATATTTTTTTAGAAATGATTGGGTAAAATGCATGGTGTTAGATTTTATATAGACATCATAAATAGGTGGATTTATACTACATATTTAGTGAATTTATTCATTATTATACCTATTTTTAAAGTTAATTTATTTGTCATTTTTATCTTATAATTATTTTTTTAATTTTCATAGAGATAATAAATAAATAACTTCATCAATAGGGATGATGCACCCATGTACTATAATGATGTACTCAGTAACGATGATGTACTCATAATGATGTACTTTTGTTTTTATTCTAAATTACATTCAACATTATGAGTTATTAAATATGAATATTGTTAGATAACCCCAAATTTTAAATTCGTTTTAGAATAAAAGGACATAGTGTTATGTGTAAGAATCAACCACACCTCAATCTGATACAAGGTATGCCCAGAATGACTTGAAGTTTTGTTTTTAGTTTAAAATTGTAATTTTAGTTTAAAACACATGATACATAGTCAAAATAGATAAAACACATTCAAATTGTTTTTAAACTTTAGGAAAATTATTCACAAGTCATTTGTGATGTGTAAGAATCAGGCACACCTCAATCCAATACACGGTGTGCCCGATATAGTAGAGCTAGTAACAAGTTTAAATCTTCTCATGCTCATAATATATTGGACTTCAAGGATATAATTGAGATAATTTCAATGAGGAATTAGGTCAATAATTTATACAACCATAATGAAAAGGTGAAATCCTTCTACTTCTTTAGTTAGTTTTTCATCATTTTATCTACTATTTTTATGTTATTTTCTTTTTTATTTTTATCTCATAGTCTAAGTCCTTATTTTTATTTAAAACTTAAATTTAAGTAAAAAAGACACATGACATACTAAAAACTAAGAAAATGAAGTTAGATTTCTTTTATACTTTATAAAAATAATCCAAAAGTCATTTTTGATATGCAGTAATCAGTTCAAACTCAATCTGATGAACGATGTGACTAGTATGACTCCAAGTGTATCTTTTTATTTAAAATTTATATTTTACATCAAAACACAAATAACATACTCAAAACTGATAAAACACATTAACATTATTTTTGTACATTAATAAAATTATCCATAAGTCATTTTTGATGTGTAAGAATCGTCTACACCTTAATCTGATACATGATGTATTGTGTATTACTCAAAGTGTCCTTAATCAGTTTAAAATTGATAATTTAGTTTAAAACAAATTTCACTCAATGAAAACGTAGAAAACATGCTCAGATTTCTTAATACATATTTAAAATGATTAATATTTCAATTTTGATCTATATGAATTAGTCTCATAGAAAATAGACACATGATATGACATATATGACTCAGAATATGTGTTTTCAGTTTAAATTTCCATTTTAGTAAAAAAGATATGTGGAATACTCAAAACTGAGAAAAATTCATTTTAATTTTTTTTATACTTTAGGAAACCAATCCATAAGTAATTTTTGATGTGTAGTAATTATCCTCACCTCAATCTTACTCATGATGGAACTGGAATGACTTCAATTGTTTCCTTTTATTTAAAATTGAAAATTTAGTTCAAAATAACTATCACATACTCAAAATAAGGAAAACACATTCATATTGTCTTGATAATTTTGAAAAATGATCCACAAGTCATTTTTGATGTGTAGGAATCATCCTCACCTCAATCTGATACATTATCTTCCTAATATGACTTAAATAATCCTTTATCAGTTTAAAATGGACAATTTAGTTCAAAATGTGTGTCACTCACTAAAAATTGAGAAAACACACTTGGATTGTCTTAATACTTTACTAAAATGATTCATAAGTCATTTTTGACATGTATGGATTATCCCTACATCAAACTAACATACGATATGACCATTATGGCTCAAACTGCATGTTTTCAGTTTAAATTATAATTTTAGTAAAAAAGAAACATGATATACTCAAAAATAAGAAAACATATTCGGATTGTTTTGATACTTTAGGAAAATGGTTCAGAATTCAATTGTGAGGTGTAGGAATTACCCACACCTCAATCAGATGCATAGTGTGAATAGTATGACTCCAAGTGTGTCTTTTTATTTAAAATTGACATTTTAGTTCAAATCACATGTCACATACTCAAACCCGATAAGAATAATTCGTATTTTTTTATACTTTAGTAAAAAAAATCCATAAGTCATTTATGACATATAGGAATCATCCACACCTCAATCCAATTCAAAGTGTGCCCGATATGACTTAAAGTGTCCATTATCTATTTATAAATAACAATTTAGTTCAAAGCATTCCTCACTACCTGTGAATTTAGAAAACACGCTAAGATTGTATTGATATATTATTAAAACAATTCATAACTCACTTTTGACTTGTAGGAATCAGTCTCACATCAAACTGATAGATGATGTGACCGGTATGATTCAAAGTGTGTGTTTTTTGTTTAAATTGACATTTAGTAAAAAAATACATGTTCCATACTCACAATGTAGAAAAAACATTCATATTATTTTTATAATGTTGGAAAACAGTCTATAAGTCATTTTTGATGTGTAAGAATCAGATTCACCTTAATCTAATGCATAATGTTACCATTATGACTCTGAGTGTGTATTTTTATTTAAAAATGATATTTTATCAAATCAAACACCACATACACAAAATCAAGAAAACACATTCATATTTTTTTGATAATTTAGTAAAATGATCTATAAGAAATTAATAATTTATAATAATTAGTCGTACCTCAATCTGATACGCGACATTCATAATAAGACTGAGAGTGTCTATTATCAGTTTAAAATTGACAATTTAGTTCAAAATGAATGTCACTCACTGAAAACCAATAAAATTAAATCATATTTTAATGATACTTTATTAAAATTATTCTTAAGTCATTTCTGAAATGTAGAAAAAATTCCCACAATAAACCAACACACGATGTGATTAGTATGACTCAAAGTGTTCATTTTTAGTTTAAATTGACATATTCAGAAAAAAGATATGTGGAAAACTCAAAACCAATAAAACTAATTGTAATTATTTTTATACTTTTTTAAAAAGATTATTATGTCATTTTGGACATGGGTAAATCATCTAAACCTCAATATGATGCATGGTAGGACCAGTATTACTCTAAGTGTGTATTTTTATTTAAAAATCACATTTTAGTTCAAATCACATGTCACATACTCAAAAAGGATCAAACACATTCATATTGTTTGGATAATTTATGAAAATGATCAATAAGTAATTTTTGATATGTAAGAATCATCCACACCCAAATATGACACATAGTGTTCCCGATATGACTCAAAGTGTCCTTTATTGGTTTAAAATTAACAATTTAGTTAGAAACACATGTCACTCACTAAAAACCAGGAAAACATGATTGAATACTCTTGGTACTTTATAAAAACAATTCAAAAGTCATTTTTGATATATATGAATCATTATCACATCAAACTAACACATGATGTGATCGGTATGACTCAAAGTGATTGTTTTCAGTTTAAATTGACATTTTAGTAAAAAAGACATGTGGCATACTAAAAATGATAAAACAAATTTTTATTTTATTGATACATTATAAAAATTATCCTTAATTCATTTTTGGTGTGTATGAATTATTTGCACATCAATCTGACACATTGTGTGACCGGTATGACTCCAACCATGTCCTTTTATTAAAAATTAACATTTTATTAATTTATTTTTTCATATTTATGTTTAATTTACTTATTTTTTTATACTATTACTAACATAATAATTTTTTTTATATATGTGTATTCTTATTCTTGAGTTGGGGTTGTTTTCTAGGTAACTGATACCATGAGTGGGATTTTTTTAGAGGGGTTCAGGTGCCAAACACAATGAAACTATTGACTTTTTTTAATGTTTGTGATAGTACTAGCTGATGAAGTTGTACAAAAAAATGTTTTAAATGTATTAAATATAGTTTTTTTATTTTATTTTTGATGTAATTTTTATTTCAATTAAATTATTAATTTGTAATATACTAGAGCACTTTCTACTGATGTGTGTTGTAATTTTAGTTGATCACTACAGTAGAACGAACTTTATTTGTGCTAACAAAAATGTTGATAAAGGGTACCCTTTATCATCACTACAAGAAGTACTTATAAAGGTCACCCTTTATCAATGAAAAACTAATGTTGATAAAGTACCATATTTATCAGCACTTTCTTCATGCTAATAAAAGTTGTCCACTTTTAATGATTCTTAGATCAGTATTGCTTTTTAGTACTAATAAAGTATTTTTCAATCACACTTAAAAGTCACTTCTGTAGTAGTGACTCATTCTACATAGATATTGGATTTATAATACATATTAAGAAACCCTTATTTCTTCCCCTAAAGATATGTTCATGATTATTCCACATGTATAGAATAGTTTTTGCAACACCGCACTAACCTCTATGCTAAAAACAAAGGTGTTTTGCAATTGAAATTCACCTTTGATCCATGGTTTCATATCCTATAGTGTTGAAGAAGTCATTTCTATACACTATCAATGAATGTGGTCTGTACTGCACTATGTCATATCCATATTTTCCTCAACCAATTCATCGTTCATTTCTCTTCACTATCACACACATTCATGGCAACAGCTTGGCTATGCTCATTCACCATGCTTGTATAGTAGTTCGCTAATTGTTCCTTCCTCAAATTCTTTCTATGAAACACAATAATTCTCCCCACCAGAATATAATTTGTCATCTCATCATGCTTATACCCTTACATAATAGGTATATAACCCTTATGTGGCTTCCTTTACATTTTCATATTCCTCGTGTACCTTTACACAACTAGAATATGAACCTTACATAGCTGGTTTGGGACCCTTATGTAGTTATCCATTTACATCGGTTTCATATATAAGCATTATATCACTACAAAAAATGGGGGTATTAATAAAGGTTTATTTTTATATTGGGTTAAGTTTAAACTGCCTCTATATTATTTAGTTTTGGTTATGAAAACAACCATTTATTTCATGGTTGATAATTATTTAGAAGTGGTTTTTCTTTTTTAGTGGTGTCCTTTATATGTGTCATTTTTGGAGCATTTAGAGGCAGAATTGATTTTATTTATCTATGGTTTATCTAAAAAAATTGAGGAAAATAAAATAGAGGAATTTAACATAACCACTGTAACATACATTTTTAGTGGTTATTTTTAGTAGTGGTTTATAATATCCACCACTAAATAAATTCATAAAAATTCATTTAGCGGCGGATATCATAAGCCTCCACTAAATCTATTTCTAAAAATTTTATTTTTTAAAGATATTTACTATAATATATAAATATAAAAACTCTAACATACAATAAACTAAAACATAAATTCATAATAAAATCTCCATGCATACAACATCATACATCCACTGTCATATGTATACAACCTCAGTCACCATAATCTCAGGAAACTCAAAACCTCAGTCAACCCATAACCTCAGTATCAATATTTACATATAAAATATGTACACCAAAAACAACAACTCATGGAAAATATTCATCTATACCACAACCTTTGCTGCATATATCTACCTCCACATCAGGTCATCAACTGGAATAGACCACTTCATGTCATCAAAAGGAACAACTAATAAGACAAAAATTAGAATTGAACATAATAAATCATAATTACAGTAGAATCATTAATAATATTTAAACATACCATATAAAATAAGAACCCTCATGAATTCCTTTTGAAGAATGTTTTGGATCATAATGTTCATGATCTTACCTACTTTCATCATTGGTCGCCTACAATAAAAAACATAAAATTTAAGAAATGAAATGCTAAAGAGAATAGACACAAAATATATTAAAAATGTTTCACATAACATTTGTTATTTTTTTAATCAAACAAAACACATTTTAAAATAAATAACATATTTTATCATAAAGTACAATTTTAAAACATAAAGACACATATTTAAGATATGATTCAATATTTGGAACTCAAAAGTGATAAGTATATAAAAATATAATCAATTGTTAAATCAACATGTTGTGTGCCTGGAATTTACATAAAAAAATTTAAAGATATGATATTGATACATGTATTATATTTCAAAAATAATTCAATGTTGGTTCTCTCATGATTTCATATCAATTTGAGGTCGTTTTCTTTGGTTTTGACCCTTACATGCATGCTTTAGTGTTTTAAAACACTAAAAATGCATTTATGGTTAGTCTGGGAAAATTGTAACTCCGAAAGGCATTCCATCAGCTCCTAAATTTCAAAAATCAATCAACTCTCATTTTCCTATGATTTCATATTCATCTAACACCTTGGGTTTTAATCCACTTATATATTTTTTAAAGACTTTAGTACCTTTAAAAATTCTTTATTGAGTCATTATGAGTACTCTACACGTCAGATGGATGTGTTTTCAATGAATACACATTAAAAATAATTCAACAATCATTTTTTGATGATTTCAGGTCAATATAAGTTCACTCTTTTTGTTTTTTATTGTTACATGCATATTTTAGTGTTTTAAAACTTTGAAAACACATTTATAGGCATCCCTGGATCAGAATGAAGCATAGTCAGTTCCTACATTTCAAAAATCAATCAATGGTAATTATACTATTATTTCATGGCCATTTTATGTAATGACCCAGAATTCAAATGGAATAATTTTTTTAAAATACATGGGAATTTTATGAGTCTGTAGTTTTTTACTTTGCTTGATTCCGAGGCCCGGCGTGCCTGGAATCAATTTCTGACGTTTCGTTCAGGTAGGTTGAGTAAACATACATGTGAGATTTTATATCTTATGAACCAGTGCTCAGAATTGAAATATGAGGGAACCGTTGAACTCGAAGCACTGGTATTCGCTTAAGGAGATTTTTATCGCAGTTGTGTTTTATCGAGATTGGAAGTAAATTTATTTTTGGGATTTATAAATAAATTAAATAAAAATATGTGTAGCATATTTTTATTTGAGTGTAGGTTTAATCCTCCAAAGAAAGGTTGGACTTGGGGCTCACCCGCGCATAACCTCCCTTGGGAGGATATTCTGTGGTGGGGCCAAGACGAGCTTAAACCCCCTTTAACCCCTTGAGTTCCCCATTAATGGGGGAAACTCTTGAACTACCCCCCCCCCCTTAATGGTGCCAACACAGCTAAAAGATAATTAATTCCTCAAATAATTATCTTTTTGAAAACTTTTGAATCCTTTCCACCCCATTTATTTTAATGAGTTGTTTAATTTAATTAAACATAAATCTTGTGTGTTTTTGTGCTAACAAATAATAGACTCCTCCTCTATTATTTTTGGTTGGCGACTTGGTGGAGCATTTCCTCTTCAATGAAGAATGATATCCTCTCAACGAAGAATGTCCATCTCCACCAAAGCACGACGATACCATCTTCTTCCTTCTTCATCATTCTTCAATCGAAGCAAGGAAAGGAAATCGACGCCCACGACGCCCACGACATCTCCAACAACCTTCATCCACGTCAAAGGAGAAGACGTCGCCCGCGAAGAACGTCGCTAACGACGACATCACCTTCAAACTCTTTTCCGCCAATGATGAGTACCATTCTTCCTTTCCGACGCATGAGCGTGAGAATTGGGAGTGCGTGACGAATGTTTCAATCAAAGAATCAACATCCGCCCTTTTTCTGAGATCGTCAACGAACGACAAATACGAGGTAGGGGTTTGTTTTGAGTAAATTAAACCCTTGTTCCTCATCGTTTATTTTTGGTTCGATGATGTCCATTTGTTATCACCTAATGCAGAGGGCGCGGGCTGAACAAACACGGCCTGACAACCCTCTGTTGGTTCTTGTTTGGTTGACGACAGAGGTGGACCCGGAAGGGCGCGGTGCCGTCGCACCATGCCGAAGGAAGGGGGCCGCGACCATGTGGGCCGCGGAAAATGAAGACATCATGGTGTCGTCGAATTGAGGAAGCCCCACGGCTGGGCCACCACGGCCTGGCCGCCCCTCGGCTGGGCCGCCGCGGCCGGGCCACCCCACGCCCCCCCCCCCCCCCCCACGGCTGGGCTGTTACTGGCTGGGCCGGCCACTTGGGTCGGGCCGCACCCGCGGACCGGGTCATACCTCGGTTCAGACCGGGTCAGACTGGGTCGGGCCGGACCCGGACCCACTACGGCCATTTATGCCTTTTAGCCCGCATCTTGGGATATGGGTGTCCGAACGACGAACCGTCGGTAGAGATGGAATTCTTGGAGCGATATGATTCTTTTGGAATACCTCACTTGAGGTTTCGATGCAGTTGGGGTATGGTCGGGTTGGTTTGAGACTAAAAACCAACCGGGACCCTTGAACGAAAATGCTAATAACTCACAGACCGGACGTCCAATTGGCGCTCCGTCTGTCGCGTTGGGATCCTTATGATGATACGATACTATGGGATACATCAACTCAAGACTTCATGGTAGTTGATGCATCGACACTTGGCTCGAGGATCGTACCCTCCTAGAATCGAGCGTGATGTGTGCGGAAACCCTAAGGCTAGCTGCGACTGAGATGATAGGATCCTCCATGGGTTCGACAGCGAGGATATTGTACTAGGATCCTTTGTGGGTTCGACAAAGATGATAATGTACCAGGATCCTCCATGGGTTCGACAGGGATGATACTGTACCCGGATCCTCTGTGGATTCGACAGTGGTGACTACTGTACCACGATCCCTTATGGGTTTGGCTGTGACGACTTCTGTACTAGGATCCAACATGGGTTCGATAGTGCTGATATTGTTCCAGGATCCTACGTGGGTTGGACAGAGGAGATGATTCAGTGGCTACAACTAATCATCTTTACCCCTCTACATGAGTAGTATACCTGTGTGAGCTGAGTCATGTCTTTCAACCATTTTCATCATGGTGATTGACTTTAATTTCTTTGTGTAATGGGTTGTGCTTGGGCTCGAGAGTTGGAGTCGAACTGTGATTGATAACTTAGGTATATGTATGGGTATATACCTAAATAAGGTTGGTTGATACTTTGTGATTGTATCTTACTTATGTGGTTTATCCTTAGTGGATTCTGGGAGAACTTCAGGGGTCCCAAGGTCCCGTAATGAGTATTATTATACTCACCCATTCATGGGATTCACCTGCACATTATTGTGTTCTGTGCAGACGATGGTCAGTAGTGATCGAGGCTAAGGGTGACAGAAGGGAGGCTGCTCGGAGCTGTACTAGATGGGACGTACCTCAGATATGAGTGTTCGACTTCTGTACCTACCCTTCAGGTAGGATTCCCTGGTGGATGATCCAGGAGATGTTTTTCTTTTTACTTGTACTTGTACTTGTTGTTCAGTTGGGTTTTTATACTGGCCCACTTACTTTCAACACACTTTTCTTTTCTATTTTAGTACTTGTTCCCTCTACTACTTGTGTTCAGACTGTGTGTGTTACAGGTTTAAAGGAAATTCATTCCCTTTTTATCAGGGATTCATCTTTGGTGCTAGTCGTCAGCACCTGGCCTACGGAAGGCGGGCTTAGTGTAGTCACGGCACAGGCCCCGAGGATGGGTCATGACAAATTGGTATCAAAGGAGTTGGTTCTACCATAGAACTTGAACTCTGATTCTTTTAATAGTAATAGTGTTATGTTTTTTGGGCATGGTTATCATTTTAGGGAAACTAGTGTTGGTGCCATGGCTGACGTATCCATACACTAGGACTCTGGCTTTTGATCCCCAACTCAGTGCACGAAAACACTGATTTCATGTGTGTTTCTTTTGAAACTTTTTCTTTGTGATTACTTTGTATCAGCTCACTAGTTATACTGTTTAAACTTTGGCATGCCTATTCCTTTTCAGGATGGCCCCATGAAGGTATCCAGCTAGGGTTCCGAGTTTCGTACGAGATGGTATCCCACAAAGCATCGAGGCCTCAGTGCAGGGCCCCATCACAGCGGAGGTACCAGCGGTACCACTATCCGCTGGGCTACTAATACCACCAGCTTCAACAGCAGAGAGTGTATGCCATCTAAGTGCATTGCACGAGTTCAGTGCCAAAGGCCGCCTAGGTTCTGGGGAGAGACGGACCCACAGGAAGCTGAGGATTGGCTGGAGGTTGTCGTGAGAGTTTTCATATTGGTAGGGACACTAGCTGACCTCATGGTGATCCTTGTAAATAGTCTCCTGCATGCACCGGCAGGCAGATGGTGGAGCATGATGCTCTAGGTGCATGATGAGGCATCATTACTCTAGACAGACTTCAAGAGTCTCTTCTGATCAGAGTTTATTCCAGCCAACCTTCGTGCGGTGCGGATTCAGGAGTTAATCTATCTGTAGCAGGGCAGCATGACAATAGCTCAGTACTCAGTGAGGTTCATCGACCTCTCGCGCTACTCCACTGATATGGTTCGGGACCAATTCATCAGGGCCTGGACCTTCGAGCAGGGACTCATGCATGAGATTAGGGCTTTGATGATCTCTCTCAGCATCCCAATGCATGCGGGGGTACTGGAGAGAGCCCTTCTTGTGAAGAGTTTTCTAGCTGAGCAATAACCAACGGCGAGACCCACCACAGGGCGACACATAGTAGATTCTTCTGCATCCAGCAGTAGACAAATGTCGCAGAGGTCCAAGTAGACCAGGACATCAGGTGGGAAACCCCAAGATATAGGTTTGGTTGTGCGAGGCAAACGAGACAGAGCCAATCATACGAGGAACAGGTAGTGCTATACATGCGGCGGGCAGGGTCACATGGCTCGAGACTTCCCAACCCGCCATGCAGATGAGCAGAAGATAGTAGAGGAACCTCCCAGTCATAGGAAGAGGTTCGACCATAGTGGTCCGCCGGGAGCAGCCAGACGTGGCAGAGGAGCTGGCCGACCAGTGGGTGGTGGACATCATTTCGAGGCTCTACCACCACCACCACTAGGAGGTCCACCCCGACCACAGGGAGCTGGAAGACAGAGGTGGGCTCAGCTCCAGGTAGTTGAGGCCTACGACCATGGCGCATCTAAGATGATTCTAGGTACTATCTGTGTCTACTCTACCCTTTCTGCAGTACTTATAGACACATGTGCGAGTCATTCTTTTATTTCTACTACCCTCGTTCAGAGCTCGGAGATTTCGACGGAGCCATTGGCTAGATCCTTATGGATAGAGACTCATACGGGATAAGACTCTATGATTACAAACTGGTGCTAGTAGTGTGATCTTACTCTAGGAGGAGAGACCTTCGGCTGGTATCTCCTTGTAGAGGCATCGAGGCCTTACGACGTCATCTTGGGTATAGACTGGTTATCCACAGTTCATGCTCAGATTGACTGTATTAGGCACAAAGTGTGGTGTGTCTGGATGGATGGGACTAGGTTAACCTTCACTAGTGAGAAGGGATCCTTATCATTGTAGGATGGACTTACACAGAGGAGGGGGCAGCCGATCACACATCAGTTGGATAGTCTCATCCTCAGAGCGGTTGATGGGCAGATTCTGAGTTTTCCTATTATGGTGGATCAGTACATAGATGTTTTCCCTGATGATGTTCCAAGACTACCTCCTTCCAGAGAAATAGACTTCTATATTGACCTATACCTGGGGACGACACCAATATCAACTCCAGCATATCGTATAGCTCCCACTGAGCTTTGTGAGCTGCGGGTACAACTGGAGGACTTGTAGGAGAAGGGATTTATCTGACCCAGTGTTTCAGCCTGGGCATCTCTGATTTTGTTCACCAAGAAGGCGGATGGGAGTTTGTGATTGTGTGTTGACTACCGTCACCTGAACCAGGTGACCATGAAGAACAAGTACCCACTCTCGAGGATTGAAGACCTCTTTGATAAGCTCAAGTGATAACGAAGGTTCTCGAAGATACAGCTTAGGTAAGGCTATCACCTGCTCAGAGTTCGGGATTAGGATGTGCAGAAGACAGCCTTCAGGTGTCGTTATGGCCATTAAAAGTTCTTGGTTATGCCCTTAGGTGTAACTAATGCTCCAACCGTGTTCATGAGTCTCATGAACAGGATATTCCAGCCTTACCTCGATCGCTTTGTCACATTCTTCATCGACAAAATACTGATCTACTCGACTACTGAGGAGGAGCATACCTACCATTTGCGGGTAGTACTGGACACACTCCGAGAGAACCAGCTTTATGGTAAGCTCTCGAAGTGCTAGTTTTGGATTCCATAAGTTCACTTCTTGGGACACTTCATCTCATAGGCTGGAGTTGTAGTGGATCCAGCGACGATTGAGGCATTACTTGCTTAGGAGACACCCAGGAGTGTGACGGAGGTATGGAGTTTTCTGGGATTGGCTGGGTACTATCGGATATTTGTACTAGATTTATCCATAGTTTCCGCACCGCTTTCAGCATTGATGAAGAAAGGGAAACCCTTTGTGTGGTCAGAGAGATGCCAGCAAAGCTTCTATGAGATGAGGCAGAGGTTGACTAGTGTGCCCATATTAAGGCTTCCAGAGAAGGACGTTGGGTATGTAGTTTACTGTGACACATTAGGGATAGGACTCGGGTGTGTTTTGATGCCGGAGCGAGCATTGATCGCGTATGGTTCTCGATAGTTGAGACAGCACGGGCAGAACTACGTTACCCATGACCTGGAGTTAATAGCAATGGTATTTTCCTGGAAGATGTGGTGGCACTATCTTATGGGAGAGAGTTTTATAGTCTACTATGACCACCAAAGTCTCAGGTACATCTTCTCGTAGACAGACCTGAACCTGAGACAGTGACAATGGCTCTAGTTCCTCCAAAACTATGACTTTGAGATAATCTATACTCCTGGGAAGGGGAACCTTGTAGCAGATTCTCTCAGCATGAGATCAGGCATTCAGCTGCTAGGAGAGGTGACAAAGTAGCTAGCCACGTTGTAGATATCCTTTGTTGATAGATATGGAGAAGTATTTCTACAGTCTCTCACATTCACTCCTCCACTTCATAAGAAATTCAGGGAGGCACATCGTGAAGATGTTGACTGTGAGACGCGAGATGCTCAAATATCCTCAGAGCAAGCACCTGATGGATTTTCTGAAGGTGGAGAGGACGTTATTCTCTTCAGAGGATGTACCATGGTACTAGTTTAACTTCAGGAGGAAGTGTTGTGGGAGTTACATGCATCTCTTTTAGCGGTACATCCAGGTGTGATGAAGATGTATCAGGATCTCCGCGGACAGCACCGGTGTCCAGGTATAAAGAAAGCAGTAGCAGAGTTTGTCTCATGATGCCTCACTTGTCAGCAAGTGAAGGCGGAGCACCAGGTTCCAGTAGGCTTGGTTCAGCCCTAAGAGGTCCCAGAGTGGAAGTGGGATGGGATATCCATGGATTTTGTGATGGGACTTCCACGTACATCCAAAGGTCATGACTCT
Organism: Viscum album; assembly: GCA_963277665.1. Classification (NCBI taxonomy): domain Eukaryota; kingdom Viridiplantae; phylum Streptophyta; class Magnoliopsida; order Santalales; family Viscaceae; genus Viscum; species Viscum album. Next base: position 667,595,641 of record OY728131.1, on the reverse strand, counting down.
ATCTGGGTGATTGTCGACCGACTCACCAAGTCATCCCACTTCCTACCGATCAGAGAGTAGGGCTCAGTAGAGAGATTGGGACGCCTCTACGTAAAAGAGATCACACGGCTTCATGGTGTGACATTGAAGATCGTCTCCGACCAAGATGCTCGTTTCACTTCTCGGCTATAGAAGGGGTTACAGGAGGATTTCGGGACACATCTTCTCTTGAGAAATTCCTTCCATCCTCAGACGGATGGTTAGAGTGAGAAGACCATTCAGACTCTCGAGGACATGCTCCGTGCATGCATCCTCGACTTCGGTCGCAGCTGGGAGGATCACTTACCCTTGGTGGAGTTTTCATATAACAACATATACCACTCCACCATCGGGATAACACCTTTCAAGGAACTTTACAGCCGACCTTGCAGATCGCCTCTGTACTGGACTGACCCAGGGGAGTCAGCACTTATGGGACTGAAGATGGTGCAGGCTACAACGGAGAAGGTGAATATCATCCAGGACCGGATAAAGACTACACAGAGTAGGCAGAAGTCCTATGCTTATAGGAGATGGAGACCACTGGAATTCGAGGATGGTGTCCATGTCTTTCTACGGGTCTCACCTCGATGAGGTCTATGGAGATTTGGCCGAGGCGACAAGTTATCTTCTCAATTCATTGGACCTTTCCAGGTCCTCAGTAGAGTAGCCAAGGTGGCTTACCGCATGGCTCTTCCACCTCAGTTACACCAGGTGCACGACGTCTTCTAGGTATCTCAGCTGAGGAGATACGTGCACGACCCATCCCACATCATCGACCATAGGGAGATCGACATCGATGACAGGGAAACTTTCACGGAGGTTCCATTGGAGATGGAGAATCAATAAGAACAGGTCCTACATAGATGGTCGATACCTCTGGGGCGTGTTTGTTGACAGCACGGGAACCTTCGGAAGAGCACAAGGGAGCGAGAGGCTCAGATGCGTGCTCAGAACCCCCATTTGTTTTCTTAGTGTGAGTTGTAGCTTATGGGGATGTAAAGACCTGAGGTGGGGAGAATTTAAAGACCCGGAATTCCAGTGGAAATTTTTTTTAAATTACATGGGAATTTTACGAGTCCGTAGTTTTTGACAGCGCTTGATTCTGAGGCTCGGTGTGGCCAGAATCAATTTATGAAGTTTTGTTCGAGTACATTCAGTAAACATACGTGCGGGATTTTATATATTATGAACCAGTGCTAGTAATTGAAATCTGAGGGAAACTTTGAACTCACAATGCCAATATTCACTTAAAGATACCTTTATCGCAGTTGCGTTTTTTCAAGATTATAAGTTAATTTTTTTTTGGGATTTCTAAATAAATTAAATAAAAATATGCGTAGCATATTTTTATTTGAGTGGTGGTTTAATCCTCTAAGGGGAGGTTGGAGGTGGGTCCCACCTGCGCATAACCTCCCTTGGGAGGATATTATGTGGTGGAGTCCACACGGTCTCAAACCTCCATAAACCCCCTTTAACCCCTTGAGTTCCCCATTAATGGGGGGAACTCTTCAACTACACCCCTTAATGGTGCCAACCCACCTAAAAGATAATTAATGCATCAATTAATTATCTTTTTGAAAACATTTGAATCCTTTTCATCCCATTTAATTTAATGAGTTGTTTAATTTAATTAAACACAACTCTTGTGTGTTGTTGTGCCAAAAAATAATTGACTCCTCCTCTATAATTTTTGGTTGGAACCTTGGTGGATCCTTTCCTCTTCAACGAAGAACGATATCCTCTCAACAAAAAACACCCATCTCCACCAAAGCACGATGAAGCCATCTTCTTCCTTCTTCATCATTCTTCAACCGATGCAAGGAAATGGAAGCGACTCCCACGACATCTCCAATGACCTTCATCTTCATCAAAGGAGAAGACGTCACCTGCGAAGAATGTCGCCAACGACGACGTCACCTCAAAAAACTCATCCGCCAATGATGAGTACCATTCTTCCTTTTTGACACATGAGTGTGAGAATTGGGAGTGTGTGACAAATGCTGCAATCAACGAATCGACATCTGCCCTTTTTCTGAGATCGTCAATGAATGAAAAATATGAGGTAGGGGTTTGTTTTGAGTAAATTAAACCCTCATTCCTCATCATTTATTTATGGTTCAATTATGGCTAGTTGTTATCACCTAATGCATAGGTTACAGGCCGAACAAACATTGTTTGACAACCCTCTATTGGTTATTGTTTGGTTGATGATGGAGGCGGAGCTGGAAGGGCACGGTGTTGTCGCACCGCGCTGGAGGAAGGGGGCGCGGCCATGCAGTCTGCGGAAAATGAAGACGGTGGGGCACCGTCGTACCGCGCTAAGGAAGCCCCACGGCCGGGCCGCCCCTCGGTCGGTCCACCATGGCCAGGCTGCCACGTCCGGACCGCCCCTCGGCCGGGTCGCCACGGCTGGGCCTCCATGGTCGGGCCTCCCCACAGCTGGGCCCCCCTCGGCTGGGCTGCCCTCAGGTCGGGCCAGCCCTTTGGGCCGGGCTATCCACTCAAGTCAGGCCGCACCCGCAGACCGGGTTAGAACTCGGTTCGGACCAGGTCGGGCTGGGTCGATCCGAGTGGGTCGGTCCGGACCAGGACCCACTATGGCCATTTACACCTTTTGGCCTGCATCTTGGGCTACGGGTGTCTGAACGATGAACCATATACGACGATGGAATTCTTGGATTGAAATGATTCTTTTGGAATACCCCACTTGAGGTTTGGACGTAGTTGGGGTACAGTGGGGTTGGTTCGAGCCTAAAAACCAACCGAGCCCCTGGAACGGAAATGTCAATAACTCATAGACCGGACGTCTGATTGACGCGTCGTCTGTCGTGTTGGGATCCTTATGATGAGAGGGAACTACAAGATACAACAACTTGAGAATTCATGGTAGTTAATATATCAACACATGGCTCAAGGATTGGACCCTCCCAGAATCAAGTGTGTTGTATGCGGGAACCCTAGGGCTGGCTGCGACTAACATGACAGAATCCTCCGTGGGTTCGACATCGACGATACTGTACCAGGATCCTCTGTGTGTTCGACAATGACGATATTGTACCAGGATCCTCAATGGGTTCAACAGTGGTGAAAACTTTATTGAGATCCTCTGTGAGTTCGACAGTGATGAATTCTGTACCAGGATCCTATATGGGTTCAACAGCAGTGATATTGTTCCAGGATCCTATGTGGGTTCGATAGAGGAGATGGTTAAATGGCTACAACTAATCATCTCTACCCCTCTACAGGAGTAGTATACCTCTGTGAGCTGAGTCATGTCTTTCAACCATTATCATCGTGGTGATTGAATTTACTTCCTTTGTGGAATGGGTTGTGCTTCAGCTCGAGAGTTGGAGCTGGACTGTGATTGATAACTTAGGTATATGTATGGGCATATACCTAAGTAAGGTTGGTTGATACTTCATGATTGCATCTTACTTATTTGTTTTATCCTTAGTGGATTCTAGGAGACCTTCGGGGGTCTCAGGGTCCCATACTGAGTATTTTTATACTCTCCCCTGCACGGGCTTCGCCTGCACCTTGTTGTGTTCTGTGCAGACGATGGTCAGTAGTGATCGAGGCTGAGGGTAACGGACAAGAGGCTACTCGGAGCTGGACTAGATCGGACGTACCTCAGAGATGAGTGTTCGAGTTCTATACATACCCTTCAGGTAGGATTCCCTGGTGGATGATCCAAGAGCTATTTTCCTTTTTTACTTGTACTTGTACTTGTTGTTTAGTTGGGTTTCTATATTGGCCCAGTTACTATCAGCACACTTTTCTTTTCTATTTTATTACTTGTTTCCTCTACTACTTGTGTTCAGACTTATTGTGTTACAGGTTTAAAGGCAATACCTTCCCTTTTTATCAAGGATTCGCCTTTGGTTCTAGTCGGAAGCCCCTGGCCTATGGAAGAGGGGCTTGGGGTAGTCACAGCACGGGCCTCGAGGATGGGTCGTGACATTTGATATCATCTTCACAGTTTTATACCCATGACACATGTTTTAAATGACTTTGGTATCATTAAAAGATATTTATTGAATCACTTTGAGAACACCACACATCGGATGAATGTGTTTTCTATGTGTACACATTAAAAATAATTAAATGGTGTCTTTCCCATGATTTTACATCAATTTGAGGTTGTTTTCTATGTTTTTGACAATTATATGCAATTTTTAGAGTTTTAAAACACTAAAAATGTATTTACAGTCATCCAGAGAAAATGTAAACTTATAATGATGTATTGTTTGTTATTATAATTCAAAAATAATATATGGTCTATTTTATCTAATTTCACATCCACCTGACATCATTTTCATAGTTTTGACCCCCTAACACATGTTTTTAAACACTTTGGTATCTTTAAAAATAATTTATTGAGTTATTAGGAGGACTCTACACATCATATGGATGTGTTTTTTGTACATACACATCAAAAATAATTCCATGGTGGTTTTCGCGTGATTTCATGTCAATATGAGGTCATTTTCTGTGGTTTTGACTGTTATATGCATGATTTAGTGTTTTAAAACACTAGAAACATATTTATTGACATCCCAGGTAAACCATGACTCGGAATGATGTGTATTCAGTTCCTATAATTTAAAAATCAATATATGGTTGTTTTCCTATGATTTTATGGTCATTCGATATCGTTTACATATCTTTGACCCCCTAACACTTGCTTTTAAAGAATTTTGTATCTTTAAAAACTGCTTATTGATTCATTCTGAGCACACTATACATTGGATGGATGTGTGGTCTACACATAAACATTAAAAATATTTCAATAGTGTTTTTCCATGATTTTATGTCAATATTAGTTCGTTTTATATGGTTTTGACTACTAAACACATGTTTTAGTGTTTTAAAACACTAGAAATGTGTTTATGGGTATCTTGGTCAAAATATAATTTCTAATAACATTTCATTAGATCCTACACTTCAAAAATCAATCTATAATATTTTAATGTTATTTTAAAACCATATGTTATTTTTTTCATATTTTTGAACCCCTAACACATGTTTTTAAAGAGTTTAGTATCTTTAAAAATTGCTTATTGAGTCATTTAGAGAACATAGAATGTTAGATGGATGTGTTTTCTATGGGTACATGTCACAAATAATTAAAAGGCAGATTTCCCATGATTTTACCTCAATTAGAGGTTATTTTATATATATTTTTTACCGTTACATGAACATTTTAGTTTTTTAAAATACTGAAAATGAATTTATGGGAATCCCAGGAAAATCGTAACTTATAATGATGGGTCATCAATTTATGGATTTCAAAAATAAATCTATGGTCTTTATCCTTTGACTATATAGCAATACAATATCATTTTCATAGTTTTAAACCCCTAACACACATTTTTAAAAACATTAGTATCTTTACAAACTACTTATTGATTCATTCTGAGCACCCCATGCATCATATAGATGTGTTATTTATTAATACACATCAAAAATAATTAAATAATGGTTTTCCCATTATTTCACGTCAATTTTGGAACTTTTTCTATGGTTTGGACCATTACATGCACGTTTTAGTGTATTAAAACACTAAAAACATGTTTATGGGTATCCTGGGAAAATAATAACTTAGAATGGAATGTATTTGATTTCTACATTTCAATAATAAACATATGGTCATTTTCCTTTGATATCATAGTTATATGATTTCATTTTTCTAGTTTTGATGCCTTAACACGCATTTTTTAAAAACTTAAGTATCTTTAAAAATTGTTTATTGAGTCATTCTGAGAAAACTGTATATCAAATGGATATTTTTTCTACATTTAAACATTAAAAATAATTAAATAGTGTTTTTTCAATTATTTAATTACAATCTAATCTATTTTTATATGGTTTTGATTATTACATGCAAGTTTTAGTATTTTAAACCACTAAAAACACATTTATGGGCATCCTTGGAAAAATGTAACTCAGAATGACTTTTCATATGTATCTATATTTTAAAAATAAATCTATGGTACTTTTCCTCTAATTTCAAATCCATATGACATAGTTTTAATGGTCTTGGACCCCAAAAACACATTTTTAATGACTATGGTATCATTAAAAATTGTTTATTGAGTCATTTTGAGCACACCACACATCAGATAGATGTGTTTTCTCTACATACACATCACAAATAATTCAAAGTTGGTTTTTCCATGATTTCATATCAATATTAGGTCTTTTTATATGGTTTGGACCATTAAAATCATGTTTAAGTGTTTTAAAACACTAAAAACACATTTACAGAAATCCTAGAAAAAAGTACCTCATAATGAAACTTTTTTCAGTTCCTATATTCCAAAAATAAATATAAGTTCATTGTACTCTAATTTCACAATCATCATACACATAATTTGGGTGGAATGACTCTAAGTGGTTTTTTTAATATAAAAGTGTCATTTTTTACTTTAAAATGCATATCACATGGCCAAAACCAATAAAAAAAGATTGGATTGTTTTCAAACTTTCAAAAATGATCCATAATTCATCTTGGACATGTAGTAGTTGAGGAAACATAAATATAACACACAATGTGGTTCGTATAACTCAAAATGTGTGTTTTCAAAATAAAAATGTCATTTTAGTTTAAAATATTTTTCACATTGTCAAAGCTGAGAAAATGAGCTCAGATTGTCTTTAAATATTTGAAAAATGATCGATAGTTTATTTTTAATGTCTAGGAATCGAATGTATGTCAATCGGGAACTCAAAGTAGGAATTATGACTTGATGTACATGTTTAAAATATAAGTATTATTTTATATTAAAACTCTTGTCGCATATCCAAAACTGAGGAAATGTGCTCAAATTGTTTTCAAACTTTAGGAAAATGATACACAACCCATTTTTTACATGTATAAATTGACCACATTTCAATCTAACACACAATGTGGTTGGTATGACTCAAATTTCATGTTTTTAATATAAAAGTGTCATTTTATTTTTATTCATGGTAGTTCTATGTGATCATTGAAAATGTTTTAATGATCTATGAAGGTTAGAATTTACCTTGGTATGATGAGCTGTAAGGCTAGAAATTTCTACGGGGATCATTCCCATTATTCTCTGAATTATAGACACTATATAATTATCTATTTTTGACCAATACTAATCATGTTTTTTCCTTTAAGAGACATGTTTCTACTCTTTTTCATTCAACCTTGTAATTTCTCTTTATGTTTTCTGATCAACAGAACTTCTCAAACCCACACTGGGTGTAGCAGTAAAAGATGGTGTTTCACTACTAAAGACAACTGATAGAGTAAGCCCAGAACCTATCCCTCGTACATGTCCAAGATACTCCTTCCCTAAAATGGTTTCAACTAACCATTTTGCGATATCGATGACGATTTTTAAGGGATTGCATCCCATACTTCTTGAATTTACCCAGTTAATACAACAATATTAATAAAATTAAATTATCTGAACTTCATAATATTATCTATTTTAAAAAAATAATTACTATTTAATTTTATTTCATTAATATAAAAATATAATAATGAAAAATAAATTATAACAACAAATATTCCTTAAACCCAGTTAAATGGGGCTAGCTAGATAGATCAAGTGGTGCCAATAGATCTAATTGGAATTGTTTGATCCATGTAGTTGGCCCTATTTAATTAGGTTTAAGTTGTGCTTGTTTTTAAAATTTATTTCTCATTAATATTTTTTATATTAATGAAATAATGTAAAATATTAATGAAAAGAACATACTATAATGTCTCTAGTAGGTTCATTCACAAAACTGTTGTTGAGTTTCCTATGAACTTTAGGCCATATCTCTATCCATCCAATAGTGTGACCTAATTCATTATCCATCATAAAAAATATATACAAAAGTTAAAAAAAGATTGACTTATAATAAATTAATATAAATAATATTGGATAAAATACAACCAAAATTTTACTTTTTCTCAAAAAACTATGAACTACTTGTGATATAAAGAGTGCCTTTTTTCTCATGGTTCATGGTATTTTTTTAGATAATTCCTACATAAAATAGAAACATTAATAAAAATTATAATTTTATTTTACCAATGTTATTAAGATATTATAAAATATGAAATTATTTAATGATATGTATCTCTATTACTATCGACAAACATCTTCCATTGCTCATGAGAAATGCCTTCAGTCACTTTTTCATACATTTTTTGTGAGCTCGAAGATGTGTTTTTAAGTTCATTTCATAATTTCCATTTAAAATATCTTTATTTATTGAACAAAATTTTCAAATTCAATGGGAATGAAATAGAATCCGGGGAATTATAATAGAAAAACATTAAGAAAAAAACCACAACACCTTATAATTATAATAATAATTTTACTCATTTATTTTAAATAATTTATCAATGATTATTAAATTAATATTACCATTACTTGTTTATAAAAGACTTTATTTTTCCAATTTGTAGTAATATGTCTCCAATATTTTTAATTAATAGAAAAAATCACCATCTTGAAAGTTCCAAAGATTCAGGTATAATCACCAGTAGTCACCCCAAACTCATCAAATGGAATGATAATCTTGAAGTATTTCAGGCCTCAAACATATGTTGTATTCATATTTATATCTCTTTTTTGTTACCATTATTTGTTTTAAAAATGCATTAAATAATTAATAAAATATATATTTTTTATGTACAATGACATACATACTAGTAATGGTAACTCTCCAATATCCCCTGGATAGAGGGGTGGTCAACTGCTCCATCGATGAAGGTGCATCAGATAGTGGGATACCATCAACATCAAGGGAAAATAATAGCTCACTAGAAGTCTCTTGTACAACAGAATCACTTGGATCTACTAAAGCTGGAGGTGGTGGTGGTTTTCTCTAAGATTTAGATCTACTAGGATCTCAAAATTTTATTTTTCTTAGAATTATTATAATTCAAATGGTTCAAAATATATTAAATGTATAAAAAAAATCTAAAGTTAAATAGTTTTACAAAAAAAGAAAAAATAGAACAATGTATATTTGTACAAAACACTTATAAAAGAGAAATTGTAATATAGTTTCATTACAAATTTATATATTCAATTATTTTCATCTTTATTGTATTTATTTTTATTAAATGTTTACAATAAATTTTTAAGATCCCCCATTTTGATCATTGTTCGGGTTAGGGTCTTGAATCAATATAATGTAAATTTAAAATAAAAATGATCCAATTCAACATGAAAAATATAAAAATAAATGAATAAATATTACCCCTAAAAATAAAAAGATTGGATGTTATGGAATAAGGTCATTGAGGTAAGGAAAGGGCAATGGAAAACATAGAGGTCAGTGATACAATCCCAACAATATCTAACTCGAACAGAATTAGGAGAAATCAAAGAGGGTGGTAGTAGTACAGAGTAGTGGGGAAGGGGTTAGGTATCTGCAGCCATTGTGTGTGATGGTCATCTAGAAATAGGTAAGAGGATAAACCATCTCCGGTGAAGACACGTCGGGGGATGCCTCCATGGACGGCGATGAGGGAGGGAGTTTTGGGAGTCAGTAGAGGTTATTTTTTTCAATGAGGGACATGGTCAGGGGTTAGGGTCGGTGTCAAGGAAGGGGGTATTTACATCTAGTGTTCCACATTGAGGTAGGGGTTTGGCATTGAGGGATTAGGAGTTGGAAACCGGTGTTTGGGGGAGGGCGGGTGCAATTTCGAGGGAGGTAGAGTTGGTGGGGTGCATGGGGGTGAGGGGTCAGGGTGTAGAGGTCATAGTGGTTGTGGTGGGGTGGTGGAAGGGGGCATGGTAAATTAGGTTTTCTAAGTATTTAGTGGTGTTTTAATAAAACCAATATTAAATCTAATTACTCGAAGTTTTATGAAATCACCACAATATTTTAAATGATATAAAAATAATAATAATTAGCGATGGTTTCCAGAATTGTCGTTAAGACCTTATTATTCTTATAGTGTATAGTGACACATTATCCATCATAGCTATGTGTCTCAAGATTATGAGGGTCTCCCATGGTGGATTCAGTCTTAGCTGTGGAAAGGAAAAGCTTCCTCATCCTTCTCCCAGTCATCACTGTAATGACTTGGATTTTCAATGTATTATTTTTGAATATCAAATGGAATATTTTTGGGACCAAGTGATAAGGAAGCATATGATTTTGAGGCTGGATGATCCTGGAATAAATGATTTAAATAAATTAAATATATTAATAACACGCACACATTTGTTTCCTGAAAAACTGGAATAACTCCCAAATGGGGGACCATATCAAGAATTAAAGGGAAAAGTTGAGTTTAGATCGTGATTTTTACAGTCGGTATGAGATAACCATTATTGGGGCGGGGTTTTGTGAAATATTTATCCTAGACACAAAATTGATAAAATAAATAAATCTATTTTTTATTTTATTTTTTTGATGCAGTGAACAAGCTCTTTTACAAATACACAGTTATAGATTTTCCTGACAGTTGGCCACAAAACCATGGATACCTAGACAACCATTGGAGAGCATTCTTGGAAAGTGACACCATATCATATTAGGATCGAGTATTGTTGCACTATAAAAGTTCATGGATCTCACCAATGATGGCAATGAAGGACCATTCTTCATCATAAATTTATCCCAAATCCAAGTAGGATGTTGATTTGTGATTTTTCCATCCCAGTCAAATTCAGATAATTTCCACGAACAGGAATTGATTTTCAAATGAATAGTAGATTAAATTGATGGAATTATTTTTCTCTTTGAATTTATCCCTCTTCATTTTTCTATTTCTTTGAAAAACGATCGAGGACAAACAAAAAACGGATAAGGTTCATTCCTCACATATTTTGGCTTATGGTTTTCTCCCCTATTTTCTCATGAATTCATCGTGGATATTTCTTTTGTCACATGGTTTGATGATTAATCTGTATTTGATCATTTCATGACCATTCTTCGACACAGAGGATCAATACCACCGGTATTGCTTGTGATGGAGGTTATAATTTGAGAATCAGCATTGGCAATGGATGATATGAGGTGGAACATGATCAGATTGGGTCATGGGTTCTGTTTTCTAAAATTTTTGTGTGAGGAAGCGTGTGGTGGGTATTAATTGGATTAACTGATCTTTTTTTGAGTAGACCCAGGAATGAAATCTGGTGAATGGGTGACATCGATGTATGAAAAACACCAATAAAAAGGTATTGTAAAGGATAGTGGCTCCAGTGACATACTAACTTATCTAGAAGAGATCTATGCATTCTATAAAATCCCATAGAACATGGTGTCTAATAGATCATTACACACTGTGTGGAATTCCCTATATGGCACTAGGGTTTCCACAGTGAGTAAAATTTCACACGTTGTGTAACCATATCACACATCGTGTGACAAGTGTTTAGAATCTTGTAATGTTTCTTGGAGGATACAAGGGAATAGGTAGGACAAGTACATAGACATGGGAAGAGAACAAAACTAGGTGTACATGGACACAAACACAACCATTTGTACACAGAAAAGGCCAGGTGTACACAGGTTAGTACACGAGCACAAGTATATGGCATGGGAATGGTTCTAGGAAATCTCTACACACCATGTACTTTTCCTACACACTGTGTATTTAGAGATTTACATGTCATGTGGGGCAGCACCACACCGGCAGACCAAGGGTTGGATGGACATGTTTTTTACTCCTAGAACACACAGTGTAACCCCTTTTAGGGTGTTTGTATCCATTTTTTTATCCCTTTTAGACCAGTCTTGTTTTAGTGTGTTCCCTTGGTTCATTCCCTCGAGGGTATAATGTTGTATTATATCAATATCTCAATATTGCGATCCCCTCTAGAGTATTAGTCTAATATAGAGTTTGTGGTGTCCCTCCATGAGATTGGAGTGTGATCCCTTATCAATTTTATATCCTAAGTGGGGTTTATCGAATCAGTGTGACCTCCTTAGGCAGGGCATTAATCCTCCATAAAGTAAGTTGTATTGGTAGGGTTTGTTGTATCATTGGCATATGATCCCTTATGTAGAAGGTTGATCTAGATTGGGTTTGTGGTGTCCCACAGTGGTCATGGATGTTTCCCCCTTTATTAGTATTAGTCCCTTCTATGGACAGTGATAATTCTTGGGTGGGGTCCAATAATCTTGAACTATTATATGATTATATCCGATGATGGCATGTCTTATAGAGTGGAATCTCCAAAAATGATCATTTCTTAAAGAAGAATCATATGCCTGAAAGTTAGTTGTGATCTCCTAGTGATGGGGTGTCCTTCTTGAGTATATCTGGGTTCTCTCTTGTTTCAATTTAGTATTATATTATGATTTTGAGATGTATATCCTTGATGATTTGTATTTGGTATTTTCAATGGTGCCCTATTAGGTATTGTTATACTCTCCCATGCATTGGGATCTACACACACGTGTCATGTATTATTTATATTAATAACCATTTAATGGTGTCTTAGGAGGATAGGGATATGGTGAATCATTCCTTGATCTTGAAAGACTGATTTGTTTCTTGGGTGCTTGTATTTGATTGTAGTCCTCACCCTTGGAGCTGGTTGGAATCTCTATTGTTTTTTTGGGATTGTATTTGGACCTTGTTTCACTTTCAGTACCTTACTATTGTACCATGATTGTGGGATCATAGTAGTATGCAAGCATTATTTTCAGTTTTTATACATTTCTTCATTGTATGGGATTGAATATGTGTTCTTATATATAGGTACTTTCGGAAAATTTCTCCCATGTGTGGGATATTCCTACTCGGTGTTGGTCTCTATCCCCTGGCCTATTAGAGGGGGGATTGGGGTAGCCGTAGTTCAAACCCTAGTCGGTCGGTTCATGAAAAAGTGGTATCATATCATTCAATTCTACCTCAGGTCTAGAGTCTATGATATTGGTTTGTGGAAATAATGTTAGGTGTTTCAAGTTTGGCTTTTAGGCCAGGTAATCCATTGTTGGTGGAGTAGCGAATGTATCAATACTCCAAGACTCCAATTACCTTTTTTAAACTTGGTACATGTAGACATTGGTTTCAGGTAAAGCATTTGTACATGAATCATATATGAATTTTTTGTTGTTTCTATGTCCTTCTTGAGTTATCTCCTCGTATATACTCTTTAATTGAGGTATATCTTGTTTATTTCAGGATTCTTCTATGAAGACAGCCAGCCAGGATTTTTCCAGGTGATCACAAAGATGATCTTCCAAGTGATGAGGTATCAGTGTAGGGGGGGCTATACCAAAGATAGACCTCTATGTGGCTTACTATCTATACAACCACTCATTTAGAAGCAAAAAATGTTTGTAGTTTCATAATATTATGTGCACAAGATGAGTACAATGCCTGAGTTCCATAGGCATTTAACTCCTATATTGTAGAGTGAGACTGACCCTTTGGTGGTTGAGGACTTCATAGAGTTAGTCACTCAATATTTATATCTTTTGAGGACATCTACATATCATATGGTGGTCTTCATGAAGAGTCTTCTTTAGGAATCTACTGGGTGATAGTGGAGTTTAGTGACTCAGTCACATGACTAGATAACTCTCTCCTAGTTATAATTCTACTATCTCTTTAGGGAGGAGTTTTAACCAGCCACATTTTGATTAGTTCACATAAAGGAGCTTTTACATCTATTTTAGGGTAGTTTGATCATGGTAGAGTACTCGGTGAGGTCTAATGATCTCTCGAGATACTCCATAGATATGTTTTAGGATATATTTTTAAAATCATAGACCTTTGAGTAAGGATTATGTTGGGATATCATATATTTAGTGATATCCCTATGCATTCCCACCTATGATGTGGTACATGAGTGGTCTTTGGTGATGGAGAGCTACATGGAAGAGCAGCCGCCAATAGTGAATCCTAGTAGTGGTAACCCGGGAGATGAGACCTAGATAGTAGGTAGTTGATGATAGTCACATGATACAATCATGTTAGATGATTCAAAAGGTGATCCCATGACATAAGGGCAGTGGAACAGGGCTCTTAGGAGTGTTTGAATCAGTCAAGAGAGAGGTGGTGTTTCTACTACAATGATTGGGGTAATATGGATCATGGTTTTCTGACCCATAGTATAGATGATCAAGATATGATCAAGGGTCCATTGAGGAAAACACAAAGGTGGGATTAAGGTGGTCCATAGGGTAGATAATGTGTCAGAGGGCCTGGCAGAGTAGTAGGAGGTGGTTGGAGACTTTGGCATGACCTTTGCGGTTGGTGACTCTGACATGTGATGAATCAATGACAGTTCACTTCTACTGATAGTGTGATTTGATGCTTAGAGGTGAGAGTTTTGTATGGGATCTCTTTTTATTGGTGAGGAGGCCTTATGAAGTTGTCATGGGTATAAAATGGATATCTATAGTCCAATCCCATATCAATTGTTTTAGGAGTAGGATGCGGTATGACTATAGTGATGAGATGAGGTTTTCCTTTGTGGGTGAAAACAAAATATTAGAGGATCTAGATGGGTATATAAATAAAATGGTGCATCAAATTACTCACCACTTGGATATAATAGACCTTACAGTAGTGGATTCTATGGGCTACCTCTTCCTTACAGTGGCGGTGGAGTATGAGTAATTTGTTCCTAAGGACTTTCCATCCTTACCACCCCACTGTGATCTAGACTATGATATTGAATTATACCCTATTATGAACCTGATATCTACACCAACATGTAAAATGGCTCCCACAGAGCTTCTTGAGCTGATGGTGAACTTAGAGGACTTGCAGGAGAAGGGATTTCTGAGACCCAGTGTTTCCCTTTCGGTAACCTCCATGTTTTTCTCCAAAAGAGAGTATGGGGGTTTGAGGTTTTTTGAGGACTAAAAGTGCCTAAACCAAATGATCATGAAGAATAATTATCCACTATAGAGGCTCTATGACATCATTGATCAGTTGATAGGAGCATGATGGTTGTCAAAGATTGACCTCAGATCAGGCTATCACCAGTTATGAGTGTGGGATGAGGATATACCAAAGATGGAATTTAGGTGTCGCAATGGTAACTATGAGTATTTTTTTATTACCATCAGTTTGATGAACACCCTAGTGGTTTTAATGGGACTCATGAATTATATCTTTTATCCCTTCTTATACCAGTTTTTGGTTGTGTTCATCGATGATATCCTAGTGTACTTGGAATCCGAGGAGGACCAAGCAAGACACTTGAGGATAGTCCTAGACAGGCTTCAAGAGCACTATCTTTATGGGAAGCTCTCAGAGTGTTAGTTTTCGATTCAATAGTTCCACTTCCAAGTACACATCATCTTATAGGAATGATTGGTAGTGGACCTAGCTAAGGTTGAGGCGGTGCTTACTTGGGATCCACCCAAGAGTGTTACTAAGGTACAAAGTTTACTTGAGTTTACTGTATTATATCAGAGGTTTATACAAGATTTATCTACATTAGAAGCACCCATGGAAACTTTGAACCAAAATGGGTATCCTTTTGTGGACTTAAATATTCCAATAATTATTTTAGGATCTAAGGAAGAGGTTGATGAGCACAACCATCTTGATATTTATAGAGGATGGTTTCAAGTACATAGTATTTTATGATGCATCTAGGATTGGGATTGGATGTGTTATGATGCAGAAATAGGAAGTGAATTTCTATGGTTCATGAAATTTGATACCACATGAGTATAACTACACAACACATGATCTTAATCTTGTATTGGTGGTCTTCACACTAAATATGTTGTGACACCACCTGATGGGTGAGTGATTTATCATCTACTATAAACCCAAGGCTCAAAATTATACCGTCTCTCAGATGCATCTTGACTTGATATAGTGGTGATGTCTAGATTTACCCCAGGACTATGAATTTGATATTTTCTATACTCTTGGTAAGGGGAATATAGTGGTAGACTCTCTCAGTAGGAGGTCTTTTTCTCATTTTTTGGGCAAGGAATCATATCATTGTGACTCATTGTAGTTGTTCTTAGTGTACAAGGATGTTACTTAATATATATAGTCTATGGTTGTTACCCATAATTTTTTATAGTGTGTCATGGATTCTTAGCATAGAGATACCCACTATGAGACCTTACATACTCAAATATCCATTCTATATTCTCCTGATGGATATTCTGAATGTGGGGAGCATGTTATCCTTTTTAGAGGATGGATGATGGTACCTTTGACATTATGGGAGTAGGTGATGTGGTAGTTTCATACATCCCCTTTGGTGCTAAATCCAGGTGTGAAAAAGATGCACCAGGGCCTCTAATGTTAGTTTTGGTGTCCATTCATGAAGAGGTGTGTTACATATTTTATCTCATGATGCCTCACTTATCATCAAGTGAAGGCTGAACACCAGGTTCTAGTGGGATTATCTCAACCCCTTGAGGGGCCAGAGTGGAATTGGGATGAGATATCCATAGACTTCATGATGGAGTTACCACATATGTCCAGGGGAAATGATTCCATTTGGGTAATCATGTAATGAATCAAAAATTCAATCCACTTCCTAGCCATTCAAGAGTAGATTTCAATAGATAACTTTGGATGTTTTTATGTGTATGAGATAGTCCAACTCCATTGAGTAACCTCGATGATCATTTCATACTATGATGCTCGTTTCACATCAAGATTATAGAGAGCATTGTAGGAGGTCTTTGGGACTCAATTATGCTTGATCATAGTGTTTCATTGGTGAATGAGCAGACCATTCAGGTCTTGGAGGAAATATTGTGGGATTTCATGTTGGACATTGGTCATAGTTGGGAGGATAATCTACTCTTGGTGGACTTTTTGTACAATAAATGATATCATTCCATCATTGGTATGACATAATAAATCCCTTTTAAGAGTGACTCTATAGGTCACAACTTTTTTTATTGATCCATCTGAGTTATTATTAATTGGCCTAATGTTGGTGTGAGATACTATAGTGAAGGTACAGATCATCCAAGAGAAAATGAGGACTGCACAGAGTTGTCAGAAGTCTTTTTCTGACAGATGACATATGCCACGAACTGAATCTGGTCTCCATTAAAATTAAAACCTGAACTAGTCCTTTGAATGTCCCGAAGGGGGTTCCCTATCCCCATGGGGTGGAATAAGCACCTGGTTATCATAAATAATGGTTTGGGAATGATTTACCTGAATTGGGATACATAAGACAACAAAAAACAATCAATAAAACGAATTTGAAAATTCATGCCAAACAAGTCTTAATTAAAAATTCATAACTAAATACAAGGCTTTTAACATGACACAAGGGGTCCCAAATTACAAAATTATAATCAAAGATAACCCAAATACCACCACACTACAAGGGGTCATCACCAGCGATGTAACACCCGAGACTTTTATGTTATATGAATCATCAAAGGAATCTTTTTCTACACAACACTTGCTTGGCTTGCTTTACACGCAATCGCGACCTTCCTCGATAGCTTGCGTCGTACGCAATACCGAGTTTCACTAAACAACAATATGCTATTAAAACTAGCCGTCATGAATAGTAATAACCACTTTTTGAAATTTTATAAATTTTATTTTTCAAAACGGACTTCATTTTTGGACTCAGAATATCGAAATTAGCCTAGGCTGAAATTTTGGTATTTTTCTGAAAACTTTCAAATTTTGATGAATAGTGAAACAACTAAGTGGTAGGTTAAAAACTGAATTTTGCATAAAAATTAATTTTACCGCTTCTGTGAATGGAATTTCAAAAATACAACAGACACGGTTGATATCAGTAAGTAAAATGTGGTTCAATGAGATAAAAATAATTTTTTGTCGAATATTAACTTTTTACTTTTTTTTACCGTGGTTAATAGTAAATAGGGTAACTAAGGGTAAATATGATATTAATATTACCCTAACACATGTCCTAATTCTATTGGACAAGTGTAATTTGACCAAAAACAAACTTAGGAATAAAAATATGACCATTTAGGCCCACATGGATTAGATTAGTACATTTATTATTAATTTATTTAAAGAAGGGTTAAAATAGTTAAAATCAAAGTATAATAAGTAACTCATTTTTAATATGGGGTTATACATAAGATAAATTCGACTATAAATATTCATTAGAAAGATAAAAAGATTTCCTACATAATGGTATTTTATTTGTAATTTTTAGACATTAAATAATTTAATTTATTTATGACACAATGATGATGCAGTAATTATCTTATTAATGAAATATTGACATAATTGATGTTATAAACACCAAAATAAATGTAATTTGAGACTTTTTATGAATTCAAATAATTTTATAGGTTATTATGATATATTAATGTTGATTTAATCAACTTGGTTAGAACATATAATTCTGTTATTACTTTCACAAAAATCATATATCAAATAGTGTCAAAATTGACACAAAATAGTTTTTAAATCAAATATTATATTATTAATTGTTATTTTATTACTAAAAATCTAAGGTTCGGCCAAATTACTTATATAAGGATATATATATTAATAATAAACAATTTGGGGTTCGTTTGGCATGTTATAGTAAGTGTATTAACCATATAGTGAAAGAAAACAAAAAGACACGGTAAAAGTTAAATTATTTAACTTAGAGTTAAATCTAATTGATAAGGTTAAAATAATACCCTAAACATGTCTAAATCCTATTGGTTGATAGGATTTCGACCCATCCCCACTTTAGCTTCGAAATAATACCCTTTTAAACCATTATAAACCGATTTTGACTTTAATATAAAATAATATTTTGAGATATTTCTAAGGTGCCCCTCTCCTCCCTTATAAAAGGGCACCTCCTCCCCCTCCTCCTCACACCAATTTGAGCACTCAAGCTCGGCAAACCCCTACCATCTTCTCCTCTCCACTTACCTAGAATAATCCTAGAGGTCCTGGTCTTCTTCAAAGACCAATCTTAGTTCCCTAAGTGGAGGATTCAAAGAGGCGTTCCAAAGAAGAGGTAATATCCATTACCGATCTTTTCAATTTCTTTCTTCTTCAACTTCTTCTTCTTTAGTTGTTTCATGATAAAGTAATAACATCAGTATTACTTACATACTGATATGTTATTATAAATATGAAACAACCCTAATTCACCTTCTATCCATCCCACGGAAAAATCAAATCACCGTGCGTGCGTACGTACGGAATACCGTCTCCACGCCGTGGTGTAATCTATTTTTCCACCATCACTTTACAAGGATGGGTATAATGGTGTAATGAGTAACTATTTATGATTATTATAAAGTAATATTGATACTGAAATAATATATATATACTCAAATACAGTTCCACGATCATAGGAACGATATCATCACTCGTGCGTACGTACGGAATACCGTCTCCACGATGTGATGTGACTCGTTCTACATGATCATCATTACATAGTAATTATATAAATGAATTGAATGAATAAATATGATATATTTTACACTAATACCATTCTGGATATAAGGTATATATAACCTTAAAAGAAGAATAATAATGTATTCGGCAAAACATGCATAAGAACAAAAGGCAATAAAGTCCCGAGTAACAAGTAACAATGAAATATTACTAACATGAAGATAATAATATGACCATATATGATATCAAATCAATATGTATGATTCTGGAATAAGTCAATAACATTATTTAAACCATTATACAGGAGCTTCGAACACGTACAAAGCAAATCGGACCTAAGGTAAGGGAAATATCACAATCTCATTTTTATCCGAGATTGTTTATACTTTGAAATTTACTGGGGTGTATTTTATCATCCACATCCATGTTTCCTCAATATGTATTATTATTTCCATTCACCTAAAATTTTTTAAAACCTATTTTACCCTTCGGTGAGTTTTTAGTAAAATATATGAAATGAATCTTTTGTCTTTTTTCGTACGAGGTACTTTTTTTGACTTTTCCGACAAAAGTACGAGAAGAATATTTTTTTTAACTTATACGGCATGAATGGATTCATAAAACATTATTTCCAGGAAGATTCCTTTACAAGTATTCAAGTTTATTTTTAATCAACTTCTTTTAATTTAAAATTGTATGACATTTTAAGAAAGGAAAAGTGTTTTTGAAGTAGAAAGGATATTTTCCTCAAGAATGGAGTTCAAGTATTTTATCAAAATTATTTTCCATCTAAGATAATAAAAGGGTTCTGTTTTTATCCCTATTATTACATGGATTTGATTATGTTGTGATGGAAATATTTTTATTAATTCCTTTATCTTATATGAATTGTTTTATGATGTCATGTTGTTTAAGAATCCCATTTTTATTACATGGGTTACGCTATGATGTATGGTTTATGATTATGTGGCACACATAATAAAGGATTCATTATAAGATGGGTGGGACCTATATCTCCCTCCAATGCATTGGGTAAAGATTTTATATCTCATGAGATAGACATGGCTGTAACAGAAGGTTATTTCGGTTCAGTGATACAGGACTGAAACGAGGAGTGAACTCGGTTCAGAAAGGGACTTTGTCCACTAAGATAGTCTTGGAAATGAGTCATGACTAACAAGAAATGATTTTCCATGATTATGTGTGCATGCCACAAAGTTTCAAGTTTCATGTTATGATTATGGGGATCTCATTTTCACTTCTATGATTTATTCCATGCTAAGATATTATGATCTCTTTTGCAGGTTATGATTTTCAAAAAGATATGATATGATTTTTATTTCCTTTATTTGCCCTTGCTGAGCATTTGAGCTCCCCCTTTTATGTTTTATTTTCCCCAGGTCAGGCAGATGGATATTAAATAGAATATGCTAAAAGGGACCCTAGATATGATGAAATAAATGGGAGACACTGTAGAAGATTTATGAACCAGTGGTTTATGTTTCCCAGTTTCTAAAGACACTATACCTATACGGTCCTTTGTGGTTTTTTCATATTTTGTAATAAGTGTGCTTCAATTTTGATGTATTAACAATGTATGTAGAGTATGGGTCGTTATAGTTGGTATCAGAGGAAAGGTATAGTCAACCTTTGGAAACTAGGATGTGAAAGCCTTAGTAAGAACCCTAAGGATAAGTCTAAGCATAGAACACAATCTTAGTGTTTTAGAAATGGCCTTGAATAACCTAGGATAAGACCTTAAGCATGAAAATTTTATTCTTGAATTATGTGGTTTTCCTATTATTATTAGTGTTGCTCACACTATTCTTCTTGGTTTTAGTCAATGTATGGAACCCGAAGGAACCGTGTTAATGCGGAATGTGATGGGAAATGCAATGATTGTCCACCTGAGCAACCAAACGATATGGGAGCTGGAATGAAAAATCTTGTAGCCATGCTCACACAACTTTCTCAAGCTATGAATCATGCAGGACTTCCAAACGAGCAAAGGAAGGAGCAACATTCTGTTGAATCCTTCATGAGGCAGCGTCCACCTTCTTTCAGCGGGTCTACTGATCCATTAGTTTCTGAACAATGAATTTGTACTACTGAAAAGATATTTTCAGTTATTCAATGTTCTGAGCATGATAAAGTCATCCTAGCAGTGTATCGTTTGGAAGGAGATGCTGATCAATGGTGGAATCTTATTAAGAATATGAGGCAAAGGGATGAAATTGAGTCTATGGAATGGGACGAGTTCAAGAACTTATTTTTCAATAAGTCCTTCCCTCGTATTCTCCGAACAAAGATGGAGAAAGAGTTCCTTGAACTGAAGCAAAGGGATGATGAATCTGTTGGTACCTATGAAGCAAATTTTACAAGACTTTCAAGGTATGCTTCTGGTATTATTATCCAACCTGAGAGTAAGATCGATCGATTCTTTAGTGGCTTAAAACCAAGTCTTCGAAGGGCGTTAGCCATAAGGGACTTCAATAGCTACGAGGAAATCGTTCGATGTGCTCTCAAAGTCGAGATGGAGATTGGAGTAACCCATCAGTCACATGGGTTTGATAAGAAGAGGAAGATGGAATTCAAAGGAAAATCTAAAGAGCACACTGAAAAGAAGATGAGCTTTCCCTTATGCTCAAAGTGTGAAAAGAAACATGGAGGGAGTTGTCTTAAAGGGACAAGTAAATGTTTTAAATGTGGAAAGGAAGGTCATCGGTCATTTGAATGCCGTGATAATGGGAAGAAGATGTCTAATGACGCAAACAAAGGAAGGGATACACAGAATGAACCTACTACACTTCAATGTTTCAAGTATAAGGAGATGGGGCATTATGCCAATCAATGCCCAAATCCAAGGGTTGATGATGATGGTCGACGTCAACAAAATCTTAAGGCTAAAGACAAAGGAAAGTCGCATGCAATTTCTATCAGCGATGTGGAGTACGATAACGAAGTGGTGAAAGGTACACTTACCATCCACTCTAAAGTAGAAAATGTTTTATTTGATTCTGGATCCACCCACTCTTTTATTTCTAAAGAATTTTCTAAGGGTATCACCATATTACCTCAACAATTAGATGTTGAGTTAGCTGTGACAACACCTAATGGAACAACAGTCGCATCAAAAGTTTATAATTCTTCTCTGATCGAAGTTTGTGGGAAAGTGCTTCCTGCAAATCTTGTGATACTTCCTTTAGTGGAATTTGATGTGATTCTTGGCATGGATTGGCTTTCTCTACATGGAGCTCATATCAATTGCCAAAGAAGGGAAGTCACATTTCATATTCCAGATCAATCTACGATCGTTTATCAATGCAAGGATGAACATAACCTTCCAGTGGAAATTCCTTCCATCTTATGGGTCTTAATTCCACTAAATGAAGGTTATTTATATCAAATGGTTGGTGAGAAACTCACGATTAAGAATATGCCCATTGTACGGGAGTTTGATGATGTCTTTCCGGAGGAATTGCCGGGTCTTCCACCAAATCGTGAAGTTGAGTTTTCAATAGAACTCGTACTGGGTGCTTTGCCTATTTCAAAAACACCTTATAGAATGGCCCCAATTGAGTTGCAGGAATTGAAGAAGAAACTCCAAGAGAATCTTGATAAGGGATTCATATGCCCTGGTGCGTCACCTTGGGGAGCACCTGTTCTATTTGTTAAGAAGAAAGATGGATCAATGAGACTCTGCATTGATTATCGAGAACTTAACAAGATCACTATCAAGAACAAATATCCTCTCCCACGCATTGATGACTTATTTGACCAACTACGCGGAGCTCAATACTTTTCCAAGATTGATCTTCGTTCAGGGTATCATCAATTAAGGTTCAAAAGGGAGGATATACCAAAGATGGCTTTCCGTACAAGGTATGGACACTATGAATTTATAGTGATGCCATTTGGTCTTACTAATGCCCCTGCTATCTTCATGGATCTAATCAATAGAGTCTTCAGAGACTATCTTGATCAATTTGTGGTAGTCTTTATAGATGATATTCTTGACTATTCAAAGAGAAAGGAAGAGCATGAAGATCACTTGAGAATTATATTGAAGACCCTGATAAAGGAGAAGCTTTATGCCAAATTTACCAAGTGTGAATTTTGGCTTCAAAAAGTTGCATTTTTGGGTCACATAATCTCAAAAGAGGGGATATCTGTGGATCCAGCAAAAACAGAGGTTATCGAAAGATGGTCGAGACCAACAACAGTAACTGAGATTCGAAGTTTTCTTGGTTTGGCTGGATATTATCAACGTTTTGTAAAAGATTTTTCACGATTATCTAATCCACTCACCAAGTTGACTCGGAAAGGAGTTAAGTTTGTCTGGACAGAGGAATGTGAAGAGAATTTCAAGGAGTTGAAAAGAAGGTTATCCAGTGCACCTGTGCTCACACTGCCTTGTAGTGGAGAAAGGTTTGTGATCTACAGTGATGCATCCAAGAAGGGATTGGGGTGTGTTCTTATGCCAAATGATATGGTGATAGCTTATGCCTCACGACAGTTGAAAATCCATGATCAAAATTACCCAACACATGATTTGGAGTTGGCTACGGTAATCTTTGCATTAAAGATTTGGAGGCATTACCTTTATGGTGAAAGGTGTGATATTTATACTGATCATAAAAGTTTAAAGTATATTTTCACACAAAAGGAGCTGAATATGCGCCAAAGAAGATGGTTGGAGCTGATTAAGGATTATGACTTCTCAATCCATTACCACCCTGGGAAAGAAAACAAGGTGGAAGATGCATTAAGTCGACAAGACCATGCTAGTTTATCCATGATGAGGATCACAAAAGATCCAATATTTATGGATTTACAAAGGATGGATCTTGGAATTATAATGGAAGGGGAAAAATCTTATCTTTCTCAAATGAATGTTCAACCATCTATACATGTGAAGATTAAAGAGGCACAGAAAGAAGATGTCGAGTTACAAAAGAAGGTGAGAAATGTTCCTGAATTAAACCTTGATTGTGATGGGATAATAAAGTTCAAAAATCGCGTTTGTGTTCCTCCCATCCCCAAATTAAAGAAGGAGCTGCTGGATGAGGCTCATAGTTCATCATTCTCCATTCATCCTGGAAGCACGAAGATGTATAGGGACCTGAAAGAGTACTTCTGGTGGGATGGTATGAAAAGAGATGTTGCTGAATATGTCTCTCGATGCTTGGTTTGTCAACAAGTTAAAGCTGAGAGACAAAAGTCTAAGGGGATGTTACAACCATTACCCATACCCGAATGGAAATGGGAAAACATCACTATGGACTTTGTCACCGGACTTCCTAAAACATCCAAAGGCAATAATGCTATCTGGGTCATAGTTGATCATCTTACAAAGTCTGCACACTTCATTGCTATTAGAGAGGATTTCTCTCTAGATCAGCTTTCCATGATATATGTAAAGGAAGTGGTAAGATTGCATGGAGTACCACTTTCTATTATATCTGATCGAGATCCGAGATTTACCTTGAAGTTCTGGCGAAGTCTTCAGTATACTCTGGATACAGAGTTGAGTTTCAGCACTGCTTATCATCCCCAGACAGACGGTCAGTCTGAGAGAACAATTCAAACCCTAGAAGATATGTTGAGAGCTTGCTCTATGGATTTCAAAGGAGGTTGGGATCAACACCTACCTTTGGTGGAATTTTCTTATAATAATAGCTTTCACTCCAGTATTCAGATGGCTCCTTATGAAGCTCTCTATGGAAAGAAATGCAGGACTCCAACTTGCTGGGATGAAGTTGGGGAAAGAAAGCTATTAGGACCTGATCTCGTTGATGAAATGGTAGAAAAGGTCAGATATATTCAATAACACATAAGAGCAGCTCAGAGTCGACAGAAAAGTTATGCCAACAACCGAAGAAAAGACCTAGAGTTTGAAGTGGGTGATAAAGTGTTCTTACAAATATCTCCCTGGAAGAGGGTTATGAGATTTGGAAAGAAGGGGAAGTTGAACCCTAGATATATAGGTCCTTTC
The DNA here is from genome assembly GCA_963277665.1 of Viscum album. Lineage (NCBI taxonomy): Eukaryota > Viridiplantae > Streptophyta > Magnoliopsida > Santalales > Viscaceae > Viscum > Viscum album. Next base: position 667,570,340 of record OY728131.1, on the reverse strand, counting down.
GAAATACTGGATCGTGTTGGGAAGGTAGCTTACCGATTGGCGCTTCCACCGAATCTCTCTCAAGTTCACGATGTGTTCCATGTATCTCTCCTAAGAAAGTACATACCAGATCCTTCACATGTACTCAGCTCAGAAGTTGTACCGCTGGAGCAAGATCTTTCTTATGAAGAACAGCCGATAGAGATTCTGGATCGTAGAGAAAAATTCCTACGAAACAAGACCACTCGATTGGTGAAAGTTTTATGGAGGAACCACCAACTTGAAGAAGCTACATGGGAGCTTGAGGATATGATGAGGGAGAAGTATCCTCATCTGTTTGTTACAAAGTGACGAATTTCGAGGGCGAAATTCTTTTTAAGGGGGGTAGAATGTAACACCCGAGACTTTTATGTTATATGAATCATCAAAGGAATCTTTTTCTACACAACACTTGCTTGGCTTTCTTTACACGCAATCACGACCTTCCTCGATAGCTTGCGTCGTACGCAATACCGAGTTTCACTAAACAACAATATGCTATTAAAACTAGCCGTTATGAATAGTAATAACCACTTTTTGAAATTTTATAAATTTTATTTTTCAAAATGGACTTCATTTTTGGACTCAGAATATCGAAATTAGCCTAGGGTGAAATTTTGGTATTTTTCTGAAAACTTTCAATTTTTGATGAATAGTGAAACCACTAAGTGGTAGGTTAAAAACTGAATTTTGCATAAAAATTAATTTTACCGCTTCTGTGAATGGAATTTCAAAAATCCGACAGACACGGTTGATATCAGTAAGTAAAATGTGGTTCGATGAGATAAAAATAATTTTTTGGTGAATAGTAACTTTTTACTTTTTTTTACCGCGGTTAATAGTAAAGAGGGTAACTAAGGGTAAATATGATATTAATATTACCCTAACACATGTCCTAATTCTATTGGACAAGTGTAATTCGACCAAAAACAAACTTAGGAATAAAAATATGACCATTTAGGCCCACTTGGATTAGATTAGGACATTTATTATTAATTTATTTAAAGAAGGGTTAAAATAGTTAAAATCAAAGTTTAATAAGTAAGTCATTTTTAATATGGGGTTATACATAAGATAAATTCGACTATAAATATTCCTTAGAAAGCTAAAAATATTTCCTACATAATGGTATTTTATTTGTAATTTTTAGACATTAAATAATTTAATTTATTTATGACACAATGATGATGCAGTAATTATCTTATTAATGAAATATTGACATAATTGATGTTATAAACACCAAAATAAATGTAATTTGAGACTTTTTATGAATTAAAATAATTTTCTAGGTTACTATGATATATTAATGTTGATTTAATCAACTTGGTTCGAACATATAATTCTGTTATGACTTTCACAAAAATCATATATCAAATAGTGTCAAAATTGACACAAAATAGTTTTTAAATCAAATATTATATTATTAATTGTTATTTTATTCCTAAAAAATCTAAGGTTCGGCCAAATGACTTATATAAGGATATATATATTAATAATAAACAATTTGGGGTTCTTTTGGCATGTTATAGTAAGTGTATTAACCATATAGTGAAAGAAAACAAAAAAACACGGTAAAAGTTAAATTATTTAACTTAGAGTTAAATCTAATTGATAAGGTTAAAATAATACCCTAAACTTGTCTAAATCCTATTGGTTGATAGGACTTCGACCCATCCCCACTTTAGCTTCGAAATAAGACCCTTTGGAACCATTATAAACTGATTTTGACTTTAATATAAAATAATATTTTGAGATATTCCTAAGGTGCCCCTCTCCTCCCTTATAAAAGGGCACCTCCTCCCCCTCCTCCTAACACCAATTTGAGCACTCAAGCTCGGCCAACCCCTGCCATTTTCTCCTCTCCAATTCCCTAGAATAATCCTAGAGGTCCTGGTATTCTTCAAAGACCAATCTTAGTTCCCTAAGTGGAGGATTCAAAGAGGCGTTCCAAAGAAGAGGTAATATCCATTACCGATCTTTTCAATTTCTTTCTTCTTCAACTTCTTCTTCTTTAGTTTTTTCATGATAAAGTAATAACATCAGTATTACTTACATACTGATATTTTATTATAAATATGAAACAACCCTAATTCACCTTCTATCCATCCCACGGAAAAATGAAATCACCGCGCGTGCGTACGTACGGAATACCGTCTCCACACCGTGGTGTAATCTATTTTTCCACCATCACTTTACAAGGATGGGTATAATAGTGTAATGAGTAACTATTTATGATTATTATAAAGTAATATTGATACTGAAATAATATATATATACTCCAATACAGTTCCACGATCATAGGAACGATATCATCACTCATGCGTACGTACGGAATACCGTCTCCACGATGTGATGCGACTCGTTCTACATGATCATCATTAAATAGTAATTATATTAATGAATTGAATGAATAAATATGATATATGTTACACTAATACCGTTCTGGATATAAGGTATCTATAACCTTAAAAGAAGAATAAGAATGTATTCGGCAAAACACGCATAAGAACAAAAGGCTATAAAGACCCGAGTAACAAGTAACAATGAAATATTACTAACAAGAAGCTAAGAATATGACCATATATGATATCATATCAATATGTATGATTCTGGAATAAGTAAATAACATTATTTAAACTATTATACAGGAGCTTCGGACACGTACAAAGCAAATCGGACCTAAGGTAAGGGAAATATCACAATCTCATTTTTATCCGAGATTGTTTATACTTTGAAATTTACTGGGGTGTATTTTATCATCCACATCCATGTTTCCTCAATATGTAATATTATTTCCATTCACCTAAAATTGTTTAAAACCTATTTTACCCTTCGGTGAGTTTTTAGTAAAAGATATGAAAGGAATATTTTGTCATTTTTCGTACGAGGTACTTTTTTTGACTTTTCCGACAAAAGTACGAGAAGAATGTTTTTTCTACTTATACGGAATGAATGGATTCTTAAAACATTATTTCCAAGAATATTCCTTTACAAGTATTCAAGTTTATTTTTAATCAACTTCTTTTAGTTTAAAATTGTATGACATGTTAGGAAAGGAAAAGTGTTTTTGAAGTAGAAAGGATATTTTCCTCAAGAATGGAGTTCAAGTATTTTATCAAAATTATTTTCCATCTAAGATAATAAAAGGGTTCTGTTTTTACCCCTATTATTACATGGATTTTATTATGTTGTGATGGAAATATTTTTATTAATTCCTTTATCTTATATGAATTGTTTTATGATGTCATGTTGTTTAAGAATCCCATTTTTATTACATGGGTTACGCTATGATGTATGGTTTATGATTATGTGGCACACATAAGAAAGGATTCATTATAAGATGGGTGGGACCTATATCTCCCTCCAATGCATTGGGTAATGATTTTATATCTCATGAGATAGACATGGCTGGAACAGAAGGTTATTTCGGTTCAGTGATACAGGATTGAAACGAGGAGTGAACTCGGTTCAGAAAGGGACTTTGTCCACTAAGATAGTCTTGGCAATGAGTCATGACTAACAAGAAATGATTTTCCATGATTATGTGTGCATGCCACAAAGTTTCAAGTTTCATGTTATGATTATGGGGATCTCATTTTCACTTCTATGATTTATTCCATGTTAAGATATTATGATCTCTTTTGTAGGTTATGATTTTCAAAAAGATATGATATGATTTTTATTTCCTTTATTTTCCCTTGCTGAGCATTTGAGCTCACCCTTTTATGTTTTATTTTCCCCAGGTCAGGAAGATGGATATTAAATAGAATATTCTAAAAGGGACCCTAGATATGATGAAATAAATGGGAGACACTGTAGAAGATTTATGAACCAGTTGTTTATGTTTCCCAGTTTCTAAAGACACTATACCTATACGGTCCTTTGTGGTTTTGTCATATGTTGTAATAAGTGTGCTTCAATTTTGATGTATTAACAATGTATGTAGAGTATGGGTCGTTATACGCGAGCTGTCTCCACAACAACGCACAATAGAAGAAACTGGCAACCCGAACCGTCGTCTCCAAAACCCTTTCCCTTACCTGTGTCAAACATAACCGAGTCTACTTATACCCAAAGGTTTAATTAGGTTGTGATACTATGACCAATATGATACCACCCAAAATATTCCATGTGATAATTATTATAAGATAAAAAGCTTTCAAGTGTTATAAACAAAATAATGGTAGTAATAATTTCTAAAGGTGCATCTTTTAAATGAAAATAGTTTTCAAATAGGGTAACTTTAAAGAATATGTAAATTTAAATAAAACATGTAAGCTACTGAATTTTACATCCAAACACACCATAATCCAAAGATAAATTCCAAATAGTCAATGAGCACTCAACACAGGAATACCCCTAGGCACTAGTTAGTTATGAGCCTCAGGCACCTCGCATCTTGGTGTAAAATTAACCATAAAAATATATGTTCTTAGGCATGATTTACTTGAAGGGTAACCACCCATAATCTAGTGTTCCATGAAATCATCATCATCATCATAGTTTTGTTAGTTTTTTCAACGTCAAACTTGCTAAGCGAAATAGGGACAAAACTACTCTGGATCACTAGCATTTTAGTACATGCCCGCCCACCTAGATACCTAGGTTTCTCTATTTGTGATCAAACATGTTTAACATACTAAAAAATTCCATTTACACATAAAAATACCCGTTATGGTAATAAAAACTAAAAACAATAGCTAAAAATGCTTTTCACCATTTGTATAACTCAAACAAATGCTTAGAATTTCCATAAAACAGTTATACATGTTATAACAAAACATTGCACATAAAATCCATTTGAAATCCCACATTTAACACAAAATTCATACCAATATTACACCAAACCATAATTTTAAGCACTAAAACATTTTTATAAATCCATTCCTTAAATTATAAAACAACACCAATTAGTACAACATGGAATGCACAAATAAAAACACCCTTTTTGACACAAAAAAGGCACTTAAAAATAAACCGCTTAACAAATGCTACCAAAAATAGTTTTCACACTAAAAATAATGATATAGGAACATAAAATAATTATAAATCCAGAAATATAACTTATTCTACAATTATTACACATGGTATCACCTACCATATATTTCAAAACCCTCAAATCCTTGTACAAAACTTCAACTGCACCATCGTCGCACCAGAAGGGTGTGAAAATGAACCTAAAACCACAATATTGGACCAAGAAACTCAAAATATAATCTTGGGTTCGAATCACAACATGAATTACATTAGTAACTTCAATAAAAAGTAATGAATCCATAAGGAAATGGGAGAACCCCTAAGCAAATGGTAGGAACATGAGACGAAACTCACTTAATTGATAAACATTGAAGAAATCTCCCCAAACACACTAGTATTCGAATCTCCAAACAGCCAAAAATAAATTTGAGATTTTAATAAGGAATAGTAGATCATGTTGGAACTGAAATAGGGGGAATGTGTGAAAAATGAAGGAGTTATGAAGGAAACAAATAACCTATTCAAATCTGGATGATTTGGGAAAGCTTGAGAATTTTTTCCATAATAAACTATTAAAATGAGCTTCAAAGAGGGATAAACTAACATGGGGGCCCACCTAGGTCTATTTTATTAGAGTGGGAGGTGGAATAACCAAAAACATGTAAACAATGAATGAGATATTAAAGATTTAAAAAAATTTATGCAGGAAATGGGCTTAAGGGTTAGACCAATTCCTAACTAAATCACCCAAATCCAAAATGATTATGAGTTTTTAAAGGGTCAAAATGGATATTGTGGATTTCATAGATCATGGGAGGCCATGTAGGAATTGGAATGGATGAAATAGGTTGAAAAATGAAGGAGTTATAAAAGAAACAAAATTTATTTTTAAATTTGGAAATGAGTTCACGGTTGGGACCAAATCCTGAAAACCCACCATTTACCCCAAAAATGCATGGGAAACCCCCAAAACCAAGTAATAATATAAATTAAATGAAAAATAAATTTAAAAGTATTCATTTATGTGACAATTATCCCCACCCTAAAAACCTTCCACCCTCATAAAGTCAGCTTGAAGCCTGATCAGATAAGAGAAATGGAAACCGCTCTTCAACCCAAGACTTCCGCTCTCATATATCATGCTCATCAGTCCCATGTTTCCAAAGGACTTGAACCAAAGTAATATTATTCCCTTGAAGCACTTGTTCTAGAGAGTACACAATATGAATTGGTCTCTCAACCACAGACAGATCGGGCTCTATATCTAACTCCTCCCAATTCAGTACATGGGACAGATATGAGTTGTACTTCTTCAGTTGTGAGACATGGAAGACGTCAAGAATAGATTTCAACTGAGAAGGAAAATATAACATGTATTACACCTTTCCTATCCTCTCATTAATCCCAAAAGGTCCAACATACCTCATTGTTAGCTTTCCCTTATTTTCTAAAACGGTGATGACCCAGATGAGGGGCCACTTTCCAAAACATTTGATCACCAACCGAAAACTCTAGGTCTCAATTCCTCTGATTAGAATATGATTTTTGGTGAATATGAGTTGTTAATAAATGATTCTTGATCAACATGATATTCTTATAAGTCTCCTACACAAGACTCATCCCGAAAAGTGAGGTCTCGCCTACCTCTACCCAACTTAGGGGGGATTGACAAGGCCGACCATAGAGCGCCTCAAAGAGAGCCATTCAGATTGAGGATTGGTAACTGTTATTATAATACAGCTCAACCAATCCCAAATGGTTATCCTAGGAACCTCCAAAGTCCAAAACACATGCATAGAGAATTTCCTCCAAAATGTGATTCACCCACTCTATCTGACCATCCGTTTGAGGATGGTATGTCGTTCTCATTTTTATATGAAACCTAAAGGCCTTATGAAATCCTTCCCAAAACCAAGAAGTGAAATAGGGGGTCTCTATATAAGACCACTTCAGATGGAACACCATGAAGCCTTACCACCCCCTGAAGGTATAATTGTCACAACTTATCCACTTTAGTTGTATCATTGATCAGAATTAAGTGGGATTATTTGGAAAGACGATCAATCACCACCCAAATGGAATTCTTACCTCTAGGTGTACGAGGTAATCCAACAATGAAGTCTGCAGTGACCTCATCCCACTTCCAGGTAGGAATCATTAATGAATGGAGTAAACAAGAGGGCCTTTGGTGCTCCTCTTTCACCTGCTGACATGTGTAGCAACTCGACATGAAGTCATCTATGTCTCATCTCAGACCGGGCCACCCAAATTGTCATTGTACATCATAATACAACTTGTTGGAATCTATATGGATAGCCCAATGAGACTGGTGGCTATCCTACATCACCAATCTTTTGTGACTATAATAGACCACAAACTTCTTCCCCAAAGAGGTAGTTATTCCATGTTTTCAAAGCATGTGTCATAGTTGGTAGCTCCAAGTCATGGGTTGGGTAATTCTTTTTGTGGGTTCATAGTTTTCGGGAGCCATATGCCACCAAATGATCATCCTGTATAAGCATGCACCCAAGACCCATACCTGAAGTGTCACAATACACCACATAGCCTTTTCAGATTCTGGAAAGATCAACACAAGGGTGGTATTCAACCGCCACTTCAGCTCCTTGAAGGATGCCTGGCATTTGGGGGCCCAAACAAACGTCACCCCTTTTTGGGTGAGAGCGGTCATGGGAGAATCATGCAGAGAGGAATCTCGAACAAACCGCCTGTAGAAACCAACCCAGCCAAGGAAACTCCGGATCTTGAACACGTTCTTTGGCTGCTCCCATGACATAATTTCCCTGATATTCTCAAGGTCCACTGAAACTTCATGCTCCGAGATCACATGCCCCAAAAACATCACCTAACTAATCCATAAGGTGCACTTGGAGAGATTTTCATAAAGTTTATGAGCCTGCAAAGTGCCCAACACGATTCAAAAATGATTCTCATGCTCTTCCTCAGATCCAGTGTAAACTAGGATGTCATCCACAAATCCCACAATGAAGGAGTCGAGATATTGGTTGAAAAACCTATTCATTAGTTCCATAAAGACTTCTAGATCATTGGTAAATATGAAGAGGATTACCAAGTACTCAAAGTGGTCGTACCTACATCAGAAGGATGTCTTCGGGATATGTGAATCTTCCTCCCTGAGTTGATGGTAACCTGAATGAAAATTTATTTTAGAAAAAAAAATCCCCCTTAAACTGATCAAAAAACTTATCTATTCGAGGAAAAGGATATTTTTTCTTAGTGGTTACCTTGTTCAGATCCTGATAATCAATACACAATCAGAGGGACCTTTCGGCCTTCTTCACAAAGGGAACAGAATTGGACCAAGGAGAGACACTTAGGAGGATGAATCTATTGGATTCAAAATCATCCAGATGAATATTTAATTCCCTCAATTTAGTGAGGTCCATACTATATGAGGGAAGAGATATCATATGTGTTCCTGATGCCAAATTTATTTATAACTCCACATCCCGCTCTGGAGGGGGGGGGGGTAAGCCTTAAAAATCATATGGGAATACATCCGAAAACTCATCCACTACACGAGGTAGTCCACTATCAAAAGCAAAAAACATCTTCCTCTAGTGCGAGTGATGATAACTAGAAAACAATATTACCCAACTATGAGAATGGAGGTCCTACACGACCCAACCAAGGATCCCAATCCCTAAGAAAAACCTGACGACTCCCATCTGGTGCCATGAAACTGACCTGCCGCCTATTGCAATCGATGTGCACCTGAAAGTGTACCAACAAATAAATAACAAGTATCATGTCAAATAGATCCATATCTAATACTAGAAGGTCTCAATCCATCTCAACCCCTGACATGGAAAGCACAAATGATGGGACCTGAGACCCTGCTCCTTCTTTCACAGCAACGTCACCAACTCCATCGTAAAGGAAATATCTTGGTTGGAAATTCAAAATGTTCACAGTACGGGTAGAGATGATTGAAATAGAAGCACTAGTATCAAAATGAACAATAGCTATAGAAGAGGAAATTAGAATGGTACCTCAAGCAGTTGACGGTCCCACCTTTGATCCTGCTGGTGCCTGATCCACCGCATGAAGATGCCAAGTCTCTTCCTGAGAATAGCTGATCACCTGTTGTTATAACCTGAACTGACTCTTCCCATAAGATGATCTAGCCCTACCTCCATGGCCACCAAACCAATATCCATCTATCCTTGATGGCTTTAACTGAGCTGGAACTCCCCTAGAAACCACTGATCCTACCCCACTTTGGAGTGTATGTGTCATCCTACAAAAGCACTGCAAGTGTCCCATACCACCACACTAATAAAAAGGCTTCAGAGTAAAAGTGCATTCTGGTCGGATATTCCCTATCCTCCCACACTAGTGGCACACAACGGACCTCGCATCAGAAGCCACCGAAGATAACTACATAGAAGGTTGGCCTAAGCTGCCACGTCCCTTCTTTCCCTACTCCTCCCAATTAATTTTGTTCTCAGAAGAGATTCAACTACCCAAACCTGATATCATCCTAGAAAAACCATCCCTCTCCTTTCATTCGATCTTCACTATACATGCCCAGTCCACCACCTCTGCATAGGTTTTCATCTTGAATATGAAGAATTGGGAATAGATCTATGGCCGAAGACCCCTCTCAAACTTATAGGCCTTCATCTTCTTATTAGAGACCATTTCTAGAGCATACCGAACAAACTCAGAAAAACAGATGGCATACTCCATCACATAAAGACCCCCCTAAACAACCTCTATAAAATCTATATATCGAGCATATTCCAAAACATCAGGGCAGTACTGGTCATTGAAGATAACCTTGAAGTCCTTCCAACTCATCTTATCGTGCTTCCCAACATGAAACATTGATTCCCACCACCTTTGGCTGGGACCCTCTAACAGGAAAGAGGCGCATTTCACTGTGACCACCTCAGGTGTTTCTAGAAACTCAAAAATGTGCTCTATATTTTTGATCCACTCATCCTCTTCTTGGGGTTCTATGATACCTTGGATAGTAGGAGGCTTATTTTTTCAAAAAAATATTGGGCTTTTTCCTTCCTAGGACTAGTCTCTTCTTCCCTAACTGGAGATAGAACAGTAGCTGGTTCCTATCCCAGAGCTTGGATAGCCCAAACCACAGCCTCTACTAGCCCTTGATCAAGAGGTCAGGGATAAATCTCTTCATCTTCATCCCATGGATGCATGGGAGATTTCCAGATAGGCATGTTGCTACAAAATATAATAGTCACAAGAAAACAATTTAGTACAAAAATATAAAAATTTCACCAATAACATAAAATATAAATAAACCAAATTCATTACAACAGTAAAATAAACAACTAATTCACCACCACTCGATGTCCATGTGTAGTCTGCAGCCCACACATATCACCTAGAAGTGAAGCCAAACAAACAATTCCAACGCCCCATGGTGACTCAAGGTATGTCACAAGAGGTGCGGTCCAGGAACCCTAATCGCAACCAAAACTTCAAGCCTTGAAAGTCCTATGTCCTTTCTAGCTTGACTCATCCCAAGATATTAATATAACCCAAAAACATTAACCTTCCTCTGATACCATTTTGTCACAAACCAAATCTTGTCTCTATTAAAACCGGCACCCAACCCGGTCCATGGAAATTCCTGAAGGGCGTTCCATATTCCCATGGGCTGGAACCAGTTCCTGGGTATCATAAATTAAGGTTTGGGAAAAATTTACTCAAATTAGGATACATAAGATGACAAAAAACAATCAATAAAATGAATCTTAAAATTCATTCCAATCAATCCTTAATTAAAAATTAAAAACTGAATACAAGGTTCTAAAAATGACACAAGGGGTCCCAAATAAAAAAATTAGTAGAAAATATAACCAAAATACCACCACATGACAAGGGGTCGTCACCCATGATCTGTCTCCACAACACTGAACAACGGAAGAAACTAGCAACCCGAACCACCCTCTCCAAAAGCCTTCCCCTTACATGTGTCAAACATAACGAAGTCTACTTATACCCAAAGGTTTAAATAGGGTGTGATCCTAATCCCAATAGTATACCACCCAAATATTTCTTGTGTCAAGAATTATAATATAAAAATCTTTCAAGTGTTATAAACAAATAATGGTAGCAATAATTTCTAAAGGTGCATCTTTTAAATGAAAATAGTTTTCAAAGATGGTAACTTTAAAGAATAGGTATATTTAAAATAAAAAATATAAGCTACTAAATTTTCCATCGAAACACACAATAAGAAAATGATAAATTCCAAATAGTCAATGATTACTCAACGTGGGAACACCTCTAGGTACTAGTTAGTTGTGAGCCCCAGGCACCTCGCATCTTAGTGTGAAAGTAACCATAAAAATATATGTTCTCATGTACAAGACACAAGTAGGGGAATCACCCATAACCTATTGGTCCCAAAAATCATCATCATCATATTTTTTTAGTGGTTTAAACGTCAAACTTTCTTAGTGAAATAGGGACAAAACCACTCTGAATCACTAGCATGCTAGTACACATCCGCCCACCTAGATACTTGGGTTTCCCTCTGTGTGCTCAAACAAGTACTACATGCTACCAAATTTCATTTACACATAATGATACTAGTTCTGGTAATAAAAACTCAAAAAAGTAGCTACAAATTATTTTTACCATTTGTATGACTCAAACAAATGCTTAGAATTTTCATAAAACAATTACACAAGTTATAACAAAACATTGCACAAACAATCCATTTGAAATCCCACTTTTAACACAAAATGAATACCAAGATTACACCAAATTAGAATTTTTAACACTAAAACATTTTTATAAATCCATTCAAGTAATTCTAAAACAACACCAATAGGTACAACATGGAATGCACAAATAAAAACACCGATTTTGACATAAAATTGGCACTTAAAAATCAACTGCTTAAAAAATGCTACCAAAAACAATTTTCACACTAAAAATAATGATAAATGAACATAAAATATATATAATTCTAGAAATATAACTCATTATACAATGCTTACACATGGAATCACCTACTATATATTTCAAAACCCTCAAACCCTTGTGTGGAACTTAAACCACACCACCATCGCACCACAAGGGAGTAAAAATGAACCTAAAACCACAATATTGTACCAAGAAACTAAAAATAAAACCCTAGGTTCTAATACATACCAGATAAAAATTATTAAATTCAATGAAAATGGATGAAACCCTAAGGAAATGGGGGAAACTTGAAGAAAATGGGTGGAACATCAGATAAAACTCACTGAATTGATAAACTTTTAAGAAATCCCACCAAAATACACCATTATATGAATCTCCAAACAGAAAAAAATGAATTTCAGGTTTGGATAAGTAATAGGAGGTCATGTAGGAACCTAAATGGGGTAAATAGAGTGAAATATGAAGGAGTTATGAAGGAAAAAATTACCTCTTCAAATATGGAAGATTTGAGAAATCATGAGAATTTTTCCCTAATATGTGATGAAAATGAGATCCAAAGTGGGAGACACAAACATGAGGGTGCACCTAGGTCTGTTGGATTCGAGTGGGAGGTGAAATAACCAAAAAATAGTAAAAAATGAATGAGATATTAAATAATTAAATTTTTTTAAGCATTAAATGGGCTCACGGGTTGGCTCGATGCCTAACTAAATCACCCAAATCCAAAATGGTTATGAGTTATTAATGGGTCCAATGGATATGGTGGTTTTCATAGGTTAGGGGAGGCCAAGTATGAATTTTAATGGATTAAAAAATTTGAAAAATAAAGGATTTATAAAAGAAAAAACATTGTTTTTAAATCTAGAAATGGGCTCACTATTGGGCCCAAATCATGAAAACCCACCATTTCCTCCAAAAATGCATGGGAAACCCCAGAAACCAAGCAAAAATATAAATTAAATAAAAACATCTTTAAAATAAGTCATTTATGGGATAATAGAGACCTCTATAGTTCAAGGAGGGAGACCACGTGTTCCTGGGGGTGTCACCTCAATGTAGATTATGAAGATTTAGCCTTGGTGGAAAGTTGTCTCTGAGATTCATTGTCCCTTTCTAGATACTGCATAGAGTTGGTGATGTGGTGTACTACTTAGATCTACCACCATAATTAGACTAAGTATATGACGTCTTCCATGTGTCTTATTTGAGGAGTTATGTTCATGACCCATCACATATTATTGAACGGTGTGAGCTAGACATCGGGGATGTAGTTACCTTTGTTGAGTACCTGGTGGAGACAGAGGTCCAAGATAGAGGATCCTACATGGGTGATTGATTCCCCTAGTACATTTCCAAAGGTATCATGAGATTCTTTTGGAGAGAACATGGTAAAGGGAGACCCAAATTCCAGCCTAGTACCCTCATCATTTTGAGTAGGTTCTTTCTCTTTTCAGGATGAAAATTCCTAAGGTATAGTGAATTTAATGACTCGTATTTTCCATGTATTATTTTTGGATATTATATAGAGTGTTTTTTAGAACATATAATAAGAAATCATATGATTCGGAGGTCTAGTGAGCCTAGAATAAATGTTTGAAACATATTAAATATATTAATAACATGTGCTAAGTGTTTTCCTAAAAAAATTGAATAACACCTAAATGAGGGATCATATAAGAAATATGAGTGAATTTTTGAGTTTAGAGTATGTGTTTTACCCTAGGCATGACATAACCTTATTCAGTATGGGGTGTTTGTAAAAACTTTATCGCAGGTGCAAAATTGGTAAAATAAATTTATTTATTTAATTTATTTGATGCGGTGATTGAGATCTTCTATAAATACAAGGTTATAGAATTGTCTCAAGGTTATCTGCTTAACCCTAGAGACCTGGACCACCATTGGAGATCATTCTTGGTAGATGAAACCATATTAGACCAGGATTAAGGATCATTTCACCATCGGAGTTCATAGATCTCACCAACGATGGAAACTCATGACCGTTCTTCATTAGCGATTGATCCAAAATCTAGATAGGATGTTGATTTATAATTTTTACATCCCAGTATAACATGAATAAATTATATGAAAAAAAATTTATTCTCACATTGATGGTATATTAAATTGATAGAATTATTTTGTTTGTGGATTTTATCCCTCTTTGTTTGTCTATTTATTTGACAATGGATCGAGGGAAATTGAAAAAACACCAAGTTTCATTCCTCACATCTTTTGGATGATGGTTTTATACCCCATTTCATCATGAATTCATCACATGTATTTCTTTTGGCTTGTGGTTCATGGATTACCCAATATTTGATAGTTACACAGTTGTTCTTTAGCGCAATAGATCAATACATTGAGTATGTCTTGAGATGGAGGTTTTGATTTGAGAGTTGGAGATGATTTTGGATGATTCAAGGAGTAATGAGACTAGATTGGGATGTGGGTTCCATTTTCCATGATGGTTGGGGGAGGGAGGCTTGTGGAAGTGACGGATTGGCAGAGTAGATCATTTTCCAAGTAGATTGAGGACTAGAATTTGATGAGCGGGCAACATTGAAGTTGGAAGACCTCTAATCCACATGTTTCTATGAGGAAGATGGATCTAGAAATGCACTACACAACATGTAATAGATTTTTGTATTCTAGAAAATCTCACAGAACACGGTGTGTAATGTCGCGTTACATGCCTTATGGGACCCCCTTGTACAATTCTGGGGTTTATGTGGTGAGTTAAATATGACACATCGTGTGAACCTATCACACACCACTTTACATGTTTTCAGAATCTTGTCATGTATCTTAGAGGATACATAGGAACAGGCATTCCAAGTACATGGAAACGTCTAGAATACATGGCCAGGTGTACACTGACACAGACACAGTCAGGTGTACATGGACATGACCAACTATACAGGGGCATGGCCAGTGGTACATAATAATGAGAAAGGTGATTGTAAATCACTAAATGTCATTTAATATTCCTACACCCCATGTATTTTGATATTTACATGTCTATGGAGAAGAACAACACGCGAAGACTAGGGGCTGGCTAGACACATTCTGTACCCCTAGTACACATTGTGTATCACATATGAGGGTGTTTATATCCTTTTATTTCTTCATATTGTTCCATTATTGGTTGATTTTGTTCCCTTAGACCATTCCCTCAAGGGTATAGTGTTGTATTATATCCACATATCAGGATTTTTATCCCCTCTATAGGATAAGTCTCAGATAGAGTTTGTCATGTACCTCTATGAGACTGGAGTGTGATTCTCTATCATTTTTATACCATGGGTGGGGTTTTTGGAATTGATGTGACCTCATTGATTAGTTAGTTGATCCACCATATACTAGGTCATATTATTAGGTTTTAGGATATCATTGGCATACAACCCCCTACACAGCGGGTTGATCTAGATTGGGTATGTGGTGTCCCCCAGTGATATTAAGCGTGACCCATATCTAAGTATCCATGTATTCTGAGACTAGTTAGCATTCTTGGTTGGGTACCAATAATCATGACCTCTTAGATGAGTGTCTACTATGATGTCATGGATCATGGATTATATTCTCCCGAAATGAGAATTTCTTCAAGAAAAATATTGTGGCTGGCAGTTGTTTGTGACTTCCTGGAAGCATAGTGTCCTTCCTAAGTATATATGGGTTCTCTCTTATTTCCATTCACTAATGTATTGTTTTTTTGAGATAAAATTATTGATTATTTTGGTTTAGTTTTTTTGGGGTGTCTTACTGGGTATTATTATACACACCCCTACATGCGCCATGCCCGTATGTGTCGTGTCTTATACAGACGATAGGCCATTTGATGGTGTCCTAGGAGGATAGGGAGCTGGTGGAGCATGTCTTGATCTTGATAAACATATGTGTTTCCCAAGTTCTTGTATTTGATCATAATCCTTACCATTGGAGTAGGTTGGACTCTCTATAGTTTTTGGTTAGGCATGTATTTGGCCCTTTTTTGGCATTCAATACCTTACTGTCATACTCTATTTGTGGGATCATAGTAGTATGCATGTGTTGTTTTTAGATTTTTCACATTTCATCATTGTATGTACATGGAGATGTGTGTGTGTGGATACATGTAATTTAGGCTAATAACTCACATATGTGGGATATGTCTACTCAAAACTGGTCGCTAGCCCCTAGGCTATTGGAGGCATGCTTTTTGCGGTTCAGACCCTGGTGGGTCAGATCGGACAATCCTTGTGTTGGGTTAGAGCACAGTGTTGCAGTGGAAGTAGTTGAAAAACACATAAATTCACCCAAAATCATTTTTTCAATCTAATTAATTTTACAACACTCACAGTTTTTTTATAACTCTACAAAAGTAATTTTAACATAATCACCTGAAGAATTTTCAAAGCCGAAATATTTTTACATACCCAAATAAAGCTAACATTTTTTTGTATCATTGATATTATGAACCAAAACACGGCTCTTGATCTCCAAACCCAAGAGTGAATTCGATACATGGCTCTCAATCATGGATCTCTTCACACACCATCGTCAAAAATTATCTATCCATCATCAAACACCATCATCTTCACCTCGCTTTTTATGCCTTCATTAGTGGTTGGGAAACTACAAAGGCAGCACCCCCTTCCACATTCTATCTCGATTGGTACATCTCTGTTAGCCCTCCCCATTTTATTCTTATTATTTTCCACCATCTTCATGGAATGGAATTTTATAGGAGTTGTTTACACCAAGAAAAATTCATACTAATTCGTTAGACTATGGATTTATGTGGGTTAAGGGTTTTAATAATTAGGCATGGAAAAATTCAAACCGCATTTTATCTAACCCACAAAACCCAAAACCTGTATGAACTAGTTCATCAGGTGTTTGCAGGTCCTGTTTGGCCCAAAATTATAAGTAGACTACGAAAACGTAATGATTTAAAAAAAATGTATTAAAATAAATTAACATGAGTGGAAAAAATAGATCAAGTTTAAATTCACCTAATATTTTCGTACATAAACCATTAAAATATAATTTTTAAGTTTTTTTGTTGTTGTTTGAATTTTTATTATAAATAGAAAACTAAAGATTTTATTTCAATCTATTTTTTTTTTAATTTCTTACTATCCTTTATCATGATTCACCAAGAAAAAAATTTAATATATATTATTTTCTTTGAGCTTGGTGGTCATCCCTTTAGTCCATGGGTCCCTCATTGATGGGGCCTGGTCATTATTTTTTAAGCTTTCATTTTTTTCTGGACCGATCCAAACCACTCAATATAATATGTATCCCAAATAATATCCCTTGTATGATGACCCACTCCATGCTGTTATCACCTCTATTTTGTCCTCATGAAGTTTTCACTGGAGTAATATTGAGCTTCCCCACATTATCCATGGCAGATTTCGGTGGCTACTAGTGCGATGAGGAAGGCGAGCATGAAGTAGTTGTAGTGATTTGTGTCTAATGCGAGTAATGCAAAGGCATGGGATGAAAAATAACATTTTTATTAATATAAACTATTGAATACATCATTTGATACAAAACTAATTTCTTCAAGGTCCTGAAACTTTCTTTTATATCAACACGCATTGTTCCTTAGCTCATATGGGTCACCTCCTGAGATCCTCTACACACCATAGGCTCTCCTCTTGACACCTGTTTCACCTTATATCATCTCACACATGATTATTCTTGATACTTCATGTGTGATACCGATTTTTCCTTAGTCATTTTATAGGATGGATTTTTTACCTTCACAAAAAATAAAAAATTTATTTTTATTTGGGAAAATTCTCATAAAAACATTAATATTCATATTTTTTCAAAAATCATTTAAAATTTATTATTACCTGTAAAATAATTTAAATATTTGTTTGATTAGTCTATAAATTTATTATTTTAATGATCTTAAATCATTTTTATTTTATTATTAATTAATTTTGTGATTTATGTTACTAGAATATATTTTTTGAATATCTATAAAAATATTCTTAAGTCCCAGAATGACTGCGAACCCAAACAAGTGATTGTGAATCATAAGAGTAAAATCTCTAATTACTCAAGAAACAGTAATGGACCTTGATCAACCACAACAAGGATTATATTGACCACATAAATAAATCTATAACTTTGCATAATTTCACTAAGGTTTGAACTAGCTACACAACCAAGTGGATTGAACACATTCCCAATTGATTTACTATAGTGGATTTTTCCAAAAACTCATAAAATAACTACAAGAGTAACCAAGAGGAATCAAGTACATGTAAAGTGTCTATGTAATATATATATATTATGTTAAACAAGTTGTAAATTATTATAGCGATCACCCATTGTTTCTGATTGACCACATTGTATATTCAAGAGACTGTTTGACAGAGTTGGAATTTTGGAAAAGTGTTGAAGCAATTGTATGTACTTCGACTGACTGCACATTCAGATAAAGTGACCATGTATTCTATTGATGAACTATATGAATTTTAAGGAGAATCAATTAGAGTTTTTCCAAAGTGTTGGATTGATGAAAAATCTGACTTGGCACACTTCAAGAGAATGTGTCTAAGTGAAATTATATTTTCATAATATATCACTACTACAGATCATGTCATATTAACACTTCCCTTTATCAGTGCTAGTTAAAAGAGTTAATAATAAAGTGGGGTATTTATCTATGAGAAAATAATTACTGATAAATGTTACCTATATCAGTGTTAAAAACAATGATAAAGATCACCCTTTATCAGTGCAACCAAAAGCATTGAAAAAATGTATGTTTCATAGAAAAAATATATCAATAAAAATCATATATAAATATATTAATATTAATAGAAATATAATATATCTTATTAAATATGATTTATATAATACTAAATATACAATTACACTTAATATAAAAAATATTTAGTAAAAAATGGCTTATATAATAATTAGAAAAAAATTATAACATTAAAATTCATAATTAATATAGAAATATTTTTATATTGATATATAAATATATATGATTTTCTTAAATATGAATTATATAATACTTAATATATATTTATAAATCATATTTAATATAGAAATATTTGTATGCGAATATATGTCATATATTTAGTGTAAAATGTTTTATAATAAGTTAATTAAAAGTTAATAGTAATTAGAAATATTGACTAATTGATATTAATAGACATTCAATAACATTTTTCATTCAATTTCATTTGTTTTTCAATTTCACATATATATAAAATAATAAATATTTAAATATTGACTAAAAAATTGACTAAATACATTGCACTTAAAATTTAATACAATAATTTCACACATAAATATATGAAATTGATTCAATTTTATAGAGAAAAGTATACAAAAATAATAAATTGTTGATATTATCCTTTCATATTTTTATTTATAAATATTTTATATTTTATATTTTATATTTTTAATTATTAATTTATATTAATTTTTTATATTTATATTTAATATACACTAACCATTAATTTTTAATATATATTAAATTTATTCATTTTTAATTTTTATTTGTTTAATATTTATGTAATTTTATTCATTTTTTAATATTTATTTATATTTATTGGTTAACATTTTGTATTTTTAATACAGTTGTAATTTTCATAATTAATATACATATTCATTTACATTTAAACATATATTAATTTTTTTAAAAAATATTATATAATTAACAACACGTTCATTTTTTTAATATTTTTTAAATTTATTCGTATTTCAATTGAATTTCACTCATTTTTAACATTCGTTGATTTAATATTATTTATGCATTGATAATGTTAAGTGTTTTCTTTATAAATTATTCATTTTAAATATTTATTCATTTAATATTTTAATAATTTATTTATTTTTAATGTTTTTTATACATGCTTATTCAATATTATATTTAATATTTTTAATGTTGAAATATATTCTCATATATATATATATATATATCAATATATATAATATTTCTTTAAAATTATTTATATAATAAAAATATGTATTTACATTAAATAATTAAAATATTTAGTGAAAAGTGGTTTATAAGTAAAATTTGATATTAATTAAAAATATTGACTATTTGGTATCGAGTAATGGACATTTAATAAAATGTAATTTGTCTTTTTTTATAACAGATTGAGGTTAGACCCCTTTATTAATAAAAAAAGAAAACCCCCATTTAACTGGATTAGGGTAGCCCATTACTTGTTGAGAAACTTGATTCAGATCATTCTTGTTCTAAAACCTCTAAAATGATCAAATTTATCCCTTGGCCACTACACATGGTCTACTTCTTCCATTCAGCAGAAGATCAGAGTTTGTCGATCCCCATAGATGTGGACCTTCCACCTATGGCCTTCCTCTAGGGAGATCAAAGCTCACTATTGATCTTGGGTTCGATGACACACGTGGCTTTCCCTTCCTCATGAGATTATATACCCATAACCTTTCTCTCGGGAGATCATAGCAAACTGTAAAGATAGGGGTTGGTTTCGTACGCAGTCTGCCTTTCCACAGGTGATTCTCCATCTATAGAAAAAATGACTATTAAACTTGTGTTACATTAATTTTTTTCTCAATTTAACATATGCATCAAACTCGTGGCACGTTAATTTCACATATACATATATATAATTAATGCAATTTTATATAGAAACACACACACATTTAATACTTCTATAGTTTTTTCAATTTTTAATATTCATTTTATAATTTTGTTTATTAACATAATATATATTATGTTTTTAATCGACAAAATTTTATTTATTCTTTATATTTTTATTTAATATATACTACCTATTCATTTTTTATATTTTTTCATATTTTTTCATTTTTAATATTTTTTATTCATTAATAATCTTAATTATTTTTCATACTATTATAATTTATTTATTTTAATTTTTCTTAGTTTAATATTTTTATAATTTTACCCATTTTCAGTATTTATTTATAATGATCTATTCATTAAAATTTAATGTTTTTAATATGGTTGTTATTTATATAATTAATATGTATTTATTTTCATTTAAAATTTGTTTAATAATCTATATAATTAATAACACTTATTCATTTTTTAATATTTTTGCAATCTATTTACTTTTTAATTATTAAATTTCAATACTTTTTAATATTCATTCATTTAGTATTATTTAGTATTATTTAGTATTATTTAGTATTGTTTAGTATTATTTATTCACTAATAATGTTAATTATTGTTTTACTTTTATTTATAATTTATTCATTTTTAATATTTATTTGTTTATCATTTTTATAGTTTATTATTTTTTATTATTTATTTATTTAAGTTTATTCATTAACATATAATTTGTTTAATATGGTTGTAATGTACATGTCTAATATGTATTCATATTTATTTAAATATATAGTTATTTGTAATTTTCTTAATTATTTATATAGTTAATAAAAATTATTGATTTTTTAATATTTTTTTATGTTTATTCATTTTTAGTTATTAAATTTTACTCATTTATAACATTCACGCATTTAATATTATTTGTTCATTAATAATGTAAATTAATTTTTACATTTGTTATAATTTATTCATTTTTAATATATTTTTGTTTAATATTTTTTAAATCTATTTTATATTGTTTTTATCATCACTTTACAAAAGTGCTGATAAATAAATGTTTAATCAGCACTAAAATAAAAAGTGCTGAAAAAAAATATATATTTATCAATGTTACTTCTTAGAAATGATAAGGGTATGTTTTTATCAGTGTTAAGTGGAAACGTTGACAAAGATATGTTTTATTGGTGCTTTCTATTTTAGCACAGATGAAACCTATATTTATTATAGATTTTTGGGGAGCACTAATAAAACAATTCGGTCTTTCAAATATGACTCTAATAGAGAACCTCATCACTCACACCATTCAAGCTCTCACAAAATTGTACCTTTATCATCGCTCCCCCTCAAACTTCTCAGATGAATCGACACATTCAAGACCTAATGTATGTGATTCTTTTAAATCCTTTTTATTCTATCTTGCATTGTTTTATCCTTTTTAGATCTTCTTTTTCTTTACATGTACCATACGACACCCATTTTCCTTTGCGTACTATAGTTTCCTACTTGTATACCACATAACCACTATTTTGAATTTCTAAAGGGTTCAGATACTCAATGTTTGGGTGTTTTTAATTTTTCATGTTTGGAAATGGATCTTCACATATTATTAGTATAATTTCATGAAAATTTTTATAGTAACCGATGGAAAAATTTATACTAAAATGAAAATGAAGCTATGAATTAATTTTCTTTGTTGAAAATTAACAAGAAAGAATTTCCATAATGAAATCTTATATATGTACTATATTTCTATTTTGATTAAATTCTTTGATACTATATACATGTATAAAATATATGTGTACACACATTCATACATTAAATATAAATTTTATTTATATATATATATGTACACACACAGACACACACATATATATATATATTCAAATACATATTTTGGGTATATGTGGCTAGGGGTTTGGAATGGTTGTGTAATTTTTTCTTGAGATAATTTTCTTTGATTGTAGGTTTATTTAGATCCCATAAGGATCGATATAGGTTAGTTGTATTATAATAATTGAGTGTTCATGTACAGAAATTAGTCAGCTCTCCATCTGATTTTCTCTAATATGTGTATTACACTTTCCATTAATTTTTATTTCTTCATATGGTATTAAAGTGTGAAAAGACTATATTATTAACATGTTACCTAGAAGATACACACACATATGTCTATAAACATATTGTCAACATATGATTTATTCACATTATTTCTTCATATTATTAATATGATTTCCAAAGTATTTAGATACTCAAAATATTTTTTACATAATGATTAAAAATATTTGTTTTAAGTTATCTCACAAGGAGGTTTCTAATTGAGTTCATTGTTACATAAAATATTAATTAATTTAAAATAAAGGATTGGGTTTATTGAAAAAAAATATGATGTATTTCAAAATAATGATTTTTATTGGAAAATGAGTGTGGAAACAGTGGGTTTTGAAGAATAAAAACAATGGAAAGAGTGAGAGAGGGTTGAAAAGGGAAGAATTTATCTTTCTAGGAAAGTTTGAACTAGATTTATAGTAGTTACCTTAAACATGTTCAAGATATTTAAACATTCCCAAAATAGAGCATGCAAACACTCAAATTATGATACTTTTTTTACATATAAATGTATGTATACATTATATTCATATCTTATATGTATTTAATTATTTTTTATACAAAATTAATATTAATGAACATTATAGGATGGATATGAATTGAAAATGGATGGATGTTAAGCATATGGAAAAGGAGTATGGGGATGGAGTTAAAGATTTTAGCAAGTTTTCAATAGACCATGCATACTACCCTTATCAAATTCTTTTTTTGTTAACATTGTTGATATTAAATAATAATTAATCCGAAAGCGTTGGAATAAAATTTGATTTTTCATAGAAATAGACTAGAGCTATAAATATTTGACTAAACATAAGGAAAGACTAAATTTTCATACTAATTGGGATGATACTTCCATTTATAGATCATTATATATGAATACTATTGTAAATGATTATAGATATCATATGGAATAAATGACAATGAAAATTGAATATTACCTTTGTGATTGTCTAAAGTTGTTTGAGAAGTTAATTGAATCTGAAAAGAGACCATTGTATAACTATTGTACTAAATATACTACATTGTCAGCTAATTTAAAATTATATAATTTGAAAGCTGGTATAATATGGAGTGACACTAATTTTATTGAACTACTTTTTCTTATGAATTATATGCTACCAAAAATATAATCTTCCTTGTCGAACATTTGATTCTAAGTGAATTCTACGTTCAATGGGTATTATCTCTACAAAAATACATGTTTTTACTAATGATTGTATATTATTACACAAGAACCATGAATCACTCATAAAATTACCTAAGTGTGGCATGGATCTATACAAGAAATATGAATCAGGTCCTTCGAAATTTGTATGCTACTCACCTATCATTCCAAGTTTTAAATGACTATTAATTCTTGGAAACTTCTAAACAATTCACAAGGAACGCAAATACAAGAATTGAATATGGGAATCTACATCATCCAACAGACTCACCATAGTGGAATAAAATTGATAAATGACTTCCCTAATTATGGAAATTTTATAGGCTATAGAATTGATGGAATGTTAGGGTGTCCTATTTGTGAAGAAGGTACACACTTATCTAGGTTGAAACATTCCTTGAAGTCTATGTTTTTAGAACATTTCAATTTTTACCCTGAAGATATAAATACCAATTATGTACTACATCATTTGATAGAAATACTAAAAAAGGTATAACATAATCTCCATTGATGGGTAATAAATTGTTTGATAAAGTAAAATATATTGACACTGATTTTAGTAAATCATTTTAAAAAACACATGAAATTAGGTTTAAAAAAGTGATCAATTTTCTTTGAATTATCATACTAGAAATGTTTTTACATCAAACATCTTTCTTGATTTCATGCACGTAGAATAAAAAATGTATATTATAGTGTTATTGGCATGTTACAAAATATACCATTAAAAAAATATGACCTTAAGGTAAGGTTAGACATGATTTAAATGGGTATAATGGAATATTTGGCATTGGTGAAGGGTAAAATATGAACTTTTCTTCCTCTAGTAGCTTACACGCTATCGAGAAAAGAAAAAAAATTCAATTCTACAACTTCCTTAGTGGTGAAAATGTTCTAGAGGGATATTCATAAAATATTAATAATTTCATGTCAATGAATAATTTGAAGTTATAGGTTATAAAATAACATGAATGATATGTTTTTATGAAATATTTAATGTATGATATACATTAACCATAATTTTCTTCTGTTTCAAATCCATATGTTGAAAATTTATAGACCTGGAGAAGTTCTCAATCATAAATAAGAATAATGTTGTCATATTAGGTGAATTAGAAATATTTTTCCCACTATAATTCTTTGATATGATGGTTCACCTAATGGTTCAATTGGTTAAATAGAGTCTACGATGTGGAACTATACATTATAGATTTATTTACCCCATTTAATGGTATATAAAGATGTTAAAAGGGTATGCCAATAATCAAATTTGTCTAAAAGATTGTATTGTAGAATGATATATTGATTAAGATGATGTTTAATTGTATATTGATTACCTATCAGACGTCGATAGCAATGATCTCCTATAATATCATCATAGTAGATGCATTATGGGTGAGGCAATTTCCAAAAGAGACATTGCAACAATTAATGTTATTGATTGGAAAAAATCTAAACATTAAATTTTATGTTATAGTTCACATATTTCTTTATATATTGAATCCCAAAGATTAATTCTTATACATTTAAATTCATCAAGGGATTAAGGATGGATATCAAATACCTATAATCAATAGTTTATAAGATGGTTTTGAGATCATGTTTATAAAGAGTTATCTACAAAACTAAATTCAAGTGTCGAATGACTTTGATGGATATCCAGGGGACCAAATTTAAATGTTATATCTTACATTAGTGCTTCAATTAATTGTTATAAATTATATAAAAAGGAACAATATTAATTCAGTATGATGAAAAACATTGGGGTTATGCTTATGGTGAAATAAATTCACATATCTGGTTCCAAGTATAGAAATTTAATTTATGAGACTATGTAAAATTTCAGTAATATAAAATAGATACACGAGTTAGATTATAAGCATTTAAAGTGACTATTTTCTATTGCAAATGGTTTAAAACTAGGAGTGTAGTTAAAGTCGATGGATTTGGATTAATCAAGGTGAATTTTAATGTGGAAGGGTATAAAGATGAACCATCCATAATGGAATCCCAAGAAGTGAAAGTATTTTATATCCCAAACCTAGTAAATAATATTTTTTCAATTATTATATTAGTAACTCAAACAACTACAGGGTCATATAAGAATTAAATTGAGGATGACCCTTTCATTGGGATATCATAATCATTTTATGGTTGTCCCAATATAGATAGTGCCTTGTATATTAGAGGGGACCACATAGAGGATATTTTGATACTTGATAGAGGATCAAAATTCATTCAACCTTTAAAGAAAAAAATAGAGTTCAATGAGTATGTTAAAGTGTTTTTTAGTACACTATTTTTTCCCTCATAATATGATGTGTTATCTTCTATATTTATATAATCTAAATTAAATGTTTGATTAATCCTATAGATAATGAATAATATACAAACTAATATTACTAATCTTAAGGAAGAACACTTTATTGATGCTAAAAGTATAGAATTTATATGGGATTAGTAGCATGTAAATTAAAAAAACAAGACTAGCATAGAATCACCATGTTTACGAAATTTATCAAGGTAAGAAGAAAGGGTATAAAATTTGAGTTTGTCTAGAATAAACATGGCCAGCTTGTTGAACCCAAAAAGTCAATGTTCATTAGTTAAATTGGGTTCAATATGATAATTCATGTTCCAATTGATATAGATATGTGGCATAATGTCCTTCTTGTATTAAATGAAACCATGTGGGAATATATTAGAGAATTGTTATGACATACTTTCTATATTTTACAAAAAAAAAATTATAATGAATCATTGATTTAATTTCAATTATACCTTGCATATTTCATTTATTTTAGATAATTTCCATAAGAAAATTTTCTTAATGATCACTGGAAAAGCTCATAAAGCTTTTTAGACAATACTAAAAAAGCATCATCTTAGAGATACTAAGTGGAAATTAACCCTCCAACCACCATCTACATATACACACATTATAAACTAGGAAACATAGAAATTTTCATTAGTATCTATAATGAGGAGTCCTTTTAGGTGAATTTTAGTTGAAAACATTTTATTCGAAATTATCTATTTTATCCACTTTATTTAAAAATTGTTAATTTATAAAACAAAAAAATGAGTGTTGAAAATAAACAACGTACATCAAAACCAATGTACCCCTTGCATAAAGAAAGAATAGGGAATTATTCACTTGAAAATAAAATGGTATGTATTTTAAATATATATATAAAAATTTATGTGATATGAAACAACATATGTTACTTTGATTATATGCATATTGATGAATTAGAATCTAAAGTCACTTCCATCCCACATAATGTGCTATAAAAGGAGTCTCATGTAAATAAAGGGGGAAACTAGTAGATAAAAACACACAAGTAGTATAGGAATCATGAGTAAGTCTGGCATAATATTAATTTATTATTCTTTATAGTAGTATTAAACAAAATTATATTTTTATGTTTGTAGGTTTTTTTAAATGGGTTAGACATAAGAATAATTATTGATTGTAATTGAATAATAACTACTTTTCGAAGCTTTGAAGTGTCCAAAACAATATGTATGAATTAGAGGTGTATGTTTTGGAGTTTTGCCTCAAAAGAAATCAAGAAGAAAAATCCACAAGGAGATACATATGATATGATGACTGGCATGTAGGCATATATAGATTCTTTAAAATATATTATTTTCTGGTTTGGTTTGGAGAAGTAATATATGAAAAATGATCAAAGTGAACCAATGGTTGAACATTGATCAGTACATGAGGAGCCATATGATCCCACTAGCTTTGATGTTAGCCATTCCCCCCAACCACCTTTCTTACCTAAGGAAATCAATATTTTCATAAATCATTCTCATAAATGTGAATCAAATAATTCTAATAACTTTATATTAATAAAATTATATAGGGTGAAATTATATGTGATTTGTATCTATCAAAACTCATTCATCGCATTTTTATAAGGGGTATGGTGTGTAATATCTTAGGATACATGCCACATAATAAAAAAACTCCCAAAATATCACATGTGAGTGGGGATTGAAGTATCTCTCAATTTGAGCCCTAAGTTTTCTATTCCTCTTTGTGATCTGTATATTACAACAATTAATAATGTATTTCTAACTTTCATAGCATGGCCA
Source organism: Viscum album (assembly GCA_963277665.1). Taxonomy (NCBI): domain Eukaryota; kingdom Viridiplantae; phylum Streptophyta; class Magnoliopsida; order Santalales; family Viscaceae; genus Viscum; species Viscum album. The sequence goes on along the minus strand of OY728131.1, from coordinate 667,542,441 downwards.
TTTAATGTTATAAAGATATATTATGTATTTCAATAACAATTTTTTTTTTCAAACAGAAAACCTTTAACAATTTATGAAAAAAGGTATCAAATGATTTATGGTATTATAGATGGAAAAAATGAAGGTTAATAGAAGGTTGAATCAAGACAATCTAGTTCATCAACTAAGAAATCAAATTTTCCTTTTGATAGTACCTTCATCCCACCAGTTCCACTTCCACAAATATTAATATTATAAGTTAATGTAAATACAAAATTCAAAGATAAAAATATATACTACATTGAATATGAAGAAGAAATATTTGGATAGGCCACTACTAACGTGGTTGGACTCAAGAGTATAAATGAGATTATCAAGTTAGAATAGTTGGGAGTCTCAATTTTGAATATATACATGAGGTATATTTTCCTAATAGTTTGTCCAAAATATGATTCACTATAGGAATATATATTGCCATAATATAATTGGAAAACCATGCAAAGAAAGTTTTGCACTCATTAATCCATCTATCATTACTATGGGAAATGTTTCTTTGAAAATGGAAGAAATTAAAAAAAAATAATGACTACATATTAATATGACACACAATATGACCATTATGACTCAAAGTATGTTTTTTTCACATTAAAAGTTTCATTTTAGTTTAAAAAATAAGTCATATGGATAAAAAAGATCAAAAAATCTTGTAATGTCCTAATAATTTAGGGAAAAATCTAAAATTCATTTTTGGCATACAGGAATTGACTACGCATCAATCTGACACACTATATGGCATGTATGAAACAAAGTGTGTGTTTTCGTATTAAAAGTGTAAAAACACAAATCATAAATCTAAAACCGAGGAAAAGAGATCATATAATGTTCAAAATTTATGAAAAATTTACATAATTAATTTGTTCCATATATTAATTGATTTCACATCAATATAACTCATTATGTGGTTTATGTAACAAAAAGTGCATGTTTTTATATTAAAAGTGTCATTATTGTTTAAAACACACATCACAAAGGAAAAACCAAGAAAATAAGTTCATATTTTCTTAAAGATTTAGGACACTAATATGTAATTCATTTGTGATGTGTATGAATTTATTTCACATCAATCTGACACAAAATGTGGTCAATGTAACTCGAAGTGTTTGTTTTCAATATAAAAGCACCATTTTAGAGTTAAACGGGCATCACATTATCAAAACTTAGAAAAAAAATCTCATATTGTTTTCAAACGTTTGGAAAATGATCCATAATTCATGTGTGATTTGTTTGAATCAACCACACATCAATCTGACACATGATGTGGTTGATAACTTGAGTATTTCTTAAGTTAGTAAAGTGTAACATGAAGATTTCTTAAGTTACAGAAGTGTAACACAAATATTTATTAATTTAATGATGGGTAATATGTATATTATTTTAGTTACTGAAGGTAAAATAAATGATTCCTTATGTTACTAAATAGAAACTTAAAGATTTATTATGTTTCTCAAGGGTAACATAAAATTTTCTTAAGTTATTAAATATTAAATTGAAATTTTCATAAGTTACTAAATGGTAACTTCAAAAAAAATTGTTGAAGGAAAAATCAAAGATTTATTAATTTAATGAAGAGTAACTTGAATATTTATTAAGTTATTAAAGGGTAACTCAAAATTTTCTTAAGTTATTGAAGGGTAAATTGAATATTTATTTAGTTATTGAAGGGTATCCCGATGATTTATTAAGTTACTAAAGGGTAAATTGAAGCATTTTTAATTTACTGAAGGGTAAATAAAAAAATTCTTAAGTTAATGAATTCTAACTTTAATATTTATTATGTTAATGAAGGGAAACTATATTTTTTTATTAATTTGATGAAGGGTAACTCGAATTTTTATTAATTTTTCATATGCTAACTCAAAATTTTCTTAAGTTATTATATAGTAATTAACATTGTCTTGAAACTTTAGTAAAATGATCCACAATTAATTTTTTGGCATATATGAATTGAATGCACATCAATCCAACACATTAGTATGACTTTAATTGTTTTCTTTTAATATGAAAGTGTCATTTTAGTTTAAAACATATGTTTCACTATCAAAACTATGAAAATGAGATTAGACTATTTTCAAAAATTAGGACATAATAATTCATTTTTGATGTGTATTAATTTTCCACACATTAATCTTGACTCACGATGTGATCAGTATGACTCAAAATTTATGTTTTCAGTATAAAAGTTTCATTTTAGTTTAAAATGTGCATTGGAAAGACAAAAATAAGAAAACAATCTTTAATTGATTTCAAAATTTAGTAAAATGATTTTTAATTCCTTTGATATGTATAGGAATTTACTACATTTCAATCTAACACATGATGTGGTGGTATGACTCAGAGTGCATGTTATTTCAGTTTAAATCACACGTTGCATTTCCAAAATTGAGAAAAGAATCTTGGATTATTTTAAAATTTATTATAATGATCCATAATTTATTTGTGTTGTATAGGAAAAAATCGCACATCAATTTGATGCACTATGTGGCCTATATGAGTTAAAGTGCATATTTTCAATTTAAATCTATCATTTTAGTTTAAAACATGTGTCACATAACCAAAACTAAGAAAGTGATATCAGATATTTTTCAAAATTTAGTAAAATAATCCATAATTTATTTATGACAAGTGGAATTGGCTGCATATCAATATGACACACGAAGTGGTTGGTATGACTCTAAATATTCATTTTCATTATAGAAGTGTCATTTTAGTTTAAAACCCATGTCACATAGCCAAAACTGATAAAATGAGCTCATATTATTTTAAAACTTTATGAAAATGATATATAATTCATTTTTGATATGTATAAATTGACCACATGTCAATCTAACACACGATGTGGTTAGTATGACTCAAAGTGTTTATTTTCAATATAAAAGTGTCATTTTAGTTTAAAACATTTATCACATATCCAAAAATGAGAAAATGATATTTTATTGTTTTTAAAAATTATTAAAATATTCCATAACTAATTATTGGCATGTAGTAATTCATCACACATCAATTTGACAAATGATGTCGTCAGTATGACTCAAACTGTGTGTTTTCAATCTAAAAGTTTCATTTTAGTTTAAAACTCGTGTTGTATAGCCAAAACAAATAAAAAAGATTAGATTACTTTTTAAATTTAGGAAAAACATCCAAAATTAATTTTAAAAAATATATTAACTAACTACATGTCAATTCAACACATGATATGGTCTGTATGACTCAAAGTGCATGCTATTTTAGTTTAAAACGTGCGTCGTATAGATAAAACTAGGAAAAAGAGCTCAAATTATTTTCAAAATTTTGGAAAATGATCCTTAATTTAATTTTAATGTTTAGGAATCAACCTCATATCAATCCAACACATGATATATCTGGTATGATTCAGAGTTCTTGTTTTTAATATAAATGTGTCATTTTAGTTTAAAACATGCATCACATAGACAAAACTAATAAAATGAGCTCAAATTGTTTTCCAAATTTAGGAAAAATATCTATAATTTCTTTTCGATGTGTAAGAATCAACCTTACATGAATATGACACATGATATATCTATTATGACTCTAAGTATGTGTTTTTAATATAAAAGTTTCATTTTAGTTTAAAATGCATGTCACAAATCAAAAACCAAGAAATAGATCTTATATTATTTTTAAACATTAGAAAAATCATCCATAACTCATTTTTGATGTGCATGAATTTAATACACATCAATCTGACACATGATATGGTCGTCATAACTCAAAGTTCATGTTTTCATTATAAAAGTTTCATTTTAGTTTTAAACATGCATCACATATCATAATCTGAGAAACAAAACATGGATTGTTTTCAAACATTTGGATAAATATCCATAATATATTTTTAATGTATAGGAATCACCTGTTTTTTAATCTGACAAACGATGTGGTTTTTATGACTCAATGTGTGTATTTTCAATAGATTAATGTCATTTTAGTTTAAAACATGTGTCACATTGTGAAAACTGAGTAAAAAAGATCCAATTGTTTTCAAAATTTATTACAATAATCCATAATTCATTTGTTATGTTTAGGAATCAACCACACATCAATCCGATATATGATGTGGATGATATAAATCCAAGTGTGTGTTTTTAATATAAAAGTGTCATTTTAGTTTAAAAAATGTGTCACATTTTCAAAACTAAGAAAAATTTCTTATATTTTTTTAAACATTAGGAAAATGATCCATAATTCATTTGTGACATGTAGAGATTGACCATGTTTCAATATGACATCTAATGTGCTTGGTATGACTCAAAGTGTGTGTTTTCAATATAAAAATTCTTTTTAGTTTAATGATATAATTGTTAACGACTATTTAAGTAATTAAGATTGTTAATAACTAATAATATAATTAATATATTTAGTAATTAAAAATATAATTTATATAGACTATTAATTAACATTGTAATTAATAATTTATAATATAATTATAAATTAAAAGTATAATTAATAATTAATAATTAATATAAAATCAATGTAACAGACCGACCCTGGTCAACCATACCAGTCACCCAAGTCATCCCACCATGGTATGGGGTAAAAAATAGATAACAAAACTAGTATTTTATATAAGAAAAATAGGACATACAATCATAGTACAAAGAAAAAACAATGGGAGATACAACTGACCCAAACATGTTAAACCCGAATGTAAGATATGTCTGGACAACAAGTCTCTATGTGACCAAAATTCACCTCCAAACTATGCCAAATTGAAATAAAAACATAAATAGAATCATTCATGATACAGAATGATCTTCCCTTTACCTGAATCCTATAAAACAAGGTTTAAATCCACCCACAAGAAGAAGTAGGGTGTGAGAAACATAACCCAATAGGATACCATAGAAGAATGTATACAGGATTTAATAACAATAATGCACAATTATAAGCATAAAAAATAGTTTTGAAGCATTTTTTATAAATAAAAATTATGAAATCCTTCTTCAAATAATCCTTGTGTTTTTAAAAAAAATATAACATTTTTTCAAATCCAGAAACAAAGAAGGTAAATATACCAAAATATAGATATACATGTGATCCATCATCCATGAAATAATCTATCATGTATTAAAAATTCAGAAACAACAATTCACCAACCATCTGGGATCTATCCTATGGGTCAATACATACCAGAAACACGTGAACTAGACAAGTAATAAGGTTGGATCCAACTAACATTGAGGCCTATGATAGACCATCGATATAAAAGAGGTTACCTCCTAGTGGTGTCTCAAACACTAAGGCTACATGTGTCTCTATCAAGACATACATAAGGATTCCATTGTGAAGTGTTTTTCAATTTCTATTTTTAAAAAAACCATGCTCAACTTTTTATAAAATCCATTTCAAATCCAAGGTAATCTGCTTCAGGGTTTGGAAATCCATTTTCTTCATAAAATCAAGGCAAATCCATTTTCAAAACAAAATCCCGTTTTAAAATGTGAACCCATTCCCTTTTCAATTTCAACACATGAAATACCATTTCAAGTATTAAAGAAAACCGTAATAACAATAATAAATTTAAGAAATTAGAATAATTTAATAGATCCACTTACATCAAGAATGTAAAAACACTAACTGCCTTCGACAACAGAGATTGGAAACCACTAGAGAACGAACTTCGCAAATCAAGGAAAACCAAGAATATAAAAAATATTGACAGAAACCCCTATTAAATCAAAAAATTAAAGCCTAAACACAGCTGCAACTAGAACCAATGAAATACCAAGAGGATCACTTACCCATAAAAGAGAAATTTGACCCAAACGGTAAACAATTGATGAAAGAATTGATCTGGATGTAAGGAAGTTACCAAAAATCACCTTGAGTAAGATCTTTGGCTAATATAAGAAGGTTTACAAAGAAAATAAAACCTCCAATACTCGCATTTAACCCTAAAAATTGTAAATTGGGGAATTACATGACATGTAATCTTTTATAGGTCGTGAATTCCTTTTATTTTAAGTTAAGATGAAAAACACATAGCCTTTTTAATTAAAAATTGAATTTTCTCATTATACGATGTGTATCAATTTCAAGTTGTGTAATCTAGTTCACAACATCTATCCAGTGGCCACTACACATCATGTAATCCCATTACATGTCATCTAAACTTCCAAGAAAATAATAAAAGCTCCTGGGAAAAGTTGAAAAATCTAACAAATCACCAACTTTATTATTACAAGTATCCTCCCTATTCAAGGTCAACAATACTCACCCAATGGAAAAGGGAAACTAAAAATAGAGATTAGGACATACCTAATATAAAATTAATGAGGCATTATAATCTCCACACCATAAAAGATTCTGTTTCCTTGAAAGAGCTCGAGATCCAAGATCTGTAAAAAGATTAGGTCATTGTAGCCTTATCAATGACTCCCTCTCCCACATCTCGTGTTGATCTTGTCCCCATTCCCCCATTATCTAAACCAAGGGGCTCATTTTACCACACAATACCATATCTTAGGGATCCATAATCAGAACCAGATGCTCAACCAAAGTGGTATCGAGCTCAAGAACAACATCCTCCCATCTAATCACATTGTAAGGATATGGTATATACATCCTCTACTAGAAAACATGAAACACGTCATGTATATAAGTCAAGTTATATGATAAAATCAACTGATATACCACCCTCCCCAGTTTCTCAATGATCTCAAAGGGCCCACAAACCTTGGTTCTAACTTAATCTTTTTACCCTACTGATGATGTCCAAAGCGAGGCGAAACTCTGAGAAAGACCTAATCACCAACCTAAAACTCCAGAGACTACCACCAATAGTCCACATAATATTTATGATGACTCTATGACATGATCAAATGCCTCTAGATCAATAAAACTGTCTCTATCATCTCATGAACAACACTCAGCCCTACCAATGACTGCTCTCTAAACTTTGCCCAGTACAAGGGAGATTAATATGGCCACCCAAACAAAGCCTCAAAGGATGTCATCCTGAACGAATCCAGATAACTATTATTATAGGAAAAATCATCCAAAGGAAAATTATTGTCCCAAGATCCACTGAAATAAATCACACAATCCTGGAGCATATGCTCAACAACTTGGATAAACCTCTATGTATGTTTATCCATCTATGGATGACAAGCCATTCTCAATTTTAACTGGGATCCCATTTCCTCCTAAAAAAATTTCCAAAATCAGTATGTGGACCTTGACTCCCTATCAGAAATAACTATAGAGAGAAATACAAGAAGTTTCACATTCTCCTAGACATACATGTCCTAAATCCTATCCACTTTGGTCATTTCCTTTATTGGTAAGAAAGGAACAGATTTGGTAATTATGTCAATAATCACTTAAATTGCATCCCTTATACTAGGATTCCATCATAAAACAATGATAAAACCCATGGAAATATCATCCCACTTACACAACAGAATGGGTAAAGGATTTAATAAACTTATAGGTATCTCATGTTCCGTCTTAACTCTTTGACAAGTGAGACACTATGATATAAAATCTACAACTAACCGCCTCATCCTCATCCACCAATACCATCATATCAAATAGTGGTACATATTTATATCCCTAGGGTACATAGATCAACACAAAAAAGATTCCACTATATATAAACTCATGTCTCAAAGAAAATGGAATAACTAACCTTCTCCAGAAGCAAAATCATCCACTAGGAGACTGGGACAACTTGAACGAGATCTCCCCTCCATTTAGAACTTTTCCCATGCATCAGATTCCAATTTTTGTCATATTCTCAATTAGAAATCACTCATAAAAAGAAGATTATGGCTTTATTGAATCCAAGAACACTTTTTCACCAACCTCCTTTACTCTCAAGCTCATCTCTGCAAATAAACCCATAAAATACCACCTCTCAACTAATTCCTTCATGGATTATGTTGGTAATTTTCTTCTCAATTCATCAGCCACCACATTTCCTTTCTAGGGGTATATACGATATCAAAATCTAAGGTATTAAGATACTCAACCTAGGGTCTCTTTTTTAATTTTAGATCCCTCTAAGTAAAAATATACATTAGGATTTTCTGATCAAAATACATTGTAAACCACTCTCAAAAGAGATAGTGATGACACATTTTGAGCACATGCATAACAACTACCAACTAAATATCATGTTTAGGGTAGTTATTTTCATTATGGAATAACTAGCATGAGCCATAAGCCACAACATGTTTCCCTTGCATCAAGAAACATCCCAAACCTATACTAGAAGCATTGTAGAAAACAACATATACTAAACCAAGTTTTGAAAGAATTAAAACTGGTGTTAAATTCAAACTCTTCTTAAACACCTCAAAATATCTCTAAAACTTTTCATTTCATTCAAACTTTACATGCATACGAGTTAAAGTTATCATCAATGATGGGATCTTAGAGAAGTATCGAACAAATCGTCTATAGTAACCTGCCAAATCAAAGAAGCTTCAGATCATAAACATGTTTTTGGATTTCTCCCAAGAAATAATTACCTACAATTTTTCTGGATCAACTGAGACACCCCTCTCAAATTTGACATTCCCCAAAAACATTACCTTATATATCCAAAACTCACACTTGGAAAGCTTACCATACATACGATGTTCCCTCAAGGTTTGAAGAATTATATCAAAATGGTCTTTGTGCTCTTCCTATGACTTGGAGTGCACCAAAATATCATCTATGAACACAACAATAAAAGAGTCCAAGAATTGATGAAATATTTGGTTCATCAAATCCATGAATATTACGGGATCACTAGTGAGTCTGAATAGCATACCCAGAAAATTAGAATTCTTATATCGACTCTGAAATAATGTCTTATGTATATCTTCTTTTTGGACTCTCAGCTGGTGGTACCCTAACCAAAATTCAATCTTATAAAACCAATGATCCCCTCTCATTTTATAGAAGAGACCATTAATTTTGGGTAAAGGATAATTGTTATTAATGGTCTCCTGATTTAGCTTCTGATATTCAATACAAAGTATAAGACTTTTATCTACCTTATTAGAAAAGAAAACAAGTGAAGCCCATGGTGACATGTGAGGATGAATGAATCCTATAACCTCTATGTCCTAAAACTTGAATTTAAGTTCTACCAACACAATAGGTTCCATTCTATAGATGGCATATAAATGAGCATCATTCCATAGAGTGGGTTGATAGTAAACTCGACCTGTCTCTATGGATACAAACTATAAAAATAATCTAGAAAGACCTCAGGGTATACACACACAATAGTAGGTAGTTTACCACCCAATCATGGGTCATCTGCATCAAGAAATATTTTTTTAAACTAGCATGAGATTAAACCGGCATGAGGAACAATCTGCCCTTCCCTTTCCAATATAGAGTCCCACTCACCTTGGAAAACATGAGTGACCCCATCGAAAGATAAGAACTATACATGATGGAGATAACATTCCATCTGGACCATTAATATAACAATCCAATTAATGTTGATAATCGAGTCAAATAAATTAAGATAAATCACTAAGAAGTCCCAAACCACCTCAAAGTCGCCTATCACAACCTGGCATGTGGGACACTTAAAACCTTGTTTGGTCCTCGTTCCCAAAGGCCTAGAAAAATCCAATAAGACCAAAATAAGATCTGAATGAAAACCTAACACATCATCTAAATTAGATGATATAAAAGAATTAGTAGTACCTACATCAAAAAAATATAGCACCATACAAGTCTAAATAAACAATGTACCTCTAACAGTAGTTGGACCAACTTCAAATTCCTATGACACAAACTCTAGTGCATAAATGAATCTAGAATAAGACACTTTTAAATATCCTTTGGCCTAAGAATGATTCCCACCACCCTTGTAAGCATCAAACTGAACGTGTGACCCCTTGTTGAAAGTGGATCCAACCTTAATTTCTTTGGGCATCTTATCACAGAAATGCTTTAGATGGCCATATCACCCACAAAGAGGAAAAGTTCTTAGAGACTCCATACACTAAGGCCTGGTATGAACACTCCTACCACAATATTAGAAAATAAACTGTTACTTTCTTATAGAATCCCTTGAAAGTGGTCCTATAGAAAACTGACCACTCTTGTGATTTCTTTTCTGACCAGAAGAAGCACTCTAGCAAACTGCTACCGTCATTGAATCTCTTCCCACATATGTCCTTCCAGCTATGTCTACCATAGTAAAAAATTATTTATAAACTATCTCCACAAATTTTGGAAGGAAAAAAATTACTATAATCGACCAAACATTAGACCTTATCTCCATCTCAAACCTCTGATCCTTCATGTAATTAGCGGTTACATACTCTAGTGTAAAATCCACCAAATAAACAAAGTCGGTTGAATACTCTAGAATGGTTATCTCCCCTTTCTCCAAAATTAGAAACTCCCTGGTCTTTTCCACATGTAAAGTCTCAGGATAAAAATATTGATTGAATATCTTCTTGAAATAAACCCAGGTAATACCATTGTGGAACATAGCTTTCACAATGGGGTCTCACTATCTTATTCCCATTCCTTTGAGCATTTATATAGAAAAATCCACCTGATAATCCTCATGATTATTCAAAAAGATGAAGATCCACTCAATCCATTCAATCCACTCCTCTAACTCCTGTGTTCCTTTGTCACCACAGAATATAGGTGGATGATGCTTGGTAAATTCCAAGCCATGATTCACTACTCATCTTGGGTTCACTGCGCTCATTGATTCCAAAGTTTGAATGGTACGGATCAATACTTCAACAAAAGAAGGGTCCATTATAGGATTTTCTAGTGGAACCTGCCTTACGGATTCCCCACTGGTATTCGAGAGAGCTCTTTTAGGAGGAATTGTTTATTAAACACAAGACAATAACCAATCAGTCGTGAGAAACTCTATAACCACTTAACCAAAAATAATAATCCAAAACAATGATTTAAAATAATAAGTATTTAAAGCAATTATGAATTATACCTAAAAAGGAAAACACCTTTAGAAAAGAACATACCCATCTAAATAAACTCCCAACTTAGTTTATTCAAACATCTATACACAGCCAAAAAGTCCCCAAACATTTTAGATAGGTTAATTTAAATAAAATTTTCATTCACTTTATTAAATTGATCTGGAATACTATATCTTGGAATTAGTTGATATTTTCTGACCACCCATGGAAACTTGGATTTAGTCACATGTGTGAGCTATCCAGTCCCCCTTTTCACACCCACTATCTGAATTCCAACGATCCTACTCTTTTTTACCCAATAGATAGAACCCACTCAAGTAGATCTGACACACTTTAGGTTGAGTAACCCCTTGGAAACCAAATTGTAATAGAACAGCCTGAGTCAACCAGACCAATCACCCATGTCATCCCATCACAGGGTGGGGTGAAACAAAGATAAAAATACTAGTCTCATATATTATAAAATCAACACATATATCCATAGTAAAAATAAAAAACAATGGGAAATACAACTGAACCAAACAGGGTAAGACAAAAAGTAAGATATGTCAAGACAAAAAGTCAACATGTGACTAAACATCACCTCCAAACTATCCCAAAATGAAACATCAACGCAAAGAGAATCCTTCATGATACAAAATGCTCTTCCCAGAACCTGAATCATAAAAAATAAGGTCTATAACTGCCTGCAGGAAGAAGTAGGGTGTGGCCCAAAAATCCCAGTAGGATACCACCAAATAATCTGTACAAGCTCTAATAATAATAATTCACAAGTCCAAGCTTCTAAAGAATATAAGTTTTACATGAATTTTTTTATAAATAAATTTTTTTTATCCTTTTTCAAACAATCCATGAGTTTTCACAAATTTCATAACATGTTTCCAAAAAAAGTAGGTAAATATAATGAAATATAAATATACATGTGAGCCAATACCCATGAAATAATCTTCCATGTAATAATAATTCAGGAAAAAAATCACTTACCATCTAGGATCTAGCCTATTGTAAAATGCATAATTGACACTCTTGATCCAAACAAAAAATAAGGTTGAATCCAACTAACATCAAGGCTTTCCATAGACCATTGAAATACAAGATATTACCTCCAAGTGATGTCTCACACACCAAGACTACCGGTGTATCTATCTCAATGTACCCAAGGTTCCCATTGTGAAATGTTTTTCTATTTTTATTTTCAAAAATACCATGATCACATTTTTTTAAAAACCATTTCAAATCCAATATAATATACTTCAGGGTTTTAAAATCTATTTTCTTCTTTAAATCAAGTAAATTTTATTTTCAAAATAGAAACCCTTTTTAAAATGAAAACTCATTCCCTTTTTAATTTCAACACATGAAATCCCATTTCAAATATCAAGTAAACAACAATAACTATAATAAATTCAAGAAATTATAATAATTCAATAGATCCACCTACCTCAAGGACGTAGAAAACCTAACAGCCTATGATAATGGGGATTGAAGACCACAAGAGAATGGCCTTCACAAAGAACCGCGCACCAAGAATCTGAAGAGGATTGACAGAAAACCCTATTCAATCACAATACCACAACCTAAACATAGTTACTGCCAGAACCAAATAAATACCAAGAGGAATGCTTACCCATAGAAGAGAAATTAAAACCCAATGGTGATCGATTGTTCAACAAATCAATCCGGATAAAAGGAAGTTACCCAAAATCACCTAGGGTAAGAGCTCTAACTAAGAGGAGAAGGCTTTAAAAATGTAGCCTCAAATAACCGCATGACACCCTAAAAACAATGAATCAGGGAATTATATATCATTTATTATTTTATATGCCATGAATCCCTTTTATTTTAAGTTACGCTGAAAAACGTGTCACCTTTTTAATCAAAAACTATATTTTCACATTAAATGGAATGTAACCCTTACACGAGATGTAACATTTTCATGTTATGTAATCTAGTTCAAAACGTCTATCCAATGGCCATTACACATTGTGTAATCATATTACAAGTCATGTAACCTCCCATATAATAAAAAAGATCTAGGGAAAAGCTGAAAATTCCAAAAAAAATCCCTAAATTCACCATTATAGGTATCCTCACAATTCAAGGTCGAAAAAACTCACCAGATGAAATAATGAAACTGAAAACATAGATCAGAACATACCTTATTATAGGGGAAATATTTTTTATAGGGTTTTACTATTGGATAAATCCTTCTATAAGAGTTTTGATTTTGTATATTGGGTTGTAATTTTTTTGATTAATTACAAATATCACATCAATGTAAATATTGTTGTATATAAATTATGAATTGAAATGACTTTGAAATGTAATATTTTTATTTCAATATGTTTTTATATAATATTTATATCCTAATTTGATTATATGTTTCTAATATGGTTTTTTATAGGGCTTATGTGGGTCTGCATGTTTTACAATAGCAAACATGACCTTTATCAATGCAAACAAAAGTGCTAATAATGGACCCTTTTGTAGTCACTAAAAAAGTAATGATAACGGTCCCATTAATAGTCCTAAAAAAGAAATGATAAAGGGTAATTTTATCAATACTAAAATAATGTGCTGATAAATGGATCCTTTATCAGTTTTAAAAAGAAAGTGTTAATAAATGGGGCCTTTATCGACACCTTTTTTAGTATTGATGAAGTCCAAGTACTTTTAAGGGTGATCTGCTTGTTAGTGCTATTTTTCACTAACAATGACCATTTCAAGCACTAATATAGGTGTTTTCTATATTAGTTTATATTCTAATGGGCATCTATATAGAATTAAATGTAAATTCACAAGAAATTATTTCTATTAGAATTTATTCTAATTATGAGAATTCATAATGATCATTCTTCAACAGATCTTTTTTTGGAATATTTGGTTTATAAAAGGAAAACAATAGATATATAATAAGGAGCTATGGGTGGAAAAAAATAATTTCCATGCAAGTGAATTGTTTCAACAAATTAAAACACTTTTTTTCATATATGTTACACTGTAAGATCTAAGAAAAATTTCCCATCATAGCATCTAATCCCATAACTAAAAGAAAGTATCGAGAAGAGAATAGACCACTGTAGAACAACTGAACTTCAATTTAATGGTCCATCAAACTTTCATATCACTCTCTATCTCTGTGTTTTTAATTAATTTTTATCTATTCTTGAATTTCTTTTTAAATTTCATAAGCATGTACTATTTTTCATCATAAAATAGTACTCAAATATTGTTTCCTTTATTTCCTTCATCTTTTGTACTGTAATAAAAATTGTAGAAGAGGATTTGTGATAGCATGGATAGTCATGTGCGATGTTGTGACCTATATACCTGATCCGGGTTGTGGATAATCTTGTTTATTTTTTATAAACATGCTTGAAGGTGGGTTAATTTCAAGGGGAGAATATTATGTCTTGTCTTGATATTGTACCACTGGTTTTTATATTTCTATTGTGTGTTTTTATTTTTTCTTACTCTGTTTTAAAACTATTTATCAAATCACATCTAAAAAACTATACATTGATAGCTAACTTTTAATAGTGATATATCTACTCTTTAATGTATGTAAAATAATATCTAAATATTAGTATAATATAAATTTATTTTAACATAGATTTTATCAAGTGATTGAGTGGTTATTTCAAAAAATTAAATTTTATATACCCAATGTATTAGTTAACTGAGTGTTTTCTAAACTAGTGGATTTTTTATTATGATTTTTTAGATTTTTTTTATTGGATTCTCAATTCACCTCCCCCCTCTTGAGCAACCCACTCTGACCAATATTTGGTATTAGAGGTTGTTTATTTATTTTCATTTTTTATTTTTGTTTTAGACCTTGATCAAGTCACTTTGACATTTTTTCAATATTATTTTATTATTAAAATTTTTTATATATGGATAAATATACATCTTAAGTTCGTGCTACAAATATACCACCTTATTTTAATGGATAAAATTATAATATGTGGAAAATAAAAATGATAAATTGTCTTGAAAGTGTGGGTCTTGATATACGGACAGTGATAAATGATCAACTTGAAAAACGAAAAACTTATATAGTTCATTGGAGTGATTAAATTAAGACTTATTATGATTTTAACTATAAAGATATGAATTATTTATATTGTGATTTAGGATAGGATGAATTTAATATAATATCTTCTTATGATATTTCTTTACAAATCTAGCACACCCTTTATGTATCTCATGAAGGAATTGAAAATGTTAAAGAAATGAGATTGAATAATTATATGATTAAATACGATACAACCATAATGAAACCTAATGACTTCTATTCTGATATGTATCTCATTTTTAATAAAATCATTAACACCATGTTTTCTATTAGATAAAAAGTGTATGGAAAATATAAAGTGTTGAGGATCTTGATATGTCTACCTGATCGCTAGAGGGGCACTACTATCTATATATAAGAATCTTATAGAATTGGTAAATTTCCAATCAACAAACTGATTGGAAAATTAATGATGTATGGGTAATATCTTAAAGTGAATAATTAATATGTCGAACCCAAGACATCAATCGCATTCATAAAATCTCAATCAAAATCAAATGAAGTTGTTAAAGCTGATTGTACCAGTGGGAGTGAATCCAGTTTGGATAGTGATGAGAAAATAGATAATCTATCTATAAGGTTTAAGAAGTTTTATTGGAGTAATAATTTCCTCATAAAATCAAATTTAAAATGAAAATATAATAACAAAGTAAACTGGAAGAAAAATGATAAATTTGTAGAATTTACTATTTATGAGTGAAAAAAAAAGTACAAATAAAAGATGACTATAAAAATTTAAAATAAATGAATAAATATGATGATTAAGGAAAGAAACATATTAAATATATAAAGTAAACATTGATTGCTTTAGAGGAAATTTCAAGTGACTTTGAATCATCTAGAGATGATTCTTATGACATGGAAAATCTATGCTTTATGGGAATGAAAATTAATGTAAAAATATTATTAATATTAATTATTAAAATGAAAATGATTTTGAATGTGATATGTATAGTGAAGATTTATTTTAATAATGTAATATTATGGAATAAAACATTAATTATTTTAACAGTAAATATAAAACTCTCTAGAAAAAACATTCTTTTTCTAATACTTTAATTTTTAGTATTGAAAAATAAAAGGATGTTGTGCTGTTAAAAGAAAAAAATAAACATAAATTTTCTAATGAATAACTCAATAAGGACCTTGAAAAGTTTACTTAGGGAATATAAACTATGACCATGATTTTAGGGAAATAGACTACCCTTATATATACTACTGGAATTAGTTACCATCTTGGTCAAAGAAAAATTTAAAAAAATAATTTTAGTCTTAGTTCTAAATCATCGATTTATGGAAACACTTTATGTAACCATTTCCCAATGAAAGTATTTATTTCAAAAAGTCTTAATTTTTCATCTGATAGATCTATTATGTAAGTATGGATTCATAAAGATATATGTGCTACCATTTCTTTACCCAATGAAATTTAGGTGCAAAAATCATTTATTAATTAATTTTGTATGAGAAAAAGTATTGAAGAGTACCAGTAAGAAATTATGGTTTCTAGATAGTTGATGTTCCAAACATATGACTGGGGACTTTTCAAGTTTCAAAAATCTTATAAATTTTTTTGACAGGCATGTCACTTTTTGTAACAATGATAAAGGAATGATTATTAGACATTTATAAATAAATAAATCCAAATACATTTTAATTTATATAGGTTTTTATGTTGAAGGTTTAAAGAATAATTACCTTAGTATTTCCCAATTGCATGATGATAGTTTCCATGATACATTTGAAAATGATTAAAGTAAAATTTATGATTCTATGCATGATTTAGTATTTAATTATCTAAGTAATGACAATGTTTATGATGTTAATTTAAATTATTTTATTTTTAAAAATGTTTATAACTTAAGTTCCTTTCATAAAGAATCTTGTTTACCGAAGAGGATACTAGGCCAATTCATTATAAACTCTCTTAGAAATCTTAATAATAATTATTTAGTCATGTATCTTCCCAAGAAATATTTTCCAAAAGATAATTTCCATAATCCTTTTCAAAAAGGGAAGAAACATAGAATCTATTTCCAACCAAGAAATAATTTTCTACCTATGAACCCCTAAAATTGGTTCACATGGTTTTTTTATACCTTCTATAATTTATAGTATAGCAGGACAACATTATGCTTATGTGAGTATTGATAATTATTTAAGATTCACATGAGTATATTTTCTATCTCACAATAGTGAAGTCTGTAGATTTATTTCTAAATATGTTATGTCTATAGAAAACCTTAGTGAAGATACCATTCAGACTATAAAAATTGATCATGGCTGTGATTTTTAGAATCAAGACTTTGAAACTTTATTCTCACAATATGGATATAATCACAATTTCTCTACTCCTAGAACTCATCAATAAAATAGAGTAGTTAAAAGAAGAAATAGAACACTTTAATAAATCCCTTAGACTGTGTTTAATGGGAATAACTTTCCTAACTACTTTTGTGATGCAATTATCAATATAGCTTGTTATATTATCAATAGGGATCTTATAATAACCCTTTTGAATAAAAATCTATATAAGTTATGGAATGGTATACAACCTAAAGTTAATTACTTTAAATTATTTGGATTTAAATTCTTTATTCTTAATAAAAATAAAATCTAGAAATTTTTATCCAAATAGTGATAAAGGTATTTTTATAGGTTATTCAACATCTAGAAAATCCAATATAGTATTTAAAAATAGAACCAAGATTTTGGAATAATCTATACACATCACCTTTGACGAAACAAGTCTACATGAGCCTAAGACTTATTTAGAAAACCTTGAGGTTGATATATAAAATGTAAATATCAACAAACCCTTAAGACTCATGACCAGTCTGTAGATTCACCTATTGAATCTCCCAATGCTAACAAATCTAACCATCTTGATTTTAAGGAAGACTTGGAAGAACCAAGTACCACTTTTCCTAGAACAATTAGGACCCATATAGACCATCCTTTATATGTTTTTATTAGAAACGTAGATAAAAGAACTCATACTATAGCATATCTTAGAAACCATGTTGAGAATCAGGCTTTCTTGTCACAACCTGATCCTAGAAACACTATAGAAGCTATCGATGATGAATTTTGGGTCATGAATATTCAAGAAGAGTTAAATCAATTTGAAGAAACAATGTCTTGATACAAGTGTTAAGATATAAAGTTAATTAAATTTTATCACTAAATGGGTTTTTAAAAACAAGGTTATTGAATCTAGAATTATAGTTCCAAATAAAACTAGATTTATAGCATAATTTTATAGTCAATAAGAAGTTATTGATTATAAAGAAACATTTTCACACATCGATAGACTTGAATAACTTAGAATAATTCTTTCTTATATATAAAATATTTATTTAAAACCATTTCAAAGGGATTTCAAGAGTTGATTCCTTAATATTTATATTTTTGAGGATATTTTTATTGAAACCCCCTAGATTTTAAAATCCTCATTTTCCAATTTCTATTTTTGAAGTTTCTAAAGCTCTTTCTAGTTTAAAATAGGCTCCTGGATCTTGGTATGATAGGATCAAATCTTTCTTAATTTCTAAAGGTTTTTCAAAAGGGTTATATGATCATACCCTATTTATAAAAAAAATTCAAAAGAAATTTTAGTAGTTCAAATCTATGTTAATGATATTATTCTTTGCTCATCCAAAAACTCTTTGTGTATTGAATTTTCTAAAATGGTGAAAAAATAATTTGAAATGTGTTTAATGGATGAGTTAATGTTTTTATTAAGTATTAAATTTTTCTAAACAAGTAAGGAATTATTTTAAATCAAATAACGTACAAAATATATCTTTTAAAATTATTTGGAGAGAATAGAAAAAAAGGTAATGATACTATTATGAATACAAAATGTAAATTGTTTTGGGAAGAAACTAGAAAACTGGTTGACTAATTATCTTATAGAGGTATAATTGAAATTTTGTATACCTGACTACTAGTCAACCTGAAATTATGTATAGTGTTTTGTGTGTTCTTATTTTCATGAAAATCTCAAGGAATATCACCTAATTGTAGTTAAAATAATTTTTAAATTCATAAATAATGAAATTAATTTTGGATTGTTTTATTATTGAGGATATGATTTGGAGGTAGTTATTTTGATACTAATTTAAGTGGCTATAAGATAGATAGAAAAAGTACCTCTAGAAAATTTCACTTTTTGGACAACTATCTTGTATCTTAGTGTAGTAAGAAATAGAACTATATTGCATTATCCACTCCCAAATTTTAATACACAGTTGTAGGTAGTCTTCAAACAATAATTATATGGTGTAAACACACATTTCTAGATTATGGATATCAGTTTAGACATGTCCTTATAAACCATGAAAACAAAATTTCTATTAAATTTTCTAAGAATCCTAGATTTTGTTCCAGGATTAAACAAAAAGATATATGACATCAATTTTTTAGATATCATTTTCAAAAAGGAGATATCAATCTCAAATTAATTGGCATTGAACATCTTCTTGCTAACATCTTTACAAGGCCTATGAATGGAGAGAGATTTAGTTACATAATATATGAATTAGGGATGATTTACTTTGTCTAATTTTTTTATGTTTAATTTGATATATCTTATTTTATTTTAACATTATTCTCAAGTATTTGGTTTATATAATATATAAAATTTATTTTTTCAATTAATATTAAATTTCTATTTATATTGAACATACGGTCAATTGAAACTTTTTATAACCTTATTTTAAAGCTACTGTATGTATTTTATTTCGTTTAAGTCCATTTTTTATTTATAATGATTTTCTATTTTTTGAGCCCTGAATGATTTTAAATAGCCTAGGTTTTCATTTGAATCATCTATTTCATTTAAAAACTATACATAACCATATTTTGACAAAACCCTAGAATTATAAAGTTTGAATCCCAGTTGAGAATATCTAAGATGAAGCATTCTCATAAGGATAAATCTCTATAATCCTTTGTCACATATAAAATATTTAGAGAAATCTCTAGTGGAACAATAAATCAATTAAAGATACACCTATTATCTCATGAAATCATTTCAGAAAAGGAAACAAAATTAAAGTGGTTAAGATCAATTCAATCCCTAGTATGGATATCTATGCTACAAAAAGTATGATGAAGTGATTTATATACAATGACATAAATTTTATCCTCATTTGTTAAAATATTTTTATGTGAATAAGAATTTTGATGCTGGTGAAATATGATATCATATATAGATAGTTATTGATGGTAAAGAACAAATATTTTCTTCAAATTTGTGGCATTTAAGTCTCAAAGTACCATATTAAGGTGAGTATGAGGATTGTAAAAGTGTTTAACCCATAAATAATCTCCATTTTTAGTTTGAAAGATCCTTAGAATATATTAATGGTAATATAATTCATAGAAGGACTAATGTTCTTGAGTTTATTGGGAAGTGAAGTTTGTTTCTTAAGTTCATTCAGTATACATTTTTTCCCAAAAAAAGGATTTTAACATTTTTAGTCATAATGACATGTTATTTTTTTATATTATAAAGGAATGGGGTACATAATTTTTCCCAAATTCCTTATGAGTCATATGGATGAGTTGATAAAGACATATTATTGCATCAACACTTTACCTTATCCTAAATTCATTCCAACTCTTCTAGAGATTAATGGACTTATTCCTTGGGGGAGGAAAATTACACTACATCAAGTGAAATTTATCTAAATCAGACCACCTATAAAAGAATTAAGGTTGGTTGGAACCCTTGGAAAAATTTGTGGGTTTTAGATGATGATAAATTGTATGAGAATTACAATCCCTTAAAGAATCCGACCAGACCAAGAGATTCAATTGATCCATGCTTGGAACCAGATCAAGTGGTTGAAGTTGATTATTATTTAGATGAAAAAAATGAGGATGTGGAAGTGAAACTTAATGTGGAATTATTTAAGAATTAAGGGGAAATATTTATTTGATATTCTATGGTTGAAAAGGTTTCATGACATAAGGATGGATTAGTAGATCCCAAGGTAGAGATTGCATGAGTTCTTTACTCTTTGGACTGAATCCTGTAGATTTTGAATGTAATGATAATGAAACTCAAGTTATATATAGTCTATAATGAAGGTCACATTTTCATACATTTTATGCATTAAATAATTGTTTATAATCCCACCATAGTGTTATTGTATGAGAAATTTTCATGTTTTTAGGTTTTATTGGTACTTTGAGCTCAAATGAAAAAAATGTTTAAATCTAGAAATTTGACAGATTTTTATGATAGGGGTATTTTGGTCATAAAATTTACATTATTATTCCAAATTGTTTTTTTTAATCCATGATTTGTTTTTTACAACTTTTTCTTCAGGATTAAAGACTGATTCAAGGATTTAGAGGCCCAAAAATCATTTAATATGGCAAAGTTTTCGGGCGGACAACATGGACCGAGCCACCATAACGGACACATAAATCAGACTAAAAACATCCAAATGGGATGGTTCTGAATTTAGATGACATATAATTCAATGATCCACGTCCATGATGAATTTAATTTCAAAATATTCTCATTAAATTATTATTTAAATGCTCCAAACATGTAGAAGATTAAACATCTCAACAGACTGAAACAGTTCCATTGCGTAATTAATTCATAACATTGTGACCATGCATCCAAAATGGATCATATTTTGTGAAGGTATGAGAAATTACATTTTTAACAACATTTATTAAGGATTGAAGGAGTTAATCGATAGTTTTAGAAGTCATAATGATTAGGGAAGTTGAAGAATTGGAATTTGGCCTGTCAAATGGATAGATTAAATGTATCGGATTAAATCGGCCATAACTCCTACATCTTATGACCAATAAAGCTAAAAGTTTGAGGGTTAACCGAGGAGATATTATGAAACATATTTTATGAAGACACTGGTCACCAATTCTTCCATTTAATGGGAAATAAACTCAGAAATATCTGGAGGGTGATTTTAGAGAGAATTCTTTCACCACCTCTCCATATAAATTTGTATCCTCACCCCTTCTGAAAGAATTGGCACTTCTGTGTGACCATTTTATATTTTTTTGAAGTTTATTTCCATTTTAATAGTATTATGCATTTTTATTATTCTTATATCTTATTCTTTATCTCATTATCATATTTTTTAACTTTTTTCCACCCCATTCTTCTCCACTGTGATCTCTTATACTTGTGATCATGAGTAACAAACTCGAGGATATTCTCGGGGGATCAATCCAGTGTTGAACCCAATTAATTTCACATTAAAGTTTATTGTTTCTTATTTTATTAGATTTATTTCAATGTGGGACTTATTGGGTAATGTTCTTTTGTGTCTCCACTTTCCACCTAATGCTTAACTTTCTCTTCTATAATATTTTCCCTCGATCGAGGAGGTGGATGTACGGTCTCTCAGCGATCGTTGAGAGCACTGTATATTCAAAACCACATATAGAAGAAGATATTCACACATATTATGGAGTGTGTTTATTAATTAAATTTTCAACTAATAATTAGATGATGAAGGTTCAATCTGGTTGATTCTCTTGAGAATATCTCATTTCTATCTAACATCATTTTTCTTGCAATAATTTTGTCTGCATTATACATTGAATGTTTAATTTACTTTATCTTGAATTCTCATTTCTCAAACCACAATTTCATTTAGTTTTGTCTTATAAATAATAAAAATATAAAAAAAGTAAATTATAAGTAGTGATTGGTTGACCACAAAATCTCCTCAAGAGAATGACCTAGGTCAGCCCCTTTGTTGCACTTAGTAATAAATATTTTTGAGAGCGTGCATGACAATGATTCGTCAAATTGGCACCATTGTCGGGGAGCCAACTGATTTTTATTCACTATTTTTACTCACATTGTGTAAATAATTTTTCCTTTCATTTAAAAAACTACATAAATAATTATAAATTTCAATAACTAAAAAAATATTCTTTGTTCATGATGTATTAAAATTGTGATTATTATGCATGGACTGACCAATCTCAAGTGCAAGAAAATGTTTACAATGAACTTGATACTCAGTTTCATCAGATTAGTGATAAATTTTAAAACCTATAGAGACAAATAGAATGGATTTATAAATATGTATGCACATCCTAGGAGAAACCCAAAACTGAGCCAGAACTTGAACTAGAATGAGTGGTGGAAGAGATTTCACCAATAATTTTTTATGTTAAAGAACCCGAGGAGGGTGAAAAGGAGCTACAAAAGGAATTAATTATATCATCCCACACTCAACCATTTCTGGAGGAGGTCCCGGAAGTACACATTCTAGCTGATGCACTAATGAGAGATCAACATTTTTTAGAAGAATCCTCAAATATATTTGTTGAAGATAACTTGAAACATGATCTTCTCATCCTTGATAATGAAACATCAGAAAATTTATCCCTATCTATTTCTTTGGAATATAATGCACCTGATGAGATTGAGTTACCAATGGTCCTGCCTGAAGAGATCAATTACCAAGCTAAATTACTTGAAAGGGAATATTTGTTTATTAATTCTTCATGTTTTAATCATATTCAATCTAATTTTTTTTTTCTGATTTCTCTTTCTTTGAAATTTATGATACATAACAAATGGAGCAGACCTTGGGTGTTAACGAAAAGACTACCAAAGTGGTGGTGATTAAATAAGAGTTGTACAAGCATGTGGTGGTGCAACTATCTCCTCAACAACAATTTTCATACCATATGAAGGAGGACACCACAAAAGTCAACAGGGAGCACCCCTATATTCTATTCCCTCCCACTTCAATCCTCAAATTTCATCTTTATTATTTCTTGGGGGTTGGGAACTTTCTTATCTACTTTGGGGTTATCTACTTTCAGTATCTAATCATGGACATAGGGAAAACTAACTTATTTTGGTTCATCTCAAGGAAACCACACCCACCTTCTGATTGGGGATAATCTAGTGAAACTACCTAACAAGGGGAAGTAAAGACCTAGCACCTGCTTGGGGGTCTAAAACAAGCATTATCTCGTTTCTATTCCATTTATCTTTCTTGTTATTTATTTTTATTATTTATTTTCATTACTTTATTGTAGTTTTAAAGTGGTATCTTCTAGGAACTTAACCCAAGGCATCCACTTCAAAAATAATTTCAGGTTTTATCTTTCATTCCCTTGGATTTTTGACATTTATATTTATATTTTGTTGAACTGAAATAAGGGGTGGTAAAATTTAAGTGTGGGGGAGTGTCAACCTGATTAGTTATTCTTGTGTTCTTTTCATTTTTTTGATCATATTTTTAATATTTTTGATATTTATTGAATATTATTATAACTTTTCACACATAAATTGATTTTTAAAGTGTTGAAATGATTTATGAAATAATGGATTTTAAATGATTGTTGATATGAATTCTTTTTCCTTGAAATGGATTTTCAAGCATTTTTATGAGTTTTACTGATTTTTGACATCCGTTCCCATGAAACACTGACTCAAAATATTTTTCCAATCATGTGAGGTATTCTAAACCACTTTTACATATTCCTCCAAATACCCACACTTTCTTGAGGGAAACATGAATTTTTTTTGAGAACCAAAATGTGTGAATATACTCTTTCGAAGCTTTGGATTTCATGGAATGTATTTTAAATTATTTAGGCAACTCTTTGGCTATCCAAATTTTATCTTGAGACCCACCTTTACATTTATCCTTTGTAAGCCCTTAGATTCCATGAATTGACTTATAGGTTTAAGCCACATTACAAGCTGATTTTTCCTTACTTACCCACACTTTAGTATTTTGGCATGGATATTTCAATTTTGAGTGTGGGGGAAGGTCCTTTAGTGTGCATTCATTGGGATTTGTATCATTTATGTGTGGTGTGAGGTGTGTGTCAATATTTTGGGTAGTGGATAATAAGAGAATTGGGCATGTGTCGTCATTTCATTGTGCTTTATTTGTTTCATCCATTTCTCCTTCAAAAAAAATGAAATAAATGGAGATAATATTGAATTACTCATTGTACACACTCTTATGACTCATGTACCTCTCAAAAATCAAGGACATGAAATTTCATTCATTCATTGTATTAAATTTTCATCTCATCGTCCATAAAAAGGAAAAAAAGTTGTGCCTTTCTGGAGCTTTGCAAAAAAAAAGGATAACTTAGATGATATCATCCATTATAATCACTAATTGTCTCATGTAACATGTCATAAAAGAGGGGTGGTGTTTTTTTCACATTTTCAAGCAGGATTGAGAAAGTACTTTCCTGTGTTTTCACTTGAATTAATCACGCATTGTACTTAAGAGTCCAACCTCCTCTTTCTGGATTGAAACTTTTTCAATCATTTTCCCACCAAACCTAAGCCACAAAATCATTTGGACCTTTAATTAAATCCCTCATTATTGAATTCATTTTCATGTTTCACGCTGTGGATAAATGATAATTTTCCTAAGCCTATGGTGATACATGTTATTTCCAAGTATGAGCATAACTCTAGATTCAATTTCCCTTGAGTGAAGAGTTATATAAAATTCAATGTGAGGTTGGTTTTGATTGGGAAATGGATTGATTAATGAGGTTGAAAAAAATTTAATGATTGAAATAAAAAAATAGAGAATTTTTTTTATAGATGATACATTATGGACTTCTATTTCAGATAATCTCATTAATATTTTCTCATTTTTCATTGTTGTGTGGATTTTGATTTGAATGTAAGATGATTGCCCAAGAGTGAAATTTTTAAGTGTGGGGGAGTGATGAAGCTCACATTTTCATATATTTTATACTCTAAATAATTGTTTATAATACCACCATAGTGTTATTGTATGATAAATTGTCACATTTTTAGGTTTTAGTGCTATTTTGAGCTTAGATACAAAAAATGGTTAAATCTGGAAATTTGACAGGTTTTTCTGATATGGGTATTTTGTTCATAATATTTACATTACTATTCCAAATTGCCTGATTTTTTTTTGAAATCCCTGATTTATTTTATACAACTTTTTCTTTATAAGTAAAGACTAATTAAAGCATTTAGAGGCCCAAAAAATCATTTAATATGGGAAAGTTTCCAGGCAGACAATATGGACCCCACCTCCATAACGGACACATAAATTTGTCTAAACACCTCACAATGAGATGGTTACAAATTTAGATGACATAGAATTAGACTATACACTTCCATGATGAATTTCCAGTCAAAATATGCTCATTAAATCATTATTTCAATGCTCCAAACATGGGGAAGATTAAACATCTCAACAAGAAGAAACGGTTCCATTACGTAATTAATTCATAACATTGTGACCATTCATCCTAAATGTATAATAGTTTTTGTAGGGATGATAAATTACATGTGGAAAGAAATTTATTAAGTATATAAGGAGTGAATCATCAGGTTTCGAAGTCATAATGACCAGGGAAGTTGAAGAATTGGAATTTGTCCAATAAAATAGAGAGATTAAATGTTTCAGATTAAATAGGCCATAACAACTACATCTGAGGGCCAATAAAGCTCCAATGTTTAGGGTGAACATAGGAGACATTATGTAACATATTTTATGAAGACACTAGTCACTAATTCATCTATTTAATGGGAAAAAAACTCATAAATATTTGGAGGATGATTTTGGAGAGAGTTCTTTCACCTCCTCTCCCTATAAATTTGTATCCTCACCCCTTCTCAAAGCATTGGAAATTCTGTGTGGCCATTTTATATTTTTTTGTAGTTTCTTTTCATTTTAATAGTATTATAAAATTTTATAAATTTTTTCTATTCTTCTTTATCTCATTATCGTATTTTTTTATCTTTTGTTTTTCCACCCCATTCTTCTCTATTGTGATCTCTTATACTCATGATCATGAGTAACTAACTCGAGGAACTTACTAGAGGATCAATCCAGTGTTGAACCCAAGTCATTTCACATTCGAGTTTATTTTTTCTTATTTTATTAGATCTAGTTAAAGGGGTATATTAGTGGGTAAGTCACCTTTGTGTCTCCACTTTCCACCCGAGGCTTAACTTTCTCTTCTATAATATTTTCCCTGGATCAAGGAGGTAGATGTGCGGTCTCTTAGCGATCATTGAGAGAACTGTATATTCACAACCACATATATAAGTGGATATTCACACATACAATGGAGTGTGTTTATTAATAAAATTTTCAACTAATAATGAGATGATGAAGGTTCAATATGGGTGATTATCTCGGGAATATCTTCTTTATGTCTAACATCATTTTTCCCGCATTCATTTTCTCTGCATTATGTATTGCATTTTTAGTTTTT
Source organism: Viscum album (assembly GCA_963277665.1). Lineage (NCBI taxonomy): Eukaryota > Viridiplantae > Streptophyta > Magnoliopsida > Santalales > Viscaceae > Viscum > Viscum album. Next base: position 667,515,135 of record OY728131.1, on the reverse strand, counting down.
TTTATCTTGCACTCTCAATTATAAAACCATAATTTCATTTAGTTTTTTCTTATAAATAATAAAATTATAAAAAAGTTAATTAGAAGTAGTGATTTATTGACCACAAAATCTTCTCAAGAGAACGACCTAGGTCAACCCCTATGCTGAACTTAGTTATAAATATTTTTGAGAGTGCGCAGGACAATGATTCATTAAATTGGCATAGTATCCGGGGATACAAGTGGTTTTTATTCACTATTTTTATTCATACTAAGTAACTAGTGTTTCCTTTCATTTAGAAAAACAACATAAAAAATCATAAATTCCAAAAACTAAAAAAAAACTTCTTTTTCGTGATGTATTCAAATTGTGATTACTATACATTGACTGGACAATCTCAAGTGAAAGAAAATGTTTATAATGAAATTGATTCTCAATTTCATCAGATTAGTGATAAAGTTCAAAACATAGAGAGACAAATAGAATGGATTTCTGAATATGTACGTACATCCTAGGAGCAACCCAAACCTGAGCCAAAACCTGAACCAGAACAAGTGGTGGAAGATATTTCACCAATAATTTTTTATGTTAAAGAACCTAGGGAGGGTGAGAAGGAGATACTAAAGGAATTAATAATATCATCCCACACTCAACAATTGCTCAAGGAGGTCCCAGAAGTACACATTCCAGCTGATGCACTGATGAGAGATCAACATTTTTTGGAAGAATCCCCAAATATCTTTGTTGAAGATAACTTGAAACATGATCTTCCCATCCTTGATAATAAAACATCAGAAACTTTATACCTATCTCTTTATTTGGAAGATAATTCACCGGATGATATTGAGTTTCCAATGTTCCTTCCTGCAGAGATCAATTACCAAGTTTAATTACATGAAAGGGAATATTTCTTTATTAATTATTCATGTTTTAATCTTATTCAATCTGAATTGTTTTCTGATTTCTATTTCTTGTAAATTTATGATACAACACAAATGGAGCATACCTTAGGTGTTAAAGAAATAACTACTCAAGTGGTGGTTATTGAAGATGAGTTAGACAAGCATGTGGAGGGGCGACTATCTCCTCAACAAAAATTTACATACAATATGAAGGAGGACACCACAAAATTCAAGAGATATCACCCCTATATTATATTCCCTCCCACTTCAAACCTAAAATTTCATCTTTATTCTTTCTTAGGGGTTGGAAACTTTCTTATCTACTTTTGGGTTCTCTACTTTTGGTATTTAATCATGGACATTGGGAAAACTCACTTGTGGTGGTTCATCTCAAAGAAACCACACAAACATTTAGATTGGGTATAATCCACTGAAACTGGCTGACTAGGGGAATTAAAAACCTAGCACCCGCTTGGGGATCTAAACCAAGAATTATCTCTTTTCTATTCCTTTTATATTTCTTTTAATTTATTTTCCTTATGTATTTTCATTACTTTATTATAGATTTAAAGTTGTATCTTCTAGGAGATTAACTCAAGGCACCCACTTCAAATATAATTTAAGGTTGTATCATTCCTTCCCATGGATTTTCTACCTTTATTTTTATATTTTGTTGACTTGAAATAAGGGGTAGTAAAATTTAAGTGTGGAGGAGTGTCAGCATACTTAGTTATTCTTGTGTGATTTTCATTTTTTTATCATATTTTTAGGATTCTTGATCTTTAGTGAATATTTTTATCACTTTTCACACATCAATTGATTTTTAAAGAGTAGAAATTATTTTTGAAATAATGTATTTTAAATGATTGTTGATATGAATTCTTTTTCCCTGAAATAGATTTTCAAGCATTTTTATGTGTTTGGATGATTTTTGAAATCCATGCCCATGAAACACTGACTCAAAATATTTTTTCAATCCTTTGAGTTATTCTAAACAACTTTTACATATTATTCCTAATACTCACACTTTCTTGAGGGAAACCTGAATTTTGTGTGAGAACCAGAATTTTTGAATATTCTCTTTAGAAGCATTGGATTTCATGGAATTTATTTGAAATGATTGAGGAATATATTCGGCTAGCCACATTTTATATTGTTACCCACCATTACATTTATCTTTCATAAGCCCTTAGATGCCATGAATTTCCTTATAGGTTTAAGCCACATTACAAGCCGATTTTTCCTTACCTACCCGCACTTAAGTATTTTTTCATGGATATTTCAAGTTTGAGTGTGGGGGAAGGGCCTTTCGTGTGTGTTCATTAGTATGTGTATCATTTATGGGTGTTTTGGGTGTGTGTTAATATTTTGGGTAGTAAATAATAAGATAATTGGGCATGTGTCATCATTTTATTGTGCTTTATTTGTTTCATCCATTTCTCCTTCAAAAAAATGAAAAAAAATGGAGTTAAGTTTGAATTACTCATTGTAAATTCTTTTATGATTCATTTCACTCTCAAAAATCAAGGGCAGGAATTTTCATCCATTCATTGTATTCAATTTTCAGCTCATCCCCCATGAAAAATAAAATAAAATAAAAAGAAAAAAAGTTATGCCTTTCTCGAGATTTTCAAAAAAAAGGAAAACTTGGATGATATCATTAATTATAATCACTGATTGGCGCATGTAACATGTCATAAAATAGGGGTGGTGTTGTTTTTCACATTTTTAAGATTGATTGAGAGAAAAATGTCATGTGTTTTCACTTGAATTAATCATGCATTGTACTTAAGAGTCCAACCACCTCTTTCTGGCCTGAAAATTTTTCAATCATTTTCCCACCATCCCTAAGCCACAGAATCATTTGAACCTTTAATTAAATACCTCATTATTGAATTCATTTTCATGTTTCACACTGTGAGAAAATGAGAATTTTCCCAAACCTATGGTGATACATGTGATTTCCAAGTATGAGCATAACTCTAGATTCAATTTCCCATGAGTGAAGAGTGACATAAAATTAAATGTGAGGTAGGGTGTGATTGGATCATGGATTGATTAATGAGGTTGAAAAATTTTGAATTGTTGAAATGAAATTAAGATATAATTGTTTTTTATATATGATACATGATGGCCTTCTATTTTGGATAAGATTGTTGATATTTTCTCATTTTTGATTGTTGTATGGATTTTGATTTGAATGTAAGATGATTGCCTCGGAGTGAAATTTTTAAGTGTGGGGGAGTTATGAAGCTCACATTTTCATATATTTTATACTATAAATAATTTTTCATAATCCCACCATAGTGTTATTTTACGATCAATTGTCACATTTTTTGGTTTAAGTGGTATTTTGAGCTCAAATGCAAAAAATGGTTAAATCTGGAAATTTGAAAGATTTTTATGATAGGAGTATTTTGGTCATAATATTTACATTATTATTCTAAATTTTCTAATTCTTTTTTTATTAAATCCCTAATTTATTTTCTAGAACTTTGTTTTCAAAATTAAAGGTAGATTCGAGAATTCAGAGGCCAAAAATATCATTTAATATGGGAAACTTTTCGGGAAGACAATGTGGACCCTACCTCCGTAACAGACACATAAATCAGTATAAACACCTAAAAATGAGATGGTTCTGACTTTAGGTGACATATGATTCAATGATACGCTTCCATGATGAATTTCAAGTCAACAAATGCTCATTAAATAATTATTTGAATGCTCCAAACATGTGGAATATTAAACATCTCAGCAGGAAGAAACGGTTCCATTGCGTAATTAATTCATAACATCATGAAAATGCATTTTAAATGGATAATATTTTGTAGAGGTATGAAACATTACATGTGGAACAATATTTATTGAGGATAGAAGGAGTGAATCGACAGTTCTCAAAGTCAAAATGGCAAGGGAAGTTGAATAATTGGAATTTGGCCAGTCAAATGGACAGATTAAATTTATCAGATTAAATCAGGCATAACTCCTATATACGATGTCCAATAAAGCTCCAATTTTGAGTTTGAACATAGGAGACGTTATTTAACATATTTTATGAATAAACTAGTAACCAATTCCTCTATTTAATGGGATATAAACTCAGAAATACTTGTAAGATGACTTTGGAGAGAATTCTTTCACCTCTTCTCCCTATATATATGTATCCTCACCCCTTCTCAAAGAATTGGCACTTCTGTATGGTCATTTAATATATTTTTTAGTTTATTTCCATTTTAATATTATTATTAATTTTTATTATTCTTATCTCATCTTATTTATCTCATTATCATATTTTTTATCTTTTGTTTTTTTACCCCATTCTTCTCTACTGTGATCTCTTATACTCGTGATCATGATTAACTAACTCGAGGAACTTCCAAGGGGATCAATCCAGTGTTGAAACTAAGTCATTTCCTATTCAATATTATGGTTTTTTATTTTACTATAATTAGTTCAAGTGGTATCTTAGTGGGTAATGTGTCTTTGTGTCTCCACTTTCCACCCGAGGCTTAACTTTCTCTTCTATAATACTTTCCCTCAATTGAGGAGGTAGATGTGCGGTCTCGTGGTGATCGTTGAGAGCATTGTATATTCACAACCACATATAGAAGAGTATATTCACACATATTATTGAGTTTGTTTATTAATTAAATTTGAACTAATAATGAGATGATGAAGGTTCAATCTGGGTGATTCTCTCATGAATATCTTATTTCTGTCTAACATCATTTTTCCCGCATTCATTATCTCTGCATTATGAATTGCATGTTTAATTTTCTTTATCTTGCATTATCATTTATAAAACCACAATTTATTTTATTTTTTGTCTTATAAATAATAAAAATATAAAAAAGTGAATTATAAGTAGTGATTGATTGACCACAAAATCTCCTCAAGAGAACGACCTAGGTCAGCTCCTGTGTTGCACTTAGTTATAAATATTTTTGAGACCGTGCACAAAAACGCTTCATCAGTCCACTTATGTTTGATATAGGAGGATAAAAAATATTTTACACGACACCACCTATATAATACATGTCTCTTGAGATCCCTCTCATTAATTTGGATCCACCCACTCCTGATAGCGATGGTGGTGATGATCATATGATGATAATATACCCAAACCCAGTGTACATTACATACCTCTTATTCAAAAAGCTATATAACTAGTTGTGAAGGGTCCCTATTCTTCTTTTCTTTAGGGAAAATGAAATATATAACTCTCAGATATTAATTTTTTGAAAAAATGTGTTTGTTTCCACTTCTATGGAACCTACTAAGCCTTCTTCTCATGTTCATGATTTGGATGTCTCTATCAAAGGTGATCAAATCTATGAATCATATCCTTGAATAGAAATTGTACTTATATAAGATTCTGATGTTTTGATTAAGGATATTGAAAATACAAAGTTTGAAACATCATATGGTGAATGATCAATGTTTAGACCTTCTGAATTGGTTTTCAGAGATTCAACACTTAGCTCTACTCCATCTCAACCAAGTGCTTTTATTCCCACTGCATTAATTAGTTTAGCTAACATTGTTTGGTTTACTAATTACCTTTCTTTGTTTTTTAATTATATATTTCTGAGTTTTTATAGTTCTATTGAATATGGTAAGAATGAGGATATATGATTTACAATTGAAAGTGTTATTTCTCATATTCATCCAAATCTATTTCTTAAACTAGGTCATATGAATATTGATCTTGAAGGTTTTAAAGCATAATTTGGGTCTCTCTAGGAATATTTTATAGATATTCTTATTAATATTGACCATTTGTATGTTAATGTTGTTATTGGTTCTTCCAAAACTCATTCAATTATTTCCCATGTGTCAATAAATGAAGATCTTATTTGAAGAATTTTCCCAGAAGAAATTAAAACTATTTAGTTAGTTTCAAAATGAAAATAATTTATTATAGATATACTTTATTTCCCATGGTGAGAAGATATTTGATATGGTTAAAGTTGAGATAGTTAAGTATTCAAAAGATAAGGATTCTATAAAATGTTCCATCAAGTATTATCTTCATTATATTTTCACAAAGTTAGATTTAAATACCTATTTTTGGTCTTTGGATATAAATTTTAGGATTCCTCCTTTAAACCGAGTATTTAAGTCAATTGTGGAAATATTTCTAGTAATAACTCTTATACTGGATCAATTAATTACTAGTAAGGATGATTTTATACAAATTATCAAGAATGGATCCATATATGTATCTAACATCACTCAGATTTTAGAGCCATATCTTTGTGCATACAACACTGCCATCCTAGATCCTCCAGCTCTTCCCATGAAAATTTATTCAATTATTACCACTCTAACATTTACAGCTCCTACCACTCCCTTTGATCTAAGTATTTATCAAGACATGCATCAAATTAATCCTATTGAAAAATTAATTCTGATTCCAGGATTTTTTCCTTCTCCTCAGCCAATCCCTGCACCTTCTCCTACTCCATCCATTGACAAAGGCAATTCCCCTATTAAACCTTCAACAGTTAGAGACCCTATATATTTTGATTATGATTAAGGCCTTAGATAGGGTTCTTTTAATTATTTCTTGATTTTTAACAATCAATGAAATCTATTTTATCCATTCTTCTCTATTTATATATTTTTTTATTTTAATATATCTTCATAATAATATCTAATGTCTTTTTGATAATCCCAAAATGGGGAGTAAAGTATTGTCTAACATTTTATAGAATAATTATTTATTTAAATTTTTAATCAATTCACAATATTTATTTATTTATAACATCATTTGAGATTATAAAAAATGGGGATATTATTGGCTTAGTCCAATAATTATTTGTTTTAATTATCTCAAATTGTGATTCTTTTATTATCAATGAATTTAGTGTTTTATGTTAGAAACTTGTATTTTTTTTGTTATCTATTAAAATATTCCTAAGTATCAGAGTGACCGTGAAGCCATACAAGTGACGATGAGTCAAAAGAGTAAACTATATAAGTACTTAATGAACTATAAGTGTACTTGATCAGCCACAAGAAGAATTCAATCATCCAAATGAAGAAATATAGAACTTTATATAATTTCTATAAGGGTTGAATCAATCACATGGCTAAGTGGATCAACCACATGATTAATCGATCAATCATGGTGGATTTTTTTCTCAAATTCCTCAGTTGACTAAAAGATTCACCAAGTGATTGCAAGGCTATGAAATGAGAGCATGTGATATATCCATTATGTCATCTAAATATCAAAGTATTAGAGTGACTACACATTGTTTCTGATCAACCACAAGATATAGTCAAGTGACTATGTGACGAAGTGGGGATTTTGGAAAAATTGTAAAGATACTATATGGACTTCGAGTGACCAAATTTTTAGATGAAGCAATCCTATATTCTATGGATCAACCGTATGACCTTTCAAGTGAATCAATTAGAGCTTTTACTAATTGTTTTATTGAATGTGAATAATACTACATGGCACACTTCATGCATCTATGTCTGAGTGAAAATATTTTTTAATGATATATATTCGAATAACCACATATATAGAATAAAATTCAATGTTAGAATCATTTAATGATCCTGAATTTTGAGGATAAGTCTGAGGATTCGTGATGATAATTCTTCAATGGATCATTTCTAGGAAGATTTATTTTATAAAAGGAATATCAATGATATAGAATAAGAAGTTGTGGGTGAAAAACAAGAATGCGTGTATAAGTACCCTATTTCACCAACTTATGACACTATTTTTTTGTGCTACATTTAAAGATATAAGAAAATTTTCCCATAATCTTATCTACTATCATAACTGAAGGAAAGCATCAATAAGAGAAGATACCACTATAAAAAATCTAAACTTTGATTTAACATGCCATTGAACTCCCATCTCTCTCCCTCTCTCTATTATATATTAATTTTTATTTGTTCTTGAATTTCATTATATATCTCTTAATAACTAAATCTTTTACATCATAAAAGAGTACTCGTCTAATCTTTCCTTTATTTCCTTCATCCTTTTTACTCCCATGATAACTATAGAAGAGGTTGTATGATAGCCTAGACAAACCTGAATATTGTTGTAACCTATATACCTAATCAATGTTGTGAATCATCCAATTTATTTTTAATAAAAATGAATGAAAATGGGTTACAGTCAAGTCGAAAGGAAAAAATCTCAACCTGAGACTGGACCTCTTGTTTTTATATTTTGGTTCTATGTTTTACGTTTTTCCTAATCTATTTTAACACTTTTTTTCAAAGTAATTTTTCAAAACTATACTATGATAGCTAACATTTACTACTGATATGTCTACTATTTAATGTGACTAGAATAATCTAAGAACATTAAGATAATCTCAAGTTATTTTAACTATGTTTTGATCAAACTCTTGAGAGGTTATTTCAAAACATTAAATTAGATATACTTACTGTATTAGTTAACTGGGTGTTTTATAAATTTGATATTTTTATTTTATAAAATTTTTAAAAGAATTTTTTATTGGATTCTCAATTCATCCCCCTCTTGAGAACTCCACTCTAACTAAAAATAATTAATGAGTGAGAAATATTATCAATTAAATTAAAAATTAATTAAATTAAATTTAAAAATTATATATGTGAAATCAAGATATAAAACCCCACACACTTAGAATATTTCTTGTCCTCAATCATGTATCTCTACATAAATTACATAGAAATACCATGCTACCAATATTCATAGTTAAAGACCAAAAAAATTAAATAATAATAAATGGGGAATTAAAATTATGAACATCACATAATAATGTTTTTTTAACTATTCAATTTTTAAAGAAACCAACCAATTATGTATTTTACCTTTCCCCTGGAAATTTTTGCAGCTTCTCTTAATTTCCATTCAAGATTCTTAATTTATAATTACTAAACATTCCAAGATGTGATCTACCTCATTTTGATTTTTTTTTATCTCATAAATCAAGGTAAATATATAAATGGATTTATTCTCATAACTTGAATAAATAATATTAAACCATGGGATTGCATTGGATCTCAAATATCCACCTCATAAATACAAATATCAAAAATAATCATGAGGGAATAATATTAAGGATCAGACGACTCTAAGGATTTTGATAGGTAATGATGTTCAAAATAATTAAATATAAAAATAAGGTTAACTCTTAAATAATTTTCCATGATTAAACAAAGTTAATATCAATGAAAAATCTTCTTCTCAATGACATCTCTACCATACTTCCCAAACTCAAAGTAAGTCGTGAATATGACAAGTTAGCATAATTAAAGATATACACCCACTTATTTTTTTATAATTCATATTTTTTAAAATTTGTACTTTCGAAAAATCTCACATGCATCACCCAACCCCACAAAATATCTTCAATGCACTAATTTCAATATTTATAAAAAAATATCATCGATAAAGTAATGATAACTTTCCCATACTAAAGACACAACCCATTTTTTCATAAATTATTCATTTTTTCTTTTTCTTTTCTTTCTTCCATTGAATTTTTTTAAAGAAAGGTAACCACAAAATGCAATGAAAATATATCATGAACCTTCCCATAAATAATGCAACACCCCCACACTTTCCATCCTTAATGAAAACATCACATTACACCATTAATAACCTCTCCTCCACACATAAACATTTGAATATCATCAAAAATACAATGAGTAGGGTCGGAAAGAATAATATAGACTTGTAATGTGGATCTTCCATATCAAAGGTCATTCATGGGTTTTATAGGGTAAAGTATGATAAATAACAAGGTGGGTCTCAAGGATAAAGGGTTTCTCAATAAAAATTACTTAATCATTTTAAAATTAAGTTTTTATAATCATAGCTTTGACAAGATCTCAATGAAATCTCTAGAAGAAAACATATTCCATGTTTCTCTCAAGAAATATGCATAGAAATATTGGAAAAAATTAGGTCTAGAATCCTCTTGGGAATGGGAACAAATAAAATTAGGTCAATATCTTATGGAATGACTAATAATAACAAATTAATCAACATAAAATTCTGGAATCACTACTACAGAATCATGAATATTGATTGGTTCCCTTTATCAGTGCTCAAAAAATCACAGATAAATGGGTGGTTTTATCAATGATAAAAAGTGTTGACAAAAATACCACCTTTATTAATTCTTTTTTAGCACTAATAAAGGTTATATTTATCATATCTTTATCTATCATTGATAATAGTGACCTTTATCAGCACGTGTTTTAGCTCTAACAAAATGTGATCTTATTAGAAAAAATTATATATTATTAAATATAATATTTAATTTAAAAACTTATTTATATTAATATATATATATATATATATAATTTTATTAAATATTATTTATATAATACTAAATATGTATTTACACTTAATATGTCATATATTTAGTGAAAAATGGTTTAGAAGTTAATTAAAAATTAATATTAATTAAAATTACTGACTAATTAATATTAATTGATATTTAATAACACTTTTTTATATCAATATCATTTTTTCAATTTGACATATGTATCAAATAATAAATATTTAATTATTGATTAAAAATGTTGAATAAATAAGTATTGACACTTAATATGTCCTATATTAATTTCACACGTTAATATATATACAAAATTAATTCAATTTTATAGAAACACACATACAAAAATAATAAATTATTTATATAATCATTTTATATTTTTATTTATTAATATTTAATATTTAATATATTAATCTTTTAATTATTAAATTTCATTCAATTTTTTATATTTTTATATTATATATACTATTCTTAAAAAATATTTACTTTAATTTATTAATTTTTTATTATTTATTTCACTAATAATTTTTAAAATATTTTCAAAATTTATTCATTTATAATTTTTAGATGATTAATATTTTTTCTTAGTTTTATTCATTTTTTATATTTATTTATGCATATTTATGGATTAACATTTGATGTTTTTAATACATTTTTAATTTTAATAATTTATATATATATTCATTTTCATTTTAATATATATTCATTTATTTTAATTTATATAATTAATAACTCTTATTCATTTTTTAATATTTTTTTCTATCTATTAATTTTTAATTAAATTTCATTAATATATTTAATATTTTCAATATAGAAATATATTCATATTGATATATATATATATATAATATTTCTTTAAATATGGTTTTTATAATAAAAAATATGTATTTACACTTAATAAGTCATAAATTATTTGAAAATTGTTTATAAAAAAATTAAATATTAATATTAATTAAAAATATTAACTTAGTATCGAGAGGCTTTTAATAATATATTATATAAATTTCTTTTATTTTTTCAATTTGATGTATATCAAACTTATGTTATATATATATACACACACATTAATTTCCCACACATATATACGTAATTAATACAATTTTATATAGAATCACACACACCAAAAATATTTTGGTAATTTATTCAATTTTTTATATTCATTTTAGAAATGTATAACATTATATATTTAATAAATTATTTTTCTAATTGGTATATTTTATTCATTTTTTATATTTTTATTTAATATATACTACTTATTACATTTTAATATTTTTTCTAATTTATTCATTTTTAATATTATTTATTAATTAATAATATTAAATATTTTTTAATATTTTTTTGATTTATTCATTTTTTATTTTTATTTATTTTTTTAAAATTTTATCTATATTTAATATTTAGTTAAAAATTCATTAATATATAAATTTTCTAATATGGTGGTAGTTTATATAATTAATATATATTTATTTTCATTTTAAAATATATTCATATTTAAATTTTTTTCAATAATATATATAATTAATAACACTTATTCATTTTTTAGATATTTTTGTAATTTATTGATTATTTAATTTTTAAATTTCACTCTTTTTTAACATTCATTTATTTAGTATTATTTATTCATTAATAATGTTAATTATTTGTTACTTTTTTTAAATTTTACATTTTTTATATTTATTCATTTAATTTTTTTATAATTTATTTATTTATAATATTTATATTTATTTATTTATTTATTTATTTAAATTTAATGTTTTTAATATGGTTTTAATGTACATAATTAAAATTTATTAATTTTTATTTTAATATATATATATATATATATTCATTTTATTTTTTTTAAATGATATATATAATTAAAAAACTTATTTATTTATTTAATATTTTTGAAATCTATAATTTCTTAAAAAGAAATTATAATATTTATAATTAATAAAATTTATTCAATTTTTTAATGTTATTGAAGTTTATTCATTTTTAATTTTTAAATTTCCCACATTTTCAACATTCATGCATTTAATATTATTAATTCATTAATAATGGTAATTTTTTCTTTTTTATAATTTATTTATTTTTTAATATATATTCATTTAATATTTTTAAATTTTATTTTAAACAGTTTCTATCAGTGCTTAAAAACACTAATTAAATAAGGTTTTATTAGCGTTGAAACATTAGCGCTGATAAACATCTGTTTTTATGAGATCTTTTCATGTTAGCGCTGATAAAACCAATATTTATCAATTGCTTTTGGAAAGTGCTGATAAAACCCTATCAGTTATTTTAAAATCAACCATAATTGAACCTCACTCGCAAACACCTTTCAAGGTATCGCGGAACTCAACGTATTCCAACCCTTCCCCTTAAACTTCTCAAATGAGTTGACCCTCCCAAAACTAAAGGTATGTGATTATTTGTCCTCCTTTTTAGTCAACCTGGAATTGTTTCAAGATTATTATACTTCCTATGCCTATAATTAATCTCTCAAACCTTATTTGAATCCCCATTTTCAATAATATTTTACAATGTGTGTTGAGAAATTTTTCCCCCTTCATGGTTCTTTGTTCGACCATGATTTCCAAAGGGTTTAGATACTCAAGTTTGGGTGTTTTTAATTTTTCAAGTCTTGTAGTATAAGTTTCAAGATTTTATTCCCAAATTTCGGTCTTAAAAGACTTCTAAAATATTATAATCTCACTCTCCCATATTTTTTGAATCTATTATGAAAGTTCCTATTAATTTCAAGGTCAAACTGCTCTAAATTTTTGTGTGTGTGTGTCTTGATATTTGATTTTAGATATAAAGTAAAATGGATTTTGTTCATAAATTGAGAGTAATAAGATGGATTTTCAAAAATATTTGAGTCAAAATATGAAAAATAGTGAACTTCTTGGTAACCCTTGACAACGATAACAATTTAATAATTGCAATTATATCACTAAAGCCTAATCAAAAAAATTTTTACTTAAGAATGAAATATGGTTTCCCTAAGTTATCTCTCAAGGAGGTTTTTAATTGAGTTCTTTTTCACTTAAAAGATTAATTAATTCAAAATGAATAATTGGATTTATTGAGAACATATTTGTGATGTAATTCAAAATACTGATTTTTATTGGATAATGAGTGTGAAAATAGTGGGTTTTGAATATTGAAAAACATGTGAAAGAGTTACATAGGTTTGAAAAGGGGATAATTTTTCTTTTGAGGAAAGAATGATATAGATAAGAAAATAGGCCATTGTATACCGGTTTTACTAAATATACAACATTTTTATCTATATTGAAGCTATATAATTTGAAAGTTGGAAGTGGATGAAGGAATACTAGCTTTATATAACTGTTTAGTCTCCTAAAATATATAATGCCAAAATAAAATGAACTTCCATGTCAAACATATGATCCTAAAATAATGTTATATTCAATGGGTATGATCTATGAAAAAATAAATTCATGTCTAAATGATTGTATATTTTTTCTCAAGGACCATGAATCACTCATAAATACCTATGTGTGGCATAAATCAATAAAATAAAGATGAATGAAGTACTTTAAAATTTTTATGGTACTTTCATATCATTCCAAGTTTTAGATAACTATATGGTTTTTAGGAAACAACTACACAATTTACATGGCATGAAAATACAAGAATTTAAGAAGAGAAAATATGTCACCCAGGAGACTCTCCTTAGTAGAAGAAAATTGATTATGAGTATCAAAAATTTGGAAACAAGATGAGAAACATTCACCTTGTATTATATACAGATGGAATAAATCCTTTTTTGTGTACAATTAGTACTCATAGTACATTCTTAGTTATGTTGGTAAATTAAAATGTTTCATCATAGTTATACAAGAATCACAGATACATTATTTTTTCTCTACATATATATGGACCAAAATAACCAGGTTGTTTGGATCCATTGATCGATGATCTAAAAATGGTTTGAGAAGAAATTGTTACATTTTATGATGATCATATAAGTGAATAATCTACATTGAGAGCCATTATTAATGGGATAATAAATGGATTTCTTACTTATGAAAAAATTTTAGGTTATAACATTAAAGAAATTTTGTGGTGTCCCATTTTTGAAGAAGTAGCAAACTTTATTAGGTTGAAATATTCCTCAAAGAATATGTTTTTAGGACATCACAAATTTTACCCTGATGACTTAAAAATTGATCATATATAACGTTATTCTATGAAAATATAGAATAAGACACAACATTATCTCTTCTAATAGCTGATCAATAGTTTAAGAAAATAAAATATATTGAAACTGTTTTCTGTAAAAAATATTGAAAAACCTTATGAAATCATGTTAAAAAAAAAGATTAGTTTTCTTTGAATTACCATACAAGAATTTCTTTATGTCCTAAATTTTCTTAATTTCATAAATGTAGAAAAAAAATATATGCGATAGTGTTATTGGAATGTTACTAAATGTACCTAAAAAACAAAATATGTGATTAAGGCTAGGTTGGACATGATTTCCATGGGGATAAGGGAAGATATGGTAATAGTAAAGGGTATAATATGAACTTTTCTTCCTCCAATAGCTTACACTTTATCCAATAAAGAGAGAGAGATTAGTTTTGTAACTTTCTGAATGATATAGAGTTTCCATAGGGTTATTCATCAAATAACATAAATATCATATCAATGGTTTGTTTGAAGTTAAATGTTATAAAATCACATAACTGACATGTATTGATGTAATATTTAATTCATATAGCTTAAAATATCATTTTGGAAAAAAATTACACCACACATTAACTAAAATTTTCTTCTTTTTCAATGAAATATATAGTAAATTTATACTCAATGAAGTTTTTGATCATGAAGAAGGAAATTACAGTCATATTATATGAATTGGATATGGTCTTCTCACTTTAATTCTTTTATATGAAGTTCTACTTTATGTTTCACTTGGTTAGAGAGATTCAGATATGTAATCCTATTCATTAAAGATGGATGTACCCCATTGAATGGTATATGAATATTTTTAAAGGATACATCAATAATCAAAGTCCTCATGAATGTTATATTACATAGAAATATATTTTTGAAGAAGCTATTAATTTATATCCTGATTACTTATCATATGTTGATAGAATTTTTATCCCAAAATCTAATCACAACAGAAACCTTGTGGCAGAAGGTATTTCTGAAAGACATGTTATTACAATTACCATTACAGAGTGGTAGAAATATCACCTTTAAATTTTATATAATAATGTGAAGTTTTTTCCAAATATTGAAGATCAAAAAGTAATTTTTAGACATTTCAATTCATCAAGGGTTGAAATATGTATATAAAATGCACATAATCAATAGTGTATAGGATAGTTTAGAGATCATGTTTATAAGTATTTTTCTAAAAATATGGATTCAATTGTCAAAAACATTGATATCTAGCCATAAGACCAAGTGTAAATGTATTATCTTACACTATTTATGTAATTAATGGTTATATGTTCTTTATGAGGTAACAATATGAATGTAATATGATGAAAAATAGTAGATTTATGTTGTTTCTTGAGTAATGTATGAATCTTGTTCCAAGGAAAAAATCCAATTTATGTGAATATTTCATACTTTGACATCATCGAACAAATATACTAGTTTTATTATGCAAAATTTAATTGTTTGTTTTCCATTAAGATCAACTGACATATGAGTGTAGTTAAAGGTGATTAATTGAGCTTTATGAAAGTGAATTTTAGTGTGTAGTGGTATAATAATAACCTGTTCATAATGATATAAAAGGTAAAGAAATTATTTTATATCCTAGATACTTCAAGAATAAATTGGTCAGTTATTATGCTAGCAGCTAAAATAATAATAGGGTTATATAGAAATTTAATTTAGGATGACCCTTTCTTTGTGGGATCATTATCATTTCATGGTGGCCCAATGTAGAAAACATCTTTTATGTTAGAGGGTACCACAAGTAGAGGATTTACGTACTTGATACATAATCCAAAATCCCTTCATCCTTTAAGGAAATTAAATAGAATTTAATAAATAGGTTTATTCTTTTCTTCATAATATTATGTGCTATCTACTAAATTTATGTAATCTACATTAAATGTTTAACTAATCATGGAGATAATGAATTCTTCAAATGATAATGTTTCCAATCCTAAGGACGAACACACTATCATTGTTGAAATTGATGAATTATTAATGGATCACCGATATGTGGATGAAGAAATGGAAGAATATAATCATCATGTTAATTAATGTTATCAAATAAAGAAGAAAAGGTATAAAATTTGAGGTTGGATAGAATTAATGTGGACAACCTATTGACCCTAACAAGATAATTTCCATTAGTTACATTGGGTTCAAAACTTTAATGCGTGATCCAATTGATATAAATACTTGGAATAATTTTGTGCATGCATTGAGGAAAATCATTTGGGGAGATATTAGGGTAATGTTATGATATACTTTCTCCATTTTACTAAAAAAATATGGGATGAAACTTTCATTTATATTTCATTATTCCTTACAAAGTTTATTTATTTTAGATAATTTTAATAATTTTTGTAATGTTCATTAGAAAATATCATTTATTCTTTCAAACACTTTTGACAAAGTGGTATCTTATGGGTTTTAATGGGAAATTAAACCCCCACCCACCAGCTATGTATGTGCACATTATAATATAAGAAACATAAAAATATTTCATTAGTCATTGTGATGAGGAATCATTACAGGTGTATTATAATTGATAATATTTTATTTTACATTACTTATTTTATCCACTTTAATTCATAATTTTCTATTTAAGAAAAAAAGGAGTTCTAAAAATATTCAATGTGCATCAAAACCAATTTACCCCTACCATAAAAAAAAGATGGGGTACACTTAAATTGAAATGATAATGGTATTTATTTTAAATATATATTAAAATTTTTATGTGATATAAAACAACATATGTTTCTTTATATATATTAAAATTGATGAATTGGAATCCAAATACACTTCCATTCCACATCATGTGCTATAGGAGGAGGCTTGTGTAAATATATAGGGAAAAGTAGTAGATGAGAACACATAAGAAGTATGGGAATTGTGTTTAATTATGACAGAATATTGATTTTTTATGATTTATAAAAGTATTACATAAAAATACTTATCTGTATTTGTATGTTTTTTATAAGGTTTATAAATAAGAAACATCATCAGTTTTGCCTAAAGAACAACTACTTTCAATAACTTTGAAGTGGCTAGAATATTATGGTCATGTTAGAGGTACTGGTTTTGGAATGCCACCTCAAGAAAATTTTGGGAAGAAAAGGTCAAAAGGATATACATATGAGATGATGAATGGCACGCATGAAAAAGTAGATGATTTAATAGATATTATTGTTTGGTCTAGTTTGGCAGACCAGTATATTTGAAAGGGTCAAATAGAACCAAGAATAGTATAATAATCAGTACATGAAGGGACACATGACCCAACTATATTTAAGGCTAGAAATTCCCCTAAACTACCTTCCTTACCCAATATAATCAATATTATCATAATTCTTTCTACTAAACTTGAATCAAACAACTACCATTAAATTTTAATTACTAAAATTCTTTGGGGTGAAATTTTATGTGATTTATATCTATTAGCACCCACCCATTACCTTGTTTTAATGGATATAGTGTACAATATCCAAAAATAGGTGTTATACAATAAAAAACTCTCAAATGATAACATTATAGTGGGGATTAAAGTATCTCACGAGTTGAAGGTCGAGTTGTCTATTCCTCTTGATGGTCTAGATGTCAATACGGTCGGTGATTCTATTCGAAATGTCATAGTACGGTCATTTAATTTTATAAAGATACAGGGTGATAATGAGGTATTTCCTTTTAAATGTTTTTCAAATTAAAACCTTTAACAGTTGATGAAAAAGGTTTAAAATGAGTTATGGTATTACATATTGATAAAACTTAGGGTAAAAAGAAGTTCAGATCAAGACAATCTAGCAGACCAACCAAGAAATTAGAAGGACCTTTTGAGAGTACCTTCACATCACTAGTTCCACTTCAGCATATATTAATATTACAAGTTCTTGGAGATACAAAATTCAAAGATGAAAATGTTTCCTATATTGAATATGAAGAAGAAATATTTTTTGATTCCATTACATACAAAATTGGTCACTAAAATATAAATGAAATTATCATGTTTGAATCGCTGAGAGTCATAATTGTGAATGCTTCCATGAGGTACACTTTCATAATCTATTTGTCTAAAAAATGATCTTCTGTATTCATTATAGTTAATTACTATTCATATCTTCTATAGGTGTATATATTACTAATATATAAATGGAAAACCCTATGAATAAAAAAATGAATTCTTCTATCATTAATTCTTAGAAATGGAATAAATTCATTAATTAATTAATTCTTATACCATTTTTATGTTCTAATTTTACTTAGAAAGGGAATAAATTGAAAGAAAAATTGAACTAATCACAAACTTTGAAAAAAATAGGTGACAGACTCCTCTTGATGCCTATAATACAGAGGTGAAACTCTACAATCTAATAATATAGAATACATATTTATTTTTTATTACTTATTTGTTTTTTTCTTTTTTAGAAAGCATTGGAATATCATCATACTCAATTTGGATACCTTGAATGTTTATTTTTTTTAATACAAATCATGAATTCTCAAAAATATTGACCACAAGAGATGTCCATTTTGAATTTTTGATTCAGTGTGATAAAAATTTTATAGATAAGCTTTAAATTATATGTTTTATTTTGAGTTTTAATGATATTTTTTATGATAATGTGATCTCTGAATATTGTCTAAATCATGGTATGAGTTCAGTGACTAAACACAAGAAGCCTATGGATTTCATCATGTGGATAAAAATTAAGGTATATATAATAATATTTATTTATAAACACATATTTCAAAAAAATACTTATTTTTTTCAATTTTTATGTAGTTTTCAAAACAAAATAATGACAATAATTGTGCATATTCTATTTTTAAACTTATAAAAGACATCATATACAATCAAATAACTGTAATCCCCAAACAATTATATCCAAAGGTAATTAAAATTTAATTTAAAATATTTTTTAATTTTTTTATTGGATATATTTTTACAGTATTACCAAGATTTCCAAAAATATACATACTTAAAGGAAGAAATATATTTGTTTATAGATGAGTGGGAAGAGTACTTGGGGTCATAATGTTTATCAACATCAAGCAGAGGTTATTACCTATTATATTTATATATATTTTAATTTCATAGAGATCATATTGAGGTGACCACATATCAATTTCATTCATGGTGTGGTATATATAACTCAAAGTGTGTGTTTTCAATATAAAAGTATCATTTTAGTTTAAAAAAGGTGTCACATTGTCATAACTAATAAAACAATCTCATATTACTTTATTAAAATGATATATAATTAATTTGTGATAATTATGAATCATCTTCATATGAATCAGACACATGATGTGTCTATTATGACTCAAAGTGCATGTTTACATATTAAAATATTTTATTTTACTCTAAAAAAAGTCACATAGCCAAACCGAGAAAAAATTATCTCTTGATGCTTTAGGAAAATGATCTATAATTCATTTTTGGACATGTAGGAATCAACTACACATAAATCTGATACATGATGTGACTTGAAGGATTCCATGTGTGTATTTTCATGTAAGAAAGTGTAATTTTACTCTAAAACACACATCACATAGACAAAACTAATAAAAAAATCTTTAATTGTCCTTATACATTTTTAAAATGATCCATAATTCATTTTTGATGTGTATGAATCAACACCACATCAATTTAACACATGATGTGATTATTAAGGACTCAAAATTCTTGTTTTTTAATATAAGAGTCATTTTAGTCTAAAACATGATTCACATATCCAAAATAAATAAAATTAACTCTTATTGTCTTGATACTTTTAGAAAAAGATATATAATTCGTTTTTAATGTGTAATAATCGGTCGCACATCAATTTGACACACGATGTTGTTGGTATGGCTCAAAGAATGTTTTTTCACATTAAAAGTGTCATTTTACTCTAAAACATGTGTCACATATCCAAAACTAAGAAAAAATCTCATATCATCTTGATACTTTAGGATAATGATCCATAATTAATTTTTTATGTGTATGAATCAACCTCACATTAATCCAAAACATGATGTGGCTAGTATGGCTCAAAGTGTGTGTTTTCAATATAAAAGTGTCATTTTAGTCTAAAACACGTGTCACATAGCCAAAACTAAGAAAAAAATCTCTGAATATCTTGAATATTTAATACAATAATATATAATACATTTTTGGTATGTAGGAATAAAACACACATCAATATGATACAAAATTTGTCCAATATGTATCAAAGATTGTCTCTTTAATATAAAAGTGTCATTTTAGTTTAAAATGTGTATCAAATTTTCCAAAATCAGAAAATAATCCAATATTTTTTTCAAAAATTGTGAAAATGATCTATAATTCATTTTTTATTTTTATAAATCGACCTCATATCAATCAGATACACTATGTGACATGTATGACTTAAAGTGTTTTTTTTCACCTTAAAAAGTGTCATTTTACTTCAAAACATGCATCACATGTCTATAACCAAGAAAATGAATTGTACTATATTTATAATTTAGTAAAATGATCCACAATTCACTTTTAATGTGTAGTAATTGACCTCACATCAATCATACATATTATGTAATCGGTATGACTCAAAGTGTGCGTTTTTAATATAAAGGTGTCTTTTTAGTCTAAAACACATGTCATATAGACAAAACCGAGTAAACAAGTTAATATTGTCTTTAATATTTAGTAAAATTATAAATAATTCATTTTTTTCATGTATGAATTGACCACATGTAAATCTGATGCACAACATGACCGGTATGACTCAAATTGTGTGTTTTCAATATAAAAGTGTTATTTTAGTCTAAAACACACATCACATTGTCAAAATAAATAAAACAAGATAATATTGTTTTCAAAATTTGTTAAAATTATCCTTAATTCTTTTTTGATTGTAGGAATAATCTTAAAATCAACCTGACACATGATGTGGCTTTTATGACTCAAATTGTGTGTTTCCACATTAAAAAAGTGTCATTTTACTCTAAAACAAGCAATACACATACCAAAGAGCCCAGATTGTATTATTACTTTAGAAAAATGATCTATAATTCATTTTTTACATTGATTAATTGACCACACATAACTTAGACACATTATGTGATTGATAGGACTCCAAGTGTGTGTTCACAATAAAAATATCATTTTAGTCAAAAATGTAATGTACAAAGCTTAAACTAAAAAACAAGCTTTTATTTTCTTGATATTTTAGTAAAAAATTCATAATTTATTTTAGATGTGTATAAATTTACTACACATCAATCTGACACATGACGTGGCTCATATGACACAAAGTGCATGTTTTCACATTAAAAGTGTCATTATATTCTAAAACAAGCTTCGCATAGATAAAACTGAGAAAAAAATATTGAATTAGATTTATACTTTATGAAAATGAACTATAATTAGTTTTTTATATGTATGAATATACTTTGCATTAATATAACATGAAATGTGACCAGTATTATTCCAAGTGCATTTTAATAATAAAATATGTCATTTTAGTCTAAAATGCGGTTCACATAGCCAAACCTTAGAAAATGAACTCGTATTGTCTTGATAATTTAGTAAAATGATCCATAATTAATTTTTGACATGTAGGAAATGAATTAACATCAATTAAAAACACGATGAGGCTGGTATGACTCAAATTGTGTGTTTTCACATTAAAAAAGTGTCATTTCACTCTAAAACATGTGTCACATAGCCAAAACCGAGCAAACAAGATCATATTATCTTGATACATTAGGAAAATGATCCATAATTTATTTTTGATGTGTAGAAATATGTTTCACATAAATCCAAAACACAACGTGTATTTTATGACCCAAAGTGCTTGTTTTCGAAATAAATGTGTCATTTTAGTCTAAAGAACAATTCACATAGAAAAAATCAAGAAAACAAAATCAAATTATTTTGATACTTTAGTAAAATGGCTCATGATTCATTTGTGATGTTTAAGAATTGATTGCACAACAATCTAACACGTGATGTGTTCAGTGGGACTCAAAGTGTCTGTTTTCAACATAAAAGTGTTATTTTAGTGTGAATCGTGATTTACATAACCAAACCCAAGAAAATGGGATCATATTGTATTTATAATTTAGTAAAATGGTCGATAATTCATTTTTTATGTTTAGGAATCGACTACACATCAATATGACACATGATGTGGTCGGTATGACTCAAAGTACATGTTTTCACATTAAAAGTGCCAAACCGTGGTAAAAGATATCATATTATCTTGATAATTTAGGAAAATGATTCATTATTCATTTGTGATGTGTAGGAATTGACCACACATCAATTTGACACGTGATGTGGATGATACAACTCAAAGTGTGTGTTTTCAATATAAAAGTGTAATGTTAGTTTAAAACACACATCATGTATCCAAAATAGATCAAATGAGATATGATTATTTTGAATCTTTAGGATAACTGTACATAATTCATTTATGGTATATAGGGAATAACCACACATCAATATGACACATTATGTTTTTGGTGTGAGTTAAAGTGCGTGTTTTTAATATGAGTGTCATTTTAGTTTAAAACTCACTTAACATTCTCAAAACCAAGAAAAAATCTTGGTTTTTTTTAAAAATTTAGGACAAAGACCCATATATAGAAAAATGAGTCTCAGGAAGCATGAACAGAGACCCCCGACAGAAGGTGTGAACCACGTTCATGTCTCGTGTGCAAGCTGTAATAAATAATAATATAATTAATGTAATTAATTATATTAATAACTAAAAAATAATTGATATAATTAATAAATAATAATACGATTAATAATATAATTTATAATGTTATTAATAATTAATAATGTAATAAAAATATAAGTAATTAATGATATAATTATTAACAACTATTTATATAATTAAGATAATTAATCACTGATAATATCATTAATATATTCAGTAATTAACCATATAATTTATATATATTATTAATTAATAATGTAATTAATAATTTATTATGTAATTAATAATTAATAAAATAATTAATAACAATTAATATAATTAAAGTTATAACTGATAATTTCATTAATATATTCAATAATTAACAATATAATTTATCATATGTGGATTAAATAACATTAAAATTATTATTTTTATATACCTTTACTAAAGTAAAAAATTTGTTTTATTGTAGGGATATGCTTTTGTATAGTGGCTCATCATTGGAAAATCCTACTATAAGAGTTTTATTTTTTTATATTGGGTTGTAATTTTTTTATTAACTGAAATGATGGTGCAATGTAATATTTGTATTTCAAATGTGTTTAATTGAAATATTTAAACTACTTTTTTCCATGATTTTCTAACCTCTATTTTTCTATTAGGGATAAAATAGAGATACAACTTTTTAGCAGCCGGTATGACCTTTATCCATGCTAAAAATTCATTGATAAATGACACATGCTTTTTATAATTCTTAGACTATCATCATTTTTTAGCATTAACAAAGGCTATTTCTAGCTCTGACTTTGTCTCTATCCATAGTAGCGAATTCAATACACAAAAAATGGAAGGTAAATTTCATCTGTATAAATTAAATACCCCCCCCCCAATCATTATTAATTAAATTCCTTCCCCTATTCTTATCTCAAATCATCTGATCACTTGTCTTACTCATTCAATTTCATTTACATTGAAATCCAAAACATGGAATCATGGGATTCCTAAGTGGCCTTTATAACATTGATAAAAAAATTACAAAAATCTAAGGTGGGGTATGCATTTTTATCTTTAAAACTTAAAAACATATTTCATGAAACAAAATTTTGTGAGTAATGATGAATAAAAACTTTAAACTCATTCTCACCTTTCACTTGAAGCTCTTCTCTATTATTTTCTTACTAATTTCCGTTTTTCCTTCCACTTTTATGAACTTATAAAATGGAAACAATAAGATCCATTCTAATTTAATCTTAACAAATTAATAAGGGGAATTAAACCATTTCCAAATATAAGTCCTAAAATTAATTCCTAAGAAATAAATAAAAAATAAATTCCTAAAAAGCATTAAAATTTCAGGTTTCCAACTGGAATCACTTTTGTTTATGTTTATTTAGACCAACCTTGCCTCATTAGATCAGATAATGGGATTATGGTATAAATCTAACCATATTTAATTTACCAAATTTTGAATTTTAAGTACATTTGGTGTAGCTCTACTGATCATACTCTTTGAAAACTCCTTAAAAACTATGTTTAAGAGGATCCCAAAATTTGGATAGCTCTAATGATTAGATAATATTCTATTATAATATCTTTACTTGGTAACCTTCCTTTTTTTATTCTTCTTTTGGTTGTTCTTCATCAAAATATTCAATAATATCTTCAATTTTTGCAGTTTTCACCTTCTCTTAATCTTCTTCATCTAGATACTAACCCAAATCATCATGGATTACCTTTATAAATTTAGAAGTAGTCCCCTCCTCTTCTTCTTCGTCTTTATCTTCGTATTCAGATACTTCTTCTACCTCTTTCTCTTTGTTTATCCTCATCTTGTTTTAAGGAGGAAACCAGAATGTTTTCAACCTTACAGATTAGAAAGAAAGATCTTTGGTTGTCCAATATTGGTATAACTCTATTAAGGATCCATGTTCTTTTTCTTTCACCTTCAATCCACAAATAGTTAAGGAATATTCCTTGATAATTTAATATTTAGAATCATCCTTAGATGTTTGATTAGGTTTATCCATGGACTTAGATTCCTCCTTAATCACCTCTATGGATTCCTTAATTTGTTGTGCTATAATTTCCATGTCTTGATAGGCATCCTTGAACACTAATTCCAGCCTGTATAGGAGAGAATCATCACCACTTGGGTACGACTGTGGGCTGCCTCCACCTTTCTGCAAGATCTCCTCTTCGAGTTGTTCTATTTAACATTCTAAATAAACTAATTGAATGGAAAGGCATCATTTTTATACACTATTATTTCTCTCTAAAATCATAAAACAAAAGGATATTCAAGCATAAAATAGATACAAAATAAAAATAAACATGAGACTAAAATCAGAAAATAGGAAAATGATAAGATTCTTGTCCTAACCATTAAATTAAATCATTACCTTTTCCCTAATAATGACTCCAAAAACATGGTCAAGACATAGGGTTTTTTTACTTTCCACACCCTCAGAAAAGTTTATAATTTATGTAGACAAGAACAATAAAACACTAAACTGCTAAGTAGTATATATATTTCAATCCCCAAGGTAGAACCCAGAAGGATAAAGTAGAACACTTTAATTTAATAATTGAGACTTAAACTAAAAACAAATAATGTGACTAAAACTTCTTTAAATAAGTTAAAGAAAGAGTGACAGAAGAAAAATAAAAATAAGTACCAAGCATATGATATACAGGTTCAAGAATTAGTGATTATGAAAGTTTTAATAATTAATTGTGTTTTCATTTGAATTAGGTCTACATGAACCATTGGTCTTAGTGAACACCCTCTATCTCATAAAATCCCACTTTATAATGGCCATATACTTCATTTTATTAGTGCAAGAGGTAACATTAAACCATTGTTAAATATATAATTTGATTCCACTCAATGTTTATAGAGAATGTGAAATTATAGTAATCTCATTATAGAATACTCCCTTCATTACGCACAATGTTCATGCATGATAAAATATAAAAAAAAGAATAGATATGAAATATAGCTTTACAACTCAAACAAAACATAAAAACATCACAATTATACTATTACCACACCCTTTCTATACATATCATGGCACAAATAGGGAGAAAAACAAAGGAATATAAAATACTATAGAATAAATAAGTAGTTTGGTTGATCCCTTCAACATTAGAACTTCAGTTCAAGATTTTGTCCTTCCCTCGATTCAATACTACATATGGTTGGATTGTTTATTTATAGGTAGGGATCTTTCATCATATCTCCTTATATTTGAGAAGGTTTGAAATATTTGGATAATTTATTTGAACCCAAAAGGACTATTTGGGGATTTTTTCACAAAATTCTAATCCAATAAAAATGAAACATTCAATATGCTAATGAACGAAAGCAGTAAATAAGAACACTTGGATTTAATGTTCTTTTATCTAGTTTGGAACTATGTTCATAGAAATAACATGACCAACACATATGATTTATTGAGATCAAAATAAGAATACTTGTAACATAAATTATTAACCCTCAAACTCATAGCTATATAAGATTTTAATAACTAAATCTTTGAAAGAAAGAAAGGGAAATGTAAAACTTTCAACACCAGAAAATTAGGTCTAGTTGTCCTGTACTATTAAAGATATCCTAAAGAATCTGATGTAAATCATTTTTATTACTAAATAGTTATGTATCACCTGGTAATTTTCACCTGGTTTGATATAGGTTTTCTTGGATCAAGAACTCGACAACACATCTTTGGAAAGATGGATGTTATCAATTATCCACCATAATCTACACACTAGTGAAGTAATTTGGAGGAAAAATGTATTGATTTTGATCTCATAAATGGTAGAACACACTGATAGATATATTTACATATCTATAGTGGTATAAAAAACCAATAATGGTGAAAGGGTGAGAATGAATAGAAGAGATGGGTGGAAGGGGTGATCAATTCCCCTGACAATGCTAATGACTCAAAAAAAAACCAACCAAAAACTAGAATCCATGAGTCAATGATAAACAAAAATAAAATGGTGAATGTGGGTGAGTATAAATAAATTGATGGCTCGGATCAAATGGTCATCAAACATAATCAGTAACCTAGAGATAAATCTATGTCGGATCATGGATGTGGTAGGTGTGGGCTGAAGGGAGTAACAGGTCGGCTGAATGTCGTGTATAAAGACAGAGGACCATGCATCGATCCTAACATATAAGAGTGATCCATTCAACCATATTTTTGTAGAATAATAATAAAACCAAAATAATACATTTTTTCATGCATTCATAATAAAATCATATTAATGGATGAAGAATTAAACATGGAAATTTAAATTATGAAAACACTAGAATTCACAAATCTCCACCATTTTCATTTAAAATAAATTATGTTCTTGTTCTTAAGTATATTTAATAGGAACCAAATTAAATTTATCTAAATATAATTTGACATTAGATAATACCACAACTTTAGTCAAACTATCAGTTGGTTTTTATCTGTATGTATCTTATTGACTCATATGGTTCCAAATTTAATAAAATATCTAATAAAATTTAATCTAATATAAATGTTTTTGGATTTAACATAAAATAATATTTTTGTTGATAAATGTATAGAATATTGAATATCCCTATACACTATAATAACATAATAATAAATCTTGAGTTTAGAATCCAAACCTCTGAGTTATAAAGTTTGCTTGGCATCCTCAATCAATGCAATATATTTTGATTATGTGGTTGAAAGGGTAACCACATATCTAATATTACATTTCTAGGATATATTCCCTCCACAAGCATTGAATACATACATGGTTATTGACATTATAGTTTCAATATTTCCTGTATATTCATTATCTATATATCCAATAATCATTTTAGAAGTATTAACATTTTTAACTATAACATAAAGATAAATTTGAAGTACATGATAGGTACAGAAGAATCCACTTTAGGGCATACCCATATGGATTCCATAGGCTATCCAAAAATCTTCTAAGAGTGAATATTTCAAAATATAAATCAGGTCTTGTTCATATCATGATGTATATGATACTACCAATAATGTTGGTATATGGTATTTTGGACATATTCTCAGTATTGATAGAAATAGTGGGAGATTGTGTTTATGAAAGTTAAAAATATTTTCCAAATGTTACACTAACAGGATTAAGAGATTCAAACAAGTAACTTTTAAAAACACCCATAAGATAGGAGTGTTGGGAATGATACCACATTTTACTAGTTCTATCCCAAACAATATCTACACCAATGATTTGTTTTGCTGCTCCTAAGTTCTTAATTTCAAAAACATATTTTAATTGAGATTTAATCACAGTAATATACTTCATGTTATTACATGTAATAATCATATCATCGACATATAATGGAATTTTAATAATGATATTCTTTATGGACTTGAAAAAAACACAAGCATCATATTAAATCCTTGTAAAATATTTATTGAGCATAAAAGAATAAAATCTTCTATACCACTATCTTGAGGCTTGTTTTAAACCATAAAATGGTTTATTAAAATGATTTTTTTTAGATTTGAATTATTTATAATAAACATCAGGAGGTTTCATATACAATTTCTAACTAAGGTCACCATTAAGTAAGGTAGTTTTCACATCTAACTGTTCAATGTGAAGGTCATTATAGGTATAAAAAGAAAGAAATATACTTAAAGAAGAATGATTTAAAACTAGTGAAAATATTTTAGAATATAAAATTTCATATCTTTGAATAAATGCATTAGAGAATAGTCTATATTTAGATTCAATTTTATTTTTATTATTATTTTCCTCCTTTCAGCTATAAATCCACTTACCACCAATTAATTTAACATTGAGAGATTTATCAATGACAGACCAAGTGTGAATTTTATTTAAGTATTGAATTTCTTCATTCATGGAAGAGATTCAATATTTTGAATCTTTTTCATTAATGGATTGATTATAAGTCTTAGGAAAATCATCAAAAAATTCATTAGAAACATAAAAGAAAAAAAGAAGACATATCATATTGACTAAAATGAGCAGGAGGTTTAGGGGCCCTTAACTCTATCATGGGTCAACTAGAAATCAGGATTGTCACTAGGAGGTTCATTTTTAGAACTTGAATTAGAACTAGAGTTAGATTTAATCTAGGTAATAAGATGAGGATTGGGTGGAGGAGGTTGTACAACATCCTCAAATTTGGTGGATACTTTGGTTTTAGGAGCCCCATAAATGGTTGCATCATCACTGTTAGGTGTGAAATATTTATATTTAAGAGAACATGATTCGTGAAACAGCATATCTCTACTAGTTATATATTTTTGGTAAACCATTTTATCATCCCAAAATTTATAACCTTTAACACCCTCAAAGTAACCAACAAAAAATATACATAAGAGATCAATGCTAAATCTTATCAGTCTTTACATGGGTATATGTTGTGCATCCAAAGACTCTTATGTGACTATAAGAAGGTATGTTTTATTCCACAGTTCTTCTAGGGCTTTAAAATGATTATCATAGGATGGGAACCTATTTATGAGGTATATTATCATAGTGGAAGCCTGTATCCAGAAGTATTTAGGGAGACCCAAGCATGAAATCATGCTTCAAACTCTCTCAATAATAGTTCTATTCATTATTTCAGCAAGTCCATTTTGTTGGGGGTTTCTGTAACAGTCTGGTGTCTATAAATTCTCTCATATTTATGTAACTAAATAAAATCAGTATAGAGGTATTCTAACCCACTATCAGTTATAATTATTTTAATTTTCTTTCCAACCTAGTTTACAATAAGGATTTTTTAGGTCTTTAAAGTTTAAAAAACATCATATTTGTTCTAGATTATTTAAATCCAAACCTTTCTAGAGAACGAATCAATAAAGTTAACAAAATAAGAGTATCAACCATGGGATGTATACCTAGACAGTCCCCATAATTCAAAATGAATGTATTCTAAGGGGAAATATTGTTAAATCTACACCTATTGAGGTTGACTCTCTTAGATTCTCCCATTAAAAAATCTTCATAAAAGGGAAGGTTACTAGGTGTAATTTTAGTTAACCATCCTTGTTTATTAAGTTTCTCATGACCCTTTGAACTTATAAGCCCCAATATTCTATACCATAACAATGTGTTATCAGTATTGGTCACATGTAGACTACCCAACTATCAAGAATGGTTCCTCCCATTCAATACATATAGTCCATTTATTAAGGGACCCTAGATGATAGTTCTGGAGTCTTTTGATATTTTTAGTTATCTTGATTCAGACCTAAAAGTGAATCCCTTTTAGTCTATAACTCATAAGGATATCATATTTCTATGGAGGTTAGGAAACGCCTAACATCTGGAAAAGTAATGAAATAATGGTAATTAGTTTTATTAAAATAAAACCTCTTCCAATGACTTGACACGTCCTATTATTTTCTAAAAAAATATCTCCTTCCACCCTTTTCACAAAATCAAGGAAGGATTCCCTAAAGGGAGACATGTGGAATGAGCATCCCAAATCTAGGACCCACTCATGGGTAAGTTCTTGGCTAGATACGTTAAATAATTTAGTTGTGTAATATCCAAAATATAAGAAAATGGGATTGGTCAGTAGGTTCTTTAGTCGTGGGGTTCTGTTTTAAATTTTTATGCTCAGGTCTAGTGTTTCTATGACAACCATTGTGGAAGAAAAAACAATTCTTTCCCTAAAATTGTGTAATTTATTATTTTTTCTTTTATACTTACTATAATCTTTCTTCTTACCTCTGGACTATGGTCTACCTCTTGTAAAAAATCTTTATGCCTCACCTTTAACACTAGGTTTATAATGAAATTCCATAGAGATCATGGTATATTTAACCTCTTATAGGGGTAGAGAGTCCAAACCATACATCATTATATCTACTAATGTATTGTATTAATTGTCTAAATAAATTAAAATAATCATGGATTGATCTTCATCATCAATAGTCACATTTATGTTGGGTAAATCAATCATGGCCTTAATGAATTCATACAATTTAGATTTAATTGAAAAACAATATCTCATTATAAATGTAAACATGAACTACAAAAAACAGAGGTATTAGATACAGTTTTTTTCCTACTTGAGGTGGTTTAAATTGTCGCTACATGGTTTATTGATGGTTATGAAAACTTATACTTATTTCATGGTTGGAAATAATTTACTGCCAGCTTATCTTTTTTCATATTGGTTTTTGTATGTGTCATTTTTTCGATCATTTTGGTGTGGTTTTAATTTTATTTAGTGGTGGTTTCTTTTTTAATCATTAAAAAAATAAAATATAGGAAATGAACATAACTTTCACTTCATACATTAGAGGAAGTTATGTTTAGTAGTGGTTTATGATAACTGATAATAAATAAATTCATAAAAATTTATTTAGTGTTGGTTATCCTAAATCATCACTAAATGTATTTATAAAAATTTAATTTTTTTAAATATTTAATAAAAAATAGAAATATAAAAACTCTAACATATAATAAAAAACATAAATGCACAATAAACTCATTATGCATAAACCATCATACATTTATAGTCATATATATAAAAACCTCAGTCACCATAATCTTAGTCAACTCATAACATCTATCAACCAATAACCGTAGTCATCAATATATACATATAAAATATGTCCACCACTAACAACAATTTATGGACAATATACATCCTTCCCAAGACCTCTATTAAATATATACACTTCCACACAAAATCTTCAACTAAAACAAAAAATAATATAGAAATTATAATTTAGCGTAATAAATTTTAATTACAATAGAATCATTGGTAATATCTAAATGTACCATAGAAATGAAGAACCCCCACGACTTCCTTTTGGAGAATTTCAGGGATAAAAACTGTCATGATCCTACCTACTACTGGTATCTATCACCTATAATAAAAAACAAAACATTTTAGAAATGAAATGAAAACCAGTATAGACACAAAGTATATTCAGAATGTTACACATAACATTTTCTATTTTTTTAATCAAGCAAATAACATTTTAACATAAAAAATAATATATCATAAATAATTCTTTGAAAACATAAACTTAAATATTTAATATATGATTAAACACTTAGAACTGAAGAGGGATAAGTATATAATAATCTAATCAATTTTTAAATTGATATGAGATGTGCTTAAAATTTACTTAATAAAAAAAATTTAAAGACTTTGATTAGAAGCATGTATTTTACTTCCAAAATAACTCAACGACAGTTTTTCCAAGATTTCATGTCAATCTGAGGTTCTTTTCTATAGTTTTGACTGTTACACCCAAGTTTTAGTGGTTTAAAATAATAGAAAATTGTTTATGAGCATCCTAAGATAACCATAACTTAGAAAGACATTCCATCAGTTCATATATTTCAAAAATAGATCTACATTAATTTTCATATGATTTCATGGCCATATGATATCCTTTTCCTAGTATTAACCCCTTGATACACATTTTTAAATACGTTGGCATATTAAAAAATCCTTATTGAGTTATTCCAAGAACATTGCACATGTGATGGATGTGTTTTCTACACATACAGATAAAAGATAATTCATTGATTATTGTACCATGATTTCACATCAATCCAAGGTTGTTTTCTATGGTTTTGACCGTTACACACATATTATAGTGTTTCAAAACAATGAAAAATGTGTTTATATGAATCCTGGGAAAACTATAACTTGGAATGTTTTTTTTTGTTCTTAAAATTCAAAAATAAATATAAAATAATTTTCTTATTATTTCACATCCATCTGGATTTGGTTTCATAATTTTGACCCCTACCACACATTTTTAAAGACTTTGGTGTCTTTAAATACTTCTTATTTAGTTATTTTGAGTACACTACATGTTGTATGTATTTTTTGTCTATGCGTACACATAAAAAAAATTCAACGATGGTTTTACCTTGATTTTACATTAATATGAGGTTGTTTTCTATGGTTTTGACTGTTAAAAGAATGTTTTGGTGTTTTAAAACACTAAAAATGTGTTTACAGACATCCCAAAAAAACTGTAACTTGGAATGATGTGTTGTTAATTTCTATATTTCAAAAATAATTATATGGTAGTTTTATTATAATTTCATATTCATCTAACATCATTTGTGTAGTTTTGACCCCTTGAAACATTCTTTCAAAGACTTTGGTATCCTTAAAAACTATTTACTGAGTCGTTCGAAGAACACAACATGTCGTATGAATGTGTTGTCAATGCGTACATGTCACAAATAATTAAATTGTTGTTTTTCCATGATTTCACATCAATATGAGGACATTTTCTGTGGTTATGACTATTACACACATGTTTTAGTGTTTTAAAATACTGAAAACATATTTACACGAATCCCAAGAAAGTTGTAACTCAGAATGATATGTCGTTAGTTCCTAAATTTAAAAAATAAATATACATTTTTTCTTAGGATTTCACAGCCATCTGAGATCATTTTCATAGTTTTGACTCTCTTATGTGTTTTTAAAGACTTTTGTGTCTTTAAAAGATGCTTATTAAGTCATTCGGAGCACAATAAATGTTGTATGGATGTTTTTCATATGAATACACATAAAAAATAATTCAAAATTGGTTTTCCATTTTTTTAAATCAATATGAGGTCATTTTATTTGGTTTTTTATTATTACACACACATTTTAGTGTTTTAAAGAACTAAAAATGAATTTATGTTTTTCTCGAGAAAATTGTAACTTTTAATGACATGTTGCCAGTTCCTATATATCAAAAATAAATTTACAGTCATTTTCCTCTAATTTTGCATCCATATGATGTGATTTTCATAGTTTTAACCCCCTGGCATATGTTTTTAAAGACTTTGGTATCATTAAAAACTACTAATTGAGTAATTCAGAGCACACCACACATCATATGGATGTTGTGTTTTCATGTAAACATAAAAAAATGATTGAATTGTTTTTTTTTCATTATTTTACATCAATATGAATTCATTTTCTATGGTTTTGATCATTACATGCACATTTTAGTGTTTTAAAACATTGAAAGTGAGTTTATGGGTATCCCAAGAAAACCATAATTCATAATGATATGTCTTCAGTTACAATATATAAAAAATCAATATATCGTTATTTTCATAAGATTTCATAGACATCTGATGTCATTTAAATAGTTTTTACCTTCTAACACGTGTTTTTAAAGACTTTGGTATCTTTAAAAAATCTTATTGAGTAATTCTAAGGAAACATCACATCATATGGATTTTTTTGTATATGTCAAAAATAATTCAGTAGTGGTTTTCCCATGATTTCACATCAATCTAAGATCATTTTCTATGGTTTTGACTATTACACACACCTTTTGGTGTTTTAAAACATTGAAAATGTATTTATGGGCATCTGAGATAAATCATAACTCAGAATGACATGTAGTTGGTTTCTAAGATTCACAAATCAATTTAAAGTCATTTTACTCTAATTTCATAGATATTCGACATCATTTGTCTAGTTTTACCCCCTAACACACATTTTTAAAGACTTTGGTATCATTAAAAACTACTTATTGAATCATTATGAGCACACCACATGTGTAATAGAAATTTTGTATGTGTGTACAAATCAAAAATAATTCAATAGTGGTTTCCCATGATTTCACATCAATCTGAGGTCCCTTTTTATGGTTTTGACCATTACACATACATTTTAGTGTTATAAATCAATAAACATGTGTTTACGAGAATATTGGGAAAACCATAACTCGTAATGACAAGTAATTAGTTCCTAAATTTTAAAAATAAATATATGGTCATTGTCCAATAATTTTCCATCTATACAATATTTTCCTTTTGTTTTGACCCCCTAACACATGTTTTTAAAGACTTTGTATCTTTAAAAACTGTGTATCGAGTCATTCTGATTACACTGCATGTCATATAGACGTGTTGTATCTTTTTACACATCAAAAATAATTCAATGGTGGTTTTTCCATGATTTTACAACAACCTGGTGTTGTTTTATATGGTTTTTACCATGACATGCTTGTTTTAGTGTTTTAAGACACTAAAAACGGGTTTATGAGCATCCTGGGAAAACTGTAACTTATAATGATGTGTACTCTATTAATACATTTCATAAACAAATTTATGGTAATCTTACATTAATTTCATAGTCATCAGCAACATGAAGCTGGTGGTATGACTTGAAATACATTTTTTCAATATAAAAGTGTCGTTTTTTTACTTTAAAGATGCTTGTCATGTAACCAAAACCATGAAAAATAGATTCTATTATTTTTAAATATTATAAAAGTGATCCATAATTCATTTTTACATGTATGAATTAACCTCATATAAATATGTAACATGATTTGGTTGGTATGACTTCAAGTGTGTGTTTTCAATATAAAAGTTTCATTTTAGTTTAAAACATCTTTCACATTGTCTAATCCATGAAAACAAGCTTAGATTATTTTTAAACATTATGAAAATAATCCATAATTCATTTCTGAGGTGTAGGAATCGACCACACATCAATAAGAAACATGAAGTGAGTGTTATGAATTGAAGTTCATGTTTTCAATATAAGTGTCATTTTACTTTAAATCACATGTCACATAGATAAAACTAAGAAAATGAGTCTGGATTGTTTTCAAACATTAATACAATGATCCATAATTTATTTTTGACCTGTAGGAATCAACTTCACATCAATCTGACACACAATGTGGTCAGTATAAATTGAAGTATGTGTTTTCAATATAAAAGTGTCATTTTAATTTTATTCATTGTAGTTTTATGTGTTCTTTTCAAATATTTGAATGATATATGGAGTTTAGAATTTACCTCAAAAGGATGAGATATAATGTTGAAAATTTTCATAGGGATCATTCATGTCATCCTCTAAAATACAAACACAAAATCATTTTCCACTATCATCCACCATTGATCCAACTTTTCTTATAATAGTCATGTTCTTGAACTTTTCCTTTCAATTTTAAAATTTATCTTTGTGCTTCATGATCAAAAGTACTACTTGAATTTACACCGAGTGTAGTAGTAAATGATGAAAATACCCTACCAAAGACAACTGATGGAGTAATCCCAAAACCCATCCCCCATACATGCCTGGGATGATCATTCCCTAAAACAATTGCAACTATAACATTCTAGGATACTCATAATGATTGGGAAGGGTTTTCATCCTAGGATTATTGAATTTTAACCTATTAATAAAACAATATTAACAATTATTTTTTAAATTATCTAAACTTCATAATAGTATCTAATTCATAATTTTTTCAATATTATTTAAGGTTATTTCATTACTATAAAAACATTATAATGAAAACTAAATTATAACAACAAACATGCCTTAAACCTAATTAAATGGGATAGAATATATGGATCAAATGACACCAACAGATCTAATTAGAACCATTTGATCCATGTAATTATCCTCATTTAATTGGTTTTAAGGCATTTTTTTTGTTATAATTTATTTTTCATTAATATTTTTTCATAATAATGAAATAAAATTAAATAGTAATGAAAATTACTTACTCCAACATCTCAGGTAGGTTCATTCACTAATTAGTGATCAGGTTTCATATGAACTTTAATCGATATCTCTGTCCAGAAAATAGAGTGACCTAATTCATTAGCCTTTATAAAAAAATATACAAGTTAGAAAAAAACTTTTACTTATAATAAAATAATATAAATAATAGTGGATAAAATACAACCAATATTACTCTTTTTCTAAAAAAAATATGAGACCCATAGATATGAGGAATGTCTTGTTTCTCAAAAATCAAAATATTTTTTTAGATAATTCATACCAAAAATTGAAACATTGATAAAAATTATAATTCTATTATGTTTGTTTTATTAAGATACTGTAAAATATGCAATTATCTCATGAGATACATCTATGTTAATATTGATAGACATATCCCACTACTCATAAGAAACACCTTAAG
Source organism: Viscum album (assembly GCA_963277665.1). NCBI lineage: Eukaryota > Viridiplantae > Streptophyta > Magnoliopsida > Santalales > Viscaceae > Viscum > Viscum album. The sequence continues at coordinate 667,478,158 of OY728131.1, read as the reverse complement.
AAATTTTCTCATAAATTTATCATGATATCGGATATATTTCATTAAATTCATGTCATAATCTCCATTTAAAATTTCTCTATTTATTTCCCAAATTTCTCAGAGTCCATGGGCATGAAAAGAAGTTAGGGGCATAAAAATGAAAAAATATCTAGAAAAGACATAACAAATTTATAAGTATATTAATAATTTTACTCATGTATTTTAAATTAGTTGTCAATGAATATTGAATTAATATTACCTTTATTTTATTATCAAATACTTCATTTTTCCAAGCTATGGTGATATGCCTGCAGTTTTTATAATTAATGAGAAAACTCACTTTCTCACCAGCAAGCTACTAAAGAATATGCTTATAGATTATAGAAGCATCGTTGGTAGGCACCAAAAACCCATAAAATGGAATGATAATATTGAATTCTTTCAGGCCCCATACATTTACTTTATTAATATTTATATCTCCTCTATTGTTATATTTATCTTTTTGAAAAATGCATTAAACAATTAGTAAAATATATAGTTTTTTGTGCAATGACATACAAATCAGTAATGGTAACTCACCAATATCCTCTAGATGGAGGTATGAAAAACTTCTCCATAAGTAAAGGTGCATCAGATAGTAGTATACCAACAATATTAGGGGAAATTTTTTGTTCTCTAGAAGCCTTTAGTATATCAGAATCACTCGAATCAACTGAAGCTAACAGTAGTGGTGGGTGATCTGAGATTTTGATCACCTAGGATCTCAAAAAAAATATTGTTCTCGATATTCCTATCATTCAAATGGTTCATAATATATTAAATGTATAAAAAATATATAAGTAAAATATTTTTACAAAAAGGAAATAATAAAACAACGTATATATGTAAAAAATACATATAAATGAGAAATTGTAATATATTTTCATTTACAATTTATACAATAAATTATCTTCATCTTCATTATCTTCATGGTTGTCAACATCCATTGTGATGAGTACTTAATTTCAACCTCTCTTTCAAGTTATATTGTTTTAATATTTTTAGGAAAAAATTGTTCAATGTTTTTTGGTTGATGAGGTTCACTATCATAAAGTACTGATTAATATTCATCTCCTATATAATAAAATTATATCTAATTTAAGTGTAAAACAACACTCCAACCTTCATGTATTTCATCATCCATATAATAAACCATATTTATTTTTGAACTCAAGATAAATGGATCATGCTCTACATGCTCATTAGTATGGAACAAGTGAGAGAAGTTTCTAGATGTAAAATGTAATGAATCTTTCATTATAGACCTATCAATTTTTTCCCACTTGCATTTGAATAAGACAACTAAAAATTGACCATGATATTTTAATTTGATTATATCAGTAAAATTTCCCTAGTATCCCACCTCTGTAAGTATAAATACATTTCTATTTTTAGTTTTCAAGTCTTTCAAAATAAATTTTATGAAACCTAAAGCTATGAATTTTTTTAACATTGAATCACTTAGCCTGCCTTAGAGGACATCGATCCAAAAACTTAAAATCATTTGATGTTTCAGTTCAATTTTAAACATTTATTGTTTAGAAAATAAGATATAAGGAGTTTCTTTTAACATAGACATAATAACTACTCATAAATAATATGAATATGAGTATATACTTACATTATGGGAGAACCATTATACAATAACCTTATTAAATGTTTTTGTTAAATCCAGCACATTTCAAGCTTGACTTCTAAGTCACCTTTTTTTTGAAATCACAATTCTTAAATAAATGGATCTACAATATGACTATTGATTATGAATAATATATGTTCTTGTAGAAAATCTAATTTAGTAATTGTAAAATTCAACCCCGCTCTAATTGGTCATCCAATAATTTGAAATAATGATGACTGGTTTTCATAATTTTAATTAGAAGAGATGTCATCAACACATCTAACATGATTGAATCTAGTCTCAATCCCTTCCAAATACTTAGAATGGAAGGTCAGAAACTCACTGGCTGTGTAACCTTTAGTAATTGGGCCTTCTAGTTGATCTTCATTCCTCGTATATTACTTCAAATGTACTGAGTACCTATTCAAAAAAATAGGAAACATATTAAAAAATTACTGAATGATTTGATAAAATTAAATTTACCAATGAAAATAAAAATAATTTCAACATACCTATCAATTAGATACATCCATCGATAGTGTATCAGTCCACCAAGTTTATATTCTTATACCAAATGAATAGTTAAATGAATCATGACTATAAATAATGAAAGTGGAAATAAAATATCCAAATGAAAAGTGCCAAAACAATTCTTTCTTGAAGCTTATCAAGCTCAGTTGGATTTATAGTTTTTCCATAATGCTCTCTGAAAAAGGTACAAAACACAACTAAAATTACAGTTACCTTTTCAGGTAACATATTATGAAATTTCAATGGAAATAACTACTCCATCGGAATATGTGAGTACTGACTTTTGAATCCATGTAACTTTTAGTGTTTTAAGTGAACATGCCTTGAAATGTTACATGAATATTTATACGTCACTTTTAAATTCTTTAAACTTTGAAGGAATACGTATTCATCATGATTTTTCATTGTAAAAATAGTTAAAGGATACTATCCATCCTTATTTTCCCACAAACTATGCTTTATATTCATTGATTACAAATTATTGCGAGCATTAAGGCGGTCCTTAGATTTTCCTTTCTCAATAAGCAATGTAAAAATTAAATTTTCATATATGTTCTTCTCAATATTCATTACATAAATATTATGACATATCGAATTAAACTTCCTAATAAGTGAGTTTGAAAAATATACTCATTTTCTTTCATTATTGTGCTCCAGCTACATCAGATATTGTACCTCATACCCTTTTCCCAACTTCTTTAACCTGATTACATTTTATAAATTCTATATTTCCATTTAATAATTTTATCAAGATTTTAAAACTAGATAATGACTTAAGTGGATATCTCAAATAAATATATCTATTGAATTGTGTCCTTTTAAACCTATATTTATATATAGCACCAAGAAATAGAAAATGAAACATAAAACACCATTTTTTACTATGAGGTGATCATTGAGGTTAAAAATAAAAATTACACACTGGAAAATCTAAACCAGTATGAGTGTTCCTATTGGATACGTTTCTTAGTCTAGAAAATTCACTAATTTTCCACATTAAAGAAGAATTAATTTTGAATAGTTTTCTAATTACAGTGTTGTATATTTCCACACCATCATCCCATAATTCTCACAATTCTTTGATTATAGGTTAAAGGTATACTTCAATGTCATTTAAAAACATTTTATTTCTAGGAATAATAATTAAAATAATGAAAGAATTCTTCTTCATACACATCCATGGAGGTATATTATAGTGGATCAAAACAACCGGACAAATGCTATAATTAGTACTTAATGTACCAAAAGGGTTAAAACCATCAAAATCTAATCCCAAACATACATTCCTAGGATACAAAGAATAATATATATATATAATGAATCAAATATCTTCTGTGATCTTATATCCTTTGGATTTCTCATTAAGTTATTATTGTTACTATTTTAAGCATGCCACTTCATGTTGCATGCAGTCTTATATGAAATAAATAATATTTTCAAGTGTCATTTTAGAGGAAAGTAATTCTATAACTTTGAAGTATTTTTCTTCTTCCATTTCTTCCTGGTGTTTCACTAATTTTTACTACCATTATTCTTTATTCACACCCATATTCTTATATGACATATAATTCATTCTTTTTAATCTTACTCCTTTCTCCAGTAATGGATGAAATCATTAGGGCATGCATGTATCTTTGTATAATCAAGTCCAAGTTTTTTGATGATTTTATTTAACTCATAAAATGATTTAGGGATATTTTCTTCAATAAATGGATCATGAAGAAACTCTAAAATAATAGATATTTATTTGTTAGTAATTCCTCATAGACACTTTATATGATACAATTTTAGTAAAAAAAGAAACTTTGAATACTTGGAACACCCTTCAAACAGTGCTTGTTGTCTGTTTCCTACTAATTCATGAAACTTGTTTTTTTTGTCACCGAATTTATGAGCAAGATTAACTATATCATTATCAAATTAAGGTTATGTTGATCTATTAAAATATTGTACATTGTATCCTTTAAATTCAAATGGTTCATTTATCATGTTTTGAACTGAATTCTCCTCTATCGGGTAACATTGTGTCTAGTTGACAGGATAGTAATTATTTTAACTTTCCATAACATTCGATCCAGCATGAAAAATCAAACATAAATATAGAACAAGAATTTATTTCAATATAAATTTCTCATATACTTCATTTCTATTCAACCTTCACTTGAATTTACAATCAAGAAACAAATATTTTATTCTACCATCCGCTAATTAGTTTGAAATTGAATAATATAAAAATTATTCCAAACCCTTGGCATACTGAGGTTTATTTCGAGGTAAATTAATCCAACTTTTATCCATAGACATTTCATTTTTACTCTTCTCCCTTTACATTTACATATAAAGATATAAATTTTTAATCAAATATTTACAATTAATTTTTAATGTCACCCAATTTTTTGATGGACCAGGGTAGGGTCTTGATTCAATAGAACAAAAATTTGACATGAAAATGATTCAATTTGACATGAAAAATATAAACATAAATGAATAAATATTACCCCTCACAATAATAGGATTATATGTCATGGAAGAAGGTCAATGAGGTAAGAAGAGGGAAACAAACAATATGGAGGTGATGGATACGATCCCAGCAACATCCGACTCAGACAGAATTAGGGGAAATAGAGGAGGGAGGGATGAGTATGGGGTAATGGGGAAGGGGTTAGGTATCGGTATCCATTTGGGGTGATGGTCACTAGGAAAAAGGTTTTAGGTTCCAATATATCTAGTAAAGATCCATTAGGGGAATTCACCATGGTCGGCGTCTAGGGAGGGAGGGTTGGGGTTCGGTGGGGGTCGATTGTCATTAATAAGAGAGGGTGTTTGGGGGTTAGGGGTCAGTTTCATGGAGAGGGGATCTATTTCTGGTGCCCGACATCAAGGGAGGGGGAGTGATAATATGACAGTTGAGGTAGGGGATAGTTTTGAGCGAGGGGGAGTCTACGGGGTACTTAAGGGGTGGGGGTTGGGGTGTCGGGGCCAACAATGTCAAGGTGGGGTGAGGTAGGGGAAAAGGTAAATAAGGTTTTTTAAAAGTATTTAGTGGAGATTTTAATAAAACCATCAATAAATATGATTATTTGCACTGGTTTTATGAAACCACTGATATATGTTAAATAATATATAAAAAAATAATTAACGTCGGTTTTAAGAACAACTGCTAATAAGCCGCTCCTAAGACCCCATTTTTTGAAGTGATGAGATGTTTCTTATAAATTCTACCAACAAGTGAAGTTTTCATATACAATTTCTCTAACATAAGAAATACACCAACAACAGTGGTTTCAAATGAAACTTATTTAAGAACTTTATTTCCTAAATAAAGTAGCATAGAACTATGGTACTTAACAAGAACATCAAGATATATATATTTATAAAAATTAGAGGTATATATAGTATTATACATGGTAAAAATGGGTTTCATAGGACCATAAAATAGCATGAATTAACCCTTATTGAACCATCATGTCTCTCATATTAATTCTTCATAAATTTAAATCGTTATCTCCATCAAAGTTTTCGATTTCCAACCTAGTTTTTGTCGTGTTTATCTAAAAGATCGTATACCAATTTTTTGGGGAGAGCGAGAGAATACACCCCCAAGAAATGGAAAAGGGCAATGGATATGAATTAATATACAATTAAGTTTTTTAATTCGAATAATATTTGAGGTTTTAGTTATTTAAATTAAAAATAGAAGAACCAATAAGAGAAATAAGACAATATTGAAGATAGGAATTAAAATAGAAAACGAATTGAAAAAAGAAATATATTTGAAAACAAAAGAAAACCCAGTAAATCTTTGATACCACTTTATTGGGGGAAGGTGTTCTACCTAGGAAAAGTATGCATGAATCCCAAAGGACTGTTTGGGTATTTTGTTTACAAAATTTTAATCCAACATAAATAAAACACTCAAGATACTAAAGAAAGAAATTAGTAAAGAAGAACATGAGGATTTAACAAGATTAAATCCAATTTGGACTTACATTTAGGGAAATAACACAACCCACACACATGATATATTAATCTCAAAAGAAAAATATTTACAACATACAGGCTCAATCAAAAAACTTATAGAAATATAATCTTTAAATAATTAAATCTAGTAAAGAAAGAAATAGGAACATAAAACATACAGTGTCGGACACTCGAGTACGGTTGTTCTGTAATTGTAACGCCCCGACCCTAGTTACCCAGAGTCGGTGCATTATTACATAACATTGGCATGGTCACAAAAGATCAAGTCTCGAAAGACCTATTATCTTAGTAGCCTTGGAAACACTAGATACATTCATAAGTATTACATTACATCATAAAATGAAAAACTACAACAACATCTTGTATCCATAGACCAACTCATATCCCCTCATACTATCCCTATAGGTCATTAATAAAATACTTCTTCACATCTTGGGAATAATAAAACATAGAAAGGGGTGAGCTCAGATGCCCAGTAAAGATAACAATATAGAGGAATCTTTCATAAATAAGCATAAACATTTAAGGCAATGTACAAATAAAACAAAAGCCTTTTAAACTTGAAATTAAGAATAATATGGAAGAAATAAAATAAAATAATTCCATTTACTTATTCACATGGATATTATACTAATCTAATAATCACATACAATATCAATATCCACTTTCATAATGATGGAATACATAATGTCAGACTATCATAACCACATAGTCAAGGCCTTGTGCCAAGAATACAAATAAGATTTTGTCAAGGCCTTGTTCCAAGACAATAGTTTGTCTCATGAGACCTACCTATGCATCGAGGAGCTATAGCAGGCTCCACCTGTCACTTACTAAGTCCAGTGCATTCCTCATATAAACAGTTTTAAACATAACATAAACATTCGTATTGAAACTAGCATACGAAATGTCAATACTTTCTCCATAAACCATGAATGGTATAAAAATAACACATCCACAGTAAAACATGTCACAAAATCTTCAATACAATATGGAAGTTTTTTATCATAATAAATCAACTTCAAATAATCTTAAAATCCATCAAAGGATGTTGACATAGATGAAATCAAAACTATTTGAGAGAAATGTCTGTTTTTTTAAAATCATTTAAAAGTCACATAATTATAAAATAAAACATTTAATTTGAAAATATCCTTCTAAGCTTTTAAGGGAATATTCTAAGATTTTATAATGGCATAAAATAGTCGCACCTGCCGTATTATTTAAAAAAAGACATTCTTACCTTAATTCTGTCGAAAAGGTTAAAAAGGACCTTGTTTGGAAAATGACGGAAATATTCCTTTCAAAACACATAAGGATATAAATTACTTTAACCCATTGTCTAGTAAATAGTAAAAATTATTTGAAATATATTTTTAAGAAACATGGATGTGGATGATAAAGAGATCTCAGTAGATAATTACGTATAAACAACCTCTGATAATGAAAAGATTGTGAAATAAACCCTTACCTTATAATTTTCCTTGGTCGAGGGTAGGTTAACCTCCTGTATAATGTTGAAAATAGTTATTAAATTATAAAAGAATCATATAAATTAATATGATATCATATATGATCTTTTAACATTTCTTTGTTAATAATATCTTAGTATAATCGTCATTTCGGGTGTTAACTTACTCGTTTTCTTTTATATGTTTTGATACATAAGCCATGTTTTCTATGGGTAGTTTTTATATTATTCATATCCATAATGATATTAAGTCTTTAAATATTATTTTTAACCATTAAATTAAAATTATTCTTGAATGGATACGATGGGGAATGAATCTCATCACGTTCATGGAGACGGTAGTCCGTACGTACGCACGAGCGACAATATCATTATTTTGATATTAAAGTAATATATAACTGGATGTTATATCATATATAAAGAATATTTATCATGTTATATTTATTATTTAAATAAATTACACATAATTATCATATCCATCCAAATAATAATGTTTTGAATAACAATTACACCACGACGGGGAGATGGTAAGTTGTACGTACGCACGTATGGTGACATGTCATTCAAAGGATGGATAGAATATGGAATATGGTTGTACCATATTTATAATAACATCACATTATATAGAATATAATTGATTTATTATTTTATAATGGAAATAACAAAGAAATAAGAAGTGGAAGAAGAAAGTAACTTGAAAGAGGGTGGTGAAAACATTACCTCTTCTTCGGGTTCTTCCTTTTGAATTCATCAAAAGGGATCCTTATGTTGGATTTATGATCACAATAAGGACTCTAGGTTGAATTGAGGGAAGTTGAGAGGATATTTGGGTAGGTTTTGTCCTAACCAAAAGGCTTTGAAGGTATGAATTTGAGAAAAGGTGGAGTGCCCTTTTATAAGAGGGGTGAGGGGCACCTTAGGAAAAAATTAAAATATTATTTTATAATAAATTCATATCCGGTTTATAATGGCTTCAAAGTGACTTATTTAGAGGCTAAGGTGGGGATGGGTCTAAATACATTCGTACAATAGATTTTAGACAGGTTTGGGTAACTATATTAACCTTATCATTTATATTTAACTCTTAGTTAAATAGTTTGACATTTACCATGTCTCTTTGTTTTTTTATATTATATGGTTAATAAACATAATATATACATCCAAGAGAACTCTAACTGGTTTATTATTAATATATATAACCTTATATAAGTCATTTGGCCAAACCTTAGATTTTTAGGAATAGAATATCAATTAATAATATAATATTTGTTTAAATACTCCTTTATGTCAATTTTGACACTATTTGGTATTTTGTTTTTTTAAATTCATAACAGCATTATTACTTATAAAAAAATTCATCTAACCAACCTTAATATGTTATATTAACCTATAAAATTAGTTTAATTTATAAAAAGTCTTAAATTACATTTATGTTTATTTTTATAATATCAATTATTTTAATATTTCATTAATTAGGTAATTATTGCCTCACCATTAAATTAAATTATTTAATGTCTAAATATTATAAATAAAATATAATCATGTAGGAAATATTTTTATCTTTCTAATGAATATTTATAGTCTAATTTATCTTATGTATAACCCTATATTAAAAATTGTTTAGTTATTGAACTTTAATTTTAACTCTGTTAACTCTTCTTTAAATAAAATAATAATAAATGTCTTAATCTAATCCAAGTATACCTAAAGGGTCATATTTTATACCTAAGGTTGTTTTTTGTTGAATTAAACTTATCCAATAGAATTAGGACATGTTTTAGGGTAATAATAATATCATTTTACCCTTAATTACCCTACTTACTTTTAACCGAGGTAAATAAAAGTAAAAAGTTACTATTCACTGAAAATTATTTTTATCTTATTGAACCACATTTTTCTTACTCATATCAACCATTTTTCTCGGATTTTTGAAATTCCACTCACAGAAGTGGTAAAATTAAGTTTTATGTGAATTTGAAAATTCTCCTAGGAGGTGGGTAAAAGACGGTGAAAAGTTCAATAAAATTTTTATATATCTAAAATTATTATAAACTATATCCAATGAATTACATTGAACTTATATAGGTATTATGTATATATTTTGACCTAAAATAAATTTAAATAAAATAAATATTTATTTAAATAAAAAATTGGTTTTAAACTATAACTTAGTGTTTTTCACTATTCATCAAAAATTGAATGTTTTTAGAAAAATACCAAAAATTCACCCTAAGTTAATTTTGATATTCAGAATCCAAAAATGAAGTCCATTTTGAAAGATAGAATATATAAAATTTCAAAATGTTGGTATTACTATTCATAACGGCTAGTTTGATTGGTTGTGGTGTGTGTTAGAACTCGAAGTTGTGTATAACACACGCTACTGTATTATTCAAAGAGAAGCGTATCGTGGAAGCTTGGGGCGTTACATTCTCCCCTACTTCAAATAATTTCATCCTTGAAATTGCTAGAATAATTCCACAAAAAAAAGACTTAGGTGGTTCTTCATCATAAGTTCCTCAGGTTCCCACGTTGCCTCTTCCATCTTATGGTTTCTCCATAGAGATTTCACCAGACGAGTCGTCCAGTTTCTCAGCACTTGTTCTCTGGTATCAAGAATCCTGATGGGATCTTCACAATAAGACCGATCAGGTTCCAGTTCTACTTCCTCATAAGTGAGTACATACGTTGGGTCAGGCATGTATTTTCTCAACAGTGATACGTGGAACACATCGTGAACTTTGGAGAGATTCGGCAGTATTGACAAACGATAAGCTATAGCCCCAATTCGTTCTATAATTTTGAAAGGTCCTATGTACCTGGGACTCAATTTACCCTTCTTAATGAAACGTATAACACCCTTACATAGAGATACCATTAAGAAAACATGATCTCCTACATGAAATTCCAAATCCTTCCTTCGGTTATCGGCATAGCTCTTCTGCCTATTTTGAGATGATTTGATGTGGTTTTGGATTACCTTCACCTTTTCCATCATTTCCTCCACCAGTTCTGGGCCTATGAGTTTTCTTTCACCAACATCATCCCAACAGGTTAGTGTGATACATCTCTTTCCGTATAACGCATCATACGGTGCCATCCGAATACTTGAATGGAAGCTATTATTAGAGTAAAATTCTACCAGAGGTAAATATTGATCCCACATACCCTGAAAGTCAAGTGATCAGGATCTAAACATGTCTTCTAAGGTTTGAAAAGTCTGTTCTGATTCTCCATCTATTTGAGGGTGGTAGGCAGTGCTCAAACAAAGTTCAGTATCCAAGGCCTTCTGAAGACTCTTCCAAAATCTTGAAGTAAAACGGGGATCATGATCAGAAACAACCGATAGGGGTACTCCATGAAGTCTCACAACTTCATTAATATATAGTCTTTCTAGACATTCAAGTTTTAGTTCTTCTCTTATAGTAAGAAAATGTGCTGACTTGGTAAGACGATCAATAATGACCCATATTGCATCGTTACTTCTAGGAGTCTTTGGTAGTCCCATGACAAAGTCCATCATGATATTATCCCATTTCCACTCAGGTATGGGAATAGGTTGCATGACCACTCCAGGTTGTTGTCTTCCAGCTTTCACTTGTTGACAAACCATACATCTTGACACAAAATCAGAAATCTCCCTTTTCATGTTGTCTCAACAAAAATGTTCCTTCAAATCTCTATACATTTTGGTGCTCCTAGGGTGTATATAGAAATTGGAGCTATGAGCATCATCTAACAATTCCCTTTTCAGATCAGGTATATCGGGAACAAAAAGTATCTTCCCAAATTTAAAAATTCCATATTTATACACAAAGTCAGTCAATCTCCCATCATTCAAAGCTTTAATCTTCTTTTGAAACTCTTCATCATCGGTTTGAGAACTCTTAATCCTTTCTAGTAAAGATGGTTTGGCAACCATTTGAAAATTCATTAATGTTTTACCTTCCATGGTTATTCCCATGTCCATCTTCACTAGATCCATGAAAATAGGATCCCTTTCAATTCTCATCTTGTTCAAAACTCCATGATCTTTTCTGCTCAAAGAATATGCCACCTTATTTTCCTTCCCTGGGTGGTAGTGTATCGTGCAATCATAATCCTTGAGTAGTTTAAGCCATCTCCTTTGCCTCATGTTGAGTTATTTTTGTGAGAAAATATACTTCAAACTCTTTTAATCGGTATATATCTCACATTTTCACCATAGAGATAATGTCTCCATATCTTCAAAGCAAAGATTACATCAGCTAAATCAAGATCATGCGTATTCTAGTTTTTCTCATTAATTTTCTGTTGTCATGATGCATAGGCAATAACCCTATCATTCTACATAAGGACACAACCAAGTCCATTCTTCGATGAATCACTATAAATAACAAACCCATCATTCCCTGATGGTAGAGTCAATATAGGATAATTGACTAATCTTATCTTTAGTTCTTCAAAACATTCTTCACACTCTTTTTTCCAAACAAATTTAACCACTTTCTATGTGAGCTTTGTTAATGGGTTAGCCAATCAGGAAAAATTCTGGCCAAAACACTGATAATAACCTACTAAACCAATAAAATTGCGTACCTCAGTTATACACGTTGGTGTTGGCCATTCCTGGATTTCTCTTGTCTTAGAAGGATCAACGGAAATTCCATCCTTAGAGACAATATGTCCAAGAAAAAAAATCTCTTGAAGCCAAAATTCACACATGCTAAACTTCCCATATAATTCATGTCTTCTCAGAGTCTTCAGGATAATACGCAAGTGATTTTCATGATCTTTGTATCTTTTGGAGTATACCAAGATATTATCAATAAATATCATTAAAAAATCATCGAGATATTTCTTGAAAACTCTGTTCATTAGATCCATGAAGACAGAGGGTGCATTAGTCAATCGAAAAGGAATTACTGTAAACTAGTAATGCCCGTACCTGGTTCGAAATGTTGTCTTCGAAATGTATTCCTTCTTTACACACAACTGATGGTATCTAGATTGAAGGTCAATCTTTGAAAATTATTTAGCTCCATGATGTTGGTCAAATAAATCATCAATGCGAGGTAGGGTATACTTGTTATTTATTGTTATAGCATTGATTTCCCTGTAGTCGATACATAAACTCATAGATCCATCTTTCTTCTTAAAAAAAAGGATAGGTGCTCCCTATGGATAATCACTAGGGAAAATAAATCCCTTATTACTCAATTCCACTAGTTGTTTCTTTAGTTCAACTAATTCCACAGTGGCCATTCTATAAGGGGTCTTTGATATAGACCTTGAACCAGGAATTAAATCAATGGAAAACTCAACTTCTCATTCTGGAGGATGTCCAGGTAAATTTTCCGGAAACACATCTACATATTCTTTCACAATAAGTACATTCTCTATTTTAACATTCCTTTACTCACCCACAGTTATTTCATTCTCTTACTCCCCGATAATTGAATTTAGTTGAGCAACTGGAGGTGGATCTAGATAAGAATTAGGTGGTGAGGATTTTGCTCTAAAGATTAGGTGTTCCTTATAATCATCATCAAAAATCATAACCTCCTTCTTCTTACAATAAATTTTTGTATCACGGTCCGAAATCCAATCCATTCCAAAGATTATATCAAACTCAATCATAGTTATGATGATGATATCAGCAGATAAATAACATTTATATGCTCTAATGGGGACTGATTCACAAAACTTTGTTGCAATGATACTTCCCTTAAGAGTTTTGACTAACAACTACCTTGTTAAATCAAATAGAAAATATATAATTTTCTTAGAAAACTGGCAAGATATGAAACAATGTGATGATCTAGAATTAAATAAGGCATTGGCTAAACTTGAGGAAACCATTAAATTACCTGCCACCATGTCTTTCGGAGCTTCTACCTCAGTAGCAGTGATATCATAAGCTTGTCCTTGATCCCTTGTCCTTTTCTTAGGTAAGTTTCTCTGACACTTAGGAAATTAATTTTCATAATGTCTCATCTCCCTGCAATTGTAGCATTGAACATCGGTAGCTTCTTTCTTCTCCTTGCAATCACAAGCTTGGTGGCCTTTTTCACCACACTTGTAACAGAGTCCCATTCCTTTTAAGCAAGTACCAGGGTGTTTCTTCCCACATTTACTGCAGGATGGATATTCAACTTTTCTCTTCTTCCCCTTATTTCCATTTCTAGAGTGATCAGTAGATCTCTTCTTCTCTTGCTTTGCTTTAATGTCATGAGACTTAGATAATTCCTTTTCTGTCTTAATAGCACATGAGACATTATCTTCATATAATGAGAAGGATTGTGAGACTAATTCTTGACAGAGAAACAGTTTTAACCCATCCAAGAAACGATCAATATTACTTCTTGGGTTACATATATAATCTTCATCATGCCTTGTTAACCTTGTAAAGTTAGACTCATACTTTGCAACATTCTTGTCCTCTTTTTTCCTCAGACTCAGAAATTGTCTTTCTATATCCGCTCGATGGTCATGAGGAAAGTATTTTTATACGAAAATCTCGTTAAACTCCCTCCATTCCATATTTTACACTTCATCATCTTCCTTCATGTTTTGAATCAGTGACCACGATTGATCAGCTTCTCCAGTGAGGCGGTAAACTGCCATGACAACTTTTTCCCTTTCGCTACTCCCCATGGCGTGGAATATTTTCTCTAAGGAAGTTATCCATTCCTCGACTACGAGTGGATTTTTACCCCCATTGAATGTTGGTGATTGTTGCCTCATTAAGAGATCTAACATTGATCCTCCACGCTGCGGATCAGGGTGCTCCATACGGGTAAGGTTATTATTCATAACCTGAGTGAGTTTTCCCAGTATGGTGATTAGCTGATCAGCACTAGCTGTATCACCATCTCCACTGTAATTATCTTGAGCAGGAGAGAAATCCTTACATGGAGTGCGTTCATTGATACGGTTTCTATTCCTTCCACTAGGTTCCATTTCTAAACAATGGTATAAAATAGATTAGTTTATGAATCTAAATACATAATTCCAAACTTGTAAAACACTTAACATAAATTGAATAGTTTATGGATATAATCCATAATCATAAAAATGTTTTCTTTGAGGAAGTATATACTGATAAACCCTTCATAATGGTTTGTAAAGAAAATTATAATTATCCTAATCATATCCCTCGGGAGTGTCGTAACCAAGAGTGCACCAAGGCCCGTTGTCATGCACCAGTTCTCGTTCGAGTCTAGATCAAAGCGGTGTTTTCGGGTTTTACCCCTAGGTACATCTGTGCCAGAGCTGCCTCTACCTGCTCGTATCCAGACAGGGATGTATTTCTCAGAAAATTCAAAAAATCTCTACAATGCCAAAATTCTAGTAATTTCTTCTATACTAATCATAAATGTCCATATAATGTCTATGTGCTCTAATTAGAGTTTATCTAAATCTAACTTCTAAGGTTTGTACTAAACTTCCTCTGATACCAACTGTAATGTCCCAACCCTAGTTACCCAGAGTCGGTGCATTATTATATAACATTGGCATGATCACAAAAGATCAAGTCTCGAAAGACCTATTAGTTTAGTAGCCTTGGAAACACTAGATACATTCATAAGTCTTACATTACATCATAAAATGAAAAACTACAACAACATCTTGTCTCCATAGACCACACTCATATCCCCTCATACTATCCCTACAGTTCATTCATAAAATACTTCTTCACATCCTGGGAACAATAAAACATATAAAGGGGTGAGCTCATATGCCAAGAAAGGATAACAATATAGCGGAAACTTTCATAAATAAGCATAAACATTTAAGGCAATGTATAACTAAAACAAAATCCTTTTAAACATGAAATTCAGAATAATATGGCAGAAATAAAATAAAATAATTCCATTTACTTATTCACATTGATATTCTACTAATCGAATAATCACATGCAATATCAATAACCACTTTCATAATGATGGAATGCATAAGTCCAGACTATCATAACCACATAGTCAAGGCCTTGTTCCAAGACTACAAATAAGATTTTTTCAATGCCTTGTGCCAAGAAACTAGTTTGTCTCATGAGACCTACCGATGCATTTAGGAGCTATAACGGGCTCCACCCATCACTTACTAAGTCCAATGCATTCCTCGTGTGAATAGTTTTAAACATAACATAAACATTCGTATTAAAACTAGTATATGAAATGTCAATACTTTCTCCATAATCCATGAATGGAATAAAAATAACACATACACAGTAAATCATATCACAAAACCTTCAATACAATATGGAAGTTTTGTATCATAATAAATCAACTTCAAATAAGCTTAAAATCCATCAAAGGATGTTGACATAGATGAAATCAAAACAATTTGAGAGAAATATCTCTTTTTTTAAGTCATTTAAAATTAACATAATTATAAAATAAAACATTTACTTTGAAAATATCTTTATAAGCTTGTAAGGGAAGCTTGAAAGATTTTATAATGGCAAAAAATAGCCACACCTGCCGTATAATTTAAACAAAATACATTCTTACCTTAATTCTGTCGAAAAGGTTAAAAAGGACCTTATTTGGAAAACGGCAGAAAGATTCCTTTCAAAAAAAATAAGGGTATAAATGACTTAAAACCATTTTCTAGTAAATAGTAAAAATTATTTGAAATATATTTTTAAGAAACATGAATGTGGATGATAAAGATATCCCAGTAGATAATTACGTATAAACAACCTCCGATAATGAAGAGATTATGAAATAAACCCTTAACTTGTACTTTTCCTTAGTAGAGGGTAGGTTAACATCCTTTATAATTTTTAAATAATTTTTATTAAATTATACAAGAATCATATAAATTAATATGATATCATATATGATCTTTTAACATTATTTTGTTAATAATATCTTAGAATTATCTTCGTTTCGAGTGTTAACTTACTCATTTTTTTATATGTTTTGTTACATAAGCCATGTTTGTTATGGGTAGGTTGTATCTTATTCATATCCATAATTATATTAAGTCTTTAAACATTATTTTTAACCATTAAATTAAAATTATTCTTGAATGGATACAATGGGGAATGAATCTCATCACGTTCGTGGAGATGGTAGTCCGTACGTACACACGAGAGACAATATCATTCTTTTGATATTAAAGTAATATATAATTGGATGTTATATCATATATACAGAATAATTATCATGTAATATTTATTATTTACATCAATTACACATCATTATCATACCAATAAAAATAATAATATTTTGAATAACAATTACACCATGACGTGGAGACGGTATGTCGTACATACGCACGTATGGTAACATGTCATTCAAAGGATGGATAGAATACTGAATATGGTTGTAACATATTTCTAATAACATTACAGTATATATAATTTACTAGTGTTATTATTTTAGAATGGAAATAACAAAGAAAGAAGAAGTGGAAGAAGAAATTAACTTGAAAGAGGGTGGGGAAAACATTACCTCTTCTTCAGGTTCTTCCTTTTAATTTGATCAAAAGTGATCCTTAGGTTGGATTTATGATCACACTAAGGCCTGTAGGTTTAATTTAGGTAAGTTTAGAGGATATTTGGTCAGGGTTTGGCCGAATTAAAAGGCTTTGAATGTATGAATTTGAGAGAAGGGGGAGAGCCCTTTTATAAGAGGGGTGAGAGGAACCTTAGGAAAAACTTAAAATATTATTTTATAATAAATTAATATTCTATTTATAATGGCTCCAAAGTGACTTATTTCTAGGTTAAGGTGGGTATTGGTCTAAATACTTTAATCCAATAAATTTTAGACAGGTTTGGGTCACTATGTTAACCTTATCATTTATATTTAACTCTTAGTTAAATAGTTTGAAATTTACCATATCTCTTTGTATTTTTATATTATATGGTTAATAAACTTACTATATACATCCAAGAGAACCAAAAGTGGTTAATTATTAATATATATGACCTTATCTAATTTATTTTTCCAAATTTTAGATTTTTAGGAATAGAATATCAATTAATAATATAATATTTGTTTTAAATACTCCTTTATGTCAATTTTGACACTATTTGGAATTTTGTTTTTTCTAAATTCATAACAGCATTATCACTTCGAAAAAAATTCATCTCACCAACCCTAATATGTTATATTAACCTATAAAATTTTTTTAATTTATAAAAAGTCTTAAATTAAATTTATTTTTATATTTATAATATCAATTATTTTAATATTTCATTAATTAGGTAATTACTGCATCACCATTGTATCATAAATAAATTAAATTATTTAATTTCTAAAAATTATAAATAAAATATGATCTTGTAGGAAATATTTTTATCTTTATAATGAATATTTATAGTAGAATTTATCTTATGTATAACCCTATATTAAAAATGGTTTAGTTATTAAACTTTAATTTTAACTCTTTTAACTCTTCTTTAAATAAAATAATAATAAATGTCTTAATCTAATCCAAGTGGATCTAAAGGGTCATATTTTATTACTAAGGTTGTCTATGGTCTAATTACACTTATCCAATAGAATTAGTACATGTGTTAGGGTAATAATAATATCATTTTTACCCTTAATTACCTTATTTACTTTTAATCGTCGTAAATAAAAGTAAAAAAGTTATTATTCACCAAAAATTATTTTTATATTATTGAACCATATTTTTCTTATTAATATCAACCATGTATCTCATATTTTTTAAATTCCACTCATAGAATCAGTAAAATTAAGTTTTATGTGAATTTGTAAATTCTCATAGGAGGTGGGTAAAAGAGGGTGAAAAGTTCAATAAAATTTTTATATATCTAAAATTATTATAAACTAACTCCAATTAATTAAATTGAACTTATATAGGTATTATGTATTTATTTTTGCCTAAATTAAATTTAAAAAAAATAAATAATTATTTAAATAAAAATTCAGTTTTAAACTATAACTCGGTGTTTTCACTATTTATCAAAAATTGAATGTTTTCAGAAAAATACCAAAAATTCACCCTAAGATAATTTCAATATTCCAAATCCAAAAATGAAGTCCATTTTGAAAGATAAAATATTTAAAATTTCAAAAAGTGGGTATTACTATTCATAACGGCTAGTTTGATTGGTTGTGGTGTGTGTTAGAACTCGAAGTTGCGTATAACACACGCTACTGTATTATTCAAAGAGAAGAGTGTCTTGGAAGATTGGGGTGTTATAGTAATCTTAAAACTCTCACCAGGAAGCTGATGTAGATATATTGTGCTTACTGAATAGAAAGGTCTCAACAAGTCAGATGATGGTTGTTCTTGGATCAGGAACTTGGCCATATATATTTGGAAGGAAGGACCATATTGATACTCCACCATAAATAGCACACCAACATTGTACATTGGAGTATAGAAAGCACTATGTTAAATCGCTGAATAGGATTAACACACTAAGAGATAGGTTTCCAAAGCTAGATAAAGAGAAAAATTATAAACAGTAAAATGGTGAAAATGAATCCAAGAAATGGGTGGTAGGGATGACAAATTAAAATGAAAAAAACTAGTGCCTTGAAACGGCCCAACCAACCAGTAGACACCATGAGCCCACACTAAACTAAAATGAAATGATGTATGCAGGTGAGGATAAATATATGGAGTGCTCAGATCAAATGGGAGGAAAGCTTAATCGACATCCAAGAGATAAATCTACACTATATTAGTGGTGTGGTAGGCATAGGCTGAAGGGAGTAAATAGCAAGCCATAGGCCTTGGCTGAAGAAAGAGGCACATGCAAGCAGTACTGTGTATAAGAGGGATCCAGTTGACCGTATTTGAGAAGAATAATAATAAAACCAAAATATGGCATATTTTCATGAAATTATAATAAAATTATATTATTGGAAGATGAATTTGTTGGGAATGTATTGTCTCAACAATACTCTCTAAATATTATTGATTTTGATGTTCAAAAATATACTTGTTTGTTTTGTTGAAGAAATTACTTTAACTGAATTTTAGGAAATTAATATTCATTGAAATATTTATTTTGAAATTATATTTAAAGTCATTGATCCATGGGAAATATTTCATAAAGTTTAGGAGAAATTTTTTAAAATATTCTGAAAACATTGTTCATACCCTATGTTTGTAAGCATAAATTAAAGAATAAACCCTTTATTTAGAACAATATGTATGGATCATATACCTTACATTGTTAGGAATTTTTGGTCCAGGAACCCTATGTTTGGAAGTTACCTTATGTTTGAGGATAAAAACTTATGGTGCATCAACCCTAATTTTGTGATCAACCCTACGTTATCAACCCAACATTTGGTATTTTGTCATTACATGGAGGAACCCTATGTTTGACTATTCAATGATAGAGTTTTAAATTCGTGATATTATCTATGATTTTTTCAATGGTCTTAACAGAAGTAAAGATCTATTTAAATCTATTTTTATAACCAATTCAAAGGCTCATAATGATTGATTTAAAGACTCATATTCAATGGAGTAAATAATTCCAATTTCTAAGAGAAGTTATGACTCCATTAAATGATTTAAATTTTTAAGAGACTGCGATATGTCTGGAAATTATTTTGGATCAACTCAACTGAAAGTAGTCTGTGTATTCTATATATTTAGCTATAGTATTTTTTCATTATATAGATAATATAAAACTATTTATTTCTTGTGAATATATTTTTAATACATAACCGCTGCAAAGATCAAGCGACTGTACTATTTTTTTTAAGGCACTACGCTTTGAAGATATACATATTTCAAACTCATAATGGTCTGTAACTACTTTTGTTAATTTTTTTCTATTTTTATTGAGGATCATTCACAACCATGATCTCTTCAAAGTTTTCATTTCTTGAATACATTCTTCTCTGAATAATACTATCTTTATTCTGTCATTTGATGCTACAAATGTGATCTAGAAACTGTAAAAACAATCAAATCAAACTCTTTTGATTTATTGGAGTCCCAGATACTTAGACTTAGTCAGGGAAGAGTGTCAGATTATTAGACTAAGATGTGGACAAATTTGTTCCTTGTAAAAGAACCAGAAGGCTTTGTTTAGCCTAGTTGTAAAGGTGTCAAATGCCTATACTCAATTGTGAAGGTCTTATGATAAGAGGACATTGTCTAGTGAAAATCACTAAGCTCACAGAGAGACCATTGGTGGAGTGGACTAGGGGATAGTTATTCCCCAAACCACTATAAAAATAGTTGTGTTCTTATTTACTATTTATTGGCTGGTCAATTCATTTACAAAATAGAATTATACACATCTTCAAAAAATGAAATGAAAGTTAAAATTAAGAATCTATCAATATTATTGAAAATAAACAATTCACCCCCCCCCCCTTGTGTATCTTTGTATTATTTTGACCTAACAATTGATATTAAATGATATATTTTGTTATAAATCTATATCAAGATCAAAAGTATAAGGTCTAATCAAAGAAGATGTCAATGGTTAATCCTAAAGAAGGTATGTCAATTATTCATGCTCCATGTTTCAATGGTGATGATTATGGATGTTGTAAATCATGTATGATCATTTGTATAAATAATATTGGATTTAAAGTTGATATGAAGATCATCGCTCCCTATGTAATTCCTGAGAAACCAAAAACTTGGGATGATGCAAAAGAATCTGAGTATGAAATCAAGTCAAAGGAAATGAATGTTATCATATGCAGACATAGTCCTGATGAATTTAATTGAGTATCTCAATTTCCTACAACCTATGAAATGTGGTGGAAAATTTTTGTTGCATATGAAGTCACTAATAATGTTAGACAGCTAAGGTATGCTACTGAAAAATTATTGTTTGACACCTTCAGAATGTATGATAGTGAAATCATCACCCAAATGAATAGAATATTGACAAAAATGGTCAATGATTTTTCCACTTTGGGAGATCATATTACTCAATCTGATCAAGAACTAAAGGTACTCAGAGTACTACCCACAAAATGGAATGGGATATCAACTTTTGTTCTACAATCATTATCCATTAAAATTATAACAATGAAATAATTTATTGTAACCTTGAAAATTTATGAAGCAGAGATGAAAAATGAAGATGAATATCATAAGTTAGTGAAAAGTTAAAAAACATACCTTAAAGTTACCTAAAAATTTCTTGAAAGAAAAACAAAATAATATGTCAAAATCTCAAAAGATTTAGATTGCTCAGATTCTGACATGGAACTGGCTCAATTAGCTAGGAAATTTAACAAATTATATAAGAGGAAAAGAGACTTCGGAAAATCCTTCAAGAAATATGAGAAAGAAATTAAAGAAGTAATATTATATGATTTCAAGAAAATGTTTCATATTACACATGTTTTCCCCTAGCTAAATGAAGAAATAAGATAGACAAAAAAAGAAAAACCAGAGGAAAACCAATTATGAGAATAAAGGAAAAAATGGACATGAAATATATGTGGAGTGTGTCTGAAGAATCTAGAAGCCCATCCAAATATGATTCAGAAAAAGAGCCAAAAATATCAAATACAACATGTTCTTTATAGATAAAGAATAAAATGTATTATAAACCTATTACTCTTCTACTTCTGATTCTGATAGTTTCTCAAATAGAAAACTGATTGCATATTTCTTGATGCTTGAAGATAAATATGAATATCTTATAAAAAACATAAATCATTAAAATTTATTCACAATTTTGTTTTAAGTGAAAGAGATATAATGATGAAAAACATCAATAATTAATTTAAAAATTCAATTCATCTACATTAAATTATATTGTTCGTGAAAAAATAATAAAAGAATAATAGTATAGAGTAGAATATTATAAAAGTTTTGCTAGTATTTTAACAAAATTAGAAAATAAACTGAATAAAATGCTTGTAAAAAATGTTAGTAAAAAATAAAAATATGGAATAGGTAGAAAGGGTGAAAATTAAAAATCATAAAAAAAATATTTTGTGCCAAGTACTAAAAATACTACTTGCTGCTACTATGGACTAAAAATACATTATTCCAATAAATATTATTTAATAAATCCTAAAATAAGTGGAATTAAAATGGGGTTATATCTATTTTTTTTAAGCTAGTAATATGAATTTTAGAAAATTAGGTAAAATCTAGATTGTTGGAGCACTTCTTGCTAACACAGCTGGACCCAAGAAAATATGGGTACCAACATTGCGAGGATGGATTTTATATTTATTTATTTAATGATTCTTGTTTAGTTTTCAAATATAAACTACTTAAATTTAGAGAACCTAGAACTGAAAACATATATATTATGGATCTCAATTCCTTATGTGAACAAAAAGTGAATTGTTTAACTACTGAGAAAAATGAGTCATAGATCTTGCATAGAATACTTGAACATTGCAATATATTTACTTTATATAAATTTTATAAGAAACACTTAGTTTCTGATTTTCCCAGTCTTAAATTTGACAATGATAGATAATGTGATGCAAACCAAATTAGAAAATAACACAAATCATCTTTCAAATCAATTAACAAAGTTGATATATCTAAACCATTAGAACTTATCCATATGTATTTTTTTGCACCATCAAGAGTAGAAATATTGGCTAGAAAATTATATTTTTATGTAATAGTTGATGATTTTTCAAGATTTATGTGGGTTTACTTTCTAAAACATAAAAGTGAAGTATACACTATTTTTGAAATATTTTGTAAAATTGTTCAAAATGAAAAAGATTTTAAAATAATTTCATTAAGAAGTGATCATGGTGGAGAATTTTAGAATCAATAATTTGATTCTTTTTGCTCAAATTTATGTATTAAACACACCTTCTCTACACCAAGAACACCTCAAAAAAATGAAATTTCTAAAAGAAGAAACAAAACTATTCAATTAATGGGAAGGACTATGTTAAATGAATATATCCTTCCTACATATTTCTGGGCATAATTTGTGAACACATCTTTCTATAACATGAATAGAGTTTCAATAAGACTTGTTACTAAAAATACACCCTATGAACTTTGGAATAACAGAAAACCTAAAGTAAATTACTTAAAGTGTTTGTATGAAAGGTATATATCTTGAATACTAAGTAAAAACATAGTAAATTTGATCCAAAAGAAAATAAAGGAATCTATATAGGATATTATACTACTTCTATAGCTTATATAATCTATTAAAAATTAAAGGATTGTCGAAGAATTAGTTCATGTAAGGTTTGATGAAAGTGATCCTTTCAATAAAATTAAAAATAAAATAGATAAATATAATGACTCTTTAAACAACATGAGACTTTACTCACTTAAGACTAATTGTGAAAGTAAAATAAATGAAATTCATTCGATTTCAAAAGAAGATTGGATAGAAAAACATGAAAGTGTCTTACCCAGACATTCTATAACCTTAAAGAATCATCCTTTAGAATATTTTATAGGAAACATAGACACATGAGTAAGAACAAGAATAAATTTCGGAAAATTATCTGAATTTTCAACCATTATATCACAACTAAAACCAAAGACTATTGAAGAAGCTTTAAATGATGGAATTTGGTTATCTATGCAAGAAGCACTAAATCGATTCAGTGGAAATTAATTTTGAGAATTAGTTGACGGACCAACCAATTATCCAATGATAAGAACCAAATGAGTTTTTGGAAATAAACATGATTATCAATGGATTATTACCAAAAAAATCTATATTAGTAGAAAAAGGTTACAACCAAGAAGAAGGGAAAAATTATAATGAAACTTCTTCACTTGTTTCTTATTTAGATTTAATTAGAATAATTTTAGCTTATGTGTCTCATATGAATTTTAAATTATATCATACATATGTAAGATTTTTATTTCTAAAAAGATATTTAAGGGAGTAAGTTTATATTAAACAACCACCAGGTTTTGAAAACCATCATAAACCATATTCAGTTTTTAAACTTACCAAAGCACATTATGGCCTTAAACAAGCACCTAGATCTTGGTATGGGAGATAAAGATCATTTTTATTGGATTATGGATTTTCAGTGTGATTATAATGTCCTGATATATTTAAGAAAAAAGTTTGATCTAATATATTTTTAGTGAAACATTATGCAAATGATGTTATCTTCAGATAAAAAAATATAAAAATTTAATTATTTTTCAAATCTTATAAAAAAATAATTTGAAATGACAATGATGGGAGAATTGAATTTATTTTTAGGATTTAAAATTTATCAAAAGGATTATGAAAAGTTTTTAAATTGAAGAAAATACATTATTGTTTTATTGAACAAGTTTGAACTAGAAAATAGTAAGAAATATACAGATCCCATGTGTACTAATGTGAAACTTGATTTGGATGAAGCTGTTAAACTAGTTGACAACAAGTTATATAGAGGTATGATTGGATGTTTAATGTGTCATACTTCTAGTAGACCAAACATAATGTTTTTGTCTGTTTATATGATATATTTCATTCAAAACTGAAATAATCTCAACTTATGACTGCAAAAATAATTTCAAGATACGTAAAATGAACTATTTTCAATCTCTACTTTACCTAAAAACTTCTTATTTTAATTTAATTTCATATTCATATGTTGACTTTGGAGGTTGTAGATTATATAGAAAATTCACATTAGGAAATTTTCACTTTTTATGAAAATCTTTAGTTTCATGGTAAAGTAAGAAACAACATTCAATTTCATTATCAATAGCCAAGGAAGAATACATATTTTATTGAAGTTGTTTTGAAAAAGTGTTGTGGATGAAATGATCGCGTTGTCGAGCACGTCAAATTAGAGGTTAAGTTTTTACTAGAATTCATGTAGTATAGCAGCAACCCTAGGACGTCTCTCGATGAAGCCTTAGACCATTAATTTAAAAATAGGGTTTTGATTATGGAAATTTAAGGTGAATTAGGTTTTGTAAAACTTGGGGGTTTTATGATTAATGATTAAAATAGGAAATGAAAGCGATAAAATAAATTAGAAATGAACAAGATTGATTAAACGTGATCAACCCGAGGAAGTCTCGTGATGCTCATCCTTCATCGCTTCAAGGGATGGGGTTATGATCTTTTAATCCCTTGTTTATAACACCTAGAACTAGAATATTACATATTTTATACTAGGATACCTCCTAGGTTTCAGTCAAAAAAACATAACGATTCACCGGACACCGCCGATGATTAGGTGATTTGTGTTCGACATCATAACTGAAACTCACCAAGGAAACACATGTTGAATTTGATGTGTTGTCCAGGTTTGAATGTTATTTCATTATTATACCATGACATAAATGTGCATGATCTTGACAGTGCTTCTGTGAGTTCAATTGACCAATATGAACCACACAAATACCGTAATTTAATGAGGGAAGAAAAGGGGATGAACGGTTGGTGAAACATCACATGAAAGGGTACCCCCAAACATGATCATTTGAGTTGAGTATAACATACCAGTATATAACTAAATTAACTAAAAATATAGGATGAGGAAAAACAACATATAACATTTAATTAAAAAGATCATTCAAAATAATTCAACTTTGAAACTCGGGATTACATCACATTCCTCCCCGGGTGATCACAAGGGGTTTAGAAACCCATGGGAGAGGAAGAAGAAGAAGATGTTGAAGTAGAACTTCCCATAGCCTCCAGAACTTCTAGAGATGTTGAGAAGACTCCTTGGGGACTCCAAAATGGCAGAACCTTACCTCCTGGCCGAACTTGCAAATGAGGTTCCCTTGGTGCCCTTTTATAGGAAAATTAGAATGTTGTTTTAGGCACACAGATTTCATCAATCCACTTGTACCACGCGTTTCGGTCTTCAGAAATCCTTATCTCTCTTTGGATAAAATATAAAAGTTGTATCCCTACCTCTTTATTTTCTCAAACGAATGTTTTGCACCATTTGGACAACTATAGCTCAAGATATTGATAAAATACAGAACACCTCATTTGACTTGGTCCAAATTCGGTGTCTTAGAAATATTAGTTCGTATGGGCCCTATAAAAGCCGAATCAGGATTGTGTTCCTTAATATGAAATATATCCTATTAAATTTTCGATAGGACCAAAAAATATCAGCCCATTTGGATGAACGTATTTTGTGTACTATGAAAAATAGTGGATAGATGTCCATAGATCCATGCAATATTGGCCCATTTTTCTTCCACTTCATCAAGGGCCCTCCAAATCACCTCCACCTACATTGAAATAATAAAAACAAGTAAAATTTACCATTATAATGTTGATTAAAATTAATTAAATGATTCAAACATAAAGTGAAATTTATTATTATATTTGGAATATTCATTAAAAAACTAGTTTAAAACAACAGTGTAAGGGTGGAATAAAACAGTGAATCGTGGTTTGATCACACCCCCACAACTAAACATTTTCACTCCTGGGAAAAGTCACATATCCAAATACAATGATGAATATATATATATATATATATATATTTCCAACATCCTGAAGATTTATCATTTGAGGAAATTTTATTTAAAGTAAAGTGATCAATGCATGAACCACACCAAGGAGTTCTTCCTAGTGAAAATAGAAAAAGATGTCTCATAAATCATATCATAGCGAAATTCAAAAAGATTCCCAATACCCAATTGAGAAAGGAATTTATAAGTAAACCATGACACTAACTCTCCATGTGTGTGTGTGTGAAAACCATTCCATTCTATTCTTTCCTCTTGCTATCCAATAAATATATGTTATTTTAACATTTTTCAGCTTAAATGATTTTGTCACCGAACCTGTCCTACATCCTTTGCAATCATATTTCAAGACCCACTAATTTAAGCATTCCCAGAAGTCAAACCATAAGCTCCCGACCTAGATATCCCCATATGTTTCACATTTCATCACTCCCCTCATTTATTATATTTTTTTTGAAGTTGCAATTGGAAAAAATCTCACACTCATCTCTCAACCCTTGTTTGATCTCCTCACGAAACTAATTGCAATAGTTATAACAAGAATAAAGGTTGAGTATGATTGGTTTTTGAACTTCCCAAGACACAAAAAAAAATTTTTGATGGCGTACAACAGTCGGACATTTGGTATACACTCATAGGTCAATCTGGTACAGTAATGAAATAGATCGGATAAGGAAACGAACGTATGGAAATATCATTTAAAGATGAAAAATATTAACCCAACATATATTTACCTTATATTAAGTAAGGAATAATCACACTTTGTGGCCTAGTGCAAATTTGTGGAGATATTAGTGACATAATTTTCCAAAAAAACTACTCACACAAAGGGCATCAATCATCTCAGAGGTTTCACATAGATATGGCCATTTATATCATTGATATAAAACCAATTCACTAAAAAATCACTCCTTGATGGTAAATTCAAACACATATTCTTTTTAGCCTTTGTTATGGTATTTTTACTTTCCCCACCTTATGGTCGCCAAATCATGGAACTTCGAAATTGTCGATGGGGGAAAATGAAAATACCATAAAGAAGGCCAAAAAGAGAAAACAAAAAGAGAAAACAATGAAAATTACTAACTAACCCAAGAATGTATCCACCCCCCACACCTAGAGTATGCAGTTTCCTCACTAAAATAATTGAGAATGTGAGAAGGAAGGATAAAATCTGGTGTGTTTTATTGGTATGATGCATCGAGAAGGTGTATTTCCTCCACCGGATTCTTTGGAAAATCCTCATAGAAGTGTTTAAGTCGCTACCCATTGATGGTAAGACTTCGTCCACTCTACTCATGAAAAACCAATATTGCACCAAAAGGGTAAACATTAGTAACAGTATAAGGACCAAGCCATCAGGGATGAAGCTTACCTGGGTGGATCTTAAGCCTATAATTATACATGAGGACCTTCTCACCAATATGGAACTTCCACTGGTGAATCATGCTATCATGAATAGCCTTTGTCTTCTCTTTATAGATTCTGGAGTTTTCATATGCATCACGTCAAATTTCTTCCAACTCTTGAATCTGCAGCTTTCTTTGCTCACCTGCATCTGAAAGGTTCATATTACATTGTTTAACAGCCCAATATGCACAGTGTTCGACCTCCACTGGGAGGTGACAAGCCTTTCCAAACACAATTCTATATGGTGATATTCCGTTTGGGGTTTTAAAAGTTGTACGGTACACCCAAAGTGCATCATCCAAGAACAAACTCCAATCTTTCCTATTGGGTTGTACCATTTTTTCCAAGATTCGTTTAACTTCCCGATTTGATATTTCTGCTTGTCCATTAGTTTGGGGGTGATATGCAGTGGAGACTTTATGATCAACCCCATACTTATGAAGAAAATTTTTCATGTTGTGATTGCAAAAATGTGAACCCCGATCACTAATGATGAATCTTGGTAAACCAAACCTACTGAAAATTTGGGACCTCACAAAATCAACAACCACTCGAGAGTCATCGGTCCTGGTGGCTTTTGTTTCCACCCATTTAGATACATAGTCAATAATCAATAAGATGTATACAAAGCCAAATGAATTTGGAAAAGGCCCCATGAATTCAATGCCCCATGCATCGAAGATCTCACAAAATAACATGGGTTGTTGGGGCATTTCATTCCTCTTGGAGATATTCCCTGTGAATTGACAATGAATACATGACATGAAAAATATATGGGCATCCCTATACAATGTTGTCCAATAAAGTCCTGAGTCAAGGACCTTTCGATCTGTACCTTGAGAGCCAAAGTGGTCCCCACATGCCAAGGTGTGGCAGAAGGTCAAAACAGAGGTGAACTCATGGTCAGGGACACACCTACGAACAACCTGGTCACAACAGATCCTCCAAAAATATGAGTCATCCCAAATGTACCATTGATAATAATGTTTAAGTATCTGGGATTGTGAAGTGCTAAAATTAGTGGGGACCCTAGATGTTTCTAGAAAATTCACAATGTCTGCATACCAGTGGGTAAAGTCCACAACATCACAAAGGTTCTCATGAGGGAAGAATTCTCCAATGGGTAGGGGTGAGTCAACATGATGGTCCAATGGTGGGGAAATCCTACTAATGTGGGCAGCTACCACATTCTCCACCCCTCTCTTATCTCTAATCTCAAGGTCAAACTCCTATAGGAGGATCATCCACCGAATGAGGCGGGGTTTGGATTTAGGTTTCTTTAGGAGGAAACGAAGGGCAGTATGATCAGAGAAGATGATGGTTTTTGACCCGAGAAGATATGAACGAAATTTTTCCAAGGCAAACACAATAGAAAGGAGTTCTTTTTCAGTGGTTGTGTAGTTTACCTAGGCAGGGTCAAGGGTATGTGAGGCATACACAATGACATGAGGGGACTACTCAACCCTTTGTGATAAAACTTCCCCAACTAAAAAGTTAGAGGCATCACACATAAGTTCAAAGGGAAGGTCCCACCTTGGTGGTTGGATTATGGGAGGTGATGTGAGAATCATTTTTAGTGAATTGAAAGCATCCTCACAATTTTTATCAAAAAAAATTTCAGAATCCTTTTGTAGTAACCAAGATAAGGGAAGTGCGATCTTACTAAAGTCTTTAATGAATCAGTAGTAAAAACCAACATGACCCAAGAAATATCGCACCTCACAAACACATTTTGGAAATGGATGGGTTGAAATTAATTCAATTTTAGATTTATCAACTTTAATTCCCTTATTTTATATGACATGCCCAAGAACTATCCCCCGCTCAACCATAAAATGGAATTTCTCATAATTTAAAATAAGATCTTTTTCAATGAAGCGGCGGAGGGCAGAACCTAGGTGTTCCAAACAATCATCAAAGGAAGATCCATATACTGTGAAATCATCCCTAAATACTTCCATACAACTCTCAAGGTACTCAGAAAAAATACTCAATATACATCGTTGAAATGTATCAGGAGAATTATAAACACCGAATGGCATCCTTCTGTATGAAAATGTTCCAAATGGACATGCATATGTTGTCTTTTCTTGATCCTCAGGGGCTATATGAATTTGGAAATAACCTGAATAGCCATCAAGGAAACAACAATGGGACTTACCAGCCAGATGTTCTAACATTTGGTCAATGAAAGGTAATGGAAAGTGGTCCTTCCGCGTGGATTGATTCAATCTATGGTAGTCAATATAGACTCACCAACTGTTTTGCACACGTGTTGGAACCAACTCATTACTTTCATTTGAAACAACTGGTATTCCTGTTTTTTTAGGCACAATTTTCACTAGGCTAACCCATTTACTATGAAATATAGGATAAATGATCCTCGCAGCAAGTAATTTACTAACTTCCAATTTTACCACTTCAAGGAGAGTAGGATTCAACCGGCATTGAGATTTTCTTATGGGCTTAGCCTCATCATCCAAAAGTATATGGTGCATAAAAATAGATGGGCTAATCCCGGGAATATCATCCAATGTCCATCCTATTGCCTTTTTACACTCTCTCAAAATTTTGAGTAGTTTCAATTCCTGTTTTGGAGAGAGGTTATTGGCAATAATGACGGGCAATTGGTCAATACCCTCAAGATATGCATATTTTAAATTATAAGGAAGTTGTTTAAGCTCCAACACCAGTGATTTCTGGATTGAGGGAGGAGATTTAGGGGGAGTGAGGTCCATTAAACTTTCTATCTGCTCATGTTTATTCTCTAAATATAGAGAATCTATAGAAATGAGATTTCCAGAATCATCGACAGTCATGGGTACCTTAGAATGAACACACTCATCAATTAAAGCACAAAATTTACACTTTTTAGAACCCACACAACACTCAAAACATGAATCAAAACTCAAATCATTCAAGGGTGAAGAAAACAAAAATGAATCAGAGTTTGGTTTGAGGAGATAATTGTGTGTGTGTGCATCATTTGAGAGAACTTCCATCGAATAGATAGGAAGAGTGGAGTGCTCTTCAACGAGGTGTTTCATAGCCTCAAAAATGTTAAAACATACCTTTTCTCAACCAAATTTCATGGAAAATGTACCATTGTGAACATTGATGATCGTCTTTACTATTTTGAGGAATGTCCTCCCAAGTATGAGAGGAGTGTGTCCTTGGGTTCGGGTATCTTCCATCTCAAAAATGTAGAAATCAGCGGGGAAGATGATATTCTTCGCTCTAACAAGGACATCCTCAATCACTCCTTTTGGATGTGTTTTACTCTGGTTGGCAAGTTGTACAACAATTCTTGTTGGTTGAAGCTCTCCAACCTATAGAGAAGTATACACAGAGTGAGGCATTACATTAATGGAAGCACCTAAATCTAGCATAGAATCATAAAAGAAGGTCTCCCCTACGGTACATGGTATCATGAATGTTCCCAGATCCTTGAATTTGGTTGGAATTACTGGTTGAATCAAGGCTGAGACATTCCTACCCAAGTTGACTCTCTCATTCCCCTTCATCCTTCGTCTATGGGCAAAAAGTTCTTTAAGAAATTTGGCATAACGGGGAATTTTCTTGACTGCATCCAATAATGGGATATTAACTTGAACATTTTTAAATGTATCCATTATTTCATTTTCAATCTCATTATCAATTTTTTTCTTAGATTTAGAGAGTCTTTGAGGGAAAGGAAGAGGAATTGATTGTTCATGGGAATCTTTAATGATAATTTTATTGTCACTTTTATTTTGTTTTTATTCATTGGAATCTTTCATGGGTGGAGAAGGAGTGTTTTCAAGAGGGGGACATACCTTTTGAGTAGAATCATTAGAAGGAGAAGCTTATTTACCACTAAGAAGTGTAATTACACATACATTACCTTTGTCCTTCGGATTGGCAATGGGTTGGGATGGTAGTTGTCCAGACCATTGCATCTTAAGCTCACCGATGGTGTTTGCCAATTATCCCACTTGAGTTCACAAATCTTGAATTGCTGATTGTGTGGTCTGTTGGAACTGGAGGTTCTGGGTTGCCATTTGTTTCATCATTTCCTCGAGGATTGGTTCAGATTTGGGATGAGGAGGATGATTGTTTTGAGAAGTTGAAGGATAAGAAGGTTGCATACCTTGGCCTTGTTGATACCAATTCTGCTTGGGGTAGCTTGAGTTTCCTCCTTGTCGGTATTGGGGTTGTGCTTTCCACCCTGGATTTGGATTTGGCATGAATTTTTCTTGCTTGAAGGGAGGTTCTTGTTAGAATGGACACCCTGGGAACACAGCTGCACAGGACTCATATGAATCTTGTAGTTGTGGGCACTGGTTAGAAAAATGAGTGTTATCAGAACAAATCCCACAATGTAATGGAATAGAAGTAGAGTGTGAGTTACCTTGTTCTTGAGCTAATTTCATTAAAAGGGTATGTATCTCATAAATTTTAGTATCTACCTTTTATTCTAGGGCCGAATGACTTACCTCATGAACTCCTCGGGTTGGTGCAATAGCTCGTGTACCAAATTGTTGTGAATTTTTAGCCATGTTGGCTATTAAGTCACGAGTGGTAGAAGGAGTTTTGTTAACTAGGGAACCACCAGCTGCAGCATCAATCATTCCACAATACATGGGGATAAGTCCCTCATATAATTATTGAATTAAAAGTTGTTCACTAATCTGGTGGTGGGGCAGCTTGAGAAAAGTCTTTTGAATCTCTCTCAGTATTCATGAAGGGTCTCTCCTTGTGATTGCCTAATTCCACATATTTCTTTCCTAATTGAATCAGTTCAGGAGGAAGGGAAGAACTTCTCTAGAAAAAGTCTTTTTAGGTAATTCCAGCCCCCAATTTTGGTAGGAAAATAGTATAATCAATCTTTGGCTACACCATCAAGGGAGAAAGGTAAGGCCCTAAACTTGATTAAGTCCTCAGACACATTTTGGGGTTTCATGGTGGAGCACAGTATGTGAAATTCTTTGAGATGTTTGTGAGCATCCTCACCAGGAAGACCATCGAATTTTGGAAGGAGGTGGATGAGACCTTATCTCAGCTCAAAGTTGGCTGCTTCCTCGGGATATTGGATGTATGCAGGTTGGTACTCCACATCAGAGGTGGTCAGTTCTTTTAAAGTTCGGTTATTTGCAACCATGTTTTCTTGGGTTTGATTGGGTTCAATTTTGGATTGGTTTTGGACCACTTGAGGTTCCAATAGGGGTTCCTCAATTTTTCCTTGATTGACCTTCTCTAGATGCCTTAATTTGTGTGTGAAGTGACTTTTCAATTTTAGGGTCAAATTCAAGTAGTGTTTCTTTACCAGATCGGGTCATGTAAATAATTTGTGAAGATTTTTTTGAATATGTATAAAATCACTTAAGAAGGGTGAAAAGAGAATATAATGTTGTAATACAGAATTATAGAGGGATATGGAGAATAATATAGAGAGATAGAGAGATAAATAACGCACAAAAAAACCAAAAATAAAGACAAAATCCAAAACAAAAATAATCAAATGGGGGTAGGGTATTTAAAGGAGTACTAATTAAGAAGTAAAATAAATAAATAAAAGTAAATAAAGAAAAAAAATGATCTTGGCTCCCTGGAAACGGTGCCAAAATTTGATCGCATTGTCGAGCGCGTCAAATTAGAGGTTAAGTTTTTACTAGAATTCTTGCAGTATAGCAGCAACCCTAGGTCGTCTCTCGACGGAGCCTTAGACCATTAATTTAAAAAGGGGGGGTTTATTATGGAAGTAGAAGGTGAATTATGTTTTGTAAAACTTGGGGGTATTATGATTAATGATGAAAATAGGAAATGAAAGCTATAAAACAAAGTAGAAATGAACAAGATTGATTAAACGTGATCAACTCGGGGAAGTCAAGTGATACTCATCCTTCATCACTTCAAGGTATGGGGTTATGAAATTTTAATCCCCAGTTTTTAGCACCTAGAACCAGAATGTTAATGATTTTATACTAGGATACCTCCTAGGGTTCAGTCAAAAACACATAACGATTCACTGGACACCGCCGATGATTGGGTGATTTGTGTTCGATATCATAACCGAAACTCACCAAGGCAACACATGAAGAATTTTATGTGTTGTCCAGGTTTGCATGTTATTTCATTGTGATACCATGACATAAATTTTCATGATCTTTACATTGCTTATGTGAGTTCAATTGACCAATATGAACCACACAAATACTGCAATT
Organism: Viscum album; assembly: GCA_963277665.1. NCBI lineage: Eukaryota > Viridiplantae > Streptophyta > Magnoliopsida > Santalales > Viscaceae > Viscum > Viscum album. The sequence continues at coordinate 667,443,573 of OY728131.1, read as the reverse complement.
TAATGAGGGAAGAAAATGGGATGAACGGTTTGTGAAACATCACATGAAAGGGTACCCCCAAACATGATCATTTGAGTTGAGTATAACATACCATTATATAACTCAATTAAATAAAAATAGAGGATGAGGAAAAACAACATACAACCTGGAATTAAAAATGTTATTTAAAATAATAAAACTTTGAAACTCGGGATTACATCACATTCCTCCCCGGGTGATCACAAGGTGTTTAGAAACCCATGGGAGAAGAAGAATAAGAAGATATTGAAGTAGCACTTCCCATAGCCTCCAGAACTTATAGAGATGTTTAAAAGACTCCTTGGGGACTCAAAAATGGCAGCACCTTTCCTCCTGGCCGAAATTGCAAATGAGGTTCCCTTGGTTCCCTTTTATAGGAAAATTGGAAGTTGGTTTTAGGCACACAGATTTCATCAATCCACTTGTACCACGCGTTTTGGTATTCATACAGCCTTATCTCGCTTTGGAGAAAATAGAAAAGTTTTATCCCTACTTCTTGACTATCTCCACAGAAATTTTGGCACCATTTGGACAACTAAAGCTCAAGACATTGATAAAATACAGAACACCGCATTTGACTTAGTCGAAATTCGGTGGCTTGGACAGATCAGTTCGGATGGGCCCAATAGAAGCCGAATCAGGATTGGGTTCCTGAATATGAAATGTAGAATATTAAATTTTGGACAGGTCCACAAAATATCATCCCATTTGGATGCATGTAATATGTGTAATATGCAAAACAGTTGATAGATGTCCATGGATCCATGTAATTTTGTCCCATTTTTCTTCCACTTCATCAAGGGCCCTCCAAATCACCTCCACCTACATTGAAATAATAAAAACAAGTAACATTTCCCATTATAATGTTGATTAACATTAATTAAATGATTCAAACATAAAGTGAAATTTATTATTATATTTGGAATATTCATTACAAAACTAGTTTAAAACAGCGGTGTAAGGGTGGAATAAAACAGTGAATCGTGGTACGATCATGAAACATACATTACTGGAATTTGGACTTAATTTTAATAATATACATATTTTACGTGATAATACCAATGAAATTAATATTTCCAATAATCCTATTAGTCATTATAGAACAAATCATATAAATATAAGACATCATTTTCTAATAGGTCACATTCTAAAAAAGGATATATCTTTAAAATTTGTAAAAATAAAATATCAACTTATTGATATTTTTACTAAAAACTTCCCATTGAAAGTTTTTATTTTATTAAGGGGGAGTTAAGAATGTGTAATTTTAAATAAATGTGTAATTAATTTATTTTTTTAATCACTTTATTTATTATTTTTTATTTTATTTTATAGTTTATTTATTCATTTAAATAAAAACTAGAATTTATTTTGATTTTTTTGAAAAATAATATCTTAAAAATATTATAATGATTATATTACATAATTAGCTCCAGAAATTAGAACCATGTCACCCAAAACTTTAATAAAAATCCTTCCTCTATCCCTTTCTCTTACTACCCTTCAATTTCGAAACTTTTCAACATCTACAGCTCATGTATTCCTTCAAAACCCTAGAATTTGAAACACTTTATACCTTCAGATTCCTAGAAATTTCAAATCACAAGAGAAACTATGATAGTGAACTAAGTGACTCGAAACGTTAGGGAGTCCCCTCTAGGAATATTATTCGAGGAAAAGTAGTCGATTTTGATTGGCTAACCAGAAAAATGTTTCTCTTAAGAAATATCTCTCCTTTAATTGTTTGGAATTACTATTCAATTAAGAAAATAAAGAATTTATTTTTTAATAGAATTTTAGTAGTTATATAAGAATTTTTAGTCTAAATTTGGGGAAACATAGGATATCACTATCGCTCAGGTAGATGATAAGGAATTTTTGATATCCTTACTAGAAAGAGGATAGATATTAAAATTCCCTTATGAAGGAGTGTTCCATTTTTATCTTAGATAAATTATAAATAAATATCACAAGTTAGAAGATATAATTTCATTTATCTTTGGTTTGACCCACATTTGGAAAATGATTGTTAAGGATATTGAGGCTGAACATAAATTACTGGTAAAATTCATCCAGTCTTCCTTCCTCCCTAGCATTACAGAATTAAAAAATCTTCTCTATCATGACATGTATGTCATGTTTTTTTTCATGGTGATATTAAGTTAAATTTTCCTAGATATATTTTTATTTATCTGAGTCACTACTTTTAATCAGAAGTGTGGATGTCCTTTTATCTGTATGGTCAAACTATTTAACTTCTTTTGTATAAGAAGAATAAGATTCTCTATATAGATTTTGTATAAAGTGTCATCAAAATAATATTATAAATGATAGTAATATATGAAATTTTGTTTTCTTTTAGAGTATAGTTAAAGGTAAATTGCTACCTATTGGTGTGGATGACCAACAAAAATCTGGTCTTATTTCTCAAGGGGAGAAAAGAAATTTATTGGATCAATTCATCTGTATCGAGAAGAAGTTAGAGAATCTAGAATAGAAATTGATTCTCAACCAACAAAAATGAGACTAAGAAATAATATCGGTAATCTAGATGATTCAGAAGATGAAGAAATAACTGAAGAAGTACATGTCACATAGACTAGGAATAGAGAAGAACCTCCACATGAGAACCCATAAATTGGTACTGCTGGACCTAGAGAAGAATCTCCATCACTAATTTCAGGATTGATAGTTCCTCCTAAGGAATAAAATGCTAAATTTCATCTGAAGGATAAGAAAGGTACTCTTGGAATAGGTCCAGTCAATTAAACTGCTCAAAGTGGTGAGCAAGTTCAAACATCAATATTTGAAACCATTGAAGTTGTTGATAATCAGACTGTCTCAACTATTGAACAATATTTAATCAGAACACCATCTAATATGGAGAGAGAATATAAGTTCTTGACAACATTTATTTTTCTTCCAGTGAGAAGAATACATATAAATCCCTAGCAATAGAAGATGAATCCCCTCAATCGATACTTCAAGAAGAATCCCCATCTGATTCTATGAATAATCATATTGAAGATCTAGTTATTTATTTTAATTGAATGAAGGAGGAGAACATAAGCTTAAAGAATAAGCTATAATCAACAAGAAAAACTTTGATGAATTTAACTATTTATAGAGAAGAATTTGAAGCTTTATAGGCTCAGAAACCCAATCCAAGATATAAGGTTGTTTCAAGAAGAGATTTTAATGCCTTTCAAAGAGAAATGTTAGACCAGTTTGGAAAACTAAAATATGAATCAGTCACAAAAACGGATTTCAATGATTTAAAATTGTATTTGGGAAGTCACCTTGAATCCATAAAAGGAAGTGTTAGATAATCTAGATCATCCTCTTATTCACCACCAACTTCTCCATACTTTATTTGAATCTTTAAATAAATTGCTTCTATAATGTCATATATGAATTACAGGCTTCATTCACTTTAGTGTAACAGTGCACCTATAAATGTGTTTTTAGAAAATCAGAGAGATCATATTGAAAAGTTGACTTCAAGTGAATCAGGAATCATTTTTCTTCTCAATCAATTAAGTGTACAACTTACTAATTTTATGCAGACTTAGGAAATTCTACATGAATTTTTAAAATTCAATCTTATATTGAATTTAAAATTGGTTCATCACTCAAGAACATCGATACAAGAGTTGGCTGATAAATTTTCCAAAATTTTACAATGATAGATGGTTGATATAAAGGAAATTATTTAGACTAGATAGGCTTTAATAGAGCTTGACACATACAAACCCATTTCTTTCAACCTCAACCATCCCTTATTTTTAATCTATTTCTCAGACAAAATTTATCTTACAATCATGAAAAATTGTTTAAATTAAAATATTTATATCCATAATTAAAAAATTTATTTATTAATATTACTTTTTACTTTAATTATGTTTGCTTCTACCACCAGAACACATATCTCTTTCTCTTATGAAAAATATAACATTTCATTTACAATTATGTGCTATATTGAATGTGTTTTAATTCATTTTCATACATATTATTTTTATTATCACAAAAATGGGGGGAATAGGGTAAACACATCATTTATGATTTTATTTCTCAATTAAATGAAATAATACTGTGAAAAATTAATTTTCAAACAAACTATAATCTTTGTAAAAAAATATTATTTTTGTTTAAAATTCCTATATTTTCTGTAAATTATTATGGGTTTTTTTATCATTAAAATGGGGAGATTGTTGGGAATGTATTGTCTCAACAATACCCTACAAATATCAGTGATTGTGATACTAAAAAATACCCTTGTTTTTTGTTCTGATGAAATTAATTTATGTGAATTTCAGAAAATTAATATTCATTGAAATAGTTATTTTGGAATTATATACTAAATACAATTATCAACAAGATATATTTGATAAAGTGTCGGAAACATTTTTAACAAATTCGGGAAACACTATTCATACCCTACATTTATAAGCATAACATAAAGAATAAACCCTACATTTGGAACAACATGTATGGATCATATACCCAACATTGTTAAGAAAGTAAGGTTAAAGAACCCTAAATTCGGAAGCAACCCTGCATTTAAGAAAACAAATGTATCGAACATCAACCATATTTTTATGATCAACCCTACGTTGTCAATCCTACATTTGGAGTTTTTTCATTAAATAAAGTAACCCTATGTTTGACTATTCAATAATTGAGTTTTATATATGTGATATTATCCACGATTTCTATAATGGTCTTGATGGAAGTAAAGATCTGTTCAAATCTATTTTTAAGACCAATAAAAAGGCTCATAATGATCAATTTAAAGACCCACATTCAACAAAGTAAGTCATTCATATTTATAATAGAAGTTACGACTCTTTTGAATGATTTAAATTTGAGAGATTGTGATATGTCAGGAGATTATTATGGATCTACTCAACCGAAAGGAAGATATGTATTCTATATATTTTGAAAGAGTATTTTTTTCATTATACGGATAATATAAACTGCATATTTCATGTGAATATATTTTGAATACAGAATTTTTGAAAAGATCAAGCAACTATACTATTTTCTAAAGAGGCCAAACTTTGAAGATATACATATTTCAACCTCATACTACTATGTAATTACTGCTATTCATTTATTATTATTCATATTAAAGATTATTCACTACCAGGATCTATTTAAAGCTTAAATTTCTTAAAGACACTCATATTTGAAGAAGAATATTTGTATTTTTTTTAGTTGTTGTTGCAACTGTGATCTAGAAACTATCAAAATAATCAAATCAAACTCTTTCGATTTATTAGAGTCTCATCTTCTCAGACTCAATCAGGGAAGAGCGACAACTTCTCAAACTAAGCTATGGAGAAATTGATTCCCTGTAAATGGAATATAAGACTCTATTTATCCTAGTTGAAAAGGTTTCAACTACCTATACTCAGTTGTGAAGGTCTTATGATAATATTAAATTGTCTAGTGAAAATAACCAAGCACATAGAGAGAGTGTTAGTGGAGTGGACTAGGGGATATTTGTACCCTAAACCACTATAAAAATAGTTTTTTTATTCTTTATTATTTATTCATTGCTCAAATAATTTACATAATAGAATGTTTCACATCTGTATAAATCTCAAGGAAAGTTAAAAGAAAAAAACTTTTAAGATTAATGAATAGACACAATTCACCCCCACCTCCCCACCCCCCACTTGTGTATTTTTGTATTATTTCTACCTAACAAAATTAAACATGGCAATATCAATTATGAAAGTACACACCTTTTATATTTGACCATCACCTATCCAATATCAAATGTATATTTAGCCATTTTAAATTTGAAATCATTCTCATATTAGATATTTGCTTCATAATCCACATGCAGAAACCCTTCATTCATCCCCTGAAGTTAAGCTCTCAAATATTTCGTGTGGAGATAATAGTTTTTTAAATATCTCTGCAACCATAGTGTAGGAAGACTCCACCATGAGAATTCACATTTACCTTTACTCACTGCTTCACTGCACTTCACACCACCACACCATAGTGGAAGCTCAATGACATAATAAATTTCAAACCTGCATGATATTCCTTCAAAATGGCCTATATTTTTCTTCACTGTGATTATTTTTAGTATTAGTTTCATGTAGTATTATCCCCATTATCTTGGTTTTTTTAATATATGTTATTTGAAAAAAAAATATTAAAATAATGTTAGGTCTAAAATATTTTTAAAACAGCGACAGAAAGATGACATGTCCCTTTCTTAGTTTGGTCTATTTCCACACGGGCCAAAGGCATGAAGGCCCTTCCCACCTTTTATTAAAAGTTTAGAAAATTGTGTTATGGTCCTTAATACCTTATCTCAAATAAAAGAAATATTTATTTTAAATATACATGTTTTTATATTTAAATTTTTTATTTTTATTTTTTTTGTTTATATATATATATATATAACAAAATATTTTTCAACAGAATTTAACTGTTATGTAATATTCCGCATTGCTTCCATTTTTTTAGAAAGGTAGAGCTAAGGCTCTTATTATCAGATCAAAATAAAGAGAACAAAGGGATGAAGGGAAGGTTTCTTACATGACATCAAATACCACATTAAGGGGTCCCAATATTTTTCCTGGTCTTGTCAGTAATTATTCATCATTTTTCACGGAAGGATCTCCAGTCAACTCCACTCCAATGCCCTCAACCTCAACCTATGGGGTAGTACTCACCTAGACATTCCACTTGCTTGTATAATATTTCAATATCAGAATCATCTGATACAAGATATTTGAAATGATTTTCCTCCATCTTAGCACTCCAACCATATCATCCTCATCCCAAGTTGTGGCTTCTCGGGTGACGCCCCTATTTCCATGATTTGGTATGCTGCCAAGATCCCTCTAACTCACCTTCTTCTGCTTCAGAATTATGCTTCCCCATAGGACGCATCTCCCTATTATCTGTCTCATCCTGGGTTCTCATTGGTGATTGAACCATATCATCTTATTTTATCTCTATGGAGTTCACTTCAAGGGCTCCAAAAAAATTTGGAAAAATGACTTGAACATCACTTGACTGACCCAATTCCTTTGAGGAAGAGAGGCTATCTGTGTTGATAGGCCAATATCATCAAATCAAGAGAGAGATCTGAAATTTTTATAAAGGACCATTTGGAATCCTAATTAATTAATAATTAATTATTAATTAATTATTAATAATTAATATGTTTTAATTAATTAGTAATTAAATAATATATAATTAATAATAAATAATTTTGATAATAACTAAAAAATAAAAAATAATATATAATATATAATTATTATTCTTTTTTTTTAAAGGATGGGGTCGAAGCCTCAATTTATTATTTAAAGCAAAGACCTCTTTAGTGTGGGTAAAGGGAGACCCATTACATAGCCCGAAGTCCCAAGGCCAAGTGGCCTGAATACAAGGCTTGAAAGCCCATTTTTTGGCACAAAGGACCCCTCGGTGAACAGTACTGCTACAGTAACTACTACAGCACCGCCACCTCTACATTGCCTGTTACAGTGCCACCGCCACTATCGTGTCGTCGCTGCTATAGTTCTACCACTGCTACAATACTGCTATAGTGACCCGGGATTTTTCCCCTGCCCAAATTTATTAGTAATTAATATTAATTATTAATTAATATTAATTAGCAACAATTATTTAATTAAATAATATTAATTTATTAGCAATTAATTATTCATTAATATTGTAATAATTTAATCCTTATTAATAATATTTAATAATTAAATAATATTTTAAAATATTTATTAGTAATTTTATAATAATAATTATTATTCATTAATAAATAATGAATTATTTAATTTTTTGTTAATATTAATTATAAGTAATTAAATACTTTATAATTAATAATTTATTAATAACTAATAATTATGTTATTATTTTTAATAATTAGTTACTAAATAATAATTTTAAATGTTTATTTTTAATTAATATTAAATAAAACATACTATTTATTAGAAATTAATATTATTAAACACTAAATCATAATAATTAATTAATATTCATTATTAATTAATATTTATTAGTAATTAATATTAATTAGTAGCAATTAGTTAATTAATTAATAATAATTTAAAAACTAATTATAAATTAGTAATTTAATAATAGAATCATTATTATAAATATTTAGTAACTAAATAATAATTTTAAATATTTATTCATAATTTTTTAATAATTTTTATTAATTTTTATTTATTAACTAATAAATAATTAGTTAATTAGTGATTAATATTATTGATAATTAATTAAATATTTATTAATTAATAATTAATTAATAACTAAGGGGAAATACTTGGTGAAGAGGAAGACATCCAAAGGGTTATGGAAGATTTCCTAGGAATTTGGAATTTTGAAGGGCTTGATAAGGCCTCTCTTTTTTAATGTAGGATTTATGCCTTATTTTGACTTTCTTCTTTCTCCCTTTGTATGATTTACTTTTATAATAAATTTTGGAGCCATGGGTTTTTCCCATACTCACGGCTAACCTGTCTTGAGTAATTATTATTATTTAAAATATTTTTAATTTTTTTACCAGGTAGGGAGGAAGTCCCTAATTATTTTATTCAAACAAAATAATCCACTTGTTATTCTAGGAAGAGGGATCCAATTACATGGTCATTTAAGGCTTAGTGGCTATAAATCCAATTAGAAGAGGCTCATAGGCTCTGTAAATTCAAAAGGATTTTCAAGGAAAGCCCACTTATAAAAGGGATCCATGGGAGAGAGTTTCTTTCAGAATTCTAGGATTTTTTAATGTCAATAATGGTGGATATTAAATAGTTGTTAAATTTTTCTGAATTATATATATATAAACAAAAAAAAATAAAAAAAAAATAAAAAAAATTAAATTTAAATATACAAATATGCATATTTTAACTAAGTAATATTTTCATTCGGGCAAAGGTGTTAAGGGCCCAAATTCCTTTGGCATGCACCAGAAAAGGCCAAAGGTGTTAATACCCTTAATGTCTTTTGGCTTGTTTTTTTCAAAAAACATGAATAAAAAAAATCCTCCCACAAACATAGAAGTGTCTTTTTTATCACGCATGTTCCCTTACATAAAATATCTATCACCCTTACACGTCTTCTTGTACTTTTATATAGCCCACATGTACCTTTACAAAGCCATCATATTGACCTTATAAATCTATTTTGGGGCCTTTACGTAGTTATCTTATCCCTTTCATTTCTTTCATGTATAAGATTCATGCAGCAACATCACCCATCATAGTAGTTTTTTCTAAGCTTCCAAGGGTCTTCCACGATTGATTTAGGCTTAGCAGTGTCCAAGACAAGATCCCTAAGTCTTCTCCCATTCATCCCTAATCATCTAAAGACACATCGGGATCCTTTGAGATTCACTATAGGAAGTTCTGGTGGTTCTTTCCTTATGGAGGCTTTATAGAGACAATGTCGATCTTCCAAGTTATTAAATCACGACCCCCATGTCTCTTGAATTTAAATTAATTTTTCATTTAGATTCCATCGACATGTTTTCCATTCCCTTTTGTTTATCCATGGGTTGATCCTTTTTTTCTTTTCTTTGTTGTGTTCACCTGCATGAAATACTCATGTTTGAAAAAATATTTTCAAATTGCCTTTCCTTCATCCCAGTCTATTATGTTTCCCTTATTTTAAGTGATTAACATAGACCATTGATCCGGATGATCCAACCACCCAGTCCTATCTTGGGTATGTTTGTTCAACATGTTGTAAATCTACATTATCCTTCTCATAACCAATTATGTGCCTCTGTATGTGCTGCTTCATTGGGCTATTTGCGATTAGTCGGACCATCCTTCTAATTATTGTTGTTTATGCGGCTCGCATCCCATTTTTTATGCACCACTTGACTCATCTATGACAAGCCATTTTAGATCTTCATTTATTTGTTTTGGAAATTAATTCTTTCAATATCATTCAGTGGGACTTCATCTAGTTTTTTAAAATAATGTAATTTGATATTGAAGCAATTTCTAGGAAAGCTCTAAATAAAGAAAGAGGAAACCAAGGTTTCCTAGCCATCTGCACTCTCCATTATCCTTATCATGTCAATACCTACAACCTGATATCTATTCTAGAGGATACATGATAGAAGATGACTGGACCTTGGGTTCAATAGGACCACACACTAGAAGGAATCTTTGATCATTGATATGGTTCCACATTTCTAAGTTTTGGTGAAGAAACTTGACATTGTGATGAATTCTATTTTTTATTTTCAGTCATGCTTGAGTTTGTATTCTTTTTGGGTGTGTTTGTGTGTCTATCTAGGAGTGGGTGATGTTGATTCCTCATGATTGGATTCATCACCACCACCTAGTTCAATAGGATCTTCCTCCTATGATAGTTTTTGTGGTTTTACCTTCTTTACATTCAATTCTATAAATGATTTCTCATTCTTTTTCTTAGTAATGAATTGTAACTTGGTGTGGTGTTCTCAATGTGAATCTAGGATCATTGTGATCTGGATCACATTATATATTAGTTTTCTTTACTACTTTCTATTTTTTCTTTATTTTCATGTAATACAAAAGTTCAATATTCAAGTTTTGAAAACTAATTCATGGTTTTTTTATTAATAAAATAATTTATCCTATCAAAATTTAAACTAGTAATATGAATAAGTGGATCCTCAACTATTCATGGGAAAAAACACAATAATGTTTCCCCAAAAAAATTGTATTATATCCTACTGAATCATATACAGATAGGTCTATGATAATTTATATTGATAAATTTGTTGGTGAAAATGATTTCAGCATGTGGAAGATTAAAATGACCAGTCTTCTAGATCAAAATGAACTAATTGACTCTCTTAGTGGAACTAAAAATAAAGTAACCACCATTTCCCCAGATAGTCAGAACATTGTCACTTATATTGATATTCCTAAAATGGTCCTGTGGAAATCCAGGATTCATATGAGTCATCTACTAATGATATTTGGTCTAAATTAGAATCCATTTATATGAATAAATCTATTTTTGGTGGAATTTATAATAAAATTATACTATACACATTCAAAATGCTCCCTAGAACTAAATTTAGGGATCACATTGATGAATTTGGAAAAATATTATGAGACCTTACCAACATTGATATTAAATTAAATGATGAGGGCCAATCTATGATATTCTTAACATTATTAGATGGTTCCTTTAATTATGTTAAATATCATATGATTTATGACAAAGATACTTTTACTCTCAAAGAAGTTAAATCTATTTTGTTTTCTGAATACCTTCAAAAGAAGTTTAGTTTTAAGGGTGATGTTGAGGGTCTGAATGTCATAGGTAGAACTGAGTCTAGGGGTATAAGGATGGATGGAAGTCAATCTAAGAAATATAGGTCTAAATCTAAGAACAAGGTGATTAAATGTTTCCACTGTAAACATCTTGGTCACTAAAATTGTAATTTTCCAAATAAGATAGGTTACTATAAATAGAATAGTAATTTACATTCTGTACTAGTATAATAGGACTTAGAAACTACTAATGTGATGAATTTATCTAATGTTTCAATATCTAAATCATGATCCTTGATTTCAGATGCGCATTCCACAAGTGTCCTAGGATGGAATGTTTTTTTGAGTGGGTTCCCTTGAACTAACTCATTTATGTACTTCGATTAAAATTTCATATATACAGTTTGATATATACATGTGTTTATTCTTACAATAATAGCATTGATACTTCTGTGTCCACTGTTTATATGGTAATTTCTTTAGATTATGTGTCATATCAAAAGGTTATAATAGTTCCCAGCTATAATGAGAACTTATAAATACAATGATGATAATATTAAATATATGTATTATGGTAATATATATATCATATTGATAGGATATATATGATGTTTGAATATAATGTTCTAGGAGATTATAATCATTGAGACTTCTTATCATGAAGTTCGAACTTGCAGATCTTGAGTAGATGATATCAGGGGAAAGACCCTCCAATAGGAACACCACATTTTTTGGGTATCATTGGATGTTCCTATCTATGAACATGTGTATTAGTATCCAGACTTCATATTGTTATCAATGTGTGTCATTTGATCATGTAATGTTTTTTAAGGAAAAAACCATGAAATTGAAGTGGTGATGAGGTAGGTTGATTGGGTTTCATCATTTGTGTTATAGCATTGGTGGAATGATCAAGATAAAATTTGTCACATCAAATTTGTGGCAGAGATATATCATGGGACTAGGTTAACCAGGATAGTAGTATCTTTATTAAATCCATGGTCATGATACAAGAAGGTAAGTCTATCTAGTAAGGTCATGAAATATATAAATCAACAAAATGATTATGACACAAGTGTACATCCTACTTTATGAGATATCATGAGATAAAGATATTATATTACATAGAACATGTTTATAGGAGGTGTTCATAGCTATAAAATTCCTTATATTATTTGGGGTTGTGATGGGTTACTAAACTATGCTCATGGAATATGGTTTAGACTCACTATTATTGATATGAGTACCTAGAGGGTCACACACTAAGTGTATCCACAAGTTCCACCTATTCTAATGAATAGTAGTTTATGATGAAGTGGGCCCCATGTGTGAGGGTTGGTGAATGTCTGAGTATGTAAAATCGTAATTAAAACTATTTAAATTGTATTATCCAAGTTTATAATAATTATGATTGAATTTATTTATCAAGGTATTCACAAGTTCATTGACCGTAAAATTGAATATGAGAAAATATAATTTTTCAAACAAACATAGGATGTTCATGGTTCATTAAATTATTTAAGGAGATTAAGGGTTGAGTTAATGGTTTCTATTTTATCAAGTAACATTTTATAGTGTTAAAAGTTAGTGATAAAATATTTGTGACATTTATGATAAGTTTATTAAGTCATACATGTGCACAAAGGTCTATAATTATGGTTATTACTTTCCAATGACCAAAATGAAATTTTAGAATGTATATCATAAGTATAAAATATCATTTTAGATACTTGAATAGTAATATCTACCATTTGGATGAATTTAGTAAGAGAAATTTTCCTCTTTACTCCTTTTAAGTTCTTATAGAGATATTTTGAAGAAAGAACAAGGTTGGATTGATCCCTCCGTCTCGATCAAGATCGCATTCTTCAAGTCATCAAAGGGACTTTATAAAGCTCTTTGATTTCATGTACTAGAACCTAGGAAACATAGATTGGTGATAAAGGAATTCTGGTTCATGTGGAGATGATCTAGAGGATGCCTAACTTAGTGCCTTTTATCCAAAACACAATGATGGTGAGGTAATCAAACCGGAGACTTCAAACAAACAAGGTATAATCTTATTGCATTTTTCATGCTTAAATTGAATTTCACATGATTTTTAAGAGATTTGGGAAATGGGTTTTGTGAATTTAGTGTTTTTAACATGAATCCAAACCCAAAAATTTTAAATTACGCATATTACATGATTTTTTGTGCCTCAGGTTCCTTCAATTGGTATCGGAGTGAACATGTAATTATTTAAGTTGAAAATTTTGAAATTTTAATTAAATTTGATATGATTCAAAAATAATGTTTTGATATGTTCCCAACACAATAGATGGAATTATGATTCAAGTTTATATTTCTAAGATATGGTCGATTGAAGATTGATGAGTTTTCTGTAAAATTTACTAAGAAAATTAAAGTTTTATTTTATGATTCACTCTCATGGCTACTTGTGTGACATATTTTTAGCCAGACTGCAATGTAAGTTATTTATGTGTTAGCCATATTTCTTAAAATCTCATTGGGGTAGTCCATTGGAAATACAAGATTTCCTTGTAATTTTTTTTAATTAAAAGGATAAATATTCCCTTGGAATGCTTCTTAATTAAAAGGACAAAGATTCCCTTGAAATCTTGTTTAAAGTTTCCCTTGAAATATTGTTTAATTAAAAGGATAAATCCTCCCTTATAATATTATTCAAAGCTTCTCATGGAATATTATTTAATTAAAAGGACCAAACTTCCCTTAGAAGCTTATTCAAAGCTTCCCATGGAAGCTTGTTTAAAATATATATAAAAAAGGGATAAAGTTTCTATTGTAATATTTTCATCATTTAATATTATTATATATATAGGTGTATGAATTTTTAAAGTATACCCCATCTCAGGATAGACCAATTCTGTCTAGGTCTTACTAGACCAACCCATTTAACATGTCTCAAGCCCTAAATTACTTTTTAAGGATCTACTTTAGGTCAAAATAGACCTAATAATTTATGAAAAAAATAAAAAATAAATTTAATTGTTCGGTATTTAATATAATTATTTCAATTGTTTTGGGACGTATTGATAATTAATTAAAATTATTTTAATTCAAGTTAACACATTAAAAATACCCATAAGATGAATTTTAGAAAATTTAATTTTTTTAGGAAATATAACTACACGTTTACTGACCATGGGCCAAGATCGACCTCTTCATTTTTTGTTTATTGTTTATTTAATTTAATTATTGAATTTATGTTTTTAAAATGTTATAATTATTTTATTTTGATGATATGTGCATAATCCCTCCATCTTTAATTTGTATAAGGGTCTGTGTGACCACATTTAAGTGAAAAAATGTAATTTTTACCCTAAGTTTCCCTCACATGTGTGTGATTATTCATTGTAAAGATTGGAGGAGTTCATGACAAAGTGGTTTGAGTCAAGAGACATTATAGACCAAACAAGTGAAATGCATGGGAGTTGTGGTCCTTTTAATTCATGTTATTTATTAACTTAAGGAATTCCCATAGGGTCTTGGTTAATCCATTATTCAATTGATGTATTAACCAATAGTTAACGGCTCAATATCATGTCATTATTTCTTTATTTTATCATGTTAATGGTTTTTTATTTTTTTAATGTGTATTTAATATGCGTGATCACATAGTATAATAATAATCATGCATGAAAAGATAAAATGAACATGTGTAGTGAATTTTTTTTATTTAAAATCATGATTATATTTTGATCACGATCACATAGAATAATAATGTTAAATATACAATTATTTCATTCACCAAGATTAACTTACAAAATACCTCAAAGAAAATATTAAGTCATTAAATTTCTTCCATCACTCAAATTTGAGTGAAACCGATCTTTTAGGGTGCTTTTTAGCCCTAGTAGAGGGTTCCTCTTACTACTATTGAGTTCTTGTGAGAGTGGTGTGTCTAATTAACTAATTTTTTCTAAAAATTAGTATTAATAGATAGCTTGTTTCAACTTTAAAGTCAAATCATTGAAAAATGAAAAATAATTCTTTGTAGGAGATGGGACTCCAATAAATATATTAAGGAGCCACAAGTTTATGTGTTTGTCCAGTCGGGCACCTACCATTAAATTATCCAATTTGTGGCATAGATATATCTTTTAGACTATGAGTAGATATTTCAAGTATATTTTCTACTAGAATACTCAAGTGACTGGGTATTCTAAATCTAGTAGTTTAGGGCTACTAGGATTTGATAAAATAGTGGGAGGAATTTACAAATTTTAATTAGAAAATGTCTACTAGTAATCAAGATAAAGTAGTAATATATTTAGTTTATTTATTTTAGATCAAAATTTAAACCACCGCCAATTCAATTTAACTTTGATCAATATTAGATAAAGAGAACATCATGGCCATCCATAACTACCAAGAGTGGTACAGGCACTTGCACATAGTATTGTACCAATAGATAAAGCTTTCTGTAATGGAATCAAAAATTCCTACTAAGATCCCTTATGGAGAAATCAAGGAATACTAATATAAATAAAAGAATAATATGGATGATACACTATATGTTTAGTTTTCATGTTGTTATCTATGTCCAGTGAGATACAGAAAATGCATGAGGGCAAACATGTTTTCCAAATGATATCTTATATCCAAAATTTATACCAGGAATGAGCTTGGAAAGAGAGATATTAGTTATCAAGTTCTATTTATAGATAAAACATAGAAAAAGAAAATAAATAAGGATATCATGTACTCAATATGATTGGCTACATTGAGATACTTGATTCCCTTTGGTTCAAACTAAACCAAAATCTAGAAACTAATCTCATTCTTTCCTATTTACCACAAATCATCTTGACATTAATTGTTAATTATAATATGAATAACATAAAAAATTCACTCTAAATTTTTTGTCTTTAGTCCTCCAAGAAGATAATTATATGAAGAATTCCAACTCTTCAATCCTTATGGTGAATAAGTGAAGGAAAGGCAAGGCTAAAGTGTCAAGGTATAAGTAAAAGTCAAAGACAATAATGCACTACCCTTTCAAGAAGCCAAATATATAGAGGAAAATAAATGAGTAGTAGGGAGTCTATTTTGTATCTGTAAAGAAAGGCTAGTGGAAGAAGAATTTCACATCAAGGAAGAAGAAGTAAGTTGATGCTTTTTCTTAAAGTATATTTTCCAATGAATTCAATACAAGTTGGTTATTGGATAATTCATGTGGCTCAGACATTTGAATCCATATATATAAACCAATTAGATTCAATACAATGATAAAAGGTGAAGTAGATCTCTGAGCATAAAATGATGCAAGACTAGTAGCATTAGAAGTGGGAGATTATTATCTTATTTTCCCATTAGGATGGATCTTGTACTAAATAATTATTTTTATGTACCATCTGTTACCAGAAACATAATCTCAATGTATAGTTTAGACACTATGGTGTTTTATTTCAAGTTTGGAAATAAATTTTATCTTATTTATAAGGATAACATATGTTATGGTATGGAACATATTAAAAATGGGTTGTATATAATTGAACTAGAAAATCCAATATTGGCAATCAATGAAAAATCCTATAAGAATGTCTCATTTCCTACCCACCTATGGAAATTTAGGATAAATCATGTATATGAGAATAATTTAAGAAAATTAAATCATGTAGAGTATTTAGACTCCATTGAGTCAAAACCCTTTAATGTATTTCACACTTGTTTACAAGGTAAAATAACCAGATCACCTTTTAGTGGGAAAGGAGAAAGATCCAAAGAACTATTGGAATTGGTTTATAATAATGTATGTGGTTCATTTTCAATAGTGGAAAGGGGTGGTTTTTCATAATTCATTACTTTTACCAATGACTATAGTAGATATGGATATATCTAATTAATGAGGTATAAGTCATATTCCTTTAGAATGTTTAAGGAATATCCTAATGAAGTAAAGAATCAACTTGGTAAGAAGATTAAGAAAATCTACTTAGACCATGGTGGAGAATATCATAACCAATATTTCATCAATCATTTAAAATAGTGTGGGATAGTTTCCCAACTAAATCATCCTTATACACCTTAGTGGAACGATGTTAGTGAAAGGAGGAATCGAACCCTGGTTGATATGTTTATATCAATGATGAGTCATGAAACTCTACCATTATACTTTTCGGGATATAAAATATAGACTGAAACATATACACTAATCTAAGTACCAACTAAAGTAGAAAATGGGATTCCATACAAGTTGTGGAATGGAAAAAAATATTTTCTATCACATATATGTGTATAGAGATGCAAAGCTTTTTCCAATACTACACTTAATGAAAATTTTACATCTTGGAGAATGAATTGCCTATTTATAGGTTATACTAAGGAGAATAAAGGCCATTACCTAAATAAACCTTAAAATAGAAAAGTTTTTATATAATTACATTATAAATTTATATAAATGGAACACATTGACAATGGAAATAGTGGGATCAAGATTGAATTTGATAAAGTTGATGCTCCATATACATAAGAGTTAGTACAGGAACAATATCCATAAGATATAGTGGGAGAGAAATATATTCTTAAGGCATAAGTATTGTGTAGTTATTCTAGAGAGGTTAGGGTATCATAGAGATATGGTTTTCTTTCACCAAGTTAGGTGACACATTACCCTTAGAGAATGATGAAACTATAACCTACAAGGAAGTAGTATATGGAAAGGATGCTGGTAAATGGAAAGAAGCCATGCATTTTGAAATAGTTTCCATGTACCAAAATCAAGCTTGGACTTTGGTAGACCCACAAATATAAGTAAATCCTATTGGGTGTAAATGGGAATTCAAGAAAAATATGGACATGTATGGTCAAGTGAGAACCTATAAAGAATGAGTAGTAGCAAAGGGTTTGAGGCACCATCAAGGAATTGAGTATGATGAAACTTTCTTTCCAGTCTCTATAATAAAATCCATAAAAATATTTTTTCAATATTATCCTTTCATGATTGTGAAAATTTTCAAATAGATTTCAAAATTGGTTTTCTAAGTGGGAAGTTAGTTAATGATGTGTATATGACACAACCGGAATGGTTAATTGTGGTAAAGAGTTCCAATAAATTGTGCAAGTTGCAGAGATCCTTTTATGGATTGAAACATGAATCATGATCATGCAATATTCTTTTTTATGAGGCCATACGAGAATTTGATTTCATTAAGAATAAAAGTGATCCACGTGTATATAATAAGGTTAGTGTAAGTTCTATTATTTTCTTAGTATTATATGTTGGTGACATATTATTAATGGGAAACAAAGTGAATGTATTACAATTAGTGAATAATTGGTTAAATTAATTATTCTCCATGAAATAATTAGGTGAAGAAGCCTATATTCTAGGGATCAAGACCTATCGATATAGATATTAGTGGCTGCTTGGGCTAAGTCAAATTATATATATTGACAGGGTAATCAAAAGGTATGATATGGAACAATCCAAGAGAGGATTGTTTCCAGTGTCATGTGGAATTAATCTCTCTAAGAATTTGTATCCAAAAACATAGAAGGATATTCAAATAATGAGTAGAATCCATTTTTCCTTAGTAGTGGGATCTATCATTTATATCATGTTATGTACTAGGTTTTATGTTTTCTTTTATTTAAGCATGGTGGGAAGATATCAAACTAATCTAAGAGAGCATAATTAGGTAGTTGTAAAAACTATCCTAAAGTACTTGCAATGTACAAAGGATATATTCCTGGTGTATCGAGGATATGAGGAGCTAGTCCTGAAGGGATACACTAATTATATCTTCCAAACATATTAGTATAGCCTAAAATCATAGTAAGGATATTTATTTTACCTAAATGGTGGTGTATTGAGATAGAGGATATCAAAGTATTCCATGGTTTCTGATTCTATAGTAGATTCCGAGTAAATAGTGGCTTCTGATGAAACTAAGGAAGCAGTATAGATACACAACTTTATTTTCAATGTTGGTGTTATCTCTACTCATGTAGATCCTATTACAGTATACTGTGATAATATTGTGCCAATGGTTCTTTTCAAGTATCCCATGTCACACTATAGGAAAAATCATATACTTTAGTTTCATCTCTTGAGTGATTTTACTCAAAGAGGATAAGTTACAGTTTGTAGAGTAGCCATAGAGGATAACATGGAAGACCCCCTAACTAAATCCATATCTCAACAAAATCATGATACTCATGTGAGAGCTAGCATGTTAAAATTTATTATCAGTTGGATCTAGTTCAAGTGGGAGTGTTTTGAGTGGGTTCTCTATACCCAACTCCTTTATATACTTTGATTACCATTACATATATACATTTTGATGTAAACATGCGTTTATTCTTACCATAATAGTGTTGATTCTTTTTCATCCACTATTTACATGGTAATTTCCTTAGATTACATGTCATATCAAAAGGTTATACCAGTTTCCATATATACTGAGAACCTCAGGATACTATAACAATAATCTTAAATATACATCTTATGGTATAGATACACACTGTAAAAATAATAATAGATTAACAGTGTTTTTTAAGAGGGTGTTATTAAAAGTCATCTATAAATTCATTTTCTATATAAATTAGAGGGGTTTATGCACAACCCCCACTAATCATCGAGTTTAGAGGAGGTTTTGGGCCCCCTCTAAATTTGTTATCATTATTTTTTTTAACACTCAGTTGGATTGTAGAGGTGGTTATATAAAAAATTCCGCTAATATAATAATTAGTTGTGTTATATATATATATATATATATATATATATATATATATATATATTCAGTGGGATTTTAGATGTGTTATATATTTATAATATGGATTTCTTTTTAGAAAATATTGTTGGTTCAAAACCCCCACTAATCTCTTAAATTAGAGGGGGTTGTGAACCCTCTCTATTTTTTAAGAAACAAATCCTTAATATATATATATATATAATTAAAACACAATATATAAATGTATTTAAATACATTATATAAACATATTATATAAATATATTTATATAAATAATTTATATGATAGTATTTAATCATATTTATATGTATACATAAATATAATTGTATACTTTGTACATTAATATATATTTATTTCTATAAAATGGAATATCATATAATTTTAATTATAATATAAAATCATAAATATAATATATAAATATATACATAAAAAATTATTTAAAAAATTTATCACATAAAAACCTTATAGTTTTTATATTTTATATAATAATAATAATGTATTATACAGATACTTACACACACATGAATATAAATAAACATGTGTGTATTATATGAATAATGTATTTGATTTTCTACATATTATATAAATTTGTGTGCATAATATATAATATAAATTCAATTCATTATATACGTAAATGTGTAATATATTACATACATGAATATACATACAAATAAATATATAAATTCATTAGATATATATACAAATAAATATATAAATAAATATTTAAAAATATATAAATAAATATTTACAAATAAATAAATATATATATATTAATATATAGATAAGTTTTTAAATTAATATATTAAATATATATTTTTATACATAATCTATCTATCTATCTATATATATATATATAAGTATAAATATATTTAACATTTAAAAATATATTTATACATAAATATACATAAAATTTCATCTAAATAGAAATATTGTATTATATTATATGAATATATATTGTATTATATTGTATTATATATAATAATTAATTTAAATATATATTATATTAATTGTATATATTAAATATAAGAAAATATTAAATATTAAATTGTAAGAATATATAAATATATAATATATATATTTGTATACATATAAATGTATTTATAAAATATATAATATATATTTGTATTCATATAAGTATGTAATATATATATTATTATTATTTTAACTGTGTACGTGTAAGTATAATATATATATATATATATATATTATATAAAGATATATAATATTGAAAATATATAATTTTATATAGATATAAATATAGAAAATAATATATATATATATAATATATTGACGCATGAGATTTAAATATATTATAAAATAAATACATAATAAAAACATAAATACGTTGATTTATATAAATGTATATATAGGTTATATATTTAAATGTATTTAAATATATTATACAAATAAATGTTATTTGAATAAACAATAATATATATATAAATATATTCAAGGTTATGTTATAAAATGAAAAAAATATTGTTTAGTGGTAAGGGGTGAGGGCGTGGCAGATAATGGGTTTTGATCAGCCTAAGGATCAAATCCTCATTGAAATTTTATAAAAAGGATGGGTGGGTACTTTATTTTTGGGTATTGGAGATAAGGTGGGCTGATGGAGAGCGGGAACCGGATGGGATCGTTAGAGGGATTCAGTGTGGGGGGCAAGCAGGAAGAATCTAAGGGGAGCATGGGAGAGAGTAGGGTGTGTGGGGATAGAGGGGTTAGTAGGGACTGGAGGGGATCTATGGGGTATAGGAGGGGAAGACCTCAAATGGGAGAGGGGATTTCTCAAAAAGAAAAAAATGAAATAAATTATGCTAATTTAGAGGTGGTTTTCAACCGCCTCTAAATTCTAATTTGGGAATTGTTATCTAATATTGGAGGGGGTTTAAACCCCCTCTAAACTGATACAAAAATTACAGGTAGATTAAACCACCTCTAATTAAGCTATTTATGGAATTTTTATACAAAATTAGATGGGGTTTAAACCCCCTCTAAAATAACCACATCTAATGTTACACATACCTTACCAACGGTTTATTGTAATCACCTCTAGAAAGATTTTGTGGGAACACTATTTATTGTTTTTTAAAATCGTTGATAATTTCTTTAGAGTGGGTTATAACCACTTCTAATCTAAAAAATAACCCCTTCTAATCTGATTCTTTTTTGTAGTGACATCATACTGATAGGGCATAGTTGATTTTTTACAATCAGATATTGGGAGCTCAAAAGCGTTGAGTCTTCTTCTCATGAAGTTTTTACTTGGCTATCTCTAGTAGATGATATCATGAGGATAGAACTATGAATAGGAACACCACATGTTTTAGGTATCATTGGATGTTCCTATCTACAAACATGTGTATTGGTATTTTGACATGAGATTGTTATCAATGTGTTCCATTTGATCATGTACTTTGATGTAAGGAAAAACCATGACATTGAATTCAGGTCAAGGTAGCTTGCGTTGGGTGTATCATTGGTGGCATGGAATTGGTTTAATGATCAATATATAATTTATCACTTTCGAGTTGAGGAAGAGACATTTTGTGGGACCAGGAGGACCAGGATGGTAGTACCTTCATTAAATAATGGTCATGGTACAAAAAGGTAATTACATACAGTAAGGTCATGAGATATATAAAGTAATAAAAGGATGATGGAAAATGTGTGCATCCTATTTTATGAGGTATCACAAGACAAAGAGATTATATCACACAAAACATGTTTGTAAGAGGCAATCATAGTTATAAAACCCCTTATCTACTTGGGGGCCATAATGGGTAGCTAGACTCTACTCTTGTTATGTGGTTTGGATTCACAACTATTAATATAAGTACCTATAGGGTCACACACTAAGTGTATCCACAAGTTCCATCAATTCTAATGAATATGGGTTTAGGATGAAGTGGTGCTCACATGCGAGGGGTAGTGAATGTTCACATATGACTGATCACAAGTAAAACTAATAAAATTATATTATTCAAGTCTAGAATAATTATTATTGAATTTATTTCTCAAGGTATTCAAAAAAAAATTCATAAAAGTGAATACAACAAAATATAATTTTTCAAATGAACATAGGATGTTCAAGGTTCGTTAAATTATTTTTTGTAGCTTATGAGCCAAGTTAATGGTTTGTATTTTATCACATAATATTTTATACTATTACCAGTGAGAAATAAAATATTTTTGACATTCATGACAAGTTTATTAACTAATACGTGTGTGTAAAGTTTTAAAATTAAGGTTATTACTTTCTAGGGACCAAAGTGAAATTTTGGTAAGTATAACCAAAGTATAAAATCTCATTTTAGCCTCTTGAATAGTAATATCCACCATTTGGATGTATTGAGTGAGGTAATCTATTGTATCCTCTCCTATTAAGTTCTTAGAGAGATATTCTGAAGAAAGAAAAATGTTGGATCGATGCCATCATGTCGATCGAGTCTTCAATCTGCACATGATTGAAGGGATGTTATAAATATCTCCAATTTCTGATGATAGTACCAAGGAAACATAGATTAATGATACAGAAATTTTGGTGCATATGTGGATGATCAATAGGATTCTTGGATTGGTGCATTTAATCCATGACATGTTGATAATGAGTGAATCAAAATAGAGACTTCAAACGAATGAGGTACCATTATGATTTCGTTTGATTATATTTTCCATGATTAAATTGAATTACACGTGATCTATTAAGAAATATGGAAAAGGGGGTTTTAGTATTTAGTGTTTTTAACATGAATCTAAACCCAAAAATTTAAAATTGTACATATTTCACTCTTTCGCTTCTCCTGAGTTCCTTCAAGTATTTCACTAAATTGAGGGAAGTTGAGTCAGGTGAGGTGTTCTTTGGGAATAATAAGAGTTATAATATTATGGGAATATTCTTGGTTTATTTATAGCTTCATGATATGATTATTAAAACTATTCAAGAGGTTAGGTGGGTACCCAAATTGAAAACTTACCACATTTCACTATGAGTCTTTGAGATTAGAGGTTACACCTTTAAGCTAGACTCTGGTAGTCTAAAAATTTCATGTCGATCTCTCATTGTTATGAATGGAAACATTTGAAATAGCCTCTATGTGTTAGATGCACTACTGGAAAATGGGTCTATACCCACATTTTTGTGCACAATCGTGGGTATAGGCCCCCCTATACCCACAGTTTCCCAAAACCATGGGTATAGGGATAGTATGGGGACCTATACCCACGGTTCTCGAAAACTGTGGGTATAGGTCACCTATATCGATGGTTCTTGGCTAAACCGTGGGTATAGGTTTTTTTTGAAGACCTATACCCATGGTTTTGGAAAAACCATGGGTAAAGGTGTTGTTCTTCAGACCTATACCTATGGTTTTTGAAAACTGTGGGTATAGGTGGTATTTTTTTCAAAGACCTATACCTACAGTTTTTCAAAACTATGGGTATAGCTTTCCCACATTATGGTGGGAACAAAAAATTTCGTGGGACATAAAAAAATTTGGTGGGAAGACGATCTTCAATAATATAATTATACGGATAGAAATATTAAATCATATAAATTCTTTAGGTTGGTTGGTTTAGATCTTCAGTTTGCATGAGGAAGTTCCGTGATCGAATATCGCAGCTTCATTATTTTCAAATATATGAGTAATATTAATATAAGTAAATAGATGTATATATGTAAACCAATAATATTCTTAGTTTAGTTGGTCTTTCCGTGAAATCCTTCCGTACAGGTTGTGGGTTTTAATCCCCATGAATCCTCTTTTTTAGATTATAGGAGTTATATTAATATATTAAAATAAAATTATCTATATATACCAATAGTGGTATTAGCTCGGTTGTTCGGCTATGTGTGTGCAGGATGCAGGAGGTGCGAGTTCGAATCTGCCCAAGGGCGATTTTCATTATTTTTTACCTACGGTTTGAAAAATTTAAAAACAGCTTTGTGCCATGTTGTTCAATCACTGTGCCCACGGTTTAGTAAACTGTGGGTATATGTGAGGACCTCTATTGCGACACCTTTCCAGCCCATGGTTCCCAAAACTGTGGGTATAGGCTATACCCACGGTTTTGGGGGTTATACCTATGGTTTTGAACCATGGGTTTAGGTCATTTTTCAGTAGTGATGGTAGGTTTTATATGAATTAGTTTAATATCACTATTTATTCAGATTTATATAATTATAAAATTTGTCATAGAAGTCTTGGGCATGTAAGTGCTCCTTGAGGTCTTCCATTTTGTGAAGACTATGTGTATAGAAAATCTAGATGTGTTAGCTTCATTAGGTCAATATATAAGGTCAGATAACCACTTATGTATATTCATTTGACCATTAGGTCCTTCTAGGTTCATATCCCATAGTGAAGGTTGCTACTTTATAACCTTTATTAACTACTACTCTATGATAGTCTAGATTTATATACTAAAACACAAGTAATATACTTTTTAGGATTTCAAAAAAAATGGAAAACTATTATAGAGAGTGAATCCAGAAAGAAAATCAAAGCTATTAGAACTGATAATGGTTTAGAGTACCTATCCAATAAATTCATTAAATTCTATGACTCTGAAGTTATTAAGATAATCTAGATTGTTGAGGAAACCCCAAAATAGAAAGAGTTAGTAGAAAGATTTAATAGTACTATCTTAGAAAGTGTTCAATGCATGTTTTTCTATTATAATCTCCCTAGGTCCTTCTAGGTAGATGTTGCCTCTATAGTTGTCTACTTGATCTATCATTACCCATCCTTTATTAGTTATTTTAAAACACACTACTATAGATTTTGGTTTATCCAATGCTAGCCTTTATCAACACTATCAAAAATAACTAATAAAGGACACTTTTACTAGCATTGATAAAGGGTGTCTTTTGTCAGCACTAAAAAACACTGATAGAAGACCCCCTTTATCAGCATTTTTTAGTGATAATAAAAGAACCATTTATCAGTGCTTTTTTCTAGGGTAGATAAATATATCCTTTATCAATGTTAAAAAAAGAACTGGTAAAGAATAAATTTTTCATCGGTAGATAAAAGATATGATATGTAACAACCCGATATTTTATGATAAGTATTCTTTTTAATTTATTTGATGTCATGTGTTTTATGCTACAACAAGATTATCTTGTGCTATACGCAACACTGTATTAGCTGATAGTATACGCAAAACTATTCTTAGATTGTGTTACACACAATTTCAAGTTCGTTTGATAATAGTCATTCTACGCAACATTGAGTGTATATATATATATATATATATTCAATGTATAAATAAAATATGGTTGAATTCTGTTATATGAAACAACAAAGGAGTCTTGCACAACACGCAACCCTAACTTGGCTTTCATTACACGCAATCACGACCTTCCTCGATAGCGTGTGTTGTACGCAATACCGGGTTTTACTAAACAACGGTATTTTATTATAATATTATTATGAACTAGCCGTTATGAATAGTATTAACTAAATTTTGAATTTTATAACATTATTATTCATCTTACACATTTTCTAGAACATGGTATAAGAACAAAATAAATTTTTCGGGTAAAATAAGTATTTTTCAAAAAATGCAGTTTTGCCGCCTTTTGATGGCGCACCCACTTTAAATCTAGTTGTTGACATGTTTATATGTTCAATTTGAAAAAATAAAATTCTTATTTTTAATCAGGATATAAAAATTTACATTGGATAAAGTTTTGATATTTTTATGATAACTTTCATATTTTAATGAATAGTAAAAACACGCTATATTTTAATTAAAAACAAATGTTTTCATCGTAATAACTTATGTGGTTAAATTATAATATTGAATGGTTTTAAAGTATAAATAGAATATATTTTTACCATTTAATATAATGTATGTCATTATCATTGATTTTACATTGAATTCGTAGGTTAAATCAATTCAATCTTTTGCAATGTTTTAATCAAAAACCCGTTTTCATTCGACAACGGGATTAATTTTAATTTAATTTCTGCAAATTCTGTGTATTTAATTTGAAAAAATGGATTCCATATTTGGAATCAGTGGGTCCAAAGTATGTTAATAGGCTAATTTTTATTTTTGGGGAATTATGAATAGTAACTACGGTAAATTTTATTTACCATAGTTAAAGGTAAATCGGGTAATTAAGGGTAAATATAATATTATAAAATTAACCTAACACATGAAAAAATTCTATTGGATGGCTAAAAGTATACCCATATCACCTAAGGGTCTGATTAGATTCATTTTATGGACTTTTGACCATGAAAATAATTTAATTATTATTAAAACCAAAGAAAGTGACAACATGTCACTCTCTTAAATCTTATAAGTATAATAATTTTAATTTAGTGATAAACATCATAAAACTTCAAAAATGAATAGTCTCCAGAAATCTAATAAAATTATATACATCATGATAATTTATTTATAATTTTTAGGGATTAAATAATTGTCATTAATGGTGATACATTAATGATGCAGAAATTATTTATTAAGTGAAAAATCAGTAATATAGTTTTTATTGAAATAATAATACCCATTAAAAGGCCCAAAAACCTGACCAAAACTTATTGGTAGTGTATATCTACACCGTAATAATCCAATTACCTAATATATAACCGTTTGGAGTCTTATAAAAGTGATTATGACACTTATATTATTTTATTTTAAATGATGCCAAAGTTGTCACCTTCATAATTTAGTAAATATACCAATTTAAATATTGTGATTTTAAGATGATAAATTCGAGTAAAATTATTATTTTAAAATTTAATATATTTATCTTCATCATAGGATTTTATTTTTAATTTTTATGCAACAAATAAGTATATTAAATAATTATACAAAAATGTTGTAGTAATTATTTAATTAAGAGATAAACCAAATAAATGGTTTTAAAAATAATAAAATAAATATTATATGAACTATTTAATGTTCTATACTAATTTTCTAGATACATATGACATTTTATGAATGTATTAAAGCTTTTCTTTCGAACATATATTCTGTATATATTTTATTTAAATTCAAATAAATGAATAGTGTCAAAATTGACACTATTGTTATTTTATAAAAATAACATATTATAAAATTGTTTAAAAATCACAAAAATATATAAAAAATATAAATATAAATTTATATGGTCTAAAATGTTATAAAGTATCCAATTATGGAAAATGCACAAAAAATAAGTAATTATTTGTTATAATTTAAAATTTAGAATGTTATTACCACAAATAAAATTAAATTGATTAAGTAAGGATAAATCAAGTTGATAATGTTTATAATAATTTCCTAACATGTCTAAATTTTATTGGTTGATGAGATTACAACACTATCTCATATAATATTTAAATATGAGTCATTTTTGGAGGTTTTTACGTGGGGTTATATTTATTATAAATTAATATTTTTAAGATTTCCAAAGGTGCCCCTCCCCTTCCTTATAAAAGGGCACCTCCTCCCTCTCTTCCTCAGACCAATTTGAGCCTTCAAGCTTGGACAACCCCTGCCAAATTATCTTCTCCACTTCCCAAGAAACATCCTATAGGTCCTGGTATTCTTCAAAGACCAATTTTAGTTCCCTAAAAGGAGGTCTCAAAGAGGCGCTTCAAAGAAGAGGAAATGTTCGTTACCGATTCTTTCAACTTTATTTCTTCTTCCACTTCTTCTTCTTTAGTTGTTTAATTATGAAGTAACAAAATCAGTATCACTCATATACTGATATGTTATTATAAGTATGAAAAACCCCTATTTCACCATTTATCCATCCTACGGAAAACGAAATCACCGCACGTGCGTACGTACGGAATACCGTCTCCATGTCGTGGTGTAATCTATTTTCCACCACCACCTTACTTGGATGGATATAATGGTGTAAATAATGACTATATATGATTATTTTAAAGTGATATTTATTATTAAATATTATACATACACTTCAATACAATTCCACGATTATGGGAATGATATCATCGCTCGTGCGTACGTACGGACTACCGTCTCCACGACGCGATGAGATTTATTCTCAATGATTAACCATTCATGAATAATTATAAAGTGTATATAATAAGTAATCATGAAATATATGACATAATAATGATACTGTATTTATGTATATATATATATTGTTGGAGTTGGTGGTCAAGAACCAACTACTTTGTACTTTATTCATTAAATAAAAGCCTTATCACATCTTGATTGTTCTTCTGTGTGACATGTCATGTGGTAATGTCCTAAGGGAAGCTGTTGCATTAAAGGGTCGTAGCGGATCCCTGCTATGATGAGAACACAGAAGTTCCATAACACTGTTCTTGAATGTATGTTCTATGGCCGGGTGATATTATTTGAGGGACACAAATAATACAGGTCATTAGGGGTGAGGACTCATAAAACTTTGAGGCACCTTCTCATGGTGTGCGCCCTTGGTAATATCCAGGAGGATATTATGAGAACGAGACCCGCCAGTAGGAAATCCACATTTCATAGTGTCATTGGATGTTCCTATCTACGGATGTGTGTATTGATCCTTAGACTTTAAGATTATTATTAATGGGTATTACAACTCGTGCACTTAGATGTATTGACGAAAACTGTGACGACACACTGTTCGTAGTGAGGTAGGATACGTTGGGTGCGTCACGAGTAATACCGCATTAATAGATAATGCGAGAAAGGATTTGTCCCTTCCGTTCCATAACGGAAGTAGATATCTCAGGCCCTTTGATGGAATTGATATAGCCTAAATAAATCCATGGTCATGGTAAGGTATGGGCAAGTTCAATTCCGGGAAGTCAAAGAGGGAATAATCAAGCACATGGGTTGATGGCACTAGCATGCAACCCGCTTGATTGGAGATATCGAGACAAAGGGATTATATTACACGGTAAGCGTTCGTAGGAGGTAACATGTCATTGCGGCATTAACTTCTTTCTCTATGGGTGCCTTGGCGTGTTGCTAGACGCTAACCTTGGACTTTAGGCAGGCTCAGCCTAATGCCACTGAGAAAGAGGCCTAGAGGGTCACACACTAAGTGTGTCCATGTATCTCAATTAAATATTAATTTAACAAGTTAAATAAATATTATTCCCGACTGTGGTTTAATAATTATTTAAGGATGTCTGATCGCATTTATTTTGACACTAGTTATTCGAGAGAATATATTGTGGACGAAATAATATATTTATTAGGGAGTAATGCAATTAAATTTATTTAAGAAATAAATATTCATTACTCAAGGTCTAATAAATGTGGTGGAGAAAAATGGAAAATAAAAGTACACGCCGTGTATATTAAATATACACGCCGTGTAGTTTTATGGAAAACAAGTACACGCTGTGTGTTAATTATTACACGCCGTGTAGTTTTTCCAGTTGAGATTTTGAGGATTTAATATTATTTTATTAAATGATATTTATTATAATCAGCGTGGGCGCATGTCAAGGAATTAATAATTCGACATGGGGGGTTTTCAATAAGAGTTAATGAAATAAATAAAACGCGTAACGCATTTATTTATTGTCATAACTCTATTAACCTCAAACATGATTATAAATATCCTCACAACCCAAACATTTTGAAGAGACATTGGTTATGCACAACGGATTTGGAAATACTCTCAAGCCAAGAGAGAATTCCCTTTCCACCAAGAACGGCCTCAAGTTACGAGAGCAAGATCCTCCACCGGATCAAGGCGGTCAAAGGCGGATATCGCAAGCGAAGGTTCTTCCGCGCTAGCACTCGGAGATCCCTTCGGCGACGTCCAGAGATACGTGACACACGTGTGGATCACCGCTAGAGGAATCCTACACTTGGATTCTACAACGTAATGACGGATCATCGAATCGTGACCGAACACATCAACGAAGAAAGAATTCCATGGAGGTAATTCTTATTCATTAATTAAATTAATTATAATCAACATATGATGATCCTCCTCAAGGGTTCCGGGACTCTTCTTTTCTTTTCGTTCTTTGTTCTATTCCGAAGATTCGGCGTTGTATATCGTGACGGATCTCGGATTGAACGTTGTTTAACGTTAAAATTAAAGTTGGGCAAACCCACCAACATGCTTCCGCTGTGCCCGGAACCTTCAAGTGGTATCAGAGGGGTCATATCGTTGGTTATAAATATTTAGTTTTTTGTTGGTGATTTACGCATTTAATAATTTAGTTATTTCAATTCATGTTTAATCGTTCTGAAAATCTGAATCTCGAGATATGTTCTTCCTCCCTCGTTTCTCGTTCACCTCACAGAAACAGATTTTTCTTTTAATTTTGATTAAAATAAAATAGAGGAACTCATCCGGAGGAGCCAAATGTTTCTGGATGTATAACACCAGAATACACGGCGTTTATTCAGAAATACACGCTGTGTAGTCTAGGTTCAATGCATTGACTGATCCGCCAAATCAGGCCGTGTATTGGATTCTTTCTAAGAATTTAAAACACCGTGTGTTGACCAGAAACAAGTGGCACATAGTTTTTGGAATACACGCCGTGTGGTTCAATGAACACGGCATGTAGTCCCTTCGGGTTAGGGTTGGTTCGTGTACTCCGTACACGGCCTGCCCGGCTGGAAACTATGTAACGCGGAAACTACATGGCGTGTGTCCCACTGTACACACCGTGTACTTCGAAAATTTCCGAAGTACATTAACACGCCTTATCCCCGGGCCTGCACTTCGGATGGACGGTGAAGAAAAGTACACGCCGTGTAGTCGGAACTACACGCCGTGTACTCACCCAAATTACGCAGATTTATTAAAATTTATTATTATACTATACAAACCCTTGAGACATGTACCATGGTGCAGGCGTAAAGCTGAGGCACAACACGTGATAGGTGTTTTATATATATGTGTCTAATTTAACATCTGCGTAATAAATAGGAATTCACCGGGTTGCCTCCAAGGTACAAGTTACGTACAAGGATAATTTTAAATTAATTTATTTGTTTAAAATTATGATGGATGAGAATCTCAAGGAAATTCAGAAAATTGATTTAAGATAAAAGGATTGATTAATTAAAGATAATTAATTGATTCGAGCGTGATTTATCTTAAATAAGAACGATTAAAGAATTGAATGCTAGTTTTATTTATGCGTAAATATCGTTGCATGTATGGATGATCATGAGCTAGACCTAGACCTTTGTATGAGAATGGTTTCTTTTAATTTATTTATTTAAATTAAATTTGTTGGCCTGCGAGCCATCTCCTCATTAATATGTAGGGCCTGCGTGCCCAAGGATTATTTTATGTAAAAAACCCTTTTTACCCCTCACCTACATGTGAGATAAATGCATATGTAATGGATGGAGCTCCCAAGCTAGTGGAGGCGGCTCAAGTCAGGAGCCAAGGTGAAACCAATCCATGGAGATACAAAGGTGGACAGGTGGAAAGCTATAGACACGAACCCAAAAGGTTCAAGGTGTTTCTCCCCTAGGTCTTGGGTTAGTTTATCAACCGCTAGATAAACTAACCGATAGAAAAACTCATGATCATACCATTTATTTTATTTCTGTCAGTTGCATGGTTTATTTATTGTGGGTGTGTTGTCACGATCACACAATTAATGAATTAAACGAGCATGCAAGATGGAACTAAAATAAAATTGGCTTATACGTAAATATTATCTTAGAAATGGTTAATCACTTAAGTATATCCCACTTAATATTAACAAGCATGTAATCAAAGATAAAAAAATGGAAATTTACGTATAAGGATAAAATCCCTCAAGATAAATATTAAGTCGGCATAGCCTTCCATAATCTTGGTTAGAATCAAACCATAGTTCAAAGTGCTTGGCCAACCCTAGTTGGGGTGCTTTCAATTATCAGGGAATTCTAATTTAAGGTTTTGGGTTGACTTGACTTGGTTCGCATCAAGGGTTGACTGCCACAGCAGGACTTGGTGTGACCAAGAGGCAAAGGTTGAGGAAATCCAAAAAAAGGATTTCAGGATTGGGGAGTCCACTCAGTGGATCAAGGAACTGCGAGTTAATGCAGTTGGCATTTAGAATGCCTACCTAAAACCCTTCAAGTAGCTTGACCAACCCTAGTTGGGGTAATGCGAAGGGCAATATGGATCCTTTCCACTAGAATATTCACGCAACAGAATATTCCGAAGTCAATGGTGAGGGCTATTGGATTTCGATAAAATAGTGGGAGACTAATAAGTATTAATTTATTTGTCTCAATTTTATAATAAAGTACTAAACCTTTGCTCATCTTAATTTGTAGAAAAGGCAAGAAAATGACTTCAAACATATCATTGCGCACCATACTCGAGAAAGAAAACCTTCTCACCGGCACCAATTTCCAAGAGTGGCAGAGGCGTTTAAGCGTCATCCTTCGCCACGAAAGGAAATTATATGTGCTGGAAGAGCCTATTCCAGTTGCGCCTGGGAAAGAGGCTAGTGATGAGGAATTATCTCTCTACGTGAAACACATGGATGATGCCACAGATGTCCAGTGTTTCATGCTATCGGCCATGTCTAATGATCTCTTGAAGCAACATGAAAACATGGATGCGTATAGCATGATGTCTCACCTTAAATATCTCTACCAAGAGAAGGCGAGACAGGAGAGGTATGAGATCTCCAATGATTTGTTTACCACGAAGCTTGGAGATTCTGCGCCAGCTGGGCCTCATGTAGTCAAGCTTATTGTCTTCATTGAACACTTGGACATCTTAGGGATTAAATTCCCGGATGAGTTGCGTATAGATCTCATCCTATCATCACTTCCCAAGACCTTCTCTAGCTTCATTGTTAACTATAACATGAGCGGAAATGAGAAGAGCCTATCGGAGCTTCTGACCTTGATTTTCCAGGTAGATAAGGACATGGGGCATGTCAAACCCGCGGTCCTTATGGTGAACAAGAAAAGGAAGGACAAGGCAAAGGGGACAAAGACTTATAAACGGTCTGAAGCCCCCGAGAACCGTCCCTCCAAAAAGGGGAAGATCTAGAGGCAGGGCAAGGAATAGGAGGCAGTGTGTTTTGCATGTGGCAAGCAGGGCCATTGGAAGAGGAATTGCACCCAGAAGCATGGGGACGCTAAAGGTGTGTTCGTTATCGAGTGAAATCTTTCTATTTCTACACATTGGGTATTAGATACAGCTTGTGGGGCTCACATCTGTATTCAAATGCAGGAACCGAGTAGATTTAGAAAGATCGCCAGAGGAGAGGTGGATCTTCGAGCTACCAATGGTGCAAGGCTGGCTGCGTTGGCTATTGGCGACTATCACCTCTCATTGCCAACTGGCATGATTTTGGTTTTACAAAACTGTTATTTTGTGCCTAGTGTTACCAAGAACATAATTTTTGTATCTTGTTTGGATATGGATGGATTTATTTTCAAGTTTGGAAATAAGGGTTGTCTCTTTTATAAGAACAACGTATGTTATGGTATGGCACATTTTAATAATGGTTTGTATGTATTAAATTATGAAAACTAAGTGTTGGGAATCGATAACGAAACAAACTCACATGACTCATACATCACCCAGTTATGGCATCACCGCCTTGGTCATGTGAACGAGAAGCGCTTGACAAAGCTCTGCCAAGATGGCTATTTAGACTCTACTGAGCTAAAACCACTTGATAGATGTCACGCTTGTTTACAAGGAAAAATGACCAAGCTGCCTTTTGGTGGACAAGGTGAAAGGTCCACAGAGCTTCTAGGATTGGTACACACAGATGTGTGTGGACCATTTCCAGTAGAAGCTAGAGGTGGATATTCTTACTTTATTACTTTTACTGATGATTTGAGTAGATATGGCTATGTTTACTTAATGAGGTATAAGTCAGAGTCCTTAGAGAAATTTAAGGAATTCAAGAATGAAGTAGAGAATCAACTTGGTAAGAAGATAAAGAAGCTTCGATCGGATCGAGGTGGAGAATATCTGAACCAAGAGTTCATCGATCTTCTATAGGAGTCTGGGATTCTATCTCAGCTCACTCCTCCTTATACACCACAGTGGAATGGTGTTAGTGAAAGGAGGAACCTCACCTTGTTAGACATGGTGAGGTCGATGATGAGTCATGCGGATCTTCCATTATCCTTTTGGGGATATGCATTACAAACTGCAGCATACACATTAAACCGAGTACCAACTAAGGCGGAAAATAGAATTCCATCCGAGTTATGGAATGGAAGGAAACCCACTTTGTCGCACACACATGTATGGGGATGAAAGGCATTTGTTAAGGCCTTCTCAGGAAACAAACTAGCACCCCGGGGAACGAAGTGTATCTTTATAGGATATCCCAAGGAAACGAAAGGATATTACCTATATAACCCCCAAGACAAGAAAGTGACTATCGCCAGACAAGCCATCTTTCTTGAGAGGGAGCACATCCTCAAGAAGGATAGTGGGATCAAGATTGACTTCGATGAAGTTGATGCTCAAGATACATAGGAGTTGGTACAGGAACAAGTTCCATAGGTCCCCATGGAAGAGGTTCTAGAAACACAAGTACTGCATAGGAGCTCAAGAGAGGTAAGGGAACCAGAGAGATTTGGTTTCCTAGTCACCGAGGATGGTGAATCATTATTGTTGGACAATGATGAACCTCTCTCCTACAAGGAAGCAGTAGAAAGCTCAGAAGTTGCAAAATGGCTAGAAGCTATGAATTCTGAGATGGATTCCATGTATCAGAACCAAGTT
The DNA here is from genome assembly GCA_963277665.1 of Viscum album. NCBI lineage: Eukaryota > Viridiplantae > Streptophyta > Magnoliopsida > Santalales > Viscaceae > Viscum > Viscum album. Next base: position 667,407,918 of record OY728131.1, on the reverse strand, counting down.
TGGGTTCTGGTTGATGAGCCAGTTGATGTAAAGCCTGTTGGATGCAAATGGGTACTCAAAAGAAAGCTGGACATGGAAGGTCAAGTTAGCACCTATAAAGCAAGGCTAGTGGCTAAAGGATTCAGACAACGTCAAGGAATTGACTATGATGAAACCTTCTCGCTAGTTTCCATGTTTAAATCCATAAGAATCATACTTGCCATATCAGCTTACCATGACTATGAGATTTGGCAGATGGATGTCAAAATAGCATTACTTAACGGGAACCTTCAGGAAGATGTCTATATGACACAACCAGAAGGGTTTGTGACACTAGGTGAATCCAAACGGGTTTGCAAGTTGTAGAAATCTATTTATGGATTAAAGAAATCATCCAGGTCATGGAACATTCGATTTGATGAATCCATAAAGGAATTTGGTTTCATTAAGAACGAATGTGAGCCATGTGTTTATAAGAGGTTTAATGGGAATGAGGTCGTCATCCTAGTGGTATATGTTGATGACATATTGCTTATTGGAAATGACGTACCAGCCTTACAGTCAGTTAAGGACTGGTTGAACAAGTGTTTCTCCATGAAGGACTTAAAAGAAGCAGCCTATATTCTAGGGATCAAGATCATTCGTGATAGATCCAAGAGGCTGTTTGGACTAAGTCAGGGTACATACATTGACCAGATACTAAAGAGATTTAGTATGGAAAATCCAAGAGGGGATTGGTTCCAGTGTCACATGGCTTACATCTTTCTAAGAAAATGTGTCCCCAGACACAACAGGAGAAAGATAGGATGAGAAAGATCCCATACGGTTCGGTTATAGGATCCATCATGTATGACATGTTATGTACCAGGCTTGATGTTGCCTATGAACTGAGCATGGTAGGTAGATATCAAGCAGATCCAGGAGAACAACATTGGACTGCTGTTAAGACTATCCTTAAGTATCTGAGAAGAACTAAGGATATGTTCCTGGTGTATGGAGGAGACGTGGAGCTTGTCATCAGAGGGTATGTTGATGCTGGTTTTCAAACAGATCAGAATGATCTGAAGTTGCAATCTGGATATGTTTTCTGTCTCAATGGAGGAGCTGTGAGCTGGAAGAGTTCAAAGCAGCCAGTTGTCGCAGATTCTACAGTGGAGTCCGAGTATATAGCAGCTTCTGATGCAGCCAAAGAAGCCATTTGGATTCAGAACTTTATCCAGGAGCTTGATGTGGTGCCTAGCAGTAAAGATCCCATTACATTGTATTGTGATAATACTGTAGTGGTGGATCTTGCAAAAGAACCAAGGTCACATCAACGGACAAAGCACATACTTTGGAAGTATCACCTCTTGAGGGATTTCTATCAAAGGGGTGAAGTTACAGTGAGAAGAGTGTCCACGGAAGAGAACGTGGCGGACCCCATGACTAAAGGCCTATCTCAGCAGAAGCATGAATATCATGTGAGAGCTAGCGACTTAAAGGTTGTTAGCAGTTGGCTCTAGTCCAAGTGGGATTCGGTTGGATTTGGTAGTCTAGAACCAACTACTTTGTACTTCATTCATTAAATAAAAGCCTTATCACATCTTGATTGTTCTTCTGCATGTCATGTCATGTGATAATGTCCTAAGGATAGCTGTTTCATTAAAGGGTCGTAGCGGATCCCTGCTATGATGAGAACCTGGAAGTGCCATAACACTGTTCTTGATTGTATGTTCTATGGACGGATGATATTATTTGAGGGACACAAATAATACAGGTCATTAGGGGTGAGGACTCATAAAACTTTGAGGCACCTTCTCATGGTGTGTGCCCTTGGTAATATCCAGGAGGATATTATGAGAACGAGACCCGCCAGTAGGAAATCCACATTTCATAGTGTCATTGGATGTTCCTATCTACGGACGTGTGTATTGATCCTTAGACTTTAAGATTATTATTAATGGGTATTACAACTCGCGCACTTAGATGTATTGACGAAAACTGTGACGACACACTGTTCACAGTGAGGTAGGATACGTTGGGTGCGTCACGAGTAATACCGCATTAATAGATAATGCGAGAAAGGATTTTTCCTTTCCGTTCCATAACGGAAGTAGATATCTCAGGCCCTTTGATGGAATTGATATAGCCTAAATAAATCTATGGCCATGGTAAGGTATGGGCAAGTTCAATTCCGGGAAGTCAAAGAAAGAATAATCAAGCACATGGTTTGATGGAACTAGCATGCAACCCGCTTGATTGGAGATATCGAGACAAAGGGATTATATTACACGGTAAGTGTTCGTAGGAGGTAACACGTCATTGCGGCGTTAACTTCTTTCTCTATGGGTGCCTTGGCGTGTTGCTAGACGCTAACCTTGGACTTTAGGCAGGCTCAGCCTAATGCCACTGAGAAAGAGGCCTAGAGGGTCACACACTAAGTGTGTCCATGTATCTCAGTTAAATATTAATTTAACAAGTTAAATAAATATTATTCCCGACTGTGGTTTAATAATTATTTAAGGATGTCTGATCGCATTTATTTTGACACTAGTTATTCGAGAGAATATATTGTGGATGAAATAATATATTTATTAGCGAGTAATGCAGTTAAATTTATTTAAGAAATAAATAGTCATTACTCAAGGTCTAATAAATGTGGTGGAGAAAAATGGAAAATAAAAGTACACGCCGTGTATATTAAATATACACGCCGTGTAGTTTTATGGAAAACAAGTACACGCCGTGTATTAATTATTACACGCCGTGTAGTTTTTCCAGTTGGGATTTTGAGGATTTAATATTATTTTATTAAATGATATTTATTATAATCAGCGTGGGTGCATGTCAAGGAATTAATAATTCGACATGGGGGGTTTTCAATAAGAGTTAATGAAATAAATAAAATGCGTAACGCGTTTATTTATTGTCATAACTCTATTAACCTCAAACATGATTATAAATATCCTCACAACCCAAACATTTTGAAGAACCATTGGTTGTGCACAACGGATTTGGAAATACTCTCAAGCCAAGAGAGAATTCCCTTTCCCCCAAGAACGCCCTCAAGTTATGAGAGCAAGATCCTCCACCGGATCAAGGCGGTCAAAGGAGGATATCGCAAGCGAAGGTTCTTCCGCGCTAGCACTCGGAGATCCCTTCGGCGACGTCCAGAGATACGTGACACACGTGTGGATCACTGCTAGAGGAATCATACACTTGGATTCTACAATGCAATGACGGATCACCGAATCGTGACCGAACACATCAATGAAGAAATAATTCCAAGGAGGTAATTCTTATGCATTAATTAAATTAATTATAATCAACATATGATGATCCTCCTCAACGGTTCTAGGACTATTCTTTTTTTTTCGTTCTTCGTTCTATTCCGAAGATTCAGAATTTTATATCGTGACGGATCTCGGATTGAACGTTGTTTAACGTTAAAATTAAAGTTGGGAAAACCCACCAATGCGCTTCCGCTGCACCCGGAACCTTCATATATATGTATTTCATCTACTTAATTCCATTCAATTCAATAAGGAAACGAAAACAGCATTCATGCGTATGTACGGCCTACCATCTCCATGAACGGTGTATTTCTTTCCATTTATAGATCTATTATATATATGTATATTCTGAATATATATTATATATAAATCATGTTTTACATTCTGGATGTAAGTAACCATGATCTAAGTAATCATATGAATAATTACAAGTTAAAACACGAACGACAAATGAAACGATTTTACCCAAAACGCTACTTTAACATTAATTTAAAAAAATGGGTAATATAAAGTCATAAGTAAACCATATATGATATCATAACAATGAATATGATTCTGTAATAAGTCAAGGACATTATTTAAATCATTATACAGGAGGTTTGGATCCATACGAAGCATATCGGACCTAAGGTAAGGGATAATTTTACAATCTCAATTGTTTTCTATTCGAGATTGCTTATACATAAGTATTTACCGGGGTTATATTTATCATCCATGTCCAAGTTTTATAAAAAAAAATCATGTATGTTTAATTTCCTTTTTACCCATTTTTTACTTTTACTACATGGTATGTATGGAATCTTTCTTTTACGAGGTAATTTTTGACATTTCTGACAAAAGTACGAGAAGAATGTTTTTTAACTTATACGGCACGAACGGATTATTACGGTTTTATAAAGCCTTATTTTCATGAAGCTTCATCAAAAATATTTCATGAATATTTTCAAAAAAATCCTTTTCTTTTAAAATTGCATGACATTTTGTGAAAAGAAAATGATTTTGAAGAAAAAAGGATATTTTCCTCAAGAATTCATTTCAAGTGTTTTATCAAAACCATTTTTCATCTAAGATGACATTTTTTCATATGTGTATGTCTCAAGTATAATGTCTCTATGATTTACATGGTTTCACTTTTCTTATTATGAAATGATATCCATTTTTTATATGTATTATGTGAATATGGGATGATGTTTATGAAACCCATTTTATTTATTGGGTTTTTATGAATGATGTATGTTTATTTTGTGGCACAAGTAAGAATGATTTCATTATGAGATGGGTGGGACCTATATATCCCTCCAATGCATTGGGTAAATATTTATATCTCATGAGATAGACATGGCTGGAATGGAAAGTTAAACCGGTTCAGTAATACAGGACTGGAACGAGGAGTGAACTCGATTCAGAAAGGGACTTTGTCCACTAAGATGGTCTTGGAAGAAATGCCTTGGCTACTATGGAAATCATATCATGTTCTTAATGGTTTCCACAATTACATGTTTTATTCCCATGATATTTTATCATGATTGATATTCCCTTATGATATATGTCTTACGTACTTCCAAGATTCATGTCTTTGCTCAAAATTTTGATGTTTAGATTTTATGTTCAAGTTTTTGCATTCAAATGTTTATGGATTGTTTTATGTTCTCTATTTTTACCCTTACTGGGAATTTGAGCTCACTCCTTTTATGTTTTCTTTTCCCCAAGATATAAAGAAAGGTTTTAGGTAAGAAAAAAAGTGGAAGATCTTTATTGGGAGATGTTGAAAATCTTTCACCACGATTAGAATATTTTATTCCGAGTTTCCAAAGACACTAAACTATTACAGTCCTTGTGTGTATATTTTTGTTATGTATTAAGTATTCTGAAAAAGTAATGCAATGTCCATGTACGTCAAGCTTCGGGCCTCTACAGTTGGTATTAGAAGAAAGGTTTAGTCAACCTTTGGAAACTAGGATGCGAAAACATTAGTGAGATCCCTTGAGATATTTCTAAGTTATGTCCAGGGATGTCCCTAAGGATAAGTATCCGTATAGGATATAGTCCTAGTGATATGGTAACGATCTTAGAATTTAACCTAAGATGTTAGATATTGATGGTACTCCCCCTTTACTATGTTGTTTTCCCTAGCATGATTTTTTCCTCTCACACTATTCTTTATGGGTTTTAGAAAATGGCTGGAAACTGGAAGATTCACGATAATGGAGGATATGATGGACAATGGAATGATATTCTTCATAAGCAACCAAATGAAACGGGATTTGGAAGTCCAAACATCATTATTATGCCTAATCAACAATCTCATAATATGATCAATAATCTCAACTTTGGTAAGTTTCTCGACTCAGATAATAAGAGAAAGATGGAGTTTAATGATGATCATAGAGGAAAGAAAGTTCAATTTCCCTCATGTAAATCATGTGGGAAGAGTCATCGGGGAGATTGTTTCAAAGGAACTGGAAGATGCTTTGGGTGTGGAAAAAAAGGACACAAATCCAGTAAGTTCAAAGGAAAAGGTTCAATTAACACAATGGATAAGGATAATGGTATTGCTACGACATCAACAATGGTTAAATGTTTTAAATGTGGAATGTACGGGCATTATGCAAACCAATTCCCTAAGGGAAAGTCTCATGAAGAGAATCAGTATAGTCGTATGGGTAGTATTTATGTTAATGATGATGAAGAGACTACAAATGATATGTGAGATGAAAGAATTGTTGAAGCTCGGTAAATGGTTTAAGAAGGTAGTGGAATGATTACATGTTTATCAAGTGTAATGTTTTATAAGTAATCTCATGGTACTATGGAATAAAGAGACATCTAAGGATTGTTACACTTTTGTCTTTCCTTGAGTTTTGAAAGTGTATGATGAATGGTACCACTAAATATGAAAGGTTATTTAGATATTTTTAGAAATTATATGATATGCGTATAATGAAGGGATAAGGAGAAAATTAAATGTTTGATAGCATTCATGAGCTCATGACTGATATAAGGAGAAGGTTATATCAAGGTTTGAGTATATAAAATTTTTGGATTTTTGTATGTGGTAAGAGTTAACTTTTGACAGCATTCATGTTTTCACTAAGGTTTAATGGGTATTCATTTTTTTTCAAGAGAATACATGATTAAGGTATTCACATGATTGGAATGTGACCAACAAGATATATGGGGGATAAATTATGGTATTCACATGCTTGGTTGATGACATTTCAAGTAATTGTTTTCTTTATACTATGAGCTTGGACCGAAGTATTTTAGATAAAGATTGGAATGGATTATTTTGGACATAAGTTAGTATTGTTTAAGGATAGAACTTTTTTCGATATTATTGATGGGATGTTATAGTAATGTTGTTTTAGAAAAAGGACAACCTGCAGGACGGGCGACAGCCCATCGCGTCGGACAAGGCTGTGGAAATCGAACCCACAACCAAAGTGAGACAGGCCTTTATCACCTACCACTAGCCTACAGGAAGTCCCTGGTTAGTAGAAACTAGTTTTATTTTATTAAGCGGTATGATATATGAAGTATAAGTTCATTTTTGGAACCATATACGATTAATCTAACCATAAGATGAACTTATAACTTTTGCAAACCTTTTGTTTGAAACAGATGGAATGACTCATCATTCTATCACATGATCTGCTAACACTTCACGAATAAAAAATTCAACTTCATTTCTTTATGAGATGAAGTGGAAATTGTTCAAATAATGAACAACAGTGAGATTGTACCAAAATCAAGCAAGTATTTATTCTAATTCAAATTCTTCAACTTTTGGGAAATTATCTTGAAAACAAAAAATGTTGTCCTAGTGCCCTTATATCCGATGAATCATATGGTACCTTAGATCATCACAAATATATGGCTTTGTGATTGTTGGCTTTTTCATAGCCATTTTCTCAACCACTCTCCATTAGAACATGATGGTTAGATTTCTCTTCCATATCCATATCTTCACCTATGTTCTCCTACGTGGAAACCCAGTGGTGAGTTAATTTGGGTAAACGTTACGTTTCATACTTTAGTTTTGAAAGTTAAGTTTTGGTATTTCATTTTACAATGTGGGTTTTAATTAAAGAAACTTTCAAGTAGAAAACCATGCATAACCCTGACGAATTTTGAGGGCGAAATTCATTTTAAGGGGGGTAGAATGTAACAACCTGATATTTTATGATAAGTATTCTTTTTAATTTATTTGATTTTATGTGTTTTATGCTACAACAAGATTATCTTGTTCTATACGCAACACCTTATTAGCTTAAAGTATGCGCAACACTATTCTTAGATTGTGTTACACACAATTTCAAGTTCGTTCGATAATAGACATTCTACGCAACATTGAGTGTGTATATATATATATATATATTCAATGTATAAATGAAATATGGTTTTATTCTGTTATATTAAACAACAAATGAGTCTTGCACAACACGCAACCTTAACTTGGCTTTCATTACACGCAATCGCGACCTTCCTCGATAGTGTGTGTTGTATGCAATACCGGGTTTTACTAAATAACGGTATATTATTATAATATTATTATGAACTAGCCATTATGAATAGTATTAACTAAATTTTTAATTTTATAACATTATTATTCATCTTACACATTTTCTAGTACATGGTATAAGAACAAAATACATTTTTCGGGTAAAATAAGTATTTTTCAAAAAATGCAGTTTTGCCGCCTTTTGATGGCGCACCCACTTTAAATCTAGTTGTTGACATGTTTATAAGTTCAATTTGACAAAATAAAATTCTTCTTTTTAATCAGGATATAAAAATTTACATTGGATAATGTTTTGATATTTTTCTGATAACTTCCATATTTTCATGAATAGTAAAAACATGCTATATTTTAATTAAAAACAACTTTTTTCATCGTAATAACTTATGTGGTTAAAATATAATATTTAATGATTTTAAAGTATAAATAGAATATATTTTTACCATGTAATATAATTTATGTAATTAGCATTTATTTTACATTGAATTTGTAGGTTAAATCAATTCAATCTTTTGCAATGTTTTAATCAAAAACCTGTTTTCATTCGACAACGGGATTAATTTTAATTTAATTTCTGCAATTTCTGTGTATTGAATTTGAAAAAATGGATTCCATATATGGAATAAGTGGGTCCAAATTATGTTAATAGGCTACTTTTTATTTTTGGTAATTATGAATAGTAACTACGGTAAATTTTATTTACCATAGTTAAAGGTAAATCGGGTAATTAAGGGTAAATATAATATTATAAAATTACCCTAACACATGAAAAAATTCTATTTGATGGCTAAAAGTATACCCATATCACCTAAGGGTCGGATTAGATTAATTTTATGGAGTTTTGACCATGAAAATAATTTAATTATTATTAAAACCAAAGAAAGTGACAACATGTCACTCTCTTAAATCTTATAAGTATAATAATTTTAATTTAGTGATAAACATCATAAAACTACGAACATGAATAGTCTACAGAAATATAATAAAATTATATACATCATGATAATTTATTTATAATTTTTAGGGATTAAATAATTGTCATTAATGGTGATACATTAATGATGTAGAAATTATTTATTAAGTGAAAAATCAGTAATATAGTTTTTATTTAAATAATAATAACCTTTAAAAGGCCCAAAAACCTGACCAAAACTTATTGGTAGTGTATATCTACACCTTAATCATCCAATTACCTAATATATAACCGTTTTGAGTCGTATAAAAGTGATTATGACACTTATATTATTTTATATTAAATGATGCCAAAGTTGTCAACTTCATAATTTAATAAATATATCAATTTAAATATTGTTATTTTAAGATGATAAATTATAGAAAAAAGTATTATTGTGAAAGTTAATCAATTTATATTCATCATAGAATTTTATTTTTAATTTTTATGCAACAAATAATTATATTAAATAATTATACAAAAATGTTGTAGTAATTATTTTATTAAGAGATAAACCAAATAAATGGTTTTAAAAATAATAAATTAAATATTATATGAACTATTTAATGTTCTCCACTAATTTTCTAGACACATACGACCTTTTATTAATCTATTAAAGCTTTTATTTAGAACATATCTTCTGTATATATTTTATTTAAATTCAAATAAATGAATAGTGTCAAAATTGACACTATTGTTATTTTATAAAAATAACATATTATAAAATTGTGTAAAAATCACGAAAATATATAAAAATTATAAATTTAAATTTATATGGTCTAAAATATTATAAATTATTAAATTATGGACAATTAACAACAAATAAGTAATTATTTTTTATAATTTAAAATTTAGAATGTTATTACCACAAATAAAATTAAATTGATTAAGTAAGGATAAATCAAGTTGATAATGTTTAAAATAATTTTATAACAAGTCTAAATTTTATTGGTTGATGATATTACAACACTATATCATCTAATATTTGAATATGAGTCATTTTTGGTGGTTTTTAATTGGGGTTAGATTTATTATAAATTAATATTTTTAAGATTTCCAAAAGTGCCCCTCCCCTCCCTTATAAAAGGGCACCTCCTCCGTCTCTTCCTCACACCAATTTCAGCCTTAAAGCTCAGACAAACCCTGCCAAATTCTCTTCTACACTACTCTAGAAACATCCTATAGGTCCTGGTATTCTTCAAAGACCAATTGTAGTGCCCTAAGAGGAGGTCTCAAAGAGGCGCTTCAAAGAAGAGGTAATGTTCGTTACTGATTCTTTCAACTTTATTTCTTCTTCCACTTCTTCTTATTTAGTTGTTTCATTATGAATTAATAACATAAATATAACTAATATACGGATATGTTATTATAAGTATTAAACAAACCTATTTCACCATTTATCTATCCTACGGAAAATGAAATCACCGCACGTGCGTACGTACGGAATACCGTCTCCACGCCGTGGTGTAATCTATTTTCCACCACCACCTTACTTGGATGGGTATAATGGTGTAAATAATGAATATATATGATTATTTTAAATTGATATTTATTATTAAATATTATACATACACTTCAATACAATTCCACGATTATGGTAATGATATCATCGCTCGTGCGTACGTACGGACTGTCGTCTCCACGACGCGATGAGATTCATTCTCAATGATTAACCATTCATGAATAATTATAAAGTATATATAATAAGTAATAATGAAATATATGAAATAATAATGATAATATATTTATGTATATATATATTTATGTCATCTACTTAATTCCATTCAATTCAATAAGGAAACGAAAATAGCGTTCATGCGTACGTACGACCTACCGTCCCCATGAACGGTGTATTTCTTTCCATTTATTGATCTATTATATATATGTATATTATGAATATATATTATATATAAATCATGTTTTACATTATGGATGTAAGTAAACATGATCTAAGTAATCACATTAATAATTACAAGTTAAAACACGAACGACAAATGAAACGATTTTACCCAAAACGCTACTTTAACATTAATTTACAAAAAATGGGTAATATAAAGTCATAAGTGAACCATATATGATATCATAACAATGAATATGATTCTTTAATAAGTCAATTACATTATTTAAATCATTATACAGGAGGTTTGGATCCATATGAAGAATATCGGATCTAAGGTAAGGGATAATGTTGCAATCTCAATTGTTTTCTATCTGAGATTGCTTATACGTAAGTATTTACTGGGGTTATATTTATCATCCATGTACAAGTTTTATAAAACAAAATTCATGTATTTTTAATTTCCTTTTTACCCATTTTTGACTTTTACTAATGTTATGTATGGAATCTTTCTTTTACGAGGTACTTTTTGACTTTTCTGGTAAAAGTACGAGAAGAATGTTTTTTTAACTTATACGGCACAAACGGATTTTTACGGTTTTATAAAGCCTTATTTTCCTGAATCTTCATCCAAAATATTTCATGAATATTTTAAAAAAATCATTTTCTTTTAAAATTTCAATACATTTTGTGAAAATAAAATGATTTTGAAGAAAAAAGGATATTTTCCTCAATAATTCATTTCAAGTGTTTTATCAAAACCATTTTTCATCTAAGATGACATTTTTTCATATGTGTATGTTTCAAGTATAATGTCTCTATGATTTACATGGTTTCACTTTTCTTATTATGAAATGATATCCATTTCTTTTATATGGATTATGTGAAGATGGGATGATGTTTATGAAACCCATTTTATTTATTGGGTTTTTATGAATGATGTATGTTTATTTTGTGGCACAAGTAAGAATGATTTCATTATGAGATGGGTGAGACCTATATCTCCCTCCAATGAATTGGGTAATGATTTATATATCATGAGATAGAAATGTCTGGAATGTCAAGTTAAAACAGTTCAGTAATTCAGGATTGAAACGAGGAGTGAACTCGATTCAGAAAGGGACTTTGTCCACTAAGATGGTCTTGGAAACAATGTCTTGGCTACTATGGAAATCATATCATGTGCTTAATGGTTTCCACAATTACATGTTTTATTCCCATGCTAGTTTATCATGATTGATGTTCCATTATGATATATGTATTACGTACTTCCAAGATTCATGTCTTTGCTCAAGATTTTGATGTTTAGATTTTATGTTCAAGTTTTTGCATTCAAATGTTTATGGATTGTTTTATGTTCTCTATGTTTACCCTTACTGAGCATTTGAGCTCACCAATTTTATGTTTTCTTTTCCCTAGGATATAAAAAAATGTTTTAGGTAAGAAAAAAAGGGGAAGATCTTTATTGGGAGATGTTGAAGATCTTTCACCACGATTAGAAGATTTTATTCTGAGTTTCCAAAGACACTAAACTATTACGGTCCTTGTGTGTCTATTTTTGTTATGTATTAAGTATTCTGCAAAAGTAATGTAATGTTCATGTACGTCAAGCTTTGGGCCTCTACATGATAAATGGTACCTTTTAATTGTGACAAAAAAAGAAATAATAAAGGGTATCTTTTATCAGTGCTAAAAAATCATTGGTAAAGGGGGCCTTTTATCAACACTTTTTAGCACTTATAAAAGGTATGTTTTATAAGAAAAGTATATATCATAAAAATCATTTATTAATATATTTATATATATATATATATATATTTATGATTTATAGAAGACTAAATATAAATTTACACTTAAAAAATGAGATATTTAGTGAAAATTTCTTAAAAATGAATTAAAAAATAATAATAATTAATAATTCGAAAATTATTATCCAGTAATAGTCATTTAAAAAACAATTGAATGACATAAAAATCCATTAAATTAATGAAGTATCTAAGATAAGTTGAAAACATGACTTGAAATTCAAATGACTATAACATTTTATCCAGGTGTTTATTTGTGCTCTACAAAAAATCAAATTGAATCCTTCCAATAGATCTATGTCTTATCAACTGTAGAAGTCCCCTGTCACAATTTTTTTAGGTTAAAAAGGTATGGAAGGCCTTCAAAATTGAATTTTTAGTTTGGATACCCTAATTTTTTTAATATTCAATGGTATTTAAACTTTGTTTAAGAGGGACTTCTTGTACTTATTTAGTGGTAACTGAATTTATTCTCATGGATTAAATTAATATAAATATCATGGTTTTAAAATTTTATAATTTTTATTATTATAGTTTTATTTATAATTATATATATGCATGTTTTTTATATTTACATATAATAAATCAATTAAAAAATAAATATTTAAACATATTTACATAAAAATTAATTTTTAAAATTACAAACCATATTGAAATAAATATTTATTATTCATTTTATTTAAAATAAAAAATTATTCATTTCATTTACCATATAAAATGCATTAATATATATACACATAAGAGTAATGTTTATAAATAAATATGTGTGTATCAATAAAAAATATATATTTATGTGTATATTGTAATATATATAAATAAATACATATATGTAAATATTTTATGTGTGTATATGCGAAATATAAATGTATATAGTTGTGTGCAAATATGTGCATATGTGTTTGTGTAGGAATATTGTGTAAAAATATCATATATAAATGTTTTTTATATATATATAATTATCATTAAATATATTGTATAAATGTATTTACAGTAAATATTTATAAATACATTACAAAAAAATTATATCTAAATAGACAATTATATATGAATATGTCTAAATATTTTTATGTAAATATATAGAAATATAAATATATATGCAATGTATAAAATTTATATCTAAATTTTCAATATATATACATATTTTAAAATGTATTTAAAAATAATTATATAAATCATATGGAAGTAATTATTATCCATTTTATTTAAAAAATATCTAACCATTTTTTACAATATAAAAATATATGAATATATATATATACTTATATAAATTCATATATAATGTTTATATATACATATGTGTGTGTATTAATAAAAATATATTTATATTTATATTTATATTTATATTTATATTTATATTTATATTTATATTTATATTTATATTTATATTTATATTTATATTTATATTTATATTTATATTTATATTTATATTTATATTTATATTTATATTTATATTTATATTTATATTATAATATATGTAAATGAATATTAATATATAATATATTTAAATAAATATAAGTATACATATATATATCACACACACACACACAAACCTATATTTTATAAATATATTTAAAAAAATTATATAAGTATATGAATAGAAAATATTTATGTAAATATATATATATATATATAAATAGAAATATCATAAAATATATAGCAAACCAAGCTTAGGGTAGTGGTAAATAGGTTCAAATTTCCTGAGGGAGGTGGCAAGATCAATTTCAGTCGCACGCATAGGTGGATAAGAAGTTGGGCACTAGAAAAACAATGACAAAGGGGGTTGTAAGTGCTAATAAAGGGGGTTCATGAGAGTAGGAGTGCTTATAGGTGGTTGGGGGATATAAATCACTGATAATGGGGTGTTTCAAGCACTAATAATGGGGGTTTCAAGCATGATAAAGAGAGAGGGGGTGTGTGAGAGTGCAAGTCCTCCAAAAAAATTAAAAAATTTATCATTGCTAAAAAAGGCCCTGATAAAGGGTGTCTTTACCAATGCTAAAACAAAATTGCTAATAAAGGAACACGTTATGAGTTCTTTTTCTTACACTGATAAAGGTCATCATTTAATGATACTTAAGTAGATAGTGATTTTTTAGTGCTAATAAATCCCATTTATAGTGGTTTTAAAATTAAAATTTGTAGTAGTGACACTAGAGGAACTCTATAAGGGTTTTCCCATTAGTATTTAACACCTTAGGATTTTCTTATCAATATATTATGCTCATACCTATAGTTATAAGCTATCACCTGGGGTAGTGAATTTCATTTTTTAGGATATTTATTGGGTGTTAAAGGTTATTGCATGTGGATTGATAAGATAGACTATTAGAAGTGCATAATTAGACATGATGTTATGTTTTATGGGTCTAGTATCTCTAAGGTGATGAGTGTTGAGTCTATTGAGTCTCCAAATAAGGATGGTGAGTCTTCTGCAAGAACTCCTACACCCATAGGTGTTGAAATTCCTTTAAAATTTAAAGACCATCCCCCATCCAGGATAGACTCCACCTCTTATATTCCACAAAATCTAGGTGAATTTCATACTAATTAAAATTATAAACCTAAAAATGAAGAACAATATAATATTAGGGATTATTAGCACAGTTTAGAGAGATATATATAGGAGTTATAAGGCCCCCATCCCGATTCATCCAAGTTGATGTGGATTCTTATTCCTTTAGTGTTTCTTGAGATTTCTTTAGTGAGGAACCTCAATATTATAAGCTAGATGTTAATTCCAAATAGATCAGGTAGTGTCTAGCTACTATAAAAGATTATATTAATTCACTCCTTAAGAATAAAACATGGTTTTTTGTAACCAAACCAAGTGATGTGAGAATTATAGTCTATAAATGGACATTCAAAAAAAATTGAACAATGTTGGAGAAACTAAAATCAAATTTAAAGATAGATTGGTTACCAAAGGTTTCATTCAATGTCAAATAATTTATTATACTGAAATTTTCTCCCATATAATTAAACATTTATATATAAGGATTCTTCTTTCTTTTTCAACCAAATACGATTTTCATATTGAACAAATGGGTGTAAAAACTATTTTTTTACATAGTACTCTTAATGAAATAATTTACATGACTCCTCCTAAGGGATTTTAAAATATATTTAAACCTAATCAAGTATTCCTTTTAATTAATTATTTGTATGGACTTACAAATAATCTAGTAAATGGAACAAATTTTTTGATTTATTTATGATTTAAAATTATTTTTACATAAATAAATTTGATACATGTGTCT
This sequence comes from Viscum album, assembly GCA_963277665.1. Lineage (NCBI taxonomy): Eukaryota > Viridiplantae > Streptophyta > Magnoliopsida > Santalales > Viscaceae > Viscum > Viscum album. The sequence goes on along the minus strand of OY728131.1, from coordinate 667,392,297 downwards.
AATTTAAATGTGTTAAGCATAATTTTTTTTTACCTATTTTTTTTATGTTGATGACAAGATTTTAATTTTTAAAAATATTAGGATCATAAATTATTTCAAGACCTAATTTAATTATGTCTTTGAAATTAAGGATTTAGTAAATGCTAATGAAATTTTGGGTATGGACATAAATAGAGATAGAGAGGACCAAGCCTTGAATCTGTCTCATTATACTTATGTTAATAATGTTTTGAAAAGGTACCTCTTTTATGACATTAGAACAATTAGTATTCCATTTGGATAATATTTTTAAATGGCCTTAGAGTAGTCCCCTAAAAATGAATATGTTGTTGGTTTTATAAATAAGATCCCCAATACTATTGTTTTAGGAAGTATGATGTATGTCATGGTCTGTTCAAGACCAGATATAACTTTTTCTATATGTAATTTGATGAGTTTATATGGAAAACTTTTAAGCCTAATTAACATGCACTAAAATTTCTCCTCATGTACTTTTATATTTCTTCTAAATTATGCATTCTATATGGAATAAATTACAGTTTTAGAGCTGATATTGTTAGATTTGTTGACTCTTATTATACTGTAAACATTGATTCTTATAAGTCACTCACTGGTTTTGTATTTTTGGTATATGGAGGACCAATATTCTAGAAATTCATCATAAAATTGGTGGTTTAAATCTCCACCACAAGGTGAATTATATATCCTCAATCGATGGAATCAATGAAGCTATATGGTTATGAATTTTGATTACTCACCTATTATTTTTTATTGGTAGCATTTTTGACCACTGTGATATCCAATATTATTTTCATTTATCTAAAAACAATTTATTACATGATACATTGAATCATATTTACATTAGACTTCATTTTTTAGGGATATTATAGAATTTGGGACAGTGTGTTTCAAAAACATTCACATTGGAGACAATTCAGTTGCTAGTTTGACTAAGGATGGACTTTTATCTAAATTCAAAAATTGTTTAAGTTTAATGAATTTGGTCCCAATTCTATAGTTTAGGTTTTGATAACACTATGATTAATTCATTTAATTTCAAGATGGATATTTTTTATACCATTCCTGCATATCTATAGAATTAAAATTCATTTTTCATTTAGATTCCATAAAAATGTTTTCCATGCCCTTTTATTTATCCATGTGTTGATATAGTTTTTATTTTCTTGACTAATTTCATCTACAAAAAATACTCAAGCATGGAAACAATTTATATGCAGTGTAATTTTCAAATTTCATTGCCGTTATTTGTCCCAGTTTATTCTGTTTTCTTTTTTTTAAGCGATTAACCGGGATCATTGATCCCACTAATCCAATAGGCTAGTCCTATATAGGGTGTTTTTTTGAACCTTTTCAATCTGTTTCATTATTCTCACAGCCAATTTGGAGCCTTCATGTGTGCTACTTCACTAGGCTACTTATAGTTAGACGAATTTTCATTTTGATCATGGTCATCCCCACAAATTGCATCCAACTGTTTTTTCCTCCACCACCTAACTCATCCTTGATACGCCGTTATGGATTTACACTACATCATTTTGGGCATTCAGTATTTTGATATCATTCTGAGGGAATTTTTCTAGTTTTTTAGAGGAATCTAAGTTTCTTTTTTTTTTGATTTCTAAGTAAGAGCTCTATGAAGGAGAAGGAAATCAAGGTCTACCAATAATCTGCACTTCCCTTCATCCCTATTGTGTTTATCTCTATAACTATAGATTCTTTCTATTAGAGAATTAGTAGAAGATAGCTGGATATTTTTTTTAGGAGGACCACACACTAGAAGAAACTTGTAACCATTGACATTGTTCCTCATTTCCAAGTTTCGAAAAAGAAACTTAGCACTGTAAGCTATTCCATTTTTTATTTTCAACCTTTCTTGATCTTGTATCATTTTTGAGTGTGTGCATGTGTCCATTGAAAAGTGTATAGTGTTGATTTTTAATGAATGGATTCATCACTTCAACCCAGTTCAGTAGTTTTAGCCTCTTCAAATAGTTTCGATGGTTTTACTTTATTTTCATTCAATTCTATGAGTGTTTTTATGTTCTTTCACTTAGTAATAGATCCTAACCTATGGTGGTGTTCTCGTCCTTCATATATGATCACCATGTTCTGAATCACATTATATCTTGGTGTTATTTACTTCTTCTAGAATTTTTCTTTATATTATTATAATCCATAAGTTCTATCTTTAATTTTTGAATACTAATTCATGGGTTTTTGGTAAATAAAACAATTTATTCTATCAAAATGTAACCTAATAATAAAACTCAATGTATCCTTTACTATTATTTAGGATAATAACAATAATGTTTCCCCTAACACCCCTCATCATCCATAGTGGATTTCGGTGGCTTCATTTGTGGTTAGGATGACAGTTGTAAGGAAGCTATAGTAAGTTGTGTTTGGCAGGTGACATGTGGGAATGAGCTTAATGATATCATTTTTGTTAATATCAAAATTGGATTGCATCCATTTATCCCACATAAATTTCTTCAGGTTCAAGGAACTTTCTTTTATATCAGCATGTGGTGTTAGTTAGCTCATATGAGCATCCCTTGGTCTGCCTCTCAGAGTCCTCCTTCCCAACGCCTATAAAATTTTTACTAACTAAAATTATTCAAAAAATAAGAAATTATTTTTCTTAGTGAAAATTATTTTAAAAATTTTTATTTTTTTATTTTTTTCTAAAATAATTTAAAATTTATTTTTACCCATAAAATAATTAAAACAATTAATATGTGGTCAATTTTATCAATTAAATTAAAAAATTAATAATATTAAATTTAAAAATTATATGCATTGAATTAGAACATAAATCATGCATTAAAAACTCACTCTAGATTCAATTTATCCATCTGTATCCTATAAGGGGTCAATTATATCAATTCATACCCACCCAACCACTTTGATACCAAAGAAAAAAATTATTGATCCAACTCATGCACCTACATTCATGATAGTCTATATAATCATAGAAAAGAAAAACATGGTGAGGTATTTACATATGATCATGCATCATAATGAAAAAATACCAATATACATGTTAATTAAAATAAATAAGCTCAAAAAAATAATACAGGATTTAAAAATAGGGATTTCCCACATGATTTAAACCGGGGAAAAAATTCTTAAACAAGTCCTTCCAAATTTCTCTTAAAAAATAAGCCAATTCCTTTCAAAAACCATTAGTAAAAGGAATCACATGCTTTTTTTACTCGCACTTGTACCATGGGATTTTTTTTGAAGAAATTTACTTTATAAAATCACACAATTTTTTTAAAATCAATTTCAAAACCATCACCTAAAATTATCCCATTCCTTATAAAAATCCATCATAAACCATTTCCATAACAAATCCATTTTTCATCAAAACCCAATTTTTAAATCCAATTTTAAAAACGAAATTACATCTTACATCATTTACTTAGAAATCCATTTTACAATAAAAATACTTTTTAAATACACATTTAAAAAAGAAAAGTCAATTACCAAGATAATTCAACTCACACCATAAAAAAATCATAAATAATACCACCAAAAATCATTAGACAAAGGTTCCACCATTGAACATAAAACCACCAAATGGACAAGGAAATCGGAAATGTAAAGTTCATCCAGCTCATTTGGAGTTAACAAGACTCCACTCTAAGAGAAAATTTATCCAATCCAACTCCAACTAAAATAAATTCAATTTTTTGAAAAAATACACAATTTAGTGAATAACTGGTATAAAATAAGAAAATGTAAAGAGAAATCAAGAATAAACACTTAAGAAAGTTATCCTTTCCCATAGAAACTCCCACAACAAACTTCATAAAGATTTGACATCTATTGGTGAAGATGTACTATAGGTAAAAGGAGATGAATGAGGAGAATATCTAGGGTGTATCCACCGTATTATATCCGAAAATATCTTAAATACCCTTTTTCATCTCATTTAATCAATTTATTAATATTTTAAAAAAATTGGAAATTTCCCATCCTAATTGATTTTTAGAAAATAGTATGACCCTTATGTATTAAGCCTTGCATATTTGGTGACCCTTATATATCACCCCAGAGTAACATTATGCAAAAACAACCCATATGTATCAGATAAATGACCCTTAGGTATCACCTTTTTTCGTAGGACTGACTCTTACGTATGAGAGAAATAACCCTTATGTATCACCCTTTATCATAGGAATAACCCTTGTATATCAGTAAGGTTTACCTTTCCATATAACATAGTATTACAACACTTAACTGAATTCATATAATATGGTAACCCTTATGTATCATGAAGTTAATCTTATATATCATTTGGGTTACATTTATATATTTACCCTCCTATATCGATACTTTATTATTTCCTCCAACTCTTCATGAGACGACTCTTACATATGAAAACACTTACACATGAAGGAATTAGATAATTTTCTAAATATATATACCTTCATTTATAAGTACTTTTAAAAATAAAAGACTATTATATATGGTGATTTTATTAAATTTCAACTCCAAAGTCTACAACTGTCAGATCAGTTGTACCCTGTGACTAAAAACCCAAAATTCTCAAAAAATTAATACAACTCCAAAAAATTCTAAAATTCATCATAAAAAATATCCAAATTTCATTTAAAAAAATAGCACCAAAAAACCATATAACCAACACTTTAAAAAAATCATAAATAAAATAAACCACACTTTGACACATGCTAGTCATGGTATGGCCTGTTTCTTGGAGCTGAAATTCTCAGCAATTTCACCTAACCCTACCCTGACACTCACTTGAGCACCTAAAACACCCCTTGGGTCTCCACAAAAATAGCTCTTGAATATGTTCCAACACTCAAAAACCCCATATGAGACATAATTCTCATAACATCCCCAACCCCAGGACAAAAAATTCAAATTTCCTCAGAAAACAAGGTCCTATAAATTTGTGGGTGATTACAAAGGCCTTCTGGTCCCTTTTGAAGAAAAATATAATAATTTGTAATTAATCATAATAGTATCATAATTAATAGTTAATTAATCATTATTTTATAAAAATTAGTAATAATTATTGACACTTATTATTAATTAATAATGGTTGATAATAATTAATAATTTTATTAAATGTTAATTATTTAATAATTAGTGGTTAATGTCATAAATTAAAATTAATTTATAATTATTAATAATTAGTTATTAATAAATAATAAAAATATTAAAATTTGACATTAATTTATAATAATATAATTAATTATTATTATTAATTAATACCTTATTTATAATATTTATTAAAAATAATAAAATTTTCTAATTAATAATTTATAATTCCACAATTCATTTTTTTTATTTTATTGAAGAGACACTTTGAGGGAAAGTGGGAACCTACAGAACACCCTCCATTATCAAGTCACACCCACATCAAACACACATACAGAGTTCAAAATTCAAAAAATAAAACAGATCCAAACATTGTGCCATCATAAGCCCCCCAATTTCAAAATCCAAAATAAACCATCATCACAGCCAATCCCGCAAATCCCGCAGCCAGCCGAGGAAGTTGTGCCGCCTGAGAAACCTACCATAGAGGACCATATCACTTCCATTATCACATCTCTAGCAAATAATTGTCACCACCAACATTTCATCACGTCACCAGGGTCACCCTCATCTACTCATCATTGTCGGCCTCTCTTTGGTGTCCACCGTCAAAACCAAACATCGTTGTCTTCATTTTCACCTTCCACAACCAGACTATCGTCAACACAAAACTGAAATCACTAGCATCGATGCTATTCAAACACTGTTGAGTGAGGACCATTACTCCTGGAATGATGAAATCTCCTTGAATAGTACCTCCCAAAGCTCCGGCAAACACAACTTCGCTAGACCGACCTGGGGAGGAGAGATAGTACATGGAGCCAAAGCATAGTAAGAGTGGAAATGAGCCTTCACAGAGAGATGTGATCATTACCGGCAACGCCCAACCAAAATAATACCACATTGTCTCCTAAACATGGGTCGGGCATCCTGAAACCCCCAACTGCAATGCACAACCCAACCCAAAGCCTATTGGAAGCCATCACACCCAACCTACCAAGTAGAGCACGATGGACCTAGAGGCAAGAGAGGAGTATGAGTGGCTGATACCTCTAAAGCAATATGTGACTGAGAAAGCACCGCCATAGTCACCAAAAAACAAAAACAATAAACCTTCTCCAGAAAAACATAGACCACCACGCCATCAAAAATCCCTAATAGTAATAGATCCACAATAAATAACAACATGGAAGTAGAAAAAAATGGGATGAAACCCTAAACAAATATGGGACTGAAAACCTAAGTGAAAACCGGGATAAACCCCTAAAATGGAATCAAGCTAGGGAGTAAAACCCTAGGAAAAGGAAAGGACATCAGGGGATGGTCCCCTGGGAATGAGGAAGGAGAATGCTCCAGAGAGCTCATCGGTAGATTAGAGGTCATAACCAGCACTTGGGGAGAAAGTCGGGGAAGAATGAGAGAAATGCTCTCGGGAGAGCACACTGGGAGAGAACAGGGCCATCCTATTCCTAATTACTAATTTCTAATACTTGATAATATTTAATATATTTTTTTAATAAATTTTTATAAATTTTTTATATCATTTTTAAATATTAAAATTATTCATTTATTTATTGAATATTCAATATTCATGTATATAAATTGTTTAGATTGTAAATCTTGGTACACTTTAGTTTAAAGTGTTTAAACTAATTCTTATTAATTTCATGCCATACATTTAGGAAGTTATATGCTATGTATGTATTGTCTCAACCTAGATCTCATTCATATGACCAAATCTAGAGCATCACATACCTTGGGCATGTTTCCTCATACATCATAGGTTGTTGAATTATAGGGAGGGTCGATAATATATTATGGGGAGAATATAAAATTGATATTTTTATATATGATAATAGATAAATAAATAAAACATCCATAACAAATACGAACATCAAAGAGTTATGAAATTACAACAAAAGTCTCACCATCACATATAAGAAACATCATGTTATAACAAAATAAATGATATCATAGAATACAACCAACCATCAAAGATGAATTTATTTAATGAGTGTTTATACATAATAGATAATAAAAAATAAATAAAATATATAAAAGGAAACATCACTACCAATCCACAACCTTTCCTCAAAACTATCACTACAATCATGTGAAGATACTTCATCCCACTCACTTACACTTAGGTCCTTTTCCCTAACTTGCATGCCAATATAAGTTATGAACATCCACCATGGTTCATGTACAAGGTGTGTGAATAAAAAACAATAGGTAATCACCAATGGGTTCTTAATATAAACCATGATATATGTTAATACATGTATAACATGAAATAGAAAATGTAAACAATCATAATAATTATACTAGTCATACCATCAAGTGCTTGAGAAGTCAATCTAACAGTTGCCTTTTACTTTATTAGCCACTGTCAATAATTTCTATATGAAAGTAATTATTTAGATACTAGGATAGAATAGAAAAGAACCCATTCATGTTCATAATTAACTAGATATCAAGTTGGTATAATATTTAATTTGATTTTTCTCATATTCAAATGAACATTTTGTTAGTTCCCACCCAACTTGTATGATCTCACAATCAACTGGATACTATGTAGATCCCCACCAAACCTATATCATCTCATAATCATCTAAATAATAGGATGATCCACACCAAACATGTCCAATGTAAACCAAATACTAGGTTGGCCCATACCCATCCCATATAGTCTCAAAATCAATAGAATAGTAGGTTGGTATCTACCCAAACTATATAATCTCAACTGGTTACTAGGTTGGTCTCCACCTAACCCATTTAAATTAAATTAGATACTAGGTTGTTTTCCACCCAACCCTTCATATATGATAATCATTTGGATACTTGGTTAGTCTCCACTAATTCATCAAATATCATAATCAATTAGATACTAGGTTTGTCTCCACCTAACTCTCATAATCCTAAAATCATCTCCTCTGTCAATTCTTAAAAAATAGTCCTGACATCGTCACCACTATCCCTTTGATCAATTAACAAATCACCTAGAAAAATAACTCAAGGATAGTAAACACTATCATAAGGAAACACATTTTTCAACTTTAGATATTAACTAATTAACCATTTCATCTCATTCATATGTGTCTTAAAAATAATCTATTATCACTTGGCTGATAGAAACGATTACATCACATGTTTTATTTAAACCCATACATTTATTTGGGATCAAACATCTCATTCTTAAAACATCACTCTCAAAAATTACCTCTCTAATGACACAAGACCCTATTCCATAACTCATAACTCTCCTATCTATGGCCTCAAAAAGGACCCACCATCATTTAAACAATTAAATAATCTATCCTTAGAAGGTAATCTATCATAATTTCATGAGTCCACTATTGGGATTTACCATTCAAACTTGTTCAATCCCATAAGTCACCTTTCACACTGTGAGTTAGCCTATAAGACTCATTTCTAACTCATTCTGTACATGAATCCCCAAGGTGAACCAATCAATGGTCAATTAACCCAACAGTCTACCCTTGGTAGAATCCTCTCTCATGGTTTCCCTAGACCTCTCAAGACCTCTCACATCTATTCTGATCCCCATTCATAGGTCACCCCAACCAATGAACTCAATTCAAATACGAATTATCAAGTTAAACCACCACTCAACTCACACATATCTCACAACTCCAAATAGATCATCATATATTATCATAAGATACATCAATTGGTCTCTTAGTTCACCACACAAATTTAAATACCTTTTATGAGTCCCTATATTATATACTCAAGATCATTATCTAAATGATTCATGGTAAAATTTTGAAATTTAAGGGAATTATTGACAGTCACCATCAATTACCCTAATAGGTTACACCTATTTTACTACAACTCTTTAAGTCCCCATCAACTCTCATTAAGGTCATTCATAAACTCTTAACCCCACTTACACATCAAACAATACATAAAAGTATATATAAAAGTTACAATAAAAGGGTCCACCTACCTCATGATCCCTTATCTCATAAATAGGATTAATTTAATTAATTATAAAACAATTATAATTAATTTCCATAATCGATTCCTTAATCGACATAAAATTTCAAAAATCACTAAGTGGATTATTCTCCTTAGAACCTTAAGCAATATCCTGTTGATGACCCATGACATTCATTATACATTCTCATGAGAAAAATTCTCAACATCTTACTTTGAATTATTATTCAATTTATCCAAAAATAGATGAAATTCAGAAAATAATAAGGTGATTTACCTCTAGTGAAGTGGTGAGTAACTATATGAAATAGCCATCCCTAATATTCCTCTATGTATTGAAAGAAAAATCAATATAATTGTGATGTAATTCCACCATAATTCATGGGAATTTAAATCTATATCTATTAAAAATATAAAACAAAATTAGAGAAAGATATAATAAATATAAGTAAGGAAAATAAAAATAGTATATTTTAACTCAGTGATGAATATAAGGACTCATAAATCCCCCTGAATAAATAATAATAAGATGGGAAGAAAAAGTAAAACTATACCCCACCCCCATAAACTCCATAAGAAGAATAACCCAGAAGGGGGTTATCAAAATTATCCCTGAAATGATGAAAACTCACCCAATTTATATGGGGGTTGAGGAAAACCATATAGAATTTAGTATCCCTCCCTAGAGTTCTAGTGAGCTACTAGCTCCCCTGTTCTAACCATTGGACTCTCAGTGGTGGTATTCACAACCATTGGTTTTTCAATAGAACTCTGGTGTCCTTCACCAAGGTTTTAGAGGTTGTTGTTACAACCCATAAAACCTATTTAATATACAAAATGGTAAATAATCTACCAATATTACCATAGCAAAAAATCAATTTTAAATAATCGAACATGTTAATAACCTCTTTCTCTCAATCCTAATTCAAAAATTCAAATCCTCACTAGATTTCACTCTACTAGAATCAATAATCTCTTGGTTCTACTAAAACCCAATGGTTTAAACCATTATAAACTCCCCACTATACCATTTCTCATCCCTGATAATTATTATTTTACATATCTAATGGAACGTTAATCTATCACAGATCCCTTATAAAATTTTATTCTCTAAGAAATACAGTGTAGTAGTGCCAATTTTGTCTCTCAAGGTGGTTATGAGCTAAGTTAAAAAATCAATTTTCTTATTTGTTTCTTAAACAGAAAATAAAATGGGGATTTTTGGGTTTTAATGAAAATATTATGATTAAAAAAATTAAATTAAAAATTAATAAAATAAATTATTTTTATATTAAAAGAAAATTAGATTGAAAAGAAGTGAAAAATAAATTTTAAATAAAAAACTGTGGTGGACTAGTTTCAACCCTTTGGAAACTCTCCTCTTCCTTATGTATAAGGATTATATAATTGAATTTCCCAATTTTCAACCAAATACCTCCACGTGAACACCTAGTTTTTACTAAAAACCATAACAAGACCTTAGTATGAGTGTTGATCCCCTTATGAAAGTTCTTCAAAATATTAAAGATCTCTAAGAAATCAAACATGATTGATCTCACTATGCGGAAAAGAAAATAATTCTTCTAAGAAGTTTAAATATCTAGATAAACTACTTTAATTTCTTAAATTGAACAATAATCTATATGATATTAGAATAAAGTGCATTTAAGAAATAAAATACCCATTTAATTCAAGAATATAGTTTTTAGAGAAAATTCAAAAAGATAAATAAAAAATCAAAAGACTCAAAAGGGAAGGTCTTTAGGTCTCTGTTTCCACAACCATTTAATATTTTAACTATGAATGGATAAATCAACTCCCAATATCCTTCTTACCCTATCTCTCTCACACTATCTTTATCTCATCTACTCAGAACTATAGAAATCAATCTCCTTGTGGAGTAAAAACTCTCCTAGACAACATGATGTAGTTGAGTGTATATTTTGATATTTGGTTCATATATATTTCATGAAATGGAGTTAAAATATTTGAAATGGTGACAACACTAAAGTCAATATTGGGGAATCTGTATGCATATTTGGAACTTTTCCATGATCATCTCTTAGTAAAACTAACAAAAAATACTTATTCTCATGCATAGATAGATAACAGTCATTTATCATGTGTACTAATATTTAAATCATATTTTAACGCTACTATAATTATCCCATGAACTTTAACTATTAATCTTATATTTAAATGAAATCAAATAGTTGAGATGTGGAGTTGGATAAAATATAGCAATACAAAAAAATTGGTTCCTCAAATTTGAAAAAGTAAAAAAGGTGTATATGAGGAGCTCATTCAAATCAAAAGTTTTTATTTCTTATGACATCCATTTCATAAGGCTTCACAAGTATTATAGAATTTAATTCATATGGTATTCAGGTTTCTAAATTCATATGATATGGAAATCATACAGAATCAAGGTTATATAATTGGGAAAAAGACTTACAAAACCAGAAAAATACTTATGGGATTGTAGAAGTCATACAGGACTAATATTCTCAAAAAACTTTGGAATTATTATATTTTAAAAAGTTATACAAAATGGTAATGAAGTCTTATGAAATAAAAATTCTTAAAAAATACAAAGTCTTATGATTTGGAAATGACTTATATAATTTCCAAAAGTCATAAGAAATTGAGTAAAAGTATTATGAAATCACAAAAGTCATAGAAAATCAGGGAAAACTCATATGCAACAAGACTAAGCCAACATTTAATCCTTTTCAAGTTCAAAATGAAAATTTCACAAAAAATCAAATACAAACATGGATTTATCAATTATTTACAAGAATGATTAAAAACACTTAAAAACATAAATTGGTCCATTTTCACAATAATTCCAAAAATTCACAAAAAGTATAAAAATGATATAATTCCTTTAAAATAGTAAAAATGGTCTAGATTAAATCATTTAAGTTAAAATAAAAAGTGATTTGAATATCAACTCTATAAATTTTCCCACACTTAAGACTCATAATCCTAGACAAGTAAACATCAAAATAAATACCAATGTAATTCCAAAATACAATCCCATGAGATCAACTAATTTAACACCAAAGAACTCAAAATTTTCATGATATTTTAATATACTTCATTTAAAATTCTCCATTAAGTTCATTAAATCCATTTCCACTTCAATTATCTTATTATTCACACAAAACACTTACCTCGCTCTAATTTAACCTCCTCACACATATGTATATTTTCATTTAATCTTTAATCATCAAAACAAATTCAAGGATCACCATGGGTTTGATTACCTCTTAAATATCCACCTAAATGAGTCAAATACTTTTTTCTATCAAGTGTACTTTTCAAGGATGTTAATTGGATTAAGGGTTGGTAGGTTTTAGATGTGAAAAATATCTAAGGCTGAATAAGGAGGTTTTTCTTATTTTTTAGAAAAAATGTATGATTTAAATTTTCAATCAAAAAAAGTATCCTCCTTATTTAATTTGGTAGTTAATTCACTCCAAATGCATTGAAATTTCTAAATAAATATCACACCTCTTTATTTTAGAAACAATGATTTATTCACTCAACTGCCTTCAACAGATTTAAGCTTCTATTGTTTTATTTTAAAAATATATCCGTAATTACAGTTTTAAATGAAGATAGGTTTTCATGAGTTTTAAATGGTTATTTGTACTTACTAGTGTGGTTTTTGAATGATAAATATTCCTTTAATATTTTCTAAATTTATTTTTACTTATTTTTACATCCACATAACTCACCAGATTTTTTTTATCATTTAGATTTTGGAATTATTATTTCAAATTACTTCAGTAGAACTACTTCAAAAAAGTCTCAATATATCTTCCTAGATAATAATTTTTTTTCAAAATAGACCCAAATGATGTAGAAAATTAGAAGATATAAATCCTTATTCTTAGGTCCAAATATATCATGCATTTTCACTTTTAGAGTAGGTTTGGATATGAATTAAAAGTTTGTAATATGGATTCAAAATAGGTTATTCATATCAACTAAGGGATCAATGGGATAGAATATAAATTACATTCCTGAATGAAAGGTTCTTTGAAAATTTTGGATTTAAAAATAAAAGAAATTTCCTCAATCATTTAAACAATATCAACTTAATCTCTCATGTTTCGAAAAAAACAAATGAAATTCTATTTCATCAACATTGTTTTGTTCTCTTATAAAATAGGGTGAATGTTAAAAATATTTCAAAATAATATTAAAAATTATTATAGGAAGGTGATTATAAAATTTTTGAAAATGATTTGAGGCATTAGATTCAAAATTTCAGGGTTATTTTTATGAATTTACAAAAATTATGAATTTAAGATAAAGTCTATTTTAGTATTCATTTAAATTCAGTTACATGGGTTAAATCAATATACTCAATGATAGAGATTTCAAAAATTTCAAAGATATTCATTTTTTGCACACAATTTTCAAAAACACACTAAAATGAAGGAAAAATACACAAAAATAAAACAAAAAACAAAAAAAATAAATGAAAAATAACATCAAAATAGAAATAAATATAGTAAAATAAAAATAAAATAAAAAAAACAAAATCCCATTCTGATCAAATAATGTGGATCCTCAAAAAAAAATTTGTATTATGTCCTAATTTTGAAATAATTTATATCATAAATTATAATCATAAAGTTATGGAGAAATCAAAAAACAAACAAAAATGAAGAACACAACCCATGGTTCAGTTATACTTAGCATATTGATGGTTGATCTCCCCCAAGTGACTCTTTAAAATTATCTATAAATAAACTTATTCTCTACCCATTAACTTTAGAGATTTTTTTATTCCATGGTTATTTAATTTAAAGAGAACCAAAATGGAAAAACATGGGTAACAATAAAAGATCTTTCACATTTTGAATGAAATTTACATAGAAATTGATTAATTCTTGATTCAAACATCATCACCTTGATCCTTCTTTATAGTTTATATTTAGGATCATTCCATCATGAATTTTTTTTATACTTGTATATATTTCCACTTTCTTATGCATAATTTCTTATCTCTTCTAACTCTTATAAGAAGAATTTTATTTCTTTTCCAGTAGAAAATAGATTTTATGTTATAGGTTTTAATAGAACAAAATGAATTTAGTTCTAACTCCATAAAAAGGTAAAAATATTTCCCATAGACTAATATAAAAGGTGACATTCCAATTAGTGTTTTCAAATAGTATTATAATCCTAAAGAGCATCATATAATCTATAACTTCAGTATTTTCTATTTGGTTGGACAATTTTTTCCAAAATGTGTTTGATTTATCTATTTGATAACTTATATATTCCATTTAATTGAGGTTTATAGGGTTTATAAACCCTATGCTAAATTCCATATTTACTTAAAGCAGATTCTGATTTTATATTTCAAAAATTTATTTTTTATAATAAACATTGTAAAACCAAATCTAGAAAATATATTTCTATTTATAAATTTGGAAACAACTTTTACATCATCATCTTTAATGGGAATAACATCTACCCACTTTAAAACATAATCAATAATAATTAAAATGTAAAGGTATCTAAAATAATTGGAAAATGGTCCTATGAAATACATACCCCATGAATCAGACACATCATAAAACAAAATGTTTTTTATGTCATTTTATTCCTCTTAGAAATGTTTCCTTTAAAATAATAGGTTTTACATGTTCTATCGAATTAAATTAAATTTTTAAAAATGGTGGACTAATATAAACCAAAGTCAAGAAATTTCTTAGATGTTTTTTAGGATCCAAATTTTTCTCCAGAACTTAAATAATATAAAAAATTCATCACTAATTAAAATTATGAATTTGTAATTCATCTCCTAACTACTTTGACACTACCCATATGTCACAATTAAGGATCATCCCAAATGTATTTTCTTAACACACTCGCTATCATAATGAATTTTTTCTTACAGAACTAGTGGGGAAATTTATTAACATATAGATAATTCATAAGATTATAAAACCATGGTCTCTAACTCTTAAAAAATGTAATTATTTATTAAAAAAGGTTTCTTAAATTGGTAGATAGATCTAAGATTTTCATCCAAAGTAGAAGGAAACATGATCAAATGTCCAGCCAAAAAATTTTCTCTACCATTATTATCCTTTATTTCAATATAAAACTCTTGTAACAATAATATATATATCTACAACCTAGGTTTTGTAACATGTTTCTTCATGAAAAAAATTGATTGAAAAATAGTGAGTGAAAAGAATTTGTTTGGAGCCTAAAAAATAACATTTAAACCTTTCTAAAGAAACAAATAACATCTAATATACCCTTATCAGTTGTTTAGTTAGATTGATATTAATATAAAATCCTAGATTCATAATCTGTCACATTATATTTATTTTCTAGTTTTTAACACAAAAATATTCCAAGTGAAGCATCATATACATTAGTCATTAATTCAAAGGAAAATTTTTATTTTTAAGGTTAGACAATTGGTGGGGATACATGTTTTTATTTCATCTCCCTAAAGGAAAGTTATTAACCCTAATTAAATACAAACTATGACTCTTTTTAAATAAAACTAAATAAAGTTAAATCTACCTTTGTAAAAAATAATTAATCTCCTATAAAAACTATCATATCCAATAAATGATCTCATGTCTCTCAATATTTTTGGGTATGGGAGTGATGAAATGAACTCAATATTAAATTTTCCACTTGAATTATATATTTAGATACTAGATAACTAAGTAAAATTACTTTATATTTTATGAAAAGTAGTTTTTCATAGTTGGGAGTAATATTTTTATGAATGAAAGTCTTAAGGATGGTACAAAAACTCTTTAAAAAACTCTAAAAAAATAGTCTATAAATAGTAAATCCATCCATAAAAACTTCCCTAAAACTTTCTAAAAAAAACATTATATATATTTGTAAAGTTCCTATGGAATTATATAAACCAAAGTTAGTTATCCTATAAGAAAAAGTGCCAAAATTTCATGTGAAATTGGTTTTATCTTAATCTTTAGGTGCAATGTGAATTTGAAAGTAACTAGTTTATCCATCAAGAAAACAATATTGGGTCTATCTAGTTAATATCTCAAGAACTTGGTTAAGAAATGGGAGTGTTAAATGGTACTTCCAAGTCACTAAAACAAATTTTATATAATCAATACGCACTCTTAATTTATTTTAAAGTATAATATGAATAAGCTCGCCAATTTTATTCTTTGAAAATTTGGAATCATTGTTTTTGGGAATGACTTGGATAGGACTCACCCATTGGCTATCAAAGATGGTAAAAATGATTCCAATATCCAAAAAGGTATCCAATTCCATTTTAATGACATCTAGTATTGTTGGGTTTTGTCTACTTCAAAATCACCTAGTAGGTTTTTCATTATCCTCTAAAAAAGTTCTATGTAAGAAAACTAAAGGGCTAATTCTTATTAAATCAGATAAATTATTTCATAAAACTTGGTTATATGTTATAATGACTTATAAAAGTTGGTTCTCTTGTTCTTTACATATTTATTTAGAAACGATAATATAGGAATTCTAATTTTCACCTAAAATGCATATTTTAGGTTTTTAATAAGTGGTTTTTACTCTAACTCAGGGGGTTATTTTCACTAATCATATAATGTTTGATTGACTCAAAAAAAAATCAACTTCTAATTCATTAATAAAACAATAAAATTTCATATTTAAGTTGAAAATAGAATGTTATTCAGTAGTTTATTAATAGGTGTGATTTTATAAAAAAATATAGATTCAAGAGAACATTCAAGATTTGGATTTTCAAAAATATTTTTTATAGTTTTAAAAAACTCATAAATAGTTTCACAAGAAAATTAATCATTATTTTTACCAAAAAAACAAGTAGCCTTGGAAATTTTTAAAATTCAATCAGTTTTATTGAAAATAAAATAGGAGTTATAAATTATTTAAACTTCAGATGAATTAGTCTTAACAAGTTCAACATTCTCAATTTCAATTTGACATCCAAATTTTCAACTTCTTCTAAATAGAATATAGATTTATCATTTTTCATATTTTCAATAATTTCATAGAATTTGAATCTAATATTTTCCAAATAAGATGGTTTAAAAATAGAAGTTTCGGTGTTGAATCTCTCTTTATACAAAACATTTATGTTCATATATAAGTCGGGTTCATTATCAGGGAAAGTTTTATTTTTTGAGAAACACTTGGTAGTTAATTAAATGTAAAATAAAGAAACAATTTAGTTGAAAAATAATCAATCATGCTCACTTGAGATGATAAATGATCCTATATTGGGTTGTTTCTTGGACAAAAAAAATGTTAAAATGAACTATTTCATTTTCAAATTCAAGAGAAAATATTCCTTTTTGTACTTTTATAATTACCTAAGAAATTTTCAAAAAAGGAATCCCAATAATGAGAGGTGTATATGTACTAAACCTGTCATCTTTCATATCCAAGACATAGAAATCTATAGGAAGAATCATGTCTCTTACTTAAACAAAAACACCCTCAATGATACCAGTAGGTTTTGTTATACTTAAATTTACTAATTAAATAAAAATTCCAATAGGATTAAGATTTCCAACCTAAAATATTAATAAAAAAATAGGTAATTCTGTTTATTAAATCTCTTAATTCTAGCATGATATTATTGAATTTACACTTCTATATGGTGTTAGTAATTATAAAAGTTTTTGGTATTTTAATTTCATTGGTAATACATATTTAACCATGGAGGAAACATTATTCCCTAAGTTTACTTTCTTTCCTATTTTGAATTTCCTCTCACAAGAAAAAATTTATTTAAACAAATCATATCTTAGAATCTATTTCACACCATCAAGTAAAGGTAAAATGACATAAACATTCCTAAAAGTTTCCAAAACTTATTTATCTAATTAATTTTCATCAATCTTCTTTACTTTTGGGTTACTCTTAGTTCATGGAAGTAATGATTTTGTTTTCTTTTTATCATTTTGATCATTTTTTTCAAAAACATAAAGTCCTTGCATCCTTTTTTAATCCTCAATTCTTTTAAGAAAATCCTCTTCTTTTGTCCTTAATTTTTATTCCAAAATAGAATTTTGAAATTTTTGTGTGTTTAATAGAATTTGTTCTTTTTTTTAATAGGGTCTAAAATAGGTGAAAATGGTTTATAAATCTCTTTAATATGTTTGGGGTCAGAATAACCTGTTCATTTTTAAATTTGGGGGTTTTTTCAGCTTAGTGCCACTCCTGAGTTCTATCACACTCACATTTTGTTCACCTTTTTCCTTGGGATTCATTTGATTTTTTGAAGGTAAACCTCCATTGATTTGATTTCTAATGAAGACAACATCAATGGACATTTGTCCCATTTGTGTCATAAAAGTGTTTATTAGTATTTTCTATTGTCTCACCACTTATCTGAGGCTATTTTATGATTTTTTAACAAGTTTTACAGGATAAAAATTCCTCCCATAATGAGTATTGAATTTCACATTGAATTATTTTAGTTGGGAATTACTTGACTCGGCCTTAAAAAACTATTCCTTGTAGTCCGGTTTTTCTAAATCTATCATTAGATTTATTATTCCATATTTGGTTAAAATCTTGGTTGATTTGAAAGTATCATTGTTGGTTTTATAGGAAGGTTATTCCAGAAAAATTAACATTGAAATTTTTATAAAGTTCTTTCATTTTAGGGAACTAATTACTAAAATGTTCAATTGAAGAAAAAAACTATAGATTACTTTAAATTGAAAAGTTTTTTCAGTTTTGGGTGGAACTTGTAAATTGTTTAAAAACATCAATAATATATCCATGGTGGAAAAATCATTAATTGGTCTCACAATCATGCCATTATCAAAAGTTAAAGTGGTGACTTTTTTATCAAATTTGACATGTAAAAGGTCTCTTTATTCGATTATAGATAATTTTAGTCCATGTTTTATTAAGAGTTCTACTAATAGTTGGGGTTTTGTCTACTAAATCTCATCATGTAGCACCATCTATCACAATCATTTAAATATGAAAAAGCCTCTCATAAAAAATATTGAATTAAAATTTGTTCACTTATTTGATAGTGTGGGAAACTGAAACATGATCTCTTGAATCTTTCCCAATATTCATGAATAATATCACCTTGAGTTTGATTAACACTACAAATTTATTTTCTAATTATAGAAATCCTATAAGTGGGAAAACAATTTCAAATAAATTATTTTTTAATTCATTTAAATATCTATCCAAAGTTTAATGTGAGTAAAAACCTTTCTTTGAAAACTAAATTTAAAGAAAAAAATAAAATCCTTAAGCTTCATTTGATCTCTATTTAATCATTTTGGTTTAATTTTGACACAAATTTAATAAATTTCTTAAAGGTTTTTTTATAGATCCCCCACTGGGTGTCCATTTAATTTTGGAAGTAGGTGAATGAAATAAGATTTGATTTCAAATATAGAAGGTGCATCAGGGTATTTAATAGGATTTTTTTACAGTATGCATAAGATAAATTCAATTATTTAATTTTTCTATTATCAGCCATTTTTATTTCAGTTTATAAAAGGTTTTTTATTGGTATGTTTCTAGAAGTAATTATAATTTTAGTTTGGTTTTCGGGTTTAACAAATTAGGTTTTTTCTTTAGTATACCTAGTAGATCTAACTCTAGAATGATAAGTCCTATCAATTTTAGTATCTAAAGGAAACAAATCAGGATTTTAACCTCTATACATACAAAAAACAATTAAAATAACATAGGAAAACTCCCAAATAATTAATCCAATTAATGTAAAGGTTATCATTTATTAGACCCTTTTCAAAATTTATCTCCTAATAAAGATAGTATAGAAGTCCTAGGTTTGTCTCTTAAGAAGGTTTGTGGATAAGTTACAAAACTATCACTTTAGTTTTTTTTTTTGTAAATATAAAACAAAATAGGTTTTTGATGAATTTTAATGAAAATATTTCAAATAAACCGAAATGTAATTAAAAAAATAATGAAAGAATGTTTTTTTAGATAAAAGGAAAATTGGATCGAAAAGAAGTGAGAAATCATGTTTTAATAAACAACACCAGTGGAATATATTTGACCATTAGAACACTCCTTTAAACCTCGTATATAAGGATTATCTAATTTAATTTCTCAATGTTAACCTAAAGACCTCCAGGTGAACACATAATTTTTCTAGAAATTATACCAATAAATTAGTATGGGTGTTGATCCCATTGTAAAAGTGATTCAAAGCTTATAGTCTGCCAACAAATTAAACCTGGTTGAACTCACTATATTCAAAGGAAATACCTCACCTATGAATTTAAATAGTGAGATAAACCAGTTTACTTTCATAAATTGAACAAAAATATAAAATAGATTAGCATAAAGTGTATAAAGAATGAAAATAACCCTATTAATTTAAGAACATAGTTTCCAAAGAAATTTAAAAAAGATATATTAAAAAAGAAAAATAATTATAAAGTAAGGTCCTTAGGTATTCACTATGAAAACTTATTTGGAGTTTAACCATTCATGGCTAGATCAACTAAAATTCTCATTATTCCTCTCTCTCTCGCATCTGCCTAGGACTGCAATAGTTGATATCCCTATACATTTATAACTCTCCTAGTTAGCATGATCTGGTTGAGTGCCCAGTTTGATTCATGGATCTTATATATTTCATGAAATAGAGGGGAAAATATTTTAAATTCTGATAACCTTTAAGTCACTCCTTGGGAAACTATATGTGTTTGAATAACTTTTAGACGACCAACTCTAGGTGGTAGTAACATCAATTTTTTCTTCATGTGCATGGGTAGAAATTATTTAATTCCTATGCACAAAAATATTTTAATCCTATTTAATTCTACCTTTAATTATCCCAAGAACTTTGACTCTTTATATCCAACTTAAATTAAATCACTTGGATAAGATGTGGAGTTAGCTGTAATACAACAATACAAAATTCATGGTTCTTGAATTTTGAAAAAGTAAAAATATATACGTGGGGATCTCATTTAAATTGTAAGAATTTATTTCATAGGACTTCCATTTTTTAATAATTTTGAATTATTACAGAATGAAATTCATCTACAACTCAAGTTTCTAAAGTCACATGATATTTAAAATTCATACAGAATAAATTTAATATAATTGAGAAAAATATTTAAAAAATTAAAAAAAGATTTATGAGGTTGTATAACTCATATGGGATTGATATTCTCATAGAAAATGAGAATTATAATGGGATTAAAATTCATATTAAATAGGTATGACTTATTACAAAATCAAAATACTTATAGAATCCAAAGTCTTATAATCTGCAAAAAGACTTATGAGATTTCTAGAAGTCATATGAAATATCATAAGGGATATACAAAATCATATCAGTCTATTGAAATCAGTAAAAAAGTAATATGAAATAATACTTTAAAAAATCAACCTTTTTAAGTTCAAAATGAAAATTTCCCAAGAACTCAATTAAAAACATGTCTTGTTAAATTATTTCCAATAATAATTAAAAACACTTAAAACCATTAATTGATCCATTTTAATAATAATTCCTAAAATTCACTAAATGTCTAAAAATGATACAATTAAATTAAAATTTTCAAAATTGTGAGGATTGAATCATTGAAATCAAAGAAAAGGTGATGAAAACATCAGATTTATAAATCTTCATTGGACCTATCTAGTCATAGAGATATTATTCCTACTCTATATTCTTTGACTCTTACTAGTTGTAGTTATTCTAACATCACCCTTGAACTATATTACTATATTTTCTTCAAAAGGAAAATTTCTTGATCTATTACTCTCCTAAATAGTTCCTTGAGCAACAAATCCAATAAAAATTTTGTGTTATTTCATAAATATCTTGTGAAGGTGTAGGTCGGTACCCCACCACACTGGCTCTATATCCCACTCAATTTGGTTCCAACTAAGTCCAACTGATCATTGTTGATTTCTTAAATCCAATTGCATTTGTATAATACTTAATCATCAATTTAATAATCTAAAAGTTAACTTTTATGGTTTGTTACAAATTACCACTATCTCTAAGCATCTCTTTATCTTTTCCTAGTTATCCACATTGAAATATATAATCTATCACTTGATACTCAATCTATCACATGAATACTTACTTCATTTAATAGTTCATCATAATTTTTAGTTAGTATTATCTTTCTCTAATATCAATCAACATATCATTTTATTCCATGAATGTCAGCACTTGTTATATATCAAAAACAATGAATTTTCTAGATCATCCCAAATTGATGTGCACACCTTAGTATTTCCCTCTCAGTAGATATAACTATACCACTTGCATCCAAGTACTAATGAAAAAATATGATAATCCCTGGTATTATTTTCTATGCATTTCTCTAAAAATGGTCACCTATATTCTCTTAAAAATGGTTTCACAATCCATACATCAATGGTTACCTTTTAACTATAGTATTTACCTTATTATCAATCATTAAGCACTAAATTTCCTATATTTAATTATTAACCAAATATTGTTAATCAAGAGCCATGATTCTCTCACCCAGATAAGCTCCTACCATGAGCCTCACTCTAGGGTTTATAAACATTAATATGATTTGTGGTACCTTTTCCAAACTTCACTGGTGACCAATCATCAATCCCGATCCCCCAAGGATATACCTTTAAATTGAAGTCCTCAATAACCATCCCACAATACTCATCTTCTTTTTTAATGTGAACTCCACATCATCTTAAGATAAGTACTATAGTTTCCACTAGTGTCCAAATTATCATAGTTAAGAGACTCTTTGGATTCAATAATAATATCACCAGTCCACTTATCACCTCAATGTTCCATAATTTCATCATTTATCTCTTTTCCCTCCTTGTTCATCAAGATATCTAAACTTGTTACCCATATAATCTAAATTTATTAGCTTAAATATAACTCACTTGATCCCTTGGTCACCTTACAATGACACCACTAATATATCCTCTCTCATGTTAGAAATATCCACATTCCAATGGTCCTCCAAAATCATTCCATATTCGACTACCCCATAATAACTTTTGATACAACTCATGTATAATGTATCATAAAATGGGTAACTCCTTTATCCATTTATAGATCATGATAAGGATTCTTACACCTCTCCATGGTTCATCACATATTGGGTCACACCCCAAGATGATTATTCACTAAAGTACCATAAGAAATTATCTACCCTAATCACCACTAAAGTGTAATAATTCATCAAATCCCACTAAAATATCATGACTTTACCCTAAGAAATAGGGGAACTAAAGAGTATTAGACTCTCCAACAATCATACTATCACATTTTGAGGTCCTGCACCCAATACAATTCTCAAGGTACTGAACATATATTCTCAATTAATCCCAACTCATACATTAGGTAGGTACCCCATGCAGTTATGATGCACCATTAATCATCATCACAACCCCCCTTAGAAGTAACATCACCCCCATTACTAAATCTCACCATCCATGATATCTTTTAAAATCATCCAATTGACGTGTATCATATGCTATCTAAGGTCGATCATTCCTAACTAATCATATTGATCATCATTATAAGACAAATTCTAATCATTATTATCACACATACCATGTAGTTATCATGAAAACACACTCTATCATGCCCATGGAAAGAGATATTTTAAATAACTAATCTCAAAACGATCCATAATCACTATTTATTTCTATTGAATTCTATCCATAAGAAGGCATACACTCGCATACTTCCCTATAATAAAACTTAACTTATGAAGGTATGATCCATGTCCCATTAACAAATGGCTCTAATACCTATTCTATTGATTGTGCATCCCATTCATGTTAATCAACTTCCAAAAAATCCATATATATTCTTTCATTCCCATATATTTCAAAGGAAATCCACTTATTTAAATCAAAAGCTCAAGCACATGTCACCGATTTATAATTAATATCACATGAAGCATCTACTCATAATTCATATATTAAGATATCCACATTCTTATACTAACCCTCTATTAGGTCATCCTCATTGATACTAACACATCATAAAATTATCATAATATGGAATATCACAATCCATATTTAGTAAAAATAGGAAAGATTCCATTCCACTTAGTTAACACCCATGACTCGCACTATCTTAAGTTATTCCCCATAATTACTAGTCTCTCTCACCTAATCCATATATCATACACCTCATACTATTCATAACTTGTAAAGAAATATCCATTCTCACATACTTAAATAATCTAATATAAAATACACATTCCAAAAAACGTATCATATGGTTATATCCATATCGAGGCACCTACATACCCATACTACCCATTTTTTGGTCAATCATCATCACACCCATTGCATATTGACGACATCACTATCAAGTGATGCATAACAATAAGGACATCATGGTCAGGTTCAGTTAATTAATGCACCACCAATAAGTTCTTTAATAAAACACAAGATAAGTTTTTATTGGTGTTTTAATTACTCATGGACTATTTTTTTACAAATTCTTTCTTATTCATATATAAGCATGAAAATTTCATATGAAACTACATGCTAAGTATGATGCATGTATGCATGCCTCTTACCACCAAAAGAGAGGATTAAAATAATAAATCAAAAGTATCATGAAATTATAATTTATCAAAATAAACTCAAATATTTAAAAAAACACAAATAATTACAATTTCACTCCCCAGTAACTTGGATTTCTCTACATACTTTTACTATCCAAGAAAAAATATGGTTTTAATCCAATTTTTTAATAATTAATATCTTTATCTAGCATGTCCCATATTATAATTTAAATAAAAATAATTTTTTGATGTTATTTTATAACACCCAACCCAAATATTATCTGTATAACCCAATCTAGAGCATCGCATACCTCATACATGCCTCCATGTATGTTAGAGGTTGTTGATTAGTGGATAGGGTCAGTAATATCGAGAAGAAAAAATATACCCTCAATATAAATCACATGATAATAAATAAATAACAACAATGTACATAACATATTTTAAGATAAAGGCAATATGGAATTACAGTAGAAATCTCACTATAATAAATAAGTAATACCATACTAATATAAAACTCAATATACACTAGGGACATTGATACCAGTCCTCATCCTTTCTTCAAAACTGTATCCACATCCCTATCGAGTTTCTCTAACTCACTCATATACACTAGGGACCTTTCCCTTACTTACATGCCAAAATAAGGTATATACATCCATTAATTTTTATGTATAGGGTGTGAGTATAAAACTCAATAGGAAAATACTAGAAAATCCTAAATATAAACCTTTATATATGTGAAGTAATTTATATAATGAAATATAAGTTATAAATAATCGCATAAATCACACTAATCATATCATCAGGTTCCCATTAATACACCCTAATGATCAACTTTTACCAACTTCATATAGTGATCTTAATTTCCAAGTTGAAATAATCATTGAGATACTAAATTAGCATAGATCCTAACACATTCATTCTCATAATCAACTATAAAATATCTAATTATAACTTCAAACCCATTTGATCTTACAACCAATTGGATACTAGGTTTGTTCCCACCCAACATGTTTAATTTCAAAAGAAACTAGATACTAGGTCAGTTCACACCAAACTTGTTTGATTTCAAAATAGAATGGATAAAAGTTTCAACCCAAACTTATTTTTATGATATTATAATCAACTAAATGTTAGTCCAGACTCAATGTACTCTATCTAATATCAACTAGATACTAGATAGATCTCCACCCAAATCGTATAATATCATAGTAAGCAAGATACTATATTGGTCTCCACCTAGACCATCCAATCTAAACTAGATACTAGGTTGGTCTCTACCCAACCCATATAATCTTAAATGGATTCTTATTTTTTCTTCACCTTACCACACAACCCATTTGATCTCATAATCAATTGGATACTAAGCTGGTCTATGCCCAACCCATTTAATCTCAAAATCAACAAGCTACTAATTTAGTCACCACTCAACTCATCTAATCCTATAATAATATTCTCTATTAATTCCAAAACAATATAGTTGACTTCATTAGAAAGTTCCCTTAAATAAATCAATATAATACATAGAAAAAGAATGTCAGTATATTAATCATAGTATTAAGGGAAAACACTGCCCAAACCTATCCCTTGGATAATAACCCACCACACTTCATGTATACATATCATGTCATATTAATGTGCTAAAACTTGGATCATACCAACAATCACATCACTTGTGTTATGTAAAAAAATACATTTATTGGGGATTTTCCATCATAGTTTCATCTCATCACTCTTGGAAATCACTTCATTGATGACATAGAACCCTAGGATATAACCCATAATTCTCTGATCTATAGTCATAAAAATAACTCTCATAAGCCATTAAATTCCATAATCTATCCTTTATATCCCTTAACTCATAATCATATAAGGCCAAAATTGGTATTTTATATTAAAACTAATTATATCATGATTCACCTCTTATATGTTGACTTCATCTATATGGATTCTTACTAACTAATTCAATATGTGATCCAATAAAGTGAAATAATTTCCCATTGATTAACCCATCATTATTACCTTGATAGATGCCTCTCTTACTATCATACTAGTCCCTAAAAGACCTCTCACAACTATAGTTGTTCCCATTTATAGGTCACCACACCTAGTTAACCCACTTCTGATATGAATGCTCAAACGAACCCATCGATCATCTCATACATAGCCCAATGATCTCAATGGAAAATCATATAATATCACAAAATACCTAAAAAGGTTTTGCAGGACCTCCCAATGTTAGGTACACTTTTTAGGTCCCTTCACTATATACCCAAGGATCTTTATCTAAAAGAGTAGTGGAACAACTTTAAAATTCAAGGTAATTCTCATGGATCACCCATAACAACCATAATAGGTCATGCCTATTTTATTACATATCTTTAAACATTAATGGATCTCACTTAGGTAAATCACACTCACTTAACCTTGAATATACATCACGTGACATATTCAATTATATATAAAAGTGGAAATGATAGGGACCACCTACCTCTTCGTAGAGGTATTACATTATTAACGAAACTTATTCATTCTATCTCAACTTGAATGATTTTCATGATTCAACAAGCCCATATTTTATCAAAATAATCCATTTAATTAATTATAAAATAAATATAACTATTTTTTATATTTTAAATAAACTATCAAAAATCACCAAGTGATTCATTTACACTAGAACCTCAAGCAAAAACATGTTGATGACCTAAAACAATATCTCAACCTTCTTATGAGTGAAATCCATAAAATAAAACATTGAATCATTAATTAATTAATCCTGAAATTAATTAAATTAATAAAAATAATTTATTGGGTAATTTACCTCTAGAAAAATGATGAAAAATCATGTAAAATATTCTTTTCCAAGATTCCTCTAGGTAAAATAAGAAAAATATATATCATTGATATGTTATTCCACCATGATGAGATAGGATACAAATCCAAATCACTATCTCAATCAAAACAAAATTAAAGGGAGATGGAAGAAGATAGGGGTGGAGGAGTAGGATGAGATATCTTACCTTAATGGAGAATATAAGGACACATGAACCACCGCGGATAATTAATAAGAAAGGGAGAATGAAAATGGGTGAAAAGATAACCACCTCTTACTCAATGATAGGATAGAGAAAAAGAATCCCAAATAAGGCTATTAAAACTACCACTAAAAAGATGAAAAATAATTAACTTTAATAGGGGGATAGGGTAGATCATAGAGGCTATGGTAGAACTCACTAGAGTTTCAGTGATCTACTGTGTCCACAATGCCCACAAGAAAACTCATTATGGTGGGGTATGTATCCATTATTTAGCAAATGGAACTCTGATGTCCCCCACTGGGGTTCCATTGGTTGGTTCTACAACCTACTGAACCTTACACATTTATACAATGCCTAAAAACACACTTCAGGATTTTTATAATAAGATTTACACATCAAAAACTCCCTTTTAAAAACCCAAAACACATCTCAAACCTCCTTATCTTGATCCTAATTCAAATATTCAAGACATTTTTGGATTATAATTCACCAAAATCCAATGTCTCTTCATTTCACTAACACCCAATAGTATGGGTTGTTACAAATTTTATCATAATATTTATCTTATTTCAACAAATATTGTGATTTTTTATTATTATAAATTCAAAACTAAAAGTTAGTTATAATGTATACAAATTAAGTGTTATAATTGTATTGGAATTCATATTTATCTTGAGAATTAATCTATGGATAGTGGAACTTTGGGTAGGGTCACACTAGATTGAGGACTTAAGATATGTCTAAAATTTTATTATATAGAAACCTATTGTTCGATATTTATTATTAGGTTAGATTTTGGTTTTGTATAATTCTAACCCTTTATATAGAATATTTTTATGTTCCTTATATATGGGATCAATTTGGATATGTGATATTATATTTAAATTTTATTTTTGGAGAGTAACACAAATCATTTGTTGTATAACATTTTTTACATTAATATGTTTATAACGTGATAATTTGGTTGAAGATCAAGGATATAAAATTAAATCACTAGGGGAATGCATACAAAAAAGGAATATATAAAATAATATAACTATATCAAATGAAAATTCCTTCTTCATGAAGTCACCCTAACTAAAATTAATTATATTAAAATAATATGATAGATAAAATTGATTGATGTAATGAAAAATGATATTTTACTTAGATAAAAATGTTTTTTCAAATCTAATTCCATGGTGAGTTCATTCAAAACTAACAAATAGTAGCTTATATTAGACAAACAACAAGATTGATTAATATTAGGTATTTTTTGACATTGGTTAATATTAATGGAATAATTCTTGATCAATTACACTTGGAAGGTGATCAATATATGAATTCATTTATTTATAGACATCCAAAAAACAACAAGAAAATATGACATATAACATACTCATTACTTGGTGATTTGGATCAACTGAAATCTTCAACATTATTTAAAGAAAAATTAAATAATGGGTTAATAAAACTATATTTATCTCTATTCTTGAGGGAAAACATACTACTATAGAACAGTGTAATTATACAATATCAATTGAATAAGATCCTTTAAAATATTATTATATCATTATGTATCTTATAAAATGAGACATTCTAGTGGATACTTCAAATATGATACATAATAAATTTATTGATGATGAAATATATTATTATTAAATAGGATGGTAATATAATAATGGGGTAGAGGAAGGATAATTTAAATAATAATATAGAATAAATTCAATGATTACAAATAATAAACAAAATAATGTATATCATTTATCACTATTTCATCATGATTGGAATTTTTTTCACAATTTCCATAATTTTACTAAATTTTTATCACACCTAAAAGAGAATATCCTAAAGTTTTAAGCTGGATTTTTCATATTATAACTATAGGTGGAGTAAAGCCTGTTGTTATACCTTTATATAGAGACATAGTTTTATAGTATTTTGGGTCATGCTAGACAATCTTCTACCCAATGATATTTGTATATAGTTAATTTTTTATTGTAATTACTATTTTAAAATTTAATAACTTTTACAAACTTTATATAAACTCTCGATAACTACTTTATTTTATTATTTTAGGCTTCATGACTCCCGTATTGGTCTTTATTTTACTCCCTACCTTCATATTTCATTGTTGACATTAATGATTTAAATGTTTTGATACCTCCTATAAATTTTCATATTTTTGAGTGGCACCACTTTGATAAAGTTATGAGAGAGGTTGGATATGTTTAGTGTATTCCATTTATTAATACAACTTCCAAATCTACATTATCTAAAAATAAAATATTGATAGGACATTGACTAAATACAGAACCATACACCATATATTTACATGTACAAAGGTATGTGACATTTCATATATCCTATAATATGAATTCATTTATCATAGTAGGTTGGGTATGAAGGATGATATTAACTAAATTTTATATTGTATTATACACATCATGAGTGATATATTTAGAAGATGGTAAGTTCACTATGTTCATAGTATTGGAAGTTGATCATTTTATGAATTTTTAGTTTAACTTTATTGTCTATTTAATGAGACAAGCAATTTGTATTAAAGAATGGATCTATTAGAATTTTTTTATTGTACTAACCCATTCCTAGAACTCAGAGTCTAAGGGAAAGATCTTTAAGGTGGAATGAATAAATGTAAATGATGCTTGGATTCCTTAAAATCCACCTTACATTGATATCAATAATTATGGATACTGGAAATCTAGAGTGGAATCATACCTTAATAAATTAATGATATAACATTTGTTGATCATGAAAAAACTATACAAACTATTATAAGTGGGTTTGAACACTCTTAAAGTAAATGATGCTGCTAGATATGTTTTACATTATAAATTTTTCAACATTTTATATTGTTCTATTAATAGAAGTGTGTTTAGTCATGTGTCTGCATGTAAGAAAAATCATGTGATATAGAATATTATATAGTTTAATCAACTTGTCTCAAAAAAATGATTCAAACCAAAATTGGAATACTTTAAGATGAGTACCAAGACTTAAAGATGGGTGAACACAAAATTATAAACCAAATGTTCCCCTAATTCAAAATCATTTTGATTGAAATGAATTCCCTTAGAGAAATAGTGTAAAACCTAGTACTTTTTTAATGAGGCCAAATATAACTACCAAATAAATGGAATGGAAAGAAGTTTTCCATTTAAAAAATAAATAACTTTAAATAGTATACTCTTGATGAATTGATTAGATCACTGCTTCAGTATGAACTATAATTAAATAACATAGATAAAGGGAAGAAAAAAAGGTGTGGTGTTTAAATATATAAATGATGTTTCTACTGAATCTTATGATTATGAACTATAGGATAGTGAAAAAGAATATATGGCTCAAATTGTGACTAGAGTCTAAAAACAAATTAAAAAGAAAGGATTAAATAACCTATTTAAAAGAAACTCTTAAAATTATAAATGAAATGGAGATAATAAAGGTAGTAATAATTATAATACTTCATATTTTACATGTTTTGAGTGAATAAATAAAGTTAATACCATGATTGACTATCCAAAACTAAATAATAAAGATAAATACAAAAATAATCAAAAAATTCATTGAAAACTTGTTGGAGTTGTACCGAAGAATCCAATTCTAGTGAACAATTTGGAAATGAAAAAGAATTTTCTAACTTATACTTTAGGGATTATTGGAATAAGTTTCATGATTTAGGTTTTTATTCTGGATGTTCAAATTATTATTATGATAATTAAAATTTAAATGTTTTTTAGTTAAATGAAAAAATTTAATGATTGATAAAAGATATTTTCAAAGTTGACAATTTATATATAAAAATATTAAATAAAATAATGAGAAATTTTTTTATAAAAATAAATTTATTTTACAAGATAATGAAAAATTATGGAATACTACTTCTACTTTTCATTCTAATGTTAATGTTGTTTTAAAATCTTCTCAGGATTTGGATGAAAAAATGAAAAAAAAGTTGAAAGTATTAAGAAAAGTTTGTATGATTTTATTCAAGGTCATGAAAAATATCATAAATTGATGTATTTGAATAAAATATATAAAAATAAAGATGTTATTGGATATGAAATGTGATTATCACAAATGTATCAAAGTTATTTTGTGAAAAGTAAAAAATGGTTATACTTATATTATTACATGTTTTTAATGTGGCGTGAAATGTCACTATGAAAATGATAATTCTCTTAGATTCAAACAGTATTTGGGATTTATAAAGACTCCTATTTATAAATATTTTTATCAATATTTCTTTACAATAATTTTTAAAAATCTATGTGGGCGCCTAAAAATTATGTTACTAATATTATTTGACCCAAAGTAGTTTGGGTACCAAAATTTTCTAGTAATTGATTTTTGTAGGTAAAATGCCTTGGATGTCTCAAGAGAGATATATGATACATGGTAAATGGATGCTCTAGGAATATGAATGGTAACCCATCAAAATTTTCTTCTTACAAAAAAATTCATGTATCTACTGTAACATTTAGAGATAATTCTAAAGGTAAAGTAAAAGGTTTTGGTAAAGTGGTATATCTAATTCTAATTTTATTTATAGAAATTTGTATATTGAACGATTAAAACATAATTTAATTATTATATCTCAATTATATGGATATTTAATGGATTTTAAATTTCAAAACAATAACTATTTAATTTTTAGGGATTATTCTTTATTATTCTATGCTAATTAAAAGAAAAATATTTATATTATTGATTTTTCATAACTAACTGTTCATCATGTTAATTTTTTTAATGTTTTGAAGAGTGATAGAATTATTTGGCTGTGATGATTTGGTCATATTAATTTTATAATGTTATTTGAGCTCTCTAAACAAGTGAATTTTATATAGTTACCTACTATGAATAAATAATAGCTTCATGTTTGGGATTCTTTCATGAAAGGGTGATAAAATAAAATATCATTCATACCTATCAATCAAATAAGTGATAATACACCTTTACGGGTAGTACAACTTGATTTATTTGGTCATACTAAAATTTTTAGCCTTTTTGGAAAGAAATATACTTTATTTATTATTGATGATTGTAGTAGATTTACTTGGGTTTATTTTCTTGCACATAAATATGTTACTTTATCTAGATTTATTACTTTTTGCAATTTAGTCCAAAATAGAAAAGGCAGTATAATTTTTTATATTCATAGAAATAAAGGGGGTGTATTTTATAATTTATAATTTGAAATAATTTTTGAAAATAATGGTTTCTTTCATAATTTTTTGGATTCTATAACACCGTAGTAAAATGGTGTTGTAGAACATAAAATTAGATCTTTTATTGAATTTTCTAGAACTATTTAAAGTGAATATAATTTTCCTAGATATTTTTTGGTTGAATATATTTTTTTTATTTTTTTATTTCAACTAGAATTTTTGTTATACCTTAGTTTGATAAAACTCATTTGGAATTTTTTAAAGTAAAAAATCTTAAATTTGGTTATTTTAGAGTTTTTGGTTGTAAAGATTTTATTTTGAATTTGAAAGATAATTTAGATAAATTTTATTTTAAAAGTGATAAAGGTGTTTTTATTGGTTATTATAATAATAGTAAAGCTTATATTGTTTATATTAAAAAAACTATGGTTATTTAAAAATCTTTTCAGGTTATGTTTGATGAAAATTTTGTGAAATGGAATTATAATTATAATGTTTTTGATGATGAGTTTACAGATTTTAATTTTGGTTATCAAACCTCAGGATAAGGATGAATCAATTTAAGGGAATCATAATCCTTATTAAGATGATCTAAGATCATGTAACATTATAGAGATCATCTTGTTGACAATGTTATTGGTATTGTTGATTTTGGTATTAAAACTATAAATTTTTATTTAATTATTTATCCCAACTCTACTTTTATTTTAGATTTTGTTCCTAATAATGTTGATGATGCATTAAACAATTCTAATTGGATTTTTTATATACATGATGATCTTTATCAATTTTATAGAAATAATTTTTAGACTTTAGTTACACCACCTTTATATAAGAATGTTATTGGAATTAAATGAATTTTTAGAAATAAGATGGATGAATCAAGACATATTGTTAAAAATAAATCTAGACTTGTTGCTCAAGGTTATCGTCAAGAATAATGTATCGATTTTGATGAATCATTTTAACCTGTTTCTATAATTTAATCAATTATAATTTTGTTATATTTTTTCCTTTTTATGGTTTTATGTTATTTCAAATTGATTTTAAAAGTTCATTTTTTAATGCTTTTATTTCTGAAGAAGTTTATTTTTCTTATCCCCCAAGTTTTGAAAATGATAAATTTATTAATCATGTTTTTAAGTTATCAAAAGCATTATATGTTTTTAAGTAAGCACCACATGGTTGGTATGATATAATTTCATTATTTTTATTATAAAATTATTTTTACAAAGGTCATTTAGATCCAAATTTTTTTATCAATGGTATTTCTAATGATATTTTAATTGTTCAAATTAATGTTGATAATATTGTTTTTGGATATTCACATGAATTTATTTGTAAAGAGTTTTTAAATTTTATGGAAAGTGAGTTTCACATGAGTCTTATTATAGAATTAAAATTATTTATGGGAATTCAATTTTTTCAAAGAAATGATGGAATATTTTTGAATAAATCCAAATATTCTAAATATTTGCTCAAACATTTTTCTCTTCATTCTTATAAAAGATTTAAAACACCAAAGACTGTTAGCTGTAAATTAGATTCTGATGTTTTTGGAAAATCTATTGATTCTAAAATATTTAGAGGCATGATTAGAAGTTTTTTGTATTTAACTATTTCTAATCCCAAAAAAACATTTAGTGTTTGTTTATGTGATAGATTTCAATATGATCCTAAGGAATCTCAGTAAAAGGTTGGTAAACATATTATTAGATATATAGAACTATTAATTGTGGATTATTATATTCTAGAAAATTTTTTTGATTTTATTAGTTACTCTAAATATAATTTTAGAGGATGTTTACTTGATAGAAAAAGAACCATAAGACAGTGTCACTTTATTGGTAAAAATTTTGTCTTTTGGAGTTTAAAAAAACAAAATTATGTTTTTTTGTCAACTGTTGAAAGTGAGTATATATTTGTTGTATATCATTTCTCTCAATATTTAAGGATTAAAAAAATTATCTAACAGTGGTTTTACTTTTTAAAATATTTCTATTTATTATGATAATTATTCTTCTATTTATATTTCAAATAACCCTTTAATGCATTAAAGAACTAAACATATAGATATGTGCTTTCATTTTATTAGATACTATATTAAGAAAAGTGAAATTATTCTTGAATATATTCCAACTAAAAATTAACTAAAAGATATTTTAATGAAACTATTGGATTGTGAGAAATTTTAGGAAAATAAAATTGAGCTTGGTATGTTAGAAATTTAGTTTTCAAATTTTACATTATTTGTTTTTAGATTACCTTAATATGTATTTATTAAGGTGAGTTTATTTTTCTTATTTAAAACTAAATTTTTTCACTTCTATTTTCAAACACTTTTTCTTTATATTCCTTAATGTTGTCTTTTTATGAAAAAAAAATCAAGAAGGGGGATAATTTTATTAAATATTGTTTTAGTTAAGTAATTTTAAAAAAGGGTGAGTTTTTTTTGGAAGTTTGTTTTTCTTTTTTTGTATTTTATTTTCTAAATATTATAATCCCTCTCAATATTTTATGCTAATAATTTATTTGGAAATTAGTTTTTACTAGCTCTGTGTATTTTTATTATATATTGAGTTATAGTGTTTAAAACTTCATAAATAATAATCTATATAAAATATAATAAGTTTATATATTTATTTTTTAACTAGGATGATGTCTAACTTAGTCTTTATGTTTTCTTAGTTTTGGTCCGACCATGCTGTTTGACTTTGGTTTTGAGAAAAAATTTCTGTTTAAAAATTTCTTTAGTTATTTGTTTATAACTTGAGTTATATAGCTTAGATGCTCGTGAGAATTTTTTTTGGGATAAATATTATATTTATTTATATTTTATTAAAATATATGGAAGTATGTAATCATTGTTTTGGTGCTCTAAAAATTTCACAAATTCATTGTTATTGTTATGAAATTCTACAATTTCCAGAATAAATTTTTTTTCTTTGATAACTCTAGTGATAGTCCTTGGAATTAGACACTGTTTATTATGATTAAAATATAATAAATTTATATACATTTAATTTATTTAAAATAAAGGATGAAATTTCTATTTAGATACTTAAAAAATTTTCGGAAGTTCTGAAATATTTCACTGATTTTGTTCTATAGTTTTTAGTATATATTTTTCACTATTTTTTAAGATATATCTTGATACATAAGTCAGACTGAAGTGTTGTTTGATTTATTAGAAAACACTAAAATTTATAAAAATTTAATTAAACTATAACTTTCACTAATTTGTTTGTTTAATTTTCTAACAAATCATTGAATCTCTTATTTTCATACTTACCGCATGTTGTTTTTAAACCTACCATGAACCCTATTCACAAAGTGACAGCATGACTTAAACTTACAACCAACCTATCATGTGTTTTAGTTAAAGTGATTTTGAATCTCTATTTGAAGTTAATACATGTATTTTAAATCTACCTCATGAGAATTTTGAAATTATCACACGTATATTAATGTTACCACATGGGTTTTATGGACTTATAGAATATATACACTATTTATCTTTTCTCCTTCCACCCGTAGAACAATACACCTTCATCTCCATAACACCATAGACCCTCCTTCATTAAAAAATAGTATTAAATCACTCATTCAATTCAACAACTCATATTCTAAACTGTAATACCTATGTACATGAATAAATGCACCACCAACTTTAGGTGATCTCCTTCATCCATGCACTATGTGCGCATCTCCATGTGGTGACGGCACACCAACCAACTTACCATGAAGAGTTACCACAAAGAATATTCAAGTTACCATGAGAATTCAAGATACCAAGAATTGGTTTTATCAACCTACCATGTGTCGAACCTAACCCACATACCCTCTCAAACTAGTACCTGACCCAAATTACCACATAACTTAAGGTCATTCCTGATCCTTATGGGTTGGCGACTAGCACTCGGGTATTAAACAACAATCATAGGGAATGATTTCACCCAAAATGAAGAAACAACATGGAATATATATACAACAAAAATAAATAACATAAGAGATAAAAAAATATTCCATACTTGAAAGAAAACAATGAAAACCATAAAACTAGTTAGAACATTCCAAAGTATAAGTCCAGCATCAAAGGACTACTAAAACAAAAAACTGAATAATCCATGTGATAGAATGGGAAAACTCCCACCATCTCACCACCAATAACCCAAACATATCTGAAATAAAACCTCACCACCTCACTATGGAACCTTTCCTTTATCTGCATCGAAAGATATACAAAGGCCTACACACTTCCGAAGGGGTGCATAGGGTGTGAGCTAACAGGCTCAGTAGGATCTCACTTAGGTGTTCAATAACAAGTCTTTATACAATAATATGAACATGATCAACCTTAAATAAATTAAGTAATGAAAAATAGTTAAAAAAAATTTATATAAAAATCATGAAAAACATTTAATTTTCACTTTTTCACATTTCCAAATAAATTAAGGTAAAACTATTTCAAATCATTTCCTAAATCAAAGATTTCAAATAAACTCAAAGAAAATAATGTATTATAGATCATATCAAACCATAGAAGTACATAATAAAATATTTCAAGATGAAATCATAGGTAACATCATGTCGAGGATCACTATAGGTCGAGCTAGCAGACTAATCATACCATAATCAATGATTAGTGCACAATCAAGTCCTTAGAATACAGTCATATGGAGTATAAAAACACCCCATGAGTGAATCCCTCAAAATTTTCAATATCAATTCCCTATAATAACAGGCCTCAGGAATAGAGTAAATGCCCATGGGTGAACACCCTATAATATAGGGATTGTGGCCTTAAGATAGACCATCCACCTAAGTAACCAAGAATTCTCATGTGATCTATTTTCCAAACCATTTGAGATTCTAGGTCAAGATAGAAGAGATCTATGGTTGAACGAAAAACATATCAGCCATGTAGTGCCCTAAAATACCAACTCATGATATTTACACAGCGTAAAACCCCTTTTCACATCATGTAATCTATGAAACCCAAGTACGTCAAAAAACCCAAAGCCACAGGTTAAAAATAAAAATTTTATCATTAAAAAGCATGTAAAATATTTTCACAATGTGAAATATTTACATCTTGTATCGCTTCACTGAATCTACCTGACACCCATTACACAACATGAAATCACATTACACAGTGTGTAAACTTCTCATGACTTGCAAGAGTTTAATCTATGAACAGAACTCATAGAATCTTACTAGTGACCAATACAAAGTGTGTAAACAATTTTAATGGTGCGTATCTTTCCTACAGATAGATAAAGGACTAGTTTCATCTCAAAATCTCAAAAACAACTCTAGTATTCTATTAACTTGGGTAGAAACCCAAAAATCCATTAACACATTTATACCCATAATCCATTAATTAAAAAACATACATTTTAAAACTTTAATTCATTTTACCTAGTAAATTCTCTCTATCCTTGGTATTCCCAAAAAGTACCTAAATAGATATATAAATGACATAAGAGAAGAGATATACCTGAAAGTGGGTAATGGGATGTTACAAACTCCCCACCATAAGAGTTTCCAGAATTGGGAAGTCATATGGAAGAATGATGTCTATAAAAGAGGTGAGTCCATTGATCCCTCATCAATGACTCACACTCCCAAGTCTCATGAGAATTTGATCTATTCCACCATAAAAATATGGCCAAAGGAATTAACTTCCCATGTAAAACTTTCACCTGAGATTCAACAATCTCAACTGGCTTCTCCATAATAAAAACTTCTGGCTCCAAATAAATCTCTTCCCAAATAAAAATGTGAGATGGATCAAGATGGTATTTCCTCAGATGTGATGTGTGGAAAACATCATGAATACCCATTAAATAAGCTAGATATTTCAACCTATAAGTAACCTTCTCAAGATACTTAGTGACCTGAAACGGTCTAATATATATTAGAGCCAAATTTTCCTATTTTCCAATCTGATAGTAACCTAACAAAGAATAAACATTCAATAAAACCTGGTCACCAGTAGAAAACTTCAAAATAGGATGTCACTAATCTATATATTACTTCTTTTAAATCTGAGTTGTAATAGGGAACTGACATATATCCTAAATCCTATATGATTTATCTTAAAGAATACTCGGTCCCAACAAAGATGTGTCCTACATGGGAAACTATAAAAATCCATGAAATGAACCATTATGATAAACAATTGATAATTTTTGTTATAATAAAACTGAAAAGGTCCCATATGGCTATCTTAATATTCACCAAAATTCCAAACAGAGACATAAATAATATCCTCAAAGATCTGAATAACATGCTTTATCTAACTATCTATCTATAGATGGTAAGTTGTACTCAATCTAACTTGAGTCCCCATCACCTCTTAAAGACTCTTATAGAACCATGAAGTAAACCTTGTATCCCTATTTGAAACAATGGTAGAAGGAATCCCATATAACCTCACAATCTTCAGCACATACAGCTTACCTAGATCTTTAACTTTAGTGGAATCCCTGATTGGAATAAAATGAGTTGACTTTTTCATCTAATCAATCAAGGATTCCTCTCTAGAGGAGTCTATGATAATCCAATAACAAAATCCATGGATAACTCATCCCATTTCCAAACTAATATTGGAAGAGGTTGGAGAAAAATATAGGGTTTCAAATGCTCTTCCTTCATATGTTGGTAGGTTTAATAGTGAGACACACAGTCTGAAATGTCACGCTTCATACCGAGACACTAGATTCACCATCTAATTTCATAATACATCTTCATAGTTCTAGAATGAATGGAACAATAAGAATAATAATAGTTAAACAAAACTTATCTTCTCATTAATGTTAAGACACAAACCAATCCCCAAAATAGAAAATACCATATAAAAATAGAGAGACCAACCAGAAACAAACTCCCCACCATATAGGTTTTCTTGAATTCCTCTTAACTAAACATCATGATACTGAACCTATATAATAAACTTAATGAGAGATTGTGATAAATGAGAACTATCCAGTTTCATACCTGAAACATCCTCCTAAGCATCCAAGTATAGCTGATAAAAGATCCTCCTAAGGTTCAACTCCTCCTTTGATTCCAAAAAACCTTACGATGGTAATTTCCTATTGTGAGCATCTGCAATGACATTTACCTTCCTCGGGGTATAGGTGATGTCGAAGTAAAATGTCTGAAGGTATTCCACCCACTAACTCTCTATGAGATTCAAGTATTTTTGAGAAAATATATAACTCAAACTCCTATGGTTAGAAAATACTATTAACCTATCCCTAAAGAGATAATGTTACCAACAATTAATCACATGCATTGTCATGATAAGCTCTAAGTCATGAGTGGGGTAATTATTATCAATCAGTTAGAGTTTAAGAGATCTGTAATCTACCACATGATCATAATACATAATAACACAACCCAAACCATCACCAAAAGCATAAAAAATAGCATAACCCTTTCTAGGATTAGGTAAGATCAAAATAAGAGTTGATGTCATAAGTCATTTCATCTTATCAAAAGAAGAATGACACTTTTCAACCCATATGAATTTCAATCCTTTCCTATTAAGGGGATATAAATGTAATGAAAACATTGATAAATCATTAAATAACCATTGATAGTATCCAATAAGACTAATTATTCTCCGAATCTCAAAGACATTTTGTGGATCTTCTCATGATAATACATCTTTCACCTTCTCAGGATCAATTGATAATTCATGATCAGAAATCACATTCCCCAAGAAATTAACTTCCTTGATCCATAAATTAAATTTTTAAATCTTTCTATATAAATGGTGACTCCTTAGTATTTATAGAACCAAACCCAAATGGTGGTCATGCTTGTTCCTATATCTCAAATAAACAAATATTGCATCCATGAACATTACCATAAAAGTGTTAAGATACTCTTTGAATATCTGATTTATCAAATATGTAAAAATTGAAGGATAATTAGTCAGAACAAATGGAATTATTAGATATTTAAAATGGACATACCTACTCCTGAAATAAATATTTGATGTATTATACTCTCAAACTCTGGGATGATGATAACAAAAATGAATATCAATCTTCAAAAATCACTTTTCCCCCTTTAAATGATCAAAAAAATCATCCACACAAGGAAAATTATATTTTTTTTTACCATTTACCAGTTCAACTTTCAATAGTCCACACAAAATTGAAGTGAACTATCCAACTTCTTGTAAAAGAGCACTGGTATTGTCCAAAATGAAACACCAGGGTGAAAAAAACCTTCCTCCATCAGATCATCCAACTAAATATTTAGATCTTTCATCTTCTCAAGTTCTTTATAATAAGAATGTATTGAAATTGTATGTGTACCTAGTACCAGGTCAATTGTAAACTCTACCTCCCTTTCGGGATTAGGATTGAATTAATCATATGGAAAATAATCAAAAAAATCACAAACAACTATAGGAAGATGAAAAACAAAAGAAACATCATTGGGATCAACCACTAAAATGGAAAACATACTCATGAGCTCTAGGCAGGAAGGTATTGCATGACCATACCTTGGATCCCACTCTCCCTGAAACACCTGTGAGGTCCCATCAACATCAAGAAATTATACACACTAATGATAACAATAAACCTTATCATGATGAGAAACAATAAAATACATATTTATTGTGATATCAAACAGATCTAGATCAAGAATGAGGAAATCCAATACTAACTTTGCATCATCTACCAATAGAGAACTAGGACACCAAAACCCCTTCTCTTTCCTCTTCCCAAGAGGTGTCTCTAACTCTATAAAAAAGAACATGATATCCATTTTATGTTTAATAATATCAAAAAAATGGATAGATATTAATGAGTGGGAAATAGAAATATCAAATAAAGCAATTTCTACCAAAGATGCAACAAATATGGTACCTCTCATTGTCACTGGGCCCGCGTCTACCTCTCCTAGAAACTCATCTACCGTGTGAAATTACTTCACTCTCGAGGCCTATGGCTATATCCCTATAGTCTTTAAAGCATTTTATAGTACTATAGTATCCTTTGTATATGATGATCCATGACCATAACAAGGTGTACACATATCCTGGAATAAACACTATAGATGGCCATAACTTCCAAAAATGTTTCACATATTTTCAGGTGCTTAACAAGAATGTTGTGTGTTTATAACCTTTCCACACTAATAGCAAGTCAGAGGCACACTGCTAGCCATAACTAATGGTGAAGATGAGGCATTCTACTGAGAACCACCTCCACCACTCCTATAATGATCTTGATACTTCCTATTCTTCCCATGAACTTCACTAAAACAAGAACTATGTGGAAGAGAAGAGGCAGAATAACCAAAATTTCTTTTTATATTCATCTCTACTATCATTTCCCAGCCTACTGTCTCTGCATAGGTCAAAATATTAATCATAAATATGTGTGATCTGATATCCAATCACAAACCCTAGTGGTACTTTTGATCCTTCAATTTTTCACTCTTTGCTACATTTGGATAAAAATGAACCAGCTCAGCAAACCAATTGGTGTTCATTGAAATTGAACGCT
The DNA here is from genome assembly GCA_963277665.1 of Viscum album. NCBI lineage: Eukaryota > Viridiplantae > Streptophyta > Magnoliopsida > Santalales > Viscaceae > Viscum > Viscum album. The sequence goes on along the minus strand of OY728131.1, from coordinate 667,349,956 downwards.
CTACCTACTACAAAGAGAGGAACTCTAGATACTTCACATTCATCAATGAATGTGGATAAATTTTTTGAAAGAATATATTCATGAAACCCTTACAGTCTAATTCCACATACTTATCTACTTGTACCATATAATCCCACCATCAATTGATGGGAACCTCAAGTATGAATGATTCACACATAACCTTAACACTCTCAAGTGTATCTAGGAATTCAAATATCTAATCGATCTTATCTATATAGTACTCCACCTATTGAGGTTCATTAGTACCCTTAAAGGATGATGGATTCTCATATAAGAACTCCTGTGATCGATCCCCATCTCTTCCAGCTCCTAGTTATACCTCAATAAACATGTTCTGGACTTATGGTACATTTTGATTGACCATACGAACTTTCCACATTATAGACTTGATATGATTCTGGTCTATAGGATTATTCCTTTGAGTATCATCCTCTACATCCTCCAAATCAATTAGTGGAACATATCTTAGAGGAATACTGCTACGCACCAAAATAAAAGAAACAACTAGAAAACATAATAATCTCATTTAAAACCTAAAAACTATAAGAAAAAACAGAAATTAAGATCAAGAACTTAAAACATGAGACATACATCACAACATCCCAAGTTAATTTGAGTCTCATCACAGAAAGATTTGTCCAGGCACTCATTGAATCCTACCTCTCAAGTCTCAACAATCCTATCTCTAGACTACCAAATTTACCAAGATAAGGAATATTGAAGAAAGACCACCTCTGATACCAAATAATGGAGAACCCAACCCAGATACCCTCTCAAATTGGTACTTGATCTAGATTACCACATACCCAAAGAGTGTTCTTGATCCCCACAGGATAGAGACTAGAATTTGAGCATCAAACAACAAACATATGGAATTATTTCACACAACCTGAAGAAAAGACATGCCATGTGTATACAACAGAGAGAAAAAATAGAAGGGACAAAACATATGCAATAACTGAAAGAAAATATTTGAAACTATACAACTCGAAAGTAATCAAGATATCCCAAAGTAAAAGTTCGACATCAAAGGAATACTAAAATAGAAAACTAACTAATTCATGTGTTAGTATAGGAAAACTAGAACCATATAACCACCATCTACCCTAACACAGCTAACAAAAAACCACATCACCTCACTAGGGTGCCTTGCCTTTCCCTAAATAAAAAGACATATAAAGTTCTATGCACTGAATATAGTGTGACTAGGTTATGAGATAACAAGCTCAACAAGATCCCACCATGGTGTTCCATAAAATACTCTGTAAAATATTTTGATAATTCCCAAATTTACAGAAAATAATGCATGATAAATAGTTAAATATTTTTTATATCAAAAGCATAGAAAAAAATTTTAATTTTCCCTTTTTCCACATTTCCAAATTAAGCCAGGAAAAATAGTTCCAAAGCATTTTATATACCAAATTTATCAAATAAACTAAAATAAAATCATGTATCACATATCATATCAAACCATGGATGTGCACACTAAAATATTACAATCTGAAAGCACAGGTAACATCATGCCAAGGATCACTATAGGCCATTATAGAAGACTACACATACCAAAATCAATTACTACTGCAGAATCATGTCCTTAGAACCTAGGAATAAGGAGAATAGAAACACCCCATGAGTGAATCCCCTAATAAAGTCAATATCAATTCCCTAGAACAACATTCCTAGGGAAAATAGGAACACCCAATGAGTGAACCCCCTAATAATAAATGGATGATGTCCCTAATATACGCCTTCCACCTAAGTACCCAAGTCTCTCTACGTGCTCTATTTTCCAAACCATTTCATAAAATCCATGCTTTGAAAACCATTTCAGAAATCCATTTCACAATGCTTTGAAAATACCCTTCTCTTTTACCAAATCAAGGTAAACCCCATCTTTTTCACACAAAAAAACATTTCAACACATGAAAAAATCAATTAATAAATCATTTCATTTCATTAATAAAACAATTTATCAAAACTAGAGTAATGCATTTCATCTAAAATGGGCTATAGATGGAACCTCCTACCTCAAAATTGGGTCACACATTCCCGCAATGGGATCCACCAACAAAGAAAAACACAACAATGATAATAGAGGAACTAGAATTAATCTTCACACTCTTAGAATAAATTATATAAGAAGAATTGTTGGAAAATAATAAGAGACCACCCATACCTTGAGAAACTCACACACCACACCACATGCAATGCATGTATTGGCCTCCAGAGGAAGATCTCATGACAGATCTAAAAGGGAATAAGAAGAATCAACATGATAGATCAACATATTCATAAATTCAATGCAATGGTGATATCGTGATATAAGGAAGTGAAGAAAAAGAAAGGATTACCCACTTGGAGAAATTCATCATGACCACAAAAATGATTAATCATTGAACGAATATATTTAGAATTATTTGTGGTCTCTAAAATTTTCTAATAGAGCTCCTAGGTTGAGAGGGAAGAGAATTGTGGATGAATAAAAAACATATCTAATGTGAAGTTCCCTAAAATCCTAACTTATGGGATTTACATGGTTTGAACCCCCTTTTCATGTAGTATAATAAATGAGACCAAAGTACACAGAAAAATTCATTACCTCGGGTTAAAAATCTTGATTTTATCATTACATGGCATGTAATATATTTTCACGGTGTGAAATCTTCATATCATGTACCAGTTTATAGCATCTTCCTAACACTCATTACATGACATGAAATCACATTACACATAATTTAAATTTATAACACCTTGAAAGTGGTTAATGCACTGAACTAAACTCACAATATATTCCTAGAGACCATTACACGGCGTGTAGACACTTTGCAAGACATGTATTCCTCCTGTAGATAGCAAAATTCCCAGTTTTGAACTCAAAATACCAAAAACAACTCTATTATTCTTCAAACATAGGGAGAAAACTTAAAATCATTTAACAAATTTATACCAAGACTATTAATTCAAACAAACATGCATCCCTAAACTTTACTTTATTTCCCTATAAAATTATCTCCATCCCCGTGAGTCTCGAAACACGCCCAAATGAAGAGGGAAATGACATGAGATAATAGAAATACCTGAAAGCAGGTAATGGGATGTTACGAACCATGAATGTAAAAAACATTTATCATGAATCAAGTTACCTCAAGTTATTTATGAATCTACCTCATGGGTAAAACCAACCTACCACATGATATATTCTGAAGTGAACACATTTTATTCACACAATCAGTATAATGACTGCATATTGTAATTTTCTTATATTCAGTATATTAACCTCAAGAAAACCAACTATATGTTATGATGAAATGATCAGTATATTGACTATAAGATCACTTGGCGTGCACAGTTAGTACAATGCATTATTTATTTTTTCAAAAATATATATATTTTATCATTCTCTTCTTTTCTTCATTTTTAATAATATTATTAAATTCATGATTATTTTAATTCTTTTAAGTATTTTTATTAAAATATAAAATTCATATATATTATATAAAATCTGTAAAAAGGGTTTTTAAAATATTTTGATCAGTTTTAAAAACTGATTTAATTTACTCTTTATTCACGTATATTCATACAATATATATTTTGAATATTTAAGTTTTTCTATTTTGAGTTGATTTATTTGTGTTATTATTTTATAAATTAATATTTGGTTACATGGAAATTATTAAAACTTATTATGCCCCCCCCCTCCAATGTCACTGTATTATCATTTTTGTATTATTTTATCGTATCTTGAACGGTTTTGAGTTTCAATAATTTTCAATATGAAATTTCAAGTTTTTGGAGGATTTTTGGTAGAAGCATGATTATCCCACATTATTGGGAGTAACCTTGTGGTGACCATGTGGATGGGATTGTCATAGTGACAAATCCATTTTTCACGTCTTTTACATGGTTTAAAAAACCCTATGGATCTCCCCAAAATTTTGAAACCTCTTTATCCTAGGAAGATGATGGTGTATGGTTGGTGTACGGTTTGGAAAATCATGTGGGTAAACCATGTGGTATCCCTATGTCTATGAAGTGGGCTGCTCATGGTCATTGTATGGTTTCAAAAACCATGTGTCCAAACTATGCAGTTTGTCCAGGTGTTTAAATTCTGGGGAATTTCCCAAAATTCCCTCTCAAATTAAGAGGGGTTTCACCCCTATTCTTTCCCATTTGTGCCTGAAAAAAACCTTAGGATCCCAAGGAGGAGCTCCTCCTTCCTCCTTTAACTCTTGGCCTCTCTTTGGTGATTTCCAAGAGGGTTTTAGGTCTTTCTTGTTATCTTTTTGGAATGAACCCCTCCCACCAAAGATTATATAATGAAGGGAGAGAGATAATGACCCCCAATTCCTACCTCCAGTAGGCCCCAGGTTGGTGACTGGCATCGAGGGTATAAAAATATCACAATATGGGTGGAATTACCCTCTATAAATTATATAGTATTGAAATATAGGATAAAAAATCACTAAAAAAGTCTACAAAACAAAATAAAGGTAAACCAAAAACCATCCCATAAAGAATGAATGAATAAAACCGATACATATAAAATTCTCCAAATTAAATACCAAAAATAAAAGTCTATGATAGAAACTCCAACCTAGCTAGTAATGTCCATCATGGTCCCCAAATCCCTCATGTAAACCTTAAAATAATTTATATATGTATGGTGAGCATAACATGTATACTTAGTAGGGACATAAGTAAGGACTGAAGTGGACATGTGAAAGGATCATGTTAATGTTATAGTGAACAAACAAATAAACAATAAGAACTTAAACATTTCATCTAACTAAACCCAACCTCACCATGGCTCCCTCACCAAATTTTTAGCACCTGGGTTTCAAGTAAGTAACTCTTTCCTTATGATTTTTAAGTATGTAAATTTTTTGGGTGGAATTTGGGAGGGTTTGGAAGAATTTTGGGATTTTTTTGAAACTTTTATAAAGGTTCATGGTTTGATCCTAGTTTTTAGAAACCATGAAACTCCTATAATAAATCATGCATAGTGAGGTAAGGGCTAATGGGGAGGCACATGATTAGGCACACAGTTTGTCCAAACTGTGCGGACACCCAGGAGAAACCATGCATAAGTGGGACAAATGGATTTGGCACGGTTGGCGCACGATTTGTCTAACCATGTGGTCCAATCATGAGAGGTTTCTCTTAAGGCAGAGTTCGATGTATGGTTAGTGCATGGTTTTCCTAACCATGTGACTAACTATGCACGGTTTAAAAACTAGATCCTAAAAAGTGGATCTAGGTCAGGATTAGCTCTAAACACCTATTTTTTCCTCTATTTTAACCCTAAATCAATATTTATTCCTCCCATGGGTTTTGGAGTCTTTCACCATTAATTTGGAGGCAATCTAAAGTCTTTTTTGGGTGTGTTGAATCTTGATTTCTTGGATAAGACTTTATTTTTGGTATTTTTCCATAATTTTTCTTAGATTCAATTTCCTCCCTCACTCGATTTATTAGATATAGTTTGGTATGAATATATATAAGGTTTTTGTTTCAAATAATGGGTATATTTAGCTTTATTTATGTTAAGGAATGATATATAAGGTGGGTGTTTGGAGATTCAACCTGGTTTTGTTAGTGTTTTCAAGCCATTCTTCATTTTCTCCAAAATTCCTAAGGTAGGTGGATTCACTCTTGACTCCTCATGTTATAACTTGAAGTCTTAATTTCAAATTGGTTATTTTTATTGAAATTAATTATGAAATTGTTATGAAATGATTTATGGAAACCATCTTTGGTGATGGTTTATGGAATTGTTAAAACCGAGTATTTGGTGGATAGTGAAAGTGGTAACTTTATTTTAAAATGATGATTTTAAAATTTTTATTTGGTTTTGATAGATGTAAAAGGTGTTTTCAATAAAATTTTAGTTTTATTGAAATGTTTTGGAAAATATGGTTTAAGAATGTGTTTGGATTAAATGGTTAAGTGTAAGTTGAATGGTATGGATATTAGTCATGAAGTACCACCAGTAAAGGGAAGGGTTATGGATGTGAAGTTCCACTGTCAAAGGTAACACCAAGCTTGTGTGTTTGAGAGTGTGTGTGTGTGTGGTTATCTGAAATGTAATGGGTTATTCAAAGTGATTATTGAGAATTTTTTTAATGGATTGTTTTGTTTCTTTCCCTAGAAATTGGTTAGTTTTAGGAAAACTATTTTTTTATGTCAATTGTTTTATATTCTGATATAAACTATTTTCAATTGTTTTATATAAAATGTTTTATATAAGTGTGATAACATGTTCTATCTTAGTTTCACGATTAGGGAATTAATTTTGGGAAAACCTACCAAGTTTAATTACTCACCCCTACTTTTGGTGATTTTTTAGATATTGTTTATTAGGAATCGGGTAAAGGTAAAGAATCACACTTATTTAGTGGTTCTTCGTGATACTTGGGCATTGAGTTGAAGTTGGAGCATTGAGTTATGTCTTTGAGTCTTTGATTTTTGTCAATTTTTTCTTTCTCTTTATACTTTGATGTTAGTAGCCTTATACTATGCTACTCTGATTGTAGTTGGGTTTGATATTCAGTTTTTATACTTTGAGTTGTATGCATTGTTATCATTCATCATTTATTAGTTATTTTTTATAGATTTTTTGGTTGGGTTATTTTTATTTTCAAAGGTCAAATAATCCCCCAATTGTTTTGAATCCCTTGGTATTTATTTCCAGCCTTTGGAACCTTGGGGATGTTGCCTAAGGAAAATTATAAATTCTGCCCTGACTCAATCCAATGAGGATGGGTGGGATGTTACAAGTTGTATCAGCTTGTTTGGTATTTGAATTAAAAATGGTATCAGTCTATTTTATCCTTGATTATCATTTGTATCGGTATTGGAGTTAACAATTCATTTTGGGTTAGTCTTTAGTTGGGACGTTAGAAAGAATTATGATTGTCAAAACTTGAAATGTAAATCATAAAAATATATATTTAACCTTTTTATACTGAACTTCAATTTATTAGGGAGTTGGGTAAAAAAGTGTTTTGGATACACATATAGGATTTGTAATCTAATTTTAATGTGTTTATCCAATGAGATGGTCATTATATGCATTTTATAAATGAATTACCACTAGGATTTTATGTTTCATTTTGATTAATGATATATGATTCGGTGAAAAATTATTTATTTTTGAAAAGTGTTTAACTTTTTTTCAAATGTTATATTTTGAAAAAAGGCATGATATAGTTATTTTGAAAATGGTTTGATTTTCAAAAACATAATGGAATTTTCAAAAAAGGATGAATGGAGAAAATGTTGAATTTTGAGAATTCTTGTTGTGATAGTTGTGATGTGGTAGAATTTGAAATTATTAAGCCTTTAGTTTCTAGATAGTGAGACTTATGGTTATTGTTATGTTTATAGAAAATTACACCTAATAGGCATCGTAGAAACCGACTAGAGGAAGCTTATGAGAATGTAGTTTCACCTAAGACACAGGTTAACCAAAAACTAGTTCAGACTATATTTCAATCTTTTAGGTTGTAGATGGAGGGAATATGAGGGATGGACCAAGGCAAGTGAATCATTTCGTCCAGTTCCAGAAGCAGAATCAGCCCATATTTCGGGGTGATACATAACCAAAGAAGGTAGAGGTATGGCTAAATAGGATGAATTGAATATTTTATTTTCTTGGCACCCCATAATAGTTGAAATTAATGTTAGAGATGTATATGTTGGGGGATCTTACATGCCAGAGGTGAGATTTAGCAGTACAAGATAAATTAGACCAAGGTCTTGGTTGGGAGTATTTTAAATAATTGTTTGAAAAATAGTTCTATCCTTATACATTAAGGATTTCAAGAACGATATACTTTTTTAGATTAAATAAAGAGAGCCTCAGAGTAACTAAGTACGTGGAAAATTTTATGAATTTAGTATGCCTTTCACTTGAAGTTTCTAATAGTGCATCCTTGAAGGTATGCATTTTTGAATCAGGACTGAGGTAGGATATTCTCTTAAATATTTCCATGATTTATATAATGGATTATATAGAAGTGATAAATATATAGAATGTGGAGTAAAGGGACATCTCATGAGATAAGGTTGGATGGAGAATGTTTATACCAATAGTAAATAGTGGTAACTCTAATTCTAGGAGAAAGTGGAAGAGGGATACCTATTTCCAAGGTGGGAGTATGACTCAGAACAAGATTCCTAGATTGGTAAATATTCTTCTAAAACCCAAGAGAAATATAGGATATTTCTAATGTGGTTCTTTGGACCACATGAAGTGAGATTGCACCGCACCACTCAAAACATGCCACAACTGCAACCATATGGGTAATCTTCAATGCTTTGTCGCAATTCTCCAAGTTCGGGTGTTTGGTACACTTATCGTGTGTCACAAATTTCTTATAATTTGATTGGATGAGGGAAGAAGAATCAATCTTGTTAGCAGAATAGAGATATCCATGGTAATTATAGGGACACCAAGACTTCTTATCAAGGGAAATCACAACATGAAAATAAAGAACAAAGTGTAGTAAGTAAGCAGTTATATGGAGGAGATCAAATTATTATGGATGATCAACCCATACCATCGATGGTGAGAGGTATGATTCATTTGAATTCTACGCCTGTTCAAGATTTTTTTGATAAAATTTCATACCATTCCTTTATTTCTTCTCGTTTTTCTGATATAATGGGTTTAAATGTTAAGATGAAGGCTTTTGTTTTGAAACTTCAAACTCCCCTAGGTTAAATAGAATCTCAAGAATTTATATGTAGAGTGTGTTATATAACTATTTATGAAGTTTAATTGATATGGGATTAATATATGGTGGAAATTTATTTCTATGAAATAATTCTAGGTATGGATTGGTTGAAAATTTTCATGGATCCCATCGATTGTTATACCCAACGGGTCACTTTTACTACTGATGATGGCATCAAGCATCTCTTTAGAGAAAACCGTAATGTAAAAGTAGGTGAAATGGGCTTGTTGGCAATAGAATTGGGATCCATATCATATCAGTTGGAAGAATTGACTTTGGTATCAATGAAAGAGATCAAAGATACTAGTTTTACGGTGATTTTTTATCAGTTTCTAGATGTTTTTCCTAAAAATTTATCAGGGTTTCCACCAACAATAGAAGTGGAGTTTAAAATTTATATCCTTACAAGGACCAGTCTTATTTCCCTTAAATATTATCATAAAGAACTAATATAATTAAGGTAACTGAAAGTTTAGTTGGAGGATTTGGAAAACAAAGGTTTCATTCGGCCTAGCATGTTTATGTGGGTAGAACCGATCATGTTTGTCAAAAACACATATGGAAAACTTCAGTTTTGCATGAATTATTGTAAGCTTAACCAAGTTATGATAAAGAATTGGTATCCACTTCCATGAATTGATGATCTGTTAGATCAATTTAGGGGAGCTTAGTGGTTCTCCAAAATTGACTTGTGATTAGGATATCACTAATTACGACTTTGGAAGGAGGATATTCCAAAAACATCTTTCATGTGTAGATATTGACATTATGAATATGTAGTTATTTTTTTAGATCTTATAAATTCACCAACATTATTTATAGAATTTATGAATAAGATATTTCAAAGGTGTCTAAATTATTTTTTTGTGGTGTTTGTGGATGACATATTGGTGTATTCATGGACCAAGGGTTGAGCATGAGCAACACTTGGTGACAATGTTGGGAATCTTGAGAGATCATCGGTTGTATGCCAAATTATCTAAGTGTGATTTTTTGGATACAATAGGTACATTTCCTTGGCCATTTAATCAATGAAATATATTTTTCTATGGATCCATAAAAGATAGAGGCTTTTATCTCTTGTAAACTACCAAATAATGTCTTTGAGATATGTATTTTCCTTGATCTACCTTATTATTACTAATGCTTTGTTCATGATTTTTGACAACTAGCTTCACCAATGAAGACTTTGACAAGGATAAATGTTCCATTCCATTGGAATGATGAATATCATAAATCTTTTCAAGATATTAAGGTTTTCCTTACATCAGCACCAATATTGATACTTCTAGAATTATGATAAGGGTACATGGTATATTGTGATGCTTCAGGATCTGGGTTGGGATTTTTTTCTCATGAAGGTAGATCATGTTGTTTCTTATGGCTCAAGAAAATTATGGTTCCAATAGAAAAACAACCCAACACATGATTTGAATTTATCTTTCATAGTCCATTCTTTGAAAACTTGTCGTCATTACCTATTTGGTGAGAAATTTACTGTGTTTGAAAATCATAAGAGCTTGAAACATATTTTCTCAAAAATGGATTTTAACTTGAGACAAAGATTGTGGATAGAGTATCTCTAAATGTTTGAATTTACCTTGATGTATACAATGGGTAAATTCAGTATTTTGGTAGATGAATTAAGTAGAAATTAAAATGCTCAGTTGGAAAACAAGGATTCAAATCAGTGGTAGTTAATGTTAGTGATATCTTCCATGAACTTAGAATGTGAATATCGAGGAAATTTTTTAGTTTTATTTCAATTTTCTTTTGTTCCTGATTTGGTTGTGATAGTTAAATAGGAACAAAAATCTAATTCTGAATGTGTTACAATAAGTTCAAAACTCAATGGTGGGGAGACCATTAAGGGATGGAAGATAGATGGCAGTTTAGTTTTGTGTTTTCAAAATCAGATGGTCATACTTATAGATTTTTAGGAATAGATTCTTCATACTTACCACCATTCAATATGGTTTGTTCATCCTAGAATCCAGAATTTGTATAAGAAATTGAAACCATAGTTTTGGTGGGATAGTATGAAAAGGAAGGTGGCTAAGTTTATTTTGATATTCTTAACTTGTTAATAGGTTAAGGCAGAGCATCAGCGACTAGAAGGTATGTTGATGTATTTACCTATCCCTATTTGGAAATGTGATCAGATAGACATTTATTTTTTATAAGTTCTCCCAAGAATAGTTCTGAAACACAATTCCATATGGGTGATAGTGGATCGGCTCACAAAGTTAACCCATTTCATCCTTATTCATAAATCTCATATGGTGTAGGAATTATCAAAAATCTATATCTAATAAGTGGTCGAGAGGCATGGAATACCATTTTTGATAGTATCAGACAAAGATATGAGGTTTATGTCTCATTTATGGAAATCCTTACAGAAATCCTTTGGGACTTGGATGACTATGAGTATAGTGTATCATCCTCAGATGGATGGGCAATCTGAAAAGATGATACAAACATTGGAATACATCTTGTGGTATTGTGTTGTGGATTTTGGGGGCTTATAGGAGGAGCACGTACCATTAGTGGAGTTCTCATATAAAAATAGTTATTAGGCCTCAATACATATGGCTCCTTTTGAAGCATTTTATGGATTTCCTTTGTGTTCTCCACTTTGTTGGTTGGAAACATGTGTGACTTCACTAGTTTGGATGAACCTTATCCAAGAAAAAATGGAGAAGATTTATTTGATTAAAAAATAGATGGAGATGGATCAGAGTCATCAGAAATAATATGTGGATCATTATCGATGGTCATTTTCATATGAGGTGAGTAATCATGTGTTCTTGAGGATCTCTCAAAGTCTTGGGTATCGTCATTTTAGGAAGGAGGGAAAGTTATCTCCTAGATACATAGGCCCTTTCTAGATACTTGAATGAGTTGGTGATGTGGAATATTAATTTGAATTGCCACCATGGTTCAGTGTTGTACATAATGTGTTTCATGTATCTCAGTTGAAAAATTATCAGCTTAATCCTGACCATGTAATTCAAATGGATCACATTGACCTAGAGTTGGATACTTCATTGGTATATGAACTGATACAGATTTTGGATAGGAAAGAGAAATTCAATCATGAAAAAAGTATCAGTATAGTGTGGGTTTTGTATTAATATGGTCAAATTTAGGAAGATATTTGGGAAAAGGAGAAAGAAATGGTCAAAAATGGCCTGAACTCTTTTAGGGAAATATTGTTTTTCTACTTTTTTGGGATATAAAGACTAATGGTTGGGAGAATGTAGTACCCCATGTTTCAATTAAGTAACCCTTTCCTTATGATTTTTATGTATGTAAAGTGTTTGTGTGAAGTTTGGGAGGTTTTGGAAGACTTCTAGAATATGTTTGGGAATTTTCTAAAATTTCATGGTTTGAGAACAGTTTGGTGAAACTATGAAACTCCTACAGGAAACTGTGTGTGGTGAGTCAAGGGATAATGGGGAGGAACATAGTTAGGCACATAGTTTGACTAAACCGTGTGGAAACCTAGTAGAAGCCATGAAAAGTGGGACAGAGGAATCTAGTATAGTTGGTGCACAGTTTGTCTAATCGTGTTGGCTAACCATGTTAGGTCCTTCTTGAGGAAGAGGCTGACACACAGTAAGTGAATGGTTTTCCTAATCGTACGACTAACCATACACGGTTTAAAAACTAGATCCTAAAAAAGTAGATCTATGTCAAGATTAGCTTTAAACCCCTTTTTCCTCCATTTTGGCCCTAACTCAATATTTCTTCATCCCAAAGGTTTTGGAGTCTTTCCCCATCAATCCAAAGGATTTTATTGGTGCGTTGAAGCCTAATTTCCTTGGTAAGTCTTCGTTTGTGGTAGTTTTGATATTTTTTAGTAGATTTAATTTCTTCCTTATCTCAGTTTCTTAGATCTAGTCCAATGTGGATAGATATAATCTATTTGTTTCCAATCATGGTCATATTTGTCGTTTTTATGTTAGCGAATTATATATAGGGTAGGTTTTTTTAGGTTCAACCTAGTTTTTTTGGCGTTTTTGTGTTGTTCTTTGTTTTCGCCATAATTCTTGAGGTAGGTCGATTCACTCTCAACTCCTCTTTTTAGAAATTTAAGGCTTAGTTTAAATTTTTTTATTGAATTTGATTGTAAAATGTTTGTGCAATGATTTATGGAAACCCTCTTTAGTGAAGGTTTATGGAATTTTAAAAAATGGGTGTTTTAGTGGAAAGTAAAAGTAGTAACTTGATTTGAAAACGATGATTTTAAAATTATTGTTTGATTTTGATGCATGGAAAAAGTGATTTAAATAAAAGTTTGGTTTTATTGAAATGTTTTTTCAAATATGGTTTTGGCATGTGGTTGTCTTAAATGGTTAAGCATGAGTTTAATGGGATGGATATTGGTCATAAAGTACCACTGTCAAAGGGACATGTTATAGATGTAAAGTTCCAACATTAAAGGTAACACCAAGATTATGTGGTTGAGAGTTTTCTTGTGTGGTTATGTGAAATGGGATGGGTTATTTCAAGTGATTATTGAGAATTGGTTTTATGACTTGTTTGGTTGCTTTCCTTGGAAATTGGTTTCTTTTGGGAAAATTTTTTTTCTATGACAGTTGTTTTATATTCTAATATAAACTATTTTCAATTGTTTTATATAAATTTTATTATACAAGTGTGCTAACATATTCTATTCTAGTGGTGTGAGTAGGGAAGTCGTTTTGGAAAAACTTACTGAGTTTCATTACTCACCCATTCTTTAGAACCTTGGTAATTTTGCAGATATTGTTTATCGGGACACGGGTAATGGTAAAGGAGTGTACTTCTTTATTGGTGCTTCGTTATACTTGGACATGGAGTTAGAGTTGGAGCATGGAGTTATTTCTTAGAGTCTTTAAGTTTTTTCAGTTCTTTCTTCTTCTTTTTACATTGATATTAGTAGTCTTCCACTCTGGTACTCTGATTGTAGTTGGTTTTTATATTCAGTTGTTATACTTTGAGTTGTATACATTGTTATCATGAATCAGTTAGTGGTTATTTTTTATGGTATGTTGGTTGGGTTATTTTTATTTTCAATGGGAAAATAATCCCCCTACTATTTTTAAGCCCTTGGAATGTATTTCCAACCTTTGGTGCCTTGGGGATGTTGCTTAAGTCCAAGTAGAAATTCCTTCTCGACTCAAGCCAATGAGGAGGGGCAGGATGTTACCAAATTTCACATCAAATACAATAATATAGCATTATGATTATAAAAAATCGAGGTGCTTCACAGCCTATTACTCACTAATTTTATTCTCCCATCCCCAACGTTGAACGTTCTATGTTCTCATCCCTTCCACACATATCACATAACATCATGTCATGTCACATTCAGCCTATAAAAAATTGGTCCACACATCACATCACACACACAAACACCTAGTCCACACATCACATCGCATCCCACACATAGACACCTAGGCTACACATTACATCACATCCCACCCATAGACACTTGGGTCACACATCACAACTAGAACTAGAGAAGTAGGGTATCATGAATGTGAAGGACTTCAACCTCATATCCTCCTCATGTCATGAAAAACCCCCACCATATATCACACCACACCACATCATGTTTCTCCCATAGACACCTAGGACAACACATCACATATCACCCATTGAAACATGTTCCAACACATAACATCTCTCCCATAGACACCTGGGCCAACACATCACATCTCTCCCATAGACACATGGGCCAACACATCACATCTCAGCTGTAGACACATGGTCCAACACAACACATATTTTCTATAGACACCTAGGCCATAGTTAATTCTTGAAGGAAGAGTGGGGGAGAGGGGTAGCCATCCATCCATATCACTACCATCTTTTATGTTGGGTAAAACACTCAAAACTCAGCCCCTCTAAGCATTGGTAAGGTTATCTAACTCGGGTGGGTGCATATAAAATAACATAAACATACATGATATAAAGATATCACAAAATACCCAACCTAAGGGTTCACTTAAACAGCACTAGCACACACCACATCACTTCCACATACCACGCATCAACCATGACAACTTATGCTTCCACTATATACAACACCATGCAAATACCACACAATCCACATAACATTTACTACTTTCAACTTACCAGTTTCCCCATGTTTATTCATTAATACATTTAGGACACATAATTTCTATCCCATTATATTAAATTACAAACCCATTCATTTATTAATTTATCATAATCATTTATTCCATGGATAAACAGAAAAATAACTCAACCATGCCACATAAAAACTAGCCCAACTTATATAATCACCATCACAACACCACAAATCAAACATATTCATTGTTCCAAATCACCCAAGACATCTCACAACACAACAACCACACATCTCATCCATCGCACAACCACAACTACCACGTACCATAACCATTTCACCATAACCAGTGTGCCATAACATCTGCACCACAACTTTTGTGCCATAAGATCTACGCCACAACCACTACATCACAACATCTATGCCACAACCTCTACAGCACAACCATTGTTCCAGAACCACTGCGCCACATCGTAAGATTTACCACATTTCATCCATTCTATCAAACCACAACATCACTTCCCCGCACACTACATAGCCCATTCGGTCACATATATCATCGCACAATGACCCAAACCATGCAAGGAAACATAATAAGCATAACCACACACAATATAAACAAATCCTGGCTTCACATTTATTTAGGGGTTTTATCACATTACTTATTTATATTATCATGGGTATTATCACAAAAAATAGAATCCAGGGGAAACCAATTATTAGAAAATTATATATTCCTTATCCTTTTATTTAGGGTGTGCTCACACAACAACACAGCAAGGGTCATCATATCATAATAACTATAGTGCAATAAAGTCTCCCAATAGCTGTTATTTTTAGAATTGGAAACATGCATACATAATAACATCAAAAACATATATCAAAGTAGTAAATCATTTGATAAATCCACATACCC
Organism: Viscum album; assembly: GCA_963277665.1. Classification (NCBI taxonomy): domain Eukaryota; kingdom Viridiplantae; phylum Streptophyta; class Magnoliopsida; order Santalales; family Viscaceae; genus Viscum; species Viscum album. The sequence continues at coordinate 667,334,199 of OY728131.1, read as the reverse complement.
ATCAATTTTATACATTCCAATTAATTATATGATTACACCAACCCTTACTATCCACCCAAAGATAAGAAAAATCATGTAGATCTCACACATAGTACGTAAAAGAGTGAGAATGAGGATCCCATATTTCAAAGAAGCTTTCGGATCTTGCTACACACCACATATCGTAGAAAAAAATACATAGAAACCACCACCACACAAGGTATTTATGGATCAACCATGGATTGAAGATGGAAATCCAAGGATCAATCTCCATTAAAGGAATCCCAAAATGGATGAAGATAGGGTCACCAGATCACCTAGAAATTAGAAGATTGTAGATTTTGAAAAACACCTAAAGCACTCCAATCTTTAGAGTCACGTTATATAGGGGATTTACATGGTGTTTTCTTTACACATAATGTGAATTTTAGGTTTCAAGTCCTGTAGAAAAATGGTTCGCCTCAACCATTTAAATCAAAAATTTATTACACATTATGCAACACACTGTGAACCATACTTCAAAAGTTATGGACCTTCTTTTCACACTGTGTAAACTTTATACAACATGTATTCCTCCTCCCTCTATATTTTAAATAGCCAACACATTCGGTCTTGGTCTAGGCCTCCTCCGAGCATCCCAAAACCAAAAACCAAAAAAGTAATGGACTGGGAGGACATAAAATGTTATATTAGATACCTCTAAAATGATTATATTCCTTGAGAATATAAAAACCAATACTATAAGGAAGGGGTCCAAATAGCCACCCATGAGATACCTATTAAGGATCTAATTACTCCTCAAATGCTACCACCAGCCAGTCACATCAAACCAAACATCCACAAAACATCCCACGCAACCTCATCACTACACAACCTCATAACCCCAACATCTGACACTAGCCACAATCCACCATGCACCAAACAACCACCTACACAACCATCCAACCTCCACACAAACCAAACTAACAACCATCTCAACCAACAAACCACACTACCTCGAATATACGATTCATGGAATTTCATCCTCTATGTCAAGATATTATATGTCTTGAGTGGTACTGAATCACATGGATGGGGTTAATCACATCATAGTTAATGCATCTTGGTTAGGAATTAGGTCCTACCCTTTCCATATATTGAGGTTTTTATTATAAATTACACATCAAGGAAAATATCACATCTCACAAAAAAGAAAGATCCAAACATCAAATCATAAAAAAACAAGATAAAGTGAAGATAAAAATATCTCCAGGTATTGAGAACACATCTGTGTCTCTTACTCCCAAGTACTCTCCTCTCGGACACCATGCATCCATAATACATAGACTAAGGGAATGATCTGACCACACATCACATTCTCTTGATGATCAAAGATATTTACTAGACGATCCAAAAAATGTCAAATTGTTTTCAATATCCAATTGTCTCCATTAAATAATGTGGGAGTCATTGTGAAGATATCGATGAAGATGGAACATGTGGAAGACATCGTGGATCCTCTCCTACCACAGTAGCAACACCAACTGATATGCCACCTCACCAACATGTACCAACACCTAAAAGGATCTAAAAACCTAGGAGAATACTTAATCCCCCTACCAAACCTATACTGACCATGTCTATGGGAGACTCTCAAGAACACATGGTTTCCAACCTCAAACTCTAGGGGCCTCTGATTATGATCAAAATAATCTTTCTGACAGTCTTGTGTCGCCCTAATCTACTCACGAACCAATTGGATATTCTCAATCATTCTTTTCAACCCATCAAGACTAAGAATTATCGACTCTCCAACCTCTATCTAGCACAACAGATAATGACATGGCCACCCATACAGCGCCTCAAATAGAACCATACCAATGGATGAGGAATAGATATTATTGTACAAAAACTTAACCAAAGGTAAGTTTCATACCCAAGAGTCACCAAAGTCCTAGATGCATGCCTAAAACATATCCTCCATCTTCTTGATGGTCTTCCTCATCTACCCATCTATATAAGGGTGAAATCCAATGCTAATATGAAACTAAGATCCAAAATCATTTTTTAAACCCCTATAGAATCATAAGAAAAAATTAGGATCCCAATCAGAAATGATGGTCCTTAGTGACCTGTGAAACCTAAATGCATAATCTACATATCTCCTCTCCAAAGAATCCATAGCACTTGACTCGTGGATCACCATAAAGTGAGCTGATTTCATCATCAGGTCTATTATCACCCAAACCACATTAAAACCTCCCTAAGTTCGGGGTAACCCTTTGATGAAATCCATCAAGATGTCCTCCCATTTCCACTTGGTAACATTCAAGTATTACAATAAACCTCCTGGAACATAGTGTTCCACTTTCACTGGTTGAAAAACTAGACATCTTTCCATAAACTCTGTTACTAACCATTTCATCCCCAACCATCAAATCTATCTTCTCAATCCACAAAAAATATTTGTCACACTAGGATGTACCTATAAAGGTGATTTGTGAAACTCATGGAGAAATCTGTCACACATAGCATGTGGGAAAAACATACACTCCTGGAATAGCACCCAGTTCTGACCATCCTCTTTCCATACCTCTAGAGTGTCACCATGTCCAACACGATCATGAATCACCTCTTCCTCTGAGTCTCCCCACTAAGAATTTACCACCTACTGCATCAAGGATGAATTCATATCCATATGATAAAGAAAACCTCAGCCACTACTCCTTCCAATATCAAGATGCATCCCTTCAAGATCCTTCACTATTTTTCAAACATCCACAAACTTCTAAGACACATCCTCTTGGGACTTATAACTCAATGCATCAACTACTACATTACCTATACTTATGGTGTAGGAGATCTAAAAATCATAATCTGGAAGAAACTATATCCACATTTACTATCATAGATTTATATCATGTAGAGATAAAATATATATTAGGATTTTATGATCTATGAAAACCACAAAACACTTATTGATGAGGTAATGTCACTGCAACTTTATCACAAACACAACTTCTGCCAAATCTAGATCATGGTTGGAATAGTTATGCTCATGAGGAAATATCTTCCTAGACCCATAAATATCACCACTCTCTACTACATCAACATGCACCCCAATCCCATATGGGATGTGTCACAGAAAACCGCAAACAACACACACTCCTCTGGCAGCTGAAACACTAAATCACTATCAAACTTCTCTTTCAAGTAACCAAATGCTTTCTAACATTGATTTTTCCCCACAAAAAAAATTGTAGTCCTTTATGTTCAACACTGTAAATGGGGATGAAACTCAAGATAAATTGGGTATAAACCTATAATAAAAACTAGTGAGACCAAGGAAAATGTGAACCTCTGCCACATTCTTGGGTGCTTCCCAAGAAACAACTACATATACCTTCTATGGGTACACTACCACTCCCTAATAAGACATCACATGTCCAAGAAAATTTACCTCTCACATCCATAACTCACACTTGGAAAACTTCCCATAAATTTGGTGGTGTCTAAGGACCTGTAAAAAACTCTGAGATGATCAGAATGATCCTCCTCTGACTTAGATTAGACCATGATATCACTGATGAATACAATGATGAACCAGTCTAGGAACTCATGGAACATAGAGTTAATAAGACCCATAAACATGGCTGGTGTGTTTGTAACACCAAACAACATGACCAAAAACTCAAAGTTCCCATACCTTCATATTAAGGTATTTTTTGAATATCCTCATCTTTCACCCTCAACTGGTGATATCCACGTCACATATTGTTATTTAAGAATCAAATTTACCCTATCAATTGGTCGAACAGATCATCTATCCTTAGAAGATAGCAATGATTCTTGATTATTACTTGATTCAACCTCTAGTAGTCTATACACAACCTCAAACTGCCATTATTTTTCTTAGAGAATAACACAAGAGAACCCCAAGTAAACACACTAGGTTGGATGAAACCCCTATGAATCACTTGTATCCTCAACTAACGCAACTCTATGGGAACCATCTGATAGGGTTCCATCGAAATATGAGATTCACCCGACTAAAACTCTATCCCAAACTCGATGTCATGTAAAGGAGGTAGTGTCATAACCACATCTAGGAAAACATCTAGGAACCTGTCCAAAACCCTAAGAGAATCCCCAACCTAATCTTCTACTACCAGCTCCACCAACTATGAAAAAAGAGGCTCCACTCACCTACCAACTGACTGATAACCTTAATCGCCAATGAAATCCACTTGCTAATCCTACACATTGGAAAATGAGACTCTTCTATGAAAGAATTAGATAAATTAACACACATAATATATCCAATCTATTCCAAGTATAATATCATATAGTTGTATCTGCAATAAGAATAAGTGTCTTGCTAATTAGTGGTCCCCCATTACCAGTCTACATTCTTGGCATACATCAAACAAGGAAGCCTGGACTCCAACCAGTATAGATAACACCAGGAGAACTGGAAACATATCCACTTATAGTCCCAATACACTAAACAAATCAAAAGGAAAATGAGTTTGAGAATTATAAAACAAAAAAATAACGCACAAGGGTAAATGATAAATTGATCATACCATAAAAAAATCCAGGATCTGGTGATTTTGATGCCTCTAACGTGTGCATCTAACCATACCCAACTCATTTACCTCTATTCTGTCAGCCACCATAGTCGCACTCTAGCTTGGGAACCTATGGAAAGGGACCATAATGAGGATACCATCTGCCAACTCTACCTTCTCTTAGCTAATAAACAACAACTTGTGGTTCCTACCACTGGAACTGTATTGGAGGCAATTGATGCTGCTGAAAAGGGGTCAGACTACCCATCTAAAACTAACCACCCTGAGTGATCAAATAATAAGACTATTGGTTCCCATACCTTCAAAATATATGTATAATAAATGGAAAACCCAAAAAATATATAAAACTACCTTTCCCTGATGGTCAGGAAAGAAACTATCGCAAATGGTTCCCCATTGAAAGGAACACTAACTGCCTGAACACCCATAGCCCACTGCCTGAAGCTCTACTCCTCAAAACACCCATCCAAAAACTCTTTTGAGGCTCAACTCCCAAGTAAATAATCCACTTGATATCCTCATCCATTTTATTCACCTCTAGATACGTTGAGAGTATAAACAGAGTGACCGTGTACCTGATCAATGGATGCAAAGCCTCCTCCAAACATCATGATCTAGACTCCTCTTTTGGGAAAACATATGGAGAAAAGTGAATGAGGTCCTTCAACCTGACCCCAAGCTCCTACATGCTCATAATCCCCTTCTTAAGGGATAGAATCTCCATCCACTTGGCTACCCTTATCTTAGATGATAGAAACTTTTCCTGAAACTCCCTCTTAAAGTCATGCCACAGCACATTTACCTCCTTTCGGTCACCAATAAATAGCATACACCACCGGCGCATAGCTCCCAACATTTTAATAACTACTAGGAGCACCCAAAACTTATCTTTTGCTCAAATCATACCAAAATAGATATTGAGATCCTCTATACAATGATTTATCTACTGATCTAAGACACTCCCCTCATACTTACCTAAAATGTGTCACTGAAAGGTAGGAAAATCCCTTTAAGATTCTTCATCTTCCTCTCCTAGTTCAACCCTCCGATGACCAACCATATCAGCCTGTTGAACCTCAACTACCTGAGAAACTTGTGGATGATAAATATGATTCATTCCTAAAAACATGGAGAACATCCTAATCCTAGTATCATTAAATTTTATCAAATATTATTTAATTTATTCATTTTCTTTTCCCAAAACACCAAATTCAAACATGAACACAATTCATCATGATGAATGCACATATCCTAGTTCTATACCTTAAAAATAGGTCCACCTCACTTGGTCATTCAATAATCTCATATTTCATGCACTAGATCATGGGGCCTAAAATATCATGTCCTAGCCAGATTCCCTAGCCTATGTCACACACCAAGGTCAACTGGAACTGCTACCATACCATACCATGAAATCCTCACTATTCCTAACTCCAAACTCCATCCTATCTCTCAATCATAACCTTTGATACCACTCTGTCACAACCCCCTCCCACCAAAGATTTTGTAATGAAGGGAGAAAGATAATGTCCCTTGATTCCCGCCTCCAGTAGGCCCTAAATTAGAGACAAGCACTGAGGGTATAAACATATCACAATATGGTAGTAATTACCCTCTATAAATGAAACAAGATCCAGATATAGGATAAACAATCACCAAACAGCTCCAGCATACAAAATAAATGTAACACCCTGACCCCAATTACCCAGATTCAATGCATTATTACATATCATTGGCTTGATATAAGGAATCATGTCCCAAAATACCGATTAGTTTAGTAGCCTTGGAAGTACTAGATACATACATAAGTTTTACATTACATCATGAAATAAAAACAACAAAAAAAATTTTGTCCCCTTTAGACACACTTGTATCCCTTAGCCTATCCCTGTAGGTCAACCATAAAATAATTCTTCACATCCTAGGAAAAATAAATCATTGAAAAGAAAAAGATCATATGCTTAGTAAGGATAACAATATAGTGTAAACTTTCATAAATAGGCATAAACATTTAAGGTAACATATAAGACTAAAACATAAGCATTTTAAACTTAAACTTCAGCATGATATGGAAAATATAAATTGAATAATTTCATTTACTTATTCACATTGATATTCTACTAGTCGAATAATCACATTCAATATCAATATCCAATTTCATAATGATAGAATGCATAATGTCGGACATCATAACCACATAGTCAAGGCCTCTTGCCAAGACTACAAATAAGATTTTGTCAAGGCCTTATGACAAGACACTAGTTTGTCTCGTGAGAACTAACGATGCATAAAAGAGCTATATTGGGCTCCACCCATCACTTACTAAGTCCAATGCATTCTTTATATGAAAAGGTTGAAACATAACATAAAAATTCTTATTAAAACTAGCATACAAAATGTTAATACGTTAACCATAAACCATAAATGGTATAAAAATAACACATCCATAGTAAAACATATCACAAAACATTCAACACAATATGTAAGATTTTTATCATAATAAATCAACTTCAAACAAGTATAAAATCCATTAAAGAATATTGACATAGATGAAATCAAAATTATTTGAGAGGAATATCTCTTTCTATTTTGAAATCATTTAAAAGTCGTTTAATTATAAGAGAAAACATTTATTATGAAAATATTCTTATAATATTGTAAGGGACGCTTCAAAGGTGTTATAATGGTGGAGAATAACCGCACCCACCATATAAGTTAAAAAACATTCTGACCTTAATTTTTCAAAATGCTCATAAAGTAACTAGTTTGGAAAACGAAGGAAAGATGTTTTTCATAACATTTTATAAAAATTAAAACAAGGGTATAAATTAATTTAACTCATATTCTAGTAAATAGTAAAAAAAATTTGAAATACATTTTTAAGAAACATGGATGTGGATGATAAAGAGTTCCCAGAAGATACTTACATAAAAACAACCTCGGATAATAAAGAGATTTTAAAATTAACCCTTACCTTGTACTTTTCCTTGGTTGAGGTTAAATTAACCTCTGGTATAATAGTTAAATAATTGTTATTAAATTATACAATAACTAAATACATAAATATGATATCATATATGATCTTCTAATATTTCTTTATTAATAATATTTTAGTAGTATCATTGTTTCAGGTGTTAACTGATTCGTTTTCCTTTATATGTTTTGTTACATAAGTCATGTTTATTATGGATAGGATGTATTTGATTCATATACAGAATGATATTATGTTATTAAATATTATTTTTAATAATATAATGAAATTTATTCTTGAATGGTAACGATGGGGAATGAATCTCATCATGTTCGTGGAGACAGTAATACGTACGTACGCATGAACGCTACTTCCATTTCATTTTTTTAAATTTTAAAAGGAAATAAAACCAAATGATACATAGGTATATTATTATTTAATTATAATATAATATTTTATATATGTTATATAAGTTCATTAACACCATCCTTTATACGTTCCATGTATGGTATGAACAAGTCATATCACTTTGAGGGGGCGGTAGTCTGCACTTCCTCAAATGAAATTATCATATATATACAAAATGAAAAGAATAAAGGTATGCTATAAAATATAATTAAAGAAGATTATATATAAAATAAATATCATAAATATCATATATAATTATAGTTCCATCATAATGGCCACCATAAGAGGTGGTAGTAGAAGATTGAACAATCATCGTTTTGTGGGGCAGTAGTTCGTCGTCCACAGAAACATTATGTTCTATACCCATTAGATGAAGGTGTGTGTAAGTGTAGTTCAAATAATTCTCATAAAAACAACCTAGTATATTGAGGATACTGGTGGTGTTATAAAAAAAGTAATAAATATATTTTAGGTGGTTGGAGAAGTAAAATAAAAGAAAAAGAACTTAAGAGGAGATGTTACCTTTAAATCGGGTAACTCCCTTTAGTTTAAACCAAAAGGCTTCCTTGAAGTGCCTTATGTCTAAGGTAAGGATTATAGGAGAAAGATATAGATGTAAGAAGATTAATTGGGCAGATTTTGGATGAGTCATGGGGCTTGAGAGGTGTGATAAATGGGTTAGAGGTGAGGGCTTTTTATAAGGGGGGCTCTTTAGGAATGTTTGAAAATATTATTTTATTATATAATGATTTTCGGTTTCTAAAGATCCAAAACTAATTAAAGTTGAAGATATGATGACTAATTTTTGAAATAAAATCATCCAATAATAATTGGACAGGTTTTGGATAATTTTTTAATTTTTATAATCTCATTTATTTAAATCATTCATTAATGAGGTAAACACTACATCATTATTGTGTCATAAATAATTTTATTTATTTGATGTCTAAAAATTATAGAAAAAATACCAATATGTATGAAATATTTTTTTATTTCAAATGAATATTTATAGTTGAATAGATAGATTATATAACCCTATGTAAAAATTGTTTTACTAAAAGATATATGTTTATGTCATTTTTGTCTTTACTTCAAATTAATTAATATAAAGTGTCATTATCACTCTCAAGTGGCTCCATGGGGTCCCAAAATCAACCCAAGGATTCCCATAGTCAGAAATGTATCATTAAATATGTTTATGAAACATTTTAGGGTAATTTAATATTATTATAATATTATTTTGTACCCTTATTTACTTAATTTACCCCTTTAACCATGGTAAATAAAATATTTACCGAAGTAATTATTCATAATGTCTAAAAATAAAAGTTACTTATTTAAAAAATTTGGACCTCCTAATTTTAAATATGGAATTCATTTTTCCAAATTCATAATAGAGAAGTGGCAGAAATTAATTTAAAATTAATTCATGTTGTCAAAACAAAAAAGCGTGTTTTTAAGAAATAATAACTATCCAAATATTGACACTTGTTTATGCCCAGTTTAAATGTGAAATTACATACAATGACCTAAATTATATTAAATGATAAAAATATAATCTAATTATATTTAAAAAAAATTCAAATTTATAATTTAACACTATAAATTATTTCGATTAAAAAAGTTGTTTTTAATTAAATTTTAGTATTTTTCACTATTCATCAAAAATTGAAAGTTTTTAGAAGAGTACCAAAAATTCACCCTAAGATAATTCTGATATTCTGAATCCAAAAATAAAGTCCATTTTAAAAAAAAAATATTTATAAAATTTTAAAAAGTGGGTATTACTATTTATAATGGCTAGTTTGATTGGTCGTGGTGTGTTAGAATCTCGAAGTTGCGTACAACGCAAGCTATTGCATTATTCAAAGGGAAACGTACCATGGAAGATTGGGGTGTTACATTCTTCCCTACCTCAAATAATTTCATCCTCAAAATTTCTAGAATACTACTACATAAATAGATTTGGGTGGTTCTTCATCATAAGTTCCTCTGGTTCCCACGTTACCTCTTCCATCTTATGATTTCTCCATAGAACTTTCACCAAACGAGTCATACGGTGTCTCAACACTTGTTCTCTAGTATCAAGAATTCTGATAGGCTCTTCGCAATAAGACATATTGGGTTCCATATCTATTTTTTCATTGGTCGGTACATGCGTTGGGTCAGGCATGTATTTTCTCAACAGTGATATGTGGAACACGTCATGAACTTTGGAGAGACTTGGTGGTATTTCCAAACGATAAGCTACAACTCCAATTTTTTCTAGAATTTAGAAAGGTCCAATGTACTTGGGACTTAATTTTCCTTTCTTATGGAATCGTATAACACCCTTCCATGGATATACCTTCAAGAAAACATGATCTGCTAGTTGAAATTTCAAATCTTTCCTTCAGTTATCGGCATAGCTCTGTTGCCTACTTTTATCTGCTTTGATGTGGGTTTGGATAATCTTCACTTTTTCCATTGTTTCTGCAAAAAGTTCTGGGCGTACGAGTTTTATTTCACCAACATCATCCCAAAAAGTTGGTTTGCGGCATCTCTTTCCATATAACGCTTCATATGGTTCCATATGAATACTTGAGTGGAAGCTGTTGTTATAGAAAAAATCTACCAGAGGTAAATACTGATCCCACATATCTTGAAAGTCAAGTGATCAAGATATCAACATGTCTTTTAAGTTTTGAATAGTCTGTTATGATTTTCCATCAGTTTGAGGGTGGTAGGTGGTGCTCAAATGAATTTCAGTATTCAGAGCCTTCTAAAGACTTTTCTAAAATCTTGATGTAAAATGGGGATCACAATCAGAAACAACCGATAGGGGTAATCCATGAAGTCTTACAAATTCATTAATATATAGTCTTTCTAGATGTTCAAGTGGTAAATATTCTCTTGTAACAAGAAAATGTGCTAACTTGGTAAGATGATCAACAATGACCCATATTGCATCATTCCTTCTAGGAGTCCTTGGTAGTCCCATGAAAAAGTCCATTATAATATCATCCCATTTCCACTCAGGTATGGGAAGAGGTTTCATGAATCATCTAGAATGTTGTCTTCCAGATTTCACTTTTTGACAAACCATACATCTTGACACATAATCAGCAATCTCTCTCTTCATGTTTTCCCACCAAAAATGTTCCTTCAAATATTTATAAATATTAGTGCTACTAGGGTGTATAGAGAAATCAGAGCTATGAGCATCATCCAACAATTCCTTTTTTAGATCAGGTATATTAGGAACACAAAGTACCTTCCCAAATTTCAAAATCTCATCTTCATATACAAAGTCGATCAATCTCCCATCGTTCATAGATTTAATTTTCTTTTGAAACTCCTTATCATCAGTCTGAGAAATTTTTATCCTTTCTAGTAAAGATGGTTTAGCAACCATTTAAAAAAGTATTGATGTTTCACCTTCCATGATTATTCCCATATCTATCTTTACTAGATCCATGAACTTAGGATCCCTTTAAACTCTCATCTTGTTCAAAACTCTATGATTATTTCTGCTCAAAGCATCTTCCACTTTATTTTCCTTCCCTGGGTGGTAGTGTATGGTGAAATCACAATCCTTGAGTAGTTCGAGCCATCTCATTTGCCTCATGTTGAGTTCTTTTTTTGAAAAAATATACTTAAAACTCTTCTGATCAGTATAAATTCAAATTTTTCACCATAGAGATAGTGTTTCTATATCTTCATAGAAAATATTACAACTGCTAACTCAAGATAATGATTGGGATAGGTTTTTTCATGAATTTTTAGTTATTTTGATGCATAGGCAATAACCCTATCATTCTGCATTAGGAAACAACCAAGTCCATTATTTTAAGCATCACTATAAATAACAAACCCATCATTCCTTGATGGTAGAGTCAATATAGGAGCATTGACTAATCTTCTCTTTAGTTCTTCAAAACATTACTCACACTCTTTTATCCAAACAAATTTAACCCCTTTACATGTGATCTTGGTAAATGGATTAGCTAATCAGGAAAAATTTTGGACGAGATGCCGATAATAACCTACTAAACCAATAAAACTATGTACCTCAGTTATAATTTTCAGTGCTGGCCATTCTTGGATTGCCTTGGTCTTTAAAGGATCAACAGAGATTCTATCCTTATAGACAATATGGCCAAGAAATGAAATCTCCTGAAGCCAAAATTCACACTTGTTGAACTTCCTGTATAATTCATTTCTTCTAAGAGTCTTTAGAATAGTGTGTAAGTGATTTTCATGATCTTCATAGCATTTGGATTATACCAAGATATTATCAATAAATAACACTACAAAGTCATCAAGATATTCCTTGAAAACTATATTCATTAGATCCATGAAGACAGAGGGTGCATTAGTCAGTCCAAAAGGTATTACTATAATGATGGAATGCATTGTAATGCCCCAACCCCTGTTACCCAGAGTCGGTGAATTATTACATAACATTGGTATTATACAAGGAATCATGTCCCGAAAGACCGATCAGTTTAGTATCCTTGGAAGTACTAGATACATTCATAAGTTTTACATTACATTATAAAATGAAAAGCTACAACAACATTGTTTCCATAGACCACACTCATATCCCCTCAGACTATCCCTACAGGTCAGTCATATAATACTTCTTCACATCCTGGTAAAAATAAAACATAGAAAGTGGTAAGATTAGATGCTCAGTAAGGATAACAATATAGTGGAAACTTTCATAAATAAGCATGAACATTTAAGGTAATGTATAATACTAAAACAAAATCCTTTTAAACTTGAACATCAACATAATATAGAAAATATAAAATCAAATAATGCTATTTACTTGTTCACATGGATATTCTACTAGTCAAATAATCACATGAAATATCAATAGCCACTTTCATAATGATGGAATTCATAATGCCAGACTGCATAACCACATAGTCAAGGCCTTGTTACAAGACTAAAAATAAGATTTTGTCAAGGCCTTGTGCCAAGACACTATTTTTTCTCATGATACCTACCGATGCATCGAGGATCTATAGTGGGCTCCACCAGTCACTTACTAAGCCCAATGCATTCCTCATATGAAAAGTTCTAAACATAATAGAAACATTCGTATTAAAACTAGCATATGAAATGTCAATAATTTATCCATAAACCATGAATGGTATAAAAATAACACATCCATAGTCAAACATAACTCATTCAATACAATATGGAAGATTGTATTATAATAAATCAACCTCAATCGATAATAATGAAGTTTATTGACATAGATGAAGATAATCATCAAAACTATTTGAGAGAAATATCTTCCTTTTTCTTTAAAACATTTAAAAGTCTCACTATTTGTCAAGAAGCTATTTAAAATAGATTTTTGAATCAAAGTGTCCCATACCATTTTGAAACTTTTAAAAGGAATTTTAATTTTAAAACATTAATATCTATATAAATAAAACCTTAAAACCATTTTTAAAATATGGACATTAATGAGAATGATTTAGAAGAATAAATTTTTAAAACATTTAAAATGATATTTTAGATAGAGTTACTAACCAAATGAGAGACACTTGAATACAAATCATTGAGGTAATAAAAACTTTATAATATCATGTGAATAAAAGGATTCATGACATATGATGTCAAATTACAGTATATACATCAAATAAAAGTGGATTGGCGCATAACGACAAAGAAGTCTCAATGGAATGTAAGATGGGATGAATTCCTTTATAAAGACCGTATTATTAGGTTAAGGATAAATCAATGAAATAATTATGTGTGAAAAATATAAATACACTCAATATGATTGGATATTCATTGTAAATCAATCAGAGTACATTCACACATATTCTTGTAAAAACAACACCAATGACTTGGATGTTTAACTCAATGAATAGAAATTGAGTTAAAATTACTCTTATCAAGTTTATATTGATGACTTGAGAATTTATCGATGAAGTGATTATGTGTATCAAAAGTATATCCCCACAAAGGGGATTGGAAATTACTATATAAGTAAATAAATGGTTATTTCACACATAATCTTTGGGTGAAGTAATCAATGAAGTTTGCGTAAAACCGAATGAGTGGAAATTGAATTTTGAAATTCCCTTATTGATTTGGTAACTTACGAAACATACACCCCATGAAATAATTATCATACAATGATGATGTAAATACCCATAAATTAAATTATATTACACAAACAATACAATCTTCGGTAGTACATACACCACACAAAAGGTAGCAGTGGAAAATATAGCATGAATCTCACGGGAATAAAAGTGAGATGAAAACCCCTTAACTTGAACTTTTCCTTAGTCGAGGGTACATTAACATAATGTATAATAGTTAAATCATTGTTATTAAATTATACAAGAACTATATAGATAAATATGTTATCATATATGATCCTCTAATATTTCTTTGTTAATAATATTTTAGTAGTATCATCATTTTGGGTGTTAACTGATTCGTTTTCCTTTATATGATCCTCGGTGTTGCGTGTACCACAAGATATTGAATTAATTTAAAGAAAATAAATTAATATGAAATATTGGGGTGTTATATTATTCCCCCCTTTTAGAAATTTTGGCCTCGCAATTTTAAAATTGGGCTTGGGAACTTCATTGAAAGTCCCACATCGGAAAAAGATTCAATAAAAATATCTCTTTAAAATAAGGAAAGAGAAATACAAAGGTCACCCGAGATAAGACACACTAGGATTACATGTTGAAAAACATGGATATGGAAGATAAAATAAGTGTCATTTTCTAGTGGATAGTGATAGAAAACATGATTAGGATAAATTTAACAACAAGAAAACCACAAACTTGTGATGAGATAAACGTTCATTAGTTTCCTAGTAGAAAAAGTAAACGGATAACTTTTTTTTATTTTAAGTTCCATTTCATAATGTTGAGGAATTTATTTATGAGATTGACTAATAACATAACGAGATATACTTAGTTTTTAAGCATAGTTTCATCCTTTAATAAATTTCTACCACTAACTCATCTTTTTTTTCCAAACGATGAGTATTCAAGATAACTTGGTCACACCTGAAGCACTAGAATAAACTTCTAGATAATCACATAATCTACAAAGGATAAACTATATATATTTACCTTATCTTTAGAGATTAACCAAAACCAAAATGGTTAGTACAAGATTAGATGATCCCCAAAAAGGATAATCCTTTAGAGAAAGAAATACTTATCTTAATTCTAAAATTAAACCAACAATACCCAAAGTTCAATAAATACCATTCAATAAACAATTGTCCTTAAAATCCATCAATATAATCCAAACTAATATTGAAACCCAAAACATAGAATAATTTGATTATGCAGTCTTTCACATTAAATTGTATTTCCAAATAACATCAACTACTCTTAAAGTCACATACATAAAATTAATTAACCTAATCACATATTCTATATGATAGGTTAATAATTTCCCTAAATAACCCAAATTGCTATAAATCCACAATAAAAACATAGATAAAAATCCACCATTACTCCTCAAATGAAATCCCATAGTATTCTATTTTCCATAGGCATATAGTATTCCCAACAGAGCGAACGTCTTCCAAAATAACATTTATCACTTAATCCCCAAATCATTTTCCTATACTAATGATATCCATTTGACAAGACATAATATCCCAAATAAACTTATTATTTATCAATAAAATAATTTAACTAAAAATAATTAGTCACACTAACCAGGGACTTCACGTAGTCCAGTGGTAGGCGATAAATCACAATCGCACTATGGTTATGGGTTCTATTCATTCAGCTTTGTCCGATGCGACGGGTTGTCACATGGTCTGTGTGTTGTCCTTTTTCAAAAACTATATTTTATAGCATTTCCAAAATGAGACAAATTACTCAAAATAACTATAACATAATTTCACCACAAATGTTATCTCATACCTCGCATTTTCATCCCAAAATTTAATAACATTTAATTGACTCAAATTCAAGGATCATATAAACCCAAATGGTTATTTATAACTATATCAATAATAGAAACCACAATTCTTCCTAAAATAGCATTTTCACATAATAAAATGTAGGGTTACACATAAGACAAAAGTCTTCCAAAGTAATCCCATCAACAAATAGCACTAAGACTTTTAAACAATTCACCATACATTTATTTCCACATAGGTTCTTCCTTGACCAAGGGGTTATCCTATAGAATAGGTAATTCACTCGGGTAATGACTAGGTCCCCTACATTTATGGAAAATGACTATAAATGGATTATTGGGATCATTTTTATTTTCTTCCATAGTACTCTTCATTTTTTCAAAGTAATTTTTTACTTTATGTCCTTATTTCCCACACATAAATCATTTATCTTTTCCATTGAGACACTTCCCTAGGTGTCTCCTTCCACATTTCCAACATGATGGAAATTGATCTTTCTTTTCTCCATGGTCTCCACTACTAGAGCTCTTATCATTCACCACCTTTCTCTTCTTTGTTGAGTTTGGGAGTTGGTTAATATATATTTTGTTGATCATATTTTTGGAAAACTAATTTTGCATGAACACGATATATTTTACACCTATCAACATTGCATTCCATTTCTCATTTCCTCCATTATTCCCACCTTGTACATCATGTTCAATGCTACTATGACTTCCTTGTAATCCAGCCATTGACTAACCCAAGAAAGCATAGTGTGAGTCATAAAATCTTTTAGAGAATATCATAACACCTTATTTTCAATCTAAAACACCTTAGGATTAACTATGGTTATTTATTATCATATTATATTAAAATCCTTCAAATCGTTTTGTAAAGAAAATGTGAATTATCCTAAGAATATCCCCTGGGAGTGTCGTAACCAAGAGTGCAGCAAGGATCGTTGTCGTGTACCAAGATACGCTGGGTCAAGCCCAAAACTCCTTGTCAGAGTTTTCACTCCTAGGTACATCTGTGCCAAAGACGCCTCTACCTGCTCGTATCCAGATAGGAATTTATTGTTTAGAAAACCCACATAATATTTACATTACAAAAAATTTTGGATGTTCTTAAATACTAATCCTCAAAGTCTATCTTAGGGTAGTGTTTTCTTATCAGAGTTTTTCTAAATCTAACTTCCAAGGTTTATACTAAACTTCCTCTGATACCAACTGTAACGCCCCAAACCCAGTTACCCAAAATCAGTGCATTATTACATAACATTGGCATGATACAAGGAATCATGTCCCAAAAGACCAATCAATTTAGTATCCTTAGAAGTACTAGATACATTCATAAGTTTTATATTACATTATAAAATGAAAATCTACAACAACATTGTTTCCATAGATCGCACTCATATCCCCTTAGAAAATCCCTGCAAGTCAGTCATAAAATACTTCTTCACATCCTGGGAAAAATAAAACATAGAAAGGGGTGAGCTCATATGCTCAGTAAGGATAACAATATAGCATAAACCTTCATAAATAAGCATAAATATTTAAGGAAATGTATAAGACTAAAACAAAAGCCTTTTAAACTTGAAATTAAGAATAATATGGAAAAGATAAAATAGAATAATTCCATTTACTTATTCACATGGATATTATACTATTCGAATAATCACATGCAATATCAATAGTCACTTTCATAATGATGGAATTAATAATGCTAGACTACATAACCACATATTCAAGGCCTTGTGCCAAGACTACAAATAAGATTTTTTCAAGGCCTTAATCCAAGACACTAGTTTGTCTCATGAGACCTACTGATGCATCGAGAAGCTATAGTGGGATCCACCCATCACTTACTAAGTCCAATTAATTCCTCATATGAAAAGGTTTAAACATAACATAAACATTCATATTAAAACTAGAATATGAAATATCAATACTTTATCCATAAACCTTGAATGGTATAAAAATAATACATCCACAGTAAAACATAACTAATTAAATAAAATATGGAAGATTTTATTATAATAAATCAACCTCAATAAATAATAATGAATCATATTGACATAGATGAAGTTAATCATCAAAACTATTTGAGAGAAATATCACCCTTTTTCTTTAAAACATTTAAAAGTCTCACTATTTTTCAAGAAGCTGTTTAAAATAGATTTTTGAATAAAAGTTTCTCATAACACTTTGAAACTTTTAAAAGAAATTTTAATTTTAA
The DNA here is from genome assembly GCA_963277665.1 of Viscum album. Lineage (NCBI taxonomy): Eukaryota > Viridiplantae > Streptophyta > Magnoliopsida > Santalales > Viscaceae > Viscum > Viscum album. The sequence continues at coordinate 667,316,135 of OY728131.1, read as the reverse complement.
AACATTAATGTCCATATAAATAAAACCTTAAAACCATTTTTAAAATATGGACATTAATGAGAATGATTTAGAAGAATAAATTTTTAAAACATTTAAAATGATATTTTAGATAGAGTTTCTAACCAAAATAGAGATGCTTGAATACAAATAATTGAGGTAATAAAAACTTTATAATATCATGAGAATAAAGGGATTCATGATATACTATGTCAAAGTACAGTATATACACCAAATAAAAGTGTGTTGGTGCATAACAACAAAGAAGTCTCAATGGAATGTAAGATGGGATGAATTACTTTAGAAAGATCGTATCCTTAGGTTAAGGATAAATCAATGAAATAATTATGTGTGAAAAATATAAATACAATCAATAGGATTGGATATTCAGTGTAAATCAATCATAGTACATTCACATATATTCTTGTAAAAACAACACCAATGACATGGATGTTTAACTCAATGAATAGAAATTGAGTTAAAATTACTCTTTTCAAGTTTATATCGATTACTTGAGAATATATAAATGGATTGATTATGTGTATCAAAAGTATATCCACGCAAATGGGAGTGTAAATTACTACATAAGTAAATAAATAGTGATTTCACACATAATCTTGGGGTAAAGTAATCAATGAAGTTTGCATTAAACCGAATGAGTGGAAATTGAAATTTGAAATTCCCTTATCAATTTGGTAACTTACGAAGAATACACTTCATGAAATAAGGATAATCCAATGATGATTTAAATACCCATAAATTAAATTATATTACACAAACAATATAATCATGGGTAGTACATACACCACACAAAAGGTAGCACTGGCAAATATAGCATGCATCACACGGGAATAAAAGTGAGATGAAAACTCCTTACCTTGTACTTTTCCTTAATAGAGGGTAAGTTAAACTCCTATATAATAGTTAAATAACAGTTATTAAATTATAAAAGAACTATATACATAAATATGGTATCATATATGATCCTCTAATATTGCTTTGTTAGTAATATTTTAGTAGTATCATCGTTTCGGGTGTTAACTGATTCGTTTTCCTTTATATTTTTTGTTATGTGAGTCATATTTGTTATGGATGGGATGTATCTTATTCATATATAGTATTATATCAAGTATTTAAACATTATTTTTAGTCATCAAATGAAAATTAGTCTTGAATGGATACGATGGGGAATGAATCTTATCGCGTTCGTGGAGACGGTAATCCATACGTACGCACGAGCGACGATATCATTATTTTGATATTAAAATAATATATAATTGGATGGAAAGTAATATATATAAGTAATATTTATCATTTTATATTTATTATTTTTATCATTTATACTCATTATTATACTCATTCAAATGATGAAGTGTTTGAATAACAAACTACATCACGACGTGGAGACGGTAAGTCGTACGTACACATGTATGGTGACATGTCATTAATAGGATGGATAAAATAATGAATATTATTTTACCATATTTATAATAAAATCACATTATATATAATATACTGGAGTTATTATTTTATAATAGAAACAACAAATAAATAGGAAGTGGAAAAGGAAAAAGAACTTGAAAGAGGTGATGAAATATTTACCACTTCTTCGGGTTCTTCCTTTATATTTGATCAAAAGGTACCCTTAGGTTGGATTTATGACTAAATTAAGGCCTATAGGATGAATTTAGGAGATTTTTGAGGATATTTGGGTAGGTTTTGGCCGATACTAATGGCTTTGAAGGTGTGAATTTGAGAGAAGGGGAAGTTCCTTTTTATAAGAGGAGTGAGGGGCACCTTAGGAAAAGATTAAAATATTATTTTATAATAAAATAATTTTCAGTTTATAATGGCTCAGAAATGAATTATTTAAAGTATAAGGTGGGGATGGGTCGAAAACATCTCAAACAATATGTTTTAGACAGGTTTGGGTCACTATATTAACCTTATCTTTTAGATTTAACTCTTAGTTAAATAGTTTGACATTTATCATGTCTCTTTGTATTTTTATATTATATGGTTAATAAAATTAATATAAACATCCAAGAAAATCCCAAGTGGTTTATTAATGATAAAAATATAATTATATAAGTCTTTTGGCCGAACCTTATATTTTTTGGATTATTATATTAACCAATAATATTGTATTTGTTTTAAAAACTCATTTATGTCAATTTTGACATTATTTAATAATTGATTTTTTTAAAGTCCTAAAAACCTTATTACTTAAAAATAAATACATTTAATCAACCCTAAAATGTCATATTAACCTATAAAATTAGTATAATTTATTAAAAGTCTCAAATTACATTAATTTGGATATTTATAATATCAATTATTTTAATATTTCATTATTAAGGTAATTACTGCGTCATCATTGTGTCATAAATTAATTAAATTATTTAATGTGTAAAAATTATAAATAAAATATAATTATGTAGGAAATAATTTTATCTTTCTAATGAATATTTTATAGTCTAATTTATCTTATGTATTACCCTATATTAAAAATGGTTTAGTTATTAAACTTTGATTTTAACTCTTTTAACTCTTCTTTAAATAAAATAATAATAAATGTCCTAAGCTAATACAAGTGGACCTAAAGGATCATATTTTATTCCTAATGTTTTTTTGGTCTAATTACACTTATCCAATAGAATTAGTACATGTTTTGGGGTAATTATGATATCATTTTTACCCTTAATTGCTCTATTTACTTTTAACCATGGTAAATAAATGTAAAAAGTTACTATTCACCAAAAATTATTTTCATCTTATTGAATCGCATTTTTCTTACTGATATCAACCGTGTATCTCGGATTTTATAAATTCCACTCACAGAAGTGGTAAAATTATATTTTATGTGATTTTGCAAATGCTCATAGGAGGTGGGTAAAAGACGGTAAAAAGTTCAATAAAATTTTATACATCTAATTTTATTATAAAATGACTCCAATTAATTACATTGAACTTATATAGGTATTATACATATATTTTTATGTAAAATAAATTTAAATAAAATAAATAATTATTTAATTAATGATTCGGTTTTAAACTATAACGCAGTGTTTTTCACTATTCATCAAAAATTGAATGTTTTCAGAAAAATACCAAAAATTTAACCTAAGATAATTTTGATATTCCTAATTAAAAAATGAATTCTATTTTACCAAATTCAAAACATATAAGTTGCATTAATTAATTTAAAATTAATTCCCATTGTCAAAACTGAAAAGCAGGTTTTTTAAAAATTAAAAACTATCAAAAGATTGACATGTGTTTATGTCAAATTTAAATGTGAAATTACTTAGAATCACCTACATTGTATTAAATGATAAAAATATAATCTAATTATACTTACAAACCATTCAAATACATAATTTAACACTATAAATTATTTTGATTAAAAAAGTTTTTTTCAATTAAAATTTAGTATTTTTCAGTATTCATCAAAATATAAAAGTTATTAGAAAAGTACCAAAAATTGATCCAAAATAAATTTTTATGTCCTGATTATAAATAATAATTTAATTTCATTAAATTGAATATATAAAAGTGTCAAATATAGGTTTTAAAAAGGGTTTTCCATTAAAAGGTGGTAAAATTGATTTTTTTTTGAAAAATACTTCTTTTATCTGAAAAAAATTAATTTGTTCCTATATTATGTCTAAGAAACACATAATATGGATTCTAAAATTATATGGAGTATATAAAATTCAAAATTTAGTTAATACTATTCATAACTGCTTTTGAACGGCTAGTTTGGTAAGTTGTGGTGCGCTCGAACTCAGTATTGCATGTAGCGCAAGCTATTGAATTACTTTAAAAAAATAACTTACTATGAAATCTTAGGGTGTTACATGCATAATGTCAAACATCATAACCACATAGTCACTACTAGAAATATGGGCTTTTGAGTCCCTTTACCTATAGCGACCGCCAATGGCGGTCGCTACGTTTCCCTAAAAAAAGGCTTATGCGCCCCCGAACCCTCCCTCCTCTCGCAAAGTGCCCCCCCCCCCCCCCCCCCCGATCCCTTCCCCCCTCCCCATCGCCTGCGCCCTCCCCGCCACCGCGCGCCCTCCCCTATGCCCCGCCCTCCCCTATGCCCCGCCCTCCATCGCCCCGCCCTCTGTCGTCCTGCCCTCCGCCGCCCCGCCCTCCGCCGCCCCGCCCTCCGCCACCCCGCCCTCCGGTCGGCCGCCCTCCGGTCGGCCGCCCTCCGTTGGCCCCGCCCTCCACCGGCCCCGCCCTCCACCGGCCCCGCCCTCCGCCGACCACCCTCCGGCCGCCCTCCTCCAGCCCCGCCCTCCTCTGTCTGCCCTCCGCCCTCCAGCTCCGGCCGCCCTCCACCCTGCGGCCTCCCTCTTCCCTCGGGCCTCCCGCCACCTGCCTCCGGCAGCCCTCCAACCGCCCTCTGGCCTTCGGCCTCCAGCCCCTCCGACCTCCGCCCTCCGCCCTCCGCCTCCTCGTCCCTCCCCCCCAGCACCCCGAACACCCCCCCCCCCCCCCGTACCCTTCCAACCCCCGTCCCCTTCATCTTCATCCACTCCCTCGTCGCACCACTGCCACCCGTCCCCTCCTTCACCGTCCCCTCACTCTTCGCACCAGCTCCGGCTCCAGCTCCCCACCACTGCCTCTCCTCTCCCTCGCAGCACCGCCTTCAGCTCCCCTCCCTTCTAGGTTTGTAGCGCAATCAGGTATGACATGGGATTTCACTTACATTATTATTTTATAAATGGTTCACAAACAATTAATTAGTATTTATTTTAAATATATTTGATATGAAAAATGAAAATGTAATAAGTCTTGTGTAAATGTTTGTTATAGGGATCTTATTATGGATAAGAGTTAGATTGATCTTCCAAATCGAACGTCTAGAGAGTATTTCAATGGCATTATGCAGTTTATTGACTTCACCAGAGGATTTTAAAGTGACTATATTAGTTTTCCATGTAGAAAATGTGCTAACAGATATCAATTCACATGAGATACTGTGAGGGAGCACCTATTCTTTAATGGATTTCTGAGAAATTATAAGAGTTGGACTCGTCATGGAGAAGAATATGTTCGTTGTGAAAATATGGATACAGTTCAGATGGATGTTGATGCAAGGATGAATGATCCAATGCATGAAATGCTTACTGAAATGGTACGTGGGTTGGATCCTGAAGGCATTGACATCCAGAATCTTGAGACCGGTGAGATAAATCTTCACTCTGGTGCAGATTGTTATTCGAGGAGGTTTTATGAAGAAATTGATGATGCAAAAACAGAATTATATCCTCGATGTACTTCTTTCAATAAATTGTCATTTATCGTGGAGTTGTTGCATTTGAAGACTTTGAATCATTGGTCAGACACATCATTCGACATGCTGTTGGTGTTATTGAAAAAGGTTCTTCATATCGACGCTAAGATTCTCGAGTCGTATTACCATGCTCGTAAGCTGACAGAGAACTTAGGTTTTACATATGAGACCATAGATGCATGTGCAAACAACTGTATGTTATTTAGAAAGGAAACTTCCCATTTAGATATTTGTACAGTTTTTGGTGCTTCCAGGTAGAAAGAGAATAGGGGAAATCAGACTCATCAAAGTCATATTGTGATACAGTGGAAACCGATTTCCGTAAATAAAATGCGTTACTTTCCCCTTAAACCAAGGTTGAAAAGATTTTTTATTTCATCTAAAGTTTCTAATTTAATGAGATGGCATGCAGAAAGAGTTCATGAAAGTGATATGTTAACCCACCCTGCAGACTCTCATGCATGGAAGGATTTTGATAAGAGACATCCCGAATTTTCCAAATATGTTCATAATGTCCGATTGGGATTGGAAGCAGATGGTTTCAATCCATTCAAGTCTATGGTTGGTGCAACTCATAGCACATGGCCCGTGGTGTTGGTTCCGTATAATCTTTCTTCGTGACTTTGTATGAAGAAACAATTTATATTACTTTCCACTCTTATTGATGGACCTAAAAGTCAGTGGGATAAGATTCATGTTTACCTTCATCCATTGATTGATGAGTTGAATGAATTTTGGGGCGATGGTGTGATGAATTATGACTGTGAAACGAATGAAATGTTCAAACTGCAGGCTGCTTTATTGTGGACAATCAATGACTTCCCAGCTTATGCAAATTTATCAGGCTGGAGTATGAAAGGGTAATTTGCTTTCCCTTGTTACAACAAAAGTAAAAAAATTTGTATGGATTAAGCATTCCAAAAAATGGGCATACATGGGTCACAGACGTTTTCTCCCCCCTCAGCATAGGTTCAGAAAGGACAGAGTGGCATTTGATGGTTCTAGAGAGTTCATCCCAGCACCAAAGATCATGACAGGAGTCAAAATGTTATCGCAGATTGAGGAAGAAAACATCCACACGGTATATTAAATTCAAGATTTGGTGGCTCCTCCGGTACGTAATATTCGAGCTGCGGGTAGCCAGCGCAATCACAATTGGAAAAAGAAAAGTATTTTTTATAGTCTTCCGTATTGGAAAACTAACATGCTGAGGCATAATTTGTATGTCATGCACATTGAAAAAAATGTTTGTGATAACATATTGTGGACCATTTTAGGTGTCAGCGGGAAATCAAAGGACCATGTTAATGCACGCCGTGATTTGGAAGAAATGGGTTTAAAGAAACAGTTTCATTTACAGTTAGCTGAGGGAAACAAGGCATATATGCCTTCTGCACAGTATACGATGACTACAAAGGAGAAAGAGACATTTCTTTCTATTTTGAAGATGCTCAAGGTGCCTGATGGTTACTCTTCTAATATTTCAAAGTGTGTGAATATGATGATCAAGACATTGCAAGGGTTGAAAAGTCATGACAATCACATACTACTTCAGTAGTTGATTCCAATCGCAATTTGTGATTGTTTATCCCCTAATGTTGTTCAACCGTTGATTGAGATGAGTAATTTTTTTAGACAGCTTTGTTTAAGAAATCAACGAATGAGTGATTTAAAAATTTTACAGGACCGAATTGTACTTACTCTTTGTCACTTTGAGAAACTATTTCCCCCCTCATTTTTCAATGTTATGGTCCACTTGACAGTGCACCTAACTGATTAAGTAATGGCTGCTGGCCCAGTGCAATTCAGGTGGATGTATCCTATTGAGCGGTATTTGAGTACATTGAAACGATTTGTACGCAACAGAGCTCGTCTGGAGGCATCAATATCCAATGGTTATTTGATGGATGAGTGTACTACTTTTTCTACAGAATATCTTATAGATGTTGAAACAAAATTAGATAAGCCCTCTCGGATTCAGGATGGTCCAGTTGGAGAAGGAACCACATATGATATGGACAACATCGAGTGGATACAAGTGCATCGATATATCTTGTTCAATACTCCATCAGTTGCACCATTAATGCAGTAAGTATCTTATCACTTTTATTTTTTAACTTTTACATGTTTTGTTTGCATAAGTTGATCATTTAAATATTGCATTATCATTTGCAGAAAACACATTAATGAGATAAAAGAAGAGATGTACCGTGCGACTGAGTTTTAAATTCAAAAGTCTCATTATGCGTCATTTCATGATTGGTTCAAGGATTATGTACGTATAAATTGATTTTCATTATGAGTTAAGTATTATACTAATTTCCTTCTTCATATATCATTATTGAATTCTATGAATTATGTAGGTTCATAAGTTGAGGGAGTTAGGGGACACCACGCTAACTGAAGAATTTATCCAACTGGATGAGGGTTCATCTCTAACGGCTCATCGTTATAAATCTATAGATGCTAATGGTTTAAGATTTCGCATTAAAGATGTTGACGACAAAAGAGCAATACAAAACAGTGGAATCGTTTGTCCATTTTCCGATTCTGGTTATTACTACGGTCAATTGATAGACATCATTGAAGTTGTATACACACACGGGTTGAAGTACATATTGTTAAAGTGTAATTGGGTTGATCCAGTGCGTGGATGTAAAGTCAATCAATATCAGTTTTCATTGGTGAATTTTAACTATATGTTATAAAGAAATGAATGAGTTGATAATGAACCTTTCATTTTGACATCACAAGAAAAACAAGTATTCTTCGTTACTTTGCCTTCGAATCCAAGTTGGCAAGTTGTTGTCAAAATGTCTCGGCGAGGAGTGTTTGTATTTGAACAAGATGAACCTGAGACTGTTCCTTTTGTTTCCCAATAGCTTGATCAACATACCGTAGTTCAATGTGAAGAAGATATTTATTGGTTCAGAGTGGATGTTGAAGAAGAAACGGTCTATTTTCATGCTTAATGAAATGTATAATTGTTTTCCCGCTATTCATCCTAAGATATCATAAATTATCTAAACATTTTATAATTCCTTGTAAGTTTTAATCCTCACTTTTGGAAGTTTATTCAGTTATAAATATTTAGGGTGATTTAAATCATGTTATATTGATGTTATTGTTGGTGTATCTTCCCATTGAGGTATTCTTCATTTGGTTCATGTACTGCTTGAATTTTTATTAATTCAATTTGAAATTTGGCTATGCATTGATTGGTTTTGTACATAATTTTTATATCTATTTTGTGAACTTTCTGATTTTTTAAAATTCATTCACAACTAATTATTCAATCCCTTTTTGTTTGATTAACAACTTTACAAGTTTTATTTTTTTTAAAAACAATCCAATTTATCATTTGGACACTTTGGATAGTCCCCTTACTAATGTTTTCCATGACTGTAGGCATGTCAGGGGAAGAGGTAGAAGATCCACATCATCCATCTGAGGCATCTACGTCTCAGGGTCGAGGTATGTTGGAATGTCATTGTATCTATTTTTTATGTAATTAATAAACATATATATATATTTATAACATCTGTCAATTTGTATATAAATTTTTTTTCAATAGGATCAGACTCGACTGCTTCTTCCTCTCGCAGGAGAGGCCCTGGTCGTGGCATATTATCATGGAATTCTGACACGACTTTTGATGTTTCATTTGATGAGGTATTTCATCATGTGGGAAGGAATGCCCCTGCATTTATTCGTCATTTGGGTCATATCATACGTGATCCCCATCGATTTCCATTGACCACGCGTGACTGGGCTTCTATCCCTCAGGACACATTAGATCGTCTTTGGAGGGAGGTTCAGGTAAGAAGACCATTTTACTTCATTCCCTATGTATAAACAACAATAACATATGTGATTTTTTTATTTAATAGAAAAATTTGAAAGTATGTCCTGATTAGTTTCGGCCAGTGTGTATGAGCAAATGCCATAAGATGTGGAAAGACTATAAAGGCAAAGTCAAGAGGAACCACTGGGTACCAAATGTGGGTGCCCCATACATTCTGGAAAAAGTCCCGAGAGGTGTCCTCCCGACTCAGTGGCGTGATTTAGTTGCATATTGGTCTACTGAGGGTGTTTCGGTTTGTATATTTATTTTGGTATATATATTTTCAAGAATTGTGATTTGTTTGATATTTGAATGAATTGAATGTAGGAGGTGTCTACACGCCATTCTGAGAATCGAGTGTTGCAGGGACCACCTCACAGGCTTGGGACTCGTCACGTGTCTCAGATCCGACATGAGGTATTTATTATTCATTTTTTAATTTTTTTAATTAATACGGTTTTGTGTTTATATTCTATTCATATATAGTTGCGGGAGCAAGGTGCACCAACTGATAAAATGTCGGTGTGGATGAGGACTCGTGATCGCAATGATCCAGAGGCTGCAGCATTGATAGTAAGTGCTTGTACTCATTACCAATACTTACATAACATCTGTATATTAATATATGTATATATATTTAAATATTTCACAGGCTCAATTTGAAGCTGAATTAGAACATCTGCCAGAGGACCAGCGACAGCTTCCCATGCGAAGGGATGAGATCTTTCATCGCATCATTGGTTGGGATGGGCATAGATATGGTTTGACCTATGGAATAGGGATTCCTCGTTTTGTAGTGTCACGTGTTGTGGTTGTCGGTCCTGCTGTTGCTCAGATGACACAGTAGTTGTCAGATTTCAAGGCACGGATCCGGGCTTACGAGGAGGCAAATACGCAATTGGCTGTTGAGGTTAGAGCACTGTGGGAATATGTGTGTCCAGGTGATGGTGTAGGGGATCACACGATGCAGGTTTATACTATATTTATTTATTTAATTTAAATTATTTTTGTTATGAAAATATTCATAATGTTTATTTGTTGTAGGCCCCTGGCCCACCGGATGGAGGTCAGTGATGAACACGCATGATGCATCATATTCACGAGGTGTGTTTCTGCTTTTAATGGTGGGGTTGTTATTGATATTTATGTTGGGTTTCTAGTGAGTTTTTTTGTGATTTGGGGGTATCATGTGTGTTTTGGCCTCATGCAATGTTTGTGTGCACGAATTGAGAAGTAACCATGAAACTGATTATTGATTTGGATTTTTTTGTTCATTTAAATTTCAATGTCTAGAATTGCATTTTCAGTAATATTTTTGAAAAAAACGCGTGATTCATAATATAAATCATTAAACTTTTTTTTGGTGAATGAGATGAGATCACTATTTGTAGTCCCCGGCCTACCCCGGACAGCCCTCCCCGCACTCCGGACAGCCCTCCCCGCACCCCGGACAAGCCCCCCAACCCCGGACAGCCCCCCCGCACCCCGGACAGCCCTCCCCACACTCCGTACCGCCCTCCCCGCACCCAAGACAGCCCTCCCGCACCCCGGACAGCCGTCCCCGCACTCCGGACAGCCCTCCCTGCACCCCGGACAGCCCTCTCGCACCCCGGACAGCCTTCCCCGCACTCCAGACAGCCCTCTCGGCACCCCAGACAGCACTCTCGCACCCCGGACAGGCCCCCCGCACTCCGTACAGTCCTCCCCGCACCCCGGACAGGCCCCCTGCACCCCGAACAGCCCTCCCCGCACTCCGGACAGCCCTCCCTGCACCCTGGACATGCCCCCCCTCCCCCCCCCCCACCCCGAACAGCCCCCCGCACCCCAGACATCCCTCCCCGCACCCCGTACAGCCCTCCCGCACCCCAGACAGCCCTCCCGCACCCCGTACAGACCCCTCACACCCCGGACAGCCTCCCCGCACCCCGGACAGCCCTCCCGCACCCCGGATGTAACAGCCCGAGATTTTATAAAAAAATATTATTTTTAATTTCATTAATGTCTTGTGTTGTACGCTACACCAAAAGGAGCTTGCTCAACACGCATCCTTGACTTGTCTTGCATTACACGCAATCGCGACCTTCCTCGATAGCGTGTGTAGTACGCAATACCGAGTTTCACTAAACAACGATATGCTATTAAAATATTATTAAAACTAGCCATTATGAATAGTAATAACCACCTTTTAAAATTTTAGAAATTTTAGCTCTCAAAATGGACTTCATTTTTGGATTCGGAGTATCGAATTTAGCCTAAGGTGAAATTTTGGTACTTTTCGGATAACTTTCATATTCTGATGAATAGTGAAAATTATTAAATTATAATTAAAAACAATTTTTTAATCGAAATAATTAATAGTGGTAAATTATTAATTTGAGTGGTTTTAAAGTATATTTAGAATATATTTTTACAATTTAATATAATTTTGGTCATTGGATCTAATTTCACATTTAAACCAGTTATAAACAAGTGTCAATCTTTTGATAGTTATTATCTCTTAAAAACACGCTATTTGTTTTGACGACGGGAACTAATTTTTAAATTAATTAATGCAAATGATATGTTCTGAATTTGGTAAAATAGACATCATTTTTGAATTCTTAATATCAAATATTGCTTAGGCCTAATTTTTGGTATTTTTCTGGAAACTTTCATTTTTTGATGAATAGTGAAACCACCAAGTGGTAGTTAAAAAACTGAATTTTTCATAAAACTTAATTTTACCGCTTCTGTGAGTGGAATTTAGAAAATCTGAGAGACACGGTTAATATCAAGGACTAAAATATGGTTCAATGAGATGAAAATAATTTTTGGTGAATAGTAACTTTTTACTTTTTTTTACCACGGTTAAAAGTAAATAGGGTAATTAAGGGTAAAAATGATATTATTATTACCCTAACACATGTAATAATTATATTGGACAAGTGAAATTTGACCATAAACAACCTTAGGAATAAAATATGACCATTTAGGCCCACTTGGATTAGATTAGGACATTTATTATTAATTTATTTAAAGAAGGGTTAAAATAGTTAAAATCAAAGTTTAATAAGTAAATCATTTTTAATATGGGGTTATACATAAGATAAATTCGACTATAAATATTCATTAGAAATCTAAAAATATTTCCTACATAATGGTATTTTATTTTTAATTTTTAGACATTAAATAATTTAATTTATTTATGACACAACGATGATGCAGTAATTATCTTATTAATGAAATATTAACATAATTGATGTTATAAATACCCAAATAAATATAATTTGAGACTTTTTATGAACTAAAATAATTTTATAGGTTAATATGACATGTTAGGATTGGTTTTATTAAATTTGGTTGAAGTAATCATTTTGTTATGAGTTTCAAAAAAATCAACTATTGAATAGTGTCAAAATTGACATAAAATAGTTGTTAAAACAAATATTATATTATTAATTGTTATTTTATTCCTAAAAATCTAAGGTTCGGCCAAATGACTTAGATAAGGTTATATATATTAATAAAACACAACTTGGGGGTCGCTTTGATGTATATGGTAAGTTTATTAACTATATAATATAAAAATACAAAGTGACATGGTAAATGTCAATCTAATTAACTAAGAGTTAAAACTAAAAGATAAGGTTAATATAATGACCTAAACTTGTCTAAATTATATTGGATGAGATTATTTCGACCCATCCCCACCTTATCTTTGAAATAACTCAATTTGGAGCTATTTAAAACTGAACTTGACTTTATAATAAAATAATATTTTTAGTTATTCCAAAGGTACCCCTCTCCTCCCTTATAAAAGGGCACCTCCTCCCTCTCTTCCTCACACCACTTTGAGCCTTCAAGCTCGGCCAACCCCTGCCAATTTCTCCTCTCCACTTCCCTAGAAACATCCTAGAGGTTCTGGTCTTCTTCAAAGACCTATTTTAGTTCCCTAAAAGGAGGTCTCAAAGAAGCACTTCAAAGAAGAGGTAATGTCCGTTACCAATTCTTTCATCTTTATTTCTTCTTCCACTTATTCTTCTTTAGTTGTTTCATTATGAAGTAATAACATCAGTATCACTCATATACTGATATGTTATTATAAGTATAAAACAACCCTATTTCACCATCTATCCATCCTACGGAAAAAGAAATCACCGTGCGTGCGTACGTACGGAATACCGTCTCCACGCCGTGGTGTAATCTATTTTCCACCACCACCTTACTTGGATGGGTATAATGGTGTAAATAATGACTATATATGACTATTATAAAGTGATATTGATTCTTAAATAGTATACATACACTCCAATACAATTCCACGATCATAGAAATGATATCATCACTCGTGCGTACGTACGGAATACCGTCTCCACGATGTGATGCGACTCGTTCTACATGATCTTAATTTAATAATGATTATATAAATGAATTGAATGAATTAATATGATATATATTACACTAATACCATTCTGTAAATGAGGTATCTATAACCTAAAGAGAAGAATAAGAATTTATTCGACAAAACACGCATAAGAACAAAAAGTAATAAACACCCGAATAACAAGTAGTAATGAAATATTACTAATAATAAGCTAAGAATATGACCATATATGATATCATAAAAATAATTATGATTCTTTAATAAGTCAATAACATTATTTAAATCATTATACAGGAGGTTCGGACACGTACAAAGCATATCGGACCAAAGGTAAGGGAAATATCACAATCTCATTTTTATCCGAGATTGTTTATACTTTGGTATTTACTGGGTTGTATTTTATCATCCACATCCATGTTTCCTCAATATGTAATATTATTTCCATCCACCTAGAATTTTCTAAATCCAATTTTACCCTTAGGTGAGTTTTTAGTAAAAGATATGAAAGGAATCTTTTGTCGTTTTTCGTACGAGGTACTTTTTGACTTTTCCGACAAAAGTACGAAGAATGTTTTTTTTTAACTTATACGGAATGAATGGATTTTTAAAACATTATTTCCAAGAAGCTTACTTTAGAAGTTTTCAAGTTTATTTTTAATCAACTTCTTTTAGTTTAAAACTATATGACATGTTAAGAAAGGAAAATGTTTTTGAAGTAGAAAGGATATTTTCCTCAAGAATGGAGTTCAAGTGTTTTATCAAAATTATTTTCCATATAAGATAATAAAGGGTTCTGTTTCTATCCCTATTTTTACATTGATTTGATTATGTTGTGATGGAATTATTTTTATGAATTCCTTTGTCTTATATGAATTTTTTTATGATGTCACGATGTTTAAGATTCCCATTTTTATTACATGGGTTATGCAATGATGTATGATTTAATATTTTGTGGCACACATAATAATGGTATCATTATGAGATGGGTGGGACCTATATCTCCCTCCAATTAATTGGGTAAAGATTTTATATCTCATGAGATATACAAGGCTGGAACGGTAGGTTATACCGATTCAGTGAAATAGGACTGAAACGAGGGTGACTCGGTTCAGAAATGGACTTTGTCTACTAAGATAGTCTTGGCAATGAGTCTTGACTAATAAGATATGATTCTCTATGATTATGTGTGTATGCCACAAAGTTTCATGTTTTTAGTTATGATTATTGGGATTTCATTTCACTACTATGATTTATCCCATGTTATGAAATTATGCTCTCTTTTGCAGGTTAAGATTTCCAAAATGTTATGTTCTTATGAAAATGATGTGATTGATATTTCTTTTGTTTACCCTTAATGAGTATTTGAGCTCACCCTTTTTGTGTTTTCTTTTACCCAGGATATAAAGAAAGGTTTTAGGTAAAAAAAGGAAGATCTTTATGGGAGATGTTGAAGATCTTTCACCACGATTAGAAGATTATATTCCGAGTTTCCAAAGACACTAAACTATTATGATCCTTGTGTGTGTGTTTTTGTTATGTACTAAGTATTACGCAAAAATAATGTAATGTCCATGTACGTCAAGCTCCGGGTCTCTACAGTTGGTATCAGAGGAAAATTTTAGTCAACCTTTGGAAACTAGGATGTGAAAACGTTAGTGATATCCCTAGAGATATTTCTAAGGTATGTCTAGGGATGTCCCTAAGGATAATTATACGTATAGGATATAGTCCTAGAACTATGGTAACGATATTAGATTAAACCAAAGATGTTAGATATTGAAGTTACTCCCCCTTTATTATGATTTTTGCCTCTCACACTATTCTTTTTGGGTTTTAGAAAATGGCTGGAAACAAGATGATTCACGATAATGGAGGATATGATAGATAATGGAATGATATTCTTCATGAGAAACCAAATGAAATGGGATTTGGAAGTCCAAACATCATTATTATGCCGAATCAGCAATCTCATAATATGATCAATAAAGTAAAATTTGGTAAGTTTCCTGACTCGGCTAATAAGAGAAAGATGGAGTTTCATGATGATCATAGAGGAAAGAAAGTTCAATTTCCCCTATGTAAATCATGTGGGAAGAGGCATCAAGGAGAATGTTTCAAAGGAACTGGAAGATCCTTTGGGTGTGGAAAAGAAGGACACAAATCTAGTAAGTGAAAAGGAAAGGGTTCAGTTAACACCAGGGATGAGGATAATGGTATTGCTACGACATCAACAATGGTTAAATGTTTTAAATGTGGAATGTACGGGAATTATGAAAACCAATGCCCTAAGGGAAAGTCTCATGAAGAGAATCAGTATGGTCGTATGGGTACTATTTATGTTGATGATGATGAAGAGACTACAAATGATATGTGAGATGAAAGAATTGTTGAAGCTTGGTCAATGGTTTAAGAATGTAGTGGAATGATTACAAGTTTATCATGTGTAATGTTGTATAAGTAATCTCATGGTACTATAGAATAAAGAGACATCTAAGGATTGTTACACTGTTGTCTTTCCTTGAGTTTTGAAAGTGTATGATTAATGTTACCAGTATCCATGAAAGTTTATTCAGATATTTTTGGAATGTAGATGATATGCTCATAATGAAGGGATAAGGAGAAAATTAAATGTTTGATAGTATTCATGAGCTCATGACTGATATAAGGAGAAGTTTATATCATGGTTTGAGTATATAGAATTTTTGGATTTTGGTATGTGTAAAGAGTTAACTTTTGACAGCATTCATGTTTTCACTAAGGTTTAATGGGTATTCATTTTTCAAGAGAATACATCATTAAGGTATTCACATGATTGGAATGTGACCAACAAGATATATGGGGGATAAATGATATGCTTGGTTGATGACATTTCAAGTTATCATTTTCTTTATACTATGAGCTTGGACCGAAGTATTTTAGATAAGCCTAAAGATTGGAATGGATTATGTTAACCATAAGTTAGTATTGTTTAAGGATAGAACTTTTTTTGATATTATTTATGTGATTTTATAGTAATGTAGTTTTAGAAAAAGGACAACTTGTAGGATGGGTGACAGCCCATCGCGTCGGACAAGGCTGTGGGAATCAAACCCACAACCAAAGTGCGACTGGCCTTTATCGCCTACCACTGGCCTACAGGAAGTCTCTGTTTAGTAGAAACTAGTTTTATTATATTAAGCAGTATGATATATGAAGTATAAGTCCATTTTAGGAACTATATATGATTAATCTCACTATAGATGGACTTATGTATTTTTTGATAACTTTTCTAACCTTTTGTTTGAGACAGATGGAATGACCCATCATTCTATCACATGATCTGTTAACACATCACGAATGACAAATTCAACTTCATTTATTTAAGAGATGAAGTGGAAATTTTCCAAAGAACGACAAACGGTGAGACTATACCAAAATCACGAAAGTATTTCTTCTAATTCCAATTTCATCAACTTTAGGGAAATGATCTCGAAAACCAAAAATGTTGTCCTAGTGCTCTTATATCTGATGAATCAGATGGTACCTTAGATAATCACAATTTTTTGGCTTTGTGATTTTTGGCTTTTTCATAGCCATGTTCTCTACCACTCTCCATCAGAACTTGACGGTTAAATTTTTCTTCCATATCTATATTTTCACCTATGTTCTCCTACGTGGAAACCCAGTGATAAGTTAATTTGGGTAACCGTTAAATTTCATACTTTAGTTTTTAAAGACAAGTTTTGGTATTCCTTTTTACGATGTGAGTTTCTATTAAAGAAACTTTCGAGTAGTAAACCATTTATAACCCCGACGAATTTCGAGGGCGAAATTCATTTTAAGGGGGGTAGAATGTAACAGCCCGAGATTTTATAAAAAAATATTCTTTTTAATTTTATTAATGTATTGTGTTGTACGCTACACCAAAAGGAGCTTGCTCAACACGCATCCTTGACTTGCCTTTCATTACACGCAATCGCGACCTTCTTCGATAGCGTGTGTAGTACGCAATACCGAGTTTCACTAAACAACGATATGCTATTAAAATATTATTAAAACTAGCCGTTATCAATAGTAATAACCACCTTTTAAAATTTTAGAAATTTTAGCTCTCAAAATGGACTTCATTTTTGGATTCGGAGTATCGAATTTAGCCTAAGGTGAAATTTTGGTACTTTTCGGATAACTTTCATATTCTGATGAATAGTGAAAATTACTAAATTATAATTAAAAACAACTTTTTTAATCGAAATAATTAATAGTGATAAATTATTAATTTGAGTGGTTTTAAAGTATATTTAGAATATATTTTTACAATTTAATACAATTTTGGTCATTGGATGTAATTTCACATTATACCAGTTATAAACAAGTCTCAATCTTTTGATAGTTATTATCTCTTAAAAACACGCTATTTGTTTTGACGACGGGAACTAATTTTTAAATTAATTAATGCAACTGATATGTTCTGAATTTGGTAAAATAGAAATCATTTTTGAATTCTTAATATCAAATATAGCTTAGGCCTAATTTTTGGTATTTTTCTGGAAACTTTCATTTTTTGATGAATAGTGAAACCACTAAGTGGTAGTTAAAAAACCGAATTTTTCATAAAACTTAATTTTACCGCTTTTGTGAGTGGAATTTTGAGAATCTGAGAGACACGGTTAATATCAAGGACTAAAATATGGTTCAATGAGATGAAAATAATTTTTGGTGAATAGTAACTTTTTACTTTTTTTACCACGGTTAAAAGTAAATAGGGTAATTAAGGGTCAAAATGATATTATTATTACCCTAACACATGTCCTAATTCTATTGGACAACTATAATTCAACCATAAACAACCTTAGGAATAAAATATGACCATTTATGCCCACTTGAATTAGATTAGGACATTTATTATTAATTTATTTAAAGAAGGGTGAAAATAGTTAAAATCAAAGTTTAATAAGTAAATAATTTTTAATATGGGGTTATACATAAGATAAATTCAACTATAAATATTCATTATAAAGATAAAAATATTTCCTATATAATGGTATTTTATTTGTAATTTTTAGACATTAAATAATTTAATTTATTTATGACACAATGATGATGCAGTAATTATCTTATTAATGAAATATTGACATAATTGATGTTATAAATACCCAAATAAATATAATTTGAGACTTTTTATGAACTAAAATAATTTTCTAGGTTCATATGACATGTTAGGATTGATTTAATTAACTTTTGTCGAAGTAATAATTCTTTTATGAGTTTCAAAAAAATCAACTATTGAATAGTGTCAAAATTGACATAAAATAGTTTTTAAAACAAATATTATATTATTAATTGTTATTTTATTCCTAAAAATCTAAGGTTCTGACAAATGACTTAGATAAGGTTATATATATTAATAAAACACAACTTTGGGGTCACTTGGATGTATATGGTAAGTTTATTAACTATATAATATAAAAATACAAAGTGACATGGTAAATGTCAATCTAATTAACGAAGAGTTAAAACTAAAAGATAAGGTTAATATAATGACCTAAACTTGTCTAAATTCTATTGTATGAGAGTATTTAGACCCATCCCCACCTTATCTTTTAAATAACTCAATTTGGAGCTATTTAAAACCGAACTTGACTTTATAATAAAATAATATTTTTAGTTATTCCAAAGATGCCCCTCTCCTCCCTTATAAAAGGGCACCTCCTCCCTCTCTTCCTCACACCACTTTGAGCCTTCAAGCTCGTCCAACCCCTGCCAATTTCTCCTCTCCACTTCCCTAGAAACATCCTAGAGGTTCTGGTCTTCTTAAAAGACCTATTTTAGTGCCCTAAAAGGAGGTCTCAAAGAAGCACTTCAAAGAAGAGGTAATGTTCGTTACCGATTCTTTAATATTTATTTCTTCTTCCACTTCTTCTTATTTAGTTGTTTCATTATGAAGTAATAAAATCAGTATCAATAATATACTTATATGTTATTATAAGTATGAAACAACCCTATTTCACCATCTATCCATCCTACGGAAAAAGAAATCATTGCGCATGCGTACGTACGGAATATCGTCCCCACGCCGTGGTGTAATCTATTTTCCACCACCACCTTACTTGGATGGGTATAATGGTGTAAATAATGACTATATATGACTATTATAAAGTGATATTGATTCTTAAATAGTATACATACACTCCAATACAATTCCACGATCATAGGAATGATATCATCACTCGTGCGTGCGTACGGAATATCGTCTCCATGATGTGATGCGACTCGTTCTACATGATCTTCATTTCATAATGATTATATAAATGAATTGAATGAATGAATATGATATATATTACACTAATACCATTCTGGAAATGAGGTATCTATAACCTAAAGAGAAGAATAAGAATTTATTCGACAAAACACGCATAAGAACAAAAAGTAATAAACACCCGAATAACAAGTAGTAATGAAATATTACTAATAATAAGCTAAGAATATGACCATATATGATATCATAAAAATAAGTATGATTATGTAATAAGTCAATAACATAATTTAAATCATTATACAGGAGGTTCGGACACGTACAAAGCATATCGGACCAAAGGTAAGGGAAATATCACAATCTCATTTTTATCCGAGATTGTTTATACTTTGGTATTTACTGGGGTGTATTTTATCATCCACATCCTTGTTTCCTCAATATGTAATATTATTTCCATCCACCTACAATTGTTTAAATCCAATTTTACCCTTCAGTGAGTTTTTAGTAAAAGATATGAAAGGAATCTTTTGTCGTTTTTCGTACGAGGTACTTTTTGACTTTTCCGACAAAAGTACGAAGAATGTTTTTTTTAACTTATACGGCATGAATGGATTTTTAAAACATTATTTCCAAGAAGCTTACTTTAAAAGTTTTCAAGTTTATTTTTAATCAAATTCTTTTAATTTAAAACTATATGACATGTTTAGAAAGGAAAATTTTTTTGAAGTAGAAAGGATATTTTTCTCAAGAATAGAGTTCAAGTGTTTTATCAAAATTATTTTCCATCTAAGATAATAAAGGGTTCTGTTTCTATCCCTATTTTTACATTGATTTGATTATGTTGTGATGGAATTATTTTTATTAATTCCTTTATCTTATATGAATTGTTTTATGATGTCACGATGTTTAAGATTCCCATTTTTATTACATGGGTTATGCAATGATGTATGATTTAATATTTTGTGGCACACATAAGAATGGTATCATTATGAGATGGTTGGGACCTATATCTCCCTCCAATGCATTGGGTAAAGATTTTATATCTCATGAGATAGACATGGCTGGAATGGTAGGTTATACCGGTTCAGTGAAACAGGACTGAAACGAGGGTGACTCGGTTCAGAAATGGACTTTGTCCACTAAGATAGTCTTGGCAATGAGTCTTGACTAATAAGATATGATTCTCTATGATTATGTGTGTATGCCACAAAGTTTCATGTTTTAAGTTATGATTATTGGGATTTCATTTCACTACTATGATTTATCTCATGTTATGAAATTATGCTCTCTTTTGCAGGTTAAGATTTCCAAAATGTTATGTTCTTATGAAAATGATGTGATTGATATTTCTTTTGTTTACCCTTACTGAGCATTTGAGCTCACCCTTTTATGTTTTATTTTCCACAGGATATAAATAAAGGTTTTAGGTAAAAAAATGAAGATATTTATGGGAGATGTTGAAGATCTTTACCACGATTAGAAGATTATATTCCGAGTTTCCAAAGACACTAAACTATTACGATCCTTGTGTGTGTGTTTTTGTTATGTACTAAGTATTCCACAAAAGTAATGTAATGTCCATATATGTCAAGATTTGGGTCTCTACACCTGAAAACCCTCCCGCACCCCGGACAGGCCCCCGGCACCCCGGATAGCCCTCCCTGCACCCCGGATATCCCTCCCCGCACCCCGGAAACACGTTTCCGATTGTGTCGTTTTCAGCAGCTCGGCGCGCGCTAAAACGGCGCGTTAGGGGGTCAAAACCACTCGAATGACCTCGGAATGCCATGAAACCGTTCAACATCAGCCTTTTGTGATTTTAGAAATGGTCGGGCAGACGGCACGTCAATCGGAGGTGTCGTTTGACCGCGGTGACTGGAAACGCGTTTCTGGTGTCATAAAACACCAAAAACGGCGTGAGACGGTCGAATTCAGAGAAAATGTGCTCTGAATGACCTGAAACCACACGACAAAATTAGGAATATTATTCGTGACGTGTAGGAGGAGACGGTGCACCCATCAGACGTGCGGTGCGCGCGGTACGGCCGATTGTGTCGTTTTTAGCAACTCGGCGCGCGCTAAAACGGCACGTTGGGGGGTCAAAACCACCCGAACGACCTCGAAATTCCATGAAACCGTACGACATCATCCGTTGTCTTATTTTTGAAATGTTCGGGCACATGGAACATCAATCGGAGCTGTCTTTTGACCGCGGTGACCAGAAACGCGTTTACGGTGTCATAAAACACTAAAAACGGCGTGAGATGGTCGAATTCAGAGAAAGCGTGCTCCGAATGACCTGAAACCACACGAAAACATTAGTAATAGTATTTGTGACATGTAGGAGGAGACGGAGTGCCCATCGGACATACAGTGCACACGGTACGACCGATTGTGTCATTTTCAGCAGCTCGACGCGTGCTAAAACAGCGCATTGGGGGGTCAAAACCAACTGAACAACCTCGGAATTCCATGAAACCATACGACATCATACGTTGTGTGATTTTTGAAATTTTCGGATAGACAGAACGTCAATCAGAGATATCGTTTGACCGCGGTGACTGGAAACGCGTTTCCGGTGTCTTAAAACAGCAAAATCGGCGTGAGATGGTTGAATTCAGAGAAAACGTGCTCCGAATGACCTGAAACCACACGAAAACATTAGGAATATTATTCATGACGTTTAGGAGGAGACGGTGTGCCCATCGGACTTGCGCTGCACGCGGTACGGCCGATTGTGTCGTTTTCAGCAGCTCGGCGCGCGCTAAAACGGCGCGTTGGGGGGTCAAAACCACCCAAACAACCTCAGAATGCCATGAAACCGTATGAAATTAGTCTTTGTTTGATTTGATAAATGTTCAGGTAGACGACACGTCAATCGGAGGTGTTGTTTGACCGCGGTGACCGGAAACGCGTTTCTGGTGTCATAAAACACCAAAAACTGCGTGAGACGGTCGAATTCGGAGCAAACGTGCTCCGAATGACCTGAAACCACACGAAAACATTAGTAATATTATTCGTGATGTGTAGGAGGAGACATCATGCCCATCAGACGTGCAGTGCGCGCGGTACGGCCGATTGTGTCATTTTCAACAGCTCGACGCGTGCTAAAACGACACGTTGGGGGGTCAAAACCACCTGAACGACCTCAGAATGCCATGAAACCATACGACATCAGCCTTTGTGTGATTTTTGAAATGGACGGGTAGACGACACGTCAATTGGAGGTTTTGTTTGACCGTGGTGACCGGAAACGCGTTTCCGGTGTCACAAAACACCAAAAACGGCGTGAGACGGTCGAATTCGGAGCAAACATGCTCCGAATGACCTGAAACCACACGAAAACATTAGGAATATTATTCGTGACGTGTAGGAGGAGACAGCGCGCCCATCGGACGTGCGGTGCGCATGGTACGGCCGATTGTGTCGTTTTCAGCAACTCGGCGCGCGCTAAAACGGCGCGTTGGGGGGTCAAAACCACATGAACGACCTCGGAATTCCATGAAACCGTACGACATCATCCGTTGTGTGATTTTTGAAATTTTCGGTTAGACGGCACATCAATCGGAGGTGTCGTTTAACCGCGGTGACCAAAAACGCGTTTCTGGTGTCATAAAACACCAAAAACAGCGTGAGACAGTCGAATTCGGAGAAAACGTGCTCCGAATGACCTGAAACCACACGAAAACATTAGAAATATTATTTTTGACGTGTAGGAGGAGACGGTGCTCCCATCGGACATGCGGTGCGCGCGGTACGGTCGATTGTGTCGTTTTCAGCAGCTCGGCGCGCGCTAAAACGGCGTGTTGGGGGGTCAAAACCACCCGAACAACTTCGGAATGCCATGAAACGGTACGAAATCAGCCGTTGTGTGATTTTTGAAATGGTAGGGTAGACGGCATGTCAATCGGAGGTGTCTTTTGACCGCGGTGACCGGAAACGCGTTTCTGGTGTCATAAAACAGCAAAAACGGCATGAGATGATCGAATTCGGAGAAAACATGCTCCGAATGACCTAAAACCACACGAAAACATTAGGAATATTATTAGTGATGTGTAGGAGGAGACAACGCGCCCATCGGACGTGCGGTGCGCGTGGTACGGCTGATTGTGTCGTTTTCAGCAGCTCGGTGCGCGCTAAAACGGCGCGTTGGGGGGTCAAAACCACCCGAACGACCTCGGAATGCCATGAAACCGTACGACATCATCCGTTATGTGATTTTTGAAATTTTTGGGTAGACGGCACTTTAATAGGAGGTGTCGTTTCACCACGGTGACCAGAAACGCATTTTCAGTGTAATAAAACACCAAAAACGGCGTGAGATGGTCGAATTCGGAGCAAACGTTCTCCGAATGACCTGAAACCACACAAAAACATTAGGAATATTATTCGTGACATGTAGGATGAGACAGAGCGCCCATTGTACATGCGGTACATGCGGTACGGCCAATTGTGTCGTTTTTAGCAGCTCGGCGCGTGCTAAAACGGCGCGTTGGGGGTCAAAACCACCCGAACAACCTCGGAATGCCATGAAACCATACGACATCAGCCGTTGTCTGATTTTTGAAATGTTCGGGTAGACGGCACGTCAATCAGAGGTGTCGTTTGACCACGGTGACCGAAAACGCGTTTCCGGTGTCATAAAACACCAAAAACGGCGTGAGACGGTCGAATTCAGAGCAAACGTGCTCCGAATGACCTGAAATGATAGCATTTCTTAAATTGGGGGTTTTAAATTATTACATCACCATGATTTGATGTCAGATTTAATTTTATTATATGTATATAATAACTGAATAATTATGTTCAATTTACGTTTGTTTTGTTTTGTTGTTTTTTTGTCTTATTGTAGGTTTATTGAAGTAGAATATTGAAATAGATGGACCTGCTCAGATCATTGAAGCACGTTTATCGTTTATGATGATCTTGATGTTTATGCTGTTTGAAATTGTTTTCCATTTTTTATGATTGTTACTTTGTTTTATCTCTGATTTTGCACCGTGAAGGAAAAAAACACAATTCGTACATTTCATTAAAAAAATGAAAAATATTTTATTTAATATTATATATATATATATATATATTTCTTTAATATATATATATATATATTAAAATATTTAAATCATATTATATATATATATATATATATATTTAAAATATTTTATTTAATATTATATATATAAATATTTTCTTTAATATATATATATATATTTTTTATTTAATAAATATATATATATATATATATATATATATATATTTCTTTCAGTATGAATTTTTTTTAAAAAAAATATTTCCCAGTGTAGCGACCGCCAGGCGGTTGCTTAAGGCCGGCATTTCGGCCACCTATAGCGACCGCCATTGGCAGTCGCTATTTGCATACAGTGACGAAGCTGAAGCGACTGCTAATGGCGGTCGCTGGGAGGTCTTTATAGGCCTATAGCGACCGCCAATGGGGGTCGCTAATGGCCGATTTTTTAGTAGTGAGTCCATGCCTTGTGCCAAGACTACAAATAAGATTTTGTCAAGGCCTTGTGCTAATACACTAGTTTGTCTCGTGAGACCTACCAATGCATCGAGGAGCTATAGCGGGATCCACCCATCACTTACTAAGTCCAATGCATTCCTCATATGAAAAGGTTGAAACATAACATAAACATTCATATTAAAACTAGCATACGAATTGTTAATACATTAACCATAAACCATGAATGGTATAAAAATAACACATCCCCAATCAAACATATCACAAAACCTTCAATACAATATGGAATATTTGTATCATAATAAATCAACTTCAAACAAGTATAAAATTCATTAAAGTATGTTGACATAGATGAAATCAAATTTATTTGAGAGGGATATCTCTTTCTATTTTGAAATCATTTAAAAGTCATTTAATTATACAATAAAACGTTTATTTTGAAAATACTCTTATAATATTGTAAGGGAATCTTAAAAGGTGTTATAACGGTGGAGAATAACTTCACCTGCCATATAAGTTAAAAAACATTCTTACCTTAATTTGTCGAAAAGGTAATAAATTACCTTGTTTGGAAAATGACAGAAAGATTCCTTTCAAACCAATTTATAAAAATTTGAACAAGGGTATTAATGACTTTAACCCATAGTCTAGTAAATAGTAAAAATGTTTTGAAATACATTTTTAAGAAACACGGATGTGGAATATAAAGAGGTCTCAGTAGATACTTACGTAAAAACAATCTCAGATAATAAATAGATTGTGAAATTAACCCTTACCATGTACTTTTCCTTGGTCGAGGGTACATTAACCTACTTCATAATAGTTAAATCATTGTTATTAAATTATAAAAGAACTACATATATAAATATTATATCATATATGATCTTATAATATTGCTTTGTTAATAATATTTTAGTAGTATCATTATTTCGGGTGTTAACGGATTCGTTTTCCTTTATATGTTTTGTTACATAAGTCATGTTTGTTATGGAAAAGATGTATTTGATTCATATCCAGAATGATATTATGTTCTTAAATATTATTTTTAATAATCAAATGAAAATTATTCTTGAATGGTTATGATGGGGAATGAATCTCATCACGTTTTTGGAGACGGTAATCCGTACGTACGCACGAACGCTACTTCCATTTCATTTTTTTTAATTTTAAAAGGAAAGAAAACCAAATGATACATAGGTATATTATTATTTCAGTATAATATAATATTTTATATATGTTAAATAATTTCATTGACACCATCCTTTATACGTTCCATGTATGGTATGAACGAGTCATATCACTTTGAGTGGGTGGTAGTCCGCACTTCCACAAATGAAATTATCATATATATACAACATGAAAAGAATAACGGTATGCTATAAAAGATAATTAAATAAGCTTATATATAAAATAAATATCATATATATTATATATAATTACAGTTCCATCATAATTTCCATCATAAGAGGTGGTAGTAGAAGATTGAACAATCATCATTTCGTGAGGCTGTAGTTCACCGTCCACAGAAGCATTATGTTCTGTATCCATTAGATAGAGGTTTGTGTAATTTTAGTTCAAATCCTTCTCATAACAACAACCTAGTATATTGAGGATACTGTTTTTTTTATAACAAATAATAAAGAGAGTTTAGGGAGTTTTAGAAGTAAAATAAAATAAAAGAACTTAAGAGGAGATGTTACCTTTAAATTAGGTAACTCCCTTTGGTTTGAAACAAAAGGCTTCCTTGAAGTGTCTTATGCCTAAGGTAAGGCTTCTAAAAGGAATAGAGATTTGTAAGTAGATTAATTGGGCAGAGTTTGGATGATCCAAGGGGCTTTAGAGGTGTGATAAATGGGTTAGAGTTTAGGGATTTTTATAAGGGGGAGGAGGGGCTCTTTAGGAATGTTTGAAAATATTATTTTATTATATAATTATTTTCAGTTTCTAAAGGTCCAAAACACATTAAAGTCAAATATAAGATGACTCATATTCGAAATAAAATTATCCAATAAGAATTGGACAGGTTTTGGATATTTTTTTAATTTTTATAGTCTCATTTATTTAAATCATTCATTAATGAGGTAAACACTGCATCATTATTGTGTCATAAATAATTTTATGAATTTGATGTATAAAAATTATAAAAAAAACACAACGATGTAGGAAATATTTTTATATTTCAAATAAATATTTATATTTTAAAGGATAACTTATATAAACCCATTTAAAAAAAATTACTAAAAGATATATGTTTATGTAATTTTTGTCTTTGCTTTAAATTAATTAATATAAAGTGTCATTGTCACTCTCAAGTGGCTTCATGGGGTCCCAAAATCGACCCAAGGATGCCCATAGTCATAAATGTGTCCGTAAATAGGGTTATGAAATGTGTTATGGTAATTTAATATTATTATAATATTATTTTGTACCCTTATTTACTGAATTTACCCCTTTAACCATGGTAAATAAAATATTTACCGAAGTAATTATTCATAAAGTCTAAAAATAAAAGTTACCTATTTAAAAATTTTGGACCTCCTAATTCCAAATATGGAATTTTTTTTTCCAAATTCAAAACACAAATGCGGCCAAAATTAATTTAAGATTAATTCTCGTTTTCAAAACAAAAAATGTGTTTTTAAGAAATAATAACTATCAAAAGATTGACACTTGTTTATGTCCAGTTTAAATGTGAAATTGCATCCAATAACCTAAATTATATTAAATGATAAAAATATAATTTAATTATATTTAAAAACCATTAAAATGTATAATTTAACACTATGAATTATTTCAATTAAAAAAGTTGTTTTTAATTAAAATTTAGTATTTTTCATTATTCATCGAAAATTGAAAGTTTTCAGAAGAGTATCAAAAATTCACCCTAAGCTAATTTTGATATTCTGAATCCAAAAATGAAGTCCATTTTGGAAAAAAATTATAAAATTTTTAAAAGTGGGTATTACTATTCATAACGGCTAGCTTCATTGGTCGTGGTGTGTTAGAATTTCGATGTTGCGTACAGTACAAGCTATTGCATTATTCAAAGAGAAACGTACCATGGAAGCTTGGGGTTTTACAATAAAGGTATACCAAAAACCATGCCACAGTTCATGAATAAATAAAACCAATACATATAAAATTATCTAATGTAAATACCAAAAAGAAAATTCTACAGCAGCAACTCAAAATAAACTCAAACCCAACTAGTAATGTCCATATTGGTCCCTAAATTCCTCCTAGAAACCTAAAAATAGTTTATATATATATGGTGAGCATAATAGGTACACTCAATAGGGACATAACCAAGGCCTCAAGTGATCATGTGGAAATAGCATGCTAATTCACAAGTGAACAAATAGCAGAGCCAACAAAAACCTATATAAATCATCTAACCAAACCTAGTCTCACCATGGATCACTCACCAAATCATTCATCCAATATAATAATATAACAACAAGTTCGTAAAAAAAGTTCCCTAATGTCTTTTCCACACTTATTTGCCTCTCTCATTCCCCGACATCAAACTTCCTATGATCCCATCACTTCCACACATATCACATCACATCATGTCGCATCCTTCCCACAAACACCTAGGATACACATCACATCACATCACATCCCACATACAGACATGTTGGACATACATCACATCGCATCCCATTTGCAGACACTTGGGCCACACATTGCAACTAAAACCAAAGTAGTAGGGTATCATGAACATGAATAAAATCAACCATGCACCCTCCTCCTACCATACATGACCCCCACCATATATCAAATCACACCACATTATGTCTCTGCCATAGACACATGGTCCAACACATCATATCTTTCCCATAGACACCTAGTTTAACACATCACATCTTGTCCATAGACACCTAGGACAACACATCACATCTCTCTTGTAGACACTTGGGCCAACACATCACATCTCACACATAGACACAAGGTCCAACACATCACATATCACCCACATACACATTATCCAACACATCATATCTCACCCATAAACACCTAGTCCACACATCATTGTTGAAGGAAGAGTGGGGGAGAGGAGGTTTCAATCCATCTATATCACTACCATTCTGTATGTTGGGGAAAATCTAGATTTCAACACCTCTGAGTGTTGGTAAGGTTATCCAACTAGAGTGGGGTGCGTATAAAATAATACAAACATACATGATATTAATATATCACACAACACTCAGCCTAAGGGTTCACATCAACAATACTAGCACACACCACTTCACCACCATGTATTTCACATCAACCATCACAACTTATTCCACCACTATATACAACACCATGCAACCACCACACAGGCTAAATAGCATTTCCCACTTTAATCTTACTAGTTTCACCATGTTTGTTCATTAATCCATTTACTACACATCAACTTATATCCCATTATATTCAATTACCAACCCATTAATTTGTTCATTTATCATCATCATGTATTCCATGGCTAATTAGGCAAGTAACTCGTGTGATAACTCCCCATACCCATCAATTTTAGACGTGAAAATTAATTATATGATTACGTCAACCCTTAATATCCACCCAAAGGTAATAAAAAGAACACAGAACTCACACATATCATGTAGAAGTGTGAGAATAAGGATTTCCTACTCCAAATAATCTTTCTATTCTCACTACACATCCCAGGGTGAAAAATACTACCTAGAAACCACCGCTACACAATGAACTCATAGATCAACCCATATATAAGATTGGAAGCCAAGGATTGATCCCTAATGAAGATATCCCAAAATACCTAAAGAGAGTGAAACCAGATCGCCTAGAAATGAGAGGGACATAGGGTTTGAAGAAAAACCTAAGGCACTCCAACCATTACAGTCACACTGTATAGGGGATTTTCATGGTGTGTACCCTTTATGAATCAAGTAAATGTGGGGTATCAAGTCCCTCTAAAAAAACAAGCATTTAAATCATAAATTTATTACACATCATATAACACCCCATGAACCATCCTTCACAAGTTGTGAACCTTCCTTTCACACCATGTAAACTTTACATGATGTGTATTCCTCCTTCCTCCAAATTTTCAATATCCAACACCTTAAGTCTCACTCTAGGCCTCATATAAGCACCTCTAACACCAAAAACCGACAAAGTAATGGACATATAAGACACAAACTGTTACACTTTCCAACTTATTCCCTTCCTTCTCAATTTTATCTTGGTTTTGGATTCTCCCATAAACTCTAAAACCCTTATGGATGATTTTAGGGTTCTAGGTTGATCTAATTTTGGGTTTTTCAAGTGTCTAGGGTTTTTAGATGTTGTATTTATCCTCCATGGTGTGGTCATCATTAAGGGAGACATGTTTCGTCTTGGTTTATGCTTCTTCCAAGTAGGTGTTTCTATGAAATTGTTTCATTTTATAATTCAAAGTGAGGTTATGAATTCTAAATTCATTTTTGTAAAAAGTATGAATATATTTTATATCTTCATAATGATTTAAAACCTTTTTATGGTGTTTTGATATTGGCATAAAGGGTTTCTCTTATAAATTCCATGCTTTCAAGTTTAAAATGGAATGTTTTTAAGTGATAAGATTTTGTAAAGTGCCTATGTGGATTTTTAAATGTTTTAAAATTAATTTGTTGTATTTTGATCCAATTTTAGATTTCAATGATTGAAAACTATGTTTTAAAGATATTTTTGCCTTAAAGTGAGGTGTTGACCTAAAAATGATTCAGAAAGGGGTTTCTTATTGGATATCAAATGGTGATTTGAAATGTGTGTGTGGTTTACCCATTTTTGGGAAATTACATGATGGATCTTTTCAAATGGTTTGATGGAAATGGATGGATTTTGGCCTTATTTTGGATCTCAAAGAAGAATAACCATGTCTTATGATGGGTTTGAAATGTTTTAAATGGTGATTGTTATTTTCATTGTTTTTTAAGAAATACCTAAAGTGATTTTTGTGAAATGTGAATGGTATTTTCATACCAATATATGTTTTATGATAAAATCCTAGTTATAACTTTGGTTTTAAAATGGTTTATGTGAAAGACACCCCTTGAATTCTCCTCTGACTTTTTTACCCCTTGTGTGGTTTGTTTATCTATATTAACCCTTGTGTGGGTTATTGATCTCTATTAGATGTTTGTTTCTCCACTTGTGTGTGAATGTTCTTGTTTATTCCTTTGATTCATGTTCTATATATGGATATTCATTTTTGGGTTGTTAGGGGTGAGGGTTAGAAATCACTCGTGCCTTGTTGATTAGACTTGTCTTGTATTTTCTTTTGCCTCACATCAATTTTTTCCATGGTAACCTGAATAATAAGAGAGAGATCTAAGTCTATTATTATTGTTGGTTCACAAGGTTATAGTATCCCTAATGTTGTGCTAGGAAAAAAGGCTAAGAGGGTGTGTCATAATAATGAGGTTGATGTGGGCTAGTTGGATGACTTGTGGTTTGGATTTCAACACATGATGATAGATAGTTCGTGAGTTAGAATACTATTATATAGTCAGATTATTTGCACATTAGGGATCCAGGGTAGATCCCATGACACATTTTATTTTTTGATTTGTTATTGATATAGGGTAATTAGACATAGTTAATTTTTGTATCATTTCCCCTACTTTCATTATGATGTAGCTTTTTTTATTATGTTTGATATATGACTCTTAATGTATGGTGTTTTCTTTGTTGTTCTTGACTCATTAATGTGTTGGGTCATTTACTTTAGAAAATTATTTTTCAAATATTCTTGTAAAACCTATTTTTAAATTAAAAGACTCTTGTATGGGTTTTAGAGTCGATTTCAAAATGGATGATTTAGTTTCTAAATGGTAACTTTGGATGGTTAAATGTTTTAAAGTGGATTTTTCATTTAAATAAAAAAATGGGTTATTTTTTATAACTTTTAACAGGATTTTGGTTTTGAAATTTATTAGGATATTGGAAATGTTTTCAAAGAATGGTTTACAATTTGAGAAAAAAAAGTAAAATGTTTTGAAATATGATTATGGAATTGTTTCTGTTTCCAAAATTTATATTTGAAAAGGATTAATTTATAGATTTATTTTCAAACTATAATTGATGAATTACCTTATAAAACAAAATTCATTTTTTTGGAGAGTTATTGTGAGCTAATGATATTTTTAGATCATTCCTATATATTTAAAGTTCTATTTTTTTAGTTGGATCTATCCTTCATTTGTTGTGGTCTATGTGGGTGAGTTGGGTGGTGGTGAGAAACCATAGGTTGCATGGAGTTAGTTTGGGATCGACTTAATTTGTTTTGTTATTATTTTATAATTGGTTAGTTTTTTATTCATTATTCCTTTTTTAACCTCCTATTTATCAATTATGGTTATATTATGCAAATGGGTTGGATCAATTTAGTTGGTTATGACATATTTGACATGTTCATTTATTTTTTCTCTTGTGTTTATTTGTTCCATTTCATTTTTATTTATGATATGGGAGAAATCATTACCAAATGGATTCCTATGATTCTAAATCATTGGTTTCCAGTTATTGGTGATCAATAATTCTTTTTGGGCCTTATGGTGGGCCAATTCAGGTGTCATGTTCAGTGGTAAACCATGTGGCCTTTCTAGGTGTTTAAATTATAGGTAATTTTCAAAGTTCCCCTCTTGTCCTCATATTGTATTTTCCAACCCTTGGGAGCCCAAGGAGGAGATCTACCTTACTCCTCCTTTGATTCTTAGCCTCTCTTTTTTAATTTTCAAGAAGTTTCAAGGTATTTCTTCTTCTCTTTCCCTCTTTTTCCCTTCCTTCTCTCTTTCCACTAGTTTTTGGATTCACACAAGAACCCTCGATCCCATGTAAACAATTTTAGGGTTCTGGGTGGATATAATGTTGGGGGTTTTGGTGTCTAGAGATTATAAAGGTTGTGTATATCCCTGTTGGCAGGTTCATCATTGAGGGAGACATGTTTTGACTTGGTTTCTACTTCTTGCAAATAGGTGTTTCTATGAAATTGGTTTATTTTATAATTCATAGTGTGCTCATGATTTCTAAATTCATTTTTATTGAAATTATAAATATATGTGATATCTTTCTGATGATTTAAAACTATTTCATTATGTTTTTATCTATTTACGAAGAGATTTTATTATAAATTGAATGTCTTCATGTTTGAAATGGAACATTTTAATGTGATAACCTTTTTTAAAATTCCTGCATGACATATGAAATGTTTTAAAATGAATTTGTTGTATTTTGATCTAGTTTTAGTTGCAGATGAATAAAAACTATGTTTTAAGGTGTTTTTTTCTTAAAGTGAGATTTTGGCCTCAAAATGATTTATAAAGGTGGTACTTATTATATTTCAAATGGTGATTTGAAAAGTTTGTGTGCTTTACCCATTATGGTAAATTTCTTTATAGCTATTTTCAAATGGTTTGATGAAAATGGATAGCCATTTTCCTTGTTTTGTATTTAAAATAAGAAAACTTGTGTTTAAGGGTGGCTTTAAAATGTTTTAAATGATGAGTGTGATTTCTATAATTTTCTAAGTAACTCATAAAGTGAGTTTTTTGAAATGTGAAAGGGCTTGGCATAATAAGACATATTTTTTTATAAAGTCCCTTCAGGAACTTTGGTTTTAAAATATTTGATGTGAAATAAACCCCTTGATTTCCCCACAAACTTGTTTACCCCTTATTTTGGTTTTTTATCTATATTACCCCTTGTGTGGTTTATTTTTCTCTATAATATTCTTGTTACTTCCCTTGTGTGGTAATGATCTTATTTATGTTGTGGGTGCATGTGATATATGGAGCTATTCATTTTTTGGGTGTTAGTGTGATGGTTACCCATCGCTTGTACTTTATAGATTAGACTTGTCTTGTATGTTATGTCACCTCACTTCCATTTTAGTCATGGGAACCCAGGTACTAAGTGGGAGGTCTAAGTCTATTCCTCTAGTTGGTTCACACAATACTAGTGGCCCTCCAGTCATGCTAGTCTCAAGAGCTAGGAGGGGTGGCATTGTAATGAGGAATGTGTGGGATAGTTTGATGACTTATGGTTTGGACTTCAATGCATGTCAATAAATATTTCATGAGTTGGAATACTCTTATATAGTTATATTATTCACACATTAGGGATCCAAGGTAGATCCCACACATTCAATTTCTTGATCATTTTTTGATATAGGGGAGTTTTATCTAGTATTTTTTGTATAATTTACCCTGATTTCATTATTATGGCACCATTTATTGCTTATGTTTGATCCATGCCTCTTTTAGTATGTTGCTAACTTTGTTGTGCTTGACCCATGCATGTGTTGGGTTGTTTCCTTTGAAAAATAATTTTTCCAATATGCTTGGAAAACCTATTTTGATATTAGAAGAATATTGTATGTATTTTTATAGGGGATTTCAAAAATGGTTGTTTTTATTGATAAATTGTGGATTTATACAGCTAAATGTTTTAAAGTATCCATTTTAATTTAGATAAAACAAGTGTGTTTATTTTAAGAAATGTTAATAGGAGTTTTTTTTTAAATGTCTTAGGTCAGTGGAAATATTTTCGAAGAATGGTTTTCAATTGGATAAACCAAACTGAAATATTTTGGAAGATGATTATGGAATTTTTTTATTTCCATATGTTATATTTGAAAATTTTAATTTCTAGATTTATTTTCAAACTAGTATTGATGAATTTTCTTATGGAACATACTTCATAGTTTTGTGGGTTGTGTTAACCTTCTAGGATTTTTAGCTCATGCTAATATATTTTAGGTTCCAAGTTTTTAGTTGGATCCATCTTTCATCCCTTGAGGCTAGCATGGGGTGACTTGGGTGGTGGTGAGCAACCAAAGGTTGCATGAAGTTGGTTAGGGCTCAGATAGAGTTGGTTTCTTTTTGTTTAATTTTTTAGCTCTATATTTATTATTCCTTATTGTATCCTCCTATTTATGGATGATTTTTATATTTATGGAAATGGTTTGGATGGGTTTAGTTAGTTATGACCTATTCATAAATTTTATTTATTTTAGATCTTGTATTTATTTTTTACACTATCTTTTTATCTATAATATGGGATAAATCATTGCCAAAGGGATTACTATGAATCACAGGCACTGGTTACCATCCATTGGGTATCAGTAATACCCTTTGATCCTTATGGAAAGTCTAATTCGATATTGTGTCTAGTGGAATCTTGGTTCAGTTTATTAAATTTAATTTATGGTATTTAATGCAGTATAATTAATTTTTAAATAGTTACACATTGCATGGAATTAGAAGGTATTTTAAATATCAAATTTAAAGAGTCAAATTATCATATGATATTATTAGAATTTCTTTGTCCTGTTTTTATAGATAATATTTGAATTATTTAATAAGTAATTAAAATTTATTTGAATTGGTATTTAAGATTTAAATTCAATTGAATTTTTTTACAATTATTATGGAATGATAATTTTCTCTCTCTTGGATAATTATGAAGTTTAAATTTGAATTAATTTATCAGGTTAGAGATTAGCTTTTTCGTTTTTAAAGATCCTATTTAAATACTTCTAGATGCAATCAAAGGATAATGAGTTATAATATCATGAACTTTTAATAATCAAAAGATATTTACTCTAAAAATTGAATTTCTATACAAACCAATGCTTATGCACTCAAGTTTTCACTTGTTGGATAGTCATTAAAGCATTAAACAAAATATTCTACAAATTATTTTAATTCCTTGATGATATGATCTAATACATTGATTAAGAACCAGTACCTATGCTTTATTCAATTATCGTTTACTTCATCTTGGTTTATTATGTCGATAACACTTCTTCCCATCTCACATATGATCTCACTTTTCTGTTTATGATTTTACATTCAAAGGAATTATTTATTTTCTTTCCTTAGCTTGTGACTCCCAAATTCTAAATTTAGGACTATTTAGTTTGTGACTCCTATAGTCTGAAGTCATTTTTGTACTTGAGTTGTGACTCCCCATAAAAATTCACTGTGTTATTATAGTTAGCCCACAAGTTTATAAAAATGGATTTTGTAATCAGGTTATGATTCCCCTTCAAAATTCAGATTATTTTATATCATATCTCTCACTGAGTAGAGAGGTATAAGAGTAGACTAGGTCAACTTTAGACTAAACTACTATAAAAATATCCTTTTTTTCTTTCTTTTATTTCTACTGCTAATTAACTTTGATAATAATTTTATCTGGTTAAAATTTTTAAGTTTTTCTACTCACCACCCCCTATAGACTATCTTCCATTGCCCTTACATACCTAACATATATTACATTATCATATTTATTTTAGACCATGTTTTAAATTTAACCACCTTATTTTTCAAAACTAGTCATAGTCATCATATCATCTGCATTCTAGATCTTTTGTTTCAAGTTATATTCATCCAGTCAACAACGATTCAGTTGTACATGAACTCTTGTTATCACTCCATGATATACATTATAGTATCTTTGAGAAGCATTATTAGTATAGACACCATTCACATGATCAATAATCTTTTATAATTGATAAATATTATTAATATCCATATTAGATTACATAGAAATTATAATTCTTCTCATGTGGTGCATGGGACCAATTTTTTATAGGTCATTTGTTTGCGATCATGAGGTATGAGAAGGTGGTCAAAAATAGAAACCTAGTTGTAAGATAAATCCATGGTGTGAACTTAGTATTTACGGCTTGAATTTCAATTCATGTTTTGAACTTTGGTTCATAGACATAAGGGTTTAAAAGTGTAATTTAGTGGTTCTTCCAAAAGTAATTCATAGTGTGAATGAGTTTTCTAGTTTTAGGAATGATGTGATTGAATTTTTGACAGATGTGGAATTCAAGGAATTCATGGAATGAAGTATCATTTCATATCATTAATGAATCATAATTATCCTAGTTATAAGTTTTGGAGCCACCTCAGGATTCATATATTTTTCCTCTCCTTTCTCAAACCTTTAGTGACCACGAAATAGTTTTTAAAGGCCCTAGAATCCACTTTCATCAGATTCAACCCTCGAATTCAAGAGATCAATCTTTGGTGATTTGAGGTTAGATTTCCCTTCTATGGTAGTTATATTCTCTTCCATTATTCAATTTATATGCTATGTAGGATTGTTACTTTATCTTTTATTGTGTTTTATATTAATGAATGATATAGATATTTTATTGATCTGGTGTTTTTGGGATTTTTGGTTTCCTACTGAAGTGGTAATATGATTTTGGTGCTTGTAATTCTGTTATTTCATAGAGAACATTGAGATATTTGTGTTGAGGAAGGATAAAAGTTAAATTTATATTATTTTAAAGTGAAAGTGTGATATTATAATGCTTTAATCCTTTGGTTAATGTTGTAATTAACTTAATGAAGATAATAATATGGGAATTTAAAGGAATAATGAAGTTATAGTTTGGGTTTATGATCACTTTTATTTTTATGTTTTTCAATGCCTCCTATTTTATAAGATAGTGTGTTATACTTGTGTTATATATATTGTTTTTCTTATCATGGTTTTTTTTCTAAAAAATTGATAAACAACGTAAATCTATAACAATTGTAATGACATGATTAGATAAAGAGGAACATAATTTGATATCAAATATTCCTTGTTTTTTATAGAATATATAAAGTAATGAAAACCCAATATTGATGTTGTTTCATAGCTATTGATAGATAATAAACCATTGGTTTCTTGTTTTTTAAAACCTATTCATAATAAATCAGTTAATTTAAGATGGAATTAAAATGGTCTCTTGCTAAATATAAATTCTTTGGGGTTGTGTTCACCCATTATTAATGTAGAAATATTGTATTCCTTGGTTCTATAGCCTTCTTTCCTTTTCCTATATATAGAAAATTATTTTTAATAGAACGTGTTCTCTAGGAAATTTTATATTTTTTTTTGTTTCTTTAATAATATTGTGTGATTTAAATTATTGATGAGTAATGGACTGGGAGGTCAGGGTTGTTTCACCAGTGATTTTCTTAATATAGTTGGGAACCATGGATAAGAAATGGGTTGGGAGCCTAGGTTAAAATGATGTTTTATGTTGGTGATGGTGGTATAGTTAATGTTACGCATAATTGTGTGGGAGACCAGGGTGTTTGGGGTGAGTTCAAAGTGGGACTTTCTTGTATATTCCTTTTCTTGCTTGATTCTTGTTGGATAACCTATTGACTGAAGGTTATTTTATTGGTTTCCCACTACTTGATGAAATCAAACTCTTTTTATGGAATGTATACTTCTAATATGGTATCTTATATAGAGTCTTAGAGTACCCATATAATTTAAGAATAATAAATGAATAAATAATTAACCTACGGTGTGAGGTTTTGTTGATGGTAGTAATGTTGAACAGTTGTTAATGTTAATTAAGGTAAATAACAGGATGGTTGAACATGATGATTCAGGGAGCATGGTTTTTAAATATATAATTTAAAATTTGGTTGAATAGATCATGTTGGTTGTAACAAATTATTAAACTATATTTAATGATGATGTCATACTTGATAATATAAACAATCGAATTAAAAGGGCCATTGGTACTTAGCTCGAGAAGAGTAAAATTTTAATCTTGGAATAATTTTAATTAATAGTTAGTTAATTAATAATAACTTAATTATTGTGTTCTTTTCAAATATATAATACTTATAAGTGGTAGCCATGAGTGTTTTATGAAATAGTGATAGATGATTTTAAGGCTAGAAAGTTTCCCTTAGTGTGGTTTTTATGTGATATTGTTTATATTTTTTTGTTTTCATATGCTACCCCAACCACTTCAGCAGGTTAACCAACACCCAAATGTTTTGGTTGTGTTTTCACAAATATCTTGGATGGTGAGAAAATGGGTGAATTATCCCTCCCCCTTCCCCCTCTCTCCCTTTTTATGTAGATGAGTAGGAATATCCCAAGCTATAATGGCTTACAGTATAGGGTGTGTTCCTACCAGATCTATTATGGATCTTGATTTACAATACATTTATGTGTGGACTCTGATAACTTTAGGTATATCACATAATTTTATCTATCCATGTTGGTTCTTTTGTCCCATGAGTGTATGTACATGGGCTATGATGGCTTGAGGTATAATGCATTTAAACAGGTTGTAGTGGCTTCTAGATATACAATTGGTTATAGATGGTATAATGATAATGATGTAATATATATTTGGATTATTCAAATTCAAGATATTGGGACCTATGTGGGACTAAGGTAGGTAGGGTCGAGGCCCCACTCACATTAGGGATGACTTTCTTATTGAAGGGATTAGAACAGGATGTGTGAAAAAAGGATGTGAGAGAAATAAACCAGTAGATAAGTGAAAGCGAGGTACCTTCATCTATATTTGTGTGTGTGTGTGTGTGTTTAATATATAATGGTTTAACTCTATGCAATATTTAGGGAGTGATTCGTGGTGATTATGAGGAAAACAGTATTACCTCTTTCGAGTGATGAGTTTCTTTCATTTTATTATTCACTAGGATTTAGTATGCTTCTTTAAAATTTTTTATGAGAGGGTTCTAGGAGGATCCTACTGAGTATATGTTCCATTCTCACCCTACATACATATAATTTTTTTTCAAGGTAGAAAAGGTATTTTTATGATCGTTCTAGACATTATTATCTCAAGGTATTTTTTTAGTAGGTATCAGAAGTTTTTCAAGTACGTTATCACTTCTTAGTCTTAATTTTGGTACTTGAAATTTTCCTTTTAGTTTATTTATAATATTACATGTATTTGGATTTATTATGGTTTATGCATGGTGTTGGTTGTTTTTTTATACTTATTTTATCTTACTCATTAATCTATATAGAGGGTAATTCATCCTATGTATGTGATTGATATACCCTTTCTGTTGGTCGCTAACTCATGGCCTATTGGAGGTGCGCTTTAAGAATCATCATCACCCTTTATCTATTATAGGCTCAGGTGGGGTACCTTTGGAGGGAGGAGGCTGTGACAAAGTGGTATCAGAGGTGATAGTTGAGAGATATTATGAATTTTAGAGTTATTCAATGGTGAGGATTCATAGGTTGGTAGGTAAACAATATTAGATGGGATTAATAAGAGATATAAATAAGGGATACTATCTAGGACATGGGATTTTATATACACCTTTGATTCAATGAAAGGACCTTAAATTTTATTGGAAGTTCTAAGTGAAGTAATGATTCTTATGGGGTAAAGACCTAGGATAAGATTGTGCATCATTATGTTCATCACCTATGTTGGAAATTTAGGTAGAAAATGTGAAATAATTTTAAATGGATTAATAAAATAATTAATTAACCATAAAATGTTTTTTTATTGGTTTTAGGAGTACCAAAAAAATTTCTTTTTTAGATATGACACCTGGTCAACATCTCTGGTAAGTTCATGTAGAATACATTTCGCAATATATTCCAACAAATTTTTATAGAGTGGAGGTCAATAATAATGACACTTGGTGGAGGACGCTATGATATTTTTAGTGATAGGTTTTGAATAGGTATGAAGGCTATGTTTTATATTGGTAGGAAAAGGAATAGATTGAGGTGGTGTATATAGCATTAATTTTAACCAATTCTTGTTAGTAGAACTAAGTTTCATTAGCTATGAAGATGTTGTGTGGGTTAGCTCATCAATGGTGGATTTTATGCCTCGAGGATCTGAGGAGTCTGTTGGTTCTTGGGAAAATTTTAGGGATCATTTTTAGGCTGAGTTTTTATATATAACCCTTAATGTGGGGTTCTTGGAGGAGATCTTTACCCTTCAATATGGGAGTTCCAATGTTCAAGAGTTCAGTATCTATTATAAGAACTTTTTTTGTTATGATTCAGACCTTTTTCTAGATGATGAAGCTAGAGAGAGACATTTTGAGGAGTCTTTTTTCCATAGATATGTCTCTATTTCACTCCATTTATGTCAAATTTATATAATAAAGTACTCAAAAATTTAAATTTCATTTATAGTACATTTTCTAGGACCATATCATCATGGGATAGAAGTGTCTAGGTGGAACATCCTGAGTTTTTATGAACTTTTTTTTAAAATAAATTAAATTTTTTTAATGAATTGAATTGTATGATACACCAAGTTAATATTTTTTATACACTACACCGATTTAATATTGCATTATATGCTACACCAATTTAATCATGTGCTATAGAGAACATTGGGTTTAACTTGTGTTATATGCAGCACTGAGTTCCTATGAAATGCCATTTCAATATTATAATTATTTAAAAAAGATAGTTATAAACTAGGTGTTAAAATTAGTAATATTAATGGTAATAACTAAAATTTAAATGTGATTTATAATGATTTTATATAAACACATTTATAATGAAATATATAATTTCTGGTAATGTCTATGTGTTTTGAAAATACTATTTTCTCAAAAGAACTGATTTTTATGTTCTTTTGTGAACAATAATAAAATTAATTTTAGAAAATTTTAGAAAGATAATTTGATAAAATAAAATAAATTTTTGAATTCATAATTTCCAAATTATCTTATGGTTAATTTTTGGGATTTTGTTTTGAAATTTTCCATTTTTGGATGAATAGTGAAAAATACTGAATTTTAATTGAAAACGGTATTTTTTATGATTTATTTATATAGTTAAATTATATTTTAAAATTTTTTTATAGTGTAATTAGTTAAATTATATTTCCATTAATACTATTTAGGTTATTTTACTCAATTTCACATTAAAATTGGATATAAAAACATTTCAAAATTTTGAACATTTTCACTTTAAAACCCTGTTGTTTCGTCCAGTCTATGGGATTAATTTTAAATTAATTTATACCAATTATGTGAATTTAATTTTTAATCATCATAATTTATAATTTATAATAATTACAACCTAATTTTTTACCAAAATTATTAGTGAAAATGGTTAAAAATTATCACGGTGATTAAGAGAAAAATGAGTTTACAAAGGGACTAAACTTTAAACATAAGGGTTAAAATGACATATACACCTATTTAACACCCATTGTATGGACATATTTCAACTTTAACCCTTAATTTATCTAATTGGGTGAATTATTTAATCCTTTTTTGTAGTAAAATTTTGGGTACGCCTAACTTCTTTTCAAAAACTCCAAGTGTTTCCTCTCCCCGACTTATAAAAGGCCACCACCTATCCCCATATCCTCACACCTTCAAACCCAATTGGTTTGGAAAATAAATTCAAAAATCACCTATCAAGTTCAATCATCTAATATTATAATCCTTACTTTTTTAATAAATCTAACCAAGTAATTCCTTTGGTGCAAACCAAAAGGAGATACCCGAAGAAGAGGTAATGTTCATCAATGAAGGTTTTTGTTTTATTTCTTCCTCAAACCTATTCAATTGTTTTTATATAAATATTATATATTAAACTAATTATCTTAAATATAATTATAATTTTTTATATTATGGTTACAACCTACAACCACATACACTTTCATCAAATGGGTTACGAAATCATCATCCGTGTGTACGGCGTACTACAGCCTCCTGAACTGATGTTGTTCATTTTTACATTACCACCTATAAAGGTTGGTAATAATAATGTAAATGATATTTATATTTTAAATTTATTATTTTTTATGATTTTTTTATGATTCTATAATTTTTTTATCACACATTCCTTCATGCTTTCCATTTTGTGGTAATACAATAATGTCATTCATGTGTACGACAGACTACCACCTCGCGAAGCGATATGATTCATTCACACTTTAAATGGAATGTATTAAGGATGTATTTTATAAAAATATTATATATATATATATATATAATTTCAATTATTATGGAATTTTAATATCTCATATACCTTTCTTTCAATCTGATAAAAAAATTGAAACAGCATTCAAGCGTATGTACGACCTACTGTCTCCACGAACAGTGTACTTAATTTCCTATTTATATCCTTTATAGATTATAATAAATACATATATACTAAATATATATCATATTTATATCATATATATCATTATGGAGATAATTAAATCCTTATTAAATTAACAATACAAAAAATATGACAAATCAAAATATATACGAAAAAAGCGGTTATTACACGAAATGTAACTTCAACA
This sequence comes from Viscum album, assembly GCA_963277665.1. Classification (NCBI taxonomy): domain Eukaryota; kingdom Viridiplantae; phylum Streptophyta; class Magnoliopsida; order Santalales; family Viscaceae; genus Viscum; species Viscum album. The sequence goes on along the minus strand of OY728131.1, from coordinate 667,272,830 downwards.
TGGAATTGTTAACAAATAGATAATAAATGGTCATAATAAAATAATATAGGTTATGATATAAATTAATTTTATTTTTTCATATATTTATAATAAACTTATATTTATTATACATGATGATTGAATGAGTACAATGGAATTCAAGATTTAAGGTAAGGGGATTTCTAGTCTCGCTTTTATTTTTGCGAGACTTATGCCATATTCACCATTCATTTATTTTTTGTGGTGTATATACTTCCTATGAAATTTTATATAATTAATTTCATTTATTTAATGATATTAAAGGTTTCAAATGGTTTTATTCTTTCATTTATCTCATTATTCAAAAGTTACTCAATTAGTAATGGATTTCTGTTTCACTTTTATTTTTTGTGTGACACAAGCCATGCTCACCACATATTTCTTGTATATGGTGTGTATTCTTCCCATGGATGTATTTTATGATTATTATACTGATAATTATTTTTATTTAAATATCCATTTTATGATATCTCTTTCATGGGTTTTACAGTTAAAATGTCACGAACACGATAAGGGTAATTTTTTGTCTCAATTTTCCTTCTTTGAGACGTGTGCTATGTTAGGAACCTATATTCTTTCTCAATGTGCATATAAAAAACCTTTGAAATGTAATATAATTAATTTTTTAATCATAATTATATTTTAAGTTTAATTTTATGTTATTTATTCATGGGATTTATGATTCAAAGTTACCAAAGTGGTAAGAGTTTATTGCTACAATCTCATCATTTATCAGGATTATTTATGATTATACTTACATTAATGAAATATTATTATCCATATCTCAAAAATTATCATGAATTTTTTCATCCTCTGGTTATTAATTATATCTTCAAGTAATTGTACCATTTTTTCCACTCTTTGGTACTTAATATAATTAATAAAAAAAATTAATAAAATCCGACTTTATTTCTCTCATCGGTTGGAAATCTGTTTTTTTTTCAAAACCATGTTTTCTAAAAATATTTTTAAGTCTTTTTAACCTTCTAAAAATGATTTATTAAATAAATTTTTACCAATTTTTTCTTTTTTTAAAGTTTTTATCGAATAAAAATGTTTTTAAAAATGTTTTATGTTTTAAAAAAGAGTTTCCAAAGTAGAAAGGTTATTTTTATCAAGAAAAGATTTAAATGATGTTTCAAAATTATTTTCCATCTAAGATGACATATTTTGGTGTTATTTATGCCTTACTATGGATATTATCCAATGGTACCATTCATATTATTTATATAAATGGTTTATGTTTTTATGGCATGAGGTTTATGAAACCCGTCTCTCTTTCATGAGTTATATATTTATGAAAATCATTTATCTTTCATGGGATATATTCTTATGAAACCTACTTCTTTTCATAGGTTATGATATTATTATGAAACATGTATCTTTTTCATAGGTTAATATATGATGAAATGTTTATGATACCCATTTCATTTAATGGGTTATGATATGATGAGTGTTTATGATCTTGTGGCACACATATGTATGATTTCATTATGTGATGGTTGGGACCTATATTTCACTCAAATATATTAATAAAAGATATATATCTCCTGAGACAAACATGGATATAATGGGGAATGAATATGGTTCAATAAAGGACGTTGTCCTCTAATATGGTATTGATAGTAAAGCTTGACTACTAAGATGATTTGGGGAGTGAACCCATTCCACTAATATAGCCTTGGCAGTGATCCTTAACTAATTTGGAAATATTTTATATGTTTAGTGTTTAATATAATTCCTTGTATTATTCCTATGTTATGCTCACATGGATTATGATATTTTATTCCTTTAGGATTAATTTCTTATGACTTCCAATCTTTATCTCGTGACTCAATTATGATCTTTGATATGTAGAGTATGGTTATCTAATATTATAATCATGTTATCATATCTTTATGTTAATGATTATGCTTACATATCTCCCTTTTATACCCTTTCTGAGCATCTAATCTCACCCTTTCAAATGTTTCCTTTCACTATGTTGTGAATATATGTATTGTCTATGATGTTTCTAATAATGGTACTGGTCATAGAGAACCTAGTGGGATATAATGTAGTTCACTTATGGAACAATGTTTATGTTTCTATGTTTCCAAATGCACTAAACTAATATGATATTTGGGTGTGTGTTTGTGTAAGTAATTAATATTCTGAAAAAAGGATGTAATTTATATGTATGTTAATTTTAGGTCCCTATAGTTAGTATCAAAGCATAGGTTTAGTTAACCTTTGGAAAGTAGGTTGAGAAAACTCTAGTACGAACCCTTAGGATAAACCTAAGTATAGGTGAACATCCTAAGTTATGGTACAGAATAGATTATATGGTTAATCTAGAAATATATCCTTGTATAGATACTATAAGTGAGAGTGGTTCTGGAACAGATGTACCTAGGGGTAACAACCTCAAAAAAACAGTATTGAGCTAGAATCAATTAGAAACAGGTGCGCGATAACAAGCCTTACTGTGTACGTTGTTTTCACTCAAGGTATATTCAATTATTAATCCAAATTTTCTTTATAAACCATTATTAAGGATTTTTAACAAAGGATGATCATGTATGACCTAGGTTAAACCTAAGGTGTCATATATTGGAATTTTATAAGTAATTCATCTTGATTATGTGGTTTTAGCACTATGATTAGTGTTTCTCAGACTATGATTTTTAGTTTTAGTCAATGGTTGGAACTCAAAGGAACCATGTTAATGTCGAATGTGATAGAAAATTAAATGATTTTCTTCCTAATAATCTAATGAAATGGGAGTTGGAATGAAAAATATTGTTTTTATACTCACACAACTTTCTCAAGCTATGAATCATGATAGAATCCAAAATGAGAAAAGAATATAACAATATTCCATTAAGTCCTTAATGAGGCTACATCCATCTTATTTCAGTAGGAATTCTAATCTGCTAGTGTCTAAGAAATGGATCAATACCACTAAAAATAAATTTTCCATTCTCCAATGTTCAAAACATGAGAAAGTCATTCTGGTTATTTATCATTTAGAAGGTGAAGAGGACCAATGGTGGACTCTAATCAAGAATAAAAGGCAGCAATATGAAATTTAATCCATGGATTTGGATGAGTTCAAAAACTTATTTTTCAATAAGTACATTCCTTGAATTATTCATACAAAAATTTAGGATTTTCTTGAGTTAAAGAAAATGGATGATGAATATGTTGGTACCCATGAATCCAATTTTACAAGACTTTATAGGTATGCTTCTATAATTTTCATTAAACCCAGAAGTAAGGTTTATCAATTATTCAATGGCTTAAATCCAAATCACTAAATGTCATTATCCATAAGATACTTCAGTATCTAGGAAGAAATTATTTGATGTTCTATTAAGGTGGAAATGGATTTTGGAGTTATGAATCAATATCATGGGTTTGATAATAATATAAAGATGTAATTAAAAATGAAATATAATAACCATGAAGAAAAGAAGATGATCTTTACTTTATGCTCGATGTGTGGAAAGAATCATAGAGAAAATTTTATTAAGGGGATGAGAAATTTTTTTAAGAATTAAACAGAAGGTCATTGGGAAATAGATTTCTAAAGTGATATGAAGAAGTTATATAACAGTAAAAATAGAGAGAAAGTTTCATAGAATGAATCTCCCACAATTTAATGATTCAAGTGTAAGGATAATAGGAATTATGCTAACTAATTCCCAAACCCAGGGGTTAATAATGATGATCGATGTTAGTAACCTCTTAAGATGAGGGACAAGGGGAAATATCATGATATCACTATTTTTTATGAGTGGTGTGATAACGAAGTGGTCAAAGGTACACTAACCATCCACTCTAGAACTACTAATGTCTTATTTGACTCTAGATATGCCCATTATTTTATATATAAATAATTTTATAAGGGTGTAAATATGTCACCATAGTGATTAGATGTTGAATTAGTAGTAAAAACCCCTAATGGTGTGATGTTTTCATCGCAAGTCTATGTTTCCTCTTTGATTAAAGTTTGTGGGAATGTGCTTCCCACAAATCTTGTTATTCTCCCACTGGTTTAATTTGATGTTATCTTAGACATGTATTATCTTTCTCTGCATAAGGATCACAAAAATTTCCAATAAATTAAAGCCATGTTTTACTTTCCAAATGATCATATTATTGTCTATTAGTACGACGAAAAATATAAACTTCTAATGGAAATCATATCCATTCTATGGATCGTGATTCCATTTCAGAAGGGTGTTTATCCAGTACGATTGGGGAGAAACACAACATCGATGATATGTCTATTATTCAAAAGTTTATGGATGTATTTCTAAAATAATTTATTATTATTCCTATGAATCGTGAAGTTATGTTCTCAATATAACTCATACCTAGTGCCTCACATATTTTGAAGACTCCCTATGGAATTTCCCTGATTGAGTTGTAGGAATTGAAGAAGCAACTCTAGGATAATCTTAAAACGGGATTCATTCAGCTAAGTGTGTCACCTTGGGGTGCACCTATTCTATTTTTTAAGAAGAAACATTGATCAATACGAATTTGTATTGATTATCAGGAATTAAACAAGATCATGATCAATAACAATTATATGTTTCTCTATATTGATGACATTTTTGATCAATTTCATAGAGCTCAATACTTTTCCAAGATTGACCTTCATTCTAGATATCATCAATTGAGGGTTAAGAAAGGGGATATACCCAAGATGGAATTCCGTACAAGGTATAGACACTATGAATATATAGTGATGTCATTTGGTCATATTAATGGCCCTACTATCTTTATGGATTTAATGAATGGAGACTTTAGAGGTTACCTTGATCAGCTTGTGGTATTCTTTATAGATGTTATTCTTATCTATTCAATGATCAAGTAAGATCATGAAGATCACTTTATAATTTTACTAAATACCCTAAGGAAGGAGAAACTATATGAAAATTTTACAAAGTGTGAATATTGGTTACAAAAGGTTTCATTTTTGGGTAATATAATCTCAAGAGAGGGTGTATCAATAGATCCATTAAAGATATAGGCTATTGAATATTATCTTGACCAACCATGGTGAATGATATCTATATTTTTCCTGGTTTAGCCAAATATTCTGAGTGGTTTGTGGAGAATTTCTCATGACTATCTAATCTTATGAACAAGTTAACCTGGAAGGGGGGGAAGTTCCTCTGGATAGATGAATTTGAATAAAACTTTAAGGAACTAGAGATAAGTTTAGTTAGTTCCATTGTTCTTACATTACCCAACAATGTAGAAGGGTATGTAATCTATATTGATACATCTAATAAGGTATTAGGATGAATTCTTAGGAAAATTGGCATGGTTATAGCTTATGCCTCGTAACAATTGAAGGTTCATGAGAAGAATTACCCAACTCATGATTTGGAGTTAGTTTTTGTAATATTTTTATTAAATATATAGAGGAATTATCTTTATAGAGAAAAGCAAGATATATATATCGATGAAAAAATTTTGAAGTATATATTCACACAGAAGGAGTTGAATATGTACCAGAGAAGATATTTAGAGATGATTAAAGATTATGACTTATCAATAAATTTCCACCCTAGGAAAGTGAATAAGGTGTCTAATTCTTTGATTTGAAAGGATCATTCAATATTTTATATTATGATTATCACAAAACATCTAATATTTATGGATTTACAAAGGATGGATCTTGAAATCTTGAAGGAATGGTAAAAATATTATCTTTATCAAATGAGTGTTCAACCATCTATCCAAGTAAATATTAAATAGGTGAAGAAGGAAGATGTGGAGCTATAAAATAAGGTGATGAATATTCCTAAGTTTAACCTTTATCATTATGGAATGATAAAATTCAGGAATATTGTATGTGTTATATTCATAATGTATTTGAAGAAGGAACTGCTAGAGGAGGCTCATAGTTCTTCATTCTCTATTCATCCTGGAAGCAAAAAGATGTATATAGATTTGAAAGAGTACTTATGGTGGGATGGTATGAAGAGATATATTTCTAATTTTATATTTTCATGCTTTATATGTCAATAAATTAAGCCTAAGAGGCAAGACTTTAAGGGGATGTTACAACCATTACCCATACCAGAATAGAAATGGGAAAACATAACCATCGATTTTATTGTAGGACTCCCCAAAATGTTTAAAGGGAATAATTTTATATGGGCAGTAGGTTATCACCTTATGAAGTTATCACACTTCATTTTTATCATATAATATTCCTCTTTGGATCAACTTTCCATGATATACATTAAGGAAGTTATAAAATTTCATGGAGTACTACTCTCAATTAAATAGAATCAAGATCTGAGGTTTACCTCAAAGTTCTGGAAAAGTCTTCAGTGGGTTTTGGATACAGGGTTAAACTTCAGCATTGTGTATCATCCTTATATATATGGTTATTCTGAGAGAATAATTCAAACCCTAGAGAATATAATGATATCATGTTCAATAGATTTCAAAGGTGGTTGGGATCAACACCTTCCTCTAGTTGAGTTTTCTTATAAAAAATAGATTGAGATCAATCATTCATATGGCTACTTATGAATCCCTCTATGGAAAGAAATCTAGAGTTCCAATGTGATATATTGAATTTAAAGAAATAATTCTATTTGGATCTAAGATAGCAAAATAAATGGCCAAGAAGGTTAGATTCATTTAGTAATATATCAAGGAGGATAAAATTAGGAAAAAAGGTTGCTCTAATAATCATTAGTATGATCTAGAATTTGAATTTGGTGAAAAGGTGTTTCTATGAATCTCTCTTGTAATAAGTTTATAATATTTTTTAAGAAAGGTAAGATGAGCCCTATGTATATTGGCCCTTTTGAGATCCTTGATCGAGTAGGGACGGTTGCTTATCGCTTGGAACTTCCACCAAATTTCTCTCAATTTCATGATGTGTTCTATGTATCTATCCTAATGAAGTAAATATATGACCCTTCACATGTACTAAACTCAGATTTCATACCACTGGAGAATAATATTTCTTATGAGGAACAACCAGTGGAGATTTTGGATCATATAGAGAAAGTTCTAGGAAACAATACCACTCAGTTGGTCAAAGTTCTATGGAGAAACCATCAGTTTAAATAAGATACATGGTAACTTGAGGATATTATGAGGTATAATTATCCTATTTTTTTATATTATAGTAATTAATTTCAAGGGGGAAATTCATTTTAAGGGGGTATAATGTTACACCCTGAGTTTTTAGGAACTTTTTTTTTAATAAATTAATTTTTTTATGATGGATTGTATTGCATGTTGCACCAAGTTAATCTTGTTTTATACGATACACCAAGTTAAGCATAAATTATACTTTACAACGAGTTAATCTTTCACTATACGCAACACTGGGTTTAACTTGCGTTACACACAACACTGTGTTTCTAGGAAACAACACTTTATTATTATAATTATTTAAACAAGATAGTTATAACCTATCCGTTAAACTTATGAATATGAATAGTAATAACTAATTTTTAAATATTATTTATAATGGTTTTATATAAACAAATTGATAATGAAATATATAATTTTCTGTAAAGTATATATGTTTTGAAAATATTATTTTCTCAAAAGAACTGCTTTTTAAATCCTTTTGTGAATAATAATAAAATTAATTTTTGACACTTTTAGAAATTTAATTTGATAAAACAAACTTCACTTTTGAATTCATAATGTCAAAATTGTCTTAGGGATAATTTTTTTGATTTTTCAAAAATATTTTATTTTTAGATGAATAGTGAAAAATACTGAATTTTAATTAAAAAATGCCTTTTCGTCTAATTTATTTATATAGTTAAATTATATTTTAAGTCATTTTTGAAGTAAAATTAGTTAAATTATACTTACATTAATCTTATTTAGGTCATTTAATTCAATTTCACATTGAAATTATATATAAAAACATTTTAAATTTTTGAACATTTTCGCTTTTAAAACTTGTTGTTTCACCCCATATACCATATTAATTTTAATTTAATTTCTACCAATTCTATGAATTTAATTATTAAAAATGGATTCCATATTTTTAATCTGAATGGTTTATAATTTTAAATAAGTCCAAATTAATTTTTTTCCAAAATTATTAGTGAAAATAGTTAAATTAATCACGGCGGTTAAGAGAAAAACGAGTTTACTAAGAGACTAAACTTTAAACATAAGTTGAAAATGGCCTCAAAACTTGTCCAAAACCCATTGGATAGAAATATTTTGAACTTAACCCTTCATGGTTTAAATTTATTTCGTTATTGAATCCTTTTTTAGGTAAAAATGTGGGTACACCTAACTTCTTTTCAAAAATGTCAAGTGTGTCATCTCCCCTACTTATAAAAGGCCACCACCTCGTCCCCTCTCTTTACTCCTTAAAAACCAATTTATTCATACAATACATGAAAAAATAACTTCTCCAATTCAATACTCTCATATTATAATCCTTAATTTGTGCATAAATCTAACCAAGGAATTCATTTGGTGCAAACCAAAAGGATATACCCGAAGAAGAGGCAAAGTTCATCAATGAACATTTTTTGTTTTATTTCTTCCTCAAACCTCTCCAATTATATTTATATAAAGATTATATAGTAACCTTAGTATATTAAATATAATTTCATGTTATTATTTTATGTTTATGACCTAAACCCACATAAACTTTCATCAAATGGGTTACAAAATCATCGTTCGTGTTAATAGGGGACTACCATCTCGTGAACCGATGTCGTTCATTTTTCCATTACCACCAATCAAGTTTAGAAATAATGATGGAATGAAATTTATATTTTATTTTTATTATTTTTATTATGTTACTATGATTCTATAATTGTTATATCACACATACCATCATGATTTCTATTTTTTGGAATATGATAATGTTATTCATGTGTATGGCGGACTACCACCTCACCAAGCGATATGATTCATTCACGCTTAACATGGAATATATTAAGGATAGGTTTAATAAACTTATTTAATATATGTTAAATTAAAATTATTCTATAATTATAGTATCTCATATGCTTTTCTTTCTATCTATCTGACAAGAAAGTGGAAATAGTGATCATGCGTGCGTACGGACTACCGTCTCCATGAATGGTGCACTTCATTTCATATTTCTATATTTTATAGATTATTGTAAATAAATATATAATTAATATTTATGGTATTTATATCATTTTTATAATTATGTAGATAATTAAATTTTTATTAAAGTAATAGGACCAAAAATATGACAAATTAAAACATGTACAAAAAACAAAGTGGTTATTACCCAAACATAAATTTAACATGGAATTGTTAATAAACGGGTAATAAAAAATCATCATAAAATAATATATAGTATTATATAAATTAATTTAATTATATAATATATGTATAATAAACTTATATTTATTATACATAAGGATTTAATGAGTACAATGGAATTCGAGACTTAAGGTAAGGGGATTTCATCTCACTTTTATTTCTGCGAGACTTTTGTCATATTCACCACTAATTTATTTTGTGTGTTTTATATACTTACCAATGACATGTTATATCATGAATTTAATTTATTTTATGATATTAAATTTTTCAATTGATTTTATTCTTTCATGGACCTCATGATTCAAAAGTTACTCAAGTAGTAAGGTTTTTCGTATCACTTTTATTTTTTATGAGACACAATCCATGTTCATCACTTATTTCTTGTATGTGGTGTATACTACCCAGGGATGTATTTTATTATTATTATAATGATAATTATTTTTATTTACATATCCATTTTAGGATCTATATTTCATGTGGTTTGTGGATAAAACATTACCAACATAGTAAGATGATTTATTTCCTCAATTTACCTTCTTTGAGATGTGCATTATGTTATGCACCTATATTCTTTTACGAGGTGTATATGCAGCCCCTTTGACATGTAATATCATGAATTTTTTCATAATAGTGATATTTTAAGTTTCATTTTATGTTATTCCTTCATTGTTTTTTTGAATCAAAGTTACCAAATTGTTAAGAGTTTATTTCTACAATCTCATTGTTTATCAGTATTGTTTATGATTATGCTTCCATTGTTGAAATATTATGATCCATATCTTAAAATTTATCATGAATTTTCTTCTAATATTTTTATCCATGATATATTCAAGTAATGGTACCATTTTTCTACTCTTTTTTACTTTAGATAATTAAGAAAAAAAATTAAGAAAATTTGACTTTATTTCTCTCTTTAGTCAGAAATTTGTTTTCTTTCAAAACCATGCTTTATAAAAATATTTTCAAAAGTTTTTTTAACCTTTTAAAATGATTTATTAAAGAAATTTTTACCCATTTTTTTATTTTTTAAATGTTTTTAAAGGGATATTATTATAATTTTCTGATCAATTCATTTTTTTAAACCATTTTATAGTACAAAAAGAATGTATGTTTAACATGTACAACATGTATGGATGTACACATCATCATGACTATCATTTCTTTGAAGATTAATTTTATAGTTTATAAGTATATTTGTTAAAGAAATTTGTTTCCCTAATATTCTAGGAATTCATTATTTTTTAAAGTATTTTTAAAATGAAAATTTTTTCAAAAATGTTTTATGATTTAAAAATATTTTCAAAGTGGAAAAGACATTTTCCTAAATAAAATGTTTTAAATGATATTTCAAAATTATTTTCCATTAAAGATAAAATAAATTATTGTTAATCATGTCTTACTGGGGATATGATCCAAGGGTACCATTCATATTATTTCTCTAAATAGATTATGTTTTGATGAAATGATGTTTACGAAACCCGTTTCTCTTCTAAGGGTTGTATTCTTATGAAACTTGTTTCTCATCCATGGGCTATATGCTCATGAAACCTAATTATTTTCATGGGTTATGCAATAATTATGAAACCTATCTATTTTACACAGGATAAGATATGATGAAATTTTTATGATACCCATTCCATTTCATGGGTTATGATATGATTAATTTTTATTATCTTGTAGAATACCTTTGTATGATTTCATTATGTGATGGATATGACCTATATCTTCCTACAATGCATTGGGTAAAGATTTATATCTCATGAGATAAACATGGTTGGAATAGGTGGTGAACCTATTTTAGTAAAGTAATTTTCCTACTAAGATGGTCTTGGGAGTGATACTTGGCTAGTAAGATGGTTTGGGAGTGAACCCATTCCACTAAGATAGCCTTGGAAGTGATCCTTGAATACTATGAAAATCATTTTATATATTTATGTGTTTTACAAAATTACTTGCCTTATTTCTATTTTATGATCACATGGATTATACTATTTGATTCCTTTATGATTCATGTATTATGACTTCTAATATTTATGTCATGACTCAAAATTATGATCTTTGATATGCAGGGTAGAATATTATAATGTTATGATTATGTTCTCATACCCTTATGCTCGTGATTATTCTTATGTATCTCCTTTATTTAACCTTATTGAGCATATGATCTCACCTTTTCTTATGTTTCCTTTCCCCAGGTTATGAATATATGTATTATGTATGATGTGCCTAAGAAGGGTTCTAGTCATAGAGAACCTAGTGGGATATAATGTAGTTCACTTATGAACCAGTGTTTATGTTTCTTTGTTTCCAAAGAAACTAAACTAATATGGTCTTTGGGAATGTGTTTGTATAATGTAATGAATATTCCGAAAAAATGATTTAATATCTAAATATGTTAAGCCTAGTTTAATATACTAAGACCATATCATCACAGAATTTAAGTTGATGGGATTCTTCACAAAGAAAATATGTGACTAGGAGTTATCATTTTGCTAGTTAGAAGAAGTGTCAGTCATCAGGAAGTAAGTTCCATCCCTCTTTAACCTGCTTCACCGAAGCTAGCAGATCTCAGCCCCTTGTTGGCAGGTTGGGTATAGTTTTATTTTCTTACAAAGGTTATGTCCATCATAAGTGTGCGTAATACCTCAATATTTTATGGTATGTATTTTCTTAAATTTAATTTCTTCAACAGTATAGGTTTCACACAACCCCAAGCTTAAACGAACAATGATATATAATTAAATATCATTATTTTAAAAGGACTATTATAACCTAGTCGTTAAATTAACGGGAATGAATAATATTTAACAAATTATGAAATTTAAATATTATATTTTTATTTTATTTTATTTTTTTAAATTCATCCAAATGATTTTATAGGAATAATATAAGAATGAATCCAATTTTATGAATTAAAATGCTATATTTTTCTAAACACAGTTTTACCGCCTTTTAATGGTGTACTTGTTTTAAAAATAAATTTCTATACTTTTATAAATTATATTAAAAAAATAAACATCATTTTTAAAATCATAATGTCAAAATTATCTTAGGATGAAATTTTTGTATTTTTCTAAAAATATTAATTTTCTAGTGAATATGTGAAAAATCCTGATTTTTATAAAACTGTCATTTTCAATATATTAATCATATATTTATGATTTTAATAGTATCTTTACCAATTAAATTGTAAATAATATTTAGGTATCTTATGAATGATTATATAATATATTTATATCATGGAATAAGTAAATAAATGTTTTAACAAATGATAAATTAACTATTAGCATTTTTGTGAAACATAAATGTTTATTCAAAATTTTATAATTAAAATAATTATTTAAAAGAATATTTATTTTTCTAAAATATATTCATAAATTAATATTTTTTTATGATTATAAGATAATTTTATGGGAGCTTAATTAGTTTTTCAAAGTGTTATAAAGTCAGTTATAATTTTAAAATTGATATTTTTTTAACAAATGATGATTTTGATTAAAAATTAAATTTATAATATTTAGATCACTATTTTTATAAAATTGAGTACCTTTTTAAATTATAAACATCAAAAAATGGTTACAATGGATTTTTGGGATTTTTCTAAAATACTTAAATTTTTGGTGAATAGTAAAATACGGCAACTTACTATATATACACACTATAAGTCAAATAGACTATTCCTTGAGACATAAATAATTTAAGAATTATAATATAGAACTATCCATCACTATTTATTTTATTTATTCATAGAATCATCACTATTTCTTGTCTTGAGACAAAATAATAAACTAATGAATAAAATAATAATAAAAACTCGTTTCCTCCACTACAAATACCACCCCTCACCACCTCTTATCCTAACACCTATTAAGCCATGGAGCTTGTAAAATTTCTAAAAAATCCTCTTCCCAAGTCTCTTCCCAAAATTCATGACCATATTATCTCACCAAAAGATGAATCCTAATTCCCTTAAGGAGGTTCTCAAGGAGAAGAAATTCAAGAGGTAAAATTCACTTTCGTTTTCCTTTATTCTCTTTTCAATTTCATCTGTTTTATTATCATTACCTAACCTCTTATGTAAAAACATGAATGATAACTCCAATATCTTATATATACTTTAATTTTATTATTTTAGTGTAAAATCTACCAACAAGCCTCTTCTCCTCTTCCTTTTATTATAAAGATGAAAACATCATACGTGAGCTGTCAATTTACCACCTTCATGGTTGATATGTTTTTGTTTTTAAATTATTACTTAAAGGATGGTCATAAAATAATATTTATGGTTTAAAAAATTATAATTTATGTATTAAATTTTATATAATATTCTCTAACCAATATATATACATAATATTAATTAATGAGACAAAACTTGTTTGTGATGATCAAAAACCGCCAAATTAATCTAAATGATTATCACTAACATCTTATCAAATGATTCATCCTCACCCCAAATAAAAAAAATAATTATATAAACATTTAATATTATGTATTTTTATTAATAATATATAATTTAAATTATGTATAACTATCCCCATTTCACACGATCTTTCGTATATGTATACAAGTGAATCAATCATGAAAACCAAGGAAACGAACACTCCTGAACAACGAAATTGAATCTCATAACTCATCAAAAATTTCATAAATGAACTTAATAAAATTATAATAAAAAATAAATTTTTAATAGGTTATTAATTAAATTACTAATGAATCTAATTTCATTATCCAGTACATTAAGCGCAAGATCAGAACATTTTCGGACATAAGGTAAGGGTTTTCTCATCTCACTTTTATTCTTGTGAGATATGCCTTATTCACCACTATTTCTTGTTTTTAGTGTATGTATACTACTAATTTATATACAATTAATCTCATTATATTCATGGTATTAAATTTATTAATTTATAACCATTAATTTCTTGTGGTATGTGGTTTGACTATTTGTAAAGTGGTAAGGGATTCTACCTGAATCTCTATTTTTTCCTTCGGGTTACACTTTCTCTCTTTTTACCCCAATGTAATTCTTCTTTATTTTTGTATAATTATTATAAATTATGTTTATATTTTCCAAACTCATGTATCCAAATCATTTAATCTTTCTTTTATGGGAAAATACATGTTTTATACGGTTTCCCTTTTCAATTCCTCTCGATAAATAAGCCCGAATAAAGGGAACTTTCCAATTTCTTACCCATTTTCAAGTGAAATACATAATCTTTTTTAAACCAATATTATTTTTCTAACATCAATAGTTTTATCATGAAAAACTATCTTGATTCATTTCTTGGTTTATATAAAATATTGTTCCTCTTTCGATTTAAATTCTCTTTTTTATTTTCCTTAAACCGTAATAAAATGTTTCATCTCTAAAGTTTCTTAAACACTATTTTTACATATTTTCAATTCAATTAGAGATCATTTATGCCTAAAACATAAATTAATTGTCTGTACCTTTTCTTTTATGTGATATTAATGTTCACAATCTAATTTTATGACAAATAAAGAAAAATCCAAAAGAACTCTTCTTTCCAAAGTAAAAGGGTATTTCTCTCAAGAATTTATCAATGATTTTATTAGAGTATTTTCATTTATAATTATGATTAAAATATTTCAAAAGTGGTATAGTAAAATTTGATTTTAAGATATATTTTTTAAATTATTACTTGACATATGAGGAATAAATTATACTTAGTAAGTGACGGTTGGGGTCCTCTATATCCCCTCGACGCATCGGTAGGTATCATGAGACAAACTAGACCAAGTTTTAGCCAAGGCCTTACCCATTTATGTAGACTTCTTGGCTAAGGAATTGATGGTATGATTATGATGTTTGAAATTATGCATTCCATTATTATAATATTAGTAATTGATAATCCATGTGATTATTTGACTAGTTGAATATCCATGGTTAAGTTTCTTTCTCATGTGATTATTTATGTAATTATTTAATCAGATTTTATCCCTCTATATTATGATCAAGTTTATATTTTAATGAACTATTTTTTTAGTTATTCACCATAACTTATTGTTTATGTTTAATTATGATAGATTTCACTATATTTTTCACCCTTACTGAGCATCTGAGCTCACCCATTTCTTATGTTTTATTTTTCCATAGGATGCGAAGATGTATATTATGAATGACCTACAAGGATAATCTAGGAGTTATAGATTTTTTCAATGGATTTTATATGTTGTATTTCATTTAAAGTTGTAATGTAAACTTATTCTTATATCTAGTTTTCTAAAGCAACAAAACTATTCAATCCTTTGGGATGCGAACACTTATTCATAGTACCAATGTAATAAAGAAAGGCATTGACTATGAGCTACTGGGGTCAGTGTCTTTATAGTTGGTATTAGAGAAAATTTAGCAGAGACTTTAAAAACTAGGTTTAGGAAATCCTAGATTAGAGTACACAACCCTAAGATAGACTTTGAGGATAAGAATAGTATAATATTCAAGAATTTTGGTAAGGTGGAGATTATGTGGTTATTCCTCGCAATACACCCATGTCTCGATACTACAAGTGGACATGGTTCTGGAACATATGTACTTAGGGGTAAAAACTCCAACAAGGTGCATCGGGCCTGAATCGGTGTAACCTAGTACACGACAATGGTCCTTACTGCGCACCTGGTTTAACACTCCTAGGGGATATTCTTAGGATAATTCAAATTCTCTTTACAAACCATTATGAAGGATTTAAAAGTAAATATGTCCCCAAAGAAACCATGTTTATGATTATGAGATTATCTATGGATAAATTTTTAATTTATGTTATGTGTTTTTATAGTTCAAAATTATACATTATTATTAATGATATTATGAGCTAATCCGGTATATGACATTATTTAGAAATGGCGCCTGGAAATACATTTGGTTAATAATTGATTAAATTTTCTAATTGTATTATTTTATTAAAACACTTATTCCTTAAATTTAATTTTCAGTTGAGGAGCATCCTCAAAATGGAAGGAGAAAGATCATGAACAAATCTTCTCTCTCTTCTAGAGGATTTAATTTTAAGGATAATCCTGAAATCATGCTCATATGATTTTGAAACCTTTATCAATATCCAAGATACCTACAAGAAATTGTATGAGGAATCTCACACCAATATTATTCCCTATTTATTTCAAGGATCATGGTTTGTATACGAACAAAATTTAATATACTTATATACATTAATTGAAAAAACAAATAATACATAAATAATAGATATAAAATCAATAATAATAAATAATAAATAATAAATAAGGAATAAGGAATAACAAATAATAAATAATAAACAAATAAATAATAAATAATTAATAATTAATAATTAATAATTAATAAATATAAATAATTAATAAATATAAATAATAAATGTAAATAATAAATAATCAATAATCAATAATCAATAATCAATAATCAATAATAAATAATCAATAATCAATAATCAATAATCAATAATCAATAATCAATAATCAATAATCAATAATCAATAATCAATAATCAATAATCAATAATCAATAATGAATATTAAATAATAAATAATAAATAATAAATAATAAATAATAAATAATAAATAATAAATAAATAAATATAAATAATAAATAATAAATAATAAATAATAAATAAATATAAATAATAAATAATAAATAATAAATAATAAATAATAAATAAACATAAATAAATAATAAATAATAAATAATAAATAATAAATAATAAATAATAAATAACCAATAATAAACAATAAATAATAAATAATAAATAATAAATAAATATAAATAATAAATAAATAAATAAATAAATATAAATAATAAATAATAAATAATAAATAAATAATAAATAATAAATAATAAATAATAAATAAATAATAAATAATAAATAAATATAAATAATAAATAATAAATAATAAATAAATATAAATAATAATTAATAAATAATAAATAAATATAAATAATAAATAAATATAAATAATAAATAATTATTAATTATTAATTATTAATTATTAATTATTAATTATTAATTATTAATTAATAATAAATAATAAATAATAATAATTAATAATTAATAATTAATAATTAATAAATAATTAATAAATATAAATAATAAATGTAAATAATAAATAATAAATAATAAATAATAAATAATAAATAATAAATAATAAATAATAAATAATAAATAATAAATAATAAATACATATTAGATATAAATAATAAATAATTAATAATTAATAATAAATAATTAATAATAAATAATCAATAATGAATAATCAATATTAAATAATAAATAATAAATAATAAATGATAAATAATAAATAAATAAATATAAATAATAAATAATAAATAATAAATAATAAATAAATATAAATAATAAATAATAAATAATAAATAATAAATAAATATAAATAATAAATAATAAATAAATATAAATAATAAATAAATATAAATAATAAATAAATATAAATAATAAATAAATATAAATAATATATAATATATAATATATAATATATAATATATAATATATAATATATAAATAATAAATAAATATAAATAATAATTAATAAATAATAATTAATAAATAAATATAAATAATAAATAATAAATAAATATAAATAATAAATAATAAATAATAAATAAATATAAATAATAAATAAATATAAATAATTAATAATAAATAATCAATAATCCATAATCAATAATGAATAATAAATATTAAATAATAAATAATAAATAATAAATATAAATAATAAATAATAAATAATAAATAAATATAAATAATAAATAATAAATAATAAATAATAAATAAATATAAATAATAAATAAATATAAATATAAATAATAAATAATAAATAATAAATAAATATAAATAATAAATAATAAATAATAACTGATAAATAATAACTAATAAATAAATATAAATAATAAATAATAAATAATAAATAACCAGTTACAAATAATAGATAATAAATAAATTAAAGTATATTATAAATAATAGATAATAAATAATAAATAATAAAGGAAACACATGAAAAAGTATGAAAAGACGTGATAAGGGATGAAAAATCATGAAAACGCATGAAAAAGGATGGAGAAGCATATGAAGAATGAGGCATTAGAAAGAATGAGAACGCATGAAAACTCGTGACAACTCTGAAAGAATCCATAATAATTCAACATAATCATCATAATAACCCATAAAAAACCATTGATAAAGATAACAAGTCATGGAAACCCAAATAAACAGTAATAAATGGAGCAACCGTTAAAACCCGTCAAAACGGTCATAAAGAGACAAAAACATTGGACTCACATTAACAGAGATAACTTACGATCCGAGAGTCCATTTTAGATCCGCGACCTGTCAAATCAAAGATCCTGAAATGATCTTCAACTTGAAAGGTGAAAGAGTCCTAATGAATAGGCGGATCGGAAGTTATGACCATTTAAAAAAAAGCTGACGGGGAACGGGTGCTAGAAACGAGGCATTGAAAAACATAACAAACTCGATACCCACTAAAAAGGTCATAACATATGATCTAGGAGTGCATGTGGGCGCCGCAACCAGTAAAACTGAAGCTCATGGAACGATCTATGATCTGGCAGGTGGAGGAGGCCGAACTGACACGCGGATCGAAAGTTAGGTCCATTTGAAGACAAGTTCGACGGGACACTGGTGACGGAAATGGGGTTTTGGAGGACTTCTAAGGGGTTTTTGGGGTCGAAAAACACAATAGGAGCTTTCTTGTGTCGAACTAGTGCATAGCTCTCTTCGCTGGCTTCGATTTGATATGTGGTAGAGCCCAAACGGACACCCGGAGCGAAAGTTATGGTCGTTTGAAGTTGGAGAACTTTTTTTAACTTTCTTATAACTCTAATATCTTCTGCACCTTAGACTGTCTCACGGTTTTGATTATATGTGCCTCTATATCTCTTCATGATCTTCGATTTTACTGATCATGGCGCTTCAACGGACGCCCGGATCAAAAGTTATGGTTGTTTTAGTGATTTCGGGGTTTCTCGTGTTTTTTTATTTTTTCATTTCATTTCACGGCGGTTTTACCGAAACCGCCGCTATTTCACAGCGGTTTTTTAAAAAACCGCCGCTAATCCTTGAATAAAATTAAAAAAAAAATTGGCATTTCACAGCGGTTTTCTTGTAGTGTAAGTTGATTTTGTAAATTTAGTGACCTTCCTTTTAAATTTTCGATCATTAGAGGTGGACAGACATGTTTTAGATGAGTCTTAAGATTAACTACTTGTGGAATAGATCATGTTAAACTTTGGAAATTATTTTTCATTAATAACATATGAAAATATTCTTGGTTTTGGTAAAAATTTAAAGGTTGATGGAATGAATTAAGTACCATATGATTCGTTAAAAATGTTTTAGCTATGAAAAAATCATCTTGAACATTAATTTCTAGGTGTAAGGGATAAAGTGAAAATAGATCAAAGCACAACCAAAGGATGAGATTATGATTATGAAATGGAAAGTAATCAATTAAGATTATTTTCTAAAGTGATTATATGAATATTAAAAGTATTCCTCAACTTTAGGAAAAATATTTTGGAACAAAAACATTATCTGTTTACTTTTCATTCTCAGAAATCAATGGAATTTTAACTGATCATAGATTTATGGTTTTTTTATTGTTAACTTTCTAATGACCCTATTTTCTATCACTCTCCATCAGAACATGGTAGTTATATTCCTCTTCCATGTCCATGTTATCACTTTCCACTAATGATTTTCTACTCAAAATCCTAGTTTTCTGGTGACCTTTTCATTTCCCTTTCTCTCTTATTAAGAAGATATTTTATTAACCCTATTTTTGATGTGGATTTCCCACAAATAAATTTTAAAGTATCAACATTTTATTTTCAAATTATAATTTCAAATTTAAAGGATGAAATTTATTGAAGTAGGGGAGAATTAAACACCCCAATATTTTATGGTATGTTTCTTTTTAAATTTAATTTCTTCGATAGCATATATTTCACACAACACCAAGCTTAAACAAACAATGATATACCATTAAATATCATTATTTTCAAATGATAGTTATAACATAGCCATTAAATTAGAAGTAATGAATGGTATTAACCAAATTATGAAATTTATATATTATATATTTAATTAAATGTTTTTATATTCATCCAAATGGTTTTATAAGCATAATATAAGAATGAATCCAATTTTACACATTAAAAGACTATTTTTCTAAATACAGTTTTACCGCCTTTTAAGGACGTACTTATTTTAAAACTAAATTTTGATACTTTTAAAAATTCTATTGAATAAAATAAAATTAAATTTTAAAATTTAAATATAAAAATTATATTAGGATGAAATTTTGGTATTTTTCTGAAAATATTTATTTTTCAGTGAATAAGTGAAAAATCCCAATTTTTATAAAACTATCATTTTCATTATATTAATAGAATATTATTTATTTGAATAGTAAAATCACATATTAAAGTATAAATAAAATTTAGGAATCTTATTAATTAGAATATAATATATTTATTTCATTGAATTAGTAAATAAATGTTTTAAAAATTATAAATTAACTATTCGTATTTTTGTGAAACATAAATGTTAATTCATAATTTTATAATTAAAATAATTATTTAAAATAAGATTTATTTTAATAAAATATATTCATAAATTAATATTTTTTTGTCTTAAGATTATATGATAATTTTATGGTACCTTAATTAATTTTTCAAAGTGTTATAAATTTAGTTATAATTTAAAAATCAATATTTTTTGAATAAATGATGATTTTCATTAAAAATTAAATTTATCATATTCATAAAAGTATCTTCATAAAATGGATTCCATTTTTTAATTATAAACATTGAAAATTGTTAGGGATAATTTTTGGTATTTTTCTAAAATAGTTGAATTTTTTGTGAATAGTAAAATATGGAAATTTACGGTATATATACATTATAAGTTAAATGCATTGCTCCTTGAGTAATCACTGATGTAACCACCATAATATCGAACTATACTTCACTATTTACTTTATTTATTCATGGAATCATCACTACTGGTTGTCTTGATCCAAAATAATAAACTAATGAATAAAATAATCAAAAAACACCCTTCTTCCACTATAAATGTCACCAATCACCACCTCTTCTCCTCACACCTCTTAAGAATTTAATATTGTCCAATTTCTACCCAATACTATTCCCAAGTATCCTCTTCATGTCCATTATCCCTTGATCTCATCAAAAGACTAATCCAAATCCCCTTAAGGAGGTTTTTAAGGAGAAGAAATTCAAGAGGTAAAATCCTTTTTTTCCTTTATTTTCTTTTCAATTTCATTTATTTTATTAGCCTTACCTCACCTCCTATGTACAAATATTAATTATGAATCTAGTATATTATATTTTATTATGTCAATGGAAAATCCCCCATCAAGTCTCTACTCTTCTTCCTTTTATTCAAAAGATAAAAACACCATCCGTGAGGTGCCAATTTACCACCTTCGTGGATGATGTGCTTTTGTTTTTCAAATCCTCCTTCAAGTTTTGTCATAAAACCACTTTTATTGTTAAAATATATTAAAATATATTTATTATATATTATTTAATGTTTTTGAACCAGTATATATACATAATATTAATTAGTGAGACAAAACTAGTTTGTGATGATCAAAAACCGCCAAAATAATCTAAACGATTATCACTAATGTCTTATCTAATGATTCATCCACACCCAAAATAACCAAATGACTTATATAAACATTTAGTATTATGTATTTTAATTAATAATATATAATTTAAATTACATATAACTATCCTTATTTCACATGATCTTTCGTACATGTATACAAGTGAACCAATCATGAAAACCAAGGAAATGAACACTAGTGAATGATGAAATTAAATATCATAACTTATCAAAAAGTACATAAATTAACTTAATAAAATTATAATAAAATAAAAACATATTTAATAGGTTATGAATTAAATTATTAATGAATCTAATTTTATTATCCTGGATATTAATCATAAGATCATAACACTTTCAGACATAAGGTAAGGGTTTTCTCATCTCACTTTTATTCCTGTGAGATATGCCTTACTCACCACTATTTTATTATGTGTGGTGTATGTATACTTCCTATTTATGTATAATTAATTTCTTCATATTTATTTTATTAAATATATTATTTTATGACCATTAATTTCTTGGTGTGTATGGTTTGACTATTTGTAAATTGGTAAGGGATTCTACCTGAATCTCCATTTTTCCCTTCAGGTTACACTTTCTCTCTTTTAACCCAATGTAATTATTTTTTATTTTTATATAATTCTTCAATATTATGGATATATGTTCCAAACTCGTGTATCTATATCATTTCATCTTTATTTTATGGGGAAATATATGTTTTATATGTTTTCTATTTTTAATTCCTCCCGATAAGGAATCCTGGTTAAAGGGAACTTCCTAGTTTCTTACCCATTTTCAAGTGAAATCCATAACCAATTTTAAGCCTCCATTATTTTTATAACATCACTCGTTTTATCATGAAAAACTATCTTGGTTCATTTCTAGTTTTATATAAATGTTTTCTCTTTTTTTTATTTAAATTTCCTTTTTTATTTTCTTTAAATTGAACTAAAATGTTTCATCTCTAAAGTTTCTTAAACACTTTTTTATATGTTTTTACTTCAGTTGTAAATCATTTATGCCTCAAAAATAAGTTCATTGTCCTTACCTTTTCTTTTATATGATATTCATATTTATAATATTATATTTTTACAAATACAAATGTTTTTTTAAAATAACTCTTTTTTTCAAAGTAAAAGGGTATTTATCTCAAGAATTTATCAATGATTTTATTAGAGTATTTTCATATATTATTTTAATTAAAATATTTCACAGTTGTATTGGACAATTTTATTTTAATATGTCTATTTAAATCTATTACTCAACATATGAGGAATTCATTAGACTTAGAAAGTGATGGTTGGGGCCTGTTATAGCTCATTGATACATCTGTAGGTCTCATGAGACAAACTAGAACGGGTTTTGGCCGAGACCTTACCCATTTATGTAGAATTATTGGATGAGGACATGATATTATGTTTATGATGTTTGGAATTATGCATTCCCTCATTATGATAATATTAATTGATAATCCATGTAATTATTAGACTAATAGAATATCCATGGTTAAGTTTCTTTCTCATGTGATTATTTATGGAATTATTTAATCAGATTTTATTCTTGTCATATAATGATCAATTTTAAGTTTTAATGGCATGTTATTTTAGTTATTCAGCATGACTTTTTGTTTATGTTTACTTATAATAGCTTTCACTATATTGTTTACCCTTACTGATAATTTAAACTCACTCCTTTATTATGTTTTATTTTTCCCCAGGATGTAAAGATATATATTATGAATGAATAGAAAGTATAATCTAAAAGTTCATGGGTGTTTCCAGTGGAGTTTTAATGTTGTATTTAATTTAAAGTTATAATGTAAAACTTATGTTTATATCTAGTTTTCCAAACCTACTAAACTATTCAGTCCTTTGGGATACAAACAGTTGTTTATAGTACCAATGTAATAAAGTAAGGTATCATCTCTAGGCTACTGAGGTTGGGGAATTTATATTGAGAGTTTACAAACTTCCTCATCAGTCAATGTGAGGTTGGTGGCCCATTTCAGGCTTAGACTTTGCAGTAGTTTCATCTAGGGAAGTAGTATTAACAGGACATTCTATCTTTTGAGCAATAAAGTGTGGATAGGGTAGGTAGAGGAAAGCCTCATTATACCCCCCATATTTATATATAGTATGCAAGGAATGGTCATGGAGGTTATTTAAATTGGGTATAGGGAGGTTATAGAGAAATACATTCCCATATGCATACTTTAATATTTTTAGCACCAGGCAAGACCAATATCATATGATGTACTATTTTCTTTTTTTCTACTTGGGTTTATTCAATATTTGATTTTGGAGCTACACACTCATTAATTTCACCTTATCTAGACCATACTTTAGAACTTGATATGAATAGTATTCCATTTCCCTTGGTGTTGAATATGTCAATTGGAGGTCAATATTGCATGTTTGATGTATATAGAGACTATAAATTGGTGTTAGGGGAGCTCCAATATAGGGAATATTTTATATAGTGATGGATACTACTATAAAACATCATCCTTATAATAGATTGGATGCATTCATGATAATATATTATGGATTGTTTTAGCAGTTACATCATATTATATGATGTTGATGGAGTCTAGGTGGTGTTTGTTGGTGAACGAGACTCTCATATGGGTTAGTGGTGTATTGGTTCTATATATTATATGGTGGTTGAGTTGATTTTGAGTTTTATGGAGGTTCATCAAGTGGTGTTTATTAAGTTGTTTGAATATTACCCTGAAATTTTTCCTAAAGAAGTTGTGGAAATACACCCCTCAATGAGAGATTGAGTTTAGGATTGAGTTGAATCTTGGGGTGTCTCTAGTATCTATGTCTCTATATTAGATATACCCTTATTAGTTATGAGATCTATAGATTTCGGTTGATAATATATTTAAAAGAGTATTCATTTGACCTAGTGTATCCCCTTGGGGGATCCAGTTCTATTTACAAAGAAGGATGATGGCAATTTGTGGTTGTGTATCACTATTTGAATCAGGTGATAGTGAAGAATTGCTACCCTCTCCCATGGATTGAAAATTAATTTGATAAGTTGATGGGATAAATATAGTTCTCAAAGATCAACTTATGGTTTGGGTATCATTATATGCAAGTAAAGGATGAGGATATCTTAAATACTACTTTCAAATATCGTTATGTGCATTATAAGTTTAGTGTTATATCATTCAGTGTAACAAATTATTTAGTTGTGTTTGTTGGGTTGATGAATACAGTGTTCTGTGAGTTTATATATTGGTTCATGGTGGTATTTATTAATGAAATAATTTTTTTAGCTTTATAGGAGGATCATGAAAAGACACTATAGGTCATATTGGGAGTTCTTCAGATTCATCAACTATACGAGAATCTGTTGAAGTGTGAGATTTGGGCTTGTGAGGCCTAATTATTGGGTAATAACATATCTCAACATGGATTATCCATTGATCCTTTAAATATTGAGGCAGTGTTTTCTTGGTATCCACTAAGAATATTATAGAGGTGAAAAGTTTCCTTAGTCTAACTGGTTATTATAGAAGGATAATACCCGAATTCTATCATATTATGACTTTTATGACAACATTTACTAGAGAGGATTAGGAATTCATGTGGAATAACTAGTGTCAAGCTACATTTGAGTATTTGAAGGATAAACTGGTTAGTGATCTAGTTTATCATCTTCTAGAGGAGGGTGTTGCATTCTTGGGTTACTACAACTCTTCACATATTGGTTTAGGTTGTGTATTGATGTATCATAGGGTGGTTATTTCTTATAGGTCTTAGCAGTTATGATCTAATGAATGTAACTATTCCATCCACATTTTTAAGCTTGATCAGTAGTGCTTTCTCTGAATTTTTTGAGGCATTTCCTTATCAGTGAACATTTTTTGGTATTCACATATCAAAAAATATTGAAGTATGCCTTCTCCCAATATGAATAGAATCTTCAGAAGTGATGGTGTATGGAGTTATTATAAGACTATGAAATTTAAATTTCATTTACACCTGGTAAATGGAATATTGTGTTGGATTCCTTAATTTGGAAGTCGTGAGGTGGTAATGTGTGTGATTCCAGACACTCTTGGATAATTATAGAAGAGTTGGCAGCTTTTAACCTTGATATGGAAGAAATCGTTGGTTTGGGTTATCTTTACTAAATGATAGTGAATTCATCCTTTGTGCCACAAGTGGAGGAGTCCCAAGTAGGGGATTCTAAGGCATAGGTTTGTAATAATTAGGTGGTTTGTGTTGATGCTCATGTAAAATGGTATACGGATAGGTAGCATTAGTTTTTGTTTTAGGGAAAGCTTTTTTTCCTTTAGTGATGCATAAAGTGGTTCTATTTGAGTTCCACAGTTCACATTTAGAAGTACACCTTGATGTGATACAGGTATATTGTTATATTGGGAATTAGTTTTTTGGGTCTGGTCTAAAGTTCTTAGTTTCATAGTTTATCTCATGGTGTTTGGTGTATCAATAGGTGAAGGCTGGGAATCGTGTTCCTGGTGGTATTTTCAGCCACTTGATATCCCCCAGTAGAAGTGGGAAGACATTTTGGTGGATTTAATCACCAGATTACCCAGATCTTATAGATTTTTTGATTTTCTATGGATGATCATGGACCATCAAACAAAGTCATCTCACTTCTTAGTGATCAAGGAGTCAAGCTCAGTTGAGGTGTTTTTGAGGCAGTATTTAGAGAAGTGGTTAGGTTTCATGGGGTTCCAAATGTGATAGTCTCTGATCATAATCCATGTTTTACCTCCAGGGTTTGGATAGGTCTCTATAATGATTTTTTATATTAGTTATGTCTTAGAACCACTTTTTTCCACAAGAGGATTTTTAGATATAGAGAACAATCCAAACCCTAGAGGATATGTTATGTGCATGAATTATAGACTTTGGAGGGTTGTGGGTGAGGCACATACCTTTAGTGAATTTTTCCTGAAATAATTGTTATCAATACACTATTGGAATGGATCTATTTAAATATATATATGGCCAACCTTACCGATCCCCATTGTGATAGATCAAGGTTAGAGAGTCAGTTATTCTTAGATCAAAACTGGCACAGAGTATAGTAAAGAAGGTGAGGGTGATATATGAGTGAATAAAGGTGGTGAAAGATCATTATAAGTCTTATGTTGATCATAAGAGGATGAATATAGAGTTCACCATCATAGATCATGTGTTCTTGAAGGTTCATCCTCATCATGGGTAGCCAAGGTTCGATCATGGGAGTGAGATTTCTCCTAGGTTTATTAGACCTTTTGAGGTGTCATCTTAATTTGTAGCTATGAATTATTGATTAGAACTACCCCCACATATGATTTTTATTCATTACATATTCCACTTATTTTATATTCTTCATTATCTTCATGAATATTCTCATATCATTTATTAGGGTGAATTAGATGTTGAAGATGGTGAGACCTTCAAGGAGAGGCATGTTGAGATTTAGGACTATTAGAATAATGTATTATATAGGTGTGATATCCCTTTGGTTTGTGCCCTATGGTGGATTATTTCTTGGAGGAGAGAACCTAGAAGTGGTAATTTCAAATGCACACTCAATATCCTGAGTTTTTTAGTGTTTGGTCCTTCTTTCTTTGATGATTTTTTTATCCTTGGTTGGATTATTGGTAAAAACTGGTCTATTTTATGAGTTCATTTATATTCCTTAATGTTGTTATTTTTTCCCCTTTCCCCTAATAGGTATCTCCCCTGGGAGTTTATTTGAAGTTGGTTGGTGATACTATTAGTTTTTCACTTTGTTCCTCTGGTGGGCCGGTTGTGTTCTCATTGTAGTGAGTCCCTTGAGAGGTATCTTAGAATGTGGTTATTCAAAACCCATTTTTTATTCTAGGATTATTTTAAATTATCAAGTATGGGAATTTTTTGAGAGGAATGTAATTTAAGGGCCCAATTTTTCTTGGGTATTTCCTTTGCAATATTGAGGTAGGAGAGGGTGTTCATAAGATGAAATCCTAGTTTCAGAAGGATTTCATGGAATGAACTCAATATTCATGGTGTTAATTGTGATTCAAAACTTGAACTCTGGTTTATATCCTGAAGGGTTTCAAGGTGAAATTTAGTAGTTATTCCCAGAATAAATTTGTAGCATGAATTAGATCTTCATGGAATAAATGAGTTTTCAATTTTTAGGAATGAGGTGATTGAATTTTTTTTGGATGTGGTATTAAATAAATTTGTGGTGTGAAGTATCCTTTCACATTATAAATGTGGCATAACTAACCTAGTTATAAGTTGGTGATCCCCCTTAGGATCCACATATTTTACCTCTCCTTCCTCAAACTCTAGGTATCCAAGAGAGATTTTTTGAAATCCCTTGTATCCCCTTCAATCAGATGCAACCCCTATCTTATAAATATTGGTATATGGTGATCATAGGTTAGTTTTCCCTTCTCTAGTTATTACATTATCTTACATTCTTGTTTTTCCATGCTATGGAAGGTTTTTACATTATCATTTCTTACATTTTATATTAATGAATGGTAGAGGGACTTTTTATGTTGGTTTTTTAGGGATTATTGGTTTCCTATAGAAGAGGTAATCAGATTTTGATGTTTAGTGTTCCATTCTTTCTCGGAGAACATTATGATCTTCATGTTGAGGTAAGAGATCGGTTAGCTTTCTCTTATTTTAAAGTGATAGTTTGGGATTTTCAAGATTTAATCCTTTTTCTAACATTGGAATTAACTTAATAAATATAAGAATATGTAAATTTAAAGGAATAATGAAGATATAGTTTGGGTTTGTGATAAATTTTTGTTTTATTCTTATTGATGCCTCATGTTTTCTAAGATAATGTGTTATATTTTTATTATGGTTGTTTTGGTGCTTATCATGGTTGTTTTTCTAGAAATTTCATAAAAAATGTAAATCCAAAATAATTTTAATGATGTGATTAGATAAAGAGGCATGTAATTTGATATCATTTTTTCCTTGTTTTTTATAGAATATTAAAGTAATGGTAAATGCATGTTGATTTTTTCATAGCTATTAATAGTTGATAAATTATAGGTTTCTTATTTCTAAAAACATATGCATAATAAATCAATTAATTTAGAATTGAATTAAAATGGTTTCTTTTTAATGGTAAATTTTTTAGGGCTATATGGTCCCATTCTTGATGTGTAAGTCTTGTATTGTTGGTTTGTATGGATGATGACAAAGGCACAAGAGGAGGGTGAATTGTGTTCTTTTAAAAATCTATAAAACTTTAAATCATCCCTCTGGAAATGAAGTGATCTTGTACTTATCTCTTAAATTCAAGTAAATAAGGAGAAAATAAATAAAGAAAAGTATAGGAAACTGTAATGTATGGTGGTATGGGGAATAGAAACCCCCTACTCCATTCCACCAATGATCTCTTTATGAGCATGGTTATTTTAACAAAGAATATCCTTTTATCCGAGGACTCTCAAAAATTGAGACTTGTAATTTGACACCTTACAAAAAATTGGGTTCTTTTACAGAGATCCTTGATAATTACAACTTAGTATGAGAAGCTAAAACTCCACCATGACTAAATACAAGTAGTTAACACTTCAGTAGAAAGAGATGAGATGTAGATTTTTGAATACTAGTTCCGCTCATGGTTTCCTATGAAACTAATAGATGGTTGGATATTCAACAAATCACAATAGTAAATAAGAGATATTCAATGTAATGCATGGTTATTATTCTTTAAATAATATCAATAAGATAAAAATATTCATGCAGACCTTATTCTTATTTACATAGTGATAGAATAAATATATAAAGATAATTATTTTCTCTCACCTTCAAATGTTTAACAGCAATATGAAACATTGAAGAACTTTTTATTTTTTTCAGAGAAATTTTTTTCATGCCCGTCACTTTTTAACCTACCAAATAAATATTTATATATAAATAATAAAAACATTTAGTGGTTTTAGTATCTCCTCCTTTGAAAATTCAAAATAAATTGAGTCAAGAGATTCCATAAATATCTTTAATAAAATCACAGCATCATTTCACTCTTTATTTCTGAAAATAATCTTCAAGATAAACTCAGTCAAAAAAAAATTCTTATGATATTATAGAAACATCATTGAGAAATCCCACTCCAAAACAGATTCAAATTTTAATTCAAAAAATCATTTAAAATAGCTAAAATAATCCATGAAATTTTACATCAACATCAATAAGAAAATTCAAATATTTAAATTAAATAACCTGATGTCCTCTAACTTCTCTGGAAAATCACATAAAAATAATCTGGTCATTTTTATCTCTAAATTATAAACCAAAATATTTTTAAATAATTTGATCACAATCCTTAGATTTTATGAGAAATTATCCAGCTAATAAATCACTAGGAATATTCCAGATAAAAACCCAAGAAATAAAAATATCAAAAAAAAAGTACCATAACATACTTTTTCTGTCACTTCATAATTTCTGATAATACTGATCCCATTTTCTTGATATTTGGAAAACATATTTTATATGTATAAGATCTGTTCTATCATGATGCAAACTATATGATAGTTCTCTAAATTTCCCTTCAACCATGAAGCATATCTACATAGTTTAAATTTATTATAATATTTGCAGTCAAAGCAAGGCCTCTAACCAAATACAGTGCACTTCCATTTATCCTTTATGTAGATATGTAAATATAATAGGTGCTATATTATATGGAAATCATTATAGTACCTCTAACTCATGTCTTTAAAGAAATTCACAGGCCTCCGATTCAAGTTCCATATTGATCGAGATATTCTTCGCATACTGGATTAAATTCATGTTGCAAGATCCAACTTATGAGGCAAATAGAATTAATTTATGTGTTCCTATACATCAACACATTCTTTTTCAATGTTCAGGTGGTGTATCCTTCCTGTATAATCTCTAGGTGTTGCAACATTCCAAGATATATATTTTTCATGAAACTCATAGCGTTTGTATTGTCAGTACAATGTCAAAGTGTAGGTTTGTTTGATAAACTGAGCTTCTCTATAAATAATGAAATACAATCATGGTGTAAATTTCATACATGAAAAGGGTTTTCTCTATATCTATTCAAGGTGTGAGTCTTGATCTCCTGCTCATCATGCAAGATGTCACCCAGTATGTAGTGATATTTGTATTCTAGTTGTCCACTCTATGATATGCATGAAGAGGGTGAGGAAAGGATAATATCCCTCAACTATTATCATAAGAGGCACTACAAGATTAAATTCATTGGGTTCATGTACATCATCCATGAATGGTGTAATAGAGATTAAAGAAAACCACTGGTTTTATTTTCAAGCTACTGAGCTCCACTATAGCAGTAGCGATGTGAGGTTCATCTTCAACAGAAACGTAGGGATGATTTACAGTGTAAGGTTCATCTTCAAATCCAAAGTAGGGATAATTTTACGAATATTAGGTTCCCAAACCTAAATTTCAACTTAAAATTAGGTTTCATCCAATACCAATGTAGGGATGACCAACATAGAGATGAATACCCTTCTAAAAAATTGTACAACTCATTATCAAAATATTCTCTTAATTTTTAGTGTCTTTTTAAAATAGATTCAGTAATCATTCTAGAAGACTTATATTTAGGTATTTTCGAGATATTTTCAGTGGATCAAGAAAAATATAAATCTAAATTCCATATATCAAAATATCATCAAAATTTAGAAGAAAAATATAATTTGAAAAACTATAGCTTGGCATATTTTTCGTAGAACTTTGGAAAATTTATAAAGCACTTAAATGAACTTTTAAGACTTCCATGTAAATTAATGAAATAAAAATAAATTTCTTGGATATCCATCACACCATGTTGTACATTATTCAAATATTTTTAGCACATGTAAACACTAAAATACTATAGCCATCAAAATCTATAGACTGCAGAGTCCCAAAAATGTTACAGCACCTTCAATGAATATTTAGAGCACCAAATAAATCATTTCATACTTAATTTTAAATGAATAAAATTTATATATATATATATTGGATATAAAAAATTAAAATTTATACACAAATTTGAGCATTGTATATTGGTTTTTTATCAAAATACAGAGGTAACCTTAAATTAAAAAACTATAATGTCACTGAAAACTTATAACAACTTCAGGGAATTTTCCCCCCATAAAACACCTGATTTATAATTCTACATAAACATATAAAATTAATATAATATTATTATCTTTAAAATGGTAAAAAAAATACATAAGAATATGATCACTTTAGCTTTATATATAAACTAAACACAAATACACATTAAATATAAAATCACTAAAATAAAATTGTTAGTAAAACTAAAATGGGTTGAAGTAATTATCAAAACCAAGATGATTATGGAAAAAATAAGGATCTACTCAAAAATAACCCCATTTTTTATAATCAAAAAATCTAAACTCTTTCAATATCTTTTTGTAAGTATCAAAAAGATGAGTGTTTCGATGGAGAATAGACAACCTCTTGGTGTGTTCGGTTTGGCCCGATGGTTGATTATGAGTGGTTCATTTCATAAAAAATCATTAATGGCAGGTCACCATCATCATTCTTAATTAAAAATCCCAATGGTTCCATCATCCATAACTGGGTATAGACCTAATTTCCAAATTTATGTGGCCAATTGGGGTTGCAGACCTAATGACACTTAGGGACTCACATTTGTCAAGAGGATGGGAGGCCAGGCTCATCACACCCTTTTTTGGGGGGATTGTTTCCTACTTTAGGTTTATCTTATAGTCTTAAGAAATGTTTTAGAATCTCTTCCTAATCCCAATACAGGACTGGTTACCCTAAACAAATTACAGGTTAAGTCACTTCTATATACAAAAAAAAAGATAAATCTCATTATTGAATCCATCTGTATGTATCTGAGTCTATTCATTCATTTCCCAGTAATTAATTGTGGATTATATGCTGAAGTCGTATAGCCGAGCACTTCATAATCTTCTTCCATATAGGGAGGTGGTTAATATTCCAAGGATGGGATTGATGCATCCTACATATCCTAATTATTACAGGAATCAAAACCCACATAGTTCATTAAAACCATGTATTTTAACATCATAAAGATAGAACATATGTGTGGGAACTTAGGTACTAGATATTTGAGATCGAGTCTCAATGAGACATATTACATATCCCAGTTATAGTAGGAATCAGAGTTATCATTGTTTGATTATGCCCTCAGGACTGGCTCCAATGTAGATACCCTTATATGAGGGATATTTATGTCATGAAACTCATCGGGGATTACATACTGATATTTCCTAAGATGGTATAGATTCATGATGTCAATGATTTGTTCATTGTGACTCCCTAAGCCCATGTGTTTTATGCTCTGTGTGAGAAATAAGGGATAGAAATTGATCAACCTCATTGCATATGGATGTGAGTCTTGTGTACTGAAACAACCCTTACATATTTAATATGAGGTTTAGGCCTACATATTTGAGTTATGGCAGGAATCAGATTCATCATAGTTCAGTTGGTTTCTCAGTCCACTGAGGGATGATGTAGAGTGATCGTCCCATGGGAATGATTAGGTCCCAATGGTTGAAATGTCAGAGACATGGCTGGGTTTACACTAAGGTGGATACCCATTTGAATTTAGGATCCATACTTAGAAATGTGTCCTATATATCCTAGTTATGGTAGGAATTGGATTCCTCATAGTTCAATTAATTGGATCTTACACACTAATGTCTCCCTTATCCTGATAGAGACAATTCATGTGAATGATATGATCATTGTGACTCCCTAAGATCATGTGATCCATGCTCAGTATCGGAAAAATGATGGAAAATAATAAATGTCATTGTTTGTGGATGTAGGACTTATATACTAGGACCTCCCTTTGAAATATTAATATGGATCTTAGGCATCAGGGAGGTGTCCTATGTATTCTAGTTATGGAAAGAATCGGATTCCTCATAGTTCCCTTGATTGGGGCTTACACACTGGTATTTCCCTTTAATCAGGGCTTACACACCAAGGGTGGAAAACTTTATCAAGCCCTGGGATTCCCTTTTTTCCTAGCCATATTTCCTTCCTTACATGATTGAGTGACTTCTTAACATGTCGAAGGATGTCTGGACATGTCTAGTTTTATTGCAGGCATTTCCAAAGAAAATCTCATGATCCATTTGGCTTGTCTGATGGATGTTGCATATCCTGGATGGCATGATTGAGGTTCATCACATGATCAAGGATGACTTGTCCGAAGGACATTTAAAGACCTAGTAGATTGATCATGGAATCCATTGAATGATCATGGATGACATGCCTAGAGGGTGTCGCATGATCTGGATAACATGCCCTGGTTCCATCGCAAGATCTAGATGACGCTCCAAGAAATCTATTCTAGTGCTTGGGTACGTTGATGCGTCTAGGTACAAAAAGGCCAACTCTTCATTTGGATAATTTTGGTGGTTTTTATATTGGGGTGGGGGGTTTATAGGCCTCTCCACCCCAATTTTTCTCCACTTTTCATGGAACTTATCATGTGAATTAGGTCTAGAGTTGGTGGAGTTACTTGGCATCATGTGCTCCATGAGTTCCCGTCATATATCACTTTGGGGGTGTCACCTGATTTCAAATGACCATGAGATCATCCCATAAACACCTCCTTTACTGGATTATTTCCAATTAATTGAGATTTGTTGAATCATGCATACATTCCATGAGACTTTTATATTGTCTGGACAACATGTCTAAGTGCCTTCACTGAATCAAGGTGCCTATTGAAAGGCCTTCGGGTGATCTCAGGAAGATTTCCAATAGGTCTTGTGGGACTACGTTGTGGATGTCCTAGGAGTGTTGTGAGATTTTTATGACTGCGAGAGGCTCCCACAACCTCCCATTTTTATTTAATTTGTTTTATTTTACAAAGTTTTACAATTTTATGATGTTTCGTGAGTGTTTAAAAAGAAAATAACTCTACCTATTAGTGATGTGTTGTGTGACCAATAAAGGTCTTATGGAGATGCGTGATCATTTCATGGACAATTCCATCTATTTTTTATGAAGTATATAAAGGGGTAGTGTGAGGTTGCATGGATATACCTAAGGCCCTTCATGTAATGAGAATGACATGCCAGCAGGCTTTCATGAGATGAGGCAGACGTATCGTAGGGTGCTTTCGGTGTCTCACATATTACCAGGAGCACACTGTGTGATATTTAAAATCATGATAGAATCTTGTCTCCTCTGATTTTATTTTCTTTGTTTATTTTAAAAAGGATCAGGAGTCTCGTGATTTTTCTTGAATGTTGTCAAGGACAATCATTCTCCCCAATGGTGATGTGTTGCATAAATTTTACAACAAAAAGAGGCTCCCACCTTTTGGATATGTTTATCTTATTTTCAAAGGACTTTTGGATGGGTTTTTGGGTGCCCACTGGTTAACAAACCACTTGACCTTATGGGAATCACCTGGTTTCTACCACATGATCACTGATTGTTCAGGGTGCCTTTTTAAGAGAAGAAGGACTTTTAAAAGGGACTTCATGGGGACTTATGTAGGTTATTCTCTTTGTATGACCGTCTATATGCCCTTATGATGGTCATACAATAGTATGTCTCTTAGAGGATTATGTGTTCTGCAGGTATTTTTTCACCTTCTTATTCCTTTTATTTTTGGGAAAAATAATACCCATGTCCAGGTATTTCTTCCTTTTTGAATTTTTTGATGCTCATTTGGAAGGTGATAACAAATTCCCCCCCTTAGGAGCGATGTCCATGGGGGTAAGGACTAGGTTTTTATGAAAGTAAATGCCCGCCTAAGTCTTTAGTTCTATCTCCAATCGGTGTCTTGGGTGATGTCGGTCTTCCAACTGACCTTTGGTATCTCGTGGGATTCCCTATAAATAGGGGAGTAGAGGATGGTTTCATTCACTGACTACTCACTTAACTGGATCCATCTCACCCCACTTCTATCATATAACCTTGTTGCAAGACCGTCCCATAAGACCTGATCATGAGACCCTACTATGAGACCATTTCGTGAGAACTTTTCTGCAAGAACGCTTTTTCTCAGGTGCCCGCTTGATCCAACCATGAACTATACTTTGGTAATTTCTTTGAACTTTGGTCATGGAGATGAAATTTTCTTGTAGGTTCCATGGGATCTACAGGCTTGATTTCCATGATCTTTTGGATATCATGTGGCTCACATGACTATGTCCAGGCTACGCAATTACGATTCCTCTGAGGGGTCATGTGATTTTATGATGCCTTGAGGGTTTATAAAACCCTCAAGGTCTCTAGGAGTCCGGAAGTTCGTGATTCCTTTATATGATTCGTGAATTCCTTTGCAGATTTATGACATTCACATGATTTTTCTAGAATTTCTAAGTACTTTCCTCGACAAGATTTTATTAGATATATTTGACATATGCCGCATAAATTTTTTCAAATGGCTTTTGGTTCTTTTCAATCTTTTTATATGGAAAATCAAAGGGAAATTATTTCAAGAAACCACAATACTGACCCTTGATATTGTTTGAATTATGATAATGAGGTTTTGAAGAGGTTCCTCTCATCCAAGCTCTAGGATTACCCTCTATCTCATCGGCTTCCTCTATACAGGTTTGAATTGCTCGGT
The DNA here is from genome assembly GCA_963277665.1 of Viscum album. Classification (NCBI taxonomy): domain Eukaryota; kingdom Viridiplantae; phylum Streptophyta; class Magnoliopsida; order Santalales; family Viscaceae; genus Viscum; species Viscum album. The sequence goes on along the minus strand of OY728131.1, from coordinate 667,236,229 downwards.
GACATTGGAATTCCTCCCTTAGACTTCAATTTTCCATCTCACTAGGTTTAGACTTCTTCTAAATGTATTTAGATGACAATTTCTAAGGATGGATAGTTAGTCACATCTCAATACCAAGTTTCATATTATATATTGGAAAACTATCCATTGGGTCTGGATGGCTGTGATTTCACTCATCAACCCATTTATTATAGATAGATAATTATTTTTGTATCTTCTCTTAATAATATGAGTGGTGGATGGATTTGATTGATATACACTATATTAAATCATGAAACAAATTATCTTAACTCGGTGAGATTTGGCCACCAATGAGAGGGACTTGAGTGATTTTGAAGATGAGGCTCCCCTTTCTAGGAAGATGAAGGAGGCTTTAGTATAACTAGAGAAAATTCACCAATTTATATCTAATTTTCAATCCCAAATGGATGTATGGACTGTTAAAGTATGGATACATGAATAAATCATAGCTTTCCTAAGGTCTAATATCTCAATGGCATCATCCACATTAGAAACTACTCAAAAAATATTTGAGGATCTGACTACTTTAGTCGAGACTCTCCATCCTTGTAACGACCCAAACTTTTATCAATGCAATTTGTCCCTTCTTGTAGTAATGGATTAATCACATAAAATCACATTAGGAAACACAATGCCACATCATGCTTAAATGAACTACTATGTGACCTTTAAACATAAATTTTCCACTTCTGTGATTTGAATTTCAAAAAACAAATATACATGGTTGTGGTCAGTAAGTTGTTTGGAGTCTGATAGGGTAAACTTAATTTTTGGTGAATAATAACATACCCTTATGAATAGTAAGGTCACTCTTATGAATAGTAATATAACTCTTATAAATAGTAAATTGACCATGTGAATAGGAACCCTACCAATTATAGTATAAATAAAATATATCCATCCTATAAGTGACAATATAATATAATAGTGTTGATATTTTTATAAGTCGTGAATATTTAATGATTAATTTATTAATTTAAAATAAAATTTATATTCATAAAATGTATTCATAAAACTATTATTTATATGTCTTATGATTATATGATAATTTTATGAGACCATAATTAATTTTTCAAAGTGTTAGAAAAGCGGTTTTAATTTTAAAATTTATATTTTTCAAGTAAATTATGATTTTAATTACTCTTATTTAGAAAATTATTTTCATCAAATGGAGTTCATTTTTGGATTATACATGTCAAAAAATGGTCAGGGTGAATTTTTGCGATTTTTCTGAAATACTTGAATTTTTGGTGAATAGTGAAATTAGATAATTTACAAAATATGCTAAATAAATGAATTTTTACATCATGATTGAGTCATGGATGATGTAAATGGATATAGATTCTAACTAAAATGCACTTATTACTATTTTTAATCACAATAATTCTCACGATTTCTTGTCTTGTGGAGAAATAATAAATTAATGAATATAATATTGAGAAAACCTCTCTCCCCTTCACTATAAATACCACCCCTCACAACCTCATTTCCTCGCACCTCTAAAGCCTTTTTATTACTCCAAATTCTTCTCAAATCTCTTCCCAAGATCCTCCCCCACGTACATAATCCCTTTTTCTCATAAAAATACCAAAAACTCTCCCCTAAAGGGGATCTAAAAGAAGATATATTCAAGATGCAATTTCTCTCTCTATTTTCTTTCAGATTCCTTTCAAATTTCATTTCTTTTCTTCTATTATCCTAAAATTTTGTTATAAAAATTTCATAAAAACTCCATTATGATTGATATTTTAGTATGATATCATGTTAATATAATATTATCCATTATACTCCTCACTATCTCTCTTTTTTTATAAAAATGAAATTGTTGCCCATGATGTGTTAATTTACCCACATCATGGGTGATGCATTTCCATTTTCCTTCAACTCCCTCAAGGATGTAAATAAAACCATTAAATTTTTGAAAAAAGATTTTAATATTTATTTTTTAACCCCTTTTATGTTATAGAAATAACTTTTTTACATAATACTAAATGATAAAATAAAACATGCTCGTTGTGATACAAAAACCGCCAAAATTAACCTAAAACGATCATCATTAAATTTTAACAAATTATTCATCCACATGGAATATAAAATAATTAATTAAAAAATTATTTAAAATACTTTAATATCATTAATAACATTTAATAGTAATTTGGGATGTTTATCCATGTTCTACATGAACTTTCATTCATGTAAACAAGTGAACCATTCACGAAAACTAAGAAAAAGAACACTCCCAAAAAATGAATTTAAACTCTATAGCTCATCCAAAGGCCCATAAAATAAATTAATGAAACTATAATTATCCATATTCATGTATAAAAGAACTCTTCTTTCAAAAATCATTTATTCATCATTATATTACCATTTTTTTGATATACATGTTTTCTACTTGAGTTTATGACAAACACATTGTTTTATAAAAGAACTCTTCTTTCAAAAAAACTCTCTTTTTACTTCTCAAGATTATTTCCTTCACCTTGTATCAAGCATGTTATTCCCTATTTAATTTGGGAACCCAAAGTTTATGAATATATGATTTATTAAATGAAACCCATTACTTTACATGGGTTATTTATGTCCAAGATTGATATATGTTCTATGTGGCATGCATGATAATGTAAATGTTGTGATGTGACGGGTGTGCCCAAAATTATATAGCGTAATGTTGATGTTATGATGTGATGGGTGCACCCGAAATTATACAGCACTCCAATGCATTGGGTAACGTGGATAACCTCATTATTATAGTAAATTATACATGAACATGATGCTATCTTTTTTCACAACTATGTGTGGTAGTTGACAACTAAGACATGATGTTTCGTTTTTATGCATTGCTACATTCCAAGTCTTTTCTTACTGTTTCCTCTCATGATTATGATCTTATGCCTATGTTATAATGATAATGATTATGATCATATCATGTTATATTTTTTCATGTTATTATTTATCCTCTTATTGGACATTTAGCTCACTCCTTTTTAATGTATATCCTCAAGTGACTACTTATTCTAAGGAGAATTCAAGGGCCAATAAGAAGCTAGAGAAGAAGGAATTAAATAAATATTTATGTTTATATTGTAAAAGTTATGTTTGGTCCTAGTTTTCCCAATACATTAAACCTTTTGATCCTATTTTTGTAATGATTTTATTTTGTTTATAATTAAAATTATGTAAAAGTAATTTAAGAAAATCAGGGTCTCTATAGTTGGTATCAGAGGCGCAGTTTAATTAAGTTGGGAATTAGTATTAGAGAACCTTAGCAAAAACCCTAGTATGAGACTAAGTATATGTAAGGAAACAAGAAGATTTAATATATATAGGGATAACATAAGATATTATTTTAGTGTTAATTTCACAAAGTAATTAATTATTTATGACTTGTTGACTTATGTTTGTTCTAACATTTTCTATTTTAGAAAATGGTGGGAACTTAGAGAAACCATGCCAACAACCCATGCGAGGGACAATGCAGCAATTGTTCGAATGACATCCCCAATTCTTTAGGAGGTGGAGTTCAAAACTTTATAGTGATTCTTACCTAGTTGTCTCAGGTTATGAATAATAACCTGAATAATGTCGAATTTCCTCTTTCACCTAAGAGGGAACAACTGGCTATTGAGTGTTTTATGTGGCAATGACCACCAAAATTTAGTGGATCTTCTGATCCACTAGTTGTGGAATAGTGGGTCAAATTGATGGAGAATATCTTTTCTTTTCTTCACTATTCTAATATAGATAAGGTGAATCTTTTTGTTTATCATCTTGTTAGAGATGTCGACCAATGGTGGGCTTTGATAAAGAATACCAAGATGAGAGACAAAATTGAAGAGATGGAGTGGGAAGACTTTAAGACAATGTTTCTTAACAAGTATTTCCCATGAACTCTTTGTACAAATATGGAGATATAATTCATAGAGCTGAAGAAAAATTAAAGAGAATCTATTATGACCTATGAAGAAAATTTCATAAGTCTTGCAAGGTATGCTTTAGGATTTGTTATCAACTATGATAGAAAAATTGATAGATTCGTTAGTGGATTAAAACCACATCTTTGAAAGGATCTTTCAATTAAAGACTTTGGGAGTTATAAATAAGTCATTTGATATGCTCTCAAAGTGTAGATATAGTTTGGATAATGGTCACATAGTTATGGTTATAAGAAAATAAAGATAGAGTTTCATGTCAGAGGATCTATTGAGAAAGATAGAAAGAAAACTCAACCACCCACATGTAAAAAATGTGGGAATAAGCGTCATGGGAATTGCATCAAAGGGATGGGGAAATGATTCAAGTGTGTGAGAGAAGTCCACCAAGATCAAGAGTGTCAAAAAGACATGATAAGGCAGGAGAATATGGTGGAGGAAAGGAGAGCACCACCCATGGTCCACTGCTACAACTGTAGGAAGAAAGGGCACTATGTAAGCCAGTGCACTAAACCTCAAGTCCTTGAGGGTAATCAGCATCAGCAGCCACCAAATCCAAAGGAACAAGGGAAGTATTATTCCATCACTACTATAGAAGTGGATCATGAAAATGAATTCATACAAGGTACACTTCCTATTCACTCAATAATGGAAAAAAGTCTTATTTGATTCTGGTTTTATGCATTTCTTTATATCTCACAAGTTTTTTAGAAATGTTCAACTGAAGCCCCAAAATATTGAAGTAGAAATATTTGTAAAAACACCAAGCGATGCAATCATTACAACCCAAGTGTTGGACTCCTCTCCTATTAGCGTATGTGGGAAGATTCTTCTAGTGAATCTCAAAATACTTCCCTTGGTAGAATTCAACACTATAATCGGAATTGATTGGATCTCGTTATATAGAGAACATATAAACTATCAAGAAAAGGAAATATATTTTCATATTCTGAACCATCCCATGCTCCTCTACAAATGAAAGGAATATCATTAATCTCCTTTGAAAAATCATTCAACGGTGTGGGTGTTGATTCCCTGTAAAGATGCATAACTTAATCAAATGGTTGAGTCAAAGGAAAGTGTCAACCTAGCGAAAATGCCCATCGTGATGGAATACGGTGATGTATTTATCAAATAGTTACCCAGGCTTCCCCCAGATTGTGAGGTAGATTTCTCTGTATAACTCATACCCGTAGCTTCTCCTATCTCAAAGTGTCCCTATAGAATGGCTCCTATTGAACTGGAGGAATTAAAGAAGCAGCTGCAAGAGAATTTGGAAAAAGGGTTCATACGCCCTAGCGCATCACCTTGGGGTGTGCTAGTGCTCTTTGTGAAGAAAAAGGATGGAATTATGTGGATATGTATCGATTATCAATAACTCAATAAGATCATCATAAATAACAAGTATCATCTTCTAAGTATTGATTACTTGTTTGATCAGTTAACGGGAGCTCAGTACTTCTCAAAGGTGGATTTTCATTCTAGATATCACCAGCTAAAGGTAAAGAAGGAAGATATTCATAAGTCTGTATTCCATACAAGGTATGGGCACTATGATTTTTTGGTGATTCCCTTTAGACTTACTAATTCCCAGGCAATCTTCATAGATTTTATGAATAGAGTCTTTAGACATTACCTCGATAAATTTGTGGTATTGTTTATTAATGATATTCTCATCTACTTTATGAATAAGGAGGAACATAAAGAACATATAAGACTTGTTTTGGAAACATTGAGAAAGGATAAGTTGTACTCCAAGTTCAGTAAGTGTGAAATTTGGATAAAGAAATTCACCTTCATGGGACATGTGATCACAAGTGATGGAATTTCTGTGGACCCTTCAAAAACAAAGGCGATTGAGGAATGGTCCAGACCCTCTAGTGTCATAGAAATCCATAGTTTTCTTGGATTATCTGGGTACTACTGATGTTTTGTGAGAAATTTATCATGATTTTCAAGCCTACTGACTAAGTTAATAAGGAAAAGGGGTAAATTACGTCTAGATAGAATAATGTGAGTAAATCTTAAAGGAGCTAAAGGTAATGTTGATCATTGAACCTGTACTCACATTACCGAAAAGTGGGGTAATTGTTGTGATATACAGTGATGATTCAAAGAAATTATTGGGTTGTATACTCATGAAAAATGATAATTTGATAGCCTTTTCCTCATAGTAGTTGAAATCCATGAGCAAAACTACCCTATGCCTGATCTAAATCTAGCAGCTATGATTTTTTCCTTGAAAATCTAGCAGCACTACCTCTACGGTGAGAAGGGCGAAATATATAACGATCATAAGAGTCTAAAGTATATATTCACACAAAATAAGATCAACATGCATCAAAGTAGATGGTTAGATCAAATCAAAGACTATTATTTCTCTATTCATTATCATCTTGGCAAGGCGAACAAGGTAGATGATGTTATAAGTAGAAAATAACCTAATACTCTATTCGTGATGAGGAATGAGAAAGACCCTATCTTCATGGATATGTAAAGGATAGATTTGGAAATAATAACATTAGGGAATGCATCCTACCTTTCCCAAATGATTTCCCAACCATGTATCCAATATAAAATTAAGGAGGCACAAAGAGATGATCTGGAGTTACAAAATATGGTGAATTCAGTAAAGTAAGGGAAGTTACAAGAGTTCTATATCGATGATGATAATGTGATTTGATTTAGAATGCAACTTTGTGTGCCTTCATCACCTAGGATAAAGAAGGATCTATTGGACAATGCACATAGCTCAACATTATCTATCCATCCTGTTGGCACCAAGATGTACCAAGATCTTTGAGAACACTTCTGGTGGGATAACATGAAGAAGGATATTGTGGAATATATCTCAAGGTGCTTGATATGTCATCAAGTCAAATAAGAGCGACAAAATTTCAATGGGATTATGAAACCATTGCCTATACCCATGTGTAAATGAGATAATGTCACAATGGACTTTGTCACGGGTCTCCCGAAGACATCTAAAGGAAATAATGTGATATAGATTATGGTGGACCGACTCACCAAGACTTCCCACTTTATCTATATTTAGGAATATATCTCTCTTGAATAACTTGAAAAGATATATGTGAAGGAAGTGGTGAGACTGCATGGGGTTACAATCTCAATTTTCACTAATCTTGATCCCAGGTTCACATCCAAATTCTGGAGGAGTAACATGCCTTGAGTACTGAATTGAATTTCAGCATGACATATCACCCCCAAAATGATAGCCAATATGAAATGACTATTAAAACACTCAAATATATGCTAAGAGACTTCTCTTTAGAACTAAAATCTAAATGGGATTAGTATCTCCCATTGGTTGAGTTCTCATACAATAATAGCTTCCACTATAGTATTCATATGGCTCCATATGAAGCTCTGTATAGAAATCAATATAGAACTCCAACCTGTTGGGATGAAGTTGTAGAAATAAAGCTACTTGGACCTGGTCTTGCACAAGAGATGATAAAGAAGGTTCAAGTCATCTAGTAACATATCAAAGCTGCTCAAATTCAGCAAAAGAGTTCTTTTGACAACCGTCGAAGGGACTTCGAGTTTGACGTTGGAGATAAATTCTTCCTTTGAATATCTCCATGGAAGAGATTCATGTAGTTTGGAAAGAAATATAAGATAAGCCCAAGGTACATTGGACCCTTTCAGATCCTTGACCTCATGGGAGTCGTTGCCTATCGGCTTGCACTTTCACCAAATATGGATCAATTTCATGATGTGTTTCATGTATCGCTTCTAAGAAGTACATACTAGATCCCTCGCATGTACTGAACTCAGAGGTGGTACAGCTAGAAGATGATCTCTCCTATGAGGAGAATCCAGTAAATATTTTTGATTGTAGAGATAAGGTTTTACGCAAAAAGATAAACCACCTTGTCAAAGTGTTGTGGAGGAACCATAAGTATGAATAAGTAACTTGGGAACCAGAGTATGCGATGAAGGAGAAGTACCCTTACCTATTTTTGTAAAACAAAATTTCAACGGCGAAATTTCAAAAGGGGGGAAGAATGTAACGACCCAAACTTTTATCAATGAAATTTCTCCCTTCTCATAGTAATGAATTAATCAAATAAAATAACATTAGGAAACAAAATTCCACATCATGATTAAATGAACTACTATGTGACCATTAAACATAAATTTTCCACTTCTGTGATTTGAATTTCAAAAATATGACATACACAGTTGCGATCAGTAAGATGTTTGGAGTTTGATAGGACAAACTTAATTTTTTGTGGATATTAACATAGCCTTATGAATATTACTATGACCCTTATTAATAGAAAATCATCCATATGAATAGTAACCTTACCAATGATAGTATAAATAAAATTTATCCATTCTATAAGTATTAATATAATATAATAGTGTTGGTATTTTTGTTAGTCATGAATATTTAATGATTAATTTAATAATTTAAAAGAAAATTTATTTTTATAAAATGTATTCATAAACTAGTATTTATATGTCATATTATTATATGATAATTTTATAAGACCTTAATTAATTTTTCAAAGTGTTAGAAAAGCAGTTTTAATTTTAATATTTATATTTTTCAAGTAAATTATTATTTTAATTACTCCTATTTATAAAATTATTTTCATCAAATGGGGTTTATTTTTTGATTCTACATGTCAAAAAATGGTCAGGGTGATTCTTTGGTATTTTTCTAAAATACTTGAATTTTTTTGAATAGTGAAATTCGATAATTTACAAAAATATGCTAAATAAATGAATTTATACATCATGCTTGAGTCATGTATGATGTAAATGTCCATTATTTTTAACTCACTTACACTTATAACTATTTTTAGTCACAATAATCTTCACTATTTCTTATCTTTTGGAGAAATAATAAATTAATAAATATAATATTGAGAAACCCCTCTCCTCTCCACTATATATACCACCCCTCACAATCTCATTTTCTCACACATCTAAAGCCTTGTGAATACTCCAAATTCTGCTCAAATCTCTTCCCAAGATCCTCCCCCACATCCAGTATCCATTGGTCTCATAAAAATACCAAAACCTCTCCCCTAAAGGGGATCTCAAAGAAGATATATTCAAGAGGTAATTTCTCTCTTTATTTTCTTTCAAATTCCTTTCAAATTTATCTTCTTTTCTTCTCTTATCATCAATTTATATTATCCAAATGTCATGATAAATCCAATATGATTTATATAATGGTATTATATCCTGTTAATGGAAGATTATTCATTATACTCCTCCCTCTCTCTCTCTCTTTATAAAAATGAAATCGTTGCCTATGATGTGTTAATTTACCTACATCATGGGCGATGCATTTCCATTTTCCTTAAAATCCTTCAAGGATATCAATAAAACCATTAAATTATTGAAAAAATATTGTAATATGTATGTTTTAACACCTTTCATGTTCTGTAAATAACTTTTATACATAATACTAAATGATAAAACAAAACATGTTTGTTGTGATCCAAAAACCACCAAAATTAACCTAAAATGATCATTATTAAATTTTAACTAATGATTCATCCACATGGTATATAAAATAATTCATTAAAAGATAATTTAAAATAATTTAATATCATTAATAACATTTAATAGAAACTCTGTATGTTTATCCATGTTTTACATGAACTTCCATTCATGTAAACAAGTGAATCGTTCATGAAAACTATGAAAAAGAACACTCCAAAACAATGAATTTAAACTCTATAACTCCTCAAAAGGCCCATAAAATAACTTAATGAAACCATAATTAACTATATTCATTTATAAAATGTTCTTTAATTTCTAATTAACTAATCTAATGTCATTAAATAGGACATTAAAGTGAAGAAATCATTCGGCTACAACGTAAGGGGAATTCTCGAACCCAACTTTCTTTCTTCAGGTTTCCCTCTTTCAATCCATTTTCAGTATGGTTATTCCTTAAAAATAATCTATTAATCATTATATTACCTTTTATAGGATATACATGTTTTTTACTTGAGTTCATTACAAACACATTGTTTTCAAAAATAACTCTTCTTTCAAAAAAACACTCATTTTACTTCTCCAAATTGTTTCCTTCACACAAGGTTGGCGGTTATTGTATCATTTATATTATTCCCTATTTAATTTGGGAACCCAAAGTTTATGAATGTATGATTTATTAAATTAAACTCATTCCTTTTCATGGTTTATTTATTTCCAATATTGATATACATTTTATGAGTCATGCATGATAATGTAATTGTTGTGATGTGACGGGTGCACTTGGAATTATGTAGCACAATGTTGATGTTGTGATGTGATGGCTGGGCTTGGAATTATACAGAACTCCAATGCATTGGGTAATTTGAAGAACCTCATGAGTTAAGTGACGTATGCATGAACATGATTCTATCTTTGTTCACAACTATGTGTGGTAGTTGACCACTAAGACATGATGTTTAATTTTTATGTATTGCCACATTCCAAGTATTTTATTAATGTTTCCTCTCATGATTACGATCCTATGTCTATGTTAGATGATAATTTTTATGCTCATCCCATGTAATATTGTTTCATGTTATTATCTATCATCTTACTGGGATTTTATCTCACCCCTTTTTTATGTATATCCTCAGGTGACTACTTATACTAAGGATAATTCAAGGGCCAATAAGAAGCTAGAGAATAAGTAATTAAATAAATGTTTATGTTTATGATCTAAAAGGTATGTTTGGTCCCAGTTTTCCCTAAACACTAATCCTTTTGATCCTATTTGTGTAATGATTTTATGTTTTTTATAATTAAAATTATGTAAAATTAATGTAAGAAAATTAGGGTCACTATAGTCCTAGGTTAGTAGTAGAAGGGTGGGATAAGTGGTAATTCGACATTCAATTAATGCTTCTCACCAGACTCTAGATGAATTGTACAGCTCATCTTATCAAATATTATTGTAATTTGATGTACTTTGTTTTTTATGAAATTATTATAGAGACTCTAATATGTGGAGATTCCTCCCCTTATATGTTCTCAGTGAAAAGATCTATTGAAATTTTTATGTTGTTGTCCAGTTTTCTTTTATTCATGATATGTATGATATTTCACTGATCTGACATTGTACGAATTTCCAATGATACATGTCATTTTCATAATATCAAGTAAAACCAAATTCCTGAATCCAAATCATGGAATCATAATAGATTATTCTCAATAAGATCTCATGAATTCCCACCAACATGATTTTCTTTATTGATGTATATGTTCTAGTTATCTTAAGATCACTAGATTCATAGAAGAATCACATGGGTAAGATATATGTCTTGGAGAGAGAGTGCTCTATCTTTATCTGAATTCAATAGGCTTGGTGAGTGGATATTGATTATTTCCAAAACATATTGTGGGCCTTTCAAGATTTTCCATTCTTGAAGACAATATCATTTTTGTGTTTTAGTTTAGGGTCTTTTATCTCGAACCTTCTATTACTTTATCTTAGGGTCTTTTAACTCTAACATTCTATTTCTGTAGTTTAGGGTCTTTTATATCAGACCTTCTATTGCTTTAGTTTAGGGCCTCTTATCTCAAACCTTCTATCACTTTATTTTATAGTCTTTTAGCTAAAACCTTCTATCACTTTAGTTTAGGGTCTTTTAGCTCAGACCTTATATCACTTTAGTTTTTGGTCTTTTAGCTCAGACCTTTTATTGTTGTAGTTTAGGGTCTTTTAACTTAGACCTGATCAATGATTTTGGTATATGGTGTAGGAATATTAGGAATGACCCAAAACATACTAAGTTTATGGGTTCTACTATGGTGTTTTCAAGGCTCACGATGATTAGATATCATTTCCTATAATGAGGATATGCCTCTGGTTGGTAGGTCAAGACCCTTATGTATTGGTATCATTTCAAAAAAAAGGTACATCCACTCTTTTATAAGGGTCATGGAAGGTTTATGGGGGTAATATTGGTTGAGGGTAAAATAATATAGATGATAGTTCTGCTTGGATAGTTAGAATATGGGTAATATAAGTCACAACCCAAAAGTTTGAGTCTGTGAGAATGAGGTGGGGAAAACATACCGGGGATGACCTCTAACACCCTAAGATTATAGGTTCCACTGAGGTATTTTCAGGTCTCCCAAGGATTGAATATCCTTTCTTTATAGGAGGATATTCCATTATTTGGTGGGTCAAGGCCCTTATGCATCAATATCATGTTCAAGAAAAGATAATCTCTACTCCTTTATGAGGTCCATGAAAGATTTTTGAAGACTAAAATGTCCAGATGATGAGGTTGGGTATGGGAATAAATATATCTAGGAAGGGTTATGGTACCCTAGGGTAATTCAACTCTTAATTTTTGAAGCTTTATCCCTACACCATGTGATTTTGAATCACAAGGTGTGGGCCATCAAAGGTTTGGGAAAGGTGTGTCTCATTTCAGCCTTGAGAAAGGGTACAAAACATGGTGATGTAACACTGAGGATGTCAAATCCACTTGAATAGTTTGGTATGAAATTTTTAAATCATGGTTCAAAGTCATCAAGTTAGGAGGATGATATAGGATATTCATATTGAGAATGACCCAAAACACACTGAGGTATTGGGTTCTACCACAATGATGATAGGTCTCATAAGGATTAGAAACCCATTTTTGTAGAGTGATGCATTTGGTTGAATACCATAGGCGCATATGCAAGAGTCATAAGCATACATGAATATTAAACCAAAGGGTCCCTTGAAGTCGAGTATCTTTTCCAAGGGACATAGAAGATTGCGGTGATCTGAGGCACTCGAATCATGAAGTGTGATTTGCAGAAAGTGTAATATTAAAGAAGGGTTTGAGCACCCTAAAAGTTATTTCACCACCTAGAGAACATGTTCTCATGGCCAGGAGATGTAAAAAATCATTACTCTAAATTTTTCCTAAACCAGGGGGTCAAGCGATCATAGCTTGGATTTTACTAGGGTTACAGTGTTGACCCTATGAGCTATGTTCCTTATTTATTTGTGCCCTAATTTTTTGCCTAAACTCTAGGGATGAAGATTTTACCAAGTAAAGACTTGACTTTTGATCAGGACACCCTTTGTGGGTTTTCAAACTGACAAGTTTTTTGTCTCTTTCTATAGTAGTTTAAGGTCTTATGATTTGGACCATTATAGGATAGATTTTAAGGTATTATATCTTTGACCAAAGTGTAGGTAGTTTAAGTTCATGATGCACATGGACCTAATATGGGGAATGATACACAACAACCTAATTAGGATACTTAGGGTCAAAAGTACCCCAACATCCTTATGATCAGAAGATAGAAATATTGTAAACCATGGATCAAGGTTCTTAACTCATGGGTAATGATATGGGACAATCATACCAAGAGTAGTTCATATCACACTATGGTGTTGAGTTCTGACACGGTGATTTCAGGGAACACAAGGATCAAAAATCCCTTTTTGCAGAGTGATGCATTTGGTTGATGGACATGGCGGCATATTAAGGAACCATAGGCATACATACATGGTCAAACAAAGGGTATCTTGAAGCATGTTATCCTTTCCAAGGGCCATGGAAGTTTTTTTCAACCTGAGTTACTCGAGACATGAAGTATGATTTATCGATTGTGGTGATTAAAAGATAATGAAAGAACCCCATACTATGGCTGGTTTGGGTAAGGCTCTTGTGGTCCTTTTATAAGGGAAAAAATAGATGATGGTCTACATAGTTTAACGTCGGGTAGTGGGGACGCATCTCCGTGCAGTTTAATATCATGCGGTAAGGAAGCTTGTTGTGCAGTTTATCGTCATTCAATAAGGATGATTTTGTTTTGAAATTTTAATGTCATATGATCGGGATGATTTCCTTATAGTTTAACTTCATACGGTAAGGATGTGGGAACCTTCATAAAAAAAATTTACATGATATATTATGTGCACAAGAAAACCATACATAGATCTGTCTCGTACGTAGTCAAAACAAGCTTGTATGACTTGGACCCTATGCGGTTTGGGGTGTGTATTTTTTTCCTCATCGGTTGTTGTATATGGGTCTTGGATTGGAGGTATGAACATCACTATGTATATTGTGATAATAGGAATCAAACCACATGTAGTTATAGAATGAGAAACACCCTACGCATGCTTGACCTGTACGTAGAGGTGGGAATTGTTTCCATTGATTATTATAGGTTGGCCTAGGATTGGAGATTTGGGTTTCACTATGTATATCGTGATGACAGGAATCAGTCCACACATAGTTCTTGAAACCCATGTAGTTTAACGTTGTGCAGAAAGAATATTCGATGTGTAGTTTAACATCATGCGATAAGGATGTTGGCTCCCTAATGTGAAAAGGGGTATGGTGGTTGGACCTAAGGATAGAAATATAATTATCACTATGTATCCTATAATAATATTAATCAATCCACATGTAGTTCTTGATGAAGGACCTTCCTACACATGTTTGGACTATATCCAGAGAGGGGTAATTTTTATATTTATTACGACTTGACCCAGGATTAGATCTAGGAATCACTACATATCTTGTGATTTTAGGAATCAAGTCACACGTAGTTCTTGAATGAAGGTGTGGTAGGAGACCAGCACCGATAATAGTGGTCGTCTCGAGCAAGGTTTTCAAGAATATGAAAGTTTATGTTATGAAAAGGACATAAAATGTGTTGTTTAACATCATGAAATGAGGACTCATGGTATTCCTTTTAAGGTATTTCATTCAGGACCATGATGAACCCGTCACATGTTTTTATTCCTTGTTTGTGTGGTGAATCCCTTACTAAAATTCCAAAACTCGCTTGATCTATGATCGGTGTGAGAAAAAATGAATGGAAATGGTTCCTCTCGCCATGAAGAGGTGATTAAGGATATGATATAGGTATTTTTTATCATGTGGTGGCTAGAGAAAGATATAGGATCAAGGAATACTTATGTATCTCATTGGAAATGAGAATAAAGACATAAACAGTTCTAAAAACCCATGAAATTTAATTTTATGAGGAAAGGACATCTGTTTTATAGTTTAACATCATTCGGTAAGGATGTGGGTCACCTGATGTGAAAGAAAAAAGGAAGGTTGTGGATAGGCCCAATACTAGCGGTTCGGGTTTCACTTCGTATCATGTGATGGAAATAATCAATCCAAACATAGTTCTTGGATAAGGATATTACCGATATGGATCTAACTCTCACATGGGGATGGGGGAATTTCATCCTTCCTTTGCATAGATATGGCTTTTACGCTTTGAGTCTTTAGTGAGATGGTTCTTTCCATGCAGTTTAATGTCATTCAATTAGAAATTTATCTATACAGTTTAGTGTCATTTGGTTGGGACATGAGATGTTGTGTAGTTTAAAGTTTTTTTGTTAGGACTACCTTGTGTAGTTTAATATCATTCAATCAGGACAAATTAGTGTATTTTAACGTCATATCACCGAGACATGATCATATAGTTTAACTCTATATAACCAGTATGAGGTTATATAGTTTAATTTCATGTAACAAATATGAAATGTGCTTGATAATATCTATTCAAATTATTTCTTGAGAAATCTAAAATTGGTGGGGGGGTGTGACATGCTCCCCATCCATCGTGGCTAGTGAGTAAGACCTGTTGTGATAGACCTTGTGTATGATGTAAGGCCATTCCCATTTGGGTTTCAGCTTCAGAGGAATATTTTCTAGTATCATTGGGGTTCTAAGATCCAACATCAATTCTCCTTGTAGGAATTAATGGAGGTGAACCTTTTTATTAAAGGCTCGTACGATCCAATTCCGATGGAATTCGAGGTTGTGCAATGTACGCAACCTTCTCTCATCGAGTTTCTCTAATTTATCCAGCCACTTTTGTGATTGCTCGTCATCTGAGAGCTTTCTACAAATGGATATTTGGAGAAAAGGAAACTATACTTCTATGGGTAACACTTCCTTGGTCCCATAAACCAGTGAATATGGATTTTCTTGTGTAGTAGTACGCATAGTGGTATGGTATGCCCATAAATCATGGAGGATCTCATACATCTAGGAATTCTTGTCCTTGTTCACCATCTTCTGGAGTATATTTGATAGAGTCTTATTGAATTCCTCAATATATCTATTTACTACTGCATGATACTGATATGAGTGATTAGACTCAATATTATATTCTCGTTATAGCTTCTTTAACTCCATAGAATAGAAGTTTGTATCATTATCCATCAATATTATGTGAGAAACCCCGAACCTAGTGTTGATATGGGACTTTATGAAGATGGTGATGTTCTTTATCCTGACTTCTTTGAGGGGTATTTTCTCAAACAATTTGGAAAAGAATTTAGTGGCAGTATGTATCTACTTGAACTACTTAGTTGTGACTGGGGGATATGGTCCCACAACATCTATACCCCAAACGGAAAATGGATAGAAATATTTAGTTGTATACAATAATTCTGGGGGTTGATGGATGAATTTTTCATGGATTTGGAATGAATGAAATTTCTTGGTTAATTCTACATAGTCCTATATCATGTTTTTCTTGTAATAAACTAGCCTCCTAATTTGGTGGGAGCGACTGGTCCTAGATTGATGGGAGATGTAGGGTCTTGTATGGAATTCTTCCATGAAGTAGGTAATCTCTCTTTCTATTACGCATCTGATGAGGATTTTGTCAAATACATGATTTTAGAGGGACCTCTATTCATTTGGACCATCCTATAGGGTAAATTTTGTTTCATGATGCTGAATATGTTCCCTTCCGGCCTAATCTTTCAAGAGAGTCCTGTTTTGGAGATAACTGATTATGGGCTCCATCCATCCAGGGGTGGATACCAATTCATCACACCCTGGGATGGCGCTGAACTGGTTGATTTATTTAATATCACATACGATGACTGATGATCCCATTATTTATTTCGTGATATGGAAGATTGCTTCCTCTTGATTAGGGCCAGCCATGATTGTGTCTCTATTATCCAATGCATCAGCACATCCATTCTATGATTGGGGAACATGATTCATTGAGGGATCAAAAGGTAACTCTTCCATTAGTCCCCTGACATGGACAGTGAGGGGGGATAGTTATTTATTTTTGATGGAATATTCTCCATTGATCTACATTATCATTAGCTCTGAATCCCCTTTGATATTCATGTGGCCTATTTGTGGTAGTAGAGATATTTCCAAACTAGAAATTAGGGCTTGGTATTCTACCTTGTTATTCATGAATTCCTTAGATAGTGAGAAAGAGTAGGGAAAAACTTCTTTGTCTGGAGATACAAATGAAATACCTAAGACAACCTCATTGAGCTTCGGTTTTTTAATCCTTTTACAGAGAAGACTTTGGTAGGTTCCATCAAAATACATCTCCCATGTCTAGGGAGTGTCATGGGAATAGAATAACTCCTCATCTAGAAGCTCAGTGTTCACCAGTGCATTCTTTGGGGTAGGATGTGTTGTGAGAAAATCATCCAGGGATTACCCTTTCACCAACTTTTGTGATATGAACTAAATGGTGTATTCCTACAGAATAACCACCCATCAGTCCAGACACCCAGTAAAAATAGGATGGATAAGGGTGTACTTGATTGGATCAATATGAGATAACATATGGACTTCGTGGTGCTGTAAGTAATGCCTTGGATTTTTCACTATGAAGATGGGTGAAAGAAGGGTCTTCTCGACATCAGAGTATCAGGTCTCAGTACCTATCATTGTTTAGATGAGGTAGTCAAGACTGTTCTCACTCCCTGCATAATTTTTCTATACAATGAGGGTGCCCAGTGAGCATTCCATAGAGGAAACATACAATATGAGTGGCCTCCCTTCCATCAGAGGAATCAGAACTGATGGGAGTATTAAATACTTTTTAAGACTTTTGAAGGCTTCTTGGCAGTCATCATCCCATTAATAGGTGATTCCCTTGTTAATTATCCTTATTAAGGGGAGATCTTTGTCGGCTAGGCTGGCTATGAAACGTCAAATGTAGGTGAGGTACCCTTGGAGCCCCTCAATTCAATGAGATTCCTAGGGGTGACATTGCTAAAATAGTAACAATCTTCTCAAGGTCAACCTCAATGTCATGGTGGCATACCAGAAAGCTAAGGAACTTCCATTATGTTACTCTAAAAGCACATTTCAATGGATTCATCTTTATACTATGTTGTCGCATCTTATCAAAGTTTGTTTGAAGGTCCATGAAGTGATCACATCACTACCAAGATTTTACCACCAGGTTGTTGACATAACATTTGGATATTCTTCCTAATAATGGATTAAATATATGATCCATAGTACATTGATATGTAGATCCAGTGTTCTTTAACTCAAAGGGAATGACCTAATAGAAAAATATCCCTTGAGGCACTTTGAAGGTAGTGGCTTCCTCATCTTGAGGGGACATCTTTATTTGATTTTACCCTGAATACCTGTCCATAAAGTAAAGGTCTTGGAAGCCAAAAGTTGCATCGATCAAGATTTTTGTGATCATAAATGGGAAATCTTCCTTTGGGAAGTGCCGATTAAGGTTTCTAAAATTGATGTGGACCCTAATCTTACCTTTTCTTTTTCTTCATAGGGGAAATGTTGGTGATCCATCTTGGTTATTTAACTTCTTGGAAAAATTTACATTGATAAATTTGTCAAATTCCACCTATACAGTGGTGGCATGATAGGGGTGCATCCTCCTAGCTGCCTACTTGAAGCCTTTATGCTCATCGGGTAATCCGAGATGGTGCATAGCCACATATAGATTTAGTCTAGGAATTTCTATATCATTCCAAGTGAACACATATCGATGATGCTTTAGAAATGATTTATACATCTCTTGATATTAGAGGGACATGGAGAGACTAATCAGTGTAGGTTATGAGTCTTATTCTATTCCAGTATTTACCTACATGAGCTCATCAATGGTGGTAGAGAAACCTTCCTCAAATGCGGTAGGGGTGTTCCTAAGGTCATCCTTATCTTATACCACCTTTGAGTCTGTGGAGAAATTTCCAGAAGAATTTGTCAATCTGGTGGCTTCTTTGTCACTATCAGGGTGAGAGAGGTCGTGAGAAGAGACATTATCATCCTCTACTATCTAAGTCATTGTAGAGATATATTGGAGCTGATTTCATTTTATATTGTCACTGGAGATAAGAAGATCTTTTAAATATGGGGTCAATTCTATCACCTCAACTAGATTTATGGGGACCACATAGTCACTATCGAGAATACTCCAAGGATCTGTAGGGGTGGTCCCCAATCCACTGGGGGTTGAAACCTATATATCATTATCCACCATTGGTTATTTATCTCGCCTTTTATAGAAATATACTTCAGCATATGTGGCTTGGTAATTCTCTAAGGGGGCATTTTCACCATACAGTATTTCAACCTTTCCATCGATGGGGTATTTCATACATTGATGGAATATTGAAAGTACCTCCAAGTGGCTATGGAACTAGGGCCTTCCAAGCTGGAAATTGTATGTGGTATCTTTCTAGATAGCCATAAACTCAGCATCATATGTGAAATCCTCAAACTAGTCTTCAAGTTTGATCTTCCCAAGAGTTCTTTTCTCACTCTTATCATACCCTTTAATGGTCAACTTTGTGGGAGACAAATATCATTTGTTATATCCCAAACATAGGAGGGTTATAACCAGGATAAGGTTGATCCCAGAACCATTATCAATCATATCACTTTGGAATTTTACATCATTGAGTCATCCCAAAACATATAGGGGCCTGATGTTCCCTTAGATGACCTCTTCCTAATCCCGGTCAACGAACAAGATGAAGACATGACATTCTGATGGCATGATCTCCACTCAATAAAACTTAGCTACATAGACTTCTATCTAAAACTTCTATGGTCTTTGGAGGACTTAAACAAGTGCCTCCCAGAGTTATTTTGAAATATAGAGCATATCCAAGATTTAGATTTTGGTTGGTACAATTTCCATCTATTTCATAATTTCATACTTTTATTATAAAGTTCGGAACTTCCTGAAATGGGGTTTCTCCTAGGCATGTGGGCTAAGAATCAATGAATTTTATGTATATGGGTCTGGTACTTTTGTAGAGGTTGAAGGTTAATCTACTTCTAGTAGCACAGGTCACATCATCCTTTCTCTTTGTTTGGGTTGATCAGATAATCAAACCCCTGCTAGGTGGTCATGTAGGATAACATAAAATGGGAAACTACTGGAGGGTTTAGAGACACCACAATTTCTCCTTTGGGCCTATTGGAGCACTTTCCCACAAGTCTCAACTATATATATGTCCTCTTTGGGTATGTGGCCAAAATATTGGGTCTAACCGTGCCTGTATTGTCCTATGTATCCTCGGTTCCTGCGCATGCGCCCTCCTATTCCCCGCCTATGTGTCGAAAACTCATATTCTGAGTCATCTTCATCGTTAGATAGGGTTCTTACAATTTTATTACATTAACAATACCAAATATGATCTCTTCGTCTAATGAGGATTCTATTTGATGGGGCAGTTCCCATTATATGGATGTTGTAGGGAAGAAGTCTGTAAGAGTGAGGGATTTCATTGGAGAAGAATGTGACTCTTCCTTCTCTGTTTCTTCCTACTTCCGAAAGTCACACACACTTTTGGGAGACATATTTTATGTCACCTCCTTGGGTGGTGGAGCTATTATGGTTATGCGCAACTATTCTCTCAGGGTGGAATGAGATTGATCAACCATTTTTTGAGTCATCCAGTTGTTAAACTTCTTCTCACACCTAAATGGAACTTTCTGCCAACCATACTTCTCTTCTAATTGGGTGATGGTTATATAGGAAACCTTCTATGAGGAGTTATATAACACCAAATATCCAGAATTTACCATTCCTTGAAGAATGTATTTGAACATAAATTAATATTGTATATTATGAACCAACCTTCTATGGAAAGGGTAGTAGTCGAAACGTTTGGTGAGGTTGACCTCATTAGGCTTCCTAGGATGTGGAAGCCTGAGTAGGTTATTGTCCATTAATTCCAAGAAATAACCAGGGACTTTTTCATTTCTGAAGGAGTATGCTTTATTCATCCATTCCTAAAATCCCAAGTAGACCTAATTTCTCTGTACTTCTGGCTGAGGGAGATTCTATGGTTGTTGTTGCTCAATAGGAGGTGTTGGTCAGTTTGGGACCTACCTAAGTTCTTGGATGGGTATATCTTTCTGCTTTAGAGTGATGTTGTAGCTTCTACTTTTCCAAGGATTTTCCCCTATTCTGAGGGCAGGATTTGAGATTTTGATTGGGTTCATTGAATGAAAATCTCAAGATATTGTTACATTTCTACAAACTCACAAAACCCACCTGGATACATTATTAGTATCAGAGGTGTCTACAACTCATCCAAAATATTTTTAGCACAGAGTTCAAATAGTTTATCTTACGAGAGAGATATGATTAGTGAATAGTTTAAACCTTTTCATTTGGTTATGAAGTCATACACCATCTCATGTTCACATTTCTTGCAGTTTTTCAGGTCGATGATTGTTAATTTTCTCAACATGGAGCTGAACTGATAAAGGAATTGGTGATAAAGGTATTCCCATCCTACAATGGAACCCACTGTCAGACTATTGTAAAAAAAGGTTGGTCCTGTCCGGGTCTATATAAAACACCTCATCTTTTTTACTTCCTTTTGATGTTGAGGGCCGATCATCAGCCCATATTGAGATATGAAGTGTGTGAGATGTTTTTCAGGGTCGCTTGCATCCTCAAAGGTAGAGAATTTAAGATTTCTTAAATTGGGTGGGGGAAATTTTCATCCACCCATTCAGGATATGTCTTCCTCTCAGGCTACACAAGTGCACATATCCCTTCCATGAATTCCATTTAAGTATCTAGGGACTCGATGATGTTAAGAAACTCCAGAGGAACTTCTGTATGAGTTGTATCCCATCTAAAGGGAGTGGGTAGGGATTGATGAGTTGGAACCACCTCTGTCTCCTGTTAATTCTCAATTCATACTAAGACTAAATGATCAGCTTGGTGAGAAAGAGGTTGTCACCAAAATAGAGGGAAGTTGCGATCATTTTTTACATCTTCATTTAGGTAGACTGACTACCTGAATCTAGAGCTAGTCTAATACTCATATTCCACTCTTACTAGAGGATTGGATATGGGAGGGAGAATATTAATCTCCACCAAAAGATGATACCCAGTGGGAATATTTCCCCTGATTATCTCCTCATTGATTCATCTGAACGTTTGTATCTCACTCTCATATTGCGACAATTTTTCCTTCATAGAAGGAACTTTAATTATTTGGGTGGTGATTGGGATGTAGCTATACCTTTCCCTTTTACCTTGGCATTGTTCTTCAAAATAGGTGGAAACTCGATATTTAGGGGGTGCCAAATTTTGGAGCTTTCTCTGGTTCTGGGTGTGTGAAGCCTCAATTAGTGCATCTAGATCACCCTCCTCCCAGGGTAGTTTTCTAAGTTGTGACCCTATGCATTTTCATCTTGATCCATAATGTATATCATATTGATAGTGATGAAATTCATGGATTCATATCGAGCAATGGTTTTTTTCTCCATTGCTTTCAACACAACAGGATTATTCTACACTACATTCATCAGGGTTGTTATTCAAACCCATTTCCATATTGGGTTGTTTTGTCTTATGACCCCAACAGGGTCTGATCACCTTTATTGTACGTCCTTCCTATCCCATCTTGTGAGTAATGAACTTGGTGTATTTTTTTTATCATGATTACTAAATGGTCCCCGAATAGCATAGGTTTGTCTTATATTAGGAGGAACATATGGGATGTTTACTGTTGATTTTGACCTCCCAACCTAAAGAAAACTAGTTCCCTATGTGGTTATGATAATGATGACAATGCCCTCATCCCTATGGGCTCAGGGTTATTTGGGGTCATAATTGGAATTAATTGATCCTATTGTTGAGAATTCAATTATTTTAGTCAAGTATTTGATAACTCCTTGGATGAATATGAGATATAAATTCCTCCAACCCAGTGGGATGTGTTTGATCTAGAATCACTATTGATTTCCCCATAAACCTCTCAAGGGATGATGAACTTGATGATAACGATTGAGATATAAATCCCCCCAGCCTAGTGGTATGGGTTTTGTTTGTAGTTGTTGTCGATATGTCCTAAATCCTCTCGAGAATTGATGATTTGAGAGGTGGAGGAGGTGGTAGATATTCCCTCGGCTCGAAGAGTTGGGTCCACTCCTACATGGTTATTATGGCAGCTACTACTACTGCTCATTTTATGTGGTGTAGTTGTGCTATCATAGGATTTGGGTGCGATGGAAGTGCATGGTGTGAATAATTATTTACAGGAATTTGTTGGGTTGATCGCATCTTTGGATTTTGTGTTTGAAATGAATTCTTATTCTTTTTAGAGTCCTAGTTTGAATTCCTAAAGGTTATCCTCTCACTTCGTTCATGATTTATGGGCATCATTGAAGTGGGATAATTCTATTTTAGTGAAAAATGGGCCTGAACGTTACCCGGTTCCCCGATTTCTCTAAAGGATATGACATTACAAGACACCATGTCTGAAGGTTTTTTCTATTCTATGGGTGTGGAAAATTGTAGCGCTCTATAATTTCCTCATACTCAAATGTGGATGCATGATGTGGCTTCATAGATTAGCTACCAAAGGGTTATGATGTAATGGTGGAAAGAGTATTCAAGATTTGTGTTGTGTGTTTCCAGTTTTGGATCCTGGGCCATGGAGATAGCATCCAGATCTAGCTAACAACAGAGTATCTGGATGGTTTAAATTTGACCCTCATATCCTAGATAAGGGAGGTGTCTAGTCTTTATATACTGATGATTAGCCCACATATTTTTTCATAGATAATTCATGCACTCTTTTTCTTGCTCATCTAAGATCTCATAGTAAGAAGTGGTGAGGGGCCAAAATATGATGGGGAGGTTGTTTCTGGATAATTCTATTTATATGTCAATGTTGACCTCCTATTCATCAGACTTACACACCTCCATCTGATCAGAACATAAAAGATGATTTTGAGGGTCGCTTATTAATAGGAGTAGAGTACTTATGGAAGTTGATGGGGAACTATATGTGGTTGACCCCAATGTTTCAAGAACCTCTCTATATGAAGGAATCTGAGATTTGAACAACTATTTATATGTAGGTTTTTGGGTAAGAGGGAGATTTTCTTATTTGTGAGAGATATCACCATGGAGAGTTTGACCATGGTGGATGTTAGGAGTAGTGTCCCTATGATCCATCTCTACACTAACATGAGGAGAACTACTACAGTAATGATCATCTTCTTCTTCGGTTGAAGAGTCAATGGATGTAATGACCCATCCCTCGAGGCCAGTGTTGTGACTCACCCAAGCCTGCCTCCAAAAGGCTAGGGTTTGGCGACTAGAACTGAGGGTGTCAACCTACAAATGGGAGTCATTTTCCTCAGTACCTATACATACACACACACAAACATGTCCCAAAAGCTAGAAAGGTAAAACATACATGCCACTAAACAACCACTAAGTAAAGGTACAATCTGTATGTCAAATGGGCTAGAATACAAACCCAAAAAAGAAAAACTTAAAAACAGGAAAGTACAGAAGATATATGAAAAGCCATCCGCTGAAAACCCCACCTGATGGATAAGTGTAGAGTAGCTACCGAAATCCATAGAAGCACGCCCCTCCTGCCTGATCTCACTGGGAACCACCAATTCCTAGGCCACCAAGGCCTTCATCAAGACAGTAGTCATATCCATGAGACACAACACGTGTGGGTGAAGCCCGTGTAGGGGTGAGTAACAAAATACTCAATAGATACCCCAAAACACAAAGGAAAGACTACAAATTAATCCACAAATCAAACCAATAATCATGATCATGAAGCAAGATAGCTCACCCAGGTATAATCTAAAGTATGGAAGTAAGACAATCAGTCATGACACTGAACACCTTGTACTATTGAGATACTCGTTCCTAATGAGTATCGTGGATCTACTGGGTTGCATAGATCCACTTCCCACTTAGACTATCATAGCATGTACATAAAGGGACACTTGTAGCTGATCCATACAGGGTCGCTTGGAGCTGATCCACATAGGGTCGCTGGTAGCTGATCCACAAAAGGTCTCTTTGAGATGATCCACACAGGGTCACTGGTAGCTGATCCAAATAAGGCCGCTTAGATCTTATCCACACAAGGTCTCTTGGAGCTGATCTACATAAGGTATCTTGTCTTCTAGGCCTATAGGGTCACTTGGACTTGCTTGTCAATAGTCTTTGGGTCTTATCCAGCCGTAGGATTTATGCACATAGCACACTTGATTCTAGAAGAATCCACTCCTCAAGCCATTCTTTACATTCCAACATCCATTAAAGCCACATTATATTATTCCAAAAGAACCTCCTCGTCGCAAGGGTTCCAACACTGCAAACGGCTCATCGATCAGATTACCTTCTAATAGATATGACCATTTTTTGGAACAAGGGTCGGTTGTGTCTAGTTCTAGTCTATCCTGGTTGGACCGACCTGACCCTACCCGACCAGGCTCGGGGTCCACCAACCCAACCCAGGTCCGCTGACCTAGTCCATATCCGACCTAGCTGGTTGGTCCATGGGTCCATACCGATGGGTGGGTTAGGCCCATATTCTTCACGGCCCACAAGTGCAAGTCGGTTCTTCTCCAGCTAGAAGATCGTGCATCCAGCTTTCAGTGCACCAAGGCCGGATTAGCTAGCCGCCTTGCCTCCCACACACGGTCCCACAAGACTGCGTGCTAGTGGGTCATCACGGCCCATGTGGCGTGAGTAACCATGGTCTGCATGGCCCGGGTCGACGCGGCCTTCATGGCACAGGACACCTTGTTCGACGTGGCTGAGTGGCCACGTCCCTATACGCCAGTCATCGGCCCGCTGTCGGTGGCTCCAGCTGCACTGTTGAGGCCCAAGCCGGCCGTAGTTTCTACCTCAACATGCCGCCATAGAATGCCGCCACCTGCTCACAGCCACCATCACAGGCCTCCGATGGCAGTGATTTCTACGGACCACCAGGTCTTATCCAGTGGTCCATTCTACGAACCATCTATGCCAGAGGTCTTCTCGGGTCGTCGTCTTCCCTATTACAGCCTCGGTACCGACTTGCAGTCAATTCAGAGTTGCATCCACGAAGAACACACAAAAACACACAAAGGTGGAAGGGATCGGGACTTGTTTTTGTCGACCCACACCCTATACATTAAAGGTTTAGAAACATGGGGAAGGTTTAAGGATTTATCAAAGTTCTATCCTGGTGAAAAACCCCAATGCAAATCACCCTCCCACAAGAACAAGTGACCCATGGATCAACCTGTTTGTGGGTTGATTTTCATTCATTATTTTAGAAAGTAGAATGGGGAATTCAAAATAAAAAGTAACCCCTATATGGATAAGGTTCATCATTGGTTTCGATCTGTTCGAAGTTGTTGGCGTTCGTCAATCTCCAGTCTTGGATCCTTCCTCCAAGGCATCGTTGGAATTTTCTGATCCATCGGCATTATTTATTGGAGAGAAATCCTTCGAAAGGTGGAAGGAGAATACATTCATCATTCATTTTGGGAGAGGATTCCTCACCTTAGATTTTTCAATTAAATTCCCCGATCTCCCATTGTTTCTCCAACCTGTTGTCTCATTAAAAGAGAAATGAATCATAGTGTTTCTATTACGATGCGTCATCACATTGTTACGCTATTTCATTTATGAAATAGCATCTATGTTATGATTTAGTTAAAGACCCTCATTAATGAGATTCATTTAATGAGTTTCGTCGTCACCTCATCGATGCACCGTAGTGTTGGCGTTCCACCGCTCAGCGGTGAGGAAAAATAAAATAAATTTAAATTTTATTTTATTTCTCTTCCGAAAGGTCCAAAAATTATCTTTTCTGGTCAACCCTCTCCGATTGAAGTTATATCCTTTCTAGGTGAATCATGACGTTCTGATTTCAACATTGTCCTCAGATTTTTGATCCTAGAACTAGTTTAAAAGTTATAAAAACCTTCTCACATGTTTATTTAAATGAAATAAAAAAGTTCAAAATTCCATTTTGGGTTCACTGGGCCTCAGAATCAAGTGTCGTCTGAGTGTCTGGTCTTAAAATAATCCCATATAATTTTTAAAAAAAATTACATGGAATTTTTGAGATATTACATCACCCCCACCTTTAGGGATTCATGTCCCCATAATCCAAAACAAGGATAAACAAACAAATGGGGGTACTGAGCATGAATATGAGCCTCTCTCTCCCATATGCTCTCTAGGATATTCTTGTGATGCCACCGAACGTACACCTTATGAATCGACCATCCATGAAGAACCCTCTCCTATCAATCCTCTATCTCCAACGAGAACTCCACAAACGTCGCCCCATAGTCAATGTATAGCTCACCCTAGTCGATGATGTGTGATGAATCATGCATATACCTCCTCAACTGCAACACGTGGAACACATCATGCATCTGTAGGGGGAGATCTAGGCGGTATGACACCTTGCTAACTCTGTTTGGAATATGGAAAGGTCCAATGAACCTCGGATATAACTTGTTGCCCCGGCCAAATATCTATAATCATTATTGGGGTGAGACCTGAAGGAACACATGGTCTCCCTCCTTGAACTCCAAGGGACTTTATCTCTTATCATCATAGGACTTCTGTCAGCTCTGTGCAGTCTTCATCTGCTCTCGGATGACCTGCACCTTCTCAGTAGTATCCTGTACCATCTTTGGACCCATGAGTGCTGACTCCCCCAGGTCTGTCCTGCCTAATGGTGACATGTATGGTCATATGTACAGTTCCTCGAATGGTGTTATACCGATGGTGGAGTGGTAGTTTTTGTTGTACGTAAACTATTCCAGTGGTAGGTGGTCCTCCCAACTGTGAACAAAATCAAGGATGCAAGCACAAAGAATATCCTCTAAGGTCTTTATGGTCTACTATGTCTAACCATCCATTTATGGGTGAAAGGCTATTCTCAAGCACATCTGAGACCCACATGCCTCCTATAATCCCTTCCACAACTGGGATGTAAAGTGTGCATCATGATCTGAGACTATCGTAAATGGGAATCCATGGAGTAGAACTATCTTCTTCATGTAGATTCATCTCAAGCTCTTTATTGAACCATCTCTCGAATGGGTAGGAAGTGGGAAGACTTGTTGAGTCGGTCTACGATAACCCAGATGATATCATTGCCCCTGGATGTATGTGGTAATCCCGTCACAAAGTCCATCGATATCCCATACCACTTCCACTCTGGTACCTCAAGGGGTTGTGTCAAACCTGCTGTAACCTAGTGCTCAGCCATCACTTACTGACAAGTGAGGCATCTATATACAAAATCTGATACCGCCTTCTTCATTCCTAACCACCTGTACTGACATCGTAGGTCCGGGTACATCTTCACCACACCTGGATGTAATATAAAAGGGGATGTATGGAACTCTCTCAACACCTCATCCCTCAATGTCACTGGTAATATGGTGAATCCTCTGAAAAGGATGATGTGCTCACCACCTTTCGAATATCCAATAGGGAAATGATCAGTGGACATCTGGTCACATGTAGTCTCACAGCTGGCATCTATGAGTTGTGCCTTCCTGACTCGCTGTAAGAGTGGAGGGTCAACTACCATCGAATGAAGATAATTTTCCTTATCTCTATCCATAAAGGATATATGAAGTGAGGCCAACTGCTCCAAGGCCTCGTTCAGTAGTCATGAACTTGATCTCCTACTGAGAGCATCTGCCACCACATTCCCCTTCCCAGGAGTATAGACTATCTCAAAGTCATATTCCTGGAGGAACTCTATCCAATGTCATTGTCTCATATTCATATCCTTTTGGGAAAAGATAAACATGATAATCTTGGGGTTAGAGTAGATGATGAATCATTATCCCATAAGGTAGTGTCACCACATCTTCAGTGCGAAGACTACCACTACCAACTCAAGGCCATGATTTTCATAGTTCTGCTCATGCGATCTCAATTTTCTTAAGCCATAAGAAATTATCACTTTCCCCTATATAAGTACATAACCAAGACTAGTTCTTAATGCATCACAGTACCCCATTTATTTGGTGTCCTCCTCTAGAAACCTCAAGATATGAGCACTCTTAAAACTCTTCCTTAGCTGCTAAAAGCATTACTGTCATCCTTCTGCCCACATGAAGGGTTTTCCCTTCTTCATCAATGACTTCATGGGTGCTTCCACTCTGGAGAAGTCAGGTAAAAACCTCTGATATTACCCAGCCAACCCAAGGAAACTTCAAACCTCAGTAATGCTCTTGAGTGGTTCCCAAGAAAGCACCGCCTCAATATTCATTGGATCCACTGCAACTACAGCCTCTGAGATGACATGTACCAAGAAGTTGACCTTTCTTATCCAGAACTCACACTTTGAGAGATTTCTGTAAAGTTAGTGCTCTCGGAGTGTGTCTAGAACCATCCTCGGGTGTATCACGTGCTACTCCTCAGACTCTGAATACACTAAGATGTCATTAATGAAGACCACTAAAAATTTGTCTAATTACAGCTGGAAGATTCTATTAATGAGTCCCATGAACACTATTGAGGCATTCATTATGACTAACGGCCTCACTAAGTACTCTTAGTGGTCATAGTAGCTTCTGAAAGTCATCTTTGAGATGTCATCATCTCGTACTCGAAGATGGTGATAGCCTGATATGAGGGATATCTTCAAGAACAATCTTGCTCCCTTTAGCTGATCAAAGAGGTAATCAATCCTCTATAGAGGATAATTGTTCTTCAAGGTCACCTGGTTTAGGTGTCATAAGTCCGTACATAACCTCAAGATTTTTTCTGCCTTCTTGGAAAACAACACTGGGGTTTCCCATGGTAGAATGTTGGGCCTTACAAACTCACTTCCTCTAAAAATCCTCCAACTATACCCTCATCTCCTAGAGCTCTATGGGAGCCATTCTATATGAAGGTGTACATATCAGTGTCATAAAGGGGTATAGATTGATGAATAAGTCTACCTACCTATGAGAAGGTAGTCCTAGAACATCCTCAGGAAAGACGTATTCATTCTCATCCACCACTATAGGAAATATTGGACTCCTCTTGTCCACCACACCGAGGGTGAGGCTATCCAACTAGTGATTGATTAGCTGCACCCTCCTCCATGAAAGTCTATCTTGTGCTGCAATAGTGTCCTTCTCGCCAGGGAAGGAAAACCTGGTCCCATCCTCGCAGACACACTGTACTCTATGCCTAAGACAGTCAATCTAAGCATTAACTATGGATAAACAGTCTATAGCCAAGATGACACCGTAAGGGATCGATGCCGCTACTAGGAGATCACATCCGAAGATCTCACCTCCAATAGTAAGCTCATGCTACTGGAACCAGTGTGTAATTATTGAATCCCTTCCCGTAGGAGTATCTAATCGAAAGGATTGAGCCTATAGCTCCACTGAAATCTTTGAGCCTTGAATGAGGTTAGTGGAAAGAAAAGAGTGGTTGGCACCTGTGTCTATAAGAACTAAAACTAAGGTGGAGAAGACATAGATCATGCCTCTAATCATCTATAGAGCATTGTGTTCATAGTCCTCCACTACCTAAAGCTGAGCTTTCCCCTGTCCACCTGCTCCCTGAGGCTATGGTGGACCACCTGGGGGTGGTGGTAGTACCACAAACTGTCCCCCACCGCCTGTTGCTCAGCCTGCTCCTCTGCCATGTTCGCCACCCTGTGGAGCTCCTTACTCGAACCTCTACCTCTACTTTGGCGGTCCCTTGACCATATATTGATCGTTTGTGCGGCATGTCGGGTAGTCACGAGCCATGTGTCCCTACCCATTGTACGAGTAGCACGCCATGCTCCTCTATTGACCCTCACTTCCCCAATTGCCATGGACCACTGATCTTGTGTCCTAGGGTCACCCTCTGGATGGTCTTACCAGCTTGGACCTCTACATCATCTGTCAGCTGCCCTCCATGGATGACTCATCCACCTATCGCTCGATGGTATCTCCCACCATCAGTGCCTACTCTACGATGAATCTCTCTACTAGTAGATATCGCTCTAGCACTCTAGCCTGATTGGGGATGCTGAGGGAAATCATTAACGCCATGATATCCTATCGGATTCCCTACTCAAAGGTCTTGTCCCTAAAGAAATGGTCCCATACCATATCTGTATATTAGAGGGAGAGGTCTGTAAACCTTGCAGAGTACTCATCCATTGACATGTTGCCCTGTTATAGGTAGATCAGCTCCTCTATGCGCACTGAGCACAAGGTTGTGGGGAATAAATCCTCCCAAAAAATTCGCTCGAAGTCATCCTAGGAGGGGGTCACCTCATCATGAGTTTGAATGGTCAAACTCCACCATCTCCCCATCAATCCCTACAGAAGTCTCATGGCTAAAACTGCCATCTCATCAAATGGTGTCCTCACTAAGCAGAAGACCTGCGTCACCACCTCCATCTTGTCTTTAGCAACCTGAGGATTTTTCACTCCCCTAAACATGGGAGATCTCTATCTCTGAAACTCGTGCAAGGTGTTGAGCCTATGTGCATCCTCTACTAGTAACACCAATAGTAACTGTTGATCAACAGGTGGTGGTAACGTTGGTGTACCTCCCGGTGGGGCCATCTCAAGCACAGGTCCTTGAACTGACGCCTCGTCACTAGGCGGGTTGTCCTCACAGTCATGCATCATAATCCTAGCTTTTTTTATACGTGGAGGCATACTAAAATAGATCAAAACTTACCATGGTCAATAGATTATACCTGGTGATATGACTCTAATTCAAGAATAACATGAGGAAACACTCAATTACTATATGATGCATGCAACTAGTGTTTTTTTTGTATATAGCCAAAAAGCAGAATTCTATTTCTTGGTGTATGGATATGTCAACCGCCTTACCAACACTGGACTCCCTATCCTAAAATCTAAACTTAAAACTCTTAACTTTGTTTCCCAATCAAAAACAACAGACTCCCGATCACCTCTAATACCACTTTGTCACGACCCGTCCCCTGGGGCCTGTGTCGTGACTTTCCCAAGCCTTCCTACCGAAGGCCAGGGGTTGGAGACTAGTGTCGAAGGCATAAACCTATAAATGAGAGGCATTTTCCAGAGTACCTATACACACACACACACACAATCGCATCCCAAAAATTAGAAAGGTAAAACATTCATTCCAATAAATAACCTCTGAGTAAAGGTATAATTTGTTGGTCAAATAGTCCAGAATACAAACCCAACAAAAGAAAAACTGAAAAATATGAAAGTAAAAAAGATCTCTGAAAAGACATTCACTGAAAACCCCACCTGATGGGTAAGTGTTGAGTAACTGTCGGGAGTTGTAGAAGCACATCCCACCTGCCTGATCTCACTGGGCACCACTGGGTCCTAGGCCACCACATCCTCTGTCAAGGTGGTGTTCATCTATACCAAACATAACACGTGTGAGTGAATCCCATGTAGGGTTGAGTAACAAAATACTCAGTAGGGACCCCAAACTAAAAAGGAAAGACAAAAAAGAAATCCACAAAGAAAACCACAAAGCGTGATAACGAAGCAAGACAGCTCAAACAGGTATAATCTAAAGTACATAAGCAAGACTATCAGTTGTGACACTGAACACCTTGGACTGCTAAGGTACTCATTCCTGATGAGTACTATGAGTCTTCTGGGTCGCAAGGATCCTCTTTCCACTTAGTTCATCATAGTTGGTCCACACAGGGCCACTTGTAGCTGATCTACATAGGGTCTCTTAGATATAATTCATACAGGGTCGCTAGTAGCTGATCCACACCAGGTCGCTTAGAGATGATCCACACAGGGTCGCTGGTAGTTGATCCACATAGGGTCGGTTGGATCTGATTCACACAGGGTTGCTTGGAGCTGATCCACACAGGGTCGCATATCTTCTAGGCCTACATGGTAACTTGGACATGCTCATTAGTTGTATTTGGGTCTCAGCCATCCACAATATTCACACACATAGCATGCTTTATTATGGAAGAATAAACTCCTCAAGACATTCGTCGCATTTCAACTTCCATGAAATCCCCCTTAGAGTATGCCAAAATAACCGTCTCGCCGCGAGGGTTCCAATGCCACAAAACACTCGTCTATCAAACGCCTGATCTGAAAGATGAACGTTTTTGTGAACATGGGGCGGTTGTGTCCGGGTCCAGTCCATCCTAATCAGACCGACCCAAACTGACCCAGCTCGGGGGTCCACCGACTCGACCTGGGTCTGACCCGGTCCAGATCTAACCTGGCCCATTGGGCCATGGGTTTGGCCCACTGGGCCGCGGTTCTGGCTCGCTGGTGTGAGCTGGTTCTTCTCTAGCTAGATGCCAGTGCGTCTGGATTTTAGTACATCGCGGCCGGATTAGCAGGCCGCTTGGTCTCCTACATGCGGTCCCATTGAACCGTGTGCTAGTAGGTCACCATGGCCTATGCGGCATGGGTTGATGCAGCCCGCGCAATACGGGCAACCCTGTCTGATGTGGTCGAGTGGCCGCGCCCCTATCCCCTAACTGTCGGCCCGCTATAGGCAGCTCCTTCCACACCGTCGTGGCCTGATCCATCCATGTCTGCTACCTCGGCGTGCCACCACCTACCCATGACCGCCACCGCAGGCCTCCACCGATGGTTGCCAGCACTTTCAGTGATTTTCCCGGACCATCGGGTCTACTTCGGTGGTCTGTTCCATGAACTGTCTACGCCGTTGGTCTCCTCCAGTTGTTGTCTTCCCTGTTATGGCCTCAATACCGACTTACCATAAATTTGGAGTTACGTCCACAAAGAAAACAAAAAATGCACAAATTAGGAGGGGCGCAGGCCTTTTTTATGTCAGCCCGCACCCTCCGCGTTAGAGGTTCAGAAACATGGGGAACGTTTAAGGATTTATAAAAGTTTTATCCTGATGAAAATCATCCTCTCGTAAGAACAAGAAACCCGCAGATCAACTTGTTCGTGGGTTGATCCGTGTTCGTTGTTTTAGAAAGAAGAATGGGGAAATCAAAATCAAAAGTTACTCCTACCTGGAGAAGGTTCGTCATTGGTGTTGATCCATTCAAAGCCATTGGCATTCTCCGATCTCCGGTCCTAGATCCTTCCTCTAAGGTGTCATCATCACTTTCTGATCCACCGGAGTTCTTCTTGGAGATAAATCCTTCTAAGGATGGAAGGAGAATGTGTTTTCATTTTTCATTGGAGGAGATTTCTCACCGTAGATTCTTCAGAGAAATTCCCCGATCTCCCACTATTTCTCCAACCCGTTATCTCATTAAAAGAGAAACACATCGCAGCATTTCTGTTACGTTGCATTGTCGCATCGTTATGTTGTTTCATTTATGAAACAACATCTCTATTAAACTTCAGTTAAAGAGCCTCATTAATGGGATTCATTTAATGAGTTTCTTTGTCACCTCATCACTACTTCGTAGTGCTGGCGTGCCACTTCTCAACGGTGAAGAAAAATAAAATAACATTTTAATTTATATTGTTTCTCTTCTGAAAGGTCCAAAAATTATCTTTTCCGGTCGATCCTCACCAGTTGAAGTTAGGTCCTTCCTATGAAAATACTAACATTCTATGTTCAACGGTGTCCTTGGATTTTTTATCTGAGTACTAGTTTAAAAGTTATAAAAACATGCTCTCACGTTTATTTAAATGAAGTAAAAAAGGTTCAAAATTCTATTTCAGGCTCATTGAGCCTCAGAATCAAGTGTCGTCTAAGCTTCTAGTCTCAAAATAATCCCATATAATTTAAAAAAAATACATGGAATTTCCAAGACATTAAAATGGACCCTTGGGGTGTTTATAATGTTTCTTGAATGACCACAAAGACACTCACATTGAGCAAATTAGGAATATTAGTCTCTATCTGCATCATTGTCAGAATATTTCGACCTTCATTTTAGAATTTTTCAGGGATATGAGCATGTTTTATGATGGTTTTTGGAACTTGTGTATAACCATATGGTGTTGTGGGAGTATGGTCCTGGGCTGAGAATCTTCTGAAATATTCTAATGAGTTATCTCATTATTGAAAGGAATGTGAGCCTATCTCGAGGCATGTGTCATTCTCACTTGGTGTTCCTTGGTCAGAACGAGAGTATGATCATAATTATAAGCCTTTGGAATATTTATTTGGTTTTCTTTTCAAGATTATGAACCTACCTCGAGGCATATGACACTCTCACTTGGTGAGTCCCAGTTGGAGTAGGGATATGATCATGATCTAGATATGAATTGCCCGCTAAAATATACCAATAGACCTTCATAATGGGATAAGGGATATAAGAATCCTCTAGTATTTCCTCAGAATGATGATGGTGTAGTCTCTCATTAGCAGAACTAGGAATATGCGCTTGGATTTCATGATCTACTAGAATATGTTATAAAGATTCACTAATAATAATATGAGCAATTCCCAAGGCATGTGCCTTTATCACTTGGTTATCCTTGGCTAGAGAAGTGATATATACCTAATCTTGGGCCTTTAGAGTATGTCACTGGACTTCTTCAATAGGAATATGAGCATGTCCCAAGGCATGTTCTAATCTCACTTGGTGATCCCCATCCAGAATAGGAATATGATCTAGATACTAGGCCTTTAGAATATGCCTCCAGGATTTTTTGATAGGCATGTTCCCCTATCCCAAGGTATGTATCTCTCTCACCTAGTGAACCCCAATTGGAATGGGAATATGAGCTCAGTATGATTCCTTTTCCTTTACCAAAATATGTCGATAATCCTCCTATATGGGAGCAAGAATTTGCGCTTTCTTCAGAGCATCCACTTGTTCACAATGATCGGTGTGTTGAACCATCCTGGTTGTAGGGATAGGAATATATGCCTATCCTACATCCAAACCAGTGTTGAAATATATCGGTAGAGTTTTTCAGTTGTTTCTAAGATGAATTGACATTTTAGAAAAGTTTTTTCAAGGATATAATCCTACACATTTTCCATATTCATTATGTATTGGTATATATCTTCGATTGAAGAGGGAATATGATCCCACTTCATTCCTCCTTGTGACACTAGAATATATTTATGGAATTCATGCATAAGAGTTGGGATATGTGCCTCCCCCATACCTGCTATGGAAAAATTCCTTCAGACTCATTTTGAGTGAATAGGGATATGAGTTAGCTTGTTGTTTACTGCTATAATATGCCAATAGACATAATTAGTGGGAGTGGGGATATGATCCCATTTTTGGTTATCCAAAACCTTCATCACCCAATGTGTCTTCCTTTTTTCTTGTGCATGGGCATAATAGGCAGAAGTGTGTTGAGTGATACCCTTAGTAGGAAACTAGTGGGTACTGGTGGGATGATGCTGGTGATGGAAGTTAACATGGGCCGTCCAAGATGGACCCTAAATCAAAAGGGAGCTATATTTGACTCCCTAGTCTACCTTCATCGGATACTGAAGCTGGTGGTTGTCACGCTCCAAGGATAAGCTCCTGAAACAGTTGGTTGTGGTGATGAGGGGAACTTTATTATCAATATATTTCCTTGGGAAATGTGGACTCATTGGTTTCCACAATCGGAGGCCCTCATGGGAATCTTCCATGGTCAGGATTTTACTACATCAGGGGTATTCCTAGACCATTGTGTTTGACACCTCACTTTGAAAATGTCGAGTAGGTGAGAGCATTTTTAAACCCATTGGGGTTGCAGATGTAGGTAATTTATCAGAATGATCACTAGATGATGAATACATTATCTCATATTGGGATGTTATTGATGATAATAGTATCTATATTCATGGAGACAATAAGGAACAAGGTTATTGATTAGTTCAATATCATAGGCATGATGTGTGCTCAATCAGATATGCATGGTTAAAACAATTGTCCTTTTATTCTTGATCTATACATTCTACTCTCATGGACTTATCAATGCAATGATAGACTTATTTCATATGAAACTTTGTTTTATATGATTACATGTAAGATTTATGATGGTATTATCAGCTTTGTTTGTATAGGATATGCAAAAAAAAAGTGACTCAATGCATGAAAACTTAATCATTTTGTTATTAGAGACATTTACATCAATTTAACTATTTTTTTTATGTATAGAGTGAAAAACAAATTGAATTATAGGTAATAACCCAATCATTTTTTATTAAAGATATTCGTGTTATATTCATCATGTTTTTCGATGGAGAAGAGACGGCTGCTTGGTGTGTTCAGTTTGGCCCGATAGTTTATTGTGAGTGGTTTATTTCTTGCATAATCATTAACATCATCTCACCATCATCATGATTAATAGAAAATCCCAACGATTCCCTCATACATAACTTGATATATACATGCTTTCCAAAGATAGGTGGACAATTGAGTTTTTAGACCCAATGATGCTTAGGGACTCACATTGGTCAAGAGGATGGGTGGTCAGGCTCATCACACCCTTTTTGGGGGATTATTGCCTACTTTGGAACTCTCTTATATAATTAGGACATGTTCGAGAATCTCATCCTAATATTGATATAGAACTGGTTACCCTAAAAAATAATTATAGGTTAATTCTCCTCTGTATACAAAAGAAAAGGGGATATCATTATTGAATCCATCTATATGTATCTAAGGTTATTCATCTGTTTACCAGTAATGAATTTCTACTTATATGTTGAATCTATATAGCCGATCAATTCATAATTTACTACCATGCAGGGAGTCGGTTAATATTCCAAGGAGGGGATTGAGCCATTATGAGGCATCCCACATATCTTGATTATTGCATGAATAAAAACCCATGTAGTTCATTAAACCCATGTAGTTTAATGTCAAACGGAGATGACATATGTGTGGGCACTTAAGCACTGTATATTTGGGCTTGAGTCTCAAGGATACATCTTATATATCCTATATATGGTAGGAATCATAGTTATCATAGTTAAATCATGCCCTCAGGACGGTCCCCAAGGTAGATTCCCTTATATTAGTGATATTTATGTCATGCCACTCATCAGGGCTTACATGCTGAGATTTTCTTAGATAGTGGATATTCATGATGTTAATGATGTGTTCAATATGACTCCCTAATTCCATTTGATCTATGCTCAGTGTGAGAAATAAGGGATAGAAAGTGATCAGACTCATTTTATGTTGATGCGGGACTTGTATACTAAGGCATCCCTTGGATGTTTAATATAGGTCTCAAGCCTCATAGAGGCATCCTACGTATCCTGGTTATAGAGGGAATCAGATTCGTCATAGTTAGATCTATTTCTTAGCCTATTGATGGATGAGGTAGAGTGATCATCCCATGGGAATGATTGGGTCCTGATGGTCAAAATGTCAGAGACATGGTTGGTATTGCATTGAGGTGGATGCCCATTTGAATTCAAGATCGGGCCTTAAGAATGAGTCCTGCGTATCTTGGTTATGGAAGGAATAAAAGTCATCATAGTTAAATTTATTGGGTCTTACACACTAACATTTCCCTTATCCAGATAGAGACATTTCACGCGAATGATATGATCATTGAGACTCCCTAAGCCCATGTGATCCATGATCGATGTGGGAAACAAGGGATGGAAAATAATCAATGTCTTTGTTTTTGGATGTGGGACTTATGTACTAGGACCTCCCTTTGGATGATTAATATGGAGATCAGACCTCAAGGAGTTGTCTTACATATATTGGTTATGGAAAGAATCAGAATTCTCATAGTTATTTTGATTGGGGAATACACACTAATGTTTCACTTTGTTTTGGGCTTACACACTGAGGGTGGAAAAAGTTATCAAGACCTAGGATGCTCTTTTAACTCAGACTGCCTGCCTGCCTGACATGATTGACTTTCTGGTTGACATGAAAGATGATGTATGGATATGTCTGGTTATATTACGGACATGTCAAAATACAAATTCATGATCCATTTGGCATGTCTGAGGTACATCGCATATCCTGGATGGAATTTTTGAGGTTCATCTCATGATCAAGGCTGAATTTTCTAGAAGACACCATATAACCTGGTCGGCTGATCTTAGAATCCATCATATGATCTCTGGTGAAATTATGAGAGGGAATCGCATGATCCAACTAAAATTCCCTAGTGTCATCACAAGATCTATATGACACTTCTAGTGGGAATCATGAGATTCAATGTGACATGCCTCGAAGGTTATCTCGTGTCCTAGTTGACATGTCTAGAGGACATCGTGAAGCCTAGATGGAGTATCCAAGGGATATCGCAGGAGATGACTTGAATGCCTAAAGGGAATCGTGAGAGTCAATTGACATGCCTAGATGCTATCATGAGACTTTTCTTACATGAATTGGTGCCACCATATGGTTTAGGTAACATGTTTGAAGTACATTGCAAGACTTTCATGGAAAGATTGAAGGGCTTTGCGAGACTGGGGTGGCATGCCTGTGGGGCACCATGCGACTTTATTTGACATGTCCAGAGGACTTTTCATGATACACATAGTATACCAAAGGAGTGTCATGAGATCAATTCAACATGTCTCGGTGTTGTCACATTTCCTAGGTGGTTCGTATGAAGTACATGAGGACCAGCGTATATGTTTTTTGAAAATTCCCCCATCTTTTAGTCTTTATTCCAACATTTATATTGTGAAGACTTATATTTATATAGTATTATCTTGTTTTAATTATCACATGGTATAGAATATGTGTGGGATATTCTTCACATTTCTATTCATAATTCCTTTGCATGATCTATAATGATCACACGAAGTGATCATGCATGCCTCATGATTGCTTCAGTTGTTCAGCAGATCTTACTTGATGGGAATCTTTTTTGGTCTCAAGATCATCCACTCTGAGAAATATGCTCTAGTGCTTGGGTGCACTGGTGCGTCTGGTAGAAAAAAGGCCAAATATTTGTTCAAAGGGTAATGGTGGTTTTCATTCTAGGTTGGGGGATTTATAGGACTCTCCACATTTTTTTCACTAATTTTCATGACATGTATCACCTGAATCCAGGGTAGATTCGGTGGAGGGATTCGGTGTCATGCTCTTTGTAAGTTCCCATCGTAGATCACTCTTGGGGAATCACCTTATTTCTAGCGATTTTGGGATTGTCCCATCAATACATCCTTTACTAGATTATTGGTAATTAATGGGGATTTTTTGAACCATGAGGACATTCCAAGAGAATTTTATATTTTTCAGACGACGTTTCCAAGTGCCTTTGTAAGATTAGGGTACCTATTGAAAGGCATTCATGTGATCTCAAGTGGCTTATCAAGAGGTATTGTGGGACTGTTCTACAAACAGCCTAGGCATGTCACAATATTTTTACGACTGTGAGAGGATCTATCCTCCTACCCTTTTTATTTCCTTTTTTTTATTTTAAAAAGGTTGAGGATTTTGTAAGGTTTCATGAGTGTTGTCGAATACAATCACTCTGCATCTTGGTGATGCATTGCATGGCCAATAAAGTTCATATGGAGATGCACAAGTATTTCATGGAAAATTCCATCTGTTTTTACTTGTGGATTAAAAGGGGGTACGAGGTCATCTAGATATACCCAAGTCCCGTTGTGTGATGAGGATGGCATACCAACGGGCTTTTGTGAGATGAGTCGGACATGTCACTGGGTGCTTGTGGTGTCTTTTGGATATCTAGGGGCAAGTTGTGTGATATTTACGACTGTGAGATTCCCCTACCTCCTCCACTTTTATTTCATTTGTTTATTTTACAAAGGATTAGGGGTCTTATAAGTTTTCTTGAAAGTTATCAAAGACAATCGTTCTCCCCATCGGTAATGTTTCATGTAACTTTTACAACTGCAAGAGGCTCCAACATTTTGGATATTTTTCTCCTATTTTAAAAATAATTTTGGATGGGTTGTTGGGTTCCCACCAGTTGACAAACCATGTGACCTAGGGGAGATTACCTGGTTGTTTCTATGTGATTACTGTTTGTCTGGGGTGCCTTCGTGAGAGCATAAGTACTTGTCAAATTGACTTCATGGTATGCGCCATGTGTGACCATCTGTATGACCTTATAATAGTTATAAGATTGTGTGTCTCCTAGAGGCTTATGTGGTTTGTGAGTCTTTTTCCACCTTCTTCTTCCTTTTCTTTGTGGGGAAAATAATACTCATATCCATCTATTTCTTCATTTTTTAATTTTTCTATGTGCATTTGGTGGGCGTCAATAATGAGTTAATGAAAAAGTCATGAAAAATAATTTCTCAATAGATGCAGTGATATAAACTACCACTTAATCCATGCTTCTTTCAAAAAGATAAAATGTTATACTCAAGGAGACATGAAAACATGTAAAATGTTATTTAATGAATAAAAAATATTTGAAAGTAAAAAATGTATCAAATAATTTAATTCATTCCATAATAATAAAATATTAAAATACATGCTAAAAATTTAAAATAAATCCACTTATGATCAATCATAAATATTAAATATATTCATGGACTTTAAATAAAATATTTTCAAATAATTTTAATATAAATACTTCTGCGTATTCCATTCATGAAAAAACATCTCAATATAATAATAGAATAGTTTATCACATAAAATAATAGATCAATATAAGTAACATAAATAGTAATACATTAAAAACGTTTTTAAAATAAAAATAACTTCTAATAGATTAACATGTGACAACATAAAACATTAAAGATCAAGCATGATGGTCATAAGTTAACAAAATAATTCACATAATATTAGAGTGGATAAAATGATAAGAATAACCAAATTTATAGGAATAAAATATAAATAATTTAAAATCTTATCTCCCCTATATAAAATATTTAGTGTATTTAAAATAGAAATGAAATACTTCATGTATTTTAACATTTCCACCTCTAAGGATCTTTCCTTTCAAATAACAAAACACTTCAGTGTTGGTCAATATTTGCAAAATAATTATGATATTCATCAAAATATATCTCTATATATTTATAAAAACCAATTGATGATATAAAAATGAAGTCTAATAGCATGAACCTATAAAATATCAAACACAAGTGTTTTTTGGTACCCATAAACTTTTGGGTCTGGTAGCATTAGCAGCTAAATACTTAGGTAACTAAAGCTATTTATTTTGAGAAGAAATTACATAATTAAAGATTGATAAATATTTTTAATAATAAACATGATTAAAACCGAAAAATTTAGGATTGTTGAAATATCATTCATTAGCATAATTTCCATTAATACCACAATGAAAACATCTAACATTAGACATAATTTTTCTTTTAGATTCAAGAACAAAATAATCCTTATATAATTTAGGAATTTTTCCAATACTGTTAATAATAATCCTACCTTTATCAATTTTATTTTTACCAATAATTTTATTTAGATAAATATTCCCCATGGTAAAAATGTTATCATCTTAGTTTAAACAATCAAAATCAGTAAATAATTCCTTGATTTTATCATCATACAATGCACTATAATATTTAGACAAATTAGATCTTAAATCTGAAATCTTGTTAGAAAAATTATTTTTTTCAATAGAAATAGAATCAAAAGATTTTATGAGTTTTCTATGATCATTCATTAAGGTGTAAAATTTATCTTGAAGCATATAGAAATATTCATAATGTTTTCTTAAATAAATACTTTCAAAATTAGAACTTTGTGGGAAAGATAATTGTACATCATCGATATGATCCATAATAAATAGATTTACCTTTTATTTTTCATGCTCAAA
The DNA here is from genome assembly GCA_963277665.1 of Viscum album. Lineage (NCBI taxonomy): Eukaryota > Viridiplantae > Streptophyta > Magnoliopsida > Santalales > Viscaceae > Viscum > Viscum album. The sequence goes on along the minus strand of OY728131.1, from coordinate 667,193,628 downwards.
TTCATATTTTAAAGTAGATTCATCACTTGAATCTTAAAATACACTTTATGTAGCCTACATAGATTTCTTACATGTAATTTTATAATCATATTTTATTTTATCTTCAAGAAAAGGGCATTCAGGTCTCAAATGACCTTTATTCTTACATTCATAGAATCTGACTTCCTTCTCTTTATTCTTATTTAATTTATCCTTTCTCTTTTTTTACATATTGTTGAATTTTCTAGAAAGATCTAATAACTCAACACTTATACTTGAATGGATATAATTGGAATCAGAAAAATCATCATTTGAACCTTTGATTCCAATATTTTCCTTTTTGCTGGAAATATTATTTTCAACTACAGATTGCATCTCAGCTTCATACATCATCAAGGTTCCAGTCAATTCCTTCATCTTTAAATCTTTAACTAGTATAGATTTTCTAATAGGAGAAGAGATTCCATTCCACTTAGAAGGTAAAACTATAAGTACCTTTAACACCTAATCTGGTTCTGGAATTAGAGTTCCCAAGAAAGAAACTTCATTGAAAGATGCTATAAATGTCCCATTAATTTGAGTAATGTATTCATATTCCTGCATCCTGAATGTATCAAATTTATGTTTAGTAGTATTTTACCTCAGTTGTTACATAGTATTGGTTCCTTCATAGGAAACCGTAATTGTTTCCCACATTTTATAAGTTGTAGTACACTGAGAAAATTGATTAAATTCATCAGTTCCTAATCCATAAAAAATAGAATTCATATATCTTAAATTAATATCATAATCAATCTCTTGGAAAGCATTCCACTTCTCCAGTTCTCCTTCAGGAATTTCATATGGCTTGACGTCTTTCAAGTAAAATTTTATTCCAAAATTCGGTAAATAAATAATCATGAGAAATTTTCATCATCTATAATTATCACTATTAAAATAAGGAACATGGATTATCATCATACCTTCTTTATGATCATCCATTGAAATTAATATTTATCTGAATCTTTAACTCAGGATTATTAGAGACAAAATAAATCTTCAATATTCTCCAAAAGATCCCAACCTTTGATACCACTTGTTGGTATTAGGTATAAATAGAAGTATACCTTCAAATATTTATATAAAGAGAAATATATCCAATAGAATCTAGTATTTAATACCACTTATTGATTCATAATAATAATGAAAAATAAAAAAGAGGGTCATGAATTATGTCCTTTTAAAAAAATTAAAATTTTAAATCATCCATCTTGAAATTAAGTAATCATGTCCTCCTCTCTTAAATTTGAGAAAGAAGTTGAAAATAAATAATGGAAAGAACATGACATGATGATGTATAGTGGTTCGGGGAATAAAAATACCCTAGTCTGCTCCCCCAATGCTCTCTCTATGGGTATTTTGATTTTAAATAAGCAAGTCCTTTTATCTATAGACCTCAATATTTTATTGAAGGTAGTTGAAACCTTACAAAAAGTCTTGTTATTTTATAGGGAACCTCAACAAACAAAAATTAGTAAAAGAATCTGAAAATTCACCATGACTAAGTACAAGCAGTCGACACTTAAATAGAAATAAATGAGATGCATATTGTTGAATAATGGTTCATCTCATAGTTTCTTTCAAAACTAATAGATGGTTGGATCTTCAAAAAATCCCAATAGCATTCAAGAGATCTTCAATATTATGTAGGATACTTCTTCTTTAAAAAACATCAATAAGATAAAAAGATGCATGTAGTAATTTATCTTATTTATACAATGAGAGAATAAATATATATATATAGAATTATTTTCTCACTTCTTCAGATTTTGAACAAAAATATAAAACTTTGAATCACATTTTATTTTCATCAGAGCAAGAGTTTTCACACCCATATTTTTTTAACCTACCAGAGAAATATTTATATAGAGGTAATAAAAACATCCATCTATTACATAAAATCCTCCTCCTTCAGAAATTAAAAATAAATTAATTCAAGATATTCTAGAAATATCTCTAATATACAACATCATTGCACTCTTTATCTTTGAAAATAATCATCAAAATAATCTTGGTCAAAAAAAATTAAATTCTTTCGATATTCTAGAATTTTCTTTGAGAAATAATCCTATAAAAGTGATTCAAATTCTCATTCAAATATTCCTTTAAAATGACTAAAATAATCCCTGAAATCTTGCAACAACATTCATAAGAAAATTCAAATATTTGAATTAAATTACCTTGTGGCTTCTGAATTCTATGGAAAATGATGTTAAAATAATATGATCATTTTTTTCTTGAAATTATGCACCAAAATATTCATAAATACTTCAATAAAAATACTTATATTTTATGAGAAATTATCTAGCTAATAAACCACTACGAATAATCCATATAAAACCCCAACATATAAAAATATCAAAAACTGAATAACATAACCTATTATTTCTATCTATTCATAATTGTTGATATTAATGATACATTTTTTTGATCTTTGGAAAACATATTCTCCATTAAGTGGATTCATTCTGTAATGACACAAACTATAGAATTGTTCTCTGAATTTCTATTCAATCGTGAAGAAAATATATATAATTTAAATATACTGTAATATTTGTGTCATATCCTTTATTTGAGTTGGAAGGTGAGGCCTCTATAAAAATAAAGTGCACTTCCATTTATTCTTTATGTAAAGTTATAAAGAGACCAGGTCCTATACTACATAGCGATTTTTTTGGTTCCTCTAACTTGATCCTGTAAAGTAATGCACAAGTCTTCAGTTTGAGTTCCAAATTGATCGAGATATTTTTCACATCATGGATTCACTTTGTGTTGCAATCTCAAGCTTATGAGGTGTATAGAATGCATGCATGAGTTTTTGTACATCACTCTATTTTTATTCAACATTCATGTAGTGAACCTTTCTTATACATTCTCCAGGTGTGGCAACATTCCAAGATATATATTCTCCATACAAATTATAGAATTTGTACAATACATATAGTGTCATAGTGTATGATTGTTTGATAAAATGAGATTCTCTATACAGAAGGAAGGATGATCATAGTGTATACTTCATGCATGGAGAGGTATTTCTCCATCTCTATTTAAGGTGTGATTCATGAACTCCTGATCATCATACAAGATGTATTCTAGAATATAGTGACATTTTGCTTCCATTTATCCACTCTATGATATGCATGGTGCGGGTGAGGAAAGGATGATGTCCTTTAACCATTATCATAAGAGAAACTGCAATCTTGAATTCATCAAGGTTCTATATTTAATCCATGAATGTAATAATAAATATTAAAAAAAACTCCAATTTTACTTTCATTATATTAAACTCCACTATGGTGGTAGCGAGGTGAGGTTTAGCTTTGATGAAAATTTGGGAATGATTTGATGCATAGGGTTCAACTTTGATGGAAACTTAAGGATAATTTTATACAATTTAGGTTCCTGAACCTAACTATCAACTTAAAATTATGTTTCATCAAATACCAACATAGGGATGACCAACAAATGGAAGAATACCCTTCTAAAAACTATACAACTAACTATTAGAATATTCTCATAGTTTTTAGAGTATTTTAACAAAAGATTCAACAATTATACCATAATAATTATATTTAGTTAATTTAAATATATTTATATTGGATCAATAATCATATCAATCCAAATTCCATAGATCAATATATCATCAAAATTTATAAGAAAAATATAATCTGAAAAATGAAACTTAGAAGAAACATTGCATAATTTCAGATAATATATAGAGCACTGAAATAATCTTTTTATCCTTACATATAAATTAATGAAATCAAGATAAAATTCTTGGATATCTATCACATCATTATGAGAATGATTCGTAAAATTTTATTTCATGTAAACATTTAAATACTATATCCATAAAAAAAATTATAATGCAGAGTCCCTAGAATGTTTTAGTAACTTTGGTGAATTTTTAGAGCACCCAAAAAATCATTTCATACTTCCTTATAAATGAATTAAATTTAGATATACATCATGGATATACAATGTGATAAGATTCATACAAATATGAGAACTATATCTTGAGTTATCATTAAAATACATAGGTGACCTTAAACTAAAAAACTATAATGTCACTGAAAAATTATAACAACTTCAGAGAATTTTTACCCCATCAAAACAACTGATTTAGAATTCAACATGAACAGATAAAATGAATACGATCTTCTTATATTTCCAATAGAAAAAATAGAATAATAATCTGATCACTATAGATTTAGATATAAACTAATCACAGATACATAGTAAATTTGAAACCATTAAAACAAACTTATTAGTAATAACAAAATGGGTTAAAGTAATTATCAAAATGAAGATGGGAATAGAAATAATAAGGAGACAATAAAAAATATCTCCCTTTTTTATAATTACAAAACCCAAAATATCTCTCTCATTTTTTAAGGATAAAAAATATGAGTTAATGAGAAAGGCGTGAAAAATACATTATCAATACATGTAGCGATATAAACTCCCCCTTAATTCATGCTTAATTCAAAAGGATAAAATTTTATACTCAAGAAACCATAAAAATATGTAAAATATTATTCAATGAATAATAAAAAATCAAGGGAAAAAATGTATCAAACAATTTAATTCATTCCATAATAATAAAATATTTAAACACATGCTAAAAATTTAAAATAAATCCCCCTAAGACCAATCATAAATATTTAAGATATTCAAGGAATTTAAATAAAATACTTTAAAATAATTTTAATATAAATAATTTTGTACATGTCTTTCAAGACCAAAACATCCCAACATAATAATATAAAATTTTATCACATACAATAATAGATTAATGAAATTAACTTAAATAGTAAAACATTAAACACATGCTTACAAGAAAAATAAGTTTTAATAGATTAAAAAATGCCAACATAAAATTTTAAAGATCATGAATGATGATCATATGTTAAAAAAATAATTCACATAATATTAGAGTGAATAAAATAATAAGAATAACTAAATATATAGTAATAAAAGATAAATCATTTAAAATCACTTCTCCCCTATATAAAATAGTTATTTAATTTAAAATAAAAATAAAATATTTTATGAATTTTAACATTTCCATATATTAGGATCTTTCCTTTCAAATAACAAACCACTTCAGAGTTGGTCAATATTTGTAAAATAATTATGATTTTCATTAAAAAAATATCCATATATTTCAAGTAGTCACTAAATTAAATAACAATGAAGTTTAGTGGTATAAACTTGTAAAATATCAAATACAAGTGCCTTTTGGTACCCATGAGCTTTTGGGTCTGGGTGTGTTAGCAACTAAAGACTTAGGTAACCAAAACTATTTATTTTGAGTAGAAATTAAATAATTGTATCTAGAAAAAAATCCATAATAAACATTCTTGATACCACAAAATTGAGGATTTTGGAAATATAATTCATTAGAATAATTTCCATTAATACCATAATGAAAAAAACTAAAATTAGACATGTTGTTTCTTTTAGAACCAAGAACATAATAATTACTATATAATTTAGGAATTTCCCCATTACTATCAATATAAAGCATGCCTTTATTAATTTTTTTCTTACCAATAATTTGATTTAGATAATTATCCCCTAGTTAAACATGATAGAAGCTTGTTTTAAAGAATCAACTTCATCTAATAATTTCTTAATTTTATTATCATACAATGCATAATAATTTTTTGAAGAATTATCTCTTAAATATGAAATCTAGCTAGACAAAATATCTTTATCAATAGAAATAACATCATAATATTTTATGATTTTTCTATGATATTTATTTAAGGATTAAAATTTATCTTGAATCATATAAAAATATTCATTAAGTTTAGTTAAAATACTTTCAAAATTAGAACTTTGAGAGAAATATGATTATACCTCATTAGTGTGGGACATAAGACATAGATTTAACTTTTATTTTTCATGATCAGATTCAGAGTTTAAATTCAATTCATTGCTTGAATCTTCTAATTCACTCCAAGTATCCTTCATGGTTTTCTTTCTTCTTCTTTTATAATCAGATTTTCTTTAATCTTTAAGAAAAGGGCAGTCATTTCTCAAATAACCTTTCTTATTACATTTATAGAATCTTACTTCCTTATCTTTATTCTTCGTTAATTTCTCCTTTATATTTTTGTACAAATTTTCATATTTTCTAGCAAGATCTGATAAATCGTCACTTAAACCTGAATAAATGGAATCGAATCAAAAAATTCAATCTTAAAAACTTTGAGTGTAGCATTTTAATTTTTGATAGAAATTAGATTTTCAGCTTCATCTTTCATCTCATATTCATCATCATCAAGGTTCCAATCAATTCCTCCATGTTTAAATCATTAATTGGTGTGGATTTTCAAATAGAAGAAAATATCCCATTCCACTTAAAAGGTAAAAATCTAAGTGCCTTTAATGCCTGATCTGGTTCTAGAATTGGAGTTCCCAAGGTAGCAACATCATTGATAGCTTCTTTCAGTCTCCCATTCATTTGAGTATTGATTTCATTTTCCTACATCATGAATGTATTGAATTTAAGTTTAGTAGTATTATACCTCAGTTTTAGAGCATTATCAGTTTCTTTATAGGAAACTACAATTGTTTCCCATGTTTCATAAGTTATAGTACACTGAGAGACTTGATTAAATTCATCAGTTCCTAATCCAAAAACAATATAATTCATAACTCTTGAATTAAGATCATAATCAGCCTCTTGGAAAACATTCCACTTCTCTAGTTCTCTATCTAGAATTTCATAAGGCTTGAAAACTTTCAAGTAAACTTTTATTCCATTATTCTTCAAATAAATAAACATGAGAGATTTTGAGAATCTATAATTATCACTACTAAAATAAGAATCATAGATCATCAACATACCTTCACTAAGATCATTCATTGAAATTATTCTTTATATATATCTTTAACACAGGCTTGTTAGATCCAAAATAAATCTTCAATATTCTCTAAAAGAACCAAACCTTTGATACCACTTGTTGGTATCAGGTAAAAATAACAGTGTGCCTTCCAATATTTTCACAAAGATAAATATATAAAATAGATCCCAGCCTTTGATACCATTTTTGTTTTGTAATTATGATGATAAATACACAATAGGGGGGTGAATTGTGTCCTTTTAAAAATCTTGAAAAAATTAAATCATCCCTCTTGAAATGAAGTGATCATGTCCTTGTCTCTTAAAGTTGTGTAAATCTATGGAAAATAAATAAATTAAAGAACATGACATGGTGATGTATTCTAGTTCGGGTCACATAAATGCCCTAGTCCACTCCACCAATACTCTCTCAGTAATTTTGATGCTTTTAACTAAGTCGGTTATTTTATCTAGGGACCTCAGCAACTGAGTACAGGCATTTGACACCTTATAACAAGTTAGGTTCTTTTATAGGGAACCACGAAAACCATAGATTAATATGGGAAGCTAACACTCTATCACGAATGAGTACAAGCAGTCAACACTTTAGAAGAAAGATATGAGATGTATATTGTTGAATACTAGTCTAGATCATAGTTTCCTTAGAAAATGACATATGGATGGATCTTCAGCAAAGCACAGTAGCATCCAAGAGATCTCCAGTGTCGTATAGGCTTCTTCTTCTTTAAATAGCACCAATACGATAAACAGAGTCATTTAGGCCTTCTTCTTTTTCACATGGAGAGAGAATAAATATGTATGTAGACTTATTTTATCATTTCTTCAAATTTATAATAGAAATATGAAATTTTGAAGCACTTTTTATTTTTACTAGAGTAAAAGTTTTTGCACCCATCAATTTTTTAACCTACTAGAGAAATATTTATATATAGAGAATAAAAACATTATTCATTTTAAACGTCTATTTATCCTTCATAAATTTAAAATAAATTGAGTTAAGAGCTTCTAGAAATATCTCTAAGAAAATCAAATCATTGTTACACTTTTTATTTCTAAAAATAATCTTCAAAATAAACTTAGTCAAAAAAATTAAATTCTTGTGATATTCTAACATAATCATTGAGAAGTACTCCTCCGAAACAAATTCAAATTCTCATTAAAATATTACTTTAAAATAGCTAAAATAATCCATAAAATCATGAAATAAAATCCATAATAAAATTCAAATATTTGAAATAAATAACATGGTGTCCTTTGACTTCTTTAGAAAATAATGTTAAAATAATATGATCATTTTTATCTATAAATTCTACACCAAAATATTTACAAATAGTTTGATCAAAATCCTCAGATTTTATGAGAAATTATCTAGATGATAAACCTCCAAGAATAATCCATATTAAAAGATAAAAATATCAAAAGTAGAGTACCATAAACTTCTTTTTCTGTCAGTTCATAATTTCTGATAATACTGATACCTTTTTCTTGATATTTGGGAAACGTATTCTCTATGTAGTGGATATTTTCTATCATAAAAAACTATAGGAGAGTTATCTTAATTTCCCTTCAATAAGAAAGTATATCTATATAATTTAAATATACTATAGTATTTTCATTATCTCCTTCATCCACACTGGTAGGAGAAGACTCTAGCTAAATGCAGCAGACTTCCATTTATCCTTTATACAAATTTGTAAAGATACCAAGTCCAATAATGCATAATGATCATTATAGTACCTCCGAATCAAGATCATAAAGAAATGAAAAGGCCTCCATCTCAAGTTCTATATTTTTTGGTATATTCTTCACATCCTGGATTCAGTTTGTGTTGCAAGCTCCAGCATATAAGGCATACAAACTGAATGCCTAAGTTCCTATATATCATCGCATTTCGGTTCAATGTACATGTAGTTAATCCTTCCTATATAGGCTCTATGTTTTGCAACATTCCAGGATATATATTCTTCATGCATCTCATAGAATCTGGAAAATCAGTATAATGTTGAAGTGTATGATCAATAAACCAAGATTCTCCATATAGAAGGAAAGAAGATAATGGTGTATAGTTCATTCATCATGAGGTTTTTATCCAGTTTTATTCATGGTGAGAGGCATGATACCATGTTAATTGTGTAATACATCATCTAGTATGTAGTGACATTTCTCTTCCAGTTATCCACTCTGTGATATGCATGATGAGGGAGAAGCAAGGATGGAATCCTTAAACTGTTATCATGAGAGACACTACAAGATTTAATTCTTTGGGCTTCTATGCATCATCAATTCATGAAGTAATAGAGATTAAAGAAAACCTCTGATATGAGTTCCATACTGTCGAGCTCCACTGCGGCGGTAGTGAGGTGAGGTTCAACTTAGATGACAATATAGGGATTATTTTCAGTATATGGTTCATATTTAACACCAATGTAGGGATCATTTAACAAAGGTTATGTTCCTGAACCTAATTTCAACTTAAAATTAGGTTTCATCCAATACCAATTTAGGGATTAATTCCCTTCTAAAAAAAGGTATAGGTCAGTATCAAAATATTCTCCCATTTTTTATAGGAATTTAACAATAGATTTAGAAATTGTTCCAGTAGAATTGTATTTAGATAATATCTAGATATTTCCATCAAATCAAGAATAACCTCAATCTAACTTCTACATATCAATATATCATTGAAATTCAGAAGAAAAATATTATCTAAGAAACTTCATCTTGGCAGAAACATTACATAACTTCAGATAATTTAAAGATCACCAAAACAACCTTTTTATCCTTCCATATAAATTAATGAAACTAAGATAAATTTATCAGTTATCAATAGCACCATGTTTAAAAAGTTTCAGATATTTTCAACTCATATAAACATTTAAATACTATAGCCATCAAAATCTATATATTGCACAGTCCTTGAAAAATTGTAGCAACTTCAATGAATTTTTAGAGAACCCAAAAACTATTCATACTTCCTTGTAAATTAATTAAATATAGGTAGATCTCATTTATATCCAACATGAAAATTTCACACTAATCCAGGCATTGTATCTTGATTTATCATCAAAATAAAGAAGTTACCTTAAACTAAAAAACTACAATGTCACTAAAAACTTATAACAGCTTCATAGAAATTTTCCCCATAAAAAACTGATTTAAAATTCTGCATAAGCAAGTAAAATGAATATAATATTTTTATCTTTACAAAGGAACTATAATGACCCAGCCTTTTATAAATGAAAATCCCTTTTTAAATGAATAAATTTTTTATTATGTAATGTAACTATAGAAGACACTTTCACTAAATTGGACCATTATAAGTTTTATCCTGATAGATTTAAAATACCATTAAGCATAATAACCATTTATGATATACTAATTTTATATTAAACATTAATATTAGTATATTAAGGGTTATGATAAAGTTCAATTGACATAGAAGGAAGGAGCGATGGCCTTGACTAGTAGGATCATACCTTATGAAGCTCATTTATTGGAGCTTCCGGGGGAGAGAGAATCACTAAGATTTTCTCTTGACCAAGACCAAGATGAGAATAAATAACTAAATCATGAGTGAAAACATTTATAGGATAATTTAAATCTCGTCAAGATCAAAGCCTAAACTATGTTTTTTGAACCACCCCATGAAATTATCATCATCACACATCTTACCCTTAGGGAATTCACTGGTGTAATAAAATAATATGTATCTAGACACTAACGGTATGAATTTATATATTTTATTTTTAATAAAACAATGATTATATTTATCTATTTATAATATTATGTTTTAAATGATTAAATAATTAGTTTGATAAAAAAAATAGTTTTTTATATGATGAAACACAAATTGTATTTTTGGGAAATATATAGTTTAAATCAAAACACTCTTTTTGATGAATTAAACAATTTTTTGAAATAAATGATATTTTAATAAAATAATATTATTAAATAATATTTATTAAATACAAATTATAATACAATTTTATGAATTAAAAATTCATTTTTTATAAGGGTTAGAAAACTGTTATTATCATAAAAAACCAGTATTTTTCAAAAAATAAGGATTTTTATTTAAAAGTGTAAATTATCACATTTATAGAATTTTTTTTATAAAATAAATATTAATTTTTAAATCAACATGTTAAAATTACCTAATGGTGATTTTTTCATAATTTTATAAAACAGTCAAATTTTTAGGTAGAAATTAAATATGGTATAAATATTCGATTTGTATTATGACATTATAATGACCCAAAAGTGATGTAATATATTTCATAAAAGGTATACATGACCAAATATATATTCCTAATTCAAAATCATATGTTTTTTAAGTTATTTTATTAACTTTATAAATCCTTAAAGAATCCTCCAAAATCTATATTATGTTTTAAGGTTTTAAAATAAATTCTTTATAAACATGACCCACTTAAACACCACTAAGGGAATTATTTCAATGAGTTATATTCTTATACTTATAAAATAATTAAAACTACTTCTATTTGGTAGAAACCATGGTAAAAAACCATGTTAAGTTTTGTGGTTTTTATTACTTTATTATATAGAGTCTAAAACCTAAGTTTTGAAATTAATAAATCATTTTCCTCTTTTTTCTATATAACCCCCCCCCCCCGACTAACCACCCATTAATATTCACTCAAAACCCCTATAGACCAATATTACTCTTACTTTCCCTCTATAAATCCCTAAGGTTCCCCCAAACTCTTAATAATCTCCTCCCAATATTTTAGAAGCGTCCTCTCAAGGTAAGGGATCCTCACATTCTTCTCTTCATTCAAGCACCTCCTTTATATTATCCTTTTTTATTTTCAATTTCTCATGTTGGGATATGTTTTCACACATCCCTATTACCATCCTTATGATTTCCAAGTGATTATATTCCCCTTTAACTCTTACTAAATCCTTCTAAGAACCTTTAAGTGGCCTCTTTATGCTGTCAGAATTTCCCTGCGATTTTCCATGCCAAACAATTATGTAGTGAATAATCGTACCCATTTCCACTCAAGGGTATTCACCTTGCTATACCAATCCTTAATTTATTTGATAATTCCATTTATTTAACCCAAACTACTTAATTTTGGTATTAAATATAATGAAACGTGATCCTATGTTGAATGATCTGTGTGGAACACTTATGCATGTACATGATATAAAGGTGATGGGTGGGATCAGAATTATATCTTCCTCCAATGCATTGGGTCATTTTTTAATATCATTATATTCTATGTATGGTGCATGGGAGGTTATCCTAAGAACACTATATTATGTTGTATTAGATTTTATCCTATACTTATGTTTATAATTTCATGTTTTATGTTGTTTCCACATTCCTATGTTACTTGTATGTTATCATGTTATATCATGACTCATTGTTCAAGATTATGATTATCACCCCTCTTGTGTTACCTTGATATGCCTCTTTGATCACATATATTAATTTACCTTATGTTTTAATTTTTTTATTCTCTTATTGGGCATTATAGCTCACTCTTTTCTTATGTAGGTCCTTAGCTTATACTGTGCAGTTTTAGAAGAACTGTTGAATTTTAGGAGAATGTTAGGGAAGTTTTCAATAATTACAATGTACTTTTGTTGAAATTTTCTATTATACATGCATATTTTATGAAATAAACTATTACTCATGATCTTATATGTTTTATTATGTGTATCTTTATTTAATAAATCATAAATTAAGGTGTAATAAAATAGAAGTTGTCATAGTTTGTATCAAATGAAAGTCCAGTTATTTTGGGGATTAGGATTAGAAAAATCTAGTGAAATACTTAGGGATAAGAGTAAAAATAGTAAAATATCCCTAAATTTTGGTGAATTATAGAGTAAATGGTTTCTAAGAAAATACACCCTTTTGTGGATACTATAAGTGGATGTGGATATGGTACAAAGGTACCTTGGGGTAATAACCCTGAAAATGGAGCATTGAGATGGACTCGATCGTCACCTGGTGCATGAAAATAGGTCTTGCTACACACCTAGTTTGACACTACTGGGGACTATGATTTGTTAAATTCACAATCTTCTTATGAACCATTATTATTAAGGGAATAAAAATTCCTATACGATTATATGTTAGAAAATAGATCATGGATAACTTAGATTGAAACATAGAAATTCATAAATTAAAGAATATATGTAATTTATGAGTTATCCTTTTAATTTTCATGTTTTCCCGTTTATGTGTTTAATATTTTAAAAATATTTATCCCTGATTATCCCTTTATATTTAGTTAATGGATGTAAATAAAAGAAACTGGGCTAACAACCAATGTGACGGGAAGTGTGATGACTGCCCAAATGAGTTGCACAACCCGAGGGGTGTAGAAATAATAAACTTTGTGAAAATACTTTCACAAGTTTTTAACTGAAACTTAAATAAAGAGGAACACTTGAACCCCTCTAAGAAATAGGAATTTGCAATTGATAAATGTATGCAACAAAGGTCTCCTACATTCAATGGATCTTCTGATCCTTTATTCATGGAAAATGGATCAAATTCATTGAAAATATCTTCTCCATCCTTCAATGCTCAAAGAAATAGAATTTCATGTTGGTTGTTTATCATATAGAAGTATAATATGATCAATGGTGTACTTTAATAAAAAATATTAATCCTGGGGAGGATATCGAAGCAATGGAGTGGATGGAATTTCAGTAGATATTTTTCAACAAATATTTTCCCCATACTCTTAAACTGAAAATAGAGAGCGGAGTCCTTATCCTCAAGAAAAAGGATGATGAATCCATCAGGGAATATGAGGAAAACTTTACAAGACTTTCATGATACACCTATGAATTTTTTGTTTCCCCTGAAAGTAAATTTGACCACTTCTTTGGTGGTCTAAAGCTGAATCTATGAAAATTATTGGCCATTTGAGACTTTGATAGCTATGAGGAAATTGTCCAATGTACACTCAAATTATAAATGGGGATTAAAAAATATCAAGGGTCTCTTGGGACTAGATATAAGAATCATATAATGTATTTTAATTCTAGTGGTGCAATGGAAAAATCTCATGAGGGTAAGAAAGTCCATCATCCCACTTCTCAAAAATGTGGGAAGAAGCATCCGAGAAATTTTCTAAAAAGGACAAGGAAATTATTTAGGTGTAGGAAAGAAGGGAAACTAGCTAGTGATTATCGATGGGAGAAACCCACCAATGTGATAGAATAAAGGAATTCTACGCTCAACCCCTAGCCTATTTTCCAATGTTTCAACTACAAGGAACAAGGAAACTATGTGAATCAATTCCCTAAGACAAGGTTTGTTGACAACAACCTCCAAGACCTAGAGAGAAAGGGTGAGCTTATGAAATCACAACTATTGAGGTGGATCCTAATAATTAAGTGGTGATAGGTATACTATTTATTCATTAAATAATAGAGAACACACTTTTTTATTCTAATTCTATGCATTCTTTCATATCACAAAAGTTTAATAGAACTATTCAAACACCAGCTCAAAACATGGAAGTCGAGTTATGAGTGAATGGGTCAATTGTTTCATACCAAACATATAAACAATCCTCTATCTAAATTTATGGTATGAATTCTCTATAAAACCTTCTGATACTCCCCTTAGTGTAATTTGATTCTATCTAGCCATGGATTGGATTTCCTTATATAGAGCCAACATTAATTGTCGAGAGAAGGAAATAACCCTCCAATTCTATACAAGTGAAATGAGTAGGATGAATCTTTTTTTATACTAACATATTAAGCATGGATATTATTTCCTTGTTATAAAGTGTATCTAGCTCAAATGATTGAGACTAAAGAGAATATCATCCTTAATGAAATTCCCATTATAAGAGAATTTGCTGATATGTTTCTCGATGAATTTTCTAGTCTTCCTCCTAGCTGTGATATTGAGTTATCAATTGATCTCATACCTAGATATTTTCCAATATCCAAGACTCTATATATAATGTTATTTGTTTAACTTTATGATCTAAAGAAACAATTACATGATGATCTGGATAAAGAGTTTATACACCCAAGTGTTTCACCATAGGTTGTACCAATCCTTTTTGTTAAGAATAAGGATGGGTTAATACACCTTTTAATTAATTATCATGACCTCAAAAAATCATGATAAAGAACAAGAATCATCTTCCATGGATTGATGAATTGTTAGATCATCTATCTAGAGCACAATACTTCTCTAATGTGGATCTTTGGTCAAGATATTTTCATGTAATGGTGAAGAAGGAGGACATCCCCAAGACTAATTTTTGTACAATTTATGGGCACTATGAGTTCATAGTGATTCCATTTAGGCTCACTAATACCCTATAAATATTCATGGAATTTATTAATAGGGTCTTTAGGGATTACCTCGACAAAGTTTTAATAGTCTTTATAGATGATGTCCATGTCTACTCCAAAATAAATAATGAACATGATGAGAATTTAAATACTACACTAAAGACCTTGTGGAAGGAGAAATTATATGTAAAGTATAGTAAATATTAGTTTTGGTTAGAGAAAGTAACTTTTTTAGGGCATGTTATCACCAATAAATGGATATTTGTGTGTATTTCAAAAGTATAGACAATCAAAGGATGGCCCAAACCACATATATGATTGAAATTCATAGTTTATATGGATTAGATGGGTACTGTTGATGATTTGTGAGAATATTCTCATGATTTTAAATCCTAATAACCAAGATTACTCATAAAGGAGTCAAGTTTGTTTGGACTGATGAATGTGAATAAATATTTAAAGAGATGAATAAGAGGCTAATCAATGCAACTGTACACATATTACCCACCAGTGGAGAAGGATTTATGATATACAGCCTTGATTCTAAAAAGGGATGGGTTTTATACTCATGTAGGATTAAAAAGTGATATCATATTCCTCCCACTAATTAATGATCCATGAGCAGAACTATCCAATGCATGATCTAGAATTGGCTACAGTGATCTTCGCATTGAATATTTAGTGACACTATCTCTATGGAGAAATGTGTGACATATATACAGATCATAAAAGCCTAAATTATATATTCACACAAAAGGATATTAATATGTTCCAACTAAGGTGGTTAGAGATGATCAAGGATTATGATTTTTTAATCTATTACCATCTTGGGAAGGTGACCAAAGTGAAAGATGCACTGAGTAGAAAGAATCTCACAACTCTATCCATGATGAGGATTTCAAGGTATCCAATATTATTGTATATGAAAAGGATAAACATGGGAATAATAAGAGGATATTCATACTACCTTTCTCAAATAACTGATCAACCATCTATTCTTTATAGGATCAAGGAGGCCCAAAAGGATGATGAGTTGCTACCGAAGAAGGTAGTGAATATTCCAGAGTTCAACTTTGCTGAAGATGGAGTTATAAGCTTTATAAATTGGATATGTGTCCCTTAAAAACCATATTTAAAGAGGTAACTTATGGATGATGCACATAGCTCAACATTTTCTATTCAACCAAGAAGTACTAAGATGTATAGAGATTAGAAGAAAAACTTTTAGTGGGATAACATGAAGAGGGAGATTGTGAAGTTTGTATCTTGATGCTTGGAATTCCAACAAGAAAAGGTGGAATATAAGTCTAAGGGTATAATTAAAACATTTACTATACCAGTATAGAAATGGGAAAACATAACCGTGGATTTCACCATAGGACTCCTAAGACACCTGAAGGAAATAACCCCATCTATATGGTAGTCGATCTCATTAACAAGTCAGCGTATTTCATTACTATCAATAAATATTTCTCTCTTAACCAACTTTTCAAGATATATGTAATAGAATTGGTAAGACTTTATATATTTTCACTCTCTATTATATCTGATCGAGATCAAAGTTTTACCTTGAGGTTTTGGAGAAGCCTTCAACAAGTGTTGGATACAGAACTAAGCTTCATCGTTGTTTATCACCCTTAGATGTATGGTCATTATAAAAACCAATTCAAACTTTAGAGGACATGTTGAGATAATGTTTGATGGATTTCAAATGATTTTGGGATCAACACCTTTCCCTAGTAGAGTTCTCATATAACAACAGTTTCCATTCTAGCATTCAAAGGGTGCATTATGAGGCTCTGTATGGGAAGATGTGTCAGACTCCAACATATTGGGATGAAGTTGGAGAGTGGAAGTTGATGGTACCTAATCTTATTAATGAAAAAACATAGAATTTTCAAACCATTCATCATCATTTGAAATCATTATTAAGTTGATAAAAAATCTATGTTGAAAATCATCGACTAGACCTAGTGTTTGAGGTCAGAGATAAAGTGTTCCTTCGTATATGACTATGGAAGGAATTAATTATGTTTAGAAAGAATGGAAATCTTATTTTTAGATACATCAAACCCTTTGAGATCCTTGATTTAATCAAAGTGGTGGTCTATCGACTTGCACTCTCACCTAACCTATCTCAAGTACATGATGTGTTTCATGTATCCCTATTGAGGATGTACATACCAGACCCTCACATATACTAAATCCAGATAATGTATAATTTTAGAATGATATTTCATAAAAGGTTTATTCATTAATGATCTTAGATCATAAAGACAAATTTCTATGAAAAAAGATAAGTCGCCTACTGAAAGTGTTATGGCAGAATCACAACTTTGAGGAAGTGAAATGGGAACTGGAAGAGGTGATGAAACAGAAGTACGTTTATCTATTTTAGTGTATGAAATGAAAATTTTGAGGGATAAATTTATGAAGGGGGTATAATATAACAATTCATACTTTTATAAATAAAACTCACTTTTTGAATGAATAAATGATTTATTATGTAATGTAGCTATAGAAAACACAATCACTACATTGAACACTTATAGGTTTTATCCTGTCAAATTTAAAAGTTCGTTAAGAATCACAACCATTGATAATATAGCCATTTTATAGTTACCATTAATATTAGTATATTAAGGGTTATGATAATGTCCAATTGACACAGAAGGAAGGAGTGATGGACTCGACTAATAGAATTGTACCCTATGAAACACATTTATCAGAGATTCTAAGAGAGATATCATCAATGCAATTTTCCTTTTACCAATCCCAATATGAGATTAAACAACTAAATCACAAGTGAAACTGTTTATGAGAGAAGTTCAAGCTCATCGAGATCATAGCCCAAACTATGTTCTTCGAACTACCCTATGAAAATCTCACCATCGCACATCTTACCCTTAAGGAATTCATTGGTGTAATAAAGGGTTATATATATAGACCCTAACTATATGAATTTGTATATTTTATTTTTAATAAAAAATTATTATATTTATCCCTTCTTTAAGTTACTTTTTAAATGATTAAATAATGATTTTGATAAAAATTATATTTTTATACTATGAAACACAAATTTTATTTTGGGGAAATATATAGTTTCAATCAATATAATATTTTTGATCAATTCAATAATTTTTTGAAAAAATTATATTTTAATAAAACATTATTATTAAATAATATTTATTAAATATAAATTATGATATAATTTTATGAAGTTGAATTTAATTTTTATTAGGGTTGGAAAATTATTATGTCAAAAACACCAGTATTTTTTAGTAAATATATTTTTTTATTTAAGTGTAAATTCTCACATTTAGAGAATTATTTTGATAAAATAAATATTAATTTTGAAATAAACATGTTAAAATTACCCAACGGTTATTTTCTCATAATTTTTTGAGATAGTAAAATTTTTGGGTAAAAATTAAATACGATATAAATATATGGTATGTGTTATGAAATAATAATGACCCAAAAGTGATGTAATATATACCATAAAAGGTATCCATGAACAAATATATATTTACCCTTTTAAATAATTTTTTTTAAGTTATTTGATTATTTTTATAAATCCTTAATGAATCCTCCAAAATCTATATTGTATTTTAAGGTTTTAAAATCAATTCTTTATAAAAATGATTCACTTCCACATCAATAAGGGAATTATTTTATTTATTTCAATTCATATCCTTATAAAATAATAATAAAAATCCTATTTGGTAGAAACCATTGGCAAAACCCATGGGAAGGTTTGTGGTTTTGATTACTTTACCATATAGAGTCTAAAACTGAAGTTTAGAAACTAATAAACAATTATCCTTTATTTTTCTATATAAATCTCCAAAACCTCCCATTATTTATCACTCAAAACCCTTATAAAATTAAATTAATCTTCATTTCTTTCTCAATATCCCTGATAAGGTTCCCCCAAGCTCTTAATAAGGTCATCCCAAGCTTTTAGAAGTTCTTTCTCAAGGTAAGGAATCCTTGCATTCTTCTCTTCATTCAAGCACCTCCTTTATATTAACCCTTTTTTATTTTCAATTTATTATGTTTTAATATGTTTTCACACATCCCTCTTACTCTCCTTATTATTTAAAAGTGATTATATGCCCCTTTAACTCTCGTTAGACCCTTCCAAGAACCTTTAAGTACCCTCGTTATACTGTTGAAATTTCCCCATGATTTTCCATGACAAACAATTGTATAGTGAATAACCATACCCATTTCCACTCAAGGGTATTCTCCTAGATGTAATTATCTTTAATTTATTTGGTAATTTCATGTAAATTCCATGTATTTAACCCACACTCCTTAATCATGGGATTAAATGTGATAAAATATGACCCTATGTTGAATGGTCTATGTGGCACACTTATACATGTACATGATATGAAAGTGATTGGTGGGCCCATAATTATATAGTCCTTCAATGCATTGGGTAATGTTTTAATATCATGATATTCCATGTATGGTTTATTTGAGGTTATCCTAAGCACACTATGTTATGTTTTCTTGGTGGTTATCCTTGACTTATGTTTATGATGTTATGTTTTATGTTGTTGTCACGTTTATATGATGCCTTTATGCTATCATGTTATATCATTCCTCATTGTTCGTGATTATGATTCTAACTCCTCTTATGTTACCTTGATATGCCTCTTGGATCACATGTATCACTTTACCTTATACTATACTTTGTTTATTCCCTTATTGGGCTTTATAGCTCACTCATTTCTTATGTACATCCCTAGGTTATCTTGTGCAGTTTTAGAAGAATGATGAAATTTTAGGAGTATGTTAAGGAAGTTTTCAATAATAAAGTTATACTTATATTTCAATTTGTTATGATATGTAACTAATTTTCAAAATACACTAGGCATCATGATCTTATATGTTGTATTATGTGTATCTTTATATAATAAATCATAAATTAATGTGTAATAAAATATGGGTTTTTATAAAAACAAACAGTGTAAGAATCTTATCACTATAACTTTAGATATAAACAAAACATAGAGACATAGTAAATCTAAAATCACTAAGAAACTTATTATTAAAAACAAAATTTTTTGAAGTAATTATCAAAACCAAGATTAGAATTGAAAGAATAATGATCCACTCAACATGTATGCCTTGGTTCCTTGGCTTTAATGCCTTTACCAATGTGTGGAAAATACTTATGAAAATTATGTGTGATCTAGGAACTTTTATAGACTTGTTTTATTTGTTTTATAACCTTATATGGTTGGATTTAATTATTATAAATGGGCTAGGAGCCTGGGCTATTTTACTAATGGTTTTTTTGATATGGTTGGGAACCATGGATGAGAAATGGACTAGGAGCCTAGGGTGTAATGATGGTTGATGCTAGTAATGGTGGGACAGTTGATGTTATGCACAATGGTGTGGGATTTCTGGGTGATCAGGTTGAGTTCAAAGCAAGGCTTTCTCATTGATGATTTTTCTTTCTTGATGTTTACTGGATAGCCTATTAGTTTAATGTTATTTTTTTGGTTTCCCAATGATTGATGGAGTTATACTCTCTACACGAAATTTTCAGTTCTAATGTGGTAGCTTAGGTGAAGTCCTAGAGTACCTAGATAATTTAAGAATGATAAATGAATAAATAATTAACCCATGGTATGAGGAGTTATTGATGGCAGTAATATTGAATAGTTTTTAATATTAATTAATGGAAACTATGGGATGGTTGAATGGAATGCTCTAAGGAGCATGGGTATTAAATATGGAATTTGTAATGTGGTTTAATAGAGCATGTTTACTATAAAAAATTATTAAACTAGATTTAATGATGATGACATACTTGAGAATATAAGAAAGATAATTAAAAGTTTCATCGATACTTGACTAAAGAAGGGTAAAATTTTAATCTTATAATAATATTAATTAATGGTTTAATTAATAAAAACTTGATACTAGTTTTCTTATTTGATATATATTCCTTAGAAGTGGTAGTCGGGGGTCATGTGTGATGATAGAGATAGATGATACTAAGGCTAGGTAGTTTCCCTTAGTGTGGTTTGTGCGTGATATTGTTTATATTTTTTTGTTTTTATATTCTACCACACCCATTTCAGTTGGGAAACAAACGCCCAAATTATTGTAAGGGTGTTTTATCTAACATCCAAGATGGAGAGGAAATTGGAAGATGACTTCTCCCTCTCCCCCATTCTCCCTTTGGATGTAAATGAGTAGGTGTATCCTGGGATATAATGGCTTATGGCGTAGGGTTTGTTCCTTCCCAGGATATGATGACTCTCAATTTACTATAAAATTATGTGTGGGTTGTGAAGGCTTGATTTATAATGCATACTTGTATCAGATCATGGTGGTTTTGGCTTCCCATGGGTGTGTGTTCATGGATTGTGATGGCTTGAGGTATAATGTATTTACACAGGATGTAGTGGATTCCAAAACATATACTTGGTTATAGATAGGATGTTGGTAATGATGAGATGGATATGTAGACTGATTCTACAAGATGTTAGTATCTGAATGATATTGAGGTATGTAGGGATGAGGCTCAGCTCAAATCAGGGTTGACTTACTTATAGAAGGGATGATCATAGGATGTGTGGTTGTAAGGTGTGAGAGCGACAAACTGGTGGAGAAGTGGAAGCGGGGTGAGTTACATTTATTTATATATATGATTTTAATATAGAATGATTTACTTTTATGAGTCATTTGGTGAGTGATTCATGGTGAGGATGGGGAAACTACTATTACTTGTTTAGATGGAAAATTAGTTTCATTTTCTTATTCACTAGGATTTACAATGCTTTTTTCACATTTTTCAGGAGAGGTTTCAGGGATGATCCTTCTGAGTATACGTGTTATGATCACCATACATATATATAAATTGTTTTTTAGTTCAATAGGAATAGGTTGGTGATCAGGTTAGAAATTACTATCTAAGAGGATTTGTTGAATGGATGTTAGGATTTGCTGGAGTTTGTTGTCGCGACCTAGTCTTACTTTTGGTACTTGTGGTTTTACTTTCAATTTATGTATTCCATTATATGTATTGATATTTTTAATAGTTTATGCATGGTGTTGATTGGTGGTTTATCCTTTTTATATCTTACTCCTTAATCTATATAGAGGGTAATTCCTCTCATGTGTGTGATTAATATACCCTCAATGCTAGTCGTGAACCCATGGCTTATTGGAGGTAGGATTAGAGCATTATTATCTCCCTTTCTTCATTTCTAGCCTGGTTGGGGTAGCTTTAGAGGGAGGAGGTCATGAAATGTGGTTATGCCTATTCTACTAAAAGATGTAGTATATCTTAAATATGAGACTCATTCAGCTAGTTATGTGTCTCAAGATTCATGACATCTAGATTTCCTTACTGTATATTTATTGTATATGACTACTCCAATATATCCCAATTATTTCTGGATGTTATATCCTATTTTTTTCATTATTTTTGATATCACATGCATAGTCTGAGTTAATTCCTTATGATATGACATATCCTCCAACTTTTGTGGTGGGAGAAGGATCTAGTCATCCAATAATGGATGACCCTACTACAAACCCTCCACCTCCCAAGACATCATAGATAGATGTGAAACATACAACTAGGGTTCATGCACATGTGGAAGAACCCCCTCCTTCTCATCATAATCCAAACTGATAATGATGCAAACAAAGTTGATATGGGTGTGACATTCACACACCTAACTATGGGACAACCATCCTAGAGATGTAGATGATCCTAATTGAAACCATAAATATTAGTTTTTTTCTTATTTGTTGAAGCATATTATCAATTTAGATTTTTTTATGAATCTATATCATTAGTAATATTGATATTAATGCATGTTCATCAATAATTCAATTAATTTGAGGTTATAATAATAACAATAATATAGATAAGAATCATCTCCAGTTGTAATTTTACTGGATATTCCAGAACAATATTTGGATGGGGACATGTGTCTAGGGTTATTCCCAACTATTAGATCGATGCGGGGGGTATACTGAATATTTAAATTTAGGGATGAGTTTTCCCTTTTTGCATTAGCACCCTTAAATGACACGTGATTCCTATCTGTGATGATTCTAGCGTTTCTAGAAAATATTCCTATGTTACTGTAAAGGGTGTGATCCTTCTTCTGATAGATTAATTAACTACTATGCTTCCCCAAACTTCTGAACATGAGGGTTTCATTTCTATATATGTAAATTCAATATATTCTTCATCTGGTACTGGTCAATGAAGGCACTTCTATGTTCACCTCAAAATAATGGTTTTCTATTTTTCATCTAGTACTAGTCAATGATTCACTAACACATTGTTGTGTTTCTCCCACATGACCCTCTATCATTGTAGATAAGACACACCAATGGTAAAATAAGGTAGGTTATCTATTTTTAGTGAAACTTTAAGTGAAATTGTAGTTGGAAATAGTATTTTCATTATCAGTGGAATTTATAGTGTAATTAGAAACTATCACTAATCTTTCCTACTTGAATATTTGTTGATTAATTTCATTTTAATTGAATGTTATTGAAATTTCACTATAAATTCCATGCATTCCCACTATTATTGGAAGTTCCAGCTGAAATCCACCTCCATTAATGACTGAAACCTAGAATGTGATTTGTAGAATACCCAAAAACACATGTTCAATGCATTCCAATGAAATTGTGCATGTATGAGAGGGGTAACTGATAGGTTGATTCCCTACTAGAACCTCTATGTGATTTCACTAGAACATTTAGTGGAACTTTCAGTTCTTCTATTCTTGGATGTTCCAGTGGAAAGCCACCTTAAGGGATGATTTAAATTTACATGGAAATTTGTGGAATCCCCACCAACACTTTCCACTAAAAGTTTTTTAGATTGAGAGGGGAAATGGATAGGTTGTTTACCCATAATAAATTACAAGAAATTCCAATATAACTTATATTAAATTACACTATAAATTCCAGTGGAACTTCCAGACCCCCTATTCATGGAAGTTTTAATGGGAATCCTCCTCAAGGGATGACTGAATATTCCACCAAAATTTATGGAATCCCCACCAACACATTCCACTAAATTTTTTTAGTCTTGTGAGGGGTAATGGATAGGTTTTTTCCCACTATAAATTCCATGAAATTCCATTGGAGCTTCCTGCAGAGATTCTGATCCTCCTATTCATGGAAGTTATAGTGGGAAACCACCTCAAGGGATTATTGAAACTTCTACTAAAATTTTTAGAATCTCTATCAACATTTTCCACTAAAATTTTACAGGTTTGAGGGGGGAAATGAATAATTTTATTCCCCACTAGAAATTCCATTGGAAATTTTGGTGGAACTTCTAGTCCTCTTGTTCTTAGAAGTGTTGGTGGGAAGTAACCTCAAGGGATGATTGAAAGTTCCACTAAAATTGTTGAAATCTCCACCAAAACTTTACACTAAAATTTTTAAGGCTTGAGAACATTCATTAAATTCCATTAGAACTTACAGTCCTCATATTCTTGTATGTTCCAGTGGTAATTCTCCTTAAGGTATGACTTAAAGTCCCACTAAAATTTTGGGAATCCCCACCAACACTTTCCACTGAAATTTTGCAGGCTTGAGAGGGGTAACTGATATGCTACTTTCCAGCTGAAATTCAATGCAATTCCACTGGAACTTTCAATCCTCCTATTGTAATGTTCTATTAATTTCCACTAACATTTTCCACATTCAATTTTTTGGTGTAAATTTTAGATCAAATATGATGTCCTTACAGCAACTTATATAATAAATTCAACCATATTTTAAAGAAGACCATACAAATGATTTTTGAGACACTTTTTTTGGAATATGTTCAATGATTTTACATTTAAAAATTTATAAGCATCGGATTGTAAGAAATCCAATAGCTTAGTTATATATATGCTTAATAGTTATGATCCATCAACTTATATATTCTAAATCTATAGTGTGGAAGCAAAGTTTTGTGAAATTGATATTAGAATGATGTTCGGGATTACCAAAGGGGAAACTGAAATCAATGACTTATATTCATCCAAACTTATGAAGGAACCTTTATATATACATAGATTTAAAAATGGTGTAATATTTATTATAGAAAATTCAATACAAAGAGAAATTATAAAAGATATTCTAGGGGATAAACTGTAGGACCTTGTTGACACGGAAACACTCCTCTATTTGTACGCATGTGTTACTATTTTCTTTCCAACTACATGTGATTATTTAATTTGTTGTTTTAAAATTTTCACAGATATTTTTGAAAACATATGAACTCTAAATTAGTCTCATGAAATACACTATTAACTGATTAATTCTATCAAAGAATTACACAAACATCATTCTAAGATTTCAAGGTTCATTGTGTCATTGCTAGTATGGTTTAAAATTTAATATCTATCATATCTAGAATTTTTCTTAATACATATTTTATTCCTATAGTATTGTTATTTTAAAATCATAGGACTCATGAAAGAAAATGAGAAAAATTGAAATTCTCCTTTTATAAAATGGAGCTTGTCAAATTTGGATGCAACTATCAAAAATAAACTTAAGGGTCAATAATTTAAAGCTAGTGGGCTAAGTCTTTAAATTTCAGTATTATTTTAATGATTTCATTAATAAACATGGTTATGTAAAACAGCTACCCAAAGATAGTAAACATGAAGAGGGTTTACAACAAACAAAATCCATTATGGGATGTGGTATAGCAGTGTAAGAGTCTATCAAGGATGAAAAGGAAAAACTACAAGTCCTTGAAGAATAAAATGAAATTTTAAATAGAAAAATTGAGAAGATGGAATCCAAGATGAAGAAAAAAGATAAAAAAAATAAAAAAATAGAAACAATTTATAGATGGAAACAGTAACAAAGAGGCAAGTGGAATGAACCCTAAAATGGAAGGGGATAGTAACAAAGATGATAACCAGTCGATGAACGTCGTTGTAATGTGTGAAAAAAAGGAAGTTGAATGTCAAACACCCAAATATGAAGAGAGAGTTAGCCCTATAGTAAAGGACCAAAGTCAGACAGAACGTCCCAAGGAAATAGGGATCTTGGAAAAGAAAACCATGACCATGACTATAGAAAAATTTCATCCAATTATCCATAAAGATAATGAAGTAGCATAAAAGAAAGAAGATGCTCAAGAATAGTGCACACCTCTCATAGCTAGTAGTAAATATGAAAAGTATAGACTAAGAACTCTCTGAACCTAGTCACTAATTAAAAATGTAAAATAAAGAACAAGAAAAGAAAATAAGTTTGACTTGGCATTTGTTTATGAAACTAGAACAAAAAAGAAAAATTGGTGTACAGCCAAAATCAATAGAAGAGTCGTCTTAGTGAGAAAAAATCATCAACATGACTAGTATTTCAAGGAAAATAGATTAGAGAAGGCTTATTACTGGGAATTTTTTCATGCCAAAATGTGTAAGTAAAATTCAACGATTGTAGAAATAATATTAAGAGTATCTTTATTAGATTATAAAGTTAGAGCCTAGCCCATATTCTATTAGGACCAAAGAGAATGATCACCCTTAAACTTCTATATTAAATTCCCCTTCATAGTGCATGTTTTCTTATACATAACTGTTATTATTTTGAAGTGAATATATCTGGAATTTTGGAATCAAGTTCCATTTAGTTGTAATGGATGGCATTTTCTCTCTTTTGAACAAAGAAATCAAGAGTAGTAAGGTAAGTTAACAATATTATTGTAAAATAATTTCCACTTAGTGTCATATCCTTCACTCATTTTCAATGATATAAGTTAATATATGCATATGATAAAATAATAAAAACCAAGAGTCAAATGGGGAATATGGCTATAATTTTCATAAATGAATCAACATTTATTACTAGTGATGTCATTATGAGTATACTATTCCCTATATTCTTTAAGTTGAAAATTTAATGGTTCACAATTGATCTAAATTTATTAATATTTATAGGGAATAATTTCAATGAAAAATAAAATTTTGATACATATGTTGATAGAGAAACCAGTTAAAGATATGCTCCAGTTAAATGGAAAAAATTTCATCCTCATCAACAACACGAATATACATTGAACATTGCTAATTTTTAATGTGGAAAGAAAATATTTGAGCCACTACAACTCGATGCAACCTTAGTTGAGTGGTGGTGTACATTATATTTATCATAAGGATGCATTTGTAATGATACATTTTCTCCTCTTTGACTTGAAATACATTTTTAAACTAACCAACTGAGATAATTAAATGTCTAAAACTATACACACTTGTAGAATTCATTTATTGAAGAGATCATTAAGAAATGTCACCTTAGTTACATAGACAATATTTTCCTTGTGTTCATTGTGGAAGATACCCCTCAACAGGGTGATGAAATCTTGGACTATGAAATAGTAGTTTTTCATCTTATAGAGAAGATGAAAATAGATTAATCATATAACAAGAACCTCATACAAGAAAAAATTAATGACCTATGAATTTATATGGTGCATTGCTTCCTTTCCAACCCTAATAACAACTAATCAAAATATCTTTTAGAAGAAGGACTTTCCTATTGGCATTAACACTACCAACATCGAGATAAACAATCAAACAACCCTGCTTTATGAGTGTGAGATTAAAGTGGAATAGAACATGTTGTTCGTTTCTTAACTTTTTTCAATTTTTTGGTATTTTAGCAGTAGTTTTGTTTTAATAGAAAATATAATAAAACATTTTTATCAATATAAGTGGTCTCAAATACAATCTTCATGCATTACAATTCAAAATAGAAAAAAAATCTAGTTTTTCAGCAGTGTTCAAACATCATCGAACCATGTTTTCTTAGAAGTCTTCAATTTTTCTATATGGTATCAGTAGTTTGGAACATGATGCCTGTATAAATGGTCTCAAATACCAATATGGGTTCTTTTCAAATAAAAATAGTTTCTGGTGTTACAAAAATTCTCATATAGCACTCGTGCATGCAAACTACATTTCCTAAAATAGGTTTTTTATAAACAAACTGTAGTTTCATAAAATGGTTTTTCATTGCATTACAATTCAAACTAGCCTATAAATGGTTTAATGTATGAATTAAAATTCATTATATCATGTAAATGGTTCATAAAAATGGTTTCTAGATACATTACAATTTATTAAAATAGAAAATTTTGTCTAGTTCTATCAATGGTGTTCAAACATTAGTAAAACATGTTTTCTTAGCAATGTTCAATTTTTCTATTTGGCATCAGTACTTTGGAACATGATGTTAGTATAAGTGGTCAGAAATACCAATTTGGTTTCTTTATAACAATCTCGTGATGATGACTAAATCCCATAATGACACATAAGGGCATGTACTCTTTATTAGTGTTTAAAGTTGTGTCAAAAACAAAAAAAAACATCTCCAAATAACTCATAATCTGTCTTCATTTTTTGATCAAATCCAAAAATATTTGTAATTTTATCAGTCAATTCAAACTACATAGTATAAAAAAATGATGGATTGTCCTAAATTTTTCTTTCAAGGTACTCTAACATGAAAAATGAATTTCCATGAACCAATTCTATTTTTTACCCAATAACATCTAGTCCTCCTACAATATTTATCACAAATGATAAAGAATCATTTGTTTTAATACTTGTTAAGGCATTCACATATAACTCAGTTGCTTTTTTTTGTTATTTTTCTTTGGGACATCATCATATGAATTGATTTAGGATTGTATAAGGGATGATTATTCCCTTCAACAAAGACATTACATGCATATTTCCCACAATAAAACGAACAAACCCCCATTCAAGCAAGGAAACCAGTACGTGTCTCACCATGAGAAAATTTCACCATGTTCTGTGACTTTCTTTGCTACACGAATAAAGGCATGTTGTGATGATGGATTTATCATTTCTCACTTTATTTGAGTATTTTCAACACACACTAAACCCATTTAGTCTCTCATGTATAGAATAGAAACATTTTGTGTCCCCAAGTGATTTGAACTTCATCCCTACAGCTGATTTAATAGATGATGATGCAACATCAACATCGTCAGCATTAGAACAACCTACAACATAGAAACTTTGGTTCAAGGAAAGTACAATATGATTTTCATTGAAATTTATAAATACTTTCAGAAAAACATTTATTGGAAGTTTCAGTGAAAGTTCCAGTGGAAGTTTCAGTGGAAGTTCCAATGAAAGCTTTAACAAACCTTCCATTGAAAGTTTCACTACACAATTCAGAATACAAAAAAAACAAAAAATTGGATTTAGATATGATATATTTTAAAAAATATATATATATATATATATAATAAATGCAATGATATAAAATATGTATTATATTTATTACATAATTTTTATAAATATAATATTTCTTTGTAAATAAAATATAATTTACTATATAAAAATGTATAAACTGCATGAATAAAAATGTAGATAAAATTTATATATTTAGGGAAATAAATATTTATAAATATAAAAAACAAAAACATTTTTATGAAATTATAACTAAAACTAAATTTATAATAAATGCACATATAAATATATTTAATATATATTTTACAAAATCTTTATAAATAACATTTATAAATACTTTCAATGAAAGTTATGGTGGAAGTTCCAATAAAAGTTCTTGTGCAAGTTTCCATAAAAGTTCTAGGAAAAGTTTTGAGCAAGTTACATTGAAAGTTCCAATGAAGTTCAGTGGAAGTTACAGTGACAGTTTCAGTGAAACTCTTGATTTATAATAAATGTGATTATAAAATATATTTAATATATTTTTAAAAAAAAATTATAAACAACATTTATAAATCCATTTAGTGAAACTTTTAGTAGAAGTTACACTAAAAGTTTTAGTTAAAGTTCAAGTGCAAGTTCTAGTCAAAATTATAAGCAAGTTCCAATGAAACTTTCACTGAAAGTTTTAGAATACAATAAAAATTATATTTATAAAAATATATAACTAAAAAAATACTTACTATATATTAATAAAAGTTTTATTTTTAAAAATATATTTATAATAAATGAAATTATAGGAATTATGTATTATATTTGTTACATAATTTTTATAAATATAATATAATTTACTATATAATAATGTATATATTGTATGAATAAAATGTAAATAAAATTTATATATTTAGGAAAATAAATATTTATAAATTGAAAAAACAGAAACAATTTTATCAAATTATAATTAAAACTAAATTTACAATAAATGCAATTATAAAATATAATTAATATATTTTTTATTAAATATTTATAAATAACATTTATAAATCCTTGCGGTGAAACTTTCAATAGAATATACATTTAAAGTTTCAGTGGAAGTTCCAATGAAAGTTCTGATGCAAGTTCCAGTCAAAGATTTAGGCAATTTATAGTCAAAGTTCCACTAGAACCTCCAACTTTAGTGAAAGTTTCAGTGGAAATTCTAATGAAAGTTTCAAAACACAACAAAAAATATATTTATAAAATTATATAACTAAAAAAAATACATACTATATATTAATAAAAATTATTTTTAAAAAATATATATTTATAATAAATGAATATATGTATAATATATATTATATTTGTTACATAAATTTAAAAAATATAATATCCATATATTTTTTTAAATATAATACAATTTACTATATAAAATTTTATGTATGATATGAATAAAAATGTAAATAAATTTATACATTTATAAAAATAAATATTTATAAATATAAAAAACTGTTTTTTGTTTAAATTATAACTAAAACTAAATTTATAATAAATAAACTTATAAGATATATTTGAAATATTTTTTACAAAATATTTATAAATATAATTACATTTTCGGTGAAATTTTTAGTTTCAGTAAAAGTTCTAGTTATTTCAATAAATTTTTGACTGAAATTTTTAGTGAAGCTTTTAGTGGAAGTTTTATGGAAATTTTTAGTGAAAATTTTAGAGTAAGTTTCAGCATCTATTTCATTTTTTTATTTTTAGTCCAAGTTTCAGAGAAAGTTTTTGAAGGCTTCACTGAAACTTTCCATAAAATCTCCACTGAAATTCATCGCTTCACTAAAATTCAGCATACTGAATTGGGAAAAAACATTTCAATTTTAACCAAAAATCTAACATGTACTGTACAAAACTCCATTTAAACATGAAAAAGTTCAAATAATAATCTAAAATACCTTCATCGGTGGTCATTATAAGTAGAAGAAAAACCATTATAGACACCAAGAACTGTTTCATTTACCTCTCCGAAATAGCAACACACCCAAATCAAACTCCACAATTTTTCGCAACCTAGTTGAAAAATATTTTACAATAAACAATCATGACACAACCAAAAATCGAAAATTCCCTCCAACGAACTGCATGCCACTACCCTCCATAACCAGAAATTTAAATTTCTCTATGGAAATAGAAAATTCCGTGCACAACCTTGGTGTAACCCAGTGAAAGTACCCTTTGAAAATCGAAAAAAAATCTCTGTGAAATTCCTGACCATCCTGCGTGAAAAATTTCTGACCATTCTAGTCTTTCATTTCCCATAAGACCAAAACGTCCTCCATAAAACCATCAGAATCCTACCATCTATAAAAATGAGAACATTTCAACAACCAAGGCATTCACTAGATATAAAAATTATGTTTAAAAAATTTCTGACCATTCTAGTCTTTCATAAGTTTTCTTTCATTTTGTAATGCAGTAGTGGTGTGAGAATGTGTTAGTGAGGCAGGATCCCATATTCACTTTATATCTACAGTTTTATTCTGACCTCTATCAAATATTTTCCCCTCCCTCACTTATCCCATCCCACTTGCAGTGTAATGAAGTGAGTTAAGTAATGAATAGTGTATGTTGACATTAGGTAAGAAGTGGTATCATGTCTTGGCTAGGGTGTATCATTTTCCAATATCGAGGAAGTGGGATTGATGTGTTGAGGCAAGTTTCTAATGCATGTTGAGTTATACAATTTAAGTATTGAAATGTAATTCATGATTGGTTATAATTGAATTATCAAATAGATTTATATAATAAAAATGGATAATGAAGGATTACTTGGTTGAACCTTAAAAATCACCACACTTTCCCACTAACATTCATTTTCATTTCTTTTATTTTGTTTTTTTATTCACATATCTCTTTTATTTTTCCCTTTTCATTTCTTATTGTATTGAAATATTAAGAAAAATATAAAAAAAATTATTAATGAGTAAAGTGCGACCATCAAGTGTGACTCCTCAAGTGAGACAAGCCCTGAGTAAATGATCCTCTAAAGGCATCCCACAATTCATTTACAATAACAACCACCATCTAACACTCAAGAAAACATTAAACCAAAATTAAATGGAATAACCTATTACTGGTACCCTAAGATTCCTTCATTATCTTTGATTTGACATTTCATAAGCAAAAAAGGACAACAATGAAAACATTCAAAATTCTTATTTCATATCCACCAAACCACAAATAAAAAACCTTCTCAAAGATAAATACATATGATTCAAGATTAGATTCCCAAAATTCAATCAAAATTATCATAAAACTTATAACATCATTCCCTTCATTATTGGCTTGAGAAGGCAGTAGGATATTACTTGGCCTTAGGTGACATCCCCAAAACACCAAAGGCTGGAAATAAAAGTCAAGGGATTCAATACAATTAGGGGATGATTTTACCTTTGAGAATTAAAACAATTCAAACAAGCACACCATAACCAAATAACCACTAAATGATGCATGATAAAAATTTATAAAACTCAAAGTATAACAACTGATAATCAAACTCAACTGCAACCACGAACCATATCAAAGTACCAAGTGGAAACCAAACTAGAATGAAAAAATAAAGTGGAATAAAAAACTAAAGAAACTCAAAGACTCTAAGGTCACCGACTCCACTGCTCCCAATATGCTCCAAGATCCAACTCCACGAGACATACTCAAAGTATCATTAAGTATCACTAAATAAATGAGATACTTTTTCTTTACCTATGTATTGATAAACAATGTCTGTAAAAGCACCCAAGTGCCAAAGCAAGAGGTGAGTAATGAAACTTAGTAGGTTTTTTCCAAATGAATTCTCTACCCATGCCACTAATATAGAACAAGTTAGCACATTTATATAAAAAAATTTATATAAAACACTTTAAAAAATTAACAGTTTATATCAGAACCAAGAAATTTAACACCAAAATAGTTCCCAAGGAAAGAAACCAAACAACTCTTAAAAAACATTTCTCAAATCTCATTTCGGCATAATCTATTCCATTCCATGCATCCACATAGCCAACCATACATTCCATCATGGACCTCCCTATACTCATGAGTGGTGAGTCATCCTTTCACCAAGTCATCACTTGGTGAACCATTTTGATGGGGGAAATTCACACCCTTATTTGTTCCATTCTTTTGATGGGGGAACTTCACTCCCTTATCCATCCCAAATGCACATGAACACACGCCAACCATTTATGCCAAAAACCATGTCAAATCAACCATTTCAACCATTTCAATAAAATAATTATTTTATTGAAACCTTTTCTAACAAACCATTTCCATAAATCCAACAAAACCATATTTTAAAATCAACATTTTAAAATCTATAAAATAAAGCTCTTTGCACAACCAATTTCCACAATTTCACAAACCATCACTAAAGAGGGTTTCTACCAAAATTTCCAAATCAATTTCACAATAAATTTCAAGCAATTTAGAAAATTTGAAACTAATCCATCAAGTTCTCATAAGAGGATTCGAGAGTGAATCCACCTACCTCATAAACTATGGAGAAAACGAATAATGACATGAATTGTTCAACAAAACCAGGTTGAATCTCTAAAAACTCGTCTTATATCTTGTTCCCTAACATCAACACAACCAAATTTCATCATGATTAGCATCAAATATCATATATTTATCCCCAACGGACTAGATATATGAATCTAAGAGAGAGAAGAAGAATAGATCTAAGGAAAACTACCAAGAATGGAGACTTATCAAGTAATTTGTCCTTCAACACACCAAGATTTGCCAACGGAACACTCTCAGATCGAAGGGGAGAGTCTCCACAGCCTTTGGGAGGATAGAAAACTGATTTAGGGTTGAACTAAGTGAAAAATGATAGGTTTAGGAGTAAATATGAGTGACATCCACTTTTTAGGATCTAAAAAATAATCGTGCATGGTTGGGTCACATGGTTAGGAAAACAGTACACCATCAACTACCACACAACACCCTTTGCATGGTTGGATCGCATAGTTAGGCAAATCATGTACCAACTGTGTTTTTCCTTTATTTCAAAAAGCATGATGACTCCTAGGTGGCCACACAGTTTGACTAAACCATGCGCCTAACCATGTGCCTACCCAGTAGCTTCTGTTTCACTTTTTCACGATTTCATGTAGGAGTTGCATGGTTTCTACTAACCGTTCTCAAACTGTTCACCAATAGAAAATCCCCAAAAACATTACAAGAGTCCTATAAACCCTCCCAAACATCACCCAAACACTCTACATCATTAACATACATAAATAAAGGGTTACTTAATTGAAATCGGGGGTGCTACATTCTCCCCACCATTGGTCTTTCTGTCCCCAGAAAATAGAAACTCGTCATTTCCCTGAAAGAGTTAGGGTCATTGCTCGACCATTTTTTTCTCCCATTCCCAAGTTTCTTCCTGAATCCAACCATGTTTCCACAAAACCCGAACTAGACCGATATTTTTCCCATATAAGACTTTCTCTTACCTATACACGATTCGTACTTGCACATGAACTAATGAAGAATCAGGCTCTAGGTCAACATGATTTCATTAAATCACATGATCAGGATTCAGCTGATACTTTTTCAACTAAGATACATAAAACACATTATGCGCTGAACTGGACCATGGTGGTAATGTCAACTGATATGCCACCTCACCAGCCTATTCAAGTATCTCAAAAGGGCCTATGTATCGAAGAGATAACTTGTCCTGCTTCCCAAAATGATGATGACCAAGCCTTGGAGAGATTCTCAAGAACACATGATCACTCGCCTCAAAAAACAATGGACATTGACGATGATCCGCATATGATTTTTTGATGACTCTAAGTCATCTCCATCCTTTTACTGGTCAACTGAATCTTCTCTGTTGTCTCTTGGACAAGGCTTTTCCCAACCAGTGAAGTCTCACCTGTTTCCACCCAACAAATTGGAGAATGATAAGGATGCTCATACAATTCTTCAAAAGGAGCCATATGTATCGAGGTCTGGTAACTGTTGTTATATGATAACTCCACTAACGATATGTGCTCGTCCCATGAGCTAGAAAAATCCATCACACAAGCCCACAGTAAGTCTTTCAATGTTTGTATCATCCTTTTGGATTTTCCATCTTTATGATGATGATACTCCATACTCATAGTCAACTGAGCCTCAAGGGATTGTTGTAAGGATTTCTAGAAATGAGATGTAAACCTCGGATTTTTTTTTGATACTATCGAAACTGGTACGTCATGCCTCTTTACCACTTCACAGATATGTATTTTGGATAAGTCCCCCATGGTGTGAGATTCATGAATAGGGATGAAGTGGATTGGCTTTTTGAGATAATCCACTATCACCCATATGGAATCATGTTTATGAACCGTTCTTGGGATACCTGTTACAAAATCCATGGCTATATGCTCCCATTTCCAAACAGAAATAGGTAAAGACCGCAACATACATGTTGGTCGCTAATTCTCTTCCTTAACCTACTGAAAAGTTAGGCATCGTAAAGCAAACTCAAACACCTTCATTTTCATATCAACCCACCAAAATGTGCTTTCAATGCCTTATAAATCTTTTGTATTCTCATATGAACAGCTCATCCTGAATGGTGGTAATCATGAAGAAGTTGTTGATGAAAAGTCAAAGGTACAACCATCTGACTTTGAAACCACAAAATTGGACTCTCATCCAACTTGCATCCCTCAATGGTCTCCCCACCATTGATTTTTGACCTCATAGCAACACATTCACAATCGGATGTTTGTGCCACTTTAATGGTTTCAACCAAATTTGGAACAAAAGAAACTAGAAATAAAATTCCAACATTACCTTGATCTTCACATTCTAAGTGTATGTCAACTATGACTGACATCAAATGCCACTGATCTGAAGCCTCTTTTTCCAACTGAACATATGAATTTTTTCTTAATATATCTGCCACTGAATTTCCTTTACCTGGTGTATACATTAATTCAAAGTCAACCATTTAGAGGTACTGCATCCATCTTCTTTGTCTCAGGTTAAAATATCTCTCTGAGAAAATATGTTTCAAACTTTTATGATGTGTAAACATATTCAATTCCTCACCAAATAGGTAATGATGTCAAGTCTTCAAAGCATGGACTACGAAAGCTAACTCTAAATCATGTGTTGGGTAGTTATTATCATCAAACTGTAACTTCCTTGAGCCATAAGTGACAACATGATCTCATTCAATGAGAACACATCCCAACCCAAATCCCAAAGCATTATAATACACCACATACCATTTTCTTGATTCCAAAAAAATCAAGATCGGTGTTAATGTAAGGTGAACTTTAAGCTCTTGAAAAGACTTTTGAAATTCATTATTCTATTGGAATGGAACATTTTTCCTCATCAAAGCTATCATTGGTGAATCTAGTCATGTTAAATCATGAACAAAACGTCATTAATAACCAACTAGACCAAAGAAATTGTGTATCACGAAAACATTCTTTGGCGGTTGCCAAGATATAACAGTTTCTATCTTTTTTGGATCCATAGAGACACCTCTTTCAGAGATAACATGGACAAGGAAACGTACCTCTTATATCCAAAAATCACACTTTGATAATTTGGCATACTGACGATGATCCCGCAAGATTCCCAACATGGTCTTCAAGTGTTTTTCATGCCCATCCCTTGTCCTTGAATACGCCAATACGTTATCCACAAACACCACCACAAAATAATCCATATATATTTGAAATATCTGATTCATCAATGTCATAAATATTTTTGGTGCATTCGTAAATCTGAAAATCATAACCACGTAATCATAATGGTCATATCTACTATTGAAATTTGTATTTAGAATATCCTCTTTTCGAACTAGAAATTGGTCATATCCTGATCGCAAGTCAATTTTAGAGAACCATTGGGCACCCCTCAATTGATCAAACAGATCATCAATGTGTAGAAGTGAATATTGATACATTATCGTAACATGGTTAAGATTGCGATAATACACACGCAACCAAAGAGTTTCATCCACCCTTTTGACAAACAAGACTAATGTTTCCCACGAAGACGTGCTAGGATGAGTGAACCCTTTGCTTTCGAGATCTTCCATATGAACTTTCAATTCCTTTAATTATGTTGGTGTTATTTAGTAAGACAAAATGGAAATAGGACTGGTCCTTGGTAGAAGATCAATCATAAACTCCACTTCTCTTGTGGGTGGAAACTCTGAGAAATTTTCTGAAAAAACATCCGAAAACTAATTAAAACCCATTGTAAAAATTTTATTCGTGATCTATTCCATTGATGCCAAAGTCCAAACTACTAATTGGTATGAGATCGTTCCAACTACTGGTGCCATAAGCCCATTTCACCTTCCTTTACATTCTGGTCTCCTTTAAAGAGATGCTTAATGTCATCATCAGTCGTAAAACTAACCTTTCACGTATAACAATTGATGTGATCCTTGAACATTGTCAACCAATCCATACTCAGGATTATGTCACAGAAATACATCTCAAGCACAGAGAAATATCATATCAACTCAGCTACATTCACAGTTATAGAACATGTTCTGCATAAAAAAGGCTCGACATTCTCTTTGACCAAGAGTATTTTGAAGTTTAAAAAAAGAATGCATCATCTCAACATGAAAACCTATCAATTCAATAACACAAGATGCAATAAATGAATAGGATGCACCTGTATCAAACAAAGCCTGCATAAGGGTATAATTCAAAAGAATTGTATCTCTCACAGTTGATGGTCCATTTTGATCATCCACAATAACTTTTTTAACTTCAACTTCTTACTCATTTCACTTTTTTCTTTATTGACTTGTTGAGATTGTCATTGTTAAGGAGTTATGGTATTCCTAAAATCATCATGGCTAGCTCGGTTCTGCTGACGGGAGGTATTATGTTGCCCTTATCCTGTCGAAGCATATGATATCTGCAAAACATGAAATGTGTCCTGAACACCCGACCTTAGATCACTGCGTCAATGGTGCTAAATATTTCTCATTTGATTTCAATTATGGCATGCTCTAGGTGGTTCTATACAATCTCGCTTCATGTGGTCCAAAGAACCAAACTGGAAACATCATGGCTTGCTCTTAGGTTTTGGAGGAAAATTCATCGAATCAATCGTCTAATTCAGGGTTATTCCACTACCTTGGAAATAGGTGTTCCTCTTCTGTTTGTTCCCAGTATTAGAGTTCCCATCGTTTCCCATAGGTACCAACATGCTCCCTCCACCCGTAGCTCCTGAGATTTCCCTTTCTGCCACCATCGCTCTATTGACCATCTCTGTATAATCTGTTACACAAAGCATGAAAATTCTCAAGTGAATCTCTTGCCTCATCCCTGATTCAAAAATGTGCCCCTTCAAGGACACACTAGTAGCAACTTCAGGCGTAAAGTGAACTAAATTCATAAATTTAACCACACTCTGTCATTGATAGATTTTCTTTCTTTAAGCTAAAAAAGTCTATCAATCTTACAATTCTGAACATATAAAGATAGAATTGTTTGTTAAACAATTCTTCAAAATCCCCTCATGCAATGTCTTGGTCTAATTTAGCATGAACTGCTAAATCTCACCACCAACGTGCAAGATCTTCCAGCATATATGTCGTCAACTTGAATTTAAACTATATTGGTGTGCCAAGGAAATCAAAGATTTGATTCATCATATTCAGCCACACCTCTGCCTTCTCTAGTTCCAAATCACCCCGAAAGATGGGTAGATTCTACTTCTGAAACTGAATGGAATGATCCACTTGTCTCGGTCCATCCCTTTGGTTCCCTCTATCCACAACCTGAAAGGATTGGACTATACTCTAAACCATCTATTGGTTCACATGTGTCTTAGGTGCAACCACATTCTCAATAGCCTCTTCTGGTTGATTTCTACGATGCCTACCAGGTGTCATTCTCTATAACCAAAACAAAAAGACTTAAGTCTCACTATCTAGCAAATAAAATCTTAGCAATTTCAAATTTAACATATCATAACTATCACAACAAGGCTTTCCCAAAATTCCACATTTTTTGTTTTCAACCCATTTTTGAAAATTCCAACATTCTTTTGAAAATCATACCATTTTAAAAATACCACTATCAATCTATTTTCAAAATCTCACATTTGAAACCATTTTTCAATCATTCTCAAAGATCCACATTTTTGAACTAAAAACATAAATCATTACTCAACATGAAATATGAAATCCAAGTGGGAAGTCATTTCTATCAATTCATGTCATTCTCTTCTCATTGGCTAAACTCATGAAAATGAGATTACAACTCCTATAAGTGTGTCCAAAACACTTATGTACCCAACTCCCTGATAACTTTAAGTTTAACATAAATAGGTTAGTTGTGCCTTTTTATGCCATATATTTCAAGTCCTGAAAATCCTACTCATTTCTATCATCCCAACTTGAGAACTAATCAAGAATGAATTTTAACTCCAAGACCGACAAATCAAATGTCATTTTTTTCAAAATATTTACACCAACCAAGACTAATATCATTTTCAAGTCAAGGACCGAACAAGCTGATACCACTTGTAACATCACGCACCTCCTCATTGGCTTGAGAAAGCGGTGGGATATTACTTTGCCTTAGGCAACATCCCCAAGACATCAAAGTCTGACAATAAATGTCAAGGGATTCAATACAATTGGGGGACGATTTTCCCTTTGGAAATTAAATCAACCCAACCAAGAACACCATAACCAAATAATCACTAAATGATGCACGATAACAATGTATACAACTCAAATTATAACAATTGATAATCAAACTAAGCCATAGCCATGAATCATATTAAAGTACCAAGTGAAAACCAAACTAGAATCAAAAAACAAAGCGGGATACAAAACCAACAAAACTCAAAGACTCTAAGGTCACCGACTCCACAACTCCCAACATGCTCCAAGCTCCAACTCCACAAGATATAAATATCATAAAGCATCACTAAAGAAATGAGATACTTTGTATTTACCTGTGTCTCGATAAACAATGTCTGCAAAAGCACACAAGTGCCAAAGTAGGGGGTGAGAAATGAAACTCAATAGTTTTTTTCCAAATGACTTCTCTACTCATTTCACTAGGATAAAACAAGTTAGCACATTTATATAAAATAATTAATATAAAACACTTTAAAATATTTAATAGTTTATATCAGAGCCAAAAAATTTAACACCAAAATGGTTTCCAAGGAAAGCAACCAAACAACTCTTAAAACCCATTTCTCAAATCTCATTTTGACATAATTCATTCCATTCCACACATCCACACATCCAACCATGTATGCAACCATGGACCTCCCTATACTCGTGAGTGGTTAGTCATCCTTTCACCAAGTCGTCACTTAGTGAAACATTTTTATGGGGAACTTCACGACCTTATCCATCCCAAAAGCACATGAACACACTCCAACTATTTATGCCAAAAACCATGTCAAATAAACCATTTCAACCATTTCAATAAAACCGTTATTTTATTGAAAACCTTTCTAACAAACCTTTTCAATAAATCTAATAAATCCATATTTTAACATCAATATTTTAAAATCCAAAAAACAAATCTCTTTGCACAATCAATTTTCACAATTTCACAAACCATCACTAAAGAGAGTTTCTACCAAGATTTTCACATCAATTTCACAATCAATTTCAAGAAATTAAAATAATTTGAAATTGAGCCATCAAGTTCTAATAAGATCTGAGATTCAAGCCCACCTACCTCAGAAATTATGGCGAAAACAAAGGACGGTACGAATTCTTCAACGAAACTGGTTTGAAACTCTAAAAACCCGCCTTAGATCTTGTTCCCTAACATCAACATTGTTGGGCATGTATTGTCGCAACAATACTCTATAATCAATGATGATTTTGATGCTCACAAATACCCTTGTTTGTTTTCTAATGAAGTTTTTATGAGTAAGTTTTTCAGGAATTTTGTTCATATCAAAGGAACTCTAACATTATGGGATTTACTCTGGAAACATTGTTTCCATCCCTACGTTACACTGTTGTGAATAGTGCACATATAGATCATTATCCCTATGCTATGTTGAAAATTTTCCATTTCAAACATACAGTGAATAGTGCGCGTATGGATCATCGTCCCTACGCTATGCTAAGAAGATTGTGTATGGATCAGCAACCCTACATTGGAATCTGGAAATATTATTCATAAACCTTACATTTAGGAAATATAGGAAAGTATGGTTTGTCAACCCTATGTGATATCCCTACGTTATGCATATGAACATATAGAAGATGAATGCTACATGTCATCCCTATGTTACGCAAATAAAAGTATGGTTAGTAAACCATACATTGGTAAAAGAACCCTATGCTACACTACTTAACCCTACATTGTGTTCTCAATAGCTGTGATCTGTGAAGCCAAGTTGCTTATTCAAATCAGCTGGAATGATTTAATTAGAGTTAATGACTGATTCAAAGATCATTATGATCTGTTTCGAAGAACCCTTTTTCTCGGATAACTGCTTCGATTCTTATGGGAAGTTCTATTTAAGATTTGAATTCCTGTGATTAATCAGGAAAGAATTTCAGATCTGGAAATATCAAAGGAAATTACTTTCTCTATTTATTCTTTAAAAATCTGATAAAAATTAAGTATGTATGTATGTCGA
This sequence comes from Viscum album, assembly GCA_963277665.1. Lineage (NCBI taxonomy): Eukaryota > Viridiplantae > Streptophyta > Magnoliopsida > Santalales > Viscaceae > Viscum > Viscum album. The sequence continues at coordinate 667,151,559 of OY728131.1, read as the reverse complement.
ATAGTTGTTGATACTGATAATTTTTATGTGCTGCTATTATAGTTGATCGAATCTCGATCATCTGCAAAAGAGGAGAATCTTTCTAAGTACTGATCATTCTCAACCTCATTTTGTTTACATGAAGTTTCAATTTTATTGAAGATCATTGTGCAATAAGGATCTCTTCAAATTATTCTTTCTCGAAGAAATTCCTTTCTGAAGAAGAAGATCCATCAATTGTCAATTGCGTACTACTGCAACTATGAAGATCAACCTTACTATTTTATGAATCAATTCCTATTGATTGGAATTTTGACCACTCGTAATCAGTTGTGGTGGGGTATCAGCTTCTCGGTCTAAGCTGTGGATATTGGTTCTTTGTTACAGAACTAGAAGACTTTTTTGTTTTAGTCTTATTTGTAAAGGTGTCAACTTTCTGCACTCAGTTGTGGATTGAAGGCATTGTGATAAGAGGACATGTTCTAGTGAAATCACCAAGCTCACAGAGAGAGTGATTGGTGGAGTGGACTATGGGATATTTTTTCCCATAACCACTATAAAAATTTGTGTTCATTACTTCTGTATATTTGTTTCACTTTTTCATACAGAAGAACAACACTGCAAATCTTCGTAATTTTCAGAGAGATTCAAAAATCTGAATTGTGGAAGGTAATTTGAAAATACACAATTCACCCCCCCCCCCCCCTCCCCCTCTTGTGTTGCTTTGTACATTATAACCTAACAATTGGTATCAAATGAGATATTTTTGGATAAAGCTATAGCAAGTTGAAGAGTATAAGATCTGTACAAAGAAGATGGCAATGACTGATCCGAGAGAAGGAATGTTAATGGTGCATACTCCATATTTCAATGGTGAAAAATATGGATGCTAGCAGTCAAGGATTATTATATATCTAACAAATCTCAGATACAAATCCTATTTAAAAATTCAATCTCCTTACAAGATTCCTAAGAAACCAGAGACTTGGGATGCAGCTACTGAAGCGGATTATGATATGAATTCAAAAGAAATGAATGCTATTATTTGTGGTCTTGGACCAGACGAATTCAACTGTGTATCGCAATTCCCAACAGCCTATGAAATGTGGAAAACGATTACAGTATCCTACGAAGGTACTGACAATGTTAGACAAATGAGATATGCAACAGCGAAATTAAAATTCGATACTTTCAGAATGTTTGATGGATAGATCATTACATAGATGAATGGAAGGCTGAATGAAATTGTTAATAATGTTACATCCTTGGGTGAGACTATCAGTCAACCTGATCAAGCCTTGAAATAACTAAGAGTATTACTCGTGAAATGGAATGGAATATCAGCTACAATTCAGTAATCATCTCCTGTCAAAAATTTAACAATGAAAGAATTAATTGGGACTCTGGTGATGTAGGAAGCAGAAATGCAAGAAGAAGCTGGAGATCATAAAGTTATTATAAAAAGAGAAAACACTTCATTGAAAGTGACATATCAGAACCAAAGCAAAAATCCAAAACAAGAAAAAATGGAGAAGAATTTAGGCTCCTCAGATTCTGAAATTGAACTAGCTCAATTAGCCAGAAAGTTCAGCAAGTTCTACAAAAAGAAAAGAGGCTTTAGAAAACCTTACAAGAAGGATGGGAGAGAATCAAGAGAAGTTTGATTCTATGAATGCAAAAGATTGGGACACATCAGACCTGATTTTCCTCAATTGAAATAAGAAAGAAAAATACCAGAAAAGAAATATCATAAAAATGTTGATTATGAGCAAAAAAGGAAAAGAGTGATGAAGGCTACATGGAGTGTATCTGAAAACTATAACAGCTCCTCAGAAGTCGATTTAGAAAAAGAATTACAGAATCTAAAACCCAACATGTGTTTTATGTCTAAAGAAGAATAAGAGGTACAATCTTATTATTCATTTAATTTTGATTCTGGTAGTTGTTCAAATAAAAAGTTAGCTTCCTATTGCTCAATGCTAGAGGAAAAAATATGATTCCATACTAAAGAATCACAAATCTTTAAAGAATATTCACAAAGCAGTATTAGGATAAAGAGACGCTTTACTCAAACAATATCAGGAGTTGAATGAAAAATTCAATTCATCTACTACAATCAATGTTGACCATGAAGTCACGATCAAGGCTTTACAAGATGAAGTAGAAACTTACAAAAGTGTCACACTCTTTTTTACTAAAGGAGAAAATATTTTTAATGAAATTATTGTCAAGAATGTAATCAAAAAGGAAAATTTTAGTATACCAAGTAAAGGTAAAAAACTTAAGATTTATAAGAATTAATTTTTTCCTAACTCAAAAAGTGTAACTTGTAATTATTATGGAACAAAATGACATATATCAAAAAACAGTTACTTAAGAAATCCTCAGATAAATAAAATTAAAAGGGATTTTATTTCAAAAAAGATTATATGAAATAAATTATATGAGTTATGGAAAAACAAAGAAAATATGGGTTCCTAGAACTCTTCTTACTAACACTACTGGACCCAAGATGATGTGGGTACCAAAACAAACTCTTTTCTAATTGATTTTGCAGGAAACGGGTTATAGAACCAAAAAAGTTGTATGGTACATAGATAGTGGGTGCTCAAGGCACCTGAGTGGAAACTTAACAAACTTCAGTACACTGACTCAAATAGATAGATGTCTAGTTACCTTTGGCGATAATGCTAAAAGAAAAATAATTGGACTTAGAACTGTTGGTGATCCAAAAACTATCTCAATCAACAAGGTATTATATGTACAAGGGCTGAATCACAACCTAATAAGTATTTCTCAACTCTATGATGATGGATATTATGTTGATTTATCTAACAATTCATATTCTCTATTTAAAGATGAGATGCTTAAATTTAAATCACCTAGAACTGATAATGTTTATACTTTGGATTTAAATTCCTTGTGTAAATAGAAAGTGAATTGTTTGACTGCTAGGGTAAATGAGTCATGGATTTGACATAGAAAACTTGGTCATTGTAATATATATGTTTTACATAAATTATCTAAGAAGCAATTAATTTCCGATTTTCCTATTCTTAAATTTGATAGTGATAGATTCTGTGATACATGTCAAATTGGCAAACAACGCAAGTCTTCCTTCAAATCAATTAACAAAATTACTACATCTAAACCTTTAGAACTTATCCATATGGATTTGTTTGGACCATCTAGAATAGTTAGTTTAGTTGGTAAATTATATGTATATGTTTTAGTTGATGATTATTCAAGATTTACATGGGTTTATTTTCTAAAACTCAAAAGTGAAGTGTTCACTGTTTTTGAAAGTTTTTGCAAAATTATTCAAAACGAAAAGGGTCTTAAAATAATTTCATTAAGAATTGATCATGGTGGAGAATTTGAGAATCGGGAATTCAATTCCTTTTTCTCAAATCTAGGTATTAAACACACCTACTCTGCACCAAGAACACCTCCACAAAATGAAATTGTTGAAAGAAGAAATAGAAATATTCAAGAAATGTCCAGGACTATGCTAAATGAATACAGTCTTCCTGCCTACTTATGGGCAGAAGCTATAAGCACAACCTACTATATAATGAATAGAGTATTAATTAGACCAATTTTCAAAAATACACCCTATGAACTTTGGAATAACAGAAAGCCTAAAGTAAATTACTTTAAAGTTTTTGGATGCACAGTGTATATCTTGAACACCAAGGATAATCTTGGTAAGTTTGATCCAAAATCTGAAGAAGTAATATTTTTAGGATATTCTGCTACTTGTAAATCTTATAGAGTATTCAATAAAAATTCAAGGATTGATGAAGAATTAGTTTGTGTGAAGTTTGATAAAACTGACCCTTTCAATAAAGAGAAAGATCAAACTGATGAAATTGCTGACTCTAATGATAACATGAGACTAGAAAACCTGAAAGATGGTTTTGATAATAATAAAACTCAGTCAAGTTCAGAAGAACATGAAACTACTGAACCAATTAGTGTTTTACCTAGAAAGACTAGAACCCAAAAGAATCATCTCTTAGAAACTGTTATAGGAGACCTAGACATAGGAATTAGAACTAGAACAAGTGTAGGAAACATAACATAATTCTTTGCCTTTCTATCTCAATTAAAACCTAAGTCTATAGAAGAAACCTTAGAAGATGAAAGTTGGACTTTAGTAATGCAGGTTGAGCTAAACTAGTTTAAGAGGAATGAAGTTTGGAAGTTAATTGAAAGACCTTTAAATTATCCAGTTATAGGAACTAAATGGGTCTTTAGAAACAAATAGGATGATCAATGAATAATAACTAGAAACAAATCTAGATTAGTAGCTAAAGGATACAATCAGGAAGAAGGTATATATTATGATGAAACCTTTACCCATGTATCTAGATTAGAAGCCATTAAAATTCTTTTAGCCTATGCATCTCATATGAATTTTAAATTATATCAGATGAATATAAAATCTATCTTTTTAAATGGCTATTTAATAGAGGAAGTCTATGTTGAACAACCTCCTGCTTTTGAAAATTCTTAAAAACCATATTCTGTTTTTAAACTTATTAAAGCTCTCTATGGACTTAAACAAGCACCTAGAGCTTGGTATGAAAGATTAAGTTCTTTTCTTTTGAAAAATTATTTTACTGTAGGTCTGACAGACCCAACACTTTTTAATAAAACAGTTTGTCCTAATATTTTATTAGTTCAAATATATGTTGATGATGTAATTTTTTGTTCAACTAATAAAAAGATTTGTAATGATTTCTCAAATCTAATGCAAAAAGAATTTGAAATGAGTATGATGGGAGAATTGAATTTCTTTTTAGGACTTCAAATTTACCAAAAAGATTTGGGAAATGTTTTAAATCAAAGCAAATACATTATTGATTTACTGAAAAAGTTGGGACTTGAAAACAGCAAGACATATACAAATCTTATGTGTACTAATGTAAAACTTGATTTGGATGAATTTGGAAAACCGGTGGACAACAAGTTATATAGAGGTATTATTGGTAGTTTATTGTATCTTATTGCTAGCAGGACAAACATTATGTATTCAATATTTCTTTGTGCAAGATTTCAATCAAATCCTAAAGAATCTCATCTTACTACTGTTAAAAAAAATTAGATACCTAAAATAAACTGTTTTTCAATCTCTTCTTTACCCCAAAACTTCTGATTTTAATTTAATTTCATATTCAGATGCTGATTTTGGTGGTTGTAGATTAGATAGAAAAAGCACATCAGGAACCTGACACTTTTTAGGAAAATATTTAGTATCATGGTCAAGTAAGAAACAACACTCAGTTGCTCTATCAACAGTCGAGGCAGAATATGTATCCGCAGGCAGTTGTTGTGCACAAGTGTTATGGATGAAAAATACTCTACTAGACTTTAGATTAAGGTTTAATAGTACAACTATTTTATGTGATAATACTGGTTCTATAAATGTTTCAAAAAATCCTATAAGTCACTCGAGGACTAATCACATTGATATAAGACATCAGTTTCTAAGAGATCGTGTCCTTAAAAAGAATATATCTTTATAATTTGTTAATACCAAATGTCAATTAGCTGATATTTTCACAAAACCACTTCTCAATGCAAGTTTTTATTTTATTAAGGGGGGTTATGATTATTTAATTTTAAGTAAATATTTACTTTCAGTTACTTTGTTTTTAAGTGCTTGTTTAGTTTTTTTTAATAGACTTTAAAACTGTCCAGATATTTATTTATTTAATTTATTTTGGAAAATGTAATATTACTTTTCTTTTTCAAGAAAGTAATAAAATAAAACATTTTTTAAAGTATTGAGTATCATCTCAATTGGCGTGATAAAACCATTTGCATTCTTCCGCTCTCATTATTCTCTCTCACACATCCTGCCAGTTAATCGAGCACACTCTCTCTTGAAACCCTCTCACAAATCTTTCAAACCCTAAACCTTCGAACCTTCAAACCAGAAACCTTCAGAAGATGGATAGCTCAAGGAGATCAGACGATGCGGAGTTGAAGCTCTCTCTCTATCCACAGAAGAAAGCAAAAAGAATTTTTATAGGAAAGGTAATTGACTTTACCTATCTGGATTCAACAAATCTGTCTCTCAAGCAAGCAATAAGGTTTCAAGGGCTAGAGTTTATCTTTAGAGAAGATAATACACCAGTTGTGTATGATCTAGACGTTAAGGAATTCTATAAAAATGCTTCTTTCAGTCTCATTTTTGAGGAAGATACAGTGGTTTCTAAAATTCATGACAAAGAATTCTCTTTCTCTTTGGTTGAGATAGCAGAGAAACTGCATTGTCCCCATGAGGGGGAGTGCCATTTTGATTTAAAGAATATTGGTAATGGTAAGTATCCCTCAAAGGATATAATGTTTTCATTATTTGGAACAAGAACCATCAAGAAGATCATGTCCAAGGAACTAACTCCAGATATGCGAGTTATGATGAAGTTCATACAGTCAGCTATACTGCCCAGGACGGCAGAGCTAGATAAGGTTCTATATCCGGATATGTATGTGATGTTTTTATTTTTGAATAACATCAAGTTCAATTTTTGTCAGTTTATGCTGAGGTATTTAAGACATTGCTGTCATCCTGAAGCAAAGATGGGATATTATCCCTATGGCAGGATTCTCTCTCTGCTTTTAAGGAAAAAAGGCAAGCTAGCCGGTATGTTTTGTGCACAGAGGTGCCACTATTCAGATACTTTGACTGTTGGGGTGGTCAAGAAGTTGGGATTTGTATGGAACAATTCTTGAAATAGTTTATTACCTGTTGGTGTTGAGGAATAGCAAAAGTTGTTGGCTACTGCTCAGGGGGAGTAAAGAATGATTCCATCGGTTGGCTCTGTGAGAAAGATGTCAGATGAGGCCAGTGGATCAAGACCACGAGAATCATTAATTCATTTCAAGCGAAGAAGAATATCAGTTGTTATACTAGCTGCAGTGGATGAAGCGCCAGAAGTACCAGAACCTGAGGCTCAACAAGGTGAGCAGGTTGAAGAAGTTGAGCAAGAGGCTCAAAGCCATGAAAATCCAAGGGAAGTTGTCCCAAACCCTGCTGATCTTTCCATGATTATTTCAGATTCAATGTCCATAGGTGAATCTGTTCAGAGGACAAGTCCTGAAGAGAATTGAGAGTTAAGCCTAGCTGTGGTTGGTTCTGAACACGCAGGAGAACAATCTGAATCTTCTGACTCAGAGGCCAATGCCCAGGTAATCCATATTCAGCTATTGGATGCTCAGAATGCCTTCTTAAGGGAACAATTAGAAGCAGAAAAGAAAAAGTTTGAGGAATACAAACTAACTACAGTGCCTAGAGCAGAATTTGAAGCTCAGAAGCTTCACTTGGAACAGTTCAAAGAAAATCTCATTTTAGTGGGAGATCTTAGGGGATTCACAAAGATGTTATCTGGAGAGATATATTCTATGAAAGGTGAAGTTGTGAAGAAATTTGAGTTTGACGATTTCAAGCAAATGGTGGTGAGGGAATTTCAATCTCTTAAGGAAAGTGCATGTGCATCTTCCTTAGCTCAGCAAACCTCTCCAGATCTTATTAAAAGGTTTGAAGTCATTACAACAGTGTTGGCTGATTTTAATGACAGACTGCACACTCTTCAGTGTGACAGTACACCTTTGAAATATGCTGATTGACAATCAAAGGCACATAGTGAGCCAACTCACTTCAACTAATTCATGGATGGGCTTGGTGGTGACTCAACTTAAGGACAAGTTGAATTCTTTCATTCAGTCAGAGGAGGCAATGAATGACTTCGTGAAGATCAATCTTGTTGAAAACTTGAAGGTTGTCCTGGACTCAAAGAAGCTTCTTTAGCAATGGACAGAAGCGTTCAACAACCACTTCCAGAGTCTACTGATGAAGATCTATAGCATCCCGTCTTTTTATAACATAAACTTTCATTTCATTACACAAAACTGAGGATCGTTAAGGTTTAGTGTCTTGGAAATAAGGATCATAATACATAAAAAAACATAAAACATTCTTCTTAAACACTTGAAAGGCTTCTCCTTTAGTTCATCCTATGTTCATTATGCATCTCATAACCTGGGGACATACATCAAAAGAAAAGGTGAGCAGAAGGCCCAGTAAGGGAAACAAGAGAAACATTTTATATGTGAACTTGAGATACTTCACCAAGGACATGAAAAGAACTTTAAGGCATGAGAAATAAATCATGAGATACATCATAATAAAAATAACATTTTTCATAACTTGAAGATGTGGCTGCAACATTTAATATTGACAATCGTTTCGTTTCACCAAGGTCCATCCCCAAGGTGTCGTTAAAAATTACCAAGGTTATTCACCAAGGCGTTGTTAAAATGGTCATCTCTAGAGATTAAGTCTTTACCCAATGCATTGGAGCGCTATCAGGGCGCACCCTTAATTTTGCCTTTATTATCATGTGAGCCACATATATCATCATCAATAATTTCATAAATAACCCATATAGCATAAAATAAATGGGTTTCATTTCATAATCATAACGTTTTAAAAACTGCTTTAAAGACATGATCTTTACGTTACTTTAAACCCACGGAAAGGGAAAGCGGGTATCATGTATGTAAATCCCAGAATTTAAAATAGAACATTTTATATATATGTGTGAATACCCCTTTAGAAATAGGAGCTTTGAGTATTCACTTTATAACATAAAATAATTTTGAGAAAAGAGAGGCATTTTGAGACGAAAATTCTGCAGCATAACGGCTATGTTACAAGGTTTTAGAAAACTTTGAAAAGGGAGGGAACATGGGTTGAACAATCATAATTGACCCATAAAACAGTAGAGAGACAGAATAAGAAGGATATATGGACATGGTGATGAAATTTCAAGGACATACCATTTGAAATGAAAAACATGGAAGACAAAAATTTGATTTCTCTTATGAAAATTCGGCAGCCTAACGGCGTCACTTAAACTTCAACAAAAATGAATTGAACAAATCAAATAGGGTCTCTCATCATATGATCATAAGAGATCAGTATGATAGATATAGAGATCATACCCCAACATAATAAAAGCAACTTGAAAGATTTGACATGAAAATCGAACTTGAAAAATGAGAAGGGTGAAAGGATCACTTAAACATTCGGCAGCCTAACGGCGTCACTTAAACTTTCATAAAACGAAATGATGAGAGTAAGAGGGGATCTCTCATCATATAAACATGAAAGGGGCAGTAAGAGGAATATAAAATAACATCCTCTCACATAATAACATGGATCATAAAAGGAATGACATAAAAGAGATTACATGAAAGGAAAGAGAGGGGTCGGATCCCTTACCTTAAAACGTGACTCTTGAAACTCAAAGGATTGGACCTTGAGGGCTTGGGGGCACCTTGGGAGGACTCCTTGGAAGGTAAGAAGACCAGAACTTCGTTGGGGGAGAGTTGGGGGTGAAAACTAAAGGAGGAAAGGGTGGGTATTTATAGGGAAAGTGAGGGGGACAAGGCATTAATGGCCAAGGGACACCTCACATGTGCTTTTCTCAAACCCATGTGCTCTCCCTTGGCATTTATCATGGAGTTAGGCCACATGGGGCCCCCAAAACAATAATTCATCACCCTTGGCCGGCCAACCCTCAAAAGATCTCATGACATCATCATGACACCGTTATGATGTCATTAAACATACCGAAACCCTAAAACTGTAATTTTACTATTCACTGAAAATTCAACTTTCTCAGAATAATCCCAAAATTTCACATTAACCAAATATCGATGCTCTTAGTACATTTATGAACTCCATTTTATAAAAATAATTTTCTAAATATTTTTAATTTAATTTTTAAATAAAAGCACTATTCATCGAAAATTCATTTTTTTCAGAAAAATCCCCAAAAATTACCTTACCACAATATCGATGCTCTGAGTTCAAAAATAAAGTCATTTTTATAAAAATAATTTTCTAATCATTTTTAATTAAATTTTTAATTAAAAAACACTATTCACCTGAAAAAACTAATACTTGATTAATCATTTATGAAACCGTTATTTACCCATTTTATTGAATCACATTACTTAATCTAGGTTTCCAAATTATATTAAAACTTTCTTTGAGTGAAATTACTAATCCATTTGGTCACATTACTAATCCTAAGTGTAAAATCACTATTCATAATTTACTATTCATCGAAAATTAAGTTGATCTTATTAGACTCCAAATTCCTTACTGAACACTTTTGTAGAAGACCATTTTTTGAAAATCATTACACATCATTAGTTATTTAGGGTTTACATAAATATTTTAAAATATCCCTTTTTCAAAATTCATCAATAAAATACATTCTAAAATTATCTAGACATTTGAAATTTCACAAACATCACTAAAGGAAGAAATCTCAATTTATTCACCCAAAAGGATTACACAAGGAAGCTAGGGTCTCGTCACATAGCCCCTTATAACACCGGCATAAAACCTAAGTGTAAGGTGTGCTATGGTGAGAGAATCTGAGGGAGGCTCAGATAACATTGCCCTAGTAGTAATCTCTACTAACTTGAACTTCTCCCGCAGGCGTTTCCGTTCAAGCTTGACATGCTGGAGTTCGGCTTGGGCTTGGTCCAAAGCGAAGCCCACAGATGCTACCTCCTTCCCAAGCTCTGATAAGTGGGCTTCATAAGGGTTGAGTCTACTGGATGAAGTCATCGACTCCTCTTTCTGCATTAACCATTAACATCTTATTAAATCAATAAGAGTAAGTTAATATACTACTCAAAAAGATTGGGTCGTTACATTCTTCCCCCCTTAAGAAATTTCGTCCCCGAAATTTATACTTGAGGCCTAGTCGAAAAGGTGAGGGTACTTTTGCTTCATCGTTTCCTCAGGCTCCCAAGTCGCTTCTTCATACTTATGATTCCTCCACAACACTTTCACAAGGTGGGTAGTCTTGTTTTGTAGGACCTTGTCTCTACGGTCCAAGATCTCCACTGGCTGCTCCTCATAAGAGAGGTCATGTTCAAGTTGTACCACCTCTGGGTTCAGTACATGCGAAGGGTCGGGTATGTACTTCCTCAAGAGAGATACATGGAAGACATCATGAACTTGAGCTAGGTTCGGTGGAAGTGCTAGACGATAGGCCACTGCTCCTATGCGATCAAGGATTTCATAGGGGCCAATGTACCTAGGGCTGAGCTCCCTTTCTTCCCAAACCGCATGACTCTCTTACATGGAGAAATTCGAAGGAAGACTTTGTCACCAACACCAAACTCCAAGTCCCTTCGACGATTGTTAGCATAGCTCTTCTGCCGACTCTGAGCAGCCTTTATGTGTTGTTGGATGGCATGAACTTGTTCCGTCATCTCTTGCACGAGATCAGGCCCAAGAAGCTTCCTCTCACCAGTTTCATCCCAACAAGTAGGAGTTCTACACCGCTTTCCATATAGAGCTTCATAGGGTGTCATCTGAATACTCGAATGGAAGCTGTTGTTATAGGAGAACTCAACTAATGGGAGGTGTTGATCCCATCCACCTTTAAATTCCATTGAGCATAATCTCAACATGTCTTCGAGTGTCTGAATAGTCCTTTCAGATTGGCCATCAGTTTGAGGATGATAGGCCGTACTAAAATTCAATTCAGTATTCAGAGCATGCTGAAGACTTCTCCAGAATTTTGATGTGAATCTTGGGTCACGATCAGATACGATGGATAGTGGTACCCCATGCAGCCTTACCACTTCCTTCACGTATATCTTGGCAAGCTGATCCAGAGAGAAATCTTCCCGAATAGAGATAAAATGGGCTGTCTTGGTGAGACGGTCCACAATAACCCATATCGCATTGTTTCCTTTGGATGTTTTCGGGAGACCAGTTACAAAGTCCATAGTGATATTATCCCACTTCCATACTGGTATGGGTAGCGGTTGTAATACCCCCTTAGGAAGTTGTCGTTCTGCCTTTACTTGCTGACACACCAGGCACCTTGTAGTGTAATCAACAATCTCCCTCTTCATGTTATCCCACCAATAATGATCACGAAGGTCTCTATACATCTTAGTGCTTCCCGGGTGTATAGAGAATGTAGAGCTATGAGCTTCATCCATCAGTTCTTTCTTTATCTCCGGAATAGATGGAACACATAGTCTTGTACGAAATTTCAATACACCTTCTTGATCAATATTGAAATCAGGGAACTTCCCATCCTTTACAGCCTCAAACTTCTCCTGCAGCAAAGGATCTTCTTTTTGAGCCTTCTTGATCTTCTCTAGTAATGAAGGTTGAGAAATCATTTGGGATAGGGTTGATGATGTCCCTTTCCTTATAATTTCCATGTCCAGTTTTACTAGATCTTTAATCAAGGGATCTCCTACGATCCTCATTGTTGCCAGAACAACAGGATCTTTCCTGCTTAACGCATCTGCGACTTTGTTTGCTCTTCCAGGGTGATAATGAATTGAACAATCATAGTCTTTAATAAGCTCCAACCATCTCCTTTGTCTCATGTTCAATTCTTTCTGTGTGAAAATATACTTTAGACTTTGGTGGTCAGTGTATATATCACATTTCTCCCCATAAAGATAGTGCCTCCATATCTTTAGAGCAAAAACAACTGCCGCCAGTTCTAAATCATGCGTAGGATAATTCTGCTCATGAATCTTCAACTGTCGAGATGCATAAGCAATTACTTTGTCATTTTGCATGAGGACGCACCCAAGCCCTTTCAGAGATGCATCTCTAAAAATAACGAATCATTCTCCGATAGAGGGTAGTGTTAACACAGGTGCAGTAACCAATCTCTTCTTCAGCTCTTGGAAACTTTCCTCGCATTCCTTTGTCCAGATGAACTTAACCCATTTTCGAGTCAACTTGGTTAGTGGATTAGAAAGCCGTGAAAAGTTTTTCACAAACCTCCTATAATATCCTGTTAAACCAAGGAAACTACGAATCTCAATTACTGTTGTGGGTTGAGGCCACTCCTCCACAACCATTGTCTTTGCAGGGTCAACCGAGATTCCTTCATTGGTTACGATGTGCCCCAAGAAAGCCACCTGTTGTAACCAAAACTCACACTTGCTGAACTTCCCAAAGAGCCTCTCCTTCCGCAGAGTTTTCAATATAACCCTTAGATGATCTTCATGCTCCTCACGAATTTTTGAATATATCAAAATATCATCAATAAAAACTACCACAAAGTTATCAAGGTAGTCCTTAAAGACTCTATTCATCAAATCCATGAAAATAGCAGGAGCATTAGTCAAGCCGAAGGGCATAACAGTAAACTCATAATGCCCATATCTTGATCGGAAGGCAGTCTTTGGGATATCTTCCTTCTTCACCCTCAGTTGATGATAACCAGATCGAAGGTCAATCTTAGAGAAGAATTGAGCCCCGCGAAGTTGGTCAAATAAATCATCAATTCTTGGAAGAGGATATCTGTTCTTCACCGTGATCCCATTCAGTTCTCTATAATCGATGCATAGCCGCATTGATCCATCCTTCTTCTTCACAAAGAGAACTGGTGCTCCCCAAGGAGACAAACTCGGTCGGATAAACCCCTTCTCCAACAAGTCTTGGAGTTGTTTCTTTAACTCCTCTAGCTCCACATTTGTCATTCTATACGGAGTCTTTGATATCGGTTGAGACCCAGGTACGAGTTCAATGGAGAACTCTACCTCTCTTTCTGGGGGAGGTCCAGGTAACTCCTCAGGAAATACATCCATGTATTCCTGAACAATCGGAACATCTTCTATTTGTATGCTCCCTTTTCCTTCTTCATCATCACCGATTAACTCCATAAAGAAAGCTATAGGAGGTGCTTCTAGATAGGGGTCAGTTCGGGATATCTCTCCTTGGAAAATAACTGTAGGTCGTTCATTCAAGACTACTGAGATTTCCTTACTTCTGCATTTGATCTTAGCATTATACTTTGAGAGCCAGTCCATCCCTAGTATAATGTCGAATTCCATCATGGGAATGACTACTAGATTTGCGATAAGATTGTGCTCACCAAAGCAAACACTAGAGTCTCTAAATACTGTTGATGCAAGGATAATCCCACTTGGAGTCTTGACAGACAACTCTACCTCTAGCAGTTCGGGGATTGATTCTATATTCCTTGAAAACTTGGAGGAAATAAAGGAATGCGTAGAACCAGAATCAAATAAAGTACTTGCTAGTTTTGAGAGGACAACAAGAGTACCTGCTACCACATCGTTCGGGACATCAACTTCAACTGTTGTGATAGCGAAAGCACGACCTTGCTCTCTTGGCCTCTGCTGAGGTTGGTGGTGATTCCCCTCCACCGCCCTCGGATTTGGACATTGGTTAGCAAAGTGCCCAAGCTATCCACACTTGAAGCATGTGACTTCGGGTAGGGCCAGAACCATCTTTCCTCTGTCGTTAGTGTTGGGAAGCTGAGGCTTCACCTCACTATGACAATTCCGAGCAATATGGACTCCTCTTCCACACTTGTAGCACTTGCCACTTCCGTTCAAGCAGTTCCCCAGATGATTCTTCCCACATTTATTGCATGTGGTAAGTTGCATTTGCTTTCCACCTCTTCCCTGATCAAAAGACTTCCCTAAACTGGGCTCCAACGATCTCTTCTTTTCATTTGGTTTATGAGACCACTGTGTCTCACCAAACTCCAGCTCGACTTTCATAGCACTATGAACTATTTCTTCATAGCTATCGTAGTCCCTGTTGGCTAGATTCTTCCGTAGATGAGGTCGTAGTCCACCAAATAATCTATCAACCTTCCCATTAGGGTCCATGACAAAGCTTGAGGTATAACGGGAAAGCCTTGTGAAGTTCATCTCATAGCTTCCGACAGATTCGTTCTCCTTCTGCTTCAGCTCGAGGAACTCTTTCTCCATTCTCGTTCTCATGGAACGAGGGAAATACTTGTTAAGGAAAATTCCCCGAAATTCTTCCCACTCCATAGCTTCTATCTCTCCTCGTGGCTTCGTGTTTTTGATCAGTGACCACCACTGATCAGCTTCTCCCTCTAGGCGGTAAACAGCAAGGGTGACTTTTTCTTGTTCCGAACAATGAAGTACAGAAAAGATCTTTTCAATAGAGCTTATCCATTGTTCCGCAACCAATGGGTCAGTAGATCCACTGAATGTTGGCGGTCGTTGACGCATGAAGGACTCAACAGAGTGTTGTTCCCTTCGTGGTGAGGTCGGCCTCTCAGCTTGATTCAAGTTATTACTCATAACTTGAGTCAGTTGGTTCATCATTCGCATGAATGTTTCCATTCTGGCTTCCATCGGAGGGCCGTCAGCACATGGTGCATTGCGGTCACCATCGGCACGGTTCCTCCTATTGCCCGCCATCTTCTAAAAGAATAAAACCTTAGTGAGAAACTTATTTCATTTATGGATCTTTTAACTAAGACTTCATGCTTAGACAATTACACTTTTCTATAATTCCTTCATAATGATTCATAAAAAGCTTGTGATTAACCAAACATATCCCCCGGGAGTGTCGTAACCAAGAGTGCAGCAAGGCCCGTTATCATGCACCAGTTCTCGTTCGAGTCTAGCTCAAAGCGGTGTTTTCGGGTTTTACCCCTATGTACATCTGTGCCAGAGCCGCCTCTACCTGCTCGTATCCAGACAGGGATGTATTTGTTTGATAAACCACTTAATCAATACTTACCAAAATACCAGGAAGTTTTCCTATATTTAAACTTTTCTATAGGGTTCTTACTAAAGTTTTTATATCCTAATTTCCACAAATAACTAAACCATCCTTTGATATCAACTATAGCATCCCGTCTTTTTATAACATAAACTTTCATTTCATTACACAAAACTGAGGATCGTTAAGGTTTAGTGTCTTGAAAACAAGGATCATAATACATAAAAAAAACATAAAACATTCTTCTTAAACACTTGAAAGGCTTCTCCTTTAGTTCATCCTATGTTCATTATGCATCTCATAACCTGGGGACATACATCAAAAGAAAGGGTGAGCAGAAGGCCCAGTAAGGGAAACAAAAGAAACATTTTATATGTGAACTTGAGATACTTCACCAAGGACATGAAAAGAACTTTAAGGCATGAGAAATAAATCATGAGATACATCATAATAAAAATAACATTTTTCATAACTTGAAGATGTGGCTGCAACATTTAATATTGACAATCGTTTCGTTTCACCAAGGTCCATCCCCAAGGTGTCGTTAAAAATTACCAAGGTTATTCACCAAGGCGTCGTTAAAATGGTCATCTCTAGAGATTAAGTCTTTACCCAATGCATTGGAGCGCTATCAGGGCGCACCCTTAATTTTGCCTTTATTATCATGTGAGCCACATATATCATCATCAATAATTTCATAAATAACCCATATAGCATAAAATAAATGGGTTTCATTTCATAATCATAACGTTTTAAAAACTGCTTTAAAGATATGATCTTTACGTTACTTTAAACCCACGGAAAGGGAAAGCGGGTATCATGTATGTAAATCCCAGAATTTAAAATAGAACATTTTATATATATATGTGAATACCCCTTTAGAAATAGGAGCTTTGAGTATTCACTTTATAACATAAAATAATTTTGAGAAAAGAGAGGCATTTTGAGATGAAAATTCTGCAGCATAACGGCTATGTTACAAGGTTTTAGAAAACTTTGAAAAGGGAGGGAACATGGGTTGAACAATCATAATTGACCCATAAAACAGTAGAGAGACAGAATAAGAAGGATATATGGACATGGTGATGCAATTTCAAGCACATACCATTTGAAATGAAAAACATGGAAGGAAGACAAAAATTTGATTTCTCTTATGAAAATTCGGCAGCCTAACGGCGTCACTTAAACTTCAACAAAAATGAATTGAACAAATCAAATAGGGTCTCTCATCATATGATCATAAGAGATCGGTATGATAGATATAGAGATCATACCCCAACATAATAAAAGGAACTTGAAAGATTTGACATGAAAATCGAACTTGAAAAATGAGAAGGGTGAAAGGATCACTTAAACATTCGGCAGCCTAACGGCGTCACTTAAACTTTCATAAAACGAAATGATGAGAGTAAGAGGGGATCTCTCATCATATAAACATGAAAGGGGCAGTAAGAGGAATATAAAAGAACATCCTCTCACATAATAACATGGATCATAAAAGGAATGACATAAAAGAGATTACATGAAAGGAAAGAGAGGGGTCGGATCCCTTACCTTAAAACGTGACTCTTGAAACTCAAAGGATTGGACCTTGAGGGCTTGTGGGCACCTTGGGAGGACTCCTTGGAAGGTAAGAAGACCAGAACTTCGTTGGGGGAGAGTTGGGAGTGAAAACTAAAGGAGGAAAGGGTGGGTATTTATAGGGAAAGTGAGGGGACAAGGCATTAATGGCCAAGGGACACCTCACATGTGCTTTTCTCAAACCCATGTGCTCTCCCTTGGCATTTATCATGGAGTTAGGCCACATGGGGCCCCCAAAACAATAATTCATCACCCTTGGCAGGCCAACCCTCAAAAGATCTCATGACATCATCATGACACCGTTATGATGTCATTAAACATACTGAAACCCTAAAACTGTAATTTTACTATTCAATGAAAATTCAACTTTCTCAGAATAATCCCAAAATTTCACCTTAACCAAATATCGATGCTCTTAGTACATTTATGAACTCCATTTTATAAAAATAATTTTCTAAATATTTTTAATTTAATTTTTAAATAAAAGCACTATTCATCGAAAATTCATTTTTTTCAGAAAAATCCCCAAAAATTACCTTACCACAATATCGATGCTCTGAGTTCAAAAATAAAGTCATTTTTATAAAAATAATTTTCTAATCATTTTTAATTAAATTTTTAATTAAAAAACACTATTCATCTGAAAAAACTAATACTTGATTAATCATTTATGAAACCGTTATTTACCCATTTTATTGAATCACATTACTTAATCTAGGTGTCCAAATTATATTAAAACTTTCTTTGAGTGAAATTACTAATCCATTTGGTCACATTACTAATCCTAAGCGTAAAATCACTATTCATAATTTACTATTCATCAAAAATTAAGTTGATCTTATTAGACTCCAAATTCCTTACTGAACACTTTTGTATAAGACCATTTTTTGAAAATCATTACACATCATTAGTTATTTAGGGTTTACATAAATATTTTAAAATATCCCTTTTTCAAAATTCATCAATAAAATACATTCTAAAATTATCTAGACATTTGAAATTTCACAAACATCACTAAAGGAAAAAATCTCAATTTATTCACCCAAAAGGATTACACAAGGAAGTTAGGGTCTCGTCACATAGCCCCTTATAACACCGGCATAAGACCTAAGTGTAAGGTGTGCTATGGTGAGAGAATCTGAGGGAGGCTCAGATAACATTGCCCTAGTAGTAATCTCTACTAACTTGAACTTCTCCCGCAGGCGTTTCCGTTCAAGCTTGACACGCTGGAGTTCGGCTTGGGCTTGGTCCAAAGCGAAGCCCACAGATGCTACCTCCTTCCCAAGCTCTGATAAGTGGGCTTCATAAGGGTTGAGTCTACTGGATGAAGCCATCGACTCCTCTTTCTGCATTAACCATTAACATCTTATTAAATCAATAAGAGTAAGTTAATATACTACTCAAAAAGATTGGGTCGTTACAAGATCATAGAGCTTACCAGTGTAGTTGGATCCATTTCTCACCCACCTACTGAACCCACAGTGTCTGGCGAACCTGATGAAAGTCCCTTCTTTTAACCCTCTCTTTACTGATCGTGGATGATACATAAACTCAAACATTTCATTGCTATTATAATTTTATAATTTTTATTTGAAGATGTGATGATTTTCTTTACTTTCAAGTCTTAACTGCCAATCCTACATTTATTTCTCTTAATAGTTTTAGTAACTATTCCTTTATAGTTCAGTGCTACATTAAAGTGGTGCATATCATTTGTTCTATCGAACCTTTTTTTTTATGTCACAAAAAGGGGGAGATGAAGATGAAACGGGGAGATAGTTGGAAAGGGGAGATGGAGATAGATATGGGAGATGGAGATACAGATGTGAAAAGGATCTACAATGAATATCAAGTTATTTTTTGCAATGCAAATCACAAACATCTTTACAAAATTTACTTGAATCTTATATTTAAGTCTATGGATTATTTTATGGGTTTTGTGATCATCAAAAAGGGGGGATTGTTGGGCAAGTATTGTCCAACAATACTCTATAATCAATAATGATTTTGATGCTTACAAATACCCTTGTTTGTTTTCTAATGAAGTTTTTATGAGAGTTTTTTAGAAATTTTGTTCATATCAAAGGAACTCTAACGTTGCGGGATTTACTCTGGAAACATTGTTTCCATCCCTACGTTACGCTGCTGTGAACAATGCGCATATGGATCATTATCCCTACACTATGTTGAAAAGTTTCTGTTTCAAACGTACAGTGAACAGTGAGTGTATGGATCATCGTCCCTACGCTACGCTAAGAAGATCATGTATGGATCAGCAACCCTATTTATTCTTGCTCTATTTATTCTTTACAGAGTCAAGCAAAATTATGTATGTATGTATGTGCAAATAGTTGTTGATACTGATAATTTTTAAGTGTTGCTATTATAGTTGATTGAATCTCGATCATCTGCAAAAGAGGAGAAGCTTTCTAAGTATTGATCATTCTCAACCTCATTTTGCTTACATGAAGTTGCAATTTAATTGAAGATCATTGTGCAACAATGATCTCTTCAGACTATTCTTTCTCGAAGAAATTCCTTTCTGAAGAAGAAGATTCATCAATTGTCAGTTGTGTATTGCTACAACTGTGAAGATCAACCTTACTATTTTACGAATCAATTCTTATTGATTGGAGTTTCGACTGCTCGTACTCAGTTGTGGAGTATCAGCTTCTCGGTCTAAGCTGTGTATATTGGTTCTTTGTTACAAAACCAGAAGACTTTTTTGTTTTAGTCTTATTTGTAAAGGTATCAATTGTCTGCACTCAGTTGTGGATTGAAGGTCTTGTGATAAGAGGACCTGTTATAGTGAAACCACCAAGCTCGCAAAGAGAGTGATTAGTGGAATGGACTAGGGGATCTTTGTGTCCCGAACCACTATAAAAATATGTGTTCTTTACTTCTGCATATTCGTTGCACTTTTTCATACAGAAGAACAACACTGCAAATCTTCGTAATTTTCAGAGGGATTCAAAAATATGAATTGTGGAAGGTAATTTGAAAATACACAATTCACCACCCCCTGTGTTACTTTGTACATTCCGACCTAACAAACACAACCAAATCTCATCATGATTGGCATCAACTATCATAGATCTATGTCCAATAGACTAGATCTATGAATCTAAGAGAGGGAAGAATAGATCTAAGGAAAACCAACAAGAACATAGAGTTACCAAGTAATCTGACGTTCAATGCACCAAAATTTATCAACGGATCGCTCCCAGATCGAAGGGGAGAGTCTTCACGGCCTTTGGGAGGAGAGAAAACCAAGTTAGGGTCGAAATAAGTGAAAACCAAGATGTTTAGGAGTAAATTCGAGTGAGATACATTTTTTTAGGATCTAAAAATTAACCGTGGACGATTGGGTTGCACAATTAGGCAAATCGTGTGTCAACCATGCACCAGCCACCGACTCCCAACACCCTTTGCACGATTGGATCACATGGTCAGACAAATTGTGCATCAACTTTGTTTTTTGAAAAAACAATCATCAACCCAATGAACCAAATTCCTTCTTTCAAATACCAAAACATCCACGTAAGAGACTAAATCCCAAAATAATCATTCAAAACATAACCAAACATAGCTAATTCCATCCAAAACACCTATACACAATGGTTCTAACCCAAGTAAACCAAATTCTCATCCAAAACCATCCAACCTATTAAAAAACAAGGTTACACACCCCAAAAAAGCAAATTCCAAAAATTCAATTTAAACCAACCATGGCATAACAAAGAAGTCAAATAGAACACGGCCAAAAGAAGCCTCAATCAACCAAATCTCAATAATCTCAAATCATTCCAGAAAGGTGCCATACCAAATGTCCATCTCAACCAAACAAATAATATATTATCAAAGCAACAATAATGCAATCAAACAAATCATAATCCACAAAATGAAATGGGCTTAACACATTTTAAAATCTTATTCCCAATCAAACATGTTCCCAATGAAAATATATTTTTATTTAAATCAAGACTTCTCTTTTCATTTCATAAATACCTTTCAAATAATTATTTCAAACTCAAAATTCTTGAAATACACATATATAACCACTACAAAGCATTTTTAAGCATTTTTTTCAAAATAACTAAACAAAATGCACATTAATGGATCCATATTATCCCAATCAAACCCTGAACAATATTTTCAAATTGATAACATCAATACTATATACACACACATTTCAAAATAGATGCACAACTTATTTAATTTAAACTCATTGAAACCAATTTGAAAAACAATAACAAAAACAATATACAAAAACTCTATTTTTAAACAAGAAAAAACCCAAAATACATCTTAAAAAACTATTATAGTTTAAACAAACACATTTTATCCCTTTATAAACTTCAAAATACAATTCACAAGGAAAACATATTATAAAGATAAATTCTAAAGAACTCCTAACCAATTTCAAACAAACAAGACACCCTCCACCCACTAGATAATAATAATGTATGTTCTTCCTAATATAAACAAACTCTTCTCTTAAAATGAAATTTATCCAAATAAAAATAAAATACCTGGATTTAAAAACAACCTTCAAAAGAGTTTATTTGCACATCCCAAATAATAGAACACAAATCCAATTACTCTTTTCTTTATAAATCCATTTTTAATCATATAGGGGCATTATTTAAAAGCATTCAACACTCAAATGAGAAAAACATGGGATGGTTTAATCAAATCCCTTTTTATCAAAATAGACAAGTTTCTTGAATGTCAATCAAGCAGAATCTTACATTTTATACCATGGAGAAATTCAAAGAGTTAATGTGATAATCAGACATTAACACTTTCAAATCACTTTCAAATGTTTTTTAAAGGATTTCAAAGCATGAAGTGATGATTAAAAGTCAAGTATAGTGGATTATAACACTCGGACAGAACATTAAATAGAATCAGCTACCTTAAAGTGTGGATACACAAGCAAAGACACCGCAATGTCATAAAATCCACCACTGGTATCCAGAAAAACCATAAACAATAATATAATTTATTCAAAGAGAGAGATTATGTAAAGGCTCGAGCATCAACATACTCATCAGGCAATGAAACGGCAATGCTACGACCTCAGACGAGATGCATGGGGTTAGGCAAATCCCTAGCATGCAAAAATCAGGGGAAAAGAAAGGAAGATGAGAAGGGGAAAAAGGAGAAGGGAAGGGACTGTAAGCTTAAGATCAACCTCGATGGGTGTTGAGAAACACTTAGTCAATAATGGATTGTGGCTATGAATATAGATGTGACGTGTCCTCGAGGGAGGTCACCGCCTGATGGTAGGGGCATAACGTCAACATCACCAAATAACATAGGAAATGCAGATATAAAACACTTAGATCACCCTTATTAGTTAAGTCAAGACAGCCTTGGTGTCATCATTATCATCACCAGGGTATAATAAGTGTAAGAGCAACATTCGATGGCTAAGTGAGACCTAGATCCTTGAGTGATGTGTATAAGTATACAATATCGGTGGATGAACCATATCGATGACAGAAAAGGTGTAGAGATGTATAGCCTACTGGTGTTTCCCAGGATATTCTCACCAAGAAAAAATGACACCCTGCCCTCTACCTATGACTATTATCATGCATAAACACCCTGGGGAGAACATAGCTGAAAAGTATCACTAAACCTCTAATCTTGAGACAATTACCACGAAAAGAAACACTACGACACAAAACATTTCCATGTTGCAAAAACAGATTATTGCACCATATGGTAACTGTATTCTACAAGTGAAATTCATTTGATTTCTAGAAACATCAAGCTCATCATTGAAGTGATCAATAGAACAGTTAGTGGAGAGTTCCACCGTTCAATGTTTTCAGAACCGGACCGGAGAATGAACCAGAGAGGGAAGCAGTTCAAGGTCATACCGGTCTGACTGGTTAAGCCGGGTGGTGGAACTGGTATATTGTTTTATTTGATTTTAATATTATATTATTATTTTAAATTAAATAAAGAAGATAATAAAAAAATGCAAAAACCAGCATGGCCGGTCCATTTCAGACCGGTTTCCCAGCCGGTTCAGGGCTGTCAAAACCAGCTCAAAGACCAAAACAAACAGCCTGATAACTTGGACAGGACTGGAAAACTCACCAGTCAGCGGTCCAACCGGTCCAGGTTTTAAAACAATGCCACCATTGCACAGTAAAAATGCACTGCTTTCCAAAATTCTCATGTCAAAATTCCAAGTTGTAATTTTCAAGCCCTCAAAATCAAACCCATGTAACCCCCAAACCTAACAGAACAATATCATCATGTCAAAATGGGTTGAAACAGCTCCTAAAATTAAAATTAATTCCAAATATTATAATTTCAGACAAATATTTCAGATATGTGAAGAACACAAATCACGATTAAAAAAAAAACCTTAAAAGGGCTCCCCATTTTTCTTCGAAATTGCAATGACATTGAAATCATTGGAAGTAGGATTCTTCTCGATCATCCCCTTGATGACTTTAGCAGCATCCTGCAACAAACTGCTAGGTGAGGATGGCCCATGTGATACTGGCCCCAATTTTCTCCCATCCAGTTCATACAATTCGCCTTCAACACAGGTGAAACAGATAAAATGAGTGTTCACGTCATGTGAGGCATCTGTATCACCTGCAGTGGCAGCTACTGAATGGGCAGTTTCCAAATCAGCATCCTTCTCTAGAAACACTGCACGCTGCAAAGGATTCATATTTGCAGTGGACTTGAAAAACCTGTCCAAGAATGACGCTTCCCGAAGTTGTACCTTAGAAGTCACATTCCCAACAGCATGAAGAAGCCCAACAGTCCCACATGCATTACCAACTGTTTGTTTCATAAAATAGACAGCACCATTAGACTCCTTCGGTAAACTGTCCTGCAATTTTCTCTCTTCTTCAATCTCAGAGGTGAGAGGATAAAGAAAGAGTACAGCAAGTACAGGCTTCGGAACCATTTCCAATAGATCTTCGTCTAATCCATAAACATCGTAGCACTCAGCAACATCTTCTTTAAGGCCAAGACCCCAAAGGAACTGATTCATTACATCAGGGTTAGCTTCGAGAGGAAGCCATCGCTTCGCTGAAGGGGTTTCAGCCATGGCGCTGTCGGATCCCGTACCACTCCCGGCTAAGATGCACCGGAAGAACAGAACGGCGAGATGGAGATTTTGCTGTCGGGAAAACGAGACGATGCGGTGGGATAGAATCAACACCCGAGAGGAGCGAATACAGAGTAAATTAATTTAACAAAATCATGAATAAACGTAGAAATTAATCTTGAAGAACGAAATGGAGATCAAAGAGCCTTACAACTGACGAGGGTTTTCCCACGAACGCGACTCACTGGTAAAGGCGGTTGGTGATCTCAAGAGACCTGGATTCGTCCGACTATATATAGGGTTTAGAAGAGAGTGGGAAAGATGATTCACGTCCAAAACAGACATTTAATGTTAGCTTGGAACCAAAAATATGAAAAAAATACAAATAAAGGATCAAAGAGATTATAAATTAAAAAAAAATGATATTTCATCTTAATCTAAAATATGGGAGGCCTTAAGTCAAAAAATCACCCTGTATCAATGCAGGGACAATTATCTAAAAAAATATCATTATTTTAATATTAATAAAATAGTCAAAATTTTATTTTGGATTCATTTTCATAGATAAATTTACCATTTTATCTTTAGAAAGAAGTAAAATAGTTTCGGCAAAATTATTATATGGTAGAAAGTGAATTTTTTAAGTCTATACATACTTCCCATCTTAAGGAATTTTCTCCCTTAAGAGATTTATTCATAAAAATATAAAATGAATGAGATAAAGAATATTGATGAAATAAATGGAAAAATATACATTGTGGCTCAAATTTAGAAAAAAAAAGTAATTATCAATAAGATCCAAACACCAAGCAATGAGAATAACTAAAGAACAACTATAATAATTGATGGTATTAAACCCTCATTTGGGAATCCCACTCAAAGGTATCTTATTTGATACGCATGTTACTCCAAAATACCCGCACTATAAGAATGATATTCCCTCTCATAATCTTCTCCTTATAAACATAGATCTTCGTGCACTACTCCATGGAAGTCATGTTAGGATCCAAATCTAGATCACCCCACTACGCAAAGTCAGAGGGATCATAGGTGTGCTTTCATGACTGTAATATATGGAATGTGTCATGAACATCTACCTAAGGAAATGATTCCAACCAAAACTTTGCCACTCCAATGCAATCCAACCCCTCAAAGTGACCCATGAACTTGTTGAAGTTGGTGCCCTATAGCCAGCTGACTTTGTATTTTCGATTACCAAAATATATATAAATTATCTTTTCATATAACGATCATTCTTCTACATAATGTTCATGTGATAATGTCCTTGGAATATTCATCGCATTAATAGGTTATAATAGTTTTCCGCTATAATAAGAATATAAAGATGTTATGACGATATTCTTAAATATGAACTACGGTCTAGATAACATATGTGTGATAGGTTACAGAAGATGATTGACTATCAGGTGATAGGGGCTCATAAGACATCGGAAATTCTTCTCATGAAGTTCTTACTTGATGATCTGCAAGAAAGGACGTTATGTGGACATACCCACCAATATGAATTACACGTGTTTATGTGTCATTGGATATTTCTATCTTTGAATGTTTGTATTAGTCCTTAGACTTGAGATTATTATTAATATGCATCATAAATCGCGTACTATGATGTATGAATGAAAATTGTGGCGACATATGCTCATGGTGAGGTAATATACGTTAGGTGCGTTATAAGCGATATGGAATTAACTGAATAAGGCAATAAAGGGTTTATCCATTTTATATCAATGGAAGAAGATATCTTCAGCTCTTTGATTGAAACAGAATTGTCTGATGAAATCCATGACCATGGTAGTTTATAGATAAATTCATTTCAGAAAGTCTGAGAAAGATAAATTGAGCATATAAGATGACGACACAAGTATGCATTTTGCATGATGAGATATTGGTTGACAAATGGATTATATTACACAATAGCATATGTAGGAAGGTCGTTGTTATTACACCCCTCTCTTGCTCTCTCTTGGTGTTTTAATGATCACAAACACTCACTTATATCTCTAACAGTTTAATTAAAGTGAGTTCCAGTGTTTTTATTGAATACCAAGTGATGGAAACTAGTTAAAACTGAATGATCAAGTCAAAGGCTTTCATTTTCATTGAAGATCTTCTTGAAGTCATAATGTTTGTGATTAAATCATGGAGGGAATCTTGAAGGTTCATTTGAAGTCTTAAAGGAATCTTGATAGGCCATAAAGGTTTCTGGGCAGTATCAAATATTATCGGCTACTCGATGTAGTGCACCGGTTAACCGATGCAATTGGACAGAACCAGTGCAAGCTCCATGAGTCCATTAGACAATCGGTGGAGGTACATCGACGAGACGCTGAGGGATTTTTAATAGCAGCAAGCTCAAGGTATTCCACCGGCTATTCCACCAGCTACCTAGTGGAGGCTGCTGGGTATCTGGTGGCTTTGAGGCAACTAGTCCGGGATAACATTTAATGCAGTAAAAGATGGATTAAATGTGGTCTTCTTCAGCTTCAATGCCTCTAATGAATTCCAGAAGGTTCTCAACTCTTTTAAAGCCTATAAATAGAGGCCTTGGGTGCTTGGATCTCAACAATGAAAATGGGAAACAACTCCTTGATCAAATTAACGTCGAATCTATAATGATCTCTAAGTCCTCTCCCAAAGCGACATTCTTCATTTCCAAAATCTGAAAGGCTCTTATCTTTTTTTCTATTTCTTTCTCTCAACTTGTTCAATTATTATAGAGAGTTACGAGGACAAAATTGTAATAAATTTGTGATAAAAAATATTATTTTCTCATCCCGCCTTCTATCTTTGGTTTCTTGATATCTCCGTTAAAAAGCAAGGGAAGTTGGTTTCTTACTATCTCCGTTAAAAAACAAGGGAAGTTGGTTTCTTGCTATATCTATTAAAAAACAAGGGAAGTTGGTTTCTTGTTATCTTCATTAAAAATCAAAGGAATGTCTAATAAGAAATATCACTCGTTTATTTTATGCATTGCATTATCTTATACACATAAATTGCATAAATTCCATACATACACTATCCACTATGCTTACTTTCTTAATTAACTTTGATATCATCTTTAATATGGATCAAATTTACCGCTTTATCATTTCATCATATGAAAATCATTTAATTTTGAATTTGATGTTTGTTTTTATTGCTTTAAATTTTAAAAGAAAATTTACACCTCCCTCTTGTCATTTTTACTCTGACCAACAATTGGTATCAAATGTTATTTTTGTGTTTTTCTCAAAAAAAATCCTTATTTTCAAAAATTGATTTTAATTTTCAAAATCTGAACTGATTTCAATTTTTGATTTTTTTTAATGGCATCTTATTTTTAAAATTCTCTCGAAGGGCTTTCCTTAGGACGATCTCCTTTATTTAATGGTTCCAATTATTTTTATTAAAAAAATTGAATGTCTATATTTCTTAGTAGCATATGTTATCATGTTTGGAAAATGGTTATGTCACGACCCGACCCATATTGGGTCTCAAGCCGCAACTACCCCAAGCCCACCTCCATAGGCCAGGGGGTGGTGACAAGCGCCGAAGGCACAACAAACTCATGGAGATCTTTGCCTAAGAACCTGTACACACACACATCCAACTCAATGCAAAAGTAAAAAGGGAAAGGAACAAAAGATGCAACATTACTATAAATAAACCAAACATGCATGAATCACTAAACAATACTAGTACAATACAGTAAATTGAAAGGAAAAAGGGAAAAAATACGCACCCAACCAGAAAAGTGTCACAACCTGGTAGTAACTGAAAAAAGAGAAATATATGAGAGAGCCCCACTCCTGGATCCCAAGAAATGACCACCATACGTGATCCAAGCACCTGTATACCTATGCTCCTCTAAAGTCACGATCAACCTGTCCGTCATCAACATAAGGCACAAAACGTGCGGGAAAAGCCCATGCATGGGTGAGTATAAAAATACTCAGTAGGACAACCCAAAAAGGCGAAGGGGGAGCTGTAAGAGATACTCTGAAAAGGAAAGATAGGACAAGGTACAATAAAAGGAGTGCATCTCAACCCAACAAGAGAGTGAAGTAAGCTCATCCAAGCACAAGGAGCTAGAAATGGCGAGAAGATGAACTTCTCGTCGAGTTTTATCTACCTATAGTAGGAGAGTAGACTCATCCAACCATGAGAAGCTAGACATAGAAAGCACGTGGCATACCTTGCGCGTCTTCTCCTCTCTTGGAAGGAGAGTAGCCAAAACCCAAGAAGTGGGTACCAAAACAAAATATATATATATATATATACACACATACACTCAATCAAAGAAGCTCAAATGAGAGAGTAAGGGGATCTTCACCTCACAGCTCAGCTTAGAAAAAGAGTCATCAAAAGTTCCATAAGTAACCACCTATGATGCCCATCATCCCTCACATCTACTTTGTACTACAAGTTAAAGGGACTCAATCACCACACCTTGATAATATCCACTTTGGGCGGCACTTTATCACCCTCAGAGTTTTAGGTCGCGTCACAGGGACGCGTCTCGGTGGGGAAAGCATTCCTATTTCTCGTGAGTTCAAAGGTACGTCAAAACATGTCTCATCATTGATTCGCATAGCTGAGATATCGTGACTCAAGGTCGAGAACCCACTACCCAACCCTGCTGGAGGGTAAGTCCTGATGAGTAAACGAAGAACCTCACTGCCCAACCCCACTGGAGGGTAAGTCTTGAAGAGTAAACAAGGAACCTCACTACCAAACCCCACTGGAGAGTAAGTCCTGAAGAGTAAATGATGAACCTCACTAACCAGCCCTGCTGGAGGGTAAGTCATGAAGAGTAAATGATGAACCTCACTGCCTAGCCCCACTAGAGGGTAAGCTCGTACTGCTCTAGTCATCCCTGCTGGATGGTACCTCTCAAAAATCATCAAGTAACTACAATGCAGTCATCATGTATTGCCTTGGATATGTAACACGCCCGAAACATCTTGCATTGTATCTCAAAATCCACTATGAAGGGCACCACTGCGTTCTACGTGGAAGAACACTCAGGATAGGCTACTCACAGACCAAAATTTGAGTTTAGAAGAAGGAGATATGAGGGATCGAAGATTCGTAGTGTGGTGCATAGAGTGTGTGGGGCTCACACGACGTGTGGCCCTGCCTCATCATCAGGTCGTGTACCTAACCATTCCTGGGTACTAAACTATGAATAAGTACCCTTAGTTATGCCAAGGTAATCCCAGAGTATATGGCGCATCTTGTTAGTAGTTCGATGAGTGCATGATTCTCATCATTTATCAGGAGGGTGAAAACATAATTTTGTTGACATGCCTCCTCACTACTACAAATACGCCCTTTATCAGCGCTAAAAATGACCTTTAACAGTGCTAGAAAAGCGCTGTTAAAGCCGGCGAAAATAAAGGGGGGTCCCCTTTATCAGCGCTCAAAAAAGCGCTGATATAGGACCCCTTTATCAGTGCTAAAAAAAAGCGCTGATAAAAAGGGTCTTTTATCAGCGCTAATAAAAGTTAAAAAAATTTAAAAAATTTAAAAAATTTCAAAAAAAAAATAAAAAAATTACAAAAAAATTAAAAAAATCATGCCAATCCGGGAGGCTTTATAGCGCTTGATCCCCACTTTTAATAGCGTTTTCAACCCCTCCAGCGCCCCGCATGCACCCCCTCCACCCTTTATCAGTGTTAGCCCCCCACATCCACCCCCATGCGCGCACCTCTGCATCTAGCAGGTTTTGAACTCGAGACCTCCCCCCCTGTGCGTCTAAGCCCTTACCACTACTCTATTTTGATTTGTTTTCTATTTCATGATATCTTTATTTATATATATATATAGTTATATTTATTCGTATAGTAATATATATTTATATTAATATATATAGTTATATTAATATATATATATAGTTATATTAATATATATATATAGTTATATTAATATATGTATAGTTATATTAATATATATATAGTTATATTAATATATATATATAGTTATATTAATATATATATAGTTATATTAATATATATATATAGTTATATTAATATATATATATAGCTATATTAATATATATCTCTATTTATATATATATATATAGTTATATTTATTCGTATAGTAATATATATTTATATTAATATATATATATAGTTATATTAATATATCTATATATAGTTATATTAATATATATCTCTATTTATATATATATATATTTAGTTATATTTATTCGTATAGTAATATATATTTATATTAATATATATATATATATAGTTATATGAATATATATATTTATAGTGATATTAATATATATATTTATAGTGATATTAATATATATATTGATAGTGATATTAATATATATATATAGTAATATTAATATATATGTAGTTATATTAATATATATATATATATAGCTAGATTAATATATATATATAGTTATATTAATATATAGTAGTTATATAACATATATTGGTATTTTAAATAAAATGGATATTAGTTATTATTTAGATAAATCCAATATATTTTATATGTAAATATGTTTAATTATTTATTTTAAAAATGTAATTTTTAGGTGTAAATATATAAAAAATATGTACATATAGTTATATATTTGATTATAAATAGCAGTGCATTATAAAAAACGATAAAATTTCAAAGACATAATATCAATATGAATGTAATACCTTGGAATAAATTCAGTCCCCACCAAAAAAAGCCAATAATACCCCCTTAAACGAGGCTGAAAATCCACAAAATGTTAAAAATTCGGGGTACCCCGACTAAAAACTCAGTTTTGGAGGCCTTCTGGGCATCTTTTGGCCTTAAAAATCCCTTGACCAAGGTCCCCTCAGGTCACAAAGATGTAGAGATCGTCACAGGCTTCAATTTGATATGTGCTAGAGCTCAAACAGACACCCGGATCAAAAGTTATGATCGTTTGAAGTTTGAGTTTCGTTTTCAACATATTTTGGATCTTTTTTTAATTTTTTTTAATTTTTTTAGTCTTCAAATTGTTATTAAATGACTATTACTCCATAATAATTAGCAAATTATTAATTAAAAATATATTTTTTTAATTTTTTAAGAAGCCATTTTTACTAAATATCTTATATATTAAGTGTAAATGTACATTTATACTTATCTAAAATATATTTAAAAATTATATATTATATTTATATCTATATAACTATATTTATATATTAATATATTAATATATTTTTTAATTTTTTTTTGAATTCAACCCTTTATCAGCGCTACTAAACAAGCGCTGATAAAGGGGGTCCCTTTATCAGTGCTAAAAAAAGTGCTGATAAAGGGGGGGGGCTTTTATCAACGCTAAAAAAAGCGCTGATAAAGGGGGGGGGGCTTTTATCAACGCTAAAAAAAGCGCTGATAAAGGGGTACTTTTATCAATGCTTTTTTAGCACTAATAAAGGCCCCCCCTTTATCAGTGCTTTTTCGTTAGCGCTGATAAAGGGGGGGCGCTGGGAAAAACTGTTTTTGTGGTAGTGCCTCAAACGGTCCCAGAACATTTGACCGCATCTCTTCATACATCTTCTCCACTATCACAAGAACCGATGCTGACATAAGCCATGGATTCTCTTCAAACACATCAAAAGGATCTTCCAATAATATTCCTTTCATGTTTTTCATATTTAATGAGATCACAAATAAGGATTTGTACATCCAAACAGATCACACCATTGTGATCCTTATGAAAAAACATGCAAGATCGACTATTCATTCGCTCCAAACAGATATTTGATTGAAAAGCCATATGTCGCCGCATTTCACTTAAAAAGCATCTCATGGGCCACACACCTCGACTTTAGTTTAAACACCTGAGAATAGTCTTTAAAGGTTCCCTCAAGGTCTAGGGTCGTGCCGCTGGTGACGACACGTCAAACAGACGTCCCGTTTAGATGATAGGTCTGATACAATAACCCCCAAATAATAATAATTAAATTATTATTATTTAACTTAGGCATTTCATGAAACCAAACCATGAAACCAATTTTGATATCCAACATTAGTCTTGAACTGGCCGTCTTAGAGATAGGGTCATGTTGCCGCTGACGGCAAGTCAAACAGACGTTGCATGCAGAAGTTATAGCAGGTCAAAGATTTAATAATAATATTAAATCTATTATTTAATGGGTGTTTCGTGGGTCCAAGCCATGAGTTGGAGAAATTTATTTGAAACATTATTAAAAAGACCACCTTGAATACAGGGTCATGCCACCATTTATGGCACGTCAATCGGATGCCACACGCAGGAGTTACGGGGCTTTAAAAATAAATAATAATAATGATATTATTTTTTATTTTTATTTTTCTTTTTTATTTCCTTTTTCCCTTTCCCCCTAGGGTTTCCTTCCCCCTCCCTGTGCTTCACGCAGGCCGCCACCTCTACACACTCCGACTGAACCTGCCACGTTCGCCGTACCCAGCACCACCACATCCGACCTCCTACTCGCCGTGCCGCTCTACCGGAGCCCTATCGCCGCCAGGCCGCCCTTCTCGCACCATCTCGCCTACACCATCCCACTCGCCTGGACAGATGTACACCACTCACCCTATTCGAAAGCTGCCTGCGCCACCTCATCCTTCCCTCCCTGAACCATGCATTGTTGCACCGATCACTCGCTCGGCCACCAGCCACCTTTCCCTACTCACACCGACCAAATTGCTCGACCTCTGTTGATGATCACCACGCCTTAACTGGATTCATTGCCTGCTCTCACACCACCATAGAAAACCCTAACTACGTAGATCCATTGCAAACATCGAGATTCAATCTCATTTCAACAACATATAACTTGTTACTTGATCTCATCATCGATCCAAAACCCGATCTATGTTGTCAATCCATTGCACCAAAAATTGAGTGTGCAAAGGTCGATTATCTAGTTGTTCATCAAAACCAATTGTGAAATTATTGATTATTTGGGGTTTTTCGAACTGCTGGCGAAAAAGTCAATCGACGATGAACAAGTGAAGTATGAATATCCTTGGCTATTGTTTGGGTTAACCTTGATTCATCATTATTAGAATGATGAACGAAGAACAATTACAATAAATATAGAAACTGATAAAAGTAGTTTATTTCAATTTTTGGGATCATGCAAGGGCGCAGATTGACGAACATGAAATCAATATGCTCAAAGTTTAATTAGAGGCATAAAAACACCAAAGATGAGTCATACTTGGATTGGATCGATCATTGTTGACGAATATCATGCTCATGCAACGATTGGAAGAAGCTGTTGCGTTCGTCGTGCTTTGATCCACCTCGATTCAAGGATTTCATTGTTGTTCTTCGTCATTCATCATTCGTCAATGGAAAGGAGAGGAGAGGTGAAGGTTGTTGTCATTGGAAAAATATAATTATGAGGCAATTCTTATAAAATATGAATTTATATCCATAGATTAGGTTAAAGGATTTTTAATCAATTAACTAAATTAATCAATTAAATCACTAAAAATATTTTTCCAACGAGCGAGGGATCCGAACGTCCCACGCCGACTTATTTTATATCGCTCCTAGCATGGACACCGTGTTTCGAACCCAACCATGGTCTCAAATTTCCAATCTGATCAACTATTTAAGAGTTATTCCGTTTCCTTTGATTAACTGTGCGTGCGTAATATAAAACATATTTAATATTTTATAAAATTAATTCCATGCACATCGGTCCTCAGAATTGCATGTCGTCTCCATGCCTAGCTCTAGAATAATATTTAGAAATATTTCAAAGTCTTATTAGAAAAAAAAACCAGGTTTCTACATCATTCCCTCCTTCAATATTTTCATCCTCAAAAAGAAAAACTAAACAAAAAACTCCGGATACTGAACTCACACCCAAATCTCCCACTCCGAGGAACACCCACACGTTTTATGTACTGGTACAACACGTGAACCAAAGGGACAGTTCATCCTCAAAAGGTTTTCTTCTAGAACAGGGTCTTATGATTCCCTCCTTAATAATATCTATCTAGTGAAAACCCTAATGGTATATGGTCACGCAGTATTTCACAGTCGATGCATCACAATCTGGACTCTCTTATACGCTCGGGAAGCGAAGGAGTCATTACCATCGACTGAAGAAAATTGTACCCTCCTGCTCCACCAGGGTCAGCTGTAGGGAAGTTAACTGCTCGGAAACTTCTCGTATTAGGAAAGTCTGGGACTTCCCGCTAAGGGAATCTACTACAATGTTTCCCTTTCCCAGAGTACAGACTATCTCAAAGTCGTAGTCCTATAAGAATTTCCAATCAGCATTGTTGCCTTAGGATTAAGTATCTCTAAGTGAAGATGTACCTGAGACTCTGGTGGTTTGTGAAAACCACAAAGCGTTCTCCTAGAAGGTAGTATCTTCACACCCTCAGGTCAAAGACTACCACTACCATCACCACATAGTGAATCACATAGTTCTGTTCATGGGGTCTCCATCACCTCAACCTCTACTTGATAACTACTATATCAAGGTTTACATTGAGCACGCAAAGGTACCAACAAATAGGCCAGGTGAGTAAACTCATCCAACCGAAAGAATATAGACATAGAAAACATGCGGCATACCCTGCATGTCTTCGTTCCCCTTGTAAGGAGAGTAATCCCGAAACTAGACACTCTGCCGAACCCACTAGTGGCATTCCAAGCAAAAAGGGTCAAGCAAAAAAAATCCACTAGCAATGCCAAGACCCACTTCGACACTCTATCGCACAACCTCGCCCTGAACACGGAATTTAGAGGGACTCATCCACCACACCTCGATACTATTTTCTTTGGGTGGTACTATCTCGCCCTCAAAATTTTAGGTCGCATCATAGGGACGTGTCTCGGTGGGGAAAATGTCTCTCTTTCTCATGAGTTCAAAGGTACATTAAAACATGTATTTCCGCTGATCCACATAGCTGAGAGATTATGTGTCAAGGTTGAGAACCCACTGCCCGACCCCACTAGAGGGCAAGTCCAGAAGAGTAAATGACGAACCTCACTACCTAGCCTCGCTAGAGGGTAAGTCCTGAAGAGTAAATGAAAAACATCACTGCTCATCCCCACTGGAGGGTAAGTCTTGAAGAGTAAACAATGAACCTCACTTCCCAGCCCTGCTGGAGGGTAAGTCCTGAAGAGTAAAGGATGAACCTCACTACCCATCCCTGCTAGATGGTAAGTCCTGAATAGTAAATGATGAACCTCATTGCCCAACCCTACTGAAGGGTAAGCCTGTACTACTATGGTCATCCCTACTGGATGGTACCTCTCTGAAATCATCGAGGAACTACACTGAAGTCATCAAGTATCACCCCAGATAGGCGGCACACCTAGAAAATCTCGCATTGTATCTCAAAAGCCACTATAGAGGGCACCATCACATTCTACACAAAAGAATACTCAGGATAGGCTACTCACGGGCCAAAATCTGAGTTCAGAAGAAGTAGATATGAGGGATCAAATATTTTTAGTGTGGTACACAGAGCGTGTGGGGCTCACACAACGTATGGACCTGACTCATCGTCATGACGTGTACCTAACCATTCCTTGGTACTAAACTGTGAATAAGTACCCCTAGGCATGCCAAGATACTCCCAGAGTATATGGAAAATCTAGTTAGTAGTTCGACGAGCGTAGAACGATCGTCATTGATTAGGATGGGAAAACGTAATTTTTCTGACACGCCTCTTCAAATGGTCCCAGAACATTTGACTGTATCTCTTCATACATCTTCTCCACCCTCACAAGAGCCAGTGCTGATGTAAGCCATGGATTCTCTTCAAACACATCAAAAGAATCTTCCACCGATATTCCTTTCATTTTTTCACATTAATATGATCACAAACAAGGCTACACACATCCAAATGAATCACACCATACAAACATCCAATTGAAAAGTCATGTGTCGCTGTATTTTTCTTGAAAAGAATCCCATGTATCGACTTTAGTTTAAATATCTGAGAATAGTCTTTAAAAGTCCACTCAAGGTCTAGGGTCGTGCCACCGCTGATGTCGCATCAAATGGACGCCCCGTTTAGATGATAGGTTTGATATAATAACCCCTAAATAATAATAATTAAATTATTATTATTTAACATAGGCATTTCATGAAACTGAAATACGAAACCAAATTTGATATCCAAAATTGGTCTTGAACTAGCCGTCTTAAAGATAGGGTCACGTTTCCACTGATGGAAAGTCAAATGGACGTCGCATGCAGGAGTTATGACAGGTCGAAGATTTAATAATAATATTAAATCTATTATTTGACAAGAATTTTGTGGGTCCAGGCCAAAATTTAGATAAATTTATCCAAAACAGTCTTAAAAAGACTACCTTGAATACAGGTTCATGTCGTCACTGACGACACGTCAATCAGACATCACACAAAGGAGTTACTGGGGTTTAAAAATAAATAGTAATAATGATTTATTATTATTATTATTTTATTTCCCTTTTTTCCTTTCCCCCTAGGGTTTCCTTCCCCCTCCTCGTGCCTCACGCGGGCCGCCACCCCTGCGCACTCCGACCGAACCCACCGTGTCCGCCGCGCCCAGTGCCGCCTCGTCCGGCCTCCTGCTCACGCCGCTGCTCTGCCAGAGCCCTATTTTCACTGGGACACCCTGCTCGCACCATCTTACCTACGCTTCCCTGCTCGCTTGGAAAGTTACACACTGCTCACCCTTCTTGGAAGCCACCTGCACCGCCTCGCCTTGCCCTGCCTGAACCGTGCACCACCGCACCGGTCATCTGCTCAGCCGCTGGCCACCTCGCCCTGCTCGCACCAGCTGAACTGCTCGACCTCTGCTAATGATCACCATGCCTCAACCGACCTCACTGCCTACTCTCACACCACTTCGATAAACCCTAATCGCACAGATCCACCGCAAACATCCAAATTCAACCTCATTTCAACAACATATAACTTATTACTTGAACTTATTTCTGATCTAAATCCCAATCTATGTTGTCAATCTGCTGCACCGAAAATTGAGTGTGCAAAGGTTGATTATCCGATTGTTCATTGAATCCAATTGCATGATAATTGATTATTGGGTGTTTTTCGTACCGCCATTCAAAAAGGAAACCAACGATGAACATGTGAAGTACGAAGAACAAAAGTATGATTAAAAAATTTGAATAATATCCTTGGATATTTTTTGGGTTATCCTTGATTCATCATCCTTAGAATGACGAATGAAGAACAATGACAATATATATATAAACTGATAAAAGTAGTTTATTTCAATTTTTGGGATCCTGCAAGGGCACAAATTGACAAACATGAAATCAATATGCTCAAAGTTTAATCAAAGGTAGAAAAACACCAAAGAAGAGTCCTAATTGGATCGGATCAATCGTTGTTTAAGAAGATCGCACCCACTCAACAATTGGAAGAAGTTTCTATGTTCATCGCACTTTGATCCGCCTCAATCCAAGGTTTTCGTTGTTGTTCTTCGCCATTCATCATTCGTCAATAGAAAAGAGAGGAGAGGAGAATAGATGGTTGTCGTCATTGAAAAAGAAAAATTATAAGGCAATTATTCTAAAATATGAATTTATATCCATAAATTAAGTTAAAGGATTTTTAATCAATTAATTTAATTAATCAATTAAATCACTAAAAATGTTCTTCCAATGAGAGAGGGATCTGAATGTCCCGCGCTGACTTATTTTATGTCGCGCCTAGGGTGAACACCACAATCCAAACCCAACCGTGGTCTCAGATTTCTAATCCGATCAACCATTTAAGAGTTATCTCATTTAATTTGATTAACCATGCGTGCGTAATATAAAACTTATTTAATATTTTTATAAAATTAATTCTGGGCACACTGGGCCTCAAAATTGCACGTCATCTCAGCACCTATCTCTGGAATAATATTTAGAATTTTTTAAAGTATTATTAGGAAAAAACAGGGTCTCTACATCATTTCCTCCTTCAAGCTTTTCATCATCAAAAAGTAAAACTAAACAAACAACTCGGGATACTGAGCTCACACCTGGCTCTCCCGCTCCCAAGAACACCCACACATTTTCCGTGCTGACACAACACACGAACCAAAGGAATAGTCCATCCTCATAAGGTTTTCTCCTAGAATCGGGTCTTGTGATTACCTCCTTCAGAATATCCACCCGGTGAAACACCTAAGGGCTGGTCACGTAGTATTTTATAGTTGATGCATCATAACCGAGACTCTCTTATATGCTTGGAAAGTGAAGGAGTCTTCACCATCGACTAAAGAAAACTATACCCTCATGCTCCACCAAGGTATACTGTAGGGAAGTTAACTGCTCTGAAACTTCCTACACTAGGCGAGTTTGAGACTTCCTATTAAGGGCATCTTCTACAACATTGCCCTTTCTCAGAGTACATACTATCTTGAAGTCGTAGTCCTACAGAAATTTCTAATCGACATCGTTGCCTTAGGATCAAGTCTCTATGAGTGAATACGTACTTGAGACTCTGGTGGTTTGTGAAAACCACAAAGCGTTATCCCAGAAGGTAGTGTCTTCACACCCTTAGTTTAAAGATTACTGCTACTAACACCACACAGTGAGTCGTGTAGTTCTGTTCATGGGGTCACCATCACCTCAACCTGTACTTGATAACTGTTGTATCAAGGTTGACGTTGAGAACACAAATGTAAGAACGAATAGGGCAGGTGAGTAAACTCATCCAACCATAATAATATAAACATGGAAAGCACATTACATACCTCATGTGTCTCTGCTCCCCTTGGAAGGAGTGTAATCCCCAAACCAGACACTCTCCTAAACCCACTAGTGGAATTCTAAGAAAAAAAGGGACAAGTAGAAAAACTCCATTGGTAATTCTAGGACCCACTTCGATACTCCATTGCACAACCTCACCCTGAATAAGAAAGTTAGAGGGACTCATCCACCACACCTCGATACTATCCACTTTGGGCATCACTATCTCTCCCTCACGGTTTTAGGTCACGTTATAGGGATGCGTCTTAGCGGGGAAAGCATCCCTCTTTCTCGTGAGTTCAAAGGTAAGTCAAAACATATATCATCACTGATCCACATAACAGAGAGGTCGTGTCAAAAGGTTGAGAACCCACTGTCCAGTCCCATTAAAGGGTAAGTATAAAAGAGTAAAGGATGAACCTCACTGCCCAGCCCCGTTGGAGGGTAAGTCCTGAAGAGTAAATGACAAACCTCACTACCCAGCCCCACTGGAGGGTAAGCCCTGAAGAGTAAATGATGAACCTCACTGCCTAGCCCCACTGGAGGGTAATAATGTATTGCTCTGGCCATCCCTGCTAGATGGTACCTCTGGAAATCATATAATATCTACATTACAGTCATCAGGTATCACCCCGGATAGGCGGCACACTTGGAACATATCGCATCATATCTCGAAAACCATTACGAAGGGAAACATCACATTTTATGTGGAAGAAAACTTAGGATAGGCTACTCACAGATCAAAATCTGAGTTTAGAAGAAGAAGATATGGGGGATAGAATATTCTTAGTGTGGTACATGGAGTGTGTGTGACTCACACGGCATGTGGCCCCGCCTCATCGTCAGGTCGTGTACCTAACCATTATCGAGTACTAAACTGTGAATAAGTACCCCTAGGTGTTCTAAGTTACTCTCAGAGTATATGGAATGTATATTAAGTATTTTGACAAGTTCACAGTGCTCATCGTTGATCAGGAGGTTAAAAACATAATTTTCTTGACATGCCTCCTCAAATGGTCACATAATATTTGACTGCATCTCTTCACACATCTTCTCCACTCTCACAATAGTCGGTGCTGACGTAAGCCGTGGATTCTCTTCAAACACATCAAAATGATATTCCACTGATATTCCTTTCATGTTTCCACATTTAATTAGATCACGAATAAGGATCCACACATCCAAACAGGTCATATCGTTGTGATCCTTGCAAAGAAAACATGCAATATCAACTATTCATTCGCCCCAAACAAATATCCGATTGAAAAGTCATATGTCGCCGCATTTCTCTTGAAAAGTTTATTATGGGTCCCATGCTTCAACTTTAGTTTAAACATCCGAGAATAGTCTTGAAAATTCCACCCAAGGTCTAGGGTCACACCACTGCTGACGACACATCAAACATACGTCCCATTTAGATGATAGGTTCGATACAAGAATCCCCGAATAATAATAATTAAATTATTATTATTTAACTTAGGTGTTTCATGAAACCAAACCATGAAACAAAATTTCATATCCAACATTGGTCTTGAATCATCCATCTTAAAGATAGGGTTACGTTTCTGCTGATATCAAGTCAAATAGACGTCGCACATAAGAGTTATGGTGGGTCGAAGATTTAATAATATTATTAAATCTATTATTTCAGTGGCATTTTGTGGGTCCAAGCTACAAGTTAAAGAAATTTATCCAAAATGGTCTTTAAAAGACCTCTTTGAATATAAGGTCATGTCGCCGCTGATGACACGTCAATTGGATGTCGCGCACAGGAGTTTCAGGGGTTTAAAAATAAATAATAATAATATTATTATTTTTAATTTTATTTTTATTTTTATTTCATTTTTTCCATTTATACTCAGGGTTTCATTCCCCCTACCCATGGTTCATGCGGGCCGTCACCTCTATTTACTCCGACTGAACCTGCCACGTTCTCCTTACCCAGCGTTGTCACATCTGGCCTTCTGCTCACGCTGTCGCTCTATAGGAGCCCTGCCATCGTCGGGATACCCTGCTCACACTGTCTCACCTATGCCGCCCCACTCACCTAGATAGCTACACACCACTCACCCTGCTCAGAAGCCACCCATGCTGCCTCAGTCTGCCCTGTCTAAACCACGCACCGCTATTTCGGTCACCCGCTTAGCTGCCAGCCACCTCTCCCTGCTCACACCAGCTGAACTGCTCAGCCTCTGCTGATGATTGTCGTGCCTCAACTGACCTCACTGCCTACTCGCACACCACTACCATAAACCCTAACCACGCAGATCCACTGCAAACATCCAGATTCAATATCATTTCAATAACATAAAGCTTGTTACTTGATTTCGTTGCCGATCTGAATCCTGATCTATGTTGTCAATTCGTTTCACCAAAAATCGAGTGTGAAAAGGTCGATTATTTGGTTGTTTGTTGAAACCAATTGTGTGATAATTGATTATTGGGTGTTTTTAAAACCTCCTGCTAAAAAGGAAACCGACGATGATCATGTGAACTATGAAGAACAAAATCATGATTAACAAATTTGATGAATATCCTTGGTTATTGTTTGGGTTATCCTTGATTCATCATCATTATAACGATGAATGAAGAACAATGAAAATAAATATATAAACTAATAAAAGTTGTTTATTTCAATTTTTGGGATCATGCGTGGGCGTAGATTGACGAACATGAAATCAATATGCTCAAAGTTTAATCAGAGGTATAAAAACACCAAAGATGAGTCCTACCTGGATTGGATCAATTGTTGTTGATGAAGATGGAACCCATGAAATGATTGGAAGAAGATGTTGTGTTCATCGTGGTTTGATCTGCTTGGATCCGAGGCTTTCGTCGCCATTCTTCATCATTCGTCATTCATCAACGGAAAGGTGAGGAGAGAAGAGGAGAGGGTTTTCATCATTGGAAAAATATAATTATGATGAAATTATTCTAAAATATGATTTTATATCCATAAATTAGGTTAAATGATTTTTAATCAATTAATTAAATTAATCAATTAAATCACTAAAAATGTTCTTCCAACGAGCGAGGGATATGAACGTCCCGTGTTGAATTATTTTATATCGTGCCTAGGGTGAACACCGCATTACGGACCCAACCGTGGTCTTGGATTTCCAATCTGATCAACCATTTAATATTTATCCTATTTCCTTTCATTAACTGCATGTGCGTAATATAAAACATATTTAATATTTTTATAAAATTAATTCTGGGCACACCGAGCCTCGGAATTGCATGTCGTCTCAACACCTAACTCTGGAATAATATTTAGAAGTATTTTAAAGACTTATTAGAAAAAAGGGTCTATACAGGTTATTCATGGAAACACTCCTAAAAATGAATTTAAAGATAAATGGACTCTCCAAGATATTACTACTTTTGAACTTGATGAAAAATCCATTAACTCTCTCCATTACGGGCTTGAAAAAATGAATTTAAATGAATTTCTTCTTGAAAACCCACCCATGTAATCTGGAAACTCTTATAATTCACACACTAATTCATGAATAAAGTTAAATACACTAGATTAGATATGTTTATACAAAACTTTTAAAGCTTTAACATGCATTAAAATGAATCTATTACTGATATGTTTACCTGTTTTAATACCATTTTCAATGGATGAAAGTCTCTTGGTGATAATTTATCTATAAAAACATTAGTAAAAAAATTATTTGGGTCTTTCTAAGCTCTTGAGCTCCAAAATTGATGACTATACAAGAAGTAGAATATATAAAAAATATGTCGCTTGAAGAACTCATCAAATCCCTTATGAAATGCAAAATAACTTTGAAGAGACAAGCCGATAAAGAAGAAAAGGAAGACAAAGAATCCAAAAGAAAAATTTCTTTAAAATATATTGATGATGATGATTATTTTAATAATTAATCCAAGACTGAATGCTCGACAAAGAAATTAAATAATTTGAACAAAAAGAAGAAAACTTTCCTCTGTTCCAAAAAGTAAAATCAAATTGAAGTGTTAGAAGTAAATTTCTTTAGTTGAAAACAGAAGGATCACATCAAGCTAGATTATCCCTTGAACAAAAAGCCTAAAGACAAGAAGAAAGGTAAGAAGGATATAAAATTCTCAACATGGAGTGATATAAAAGATTTTATTTCAACACAAGAATCAAGAAAATAAAGTCTTAAATGCCTCATGGATCATATCAAAGTAGGTGAAGAGGTTAGTTCTCATATTTCTCACTCTCCTTATCATTCCGATTCTTACTATCATTAATCCTCTTATTTTTGTTCTTATTATCAATGAGATGAAATTGAAATTTTTTATAAATAAATCCAATAAAAATATAAAAATCTTTCAAAGAAATATAAAAAAATTCTTAATGAGAAAAATCAACTTCTCAATGAAAAAGATATTCTTTAATAATAAAAAGATTGTTTTTAAAATTAAAAAACCAACCAAATGTTGAAGTTTTCAAATATAAAATCAAGGATCTCAAAATATATCTTTTTAAATTCACCCAAGGTGAAAAAACTCTTAGCATGATCTTTGGTTCTCAATGTGTTAAAAGAAATAACCATGGTTTTGGTTTTTCAAATAAAGAAAGCTCATAAAAAATATTACTTTTGTGAAATGTATTTCCCAAAATAAGTTTTGAAAATATTATAAAAAAATTAAGCATTTGATTTATGATTGTGATTATAAAAATTCTAGATATAGAAGACCTAAATCCATCCATCTTTCTTCTCCAAAATTTAAAATAAATTCTCATTCTAAAAACATTTGGGTTCTTAAAACCTTATTAGACAATATTAGTAAACCCAAGATCATTTCATCATCTCAATGTTTATTAGATAACACTATTATAACCTTAAGGGTACCAAAAGGCACTTGATTTTAAGATTTTTTAGGACTACACTGCCAAGCTTAATTAATCAATCTTACGATGGCTTCTCAATAAAAATGGAATTTCAACTTCTTGAAATGATTTATAAACTCATTTATTAATCTCATTGTTAAATGATACAATGGGGGGATTATCCTTTTAACTTTCTGGTAATGTTTGAACACCAACCCAAATCTACATGGGAATAGGTTTTTCAATCTCTATAAGTTTAAAGTGACTCTTGAAATTCATTTCAAGATAACTCCTATATCTCTATCATTTACGCTTTCTTATTCTTAAAAGAGGATATTTTATCATTTTAAACTTTTATTTTTTTCTTTTGTTTTTCCTTTTATTTCATTCTCTTGAGTGTTTTTCAAAATATTTATGTTTTTTTTTAAAAATTGTTTCTTTTTTCTTTTTCTCTTTACTTATTTCTATCTTATGCATTGTCCATGATTTGGATT
The DNA here is from genome assembly GCA_963277665.1 of Viscum album. Lineage (NCBI taxonomy): Eukaryota > Viridiplantae > Streptophyta > Magnoliopsida > Santalales > Viscaceae > Viscum > Viscum album. The sequence continues at coordinate 667,107,300 of OY728131.1, read as the reverse complement.
TTCAGCTTTTAGTAATCATTAAGGGGGAGTAAGTATTGCATGTATTAATTGTTTTATCTTATATAAAAATTTCCTCTTCTTTAGTATTCTATTTCCCCTTATTTATTTACTTTTTGATAATCACAAAGGGGGATATATTTTTTGATCAAAGGGGGGAGAAATTTTTTATTTCAAAGGGGATACGTTTCTTTGTTTTTGGGGAGAAGTTGGTTTAAGTCTTGAGCATGTTGACTATTTTTTAAGTTAATACTTGAGAATATTGAATATATTTTAAGTTAAGTCTTGATCATTTTGAATATATTTTAGTTTATTTCATGAGCATGTTGAATATATTAATTTCTAATATCTTGAATTTATTTGATTTCTTGTTTCACTCTTGATTTACCTTAAATTATATTTTTATGTTCTGTGTTTGTGATCATTAAAAAGGGGGATATTATTGCACATCCCTCTCTCTTTTGGTGCTTTAATAATCACAAAAACTCACATGCATTTCTAATGGTTTCATTTAAGTGAGTTCCGGTGTTTTTATTGAATATCAAGTGATGAAAACTAGTTAAATTTGAAAGATCATGTTGAAGGATTTAATTTTATTTGAAAAAATTCTTGAATTCATAATTATTGTGATAAAATCATGTAATTAATCTTTAAGGTTCATTTGAAGGATTGAAGGAAGCTTGATAGTCCATAGAGATTTTTGGGCAATAGCTGGTTGCATCAGCTAACCGATGTAATTGGATAGAACCGGTGTAAGCTCTAGAACACCACCGACCAACTTATGGAGGTGCACCATCTAACTGGTGGGGGATTTCTAATATTAGTGAGCTCTAGGTAGTCCATAAGATACCTGAGAGTGGATATTGGGTATTCAGTGGTGTTTAGGAAGTTAGTCTGAGAGAGCATTTAATGTTGTCAAAATGGATTAAATATGGTCTTCTTCAGCTTAAATTCCCCCGATGAAATACATAAGGTTCCTAACTCTTTTCAAGCTTATAAATAGAGGCCTTGGGTGATTGGATATCAACAAATAATGTGTGAAAAAAATACTTCATTGAATCGATTCCAAATCTCTAGTGATCTCCAAGCCCTCTCTCTCACAGATCCATTCTTAATTTCCAAAATCTAAATGTCTCTCATATTTGTCTCTATCTGTGGAGATGTAGGGGTACCTCATGTGATATTGTCAAAATATTTATCAAATTGTGTTATCCCTCATTTATTTTATGTATCGCATCATCCTATCTTGATATGAATAAAGTGTATAAATTCAAAATGTTCACTATCCAATGTGCTTACTAACTTAATCAACTTTGATATTATCTTTAATATAGATTGAATTTATCACTTTATCATTTCATCTGGTCAAAATCATTTTATTCTGAATTTTCTATTTATTTTTATTTCTTTAAATTTTAAAAGGAAACTCACCTCCCCCTTTCCATTTTTACCCCGACCAACAGTTATAGTTGTTGCATTAACTTCTTTACCTATCAATGTCTTGACATATTGTTAGACATTGATCTTGGACATTTAGGTAAGTTTACATATTATCATTGATAAAAAGGACTTAAATACCACACAATAGGTGTATCCAAAATCTCATTAAATTTCATTGAATTTAATATTAAAGAATAAATTTATTATTGATTTATGGGATAATATTTATTCAAGTAAATTTGATCACATAAATTTAATCATGAGATATTTGAGTTTAAAATATGTGAGTTGACTTTGACTTCTTGTTTAATTATTCACACGGTAATAAATGAATAAATATTTATTCTCCAATTTATTGAATAGTTTAAAATAAATATTTATTTAAGTTATGTGAATATTAAAATAAATATTTATTCACAAGTTTAATGAATACAGTATTTATTAATTTTATTAAATGAATATTTTATTATTAAAAGGGTTGATAAATTCTATGAGAGGATATGGATTGAGTTTAATGACCCAATGAAAATGATATATTTTATTTAATAATATTTAAATAAATATTAATTAATTTAATTAAGAAATGATATTAGAATAGACACATGTTATGAGATATAATAATAATATTATTATTATCATTTGACATGGGGAATGACTTAGAATAAATAATTATATAATTTTCATTGTACAATTATCAATATTTAACCCTAAGTTTATATTCTTAAATATATCATTTTTATAAGAGTGGTGTTGTTGACATAACAGAGACACATCCTCTAAAATTATCTCAAGACCTAGAGAGAAAATATTCCCTTCCTACCTCTCAAGAACATAAATAGAACAAGAGACATTGTTGTGATCGATAACGAATGACATGAAACACTTGGTTCCTCCATGATAGCACCCAAAAAATCAAGAACATCGATCAAAGATTTGTGGAGCATGTGTGGATAAATATAAAAAAATCATCTCTTGGATTCTCCCCTGTAATGACAACACAATTAAAGCAAAAATGGAATTTTGATCAAGGATATTATAAAAAATGAGGTTATTCTTAATTTAAATAAATTATAAATTAAAATTGTATGATTCGTCTATGAGATTCTAGGGAAAATTCATCTAGTTCTTCAGATTTATCCATTGATTTTGATAAAAAACCAAAATTGGGAACTCACCCAATGCTTTAATTGTGACATGTAATATTCAAATGGTATCAGAGTATTCACATTCTAATTTATAATTATTTATAATTTATTTGAGTAATTTCATGTGCTGGTTTTCTAGTTTTCATATTTAGATTTTCATTTTAAATACAATGATCAATATGGTGCATTAATCCTATTTTTTCTGAAAAAAAAGATAAAAATGCATGGAGAATGATTAAATATCCCATTTAGAGGTATAAAGGTTACTGGATACATAACACAATTACATAACATGTAACGATAAATTAATGATGGGTTTATTATGATCATATAATGATCAATTGTAGCAAAAGATAACCCAAAAACACAAAAGATCCATCTTCATGAATTCAAATGCATGAAATATCACAAAAATATAGCATACCTAGTATTTATGAGTTTCAACAACTTCCATATTCATCCTTTGAAGGATAATGGATGATGGAGATCATGAGGAGTAGTGAAATAATACACCCTACCTCTGAGGTGATACACTGACCAGTTGATCCATAAATGCCTTTTGAGGATACCTAAGAAATTAAAGGGGTGATATCATCTTCTCATGTGATATAAATAGTGCTTGGGAAGAAGAGGGGTTTAACAAAATTTTGGTAGTCTCATAGAGATCTAACACCCCAAAGGAGAAGATTTCATCCTCTTTTATAAGTAGTTCTTGAGGAATCTCCTATTCATAATGCATCCCATACATTACTGCTAATTGGGTAGATTATTCTTTGAATACACTTCAATGAATAAATGAAAACATAAATAAACAAAAAATTGGTTTATAAATTGATGTAACCATTTAAGAGAAACTGTATAGGTTGTTGTATCGAATGCAACTTATCCAAGATACACTTTTCATCCATATTCATTATAATATATATCTTATTAAGAACTTGGAGGTTATAAGAAATGAAACAACGCGCGCACACACACACACACCCATGAGAAATTAAGGATATGCCACACCCCCATATAAGGGTTGACCCACTCCAAATCTAGCCTCTTACAATTATATAGTCTAACGAACCACCATTTTGATAGCCCTAAGGCCCCTCCATTATATGTCTGTGCCTGACCTATGTTGTGTCACCGCCTGCATTAGTGTGTACTTGGGTTTTCATCACTTTCTACATCACCACTTATATCATTATCCATAAATGGAATAGAAATACCCTCCAAGGAAGGTTTCTAGGATTTGAATGCTGGTTATATAATATATATATATATATATCATATATATCATATATATATATATATTATCGACGTATCATATGTATTAATTAAATGTACACTATATATAATATAATATATTATATATGTATGCATGCATATCATAAATGTATATTTTAGTGCATATCCATGAATATCCCACTTGCACTAAAATCTCCTAAGGACTTTATGCAAAATTTCACAACTATTTGTGAATCCATCCAAACTCTTCTGTATATAAATTTTCCATTAAACTATCTTCATTTTGAACAAACACATTGTCCAAAATTTTATCCATATCCATGGACCTAACCGTGTGACCCTACAAGCCTTAAGAACATTGATAACAACTATGAAATCTATGTTTCATAGATATAAGAAAAGATTAGCCTCTGGTAAAGTGTCAATGCTACTCAAGCTACTAAGCAGTCTAGTGTGATATCCATCAAACATACTCATATCTCTATACGAACATGTACAACACATGATGTATCATATACATCGTATATATACCTATATAATCCCTTTTCTCATGACATTGAGCGACCACTAGACACAGAACACATTAATCTAGTATTAACCTCTCATCATTTCTTGAATCTTAAAAAAGATTGACCAAGTCGATGAATATATCACATGTCTTTCATTTATTTAATAATTACATCACATGTCACATATTCCAATAGTTGAACACATCATATGTGAAACAACTGAGCATGTACATGAATTTATTCAACCTAATTCAATCATGGTACATATGTCATTACTTTTCATACAAGTGGACAAATCCCATCTTGGTTGTGCTCCAATCAATGACGTGATCAACAACATACCCAACCACCCCTATATTAGCTAAGTCAATGTGTAGACTTGCGTAAGTAGGTTATAAAAGTATACAGGTTCACATTCTAGGAATCTTTCCAACCTTAGGTAAAAAGTATTGATAATAAGTAGACACCCCTAAGTTTATCATTGATTGTATAAAATTATATGAGATATGATTTAGCGGATCAATCCAATTAATAAGTCTCTACATATTTCCTCATGAATCAATTATTCATAACTTAAATAAAATTATTCATAAAGAGTAAAAGAATCTATTCAATATAACCTTATCATATCATTATAACCCATTATAATCCACAATTATCATCAGTTAGGGACAACTCAAAGTCATAATTTAATGGGATATTATCATTCAACCATTCATGTAAAATAAATTTCAACACACATGAATAAATGATAATCATAGATTATCATTATTATAATAACATGATACATTTAAAACCATTTAAACCAATCTATCACATGTATTAGACCTAGATATTATACATGAACCTCATGTTGTTTTTGTAGTAATAGTTTCATCAATGGATCTGCTACATTCTCCTGAGTAGCCACCAAACTAATCTTTAAATTGAACCTATCAACTATATATTTTATGAGATGGTATTTGAGAAGGATGTGTTTGGTAATTTGATGAGATTTAGGTTATTTATCCTAAGAAACATCACCATTTTTTTCATAATATAGCTCGATTTCCACCTCGATCCTAAGAACCACTCCAAATTCAGAAATGAACTTATTGATCTAAACAACTTTCTTCACAGCATCTGATGCGACGATGTATTCTGCCTCCATTATTGATTTTTCTATGGTGGATTGTTTAGAAATATTCCAACTAATTTCTCTACTATTTATAAAAAAAAAATGAATCCCGAATGAGATTTTATATCATCTTTATTATATTAGAAACTAGAATATATGTAACCCATTACATAGTTCTCAACCACTCCTCCAAAGACCAAAAACATATCCTTAGTAATTCTGAAGTACTTAAGGTTGTTATTCATAGAAATTCAGTGAAAATCACCAGGATTGGATTTGTATCAAATTATTATTATCAAATCATATGATACATCATGTAGAGTACATAACATGGAATACATGATAGATCTTGTGATGGACACATAAGGAATTATGTCTATCATTTCTAACTCATTATAGGGACCCTGAATCTTCTTAATATTCATGCTAAATAACAATGGAAATGAAAACTCCTTATATTTCTCTATGCTAAAACACTTTATCACTTTACTAATATATGTGTTATGACTTAGTATAAGAAAATTCTTACATTCATCTCTTTAGAGCCTCATACATAGTATGTAAGAAGCTTCTCCCATGCCTTTTATTGAGAAACATTTACCCAACTACAAATTCATAGAGTGAAGTATTGAGATGCCATTCAAAATAAACAATATGTCATCTATATATAGTAGAATAAAGACTACTATAATCCCACCAAGACACCTATGTATAGTAGAATCATCTACGTTCTTGACGAAATCAAACTCTTTTATTTCATCATCAAATCATATATTCTAACTCTAAGAATCTTGCTTTAATCTATAAATGGGCCATTGTAATTTTAAAACCTTAGTAGACTCACTTGGAACTTTAAAACCCCCAGTATATATCATATACATGTCCTTGACTAAATTCCTATTAAAGAATGCATTTTTTACATCTTTCTATTATATCTCATAATCATAATGAGCTACTATGGCTAACAAAATCAAAATGGACTTTATCATCAGAACAGGTGAAAAGGTATCTTCATAGTCAATAACATAAAATTATTTGTAACCCTTTGACACTAAGAGTTATTTATAGGTAGACACTTTACCATCCTTGTCAGTTTTCTTGCAGAAAACCCACTTTCACCCAATGGGCCTCACCCCTTCTGGTGCATCCACTAAGTTCCAAACTAGTTGTCCATATCAGATTCCATGGCTTTTAACCATTTATCAGAATAATAAAACTTAATGGAATCTCATGCGAAACCCTCATATTTTAATATATGATTACCTTTAAATAATTCAATGTGTTTGATAACTTGCTCCTCATGCAACACCTAACTTAAAAAAAACGATGAATATAAATATTTAAGTACGATTGTTAAAACCTATCCATTAAATTAGAAGGAATTAATAAGATTAACCTATTTATAATATATTTATAGAAAGAAAATAAAGTCTACTTTTAATATTAATTAAATTCAATTGGTATAGCTAAAATTACTAATAAGATCATTTTAATCTTAAAATTGTATTTTTATAAAAATTACCTTTTATGCACTAAGATTTTTTATTATAAAAAACTTATGATTAATTTTTGGTAATATATATTGATATTAATAATTTTTTAACACTAATTATTAAACTATATGAAATAATAAGAATAATGGATTATTTTTTAAAGAGTCATTTTCCTTATAAAAATAATTTTCATTATATTTTATAATTTTATTTAAAATTTAAATTTAAAAATTTTAGAATTTAAATTTGAAAAAATGATCATTATTTTTTTATTTATCATAATAATATTTCATTAAGATTAATTTATGGTATTTTTTATAAAATATTTATTTAAAGATAAATAGTGTAAAATATCCTTTTTACTAATAACATTATTTTTAGACATTATTAGTATATAAGTATGAATTTAAAATACATATAACCTTTTTATAAGAAAAAAATATTTATAAGTGAATTTATAATTTTAAAAATGTTATTTTTAATTTACAAACCCATATTCTACATTTTAGAACTTAAGTTATATTTTTCAAAAAAATGTTTTTAATGCATTATACATTTAGTATTTTTAAAATTAGTTTTTATCACTTATAGAAACTGAATAAAATAAAATTTATTTTAAATTTTGGATCATTAGGTTCATATTATGTAATAATGACAATTTTATTTTTGGGAATAAAAGAAAAGATACCTCAGGTAAAAACTAGTTAACATGGTAAAAGCTAAAATAGTAAAAGTAAAAAATATAAAGGTAATGAGTTGAAAACATGTTTAAGACACATGTGATAATGAGTTTTTGAGGCCTATATAAACCATATATCTTCCAATATCCATTATTTCACAATTTTTGGGAAATTTTTCTTAATATTGACTTATCATTATTAAAAAGTTTTGGCTAATTACAAAAAATGTCATTCCATTTCACTTATAAAAGGGGAACTCTTCTCTTGACACCTCCTCACACCAAAACCCATTTAGTTAAATAAAAAATCTACCCAACCCACTCCTAAAAATTACTAGATACATTAAACAAGTTCTTGTATTCTAAAAATACCATCCCCAAATGATTAACCCATTTTTAAAAGGAGACAATCTAATAAGTAAGGTATAAATTTCTAACCGCTCCTTTCTCATTTCTATTCCTTTATGTGCACTTATTCTTCCTAAAATTACATTACACCATATTAAAATGATAACATTAATATCTTTATTATAATTTTATTTTATTATAATTATGATATAATCATTAACCACCTTTCCATTTTCTATTAAGAAAAACAAAAACGCCATTCATGCATTGTGCGAACTACCATCTGCGCAACACAACACATTTCATTTTACTTCACCACCTTATAAGGTTGGTAATAATATTTTATTTAATATATAATTATTATATTTTTTATATATTTTATATCCTTAAATGATAAACCATTTTTCTCATTTTCCCTATTCTATGGAAAATGAAATCATCATCTATGTGTACGTGTGGACTACCACCTCCATAGAACGATCCATTTCTATTTTTGTTTTCATCATCGCCTTACATTGATGGTTATGAGAATGGTTTTAATGAATAAATATGGTATTTATTAAATTATTAAAGTTTTTTAAAGAAGTTTTTTACAACCTATTAGCAACATGAGCAATAAACAGCCGTGGTAAATTCAACCATCCAAAAGAGCATTTTAAGAACAAAAATGATTTCTTCATACTATGAAATAACTTCATATTGGTTACATTATTTTTATTATTAATTATAATTATGATACATCACACTAATAAAAACTAAATAAGATAATTATTCTTATGGTATAATTATATTACAACTAAACCACCACATAATTATCCATTAATCATGGTATGTTTATGTTTGGGTCAGTTTAACCACTTACATGAATAATGATTTGAATTTATTTCATGGATTAATATATGAAATTAATTACTATTATAATATTATATAAATATGTAAATAATTACTTTTTTGGTTTTTGTAGTGGTAACATTATTATTAAACTCATTAATTAAGAAAACACTTTTTGTTTATTAAGAATCATTGAAATATGATCATCACTGATTTCATATTCATGGTTTATAACCAAAACTATCCTGGAATGAAATTATACCTTTATAAATATCATGGAACATCTATTAAAACACCTTTAATTATATTTTAATGATGAACTTTTTATCAAGGATGAATTTCAACATTGTTTTTACAAAACTAGTACAAATGATCAAACTATAAACACCAAACGTGGGAAAATAGATAAAACAACTAACTAGAATTTACATAGAGAATGAATATATATGAATAGTATAAATAAAAATTTATATTATTTAGGTTATAAATTAATTTATTAATATATCTATGTTTGTTATACATGATTTTGAAGTACTTTCATGGAAGTTAGGACAAGAGGTAAGAGTTTTTCGTCTCAAATTCCTTTCTTTGAGACATGTTTTGAATTATGCACCTAATTTCATTTTTTAGGTGTATATAATACCTATTTGATATATTATATCATGAATTATATTTTAATAATGGTATTTTAAGTTCAATTAAAATCCCTATCTTTCAATGGGTTTGATTAAAATGTTACTCAAGTCATATGAGTTTTCTTGGTCGCAATCCTGATTCTTTGAGACATAATATATTTTGGGCACTGTGTTTTCCTTGTATGGCGTATTTAATAGCCATATATGTATTTTTATTATATATATATATTTTATTTAATGGGTTATACTAAGAAATATTATATTCCCTTATTCAAATGTATATTGATTCAATTATTACCCTGGTAGTAAGTATTTTTGGTAACTCAATTTTTGTTCATTGAGTTATAATAATTCTATTGAAATTATTTAATATAAGTTGGGTAAATTATAACCTTGATTTTATTATGTGGTATTCACTATTTTTTTTCTATGTATTTACATTCCTACCACATAAACCCTTGTTGAATATTTCTTTCCTTATAGAGTATGTTTCCCATAAGGGATATTGATAGCTCAAATCTCCTTTCTTTGAGTTATAAAGTTTAATCACAAACATTGTTCTTCCATGATTGGGTTATCCCAAACTAATATTTTATTATATAGTATTTTATAATCCTATTTGTGAAATTAAATTTTTAATACAAAGAAGGTTTTATTACTCTTTTTACAAAGTGTGTTTTTAATAAATATATTTTCAAAGTATTAAAAGGTTCCTTTACTTTCATTATAAAATGGTTTATCTTTAGATCCACATTTCATAGAGAAAACTTTATGTCATTTTCAAGTATACATTATTGGATTTTTTTTAAAAGTAATTTTTTTCAAAATATTTCACTTTACCTTTTCAAAATTTACTTTTGAAAGTTACATATATGTTTTTATTTTACGCTAATGTTAAAAATGTTTTATAAAGGATCTTAAGTTTTGACCTCCATTATCATTCTCATATTCAAAAATATTTACACTCATGAGATTTATTTTACATGATTTATTCTATAATAAATATATAAATTTATAATTTTTTGGATTAAAATCATGGTATAAAGTAATTTTATTCTTGATCCCTTCTTGTGTGACACCATTTGAAGAATTAATTTTCAAGGATGCTTTTAATATATGAAAAAATCCATATGACATTATTTTTTATGCTGAGGATATTTTCTTTTTCAATCATACACATTTTTTATTTGGATGGATTATTTAATGTTCTAAACTATCAAATATATGACCCATCACTACATTTGTCTTTCCTAACCATCCACCATGAACAGGCATAACTTTTCTTACAATGCCTTTGATTTGTGAATACCCCATATTCCATTACTTTGATTGAAGGGTGTTAAACTAGATTCCATACATCAACTGATTGTGGAAATTATTAACTTAACTATATAACATTACTCCACATGGTTCTATCTTGAGGGATTATTACATAGAAATCTATTCCATTTATTGATAGGGAAACTATTTAAAATCCATATATTTTTTATTCTGATACATATTTTTATTGATTACTTAAGTAATTTGACTATGTATTGTTTAACCATACACATTCCTTCTCTAGATGTGTTATGATTTTGTTATCCCTTTTATTAACATGGGAAAAATTATTGGTGTTCCATATGTTATTATTACAACATGGATAATTATTGGCCAATATAATTATGTATTGTTTATTTATTATCTCATATGATGAATACATTGTACTTAAACAAGTGATGAGTGAGACCTAACATTATATAGACCCTCGATGCATTGGTAGGTCTCATAAGACAAATATATTTGGGTATTTGGTATATGCATTCCCAATTTAGCAAGATGACTTGACTACGGTCTTTATGAAAAGAATGATGTCTTGGATATGACCTTGATGTAAATAATGATTCCTTAAATAAGGCCTTGGTAGTAAGATCAAGATGTCTTGAATTATGCATTCCATCACTATGAATTCAGTTATTGTTATCAATGTGATATATTTATTTTCATTCTTATCCATGAATATATTATGGTCTCAGTTTCAGTTTATTATGGAATTATGATGATTACTTATTCTTACCATAATATTTATTCTATGGATTCCTCAATTATATATATTATATTAGAAATAATTTTAGATCACCCCTTCTTATGTTTCTATTTACCCAGGTGATGAAGAAAAGTATTACACATAATATATCTAACATGATATCTTGTGTAGATGATTTTTGGGAGATGTTGAAGACTTATTATGGATTAAGTAGTATCATATATAGTGGAAAAAAATTTCCATTGGTTGGGAAATACATAGTTTTTATTTTTATGATTTGTTCTAATTCTCTAAAGCTCTAAACCTAAAAGGTATTGGTAATGTATGTAATGTAACATTTTATTTAATTCATGTAATTATGAGATATTTATGTCTATGAATCTACAGTTGGCATTTAATAAAGTATATAAAGTATGTTTTTAGGCACTAGATCCAAGAGTGTGAGTTTGGGGTTCTACATCTTAGTAGGAAGTAGGTTTATCTCATGTAAATGTTACTTCATCATCATTAGCTATAAGAAATCCATATATCTCAGGTTCATATTGAATCCTCTAGACCTTCTATGTTCTTGAGTAACTCAAGTTAGTTTTTCTTCCATAACTCTTTTTAGAACTGACTTAACCTCATTCTTAGGAACACTTTTTATTTGTTGGTCTTGAACTTCTCTAAGTTTAACTTTCCTCCCACTGAAACCTTGACTCAAGTTTTCCTTCTCAAGGAAAACACCTCATTAGGCCATAAAAACTTTATGTTAAATAGGATTATAAAATTAATAACTCACAGTTTCTTTAGGATAACCAATAAATAAGCATATATCACATTTTAAGTCAATATTATCAGAATCCAATCATCATAAAAATGCTTCACATCCTTAAATATTCATATAAGATAAAATAAGATGTTTCCCACACCATATATAATATAGTGTTTTTTATTGCTTTAGATGGAATTCCATTTAGTAAGAATACAACAATCACCAGATAATAACCCCAAAATGAAATAAGAAGGTCACATAGACTCATAATTGATTGAAACATGACTAATAAGGTATGATTCCTCATTTCAGATACACCATTCTGTTATAGTGTTCCGAGAGGAGTGAGTTGTGAAAAAATTCCAAAATCTCTCAGACGAGCTATGAATTCCTGGACCAGGTATTCACCAACCCAATCCAATTAAAGGATTTTAATACTTTTCCCAATTGATTCTGTACTTCATTATGAAACTCTTTGAATGTTTTAAAAGTTTCTTACTTGTGTTTCATCATAAACACATACCCATACTGACTAAAGACCTTGGTAAAAGTAACAAAGTACCTAAAAAAATAATTTCTTATGTACTCATTGGTCAACATACATCATTATGTATAAGATCCTACATTCCACTAGACCTATCACCTTTTCTACCAAAATTCATCTTTGTAATTTTTCCCAATAAACAAGATCAAAGGTGCCAAACTCTAATCCAGCAACCCTTTCCCCATTATTGGCACAAATATCTACTCCAACCTTTATCAATTAACTCATACCCTTGAGTATGTTTTTTAGCAAAATTTTTTGATGTACACCCAATATCTAATACCCATGAGTTAGAGTTATAGAAATTTATTTTTATAACATTCACATTTGGGTACACAAAATTTTTCTCCTTGAGAACACTTCTCATTCCTAGATACCAATCTTTAATTATTTTATAGGTCATACCTATTAACGATCTCAATATGATTAGTGTGAAGTATGATATAGTCTAAAAAAATACATATAAGTAGGTGAGTATCATGTATTATATCTTTTCATTAAAGGATTTAAATGGAAGTTCTCCCACTAAAAATGACAACCCTAGACATCATATCCATTTAGTGATTCAAGATCCACATTTCATCATGACTTTCATTAATTATCACATAAGTAAGCCATGATTATTTAGATAGGGAATCATCCTAATCATAACAATTATGATTATTGGATAGTTGAGCGGATAACCACATATACAAATCCATCAAGGATGTACTCAACTATATTCCCTTGTTATTCTAACCATTAGGGCTTCCTAACTAGTGTAACCGAGATAAATTGACAAGAATAAGACAACTAAGGACAATAAAGGGATACTTATATTAATTTAGATAATACCTAATATGAAGTTCCCGAGTTACTTATAGCTTTCTTTCCTTACATATGATAATCTAAGGTACTCATATTGAACTCAATAATACATGGTTTAATGATCGAGGTCTTTACAAGTACAACTTTGGAAGGAATATCACACTTAGTATTTAAAAAGTTTTCTTTTAAGGTCTCACTAATTTGATATACATCATATTCATATTAAATTCATAACTATTGCATCATATTTAATGTTTATCTTTTCATGTTTTATTTCTTTTGTGTATGTATGTTTTAATGGTATAGTTTTAGAAATCCCCATTCTAACCACCAAATAAATGTGTTTGTAACAACCTAGGGTTTATAAATTATATTTATGTGTTATATTATATTATATAGTATTATACACATAAAACACATAAAGAAATAGAAAATAATTTATTTCATTAATAAATATCATTACATTAATCAATAACTAAACCCATGAAAATTCCAAAAATTACAATGGTAAAAAATATAAATTAAGAAAAGTAGAATGTGAAAATTTGGATCTTTCCAGTCTGCTAGAATCATCGCCCCCATGACCAACAGTATAAAAAAGAAACAGAATATTAGTAAACTAATTTATATTCTAGAAAATAGAAATGTATAACCATGAAATTAATTGAGGTGAATAATTATTAAATAATGAAGTGGTATTTATAGAAGGTAATGTGACCATTGTAATAGTAACCTGACAGTTGAGAATAGTAACCCGACCATTGGGAATAATAACATGACTGTTGGAATAGTAATTTGACCTCAAAATAATAAAATGTAATATGAATAATATTTATCATGATTATTTTATGTAAATATAAATATTATAATTCCATAAAATAAATATCAAGATTAAAAACTCAAAGAAAATATAAAAACATTTTTAATAAACTCTATTATAAGGTATTTCATAAAAATCATAATTTTTATATTAAAAATTAAAATAAACCTATGTTAGAAATTTATTTTGATAAAATTAATTTCATTTTTTGAAATCAGTACAATGAAATTATGCAAGGATTATTTTTTTGATAATTTTTTGAAATACTTCAATTTTTAGGTAAATAGTAAAGATATAGTTTTTTCGTAACGAGTGTATTTTAAATTACATCATTCATGATGTAATAACGACCTCATAAATTCTTGAAAAGTTGTATTGAATAAGAACATATTAAATTTGATAAATAATTCATTTAAGTACAATAAAATTGTTTTCCAAACCTAAAAAGTATTTTCCAAAGTCTAAAGTCTAAAGTATTCTATTAATATAACAATTTTTCTTTTTTTTTCCACTTTACTTTTTAATAAACTATTGAATTTGAATTATAAAGGGTTTTTAATTCCTAGAAAATTAAATTTTATTTAAATATGATTCATAAGGTTATTAATATCACTATTATAAGTTTTACCTTGTATATAATATTTTATTCAATATTTTATTCTAAAAATTCCCCTCTCCTCAAGTATAAATAACCCCTCACCCTCCCCTTGGAAAACCACTCCTATCTCACTTGAAAAAGACATAAATATACCAAAATACTCTCCCTTATAAACCTTATAATCATTAGGAACATTCTTTAGTAATAAACTCCAAACATCAATGGATTTTAGTTCCATACAAGAGAAGCAACACCAAGAAGAGGGTATGTTTTCATCAACTATTATTTGTGTTTTCCTCTTATATTATTCTTTTTATCTATCCATTAAAAACTAAAATATTATAAGATTAATTAAGTAGTATGTTAAAATTATATTAATGAAATTATACTACTTAAATAACTGCATATACTATGTAATTATATATCATAATTCCCATACCTACTCCTTAGAAAATGTCCCGTTAACGATCGGTTAACTGCCAATAAGGACATTACCAATTATTTTCTTATCACCAACCTTATAAATGGTTATAATAAATTATTTATGATATATAAATGTATTCATATACATATATATATATTAATCTTCTTTAAATAATTATACTAATTTATAAATGACCTTGACCAAAAATAGAGAAATCTAAAAAAAATGAGATATTTTTAAGGAAAACATGATATCAAAACATTTTACCTTTAACTAAGGAAATTAATAAATATAATACAATTATTATAATTAATAAATAGGAAAAAAAATGTAAAAAATTTATTTATATTTCAATTTTTTAACGAATCTAATTTTATTATTCAGGAGGTGGAGAAATGACAAAATAAAGAAGGATTTAAGGTAAGGGGATTCTAAAACCCAAACGCTTTATTTTGGGTTATCTTTTATTGCACATTAATTTCAGTATTAATTTTACCACAATATCCAAAATATTTACTTTCAATGTTATTTTTATTTTCTTTCAGGGATATACATGTTTATACCCTTTTATAATTTTTTCTAATCCATTTACAATGATTTTTTTTAAAAAAAACTTCAATTTCCAAAACATCACTTGAATCCTCTTGAGTTGTTTACCCTTTCAAATAAGAAAATGATCTTTTATACCAAATTATGACATCACTTATTAATTTTAGAATCCTAAAGTTTATTTCATGAAGTATCATATGTGAATTTGTTTACAAAACCCATTATTTTCCATGGGTTATTTCATGAATATGATTGTTATCCTTCATGTGGTATGCATGATTATAAGAATTTTATGATTGATAGGTGGTACTATAATTATATATCCATCCAATGAATTGGGTAATGTGATATATATCATGGTATAATTTGAATTATGTAGAAATATGATACTATATTTTTTCACATTTAAGATGCTATGATTTATGCACATATGTTATGTGTGAACGTGATGCTAGCTTTGTTCACAACTATGTGTGGTATTTGACCAATATGTTATGATATTTTATTATTATGAATATTCCACATTACATTACTTTATCAAATGTTTCCCTCATGATTATGATGATGATCCTATGCTTATGATACGATGATGATCCTATGCTTATGATATAATGATGTTTATTATGATCACCCATGTACTATTGATTCATGTCCCTTATTCCTCCTCTTATCCGGATTTTATCTCACCCATTTCTTTGATGTATATTATTAGGTGACTATATGTACTAAGGATAATTTGAGATATTTATAAGTATAAAGAAGAGATATTTAAAATAAATATTTAAATTTTATTCTATACAGGTGATGTATGAGCCTAATTTTCCCAAGATACTAAACCTTTGAATTTTAGATTATATCACTATTATTTTATTAATCTTAAAAATGATGTAATATTCATGTTAGAAAAATACAGTTATATATAGTTATCATCAGATAATGATTTATTTAATTTGGGAATTAGAATTAGAAAACTTTAGTGAAAACCATATGTATAAGTCTATGTATAGGTAAATATATTGGAAGAATCATTTTAGAAAAAGGCTAAACATAGGGATCCAATAAGATATGACTTTAGAGTTAATTTGAACATAATAATAAATTATTTATTCATGTTTTATTGACTTATAATTTGTTTAAAACTTTTCTATTTTAGAAAATGGTGGGAACTAGGAGAAACCATACCAAAAAACACAATTATTGTCCAAAAAACACCCCTGATTCCATGGGAGGTGGAGTTTAACACTTCATAGAAATGCTTAACCAGTTGTATTAGGATATGAATAATAACCTAATCCATGTATAATATCTATCGTCACCCAAGACGAAGAAACTTTCTATCATGTATTTTATATGATAATGACCACCAATATTGAGTGGGTATTACAATCCACTTGTAATTGAACAGTGGGTTAACTCAATAGAGAAGATTTTTTCTGTGCTCCACTATTCTGAGAAAGAGAAGGTGACTCTGGACATCTATCATTTTTATGGAGTGACCAATAAATGGTGGGAATTGATAAATAATACCAATACAAAGGATAAAATAGAATATATATAGTGGGAAGACTTTATGAAAACATTTATTAACTAGTATTTCCCTCAAACTCTCTGAAAAATATGGAGAGAGAATTCTTAGAGCTTAAGAAAAAGGAGGGTGACTCAGTCATGAATTATGAGGAATACTTCACAATACTTACAAGACACACCTTGGGTTTTTTAATAAAAAATGATATAAAAATAGATATATTCTTTAGTGGTTTAAAACTGAAACTCCAAAAGTCTCTAGCAATCTAGTATTTTGGGTTTTTTGAGGAAGTAGTTCGATGTGCTCTCAAAGTAGAGATAGACTTTGGTGAATGGTCCCATAGTTATGAAGATAAGAAACAAAATATGTGGTTTCATTCTAGCGGATCAAATGATAAAGGAGGAAATAATCTACAACCACCCACATGTCAAAAATTTGGGAAGAAACATCATGGGAATTTCTATAAAGGGGCAGGGAAATGCTTCAAGTGTGGGATATAAGTCCACCAATCTCATGAATGTTGAAGAGATATGAAAAAGTCTACGAACATGATGGAGGAAAGGAAGGCACCACCCATGGTTCAATGCTATAACTGTTGAGAGAAAGGACACTATAAAAGAAAATGCACTAAACCATGGTTCATTGAGGATAATCTGTGTCAACAACCACCAAATCTGAAAGAGAAATGGAAAGCTTATGTCATCACCACAGTTGAGGTAAAACATGAAAATGAAGTCGTACAAGGTACACTTCCTATTCACTCAAGAATGAAAAAAGTTTTATTTTATTCTAGTTATATTAATTCCTTTATATCCTGTAAGTTTACTAAAACTATTGAATCAAAACATTGATACCTTGAAATATAGATATCCGTAAAAACACTTATTGGTGCGATCAATGAAACCTAAGTGTTAGACTCTTCTTCTATTAGAATATATGAGAGGATTCTTCCATTGAATCTCGTAATAATATCCTTAGTGGAATTTGATGTAATATTGGGCATGGATTGACTCTAGTTATATAGATAACACATCAAATGTTAGAAAAAATAAACCTCTTTTCACATTTCAAACCATCCCATGCTCCTGTAAAAATTCAAGGATGACCATGAATCTCCTTTGGAGAATCCATTGATGGTGTGGGTAATGATACCCTGTAAAGATGTATAACTTGGAAAAATGGTTGAGTTAAAGGAAAACATAAACATTGAGGAAATGACCATTTTTATGGAATACACTAATGTATTTCCTAAAGAGTTTCCCAGACTTCTACCAGATCATGAGGTATAGTTCTCAATAGAGCTTATACCTAGATACACCCCTATCTCTAAATTACCATATAGGATGGCCCCGATCGAACTAGAAGAGTTAAATAAGAATCTATAAGATAATTTGAACCAAGGTTTCATATTCCCCAGTGCATCAACTTGGGGTGAACTTGCGCTCTTTGAGAAGAAAAAGGATGGATCAATGCGATTGTGTATCTATTACTAAGAGCTTAACAAGATAACCATAAAAAACTATCCCCTATTAAGGATTTATGAATTGTTCAATCAACTAAGATGATATCAATACTTCTCAAAATTGGATCTTTTTTCTGGATATCATTAGTTGAATGTAAAGAAGAAAGATATTCGGAATACAGTCTTCCGTACAAGGTATGGACACTATGAGTTCATAATAATGTCATTTGGACTTACAAATTCCCCTAATTCTTGATAGATTAGATGAATAGAGTATTTAAAAACTACTTTGAAAATTTTTTGGTAGTATTTATCAATTCCATCCTCATTTACTCCAAGTGCAAGGAGGGATATGAAGAGAATCTAAGGATTGTACTAGAAATATTGAGAAAGGATAAAATGTATGCTAAGTTTAGAAAGTGTGACTTTTGGATGCAATAAATCACATTCTTTGGGAACATGATCATAAGTTATTTATTTTATATGGATCCTTTAAAGATAAATTCCATTGAGGAATGGAACATACCCACCAGTTTCATGGAAGTCCATAGTTTCAATACTAAAAACAGGCCTTTAATAGTGCTAAAATTGGCCATTTTCAGCACTAAGAAAACACTGACTACTGGATCATAATTAAAAGCCATAGGATTTTATGATAATTTTTATAAGTGTTGATAAATGGATAATTCATCATCACTTTTAAAAGAGATGATCAAGGGACACTTCATCAATGATTTTAAAAGCACTGATGAAGTATCCCTTTATTAGTACTTTCAAAAGAACTGATGAAGTGTCCCTTTATTAGTGTTTCTAAAAGTGATGATCAAGGGGAATAATACGACGTACTACTAAATTTACAGCACACTACAACACCAAAAATAGCACAAGTACAATAAATATAGCACCAGAAACAACAGATAGGTTCAATACATATTATAAATGAAATAAAATTTATAACACAAATACAAGAAAAAACACTATATTATAGACATTTCAAAAATTGGTTTATAAAATTATATGATTAAGTAAAAATTATCATAAACATTCAAAAACATCAATGTTTCTTTGTATTTGGCTCTTGACCCCCCACTCATGCTATTACCGAACAAATCATTCTATCACAAGCAAAATAATTCACCTGTATAAGAAAACAATTCTTATTTTAGTAATACTATAAAGAAATAAATTAAATATAAAGTGTTAATTTTAAACTAAAATTTTAAACTAAACTTTGAGTCATACTAGGAACATTGTGTATTAGATTGAGTTGTGGTTGATTATTTCATATCACCCCATTTATTGTTTGTCTTCAAGTATTATCTCTATGAAAATTAAATAAATAATTATAACATAAAAATGATAAGTAAATTAAATAATTAATAGTATATAAAATGATGAGAAAACAATATGATCTCATTTACTTGATTTTGGTGATGTGATGAACAACTAAACTAAAATGGAACTTATATATTGAAAACATGCATTTGGAGTCATATTGGTCACACTATACATAATATTGAGGTATGATCAATTCCTACACATCCCAAATGACTTATGGATCATTTTCCTAAAGTATCAAAACAATCTAAATGTGTTTTCTCGGTTTTGAGTGAGTCACTTGTAGTTTTTTACTAAAATGTCATTTTAAACTAGAAACATGCACTTTGATTCATACCAGTCACATCATGTCTCGATTTAATGTGAGACTAATTCCAATACATTAATGATTTATGAATCATTTTCCTAAATTATCAAAACAATCCAAGCACGTTTTCTCATTTTTCAATGAGTGATACCTTTTTAACTAAAATATCAATTTTAAACTGATAATGGACACTTTGAGCCATATTGTGAACATCATATATTATATTAAGGTGTAGTTGGTTCTTACATGTCAAAAATGACTTATAGATCATTTTCCTAAAGTATCAGAATAATTCGAATGTGTTTTCTCAATTTTGAGTATGTTGGTCGTCTTTTTTACTAAAATTAATGTCAATTTTAAATAAAAAGACACACTTGAAGTCATACTGACCACATTGTGTGACATATTGAGGTTTGAATGATTATTAAACATCCCAAATAACTTATGTATAATTTTACTAAAGTATCAAAATAACATGAATGTGTTTTCTTAGTTTTGAGTATGTCACTTGTGTTTTTTACTAAAATGTCATTTTAAACTGGAAACATGTAATGTGAGTCATATCAGTCACATCATGTGTTAGTTTTATGTAAGACTAATTCCTACACATCAAAAAATGGATTATGAATCATTATCCTAAATTATCAAGATAATCTGAGCACATTTGATCAATTTTCAACGAGTGACACTTTTTGAACTAAAATGTTAATTTTAAACAGATAACGAACACTTTGAGTCATACCAAGCACATTATGTATCATATTGAGGTGTTTCTGATTCATACATTTAAAAAATGACTTATATATTATTTTCATAATCCATAAAAACAATCTGAATGAGTTTTATTGATTTTGAGTACGTCAGTTGTCTTTTTTAATAAAATTAATGTCAATTTTAAATCAAAAGACACACTTGGAGTCACATCATTAACACAATGTGTTATATTTAGGTAAAAATGATTCCTAAACATAAAAAATGACTTATGAATCATTTTAATAAAGTATCAAAACAATATGAATGTGTTTGATTAGTTTTGATCATGTTACTTGTCCTTTTTACTAAAATTAATTTCAATTTTAAATAAAAACATGCACTTGGAGTCATACTAATCACAAAATGCATCTTATTGAGGTAATAATAATTCCTACATGTCACAAATGAATTATGGATAATTTTTCTAAAGTATAAAAATAACTTGAATGTGATTTCTTAGTTTTGAGTACGTCACCTATCTTTTTTACTAAAATTAATGTCAATTTTAAATAAAAAGAAACACTTGGAGCCATACCAGTCACAATATGAATTGGATTGAGGTGAGGATGATTCATACACATCGAAAATGATTTATGGATTATTTTTAATAAATTATCAAAATAATATGAATGTGTTTTCTTGGTTTTGAGTATGTCACTTGTGATTTTTACTAAAATATCATTTTAAATAAGAATCAATCACTTTGATTCATATCAGTCACATCATGTGTCAGTTTGAAATGATACTAATTCCCACACATCAAAAATGACTTATGAAACATTTTAATAAATCATCAAGATAATCAGAGTTAATTTTCTTAGTTTTCAGTGAGTAACACATGTTTTGAACTAAAATATCAATTTTAAATGATAATAGACACTTTGAGTCATACTGGAAACACCACACATTGGATTGAGGTGCAGCTGATTCTTATATATATAAAATGACTCATGAATCATTTTTCTAATGTATCAAAATAATCTAAATTATTTTACTCCGTTTTGAGTATGTGACTTGTCTTTTTTACTAAAATTAATTTCAATTTTAAATAAAAAAGACACACTTGGAGTCATACCAGCCATATCGTGCATCATATTGATGTGTGGTTGATTCCTACATATAAAAAATTACTTATTGATGGTTTTTAAAATTATCAAAACAATATTAATTCATTTTATCGGTTTTGAGTATGTGATGTGTGTTTTGAACTAAAATCTAAATTATAAACCAAAAACATATAGTCTTAGTCATACCAAGAACATTGTGTATCATATTGAGGTGTGATTCATTGAGTATGTGATTTTTGTTTTGATTTAAAATATATAAAAAAATCCAAAAAAGAGAAAACATGTTCCATTCTTATGGAATAAGAAACCTCATTATCATGGGACTGGGCCTTCCCGAAGCTCTCACGTGGAGATTTTAAGGCCGAAGGGGGTGTTCTGCAATATTCTGGAGAAGTATGGAATATTCTAGAACCTGGTAGATATGAAGATATTTATAGAGTATTCTAGAGAACCTCATCACCATAACTCCTATGTATGTGGTGAGGCGTGACATCATGCAGCCTCAAACACTCCACGTTTTTGGTAGCACGAGGTTTCCTCTTTCATCATAAAGTAACATGTTCTTTCTAATCTCTTATGATCATGAAAAACTTTGAAAAAACCACCCCAACTTGAGTAAAATAATCCAACCATATAGGAAAACAATTATTATGTTAGTAATACTATATGAAAATAAATTAAACATAAATATGAAACAATGCATTCCTAGTTCCATTATTTTAAACTATGATTCCAAACTATAACATTTTCAATTCACCCATTATGGATAAATATGAGATATTTTAGAAGCTCAATCCCAACAACATGATATATTTAAACACTTTACAATATCATAACATTCATGTATTACACAAAATTTCCATAAATTTTTTTATATTTTTTAGGTTGGTGTAAAACTCATATATAAACATTTTCCTTCTTATTTTATACAAAAAACTAGAATAACACATTATATATTCCTGGATTATACTAAACATTAGTGTATCCCTTTATTTATTCCTAGAAAACATTAACCATTAGTGTAAATTTATTAGCATTCATTAATTTAACTAAAATAATTATTTACATTTGAGTTTTTATGGAATAAAATAAAATATATCTTTCCCTTTCACCATTATAGAGAGTAAAAAATCCCTAATAAACCATTTACCTTCTTTGATGGAAAAAACTTCAGTGTGACCCATTATGTATTTTCAGAAGACACTAAACTCCATTATAAATTTTTTACCCATTTTTGACAGTATTAAACATCAGTATTTATAGAATCCAAATGACACTAAAATCTAGTACATCCATTAATTCTACTAGATTTTAATATAGATTCATACATCATTTTCAATATTTTTGGTGATGATAAACTCTAAAAAAAAATCATAATTATTTGGTCATCAAAATGGGAATATCCCTATTCTAATGTATTTTTTTATTGAGAATGATGATGAGTTTTTTATTAATGAGCTTGTGAACATGGATAATTTTACATAATGAATGTGAAAATTTATATTAGTGAAGAACTAGTAGACAAATTTTTTAATGGTGAGTTGGTGAAAAAGTATCTATATGTATAATAAGGATAGGTTAAACACCTATACTCATGTAATTATTATGAGATTCTATGTGATATAATGGTGGAATGATTTAATTTCACATCATGTGCATTCAAAAGAATCAATTTTAGTCAATTCATTTCACTAATGCAAACTTGATGTGTTACTTGTATGGATTTCACAAGAATTTGTGATATTATATCATGAATCTAATTTCATACCATGTTTTATGCTCATTTCTAAACAAATTGATTTCCTCCATTATACTTCTCCTTGAGAAATAGATAAAAAATAATATATAAGCATTCTGATACTAATGATTCACACCCCAAATATATTTCTAAGGTTATATCCTGTACTGGATCACAAACATAATAGGTAATCACCTAAATTTGTTGTCAGTAAACATTATGACACCATTTGTGCTTCCCAATCATCTCTAAATAAATTTACTTCTTCTTTTGAGTATGAAGTTTTTTGGAAATCTTGGTAGTAATAAGAAAATATATACAAAATATTGATAAATATTTTTAATTAAATTATAATTACTTTTGGGAATTACCTATTCACAGATGCTTGTATTTTCATGGTTTATGATCTCTCTTATAAATTTACAAACATAATATATCTAATCATTGCCATTATATTTTTTCAGACACTACAGAAACATTGACCAAAATAAGTAAATTATTTTGAAATATGTTTTGATAGTTAAATATTTCTATATATACCTTAATTTGTTTCCATTTTAAGTAATCCACAATCTTTTTATGTTTAGTCATTGACTTTATGCTATTATGTAGACTATATTTAGTGACAACCCTATCATAACAAAATTCTTGTTAAAACATAGAGTGAAACATATAATTTGAATTTTATCTATAAAATGTTGATTTTCGTGTATTAAAAATTCACAATACACATAATGTGTGGTTGGTTTGTTGGATATCCATGCATTGAATCCAAAAAATAAATATTTGGGGTATCCAGATTGACTGCGATCAGTATCTAATGCTTCCTAAAAAAATAATTAATGAAAAAAATAAAAATATATTTTATGTGATTAGATTTTAGAGTTTTAATCCTATATTGTAGAAATCAAAGAGTCTATCTTCTATTTTTTTCTCAAACACATTGTATAACTCATATTTCTTCCTCTCAATTTCTTCCTTCTCCAAATAAGTTTCTTTCATAGAAATGATACGGGGATTAATGAATCCAAATCATGCTTTGCATGGTTTTCCATTTATATAGTAGTAATATAAATGCCTATAGAAAATATGAATAGTTATTAACTTTAATGAACATATTATATCACTATTTTAATAGATGTATTATGAAAATGTACTTTGTGTATGTATTCAAAACCATAACTCCCAAGCATTAAAACTTGAGAATCCCATTTATACTCTCAAGACCAACTATGTATGTAATGAAATTTACAAATATTTATTTTTCATATAGAATTAAAGACATATTTTTTATCTTTAAATGTAGTATATTCATGAAGTTGTAATGATAATAAATGTTACTATGGAACTGGTGGGGAGAAGGTACTCCCAAAAGGTCTTTTTGATTTCTTTGTCAATTTACTATATTGTCTTGATTCAACATCCCATTTACCCATCACTTTATTTGTCTGTAATACCATACCACACTTCAGACCTTTTTTCATCAACTGTTACAGTTTTTTCTTAATATTTTTTTAAATACATTCCTTATGTATCTTTACAAGATTATATGGTTATGCTACAAAAGTTTCAATAGAATAATTGATCGTTGTAGTATCTGGATCATCAAGTGAAACAGGAAAATCAGTGTTCAGCTCTTGATATACCTCAATCCCTAATCTCATGTGATCTTTTGGGAGTTTATTATTGTGTAGCTTGTATATTGAGATATTATACATTATAACCCTCACAATAAGGTGGTTCTTGGGTGTTGATAGATAGAAATTAGATACAACTTTACCCTGCAGAATTTTATTAATATAAAGTTATCAAAAGTTGTTTGATTCACATTTAAGAGAAAGGGTAATGAAAAAATTGATTACGTTGGGTAAGGTATGTGGTTTAGGGGAATGAATGGTCTCAAATCTAGCACGATCATTTGGTTTTTCATGTGTGGGTCATTGTTCCACCACCAGTTCACTTTGATCCTTTCTCATATATTAGTCACCCAAACCAGACCATATAATAATATCTTGCAAATAATCTATTTATTCCTGAAATACTTTCATCATATTATATGTATCTTCTTGTGGTTTTATCTTCTTGAAATATGTTCTAGGTGACACTCAAAAACCTACTCCTCTAACACGATCATATTGTTCTGGCTGCTTCACAGTTACTGAAATTAGTTTTTATTTTGGTATTGTCCCTGTCGATTCTTGTGTCTAAACCGTATAAAAAATATATGAACATAAATAGATATTTTTATATAATACTATTATAAATCATAACAAATTACTATTATTTAATACTTACACATGTTTTCCATACCGATTTTGTGTTTTCATCAATTGGTTTATCATTCCAAAATATAACATATTCACATAAATTGGAAATCTATCCTTGGAACCAGATATGTGCATCGATTCCACCACAAATGCAACTACACTATTTTTCATCACAATACATTCAGTGTGTTATTTTGTATAGAACATGTAACCATTGATTACAAAACTATTATAAGATATAAAATTTTCATTTGATCCCCTGGCTAGCCATAAAACTAATTCATTAATTGAATTAATATTTTTAGATAACTCCTTATAAATATGATCTTAGAACCATCCTATAAACTCTTGATTATATGTATTTTATATCCATCCTTTAGCCCTTGATGGATTCAAATATCTAAGAATTTCTTTGTGCACTTAAACACATGGATCAACATCTTCACTATTATGTAAAATGTAAAGGTTCACTTTCTCCTGATCTGTGATGGTAATTTTAAAAACATCTCTTCTGAAAATCCCTTCGCCCATAAGGTATTTGCTATGATGTGACTTTGGGAGACTGATGATATCAACATCTAATAGGTAATCGATATAGAATTCAACAACTTCTTTAACAATATATTTTTCTACAATACAACCTTTTGGACAACTACTATTCTTAACATACCATTTAAAAATATTCATATACCATTCAATGGGGTGCATCCATCTATAATAGATAGGACCACATAGTTGAACCTCTCTAAAAAAGTGAACCACCAGGTGGACCATTATATCAAAGAATTATGGTGGGAAGAACATCTCTAATTAACATAATATGACTACAACCTTCTTATTCTTGATTGGAAACTTCACCGAGTCTATAACTTTACTACATATGGATTTGAAAAAGAAGAAGAGTCTGGTTAATGTATGTCATACATTTTTATCCAGAATGCAACATAAAATAACGAGTATCAAATCTCGAATCAAAACATAACAGTCGTGTGATTTTAGTCCCTATAATTTTAAATTAGTCATTGAAATGACATTCTTTATATTTTATGAATATCCATATGGAACTTTTACACCATTAAGGAAAATGAAAATTTTCAATTTTTCCTATCTGGATAGAGTGTAATCCACTAGAGGAAGAAAATTCCACCATTTACCCTTCACCAGTTCCAACTCTTCTTTTATCCCTATGTCTATAATGTACAACCTAGCCTCGATTTCATCTTTTTTATAGGAAAATTTAGTAATGTTTCAATAACACTATCAAATACATTTTTTCTATATGCATGACATCAATAAAATGTCTGATATACAAAAAATTCCAATATGGTAATTCAAATAAAATCTATCACTTTTTTCAACCAAATTTCTAAAAGTTTTTCAAAAATGGTTTATAAAAAATAGTGTCAATATATTTTATTTTATTAAATAGTTGATCACCAATTAATGGATACAGTGTTGTACCTTGTTCGGTATTCCCATCAAATGTTGTCATCTAGGATTGGTATTTATGTCATTAAGGAATTTTTTTTTTGATGTCCTAAAAACACAATCTTTGAGGAATGTTTCAATCAAACTAATTTTGTGCATTTTTTTAAAAATTATACACCCAACATTCCTTTAATGCTATAGCTTGAAAAATTTCTATAAGCAGGAAAGTCATTTATCATTACATACAATATGGACCTCAATGTAAATTCTTTATTTATATGATCATCATACACTGTAACACCTTTATCCCATATAAATTTCAGATTTTCAATCAATGGAGCCAAATATACATCAATATCATTACCATGTTTCTTTGGTCTAGATATAAGTAGATACGACATAATGTATTTTCTATTCATGCATAAACATGGCAGAAAGTTATAATTTACCAACATGATGGTCCATTTATTATGAGTACTACTCTATACACCAAAAAGATTTATTCTATCTATGGATAACGCAAGATGACAGTTTCTCAACTTATTTTCAAATTCAGGATACTCGTAATTAATTTTCTTCAATTGAGGAGAATCCACTTGATGACATAGGTTTCCATATTTAATTATTGTATCTGCATGCCATGTAAATTATCTCACAATTTCTTGAAATTCATGTAGTCTTAGAAATCATGGAATGATAGGTAAGTACCATACAACTTTCAAATTACTTGATTCATTTTTCTTGTATTGATCCATGCCTCACTTAGGGCATTTTATAAGTGATTCATGGTTCTTGAGAAACAATATGCAATCATTTAGACAAACATTTATTTTTTAAGAGATTATTCCCATTGAAATTAGAATTTGTTTAGTATCATATGTTCAACATGGAAGTTCATTTTCTTCTAGTAGAATATCATTTAGGAGACCAAATAGTTCTGTAAAGCTGGTGTCGCTCCATATACTGCCAACATTCAAATTATATAACTTCAATACAGCTGACAATGTTGTGTATTTAGTACAACTGGTATATAATGGTCTCTTAGAATATATATTTAAATTCCCAAACAACTTTTGACAATCATGAAGGCTATCTTCAATTTCCATTATCATTTCTTCCATGCGATTTCCATTATCATTTACACTAGTATTCATATCAATTGATCCATAAACCACAGTATCATCCCAATCGATGTGAACATTTA
Source organism: Viscum album (assembly GCA_963277665.1). Taxonomy (NCBI): domain Eukaryota; kingdom Viridiplantae; phylum Streptophyta; class Magnoliopsida; order Santalales; family Viscaceae; genus Viscum; species Viscum album. Next base: position 667,078,259 of record OY728131.1, on the reverse strand, counting down.
GTTTTTCCCCATGTTTAGTCCAAAATATATAGATATAATATATTATATGAAAAATAAAATGTTCTTATAGATCATCTAGACTAATTTTACTTGAATAAAAACAATATAAACATGGAAAAAGGATTTAAGAAGGGTCGTATACACGCTTATTGCAATCTTGATGAACTCTTTAACACCATATCCATACTCTTTTTTCATAATATTATTATACATCCATTTTTTATTCATATCTATCCTATTAAGTTTATAAAATATTCATTTTTCACAAAAAATAAATAAATACACATAAGATATTCATTATCAAAGGTGAAAGTTATAGATAATTCTAATAAGGGGAACCTAACATTTGATTATTTTAAATAATTTTAGTATGCTTTTAAGGAAATGATTAATTTAATTTAAGAAAATAATTATTCCACTATGATAGGTGTTATCCTATGAATTCATCCAAAATGAGTACCAGTACCTGGTATGGGAAGACTAATTCCTAGAGTAGTTCAAGTAACACAGGTGAATGTCCACAAGAGACGGAGGATGAGTCTTAGAAAAAAAATGCAATAATAACTATTCAAGAGATGAAGTAGATGAGGATGATATTTTTCTCCTTAAAATATTTGAAATTACCACATATTAATTTAAAATTTCAAATCTTATCTCAAAACCACTTTCAAAATTCAAAACACTACTTTTTGAATTTTTAAAACCCCACTTGAAATCTGTTTTTTAAAAATTACACATGAAAATTGACCAATTTTTTTCAAAATACTTAATGGGATAATAAACCCCTTTTCAAAAAGAAATTGTTAGAATCAAGTGATTTTTTTTAAAATCATATTAAAAACCATTAATAATAAATTAAAAGTTTAAAAATATTTCCATTGAAATATGTACACTTTTTAATGTTTAAATTTTATAGGTTTACTTTAAAATCACTTCATAAGTTTCAAAACACCTACTTCATTTTAGTTCATTTTAAGTTAAAACCTCATTTTTTCATTTCAAAACTCACTTTAACATTTAAAACCAAGTTTCCTTTTTTTTTAAAATGAAATTTAAAATAGGAATGACCATAAAAATGCTAAATATTTCATCGCTTAGTCTAAAGAAAAGCATGATTATTAAAAATTTCATAAAAATTTTATAAAGCTGACATGAATATTTTTTTTTTCAAAAGATAATAGTAAATTAACAATTTAAATACTAACATGATTATCTTGGAATACCCACCTAAATACTGAGGTTACCATGGACTTCTTTCAAAAATCCATCAAGGGACTATTAATTTATCAAAAACCAGTTTCATAAAATATCACACATGAAGTCAAAAATACAATCTTTCAAATGCCATAAAATTTATTAAAGAATATACATCAAGAAGGTTTTAAAAATATTAATGACATTGAAAAATATTTTCAAAAATATCATGAGGTGTTAGATAGAGTTCATGTGTGATATCAGGCTTAGGTTTGATTTGAAATTATTTGAGCATGAGTTGAATTGGAGGTGCACTAGTACCTAGGGTGAGAGAACAATAATAGATTTGGTTTTGTTTGGAAATGAACTAACCCTGAAGTTACACAAAGCTTCAAGTTTGTACATTGTTGTGGGTTCTTAGAAGATCATGGTATAATTTTATTTGTTTAGGAATTGTGATTAACCGATGAGATAATTCATCGACGGGTGTAAGTGAGCATTTTTAGTGAAAATTTAGCCAAAGGAGGATCAAATAATGTTTTTTAATGAGATTGGGTATGGTGATATAGAAACCACATCACACTTGTTGTTAAAATTATATATTTATGTTTGGTTTATTATGTAAATTCAATTAAACATGTTTACTTATTTTAAAATTATTTATTCTATAAAATTAAATTTTAGACTTGCATTCTTTAATTATTTACATTATTTCATTTATATAAGTTCATGATTATAAATTTTATAAGCTCCAAATCATTTTAATATCCATAAAGGAATGTAGATATCATATATTTGGGTTATGTTACATCACTTTATTTTGATAAAGTAACCTAAATATTCACAAGTATTAGACCTTTTTTCAAGAAAGAAAATTACTATACAGTACAAATTTATGTTCTGATATCTTATGTACTTTTAGTAAACCTAAATTTAGTTTTAAAACACAAGTTTAAATAGTATAAATATACTTAGTTATGTATTCCCTTTTATACCTTGAGATCATAACCTCAGAATATATATGGAAACATAAAATTTATATATACCCATATGGGTGTGTATATAGGGTGTGGGCTAAATAGGCCTAGTAAGATTTCACCAAATATCCACCTATCACATCATACAATAATTACATAATAATAATAAATTCACATCCCATAAAAGGGAAATAACCTATATAAAACACTAACCTAAGGATTTCTTAATAAGGGTGATAAAATCATAATGAAACTTTTTTTTAATAAAGTAAAAATAAGCCTTTAATAACTAAATGGGTGAAAATATTGTTACAAAAAAATTCTTTTTATAAACTAAGGATATAATTAATCAATTACCAAGAAAGATATTTTGAAATACATATGCCTAATATGTTTTTATTCTTTTAAGAAAATACAACCATGAGATTTTCCTGACACCAGTCTTTAAAAATTAATAATATTTTAAACAAGCATTTAAAAACCTTTATTAAACTATTTATTTTTTCCTTTTAAATGAAAATAATCAATTTAAAATCATTTTCCTTGCCCAGTCCTTATTTATTAAAAACACACATTTTAGAAATCTCTTTTGGATTTGTTTATAAAGAAATTAAACTATGAAGGAAAAACTAGTATAGTGAAAAATAACTAAAATGAAATAAATAAGTAAATAAAATTAAAATAATAAACTAAAGTATAAAAGATATAATCAATAAAATTAAATAAGGGTGATGACAAGAGACTTCCATAAAAATTTAAGTGGGTTCTAAACAATATATATATAATAGCACAAGTATAAGCCACAACACATGGGGAGGAAATATGACCTATAGGTTCTAAAGGTAACTCACTCTCTCATAGAATACTAGTCGAATATGTGACCAAAATGAGTAATGAAACTCAGGACTTTTATGGAAACTAAAAATGACCTCTAGTTAATACCTCAATTAATCTATAGTAGCACCCATATGTTTACCATCCTATCTACAGTCTCCCATATGAAAACTAAAAAACAATCCACATAGAAATCATCCATTCCATTAACAATAACAACCAACAATTAATAACAAAATTGAATCCATTCCTACTTTCAAAAACCCATTTGAAAGATCACTAGAAAATAAATCATTTTTCTTGAGACCATTTTAAAAAAATGGTCAGCTTAAAACTATTTTTAAATGAAAATAACCATTTAAAAACCCATATTTAAAAAACTATTTAAGAAAACAAAATTTAATCAACATGTTTAAATTTTAAAACTTGTCTTTAAATTTTATAAACATATTCAATCACACACACACATATCTAAACATATCTCAACACAAATATTCACATATTTTCATGTGAATACATGCATGTGTCTAATACACACACACACACACACCAATATATATATATATATATATATATATATATATATATATCTATGTGTGTGTGTGTGTGTGTGTATAAGAATAAAACATGAAAAGAGTAATCCATAACATTGGACATAAATAAATAACACAAAAACAAAATAAAACATAAGAAGACTTCTCAAATAAGGAAACCCCAATTAATCAATGTCATGAACTCATGCATTACCCAAATAGATTTCATAAACAACAAAAAATAATTTTAAAACACAAAATTACTTTATGAAAACCATCATAAATATTTTATTGGCCGAAAATATAATTTATCCTTCAAATGTAGATAAAAAACAAGGGAAAATCCACAAGAAACCAATTGAAATCAATTATAACCCCTTAAAAACCATGAGAAAAAAGCATATTTAAATCTAATTAAACCCAAATAACAATTATAATTTTAGAGAAACCAATTTCAAACACCCAAGAACATGAAACAAATTAGGGAATAAAGAAATCATAAATACACCTACCTAGGGACATCATAGATGATTCAAAACCTTTCGCAATAGCGAGTGGAAGGCTTGAAAAAGAAGGTAAAATAGTGCACACATTGAAGAGAGGAGGAGGTGAAAATAACATACCTTGGATTCGAGTTTGGATTCATTTGAGAGAAATTAGAGATATCGTGAATGTTTGGATTCGTTTGAGTCCTGATTTGAGCCTTGGATTTGTTTGAGCCTTGATTTGAGCCTTGGATTCGAGGAGTAGGAGAGCTGGAAATAGGCATCTTCCAAAAAAATCTCGAGATATCATGATTGAAATAGTCACAATGAGAGTTCTTTAAATAGATCGGTGAGACTTTTATCAGTGCTTCCAAGAAAGCGTTGATAAATATACCTTTTATCAGTGCTAAATTAATAAGCGCTGATAAAAGTTATCTTTACTAGTGATAAAACTTTAGCACTGATAAAGAATTTATAATTATAATTATAAATAAAAAATGTGTAAATATATTTATATAATTATATAATTATATATTTATTTATTATAATTTTATAATTATTTAAATATATAATTAATTATTTATAATTATATAAATATTTTTTTAAAAAAATTATTTTTTATTTACCAGAAAGGTTATGGGAAAACCCCATTATTAAAAAGAGAAAAAGAAAACAAGAACCCTATTTGAACTGGGTAAGGGAAAACCCATTACAAGCCCATAGATCCAAAGACACATAACCTTAGGTTACAATGAATTAAGATCCCAGAGGGAGAGTTAAGAGAGAATCCATTAAAAGCTCGAAGGCCCAGAGGCACACAACCTTAAATTTGAGTGGACCAAAAGCCCATTGACACAAAGGCCATTACTAGAAACCCAAAGTCCCAACATACATTGGAAAAGATCACAACAAACCCCTAATGCCACTGCCACATGATCGTCATCCGAGCTCACTTGGTAATGTTTCCCACCACAGCCAGATCCGTTGCATAGATTACCATCGCGCTAGGGCTGAATCAGATCCAAGAAGCCTACTACCAAGCTGATGATCCATGCCGCCACCATGCTGTATCCCCGTTGTCTGGCCTGAATGCTCCCCACTGATGCATGACCCCATCATCTGGCCTAAACGCATCCCCCTATCGACTGTCGTTGCCTCCGACCCAAACATACCCTGCAATCCCTGTTGCCACTAAGAGTGAACTACCTCTAGATAGCATGACCAGTTCTGGAGAGAACGACCATAGGCGGATGGCACCGTTGACCGCCATAGCTCCGCTAAGGATCCTCCAACCCTACCGCCGCATGGGATACACAAGTCCACCTACACCGCCCAGTGAAGCAACATCCCAATCATCTTCACCAACTGAAGCCACACCGAGACCGGATCTGCTCACCATCGAGCTGTCAAGCCTGATGACGCACATAGCTACCCTCCACGACTCAAAGCCGAGCAACTAGATCTAGAGAAGAACCAGATCTAGAGAGAACGATTGTAGTCTAGATAACCCCATGCCATCGCTGGTTGAAGGTCCAAAGACTAGATTCAAGGGGGATTGTCTCGTGCACCACCATCGACTACTGATGCCGCCAGAACTATCACCGACACAAGTGGAGAAAAGACTTATTTTTTATTTACAATTATAAATCTATTTGTAAATCTATTTATAATTATAAATATATTTATATAATTATATACATTTATATAATTATATAATTATATAATTATATATATATTTAACAAATAAATATAAATATAAATATATTAAATATATTCATTATTTAAATAAATTTAATATAATTCTATAATTACAAATATATTTATATCATTATATATATTTATAAAATCATATATATATATATATATATATACTAAATAAATATATATATATATAGTAAATATATCTATTATTTAAATATATTAATTATAATTTTATAATTTTAAATATATTTATATCATTATATATATTTATATAATTATATATATATATATGACGCTGCACTGGGCCTTTGGGCCATTTTATGGGCCTTTGGGCCATATAATGGGCTTCATACCCACTGAGTCTTCGGGCCATGTAATGAATAAATAAGGTTTTATGGGTGAGCTATCCCTTGGGGGGCTATGACCTGCCTTTCTGGCCTGTGTATGTGGTGTGTGCTTGTTTAATGTAATTATACCCCCAAATACCTAATATATATATATGCATATAAATTTATAAATATAGTAAATATATATTTATACATATATATATTTATAAATATTTATTTAAAAATATATATATTTATAAATATTTATTTAAAAATATATTTTTAACATAATTAATGAATATATAATCTTAAATGTATGCATGTTAAAAATGAGTACACATTAAAAATATTAAAAATATGGATAAGTTTTATTAATTAAATATAAATCATTAAAAAAATATGGATATATATAGAAATAAATATGAATAAATATTGAAAATATTAAAACATAGTAAATAAATATATATAAATAAATAACATAAAATGATTAAATTCCAAAAATATATATTAAAAATGAATAAATAATACGTAATTGTAATAATATTAAAAATAAATAAATCAATTTACCAATTAAAAACATAATATATTAAATGTATCATGTTATAATGAAATTATAAAAATAATACTAAAATCTGAATAAATTACATAAATATTAGGTGTATGTGTTTCTATATAAGATTTCATTATTTGTGTAAATATTTGCATGTGTGCGTCATATATAAAAATACATTAATTATATATATGTATGTGAAGTAAATGAAACACAAATTTAATATACATTAAATTTAAAAATCAAATGACATTCAATTAAGTCCATTACTCGATGCAATTAGTCATTATTTTTAATTAATATTAGTTTTTAATTATAAACCACTAAATTTATGACTTATTTAATGTAAGCATAAATATTTCATATTATATAAATCACATGTTAGTAAATATTATATACATTTATATATATATATATATGTAAATATATTTATATATTAAATTTCTTAATGAACAATTATTTGTAAAACCCATTAAAAATGAATAAGACATTGATATGTTTTTAATTATTACATTTTATTCATTTTTTATATTTATATTTAATATATAATATTTATTATAATTTATAATTAATATAAATATATATATTAAACTTATTAATTTTCATTAATAATTTTTTCATTAGAATTTTTTTAATAATTTTGTAATTTATTTGTTTAATTATTACAATTTATTCATTTTTACTTTTTTTTGTTTTAATTATTAAAATTTATTCATTTTATATATCTTTATTTAATATTTACTCTTTATTAATATTTATAATCTATATATATGAATATTAAATTTATTCATTTTTATCAATAATTATTTAATTAATAAAATGTTTAATATTTTTCTTAATTTACTCATTTTTAATTTTAATTTATTTAAGTATTTCATTTTATTCATTTTACACATGTATATTTAATATATATTATTTATTAATATTTATAATATATATATATATATATATTAAATTTATTTATTTTTTTCAATAATTATTTAATTAATAATTTTTTAAATATTTTTTAATTTACTCATTTTAAATTTTTATTTGTTTAATTATTTTATTTTATTCAGGACCTTTATCAACGCCTTTTGTTTCTAGCACTGATAAAGGCCAACGCTGTTAAAGGCCTACTTTGTAGTAGTGCTTTCTTGGCTTAGTAGGATACTACCGATATTTTGTGAAATTTTTTTCATGATTGTCTAGCCCACTAACTAAGTTAACACATAAAGGGGTAATGTATGTCTGGATGGAAGAATGCAAGGAAAGCTTTAGAGAGATCTAGAAGAGGCTAATCACTGCACATGTACTCACACTACCATCAATTGGAGAAAGTTTTGTGATATGAAATGATGCTTCAAATAAAGGCTTGAGTTGTGTACTCATGTAGAATTATAAAGTGATAGCCTATGCCTTACAACAACTGAAGATCCATGATAAGAACTAACTGACGCATGATTTGGAGCTAGCAGCTGTGATCTTGGCTCTAAAGATTTGGTAGCACTACTTCTATGGCGAGAAGTGTGAAATATATATATATATATATCATAAGAGTCTAAATTATATATTCATATAGAAGGAGCTCAACATGCATCGATAAATATGGTTAAATCTTTTCAAGGTCTATGATTTCTCTATTAACTACCATCCAGGAAAGATGAATAAGGTAGCTGATGCTCTTAGTAGAAAAAGAACCCACTACTATATTCATTATTTGGATTGAGAAAGACCCTATCTTCATGTAAATTCAAATGATGGATCTAGAAATCATAATGGCAGAGAAGACACCCTAAATTTCCCAAATGATTGTAAATCCATCTATCTAAGAGAAGATAAAAGAGTTACAAAGGGATGGCCTGAAGCTTCCAAAAAGGGAAAAAGTAGTAGAGGAAGGGAAACTTCATGAATTCTATATCGTTGATGATGGTGTGATTCAATTTGGAACTATAATTTGTGTGCCTTCATCACATGAGATAAAGAAGGATTTATTGGATAATGCACATAGATCATCTTTCTCCATCCATCCTGGAAGTATCAAGATGTATTGTGATCTTTGCGAGCACTTATGGTGGGACAACATGAAGAAAGAGATAGCTGAGTGCACATTAAAGTGCTTGATCTATCAGTAAGTTAAAGTAGAGTGACATAAGTCTAAGAGGATGATGCAACCACTTCTCATACCCACATGTAAATGAGGGAAAATCACCATGGACTTTGTCATTGGTCTCCTGAAGACATCCAAAGGAAGTAATGAAATATGGGTTTTGGTGAATCATGTAACATCTTGGTTTCAGGTGCTTCCCAAAGGTGCCCCGTACCCGATTGGTCACATGGCCTCAAGAATATTTCTCCAAATTCTAAAGGAAACCAACTAGCAGCGGGGGCCTTGGGTGTGATGGTGGGGAAACTATGACTTCATTGGCAGAGTAACACAGTGGAATAACAACAATATACAATAGCGGAAGCAGTAATACCATATAATAAATAAACAACGGAAGACTGAAAGTAGATAAAAAATTGGAGCACATATATAAATGATGCATGGAACATATGTCTAGGAAATTATCTAAACAAGTCACAATGTTAGAAATACAGTACTAAAATAAATTACAAAGAAAACAAGTAAACTCTAGTAACATCGCAAGCCTCATCTTGGTCCCATGCTCTCCAGCTCCACAATAACCAAGTACCTGAAGTAGAAGGTCTCTTTCCCTTACCTAACCTCCAAAAATATAATCAGTTTGAGCCCAAAAGCATGACCTAAACAGGTTGTAATGTGAATCCCAGTAGGAAACCACCCAAAAATCTATGCTTAACTATCAGTGAATATATATAGCAAGAAAAATTCAAAATGAAGTAATAAATAAGGAAGTACTCAAAAGTAAACAGTCCTACTATTGCAACTATATTCATTTACATTTATTAATTATTTAACCAATAATTCACAAGAAACCCTTTGGGAATGTTCTCACAGTCTAACCCCTCTGGTTTTACAAAGACAAAGACTCTACGAGGAAGCACTCACCGTCAATTCCCCATGTGGTCTTTTAATGATAACTACAGACTCTCTGAGGAAGCACTCAACATCCATCCCCCCTATGGTCTCACAATGTAAAAAGTATAACAGACACTCTAGGGAAGCCCTCAACGTTAATTCCACCTATGGTCTAACTACACCAGGTTCTCATAGACTCGTGTAATACAATCGTGCACAAACGAAATCCAACATCCAAAGTAATCTCATCTACTACTAGGTTAAGAAGCTACAATGCATATCACACGCATGTTATATAAACAACTCCATCTTAACAACACCAGGCATGGAAAACATAATAGCCTAATAGGTAGTTCTAGACCCAACGACCAATTTCAATCAAACATGGGAAAACCCATCTATAGCAAGGTAATAAACCCTATTCATAATAAAAAACCCTTACTCAAGAAAACAAAGCATAACAGGCATTAACAAGGTTAAATTCCTAAAACACAAAATACCCTAAACTAGGGTATTGGGAACTTTTGCACATATAAATCAACGACATCTGCAGAAAGTCACAAACCACCTACCTAGACATTGTATGATCAATATAGTTTAACCTAAACCTTTGAATCAACCTAGAATGCTGTAGATCTTCAAAATCATCAAAAACGTTAAACATTGAATAACTCACAAAAGAGAAGAAATCAATAGTAGAGGCTATAGAAGAAGGAATAAATCACCATGGAGATTCCAATTCAATCAACGATATTCAATTCAGAGAACATACAACTTATCGATGGATTGGTGAAATTTTGGCGATTCATGTCGCTTCTGGATGAGATGAATTCAGAAGAAGTCATTTTTGCCAATTAGACGCGACCCCAGTCCGATATTACAATTAAAAATAGAAATGCATGACATGTTCCCTGAGGATATACGACATGTATAGGCCTTTATTGGGCCCTTATTTAGGCAGTTTCCAGGTTACCTCACATGACCATGTACTTGGACATTACACAGCTAGTACACGGCTACCTACGACAACTGGGTACACGACGTGTACTCCTAAGTACACGGCGTGTACTCCTTAAATTTTCAGAAACTCCTCTATTTCTCAAAATCACCAGAAATCAAGATCTATAACTAAAATGAAGATCTAGGTTCTTACAAACTTTCCCCCTTAAAGAAATTCATCCCCAAATTTCCCTAACAAGGTAGAAAAGAAGAAGAATAATCCTCGAACAGCTCTGGACACTACGATCTCACATCGGTCTCCCCTCCCAAGTCTCGTCCTATACTCGCCTGTGCTGCCATAACACCCATACTAGAAGAACATATTGTCCATAGAGAACCTTCACGCTGCGATCAATGATCCGAATAATATTATCTTTGAATGAGTCATCCACCTTCAACTCAACCTCCTCGAGTTAAAAAACATGAGACAAGTCTGAGAAGTAACTCCATAGCTGAGAAACGTGGAAGACGTCGTGTATATCCCGGTACTTCTGAGGTAACTGAAATTGATAGGAAACTGACCTGAATCTCTCCAAAACCTCAAACGTCCTGCCATATCTCGATGAAAGATTTCCCTATATCCTAATTCTCTTGTGTCCCAACCTCGATGTGACATGTAGGAAAAAATGATCTCCGACCTCGAACTCTAGAGTTCGTCTCTAAAAATCATCATAAGAATTCTGTCGTGACTATATAGTATCCATCCTCTTTCAAATCAACTCCACCTACTCTATGGTCTCCTGAACAAGATGAGGTCCCAACATATCTGCCTCTTCTGCTTCCCAACCAACATATGGGGGATCAACATGGACTACCGTACAAAGCCTCATAAGGTGCCATCTGAATAGTCGCATGAAAACTATTATTGTAGGAAAACTCCACAAGAGGTATGTGATTATCCCAAGAATATCCAAAATCTAGGAAACATGCTCGAAGCATGTCCTCCAGCACCTGAATCATACGCTTAGACTAAACATCTTTCTGGGGATGGTAAGCTGTACTCAGAAGTACCTGTGTACCCAAAGCCCTCTTTAGTCCCTGTCAGGCTTGAGAAGTAAAACAGGAGTCCCTATCTGAAAAGATGGAGTGAAGAACCCCATGAAAGTGTACAATATATTGGATATAAAACCTTTCCAACTCATCAACACTGAAGGTCTCCTTGATCAATAAGAAGTGCACAAACTTTGTGAGCCTTTCAATGACAACCCAAACCGCATTGTTCCCTTGAGGCGACCTAGGTAAGCCTGTCACTAAGTCCATCATGAAATCACTCCACTTCCACTTGGGAATGGGTAACTACTGCAAAATCCCTACTAGTCACTGATGATATACCTTCACTTGCTAGCAGGTAGAACATCTCATGAAAAAACCTATGAAATCTCTCTTCATACCTAGCCACCAATACTGACAGTGTAGATCTTGGTATATCTTGGTGACACCAGGATAAATTGACCAAACTGAAGAATAAAAATCCCACATCATCTCCTCACATATGCCTTATGACACCCATACACGCCCATGAAAATTCAAGATCTCATCCTTGACTATGGTCCATCCAGGATCATTATCCTCTCCTAACACACTCTCCCGTAGAACTAGGCCTTCAGAATTTGATAGTTGCCTCATTTTTACTCGATCAAGAAGAGTAGAGGTAACAAGTACAGAAGAAAGAAACGTCTACCCCTATTTGTTGTGCACCTCCAAACGCATCTCAGAGAACATATACATAAGCTACCACTCACTACTGGCCTCCTAAACTACCTATATCTGAGTCCTCCTACTCAACGCATCAGTCACTGCATTTCCTTTCCTAGGCATATAGGCAAGATAAAAATCAAAGGACTGAAGGTACTCAACCCACCTTCATTGTATCAAATTCAAATTACGCTGGGTAAATATATACTTGATAATTTTGTGGTCGGTGAAAAACAAAAAATGCTATCCCAATAGATAATTTCTCCAACAACGTAAAGTATGGAAAATTGCAGCTAACTCAAGATCATACGTCAGGTAATTCTTATCATGTGGCCTCAACTACCAAGACCCATACACAACGACTCCTTCCTCTTTCATAAGAAATACCCCCAACCTGATACCTGATGCATCACAGTAAACAATATAACTATTTCTCAGCTCTGGAAAGACTAGTATCAGTGCTGAATTTAACCTCCCTTTCAGCTCCTGAAAGGCTGAGTCGCATGAATCTGTCCACAGGTGCTTCACACCCTTCTTAGTTAGGCCCATCAATGGCACTTCTAAGCATAAAAAGTCCTGTATAAAATGTATGTAGTAACCATACATCCCTAGAAGAATCCATACCTCAAAGATGTTCTTTATATGCTTCCAGGAAACTACTGGTATCACTTTATCTGGGTCTACTGATACTCCTCTGAGATAACATGACCCAAGAAGTGGATTTGGTCCATCCAAAAGTGGAATTTTGAGATCTTATCATATAACTGATGATCTCTCAGTGTACTAAAAATGATATCAAGATGGGTAACATGGTCGTGTCAAGTGTGAGAGTACACCAAGATATCATCCATGAAAACTGCCACAAAGGAATCCAATTATGGATGGAACACTCAGTTAATCAGTTCTATAAAAACTAAAGGTGTGTTCGTGAGACCAAACGGTATAACCACATACTCGTATAGACCATACCTACTTCAAAAGGCTGTAAGAGGTATATCAGATGGTCTAACATGCAACTGATGATAACCAGATCTTAATTCAATCTTTAAGAACACTAGGGATCCTCGAAGCTTATCAAAGAGATCATCGATCCTCAGAAAGGGATATCGGTTCTTGACTATCAACTGGTTTAGATTCCAGTAATCCACACAAAGTCTAAGGGTACCATCCACCTTCTTTACAAATAGGATAGGCAAACCCCAAGGAGAAGTACTGGGTCGGATGAAACCATTTGACTATAACTTCTCCAACTACTACTTGAGCTCCTGTAACTCTGGTGTAGCCATCCTATAAAGAGGAATGGACACTACTACCACTCTTGGAACAAGATTAATAGAGAAATCTACCTCTCTCTCCAGAGGTAAAATTGAAAATTCCCCTAGAAATACATCTCTTAAACAATCCACCACTGGAGGAAAGTACATCTATGAAGTCCCCTAGTCATCCAGATATAGACTAGCAATCTGGGATGTAACTCCTCCCAACCCATGATGATCCGGTTTAGCTATTCTCTCGCAGACATCCCATTCTACCTTATGTATAAATTACCCACCCTATGGTGACATGAAACTCACCCTATGACAATAGAAATCAACACAACCTCGAAGGTAACCAACCAGTCCATTCTAATAATGACATCATAGCTAGTCATCTCTAAGACATAGAGGTCCCATAAGAAGTGACACCCACCAACGTCAAGAGATAACTCCTTGAACTAATGTAGACCATCCATTCTAGTCTCCAACGGAGTGTCTAGCATCAAGATATCGACATAAGTAAATATATAGAGCCCAAGGATCTCCACAACAGAAAAAAATATAAAGTTATGGGAAGCCCCTGTGTTGAAAAGTGCAAAAGCTAAAACCAAGGCAACTAGAATCATACCTCTAACTATAGAGGGTCTGAGATCCTGATTCTGCTAGGTCTACTCTAGTTCAAAAGCCTGGAATGCGCCACAAACCTATGAAGATGTATGAGGTCCCTGAGATGATCCACCCTACGACTGTCAAAAACCCTCTGTTTGACCCCTGGGCCATGACCTCCATCTCGGTCTGAATGACCTGAAGAACTCCAGTTCCCTAACTAATGTGGGACTAGTGGTCCTGCTTCGGTATGAGGAGTTCAAATAGAACCCCTATCACTAGATGTTGGTGAGGAAACCCGACAAAAATGATGAAGATGACCCATCTTTTCGCAAGATCAAAACTCAACTGGTTATCTTAGGAAATTTGGACTCATATGACCACTCTTTCCGCACTGGTAGAATACCACCTGGATACCTAAAGGAGTATCTCACATACTTGGATCTCTGTGTGTTGAATCCCTATAGTGCTTCTTGATTTCAGTCAGAGGGGTACCAACTCCGGATGCCGAGCCGCCCTAGATCACAACCCCAAAATCCCTCAGGTTCTACTCTGTGATCAGTGTCTGGTTGACTATAGAAGTTATGGAAGTCAACCTGAATATGTTCACCTAAGATTGGATTTCTTGTCTGAGTCCATCCTCAAACTTCCTCACCAGAAATAAATCATCACCCCCTGGAATGGGTGTGAAGCATTGTAGCTCTATGAAGCAAGAAGAATACTTCATGACTAAGAGAGTACCCTACTCCAAACTCATGAACTCTCGGGCTTGGTCGGCCCTAAAAGTCTTTGTGTAGAAGTAGTCATAGAAGGTATGCTAGAACTCATCCCAAGACATACCCTGATGTCACCCTTCATGTGATATCACATCCCACCATCTCTTGGCGGAATCCTGAAGAATGTACATAGCGAGGTTCACCCTCCTTCCTGGAGGCGTCTCCAGATTCTCAAAGATCAAAAACATGGTTTCTAACCATGAATCTGCAGCCTAAGGTACTCCATCCCCTGAGAATGTGGGAAAATGATGCTGATAAAAAACCCACGTCTACTCTGCCATAGACGGGGCAGGATGCAGTGATCTTATAAAGGTCTTCATAAACCTCATGAATCCATCTCAAAACTGTGTATCAACACCTATATCTGGAATGATAGATGGTGCCAAGACAAGAACGATGGGAGGATCTGTTGGTAGTCCCTAATCTACCATGTCCGACGTCTAATTGCTACCCTGTATCTGGCACACAATCGGAGGACGTCTCAGTGGCATGACTCTACAAGGTCAAGCACACACCTCATTTCAAGATTATCAAGGACTGAAACTTAGAAGTGTAGGAAAGGAACATGAGAAAAAAACATTCAACTTTTCTAAAATAGGGATACCCAACATGTATGAAACCTACACGACATGTTTACTTAAGACTTTACATGGGTGTGTACTTCTACCAAACCTGGTTGTGTAACACCAATACACACCATATGTTCTCCTTGAGACATGGCATGTACTTGAATCATTTCTCCCTTTCCTGAGTTCCTCTACATGGCTAAGCACACGACTCCCTCCTAGGTAACTCTACACGGCCTGTGCGTCTTGGACATGGTGTGTACCCCTTAAGTTATAACCATCCGTGTTGTTAGTCACATGGTTGGTGACACGGTTGACTCTACACGACATGTAATAATAGAACACGATGTGTACAACCTGAGTTTCATCCACCCGTGTCGTTGGTCACATGGATGGATACACGACCCTTACAAAACGACATATACTCCAAGTACACGATGTGTGCCACCAAACATTTTCCAACCCTATGTCTCTGGCCACATAGCCAGTCACATGGTTTAGGACTACACAACTTTTACATACAGTACATGGCATGTACTTAAGAAAAGTTGTTCTATCCCAAACAGAAGGATATATGGCATGTATTTATCAATACACACCATGTATTCTGGTTTTTTACAGACAGTAAGCCTTAGAAAATACTCCAAAACCCCATAAAAACATTGAAACAAATAGTAAAGTTCCAAATTCTGATATGTGGGGGCCCATACTCCCTGCGAATCAAAGTTTGGCATCATCTTCATGTATATCACAAGGTATAACTATGCAATCAATCACATGAACCAAAAAATTCTGATCCAAGAGGGATCATAACACCTCAGGGACCAAATTTTTCTGCTCATTCAAATGATAATTTAACTATTCCAATACCCTATCAAAATAGCAGGAATTCTATCAAGGAATCTATCACAACAACATGCATATCTAGCACAACACTTATCACAACAACATGCAATTGGTAATGCATCCTAAATGGCATGACAAGAATGCATGACATGTGATATCTAGAAAGTACCTATATGATGCATGATATGGAATACCCTCATCTCATTGGGTTGAAACAAAAATAGAACCTCAATAATATCAACGATAACAACAAAAACATGTGAATCGCCCAGTGGTGAAATCAAATCAACTGTAACAATTGAGAAACCAAAAAATTACAATAATCGAGGTATATTGGATTTTCCCTATACACGGGTTAGCTACTACCAGGAACAACTTATTACCAACTACCTATTTGTTCTTATCCCTGTCTATAAGTTCCAAATAGTAAGTCAAAGAAGAAAGAAATCCCTTTAATACCAATTTGTAACATCCCGATTCTGGGTGCCGCCCAAAGGTGCCCCGTACCCGGTTGGTCACATGGTCTCAAGCACATTTCCCCAAATTGCAGAGGCTTCCGACTAGCAGTGAGGGCCTTGGGTTTGATAGTGGGGAAACTATTCCCTCATTGGCAGAGTAACATAGTGGAATAACAACAATATACAACAGCAGAAGCAGTAATACTATACAATAAATTAACAGTGGAATACTGAAAGTAAATAAACAATTGGAGCACATATATAAATTATGAATGGAACATATGTCTAGAAAATTATCCAAATAAGTAACAATGTTGTAAATATGGTACTAAACTAAAGTACAAAAAAAACAAGTAAACTCCAGCAGCATCGCAAGCCTCATCTTGGTCCCATGCTCTTCATCTCCACAACAATAAAGTACCTGAAGTAGAAGGGATATTTCCCTTACCTATACTAGTAACAATATAATCTGTTTGGGACCAAAATCATGACTCAAATAGGGTGTGAGATGAATCCCATTAGGCAACCACCCAAAGATCTGTGCCTAACTATCTGTGAATATATATGAAAATAAAAATGAAAAATGAAGTAATAAAAAAGGAAGTACTCGAAAGAAAACAGTCATATAATTGAAACTAAATTCATTTACATTTATTAATTATTAAACTAATCATTCACAAGAAACCATTTTGGAAAGTTCTCACAGTCTAACCCATTTGGTTTCACAAAGATAAAGACTATCTGAAAAATCACTCACCGTCAATTCCCCCTGTGATTTTTAATGATAACTACAGACTCTACAAGGAAGCAATCAATTTCTATTCCTCCTATGGTATTGTAACGGTATACTATAGAAATCATGAGGGAGCACTCACTATCCATCCCCCCTGTCATGAGCCAGCCCAGGTCGACCCTGAACCAGTCACCCGAGCCGGTCCGCAGCAAGTCCTGAGGGGCGTTCCCGATCCCCCCGGGATGGAAACTAGTGCCAGGCATCAAGTTTTAATCGTTGGGAACGATTTAACCCAAACAAACCAGGACCTGTAAAATAAAAACAAACAAACAAACAAACAACACTAATGACAGAAACAAACTACACCATAAACATACCTCCATGTGACCTTGCGGTCACCACCAAACTAAACACCAGCGTCACTCCATCACTGAGCGACTCAAACCAGGAAAAAACCGAACACAAGGAACCTGCAACTAAAAAGGTAAAATATAGGCATGATCACAAAAAGTACTCAATAGGTGATCCCAACAACAAAACCCAAAGCACTGCCAGAAAATAAAGAATCTACAAATTCTAGGTTTGAAATACAATGTACTAAAGTAAGCTTTCATTATGTTTCACTAGAAAATCAAAACATGAGACATTACCCTTATTCTTTTTAAAAATTTGAATTTATTTTAATTGGTTCCAAATTAATTCTAAAAGAGAAATAAGTGTTACATTTTCAAATTATACACAAAGAGAATAACGCATTTTCATTTGAAATCCATTTTCACAAAGTAACCAGTATAAGCTGTAAAGAACAACTGAAAGTAAATAAGCAGGGAAAATCAAGTAACCATGGGTGGTCCTAAACATCCCTAGAAAACCCCTGGATGTACTCAGGTTCAGACTACCTGCCAGCATGGTACTCCACAGTCAATAACCAACTGGCTGCCCTAACAGCCAACCAGTGGCACGCCCCACAAGGCCTACCTACCAAGGGGGGACTAACCCGTCCAATCGGGGTTAGCCAACAACCGTCACTCGATTCTCTAAAAGACGCCCAGGAACCCATGATAGTTTTAATAATACTGTGTAAGTGGGAGGCCCTCACATGCGTGACTCATCTCACCGCACTTTCCAACCCCTTACACGGACACAGCTACACGACAACCCTCGAAGGGAAGTCCCCCTGTAGAGATGCCCCATAAGTACGTATATATATATGTAGTCTGCTCACAATCAATAAAGTGCCAACCGGGCCGCCATATTATTTAACATTTAAACCATTTAATACCAAAGCGCTTCTAAAGGACATAACACATGCCATCACGTTGAAAACCAGAAACTTACTTAGAACTTCATTTAAGAACTCAAATCAACATGTTAAAACTGAAACGCATTGATATCACAAGTAAAACCATTTTCCAATACCCAAACGCACCCCACTTTTATCAAGATCCAAACGGACCTTTAATCACTTTTTTAAAGGACATTATTCCTCAAATGAAATCCAAACTTTTATTCACGCATCAAATCAAAACATTTTTTTAACAGGAAAGGACCACACCTAAAGTTTTCAAAATCAGGTTTAAAGGCCAAACGGGCATTTTCTCTAATCAATCCATTTAGCAATATCACCAGGAAAACACACAATTAAAACAAAACAGAAACAAAACACTTTCAATGAAATGATAGAATATAACAACTTTCATTTTCAGGAGATCACCACACTATAAATAACTACTTAATACTACATTTAAATTTACTAAAAATAAATAAAAGAACAAGGAATAAATAAATTCTAAATTTAACGGCAATGCAGTGGGAACCTACCTTGAATTTCAGCTTGTTTGCGATGATGCGACACGTCTCACAACTGCGCATAAGAAAACGCAAGCCGAAAACTTTGGTAACGCGAAATTACCTCGCCAACACGCTGCAATGAAAGAAAAAAAAACTAAAAACACATAAGCACTAATTCAAACAGATAAACAACACAGAAACCCACCTCTGCTTGCTATCCAGACACAATGACGTGTCATGACTCAAAAGGTCACACCATCACGTGCAAGCTGACGATCGCAGAAACATGAAAAAAAAACCTTACCAATAGGCTGCACAAAAGTAAAACAATTAAAAAAACATAAACGCTAAATTAAAATAACTCTAATGAACAAACAACATAAAACCACCTTGACACCGGAGCAGGTGAAACGAGGTTAACCCGAATTGCTTGATTTCAACAGCGGTGCTCGCTGCTCACCCAAACAAGAACGAGACGCGCGACCGGTCGCGAGGGCGCTAGATGACGCGAAGACGCTGCACGAGGCTGACCGGACGGCACGTCGACACCGCGAAAGGCCTAAGGGTCGAAGCGAGCACGGCAGGGGTGTGGTGAGCAGAGCAGGTCGGGTGCGGCGCGACCGAAGGCGGTCTGGCTGGAAGCGGGCTGGCCGGAGAGGGCTGGCTGGAGGCAACGCGGCCAGAGAGGGATTTGCCGGAGGCGGCCGGGTGGTAGGGGTGTGGCGGGGTCACCGGAGCGGGGCGAGGCCGGCGAAGTCGCCGGCGCGGCTGATGAAGGCCGGGAATGGGGGAAGCCGGCAGTCGCACGACAGCGCTGGGAAGGGGACGCCGGATGGAGGGGAGGGTCACGCAGGAGGGGGGGGGGGTTGTACTGGAAATGGAGCAGGCAGGGTGCGCCGGAGGGAGGGGAGGTCGGCGGTCTGGAGGAGGTGCGGCGGGCGAAACGGGAGCCGGACGAGGGGGGGGGGGGGGTCGGGGCGACAGCTGGGCGCGACGACAGGAAATGGGGGACGGGGATGGCGGCTGGGTGCGGCGATGGGAAGCGGATAGAGGGAGGGCTGTCGGGACAGGGGAGTCGCCGGACAGGGGGTCCGCTGGATGGGAGGTCGCCGCCGGATGCCGGAGGAGCAGGAGGGGTGGTCGGGTGCGGGGTCGGCGGCGGTGGAGGGCGCCGGGCAGAGCGGGAGCTGGACGGGACGACGGATGGGCACGACGACGGGAAGCCGGGGCCGAGACGGAGCGTGGAGGGGGGTGTGGACAGAAGGAGGGAGCCGCCGAGGTGTGCTGGTGCGCAGAGGAAGGGGGGAGAGAAAGGGAAGGGAAAGGGGTCGCCGCATGGGGGAAACGAGATTAGGGTTAGGGGGGTTAGTTTAGGGTTATAATATATATATATATATATATATGATAATAATAATAATAATAATAACAACAACAACAATAATAATAATAAAAATAATAAATATAATGATAATAATAATAATAATAATAATAATAAAATAATGATAATAAAATAAAAAATTATTTAATTATAATAAAAATTATTATAATCAAAATATTTAAAATAATAAAACCATTTAAAACACACACACACACACATATATATATATCTACCTATATATAAACATATAGACCTAAATACAATAAACATATATGAAAATAACTACAATAATGATAACAAAATTTAAATAGTAAAAATAATAAAATGTCAACATAAAAAATTTTAATATTCAAAATGCCGGGTGAACACACAGTCACCCGAGCTGAATGCACGGTCACCGCTAGCGATGCGGTGACCGCGCACCGGCGTGAAACCGCCAACACAAATAAACTTTGAAAATTTTAAACCGGGTCTAAGAAGGAAGTAAAAATAAGGGAATCTGTGGCCGGGGTGTGACAATTCTCCCCACCACAGACACTTTCTGCCCCCAGAAAGTCACCAAGCTAAAATTCGATCAAGATTCAAGTCCATGCCCAAACCGAACTAAAGAAACCAAAGAGAACTGAGAATCTCGGGATGACCTTACTCTACATAGGTCACACCCGACCGATTCAAGAGAAAACTAAAGTTCGAGGTTGAGGGGAGAACACGAAGGGGTTCTCCCCACCATAAGAACTTAACTGGTTCGAAAATTTAACACCCAAAACATACTACCACAAGGAGGCGGGTCCAGTGTGGGAACTCATAACCGATCCAAACCGACTCCTGTAACACGATCAGAACAACACCTTCATCGAAACATTGAACCCTCTACTAGAGTCAACAAACTTCAACACCAGGGATAACCCATAGAAAATACTTAACCAAACATCAAATTGGATACATGATCCATTGAAGTCTACAAATCATAACCACATCCGAAAAGCATAACTAAACCGAGGTAAACCCACACAAGGGTCAAACACGCTTTTAAGAAAGACACACGATTCAGAATATCACATCCACACAAACTAGCCTGCTTGGATTATCATAGAATAAGTCCATCATAACTTTATGAAAAAACAACGCACTCACAACGATGTTGAAACTTTAATAGAAGAAAAAAAATATGAAAATATTTCTAATTATTTCACCGTCAACACGGATCACAAATCCTGGACCAAGGCTTCACACCCCTGGGAGTTCCTGACTGTGCGCTAGCTTCACCCCGAGACCTATGGCTGGGGCTCTGATGGATAAAGATTCTCCTACCTCACAGTCAGGTACTAACATTCTCCAACCATAGCATCCTCTTCAAGCGAATCTTCCTAAAAAAATTCTCCAGATGACCCTGACAGCCGCAGCGATGACACGTCTTTGGAGGGTTGCGGCAAGACAACTTTAAATGCCTAAAACGACCACACTGATAGCATACCATTGATTGATCTGATGAACTGGAAGATGGAACCAAAGGGGATAACTCCTTTATTAACAGGTATCTCTAGCGTATTTTCCACACCAGAGGGGGAACTCTTACGAACAACCGGGGATATTGGAGTACTAACCAACTGTGTTCTGGAAACCAACTCATCCAAAAATGCTTCCTCCACCAGCCTCTCAAAACGATGGTCTTTAGAAGGGAGGACTCTCTCCTTGATCTCTGGACGAAGACCCTCGGTGAAAAGAGAGGCCTTCATGAGCTCATGCGATGCTACCTCTGGAGAAAAGGAAATCAGTTCCTTGAAATGGTCAACATATGCCTTCACCGTCTATTGGGCTTGTTGAATATGTACAAGCTCTCTCTTTTTCTCCAACTTCACTTCTTCAGGTACAAACCATTGGATGAAAACGGTTTTAAAGACATCCCACGTCATTCCAACTTGCATTGACGGTGGGGTAACCATCTTCCACTGGTCCATAGCTAGACCCTCGAACAATTCCATAATTGCATGAACTTTAACATTATAGGGAGTTCCCAACGTTCTAAAGACACGCTCCACTTCCTCGAGCCATTTCACTGCCTCTAACGGACCCTGATCACCATGGAGAATAGGCAAAATCTGAGGAGGACCAAAAACCAGGCATGAATTATCAGAATCCTTGGAGACCTTTCTGGGCGGCATTTCCTGAGCGACATATAAAACACAAAGCCAAGACCAATATCAAACCGAAGCAACATCAATAAAAGCGCCTTCATCAAAAACAGTCAGCACAAAGACCAAACAAATACAAACACAACCCAAAATAAAATCCCCTTTTTATTTTAAATTTCAAAACCTCCTTTTTCAAGACCACTTTCCAAATACCAATCCACTTTCAAACCAAAAACTTTCCAAAACCATTTCCCCTTTAAAACCAATTTAGAAAACAAGGTCAAGCCTTTAATTTCAAATACACACCCAGGTAATCCCATGAACCGTTGCACATGTATTCATCCACTTTCCATTCATACTCACACTAACAAGCACTTTCCATACATTCTCACACATGTGAAAACGTTCATAAATAGGACCTGAGGTTTCACCCCAAACCATTCTTAACCAATTCCAAGAAAACAACAGATTTCCAAATCAAGAGATTTCAGTTTTAAAACTCATTTCATACATTTAAAATCTTTTAAAAGAAACCAGTCCAATTTTTCAAAAACCCTTTTTCATTTCCAACTATGCACTTACACAGACCAAAAGGAAATCAGCACCCAAATTTTCATCAACCACCGGAGTGAGGGACTAGTAGTCACGCTCAACCTGGCGACATGGTAGTGGGCCATGTCCCAAGTCAGCGTCGACCACTAGCAGGAATTCAAACCGTGTACTCAGACTCCACATGGGTCACTACTCCATGTGAAATCACGATGTAACGTCGTCTTGCCTCCATTGTCATCTCTCAATCCAAGACAAACCAGAAAGAGACAAGGACACAATTCTTGGACTACCCCTGGCGACTCGAGGTGCGGAATGGGTGAGGGTTCATTACGTCCTTCCCATACCTACCTATCGAGTCCCGATAGTACTAATCTCCACCTACCGGACAACCCAAAATAACAAGAACCTGCTCTGATACCATTTTGTCATGAACCATCCCGGGTCGACCCTGAACCAGTCACCCGAGTCGGTCCGCGGCAAGTCCTGAGGGGCGTTCCCGATCCCCCCGGGATGGAAACTAGTGCCGGGCATCAAGTTTTAATCGTTGGGAATGATTTAGCCCAAACAAACCAGGACCTGTAAAAGAAAAACAAACAAAAAAACAGACAACACTAATGACAGAAACAAACTACACCATAAACATACCTCCACGTGACCTCGCGGTCACCACCAAACTAAACACCAGCGTCGCTTCGTCACTGAGCGACTCAAACCAGGAAAAACCCGAACACAAGGAACCTGCAACTAAAAAGGTAAAAGATAGGCGTGAGCACAAAAAGTACTCAGTAGGTGAGCCCAACAACAAAACCCAAAGCACTTCCAGAAAACAAAGAATCTACAAATTCCAGGGTTGAAATACAATGTACTAAAGTAAGCTTTCATAATGTTTCACTAGAAAATCAAAACATGAGACATTACCCTTATTCTTTTTCAAAAGTTGAATTTATTTTCATTGGTGCCAAATTAATTCTAAAAGAGAAAGAAGTGTTACATTTTCAAATTTTACACAAATAGAATAACGCATTTTCATTTGAAATTCATTTTCACAAAGTAACCAATATAAGATGTAAAGAACAACTGAAAGTAAACAAGAAGGGAAAATCAAGTAACCATGGGTGGTCCTAAACATCCCTAGAAAACCCCTGGATGTACTCAGGTTTAGACTACCTGCCGGCATGGTACTCCACAGTCAATAACCAACTGGCCGCCCTAACATCCAACCAGTGGCACGCCCCACAAGGCCTACCTACCAAGGGGGGACTAACCCGTCTAATCGGGGTTAGCCAGCAACCGTTACTCGATTCTCTAAAAGACGCCCAGGAACCCACGATAGTTTTAATAATACTGTGTAAGTGGGAGGCCCACGCACGCGTGACTCATCTCACCACACTTGCCAACCCCTTACACGGACACCGCTACACGACAACCCTCGAAGGGAAGTCCCCCTGTAGAGATGCCCCATAAGTACGTATATATATATGTAGTTAGCTCACAATCAATAAAGTGACAACCGGGCCACCATATTATTTAACATTTAAACCATTTAATACCAAAACGCTTCCAAAGGACATAACACATGCCATCACGTTGAAAACCAGAAACTTACTTAGAACTTCATTTAAGAACTCAAATCAACATGTTAAAACTGAAACGCATTCATATCACAAGTAAAACAATTTTCCAATACCCAAACGCACCCCAATTTTATCAAGAGCCAAACAGACCTTTAATCACTTTTTGAAAGGACATTATTCCTCAAATGAAATCCAAACTTTTATTCACGCATCAAATCAAAACATTTTTTTTAACAGGCAAGGACCACACCTAAAGTTTTCAAAATCAATTTTAAAGGCCAAACGGGTATTTTCTCTAATCAATCCATTTAGAAATATCACTATAAAAAACACAATTAAAACAAAACAGAAACAAAACACTTTCAGTGAAATGATAGAATATAACAGCTTTCATTTTCAGGAGACCACCACACTATAAATAACTACTTAATACTACATTTAAATTTACTAAAAATCTATAAAATAACAAGGAATAAATAAATTCTAAATTTAACGGCAATGCAGTGGGAACCTACCTTGAATTGCAGCTTGTTTGCGATGATGCAACACGTCTCACAACTGCGCATAAGAAAACGCAAGCCGATAACTTTGGTAACTTGAAATTACCTCGCCAACACGCTGCAACGAAAGAAAAAAAACTAAAAACACATAAGAAATAATTCAAATGGATAAACAACGCAGAAACCCACCTCAGCTTGCTATCCAGACACAATGACATGTCATGACTCAAAAGGTTGCACCATCATGTGCAAGCTGACGATCGCAGAAACATGAAAAAAAACCTTACCAACAGGCTGCATAAAAGTAAAACAATTAAATACACATAAACGCTAAATTAAAATAACTCTAATGAACAAACAACATAAAACCACCTTGACACCGGAGCAGGTGAAACGAGGTTAATCCGAATTGCTCTCTTTCAGCAGCGGTGCTCGCCGCTCGCCCAAACAAGAATGAGACGTGCGACCGGTCGCGAGGGCGCTAGACGGCGCGACGACGCTGCACGAGGCTGACCGGACGCCACGTCGACAATGTGAAAGGCGTAAGGGTAGAAGCGAGCGTGACAGGGGTGCGGCAAGAAGGGCAGGTCGGGTGCGGCGTGGCCGAAGGCGGGCTGGCCGGAGCGGGCTGGCCGGAGCGGGCTGGCCGGAGCGGGCTGGCCGAAGGCAATGCGGCTAGAGAGGAATCGGCCGGAGGCGGCTGGGCCGCAAGGGTGTTGCGGGGTCGCCTGAGCGGGGTGAGGCCGGCGAAGTCACCAGCGCGGCTGATGAAGGCCGGGAATGGGGGAAGCTGGCAGTCGCACAACGGCGCTGGGAAGGGGACGCCGGATGGAGGGGAGGGTCGCGCAGGAGGGGGGGGGGGTCGCGCTGGAAATGGAGCAGGCAGGGTGCGCAGGAGGGAGGGGAGGCCGGCAGTCGGGAGGAGGTGTGGCGGCCGGAATGGGAGCCAGACGGGGGGGGGGGGGGGGGGGGGTCGAGGCGGCAGCTGGGCGCTGCGACGGGAAGCGGGGGCCGGGGATGGCGGCTGGGTGCGGTGACGGGAAGCGGACAGAGGGAGGGCCGTCGGGATAGGGGAGTCACCGGACAGGGGGTCTGCCGGACGGGAGGTCACCGCCAGATGCCGGAGGAGCAGGAGGGGTGGTTGGGTGTGGGGTCAGCGGCGGTGGAGGGCGCCGGGCAGAGCGGGAGCTGGACGAGACGACGGTTGGGTGTGGCGACAGGAAGCCGGGGCTGGGACGAAGCGGGGGGGGGATAGGAGGAGGGGGCCGCCGAGGTGTGCTGGTGCACAGAGGAAGGGGGAGAGAAAGGGAAGGGAAAGGGGCCGCCACATGGGGAAACAAGATTAGGGTTAGGGGGGTTAGTTTAGGGTTATAATATATATATATATATATGATAATAATAATAATAATAATAATAATAATAATAATAAATATAATGATAATAAGAAGAATAAAAATAAAAATAAAAATAATAAAATAATGATAATAAAATTAAAAATTTGTTAATTATAATAAAAATTATTATAATCAAAATATTTAAAATAATAAAACCATTTAAAAACACACACACACACACACATATATATATATATCTACCTATATATAAACATATAAACCTAAATACAATAAACATATATGAAAATAACTATAATAATGATAACACAATTTAAATAGTAAAAATAATAAAATGTCAACATAAAAATTTTTAATATTCAAAACGCCGGGTGAACACACAGTCACCCGGGCCGAACGCACGGTCCCCGCTAGTGATGCGGTGACCGCGCACCGGCGCGAAACCGCCAACACAAATAAACTTTGAAAATTTTAAACCGGGTCCAAGAAAGAAGTAAAAATAAGGGCATCTGTGGTCGGGGTGTGACACCCCCTTTGGTCTCACAACGTAAAAAGTATAATAGACACTCTAGGGAATCCCTCAACGTCAATTCCTTCTATGGTCTAACTACACTAGGTTCTCACATCCCCGTGTAATAAAATCGTGCACAAACGAAATCCAGAATCCAAAGTAATATCATCTATTACAAGGATAAGTAGATACAATGCATATCACAATAATTTCATATAAACAACTCCATCTTAATAACACTAGGCATGGAAAATATAATAGACTAACAGGTAGTTCTAGACCCAATGGACAATATCAATCAAACATGGGAAAACACATCCATAGAAAGGTAATAAACCTTATTCATAATAAAACACCCTTACTCAAGAAAAAAAAGCATATCAGGCATTAATAAGGTTAAATTCCTAAAAAACGCAATACCCTAAACTAGGGTATTGGGCACTTTTTCATATATAAATCAAAGAAATCTACGGAAAGGTAAAAACCACCTACCTCAATGTTGTACGATCAATGTAGTTGAACCTTTTCCTTTGAATCGACCTAGAACATCGTATATCTACAAAAAATTCAAAAAAATCAACCTTGAATAACTTATGAAAGAGGAGAAATAAAGAGGAGAGGATCTAGAATAAGGAAGAAATCATTGTGGTGATTCGAACGTAATCAAGAGTTTTCAATTCAGAGAATAGACGGATGATCAGTGGCTCGGTGAAATTTTAGTGATTCTCATCGCTCATAGATGAGACAGGTTCAGAATAAGTTGTTTCTGCTAATTTGATGTGACCCCAGTACAATATAACAATTAAAAATAAAAATACACGACATGTTCCCTAATGATACACAGCGTGTATAGACCTTTACCGGGCCCCGCTTTAGGTGGTCTTCAGGTCACCTCACACGGCCATGTACTTGGCCGTTACATGGAAAGTACATAGATACCCATAGAAATTGGGTACATGACATGTACTCCTAAGTACATGATGTGTACTCCTTAAATTGTTTAAAGCTCCTCTTTTTCTCAAAAACACCAAAAACCAAGATCCATACTTGAAATGAAGATCTAGGTTCTTATAGATTAACTCAAAAAGGCTTCCCACTTCATTGTTATTCATGAATATTGATTGATTTAAAAAATTTACAAGATATATGTAAAGGAAGTGTTGGCTATTCACGAGGTTCCAATTTTGATCATCTCTAACCATGATACGAGGTTCAATTCTAAATTTTAGAGAAGTATTAAAAATTATCTAAATAATAAACTGAATTTTAGTACATCCCATCACCCCCAAACTGATGGTCAATTTGAAATGGATATTCAGACACTTGAGGACATGCTACAATCCCAATCAATGGAATTTAAAGGAGGATGAGATTAACATCTCCCATTATTTGAGTTCTCATACAATAATAGCTTCCACTCAAGTATTCAAATGTATCCATATGAATATCTGCATGGGAAACAATTTAGAATTCCAAGTTGTTGGGATGAAGTTGGTGAATGAAAGCTACTTAGACCTGATCTTATGAAAGAGATGACAAAGAATATTCGATCCATCCAACAATATATAAAAACTTCTCAGAGTTTAAAAAAGAGCTATGCTGGAAACTGTTGAAGGGAATTAGAGTTTGAAGTTGGAGATAAAGTTTTCCTTCAAATATCACCATGAAATAGAGTCATGTGGTTTGTAAAGAAATGAAAGCTTAGCCTTAGGTACATTGGCCCCTTTGAGATACTTGATCATATAGGAGAAGTGGCCTATCATCTTGCACTTCCACCAAATATGGATCAATTTCATGATGTGTTCCATGTATCTCTCTTGAAAAAGTACATACTCAATCCATCACATGTACTGAATATGAAGGTGGTATAATTGGAGAATGACCTCTCGTACGAGGAGTAACCGATGAAGATATTGGAAAATAGAGATAAATTTTTACAAAACAAGACAACTCACATTTTCAAAGTGTTATGGAGAAACCATAAATATGTAGAGGTCATATGGGAACCATAGGAAACAATGAAACAGAAGTATCCTCACCTATTCTCAACTGATAATATGAGTTTAAATTTTGGGGCTGAAATTTATAAATGATGGAAGAATATAACAACCCAGAGTTTAAAAATGATATTTGTGTGTTATATTATATTATATAGTATTATACACATACAACACATAAAGAAACCGATAATAATTTATTTCATTAATAAAGATTGTTACATTAATCAGCAACTAAACCCATGAAAATTCTAAACATTACAATGGGAAAAAAATATAAATTGATAAAATTAGAATGGGAAAATTTAGATCCTTCCAATCTACAAGAATCATCACCCTTACAACCAACACAATAGAAAAGAAACAAAATATTAGTAAATAATTTGACATTCTAGAAAGTGGAAATATAGAACCTTGAGAGGAATTGAGGTGGATAATGAATGAAGGAATTAAGTGGTAATTGTATGAGGTAATGTGGCCATTATAATAGTAATGTGACCATTGGAATAGTCTTCTGACTATTGAGAATAATAACACAATTGTTGGGGATATTAACCCGACCATTGAAATAGTAATTTGACCTCAAAATAATAAAATGTAATATAAATAATATTTATCATGAGTAACTTAAGTAAATAGAAATATTATAATACCATAAAATAAATACCAAGATTAAAAACTCAAAGAAAATATAAGCACATTTTTAATAAATTGTATTTTAATGTATTTTATAAAAAACATAATTTTAATATTAAAAATAAAAATAACCTATGGTAGAAAATTATTTTGATAAAATTAATTTCATTTTCTTACATCATCATTTTGAAATTATCCAAAGGTTATTTTTTGTTAATTTTTTGAAATACATCAAATTTTAGGTGAATAGTAAAAATGCTATTTTTTCATAACTAGTGTATTTTAAATTACATCATTCATGATGTAATAATTAACTAATAATTTATTGTAAATTTTTATTAATTAATAACATATGAAATTTGATAAATTATCCATTTAAATAAATTTAACATGTTTTCAACACCTAAAATGTATTTTCCAAATCTAAAGTCTAAAGTATTCCATTAAAATAATAATTTTTCCTTTTTCCACTTTTCTTTTCAATTGAATTCGAATTATAAAGGGGTTTAAATTCCTAAAAACATTTTTTTATTTATATATGATCCATAATTTCATTAATATCACTATTATAAGGTTTACTCTGGATATAGTATTTTTATTCAATATTTTATTCTAAAAATACCCCTCTCCTCAAGTATAAATAACCCCTCACCCTCCCCATGGAAACCACTCCTCCCCCACTTACCAATGCTAAAAATCTACCTAAATACTCTCTCTAAATCTCCTTATAATACTTGGGGACATTTTATACTAACTCCAAGAATCAAGGGAGCTTATTACTGTATAAGAGAAGAAACACCAAGAAGAGGGTATGTTTTCATTAACTATTCTTTGTATTTTCCTCTTATCTTCCTCTTTTTTCTCTATCCATTACAAACTAAAATATTATAATACTAATTAAGTATTATATGAAAATTATATTAATTATTCTATCCTACTTAAATAATCATATCTACTATGTAATTATATTTCATAATTCTTGTATCTCATCCATGGACAATATCCTGTTAACGGTTAGTTAGCCTCCAATGAGGAAGTTTCCAATTATTTTCTTATAAAAAAACTTATGAGTGGTTATAATAAACTATTTATGATATATAAATGTATAAATATATTTATTTTAATATTTTATAAGTAAAACAACTGATGTATAACTAACCTTGAAAAAAAGTGAAATTGAAGCTAAACAAGAAATTTTTAAGGAAAAAATGTTATCAAAAAATCTTTCCTTTTACCAAGAGAATTAAAAAATATAATAAAATGATTATAATTTATAAATAGTGACAAAAATTACAAAAATTTACTTCTTTTTAAATTTTTTAATAAAACTATGTTTATTATTCAAGCGGTGAAAAAATGATGAGATAAAATGGGATTTAAGGTAAGGGGATTCTCAAACCTAAACTCTTTATTTTAGGTTACCTACTATTCCATATTTATTTCAGTATAAATAATCCTATAATATATAAAATATTTACTTTCAATATTATTTCTATTTTATTTTAGGGATATACATGTTTCTACCCTTTTAAAATGTTTTCTAATCCATTTATAATGCTTTTTCAAAAAGACTTAAATTTCCTAAGAATCTCGTGAATCCTCTTGAATTATTTCTACTTTCAAAGAATAAAATGATCTTTTATTCCAATGTATGATCCCAATTATTAATTTTTTAATCCTAAAGTTCATTTCATTAAGTATGATATGTGACATATTTTATAAAACCCATTCCTTTCCATGGGTTATTTCATGACTATGATTTTTATCCTTCCATGTGACATGCATAATTATGAGCATTTTAAAATGTAATGGGTGGGCTTGGAATTATAAATCACTCTAATTAATTAAGTAATGTGATATATCTCATGAGATAATTTTTATTATGTGTGAACATGATGCTATCTTTATTCACATTTATGATATTATGATTTATGAACATATGTTATGTATGAACATGATGCCATATTTTTTCACAACTATGTGTTATATTTGACCACTATGTTATGATGTTTCATTATTATTAATATGCCACATTCCATGATGTCACGACCCGCCCTCTGGGCCCGTGCTGTGACTACCCCAAACCCGCCTTCCATAGGCCAAGGGCTGGCGACTAGAACCAAGGCGTAAATCCCAACAAAAAGGGAAGGCATTGCCTTTGAAAAGTAAACAAGCACCACAGAGTAAGCAAGAGGAAAAGTAAACACTAAGTAAAAACTGTACAAGCTGTGCTGAAAGTAAAAGGGGTCGGAAATACAAGCCCAACAGTAAAGTACAACTGAAAGGAAAAACAACAACTGAAAGGGAAAACTGCAGCGTCGAGCCGTCCTCTGGAAATCCCACCTGAAGGGTGGGTACAGATAGCCTCCACTGCTCCTCGGGTCAACCTGACCGCTCCGAGTACGTCCCGCCCAGTGGTCCGCCTCCGGGTACCGTCCTGCTCCGCACGCCTCCACCACGATCAGCACTGTCCGTCGTCTGCAACCAACACAACGTAGTGCGGGAAAAGCCCGTGCAGGGGTGAGTATAAGCTACTCAGTAGGGACCCCGAGACCCCGAAGGTCTCCCGAAATCCACAAAGGATAATCCACAAAGGAAAGATACAATCACGAAGTAACATTTGACACGGCTTAGGTATATGCCCATACATATACCTAAGTCATCAATTCCCGTTCGGCTCCAACGTCCGAGCCCAAGCACAACCCAGTCCACATAGGAAAGCAAAACGTATACCCACACAGGATAGAACAACACAATCCACAAAGGAGAGTAAACAGTAAATCCACATAGGATAGCTCAACACAATCCACAAAGGAGAGTAAACAGTAAATCCACACAGGATAGCTCAACACAACCCACAAAGGAGAGTAACACAAGATTCATCTCACACAGGTATACTTCTTCGGATGACGATAAAGATGATCACTGATCCATATAAGTCGTCGGACCCACGAAGGATCGATAGGTAACTAACCCCCGCAATGACCCACACAGGATCAGACCCACACAGGATCGGGCCCACACAGGACCGGGCCCACGCAGGACCTGTAGGCGCTGGCTCACACAGAACCGCTGAGCGCTGACCCACACAGGATCGGACCCACACAGGATTGGGCCCACACAGGACCAGACCCACACAGGACCTGAAGCACTGATCCACGTAGGATCGCTGAGTGCAGTAGTCGTCGCAGTCCACTGAGGATCTCTGCACAGTCGTCGCCACAGTCCACTGAGGATCTCTGCACGGTCGTCGTCGGAGTCCACGGAGGATCTCTGCATAGTCGTCGCCGCAGTCCACTGAGGATCTTTGCACGATCGTCGCTGTCGAAGAAGCAGTCGCAGCCAGCACTAGGGTTCGCGCACACAGCAAGCTCGTTCGGGAGGGTCCGCTCCACGAGCCGAGAGTCTGATACATCAACCGACACAAAGTCCGAAGTTGATGTATCCAAAAGTTCTGTATCGTCAACAGGAACTCAACGTCACAGACGGCGCGTCAATCGGACGCCCGGTCTAAGAGTTATTGGCTTTTTCGTCCTAGGGGCTCGGTTGGTTTTTAAGGAAAAACCAACCCGACCTTACTCCACCTGCGTCCAAACCTCAGGCGGAGTATTCCAAAAGAACAGTCTCACTTAGAGGAAAACAACGAAGCTGACGGCACGTCAATCGGACTTCCGTGGCTCAAGATATGAGCGTTTCTGCTCCGAGGGCCCGATTGGTTTCGTGTACGAACCAACCCGGACGAACTCAAAGTATTCATAAAACTTGAGTGCTATATACCGAAACGACCGTCTCGATCCAAGGATCGCGTTCCCGCTGACGGTGGGTCGTTTGGAGGCCCATAGCTCAAGATATGGCCATTTGAACGAAGATCGTCTGAAGACGGGGGTACGGGCCCGGGCCGAACCGGCCTGACCCCCCCGGGAGTTGGCCGAACCGGGTCGACCCGACCCGGTCCGACCCTGTTCGGTCCGGCCAGGGCACGGCCCTGCCGGTCGGACCGGCCTGGCCTGGTTCGGCCGAGCGGCCGAACGGCCGAGGCGCGCGGGGCGCCGGCCCCGTGGCCTGGTGGTGCCGCGGCCCCCCGCGGGGGGCCGCGCTGAGTCAGGACGCGGCTTCAGTCGCGTCCGAAGGCAGCGGACCCGCACGGCCGCGGGTCCGCGGGTGCCGCCGCCACCGCGGCTTCATCCGCGGCGGCCTGTCCGGCGGTGCGCCGGGGCGCCGCTGCTCCCGGCAGCCGGCGCCGCCGCGCCGGCGACCCGCGCCGCCGGCGTGTTCCGCCGGCCACCGGGATCGCTCCGGTGGTCCGATTCTCTTCCCGTCTGCGCCATTGCTCCTCCCGGGACTCGTTCTTCA
Source organism: Viscum album (assembly GCA_963277665.1). NCBI lineage: Eukaryota > Viridiplantae > Streptophyta > Magnoliopsida > Santalales > Viscaceae > Viscum > Viscum album. Next base: position 667,043,968 of record OY728131.1, on the reverse strand, counting down.
CTGCAGGATCGTCAAACATCCGTTGCGTCACTTTCCGCCGTCGCCCGTCAAATCCGCACAAACGAAGAACGACAGAGGGTCACCGGGCCGTGTTCGTTTGGCCCGCACCCTCCACGTTAGAGATAAACAAACGAGAGAAACAAATTCAACATATGAACGCATATCCGAAACAATTCTTAATGAAATAAAATTGTTTCATAAATAGGAATAATAAAAAAGGGGGGTAATTCCCAAAATAAATCCCTACCTCGCTGATCGTCGCGCGCGGGCGTTCTTCGCGGAAAAGCTCGTCGCGGAAGAGGGGGATCGTCGCATCGTCGCGGAAAGGCGTCGCGTCATCGCGGAATCCGGCGTTGAGTCGGCGAGCTCAACGGACCAAGAACAACAGATTTATATTATAAATAATTAAATCTATGTTTCGTTTAAAACCAAAAAGAACCTTTAGAGGAAACCCGAAATCACTCACCTCAAATGGTTGGTGATCGGAGATCGGGGCGGGGAAGAACGTCTCGGACGGGAGCGTCGTCAATTTCCGGGTTCGGCGTTCTTCGCGTTCTTCTCGTTCTTCGCGTTCTTCGCGTTCTTCGCAAGGGAGAAGAAGATACGAGGGTCCTCTCAAATCTTCTCAATGCGCAAATAACCAGAGGTCGTGCGTTGGCCTTATTTTATTATTACGCCAACGAATTTGAAAACTGGTTAAGAAACGACTTAATTAATTCGTTGAATTAATTCAACAAAAGAAACAGCCCATTTAATTCACGAAATAAACCACCCAATTAAATGGTCTGTTAAGATTTTAAGAAACACGTCAGTTGATTTTCATAAAGACGGGTTTTCGCGGGTGCGTTTCTTAGCGGAAAGAAACGGCGAGGATCGTGCGGGCCCCACCTCACAAATATCCTACCAAGGGGGTAGGATATTTCTGGATAGAATCCTATCCGGTTTAACTCAGTTAAAGCCGTCATTAAGTGGCTTCAAGTGGCTTCCAAGTGGCTTAAGTGAAATAAAATAAAGTTGTCGCAAAATTATTTTATTTCTTAACTTTAAGCCCGAAAATTAAAAACCACACCCGAGAAAACGCAACTACGGAAGAGGCGTTTCTAAGAGAATACCGGCGCTTCGATTTCATCGAAGCCCTCAGAATTCGATTCTGGGCACCGGTTCAAAAGTTAGAAAAACCCGCTCGTCCGTTCACTGAACGTACCCGAGCCAAACTTCGGAAAATGATTCCGGGCACACCGGGCCTCAGAATCAGGTGCCGTCAGAAACTGCGCTCTTGTAAAATTCCAAAGAAAATTAAGAAAAAAATTTCCTTGAAATTTATGGGTCTTTACATTACTCCCACCTCAGGTCTTTACGTCCCCATAAAGATACATCAAAAACTAGGGAACAAATGTGGGTACTGAGCACGCATCTGAGCCTCCCGCTCCCAAGTGCTCTCCTGGAGGTTCCCGTGCTGCCATCTGATGCGCGGAAGAGGAATCGATCGCCCACGTAGGACCCGCTCTTGTCGATCCTCTATCTCCACTGGGACCTCTGCAAAAGTCGCCCCATCATCCACGTCTAGCTCCCCATAGTCAATGATGTGCGTCGGGTCGTGCACGTATCTCCTCAGCTGGGATACGTGGAAGACGTCGTGCACCCGGTGCAACTGAGGTGGTAGAGCCAGGCGATAAGCCACCTCGCCAATTCTACTGAGGACCTGGAAAGGCCCGATGAAGCATGGAGACAACTTTCCGCCTCGTCCAAATCTCTGCAAACCACGTCGAGGTGAGACACGCAAGAAGACATGGTCGCCATCCTCGAACTCTAGTGGCCTCCGCCTTCTGTCAGCATATGACTTATGCCGGCTCTGTGCTGCCCTCATCCGCTCCTGGATGACCTGGACCTTATCTGTCGTGGCCCGGACCATCTCTGGTCCCACTAGTGCTGACTCCCCAGGGTCTGTCCAGCACAAAGGAGATCTGCAAGGCCTGCCGTACAACGCCTCGTAGGGTGCCATCCTGATGGTGGAGTGGTAGCTGTTGTTGTACGTGAACTCCACCAAGGGTAGGTGGTCATCCCAGCTGTGACCGAAGTCGAGGACACATGCACGGAGCATGTCCTCGAGGGTCTGAATGGTCCTCTCCGTCTGACCATCCGTCTGAGGGTGAAAGGTGGTGCTCAGACGTAGCCGCATCCCGAACGCCTCCTGCAACCCCTTCCAAATCCGGGAAGTAAAGCGAGCGTCCCGATCGGAGACGATAGTCGATGGAACACCGTGAAGTCGTACAATCTCCTGAACGTAGAGACGCCCCAAGCTCTCCACTGAGCCCTGCTCTCGGATGGGTAAGAAGTGTGCCGACTTGGTGAGTCGGTCAATAATCACCCAAATGGAGTCGTGACCTCTGGAAGTGCGTGGAAGTCCAGTCACAAAGTCCATAGATATCCCATCCCACTTCCACTCTGGGACCTCCAAGGGCTGTACCAAGCCTGCTGGTACCTGATGCTCTGCCTTCACCTGCTGGCAGGTGAGGCACCGTAAAATGAACTCTGCCACAGCCTTCTTCATGCCCGGCCACCAGTGCTGTCGTCTGAGATCCTGGTACATCTTCGCCACTCCAGGATGTACCGCCAAAGGAGAAGTGTGAAACTCTCTCAGCACCTTCTCTCGTAAAGCGACTGGTACCAAGGTACGTCCTCTGAAAAGGACGTCGTGCTCTGCTCCAAGGGAGAAACCGTCAGGTGCTTGTCCCGAGGATGTCTGTGCATGCCGTGTCTCACAGTCAGCGTCCCCACGCTGTGCCTCTCTGACCCGCTGTAGAAGTAGAGGAGAGAATGTGAGAGACTAAAGGAAGGCTGCTCCGTCTCTATCCATGAAGGATATCTGCAAGGTGGCTAGCTGCTCTGTCTCCTACTCAAGTAGCTGGATGCCCGTCCTCCTGCTGAGGGCATCGGCTACCACGTTCCCCTTCCCAGGAGTATAGACTATCTCAAAGTCATAATCCTGGAGGAACTCAAGCCATCGCCGCTGTCTCAGGTTCAGGTCCTTCTGAGAGAAGATGTACCTGAGACTCTGGTGGTCAGAAAAGACCGTGAAGCGCTCGCCCATCAGATAGTGCCGCCATGTCTTCAGGGCGAAGACCACTGCTGCTAACTCCAGGTCATGGGTAGCGTAGTTATGCTCATGAGGCCTCAACTGACGTGATCCTTAGGAAATCACGGCCCGCTCCTGCATCAGGACACACCCGAGTCCAGTCCCTGATGCATCGCAGTAGACTACGTATCCAACTCCCTCCTCAGGCAACCTCAAGATAGGTGCGCTGGTCAACCTCTGCCTCAGCTCCTGGAAGCTCTGTTGACATATTTCTGACCACACGAAGGGTTTCCCCTTCTTCTTCAACGCTGAGAGTGGGGCCGCAACTCTGGAGAAGTCCGGCACAAATCTCCGATAGTATCCGGCTAGGCCCAAGAAACTCCGCACCTCTGTGACGCTCTTGGGTGGCTCCCAAGCTAGCACTGCCTCGATCTTCGCGGGATCCACTGCAACTCCCACCTCAGAAATGGCGTGCCCCAAGAAGTGGACCTCACGTAACCATAACTGACACTTCGAGAGTTTTCCATAAAGCTGGTGCTCTCGGAGTGTGTCTAGTACAACACGCAAGTGGTAGGAGTGCTCCTCCTCCGTGGTCGAGTACACCAAGATGTCGTCGATGAAGACTACGACAAATCGATCGAGGTATGGCTGGAAGATCCTGTTCATGAGGCTCATGAACACTGCCGGATCATTGGTCACGCCGAAAGGCATAACCAAGAACTCATAGTGGCCATATTGACACCTGAAGGCCGTCTTCTTCACATCCTTGTCTCGAACTCTGAGCTGATGATAGCCTGACCTGAGGTCTATCTTCGAGAAACACCGTGCTCCCTTGAGCTGGTCGAAGAGGTCATCAATCCTGGGTAGCGGATACTTGTTCCTCACTGTCACCTGGTTCAGGCGACGATAATCGACAAACAGTCGCAAGCTCCCATCCGCCTTCTTGGCGAACAAAATCGGGAAAGCCCAGGGTGAAACACTGAGTCGGATGAACCCCTTGCCCTGCAAGTCCTCCAACTATACCCGCAGCTCTCGAAGCTCAGCGGGGGCCATCCGATATGATGGAGTGGATATCGGGGCTGTCCCGGGGTACAGGTCAATATAAAAGTCTACCTCTTTGTGAGGAGGTAGTCCTGGAATGTCGTCGGGGAAGACGTCCGTGTACTGATCCACCACTACAGGAAAACTGGGACTCCGCACGTCAACTGCTCCCAGGATGAGGCTAGCCAACTGATGAGTGATGGGCTGACCTCTCCTCTGCGTGAGTCCGTCCTGTGCTGCTAAGGCTCCCTTCTCGCTGGTGAAGGTGAACCTGCTCCCGTCGGTGCGCACACATCGCACCTTGTGCCTAATGCAGTCAATCTGAGCATGGACCGTAGATAACCAATCCATGCCCAAGATGACGTCGTAAGGCCTCGACGCCGCTACAAGAAGATCCCAGCCGAAGCTCTCACCTCCTAGAGTAAGCTCACACTGCCGGCACCAGTGCGTAATCGTCGAGTCTGCTCCCGTAGAAGTCTCTAGCCGTAAGGATCGAGCCAACGGCTCCGTCGGAATCTCCGAGCTCCGAACAAGGGCAGTGGCTATGAAAGAGTGACTCGCTCCTGTGTCTATCAGAACTGCAGCAAGGGTGGAATAGACACATATCGTACCTCGAATCATCTCTGGCGCGCCGTGGTCGTAGGCCTCCGCTGCTTGGAGCTGTGCCTGTCTCTGCCCGCCAGATCCCTGAGGTCGGGGCGAGCCTCCTGGTGGTGGTGGTGGCAGAGCCTCAAAGCGTCGCCCACCACCTGCTGCTCGGCCAGCTCCTCTGCCTCGTCCGCCTCCTCCCTGCAGACCGCCACGGTCGACCCTCTGCCTCTGCCTGGGTGGTCCCTCCACCATCTGCTACCCTTCGGTACGACGAGTCGGGCAGTCACGAGCCATGTGGCCCTACCCGCCGCACTCATAGCACTGTCTGCCTCTCGGAAGGCTGGCTCCGCGCTGTGTGCCCCGCACTGCTGATCCAGTGTCCCGGGGTCGTCTGCCGGAAGGCCTGGTCTTCCTGGAACCCTGAGTCATTCATCGGCTACCTGCTGCCGAAGACTCCGCTATCTGCCGCCCTGCGGTAGGTCTCGCTGTGGACTCAGCCATGAAGCTCTCGATCAGGAGGGCTCGCTCCAGTACTCCTGCCTGGGTCAGAATGCTGAGGGAGATCAGCGATGCCCTGATCTCGTGTCTCAATCCCTGATCGAAGGTCCGGGCCCGGAAGAAGGGGTCCCGTACCATGTCTGTCGAGTAGTGAGAAAGGTCGGTGAACCACACCGCGTACTGGGCGACCGTCAAGCTGCCCTGCCGCAGCTGAAGAAGCTCCTGGATGCGCACCGCACGGAGGGTGGCTGGGACGAACTCTGAGAAAAAGAGGCTCTCGAAGTCCTTCCAGATGATGGAGGCCTCATCGTGTACCTGGAGCATCAGGCTCCACCATCGCCCTGCTGCTACGTGCAGTAGGCTCGCCGCGAGGATCACCATGAGGTCTGCTGGTATCCTCAATAGCCTGAAAACTCGGACGACCGCCTCCAGCCAGTCCTCGGCTGCCTGGGGGTCCGACTCCCCATAGAACCTGGGTGGTCACTGGCGCTGGAACTCGTGCAGAGCTCCGAGGCGTCGTGCGTCGTCATCTACCAGTGCTGGAAGCATCAGGGGCTCGGCGGGTAAAGGTACCGCCGGTGCCTCTGCCGTCAACGGGCCCTGTACTGAGGCCTCGTCGCTCGGCGGGCTGTCGTCGCGCTCTACTCTAGGAACCCTAGCTGGCTGCTGTCGTCGTGCCATCCTGAAAAGGAAACAAGTGCGCCACGGTCAGAACAGTATACCTGGTGATCTGACACAAGTAATCACGAAGAAAACTTGAAACACACATGCAATCAATGTTTTCGTGCATTAAGTCAGAAATCAGAAGTCAGGGTCCTGGTGTATGGATACGTCGGCCGCCGCACCAACACTGGACTCCCTGGACTGATAACCACACTTAATACGCTAAACACTATTGCTTCACATATAAGAAAGATCAGAGTCTGCGGTAGAACTGGCCACCTCTGATACCAATTTGTCACGACCCGCCCTCGGGGCCCGTGCCGTGACTACCCCAAGCCCGCCTTCCATAGGCCAGGGGCTGGCGACTAGCACCAAGGCGTAAATCTCAACAAAAAGGGAAGGCATTGCCTTTGAAAAGTAAACAAGCACCACAGAGTAAGCAAGCGGAAAAGTAAACACTAAGTAAAAACTGTACAAGCTGTGCTGAAAGTAAAAGGGGCCGGAAATACAAGCCCAACAGTAAAGTACAACTGAAAGGAAAAATAGCAACTGAAAGGGAAAAATGCAGCGTCGAGCCATCCTCTGGAAATCCCACCTGAAGGGTGGGTACAGATAGCCTCCACTGCTCCTTGGGTCCACCTGACCGCTTCGAGTACGTCCCGCCCAGTGGTCCGCCTCTGGGTACCGTCCTGCTCCGCACGCCTCCACCACGATCAGCGCTGTCCGTCGTCTGCAACCAACACAACGTAGTGCGGGCAAAGCCCGTGCAGGGGTGAGTATAAGCTACTCAGTAGGGAACCCGAGACCCCCGAAGGTCTCCCGAAATCCACAAAGGAAAGATACAATCACGAAGTAACATCTGACACGGCTTAGGTATATGCCCATACATATACCTAAGTCATCAATTCCCGTTCGGCTCCAATGTCCGAGCCCAAGCACAACCCAGTCCACACAGGAAAGCAAAACGTATACCCACACAGGATAGAACAACACAATCCACAAAGGAGAGTAAACAGTAAATCCACATAGGATAGCTCAACACAATCCACAAAGGAGAGTAAACAGTAAATCCACACAGGATAGCTCAACACAACCCACAAAGGAGAGTAACACAAGATTCATCTCACACAGGTATACTTCTTCGGATGACGATAAAGATGATCACTGATCCATATAAGTCGTCGGACCCATGAAGGATCGATAGGTAACTAACCCCCGCAATGACCCACACAGGATCGGACCCACACAGGATCGAGCCCACACAGGACCGGGCTCACACAGGACCTGTAGGCGCTGGCTCACACAGAACCACTGAGCGCTGACCCACACAGGATCGGGCCCACACAGGACCGGGCCCACACAGGACCTGAAGCACTGATCCACGTAGGATCGCTGAGTGCAGTAGTCGTCGCAGTCCACTGAGGATCTCTGCACAGTCGTCGCCGCAGTCCACTGAGGATCTCTGCACGGTCGTCGTCGGAGTCCATGGAGGATCTCTGCACAGTCGTCGCCGCAGTCCACTGAGGATCTCTGCACGGTCGTCGCTGTCGAAGAAGCAGTCGTAACCAGCACTAGGGTTCCCGCACACAGCAAGCTCGTTCGGGAGGGTCCGCTCCACGAGCCGAGAGGCTGATACATCAACTGACACAAAGTCCGAAGTTGATGTATCCAAAAGTTCCATATCGTCAACAGGAACTCAACGTCGCAGACGGCGCGTCAATCAGACGCCCGGTCTGAGAGTTATTGGCTTTTTCGTCCCAGGGGCCCGGTTGGTTTTTAAGGAAAAACCAACCCGACCATACTCCACCTACGTCCAAACCTCAGGCGGAGTATGCCAAAAGAACCGTCTCACTTAGAGGAAAACAACGAAGCTGACGGCACGTCAATCGGACGTCCGTGGCTCAAGATATGAGTGTTTCCGCTCCGAGGGCCCGGTTGGTTTCGTGTACGAACCGACCCGACCATACTCAAAGTATTCCGAAACCTTGAGTGCTATATACCGAAACGACCGTCTCGATCCAAGGATCGCGTTTCCGCTGACAGCGGGTCGTTTGGAGGTCCGTAGCTCAAGATACAGCCATTTGAACGAAGATCGTCCGAAGACGGGGGGTACGGGCCCGGGCCGACCCCCCCGGGAGTCGGCCGAACCGGGTCGACCCGACCCGGTCCGGTCCGGCCAGGGAACGGCCCGGCCGTTCGGACCGGCCTGGCCTGGTTCGGCCGAGCGGCCGAACGGCCGAGGCGCGCGGGGCACCGCCCCCGCGTCCTGGTGGTGCCGCGGCCCCCCGCGTGGGGCCGCGTTGAGTCGGGACGCGGCTTCAACCACGTCCGAAGGCAGTGGACCCGCGCGGCTGCGGGTCCGCGGGTGCCGCCGCCGCCGCGGCTTCAGCCGCGGTGGCCTGTTCGGTGGCGCGCCGGGGCGCCGCCGCGCCGGCGACCCACGCCGCCGGCGTGTTCCGCGGGCCACTGGGATCGCTCCGGTGGTCCGATTCTCTTCCCGTCTGCGCCATTGCTCCTCTAGGGACTCGTTCTTCACTGCGGGATCATCAAACATCCGTTGCGGCACTTTCCACTATCACCCATCAAATCCGCACAAATGAAGAACGGCAGAGGGTCGCTGGGCCGTGTTCGTTTGGCCCGCACCCACCGCGTTAGAGATAAACAAATGGGAGAAACAAATTCAACATATGAACACATATCCGAAAAAATTCTTAATGAAATAAAATTGTTTCACAAACAAGAATAATAAAAAAGGGGGGTAATTCCCAAAATAAATCCCTACCTCGCTGATCCTCGCGCGCGGGCGTTCTTCGCGGAAAAGCTCGTCGCGGAAGAGGGGGATCGTCGCGTTGTCGCGGAAAGGCGTCGCGTCGTCGCGGAATCCGGCGTTGAGTCGGCGAGATCAACGGACCAAGAACAACAGATTTAAATTATAAATAATTAAATCTGTGTTTCGTTTAAAACCAAAAAGAACCTTTAGAGGAAACCCGAAATCACTCACCTCAAATGGTTGGTGATCGGAGATCGGGGTGGGGAAGAACGTCTCGGACGGGAGCGTCGTCGATTTCCGGGTTCGGCGTTCTTCGCGTTCTTCGTGTTCTTCGCGTTCTTCGCAAGGGAGAAGAAGATACGAGGGCCCTCTCAAATCTTCTCAATGCGCAAATAACCAGAGGTCGTGCGTTGGCCTTATTTTATTATTACGCCAACGAATTTGAAAACCGGTTAAGAAGCGACTTAATTAATTCGTTGAATTAATTCAACAAAAGAAACAGCCCATTTAATTCACGAAATAAACCGCCCAATTAAATGGTCTGTTAAGATTTTAAGAAACGCGTCAGTTGACTTTCATAAAGACGGGTTTTCGCGGGTGCATTTTTTAGCGGAAAGAAACGGAGGGGCTCTTGCGGGCCCCACCTCACAAATATCCTACCAAGGGGGTAGGATATTTCTGGATAGCATCCTATCCATTTTAACTCAGTTCAAGCCGTCATTAAGTGGCTTCAAGTGGCTTCCAAGTGGCTTAAGTGAAATAAAATAAAGTTGTCGCAAAATTATTTTATTTCTTAATTTTAAGCCCGAAAATTAAAAACCACACCCGAGCAAACGCAACTCCGAAAGATGTGTTTCTAAGCGAATACCGGCGCTGCGATTTCATCGGAGCCCTCAGAATTCAATTCCGGGCACCGGTTCAAAAGTTAGAAAAACCCGCCCGTCCGTTCACTGAACGTACCCGAGCCAAACTTCGGAAAATGATTCCGGGCACACCGGGCCTCGGAATCAGGTGCCATCAGAAACTGCGCTCTTGTAAAATTCCAAAGAAAATTAAGAAAAAAATTTCCTTGAAATTTACGGGTCTTTACACATGCATTTATCAAATGTTTCCATTATTATTATTATGACGATCCTCTACTTATTATACGATGATGTTGATTGTTCTCAATTATGTACTATTGATTCATGCCCCTTATTCCTCATCTTACTGGGCTTTTAGTTCTTTGATGTATATCCTCAGGTGACTACATGTACTAAGAAGAATGTGAGAGCTTTAAAAGGATAAATAAGAAGTATTTAAAGTAAATTCTTAAGTTTTATTATGTACAAGTGATGTATGAACCTAATTTTCCTAAGAAACTAAACCATTGGATCCTTGATTGTATCATTATTATATTGTTTATCTTAAAAATGATATAACAGTTATATAAGAAAAATTTGGGTCACTATATTGTTCACACCACATTAATGTTTAATTATTTACACAATCCAAATGTCTTTGTTACTCACCAAAAAAACAGAAGCCTAGTATATTTATAGATATCCAAATGCATCATATGAATAAGGTACATAAACTATTTATGAAAATACATAAAGTAATATTATATTGAAAAAGTCTACATGAGTAATCCTAGAGCGATAGATAGCCAAACCCATTCACTTTCCTAGCCAAGGCATAAGCCTCTAACAAAAGTAGGTGGTCTAACCTCAAGTCCCTCTACCTAGGGAGACTTTACTCAAGAGAGAATTCAATTCATGAAAACTCTGACACTTAATCTGCACAAACTATGACCAGAAACTATTCTCAAGCGCATAAATATATTTACAAACTGAGGTCAGGGTAGATAAAAAATAAATTTTATGGTATCAAACCTAGAATGTCATGTAAGGCTTTATTCTAGAATCAATTTATCATATAAATGGGAATAAATGATATTTATATCTCATAAAAATTTTACTAAACACAAATATCAAATAAATTTAACAAATAAATTATTTATTTATTTATTTTTCAAAACATAATACATTTATTCACCATTCATAAATAAATTATAATTATAAAATTTTTCTAAATTAGTAATAATATAAACATTTTATATTCATTTCACTAATAACTCTTTCATATTTTAGTATTTTATGACATTGATATGATATCTCATGAATTATATGAATTTTATAATTTGATTTCTATTATATAAACATTTTATATAATCTAAATCTCATGTATTTTTTACTTTATAAATCATCTCTTATTATTTATAAATAAACCTTTTATTTTTAGATCATAAGGTATGCCATTTATTTTTTTTAAATATATTTTAAAATACTAACCTTTAATATTTGGGAAAAATGTTTCATAAATATTTAATTAATTAACTATAAAAAACTTATAATAAAATAATTAATTTATAAAATACCTATAAATTAAATATCTCAAAAATACCTTTTAACATGATTTATAAATAATTTATAAAATATTAAAAACATTTAATATATTAAAAACAATTTTTAACATAGGTCCCTCTTACCCTTATGCATAGGAGGAATCCTCTATAAGGGTAAAGCCTTCTACCAATATGTAGGCTGTTTGGAAGCTATTGTGTAAAGGTAAGTAACTACTCACCTTTATGCTGCTCAAATATTATGCACTGCATAAAGGTAATATAAATATTACCTTTACAAAGATCATTACGTGTAATGGTATAGGGAATATTACCTTTACGTGAATTATTCACATAAGGGTAGGTCTTGATATATTATGTGGCCTTCTGGAACCATTGTGTAAAGTTAAGACATTGTTTTACCTTTATGTAGCTCCTAAAAAACTCATTGCGTAAAGGAAATGTTGTGGTTGAGTTTACACATAAAGTCAAAGTCTCGATTACCTTTATATATACCCTTGTAATCGATGGTAACATTTATGAAAACCTTTTGTATAAGGTTAGTATCTTTATAAATTACTTCTATATAAAGGTATAACCTTTACGAATCCTCCTCACTTAAGGGTAAATCATATTTATTTTTATACATCTCACATAAAGGTCTGTAACCTGTATCTATTTTATAAAAATGTTGTTTTTCATTTTTCTTTGAAAACCAATGATCAAAATATGTTTGATTCTTGAAGAAACTTACTTTGATAACACTAATGTATTTATTATGATCATCTAATGATCATTTCCATCATAATAAAACCCCAAAACATAGGATATCTATATTTAATAATTTAAATGCATGAAATATTGAAAAATAGAGAATAAATGGTATTCAAGAGTTACAATAGTTTCTATCTGCATCCTTTGAAGGAGAATGGATGATAGAGACCACAAGGAGAATTGAATGAATTCACCCTATATTTGAAGGTGATACATCAGCCAGTGGATCCATGAATTCTTCATGAGGATACCTAAGAATTTAAAAGGGATTTAGCGCCCTCTTAGATGAGAAAAATAGTGCTTTAGAAAAAGAGGAGTTTAACAAACTTTTGGAAGTCTCATACAGATCACACACCCCAAAGGATAATATCTCATCCTCTTTTATAGGTAGTGCTCAAGGTATCTCTTATTCATAACACATCTCATGTGTTACTACTTATAGGGTAGATTATTCATTGAACACACTTCAATGAATAAATGTAAAATTAAATAAACCAACCTTTGGTTTATAACTTGAAGTAATCGTTTATGAGAAACTATGCAAGTTGTTGAATCAAATGTAACTTATAAAATATTTATTTCATGAATATTTAATAATATATATATATATATATATCACACACACACACACATATATATTATTCATGAATCATATGTGTTAATTAAATATATACTATATAATATAATATATTATATACATGTACATGCATCTCATGCATGTATATTTTAGTGCACATCCAACAATTACATATCATGTAAAGGGTTTTTCACCGCAGAAGGAACACATCATATAAATCATGGTGAATCACACGGGTCAACACATGATGTCATTACACACTTCATATTGACAACTAGTGTAGCATGCAGGTTGATAAGGACTACACGACATGTAGGAAGAATATACATGTCGCATAACCCCACACGAATTACATGTCATGTAATTTGTGGTGAGTCAAGTGGGATAGTAAAAAACATCATTACATGACATATATTGACTTCCATCCCACATATGAAACGTGGCACATACTACACAACATGTATCTAGATGTACATTCCATGTGACATGTTTCATTCCAAACCAGTTACACACCGAGTGTTTTTTAGCATGTCACGTGGGTCAACATGTAATGTAATTTATGTGATTCATGGACTACATGACATGTAGAGATTTTTACATGTCACATGACATGTGACTCTCTACACTAGGTACATGTCGAGTGATTTTCATCATGTCATGTGGGTTAACACATGGAATAATTACTTTCTACACATTTACTGCTAGTACATGACATGTAACTTTTGGTTACATGTCGTTTAATGCATGTATATTCCATCAGTATATGCTGCATAAATTAATGACGTGTCATGTAGTCATACACGCCCCAAAGACTATATACATTGACCATACAGAACAACACATCTTGTATGTTTTAACACACCGTGTAGAGTTACATGCTGTGTAGTATGTAGTAAATGAAATGGATATCATGTATTATATTAAATTTCTAGTAATGGGATTTAATATGATGCAGGCAGTACATGTTGTGTGGCTACCTAACACATGTTGTGTACTTAAATATTTTAAATTAAAATTAAATTGATTTTATTTAAATATAATTGATTGGATTATTAAAAAGTTACAAAGAATAGAAATTCTAAAAGAATTTAAGATAAATAATTAATCTATTAATTAGTTTATTAATTTATTAATTCAATCCAATTTATTTTAAAAGTAATTATTTTAAATGAATTCTATCATTACTAAATGTAGTTTTTATTTCATGTTGTGAATGATCACAATATTTTACTATCCTATATATGTGTTAGATTAATTAATTTAATTTAATTATTTATTGCATGAATTTATGTGATAGTAATTACTATGAAATTAAATATGATGATATGTGAATAATCCCCCTTTTTTATTATGTTCAGGTGTGTGTATCCATGGTTTATTTTATCTAACCCTAAACCCTTGATCCCTCACATGTGTGTGAGTATACATTTATAAAGGATGGAGTTCCCATATAGAGGAGATGATTCAAAACTCGAGATTAGATAAATCCAACTAAGGAGATATATATGAGAATGGTAAAATGCTGCAACTCAAGCCAAGCATATACTAAAGGAGTTATTTACCTTAGGGTCAAGTTTGGTTTATAACCCATCGATAAACGAATCTGCAGATAAAATTTCACGATCATTTCACATATTTATTTAATTTTATAGTGCATAGTTATTTATTTATTTATGTTATCATGGTTTATTTGAATGAATAAATGTGATTAAATAATATAAATCAATTAACAAAAATTATTAAATAAAATAAAATAAAGTGTATAAGTTTATTTTATCAAGTGTAGTTGATTAATTATATAAGTTCCACATAAAATAATTAACAAAGGATAAAATAAGATAACTTATATACATAAAATCCATACACAAAAATTATTTTATCAAACTGGTTAAATATTATGTAAGTTCCACATAATATTAAAAATAATTTAAGGAATATCATAAATAATATTTACACATAAGTAAAAAATTACCTCAATTAAAGATTAAGTCATCAAAATGACTTCAATCACTTGACTTCGAACGCAACCATAGCTCAAAGTACTTATCTGGCCTTTATCGGGGTACTTTAAATTATTAAGGAGTTTTAATGAAAGTTTTGGACAGATTTAACCAATCTAGCATCAAGGTTTGATTATCTAATCAAGACTTCATGTAACTTGGAGGCAGATAATAAGGGGGAATTAATTAAGTCATTAATTGTGTCAAAACCAATAATCAAGATAAATTAATAAAATATGCCTTTTTTTTATTTTGAATATAATATAAAGAAACATGACCAAATCACTTTCCATGTTTACCATCTTGTATAAAGAGAATCTGTTAATCGGTGTATACTTCTAGTAATGCTGCAGGTGATTATGAAACATATTGTGCTAAGAGAGGGAGTTATATGCATTGGAGTCCTCTATTCCTAATCAACCACCTTAGGGAGAAAATGAGGGTGAGAAGAGTTCCTATAAGAGGCACATAGAGGATACATTAGATGGAGATTGCATTATGTTTCCAGATATGTCAAAAAAGTCTTGGAATTAGGACATGGTTGTATACACCATGTTAACTTATATCACTTGAAAAGGATAAAGAGTAGAAAAATATAAATGAGTTTGTCACTGCACTATACAAGTGTAAACTAAAATATTATTACCTATCTAGTGATCAAACACTTAAGATAATGAAGTATATCAATTGGTTAGTAGATTTGGGATTCTATATGGATAAGAAATTATTCATAAATTTCATTCTTTGATCCTTACCACCCATATTATCCATTTTGATTAAGAATTATAAAATAAATATTATAGAGAATATTATCAATATTTTTTTTGGAATTGTTTCACCAAGTTGATAAGGATCAATGAGAAAATGGTTCTTGAGTCCTTATGGAGAATAAAATGAAGGAAAATGTTGAAAATCTAATAACAATTTTAGAGTTAGTGGTGTCTTTGAAACATTATTAAAATAAGAAAAAAATAACAAGGAATAGAAATGAATATAATGATATTTTCTTCACATGTGGTAAGAAAGGTCACCGGTAGAGGAATTACAATTGATTGAATAAGGAGAAAGTGAAAGATTTTACTTTAGGTATGTTCATCATTTTATATAATATTTATATCTCACTTATTGGATATTTAATACAATATATGACTCATATATATGTATCCAAATATAAGTGTAACAACCCAAAAATTTATGGATCATTGCTTTCTAAGGAAATTTAAATCTTGGTCCGAGGGTGGGGGAGTTTCAAGAATTGGGATTCATATTAGGATTCTAGGAGTTGGAGAATCTTCAAGAGATGTTTTTGATGTGATCAGAGGTGCAAGAGATGTTTAGGGTTCTCAGGTGAGTATTAGATTAGGGTCGAGGTGTCCTTTTATGAATTTTAGTTATAGGTCGCTCGTTATACTGTGATAGTTGAGGGCCACATCGTGATGAGGATTGAGTAGGGGAAAACCCTTCTGTTATGGAGGAGGTCACACTGTGGAGTCCTAGGGCCTTATATTCAGGTTTTACCTAGGATAGGTTTGTCACTTCATGACCCATATGTGTTGTACTATGATGAGTATTAATAGGGGATTTAGTCCCTCTTCCTGGGGGTAGTCATGTTGTGACCTAGAAGGGATATATCATGACATGTTCATAGAGTAGATACATTATTGAATGACCACCCTGGTCATGTCATGATAATGTGTGACTTGGGGGAGGGGGAGGTTAGTCCCTCTACCTGGGGGAAATATTATCATAACCTAGAGGGGCCACACCATAGCATGGTATTACCACAGATGCATCACAGTGTGATAGTCTTGGTCACATCATGACTCAACTACTGAGTGGATTTTTAAAAGGGGATTTTTTTAATTCACAGGGGGTCCTATTTGGAACCCCCCATCAGCCTCCTTGGTAAAAATTGAATGAAATAAAGGGTGAGATCCCTATTTGGAAATCTCATTCTCTCCCTTTCTCTCTATTTGATCTGAGTGGTTTAGAAGAGTTTCATTGGGTGGATTCAAGGTAAGATCGCTATATTTTTACTCCTTATTCTTATCCCTTATTTTTCTTTGATTTTTGTTCACCTAGTTAGGGATTTGGAGAGATGATTTTATCAGAGTATGGTGTAATTATCCCACTTGATGGGGATTTTTCTTGGATCAGATAGAGGATATCTTGGGAGGACAGACACACTAGGTATTATGTCATTTCTCTTGATACCATTATTTATTTAGGGTTTTTAGAGAAATTAGATTTAATTATATATCAATTTGGGTAAATAAATTGGTAATTTTGTGTGGATTAGTTCTGGGCATGTGTCAGGAATGGATTGTACCCTATTTCTCATGGTTTTAACACTTTTATGTTGCCCAATGAGTTTTTAGGAAATTATGCTTTATTGGATTAAAATAAATAAATAAATACAATGTGTTATAGTTAATTATTTGGATGAGATGGCTTGAGATAAGGGTTATAGTGTTGATACGAGCATATATGACGCATGAATGGTCTTGGATGAGGATGAGAAAATCATTTTGAGGATTGTAACTCCATTTTAGAGGTAGGTTATCCATATAAAACTAAATCATATGATTATTTATACATGATTGAGCATGCCTGCATAAATACATGGGATCAGGTAAATAAGTAGGGATTGAGTGCACCTTGGGTAAGGAGATAAATTGGAATTGAGCCTCCTAGAGGTGAAATAAGTTCTTTTCACTTTGGGAATTTTGGAATCGATCAACAACTCTACCTCTAAGGGGAAAGGATGATGATTAAGGTTATGAGAGGGTTGGTATAGGTCCTTGGGTTTTATATGAGACACAGATAGCTTAGGTTGGTTTCCTAGGGATATCTGGACATGAATTAGAGGCTTAGTCCTAGTTCAATCTATGAGATTATTATACGTCTCATGCAAGATATGGAATATCCTTTAAGGGAAGAGTGGAGCTTTAGTGTTCACTATGAGCAGCATAAGCCCTACAGGGCTTGATGTAGTGTGAAATAGAGGGTTTCTTCTTGATGATGGGCTTGAGAGATCTTCTAAGGGATAGGTGAGACTATACCAAAGTGAGGGTTATGGGAATTATTTGTTGACTTATCATGGGGATTATAAGAGACATAATTCCAGTTGGCATTGGATGGGCCCTAGTTAGTAAGACCCGCTTATAATGTGAAATTAGAAAGAGGATTGGACTAGCCTCTTGAGTATTGGGTTAGGAAGGGCTTATGGTTCACGATATCACCATGGAGCGATGAGTGCATATTGGTATCTATGAGTAGAGACTGATATGGGTTTAAGAGAACCAAAATATTCCCTCATAGTTGAGATAAGGATACCAATATAATTGACTTGTTATAATTTTATGATTGATATGGTCTTGAAGATGATATCCTATGGGGATAGATGGATGATTAGACGTACTTAAAGATGCGGGGATAGGTCTTGAGTGACTAGAACCCTAGTGATGATTTGGTGAGATTATGGGATGGGATGTGATGATTTATTTTTTGTTTAATTCATGTACTATAAATGTGTATGATTGATTTCAATATTATCAAGATAGAAACACTTTGTGTGATAAGGTGGTGGAAAGAATCTACCTTGAGTGGGAAGTTATTAGATAGGTTAAGTATGTGTGACCTCCCTTTATTAAGAGGGGATGGTTAGGGAACTGATGTAAAACCTCTCTAGAGTGAGAGGGGATAGTTCCATATTTGTTTTGTGACCTTCCCCAAGTGATATGGGATGGTTCAAGATTTTTTGTGCTATCTCCCCTTAGTGATATGAAATGGTTTGGGATTTTTTGTGTGACCTCCCCTGAGTGAGAGGGTATAGTTCAGTCTGTGATGTGAAGCCTCCCCTGAGTGAGAGGGTATGGTTCAAAATTTTATTTTGGTACCCTACCCCAAGGGAGAGGGTAAAGGTCGAGAGTTAGTATGATGAAACAAAGGTTTGGTATGGGACCCTACCTTGAGAGAGAGGGTAGTAGTATAGAATTGTTAAGACATCATGCCCCACATATTCGGGTATGAGTTGATCTTGGTAAGACAGACTACCCTGAATATTTGGGTATGGTTTGAGATATTGTAAGATGACCTACTCTACATATCTAGTCATGGGCCAAGGATTGGTACAGAACCATATATAGAGTATTTTAGTATGGGTCTAGATTTATGGCATTAAGTGACTTACTTTACATATTAGGCTAAAGAAGGTATGGTCGGGTATCATGGTGTCTTGGTTAGCATACTATGAAATAAATTATATGATTTTGTGTTATATTTTCTGTCATTTATTTTCCTTTCACATACACACATATATGATGGTGTTTAATAAGGGAACTTGGTGAGACCATACTGATATGTATCTCTCACACCTTGTATGATAACTCTCATGTGTGTTTATACCTTATGTATGTTATAAAAAAGTGAGCACAGGTTGTGTAGTGGACCAGGATGGAGTAGCTTGATAGGGATTTGGATATGGGTGTTAGAGACCAACACTATATGACCATAAAATGTACACCACCAGATTCTACAACATATGGAACATAGTTCTTAACACTTCAATGATTAGATGACCACCAACATCCTTGATGTTCAGATCTAGGAAAACTGAGCACACCAACCACCACACTGATTCAATCTCTGTTGGTCCTAGATCCCTTTGGATTCACATTAAAGACCTTCCTTCTTGGCATAAAATAATAAAACAAGAACACAACATGAAAACAATATATAGAAACAAAGACACAATGGATTAAATAGTTTAAACAATGTGTCCTACATCCATATGAGAATAATGCATCATTCATTAAATGAAACATACACTCATCCATGTTACAAAGATAATCCCACACCCTTCCCTAAATTCATGGATTATAACCCATAATGACTTCCTATTATAATTCCATACAAATAGTGCTCTCATTGTGAAGACCCATGTATGAGGAGATGTTATCCCTCCATCTGATTAATTTTCTGATACTGATCTATCCATTCATTTGTGTCCTATGTTTAGACATCTTCCATTGGCCTTCATACCGAAGGACTCCATTCTATGGTTGTTCTAACTTATCACTCCATAAATTGATACTGATAAAAAACTATTTTTCTAAATATTTTATTGATAATAAATGACATAATTTTCGCACATTTTGCTAAATATGTTCAATTATGAAATATTTGGGATTATATCATTCATTTTTAAATTTGATGAAAAATCCTGTTTTACCCTTTTAAAATTCACTGTAGTATTTCGAGCATAAATATTATTATGTTAAATATTTTGACTTAAAATTTTGTAACTGTGTTCCTGACATAATGTGATACAAATTCTATTTAGGACATGAGAGTTGGATCGTGAATTTGAGGGGAGTAAATGGTCCATGAAGAGAAATCTGGATAGAACCATCCAGATTGGACATCACTTCACAATTTGGGCCGTATTTTCTTCATCCGGGATTGGATGGCCCCCAAATTTTTAGGGAAGATCGAGGACATGATTGTGCACAAGTAATCCTTCTAGAAGGCTAGCCAATCCACACGTTTTGGAGGTTAACTATGTGGTGAAATTGGGATTAAAATATTTGGCCGAATTTCCCTTTCACATTTAATAAAGTTATGTAACCCTAGCCCTCACAAACTCTATTTAAAAGGAGTTTTCACTCTTTTTAAAGGCTGGTATAGGATTTGTGAAGGTTTTTACAAAAGGGTTTCTCTTGGGAGCCCCTCAAAACTCTTGAAATAAGTAAGGATTTGTGAAATCCTCTCTTCCAAAAAGGCTCTCCTCTCCCACCTCCTCTTTGTAATTCTTTTCTTTCATGTTTGTATCTTGAATTTTTATTAAATTAATCTTCTGTGTTATTTTATTTTCTTATTCTATTAATATTCCTAATTGGGTTGGAATCAATAGTGGATATGGGATTGGGTTCTACCCTTTCAATCCTTTTCTCATGCAAAACGTATAAGGACCCGACCTTAAACATTACTTATTATTGAATTAAATGAATAATTCACATAGAGGATCTTTTCAGGTTTAGAGTTTTAGAGAATTAGGATGTAACTAATACATCTCGAAATATTACAAAGTAGACACTTATACTAAGTCTCCATAAGATAAAAAAACTCTTAAAAAGAAACTTGTCTAGTTCCATGTTTTAGATAGCATAAAGCTTCCTTGTTCCCATCCTTGACCCTATTGCACATTAAGTCCTGTGAAAAACATTTCAAAAAAAAACTTGGGGTGAGCATAAAAATCTCAGTAAGGGATACACAAAAAAGGAAAACTATTAGTTTTTCAAAAAAAACAAGTAAAACAAGAATACTTTATCAAAGTAATAATTTTCACCTTTATGGAGTAGTAAATACTCTTCATTGAATAAAATATCATTACTTACCCTTTTGTAACCAAAATATTACCATAAAACCCATATAAATAACACATAACATATAAAGGTAACTTGTGACAAAAACATACTTAAATGGAATAACCATATGGTCAACTTACACACATATCACTTAATGGAATAGCAATACGGCTGACTTCCATACCCAATGAATTGGAGGTTATAACGTAACCACCCGTCCTGGTATTCACAACACCACTCTTCATATGTTTTATCATGTAACCACCCATCAAATGTCCAAGTACCATTATAAAATCATAAGACATAAAACAAATATAATGGAAAGAAAACATTTCCACATTTCAAACACAATATATCCCTTAAATATATTGACATAACAAATCCATTATAAAAACCATTTTCAATACAAAAATACATAAAAGAGTATATGGTATTTATTTAATTTTACAAAAAATCATGGCTTGTTGAGGAAGCCAAAGACCAAATAATACTCACGGCGGCGGAAAAGGTCGTTGTCACCGCGTACGATAAAATAAACATTCCTTTTTGTCGTTTAGTAAAATTATTCATAGAAAAAGAATAAAATTAAAAGTCAAAGGGGTTTATACACCATATAAAATAAAGTCTTGTATTAGAAAAAAATATTCCTCAATGAAATGAGATTGAGACGAAGTCCCTTACAAAGACGATATCCTTGGATTAAGGATAAATCAACTACATAATTATGTGTGAAAAAAGAATTCACCAAATATAAGTGGATATTAAGTGTAAAACAATCAGATTTAATTCATACATATTCATATAACGACATATTCAAGGAGTACAATTTTATCCCAAAGAATCAAAATTGGGTTAAGAATTTCCCTTGCAAAAATTTGACAGCCTAACGGCATCACTTCAAAATTCAGAAAATGAGTTGATAAGAGATAAAAAGGGTATCTCATCATTTGGACATAACATTTACATCAATAAGGATATAGAATAACATATCCCAACATAAAATTATTTAAATTAAAAGACCCAACAAAAGAATTCTTTTAAAAATAGGAGGGTGAAAGGTTCCCTTACCAACTTGGGTATCTTTCGAAACATACACTCCATGAAAGAAGGACAATACAACATTGATGCAAATACTCATAAACGAAAGTATATTACACAAAGAGTAGAATAATGGGAATTAGATATACCACTCAAAGGAAATGGTGGAAAATGTAGCATAAATCTCACAGGAATAAAAGTGAGATGAAAAATCCCTTACGAAAACCCAGCAGCCTAACGACGCCACTTAAAACTTCCAAAAATGGATTGATGAGATCAAATAGGGTCTCTCATCATATTAAAATAAAATTTACATAAATAGTAATATAAAATAACATCCCCCAACATAACAAATAGGAGCTTAAAATAAGTGACATAAAGGAGAGTACTTAAAAAGAAAGAGAGAGGTTGGATCCCTTACGAAAATTCAGCAGCCTAACAGCGCCACTCAAAACTTCCAAAATGGATTGATGAGAGAAAATAGGGTCTCTAATAATATGAACATAAAAAGTACATTAATATTAATATAAAATAACATCCCAATCATAAGAAATATGAGATTAAAAGGAATGACATAAAAGAGTGTACTTAAAAAAGAAAGAGAGGGGTAGGATCCCTTACCTCAAGTCCGACTGGTCTTGTTCGTTTCTTTATATTCCTGAATAATAAACTTTGGTCAATTTATAATTTCTTAAGAACCTAATTTAAATATTATTATTCAGTTCATATCACATATTATAATTTTATAATAATTGGTTAATAATGTGAGTTCATATCATACGTTTTTCCGATGTTTGGTACATGAGTCAAAAATGAACTTGTTTGAAAATGATTGTCCATGTAGTTATAAGTAAATCATTTCTAGAATAGTATTAATGATTAAAATATAATATATATCCAGTAAATATTCATTTTATACTATTCCATAACATTTGGAGATAAAAAAATGAAAAGCACCGTTCATGGAGATGGTAGGCCGTGCGTAGGGATGAATGCTACTTTTATTTTTTTTGTCATATTAATGAAATTAAAGCTAAAAGATAGATATATATTATAGTTCCAGAATGATATCCATCATTTATATGTAATTTATGACATATATATCCATTATATATATGTACTTATAATAGTACATAACATTTGGAGATAAGAAATGAAATGGACCGTTCATGGAGACGGTAACCCGTACGTACGCATGAATGCTACTTTCATTTCTTTGTCATATTAATGGAATTAGAAATAAATGAGATATATATATATTATAATTAAATTATAATATATATGTTATATAGGTCACA
Source organism: Viscum album (assembly GCA_963277665.1). Lineage (NCBI taxonomy): Eukaryota > Viridiplantae > Streptophyta > Magnoliopsida > Santalales > Viscaceae > Viscum > Viscum album. The sequence goes on along the minus strand of OY728131.1, from coordinate 667,020,891 downwards.
TATGTTCATTAATTTCATTATTTATACATTCCATGTATTGCATGAACGAGTCACATCACTTGAGGGGGCGGTAGTCCACACTTCCTCATATGAAATTATCGCATTTTCACAACATGGAAATAACAAAGGTATGTTTTAAATATAAAATAAAGAAGCATATAGAAAACATAAATACAATATATATCATATATAAAATACAGTTACATCATAATGGCCACCTTTAAAGGTGTTAAAAGAATATTGAACAATCATCGTTTCGTGAGGCACTAATTCACCATCCACAGAAACAGTATGTTCTTTAACCATTAGACGTATGTGTGTGTAAGTGTATCTCGAATACTTATTATAACAACATACAAGTATATATAATATACTGATGTTGTTACAAAATAAAGGAATAAAAAAATTTAGTGGGTTGGAGAAGCAAAATAAAACAAAATAACACTAGGGAAGACTTTACCTTTAAATTGGGTAACTCTTTTTGATTTGAGCTCAAAGACTTCCTTGGAAAGACTTCTGACCAATTGGAGGATTCTAGGAGTAATAGAGGGAAGTGGAGAGACAAAATGGGTAGGGGTTGGCCGAGCCAAAGGCTTGAGATGTGTGGGTAAGGTGGTAGAGTTGGGGGCCTTTTATAAGAGGAGAGGAGGGGCACTCTTGGAAAGTCTTGAAAAGTAACATTATTATAAAATGATTTTAGGATTTTAAAGGTCCCAAAATTATATATTTATAGTATAAGGTGATAAGGTTTCGAAATAAACCCATAAAATAGGTTTGTGACAAGTGTAAGACTTAGATTTCACCCTATCTTATCATTTTATCTAAATCGTTCATTTATGAGGTAATCACTGCATCATTACGGTGTCATAAATAAATTAATTTATATAATGTCTAAAAATTATAAAAAAAATATCATGATATATGAAATATTTTTATATTTCTAATGAATATTTATAGTAAAAAATATGACTTGTATAACCCCATGTAAAAATTGTTTTAGTAAAATAATACATGTTTGTGACATTTTAATTTTAACTTTAAATAAAAAGTTATTAATGTCATTTTCCTACCAAAGTGGCTCCATGGGGTCCCCAAGTTGACACATGGATTTTTTTTGTCATCCATGACACATCCAATAAGGTTAGGACATGTGTCAAGGTCATTTCATATTATTATAACTTTATCTTTACCTTAAATTACACTAATTACCTTTAATCGCGATTAATAAAACTTAAAAGTTAATATTCAACAAAAAATTATTTTAATCCCATTGAACCAAATTTTACATCCTAATGACAACCATGTATGTTGGATTTTTGAAATTCAAATCACAGAAGTGGTATAGTTTCATTTAAACGAAAAATCAGTTTTTAAACTACCACTTAGTGGTTTCACTATTCATCAAAAATTGAAGTTTTTCAAAAAATTACCAAAAATTCACCCTAAGATATATTTTATATTACGAATTCAAAAATGATTTCTATTTTACAAAATTCAAAACATATAAGTTTCATTAATTAATTTAATAATTAATTCCCGCTGTCAAAATAAATAGCGTGTTTTTAAGAAACAATATCTATTAAAAGATTGACACTAGTTTAAGTCCAATCTCAAATTGAAATTAATTCCAATGACCACCATTGGATTAAATGGTAAAAATATATTCTAATTTAACTTCAAAACCAATTCAAAATATGATCTAATCATATAAATAAATTATATTAAAAATAGGTTTTGAATAAAAATACAACATTTTTCACTTATTCATTAAAAATGAACTTTATCGTAAAAATACCAAAAATTTACACAAAGTAAATTTTGATGTCCCAATTTTAAAGAATAATTTTATTTTGTCAAATATAACACATAAAATTGTCAAAATTTTGATTTAAAAGAGGTTTTCCATCAAAAGGCGGTTAATCGACCTTTTAAAGAATATTAGAATGTTTACGCTTAAAATTAGATTCATTCTCATTTTTAATCCTCTAAAATTTATTGTAAAAAGTAAAAATATTTGACAAACATATATAATCATTTGGTATTTAGTTATGTTCATTCCCTCCATTACAACAGCTAGGTGTTAACTACCATTGAAAATAAAATTATTTTATTATTAGAGTGCAACGTAAGATTTCAAAGTAACTCGTTGTTGCGTATTGGGTAAGCCATTGAGCATAGCGTTCCCTTCAAATTAATATTAACATTTTATTCAAAAATATGGATAAATATAAAAATGTCATATTCTTTATTTAACTGGGGTGTTACATCCTTCCCCCCTTTTGGGAATTGCATCCTCTCAATTTTAAAATTGGGCTCAGAAACTTCCTTGAAAGTCCCACATCGGAACAAGAATCGGTAAAATAATCACTTTAAAAGAAAGAAAGAGAAGTACAGAGGTCACTCGAGTTAACCCATACTAGGATTCCATATAGGAAAACATGGATATGGAAGAAAAAGCAAAGGGTCATGTTCTGAGGGAGAGTGATAGAAAACATGTTTAGGAGAAAGTTAACCACAAGAAAATCACAAACTTGTGGTGGGTTAAATGGTATTTGATTCCCCAGTAGGAAAAGTTAATAGACAAATTTTTTGTTTTAAGTTAATTTTCATTGAGGAATTTATTTTTGATCTTAAGTAAACATACTTACTTGTCATGTTGAATTTCAAATTTTACTAGATTCCTTACACAAACTCATACTTTCCCCAAATGATGAGTATTTAGGAAGACTTGTTCACATTAAGAGTATTATAATCAAATTCTAGAGAATAACCTAATATAAAAAAGAGAACTATATATTTCCCATGTCTTTAGACCCTTACAAAAACCAAAATTGTTAGAACAAGATCAGATAATTCAGAAAAGGATAACCCTTTATAAAAAGAAAATCTATTCTTAATCTCCAAAATTTGTCCAACAAAACCCAAAGTTCAACGAAGACCATTTGATAAACAATTTTTCCATAAAATTATTCAAAATAAACCAAAATAAGATTGAAACACAAATATTTGAAGGATTTAATCACATAGTATTCCAAGGTACAAATTAACATTTATCTCCAAATAACATCAGTTTCTCTTGAAGTCTCATATTGAAAAGTAATTAACCTAATCACATATCCTCCCTGATAGGTTAATAATTTCCATAGATAACCCAAAATAAACTTACTCTTAATTCATAAAATCATCTAACTAAAAAATAATTAGTCAAACTAACCAGGGACTTCACGGAGTCCAGTGGTAGGCGATAAATACCAGTCGCACTTTGGTTGTGGGTTCAATTCCCGCAGATTTGTCTGACGCGACGGGTTGTCACACGGTCTGCATGTTGTCCTTTTTACAAAACTATATAATCCTTAAAACATTCCCCAAAAAGAGATAAAATCTTCAAAAATAACCATAACATAATTTAACCTCATGTTTATATCATGGATTTCATTTTTCATCATAACATATAGTAACCCATAATTACCTCAAAAGTAAGGATCATATAAACCCTAATGGTTTCCTTTATAATTATCACCTAAACTTCCAAATCGAGTTGGTTCTCTCATACATGATGTATTAGAGAAATCACCAAGGTTTAAGTGGTTGATCATGACTCTTGATAGTTGGTTTAGAATAACCACAATATTTCTCATTGAATCCCCCATTTCATCCAGTCTCTTAATCAGAGAACTACCACAGTTTCCTTCAAATCCATTGTCACTTTGGTGCCTGCTAGATCCATCCATTTACTAAAACCAAAAAAATGTCAGTGTGTGTATATCAACAAGATTATCATGTACTAATGAGGAAGATAAACAATAAGATATACTTACTCATTAAATTTATCTAAAACTAGGACACTTTCTGAAATCCTAACCATTATGGTAATATCACTTATGCTTAGAGAATACCCTAACCTCTAAAGTTATCTAAACCGACCTATGATACCAACTATAAGGACCCGACCTTAAACATTACTTATTATTAAATTAAATGAATAATTCACATAGAGGATCTTTTCAGGTTTAGAGTTTTAGAGAATTAGGATGTAACTATTACATCTCAAAATATTACAAAGGAGACACTTCTACTAAGTCTCCATAAGATAAAAAAATCTTAAAAAGAAACTTGTCTAGTTCCATGTTTTAGATAGCATGAAGTTTCCTTGTTCCCATCCTTGACCCTATTGCACATTAAGTCCTGTGAAAAATATTTCAAAAAAAAACTTGGGGTGAGCATAAAAAGCTTAGTAAGGGATACACAAAGAAGGAAAACTGTTAGTTTTTAAAAACAACAAGTAAAACAAGAATATTTTATCAAAGTAATACTTTTCACCTTTATAGAGTAGTAAATACTATTCACTGAATAAAATATCATTACTTACCCTTTTGTAACCAAAAAATTACCATAAAACCCATATAAAGAATACATAACATATAAAGGTAACTTGGGACATAAACATACTTAAATGGAATAACCATACGGTCAACTTCCACACATATCACTTAATGGAATATCCATAAGGCCGACTTCCATACCCAATGCATTGGAGGTTATAACGTAACCACCCATCCTGGTATTCACGGCACCACCCGTCATATGGTTTATCACGTAACCACCCGTCAAATGTCCAAGTACCATTATAAAATCATAAGACATAAAACAAATATAATGGAAAGAAAACATTTCCAAATTTCAAACACAATATATCAATTAAATATATTGACATAAAAAATACATTATAAAAACCATTTTCAATACAAAAATAGATAAAAGAGTATATGGTATTTATTTCATTTTACAAAACATCACGGCTTGTTGAGGAAGCCAAAGACCAAATAATACTCGCGGCGGCGGAAAAGGTCGTTGTCACCGCGTACGTTAAAATAAACATTCCTTTTTGTCATTTAGTAAAATGATTCATAGAAAAAGAATAAAATTAAAAGTCAAAGGGGTTTATATACCGTATAAAATAAAGTCTTTTATTAGAACAAAATATGCCTCAATGAAAGGAGATTGAGACAAAGTCCCTTACAAAGACGGTATCCTTGGATTAAGGATAAATCAATTACATAATTATGTGTGACAAACGAATTCACCAAATAAAAGTGGATATTAAGTGTAAAAAAATAAGAGGTCATTCACACATATTCATATAACAACATATTCAAGGAGGACAAGTTTATCCCAAATAATCAAAATTGGGTTAAGAAGTTCCCTTGCAAAAATTTGACAGCCTAACGACGTCACTTCAAAATTCAGAAAATGAGTTGATGAGAGATAAAAAGGGTATCTCATCACTTGGACATAAAATTTAAATCAATAAGGATATATAAGAACATATCCCAATATAACAATATGTAAATTAAAAGACCCAACAAAAGAAGTCTTTTAAAAAGAGGAGGGTGAAAGGTTCCCTTACCGACTTGGGTATCTTTCGAAACATACACCCTATGAAAGAAGGAAAATACAACATTGATGTAAATACTCATAAAGGAAAGTATATTACAAAAATATTAGAATAATGGGCAGTGCATATAACACTCAAAGGAAATAGTGGAAAGTGTAGCATAAATCTCACAGGAATAAAAGTGAGAGGAAAAATCCCTTATGAAAACTCAGCAGCCTAACAGCGCCACTTAAAACTTCAAAAAATGGATTGATGAGATCAAATAGGGTCTCTCATCATACTAACATAAAATTTACAGCAAGAGGAATATAAAATAACACCCCCCAACATAACAAATATGATCTTAAAATAAGTGACATAAAGGAGAGTACTTCAAAAGAAAGAGAGAGGTTGGATCCCTTACGAAAATTCGGCAGCCTAACGGCGCCACTCAAAACTTCCCAAATGGATTGATGAGATAAAATAGGGTCTCTCATCATATGAAAATAAAAAGTACAGTAAGATTAATATAAAAGAACATCCCAATCATAAGAAAGATGAGCTTAAAAGGAATGGCATAAAAGAGTGTACTTAAAGAGAAAGAGAGGGGTAGGATCCCTTACCTCAAGTCTGAGTGGTCTTGTTTGTTTCTTTATATTACTGAATAATAAACTTTGGTCAATTTATAATTTCTTAAGGACATCCTTTAAATATTATTATTCGGTTCATATCACATATTATAATTTTATAATAATTGGTTAATAATGTGAGTTCATATAAAACGTTTTTGCCAATATTTAGTACATGAGTCAAAAATGAACTTGTTTGAAAATGATTGTCCTTGTAGTTATAAGTAAATAATTTATAGAATACTATTAATGATTAAAATATCATATATATCCAGTAAATATTCATTTTATACTATTCCATAACATTTGGAGATAAAAAAAATGAAAAACACCGTTCATGGAGACGGTAGGCCGTGCGTACGCATGAACGCTACTTTCATTTCTTTGTCATATTAATGGAATTAGAAATAGATGAGAGATATATATATTATAATTCCAATATAATATATATGTTATATAGGTCACATATGTTCATTAATTTAATTCTTTATACATTCCATGTATTGCATGAACGAGTCACATCACTTGAGGGAGCGGTAATCCACACTTCCTCATATGAAATTATCGCATTTGTACAATATGGAAATAATAAAGGTATGTTTTAAATATAAAATACAGAAGCATATAGAAAACATAAATACCATATATATAATATATAAAATACAGTTACATCATAATGGACACCTTTAAAGGTGTTAAAAGAATATTGAACAATCATCATTTTGTGAGGCAGTAATTCACCATCCACAGAAACAGTATGTTCTTTAACCATTAGACGGATGTGTGTGTAAGTGTAGCTAGAATACTTATTATAAAAACATCCAAGTATATTGAAGATACTATTTTTTGTTACAAAATAAAGGAATAAAAAATATTAGGGGGTTGGAGAAGCAAAATAAAACAAAAGAACACTAGGGAAGACTTTACCTTTAAATCAGGTAACTCTTTTTGATTTGAGCTCAAAGACTTCCTTGGAAATACTTCTGCCAAATGTGAGGATTCTAGGAGTAATATAGGGATGTGCAGAGACAAAATGGGCCGGGTTTGGCCGAGCCAAAGGTTTGAGATGTGTGGGTAAGGTGGTAGAGTTGGGGGCCTTTTATAAGAAGAGAGGAGGGGCACTCTTGGAAAGTCTTGAAAAGTAACATTATTATAAAATGATTTTTAGATTTTAAAGGTCCAAAAATTATATATTTAGAGGATAAGATGATAAGGTTTCGAAATACACCCATAAAATAGGTTTTTGACAAGTGTAAGACTTAGATTTCACCCTATCTTCTCATTTTATCTAAATCGTTCATTTATGAGGTAATCACTGCATCATCACAGTGTCATAAATAAATTAATTTATATAATGTCTAAAAATTATAAAAAAAATATCATGATTTAGGAAATATTTTTATCTTTATAATGAATATTTATAGTAAAAAATATGGCTTGTATAACCCCATGTAAAAAGTGTTTTAGTAAAACAATACATGTTTGTGACATTTTAATTTTAACTTTAAATAAAAAGTTATTAATGTCATTTTCCTACCAAAGTGGCTCCATGGGGTCCCCAAGTTGACCCATATATTTTCTTGGTCGGCCATGACACATCCAATAAGGGTAGGACATGTGTCAAGGTCATTTCATATTATTATAACTTTATCTTTACCTTAAATTACACTAATTACCTTTAATCACGATTAATAAAACTTAAAATTACTATTCACCAAAACATTATTTTAATCCCATTGAACCACATTTTACATCCTAATAACAACCATGTATGTCGTATTTTTGAAATTCAAATCACAGAAGTGGTAAAGTTTCATTTAAACGAAAAATCAGTTTTTAAACTACCACTTAGTGGTTTCACTATTCATCAAAAATTGAAGTTTTTCAGAAAATTACCAAAAATTCACCCTAAGCTATATTTTATATTATGAATTCAAAAATGATGTCTATTTTAAAAAATTCAAAAAATATAAGTTTCATTAATTAATTTAATAATTAATTCCCGCTGTCAAAACAAATAGCGTGTTTTTAAGAAACAATATCTATTAAAATATTGACACTAGTTTAAGTCCAATTTCAAATTGAAATTAATTCTAATGACCACCGTTGGATTAAATGATAAAAATATATTCTAATTTCACTTCAAAACCAATTCAAAATATGATCTAATCATATAAATAAATTAGATTAAAAAGAGGTTTTGAATAAAAATACAACATTTTTCACTTATTCATTAAAAATGAACTTTATCATAAAAATACCAAAAATTTACAAAAAGTAAATTTTGATGTCCCGATTTTAAAGAAGAATTTTATTTTTTCAAATATAAAACATAAAATTGTCAAAATGTGGATTTAAAAGAGGTTCGCCATCAAAAGGCGGTTAATCGACCTTTTGAAGAATATTAGAATGTTTACGCTTAAAATTGGATTCATTCGCATTTTTAATACTCTAACATTTATTGTAAAAAGTAAAAATATTTGACAAACATATATAATCATTTGGTAGTTAGTTCTGTTCATTCCCGCCATTACAATGGCTAGGTGTTAACTACCATTTAAAATTAAATTATTTTATTATTAGAGTGCAACATAAGATTTCAAAGGAACTCGTTGTTGCGTATTGGGTAAGCCATCGAGCATATCATTACCTTCAAATTAATATTAACATTTTATTCACAAATAGGGATAAATATAAAAATGTCATATTCTTTATTTACCTGGGGTGTTACAAAACGTCTCCAGGATGACCGCACCGCCCATGGAAGAGTAATTTTCTTAGTGATCGATCTATCTTCTACCCTATTAATTTAATTATTTTGAATCATTGAGCTACTATAATTAACTTAATATGACCCATGAATTTTGTTTTTAAATTATAATAAACTAATCAAGAAATTGAACAATTAACACAAAAACACGTGAAGTCGAGATTTTGTGTAAATTGTGAGAGCGCAATCTTAATCGGTAATACAAGACCACACATGATAAATTTGTAGAGTTAAAATATAATCCCTAAACACAATTAATCCTAATTTATAGAATGTATATGTGCTCTAATTAACCACTGACCATAAGAAAACCTTATAATAACAATCAAAGCAGGGTGTTGTGATTGCGTGTTTCGAAGCTAGCCTAGGGTTTAAGTAAATTCATCTTTGTGGCTAAGTTAAATCTCGTAGGGTTAAAGGGTTAACAAATTAGGGGATCATAATTAAGTGGATATTTATTTAAATGATAATGATTAATAATTAAGTGAAGAGGTAGATTTATATCGATTACACTTTCTAAAAATAGTTTTCTAAAAAAACATCTTCTCGTTGTGCTTTGTTAATCAACTTACATTTCAAAAATTAGAAACAAAAAAAATACAATATTCTTCCTGCAAACTTATTCTAGATTTATAAACTATAAACAACCACCATCCTTTAAATTAGTGTTTTAATTCTATTCTATTTTATTTTTATAATTCCTTTAAGAAGTTGTTTTAATTTACTTCCTCCTTTGAGAAATGACCTTGGTCCGCCACTCTGCCGCACCTTAGTACCCCAAAAACCACTAATCATTTGAGGGAGCCCATGAAAATGCTATTTCAGATACACAATTCATGTTATAAATACCACATGGTGATTAAGATCCACTATTTATAATAGAAATTAGTAGTTTATTTTATCCTCGTCACCTATCAATATTCATAGTATAAATTCCACCATAATCAAATCTTTGTGATACTCCATCCATGATGCATCAGAAACTCTCCTTCCATTGAAATCAATTCATCCTCTAGAACATGAATGCTACCCTAAGAAAATGCATCAGATGGTCCACCTCTGCCTTCCCTTTCTTGATCTCATAATTATGCCACCACCACCAAGTTATCATCCTATTGATTACACTACCAGATTTCATTGAGTTGACTATAAAAGTGTTTTTGAACATTGTTTTTTCATACATGTCTAGTGAAAATTGTTCACTAGATTCAATCTAAACATCCCTTGGAGATGGTGTATTGTTTCTATTTAGTGCCCATCAAGAATAACTTTTGAAGACTTAAATTTTAGAGCTTACAACAATTAACCCCCCCAAAAAATTATTATATTAAAACCTAACAATATCCCACTTGAGAATTTTTTTCATAGGCCAAGTCCAACAATATACCAATTAAAAACTATTATCATGCTTGAACCAAGGTCCAACCATCTCAACTTATATTCACTCTTAAAGTGCTCTCATATCTCTACTTAATGATGCTTTTTACTAACTAATCCCCACTAAAGAAAATCATCCCCAAAAATACAGACCATGTTCATATCTGAATTCCTTTTTGGAATTCCTCCAAAGAAAATAGGATTGAGTTTTTATTTTAATTTGTTGAAATCGCATCAATAAGTTTCTCTATGCACTATTTCCATGGGATTAATCCTTATAAACCCCACATTTACAAAACTCTACCATCAAGCTTACATAAAATTGAGAGCCTTCTGGAATAATAAACTCCAGTGATACGTCAAGAATCGACTACTATTCAAAATGTAATATATGGAATATTGGGTTTTTTCGACATTATGAAATCCCATTGAAATACTCTAACACCTTATGGTCATGAATACTCAGTGCAACCAAGACACACACTAGTTCTTTGCTCCCACTACATACATCCTAGCTTTGAACCTCTTAAGGATTTTCTCAATTATAGGATTCATTCCACTACTCAGATGACCTTCTAAAATTCATTAGCATAGAGTCGGAAAACCAAAGTCTCAATATCCACTCCTTAGTAAAGAAATGCACATAGACTTGGGCTTATCCATCTTATAACATTAGTGTGGTTGTGTTAGAATCATGGAAGACTTTTTAGATGAGATAACAAAAAAATTATGATTTTTTTTTGAAATTAGAGTGCCTTCAAAAGATACTACCCCAAACAAAGTCACCATTCACTTTGATACACCATTCTAGTGTTCCATGTTTAGATTCCTCAAAATTCTGGCTCACACAGTAAGAGTATCTTCTAAAAATATCACTTCTTATGAATTATTATCTTCCTAGATCTAGAGCTCAAGTTCCTAAAATTAATTTTGATATTTGAAACCCTATGGTTCTTGATAATGAAGGTTTTGAAATTCTTTGGACTTGTGATTTGAGGAACCAATACTCACACTCATGAAATTTTGCTAATTAATTTATGTTGTACAATGTTCCCATGAGAATAACCATATCTATCTAAGTTCAAATTCAAGGTGCCTACTCCTTCCAAAAAAAGAACACATCCCCTAATTATAAAGATCAATTTCCATGAAATTTATATACTATTGGAATCAGAGTTATAGAAAATATTCAATCAACCATAATATTTTCACCCCCTTCTCATATATGTGATCAATACTCCATTCTATAAATCCCACTATGGTTAACATTAATGCATGATCACCTTCTGGGGCCTTTGTATAGAAATTTTTCTCCATATTTTCCATAACCATGAGCACAATGTGTTAATCCCAAACAATCTAGAAATGTTAGTACAAAAACCCACATTCCATATGACCTATGGAAACACATCTTCTATAAACTAGGATCGTGACACACTCCTTTTATTCCATACACTATCTAAACATAACCATCACTTCACCAACAATCATGAGTATAAAAACCTATGTTTTTTTTAGACTTAGATATTACATATTTTTAGATGAATATTTAATAAAATTTACCAATACATGTCTTAGGACCGTATAGGTTTAATGTATTTGGAGACAAAATACACAATCTTTTTATTTTATGAAATATCTTCAACATATCCCATAATAATCCCCCCATTTAGTAATCTTCATAGATATACCCTAATTAAAAAATTTCTTCAATACCTAGCGAAAGGAAACATAAGAAAGGGAGATCCCAGATGCTTAGTGAGGGTAAATAAGGGTGGTATCAATAATCACTTAGTTATAAAATGAGTATAATGGTATGTTAACATGAGCTTAACATTTGAAAACTATACCCTGTAAAACATAGATCATAATACTAAGTCATGTCATAAATCTTAGTAGTTTATAAAACATGAATCATAAAGGAAATTAATGAACATGATTAATAAGATCATAACATAGACATAGGAATGTGAAAAAAATATAATCTTATAACATTGTAAATATTTATAAATAGAAAAAAAATCACTCATTAAGTTAAGGACATGAAATCAGGACATCACATAAACTTATGGACATGAAAACCAGGTCCATGCATAATCTTATGGACATAATATACACGTACATGAATAAACTTATGTACATGAAATCCAATTCCATGATTAATCTTATGAACATGAAAACTAGGTCCACACATGAAATTTTGAACATGAAATAGGGTTCACACATAAAATATTTACCTTTTGAGTTATCCATATTTACCTAATGCATTGGAGGGATATATAATTATAGACCCACATATCACATAATGAAAATCATACATATGTATGCCATGATATCATAAAACCTTTATCATATCATAACCCATGAAAATTAAATGGGTTCCATTATCATTTCATTATAGCATAACTCATGGAAAAGAAGCGGGTTTCATAAACATCTTGTTAACATAATCATAAACCATACAAAGAAAGGATAAGTATTTTATCATTATATCATACCACTAATAAATCATAAGAAACATCCAAGTTTTTTTTCATTAATGAATATAAATGAAATAAAAATATCATTAAAATATTCTTAATAAAAATATAATTTTCATTTTAAAATCACTTATTTAACATTGAAATTTTTTCCCAAATATTAAGGAAAAAAATTTCATTGAAAAGAAACTTGAAAAAATTTAAAGTAATATTCAAATAATTTAGTGTTTATTATGGTGGAAAATTTCATTCATGTAGTATACATTAAAATAAATATTACTTTCACATTGTCAGTAAATGTTAAAAGTACCTTGTTCAAAAGAAAAAAATAATATTCCTTTTAAACCATTTTGTAAAAAAAATTAAACATGGGTAAAAAATTATTTAATAAATAAATTTATATTATTAAAAAAATTCTTGAAATTTTTTTTATAAAAAATATACATGGAATAGAGAATATTTTTGACTGAAGAGAAAAATACAGACAATTTTCCTTAAAAAACATTATTTTGGCCTCTTGAGTTCTTAAATAAATAAAAATAAAAGGAGAAAATGTATTATCAAGAAATAACCATAGGAGAAGAAAATTCACAAGTTTCTTGATATATATATATCAAAATATTTCACCATTGGATCTTAACCACAACAATCCTGATAAACAATGAGATTGTAATATAAAACCCTTACCACTTTGGTAAGTTTTGAATCAAAACCTCACAAAAGAGAGAACCATAAATGGATATGAATATCTCCATAATTTTCATGAGAATAATCATAAAAGACATTCATGAGTATAATATACACCATATAAAAGAAACAAGTGGTTAATATGACATGTGTCTCACAGAAGTAAAAGTAAGACAAAAATCCCTTACCTTTGGTACGAATTTCTTCATATGTGTCCGAACCTCCTATATAATAAATATAGATTAATTATAAATATATTAAAAAATAATAATCATATATATATATATATCATACAATATATTACTTATTTATAACCTTTCACCACCCATTTATTAACAATTATTTATTAAAATCACTTTTCCAAGAGATAACTGCATCGTTTTTCATGTATGTTTTGGTTAAGTAGTTTTGGTCCTTGTACTTTGATTATGGTTCCATAATCTACATAATTTTAATCATGATATAAATATCATATAAATTAATTTTAAACACATTTATATTCATCTATAAAAGTAGATATAGAAAAATGAATTACACTGTTCATGGAGACGGTAGGTCGTACATACATGTAAACATTATTTACAGTTTTTAAAGAATAGAATGAAATAAAGGTAAATAATAGTTAAAAATTTAATAATAATTTTTATATCATAGATATCATATATATTCATTAAATCTATCCTCATTACCATCCATGTTAAAATATTTTTTTACCAAATAGATTTGTGGAGGCGATAGTCCACACGTATGTACAAGCAACCTTATCATTTTTCAATGAATTGGAAGCTAAGAAGGTATATATCAACCCAAGACTTTTAAAAATATTATTACATGTTTTTTAAAATAAATATACATTAAATATGAAAATAATAATATAAAAGGATTAGTGTCTTTTTAAGACTTGGTACTTAAAACAACTAAAATAAAAATTCTTTATTTTAATCTCTATAATAAGATTCTAAATGTATTGAGATCCTAAAATTTCACAAGATAACCTGGGGAATACATAAAAAAAGGGTTTTGATAAAAATATTAGTAAGGTAATAGAAATGATAAGGAATCATAACTTGTGATTCAAATACATAACATGATATCATAAAAGAGAAGGCTCACATGGGAGCATAACATAAAGAATATAATATCATAATATCATGGAATCATAGGAAAATTTGGAAGCAACCTAAAAAACGGAATAAAAATAATTCACAAAAAACCACTAAGATAACACCACATGATATACAGAGTCCCACAATGGATTAGGTTCACTCCCTAATCTCATATAAGATGTCTCATGAGACTAAAACATTACCCAATGCATTGGAGGGGTATATAATTTTGGGACCACCAATCACATTAATATCATGTACATTAATATATTTTCCACATAATTAAATAAATCATAAGTTATAAACATGAAAATTACTCATGGAAAGAAAATGGTTTGAAAAATCATGTCTCATATCATAATCAAAAGATATTTCTTAAAGAAGGAATTTGAGAAATGATCATAAGGTGTGAATTACCCCATAAAATAAAGGGAGAGTAAGATACTTATATATTTTAGATAAATATATACATAATTTATAAGCAATCCATAAAATAAAAGGTTTTAATCATTGATAAAAATTTCATTAAAATATTAAATGGAATATTTTTTGAGAAAAATACCATTTTCACTTTTAAACCACTTCTTCAAAATCTAAAAATTTACAAAATATTATAAAAAAAATTTGTTTAAAAATAACCATGTAAAAATGTAAATTAATCTTCAAATAGTTAATTGGTTATGATTATGGGTAATTCCATACATGCTGAGTATGTTGAAACACATATACCTTTCATATTTTTGTGAGAAAAGTCAAAAGTACCTTCTTTAGAAAACGACCAAAATACTTATTTTAAAATATTTTGTGAAGATCCAATAATGGGTAAAAATTAATTTAAAAAATGACAGGATAATATTATTTTTTTTGAAAATAATTTAAATAAAACCTGGACTTAGAAGAGAAATGGTTTTCAACCTAAGAGAGAAATAAAGTTGATTTTCATTAAAAAACCACTTTCTCAATAATTTTAAGTATTAAAGAGAAGAAAATGGAAATATTACTTGAAAATTTCATAAATAACAATAGTATAAGAAAATTAAATGGTTTTATTAGAAAATTATAAAATAATTTCCTACAATATAAATTCAAGCATAAATAATCCTGATTAAAATGAGATTGAAAAATAAACCCTTACCACTTTGATAACTTTTGAATTATAAATTAACATGAATTAAGTAGATTAATATGACTTAAAATATCATGAATTATGAATTTTTAATGATATAATATGTAAATGGGTAGTATATACACCAATTAAAATAAATTAGGTGCATAAAAGAACATGTGTCTCAAAGAAGAAAGTTTTGAGACAAAACCCTTACCTTGAGTGCAGACATTGTCGTATATGTATTTTATCTCATGTTTAATAAACATATATACATTTTTTATTTTCCTAAAAAAAATTATAGGTTTAATACCTTATACTTAAACCATTTAATTCATTTATTTTAATGATATACTTAATTACTTAATCAATTATGTCCATGTCAGTTGTTTTGAGGACGCCCAATTGATAATTTCAAAACGAAATCAGTGTGTTGAACATGGTAAAAGGTATAATTGTTACATCATATATAGAATAATAATTATGAATTAATTATTATTTTTAACACAAAATATACTTTTAAAAATAACCATGAATTATGGTTATGAAAAATGAATTATGTTATAATCATGGAGATGGTAGACCATACGTACACATGTTTATCATTTCTTTTTTTAAACGATCATGATAGAAAAAGGAAAGTATTATTTTTATTTACATAATGATAATAATATAATAAATATAATATTTTTTATTTAAATACATTTATATATACCATCCATGTTATGTGGTGATAAAAAACAAATCACATCCCTTCACGAGGCGGTAGTCCGTTGTATACCCGAAAGACATTATCATTTTCAATGGATGGTAAGAAAAGAAAGTATATGATATGTTAAATTTATAAAATTATTAATATGTCATTAATATATTATATAAATATTAAATCTATCATCATAAATATCCATTAGAGGTGATGATGGAAAACTGATTACATCGGTTCGTGAGGCTGTAGTCTATCGTACACAAAAATGATGATTTTGTTTTTCATTTGATGGAAGTGAGGATGGATTTAGGTCATGAATATAATATAATAAAATCTTAGTATATGTAATATATTTATGTTATTATATTATTATTACTTAGTAATATTTTAATGAGGTGGAAGAAGACATAAAATAAAGATTCTCTGTTAAGAACATTACCTCTTCTTTTGACCACCTCTTTAGGATTATACCTAAAGCCTCCCTAGATTAGATTTAAGATCAAAATAAGAATTTTAATATGTGGATAGGTAAGTAAGAAATTTATTTGGGTATTTATTGTCTGAAACAATGGGTTTTGGTAGTGTGTAAAGGATATGAGAGGAGGCTCCTTTTTATAAGGGAGGAGGAGTGACATTCTTGTAAATACCAAAAACCATTCAATAATAGGAAGTCAGTCTCAAGAAAAGTGCCTCAAAAATTTAAAAATGATGAATTAAAGGAGATATAAGGCCTATAAAAAACAATAATATTCAAAATAAACATGTTTTAAACATACTATCCTCTTTACTTCTAAGGTTACTCACTTTTAGCCTTTTAATTTTTTTACCACGATAACTCTTTTTTTATTGTTATTACGATTCATTATGACAAAAAATTAAGTTGAAATTATTATGTATTATTAATTATTATGATTCCAAATATGTAATACATTTATCAAATTCAATTAAAATGATTTTTATAATTTCATTTAATGTAAAACCTGCAAACGTATTAAAAAAAAGATTTTTCAAGAAATGCATTTTCAAGCATAAGATGATCATATAATAACTATATAAAAATTAATAATAATTAAATAAATTTCAATTAATATATATATATATATATATATAATATGTAAATTTCATTTGAATAATCATCATTAGTGGCGATTTTAATTATTAAAAATTAATAAACATTATTCACTTTAAAACTTTTTTCAGAAAAATGTATTTTTACGCCTAAAAATAAACTTATACTAAAATACAGTATAAAGATGATTTAAATGAAATTAATTAGATTAAATCAAAATAAATAATACTTATTTTACTTTGAAATCAAATTAAAATAATAATTTTACTTTTAAATTACTAAATTTATTAAATGAAATTATAGTTTTTCAAAAATCGGTATTTTTCACTATTCATTGAAAAATTGATCTTTTCAGAAAAATCCTAAAATTTCACCCTAAGTTAATATTGATATTATAATTTAAAAAATTATGTTAATTTCATAAAATAATTTTTTTTAAAAGTTCTAAAAATTAATCATTACATATTCTCACAAAAATCAATAAAAATCATTTTTGAAGAAACATATTTCTTTATAGAATAAAATATCTTTATTAAAGTTGAGTGATTATTTATTAATAATATTTTAAAAAATATATATTAAATAGGAAATTTATATATATTTCATAAATTATTTAATACTTATTCATAGCTGCAAATTTAACAGCTGGGTTATATCAGTCACATTTAAATAATAATATTTTAATGTTATATCATAGTTTGTTTAAGCTTAGTCTTTCATGTTGAATATGATATAAAACATATAATTATTTTATAATTTTAGTATTTTACATTCTAAACCCCTTAAATAAATTGATTGCTTTCAATTTGGACTTGTTCTTAGTAATCAAGAGCTTGACACTTGAAAATACCTTTGTGGAAAACCCATATCATAAAAAGAGTTAATAAAACTTCTACTTAAAAATAGAGAAAAAGAAACAAAAAGGTCATCACATAAATAGTTTTCCATATATGAGAACATTAGTGGGAAGTGAAAACATATATTTTAAAAGAAGATCCATTTAGTAGATAATGATATACCTTTTTTAAAGAGATAAGAAACCATCGATTTATTGAAAACTAATAAATTTTTTATTTAGATATCATTTCCCTAAATTTGAGAAATAATTTTACCAACTAGAATAAATAAATAATAAAATATACTTACTTGAAAAGTATAATTCCATCTTTTAATCATTTTCACTACAATCTCATCTATTTATCTAAACAATGAGTATTCAAGATGAATTTTTTATTCTTGAATCACTAAAATTAACTTCTAATGTATCATATGATTATGCAGAATGATATCATGATATTACTATTGTATTTAGAAATTAACCAAAACTAGAAATTATTAGCATAAGGTTTGATAATTCCCAATATGAATACAAATTAATATTAATCCATGAATCCAAATTTTAACTTAAATCATTCCATAACTAAATCCTAAACATTCAAGAATTTAATTATTTTCTTCCCAAATAATCTTTCACATTAAATCACATGCTATAACAAAGGGTTATATATACCTCAACCTAATGAAACATTTCCCAAAATATTAATAATCACAAAAAATACTAAAAATTTAAAAAATATTTAATCCAATAATATGTTTCCTAAAATTATATTAATATTTATCCATCAAATAATTTAAGTAAAAACAATGTAATACTAACCAGTACATCACCTAGGCCAGTGGTCGGCACTGCACCCTTATCGTCCTTCAATTGTGGGTTCAATCCCCATGGCCTTTCTGAATATGATGAGTTTTCACCCGAAATGCGGCATGCCATTTTTTTAAAAATATATTAATATAGTTCCTATAACATTACCAAAAATATTATGAATATCCTCAAAATCATAAAATCAGTTTGGAACCACTAAGGTCTTCTATACAACTTATCTTTCCCACAAAATCAAATAATATTAATCAGTTATTATTACCTTAAAATAAAATATAGGATAAACCCTAAAGGTTACCAATACCATTAAACTTATGAACAAAAAATATAAAGGTATTCTTCCTCAAATAACTTTTTTTTACTAAAACCCATACTAAACCTAAGGGTTATATTACTATAATTATCTCCCAAAATACTCATTATCATCTTTGAATTCTATAACTTAAAACTTATAAAGGGGTATTTATGTCTTTAAACTTAAAATCAACCTTATACTTATCAACCCAAGACACTTTAGGTTTAACCTAGGTCATCTATGATTGTCATATATTCAAGTATTTCATGATGGTTTATAAATATCCTGTGAATTTCCAAAACATATCCTTTAGGAGTGTCAAACTAGGTGTGTGGAAAGTTCTATTGTCGTGCATCAAGTGATGATCAAGTAAAATCTCAATGCTCCCTTTTTTGGAGTTATTACCCCTAGATAAAACTATTCCAGAGCCACATCCACTTATATTATCCAGATAAGGATTCAATTTCTTGGAAACCAGTTGCTCAATCCATCAATAAAATTCTAGGATATTTTCCTATACTTTGTCTGCTCCTTATACTTAACCCTAGGGTTCTTACTAAAGTTTTATCATCCTAGTTTCAAAAGGTTAACTAAACATTTTCTATGATACCAACTACAGTGACCCAATCCTTTTACACATATTATCACATGATTTTTAATATAAATATTCATTAAATACAAAATGAGGACCAAAAAGGGTTAGTGTCTTTGGAATACTAGGTACTTAAAACAACTAAAATAAAACTTATATATATTTTAATATTCATAATGATCTTATAAATTCCTTGAGCTCCTTAAAACTACATAGGATAACCTAGAGAGTACATAAAATAAATTGGCAAGCAAAAATCCCAATAAGGTAATAAACATGATAAATAAACATAACTTGTGAGTCAAAGAAAAAACATGATATCATAAAAGATAAGGTTCAAAAGTAATCACATGGGAGAATAACATAAATAATATGGTTTCATAAGATCAATAAATCATAGTAAACTTTGGTATAGATATAAAACATTGCATAAACACAATTCAAGGCTAACCACCGAGACAACATCACATGGTGGACAAATTCTTATAATGTATTAGGTTCACTCCCTAATCCCATACATGAAATCTCATGAGACTAAAACATTACTGAATGCATTAGAGGGATATATAATTCTAAGACCACCTATCAAATTTATATCATGTACATGAATATGTGTTCTATATAATGAAATCAATCATAATACATAAACATAATAATTACCCATGGAAATAAAATGGGTTGCAAATTCATGTCTCATATCATATTCAAAAGATATTTATTAAAGAAGAAATTTTAGAAATGATTATAAGGTATGAATTAAAACATAAAATGAAGGGAGAGTAAGCTAGTTATATATTTTAAAGGCATAAATATATAATTTATAATTAATCCATAACATCAATGGTTGTATTTGTTGATAAAAATGTCATTAAAAGATTAAATGGAAAATTTATTGAGAAAAAATACCCCTTTCACTTTGAAATTACTTATTCAAAATATAAAAATTTCCAAAAATATTATCAAAACATTTTATTTGAAAATAACCATGGAAAATTTTAAATTAATCTCTAAAGAGTTCATTGGTCATGATTACAGCTAATTCCATACACACCGAGTATGTTAAAACAAATATTCTTTTTACATTTTTTGTAAAAAAAGACAAAAGTACCTTGTTTGGAAAAATACCATAATATTACTTTAATTTTTTTGTAAAAAAACAATAATGGGTAAAAATTAATTTAAAAAATCATAAGATAATATTATATATTTTTAAAACACTTTAAAGAAAACATGGACGTGGATGAGAAAGGGTTTTCAACCAAAGAGAGAAATAAAGTTGATTTTCCTTAAAAAAATATTTTCTCATTAATTTTAAGTACCAAAGAGAAAAAATGTTACTATTACTTGAAAAATTAATTTATAAATATAGGATAATAAAATTAAAGGGTTTTATAAGACAATGATCAAATTATTTCATACAATAAAAATTCAAGTATAAAAAATTCTGATTAAAATGAGATTGAAACATAAACCCTTACCGCTTTGGTAATTTTTTAATAATAACATCCCATGAATGAATTATATGAATTTTAACTTGAAATATAATGATGAATTAATGATTAATGATATAAAATTTAAAGGTTAATTATATACACCATTTAAAAGAAATTATGTGTATAAAAGAACATGTATCTCAAAGAAGGAATTTTTGAGACGAAACCCTTACCTCGAGTCCAGACTTCAGCATGTATGTCTTTTATCTCTTTTATAATAAAATTATATCAATTATTTTTTTTTTCTAATAAAATTTTACATGTTTAATCCCTTATACTCAAACCATTTACTTCATTTATTTTAATGATGTATTTAATTACTTAATCAATTATGTCTATGTCGGGTTTTTGAGGATGCTCAACTCATAATTTCAAAAAAATATCAATGTGTTGACCTTGGTTAAAGGGGTCATTATTACATAAAATATATAATAATAATAATTATGTAATTATAATTTTTTAAATAAATTATAATTTTAAAAATAACCATGAATTATGGTCATGAAAAATAAACTACATTACAATCATGGAGAGGTTAAGCCATACATATGCATGTGCAACGTTTCATTTTTCAACGATCACGATGGAAAGAAGATAAGTGTTATTTTATCTTTATATAATGATAATAATATCATAAATATCATATTATTTTTTTAAATACACTTACATATACCATCCATGTGATGCGTTAATAAGAAATGAATCACATTACTTTGCGAGGTGGTAGTCCACTTTAAATAAGAACAACATTATCATTTTCAATGGATGGTAAAGTAAGAAAGTATATGATATATTAATTTTAAAAATAATTTATATTTCATGAGTATAATATATAAAAATTAAATCCTTCATCATAAATAGTCATGAGATGCGATGATGGAAAATGATTTATATCGGTTCATGAGGTAGCAGTTCGTCGTACACATGAATGATGATTTCCTTTCCCATTTGATGGAAGTTTGGATGAATTTACGTTATTAAATTAAAATAATAAAATATTATTATGCGGGAAAAACTTATGTTATTATATGACCATGATTTAGTAATATTTTAATGATATTGAAGAATAAATAAAACAAAGATGTCCAGTTAAGAATGTTACCTCTTCTTTGGACCACCTCTTTAGGATTATACCTAAAGCCTCACTAGATTGGTTTTATGATAAAAATAAGGCCTATAGGATATAGGAAGATAAGTAAGTAAGGTATTTGGGTTTTTATTGATTAAACCAATGGTTTTTTTAATTGTGTAAAGGAGAGGAAAGGGGGTTCCCTTTTTTAAGGGAGGAGGATTGACATTCTAGTAAATACCCAAAACTATTCAATAATGGGAAGTCACTCTCAATCCAAGCACCTTAAAAATTGATAAATAATATATTTGAGGTGATATAAGTCCGAGAAACACCTTTTAAATTCAATATAAATATGTTTTAAACATGTTATCCTCTTTAACTCTAAGGTTACTCACTTTTACCCTTTTAATTTTTCACCCCAATAACTTTTTTTTACTTTTTTTACTATTCACCATGACAAAAAATTAATTAAAATTATTATTTAATATTATTTATTATTATTATGAATATGGAATCTATTTTATCAAATTCAATTCACAAAATTGGAATAATTTAATTTACTGTAAAACTTGCAGACGTGTCGAAAAAACAGGTTTTCAAGAAATATGTTTTTTAAGCATAAGATAATATTATAATAACTATATGAAAAGTAATCATAATTAAATGAATTTAAATTAATATATATATGTAATATACATTTAATTTAAATAATTCCTCATTGAGTGTTATTTTAATTAGTTAAATTGAAGAAATATTATGCACTTTAAAATAGTTTTCAGAAGAAAGTGTTTTTAAGTCTAAAAATAAACTTATACTAAAATACAATGTAAATACAATTTAAACGAAATTAATTTGATAAAATATAAATATATAATATTTTTATTACTTTTAAATAAAATTAAGATAATAATTAGACTTTTAAATTTCTTAATTTATTAAAAGAAATGATAGTTTTACAAAAATCAACATCTTTCACTATTCATTGAAAAATTGGTCTTTTCAGAAAAATATAAAAATTTCGTCATATATTAATTTTGATACACTGATTTCAAAAATTATGTTAATTTTATAAAATAATAATTCTAAAAGTACAAAAATTAATTATAATATATTCTCACAAAAAGAAATAAAAATCATTTTTGAAGGAAATGTATTTTTTATATAATAAAATATCTTTATTAAAGTTGAGTGCTTATTTATTAACCATTTGAAAATAAATTTATATTTAGTAAAAAATTTATATATATTTCATAAATCAGTTAATACTATCCATACCCACCAATTTAATGACTAGGTTGTATTAGTCATGTTTAAATAATAATATTTTAATATTATATCATGGTTCGTTTAAAATTCGTGTTATGTGTTGAATATGCTATCAAGACATAGCATTCTTATAAAATATTAGGGTGTTATAAGTTAGATATGATACTATAATCCAAGAATTATAATATTTTCATAAATATAATATATATAATTTAAATTCATCATTATATCCCTTAGTGAGAGGCGGTGATGGAAAAAAATTAAATTGGTTTACGAGGCGGTAGTTTATTGTACACATGATTGACAGATTCATTTCCCATTTGATGTAAGTGGAGTGGATATAGTTTATTAAATTAAAATAATAACATCTTATTATATGAGATATAATTATTTTTTATATCATTATAGTTGAATAATATTTGAATTAGGTAGAAGAATAAATAAAACAAAAATTCATTGTTAAGAACTATACCTCTTCTTTGAGGAGCATCTTTAGGTTTATACCTAAATTGTTCTTAGGAGGGTTTCCTAATCAAACTATGACCTATAGGACATGGTAAGGGAATTAAGGAAGATATTTGGGAATGGAATGGATGAAATAAAATTCTTGGTAAGTGTGAATAGGAGAGGATATGGGGTTCCATTTTCAACGAAAAGGATGTTTTTAATTAAAATAAGTATTTTTCACTATTTATTAAAAAATTAATATTTTCAAAAAATTAAAAAAAATTAACTCTAAGATAATTTTGACATGTTGATTTTAAAAAATGAAGTATATGTTTTCAAATACATATTCTAAAAGTAGAATAAAATAATTTTATTATTTTTACATAAAAATAAAGGAAAATCATTTTTTGAGAAAAAAATGTATTTTCAAAGCGTATAAAGACTTTACTAAAAAATAAGTGCTTATTTATTAATATATTTCCTTTATCTAAAACTTTCTTACTTAATTTTTAAAATGTGGTTATTCTTATTCATACCACTAAATTTAACGGCTAGGTTATATCAATCACGTTTAAATAATAATATTCATAGTATATTGTGGTTTGTTAAAACTTGGTGTTGCGTGTAACACAAGCTATTGAAGAAATTAAAATTATTATAAAAAATAATATTTTATAAAATATCAGGGTTCCACATTCTACCCCCATTAAAATTATTTTTACCTAGAAATTTCATCATTTTTATATAACTAAATAAGGATAGTTCAACCTCATTATGTCCTCAGGTTCCCATGTAGCTTCTTCAAGTCGGTGGTTTCACCACAAAAATTTAACCAAGCGAGTGGTCTTGTTTTGTAGAACTTTTTCTCTATGATCTATAATCTCTATAGGTTTTTCTTTATAATAAATATCATAATCTAGTGGTATGAACATTGAGTTTGATATATGTGAAAATCTAGTACGTACTTCCTCATGAGTGATACATAGAACACGTTGTAGCCTTGAGAGTGGTTTGGTGTAAATGCCAAGTAATAAGAAACCAAACCTACTTAGTAAAGAATATTGAAATGGGAAATATACCTAGGGCTCATATTTCCTTTCTTTTATAATCTCATAACCTTATTACATGGAGAAATTAATAGAAAAACCTTCTTACCAACTTGAAACTGTAAATCACACTGACGATTGTTAGCATAACTTTTCCATCGACTTTGAGCTAACTTGATGTGATATTGAATGAATCTGAATTTATATACCATTTCCTTAAATATATCAGGACCAAATAGATTTATTTCTTAAAATTAATCCCATCACATTGGATTTCAATAATTATTTCTATAAATGGATTCATAAGGATCCATCAAAATTCTCAAGTAAAATATATTATTATAAGAAAACTCAATTAGAGGAAGGTGTTGATCCCAACCACATTTTAAATCTATAAAACAAAATATCAAAATATCCTATAGGGTTTGAATAGTTATCTTAGACTGACCATATGTATGAGGATGATAAACAGTGCTGGAACTTAACTCTATATCTAGATCCTACTAAAGACATCGCCAAAACACCAATGTAAACCTTGGATCCTAATCAGATATGATAGAATATGGTACTCCATATAACCTTACCACTTTCTTAATGTATATTATAGAATTATGATATATTTATAAATCTTATCTAATAACAGTTACGTGTTTTTAATTTGAAATTATATTGACTACAACCCAAATAAAATTACAACCTTTAAACATTTTGGGGAGTCTGATGATGAAATCCATGGTGATTTTTCCCATTTCCATTCTGGTATGGGTAATTATTGTAACATCCTCTTGGAATTTTTCCTCTTATCCTTAACTTATTTACATAATAAGTTATATCATACATACTCAAAAATATTTCTCTTCATGTTTATATACCAGAAATATTATTTTAGATCTTTATACATCTTCATACTTACAGGATGAATAGAGAATGAAAAACTATGAGCCTCATCCAACAACTCCTTATTTAAATTTGGTATAGATGGAACTAATAAAAGGTTCTTAAACCATATCATTCCATCATAATCAAGGTTAAACCCAAGAACATTTTTGACATTCTTCTGAAGTTCCACATCTTCCTTCTGTGCTTCTTTAATCATCACATGGATAGCTAATTGAACACTCATTTAAGAAAAATAATACTTCTCCTCTTCCTTAAAGATTTCTAGATACATACATTTAAAATCTATAAATATTGGATCTTTTATTATTCTCATCATAGATAAGATGGAATTATCCTTTTGACTCAAATCATCATCTACCTTGTTAACTTTTCTATGATGGTAATGTATTGTGCAATCATAATTAATCAGTTCTAACCATAATCTCTTGCACATATTCAACTCATTCTATTTAAATATATTATTTAAACTTTTATTATCATTATATATATATCACAACTTTCACTATAAATATGACACCTCCAAATATTTAATGAAAAAATTACCCCAACTAACTCCAAATCATGAGTTGGTTAATTTTTTTCATGAAACTTAAATTATCATGATGCATAAGATATAACCATATCATTACTCTTGATATTTCATCCTATTCCCTTATTATATTCATAACTATAGATTATAATCCATTATCCATAGCAGGTAAAGTAAGCACAAGTGTACTAACTAACCTTGTCTTCAATTCCTTGAAATTTCCTTCACATTCATCTGTCTAAAAGGAACTTAGATCCATTCCAAGTTAACTTGGTGAGTGGATTATATAGTTATGATAAATTCTACACAAAATATCAATAATATCCATCCAAACTAATAAAAATTTGGATATTAGTCATAGTGGTTGGTCTGAGATAATATTCAATAATTCCGATCTTTGATGGATCCACATATATGCCCACTCTTGAGATTATATGGCCAAAAAATGAAACCTTTTGTAGCCAAAATTATTACTTCGTAAATTTTTCATACAACTTCTCCTTTCTTAGGTTTTCAGAACAATTCACAATTGGTCATTCTCTTTCTTGACCTTTTAATATATAATAATATCATCTATAAATTCCACTAAAAATTGGTCAAGGTAATATCTAAAGACTCTATTCATTAAATCCATGAAGACAATGGGGGAATTAGGAAGATTAAATGACATAAGTATATATTCATAGTGTCCATACCTTTTATGGAATGTTTTCATGGGTATATACTCCCTTTTAAACTTTTATTTATGATATCTAGAATAAATATCGATCTTGTAAAATAGCTGATCTCTATACAGTTGATCAAACAAATCATCAATACAGGGTGGATGGCATTTGTTCTTGATTGTAATCTTGTTTATTTCTCAATAATCAATGTATAGTCATATTAATCCATATTTCTTCTTAAAAAAAGAACAAGTGAACCCCAAGGTGACACACTTGGTCAAATAAATCAATTTTCAAGATTCTACTAGAGTTTCTTCTTTAATTCCTGCAACTCAATTAGGGCCATTCTATAGGGTTTATTTGAAATAAGAAAAATACTAAGTATGATTTATATTTATAATTAAACTTTATATTTCAGAGGAATAATAGGAAAATCTTCCATAAATACATAAAAAAACTCCTACACAATAGGTATATCATAAATGTTGAGTTTCTCCCCAACCATATGAGATAAACTCCCCTTTTGAATAGGAATCAAGACCCATACAATGGATGTGATTTCTAATAGGAGTTCATATTTATCATCACACTATATATATGATCATAGGTTAGTTTAGAATATCAAAATTGAATTCCCTTCCTCATAAATTGATTTGGGATCTATGTAGAGGAATAGAATCCATGCCTAAGATAATATCAAATTCAACTAGAGGGAAAATAACAAGATTTGTAGGAAGCACATTCCTACAAACTTCAACCGGAGAAGAATCATAAACCTAAGATGCAATCATCATACCATTAGAGGTTTTCACTTATAATTCAACATTTAATTTTTAGGGTGGTATTTTTATACCCCTAGAAAATTCTTCAGATACAAAAGAATGGGTATATCCATAGTCAAATAAGACATTAACAGTTTTAGCATTGATGAAAAGTGTACCTTTCACCACATTGTTATCATGCCCCTCATCAAAATTAGTGATCACATGAGATTTACATTTGTCTCTTAGCTTAAGGGTTTACTGACATCGATCATCATCATTAACCTTTGGATTTGAGTATTGGTTATTATAATTCCCATACTCCTTTTATTTGAAACACTGGAGTGTGGCTTGTGCATTCTATGAAGCTTTCTATCTATTCACATCATTATCTAACATCTTCCCATCACTTCAATATTTTAATTCCTGATCACCTTCTCTTCTACACTTAAAACATTTACCATTATTCTTAAGACAATTTCCTCTATATTTACTTCTACACTTTGAGCATAAAAGAAATATCATCTTCTTTTATACTTGGTTTTTGGAGTTTCCTTTGAATTACAACTTTGTTTTATTATAAAAAAATGATATTTATGGGTAAATCTAATCTACATTTCCACCTTGATAGAAAACCAAAATATTTCTTCATAGCTACTAAATCCCCTTATGGATAACACCCTTCATAGACTTTGTTTTAAGCCACTAAATAATCTATCAACCTTACTTTCATATTATATGATAATGCTAGATGTATACCTCACAAGTCCTATAAAATTTTCCTCATAGGTACCAATAGATTCAGAATCCTTCTAATTTAGTTCATGGAATTCGTTATTTATTTTCATACAAATAATATGAGGGAATTACTTATTGAAAAATAAGATCTTAAAATAATCCCACTCCTTGGAGTTAATTTATTCCTATTGCCTCGTATTCTTGATAAGATCCCACCATTGATCTGATTTACCTTTCAAACAATGGATAACCAAAATAATGTTTTCATGCTCTAAACATTGGAGGATTAAAAATATATTTTCAATGGTACTAATACATTTCTTGGAAACTAGTAGATCATAGGAACCACTAAAATAAGATGGAGGTTTCCTAATAAATGGATCAATATAATGTTATTCCCTTCTTTTCTCATTTGTAAGTTCAACATGATCCATAGATTCGTAAAGTTGTGTGAGCATAATGAAGAGATTTTTCATTATCTCCTATAACATTTGTTTTTTTAGGAGGGAAAAATTTTCTTTTTCCATCACATTCAACATTAACATGATTCATTTAGGTTCCATCCATTAACTAAAACCAAAAATAATAGTTTGAGAAATAATAACCATAGTGGAAAACCACATAGTCATAAAAAATAACTCATAGGATGTCTAAATCATGAAACCGTCTTTCAATATATGATACATTAAGTTTAAACTTGGAAATTCATGGTCATCATATATTCAAATCCATAATGATGGTTTGTAAAGAGTTTATGAATTTTTAAAAAATATCCCCCGAGAGTGATAAAACAAGTGTGTAGCAAGACTGGTTGTTGTGCAGCAGTTGATGATTAAGTCAAAGCCTGATGCACCCTTTTCAAATTTATTACCCCTTGGTACAAATGTTCTAGAGCCACATACACTTTTAGGGTCTAGATAGGGATATAATTTCTTGGAAACAACTCTCTATCCTTCACTATAATTTTATAATATTTTCCTATACTTTTACTAATCCTTAGGGTTCTTAATATTTTTCTTCTTATCTTAGTTTATAAAGGTTAAATTAATATTTCTTAAATACTAACTAAAATGAACCAGTATTTTTTACTTATATATTACATATTTTTAGATGAATATTCAATAAAATTCACAAATACACCCCTGAGGACCGTATAGATTTAGTGTGTTTGGAAACTAGATACATAATCTTCTTATTTCAAGAAATATCTTCAACACCTCCCACAAAGATCTCCCCATTTATTACTCTTCATAGACATACCCTACTTAAAACATTTTTTCAAAACCTGGTAAAATGAAACATAAGATAGGGTGAGATCAAATTCTCATAAAGGGTAAACAAGAGTGATATCAATGATCACTCAGTCATAACATGCACATAAAGGTATGAGAATACAAGATTAACATTTGAAAACTATACCCTGCATAACATAGATCATAATCTTAAGTCATTGCATAAATCTTGGTAGTTAATAAGAAATTAATCATAAAGGGAATCGATGAACATGATCCATGAGAGAATAACATAGATATAGTAATGTGGAAAAAACATATGTTTATAATATTGTGAACATGTATAAATAGAAACAGGTTAACTCATTTAGTTAAAGACACAAAATCAGGCCCTCACATAAACTTATAGAGATGAAAACCATGTCCATGCATAATATTATGAAATTAAATCCAAGTACATACATAAAATTATGGACCTGAAATCCAAGTCCATGCTTAATCTTATGGATATGAAAGCCAGGTCCACACATGAAATTGTGAACATGAAATCAGGTTCACAGATAACATATTTACCTCATGAATTATATATATTTACCCAATACATTAGATGGATATATAATTTTGGGCCCACATATAACATAATTAAAATCATATATATGTGTTCCATAAGATCATAAAACCTTTATCATATCATAACCCATGAAAAAGAAATGGGTTTAATTATCATTTCATCATATCATAACCCATAGAAAATAAGTGGGTTTTTTTAAAATAACGTTAACATAATCATAAACCATCTATAGAAAGTATAAGGATGGTATCATTAGATCATAACCCCAGTAAATCATAATCAATATATATGAGGTTTTTCTGATGGATATAAATATCAAAAAAAGATCATTAAAATATTCTTGACGAAAATATCCTCTCCATTTTGAAATCAATTCTTTAAAATCTAATTTTTTTTATAAATATTAAGTAAAAAAATTTCATTGAAAATAAACATGAAATATTTTAAATTAATCTTAAAATAATTTATTGGTCATAATAATGGGAAATTCTATTCATGTCGTATATGTTAAAACAAATATTCCTTTCACATTGTCAGTAAAAGTCAAAAGTACCTCATTTAAAAGATGGAAAAAATTTCCTTTTAACCCATTTAAAAAAATTAAAATGGGTAAAATTTCTTTAATCAGTCATTTTAGATTAGTAAAAACATCCTTGAAAACATTTTTAGAAAACATGGGCATGGAAGATAACATATTTTTTACCGAAGAGAGAAATAAAGTTGATTTCCTTAAAAACATTCTTTTGGTATCTTTAGTTCTTAAAGAGAGAAAAATTAAAGGAAAACATGTATTATAAAGAAATAAATAGATTATAATAAATTAATGAGTTTCTTAAGAGATATATCATAATATTTCATTATCTGATCTTAACCATAAACAACCCTAATAAACAATGAGATTATAACAAAAAATCCTTACGACTTTGGTAACTTTCAAATAAAAAACTCATGAAAGGGAGAACCATATATGGATATGAATACCCCCATAATTTTCAATAGAATAATCATAAAAGATATTATTGGGTATAATATACACAATATAATAGAAATAAGTGATGAATATGGTATGTGCCTCACAAAAGTAAAAGTGAGACAAAAATCCCTTACCTTAGGTCTGAATTCCTTTGTACGTGTTTGAAAATACTATATAATAAATATAGATTTATTATAAATATATTAAAAAACCATAATCATATATATCATAAAATATATTAATTACTTATAACCTTTTACCACAATTTTATTAACAGTTCTTTATTAAAATCATTGTGCTGGTGATAACTTTTTCATTTTTCATGTATGTTTTGGTTCGAGATTTTTAGCACTAGTACTTTGATTATAGTTATATCATCATCAGAATGTTAATAATGATATAAATATAATATATATTCAATATATAAATATATATACTCATCTATAAAATTATAAATAGAAAAAAATAATTACACCGTTCATGGAGACTGTTGTTCATATGTACGCATGAACGTTGTTTCCATTTTTTTGATTGATGGAACGAACAAAAGGTTAATAATAATTCACATTTAAATAATAATTTTATATCATATATATCATATATAAAAATTAAATATATCATTTTTACCATCCATGTAAAAATAAAACAAAAAATGTATCACATCGCTTCGTGGAGGCAATAGTCCACACGTATGCACAAGTGACGTTATCATTTTTCAATGGATTGGAAGGTAAGAAGGTAGATGTGATATTATAATTACAAAATTATAATTATGTTATAAATATAATATATATAATTTAAATCCATAATTATATCCATTATTATAATATATAATTTAAATCCATCGTTATATCCATCTGTGAGAGGCGGTTATGAAAAAAAATAACATCAGTTCGTGATGTAGTAGTCCACCGTACACATGATAAAACAGTTTCATTTCCCATTTGATGGAATAAGAGATGGATATAGGTTATTAAATTAACATAATAAAATATCAATATATGGGAGATAATGTTATTATTATATCATTATAGTTGAATAATATTTTAAATATGTATAAGAAGAAATTAAAAAAAATCATAGTTAATAACTATACCTATTCTTTAAAGAGCCTATTTATGATTATAC
Source organism: Viscum album (assembly GCA_963277665.1). Lineage (NCBI taxonomy): Eukaryota > Viridiplantae > Streptophyta > Magnoliopsida > Santalales > Viscaceae > Viscum > Viscum album. Next base: position 666,988,217 of record OY728131.1, on the reverse strand, counting down.
CTAAAGCCTTATTAGAAGGGTTTGATAATAAAAATAACGCCTCTAGGATGTGGTGATGGAATTAAGTAAGGTATTTGGGTATTTATTGTTGTAAAAAATGATTTTGAATGGTGAATATGAGAAGATAAGGGGTTCTTTTTTATAATTGAGGTGAGTGGCACACTTTTTAATTTTTCAAAGTTTTACAGTAATTCCATGTCAATTTTTGGGGAAAGGGATAAAAATTGCTCATTATCAAACCTTATAAAATATAATATCAAAATATGGATATAAAATAGTAATTGGACAATTTTTTATGTCATTTTAACCCTTATAATTTTAGTTTAACCCCTGGTAAACCAGTTTTAACCTTAACCGCAATAATTAATTTTTATTGTTTTTACTATTCATTATGACAAAAAATTAAGTTGGAATTATTACCTAATATTATTTATTCTGATTCCAAATATGAAATATATTTTAACAAAATCAATTCATATAATTGGAATAATTAAAATTAAAATTAAACCTGTAGTTACGATGAAAAAGTGGTTTTTCAAAGAAAAAGTTTTCATAAGCATAACAAGTTTTTATATCAAAATTGAACATGAAATTGATTCCAATTACTAAATTTTGATTAATAATAATATATATGAACTAATTTTACTTTTAAAACCATCTTAGTTTTTTTAACTTGTAAATTATTTAAATTAAAAGGCAGTTTTTAATAAGTCAGTATTTTTCACTATTCATCAAAAAATTATTCTTTTCAAAAAATTTGCAAAAAATCACTCTAAGATAATTTTGGAATTTAATTTAAGAAATTAAGTTTATTTTTTCAAAAAAAAATTCTAAAATTTTCAAAAATTAATTTTATTATTTATTTAAAAAACAATAAAAATCATTTTTTGAGAAAAAAATGTATTTTTGAAGTGTATAAAGACTTTAGTAAAAAATTAAGTACTTATTTATAAATATATTTGAGTTATCTAAAAACTTCATACTTAATTTTAAAAATGTTTTTATTCCTATTCATACCACCAAATTTAATGGATAGGTTATAACAGTCATGTTTAAATAATAATATTAATAGTATATCGTGCTTTATTAAAACTCAGTGTTGCATGTAATGAAAGCCATCATAGAAATTAAATTTATTGAAAAATAATAATATTTCATAAAATATTGGGGTGTTACAAAAAGTTCATCCCAAGTGAAGACACCATAAATAAATCTTATTGTCTTTCTCAAATGTTAGTGATGAAACCCTAGAGTCAACCCTCTTGAGTCAGATGGGATGGTGAGCACTTGGTAGTGATACAACTACCCCCTTCTCAACTGTTGGATTTTTATAACATATAAAAAATTATATATTCAAAGAAAGTATTTTTAGTCCCAAAAATCCTACTATAACATCCATTTCCTCCTTCCCATAATAATAGTCATGGAAATAGAAGCACACCAACCAAATATCATTGACTTGAAACCTTACATAGACTCTACCACCAAAAGCCTCCTTTTAGGAACAAGTGTCATGTAACCTTACTACAGCTGTTCATAAAAATCTTTATGATTTTCATCATGTCCTTATATTCTTAAAAACACCTCATTTATGACTTAATCACCATCCAATGGAACTTAGAAACCCTATAAGAGTAGCAACACCAATTTTCTCTAAGATATATAGCTTTCACCTTTAAATCATCAAACCAAACCTTACACTTGAAATTATATATCTAAAAATAGAACTATAATTGTATATGAATAGAATAGGGATCAAGATTATCCATGTAATATTTATAAGTCTCAACTAAGTTATGAATTCCATATAGATTAATAGAACATGTAGCTAGACTCATAATGGTCATGAATATTCTTTAGGAAAACCCAAACACTCTGGTATTGCCACCATCTTGATCAAAGAACATCCTCATAGAAACTATAAAACCACAGCACTAGGTAAACCCAATAGTATTCCAACCAAGAACTTTATGTGGCCTCAATAACAAAACACACCTTAAGACTCAGAACAGTTAGGAGAACTTTTGATATTCCTAGAATCCTTTAGTACCGTCGCTATTGTCCAGGTGACACTACTTCGAGTCCTTAATAAAATACCCACCAAATGATTTCAAATAGTATATAATACCAATGATTAGTATTATAAAATAAAATAATAACCTTCTTTGATACCACTTATTAGGGAATGACACTGGCCGGCCATTTGAAGGACGCCACTAGATGCTACAACTTGTGAAGCATAATGCTAGAGACCTAAATTATCGAATGATCATCCATGAACTCAACATCAGGAACTAGAAATACTAGGTGACCCATCCACTACATGGAGTCACCTTCCTATGGTTTTAGACCCTCTTAGTTCACATTCAATACCTTAATTCTAGATAATAAACAAGAAAACAAGCATAAAATATACAAAAAATATACAAATACATGGACACAAGGGATTACATGGTTAAAATAATGTGCCCTACATCCATAGTATTACAAAAAATATTCCATTAATCAAAAAATAAACTTGTTCGGGTTATTAGGATAATCACATACCCTACCCAGAAACACATAAGATAACCACCTATGCCTTCACATGACAAGTCCCTACCACTAACGATCTCATCATAAAGTCCCAAGGGTGAGGGGATGTGATCCCTACTGCTGATCCATCATCCTTTTCTACTCCATCTAGCCATATGTGTCTTATTTCCAGACATCAACCACTGGAATTCATTCCATGGATGCATTGAATCAACACTCCATCACATGATTCATGATGTGTGTCAAGAATACATCTATAATGATATAGACCCACTATTTATAGAAGAACTTAATAGGTCATATGGTTATAATCACCTTTCAATACTTTTGGTATGAATTATACCATACTCTAATCTTTATAGGACTCTATCCAATCGGTTAAGGTAAATCACTACCTCAACTAAAACTCCTGGTGAATAATGCACACACTGTATCTACACTTAAATCACCACCTATAAAACTCCATAATTTATTTGTAACTATCCTTATGTTATCATCTCACTATCCCATAGAACATGAATACTACCACCAAGCATATGTGTTAGAAAATCCTCCTACACATTCCCTTACTCAGTTTCACCACTATACTGCCACTGCCAAGCTATCATCCTCTTGGTTTCACCACCTATCTTTTACTAAGATGAATTTCACTGTCCCCACAAAACATTTTTCATTTAGACATGTTTGGTAAACATTATTTATTGGCCTAAATCTGGATGTTCCATGGTGTTGGTGCACTATCTCCATATGGCGTCCATCAAGTGTAACCTCCAAATACATAACTTTTAAAGCCTCCAAAACTTACCCATAAAACTTTTATCACACTAAAAACTAAAAATGAAATGGATATGATTCTTAGTAATGGTAGTAGATCCTCCTTGTAATTTTGTTTTATTTGTATATGTGATCAACCCTGTAGGAGATCAGTGGGGACATATAATTGTATGACTTTCATATTCATTCGTTATAGTATGAATATGTTTTATTGATTATGTGTACTTTTATAGTTTTTTTTATGATTTTATTTTTATTTTTATTATTATTGATGGTTATGATATCGAGGGAATAATATTCCCAATATATGATTTAACCCTTCATCACTAATTGGTAGCCTCTGGCATATGGGTAGACGTTCCTGAGTTCACATAATACCCTGATATTATTACTACAGATTATTTCAAGTTAGGGTATCAAAAAATGTTATCAAAGTGTATTTTTTTACTATTTGGGATATGGTAGAAAAGTAATGGGGATGATTCATATCTTATAAAGGACCTTGGACTGGTGATTCATGAACAACTTTCCTATGAGAATTCCAGGTTACCAAGTCTATGAGATTGTTATTCTTGGTTTTCACTATTATAGTTGATATATTTTATCAAGTATAATGTGTGTGTTTGAGATTGATATTTATGGTTTTGGAACTTTAACTGTTGTAGAAAGAGGCTAGTGTATATGTATTATATTTTGAATACAGAATTCACATTTCATTTGTATAATTGTGTGTAATTGATTTCACTAATGATATGTGGTTTAATTGTTTAAAGTGTTAATAAAAAATTATATGTTATTTTAATATATAAATTTTTGGTGTCATTATACAAATTTAAAACATTTTATCTATTTTTTGATGATAGGTCATGTGGATCCCATCTTTGGATGTTCTTTGGTAATGCTTATATAGTCTCTTTGTGTAAGGGATGTATAGTAACCCTTGGTGGGTTTGTTTTGGCATTGGATGATAGTTGGTGGTTCAGTGTAGGTGATTTATGCTTGAAACATGTGGTTATATATAGTAATATATTTCCTTGTGGATATGGATACCCCTAATAGGGTAGAGGAAAGGAATATGGGATTCCTTTTTCTTTTGAATTGAAAAGCACTTGGAGTGATTTTGGTATCAAGGTTGGGTTTGGGAAATATGATTGGTTAGATGAAAAGCCTCGTGAATCATGATCCTAGATGGTTTTATATAGTATAGATAGAGCATGAGTAGATTCTTACGGTTTTATAACATAACTTAGGTGGATGGTGATCATGTGGCAGGCCTTGGAATGAGTGAGATAATTTTGGGATTGTAAGAAAAAAGAATCCTAGATGATTTTGGTTAGATTATCTAGACATGAGAGGGAATTATAGTAAGTTTTTTAGGTGCATGAACTTATATTTGATGGTGTATAACTCATTTAATCACGATTTCAGTTGTTTGGTTTGGTGATAAGAGAGTGTACACCTATTAGGTTCATATGAGATTGAGTTAGATAGGGATAAGAGCCTATGAGTGGGTTATTTAGGAGGATCACTCTGCCTTAGAAGAAGACAGTGAGGGTTGGAATGGATTTTTGGGAAAATACATGACATTTGAAGAAAAATTCATGATTTTTATATGAATATCCCATTAAATTTATGGATTTGTGAGTGGTCATGTGTGGGTTGAGTATTGGTGGATTGATAGAATGATTGTGGACATGGAAGCCTGAGGTTTTTATGGGAATCGTAGGTGTCCCTCTATGGTTATAGTAGACATCAGGGAAAGTACAAAGTACCATAGTATGTTTGGTATGATCATGTTCCTTGGCAGGGGTCTTCTGGAATGTGATGAGAGTGGATTGTAAAGAACAATGTGTGTTGGATGGTGGAACCTATCAGGTATTTTTTTTGAGGAGTAGTGTAAAAGAAATATATGGTGGGGAGCGCACCACTAGCTATTAGAGGGCGTGAAACTCATTGTGGGTGTATTTTTGTGAGATTTTAGGATTTAATTCTTAGTAATATAGGAATGGGTAGTGATCAATGTATCGTGTTGGTATTTAGTTATGAGTGGGGAAGTCATGTCCATTCATTTTATTCAGTAATGGATAGAGCATGGTTCATAGAGATCAAGTGTTTTGGTCCAGAAAGGCAATGATAACATTAATCCTAGGGCATGGAGCGTCAAATAGATCACAGAATTAGGACTTTCGTGTTGTTAAGGTTGTTGATACAATGAGATTTGTTAGAGGACAGTTAAGATAGAACTAGAACTCTAGTGGGAAAATATATATGATTTTATATGGTTCCTTGGTAAATATGAGATTTAGGATTCAAATGTGATGAATATTTTATTTTAGTGTTTGGAGTTTCACAATGGAAGTGTGGTGGAAATCTAATAGTGAGTTAGATCAGATATGCGTTGGCACTCATTGGTGAAGCATGATGGTATATTTAGTTGGTCAAGGATCTAACCCTGAAAATATACTGAGTGTATGGTATGTACTTTGGTATGGGAATTTAGATTATGCCATGATTCCTTTTAGAATTAAGGAATCTTGATAGAGAGATGTAATAATGCATGGGTGGTCAAGGCTAAGTATTTTTATAGAAAGTTAGCCAGAGGAGGATCGATTGAGGTTTTTGGAGATAATTGGATGAGGTGGGGTGAAAAATGAATCAATTATGTTGCATAAAATATAATAGGTAAGCATTGGTTATCGAACTAATATTTTTGGAGAAAAATATAGTGTACCCATGGTTGGTGTGTAGATGTTGTATATATATTTGATTTATTTTAGAATCAATAAAAAGTAGCGACATCATATTTTGATTGATGGATTAGAAGTTGGGAGATTTTACCGGGTATTTCTTAGGGATGATAAGTGAAAATGTGAGGAGTTTTGAATGTCCCAAAAATTTATGGGTCATTGGTTCCTAAAGAAATTTTATTTTTTAGACTCAAGTCAGTGGATGTTTTGAGAATTGGGATTCAAATAAAAATTCCAAGAGTTTTTAAATCTTTTGGAGATGTTTTTATATGCGATGAGAGGAACAAAAGATGTTTTAGGTGCCTAGGTGAGTGTTGGATTAGGGTTAGGGTAGCCTTTCTATGAATTTTGGATGTAAGTGTATCATCATTACATGATGGTTAAGGGTCATTATATAGTGAGGGTTGAGTGGGGGATGGTCAATCTGTGGTGGAGGCTACACTATGGAGGCCTACGGACTTAAAATTTAGTTTTTCCTAGGATAGGTGCATCATAATGAGACCCAAAGGGGTCATGTCATGATGAGGCTTAAAAAGTGATTCATGCCCTCTGCCTTGATGTAGTCTCACCATGACTAAGAGGGGATGCACTATGACATGTACCTGGTGTAGATGCATCATGACATGAACACCCTGGTCATTCCATAATGGTGTGTGGTCAGGAGGGGGGGTGGGGGTCAGGCCCTCTACTTAGGGGTAGTCACGTCATGACCTAGAGGGGACATACCACAATGTTTCCCTAATATAGATGGATTACAGTGTGACCATCATGGCCACATTGTGACTCAACCACTGGATAGTTTTTTTAAAATTTATTTTGGTAATTCACAAGGGGCTCTATTTGGAACCCGCATTGGGATCCTTAGTAAAAATTGAATGCAATAAATGTGGAGAGCTCTCTTTTTCTCCCTCATTCATTCCCTCTTCCTCCCTTTTTCTTTATTTGGATTAAAGGTAATATCACTCTGCTTATAAACCTTGTTCCTATCCCTTGTTTTTCTATAATTTTAATTTCTAAGTTTGGGTTTTGGTTAGATGATTCCATAAGATAATAGTGGAATTATCCAGCTTCATGGGGATTTTTCTCAATTTGGATAAAGGAGATCACGGGTGGATAAATGCACTAGGTATTGTGATATTACACTAAAGGTATGTCAAAACCCATGTTTATTTATAGGTTTATAGAAAAATTGAGTTTAATTGGACATATATTCAGGTAAATAAATTTTGGATTTTATGTGGATTAGGTTAGAGTGCATGTCGAGAGTGGACTACACCTCATTGATCATGGTTTGAGCATCATTATTCCACCTGATGAGTTTTTTGTGATTACACCTCATTAGATTAAATTAAATAATTAATTATAAATTATTATAATTAATTATTTTTATTTTATTTATTGAGATATTATATCAAGTGTTGATATAATCTTAGATGAGGCATGGATGAGCTTGTCTGTGGATGAGTGAAGCATCGCGAGGATTGTAACTACATGTGAGAGGTATGTAATCTTTATAATACTAAATTTTATTCTTGTTTATGCATGATTATTAATTCCTACATGAATATATGGGACTGGGTAATTGAGTAGGTACTGATATCACCCTATGTAAACATATAGGTTGGCATTGAGCCTCCTAGATATGAAACAAGTGATTCTTTGCAATTTGGTTATTTTGAAATTTCCAAGCGACTATGTCACCAAGGAGATGATGATATAGATTGATGTTATGAGAGTGTTAATAGAAACTTGGGTTTGAGATGAGACATAAATATCCCTGGTTGGTTTCCTAGGTTTATTTAGGTAGGCATGAGGGGATTAGGCCTAGTGTGATGGGTGAGAGAGTCATTCTTCTCATACATATCACTGGACACCCTTTATGGATGGATTAGAGTTTTGGTGTGATCCATGAGGATGATAAGACCTATGGGGATTGATGTAGTGTGGTTTATGGGTTTTCCTCATAGATATGGTCTTGAGATATCTCCTATGGGTGATGTGATATGGGACCCAAGTGGGGGTAATGGGAATTTCTTAATGAATTAGCATAGGGATGCTAAGTGTCTTAGTGAAAGTTGTCTTGAGATAATCCCTAGTTAGCAGGATCAGGTTGTGATGAAAAAATGGAATAGGATTAGATCAGCTTCTTTAGTCTAGGGTTAGGAAGGGACTATGGGTTGTGGAGTAACCATGGAGCGATGAATTCATATTGGTAACAATGAGTAGATATTGAGATGGGTCTAAAGGACCCAATAGATTTACTCATGGATGAGGTGAGAATGTAAATTGTCCTAACATGATGTGTTTGTGTGACCAAGATGAGCTTAATTAGGGTATAATTTGGGGATATATATATGATGAGACATTATCCAAGTTTTAGGGATATGTATCAAGTGAATAATACACTGGTGATGAGATGGTGATCTTGTGCAATAGGCTATGATACCCTATTTTTTGTTGCAAGAATGTACCGACCACATGTATGATGAATATCAAGATTGGATAGATGATATCACCTTGAGTGAGATGTTATTGGTAGGACCCTACATTGAATGGGAAGCTAGTGGTCAGGTTTTGTATGTGTAACCTCCCCTAAGTAAGAGGGGATAGCTTGGGAATTAATGTGTGACCATCTCTGAGTGAGAGGAGATGGTTTGAGATTTATTATGAGACCTTCCCAGAGTGAGAGGATATGGTTTTAGATTAGTTTTATGACCTCCCCTGAGTGAGAGGGGATATTTTTATATTTATTTTAAGACCTCCCCTAAGTAATAGAGGATGCTTTCAGATGCAGTGTGCGACATACCATGAGTGAGAGTGGATGGTTCATGATTAGATTGTGGGACCCCACCCTGAGTGAGTGGGTAGAGGTCAAGACTTGGTATGATGCAACAAAGGTTTAGTATGGGATTCTACCCTAAGAGAGAGGGTAGTGATCGAGACTTGGAAATACACCCTTCCCTACATCTTTAGGTATGGGTTGGGCTTGGTAAGACACCCTAACCTGCATCTTTGGGTATGGGTTAAGATGTGGTAAGATTCCCTACCCTTCATCTTAGAGTATAGGTCAAGGTTTGGTATGTCACCTAACCAAGATTCTTTAGGTGTGATTCATGATCTGTGGCATGAGGTGACTTATTTTCAGCATAGGCTGAAGTAGGTATGGTTGGGTATCTTAGTGTCCTGGTTAGTATATGATGACCTGAAACACTTGGTTACGTGTTGTATTTTTTACCATTTATTTTCCTCATGTATAATTATGTATATGATGGAGTATATTAGGGTTAGTTAGTGAGACCATACTAATATTAATTTCTCATATCCTATATGGGAACTTTGGAATATGTGTATACCTTATGTTTGTTATAAAATACTGAGCACTGGTTGTAAAATGGATTGGGATATAGTAGCTCGATAGGGATTTGGAGATGGGATGGAGATGAATCTCAAGTATGGTTGTGAAACCTCATTGTACTTTTGTTTATTTTTTTTATTTATATATATGTGATTATCCAAATGGGTGATCTATGGTGATTTATGTTATCCCAATTAAGTTAAATACCTTGAGAGGCGGGTAAAATAGTGCATGATAGATAAAAAAAACTTTCCCTTTAGATCTTATTTTCTCATTAAAAAAACCCTCGTATATCTTCTTCTTGTAGCAATATATGAATAGAAATGAAATCAAACACAAGACACAACAATTTTTACTTGGTTCACCCCCACTAGGCAATGTATAAGGAGCATACAATGGAATTGTGCCGATGTACCAAATCCAATAAGGCTCACTTCCAAATTACAAGGTTTATTCTAGATCACTTATATGCCCAGACTCACTAGCTTTACAGGATATAGGGTCTTCTCACTACATTCCCAAGGTTCACTCCCTTTGTCGCTTTCTTTGGATCAGTGTCGGTGGAAAGGATCACCATCTTCCTATTCCTTCTCTCACTTCTCTTATAAGGTATCCACTCATAGTTTATAGACTTGTAGGTACCTTCATTTTTATGAAATATCATATACTCAACTGTAGATAGATGCTCTATTGAAGTCCCTTTTTTACCCATAGATGAAATACACTTTTCCACGTATTATTAGTTAGCAAAAATTTCTTTCACGAACTATTAAAGTCCCTCCATGAGAAACCTTCTTCCTCTGTGAACTATGCTTCCCTGATTAGCATGAATACTTCATGGACCACCTCTTCCACAAACCACCTCCATGTATGGCCTCCGCATATCATCTTTGTGTACCGCCTATTCTTCTGCAGAATTTCTTCTTGCGCATACTGCTTCTTCCGTGGACCTATTATTTTCCACGAACCACTTCTTCTCCATGGACCCTTATTCATTTACAAGTTACAGTTCCCTGTAAACCACCTTTAGTGAACTATTCCTGTAAACCACCTTTCATGGACTATTCCCGCAAACCAACTAACCCTTCCCATAATACTCCTCACAAACCACTTCACCCTTTGCAGAATTCTTCCTCACGAAACACTTTCAGAATTCATCAAATTACAAGATAAAAGATGTTTTCTTATGAAAATCACTCTACTTAATACCAGGATTATAAGTCTTTTATATAAGAATATAGATCTGAAAAAATCTACTAATTCTAGATTTACCAAATCGTTGATGCAGTACAACCTTCATTGTGTACCGCTTCTCCCACGAACCGTTCTGCCCAACTCGGTTTTCATACCGCCACTCTTCCTTCATGGATCCTAAAATCACCATCTCATTTACTCAAATGATGATCCATCCCATGTACCACTGGCCTTACACGAATCGAAAGCCTTTCTGCGAACTATGAGCCTCCTCACAAACCATTTTCAGTTTGTGGTCTGCGTACCATTCTTCACGGTCTGCATAGCATTGTTATATGAAAAACTCCCTTTTCTGAAACTCTTTAACCATTAAACACACCACCTTTCACGTTCCTTGAACTATCCTTTGCAATCTGCAAACCATGAACCCCTTTTTGAAAAACATTTTTTCCCAAAAAAAAACTCTCGATTTTGAGTCCAAAAAATTTGGAAAACATTAGGAAACTATGCCACCTTAAAAACCTTCTTTATAAAATACCAACCATACTCATTTATGATCATATATATTTGTCAAAAAACACAATCACACCCAAAAATACCAAGAAGAAATATTTAGGGATTTTTTACCAATAATATCTCCCTTTGGGTTTGTTGGAAATACTTTATAAATTGATACATCGTTAAATCTTCTTCCATATTCAACTAGCATTCGCTTCTTGCGATTAAGATCAAGATAAAGGATTTACTCAAAACATACTATAATCCCACATGAGAAATGATCAACATGATAAAAAAGAGTATAATTCAAATTTCATCAATGAATTACTTCATTCCATTTCAAAACCACTCTTCTTCTTTCATCACAAACCTCAGTTTTCGTGATATATATCCTTTAATCGATCACTTCTAGCATTATTAGATTTAATACCCCCCTACGTCATTTCTCCCCCTAACAACTTCAACTCACCCTATCTCACCGATTCACCTAAAATCTTCTCCCAGTGTCTTGATTAAGACATTTTTTTCCTTTTAATAGGCACAACTTCTCCCCCATTATCAATAAACCTGAAGGTCAATTTATTATTGTCTTCAATAGGGTAAAGAACACACATCAGTATATTAGTGAAAAATACACCATACCTCGGGGAGAGGGGGGGTATCCTACATACACACCTTTTCAAGTGTAGGGAGTCATCTGAACTCCCAGAGTTATTTAATGCCTCTCAAATTCTTCTTTGGGCAAGGCCATTGTCAGAATTTCAGAAACCTATTGTTCTATAGGAAAATAATCCAAATTCAAAAACATTTTCTCTACCTTCTCCTTGATAAAATTATAGTTTATTTCAATGTGATTTGTCCTTGAGTGATATAATGGATTTTTTCTAAGATTTAAAGAACTTGAATTATATCAATGGATTTTGACCGGATACTTCACTTCAATTCTCATATCCTTAAGTTGCTACTTCATCCAAAATAATTGTGTGTACGCTTGAGTAGACATAATATATTAATCTTCTACGATTTTAAATGAAATGAAATCTTTTTTCTTAATTATCCAAGAAATACACAACCCTCCAAGATATAATGCACCACCTGATGTTGATTTTTTATCATCTACTAAACCAGACTAATCTGCATCTGTATATCCCAATAAATCTTGCTGATATTTTTCATTATATATCAAATAGAAATCCATAATTCCCTTGATATAACAAAGTATTATTTTCACTACAATTAAGTGGGTTTCCTTATAACTGCTTCGATACCGTGCTACTTGGAATGTAACAAAAACAATATCAGGTCTTGTAATTGTCAACTATAATAGACTGCCAATGATTTGACTGTATTCTATGATATTGAATGAATTGCCTTCATCATCCCACAAAAGTTTCATCCAGGTAGCCACTATAGTTTTCATCTCCATGGAATTATCCATTCCAAATATTTTTAGAACCTCCTTAGCATATTTGAATTGAGAAATTAATGTTCCATTATTTCCTTGTGTCACCTATAAACCAAGGAAAAAAATCAGTTCACCAATCATTGACACTTCGAACTCACTTTTCATGAATTTGGAAAATTATATACACCATGCATCATTTTATCCACCAAAGATTATGTCATTGAAATATACCAGCACCATCATCATTTGATCTCTTTCATCATTGACATACATATTGTAATCAACTCCACCACACCATAAACCAAGCTTCTTCAGAAACTGATCTAGCCTTGAATACTATTCTCTTGGTGCTTGCTTCAAACCATATAAAGCCTTCTTCAGCCGACAAACTCTATTCTCATATTCAGGAATGAGAAAACCATCTAGCTGCTCAATGTAAACTTATTCTTCTAGAACCCCATTTAGAAACATTGACTTGACATCCATATGAAAAACTTTGAACTTTATTTACACTATTATGGTCAATAATAATCTAATTGTCTCTAGATTTTAAATATGTGCAAAAGTTTCATCAACATCGATACCCTCTGTCTGGGAGTACCCTTTGTACACTAGTTGTTCTTTGTTTCGAATCACTACACCATCTTCATTCATCTTATTATAAAATACCCATTTAGTCCCAATGAAATTATTATTTGTTAGCCTCAAAACAATCTTCTGTGTATGATTATTTTCAATTTGTTCAATATCTTTATTCATAGCCTAAACCCAATTCTCATCTTCAATTACTTCATTAAAACATTTAGGCTCTACCTATGATAAGTATGATACTTATTGTAGAGTTTTCATCATCCTTGTCTGCATTGGAGCTTTCTGATCACCAATTATGTTCTATCTATAAATTTTGGATCTTCTATTCTATCTTTGTGTAGATACTAAATTGTTCTCATCCTTTTAATCATATGAATATTCTTTTGAATCACCCTCTAGAATTAGAGAATCCCCCAACCTGTTTATCTATTCATCTCTATCCTCCCAAGACTGATCATGTATTTGCTAAATATTTTTCTCATTCTCTATTATAGTTACATCATGTCTTTCAAAAACCTTTCCTAGTCTCTTATTAAAGAATTTATATGATTTTATTTTCTTTGAGTAGCCAAGAAATATACCTTCATCTACATGGGATTCAGACTTCCTATTTGTCTCCTTATTGAGAATGAAATACTTACTTCTAAAGACTCTAAAGTAATTCAGCATTGGATTCCTTTTATAACATAGATCATATAGAGTATTATCTTCTTTTAGACCCAATAAATCTCTATTTGATGTGTAAATTGATTTTATCACTACCTCTTTACAAAACTTATCTGGTAGTTCTTTCTCAATGAGCATTGTTCTATCCATGTTGTTGATAATTATGTTTCTTCTTTCAACCACTCCATTTTTCTATGGAGTTCTCACTACTAAAACTTTATGTCTTATCCCATGTTTCTCAAGATAATCATCCACTTGGATATTTGTGAACTTAGTACCATTATCTATTCTGATCTTCTAGATTTTCTAATCCAACATCTTTTCATCTTCTCATTGATATCTTATGATGCAACTGAACACCTCAGGCTTGTGGGTAATGATTGATACCCATGAAATTCTGCTAAAATCATCAATGAAGAGAACATAGTATCTCCAACCATCAATATCTCTTAGTGAAATTGGTCCACGCACCTAAATACAAACCAACCCAATCAATCTTGTTGAAATTTTCTCCCTTTCCTTATGTCTTTTGAATGATCTTACCTTATTGAATGATATCACACATATAGGTATGCTTACATGATAATCTAGGGAGATATCAAGAAACATCACATTTTAAAATATATTCCAAGGATATTTGTCTCAAGTGGAAAAGATGTTGATGACATATCTTATTTTCTTATTCCTTGGACAGAAAGAACATATATTATTCTCCACTCACAAGGTATATATTTCCTTTTGTATGATTTCCCTAAAAAATAATTGCACCATCATTTTCCTTGATGACACATAATTTATTTGAAAAGCTTATGGAATGTTCCGAGTCACACAGTTAAATGATACTAATAAAGTTGTGACTGATACCTTTAATAAATAAGACATTATCATGTTTCGTGTATTTTCCCCCAAACTTGAATTTTTCTGAGCAAAAAATCTTCAGGCCTTCATCATTACCAAATCTTACGATACCTTTCTTGTCGTACTTGATTATGGTCACTAGATCTTTATTACCTATCATATGAGAGGTGCATCCACTATCAATAATATATATTCCAGTATGATATGATGCTTTAAAAGTAATCTATGCAACCACTTCTTGTTCAACCATCTTCTTATTTTTCCTCTATGTTTTTAACTTCATACGCGGTATTGATTGATAAACGTGATCTTACTCAAAGTATGATGGACCAGCTTCATCTTTCAATACTTAAAAATGATTTTTCATTTTCAAATCATTTGACGATATATTGAATTTCTTCTTATAACCACATTCATTCCGTTTCAGCACATTTCTCTGCATTATTGATGAATAATATCTTTCCATGTACCCGAATCCTCCACACCTGAAACAATGGCAATCAAATTATCTTATATAAAATTGAGTTCTATATGTATTCCCTTGTTGATATTATTATCTTTGATACCTATTGTATATGGAATATACATTTTTTGGGTGTCCCATATTTCCATAACAATAACACCTCATGCAGGCTGCATTCTCGTGTGGAAATAATGCGCCACTTTTTCTCCCTTGGGTTCTCTAAATTTTCTGATTCCGATTCATTCCCAAATAAATCTTAAATCTTAGAGTGGGTGTTTGTGGTCTAACTTCAACCATTACTACTTTCTTTTTGTGATCAAGATCCATACCAGCTGTATCATTCTGATCAATCATTTTCCTTTTCTGGCACTCCTTTTTCTTCTTTATTTGAATCAAGAGTTTCTCCTGATCTTTCAATTTTCTTTGCATAATGACAACTTCTCCTTAAATTTATTCGATTCATTTGATCTAATATTTTATTATATTATTCATACTATCAATCTCTATTTTCAGTTATTCAATTTTGAGTTTACACCCAATCACCTTTTCTGAGTTTTCTGGAATTGAGGACTTTAGTGTTTCAATTTCTTCATTCAGCTCAGAATTCTCTTCTTCATATCGCTGCATATAGAGTTTGACATCACGAACCACTTTGTTGGATTTATTTTTTTTGGATATCCAAGCATCTATCTCTTTAAAAGAAGCTTCTAATTCAGGCTAAAGGTCAACTTTTCCTTCTACTTCTCCCTCATCACTATTTATTTCTTCCTTTGTTTGAGAATTTACCACAACTGACACCACAACATATGCTTTATGATCCTTGTAGTTCTCCAAGTCTTCTACTACATATTCTTATGAACTTTCATCTTCTTTTGAAAGAATATTCTTCTTTTATAAGAAATTTCTCTTTGCACTTCTTCTACCTTTCACATTGTCTGAATACTTCTTCCATGGAATTTCATCATTGTCTTCGTCGACATCTTCAATCTTCTTAGGACACTTTGCTGCAAAATTTCCAATCTTTCCACATCAGATTCATGCACGTGTAAGTTTACCTTTGAAATTTTCTCTTAATCTTTTCATATTTGAAGAGGGAAATGACATAAAATTATCCAAATTATCTTCCTCTTAACTATCTTCAATATAGATATTCTTCATGGCTTTGAATTCCACTTATTTAGACTTCCCCTTTTCCACAAAATCATTATCATCATTTATCATTTCATATAAAACAAGAGTATTGTTAAAGTTATCCAATATCATCTCCTTAGGATCTTTATATTCCAATATAAAAACCTTCAGATTAAAACAAGGTGGAATATTTCTCAAGATACTCTTGACAGTATTTATATCTTAAATAATTTCTCTGAGATTGTGCATGTCTTCCATGAAAACATTCACTCAATCAAATAATGTATCAACGAAATCATTAGGGTTTATTCTAAGATCCTCATATTTGTTCCATAAAACCTACATCTTTACTTCTCTAACTTTTTAATCACCGTCATAAATGTTTAATAGTTTTTCCTACATAGCATGTGATATTTTACATGACATTACCTTCATATAGATTTCATCAGATATGGCTCCCCCTAAAGCATTAATCTATTTAGCATCACCATATAATTCCATTATATTTGATTATAATAAATCACCACTACTGATATTGGCTGATATTCCATGCATAACTATTGTAAAGACATCCATTCCTAATGATCAAAAGTATTACTACATCTAATTCTTCCATAATTGAAAATTGTTTCCATCGAAGATCAGAATCCCTTTATGATTAACAACCACTATTTCTTCTACTCATAGAGAACCACTAACTTTCAACCTTTCTCTCTAATATCAATTTTTATCCAAATTATGTTAAATACCTTAAGGGGGGGGGAGTGAATCAGGGTATGAAAGATTAAAAAAACTTCCTCTTCATATCTTGTTTTTTCATTAAACAAAAATCTCTTCTCTCTTCTTCCCATAGCAATATATGAATAGAAATTAAATCAATCATGAAACACAAAATTTATTACTTGATTCACCCTCACTGGGCTACATCCAAGTGGTATACAATGAATTTGTGCCAATGTACCAAATCCACTAAGGCTCACTTCAAAATTACAAGGTTCGGTCTAGACCACTTATATACCCAATCTCACTTCCTTTACAAGATTTAGGGTCTACTCACTACATTCCCAATGGTCACTACCTATGTATCTTTATCCGCCTTACTGTTGGCATAAAGGATCACCATATTCTTCTTTCTTCACTCGCTACTCTTATAAGGGATTAACTCACAGTTTATAGACTTCTAGGTCCCTTCATTTTCATGAAATATCACATCCTCAACTGTAGATAGATGTTCTGTTGAAGTCCCTTTTTCACCCATAGATGAAATCCAATTTTCTGTGTACTATTAGTTATCCAATTTTTTTTCATGAACTATTCAATTCCCTCTGTGAGAAACCTTATTCCTCCATGAACTACGATTCTATGCATAGTGTGAATTCTTCATAGATAACCTCTTCCACATACCACCTCTACTTCTATGAAATTTCTTCTTCCACGGACTGCTTCTTCCATGAACCTATTCTTATTTACGAACTGATTCTTCTCCACAGACCCTTCTTCCTTTTTGGGCTATAGTGCCGCACAAACCACCTTTTTTGAACCATTCCCATGAACCAACTAACCCTTCATGGAATCCTCCTCATGAACTACTTCACCCTTCATAGAATTCTCCCTTGCAAAACTACTTTCAGACTTCACCAAACTCCCAGATCAAAGATGTTTTCTTATGAAAATAAATCTACTTAATATTGGTATTAGTGGTCCTTTATGTAGGAAAATAGATCCACAAAATACATTAATCTGATATTTACCAAATCTTTGGTGTGATATAGCCTTCACCACGTACCACTTCTCTCAAGAACCATTCTTCCCTACGTGATCTACATACCGCCACTCTTCATTCATGGATCCTAAAATCACCACCTTGTTTCTTCCAATGACAAGCCATCTGACATACTACTGGACTTATGTGAACTGTAATCCTTCCTGTGAACCACAAGCCTCCTCGCAAAGCATTTTTAGTTCACAGTCTGTGTATCTTTCTTCATAGTCTACACAGAGTTGCTATGCAGAAAACTGCTTTTGCTGAAATTTCTTTTCCGTTCCACATAACACCTTTCACGGTCCAAGAACTATCCTTCGCGATCCTCAAACAATGAACCCCTTTGTGAAAAACCTTCCTTTTCTAAAAACAAACTCCCGATTTTGAGGCCCAAAAATT
Organism: Viscum album; assembly: GCA_963277665.1. NCBI lineage: Eukaryota > Viridiplantae > Streptophyta > Magnoliopsida > Santalales > Viscaceae > Viscum > Viscum album. Next base: position 666,969,839 of record OY728131.1, on the reverse strand, counting down.
TGGAAAACACTGAGAAATTGCACCACCTTAAAAATATGCTTCAGAAAATACCAACCATACTCATTTTTAGTCATATTGCTTTGTCAACAAACACAATCACACCCAAAAAAACAAGAGGAAATCTTGAGGGATTTTTTCTCAAAAATTTATGACTATATGAATTTCATATTAATTCACTATACCATAGATACATTTTATTTATTAAGCATACCCTGATGGTTTTTTGTGGATGATATGTGGTTATTTTTATTATTATTGGTGTTTATGATGTCAAAATAATGGTCTCTAAAACATATGATTTAGGCCCTCGTCTATTTCCAGTAGCCTTTAACATATGGGAAGATAAAATTTATGTCATGTAATGCATTGATTTTTTTATTATAGAGTGTTTCAAGTTAGGTTACCACAATGACAACCAAGGAATACTAGAAAGGTTATATAAGTGATATGTATCTTAAAGTTGTTGATGGGACTTGAATCATACATCAGCTAACGAAAATTATAAATTCAAAATTTTTAAGTGGACTAATTTTCATAAAATTATTTTTTTATTGGGTGTTACCAAAACATTTATCTCATTGTCTAGAAATTATTTCATGTTTGAAGTACCCAAGGGATCTGGATAAAGAGATAATCTTATATTTATTGAAAATAAGAAGTAAAATTCAATATGGATCAAGTGGAGAGTTTCTTGAAAGGAGTTTGGAGTATCCAAGTATTTGAGATGAGAGTATTAAAGAATAATGGAGTTCATAAGAAAAGAATCCATTATTTGGTATATTGGAGAGATTAAAGAACTCTTTAAATCTTGAAGAATGGTGTTTTCTATACATATTACAAGAAGGCTTGATATTAATGACATTATGAAACTGAAAGTATAGAATTTTATTGAGTAAATGAATTTTATGAGAAGATATATTATTTATTTAATGGTGATTAAGTAGTATATAATATGATATTATTGATAGTTGAATTCCATGAATGATTATATGAATAATATATGAAATTAGTATATGATTCAAAGGATTTGGAAACATTCATATGAATTTTATAAAGTTATTTGAAAAAATATTTAAGTTGATTTAGAGTAATTGAGAATGTTATAAAATGATTTGAATTGGATGGTAAAGTATTCTAGAATTTTTGGAGTTCCTAGAATATTTTTGAAATATATGCATTTCAGAAGGTGTTAGGAAATAACACCTAGAAGGTGTCTTTTATGTGATATCCATATAGAAATAAATTTATAAAGATAAGAATTTATGGATGATGGAAGAGGATATAATTCTACAAGATTGTGAGGATTACTAGAGTCGAGTTTCAAAAGTTACAAATTTCATGTTATTAAGAATCTAACAAGGTATTGGCTATGTTGAATTAAAAATATTCTATAATATAACAACTCTAAAAATTTCAAATTTTTATAAGAATAATTATGAATGCTTTAGTAGCTATGCATGATTAGTTTCAGAAGTAGTGCACTACATAATAATAGTTTTGGAAGAATCATGTCTATGGGTGATTAATTCCAGAATTAGTGCGACTATATAAGAAAGATTACATTTCAGAAGATATATCATAGTGGAAGTTGATTCATGGATACTGTAAAGAAACTCCAAATTCATTTTAGAAGAAGGAAGGATATAAAATTTTGAGTTTATAAATTTAGAATCTACGATAGAGATGTAGAATATTAATCTTGAAAGCAACAAACATTACATAAGAGTAGCTTGTTCTTGAAGTGCACTAAATTAGAATAATTTTGATTCCACAAAATATACAATTAGGAAGGTGGTGACCAACATAGTAATAAGTTTAGAATTTCATAGGTTATGTAAGGTTAACCAAATTTCACATAATATTAAACATAGTGTTTTAAAGGCAATGTCGGAATCACTCAAACCTGCATAAGAATTAATTGGATGTTTCAAGAGAAACATGAGATTAAAAATATACCATGAAAAGGTTTTCCAGTTTATTTATAGGTGAATTTTTTTGAGCTTTGAGAAGAATTTAAAAGGATGATATTTAGGTAAATTAAATGATGATAATAGATGAATAATTAAAAGATAAATATCAAAGAATAATTAAGGATATATTTAACCTAGGATAATGGAGATAAAAATAGTTGATACTAAGTTGTTATTTCAAATAATAAATATCATAATGAAAAATGAATTACTATGATTTTATCCAAAGATAAATGGATATGAAGAGAGGATATGAGGAGATAACAATACCACACTAAAATTTTATTTGATGAGTTTATTCATACACACAAATAATGATATATGTAAATTTGAAGGAATGAAGCATCTAGATTGAAAAATATGTTCTCATATTTCATGGATATTACTGTAATATTATTTAATATACTCTGACTAATCAAAAATTAGGATCACATACCAAAATTAATAGAAGTTTCCATAATTGAATTAGGATACTCATCCATGTTATCCTACTTTTTTGTTAAAATGGGAAAGGATTGGAGAATAAAAATGGTGATGTATTAGAGATAAATGATATATTCTACCAAATTGGGTTGATCATGAGAGAAGAACAGTGAAAAAAACTAACCACAAAAGAGGATCCATGAAAGAAGAGGCTTTTATGGAAGATGGTAGAAAATATATTCACTTATATTGTTGTAAAATACTCATTGGAGTCTAAGAAAATACTTATACTATAGTTGTGTGTTAATTTTTTATGATAAAACAAGAATGTGGGGCATGGAATGATAACCATTGAACACTAAGGAATAACTATTCTATGAAAATATTTATAGAAACTTGTATTTTTTTTGTTCCTACATGTTTTACTTTCTATCTCTATCTATATTTCATGGTCATCATCGTCAATTCATTAAATGACATTGATCCATACTGACTGAAAATTAAATTTTTATTATTCAAACACTTTTGAGGAAAAAGTGATAAACCATACAAGACTTCATGACTTAAACAACCATATCACCATGGAACAAAATTTTTAACCCAACCAACACCAAGTCATGATGTTGTGACCTATAAAACTCGAACCAGTAGAGACCCAAAGAATTACAATACCAAAATTTCATTCCCCATTTCAACACATTAAACCAGAAACTCCACCATTTCCAAGCATTCAACACCATAGTAAAAACACCAAAATTGGCTTGCAAGAAGTTGAATCGCATACCCCCAAAGTACATTCACAACTCATCATTATTGGAGACCTAATCCTTCAGCATCTCCAGGCCATTCTTTCCCCTTTCTTACCCATAGAAGAACTCAACAGACAAGAATCAAGACATGAACCAATCATCCAAAATCACAAACCACAAGACGAGCATATTCAAACTGAATAAACACGAAGCATATGGAAAGACCCACAACAATCATCCAAAATCATAAAACAATCCAAGAACTCAAAGTTTGGAAACCATCACCTTAGTCATCCACTCGAATTCCAACAAGCTGGAAAAAGATCCCAGTTGCAAGCCGCAATCCCGTCGTCGCCTTCACAATCGCACTCAGAGCCCAAAATGAACCTACCTACGAACCCTCTGTTGACACGGAAATGAAATTGAAAGAGACGGGACATGACCACGAGCCTTCACCACGCCGCCATGAAAAGCCCTATCAAATTAGGGGATAGGGAAAGAAGGAGGCAGCCAGCAGTGGCCATCAGGTTGATCCATACACTAACCAAAAACGTGGGAATTTTTTTTTAAAAAATTATGAAAGTAGGTGATTACTAATTCACTACTAGTAATCTATATCTCTCATTTGGGACCTTCAATTGGTATCTGAGCACATTTTCACCCATATAGATCATTTTTCAAAGATAATGATAGCATATTTTGGAGTTGGATTATATTTTTTCATTCATATTTTAATTGATATATTATTTTACTTGAGGAATCGAAGAAATTTTGTGTTGAGGTTTGTAACTTGATTTTCTCTAGAGGTTTTGATTTGATAAATTTATTTATAGAGTTTATCTTCATCTATATAGTTTTTTGAATATTTTGTTCTAGATATTTATATTTCATTCAAGACAAAGTAAAATTTTAATTTTCTCTCTACTATTTATTCTGAGGATTATTCTAATAGAAAGATAAAATATTTATTAAACAAGACACTGAGGAATAAAAAGAAGTGAGGGGAAAAATATGATAAAATTGATGAGTAATGTTGAAAAGTAACAAGATATAAAATAATATTTTATAGATATTGAGAAAAAAAATAAGAGGATAAAACATGAGATTTTAGGGTTAAGAATAGGTATTTAGATGGATTAAGAAGAATTTAAAATGATGAGTTCTATGGATTCAAAATCTAAAATTTAATTATCACATTAGAAATTCATGTTTATATCTTATAGAAATAAAATTTCTAGATTGAAAGATAAAATTAAAGAAATTAAATTGAGTATAATTGAAGCTACACATCATGTTAAAATTTTAGAGCTCACCAAATCCATGGAGAATGGTAGTTTTTTTTTGATTTGGTGGATCATGAATTATTTATTTTCATTATGCAACAAGAGTTTTTTGAGAAGTTATAGTAAAAGATGGAATTTTTTTATTTTATTTCTTAGTGAAAAATATAAAAGAATTTTGAAATAATAAAGAGGATAAAAATTAAAAAAAATTGATTCTTTAATAAAGTACTTGAATACCATTGATGGAGGAAAATATATTCAAAAGAAAATTCAGGAGGGTAAAGGTGATTTAAAAGTGAAAAATACCTTGAGAAAGAAAAACCATAAATATAGCGGGGTTTAGAAGACAAGGAGCACGTCAAATACTCTTAATAAGAAGAAACCTAAGAGTGAATGGGTCTTAAAGAAATAGAAGACATATTTGAGAATACCCACTAACTCCAATAATGGGTAGTGGAAGAAGATTAATTGTAGGTAGAAAACCCTAGCAAAGAAGAGTGGGCATGAGTATAGGGGGAGACTTACCCATAATGAAGAGAGGTTATTTATTACCTCAACAAAGAAATGAGGAGATTATATTTTTAAATATGAAGAAAGTATTAATTAAAAGAGACCTCATTCTATGGGAAAGTAAGGCTATAATTTATCAAGATATATACATGCTGATAGAATTAAACAAAGAGAGGTAAATCTTGATCCATAAAATTCTTTCACTAAAGATGTTTTTATAAGAAGTATAGGTTGAATGACCAAATATGGAAAAGTATATTTTGATAAAAATTATGATAAATACACCACTACATCAAGGGTGGATATAATATAGATAAATATATATGGTTCCCCAAGAATAACTCAAAAGTATGGTGTTCTTACACAAAACAGTCACTTAACCAAGCTATATATATTTCATTTGAAGGAAAAATATCAAGGTTTATTGTCTATAATTGGTGTTGTGGTAGTTTTTAACATAATTAAATTGATTTTTGGTATAATATTTCAACCCATGAAATTCAATGAAAACATACATCAAGAATAACAAGGTAGAACATAGGAAAAGTACATAGAAAAAAGGTAAATCTGTTCAATTTGAATAGATTTTGTAAGTTGTAAATTTTTATGAAATTTATAGAAATTGTGGTCATTATGATAAAGAGTATTGGTTATTACCAAATAAGAATAATTTATATACTCCTAAAGAAATAATAAAACATAATATTAAAAGGAAAAAATTAAATATGAGTTTTCTTTAAGACATGACCAGAATAATAGTGTTAAGAAAAACACACCCAAGAAGAGAGTTGAGAAGTATGCAACACCAATGAGGAGTTTATTTTATTATGTAATAAAAGGTTATATCATGGACCATTTCAAGTAATCCATGAATAAAAAGGTTATTATAATCATGATATAACCCTAAAGAAGAAAATCAATCCAATAATAAAGGAAAGGGTTTGGTTTGGTTAAATACATCCATGAGAATTTTTCAAAAAAGGATGAGTCAAAGGTGGAAGAGAAAACATGTATAAAATACAATAAATCTAAACATTTTCCAAAATATTTCATGATTATTTGTTCAAAATAATTATATAAATAAAGAAATATGAAATATTTATATAAAAAAACAAGTGTCTTGCCAGCTGATGTGAAAAAAAAACTCTACATGAGGATAAAATTTGAAAGATTAAGAAAAAAAATTTGCCCAAGAAAGATTAAGTTTGTAGAGTTAAGGGAATAATTATGATGAGTTCTCAAATAGATATAGTTGAATTGAAAAGAGTTTCTAAGTTGAGAAACATCTCTCAACCTTGATTCTCTAATTAATAAGATAAAGATTCTCCACCTTATACCAATATTTATTATATTTTTTTTCTTGTTCAAGGAATTGATGGTGATGTTAATCAGGGATAACCGAAGTACACTATGCAAAATGATACAATAAAAGATTAAATTTATCTTAGAGAAATCTATCATATGTTGAATCTATTCTTGAAGACTATTTATAAAGTTTATTCTTGGAGTTCAATTAAAGAATTTCATCCATAATTAAAAGGTTATGAAGTGAATCCCTTAAGGGGGAGTTTAGATGATTTGCTACCATAATACTTTATAAGATCAAGTATAGAAAATTATGAAAGGTGGTGAAAAAAATCAATATTTGAGGTTTTATAATTACTTTTTTCAACTGTATTTTATAATTAATAAATTGTTATTATTAATGGGGAAAGTATGATGAGATAGTTAAAGAAAAGGGTAACCTAAAGTGGGAGAACCTAATTTTTATTGAATGTTTTTAATGTGTTTGTTGAGTTGAGTGAAATATATAATCTAAAGATATACTTGAATAGACTATGAATGAAGATTTTTGAGTTGGTATCACATGTTGGGGTTTTTAATGGACAACTTTGATCTCTAGATTAACCACTCATATTTTCTACATCGAGCTAAATTATGTAGACCTATATTTTATTAATTTATGTTTTATTACCTTAAAAAATTCATTATATCCTTCTATAAAGTTTTTTAGGTTTTTCTATCAATAAGGGGGAAGAAGATGAAATTTCAATCATGAAAGAATGATATGAGTGTGTGTATCCATCAATTTTGAATATTTAAATTTATTGTTAATAATGGGGGTAATAATATTGAATTTAAAATTGGAATGGTTATTGAAAAAAATACAAAGGGGGAGAATGAAGTACCCAATGAATTTTGATGAAGAGAGAATGTTGTATTTATTGTCAATAAGAAGTAAAAATCAATGTGTATCAAGGGAAGAGTTTCTTGGTAGGGGTTTTCAGCATCCAAGTATTTGAGATGAGGGTGTTGAGGAAGAATGGAGTTCCCAAGCAAGGAATCAATCACGTGGTATGTTGAAAATATTGGACAATATCTTTAAGATTGAATAATTAAGATGTTTGAACATATTAGAGACTAAAACTGAAAGTGTATAATGTTATTGAGTAGAGAAAGTTTATGTGAAGATAAATCATTTATTAAATGATTATTAAATAGCATGTAAGTTACTATAATTTATAGATGAATCCCATGGATCATGAAGAATCTAGTTGCGGTGTTAATGATTTCATTGCATTCATTAGAGATCAATTAATGCATGATTATTGAGAATATATGGTGATAAAGCTAATAAAAGGATTTTGGGGCAGTGAGGTTTATTGGAATACTCTATAGTGTTAGTATACACTAAAAAGGATTTTGAAATATTCTTATAAATTTTATAAGTTTATTTGAATATGATTTGAGTTTATTTAGATTAGTTTATAATGTTTAAAAATGATCTGATTTGGGTTGAAAAGTATTATAGAATTTCTAGAATTGTTGGAATATTTTTGGAATATATGTATTAAGTGTTTGGAATTTTTTTGGAAAGTTTGTTTCTTGTGAAAACTAGATAGAAGTAAATCCATTAATGTCACAACCCTCTCCCGCAAAAGATACCGTAATGAAGAGAGAGAGAGATGATGACCCCCGAGTCTAACCTCCAGTAGGCCCTAAGTTGGAGACTAGCATCGAGGGTATAAAAAATCTTAGAGAATGGGAGGAATTACCATCTATAAATCACATGATACCAGAAGATAGGATAAATAATCACAAAAAACTCCAACGGACAATATAAAGGTAAACCAAAAACCATCCCAAAATGCATGAATAAATAAAAATTGATACAATAAAAAAGTCTCCAAAGTAAATACCAAAAATACAAGTTTATGGAAGAGACTAAAAAAAAGCTCCGACCTAGCTTTTCATGTCCACATTTGTACCCAAAATATTCCTAGAAACCTAAAAAATAGTTTATATACATAGGGTGAGCATAACAGGTATACTCAGCAGGGACATAACCAAGGCCTCAAATGCACATGTGAAAAGAGAATGTTAATGCATCAATGAAAAAATTGGAGAACCAACAAGAACCTATATAGTCCATATAAAAAACCCAACCTCACCATAGCCCACTAATCATATCATGCATCCAATATAACATTATAGAATCAAGATCATAACAAAGCAAGGTGCCCCGTTGCCACTTCCCCACTGATTTTCCACTCTCACACCCCAAAATTGAATGTACTGTGCTCCCATCCATTCCACACATATCACATCACATCACATCACATCCCACCCATAGAAACTTGGTACACACACATCACATCACATCCCACTCACAAACACCTATGCCACACATCACATCCTGCCCGTAGAAACTTGGGTTTTATATCACATCACATCCCACCCACAAACACCTGGGTCACACAACACATTACATCACATCCCACCCATAGACATTTGGTCCACACATCATCGTAGGGTAATCTCCAAAACCAACATATATCACAACTATTTAAGGAAGTGAAGGTAGAGTTGGTAGTCATCCATCCATATAAAATAACATAAACATACATGATATATAGACAAAACACAATAACTAACCTATGGGTTCACATCAACAACACTAGCGCACGCCAAATTACCACCACCTACCACATATAAACCATCTCAACTTCTACCACCACTATATGAAACACTATACAACCACTAAACAATTCACACAACATTTCACAATTTCATTTATAGGTTTCACCACATTTTTTTGTTAGCCATTTCATTTCACATTACACTACTCATTCATTTATTCAATTCAGTTTAATCCATTTATCACATATCTATTTACATTCCATATCATTTATCTAAAAACCTATTTTGTTTTGTTTACCATCATAGTTCACCCCATAGATAACCAGGAAACTATCTCAACTATGCCATGCTAAAACTAGCCTAACTCATACAACCACTGACCCAACACCCCACATCCTCCATCATCGTTGCATCACATCACCCAAGCCATCTCACCATATCAACTACATGTCACAACCATCATGAAACACTATCATGACACACCAAAAAAAACCACTACACCACAACCAATACACCATAACCACTACACAACAACCACTACACTGCCACCTCTATGCCACAACCACCACTTCACAACCTCTGTGCCACAACCTCATTGCAAGAAATTGAAAAACTGCCCACATTGCATCCATGCTAACCAACCAATGTGTCACTACCCCATGTACCACACAACCCATATGATCATTAACATCAACGCACAACATCCCAAACCATGTAGGGAAAACACAAAAATCACAAACACTCAACAACAACACAAACCATCTTTAATAATTATTCAGGGGCATTATCACATATATTCTTTATTTATCATGGTTATTATCAAACAAAATAGATGTCTAGGGGAAACTAATTATTATCCAAATATATATTATTTAAAGTTTTATCGAGGGTGTGATCACACAAAAACATAGCAAGGGTCATTACAACATAACAACTATAGCGCAAACAAGGCTCCCAACAACCTTTATTTTCAGAATTAGAAACATGCATGGATAATAACATCAACAACATATATCAAAGAAGTAAAGCATGCGATAAATCCCCATAACCATCAATTTTAGACATTATAATTAATTATCTCATTACACTAACCCTACCTATTCCCCCAAATGTAATAAAAAGCATGCAGATCTCACACATAGAACATAAACAGGTGAGAACAAAGATCCACCATCTCAAGAAATATTTCAATCTCACTATGCACCACAGGGTGAAAAAGAAATTTCCCAAAAACTACCACTACACAAGGAACTCATGGATCAAACTACACCACACCAAAGGGATTTCAAAAAATCTACTCATACACACCCCAAACAAAAAACGCACCACTATAGTGGATCTCCAAATAAGAACAGATTGAGACCCATGGGAAAGAGAGGAGAACTCTATATGGATCGCCAACAGGCATCTAAAGAAACCCAATGATCGAAGCAAGGGGGGAGAGGGATAGAATATCTCCTCAAGGAACTAGGTTTTATCTGGATTGAGAGAGAGATAGGTATGGTCAAATTAAATAAATACAGATAAAAGGGTTATAAAATAACAAAAAACCCAACACTTTCACATTGTGCAGCACATTCATGATGTGAATTCACATTTTTACAACTTACACCAAAATTCAAGTTGCCTTAGCTCGAATTACACTACTACAAAAACGGGCAATAACAGCGCTAAGATCGGGATTTAACAGCGCTAGAAAAGCGCTGTAAAGCTCAGCGCTGATAAAGGGGGGGGGGGGGTCCTTTAACACCGCTTTTTTAGCGCTGTTAAATGTCACCTTTAACAGCGCTAAAAAAGCGCTGTTAAATGTCACCTTTAATGGCGCTAAAAAAGCGCTGTTAAATGTCACCTTTAACAGCGCTAAAAAAGCGCTGTTATATGTTGCCTTTAACAGCGCTTTTTTAGCGCTGTTAAATATCTCCTTTAATAGCACTTTTTTAGCGCTGTTAAATTCCTGCCTGCTGCTAATAAAAAACCTGCACTAGCACAGCCAGCCGAGCAGACCTGCACAAAAACCAGTATATCAACCACAGACCTGCACAAAAACTAGTATATCAACCACAAGCATGTCATCAACCGATCACAACCCAACCAAACAGTGTTTTTACCATGAGTTAGATACCATCTACCCAGAAACCAAAACTACCTCATTACATAGTATCACAAAATATTCCTACACAACTCAGAAGATAAATACTAGAAAATTCCACTATGCATTATTTCTCCTTGGATTGCCACTTGGTTTTGACAAATCGTGTAGAGCCCATTCTCCTTGAATCATTCTGCAATACATAAAAAGGATATCCTAACTCTCCCAACCATCACCCTTAGTAATTATGTATATTAATACAAAAAAGGTAACATATCATAAATTGGGGGACTGTAATGAGACATCAAGATTAACATTCCATATATAGGATCGATGTCTGGTAGGATTGGTTGCGTTGATACATGACTCTACCTGGACCTCAAAAATAGATATATGATCTCACTCCAGGACTTTCAGAGAGACTCCAACTATGTCTAGGACATCCTGCTGAAGTGATCGTACTACCGTAAGTCGGAAAAGATACCAAAACCATCCTAGGAAGGATCATGGGAGCCAAACCTAAGGAAATATGTCCTCGATATAGTGTTCAAAGAGATCAATCATGGTACATAAAATTATGTGTCATTTAAAGGGTCACATGCCTTGTCGCTTTACCCTGGGTAACTCCAATGTTCAGCTGCCTGTGTGAATATACATGTCATATCAATAGGAAATTACATGGCATGTTAAAAAACATATACGTGTTACCCTTTGATCTTGTGTCCTCTTATGCACCCTTGCCCTATGTTAGTACATGACGTCGATCTCGTGTGATTCTTCCTGTGTATCTGTACAAGGGATAAACTGCGTAACTGGCTCATTAAAGACGTGTAGTGGGATATATTCCATGTAGGAAAGCCATGTAATCCACCCCAGGTTTGACTCGTACACGTCACATATGACCCATGGATCATTGTACTAAAGTGTTAACACAATCCTAAGGCGTTTGGTCGGTTTCCCGTATGTCAGTTATTGATTTCACTTAAAAATAAATCCATTTTGAACAAAATAGAGGCACTTTGAGTGGTGTCGGCCACACCGGGCCTCGGATTGAGTCGTGGTTGACTCTTATACGTCAAATTTGACCCATGGATCATTGCCCTTAAGTTTCAACAGAATCCAAATGCGTTTGGTCGGTTTGCCGCATGTCAGTTGTTGATTTCACTTAAAAATAAGTCCATTTTGAACAAAAGAGAGGCACTGTGAGTGGTGTCGGCCACACCGGGCCTCAGATTGATGCGGTGTTGAATCGTACACGTCACACATGAGTCATTGATCGTTGTGAAAAAGTATCAACGCAATCAGAAGCCGTTAGATCGGTTTGGCGTATGTACGTAAAATATTGTCCATTTTAAACTAAATACATACACTTGGAGTGATACCGGTCACACCGCGCCTCTGATTGAGGCGGGGTTGACTCGTACACGTCACATTTGACCCATGGATCATTGTCCTTAAGTTTCAATAGAATCCCAATGCGTTTGGTCGGTTTGTCGTATGTCAGTTGTTGATTTCACTTAAAATTAAGTCCATTTTTAACAAAACAGTGACACTGTGAGTGGTATCGGCCACACCGGGCCTCAGATTGATGCGGTGTTGAATCGTACACGTCACACATGAGTCATTGATTGTTGTGAAAAAGTATCAACGCAATCAGAAGCCGTTAGATCAGTTTGGCGTATGTACGTAAAATATTGTCCATTTTAAACTAAATACATACACTTGGAGTGATACCGGTCACACCGCGCCTCTGATTGAGGCGGGGTTGAATCTTACACGTCACATTTGACCCATGGATAGTTTTCCTTAAGTTTCAATAGAATCCCAATGTGTTTGGTCGGTTTTCCGTATGTCAGTTGTTGATTTCACTTAAAATTAAGTCCATTTTTAACAAAACAGTGACACTGTGAGTGGTGTCGGCCACACCGGGCCTCGGATTGATGCAGTGTTGAATCGTACACGTCACACATGAGTCATTGATCATTGTGAAAAAGTATCAATGCAATCAGAAGCCGTTAGATCAGTTTGGCGTCTGTACGTAAAATATTGTCCATTTTAAACTAAATACATACACTTGGAGTGATACCGGTCACACCGCGTCTCGGATTGAGGCGGGGTTGAGTCGTACACGTCACATATAACCCATGAATCGTTGTCCTAAAGTTTCAACACAATCCGAAGGCGTTTGGTCGGTTTCCCGTATGTCAGTTGTTGATTTCTCACTTAAAAATAAGTCCATTTTGAACAAAACAGAGGCACTTGGAGTTGTGTCAGCCACAAAAGGCCTCAGATTGAGGCGGGGTTGACTCGTACACGTCACATTTGAAGGTGAGTATGCATACACGATAGTTGACCTTCTTAGAGAAGGTTTTCTGGAAGAGTATAAAAGACATGAATCAATGAAGATCATTAGAGTGTTGGAGCAAATGTGGTTGCTACAAACAATGTGGAAATCGGCTTGTGCAAAGCGACCTAAGTTACAACTTGCAGGTATTGTACTCTATTTTTTTCTGTAAGGTTTCAGTTTAAATGCATTTTGGAATGATCATTTCTAGCCATTGTCTTTTAGGTTTTTTTGACAGCTGAGGGGAAAGGGTGGGGTCTGAAGACATTGTAGGATATGTCGAAGGGTGATTTTGTGTGTGAATATGTTGGAGAAATGTTAACTCCCGCAGTTCTGAAAAGAGTAACTATTTAAAAGAAAGTCACAAGTTTAGATACATCTCAAGATGGTCAGTTTAAAGACATTTTGAGGGACACTACTAAAGACATTCTCAGATATGCACACATCCCCCACTTTTAGATCGTTGTCTACTACAATGATCTTCCAAACAAGATATGCATTAGAACGCTCATGATACATAGAGAAATTCACTGGCCACCTTCGAGAATGATCTGAAGAAAAAACCATGACAGCATTATGTTTTTAACTTCAGCACCTCAATTGAGAATGTGACACCTTTTAGGACTTGGCGCCATTGTATGTTGTTTCGTCCACTGAATGGGTCTATCCTTTTATTTAATTTTTTTAACTTCAGTCAAATATTCTAGAAAGATGTCGCGGCAGATCCTTCACCATTTTGTTTTGCTGAACATCTCATTACATTGTTAAAAAAAAGCAGGGTGTCTTGCATGGGCAATACGTTCCTGTATTGAAGATGATGCACTCCCATTTATTGCGGGGTGGTTTTGTGGGTTTGAATAAATGGGAGTGCATCATCTTCAATACAGGAACGTATTGCCCATGCAAGACACCCTGCTATTTTTTAACAATGTAATGAGATGTTCAGCAAAACAAAATGGTGAAGGATCTGCCGCGACATCTTTCTAGAATATTTGACTGAAGTTAAAAAAAATTAAATAAAAGGATAGACCCATTCAGTGGACGAAACGACATACAATGGAGCCAAGTCCTGAAAGGTGTCACATTCTCAATTGAGGTGCTGAAGTTAAAAACATAATGCTGTCATGGTTTGTGCTTCAGATCATTCTCGAAGGTGGCCAGTGAATTTCTCTATGTATCATGAGCGTTCTAATGCATATCTTGTTTGGAAAATCATTGTAGTAGACAACGATCTAAAAGTGGGGGATGTGTGCATATCTGAGCATGTCTTTAGTAGTGTCCCTCAAAATGTCTTTAAACTGACCATCTTGAGATGTATCTAAACTTGTGACTTTCTTTTAAATAGTGACTCTTTTCAGAACTGCGGGAGTTAACATTTCTCCAACATATTCACACACAAAATCACCCTTCGACATATCCTACAATGTCTTCAGACCCCACCCTTTCCCCTCGGCTGTCAAAAAAACCTAAAAGACAATGGCTAGAAATGATCATTCCAAAATGCATTTAAACTGAAACCTTCTAGAAAAAAATAGAGTACAATACCTGCAAGTTGTAACTTAGGTCGCTTTGCACAAGCCGATTTCCACATTGTTTGTAGCAACCACATTTGCTCCAACACTCTAATGATCTTCATTGCTTCATGTCTTTTATAATCTTCCATAAACCCTTCTCTAAGAAGGTCAACTATCTTGTATGCATACTCACCTTCAAATGTGACGTGTACGAGTCAACCCCACCTCAATCTGAGGCCTGTTGTGGCTGACACAACTCCAAGTGCCTCTGTTTTGTTCAAAATGGACTTATTTTTAAGTGAGAAATCAACAACTGACATACGGGAAACTGACCAAATGACTTCGGATTGTGTTGACACTTTAGGAAAACGATTCATGGGTTATATGTGACGTGTACGACTCAACCCCGCCTCAATCCGAGACGCGGTGTGACCGGTATCACTCCAAGTGTATGTATTTAGTTTAAAATGGACAATATTTTACGTACATACGCCAAACTGATCTAACGGCTTCTGATTGCATTGATACTTTTTCACAATGATCAATGACTCATGTGTGACGTGTACGATTCAACACCGCATCAATCCGAGGCCCGGTGTGGCCGACACCACTCACAGTGTCACTGTTTTGTTAAAAATGGACTTAATTTTAAGTGAAATCAACAACTGACCATCTCGATATGTATCTAAATTTGTGACTTTCTTTTAAATAGTGACTCTTTTCAGAACTGCGTGATATGAAGGTATTTTGGATATTTTACTGGTTCATGCATGATATGAAGGTATTTTGGAGATTTTACTGGTTTTTTTGTCCAAAGGCCAAATAAATGTGGTCCATCATTCTTGCATGTTACTCGTACACGTCACCAAGGACCCGTGGATCCTTCTCCTAAAGGATGAAGGCAATCCGGATGCGTCTGGTCAGATTTACGTAGGTCAGTTGTTGTTTCCAATTAAAGTGGTGTCCATTTTAAACAAGAGAGCGACCCTTTGGGTGGTAGCGGTCACACCGTGCCTCGGATTGAGGCGGGGTTGACTCGTACACGTCACCAAGGACCCGTGGATCCTTCTCCTAAAGGATGAAGGCAATCCGGATGCGTCTGGTCCGATTTACGTAGGTCAGTTGTTGTTTCCAATTAAAGTGGTGTCCATTTTAAACAAGAGAGCGACTCTTTGGGTGGTAGCGGTCACATCGTGCCTCGGATTGAGGCAGGGTTGACTCGTACACGTCACCAAGGACCTGTGGATCGTTCTCCTAAATAATGAAGGCAATCCGAATGCGTCCGGTCGGATTTCCGTAGGTCAGTTGTTGTTTCCAATTAAAGTGGTGTCCATTTTAAACAAGAGAGTGACCCTTTGGGTGGTAGCGGTCACACCGTGCCTCGGATTGAGGCGGAGTTGACTCGTACATGTCACCAAGGACCTGTGGATCGTTCTCCTAAAGGATGAAGGCAATCCGGATGCGTCTGGTTGGATTTCCGTAGGTCAGTTGTTGTTTTCAATTAAAGTGGTGTCCATTTTAAATAAGAGAGAGACCCTTTGGGTGGTAGCGGTCACATCGTGCCTCAGATTGAGGCGGAGTTGACATGTACACATCACCAATGACCCGTGGATCGTTCTCCTAAAGGATGAAGGCAATCCAGATGCGTCTGGTCGGATTTCCGTAGGTCAGTTGTTGTTTTCAATTAAAGTGGTGTCCATTTTAAACAAGAGAGCGACCATTTTAGTGGTTCAACATTCTTGCATGTTGCTGGTGCATATCATCTGTTAAAATGGAAAAATGAATCATTGGAGAAAGAATTTTTTATTTAATAACAATTACAATTTTTCTACGAACATTTACATACAACAATATTTCATCTTCTGATCCCCTTAACCCCTCTCAAAAATGACCACCAATTGTACATGTCCCCAAGTCAGATCATCATTGTATTTGTGTACAATCTGTCATCAGGTATGCGGCCCACTCGTTTCTGAACACATCTATATCGTCTTGTGAGTATGAGGCTTTTCGGCAGTCATAGTAGTACTGCAAAATAAAAAAATAAAGAATTAATAAATAACTTAAACGAACTAGTAATTGTTTTTGAAAATACCTCTTTAGGGATGCTAGTTTGCTGATGAAAAACGATCTCTTTCATAAATTTACAAACATAATAACCGCAATCATTATCGTTTGTTTGTTTTGGACACTGCAAAAAAATTGATCATTAGGAGAATAAATAACTTGTGTTGAGGTGTGTTTGGATAGTGAAATTTTATTATATATACCCTGATATTTGTCCAGACGTAGTACTTGCTCGGCTCCTTATGCTTAGCCCCTGTCCTCATACCATGATTTAGACGATATTGGTACACCGCCCTATCATAACAGAATCCTCAGTAAAAGATAATATATATTATATAAATTGATGTTTAGACCTAAAACGTAAGATGTAGTGTCTTACAGATTCACAAACTCCATCATGTATGGTCGGTTTGATGGATATCCTAGCTTTGAATCCAGAAAATAAATCTTTGGAGTATCCAAGTTCACCGTAATTAGCAACCAATGTTGCCTAAAAACACAAAAAGGAATAAGTAATAAAAAAAGTGAAAATATAATTGATATGCTTTAATCGTAGAGTATTACCCCTGCATGGTTGGTATTAGGAAAAGTCTCTCATCTGTAATCTTGCGTTCAAATGTTTTCAGCAAGTCCTTCACTATTGCATCCCTTTTTGATGACTCTATTTTTGTTTGGTGTGTTGATGTGATATGAGGACTAACCAATCCAAATCTTGGCTCATGGGAAAATCCCTTCAACTGTTTTTCATAAATGCGTCTGTCAACAATATAAAATGCATTTAGTCATAATTTGCACATTAGATCAGCTTTTAGAAAATCAATTCATGGAAACATACCTCATATATACATTTACAACAGTGACGCCTAACCAACCGTTTTCAAGGATTTCATTTACATTTTCAGCAGCAACGAAATCTTGAATTTCCTCTCCGTATATATTATCTTCGAAAATCACTATATGACTATTACCATCTTTTAGCTTCGTATCCGCATGAGTCTTCAATGCTAGTAAATGTGGAAAGAGAACAGGTGGTGTTATTGTGCTTTCAGTAGCTCCTTGGGATCGATTGGTCGATCCTTTAGATGGTTTCGAGCCGATGTTAGTCACCCCCTTTCCTTTCTCCGTCTATAACAACAATCATTGATTCAGACACTCTTTTCATTAATTGTTAAGGGTTTAGCTTGAAAATAAAAGAAAATAAATACCTCTTTGTCTGCATGTACTCTTACAAGTTGTGTCGGCCATGCAATGAATGTCCCAATAGCCTTTTCGACCGTATGAATATCATAGTCATCAAGTGGAATAGGTAGCATTGCATTTGGCTCATGAGCTACAGTAATCATCACTTTCAGATGATCTTTTGAAAGTGGTCTATTATGCAGTGTGGCATCTGGGATATTGAACACTGTAGCCCTCGCTACAAGGTGATAGGTGGGTGTTGACAGATATAAATCACAATCATTATCACCCTGTAGAAGATCAGTACAGATAAATTATCATTGTTTTTCTGATTCATATTTCATGGGAACCGTTATTAGAATATTGATTACCACGGCTAAGACATTTTTTTTAGGTGAATGGCTCGCCTGAAAGCTGGTGGGGGGTGGGGCAGGATGTTCATGCGGTGGTTGTTCCTGAGTTGTGTCCTCCCTTTTCTTCCCACCCATAAAAGTTGCTAGAAACTCTCCCTTCCATTGCAATTGTTCTTCAAGGGTTGCTATTTTTTCGCTCATTTGTTCCAATTTTTTCTCTGTATCATCTATTTTTTTCTTCTTATCAAAATATACTCGGGGTGTCACCCCAAACCCTGCACCTCTGACACGACCGTATTTTTCTGGCTGCTTCAAAGCCGTCGATAATAGGTCTGTATCAGCTACAGGAGTAGCTGATTCCTGTGACTGTCAGATATAGGAAAAAAACTAATAATTTTTATGTAATAGCAATTTTAAACAAATCTTTTTATCATCGTGTCATACTTACACATATTTCCCACACTTTTTGTGTGTTCTCATCTATTAACTTCCCTTCTTTGTTCACACATGCCTCCTTCCATAGCACATGACGTGGGATAGAAGTGCATTTGGTTTTAGATTCATCAATCTACATATAAACATAGAAAGATAATTATGATGTTGTTTATTGGCACCTAACAATATTACTGTAAATTTACAATACGTACCATTTTCTTTTCTAATGAAGCGTACCCCATCCTTGCTTTACGATAGGGGTATGTTGGATTTGATGCACGTTCCTTATTTTCAGTACAGAGTTTCTGTTTCATAAATGAAATATTGACAATCAAAGTGATGAATACAGGTATCCTCAAACAACGTATTATCACTCACAATGTACCTGAAACTTCTCATCCCCACGACGGCCAATAAATGCATCCCATGCTTCTTGGGATATCAGGTGCGCATAGACAATGGGTGGGTGCGGGTTTATTTTACCTTTAGAATCTTTCAGGTGATATCTTGTTAAAATAGTACGAAAACCTCGATGAATCTTTCCTGAAAGCCTTAGTACATAATCCTTGTGTGAGTCGTCTACTATAAATGTACTCTGCAAGAGATTGAGAAGAGTAAGACACTGTTTCATCATTTTATTTGCTAGTTAATTAAAGAAATAAATGCATAATGTTACCGTAATTTCTTCCCAGATCACAGCCTTCAACCCGGACACAACATGGTGCCATGAATCTATGTCAATCGGCACGCATTGCCGAGTGACAAATCCAATGTAATTGCTAAACATAGCCTTGTTGGGATTCACATGTTGGCCTCGTGCATTCCATCCGACTTCAAATTTGATTCCTTTGCTTTTCGCCTTAAGAATTTTGGCTAACACTGTCAAACTACGACGCACCTGTGATTTCTGCGACGTCGGTCCTTCATTCCCGACCATTTCATCGATATCAACATCATCTATATGTTCATCTACTATGATATCAACGGCATGTGCTGATGGTTGTTGGACCTCAACACTAAGAGAAGGAGCCGCAACAGCAAGAGCAGCAGCAGGAGCAGTAGGAGCACCAGGAGCCGCAGCAGTAAGAGCAGCAGCAGGAGCAGTAGGAGCACCAGGAGCCACAGCAGGAGGAGGAGTAGGAGCCACAGCAGTAGGAGCAGCAGGAGCCGCATCAGGAGCAACAGTAGCAGCAGCATGAGCTGCAGGAGCAGTAGGAGCAGCAGCAGCCGCAGCAGCAGCTACTTGAGAGACTTGTTCAGTCTCAAGGTTAGGAGCACCAGAATGTGCAGAAGTCATTATCTGCAAAAGTGGTTGAACAGTTCATTCAAATTACATAAATTCTGTAATGATAAGATAATAACATGAGATAACAAGATCTATATTACAAACAAAATATAACCTGTTTACTGAACTCTCTTTCTTTTTTTCAAAGGTTGAAGAGATTTGACACCTCTATCGACAATCCAAATCCCTTCATTGTGGTCTCCTCTAACATACAAAACATCATCTGCATTGGGTCCGCTCCGAATTGATTGTGACGTACCACTAAAAGGATCGTCCTCAACTGAATTTTCATCGGAACTCTCAATAGTTTTGGACGATAACAGAACAATCGACCACTTTCGGTTTGCGGGATCTGGAACATAAAAAACTTGTACCGCTTGTGATGCCATTATAAACTGTTCGTCTTTGTACCCTTCTTTACTAAAATCAACTTTCACAAATCCCCATTCATCTATTTTAACACCACTATTGTTATCAATCCATTTGCATTGAAAAATCGGCAATTGAAATGTCGTATAATCCAACTCCCATATTAGTTTGATAATGTCAAAGTATGACATATTTGCATAAATTGGATTTCTATCCTTACTACCAGAAACATGCATCGCTTCAGCCACTAGTGTAACTCCACTATTTTGCATGGTACTCTCTTCATCATGTTCATCCGTATAGAATGTATAACCATTAATTACATACCCACTGTAAGATAATACATACACACTTGGTCTAGCGGCTAGCCATCGAAGTCGTTCTGAAATTGAATTCGGATTTTCATCCAACTGCTTAAAAATATGGTCCTGAAACCATCCTATAAACTGGTGATTATGTGTATCTGCTAACCATTTTTCAGCCCTCGATGGATTCAACTGCCTAAGAATTTCTTTGTGAGTTTCAATATATGGAGCAACCTCCCAACTGTTATGCAAAACATAAAGATGAGCCTGCTCCCGATCTGTAATACTGATTGTTACAACTTCTCTTCCAGAAATTCCCCCACCCTCAATGCGTCCAGTGTGACGAGATTTCGGGAGACCAATGCTTTCTACATCAGATAGGTATTCAATACAAAATTCAATGGCTTCCTCAACAATATATCGCTCCACTATACAACCCTCTGGCCGACTTCGATTTTTGACATATCCTTTCAAAATCTTCATATACCGTTCAACAGGATACATCCATCTATAGTGCACAGGACCACAAAGTCGAATCTCTCTCACCAAGTGAATCATCAAATGAACCATCATATCAAAGAATGTTGGCGGGAAGAACATTTCTAATTCACATAATATGATGACAATTTCTTTTTCCATAGCTGGCAATTTCCCCGGGTCTAAAACTTTGCTACATATAGCTTTGAAAAAGAAACAAAGTTTGGTTAACGTATGACGAACATTCTTGGGTAAAATGCAACGTAAAGCTATAGGAATTAGATCTTTCATCAAAACATGGCAATCATGTGATTTCAAACCTTTTAACTTCAAATAATTCATTGACACAATGTTCTTGATATTTGATGAGTACCCCTCTGGAACCTTTACATCATTAAAGAAGTTGAAAAACTGATATCTCTCTGCCCTAGAAAGAGTATAAGCAGCAGGAGGAAGAAACATTCGATTTTCACCTTTCACGGGAGACAACTCTTCTCGTATTCCCATGTCAACCATGTCCAACCTTGCCTTAATTCCATCTTTTGTTTTTCCAGGGGCATTTAGCAACGTTCCAATAACACTATCACATACATTTTTTTCCACATGCATCACATCAAGAAAATGTCTGACGTACAAACAATTCCAGTATGGTAATTCAAAAAAAAACTGATCTCTTTTTCCAACTGATTTTCGTAAGGTTTTTCGAAAATGGTTTACCAAAAACAGTGTTCATATCTTTTACTTTCTCAAACAGCTGATCACCTGTTAGTGGAGACGGTGTTGTGCGTTATTCTGAACTTCCATTGAATGATGTCGTCCAAGATCGGTACTTATGCCGACGAGGTAGAAATCTACGATGTCCTAGAAACACAGATTTCGATGAATGTTTCAACCTAATTTATTCTGTATCTTCTTCGCACACGGGACACCCTTGAGTTCCTTTAATGCTATAGCCTGACAAATTTCCATAAGCAGGGAAATCATTTATTGTCCCATACAACATCGCTCTCAACGTGAAGTATTCACTTTTATAAGCATCATACAACATTACACCTGAGTCCCACAATAACTTCAAATCCTCGATCAAAGGAGTCATATAAACATCAATATCGTTACCTGGTTGTTTTGGTCCTGATATAAGCATAGATAACATGATGAATTTTCGCTTCATGCATAACCAGGGTGGAAAGTTATAATTTAGCAACATAACAGGCCATGTACTATGAGTGCTGGTTTGAAAACCAAAAGGATTCACTCCATCTGTAGATAACGCAAGACGAAGGTTTCTCGGCTCTTTTCCAAATTCAGGATACTCATGATCAATTTTCTTCCATTGAGGAGAGTCGGCCGGATGACGTAATAACCCATCTTTATTTCTTTTATCTGCATTCCACGACAATTGTCTTGCAGTTTCTTCACTTCCATATAAACGCCTAAACCTTGGAATGATTGGAAAGTACCATACAACTTTCGTAGGATTGGATTTATCTTTCTTGTGTCGAGAAGCACCACACTTTGGGCATTCTGTAAGTGATTTGTTCTCCTTTCGAAACAATATACAGTCTTTCGGGCAAGCATGTATTCTTTCAGAAATCATTCCCATCGAGCGTAGCATTCGTCTAGCTTCATATGTCCGGCTTGGGAGCTCATTATCTTCCGGGAGCATGTCATTCAAGAGAGCAAGTAGTTCCGTAAAACTGACATCACTCCATCCATTGCCTGCTTTCAATTTATACAACTTCAGTACAGCGGACAATGTTGTATACTTAGTGCAAGCAGCATACAATGGCGTCTTTGCACAACTCTTTAACTTCTCAAACAATTTTGGGCAATCACGGGGTTCATCTTGAATTGTCTTTGTCATTTCCTCAATACGATCTTCATCATCATTGACATCTGTAATCAAATCCTCCATACGTTCTTCTTCATTATCTATATTTGTATTCATATCTGACGATCCATAAAACGCAGTTTTATCCCAGCCAGTAGCTACATTCGCTTTTTCTCCGTGTTTATTCCAACATTTATAACTCCGATCTATTCCGTGACATATCAAATGTTCTTCCAACTCCTCTGGAGTAAGTAGTCTAGAATAACAACAACGTAAACACGGACAAAGGATTTGAGAAGGATCCTTTGTGTGATCCTTTGCAAACTTGATGAACTCTTTCACTCCGTTCTCGTACTCTATTGTTAAACGATTAGAATCCATCCAATCTTTATTAATCTTCATCCTATTTGAATCTCAAATATTAGTATTTATGGTTCAAGTACACAAAATAAGACTTCCAAATACAGTAGAAGGGAACCACTTCCTTGGAAGGAGATCAAGTAGTCTAACCTATAATCAAGATTCATAAAAAAGAATATTAGATTCACTAAAAAGATGATTATCTATCACTCTATAAGGAGGATATAACAGGAGATAGAGGATTTCCAATCGATGAGAGATACCTTTATCAGAGCACCGAATAGGGGAACCTAAAGGAGACTTGTAATAGGGGATCCTCTCATTATTTTATATCTTATCTCTTGGTAAATGGTTTCTGTTTTGTGTTAGAGTACTTTTGTGGGATCATGTTGGTCAACACACCATTGGGGGTGTGATTAGAAGGCATCTGTCTTCGTAAGGGGTGTTCCCTCATGGTTTGTGAGTATTGTTTCATTTTGGATTTATACATGCTTGATATGATATGTATTGAATAGATAGTGATGATGTAATTTTTGGTATTTAATCAATATCACATTGATTGTTACCGTAGATGAGTGACCGTCATGCCTCATAAGGGTAGAGCCCATGTCTTTTATGGAGAATGGGATATCTTGGTAGACCATGTAGGACCAGTTCTTCCACAACTAGGTGAGAACATAGACCAGTTTACGAATATTTTTCTTGATGATAATGGATTGAAACAAGAAATATTTCCCCCAGTAGTAGACTGGTTCTAGGATGTGTTTCATGAGAATTGATCAGGGCTACCACCTAAAAGAGACTTTGAGTTCATGATTGAGATGATGCGTGGAGTTGAGACATTTTATATAACGCCTTTCAGAATGAAACAAGAATAGATTCAGGAACAAAAAACTCAATGAGAGGAGTTAGATTATGAAGGGTGCATCTGCTCGAGTATGTCACCTTGGGGATCTCATGTTTTATTTTCCAAGAAGGATGACAAAACATTACATATGTGTTTCTATTAATAGAATATGAATCAGATGAAAATTAAGAACAGATATCCACTTCTTTGTATTTTTTATCTATTTGACCAGCTGAGGGGTTCCATATTGTTCTCTAAGATTGATCTAAGGTTTGTTTATCATCATTTGAGGTTGAGAAATTATGATATACTATAAACTAATTTTGAAATCATGTATAGTTTTTATGAATTCTTCATAATAAAATTTGTGTTGACGAATTCCCCATGGCATTTATTCTCTTGATGAGTTGAATATTTCACTCGTACCTAGACCAGATTGTAGTTGTTTTATGGATGACATATTGGTGTAATACCAAAATAATGATGATCATTCCCAACATCTGGACATCATCATGAGTACACTTAGAGAGAATCAGCTATACACAATCTATCTATATGAAAACATATACATCTTCTTCATATATTGTTACCTTAAGGCGGCGGCCGAGGGCGTTGCGGTTTGCGGAAGGCGGCCGCGGAGGGCGACCGAGGGAGGCCGAGTGAGGCGGAGGGCGGCGGAGGCGGCGGAGAGCGGCCGAGGGAGGCGGAGGGCGGCCAAGGGCGGCAGAGAACGGCGGCCGAGGGCGTTGCGGGCAGCCAAGGGCGGCAGGCGGTGGAGGTCGGCCGAGGGTGTTGCGGGCGGCGGAGGACGGCGAGTGTACCGAGGGCGGCAAGCTCCGGTGAAGCGAACACAGCAGCGGTATTCGGGAGAAGAGTAGCAGGGTTACGGTTCCGCGAGGGCTTTATCTGCGATAAAACGAGGGCACTGTGCGACCGACTTTATAAAAAAGTCGACTAAGGTTTTATCAGCGCTAAAAAAACGCTGATAAAGGGTACATTTATCAGCGCTAAAATTATAGCGCTGATAAAATCTAGCTTTATCAGCGCTTTTCTAGCGCTGATAATATTATGATTTATCAGCGCTAGAAAAGCGCTGATAAAGATTCCCCGTATCAGCACTACAATTATAACACTGATACAAGGTCTCTTTATCAGCGCTTTTTTAGCGCTGATAAAGATAATTTTTATCAGCGCTTTTTGAGCGCTGATAAAGGATACCCTATATCAGCACTGAAATTTGAGCGCTGATAGAGGTGTTCTGTATCAGCGCTTTTTTAGCGCTTATATAGGCGAACCTTTATCAGCGCTTTTTGAGCACTGATAAAGACCAACTGTATCAGCGCTAAAATTGTAGCGCTGATACAGATCATATTTATCAGCGCTTTTCTAGCGCTGATAAATATTACTATTATCAGCGCTAAGAAAGCGCTGATAAACATTAGCTTTTTCAGCGCTGTAATTTTAGCGCTGATATAGGGTATCCTTTATCAGCGGTTTTGCTTAGCGCTGTTATAAGGGCGCGCTTCCCTTGCCCGTTTTTGTAGTAGTGTTAATTACATATCATGAATTCACCTATCAAAACGTGAGTCCATTTAACACTTTATAACTTAGCTGAACACAAGCTATGAATTCATAGTATTCACAAGTTTTGGATCACTAATTCCCATCGTATAAACCATTAATGAAATGAATATCCTAAATTATCTCTGTTACACCTCCAACTATTATGAAACCTCATCTAAACTCTTCTAAAACACCTCCAAGACCATAAACTATAAAAGTAACATACCAGTAAGGAACAAATAGTTACATTAGATACCACTCAAATGATTCTTTCCCTTAAGAATCCAAAAACAAGCTCAGAAGTAAAGGGGACCGAACAACCACCTCATTATTGGATCGGGTTATACCAAATATACACAAGAGGGGGGGGGGGGTGAATTGTGTGTATTGCAATTTCTTCACAAGATCGTAATCTGTCCTTTTAACTTTATCAGAATGATTAAGTAGCGGAAAATAAATAGCAAAGGACACACGATGTATAGTGGTTCGGGGAATAGAAGGCCCCTAGTCCACTCCACCAATGCTCTACTCCACGAGCTTGGTGATTTTCACTATCTGGTCCTCTTATCAATAGATCGTTCCACAAATGAGTGCAGGTAGTTGACACCTTTACATATTTAAGGAAAAACAGAGCCTTATGGTTCATACACATAACCGAACACACAGCTTAGTATGAGAATCCAGTCACTCAAAGTAAAAGAGTATTTATTTTTTTGAAATACTTTCCAGTTTTTCTTCATAATTGCAACATCGTACAATTGACAGTCGATGGATTGTCATCTTCAGAATGAATGATCTTCAGGTAAAAGAGTTCTGAGGTTGATCTGGTTGTAGTAGATCTTGAAATATAATTCATAACTTGAACAACATTCGATTCACAAAATATATTCAATGTAGAATCAATGAATCTTCAATCGCATTTCTTCTTCTTTAGAAAACAAAGTTTTGTCACTCTTCGTAACAGAAGATCTGTAAGTCTCGATTGTCTCTGTAAACTGTAGCAGTGAAAAACTCAAGAGTTTGATATATATTTTTCTCTTTTTCAATGATTTGTCTCTATGTTTGTAATACAAAATAATACATGTATATAAAGAATAAATACAAGTGTTCTCATTTCAAATTTAGATCCACATAGGCCACCTTTAGAATCACGATATTCAAATATTTGAATAACAGATCAGTCGAAAATCCCCTTAAAATTTGTTATAAAATTCTCCACTTAAATCGATATTTTGAATCATAAATAAAATACTTTGAATCAGTCAAATACATGCTTTAGATTTGGGCTTTTAATCTGACTTGAAATCAGCCTGATAATCTATATAAATACCGTTGCTTTAATAAAGTCATAATTTAAATCTTCGATGCCAAACGTAGGGTTGAACTGCACAACATACATTCTCTAAACGTAAGGTTCATAACATAAGGTTGATCTCAAATGTAAGGTTGATCAAAAATGTAAGGTTGACCACAAACACTTTTCTCTTCAACTTTCAAATGTACGGTATATAATACATACATTTATCAGCTTCTAAATGAATGGTAAATGATCCAATGTAAGGTTGTTTACAAAAGTAAGTTTGATGAACCATACTTTTGAGAAAAAAACATGACTTTCCATACTTATGTAGGGTTATTCTTCCATGCTTTTCTGATATTCCAAACATAAGGTTCCTTCCAAACATAGGGTTCTTTTTCCATACTTTTCTGATAACGTATGGTTTCTTAACCATACTTTATTGATAACTTAAGTGAAAGTTCTCATCCTTACGCTACGCTCCTCAATGTAGGGTATGAACAGTGTTTCTAGAACACGCTAAAGTGATTTCCGAACATGTTGTCAAATATTCCATGTGGATTAAAACGCTTAAATTTCAAAATAAAGAAATAAATAATATTAATTTTCTGAAATATACTCAAAGTAAAATCATTATAATAACAAATAAGGGTATTTGTGAACATCAAAATCATCATAAAAAGACAAATTATTGTTTAAAATAAAACTTGCTCAACAATCTCCCCCTTTTTGATGATCACAAAACCCATAAAATAACCAATAAAATTATCTTACAAAATTAATTGCATATAAATTAGAATTTTGAAAAGATAAAAACAATATTTTATTTTAAAAATTATTTCCTAATTTTTACATTTTCTCCCTCTTTACAAAGTAAAAATAATATCTCCTCCTTTATAAATAAAGAATTTTGTGTTTATCCAAAAATTTCTCCCAAAAAAATATGTTGTGTTTTATCCATATTTCTCCCCCTTTTTGTGATATAAAAAATAATGATAGAAGAAGAAATATAGCACATTTTAATGTAGCACTAAACTTAAGTAAATGCTATGATAAACTAGTTATCAATATTTGAATCTATATTACTAGCATTCTAACATAGGAAGTACAGTAAAACAAAGTAATGACTCATAAACATGTGATTCAAATATATGTTATTGAAAATATAATTAAAAGTACAGTAAGGACGATGAGAATCAAGGTTGGGCTATAAAGGTTTGTAAAATGAGATTCAACACCTCTGAATGATTTCTTTGTACTCTGACATCTGTATTCTCAACCTTTTCATCAGTCCATAGCTTAACTGAACTATGCGATCTCTTCCTTCCTGAGTCAGATGAATGTATTCAATCAAATTGACTCTGAAAAACTAATGTAACCTCTCTTACTTTTCCATAAAAAGAGTTAACTTATCAGCGAACTGATTCAGAAAAACTCTAATTCAAAATACATTTGAAGTCAACTGGTCAATAAGAAACTTATGATTGTCCAACAACATAGATAAAGGAGCACTATTGCATTAAAGGTCCTGCAGTCTATCATTCATATTTCTCATAACTTTTGGAATGGCCTAAAATCTTCTGATCAGATTAGGTGAAATACCTGATGTACTGGCTTCATTATTTATGACAACTGCGAATTGTTGCTCCATAAAATATTTAAACTCTTGTAAAGATGACTTCATCACCATTTCAGATTTGAGATTTGAAACTTCAACCAACATTCCTTTCTTGAAATTTTCAACTTCTTGCTTAAAAACAGAACTGGATTTCAGTCTTTAAAATTTCAGATTCTCTTTTTCTAATGATATTCTTAAAGAATCATTTTCAGCTTGAAATTTATTAAATTTTCTAATCAACTACTCCACATGATCATTATAAGAATCAGAGGCACCTTGTGCTTGATTCATAGTCTGAGCTTACACTGGATGTATCAGAGCTAGAGGTAGGGAGTCAGCATCTGACTTCTCTTCATTGTTCCTCTGTACTAGCTTCTCCACTGATTTTTCCTTTGATTCCTTTCCTGACTCATCCATATAAAAATATTCACCAATAATTTTAGTGTAAATTTAAAAAGGGTTATCTACTGGGTTAGGTTCTTTCTCATACTGATCATCAGCTTAATTGATTTTCTCCAAGACAGGTTCCTCTAATATAGCTTCCTCTAATATATTTTCCTCTAATATAGGTTCCTCGTGAGCTAATTATTCTTGGACAATTTCAGTAGGCTGTACATTTTCAGATCTATCCACTTTAACTTCTCCAGGATTTTCAATAATTGGATGCACAATTTCTTTTTCTACTTGAGGAGTCGCCTCAATCTGAGAAACTGTTGGTTGTGCAATTTCTTGTATTATTGATTCTCTAATAAAGTGGTAGCTTAGAAGAGGTTCAGTTGTTCTAAAATTTTCTTGAACATGTTTCTTATCAGCTTGAGATACTCTTTTCCTTCTCCTTTGAAGTCCTTATTGACTTTCCTCATCAGTAGATGTATCAACTGCCTCAAACCATATCCTCATTGTTACTCTACTAGTTCTATATTCATCTACTCCTTCCTTTTATTTTACAGGTATCTCTTAAGCACTCTCTTTTTCTTCTTATGCTCCAAAAGGCATGAGTTTTCCTTTTATTATACTCCAAAAGAAACCAATATTCCTTAGTGTTCCAGCATTGAAAATGTTTCTATGGTGACATTTCACTTGGGCATCCAGTAGCCTTATCATATCTGTCTTAAAGAACATCTTTGAAATGAACCTTACAAAGGGATAGAAGTCCATCCTCACTTCTGGTTAGAAGAAATAGTTGAGATATCAGAACATAAATCTTGGAAAATTCAACTTTATATCACTCATAAATAGAAATATTATGTACATATCAGGGTACAATATTTTCTCCATCTCTGACATTCTGGTTGCAATACCTATTTGCACAAATTTAACTAAAATCTTCTGGTCAGGCTTTAGACCTTTCATAAACATCTTCCTTATATTTGTAGATCCAAATAGAAAAGACATAATTTCCTCAGACTTATATACATTATCACCAATATTCTTTAAATAAAAATGGAAAACTTCCTCATGAGGGCAGTTAAGAATTTTGGCTATCTCCACAGACGAGATTGAAAAATCTCTGTCCTCAATCTTAGATAATATTGAATCTTCATATTCTCCCAGATTGAAATAAATCAATTTAAAAAAGTGAAAAATTTCTAACTCATATAGAAATTCTGTGTAGTCCCCATTGAAGGTTTGATCGAGTTTCTGAAATGTGATGTCTTGCCTCAGCATCAGATCTGTCTGGTACAACCATTCCAAATCGATCACTTTTCCTTGCAAAATCTTTCATCCTACCGAGCATTGTTGCTTGGCGTTGCTGGTTTCTGGCTCATCAGTCCTTTTGGTTTTGTCCATTTCTTTCACAAATTTCTGAAGGTTCGAAAAGCTAGGGTTTCAAAGGTTCAGGTGTGGGTACAGAAGAGCAGTATAAGTTCTCAGGGTATCGAAGGGTTTTAAGAAAATGAACGGTTTTGGAATAGGAAATAGTTTCTGACATCCTTGATTCTCATGTCATTACATACATAGTAATTATTACATTATTTTAAAAGTAAAAACTTATGCGGAAAAAGTTTAAAACAGAACTGACGAAATTTTTAAATTAATAAATACAATTAAAAAAATAAAATAAGAATTAAAATAAATCATTTAAAAATAAACAAACCTAGCTCCCCCTTAATAAAATCAAACCTTGCATTGTGAAATGGTTTAGTAAAAATATCATCTAATTGATTTTCAGTGCTTAAAAATTCTAAGAATATATCCTTTTTAAGAACATGATCTCTTAGAAAGTGATGTTTGATATCAATATTCTTAGTTCTAGAATGATTAATAGGGTTTTTTAAAATATTTATAGCACTAGTATTATCACATAAAATATGTGTATTATTAAAATTTAGTCCAAAATACATAAGAGTGTTTTTCATCCACAAAACTTGTGCACAGAAACTGCCAGAAGATACATATTCTAATTCGGCTATTGACAAAGAAACTGAGTGTTGTTTCTTACTAAACCATGACACTAAGGATTTTCCTAAAAAGTGACAATTACCTGAGGTTCTTTCTCTATCTAATCTACAACTTCCAAAATATGCATCTAAATATGAAATTAAATTAAAATTAGAAGTTTTTTGATAGAGAAGAGACTGAAAAACAGTTCCTTTTAAATATCTAAAGATTCTTTTGACAACACTTAAGTGAGATTCTTTTGGATCTGATTGAAATCTAGCACAAAGACATACTGTGTACATTATATCTAGTCAACTAGTAGTAAGATATAATAAACTACCAATCATACCTCTATATAACTTGTTTTCAACTTATTTTCATGTTTCATACAAATCAAGTTTTATATTAGTACACATAGA
This sequence comes from Viscum album, assembly GCA_963277665.1. Classification (NCBI taxonomy): domain Eukaryota; kingdom Viridiplantae; phylum Streptophyta; class Magnoliopsida; order Santalales; family Viscaceae; genus Viscum; species Viscum album. Next base: position 666,938,249 of record OY728131.1, on the reverse strand, counting down.
AGTTGAATATGTATTGTTGTTTTCAAGTCCAAATTTCTTTAGTAAATCATTAATGTATTTGCTTTGATTTAAAACATTTCCAAAAATCTTTTTGATAAATTTGAAGTCCTTAAAAAAATTAATTCTCCCATCATACTCATTTCAAATTCTTTTTTCATTAAATTTGAAAACTCATGACAAATATTTTTGTTTATTGAACCAGAAATTACATCATCAACATAAATTTAAACCAATAAAATATTAGAGTTGATGGTTTTCTTAAACAAAGTTGGATCTACCATCCCAACAATAAAATAATTTTTTAAAATAAAATAACTTAATCTTTTATACCAAGCTCTAGGTGCTTGTTTAAGGTCATAAAGAGCTTTAGTAAGTTTAAAAACAGAATCTAGTTTTTGTGAATTTTCAAAACCAAGAGGTTTCTCAACATAAACTTCCTCCAATAAGTAACCATTTAAAAAGGAATACTTAACATTCATCTAAAATAATTTAAAGTTCATATGAGGTGCATAGGCTAAAATAATCCTAATGGATTCTAATCTAGCTACAGGTGAAAAGGTCTCATCATAATCTATACCTTCTTCCTGATTATAACCTTTAGATACAAGTCTTTCTTTATTTATAGTTATTATTCCTTGATCATCTTGTTTATTTCTAAAGATCCATTTGGTTCCTATAACTGAATAGTTCTGAGGTCTTTCGACTAAATTCCAAACTTCATTTCTCTTGTATTGGTTTAGTTCTTCTTGCATTGCTATCATCCAACTTTCATCAACTAAGGCTTCTTCTAATGTCTTAGGTTCTAATTGGGATAGAAAGGAAGAGAATTCAATAATATTTCCTACATTTCTTTTAGTTTTTATTCCAGTTTCTAGGTCTCCTATAATAGTTTCTAAAGGGTGATTCTTTAGGGTTATAGATTTTATAGTTAGTACACTGTTAGGTTATTCAATTACATGTTCTTCTGAACTAGACTAAATTTCATTTAATTTTTTTAAATCATCTTTTAAGTTCTCAAGTCTCATGTTATCATTAGAGTCAGATTCATCATTTTGGTCTTTCATTTTCTGAAAGGGATCAAATTCATCAAATTTCACATGAATTGATTCTTCAACAATCCTTGACTTTTTATTAAAAACTCTATAATCTTTAGAAGTAGCAGAATATCCTAAGAAAATTCCCTCATCAGATTTTAGATCAAACTTACCAAGATTGTACTTGGTGTTTAAGGTGTAAACCTTGCATCCAAAAACTTTAAATTAATTTACTTTAGGTTTTTTTTTATTCCAAAGTTCATAGGGTGTATTTTTAAAAAGTCTTATTAAAACTCTATTAATTATATAACAGGATGTGGTTACAGATTCTGCCCAGAAATAGGTAGGAAGACTGTATTCATTTAGCATATTCCTACCCATTTCTTGAATAGTTCTATTTCTTCTTTAAAAAATTCCATTTTGTTGAGGTGTTCTTGGTGTAGAGAAGGTGTGTTTAATATCCATATTTGAGCATAATGAATTAAATTCTAGATTCTTAAATTCTATACCATGATCACTTCTTAATGAAATTATTTTATAATCTTTTTCATTTTTAACATCTTTGAAAAAACTTTCAAATATAGTAAAAGCTTCATTTTTATATTTTAGAAAATAAATCCAAGTAAATATAGAATAGTCATCAACTAAAACATACACATATAATTTACCAACCAAGCTTTCTACCCTTAAAGTTCCAAACAGATCCATATAGATAAGTTCTAGAGGTTTGGATGTTGTAATTTTGTTAGTAGATTTGAAGGATGATTTGTGCTGCTTGCCAAGTTGACATGCATCATAGAATCTATCACTTTCAAATTTGAGACTAGGAAAATCAAAAACTAATTGTTTCTTAGATAACTTTTGTAAAGAATATATATTGAAATATCCAAGTCTTCTATGCCAGATCCAAGATTCATTTATCTTAGCGGTTAATAATTTTACTTTCTGTTTACACAAGGAATTTAAGTCTAGGGTGTAAACATTATCAGTTCTTGGTGCTCTAAATTTAAGAAATCTATATTTAAAAACAGAACAACAGTTATTAGAAAAATCAAAAAAATCAACATCATCACATAATTGAGAGATACTTATTAGGTTGTGTTTCAATCCTTGTGCATAAAGTACTTTATTGATTGAGACTGATTCTGGATCTCCAACTGTTTCAATGCCAATAATCTTACCTTTGGAATTGTCACCAAATGTGACTAGACCACCATCCTTTTGATTTAGAGTTCTAAAATTTTATGATTTTCCACTCATATTCCTAGAGCAGCCACTGTCCATATACCATATTTCAGTTTGGTTTATGTGACCTTCTTTATACAATGGAATTTAAACAAGTATTTGTTTTGGTACCCATATTCTGTTGGGTCCAGTAGTGTTAGTTAGCAGAGATCTGGGAATCCAAAATTGCTTTGTTTTTCTATAATCAACAAAATCATATAAGCTGCTTGCAACAAAGGCTTTCTTAATCCCACTTATTTGCAGTTGCCTTAAATAAAAAAATTTAGATATGTGTCCTCTTGTTTCACAATAATTACATATTACTTTTCTAGTACTAGGAACAAATTAATTTTTATATAGTTTAGGTTTTTCACCTTTACTGCTTATTCAATATCTTTCCTTTTTAATCACATTCTTTCCAAGTATTTTATTTAGTGTATTTTCTCCTTTTGTAAAAATAAGAGCTGCACTTTTGTATGTTTATACTTCTATTTTTAGTGTTTTTATTTTATTTTCATTATCCATATAGTTTTTGTTTGATGAGTTATATTTTTCAATTAACTCTTGATGTTGTTTTAGAAGAGTGTCTCTTTCTCCTAAAACAGTAGTATGAATATTTTTCAGAGATTTATGCTTCTTAAATAAGGAATTATATTTATCTTTCAGCATATTACAACAGGTTGTGAGTTTATTATTTGAACAACTAGAACTAGAATCTGAATTAGATGAGTAATAGGATTATACCTCATCAGCTTCTACCATAAATCATGTGTTTTATTTCATATTTGATTCTTCTTTTCCCGAGTAAGACTTCGATAAGCTGCTGGAGTCTTCAGAAACACTCCATGTAGCTTTCATTGCCTTCTTTTCTTTCTGCTCATAGTCATTTCTCTTGAATAATTTCTTTTTCTTATCTTTCTTTAATTGAGGAAAGTCAGGTCTGATGTGACCCATCTTTTTTCATTCATAACATCTAACTTCATTTGTTTCTTTTTCATCCTTTTTGAAGGATTTTCTGAATCCTTTCTTCTTTCTATAGAATTTACTAAACTTTCTGGCTAGCTGAGCTAGTTCCACATCTGAATTTGATGAATCAGAATTTTTTAATTTCACTTTGATTTCATTATTCATTTTTCTTTTCTTCCTTTATGATGTTACTTTCAAGGTAGTATTTTTTATCTTGATCAATACTTTATTCTCATTTACTTCATCTTCCATCTCAACTTCATACATCATAAGAGTTCCAATTAACTCTCTAATTGTAATATTTTTTACTGGTGATGATTTTCTAATGGCAGCCGAAATTCCATTCCATCTTAGTGGTAGTACTCTTAGAACTTTCATGGCTTGACCTGCTTGTTTAATAGGACATCCCAAGGTAGTGATGTTATTAAAAATTTTTGTAATCCTTCCATTCATCTGGGTGATTCTTTCTCTTTCAAACATTCTGAATGTGTTGAATTTTAATTTAGCAGTGGCATACCTCATTTGTCTGACATTGTCAGTTCCTTCATAAGAAACTACAATTGCCTGCCATATTTCATAAGCCGTTGGGCACTGAGATACTCTGTTGAATTCATCTGGTCTAAGACCATAGATGATAGCATTCATAGATTTCAAGTTTATGTCGTACTCTGCTTCTCTGTCAGCACTCCATGTTTTAGATTTCTCTGGAATCACATAGGGAGTTATAATTTTTTAGTAGACTTTATATCCAAGGTTCTTTAAATAAATAATCATCCCTAATTTCCAACATCCATAATTTTCACCATTGAAGTAGGGAGCTCGAACCATTGACATACCCTCTCATGTATCGACCATTGGATTTTTATAATCCAAAAACTTTCAGCTTGTTATAACTTTATCAAAAGAACCACCTTTGATACCAATTGTTGGATCGGGTTATACCAAATATACACAAGAGGGGGTGAATTGTGTGTATTAAAATTTCTTCACAAGATCGTAATTTTTCCTTTTTACTTTATCAAAATGATTAAGTAGTGGAAAATAAATAGAAAAGGACACACTATGTATAGTGGTTTTGGGAATAAAAACCCCCAGTCCACTCCACCAATGCTCTACTCTACGAGCTTGGTGATTTTCACTATCTGGTTCTCTTATCAACAGACCGTTCCACAACTGAGTGCAGGTAGTTGACACCTTCACAACTTTAAGGCAAAACAGATCCTTCTAGTTCATACACAGAACCGAACACACAACTTAGTATGAGAATTTGGTCACTCAAAGTAAAAGAGTATTTGTTTGTTTTTTTTTTTGAAATACTTTCCAGTTGTTCTTCACAATTACAATAGCACACAATTGACAGTCGATGGATCGTCGTCTTCAGAAAGAATGATCTTCAGGTAAAAGAGTTCTGAGTCGATCCAATTGCATTAGATCTTGAAATATAATTCAAAACTTTAACAACAGTCGATTCAAAAAAGATATTCAATGTAGAATCAGTGAATCTTCAATCATGTTTTTTCTTCTTCAGAAAACAGAGCTTTATCGCTCTTCATAACAAAAGATCTGTAAGTCTCGATTGTCTCTGTAAACTATAGTAGTGAAAAACTCAAGATATTAATATAAATTTTTCTCCTTTTTGATGATTCATCTTTATATCTGTAATACAAAATAATACAGGTATATAAAGAATAAAGATGAGTGTTCTCCTTTTAAATTTAGATCCACAAAAGTCACCTTTAAAATCGCGATATTCAAATATTTGAATAACAGAGGAGTCGTAACTCCCATTAAAATTTCCATGAAAGCCCCACTTAAATCAATCTTTTGACTCATAAATAAATGGATTTGAATCAATCAAAGATGCGCTTTAGATTCAGTTTTTTAATATGACTTGAAATCAGCCTGATAATCCACATAAAACCCATTTCTTTAATAAAGTCGTAATTTAAATCTCTGATGCCAAATGTAGGGTTGAACTACACAACATATAGTCTCTAAATGTAAGGTTTACAATATAAGGTTGATCTCAAATGTAAGGTTGATCACAAACGTAAGGTTGACCACAAACACTTTTCTCTTCATCTTTCAAACGTACGGTATATAATCCATACTTTTATCATATTCTAAATGAAAGGTAAATGATCCAACGTAATGTTGTTTATAAAAGTAAGGTTGATGAACCATACTTTTGAGAAACAAACATGAATTTCCATACTTATGTAGGGTTCTTATTCCATGCTTTTCTGATATTCCAAACCTAAGGTTCCTTCCAAACGTAGGGTTCTTTTTCCATAATTTTCTGATAAGGTATGGTTTCTTAACCATACTTTACTGATAACATTAGTGATAGTTCTCATCCTTACGCTACGCTCCTCAATGTAGGGTATGAACAGTGTTTCCAGAACATGCTAAAGTGATTTCTGAACACGTTGTCAAATATTCCACATGGATTAAAATACTTAAATATTATTTCAAAATAGAGAAATAAATAATATTAATTTCCTGAAATATACTCAAAGTAAAATCATTATAATAACAAATAAGGGTATTTTTGAAGATAAAAAACATCATTAAAAGATAAAGTATTGTTGAAAACAACACTTTCTCAACACTCATGAGATACCTATCAAGGATATCATTACTCCTCAATGTTGCACCAACCAAAAAATCCAACTAAAACACCCAAAAAACACAATTCACAACCACATCAATACCTATCATCAGGAATAACACTACATCATCCAGTACTAGCCACAACCAACACATTTCCACATAACCACACCAACCTCCGTACAACCCAAACCAACCACTACCAAAACCAACACACAACACCGCACCGAGCACATAAATCAGGGAATTCTATCCTCCATGTCAATATACTATCCACTCTGGGTGGTACTAACTCCTCTATATGGGTTTAGTAACATCATAGTATAATTCCTCTCAATTAGTATTTGGTTCCTCCCCCTTTCATATGTTAGGAGTTTTATTACACATCACACATCAAGGTAAATAACACATCTCATAACATAGAAATATCCAAACATCACATATAAGAAAAATAGATAAAAGTAAAACTCAAAAAACCTTTGAGTATTGGTCACAAATATTTTCCTATCACTCCCAAGTATTCTTCTCTAGGTCACTATACCCCTATAACAAATGAAACAAGGTAATAGGCTACCCATTCATCACCTTCTCTCGATGATCCTAGATCTCTACTGGTTGCTACATGAACGTCGTGTCATCATAAATATCCAACTATCCCTAGTCAATAACACGGGAATCATCATGAAGATACTAATGAAAATGATACATGTGGAATATGTTATGGGTCCTATCTAATTGTGGTGGTAATTCCATGGTTTTCATGGGAATCATTATAGTTCAGGAGCGTTGGTTTCCATGGTTTTCATGATTGGTTTACTTGTATACATGTATGAAAAATCATTTAAAAATGATAATGGTTGTCCAAAATTTAACATGAATAATATTAAATGGTTATATAAGTCATTTGGTAATTTGGGGTGTGGTTTAATCATTAGATAAGATATTAGTGGTAATCATTTAAATTATTTTGGTGGTTTTTCAATCATCACAAACAAGTTTTGTTTTATTAATTAATATTATGCATATAAAATGGTTCCAGAATATTACATAGGATTTAATACATATATTATAATATATTTTATCCATAAAAATAGTTTTATGACCAGTATTGAAGGATTTAATTGAAATTGAAAACTCAACATCCTTGAATGTGATAAATCAACACATCACAGATGATGTATTCATTTTTAGTAAAAAAGGAGAGGGGAAAGAAATGATGATGGATTATTCCATTAACGTAATAAAATTATAGTATATGTGAGATAGTATATTTAAAATTCCACTTAGATAAGGTTATGTGAGTAGATAATAATAAAAGAAAATAAATTGGAAAGAAATTAAAATAAAATGAAAGAGGTTTTTGCATCTTGAGTTCTTCTCCTTGAGAACCTCCTTGAGGCACTTGAGTTTTGTCTTTTATTGAGACCAAGGGATTATGTACATGGGGGATAGACTTGGGAAGAGTATTTGGAATAATTTTAACAAGGATAAAATCTTGGAAGGTGTGAGGAGAAGAGGTGGTGAGGGTGGTATTTATAGGGGAGGAGAGGGGTGTTTTCTCATTATTTTATTCATTAGTTTATTATTTTGTCTCAAGATTATGAATAGTTTGAGAATTATCACTAAATATATTAAAATAATTAAGGGTAGTTGGATATTATGGTGATTACATTAGAAATGACACAAGGAATAATTTATTCAACTTATAATGTATATATACCATAAATTATCATATTTTACTATTCAAAAAAAATTGAGTATTTTAGAAAAATCTTAAAAAATCACCCTAACCATTTTTTGACATGTATAATTAAAAAATAAATCCATTTTATGAAAATAATTTTATAAATATGATAAATTTAATTTTTAATTAAAATCATCTTTTGTTTAAAAAATACCAATTTTAAAATTATAACTGATTTTATAGTACCTTAAAAAATTAATTAATGTCTCATAAAATTATATTATAATCATAATAAAACAAAATATTAATTTATGAATCTATTTTATGAAAATAAATTTTATTTTAAATCATTATTTTAATTATAAAATTAAAAAAAAAAACTTTTTTGTTTTATGAAAATACCAAGACTTAATTTATCATTTTCAAAACATTTATTTACTTATACCAAGATATAAATATATAATATTTTCATTTATATGATACCAAAATTTTGTTTATAATTTCATAGGTGTGATTACTATTCTATTGGTTGGTTTACTATTTATAAGGGTCGTATTACTATTCCAAAGTTCAAGTTACTATTCCATTGGTATAATTTACTATTACATTGGTATAGGTTTCTTAACTTCTAGAAAAACCTATTATTCCATTAATTATTCATTTATAATGTTTTTATTGTGTTATCTATTTTATTTTATGTGATTTATACTAGATGGAATAATTATAAGAATGGAATTTCCATTGATATAATTCTGGGTTGTTACATTCTCCCCCTTATGAAATTTCTCCCTTGAAATTTAATTTTACATACTATGGTGAAAACAAGTGAGGTTACTTCTCCTTCATCACTTGTTCTAGTTCCCATGTTTCCTCTTTATACTTATGGTTCCACCATAGTACTTTGATCAGGTGAGTAATCTTATTATGTAGAACTTTATCTCTATGGTCCAAGATCTTCACCAGATGCTTCTCATAAGAGAGGTCATTCTATAACTATACCACCTTTGAATTCAGTATATGTGAGGGATCTGGTATATACTTACCCAAGAGGATACATGGAATATATTATATACTTGAGTCATGGTTGTTAGAAGTTCTAGTCAATAGGCCATAGCTCCAACATGATCAAGAATCTTGAAGGTACCGATGTACCTAGGACTCAGCTTTACTTTATTCCTAAATCTCATGAATCTCTTCCATTTATATATGAAGAGGAATACCATGTATATAAACTTAAAATTCAGGTCTCATCAATGATTGTCTTCATAGATCCTTTGTCAACTCTAGGATCCCTTAATGTGTTGCTGAATGGTTTTTACCTTCTCCGCGATTTCTTTGACCATTTTAGGTCTTAGTAGCTTATGTTCACTGAATTCATCCCAACATGCCAGTGTTCTACATCTTTTCCCATAAATGTCTTCATATGGAGCCATTTGGATGCTCGAGTAGAAACTATTGTTATAAGAGAACTCAACCAGAGGTAGATGTTGGTCCCATACTCCTTTAAATTCTATAGAACATGCTCTCAACATGTCTTCCTGTGTATGATTTGTCATCTTAGATTTACCATCAGTTTGAGGATGATAGGCTATACTGAAATTCAGCTTAGTGTTTAGAGAATGTTGGAGACATTTCCAAAACTTGGATCTAAATATCAGATATCAATCGGATATAATCGATAATGGTGCTCCATGCAGCCTTAACACTTATCTAATGTATATCTATGTAAGTTGAACTAGGGAGAAGTCCTCTTGAATTGTGATAAAATAAGCTATCTTTGCGAGATTATCCAAAATAACCCATATAGAATTATTTACTTTAGATGTCCTCAAAAGTCTGGTGAAAAATTCCATGGTGATGTTTTCCCATTTCCATGTTGGTATGGGTAATGGTTGCATCATACCTTTAGACTTTTTTCCTTTCAGATTTCACTTGCTGACATTCTAGACACTTTAATGTATATTTAGGGATATTCTTTTTCATATTGTCCCACCAATAGTTTTTTTGGAGACCTCGATACATCTTTGTGCTCACTTGGTGAATAGAGAAGGTTGAGCTATGTGAATCATTCAGAAGATCTTTCTTTATCTCTGGATTAGATGGTACGCATAATCATGACCCAAATCTTAGGACTCCTTCCTCGTCCATTTTGAACTTTGTGGATTTCCCATTTCTCATATCTTCCACCTTCTTCTAAATTTTCATATCATTTCTTTGAGCATCCTTTATTTTCTTCATAAGGGATGGTTGAGAAATCATTTGAGAAAGGATTGATTATGTTCCTTCATTAACAATTCCCATGTCCATAATTTTTAGATCTAAGAAGATTGGATCCTTTTCAATTCTCTTTATTTATAATGATATAGGGTCCTTTCTAATTAGAGCATCTTCTAATTTATTTGCTTTTCCAGGATGGTAGTGGATTGAGTAGTCATAATATTTTATGATCTCTAACCATAATTGTTGTAACATATTAAGATCCTTTTGTGTGAATATATGTTTGAGATTCTTGTGATCAACATATATCTCACACTTCTCCCCATAGAGATAATGTTTCTAAATTTTAAACACAAAGATCACAGCTCCCAACTCTAGATTATGAATGGGACAATTTTTTCTCATTAATTTTTAACTACCTTGAGGTGTAGGCTATCACTTTATCATTTTACATCAGTACACAACCTAGGCCTTTATTTTAACTATCAATGTACACCATAAAGAGTTATCCACTTGTCATAAGTGTGAGTACTAGTGTAGTGATAAGTTTGTTTTTCAACTCTTTGAAGTAGTGTTTACATTCACTACTCTAGAAAAACTTCACTCCCTTATAAGTTATATTGGTTAGTGGGTTTGAAAACCATGATAAGTTCTTCACAAATCACAACAATACATAGCTAAACCAAGGAAACTACGAATCTTCATTACATATGTTGTCCTCAACCACTATTTGATTTCCTGTGTCTTCGAAGGGTCCGTAGATATCCCTTTTCTAGTGATTACATTCCCTAAGAATGATACTTCCTCCATCTAGAAATCACATTTACTATACTTTTCAAATAGCTTATGTCTTCTCAAAGTCTTTATCATAGTATTCAAATTCTCATCTTGTTCATCCTTTCTCTTGGAGTATATCAAAATATCATCGATAAAGACTACTACAAATTTGTCAAGGTAACATCTAAATACTCTATTCATGAAATCCATGAAAATATTTGTAGAATTAGTGAGTCTAGAGGGAATCACTATAAACTCAAAGTGTTGATAGATCATTTGAAAGGCAGTCTTGGGAATATCTTCTTTCTTTACCTTTAATTGGTGATATCCCGACTAAAGGTTCACCTTAGAGAAATACTTGGACCCATGTAGTTGATCGAACAAGTCATATATCCATGTAAGGGGATACTTTATATTTATTGTGATTTTGTTTAGATCAAGATAATCAATATAGAGGCACTTCAATCCATCCTTCTTCTTGACAAAGAGGACTAGTTCACCCCATGGTGAAGCACTCGGGCATATAAAACCCTTATCTATATTCTCTTGTAACTACTTCTTTAGTTATTTTAGCTAAAAGATGGCCATTATATAAAGTGTCTTTGATGTAGGTAGATATCCAAGAATAATTTCAATTGGGAACTCAACCTCTCATTTAGGAGGAAGACCAGAAAAATCTTTGGGGAACACATCAGTGTAGTCCCTCACAATGGGAATGTCTTAGAGAATGATTGCCTTCTTTGTATCTATAATTTGAGCTAGATATGATTTCTTATAAGAAAATAATATCTACAATTGAGATAATTATTCTTATGGAGATTCATACTCCTCCTTATACTTCTATAGAATTGGAGGATTCTTTGGGATGTAAAGAGTGACTTCCTTTCCCAATATTTGATGTTGTATTTTTATAAATATTGGAAATCCGTGACCAAAATAGCATCAAACTACACCAAAGGAAGTAAGATAATATTTTTTGGGAATTTCATCCCATAAACATTAATCAGGGAGGAGTTATATACTTTGGATGCAATAATTTCCCCATTTTCTGTTCTCACTGATAACTCAACCTCTATATTTTGAGGTGGTGTTTAAATAGTTATTATAAACTTGAAAGATATGAAAGAATGTGTAGAATCAAAATCAAATTGTATGATCCCTATTCTTAAATGAATAACCAATATACCTATCACCACATCATTTTTAGGATCCACCTTATTAGTAGTGATAGCATATCCTCTTCCTTGCTCCTTGCATTCAAAACACTATACTATAAGCTGAGTGTTGATCTAAACCTCCCTTTCTTATTCTTCATTAGTGGGATTCTTTATATCTCTTTGGAAGTTGTTATCCATATGCCCCATTCTCCCACATTTGAAGAATTTCTTGGTTCCATTTAGGCAGTTCCTAAGATGATTCTTCCCAAAATTTTGATATGTGGGATGTCGGGTTTTCTATCCATAATGGGATTTATCTGTTGATCCACCCATATTAAACTCCATTTTCCTCTTTTTATCTTTAGGGCCATGAGACTATTGAGAGTATCTGATCTCCATTTCAACCTTCAGGTAACAATGAAAAATATCTTCATAGCTATCAAAGTCTTGAATCACCAATTATTTTCATAGAATTAGATTTAGTATTCTAAATAAGTGATCCACCTTTCTTTCAATGTTCATGACAAAGCTGGAGGCATATCGTGAAAGTCTCATGAATTTTACTTCATACGTATCGATAGACTCATCTTCCCTATTCTTCAGTATTATAAAATCCATTTAAATATTAAGATGGAGGGTTAGAGGAAATTATTTATTGAAAAACATTTTCTTGAATTCTTACCAATCCATGGAATCAATTTCATCCTTAGACTTTGTGTTCTTGATCAGCATCCACCACTGATCAGCTTCCCCATCAAAATAATAGACCACCAACACAACTTTCACTTCTTATGATCATTAGAGAACATATAATATTTTCTCAATTGATTTAACCCATTGTTCTTTGAGGAGAGGATTTGAATATCCATTAAACATAGGAGGACTTTGATGAATGAAGGATTCAATCACAACTTTCTCTCTCTTAGGAGAAGGAGGTTATTCCACACGATTCAAGTTGTTATTCATAACTTGGTACAATTGATAAAGAACAATCATGAAGTTTTTACCACCCATTCCAATCATATTTGGCATTTCATTAGGGAAATCATCACAATGCCTATCACATTTATTATAGGCACAAGTTCTTCTATTTAAATCCATTAACTAAGAAAAATAATGTACAATTAGGGGTATTTAATAATTATTTAATAAGAATAATAAAAGAAAAAATTTAACATTAAATGATAAAATTGTAAATCAAAAGTATATCCTAACTTTTTATACCGTAAGTTTTAATCTAGGTTATCTGTGGTGATAGAATTATCCCTAGGATTAAGTGATCTAGTCCTAATATCCAAAAAATAACTATACCCTGGATCTAATACCAACTATACCAAAAATGTCCTTTTACACATATTATTTCATTATTTTAAGCATAATCAACCATTAAATAAAAACCAAGGATCATAAATTCTAGTGTCTTTTGAGTTTTAGGTACATAAAACTGAAAATATGAAAAAAAAAAACAAAATTTCTTTTATTTAATATTCATAATGAGATACTAAAACCCTTTTATGCCTTAAATATTCATATAATAACATGGGGAATGCATGAACAAATTTGTGAGATAAAAATCCTAGTAAGTGAATAAACATAAGAATGAATCATAGCACATGGGTTAGAAGGTACAACATGATGAAATAAAAAGGCATGGAACATGAATAAACCTATGGAATCATAAAATATAGAACGCGAGATCATTTAATAATTTAATAATAGTAATATTGTTGAAACATAAAACATTAAATAAACATGAGTCAAGTCTCATTGTACATGGAGGATCACAAGTCAAGGCTAACCACCAAGACCGTTGCACATGGAGTACGAGTCATGGCTAACCACCAAGACCACTGCACATGACCTCTCATGAGACTAAACATTACCCAATGAATTAGAGATATATATGGGTGAAACCATCATAAAATGTTCATTAATATTTTTTCCACATAAATAATTATACATGATTAACCAAAAATAAACATATGGATTACCCATGGAAAGAATTGGGTATCATAATCATGTCAAAAGGAACAACAAAAGGGAATATCATAATGGTGTCTATGAAAGAATGGAATTAAATCATAAATGTACATTAATAAGGTAAAATAGGAATAAATCATGATAGGTGGTTTCAAAATTAAGTTAAAACATGTAAAAACTATTTTTAAGAAACTTTATAAATAAAACATTTTAGTGCGGTTTAAGGGAAAATTTTCAAGATTCTTTAAAATGGAAAAAGAATAATTGTTTCTATAAAACCAAAAATAAACCAAGATAGTTTTTAATGTTAAAATGAGTGATTTTATAAAAAAAATGGTTTATTAAAATATATTATGGATTGTATTTGAAAATGGTTAAGAAATTAGGAAGTTTCCTTTAATTGGGCTTGCTTATCGAGAAGAACTGAGAAGGGAATTTTTTTAAAACATGTATTTCCCCATAAAATAAGGATGTAATGATCTGTATAGATGATTTTTTAACATATAAAAATAATTTATATGAATTATATAAAAATAAATAAGAGTTACATTTGGGGTAAAGAGAGATAAAGTGTAACCTAAAGGAAAAATGAGGGTTCAGAGAGAATCCCTTACCTTATGTCCAAAACGGTTCTGCATATGATCTTAATGTCCTGTATAATTATATTAAATACATTAATTAATTAATTAAAAACATTTTATGAATTTATTTTATTTATTATAAATTTATTAAGTTTATTTATAGCCTTTTTGATGGGTTATGATATTCAATTTTATCATTCAAGAGTGTTGGTTTCCTTGGTTTTCATGATCAGTTTACTTGTATACATGTACGAAAAATCATGTAAAATGAAAATGGTTGTCCAGAATTGAAAATATATAAGATTAAATGGTTATATATTACATTTTTTAATTTTGGGTGAGGATGGATCATTATATAAGATGTTAGTGATAATAGTTTAAATTATTTTGGTTGTTTTTCAATCATCACAAACTAGTTTTGTTTTATTAATTAATATTATGTATATAAAATTGTTCTAGAAAATTAAATCAGATGTAATACATATATTATAATATATTTTAACCATAAAAATGGTTTTATGACCAGTATTGAAGGAGTTAATGGAAATTGAAAACTTGTCATCCTTGAATGCGATAAATCAACACATCACAGATGATGTTTTCATTTTTAGTACAAAAGGAGAGGGGAAAGAAATGATGATGGATTATTACATCAACATCATAAAATTAAAATATATGTGAGATATTTTATTTAACATTCCACTTAGATAATGAAAGGTGAGGATATAATAATAAAAGAAAAGTAATTGGAAAGAAATTAAAAGAAAATGAAAGAGGTTTTTAGTTGTTGAATTCTTCTCCTTGAGAACCTCTTTGAGGCATTTGAGTTTGGTATTTTATTGAGACCAAGGTATCCTAGATGTGGAGAGGATTCTTGGATAGAGTATTTGGTAAATTTTTTAAAATTATTAAAGCTTAGAAGGTGTGAGGAGAAGAGGCGGTGAGGGGTGGTATTTATAGGGAAGGAGAGGGGTGTTTTCTCATTATTTTATTCATTTGTTTATTATTTTCCCTCAAGAATATGAGTAGTTTGAGAATTAAACCTAAATATATTAAAATATTTAAGTGAAGTTATATATTATGGTTATTATATTAGAAATGACTCAATAAATAGTGTATTTAACTTATAATGTATATAAATTGTAAATTACCATGTTTTATTATTCACAAAAATTCAAGTATTTTAGAAAAATCCAAAAAAAACACCCTAACCATTTTTAAATGTGTAGAATTAAAAAATAAACTCCATTTTTCTAAATATGATAAATTTAATTTTTAATTAAAATCATCATTTATTTGGAAAATACCAATTTTTAAATTATAACTGAGTTTATAGCACCTTGAAAAATTAATTAAGGTTTCATAAAATTATATTATAATAATGATAATAAAATATATTAATTTATGAATATATTTTATGAAAATTAATTTTCTTTTAAATCATTATATTAACTATAAAATTGAAAATAAACATTTATGTTTTTATAAAAATGCCAACACTTGATTTATCATTTAAAAAACACTTATTTACTTATACCAAGATATGAAATATCATATTTTCATTTATAAGATATCCAAATTTTATTTATACTTTTAGAGGTGTGGTTACTATTCTATTGGCCAGTTTACTATTTATAAGGGTTATATTACTATTCAAAAGGTTAAGTTACTACTCCATTGGTATAGGTTCTTTAACTTCTATAAATACCTATTATTACATTCATTATTTATTTATAAAGTTTTTATTGTGTTTTCTATGTGATTTTATGTGATTTATACTACATGAAATAATTATAAGAATAGAATTTCCATTGATAGAATTCTAGGTTGTTATAAACACAATCACGCATAAAATGCCTCAAATGGAGCCATAACAATGGAAGAGTGATAACTATTTTTATACACAAACTAGACTAAAGGGAGGTGTCATACCCAAGATCCACAAAAGTCCAAGACTCATTCCCAAAATATATCCTCCAATTTTTGGATGGTCTTCTCTATCTTACCATCTATCTAAGGGTGGAAAGAAATTCTAAGGCACAACTAGGAGAAAAAAACATGTTTCAATTACCTCCATAATCATGAGGTAGAATAAGGATCATGATCGTAGATGATAGTCCTTGGTGCCCTGTGAATCCTAACCACATCATCCATATACCACCTAGCCAAAACATCTATGAAACTCATCTCACTGATTTCAAGGAAGTGAGTCTATTTCTTCAGTCAATTCACTATCACCCAAACCACATAACATCCTCCTTGGTCTTAGGTTAACCCTATGAAAAAATACATTGATATGTCCTCCCATTTCTACTTGGGGACATCCAAGGACTAACAAAAAAACTTGAAACATGATGCACCACTTTCAACTACTGATAAACTAGACAATTGACACAAACTCTACCATTGACTATTTCATCCCCAGCTAGTGAATATATATCCTCAAACATCGATACATCTTTATCACACTAGGATGTACCATTAAAGGTGAGCTATAAAACTCATGGGGAACTCCCTCACACACTACCTATGGGACAAAAAACCTCCCCCAGAATAACACCTGGTTCCAATCATCCTCTGATCATACCTCAGGAGCATCATTATGGCTAACATGATCACACATCTCCTATGACTCTAAGTCTCCACTCTAAGACTCCTCTACCTGCTTCATTAAATATTTCTCTATGGTCATCTAATAAATAAAACCTTTACCAATACTCTCCCTAACAACAATATGCATCACTGAAGGATCCTTCATTCCTTTGAGAGAAAACATATCTTAGGCTCTTGTGGTCCTTAAAAACCAAAAAACTCTCATCGATGAGGTAATGTCTCCCCAAATTTAGTGTGAACACAACTACTAACAACTATAGATCATGGGTGGAATAGTTATACTTGTGGGGTCATAATTTTCTATACCCATAAGGTATCATTTCTCTCTGTAAAATTTACACATCCCAAGACTAGAAAGGACACATCACAAAAAACATAAAAAATACACCCTTCTCCAGAAATTGAATCACTAGATCACTAACTAACTTCTCCTTTAGGTAACCGAATATATCTTGACACTAATATATCCACACAAAATCTTGGTCCTTCATAGTCAATGTTGTTAGCATGGATTCAACTTGAGAGAAATCAGGTACACACCTCCGATTATAGCCAATGAGGCCAAAAAACTACAAAACTATACCACATTATTGGGTGTTTCCTAAGAAACAAATACCTCAACCTTAGAGGGTCAACTACCACAACCTATTGAGACACCACATGTCCAAGCATCTAGAACTCACACTGGAAAAATTTCTATAAAGTTAGTGGTGTTGAAGGACCCACAAAACAACTCTGATATGCTCAACATGCTCCTCCTCTGACTTCGAGTTGAATAAAATATCATTGATGAATAAAATAATGAACCGATCCAATAACTCATGGAACATAGATTTTATAAGCACCATGAACTTGGTTGGTTCTCTCGTAACACCGAATGACATGAATAAAAACTCAAAGTGACCATTTCTACATTTGAAGGTTGTCTTCTAAACATCCTCATATTCCACCCTCAACTAGTGATATCCAGGTCAAAAATCAATCATAGAGAATCAATTAGTTCCTCTCAACTGGTCAAACATATCATAAATCCTTAGAAGAGGTTAATGGTTCTTGACCATCACTTGATTCATCCTCCAATAGTATATACACCACCTCATACTACCATCCTCCCTCTTAGAGAACAACATTGGAGAACCCCATGATGACACACTATGTCGGATAAAACCCCTCAAAATTATATCATCCACTTGCAGCCTCAACTCATGAAAATACACGGAATCCATCCAATAGGGATCCATGGAAATCGAAGATGTGCCCAGCTGTAACTCTATCCCAAACTCAACATTGCATCGAGGAGGTAGTTCCATAACCTCCTCCACAAAAACACCCAATAACTCCTCCACAACCCTGGGAACACCCATAACTTGATATTCTATCGATATATCTTCAAACTATGACAAAATAGGCTTCACTTTACTACCACCCAACTGATAACCTCACTCTCCAATGAACGCTACTCACTGTCCCTCCACATCAGAAAATGAAATTATTCTCTAAAAGCGGTCAATGAATAAACTCATGAAGTACAGTTAATCCATTACAATGGTAATATAATATGAATTTATTGGAAACAAGAAGAAGTATCCCATTGAATGGTGATACCCCATCACCAGTCAACACCTATGACACACATCAAACAAAGAAGTCCGCCCTCTAATCAGCATAGATAACACCAGGGGTACTGAAAGACTCTCCACATCCAATAAAAAAGAACATATTAAATTAGTAGTAATAAAGGAGTGTGAGGCTCTTGAATTAAACAACATACACACAAGGGTAGAGGATAAACTAATCGTACCTCGAATGAATCTTAGCTCTGCTGGTATTACGACCTTTAATGCATACATCTGACCATGCCCAACTCCTCTACCTTCCTACTATCAGCCTCCATGGATGTGATCTGGCTTGGTTATATATGTATGAGTATCATCAATAGGATACCCTTTACTAACACCACCTACTCTTGGATTATGAACAACTACCTATGGTCCCTGCCACTGAAACTACCTTAGAGGAAACTACTACTGCCGAAAAGGGGTTTGACCACCCATATGAAACTGGCCTCCTTAAGCAGTTGGACACTGATCCTGGTGGTTCTCATATCTCTCGAAGATATATATAAAAATGGAAAACTAGGTAAAGATGCTTGAAAACCACCTATCCTTGATATATGGGGAAGAAACTATCCTGGTCGGTTCCCCACTGAATGGAACCCTAACTACCTAAACACCCACAACCCACTGCCTAAATCTATGCTCATTAAAACACCCTGATGGCCACTTTTTTAGGCTAAAAACTTAAAAAAAGAATCCAATTGGTAACCTCAGCCTTTTTCTGTACCTCTATATACATTGAGATCATAAATGGAGTGACCACATACCAGATCACAAGACACAAAGCCTTCTCCAGATGCCATGATCTAGACTCCTCATCTAGAAAAACATATAGAACAAAGTTTTGGAGGTCCTTGAACCTGATCCCATGATCTTTAACACTCATATCCCCTAATAAAGTGAGAGAAGATCCTATATCTTAGATTCCCTCATCATAAATGATAAAAAATATACCTAAAACTCCCTATAAAAGTTTGGCCACAACACATATGCCACCTTATGGTCACTAAGAAACATCATCCACCACTGACGCACAACTCCTCACATTTTACTAACTACCAGTGGCATCCCAAATCCATCTTGTTCTTATATTAGACCAAAATTGATATCAAGATCCTCCATCCAATTTTCCATCTCTAGGCCAGAGATGATCCCATCATACTTACCCAAACTCTACCAATGAAAGGAACAAAAATACCACTACCATGACTCATCCTCCTCTATTGGGTCAACCCTCCAATGATCAAATAGATAAGCCTATTGAACCTAAACTACCTAAGAAACTCATAGATAATGAACATGATCCATTCCTGAAATGAAATGGTAACACCCTAATCCTAGTAGCATGAAATTTTATCAATTATTATTTAATTTATTAATATTATTTTCCCACAACAACCCATTTAAGACATGAACGCAAATAATCATGATGCATGTACCTATCCTAAGTCTTTAACCTATAAATAGGTCCACCTCACTTGGTTGTTTAATGGGCTCAAAGTCTATGCAATGGATCATGGGGGCCCCTAAAATCCCATGTCCTAGCCGGTCTCCCTTTCCTATGTCACATACTAAGATCAAATGAAGTTATTTACATACCAACCCATGAAATCCTCATAGTTACTAACTCCAAAATCCACCCCATATGTCAATTATTATCTCTAATACCACTCTATCATGACCCCCTCCTACCAAAGAAACCATAATGAGGAGAGGGAGATGATAACCCTGAGTCTTGCCTCCAGTAGGCCCTGGGTTAGTGACTAGAACCGAGGGTATAAAAAATCTCATAGTATGGGAGGAATCACCCTCTATAAATGAAACATGATTAGGAGATTGGATAAAAAATCACCAAACAACTCTAGCAGACAATATAAAGGTAAAATAAAAACCATCCCACGATTCATGAATAAATTAAAACTGATATAATGAAAAGGTCTCCAAATTAAATACCAAAAAGAAAATTCTACGACATCAACTCAACAACAGCTCCAACCCAACCAGTAATGTCTAGATTGATCCCCAAAATCATTTAGGAAACCTAAAAAATAGTTTATATACATATGGTGAGCATAACAGGTATACTCAATAGGGATATAACCAAAGCCTAAAGTTCACATGTGAAAATATCATGATAATGTTCCAATGAACAAATAGCAGAAACAAAAATCACCTATACATGTCATATAACCAAACCCAACCTCACCATGGCTTTCTCACCTAATCATGCATCCAATAAAATAATATAGCATTGAGATCATAACAAATTAAGGTGCCCCATCGACACTTCCCCACTAATTTTCCACTCTCATGCCTCAACATCGAATGTCCTATGCTCCCGTCACTTCCACACATATCACATCACATCACATCATATCATATTCTGCTCATAGACACCTGGGCCACACATCACATAACATCCTTCCCCTAGACACTTGGTCCAAACGTCACATCACATCACATCCCACCTGCAGACATCTGATCCACACATCACATCACATCACATCCTACCCATAGAGACCTGGGCCACACATCACATCATATCATATCCCACCCACATACAACTGGGATACACATCACTATTGGGTAATCTTAAATAGAAACCCATATCACAACTGCTGAAGGAAGATCAGGGGAGAGGGGGTAGACAACTATCTATATCACTACCCTCCTGAATATTGGGGAAAACACTCGGAACTCAACAACTCTAAGAACTGATAAGGTTATCCGACTTAGTTGGGGTGTGTATAAAATAACATGATCATATATGATATATAGATAGCTAACAATAACCAACCAATGGGTTGACATCCACAACACTAGATCACACCACATCACCACCACGTACCACACATCAACTGTCTCAACTACTGTCACCACTACATGTAACACCACACAACCACCACACAAGCCACACAATATTTCCCACTTCCAGTTACAGGTTTCGTCACATTTGTTCATTATCTATTTCAATCCACATTACACTACTCATTTATTTAATTAATTCATTTTAAGTCATTTATTACATATCCATTTCTAGTATATCTTATTTATCTACTAGCCTATTTTGTTTCATTTATCATCACAGTTCATCCCATGCCTAATCGGAAAACTACCTCAACCATGCAATTCTAAAACTGGACCAACTCACACAACCACTACCACAACACCACACATCCTTCATCATCATAACTCCACATTTTCCAATCCATCTCCCCATATCAACCACTCATCATATACATTATAAAATTCTATCACCACACACCGCAATAAAGACACTATGCCCCCAACCATTACACCTAAACCACTGTACCACAACCAATATAATGCAACTGATACGTTGCAGCCACTATGCCTCAACCAATACTCCAAAACCACTGTGAAACAACCACTGCATCATATCCACTATTCTATAACCACTACACCAAAACCATTGCACCACAACCACTACGCCATAACCAATGCACGATAACCAGTGTTCCACAACCACTATACCATAACTACTATGCTAAAAACACTGTACCACAACCACTACAACACAAACTCTACACCACAACCACTACAACACAACCTCTACACCACAACCTCATCACACTACATCACACAACTGCCCATATCACATATGTGCTAACTAACTACTGCGTCACTACCCCATATACTACACAACCCATTCGATCATAAAAATCACCGTACAACATCCCAAACCACATAGGGAAAACATAAATATCATAAACACACAACATAAACACAAACTATCTTCTAAAATTATTTAGGGGCACTATCACATATCTTATTTATTTAGCATGGGTATTACCATACAAACTAGATTTCTAGGGAAACAATTTATTAACTAAATATATGTTCTTTAACCTTTTATTCAGGGTGAAATCACAAAACAATGCAACAAGGTTCATTATAGCATAAAAACATAAATAAAAACAAGGCTCCTAAAACTATTATTTTTAGAATTGGAAACAGGCATGTATAATAACCTAAAAAACATATATCAAATAAGTAAAGAATGTGATAACTTTCCATACCCATAAATTTTATACATTATAATAAATTATCTCATTATAAAGACCATTAATATTCTAAAAAAGGTAAGAAAAATAATCTTGATCTCACACATATAATATAAATAGGTGATAATGAGGATCTCCTACCTCAAGAAAGTTTTTGGATCTTGCTGTGCACCATAGGGAAAAGAAGAAACTGCCTAAAAACCATCGCCGCTCAAGGAACTCATGATTCAACCTATAATACACCAAAGGGTTGTAAAAAAGCATAACCCATACACACTATAAACCAAAAATACACCAACACATAGGATATATGAAGAATAATGGAAGAAAAATCATAGGAAATAGAGGAGAACTCACTATGGATCACCAACAGGCATCCACCAGAACCTAAGGATAAAAGAAAGGGGGAAGAGGGATTGAAGAAATACTTAGGGTTCCTAGGGTTCATCTAGAATGGGAGAGAGAGAGAGATTTACAACTAAATGAAATAAAAATGGCCAAAAGGGTTAGAAAATAACCTAGAACCTGACACTCTCACATTGTTTAATGAATTCATGATGTGAATTACCATTTTTCTAATTTTCACTGAAATTCACATCACCTGGGATCAAATTAATTACACATCATGAATTCACCTTTCATGATATAAATAAATTTCACAATCAAAACCTCAGCCTAACATAAGTCATAAATTCTCTGGCTTCAAAATCCATGAATCACCAATTCACGTCATATAAACCATTCATGACATGAATATGCTACATCAACTCTACTGTACCTCCAACCACTAAGAAACCTCCCATAACCTCCTCTGAAACACCTCCAACACCAAAAACTGGAAAAGTGATAGGATAGGAAGGCACAAACTATTATAATAAATATGATAAAGTCAGGATGTTGGAAGAGTATATGATTGTAGATGACTGTGAAGATTTTTGGAGTTGAGTTTCAAAAGTTATGAATTGAATGTTCTTGAGAATATGAAAATGTATAGGCTATGTAGTATTAATAGGATTATAGGGAATAATAACTCTATAACATTAAAAGGTACATAATAATAAATCCAAAAGTTTTAGAAGCTATATAGGGTTAATTTTAAAAGTAGTGTGCTACATAAAAATAGTTTTGAAAGAAGAAAGGATGTGAAAGATTAATTCTAGAAGCAACGTAGCTACATAAGAATGATTAAATTTTAAATGATATATAATTGGAAAATATAATTCTTGAATACTATAAATATAAATAAAATTTATTCTAGAATAAGGAAGGATATAAAATATTAAGGTTGGGAATTTAGAAGCTATTATAGACCTTCCAAATATTAATCTTGTAAACAACAAACACTGTATAAGAGTAGCATGTTACAGAAGTGGAACTATGTCATAATAACACAGAGGCCACAAAAGATACAATATGGAATATGGTTAACTATGTATAAATAAGATAATAATTTCAAATTCTATAGATGGTTAACTGGATTGAATCTAATATTAAATAGAGTGTTTCAAAAGCTATATAGGAATCACCTGAATCCATGTAAGAATGAATTAAATGTTTCAAGAGCTACGAGAGATTAACAATACATCACATAATGATTTTCTATCTTATTAAAATCTATTTTTTTGAGATTTGGTAATAATTTAAAAGGTTGATATTTCAAGGAATTAAATGAAAATATCAAATAAATAATTAAAAGAGAAATATTATTTAATAATTAAGGAGATATTTGACTAATGATAATAGAGATAAAAATAGTCAATGCTAAGTCATTATTTTAATGAATAAACATCATGATGAAAAATTAATAGTTGTGATTTTAGTCAAAGATAAATAAAGATAAAGATAGGCTATTCTATGATAATAATACCACACCACAATTATATTCCATGCATTTATTCATACATGTGGAGAATGAGTTGTGGAAATTTGATGGAAAGAAACCGCTAGATATTTTATAGGATTTAATGATCATTGAAGACTGAAGATCAGTGAAGAGTGAAAGTTACTTGAATGTGATTTTTTGGGTATTTAATTAAAAAATCAATTTCTATATTTTAAGGATATTATTATATTATTATTCAATATACTTTGATTCATAGAAAATTAGGATCACATACCAAACTTAATGGGAGTTTCCACATTTGAATAAAGATACTCATCCATGTGGTCCCACTAATATTTTAAAAGGTGGAAAGATTAGATAATAAATATGTTGATGTACTAGAGAAAAAAGAGGGAAACACTAAAACTGGGTCAAGACTAACGACACATAAAAACTAAGTAATAAGAGCATAGGCATTAAAGGAAGATTGTAGAATATCATTTATGTTTTATTGTTTGTGAATACTTGTAGGAGTCTAGGAAAATAATCCTTCTCTAGTCGTGTGTTCATTGTGGGTGATAAAATAAGAATGTGGGATACAGAATGAAAACTATTAAGCACCAAGGACTGACTACTCGATGAAAATATTTGGTAAACCTTATAAAAAAACCTTTTGCCTATATTCTTTATATATCCATCTATCTTTAATGTTCAACTTCATCACTACATTAATTGATATAAATCTATGCACTAACAAAAAACAAGGGAAAATTTGTTTAAAAAAGGATAATTAAGCCCCTATTAGTAATATGTATCTCTCATTTGGGACCTTCAATTGTTTAAATGAATATTGTTTTGATATACCATACTTAATTAATAGTTTAATTATACTTTAATCACAAATGTACAATATTAGAAATTAATGTTTAATATAAAAATATAAGACTCAAATAATACCTATTTGTGGTAAGATAATTCTCGGTCAAGTAAAATTCAAAGATATACCCAGAAGGTTGTTTAGATATCTAGAGTTAAAACTCTTAGGTATTTGACATGTTTACTTATTAAGTCTGAAGAAAAAGATACCCTTTTATATTAAAAGGTGATAATGGAACAAAGCTTCAATAATTGGTTTAACAAGATACATTTGAACTATTATATATTGTAACTAGAGGTAAATTCATTTTTCTTTAATAGATTCCTTTATAGATATTTAAGGATTGTGAATGTGAAGCGGAAAATATGCTTAGTAAAAGATATAAGATTCTCTGGGAAGGTTAGTCATAAACTATCTTAGCCAACCATTCATCGATCTTAAAATTCATAATGGAGCTATCCCTAAACTCGTATTACCTTATACACATAAAAGTGGTTATATCAGTAAAAGGGGGTTTGATGATGAGTTTTATAAATATTTCAAGTATTACATTAATACTTTTAGAACATGCTTTGAAAACAATAACATTAACACATAATAATATGACAACTAAAATGAAAAATGGATATCATATAAGTTATAATATGAAAGAAATATGTTATGTCAAAGAATCATGTGTTTAGATGAAAGATGTTTGTCAAGGCTTATTTTAGAAATGAAATTGCACCAAGTAAACAAAAAATAATCATAGTTAATTATCCTAAGTTACCAAGTATATTAATATCCCTAAATAGAAAAGTATTTGTTAAGATAAAGACTATAATTATATAAAAGGCAGTATATCTTTATTTCAAATAATTAGAGAAGGATATAATTCAGTAAAATTAAGGCTCCAGATTCACATGAGTTAAAATTAGAATATAAACTATATGAGACTTAGTAATAGGAGTTATTATAGCAAAACACACTGTATAGAAAATATAAAACCAAAAAGTGATAGTTTTATAATCAATGATTTAGGTAATATATTATTCATTGAGAATAATAAATACTTATCCTATGAGGAAGAAATATATGGAAATGGGATAAAGTTTTCAAGTTGATATGAACTAAAAAATAGATTCCATGTAATAAAATATAGCTTTTTATTTTAGAATTTTTCTCTTTTTGATGTAAATACCATTGGTGGGTATTCAATAAGAAACTAGACATGGATGGTAAAATTAGTACCTATAAGGCACGATTAGTTTTTAAAGGTATTGAAAAACATTAAGGAATTGTCTATGATGAAACCGTTTTTCACCATTCATCATGTTAAAATCCATTAGAATTCCAATTTCCATAAAAACCTTATATTATTTTGAAATTTGGAAAATAGATGTCAAAAAAACATTCTTTAATGTAAACCTTGTGGAAGATATCTAAATGATACAACCAAAAGGGTTTGTGATAACTACAGATGATAATAAGGCATTCAAGGTGAAGATATACATCTATGGGTTAAATAAATCATAAATATCATTTAATATTCATTTTTATGACTCCATAAGAGAGTTTGGTTTTATTAGTAATGAATGTAAGCCCCGTATATATAAGAGGTTCATGGGAGAACCACAGTTTTTTAAGTAAAAAATTTTGAAAAAATATATAAGACAAATTTTTGCCTTATAGTTATGTAAGAATTAGTTGAAAAAATTTATTTAAAAATAATTTAAATTAATGACCTTAGTTATAGAGAATAATATATACTATAATAGATATATGAGGTTTATTAGATCAAGTCATAATACATACATTGAAAAAGTATTGAAATATATAATATCGAAAAATTAAAGAGTGAATTTTTACCTATGTCACATGGCATAAATCTCTCCAAGTTGATGTGTTAAGTAATAAAAGGATATTAAAAACATGAGTATAAGTCCATAGGATTCTACAATGGGATCTATAATTTATATCATGATACATACTATGATTGGATATTTCTAATGTAAAAAACATTGAGAGAAAATATCAAACATAACTATTGATCCCACTTTTTGTGTGAGTTGTATTTTTCATCAATGTTTGTCAATGAAATAGAAATATTTCATTGATTTCAAAATGTTTTATAATTTATAAAGAAGAAGTTGTTGGTTAAAGCATCCAAGCCTAGTAAAATTTGATATAGTTTGGATAGAAGATGAAATAAGAAAGGAAGTTATAAATTATTATTAATTATTCTATCAAGAAAGTTATTTAAATACTTTGAGTTTACTTATAATGATTGATGATCTATTAGTGATGTTTAGAACATGTGATGATTTTTGGAGAAGTACATTTGTTATCAATATTATGAATTTTTTCCTTAATAAGTCTACAAAAATGAAAAAAGTTTCCTTAAGTATTTTACTTTATAATTCTTAAGTAGTTCCCTTAAGAAGTTTCTGAATAGTTAGTTACCAGACGTAGATGGAAAATTCAATTAGATAGATGATAACACACTATAGAGATCTGATGGATTCAATCATAGTAAAAGGATCATATGAATTTCATTGGACCAAGGAAATTATATGATGGTTTCTAGGTATATGTAAGGGTAAGATATCAAGTTCCCTTCTTATGTAAAGGTAAAATTTTTGTCTCACATTAGAGTAAACCCATGACCTACATAAGGGTAATATACCAATAGACATGGTACTTAAGTTTCAAGTTAAACCCGAATAAAGGTTGATCCCAGCTTAAGTAAGGGTAGCACTATTGGATGGAGTTTCCATCAAAAAAACTTCCAAAAGTCATCTAACATTGTCTGTATGAGGGACCAAGATAAAAATTCCAAATGGATATAGGATAGTTTTGGTGAGCACCAAAATAATGTTCACACTAACAGTGGACTAATGTGAATAGACTACGTCGAACCAAAAATAGCTAGAAATAAATGTTTGGATGATTAAATTCATAGTAATATCAGATAAATAATGATCAAAAAAATGATTTCATATGTTGCTATGTGAAGTTTTATTCATTTATCAAACATCACAAGTTCATATGGATGTGATTCAATATGGATTTTATCTGAAGAGAAAAAAATCTAAAGAATATTTCAATTACTTTAAGTTCAAAGAAAATTGAGTAGTGGATTATAAATTTTCAAGTTATAAAGATATTAATGTTATGGAAGATGTGGAACTTTTATTCTTAAACATTGTGAAGTACTGATTAGAGATTAATAAAGAAATGTATGAATTATAATATATAGAAAATACCAAACAAAATTTATTCAATGATAAAACATATTTTTTCTAATGAAGTTATTAGTTAGAGGAAACATTTGATGATAATATAATTAATAGTTTTTAAAATGATTGGAGAAGAGTTATGAAGAAGAATTTTCTAAAGTGGGTTATAAAAAAATGAATGGTTGTGAAGAGTTTCTGATAAATTTTTCCAAAGGATCATAAAAATGTTTACTAACAACATTAGAGGAAACATATGAAGATCATAAGATAGAGGTGGATGAATGTTTCTAAGATAAGGTGATGGACATAGGTTTTCATATGAAGTCATTAGATAGAGGTTTTAAAGTGATTTTCATCAAACTAAAGTTTCTATGAAAGTTGATTGTATAGAGATTTATAAGTTTTTTGAAAAGTTTCATCAGATGGAAGTATCTAGATGATTTCATTATAAAAGGTGTTATAAAGACATTGGGTTGAGTATTATGATGTCTTCTTATGGAGTTCTATGAAGTCATAAAATAGAAGGAGAAGAGTAGACCTCTGAGGGTTCATCAGATGGAGGAAAAATAAAAAACATTTTAGAACCCATTATACGGAGGAAGATCCATGTAAAAGTACACTGAATAAGATTTCAAATGGAATATTTAATAGATCCATCGAAACAAAGAAGTTATTAGATAAATGTTTTGTGAATAATTACATCTGTTAGAGGAAGATTCTTATGAAATAATTATGTAATGTTCCTATGAAGTTTTAAAGTAACAGTGGATGAAGTTTCACTATATAAAATATGTTTGAGAGAGTTATTATGGATATAATATTTTAATAAACTTATTAATATTTAGTAAATTTATGAAATTTGGAAATATTGACCTGGACATTCAACATTTAAATAATCACAAATAATGTTTATAATTATAAATAATATTTTAGGAAGTTTGAAGTAGGTTTTGGATTATAAATTTATACTGAAGATTTATGAATGTTATAGAACACTGTAGAGGAATCCATACAAATTTTAATTGAGTGTGACATTTGAAATGAAGTGTGGATGCTAGAGTTCTGATGTGTTGAAAAGGCATAATGAAAAAGGGAGTTTCACAACTATGCATTATGATAAATATTTTAATTATCATAAGAAAGTTATAGCTAGAAAATCATGAGAGAAATTATCATTTGGGATGAATTTTTGAGAGAAGAAGTACCATATGGAGAAGCGGGTAATAGACACAATGTAAGAACTGATAATAACAATAAATATTCAAATGAAGAAAGTAAGAAAGATAAAATTTAAAGGTATCAAGCTGGTTAGAATCTATTAGACGAATCATAGCACCAGAAGAACATGTATTGGATAATCAAGAAGAAGAAGAGAGAATAGGTGAACTTTACATGTATGTAACATCATCATACAACATTATCATACATATATATTGTATGGATAGAATGGAAAGAAAAATTATATGGATGAGTTCTAAGTGAATGAAGAGAGAATGAAGGTTTCTTACCTACTTCTATGCAAGTAACTTTAGAAGAATAAGGAAGTGGAGTCGAAAGTAGCACTGTGTAATTAAAAAAGTATCATTTAGTGAAATAATTTCTTGTTGTTGCAATGTATCTTAAGAAAAAGTGAATAATGTCTTCAATAGGCACTATAAAGAACCATTGAGGAGTTGCAACTTGAATAAGGCCAACACAAGACTTGGGATTCAATATTTTTTCTATCCCCCTCCTAAAGTTTAGGGACTCATACTTGGATAAGGATTATTTTCTATCCACACCACTATATTTGGTATCACATTTTAGTATATAATCCTTGTACTGGTCATCACCATACAAAATAAGTAATAACTACTCTTATTGAGTAGTGAACCTTGAAAAAATATAATGTTCCATCTTTTTCCTACTTTTGTATACTTTCATATGATTAAGAAAAGTGGATAGAAGAATCAATATCCTAACTGGTCTAATGTGTAAAATGGAAAAATTTTATAAAATATTAAGAAGTTACTAACACCAATTCATCCCCCTCTCAATGTTGAGGATATCCTAAAGTGATCCTCTCAAGTGGTATTAGAGTCAAGGTCCACCTATATTGAATTATATACATTACAGTTATTCTCTTTTGAAGATTTGAGTTTCTTTTATATATTAATAATGAAGTTCAGTGATGTTGATGATTTAGTTATCTTTGAGAATAATTCTATTTCTACCAAGACCATGATAAACAGGAGAAATAAAGAGATAAGAAAGTTGAAGAAGATATCCCTCTTATCTAAAGAATATGACGTATCATATTCTCCATGAATTTATAACAATGAAGATGAATATGTATTAGAAATAAAATAACAAGTGGTTCAAGTTTCCACCAAGGAGAGGGAGAACATTCCTACCTCATGTTAATCAATAATGCTAAGTGTTCATGAGGTATGCAAAAACTCTTGTACAAACTGTTCCCAAGAAGAAGAACCTATCATAAGTGGTGAAAATGATCAATATAAAACTTCTCAAGATATATCATTTGATATATTTAAAGATAGTTTTCATTATGTTCCCAATGAGAAATTATCACTTGTTTTTAGAGTCTTTCAAAGAATACAAGAAGAGATCACCTAGATGGAATAATAAGTAGAAAATTTAGAGAATAATTTACAATGAAAAGTTTTAGATTTTATAAATCTATCAAAATAGTATAGATAATTTGAATTAAGAAACATGGTTCTTGAAATATGTTCCTCAGATATTGAATATGAATTCTTGAAATAAGTTTAAAGAATAGGAGTAGGTGATTATGATTGAGGATAATAAAAACACCCCTAATATGATATTTCTAGAATTGAAAGTTCAGTCAACCAATTTTCAGTGGACACATATGGAGAATTTACAAAAGAGGGAAAAAGTTTCTACTACCACACAATGTTCATCAGAGGATTCTAAAGTTAAAAGTCCACCAACATGTAATAAAAAGATCATGACTTTATTAAATGATCTATCTAAAGAAATTGTGAAGAAATAGGTACCATCCATAGTATCTTGTAATAATGTTTCTAAATCGGCTATCATGAATAGTGTAGGTTGTAAAAAACATGTACAAGTATGGATGAAGAAAGGTGATTAAAATCCTACCACCGTGACTAGGGTGGATAGGAAAAAGTGCATGGAATCTAGTTTCACATGAAAAGCCTCACAAGTTATAAATAAGACCCCAAAACATTATATTAAATTATATTAAAATATATACTTTTATGGTTCAATGTTGGTTTTGAAATAGATTTGAGAATTATACATTATATTTTTGGTATAATCATACAAATTCCAAATAAAAAAGGAAGCACATTCTAAGGGGGAGCTATATATAAAGAATCATCATCTATAGTGTAAGGAAAATCTAAATATTTCCAATGAATTTAAAAAATTTTAAAATACATGTGATGTTGGAAAAGATGGTGGTCACAAGGTTGATATATACTCATCTCGATATGTGTCAAACATTGTTATGAAAAAAATCCACAGGAGTTAAATAAGAAGGAAGTGGCATCCTTGGGAATTAAGAAGAATAATTTTATAAAAAAAATTATCTCAAGAATATTTAAAGTAGTAATGGTGATAAGACCTTGGATTCTAAATCCAAGAAGTTTAATAAAGATACATCATTAAAAAGAGATAATAATATGGATGACACTCTGAATAATCCATGTGAAAAATCTAAACTCACTACCTAATTTCCTAATGATATGTTAGTTATCTGGCTATAATATTTTAAGAAGTAGAAAAATAGAGGAAACAAAATCTATGTAAATTGAAAAGGGACATGAAAAGGTTATATATAAAGAATTATGAGTTCTATTTGTTAGGAAAAAAATATATGGACATACTCCTAGAAATTTTTCTATAATAATTATAGCACAAGAAGAGTTATTTAATAAGATGAAATATGCACCAGGTGGTACAAGTGCTTAAAAATATGTTGAAAAGATAAATTTCACAAATAATAAAATTAAATAATTGATAATATCCATAAATCCTCAATCATAATTGAAGTTTAGATGTGGAGTTGTGAATAATGGAGGAAATGGGGCAACATGGTTGAGAAAACTATCTTAACATTTCTGTTTAAATTAATAATCAAGGAAGTGAAACCTTATTCCCTTTGAATTTTCTATTTCAAAATAGGGAATTGAAGGTAAAGAATAATCTTTGGGGATAAACTGATATAATGGATGGAATCCAAAAATGGTAAGCCAAGATAAGAAATTCTACATTCTATATTATTTCCTATACTGGTTTTAATAAATATTTTATAAAAGGACCATCTTTGTTTAAGCTATAAAAATTGTAAAAAAATCTTAAAACCATATAAGAAATATCCATTTTGATGCATTCCCAACATAACATTTCTATTACATATCTATTTAAGAGATCCATTATTATTAATATCATGAGTAATGTCTCCTTGAGGGGGATATAAGTAAAGAATGATGAAGTTGCTTCCAGAATCATTATCTCATGAAAATAAAATTATTCTAGACTGTGCCTGAAGAAATTTCATTAGAAATGGTATATTATTTATTAATCTACAATTATTTACTACTGAAGGTAAAAATATTAACAAAAAGTAGGATTAATTTAATTATTTAATGAAAAAAGAAAAATGGAAGTGATCCAAGTCTAATTTTCCTTATTGTTTCCCTTGAATGTTTTTAATCCATTTCTTGAAGTGATTGTATGAGTAAAAGGTTGATCTTTCATACAAATATTCACATCTAAATTTGTATCTTCATCCTATAATAAAATTTTACAACCCTTGAATAACATTTTAAGAGTTCTTATTCCATGTAGTATCAATATCGGTTGAAAATGGACAACTTTATTATCTAAATCAAATTCTCATGTATTCTACACTAAGAATGGCTCACATAGAATTATAGTGAATTTATAGATGAAACAATTATTAAGAATGAAATAATACCCTTTTCCTATAAACTTTGTATTTATTTTCAATAAGGGGGAGATAAAGTGAAATGAAAGTTTGGAAAAGTAAAGGGTATAGATTCACATAGTGACATAATCATTTGGATAGAACTTTGAAGATATTTACCAAAAAATAAAAAGGAGGATATTGTTGAGTCAACTTTGTGTGTGAGATTTATTTTTTGTCAGTGGTTTTTAATAACATAAAAATATTTCATTGATGTTATTATGTTGAAGAATTTATAAAGAAGAAGCCACTGGAAAGTTCAATTAAAGTATCTAAGCTTGGTAACTAAGTTGATATAGCTTGGATGGAAGATAAAATAATGAAGTAAGTGGTTAGGTATTATTACTTATTCTATTAAGAAAGATCTTTGAAGACTTTGATTTTATATATGACAATTTATGTGTAGTTATTTATGTGTAAAACATGTGCTATGATTGTTAGAGAAGCAAATTTTTTATCAATATTATGAAATTTTTCCTTAATAAGTTTATAAAACCAAATGAAGTTTCCTTAAGGAGTTTCCTTTAGTTATATTAAGAAGTTTTCATAAGAAGTTTCTAAATAATTAGTTACCATAAAGAGATGGAAATATAATTAGATAGAGGATAGTAAACCATAGATATCAGATGGAGTCAATCATACTAAAATGATCATAAAAAGTTGATCAGACTAAGTAAATAAAATGAAGGTTTCCATGTATGAGTACGGGTAAGATATAAAGCACCCTTCTCATGTAAATGTAAAATTTTGGTATCATGTTAGGATAAAACCATAGCATGTGTAAGGGTAATACACCAAATACACATGGTACATAAGGGTCAAACCAAACTTGTGTAAAGTTTAATCCCAGTTAATGTAAGGGTAGAGCCATCAGATGGAGTTTCTATCATAAAAACTTTCCAAAATCATCTAACATAGTCCATTAGAAAGACTAATATGAAAATTACAAAAAGATAGAGTAAATTTTGGGACACCACCAAAAGAACATCCACACTTCCAGAAGACTGATGTGAATTGAATGAGTTGATCCAATGATATATGGAAATAAATTTTTGGACGATTACATTCATAGCTACATTGGAAATATAATGATCAAATAAACCAATTTCAGATGTTTCTATGTGATTTTTTATTCATTGATAAAACATCACAATGCCCTATGAACATGATTCAAGATGGAGTTTAACCAAAGAAAAAAAACCTATAACTGATAATTCAATTAGTTTAAGTTCAAAGGAAATTGAAAAGTTCCTAATCATTGTTCAAGTTATAAAGATATTATTGTTTTTGTGAAAGTGGAACTTTGATTCCCAAATATTGTGAAGTGCTAATTGAAGCTGAATAAATAAATGTACAAATCCAATCAGATATAATATACCAGACATGATTTATAGAATGGTCAAGAATAGGTTTCATAATTAATTTATTAGTTTGAGGAAACATTTTATGATTATCAAATGAAGAGTTTTTCAAAGGATCGGAGAAGATTTTCTAAATCATCGAACAAAGAAGAAGTTTATGAAGAAAGTTAACAGTAAAATGAATGACTATAAATATTTTTTGATAATTTTTTCCTAATTATTAGAAAAATGTTTCCTAACAATATTAGATGAAATATATGAAGATCATCCAATATAGGTGGTTGAAAGTATTTGAGATAAGGTGATGGATTGAGGTTTCTATATGAAGTCATCAGATAGAGGTTTTTGAGCGATGATAATTAGACTAAAGTTTCCATGAAAGTTGATTAGGTAGTGATTGCTAAAGTTTCTGAATAGTTTCATCAAAAAAATGTCTTTATATGATTTTATAAGAAAAAATGTTACAAAGTACATTATATTGAGTTTTAAAAAGTCTTCTAATGGAGTTCTATAAAGTTATCAAATAGAAAGAGAAGAGTATATCTACGAGGGTTCCTTGGATGGAGGAAAACTAAAAAACATATGAGAACCAATTAGATGAAGGAATATACCTATAAAATTATACTAAATAAACTTTTAAAGAGAAGATCGAATATAGTTTTCATAAAAAATAAGTTGTTAGATAAATTTTTTTAAATCATTTCATCTTTTAAAGGAAGATTATTGAGAAAGAATTATGTGATGTTCCTATGAAGTTATAACAGAATAATGGATGCATTTTCACTAGATGGAAGATTTTAAATGAAGTTAATCTGAATAGAATGTTTTAATAACTTTATAAATATTTTATAATGTTATGAAATTTGGTGATGTTGAGCTATAAATTCATCATTTCAATAATCATGGAAAAAAATTATGATTCTAGCTGAGATTTTTGGAAGTTTGAAGCAGTGTGTGGATGTTGGAGTTCTAATGGAGATTCATGAATGTTTTAGAACACTTTAGAGGAATCCAATAAAATTTTTATTGAGTGAAAGTTTTAAATTAATCACATGCTTAACCCTGAAGATAGGGAGAACCACTGCCTATATAAAGGGATTATGATGCATTGTGAAGGTGTGATAAAGAAATAAAGTTTCATATCTGTGTGTTGTGATAAATATTTAAAGTACCATAAGAATGTTTTGACTATAAAATAATGATAGAAATTCTCATTTAGGATGAAGTTTTGAGATAAGAAGTACCAGATATATTAGGGGGAAATAGATAGAGTGGAATCATTAAGAGAGGCTATAAATCCCCAGATGAAGGAAGGAATAAATATAAGATGTATATGTACCATACTGATTAGAATCTATTGGATGAAGCATAATAATAGATGAATAGCTATCAGATGATCAAGAAGAATAAGATGGAACATATGAATTGTAACTATATGTAACATCATTGGATGAACATTATCGAATGGACATATCTAATGGACTAGTTTCAGATGAATGAAGGGAGAAAGAAAGTTTCTTACCCACTATTGTTCATGTAACATTATAATAAGTAAATGGAGAACATAGAAGGACTATAAAATCCAATAAAATTATCATCTGGTGATATACTTTCTTGGTGTTGAAAAGTATCTTAAGAATAAGGTTAATACTATGTTTAGTATGTCGTGTAAAGAACCAATGCAGATCTACAAGTTGGAAAATTTCAACACCAGTCTAGGGGTTCAAGTTTGATTATATCCACTCTACTAAGGAGTAGGGACTCACACATTGGATAAGGATTATTTTCTACCCACAAAATTGTATTTTCTATCACATTATGATATCGAATCTTTATACAGGTCATCACCATATGAAGTAAGGACTTGTTACTCTTATTGAGTAGTGAACCTTGTAAAAATAACATGTTTCATTTTTACTTGATTTTATATACTTTCATATGATAATAAAAAGTGGATAGTAGAATCAAGATCCTAATAGTTCTAAGAGGTAAATGGATAAAGGTTATAAAAGTTTAAAAATTTCCCAACACTGATTCACCCCCTCTCAAAGATGGGGATAATATTTTTGATAATGAGGAGGCTTTGTCCAATCATGTCACTACCTGCTTTAGTAACATTTTTAATGGTCCTTCTTGGAATAAGGATATCAAGCTTAATATCATCCCTCTCCTAGT
Source organism: Viscum album (assembly GCA_963277665.1). NCBI lineage: Eukaryota > Viridiplantae > Streptophyta > Magnoliopsida > Santalales > Viscaceae > Viscum > Viscum album. Next base: position 666,901,334 of record OY728131.1, on the reverse strand, counting down.
GGGGGATAATGATAATGAACTCTTAAACAATACTCTAATTGACCATGAAATTAAGGAAGTGGTTTTTATTTTAAAGCCTGATAGTGCCCCTGTCCCTGATGGTTTCTCTAATGCCTTTTTTCAGAATCATTGTAACATTGTTTGCAATGATGTTTGTCACCTGGTTAAATGTTTTTTCACTAATGGTTACTACCTTAGGGTATTAATGCTCAATTTCTTAACCTCATCCCTAAAGTGCACAATGCTTCAGAAATCCAACTTTTTAGGTCGATTTCCCTTATTAACACTGTGTATAAAATTACATCCAAGATTTTAGCTATGAGAATGGCCCCTATATACAATAAAATTATATCTTTAAACCAATTTGGTTTCTTGAATGGGAGGAATATCAAATACTATATATTCATTACCTATTAAACTAAAAACTTTTTAAAAAGACTCAAATTGGGGGAATTATTTCCATCAAACTGAATATTAGGAAAGCTTTTGATGCCATTGATTGGAGTTTCATCTTCAAATTTTTTTATAGATTTGGATTTAAAAATAAACTTGTAAGCAAATTAAAAACCCTTTTTAACTCCCCTTACATTTCTGTTCTGATCAATGGTTCCCCCAAGGTATATTTTACTTTTACAAAGGGTGTTAGACAAGGAGATCCTCTTTCTTCCATCCTTTTTTCATTGTAGAAGACTACCTTAGAAGACTTATCACTAATTCAATTAATCAAGGTATTATAAAGCCCATTTTTCCTCTAGAGCTCTGACTATACCCTCAAATCTTTTATATACTGATGATATAATTCTATTCCTTCAAGGGGATAAGAAAAATATAAAAAACCTCAAAGATGTCCTATCCCACTATGAGGATGTCTCTAGTCAATCTATAAATTGGGGAAAGTCATCCATTTTCTTTGGTAAGAGTTTCCCAGTCACCAGAAAAGATGATGTCATGAATGAAATCAAGATAAAAGAAGGTTCCTTCCCTTTTACTTATCTTGGAGTACCCATATTCTAAGGAAATCCCAAAACACCTACTTCTCAAGCATCTTTTATCAGATCAGTGATCAACTCTCATCTTGGAAAGGCAAAACTTTATCTATGGCAGGACAAATTTGTCTTTTCAAACACACCATTGTTGCTAAAATGGTATACTCTATGATGGTGTACAAATGACCTGCTAATTTTCTCCAGAATATCAATAGAAGAATTTTTTTTCTGGATTGGAAGCACTATTGAAAGAAAACTTGTCACTATTCCTTGGAAAACTTGTTGCACCCCCATTAATAATGGAGGGATTGGTATTAAAAACCATAACCATTTCAATGAATCCCTTCAAGATAAACTTACTTGGAACATTATGAACAGAAACTTTTATACCTATGAGTTCTTTCATGATAGATTCTACAATAACCTTAGAAAAGGAAAACACTTTTACATGGACTCCTCAAAATGGCCTTCTATAAAACATAGTTTTTCAAAAACCTTATCTAACTCTCAATGGGTTGTCAATAAGAATTACTCTATTATTTTTTGTTTAGATAACTAGAATGGAATATCTCTTTGTAAAATTACTAACCCCATCCCCTTGACCACAAATTCAAGTATCACCATCAATAATTTTTTAAGCTCCCCTGATTTTGATTTACCGGATGAAATATATTATATTATCAGTAGCTACACCTTTTTTAGCACTAATGATTTCTTAGTTTGGAAGCCAACTCATAATGGGGTGATAACCTCTAAGATTTACTATAGTCATATTATTACTAACAAAAAAAATTATTTTTTATGGTTAAAGAATTTTAACAAAAAAATGGGTTAGACCCTTCTAGTTCACCCTAGTTACACAATTGCTCATAATATAATTCTCACTGATTGCAATCTCTATATATGAGGTATTCAAATCTGTTATAAATGTTTCATGTGTAACCCACACATAGAGGATATTGATAACCTGTTTTTAGCCTATGTTACTACTTCTGCTTTATAGAATTACATTTTTGACATTTTTGATCTCATATGGAAATTTTTGGACTTTATTGGTTTGCAACTTCAAAAATGAACTACTATGGATACCTCTCACAAAATTCAACATCTCTTAATTTCCATTGTGGTAGAATTGATAAAACTTATCTGGTATGAAATAAATTCAATTAAGCACGAAAATAAGACTTTAAATTTTTTTGCAGCACAAATAAAGATCCACATCGCGATCAAGGAGATTGGAATTGTGAAAATAGGGACTTACCACAATTTAGTTAATGATTTATATATACTGAGATGGATTGAGATCAATGGAATATACATCCTATAGATAGGTCTAATGGAAGTGTTCTAGAAACTTCCTATTCCTGGATGGATAAAAATCAATGTGTATGGTGCCTCAAAATGGAACCAAGGGCCTTCAGGCTATAGTATCATATGAAGAAATTACAACAACGGCATTCTTGGATGCTGCTATGGTTCATATGGACATGCCTCCCCCTTGAAGTTGTGATGTACAATGTCATCAATGAATTTGAACCAATAAGGAAACAAGGATGGAATAATGTTTAGATTGAAAGTGATTCAACTACCATCGTTCAGGATCTTAGACATGGAACAACTCACCTAGAATGGACCCTCACTTATAAATGAATTATCTTCCTACAATACCTATCATGACTCAACCATGTTATCACTCACACCTATCGAGAGGCGAATAAGGTGTCTTATGGCCTTGCCAATAAGGGAATCAACAACAATAGCACGTGTACAGAGAATATTCCTACTGAGTTCACCCCTCTTCAACAAAATGATTGTAATAAAATCCCCTCCTATAGACTTTTGAAACTTTTATTTTTATATATTTTAGTGATTTAGTCCTTTGAAAAAGGAACCATCTTTAAAAAATGAAAATATTATTTCACTATATCAAACTAGTCTGATATCACAGTCATCCTAAAGGACAAGAGTATGCAAAACTTATTAAATCTAGTAGTATCTATAGCTATAAATAATGATTATGTTGTGACTTATTTTATAGTTGAAGAAGTATAAAATCTGTAATGTTTTTTTCCAAATTTTTTAATTATACCAAGAAAGTTAAGCATTATCACAATATATATTATGATAATCTTATGATGATGGTATTATCCAATATATCATGTTTATAAAGAGGTGGTAAGGTAAATACATGGGTATATCACCTATTAAGAGTTTTTATCAAATATAGGAAGTTTTAGTGAGTATATTAGCCATAGATAAAAACCAAACATGCCTAGAAACTATGGAAATACCTCAATAGAATCCTGAATATCATGTGAGATCTAACGAGTTGAGAAATGTTAGAAGTTATCTCTAGTGTAAGTGAAAATTTATTAGAGTTGGTTCCCTAGAATTAATTTACTTTGTACTTTTGATTACTAGAATATATATAAATTATCTTATCACATAATGATTATTCTTCTATGTAACATTTATGTGATAATGACCTTAAAATATTCATCATAGTAATAAGTTATATCAGTTCCCCACTATAATGAGAACCTAGAGATGTTTAGATGATATTCTTAAATATTTTCTATTGTCTAGATAATATATTTCTTTTAGTACAAATGATGTCTGAATATCATGTGTTGAGGGCTCATAAGACAATGAGACTTCTTCTCATGAAGTTTGCACTTGGTGATCACTAATAAGGGAGTTCATAAGGAAAAACTCACCAATAAAAATAACATATTTTTATATTTCATTGGATATTCCTATTAGTGAATGTGTGTATTAGTCCTTAGACTTGAGTTATTATTAATGTGTACCGTGAATTGCGTACTTTGATATATTAATGAAAAATATGATGACATATGCTCATAGTGAGGTAGAATATGGTGGGTGAGTCATATGTGATATGGAATTAATTGAATAATTCAATAAATAATTGTCTATTCCATATTAATGGAAGAATATATCTCAGGAACTTTTATTGAAATTGAATTTTTTAATGAAATCCATGACCATGGTAGTTTATATACAAGTTCATTTTAAAAGTACAAAGAAAGATAAATCTTGAATATATAATTATGACATAAGTATTCATCCTACTAGATGAGGTACCAGTTGACAAATGGATCATATTACATAATAGAATTCATAAAAAGGTTTTTGTAGTAGTTACATTAACTTCTTTCTTTATGGGTGACTTGACATGTTTCTAGACATTGATCTTATACTTTAGGTAAGTTCACATATTTCTATTGAGGAGGGATCCTAGAGGAACACACACTAAGTGTATCTAGAATCTCATTAAATTATATTAAATTTAATATTAAAAAATAAATTTATTCCTAGATTGAGGAATAATATTTATTCAAGTAAATTTTATCACATAAATTTAATCATGAGATATTCTAGTTAAAATATATGAGTTAAATTTAATATCTTGTTTAATTATTCACAATGTAATAAATAAGTAAAAATTTATTCACCAGTTCATTGAATAATTTAAAAGAAATATTTATTTAAGTTACACGAATATTAAAATAACTATGCATTCAAAGTTTTAATGAATATAATGTTTATTAATTTTATTTAATGGATATTTTATTATTCAAAGGTTTGGTAAATTCTATGGGAGGATATTGGTATAGTTTAATGGACCAGTGAAAATGGTGTATTTTATTTATTATAATTTAAATAAATATTAATTTATTTATTTAATAAATGAGATTATAATAAACACATTTCCTAAGATATAATAATAATATTATTATTTTATATGGGGAATAATTTATAATAAATAATTAGATAAGGTTTATTGCAAAATTATCTTTATTTAACCATAAGTATATATTCATAAATATATCATTTTTCTAAGAATGGATTTGTTGACACAATGAAGACACATCATCTAAAATTTTCTCAAGCCCTAGAGAGAAAATATTTACTTCCTCCCTCTCAATAATATAGTGATAATATGATACATTGTTGAGATCAATGATAAATTATGTAAATCACTTGGTTATTCGATAATAGCACCTAAAATATAAAGAACACCAATCTATGATTCAAGGAGTATTTACAGATACATGTAGAGGATTATTCACTTGATTCTCCACTGTAATGACAACACAACTTTAGAAAAAATTAAATTTTAATCAAGTCCATTTTCATATATGAGGTAATTCTTAATTTAAATTAATTATAAATTAAATTAATATGACATTTCTATGAAATTTCATGAAGAATTCATCTAGTTCTTCAGATTTATCTATTAATTATAATGAAAACCCAAAATTGGGTGCCCACCAATTGCTTCTGCTATGCCCTGAAACCTTCAAAACCTATGGGTAAAACCCCCACCCTATTCTATATCTACATAACCCATGTCATAATAAAACTTTAGAAAAAAATATCCCCTAACTCAAATTCTAAAGAACTCATACTCGGGATAACACATGAATTCTATCATCTTTATATTTTTTATATTCATTCCTAAAATTTTTTAACATACTTTTTGATAGCTTTCACTATGTTTTCCCCAAAATAATTTATTCATTGAAGAATCTACTTTTTGTGTGAGTTTTATTTAATTTCAATGGGTGTTATTAGTTTTCAATGGTTTTCAATGAAATATAAATATTTCATTGATGTCTATATGTTGAATAAGTTATCAATAAGAATCTATTGAAAATATCACCTGAAGCATCCAATCTTGGAAACAAAGTGAATACAGGTTAGATGAATAAATGAAGAAGAAAACAGTACTCAAGTCTTATTATCATAAGTATTTTCTTTTAAAGACTTTGAGTTTAAGTCTAATAATTATTGAACTGATCTTCTTGTTAAAGACTTGTGTTAATGGTGACACATTGTCTTCAATAAGGAAGTATAAGAATACCATGCAATATTTTGTTATTTCAAGAGGTTTTTTAATGAAAACCATGAAAATATTTATTTTCATGAATATTGTGACATTATTTTTGGAATATTCTTAAAGGTAATGAAAAAAGAAAAATATATTATATATTTTGGAAGAAGTATATGTGAAGAAAAATTTTGAGTGGGTTAAATTATATGTATATTAGATAATACTTTCTATAAAGTTTACCAAAAAAATATGGCCAACCATAAACCCATAAAGGACTCACATCAGCCAAATGTGGGACCAAGGGTCAACAACATGGGAGGATGGTTGAAAGAGAAGGCCCATGGCGGTAGGAGTAAGGGTGAACATATCACCCATAAGAAATGTACAAGTGTATGCACAAGGCATGCACATGGAGTATAGGAGGGTGCCCGTGTGGACCTTGCAATTCATTCGCAACCTATGTAGAGTGTGTGGGAAGTTTTTTGGGTGCTGAACCCAGATGAATGCTCAAGAAATAAGAGGTAAAAATTGATTTAATAATAAGTGCTCAATAAAGTAGAAAATTGACATGGGATGAGTGTCATGTGGGTAACTATTCACACATTAAAAACATATTTTTATAACATATCCATTTGATTGAATCATTCTCAGCTATCTGATCGAAGATGATGTTGTATTCATCCTTACGGAAACCCTACCTTGACTGTGTGATGTATTTATTGGATATAATTTCTTCCATATCCAGTGATCATGTGACTATCAATATGATATAGAATGGATGAATTCTCAGGATGAAAATGATGAGAACACTTGCATTTAATGTATGTATTTCATCTATGAAATTTTTTAAAAAATAGAGCTCCAATCAAGATTAAATAATACATTATAGTGAAATACCTATGAGGTTGGAATAACATGGGAGTTTGAGATATGTGATTTTATTTTTGTTTCATGCATGTGAGTCTGAACTTGTAAAGGGATAAGTAGGTTCTTATTCAAATATGTCACTTTTCTCAGTGTCACAAGGTCTTGAAAATCCATGATCTTAAGGAATTTAATATCATCCTTTACAAAGTATATTTTTTGTAGGATTTTGAATGAGTTGTAACCTGACATGAAATGTGGATCCAAGGTGGTTTAAAGGCAGTAAATATCATCTATAAATACTAAAGAACTCGAGGTTGAGAGATAATACTACATTTCTTATCTTTCTCTAAGATCTCTCATTTTTATAAAATAGAGTATCTCTATGATTTCTTTTATACGAAGAAGTAAGAAGATCTGTGAGACACTTGGATTCAAGAAGAAGGTTCCATGATCATATATAGTATAAATGATATCAGAAAGCCTCCTAGTCTCATAAAGGAAGTTCTGTGAAACTATGATTGGGTTTTCATGAAGAACAGTTCTACAAACCCTCATCTATTCATAGAGCACTCAAGAGTTATGTGAAGAAGAAACATATATACTACTTTAGTGTATATACATGAATCCAATATTTTATCAAGATAATATGAAGTACTTATTTTTTTCATAAATTATAGAGCCATGTATTTTTTAGTTTCATGAAGATAACAAGGGAAAGTGTGAGCCTGAGGCTTTATAAAAAAAATGTAACATAGTATCAATGATATAAGTAGAATCAGGAAGAAGACAGTGAACTCACATACTTAAAATTACATAAATAAGATAGTTTCCTCACATAATTAAACTTATGTGAAGAATAAGAAATTGGTCTCATGTATTTAAACTTATGAAAATAGGTTTTCATAATAAACAAGAGATTTATGCGAAGGAGAACTTAGATAACATATACACTATCACATGAAGTTTTCATACATGTTAATGAGAACATGACAATGCATGCATGAATCATGAACAAAAATATATTTATAATAAAAGAAGGAAATAATTTTCATGTGGGGTTTTAGTGATAATTCCTTACATAATTTAAATACATGCATGAGATGACATTACATGTTCAGTGCAATAGAATTAGTGATTGAAAAATATTCAATTAATATAATAAGATACCAATACTACATTCACGGTTGATATTATAATAAAGAAGAAGAGGGAAAATGATCATACAATAGGTGATAAAATATATTTAAACAATTATTATTTAGGATAAAGTTTCATAAGAAGAGGTACCATAAGAACATGTATTGGATGAAGAAAGAGATAATAAGAGAAGAATAGAAGAAGAGAAGAGGAGAAAAGTGAAGAAGAGAAGAAGATAAGAAGATAAGAAAGTACTGTGTATATATTTTTTCACAGGAGAAAGAAGAAAAATAATAATAAAGAAAAAAAATATGTGTACATTTTTCTATATAGAATAAGAGGATGAAGGAGTAACATATTTGTTTGCTAATACCAATAGAAGAAGGAATTTTTTTACCCACAAATGTGAAAGTAACAAAGTAAAAAAGGAATTAGAGAACAAAGAATCACTGTTATATCCAACAAAAGTTTTATCCGGGGAAAATGATTATTTCCACCCTCTCCTAAAGTGTAGGGACTCACACTTGTATTAGGATTGTTTTCAATCCAAAAAACTATATTTGGTATCTCAGTATAGTGGATAATATGTGTATTGGTCATCACTATACACATAAAGAACTAGTCACTCTTATTGATTAATGAACATTATAAAAATATCATGTTCTATAATTTACTTACCTTCATACATTTGAAAATGATAAGGAAAAGAGAATAGGATAATCAAGATCTTAACAGGTCTAAGAGGTAAAGAGATAAAAATTAATAAAAGTTTAAAAGTTCTCAACACTAATTAACCCCCTCTCAGTGTTGATTATATCCCAAAGTGGTCCTCTCAATTGGTATCATAAGTAAGGTTCACCTCAATTGGATTATCTGCATTATAGTTATTCTCTTTTTAAGATTTGAGTTTCTTTACTTTTTTAACAATAAAGTGAAATTTCAGTTAAGATTCAGTTATCTATGAGAAAAATTATATATCTACCAAGACTATGATGAATATGATACATTAAGAGAAAAGAAAGCTAAAGAAGTTATCCCTATTTCCTAAATAATTGGAAGTATCAGTTTCTCCTTTCCATGTTAACAAATAATATAGATCATTCTTATAAAGTGAATAGAAGGTAGATCAAGTTTCCATAAATGAGATAGATAGTCTCTCTACCTCAATTGGATCAAGAGATTCAAATGATCAATAGGTATGTGTTAGTTTTCTTAAAATATCTACTAAATATGATCCATGAACTAGTGGGAGTGATAACATGTCAATTTATTTTATTATTGATTCATTAAAGGATATGATGCATGGTTTTCTCAAAGAATAAATATCTATTATATGTGTGATATTTGAAATCATGTAGGAATAGATCAATTAGATTTAGGAGAATTCAGAAGCAATGGAGAAGGCTTTATAAGAAAAATTTCTATAATGTACATAGTTGTCTAAGTAGGTTAGATCCAGTAGAGTAATAAATATAGAGCTTGAAATAAGTTCCTTGGAGTTCGAAGAGAAATGCATCAAATAATTTTAAGAGAAATATGGATTCAATAATACTCTATAATAAAATATCTATGCACTTAAAGAAAAGTTAAAAAATATCATTGATTCCAATGATTAAAAAGTAGAAGTAAAATCCTATGTGATCAAGGAAATTGACTCTTTATTACAAAAAAAGTTATACTACATGAAGAGGAGGTTGAAAGAGAGAAGAATATTTTTGAAGAGAAGGTGATTATGATTGAAGACCATAAAAACAACCTCAATATAAAATTTTTAGAATTATAATTTCAGTTATCCAATATTGATAAGATACATATTGATACTTCACAAAATAAAGAGATAGTTGCTACTAATATACAATGCTCATTGGAGTATTATAAGGTTAAAATATCTCCAACATGTGATAATAAGATCATGAATTCATTCAATGATCTATCTCAAGAAACTATGAAGAAATAGGTACTATCTATATCATCTTACAATAAAATTTCTAAATTTATTTTCATTAATATCATATGTTTGAAAACAAAAATATATACAAGTATAGATGAATAAAGAAGAAAAAAATCCTACCAACATGACTAGGGTGGATAGGAAAAAGAGTGTGGAAGATAGTTCCCCGTGAAGACACCAATAAGTTATGAAGAATACCCAAAAATGTTATACATAAGATATTATAATATCAAGGTTTGTGGTTCAATATTCATACTACAATAGATTCAAAAATTGTACATTAGATTTTTGGTACAATACTACTAATTCTAAAGAACAAAGGAAGCCCATTCCTAGGGTGAGAAAGCTAGAAATGGATAAGAAACATCCATAGGTTAAGAAAAGTATTTATACTTCAAATAAAATTTGAGGAAATTAAAAATATCAATGATTTGTAAAATGGAAGTGGTCATAATGTTAGTGTACATTGATCTCTAAATTTATCAAAAGATGACAGGAAAAGATGACCATATAAGGTGGTTAATAAAGAAGAATCATACTTAAGAAATAAACAGAATAATGTTGTTAAAACAAATTCTCCCTAGAATATTTCAAGTAAGAAAGGTGATAAGACCTTATATTCCAAATCAATGAAGATAAAGAAAATTGTATCATCCAAAATAACTAATAAGAAGGATGACACTCTAAATAAGCCATGTGAAAAATCCAAACTTATAACCAAGGTTTCTAATGATATGTTAGTTATTTTTCCATAAGATTTGGAGAGAATAAAGAAATAGGAAGAATAAAAATCTAAGATAGTGGAAAAGTAAAAGAAAAGATTCCACTTGTGGATAAATAAGTTCTATATATGAGATGAAATATATCTAGACACTCTAAAAGACTATTCTATAATAATTATAGCATAAGAAGAATTATTTAAGAAGATGAAAGTTGCACTAGCCGATACAAGTGATTTTAAAACTCCTGAATAATGAATGTTCACACACAAATAAATTGAATGAGAGATGAGATCCACACATCCCCAATCAGAATTAAAGTTCATATGTACAATCATTAAGAGTGGAGGAAATGGATAAATTTTATTTTTAAAGTCATCTCAACCTTTATGTTCACATTAAAAAGTAAGTAATATCCTTCTTATTCCATTAATATTTATTTATTTTATTTGTTCTTATAATTTAGGGAATTGATGGTGAAACAAGTTCTCAATGGGATAACTAGAGAAGTAGTGAGTGCTGTCAATTCTTGATAGAAAAGCTAAATAAGTCAACATCCTTGAATTATATCTCAATTTGTATTCAAATAAAAATATGATAGATGATAATAATTGATGAATTTGAGGAGTGTGCTTCCATATCCTAGATAGAAAGGATAAAGAAGATACCATCTTGGTTTAATCTTATATTTGGTATCCTGAAGAACAAGTATTGAAGAAGATCATCCTTGGTGAAGTTTTCAAATATGGATAATCACAAGTTGAATATCCATTTTGGTGTATTATCCATATTCAAACATATTTAAATCCATTATTAAATAGATTCACCATTATAAAGACGTTTATATGTGTTTCCCTTCAGGGGGTACAAATGAAGAAAGATGAAGAAGTATTCAGAAAATATTATATCATACAAATCTGATTATTCTAGAAATTTCTTGGATATCATTTCATTAGAAAAGGTATATTTTTATTAATATTCCATCCTTGGTTAATAAAAATAACAAACTTAACACAAAGGGGGGGGGTAATTGAATTAATCAATGGAATACGAAAATTTTAAGTATGTAAGTGATACAAGGATTCTTATCCTGCTTGTTTCACTTGAATGTTTTTAATCTATTTTTTGAATTGAGTGTAAGAGTTTCAGGTTGATTATTATTACTAAAGTTTTACATCTAATTTATTATCTTCAACTTTGAATAAAAGTGGACAACCTTTAAAGAAAATTTTAAGAGTTATTATTCCATGAGGTATCAGGATTAGTTGGTAAGGTACAACATTGTTGTAATAATCAAATCCACTCAGTTTCTACATTGATCATGCCTTATATAGATTCATAGTGAAATGATGGATGTAACATTTCTTAAGTGTGTAATAATACCATTTTCCTATGAACATTTATTTCTTTTTAATAATGGGTGATAAATTAAAATGAAAGTTTGAAAAAGTGAAGGGGAGTGAAATAAACTGAAGACTCACATATTGACATATAAATTTGGAAATAATTTTAAAGGTATTTCCAATAAGTACAAAGGGGATATTTAAGATCCCACTTTGTGTGTGATTTTTATTTTTTTTGAATGAATGTTATTGGTTGTTAATGGTTGTCAATGAAATAGAAATATTTTATTAATGTTAATATATTGAAGAAGTTATCAAGTCCAAGATACTGAAAATATTGGATAAATCATCAAAGCTTGATAACAAAGTGAATATATCTTGGAATAATGGATGAAGAACAAATAAATTACTCAAATATTATCATCTTAATGAAGTTATTTTAAGAAATTTTAATTTAATTATAATTATTGTTGAACCATTCTTCATGTAAAAGACTTGTGTCAAATGATAGATTGTTTTCATAAAGTAATTATATTAAGAACATGAAATATTTCATTATTTCATGAGTAGTTTTGATGAAAACCATCCAAATATTTATTTTCATGAATATTGAGACATTAGTTTTGTAAGATTATTAAAGGCCATTCAAAAATAAAAATATATTATATATTTTTCAAGAAGGATATGTGAAGAATATTTTTGAGTGGGTTGATAATTATATTCATATTGGATAAATCTCTTTATATAATTTTACCAAAAAATATGGCCAACCATAAGTGCACAAAGGAACCTCTTCAACCATATGTGGGACGAGGGGTAAACCACATGGGAGGTAGGTCGAATAGAAAATCCCATAGTGGTAGAAGTGAGGGAGATAATAACACATGTAGGGATAACATGGGTGTATGTGAAAGTCACATGCATGGCATATAGGAGGGTGCCCTGGTAGACCGCATAGGTGAGGCACAACCCATGTAGGGAATGTTTGAAGTGTTAGGGGTGAAAAAACCTAGTGCCATCTTGGGAAAGTAGTAGGGATATATTTATTTATTATGAAGACCTCAAATTAGTGGAAAACTGATGTGGGATGATTTTCATTCCATTCACTGTTCATGTATTAAAAATGAAAATTTATAACACAACCATTCAATTGAATCAATATCATATGTCTGGTCAAAGTCGATATTGTCTTCAACTTTATGAGAACCCTACATTGATTGTGTGAGCTATTTCTAGGCCATGACATCTTACATCTCCATCGATCACGTGACTAAGAAGTTGAGCTCGAATTGATGAATTCTCAGGATGAAAATGATGATAACTCTTGCATGGAATCTATGTCTTGCATGCTAGTGATTGTTAAAAAAATGGAGCTTCAACTGAGATGAAACAAGATTTTTTAGTGAAATACCAATGTGTTTGGAAGCATGTGGGATTTTTAGATGTGGAATTTTATTTCTATTGTATGCATGTGAGTTTGAACTCAAAAAGGGAGAACCAGTTGCTTATACGAAGACACCACTTTTCTCAGCATCGTAAGGTCTTGAAAATTTGAGTTATTTGAGAATTTAATTTCATCCTTGACATGAAATATTTTGTCGAGGAATTTGAATGAGTCATGATGTGGCATGAAATGTAGGTCTGAGGTAGTTCAAAGGTAGTAAATCTCATATATAAATACTAAATCACCCAAGTTCAAGAGATGCGACTTCCATTTGCGTCTTTCTCTAAGAGATCTCATTTTCAGAAAATAGAGTATATATATTATTTATTTTATGTGAATAAGTAGGAATATCTATGAGCCACTCATATTTGAGAAGAAGTTTATGTGCTCATCTATAGTGTAAAGAAGATTCATGCACTTCCTAGTCATGAGAATGAAGTTTTGTGAAACTTCAATTTAGTTTTTAGGAAGAACGGTTTTGTGAACTCTCATATGTTCATAGATAACTTGATAGTTAAATGAAGAAGAAATATATATAATAATTAAGTGTATATACATGAATCTAATATTATATTGAGATACCATGAAACACTTATTTGTTTTTTGATGTATATAACCACAAACTTTTAGTTGTATGAAGATAAAGAGTCAGTGTGAGCTTGAGGCTTTATAAAAAAATATAACACAATATTAAGGCCTTAATAAGAATAAAGAAGGAAATGAACTCACATAATTAAACTTATTCAAATAAGATAGTGTTCTTGTATACCTAAACATATTTAAATAATAAGGTATTGGTCTCATGAATTTAAACTTATGTGAAGAGGTTTTCAAAACAAACAAAACATTATGTGAAGGAGAATAGATATAATTCATACACCATCACATGAAGTTTTCTTGCATGTTAATGAAAACATGATAAAGAATTCATGAAACATGAAAAAAAGTATTGATAATAAAATAAATAAATAATTTTAACATGGTTTTTTAGTGATAATTTCATTCATAATTTGAATGCATGCATGAGGTGATATGAGATGTTCAGTGTAGTGTAATTTATGTTTGAAAAAAAATTCAATTTCACTAATAATATACATATAATACATTAACTATTAATATTTTATCAAATAATAATAATAGGGAGACTACTTATATAATAGGAGATTAGATTTATTTGAACAATTCTTATTTGGGATGAAGTTTCATAAGAAAAGGTACCATAAAAATAGGTACCATATGAATAAAGAGAGAATAAGAGAATAAGAGAATAAATTATTGTGCATATATATTTTCATATGAAGAAGAATAAAAATAAGAAGAGAGAATAAAATATCTATGTACATATATATATAAAAATAATAGGAAGAATGAGTAGTATATTAGTTTTCTACTATGAAAATAAGAAGGAAAGTTTCTTGTCTGCTGTTGTGCAAGTAGAAAGGTGAAAAAGAAGGAAGTAGATAATAAAGAATCATTGTGACATCTAATATAAGTTGAATCTAGTGTAAGTATGTCATGGTGTTAGAAAGAACCTTAAGAATAAGTTTAAGGCTCTCTTCAGTAAGTAGTATAAATAATCTGTGAGGTGCTATAAGTTGGATAAGGTTATCCATAGTCTTGGTAAGAGGATTTTTCCACCCCTCGTAAAGTTTAAGGAATCACACTTGGATTGGGATTATTTTCAATCTAACCCACTATATTTGGTATCTCATTATAGTGGATAATCTATGTACTGGTCATCACCATACATGATAAGGGCTAACTACTCTTATTGGGTAGTGAACCTATAAAAATTTCACACACCATCAATTACTTGCTTTCATAAACTTGAATATGATAAAGAAAATATAATAGGAGAATAGATACCTTAATAGGTCTAAGAGGTAAAGGGATAAAAATTTATAAAAGGTTAAAATTTCCCAATATCGATTCACCCCCTCTCTATGTTGAGTATATCCCAAAGTGGTTCTCTCATTCACTAGAATCCACCCAACATAATAGTGATTGTTATTTTCAATAGTACAATGCCTCATATGGTTTAATCATATATTTGAGTGATATTTTTTATTATTTGTAAAATCTATTTATATTATCATCCCATGATCCAACATAGTCTATAATTTATTCTTGAAACATCTCCTCTATTATCCATATCATCCGGTTTTATTATTAATTTGAATATGAAAATAGTGCTCAAACGCAACTAAATTTGGAATTCATACTACAATATCACTAATATTCATGGTGTAAAATTTATAACTTAATAAGAAAAATCATTAAAATTAACTCCATGCATCATCATTATATATACTATATACAATAAAGAGAAAATATTAATTGGAATATACTTTTTAATTGGTAATAAATACACTAAACTTGTTAATCAAATGACTATGAACCTGATTAAATTTTGACCCTTGGTTAAATACGACAACCCCATAAAAATTTATATGTATATATCCTCTTATTTTAACTAATCAATTATTAATGTCTAAGTAACTCTCCCAAAAATTAATTTTCTAACATCTCTTGCAAACAGTGGAAACATATGGCCACAAACATTGCCACTACTCACTTGATACCTAGTAACCAGTATTGAATCTTTATGCTATGGTGAATTTTTTCAACTTTAAGATTATATTCTTATGATTAATGGAAAAAATCCCTCAACATGTTTTCATTCAAACTCTTATGAACTAACAATATGTCATTAAACATGATATGATTATTATTAACTTCATAAAAACCGTAATATTAATAGTTATTTATAATGAGACCTCTTTATGACTTTCACTTTAAATCACTAACATACTCCCCCAAAATCTATTTTTGGAAGGTTTTACTCTCCATTACATAGGAAATATAGGCTTGACCAAAAACTTTATTAATGTCAAGATTCAATGTTGTAAGTTGTTACATTATCCTCCATTTATCATGATATTCATAAATTAATTATTCATATGAATTCCTAATCAACACATTAGAGAAAATATTATCCATAATTAGGGGATAATAAATATTCAAAATACATTCTTGTAGAAACCACCCATATCCTGTAACATAATTTTAAATATTATAGAGAATATATACAATATAGAATATTGTGATTTATAAAATCAAGAAATGTTATCTATTCATGAAGTGTCTATGAAAAATTAATTTTTTTTATTATATATATATATATATATATATATATATTATTTTAAAATTATACTCATGGAGTCATAACTTCCTCAACTCAAAATAAATAATTGTTTATTTATACACTACCCCCCAACATGTGATACACATGGCATCATTATTTTATAAGTATTTTATATATTAATTATTTCATGGATTTCCTTAGTGTTTGGAGTAGTTAGTGAATGAATTTTCAAAACCATTCATGGAAACCCTATAAGTAAAAAAAATACATTTTGAGTTTCAACTGTAGGTTTTTTTCATGGCTTGGTTAACCTACATCAAAACTAGGTAACAAATTACAAACTAGGTATCTTATTATTCCTAAATTTGATTTAAGTGGTTCCACCCCCCATTTCTCCCCCTATCGGTTTTCTATACACCAGGAATCAATCCCTATCCTTCTCCTCCATTTCTTATCATTTGTATGTTGATTTCTCATTCAAGATGTGTGATCCTTCATGGTTAGTTCATCTAAATCACCTCTTATCCTATTTTTCTACATTATCCTTCCATTTTTTTCTCTTCCATATACATGATGTATTGGAATCTATTAAGAGATTTTTTATTTGAGTCTACTCTATTTTAGTGATTATAATCATCATTTAAGGAATCATCTTTATCTCTCTTGTGGTAATTACACCAGTTGTCAATGAATTCATTAATTTCTGGTAGGTGACTTTATTTATATAAAACTACGAGTTATTGGATTTTTCTAACCCATGTTTTTCACTAAAATATATATGATTATAATTATTTAAATGTTTTTTAAAAATAATCTATGTGTTTTCCTTCAATTTTTCTTAGACACCAATAGAATTACAAATATTTAATGTTTTAGTATCCCTTATATGAAACTAGTGTACACTAATTTTTTATCAAAATTTCAACCATGATTTTCCTATGAAAAATAAAGGATATTTAATGGGTTAAACTATTATGATTTATAATGATTTAATATAAAGTTTCTATTAATGTTTTCAAGAGTTAAGTTCTTGTTTGGTTACTCTGAAATAGACTTTTCTATATGCATAGTTATGTTATAAGCATTATTACCCATGGTTTTCAAAGACTTTTAATATGTATCAAAAGGGGATTTTTATATTCATTAATGTGTTTTATAAATATTGAGTTTTGTTTGATATATTATGGAAATTTTCATTTTGGTTGGTTCCATACATGCTCTTCAAGGTATGCCCCTTTAATTTTATTATGTGAAAAGTGGATTGAGTAGTGATATGTGATATTGTGAATGAGTTCCATTAGATATAATGGGTATTATTATTGTTATGTAATTGATATTTTTAACATGGGGATATTTCTATAAAGGTTTATCAGATGTGTTGTAGGTTTATGTTTTATAATTATTCTAATTATATTATTCTATATTATGTTGTGGTGATTAAAAAAATTAATATGTCATGGGAAACATTTGGTATCTAAGTGTAAAATCATGGAATGGTTCCTATCATAGTTATGATTCCACTCAAAATAGTATCCACTAGTTAGTATTCTTATCTAACTATAGATAGTTCTACCTAATAAGTCTAGTTGAGAGTAAGTCGGGGGTTATTGTTTAGGAATGCATTGTTAGACTAGTTGATGGTTCCACCTGAGTACATATAGGATTGTCCTATTAGGACCTTGTAGGTTTCCCATAATACTCATTATATTAGATTAAGATATTTTAATGATTAAACTTGTATTAAAATTATTATTTAATATTTTCCCATTATTATAATGGATTATTTGTATTTTTTATTTCTCATTAGTTATTATAGATGAATAAAATTGTATTTCATAATGTTATCTCATGTAACTTTAGTTACATCAAAGAAATGATGTCTTCCACATACTATACTATATTGATTTATTAGTAATAGTTTCTTTTTTACCATTTACTCTTTTATGGTTTAGTTTTCATTTCAACTATAACTTTAAAATGGATATTCCAAATACTTGAGATTTCTATACTTTCAAAGAAGTTTTAAAAGAATAGTGTTTTTTACCCCTAGTCTTACATTTGTAAAATAAAAATTAAAATTGGTTTAAATATTGTAAATTGGTTACTTTTTAGAAAATACTTCACTTGAAAACTCCCCATATGAATTTCCTTTTTTACAAATTGATTCTTTATAGTCTTTAATTATTTACTAGTACCATGACCCATATGTATACCTTGTTATTTTAAAACCCTATACATGTAAACCCACATTAAATATTTTAATTAAAAAGGGAAATGATTTTTTCATATTTCATTTCAAACTAGAATAGTATATTTTAATTTCTAAAGGTTATGTATGTAATATTTAGTGTAATCCTTCTGGTTGACTTTTCTCACACTATGCATATATGAGTTTAGAGATATGTATGCCTTTATTTTTCAATAAAAGTAGATTATTGGTACCACTTGTTGAAGTGTATTATTATAATATTTGGTTTAGGTATGTTTATGGTGGAAAGTGGAGATAGTTCTCTTATCATGAATATATGGGATGTTTTGATTTAGTTATCCATTTTTGTTATGTCATGGGATGTATCTCATGTCTCGATCCACATCTTCTTTATCCTTATTTATCATTTTTTTTAATTTTAGTTTTTGTATATGGTTTGGATATATATTATGATTGGATTATTTGAATATGTTTATTATTTATTTATTTTAGTCATTTAGTGGTATTGTATATATTTATTCCATGTTTGGTTACATTTTAATTTTAAAATTCTTATTCTATATGGGTGACTTATCTGACATATGGAATGGTCATGCCAAATTATTTATAGGAATTTTTATTAATTTTATATTTTATTAGGAATAATCAATCATCATTTAAAATATTTACTTCCTTGAAACTTGTTGGAACCCATGGTGATCGGGAATGCACTTTAGGCCTTGTAGAAGGTTAGCTCAAGTATAGGGATAGGGTAGCTCAATTTGATTCATTAAATGAAAAATATGAGATGCATTATAATATATATCTAAATAATCTCATTCCTATTAAAAATATTTGTACCACTATAATGGTAAAAAAAATATTATCTTCTCAAAAGAAATTTTTCATTGTTAAATCCAAAAAAATGCATGGATCTTTTTGGTCAAGGATTTCGAGGGAGACATAATTCATAAAAAAATTAAGATAGGAACCGCATATAAAAACTTATAAATATTAAAAAAAATTCCAAATTTAATACACTTTTAAGTGTCTCATAATAAACTACTGAATTTATATCCACTGAATCTAATTCAACTCCATCCATTTAGAAAGAGTGTCTAAAAAAACTAACTTATTATATTCAAAGAATGAATTTTAAAATCTTTCTAAATATTTTATGACCACAAAGGTCCCAAAACTAATATTCCAATAATAATAAATTATCTCCTTGAATCTAAAATATAATATAATAACATCAATGAATGTCATTATGAACTATTAAAAAAGTTTGAAAAACTAGTTCATTAATCCTATAAAAATAACTAATATTTTTTTCAATATGATTCATATAACCACATAATATTAATAATTATATCAAATAATATAATATTTTTTTATGAATATTAACCTATAATATCATCAAAAAACATTAAAAAATAAAAGTAAATATTTGAAAACTAAGTCTCCTTATTTAGATGATTAAGAATTCAATTAATACTCAATAACATGAATGTGTTCTTGATTGTGACCTTACTCAATTACAAACAGTTAATACATATCCTCATCATACTATACTTATTTTCCATGAATAGGGTTCCACACCCCTAAGGTGATATTATTATTTAGACAAAACCATTTTATAAAATATCATCCACTAGATAATTTATCTCATTTTCCTTAAAAATGGTTATCTAGTATGGAATTATAAAAAAATACACTATCCCTAGATATAGATCAATGTTGAAGTATACATATTAAAATGATGGTATGATAAAAAAAAATACTTTATAAATACATACATAAAATCTCATACTAATTATAGAAGCTACTCTAAACCCTCATGTTTTGAAAAAATAAAGATACTAGCTTGTTAAAAGGAGAACAGTCGATACTAAGATAAAAAATATTTAACCAATATTCTCACTCTCTAAAAAATTCTAAATTTTTTATAAAAAAATATAATATAAAACTCTATATAGATAACTTTCAATGCATATAGGAATAAATAGAAACTAATTATGCTTATAATGAAATCACATGGTTGCATATATATAACTTTCAAATCATATTTCTTATGATCCTACCCTAAAACTATTAATAAACATCTAATTTTTTTTAAACTCGATTATATCCTCAAAATTTCATTTTTATAACCACCAATAGAACAATATATTAAAAGGATATAACAACACCATGATATATTGTCCCTGTAATAAAAGAATACATGGTTTCAATATATAATATCTCATAGTCTAGGGTAACAAAAAAAGATAATTTAACCACATAAGGTTTCAAAACTAGACCTACCTCCACTCCACATAGATAACCCTGAACATCATCTACTAATTATATAATTAAAAAAATTACAACTCTATAAAACTACTCAAACTATTCTCTCTGAAGATGTAGTCTGCCAGACCATTAATTTCATTCAATTCCACCATGCATCTGCATACTTACAATATGGAGATCCTGCTAAATTTTTTGTTAAAATTATGGATGATGTGGTATATACACTATCATGATCTAGTATAACCTCATTAATTAGATATTTTTAAAGATATGATACTCCAAAAAATGATAGAAACCATTTATGTAAGTAAATAAAATGATATCCCATCTATTAAGTTACAAAAAAGAACCATCATCTCCTAAATCCTAAGATCAATCCAAGAACATCTACACACACACACATATATATATCTAATATTTCTTTTAGAAAGATAAGTATAATTTGAAAAATATCATGTATAAAATGTTAATCTAGATAAATTGTTTCTATATAAACTTTTAAAAGGAATGAGTATGTGATAAAAATACTTTAGTGATAAAAAATCACTCAACAAACTCTTAATATTTACTAAATAGGTGAGTACCAATCTTTATACAGATCTTGGGCCTCTATGTTACTTTAAAGATCCCCTATTTAGTCTTATCATAGATAATAATTTATGGGGAGTATCTATAAATTCTTCTAAAATATATTTTGAAATCCTTAAGAATGTACTGAACCTTAGGGGTGTAAATGATACATCGATACTCAAACTCTACTCAGGATCAGCTCGAATAAATTTGTTTTTTTTCTAAGACAGAGTTTGATCTATTTGAATATTAACTTCATATAGGTTCAATTATTAAAATTTATTAATTTAGTAGATTATAATATTGATTGAGTTTTTATAACTTTATATATTATTTCTAAAACATCATTTAATTATCTTAATAATTTTATTCATTTTAATAATTATTATTAATGTTTAGTAATTTATTAACATTAAAAATTACATGGTATTTTAAAATACTAATTCATTTTAGACCCCTTTCGGTACTCTAAATCCAGATCCCTTACTTACCTTTCCCCACTATAGTGAGAGATAATGAGCACTTACATGAGTTAGATGACTGATCTTGATTTTAGTAACCCACATTCACCAATTATTTTCATCCATTTCTCCATAAAAAATCAAAAATATTGTTATAAAATTAATTATCAACACTAATTATATAATCCAAACTCTATCATTCACTTCCCCTTAACATTATGATTATAACACTTCCAAATCCATTTGAATTGGAACACTCGCTATCTATTTTACTATTCTTGGAGGAGTGAACAATTTCTTCACTTCATAAATCCTATATTTTCTAATGTTTTGTTGATTTTGTTACTTAAAAAATGAAAATTTTATTTGATTTAGGATTCCTTAAATAAAATATTATTATCAAATTCTTGATAAACTAGAAATTTTATATGAGTTTCATGATTTTATTTTTAATATACAATCTGGATAGAGAGGTGATTTTTTTATTAAACATTTATTAAAACTGTTACACTTTGTATACACACACAAAAAAAACACACACACACACATGCTCATTTGTTTTTGTTATTAAATTGAAATGGTTTTAATGTAATATTGTTTATTTCTCTTGTGATAAAATTTAAAGAGGGATTTATTTACTAGAAATAAAAAAAATAGGTATTACCTGTAACTTTTATCATTTCTTCTTTTATCATTTATTTATCATTATTAGACTATATTTTATTATTTTTCCATAAACTATCATATAATAATAATTTTAATTTTTATAAACTAATAAATTAAATATATCAATTGAATAATATTTTTCCCATTCCAAATGACCATTAAAAAAGCATAAACTAAAAATAAAGTTAATGTGAATTTGGATTATAGCATATAAAAAATTCATCACCCATTAATAACAGTGATATAAATGAAATTTATGGTAATCATGGAGGTTTAGAAATGGAAGATAAAATTTTTAATAATAATAAATTGTAGAAAAAACCATTACTATGATAAAATTTAAGGAAGTTTATCTTTTTAATGGTTTAGAATAAGGATAATTAAAACATTGTAAAAAATAATTTTCTATAAAATAAAGTAGAAGCATGTCCCAATTAAATATACATTCGATTAATCGCTTAAAATTTATAATATATTAAATTACATAAAATAAAATTAATTTTTATATAATTTTTTTCAAGTGGTTATGAAAAAAGACCATATACTATTATGGATAGGATGTTTAATATGGGAAAAATGAGAAAAGAAACTACACATTGTGTAACAACAAAAACTTTTATCGATAGAATTTCTCCCATTTTATAGTGATGTCATATAGTATAAATCACATAGAGACTATAATAAAAACTTTATAAATTAATAATTAAAAAGTATTTCTAGAATTTAAGAAACCTATACGGATAAAATAGTAACTTGAACTTAGGAATATTAATATGACCCTTATGAATAGTAAATTGGCCAAATGAAGAGTAACCACACCCATGAAAGTATAAATAAAATTTAGGCATCTTATAAATAAAAGTATGGTATAATTATATCATATTTTAATTAAATAAATGTTTTAAAAATTGTTAATCAAGTTTTAGAATTTTTGTAAGTCATAAATATTTAATTACAATTTTATGATTAATTTAATAATTTAAAATAAAATTTATTTTAATAAAATGTATTCATAAATTAATATTTTGATTTCATAAGATTTTAAGAAAATTTTATGAGACCTTAAGTAATTTTTCAAAGTGTTATAAAATCAATTATAATTTTAAAATCTGTATTTTTTTGAGTAAATGATGATTTTAATTAAAAATTAAAATTATCATAGTTAGAAAATTATTTTCATAAAATGGAGTTCATTTTTTAATTCTACATGTAAAAAAATGGTTAGGGTTAATTTTTGGTATTTTTCTAAAATACTTGAATTTTTAGTGAAGAGTAAAATACTATAATTTACGAAAAAACTAAATACATGAATTATGGAGTCATATATGATGCATGGATGATGTAAGCCCAAAATATCGAACTATAATTCATTATTTTAATATATTTAGTGATAATTCTCAAAATATTCACAGTCTTGAGCCAAAATAATAAACTAATGAATATAATAATGAGAAAACACCCATCTTCTCCACTATAAATGCCACACCTCAACACCTCTTGTCCTCACACCTCTCAAGATTTTATACTTTTACAAATTATTCTCAAGTATCTTACCAATACACTCCCCCAAGTTCATGATCCCTTGTTCTCATAAAAATACCAAAAACTTTTCCCTAAGGAGGTTCTCAAGGAGGAGAGATTTAAGAGGTAAAATCCTCTTCTAATTTTATTTTAATTTATTTCAATTTATTTTTGTTTTCTTATTCTATCCTAAACTACCCTCATTAAAATGGAATTATAAATACAGTAACTTAAATATACATTAATTATATCATGTTAATGTAAAATTTATCATTAAACGCCTCCCTCCCTCTCTTTTATTTTAAAAATGAAATCATCGCCTGTGATGTGTCAATTTACTAACATCATGGACGATGCACTTTAATTTTCTATTAACACCTTCAAGGCTATTAATAAAATCATTAAATGTTTTAAAAAATATTTTAAATTTTATTTTATAACCCTTTTATGTTTTGTAACTAAATTATATACATAATACTAAATGATAAAATAAAATGAGTTCATTGTGATCAAAAAACCACCAATATTAACCTAAATCGATCATCATTAACTTTTATATAATGATTCACCCTCATACCATATAACCAAATTCCTTATAATATCATTTAAACATAATTAAGATCATTAATAACATATAATAATAATTCTTTATATTTATCTGCATTTTACACGAACTTCCATTCATGTATATAAGTGAACCGATCATGAAAAAAAAGAAAATGAACACTTCTAAACGATGAAATTAAACTCTATAACTCATAAAAATTCCTGTAAATTAATTTAATAAACCCATAGTGAATCAAATTAATTTATAAAATGTTATTTATTTTTTATTTAATGAATATAATGTGATTTCACAGGATATTAAAGTAAAGAAATCATTTGGACATAAGGTAAGTGGAATTCTCGAACCCAATTCTCTTTCTTTGTGTTTTCCCTTTTTCAACCCATTTTAAGTATGGATATTTATTTAATGTTACTTAAATATAATTTATTCACCATTATGTTATATTTTTTTGGGATATACATGTTACCAATATGGTTTTATGACAAATGAAAATATTTTTCCAAAATAACTCTTCTTTCTAAAAACACATCTTTTACTTCTCATGAGATTTTTTCTTCTTCACTCAAAATTGATGATTTTTATACCAAGTATGTTATTAACTATTTATTTTGAAAACCCCAAATTTTATTC
Source organism: Viscum album (assembly GCA_963277665.1). Taxonomy (NCBI): domain Eukaryota; kingdom Viridiplantae; phylum Streptophyta; class Magnoliopsida; order Santalales; family Viscaceae; genus Viscum; species Viscum album. Next base: position 666,875,988 of record OY728131.1, on the reverse strand, counting down.
ATGAATGTATTCTTTATGAAATGAAACCTATTTTTCTCCATGGGCTATTTTATGTTTAATATTGATGTATGTTCTATGTGGCATGCATGATAATGTAAATGTTATGATGTAGTGTGTGCGCCTAAAATTATATAGTGAATTTGAATGATATTATGTTATGGGTGCACTCGAAATTATATATAACTCCAATTCATTTGGTAATGTGATGTGTGTAATGAGAAAAATTGAAATATGTGTGAACATGATGTTAGCTTTATTCACAACTATGTGTGGTATTTGAACACTAAGACATGGTGTTTTTTTATGTTTTTCCACATTATATGCCTTTATCTAATGGTATCTATCATTATTATGATGATTATGTTACGATTATGATTGTTCTCACCTAATTTTATATTTATTCATGTCTTTCTATATCCTATTACTGGGCTTTTATCACACCCCTTTTTGATATATACCCTCAGGTGATTACTTGTACTAAAGAGAATGTGAAGGACACTAATAATTTAGAGAATAAGGAATTAAATAAATGTTTATGTTTTATTTTGTAAAATTTATGTATGGACCTAATTTTACCAATACACTAAACCTTTGTATCCTAGTTTTGTAATGATTTTATGTTGTTTATCTTTAGAATGATGTAACATCTATATAAGAAAAAGTAGGGTCGCTATACATTGGATACTTATGAATGTGCATCATTTATCAATTATTGAAGAATAAATTATCAATATAATACAAAAACATGGGATTACTTAATTTGAAAATATATCATATAACACCATTATGAAGGATTTTATGCAAGTTTCTAAACATGAAAAAAAAACAATTCCATTATTCATAAGTATAGTAAAAAAAATCATAAGATATTTGTGTAAATAATTTAACCAATAGATTGAATTCAAGTTACTTACTATACAATTTATAAACTATAATTTTAAATTGAAAAAATTTGTTATTATTTTTGTTTGCATGAATCATCCTTATTGTGGTGTCAATTTTTTAATTTTATTTTCAAGTGTTTGAAGGAATGGGAAATTTAAAATAATGTATTTATAATTTATATTGAAATTTCTATAAATAATGATATGGAAATTAATATTCATAAATATTCATTATCAAGAAATATTGGGTCAATTTATATAGTAAAAATATTTCAATTTTTATATTATGTACACATTTTATATTTGATGGTTGAATATAGTTTTTTAGTGATTATACATGTGATTGATGATGTTCATAAAAGTGTTGTTTTCATTAATCAAAATGAGTTGAAACTAGATTTATTTTTAGACATATCATAAAAATTCTAATTCCCTAATAAAAAGTTTGTTCTTAGAAACAAGACATGCTAGAACACAATACTTTAAATTCTATTAAGTGTAATCAAGTTTAAGAAAATATTTACAAGATTTCTAGAATGATAATATCACTATAATTTTTTTAAAATTCAATAAGATTAGGTAATTTTATTTTTGAGAATTTAGAGGTTTTTAATTTAGAAACAAAGATTCTTTATAGAGTTATTATCCTCTATTAAATTAATTTTTGAATGGAATTTACCAAGTAAATGCACTATTGGACTATTTGAGGACTTTTGAATATAATTTTTTTAATGTTTTTATCACTGTTTTCATTAAATATATGTATTATTGGAAAATAAATTATATAATGAAAGCTATTTTATTCAAATAACCATTAAAAATATAAAAATTATTTTTATAAGTATTGGGGATAATGTAAAAATTTTATAGAAAATATAACGATTTTAGATATTTAATGAAAAAAAAGTAATCAAGTTTGGTTTTCCCCAATTGTATTTGTTATGTGATATTAGAGAAAATATTACATGAGTTTGAGATTAACTATATCAAACTTATTATGAAAATGCTTATGACTATCAAATTTATAATGAACAAAACATTGAACTTCAAGTAGTAAATGACCTTTGTCATAGGAATTTTAAACCTTCTTCTTTAGGTTGGTAAATTTTTTTAAATTTAGTTAATAATATTGAAACTATTTAACCTAAAAAAATTTATATAGATACTAAAATGACTAATTGGTTGGTGATTCTAATTATTTTTATTCCTTGGAATGGTGGAAGGGTAATAATCTTATATACTACATCTTATCTAAGATGGATCATGATAATAGATTTAGAATCTATATTTAGTGCCAAAAGTAGAGTGATTAATACTTATAGATCATTATTAGCTCCTGAAACAGTGGGTGTATTACTTTATAAAATTTAATAGTGTTTAAAGATATATAAAATAAAGAATAATATGGTATAATTTTAAATGTTTTTTAGTTATTAATATTTTGTGGTTTTTGAAGTTTAATTTAACCTTTAACATTTAGTTTATTTTTATTTTATCTTTATAGAATTACTAGAATTCAATTTAAATCGCCCTTTAAAATTGAGAAACCAATTTGAGAAGTAATTTTTTTATATCTAATTAATAACCACCTTTTGATGTTTAGTATATAAGTATTGGTTTTGTATATAAAATTTAACACAAGGATATAAGATTTTATCATTCATTTTATTCAATTATTTAAATATTTATTTTACTATATTATTATTTATAACACATTTTAAAATGAAATTTTTTGTTAAATTATGTTTTTTATTATGTGTTTGTGATTTATAGAAAGTTTTTAGTTAGGTGGAAGTTGTAGTTGGAGAGTTTTTTATTTTTGAGGAAATATTATTGTGGGTTCTTTCACAGTCAATAGTCCCCCCTTCAAGAACATTGTGATAAGAAATTTTTTATTTATTTTATTTTATAGAGACACATTTTTTTATCATATTTTCATGATGTATCATTTTTTGGGTCCAAAATGTTTTTTATTCATTCATTTTTCAAGTGTTGTGTCACTATTATTAAAAAACCACTTGGATTGTATAAAAGTGAGAAAAAAATCATGTAAATTATATATCCCATTAGTTCTATATTATAAACACATAACATATCTATTATTTTTATTAAATACACACACACACACAAAATTTGAAGTTATGTATGCCTATAAACAAACCAAAGTGTTTTGTGTGGTTAGAAACTGTAATTTTTATCTGAAATTTCATAAATAAGAAGATGTAAGTGGGTGAAGATGAACTATTTGTACTAGAGGAGGTTGGGGGATGGATTCCTATTATAATGGTATTTAATGTAAGATAAATTTTAGTTTATAAAAAGTATATTAATTTGGAATAATTTTGTTACTAAGAAATGTAATTCAATGAATTATTAATGTTATTAATAATGATTCCCTTGTGATGAAATCCACACAACTTTTTTTGTAGTAAAAATACTTTGTTATAGACATTTAAGATGTTTTTTTAATTTATAATAAAATCATGTTGAAAAAATTTGTGTGATAAAATCAAAATCAATATAATCTTCATGAATTGAATATTATTATGTGATATATTGTGAATTTTTCTTCTTCTTTATCATATGAAGTTTTTTCATTTTATGATCATCGATTATAAGGAAAATAAATTCAATATATTTTAATTTAATTTATATCATATCACTAAAAAAATTATTCATGTATTATTGGTTATTACAAGTTAGTTATATTTTATTTATTTATTGTGATTTTAAGGACATTGAGTTCATCATCTCATTTTGCAACATTAATAGTATACACTTTAAAATTAAAATAAAATGATTTGTTATACTAATTTATTTCCCTTTATTTTTTTTGGATCTAGAAACTTTATACCCTTTATCAATATGAAATAATAATATACCTTAATATCCATTTATTCCATATTTAATAGTCACTAGAAACAAATACCTTTGTGATTTCTTTTTTTTATTGAGGAATTTTATCCTCTAGATTATTTGAGAATAATGACCTTACATTTATAGAAATTCCTACCCAATAATATGACCCATATCCTACTTTTATTACAAAAATCCATGCCAAACATAACTAGACTTTTAGATATTACTTCTCCACCCATTATTAGGACCTCAAAAACATTTTTGTATAAATCCAGAATGTGACTTGGTCTATGAGTTGGCTTCTGTCTATTAATGATTGTGTTAAAATTTGTATCATAAATGTTAAAAAATTTAATGTAATGGGTTTATAGATTATATAGTTGATTTTATATATTTTGGTTATAAATTTTGACTATTTTATGGATTTTAATTTGGATCTCGAGTTTTCAACTCTAGTTTTGAGCTCAAGTGCTAAGTTAGTTAATGTTTAACCACAATATTGAGTTCAAGTTTAAGATTATAATTAAATCCTTGATAAATTATATTATTAAATACTAATTAAAAAATATTTATTAGTTATATAATATATTTTATTTGACTTTTATTTTAATAATTACTATTTATTTAAGATCAAGTTGAGTATCGAGTACCATATTTTACTCTCGAGTTTGAGTATTGTAATAATCAGCTTAGTTTGACATTTTTACACCCCTAACCCCTAGTGAAACTTTAGAATATATTTTTTATTCTATATTCATTGATAAATACTCTTTATAAAACTGGTCATGAAAATTTTACCATGGATAATGATGGTTTGATCAAATACACTCATTTAAAGCATTAAAAATAATTCGAAACCACGTTCTCAAGATCAACCATGAATGAAACCCAAAACCATGTATATATATAAACTAAAGAAACTATGTGTTCTTTACATCATTTATGGTGCCCGATCTATCATCATGAATCAATATATAATATAAAGAACATGAAGCATAAACATGTGTACCTGAACATAGTGAACTCCATCTTATACTCTTCAATGAACTGTTCTTGATTGAGATCACCTAATGATAACCAATGGAATCTCACCTCCACAGGTGGTGCACTAGTAATTATAATCTACATTCATAATGAGAGGAACCCCAAACTCTAAAGGTGTGATATCACCTCAACCTTAATGATAAATAGAGAATTGGGATAAAGGGAGATCTTTATTTAAGGATTGAAAGTATTGTATATACTCAATAGGGGATTATATACCTTTATATAGTCTCCCTTTATTCAATAAATGGATCCAAGCATCGGCTAACAACACTTGAGAACTGATATACATTATGATAACTTATACCTATTGATATATAATCATTTCAATGTTTCAAATTATTATATGTATCTATAAATGAATCAACCCATTTATTCATGACTAAAGGAAACCATACAAGATATGTGGAAGAATCCATGCACTCATACCTCATAACTTAATCCCATCATTCAATATAATAGATGCTGATAGTGGTATCTCCATGCCTCTTATGATATGTGTCACATGCATATCACATACTACTAATCTAGGGATATCATATGATATGACATCCATATTTTATTATATTTTTAAAAATCTTCCACTTGCACTAAAATACAATAAGAAATTTATGAAAAACTTTACAATTATTTATGAATCTATTTAAACTATTTTGGATATGGTTTATCAAAATATATTCATTTTGGAAGAACTAAATTTTCAAAAATTCAATCCTTATTATGAGGCCTAACTATGTGACCCTAAGGGCCTTGTTAGTGTAGACAACAAATATAAAATCCTTATTTCATAGATTTAAGTAAAGTACAACCTATCACAAAATATCAGTGCCACTCAAGCTACAAAAGGTTCAGGAGTGACCTTGATTAAATATACTCATATATCCATATGAACATGTCCACCATAATATGTATCATAGACATCATATGTATACCTATATAATCCCTTTTCACATGACATTGAGTGACCACTAGAAATGAAACTATAAATATAGTATAGGACACCTCATACATTCATGATTATCCTAAATAGACTGACCAGGTCAATGAATGCATCACATGATATTCATCTAGAATATGAGAAAATCACATGTCCCTTATCCAAGTAGTTGAGAACATTACATGTTATTTAACTAAGAATATCCATGAATTTCTTTATTCTTATTAAATAAAGTCCCCATATGTATTTAACTCTTTATATGAGTGAAAAAAATCCCATCTTGGTTGAGCTCTAACTGATGACATGATCAACAACATACCCAACCACCCCTTAATTATCTAAGCCTTAATAATTTTATAAGAAATGTATCAAATTTAGATATTTATCATTCTATAAATCTATCCAACCTGAGGTAAATAATATTCATAGTAATTATACCCCACTATTTATACCAATGATCGCATGGAATTCCATGTGATATACTTTGGCAAGCCAATCTAGATAATAAATATCAACTTATTACCTCATGAGTCTATTATTTTCATCTCATATACAAATATTTATCTCAAGTATAAGAATATAATAACACTAATATTTAAATATCATCACAACCCATAATACCTATATATGATCATCAATTAGGGATAAATCAAAGTTATACTTCCAGGGGATAATTATTATTTCACTTTACACAAAATATATAGTCAACATGAAAGAATAATAAAGTGGAGATTTCCTTTTGTATAACTTGATAAATTTTATATTATTAAACTCCTTTAAGAATAATTAATAAAATAATATATAAGAACCTATATAACATATCATAAATGAAATATTACCAAATTAACACTATTCTTATTTCACTTTTAGGGGTTTTGTTAAACTTATTACAACTATGTGTAATTCCTTATATATCTCTATTTTACCACTTGATAAAACCCTCCCACTAAAATTTTTATTGATTAATATCTATGAATTACACTAGTTTAAATAATTGTGAGGCATAGGAATCATATTCATAAGGTTAAACCCCTTGAACTTATTAAAACTCTTTAACTCCACAACATAAAATGTTACAATGTTAATAAATTCTATTGTCTACTCAAAAAAATTTATATATTTATCATAATAATTTTTAAAACCCTTTCCTTTGACATTTTCCTTGAAATATTTTTGAAACTAATGTAATAATTTACATTAATATTATACCATCACACCCTAAACCTTTTTTGATATAAAGTGGAATTCCCTTTTTATGATAACTAAATATAACTCTTTAAATTTAACTTTTCCATAATACTCTAAACTCTTTTAGGATGTTAAGTAAAATTTAATATAAATTTTGAATGATATAATCTTTTATTTATAAACTTTCAACTTCTATAAGTTCAAAAATAATCTCACTATCCTTCTAGATACTCTATTATTCTTATATATCTCTCTATGATACATAAACTCCTTTGTGTTAGAAAATAACACTTATTTACTCTTAGTAGGAATATTTAAAAAACAAACGATTGTTTCTATGTCATATATGGTATTATATGTTTTTGGAACATTTTATCTATAAAATAATAATTTATTATTTAAAATATTCCACTGATGGGTGATGAGAACACCTTCCCTCACATTTTAACAAATATCTAGATAAACAATCTTATCATGGATAAAAAAAATTTATCCTTGTGTCCTTTTCTAAAATGTTATAGAATTATATGAATCATAAAACACGTGTATCATCTCAAAAATTATTTTTTAGTAAATAATTTCTCTTATTATATAGAATAAATGAGATAATTATACACATCCTTTATAAAGATTCATCTGATCTTGAAAAATTATTTTATATTAAAATCTATAATACATAAAATCTTTGATCCATTTATCAAATTTAAACTAAATTATTTATCAATTATTCCCTTGATTTTGAACTCCCATATACTCACAAAATTTTTAAATAATATATTTGGTATCACGTACCATTCAAAACTAAAGAATTGATTTCTATAACACCGATACCTGATATTTACATTCCGTGAAATTTAACAAACTTCTTTTAGTATTCCAAAAAATTCCATCCTATGGAATCATTACACCTCCTTCCTAATAACACATCAAGGTGTCAATGACCTAGAATATCTTCTAGAAGAATTATTTTTAGACTTTCTAATTAACTTTTCTTCTTTCAGTTTGAAATTTTACCCACTTGTACTATTGATACAATACAAGAACTAATAAATCACATGACATGTTCATCTATCCTCAACACTTTGAGAATTTTCAGTATTTTTTTAACTCATTCACATTACCATAACATTTCCATTGATGAAAATAGAATGAATTCAATAACCAAATATACCCTTAAGGTAATCTCTATTATCACCTAATCATTAACATACTCAATCATATTGAGAATATGAGTAGTGAGACTAAAGTTACCTGGGTCACTTTACATCTAATTCATTTTAAAACTTAATTGAATCATTTTATTCTTCACATAATCATTTATATTTACCTATTGAAAAACTTTAAAATTTTGTTTACTCAGGTTGGGGTTTCTCTAAAACATAGAATTTATCTTAAGAACTTTTCTTAAGATATCGGTCTCTAGAATTTATTTCATTAAGATTTTACTTATCATGGGTTAATATTAAATTTAGTTTTTATGATGATTATACTATTTATCTATAACATAAGCTTTTAACAGATGAGTATCATGTTTTAAATCTTTTAATCAAGGATATTTAATAAAAGTAATATCACTAAAATGATGACCCCTTCTAAAATTTTCATATATATTAGTGGTCCAAGATCCATATTTCACTAACTAATGGGTCCACTTTGGTGTTACTCTCACAAATTAGTTATTTTAGTAGGGAATCATCCCAATCATATAAAATATGATTCTTGGATAATTGTGCAGACAACCCTTTTCCTAAATCCATTATATGGATAAACCCAAATCGATTTATCAGGTATCATAATTCTTAGGGATTACTAACTAAGTGTATCAAAAATAATGAAATATGGTTTGGTTATATAACTCTTAGGATTTTCCATTTCCACCATTCCTTAAACAATAAAATCCATGAGAACCTTGCTTTGACTGATCCCACCCAGTTGAATGATTGAGGTCTTAACATGTGATACTTTTGAAGGAATCTGACACTTAATATTTTAAATGGGATTTAATTTTTAGCATATTATCTCATGTATTCCCTTTAGATATATTCATGCTTTTAGTGATTTATTTGGGAATAATATTCATTCCAAAAAACTAATATGTTCAAACCATATTTATGTGTAACTCGTTACACAACTCACCGTTTATGTTACTCACCCAAAAATAGAATCCAAATATATTTACACATATCCAAATACATCCCATGCATAAGGTACTTTAACTTGTCATGTAAAGGTTTAAAATTATATGAAATTATAAATTATGACATGAGTAATCCTGGAGGCACAGATAACTAACAGTTGACTTTATAGAATAAGGCATAAGCCTCCATGGTAATGGGAAGTCTAACCCAAAGTCCATCTATCTAGGGATACTTTACTCAAGAGAGTTACCAATTCATAAAAACTCTAAAAACTATTTTGGTTGGAGTGGACAACATAATATGGGGGTGAATTGAGTTTCTAATTAAAATTTATATTAAAAATTATTTAAAAATATATCCCCCAATTTATGAAAATAATCCAATTAACTAAAATAGTAGAATTTTATAATTTTATCTTTCAAAAAGATTCTCAAAAGTTCAATAATAACTCAGTTAAAATAAGTTTTAAAACCTATTTAACTTTTTTTAAAAAATTACTTGCATCAAACACCATATTTAAAACACTTATTAAAGCTAATTATCAAAGTAGTGTTTTTCTATATAGTTTTGAAAACTAAAACAATTTTAAAAAATAGAGTAAACAAAACTAGAAAACACATAATAGAATAAGACAATAGGTTCAGTATCAAGATGATATCTTTTCCTCTCCACTTGGAAATCACCCATTTACAACCATTTTATTAAACAAATAAACTAATCCAAAAAATGAATCAGGTTTTATATAAAATTGATGCACACAGATAGTCCATGATACACACGACATATTCTATAGTTCTACATTGGATTAAAAATTTAAAATAATGGTAGAAAGAGTGTCTATAAATATTTAGTTTATTACATAAGTATGTTTTAATGAATAAACATAGTAAAACAAACACAAATAAAAATTTAAGTTAAAATATAGATATAAAAAGAGGAGAGGTGAGAAGATTTGATGCAACTCAATCTGATCAGATTCAGTTGAACATTTGTATTTAAATCTATCCTTGAAAATATTTAATCAATATTTTCACTGAGGATTTAGAAAAACAATGTTTCATAGGAGTATTCAGTGCAGTATCATGGAATGTTAGTATATCTATCATATACATGGACATTAACCAACCCTATTTTCCACAAGTGACTCTTCTTCTTTTAGATAAAAACCTTTAAAACTAGTTATTAGAGTATATTTATAATTTAACCGTTATACTCATTACATTGTTAAATGAAATTAATCTACAATTAATTATCTAAAATATATTTGTTGTATATTAAAAAAACTCACTACTTATGTTAGACACTTTCACTTGTTCTTCACTTAAATAATGATTAATTTGGCTCATAGTAACATCTCATGGTTAGTTGGAATGGTCAATTTCCATGGTAACTTTCCACTGTCACTTCATAAGACAAGTTAACTTGTTCATGCGGTCACTTATTTTTTCTATGTGGTCACTTTCTTTCTTCATGTGATAACTTGGTTTCTTCATGTAGTAGCCTCTTTACTATATGTGGTAGCTTAAATTTTTCTTTCAATAACTTGTCTTATTGTAGTCACTACATTTGTGCTTACTATAGGTACTTTTCTTTTTTTTGGTCACTTGATTTCTTCTCACAATTACTTTATCTCATCATGGGGTCACTACATTACAAACACTGTTAGTTTAAGACTTGAAGAAAATTTTTCTCACCTGATATAAGGTAACTTGGTTTTTTATTCAATAGGGTGAATCCTTCATACAATCACTTGATATTCAGTGTGTGGTTAGTTCAACACACATGAAATTACTTTAACTTCAATGCACGATTAGTACATGACTTAGAAATAATTATCTCATATGATGCATAATCACTTGTTTGTTCATACTATCACTTAAAGTTCAGCATGCAGTCACTTACACAGAGTACAGTTTCATAGTAACTTCAATAATTATCCAATTTTATAATTTTTTCCAGAAAATCATTTAACTATCATAAAACCTCAAACTAATTAGTAACATACGAAACATTATTTTAGATCATTAAAATACCGTTAAAATAAGGATCTTGTGGAATAATCCAATAATCTCCCCCCTTTTGATGATAAAAAATCATGACATATAAAATTAAATGAATTGAATACATTATAAAGATATTTTCAACAAATTGAAACATGCAATTCTCAATTTTTCTTAATATCTTCAATCAATTTGACAATTTATACCTCTTTTGGGATTATCAAAAATTATACTAGAAGAAAAATAAATTAAATGAAAAAGTATATGGATATTATAAAATACTGAATATAAATGAAGAAAAATGAGATTATTACATTAATATCTCAATGGATTACAAAAATATTAAAGAAATGTCCCTATCAAGAAAATTTGTCAAAATCAGAATCTAGCACATATCTGATGTTAGAAGAGAGTATGGGATCCTTTTCTTTTAAGGTATAGGATGTGGTAGGTTGGGTAAGTTTTGTTATAGTGGTAAAAATAGGTTCACCAATGGTTGTACACCTTGAAATTGGATAAAGGTGCTCAATTTCTTATCTAGGAGAAAAGCCAAAATGGTTAATAAAGGATGTTGTAGTAGGAGGGTTGTAGGTAATGGGTAAGGTAGGAGTATATAGGATGACAGTGTTGGAAGTGTATAGTTAAGGCTCTAGAAAACTGCTAAAACCATTTAATACTCTTGTTCTATGTTCCATTTCCTGAAAATAATTCTCTATATTTTCCATAAAGGCTTCTAGAATATGAGTTATAGATTTCAGATTCTCAACTTGAGACTTGAATGCTTGGGTTTAAGGAGGAATCCTCGATGTACTAGCAATAGATATGAACATAGTATTCAGGTACGACTTGGTGAAGATTTTAATGAGATAAATATCAATATCTATTTTTATAGTATCTCTACCTCTACTAACTTATATGATATCCTTTCTAACTAAATTCAAAGTCTTAGTAGTATGAGTCTAAAAAACATCAAACAATGCTTATATTTTCTTCTTAAACTCATAAAAATAAATTTTAACTCACCCCTTATGAGTTATATAATTCTATATTATTTCAAAGTAGATAGTACAAGAGTAGGAGGAGGATAAGTAAATTTAGAAGCCTAGAACAGTGAATTATGAAATCTATGATCTAGCTTCAACATAATATCTAAAAGATCTACCTAAAAAGAACACACTTGTGATCTCAAGTCCTCAATATAATTCTATTTAAGTTTCATTTTTAGATGGAATATTGATTAAATATGAGAAATGACTAAAGTAATTATCTTGGTAATATCTTCATCTCTAACTAGCTCCAAATAATTTTCAAAATTGATGAACAATTATTTCATCACACCCAATAAGTCTGATTTGAAATCATTCAAATCATCTTTTTTCATAAATGTTTATGAAGGGAAATAAGTAGATATAGGAGTATATGGATAATAAGTATACTACCTACCATATAACTGAACCTCAATCTCCATATAATTAAGTTCTAAATAATTAACTTCAGCTTCATCATTAGATTCTTCTTCAACTTCAAGAACTTCTATATAGAGGGATCCTACATGTTATATTAAATTTTTATCCTTATGTTCCTAACCATATTCGGTAGGATCATGACCAAAAATATCTTATAGATCTTGATCTACTAAAGGTATAGGAGGATATACTTCAAGTCCATTCTGAGAATCAATCTCAACTATCAAAGATCCTTTTAGAACTCCTTGAGTATAAGGGATGGTAGGTCCACCATCCTAAGGTGGGGTTTCCCCATTACAGTCATAATAAGACTAAGAGGAATACATACCTAACACTATTTATCATGGGGAATTATATACCTTAGAAGATGCATCTGGTATACTAGGTCTAGGAGTACTACTAATAACATGACTACAATATTTTTCATAACTCTCCTCATTATCTTCATACTCACCTGAGTTATACTATTCAGGTTCATTAACAAAACCACTAACTAATACTTCAGTATCTACAAGATCCTCATTTTTCAATTAGTATTCATGAGAAGGTAGTGATAGAGGAGAGTTAGGAGGTCCCAAGGACACTATAGGAGATACTTCCCTATCATCCTCATATGCTTCTCTAGCTTCCTCCCTAATATCAACCACTATATGTTCCTCTTCTTCCACCTCCACGACAACAAAATATTCATCATTAGAATAATATACAACTATCTATATTGGTTCCAAACTAGGATCCACTATATCATTTTTCAAACTAGATACTTTACATGATCAAACTTTTCATAAAACTTCTTAGGGTTTTCCACCCATTATTTTATTTAGGGGTTCCAATTTACTCTCATATTCTTACAGATCCTCTTATTTAAGCATAAAACATCATATGAAATTACCTCCCCCATGGGGAACTAATCCATTATAAACCAAATGGACTAATATAAAATTTGGTTATGTAAGGTAATTGAATCTAGAATAATGATTACACAACTCTAACATATGTCACATTACATATCCATAAAAATGATATAAACACCATTCTTCATCTAGAAGAGAAATAAAAAATCCTAGTTCCTCAAGATACAAAAGTTTCATTTCTTGGAACTGATCATATGCTGAATAAAATTAACCAAAAAAATTAATTCTCCACTAAGCTCCACTATGATTGTTCTTTCAGAAATCCTATTCCTAGTAAATTCTTCAAGATCATTTTGGAATTTAAAATGGGGGATAATTAATAGGTTATGACCTATGATAATTTTCATGTTCATGATTATAAGGAAGACTCAAGCTCTTTTCCCAAATATTTGAATAAAATAAAATAAAAATTACCATTCACCATTGTCCTAATGGTATCTTTCTTATCTTCAAGAATAAATTCCATATGCACATAAAATTACTTAAATATACTTGGATAAAATGGTTTACCATTCTCATTGAACCATTCACTCCTACGTTGTTTCTGAATCAATTTCCACATGAGATATTTTCTAGACTGAAACCAATGAGAATCCTGTTCCTTTTCTAAACACACTGGTTAATCGTTCAGATGTGGGTTGCGTGACTTCACTAAAATACTTGTAATACATCAATAATTCTTTTATTTATTCATATAAGATTAATTTATATGAGGAATGACATCAAGAGATCATTTTATCCTAAAAATTTTAACATTGTGATTTGAACATTGAAGGTTAAAGTTTGGGAGAGAGGGTTTTAAGAGAGAAAGTAGTGATTCAAAAAAAGGAATTTTAAGGGAATAGAAATGCATCAATTCAAATTAAAATTTTGAATTTTAATTCAACCATTTAGATATTAAAAAAATAATATACTTAAATAAAATCTTACCCAAAAAACTTAGTAAAATTTTCAAATACAAATTGACATGGTAGGAATAATGATCATGTATTCACAGTGTGACAGCCTGACCCCAGAATACCCAGAGCCAGTGCCTTAAAACATGATGTGTAAATTTTTAACACAAAAACATGAACTGATATTTTACACATCATGTCCCATATATAGGATCGATTCGGTTCAGGTTCTGGGAAATCAACTACTTCGGACGTGCTTCTTTTTCTAAAACTGATACCTAAAAAAGTTATTTCAAAAACATAGGGTGAGCATACGAATGCCCAATAAGGGGTTTTAAAAATAACGTAATATACCAATTATAATTTTTGAAAATAATCTTTAAAATTTTAAATAAAACATTTTCTTAAGAAATGTTGTAACATATGTAACATATCATAACAATTGTTTAAGAAATAAAAGTGCAAAAATAAAAGCATACTAACATAATTACAAGGGAACGTGATTCAGTTATAGTCATGACCATTTAGAGTAATAAGTAAACGAAAATCAAAATAATCATGACATAATAATGTGCAAGTACAAATTTAATATCTAAAAGTAATACATAATCATAGTTGCACATAAAGGTAATAACATCAATTTCATTCTCTACTACTGTGAAACATGTACTAGATAATAAATCACTAAGGGATAAATAAACGTCATGCCATAAGAATTTACTTCTTTAGATACTCATAAGTACTGGCTCTTAACCATGGATACTCTACTAGTCAAATATCCACTTTGTTAATTAATTATCGTAGACATAATGAGGGAACATATAATATCAGACCTTGTCAAGACCTCGTGTCAAGACCTAAAATGTCAATGGCCTCATGCCATGACCTGATTGTCTCATGAGAACTATCGATGCATCGAGGGGCTTTCATTAACCGGTCCCCAACCCGTTATACTAAGTCCATTACATTCCACATATTTCAAATAGGGTCGTATATTCAAAATGTATCATACGACTTTGAATATTTAATTTCACATTTCATATTATTCAAGGTGTCCCATACCACTTTGAATAATTTAATTCATAATTCCATAAAATTTCATAAGAGTTTTAATTACATTCATTAGCATTTACATATATATAGTGAATCAAGCATATAAGTATTAATTATAGAACTATCAACTGCATGGCTATGTCATTGACTTGTGAGTATGATAAGCATATTATGGAATATGTTATGACAACTAATGAACTAAAAGAAATACAATTTTTGTTACATAAAATGATAACCCTAAAATTATAAGACTTTACTAATCAATACATTTTTTTAATTTCACCTGGATGCATAATCAATTAAAAGATAAAGAAAATATTTCATGTGGGGTATTAAACTAATAGATGCTCATACATTTATTACTGATATGCTTTGGTATAACACATCACAATGGTATACATAATTCTAAAAATGGAAAGTATGAGATTCAATAAAAACTAACACCATTTAATATAAAAGTAAGTAATTCATGCATATGAATATAAAAGTTTCAAAACCCCAAATATTATACGCATGAACTCTCCATAATTACGAAGCACGTCATAAGTATAATATTTGGAATATCCAAAATTAGGGTTTTGTGTTGCGTAAATTGTTCATACAATAGGTTGTATATAAAGAGTAGTGTTTTAAACAAAACTAAATGTATTTTTAAAACACATATTTTATTATTTCTTAGTAATCCTTGGAAAATTCTAAGTAAAATTGAGAATAAATGTTTATTTTCATATACATATATTCACATATCCGAATATAAATTATATATTAAAGGGTTTAAACCAAAAATCCATTGACACCCATATGACTTTAATATATTTGTCACATTAATTGGCAAGAGTCCCTAAAAAACATAATATAAATTTTAAAAGATTTATTTATAAAATGACTTACATATATGTTTATGTGAACATATACAGCTTATATACATAACCAGGTATACATATGGGTCTTACACCAAAATTAATTGCCACTTACAAGTTTATAAAAAAACATAAACTAACTATTGGAGTTTAATGTTAAAAGGATTAAATCTGGTCCAGAAGGTGAGACTTACAAATTATATAATTATATGAAACCGTGTGTGTATATATATATATAAGTTTTGTACAACACATAATTCCTTAAGTTTTAAAACTCTACTTAAGCTTGAAACTTAATGTTTAAAAGTCTTAAAATCAGTTATAAAAGAGGTTTACCCAAAACCGTATGATCATACATGTATATATTTATATATTCATAAACAGAATATAAAAATAAATGAATATATATAAAGTACATAAATAAGTTTTGTATATATAACATAAACCCTTATATTCATAATACTTCTTGAAATCAAATTCCAGAAGACTTAGGACTAGTATAAGTGAAGATTTTAACTGAACTTTAGGGTTATATATATATTTTTATGAGTATACATATATATTTATATACTCTCAAACAACAAATACAAGGAAACATAAATTCCCTTACATTCATAATACTAATTGATCTCAAAATCTAGGAGACCTAGAATTAGTACAAGAGAAAATCTCAACTAAATCGTAAGGTTGTATACATATTTTTATGAGAATACATATATATGTTTATACTCTCAAAAAAAACAAGACAACTCATTACCTTACCTTGGTTTGAGGAGGATGAGGGTATTGGGAAAATCTCAGAGGATCATGAAGGAGGTGCTGGGGGAAGGAGAATAGTCGAGGGATTCTTGGGGTGCAACGGTTTGTTTATAAACTATATTATACATAAAATATATAGAATATTTTAAAGTCACTTGCAAGGAATCCGAGATCCAATTGGTTTAAAATAAGACCGGGGTGTCGGTCTTATAGAAAACACGTGAAAGGAGGGGCCTCAGATGGTTATGGGAGGAATCACGGGTGTGGGAAAAAAGAGAAAGGAGAAGTAGGGGTTATTGGTCTGCTGCTGGCGGAGAATAAGAAGACAACGCGGGAGGAAACTTGAAAAAAAAATGGACTGTGGAGATTAAAGGGCGAGTAGATCATACGACCATAGTGATGTGGTGATTTTAAAAAGGAACAGAAGGTCCAAATTAGATCATGACTTGATCTAATGACTTTGGTACAACGCGGAGTTTTTAAAAGAGATGGACAGTCATGATTAGATCCATCGGGATCAGATGGATCATATTTGACGTGGTGTTTTAAAAATCTCAAGCGGTTGAGATTAGATCTGTGTTAGATCAGATGGTGCATAAAAAACATGGGGATTCCGTGGATGTTGAGGATCGAGCACCGGATCGAAACAGATGGCCCGAATCATGTGCGGCATGATCCAATGGCCTGAATTCGATCCTGGCCAAATTTCATTGTCTCACATCAAATTGGAGGGACTCCTGTGGCTTCTTTATTAGCCACGAGCTCTTGGACTTATTCCAGATTACTCCTTCCCCCTCCCGGTACCGCCCCATACCAGGTTCTGCGAGCGCGCTCCTGCACCCACCCACGTCGTCGTGCCGCCCTGCACGGTGGTACCTCTGGTTCCCTTGTGCGCTCCTGAGTGACCTTAGGGGTATATATGCCCCCCACTCGCTAGACCTATCATGCACCGTGTGCACACAAGCCCACAGGCCGGCCTGTGTTGAGGCTAAGGGCTAGGCTCGGCCGCCTAGCGCGTGCTACCTCCCTCGGCTTGGCTAGAGGGTTGGCCCTAGTGGGGTTTATTTTTTGTTAAACTGTAGTACTAATTTTCCTTACATATAAATAGGTGCTTTTCAAAACAAAATTTCCTTAGTTTTATAAGAATTAAAATTTTAAAAAACAAAGTTTTAATTTGAAATTTTATACATCCATATGAAAACTTTATACTAGTATTATAGAAATCAAAAACATAGTTTAGTTAAAACCTTGTTTAAGAATTAAGAATGAAAATATTTACAAGATATCTGAGATATTTGAAAGGTGTTTGAAATCATCATTTCATTTTAAAATAACACTAAGTGTAGCTCAAAATATTAGATCATTGTCCTTTTAAAGTTTATAATAAGAGGTTATATTATATTTTCATAACTTAAATGTTTTGAAAAACTAAATTAGTTATTTTTTATTAAACCATTGAAAAGACCAATGACTATAATTATGACTATTAGAATTCAAAGGTCACCCAAGTAAATGGTTGAGTTGATGCCTTATACAACCATACATTAGGGTGTCCCAAATTCAAGACAATTGAAGAGGATGGTGTACATCATTACACTGATGCTTAGTGCTTTTACAGTGGCTCTGGACATTCTAATGTTCATTGTGACAGATCTGATAGACCCATATTATATTCTTAGGGTTTTTTTTGTTTTGGGTGGTCTCCCTATAATTATAATAGGTCTTTTAATATGTATTTTTAGTTAGTATGGTTTTCCTTTGGTCTTGGTGTTTTGTAAACACTTGGGTGTTTTGTAAACACTTGGTTATTTTATTTAAATAAAAATCCTGGTATTTAGTTTGAAAGTTTTGTTTGGGTAACATGTAAATTAAAAAAAATAAAACCAAAATATTACTATTACATTAGAAATATGTTTTGGGGTGTTACATTATTCCCCCTACAAATAATTGCATCCTCGCAATTCATTTCATACAACCATTCTAAAAGAAACTCTCTGACGTTCTTCACCACATCCTCCATCGTGGAGGATCCTCAGGTGTGGCCAGTTGAATACCCAAGTTGGTATTCAATTATTCTACTTATTTGGATCAAACACACCTCGGACAGTATGGGTTAAACTCATGCAGTGTACACTCGGGCTTCCAGAGGGAGGCTCGAATGGTAGAGAGTTTAGAGATGTCTGAATAGATAAACTCTCTAAGAACTCATTGGACCATCTCTTGTTTGAGGATGTCAAGGTCGTAGACATGGTCATATAAACTAAATCTCATGATTTGGTGCATGTAGGATGTGAAAAGGCTCCCCTCCAAAGCAACCTCTTGAAACCTTACCCTGGCTGTGAAGTTTTGAGATAGAGTGAAGCATAGTAAAAGACCTTCATGGTACTTTCCTATTCTTTTATACTCAACGAGTTGAGCATTGGCTATACAGTGGTCGATATAGGCATTCCCTTGGCAGGAACAGAGAATGTATGGATTGTTCGATATGTTATAAAGATGTCTACATGTTCTTCACAGGTTTGTGAATGGAAGGTATTCCTCAGAGCATATCTTGACAATTATGATCTCTAGCAGTTTGGTAGGAAGTGATAGAAGAGTGGTTAGTGAACTCATGTCTTCTATCTGAAATTTCAAGAGGTATGTTTGTTCATCTGAGACATAAATATAACAAAAAAAAGAGACTTTATTTGTAAAAGAATGTTATAATAACAAAACACATAACATTTTTCAGTTATACAATGTTTATAAACCCAAGGTATTACATAACTACTTGTTCAACAACATGAGTATGGGTTTCCTAACGTCCTCCAAGATGGAACTTCACCAGATTCACCAGTGTTGGTGATTTCCCCAATTTCTAGTCAAACAGATTCCCAAATTATTTCCAAACTCTTCAATCTCCTGGGTCTAGATGCAGCATGGGTAGTCCGGATTAATTAGGTGTGGGCATCTAAAGTTCCAACAAAGGAAAGCATGGAGGGTATGGAGTGGGGAGACGTCTACTTGAACTTGCTGTCTATAATGTAAACAGGTATATTCATCCTCAAGGATTTTGAAGACCATGACCTGACCTCAAAGACCATAGGTTATGATTTGACAGAGGTATGTTGCCTGGAGGTCACCCCCTTGTGCAGCTTCCTGGAATTTCATTAGTGAAAAGAAGTTGTCGGCCAAGGTGAAGTATCAGAATAGACCTTCATGATACCTTCCCTTATGTGCATAAAAGGGAAGTTGGGAATTAATCATTAGAAAGTAATCAAAGCCAGATCCTCAATGAAGTTGGATTCAGCGAGGAGAATTGGACACACGATAGAGATGTTGACATGATAAACGAAGGTTTTCAAAAGTTTCATATCCTTATAAACATGCCCCGACCACTATGGTTTCTAATATTTATGTCGAAAGGGACAGAAAGTGTGATTCTTAAGCCATATTAAAATTAATAAAACATCATACTTACCAATGCTTAAGTAAATTTTTCTTTGTTCAGTTCTGGTTTTCCAGAGTTATCTAAACAAAATCCTCTAATACCAATTGTGACAGTCTGACCCCAGAATACCCAGAATTGGTTCCTTGAAACATGATGTGTAAATTTTTAACAAAAAAACATGCACTGATATTTTACACATCATGTCCCATACAGAGGATCGATTTGGTTCAAGTTCTGGGAAACCAGCTACTTCTGACCAGCTTCTTCTACTAAAACTGATACCTGAAAAAAAAAATTATTTCAAAAATGTAGGGTGAGCATACGAATGCCTAGTAAGGGGTTTTAAAAATAACATAATATACCAATTATAATTTTTGAAAAAATTCTTTAAAATTTTCCATAAAACATTATCTTAAGAAATTTTGTAACATATTTAACATATCATAACAATTGTTTAAGAAATAAAAGTGCACAAATAAAATCATTCTAACAGAATTACAAGGGAACATGATTCAGTTATAGGCATGCTCATTTAGAGTAATAAGTAAATGAAATTCTAAAAAAGCATGACATGAGAATGTGCAAGTACAAATTTAATATCTAATAGTAATATATAATCAGAGTTTCGTATAAAGGTAATAACATCAATTTCATTCTCTACTACTCTGAAACACACACTAGCTAATAAATCACTGAGGTCTAAATAAATGTCATGCCATAAGAATTTACTTCTTCTAATACTCATACGTACTGGCTCTTAACCATGGATATTCTATTAGTCGAATATCCCCTTGGTTAATTAATTATCATAGACATAATGAGGGAATATATAATATCAGACCATGTCAAGACCTCACGTCAAGACCTAAAATGTCAATGGCCTCATGCCATGACCTAATTGTCTCATGAGAACTATCGATGCATCGAGGGGATTTTATTAACCGATCCTCAACCCGTTATATTATGTCTATTATATTCCTCATATTCCAAATAGGGTCATATATTCAAAATTTCTCATACCACTTTGAATATTTAATTTCACATTTCATATTATTCAAGGTATCCCATACCACTTGAATAATTTAATTCATAATTCCATAAAAGGTTATAAGATTTTTAATTACATTCATTATCATTTACATATATATAGTGAATCAGGCATATAAGTATTAATTATAGAACTATCAACTGCATGGCTATGTCATTGGATGGTGAGTATGATAAGTAGATTATGGCATATGGGGTGACAACTAATTAACTAAAATAAATACAAGTTTTGTTACATAAAATGATAACCCTAAAATTCTAATACTTTATTAATAAATACATATTGAAATTTCACCTGGATGCATAATCAATTAAAAGATAAAGAAAATATTTTAGGTGGGGTATTAAACTGATAGATTCTCATACATTTATTACTAATTTTCTTTGGTATAACACATCACAATGGTATACATAATGATAAAAAAGGAAAGTATGAGATTCAACCAAAACTAACACCATTTAATATAAAAATAAGTAATTCATACATATGAATATAAAAGTTGAAAAACCCCTAATATTATAATCATTAACTCTCCAAAATTACTAAAAACATCATAAGTATAATATTTTGAATATCCACAATTAGGGTTTCATTTTGTGTAAATTGTTCATACAACAGGATGTATATAAGGAGTAGTTTTTTAAACAAAACTAAACATATTTTGAAAACACATGTTTTATTCTTTCTTAGTAATCCTTGGAAAATTATAAGTAAAATTGAGAATAAAAGTTTATTTGCATATACATATATTCACATATCCAAATATACATTATATATTAAAGGGTTTAAACCAAAAATCCATTAACACCCGTATGACTTTAATATATTGGTCACATTAATTGGCAAGAGTCCCTAAAAAATAATATAAATTTTAAAATATTTATTTATAAAACGACTTAAATATATGTTTATGTGAACATATACAACTTATATACATAACCGGGTATACATATGGATCTTACACCAAAATTAATTTCCACTTACAAGTTTATAAAAAAACATAAATTAACCGTTGGATTTAAATGTTAAAAGGCTTAAATATAGTCCAAAAGGTGAGGCTTACAAATTATATAATTATATGCAACCGTGTATATATATATAAAAGTTTTGTACAACACATAATTCCTTAAGTTTTAAAACTCTACTTAAGCTTGAAACTTAATGTTTAAAAGTCTTAAAATCAGGTATAAAAGAGGTTTACCCAAAACCGTATGATCATGCATACATATATTTATATATTCATAAACCAAATATACAAATAACCGAATATATATAAAGTACATAAATAATTTTTGTATGTATAATATAAACCTTTATGTTCATAATACTTCTTTAACTCAAATTACAGAAGACTTAGGACCGGTATAAGAGATGATTTTAACTGAACCATAGGGTTATATATATATTTATGAGTATACATATATATGTATATACTCTCAAACAACAAAGACAAGGCAACATAAATTCCCTTACATTCATAATACTAATTAAACTCAAAATCTAGGAGACCTATAATTAGTATAAGAGAAAATATAAAATAAACCGTAAGGTTGTGTACATATTTTTATGATAATACATATATATGTTTATACTCTCAACAAAACAAGACAACTCATTCCCTTACCTTGGTTTGAGGAGGAGGAGGGGCTTGGGAAAATCTCAGAGGATCTTGAAGGAGGCGCTAGAGGAAGGAGAATAGCTGAGGTATTCTTAGGGTGCAACGATTTGTTATAAACTATATTATACATAAAATATATAGAATATTTTAAAGTCACTTACAAGGAATCCAAGACCCAATCGGTTTAAAATAAGATCAAGGTATCCGTTTTGTGGAAAACATGTGAAAGGAGGGGCCTCGAATGGTGATGGGAGGAATCACGGGTGTGGAAAAATAAGAGAAAGGAGAAGTAAGGGTTACTAGTCCGGCACAGGTGGAGAAGAAGAAGAAAGTGTGGGAGAAAACCCAAAAAAATAGATGGTGTAGATTAAAGGGGGAGTAGATCGGATGACCATGGTGATGTGGCGATTTTAAAAAGGAACAAACAGTTCATATCAGATTGTTACTTGATCCGACAACTTCGATGCAACGTGGAGTTTTTAAAAGAGATGGGCAGTCGTGATTAGATCCATCGGGATCAGATGGCTTTGATTCAATGTGGTGTTTTAAAAATCTCATACAACCGATATTAGATCTATATCGGATCAGAAAGTGAATAAAAAATGCGAGGGATTCCGTGGCTGCTGAGGATCAGGCTCCAGATCGAAACAGATGGCCCAGATCACGCGTGTCATGATCCAACAGCCCATATTCGATCCTGGCCAAATTTCTTCATCCCACATCAAATCAGAGGGACTCCCATGTCTTATTTATAATCCAGGAGCTCTCAGACTTCTACTAGATTACTCATTCCCCACTCCCGGTACCGCCCCATACTAGGCTCTGTGGGCGCACTCCTGCGCCCACCCACACCGCCATGCCACCCCGCACGGTGGTGCCTCTGGTTCCCTCGTGTGCTCATGTATACCCTTCGGGGTAGCTATGCCCCCCGTTCACTAGACCTAGAATGCACCGTGTGCACACAAGACCACAAGATGTCCTATGTTGAGGCTGAAGGCTATGCTCGTCCGCCTAGCGCATGCTGCCTCCCACGACCCGGCTAGAGGGCTGGCCCTAGTGGGGTTTATTTTTTGTTAAATGTTAGTACTGAGTTTCCTTACATATAAATAGGTTCTTTTTAAAGCAGAAATTCCCTTAGTTTTATAAGCATTAAAGTTTTAAAACACAAAGTTATAATTTAAAATTTTATACATCCATATGAAAAAATTATACTAGTATTATAGAAATCAAAAACATAGTTTAGTTAAACCCTTGTTTAAGAATTAAGAATGAAAATATTTACAAAATATTTGAGATATTTGAAAGGTTTTTGAAATCCTCATCTCATTTTAAAATCACACTAAGTGTAGCTCAAAATATTAAATCATTTTCCTTTTAAAGTTCATAATAAGAGGTTATATTATATTTTCATAACTTAAATGTTTTGAAAAACTAAATTAGATATTTTTTATTAAACCACTGAAAAGACCAATGACTATAATTATAGCCATTAGAATTCAACGGTCACCCAAGGAAATGGTCAAGTTGATGCGTTATAAAACCATACATTAGGGTGTCCCAAATTCAAGAAAATTGAAGAGGATGGTGCACATCATTCCACTGATGCTTAGTGATGTTGTAGTGGCTCTGGACATTCTAATGTTTTTTGTGACAGATCTGAAAGACCCATATTATCTTCTTGGGGTTTTTGATGTTTTGGGTGGTCTCCCTATAATTCTAATAGGTCTTTTAATAGGTATTTTTTGTTAGTATGGCTTTCCTTTGGTCTTGGTGTATTGTAAACACTTCAGTGTTTTATTTAAATAAAAAGCCTGGTATTTAGTTTGGAAGTTTTTTTTGGGTAACATGTAAATTAAAAAAAATAAAACCACAATATTACTATTACATGAGAAATAAGTTTGGGGGCATTACACACAGCAACTAAGGAACAATAGGTATAATGATCGTAAACTCACAGTAGGTATAATAACCACATGAAAAGGAGTTCATGGTAAGTATAGTTACCATGTGAGTAAAATATCAATATTGGTAGAGTGACCATGTGAATAAAGTCACATGGTAGGTATAGTGACTACATGACCAACTGGTCATGGTCACTTAAATGACCACATGAACAAAAACTCATGGTCACTTAACTAATCATGTGAAAAAATATTCACAGTTACTTAATAAAAAGATTAATACATAAAAGTTAAGAATTTATAACAAAAATCAAGTGCAAGAATTATAAATTAAAGATAAGATTTAGAAATAATTTATCATTCCTAATTCATGTCTGAAAAAATTCATTTTCTCAATATTAAATGGATTTTTGAAAATATCAGAAAGATGATGTTCAATACCAATGAATTCAATAGTAATATCCCCATTTTGAAAATGGTCTTTTAAAAAGTGATATCTTAGAGAAATATTTTTTTACCTTGAATGACCCATAGGTTTTTTAGAAATATGTATTAAACTTGTATTATCATAGTTTATAAGGACAGGTCAAAATTAATATCCACAGTATAGTAATGTGTGTTTTATCCATATAATCTGTGAAAAACAACTATCTATAGCTATGCAATAATCCTAAATAGTATAAAATTAAATATAGTTTTTTTCTTACTACACCATGAAACTAGAGACATTCCCAAATAGTGACATGTTTTAGAGTTTATTTTTCTATATAACTTACAATCACCAACATCTATGTCTAAATAACTAAATAATTTAAATTCTTATCCTCTAGAATAGAAAAATCCTAAATTGGTTGTACTTTTGTGTAATCTAAAAATTCTTCTAAAAAAATTCAAATACAATTGTTTTGGATTTTATTTAAAACATTCACACGCTAAACATAATATCTGATTGGATAAAATTTAAGTATAGTAAACTTACAATAATTGATTTATAGATGGTTTGATCTATTAGTTTCCCTGTTTCATCAATATCTAACTTACAACTTATACTCATGGGAGTATCACTACCTTTGGTGATATCCATACAAAAACATTATAGAAGATCTTTAGTGTACTTGATTTGATTTAAAATGATTCCATACTTATTTTGAAAAATATTAAAACTAAGGAAGAATTTTAACTCACCCATTAAACTCATTTCAAATTCATTTTTCATTAGTTTTTAAAATTTAATACACAAAGATTTTTTGGATGATCCAAAAATAATATCATCAAAAAATATTTGAACTTAAAAAACATATTTTTAAATCATTTTAATAAATATAGTAGGATCAAATATACCTTTTTTAAAACCATTTGAAATTAAAAATGAGTTGATCCTATCGTACCAAGATCTAGGAGCTCATTTTAAACCATACAAATCACTTTTAAATTTTAAAAAATGATTTAGAAAATGAGGTTTTTGAAATCTAGGGGTTGTTAAAAAAACATCCTCAATAATATAAACATTTATAAAATAACTCTTGACATCCATTTGATATAGTTTTAAATTCAAATGTGTTTCATAAAAAAGAAACATTATAATAGATTAAAATCTTGATATCAATGTAAATGTTTCTTCATAGTAAATACCTTCATATTGAATGTAACCTTGTGAAACCAGTCTAGTTTTATTTATAATTATAGTTCCATACTCATCAAACTTGTTCCTAAACACCCATTTAGTGGAAATGGCCAATAATTCATTAGGTATTTCCACAAGTTCCCAAACTTTGTTTCTTTCAAACTGATTCAACTCTTCTTGTATATCTATAAAATAGAATTCATCATATATATATTCAGTGATTTTTTAGGTTCAAGAATTGAAAAGAAGGATTGATGTCCAAATTAGTTTCTAATTGAATATCTAGTTTGATTAACTCTATCTATATCTCTATCTATAACATCTAAATGATGGTCTCTATGACTTATAATGGTTCTAAGGATATAAGTACTTGGTAATTCATTTTCCTCTTCAGGTTATGGTTCAAAAATTTCCTCTGCATTGGGTGATTTTTCTATATTATGTTTTATGTAACTATCACTAAGATTAATTGAGTCATTGATATTCAAGTTATAAATATCATCATCAATCTTTTCTAAATGGTTTTAGGCTCATGTGGATCTATTTCATAAAATTTTACATGCATAGATTCTTTCACAATTTTGGTTCTTTTATTGAACACCCTATATAATTTACTAGAGGTTTAATAACCAAGGAATATTCCTTCATCACATTTAGATATAAATTTATCTAAAATCTCCTTTGTATTGATAATAAATAACTAGCATCCAAAAACTCTAAAGTGATTAACCTTTGGTTTTCTTCCATTCCACAAATCATATAGATACTTATTTAAAAGTGGTCTAATTAGAATACTATTGATAATATAGCAAGATGTATTGATATCCTCCACCCAAAAATAAATAGGTAGGTTATAATTTTTGAGAATATTTTGAGAAATATCTTGAAGAATCCTATTACTTATTACTATAACACTAATCTACTAGGGATTACTAAGAGAAGAAAATTTGTGATTGTAGCCATTTTGTGAGAACAATGATTCAAAACCCTAATTTTTAAACCCATGTCCATGATCACTTGTTAAGGTCTTAATTGTAATTGCAATAATATTTTCTATAGAATTTTTATATTTTTAAAAATAGAAACAAGCTTTAATTTTTTGATCTTGAAAGAATACCCAAGTTTATCTAGAATATTAATCTATAATAAAATAGGAATAATTCTTCCCATTTAATATATAAACTTCATAAGGTCCAAACAAGTCTATGTGAACCAAATATAGGGGATATGAAGTTGAAACTTTTTATTTGGTTTGAAAGAGATCTAATATCATTTCCCTTTTTGACATGGGTTATAGAATTTTTCTTTCGGGAATTTTATTTTAGAAATACCCTTAACTAATCCTTCCTTAGTTATATTTATAATAGAGTTAAGGTTTTAGTGGCCTATCCTATTATTCTATAATAATGATTCTTTGTGAATGTCACTAAAAAAATAAATGTTTTGATAAAATAATGATTCTAAATGAATTGTAGAAACATCATCACTACATAAAGTAGTAAAAACTAAAACATGCCTGGAATCATAGATTTTTTAGGCATTGTTTTCAAATTTAACATGGTAACTATCATCACATAATTATGAGATTATATGCAGGTTATAATTTAATCTATCAATAAATAAAACTTTATAAATTAAGTTAGAGTTAGAGTTATCAATTTGAACAACTCTTATTATTTTTCCATTGGTTTTGTCACCAAAAGTGACATGTCCACCATCCACCTTTATAAGTCCTTTAAAGATTGAGTATTATCTAGTCATGTGTTTGAAATGTCCACTTTCCAAAGACCATATATGTTTATTGGTACTCTTTAAGAGGTTTTCCTACACATTTAAATGATAAATTATTTTGGTACCCATACTTTATTAGGTCTAGAAATGTTACTAATGATTTTTTTTGGAATCTAAATCTATTTACCAGGTTTACCATAAATAGTCTTAAGAATTTCATAAATAAAAACTTTATTATTTCTACAATAATATTAACTATTTACAAAATTAGAAGATCTTGAGCTAGGAATAAATTCATTCTTATTAATTATCCTTTGACTGGGATGGTATCCAATCCCAGTTGTACAGTTAGGTGTGGTCTATTTTCCAAGAATCCTGGTTAAGGTTTCTATAACATTTATAAAACTTTCAAGATCCTTTTTTAGTTGCACATTTGAAAATTTAAGTTCATTGTTTTCTTTTAATAAGTTAGAATTAATTTATTTTTCTACATAAAGGTTTTATTTAATATGAATAGATAATGAATGTTGTTTCTTTAAAATTTTGTACTTATCCTTAAGTTCATTGAATGTTTCTTCTATCATATTAAAATATTAAAATAAATATTCTCCAATTATATTTTAATCATTATTTTCACTTTCATAGAGATTAAAAAATGATTAGGATATGTAGATATATTATTTAGTACCTTCGATTTTTTTGTTATAAAACACATGTATGCTCTATTAATCTTGTCTTCTTTGCTTGAGTCAAAAATAACTAGAATTATTCTCATAGGAACTCCAAGTATCTTTAATATATTTATTTATCCTTTTCTTCCTTCTTCCTCACACATTTTCTTATATTTCAATTTTGGAAATTCATCTTTGATATTTCCTTTTATTTTTCATTCATATCAGGTCACTTATATTGATTGATTTTCCTTTTTCTAGTTCCCTCTTCCATCATATTTTCCTCCAAAATTTGATTTCTAGAATAATTTCTTATTCCTATATAACTTCTTAAATTTCATGACTAGGTGGTCCATCTTCTCATCACTATTTGAAGGCGATTCATCCTCACTTTAACTATCCTCTTTTATTTTCTCTTTTATTTTTGACTCATAAGTCTTTAAGGAAACTAATTTTATTTTTAGTTCATTTTATTCTTGGTTCACTTTCAATTATTTCTCATACATAATGAGTTTTCTAATCAAATATTCCAATAATATCTTACTTATATTGCATTATTCTCTAATGGTAATATATTTTCTTCTCTATAAATATAGTAAGAATCACAGGAGTCACTTCACTTGATCCTTATCTTAAAGTTTCTTCCCAAGTGCATGAATTATATTGAAAATTTTAGTGAACCTAAGATACATGTGAGTAATGGATTCATCATGTTTAATCTTAAATGTATCATGTTTAATAATATAGGTATTCAGGTGCATATCTTTAACATTTGATGTTCCTTCTTGAGAAATAGAAATTGTATCCCAAATTTCATAAGCACCAGAACAAGTATAAATTCTATTGAACTTGTCTTCTCTTAAAGAATAATTTAGAGAATTTATATCTTTATAGTTACAATCATAAGAAACCTTAGTGCAATCACTCCAATTAGATCTATAATATTTTTTTCTTTCATATTTTTCTTCTAGTATAGTATAAATTCCAAATCTCATTCTCTCGATTTGAATTTTTATTTTAATATTCCATTGAGTATAATTAGTGCCATTAAAATAAGGAGGCATAATTATAATAGTCCCCTCAATACTATTTCTATCCATAAAGATATAAATTTATAAAAACCAAAATTATAATCTTTTAGTTAAAAATAGATCATATTTAAAAGGAATAAGAACCTATGATTCCAAATGTTTGTCAGAGTAGACAACTTAAGAGGGGGTAATTTAGTTTCCAATTAAAATTTATGTAAAAAATGATTTAAAAATAAATCCACCAATTTCTAGAAATAGACCAGTTAACTATAACAGTAGAAGTAAATAATTTTATATTTAAAAAATATTCACAAAATTTTGATCACAAATCGGTTAAATCAAGTTTTAAAATATCATTAACATTAAAAAAATTACTTGTATCAAACACCATATATAAAACACTATTAAAGCTAACTATAATAGCAATGTTCTGGTATATATATTTGAAAAATAAAATAATTTTTATTTAAATATAGATTAAATAAAAGTAAAACACATATTAGAATAAAATAATAGGTTCAATCTTAATCCGATACATAGTCTTCTCCACTTGGAAATTACTCGTTTCCGAGTAGTTTACTGAAAAAATAAACTCATCTGCAACCTAGATCAAGTTTTACATAAATAAATATAGTTAGGTATTCCAGGTTATACATATCCTATTTCATATTTATATATGTGATAAAATATGTAAAATAATGATATAAAGGGAATATATAACTTTTTAATTTAGTACAAAATTTCGTGTTAATGAATAGAGTAAAAAGCACATCTCAAAATGTAAACTAAAATAGAGATGGAAAAAGATGAGAGGTGAGAAGATTTGATGTAGCTTAATTTGAATATCTTGGGTTGATAAATTGTATTTAAATATATCCTTTAAAATATTCAATAGATATTTTCACTGAGATTTCAGAAAAACATAGTGTCATGGGAGTGTTCAGTGCAACAACATGAAATTTCAGTATATCTCTCATACACACGCACATTCACTAGTTCTATTTTATATGATTGGATATTATTATTTTATATACCAACTTATCAAACTATCCATGGGATTATATTCATAATTTAATCCTTATACTCATTTAATTCTTAAATGCATTGGCTATGCAATTAATTCTTCATAATATAGCCATTGGAGATTAGAGAAAAACCTCACTGCTTAAGTTAGACATGGTCACTTGGTATTAACATAAATCATGGTTACTTTGGATCACTATTAATTTTCATGTTCATTTGGAATAGATTCATTCTATATGGTCAACTTAATTTTTTACCAAAATCAATAGTGAATGCAGTAAAAATTAATTACCACGATTAAGGTAAAAATGAGATTACCACGGGGTCAAACAAAAATGATAAGGGTAAAAATGACATATAAACTTGTCTAAAAACTATTTTATAGACATATTCAGATCATTATACCTATAATGTTATATAATGGTCTATTTTATACACTTTTTACATATTAAAAATGTGGGAGCACTAAATTATTTTCAAAAATGCCAAGTGTGTCCTCTCCCCCACTTATAAAAGGTCACCCCTCTCCTCTCCACTTCACACCTTCAAAATACTTTGGTTAAACCAAGAACTACCCAAATAGATTCTTAATATTACTCCCCTAATAATATAATCCTTAGTTTAGTTATGAATCTAACCTTTGAATGATTTATTACAAACCTAAGGAGGATACTCAAATAAGAGGTAATGTTCTTCAATGGATGCCTTTATTTTACTTCTCTCTCCACCCCCTTCATTTTTTATTAAAAAATAATGATATAATAACCTAATTATATTATTTATATTGGGATGTTTTTATAATAAGTTAATTACCAAAAAACATATCCGCTTCCATCAAATGGGTTACGAAATCATCATTCGTGTGTACGACATACAACAATCTTGTGAACTGATGTTATTCGTTTTTACATTTCCAGCTATCAAGGTTGGGTATAATGATGGATATAAAGTATATATAAGATATTAATAACATATTTATACATTTTTAGTCACTATATAATGTATTTATATATTTACCTTCCATTATGTAGGAGATACGATAATGTCACTTGTGTGTACGGTGAACTACCGCCTCACAAAGCATTGTGATTCATCTTTCACTAACACTTCACATGGATGGTGATAAAGATAAAGGTAAATATTATATGTGATATAAATGACATAATTATGATATTAATGACATATTTATCATTATTTAAATATAATATATATCATTTTAAACATTCCAACTAGGATCAATGTATCACTAAAAGGGGGAGGGGTGAATCAATGATAAAATTTTATTTTATGTTAAATTTATTATGTAACAAACTTTTCCACCTATTAAAGAATTGTCTCTTCACTAAAAAACATTAAAACATCCCAAATAACAAAAATATTTACAAGTTCCACTACTAAATAACAGTATCTAGTCATTGCCATTGTTTGGAAATAATCCAATACCACACAATTCACTAGAAAACAATCATTTTGTGTAGATAAAACAAGTAGGAAATAACCTTAAACTTGTGTAGAACTATGATCAATACAACAGTGAATGTGATTCTTCTAGAATGAATAACATAAAATAAGTTTTTTAACAAGTTAATAAACCTTCACTAGTTTGTTCAAAACAAGTCACTGTTATTGGTCTCACCCAAATTTACCCAAGTTTTCAATGTTAAGCGGTCAAATGTAGAGTAGCTTGGATTGTCGATTCCTCAGATACCTAAGAAGAAACCTATAGACATGCACATTCTAGGAATTGTTTTTTCTATGAAGTGGCCAAATTGGGTTGATTTTAGATGGGTTTAAGTGAACACTAAGAGTCTTAAGTGAATTCAAGTTAAGATAATGAGTTGATCCTAGGTTATCACTTGGGGTGGATTGGATGAATTCCTTTTTTAATGATTTCAAATTCATTAACTCAAGAAGGATTCATTAAATGAATTCAAACTAACATCATCATTTAATGGTTAAACACCTTCACAAACACATGATAATAACCTATACACTTGTACGTTAATTTTCATGAGCACTCTAAGGTAAAGGATCTTATTAGCACATAAATGTGGGGTGAATAAATTTGATATGGAAGAGGAAGAGAGAAAATAATTGAAGAAAAGAAACTCAAATAAAATAATTTAATAATAATTCTGAGAGTGATAAATAACATTAAATTCATATCCTTGATAATCCCTTGGATCAACCCATAAAAAGAGTTATCTCTTCATTGATGACATGTTCTCAACGGGAGCTGGAAGTAGACTTATGAGGGTGGAATTGAAGAAGTAAAAACAACAAAATAACGATCACTCCACTGTTGTGTGATAAATTTCACAAGGTATGGTGTGAATAAATTCACACCTTTAGGCAATGGTATCAATGTGATATTTATAAGAACAGAATAATAGGAAAGGAAGAACTTTTATTAAGAACTAAGACGAATTAAAACAACTTACAATTGAGGAAGAACATTACAAGGGAAAATTGGTAGCATAACATTACAATGAAAGAAAACATCCAATATGATTAAATCCTCCAACAAAAATACCTTAAATAGGAATTTTTTGAGCCTTGGGTCGAGCCTCCAATAGTGAAATTTATCCCACTTGATTATGGTAGGCTTAGGGTGGTGGAAAGCTTGTGGAACTTGGACTTTTCCACTCTTGACCCGAGGTGGCAGCCAACTTGCATACACCAAAAAAAAAGTGCCTAAATGAGCTTCTAGTTGACTAAATTAGAGTGGTCCATATAAGAATAAAATTAATCTCAGGATGTCCCCCAAACTTCTGTAAATTTTCATCCGAAAATAATTTATGTTTTACAATATATGTGTAAAATGATGGGATGTTTTTCTGGGCCGCAGAATCTGGACCAAAATTTTATCTAAAACTTGGGCCACCTAGAA
Source organism: Viscum album (assembly GCA_963277665.1). Taxonomy (NCBI): domain Eukaryota; kingdom Viridiplantae; phylum Streptophyta; class Magnoliopsida; order Santalales; family Viscaceae; genus Viscum; species Viscum album. The sequence goes on along the minus strand of OY728131.1, from coordinate 666,842,023 downwards.
CTCCATTAAAACATCAGAATTAGCTTTATAAACTGTTTAATGAAATGTTACCCATGATTTTATATATATTTAGTTAAATTTTCAGAATTATTGGTCTTGTATATTAGCCGATACAATATTTTTATTAGGTTGTTGTCCAGTTTACTTCACCTAGAATGTTGTTTGTTCATGGCTAACTTTGGTGGTCTTCCAATATGAATCTTCAAGTACTCAAAAATTATGAATTGTTACCAATGTAATGAGAAACCTGAAAATTAAATATGAAAATAAAATCAAGATCATTGGGTACTTTAAATTATGTTAAAAAATGTACCATGTAATAGTGCATTTTAAGAAGAAATTACAATTATAATATGAAATAATGTTCAAAGTGTAAAATGCACTAAAATAATGTTCATGAATAATAAATAACATGAGTATTATATATATTAACAATGAATATTATCCTCATTCAGTGGCTAATCACACCCCCCAACTTAAGTTTTGCTATTCCTAAGCAAAATATATCTCAAAAATGTGAAATTCGAATTCCCTTTTCCAAAAACATTTTAATAAACAATGATCACCAAAAACCCTTATATCAAACAACTATAAAACCCATAAAATCTTTTAATACAATATAGTTTCATAAGTATATCCCAATACCAAGACCATTACTTTGTTCAAATGAATCACCACATTTCATCCAATATAAATTAAGTATGAGGATGTGTTGTGTATCACAATAGACATGAGGGTTCATCTTTATTCAAGTGGGAAATGAAAAAAGTGCTAGATGGAATCACATTTCAAAATTAAGATGAGTATTAATTTTTTTTTGTAATATTTCCATGGTAATTTAAATTACACTCAAAAGAGTCAACCCATGTAGTGAGACTTTGTCGATGACTCCCAGGCTCAAAGACCTTAGGGCACCAAGTGAATCCAACATACTCGGGCATCATCTCGAGTTAACTTAGCCAAAAAAATCAAATTTCCAAAAATAGAGATAAAATTACTAAATATGGTCCAGAAAACTATAGAGTCATGATCCCCAAGTGCCGAAAGCCACGCATTAGGTCCTTTCATTACTCTACGCACAGATTTATTGTTTTTTTTTTGAGTTTTTATTGAATACTCATATTAAAACTAAAATTATCACCAAACATATGATATTTATTTGGGGGACCCTATGAAATCAAACTAATACCCCACTATCCAAAGGATGTGCGTTTTGATCTCTTTTTTTATTTTGATGAAAATATAAATGATGAAATTTCACATTAGACAAACACACTTTTCAAAATCTATGCTCATGAAATTATATATGGATTAAAATTAGAATCAGGTCATGATAAATTATTTGATATTTAGTTTCAAAGTGTTCAATGTGTATTATCATGTTCAATGTTAAAGAAATTTTTCCTTCCACACATTTTTTATACACACAAAATTAATAATTTTTTTCATTCTTTTCACCCCCCCAACTTATAATAACACTGTACCCAGTGTTTAAAAAAAATAAACTTGAGAAGGGGGTAGAGGTAGATGACAGGAGTTCTAAAAGTAATTTTCAATATGAGTATCATGGAATTAATTCACTTGGTGGTTGAAGTTGAAGTTCTTGCTGCTCCAATTTAGTCCTTTGATATCCATGTCACTTGCAGAATTCCCTAGTTGAAAAAGGAAAAAAGAAACAAACAAAAAAATACAATATATATATATATATGTATTCATATAATAAAAAATTAAAATATAAGTATATATACAAAAATTATAGAATAAGGAATCACTATAAGCCATAGGTAAATGGTAAGCGCGCACCCCAGTCTTACTTCGGTCCCAGGTTCGAGTCCCCATGGCTTCTCCGGTTGTTATAGGGTTTTTCCCATGACCTACGATGTGTCATTTTAATTTATTATTATTATTATTATTGTATTTTGACCTACAAACACATAAAAATAAAATTAATTGATGATACATTGTCTTATTTTTAAATTTCTGGGTAAGGTATTACTCAAGTATCACACCACGTGACACAGATGAATATGGTGCTCCCCTTTCATACCCATACATACTCATAATAGAAGAATAGGTCAACAGTCTATTTTTTTTAAATATCAAAATGATTCATTAATCCTATTTGAAAAATAAAGATGATTTAAACATTCAAGGTATTCCATACCACTTTGAATATTTAAATCATAATCCCAATGAAAGAATTGTATTTAAAAAGATAATAAATATCATGAAAATAAATAAATTAATGACATGATAAGTTAAAGGGTCTTTATATATACCTCATAAAAGAATGTGGTTGTATAACATCAAACTATGCCTCAATGAAAGGAGATCGAGATGAAGTCCTTTACCTTATGCTTCCTTTAGTCTAATGTGTTTTAACCTCCTTTATAATGGTTTAAACCATGTTATTAAATTATAACAGAACCATATCCTTATTTATGATATCATATATGATCTTATTATATCATTTTGTTAATAATATTTCGTTATTACACTTGTCTTGGGTGTTAACTACTTCATTTTCTTATGCATGTTTTGTCATAAATGTCTCATTTATTTTGCATCGAATATAGATCCAACATCTAAATAATGATATTAAAGTTTTAAATATCATATTTAATAATTAAATACATTTTTATTATCATTCATGAATGTTTAATATGGAATATGAATCACATCGTGTCGTGGAGACGGTAGGTTGTACTTACGCACGAGCGACGATATCATTCCCTTAATGGTGAAAGAGTAAGGAAGTGGATGGTATATTAATTTTTTAATAATCTATATCATGTAATATTTATTACTTATATCCATTATTTCCATCATTATACCCATCCAAAAAAATTGATGATGAAAAACAAATTACACTACGGTGTGGAGACGGTAAGTCATACGTACGTACGCACGATGATTTCATTTTTTTATAGGATGGATAAAAGGTAGAATATGGTTGTATCATAATAATAATAAAATATATGCATATATATGATATTTTAGTTATTACTTTATAATGGAAACAACACATAAATATGAAGTAGAATAAGAAATGAACTTGGATGAGTAATTAAAAATGATTACCTCTTTTTCAGCAAACTTCCTTTAGATCTCTTCTTAAGGGATCTAAGGTTGATATTTTTGGGAGACCAGAACCTATATAACTTGGATAAGGATTTTGGGAGGAGAAATTTTGAGAAATTAGTTAATATATAAGACTAAAAAGGGTGTGAAAAGTGAGGTAGGATGTGCCCTTTTATAATTGAGGTGAGGGGCACCTTTGGAAACTCTCAAAATATTAAATTAATATAAATTAATTTTAAATTAAAAATGGCTCAAAAATGACTTATTTATAATATAAGATGATTATGGGTCTAAATTAATTCATTCAATTAAAATTATAAAAGTTTTTATTATTTTTAATCCTTATCTTTTTTAACCCTTATTTAACCTTTTTAACTCTTATTGTGATATCATGTAAGTTACACTTTAAGGGTTAATATAATTACTATAAAATATAAAAAGACAAATAAATGATTTATTGATGAAATATTTAGCTTCTTCCCAATCATTTTACTGAATATTATATTTTTATTAATTTTATATCATTTAATAAAATATTATTTATTTTAAAATATCATTAGTGTAAATTTTGATACTATTCATTACTTGTATTTTTAAAAATATTATAACAACATGATATATCTGAACCAACTCTTTTAACTTGTCACTAATATGTCAAATTAATCTATAAAATTCGTGTATAAAATTAATTATATCAAATTATATTTATTTTAATATTTTTAATATCATTTATTTGATTCTTACATTAATTGAACAATTACTGCATCATCATCATATCACCATTTAAGGTAATTATTTTATCACTAAAAAATATAAATAAATTTCCATGATGTAGATAAATATTTTATATTTACAAATACTATTTATATTCAATATAATCCCCTATATAACCTCATATTAAAAATATTTTACTTGTTAAAAATAAAAGTGTGACAAAATTGACTTTTCTTTGAATATAATATTATAAATATCATACTCGCATCCCAATGGATTAAAAAGGTTATAATTTCGTCCCAATGATGATTTTAATCGAAAAATGCTTATCCAATAAAATTATTATAAGTGTTAAGGTAATTTTATAGTCTTTATAATATTATTTTTACCCATAATTATCTGATTTACCATTAACCGTGGTAATTATAATATTACTAAATTTACTATTCTTATGCCAAAAAATAAAAATAAAAAACTTATTTACATAATTTGGATCCACTTATTAAAAATATAGAATCTATTTTTCAAAATTTAGAACATAGGAGTTTAATTAATTAATTTGAAATTAATCTCGTTGACGAAACGAGAAAACAAGTTTTTAAAGTGAAAACATACAAAAGATTGTAGTGTTTTTATATTCATATTTAATGTAAAATTGATTCCAATGACCTATATAGTATTAAATGATATAAAAATAATATAATTATACTTTAAAACCAATTAAAAATATAATTTAACACTATAAATTATTTATATGAAAAAGTTGTTTCAATTAAAATGCAATATTTTATCACTATTCATCAAGACATGAAACTTATCAGAAAAAATATCAAACATTTAACCAAAGTAAATTTTTATATTAAAATTTAAAATAATAAGTTTATTTTTTTCAAATAAAATATATAAAAGTTTCAAAAATAATATTTAAAATGGGTTCTCCATTAAAAAGTGGTAAAATAACCTTTTTATAAAAAAACAATTTTTAAGTGTAAAACTGGATTTATTCATATCTTATACCTATCAAATATATTGAATTAATGTCAAAAATATTTAATTGAATATAATATATATATATATATATATATATATTTCATTAATATAACTCTGTAATTGTAATTAATTTAATTTATTAGGATAAAATGACTTCGTGAGCATAAAAATAGTTTTTATAAAAACATTACCTTTATGTTCAGTTGGTTCATATATTCATTTCTAATTAATTTGTAACCAATTAATTTAACCATATATTTCATAAGTTATTTAATAATATTCATAATCACCAACTTAATAGATAGGTTATATCTTATTATATTAAATAATAATATATTGTGGTTCGGTAGAACTCAGTCTTGCGTGTAATGAAAGACAACTCATTTTTGTGTATAGCATAAACCTAACATGGTGTTGCGTATAAATCAATATGGAAAAAAATTAAATTTATTAAAAAATGAAAATATTGTAAAGTCTTGTGGTGTTACATTCTCCCCACCTTAATTAAATTATACCCTCACAATTTAAACTTGATCTTGGTAGTCTGGGGTTTGATATTTTAAAATAAACAATTGTTGAAAACCCCACATCATAAATAGGGTTAATAAGACATATTCTTAATAAGATGTAAAAGGAAATGTGAAGGTCACCACAAAAACTAGGCAAGAGAACATTAGTGACAACATGGATATCAAAGAGAAATCTGACCATCATGTTTTGATGGAGAGTGATACAGAACACGTTCATGAGAAATTTTTTTACTACAAAACCATAAACCAGAGGTGTGAATAAAGATCATTGATATCATCAAAAGTGATGATAATAGGACAACATTTTTGTTTCAAGAACCTTTTCCTAAAGTTGAGAAATTCTTTCACTCTTTTAGAATATAAGTAAATATACATTCTTATAAACACAATCTTACCCCTTAATTGCACCTTGAACTATTTATACTTCATCACTTATCACAAGTTGCATCATATGGTGAAATCATACATTGAAATCTAAAACCACATCCAAAGTTCAACTTAAACCATTTCATAAATGGTTAACCTTTACAAAAGATTATGATCCAACACTTTATAAGGAAGGTCACTGAATTTCTAAAATGAACTTATCGTTAGACTTTAATCAACATGAAACAGCTATAAATCGTCACATTCCAAACATGTGAATACCTTCATCATGTATTCTCTTGAAATATAGTAATAACTTGAATTGACATAAAACCTTATTAAAAACATGCATAATTCCTTGTTACATAAGTAAATCACATGTTATTGGATATATTCCTTAAATCAAAAAAGTGTTGTAAACTCCATCAATAATGGCATAAACCATTTTTTCAACAAACCTTTAATCAGTTCCAAGGTAGTCGGTACTATCCAATTTACTTTATCCAAATCAATCATCTCTTTATTCCAACATCATTATCTCAATTTTAGGATCATATTAAGGGTTACCCTTCCCTTAACCATGTGTTTTCAAAAAAAAATTAACTTTCTACCAAATCACTTTTATTAGTACCATTCAACATATGATCTAAAATCCTTAATGAAAAAGTATTGTAGTACAATCCTCATATATTCTATAATTCTCATGACCAGTACCTTACTGATAAAATACTCAGATGAAATAGTTCTTGAATCCAGACATATGAATATTAATTATTCCTCTTCATATATGGTATTAGAAAAAGGTTGATCATGACCCATTAACCTCTTTTTGGGGTATATTCCTTTGATACTTGAGACATTGATTTGTGTAGTGTCCTATGTAATGTCTCGAACCTCTCTGGTCCATTCCTTTGTGAAAATGTGGTGCTGGAGGTGTTCTGGGAAGTCAAGGTGACTTGGGGGTGTGTTTGGATGGACTTTTGAGGAAAGTTAAAGGGCAATAGCTTTCACATGGTTGGCGCATGGTTTTCCTAAACCGTGCGGCCAAATCGTGCAAGGCTGGTCTTGAGGGCAGTGGCTAACGCACGGTTAGGGCACGGTTTGTCTAACTGTGCGGACTAACCATGCGAGGAGGGGTTGTCGAGGCAGAAGCTAACACATGGTTAGCGCACGGTTTGTTAAACCGTGCGGACTAACCGTGCGGGCACTTAAAGTTAGATCCTAAAATTGTGGATCTAACTCGTTTTGCCTTTAATCACCTCGTTTAAGCCCCTAATTGGCCATAACTCGGGATTACCCTTCCTTGGAGGTGGAAGAACCTCTCCCAAGAATTTTGGAGGCAATCCGGAGGCTTCTCTTCGCGAATCGAAGCCGGTTTCTCGAGGTAAGTGGTCTTTTTTGTTTGGTTTCTTAGATCTACCTAGATCTACTCCTCATTTTCTCTCGAGATCTTAGATATACGCCCGTTATGGGTAGATATAACTTTGTGAATAATTTTTGTGATGAGATTTAGTCTTGGTTGTGTTAGGAGAGGAGATATAAGGGGTATTCGTGGAGAATCGACCTGGTTTCTTCGGCGTTCATTGACCGTTGTGGTTTCCCTCGAAAACTTTTGAGGTAGGGGATTCGTGGCTTCTCTAATTGTTTATGTGCAATCGTAGAGTTAGCATGATTTAGCCCTTTGGATCACAATGGAATTGACCTAATTAAATCCTTGAACCAGATTAAAAGAATTGGTTTGGTCGCATGTTGTTGCTTTGTACCGTGATAACAGTTTTCCTCTTGATTTGATAGATAAGTGTGATATATATGCCTTGCTTATTAGCATGTTGTTCTTGATGAAAATTGATAAAGAACGTAAAGCCAAAATTAATTGATAATTAATTGGCTAAAGATAAAGAGGCATGTAAATGAATCCAGTTGTTTCCGTTGTTTTAGTTGTTATAATTTGACGTTGATCAAATTTGGAATAGTAAGCATTCGGTGATAGATTACTGAATTGGTTCATGATGTTGGAACCAACGAATTGAAATTGTTAATTCAAGATGGATTAAATAACTTAATTGAGTTCCATGAAGGGTTTGGAGTTACCCTCTTATTGTGAATTAGGGCTAAAATCCCATTTGATGTGATTGTTGGTGTTTGTTGTTTGAAGGTTGGATGCCTTGTTAAAGGGCCAAGAGCCCATTTGTTGTAATGATTGTTTTCTTGCTGCTTGTGTTGTCTTGTTACCCTAGAAGGGGTGATGTGATATCTTGTGTTGTGATGTGACCCTGGAGGGGTCTTGTGATATGTGGAGGCAGGGAGGCCTTGTGGTTGTGGCAGCGGATGATGCCTAGAGTGGCGAGATGCATCGGTTTATGCATGTGGGTGTCAGGGAGGACATCGGGGATGATGGAATGGGATGGTTGTGATTGTTGGATGTTGTTGATCCTTGGTTGTTTATCTACTTTACTTTTCCCCACTACTCAAGGCAGCTGGTCTTGCTCACCCTTCTTCCGAAGGAGGCGAAGACACGTGGGGTATGCCACGTGCTTTTCGTGTTTAGCCTCTCAAGGGAGAATGGGTCTACGCTCTTGCTATAGGCGGCAAAGACTCGACGGGTAGTACGTCTACTCACCGTGTTGAGCCCCCTTGTGTTTAGTAGCATAGGTTGCTTTTCTAGAATGCTTGGGAATATGGGAAAGTAATTTTGTAATGAATGTTTTAATAAATGATGTTAACCCATGGGGTTGGAATTTGTTGGAACTTAATGATGATATTGAGAACTTTTGAAGGGACAATGGTTTTTAAATGTGATGCCAATAAAGTTAATGTGGGTTGTTCATGGTTAATTAATGATGGAATAATTAATTAACGTACAGTGGAATTGATAAAAAGGGAAGGAATTAATCTAATAAATCCCTTTAATTTTTTGTATGCTTATAGGATATCTAGTCTTAGAAGTTTCAGCCCGGAGTCCGAGAGACGTTAGCTGCAGTTGTGTTTAAGACTAGGTTATGCCCATAGTGTGGTTGTGAGTTATAATATATTCTGTACTTTTTGTGTTTCTATACGCTACTCCACCCTGTCAGTAAGGAAAACTGACACCCCGGGGATTCTAAGCCCTGGGGGGTGTTTTCCCCAATATTCCGGAGGGAGGATGAATGGATGACTACTCCCTTTGACCCCGCTCTCTTCTCTTGGTAGATACTAGTGTCGTTGGAACAGCGGTTAGTTTTCCCCATATATGTGTGTAGAGGGTTTTAATGGCTTGTGGTTATTTCCACACATATATTCTGGATGTAGTATCCTATGGACTACTATAGGTGTAACGTGTATAGGTTGTGATGGATTGAGGATCCTTACGCGGTGTATGGGTTGTAATGGCTTGAGGTACAATACCTGACGTATGATACACGTTATGCGGGCTGTGGTGGCTCCCGAAACCTACCTGGTTAATTTTGGTTGTGAGGATGGTGTGGAGCTTAGCCCAGGTGTCTGCGGGCAAGCCTTTGTGGTGCACGTGGTGCAGATTGTGGAGCTTAGCCCAAGTTTATACGGGCAAGTCTTTGGAGAGAGATGTACAGGATGTATGTCGTTGGGGAAAAGCGGAAAACTAGTGGGGAAGTAGTAGCGGGGTACCCTTGATATTCTTTATTAAATGATATATTCTTGTATGTGTTACTTTGTGAGATTATCCATGGTGAGGTTGGGAACATATTATACCTGTTAGGTGACGAGTTAGTTTCACTGTTGTTCACTGTGATTTAGCATGCTTTCTTTACTTTTGCACGAGAGGCTTTGGGGATGATCCTACTGAGTATACTGTTATACTCACCCTATGTATATATAAACTGTTTTTTAGGTCACTTGGAGAAGGTTAGAGATCAAGCTGGTTTCTACTAGCTTGGGGTTGCAGGAGTTGTTTGGGCCTGTGGTTGCGGCTGTTTTTACTTTCTTTTGGGTACTTGTAGTTTCCCCTTTCAGTCGTTGTACTTTTTGCATGACATTACATATATGCACTTGGGTTTTATTTTACATTTCAGTTCTGAGTTGGAGTTGGTTGGTGTATGTCTTATCTCTCTCTTCCGTATGTGTTCTTTAGAGGGTAATGCCTCCCATTTGTGTGTTTATTATACCCTCAGTTCTAGTCGCCAACCTGAGGCCTACTGGAGGCGGGACTCTGGGGTCATTATCTCCCTTCTCACATTGTCGGCCCAGGAGGGGTACACTTTGTGGGGAGGGGGTCATGACAGAGTGGTATCAGAGGTCTGGTTAAGGGGTAGGATGTAGTTTAAATTTAGGCATAAGTTTGGTTGCATGGGTTGGTAGGGCAACGATGTCATTCATGTTTAGCAAGTGGGGTAAAAACTGGAGACCGGCAGAGACATAACCGTTTAGGGCCCCCTATGATCTGTTTCATGGACCTTTAAGTTTACAATGGCTAATAAACAAGGTGATACTGGTTGTAGTGTAGAGACCTAGGAAAGGATCATGCATCATTCTTCTTTGTGCTTGTGTTTGAATGGGTAGACCTTGGGATAGGTTAACCTAAAAGGAATGAAAGAAAACAACAAATTAATTAATGTTGAGTCTTCCATATTCCAGGCTTAGGAGCTCTAACGGTTTGTTATTTTATAGGTATGGCTCCAGGTCGACGTCCTCGTCAGGTTTGCGTAGAAGATGTCCAGCAGGTTGTCCCAGCAGATCGTCGCAGGGTGGAGGTTGATGACGACACTTGGAGGAAGACACTCTGAGAGTTTCAGCTCCAGAGTCTGCATAAGTATGAGGGCTTCGTTTCAGATGCAGTCACGGAAGACTGGTTAGAGGAGGTCGAGATAGGATTCAGTTCGATCCGTGCTCGGAAGGAGAACTGGGTGTCCTTGGTTGTGACAATGCTGCCTGGAGCAATGAGGCAGTGGTGGCTCTTGTTCCTCGGGGATCGTGAGGAGTCAGCGATCTCATGGGAGGAGTTCCAAGACAATTTTAGAGTTGAGTTCCTTTCTTCGACTACGAAGGTGTCCAGTCGTCAGGAGATTCTTACCCTTCAGCAGGGGAGCTCCAGTGTTTGAGAGTTTGGAATCCGTTTCAGAAACCTTCTACGATATGCTTCGGACCTGTTACCTGATGAGGAGACCAGGGCAAGGCATTTCGAGGAGGATTTGCATCCAGATATCCAGCGCCAGGTCACCCCATTTATGCTAAAGACATATCTTGAGGTGCTGGTGAGGGTGGAGGTTGTTGAGAGGAATTTTTCTAGGACCTTATCGTCACGATAGGGGAATCAGCACGATTCCACATGGAGCAGAGCTGTGGTCCGGGGTTCCCAGTTTCCAGGGCAGAAGAGTTTCTGTTCACCTGGGGGTAGGTCCCAGCCCTTTCCATCTCATTTCTCCAGAGGTAGAAACTCTTAGGCCTATGCCAAGGGATCATGTGCTTGTTTTTCTTGTGGTGGTCATGGTCATCAGCAGCGGGAGTGCCCGACCTTTCAGAGCAGTCATCGTGAACCGGGCGCTCCACTCCAGGTTCCTTCGTTGAGGTAGTTCCAGCCGAGTCAGCAGTAGCCAGTTGCACCAGATTTCGATCAGCAGAGGGTAGATGGGGAAGGCAGAGGATAGCCCCATGATGCTCCTCGTCCTCAGAGAGCAGATCGCGGTCGTGGTGGTGGTCTTCATCGGGGCCAGAGAGGCTATGGAGGAGGTTATGGTCAGCTTCATGCTCTGGCGTTTCCAGCACCAGACGATTCAAATGTCGTTCGAGGTACCCTTTGCTTATGTTTCTACCTTGGTGTATACCTTGTTTGATTCAGGAGCGACACACTCCTTCATATCACCTACCCTTGTCCATGCTTTGGGACTTGAGGTAGAGAGGCTTCTAGTGCCCTTGGCGTTGACTACGCCAATTAGAGGTTGAACTAGCTTGTTTGAAGTATGTAGAGACTGTGAGCTAGTGTTGGGGAAACACCGCTCTTGGGTAGATTTCCTATGTTTATGGATATAACCATATGATGTCATCCTCGACATGGATTGGTTTTATTTGGTGTAGGCTATCGTGGATTGCTTCAGGAAGAAGGTCATCTTCATCGGTGCGGATGGAGAGCAGGTGGTGTTTGTTGGTGAGAGAGATCCTCGGATGGGTCATAGGCGTGTTCCATCCTTATCAACCATGGCGGCTGAGATGATGTTGAGTTCTTCAGAGGATCAGCAGTTGGTGTTTCCTAGGGTCGTAGAGGAGTACCCTAATGTTTTTTCAGAAGAGGTTGTAGCCTTACCCCCTCGACGAGAGATCGAGTTTGTGATCAAGCTACAGCCAGGATCATCTCCTATATCTATGTCTCCATATAGGATGGCCCCTTATGAGTTACGAGAGCTACGTATACAGCTTGATGGTCTGTTGCAATGCGGTTTTGTTCGACCAAGTGTGTCGCCATGGGGTGCACCAGTTCTGTTCATGAAGAAGGCTGACGGTAGTTTGCGGTTATGTGTCGATTATCGTCGCTTAAAAAAAGTGACAATAAAGAAATGTTATCCTCTTCCGTGGATTGATGACTTATTCAATCAACTAAAAGGTGCAAGTTAGTTCTCAAAGATCGACTTGCAGTCAGGATATCATCAGATGCGTGTGAAGGATGAAGATATCCCGAAGACTGCTTTTAGTTGTCATCATGGGCATTATGAGTTCGTTGTAATTCTGTTTAGTGTGATGAATGTTATAGTTTTATTCATGGGATTGATGAATTATGTGTTCTGTGAGTTCCTGGACAAGTTCATTGTAGTTTTCATCAACTACATCCTTGTGTACTCCACATCTGAAGAGGAGCATGCAGAGCATCTGCGAGCCGTCTTGGGAGTTCTTCGTTGGCATCAGTTGTTCGGGAAGTTGTCGAAGTGTGAGTTTTGGGCTCGAGAAGTCCGTTTCTTGGGGCATGTTGTGTCCCAACAGAGAGTATTTATGGATCCATCGAAGATATAAGTAGTGGTGTCTTGGGCAGCCCCCAAGACAATGTCAGAGGTGCAAAGTTTCCTTGGTCTCGCAGGCTATTACAGGAGGTTCGTAGCCAATTTCTCACGGGTTGCGACTCCTCTAAAAACTCTAACCAGGAAGGATCAGGCCTTAGAATGGACTGATCAGTGCCAGGCAGCCTTCGAGTATCCAAATGAGAGGTTAGTAAGTGCTCCCGTTCTTTGTCTTCCAGCTGAGGGAGTCCAGTTTGATGTTTTCTGCGATACTTCACATCTGGGGTTAGGTTGTGTCCTCATGCAGTAGAGGTCAGTTGTTTCTTATGGGTCTCGGTAGTTTTGTCCCCATGAATGAAACTATTCCACCCACAATGTTGAGTTGGCAGCCGTGGTGTTTGCTCTGAAGTTGTGGAGACATTACCTCATTGGTGAGCGCTTTGTGGTCTTCACCGACCATAAGAGTTTGAGTTATGTTTTTTCCCAGCGTGACTTGAACTTGCAGCAGCATCTGTGGATGGAGTTCTTGCAGGAATACGACTTTGAAATATCGTATACACCTGTAAAGGGGAATGTTGTAGCTGATGAGCTGAGTTGAAAGTCACGTAGTGATGCTATGTGTGAATCCGGTGATTCCTGGAGAGTAATGGAGGAAATGTCAGCTTTGCATCTGGACATGGGAGAAGTTGGGGGAAGAGGAAGATGACGGTACAATCATCCTTGATGTAGAGGGTAGAAGAGTCCCAGTTGGGGGATCTTGAGGTGGAGGTCTGGAGAGACCGATTTTTTTGTGGTGAGTCCCCTGATGGTTGGTCTGAGGATGAACAACATAGAGTGTTGTATCAAGGAAGGATTTTTGTTCCCTTGACGATGCGTGAGATAGTCCTCAGAGAGTTCCATAGTTCACCTCTAGCAGTATATCCTGGCATGACAAAGATGTACCGAGCTTTTAGGAGTCAGTTTTGGTGGTCTGGGCTGAAGTGTGCGGTTGCGGGGTTTGTGTCTCGATGTTTAGTCTACCAGAAGGTGAAGGTCGAACACTGTGTTCCTGTTGGTCTTCTCCAGCCATTAGAGATTCCTCAGTGGAAGTGGTAGGATATCTCATTGGAATTTGTTACTGGTTTACCTCGAGCTCCGGGAGGACACAATGCTATTTGGGTTGTAGTGGATCGTTTAACAAAATTGGCCCACTTCATAACGATCAAGGAGTCAAGATCAGTGGAAGTTTTGTTGAGGCAGTATTTGGAGGAGGTAGTGAGACTTCATGGAGTCCCTAGGACGATCATATCTGATCGAGATCCTCGTTTTACCTCCAGGGTGTGGAGGGGTCTCCAACATGCTTTTGGTTCTCAGCTATGCCTTAGTACTGCTATTCACCCTCAAATGGATGGTCAGACAGAGTGAACCATCCAGACTCTTGAATACATGTTACGCTCTTGTGTTCTTGATTTTGGAGGTTCATGGATGAGGCACTTACCCTTGGTGGAGTTTGATTACAATAATAGTTTTCACTCCACCATCGGTATGGCGCCGTTTGAAGTCTTGTATGGCCAACCTTGCCATTCTCCGTTGTGCTGGACTGGGGTTGGAGAGTCAGAAATTCTCGGACCGAAACAAGTGCAGAATACAACAGAGATGGTTCAGGTGATTCGTGAGTGGATGAAGGCAGCGCAAGATCGTCAGAAATCATATGTCTATCAAATAAGGAGACCCTTAGAGTTTAATTTTTGGGATCATGTGTTTTTGAAGGTGAATCCTCGTCGTGGGCAGCGAAGGTTTGGTCGTGGAAGTAATCTTTCTCCCCGGTTTGTTGGGAATTTTGAGGTGTTAGCTTGTGTTGGAGATGTGGTGTATTGAGTATCACTTCTCCCATAGATGAGTCGGATACATGATGTTTTACATGTATCTCAACTCCATCGTTATCTTCATGATGACTCTCACGTCATCGATTGGGGAGAGATCAATGTTGATGGTGATGCAACCTTTGAGGAGCAACCTATGGAGATCCAAGACTACAAGGAGAAGGTGTTGTGCAGGCATTCCATCCCCTTAGTTCATATCTTGTGGTGACATGGTGGAATGGAGGAGAGTACTTGGGAACGTGAGTCACAGATACGTGCTCAGTACCCATAGTTGTTTGATGTTTAACTCTTTTCATGTATCATTGTAACTTTTGTGGTTATGAAACTTTCATGTTTATGAGATGCCTTCCTTTGTTTATTTGGTGGATTTCTCTCTTTTGAGAGGTATCTGGATGAGTGGTTGTTCAAACCTTGTTTTGTTTTCTCTTTAGGTGGGTTTTGGATTCTTGAGGACGAGAATGTTTTGAGAGGTATCTGATGTAATGGCCCGGACCTCTTCGGTCCATTCCATTGTGAAAATGTGGTGCTGGAGGTGTTCTGAGAAGTCAAGGTGACTTGGGGGTGCGTTTGGGTGGACTTTTGAGGAAAGTTAAAGGGTAATAGATTTTGCACTGTTGGCGCACGGTTTGCCTAAACTGTGCGACCAAACCGTGCAAGGCTGGTCTTGAGGGCAGTGGCTAACGCACAATTAGCGCACGGTTTGCCTAATCATGTGGACTAACCATGCGAGGAGGGGTTGTCAAGGCAGAATCCAACACACGGTTAGCGCACGGTTTGTTAAACTGTGCGGACTAACTGTGCGGGCACTTAAAGTTAGATCCTAAAATTGTGGATCTAACTCGTTTTGCCTTTAATCACCCCGTTTAAGCCCCTAATCGGCCATAACTAGGGATTACCCTTCCTTGGAGGTGGAAGAACCTCTCCCAAGCATTTTGGAGGCGATCCGGTGGCTTCTCTTTGCGGATCGAAGCCGGTTTCTCGAGCTAAGTGATCCTTTTTGTTTGGTTTCTTAGATCTACCTAGATCTACTCCTTTTCTCTCAGGATCTTATATATACACCCATTATGGGTAGATCTAAGTGTGTGGATGAAGTTTGTGATGAGATTTGGTATTGGTTGTGTTAGGAGAGGAGATCTAAGGGGGATTCGTGGAGAATTGACCCGGTTTCTTGGGCGTTCATCGACCGTTGTGGTTTCCCTTGAAAACCTTTGAGGTAGGGAATTCATGGCTTCTCTAATTGTTTATGTGCAATCGTAGAGTTAGCATGATTTAGCCCTTTGGATCACAATGGAATTGACTTAATTAAATACTTGAACCGGATTAAAAGAATTGGTTTGGTCGCATGTTGTTTCTTTGTACTGTGATAACGGTTTGCCTCTTGATTTGCTAGATAAGTGTGATATATATGCCTTGCTTATTAGCATGTTGTTCTTGATGGAAATTGATAAAGAACGTAAAGTCGGAATCAATTGATAATTAATTGGATAAAGATAAAGAGGCATGTAAATGAATCTGGTTATTGTCATTGTTGTAGTTGTTCTAATTTGATGTTGATCAAATTTGGCATAGTAAGCATGTTTAATCTTCGGTGATAGCTTACTGAATTGGTTCATGATGTTGGAACCAACGAATTGAAATTGTTAATTCAAGATGGATTAATTAACTTAATTGAGTTCCATGAAGGGTTCAGAGTTACCCTCTTGTTGTGAATTAGGGCTAAAAGCCCATTTGATGTGATTGTTGGTGTTTGTTGTTTGAAGGTCGGATGCCTTGTTAAAGGGCCAAGAACCCATTTGTTGTAATGATTGTTTTCTTGCTGCTTGTGCTGTGTTGTGACCCTGGAAGGGGTGCTGTGATATCTTGTGTTGTGATGTGACCCTGGAGGGGTCTTGTGATATGTGGAGGCAAGGAGGTCTTGTGGTTATGGCAGCGCATGACACCTAGAGTGGCGAGATGCATCTGTTTATGCATGTGGGTGTCAGGGAGGACATTGGGGATGATGGAATGGGATGGTTGTGATTGTTGGATGTTGTTGATCCTTAGTTGTTTATCTGCTTTACTTTTCCCCACTGCTCAAGGAAACTGGTCTTGTTTACCCTTCTTCTGAAGGAGGCAAAGACACGCGGGGTATGCCACGTGCTTTCCGTGTTTAGCCTCTCAAGGTAGAATGGGTCTACGCTCTTGCTATAGGCGGCAAAGACTCGACGGGTAGTACGTCTACTCACCGTGTTGATCCCCCTTGTGTTTAGTAGCATAGGTTGCTTTTCTAGAATGCCTGAGAATATGGGAAAGTAATTCTGTAATGAATGTTTGAATAAATGATGTTAACCCATGGGGTTGGAATTTGTTGGAACTTAATGATGAGATTGAGAACTTTTGAAAGGACAGTGGTTTTTGAATGTGATGCCAAGAAAGTTAATGTGGGTTGTTCATGGTTAATTAATGATGTAATAATTAATTAACGTACAGTGGAATTGATAAAAAGGGAAGGAAGTAATCTAATAAATCCCTTTAATTGGTTGTGTGCTTATAGGATACCTAGTCTTAGAAGTGGCAGCCCGGAGTCCGAGAGATGTTAGTTGCAGTTGTGTCTAAGACTAGGTTATGCCCATAGTGTGGTTGTGAGTTATAATATATTCTGTACTTTTTGTGTTTCTATAAGCTACTCCATCCTGTCAGTAAGGGCAACTGACACCCCGGGGATTCTGAGCCCTGGGGGTGTTTTCCCCAACATTCTGGTGGGAGGATGAATGGCTGACTACCCCCTTTGACCCCGCTCTCTTCTCTTAGTAGATACTAGTGTCGTTGGCACAGCGGTTAGTTTTCCCCATATATGTGTGTAGAGGGTTGTAATGGATTGTGGTTATTTCCACACATATATTCTGAATGTAGTATCCTATGGACTACTATAGGTGTAACGTGTATAGGCTTTGATGGCTTGAGGATCCTTACACGGTGTATGGGTTGTAATGGCTTGAGGTACAATACCCGACGTATGATACACGTGATGTGGGCTGTGGTGGCTCCCGGAACCTACCTGGTTACTTTTGGTTGTGAGGATGGTGTGGAGCTTAGCCCAGGTGTCTGCGGGCAAGCCTTTGTGGTGCACGTGGTGCAGATTGTGGAGCTTAGCCCAAGTTTATACGGGAAAACCTTTGGAGAGAGATGCATAAGACGTATATCGTTGGGGCAAAGCGGAAAACCAGTGGGGAAGTAGTAACAGGGTACCCTTGATATTCTTTATTAAATGATATATTCTTGTATGCGTTACTTGGTGAGAGTATCCATGGTGAGGTTGGGAACATAGTATACGTGTTAGGTGACGAGTTAGTTTCACTGTTGTTCACTGTGCTTTGGCGTGCTTTCTTTACTTTTGCATGAGAGGCTTTGGGGAGGATCCTACTGAGTATACTGTTATACTCACCCTACGTATATATAAACTATTTTTCAGGTCACTTGGAGTAGGTTGGAGATCAAGCTGGTTTCTACTAGCTTGGGGTTGCAGGAGCTGTTCGGGCTTGTGGTTGCGGCTGTTTTTACTTTCTTTTGGGTACTTGTAGTTTCCCCTTTCAGTTGTACTTTTTGCATGACATTATATATATGCACTTGGGTTTTCTTTTACATTTCAGTTCTGAGTTGGAGTTGGTTGGTGTTTGTCTTATCTCTCTCTTCTGCATGTGTTCTCTTAGAGGGTAATGCCTCCCATTTGTGTGTTTACCATACTCTCGGTGCTAGTTGCCAACCCAGGGCCCACTGGAGGCGTAGGGGTGTAATTTCGGCCCGGCCCGGACAGGGTTGGGTCGGGTCGGGCCTGTCATGCAAAGAGTCGGGCCGCTGACCATTATTCGGGTCGGGCCGGGCCGGCCCGAACAACCCCATGAGGTGGCCCGAGCCCGGCCTCGGGCCGACCCAAACCATCGGGTCGGGTCGGGCTTTTTCAGGTCGGGCCGGGCTTTTTCAAGTCGGGCCTTGGTGGTCTTTTATTATTTTCAAAATAATTGTCTCTTAATTTTTTTTATTTAAACATTTTTATAACATTTATTTAAAACATTTCTTTACATTTATTTTTAAATGCATGTTTTTTGTAAAAACGTTTATTTTATTTTTTATTAACATTTTACAGTGGGTGGATATGTTTTTTGTCTATATATATATATTATTTGGAAATTGTAAAAAAAATAATGAGGGGTGCGGAGCTGCCGTGGGTGAGTTTAAAGCCTTATTATTTAAACGTTTTTCTAACATTTATTTAAAACATTTTTTACATTTATTTTTTTTAACTTATTTATAATTTTTTAAGCGTTTGTTAGTATTGTTTATTTAAACATTCTTATTTAAACCGTTTTTTAACATCTGTTTAAGACGTTTTTTTACATTTATTTTTAAATGATTAATTTAAAACATTTTTTAATTTTTTTAAACGCGTGCTTTTTACAAGTATTTTTTTAAAACATTTAACTTTTTTTCACATTTTAATGTAAAAAGTATTTTTTAAGTGTTTGTTTTAAAAAAATTAATTTAAATGTTTGTTTTAAAAACTTTTTAAACATTTTTATTTAAACCATTTTTAACACTTGTTTAAAACGTTTTTTTTTACATTTATTTTTAGATGTTTGATTTAAAAAGTTTTTTTGAACGCATATTCTTTACATGTATTTTTTTTAAAAAAAATTACACGTTTTTTGTAATAACATTTTACAGTGGGTGAATATGTTATTTTTTTCTAAATAGATTTATACATGTCTGTGAATTTATATATATTATGTACAAATTAAAAAAAAATTAATAAGTTATTGGGGGGTCCACAGCAGTTTGTGGTGAGTTTAAAGTGTTGTTATTTAAATGTTTTTTATTATTTATTTAAAACATTTTTTTACATTTATTTTTTTAACTTATTTATGAATAGTATTTTTTAGCGTTTGTTTAATTTAAAACATTTTTTTAAACGTTTTTTAATTTTTTTGCAGGGCAGGCCCGACCCGGCCCTGTCAGGACTGAAATTGCACCCTTATCAGGTGCGCACCAATGGGTGAGTTAATTTTTTTCTAAATAGATTTATATATGTATATATAGTATATATAATATATGAAAGTTTTATCATATTTTAAAAAAAATAATGAGGTTGGGGGTGTGAGAATATCATTTGGTGAGTAGTTATTTTTGTTAATATATAATAAGTTATT